>OX376316.1:10035000-15342195 GCA_947369225.1 Hofmannophila pseudospretella
CGGAGCACTTGCTCTGCTATCCCGCGTGTCCGACCACCTGCACGCGGGAGGACCTTTTCGACGCCAACCAGAGGGTTATCGATGTGGCTGACTTCTGGTCGGGAAAAATTTAGTTCTGATCATCAACTCGAAAGAAGAAGAACCTAATGAAGAAATTGTTCCGAAATCGCGAATTGCGATACCTAATTCATAAACGCAATAATTTAATTTGCCAACTCTACACATCTCAGAAATTCCATTCATACAACGACAACCCATATCGTAGTTTTGTAACAAAAGGACGAAATATTTACATCGGTATTTAGAACTGAGACAATCACAGCAATCGACAATTCGTATGCGACTAATAACATTATTTCTGCAATTAGCAGTAAAGTATAGGTCATTAGAGCTCGTTAGATATTTAAAATAGATGATGTTGTTGTAAGCAATGACTTCATTTGCTATAAAATATCTTTTGTTTTGACCTCGATATAAAACTTTGAAGGACATGACATATTTACCTAAACTGGGTGTAACAAAACCCCCCGAAACGAGGATGTTCAGTATCCATAACTAAACAACTTTCACTATGAAGCCGACAATAAAATCGCGAAAAAAAATCAGCTGTTCCATTCAAATGGTACTTACGACCAAAATTTATGAAACAGTTGATATATTTTTTGCGATTTCAGAGTTTGCCCCATAGTTAAAAGTTGTTCAGTTATTATAATAATACCTATACGTATACTATTAGGGTTTTTTTACAGCCTGTATATTATTTATTATATTTTAGGTATTATAAATAGGTATCTATCTCACTTTCATAATCAAATATAATTTGGCTCAAAGTGTAAAAATAATAATATTATGTTGATGTTAATTAATTTTAGACAAATTATCAATTCTTGACAATTACAAAGAGTTTTAAAACGGCCTTGGCCTTAATAGGCATTGGTCCGTTCTTGATCAATCAATACTATGAGAAATGAGTAACCTTTCAGAAGATCCGACTTCTATAGATATCAAAAACATAGCATGCACAAACTCACAAACAACACGAGAACTAAAAATATTGTTTTCGGCAAGTTGGCCAAAGGACGTTATCGCAAAACCAGAGGCTTATCAGGATTTCCCTTGTTTTGCGGCACCCATAAATTGTTTAAATATGCCATAATTCTTTGCTTCCTAAGATCAGGAACCGATAAGTGTTTATTAGAACACGGGTGGTAGGAACTCGTACGATATCGTATCAAAAACAGGTGAACAACAAAAAATGGCGACTTTTTCCATCTGCAAATCTCAAAAAGTGGTCCAAAAAGCTTGTTTAGTCCTTATCGCCGTTTGTTTAGTAAATAATGAGGGGTCGCGAGGTTGTTAACAACTTGCTAACACGGTCGCAAGTTCGTTCAAACCAGCCGATTAGTCGGAGTAAATATTAAAATTGTGTCTTCAAAAAATGTTAATTAAAGCTTTTACAAACTGGCATCGTAATAAAAGACTGACGGGACAGGCTCGTCTTTTGCATTGCCTTTCCGCCCACACTCTTAACATGATCACTGTATTAAGCCGCGCTGCGATATTGTTGGTATTTGCATAAAGGATTGGCGGTTGAGGCTCCGCGTGTGTGGCATGCTTCTGTGTCCGATATGTCAGCGTTCAAGCAAATTGGGGTTTCAGGAACACTCGTTATTAAAGGAGCAAGCACGACGGCCCGCAGCAGTGAGGGGATTTCGATTGCAATGTGTAAATGTAAACGATGCTTACCGTCAGGATCCATCATTTTAATTGTCGGATTTCATGCTTCGTGAAATAGCGCTTCATTTTGGTTACAACGTTTCACTGCAGGTGGAGGGAAAAGCCGAATGAATATTTTTGTAGTTATAAAAACATCAGGACGTATATTTTGGGAGGTCCGTAGCTACTACGTGAGGTGGCGTTGCCGAGGAGCCGGTCTAATTCCTTGCCATCAGATATGTTGAAGCGTATTAAGCAATCATATATGGTAAAATAATGTCAAATATGTCAAGTTATCGCTCGAAGGTTTGATATTTTAATTGGACCCGACTGTACCGATGTTTCTATTTATATTCAAGGAGCTGAGCCAATTTTAACAGGACATTTTTGAAAAATCGAATAAATGATGTAATAAAGATGCGAATGAATTACGATATCGATATCCAGTTTACTAAATTAACGATGCAGATCGACGCATCCCGAGATATTTATGAGACAAATTTGTCTCCCGCTTGCCCGGTGTCTCATTACTGTTGCCGACAAAGCGTCCAGCAACATTTGTCACGCGAACAGTTGCAAATAGGAAAACTCCTTATAAGTTGCAATTACAAACTGTGATTTTTTGCTTGTTAATTAGACGGAACACGTATTTACACTTTAAAAGAGTAACGAGCAGGAAGAGTTTGTGCACAGGTCAATAAATCAGAAGTGGAAAAAAGTTGCTTGTTTTTCTGCTGCTGAAGTTTGGAAGTGCCAAAGAATCGGGTGTGAGGAATTCGCTTATTAAGTGCAGTTGAGACGTCTATCAATCTGGGTGCGACGACACGACGGCTGCAGATTTCGACGCGTGTAATCGTGTTGTTTAAGATTCTGCGCAGACGCAGCGTATTGCAGAATGGCTCGTGCGCACTTCCCGGCCACATCATTACCTACAGTGATGAGCTTCAGCAATTTCGTTTTATTATACATATTGGCATAATAATATTCAGCATTTGCAATTATCTTGTTATGTGGAAGCTGACATTTACGTGTAATTCAAAATTTACATGTGCTGAATATTCAGATTGTGGCTTGTCAAGTCATATGAATTAGTTCATAGTGAGCGTAGCTGTGAGCACCTGTCGTATCGACGACACCGGTTAATACGTCAGCCGAGGTGAGAGCATCTATCTTTTTTTTATTGACTACTAAACCCGCATTTGACCTCGATTTCGCCTGATGGTAAGCGACGATGAGGTCGACGATGGAGCATGCGGGTCCAGTAAATGCCTATTCACTCTGGCCTTGAAGATCCCAAGGTCGTAGGTTTCGGGAAATACAGACGCCGGCAGGCTGCTCCATTCCTTAGCCGTTCGCATAATGAACGAAGAAGCAAATCGCTTCGTACGAACAGATGGGATATCAACAACATAAGGATGGAACCCATCCCCGCGCCTGGTAGTCCGAAGGCGGAATCAAGAACAAAATTTTAATAGGCATACCTACTCTATTAGGTAAAATACAATGACAATAATTTAAAAACTAAGACAAAGGGTCTCATAGCTCAGTTGCGAGCATGGTCCGAATGTGATCGTGCAGGTCAAGGCAACATTGGACGCGATCAGAAATAATTTAAATAAGCTTTAAAATATAGAGTAGCCCATGAGCGAGATACATGCCTTTTTTTTTTTTTTTTTTTTTTTCGGGGGGAAACGCTCATGCTTACCTCTTCGCCACATGGGGGAGACGAAGAGGTTATGCCGGACTTTTACCGGCCAAAAACCCCCCGGTGTTCCTTCGCACCGCCTGACGGCGAAGCCACGGGAACGCTTGCGCATGACTTCCGCGACTTCGCCAGCGGGTGTCCGCATTACGGACTCAACTCTGGGGGCTCACGTCCCCATTCGGCTTGTGGTGGCGTGCCGGAAACACGGGCACGCCAGACCTACTCGAGGACCTGTTATCAGGCAATGGACTCCCCGTGTCCATTGCCCGGAGGCCCTCTTTAAGGGGGAAGGTGGCGAGCGTGAGCCAGCCGCCTTCGCCCGGTTCTCCTACGGCGGATCGGGTCGGACGAAGGGTCGTCCTCCCTGATCCGCTCCTCGGAGCGAGATACATGCCTAACCTAACCTAACCTAACCTAACCTAACCTAACTAAATTAGAAAAAGGGTGAAATAAAATTCCGCCAGCAGGATTTATCACCCTTTTTCTAATTTATTTTAATGTATTTGTTTTCTGTTTTTCTCATGTATCATTTCTATGCTCCAACTTTCATCTTTTGCGTAGAAAAAAATGTTTACGTCTATTCTTTAAATATAGTAACTGACAACTCTAAAATTACAGCGTACCTACAAGTTTAGGCGCAAAATATAAACAACAAATTGGTCCCTTGATTAAGTCCTCCTTACTTGAAACATTGAAGCCTGCTCGCCCGCGGGCTACGCTCGTGTCGTTTACTGTGGTCGAAGACCCTTAATGTTTATTTGTAAAGACAACGGGACTTCGTCATTATTCAATTCTGGAATTAATAACGTGAAATTACACCGACATTGTTGGAGATTGTGCGGAATTAATTGAATTAATTTTTCAGGAGAAATGATATTTAAAACGTAGTGATTACCTACGTTGTCACTGAGAGCCATATTATTATTTTGTTAGTTAACTTGTAATACGATTCTCTAATCGCCGCAATGATGGATGGAGTTGTTTGTATTATTGTAGGAGAGCAGACGAGCAAGCGGACTACCTGATGGTAAATGGTCGCCCATAGACATCTCACCTCACTATAGTTAGACAGTTTTCGATGCTAGAAGGTCAGCACTTGAAGAGTTAGATGGAGTGCCTCATGTGCCGGTAATTACACTGGTTCTCTTACACTTTAAAGTCAGGCTGACTCATATCACCTTCAAAATTGAGTTAAAAATACTTTTCTGTATTATTCTTATACATACAACTGGCAAGGCATGTTACGTGCTTAGTGGACCCGGGGAAGACCAAAACAACAATAAACAAATAAGTAATAATATATCTTGTAAAAACAATCCAGAACGACAATGGGACGAAACTATTACCTTCTATAAGGTATTGAACACATGTAAGCGTTCCGATGTATCGGGCTTTAATGCGGATTCCCGAAGGAGCCTCCAGTAAATAAGGTTGTTTTACGACCGCCGCGATCTGGACGCGGTATTCCATTGTAGCGTTCGACAAGTGCAGTTTATTGGCTAATTTTATTCAATTAAATTGTTCCCTTTGCACGCCCGGCCCCGTTTTAACGCCTCGGAAATTATTGCAATAGATAACATAATGTACGGCAAGTGATTTAATGTGGCGGTAATTTTATGTTCCAGTAACTCGCGCTTGTTTTAAAGAAATTAATGACTTTGCTGATAGGAGTAGTAGGTACCTATGTATGTTAAGAAAAATTAAATAGTTTAAGTGTAAAATAAATAAATCAGTTATAAAATATACAAGTTTGATTTAATAGAGAGAAGGTTTAATGACTGATTGGTGATTTATTAAATTATTATTTTTATTAGTGAACCAACAGCACTTAAAGTAAAATACATATAATACAACTAAACATTAGAAGGATAATATTTAGTCTTCACTAATAGACAAATATAGGTAAGTAATAGTAGTTTATGCAACGGCCACGTAATTATAGCGATTTTAACATGAGAACTGTTTAACGAAACGAAGCTGAGTTTCATAATAGATTATTCGAATGTTAAAATCGCCATTTCGTGCTTTGTATACAATACTTTTTCTACGACAATATAAACTAAAAATACAAACCATTACGGAGACTTCAACAGACGCCATGACAGCTTAACATGTTATTGGTAACTATGGAAACCATATGCTTGACGTATTGTCGACATCGCGTAGGCGTGGGTGTCAATTTTTTATGGCTATAGTACCAAGTAGTTGAACAGTCAAATATAGTGCATTTAATACGAAAGAGTTCTTGTATGCAGTGCTAAACAACAAAGAAAAATTTACATATTACAATCGAAAACTATTATTTAATATTTCATTAAAACACTATTTTCACACGAACATGACGAATTAACCTCTTTAAATTATTGATCGTGGTTTCTTAATGAACAAATTACGAAATGGGAGTAGAAGCATAATGTTATAGCACTTTAAATACTAGACAGGATTTGCACATGCATACACAGATTAGGCATTAGGTAATATGAACGAAATCAGTAAATACGTAGGTACACCGTCGAGGCAGTTACTTAATAGAAATTGCATGGAAGTCTAAATTATATGATAATAAACTAACCGTTTTAACTTGACAGTAGGAAGGGTTAAAAGTTAAAATAATATGTTAATTTTAGAACAATATCATAAAGCGGCGGGCTACCAAACAGTGAACAGTCCGCCAACCACATGCTGGGAATCCACTAAGACGTTTCATCACAACATTGTCCACAGGACAAAACTATTATACCCTTTATTAAAAAAAACTTGATTCTAAAACGCAGTTCGTCTCATGCTGACAACGCATTTTACAAATCGTTTATAATAGATTTTTATTTGAGCCGGTCTGTGTGTGCGCATGCATATTGTTGATAAAATCATGCGGTTATGAATGTTGACATACGAACAAATGGTTTGAAAGGGTTGATTCTTTGAATCAATGGCAATTAATCGGCATGATACTATGAATTACTGGCATTTATACAGTGAGCTGTACACAAAGACTGAATAATTTGTATTCATGTATGGGTAAGTTAAAAACTCTCTAAACAATATTTCCTTTTTAAGTATTTTATAAGTACCTAAATATATCCCTAAAAGTATTTTCACTCGATGCTTCCGACAAACACTTTTTGTTTTAAACAAAAAACTGCATAATGGTTTAGCGCCACCGTTTAAAATTGCATCCTCATAAACCTAAGCTACAAAATGTCTGCAACCATAAATACAAGGACATTTCGGCTACATATAAATCGTAATAAAAACAAAATAAAATTATATTTAATAGCTTCGTGAGAACTGTCGCTCACCACCCACTGAGGGTGGCTCGTTAAAAAATAAAAATATTTTAATTGCCAGGCTAAAAAGGTCCCTAAAACTTTATTCGTCGTAAATCAAAGGCGTCCACGGTAGTGGCTACCTATTCAGTTTTTTAACCCACTTTTGTTTCGAATATTCAGACGGAGGAAGATGTCTGATGGACTGGTAATAAATAAAAGTAGAAAAGGAATGTGATGCCGTCAGCAGAGCTCTTCCTGACAACTGATGACACCTGAGAACAAAATTTGTTATTAATATCCTTCAGGTAAGTATCCTTCAGGTAAGTACTAATATATATATTTATAAGAACATGCAAATTTTTTAAAGGCTGAATACCTCTATGTCGTTTCTAGAAATCCTATAGTTTCAGTAAGCCTGGAGGAATTTTAATTACAAGGCAATTTAATTACAATAACATATTCCAGTTTCAAGATCACATATTGGTTGAACCGAAAAAAAAGTCAAGTCACTGCAATTTAGTTTATTGATAAATTTATGAGGAACTCGTAGCCTAGTTGCGAGCACGATCCGAAAGTGATCGTGCAGGTTAAGCTAAGTTGGCGCGGTCGGTACCTGGATGGGTGACCGCTAGTGGCATTTTCATCTGAGCTCCTCCGTGCCTCGGAGCGCACGTTAAGCAGTCGGTCCCGGTTGTTGTCATTCGACAGCAGTCGTTAAGCCATGTCAGATGCCTACGGGCGGCCTGAACAACTCTGAGAAATAGGTTGGCCACTAACCATACGATAAGCAAGCAAGCATTTATCGTTATAATTGTGGTTTACAATATACCTAGGTCTTATGAATGAGAATAAAGCAAAGTTCTCACAATTTACCCTGTTAGGGCATACAATATGACATAATTAACAGTTAGTTTTTTTCAAATATAAATCATTAATTTAATTACAATTAATTATTATTACTTAAACTTTCGATAATTAAAAAAAACATTCATATTATAGAAACACATAGGAACTTTTTTAGCGTTTTGTCATATATTAAGAATACATTGTATTAGTTTATTTTAAACCCGTCACACTTCTACTTACTATAACCTAGAAATAAAAACAGTAATTGTTTATTTGCTTAGAATATATAGCTATATAACAAAAGATCTTATAATTTTATATACATATAGTAGTAGTATTCAGCCACATAATGGCATGCGAATGTTTTGAACAAAATAAATCGTTTCAGGCCATCTTAAAATCTAAATGTTTGAAGTTAATAATATGACTATAACTTTATACCCTTTATACCCCACACTATGAATTCAATTAGTATGGTTAATAAACTCGTTTACGTTTAGTAGAAGACTCCAAGTCTAATGCCTTTCTTCATAGTAAAGTAACATCAGCAGTGGCTCGTGAAAGCGATCCGAACATTTAGACATCGATTAGGATCACTGCCTGCGCTGCGTCAGGGCGATGTGTACGCTTAACATCTTCAGAACTTGATATATTTACTACAAAACGCTTTACTGCTCCCATTGATGAACAGATAAGCTTGAAATGGAACCCTGGCTTCATACTTCATAGATTTATTAAAATTGATACAAATTATCTAACTGACTAAAACTCAACCATCTCTTTAGTAATTAATACATGGGTAGCTAATTGACTATAATTGTAACACTCCCAGATATAATTATGATATCTACTTACTTACTTAAAAAACTTTTCTAATTGACAAAGGGATCATCATCATCATCAGCCTATTAATGTTCCCACTGTTGGGGCACAGGCCTCCCCTTGCACAAGGGGGTACGGGCCATGATCAACCGAGCAGGCCCAGTGCTGATTGGCGGATTTCACACGCCTTCGAAAAAATTTTAATTTCCTCAGACACGCAGGTTTCCTCACGATGTTTTCCTTCACCGTTAGAGCAGTCGGTAAATGTACGTAAGTCTTCGAAAAAATCGGAAAAACTCATTGGTGCATGGCACTGCATTGTTTCGAACCCGGACCTCTCGCATGGGAGTCCGGCATCCTAACCCCTAGGCCACCCACGCTCTTTAATTAAAAAAGACGACAAAGGTATAATTAGAGTTAATTTCAATAAGATTGGATTAATACATGCTTCCCTCTTTCTAAAGCTTTACATTTACAATTTTATTATTATTATTTTATTTATTTTTTAAATGTATCAAAAATACAAAAATACCTAATCGCATGATGTTACGTACGTTATATCATTATTATAGCTAAGCTAAATAATGTCTTGGCAAGTATCAAGACCGCCCAAGTTTAGCGATCAAATAATTTTATCATAAACAATAATTGACTCTTAGAATGACAGTAATCATCATATCTATCTCTTGGTAGAATAAGTTATCATCTCAAAATATTTTGTTTCATTACCGTGTTACATCAGACAATAATTTGGTGCCATCAAAGTCGGAAGCATCATTCCATCAGGTCCAGAGTCATTCCAAATCCATCATTCATTTGCAACTAGACGTCTCAAACCAAAATTCCGAGTCAATAAACGTTCCTGTTTGTTTTTCTAACAGGAAATCTATTTAGTTGTGTAAAAAGATCCTTAAAAAACCTTTGAATGAAAGTATTCCTGCAGAAGCGACAGTCTGGCATTTGAAACTTGCCTCTCGAAAGCATACATGTGATATACAGAGTGTAACAAAAACCCCTTATAGTTCCGAAAGGGGGGTGTTCAGTGTCTATAACTGAGATAGGGTCAACTATAACATCGTGAAAAAAATCAGCTGTTTCATACATTTCGGTCGTGTAGGTATTGAGCTTTTTTATGTAACATCTTCTTATTTATTTTTGCAATTTCCCAAGAAGAGAGAAAGAGTTGGCCCCCATAGTGAAAATTTTGTTTAAATATAGATTATAAAAACCCTATAAAAGGGGGTTGCCCTTTTGGGAGTATTAAGTTTTTGTTACACCCAAGTATACTAATCACAGTCAACAACACAGCTAATTACATAGAAAAATATTGAATGACAGAAAATAAAACAGTTGCACCTGCTAATTACTAAATTAGTTATTAGAATTAACTAGTAAGAATAATAAAATAATATTTATTTAACTGATGATAATAAAAACTGAAAAAGCAGAAAGTGCAAGCAGCAGAAAATTTTGTATTGATACATCATTGACTTCTAGTAGGTATCAGCTCCACATATACGAGTATATTCCTTTTTTCAAAGATATGGCATATCCACAGGATGCATTATCGAATTAAAAAACAAAAAGGCGCCATGTGGGTGGCGGGCCTGACGACAGTTTAAGTAGCGTAACTCGATACGCGAGTCCAGTAGTTTGTTTTTCTTACACACTCGAAATTGTCGGAAGCCAATGAGTTTGATGATATAATTTTGCCGAAGACCCGTCATAGATCGAGCATTTATGGGCGGCAAGCTTTAATGTTTACGGAAGCGGCTGCTTATGGGTTAAGGCCACTTAACCTTAACTGTAAAGTTTTGTGGTGCTATTAAAATTTAGGAAGTGATTTCTAAATTAGAGGTTTTTCGTATTTTAAATAACACTAAAATAATACTAAAGCTAAAACTAAACTAAGGCTAAGAAGAAAGAAAAAAAAACTAAAGATATTTTTTTAAGCTTATTCTAATTTGGAATATTGGAGGAAGCTAATGTTTTAAAGAAGATTTTGCGAGAGACTTTAAGTCTCATTCACAAAAAACTTCCGTAGATATTGCTCGATAGAAGATTGAAATACGGATACTCAAACTTATTGACGAATAGGCTGCGTGTGCGCATACACTTAAGTAGAAGATAGCGCTTGTGAAGAGGTTTATTAAAAGTATGTACGAGTACTAACGTAATATGATGATACAATTACGATTCAAAAATTATATTGTTTGTTAGTTATACTCGTATATTTAAGTACCTAGTTTATTTAACGAAATCCATGAATTTCAATTATTGGCGAAATTTTACTGCTAAACTTACTTAGATCTGATAATTATATGACCGAATTATATATCCCTATGATAAATTATTGCTTGTTGATGGTAGTTTTATCTGACTAACTACAGCTAATTTAAGTAACTTTGCGATACAATTCATATCCCTTGACGTCCCATACAACAATTAACTCAAAAGTACATTAATCTAAGCCCGTCACGTACAATGGAATTTAACGCAGAGATTTTTTCCCGAGATCAATAAAATGATCGAGGGTTCCCTTTCCGCTTGCTTGTGTGCGTAGGCGCAAGAGGTCACGTGGCAAAACCCTCGGCGCAACCCCTATTTTACTCTTACCTCTCATTTACTCTTATCATGAAACTCCCAAGGTAGAAAGAGAGGTGTGACAGAGTGGTGTGGGTAAGCGGCGCGGGCTCAAACATCTGCCAGGCTCTGATATTTTTTGGTCGGTTAAGTTTAACTGGAATAATAATATTACAATCACAGTTTGATTAAAGTTACAATTAGTTTGATAAGTATTTTAACTTCTGTATGTTGGTAAAAAGGTACCTACTAACAAGCCCTTCAAGATCCAATAAATTAATAGTCAGTAAAATATGTAACGGTTTTACTACCTATTGAAAACGAGAGACCAAATAATTGAAAGGAACTACCAGAAAGGACTCGATCTTGCACCTTTACATATTAGCAAATGCAGTTATTTCACAATTTTCTACACAGTAATTCAAAGATACAAGTCTGCAATTCCCAATAGATTTGCGTTTCATAAACGCAAACTTAAAGTTGTAATTTTATAAGAAGTTTGCAAGGAGTTCATTCAAAACGAATGCACCACATTCTGAGGTCCTAAAAAGAAACCCACTGGGGCAGTTTCTGAATCGTGTGGTGTGAAACAAAGAGGTTGGAAAGTGTATTATGTCTGGACCACATACTGAATGAAGGAGCATGCGTTTTTTGCTTCAAATAGCGATTGAAAAGCACTGAACGGTTACTATGCCAACAGGTTTGCATTTGCCAAAGACCTTTTATATTACCTACAGGAGCAGAACAAACATTAAGGTAAATATGCGTTCTAAAAACATAAACGTAGATGCGAAAAATAATATGGAAAAAATAGTACCTACACGAGGTGCAAGAGCTAGTAGAACTACATATTTGTAGATATGGCGAACTGTCAAAATAATGAAGTAGTAGTGAAGTCGGAGGCACTGGTCATTGTGAACTTGAACCGGGAAGAACGACAATCATTGCATAAATAATGAGTTTGAGTATCATTAAAGTGGTAAGTGGGCATTAAAATATTGCAAGACGCTTTCGATGCACTGCTAAGCCTGAGGATCTATTCTAGATAGTGTCAAAAGAGTTTAGCTTACCTTTCAAACAACACCTGAAAATTCCGTAATAGTGTTCACACGCTTCGAACGCATTGATTTTTTTTGAAAATGAATTCATAAATGTTCCAACTTTCTATAAAAAAAAATTGCCCTTGGTTTTTTGCTGAGGACTTTTAGGTTTGACATTAGATGTGTTCAGAAATAAAAGTAAGAACTCGTACCTTACAAACTATAACTGTTTATTTATATAAATACTCGTCGACAAATTCATCATAATCACGGGGCCGGATATTGTGCCTTTACAAATTCACCCTTACAAATAATCTAGCCGTCTAGATGCAGCCTAACTACCGCCCGCTGCTTTTGTCGCGTTGACCTTAGCTTATTTCGTTTTCAAGTTGAAGGTTCCCCTTTATTCCCTTTCTAGAGTCTCACTGAATGTTATTCTTAATAGAAACCAAGACCAAAGCTTTAGATTTTAAACGAGAAAGTGAGCCACATTAGGGTGTTATTAGACCGGCGCGATCTACGTATGTCGGTGTCAATAATAATATATAATCAATATCACAGATCTATTAAACCAAACCGATCTGACATCGATTGAGCATTGATTCGACGTCGATCGTGCGATTGTCGGTTGATCGATAAAAATATTCGGTTTTGATCGCAACATCTAGCACAAGGTTGATCAATTGTCGTTCGACGTGTTTTACAAGCCGCTATATAATTGATCATTCTGAGCTATTACACCTATCGAGACCGACGTTGATCAAGGCATCGATGCGACATCGATCGCGCCCGCCGGTCTAATAACACCCTTAGAGTCACTAAGGGAAGGAATGGGAAGCTAAAGTATTATTAGAGTCAGTCCTCGCTTTTAAGAGTTAATTTAGCATGTTAAGGTGTTCAGTATCCATAACTGAACAACTTTTACTATGGAGCCAACTCTGAAATCGCGAAAAAAACCCAACTGTTTTTATATTGAGCTTTTATATGGAACAGCTGATATTTTTTTTGCTATTTCAGGATAGGTCCCATAGTGAATGTTATTCAGTTATGGATACGAACACCGAACTTTCGGTACTATAGGGGTTTTTTGTTACACCGTGTACAATACAATACAAAAATACAATAAAATACACTTTATTGCACAAATAGAAAACAACAAACAAAGGATAGAAAAGGAAATAGTAAAGTACAATTTGGGCGGCCTTATCGCTAAGAGCGATCTCTTCCAGGCAACCTTCATTCATAAGCAACTCACAGAAATAATCAGCGCCTAAGTTTTCGACGCGGACCGATCAGAGCGGCTATGCTAAAATGCCTTATTGTGCGGTTTGTAACTGAGAGAATAACAGGTATGACAGTGAATCGATCAAAAGGATGTATTTCGTTCGTAATCCCGTCACTTTGGGAGCGTGCCTTATGAAAATATTGACACGCGCGATTCCTATAGCAGCTCGTCTGCGTCACCGTTCTATCTTGATTTATTTCTGTGGTGTAACTTGACGACTCGGTTTCCATTGGACCCAGGGCTACTGGATTTGTTTAAAGTTTTGAGAAACTGAAACTTCATGAAACACCATTACAAACGAGATATTCCGAAAGCCAACAATAACAGAAAGTAAGCACCTCTACGTTACACAGACTTATTCGGTCGATTCGG
The DNA here is from genome assembly GCA_947369225.1 of Hofmannophila pseudospretella. Lineage (NCBI taxonomy): Eukaryota > Metazoa > Arthropoda > Insecta > Lepidoptera > Oecophoridae > Hofmannophila > Hofmannophila pseudospretella. Next base: position 10,048,639 of record OX376316.1, read on the forward strand.
TGAAATAAATAAACTCAAAACTATACTCATATAGTTTTGAGAAACTATACATGAAACACCATTACAAAAGAGATATATTCAAAATGCCAACAACAACATAAATTAGGCACCTTTAAGTTAACACAGACTTATTCGGTTCGGTGAAATAAATTGACTGAATATGAATCTATGACCGAAACCGAATTAATGGGGCTCTACGCTTGTTTCTAATAAGAAATAATACCGTCTGGCTACGCAGGGAAGCCCTCAATAGCCTAGCTATTTCAAGGCGACCTGTATTGAGATAGGTTAGTATAAAAAGGTGACTCGGTCTCCTTTCCAGGACCTATTCAACACAGCTGTTTGACGGCGAGTGAATACACAGGTTAGAGTTCTTTGTTTATATTTTGAAGAAATGGCTATTTTTATTTAGTACATAGCATTTTTTGTATAGTCGTGTATAAATTAAGTTTTAAGAAGTTACACGACGTTGCCATGACATGGAAATCGCAATTGCTACACGCTTTAGTTTTTCGAAAGGTTTCATAAAGTACGACATTGTAGGTCAGTCGGTTTATAAATAATAATAATAAAATAAATAAAAGAGTATTTATTCATTCACACATGAGTTAAAAGGTACAATATTGTTATTTTATTCTAAAGAATGAAATGGTCGAGATCTCAGCGACACGCTGGTTTTCAGGTCTCGCCTAACATGCTAGATGGAGCGCTGGTTGCGGGACACAACACGATTATGTGGTCAAATCTCCGTTATAATTTTATATTAAAATGGATGACAATATGTAGCTGGCTTTAGCTTCCTTGTGATGATAACAATTGAGTTTATGGGTCTGAGAGAGTGTCTATACCATTCACTGAGGTCAGCTAACAGAGATTTTGCTGCATACAGCAAATTTATTTTTCTGGTTTTCTTATTTGGTTTTCTGTGAACATTAATCTCTTCTTGAATTACAATATCGTTATGCAATTCATGTATTATCATTATTGCAATCGTGTATTATACAGAAATATAGAGAATTATAAATATGGCTAACCCAATTCCTAAATTAAGAAACGTTCGGTCGCTGGTGCGTTAAAAGGGGTAAAACCTTGTTTTGACAGATTAAAAGCACCTCAGCAAGTCCCGATTCCCTGCCTTGATTTGCTGCACCTTCCCCTACAGACAGCATTACCATATGGTTTGGCTAAAGTGGTTAAATTTAGCTCTGAACATAGCTTGCACCATAAGCTATGGCCCACATGTTCGCAAGATGGTGAGCTTCATCTTACTGAGCGGATTGGCGGGAAAAAACGCGACATCTTGAATTACAGGATGCTCTTTTGAGTATTAGGTGCTTGTTGTCTTCAAGTTCCTAATCCGAATGTCGGATTTGATTTCATTTGGAAATTAAAAATATGAATTGGGCAACGCCTATACTCTCTTTGGCTTTAAATAAACGTTATAGATGATCATTGCTCTTCAAAATAAACAGGCAATTCGTTTATTGGTTATTGTGATTGGTGAGATTAGAATAATTTATTTCACTCTCTGTACAATCCAAGACTTCGTTTGTTTAGAGATAGGTAAGTATATTATAGGTATATTTACCATTTTTTGGCAAGATACGTTGTTTGATTGAATTTTGTCAAGAAATTTACGATTCGTCGGGAAATGTCAACGTCGTAACATGTCCAGTGTCGTAAATGTCAAGATCTGGATTGATGTCAAAAAATTGATTTTGCATTTTGCGACTAGGGTATTTCGCGCCAAATCAATTTAAGGAAGTAAAGCTTGACTCGTAGATTGGCTAGCAATTATTTTTTTCTCGTGAAATACATTATGATTTCGGTCAGTGAAAAATATTAATTTGCATCAAAATTTTATTCGAATTTTCTTACAAGATCGAAACATGTTGAGATATTTCGCCGGAAAAATACATACTTGTTAATAAATAACTGTACCGTAAGGATATAATATTAAACTTTCTGAACAGCTTCCCTTTTTTCTAAAAATCATTGCATTATTTTTCAGTTGACAAAAACTCCGGTCGAAAGCAAAGTTTATAAGTAAGTAACTATCAAATAAGTAATATATTAAAGAAAATACTTCATTGCACAAAACGTCATATAAGTCAAACGTAAATAACTCCGTTGATGATTGTCAAAAGCGGTATAGTAGAACATTCATAGAATATTGGCGCGTGCCGCCATACAAAGGCAGAATAAAAGACCGACAGCTGGCGATCGCGTGGGTGAAACACACACACATACACGGAAGAGATAGTGATTATTGTGTTTCGATAATTCAATTTATCAGCTGATTATCTAATTTCCATTGAATTTAGTTAAGAAATTAATTCGGCTCTTCCGATCTTTTAGTAGGTAAATACGAGTATCTAATCATATCATTAATAAATCACTACTTAATCAAAGGTTTAATTTCCGATCTGACGCTATTACGATACCTATCTTATAAGACTTTTATATATAATATCTATGTAAGTAAATAGTAGAAGTAGTAGTATAAATGTAATAAATTTAGTTTTAAATAGGTTTAACTAGAAATACCTACACCAAAAATCTGAAAACTACCGTTGCACCACAATTCCCATCATACGAAATGCAGACAGAGCCCTGCGCCGCCTGCTTACTTTATTATTCGGCTATGGTATTATCTATACATCTTTCAGTTTTAAGTAAATACTTTATTACCTATGTGAGTAGATACAATAATCTCCATAAAGATTTTAATTATACATGATTACTCGGTCTGAATCTCGTACCTAATTTCATTAATTACTCGCAATCAAGATTGCGAGTAATTAATTATGTTGTCTTGACAACATTCTCAATTTCAAAAATAAAATATAAACTTACAATCATTTTTCATTTATTTTTTTCAATGTATTTGTAAGGTGTAAAATTGTTATAAATAAATTATAATAATGAATTATATTTCAAATTAATTACAGATTACTTGGACGGATTACTCAGTGATGGAAGTCGGAAGTCCTCCGAATAGTTTAATTACATAATTTAAAATGTCACACTACGTATATATGTTTCAATTCTACATTGCATTTGAAAACGGTATTTAAAAAAAATTAAGTATGTTACATTACGAAACAGTAAAATTACAGCGCAGAGCTCTAAGCTCGAAACCAACCCCTGCCCTGCGCTAGCGCATTCGTTTTCGAAATTCCATTGAAGCACGCGAACGGTTTTAAGTTTTACCTCCATTACTGCGCATGTGCGACTTGTATTGTTAGTAGTCTGGTAGCAAAAATGTGTGAGTGCTCTCTATACACACACATATAGGGGCAAGATGGGTGCGACACCCTATCGAAATTTTGTTTAATCGCAAATTTTGGTAGAATTCATGATTAATGAAACAAAATATCAAAACGAAATAAAAAAAATTAAATCGCAGGATATTTCAAAACATAGCCAATGAATATTTTAAGTTATCCAAAAAGTTTCCTTGGATGTGAAAGTGATTCTATTTTCAAAAATATTTACGAAAAAAATTTGAAAAAATACGAATTCAAAGAACCACCAAAAATTATCTTAAAATATTTCAGAACAACAAAAACGCGAATTTATTTTTAAACTTTGCTTGAAATTGAAAAGAATACGTCCGATCCGCTCTCTATGTGTGCGTAGGGAAGGGACACTTTGTTAGTGTTGAACAGGAACGCTTCCCCAATGCGCCCTTTCAAAAGGGCATGTGTGCAACTAGTAATCGTAAGTACCCCTGTTTATCCCCCCGCCACCCTGCTCGCCCCAGGTGCGCCCGCGTGGCACGCGCCATTCCCGCCGCGAACGGCGCCCTGACGCCACCTAAACCTTAGTTACACTTAACCTTCAAAGTACAGTTATAGCATCAGTTACCTACGTGACCTCATCAACCAACCATCCGCGACTAATGCAACACAAACAGTCGTAACATGTGAAAACGGCAACTCATCGCGGCGAAATGAGTTCCATAGGCGTCGTGGTCTTCCGCAACTCGCCGATCGGGAAGGCGCAGGTGCTCCAGGAATCCGTGAATAATTCAGTGAACATAACAAACAACGACGCGGGACAAAATGTGAGACGTGAGATTATTATTGTGAGAAAGAAGCAGAAGATCCCGTCTCCGGCGACAGTTTCAGTGACTGCGCTAGTGCGTGCTGCGGAGCCTATGTCTTCTAATATTCTTGCGAAAAGGCCTCGTATTCGCGAAAATGGTGCGGAAGAAACTCGTGCGCCGACACCTCTGGCAGTTGCGCGACGGAACGCTCGGGAACGGAACAGAGTACGACAAGTAAATGACGGATTCGCAGCACTCCGCCGCCATATCCCTGATGAAGTGGCGGCTGTATTCGAAAGTGTCAACTCCAATAGAGGACCTAACAAAAAGCTGAGTAAAGTTGAAACGCTACGAATGGCTGTGGAGTACATACGAAACCTAGAAACTTTATTGAACATTGGTCACACTGACAAAGAAAATGCAACCCGGCCATCAATGGAATCATTCCCTTCGCCTGCATCATCATCACCTAGAGAAAACAGTCAAGAACGAAGTTACTTTTCAATAAACTCGCCCGCTCTTGAAGACGACGATGTAGACGAAGATGAATTAGATGGTTCTTTGCATCAACTGCCCCAGCAGCAATATATGGACCTTTCTGTGTCTGAAACCTTCCAGCTAGTATCCACTCCACATTTATATGAAGAAGAAGGAGGTGGGCAGCCTTTAACTCCATCATCTGATTTGCTCGGTCAAGATGAAGTGACTCCTCATCTTCTTGAAGGGCATTTTCCATTTCCGAACTCGGCAGAACAGTTCACTGTAATACCCGAACAAAATTATTGTAGTGAATCTGATATGATAGTAAATGATAATGACTTTGAAGTGAAATACGCAGAATCTGTACATCACCAAATGGAGAACTATAATGAAGAAACGGAAATGCCTTTTGAAGCGATTAACCCTGACTTGATATTGTCTCACAGTGAATATAAATTCAAGGACGATAATGTTTTCACTGACACCCAGTACAGTGATGTGGAATTAAAGAAAGAGCTTCCAGATATTCAGGTCACTCCTGAAGATAGAGAACAGTTTGAGGAGACTTTAAAATGGTGGCAAGAGAAAACCAAACAAGTCCGTCCTTTGTGTAAGGTTAAGAATAACTGATATTTTTGTAGACTAATTGAGATATTTATTGTGCTGTAATATAATGTAGTAAAACTAGTTGAACATACAGCTGTCGGTGCCAAAGACGATGTAGGCGCGGGCGCAAGGTGTGCCGTAACGGTCAGTAAAACGTATAATGAAGCCTGTGCACTTGAATTAGTTGCTTATTCCTATCTAGAAAAGTTATTGAATACCAATAACATTATAGTCAATGTAGTTATCAACTACTCATAGATAGAGTAACTTATTTGTGAAAGTATTTTAATGTATAAATTCAACACTATTCTTGTAGGTAACATAACTTGTATTTCATTTGTATAAAATAAGCCTATTCTGTAAAAAATACTTTATGTTGCTACTTCCTTGAAACTAGTAAACTCTGAAATGCCATACAGTGGATAATTCTTACTTAGTCTATAAAATAATGTAAATATTCTGTAACAGGGCACCTAATACTGAAATACAAATAGTGCCTTAGATAATGATTGTGATGTTAGTTCATAATTTTAGTATCATTGTAATAAAATACTTTAATAAGTAAGTAGATTTTCTTATTATTTTGAGATAACTCGCTTAAAACGATAAATCAATTCTTTTTCTATCCTAGTCATCAGGAATTTCGGTGTTCTCAAACTACACCTATACTCTGTTTTGTCATCTTCATTTTTTCAAGATAAAGATTATATTAATAAAACAGCTAATCTATTCCTATTGAATCCCTTCATCTCCTTTGATGTTAATCATCCATTAACGACACATACCCCTAATTCCAACCCCTTTGAGACAAAGACTATGTTAATGCAACCAAATTATTCGTCAGCAAATGACCTACTTAGAACGCTTTGATAGCTGCACGAAAGCCGCAAGAGCCAGTAACACCATTAAAGTTAATCTGAAGTTAAAAGATTTTTATATTGTCATTTAATTTTGGAAGTTCTGTTGGAAATAATTTCAATCAATCAACATTGTACTATTCTGAGTGTGTGTGTACCCACACACACTCAGAATAGTACACGAAGATAGTGTAATCTAAAGAAAGTACCTACAGTAAAATATATTTGTGAGTAAAATAAGCAATAATATTCCTTCAGGTTTATATATATATAAATTTCGAAGAGAGAAGATTTTGGGAAAAGGATATTAATTGCCAAAGTCTTCTCTTTTCGAAATTTATATTAAATTCTATGTAGGGTAAACCTCAAATTATACAATACAATACAATACAAATATACTTTATTGCACACCCGGGACATAAACAAAACATACAACATAAAGAGAGGTACAATACAATGTGCAGAAGGCGGCCTTATCGGCCTTATTATACATTATTCCGTTTAGGTATTTAATCATTTTACCAAATATATATTTTTAAACGTGCATTGAATACCCAATCGTGTAAGTCGTCGTCGCCCGCGTGTACTTAAATAATAAATTTATTAGCAAACATTTTCGCAGGTTAATTTCAAGAAATATTTTGCGCAGAACTGGCGCTAAATCAGAAAATCTAGTCAGATATTTCTCGCAATCTATGGTCAATTTCCTAGATCTTTCCTATAACCAGCATCATGTTAATCTTTAGTTAAACTCACTCGTAGTGAGTTTGTAGTCCCGGCCCAAAAGCTGGTCCGTTAACGGTAAGACGATATCGTCATTGTGATTATAATGCGTTGCCGTTAGCCCGCTTAAAAAACACCCGATCTAAGGGAGCTCTACAATCGGGGTGATTACAATTTTTAGATCGAATTGGTTCAGGTTTTATAGGGGTGGACCGTTTACTTGTGCCATAAAAATGAAGAATTAATTACTGAATGGTTAGGTAGGTTGGTATTTTTAGTGTAATAGGAGGTTCAAAATCTAATTCGCAAATTTTGATCAATGTGCTAATTGTAGCACAGAGATAGCAGAGAGAGAGGGCAGATTGCTGCCCTCTAGGTGCCGGCTAGCAGGGTTCTAGGACAGTGTGCAGATGAAGTAATAGAAGAACTTGGTAATAGTAGGTATTATATTTTTAAGAAACAGAACAACACAGGAAATAGTAAATGTAGAAAATAGGTAGTAGTAGGAGACAAAAATAAAACGGAGAAACGTTCGTTCAGGACAAAATACAGAGAGAAAGTGAAGACAATGAATTTAATGGAATAACGGAAGTTGAAAATATAGATGAAGAAATGAAGATGCCAACACGAAATGAGGTGAGATAAACGCTAACAATTAGGTTAAAATTGATTGATATGGACGACGTACATCGTTACAAATGTGACCTAATTCACAACTTTAGAGGATTGTATTCTGGAGTTAATTTTTTGGAGGTTCGGCTAATATGGGCGTCATTAGCCAATGGAAAACAATCTGTCTCTAGCAATACGTAGTACATCTTACTTTTTGCACCTAAAAGGAAGTATACCAGTACACGCTACGAAAGAATGTAAGCAATTTCAAAGTTGGTAAAATATCATTTCTTGCTTCGTTCCGCACGCTCCCACATTTCCGGGGTGGTAAGAATTTTAATTTCTCCAACATTTTGTTTTTGTATTTATTTTTTCTTTAAAATATCGCCATATTTTACGGGGTAAGCGGCTTCCACGCTATTTTGGCTTCCATTTAAATATTTTCCGCTCCATTCGTCAGGCTGTTTCCCATAGAGATTAGAGTTTTGATACACGTGAGGGAACGGAGATCCATCATATTGTAAAGAAACCCTTTAATATAACTTAGCAGAATTTGATGGTATCAGCGAAGTGCAGCGAACTAACTTACTACTATGTTTTTGGATTCTGTTCAATAGATAGTGATTTTTTAAAATAATACTTATGGGTAACAAATATAAATAACAGTAAGTCTTGTTGCGTTTGTATAAGAGATAGAACTCTGTGTTATAGAGCAGCATTAGTATTTTATATTGTATTTTGAGTAGGTATTATACGTCTTGGTGAAAAAAGCACAGTTCCTTAAAAATTACAGTGGCAATCAAAAATATACGGTAGGCTGTATATTTTTGATTGCCACTGTATTAAACAACATAGAACCAATAAAAAAATAATAATAAGTAAAACATGTAGGCACTGAGACTCTGTGCAATGTAATAAAGAGAAACTCAGTATCTAACTAGAGTATATATAGAAGAAAAAAAATTAAATGGGTATCATTAAAAAAACTTCTAAAATTACGCATGTAAAAATTGAAAAATATTTGCACAATCAAAGTCGAAGAAAGAAGATATTGTGGCAATCTTCAGTTTGTTTTTAAAGTAGCCTTTTGTTTACTGAAAAAGTTACCTGGAAAAAACAGTGGTTCTTGAAATAAATATAAGTGAAACAAGTGTCCTCTTAGAAACCTCCAGACAGATTACCGTTTATCTTTATTATGGAGTTATAAGTACATTTACCACAGACTCTCTGCCGTTATCTTTGGTACATTAATACAGTACCTACTCTATCTTTTTTTTTTACCCAGCCTCCTGGAGAAGAGACCGGGTTATGTGGGATTTCTACCGATGGCCGACTTTGTGCATCCTGGAGAACTCTGGAATCTCTAATGGAACGCACCAGGTGCCCCCTAGCACTTGCCCCCTATATAGCACTCCTAAGAGGTGTAATCCAGGAGCCCTCCCTCTCGTCACAGCAGCGTGAGGCCATAGCATGCTGCTGCCTTCCCCAGGGTCGCCCACCTACGATGGGCGATCTAAGCTAAAATTTATACCGTTCGCAACCCTGATAAGTCATTTTAGTCACCTCGTACGACAAGCAGGGGTACCATAGCTAATATTTTCAAAAATAACTATGAAATTCTATGGAGCTTACAAAATTCTGTTTATAAGCAAACTACCTAAGTACCTACGTATTTCATCAAAGACGCACAGATCCATGCACAAAATTAATTGAAACTGAAATTAAATGAGATTAGCTGATGCGTGGGAATAGCGCAATCTTTGCATGACAAAACCTACGTGTTCACGTGTTCGTATGAGGAAGAGAATCCTGATCGATGGGTGTGGGTACCGTACCGCGCAACACCGAAAAAGTCCGTTACGGACCGCTTTGCCTTTTGTTGTCTTGGGACTTATAGTCGAACTAAACAGTTTTGATTTGGGATAATAATCCCAAATCAAAACAAATGATTGAATGAATGAAAGAATTATTTATTCGCCAGAAATATGGTACATTGGATGACAAATCTTAAATATTAGGTCTCACATATTTCGCCAGCTTTAGCATGCAAATATTTTAGAGTTAACTTCATTAAATTCAAGTAAGTATTTGGAATACAATCATTACATAGCACATAAATTACCTAGGTATATAAATTAGCATACATTTCATGTCACACAGAATAAATTAATAATTATAATGCATGCCAATTCAAAAAAATGTCAACAGCAAATCAGTTAAACCCCAAAAGATACAATAGTCTTAGGGTACTTTACATTGCATAAATTCTTTTACAGCTTAAAAACATTTGTCGATAAGCCATTTAAACATTACTACAACAATTAATCAATTGACCAAAGATAATAACCACAAATATATATGTAGTTTAGTAAAGGAGGAGGGGAGGCCTTTGCCCAGCAGTGGGACAGCCTATAGGCTATTATAAAAAAATAAAAATAAACTGACAGGTGTCATTAGAGTCTGCCTAATACTTTCTCGTAAGAAATTTACTGTATTTGAGTGAAGAAAGAATCCGTAATATAATATTTTGCCACTTATGTAGTTACAGGGGTTTTCTAGACAAAAATTAAGGGAAAATTCGATCACTAAAAAGGGGGTGATAGTAGTATATTCGACGTACAAAAGTCGAACACGTAATATGAATAATTTTGACATATTTTATACATAATAGAAAATGCCAGAATCGCAAGTCTGATGGATCAAGACTGGCCTAGCGACGTAGGTACGCGCCAAGGTAAAGTCAAAGAAGCTACCCTATTGTTGTACAATATTTATTCTTGCGTGGATCTTCGGTGGAGTCTTTCAGCGAGGTCGACTCCATTGTCGCAGGGTTCATGGGAACCAGCAAAAAACGGACTTTGCCTTTAGGGAACCGAACTGACGAACGAAACTGAATAAGCACTTTTTGTGTAGCTTGCGCAGTTCTATCCACGTGTTCAGAGATTAAGGTGACGTATTTTATATTTAATAATCTCTGCGTCTTATGCAGAGACCTTCGGGCTTAGCTAGCGAAATATTTATTTATAGATTGTAACCCAAAAAACTTTGTTTGCGTATATAATTAACAAAGAATGTCGTTTATTCCGTTTATGATGTCTCTAAACCTTCCGTGACTCAAAGGTGAGTACCTTTTACAAAACAAAATGTGTCTTCTTTTTATTCATCCGACGAAGCCCAGATTGTTTGAGATAGACAGAAAAATTGCTCAGATCCCATGGTACCATACGGCATGCGTGAGTACGCGAGGCATGGCATACAAACTCATGCCATCTGGCGATCCACCAAGATTACACAAAAACTACAAATTGACTCCAGCCAGAGTACGCTAAACTTTGAAAGTCACGGTGGCATATGCTTTTGTTTGACTGTAATTAGTTTTAATTCGATTCGAAGTGATGCAGAACACAAAACATATGGTCAAATACTTATTTACAAAGAAAAAGAGCTCATAGTAAACAGGTTTATTGTGAATCATAGACATAATGTTTTGATAAAAGTGGTTCACGCTAGATATATTCAGATTCATCACATTGTCAATAATTTCATCATCATATAGAGACAAGGATGATTAAACTTTATTACTGTCTTTAAAACAATTTACATTTTGTCTGAGTAGATAATGTTGTTTGTATTATTACTTAGTAGATGTCTCAGACAAGATCAAATAATCAATAATCTGAGTAATGTAGAACATTGTCTTAAGATTAAGATTATACACATTCTTATGATGTGACCTAACTAGGTCAACTACACAGAATAAGTTTATTAGGAAAGATCAAAAACATTATGTTACTTACTATTTATTATTGATACGGGTAAAATAGTACCTCAGATCTATGACAGTTTTTGGTTGTCAAAATTCACGCATAGGACTTTAATCGCGATTCAATTTTTGGATTCGTTTATTTTTGTACCAATTTTTTTGGCAATAATGTATGGATTAGCATAGTTAGGGTTTGTCATTTCTCGACCTTTTCCATTTCTAGCTCCATTTCCCGGAAATTCCCGGGAATTCGAGAAATTCCTGATTTAAAGTTAATTTAAAAAAAATATTATTCGAATGCAAAATATAAATTAAAATTATTATTATTTTTAATTACTATTATTATTGAATTTTATTTTATTATTACTATTATTATTTTAATTGTACAAAAATTAACGCTTAAGTTTTTCTTGTAATAAATATATACTTATTACTTAATTTATATTACTTTTGGCAAAAAATAATGAAATATATTAATATATTGAAATATATTAACAGTATTATTAGTAAAATGAATATCAAATGCCTGCTGTGAAGTGGGTGTTAAGCGTTAGCTTGATTAAACCATTTTTCGATTTATCGACTTTTCTCGAGCGAAATTTCCCGGGATCGAGAAACGTCAATTTCCCGGGAAATCGATAACGAGAATTGCCGGGAAACAAGCCCTAGTCCTAGTGTTTAAATCGTTGGGATAGATAGAAAGTCATAACTACTGAAAATAATAACACATGAAACAGACTAATCTGTGTCAAGAACCATGCAGCCACAGATTACATAATAGATACATACAACCTCGAAACTTAATAACTTAGTTGGTTTTTAAGGGACTCATTTCCTTCTGAAAACATCGATATCGTTTTTGAGAGCTTTGTTCGCGTCAAAATACTGTATGTACATCATCATCAGCAGCAGCCTGTTAATATCCCCACTGTTGGGGCACAGGCCTCCCCTTGCACAAGGGGGTACGGGCCATGATCCACCGAGCGGCCCAATGGTAATTTCACATACCTTCGGAAACTTTTTATTGTTTCAGACATGTAGGTTTCCTCACGATGTTTTCCTTCACCGTTAGAGCTGTCGGTAAATGTACCTAAGTCTTCGAAAAAATCCGAAAAACTCATTGGTACATGGCATTTGGCATTGCATGATTTCGAACCCGAACCTCCCGCATGGGAGCCCGGCGTCCCAGCCACCAGGCCACCGACGCTCTTACTATGTATTCACATACTATTACTAAGTATGCACATACTATGCACAAATTACTAATGTTACATAGATGCAGTAGAAGAAACCATGTGCACCGCGAGACCCAATTACGGAATTCAAAAATAGAACGGAGTGTCATGTGTGTCGTTTTGGCGGGAAGTGGGTTACATTATGTTACTTACGTTGCTTTATGGTGCTCAGTGGGGCTTGAGAACACCGCACCATATTGCGGTTTGCCGTAACGCTTTGTAAACATTACTTTATTTTTTTTATTTATTAAGTAAACCAACAGCTATATTAAAACAAATTATCAATACTTAAGATTATAGATAGATAGATAATTTTGTTATTTAATTTAGTAGGAAAAAACAAACTTAGATAGAGAGTCCATCTCCATATACAGGGTAGACAGATATACATCTCTTTAATATAATCGTCTGTAACGATTACTTCGTCACTGATAAAAACATATATTAACTGATATTGCTACTAAATCACGTAGTGCAAAAGGTAAGGTCCAAATATTTTATTTCTTAACAGGAAAAGTGCTAAGTTAATAATCTAATATTTTTTTATACAGATAAGATGCCAACGGGTACTAAAGTGCATTCCGTCTGTGAATTATTTTCTCTCACGTCCACGTAGACAGACAGAGGAACCACCTTCAACTGTGGTTGAAGGTGGTTCCTCGCTTATGGAACTACCTGTGGGTAGTTCCCGCTTTCCGTCGTAAGATTTGGTGGATAAACGTGATTGGCGAGCCTACCGCCGTGTACTAGGTGTAAAATATTATGTATTTTCTGGACCGTATAATTAGGAATCCTAGGAATTCTATTGAAACAACCCATATTCACGAAATAAAATTCTATAATACAGTAATTTTATTAACTACTAAACTCTCTTATAACAATATAAATAACACTAAAATAATACTAAAGCTAAATAAAACTAAACTAAGGCTAAGAAAACTAAAGATAAAAAAATTGGGTTAAGTCCCCCACATCCGGCAGTGTACCCAAGAGACTTGCTTCGTTGCCCCGTTGGATAGCTAAGCTAATCCACTGGGCGAAATAGGAGCCAGATCTTGGGTCTTTTGACGCGTCGACCAGCCGCTTTGCGAGGTTCTTGAAGTCATGGTGCGCTCCCGGGCCCCAGGGTCCCAGTGTTTCAACCCCAAACGGCTCAAATATGTATGTTTCACCCAGATTAGTATATTTGCGCCGTTTGAAGGTTTCTGCAGCAGCGGCCACAGAGCCGACTCTATATAATTCTATAATTAAAATTAATGTTTATATCGTGCAGCAATGTGATAAAACGCATATAACGCACACACAATAAATAACAGAAAATAAAAAAAATTACATGAAAAAAGTAAAATTTCTCCCTTAAAAATTAATTTATTTCAAACCCCTAAGCACATTATCCTACAACACCGGAACCGGGAGTAGGTATAGATCATTGCACGCGCGTGTTCCGCTCTCCGAATCCATACCGACGACCCTGTTTCCTACTCGTATGTCGCGGAAAACTAAATTATTCAATACCTACGTACCAGAACATTGCTAGATACATAAAACATAATACATAATAAATTATGCAATCAGTTGATTAGGTACTACTAAAACAACAAGCCGTATGTACATAAAGCAAACATTTTTTGCTCAAATAGATTTTATACTAAAACAATACATTGTAAGGTAAAGTAAAATACACTTTATTACACAAATATAAAACAACAAACATGAGATAGAAAATTAAATAGTGGAATACAATTTAGGCGGCCTTATCGCTAAGAGCGATCACTTCCAGGCAACCTTCGGGCAGAGGAAATGATATCGAGAAAGAGGTAGTAGGTGTGCAAAGCTTATGGAAAACGTTATATAAGAGAATTTTATTTAAATAGATAATGATAAACATACATAAAATAATACATAGACCACATAAACTAAAATATAAAATGAGTACATAACATACAGGAAAAGCAGAATAACAACCAGGGTAGATAAAAGGAAAGGAAAGTTTAAAGAGGTAGGAATCAAAGTTCGAGAAAGTGAACCTTCACTTGCCTTTTAAAGATCTCTAAAGATTTTGCGAGTCTGATAGAAACTGGCAAGGAGTTCCACAGCCGTACAGCGTGAACAGTGAAGGACTGCTAATAAAATTGTGTATTCAAAGTAAAATCTACTACTAATTTACTTACTACTACTAAAATCTTAAATTATGTACGACTGAAACTGACCTTTTACCTAAGTAATATAATTTAATATAGCGAAAAAAAACGTAAAAATTAAAAATATAGGTACCTTATTAAAAATGTCAGTCTGAGTCGTAATTTAAGATTTTTGTTCGAATACTATCTGTACAGGAAGTTGATTTGTTCCCGTACGACAGAGAATATACATATAATAGAGCATCTAAAGTAGGTACTAATTACGTAGGTAGGTACGGCTTATTGTTTTTGTAGTACCTAATGTTGATTAGGAATGAAAGTGATAATAATAAATTATGCTATCAGTCGCGTTTGCATAATTTATTATGTTTTACGTATATAGCAATGTTCTCGTACGTAGGTATTAAACAACATAGTTTTTCGCGACTTATGACAAGGAAGCAGGGTATAATATTATCATGACATGAGTAAGTTAGTACTTACCCATGATAACATATATAGATAAAAGGTAGCGATTTAATTGTGTAATCACACCAATAAAATATCTATTAATTCACTATAATTATGTCATAATATTTATAATTAATTTAATTAAAAAAATAGATATAGTATTGAATAAAATACGAATAGGTTTATTTGTGCGGTAAGATGACAAAGTATTCATAGACCATACACAAGTAGGAACTTAAGCACAGGTTACATTAAACTAAATATAATTAGTAAGCAACAAGTAAAAATGAACTTATATTTTTATCCTCCATCACTTTCATTGCATTCCAATGGATAATTTACAATAAAAGGGGTTGTTTTACAATTTTCCCTTTCTATAACTTCATAGCAGCTCCGCCCACTTCAAAGGGGCAACCTTCAACATCTAGTCTTTTTTTTACCTTTTTTACATTTAATTGGTAGCACGTGTGTCGTTTCCGCTTAGCCACGTGCCTTATAGTAAATTATTAAAATATTCGTTCCAGTATCCGTCCACGATTTACTATGATATGCAAGCATTGCACGAGATAAAAATACAGGAAGTACTTGACGTGAAAATAAAGGCAATCGCAGTACGTTTAAAATAAAGGAAACGGTAGTGCTTTCATTATTTGGCTTCTTTCTGATTTAATTTAACTTAATTTCTACGAAGTATGGAAAAATTATAGCAGAAAAGAAAAAAGAAATCCAAATATTCAGGGTGTAAGATTCCTCATTTTGTGTGTGGAGTCGCAAATTATTTATCAGATTTTCAATATTATTTTTTCATCCAAGAAATATTAAGAAATGCTTTCACCTCAGGGTTTACCTTCACAACCTGTAGATTTGAAAAAAAAAGAAATCTATTCACCTTCACTACCTGTACAACCTTCACAACCTGTAGATTTGAAAAAAAAAAGAACCTACTCGGAAGATGAAAAAAGCTCAGAGAAAAATACCCAAAAAAATAACCTCTAAATAAAATGCAATAAAATAATCATTAAGCAATTTGAATATTTTTAAAAGTATTATTATAGGCTGTTACGCCTGTCAGCTGTCAATATTAAGTCAGATAAAAATTGTATCAGTGGTTATAAAATCTTGGAGTATCTTGGGATGTTGGAGTATGGTGGGATATCTGGAACGGTAACAGGTGGTTCGAGTTTAAGCTCAAATGTTTATGACCATGGTGACCTTCCTACATCTGGAGGACCTGATGATGACTTTGACAGTAAGGGGATCTCCATAATAGTACGACGGGGGTTGCTTAATTTTTTAATTTAGTTATTTAAGCTACATAGCAATGTAGCTACGTTGGATAGTTTATATATTTTTTGCAATTGTATATAATAATAAGTTAGCATAATTTGCATTACCAAGTTAAGTACACATTTGCAACGACACGTTCAGGTTACGTCCTATCGAATGTACCAGCCGTAACATCGTAGAACGTATGACCTTATAAATACTTACATCAACATTATTTGACGTAAAACGACCCTCCGAATATTTACTTTCGCTCGTTCTACAGTATATGAAAAATCCTTGCTTCCTCACACTTCACTTCATAAACACATCGATCCTCCAAAAATAACCAACATCCACCTCCCAGATGTTTCCTGATCGCTTTTTGTCAACCTCCGACTCTTCCACAATAACGCACAGACGACGTCGTCGTGGGAACTCGCGGGATCGTCGAAAAAATCTACGCAGATGTTGGCGAATCATCGTAGACATGAAAGATCCACGTGTCAAAACAGGAAGATGTTAGTAATTTAGCACAGACGCGTGCCACTTGCTTGTCTAACGGACTGTGAAATAGACCTGATGTTTTTATTGCGAAGGGTGCATCGATATGTACCCCCTTTGTTTTATAAACGTCTGTTAAGCGCATTAGGAAGGCTTGTTCTCTTTAATTATTACGGGATAAGAAATCAAACAATGAAATGCTATATCCTACTTTTTTATTAAAACTAAAACAATTTATTCCTACTATTTTAAACTTATTTACAATATCTAAAACTATAATTTATAATTTAATTACATAAATAATAGCTAGCGCTCTTATCATCCATTTTCAAACAATTTTATTATGTACACAAACCTACTTATCTCTTCCTCTACACCGGACTAGATACCTACTGTCTATGTTACTGGGTTTATTAAATCAATCAATTTCATTAAATTACCTACTTAATTACAATACAATGTTCAATTACTTTTCAACCAAAATACTTACATATTTCATTCGTGTCATATTAATGTCTCTGTTTATCATTTACAAACACAAATCTTTACACATTCCATTGTCTCATAATTCAAAGTTAATATCACAATACACACACAGTTAGGGAGATCTATGTGTATAATATAAAAGAGAAATTGTATCTACGAGTAACTATTATCTAATAAATTTCTTGACATTGTCTATATTTTTATTAGACACATGGTTCACATGCATAGTCTTCTTTAGTTAAATCTTTCGACTTAGTTTTCTTGCCATTACTGAAATATTCTTCTATCTCCAACAACGTTTTGTCTTTCGTTTCTGGCAGAAAAAAGAATAAAAATATCGTTCCCAACAAGGTGGATATTCCATAGAATAAATATGTACCGTGGTGTCCATATCTTTCTAACATACCTGGGGCTGCTTTGATTGTAAGAAAGTAAGCAATAGATGTCATCATCACACTAATACCTGACCCTAAGCCCTTAGTTTCTGTCGCAAATACTTCTCCGACCATATTCCAAGGTAAAGGCACAACACCCAAATTTGATACAATCATGTAAATTGTCATGAGACTCAACGTTATTGACGGTAATACAAATCTATTGTCAACGAAGTACAAATATAACGCTAAGATTATCATCGATAGAGACGTAAATATTCCACTGATCATGGCCATTGGTCGTCGGCCCCTCCTTTTAAGTAGAATACAGGCTACTACTAATGAGACACATCTCAACACGTCTATACTCAACATTGCAGCGTAAGTATTCGCGCTGCTGCCAATCAGTACCTTCATCAGATCCGGGGTATAGGCACTTATCACGTTTACTCCTGAAAACTGTGTTATTACGAAGAACACCGTCATTATTAATAATGGCTTCCAGAATTCTGGTTTCGTTATATTTATTTTCAGCTTACTCATTTTGCTCTCCGAAACGTCTCTTTTGGTCTGTTCTGCGATAATTTTATCGAGTTCCGTATTCACTAATGGACTAGATCCTCTATACCACTTGAAAGATATAATACAATCTTCGATACGGTTTTGCGCTGCCAGCCACGCAGGTGTTTCTGGTGCGAAGTAAAGGATAACACCTCCTATTAGAGGGAACAGACCACAGAGTAGTGAGGAGTGGGTCCAATGAAGGAAGGTGCCGAATAAATGTGACAGTAATACTCCGACCGCTATGGCTAAAGATAGAGACGCTAAAAAGAAGCCTCTGTAGGACGGAGTACTGATTTCTCCCACATATACTGGACCAAGTGGTCCGAGCCAGCCTTGGCAGAATCCTGTGATGAATCTTCCGACCAGGATTAAGTTGATATTGTCAGCTAACCAGATAATGATCCATCCACTGGTGAAACAAACAGCCAACAAGAGTTGCGAGGCTCGTCTTCCGATACGTTCCATCAGGTAACCGGATAGCAAGTTGCCAAAAACCAACGCAAACGAGGCCATGGCCGCTGAAATTATATATAAATTTAAGTTATCTCCTGTCGTTCGAGTATATTATTCATATATATTATTCACTAATGAGGAAGTTTTAACACTGGAAGAAGATTTAAGAAGATTTATCACACACTGATTATCTCAGTGTGCAAGTTTTGTCACGATGTTTTCCTTCACCGTTTGAACAGTAGGCAAATGTATAAGACAATGTAGGCATAGATGTATATGTACTACTAAGTAGGTAATTCTTCAAAAAAAATCACATCGAACAAGAACATGGGAGCATGGGATTGGGTGACAAGCACGGAGTTCTATCCTGGCCATTACGCCACCGGGCCATCTGATGAACAGAAATGAGTTACGAGAAGAGACTGAAGAATCATCGGCCTGAGAAGGCTGTTTCTTTTTATCACAGCACGGCGCTCCTTGATTCTTCAGACATTATTATGTTTTATGTTCTATTATTCAGAGCGTATATAATAATCGTACCTAATGACCTAATATTTTTATAAAGTTTATTCCCGTATATATTGAGAAGATATGATGACTTATTTAGCCCGAGAACTTTATAAGACTCTCCTAGACATACGTGGAACAACAAATAAAATTAATTAAGTAGTAACAATTGTAACACGTACCCACCCATGAAACCATTTCGGTGGAGTATTCTCGTAACTTGCCCTCACTCTGTAGCTGTGGAAGAAGGATCGCTGAGAATCCAGCCACGGCACCACAACTTAGACTCAGCATGAAGGTTCCGAAAGCCATGGCAGTCTTAAAATAATATAAATACAAATATACTTTAGTGGACATCCGGGACAAAAACAAAACATACAACATAAAAAGAGGTACAATACAATGTGCAGAACGCGGCCTTATCGCTTTAAGCGATATCTTCCAGGCAACCTTCTATAATATAGCTACCTTCTATAAGAATAATCGAGTGTAAGTAATGGAAATGATTGATGTGGTTCCTCTGTCTACCCCCTCGGAGATTATGAACGTGATAGTCATACTTACTAAATATCTTGGTATTAATTTAAAACTACAGTAAATTATTTATTACCTATCTATATTTTCGACACATCAACAGGATACTTCCTAAGTAAAATACTTTGAATATTATGCTATGCATCTTTCGGAGAAATAATTTAAGTATATTCTTCTAGTTACTAATAAAAAAATACTAAAAAAATAAATGCACATTTGACAGGTAAGATACACTCGTATATTATGTACTGTTATGGAAATTTCACCCACCTGCCTCCTAAACGCTGATTTGTCATCCGAACACAACTCTTCTTTCTTACTGAACTCATATTTTTTATCATTAAACTCATTTCCTTTTTCATTAAATTCGTGTCCATTTTCATTTTTATTGATTTTTTCTAGCTCTGACAGTTTTTCGTTGTCCATCACGTAAGGTCCCGATAATACTGTACCATACGTACTCGGAAACAACCGTTATAAGGACCGATCAGTCCAAAAGATTGTAATTTATCTAATCAGACAATCCACTCGTGTTCACAGTGAGTAATGTTGTTTGTCATATACTCGTATATAGGTGTGTTTTATGTGTAAGAAATGAGATAAGTAAGACTTCGTTAAGTTCGAATTAGACGCGTTCGGTTCGCTGCATTCAATTACGAAGAGCTGACTTCAAGTGGTAGGAGGGCGGAACGCATGTGATTGGTTGCAGTGAACCGAACCGGCGCGGCGCTGGAACCGGACGCATGTAGTCCAGGCCTAAGAGCCTTCGCGAAATTAGTCATCATCATCATCAGCCCATGTCGTCCCACTGCAGGGTATAAGCCTCCTCTCTTTTGTGCCACCCTATACGATCCTGTGCTAGTCGCATCCAGGTCTTCGATGCGACTTTGGTGATGTCATCCGTCCATCTGGCTGCTGGACGACCTACTCCTCTTTTTATTAGTAACTATCGATAGTTACCTAATTAGTAAAAAGACCAAACCTTTTTTTAGTAAATTATTCTTTAAACAATTCAGTAAAGTTATTTGTATACAAGGAGACCTCTGAGACCAGATGTAACCTAGTGGACTCTGTGTTGTGAGATGAGGGCAGGTGGAGCGGAGTCTTGACCTGGTGGCGTCCGAGACTGGAAAGAAGTAGGTTACCCAACCCATGTCTGTATACAGGGAACACGTGGATGTGACTGGCGCGGGACTGAGAAGAGTGGCGCGAAGACGAGGTGGAATGTGCCCTGCAAAGGCTAGTTACTGTCAATGATGATGATGATGAGCATAATTCTCTTGGAGGTTACCGTGATCTTAATGATGTAGATTGTGGGAAATCAGTAAGTAGGATGGAGGAATCCACTGTTCTGTGCGGTGACTGCGCTATGCTCAGGATTGTGAGCACTTATGACCTACCTTTACCCAAAGGTGGCCTTGAGTAGTTTAATCCCAACTCCCAAGACGTAGAAATGCCTACCCTATGGCTACCCTACCGTACTTATTCTCATGCATTGAATGTCATAGTAAACTATAGCATAGTACTATTCAAATATAATTATCGGCGAATTCCGAGATCGTAGTCCTTACATTATAAATTACGTACCGACTTTAAAAAAGTGCGCTTGCAAAAGTTTGTCAACCCGATTGGGGCAACTCATATACAGACTAGTTGAGTTATTATCAGTGATCGGAGTAGGTAGAGCTGTTTTTGGTACTTGCCACATACGGTCATAATATGGATAAGTATGCCCAATAGTCCCGGGATTTCCGGGATCGAATAAAAATATTATTTAGATTTTTAATGTTATATTTGTTTTGATACACATTTAAGATTGGTGGCGAAATATTTTTTTTTAAGATTCATGGCGCTAGTGTACCTACCTATGGTAGTGTTTTAACTTGTTCGTAAGTTCACAATTTTTAAAAAATCGTAATCCGCCGAGTAAGGGCGAGGTTTATAAAAGTAATTTACAACATTTGCTGAATAACTTAAAACGGGATCCCGAAATCATATCCATATTAATATAACCTTTGAGGACATTGACCCGAAAGAGCTCTACCTACACCGATCACAGGTTATTATAAATAGTTTCGTTCGACAGACAAGCCGGTTTAACTATAAAAATAATGGACGATTTTCAATAATGTAAGCACATTTCTAAAATTCATTAGAATCGTGTTTCCTAAATATTGAAATAGTCTTGCGCATTTACTTGTCATTGATGATCAAGAACTGCAGTGAACGTTCTTTTTCAACATTAAAGCGCATTAAAAATGCGTTAAGGAACACGATGGGACAAGAACGTCTAAATGACCCCACCTTGATGAACGTAGAATATGGTTAGGACTTAGACTAGATCAAACCAACCCTTGTTGGCATTCATTTGCTACAGGCCCCACGCTGACTTAATCCGGCACTGGATAACTTGATACTTATTACTTTTAAAATGCAGCTATACTGATTTATAAGATTACTAGATAATATTTTATATCTACCGTATGTACTTAATGTTAATGTTGTGACTAAAATTATACGTAACTTACATCCTAATGTAAACTGAACAAATATTGAGGTATCAATACACTGTCTCAGATTTTAACCACTTCGTGAAATGCGGATCGTAAAGTTAAGGCTTCCTTAAGTTTCGCTTAAGGAAACCTTAACATCAAGAATGTTTCCTGCAACTCACGGCCTGTCCTCTGTATCTAGAGCTATGGCATAAAAAGGGATGACATATTTGAATGAAAACTTATTAAGGACATTTCGTGACCTGACAGTAAGTGTGCTTGACATTGAATCAACCATTGGATAAAATTAATTACGGCGGGCGTTCATTACTTCCACTTACTTATGTACTTATATGTTTTCAAAGGGTTGTATTAATTAGATTAGTATCTAATCTACCTAGTCTTTCTTTCTCGAACTTAATTATATACTTACCTGCAGGTCTTACTTGTATATTTATTTATTAGTTTTCTGATTAAACTTAACTAACCTTTTCAACTTTTAAAAATATGTTTAATACACAGTTACTTTTGGTATTACTTACTAAACTGTCTTAAATTTTAATCAGTTTATTGAATATAAACGCCTTCAAGATTTTAATAGCAATTTTAAATGTTTACAGCTTTGTTGAAAGTCACAATGTTAAAGTAGGCGCTTGCTATTCAACGATGTCATATCAAAAATAATTTATATCAATATTTCGTGTGTTTCCTCGTGATCATACTGGTATCTGTATACAGCTACGTAAGACGGTGGTATGACTTTGTGCAGTCAAGATGGGGTGGTACACACTTTTACCTATTTCTGCCGCAAAGCAACAAATCTAAATCCTCCACGTTAGCAGCGCCACAGAATAACTAAAAGGCAGCGCATCGTAATCCCTAATAACATTATAAGTAGTGAGGTGAGATACAGTTAGTTTACTATATGCTTATATAAAACGAATTCCCGAGTAAATGATGTGGTTTTATTAGATTTCATTCTCCATTTCACACTAGTTATATCAGTTTCCTTCGCGGCGATAGAGTAAAAAATAATAATTGTAGAAATGTGTAAGAAAATGTACTTTACACCTACCTAAATACTTACAATAATTTATTTTAATATTTTTTTAACATAACTGCGATTTCTGAGTAGGTAATAAATACCTACCTACACCAACACTTTGTAACGTTTATTTCCTAAACTAGTTTTTACTTCAATGGTACAACAGTTATAACACTTTAAGTATATTGGAGGTATGCACCTGCAAATTGCAGTGATTACGTAAGTAGTTGTTACATCGATTATGTATTTACGTTATATAAATACCTACTTATATACGAATATATGCAACATCCTGCTTCGAAACAAAGTCAAGTTTAAAAGTATAGACCGAGAGCCGAAATCATAAGAACAATACATTTTGAGGCCCAGTGCATTACTTATACAATTTGTTTCTATGATACATACTCGTACAACTCTTTTAAATTTATTCTTATTTCTTTAACTATTTTGATATCTTATAACTCGTGAAGTATGGCAGCCTGGGTGCATGTTCGGGCAAAATGTGTTACTTTTTACTCACCTTTCAAAAGCTAATAACTTCGTCGTTCTAAAGATAAGTATCTAAAATAATCAGGAGAGATGAGGAAGAAGGTCAAAGTTAGCCATAAATTTATAGTGTTACGTGTTCTATATAATTTATAGTGAAATATTTCTACAACTACAAAAGGTACAATAACAATTGATATACTATTTTCTTCGGAATGAAATGGGCTATCTAGATCACCGTCGCATTGAAACAACAATTTGTGGAACAGCAGCCGTCAGAAGAGTGTGGATGTGAAAGTTACGAACAGCGAATAGGTCGCTGGGGTTTTGGGGAAAATTCGAATAGTGGACTGTATTTGGGGTTTTGCGAACAAAATGAGGAATTATGGTAGTTGCACAGATGACCATAATATAAGCCCACCTCCTTTGATCTTATTGTCGACTCCTCTCTTTGCGTCTGATGAGATGGCGGATGACGTCACAGGATGCAGTACAGCATGCACTGAGTGAGAGTGAGAGACACACAGCCAAGTTGGCGGTCAAACGGAGGTTGGTTGGTTGGTCGATGGCCGGTAGCAGGCCAGTGTGGCGCCACGCTCGTCGAACGTAAACAAAGAAAAAAACAGGTAGGACTATATCGCGATCCGGCACAGTATTAATCTACCTACATTTTGTTCGAAAAAGTCGAAAGATCCATCACGAAACCCGTACCGAAATCGACCAAACCCACTTAGTAATACGAAGAGGTATCGTATCTATCATTTTAAGAAGAAATCACATCAATTGGACAAGTCTCACGGAAACCAGCCTGGCGCGCGACGAGAAAATTTCAAACGCTCTGAGGAAAAAGTCGAAAAATCATTTTTAAGATATTTTCATACATAAAGTTTGTTACACAGCGTCCCTGTGCCTCATCCATTTTCCCCCCCTTAACCTACCTAAGCTATAATAATAGGTCCATGACCGAGGGAAAAAAATGGATGAGGCACAGGGACGCTGTGTCACAAACTTTATGTATGAAAATATCTTAAAAATGATTTTTCGAATTTATCCCTAAAAAACCTATTTTTTACTTAGATTTAACAACATAAATGTACGTAAAGATACACAGAGAAATTGTTAATAGGTACAGGTATGTTATTTTTATTAGATTAATTTAATTTTGATTAGTATACTCCACGACTGGATCGATCTGACCACAAAAATAAAAACCCACGCCATATTGCAGAATTCAATAGAACTACTCATATTTTTATTTATTTTATTTCATAATGTACTGTGTATAGAAGTAGCAATGGCGCCGTGTAGACAGGGTTTTTTAAATTTACCTACATTTTTGAAGACAGATTCCTAGTCAATTTAGCCACAATTTTATGTGCAAATGATTAAGATCAATTAGAGATCGAACGTAACGGCCTTCTTCAATGAATTAACACTGAAATATACTAATATTTGCTAGTTTTAATTCGCATGTACGAGAATCACTGTATTCGGGGTTATACCCGTGGTTCTGGTATTGTAAAATCGTGTTTATTATTTGAAAGGATTCTCTGTAAATATTTTATCTACTACATATAATATAACCGAAAACTAAAGGTAAGTAGAAATGTTTAAAAAAATCTTTATGGCACTTAGGTATTTGAAAGCTTGATCTAGGGTGGAGTCAGATTGGCGGCCTTTAAAAACTTCCCCCTAATCCGCACCGTATGTCCATAGAAAAATTTAATCTCTTTTCTTATGTAGATAGTCTCTAAGTATAGCAGCATATACTTCTATACTAACTGAGTATGTTTATTATATATAATATGTGTATTATGCGATCAAGTACATCGATGAATGACAAATCATTTTGCACTATGTCGTAATCAACCGATGCGTCCCTCGATGTCAGACAGTCATTGTATAAAATGTGCCATAATGCAAATTTGTGGGTTTCATATTGCACTTACACGTCAGGGATAGAAGGTACTGGAAATAAGTTCCACTTATTCCACAACAGGGCTCAACGTGTGTGTTTTGTGAGAAAACTGTTATAATTATAGTTTTAAGATTTATAGTCCTGTAAAGTATAATAAAATAGGGTAGGTAGGTAGGAGCAACTATGTGTGTGGTGACTCTACATTTTGTGCAGTAGTTTTTTTTCATTATTATTCAGGGAGTGGAGTTCCATCAGAAATTACAGCACGTGTTTTATTATGCTCTATTATTCTTATACTTATTGTCGAGACGGCTAGGTAATTAATTTTCCAATCGTCACAATATTGTGAAATAATACCACCTAACCTATTAGGTAGACCATCATCGGTGCACGAGGTTCAGGATTTTATACCCTAGAGTAGATATCCACGATTATTCGAGGTTAAATGTAGACATACCTTACTCATTCATAATACTTTTATTACGTTATTCTTACTCTTTTTTTTACCTTTTTTTAGCGACATGTCAGCGACATCAACCATCGCGGATGTACGCACTTACGATCAGGGTACGGCACGATTGGTCTGCCCGCTCCTTCTACTCGCCTCTGGTCTTTGGTTGCTGTACCGATGGCAGTACCGGTCCAGGCTTTACCAGCTGGGCAACAAGATTCCAGGCCCGATGGCCGTACCGATATTTGGCAATGCACTTCTGGCAATCGGAAAGAGCCCTGACCGTAAGTAAACTAAAATATTATTTCTGCAGCAAAACAGCAATAAGAATAGGAATAGTTTATTTGTGCGGTAAGATTACAATGGAGTAGGAACTTAAGCATATGTTACATTAAACATAATAAAATTAGTGAGCAACCAGTTATCGTACTATAGGCGCTGACTATATAGTCAGCGCCTATAGTACGATAACTGGTTGCTCACTAATTTTACAGGCCTATATAGGCCGAACTAGGTAGTTCCTGTATCTCGGAGGACAGATCTCTTCTTTGACCAGACAAATGAACATATAACAGAACATTGAATAATATAATAATGCTTGCATTGATGTGTTTCTGTTTGAATGGTAGGAGAGCCAACGTAATTGCCGATAGAAGAGGCAATCTACTTAAATTCTGAAGGTTAGCAGTGCATCGTAAAATCAAGATCAATTACCATCAGGGCCAGTTTGCTGTCTGCTCTACTTAAACAATAAAAAATAGTTTGGCTTATAAAAGCATCTTGAATGCTCTATTTTTTCTCTTTTGATTAAAATTCAGTGATAAATATCGATTCTGTTTGCAATTGGCCTTGCGTGATTCAGATTGTGAATAGTCAAATTCTCGGTCACAATAGATATCAACTGAAATGAATCAATTAGAAACAGAATGTTAGTCGTATTCCTCATCTCATCATTAATGAGGGTATTGATTACTCTATATGGAATTACCAATATAACGACTCAATACTAACTGTTAACAATTTTTGGTAGTTGCTATACTACAAGAGAACCAGTGCTACGTTATGGGCATCCAAGAATATGTACTTTAAACCCACAGAAACCCGACTATATAGTATAAATAGTACATAGTAGTAGTAGTAGGCGAGGCCTTTTAACGAGCCAAGGCCAAAAATGGCTATTTCGGTCGATGCTTGTATAATGCTTTTCTCAAATAATGCGAGGAAATAATAAAAAAATCACATTCCATATTAATTAATACTAATTCCAAGTCGAAAGTACTAGGCGTCCATAAAAGGAAAGAAGTGGCGTTGTCAGTGGGAGCTGGAGCTGCACGCGCTGGTGGTGACGCGCAACCGGTGCACGTGATCGAATGAAATCTCTTTAGTCCGCACCGCATTACGTTTTGATGTTACAATTCGAATTTTAAAAAGTAAAAAACAAGAGTCGGGAGGATTCCTGATGGCCTTAGCCCGGTAAGAATGTATGAAAATCCATTACTATCGTCAATTCTATTTTTAAATAAGTATTTGGCTTCGAGACAGGAAGTATGTATTTCCCTGGCTCAAAATTCGAATGTATTGAGCATATTTCCGAACATCTTTGAGAAAAATAAATATACATACTCGTATCTTTGTTAGACACTTTACAAACGCGAATACAAAGTAACTTCCCACCTAAACCTATATAAGAATGACAACGTGAATTTTATTTATTTATTAGGTTAACACAACAGATTACAGCCAATATGAGTAAATAGTTGTAAATATAATATGTTATGAGCTACTTTGTAACCCTAAATGTGTAAACAGCTTGGTTAGACGTTAATAGTACAAATCAATATGGATTAACAGGTTTTAATTATCATATTCACATGAAATAGAACGTCTTTTCAGTAGATAAAATAACCCCTTTATCTCCAAAATTGTGTGATATTTCAAGCGTTTCAAATCTGCAACCAATTCATAGTTTTGACCTATTATAAGTATTCATTTGTGAGGAAGATATTATCAAGTTATCCAATAAATAAAGATATTGAATTGAATTGAATAATCGAGTAAGTATTTTTAATCCGACAGAGATAGTAACTGCTGGTCTACAATACGCGGAAAAGTACGGAAATGTGATCAGAGGCTGGCTTGGCTCCAAGCTCTTCATCTTCCTTTCCGATGCTGATGATGTCGAGCTGATCCTCAATAGCCAAGTTCACATCAATAAAGCTTCTGAATACAGGTTCTTCAAACCTTGGCTTGGTGAGGGCCTGCTTATCAGCTCAGGTAAGGATGGTTTTGTCTAATTTGAGGCAATTTTTGCATGATTGAAAGATATAAGTGCTAAATAAATGTTTTTCAATTTCAATATACTTGGTGTAACAAAATGTATATGTACCTGGTCTCGTATATAGATATTTTGTTGCGGGGTTTTATTATATGTATTCGTATTGATTACCGATTACATACTCATTGAAGAAAATCGGAAGTCTTGCTTCGGTTTATTTCGAAGAAATATATCGCGGAAAGAAGTTTGAGACGTTAGACGACATCTGGCCTAAAACTGAGTAAACTCAAACTTGCTCTGGAAGCACTACGTGGAGATATATGGGCGAATATCCAGCAGTGAATGAATAAAGCCTAAATAAGAAGAAGATCACGGAGAATATGAAACGCCTGTCGTAATTACTTACGTACCTACACTGTACCTAATAGCAATAGTCATTCATAGTTAAAACAAACAAATAAAAAATTTATTCGTATACCCCGCCCCATAACGTCCCTGATACAAGGTGCATGAAATGCTTGCGGTCAACCTTTGCCCCTGGAACAACCCAGAGCGGGAGTCTAAATTCCTTCTCACTAGGGCGGCGGAGGTTGATTTGCTTCACAAAACTTTTAGCTTCTGTACTAGGTTAAGAAGAAGAAGAAGAAAGAAAAGAAAAGAAGATAAACACTGTATTGCCACACAAAAATACATATTTAGTTCACCTGTTAAAACCTGTAGTCGCTACTGCAAAGGGTAACAAAAGATAATTCTGCTCGTACAATACATTACTTATATGTTTGATGCGATCGTTTGCCGAAAATTCCTCTATTCTCTGAATGTCATTCTTATCTATCTCACAATTTTGTGCAGTATGCATAAACAATTAGTGTCAAGTGAATATTTATTGTTCAGGTGAAAAATGGCGAACACACCGAAAGCTGATCGCTCCAACTTTTCACATTAACATTCTGAAATCCTTCATGAGCGTCTTTAACCAAAACAGCAAGAACATCGTTGACAGATTGAAGACCGAAATGGGAAAGGAGTTTGATGTGCACGACTACATGAGTGGAGTCACTGTTGATATTCTTTTAGGTAAGTTAATTACAGAACGTTACATTAAGTTTATCTATATTTTTTTAATACAAAAACCGGTTATCTAAGAAAGTTTCAAATTTCAATTTTCTATTTTTCAACTGAAGCGAAGACTGAAATAGTTATATGATCCAAGATTCAATCAATTCAGTAGGACTAGGAGCTGAGAAATCGCTAGTAAATTGGTCAGAGGTCGAGTTATGGTGACTGTAGTGTGCAGTTTACATGCAGTTTTCTAATTACATTCCTAATTTACGTAATTGAAATTGAAACACGCTACGGCCTCAGAAATGTTTCAGAACAAAGAGAGACAACCGATGGGCTAGAAAAAATAAGCATACAAAGAATTGTATTAAAATTATGAAATTGCTTTGCGAGTGAATTATCTGGACACGCCTTTTATGAATATGTATTGAGTACTTATCGCTTAAAAGGCAATAAAATGTAAATAATTATTTGCTGTTTCATTGTTTCAAAATGCAATGACACCACTTTTAGCATATAATTTTTTTCTTATTCATTTATTCGATTGTCATTTTTCTATGCATTATTTTAACTGGACTTTCAGAAACTGCTATGGGAATCACTAGAAAAACTCAAGACGAGTCTGGTTTTGATTATGCAATGGCTGTAATGAAGTGAGTTTTTATAAATGGTTACAAATGGGTAGATTGCTTTCTATAGCTCTCTTCTCTGTTGTCCTGAACATCGTTTCCTTAATAAATGTGTTAAACTCTAAACCACGTATTTAAATCATTTCTCTGAATTTTAAATTTTGAGTCATAATAATATACGCGAAATTTAAAAAATTACGCACCATTTCAGGATGTGTGACATCATTCAACAAAGGCAAATAAAATTCTGGATGCGTTTAGATTCAATTTTTAAATTCACTTCGCTTTTCAAGACACAAATTGAGCTGTTAAGAATAATACACGGACTTACAAATAAGGTCAGTTAATTATTTCTGAAATAATAAACCTATAGTGAGTGCAATGTTCTGTAAATTGTATATTAAAACTCTTGTAGGTAATCAAAATCAAAAAGGAAACATACTTTAAAAACAAAGCCAAGGGCATCGTCCCACCAACTCTGGAAGAACTTACACGAGCATCTACAGCAGACAATAATGAAATACGACAGAATGATGGGAAAACACTTGCTGATAGTGTCTTCAAAGGTTATCGAGACGATTTAGATTACAATGATGAGAATGATGTCGGTAAGTCAATGTAGAGCAATCGTGTACTCTTCATAAAGAGCATTCAGTCTGTTAAAGGAAATATGTTTCACAGGTGAAAAGAAACGACTTGCATTCTTAGACTTGATGATCGAATCGAGTCAGAATGGAACAAGCAAACTAACTGATCATGAGATTAAAGAAGAAGTTGATACTATCATGTTTGAGGTAAATAATGGTCAAATAATTACAAATTGAGAAAGTTAATAAGGAAATTATCTGAATTAAATCATTAACACTTTTCCCAATCTTAGGGACATGATACAACAGCAGCTGGTTCCAGCTTCGTTCTATGCCTTCTTGGTGTCCATCATGACATCCAAAGCAAGGTATACGACGAACTGTACGAGATATTTGGAGACTCTGATAGACCATGCACGTTTGCTGACACTCTTCAGATGAAATATCTTGAAAGAGTGATCCTAGAGACCCTAAGAATGTACCCACCAGTTCCTGTCATTGCCAGGCAATTGAACAGCGAAGTTAAAATTGGTAAGTCATCGTCAATTCAACGTGAAATTTCAAAATAGATTTGCGGTTTTGATTTTATGTGTGATATATTTTTTGTCACATATGTGACAATAAAATCTAATGTTAAAATCTAAGCTTTAAAGATCCCAAGAATGTCTATGCTGACTGAAACCATTATCATAATTACTATCAGGTTGTGGAGGTTAGTTAAGTCAGGTTAGCTTATCTCATCTCATCACACATATCCTAACAATTCTTTTGAGATAAATATATAAAAATAAATACATTTTTTATTTATTTCATCGTCTTAATCAGTATACTAGACATAGATAGGCCTCTCCACTGGGCTCAATTTTGAACTTATTTGTAAAACCTTCATTCAAATTATTATTTTCAGCGACGAATGGCTACATCCTTCCAGTTGGCGCAACTGTAGTCATCGGCACATTCAAGATTCACCGAAACCCCAGTTATTACAAGAACCCTGACGTGTTCAACCCGGATAATTTCCTGCCAGAGAACACCCAGAACCGTCACTACTACAGTTTCATTCCGTTCAGTGCTGGTCCTAGAAGCTGTGTAGGTCAGTTGGTTTTCTAATACTTCAGCCTCACTCAATTATTTTAACAGGAAATTGAGTAAATATTACTGATATTATATGTTTTCAGCAAAATGAACCGTCATTAATCTTAGAAAACCATTTATTATTTTACTAGCTCTTGCTAGATTGCATTTTAAATTGTTCGCAATTATGTATTTATCTTTGTCCTCTTGGACGAGTTTCGGTCAACCATCGATCATGGTCCAACAGAATACCAGCGTTGTAAGCATTCTTCTGTGCAGCAATAAGCTGAGCTGAGGCATTTTCAAAACAACACCAGGCCATTAGATATTTATCGATATTTTAACTGTTTCGGTCTGTGTGTGAAATAAACGTATTACATACATAAATGATATGTAAATGAAAAAGTGAAAATGAGTTACTTAAGGATCATCCTTAAACTTCTTGTCCGCATTTTCAGGTCGCAAATACGCTTTGCTGAAACTAAAAGTGCTGCTGTCAACAATCTTGCGCAACTATAAAATGGTGTCTGACGTCACTGAGGACCAGTTTCGGTTGCAAGCCGACATCATTCTGAAGAGGGCCGACGGGTTCAGGGTCAAAATCGAGCCTAGGGTCAGAGTTCCGTCCACTCTTATGTAACTAAAGTCTGTTTTGTAGCCATATTTATGACTAAATTCGTGTGACAGTTTTTTTAATCTATTTCTTTTCGAGGCTTCGGCCCTTTATGTTACCATGCCAACCTCATAGGGTAGTACAAATTCTAAATCACTAAATTGCTGCCCTGTGGCAGCGCCTGATGTAGCAGAATAGTTTGATAGCTGTTTCGGAGAGTGGCTGGTTTAAAACTGTAATAAAGTAACAATTAGTTTTAATAAACTCCTTTGGTGTAGGTTCACGTCTACACCTAAATCTTTTAGTTTTGAAAAAGTCAAAGTCTCTATAGCGCGTAGTGTAGAAAATTTTCTGAATGTACTATACTTACAGGAAAAAATTTAGGAGATAAAATTTCAACGATGTGAAATGGTGATCGATTTATATAAATAGTAGTCGTTTTTTTGCTAAAGATGATCTTATTCATGGGTAGGTTTTCACCGTAATAAATTGTGGTAGATACGTTTTCCCGGTATAGAGACACTATATTTCAGTGGTAGAGTCTCACGTTTTCTGTGTAGGTACTTATTTCTATAATTATATTCCTTGCCTTACTTGATTTAGGTTATGTGGTTATTTACGTCATAATTCTTAATGAACTAGAGAGTCATTGCCGTGTTATATGGTAGGTAATAATGTGTAAGCTCTTTGCAGTTATTTCATTAATTAATTTACATAAGGAGTCCATGTTTATTAATAAGTACATTGACGTAGTTGTAATATTTTAATACATACGTACGTAAATTGTCTCTTATTTAATAAATTCGTTCTTAAATTGAAATTTATTTTTATTCTATACGAGTACTAGGCATCTTTGTTCTCGATATAAATAGAGCAGGTAGTTATATAGTTAGCATCTTTTAAGTCGTATTCCTAACTGGGGTTTCCAAATTTTATGGATTATACCACATTTAACATTGTAACAATCAGATTATTAATTAATTATTAAATAGGTGCCAGATTAATAATTATTTTTGAATCTAGTGAGACTCAATATAAGATTTTCTCATCCCTACCACACATATACAACTAGACAAATTACAAAAGGAAAAACTATTCCGTGATCCATAGAAGACTAGTCATTTGATCAGGTACGTACCTTGCCCACTACCCAGCAACTTGAAACAGTCAACTGAACTGTCAAAGTCACCACGCCCCGCATCTGTCGCATTTGGTACCATCCGCAGTACAGTTCAGTGTCTATATGACGAGTGAATTTTGGGCAATAAATCAGTTAAATTTCTAATTAATTAATGTCGTGCCTGCTGTCTGCTGGCGTGCCCTGTGTTTTGGAACCCCCTAGGCTGTGCCGTGCGGACGGTAAAAGGCCGAACGATCTGACGCTGATTCCTTGGCAAAAAGGACACGTGAGACGCTACTTGCGTTAGCACGTATGCGGCGTTGCACATAAGGAGCACCCAACACGCGGCCAACTCAGCAGCTAAAACAGCTGCTGAGCGGTGCGACCCCCGGTCTGATCAGTTCCTCGCCCGACACATCTCCCTAGCAATTCAGCAAGGCAGTGCGGCAAGCATCATTGGCACATTTGGGAGGGACACGGTGAGAGGGGGTTTGTTTGGCTGAGCTGTCATTTGATAGCAGCTCTTATTTAAGTAGACACTAGACAGTATACAGTTTGTATGTAATTATTTTTAATGTAATTTATAATTTAAAAAAAGTTATTGTTGTCGTGACTTAATTATTGTAACATATTTTATTGCTTTCTGATTTACGTCATTGTTTAAACACTGATTAATTGGAAAGATTCCACTCGGAAATAATTTTTTTGACAACTGTACTGGTTGACCAGAGTTGGGTTGACGCCTGAGGAAGCGGGAGGCAGGAAGTGGACTCCATGAAGTGGCTGGATAGTACGGTGGATTTCCTGAATTATCCGACGCCTCTTAGCTGACGTATCAGTATAGAAAGGAGTCAGAATCTTATCATTCATCAGAATTCTAAGAAAACTTTATGCAACTAACTGGTAGGCCTGTCCACACTCCATTTCACTCATATAATTAAAAGCACATGACGTACTCCTTCAAGGTTAACAGCGCATCAAAATCTCTCGAATAACATTATAGTGAGGTGAGATGTCTATAGGCGACGGTGACCACTTACCGTCTCTTTATATAGTATAAAAATAATAGAGTCGACAATACATTTCGAGAATAGACATTAGCAAAGGTAAGAATAAAGTTAAACAATTAAGAATACAAAATTCCTGTGATAGTGCACATACTTAATATATTGAGTAACCCCCGTTTGTTATCCTTATACTTACAATAAAATAAATTTACTACCTACTGTAATTGCTTGTATGTGAAACGTCAGGTACCTACTTTAAGTATTTTCAAACAAACTAATGTTTTATCTATATCTAGACTTATGTTGTTTCAGTATACATTGCATAACATTATTATTCAAGTAGATTATTTAATAGGATTTTAGTTTAACCTAATTTAGGTAAATGTTCGTTCGTATGTACATGTTTAGGGTGCTATTTTATTACATGCAAATATTTTGAGGTTGTTGTGTTATGTGTTACTAAGTAACACCACACTTCATAGTAAAAAATAATCATTTCAACTCTTACGTAAATGTTCCGTACAAAAAACTCTTTGATAAGGAAGATTACTTTCAGTAAGTAAATATATCTTGGAAAAGTGTCAATGTGCCTACAGCGAAGTGAGAAAATAATTTTGTTCTTTTTCTCGTAAATTATTGAGATGTACAAAATATTTCTTTGTCAAAATTGAC
Organism: Hofmannophila pseudospretella; assembly: GCA_947369225.1. Lineage (NCBI taxonomy): Eukaryota > Metazoa > Arthropoda > Insecta > Lepidoptera > Oecophoridae > Hofmannophila > Hofmannophila pseudospretella. The sequence goes on from OX376316.1 coordinate 10,083,673, forward strand.
GGAGCAATTATTTATTTGTGAAACATAAGGTTAACATACATTATACAGTAGAAATTATTTATCTCTATAGATATATTTTTTATTTTTTTTTATTAAATAAGGACAGCAGACGAGCAATCGGGCCACCTGATGGTAAGTGGTCACCGTCGCCCATAGACATCTCACCTCACTTTATTAATATTAGAGGGTTTTTGATGCGCTGCTAACCTCGAGGACTAAGATGGATTGCCTCATGTGCCGGAAATTACGCTGGCTCTCTTACCCTTCAAACCGAAACACAGAAATGCAAGCATCTCTGCTTCACGGCAGAAATAGATAAGAGGGTGGTACCACCCCAGGCGATCCTTCACTTTAGGATCTACCACTACTATGAGATACTGTATGTTACCTACGTTCACAAATAAATAATTGAATTGAAAATTCTTTAAGAAAATAAATTGGTTTTTAGGTAAGAAATCATTACTATTGTAACTTGTAGATGTAACCCTTAAAATATTTGCATCTAATTAAAAAGTACCTTATACGCAAGTTAAGTCTTTATCATATAATTTATCAGTCTGAGAATTGTATTATTATTATAATACTTAGAAACCTAAGGCTTGCTTTTACGATATACAAAATACTCTATAGTCCAAAGGACTACACATACAAAACAACAGAAACTCATTGCGAAGAAACAGTACACGTAACTTCCAGTCGTTTCGTAGATTACACCTGAAAATTAAATAGTCTTTTATTAAACTGAATAAATTGAAGAACAGTACATCAGTATATGTCGCGGATATGGCAACATAAGGTATCGAAGACTCTGTCATCCCAAACAGACGACTGATAAAATATACTGATCCTAATAGTCTTCATTGCCAAAACCAATGGTATTCGTACACCTACTATAAACTACAGTATCTACCAACAGCAGTATCAGCAATATAAACATACCTACGCCGAAAAATATTCACTTTAGAGTGTGTTAAATAGATGTTTCTTACCAATCAACGGATCCGCCATCAGCATCAAGCAGCCAGAGAACAAAATATGCAGCGCCAGCGCCGCAGGAAATCTGTCAGGCGCTGCAGACACAAGGACCAATGGGAACAGAACTTGCACTGAGCATCTAACCAATCCCGAAACAGCTGTCACCGCGAACACAAAGCTCACGTCACTGGAACTCACTAGAGCTGAAAAAATAATATAAGTACCTATAGATAATTAATTCCAAAACATGTGTTTACTGGGGCTTTTTAAATACATGACGTCTGCAGAAACTAATAAATTCTTATGCATTCTCGTAAATTCTTACTGCACCAAATAAAATTCTTGAAAGACCTCATTTATATCCCTAAAATATTAATTCTAACACTTATTCTAATCAAAACACAATCCAAAATATTTCTATTTTTTTAGAGTCTCACAGGGAACGTTATTAGGACCACCACTATTCAGTATTGGATTGTGTAAGTATTTGACTGAAACTGCTTACTTATTGTTATTGACGTATACCGTCGTTTAATTAAAGATTTTCAAAAGCAAATTTATTATTCATTAAATTATTAACTTAGAAAATGTTAAAATATAACTTACCAATACGTAACACCACTGTAACGCAAGTTCCGGTAAAGAAAATCATTCTACTGTCTACTACGTAAAAGTACGTGAATATGGCAAGAAAAAATCTAGCCCCGAGATCGGCTACTGCGCCGACCATTACACATGTTGCTACTTGCATCTGAAAATATTATTGAGAAGCTTAGTGTTTTTCCTACTTTCTACATAACATACTCGTATTCTATCAGAGAAATCGGAAATCTCTTAACATAGAAGGTTTATATCTATAAATTGACATTCAATTAATTTGCCTGAAATTTAGTTATTGGATAATTAATTTCAAAATTTCATTCATTTAAGATTTTCACCTTACTAAATCCATAGGAAAACAGAAGCATGGGTTCCATAGCCAAATATGTCACGTCTGATACGAAGGCAAAGCCAAGTCCAACAAGTGTGCTGACAAATCGAGGATCTTTCAGCAAATCTAGCTCAACGTTTTCATAAATTACTTTTCTGAAATCAAATTCACTTCCATAAAAACTGTAACGCATACCCGTACCTAGTATCCATATATATTTATTTCTAAAAATCTGCACCTGTACAAAATGACCAACTTTTTTTGGTTGGTATTAATCAATAAAAATAATTTATCGCTAGAATTTCAGGCTTTTGCACCTTGTGTAACTGTACCAGTAAAAGTTTACTCTACCTACTTTTTATTTCATTTACTTATACTTACCTACTGTTTTAATATTTACGATATTTTTTGATATGGCATTTAAATAAATAGTAATTGATACACAACTTGTTTCTATGGAACACACTCGTACATCTCTCTAAATTTTATTCATTATTTCTTTAACTATTTTTATCCTTACAAAAACGCTACTTACAATATATTTTTCTGTATAGACTCGTGTCGGTTCCTGGTTTTAGTCTCTTTTATTTCAATCACATCGACGTCACCTGGCAACATTTTCACTACAGCTTCATCACTACCCTCAAGTTTTAATTTTTTAACACTAAAGACGCCACATGGTGATTCTGAAATGGGTACGGCACAAATGTTTGTGAAATGGAAACATATACATACATTACGTAGGATGCATTGCACTCTTAATGGTACGAGTATCACATTCTAACAGAATTACAAATTGTTAATTGTAGGTACTTACGAATAAATAAATATGGCGTGATAATTTTTTATGGCATATGATTAAGACGAATACAACCAGTAATAATAGATGATATAGGTACAAACATATATTACTGTATAAGAAACAAATGTATTATAGTATTCTGAGAATGAGTATAGATAGGTTCCCTAGATTAAAACTAAATAACGAATTAATAAATTACAGTGCGTTATAGTTAAACATTCGGGTAAAAAAAAAGAAAAAAAAATGTAGTTAGACATAGGTCTAACTACATATTTTTTTTCGTACTGACTATTGCTGTTGGTCCTAATGACCTTTACAGCTTCACCGGGGTTTTTGGGGCGAGCGCTAAGTGCGTTTCAGCCTGGAGGAGGACTTAAAAACTACTATTAGAAGCGACTGATGGGTACGGACCTCGGCTTAGGACGTCGCTGGGGAGGAAGGGATCGGGGTGTCTAACTACAGTCGTAGTACATTCGCACCGAACCGGAGCACACCGAAGTTTTAAGGCCCGAATGTTTAACTAAAAGCTCACGCGCTGTATCGTGACGTGACACAACGGATCGTGACGTGCCAATTTTTAATAAATAATTATCATTTCTCAAATTAACTTACCCGTACTCGTATCAACACCCTCATCTTTATTCAGGTGCCATTCAACAGGATGCATGACCAACATTGCGAACACCAAATGCAAATCCATGGCCATGACCAGTCCGAGGGTCCATCTGAACCCATACTCCGCTAGAAGGAAGGTAACCAGCATAGGGAAGGTGATGGAAGCCAAGCTGCTCATGGACTGGTTGGCACTCATCATGGCTGTGCGCTTCTTGGTAAAGTAACAGTTAAATGCTGTGAAGCTTACTGGTATCATGACGCCAAAACCGGCACCTAAAAGTTAATCGGACTTTACATATAAATTTTTTTAATAAAAATACTTTCACTTCAATTGTAAAAACTAAAGGAGATTTATCTAACTTTAAGTTAACGTTAACGTAGAGCAATTATAAGCGTCTTTACTTGAAGCACTTCGTTACCATAGATACCCTAATATCCCGTCGACACGCTTTGTTTTTTATCAAAGAAAGGCTAGCTTAAGGCTAGCGGCCGCGGCTTTACCCTGGTTTCAAAGACACACACGAGATATGGTCTCGTCGTCTATGGACAGATTACAGATAATGAAATATTATGTAGAGAAGGCCATGCAATTTTTTGAGAATTTGTAATAAATAAACCATCAGACACTTTTCGGGTAATTTCAAATATTTCTGAGAAAAATAAAAATAATAATTAGTCGAACTCGGGCCTTAATTAGTTTAATATAAATACATTAAACTGTCGTTGAAACACAAACACTTGATAATTGTAAAGTTGTGTTGCTTTTTAGCTGAACAACTATAATTGAATAAAATTGTTCAAACATAGACCTTGATAGAGGTTTGAACTTTTGAAGTACATATGTGCAAAATATTAACTTATTGGATCAAACCGCCGCGCCGTGTCCTCACTAGCGCTTGACAAAAAAACGTACAATTGGCGACTACCTTAACGCGATATTCCGAATTTTCACCAAATCGGAATACGTTGATCTTATGCTGACATATAAATACCTCTTACTACTCCAAACGTGAACACGAGTTGGTAAGTCTTCTGCACGAATATGGTCATCGCGTCTCCCAGGACAAACAAACCGGCTCCGACCAAACCGACTTGTCGGAAAGAGTATTTCCTCAGCGCTATCCCACTCAGGAAACCTGGAACCATAACAAGGAACCATCTTTCTCATGACTCATGAGATTAAAGTTACGTATTTTGACACTTTTCATGCATATTTGCATGGATATTTCAAGCTTTTTATATTGCATATAATCCGGTCTCTACTCATGACACTTCATATAGTCAACCTGGGTGTACCTATATTAGTATAAAAACTTAGTAGCTTTTCCCTATTTCTACCGCCACCCGCAAACCTTGAATGGTAGGTAAGAGAGCCAGTGTAATTATCGGCTCTTGAGGTTGAGGCACTTTATGTGTTCAAGCAAAGCAATGGAAACCCACATTATAGCGAGGTGAGACCTCGTCTTTTAGGGGTGGTGACCACTTAACATCAGGTGGCCTTGGATTTTCTCATCTAGTGGCATTGATCGTAATCAACGAGGCCTAAAAATGTCATTCCTTAGGCCCTAATAGCTCAGATATCAACTTTGTATTTAAATCGACTTCATCATCGTTAATTAAATCGATGTGAACAAATTCTAATCGATCAATGAAAAAAATTTATGAGATGGACGATAAAATATTGAAAATCACGCAAACTCAATATTTTTCCACGAAACTAGGTTACGATATTTTCCTTCGCTGTTACAGCAAGTATTTGTAAGGTCTTTATACGATTTGGGATTAAACGTAGACCTCGCATATTGAGAATCCGGTGTCCTAGTCAATATATACGCCATCTACATCATACCTGATAAGAGTAGGTACCTTCATATATAAAGTTTTAGAGTAAGAGAATCATACTATTATAATATCATACTACGTATATGTCTTTGTAGAAAACCTATAAGGATACTTCTAAACGCTGCGGCTGATAATGCCAGCCCAGGGAGTATATAGAGACTGATCGTATACAGTCTACCTACATCGCTACTTGTGACTGTAATTGAATATTGTATTAGCAAAATTATTATTTTTCTTGTTAATCGTATTTGTTACCTACTCGTATTAAATATTTTCTTCAAAGGTAATGAAGGTTACTTACATCTGAGCAGTCACATGTTCTATAAAACTGATAACCAGAAGCGAGTTTCACTCTTTTAAAAATTCCGTTATACCTACTACCTACTATATTCTTTCAAAACCAAAGGCGTAAGTAGAATTAATTGTATAAGAACTTTCTAAGACCGCCTGCAACATATTCGGCCTCATCGTCACTTTACCATCAGATGCTTAGACATTAAAAAAAATCATTCAAAATCTATAATCAGGTGAAAACGAGGGTTCAATCGACTAGTCGTAAAAAAGAAAGAATGCATGTAGACAAAGTTCAAAATTCTGTGTGGCTAGGGGTAAATAAATAGTTATCAACTGGTCATCAATGAGAAACGCTAGGTACGTGGTCAGTCGGACACTGATCGGCCTCTTTGCTCAATCAGCTCTTTTGATTAACCGATTTGTGGTGCACAGCTGAGTCCGTCAGCAATTGGGGACAGTAACTTGAACCCTTGAACCTAGACATTCTTCATTAATTCAATAATGTAAAGACGTAATAAACTCTGGGGTGGAGATTTCCTTTCCCTTTCCTTTGAGATGGATTTTGAGAGTACCTACAGACCTTTGAGATGGTGTTCACTTTATACTTTAACTTATGCCTCAAAGGTAAGTTTAGAAACTGACTACGGCCCTTCGTATGTATCTACAAAACGTTTCTTCAAAACCAGCTATCTTTATTCATTTTGTTTTTATTAATGGGTAGGTAGGTACCATGAGCCGTGTCGTGCCGGCCATAAAGAAAAGCAACACCCCAACTCTTCCCGTGGGTTTCGTACGAGGCGACTAAGGGATTTTGTAGATACTATTCTACATCTAGTAGACGGCCATAGGCTCGCCACCTATCAAGTGTACTCATTCATTCATTCATTCACGTTTTTCCACCAAATCTTACGGCGAAAATTGGGAGCTACCTATGATGAAGGTCAACCTGTCTGCTCTGTCTACCCTCTCGGGGATTATAGACGTGAGCGTTATGCTAGGTAGGTACCATAGGTTGGTATATAGGTAGCATTTAAGAAACAATGAGACCTGACTAAATTGTTTTCAGCTACGTAGTTTAGGTAGGTTGTTCTTATTTATTTTAGTTCCCAGAGTAAGTGTAGTACCTATAATGTTTATAACCGAGTACTTAATAAATAAATTAAACAGATTTTTATCAGCTTAGGAATGTCTCTAAACGCTGAATTTCATAACAGTTATTAGGTATTATGTAGTACCGGTACATCGTGATGTTTTTCGTTTACGCACTAGATGAAATAAGCTAATGTTGCTGATACTTCATTTTTTTAGCATTATACAGAAGCAAGTTTTAGTTATTTTATCAGGCACGTTATGAATATGATGTGTAAACATTTAATTTAAGGTCGCTAATAATGACATATTTTTTCGTAAACACCTCGATCACCGTTAATGTCTGGCTATTTAAGTAATTAATACGTTACTTTTATATTATACGTATTTTTCAATATTGAAACGTTATGGGTCTAATAATGATAATAAAATCAAAAATCGTCTTCAAAAACATACACTATACAAAGACCTAAAGAAGCAGTAACCAGAACTAAAAACCACCATTTTGACTTGCATAAACATCACCTCCGGTTTACGATTACTGCTTTTTTGTTTACCTACCTTTTTTCTAATGCTAAAAAAACGAAGTATAATACCTGCGATAGATAAGGCTCCGTTGTAAACGCCAATAACTAAAGGCAGTCCACTGGCACTTCTTTGTTCCATGAAGAAATCATTAAATAGGATCCCGAAGGCGTTCGAGGATCCAAAGCCTAGCATCTGAAATAATGTGCAGAAATGACTCGGTCCTTATATCACCTTTATCAGCCTACTGTTGGGGTCATCATGCACCATGCGGGCCCAGTGCCGAATGGTGGATTTCATGATGATGATAAATTATGCCTTCAGAACACAAAACATATGTCCGCCGCCACTGTGATGGAGATAGTATGAACTGGTATAGGTACCTAAGTTGTAGGGAACAGGATTTGGATTCTTCTTTCTGGCATAAGTACACTCTTGACACAGGAAAGGCAAACTTATCGAGATAGCTCTTACTAAAAGTTCAATACCTAACCGTCTGCCTGCGTTGCTCAACTGGGTGGGAGTTGAGGACTTGTCTCCTTCTTGGCTAGCCGACACTAACTTCTCGTGACATCAGAACAGCATCAATGACATTTTTTTTCCGATATCATTGCCTATTTAAATCACAGTAAACAGTCCACTTAAACTGCCCAATGTCATACGACGACCTTCTCAATATTCCTTTTTAATATGAATTCTAAGAAATAAAGTCAAACGAAATTATTGGCTACGATGTTAATAAAATACTAAATTCAACCATGTTCAGCCCTGAAAACAGACCAGTGATGATTTTGCGTGCAATCACAATGACAAGCAAAAGCGTATTTGGTAATTCACTTTAAACTTTTTCGTACTTTTAACACGTCAAAAATGATATCGGATGATTGTCCAGGTTCGACTTACGGTTGCTGATTAACGTATGAATTTAATATCCAATAATTTCGTTTGGAGGACCAGAATGCCAAAAAACCATACTTACGAAAGTAAATCCCACGCCAATGCAAACGACATAGCCCCAGCCTCCATCGGGAGGGATTCCTCCCTTCCCGAGCTTTCCGCTGTTCCCTTTCACATGTGCGAAGGCTTCATCCATTTCACTCAATAATCAAGGCAAACTTATTTTAAAAAAAACTATTACTTATGTAAGCTTCTAACTATGCACTAAAAATCTCGACACGAGACATTTCACAATTAAATTATCTTATAATAAGTATTAAGTATACCTACTAAATTAGTGTTTAGAAATGAAGCTAAACGTGAGTTTTTAGAGTATGCATTTTTTCAGGTCGTGGTAGAGGCACACTACTCACGTAGTCGTCCTACCACCACAGTTTCTGTCACTACATTAACGACTTTAATAAAAACAAAGCTGAAACCGAAACAAGCCATCGTACTAGCAAGATTGATGTAGAGCAAATAGATCGCATCTAACCACGGTTGCCAGAGATGTAGTCAGGGGAAGAGATCGGTCATGGAAATGCTGTAAAAATAAAATGAAATAGAAATTTAAAACTATTATTTAGCACTGTAAACACCAGAATATAGCAAGTACACAATACAGATTTTACAAAGATTAATACATGCAGCACAAAACATCCGGTGTGGTACAGTGCCAAAAAGGGTACACCAGCTTAGCATAATGCTGAGGCAAGCCATAGCGCTGATTTTCAGCTGGCCCCTCAGTGACTGCACGGACGAAGAAAGCAACAGTGTGTGCGTGTTGTGTTGTATGAATGTGTTTGTTTTTATGAATGAGGATATTAGTGTGTATATGAGGTACTGAGTGTGTGGCATGGTGCGTGCGTATTTACATGGTATTATGTATGTGGATGGTAGTTAACAGTAGACGCATAAGTTTACCGAGCACATCCAGATTATGAAAGATAGTAGTTGTACGGAGCAGTGTCCGATTTTTTAGATTTTTTTTATGAATTTCTCCTTTATTTCTCCAAGTCTACAAAACACATAACTATGTATATAGGTATCAGACATCAGTAAACGCATTATCATGCGAACCCCATATGTATGCAGTTTCTATTCTATTGGATTTCCTGTAGTGTATGGATCAAAATATTTTTCCGAAAATCCAAGTAGGTAGGTCTGTAAGTTCTATTGTTCCGTAGTAAAATTAACCATCTATATAATCAGGGGTAGGTTACACTCGTAAGTACAAAGACACATTTTGGACCTACTTAAATCCATTTTTTGGGATCCGTGCTTCGAAGGTGAAAACGAAGCTCTAAGTAGGTATTGTCGCTCCGTCCGTCCGTCTGGTCTAGCACATAAACAGAATAAGATACAGATATCAAAATTTCCCTTAAGTTGATTTAAAACCGAATATCATACCTCAAAACTTTTGAGTTTAGATCCCTATACTTGACCAGTTCTTTATCGACTTTGTTCATATTTTTGGGCATTTTTCATATCTATGGGCATATTCACCCACTATACGTTCCAAATTGCAACCAGGCTAGCTAAAACGTCACTACCAGGAATTTTAAGGCATCACGAAGAGTTTTGAAAAATGGTCGCAACAGAAACGCTAATCAATTTTGTTACGTATTACTTAGTTATGTCAGTATGCACATAAGTACGTTTTACTCTGGTATTAGTGTCTAAACTTTCTCTATGTAAGTACCTAATCCTCTCCCTTCGAGATCTTCTAATAACATTCATAAAAATATTGGTAGGTACCGGCCCTGATGGCTCCTGTATACAGATTCTTTAGGTAATAAATTCTTATCTCAAAGGGATTAGTTTTATAGACTAACTGTTAGAGAAAAAGACAACTGCATTGAAATTGGCGCGGTATAATTAACAATTTGTTTAATTACAAAATAATTTTAACCACGAAGGCACGAACGCGCGCCGCGTGTATCTATTTTTCTTTCATCCAAGTGATAAACCTGTTCGAATTCTAAATTACAACAGTTACTTTCTTGACCAATTGTCGCAAAAACTACACATACATACATACATATATGTATGTATGTGTAGCTTTGCTTTTTTTTTACAAAATAATTGTTTTTTTTTTTCTGTGTAAACACTCATGTATGTGCAAAGCCCCACTATATTATGTTAGTGTGTGACAATGTTGTACCTACGTACACTGGAAGACACATCAAGCTATACTCCGTGTAATCCTGTCGCAATGAGTCGGCATAAGTTTTTGTTGACTTATCAAAAGTCAACAAAAACTTATGCCGGCTCATTTTTCGTTCGTATGCAATGTGTCAAATAAGTTAAAACGACAAAGTACCGGTAAATGGTATAGCCTGATGTGATGAAAATTCCTCGTGGTCATATTGTAAAATATTTACTCATCATCATCATCATCAGCAGCAGCCTATTCTAGTCCACTGCTGGACATAGGCCTCTCCCAGGGCGCGCCATTGAGCCCGATCTTCGGCTCTTCTCATCCAGTCACTGCCAGCCACCTTACGCAGATCGTCGCTCCATCTAGCAGGGGGGCGTCCCACACTACGTTTGCCAAATATTTACTTGATCCATTATTTTTTCTCCCCCTGTAGTTATGTATGATCAATACAATACAATTTCATAGTAATCTCAAATCTAGTTAAGATTTTATTCTATTTATAGAAATTAAATAATGTCGGAAAGAGTTTGAATATATATTTAAATTTTCATTTCTTTTAAATCATTTATTATTTCTACTGACATTGTCAAAACCATTTATAGAGTAACAGACAGCAGTATGACCACGAGGAAACACGATGTGTTGGATCTCTCGCTCCAATAGACATTGCGGCTCAAATAAAAGCTGTCTAGAATTACCAAGTGTCCAATTACTCGAATTGAGTTCGCGATCCGTGAACCGTGAACGGAGGGAAACCAATAAACTAACTTAATCCCTGACCGCCGCGCCCGCGCCGCCGCGCCGCCACGCACTTCCTACGCACTCACGAGAAACTGGCGTCAAATTTCTATTACCGACCTTATACTTCTTATTAATCGCATTCTTCACTAATGAGTCTTGATCATTATATGGATTTTAAAAAGTCTTCCTTTCACTACACATACAACAGTGCCGGACAACTCTACGGCGATCGCTGTGACCGGGTCTTCAAGAGCAAGTTCTGATTCGCCAGCCACACCCGAGCGCATGCTAGAAACTAAAAGGGGTCGCCGTCGTCGGTTTCGACGAGGACTATATATACAGGATGCAAAGTTTCGGCGGGGCACCCGGGGCAGCTACCAGATCCGTTGGAACTACGAGAAAATGATCTTAGGAGACCTTCCCTAACTTTTGGAGCTATTTAAAAATGCATTCACAGATTTTTGAAAAAAAGGTAGCGTTAAAATGCCATTTTTCACAAAAAAAATATTTGATGCCAATCGATTCTATTTCGTGTCAGGAACAAAACTCTATAGGGTAGGGTACTAGAAATCTCAAAAATAGCAAAAAAGCTATTTAAACTGGAATTATTTGGAATTAAACTACATAGAAACGACTGTCCTGATAGATTTAATAGAGCGCTTTGCAATTACCTTCCCCACTACACTGGTTATCTCAGGGGGCAGGTTATCTCACGGTGTTTTCCTTAACCGTTAGAGCAGTCAGCAAATGTCGTTAATTGTAAACTCTTGACATTGCCTAAATTCGTTAATATCGTAAGGCTATGCCAATAGTAGATACCTCGGATCTGAACGATGTTCTACATACATAGCTCTACAATATAGTTTATATAATAGGGACTGTCTTGCGCCAACAGTTAACTCTCGAGTCTCGAGTTAACACAAACCCAAGGTAAATTTTGTATTAAAAGTACAGACAATTCGCGATGGCTCATTGTTGGCACAAGTCCGCCTAAATGGGACCACTTGCATTGAATGAAACAAAATATCTTGGTAACCGCTTATAACTTTAATCCGTTGTCTTTTTTTCATTGATTTATAAAACGTGTCACTGTATACCATATTGTTATTAGAGTAAAATATATCACGTAAGTAAATTCTAACCTGCTTCTTGTACAATGAATCAATAAGGTACACATTCGAATCATCCGATCACGGTTTCTCTCTCCCCCTCTCTTGTGTAAATAAATTTAACTATATCAAGGCCACAGAGTAAAACCCGATTTGACGTTTCACAACTTACGCCCTTTGCGAACTTTGTAGTGGTGGTTGAATTTTCAATATCACAAAGCGATACAAATTTGATACGAAAATGCTAAAATAAGATCATTTTACAGCAAATGCAAATATCTAGAAAAGTAAATTAGTATGGATTTGCATCTGTCAAATCGGGATTTACTAGATGGCCCTGATATAACAACAGGATAGAAGGCCATCGCCCAAAAAAATATTAGGCCATATTTAAAGACAATAATAGGTCAGAAATTAAATAATTAATAGGCGAAAATTGGTCAGATACTTTTTTTTGTGCGATGGTACTTCCAACAAATCATAGAACAGAGAAGAGGGCGGAGTTTTCGCAACACTCAAATTATTTTTGTATCCAGCCATATGCAATCAAAAAAAATTAAGGAAACAATTTGTTGAATACCCCTTTCTCTGTTCCATGTAATAAACAAACAAATTATAATTACTGTCATAAAATGACCATTTCCTGTAATGTATCAATATTAAAATTATTGATTTGAAGCAAATATTGTCATCATAAGTAAATACGAAATAATTTCGAATTTGTCATAGTTTTTGTCATGTAAATAATATACCAATTTGTAAGCTTGGTTACATACTTAGAAAAGTCTGATTGCTCGTAAGGCCTAGGACCATTTTAGTTTATTAGGAAAGAGTAATCGCCCAAGGTCCTATTCATCATCAGCCTATTAATGTCTTGACTGTTGGGGCACAGGCCTCCCCTTGTGCAAGGGGGGTACGGGCCATGATCCACAGCTGATCCGTTTGTCCGTCTGCTCTCCTTATTTAATAAAAAAAATTATACCTGGTAACAAAAGTGGTCTAAAATTGACAATTTCGACGTGCGCTTACGTCGTTATTTCTCCATGAAAAAAATTAATGTTTTCGTACTCTACTTGGTGAGCTCTAAACAATGACACCCCATACGATAGGGTACAAAAATATTTTTAACGACCCCTTGTGCTTATACCCCCCTCTAAAATATATGAGATCATGCTGTGCGGTGGATTTCACACGCCTTCGAAAACTCATTTCCTAAGACATGCAGGTTTCCTCACGATGTTTTCCTTCACCGTTAGAGCAGACGGTAAAGGTCCTATTGATAGGACTAATTTTCAAGATTGCCAAATGCATCGAATTCGTCCTATAAAAAGTACTATGAGCTTTATCTTATATTATGATAGGGGGCCGGGAATAACCCAGCGGCACTTCGACCCTTGAGGATCTTTTGTGCCTACCCCATTTTACACACTGGTCATCTCAGTACACCGTTAGAGCAGTCAGTAAAGTCTTCGAAAAATACGATAAACTCATTAGTACATGGCACTGCACGGTTTGGAAGCCGGACCGTCCGGTGTCCTAGCCAGTATGCCACCGTCGCTCTAATATTTACTATGAGCTTTAATGGGTGGGTTGTTCTTTCTGGGGCTGGACTGGAATAATGGTTTATAGGCCCTTGGGCCTTACGAAATCAATAATAGGTACGTTTAAATTTTTACATAAATACATTTAAAATTGGCACACACATTTCAATAATTGATTGCAACGATTTCACATAAGTTACAAACTGTAAAATACATTTCCATTCCACAATGGCACTTTACTCTGCGTTTAAAATAACAACAATTACTTGTAAGTACATACAATTACGGGAAGTAAAGCAGATTAAAGTACATTATAATTACAGTTTTATCAAAGGTAAGTACACATAATACAAGATAATAATAACAATATATTTGGTCAACAAAATCACATTGTAAATTTCAACAGGCTGAGAAAAATCTGATTGTAACTTACAGTTATTTTGGAAGACAAGAAATTACGGCTGTAGAAAATATATTTTTTTTATTATTATTTTTTATTAAATAAGGAGAGCAGACGAGCCAACGGGCCACCTGATGGCAAGTGGTCACCGTCGCCCATAGACATCTCACCTCACTGTATTAATATTAGAGGGTTTTTGATGCGCTGCTAACCTTGAGGACTAAGATGGAGTGCCTCATGTGCCGGAAATTACGCTGGCTCTCTTACCCTTCAAACCGAAACACGCTTTCACGCCAGAAATAGATAAGAGGGTGGTACCACCCCAGGCGATCCTTCACTTAAGGAAACCACTACCGAAATATTCATGTCAATTGTATATGTAGTTTACTTAAGTACGTAATTATTGTGTAACATTTAGATAGTAATAAATAGAGCTAGAAGTTGTGGGGGCAGAATTGTCAGATTTATAGTGATAGCATTATCGATAAATGCATACTTATCGATAATTACAATGTTCCATAGTGAAAAATACAATTACCTGAGTGTTTTTTATATTCTCACTGAAATGTTTTAAATTAATATAATTTAGGGATAAGTATTTTGTAATACGGAATTCTGGGGTTGAGTAATTCAACTGTTCGGTTTTAAATATTGTTGGTATTTTGAATAGTCGACATTTTTTATTATTTTAAATACGAATATTTTGGGCTGAGACACTTTAAATTACGACATTTTGATTTTACAACATCGATATCTAGAAAAGTCGATAAAACAGAATTCAATCCCTAACAAATTTCAGAACGTGGCCCGACAACTTCTAACTCTAGTAACAAATTAACAAGGTTTATTATATATAAAAACTATTTTAAATTAAGTTGGGAATACGTCTGGAAGTCTAGATGATAATCGTTCATTAGAGCACCATTTGCAAATTTTAAAATACACACCAAACACTTTTTATTAAAACCTGTTTTTTGAGCGTCGTACTATTTTTTATTCATCCAATCATTCATTTTACATAAATAAAACGGATCGCCACTGAAATTACAATAACATGTGTAACAAAATAACGCAAAAATTAACTTCACAATTATTCTAAGTTTACCAAACTCTTCTACTTCATTACATTCCTAATACCTAACCTATTTAGAAGTCTTCTAAATTCGTCTTTGACAGATATTTTTACTAACTACAAAGTATATGCCGACACGGTTATAACCAACACACACACTTTGGTACTTTGTCGCTATAACTTAGACACGTTAAGAGGGTGGGAGAGGGTCAACAAAGTGTGACACGTGTGACAAGGAGGGAACGGACGAGTCATAAGCTTCGTAACGTCACATGTGTAAATCTAAAAGAAGTCATAATAGTACATTATGATATAAGTGCGGTAAGTTGAAAATTACAGCCGAGGCGATATTGCTAGCCCGAGCCGTAGGCGAGGGCTATAAGGAAGCAGAGGCTGTAATTTTCAAAGCGCACGTATGTCATACGACGTTTTATAACATATTTACGAGGAAATAAATAAAACTTTGACTTTCTTAAACGAATAAATCTTTAATTACTTGTTAAAGCAGTTATAGAAATTTGAACAATTTTTAAAAGTGATTGTTACGTTGCCAGTTGCTTTTTAGCATTGAATAGTAGCACCACAATGAGCTTGACTTATATTTTTGAGAAAGTTCCATGAAATATGCTAAAAACACATTTTCTGAAAATGAATTTGCATCTTTGCTTGTTTTCCATATGATGAAATTTTGATACGCTTGTAAGTATCTATCGGTCGATTTTTCAGGCAAGAGGCTTAGAGTAGCCTTTTTCGCTGCGTTTAAGACTTGTGGCGGTGTCAAATTAATAAATTCATCACTACTTGACGACATTTTCAAATAAAAACAATACAGCGAAAAGAAAAAGCGCGCGGAATAATTTTACTTGTCCACAAATTAGCGATGCGCGCGCATCAACTTTTTTTAGGTAAAGGTACAAAAACAGCCAGTATTACTAATAAAGTAAATTAATATTTTTGTGTTTTTGTTACAGATAAATGGTTGTAATTTATTGTCAAAATTAATTAAATTAAAGAATTAAATCTTTATTTATTATATTTTATCTCCCAAAGTTAATTTTATTCATAAAATATTGACCACTTTTTTAACATAAAAACTCTTTGCTAAGATTTTAAAAAGTATCGTTCATTTTTAGACGGAGCATCTTAAAAAACCGTACATGTTACTTTATTTAAAAAAACTCGTGCGTTTCACATTACTATAACGCACAAGTGCGTAATGAGATACATTACGATATTGAAATTGGTGTAATTACAGCCACTTTACGAGCAAATATGTTATAAATAATATAAAGGAACGGGTACAAAGTCTATGGACACAAGATTTGTAAATTTTGTATCGTTCATTTGAATTTCATTTTAGGTTCGTTAAAAATAGAAATATTTAAATAATTTTGGAAGTGCTGATTCAATTTGCAAAAAACGTGACGTCACACCAGGGAGACACAAATGTGACCACCTGTGACAAGGGGGAGGGGGCTCCAAAAATCATGAAATTCGTGTGACGTAATTTATGGGTGGCCCCTTATTTGACACATTCATACAAACAAATGTCAAGAAATAACAAAAACTACGACAAGGTAGCACAGAGTAATCAGGTATAGCTTGATTGATGTCTCTTCTATGTACTTGTTTTTAAAAGGTCACGGCACCTATACTGCTATCCGTCAGTTGCAGTAAACGTCCTCATTAAAATATTTGCTATCCCTTTCTCCAGATAGAGATGACACGAGACGAGAGGAAGTCTTAACACTAAGGACGTTTCTTGCAACTCACGGTATGTCATCTAAAATACACGCCTACATAAAAATTCTCAATACTACAAACAGCCATCTAAAAATATTAATATTTAAACTAAAATAAAAATCTATATAAAACGTTACATTCTAAGTGTAACCAAGTCTATAGAAAACAGAATTGTATAAATGCCCTATCACTGGTTTTGATATAGGAGTATAGTATTTGAGAGATATATCAGTACAATTCCAGTTACTGTATAAATGGACATATAATGTCATGATTTCCTAATATCTACATAATTACATACAAGGCTAGCCTATGTACAATGATTAACTAAGTGATTTCTTTAAGTCGCACTTTAAGTCCTCTAAGCTCTTAAGTCACCAATCACCTGAATCAGTGAAATATGATTTCAAGTTTCACTATGCACGTATAAGTTAGGAACACTGTATATGGAAGATATAAATAATTATTGGCACCGAATCAGGCGTGTCAATCGCTAAAGGAAATGTCACCCTCACTCTTACATAAGAGAGACGGTTTCATTTAGTTTTAGGTTTAGGTTTTGCAGCCATCCCAGAATCGACGCCATTATACAGAATGTAACAAAAACCCGCTATAGTCCCGTAAGGGGAGTGTTCAGTATCCTTCACTGAACTAGTTTCACTATTGGGACAACTCTGAAATCACGAAAAAATATCAGCTGTTACAAAAGTTTTTTGATTTCGATCCTCCAATCACTACCCGTCAAACAAAAAAGACGTCAACGTACCCGCGTACCACCGGTCAGAACAAGCTTTGCCCAACACCAGTACGGTTTCTTAGGTCCATTTCTTTATAGATACTTCAACGATGTCCATGATATTACTAAATTTAGTAGGCACTCATTAAAACAAATTCTTAAAATCCACCTGAATGAATTTAGCTACGTTCAAACCGAGAAACTATTACGTCCACAACAATAATACTTCACTCATCTACAGCATGCACACATACCTACATACTTTCTCACCCTCTCACACATAAACATACACACCCTTTTATTCCCCCTTACATACATTCACACGTCTTCGGGTATAAAATAATAATTAAAAAATATATATGTATATTATAAAAAATTGTAATTTGTGACTATTATAGCTTGGTATTCAGTAGGGGGCGGTATTTGTCCCATGGATAGCTACCAAGTTGTCTATGGGATGAATGCTGGCCGTTATTGAATACCTTCTTTTTGGGAAAGCACTGTCTCCCAAGATACAGTTTCGCCTAGTTTGGGAGTCAGGGTATTGTTCGATTTATTAATTTGTGATGTTTTCAATAAAGAATAAAGATAAAGATTCGGGACTATAAGGGGATTTTGTTACACCCAGTATATTAAATAGAATAGAACAATACTTTCATTCGGCTTTTGAACGTTACGCCTTTAGCGCACTGCAGCGATTTTGAAACGGAAGTGGACCGAGACCATAGACATTTTGAAAATTGAAAAATATATTTCTAGTTTCCTTTTCAAAATCGCTGCAGTGTTCTAAGGCGTCAAACATTACTTATAAATTATAGGTCTACAAATGAGACGAGAAACCATACAAAACTTGTAGAATACAGAACATTGGGTAAGTTTTATATGAAATTACGATACTAAAATTCATACACTTCAATTCTTAAGACGTTTCATACAACTAACGGTACAACTTTTAGTGAAATCTCTTGAATTACGTAAGGTTGTGACATCACAAGTTATAAACATATAAGATGCTATATGCACCTGCAGGCAAGTCTTATAAATGCTACACTGAAAACACTGATGCAGTCATTAAGGGGATATCTTTAGAGAAAGTAGCGCCATTCCAGAAAAAAAAAGTGGACAGTAGAATTGTTCTACGAAATCTACAAATGAAGATTTAGTAATGGTTTTGTATTCCCATAGTGAAACGATAAGTAGAAAGCGGTGTGTCAAAAGTGGCCACTTTAAGCACTTTCACTTTCTATCTGTTTCAAATCGAGGGTACTAAAACATTATCAAAAAATCTTCTAATTCGGGAGAAATGTTTTTTTTTCTGGAGTGGCGCCATTTTCGCCAAGGATAGCCCATTAATAGAGCAGACATCAAGAAACAAATTATAACTGGCAATACGTTTCTATTTACAATAAAAACAACTCATCTCATCACGTTTTACGATGAACCAGGCTCCTTATACTAACAAGATGCAAGATTCCAATCATAAAAGATCCATACCTTCGGTTATCGCTTACGATACTTTCGTTTGTCATTCAATAACTATAATAAAAAACTAGTTAATGCCACAAATGAGGGCCATCGTAACACGAGTGCTAGTTTCGTACACGAACGCGATGCGTAGTCGAGTGTCACAATAGACAGCACGAGTGTTTGCATATCGCGCGGTTTACCAAAAACCTAAGGAATAACCAAAGATCCGTACCATTTACGCTTAGAAAGACGTCATAAACCTTTTCATCGCATCACAGACGTAACTATTATATTAAAACATAGTCCGTACCTCCCGATTCGCAGTAGCCTCGCGAGGTTATGACGTCACTAAATCTGCACCACTTTGCGCCGGCGCATGAACGCTAGAGCGTACTCTATGCCCCACACGAGTACGCACGACATTATCAACCCGTTCTGTACGTGAATGCAGAATGAGAAGCTACCTGTGTAGTCTCTTACGAAACCTGGAACAAACGGAAACAGAATTTGTTATATTATTCGATTGATTATGTAGCTCATAAGTGTCGATGGTGGGATCCATTGGTTGAATAAAAGTGGACTGTTTGCTGGTAAGTAGATATTTATGATGATAAGAAATTCTTGACAAATGCAAAACCTGGTAGGTACAAAAACGTGCGATTAGCAACTGGTTATTGTTTTGAGATAAAACGTTGCACACACTTCTCGTGTCCGTTGAGATGACAGCTCCGTTCTAATATTTGAATTTTTGACAATTTGTGCCCCCGCTACTGCCTTAGGCCCCTCGCGAGACGTTCGTTTCACGAACAATTATTTATAGCACAGAGTACTCAATGTGGCAAAGATTCTACCATAGTGAGAGAGAATCCGGGGCCCTAAACAAGGTGTGGACTATCCAATTCCATTTGCAGTGTTTAATTTGTATTTCAATTGGACCCTGCTGACAATATAGAATCCGATCCGAAAGTGGCAGGTAATTTCTCCAACGGGCAATAATTTGATGTTGTAAGCGTTAACAATCCTCGGAATAACAGCTAAATAATGCTACAAATAAGATTAAAAACTAACCAATGATAACTGACCATGTGAAGTCCGAACGCAGCGGGTAGTTTCTCCAGCGGACAATACTCTGATATCTTCAGCGTAAGGCTGGGACTACTTGCGCCGGTTCCAGCACCGGTTCGATTCGCTGTAGCTAATCACGAGGCGCTGACTGCAAGTGGTGGGAGGGCGGAACACTTCGGATTGGCTGCAGCGAAACGAACCGGCGCTGGAACCGGACCCGTATAATCCTGGCCTTACACTTAGGCACATTCCTCATGAAAACCCGCTAATTGACACGGAAACAATGCTTCAAATGACATAATAAACTCACCAATGATCGGACCGATGATCACAACAAACACGCCTTTGCTGACCATGTGGAGTCCAAACGCAGCGGGCAGCTTCTCCAGCGGACAATACTCCGATATCGTGAGCGTGAAGTTACTCAGGCACATTCCTCGGAAGAACCCGCATATTGACAGCCAGATCATCAGAGGTACCCACTCACTTTGTTCTGCTAACACTGTAAACACAAGATGTGATTTTAGCATACAAAGGTGATGGGATAGCTTTTTCTTTTGTACAATACTACAATCCTTGTATACATAATGGCCGTGACGGACCCACGGCTCAACTACGATGCTCAACTGGTTGTGTCGTGGGTAATTTTTATTCCCTTCGGCACAACTAATTGATACAACGGGAAAACAAATGTACCTACGGCACAACTGACAAAAAAGTTGAATCTTGGGTAACTCGGAATTAGCTACGGCACAATTGAGCATCATCTGACGGATGTGTACTAAATCATAGAATGGTCTTTCTCAAATGGTCTAGTGGAAAAATATTAAGAAACAATTAAAGCTTTTCGTTATTTAATGCTCTTAAAACATTTTATGCTTATTTTTATTTTAAAAATATGGCCGACGCAGATATGACCGTAATACAACTTAAAAGTGCCGGACCCACGGCACAACGTAACACATTATGCTTATTTTTATTTTAAATTTAAAAATATGACTGACGCAGATGTCATCGTTGACTACTTGCATTTGGATAAATTAAGAAATTTATCTAATGCATGGCCGACGCCGATGTCACCGTTGAACAAAGCACTTGAACAAAGAGGTTTGGTACTTAAAATTATGAAGTGGTAATTGTGCTGTGGAAAATCGAAGTTCCCTACAGCTCAATCAGTTGGATTTCATACTATCAGTAATTGAGCCGTGGGGAATTGGTTGAGTCGTTGGTACCTCAGTTGTGCCGAAGGGAATAAAAATTACCCACGACACAACCAGTTGAGCAACGTAGTTGAGCCGTGGGTCCGTCACGATAATGGCAACATTGACGCTGTTTTGTATGGGGATTTCTAATACTCGTCGAGCGTAGTAATTTGCCTAACAATTACTTTATAATAGATTAGTGTACCCATGTGTGTACAGAAAACACTCAAAGATGTAATGTTGCCATTTTAAATTATTTATTTCACACACAACATAGATACAAAACGTGTTAAAGAAAGATAAGGATTGTTGCTTAGTAATCTGGCGTCAAATTCTTTGCAGATTCTGTTTTCTCTGGACATGTCTCAGTGAATACAAATACTAAGAGTCTCATGCGCGAAAGTGCGGGTTAAATGTTCTCAACCCGGGTTAGAAACACTGGGTTAACTCGCGAATTGTATATGGTTTTTATACTAAAAAAATCAAAGGTTGCGTTGGTGCAAGACGTTTTTGTGATTTAACCCGGGTTAGGTACATACTCTCGGGTTATCTCTGCGGGTTCGCGCAAGTGGCCCTAAGTCATTGATTATTGAGATGGCTTTCTTTTTAGGAATCAAATATTTTCCTTTCATCATCATCAGCAGCCTACTCTAGTCCACTGCTGGACATAGGCCTCTCCCAGGGCGCGCCATTGAGCCCGATCTTCGGCTCTTCTCATCCAGTCGCTCTTCTCATCACCTTGCGCAGATCGTCGCTCCATCTAGCAGGGGGGCGTCCCACACTACGTTTGCCCAAACGCGGTCTCCACTCCAGAACTCGTCTCCCCCAGCGGTTGTCGGTTCTGCGACAGATGTGACCGGCCCACTGCCACTTCAGCTTGCTAATCTTATGAGCTATGTCGATGACTTTTGTCCTATGCCGGATCTCCTCATTTCGGATTCGATCCAGCAGAGATACTCCGAGCATAGCTCTTACATTTTCCTTTAGTCAAACTAAACTAAATCTTTACTTGTAAACCGTGTAGTATCGTAAACCTACAACTCCAATACTATTACGATTGCATTATGAGTCATTAATGGTTGCGTCAGTACATTACATCAATAAAATTAAAATAAACTATCGACAACTAGGGTAATAAATCTCAATTATGTCGGTATTCATCAATAGGTATCATAAACTAACCATATCGTAACATAAATTACATAGGTAATAAATTCAATTACGTAAAGAATAATATTTTATTAGTAAACCGACAGTCACGAGCGTTTTATGTCATGTTAAAAGGGAGATAAAGTGACAGGTTTGAATACATCTGTAAGAAACGCTCAATCAATATTTTTATCAGACATATCTACTTGTGGAATGAAATATCGACAATAGGACATAAAACGCAAAGCGTTGCGTAGATGGAGCCACGAGCACACTCCGTAAACAGAAAAGCAAAACGAAACGTTATTTTTGAAGATATCGCTAATGTATCGTTATTTGGGTTAATTTAATTTAATTTCTCAAAATTGTAGTAATATTATGATGATATCATGGCTTCATATGGCCATTTCAAAACAGCAGACCTAAGAAATCTGTTAAATCAAATCAAATTTATTTATTTTCGGAACAGATGTTCAATTTTTGTTAGTAACAATGCAGGTAGACTTAAGACAGCGTGGCGCGAGTCTGAAGGGTAAAAAAGATTTGGTGGAAAGGAACGCATCTACATGTTGATTGGCTACGTACTATTGTGCTAGTGGCGCCTCTAGTGGTAAAACATTGCAGGATTATCTCCTATTATGAGGGTCAATCGATCGTACCACCTTTTGACATGGAATCTATGTGTTCCGATTTGAAGGGTAAGAAAGCCAGCGTAGTTACCGGAACATAAGGAACTCCACCTCAAGGTTAGCAACGCATTGAAAACCCACTAGTAAAATAATGTTATAGTGAAGTGAGGTGTCTATTGGGCGACGCTGACTACTTACTGTCAAGTGGGCAGTTCACTCGTATGGAACATCAATATATAATGAAAAGAGATTTCATGCACTTGTGTGAAACCCTCAATCAATGTCTGTATAATTAAGACAGATACTACGGGATATACAGATACTATAAGAAGATATTATAGGTGGTAGATCCTGATGTGCAGGATCGCCTGGAGTGGTACCACCCTCTTATCTATTTCTATCGTAAAGGATAACTGCTTGCATTTCTGTGTTTCGGTTTGAAGGATAAGAGAGCCAGCGTAATCTTAGTCCTCAAGGTTCGCAGTGCATCAAAAACCCTCTAATAACAATACAGTGAGGTGAGATGTCTATGGACGGCCGTGACCGTCAGCACGGCTACCTTTTTTGGGCACAGGCTGCACGTTAGCAAGCTTCCAAGACTTTGGAACTTGACCAGTCTTTAGGGAGAGGCGAAACAGGAGACAACTCAGGTGCACAGTTCCTCAAAACAATGGCTGGTATCATGTCAGAACCACTGGCTTTATTTACGTCTAGAGTGCGGAGCGTTTTAAGTACCTCCTTTTGGTGCATGCAGACCTCTGGAATTACAGAGTCGCAGTGGGGTAAGGTGGGTGGAGTTTTGCTTCCGGCATCTAGACAAGAATTAATAGCAAATACAGAGGCAAGCAAGGTGGCCCGTTTGCTCGTCTGATCTCCTTATTTAATAAAAAAAAGATAAATATGGCCTCACCTGACCGAGTAGCCGCTAAGAAGAAAGCCGACACGAAAAATATCATCTTCTTCGATATAGTTGTTCTATCAAATATAGGTGGCAGTATCAACCGTACTAGAATATCCGTTATCGCCGTCATGGACAGACAAAACGCGGTATCGTTCATGTTGTACCCCAAATCTCTTATAAAAAACGGCGTCAACATCCTAAATTGCAGCTCCCCGCTCCAAAACAGCGAGAGGCCAAGTAAAAGGTTCAAAAATGACCAGTCTTTCAGTAAGTCTAAGTCCATTAGTGCGACGAACTTTCTAAAGAAGTTTTTCTGTCTCTCTTGCTCGGGCTCGGACTTTTTTATCGCCTTCATTTGAATGGCCTCGTCATCTGCTGTCTGGAATTAATAAATAATAATGTTGTTACAAACTAGTACAGATGTCTCAAATTTTAGTATACAGTCAAACCTGGGTAAGTGAGAACTGGATAAGTGAGAAAACTCTATGAGTGAGAGTAATAGCCAGGGCCCGTCATTTTAAGCTCCCAAAACCTCTATTAGCGAGAAACAGAAACCTCTGTAAGAGAGAGTCGTTTTTCCCTCATGGACCTCCGTAAGTGAGACTGCTACTTATCTATACCTCTATAAGCGACAGTCGAGCTTTATTTATTTATTTTATTTAGGAGGAACTATAGCTACAATAAAAATACATACATACATAAAAGATACACACATACAGTAACAAATGACAAAACAAATTACAAATTTAACATCTGCTATTTTATGACTCATTCTTAACTTTCGTACTTGCTGTGACTTGTTATTGCTGTGTACCTCTATAAGAGAGAAACGCTACCCATGTACCTGCATTAGCGAGAAACTCGGTTTAGTGAGAAACCTCTATAAGCGAGAATGAGATTGTGCTCCCTTGAACTCTCGCTTATCCAGGTTTGACTGTATTTGCCACATATGCCCTTTTACCACATATGCATGTGATCATACTCTAACTCAAAAAAGTAACTCTTTTAAGAAGTGAAATGTAATTATCGTGTGTGCAAATAAATTTTAATTCATTCATTTAAATTTAACACTTTATTGTACACACAAATAAAAATGTTACTAACTTAGATAAAAATATATGAAGCACAAAGGGCGTGACTTATTTCTAAGAGAGATCTCTTTCAGCAAACCCCAGTATTTACTTTTTAAGTTGCTTCCTTGCTTATGGTCAACCCATTTCGGATTGAAGGATAAGAGAGCCAGCGTAATTTCCGGCACATGGGGCAATCTATCTTAGTCCTCAAGGTTAGCAGCGCATCAAAAACCCTCTAATAACAATACAGTGAGGTGAGATATCTATGGGCGACGGTGACCACTTAACCATCAGGTGGTCCGATTGCCCGTCTGCTCTCCTTATTTAATTTAAAAAAATTACACCTGGTAACAAAAGTGGTCTAAAATTGACAATTTCGACGTGCGCTTACGTCGTTATTTCTCCATGAAAAAAAAAATGTTTTTGTACTCTACTTGGTGAGCTCTAAACAATGACACCCCATACGATAGGGGTTTTTGCGACCCCTTGTACTTATACCCCCCTCTAAAATATAATTCAACAAACGTTTAAAGTCGATATTGTGATTTGGGTCAAGAGAATACAAATATGTGAAATTTCGAAGTTTTCCCCTTCGTGAAAGGGATCCCTAATAATGTGATAAATTTAGCATTCGAACCCAGTATTCGGATTTCCGCTTCGTATGGCACACATGCTAAAATATTATTTTCATATTATCTATGTTATCATAACAAGTTAATCCACCCACTTTATCCGTTTTTGGAAGACCGTACGTCTTTCAGCGACATTTTATTTTTATCAGAAACGCGCCAAAAGTGGTCCTATCATTATCAGGTCGTTGTACTATTCCCTTACATTACATCAAAATAACAGAATTATAAAGCGGTAAACGAACTCGCGACTTTTGAGATCATCAGTAGATAGATACTGGTACCGATTTCGGAGTATTCGCTTTTAGTTAATCAGCTCTAAACTAAACGTAATACTCACTGTATAGAGTTACCGATAAACCATGTCAGAGGACTACGGGCGGCCTGAACAACTCTGACAAACTGGTCACTAACCATATGACAAAATAGCGTGGCAGTTTCGTTTAATTTACTAAGAATGATACCCGAAATCGCTAGCACTAATTTTAAAGAATGTACAGTCCGTGAGCTCTAAAAAGGGTTCGGGGATTTGGTAAAATCGTTATGTCTCTATATATCTTATTATTAATCTTAGTACATTCGGGTATCGCTGACAATAACCGAAGTCTCAAGACCTACCCGAAACCCTTTCTGAAAACTCATGCACTGTATGTAATGTAAAGATAAAAAATTCATCACCTACATCGAGATACAGCTGTAAATAGCTGCCCGTGAAGTCCATATTCGATATGTTTGATATCACTGACACTTTCCTCTTCCTCGCGGCTTCGCTCATACTCCCACTGGACGTAATCCTTTGCATAGCGCCCACAGACGCTGCACTCGTCAACCCTGGAGTGAAGATTGAATTCTCGAAGTCTTGTAGCGGTTTATCACAGGTTTTGGCTCGTGGCAGGCCGATGGTTCGCACGGAAGGGTGGTTCATGTTGCCATGGGAACGCTGCGGAGTCAGCTTCGGCATTGGATGGGTGACCAGAGGGTTGATTTCGAACTTGTCGTCCGCTTCCTCGTCGCTTTCGTGGATGCATTCCATCTCCTGAAATTTAGAAATTAATAATGCTAGATATGGAATTACTGTCTCATCAAAAATTTCTACGTGAGGTAACTTATTGGTAAATAAATATGTGTATGACAATTATATTGTATAGACTGACCGGAGTCTAAAACACCCTCGCCATATTGCGGAATTAAATATGAGTAGGTATGAGTATGAGTATGAGTAACAATAAATTATGAGTTTGTAAATATGATAGTTCAAATAATGGGAAACAGAAATATTTTGATTTCCGATCATGAAATCACGATTTTAATTTAATAATTTACGTTTAATACGCCCTTTTTTAAACTGTATAGCACGTGACCTGAAACGCAGTGAAACGCTATCCGCCATGACGCTATCAAGTGTGACGTCACTATCGAGTAAACAACACAACGAATGTAAGGCGATCAGTTCTGTTTTGTTTGTTTATTTAATCGATAGTGACGTCACAGCAAAACCATCATGGCGACCGTCGTTTTCGCGGGAATTTTAAATGATAAAAATTTAAATGCTGTTTAAGACTATTTAGGGACTTTATTTTGAGGAAACAAAAAACTAGTCAAGAATGGCTATGATATTTTACATACTTTTCAAATAAAGGTCAAATACCCTATTAAAAAGGCATACAAATTCAAATCACACGCACCTTCACAGTCTGCATTTCGCAGTCCACAGGAACATCTATCAGATGCCTCTTAATCGGCTGCAATAAACAGGAACCCAGCACAGCATGGAAGGCCAAAGCACCAAGAATGACCACCGTCCATCTGAACCCGTACTCTCCTAACAGCAGCTTAACTAGTTGAGGCATGATCATGAGGCCGAAGCCTGTCCCAGCCATAGATAAGCCGACAGCCTGACCGCGTTTCTTCGAGAAGTAATAGTTGAGGGACACGAATGATGAAGAGGATGCTAGACCCACGCCGAAACCTGGAAGTGACGTGAAATAGATTTTTAAATTAGCTTCAAATTAAAATACATTTTGTCGTGAGCTGACTGACTATCGACCAATCTCTGGACGTACAGGGTAACTTATTTCGAGTAAACACTAAAGACGCAGTTACATATTATATAGACGTTGACCGCTTCGGTGACGTATATATAATAAGTCGTCCAACGTCATTCTCTCGATAGACAACCTTGTGACACTTTGGTCGTTCGCCGAATGCAGCCGACGAAGGTGGCCGCATGCTGTGACCGCCTAGATGGTCGGTAGACGACCAGGTGTAACCGCACCTTAAGTTTGTTCAGATATCATAAAGCCAAAAAAATATTTTTGGTAACTTCCCTTGGCTTTGATCTGTTCCTATAGTTTATAGAAGAATGTTTAATACTCATAGTTATCCGTGTTTATAAAAGATCCAGTGATTACGAGGCGTATATGCTCCATCTTCGGCCTCATCGTCACTTATCAACAAGTGAGATTGAGGTCAAACGTTTTAGTAGTAAATATTTTTAATTATTTAACTGCTATTTGACATGTCGCTTGTAAGTAACAATTACACGTTCATTGAAATCATTATATATATATTTATTTGTCTAGTTTCATGCCCGTTTCACCCTTGGTTCAAGAACATTTGGCTGAAATATACGATAATTATACATAATTCGATGCCTATTGTGTCAAAATCAGCCAACCGTATGTTTGTGCCCACTATCCATGCTTTGTAAATAGATTATTCAAATCCTGGTTTACATTTGGATTTCGTTGCTAAGTAGGTACTGTTTACTTGTTTTTTTTTGCTTTTATCGTCCCACGTACAAGGTAAATGTTTATTTATACTCTGAAGGTCGCTAAGCAATATTCCTCGACACTTGGTTTTCTTCCGTGCTTTATGACCAACTACATTGCAGTCACTTCATTGAAAATCTCCTTTAGAGGAACTGTTGATTTACCATGAAATCATTGTCATGTTACTTATGTGCATACGACAATATTGCGGGAGTGATAAAAGACCTCATGCATATGTTACGACCCATTAAGTTCCATTGTTCATCAAAACGACACTGTGCATATTTGCATAACCATACAATAATGACGCTATCCTTGTCCGTGGATATGGGGCAACTAGGGCAAAAATTCAGTTCTAGCTAGACATACTCATACAAAGGTTAGAAAGATGTTCGGATTTAGTCAAATCATATCAAAATGTTTTTTATTGTAAGTAAGTACCTTATAGTACATTTTTACAACGTTTTTTTTTACTCTATCACCGCTTCGTAAGGTGCAAGAAACTTTCAGCAGCACATCTTTTGAAATAAATATACCTTACAATAATTATGAATACAATCATATATGTACACAATGTGCAGAGCTGGAGCTGAATTTAGGACCAACCAAGCCTCTTTATCATTTAAGTAGTCATTTATTTCATAATAACCCTTTTTACATAAGGTCCGTATTATTTAGGTCTTAATTTTTTCTGTTATATTTATTACAGTATCAGGTATCTTATTATAAAAACGTACACAGTGACCCATAAATGATGTGGTTACTTTACTAAGTCTAAAGCGGGGGACTGCAAGTTAAGTCACAGATAAATAAAAGTCTAAACTCTTCTTGTCATTTTTACTCAATTATTATTTTTAATTAAACATACCCATGTTTAGTAAGCAACGGTAATATCGAGATAAAAATTGTTGAGTTGGGAAGCTCGAGAGATGGCCACGTTTAGGTAGATATAGCCTAAGATGGCTACTATCTAGCTTAACAGAGTGACGATAGAAGAGATCTCTCTTAGAGATAAGTCACGCCCTTTGTGTTTCACATATTTTTGTATACGTTTGTATTATATTCTGTGTGTACAATATAAAGAGTTGTGTGTGTACGATATGCGCAAAGTTACCTAACAATGACTGGATACGGGGGGCCAAATATTAGGTTTAGTACCTTGGGAGAGATGATGCATATGTCCAAGGCTCGGCTTATATTTAAACAAAAAGTAATACAAAGAATGTTACACTTTTCATCGAAGTGAGTTTTTCCTCAAATAGGTCATAACTACTCATAACATAAGTACTGTAATTTAGTTTAGTTACATATTGAGAAATATAAGGGGCCATCCATAAAAAAAGTCATAAGCTTCGTGACGTCACTGGCGTAAATCTAAATGAAGAAGTCATAAATAATATAAAGGAATGGATTCAAAATCCATAGACACAAGATGATAAATATTCTAAAATGTTTGATTTATTGTTGATTTTATGAAAAAATATTTTAAATAGAAAATATAAATAATTTTGGAAGTGCTGTTTTAATTTAATAATATCTAAATTTAAAATTGCAAAACATGTAACGTCACACCAGGGGGGTGGTCACACAAATGTGACCACCTGTGATAATGACACACAACTTACCTCCCAAAATACTGTAAGTAGCCAATATATGACCCATGCTATTAGCCGGCGCGGTGAAAAGGAGCCCAAGTGCGCATATCATCGACCCGACAAAGCAGACCTTTCTGTATGAGAAGGTCTTTATCACCGGCCCCACGAAGAAACCGGAGAAGTTGACCACAGAGTCGAGGGTACTGGCGATCACGGAGGCGCCTGTCGTATGCACTCCTAGGTCGTCCAATAGGTCTTTGAATAGGAGACCGAAGGACGGCTCCAGGGAGCGTGTTGAAAACTGGAATAAAATTAAAATGTTATCAGTTTCATCTTCTTTTTAAGTCGTATTCCTCATTGATGACGGTCGTGATCATTCTACGGAATTAATCACATAGAACGACTCTCTTGGCAGATTTTAATGGGGTGGTTTGCCATTGCCTTCCCCATTTCACACACTGGTTATCTCAGTGTGCAGATTTCCTGACGATGTTTTCCTTCACCGTCAAAGCAGTCGGTAAATGTACGTAAGTCTATCGAAAAAACCGAAAAACTCATTGGTGACACATGACATTGCATGATTTCGAACCCGGACCTCCCGCATGGGAGTCCGACGTCCTAACCACGGCGCCACCGACGCTGTTAAGTTAGTTTAATCATTTCAAACATAAGACGAAAGAAATTTTATATTACTATATTTAACGTTTTTGCATACCTAATACATACATACAGATAAATAATAATAATAAAAAAGAGTATTTATTCATTCACACATTAGTAAAAAGGTACAATATTGTTATTTTATTATAATTCTTAACCTATAAACTAAATCTATAATATCTATAACACGTATTACCCCATGTGTCGAATTAAATGGTCGAGACCTCAGCGACACGCTGGTTTTCAGGTCTCGCCTAACATGCTAGATGGAGAGCTGGTTGCGGGACACAATACGATTATGTGGTCAAATCTCCATTATAATTTTATATTAAAATGAATGACAATATGTAGCTGGCTTTAGCTTCCTTGTGATGATAACAATTGGGTTTCTGGGTCTGAGTGTCTATACCATTCACTGAGGTCAACTAACAAAGACTTGCAGGTACAGTGTATATCCATAATCCCCGAGGGGGTATACAAACCTAATAGTTGCTTATTAATGCTGTTATTATGAAAGATAATAATAAAAAACGCCTTCTTATATCTAGGTATAGGAATGTGTGTAATGGCTTCCACACATTCCTATACCACGGGGGGTACGACGAACTACTGCTCTACTAATTTAACTCATTCAATTGTTCCATGTATCCTATCCTGGGTGGACCCCTCTGTCTCTTTCCTTCGATTTTCCCCTCTATTATTAATTTAATTAAGTCGTTATGTCTGATGTGGCCGAAACACTAACTGTCTTGGCCACACTCTGCAGTTTATTATAGTGTGCATTATTTTCCTTTTTTCCTTTATCACACTTCCATACTTCCAAATACTTCCACATTCGTCCGATTTTCCCTCCAGCTAATTTTCATCATTCTCCTCCAGCAACACTTCTAATACTAATCTTAGTCCTAAAAACTTTGTACTACGGCTGCACACCATACAGATTTTCTGAATGGACTTCGATGGCTTCAAGAGCTGGCGCAGATACCCCAAGTGAATGTTGGCCTCAGATGCTTTAGATGAAGTGTTTATAACGAGACGTAATCTTGCATGCCAGAATACCAGACTAAGAATTCGTAACGCCCAATTATCTCTGCCTACCTAATGTATCACTCGTAACGCCCAATTCTCTCTGCATACCTAACGTATCACTTGTTAGGTAGGCAGAAAGAATTGAGCGTTACGAATTCCTAGTCTGGCTTTCTGGCATGCAAGTTTACGTCTCGTTATAAAAACGTCATCTAATAGCATCTGAAGCCAAGATCCTAAATCCGAAGATAAAGCCAAGTTTATGCGCCAGCTCTTGATAACAAATTTAAGAGAAAGAAAACATAAATCGAAATAAGCATAATAAATACATATTATCTCTATAAAGACTTGTAATTACAGTCGAAGTATTATAAATATGAATATAATTCAAGCTCAAGCCACGTGTATATGTTTAAAATGCAGTCAGATTTAAAAATTATTATTACGTACGTACGAAGCAATGAAAGGCGGTAAACAACAATAGGTACATTGAATTCGCGTTACACTCATACAAAAGGCAAACACGTTCTTTACATGGTCATACAAACAAAATTATTGACCGTATACAATGATAGTACATACCTAGTTATTTTATTTCCTATCACACCACGCCACACATGGGCGTCACGTGATGCATATCTAAACGTTCATTTTGCACAATATAATAAATATATATAACAACACCGTAAAATTTGAGAGCTTATTATTTACAAGTTGGGAATCTCGGATAATTATATCTAATTGGAAATACTTCGGATGGTTTATTTATTTACTGTAATAAATAAATATATGTAAAAACTAAGAAATGGAAATGAAGGATGAGAAATTGAGCTTAAGAAAAGCTTAAGAAGTCATTAAAAACGAAAATAGTTTTATTGGTACCAACTTTTGATAAATTTATAACCAATCTTCAAAATGACAAAACTCTCACACCGCAATAAGAGATGGATGGCATCTGTGCATAGAAATGGGATAGTCTGAGACATTTTGGTATGAAAATTGTGTGTAGTACCTATGTGAATAGAATAAGAGTTGCAAATGTTAAATGTCGTCTGAGGAATGACATCTGAACTGAACATGGAAATAACGCAACAAGGGGTACAGTTTGAGACATTCAAGTTTGAAAATTTTGTATAGAAATGGGAATAGTGTTAGATTTGCAAATGTTAAATATTGTCTCCTGAACATTTTATTCAAATTGACATTCTTTCTTCCCCCGTACCCTTCATATTTAATTTGGCGTTCCCTTAGGTTCAATTTTAATACATACTAGCTGTTGTCCGCAACTTCATTCGCGTTACACACTAACTTGTACATTTGACCAACTTTTAAGTAGAATTTTCATAACATCTATGGCCTAGCTAGATATTTTACATACAGGTAGGTACATAAATTTTATCCCATTAGGCAACACCTTGAAAGGTTTGTATGCCGATAGGGAATAGATCTAGATTATCTAGATCTAGATCCCAGATGTCAATCTGGACTTAATTAATAATATCCGTGAATACTCCATCCAAATCCGTTCAGTAGATTTTACGTGATGTGCGTTCAGACAGACAAGCAAAAATTTACCTTTTTTTCGATTTTATTAGTATAGATAAGTTCCAGTATCATGTGCTACTAAACAAACGAAATCTAACTCTATATATCGTGCTAGCCGAACAATGTTTTGCTCAGCAATAATTATGTCATCCATACACTGAGAGAAATTTGTCACGACGCCAAATCTTTACGTAATGCAGGTGCCGTTTTGTCTATAATACGTATGGTACAACATGCATTTTGTTGGTAAATACAGAGTAATGTTGTAATGTATCAACACGTAATTAAGTTACAACATGCTCCATAATGATCTTCCTGTTATGTACGTACCCGTTTGCCGCCTACTTAAGCAAGACACTACATCTATACAGACATAGCCCGATACGTGACCGGAAGTAGGCCGTTGATATGACGTCACGTACAATACATTAAATAATGCAGTCGCACTTTTCTACGTGTACTACAACATTATAAAGACTGCACATACTTATTGCAATTGTAAAGAGCTCGCATACGTAATGAATGGATCTCGACACATGAAAGCATGACTCTTAGAATAATGTTACATCGTCCTTACTACGTACGCAACTCAATTAGGAGTGGTGCTGCATACTGATAAATATCCCGTTACAATCATAATGATACCACTTTTAGGAAAGCGTCCACTTACCCGCAAAAATGCGGATGACGTCATCCGCAGCGCCCGCAAGATACTGCTATCCTTTTCTTAGCCGCTGGCGCTGCGGCTGACGTCATAGGTGCCCGCAAATGTATGAGATTCCATACAAAGTAAAAATTCCGTTGCTCCATGAAAAACGAGGTTTGGTACGTAATACAGTTGACGCATACTTATTGTAAGTAGCCGGGTACATGATACGAGACACCACTCTTACTTTACGTACTTTGCGACATTATAAGTAGCTCGCATACTGATGCCTGTAACCGGAGCATGACTAATGTTAGATCGTCCCGACTACTGATGGAACTTCATTAAGAACGAGGTTTGGTACGTAGTACAGTTGACGCATACTTATTGTAAGTACCCGGGTACATGATACGAGACACCACTCTTACTTTACGTACTTCGCGACATTATAAGTAGCTCGCATACTGATGCCTGTAACCGGAGCATGACTAATGTTAGATCGTCCCGACTACTGATGGAACTTCATTAAGAACGAGGTTTGGTACGTAGTACAGTTGACGCATACTTATTGTAAGTACCCGGGTACATGATACGAGACACCACTCTTAGTTTACGTACTTCGCGACATTATAAGTAGCTCGCATACTGATGCCTGTAACCGGAGCATGACTAATGTTAGATCGTCCCGACTACTGATGGAACTTCATTAAGAATGAGGTTTAATACGTAGTACAGTTGACCCATCCTTATTGTAAGTACCACGTCCACGAAACTGTCCACGCGATTGAGTCGAAGTTCTTCAAGATCCGCCATAAAAACAGAACACAGAAACTCTTAAGTTAAATCCTCAAACTCATGAGCGATCGGCGCGAAATGAGATTGCAGTCTTCAGTGGACGAAACAGAATATGAGCGGCTCAATAGACAGATCTCCAAAGCAATAAGACGCGATATATTACGTAGATTTAATACCTCACGCATTAAAGAGGCGATCGAGCGAAATAAAGGCTCCGAAGTGTTCGCACGAGATCTGTCTATGGGGCAGAGCCAGCTGATGAAACTAAAGACCGACACAGCGGCAATATCATATCTAGCAAACCGGAGATTTTGAGAGAGCTTGAGATATTCTATGGACAATACACTTCTTCACGGCAACCTCTTACCAACACGGCTCAAGACCCTAGAGCCAAGCTAACCCGACATCATACCAATGATGTCCCGGACATCAGTCTGTATGAGATTCGTATGGCTTTCAAACAACATAGTCCGAGAGCGGAAGGTATAATTACCTACGTCATCTGGTACCTCTTCCGCACTGTTATAGGTAGTTGACCGCACTTTAGATATGTAAGAAAAAATAGCCAGCTGGGGTTCCATTGGTACGTTTTGGAGATATATCCACCCGCCATCTGCACTCTGACACTCTCCCCTATGAACATCCACCCTCTCGAAGTTAGTCGAAGTATTTCGAATTAAGCTGAATTTACTGTTACTGACCAGAATTCAATATTATTTTCAAGCTTGTCTGCCGCGGGTATTGGACCAACGCAGGGATGGCAGACATTCACATTCGTAGTTAGCGATGCGTAAGCTATTAAATAGCATTGGTTTCATCTCGGTACCCGATGACGTAGGTTGACATGGTTTTTGGGCCATATTTAATGTTGTCTGGCGGGCATTTTGGATCAAGGGGCGGGTGGCAGACTAATGTTTCTTGTACCTACTACTAATGAAGGGGCAACTGCTGATACTAATTTGATTTCGGTACCAGATGACGTAGTTTATGCCTAAAAATACGACCTATATATTTTGGCATATCTCAGAAACGGACCAATGGAACCCCGGCAGACCCTATTTTCCTTACAAAACTAAAGTGCGGTCAACTGCCTATAATAGTGCGAAAGAGGTACCAGATGACGTAGGCGTTTCTTACATGCCAGCTCTCTTATTATAAGAACGCCGTCATGTCAATCCGATTACAGGACCAAAGTACGAAACCAATCCAATTTCAAAAAGGTGTAAGACAGGGAGACGTGATTTCTCCGAAACTGTTTACCACCGCATTGGAAGACGTTTTCAAACGTATGTCCTGGAAAGGATTCGGCATCAACATCAATGGCGAGTACATCACTCACCTTCGGTTTGCCGCCGACATTGTGATCATGGCGGAATTCATGAAAGACCTTGGCATGATGCTCAGAGACCTGAACAGTACCTCCCAACAGGTGGCTCTTAAAATTAACATGGACAAGACGAAAATCATGTCGCACTCGCACCCGTAATGGTTATCGTTAGGGGCACTGGTCTTGAAGTTGTTGACCACTACGTGTACCTAGGACAGATTGCAGAGCTAGGTAGTGCAGAGCTAGGTAGGTCCAACTTCAAGAAAGAGGTCAACCGACGAATCCAACTCGGCTGGGCAGCATTCGGGAAACTACTTCTACTTACTAGGTATTATAGAATCCGTCAATTAAAGAGGTATGAGCTGGACCATAACACCTCCATGGTCAAGATCCGTACAATTTATTTTGCTTTATGTGCCTGGAGATGACGGTTCATATCTATTTAAGTATAAAAGTTGTACCTAATCCATATTCGGCGGAATAACGATTTTCCGAGTAATCATGTCATCGTAATACTCATCCCTCTGTGTATTAGGTATGTGATCACTTCACATACATCATCATCATCATTATCAGCCTATTTATCCCCATTAAAGGGGGCACAAGCCTTCCCTTCACAAGGGGGTACAGGCCATGAACCATCGAGCGGGTCCAGGACTTTTAAATACTAGGTACTCATAATTATTATTTTGAAATGAAGACTTTTTTAAATCAGACCCAAAGGGCAAGAATCCAGAGCTGTAAAATAAACAAACCAATGTTCTCTTTCTTTAAAATGTATGCTTCACATTATAATTAGCAAAAAACATTATATAAAGATTCTACAACGGAACGTAATGAGCGCCGTACATTAAAAAGATTTGCATACATTATTCCTGTACCACATACATTAGATACTGTAGGTACTTACTGCTCTCTTGTAGTCTTGTTCTGTGTGGCAAAACTGGCATAAACCTGTCACCTATCCATAGGGTGTGCTCAATCAATAGAATAAAAGATATCAAAATGTATGTAGGTACGTCGGCCAAGTTTTTCTCCAGTCTACATATTTTAACCAAGCATAATATGCAGATGATAAGTTTATCATTTAACTATGTTCCGTCTGCAATTCACATATTAGTCGATTTTCGATAAACAAGGTTAAAAAAAATGGCGAATCCCAAAGTTTTCTGGCGAAAATTGTTCACATTCATGGGTACTGTTACCTCTTGAAGGGATTGGTGCATTTAAACTTACCTCTGTATACCTATCAACTAAAATAGTAAAATGTCTGTTTGCCTGGAGTCGCGACTGTATCATTTTGTCCATGGTTCCCAGCTATTGGGATTGGGTCGCCTCATCTCTTCCCTTAGATAGACGTCGTAAAAGGTGACTAAGGGCTGTTTGAGACTGTATGAGAAATACGTTAGTTTTCAATTTAGCCGCCTCGGTCGTTCCTCTTTCCTCAAACCTAATCCAGCAAGCGCTCGATTCCAAACAAAGAAGACTGGGCGCTTTTGTACCCAGGGCTTCGCCCGCAACCGAACAGTACAATTGGTAGATTAGGATCCAGGAGTAGGTACCTACATCTTTTAAATCACCTATGGGACGAATTTCCTAAGTAGTGTCGGTCGAGAGCTAGAGACCAAAACCGTCTTCATAATATTTAAGATGTCATGAAAAATAGTGGATTCAAGCTTGGGAAATCGCCCAATCTCCTTTAGTTGGAATAAATTTCATAGAACTTGGCACCAAAATGCTATTAATTTATTTTGTCAAACGATTTACTAATTTAAATATGTATTTAAATAATTGAAACATAAATATTTTAATTCTTACTAATTAAAATCCCACTAATATATAATTTATAGATGTGAAAGTTTTGTACAGGGTGGACCAAAAGTCCGTTAACATTTAAAATGGTTATAAAAAATACAAATGCTACTTTAGTGAAAAACTGTTTATTTAATAATAAAGTAGACAAATTAGGATTTCACTTTTTAAAAATAACATCATTCAAATGTGACCCTTGTTCATCCTGGCACACCTGTAACCGGGAACGGAAATTTTGCATGACCGCCCGACAATTGGTTGGTGAAATGTTCTGCATTTCCTCGCGTATATTTTCTTTTAATTCCTCAATAGACACTGGGTTGCTGATGTAAACTTTACTTTTGAGATATCCCCAAAGGTAAAAGTCCATTGGAGTTAAATCCGGGCTGCGGGGTGGCCAGTGAATGTCACCTCTTTTGGATATGACTTTTTGGCCAAAAATTTCACGAAGTGCTGCTATAGAGTCATTGGAGGTGTGACATGTTGCCCCATCTTGTTGGAACCAAGAGCTTCGATTAAAGCCTGAGAAGTCCTGTAATGCTGGAGCAAAAAAATTCTGTAGCATCACAATGTATCGCTCTGTATTAACGGTGACGGCGCGGTTTCTCTGATCTTCATAAAAATATGGACCAATGATTCCGCTGGCTGACAATGCGGCCCATACAGTAACCTTGGGCGAGTGTAAAGGTTTTTGGTGCTTCAAGTCCGGGTGAGTGTCACTCCAGTATCTGCAATTTTGTCGATTGACATGTCCATTTAGGTGGAAGTGTGCCTCGTCTGAGAAAAAGATGTTATTGAAGCTCGTAAACCTCTCAAGCACTTCGTTAGCAAACTGCAGTCTCTGAGCAGGGTCATTTGGCTTTAAAGCCTGTACAATTTGAATTTTGTAAGGATGTAAATGTAAATCTTTGTGTAGAATGCGATTTAGAGATGTTCTGGGCACATCTAAAGCACTAGACCGCTTTCGAGTAGAGAGACCAGGTTGTTCTCGAACAGACGCTCGTACACGCTCTATGTTTACTGGATCGCGCGATGTCCTAGGTCGGCCGGATCGTGGTTGACTTAAAGTTGAACCTGTTGTTTCGAACTTCTGTACCCATTTTTTAATCGTTTGAATTGTTGGTGCTTGATTTCTGTTCCGTATATTGTAATGATTACAAAATTTCCGTTTAGCTTCGGTCGTAGAATCGTTGTTTCGATAGTACTCGCGTACGCAAAATGCGCGTTGCGCTCCGCTGAATGACGCCATGGTACTAAATCCCTATTAGTAGCTCTCGCTTGTAGTAACACCCCCCGCGCCAATACCCCGCCCGCGCCGACGCAGCGACCTATTCAAATGTTAACGGACTTTTGGTCCACCCTGTAATATAATGTTGCCTTTTTCATAGTACCTGGTGACGAGAAAAATAAGTAATGAAAGTACTTATTTTGACGAATTTGTGTCGGTTTTTAGCTTACCTACCTATTTATTTAATTATTTCCATCATACCGTAGCATTTGTCAGCTTGCCTCTCCGACTCGCGGCCAAGGTGCGGCGCCGTCCGAGCGCTCGGTAGGTAAATAACGCGCGCAAGTACATGAAGTGATGAGCACTGGCTCTGGCGTAATTTCTTAAGTTATGTTATGGGTCAACAGTGAATGTGTTAGTTTTGGTGACCATTTACTGTTTTTGACAACATAAAGGCGTTTTAAGCAGAAGCTCACAGATAAAAGACAAACGGGTGTGAAGCGGACGGCGAGGGGAGGTACGTGTGCGGTTCATTGCAATGCATTTGCCTGTGACGTCAGTCGAGCGCCGCCGGCTAGTCAAGGTTACTGTGCAAGTGTTGTTTGATTTAAAGTATTTGGTAAGTGATTTTGTTAGAGTTTTATTAGCGACAAGTGATTATATTATTGTATAATGACCTCAGTGATTTTATTAAAGTGACAAGTGATTCCAAGTATAGCGTAATGACTTCTTTTGAGTGTTTGTGACAGAAAATTATGTTTTCAAATTATTTTTACCATTCTAGGACCGATGGCTGACGACGATGAAACTCCAACTTGTTCTCAAAACAAGCCGTCTATGACTTATATAAAAAGGGGTGGTGGCACAATCCTCTTACATGCTGGTCATCAGTATTCAAGGAAAGAAAAATATAAAAATGGGACAGAGATATGGGAGTGCATCAACAGGAAGAAAGCGAAATGCGGAGGCAAGATTACTTTGAAAGTAAGTGAAACAACAATATTAACCGCCTAAAACATTTTTCTAGTATGGAGACCCCCTTTAATTTTTAACTTTATTTTTTATCTTAACTATTTGTTGTTAAATTATGGTTCACAATGGTCAAGTAATAATTCAATCAATTAATAACATATATTTTTATTGTTTTAGGGCACAGATATTGTAGGAGAAAAACATCACAAATGCACGCCGGATTTCGCAAAAAATATGATAGACGAGCCGTTGAATGAATGCAAAACTAAATTGTCTTCACCGGAATTTCCATCAATACAACCAACATTTGACGCTACAATAGCATCATGCAAAGACGCAGGTCTGGAACTTATAAAAGCAATTCCAAGTTACAAAAATGTTAAAAATACATTGTACAGGCATAGAAATGCTTCCATCGGGATGAAGAAAATTATGTTTAGTAATTTAGCTCTCTTACCTTCAAACCGAAACACAGAAATGCAAGCATTTCTGCTTCACGGCAGTAATAGGTAAGAGGGTGATTGATACAAACCCAGGCGATCCTGCACATCAGGATCTACCACCTGTAAAAAAGCGTGAGTTTATATATGTGAGAGTATCTGTGTGTATGATGTAAGTATGTGTGTTACGTTAGCCATAAGGTAGATATAATCTTGGGATCAGTAGGTCTGATTTCCAGCTACCCTTACCTTATCTTATTTGTGTAAATGTAACTGTTTACTAAATAGACCTCTTTAATAAGACTTTTCAGATTGCAAATCAATCAAAATAATTTGTTTGCATAAAATACATGTCAAGTTCTTAAATAATAACCCCATTGTCTGCAGTCTAAAACACTTAACGTTGCATTTTTCAGCTCATTGTTATCAGTGATTTGGATAACACTTTCACTGTAAAAGAACCATCTACAAAGGAGACATTTATAAGGGAGACACATACAAAGGAGACTTCTACACCCATTGAAAGCACTAGTTCTCAAGTAGAAATTGCAAATGTTGAAAGCCGCAGGAGTTCGAAAGTAAGAAATTCTCTTTGATTCCATAGGCTAATAATGAAATGATACCATCATCCTGTTCGACCCCGCGACTGTGCCATTTATCGTTCACATAATAATGCAAGTTATCTCACATTGTTTTCCTTCACAGTCACAGGGTAAATAGTAAATGAACGCAAGACTTCGATAAGAATTATTATGTGTTCGAGATTAAAACAAATTAATTTAACATGTATTAATTAAATAATAATTTGTAACCAAAATGAAGAAATACATAAAATTTTTAAGAAGTCGAATGTCGTTATAATAAAAATAAAATAACAATTTTATTTCTTTTGTTACAGGTGTTAGATATTTTACAAGTAAGAGGACTTTTATTATAAAATAACTTTAATTTGTACTTAAATTCTACAATTTTATTAGTAAAAAACTCGCACTCCGAAAGGATAAGTAGTATTTTTTAAGCTAGCATTAATATCTGTAGTTGAATTCCTTAAGTTATACAACGCATTTCCGCCAAACGGCCACGTTGCGTCGTGTAACTTCAGGAATTGAGGTAGGGATATTAATGCTAGCTTAAAAAATACTACTTCCTTTCGGAGGGCTTCCGGGCAAGATTTTTAAATAAATCTTAATAATGATATAATTATGATTTTTTCGATTGGTGGCACTTGTAGTGTGCGGAAAACCCAGTCTTAAAACTGATTGATTTGTTTATATGGAATAAAGCAGGTAGGTAACGGCTTTGTAACATGTCTGAATATTCCAAAATTTGACAGTTTGTATTTACTAAATTTTTTTAATTTTCTTATGACTTAAGTAATTATTTTTAGTTTATGTTTAGCACATAGCAATATTATTGTAAATTGTATCCATTTAATCATATTATGTAGTTAGTCTGTTTATTGTCGAGACTTGATGTGGTGTCCAACTTTAAGTACCTAGGTATTAGTTGTTAGGCCGTCGTCGTCTAAACTCTTAAAAGTTATTTTCTGTGTAATTATTAAAAGCGTTGTTGTATTGTATAGTTATGTATTTCGTGTTAATTACGGGTTGTTCGGTGTTGGTATTGGTCATGTTGTGTTTTATTCATGTTCTGATTTAGTCATGTTCAATTCTGGTTAAATCATGTTGTGCTTTAGTCATGTTCTGCGTTAGTCATGTTACGGTTTAGTCATATTCTGATTTGGTCATGTTCAGTTCTGGTTTAGTAATGTTCTGGTTTAGTCATGTCTGGCACATATCATAACACGTCCGTAAACCCTGTGGGGGTAGACAGAGGAACCACCTTCAATCATAGGTTATCACATTCCATTATTAGAGGGTTTTTGATGTGCACTTACCTGAGATTGAAGATGGTTCCTCTGTCTACCCCCATTGGATTATGTACGTGTAATGTTATGTGCCAAAAATATATTCACAAAAAATAAACCAGACATGACTAAACTAGAACATGACTAAATCAGAACAAGACCAAAGCAGATTATGACCAAAACCGAACATGACTAAAGCAGAACATGACTAAATAAGAACATGACCAATACCGAACAACCCGTTCATTTCAGGTTAAGTCATGTTCTATACCGCAGATCTCGTTACTATGAATGTCAACAATTATCATGATCAGTATAGGGCTCTTGACAAAATTGTATCGTCTTTACAATACCGTAGAGCTCGATGCTCGATACTTGTAAAATACGCACATGATATAAGAAAAAATGTATCTCTAAGTTTATTAATTGATTGACAATGTTTGTGATGTTAAGGGTGTATTAACAAACAGATGACAGCTAATTTATGTCAAATTATCTGTGAATCGAGTTATTATTATTAAGTTATTTTTCGATTCACAGAAAATTTGACATAAATTAGCTGTCATCTGTCAAGTTTGAAGTAGGAATTTGTTTTGTTTATACTTAGCACTTAGCACAGGCACTTGGCATATATTGTAAATCTTAACCATTCTGATTGTATTTGGTTATGTTTGATAGTTCATTCTGGTCGATTGACAGTCTGTCAGAGAGCGAGATGCTCCCACGGTACGCGTACTGATCGCGGCATCTCGCTCTCTTACAGATTGCGTGTTGGACGCGTTCATGTTAGCACAGCTGCCGACACTAATCGAACGTTTAGTCTTTCTGTCTGCTTATTTCAATAATCCTCACTGGTGGATTTCTGAATTCGATTAGCCACAATAGACTTCAAAGATAACCATTGTTTTACTTCATTACGAGAAATGGTAGTATTGTTAATTTTGGTAAAACAAGTTTAGAAATAAATTTTAAGGTAATTTTGTCGTAGTCGCTATATCATAATCTTATTAACGGATGTGGTAATAAACTATTGCAGTCTGTATCTAATTCACTGCCTTTTATTTACAGATGGTCCTTTTACACAATACAGGGTGGACCAAAAGTCCGTTAACATTTAAAATGGTTATAAAAAATACAAATGCTACTTTAGTGAAAAACTGTTTATTTAATAATAAAGTAGACAAATTAGGATTTCACTTTTTAAAAATAACATCATTCAAATGTGACCCTTGTTCATCCTGGCACACCTGTAACCGGGAACGGAAATTTTGCATGACCGCCCGACAAGTGGTTGGTGAAATGTTCTGCATTTCCTCGCGTATATTTTCTTTTAATTCCTCAATAGACACTGGGTTGCTGATGTAAACTTTACTTTTGAGATATCCTCAAAGGTAAAAGTCCATTGGAGTTAAATCCGGGCTGCGGGGTGGCCAGTGAATGTCATCTCTTTTGGATATGACTTTTTGGCCAAAAATTTCACGAAGTGCTGCTATAGAGTCATTGGAGGTGTGACATGTTGCCCCATCTTGTTGGAACCAAGAGCTTCGATTAAAGCCTGAGAAGTCCTGTAATGCTGGAGCAAAAAAATTCTGTAGCATCACAATGTATCGCTCTGTATTAACGGTGACGGCGCGGTTTCTCTGATCTTCATAAAAATATGGACCAATGATTCCGCTGGCTGACAATGCGGCCCATACAGTAACCTTGGGCGAGTGTAAAGGTTTTTGGTGCTTCAAGTCCGGGTTAGTGTCACTCCAGTATCTGCAATTTTGTCGATTGACATGTCCATTTAGGTGGAAGTGTGCCTCGTCTGAGAAAAAGATGTTATTGAAGCTCGTAAACCTCTCAAGCACTTCGTTAGCAAACTGCAGTCTCTGAGCAGGGTCATTTGGCTTTAAAGCCTGTACAATTTGAATTTTGTAAGGATGTAAATGTAAATCTTTGTGTAGAATGCGATTTAGAGATGTTCTGGGCACATCTAAAGCACTAGACCGCTTTCGAGTAGAGAGACCAGGTTGTTCTCGAACAGACGCTCGTACACGCTCTATGTTTACTGGATCGCGCGATGTCCTAGGTCGGCCGGATCGTGGTTGACTTAAAGTTGAACCTGTTGTTTCGAACTTCTGTACCCATTTTTTAATCGTTTGAATTGTTGGTGCTTGATTTCTGTTCCGTATATTGTAATGATTACAAAATTTCCGTTTAGCTTCGGTCGTAGAATCGTTGTTTCGATAGTACTCGCGTACGCAAAATGCGCGTTGCGCTCCGCTGAATGACGCCATGGTACTAAATCCCTATTAGTAGCTCTCGCTTGTAGTAACACCCCCCGCGCCAATACCCCGCCCGCGCCGACGCAGCGACCTATTCAAATGTTAACGGACTTTTGGTCCACCCTGTATAATAGGGATGAGAAAAGGACGTATATAAGCGGGTACAACATTAGTGCAGCATAATTATGGTAAAGACGTGCGAACCGCATAACCATAGTTGCAGCCTGTGCGTACAACAGGTATGTGTGTTAATGCGTACGCAAGGTGCAGAATGCGTGTAGTTAAAATGTTACGTGCGTAATTGTATATATGTATTATACTTACAGCATGGACGTTGCTACGCTGTGGGCGATTATGTTCCC
Organism: Hofmannophila pseudospretella; assembly: GCA_947369225.1. Lineage (NCBI taxonomy): Eukaryota > Metazoa > Arthropoda > Insecta > Lepidoptera > Oecophoridae > Hofmannophila > Hofmannophila pseudospretella. The sequence goes on from OX376316.1 coordinate 10,128,616, forward strand.
CTGCGCATACAACGACAATCAGCCGTGCTACCTGTCACTGCCTGCCATAAGGAGAAACAGGTGCGAAAGATAAAGAAACCTCTTTCGCGCTTGCTTGGTTGGCAGTGAGGTGCCGCAAGGCATGAAGTCACAGTATGCGCAGGGAATATATTCTCCCACGGTGAAGCAACACCTTACTGTACGTATGCTACATTTTTATGTACGCATGTGACATTTTTACTATAAGTAGGCTGCACCATTGTGTACATAAGTAACACCATTACTGTACGTAGGCTGCACCATGGTATATGTAGGTGATGTCCTTACTGTAAGTACGTTGCACCATTGTGTACGTAGAATGTACCATGATGTACGTAGTCGATATCCTTACAGTACGTAGGTATTACCCGTATTGTACGTAGGTAACACCGTTAGTGTACGTAGGTAACATCCTTACTGTACGTAGGTAATATCCTTACTATACGTAGGTAACATCCTTACTTTACGTAGTTAACATCCTTACTATACGCAGGAAACATCCTTACTTTACGTAGTTAACATCCTTACTATACGTAGGTAACATCCTTACTTTACGTAGTTAACATCCTTACTATACGCAGGAAACATCCTTACATTACGTAGGTAACATCTTTACTATACGTAGGTAAGAACCTTATGGTAATTAGGCTGTGACATTATGTACGTAGGTGAGATCATTACCGTTCATAGATTTAATCATTACGTACGTAGGTAACAACACCATGGTAAGTAGGCTGTACCATTTTGTACGTAGAAGGTATCGTTACTGTAAATAGCCTGAAGCATAATCTACCTATGTAACAACCTTATATAATTAGGCTGTAACATTATATACATAGATGACATCTTAACTGTACGTAGGTTGAAGCATGATATATATAGGTAACAGCATCACGGTAACTAGACTGAACCATTATCTACATAGACTTAAGCATGACCTACGTAGGTAACAACCTTACTGTAAATAGGCCATACCGTTATGTGTGTAGGTGACAACGTTACTACATAGACGAGAGCATTACGTACAACAGTACGGTAAGTAGGAAGGGTCTAGGTACGTACTCTGCAGCATTACTTACGTAATTATCAACCTAAGCACGGTTGTTGTCTACGTACATAATGTCTGTGCCTGCGCACAATAAGGATGTTACCTACGTACTGTCATGTTATTAGATACTTATGGCATGACAGTACGCCATTGAATGAACGAATGAATGGATAATTTGTATGGGGAGTCGTAATGTTTGGGGTTCCTTACATGCAAAGTCATGAAGCGTAATGTTGTTTCATCTTTATGTACTCCTGGTACGTTTTTAACAAGAAAAATGGATGTGGAGTCTAAAATTACGTATGTCCGAACATGACTTTTCTCTCAGTGTAGAACATGTGACCAGTGTGGCAATAATATTTTGTTATTGTTATTATTATATAGACAAGAGCTGTTCAAACATGCATTATCTGATTGCTACGCGTATCTAGGATATCCCTTTTTATCGAGAACATTGAATGGTGACGGCTTATTTTCAGGTAAATATTCAAGGAAATTCCATAAGACAAAAACGATAATGATTTTCTATTTCTCTGACTGATGGATTTTAGGCATACAGTTTATGGAAAAAATTTGTCCTATAATCAAGTTTGTAGTTCAATGGACACGTCCGCTCCCATTTATTATTACGACTAATTTATTATTGTAACGTCAGATTCCCACGCACTCGACTCCATAATTTATATTCTACAGAACTATTACTTAAAATTACAAATAATGTCAATTAATTAATAACTAAATAATTATAAATAAACCTCCCCCCTTGCCGCTCCCGATGCAAAGGTGCCCATAACGCTTGCGGCGTAACCGCGCTGGATCGCTATGGACAACCTTTGCACCAGGAACGACCCGGAGCGAGGGTCACAACCCCTCTCCCTAAGGCGACGGCCAATCTCACCCACAAATGATTTTGCTTCAGCACTCCAGCAGCCCGTAGTCTCCACAGCAAAAGGTACAAACATGTAATTGTGCTGGAGTGCGGAATATTTTTCATTTTTTCTAGCAGCGGCCAATTCAGCGGCCGCTGCGGCCGCCCGCAGCTACTATTACTTATAATTTTTTGACTGTTACACGTAGTAACTGTATCTTTTATTTCTTAATTTATTATCGTATGGTTAGTGGCCAACATATTGTCAGAGTTGTTAAGGCCGCCTGTATGCCTTTGACATGGCCTAACGACTGCTGTCGGACGACAGCATTCGGAACGACGTGCTTTCCGAGGTACGATGAGGCTCAGATGAAAATGTGCCACTTTCACTTTCGGAAAATATTCGTAACTAGACTATGAGTCACTTTGTATACCGCTACGTAGTAACTTAAACTGACTGATAGGTACGTTGTTTATATGAAGAAAACAGAAAAACTATTTGATGGTCAGCGGTTACCGTCGCTAATAGTCAAATGCTATTATTAATCAAGGCATGTATCAACTTCATTCAACGCCCTGAGCCCCTGAGACGCAATGATAATACCTACTATGTTTTAATACCATCCTCGAAAGTACTTTATGTATGTACAGTACTTTATCGCTTTAAATCATAACAAAATCTTATTGCGACAGGGTTCCACAGATTATAGCTTGATGTGCCTCCATTGTACATACATATGGGATCCCGGCTTCACGCTCTGTTTAACGTCTAATGCTGTATGAAGTTTACTGTTTGAGAGGAAGAGTTCACTCACTTCTACGTGATGACGCAATGAAACCAATTTACTTGTGAACAATCAATAATTTAAATGGTTGCTTCGCAGATTGACGATAAACTTTATTTACATTGACGAAACTAACAACCGTACTCGATAACGTATATCGTAATCTCTTATTGTTTATTTTATTACAAAGGTAAGACGGATTGCGTTCACAAAATTGTAGCAAAGTATAAAGTATTGGCATAAGAATAAATGCGGATTATTTCAGAACAGGATTCACGCTTTGAATTTATAGTCCGAAGTCCGAGCCATGGTAGGTCGTATATCTCATGACATCTCGTAATGAAGTCATATGACCAGAGCGCGTGCGGAGTTATTTTTAATATCCCCAGTAATACAGGCCAGACATTTCATTATTTATAAATATAATCAAATCAGTCTTAGAAAACACTAGGAAAGAAAAGTATAGAAAGCTCGTGTAAACTAAGGTGCAACTGTTTGTTCCTATATCAATTTTCCGAGTAAACTAACAAAACAGACAATTACTTCGGAGAACAAACTGTTTTCAATTCGCGTAACAGGAAAATTTTTATTGTTCATAAACTACGAGTATATTATAGGTTACGAGTGTCTATCTATACACCGTGTTTTTAAGGATAATTATGCACTAACTTCGCCAAACACTTCTGTTTTACATAATATATTTGACAATGGAAGTGATCCTCAAAAACGTTTCGTTTTAGAGTTACTTGCTATTTTATTTTACTAAATTTAATTGAGTTATACAATGAGTAAGGGTCTTAATTTATGCACGTAAGAAAACCTGAAACAAAACTTTAACAAACTATTTGCCTTTCGCTTGCACAATTGCACATGTCACAAATATCTTATATAAATATAAGGCTCTGGAGGAGTCCTATGTCAAGAGACAAACTGAGAACTGAGTTTTGTTGGAATAAGTAGTAAGGTTACCGAATTAGCTAGTTAAGTTTTTAAGTATCTTTGTCGTATTATAATATAACTTAGGCTACATAAATGTAAGAAAATAACCTCTAAAGACTTTATTTATTTAAAAAAAGTTATTAGAAATCTCGAAGTGTAACTGTAGAACCAATAGTTGCTTGCTTGCTTATCGTATGGTTAGTAATATACTTACATTGACTAGACTGACTCCTAGACAGACCATCCAAGCCCAACCTCCGTCTGGTGCGACCTTTCTCGTCGCCGGCGGCACCTTTTGCGCACCTTTGCTCTTCTCCACCGTCATTTTGAGCTTTTGTCACCTATTTGCCTGAAAAAATAAGAAAATAGACATAAATTGATGATCAAATGTGAAAACAGAATTAAAAATTAGACGCTACAGGCAATCAAAAATCAGACGGTAGAAAGAGACGGCAATAGATAATTGTGACGTCACTGTTATGTAGCGCCTTACAAGCAGGTCCTTGGCTACATAATAAGGACTGTTTTGCTAGAAAGGGACAGAGCATCCCCCCCACTACTAACGTTAACTATTAATATAGCTGATGTTAGTTGTGATATCGATAAACATATTTCAGATCCATCTTCAGGATGTCCATATAAGTTGATTTATGTAATAATAAAAAAATGTAAAATACCCTATTACTATGCTATGGACCTCTACCGGTTTTTACAGCTGCAGACTCTTTACTACTTTAGTCTTATAACAACGTATTATTAGCGGCATATAACTTGACCTAAAATGGCAGTAGTACCGCGCAGGTACATTGTCAAATGCTATAGTTACGCGCGGCCCCTCGCATCCCTCACTTCGATTGAGACCCGAAAGTTACTGCGAATCCGTCATTTTAGGTCAAGTTATATGCCGCGAGGTATTCCTACTCGTATTATAAAAGTCCAATGGACATTCCTTAAGGTGTACGTGACGTTGCAATCGTCCTAGCCTCCGGTTACGTATGTTGGGTCAGGGGACTATTAACATTCTACGATTTATGCGTCAATCGACGTGCTTTTCTTATAAATAGAATAGGTATATTTAGATAACGTGCCAACTTTCGACTCCAATGACGCGACAGTCTATATATAAAAAGATCTTACGGAATCAAGGTATCAGTTGAGGAAATCCAAAAATGTTATGTTCATAAATGACGTTAAAAGAACGAAAATCCGAACCTAACATATAAATAACGTATTAAAATTATAACACGTAAGTTAGGAACAAATCAATTTCACGCATTTCAACCATACCATGGTTAAATTAAAACACTACAAATTGTCGAGAACTGTAATAACTAGCAATCAACCATCAACGAACACCCGCCAATTATTTCACGACACGATGACTAAGCAGTAGTTATGCAACAGTGAATAACGCATTTTATTCAGGCTTATTGCCTTTGCCTCTGAGGAAGTAGTATTACACAATATCTACCCACACAATGTTGATGTGAATTGCATTATGCACTAGTTAGTAGTGTTCCAAACTTTTTGATTTGGTTGGATGAACCTAACTGCAGGACAGGTATTACACGGTACGGCATATATACCAGACTTATTTTTTCCAAAACTTAATTAGGCACCTACTACCTACTGGTTACTTCTAAACGGGGAAGGAAAATTTGTGGAGAATCATGCATCTTGAGAAAAAACATTCAAGGACAAAAACTTGATGTGTCCGCGCGTGGGATAATTATTACCATCATACACCGTGTGCTGGTGTTCAACAACAAACTTTGTTGTAAGAGAAAAACTAGGTAGGTAGCTCTTGTTTCCGCATTTAGTCACGTAAACTGTCCTGTAAGATGAAGTCTGTAACTCCACCCTCATCATCATCAGATTGTGTGTTCATACTACGAACACACAATCTGATGATGAGGCATGCGTTCTTTATCTTTACTCATTGATTCGCATTTGAAAGCACACTCAGAACTTACTTTTCATTCAGCATTCGCTATTACAACTCTGAAATTCAATTAAAATTTACAGGAATAAGAAATACGAGCAAGAAAAGCTGATACTGAGGCACGCGCCACTCCAAGTAAATATAGTCTTTATCATTGTTTTGTGGTCTTTATTTCACTAATATGGTCCATTGATTCACGCTTGAATTAGAGCATGTCGAACACACTCTTTGAACAACTTTGACGTTCACTTGAAATCCAAAGGCATAGGATTCGAATAAAGAAAAGCTTATCATGATGAGGCACGCGTCACTCTTTACTTCATTAAAATGATCCATTGAATCGCGTTTGGAAGCCGCATGCCGCCTGGACGAACGAGTTATCAGCGTGTTTTGATTTGATTGCCGGCCGGCGACGCACAGCGACAATAACCCTCTAAGTATTATTACAACGCGTAGTGGCCAGTACACACTTAGAACTTAATAAAAAATAAATTTAATAAAATTTCCTGATTCATAAAAACAAACATTCATACAACACAACACGCACACACTGTTGCTTTCTTCGTCCGAGCAGTCACTGAGGGGCCAGATGAAAATCAGTGCTGTGGCTTGCCTCAAGCATTATGCTGAGCTGGTGTACCCTTTTTGGCATTGTACCGCACCGGATGGTTTGTGCTGCATGTATTATATCTTTGTATATTTCTGTATTGTGTACTTGCTATATTCTGGTGTTTACAGTGCTAAATAAACGTTATCAATATCGAATTACAGCTAAAATTAAAAGAACCAAGAAAGGATACTAACATTACGCACGAAATCTAGTCTAGTAAAAAGGAAAACAAAACAGTACAAAGAAGCATTGATAGACTGCAGCCATGAAAATGAACGTGGAATATTCTTAGAATAACTCCAGACGTTTAGCCAAAATCCTAAGAAGCAACAACTAAGAATTAACGTGCATGCATATTCACGAAAATCTAGCTTCAATGAGACGAGTTGATAGATACTACACTTGTATAGACGAAATAATATACAAATAATGACTTCAGACTCTATCAATCATTCTTTCTGGTTTCGGTACATAATGTTGATGTCTGAATTAAGTAAGATTATGCATAATTGATTAGAGCACATTCAAGCCTAATTTCCTAAATCAGAACCGGAACAACAATGTTCGATAACCACAACGCAGAAAGCATACAGTGACCCGACGCCCTTGATGTTAACAGGAATGACAGCGTTTCTGTTCTGTTCTCTGTAGGTATAGAATAGAGTGTAAACGCATTCATTAAACGGCGGCCATAAAATCCAGGAAATATGAAATTCTTTAGATTGTAACGTAACTAATTGCCTAGTTGAAACTTTAGTCATCACATCACGTCTGCACTACTCTTAAAAAACGCTGCTACAGCAAGAAAGAGACAGAATCACGCACGAAGCACGTGCTATTGGGCCATGCCGGCACCACGTGGCGTGGACCTCCCGCCACTAGCACGTGCAATGTCCATCGAGGTCAACCCAAAACGGGAGAGTCGAGAGACGTTGCTCGCCTAGTGACTTGTCTGGTTACACTTAACAACTGGTTATTTGCACGACCATCAGCTGGTATTCTATCAATAACCGGAGACGAAATGCAGCGTAGGTAGGTTCAGACATTACATTAATTGAGAATCGGAACTATAAGTCTACATCTCTGGTAAGTATCCCAATGAAGCCCGGAAGAACTGAATGCCTATCACGGTTCTGATCGATGGTGTGGTATAATTTTTAACCAACGACCGATCGAGGGAGTGCGTGTTATAAGCCCTCAGGCTGAGAACGACAACTTCCTAAAACGACAACTTCCTAAAACGTCTATTCCAAAATAGACAATTTCCGAAAATGACAAATTCCGAAAATGACAAATTCCGAAAATGACAAATTCCGAAAACGCCCTCAGTTATGAAATGTCAAAAATATCTAATTTATACGTATTAGATATGTGTGCGTGTGGATTGATCATAGGTGCTTTTCGTTAAAAACATGCTTTGCTCTGTTACTGAACGTCTTTTAATGAAGTGAAACAACTTAATAATGTGAGTCAGACTCAACCATGAAGTGTTCCGTAGTAGCAAGTAATAAAAATAGTAAACAACTACTAATTTCATAGTGAAGTTGTCGTTCTCAGCCTCTGACGGTGTTGACATTCTAAAATGTTGTCGTTTTAGGAAGTTGTCGTTTTAGGAAGTTGTCATTTTAGGAAGTTGTCGTTTTAGGAAGTTGTCGTTTTAGGAAGTTGTCATTTTAGGAAGTTGTCGTTCTCAGCCTGAGGGGTTATAAGTTTGTCACGTTTCTCTGTCGGTCTGTTTGTTTGTGGCAATAACTTAACAAAGGATGGTTCGATTTGGAACCGTTTTTTTTTTAAATTTAATAGAAATTTTAGTCGAGAGTCTTCTTAGCTAGGTCTGATAAATATTGGACCAGTAGTTTCCAAGATATTGGAGTATCTTTGATGTCAGATGGGATCTATGGAACGGTAATAGCTAGATGGTTCGAGTTTGTGCTCAAATATTCAGGTTCTTACTGCGTTTCCGACGTCTGAAACTTTAAGGATCTGGTAAAGACCAGGAAAAGTAAGCGAACCTCAATTTCACAGTATGAAACTTGAAGAATTTGAAGATTATCAGCCTGCCGAAACCATAATAGTTAGATGGGGTCTTTTCGAACTATAGTTGTAGTGAGATTTTTTTTCAAGAGAAAAAATTATTTAAAAGTGACGGCCAAAAAAAAAGATATGTAGAAAGAGGGATTTTAAGACGGCTATTGTACGGCGTAGAGTACGGCGGCGATGCCAAAGGCCGAACTCCGCGTAGGGCGAAATAGATAATATTATGGAAAAGATTATTAAAAAAAAAAAGATAATAAGCGGCATTAGAAAACATTATTGGTTATTGGTCAACCTTCTTGTTGCAACTTCAGACTGGTATAGTGACTGGGTTCCTAATCCCATACAGAGAAGATCCAAAAAAATGTTGATTTTATGTTCTGTGGCGGTTCCATTATTCATGCCAAATAGGTTATTGACGGGAATCATGCTTACTTAAATGGAAACGACATTTAGATTTTCTTCTTAGGATTATTACGGTGGTTTCCCCTTCATTATTCCATGAAAAATGAGGAATACAATTGCATTCCTAGAAATTGTCGGCATGGATACCAATTACACATGTTTATACTTATGTATCAGTAACACGGTGAGTGAGGTAAGATATTTCTGGGCGACGGTGACACGGTGGCCCGTTTGCTCGTCTCGTCTTATTTAATAAAAATAAAAAAAACACAAGCACAAATTAGCGCAATGATGGTCATGTCTAGTGTCGAGTAAGTTTTAAATATGGCCGGTCAGACTTGTTTGAACCACTTGACAGTCAAGAGCACAATCACATATTATGTACCGTACAATGTAATTTGCAATGCTATGGCGAGTTGCAAAGTATGGTTAAACGTGGAAGGAAGCAAAGGTATCAAGCCAACTATTTATAGTAAATATTTGGAGTATTACATAGAAAACAGACAATAGTCTTAAATCTGAAAGCAGTGTGTTGAAAAGTTTTCATCACTTTTTTCACTGTCAGACAGTGCAAATACATTTCGAGATTTAGGCAGGGACAAAAATAAGTTGAAGGTATTATGATGATTGATGATGAGTGATGACTAAAGTTACTTAGTTTCTGCATTAACCCAAAAAAAAACAATTTAGTTTGCTAATGCAGAATCCTTACAACTCATTACCATTACGTTTCAATAACGTATTTACATATCCATAATACAACCGCAATGAATGAGGTATATCTCTAGCTTAAAGATGGAGACCTTTTGTCGCCAAGATGCCATACAAACCACAGATGGAATCAGAATTACGTTGCGCTGTGTCAAGAACACTATCAGAAGAATAGTTTTAAAATAGCATTGAGTTTTCCTACTTGTTTCACAGTTCAATCCGTATACGACCTTGCCACGCATAGCCAGTCCCAGATCTTTCTAAACGATCGACATCATTTTTGTTTCTCTTCCTATCGTTATTTCTTCGATACAAAAATCACTAACTTTAACAGCTTTGACGCAAATGAATTAAGAAAAGAACTCACCTCAAAATCCAAATTTCTCAAGACATTTTTATAATTGTAGAGATTTTAGAAATCTATTTTAAAATTCCGTGTCGCGAACATATCGAAATTTCTAACTTTATAAAAAAGGAGCATGCACATCGAACCGGCTCGGCATATAGACGAACGGAATGACACAATCTCACTGCTATAATGTTCCGTTTATCGCACCACGTTTCAGTTTCTCCACATTTCACTCTAGCAATGTTGCCAGGACACGTCTCAAACGGTCGAAAGGCGAGAAATAATGCGATGCGAGTTGCTGAAGCCACAAATGAGATTAACATCGATATAAAGCCCGACATGCTTGACGAAGCATATAACGAAGGAATTCGGAGCAATATCAAAATGACATACTTATACGTAACAATTAAACCTTGATTAAAGAATGAAATAATAACCGCCGGTTGCAAAAAATGACCTAATAATTCTAATTTGATTAAAACATACTCTACCCCTTTCTATTAGGTATATATGTAGAACGTAGACTTCCTTAAAGTTCTGGCTACCTTAAGTATAGTGATATTACTTTCTAGAGATATACTATAGGTACTAAAGGGAGCCAGAATTTTAAGAAAGCTTTTTACATACATACATACATAAACTCACGTCTACAACACAAGATATATAGATATTTTGTGTCCATAATCCCCGAGGGGGTAGACAGAGGAACCACCGACAGGTAGTTCCCACTTTCCGCCATAAGATTTTATGGACAAACGTGGCGAGCCTATCGCCGTCTACTAGGTGTAGAATAGTATCCACCAAGTCTCTTAGTCGCCTCGTACGACACCCACGGGAAGAGTTGGGTGGTGCTATTCTTTATTGCCGGCACGACACACGGCTCCTTAAATCAATACCTAAATCTAATAAGGGTTTGCTTGCGAATTGCTGTCAGTAACCTACATCTTTTTTATCACCTTTATATCTTGCCTGACGATTGTTCTAATTAAAGATGTACCCAATTAAAACATTAATCGAAACCGAACTATCAAATACAGTTGTATCATGTAAATTAATCTAGTGCAATAAAACGATTGTTATCCATAATAATCTACTTTTGCAGATACACGGTAGGTAGGTATCAATTTACCGAAATAGTCACTGGAGTACCTAAGTAATAATGAATACGAAAAAGAACTGCTCAGACCACATACAGGCCGTCAGGGCGATAACCTCTGCTGATGTCAGAAACGACAAAAACTCCTGCGCACCTTGAATTTTATGATTTATGTAGTATCCTATTATTATACACAACTGTGTTTCTGTTAGATGGCCTGGGAGAGTAGATGGACGAGCTTTTTTATCGGCTGTTAATGGGAGTTGAAATGGCCATAGCTTTGAACTCGAACATACATAATATAATAACGTCTCTAACTTTCTATAAGAATAAATATGACAAAAACATACCTACCTACATTTTGTTTGGGCAGGAGTTCCTACCTTCATGTTGAAAGTGCTTTCTACAAGAACATTTCTAGAATTCTCTTCTATTCTCATCACCGATCTGATCTTCAACACCTATACCTCTAGAGTTCATTCAAGCCCCAGAGTTTTGTGCTTTCTACACGAGCTATTCTAGAATTATCTTAGTTGATGGAATCAGGTGTTACTTTGCGGAAATCTTTGCTCTTGACATCAGAGTTGTCCACTTGTTCTCTTGTCCTGATGATGCCTCGTTTAGAGGCGAAACACGTGTCGAATTTGAATTCAAGTTCGCATTTTCTAGCCGAATACTGCTATTCACTTAGGTGATTAGGTCCCATTCATTTCACTCTCCCAATTATTATCACATCATTAGGAGGTCGGATTTGTCATCCTTTGCGATTGTAAATCCTTCTGGATTTGGTAATCGTTGGGGAGGGCGAATCCGAGGGTGAGTGGCGGGTCCTTCTTCCCCAAATAATAATAAATAGAATTATATTATTCGCACGGATCAAATTAGTCGTTGATAGTCAACACACTATACCTGTTGGGTTCATTCAAGCCCCCGAGTTTGTCATCTTGTAGGTCTTGCATTGTTCTAGTAGTGTTTGCGTCATCAAAACCTACTTTTATATGGACACAAACATTATCTAGACTTGGGTTTGTATCTCGGTCAATGAGCCACTTCAAACAAAGTGCCCTATCGGGTAGGAGAGATTGCACATTCTCCCTTATCAAAATCACTTTAGGTACTAGGTTTGTACTTTTATTGCGCAAAATCACGTGGTGGGATGTTGATATTATCGATATAGCAGCAATCGATTTATTATTCTGTCGATACTGACATTACTTACAAGGAAAAAGGGGTAGAGATAGTACACCTTTGTTGAAATACGACACCTTGGAATGCAAATATACGAGTATATGTAGTCAGATATAGTGCTATCTACATACCTAAATACCTCGCCTATTGTCTCGTGCACAGTACATTGGATAATAGTACTCTAATACTACGAAACAGCAGTACTTCGGTATTTATTCGACAATTTTCGAACAATATTGCATCTATCTTTCCGAAAGAGTTTGGGATCGTACTCGTATCTCAAATATACAATATTGTTAAAGTTGTATTAAACAATTATCGAACGATTCGAAAAAGCTACAGTACAAGTCAAACTGTGACAGAATTTACCGAAAAAGTTGCCATTATTATAATTTCTTATGGCAAAAAAGAAAGGGTAGACCTCAGATTAGCAATAGGTAGACCCAGCAGATACACCAATGCAAAAGTTGTAATATCGACTAAAAATCACATTTAATAACTAAATTATTTATTTATTTACACTTTAATGCACAAAAAGGTGTACATGGTGCACCAAATTCACTGGTGTGTGGAGAAATGCGTGCATTGGTAACTATTCAGATAAAGTTAGCAGTAACTTTTACTTTAATGAGCGTCAGGGATCCGAGAATGAAAACTGCGTTAACCTGCATCGGCACGTAGGCTTTAACTGCATCCGCAGGCAATCTAGGACTTTCGTTTCTAAGTGGCTTTCTCTTTTGAAGAACCACAGTTAAGCTTTGAATTTTTCATAAGTAATTCAGGAATTTTTAATACATATTTAATTTAAATACGCCGAATTAAATTAAATCCTAGACGATAAAACAAAAATTAGAATTAGACATGTTCTAAAATATAATAGGTACAGCTGTGCGTCTGTGATTCTACCAGGCCAAGGGAGCGGTAAATAAATAACCAGTTAGCCGTCAATTAAATAAAAGCGAATGATACTTTGTCCCCGTGCAGTCTCTTATTTTTTTATGTGCTCCTTCTAGAAAAACCGAACTTGAGAACGAATATCAGCGATTACGCCTCAAATAACACAAGTGGTTTTCCATGCAGATTTATTGCTTTGTTATTTCCCTAAAAGGCGATTCGATATGGAGGACTAACGCCCAAAAGATACAGAATGATGTCACAAAGTCGATAAAACTTCGAGTTCTCCTGCATTGCACTCAGCGTAATATTGGGGGCACAAAACACTGGTTATACAAATTCGCGTTAGGGACATTCTAAGAAAGCACAACGCATTGTGGTCGATTTTTACGCTCAGAGAGCGTTTTCAGTCTTTGAGAACTCTAAAAAAACAAATAAGTAATTAGGTTGCAAAAATTGCCAACCAAAAAGATTAAACGAGTGTCATTCGTTAAATTAATAACATTCCTGAAAGAAACGTCACCCTCACTCTTAAACAGAGAGTTTCATTTAGTTTTAGAAGACTTGCGCCGGAATCGACGCCAATTTTTTATTTGGACTTGAATCAAAGGAAACTGAAAGAAAACAGTATTTTGAGCTACATATAATGGTAATGCCACAAAATTTTACAAACAAGACCAACATAATTCAACAATAAAATTAAATTAAACTAGTAAAGTTCAAAATAATGTGAAAATGGCACAAAGAGTTATCATCTCCAATTGTCCACTAAATGAACATTTCCTTATTAAACAAATTGTTGTTATTGTTGTAACAAGTTCGTTTTTACAGCGTTTGCATAATGTGCAAATACTTTTGATCAACTGAATTAACATGAAATCAATGAACTAGATAAAACATTGCAGCAATCTGTAAATAATGATAATTGATTCAAATATAAGATAATTATAAAGAAATATAAGATATACCCGATTAAATGAAAAAAAATGATAAAATCAGAGTCACTTAAAATTACATTGTCAGAAATATATTATACAAAAATGTACTTAGAACAACATTAGCAATCTGTAAGTGATCAGTTGATCATCTAATTACAAAACATTATCTTCAACTTGTTTTAAAATAAATCAGTACATTGATGGTAAGTCACCAAAAATTAAGGGAATATCTAAATGTTGTACTGTAAATATTTTTCTTCCAGATGAATTACATTTTTAATTTAATTTAATTAAATTAAATGCTAGAAATACCCATCATGAAAGCTGTTAAGTGCACAACGTGATTTTCGAGAAAATGGCATAAACACTTCACATTGGTTTTCTAATGTTTCAGGAATTCTATGGAAACTCCAGGAAACTCCAGAAATTTTCAAAGAATTCCGGAAAACACTAGAAAATTAACAAATATGTCGCATTTTTTGCAGCCTACTTCTGTATCAGGAAAGAAGTAGCATTCTGCCTTACACACAATGTAATGTATCCAGAAATTAAAATTAAAGTTCTTCTGATAGTTATAGATACACAACATCAAGTTTCATATACAATGCTGAACAAATACCAACAAAAATTCCTTTTTCAGGTTGAGAAGTCCTAAAGCTATGTGTGTTTCATATACACAAAAAACAAAGAATCCCTGCATCGGTGCAGTGCAGTGTTTCCTCAAGTAAATTTTGGAGTTCATTGGATTTATCAGAATATACTATGAATCATACAATAACATGTATGCTGTAGCATCCCACTTTCATACAATACAGATTATCAAATGGTAGGTTGGGCCGAACCGAAAGGGATTCCTCTTGATAAGTAGAATGAGCTTACATTAGTCATACATAAACTGTGTGCATTAAGTAGACATTATAATAACGAAAGTTAGTCAAGTAGAAAGAATCCAAGTAATCTTTTGTCTGATAGATAGTATATGGACAATATAACTCCAATAATATGAAACAACAAAATATATTTGTAGGCAAAAGACAGACAATGCAATGAGGGACAATGTAATTTTCTGAACTTCAGTTTTTTTAAAGACAATAATATCTGAACATTATTGCAGCTAACTTACAAAGATACTTTAATTAGAAACTATAGGAGAATTTACAGAAACTGAAGTAGATATTTTTTATCTGGTAGCAAAAAAATTAACGGAATTTGAGAAATTTTCTTACAAGTTACAAATAAGTTTTAAAAAAGCAATACTTAATGTAATGGCATAATATAAACTTTCAGTTCTTCGTATGAGATTTATGTTTGTTTGAGGTGAGATTGAGGTCAAAGACGAGCTTCATTGCACTTGAAAAGAGAAACTAAACAGTAACAAAAGAATTAATTTACATGATAGCTATTGTTTTGGTAAATAGTAAATTTATAAACGAGTATTCCAAAAAACTTACCGTTCTGAAAAAAAATCCCATAGAACCTGCTGCAGATTCAAGACTTCATTACCGAGTCACCGAGCAATCACTTTCTTCCAATAAAAAGTAAAAAGATTTTAACTTGCTGTTTTTACTTTCAAATTCAGTGAGTTTGTAATGAGAAAACTCTCCGACTCACGCGAATGTGTACAGGGTACTAGTTTCTAAGCGGTAAATAAAGTTCTTGTTTATTAATTATTATAAATCACGAAACTGAACGAGAATAATCTCGTAGTCAATTCACAAAACAATCAACGCGCAATCCTTCCACCATCACTTTCTGTGTGCTGTGAATTTCAAAAGAAAGATGCAAGCAAAGAAACAAATCAGCGTGCATCTAGGGCACCACTAAACTGAACATACAATCCTCACTACTAACGTTTTAAGAAGCGGAACTTCATAGTATCTTTTTTTTAATGATTTGCTATGGAATTTCGTCCCATCTTTCGACAGCCTGACAATAATAATAAGGCCGATATAATTTTCCAGAAAGACCACAGATTAACAATCATTCACTATGGTTTTTACGGCTTTGGATATAAGGCTTTTGAGCCAGTATATTTTGAATATTCTATCTTGTCTATTGCCTTTTTTGTTAAAATACCCCCGATTTTTTAAAATCTTAATCTTAAAAATAATAATCTTGTAAATCACAATTGTGGGAGTTTAATAATCTTTAGAATGTTTATTTAATGTAGTACCTACTCTGCGTTTCCCTGCATATTGTTATGGTACCTAAATATTATAATTAATTTACTTATGTTTGATTTTGAAAATACTAAATATCATAAATCCTTTTTTTTTTTAATTACTGCCATAACTGATATTATGATAAGAAAATTACTTACGAATCTTACGATAAATAAATTTCTTTGTTTGGCAAACTGTGATTGACTAACATGGGAAGAAATTCAATATAATATTTTTTCTCAAGGCACTTTCAAAGGGCGGTACGTACCGAACGAAATGACATTGACAGCACAGTGTTGCAATTATGTAATATCGAAAATACCTGGAAAAAATATCCACATTTTCCTCAACATTAATCAAAACCCAGTTTAGATTTTTCAAATCAATTATTACCCTTTTCATAGTACAATTTGTGCTCAATAGACGGCAGTCCGCTTTATGACAGAATTATTAGTTGTTTTTTAATAGGTAGGTATTTGTTTTTACGGCTCTGAGTAACTTCCTCATCTGAAACATTCTATTAATTTTTTTAAATGATTTCATTTGTGCTTAAATTGCTCAATAGATAGGTACCTAGCAATTCGCTTTTTGAAAGAAATATTAGTTGTTTGTTATATTTGTTTTTACGGTTCTGGGTGCACGCCTCAGTGTACCTTCCTCATCCAAAACCTTCTAGAAATTGTATTTTTTTACATGTAAAATAAACAACAAAAATAATTAAAATTTATTTTTAAAAAGATGTTCAGTTATTTTAAGTTTGACAGAGCTGTCAATTTTGATGGCTTTATTATTATTTTTACCGTATACAATTGTATTTGTACCTACCTTATTATTTTTAATATGACTTGAATTGTTAAGTTATTCGCTTATTAGTATTAAGTTAACATTTAACGTTTAGATTATACAGATAGTTGCAAAACGACAACACTCACATTGTCAAATCGCGCTCCGATAACTTGACAATGACAGGTCGTGCACAGTGATGCCCATGGTAATAAACGATAATAAATTTTTACCCTTTGTCTCACTCATTTTATTTCTTTTTTGTCTTTTTATGTTTTATTCATCTCATCATATTTCATTGAATCGACTCTTCGAGTGATAGGTTTATCGAAAAAAAATGTTTACAACAAAATGTGAGCGGAGCCTTGCCACAGCTTTGCTGTGGAGTTAAGGATTGTCAGCAAGTTTTCATACGACATCGACTACCTTTAAAATAGGATTCAACAAATTAGGCTAAGTCGACACGCCTCGAATTTTAGTTGCTCGACATACAGATAGTTGCAAAACGGCAACACTCACATTGTCAAATCGCGCTCCGATAACTTGACAATGACAAGTCGTGCACAGTGATGCCCATGGTAATAAACGATAATAAATTTTTACCCTTTGTCTCACTCATTTTATTTCTTTTTTGTCTTTTTATGTTTTATTCATCTCATCATATTTCATTGAATCGACTCTTCGAGTGATAGGTTTATCGAAAAAAAATGTTTACAACAAAATGTGAGCGGAGCCTTGCCACAGCTTTGCTGTGGAGTTAAGGATTGTCAGCAAGTTTTCAAACGACATCGACTACCTTTAAAATAGGATTCAACAAATTAGGCTAAGTCGACACGCCTCGAATTTTAGTTGCTCGACCTACCTATGTATTTTGTTTAAATTAGGGCGCGTTAAATATTACGCCCGCCTGCAAAACCGATCTCGAAATTTTGCCCGGATCTGCTATGGATTTAGATGGGACTTAGACTGAATTACGTGTTTGGTTAAAGAACCAAACGCATAATCCAGCCTAAGCCCTCGTATATACGCATAAGCCCTCTGACTAGGGCGGGATATTTTAACGTGGATCCGATTTGGTTGATATGTGTTACGTTAAGGTGGGAGCGAGCGAAGCGAACTCGAAATTTTACCGTGGATCCGATACCAATTATAGGTCAGGTTAGTGGCCTAGGGCGAGAGCGAGCAAAGCAAGTCCGAAATTTTGCCCGGATCTGACATGGATTATGGGGTTGGTTAGGAGCCCGGGATAGGAGCGAACGAAGCGAGCTCGAAATTTTAACGTGGATCCGACGCAAATGATATGTCAGGTTAGAGGGCTAAGGGCGGGAACGTTGATTGAACAAGAGTTTGATTTGAACATCACAAGATCGCTGATTTGCCGCCCCCTGGACGTGCCGCCCGTGTGCAGTGCACGCCTTGCACGCCCGCTTGCAGTGGGCCCGGGGTAAGATGATAGATAGAGGAAGTCGCTCGCTCCACTAGAGTGTACCTACGCTTTTTTAAAAGCGCGGAATACACGGAATACGTGTTTATATTCGACATGTACACGCATACTCGTATGTGTCCGTTTCAGATCGCATCGCGGGAATTATAAATCGGACTGTCCAATGTTGTACTCCGATCGCCACTAGATGGCGCCACCGTTAAAGTAAAACGCGGTTTAGTCTAGTGTTCGTGGTTTATTGGAGTTAAAAGTTATGATTCAAATAAAAAGAGAAATTCGACCTACTACGCTTTTTTATTGAGAAGCCCTGGGTTTGGGACCCCTTTTTTCATTGGTCCTTCACGAGTCGGATAGTGGCGCACTTTTTGAATTGCTGCCTGCCGACCTTTTTGAATCAAGCACAGAAACCAGTGGTGGATTGCCACTGAAGTGCTACCTCGGTACCGAGGCTCCGTGGTTGGAGTTCGGTTCCGACGGCGAGTTGCTGGCGAGTTTGCCGCAGCTAGACGAGAGGTTGGAAGCAGCGCTGCAGCGGCTACAGGAGCGTGACGCCGTGACGTCACAGTGGAGTGCTTTATAGTGGTTTGGAAGTGAAATCGTGAGTACAGTTTGTGTTTATTTCTAAAGTGTCATAAAGAAGATAGACTATTTCAAGATAACTTTGGACTTAGAAAAATCGTGAGCAGTTTTTGACTTGTAAAATTTTAAGATTTAAATTTGAACTTTGAATAATTTATAAGTTTAGTTTAGACTTAGAATAGTTAAGCGAAAAGTGTTCATACGGGGAACCTATGCCCGATTTTTATCAAAGTTATATTTTCTCAAACACTTGTAAAAAATTTCGGATTTGTCATCGACTTAGAATATTTTTCAAGTTTTTACAATTGGAATTTTTTTAGATTCTATCTTCAACTTAAAGTAATTTTAACGATTTCGACACTTGTAAAACTTATTGTTTTTTGACTTCAAAAATGGAGGGATTATTTAAACTGCAAACAAACACTACTTCTGTTATTTCAAAGGCGCAGATTAACTTTGCGAAATCCCCAAAGTCCCGTTTAACTCTGTCGTATATACAAACACGGTTGGAAACTCTTGAACAAAATTGGAAGTTATTTTTTAAGACGCATGAAAATATCATAAAAGGTGCTAAAGATGAGGAACTTTCTAACGAATATTTCACTGAAGATTTTTATGAACAAACGCAAGAGTTGTACATCAACCACAAGTCAGAGTTAAGGGAGGCTTTGGAACAATTCACGAAAAATTCAGAGAGTATTGTACCAACTTCCAACGTGGTAACTGAAAGTGTAAGTTGCAAATTACCAACGGTTCCTATTCCTAAATTTTCTGGGAAATATGATGAGTGGGAGTCATTTAAGGATTTGTTTGTTTCATTAATCCATAACAATAAATCATTAGATAATGTTCATAAGTTGCATTATTTAAAGGGTCAGTTGACAGGCGAAGCTGAAAGGTTATTGAGACACATATCTATCACGTCTGCCAACTACGAGGAGTGTTGGAATTTATTGAATCGTAGATACGAAAACAAGAAATTCTTAACAAATGGATTGTTAAAACGATTAATGAATCAACCATATCTTGTAACAGAGTCATCAACTGCAATCAAAGAGCTTTTGGACAATACGAGTGAGAGTTTGAATGGACTTAAAAATCTTGAAATTGATGTTAGTTCATGGGATATCTTGATTATCTACATAATCAGTGCAAAATTAGATTCCGAATCCCGTAAACAATGGGAAATGAAGATCAGTTGGTCTGATGAACTACCAACTCTTTCGGAGTTCAAAGATTTTTTAAGTGCTCGATTCCGTGCTTTAGAGTTTTTAGATGTTAAACAGAGCAAGTCAAAGTCCAGTGTGTCCAATAGCAAGCCAAAAGTTCTACATGCAATAACTCCTAACAAAGATGTTCAAACTGTCTTATGTTCATTTTGTAAAGAGAATCACAAACTTGGTAATTGTAAACAATTTGCGAAGGAGACATGTGACACTCGTTATAACTTTGTCCAAACCAACGGATTATGCTTTAATTGCCTAGGCTCCAATCATTCTGTAAAATATTGTCGTTGCAATAGCAAATGCCAAATATGCAACCGAAAACACCATTCGCTGTTGCACCCCAAACCCACACCAGGCTCAGCTGTACCTACTTATTCAGATGCAGCGAGCAATAAATCAAAAATAGCGGTAGAACTCAGTTCGACTGTGCCTAAAGTACAGGCACAAGTAGGCGAATCAACATCAAATGTAGTGACACATTTTTCTAAGGTACCTGAACCTAATCAAGTTTTGTTGGCCACAGCTCTTGTCGAAGCACAGACAAGAACCGGCCATACACAGCTGCTGAGAGCGTTATTGGATCAAGGATCCCAAGCATCTTTCATCACCGAATCAGCAGTGCAGCTACTCGGACTTAAGAAAATACCCACAAGGAGTATCATTTCAGGACTAGGCGGAGATAAGAGTGCTTTAGCCTCTAAGTTCATAGTTGTATTGACAATTCAATCACGTCTAGATCCCAGTTTTAAAGTCCAAGTACAAGCGTTCGTATTAGGTACAATCACTTCACTTCTTCCATCGGAAGAGTTAAATCAAATCAACTGGCCTATATTACAAGACATTACTTTGGCAGATCCAGAGTTCCACACACCAAACAAGATTGATGTTTTGCTTGGTGCAGATATTTATGGTCAAGTTTTAAGAGACGGATTGATCCAGGGTCCTCCGGGTTCACCTATTGCCCAAAACACTGCTTTGGGATGGATCCTGTCAGGACAAACATATTCACAATCCAACTCGGCTCATTGTCATAACGCTATAGTAAGCATGCACACTCAATTCAATGACAATGAAGTACTGAAAATGTTCTGGGAACTCGAATCGGAGAACTCCTGCAACACAAGTAAGATTTTATCACAGGAGGAACAACGATGCGAGGAGATTTATAGTCAGACCACCCAGAGAGACGCAACCGGACGATACATAGTTCAACTTCCATTCCGTGACGAAGACCCTCAGTGTAAATACGGAAATTCAAGAGACGTAGCTGTGAAACGATTTCATCTTCTTGAAAATCGGTTCAGGAAGAATCCTGAGATCAAGGCAAAGTATTCTGAAGTATTTAAAGAATACTTGGAGCTTGGTCATATGGAGCGCATAGAGGCTGGTGATGATCCTAAGCGATCAGAAGCAGTATATTTACCACACCACGCTGTCATACGCGAAGATAAAACCACATCCAAGCTCAGGTTAGTGTTCGATGCTTCTAGTAAAGGGTTGAACGGTGTATCTCTCAACGATACCCTGCTTGTAGGTCCCACCCTACAACCAGATTTGCGCCATATAATAATGAAGTGGCGTCTGCATCCTATATGTCTCTGTGCGGACATTGTAAAAATGTATAGACAGGTGAAAGTTGCCGAAGAACATGTTGACTATCAAAGAGTATTATGGCGTGATGATCCCGAAGCTGAAATAAAAGATTACAGATTATTACGTGTTACCTTTGGTACGGCATCGGCTCCTTACCTGGCGGTAAGGACACTGCAGCAACTGGCACACGATGACGGCGAGAGTTGTCCAAGTGTAGCTGAAAAGGTAAAGAATGATTTTTACGTTGACGACTTAATGACAGGTTGTCAAACAGTAGAAGAAGGAGTAAAAATACAGAAAGAAATGCAGGAATTACTTACCACAGGCGGCTTCGAGCTGCAAAAGTGGGTAACTAATAACAAGGAATTGGCTGAAAAGATATCGGAAGGACGAAAGGATCAGGAAAGGAAAGTGGAAATAAAGTTGGATGATGTCATAAAGATACTAGGACTTTCTTGGGATCGTGATTCCGATACTTTCAAATATTCAGTGCAACTTCCCCCCCAAGAAGCACCTATCACAAAGAGGAAAGTAATTTCGGACATTTCCCGGCTCTTCGATCCATTGGGTTGGGCGGCACCTTGTGTCGTCACAGCTAAAATATTTATACAAAAGCTTTGGCTTTCTGGAATCGATTGGGACGAGAAATTGTCACCAGAGTTGTTGAATGAATGGCAAACTTACCGTGAAGAGTTAACGCAGATTAGTGAGTTTCGCGTTCCAAGATGGGTTGACACTAAATCCAGCGACGCCTGTGTGGAGCTGCATGGCTTCTGCGATGCATCTAACATTGCTTACGCGGCTGCTGTCTACATAAGAGTTGTAGATGCACACGGTGATGTCAAGACTAATTTGGTCACTGCTAAGACAAAAGTAGCTCCAATCAAACAGGTTTCAATACCTCGTCTTGAGCTGATGGGAGCTGTTCTACTGACCAAGTTAATAACCGAAGTAGCTGAAGTGTTGAACATATCTAAGTCTCAAATTCATGCATGGACGGATTCAACAGTAGTTCTTGCTTGGTTGAGCAGTCATCCTAGCCGTTGGACTACGTTCGTTGGGAACCGAGTTTCTGAAATTTTATCAAAGCTAGACAACACACAGTGGGCTCATGTAAAATCAGCTCAGAACCCAGCAGACGTGGCGTCAAGAGGACTGGCTCCATCTGATCTTGATTGTAACTCTCAGTGGACACATGGTCCATCGTGGCTTCAAGATGAGACGATTGAGTACACAAGACCGAAATCAATGGACAAGACAGAAATGGAGCAACGAACTATAAAGGCACATGTAGCTACGAGTTTTGACGCTCAGGAAGATCCAGTGTGGACGAAATTTTCGTCATTAGGAAAATTAGTTCGAGTGATAGCTTATTGTAAAAGATTCTTGAAACTGAAAGAAGTTAGAAACAGAAATATGAATTTTGAAACTTATTTAACAAGGGAAGAATTAGACGAAGCTCTAGAAGTTTGTATAAAACATTGCCAAAGAAGTGAATTTGAGGAAGAGGTTGATGAAATAAAGAAGACAGGAAGTGTAAAAAGCAAAAGCAAGTTGAAACCTTTGTGCCCCATGATAGACGAGAAAGGCATTTTGCGAGTCGGTGGTCGGATTCAAAATGCAAATGTAGATGACGATGTGAAACATCCGATCATACTACCTCAGAAGGGTCACTTCACAGGCTTGATCGTAGATGAAGCTCATAGAAAGACACTTCATGGAGGTCCATCACTCATGTTGAACTATTTGCGTTCCAAATATTGGATAATTTCGGCGAAGATTGTCACGAAGTCTCATGTACGCAAATGTGTTCCGTGTACTCGTCATGCAGCTATTTCCAGAAATCAGCTCATGGGACAATTACCCTCATGTAGAGTGAGACCATCCAGACCCTTTCTGCACTGTGGTGTAGATTTTGCCGGCCCTATCAACATAAGGGTTTCCAAAGGCCGAGGCAATCGATCCTACAAGGGCTACATCTGTCTTTATGTATGTATGGTGACGAGAGCAGTGCACCTCGAAGCTATAAGTGACTTAACTTCTGAAGGTTTCATAGCAGGTTTTAAACGGTTTGTAGCTAGACGTGGTCACTGCAGTGATATCTGGAGTGACAACGGCAAAAACTTCGTTGGAGCGTCTAAGGAGCTTCAAACGTTAGTAGCTGCAGAACAATCCTCAGTAGCGACTGAGATTAAAAGTTGGTTAAGCAAAAATTGTGTCTCGTGGCACTTTATACCACCCCACGCACCGAATTTTGGCGGGCTGTGGGAGGCGGGCATAAAGTCCACTAAGTATCACCTAAAACGAGTGATAAATGATTCTACACTCACATTTGAAGAGATGACTACCTTGCTGAGTCAGATTGAAGCTTGTCTCAATTCTAGACCCATCTCTCAAGTGTCCAATAATCCTGATGATCCCTTGCCCCTCACACCGGGTCATTTTCTTGTTGGTGAGCCTCTTGTGACTGTACCTGACCGTAATTATGAAGCGAGCAACATGGGTAATTTGAGACGATGGCAGCTGACACAGCGAATAATGCAGGATTTTTGGCGTCGATGGTCAAATGAATATTTGGTAGATCTGTTGCAACGTTATAAGTGGGCAAAACTAACTCCGGAACCTAAAATAGGTGACGTGGTTTTAGTCAAGGAGGACAACTTACCTCCAGCCCGTTGGTTGTTAGGTAAGATTATACAGAAGCATTCAGGCTTGGACAGGGTTACTCGAGTTGTGACTCTGAAGTGTAATGGTTCGTTGATCAAAAGACCAACCTCAAGGTTATGTATTCTGCCTGTTGCAACTTAGATTTAAATAAAATATATTTTCTTATTTGTTAAAGTTTTTCTGTTTGGGTTAGTGTAGTTTTTTGTAGCATAATTTGTATCACACCCCCTTGACCTCATGGTGGGCGGTTCTTGTAGTAAGGACATTTGAGCATGTCCTTGGTGGGCGGTATGTCCAATGTTGTACTCCGATCGCCACTAGATGGCGCCACCGTTAAAGTAAAACGCGGTTTAGTCTAGTGTTCGTGGTTTATTGGAGTTAAAAGTTATGATTCAAATAAAAAGAGAAATTCGACCTACTACGCTTTTTTATTGAGAAGCCCTGGGTTTGGGACCCCTTTTTTCACGGACAATAAGTGACCTGTGACCTGGCATTGTCTAGGTAAACTTCCCTCTCCTAGGTAAACTTAGTCGTTGGCATCATTAATTCTAGGGTTGCCCCAAAATTTAATTAAAACTAAATAAATTCAAATTTCCAAAAGTGGTAAAAAAACCGAAGAACGATTCTGATCATGCCTACACTTTTGGGCAGGGAATATCACCAGTTCTGAATAGGTAGAGACAGGGTTCCCTGTCTGTACTGCAACTTATCGGCAATTATTTTTATATGAAGCCTGATAGCCTGATACGGATAAATCGCAGAAAGATATATTTGCTCAGTAGCGTAAACTAGGCTTACCTACTCGTACCTATATCTTTTGGCATCATCATTTTCATCCATATCTGCAAGAATTCTAATTGTTACGTAGTAGTACTTAATAATCAAATAATAATACCGTAGTTTATGCCTCCTCTCTTTTCCATGCTTGTTCTTATCTAGTCTGCTGGACGACGCACTCCCCACAACTCGATCTTTTTCCAGTCTTACAGTCAGTTGCAAGAAACGCGCTTAATGTTAGAGCTTCCTTAAGTCTCGTGTTATTCTCTGTCTAGAATCTAGAGCAATGGCGTAGAAGAGGAAAGCATTTTTAAGTAAAAAAAATAACTATAAAGACGTTTCGCGAATTGATTATTGATTCGCCACCACTCATCCATCAGATTTAGGGTTTGGTTTCAGACGCCTAGCATAAAATTACACCTTCTACTTATAATGTGCTTATGCCCAACACGGATGTATGACCTAATTTATCTTGTCAAGTAGGTATTTATTAGTACTCATTTATTGCATTGAAATATTTTGGAATTTCTTACTAAGTACTGCAATAAAAGTAAATAGGTACGTACTTAACAAGTAGATTATGGATAATAAAATCCATCTATATGTACAACTATGAACGCAAGTTCCCTTTACGATACCTCTAAAAAAGCTCAAAACTCTTTCCAAACCAAAACTCTATGCTTTTTCTATACATAGAGTTTTGGTTTGAAAAAAGTCATACCTATATAATCCTGTTGTTACCTAGTACCTACTTTGGCAGAAATCCATCCGAACCCGACAATTTATTGGCGGATTCTTCTACCCAGAATTTCAATGAAAGGAAACTAGTTTATAATAGTTACTTACGAGAAAATATTACCTACCAACCTACTGTTTATGTTTAGACATATATACACTATACAGAGTATAGTGTATATATTAAAATAAAATAAAATATACAATACAAAGACAATTACTTATTTACAATATTGAACTACCTATTCTTACCTACGAGTATATTTACAAAGCGAACACGCCGCGCGCCGTCTAGGGCGCTCCCATGCGGTAAAGTTCCCAGGATGCTGGCAGCGTTACCCCGCAGAACGGCTAGGCTTAGGCGGCGAAGTACGCGCCAGCTCTGAGATCTAACCTACTTACCTATTAAATCAAATATTATATAAAGCTCCCATGTAATCTATACATAGTTATAGATACATATAAGGAAATAAGTGAAGCCAAAATATCACCGGTTGGCCGACCACCACTGTGGCGCGTTTGGTAAACGCGCCGGCTACGAATAAGCCGGAGGTGTGGGTTCAAGTCCCACCAGTGTTGTTTTCTTTGTATCGCTTATTTCTGATATTTGTAACATCTTTCAAATTTGAGTAGAAATTCCAAATATAAAAAATATCTTGGCATGTAAATTATGTAAGTATAAGTATATTAGTTAGCAGCTGTTTGACCGCTAGGGAGAAAAAAGCCAGTGCTGTAAAAAATTGTCACATGCATTTTATTTATCTAGGTATAATAATCAAGTAATAATTCCCAAATATTGGATGTTCAGTATTAACGATTATAAAGATAATTTTAACGCTCTATCTTGCTACTTAAAATATGACTTTATAATTTTCCGACTATCTATTATATATAGGTAAGTGAATAGGTAAGGAATTCAATAGATGATTACCAGATGGGATGTTTGACCTAGATACAAAAAGGTGGTAGTATCAATACTTTAATAATTATTCCATTTATTATATTACATTATAAATAAAACAAAATAATGTATCCTAAGTACAAAAACCTATTTTTTAAATTATATGATTGTTGTTGTTTGTTTTTTTAAGGCAAAGGGAACTGAGCCCATACAGCCATGTCTGATGTAAACAACTCTTTCAAGTCTTCATTAAAATGCTGGTGTGACACATTTCAATGCTATCTGGGAGAATCTTCCACGCTTTTGCACCATCCGAACCAAAGAAGAAGGCGTCCCGGACGCAGTATGGCTCTTTAAAATCCAGCCAAGTACGGATCGGGGTGCAGCGTCTTATTTGACTTTACTTCATTGTCCCATACATTAATCACATTTTGTAGACGTTCTTCGAATAAAAAACACCATTCTTACTTGAAAAGCACTACTGTAAAACAATTTGCAAGACAATGAAAAAAAGCTGGTGTGGACGCGACAAAAGCGCGGGAGAAACTCCTTAAAGTATATAATAATACGAGAAACATAACTATAATACGAGAAGCAAAGAAAAGTATGTATTGCCAGGAATGAGATTAACAAAAATTATGAAGTCATTCACAGTGAATTGTATAAAATTTTATAACCTTGTTCCCGAAGAAATAAAAATGTTAAAAGAAGGAAAAATTAAATTCACGACTAGAAAATTCCTTATCAAAAAATCTTATTTATAGTGTTCAAGAATATTTAACGATAAAAATTCTTGGCGTGGTCATGACGTAATCAAAGAATTAATATATTATTTTTTGTTTTATTTTCAATTTCATTATGATTTGTTATTTTGTTTATTATTATAATTTTTAATTTTATTATTATTGTGTGTTTTGTATGAATATTATTGACGAACAAAAGTGTGCGATTTGTGCCAACTTGGAATAAATGAATCGAATTGAATATATCTAAGCACCCAAAAAAAGAACTTTTATGATTCTTCCTGACATGTCTACGGAATTACGAGTACAAATTCAGTGAGTGACTACTGTAAACTGTAAATAATCTAAGGTCATTTTGAATTGAAAGTTAAGCTTTCAATATACCAATTGATATCAAATGTACTGGTGGAGTGGAGATGATTGTTTTATTTTGTCTCTTGATGATTGATCATGTTTAGTTTACTTACTTACACCAAAATTCATTTCACCGAAAGCCAATACGAATAATGGAAATATTGCCTTATATAAACATCAGAAAATTGCCTTCAAACCACTTCAGACGTCACGTCTCCAACGCCTGATAGGTAAGGCCATAAAAGAGGCTAAATGAAAGGGCGTTACTCAATAAACATTGGATATGATAAGACAGGCGATAACACCGATGGAGTCTTATTTATGTCAGTTATAGCTTTCTAATTGGACGTCTATCTTTGACTGCAGTCGTGTTTCATTTCGGTTACAGTTTCGTTGCAAAAGGTGAAATAAATTTCAAACTATAATTAGAAATTATTATTTATTAAAATAATTGTTAGTGCTGTATGTGATTCAGGAATGTGAAATACTTCTAGGTACCTACCTAAATATATGAAATAATAAGGCCAATTCAAGATAATCTGAGGAATTTGTGAAATGGTGTATAAAAATAACTAAATAAAAGAAAATATAAAAGAAAATTCATGCAGTGTCTTTTACAATTTCTCAGATTTCCCTGGCTCCCACACTAGGATACCTGTGTTGTGGGGGCCAGTCTCTTCCGAAATCTCTATATTATGATGACAGAATAAGGTTATGCAAATATGACAATGCTGTTAACGATAATAAAATTAAGAAAAGTGTGTGTGTGTGTGTGTGTGTGTGTGTGTGTGTGTGTGTGTGTGTGTGTGTGTGTGTGTGTGTGTGTGTGTGTGTGTGTGTGTGTGTGTGTGAGGGGGGTGTGAGGGGGGTGTCTCAGTGAAAGTATGTGCACATGGGTGACAGCGAATGCCATGTACGAGAATGCGTCCATAAGACTCAACTAATAGAACAATATTTTTTCAGTGTCAAAGTAATCAAGTGTCAATAGCCATTTTTTAACTTTTTCTTTGCAGGAATACCTTGAACTAAGGAAAACAAAAACAAAATTTTAAGGAAAAAAATATATGTAGATAATTTCTGCAAAATACAATATCGTTACAAGTGATAAGTTATTGGTAAATAGAATATAGATCAATATCGGACGACAAGTGCAATGATTAGGTAGTTACTACGTTAGCAAACTGATAAAATTGATTTCCATTAAGACTTACGTCGAATTATGCTGAGCTGGTGTACCCTTTTTGGCTGTGCTGCATGTATTAAACTTTGTATACTTCTGTAATCTGTATTCTGGTGTTTACAGCGCTAAATAAACGATTTCAATTTCAATTTTTTAAATAAAAGCCGTAGTCGAGTAGCGCTTAGTGAAACTGGTGTTGCCCCCTGTTGTCATATGACGACTATTTTGGAGGCCCGTCTATTCAGTAAGCGGCAAGTCACCATTTGCCAATTTTTTCATCACCTTGAGAGATAGTGATATGATCGTGTCAGGTGTCCGTTGTCTCCCTAAATAGACTTGCAACTGTATTCACTTCCTACAGCGATCATCGGGTATTCATTGCCCACCTCTAGTACCGATCGGGAAAAAGTAGTCATTTCAGTGTATGTTACTTATCTAAAAGCATTTACACAAGTATATGATTGCATTTTTTGCAATAATAATGTATTCAATGAATTGTGATCAACGTTATTTGCAAATTAAAATTAATCTGCCGAAAAACATTTACATTAAAAGGTATTTTAGCTTTTGCTATTGCTTCGCGACAGCAACCGAGGCGTAGCCCTTCGCTATTGGTCAATTTTTTTGGGCGGCCTTCGAGCCAATTCGTTAAACCGGATATGACATTTTTCTAAAAAGACCAAAACCTAATATATATTCCTTGTTCCATAATTGTTTGTTACTGGCATGACAAACGAGATTAGTAAAAAAATTCAAATATCCACCCAAATTATTATTATGTGAACAAACGTTTTAGAAACGTAATAGGCTCTGATTTTATTCGGGTTTAAGACTGCGCCGTGCGTAAGACTTTACGTAATTTTGTAGACTAAAATATAAATTGTTTAAATGTTTAACGGTATAATTGTAAACATATTCTCCGTAATGGTTAATGTATATTTTTTATTACATGAATATTCTTGATGATATCAACTTAACTGTGACTGCTGTTTTAGCCCTTTTCGCTCGGTGCAGTCTTAAGAAAGACTCAACGAGTCTTACCGGCCGTATCCGGCATTAGAGGAATATAAAATAACCAGTAGCTGCTACTGGCTCTGGATCAGACCCCTGATCACCCAATTCACCTACCTTTCAACCCAATATCCCAATTAAAATTAACTTATCCCTTAGTTTACCAATAGTTCATGCAACTAGCGGAGATGTCTTTGAATGGACGTTCTTATGGACGTGTTCAGTCAGAGACAGGACTCGATAGGTGCACTCCATCCCGTAAATGTTTTATAGTAAATACTCTTTACCGATCCATGTCCCCACGCAAGCCATGGCCCGTGAAACTTTGAAAAGTAACATAAATAAAATTCTAAACCATATCAATAGCTACACTGCGAAAAATTTCGTTTTGGATCATTATGTTGTTCCATAATTGGTGGATTGTTAAAAAATAAGGTGATAGGTAAACAAATTGAATTAATCGAGTTGCTAAGGTAAGAAAAGTATGAAATAATGATCCTACCGAGTAACTAGATAATACTAGATACCTTCAAATGATAAATTGGTTTATCTTAATCTCATTTACAAAGACAAGGGCTCACTGTTCTCAGTGTAATCAAAACTACGGAAAAATACACCTACCTATCTTTAAACCATATACATATCAGTGTCGTACTGTCTGCATCATTCCATATATTATAATTTATAATATAAGATATCTGTTATGATTACTTATGATACTTGTTAGTTTTCGTCCGGTGCAACGCTACTGTCTCTTCCTTTTAAATATTTTTAAGCACGAATCGAACGAATATTTTTATATAGAGGTTTACGTATATTGCTTACAGAATAATGGTGAAGTCGAAAGAGTTGAAATCGAAATTAAAGAGAGATGGCGACTTCATTCCACCCGATGGGGGATGGGGGTGGATGATCGTGGTCGCTGCTGGATTTTCTAATGTGAGTTTTGAAAATAAAATTACTTATTAGGCATAAATATGTACCTCCAAAATTTTTCATTTTTATGTACACAAAGGGGTCTTTTTTTATTACCATCAAAAAGGTCTGTTTCAATTCTACATGATTGGTTTAGTATTAGTTAGTCAAAATCTCTTCCATTTCAGAGATAAGTTGAAAATAAATTTCTACTAAAATTATTTATGAGACTACTGACATAATCACTTATCAGAACTATACGTTTTATGTACAGATAAAATAGACTGTATGTATTAAAAATTCGCCCTGCACATGCACATTTTTTTGGACATATTACTATTTTTTCTTACAGAGAAATTAAACATTTGGAGTTACCACCTTTTGTATTAGATTACCTAGTAATAATTTCAATTGTAATTTCTTGGATATCTCTTTAATTGACAAAATATTCGCCTGAAAATAGTATGCCTTTTTGTATAAAATTAGTATGAACTTAGTTAATCGATTTTTTAAATATCTTCAGATAAATTGATATTCGCGCTAATTGATACTAAACCTTTTATGTAGAGTTAAATGGACCTTTCAGGTGATGTTCCCTTATACGCACAAAAATATCAATTTTTAACTTGGCACTTTTTTCTGTTAAGAAATTAAAAATTCGGACCTACCACCTTGCACTAGGTGATCTAGTAGCAATATCAGTTAACAGATTTTGAATATCTTTTTCAGTGACGAAATAATCGCCTTTAATACTTAGCTGTTCCACCCTGTATAGTCTGATCCATGTTTGTCTAGCTAGGTACTTCGTTAGTAAGTACATACTCGTATATGATTCACTTATATGATATTTGCAACCATCGACGACGATTTAAACTTTGATCAATTTATCGGTGTTTTCTATCAAGGTTTAGATGTCTAGCTCTGATAACCGTTTACGTACGTATTTATAATAAACATAACAATCCATGCTAAAATTGTGTAAAGTAATGAGGCTCTAAAGAATTAACTTTAATAAAACTTGACCCAAATTCTTATCTTATAAGATTTTTAACACAATCGATCGTTTCTGTTACAAACAATGCGATTAATGTGTAACCAGGACAGCGATTCTCGTAATGGAATGTCGAATTCGACATTAGTCCTATCTCATTCGCTCACATTACATGTGTGAGCGTGACAAGAGGTTCGTAGCGCTCGACTTTTGTATGTCGAACGCTGCGAGAATCGCATTCCAGTCCTTTTGCAAGCTATGGCGGGGTCATTTTAATTCCCATCCACAGTAGCTATAAGTATTTATTAGGATTCGTAATGGATTCCCGCAAAGCAGAACCTGATTTAATCTTGCTCTCCTTCCAGCTCTCAGCATTACCGATGCTCCAGCAGTTCGGGCTCCTGTTCCGCGACAAGTTCGCTCGACTGGGCATCAGCAGCTCCCAGACAACCACCATCATCAACATGAACTCCGCCATGACCTCATGCGTCGGTGCGTGACGCGCTTAGCATGGTAACTCTCTGATACCATACCGATATTTACTTCCCTAGCATATTAGCTAAAGGTGTTTTTCATGCTTAGAGAGGAAGATTTTATTTCTTAAAATTATCTTGTAAGTAGATTTCATTATCAAACTCGCTAATTTGTAATAGATGGAGACCAAGTTTTATTTATTTCGCTAGCATTCGCTGAAGAAGATTATTATTATGTTATTTGCATGTAAGTATTAAATTAGTGTATATAATTATATTAGTATATGTATAACGGACAAGACGGACAGCGGCGCCGAGGCAGGCCCAGGCGTAGGTGGAAGGACGATATCGACCACTTCCAAAAAGGATGGTATAAGGACGCCGAGGATAGGGAAAAATGGAAAGGAGGAGGGGAGGCCTTTGCCCAGCAGTGGGACAGCCTATAGGCTATTATAAAAAAATTAAAAAAAAGTAAACGTATTCGTATATATAACAAATTGTATATATCATTATAATTTTTGAGTATGTATTTTATTTATCTACTATTTAATCATTGTAATTTATTTATACTGATTTATTGTACCTTTACCTACCATAAAAATAGTCTAAACTCTCCTAAATCAAAAGGTTGGCTAGAAGAGATCGCTATGGGATCCTTTGTACATATATTAGTCCGTTATAAGTTATAATTTTAGCCCGCCTTTGTACATATTTTAATGTTTTTTTAAATTTTCTGTGTATTTTATATTAGTACAATAAAGAGACTACAAACAAACAAACAAGAATATCTTCGGACTTGGATAGAAAGAATTAATTTCTTAGAACTATCTTGCTGATTAGATTATCAGACTCATTAATTCGTAATAGATGGAGACCATTATGTTATTTATTTTCTAAGCATTCGCTGAAGGAGTAGCAATGCCTATAAACTCCTATAAACTCTCAAATCAGTAACTCTCAAATTCAATCTGAGCATCAGCAGCTCTCATACCACCACCATCATCAACATGAACTCCGCCATGCGTCGGTGGTAACTTGCTGATACCATACCGGCATTTACTTCCCTGGCATTGAGTGATGGAGATTTTCAGTCTTAAGAGAGACTGTTTCAAAAAGTGAAGTTGTTCCGAAAATCTCTGTCATGCTCATCAATGTATATAGCGCAATTTATTGCCTACCCTAACATTAGCTGATGGAGGTCTCCTAAGGAAATGCAGCATTCATCACGTCTTCGTATTCAAAATTTTAAAAGGTGTCTTGTTTTCGGTGCGCAATTATAAGTAACATCGTCTGAAGCTCTACACTACGTAACTTACTAACATAACATACATAACTTAATATCGGAACTACGGACGACGTATGTACCTACATCTTGTGTGGATCCTAAACACCAGCAAATAATGTTCCAATTTTATTTTCAGGTTTAGCGAATGGTCCTGTGTTCAGGACATTCAGTTACCGTAAAGTGTCTTTGACTGGAGCTATAGTGGTATTTACATCTCTACTCCTGACAACATTTTCTAACAATTTCATCACTTATTTAATATCTTTTTCTATACTTTACGGTAAGTCCACTTCTTTGGATTCAGTTGTCTACTTATTCAAATGAAGTGTGATTTAAGCATATATTTTTTTCAGGTGCTGGCTATGGTATCAGCAGTTCTGCCAATGCTCTTGCCTTAAACACATATTGGAAGAAAAGGAGAAGATTGGCGACTGGGCTGTCATGGACTACTACAGGTCTTGGGCCAATAATGTGGCCATATATTATTACTGGTCTATTCGCTGTATTTGGTGAAACTGGAGCCACTCTGATTATAAGTGGACTCGCGCTACATGCTATAGCATGTGCACTGTTACTGCAACCAGTGGAATGGCACGTTAAGAAACCAGATGCTGACGTCGACGAAGAGAAGCTGGTGCAACCAGATC
Source organism: Hofmannophila pseudospretella (assembly GCA_947369225.1). Classification (NCBI taxonomy): domain Eukaryota; kingdom Metazoa; phylum Arthropoda; class Insecta; order Lepidoptera; family Oecophoridae; genus Hofmannophila; species Hofmannophila pseudospretella. Next base: position 10,162,907 of record OX376316.1, read on the forward strand.
CACAGGATTCTAATTTAGCGGACGATAAAAAGAAAGAGAGCGGATATTTCAGCCAAAAACTTAAAAACTTTAGTACATTTTCAAGTCAGTACCTCTACAACGAAGATGATCCATTTAATCCAGGTTATGAAATAACCGACCCTGGTGTACCTATGATGCTACGTGCCAATGATGGATATTTCAGTCAATCAAGACAGTCACGACTGTCTTCACGAGACGATTCTGCCCGAAACTCTCGTTTAAATTCTAAAAAGCCTTCTATGACGAACTTGCTAGAAAATAGATCACGCAAGTCGTCGACTTTATACCTAAATGAATCGAAGAAAAATTCATCAGCAAATCTTGGAGCTCTAGCTCAGGAACGTGAGACTTATAAACCGATGCGAAAAACATCCATCACTCTGGATACATTGATTCCAGAGTCCGAAATAGAAGACTGTCCAACACTTAAAGCTCCACAAGATTTAAAAGCAGAAGAAAAAGTGGCTGTTCAAAATATTGATCCAAAAACAGCAAAAGTTATAGCTGATAAAGCCGAGCAACAGTTAGTCCGTAACAAAAGTACCAAATCCTTTAAAATCGATGGACTCTATGGAGAACAATACCAGAGAGATAACCATAGCAATATTTCATTTAAGAATCACGAAGAGAATGATGAAAGGAAATATCTAAGAGATAACCATAGCAATCAGTCGCGACGCAGGAGGAAATCTAACAATTTTAATTATGAGAATGAAATTTTAAAACAAGCGTCCTTAAAATTGGAACAATATTTGAAGGATCACGAAGATAAAAACCAACAGGACAAACTTAAATTACTCATTGAGAATGATTTAGAAGATGACGTGTTTGATGAGAAAAAGAAAGAAAAAGATGACGATGACGGTCATGACGGTAATAAAGAAGAAAATCTAACATTTTGCCAAAAAGTAGCGTTATTCTTCGATTTAGATCTTTTAAAAGATTTTACATTCATTAATTTGATGCTGGGCATAACTCTGGCTAACTTCAATGAGCTTAATTTCTCTATCTTGACGCCGTTCATACTTGGGGACTATGGTATGAGCAAACCTCAAGTGGCTCTCTTCATGTCTCTACTAGCTGGAATTGATATTTGCGTCAGGTTCTGCATTCCGTTTGTGGCCGGGAAAATTGGATGGGATAATAATTCCTTCTTTCTTTTTGGCGTAATGTCTATGGCTATGGGAAGAGTAGGTAAAATATTTTCCTTTATATTTCGATTTTCTCATTATTAAAATTGTAGAACAAATGGCTTCTTCCTATGAGAGTTTACTATCTATATCCCCATTTTGGGGGTGTCTTCTCTATTCCCGATCATCACTAAGGATCTTATTCTAATTGCAGTGCTAGCACACTGTCAGACCTACTCAGTGGTACTGATAGTGGCAGTTATAATTGGCTTCGGGAAAGGCCTGAGGACTGTCTTCATGGCGCTGGTCATCCCAACTCATGTACCATTACATAAGCTTCCGGGAGCTACTGGGATCCAGCTCCTCACCGCTGGAGTTGCTTATCTCACCCTCGGTCCTGTTGTTGGTAAGATGTATCAAGTTTTCATATGTTTAAATATGAAAACCGCACCATTCACTGCTAAATCTGAATCTGTGTATTTTGTTCACAGTATTTCAGCAACTTATGGTACCTAATTTGAATTTTTTTGCCACCTAATACTCGACGCAAAATATTTTTAGAGGTTAAGAGTAAATTCTTTTCGTAAAGTCATAAAGTTGTATCGGTTTCGTTCGGTAGTCCAGATTAGTAAGTACTTCTAAAGAATTACAAAGGCAGATAAAAAGGTCGTAAATTTTTCGTGTCGTAAAGTTATCTATTCGTATCTCGATTTCAGTCCCGACAAACTTTTGGTGCATTAGGAAAGGTACTCGTAGATAAAAAGTTTTCAGTTACATTGAAATAGGCTTAAGAGGTCGTGCTTAATTTTTTAAACTATAAGGCGAACACGTCGTCGTCTAGGTTAGATAAATGTTGCAAACATTTTTCTTTCTTGTGCAGGATTCATCAAAGACAATGCGTCAACGACAGTAACATTGCACTGCCTGAATATATTCACGTGGCTTACTGCACTGTCCTGGGGTGTCGAGAAGTACATTAGGGCGAAACGGCAGAAGAAATCCAATGAAGACCTTGTTGTAGAGTGAATTATAGTTTGTAATTTTAGTTTAATTATGTACTTACTTAAGTTTAATTGAATATTAGATGATTATACCTAAACAATAATTATTTTATTCATAGCTATGTTTATCTATGCGTAATGATTCGAAGATTCCTAATAGGTAGGTAAGTACAACATTCGCTGTCACCTTGAAAGTATAATACAGTTTATTTCACAAATTGGACAAAACAAACAATAGATAGGTACATAAAGAAACAACAAGGTACAATTTAGGCGACCTTATCGGTAAGTGTGATCTCTTCCAGGAAACCTTCAACCAACCTTAATATAAGTACATATGTACTTACTTACTGTATTTTATAAATAAACGGACCACCGATAGCCAAAGTCTCAGAAATCCTTAGAAGCATTCTTCATTTATTTGTCAGGTACCTACAAATAAGGACGGAGCAATTTTTACTGGCCTCGACTGTGAACAAATGACAGTCACAGTCAAGAATCAAGAAGGGCGATAAAGGTAAAAAAAAAACCTCTGCTATCGGTTCGCTTGGAGGAATCCAAGACACAATGACAAGGGAATGTGACCTGTTAAAAGTTTTTGAATCAAATATTAATTATTTATCCACGTTTATTTATAGGTTTAGTCACAAATAAACGAATGCTAAAAGTAGGTTTACATACCGGTATATACCTAGGTCTATAACTAGTATTTTCCAAATATACAATAAATACTTACAACAAAACTTGCCATGTACAGTACATACTCGTATAAACCTAAGTCATACGTGTTTACGTTCGTAAAAAAAATGCTTAAACCTATAGGTGCAATTTTACTACTCTACGTAAATATGATAATCAAGTTAAATAGAATCAGCTCGATCTCCAATCCCCGTCCAAACTGGGGTCTATTAATCAATAAACGGCGCGTCAGTTGTGTTAGTGTCGCAGGGGTTAACGTTGCGGTGCGTACGCGCATCTGCCACTGATTCAGTCAGATTAACGGCCTTGTGTTGTATTTATAAAAGTGTAATATGTAGGATTTGGTTCCGTGCCTAGCCTATGTTGGTGTATATGGATAGTAAAGTTAGTGTATTGTATAATTGACCAAATATTAAAGACTCGTATCCGTGAAATGAAGTGAAATAACATAGTATTTAGTTAGGTGCCTGTTTGTAAAGTGATAGCAAAGTTGTTTCGTTGACGAAATGTTTGATCATTAATGCCAGACACTGCGTAAACAAAAGTATAATGATTTAGCTACCTTCAAGGAAATTGCCTAATACGCAGTAGGTATGTCCAATTCACAAAATACCCAATAGTAGGTACGCAAAATGTCCAGAATTCAGAATGTAAGGAAAAACCCCACTTCCACTCTATGATTTACAATTTCCTTGGCTACCTTACGTCTTGTGACATTTTTACGATACCTATCTTAAGCATTTTTAAAATTAATAGGTTGAAACTTATAATACTTAGACAAAAACAGATTTTAACAATTAATATTCAAATTCTAGATTGTAGAATAATAATCACTCTCTTTTATTTAGAAATCTTGTTAAGAATTATCTTATTATATATATTTTATACTAAGTAAGTAGCTACTCGTATATTTCGGAACGCTTAGTCAGAATCAGAAATAATCTTTCCTTATAAAATATGTGTTAAGTATAAAGAATCATATCTAATCAAAATCCTATCATATAGTTGGCTTTATAGTAGTACAGTATAAGTCTCACATTCATAGTTGGCTTTATAATTACTGATAATAGATTACCAATGCGTTGCGCGACCGTGTTATCACTGATAAGGTATTAAGCTGACAAGTGATAGATAACAATAATTAACGAATTAACTTCATGGTTTATTTATTTTATCTGTTTAAATATATGGTTAGTTTGCTTTGTGTAAACGGTTAGAGTCAATTACTTTTGTAATGTGACCTGGTTTGTTATCAATCGCGATGTTTCATTGAACTCTGTGTTACCTATTGAATATCGTCCTGGTTATGTGAGATATCTAAGTAGAAAAATTACATTATAATTATAAAATAGTACAATTAATAAGTAATTAATACATAACTGTACATTATAATTATAAGTAGGTACATGAATCATATTGATATAGAGTTTTCACTGTTATACCGGACTCAATATAATAGAAACCCTGTTATGTACATAAATCTAAGAAGAGGTTTTAATAAACCAAATCGTAAACTTCCGTTTACTTCCGTTCCGCAAAACCTCGCATTAGATTAGACCCTAAAAGTAATTGTCCATGTTAGACATTTCCGGGAAAAAATAATATTTGTTCTGTTTTATGGCCTCATATGTAGTGTAGATCGTGAAAGTTATTCACATAGTCTCTTCTTTATTTCATATATATTGCCCAGATATAAAAAAACGTGAATCATGCCCCTCGATTCGTGCTATTAAACATAATAGTTCCATGTCTTTCTCACTTTATTCAACGAAATGTACTTATTCAGGTAAGGCGCCGCATAAATTAGATAATAAGATAAATTAGCCACGTTTACAATTACTTTTAGTCTCCGAGTGACAACACTAGACGCAAATAGAAGTAAATATTTGTCCGAACAAATAAAACTTTATTGATAACACCACACATAATTAAAGTCAGACTGATAACGAGTGTCGGAATTCTGGTATACTAGTCCGCAGAGCTGTGTTCAAGAGTTATTACTGACTTTGTACATTTAATGTTCGTACACTGAATTCTTTTTCGGAGTTTTGAACGCCTTTGTGTCAACAAATCTACTTCATAAACAAGCCCCAGATCTTCATTAGTTTCATACGGTACACAGAACAACTCACGAACAGTTGGATCAACTAAACAACTCAATAATCTTTTAAGTGGCAAACAATAGGAACCAGCAAAACTGTTACATTGATAGTGAAACTCGTGTCTGTTCCTATATAGTTATAAGGACATGTGTTGTAGTGAAGTGACGTTGTTTTGGGACACAAGACCAGATATATGTGATTAGTGATTACTAGTGATAATTTATTAGTGAACTTATGTAATTAACATGTCGGGTGCTATGAATAAAGTGCCGCCCGATGGAGGTTATGGATGGGTGGTCACATTTGCATATGCTCTAAACAATGTAAGTACTAGTTATGTTAATAACTAGAGATAACTATTTAAAAATAACTCAAATATGTTGTGTACTTTATCTAGACATATGTTAAGTTATAGGTATTTTATAAACTCGTATAAAATACCTATATTGTGACTAATTGTAAATAGTAATTATAATAATTATTATTACTTATAATTGTTATTATTAATAAGGACCCGGCAGGTGTACTCTATCCCACACTTGTATAGTACATACTCTAACAAGGCCTCTACGTGTTGGACCTATGTTCCCACGCAAGCCTTTCAAATATCGGGCTCCGTAGGGCCCGTGAACCCTGGATAGAGAACTAAAGTATTAGTACATCTGAATACCTAGTATCATAGACTATGGCATGAGCAATAACAAAATAGTATTTAGCACTGTTATACTTACTCAATCTTCGTCATACAGCTGCATTGTATCGAGCAAAGCAAACTGCACTATGGCATTATAGAAATGTTCAACATCCATAAGTCTCTTCAAGTTTACATCATGTAAAGGAAAAGATCTCAAAACAACCTGTCTATTTGCCAATAGCTCATCACCTCATATGACAATTGTACCGAATTCGAATACGTAATACTAGGTATAAGGCTAAAGACAAGTTCACTTCAATTTCGGGTCAGCACAACTTGGCCTTGGTCAGCAACTGACTTAATATAAACCTGCATATATTTTTTCCAAAAACACGGTAAAATTTCCGTTGACAGACAGCCCGGGGAATTACCGACAAGAGCCATGGAATATGAAAGTGACGTCTGATCTAGTAAGGTTTAAAAATCCTTATTATATTCATCTGGTCTTCACTGATTAGGGTCATTCTACATATAAGGATTTCCTGGACAAATTGAATGAGGCTCAATGGGGTGATTTGCCATTGCCTTGCTCATTTTACAAAATTGATAGTTATCTCAGTTTGTAGATTTCCTCGCGATGTTTTCCTTCACCGTTAGAGCAGTCGCCATATGTTTGTAAATCTTCAAAAAGCTCATTGTTTCATGGAATTGCATGGTTTCGAACCCGGACTTCCCGCACCGCACGCCACCAACGCTTTTACCACCCGTAACGTCATCGGTGATGAGACGTCGATCGGATACAGAAATTATTAAAAGAAACATAACTTTATGGTACCAATCTCAAACCTGTTTCAGGTCGTAGTCCTTCCCCTCATTGCCGGCTTCGGGCTGGTTTTCCAAGAGGCTTTCGACGACACAGGCCTGTCTGCAAGCCAAGGCACCCTGGTCATCACGCTTAACCATGGCTTTGGGATGCTCCTGTCGTTCTTTGGGGGTCCTGTCTTGCGACGGTTTGGATATAGGAAAGTTGCAGTCGCTGGTACCATATTCATCTCGACAGGCCTCATGTTCACTTCAGCAGCATCCACCTTCTGGGTGTTTATATTTTCCTACAGTATTATTAATTGTAAGTACTCGTAGTTACTTTTCGTTTTTTAATATTTTATAAAAAAACGTTATTGTCTCTAGAGTCCATTATAACATTAGTAGGGTTGTGAGTTGAAAGTAGCTTGGTTCAATAAAAAAAACGCATTTCAAATGGCAAAACAGATTTTTCTCAGAGTGGAAAAAATATATAGAAATTAGCTTTATTTGGATTTGCAGAATCTTTACAACATTCAAGAGTCCTCTCACTGTAAACTAAAACTTCTTCTGTGCAAGCAATTACATCGACGTTTTGTTCCAACTGATTAATTTGTCACTTTCTGTTTTCAGCAATGGGCGTGGCTGCAGTGATGGCAGCATTCACATTAGCAATAAATTCATTTTTCAAAGAAAAGAGAGGAAGAGCCATTGGTATAGGGATGTCTCTTGCAGGCTTAGGAGCCATCTTCATGCCTCTCGTTATGGCGTCCCTTATAGAAGCCTATGGCTGGCGATACACAGTCTTAATTTTGAGTGCGCTTTGCCTCCATTCCTTGCTAGCGGCATGTTTACTTAGACCAGCGAAGTGGTACTTAAAAGACCCTCCAGTTATAGAAGAACTGGTGCCTCTGAACCAGGAATCCAATATAGAACTCATCAACCGTAGTATCACCACTTCGTCTCAACAAAATGGTAGGTTGTCTAAACTAAATAAGAATGAAATTTACTACACACATTTTTTTAGGTAGTTACGTATTAAATGATTATTTCCACACCTTTTTCAGGAATTCCATCGCTACCACGTCTCGAAGAATCTGCGGAGAACACAGTGCCGCCAGCAAAAAGTTTATCTATGAGATCTCTAGAGAGTATGACGAGTCTCGAAACGAGAAATGCAATATCGCACCCTGACGTACGAAAGAAACCTCCTGTACCAGTACTAGCGGAGTCTCGGTACAAATGGTGGGAATCTCAAGAAATCAATTTGGGCAGCTCTATTAACATATTCAATGAACCCGAAGCAAAAAAGCTCGAAGTCAAAGAGAATGGAGTCTTAAAAGAGGAGAAGAAAGGCATTTTCGCTAGATTCGTTGAATTTTTTGATCTCACATTGCTGACCGATCCTATATTTGTAAATATTTTATTTGGGATGTCGATCGCAGCGTGCGTCGAAACTAACTTTTCTCTGTTACTACCAATAATTCTTAAAGATATGATGGAATTTGAGACAATTGATATTGCGAAAATTATGGCTGTCATAGGATTTTCTGACACATTATCGCGACCAATATCTCCGTTCATAGGAGAGTGGTGCCATATAGCTCCAAGAGTTATGTATGTTGTCAGTCTACTACTTATCATCTTTATAAGAACCAGTGAGTATCTTATATCTAACACGTAATATTCTTACACATTTAGTAGGTACTGTAAACTAGTAAGTACGTGAATATCTATTGCTTGTACACAATAAAGGTCAATAGAGTTTATTTTATTGTTATTCAAAGTTTATAGACTTTTTGTATTCGTGTTGTCCATTTCAGTACTTGAAATACTATCTACAGAAATAGAGTTATGTGATTTTAAGTATTCCTACAGATTTTCATGTTAATTAGTTGCCCATTTATCATTACTTATATAGAGAAGAAGTATCTGTTAATTTAATTATATCTACGAACGATATACTCGTAGATGTGGTTGCCAAAAAATCATTCAATTATTGAGGTTGTTGTTAGTTGTTCACAGATGTTCACAATTAGGAGTTACATGTCAATCTACTATTTGTCTTACTATTCAGTCTATCAATTATTTTTCTATTCTATTCTACAATGCTTACGTAGCTTTGTTTCGGTGTGAACGGTAACACCAGCTCAATTACTTACATATGAGGAACTGTGTTTTTCTTCTTCTTCTTCTTTCTACCTAAGTCCTCAAGCTAAGCAGCAAAGCAGCGCATCGAAAACCCTTCTGCAATATTTTAGTACGGTAAAATGTCTATGGGCGATGGTTACTATTTACCATCTCCTCGCCTGCTTTTTTTCAACTAAAACAACATTATAACTTAAGTATATACTACTCAAATTGTAGGTACTCGTACAATTAGCTATTATGAAATGTCTCTATCTCACCCATACGACGGACCTTATGTAAAAAGTGAATAATTACTTAAATGATAAAGAGGCTTGGTCCTAGATTCGGCTCCGGCTCGGCACATTGTGTAGGTACTATATGATTGTATTCATAATTATTGTAAGATATATTTATTTCAAAAGATGTGCTGCTGAAAGTTTCTTGCGCCGCTTCTTTCGTTTCAGCTATTGCACCTTACGAAGCGGTGGTAGAGTAAAAAATAATGACGTTGTAAAAATGTACTATAAGGTACTTACTTACAATAAAAAACATTTTGATTTTGATTTTGACTATCGTATTTATGTTAAGAAAAATAATATGTATAACAATGAGTAACAAAAGTAATATAGTCAAGCACTTACATCTCCTACCATTTTTCAGTAATGCTGTTCACGACATCGTTCATGGGAATGATGTTCGTCGCTTTGGCGATGGGTCTCACAAAGGGAGTGAGGACTGTGTACATGAACGTCGTGATCCCGAGCTACGTGCCTCTAGAACGACTGCCTTTCGCTTCAGGAATTCAGATGTTAGTCAATGGCATCACTATCATCACTATTGGATCGCTTCTTGGTAAGTGTCAATGTCTAATCCGCCGTATTACAAAGCGCCTAGCCGCTTCACAAAACAGCGCCCGACTGTAAAACGGCTAACTGACACTCAGGCGGATTGTAATACGGCTAAACGACAATACGACGCATTGTAATCGCGTTTCGTGTTCTCCAATGCGGCTGAATAACGCGTCGCCGTTTTGGAAACGGGCAAGCCATGAATCGCTGCTATGTCATTTTTAGTTCAAAATTTCAACACCCGTGGCACTGGACTAGCATAACAACAAAAATGGCGTTTCAGTGTGAAACTAAAAAAATCTGGGTGAAAACAAAGCGTAAATGTTAATAGTTTAACGAGTAAAAATGTGCAAAATGTATGTGAATATCGTGATTTTAAAGACAAATTTAATTTATAATTAGCTTTTTACAGAACGGCGGTGTTTTGTAAACGGGTTAGGCGTTCTATAATGCGGCGGATTATACAATTTGGCTACGACATCTATATGACCACAAAATATATAGAGTCTAATAAAGTCGATCTCGCCGCTTGTGTGTGGCAAAATCTACGTATAGCAACAAAATACTAGAAAAAAGAAATGTCATTGTCTAGTAAAGTACCTAACTTTAGTGTTGCTTATTGTCGATTTTTATTTTCCTTTATGAAAATATGGTGTCATAAATTACTATGTAGAGTTGGATTTTTATGGAGAGCTCTTTTTGCACGTCATCTATTGATTGTAGCAAATGTTTAGATTATAACTTTGTATAATTCTATAATTCTATAACTTTGTATAATTTTTCTCATATATGAGAAATGACGTAATAATTATACAAGATATATCTAACTGCGGATGAGATTTGCATTGATACCTAATTCATTTAAACGATCATTTGATACATATCTGTTAAAAGAGTACGGTTATCATCCTACGTGCATATTACCTGACGTGCGTAAAAAGATTATTTAAATAATTACTTAGTTGCCTAGTCAGGATAGGATACTGTTGAAGACACAGGATGTATTACTCTAATTTTATTTTTAATTATTTTCGTTTGTGTTATGTTTTTACTTGTCAATTATTACATTACAAAATTGTACAAAATAGAGCTATACAACCTGTATCTTCAACATATACTCCAACCTTTTCAATGTCTATGATCGCAATCGCTGATAATCTAGATATACTATTGGGGTAGGTTCTTTTGACAAAGTATTTTCGAATGAATAGCATTTGAGAGTAATGTAAACTAAATTATACTAAACTTTGCTAAATTATTATAAATCTTAATAAACAATCAACATAGAAACCCGCGATTGCTAGTAGAGCTTGTCTGTCTCTTTCAAATCTGATTTATCCTCAATAAAGAGTCTTATAAGATTACAGGATACTGAGAGCCGAAAATGAGACTCAATTGTCTTCTTTTTTTTTTAATTATTGGCCTTTGTAATGGTCTTTTTATGGGAGAGGTGTAATATGTCCAGCAGTAGACTGGATAGCTTGCTAAACTATAAATAACTAGGAAAGACTTCAGGCTATGTTTCTGGAGTTCTGGACTGGAACTCTAGAAGTTTATGAGTTTAGACCCTGACGTCAAATTTCTTGGTGGGTCGTCGTGATAGTCTATTAATCATCGTCATGGTCGATATTCTAAAACCACTGAAAAAAATTCGTTTTCATTAATAACGTAACGTCTTAAGTACTCTTACGCAAATTAATTGACTGATAGATAACATTTTAATCACTATAAAATTATCTTTTCAGGGCGCATTCGTGAGGCATCAGGGTCATACCAAGTGCCTATTGTGGTGCTGAACTCTGTTACCATGGCAACAGTCATACTGTGGAGTCTCGAATTTGTTTACTTCAAGATCAGAAACAAGGGTAGAACTGCGGACATTGTGGAAAGAGCAGCTTAAATACGCACAAAGGCATACGTAGGGCGGTCCAAAAATTGTTAGTTAACGGCTTTATAACAAATTTACGACTGTGGACGAAGCAGTAGACCAATATAGGCGACTTTTTTTCGACCTTCCGCAAGAACAGTTTCTCACATGTTTTGAAAGCTGGTTCAATCGAATGCATAAATGCATTGATGCCGCAGGGGAATACTTTAAAAAGTTGTAAATAAACATTTGTAATATTTCTTTTATTTTATATTTGACTAAAAATTAATGGATCGCCCTAGGTATATATGAAATTAAAGGATTTTGTAAAATGGGTACATTAGCGTATCCAATGTCAATAGGTATGTCAGACAAAACACAAAATGTCTAAACATAAAAGTGACTCTATCGGTACCTTCTTGATATATATTACCTACGTACCGAAAATGTTTAGAGTTGTTACTTATGTCACAAAAGTGCATTAGTAGTTTTCAGAGTCATTTCACTTTTTGTCTCTGTGATATCTACAGAATACGTGTTGTTGTGGTATCTACAGAATTATATAATTATAACAAAATACTGATTTTATTACTGGCTAAATAAAAAAGCAACATTTAAAGGTGCAACAGTAAATCGAGATATTAAAAAGACATTGATTTTCCAAATTATATTTACAAGTTGGTGTCAAAATATTTACAAATTCTATAATTTTATGAAATTGGTTGTACAAAATATCTTAACATAAGAGGCTAATTACAAAACGGGTATCTCTAAGTCATTCTTAACGAATATTTAGTTACAAACTTACTACTAATGTGAACATAAAATAAGTTTGGCAAATAAAATTTTTAGTCCTACTTTGGTTCACTTTAATTATGGTCAAATTAAAAAGAACACTGGTTCATAGTATTCTCCTTAATTTGCTCGTTGTTTCACTCTTAAAGACTAATAATTTTATATTAACAGTCTCAAATGTCTATCATATATTTCACGTTTACCTTGTATCACTCACTGACACTGCTAGAGATGCAGTATAGATTTATGATTAATATAGTCTTTAAATTTATCAGTTTTCTTTCACTTATCCGCGTTTCACATTAAATCATCCTGAAATCACTGGCACTAGCACTTTATGTTCTTTCATCTTTATGAGGATCTGCAGTCGTTGTCTTGGTGATATCCTGAAAAACATATACAATTATTAACATAAATGTACTTACTTATATCTCATTTCTCATGTATGTAAATGTATCTAAATAATCATGATATTATTATCTAATTCACGTTGATTATTTTCGTACCTACTCAGTGTATTTATGTAAGTTAATTTTTATAATATTAACAAAATCGGGATTCTTAAGAAGTAATTGGAACTATAACGTGACCTGTGCATTTATTTACAGTGTTCACCAACTTAATTATTCTACAGGTGCTATAATAAGGTAAGGTGCTTATGTAAATACAATGAAAGAAAATATAAAAGTTCTCGCAGATTTTCTAATTTTTTACGTTAATAGTTAGTAAATAGGTACAAATAGAACCTCTTCCATGTTAGGTACAGTTTCCTCCATATAGCTGTTAGTAGAAGTATTTTGTAGAGGACCTCCTGAGAAACTAGTTCTGTTCTGGGCCTGAGACTCCAACTCGTTTACTGTAAATAAAAAAATTGTTTTGTATTCATTCAGAAACTACACTTTACGTACATTATCTTTCATGCTTTATACTTACTGCTCTGGTGCCAACTCTTAGAAAATCCATATGAAGAATCAGACTTCAAAGATTCTATCTTCCCCTCTCCACTTCCTGTGAATCCAAACGATGGTCGATTGGAGAACCTAGGCGACTTAAACGGCAGATTATCTGTTGCAGAAACATCATTATCTGCGTTCGTTTTCTTAGACTCAAACGCCTCTACGTCATACCATTCGTTTGCTTTTTCACTGACAGTCGATGCGTCTCTCCAAGGCTTTGATGTTACTACATACACCTTTTCTTTTGTTAAGGGAGATATGGACGTTTGTATTTTTCCCCACGGAGCTGGTGTAGTGCTTGTACTTCGAAATGATGATGCTGCAGTGTAGATGTGTGGCTTCTTTGATTCAGAGTCTTCGTTTTTAGCAATAGAATATTTGGTCTTTAATCTTTCAATGGTGTTATATTCTTTGCGAGGTTTTGTAAAAGATTTGTTTTTGTCATCAGTGACAATATGCTGTATACTACTTGAACCTTCATGATCATAAAATTCATAGTTGTAGTTATTAGTAGCTGTGACGTAGTTAGTAATAGGACTAATCGTTGTAAAATATTCGTCAGGAATCTGTTTGGCATATTTAGAACTTGTTCGTGATTTTTGAGGCGTTTTGTAATATTTCGAATACTCTTGTTCAGTCCAGTCGTCAATAGTATGTTGCAGTTTAATAATATCAAACGGTGGTTCTTTAACATCGTAGAGGTCATTAAGTATAGCCTGAGCATTCAAACTATCAGAATCGTAATGTTCTGTAACAGTCGCTGTTGGTTCCTCAGTTGTTGTACTCATAGTAGTGTAACCTTCTGTAACTGTGTTAACATAAACATTCTCTGTATTAGATGGAACTTTCCTTCCTTGATACTCATCTTCAGGAGAGGGTGTCCAAGTTTGCGGTATTTGATCGAAATCAATATCGTTTTGTCCTCCTAGTTGACTGGTTGTGTAAGGAACGATAATTTGAACTATCTTTGGTTTGTCCTCTTCGTTTTGAGGTAAAGGTGGAGGCAACAATCCCTCACTATAGTCCGTTCTACTCTCATCCCAAGAGCTTGGAAGTTGTGTAGACAACTGAGGAGCTGCTGTTGTTGGGATTTCATCGTAAATTTCATACGAGTTATCATTTGTAGGAGTAGAGATAGCTAACACAAAGTTTCCAAAATCTTTGTGAGGTGCGCTTGGCTTAAGATATAATAATGGAGAATCGATGTTCTGCAAATTGCTTTCTGTACGATATTTGTCAATATCTTCATCCTTAACTCCCCTTAAATCAGCAAATCCTGATTTATGATTAGAAGGAACGTTAGAGTTCGGTTTCAAATCTAAGGGTAAGCCTGTATCGTAGAGGTCGTTTCTAAAATCTGCACCAGTGGTTTCAAAACTTGAGTCTTGGTCTGATTTTGTTGCTGAAACGTGATCTTCCGAAGCTTGAGATGATATATCTCGAATTTCATCTAAAATAAAACCATTGGCTATATTTCTGTATGCTTTAGTCTGATTAGAGTTCTTAGATAAGTCGATATCAATGACAGGTGAATTGACAATAGAAGGTGGGTATTCGATCGAATGAGTGAATTCTGCAATTGGTACACTTTGTTCTATATTAACATCATTTCCTTTGGATGTCTGTTGCATATAATTTATCCCTTGAAGAAAATTCGTGTTCAATTTCGGCGCAACCGTTCTAAATGGTCGTGCATTAAATATTGGTGGCAAAGGTGATACGCTGAGATTTGGAAGAGCAACTGGCTGAAGTGTGTGAATATTTCGTCCTCTGTTTAAAGTAAAAGGAGCTGGATTTGCTAATGCTAATGAAGCATTAGGTGTTGCGTACTTTTTGCTATCATATGGCAATATTTCAGTTTTTATTTTGCTTGATTCTGCCGCTGTCGCTGATACGGAATATGGAATATTTAACGCATATATATTAGTTATAGGTTCTCCATATGAATTTCTAAATCCTGAAGGATACGTAACTTTTGGCAATTGTAATTCACTAGCTGGTTCAATTTCATCTATTCCATTTTGTTGTGGTAAGTCGTTATTTAAAACTGCAGGTACATAATTTGGAGTTGGTGAGTCATAAGTTGTAGTCACAGGACGAGGGGTTTCGTATGTTGGTGAAGGTGTGGCAAAAGTAGAAGTAGGCGTCCCATAAGTAGAACTGGGCACTCCGTATGAAGAACTTGGAACTCCATATGAAGAACTGGGTATTCCGTATGTAGAACTGGGTACTCCATTTGTAGAACTTGGAACTCCGTATGAAGAACTGGGTGCACCGTAAGATGAAGTTGGCAATTCAAGTGAAGTACTGGGTGCTCCATAGACAGAACTAATATCTGCAGAATACGTAGAACTTGGAGGGTTTTGTGATGCTACTGCGATGGTATGTGTAGGACTTGGAGGACCATACGTGGAACTTGGTGCCCCGAAAGAACTACTTGATTGAGCAGGAGGACCGTAAACTGCATGAGGCACTCCAGGTTGTGGCAGTTTCTGATTTTGATTCTGGAACGGCCGATGATGATATTGAGCTACGTTTTGGAAATTTGCAAACGCCGTTGGACTCGGTGGGCCGTACGTCGGTATTAAATTTTGTTGTAAATTTTTAGCTGCTAAATCGTATCTAATTACTGGTATCCATGGCACTAAATTGCAAGGGTTGCAATCTTTTTTCAGTGGGGTTATACTGTTACTGCTATAAACTGGTGGCTCGTAGCTGGTTTGTTGGGAAGGGAAGAGCCATCCTGAGACTTTATGAAATAATGAAGGTGAAGGTGTCGTTGTGAAAGGTTGAGGTGGTGGTACAAAATTGAAGTTATATTGTTTGTAAAAGGGCGCTGGAAACTTGAAGTCTGAAGAAGGGGGAGCCGGTGGAGGCGGTGGGGGTGGCGGTGGTTGATAGTGGTATCCAATGTCCACGTTCTGCCGCTGTGATCTCGACGCTCCTCCGTGGAACGGCACAGGAACTATATTTGATAGTGGAGGCGGCGGCGGCTTCAGCAGTTCTCCAAATCGTGATGAGACTTTCCCATTGTTGTGATTGTAGCCATTGGTAGGCTCGCTTTTACACCTCGTGATCGCCACTATCAGCAGGATCCGGTATATCTGAAAAAGAAAACGGAATCTGTTCATCCATCTGGTGCAAACCCTGATCAACAAGAACATGTAAGTATCTCACTTAGCGCTCATTTCGTAATTAGCTAGAAAATACAGTGAAACACCCGGTGTGACATATCGAAGGCATTGTGCCGGCTTCCCACGAGATGCCATTCTTTGCACTTTTCTCTTTTCTCATAAACGGCGCCGATGGACGCGATCGGAAGATGCAACTTTTTGAATCTAATTATAGTCTAGATTGATATAATTTCTTACTAAATGAGATTGTAACAATGAAATTACTTCCTGTGAAAAGCAGTCTATATGGTAACTGGAACTACAAGGAAGACAAATTACTATGGATCTACGCTTGATAGCCAGCACTTTATGTAAGAATAATTGCAATTGAAAACAGGATTAAGTGCCTACGGAGACAGTCATACCACAGCGCATAATTTTATTTGCAGTCTTCCTAGTAGTTAATTCTAAAATTGTTTCTAACAACTATCTAGTTAAAATGATACTGATAATAACGTTATACAAGAGATAAAAATTAAAATGCTAAGACATACTTCAGAATTGGCATCAAAACAACTTTTCGGGAAAATGATGTAACTTTACGTATCGGGTATGTATAAGATATAGTATGTAAGTAAAGATAATTACTTGGCTCATACACCCACTTCAAGTCAAATAGGTATAATAAATTCCAGACTCGTATTTGCGCTCGAGTTTCGAAATTTGAAGCGTACAATTGGGCGCATCATTTAAATAAATACGTGCAGAAAAGTGAAATGTCACTTGAGTACGCTAATTATTTCCCAGTCACGCAGAGACGTCGAAATAAACACTCAGCAAACAGAAATATTGTTTTACAAATTTTTCCTAGTATTCGATGATGCAAACAACTTAGAAAATACTATAGTAACTAAGTAGGTAGTATAGCAAATATATACTTGAGTAAGCTTTTCTTGTTAATGTAGCTGTCGGAACTTCATGAACAAATGGTAAACAATGCTGCCATACATTTTACCTATTGCAAACTCAATAACAAATGGTTATAAATCGTATAATCTTCTATGTATCGCTCTATAAAATCCCTTGTTTACGATTAGTTCAATCCTAAACATAGACCTCTCTCAATTGGAGACCCTCTGCTTTCCTCATCATACCTACTACCATCAAGTGAATCTATTAAAACCACAACGAACTTTCCGTGAATGGGTTTTATGCCCTTTCTATTTAGTTGTTTTACAACAGATGTAAGTATATGCCCTCTGTCCGCTCTTTGTATTGTATAAAGCTATAAAGGTCATGTACCAGCAAAGGTCAATGGCTCGTCAGTTCGCACGCTCGTCTTCAGCACTTTTACTTAATTGCTGGACAAAACGCAATGCTTTCTTACTATGAATGACATAAGGCGCTTCTTTCTCATGACCAAAACACGCGAAAGTGAAAACTAGGTGAGTCGAGCCTAATATTGAAACGGTTATGTCAGATTAGAGTTTCCGATAAGTAATCTGGATGATTTTTTGCTGCTGGGCTTTTGCTTCTTTGCTAAAGCTAATTTGAAGTAGGTTAACCTACGTAAGATGCTAAAGGTAAAACTACTTTATTATGAGTATTTCGCTCTCTTTTACCTTTCTGTGCCTTTACTTTATGCTTAGTTAGTGGTTTCATCAAAGTTTACGGCCACAATGGCACGTGGCTTTATCTTTTATACTTTGGACAATAGTATAAAGAACCCCGCACAGAATGTATGTAAAAACCTTTCGGTAAAATTATTTTATTTGTTTTGAATTGGTACACCGTTATTTTTTACTCCATACATTTTGTATGAACGTCGAATTTTCACTTAAACCCCTTTTTCTCAGAAACGGGGTTGTAAAGGTATGTTTTTTTCTACAGGTTTTGGTCAAATTATTGTCATACACAACATTTTTTCTGCTGCGAATTTGACGGAAAGCTTTTTTCATACATTCTGTTCGGGGTTCTTTCTTGAATCTGAGCCGTCGTTAGAACCACTTCTATTAAAGTCTCTAGATACCTTGTTATTACATGTAGAAGCAGCTTAAATACCAATTTTGATAATTGCTATAATCATAGTTTTAATTGAATTAAACGTTATCTTTAAAATCTCATATCAATGGTGTGACAAATCAATAACCACTACCGGTATTTACGTAATTATCCCAACTATTATTACGCAATATTTTACAACAAAAAAACACGAATATCTTTAGTTACTTGCATTGTTTTTTAAACTACAGTAACTTGACACAAACGAGGCAGATAGATAATCAAACAATACTTAACGTTGTTTGAATAGATCACTATACTTTACTTTCATAAATAATTGAGTGATCAATAGTCGTGACTTCAATCACTATCGGACAGTAGACGATCGTGATGGAGCTTTTGAATACTTGATCGGTATTTGCTCTTTGTGTCGTGAACTTGACAAGGTAGATGTAGGTTTACTTTTTTAGGGGTATTACCTTTCTAAAAAATCAGTTACAAAAAAAAATCGGAAAAAGGATCAATGTAGGCAGGATAGATAACTTATACTAGTAAAATGAGTAGGCAAAAAATATGTTCTTAAAAAATATTATTATTATGTAATGGAGCCATTTATTGGCGAAATTTTGTTTAATTTGACATTGTATTTGATAAATTAACAAATAAATAAATCAAACTATGCATTTAATGTAAGATTGCATTTATTCAAATAAATAATTACAAAATTAATTTAATTAAATTACGTAAGTACATGTCAAATTAAATAATATAAACCGTATTAAAACAAAATTTTGTCAATAAATAACAGTTCGTATAAGATTGCATTAGTCAAAAATTCCGCCGCTGGCGCAAAGGTCCCCATGACGCTCGCGGCATTGCCCCGCTGAATCGCCACGGCCAACATTTGCACCAAGAACGACCCGGAACGGGAATGTTCTTAAATTGTGATTCAAATTTATTTTATATAGTTCCGTAAAATAAATTTGAAAAATTAACTTAAATATATTATTTTATTTTGTCACGCGTATCTCTAAATTCTAAAAAAATGCAGTTGATTACTATGACATGTTCTTAGAGTATCGCCTACTTATAAGTAGTAAATCACATTCCATTAAGCAGAAAAAATGAACAGAAATGTGTAATTAATGAAATTAATAAAATAAAAAGTAAAGTAAAATATCAAATCATCAAATCATGTAGATGGGTATTTAGTTTTAGTCATTACGGAAGTTTATCTTTGAAGTGGTTCCTTCATGAATTCTTAAATGTATATCATATTTCCAGTATATTCTTAGATGTATCTCCTATCTCCAGTATATACAGGGTGGACCAAAAGTCCGTTAACATTTGAATAGGTCGCTGCGTCGGCGCGGGCGGGGTATTGGCGCGGGGGGTGTTACTACAAGCGAGAGCTACTAATAGGGATTTAGTACCATGGCGTCATTCAGCGGAGCGCAACGCGCATTTTGCGTACGCGAGTACTATCGAAACAACGATTCTACGACCGAAGCTAAACGGAAATTTTGTAATCATTACAATATACGGAACAGAAATCAAGCACCAACAATTCAAACGATTAAAAAATGGGTACAGAAGTTCGAAACAACAGGTTCAACTTTAAGTCAACCACGATCCGGCCGACCTAGGACATCGCGCGATCCAGTAAACATAGAGCGTGTACGAGCGTCTGTTCGAGAACAACCTGGTCTCTCTACTCGAAAGCGGTCTAGTGCTTTAGATGTGCCCAGAACATCTCTAAATCGCATTCTACACAAAGATTTACATTTACATCCTTACAAAATTCAAATTGTACAGACTTTAAAGCCAAATGACCCTGCTCAGAAACTGCAGTTTGCTAACGAAGTGCTTGAGAGGTTTACGAGCTTCAATAACATCTTTTTCTCAGACGAGGCACACTTCCACCTAAATGGACATGTCAATCGACAAAATTGCAGATACTGGAGTGACACTAACCCGGACTTGAAGCACCAAAAACCTTTACACTCGCCCAAGGTTACTGTATGGGCCGCATTGTCAGCCAGCGGAATCATTGGTCCATATTTTTATGAAGATCAGAGAAACCGCGCCGTCACCGTTAATACAGAGCGATACATTGTGATGCTACAGAATTTTTTTGCTCCAGCATTACAGGACTTCTCAGGCTTTAATCGAAGCTCTTGGTTCCAACAAGATGGGGCAACATGTCACACCTCCAATGACTCTATAGCAGAACTTCGTGAAATTTTTGGCCAAAAAGTCATATCCAAAAGAGGTGACATTCACTGGCCACCCCGCAGCCCGGATTTAACTCCAATGGACTTTTACCTTTGGGGATATCTCAAAAGTAAAGTTTACATCAGCAACCCAGTGTCTATTGAGGAATTAAAAGAAAATATACGCGAGGAAATGCAGAACATTTCACCAACCACTTGTCGGGCGGTCATGCAAAATTTCCGTTCCCGGTTACAGGTGTGCCAGGATGAACAAGGGTCACATTTGAATGATGTTATTTTTAAAAAGTGAAATCCTAATTTGTCTACTTTATTATTAAATAAACAGTTTTTCACTAAAGTAGCATTTGTATTTTTTATAACCATTTTAAATGTTAACAGACTTTTGGTCCACCCTGTACATTACGGAAGTTTATCTTTGAAGTGGTTCCTTGATGAATTCTTAGATGTATCTCCTATCTCTAGTATATTCTTAGATGTATCTCCTATCTCCAGTATAAACTTATATGCAAGACAGTTAAAGTCAACCTCATGCTAATGTTATTGTCGTATCAGCGTAGGTCATTCAAGAGTGAAAGTGCTTCGAAGAATTCGATCTTATGTACTCGTATAAGCACACAACGCTTTTTGTTTATTTTACCATTTAAATTATCATGTCAGATGACTGCCCAAAACGTGTCTTTGAATAAATTTTACTGCGAAACGAAATGATATCTACTCGCAATAAGA
The DNA here is from genome assembly GCA_947369225.1 of Hofmannophila pseudospretella. NCBI lineage: Eukaryota > Metazoa > Arthropoda > Insecta > Lepidoptera > Oecophoridae > Hofmannophila > Hofmannophila pseudospretella. The sequence continues at coordinate 10,183,965 of OX376316.1, forward strand.
ATATGAATAAGTATAATAAATACTATGCAGATTTTTGTTTCGTAATACCGATCTCCATAACACAGATTATAAAAGTACCAGTGGCACCCTCTTGACAATTTTATTGTAAGCCCGGTCGGCCTTTTTTATTCTCACTTCCTAAAGAATGTGTTATATTTAAGAATAAGAATAAGAATAGTTTATTTGTGCGGTAAGATTACAATGGATCATTTGTATTATTTGGATCTACCTTTACCTCCTAAATACGAGTACTGACGTTAGAATTAGGAGAAAGATAGATTAGATAAGTTTGAAGAATGCGATAAGCGGAGAGTCATTGCAGAGTCATTGTTTTTTACAAAATCCCAGTCAAATTCCTGATGAATAATGATATAAAAATAGAGAAATAAATGTAGGATTATACGAAAAAGCAACAGAATAATAAAAAAGTAAGTGTGTATATTCTATATATAGTCACACGGAAGCGTGTCCGCCAAGTTCGGAACGAAAAAGGGCGACGATGTTATATTATACCTAGACCCTACCAGCTATCTGCCCTCGTGGGGAAGAGTGGAATTTTATTTCCACTCAAGCTAACCACACAGTCTTTATTAAAATACATGCTATCCCTTTCTATGCCATAGCTCTAGAATACAGGAACCATTTCGTGCTACTTTCGACGATATCTCAAAATCTATTTAACCTATATAGCTGAATTTTTGTATGTGTATATAAAAAACTTACCCAATTACTTATAATCCCAAATTTCATAAAAATAGTTCAAATTGTTCCTGAGATATTGACCTCTGAAAATGGCCATTTTTAACACTGACTCATCAAAAACATACGAGTATACTACTTCCAGTTGACTTAGAAACTTGAAATTTGGCATGGAGTTAGGTAATTGGGTATACATAAAGGTAAAAATTAGAAAACAGCCAAGTATGAGTCGAAATAGAAGATAAAGTTAATAGTGTTAAGTTAAAAGTTAAAGTCTATGTTCATACAAATGAAGTACAGTAAAGGCACGTATCGGGGGCAAATATAACTTTGCAACGACCAGATATATGGGTAACATTGTATAAACATAAAAATTATCGCTTGCTTAAAACTAAATCCCTCAAGAATCTAAACGAGATAAGTGAAGAGTCCAAGGTCTTTTATACTTGTAAAATAGTTAGGTAATTTGTAATTTTAGCTTATGTATGTATTTTAGTGTTATTTTAGTATTACTTTATTTTAAATAAACATATCTAAAAGAGTCCATGAGTTTTGTGTGAAAACCTGCCAACTTTAGTTTTGAGCAAGCGATAATTATTATGTTTAAACAATGTTACCTATATATTTCTGTAGGTAAGTTTGGAGGAACGTTAATAATTGTACATAATTGTTTGTATGTGTGCGCTCTTGGAAATAAATTCTTTCTAATAATTGAACTTGGCATCCAGTTAGATCTCCATTCTTTTAATGGCGAAGCCGACATGCCTACTGATTCCTTGCATCGAACTTGGCACCTTTTTCACATTTATGTTTTTGGTGGGATAGATTTCACAAACATCAGATGAGGCGTGACTACTCATAAGTCTTAAGAGTACCGCCCTAAGAAGGCCAACGACACCGTAAACTTGCCCTGAAGAGAGATGGTAGGATAAGAGCAGGCTTGCCAAGGGCCAAAGGCTAACCATTAAATGGAGGAGTGGGGACCAAAGGGGACCCAAATTGACCCAATAATACTTTAGGTGAATGGTGTAATGACCACGTCGATAGATATCTGTGGTTCTATTATGTTCTATACTATAAGGAGAAATAGTAGAAATTATCGAAAAATGTTGCTCCTTTTCCGTAGATAGCACGTAATAGTGTAAGAAAAGACTAAAACGGAGCAAATTTTATAAATTTTGATAAAAAGTCACAGATCGTTTTCTCTATATTTTTCTCTATAGCCTATCGAATCAATTTTCAAGACAAAGATCTAAAACATTTCCCAATTAATATGTTGTACGTCCATATTGTTGTGAAAATAGTTTCTTATTCTGGTTCTTGTTTGTTTTCATAATACGTCTCATATAATTTCCTATTACGTCAAAACGTGGTTTGAAAAAAAAAATTAAAAAAAGAAAATTGGCATATTATTTGCTGACTGTACCATACAATACCAGTTTTATACAATATACCTAGTTTTAAATAACTCCAAAAATCATAAACATGTTCACGTAGTTGTAACTGGTAGCCAACCCTACTGTCCCGTTTTAATATTACACCTGTATATCGCAAGAGTTCTCGGATCAATGTAGCTATATGTTTTGGTTTTAGATACTTCCAAATGAGTGCTACTAATCTGTAGGTACTCACATTCGTGTTCTCAGTAATTTCCAAGTTTTGCGGTCTCCATTGCAGTTGCATTAAGTCGCTCCGATATGTGTTACCGTGTGTTTACCGCCTAAATAACGACTGTTCCCCAAAAAGGCGATCATTTGTAAAACCTTCGCTTCCTCGACAGATTCATTATGTTTCCTTTGTCGACAAGAGTCGAATCGAGTTGACAATGAAGTCGCGTCAAAACGCTAACTATCTAGAACAAATGGGGTGGGAACGAGTGGAGAAAGCAAGCTCGTGACGGTACAAGCAATAACCCCGAGATTCACATGTCACACCTATTAATCTATGATCTGTGGCGACAATATCATACTGCAACTTTTTTAATTTTATAGGGGAAACCATATAGTTATTGCTCTGCGTTACGGTACACATTTCTACCGATAACGGCCATTTTGGCAGAAATGCATAACATAACTTCAGGAATTTAAACAGGGTTATTAATACGATGGGTGTTACGATTAAGGATATCTATAACAAGCAACCACAATACATTCATTATTCCCTTTTTTACGTTTCAAAAAAAATGCATTGATTGCCCAGTCGACGCAGTCATTGCCCCCTGCAAGTTAGAGCTATTGTCCACTCAGAATTAGGGTCCTAAACAACACTAAATGAGATTTATGAATAGGAGTATGTTTTTTTTCGCGTAGGCTGTAGTTTTGATGTGCCCCCTGCATAAAATTACAAATTGTAACATATATTTGTAGAAAGTGGAACTAAAACTAATTTCAGGGCAAAGTGAAACTTATTACCACCTGAACAAACTAAATAAATAATTTCAAACACAAGTGCAAAGACAAGGAATAAGTAAATAATGTGTAGAGCAGAAAAATGCGGTTACACAATATTGCACGTTCAATTGATCAACAATAATTATAAAAGCGTATATATTCTTGTAAAAATTGTTGAAAACATTGTTAAAGATAACAATTATCTATACAACAATGTTGTTAATTAAAAAAAGCAACATAACTCTGATATGTGAAACGCCAAGTTAATTTATTTCCTTAATTATTCAAATTAATCGGACGGAGCTGTTTCTGTCGTCTATACCTTACCCAATTTGGAAGCCATAAACAGACGTGAGCTTCATTAAAGTCCAATATACAAACAGGATGTGGAAAAACCACTACCGAAAACAATAGGTAATATGCATTGCTGCTACTTGTCATGAACGGAACAGCATATATCTTACTTATGAATAAGAAAAATGAGTCTTCTGGGGGTAGCCTACCCGAAACCAGAGGACTATAGGCTTCTTCCTGTAAGCTGTATAGCGTCCTTGATGCAAAGCATATTTAAGAAACAGGAAGGAGACTAAGGAAAGGGGAGAGCACAAAAGATCCCTGAGGGTCTAAATGCCGCTGGGGTTACCCTGGCCCCCGTAAGTAAGTACTAAGAATAATAAATAAAATACAACATGTTACATATTTAATGACATATTTATCTGCTTATCCTCCTAAAGTATTCATACAAAACGACCAGAAAATAAAACTATATACACTGTATGTCCATGAGGTTTTCGTTTATCTTCACCAAAAACTTATAATGTATTGTGATGATTTTTTTTTTAAACCTATACGAAATCATTTTAAAAATCCTTCTAAATAGCCTATAAAAAGGCTAGAACTATAATAAATCCTTTTCATAAATAATAAAAAGATAATGTAGATAGTGTTCGGTGCACACAGATTAATAGTAGATAATACAGGTCGTAAACACAGTCACAGATTACCTAATAGCAGTAACTAATAAATAGGTACTAATAGTACTTAATAAATCGCATACTTGTATACCTACTGAATAGTAAGCCAACTTAGTTTTTGCTTTTACTTCATCATAAAAGTTTAACGTATTTCGTCCGCCTCACACTGTATTCACAGGAATACAATCCTCCATATTACACAACGGCTAATATCGATACAACAAATCAAAATTTCATTGCACCGTCGATCTAATTCGTTCAGAAATCGAAAGTGGATTCCACTGCTCTCTCCGTGGGCGTCCTTTGTGGATCTTCCCATAACCTGTTTGATTCAATAGAGGATAATAAAGCAACAAAATTGATTACAAAACATGGTGTTTGATTACAAAACACTATCAGTCTTCACTTCGGTTGACTGACAGCCGTGAATCAGTGTTGGTGATAAAATCATGGTTTCCTACATGTTTCGTTTAGATAGTTTTGTTTTGTTATTATTTAGATTGTTTCATACAAAGAAATAACGTTTTTATCACACCTGCTTATAAATAGCATCTTTTCGTGCATGCGTAGCCGATAGAAAATTGCTCATAGAAGTCATTGCCATATGTATATAAAATTTACTCGTTTTACATACTTAACTAAGTAATTCAAGTGACTCCAATTCATATAATTATTACGCCACTAGAAATGTAAATCACCAATACGCCTCAAAGGTACCATCAGGTAAAGATGTTTACTTATGTCATTAAAAATTGTATCTTTTTCAACAATTATAATTGCACACTTTCCGCACTAGTATAATAATATACTATTTAACTATAACATAGATAATTGTAAATATTACTTCATTCCGCAGCCTTTAAGAGACTTTCAATTGTAATTATTTAAATTAAATGAAACCTTTAAAATTACAAATAATGTCAATTAATAAATAAATAATTAATAATATTATAAACCTTTAAAGAAAATTATTTAAATTTAATTAACTTGAAATTGTATCGGTTTCGTAACAAGTTGTTTTTCCGTGGGCGAGGAGTTAGCACAACCCCCAAAATGCTGGAGGACCACACCCGTCGTTGGTCAGCGAGTCCATCGGAGAGAAGAGAGAGAAGGCGCTCTTTGGTATCGGAGGCCAAGATCCACTTCGGGTCGCTGCGCCAGCGGAGTAAGTAAGTAAGTAAGTAAGTAATTTGAAATTGCCTGAAAAATCAGACAGGCAAGAGATCTTATAATCAAAAAAAATATTTTTATTTATATCTAAACTAAACCCGCGTTTGATCTCAATCAATAAATTTTCAAATAGCCTATTAGTTGGCCTTTTAGCTTATTACATAATTTAACTTCGATGGGTCTAACTTATTTTATAGTGAGAGAACAACAGTTTAATTTTCTGTGACAAATTGTAAGTAATAAAAATCAAATGCCTATTATAAATGGCTGTAAAGTATGTAAGTATTATTGTTAATGGTGATACCAACATTATAGAGTCGTGCATGGGCGATTGTATTAATGATCATAATCTCGGGGTGAAAGGCCATGTAAGTTCTATATAAAAGCCATGATCTTTTGAGATAGTTTTTATGATCATTTCATAAGAATATTATGGTATTTTTTCCATATTATGGAAATAAGAAAGTGAGTACGCGTATGTTTATAAAATTTGTTACGGATAGTTTGTTTATTTAATCGTATTAATAAAAAAAAGTACGTAAAGTGTACATTTTAGTATCTATTTCGCGAAAACAACTTTGTTGTGTCAGCCTAGGGAGTATTGTGTTATGTTATTATAAGTGTTTTATGGTACAGTGGAAGACACATCAAGTTATACTCTGTGGAATCCTGTCGCAATAAGTTTTTGTTATGATTCCTTGACATTCGTATGAATGATTGAGTCAAATAAATTACAATGTCAAAGTACTAAAGGGTATAAACCTGACGTGTTGTTCACTGTACTCGTAAAGTAACGTAAAGGCACACGGACTCTGACTACGAACTTTTCATGAGAGTAATCTCTGAAAATATAGAACTTTAATGAATGCTCCAAATATGGTAGGTACTCGAGCCCTTTATATAAGAGCTAAAGTTCCCATCCCACCTGAAGACAAGAAAAAATAAGGTAAAATATTTGTTGATAAGTTTGCATTATTTAAACGACAAATATTTATACTAATCACCAGTGATCGGAGTAGGTAGAGCTGTTTTTGGTGCTTGCCACATACGGTCATAATATGGATAAGTATGCCCAATAATCCCGGGATTTCCGGGATTGAATAAATATATTATTTAGATTTTTAACGTTATATTTGTTTTGATACACATTTAAGATTGGTGGCGAAATATTTTTTTTAAGATTCATGGCGCTAGTGTACCTATGGTAGTGTTTTAACTTCTTCGTAAGTTCAAAATTTTTTAAAAATCGTAAACCGCTGAGTAAGGGCGAGGTTTATAAAAGTAATTTACAACATTTGCTCGATAACTTAAAACGGGATCCCGAAATCATATCCATATTAACATAACCTTTGAGGACATTGACCCGAAAGAGCTCTACCTACTCCGATCACAGCTAATCACACACATAATAAAAACAAAGGAACTTACATACTAGAGGCAGAACACGTCGTCAAGGTTTCCCGAGAGCGGCATGGTTCCCAGGACGCTGGCTGCATTGCCTCGCTGGATGGCAAGACTAAACCTTTGCGCGAGGTACGTGCCAGCCCTGAGGTCACCCGAGGCAAGAACCAACCGGGACAGCTCACGGACCTTTTATTTTGTGTTCGTGGATCACGGGCCCATGGTCTCCACTGCGAGCGCCACAAAATCGTGATGAATTGTTAGACACGAATATTTGCGGCGCTTGAGACCCTGCGCCTGCCTTGAGAGCGGTACACTGGATGTGGGACGGGGCTAGTGTATCTAAACTTGCATTATTTACTTAATTCAATTTCAATTTCCGTTCTTTACCTACTCGATCAGATCTTATCTTATACTGTGACAGGGGGCCGGGGATAAACCCCAGCGGCACTTCAACCCTCGGGGATCTTTTGTGCTCTCCCCTTTCCTTAATCTCCTTCCTTAAAGATGTCTTGCGTCAAAGATGCTATACAGCTTATAGGAAGGAGCCTATAGTCTTCTGGTTTCGGGTAGGCTACCCCCAGAAGACTCATGCACTTTCTAGTCAACGAGTCACATTCTCACAATAGGTGTTCCATTGACTCAACGGTGTCACCACAGGCTCTGCAGGTGGGGTTGTCTGTCAGTTTCATTTTATGCAGGAGGCTCTTAGTGCCATAATGTGAACACTCCTACAATGAGTCGTGTGGAATCCCTGTTGTTACTTGATCAGATAATAATTAATATCCTTAATAATTCTAACTGGTATTTATCACGTCCAGTGCACTTACGAGGGTGTGCCACGCGTGGTGAGCACACTGCCAGTGTTAATTATTGTGTAACCATCTATTTCTCGGTTGTTGCCTCGACCGATGATGTTCATGATTTGCGGCCTTCCGTACTTTGTTTACTTTATGTGATACGTTGCACTTCGTTGAGGAAGAGTTTAAAATATTTGTAATAAATAAATAAAAATTCTAATGTCATTTAAAGAATAAATTGAGGCTGCTGTAAAGCGGCGTCGTCATACAAATTTGTAATAATAAAAATACTTTAATCGCTAAATCTGTGATGTTAAAAATAAAGTGTAGGAAATACGACACGATTGCCTGTCGACAGCTCTATTACGCGCGATAAAATACGCGATAAAACTATTCATCGAAAACACCATCTTACTTAACAAACCCTCAATCACACGACAGTTTACCGACGACCCTCACTTTATTCGAAAATCGGACAACTTTTTGTATTTTTTTTGTTAAGTAAGTACTTACCAGAAAGTGCCCAAGAACTTTATTGATTTCCCGATTAAAAAGCAAATGTACTCCTATATTAACCAGGCCAGTAATTTTATTGAGTAAAATAAAAATTTCTATAATTCACAAGATTGTGTTAGTAATAAATAGGGTTTCTCCAAAGGTTCACCGAAAAGGAAATTACGTTTAGGTCTTACACGTCGTTGATAAAAACGCTGGCGATTTTGTAACTAAATCATAATCACCTTTTATTATGTATTCACCTACATTTTATTTAGGGAATTACTATATTTACTACGTAATTGGTAATATCATCTTCAAAGAAACCTGAATCAATTATCTATAGGTGTCTATTCTCTTATTCCTATTCACAAATATGTTAAAAAGTTAATTAAGTTACTTAAGTAATGCGACAATTTAATCTACCAATTTAATTTGAAACAAAAAATCAATCGATTTATATCCAACAAAACATTGAATCGAAGCAATTTTACACGTCGATTATATACGCAAGTGAAAGCATTGTATTATGAAAGTCACTTGGTCTTTCATATTATCATTATATATCCTAACATAATCCAAACAAAACGCAAATCGTTGCCAGAATTACATGAATTATCCGTGTTATTTTTGAGACGACTTTAACATTGAAAGCCTAAGAGCTTATTCAGTGTGTAGCAAAATACCTATATTTCTAAAAAAAATCAATCGATCTAAAAACATTCGAATACCAAAACTAATCGAACTAAGTTACTAGGGAATTCTAAATCGAAGCATCGAATCTCCGGAACTTCCGATTTCGATGTAACCTAGTTATCTATGTTTCTAAAGGTCTAATAAATGAGTATGAGTAGGTGTAGGGTACTCCTATAATTTAATATAAAATAGCACGCTATAGTATTAATGCGAATGGGAAAGTTTGGATACATGGAAGTTAGTTAATCAACTTTGGAATAAAGTTAGAATGCAGTCCGAATTATCACATAATACATATATAGGTGTTTTTCAACCCAGAAAAATATTATGACGTTGTGGTCTTCTTCTTCTTCTTCAGGTCCTAGAACACCTAGTGGTGCATAGGGCTGAGACAATATTCTTCCACCGCGCTCTGTCCGATGCCGCCGACTCTATGGTTTCCCAGGATACTTTAGCCGCATCCAGGTCTTTTTGAAGACTACGTTTCCACGGAGCCCTGAGTCTTCCACGTTTGCGAGATCCTCCTGTAGGTTGGCAGTTCAAAGAGGCGTAGGCGATGCTTTTTGGGCGACGACGTGACCACAACAATTTCCATGATGTTGCGGTACAAGAAAATAATCCACGCGGACGAGGTTGCAGGCAAAAGCTACTTTCAAACAATTTAAATTAAATCCTAATAATTGTTTTATTAAGCCCTATATAAGGTTTTACTACGGGCCGCGCGCGGGTGAGAACGCTTTCTAAGAGCTTCTGAAGATTCCCATACGTAACAATCGCAGAGGTGAACAATGATCTTTGAGAGCACTGACTCCATGATTACAGTGTTTCACACATTTTGTGACGTATGGAGACCTAACCTTACATTTTTGGAACATCATACACATTACTTGCGTAGGTACGAGTAGGTACAGTGTATTCACAAGAAAACTACTTACTATTAACCTACCGCATAACAAAAACGTTTTACTTCCATAAAATCATATCAATTTGTGCAACATAGATATTGAATTATTCTCAAAGCGTTAAAAAACATTTAATTGAGATTTAGTCATTTTCAACTTATACCAATGGCATCCTACACCCAAGACGTTCTGCAAGCAAGTTAGGCTTTCTAATCATGATGGATGATTTCTGGCACCCCTAGGTTCATGGGCGGCGTCACTGTGTGTTGTTTTTAAATAATAAGAACCCATACCAAAACTTATAAACTAAATACAAAGCGTCAAAGCAAAATACTATTTTTCTAGTAATACATTTTGGGACATATGCTGGCATTCACGAGCTGAGTGGGACCATCCACATACCTACAAGTGACATTTTTATTTTCATTCCAATTTATTTAAATTGAAGCCATACATTGTATGTATGAAAAGTGTTACATACGAGTACAGTTGTTACAGTAAAATTAAAATAAATTTTATACAATTTTAACCAACTTTTAACAAATTATAATTTGTGTAATGTCGATTCCTACAGGTATACTGTCTGTATACTGTCTATATATAGACAGGTGCGTACCTACACTATTATACATACCTACCTACCTTCATACTATTTAATAAAAGATAATTTATTCGATATAACTTAATTTTTACTAGCGTACTACCAACTCTACCTAATATAGTTGTATATCTTAATTATTTTTCGCCTAAGTCTAGTGGATGTAACTTGATTGAATAGATAGATAATTTGCTGCCAACTGTCAAACGATTATGTAATTTACTTCAACTTCCCCATACTTTCTCTAATAGCCATTTCTATAGTCAAACAAAATCTGACATGCAATCAAAACTTATCAATAACTTACATCAAACCGAATAAAAAGTTTAAAAACCTATACCGTTATTTAATAACGTCATTAAAAATAGCTAAATTTTACTTGTTTTTATTTTACGATCACCTGTTTAAAAAACTGCCTATAAAAGTTTTTAGTCGGTAACAATATTACCGACTTCATTATACTTATATAATACCTGATACTTCTTAATAATAGGTAGAATGGTATATAAAAGTTTTTTACTTGCAGCTTGAGATCCGTATAAGTTACACGCTAAACGTCACAGTTTACCTAGCAGAATATTGTTTATTGTTTATTTACATATTTCATAACATCACTAACAAACATAAACATAACCAGTTTTACCAATCGTGTGTTACATGTCAATATGTTAGAACGAAGACTTTGTGTCTATGTTTTTACATGTTACTCGTAATGTAGATCTTTACTGCTTCCTTTTTGCAATTTCTCTACCGAAAGGTTGAGAGGTCGCTTTTAGCGACCGCCTATATTTATTCTACCATTACATACGCATTGTCTAATATTAAGTTTTGTGCAATAAAGTATATTCTATTCTATCTTTGGTTATAATTCAAATCTATAATTATTTTTATATTGCATCATTAAATTACTATAAATTAAATAAATAAAAAATATTAATAGCATAGAATGAACAATCTAGAGCAAGTAAACTCAACGAAATCGAAAGTGCCTGTTGCGCACGGGCACATCCGACGCGCGTGCGCGTGAAGCACGCACTACCGAGCAGACACTACCGATTTGCTAATTATCTACATATTGACACAAAAAACACACTTGTAATCGTAATTAGTTAGGTACAAATTTTTGACAATATTGCGGTGGATATAATTACAATTTTTTTTAAAGTATTGCATGTGACGGGATTTGTGAACAAATCTTTTAATGCTTTAGATGGTTCCGGACCATTTCATCACCATTTGCACCACCAGTGATAAAATGTTATGTACTAATTTAGATCCTTTTATAATTGGATACATGAAGTACAGGTGGCCAAATAAGAACGATACAACTTTAAATTATAATTATTTTTATAGCAAATCAAAAATATCAGATATTTTTCCATGAATATTTTATTTAGGCCTGGCAATACGGTATTAACCTAATTTTTTTTATTGCATCATCTATCTACTTACATGGACATACTAAAGAAGGATCTATAATTAGTTTTTCGATATCTCAACTAACATCAGAGATATTAATGGTTAAAGTAAGTACACACAGTTGGATATAATATGATCTGTCCCTTTCTAGCAAAACAGTCCTTTATATGCGTCCAGGGCCTGCTTGTATGGCGCTAGAGAACAGCTACGTCATAAAACTTATTGCCATTTTCTACCGTTTTTCTAGCTATTTTATTTTTCAAAGAATTTTAATTCTGTTTTCAAATTTGACCATCAATTTATCACTATTTCTTAATTTTTAAGAAATGCATTTACTATTTGATACTTGGAAACTATTACTTATGGAATATAACATAAATGCGAGCTCTTTTCAACGCATTTTTCATCACATTTTCGCATACTTCCGATGGTATCCCTTAACTCCCTTAACATTCACTATATAAGTACAAAAATTCACTGTAATAATAAAGAATTAATCCATGATTAAGTAAGACTAACCCATAGTTCACAGTTGCATAATTAATTCAAAGAAAAGTAACAGTAGCGGGGTGTAATGCGACAAAGTCGTAAGTTCTAAAACCGGACGCTCGAGCACGTCTTTTCCATCATCTTTGTTTACCTCGAATAAACGGTACACTGGTGACAGAAAGTGAAACGAGAAAGGAAAAAGAAGGACAATTCCCATTTTCAAAAAACATGTAAAAGAACACTACCTTTCTCAATTTTGATTCCTGTTATGTCATCCATCTTAGTTTGTTAATATTTATTTATGCCTATATATGTATGTACCTACGTATATGTATAATATGTTTTGTATTTTTAGAGATATTTATTATTTATTTTATAGTTATTGCATATCTGTGCTTATATGTCTATATATGCATATTTATTTATTATAGTTGTCTTTATATATTGTATTTATTTTTATTTGACGTACACTCTATGTCTGTCTACCTCTAAATTATTACGCATCTTTCACTTTCGCGGGTTTGCTGGAAGAAATCTCTTTTAGAGATAAGTTCACCCTTTGTACAATGTCTCATTTTAATTGTTTTTATTAAGTGTATTGTCGTACAATAAAGTGTAAAAAAAAAAAAAAAAAAAAAAGGACTTTCTGCTCCAAAAGGATTCTAACCAATTTACATACTAAAATTAGTTGTTGTAACTTTTAATAAAAAAAATGGTTTAATTAAAATAAAATAATTAATTTCATATTTAAAGCGAACGCGTTTATGCCTTTTGTATGTAGATATAATCGTATTTTACAGCGCACAATTAACTTTCTTTAGATATTACCGTTGATAATAGCCCAAATTCTGATAGTACCTACTTGTATAAATATAAAAATAACTGAATCTAATTATGTTGCAAGTTATTGACTCCTTATAGACCACAAATCGCCTGTAGACAATTGACAAAAATTATTGATATTTTAGGGCCTGTAAGCTGGTCTGAGATACCACTGTGTGTAAGTGTACTGACTAGATGATTTAGATCCGGCGAGGTTCGTCGTTCTTCTCCAAGATCAAACAAACTTGTTCTCACATTTCTCTATGGTGACGAAATACGAGAATAGACGAAGCTTTCGTCGATGGCTAAATATTATTATTGTGAAATCTAATCAGAGACTTTTATTTTTAATTGGAGAGCATACGAGCACACGAGCCACCTGATGATGGTCATCGTCGCCGATAGACATCTCACCTCACTATAATTTTAATACAGGGTTTTCGAAGCGCTGTTAACCCTGAGGACTAAGATGGATTGATTGCCTCATGTGCTGGTCATTAAGCTGGTTCTCTTACTTAACCGAAACACAGCAATGCAAGCATTACTGCTTTGCAGCAGAAATGGGTGGTATTACGCAGGCTGACTCTGCACACAGTCATACCACCTTTAGAACTGGAATTTTTTTCAGCAAAATGGATTTCAAATATTTGAAATATACAACGAAAGGTGGCCTTTGCTAGGTCTGTTTATAGATTCACTCCTATTAGAGACCGTCCAATTTAGTTAGATAATCTTAGATGCCTTAGAGACAGTCTTAGAAACTCTTAATATACTTAGGAAACGAACGTAAAGTGGTCAAATTATTATAACCAGCTTGTATATCGCAAGGGGTTTCCTTTGAGGCAACGGATGGGAGCAGACACTAACAAAAATGGATAACCAAACTTAGGTACTTCGGTTATTTCAAAAATAACAAAACATTATAAAGTCATTACCAAAGTTCGTTTGAAATTAGCAAAAGTGGTTTACTACTTCTCAATGTGACTTTGGTTATAATAATTTTGTAGCCAATGTTTTCACGTTAGGTAGACAGAGTTTTGGTTAAATATAACTTGTTATAGTTGTCTGTGATATAAGGAAACATTTCTCTCAGTGGATTTAGGCAGACCCCTATGATATTTCAAGATTAGAGAAATATTTCTGAAGACGTAGTAACTTTTAACTACCAAACCTTTGGTCGAAGTGATCCATTAAGTTTAAAGTCCATAAAAAACTCTACCATGTAAAGATAACTTTATCAGTTGAAAGGTAAATTATCTCGTCGAAACCTCTTCCGTTTGACAAAACGGGTTAAGTTAAATATTTACTTAGGAAGTCACACATTACAGCCTGTCGTAATTCCTTCAAGTTATTTGTAATGGATATCCGTATACCACAAATAAAAGCTTTTTAAGGATACACTTAAGGCATATCAGAAGTAGGTATCTATTTTGTTCAAAGTTCTACTTAAAAGCTGATGGCGATAGCAGCTTTTTACACCATTTCGTGTAAATGGATTTGAACAGAATTGAAAATGAAAACCAATATCTCCCAAAAATGATTACTCTAAGGTGACACATGAAAACTTATTATTTTACGATTAGGTATAGAAGTAACAATAAAAGAAGGTGATATTTTGTCTATTGATTTTGAAATCTCCGAAATTCGGTTAGATTTTGAACTTTGGTTCTTTATTTTAAGTAAGTATCATTCATAAGATGTTTTCATTATATCCTATTGTATCCTATAGATATTATGTTAAGCATTAATACTTATTAAAAATATTATACAACGTGAGAAAAAGGCCTAAAAAGATATTAAAATTGTATTACGTATCATTAAACTATGTCCAAAGCTTAACATTCTTAAGAAAGTTTATATCTTTAAAATATGAATGGTAATAAATACCTATGTAACATCAAGATAATTACACAAATTAACTAATGCCGTGTAAGTGTGATAATCTATCTAAACGAATGTTACAGCGACCATAAAAATATTTCGATTACTTTTTAACTAAGATTAATTTAAAAGCTGTTCAATAAATTACATTTGCTGTAGATGGAAGATTGAAATGATATTTTAATTATTGTATCTTCTTGGAGCAGTCTTTGATCTAACAAAAGTCTAAAAAGTTTAACGAGATGACGACAAAAGAAGAAAAAATCGGTAAAACCTATCCAATATAAAAGTTCTTTAAGGATATGCAAAAGGTATCAGAAATTTCAGAAATATGTACTCATTTGGAAAGAAACTGTTAAAATTAATAAAATTAAGTGATCGTTGCGTGCGATAATTTAACGTAAGATTTTTATTTACAACTTAAAATAATTTATATGATACTAATTTATATGATAAAATAAATAGGTAAGAGAAAAGAAACAAAAAGGAACTTCAATGTTATTTAAAAATGCCTTAAATTAGGCCCGTGTGGTGCGGTACCAAGGATACTGGCAGCGACAGCGTTGCCCTGTTGAATCGCTATGCTGATCCTTTGGGCGAGATAGCTGCCAGCAGCCCTTGGGTCCCGTGTCACATATTATCCAATAAGCGCTTGATCAGATCTCGGAACATAAGATGAATTTTAAAATTAGACAAGAGAAACAAAATTAACAAAAACTTTGACATCGTGAATATGATTCCCAACGACCTAATCATATCTAAGGACTAGCCAAAGTATGTGAAACATGGCTAGAATATAGACCTGGCCTCACCCTCACGGAATAACGCTGGGAGCAAGCGGGAACCGATGGTAAATATAAAGCCCATACTCGTAAGTAACGTATCTTGGTATCTAATAGCTTGTCTCCAATAATAAATTACCATGAAACTTACGAAGATAACACTAACCATTATTAATCTAAACATTCTTATCGACTGATAACCCGATGTGGCAACCGAAGCATATGTATCGTTAAAAGCTCGACAGCGCTATTAAGTTAATAGGAAACGATCACTCACCGTCGTGACCGCCATGGTCCTAATTTGACAGGAGAATCCCAATCACAGTGTCTATTTGGTCATCACTAACTTTCACTGGGAACCAGGATATCACCTCACATGCTGATAATCCTCAGTATTCATATCACCAGGTACTGATAGCACAGAGTCACTTTTAAAGTCATGGTCGGGTCCGATCAGGTTCTACGTGTAATCGGTCCCGAGGTTGCAGATGAATGGAACGCTAGTAAAGCACGAAAAAGCTAACAGTTCCCACGTGAGAGAAATGCCCGTGAGCGAACAATGGTGGAGGCTGCGCGCGAGTCGAAAGGTGGGCAAAAAGCGAATGAGCGCAACGCAAGCGCATGGAGTCGGCGATGTGCGCGCTACGTCGCGCCGCCGGGGCGGGAGAGGCGCCGCTCTACCTGCTGACCCATTTCATAATGCTATGTGGAATTCAAAAACCCTTAATCCAAATCGGTTTATTCCTGTTACCACAAAAAATCTGTTATACTTTTAACGATGGAAAAAACTAGTGTTCGAATTCGTGCGACAGGGTTTATCTAATAAGCTAGAAAACGTAACCTACTAAAATGTAGGTAGGTAATTAAACATAATGTTACCTACGAGTACATTAAAATACCCTATTACAAGAGGATATATATCAGTTTATTAAAATATAATGTGTAGCTACTGCCTTGATTAGCAAATCTAATTAGATATTTGTGCTAAAGTTTTCATAGAAAAACATCCGTATAAAAGAGGAAGTAATGTAAGTAAAGCATTTCTATCGATCGATCTACATTAAATAACAATACGAGTTTTAAGTGGATTAAGTGTTTTGACATTATGGCATTATCTACTTTCTTAGCGGTCTATTTCAATACTTGTTTGCATACTCGTTATGGGCGCCAAAGCCACTATTTAAATCTTTATCTTTCTTCCGATATCTGTTATTGGGAAGTGATGTAAGCTAATTTCAACCTAGAAATAATTGTTTGGGCATGAACCAGTAATGCGACTATCACTGTTAAGACAGTGAGTAATCAGCACTGATCGGAGTAGGTAAGGCTCTTTCGGGTCAATGTCCTCAAAGGTTATATTAATATGGATATGATTTCGGGATCCCGTTTTAAGTTATCGAGCAAATGTTGTAAATTACTTTTATAAACCTCGCCCTTACTCAGCGGTTTACGATTTTTTTTAAATTTTGAACTTACGAAGAAGTTAAAACACTACCATAGATACATGAATCTTAAAAAAAAATATTTCGCCACCAATCTTAAATGTGTATCAAAACAAATATAACGTTAAAAATCTAAATAATAAATTTATTCAATCCCGGAAATCCCGGGATTATTGGACATACTTATCCATATTATGACCGTATGTGGCAAGTACCAAAAACAGCCCTACCTACTCCGATCATAGGTAATCAGTTACACATAAACACTTAAATGACCGTATTTTTTGTTTCTGATTATGAATTTTGAGTGTCGCAATGGGAATAATACGATATATCCTATCGTAGCCGCAATTAGTGACGTTTTGGCTTTTTTTGAATACCCTTTATGTAACATAATAAAAACAAAGAAATAAAAAAAAACTACTCTAAACATTTATTATCAGCATCTACCCAAAAGAAAACATTTATAGACTAAGAAACATTTTTAGTCGTTAGTCTATCTTACCATTTTGTCTAGTCAAGGGATTTCTGGTATTGTTTCGTGGTTGAAAAAGTGCTTGAATCCAAAAGCAGACACTCCAAGTCTGGTGGGTGCTAATTGTGTTCATCGTTATTTGTGTTGTCAGAAATTTAATATAGCTTGTTTGCAAAGAAAGTCAATTTTCATAGAGACAAACAACAAGAAACCCTTGTACATTTCAGCGAGGGCGACGAAGGACAAAGCTCGGGCTTCTCTGATAAATTACTCATTCATTACGCATCGTTACACGTGCCACTTCAATATGGTTGCCCTCTAAATGGTTGTTTGTGGAAGCTTCCTATTGATATTCTAACTTAAATACATATCGATCATTTCTCGGTATTTAATGTAATGTAAATTATTTTATGTATTAAGTAACTACTTGTTCCAAAGTTGCATCCGAAAAATCCTGATGCACACTGAAAATGTTGCGGATTCTTGCACCGAAAATACAAACAAGAATTACAATTTTGAAAAAATGATATTCGATTAAAAATCTATGGTGTCGTTTTCTAGCCAATCTACGACTCTATCTTTGCATGTGTAAAGTCAAAATGTGGTCAACGAAAGGAATTCTACGTGTCATTGATCGATTACACCTCATCCATCATACATTCTATCACGAATCGGCCATTGAGTACAGAGTTACTTGGGCATATCGGCTATTACGAGTGAATTACATTGGCGGCTCGCCCACTATTTATTAACTATGTTGAAGTTCCGCCATATTCGAGGAAGGAACAAGTGCATGCGCATAATTTAATGCGATTAATTTAAATGTAGCAGTGGCATGTAACTTGATACATTAATTACAATCTTTTACTATCATTTTCGTTGTTTTTACGGATCCGTACCTAAAAGGTAAGAAAGGCACTGTATTTGGCGTTAAGACTACAGTGTAAGTCCATCTGACCATCTATCTGCAGGTCACGGCTATTTTTCTCAGCAACAACTAGTGCTATCGACTTGAAATTTGGCAACGCGTTGTATAGTTGTAGGACTAGCTAGTTTGTTTTTAAATACAGCGTATTAGTTATTTTTGTATAATTAAATTAGGTAGGTACAGTCTGCTTTTGAAACATTAAATAATGGCAACCTTTACTGAAATCTCATAGAAACATCGTTACGATTTGTCATTGTTGTATTATTTTTTTAAATCTATCTCAAGTCGAGCAGAAAAAACGGGGCACTACCACCCTTTTCTGAAAGCATTTCGGCCTGTTTTAATCTAACACAAGCTAAAGTAGACCACTAAGTTTCAATTTGCTTTCTCTTCTAGTTTCTTAGTAAATCAAATGCAAAATTAGGCTATTTTGACACCGACTGACTAAGTCCTCACTGATCATCAAAAATCCTTTAGTCATATAAAGCTGAAATTTGGCATGTCTATGCCAAGGACTCCTCTAGCACTCCTGCGTAACGGCCAAGTCTCATAATATTTTAAGAGATATGAATACCTAATGAAATTGATACATCAACGGTATGTAGTTTACTAAGATTAAAATTAAAGTGCCAAATTCATAATACGAACGAATACCGCAGACTTGGCTATACATGAGATCTCACAACTTTTTATGCCCAAACGGCCAAACACGAGACTTGGTCTCTTTTTACAGAATTTTTTTTATCAAATAAAATCGACATCTATTATTTTAAATTTTCTTTCAGAATTACTACTGTTACCTTCCTCAAATTAGGATTTAATGTTCACTATAGTAAGGATGCTGAAAACCGAACAAACAAACATAATAGAAGGAGGAAAGGAAGTAAGTATAGAAAAACGGACCTATATTGTGATTTAGCCTATTTGTGTTTTTGGTAGTATGCGTCGAAACCCCACCCATGGCCAGGATAAAGTAGAAGAAGAAGATAACTCAATTGAAAGTTAGAGCGAATATTGAGCATCAATCTAATGAAGTCACATCTGTGACTTTGCATCTGCAAATAGTCACATAGCTACAGAAATAAAGCTAGTCATAAATCAATAGTTGTGACAATTTTAATGCGATCCGATAAAAATTTGCATGGCATAATTTGCACAAACCACTTTTACCTGTGAGATTCTTGTCGCAACAATAATAAAATAAGCATTAAGTTGCCAAGTTAGTGCCAAGTTAGGACACCTATAGAGACTTAGTATTCATGTAGCAGATATTGCAAGCAGTTGGTTATTTAGTGAAATTGTTGAATTTCGTAGAGCAGCTATATACTCGTATACGCGACTTATTTATTTAGCAGCTTTCGCAAGCTGAGACGATATCATTCTGTGCACGTGTTATTGAGTCAAACAGAATTAAGTAGTATTGCGAAGTCTCGCGAAATGATTTGGGAAAACATTCTCTACAGTCAGCTGTAGAGACTAGAGAGAAGTATAGATAGAGGCGAAACATGTATGTTTGATATTGATTTCTTCACAAATTAGGGGGCTAATTCTAAAATTTATTTCACTGGTCAACAGTTAAAAGTCTAAGGTAGGTATCTACATAATGGTAGTAAAATATTTTTTAGAATCGGTCGAGTAATTCTAAAGAAAATCGCAACGATAAGTGCATGCATTTCCATATATGCACTTTCAGTCGACTACGACATGTAAGTGTAGGTATTGTTAGGAGTGTAAGTAGGTACCCAAACCCTGACCAGAAACTATAAAACCCTCATCCTACTTACATATAAAAGATATTTCTTACACGCAACTTATAACGAAAAGGGATAAGAGAACGCATGACAGTTGAGATGAGGGTGCTATCGAATTTTTAATTATACTTAATTGTATCTTAGGTTATAGTTGTATTTTTTTTAATTCAATAGTTTTATAGGCACACTACATCAGATACCTACTAATATTTTTCCAGATTATATTTCACCTACTGCCCTGGTGTTATGCCTGGTGTTTTCTTCCTTCTTATTATTTTTTATATTTAAATTATGTGTTTCGTTGTGCGTAGTATCATTTATATATTTATCGGTTCGAAACACCTATAGAAAACAGGAGAGGAGAGTTTATATTGTTATTATTCCGATTGCATAAGTTGCGCAAACGCGGGTGCTTCGAATGTCCACCGCGTGCGCGTGCATGTCGAAAGTATGCGAATGTGCCAGAGGTGCGCCTGCCGTCACGGCTTCGTCGTGAGAGAGCTTATAAACATTTATGTTTTGAAGACGGATCTGCTCTAACATCGTCTTAAATAATCTAAACTATAGCAATTTTTTGCTATTTTAGGTCATACTTTTAAAGATATACATGTTTAGGTACCAGATACCTACAATTTAAGTACCTATGTCTGGATTTTTTTTTACTTTAAATATTTAATGTATGACAAAAATCACGAAATAGGCAAAACCTAACTCCAGTAATATAAAATAACAATACTACAATTCGTCTGCCAATGGAATCAATATTAATATTTTTTTCTCGCTACAGATAGGTTCAAATTGTGAAATACCTAAAGTAATATAAAAAAATAAGTTTGGAACATAAATAATATTTTAAAATTTTAAGAGAAAATTAAATCAGATCAAGATGCAGATTATAATTAAGAATATGATGTACTGCACCAACCCTAACTTACACGCCATATTTTTTCCCTAAAAGACTAAAAAATATTATACTCTTATCTTATAAATGCATAGAGCACGAGGATGTCTGCACGAACCTGCACATTTTTCCTCCGAGTTCTAACATAAAAGTCTAAATTATTTTTGCGTCATATTTGATATGTCTCTCTCTATGTTACGTAATACTGTCCTAAATACTGCTAAACACTCTACCCAACATGCAGTTATCTGGCAAATATCGGCCTTTGCAATAAGACCGCGCTCTTACCGCTAAGAGTATTAAACTATTGAAGTTAGTAACTGACACAATTATATCTGTTTCCATGAAGGAACGAACGTTTCATCCATGTCTGTTTCATATTAAGTAAGAAGGAAACTAGGTAACTACTCAAAGAAACAGACAGATAAATCTTGAACTTACTCCAAGATTTACTCAAGCCCAGGATTGATTGTTCTGTTCTGATTTTGACACACCTATGCTAATAATCGATTGGGTTCATACGAGAGACACGCGAGTGAAAGCGGATATCACACGATAGTAACATCTTTGAAGACAGAGATATAGTTAGAGTAGTAACTGAATTGTAATAAGTGATAAAAACCTATATTATGATTACCACTTCTTCTTCTTCATTCGACACATAGGTCAATATGTGCTATTGCACTTATATTTATTTTGTTTATAGGTTAAGAATTAGAATAAAATAACAATGTTGTACCTTTTTACTAATGTGTGAATGAATAAATACTCTTTTTTTATATTCTTATTTATTCGTTTACATAATTTATTCTTTTATATTATTTCTGAGGAGTCTTTCTTCTAATTAACCCGTGGGAAGCCGGGGTGAATCGCTACTAAGTAAATAAGGTAATACTTTTAAGAATGTTTTGCAGTATTTCGAACACAGACACACTGCCACACGGCTATTTTTCGAGCTAAGATAGAACTCGTATAAGAAGCAAAAGAATTATCAAAAATAAATCAGTCTTTAGAGGACCAAAAAGTTTACAAACTCAGCCAATTCAACAATTTTTCCTGTTCATTTACGGAAGTAGCAATTAAGCAGCGTGTAGTCGGTGGCATTGAAAACAATACAGCATCGGGAACTATCTCATACTCTCTTCCTAAAATCGACGTAAGACCCCTCTTTTGCTCCTCCTCAAAATACAGCTTATATGAGTTAATCTTAAGGTCTAATTTTCTGTTCAAAGTTGTGAAGAGTTATGAGGTGTATTTGGATGATTTGCCAGACAAATTTGACCCTGATTCCGCGCTATGGGAGCTGACTCTCGACATGCATTGTGGAGGTTTTCATTCACTTTTTACTATGAGGAGCGATAAAATCACTCTCGGGCGCTAAGTGGTTTACCTTTGTGCTGTGAAATGTTGCAGCCGTATCGTGTAACATTGTTATTTAGATTACTTAGGAGCTTTTACGGCTTCTTTATTATTCTCTTGGCGATCTTCTTGCTTTGCCCAATACTTAGACCTTGCACTAAGCGAAACCAAGACATGTAAATTCCAAACCCCTCCTGGAGGCCAATTCTCATGGAGTGATAAAATATCGCAGTACATAAATATCGAAAAGAATGACGGATATTGAAGGACGGGACTTTTTGCTATTCTCGCATTATCACATTCGATATTTATCGAGTCCTAGCGATCGACATGCAACGAGTGGTCCTTAGCAGTCGATATTTTACATGATATTTATGTCGACATGTGAGACGGGATATTTATCGAGTTTCGATATTATATCCCGGTTTTGAGAATTGGATTTCTGGATATGAAATCATACGCATCGATCGATTGACAAACAAAATATTTTTTATTTCAATTAAAGTACAACTCTAAAATGATACAACACAATCTAGAGTCTAGCCTATAATTACAGACTAATAAGTAGTTTAATTCTAACTTAAATTAATACGGTAACACTTAAAATACAAACAAAATAAGAAAAAATAAGAAATAAAATCACGCCAACTTTTGCGAAAATGCACTTTTGTGTGTGAGATCCTTTACTTGTATCAAACAAACTTTTTTGTGTGTTATACTATAATATATCTCTGTCTATGATGTCAATATGTCAGCAAGTGATAAACAATAATATTAATGATCACAAAATATATATTATTTGTACAATGTGTATTTATTAGCTATATTACGTTTACAACCAGTGTAAAGACCTATCAAGTTCGTAAAATTAATGAATCCAGTTACTTGGTCACCAGTTTACCTGACATTGACTATGAAAGTTTCTACAGAAGAATATTCGATGGAAAAGACAGAAGGGATAAAGTAATTTCTCTGAACGATGGTGCAAGGACAAGTACAGAAGAATATCCTGACACAACAGTGAATGTCGGGGACAAAAAGGATATCCATAAACCAAAACATAAAGTTTCTTTAGCAGTAATAAATAAAGCCAGAGATAACTATTTCAAGAATTTCTATGCTACTATGAAGAAACCAATATGTACACATTATGATACCAGTATGCCACAGAAAATTCATCCGTACAGTAACGCTACATTAAGCATGGATGAAAATAAGATTTCCAATCTGAACCACAATCTCCAGACCGCGAGAAAACTAGCGTCTGTATTGATCAATGAAATTCCGATCAGTATGAAGCCCAGTCAAAAGCTAATTGATAACAGGAATAGAAGGAGAAGGTTTGTGAAGAAACGGAAGTATAAACATTCTCGTGGAAAATATAGAAATTATTATTGAAATACAGTGCCATTTACAATTTTATGTATTACTTATATATTTTGATCAAGATCCTTCTTCGAGTACTTACTTCGGTGATGGTTTAACTGATTTTGATTTAATTAATCAACAGGTACAACCCTTTTGATTAATTATATTAAAAATTGCTTTAAAAGACACAAGACTACTTTTATCGCAATCCTTTAACTTGCCTTTAATTGACATTTCCCACGAAATATTAAAATCATCTGTTGACGGTGATTTAAACTTGCATGTGTAGTCAGATTTGCATACTTTATTCTTGGGATCGTAGTAAGTATCGTCAGGACAGGTGTGTTTGGTACTTTTGAAATTTCTGTTGCTTTCCACGCATTCAATGTAAGTTCTGCAGTCTGTGGAAACAGGATCAGCAATAAAACCGACTTTCTTGCATATAGGCTTACGCTTAGTACATTTGCAACTATCATTGCTCTCATTACCCTCTTTAATATCATCATTACTATCATTGCTGTCTTTAACATCGTCATCATTATTACTATTATTATCATCTTTGCTTTCGTTACTGTCATTAGAATCATTTCCATTCTCAGCACCGTCGCCATTGTTGTTGGGCGGGGTCACTTTGCAAACATAGTTCTCTGCGCACATGGCAGTATGAGGGTTAAAGAGTGACAAGACTGGACAAGTATACTTGTAGGCGCGATAGGTGACAGTAGAGCTATCGTAGATACATAATATGTAATTCTGGCAGATGACGTCATCAGGGTCGGCGAAACGGCCGGCTGATGTGCATTTGAATCTAACTAAAGATAACTCTTCACTATCACCACTTTCGTCACTATCCTTATTATCATTGCTTTCATTACTACCTTTGTTATGTTTACTGTCGTTATGATCGTTGCTATTGTTACTATCTTTGCTATCGTGATTGTCATCATTATCGCTACTATTTTGTTCATTACTGTCACTAGAAACATTGCCATTCTCAGCACTGTTGCCATTGTTGTTGGGCGGGGTCACTTTGCAGATATAGTTAGATGCACATATAGAGGTATGAGGGTTAAAGAGTGATGATGCTGGACAGACATACTTGTAGGCATGATAGGTGACTGTAGCGCTATCGTAGATACAGAAGATATAGTTCTGGCAATAGTGGTCATCGGGGTCTGCGAAACGGCCGGCTGATATGCATTTGAACCGTACTAAAGGTAACTCTTTACTATCATTACTTTCGTCACTATCTTTATTACTCTTACTGTCGTTATTGTCTTTACTATCGTTACCATCATTACTATCGCTATTATTCTTGCTATCGTTACTATCGTTACTCTCATTGCTATTATTGCTGTCGTTACTGTCATCATCATCCTTGCTCTCATTTGAATCTTTACCACTCTCGTTTCCGTTGCCATTATTGTTAGGCGGAGACACTTTGCAGGCATAGTTTGTTGAGCAAATAGCAGTATGAGGGTTAAAGTATGTCGATACTGGACATACATACTTGTAGGCGCGAAAGGTGACTGTATACCTATCGTAGACACATAGAATATAGTTCCGGCAAGTATTGTCATCGAGGTCTGCAAAATGACCAGCTGATGTACATTTGTATTTCCGTAATAATGGTAACTTTTTACTACCATTACTTCCTTTTTTATTTTTTTTCGTTTTCTTTATTTTTTTACAATCTTTACAGTCATTATCATCTTTGTCAATGACATGGTCATCATTACTACCGTTATTATCGTTGCTGTTATTCGAATTATTTCCACTCTCAGCCCCGTTGTTGGGTGGACTCACTTTACAGATAAATTTTGGTGAGCACTTGACGGTATGAGGGTTGAAGAGCGACGAGACCGGACAGGCATACTTGTAGGCGTGAAAAGTGTCAACAGAGCTATCGTAGACACAGGAGATATAATTCTGGCAAGTGTTGTCCTCGGGGTCAGCGAAATGACCAGCTGATATACATTTGAATCTTCGTAATGGTAACTTTTTTTTACCATTACTCTCTTTTTTACTTTTTTTCGTTTTCTTTTGTGTTTTTTTACTATCTTTAATATCATTGCTGTCATTGTTATCGTTCACATCATGACTGTCGTTACTATCTTTATTTTCTTCACTACCGTTATCTTTTGCATCATTACCATCACTACTGTCGTCATGATCGTTGCTATCTTTACCATCATTGTTATCATTGCTGTCATTATTTTCACCATCATTATTGTTGATATCTTTTTCGTCGCTTTTATTAGAACCATTTCCATTCTCATTGCCATTATCATTATTGCTGGGCGGAGTCACATTACTGCTATTATTATCATCTTTGCTGTCATTACTGTCATTAGAACCGTTGCCACTCTCAACACCGTTACCATCGTTGTTGGGCGGGGTCACTTTGCAGATATGGTTGGCTGCGCACATGGTTGTATCAGGGTTAAAGAGTGATGATGCTGGACAGACGTATTTGTAAGCAAAGTAGGTGACTGTAGAGCTATCGTAGATACAGAAGATATAGTTCTGGCATGTGACGTCATCGGGGTCTGCGAAACGGCCGGCTGCTGTGCATTTGAAAGTTGCTTTAACTTGCCATACGGCACATAGAACCTGTAGATACCAAAAAATATGATAATGAGTTTATATGAAGGATAATCCTTCCTATTATATAAATGACAAGTGTATCGGCAAGCGGACGCATATGGCGGAAAGGACAAGTTTTTTTAAGGTGGGCTGTGGATGGCAGTTGGCCCCTCCATAGCTTGCTATGGCTTTCAACTCGTCGCAATATAAGTTCAACAACAGATGAAGAGCTATCACTATTTCAAGTTCAATTTGTTACTATTTGTCAACCAAGCCATCTATAAAACGAGTGGTGTTTTCATAATAGGTAGAGGTGTTCAGCTACGTTATTTTGGCTATCATGTCGAAAGGACATAAGACCTCCATTGACTGCCGGAAAAATTAAAAGTCTTCTGGTTTTTTTTTTCAGACCAAAAGGCAGCGACGTGAATATCCTTCTGCACTTCAAATAGATAACTTCTGTGCATAGACATATTTTATGGGAAAACAGTAGACACGACACTCCCACATAAAATAAAAAGAAATCTACTTACAAAGAATATGGTTATTCCTATGCTACCCTCCATCGCAGAGGAAAGATTATCTGTGATGAACAATTATAAAGCTTTCTACATTTATACCTTCGGTATTATTAAGCTATGCAATATGCTATAATGCAGATTAACTCAATTGTCATAACAGTCTTAACAATATCATACGGGCGGATCATACCTAAGTATTAATCTTATCCTGAATAAACATCAATTTGAACTGACATGATAGGTGAAACCCCCGACTTACCATTGTTGTGGAATTCCCTGTACTTTTTTCTGGTCGTTATATAAGGTCCCCAATGTTCCAGATGTGTCCTAAACATTTGGGCTCAATTTCGAACCACCTATTACCCTTCAAGAGATCCCATCTGACATCAAAAATACTCCAAGACGTGGCGTGGACACTCTCGACAAAATTATCTGTTATATAGGGTGGGCCATGAATTAGTTAACAATTGAAAAAATCATATAAAGAAAACCATTTGACATATTTTTAAAATTGTTTATTTACAAGAAAGTTAGTTATTTGGAATTTATTTTTTAAAAATAACATCATCTAAATGACCACCGTTTCGATTTTTGCACTCTTCTAAGCGAACACCGAAATTTTCGAATACTCGTCGACAAAGAGACCGCGAGATCGCTGACATTTCTTCACTAATGTCAGCGATCCAGATTTAAGATTTAACGCCAGCAGACTTCTTTTTATGGGGTTATTTGAAGAGTCGTGTTTACACCCATAAACCAAAAACACTACGTGAACTAAAGGAAAAAATTAGTGAAGAAATGTCAGCGATCTCGCGGTCTCTTTGTCGACGAGTATTCGAAAATTTCGGTGTTCGCTTAGAAGAGTGCAAAAATCGAAACGGTGGTCATTTAGATGATGTTATTTTTAAAAAATAAATTCCAAATAACTAACTTTCTTGTAAATAAACAATTTTAAAAATATGTCAAATGGTTTTCTTTATATGATTTTTTCAATTGTTAACTAATTCATGGCCCACCCTATATAAGAAAATCTGCGTCTAAATCGAATTATTACGCCGGTTGTTGAGTTTTACAAAGAGACATACGCCTCAAAGTTTTACACCCCTTCATTTTCAGGTTAAAAACTGTGTTAGCTTAGCTATTGAGTAATTTACTTTCTTTCTTATCTAGACCACTTTTCTGCAAAACATGATAAAACTTACTTAATAGTGACATAAACTTGATCTGGTAATCACTAATCAGCAGCCTATCCTATAATCCACAGTTTGGCTAAGAGTCTTCAGCAAGTTTATTGTTTATTTATATATTTCATAACAACACTAACAGCCACAGCTAAGTGGAGGCACCCACTTTGCGTATAGGAACAAATCATCCCTCCATTCAAGGGCGTTCCAGTTTCATGATATTTGCATATTGTGGTCTCCAACTTTCCATTCTTCGGTTTTGTAGCAGATGTTGAAGGTAGAACTTGATGTGCAGGGTTGCCTGGGGAGGTACCACCCTATTATGTACTTATTTCTGCCACAAAGAAGCAATGCTTGCATTGCTATGCCAATAGCATAGCCGATACCACTATCTATCTATCAGCCCGTATCTGTCCACTGCTGGACAAAGGCCTCTCCCAGGACGCGCCACACATTGCTATGCCAATAGCATAGCCGATACATCTATCTATCTATCAGCCCGTGTCTGTCCACTGCTGGACAAAGGCCTCTCCCAGGACGCGCCATATTACTCGGTCCTCCGCCTTTCTCATCCAACCATCGCCAGCAACCTTTTTCAGGTCCTCGGTCCACCGTGCAGGGGGGCGTCCCACACTGCCCTTTCTTGTACGCGGTCTCCACAGGTTGTCGGTTCTGCGACAGACATGGCCATCCCATTCCACTTCAACTTGCTAATCATATGAGCTATGTCGATAACCCGCGTTTTTGTGACGGATGACTAACCGAAACATATACAAAAGAGAATGAGAGCCTTGCATGAGTAATTGCCGTAGCTAGTCGGTTCGCCTGTTACTTCCAACATTAAAAACCGGTCAAGTGCGAGTCGACCTCGCCATATCTAGTATTTAAATCCATACTATAAAGACTATTTCTAAGTAATGAGTGAAAAAAACTTTTAACCTTTTTGCTCACAACTTGCAAATATGTATGTACTCGTATGTATGTATGTATACCAAGTTTTACTATTTGTTGTTCAAATAGAGGATTTGACTAATTACTAATTTTGATTAATTACATTAGCTAATTTTCAATGTCCTAGATAATACCGTTTATGAGATAGAACTGATAACAAAAGTGATCTAAAATTTTGATGGGTGCTTACGTCGTTATTTCTCTACGAAAAAAATTAGAGAAAATATATTCGTACTTTACTCAATGCTTTATAAAACCATACTCCGCACCATCGTACAAAAATATTTTTATTTATCGACCCCCTTTACGTATATGGGACCCCCTCTAAAATATAAATCTACAAAATTTTAAAGTCGATATTTAGATTTGAGTAAAGGGAATTCATATCATGTGAAATTTGAAAGTCTGTATCTTATTCCGTTTAGGCACTAGACCCGCGTGACAGACGGACGGACGACGACGGAGCGACAGCCTCGTGTAAGGATCCCTAAAAGGATGTGACAAGCTCTTTGTTTACGCTATTAGCACAGAACATTATTGCTATTAGTGAATTGTGTTTGATAAACATTGTCTATACGAACGTTTGAACGTTGAACGTTTGAAGATAATCTACTCGTAGTTACATCTTACTGGGTCAGTGACAAATTAGTAAATAGGTTAAAGAAGTCAAAACAAAATTTTGAAAACATTTATTTAGAATTTACGTAGAAATTGTTATAGTAGGATTAGTAGGTGATATCTTATCTTATGATAGGGGCCGGGAATAACCCAGCGGCATTTCGACCCTTGAGGATCTTTTGTGCCAACCCCATTTTACACACTGGTCATCTCAGTGTGTAGGTTTCCTCACGATGTTTTCCTTCACCGTTAGAGCAGTCGGTAAATGTACGTAAGTCTTCGAAAAATACGAAAAACTCATTATACACGGCACTGCACGGTTTCGAACCCGGACCTCCTGCATGGGTGTTCGGTGCCCTAGACGCCCACTGTGCCACCGACGCTCTGATTAGTAGGTACTTAAATGTAAATAAGTAACTCATACCTAACCATTTTATACACTTTAATTACAAAAGTATACCTAACAATAAAAACCTAATAAACAGTTAAAATGAGAGAGTTTCAGCTCTCAAATATTCAACGCTCGATTGTTCAATCAACCGGTCAAAAATTAGTAACAAAAATAAAGTTCTTCATCTGACTACTTCACCTGACTACTTGTTCATAAACTAACGAGCGTATATTGAATTTTATGAAGTCGGACAGGTATAATTTGTAGTACACTTCTTTTCTGATGGATCAAACACAGAGGTCGTAGGACAAGTATATTCATACACAATGAAGGTTCCATCGCCGGCCGACACGCAATAGTAGTAAGCTTGACACGTGGAGTCTTCGGAATTCGCGTATCTGCCGGCCGATGTACAATTAAAAGCTGTACCTGTTTCTGCTGTACAATTGTAGTCAGATTCACAGTTAGTTGTATCGGGGTTAAAGTAGGTTCCATCGGGGCAGGTATACGTAGTTTCCGAGAAGGTTCCATCGATTTCCACGCATTCTATGTAAGTGGTGCAGTTTGTTGAAGCAGGATCGGCGATGTATCCGTCTGTTGTGCAAACACTGTCGGTGCTATTACTAGTGCTGTTGGTGGATGTCGAGTTACAGACGTAGTTGCCTGAGGCTGTGCACTGGGCGCTATTGGGGTTGAAGACGGACGTGGTCGGGCAGACGTAGTCGTAGGCGAGGAAGTTGGATGAGGAGCTGTCATAGACGCAGTACGTGTAGTTTTTACAGGTGGTGTCGTCCGGATCTGGGAAGCGGCCGGCAGAAGTGCAGTTAACAGCTCCGTGCGCCTGCCACGCGGCACATAATACCTGCAATGCAAAAGTGAATTGAAATTTACAATACAGAAATCCTAAAAAATAAATATGAAAACTTTAGATTAACGTGTCGTTTGAATTTAAGTGGTATGGTCGATTGCCATGTGATGAGGAAAGACGAGAAAAGGAGAGAAAACCAGAGACAGACCAATTGCGACCTGGAGAATCGAGCCCAATGATTTTAAAGGCCCAACAAACAGCGACCCAACGACAACCCAGAATCGATCGACCTTTCTCAAGAAAATAAAGAAGGCTAAATGTGTGAAAAAGCAAAGGAATAGAAATAGATGTCTATTTCCAAAAATTGTTAATCTCTGGATGATAAAGGAACAACATTAGCTTACAAGAAATATGGCAATTCCAATTCTGCTCTCCATTGCTACAGTTGAATCCTTTGTGAGCAAATGTCATAAAGTTCTCTACATTTATACCTACACGGGTAGTAAAGAAGAAATACCACCAATAATTTGGATAATATACATAATTGTCACTCTCATTAATGTGTCACAGGATTGGTCGGCACTTTACTAATCTAAGCGTAGGTACCTAAATGTGTACCAAAAGAAATAAAAACATGATCTCAGCACTTATCATTATGCTTGTTGTAATCTTCATCAATAACATAATCAACCATCGACATAGGTAATAGTAATGTGCTGTTTTCGTAATCATATATACATAACTTCACATTATATCCCTTGCGGGGTAGGCAGTGAGAATGGAGCGCCACGAATCTCTGTCTTGCCACGCCTCTCTTGCTTCCTCTACAGTCATTCGTCGTTTCGCGCATGTTCGCCGGTGGTGTCGTAATCAAGATAGCTACATAAACTCATCTTTCTACCATATACTACTATATCTACTTTATATACCTAACTCCGACAAATGAATGATGCGTTTTTTATGCGTATATGTTTATAGGAAAAACGGTTACCGATTCTGATGTACACGAGTTTAAATTTTAAAATACTATCATTTACTAAATCTCAAATCTTGAAAATAATGGAATCCTAAGTATATTATTTTCACTTCCACATTGTACCTGCATTGTATTGTACCATATCCTTCTTCACCTTCAAATTCTGCTCCATGTAATCTGATAAGCCCGATTATAGGTTTAATTTAATCACGTTTTTGTTTCATCATGTTTCACATTAATTCACACTAGTTTTTCTAACAGCATTCAGAGATGTGATGTGACGTATAAAAAGATTTCGGTTTTCGTGGTGGGTATTTCATATGAGTAATTTAAAACTATTATAATGTAAATATTGAAGTTGTTTATAGAGTTCGTCATAATGTGAAAACAGGGTCACGTAAGAGCATAATGCGGTACGTATATTTATTTTCATATTGTGATATGGAGTGTGGAATCCAAACATTAAGTTGTAACATCATAATCTTGTATGTAAATAAATGTCTTAGTGTTGTGTCTCAGTCGACATTATTGCCTACTGTATTAGAATCATCATCATCAGCCTAACGTCTACCTTGTGTAGGGGCACAGGCCTCTCTTTGCATAAAGGGGTAAGGGCCATAAACCACGGAGCGGACCCAGTTTTGTGCTGGAATACATACACCTTCAGAAATGTTTTTCCTCAGATATACCAGTTTCCTCACGATGTTTGTTAGAGTAGTCGGTGAATGTATGTAAGCCTTCGAAATATTGAAAATTTATGATATATCCATTGTATGTTTTCTAAAATAATCAATTTAATTTGCTGACTAATCTTTTGTTCGAAACTTTATTTAGATATCAATAGCAAGCATCACCCTTATTATACAAATATCAACATTGCTTTGAAAATAGTTTTAAAAGTTAAAAAACCTAATATCAAAAATTCTGTACAAATAATCCAAATACTTATACTTCCAATAGGTAGAGCAAAAGCAAACTGAACATTTATACCTACACCAAAAAGATGAAAACCATTGATTCTGTGAAGAGCCAAATTTTTCTTATCCTATCGCGCAAAGAATTATCGTAAGTTCTATATTGTCTCTACATCGATATAATGAAGAAAAAAAATAGATCCCCTCACTTTGAAGGTATATTGTTGTAATGATTCCCTAGCTTCCGCTTTATCTCCAGTGATACGTGAGATGTAAACTAGGTAAAAACATGTGGTAATAAAATTTTCTAACTGAAACAAGTGACACAAAGTATTATAATAGGTACTGCGCTCGATTGTAGGTGTTGTTTATGGAAAAATAGAAAGATGATACGAGTCTGGATTTTTATTTTCTGCGTGGTGAGTTTTTGTTGAGTTGAGATCACGCACATATTATACTACTGGTCAATAGTTTGGTCGTTGGCCATGATGTATGAGATCGACCGACTGAAAATGAAAATTGAGTCGGGGTAGCCGCCCCCATTTAAACCCATACATCGTAGGGCCCACGGCCTATTTAATTACGTGTTAGTTTTAATTTTATTTAGGTTTTCGTTCATTAATCATTGTTTTCTTAGTTTTAATGTTGGAAATATAATTTAATTGGATATTTTTTGTGGTTTTGTATTCTGTATAGTATTGGTTATTTAAAAAACGGCCAAGAGCGTGTCAGACACGCACTTGATAGGGTTCCGTACGTAGCCGTTCTATCCAGCTTCTATCACAAAAATATATTGACGTCGATTTCATACAATTTGTTCCAAATTACATTATAATTTTGTCGAGTTCTATTTAACAACGTAAGTTTTGTACTGGATCCGTTAAAATTTTAATTTAAAATACTTACATACACTGATATGGTTGTAGGTGTTACAAAAGTTAAGAAGGGACACTATGTATGTCGCCATATAGACAAAAGAACAGACAGACATACATACATACAGACAGACATAACGAAAGGGTTCCTAGTTGGCTACGGAATTATACTTGAATGAAGAAGTCAACGATTTAGTCGACTATATGGACTTATTACACTTGAGTGAAATCAGTTTGATTGAATTCAGTCAGAATGCATTCAGTTGGTTAGTCTGCGATTTATGGCATATTATTAACAGTGGCCTGTCTAATTTGTAGACTTAATCATAGACTTTGTAGACTGAATTCATATTTTAGCCCATAACTTTAATAGACAGGCTTCTGTTTATAGGCGTATTGAATGAATTCAGTCAAACTGAATTCAATACGGTATCAACCTAATTATTTTTTTATTGCATCAATCAACTCCATGGACCTACTAAAGAAGGATCTAAAATTAGTTTTTCGGAATCTCAACTGACATGAGAGATAATAATGGTTGAAGTTAGTATTGGACAGATGCTCTGTCCCTTTCTAGCAAAACAGTCCTTTTTATGCAACCTGCTTGTATGGCGCTATTTAGAGTACAGTTACGTCAAAATAACGTTGTAACTACCATTCTGATTTTTGTTTGCGTGTAGTTATTTTATTTCTCAACGAATTTTATTAGTTCCTATTTTACATTTAGCCATCAATTTATGACTATTTCTTAATTTTTAAGAAATGCATTTAATATTTGATACATGGAAACGACTAATCAACTGAAATTAGTCAAACTGAATTCAGTCAAGCCTTTACGTTCTATTTTTAAAACTTTAAAATTACGACAATCCTAAGTTTTACCACGTTTTACATAGGTACACTAATGTTGTGTCAGTAGGTATATTTTACCTATTTATTGAAATGACCTGGCCTACCTGCCAACCTACTTTAGAAATAGTTTTCTATCGTCCTTCAACATGTATTTCATGCCTGGAATGTCAGTCATCACTAAATCAACAAAACAATTGCTGATAAGACATTCTCAATTACAGGGCTTAAACCATGGCGTCAGTCGAGCGTCTCAGTGCACAGAGCTTGGAAAATTCCCCAACGACGAAGGAAGGGCCGACTGCCGTGGGTACTCCATTTGCTTACCCGGCGCTAACTTAGCATTCTTCCAATACAACTTGTCCTGCCCTCCAAGTTCCATCTACAATCACGTAGATAATCAATGCACCAACGCTTCAACCTACCAATGCTTACCGGAATATAGATGTACAGAAATTGGAAACTACGCTTATCAAGACAGTATTGACTGCACCTCATACATTGCGTGCATTGATGGGCTAACCGCAAGACTCATAGAATGTCATAATGATACTGTTTTCAGTACATTCGAAAAACATTGTGTAGATAAATCTCAGTATGAATGTAATAGCGCAACATATTTAAATATTAATTATGTAATTTTATATTCTGTCGTAAGTTACATCACGCTGTACAAATAAATTTTGCAATTATGAAATACTGATTTGATTACTCCGTCTCCGCTTCCCGCCCTCCTACTTTATATCCGTTTCCCCTTTTTGTATGCTTTGTTTGTACTATTTGACACAAAAACATTAAAGCAAATTAACATTTTTGCACCTGTTTTGTATAGCGCTATCTCTTTCTTTAATAGACATGGCACTGAGAATGTGCTATAAAAGCATACAAGTGACAAGGACAAGGAACAACTTTTTATTTATTAATCTGTGGTTGGAGTTTCTCCCGCGCTTTTGTCGCGTCCACACCAACTTTTTTTCATTGTCTTGCAAATTGTTTTACAGTAGTGCTTTTCAAGTAAGAATGGTGTTTTTTATTCGAAGAACGTCTACAAAATGTGATTAATGTATGGGACAATGAAGTAAAGTCAAATAAGACGCTGCACCCCGATCCGTACTTGGCTGGATTTTAAAGAGCCATACTGCGTCCGGGACGCCTTCTTCTTTGGTTCGGATGGTGCAGAAGCGTGGAAGATTCTCCCAGATAGCATTGAAATGTGTCACACCAGCATTTTAATGAAGACTTGCAAGAGTTATTTACATCAGACATGGCTGTATGGGCTCAGTTCCCTTTGCCTTAAAAAAACAAACAATTATTAATCTGTGGAGTCTGTGGTGTACAAGTGTTGTTGTTGTTTTGAGGTTAGAATTTTGAGAATAAAATTAGTCATTTCTTTATTTTCTACCTAAAACCATCACCAAAGTGTAATCAAATATAATTAACAGCACTTGATACAAATGTATTCCAACGTTATCTTGCCAAGGTAAGCAATATTCGGATCAGGTTAGTTAGAATTTATATAATCTTGCACCGATATCTCGTATTTTATCAAATCCATAACACAACTAGCGTTCTAAACAGACAATGGTCGAGGCTAGCGTGTTTCTGCCGGTCCGTGTCTACGATAGAAGGCCAGAAGCTGCCCCAGACGAGTGCGTCGAGTGACGGAATCTCGCCGCCGCCACGGATTCCCAGGGGACCTACGGACATCCTGCAAGCGCTGGCAGCTACAGTCGGACCTGACCCCACGGCTGCTCATTATAAGTAATTAAAACTTATAGATCTTCAAGTTAAAAAAAAATATATTGAAATTATCTAAATATTTAAGCTCAAAGACAAGTTGGAGTGTCGGGGGCACTGAGAGAAAGTGTTAGAGGTTTTTCTATTCTATTCTATTCTTAGAAAAAATCAGAGTTGTTACAAAATTAACGGTTTTACAGAAACCTAGTAGGTGCAGAACCGACTGGGATAGATTTAGTTATGTATGATGATGACACACGGAAAGAGCATAATAAGCAAAACTGACCAGTCTTTCTATTTTTTTCGATGACAAAATTTGAAATTTTTTTTCGATATCATATGACTAAAGGTAAACCTTACAATGTTAGGGTTTTTTTGTAATTTAAAAGTGCTTATATGGGAAGGTTCTGAGATAGGAATAAAAATAATACAAGTGAAAAGTATTGCAATTCTCTGTTTTTATAAGTACAATGTATTATTTTAGGTACCATGATGACCCATACTTGATCCCGCTTTCAAATTTCCGTAAGCGATCATATGCACTAGCAGCGGAGGCTGGGCGTAAGGCTGCTGCATGGATCAGAGATGAGAATGCTGAGCTGTTCACAACGCGAGTGTGGGACCCACCAGGCAGGATGAAGACACCGTACTTGAATGCTGACCCTAGAATTGAGGCTTACACTCCAAAACCTATTTATAATGACGAAAGCAAGGTATGACTGTTTTAACTACTATGTTTTGTATTACTATGTAGTATTGCATCATCTGATGGCTCATTTAATATTGATAGACATTATTTATTGTCTAGAACAGGACATCCCAACCAGTGCACCTCCCTTATGATTGTAAAGAGATCATAAGCCAATGTGTTCAGACATTCTAAAGAAAAATCCATTTGAAGTCTTAAATCCACTCATTAATTAATTCAATCAGTCCACGGCATTGATTATGCTTGTAATTAAGAAATAAATGTCATAAAAATCATGTGTTTTTTTATTGTAATAATGAAAAAAAAATTAAAGGCACACATGAAAATATTTTTTAGAATCTGGAGAGGCTCAACACCATCAAGGTTGGGAATCCCTGGTTTAGAACATAATTTAAAAAACTGGTCAACCAAGTGCTAGTCGGACTCACGCACCGAAGGTTTAAGACCTTATGTGATGCACAATGACTAAATTAGCGTCAATTCTGGGGTAGCCGCTAAATCCAAAATAAAATTCCTATTAATTTTGTACAATGACTAGTGTGATACCAGTGCAAAAGTTTACAATATCCTTGTGAAATCAACACATCCTTCATTTTAATATTTTACTATAGGTGACTGAAGAAGACTTAAAATACACAATAAAAAATTCCCTGCTAGAAGACTCAATAAAAGTGTTCCAACTGCTCGGTGGAACTGAAAGTGTAAATGAAGAACTGAAGATAGCCTTCCTTCAAATGCTGTGCTTTTATAATGAGAAGGAGCCAGAGTCGGCTGAGTGGCTCGAAGAGAGGTGGTTTGCAGCTAGTTCGAGGGAGAGACATGCCGCTACGTGGAGGTATTTTTTATTATTTATAATAATAATCATCATTAACCTATTAATATCACTGTTGGGACAACAGACCTCCCCTTGCACAAGGGGGTACGGGCCATGATCCATCGAGTGGGCCCAGTGCTGATTGGTGGATTTCACACGCCTTTGAAAACTTTTAATTTCCTCAACCATGCAGGTTTCCTCACGATTTTTCCTTCACCGTCACTAGACCACCGATGCTCTAATAATAATAATAATAAATCATTATTTCGAGCTCCATAGGCCCATAGATACATACCCTATAGACTAACATAGTTACAAAAGTAATAATAAAATTATTAAGATGCAGCTCGATTTCATGATGTCATTTTTTTGTCTATTTTTATGACAACCCGTGTTTGGCCTCAATCTCACCTGGTGGTAAGTGATGATGAAGCCGAAGATGCAGCACACGGGAATAGTGAGTTTTGGCTCCCCTGTAAACACTGTCACAATATTCAACACAGAAGTGAACATATTTGGCAATTTTCAAATTAGAAGCCTATATAATTAATTTATTGTGAATCTCAATTACTCAAATAAGATTTTGTATATCGTAGGTCCATAGGCATTTTGAAAAGTGCATGAATTTTGTAAACAAAATTCATGCACTTTTAAAAATGCCTATTACCTATGCCAAGATTTTAAAAAATAATGTCTGATGATGAATAAGTAGTTTTTATATATAGATAATGTGAATAATACTTTTTTAGATTGGGTGGTCTAGCTGATAAAATATTTACGTCAATAGAACCTAAAACACCTGAAGCATATTGTACCATCATCCGAGGCATGGCAAAATACTATCAGGTATAAATTACAACATTACTATTTTAGCATCAAATGTAGCCTCCTTGATCTAGTATATTATTACTCATTTACACTGGTCTGGTAATGAGATCTTGCAGTACCAGATTAGTGTAAACAAACCATTAAAGCTGAAGACCGTATAAATGCAATTCCTGCTACAGAAAATTTAACATAAAAATGAAAATATTAAACCAACTCTTACGGCGATAAGTGGGAACTACCTATGATTGAAGGTGGTTCCTCTTTCTACCCTTTTAGGGATTATAGATGTGAGAGTTTATGTATATATGTAAAAAAATAAAAACTTTTTTCAGGCTGAAAGAGCTCATGCATTAGCAAAAGAGGCAATAGAGAAAGGCATCCCATTATCGACAGGTGTCTATAATTCCCTGTTAAGTTGCATCGGGTTCTTACGAGAGGGTACAGCGCTCCGAATTGACGCACTGAAGGGCCTTTTAAAAGAGATGGAGGAACAGGTTAGTGAAAAATACATTTTAATAATATAACATATTTTAATTTATTGAAGATGGTAGATCCTGCACATCGCAGTGTGCACAGTGCAGGATCGCCTGGAGAGGTATCACCTTTTACCTTGTACGCAAAGCAGCAACCGAAACACTATCTGAAGTTTCAGTAAGAGATGGCTCTCTTCTGGGCGTAATTACAGACACGTGCGGCACTCAACTAGCCTTCTGAAGGATTTTCGATGTGCTGCTAACCTTGAGCACTTATGTGGGGTGACTCTCATGTCCCTAGCTGGCTTTCCGTTTAAACTCGAACACAGGAATGCAAGCATTATAGTTTTGTGGCAGAAATAGCTAAAACCCCAATGGTGACTCTGTATAAAATCAGGTATGATTTGAAAGAAGGTTTACTTCATCATCTTGACCAGAAATTTAATCCATTGCGAATTTTTTTCCATTGTGATCTCATAACTATAACACTAATTATAAAAGAATCTCTAAGCGCCACTGGTACTGATTTTTATTTTTCTAGTCTGGTATTAAAATTATATCTTTATTTTTATCTATTGTTCTACTCTCCTCTTATAGGGTATATCACCAAATGATCAGACTTTAACGGCGTGCCTCAGGTCTGTCTCTGTATGGGGCAGTGGTAAGATCCTCCAGCAAATGGCGCTGCAAATCCTAGCAGAGTTCAGACAATTGGGAATCCAACCTGGATTGTCCGCTTATTACTATCTGCTGTGCCTTTTCTGTAAAGAACGTAAGTCCCATTTATAATGTTTGAATATTTTTCACTATAAGATTCTGGCGCGCTTGTGGGAAGGTCGAATTCAAAGATAACGAGAGTTAGTGCTAAACCTGGGTTAAATCACAAAAACGTCTTGCACTAACGCAAACCCTGAAACATTTTGTATGAAAACCATAGTCATTCCGCCAGTTAAACCAGGGTTAAATTACCCGGATTAAAAACGTTTAACCCGCACTTTCGCGTAAGGGTGGCTTACGCGAAAGTGCGGGTTAAACGTTTTTAATCCGGGTAAGTTAAAGCAGCCACCGAAAAAGCTGGTCATAGATTTGAATCACAGAAATTGTCTTTTTTTATATTAAGTATGCCTTCGAAACTGTTATAGCAAACATAAAAGGTTTTTTAAAGATGAAACTTACGTAAAAGTGTAGATAGTTAGTCATCAAATATCTTGTAGTACTCTCATAGGCTCAATAAAAAAAAGTAAATATCCAATCTTGAAACAAGCGTTAGAAAGAAACCACAATTTCAACATTAAATTCGTATTTGCAGGAGGTCCTCGTATAGACATACTGTCCACAATACTCAATGATCTGGAAACGCGAGATAACCTGCACGCTAATGAAGCCTCTGACACTAACTTTTTCATCACAGCCATGGGGGTCTGCAGTGATCACTTACAGGTATAACTCTAAATTAAAATTTAAAAAACCCCCGAGTTAACATTGTGGAAATTCCCTTACTTTTTCCTGGTCATCATCAGGCCCTTGAGGTTCCAGATGTGGAAAGGGCTCCAAGGTCCTAAACATTTGAGCTCGACTCAACTCACTCAACTCGAATCACCTAGCTACTCGTATTACCGTTCCAGAGATCCCATCTGACATAAAGGATACTCCAAGATCTTGGAAACCACTGGTCCGATTTTTATCAGAGCTAGCTAAGAACACTCTTTATAAAATTCTCTATTAAAAAAAAAACGGGTCCAAAGTCGGGCCCTTTCAGTACCAGCATATTTCATCTCAGGCCCTCCGGGCCTCGGAGAGCACGTTAAACTGTCGGTCCCGGCTGCTGCCGTTAGGCTATGTCAGAGGCCTACGGATCTGGATAACTCTGACAATAGTTTGGCCACCACAAGAAAGACACACGACAAGAAAGTAGAAGAAAGAAAGAGAGTGGTCGCCGTCGCTATTTCTAAACATCTCCGCACTATAATGGTTAGGTTAGGTTATATTGATGGGCGCCTGTTTCCGCATTTAAACACGTAAGTGGTCCTTTATGCCTGTAAGTATATGGGTTTCCTGATTTTCCAGCCAAACCATCTCCGTCCAGAAACTTAGAAATCTCTTACGTCATTAACAGAGACCGTACTATCATATTAATATAGGGTTTTGTTGCGCTACTAACCTGTGCATATCCTATGACCCTAAAAACCTATCTCTTCAGGATATAACAATGGCGGAGAGACTACACGCGCTCCTAATGAAAGGCGATAATTACAAGCTAGTAGGTGATGCTTACAAAGAAAGCATTTACTACAGGCATTACGTCACAGTCGCTTGCAGGTAATTCCTTCAAGGCGTTAGCATACTTCGGCGAAAGCGAAACGGAAGCGGATCGAAACCATAGAAATGTAGAAAACCGAAAAATCTGGTCCGATTCCGATTCACTGCAGTGTGCTAAAGTCGTCATACTGAATTAAAAATTTTCATTGGGATAATCCTCACATATTTAGCCTATATTTCAAGCTGATGATTTATTGCCTTAATTCGAAGTGGCCACCTTTAAAGCTGATCCTAATTGAAACTGTCACTGTCACTCCTATGCTAGATTGTGTACGAGTGAGCGGGACATTTCGTTTAGCGATCATAGCTAAAAGCAATGGAACCTTATTGCTAAAGGCCATGGAACTTTCCGCCATATCGGAAAAAAATATTATTTCTTGGCGATCGATCTTAGCTTAATAATTCGATAGAGGACATCAATAGAGACATGAAACATCTCTTGATAAATAATCCTAAAGTATCTCTGATAATTGACCCAGTAATCTTACTAAATAAAATGCGACTTTCAACATCAAATATCTGGGTTCAGAGATACTTTAGGAGTTTCTGTCAAGATAGGTTTTATGTTATTGATGTCTTCTATCGAATTATCGAGCTGGGATCGATCGCCAAGAAATCGTTATTTTTTTCAAAATCACGGAAAGTAGGTGTGCCGGGCTCCATACTAAAAATTAAATGTTCCATGGCCTTTGGCGGCCATCCCGGAATCGGTGCCATTGGCGGCCGAATTTAGCGATGTTAAACGAAACGATCCTCTCCCTCGTACACAATCTAGTATGAGTGAGCGTGACAGTTTTATTAAGCTTTAGATTTGGCGTCTATCCCGGAATCGAAGCCATTATGAAATTAGTTTTAACGCCGTTACCGATCTTACAGTAATTATTATTTTACAGGCACGCACCATTCGAAAGCACAACACAGCTGTTGGACACGTTAGTGCCAAACATTTATGTACCAGAGCCATCTGTCATGGAAGAGGTAGGTTTTTGCATTGCATTGTAACTATAAGCAGTTTACTCGTATTACCATAACTTTATGAAAATTTAATTCATGCAAAAAAGTGATGTAAGAATGTGTAACAAGTGTCCGAGATATAAACGTCATATTTAAAAAAAAACGCATCGAAATTGGTTCAGCCGTTTCGTAGCTAGATTGGAACAGACACATGCACACATAAACAAACAAACTTCCTCTTAGGTCAAACGCATATACCTTCTCCGTTCCGTCGTGGGTAAATAGTATATTGTGATAATAGTGTAGAAAGAACTTGTAAACGAGACGACGAGTTTGAATCCCGAGCCGATAAGCGAGGGATTATACAATTATGTACAAATGTAATGAATTATGAAAGGTTTTAAACATAAAGAAACACCTTTGCCTATACCCATTTAAACAATAATATAAACAAGGATTCTATTTCCAGACATTAAAAAGAAATCCTACAAGAAAAATTAACTGTGAATTGCATGAAACGTCCTTATTAAAACACATGCCATATCTTCGCCATATGTCTAGACAGAGATGACACGAGACTTTAGGAAGCTTTAACATTAAAGATGTTTCTTGCCACACACGGTAAAACTTTCAAAAGTTAATTGAATATTTTGTTCATACAGATAATAAAAACGTTAGAGTTGGGCGGAGCTGGAGACCGTCTAGCGCAATGCTGGTCGCAGCTGGTGATCTTCGGACACGCGAAGCGAGCGCGCTTGGTCGAGCGACTACTCAGCGCCATGTGTAACTGTTACCAGTATCAAGGTAAATACTTTTTTAACCTCCGACCAATAGGAAAGTGTGTTATATATGTCTCGCGCAAATCCTGGTCTTAGCTGGTGATCTTCGAGCACGCGAAGCGAGCGCGCCTGGTTAATAAGGAGAGCAAACGGACAACCTGATGGTAAGTGGTCACCGTCGCCCGTAGACATCCTCACTGTATTAATATTAGAGGGTTTTTGAAACGCTGCTAACCTTGAGGACTAAGATAGATTGCCTCGTGTGCTGGAAATTACGCTGGCTCTCTTACCCTTCAAACCGAAACACAGAAATTCAAGCATTTCTGCTTTGTGGCAGAAATAAATAAGAGGGTGGTACCACCCCAGTCGATCTTACACATCAGGATCTACCACAGTTTTTAACTTCCGACAGAAAGGGCTTATAAGATTGACGCGTATTTTTTTTATTTACACCTGAACCCGTTTTTGATCTCAATCTCACCTTGTGACAAGAGACAAAGAGTCAGAAGATGGAGCATACGGGCTTAGCAAGTACTGGCTCTTCTATAAACACTGCTGAAATCATCATCATCAACGCCGAAACGAAGACATTTGACGACAGATTTTACATAGAATGGTGATCGCTAGCCAGGGGGACCCAGAAGGGATCCTTCCACCAGCAAGTTACTCGAATTAGTCTCCCCGTACGACCAGTGGCGGTAAGGATATTCTAAATCCGCCACATACACGGAAAAACTATAGGGTCCTATTTTGTTAGCGTCAAATATTTCTAGGGTGTCATCTATATGTTACAACCATAACGATGGGCAAAGAATATTTTTTTACTTATTAAATTTACGAGAAAAATTACAAAATTGTTTGTTTGAAAATTCTACAAATGAATGAATTATTGCTATTCTAATACTGAAATAAGAAATATGAATGAAACTCGTTTCATTCATAACGACATAGATGAGTTTATGCCACCAAGGCGCAAATTAATGGGGTTTATTTTTCTTTAGTATGGAAAATTTCCATACAAGTAAGAAGGTATTTTTTCGTGTAAAGTGGTACAAATTGCCGGCACATACCCCCCTCCAAATATTTGCTACTAATAAAAAAAGGATCTTATATATGTCTGTCTGTGACATCATAACTCATAATAACTAAACAGCCGACGATCCGCTTTGGACACGGATTATTTTATGTAACAGAGAATGTTCTTAGTCATGTCTGATAAAAATTGAATCAGAGGTTTCCAAGATCTTGGAGGATGTTGGATGTCAGATGGGATCACTGGAATGGTAGCAGTCAGGCGGTTCTAATTTGAGCTCAAATGTTTAGGGCCGTGGTGCCCTTTCCAGCTCTAGAACCCTGATGACCTGATGATAACCAAGAAAAAGTAAAGGGATTTCTACAATGGTCTGTCAAATGTAACACTTAATATACCATTGTAGAGTACCTCTTATTTTTTTAACAGTTATCTTTGTATAAAACAATAATAACCTTGGCTCCTCTTTTTAGAAGAAGAAATCAAGATTAAAATGCGTGATGCTGCCAGGGACATACTCAAGTTCGGTCAGATCAGTGAAGATCAAGTGCAAACTAAAGACCTCAGGTCACCCGTGCAGCTGAAGTAAGTAAAGAAAGTCTAGCTAACTCATGTCCTATTTACTTTTGCTTATTAATTATATTTGTTAAAAAAAAAAGTTACGATAGACATTTCTTATCTCAGATGATCATC
This sequence comes from Hofmannophila pseudospretella, assembly GCA_947369225.1. NCBI lineage: Eukaryota > Metazoa > Arthropoda > Insecta > Lepidoptera > Oecophoridae > Hofmannophila > Hofmannophila pseudospretella. The sequence continues at coordinate 10,228,716 of OX376316.1, forward strand.
ATCATCAGCCTCTTAATGTCCCCACTGTTGGAGCACAGGCCTCCTCTTGTACAAGGGGGGTACGGGCCATAATCCACCGAGCGGGCCCAGTGCTGATTGGTGGATTTCACACGCCTTCGAAAACTTTTAATTTCTTCAGACATGCAGGTTTCCTCACGATGTTTTCCTTCACCGTATGAGCAGTCGGTAAATGCACGTAAGTCTTCCAAAAAATCGGAAAAACTCATTGGTACATGACACTGCATTGTTTCGAACCCGGACTGCATGGGAAGTCCGGCGTCCTAGCCACTAGGGCACCGACGCTTACTCAGATATCTGAAGGCAATTCTCGCACCTTCGACTAAATGTCGCAAGATACATTTGTCAAGAAAACATGGCAAATGTCGAATATAACGTTTTTTTTTTGTTTTTTTTCGCATTGTCACTTTTTAGCATAGCGCTCGAGATGCTCGAGTTTTGCTTTAGACAATTTACCTTCGAGATATCTTAGCTGGGAGAAAATGCAGCATGGCATTAAGCTTGCCTATGTACTATCTTTGTGCATTAAAGAATAAATAAATAAACAGGCGAAAAGGGTAAACATAAAGGTAGAAATTTGTCGAACGCTTTCCTGAAAAGCAATTCTCGCAGCGTTCGACATACAAAAGTCGAGCGCTACGAACTTCTTGTCACGCTCTCACATGTAATGTGAGCGAATGAGATAGGACTAATGTCGAATTCGACATTACATTGCGAGAATCGCCGTCCTAGTCAAAGGATACCGCCGCGACAACAGGACGCAGAATGCCGTTTGCCTCCATTTGTGTATTATTTTTCCTATTTTATATTTAAACTCCCACAGTCCCGCAATCAAACTGGGCGTAATGTAGCGTAATGTAACGAACTTATTTAAGCGAATGTAATGGACTATAAATTCCCAATTAGCGTATTGTCAAATTAAATATTGTCCTTAAATTGTCAAAAAAATCTAAACTAGATGGCCGTGACAGACGAACGTTCGACTGAGCGACAACAACGAAGCTATCATTGGCTTCGTTTGCCCTTTGGAGTACGGATTTCTAGAACCTATAAAGAAATATCATATAAAATTATTGCCAACAGATTATCAGCGACCGGGCTATCAAACATCATCGAGCTGTGTTCAGACCTGAAAGAGAAGGAGGACCCTGGCTGGGATAGCATTTCCGAAGCACTGCAGAGGTTGCGGCGGGACGAAGCCGCGGGCGTGCCGAGCAAGCCGCAGGTGTTGGCAGACGTCGCGCAAAAGGCAGCGGCTGTCGGCAAGCCGGGGCTTGCTGCTGTAAGTACACCTATCTTCTTCTAACTCGTGTTCCTCATTGCTGAGGGTAGTGATCATTCTAAAGAATTAATCACATAGAACGACTCTCATGGCAGATTTAATGGGGTGGCTTTCCATTGCCTTCCCCAAGTACACCTATAGTCGAGCCCAATGAAACTAGTTCCTTATATAAACAAACCACAATATTCGCGAATGTCCATGGTAAGATGAATCATCCATGTTTTATTTAATGTAGTTAAGGCCGATAAGGCCGCCTTCTGCACATTGTATTGTACCTCTCTTTATGTTGTATGTTTTGTTTTTGTCCCGGGTGTGCAATAAAGTATATTTGTATTTGTTTATTTTACTACTCCTGGATAGGAAAATTACGAGTCATGGTTATATTCTATGCTATTTTACAAATTATCATGTACCTGCCTACTGATTTAGACTGAGATTACATGCGCCGGTTCCAGCGCCGCCGGTTCAGTTCGCCAATCACGAGCGTTCCGCCTTCCCCCCACTGCAAGTCAGTGTCTCGTGATTGGCTGCGCGAACCAAACCGGGCGCGTATAGTCCAGCACAAAGGCCAGGACTACACGACGACGGTTCGGTTCAGGTACCGGTACCGGCCGTGTAGTCGACTGCATTCAAACTCGTGCGTTGCGCTCAAGCCCCGCCCACTCGGTTCAGGAACCGAGCAGGCCGGTTCCAAGTGGAACCGTTGTATGTGTAGTCGACAGCGCATTTTTGTTTGAGTTTATATGAAGCACCGGTTCCATGGAACTGACCGATACTGGAACCGGCCCAGGAACCGTCGTCGTGTTGTCTGGGCCTAATTCTTGTGCGGCCCACTCAACACCTAATCATCAGGCCTCATGTCCAACTAACTTATTTAAATCCACCAACAGGCGGCGATATCATACCTGGCCGAGTGCGGATTCGAGGAAGCGTTGTCAGCGAGCATCCAAACACTAGGGGTGATCCTGAACCGACCCGCAGAGGAAGTGGAGACGTTACTACAGAAGCCTCGGGCGGAACTGGTCGCGAATCTTCATCCGTCGGCGCTTGTCATCGCCGAGGCTTTCCAATTGTGAGTTTTTTAGAATTCTAGAGTCCATTTGCTTAAATAAGCTTGTTACACCCAGTTTGATTGCAGGACTGCGGGTGTTTAAATATAAAATAGGAAATTTAATAATACACAAATGGAAGCAATCGGCAGTCTGCGTCGTCTGTTGTCGCGGCGGCATCCTTTAACTAGCGGCGCGAGCGCGGACGGTATTTCCAAAGAATAAGCTTAGCTTATTTAAGTGAATGGACTTTTGTCGTTTAATTTAGCAAGTGAAACCTCAGAATCGGTGCCATTACCAGACAACTTTTGTAAAATTGTATTTGGAGAGCATACGAGCAAAGTGGCCACCTGAAGGTAAGTGGTCACCGTCGCCCACAGACATCTCACCTTACCTTAGAGAGTTTTCGATGCGCTCTAACCTTGAGGACTAAGATGGTACGCTGGATCTCTTACCCTTCAAACCGGAACACAGCAATGCAAGCATTGCTGCTTTGCGGCAGAAATAGGTAAAAGGATGGTACCAACCCCGATCCTACACATATATGTTTAATCGAAGCAAAAACAATATCTAGACCTTGGCGTAAACAAAGGCACCTTTAACTAGTTATCTTCTAGATCATAGTTACACCCTCTGTTATAATAACATAAAATCTGTTAGATAAAACGAAATGCAGAATAATTATTGCATAAAATACATGAGGTTGTTTGTATACATTCCTCAGACACGTTGTTTAACAAATAAAAGTAGATCCAACAATAGGCTGTGTGGATTCCCATATTTATATACAAATTAATCCTAAGTATTTAGTTACCTTATCTGATTGCAACATCCAGTTACCTTATCCAACATCTTTATTTCTGTTTACTACATTATATTTGGCGCAGTTGTCAGTACAGACAGTGCAATGTATACCCTGAACAGGAACTAAAAAATCCTCACTATATTGCGGAATAATATGGTTCTATTTTTTTAACTCCATAACACAGATTATAAAACTACCAATGGCAATAATCTTGACAGGTTTTTTTTAGTTTCTGGTCGGGGTATGCTGCAATAATGGGGCAATGGTCCCGGATTCGATTCCCTTGTCTGTATTCAGTTTTAATACAAATTTCTAATTTCAAATATTACAAGGATATTTCAGAAAAATAATTAGCCAAAGCCCATATGAACCTAGGAATTTTAACCCTACTACAGGACACTTTTTTATTAAATACGGAGTGCACACGAGCAAACGGGCCACCTGATGTATCTCACCTCACTGTATTGTTATTAGAGGATTTTCGGTGCGCTGCTAACCTTGAGGATATATATGGAGTGCCTCATGTGCCAGGTTACTTCGCGTCCCTAAGTGTCACACAAATTACAGAAAGAATAGCTACCTAGTAAGAGCATGTGCAGCATTTAACCAGCTAAGCAATAACCCTACTGTAGATCTCTTCAACAGTAGTCCTGATTCCGTAAAATCCTTTCTCATTAACAAATTTTCCTCTGCCTATCTGTAAATGTACATGGTTGCTAGATTAGGAGTTTTATTATTATCTTTTTAATAACTGTGGAAGCTTATAAATGGCTATTGTTATTATATATGTATATGTAACTTGTAAATAAGGCTGTAAGCTACCCAAAAAAAATAAAAAAATAAAAAAAAATTGCACTAGCTTAAATGTAAATATTTCTTTCTACAGAGCTAAGACCGGATCAACGCCATCAAGCATACAAGAAACAGAGTCTTCGACGAGTTCAGATAGCGACAGCGAGTCGACTTCCGATGATGAGTAGTTTAAATTTATTTAGATTAGACTTAGAATAACTTTAATAAAGTATTTAATTATTATTTACAAAGCATGATTCATTTATTTATTCAATTCGTATGAAAGTGTCATACTTACGTTCCATTTTACCGGATTACACAATGAATGGTAACTGTGTAGTACGTAGAAAAATATATGTTAATTATCAACATTATTATTATTATTGGATTAGCAGGCAGGCAGCTAATGCTGGTTAGCCTGTTTCTTCACATTTCGTAAGTGGCTGTCTAATCTGTTCTTAAACTGGTTTATAGTTTCAGCATTCACAACTTGGTCAGGTAGGCCGTTCCACGGGATGACTACCCGGTTGAATAGGAGATGATGTTTTGGCAGTGTTTTGGCCGTGTTCCGTACTAGTTGTGTACATTAACAACAGTTCTATGGCTAAATTGATACAAAGAAAAATAGATTTTATCCTTTATTATTATATTAGCCGTCGTGTCGGCCATAAACAATAGCACCACCCCAACTCTTCCCGTGGGTGTCGTACGAGGCGACTTAAAGTCTTTGTGGATACTATTCTACAACTAGTAGATGGCGATAGGCTCGCCACCTATCTCGTTTGTAAACCAAATCTTACGGCGAAAAGTGTGAACTACCTATAATGAAGGTGGTTCCTCTGTCTACACCCTGTCTTGTGAATCTTTCTGTTAAAACCATCCAGATTGTCACGCCATCTTCACCTTGGTTCGCGAAGCCGCGATTGTTTTCGTGGGCTCCACTCGGTGGTTTCTTCGCCCACAGATCGTTCGGCATGCGACAGACGTGTTGCCCAGGCACACTTTTACTTGACCGCTGTCTGGATCACGTCCGTAATTTGGTTGATAGAACGTGTGGTGTTTCTAACACGATCTATTAGTTTTAAACCAAGTTGTTAAATGCTACGTTCTATCGCCCTTTTTATCGATTTTATCGTAAGAACTTTAAAATATTTGACAGTGTAACAGTGGTTTTAGAGTTCGTACAATTCGTATCGTTCAAAATAATCTTATACTTTATTTGCACACACATAAATTACAAAAGAAACAACAACAACAAATTTGACGTACACAGGTAGAGCTTATCTCTAAAATAGAGATTTCTTCCAGCTAGACCTTTAACATAGAGAAATTTAGAATGATAAGTAGACATATAATCTTATAGAGTAGAGACCACAAAACAGAAGTTATTCAGACATGGAAACTGAGTCACTCAACAAACAGCCTGTTCATATTCATAACGCCAAAAAATCGCATTTTCACAGCAAATGTGTCAATTTCTCCAATGAGTTATGTGGTCTTTCCTAAAACGGACACAAAGAAACATTGACACGAACTCATTTCTCAAATATGCACAAAGGTGTTAAAAATGATAATTGGTCTCGAACCGAGGAATCGGAAGAAAGTAAGCGAGTTTCCGTTAGTCGTGCATCAGCCGTCTCGCGGGCAACCTTGACTTGTGCTCTCAAAAATGTCCTGTAACAACGTGCGTCTGTGTTTCGCAGCATTAATACTCGCGGTAAGTTCTACAAATATACTCTTAATTAACAATATTGTGCTAACAAAGATTAACTTCAATTTATTCTCGGCACAAAACAACTTCAAACAATAATAAGTTTCCTTATTATGAGTTATAGTTTCAACTGTCCCACTTTCACTATCTTGGGAAACATAAACATACTCGTACCTTCCTGACTGAACATTGTAACAAGTTTATTGCACTTTTGTATGGAAGACTTTATTTATCTTTTTTTATAGGTCATCTACAGCAGATCATCTGCATACTACAGAGCTAAAAGTTTCGAATGCGGCGCGTACGGTTTCGTTTGCGAAGGGAATAACAGACTGAGGCTTTGTGATGGGGAAAAGTTGCGAGGACCTGCATTCCTCTGCCCTCCTGACACCATTTGCAATGCAGAATCTAACGACGTGTGTGAAAACATCAACAACTATATTGATCCAGTTATCACCAGAACTATTACTTGTCACCGCAATGAAAGAATAGCCGACCCTAGCGTGCCTGGATGCAAAGGCTACATCCTATGCATTCCTAATAAAAACCGCTTTCAAGGCATCAAATTCAAATGCTCAGGTCACACGACCTTCAATGGCTTCACCCGGACCTGCTCGGCACCTGATAAATACAAGTGTCCTTTAGGAAACATAACTAAATATACCTCTGAGTCTTTCGGTGGAGGCAACAGAAGGATTTCAAACCACCAATCTGGATACCATAACTCCAGTCCATCATTTCACAAAGCCAGGCCAATTGATTGCAAGAACTACAACTTTAGAGTCACTGAAGATACACACCCCGTTCATGCTACTTATTTCTGCCCTTCGCATCCTTTCAAGAGAGGAGACCGTATACGATGCACGGTGTTTTCGAACCAGTACTGTTTGACACTGGAGAGAGATGACGAAGATCAGTTCATCCAACATTCCGGTTCCGCGTATAGAAAACCACGAGAAAATGATGTTGCAAAATCGTAACCTCACGAGTGGCATGTTTCAAAGACTGACTTATTTTAAATGTGTGTGACTAGAATTTAATTAAATAATAATTTACTTGTTTACGTAATAAATAGAAATAGTAATGTCAATTTGTTTAATTTTATTATTTATTACTATAAATAAATTAGGTAAGTACATCAATTATAAAAAACAATTAACAATACGGTTACATTCAGTTTACGGTTACATTAGGTTAGGTACATGAGTATCCTACCCTTAGATTTAAATATTTCTTCCTTATGTACATTAGCATTCATAACTATCAGCGTCAACGCATCTCTTCTTATCCTTGTGGAACACTTCGTCGCTGTTACACTTCTTCTTCTTACGGCGATACTCTGACTTTTTATTCAAAGTGCATATGTAATATTTTCTACAATTGTCTGGTACAGCAAACTTCCCTTCTTTTTCACATTCGAATCTCTCCTTCCTTTGTTTACTACTGGATTTCATCCTAAGATCTTCCTTAGATTTCTTCTCAGATATACTCATACTTACAGAATCTTTAGAGGAAATGGACGTCTTAAATACTTCAACATCTTCTAGACAATGAACAGAATTCTTGTTTAGATGATAGCCTTTCTGGCATTGGAATTTGAATCTGACATAAGAGTCGTGCTTATTTTTAATGCATATGTAATAGGTATTCTCTCTTAAGAAGTCGGTAAATCGTCCTTCAGCTATGCATTTAAATTGATTTTCCCTGATGCAATGTGATAAGTTTTTGGTGCATTGTGTTTTAATTTCACAGAACACAGTATTAACAGGGCATAACCCAACAACAGGTTGAATAAGTCCAAAACAAATATAAAATTTCCTGCAATCATGATTGTCTCCATATCTACCTCTTAGACGGTTTCGGCAATCGAATACCGGCGATTTTGTTGGTATATTTTCATTATTACCTACATTTGTAATTGGCTTTAGAGTAGAACTTGATAAAACTGCAGATGCAACAGTCAATTGAGGTAGGCTCCTTTCTGTTTTACTGTTAGCCTTAGATATTTCATCTAAATTCGGTAATGAAGGAGCAAGTGAGATTGAAGTTTGAGTAGGTTCTTGAGATTGATTATTCACGCCACTATCGGTGCTAATTGATGTATCAGTTTGATCTATACTAATAAATGAAGAAGAATCAATTGTACCAATTCCTTTATATTCACCATTATTAACGGTTGTAATTGGCTCTGTTGTCCCAAATATCTCCAATTGAGGTGCAGGAGGCGTAAATGTAGGATTAAATTTATTTTCAGCATTTCCTTGAGTATTTTGAACTACTGGACTATTCAGAGTGGTATCTTCTTTATTACTGTAATTTTCTTGTTTCGAATTTGTAGAATTCTGTATAAGGACTTGTTCTGATGGAGTTCCATCTGTTTTAATTCCCTGTTGATCTTGTCTGATAACCGGAGCCGCTGATGAGAAACTGTCTGGAATATTTTTTCCGACAGTTGAGAGTACATAAACTGTTTCCTCAATAAGCGTAGGTGTAGCTTCTGTTCTTGACGTTTTACCATTTAATGCACTGTTTGAATATGAACTTGTAGAGCTAGGTGTAATAGTATCTGTTTTTCTTTTTACAAATGAATCATGAATGCCTAAAGTGGCAACATAATCTTGTGTTACCGTAGACGTGGCAGTTTCTATAGCTTGTATTGAAATCAATTCTGATGGTTGAGAGTAATACTTTTCTATTCTATCTGTATAACCTATATTTGATACAGTTGCTTTTGTCAGTTTATCTTCTATTTGTGTAGAAGTCTTTGATGTTGTTGTGCTTTGACCTGATTCATTCATAATCGTATTATCCACACCATTTGTTGAAATCGCAATAACATTGTTTTGTGTTGTTTTATTCTCATCGTCGTTTCCTTGAAGAGGAGATCTCTCAAAATTTGACATTGTTGTAGATGTAGCATTCTCATCCGTCCAAGTATTAATTTTATCTTGAACAATTGTGTTATTTGGAGAATTTCCGACATTAGTGGAAACAGTTGTTGAGACTATAACTTCGGTTGGCTTTGATTGTCCTTCTACTAATGTAGAAGATACTAATGTGTATTCTGATATGAACGTTGAATTTTCCATATTCTGGAGTGCGCCCGATACAAAAGTTTCTTCCAGTATCGTTGTGTTGAACAAACTATTCGCCAAAGGATTGTCCGTAGATTCTTTTATATTTAAAGGTAAGCTTTCTGTTGCTGTTAATCCTGTTAAAATGTTCTTATTTGTCGGTTCAGAAATTGCATCGCCGGTATTCGATGAAACTGTATTAGAAATATCACCAACTGTAGAAGATATCAATCCAATTTCACGACTACTCGTTTGATAATTTCCACCATTCATTATACCGTACTCTGAGGTAGTGGCAGATAAGTTATTTATCTCCAAAGTTATTTCGGTAGATGTTTCAATTGATACTGATTGTGTCACCTTATAATTTTCTGTAATATTATCAGCTTTTCCGGTATTTACAATAACACTTTTGTTTTCGTTATTCACTACAGTACTTCCAACAATATTTAATGAAAGTGTGCTTGATTCTCTGTCATTTAAAGTTTGAGTATTGTTTGTAGTCTTCGTTATTAAACCTATCGTATTTAAATCTTCCGTTGGTGTTAGTACTTCTTGAGTTGTTTTGTTTATAAAGGGATTTTCTGATATATTAGTAGTTGTGGTATTAGCATTCGCTATTGTTTCTGTTGTCTGATTCTCAACTGCAGAATTGTTTATAACAGTTACAGAACTTGATGACTCGGTTAAATAAGAGTCAGTGATTGGCGATAAACTTGTGTAAATAGTATGACCTTCAGCTGCTGTAGTGCTGTAGTTTTGATTTGATGATATTGTGACTACGTTTACGTCATTCGTAGTTGTATCAACTACTACAATCTTATTAGAGTTCGTCGTACCTTCATATTTAGTAACAGAACTTCCTTCAGATGCATTAGGTTGATAAGCTTGGCTGTTTATCGTTATTTCTTCTCCAATAGGAGCAACCGTAGTCTGTGTTATTATATTATCATTGTTATATGAAGTCGTATAGATAGAATAGTTATTATCACTTTGTAAAACTGCAGATGGTGTTTGGGTTCCTTCTGGTATTATACTAGTAACCGTAGGCTGTGGTATTACGTTATCTTTCATATTTGATGTAGTTCTTACAGTTGATGAAATTATAGTGTTGTCGATTAATGAATTTACAGTTGTAACTTCTACTGCAGTATCATTAGGGTTTATAGTGATGAGAGAATTCTCACTCGGTATGTCTGACGGTTTTTGCGTGCCTTCTAGTCCAGTAGGCGCAGCTGTACTCTGAGGTATAATAACATTATCACTTGTATCTAATGTAGAACTTAATGTCGATGACACTATAGTGCCAACTAATGAGTTTATGGTTGTTACTTCATTTGGGTATAAATCTTGAGGAATTGCACTTGTTGACGTATTATTGTTTGTGACTGTAATGTTCTCATTTTGTACAATATCTGATGGTATTTGCGTTCCTTGTTGTGTTATAACAGTAACAGTAGTCTGCGGTATTGCGTTATTTAATGTGGTACTAACTGTCGATGAAGCTAAATTGTCATGACCCAATAAGTTTGCGGTTGTTACTTCATTCGGGTATAAATCTTGAGGTATAGTATTTGTTGATGTGTCTATTGTATTCGCAATTAAAAATTCGGAAGAAGTTTGCGTTTCAGTCCAAGATGTGTCCGGTTTCCAATTTGGAAGAAGCAGATCATCTACGCGAGTAATTGTTTCTGTTGCTATAGTAGGACTAGTAGTAAAGACATTTGCTGTTAAATTAGTATTTTCTTCTGGTGTGACATTAGATACTATGTTTGATGGTTCTGTAAATATTATAATTTGATCAATTGTTTCAGTAATAGGTATTATTTCCATTATTGTAACATTTTGATTCATAATTGATTCAGTAGTTGGTGGCACTTCTGTAGATATTATTTCCGTCACGTTTATATTTTGAGTAATTATTGAATCAGTAGTAGGTATTCCTTCTGTAATTGTCACATTTGGATTAATTATTGATTCCGTACTAGGTTCCTCCATGATTGTCACATTTTTATAATTTTTTGTTTCAGTAGTGGGTATAACTTCGGTGACATTTATATTTTGATTAATTGTTGACACAGTAGTTGTACTCACTTTCATGACTGTCACATCTTGATCAATTGTTGATTTAGTAGTAGTTATTATTTCCGTGATTGTTAGATTTTGATTAATTATTGAATCAGTAGTAGGTATTGCTTCTGTGATTGTCACATTTTGTTTCATTGTTGATTCCGTAGTAGATTGCACTTCCATGTCTGTCACATTTTTATTAGTTATTGATTCAGTAGTAGTTATTATTTCCGTGATTGTTAGATTTTGATTAATTATTGATTCAGTAGTAGGTTGCATTTCTGCGGCCGTTACATTTTGATCAATGCTTGATTCAGTAGTAGGTTGTACTTCAATTACTGTAAAATTTTGATCAATTCTTGATTCAGTAGTAGCTATAATTTCCGTGACATTTATATTTTGAGTAATTATTGAGTTACTCGTAGTTGTAGGTATTGCTTCTGTAATTGTCACATTTGGATTAAATATTGATTCCGTACTAGGTTGCACTTCGATGATTGTCAAATTTTTATCAATTCTTGATTCAGTAGTGGGTATAACTTCCGTGACATTTATATTTTGATTAATTATTGTTTCAGTAGTAGGCTGCGCTTCCATGTCTGTCACATTTTGATTAATTGTTGACTCAGTAGTAGGTATTATTTCCGTAATTGTTAGATTTTGATTAATTATTGACTCAGTAGTAGGTTGCATTTCCGTGGCTGTTATATTTTGATCAATGCTTGGTTCAGTAGTAGATATTACTTCCGTGATTGTTACATTTTGATTAATAATTATGAATTCAGTCGTAGGTTGTAATTCAATTACTGTAAAATTTTGATCAATTATTGATTCAGTAGTAGGTTGAACTTCCATAATTGTCACATTTTTATCATTTCTTGACTCAGTAGTAGCTATAACTTCAGTGACATTTATATTTTGAGTGATTATTGAATCAGTGGTAGGTATTGCTTCTGTAATTGTCACATTTGGATTAAATATTGTTTCCGTACTAGGTTGTAGTTCCATGATTGTCACATTTTTATCAATTTTTGATTCTGTAGTGGGTATAACTTCCGTGACATTTATATTTTGAATAATTATTGATTCAGTAGAAGGTATTACTTTCGTGATTGTTACATTTTGATTAATTATTGTTTCAGTAGTAGGTTGCATTTCCGTGGCTGTTATATTTTGATCAACGCTTGGTTCAGTAGTAGATATTACTTCCGTGATTGTTACATTTTGATTAATTATTGTTTCAGTAGTAGGTTGCATTTCCGTGGCTGTTATATTTTGATCAACGCTTGGTTCAGTAGTAGATATTACTTCCGTGATTGTTACATTTTGATTAATTATTGTTTCAGTAGTAGGTTGCATTTCCGTGGCTGTTATATTTTGATCAACGCTTGGTTCAGTAGTAGATATTACTTCCGTGATTGTTACATTTTGATTAATTATTGTTTCAGTAGTAGGTTGCATTTCCGTGGCTGTTATATTTTGATCAACAGTTGGTTCAGTAGTAGATATTACTTCCGTGATTGTTACATTTTGATTAATTATTGTTTCAGTAGTAGGTTGCATTTCCGTGGCTGTTATATTTTGATCAACGGTTGGTTCAGTAGTAGATATTACTTCCGTGATTGTTACATTTTGATTAATTATTGTTTCAGTAGTAGGTTGCATTTCCGTGGCTGTTATATTTTGATCAACGCTTGGTTCAGTAGTAGATATTACTTCCGTGCTTGTTACATTTTGATTAATAAATATGAATTCAGTCGTAGGTTGTAATTCAATAACTGTAAAATTTTGATCAATTATTGATTCAGTAGTAGTTATAACTTCCGTGACATTTATATTTTGAGTAATTATTGAATTACTCGTAGTGGTAGGTATTGCTTCTGTAATTGTCACATTTGGATTAAATATTGATTCCGTACTAGGTTGTAGTTCCATGATTGTCACATTTTTATCAATTCTTGATTCAGTAGTGGGTATAACTTCCGTGACATTTATATTTTGATTAATTATTGTTTCAGTAGTAGGCTGCGCTTCCATGTCTGTCACATCTTGATTAATTGTTGACTCAGTAGTAGGCTGCGCTTCCATGTCTGTCACATCTTGATTAATTGTTGACTCAGTAGTAGGCTGCGCTTCCATGTCTGTCACATCTTGATTAATTATTGATTCAGTAGTAGTTATTATTTCCGTGATTGTTAGATTTTGATTAATTATTGTTTCAGTTGTAGGTTGCATTTCCGTGGCTGTTACATTTTGATCAATGCTTGATTCCGTAGTAGGTATTACTTCGGTGATTGTAGCTGTTTTATTAATTATGAATTCAGTCGTAGGTTGTACTTCAATGACTGTAATATTTTGATCAATTATTTGTTCAGTAGTAGGTATTACTTCCATAAGTGTTACGTTTTGATTAATATATGATTCAGTCGTAGGTTGAACCACATTTTGATCAGTGATTGATTCAGTTGTAGGTATTACTTCGGTGAACGTTACATCTTCATTAATTACTAATTCTGTAGTAGTCACTACATTATTATTTGTTATATCTGAAATATTTGTAATATTCTTATTTTCTGTTATAGGCGTAGAAGACAATTCTACTGTAACACTGGGAAGCGTAGTTACGCTCACAGTATTAAAGGTTTTAAGGTCTACATATTCTGCATCACTTGTATTGCTAAGGGGAAAGATCGTAGATACAGCAATGTTTTCCCAAGATTCGGTTGTTCCAGGTAACACTAATTCGTTCGTCACATCACTCGTTCGAAGTGTAGGCGAGGGTGTAGCTGCTTCGAACTCGCATTCGAAGCGATTAGTTACTTTACACGAAGTTGTCGGCGGACATGGTATAAAAAAATCGTCCACTGTTTGTGACACCCCTCCGCCTAAGTCCACACATATCATAAAATGCGTCGAGTTAATGCAGTGAAAAGATTTTCCACTGCAGTCGATATTCGTTGGCGCTATCAAGGGGATCCCAATAAGCACCTGCAAAGTGAACAAAATTGAATTATTGCTCTGATTTTTCAAATATTGGAAACAAGTAAAAAGATATTTCTCCGACGGGACTCGAACCCGCACCTCCGGTTTCACCGTAGCCTGGCGCGTTACCCGCTCTGATTTTTCTGTTATTCATTAAATTACATAAATATAATTTTTCAAAGTTATGGTTTAAGATCACTCACCAAAATGAATATTGTAGTAAATTCGTTTGTTTGTTTCTTAAAATCCATGGCCACATTTCTTTTGCGTTTCTGGCTACGGTATTCAGTCGTTTCAAATCACTTGTCGTTTACTTCATGAAGTTCAGAGTCGAATGACACCTCTGTACCGCGAACAGATAATTTTAACTACTTACCTTGTAATAGTACTGTTAGCATAAGAGCGAATCATTTACATTACCCGTATCTACTCTAGATTACGCGACATTAAATAAATAATTGTAACATCTTATTTCCTGACGGTCTTAATTTCTTAGGAACGCGTTACTGTAATTGTAGATACAACGTACTTACTGCAATATTTGTCTTTCAGAAATTTGCTCGTGTAATTAGAAAAGTTGAATGATCTTTTCCTCGAAGATACTTTCCTCGTCTGCTTCTTTGGATATTATTTGTTGAAGATTTTTATAGATATGGTAATACGAGTATAATTAAATACCTGGTTGTTCCTTAAGCGGAAAATCACTACCCTAATCTGGCCTTTATGAAGCTTGAATTATCGTTTCAGATTAGGTTGGTATAGTTTTTTTTAGATATATTGATTAATCTTTATAAAAAACTTAGATCCTAATTTTACAGGTCATCCATAATAACCCTCCACCTATAGGGGTTTATCCGGGATTATCTATTTCGAACCTAATTCTCGTGTGAACCACTTAATCTTACTTATCCTTTACTCGGTAGCCCTCCATTTGACAAAAAACATATTACAAATGTTCATTTTACAAACGATTAGCAAAAATATGGTTCATAAATTCCACTTTATACAAACTACTGGTTCTTTAAATAATTCATTTAACAAATAATTAACAGACAAATTTTCTTTTTTTAACAAACTATTCATTAATTATTTACGTTAATTGATAAAACAACGCATCGCATTAAAACGTTTGACAAAATGCATTGATTTTGATGTATTTGACCTAGTGAATTTTAGACCGTAGTACATCTGACATATTGAAATTCTGCTAAGGTCCTAGCTAGATTGCGAGGAGCGATGCGACGAGCAAGTTAGGTGCCTATGAACCACCGCGCACGAGCCGAGCGAGCGAAGCGAGCGTGCCGCGGGAGCGGCCCGCGAGTGGCACAACCGTATATTATCAATTTCACTTGGTTACGGCAGCGTATATTATTTTTAATAATTATACTATCTATTGAATTTGTATTTGTAAGAAATTACTAGGTACTAAGATAATAAAATAAAATCGATTCATATTATATATCTTCAATACAAATATACAAAACAACGCGTCTTCTATAGATTCGCGTATTGGTTTGTAAGTAGTGATTTTTATTAAATAAAAATTTATCTACCTACATTTTGTGAAATCGCGAATTTTACAAACAAAATATTTGGTGAATTAGAAATATTTAAAATTATACTTTAACATTTGAAACGTGAAATATTTGCGAAATGTGTATTTGTCAAATGATACTTTTTTTAAACGAATTTTGTATAATGATCATTTGTCATACGTTTTTTGTCAAACATTAGCGATCCCCTTTACTCATTAGGATAATAATGAAAGGTCTTTGATTATTACGAAGTAATTCTTATATGGTAGCTGTAGATATGCATATTTAATTAATGTTAGTGAGCATTTCAGTATCACTGGTATGTTCGCAGGTATAAACACTATTATCTCAAACTTCCTTTAGGATGTTTGCAGATAGGTAGGTATATTATTTACACCGTTAATGTTATTTGTATCTAGCTTGGATTTTACCTCAATTACTGTTCTAGATTCACTTCAGGTAATATGTTTATGTAGCCATCTTAGTATCTAGATTACCTAGACTTCTGATATACGAGTACCTACTACTTAAATTTGTTGTTGCATAGGTACACTTCCGTGTCAATATTTTAAGGAAATCTAATCTTAGAAACTTTTTAGGCTAATTTTAACTTTATATTTCTTATTTGCATAATTAATTGCGTGTTTTTAAGAAACGAAACGAAAGTCTAGATAACTAGGTACCTACTTAGTTAGATAATGGAAAATTTCTCACAAAATAACCTCTTATCAAAATTTGTCGTAAATAAATATTTACAAATGATAAATATTCACAAATGGATTCCATAGCTAAAGCTGTAAATTCATCAATTAATCCTAAAACAATGAAAACAGCATAGTGCGTCGCTGTTTTATAAATTTCGATTAGATAACATTAATGAGGCGTGAAGTTGATGTCTTTCTATGACATTAAATGAAACGGTGGTTTAAAATAATTTATAAAACAGAAAGTTGATATTAACATAATTTATTGTTTTTACAGTAAGTATAATTACAAATTATTTTCTACCTAAAACAGCAGCACCTTACAAGATATCACAACCCGAAGATATATAAAATTATGATCCGGCGATTCTGGTACATTCGACATGGAAAAATCGAACGCTTGGATCGTTTTATTACGCTTAACCCCTATGTTCGTCTATGTATGCTAACTAGATAGATAGAACTAATGTCGAACGCTGGAATCGCTATCCTGTAAATTGATTGCGTCCACCCAAACAGGAACACACTAGAAAACAGGTTAGATTAGAATAAGCAACGTCTTCTAACTCGAAAAGAATCCATTTTTGTTACGTATATCGCAAATCCTGCTAATATCAGCCAAACAAAGGTGACAATAGATAACACTATACCTAAAATGAACACTAAGTATTGTAGGCCACCATCTTCTGTCACCAAAAAGCATAATCCAGCAACAAACGCAGCTAGAAGCGTCGCGGACAGTGTTTCTAACGAGCTGTGAAACTTCGGCCATTTGCGGGCGCCGACGAAGTCCTGAACGGCTGTCTCCCAGCAGGAAGTAATAGCTCCGTAGCCAAGGCCGGCCACCACACAGCCGATTGAGAACATGTCATGATTCGTAGCTTCTGCTATCACTGTAAGAAAACATAAAAACGAAATTATATTTGTGCCTAAACCAAAAGACGCCAATATATGTTTTATGAAATACCAGAAGACGGACAAATTATAAGTAAACTGATGAAGTAAGCGTTTAATGTTAGGTTTTAAAATCTAAGAAAACAATTTTATTAAATTTTAATGAGATATGAATAAAGAGGGGACTTACGGAAAGCTGCTCCTGTCGATATAACTAGTCCGATTACTGCCACGTATTTATAATTCCGCTTCGGAGTTTGTGCCAACCACGGGGTGCATAACAAGAAGCATATCCACGTGAACCCGTGCAGTGTCATCAAAAAATTCGCCTCGGACAATGAAATCTTTGGATGCATCTGTGTTGCAATCATAGGCAACAGCACCAATGATGTTGTTGTTAAGCTCAGTTTAGCCAAACATAACATCAGTGACGGATAGAACCTCCAGCACGATAGTGATCTAGTCAGGGGTTTGATAAACGTGTCATTTATATTGTACATCAAGAACAAAAGCCTCCGACGTAATTTGTATACTCTGTATGACGGCATCCTTATTCTCCTTTTCATGCTGACATAAACAGATTGACAACGAAAACTAAAGGAATTGAATATTTTCTCTCTTTGTATATCTGTTATTGGAGATATATTATCATAAGTCACTTCTACTTCTGTATATTCTCTACTCTCGGCTTGACTGGATTGCGAATCTCTTCTAATTTGTTTTGTTATATATTCACTAAAGTTGTCACCCATAGTGCTAAGTCTTTTAATTGCGACACTGAGTCGTTTTTTATGCAAGCTCATATCTTTGTCGTTTGCATTTTGTTCGTCATCGCTATCCTCGCTTTCTTCTGGTATTTCTGGTAGTATTTCAACCCCGAAAATGTTCCTTCTTTTCTCTTCTGGACTAGGAGGGGGAGTAATAGTAGCAGCAATATCATTATCGTATCCATCGTTAGGAAATTCATCTAGCCGGTGCAAATTGTCGTCAGAGGGACTTTTCCAGCATTTTTTGCCTAAATCGTGTAGTTCTGCAGTGTAATGGTTTGCCTCTCCGTTGTTAAATATTGCATATGTTTTAGATAAATCGCTGTATCTTGAAAATGAAACGGGTCTTCTGATGGTTTCATCAATTCTCAGCAACATAATTGCTGGTAACGTCTGTAACATAATGCCTCCTAGCACTATGTGTGAATTGGCATAACCATAAGAGCTAATGAGTGCGGATATTATGTGAGGAAATATGGACTGTCCAATTGCCTGTCCAGCGAAGCAGATGCCTCGAATAACGGTCAAGTGCGTGTCATATGTCTCGAAGACCACTGCATCTACTTGTGCTGAAATTATTGACGATCCCAGCCCTGTGAACGAAAAAAAAAATGTTTTTGTAATATTGTTTAATGGTCTCAAAGTCTTTTTTTCAACCTCAGACATGCCTCAGACCTTCGGGCTAATGTCATTCAATAAATGCCAAGCCAATACAAATATTCTTTTACAAGTCACTCGCTTGGTGGTAAAATTAGAATAGTATAACTTTCATAAACCCATAGGTTTTAAAAAAAATTGCATCAAGTTTACGAAGAATAGCGTGAGCAGGGTGCCGTTATGGCCGAAAATACAAGGTTTCTTATGGAACATGGAAATGTGGCGCCGTGGCGGTTCGACCGCTGGATATAAATCGACCTTTACTATGACGTACCTCCCAGGACGCCATACACGAGCGGTTGCCAGTAGTAAGGAATAAAGGCACACAGTAGCAAGCTAATCACCACCAACAGCAGGCCGAAGGAAGCCATCATCCGGTAGCCTATCGGGCCGCCCCACGAGTCCGCCGCATCTCTGCACCAGCATTCTGCAAATACATAATATTACCTTAAATTCTCTTTTAAGCCTTTCGACCAGAGCTGTGCGTGGTAGCGAGGCGGTGAGCTAGAAAAAAACCACCAATAGGATCACGCCATTTTAATCGTCACGTGACATTACGTGATAATGGCGAGATCCTATTGGTGTTTTTTTTTTCTCGTTCACCGCCTCGCTACCTCGCACAGCTCTGGTCGAAAGGCACCCTTATCGCAAAGGAAAGTGATAGACTAATTTCATACATATACGATAACTCGATGTACAATAGGGTACATGACATACTTGTCATAAAAAATATTCTTTATTCTCTTTAATGCAGGAAAGATTTTCAAAATTATACGCTGTTAGATAACAGCGTATAATTTTTTTACGTAGTAAATGTTCTTTAAGTATTTGTATGCCAATACAAGATTCCACATATCAAATTTTCTTAAAATAACAGCACAGGGAAAGAAGGACAGAAAGGTGAATAATAATACGATAGGTAATATATAATCTCATACATTAAGAAATAGACATAACTTGATGGTCAAATGTGAAAACAGAATTAAAATTCGTTGAATAATAAAATAGCTACAGGCAATCAAAAATAAGACGGAAGAAAGAGATGGCGCTAATAGTAGCGCCATCTCTTTCTTCCGTCTGATTTTTGATTTCCACTATTGATTCACACTATAGAGAGTGACGTCACTCTTAAGTAGCGCCATACAAGCAGGACCTTAAGACTGTTTTGCTAGAAAGGGACGGAGCATCCCCCCCACTACTAACATTAACCATTAATATCGCTGATGTTAGTTGAGATATCGATAAACGGATTTCAGATCCATCTTCAGTATGTCCATGTAAGTTGGTTGATGCAATAAAAAAAATTAGTCATGTACCCTATTCTAGCGACGTGTTTGCGCATCACTACGATCTATTATGGGAGTTGATGGGACCCATCTTGCCATCAGGCCGCGAGTTCGTGAAACGAATTGGCGATATGTTCTGTAAAATCTTAAATAAATCTTATTCTATGGTTCTAATCGTAGATTCCAAGGCATATAAGGCCTTATTAATAGCCACCTGGGAATATTAATTTAATAATTATAATTAGGAAATAAAAATGACTTACAGTAATTTAAAAGGACTGGTCACATCACCGAAGTTAGTAGAAAGGGTTTTAACAAATGTAGAGACAAATAGCACCTTATTAATTATGTCAGGGGTTCCCAAAGTGTGCCCCGGGGCGCCGTGGAGGGTAAACAGCGGCGCCGCGAGGCATTGAAATGTGTCGTCTTTCGTACAAAGCCGTGATCACAAAATGGAAGTGATCAAGCATCTTTTTCTGTTAATGTATTTCATATTTTTCTATAAATTTGGATATATTCTTATGTATCATATGTGAGCCTCACATTGTGAGCTTTAACTAAAGAGTTGTTTTCGTGTCATTGTGCCTACACTTTTCAGTAGCAACATTTTAAGTTCTTATTTTGACATTATTCGCAAAACGCGACACATTTACGTTGTATGGCATCAATCTAAAGGATCATCCCAAATTGCATAAAGTATAGGGGCGCCGGGACAAAATACTAAAAACTAAACCTAAACTACAAAAAACTAAACCTGTAAGGGCGCCGCGAACTGATACTACTGCACTGAGAGAAAAGTCATGTTCGGACATACGTAATTTTAGACTCCACATCCATTTTTCTTGTTAAAAACGTACCAGGAGTACATAAAGATGAAACAACATTACGCTTCATGACTTTGCATGTAAGGAACCCCAAACATTACGACTCCCCATACAAATTATCCATTCATTCGTTCATTCAATGGCGTACTGTCATGCCATAAGTATCTAATAACATGACAGTACGTAGGTAACATCCTTATTGTGCGCAGGCACAGACATTATGTACGTAGACAACAACCGTGCTTAGGTTGATAATTACGTAAGTAATGCTGCAGAGTACGTACCTAGACCCTTCCTACTTACCGTACTGTTGTACGTAATGCTCTCGTCTATGTAGTAACGTTGTCACCTACACACATAACGGTATGGCCTATTTACAGTAAGGTTGTTACCTACGTAGGTCATGCTTAAGTCTATGTAGATAATGGTTCAGTCTAGTTACCGTGATGCTGTTACCTATATATATCATGCTTCAACCTACGTACAGTAAAGATGTCATCTATGTATATAATGTTACAGCCTAATTATATAAGGTTGTTACATAGGTAGATTATGCTTCAGGCTATTTACAGTAACGATACCTTCTACGTACAAAATGGTACAGCCTACTTACCATGGTGTTGTTACCTACGTACGTAATGATTAAATCTATGAACGGTAATGATCTCACCTACGTACATAATGTCACAGCCTAATTACCATAAGGTTCTTACCTACGTATAGTAAAGATGTTACCTACGTAATGTAAGGATGTTTCCTGCGTATAGTAAGGATGTTAACTACGTAAAGTAAGGATGTTACCTACGTATAGTAAGGATGTTAACTACGTAAAGTAAGGATGTTTCCTGCGTATAGTAAGGATGTTAACTACGTAAAGTAAGGATGTTACCTACGTATAGTAAGGATATTACCTACGTACAGTAAGGATGTTACCTACGTACACTAACGGTGTTACCTACGTACAATACGGGTAATACCTACGTACTGTAAGGATATCGACTACGTACATCATGGTACATTCTACGTACACAATGGTGCAACGTACTTACAGTAAGGACATCACCTACATATACCATGGTGCAGCCTACGTACAGTAATGGTGTTACTTATGTACACAATGGTGCAGCCTACTTATAGTAAAAATGTCACATGCGTACATAAAAATGTAGCATACGTACAGTAAGGTGTTGCTTCACCGTGGGAGAATATATTCCCTGCGCATACTGTGACTTCATGCCTTGCGGCACCTCACTGCCAACCAAGCAAGCGCGAAAGAGGTTTCTTTATCTTTCGCACCTGTTTCTCCTTATGGCAGGCAGTGACAGGTAGCACGGCTGATTGTCGTTGTATGCGCAGGGGAACATAATCGCCCACAGCGTAGCAACGTCCATGCTGTAAGTATAATACATATATTATATATACAATTACGCACGTAACATTTTAACTACACGCATTCTGCACCTTGCGTACGCATTAACACACATACCTGTTGTACGCACAGGCTGCAACTATGGTTATGCGGTTCGCACGTCTTTACCATAATTATGCTGCACTAATGTTGTACCCGCTTATATACGTCCTTTTCTCATCCCTATTATATTGTGTAAAAGGACCATCTGTAAATAAAAGGCAGTGAATTAGATACAGACTGCAATAGTTTATTACCACATCCGTTAATAAGATTATGATATAGCGACTACGACAAAATTACCTTAAAATTTATTTCTAAACTTGTTTTACCAAAATTAACAATACTACCATATCTCGTAATGAAGTAAAACAATGGTTATCTTTGAAGTCTATTGTGGCTAATCGAATTCAGAAATCCACCAGTGAGGATTATTGAAATAAGCAGACAGAAAGACTAAACGTTCGATTAGTGTCGGCAGCTGTGCTAACATGAACGCGTCCAACACGCAATCTGTAAGAGAGCGAGATGCCGCGATCAGTACGCGTACCGTGGGAGCATCTCGCTCTCTGACAGACTGTCAATCGACCAGAATGAACTATCAAACATAACCAAATACAATCAGAATGGTTAAGATTTACAATATATGCCAAGTGCCTGTGCTAAGTGCTAAGTATAAACAAAACAAATTCCTACTTCAAACTTGACAGATGACAGCTAATTTATGTCAAATTTTCTGTGAATCGAAAAATAACTTAATAATAATAACTCGATTCACAGATAATTTGACATAAATTAGCTGTCATCTGTTTGTTAATACACCCTTAACATCACAAACATTGTCAATCAATTAATAAACTTAGAGATACATTTTTTCTTATATCATGTGCGTATTTTACAAGTATCGAGCATCGAGCTCTACGGTATTGTAAAGACGATACAATTTTGTCAAGAGCCCTATACTGATCATGATAATTGTTGACATTCATAGTAACGAGATCTGCGGTATAGAACATGACTTAACCTGAAATGAACGGGTTGTTCGGTATTGGTCATGTTCTTATTTAGTCATGTTCGGTTTTGGTCATAATCTGCTTTGGTCTTGTTCTGATTTAGTCATGTTCTAGTTTAGTCATGTCTGGTTTATTTTTTGTGAATATGTTTTTGGCACATAACATTACACGTACATAATCCAATGGGGGTAGACAGAGGAACCATCTTCAATCTCAGGTAAGTGCACATCAAAAACCCTCTAATAATGGAATGTGATAACCTATGATTGAAGGTGTTTCCTCTGTCTACCCCCACAGGGTTTACGGACGTGTTATGATATGTGCCAGACATGACTAAACCAGAACATTACTTAACCAGAACTGAACATGACCAAATCAGAATATGACTAAACCGTAACATGACTAACGCAGAACATGACTAAAGCACAACATGATTTAACCAGAATTGAACATGACTAAATCAGAACATGAATAAAACACAACATGACCAATACCAACACCGAACAACCCGTAATTAACACGAAATACATATCTATACAATACAACAACGCTTTTAATAATTACACAGAAAATAACTTTTAAGAGTTTAGACGACGACGGCCTAACAACTAATACCTAGGTACTTAAAGTTGGACACCACATCAAGTCTCGACAATAAACAGACTAACCACATAATATGATTAAATGGATACAATTTACAATAATATTGCTATGTGCTAAACATAAACTAAAAATAATTAAGTCATAAGAAAATTAAAAAAATTTAGTAAATACAAACTGTCAAATTTTGGAATATTCAGACATGTTACAAAGCCGTTACCTACCTGCTTTATTCCATATAAACAAATCAATCAGTTTTAAGACTGGGTTTTCCGCACACTACAAGTGCCACCAATCGAAAAAATCATAATTATATCATTATTAAGATTTATTTAAAAATCTTGCCCGGAAGCCCTCCGAAAGGAAGTAGTATTTTTTAAGCTAGCATTAATATCCCTACCTCAATTCCTGAAGTTACACGACGCAACGTGGCCGTTTGGCGGAAATGCGTTGTATAACTTAAGGAATTCAACTACAGATATTAATGCTAGCTTAAAAAATACTACTTATCCTTTCGGAGTGGAGTTTTTTACTAATAAAATTGTAGAATTTAAGTACAAATTAAAGTTATTTTATAATAAAAGTCCTCTTACTTGTAAAATATCTAACACTTGTAACAAAAGAAATAAAATTGTTATTTTATTTTTATTATAACAACATTTTATGTATTTCTTCATTTTGGTTACAAATTATTATTTAATTAATACATGTTAAATTAATTTGTTTTAATCTCGAACACATAATAATTCTTATCGAAGTCTTGCGTTCATTTACTATTTACCCTGTGACGGTGAAGGAAAACAATGTGAGATAACTTGCATTATTATGTGAACGATAAATGGCACAGTCGCGGGGTCGAACAGGATGATGGTATCATATCATTATTAGCCAATGGAATCAAAGAGAATTTCTTACTTTCGAACTCCTGCGGCTTTCAACATTTGCAATTTCTACTTGAGAACTAGTGCTTTCAATGGGTGTAGAAGTCTCCTTTGTATGTGTCTCCCTTATAAATGTCTCCTTTGTAGATGGTTCTTTTACAGTGAAAGTGTTATCCAAATCACTGATAACAATGAGCTGAAAAATGCAACGTCAAGTGTTTTAGACTGCAGACAATGGGGTTATTATTTAAGAACTTGACATGTATTTTATGCAAACAAATTATTTTGATTGATTTGCAATCTGAAAAGTCTTATTAAAGAGGTCTATTTAGTAAACAGTTACATTTACACAAATAAGATAAGGTAAGGGTAGCTGGAAATCAGACCTACTGATCCCAAGATTATATCTACCTTATGGCTAACGTAACACACATACTTACATCATACACACAGATACTCTCACATATATAAACTCACGCTTTTTTACAGGTGGTAGATCCTGATGTGCAGGATCGCCTGGGTTTGTATCAATCACCCTCTTACCTATTACTGCCGTGAAGCAGAAATGCTTGCATTTCTGTGTTTCGGTTTGAAGGTAAGAGAGCTAAATTACTAAACATAATTTTCTTCATCCCGATGGAAGCATTTCTATGCCTGTACAATGTATTTTTAACATTTTTGTAACTTGGAATTGCTTTTATAAGTTCCAGACCTGCGTCTTTGCATGATGCTATTGTAGCGTCAAATGTTGGTTGTATTGATGGAAATTCCGGTGAAGACAATTTAGTTTTGCATTCATTCAACGGCTCGTCTATCATATTTTTTGCGAAATCCGGCGTGCATTTGTGATGTTTTTCTCCTACAATATCTGTGCCCTAAAACAATAAAAATATATGTTATTAATTGATTGAATTATTACTTGACCATTGTGAACCATAATTTAACAACAAATAGTTAAGATAAAAAATAAAGTTAAAAATTAAAGGGGGTCTCCATACTAGAAAAATGTTTTAGGCGGTTAATATTGTTGTTTCACTTACTTTCAAAGTAATCTTGCCTCCGCATTTCGCTTTCTTCCTGTTGATGCACTCCCATATCTCTGTCCCATTTTTATATTTTTCTTTCCTTGAATACTGATGACCAGCATGTAAGAGGATTGTGCCACCACCCCTTTTTATATAAGTCATAGACGGCTTGTTTTGAGAACAAGTTGGAGTTTCATCGTCGTCAGCCATATCGGTCCTAGAATGGTAAAAATAATTTGAAAACATAATTTTCTGTCACAAACACTCAAAAGAAGTCATTACGCTATACTTGGAATCACTTGTCACTTTAATAAAATCACTGAGGTCATTATACAATAATATAATCACTTGTCGCTAATAAAACTCTAACAAAATCACTTACCAAATACTTTAAATCAAACAACACTTGCACAGTAACCTTGACTAGCCGGCGGCGCTCGACTGACGTCACAGGCAAATGCATTGCAATGAACCGCACACGTACCTCCCCTCGCCGTCCGCTTCACACCCGTTTGTCTTTTATCTGTGAGCTTCTGCTTAAAACGCCTTTATGTTGTCAAAAACAGTAAATGGTCACCAAAACTAACACATTCACTGTTGACCCATAACATAACTTAAGAAATTACGCCAGAGCCAGTGCTCATCACTTCATGTACTTGCGCGCGTTATTTACCTACCGAGCGCTCGGACGGCGCCGCACCTTGGCCGCGAGTCGGAGAGGCAAGCTGACAAATGCTACGGTATGATGGAAATAATTAAATAAATAGGTAGGTAAGCTAAAAACCGACACAAATTCGTCAAAATAAGTACTTTCATTACTTATTTTTCTCGTCACCAGGTACTATGAAAAAGGCAACATTATATTACAAAACTTTCACATCTATAAATTATATATAGTGGGATTTTAATTAGTAAGAATTAAAATATTTATGTTTCAATTATTTAAATACATATTTAAATTAGTAAATCGTTTGACAAAATAAATTAATAGCATTTTGGTGCCAAGTTCTATTAAATTTATTCCAACTAAAGGAGATTGGGCGATTTCCCAAGCTTGAATCCACTATTTTTCATGACATCTTAAATATTATGAAGACGGTTTTGGTCTCTAGCTCTCGACCGACACTACTTAGGAAATTCGTCCCATAGGTGATTTAAAAGATGTAGGTACCTACTCCTGGATCCTAATCTACCAATTGTACTGTTCGGTTGCGGGCGAAGCCCTGGGTACAAAAGCGCCCAGTCTTCTTTGTTTGGAATCGAGCGCTTGCTGGATTAGGTTTGAGGAAAGAGGAACGACCGAGGCGGCTAAATTGAAAACTAACGTATTTCTCATACAGTCTCAAACAGCCCTTAGTCACCTTTTACGACGTCTATCTAAGGGAAGAGATGAGGCGACCCAATCCCAATAGCTGGGAACCATGGACAAAATGATACAGTCGCGACTCCAGGCAAACAGACATTTTACTATTTTAGTTCCTAGGTATACAGAGGTAAGTTTAAATGCACCAATCCCTTCAAGAGGTAACAGTACCCATGAATGTGAACAATTTTCGCCAGAAAACTTTGGGATTCGCCATTTTTTTTAACCTTGTTTATCGAAAATCGACTAATATGTGAATTGCAGACGGAACATAGTTAAATGATAAACTTATCATCTGCATATTATGCTTGGTTAAAATATGTAGACTGGAGAAAAACTTGGCCGACGTACCTACATACATTTTGATATCTTTTATTCTATTGATTGAGCACACCCTATGGATAGGTGACAGGTTTATGCCAGTTTTGCCACACAGAACAAGACTACAAGAGAGCAGTAAGTACCTACAGTATCTAATGTATGTGGTACAGGAATAATGTATGCAAATCTTTTTAATGTACGGCGCTCATTACGTTCCGTTGTAGAATCTTTATATAATGTTTTTTACTAATTATAATGTGAAGCATACATTTTAAAGAAAGAGAACATTGGTTTGTTTATTTTACAGCTCTGGATTCTTGCCCTTTGGGTCTGATTTAAAAAAGTCTTCATTTCAAAATAATAATTATGAGTACCTAGTATTTAAAAGTCCTGGACCCGCTCGATGGTTCATGGCCTGTACCCCCTTGTGAAGGGAAGGCTTGTGCCCCCTTTAATGGGGATAAATAGGCCGATAATGATGATGATGATGTATGTGAAGTGATCACATACCTAATACACAGAGGGATGAGTATTACGATGACATGATTACTCGGAAAATCGTTATTCCGCCGAATATGGATTAGGTACAACTTTTATACTTAAATAGATATGAACCGTCATCTCCAGGCACATAAAGCAAAATAAATTGTACGGATCTTGACCATGGAGGTGTTATGGTCCAGCTCATACCTCTTTAATTGACCGATTCTATAATACCTAGTAAGTAGAAGTAGTTTCCCGAACGCTGCCCAGCCGAGTTGGATTCGTCGGTTGACCTCTTTCTTGAAGTTGGACCTACCTAGCTCTGCACTACCTAGCTCTGCAATCTGTCCTAGGTACACGTAGTGGTCAACAACTTCAAGACCAGTGCCCCTAACGATAACCATTACGGGTGCGAGTGCGACATGATTTTCGTCTTGTCCATGTTAATTTTAAGAGCCACCTGTTGGGAGGCACTGTTCAGGTCTCTGAGCATCATGCCAAGGTCTTTCATGAATTCCGCCATGATCACAATGTCGGCGGCAAACCGAAGGTGAGTGATGTACTCGCCATTGATGTTGATGCCGAATCCTTTCCAGGACATACGTTTGAAAACGTCTTCCAATGCGGTGGTAAACAGTTTCGGAGAAATCACGTCTCCCTGTCTTACACCTTTTTGAAATTGGATTGGTTTCGTACTTTGGTCCTGTAATCGGATTGACATGACGGCGTTCTTATAATAAGAGAGCTGGCATGTAAGAAACGCCTACGTCATCTGGTACCTCTTTCGCACTATTATAGGCAGTTGACCGCACTTTAGTTATGTAAGGAAAATAGGTCTGCCGGGGTTCCATTGGTCCGTTTCTGAGATATGCCAAAATATATAGGTCGTATTTTTAGGCATAAACTACGTCATCTGGTACCGAAATCAAATTAGTATCAGCAGTTGCCCCTTCATTAGTCCCTTGATCCAAAATGCCCGCCAGACAACATTAAATATGGCCCAAAAACCATGTCAACCTACGTCATCGGGTACCGAGATGAAACCAATGCTATTTAATAGCTCAACTACCTATAACAGTGCGGAAGAGGTACCAGATGACGTAGGTAATTATACCTTCCGCTCTCGGACTATGTTGTTTGAAAGCCATACGAATCTCATACAGACTGATGTCCGGGACATCATTGGTATGATGTCGGGTTAGCTTGGCTCTAGGGTCTTGAGCCGTGTTGGTAAGAGGTTGCCGTGAAGAAGTGTATTGTCCATAGAATATCTCAAGCTCTCTCAAAATCTCCGGTTTGCTAGATATGATATTGCCGCTGTGTCGGTCTTTAGTTTCATCAGCTGGCTCTGCCCCATAGACAGATCTCGTGCGAACACTTCGGAGCCTTTATTTCGCTCGATCGCCTCTTTAATGCGTGAGGTATTAAATCTACGTAATATATCGCGTCTTATTGCTTTGGAGATCTGTCTATTGAGCCGCTCATATTCTGTTTCGTCCACTGAAGACTGCAATCTCATTTCGCGCCGATCGCTCATGAGTTTGAGGATTTAACTTAAGAGTTTCTGTGTTCTGTTTTTATGGTGGATCTTGAAGAACTTCGACTCAATCGCGTGGACAGTTTCGTGGACGTGGTACTTACAATAAGGATGGGTCAACTGTACTACGTATTAAACCTCATTCTTAATGAAGTTCCATCAGTAGTCGGGACGATCTAACATTAGTCATGCTCCGGTTACAGGCATCAGTATGCGAGCCAGTGGCGTAGCTAGCATAGGTGGCACCCGGGGCGGATTTTGTAGGTGTCACCCCAAAACTCAATCGAAACTTTTAAAATAAAAAGTAATAATCATTTACGTTTTATTAAAATATGAGCGTTACAAATATTTGTGTATTATATGAAACAAATTTAGTTTGTTAAAAATTAAAATTTCTTCCTTCTAGCTTTGACACTTGCGAACTCCGAAATCACGTCTTAAAAATTTATATTTTGTGTTGCTTCATGCTCACTTTGCACTAGACGTGCACACGTTCACGTAGGAGAATATTGAAATGAATGCGGTCAGAAACAAAAGAAATTGCCCAATCTACAATACAAGTGACGAGCTGTATATCGAGGGAATCCCCTGACTAGCGTTGATTATGCGCGAACGGGGAATTAAATTTTGGGGGAATCCCTGATCGATTGACAGTGTGCACATTGTTTTTTTTTAAATACCAATTTATTATGCTCGTGGTACGATATTATAGTTACCTAGATTATTTTATTAGTGGCGGTTATGCTCTCTGCCACAGATTTACGATTTTTTACATGTAGAAAGAACTATAACTGATGTCATACTCATAGTAGGGCTCGGGTGTCACCCCTAAACGGGTGACACCCGGGGCGGGCCGCCCCCGCCGCCCCCCCCTAGCTACGCCACTGATGCGAGCTACTTATAATGTCGCGAAGTACGTAAACTAAGAGTGGTGTCTCGTATCATGTACCCGGGTACTTACAATAAGTATGCGTCAACTGTACTACGTACCAAACCTCGTTCTTAATGAAGTTCCATCAGTAGTCGGGACGATCTAACATTAGTCATGCTCCGGTTACAGGCATCAGTATGCGAGCTACTTATAATGTCGCGAAGTACGTAAAGTAAGAGTGGTGTCTCGTATCATGTACCCGTGTACTTACAATAAGTATGCGTCAACTGTACTACGTACCAAACTTCGTTCTTAATGAAGTTCCATCAGTAGTCGGGACGATCTAACATTAGTCATGCTCCAGTTATAGGCATCAGTATGCGAGCTACTTATAATGTCGCGAAGTACGTAATCTAAGAGTGGTGTCTCGTATCATGTACCCGGGTACTTACAATAAGTATGCGTCAACTGTACTACGCACCAAACCTCATTCTTAATGAAGTTCCATCAGTAGTCGGGACGATCTAACATTAGTCATGCTCCGGTTACAGGCATCAGTATGCGAGCTACTTATAATGTCGCGATAGTCGCGAAGTACGTAAAGTAAGAGTGGTGTCTCGTATCATGTACCCGGCTACTTACAATAAGTATGCGTCAACTGTATTACGTACCAAACCTCGTTTTTCATGGAGCAACGGAATTTTTACTTTGTATGGAATCTCATACAATTGCGGGCACCTATGACGTCAGCCGCAGCGCCAGCGGCTAAGAAAAGGATAGCAGTATCTTGCGGGCGCTGCGGATGACGTCATCCGCATTTTTGCGGGTAAGTGGACGCTTTCCTAAAAGTGGTATCATTATGATTGTAACGGGATATTTATCAGTATGCGGCACCACTCCTAATTGAGTTGCGTACGTAGTAAGGACGATGTAACATTACTCTAAGAGTCATGCTTTCATGTGTCGAGATCCATTCATTACGTATGCGAGCTCTTTACAATTGCAATAAGTATGTGCAGTCTTTATAATGTTGTAGTACACGTAGAAAAGTGCGACTGCATTATTTAATGTATTGTACGTGACGTCATATCAACGGCCTACTTCCGGTCATGTATCGGGCTATGCCTGTATAGATGTAGTGTCTTGCTTAAGTAGGCGGCAAACGGGTACGTACATAACAGGAAGATCATTATGGAGCATGTTGTAACTTAATTACGTGTTGATACATTACAACATTACTCTGTATTTACCAACAAAATGCATGTTGTACCATACGTATTATAGACAAAACGGCACCTGCATTACGTAAAGATTTGGCGTCGTGACAAATTTCTCTCAGTGTGATGGTTTGGGAATCCCTGAATTATGTACTTATGAGTGAAACAGGTTAGTCCTTCGGTAATCTATAACTATAGGAAGTAAATCATTATATTTCCTTATCGGTAATTGCACTATTTATTACGTCTAATCTTTTATGTTTGGCAGGTGTTACTGTAAGCAAGTGTCATTAACATGAAGACAAGAAAGAGTGACACATTTGATTAATGATCTTCTGCAGCTGTATTCGATACCAAAAACGATGACTGAAATGTCATCTTGGAGAAATGAATTTGCGGCTGCGTCATCGCTAATGAATTTTTATGCCTAAAAATAAAAAATTAAAATTATCCTGCCATCATACGCGATTGAAACGTCATTTTCGTACACAGAAGTTACCTGTGGTATGAAATGAAAATAACCTAATGGAACGACTTTCTTGGCATATTTAATGGGATCGTTAGTATCAGTGTGCAGAATTCCTCACGATGTTTTCCTTCACCGTAAGAGCTGTCTATAAATGTAATTGTACGTAAGTCTTCGAAAAAAACTTAAAAACTCATTGATACATGGCTTTTTGCGTGGTTTCGAACCCGGGCAGCTCGCAAGGGAATCTTGAGGTTGTGGTATAGCGGTAGTAACTGTTTATTTTGTTTCCATTTGGGAAAAAAAATATCGATTCTTACTATTAGGTAGGTACTATAATGATTTTTATCGATTTATATTATAAAGATTAAAAAATATACTTAAACTTAATAGGAAGGTAGCGATTCTTAGTCGTCCTGCAATCTCATACAATACAGGTATTATTTTACATCCAGTATAGGGAAATGAATGAACCTCACGTGTAAGGCAGTATGTGATGATGAAGGCGGCTGGAGTACACAGGCCCAGCCACGCGGGCAGACCGAGATCAATCGAATGAACCAGCAGGACTCCGTAGGACAGCACCAAGTTAGGGAGGCAGACCTGGAAGCGAGAGCGGTGGAAAATTTAAGATAACGTAATAAAAAACTTTAATTAATGGAAAATATGACATTCAGCACATAGTTTAAAAAAAAATATTTATATAAAAATTTGCAGAACTAAGTAAGTGCTGAAAATCTTATTTCCTTTACTTGTTCTACCGAGTAACGACACAGAGTGTGAATAATAATAATTTTGAAATTCATCCTAATATGTACATTTCTCTCTAGAAAGTTTTATATGGAAACCGCGTCTATCAACCAAACGTAATATCAGCATTGATTGACATACTTTGATATCGGTTTAGTTATAAAACGAACAATAGAAGTCGCAATTTTGAATAAATAGATACGTATTTATGTTCATAAAATATAATAGATCATTGTTCTCAACAATCAGTAGCATTATCTTAAGTGATCTATTAATTTATCGATCAGTCACATCAATCAAAACGTCCAGACGCAATAATTTTTCATTTTATCATCGTATCAAATCAATACTTATCACGTGGACAAATTACGGTTGCAGTACTTATGTTATGGTGCTTATTATACTTACGACTGAATTCAGTCAAGTGTAGTTCTAGCTGAGAAGTCGCCTACGTGCATATCTTTAAGCAAGGTTTATTTACTGCTTCGAAAAGAAGAGCGTCTCAGTAGATATTAAAAATAATTGTCTAACATTCCTGTTTTGTGATGAGGTGATATCGTAGGTATGTCGTCATCGTGGCGTAATATAACAACAAATCAAGCATTTCTACAGTACCTACATAGTCTTTCTAAACAATGTATAATAATTATTATTCGTCTAAGTGTCTGTTGTATATTTACCTATACTACTTTTAGAGAACGCTAAATCGAACGTAATCCTGATATAGCAGACAAAATTGTTCAAAGATAAATTACTTAGGTACGATTTACTTGTAACTAAGAGAGCGTTCCATAACCAGTTGAAATAATCACGTTGACAACAGTTGTCAACGTGAATTATTTCAACTGGTATTGGAACGTAGCCCTAGTTGGGATTCCTAGCTAACGTCAATCTCACATAGCTAGTATTCCTACCTAACTCGTCATTTACCTGTCTATAATACGTAGGTACCTATAATACACAAAGTTAACACAGTGTTACCTATAATGTAAATTATGGAGCAATACGTACGTTCAAGAACACTACAGAAAGCAGTAGGGGCCATCGCCATGACGTGCTATGGACTCTTCCCTCAATTTCCATTTAACTTGCTTTCTCCCAGCATTTTCCAGAGCAGGTGCCGTTCAAGCGTGCACTTCAGTATCAGTTCACAATAAGGCAGTCATTTCCACTACACTACACGCTGATGAATGGATAGGTAATAAAATATTAATTTTATAGACTTTTTAGACAAGAGAGCATCGTCGTATTGACAGGCAGGACTCTATACTACATTACTACATTCTGTTATCGGAGACATGAACACGTAGGTAGGTAGTTACTTTGTATTATCTTATCGCCTCAGTGCTAGAAACCGATGTATAGGTAGGTAATTCATGTGATTGTATTTTGAAGGAAATCAGATGTAGCCTGAACCGACCGTAAGCACTTCCTTTCTGTTCCACGAGTTCTTCTATCATGTATGACATTGCTTCTCAGAGTGATCGATGGTCCATTATCGAAGCACTCTGTAAACTATCAATAGTCACAGATTTTTAGTTACGTAGTCCTCCACCTCTATAGCCGTATCCCCGTCAATGTATCAATGCTACGAGAATCGGGACCCATAAGAGTAGGTATGGACTATTTTCGTGACCCTGACTCTTAATAGAGCAGGTGCCACCTTGACATTAGATTACTCCGAAGTACATAAACATAAGTTCCCACCCATTATTAAATTATAAGTAAGTACGAAAGGAAACTCGGGAATGTTTACGGGCACTGGGCTCTTGCAACTGTTTTGATATTTATTGTAATGGGAATTTGGCATGTGACATGGCTTTAGGTTCGGAGTTAGTTGGCAGGTCCCCGCCTGAGTTTATCGGTAAGTACCGCCTCGACTTGCCCAAAATTTACGCCATTACCCAGTATCTATACACAATACCAAGAACCTGTAGATGACGATGTGGATGGCGGACACCAAAAACTTCTATATTCATTTAAACTTTTCGGCGGATACTAAAGCACGGGCACAAGCACTTTTTCAATTTATAAACACCTCATTTTGGCAGTACAGTTCAGTGCCTTTGCCTGTCCTGTTAAACATCAAACTTCCAATCCAAACTAATGGGGAGTTTCTCCCGCGCTTTTGTCGCGTCCACACCAGCTTTTTTTCATTGTTTTGCAAATTGTTTTACAGTAGTGCTTTTCAAGTAAGAATGGTGTTTTTTATTCGAAGAACGTCTACTAAATGTGATTAATGTGTGGGACAGTGAAGTAAAGTAAAATAAGACGCTGCAGCCCGATCCGTACTTGGCTGGATTTTGAAGAGCCATACTGCGTCCGGGACGCCTTCTTCTTTGATTCGGATGGTGCAGAAGCGTGGAAGATTCTCCCAGATAGCATTGAAATGTGTCACACCAGCATTTTAATGAAGACTTGCAAGAGTTGTTTACATCAGACATGGCTGTATGGGCTCAGTTCCCTTTGCCCTAAAAAAAAAAACCAAACTAATGTCAAAAACAGCTGATTGTTTTGTTTGAATTTTATTTGCATTGCAGTTTTGTTGGTTTTTCTTTTTAAAAAACTAACGTTATAGGATTAAAATGGTAAATGAACAGTTGTTACAAGAATACTCTAATTCAATCAAAATACTCAAGAAACAATGCGAAGACGAAGGCATGAGCGAGGAAGAATTTAGAAAAATGTACTTCGAGTCTCTTAAATGTTTACAAAATAATCCACCAGAGGTTCAAAATTGCAGGAGAATCAGTGCAAAATACCAAATTTTAGTTCTATGCATTATAATTTTTATTTGCGCTACTTACAACTACAAATCTATTCATAGTAGTCTACAAGAATACATCTATCCTGGATTAAAAGTTTTAAGAAAAATGTCTATACCTCTAATATCATTGTTCCCTGCACTCACAGGTAAGTGAAAAAATATTTTCAGTTCTGTTTTCTGCCTTTATGATCTTACCAAATAAAATTGTTATGTTTCAGATTTTTACCATGAAACATGTTTGATACAAAACCCCTTCTTTACTGTGGTGGATATGGATTGCTGGCCTTGTAGTACAGTCACTAATATTAGGGAGATATACGACCCAAAACCTGTGAACCAGCAAAATGGTGCGCCTTTTGTATATGAGGTATGTATCAATGATTCATGTGGTAGGTATCAACATAGTCACCTCCCATTGTGTGTGATGGGTTTGTGGTCCTGGCGGATGTAACAACCCTAATGGAAGACAAACCCGGTAACTCGGTTAGTTACTGATACATGGGCCCTCGTCTGTGGATCTCTTGCTAGCTGTGGCTAAGAACTACAACTCTGACACTGGTGCACTAATGGTATGTTGAAGCAGAAGAATCTAGCATGTTCCGTTATTGGTCGCCACGGTGGTCCTGCTGTAGTCTGCGTGACCCTAGCAGGACCAACTTTCAGAAACTATATCTCGGAAAGTACGAGGGCACTAAAGAGCACCAATGAAGCATTAATGAAAATCGTCAATTCATCACCTAGAAACCAATACGGGTCCTGTTGAGGTGGCTTGTTTTTCCATCATACGCAAAATAGGCGCTATAGATGTCGAGTTGCGGAAACCAGCCCGTTACTACATGGTTAAAAATAAGGGTCTGCTTAAAATCAGTCTGTCGTATCCATAAATTATTAGCATACCATGAAATATTGTGTTAATTATCTAATTTATGTTTCAGACTGAACAACAAGTGATAACAATGGAGTTCCTAAAAAAGTTTTATATCAAAAATGATAATCTCTTAGATAAGGAATCTCCTAAAATTCTAGTCAATAACAAGTATCACATCAGTCCTCATGACCTATTCCATAAAGAAAAACTTACAGAGGATAAAAAGTTTTACATTTGGTAATTTATATTATTTGATATTTTAACCACTATTCTACACATTTGTTTTAGACAATTATTGAAGAATGTACCAGCCAATCAAATAAACTATACCTGCTTTTATAATGTTTCCTTTCAGGAAGTTTAACAACATGAATGTAGCAAGACTACTCCGCCAGTACATTCCTAGGCCAAAAGTTGTTCCTAAGTTTGGCCAGAGCACAGAGAGATTCATCATTATTGATTCAAGCCAGGGATCATTTCATGTTCCAGATACTGAATGTAGTTTCTCTTTTCTCTTATCACTTAGTGGTAGCAGGCTGATATACTTACACCCAGCTGAAGAATGTAAACATCAGTGCAAAACCTTGAAGATTGAATTAAAGGAATCTTATTTGTGTAAGCATTATAGCATCACTTGGACATTGCTCGACTTATTATTATGAACCTGTAAATCTAAGAATATCTAAATTTAACTTTCACTGGATGAATATTAATAGCTTATGGGAATTAAACCATCAATACTTGTCTTTGTTTGGTCAGAAAACTAAATTATTGAAAACTATTTGTATTGCAGTGTGGTACAACTGGTGGTATTGGAGACCTGCGGTGCAACCTTCTACTGGAAATACCACTCTCATTGCACATGTCGGTTCATATTGCTAGCCTACTATAGGTCTCAATGAAAATAAACGCTGGAGTGGAATTTACAAACATCATTTTATCATAACCACAAGATAACATTAAATTACTATAAATAAATTAACTAAAAACAAAGCAAACTGCTTTTCATTCAAACTTTTTCCTCAATTCCTGTTTCATTAATACTGGTACTAGAGATACTAGAGCGAAAATGGTGAGGACTATAATTGATGTCCAGGACCATGCTTCACTGGTAGATGTCAGTGTGTGCAGAGTTTGACCGGCTTGGATTGCCACAAACGACGGTGGAGCTACACCTGTAACATACATTCCAATCTTTAGGCAGAGGCAAGTGACCTGAACATGATTGTGCAAGCAACCACATAATCTACCTCCATTCATTGAATTCTATTCAGTTCATTGGAGTATGTTTATATTTGGGCCTCAGATGTGCGCACGCAGTTGGTCAATATCCATTACTGTCTATGGCTTTGAATTGCAACATCAACAAATAAATAGCAATGTATTCGCCTGCAGACACTTTACATAACTTAATCTCTTATAAAAAGCATTTAACTTACCAATGAAAGTCCCCAAGGCAAAGGGCACTAAAGGTACACCAATCACTGGAGCAGTCATATTAATAAACCAATTTGGCAAAAATGGTGTCACCCTCAAAAATATAATATAGTTGAGCAGGTTATTCTTGTGCTTTTGGACTGTCTTTGCCCATTGGTCTGCCTTCTCAGGGAAAAACTTCTTTACCAGCCTCTTTCCCAGGAGATTGGATAAGAAGAAACATAAACTAGCACCAATTGCTGAGCAGCAGCATACTAAAATTAGAGCTAAATAAAAGGAGAAAAGAAATCCTGAAAGTATACTCAGGAAAATAGACCCAGGTATTGCAAATGTTTGCAAACTGAAACATTAGTCAAGGATCATTATTATGTATAGCATAACAAAAAATATATCATATTCAACCAATTTACAATATTGTATGATATTGAAAAGGATACAAAATATAGACTAAGAAAACTCCTAATAGAACTTCAGAAAAATATTTATCCTTGTATCTGTCTAACACTAGACCTAACTGCTTAGCCTCTTCTATATCCCATGGTAACTTTAAATGCTGTTTCTCGTGCCTGAAAATAAAAGACAATTTCAAAAATGTCTAAATGCATTAATAAATCGCAGAATAGGTAACTCACTCTTCTAGTTCCGGGAACTGCTTGTATAGAAATCCCAAAGCAGAAATAGATGAAACAAATATTATAAGAACTAAAATCAAAGCTTTACTTGTTGATAAACTTTTAGTTCTGTTATTTAATTCTCTATCAGTATCACTGTCTATATCTGTAAAAAAGAACATTGTTATTATAAACTGAATTAGGTATAATGATTTGGTCAAAGTGTCATTAGGGGGGTGCAAAGAGAAGTCGAAGAAGCCCTGCTTCGCGGGGCTCTTTGCATGGTTGTCATAATGCAGCTTAACATAACCTACTATATCCGAGTCGATTTCGTATCCACCGGGTTTCTGTGACACAGTTCATTTTTTAACAAGTTACAATTTTTCTAACACTTCCCCTTAGTGCCCCCTTAGCGACACCCCAACCAATGATTCTGCATACATTTTCATATGAGAATCAGAATCATATTTTTAATAAACATTTTTATGTGCAGAGTTAGGATAGGATAATGGATGTGATCATTTGGACGAGGAAACTAAATCATTAAACGTATTACAAAAACATTAGAAATAGGAAGTAGATACTTGGGAAGGGATTGAAAAATCCCATTTGACCAATCCTGAAATCCATTGTTGTTGGTGGGATGATTGGTTGGTGTTGGGATCTTGCGCGGACGGTGGAGGATACATAGGGAACTTGTATATCACCTCTTACGCGAGAATATCCTCTTCTGCGATCCATGCTTGTAACCTGAATGAAGTTTTAGGTTTAAGTTAGAAAAAAGTATGCCCATAAATCACTAAGCTTTCGCGTACGAATAAAAAATATTCTTGTTCTTATTTTTTTATCATTACCATTAAATTATATTTTATATTTCATTTAATTAATAACAAATGTTCAAAAAAATTGAGAAAATTTGGACATGAATGACATTTCAATTATATTTTTTTAAATTGTTCATGACCATGGTACAAGTCCTTCAGTCGAAATTATAAACAAGAACTATGCACATTTTGACATTCCAGTATACAATCAGCACCATCTGTTGAGTTGATTGGAAGCTGCTGGAAAATCCCTCATTCCACGAAAAATAGAATACTATTGATTCTGGTCACATCGTAGATTCATTGACTCAAAAGGGTTTGCATCCAGATCCATAAAAACAAATATAAAATAAAATACAAAGTACACGTTTCATTTTACTCAACTCAACAATATTAATTACCTACTGTTTCTTTAGTTTAAAAATTATTGTTTAATTCATTTTAAGTTAAATTAATTTAATACTTAAAATTAACACTTCTGATGATTATAATTTTCGTTTCATAGGTACGTACCTAGGTTAGACCATGGAAACGGAACGTGATATCAAAAGCGCGCGAATCGCGCCCGCCAACAATTTTAATAATATTTTCTTAAAAACGTGGCAACATAAAAGTTAGGTATTTTACAAGCCTTAATTTTCTTAATCATACCTTATATGTATAAATAGAGATTTCGATTAGATATTTTATACCTATCAACCAAGGGCAGCGCATACGCATCCACCACTCCTACACAACGCACGAGGAGGGGTGTATAGGCACAGGCAAGAACGGTACGGGTGGTATTGCTATTGCAATAGCTTGAAACTGAATTCTGAATGAGAGAAGCCGCGCGCGTCGTTCACCCGCCCACGTCTCAGTCAGAGACCGGGCTCACCGGGCTGCGTTCGTTCGACAGTATAGATACGAGAAAACGCAGATTGTGTGGTGCGGGCCGTATCTTAAAATTATCACAAAATACGAACCTCTGATCTGTACTACTACAACCCCTACTTAAAGATTTGTGAAAAGTTGATCATTTGTCACAGAAAATTTAATAAAAACATAGAATACAAGACATTGGTGAAAGTGCACTTTCTTACAAATGTTATTGAGATGTGGTCTTTCGTGAACACTTGAGCAGCATTCATGAATTTAAGGAATAAGGTAAAGGTTTCCCTTTTTTAATAATAATTTATATAAATACTATATCTACTAAATGCTTTAGAATAATTAAACTCTGTCGTAAATCAGTTTAAAAGTTTTGTAAGTAGGTACTGTAATGCTGTAGTAAATATACAGAATTGAAACGTTAAGTGTGTCCAGCCCATAATTTCGTTAATTTAAAAGATATTACAGATTCTATATCAGTTCAAAGTATTGCAATATCTTTTAAATTAACGAAATAATGGGCTGGACACACTTAACGTTTCCATACTGTATATTACCAGTCGGATACCTAGTTAAATTTGATATGATTAATATTTTTTTAAGTACCTACAACCTACCTAGGTAAAATTAAAGAAAACATTTGAACTTTCTAACATCTCATTGCAATACATAGGTATAGGTACCTAATTTGATATTAACTCTCCATAAACTATAAGAACTCTTAGCTAGAGACTAGGGTGTCTAAATAATATTTCCTACTTCTCTATCAAAATTCTTTATCAAATCTTATAATTGATGTTTGTATGGTTCATGTTTAAAATAAAATATAGCTGTGCCGGCCACCAGTAGAGTGTCCACCGGCCTATTTTATAGAAACATAACTTACGAATATTACATAATATTAAAAAAATATTTAACTTGTCGCAGGTAATGCTAGGTGAGCTACCCAAGTTTTGTTTGCTGGTCGCGATACTAGCTGCGTCTGCGAGCGGGAGCGCCGTATGCGAGCGCGGGCGCAGCTGGTGGAACCGAGAGCTCGGCTCCTGCATCCCTTGCACCGTCTGCGACCCCAAACTCTTCGCCGTCAAGCGCCCATGCGACATCAACGTAGACACCGTCTGCCAACATCTACACGAAGTCCGCATAGAACTGTTTCACGAAGACGATGAACTATCTAGTGATTACGAATATTACGATTACGCGGACGAGGATGAAGTGAGTGATGATGGTAGTGATGTGAAGTGGGATGTGCAGACGACTGTGCTAGCTCTGGCTGCGAGTGGCTGTGTAGTTTTCTTTGTGGTAGTACTCTACTTGACGTTTCATCATTCGAAGCAATGGAAGACCCTGAAGCAGGCGCTGAAATCGGGTGAGTAAATAGGTAGTTGTGGTGGCGTCCAGCCTCCTCCGCATAGACTATGACTGGCTGACGAAGACTTTGACATTTAGAGAGACAATAGGTTTGACAGTTGCGAATAAAGACGAAACAAAAGTGGTCCTTCGAGCCGGATCGAAGGACCACTTTTGTTTCGTCTTTATTCGCAACTGTCAAACCTATTGTCTCGTCTAAATGTCAAAGTCTTCGTCAGTCAGTCATAGTCTATGCGAAGGAGGCTGGACGCCACGACAGTAGTCATATATAAAAATTGTTTTTTAGACATAAATGCACCATTCAAAAGATCTAATGTTACTGGGTTTATGTCTCTGTTGCTGGTATATTGAAGTATTAGTAGTCGTCTTTTCTTTTGGTTATTTTTGTATCTTTGTTTTTATGTACAAAATACAGGCGATTATGAAGTTTTGACAATTTAGACATATTCCAATTAATCGATAATAAATGGTTTTACTACGTACTATGTTTGTGTAGGTACCTACCTACACAAACTCTCTATAGACTGGTGTAGACTAGTCAAATAATAAAAACACTGATAGCGTTAGATAAAATAAACAACAGATCCTGTGTAAATGCGTCTTAAAGTAAACAAACTTGAAGAAATTTGGCTACGCTCCATCTTTGAGATGTAAAACTTTATATGATTTACATATAATGTTTGTAACCAATAGAAATTACTAGTTACTAGGTAGTCAAGCCAAGTTGATTGTGTGGATAATATATTAAAATAGGTAGGTAATTATTGTGTTATGGCATATCGCGATTCAAAGACTCTCTAAAGGCTTTTAAAATTTGTTGTTACCTAAAATAAGTACTTTTAGAGAGTAGAGCGTCGGTGGCCTAGTGGCTAGGACGCCGGGCTCCCATGGAGGTCCGGGTTCGAAACCATGCAATTCTGAATGCCATGTAAGAATGAGTTTTTCGGATTTTTTCGAAGACTTATGTACATTTACCAACTACTCTAACGGTGAAGAAAAACATCGTGAGGAAACCTGCATGTCTGAGGAAATGAAAAGTTTCCGAAGGCATGTGAAATCCACCAATCAGCCCGTACCCTCATGTGCAAGGGGAGGCCTGTGCCTCAACAGTGGGGACATTAATAGGCTGCTGATGATGATGATGATGAGATACTATTAGAGAAGAGTAGAGTAAATATAGATATTATTCATAAGAATTATATATTATCATACACGTTATAAGCTGAATATTATGGACATTATACATTACTCATTTACATATTATTTTTTGCGACGTGCCAACCGCTGATGAGGATGTCATTTCGTGTAGCGCAAAGTAAACATACTGTCCGAACATAAAATGTTATTCGTTGAGAGTTTATTTATTCAGGACGGTGATCTGATCACACGACCTCCATGTACTGTCGCATTTATTAACCAAACTGGCGACGCTTGTAGAATAGAAATTATAATGTCCATGAAAAGGATTTTACGCATTAAATTGTCATCGGCGAGCAAAAGGTCTAGAAACTACCGCCGCTGAATACAGCGGCGGTAGTTTCTAGACCTTTTGCTTTACCTAACGTTTAAAACTACCAGATAGATGCACTAGTAGGTCTCGTATGTCTGGTGTTTTATAGCACAGAACCTTTATTGTAGATAATTACCAGAAAGAAAAGTCAAGGGGAAAGAGATCATCGTACCTACGTATTATGATTTTAGATGCGCAGTCTATTTAATCAAAGATTATATGTACTACAGACATAGGAAAAATAACAAAACAAAAAATCTCGTAAAACGTGACGCTTGTCAGTGGAGCTAAATAATATTTTCTAAATGGCCTAACCTCTCCATCCATTTATTAATTACCTACTTATTTGAAAAATATAATAGGTGGGTGCCTACTAGCAACGTTTAAAAACAAAAATAATAGATAGCAGTAGAATAGAAACATGGAACATTGGACCACATCCTAAGTCGAAAGCCGCCTTCCGAAATCCCTTAGCTGGACTGGAAAGCAGACTGCAAGCAAACCCACGTAAACAGTGGTAGGTTTGTTTTAACATGTGCGCTACTAATTTTGACCTGCCTAGCAGACCGCACGCGTAACAATGGCTAACGGTTTTTTCAATGCATTCGCCTATTCCAAAATTAGAACGATTAAATATTGAAACAATACGCTTGAATTGTTAAGGTTTCGAAAACGGATTGTGTTTACATTTTAGACACTCGATATGTTAGGTGTAGGTACTACCTAGGTGGTCTACTGTTTCTGAGGTATGTTTGGTTGGTAGAGAATACAATCCCGAGCGCCTTACGGATTTTTGTTGGTCAATCCCGGAATCCCGGGATTCTCCCGGGATTTTGCCATGTGGTTTGGATAGGACATCAATTAAAAAAAACCTATGTAATTTTTTAAAATCGTTATTAATTTACCTCATAACAATAAGCAAATTGCTACGAAAAAACAAAAATTACACTTATCCTCGTAAGGTTTTTCAGCTTGGAAAGGAGTACATGTTCATGGTTCTATACATAGTAGTAATGCCTAAGACCGCCAAAGGCATTGATTAATCCCATACAAAGTACCATGGGTTTCAATTGTTGGATTGTATTTTTTGGGTTTGGGTCTGAATGAGTATAACAATTTAGTCCAAAATATAGGTCCATGGGGCTTGGAGGAGTTCACAATAATCACAATGTTAGGTAGCATAGGAGTACAGAATATCGTGTGAAAGACATAGACAAAAAGAACAAAAGTAGGCAAAAAGAACCGGCGGCGGCGAGTCGGACTCGCGCACCGAAGGTTCCGTTCTCGAAAGAAATATCTTTCGTTTTGAAAAAAAAAAATTGAAATTTTTTTCCTCAAAAATCATAAATGTTTAGACTTCGTTTTAATTTTCCCGGAATACAATTACAACACCTTTTATCAATAGGTACTAATTATTACTTCAGATGTTTTGGTCGTTTAAAAATATATCAATTATTTCTCAATGGACTGTAAAAAAAT
The DNA here is from genome assembly GCA_947369225.1 of Hofmannophila pseudospretella. NCBI lineage: Eukaryota > Metazoa > Arthropoda > Insecta > Lepidoptera > Oecophoridae > Hofmannophila > Hofmannophila pseudospretella. The sequence continues at coordinate 10,272,838 of OX376316.1, forward strand.
ATTTGGCGGAAAGAAACGTATCTACATGTTGATTGGCTACGTACCATTGTGCTAGTGGCGCCTCTAGTGGTAAAACACAGCAGGATTATCTCCTAGTCTACCTAGTACTATTATTTATTATGTGACCTTGCAGTTGTGGGCCAAGATTTGATTGATGGATTTCACGTATTTGGAAAACTTTCGTTCCCTCAGACATACATATTCCTTTCCTTCACGATGTTTTCCTCACCGTTAGTTTAGTAAACGTACGTAAATCTTCGAAAATCCGATAAACTCATTGGTAGGTACGCGGCATTGCATGGTTTCGAACCCGGACTTTTCATCCTTATCCATTTCCACTACGCCACAGTCGACGCTTATAGATAGGTACCTACTACATTATTAGTTACCTACCTACAGTTCATTGCAATTTGTAAAGTGAGTATCAAATATCAACACAGCTACCACTGAACAGCGAACTATCAACACAGCTACCACTGAACAGCGAACTATCAACACAGCTACCACTGAACAGCGAACTATCAACTTTAATCAAACAAATATCAACACAGCTACCACTGAACAGCGAACTATCAACTTTAATCAAACAACTATCAACACAGCTACCACTGAACAGCGAACTATCAACACAGCTACCACTGAACAGCGAACTATCAACTTTAATCAAACAAATATCAACACAGCTACCACTGAACAGCGAACTATCAACTTTAATCAAACAAATATCAACACAGCTACCACTGAACAGCGAACTATCAACTTTAATCAAACAAATATCAACACAGCTACCACTGAACAGCGAACTATCAACTTTAATCAAACAAATATCAACACAGCTACCACTGAACAGCGAACTATCAACTTTAATCAAACAAATATCAACACAGCTACCACTGAACAGCGAACTATCAACTTTAATCAAACAAATTCGCAAAGGACATTATTGTCATTGCCGACATCCTCGCTTGAATTTTTATACAGAGTGCAACGATAAAATATGCACCTCTTAAACATGTAGCTCATTAAAAATCGCTTGTCAGGTGTTCCACAGTTCCATCGAGTATTGATAAAATTATTAATAAGTTATTTTCAATGTCTTAGGTTTTTGAATTATAAAAAACTTGTTGAGTTATAATTTACAACTCTAAAACTTGTTCTAAGACTTCGAAAAGTTTCAAATACTTTTTACGGTAAGTTTGTTTGTACAGTCGGCGAAATTGGTTTACCAACCTAAAGTTGAATGTCATTTTGCTCGTCAAAAAACAATAAGGACTATTTTCGCTTGCAACTCTTTGAAGATTCCTACCAAGTAGGTATTAACCTTTTTGATATTTTCAGTGCATTGATAGCCAAAACTGGTAAACCACTTTCTTGGCATACCGTACGAGTACGATGTACTACTTATTTCAAATCCAACAGTCGTAGAACGTTCAAACGAGACTAATAATAAATAAATACATACTTACCTACCTACATTTCTTTTTTTTTCCAAATTTCGGTAAGCACCCTCCTAAATTAGTAAGTATGTAAGAGTAACTACTTTCGCGTAGTTTAGTTAGTGTATAGTTTGCTTGACGAGTTAAGGAATTTTAAGGATTCTTCGTTTTCAGCCCTCAAAACTTCATTTGTGGCCCTAAAAGAAGTAAGTATAATTTCGTGACACTGAACACAAAGAATCGTCCGTGTTTCCAGATGTTCAAGACTTGTCAGCCAAGCTGAAACTAATGGAGGCGGGAGAAGCGCCGGCCGAGCCGGTCTCGCCAGTCAACCACCACATCTATTGCAACATCCATGTCGCCAAAGACCCATTACTAGGTAAGTGTCTTAAAGGCTGTAACAAAGTACAATACTCGACTACTTTCTAGCTACTTAGATCCTAGAAAAAAAATCCTCTAATATGGGGCTGGCGCTTCCTTCCTTCATACCTAGATCGCTCTGAACATGAAGCGAGGGTGTCGCAATAGCCTAATAATGGTGCAAGGGTAGAAGTAGATTAGGGGGGCAGAGAGAGCATGCGCAAACTCAGTACTATTTAAAAGCTTTTTACGCCTCGACTGTACTTAATTATTCGTAGATTTTCGACTACTTAATCAAATTCGGCCAACCAATGGCAGCTCATGAGTATTTTAAACTTATACATGCGTGAAAGAGCACCTAACCTCACAAAGGCGTCCCAAAAAAGGAATGTTTACACGACCATAACTCATATTAACGTCGTCACTGGAGCGAGTGACTCCCGACCCGAGACTCGGCTGGCGTCATGCCAGTCAGGTTTAAAATACTGTCCCGCGTGGGATGCTGTGTGTCTGGCTCTGGCGCCCCCGCCCGCCACTGCTTCTACTTGTATTTCGAAGCCAGAGGTTACATTCGCATGATTTACGATGTATTTACAAAATTAAAACACGGTTTAAAAACTAATAATAATAACTCATATTTATCTAAGTTTAATCTAGATACAGAGCTATTCAGGATACAACAAACAAAACACTTGTTTTGATCACTGGCAGTACCAGTGTAGTTACAGTACAGAACGCCTACAGTGGATCGGTGCTCACCCAATTTATCCAGTTGAGCCCAAGGGTACAGTTACATTGCTAGTAAAATACTCACAGACAGATGCACAACTCCTTATTGTGTGGTTCATGCCATTCCTTCACGCATACGATTGGATGGCGATCAAATTTTAATGACTCTGTCGAAACCAACATTAATTCTGTATACGACCGAAGCATCGACAGTAGAGAATTATGTCGCAACAAAGCCGCATAAGAATAAGAGAGCCTATATATTTGTAGGTCGAGTGCTCCTTTCTTTTCCGTAGAGAGAGACCTGCCGCCGCCGCCGCTGTGTACCTAAAATACCTAGTATCTAGATTGTGTAACTATAGTGGAGAAAGGGCCTTTGCAACATACGCCATAGGCGAGTTATTGTACCTAAAAATAACTTGTCATGTAAATTAGGTACCGAGCAGTCAACTTGATCAACTAAACTGATTCTTAGAAGTTTAGACCTAGGTACAAATAAACCTAGACAGTCATATAACCTAGTCTACATAGCCAAAAAATTAGAAAGGCCGTCACTTTTACAAAAAAATCTATGTAGGTACAGTCGAAAAACGCTATAGTATACCATCTGACAAAAACCTTCTATTAAATCTAAACCTGCGCAATATGATACATTTCAGATTCTCTAATTTTGACGTTTTGGGTAGGTTGCACTGTGGTCGACTGTACAGTCATGCACTTTAATTTGGAACCGACTTTTAGACATTGAACGACTGTCACAATTTAATAAAACGTAGACGGCAATCAAGATATCTAGCATTAATCTAGATTGAGTATTGCAAAGTTATTCAATGTGTAAAAGTGGGTGAAGTCCTAAATTAAGGTTCGCGACCGTACTTCTGGATATTCTACAATTTCCGCGATAAATATCTACGACCCTGGTAGGTACACCTACTAAGTATGTTTATCAAACCCATACACCACAGTGAAAGAGCCAGGCAATCGACCCTCCAGGGCACGTGCTCATTAGGCAGTGATTTGTAATGCAAGGCTGTCGGGCTCCCCGCTTCCGCCGCGAACAAACACTCTTGCCGCCAGGAACCTTCTCACTTCCGGCTCATATAGACTTTTGACAATTAGGTAACCATAAATATATCTATCGACAATCTATTGGATTGTTGAACTTTCCCTTTGATTACCTATTCAGATCAATTGCTGTTTAAATAGCTTACATAGCATAGATTTAGAATTTTATTGCAAATTATTCTAACAAGGTTAACACTATGGTGGACATACGCTAAAATGTAACTCTAGATTAACTCGGGAATGATTTTCATACAAAATTTTCCTCAGGTTAGTGTTAGTTAACCCGAGTATTTTACGGTTCGCCCAAGATACTGCAGCGAAAGCGAAACAGAAGCGGGCCGAAACCATAGAAATCAATTTTTCGGTTTTCTAGTTTTCTAGGGTTTCGGTCCGCTTCCATATCGCTTTCGCTGCAGTGTGCTGGCGTAACTACTACTGACCATGCAGAATGACAAAAAAATATTCAGCCCGTTAATTTCGACATTCGAAAGTACCTACTTATTGTATGTAAACATAATTATAACATTATTATTAATTAATAGGTAAAAAAATGTTATTTAATTTTATTAATATCATACGAATGGCAGAATAGGATAGGCATGGGGATATTAATTATTAATAGGCTATAGTGAGAAAACTGTTCCAGGAAAAAATCCAAAAAAAAAACAATACCTACAAAAACAAACTTGGTTATTAGACATTAGAAAGTAAAACATCGTTTGTTGCCAACGAACGTTGTGCTAAAAAAGTCGTTAGCCTAAATAAACAACATACATCTAAACATTAAATATTTATAATGCGAGTCTCTGTGAGACTACAAAGCGAAGATGCGCCTGAGCATTGAACTCGGGACTTATTATTCTGTAAGGACGCGCCGCCGCCGTGGGATAAGGGATCAGCGGTGGTCCCTAGAGTAACTGCAGGAGCGTCTGATTTCGGCGTAACCTGCGTTTCCATTTGCGCAGGCGGTACGAGATCTCATTTTAATATCAAACAGAAATGAATTTACAAAAATAAACAGGCTGCGAATAACCCCAGAAAAATCGTAGAAAACAACAAAATAATAAAATTAAAACATAATTTATTATTACTTATCTTTTGTAAATAAACTACTTCTGACGAGTCACTGCTTGAAGGAAGAAGTTTGCCGGCTGCGAGTGAGTACGAAGTACTTTCCTCCAAAAGTAAATTATACTAGGAGTCGAGCTTTTAGTAAGTACCTTTATATTCCGTGTAAAAATTGTTTCGTTATTTTGGATTTCATTCGAAGAAATTGCACTGTAAATGAAAAAATAAAAGTAGTCGTTGACGCCACAACTCGGGCTATCTTTAGAGCAGCAAGTTTAGATTTTTTGTTTGTAAAAGCCATCAGTGCAATGGAGACAAACTCTATAGTTAGCTGTTAGTCGTGTTAGACCATATTAGAGCCGAAGACAGTCCAGTCACGTTGAGTCGTGATCACGGCTACGCTACCACCATGGCTGGTGCCTTTACTATAAAGAGCTCCTCGTCATGACGTCGCCATATTTGTGGCACCATCGGTGTTTATAGAAAAAATCTTAGTAAGATCTCTATATCTTAGTGCTTGTAAGTTGTATATGGCATTGTTTTATTTAGCGATTTCGCAAATAATTATTGAACAACTGAGACTCTATTTCACCATGAATCCAGTTTTGTAGTTACCTACCTGGGAAGTAAGCTTGACAATACTATATTTTATGTATAGCAAATATGCTAATTCAGTAGTTCTGCAACGCCTTAATTAGCAAACCGTGCACGAGTCTAAATCCAGAAACTTCTACAAACCAGCAACATTGAAACCAGCAACATAGTTCAACAAAATGCAATACCTACGCTGAAAATAGATCTTCAATGAAGTTCAATGCTATTTGTAAGTCGAATAAGAGCAAAACTCAAACGCATTGTCGATCTTCACATTCACAGAATAGTTTCGGCCAGAAAGATAGGTAGATACCTACCTAAGTATGTAAAAAATCTTCCGTCTTATAATTATAAACGGATGTTGAGAGGTAAAAAGCGTCAAGCCCGGCCCCATTTCACCGTGCGCCAGGAAATGGCCCAAAAGCTTCCTTTCACGCGATGTTTGCGCAGTCAATAATAGACTCCATCCAATCGAGCTGAATTTACCACTTGATTTATCGACCATCATAAAAGCAAGATCGATGCGATGACGCGCAAATCGATTTATTTGAAGCACTGACAGACGTACAGTACAGTACGTATATACAAGGTCAATCAATTTCGATTGATGTGATATGAGAATAATAATCAAATATCTAAGATCTTCTAGATCTTTCTTCGTTTGATATGTCACTCTGTTTTAATTTTTATATTTACATGTAGATTGTAGGTACCTACCTATAGTTACTTAACGAAATTCGAGGAACAAACATTATACACCTCAAACGACATCCCTAATTTAGGCGGACGCTATTTACATTTGACAACAAACAATAAAACAGCCTGAGAAACAGCCGCCGGACGATTTCGCAACCGTGCATAGAATCTGATATCACGATCTCGAGTGAATTTCCTTTCCTTTTGGGCCTGCGGAAGTTGCCACCCGGACTCTATATGGTCACCTTCTTTAGCATTCAAAACGTTCCACGATAGATGTCAATAACATCGATCTTCATTTCATCAATATTTTTTATGAACTCGAAATACCTATTTAACAACCATTAAATGAACGATTTCGATCAGGGTATACCCGAAAACAAATGATGCTAGAACAAACAAATTGGTTGCCGAGTGAGAGAAGACAGTCAGTTTCATCGCGCTCAGCAAAGCCGGTTTATGATGTGCAGAATTTAGCACAAACCACATCTCCGATCAGACCAAAGTAAACCTCGTAAAACTAGAAGATAAACATTCGATATATACATATCGAGTATAGTGGCTATTACAGTCTATAGTAGTAAAACGCGTATTGGTTTTCCGACCACGCAACGTTTATAACGAGCAGATCATATAAGTAGCAATCTAGACGAGGAGGAAGCCAAGTACTTGTAGGTAGGGGCCAATAAAATACCACGGTCATTGAGTGCCGGCTATAACAATGCCAAAGATTATTATTAGGTACAGATAAATAATCCGTGAGACCCCAACTAATTTTCTAGAATAAAACTAGAACGCAAGTTGGCATCAAGACTAATTAAAATCGTTGCACTAATTAACAAGCAAGCAAGACAATAAGAACAAAACTTGCAAGTGATTTATGAGCTGGTGGGAGTTAGACCAACAATGTACTCGACCCGATGTTCAATGTAGTCCTTATCATAGTAGAGTATTGTGTGGAGACACTCTGACTGCGGCGCGGCTTATGATTTATTATGTTTATGCACTGCGCCCCATTTGCATATTGCTACTCGCCAGGCTCGAGCAAATAAGATCTAAATTAAAATCCTCTCGTACACCAGACAAAACGAACGTTTGAAGGTGAATTATGAATAGGTATCTAATGCACTGCTTCAGCTAGTCGCGTTTCCTGGAAGCAGCGAATGTAGCGAGTAGACGTTTTCCGCACGTTCCCACCGAACCAACCAAGCCAAGATTAGATTATTTATAAACACACCGATATGAATATGTTTCCTCGACAGAGGAAATATAAACCAGCACTGAAGTTTTCTTTGAAGTAAATTACAGTCCAAACTTTCCTCAAAAAACAGCAAATCTTGTGAACTGTATCTTTTTTATTTGGTTAAATAAAGCGTTGCATTCATGAAATTTTACGATGTATGTCCCTGAATGTTAAAAGCCAAAGGGCAGTTTTAATTTCCGCAGGTTTATGGCAAGCGGCCGTGAATAAGCGCAGCTGTGGACCGACCGTTTAGAATTCCCTGCGCGCGCGCACCACCCGTAAATTCAAATATGGCGGGTACAAACCGCAATTAGCATTTAGATTCTTTGAATGCACATACTTTTTATACTGCAAATAACACGTTACGCAAGAATAATTATAAATTGAAATTCAAAGCATCTTGATTTTTTTATAACCGGTATTTTTTGCCCACAGGTCCAGCTTCGAGTAAAAAGGGATTGGGCAACGTGTACACGCAAGAGAAACATTCTTCTTGATAAAAACCACCGATTTTGTCTACAGTACAAATAGATCTTAAAAATATAGAACCTCGCACGCACATCAAGAGATATAAGAAAAAATATATTTTCGAAAATATAAATTTGAAACAAGCAGGGCTGTTTTCTTGAATTTTGCCGAACTACTTAACTACGTCTTTTCCTTTCCAAGTAATATCATCCTTGCAATGCAGCTATTCCAGATGTGAAGTCATGGGCTGTTAGTAGTCAAATAATACATATAATTTTATGACATGCTGTAATTCTGGGGCGAGAGGACGCGCCTCGCGGCGCTGACGCGGTCGCTCTCCAAATAGCCCTCGGACCGACCGTCTAGCAGCGTCCTGTATACTATACAACTACACAAACGACTCTACACTGATGTAATAACGTTGTTATTTAATTAAATTGATTTAATCACGACATGCGGGAAGGAAGCTATTCTTCAATGTCACGCGCCTGCACCTGGTCAAGAGGCCAATTCTCTAAAACGGGATATCCCATCTCGCATGTCGACTATAAATATCACGAAAAATATCGACTGCTAAGGACCACTCGTTGCATGTCGATCGCTAGGACTCGATAAATATTGAACGTGATAATGCGAGAATAGCAAAAAGTCCCATTCTTCGAAATCCGCCATTTTTTTCGACATTTATCTACTGTAATATTTATATCACTCCGTGAGAATTGGCTTCTGCATTTTTGTCTGCAACAATAAGCTGAGTTGAGGCGCTTTTCACAACAATAGCAGACCATCAGACATGACTTCAATATGTTTACCTTTGACTACATAATTATTTTATTATAATTATAACATTTATAACTGTTTCGGTCATTGCTGTGTGTGAAATAAACATATTAGGTACTTACTTACTAAACTACAAAAAACATTTTACCATGGTTGTTTCTCACTCTGTAGAAATTATTTTTTGTGTGGAGTGGAGATGTTTTTGTGTAATGTATTGGATCAAAACGCGCTGGAAATGTGTACTAAATTCCTATCGTATGGGTACGATAGGAATTTAGTACACATTCCGTACACATAACGTGGGTACAAACAAAACAACAAAATTATTTTGACAATATTATATTACCAAATATAAGTACTCGTACTTACCTCCGTGTACAAAAACGAGCAAAATATTATTGTATTATACTAATATTAAATTAAATTACATTAAAATAAACTACTTACCAACATTAAAAACATAACCTAAATCTCAAAAATAATAATTTACTAACAAACAGTTACTGACAACTTTGGCAGATGAAAAACTGTCATCACCAAGTAATTCAAGTAATTTTCAAGCTTTCATGTATAAGTTCGTTACAAGCGTTAAATGAATCTACATAATTATAGCTCTTCAAATACGATCTGTAAAGATTAGACTCATAGTGGAGGTAGCATTGTTCATTGATTACCTAATTTGTATTTTCTAAATTAACACGATGAATAATAATTATTACAGAGTCAATATAATTAAATTTGGTCCCAAAAATATAGATTATATCAATGTACTTCGCACTATGAATAATAAAAAAGTTAAATACAAAAAATTAAATCATAGGTATGCGGAGATGGTGGAAGACACATTCCACATAAATTGAACACAGTGAGGATTAAAAAATACCTATATTATTAACTTATTAAAATATTCTGTACAATGTGGTCTATGCTAATTGTGCATTCATTATCTATAATTCAGAATAATAATAATATAAATAAACATAAGAAAATTCGTGACGGTCATATTCAAGTAATACATATATATCACTGACCTGTAATATCTATTCCGTAGACAATATACAAGATATACATACACAAGTCGATTGTTTTTTTATTTCCATTGGAAAGTTATTTCTTAGCATAACATCTCACACAATTCGCACAAACTCTACATAACCTAGGATATTGTCTATTGGCAAATGTTGATTTTTATATAGATAACAAATGCAACAATTTTAAATTATAATTAAGTATTAGGAATAACGAACTTACTCACCTGGTTTGGTATTATTTTAGGTGACAACATTAGAGCAAACCCGAGGGTAGTGTCACTGCGAAAACACTTGACAGAGCGTGTCCCACTTTTATTTGCCAGTGCAGTACTTGTGAAGAGAAAATGGGGTACATTAACGGTATTTATAAACGGCATTCCGCGTATGTATTTATATCTTTCATTCTTTGTTGCTTAATCCTGACACATTACACATTAATTAAAGCTCATTACGAATCAAAGGAATTAATTATAAGCGGAACCAGACAGTTAAAATTGGATGTTACTTTTATAGGCCTAAAATTTAGTTAATAACTCGAAGCAAAATTTACTTAAATCTATGCCATGCCTTCAGTAACGGCTAGGTTCTCTACAAAATTAAACTCTGCACTGATGTGTACGCGTGTCTGTCAAAGTTTAAATGAATGCCAACGTAATTGCTGCTATAGCAGGTTTGGCCGGCCTCTCAGATGGTTGACTTTGTGACATCAATGGTTACTAGCTAGATCGAGAGGTTTCCGTAGGCTGTGCCGTAGGGATCCGTGAGTTGTTGGCGTTCGCGGCAGGAGTGTATTTGGCCACCTGGAACATGGGTCGCGGTTCGATCGTGGACACTGCCTCGAATCTGCAAAAGGAGGTATTGGTTAGAAAATAGGTAAATACATTAGAAAAAGGGTTGACTAATTTGAAGCCAGCAGGACGAGCCGCGATAGCTGTTGGTTAGAGAACTGCCACGGAACGGCAAGGTCGCAGGTTCAAATCCTGCTCGCGGAATTTTTTCACCTTTTTTCTAATTTATTTTAGTATACCTAGCATGAAAAATGCATAATACATAAAATTAGAAAATAGGTATCAGATTAGAAAAAATATACAGGGTGTAACATTAAGAACGGTCAGTATGGGAAAGTCTGAAACCATAAGACATACGAACATCTGTTCTTAGGAACCATGTCATCAATTTTAGTAACAAGAAACACTGTATTCATACATTTTAAAAAAAACCTGTACTCAGCCTGGGAAACGAACTCGGTTGTTTTTTAAAAAAAATCCAACACTATTTCTATTTGGATATCGACTGTGTAGGTCTTAAGGAATAAATGTTAGTATGAAACGTGATGTTTAAAATTAATAAAACGCATTGTTTCCATATCTTTTAATTTATTTTAGACTAGACTATTAATTACTATCTTTTAATTTATTTTAGACTGGACTATTTCTTGTGGGGTTACGTTAAGGATGAAGTGTACAAAACAAGCTACGACACAATTGAAGACCTAAAAGCAGCCATAGAGACAATTTTAACGCAAATTCACCACCTGAAGATACAACATTCAATAGTAAGATCGTTACCTAAACGAGTTGAATGTTGTATTTTACAAAATGGTAGTCATTTCGAACACCTACTAAAATAAATTAAAAGATATGGAAACAATGCGTTTTATTAATTTTAAACATCACGTTTCATACTAACATTTATTCCTTAACACCTACACAGTCGATATCTAAACAGAAATAGTGTTGGATTTTTTTTTCAAAACAACCGAGTTCGATTCCCAGGCTGAGTACAGGTTTTTTTTAAAATGTATGAATACAGTTTTTCTTGTTACTAAAATTGATGACATGGTTCCTAAGAACAGATGTTCGTATGTCTTATGGTTTCAGACTTTCCCATACTGACCGTTCTTAATGTTACACCCTGTATAGTAGACACGTTTTAATGATGCTTGGGAGTTTCAGCGTCAATTTACACAAGGTCTAGCCATAAGCAAGATTCTCTGTCATGTGTACCATAGTACCATGTTCTAAAAAATAAGCACTAATGAGGATGTCAATAACTGAAGGGGCAGTCACTAAAAACCGAAATATTCTTGATAAATAAGCAAATCCTCAAAATAAGTGTTTTATTCACATTCAAGTGAGAGCTTTACTCACGCCGCAAAAGGGGTATGACGATGTATAGTATGTAATTTCCCAGTTTGAAAATTTGGTATGGGTTTGTAACTTTAGATTTTGTCTTTTGAATTTTAATTACACTGACACTCTTTTTCCTACAGAGATACGACCCTTCAACCAAGTCAATCACATACTATACACGTTGTTATGCATTTTTGTAGCATAAATATGGCTTAGTTTATATACTCTACGCATTATAGTTCATTTCATAAGCGTGTCGTATATATTGAATATTCCAGTTGTGGGAGCTTAGACAAAAAGTTATAATAGTTGCCGGTTACTATAATAAAAAAACAGGTATTTTATTATGTGTTTGCAAACACTAAAACAGATGGCACTCTCAAAATCGAGGTAATATTCGACATTGCACAGCTCAGATTATTCTTTTTAATTTTTAATGGCAAATGTTGAATATTATTGCCAGCGTAGTTTTAGTTATTATATTATTTGACTGAAATATCAAACTGCCACTCACTTGTTGCTCTTGTATTTGTCGGGGATGGCCTGGTACGGCTGCAGTGAGACATGAGCGTGCGAGCGCGCCTGCTCGCGCATGCAAGCCTCCAGCTCGTCAATAGTGTAGCCCGAGGAGTCTGCCAGTGCCGCAGGCCAGGCCTTCGCTAGGCACAGGCAAGAGGGCAGGCTCTGCATATCGTCGATCTGATAAAATTGTTATTTTTAGATTATAGATACCAATATACTACAAAATCTTTCGGTGAAAAGTGGTAACTATCTAGAATGAATGGTTCCTCTGTCTACCCCCTCGGGGATTATGGACGTGATAGTTATGCTATGCCATGCTATCAATATACTACGTATATATTCATGTCATGGGACTCGTGGGCTACATCCGTAAATATAAATGAAAAAACAATTTTCTAAATGAGATTATTTCTCGTCTGAGTGTAATTTGTGTTGTCTCTACTTGGACAGGGAATCTTAAATGGGCTATTGAGTAGAGTGCCCGCCAATCTTTATCTTTTTTTTTCTTTTGCATGTTTTTAGGTGTTAATGGGGTGTAGAAGACCAAGGGAGCGGGGCATGTCCTCCTCCATACTGCGCGGCGGCCCATACTCATCCCTCGCTCTTCTACAACCCGCCGCCACCTAAAAACGTGTACTGAAATGCGACTCGTGCTTATATTCAGATACACCATAAAGATAAGCGAGCACTCTACTCAGTATTCAATTTTTACGAATGAAACTGTTTTACAATTGGTTTAGGTTTGTAAGACCGAGGTTCTTGTAACAAGAAGATAAAAATATAGCGACAAACAGTCCTACCTCTCGATTTTCATAAGGTCCGCAAGTTTCGCACAACAGGCAATGGCGCGCCGTGGCGAGTGCGCTCGCGGCGATGACCGACGGCTTGAACTGAAGGTAAGGGTCAGCCTCCAGCAGACACAGCTCGGAGATATACTGCGGAAATACAACATTGTTAATTTTTATGAAATTCTAAAGGATCCCCAATCCTGTCAGTCATCATTATTTTTTTAAACCAGCGGATTTTTATTCTGACTTGGTGATAAGTGACAATGAGACCGAAGATGGAGCACACCGTCTTAGTAAGTACTGCCTCTTCTATAAATACTGCTGGAACTATACATAGTGTCCCCTATTAAGGTATCTTGCCACCAGCAACGTCACTCAGGGTAGTCGCCTCGTGCGATACGCTCACCTAGTGGCCTACCGCCATTCTAATGCAAGCCATTCACGGAGATAATCTGCTAGATTAGCACTGCAAACTAGCAAAAAAGAGTGTAAAATAAAAAATGGCAACTTTCCATACATTGATGTAAAATCCCAATGACATTTCCATACTATTTCAGTAAGTGTTGCTATTTTATGCATTGGACGCGATATGACGCACTTACAAACCGCTGGGTTAAAATGCAAACTCTTAAAAACAAATAAATTAATGGGGCTGGTACTTTGTTAAAGGACTGAAATAAATAAAACTTACAGCTGCCAGATGGAAGGTCTTCTTGGACAGGCCGTTGGCGATGCAGTAGTGCGATAAGAAGGCGAGTGAGGTCGGGGTGGACAGGTCGAAGGAGAGCACTTTCAGGATCAAATGTTCCATGCGCAGGACCTCGCGTTTCGTGTAGGTGTCGTCGGTGATGTATACGAACTCCGCTACTTCGGGCGGGTACACTTCCTCGTATTTACTGTTTGAAGTATAAAGTTGAACAATAAATGCATTTAATGAAAATTTTATTTCCAATTCGAAATATGTCAAAGTTGTGTTCGAAGTATAAAGATGAACAATAAATACAATCAGTAAAAAGTAGATTTCCAATTCTAAATATTTCAAAGCTGTAATAATCAGTTTTAGATTTTTGTGGTTTACTTCCGACTTAATACAAAATTCGTACTACCGGCCCGACAACTAAATCCTTACTTTATGGCAAAGGAAATAATTAAATTAATTAAATATTCGACCTTTCTAGGATTTCACTACAATTCATACTCAAAGGGAATGGCTTTTATTACTACATTAAATCCTAGAAGGGTTGAATATTCATGCTTTTTGTTTGTAAGATTAGGTTATTTACGTCACGCTCAAATCATGATAAAATCAAATTAGAAAAAGATGCATGTCACGTGTTGAAAACAGTAAAGACACCTTCCAGCAACAACACTTCAAAAACTAAGTACATTTTTACTGACATGCTTCAAACATCTTCAGCCTTAATTAGAAGCTCTAATTATAAATAGTCATACTCAATATAGGTCAGGAAATGGTCCACATAGAAGCCAGTTGAGGATCTCATGCTGGTTACTTTGATTATACCAGCCAGTGGAATCAAATGAAAATCTTCAAATACTTACGCAGCGATGTAAGTAGCAGCAGTGCCCACAAGCTGCAACTTAGTGCGTACAACGCTCATGTAGGACAAGAAGCGATCCACATAAGATACGGCCAGGTGCAGGGTCTCACTCTGCTGGTTGTATTCATCACACACTTCCACCAGCCAGTCAATGAGGACAGAACGCATCACGTGAGTAATGTCCGGCTGCTTGCGCATGTAGCGAGGATTGGCTCTGTTCTTTACCTGCACAAGGAATGGAGGGATTGATTTTTTTTACCTTAGATAGAAAAATAACAACAGTTTTATGGTCCAAACTCTTGTAAAGTTCAATTGTCAGGTCATACAGCCTGAGTCAAGTAATTCTAATTCTATGACAACCCCAAACCCTTAAATGCGGAGTAAATAAATACAAAGAGAATTCCTGTCCATCCTATGAAATTCATTTCATTTCATTATATTTAGAGATATTAGTGTTAATGTGTGTGATCCTACACTAAATACTTCATAGCTTAACTAATGACAAAATAATAGATTGGTTTCTTTCTATATGAAAATAACCTACAGAGGAGCTGATCACCTTTTTAGACACAATTTGGATTTTTTGCAAATCTTGCAATTAAATCAAATTATCAAATATTGACATTAAAAAACCTCACTAAGACAAATAACGAAATAATTTGTGGTGTGATGCTGTTCTAAACTGTACTACAAAATTGTGCTGCTAGTAATAAAACACACTAACTAAAATAATAAAAAAACATTGTCAATTTAAGTCATTACCTCAATTTCCCTCATGTATTCATAAATGTCCTGCCGGTACTCCTCAACATGGAAGAACATCTCGCGGTCTGTCTGTGCTGTAGTCTTGTCTTCATCGTCCTCCACGATATCTTCGAGGACCTGGCTCTCATTCTTGGAAATGGACATGGACAGAATGCTAGAGTCCACCACAGACATGGGTGATTCCACAACATCTTTCTTCTCTTGCAATGGAAGCCTATTGAATGATTTTAAATGTTAGACTACTATTCTGTTAGTTCTAATAATTTATTGATTAAGTTGAGTAGCTAGGTTAGATACTTTGCTAATAAAGCTAGGATGTGGACAATGTGAAGCAGCTAGAGTTGATGTTGTATAACTTAACTTCAACCTACAACCTATTTACCTTCATATACACACATATGTTTCATTTAAAAATATAAGGTTATTGTTGGAAAAGCTTATCTTTTATATGTTCTCTTATATCTGTCAACTGTATATGATCCTAAAATACCCTTCCTCACTAGTAATTGCAGAAGTCTTGTTTCATATCTATCTAGAGCCTATGGCTTAGGCCAGAGCCAGACATAGCTTCAAATACGCAAATACCTACACAGTCGCTATGTCTGACCGTGGCTTTTGAGTATTTGAACAAAGTTTGATCACTTATTTAACACTTTGCCATCGCGTGTCGGTTTTTTTAGCGAACATCAAAGCGATCAAAGGTCAATTGTTTACGGGGCCTAAAAGACATCGTCAAAGTCATGGCAAAGTTTAATTGCCCGTGCGACACCGAGCGGAACAGTTGTACGTGTTGTTGGATAAATACTCTGTGATATAGATATCAGTAAAATCTAACAAATAAAGAAAGAACTATAAATCTGCAGACCATCTTTTGTTCTATTAAGATACATTGTAAAATGTGTCATCCATTCGCGCCTGTTTCTTGGACATTTCCTGTTATCGCCTGGGTTGGTTGGTATAAACCAACTATTGAACCAACCAACATTATACCAACCACTTATCTATTTCTGCCGCAAATCAGAAATGTTGCATTTCGGTTTGAAGGGTAAAAGAGCCAGCATAATTACCGGGATATGAGGCCACTCCATCTAAGTTCTCAAGGTTAACAGCACACCAAAAACCGTCTAATACAGTGAGGTGATATGTCTATGGGGAACGGTGACCACTTACCATCAGATGGCCAGTTTGCTTGTCTGCTCTCCATGATTAATAAATACGATACTAAAATTAAAAATTATTATTTTTATAAAAATGAGTATTTAATAAAAATAATTATTTTTATAATGAAAGAAATAATTGGCGTGGCACTCCATTCACTCTGCCTGCACCGCAAGGGACATAGCGTAAAGTTATGTATTATGTATGTTATTATTATTAAATAATTAAAAGCATTGAAAAGAATAGAAAACTGCATCCATAAAATTGACTCAACTAAGAAACATGAATTGTTCTAAGTCATCTTTGCAAAAACTGTGGACTGTGACATTTGAAAAACTATTTAAACATGAATTTGAGCACTAAAACTTTCGTCAATGTTTCATCAAAAAAATTTCACTTATTTGAAGATGTCTCCGGATTTAGAAAAAGATAGCAAGTATTTTAATGAAGACTTTACAGAAATTTTATGTAACCGACAGTAAGTTTTGTCTAAATATTCTGATTAGATTAATGAATATTGTACATCTAACAGCTATTGAATTTTCAGTCTCCCATTTATTTTCAAGATAATTTGATATTGCCCTAGTGACTTAAGATCATGCCATTAATAATAGATAACATGTGGTTTATCTACAATAAATTATCTCAACACAACTCACCGAAGTGGAGGTGCTTCAGTCTGTAGATCTTGTTGCTTCTCAACCCTAGTGCACAAAGCCCTAACATTTTCAGCAGCATTGACAAAGAAGTTGTCTTTCCTGATCTCTTTGGCGACGAACGGCTTGAAGGTCGGCTCGCGTTTCTTCACCTCGACCTCGCTCGGCTTGTCCTCGTACACGCTGAACGCGCGAAACTGAGCCACAGGGGGCACGATGTTCTTCTCGTTTTTTATCTGTCGTACCGTTCTATTCTCATCTTGAACTTTACAAGGTCCATTCGTCAATCCCGGCTGCAAATAATTTGACCGTGAGAGACAGGAAAAGAAATAATTACTCAATAATGCAGAATGCATGGCCAACTTACCAGTTTCAAGTTTCGATTTTGGTTGCAGGCGAACTGATTCAGGTCGCCTAGGGCACGCCGCTGCGCCGCCGAAAATACATCTGCATTCTCCTTTCTGAGCCCCAGCGATGAATTCTCTTGATCCTCGTGAATTCTGAATGATGCCATTGCCCCCGAATATAGTCTAGATGAGATCGGTAAAAAACGCGAGCTGTTAATGCAGTGTAATGGCGACCAAAACGGAAGTACGTGTAACTTTCCTGATTAGAAGCACATAATTATCAAATTATTGAGAGTAAATGTGAAAAAAAGCTGGTTTGTTTCAAAATCACCCCCAAAAACGCTAACCAGCATCAACGGACAACAGACATTTTGATAATTTTCAGCTGTTGTAGTGTACGTTATTCTACTGTCTATGGAATTTCAAATTTCGACCAATAGCCTTGCAGATGACGTCTATAATCTATACTCAAACGTTTTCCGTTCGGAAATATTCACTCACACACAATACCTAGGTCAATGGACTCAACGGTCTATTTGAAAAGTATAAATTGTACAAGGAGAAAATGAAAACATTTTTTACATTTCCTAATAATAAGAAAATTCGAAAGAGGATTAGAAATCCTAGAGAAAATTGAAAATAATCTTAAAAGACTAGGCTGTTTGCAACTTCATATGAAAGATACTGTGGCCTTAAAAACGGAAAATAATGATATTGACATTTAGATTTGACGTGTTTTGTTTGTGTTGATAAAATGCGGATCTTCAAAAGAATTGAATTGAATCTGATCGTACTTTTTGCGAAAACTATTTCGTAGGAAAATAGTAAAAGTATCTTGATATACAGTACAGTGTCTGGCTGCATTACTGTGTCTTTTGTATCAATTTAGGCCCATTGAATATTGGTAATATGAATAAGTTTGTAGTTTCTATCTGTTTCTTTTGGTTTTACAGCTATGAAACATGTTTTGCTATAAGAGAATACAAAAAGGAGGATATTCTGAAACTCAGGTATTGTGGTAAAGAACTTAACATTAACTATTCCTACCAAAAATGTGTAGGACTTATTTAGAATAAACCTAATTCAATTTTAGAGAGGAGGTTCGAGAGATGTTCCAGCATGCGTACGACAGCTACTTACGATATGCGTATCCTTACGACGAGCTGCGGCCGTTGAGTTGCGATGGCATGGATACTTGGGGCAGCTACTCCCTCACCCTCATAGATGCCCTGGACACTCTGGCTATCATGGGGAACTATACAGAGTTCAACAGAGTAGCGGACATAGTGCTGCAGAAACAGAACTTTGATGCAGATATCAATGTGTCAGTGTTTGAGACAAATATTAGGATTGTTGGTGGATTGTTGAGTGCACATCTTTTAATGCATAAGTAAGTCTTCATAGATAACATTTCTCATGAATATTTATGCTTTTTTTCACAGACTGTGCTACATGTGTTAATTCTAAATTACCTGCAATAGCAGTGGTAGCATAAAAATATACATTTGATAGTTTTTTCTATTGAAAAACCTATCAAATGTATATTTACATACTTATAAAAAATACCTAACTACCTATCTTTGATAAATAAATCCTTAATACAACCTTTCAATTTCTTTTAGAACAGGCATGAAGCTAGAACCAGGCTGGCCGTGCAACGGCCCACTTCTCCGGTTAGCTGAAGATGTGGCTCACAGACTCATCGCTGCATTTGACACCACAACCGGCATGCCATATGGCACCATAAACTTAAGGTCTGGGGTGCCTCCGGGGGAAACCAGTGTGACATGCACTGCTGGTGTTGGGACATTTATTATTGAGTTTGGAACACTGAGTCGGCTCACTGGAGATCCTTTGTATGAGGAGGTATGATAATAATTTAAGATGTATAATAAATAATAAATCAAATTTAATGACTGTATTTTATAATTTTGATTTTTCTATGTGCTATAATGAAGGATAAGAATAATTTTTAGGAGTTTTTTTTTTGTTTTTTTTTTTATTTTTAGTATTTTTATAGCACTCGAAAATGAATTATTTTTTCAAGACATTTCATACTGAATGGCCCTTACTAGAATTCCCTGCATCATAGGTCGAAAACAGCATATACAAATTACAACCATTGCCTTCCCACTCAGGAATAGAAACTATGCCAGCCATTGCCACCTCTTTAGCGCAAGACAGATACAAGAGGCGGGCTACCGGCGCACCGTCGGAGCATCGCTTCTAGCTGCGTTGCGCCGCTTCACTTTCATACATTTTGAATGCAAGAGGAGAGGGCGCGCTGGTTGCGTTCTGCCGACGCGCCGCCTCTTCAATCTACTTGCATACAAAATATATGAAAGCGACACGGTGCAACACGGACAGAGGCGGTGCGCCTCTTGTATCTGTCTTGCGCCTTAGTTAACTTATATTTTTGCCTTGCTCAGGTATAAAATTTAACACTATTCTGTTCTTTAGCTAACCATTTGATGCCATTGTATGTGGAATTATTTCAAATTTTCAGGTTGCGTACAATGCTTTGAAAGCGCTGTATCATCACAGGTCACCTATAGGTCTCCTTGGGAACCACATCGACGTGATGACTGGTCGGTGGACTGCACAAGATGCTGGTATCGGCGGCGGCGTCGATTCCTATTTCGAATATTTAGTAAAAGGTATTAAATTGAATTCTATGGAAAGCTTTACTAGCTTTCCACAAACAGTGTATGTATGTATGTATTGTCGAGTTTAATGAAACTTGTTCCTAATGTAAACAAACCATTATATTGGCGATGTCGATGGTTTGATGAATTATCCATGTTTTATTAATATTTCATGGTATAACAAACAGGATACAACATAAGTTAATTATATGGGAATTAAACTATGGTTGATCGTCTAATGTGATAAATGAAGAATAAGAAGGATAGGTTTGTTTACATTATGAACAAGTTCCATTCAATGTGACTTCATACATAACTAGGAGTGGTGTATTGCGTAGTTATTATGACGCCAACGAGGTTTTGTTTTTTCGAAAACATAATGCTTGTGTTTAATGATTGCTCAATGTCCCAAAAATCTCGAAATTTGACTTCCCATTAAGCCTTTAGTGCAACTGAGACACCATGGGGAGGGGAGGGGCTAGTTAGGGAAATTGAGAGGCTTGTAGCCTTGTGTGATGCCTCGGACAACACGTTAAACTGTCTCAGTCCCGGCTGCTGTTATCCGACTGCACTCTTTAGGTCATGGGCGGCCTCTGACCTCAGACAAGAAGAAGAAGGAGCCACTAAAAGTCTTCGCCGTTTCCAGGAGCAATCCTTTTCGAGAGACCCGAGTTGATGTCAATGTTCCGCGAGGCCCGCGCCGTCATCGACAAATACCTCAAGAAGGACGACTGGTTCGTCTGGGCCACCATGCTGCGTGGACACGTCACTCTACCCGTATTCCAGTCGCTGGAGTCATACTGGCCCGGCGTACTCGCACTCATTGGTAAGACATACATAACTACTAGTAATATTCTAGACTGTTCTGAAGAGCAACAAGTAGAGACATGGTTACTTTTTCTTCAGGAAAAGTATACGCTATGATTTAATCTTTGCGAAAAGTGCCTCAATTTTGGTACAAAGCATAGCGAGGTAGGTAGCGAAGTCATCGTATCGCAAAGACGTTTATATTACTAGCGTAAAGACATAACAATGCTACCTCAAACCAAAGATTTTGAATTTCTGTGCTAGAAATACTTTTTCATCGGAAAACTGTCAAAATTTCCACATTGGACTAAAGTCGCTACCTATACGAATTCTTTGATTCGTTTCGAAAGTATGTAGAAGGAGAAGCCTGGGTCGTCCTAGACTGACCTTTGGGGATCAGATTGACAGAGTGCTCTTAGATTTTAATATACAGAGCAGATGACCCCAACGGTGAGCGTGTGTGAAACGACGAATTACTGTAGAGGAAGCAAGAGAAGCGTGCCAAGACAGGAGGTAAGGTGGACCCGCTCTTAGCATACGCGGAATAAAAATATTCTCGGTATATTCACCTTTTGTATCCGTGTCTACTACTTTATCGCTTTTGTAATAAATAAATGCTTTACCGACATAACTTATACATAATTTTTTAAAGGTACTTAGAGTAACAATCGTTTGCCCGCAACTTAACTTGCGTGTACTTTAATGTTTATGTAATTTCTAATTGACTGAGATTGGCGATTGGAACTAGTTTATCTTTGAATCTTTGTACATTTTTGGACCCTTGGACGCCCCCCATGAAAGCTATAGCTACGCCTCTGGTTGAACAAATAAGTATTTGGATAACTTATTCTTATTCTTCTAGGTGAAAGTGATACAGCTATGCGCATAATCCATAACTACCACAGTGTATGGAAACAGTACGGGTTCACACCTGAAGTGTACAACCTCGGCACCGGCGAAGCCTCCACGTCCCGAGAGAGTTACCCGCTGCGGCCAGAGCTCATCGAGTCCATTATGTATCTGTATAGAGAGACCAGAGACCCCATACTGCTGCAGATGGGAGAGGATATACTGCGGAGTATACAGCATAGCGCGCGCACGCCTTGCGGTTACGCTACTGTATGTATAGTTTTACTGTGTTGAATTAATTACTAATGGGACATGGTATAAGCTTATTTATACTGGGTAGAAACGTTAAGTGTGTCCAGTCCATTATTTCGTTAATTTAAAAGACATTGCAAAACTTTAAACTGATATGTTTTTATGTCACATAAAAACATTTACAAAATTAACGGCATGTATTCAGAATTTGTACTTTTGCGGCTCCCATTACATGATGTAAAGATAGTAGAGAGAAAGACTCACCACATACTCAACCTCTCTAATGTCCATTTGTCCTGTATGTTGGACAAATGGACATTAGAGTGGTTGAGTATGTGATGAGTCTTTCTCTCTTTTTCTTTATCTATTACTTATTTTGCGAATATCCAAGTCATAGAACAAAAGTTTCAGTTATTGATACTAAATTGCCGCATGTATGAATTTTTACATCCTTTTACACCGTCATAAATATGTTTCTAATCAAATGGTACAAGAGAATAACTATAAATTAATTAATTTTTTTAACTCTTACACCACAAATAAAGGGCTAAAGTGAGATGTTCCAGTTTGCGTATAGTATGGGAACAGTATTTACTTGCAACTTTAAACGCATTTCCCCTTCATCTCCTGTACCCTTCATATAACTTGTTCTATAGAAAAACTGGACATATACTCGTATAATTCTCAATTTACAGATAAAAGATGTCCGCGACCACCGTAAAGAAGACCGAATGGAGTCGTTCTTCCTAGCAGAGACCACCAAATACCTTTACCTCCTGTTCGACCCTGACAACTTCATCCACAACCCTGGAGTCCAAGGCACAGTCATCGACACTCCCAACGGGGAGTGTATAGTGGACGTCGGGGGTTACATCTTCAATACTGAGGCTCATCCGATAGACCCTGCTATGCTGTATTGCTGCCATGAGGCCAGGCAAGGGTATGTAGTATTCAATGTTTGGTCAAGTATACCCTGACCAGGTACTAAAAAATCTTCGCAATATTGCGGAATTGGTACTATTTTTTTCATAACGAACTCCATAACACAGATTATTAATCAACCAATGGCGCCCTCTTGACAGAGTTTTTTAGTTTCTGGTCAGGGTATAATTATTTTTTTGTGCGTGTTTCGTTAAGTCATAAATTCTTGATACCGCAGGGTTGTTTTTATAATACCCAGATTCAATTCATTCACCATTTACTTCTTTAGAATTATGAACTCCTCGGAAGTACAAAACACTAAATATAAAATTAAAATAACGTATTTTTTACAGGATCAATATAAGCGAGGTTCATAGGATATATCAAATTTTGGAAGAAGAGGACAATATCAAGTTTATGAGCATGATTGATGCCTCATCAAATAAAACCGTCACCAACGAAACAATTGACACAGATCAAAGTGAACCAGAGCCTATCGAGTTAGCTTCAGATGTTATTATCACAGATACAGATGAAAAATCTGATACAAACGATAGTAAAGTCGATCAGAATCAAGTTTTGATTAAAACAGAAACAAGAACTGGTTATGTGAACATTGACGGTACGGAAAGGGATAAAATAAAAAACGAGAGCAGTCTCAGAGACATAGTTAAAGAACGTATTAACAGCTATTACAATAGCACCAATTTAAACGTTGACTCTAACGAAGAAACTACAATACCTGAAGAAAAAACGGAAAGTGTACAATCCGATACTAAAATTGAAGTCGACGATATAATAATTCCCCAGAAACCACCAGTAATAGAACATATACAACCGCCTAGCACTACAAAAGCGAAGCAGGCGTTCAAAATGTTACCGGAAGTGCTGCAAGAGTTCTTGAATAGAGAATGGAAATCTAAACCGAAGTGTGAACCCCAGCATATGCTGGAAAAGATTCGAAAAGAAAAGCGGTATCCAGACCACCCAGATGTGGACAGATATGAGCAATTGCTAACGCCAGCCCCGTCGTTTCTAGAAAGAATATCTTTAGCTGGTGAATTTTTAAACAAGAACCAGCTAGAAATATAAAATATTCTACAGTTATATTAGTGAGAAATTATGTTCACCTTCTTGGACAATGGTTGCAGATATGAGATAGGTGAAAGTGTTAAATAATTTTAAGTAATTTTGTTTATTTTTTTACATCAAAAATAAAGACGAAAAATGATATTGTTGTAACTTTATTTAAAAAATTAAACGTCGGAGTATATGAATCAAAAATATTAAAATATAGTAATTCAATTCCTTTAGATAATACAGAAATTCTTTGATATGAATATGTTGATGATGATGATAGGGGGCGGTAGTTTTGATTACTTTGCATTTGACCTCATTCTGCTGTTCTCATAACAGCTTGACGGAACTAGGAAGAAGAATTACATCATGTTTACATCACACCAATGTCAACGTGACGGTACAAGTCACACATCCATCTGTATGAAAATGTAACCAAAATTTCAGTAATAACTAAATTTACCAATAAAAAGTTATAAAAATGCATACTATCCCTCTGGGTATGAGCATTGGGCCAGCGCATAAAAGGAGGGAAGGAGCGATACCTGCGGATAGCTCGATGCTTCACCTCGCGTGCGTATCATGTCCGAACTGAAATCTTCTCCATCGGAAGAGAATACTTTAAATTCAAAGGGATACAAACTACTCAAATTCGTAGGCGAAGGCGCCTACGCCAAGGTAACCGTAGACACCACAGTTTATCAAATTTTCTGAAGCATTCCTAACTTATACCAATTTCTCGTTACACAACAGGTATATTTAACTGAATACTCAGGAAAAGACGACACGACTAAAGTTACACTCGCTTGTAAAATCATTGAAACCTCGAAAGCCCCCAAAGATTTCGTCGTGAAGTTTTTACCACGCGAGATTGATGTGCTGGTACGTTTGAACCATCCGCACCTGATACATGTTCATAGCATATTTCAGCGGAAGACGAAGTACTATATTTTTATGCGATACAGTGAAAACGGCGACCTTCTAGGCTATATTTTGAAAAACGGCTGCGTTTCCGAGAATCAAACGAGGGTTTGGACGCGGCAACTGGCTCTCGGGTTGCAGTACCTGCATGAGCTGGAGATTACGCACAGAGATATTAAATGCGAGAATGTGTTGCTGACGGCCAACTTCAACGTGAAGCTCTCCGACTACGGGTTCTCGAGATTCTGCGTGGACGACAACGACGAGCCGATTCTGAGCGAAACGTACTGCGGTTCCATGTCGTATGCTGCGCCGGAGATACTGCGCGGAAAGCCGTATCTGCCGAAGCCTACAGATCTGTGGTCGCTGGGGGTGGTACTGTTTGTGATGTTGAACAAGTCGATGCCCTTCGATGACACGCGTATGCGTAAATTGTACGAGCAGCAGATGGGCAAAAAGTACCGCTTTCGGTCGCGTGTGGCCAGCATTCTGTCGCTCGAGTGCAAGACCGTGGTGAAGCACCTCCTGGAACCAGACCCAGGTCTGCGCTATACCGCCACTCATATTATTAACTCGGAATGGATTGCTATGGATAGTAGACTCACAAGTAAGTTTTACATTGTTTTCTGGTGTTTACAGTGCTAAATAAAGGTATTTCAATTTACCTACATATTGCATTCCCGTTTACGTAGTTGTAGTTATTGATGAGGGTTGTAATCATTTTATGGAATTAACCACATAGAAATGTTTTTCTTGGCAGATTTCATTGCCTTCCCCATTGCACTATCTGGCTTGAATAAAATGTTCACGCTGTCCCCTTGCGTGGTAGAAAAAGAATGGAGCGCCACGAATCAATCCCCAGCCTGATAGTTACACCTCATTCCCTGTATCGACAGTCATTTTTTAACGCATGGTCATTTGGAGAGATTTCATTCTGTGCTTTCTGCTTAAAAATGATTATCAAACACGAAAGTTTTCCTTGAAATACATAGACTATCGTGACAATCATAAATCTTAAAGTAAGTAGATTATTTCCGTTTAATAGCTTTAAACGCCGTGGAAGCCGCAGCCCTCAAACGAGCTAAAGAAGAACGCCGCAGAATATCTGAAAGTCACAAAAATCCCTCCAAGAAACAAGGCGACATATACGAAGGACGGCACAGTAATTCCGTTTATAGGGTAACTTATTTTCTTAGCGATGTAGATGTTTAACAAAAGATTTCTCGCTTGAATAGACTATTTCTTTCACAGGCTAGTGAAATGATAAAATCTCTTGCAAACATAACTGCTAAAAAGAAGTCAATATAGATGGAGGGCAAAAACAAGGTAATGTTTAATCAGAATAGGTACTTAGTTAATTTTCTATTACATATTTCTCCAGTTTTAACTTGATTATTTTAGATTAATCATCAAAGTCACCATAATCATGTCGAAGAAGATTTGAAACTTACTGGCTCTGAACAATTAACACTTGCTGCGCGTGGCTACAAGGTTATAAAGAAAGTCAATGAGGGGTCGTATGCAAAGGTAGTCAACCAAGATCAACTTGTGATATAAACTTTTAGACGATCTTCTAATATTTTGTAAAATAAAACAGGTCTATCTCGCAGAGTACAGGAACCCCAATAAAAACGACAAGCTGTCGGTACTTGCGTGCAAAGTAATCGACACCAACACTGCGCCCAAAGACTTCGTCAAGAAATTCCTCCCCAGAGAAATAGAGATGTTGATCAAACTGAACCACCCACATTTAGTGCACACTCACAGTATATTTCAAAGGCGATACAAGTACTTCATATTCATGAGGTACATGGAACACGGGGACTTATTGGAACATATACTACAAAAAGGCGCAGTGCAAGAAGATCAAGCCAGGATATGGACGAGACAGCTCGCTCTAGCCATTCAATATATGCACGAATTGGAGATAGCACACAGGGATATCAAATGCGAAAATGTCCTCTTGACGGCCAACCAGAACGCCAAGTTATCTGACTTCGGATTTTCTCGCACATGTGTCGACAAACGATTTAGGGATATCCACAGTGAAACATTCTGTGGCTCTCTTTCCTACACTGCTCCTGAGATACTTCAGGGTTCTCCGTATTATCCTAAACCGACAGACGTATGGTCACTGGGGATAGTAGTTTACGTCATGTTGAACAGAGCAATGCCTTTCGAAGACAAGCACATAAAGCAGCTCTATCAAGCGCAGATCAACAGAAATTGGAAGTTTCGTTCCCGCTACATCGACACCTTTTCGGAAAACTGTAAACGACTGATTACGCTTATGTTAGAACCAAACTTTCAGAACAGAATCAAAATTGATCAAATAATAAACAGTGAATGGATCGCTATGGACTCGAGATTATTAGGTAGAGTACCTACCCTATTTTAATTAGGATTCCTTAAAATCTGTACAGTCCTTAATCAGCCTTGTATTTCTCCAGAATGGACGCCGCAAGAGACGTTAGCTTACAAAAAAGCAAGAGATGAAAAGAATCAGCTTCTAAAGAAATTGGAAATTAATAATGTAGATTCTTCCAAATGTGAAAAGGAAGAAAAGAAAGAAAACTGTTTACCAGAGTCGTCTATTGTGAAAAACACAATAGAAGTTACCCCCCGTGGCGGCTCTGAATCATCTGCATGGTAAGCTACTAAATTACTTATTAATTTTTGTTTTACTTTAGTTACAACTATGTTAGGGAGACTTGATCATAGTCTGGGGTATAAGGTTGTATCTGGTTGCATGTTCTTCGTATTATTAGTGATAGTGGAAGCAAACATCTTCAGGAAACCTGGAAATAATTTACAACATGTTTCCTCATCAGGGTTATCTCTCGCTTAAAAAGAAAAGAGACTTAGTAGTTACTTATTTGTAATGAGCGAAAGAGGTATAATAGTTTTCGATCAATTTCTTTGAAGACCTGGCCTTTTTTTGTAACGACATTAAACCGCAAATTGACAATGACACGACAAACTGACAAACAGCCTAATTTTAAGCCCTTGAGAAAATATAAATCACAAAATGTCGAAAAAGTTCAACATGTTTTAAATCCAGAATACAAGCATCAATGAAGATCAACAATACTCGACCACCTTCTCCATTATGTTACCGAAAACTAAAGCGAAAATGAAATAGCCGTGTGAAAGGGTACTTTTGGCTCAATGACCGACAAATTCGACGCAGCCACTACTCAGTCCGATGTCAATGTATTACAAGAAAAAGGCTTCATATTAGAAAAATGCGTTGGTGAAGGGTCATATGCAAAGGTAAGTATTTAGAAGCTAGAGAACACAAGTCTCATATTTACCACCGGGATCTAAAACAAACGCTGCACTCTCGAACCCCAACTACGGATAGGTGAAGTGAATAGTGAGTGAATACTTAACACTGACTACTTATATGATAAAATGCTGGTTGAAATGATAGAAAAATTATGACTGTCGAATTTTAGCAAATGTAGTTATGCGTAATCTTCTTCTTGTAGTGTTGTTGGTGAGCAATTAGTTATGCAATCTTCTTCTTCTTTCCTGTAGCGTTGTTAGTAGCCTACATTTATAAGAGTTGTTCAGGCCGCCCCCAGGCCTCTGACGTGGCTTAACAACTGCTGTCGAGTAGTCGGGACCGATGGCTTAACTTGTTCTCCGAGCCACAAAGTTTCAAGTGTGAAATTCAAGTCAAACATGTGTTTCCAGGTTTTCAAAGCGACTCATATGGTGGACGAGACCCGACACGCTGTGCTCGCTTGCAAGGTGATAGACACGGCGCAAGCGCCGCGCGACTACCTGACCAAGTTCCTGCCCCGCGAGCTGGACATCCTCATCCGCATCAACCATCCGCATATCGTACACGTGTCGACCATATTCCAGCGGCGCGCTAAATATTTCATTTTTCTCCGTTACGCCGAAAACGGTGACCTTCTCGACTTCCTCACGCAAAATGGCGCTGTCCCCGAGAATCAGTCCAGACTCTGGATGCGACAGATCATTTCCGGCATCCATTACATACACTCCATGAACATAGCACACAGGGATTTGAAATGCGAGAACATATTGATTACGGCAAATTATAACGTGAAGATTACAGACTTTGGGTTCGCGAGAAACGTCAAAGTGCGCGATCGGGATATTTTGAGTGAAACGTATTGTGGTTCGTTGTCGTATGCCGCTCCAGAGGTGCTGAAGGGAGTGCCCTACTTGCCCAAGTTTGCTGATATGTGGTCCATAGGGATTATTATGTATACGATGCTTAACAAAGCGCTGCCTTTTAATGAGACGTCTGTGAAGAGATTGTATGAGAAGCAGGTAATTTATTACTGATGCACAGGACAGGAGCCGGTCGAAGTGTCGTTAATCAAATCAAATCAATTTATTCTCGGAACAACAGGGTTCAATTTTTGTTAGTAACAATGCAGGTACTTAAGACTATGTTAGTAATGAAACAAAAAAACGTTAAAGGGGCGCAAAGAGAAGTAAAAGGAGGCCCGCTGCACAGGGCTCTTTGTGTGGTTGTCATAATGCAATTATTATTTTTTGCCTAGGAGAAACCCTTTATGGGTATCACCCATCCGGGGGGACAGATGATTATGTCGGAGTCCCCACCCTTGTAGGGATGGTATACCGACTAAAACTTCTGGGGTCTTCCGACCGCGCCGCGTGAGAAGGGGTAGCGGGAACGCTTTCGCACACGACCGTGACCCCGTCAGCGGGAGCCCACGTCGTTGGTCCGTCTCTTGAGGGCTTGTGCCCTCTTCCTCCGCCGAAGGTGGCATAATGTAACCTAACATAACCTACTATATCCGAGTCGGTTTCGCATCCACTAGGTCTCTGTGACACAGTTCATTTTTTAACAAGTTACAATTATTCTAAGACTTTTTCCCTCGGTGCCCCCTTAGGGACACCCCAACCGAGGAGCCTAACAAAATGCGTTGATTAACAGGGCAGTCTTAAGAATATTAAGCGGCCGAGTTTGCGACGGAGACTGCCGCGGCTCATTACGTTCGCTGGAGTAATCCCGCCTCTAAACCATTGGTGAACCACTTCTAGTATAAGTTTTCGATCATTGTTTTTTTACACAGCAAATTGCTTACATTCCCCTATAGGAGAGATAAATTCATGACGTCACAACAATGCAGGTAATGCGCAAATGGCGTTTCCGGACTGGCATAGTGAACCAATTGTCCAACGAATGCAAGCAACAAGTAACGCAGCTGATGGAACCAGAAGCGAAGGCGCGGCCTACGGCAGGCAGTATCTTCAACGGGCCCTGGATAGCGATGGACCCTCGACTTAGTAGTCAGTACCCTCGCTACACTCCTCCGTCTGTCCATTTTGCATGGTTATCACGATCGCTCGAAAAAGTTCCCTTGTAGTTACGATAGCTTTTTCGTATGCGTATTTTATTATTTTTAAAATTTGCAGAAAAACAAGTAGGTACAGAT
Source organism: Hofmannophila pseudospretella (assembly GCA_947369225.1). NCBI lineage: Eukaryota > Metazoa > Arthropoda > Insecta > Lepidoptera > Oecophoridae > Hofmannophila > Hofmannophila pseudospretella. The sequence continues at coordinate 10,303,151 of OX376316.1, forward strand.
CGCGGCACATAAGTTGAACAAAAATAGCGGATGCGCAGTAACAGGCCAGGTACGAAGAAGTTCTTGCCACCACGAAAGAGTTTATAAACTTTTTGTTTAATTTCAATGCGGAAGAGAAAATGAAATACGTGAAAAAAATGTATTTTTTGTAATATTTCATGCACTAATTCGAATGGAACGACCGCCATTTTTGTTCAACTTATATGCCGCGGATGTACCTACCATAATATTGAGTGACTGTCAGGAAAGACGTCGTTGTAAATCGTTCTAGAGATCCCTAACATCGAAAATAGTCCATATCTTGGAAATTACGGAACCAATCATGATCAGACGTCGGTTAAGAACTATCTTAACAAAATCTATTTTCAATTGAAATAAATCGCATCCAAAGCGGACCATTGCTTGTTGAGATGGGTCATGCGTCAAACTTATAACACCCCATCCTTTTTAACGGGGGTTAAAGTAGATGAATTTTGAAAAACAGTTAAACAGCCAATATTGAAAAGCCATGAAACTGTCCGTCGTCTGGAGTGAAAATTCATACAGACGGATTATTTTTAGTAAAATGTTTATTGTATGTAGTTATGCAAATGCAATTTTCAGAGATGACATTCTTAGAAGAGTCTCTACTGAAACAGGCGCAAGACGAAGCACAGAGAAGGGAGAAGGAAACCGAAGACGAAACCGAGGTGGAGAGAATAGCGGAATTGCGTCGCAAAGGAAGAGGGAAAGGTTAGTTACCTGTTCTGTACAGTGTACTTTGTCGCTTTAACTTATAAGACACATTCAACGATTCTGTGAACTGGCGATTCCATGTTTCGTTTTAGAACGTAAGTGTCAGAAGCGGATGCTTTGGCGCAAGGCACACGAATCACGAAAGAGATTCTACACTGAACTCTTAGATCTAAACCCTGCCACTTCACAGATAACGTGAAATTATTCAAATAAAGGAATAATTTTTAATTGTTTGTATTTATACAGCTTTGCAGCCCGAACGGTTAAACCGATTTTGATGAATATGTTGTCAAAATATATTTTTTATTGTATAAGGGGATTAGACGAGCAAACGGGCCAAATAGTAAGTGAACACCGTCGCTCAGACTATCTCACCTCACTAATAATGTTATTAGAGGGTTTTCGATGCGCTGCTATGAAGACTTTATAGAGTGCCTCAAACATAGTGCGGCAGTATTAGGTAAAGGGTGGTACAGTCGACCACAGGTCAACCTACCCAAAACGTCAAAAGTTGAGAATTTGAAATGTATCATATTGCGCAGGAATAAGGTTGGGATTTAATCGAAGGTTTTTGACAGATGGTATACTATAGCTTGTGCTTCTCCATCACCCAAAGGTTGCCTGGAAGAAATAGCTTAAAGCTATAAGGCCCCCAATTGTAATAGTTTTTTTGTATCTTTTCTGTTTTGTATTTTTGTCATGTGTGCAATAAAGAATATTTGTATTTTTGGTCGACTACCATCAGATCTCAGATTTAATCTTCCTCTTATCCTAGTAAACACTTAACCTAACATTAATTTCTTCTTTTCAGAGGGTTTAAAGGTGTTAAAAAGTGCAGATGCGAATTATGCAAAATCACAACAATTATTTGATAACAAGGAATAAAAAAATGATAACCAAGAATCGTGTTCATTCAGTGTTTATTAACTTTTACAATTCAAAATTTATGACTTTAAGTTATTGTAAAAATTATTTAATACATTTTTGTATAAATGACTCTGTTGTTCTAATATTCGTCAGCGAATATTCGTTCACAATAATTACTTGTAAAATGTATTACAAAGCTATGGAAGACAAGGGTTCATCGTCAAGGGATTATTACTTGTATTTGGCACAGCGTGTTAGGAACAGGGTGGATCAAGCTACCGCGTAATTACAACATTACAAAAAATTTGTAACATGTTAAAAGGTACAATTTGTGTAATCATGAAGTATTAATTAAAGAATAAAGAACACAGAAGTCTATATTTCATATTCAGACCAACTATACTAGCAAGAATTTGCTTCTGGGCTCACGTAAATTAATAAGAATAAATAAATACACTCCTCAAATACTAACAATGGAAAAGGCCCAGCGTTCATTTGAAGAGTGGTGGGGCGGCGACTTCAATAACAATTTAAACTAAACCTTATGCTAATGGCGTCGATTCCGGGGTGGTTTAGCTAAACCTAAAGGAAACCATCACGCTCACTAGTATACTAGATTGTGTACGAATGAACGGGACGTTTCGTTTAGCGATTATCGTTTTGGCGGCCACCCTGGAATTGGTGCCACTATAAATATTTACTCGAGGCGCGGCGAGCGTGAATTTAAACCGTATTTTAAAGAATTTAAGGTTCATAGGAGAATAACGTTCGCCGCGTCTCCACCCTGATAGTGTGCGCTGAGCCTTGTACGTTGTTTTTACAATATCTTATCGAAAGTTTAACCGATACAACTCTTACAACCTATGATCATGAAAATTCTTCGCAGCAAATAGAAATGAGACCAGAATAATATTGTCAACTCTCAGTCGTTTCCTATTAAACTACTTAATTACTTACATAATGCGCTAAGTACTGCATGAAAAACTTGTAACAATTTATATATCGTAATTATAACTGGATGTAGTAATGTTTCATTGATAATACTTTTATTAGATCTTATTTTTTAATTATTTTTTATAAGTTTCATATAGATACCACTTACGTGCTACTATTTTATTTGTAGATAGGTATGAAGTGAAAGGAATCTCTTCAACGGAAACTTTCGTACCTATTTGATGAAATGATCATGGAACAATCAAAATCATCTTAATTGCACAGTCAGTGATATCTATCAGAGCCTGTGGGAAGCGTGCGCACGCGGCGGGTCAATATCTATTGCTTGTTATGACGTTGACACGTCAGCGAATGAAAACTACAACCAGCAATGTATGCGCCTGCCACGGACACCATTGGCCCTAAATGTTCAAATTTATCTAGAAAACAAGTCGTTTGGTTCAACATCATCTGGAATGTCTATTGCTTGTTCTCGTTATAAACTAAGTTTTACTCGAAATCGCACATTTATTACCCAAACTACTCTCAACAATTTTAATAAGTATTTAACTTTATCACTCACTAATTAAATATTATATTAAATATGTTATCATTCTTTTAAATAAAACATTTCTTAGCACTTTTAATTATAAATCTATAATGAACCAATAAAATTCATGACATGATTTTTGGCAGTTAGACTCGATTAAAAATTAGCCGTACGTGTCTAATATTATTTATTTTTAAAATAACTTACATCGAAAATTATACCTTGGACTTTAAAATTCAAAGCTATGCTTTAGTCACCAATTTTTGTACGTATTGAGCCGCGCAAAGATTTCTAACATTATAAAATTTAGCACCACCGTCAACTACGAATTCAAATAAATTAGTAAGGCTTGTTGCGGAGATAATCTTCACAATTGGGGGTTTTCCAGCGATCAAGTAAAGTGTGAGTGTGGTGTCTCCCCTCAAACCATGGAGCACTTGCTCTGCTGTCCCGCGTGTCCGACCACCTGCACGCGGGAGGACCTTTTCGAGACCAACCAGAGGGCTATAGATGTGGCTGCCTTCTGGTCGGGAAAAATTTAATTCGGATCATCAACACGAAAGAAGAAGTAAGGTTTAAATATGTTTGTACGCCAGGAAGGCGATTCTCGCAGCGTTCGACATACAAAATTCAAGCGCTACGAACGTCTTGTTACTCTCACACATGTAAAGTGAGCGAATGAGATAGGACTAATGTCGAATTCGACATTACACTACGAGAATCGCCGTCCTGGACGGCGAACACCTGAACACCTTTGTAAACGAATTTTTGACACATTAAAACTCTCAAGAAATAAAAGCAATAAATTCTATTCTCAGTCCAAGGCATATTAGCTGCATTATGATTTGTGCAGAGTCGATTAGTCTTACATTAGTCGTTATTCTAACAAGCAAGCATCCATACAATAGTACGTACAAATGACACTGTCATATAAAAGTGGAAACGAGTGTATATTATAGTAATTAGTTACATTGTAGTCTATTCATCAACTGATTATTTAATTCCGATATGGTCGATCATACAAACGCTTGCTAATAAGGACAACGTTTTACAATTTCCATTATCCACTAGTATTAAAACTCATGTATGTAGTCAGTCCCAGGCATTTTCTCCTAAGACAGTGCAAGCTTCATCGCACTACAGATTCCGGTAAATGTGTGGTCAAGAAAGTCCCTCCTAGTAAAAAAACACCATGTAATGTGCGTTCATTTTACGTAGTCACATTACTACGGATTCCATTATGTTATGTATGGTCACATTACGGATTCCGTTGTTATCGATATTGCGGGATCACTTACTCTACAGATTACAGTGTGTGTGGTCACACTTGGATTACTGACTCTGGTCTCAAACCACGCTCATACATTCGCAGTCAGATCACTTACACAACCTCCGGGTACATACGTGGTCACTTTACGGATTCCAGTGTGTGGTCACGACTCAATTTGTGAATGATCTGATCACTCACATCAATGTTACACAGTTACCGGTATATTCGTGGTCAGGTCATTTACACTACGAAATCCGCTGTAAAATGTGTGGTCACTTATACTACATACATGGTCACTTCCACGATCACCGGTACATGTATGGTCACTTCTACGGATTCCAGCGTAGTAGTCAATTACACTTTGGACTCCATTAGTGAGTGCTCAGATCACATCACAGGTACACCGGTACATGCGTAGTCAGGTCATTTACACTACGGTTACCGTTGTAATATGTCTCACTTATACTACATACATAGTCACTTCCACGATCACCGGTACATGTATGGTCACAACGGCTTTCAGTGTAGTGGTTATGATCACTTATACTACATATATGATCACTTACACCACGATCACCGGTACATGTATGGTCACTTGTACAACGTGGTCACTTACACCACAGTCTCTGTGTCCGTGAGGCACACGGACAGGGGCCGCGTGCGCTAGTGTGCGCGCGTGTCGTCACGCGGGGGAGAGACAGCCGACGCGACGTCCGCTGCCGCTGATTTTACTCTCATCGTCTGTAATATTGGTAGCATTAGATTGTTTAGATCAAAGTATTATAGGTGTACCGTTTGTCTGAGATGACGTCTAAAGAGCTATACAATCGGCCATGATTAATGATCGTGCGGACACGCGCACGATAAAGTGCACACATGCATTCCTTCGATGTATGTACGATAAAGCGACGGCCTCTACACGATCGTGCGTGCCTGTAATCGCCCATCATGGCCAAGCGTATTGAGGAACCATAAAGTATCTGCGCGGCACGGGAGGGGTGACTGATGACGAGACAGCCATAGAAGCGGGCGCCCACTCTTTCCCTCAAACCGAGGGCGGATTCAGAAAAATAATTAAAGGAGCATTGGTTACAGAAATCGGAAAATAGTACTAAAAATGGTCAAGACTCGGGGTCTTACAGGTTTTGAAGTGGGGGGATCCGCCACGCGTCCCATACCCTACCTAAAGGACCATCTCAACTAAACGGTACAACTATAACAAAATGTAATAAGACGCGTTTGTAAACTTGAATGTTTGGACACAAAATTCAGAGAATCAGTAAACTGCACCATTTTCCCAAAAATATAAACAACTTGCACGAAATAAATCGGATAAAACAAATCTACCTGCTACATACTTAGCTTACGGCGCACAGGTAGAGGCATTTATGTAGGGCCAGGGGCAGTTAGGTATTTGCCTTATTCCAGCCTACGAAGCATAGGCACCCTCTCTGTGGGAGGGATTATTAGTCAAGTCTCCTATACAAAAAACACAATACCCAGTTCGAACCCTGCTAGGGTATCGCTAGCTGTAATGCCCTTGTATACAAACTTAATAATAAAATTAGATATGGACCTTTTTTGCGATTTTCTTTCAGGCAACTTGTTCATTTTTATGGGTACGGAATAGTGCGTTTTCCCTTACACTCTGAATGGTAAGTGTCCAAAACAAAAATAAGATTACTCGGCGTCTTAATCCCAAAAACTATTATTTTGTTGAAAGAAAGTTAACATTATTAATTTAGACCGCAATTAATTATTCAAATATAAATAAAAAATGACAAACCAGAGTTAATTATGTACAAAATAGACCACACCAATTCAAGTCACCAAAAGGATGGGAATTTCGATTTAGAATTTGTTTTCAAAGTAGTGATTAGCGCCAAACCCGTTTCCTCGTTAAATTGTTAATAAATAAAATACACAAACACCAAAATTATTGTAAAAGTGCACAATGAACTATATATTGATTTAGTGAAAATAAAAAAATTACCCGAAAATAAATAAAATAGGTATATTATCCAGTTTTCTCTAACCTGGAAGAACTACAAGAGGGTTCGGCTGTCACACACGATCCGATTTATTTCTACCACTATCATATTAAATACCTTCTGAAACAAGAAATGCAGATTGTCGCCTGTTTTACAAAAACGTAGAATTTTCACATTTTTCTTATAATAAGCTAAAACAGGCAAATGAGCACATTGCTGATGTGCTGCCTTGAAGGACTGTACTTAGAGCAATATGGCCCTTATTAGGTATTAGGGGTTTTACACAATGATCACGACATACTTGTAGCTTACATTATCAGTATCAGACATAAGTTCTAAGATCCAAAACATGAGAAAAAAAAATCCCGCGGGCAATTTTTCGAATCCACGATCAATCGAAATCGAAACCGCAAACCTTTTATCAAAATCGAGACCGTGTTATCACACCAGACGATACGATCGCACTTTTCTCTAAAATTATCAACTGTACTTATTAACAAAAACGGCTCGGTGGAAAAAAGGGGAAATAAAATTCCGCTCTTCCCCCCAGGGGGAATAGCTGGTAGGGACTAGTGTAAAAGCCCAATTTGTTATTACAAATCGCACATGACAGCCTTGGTATTAGTGTTGTTAGTGAGGCAACTTACAGGCGAGGTGGGAATGTCACCTGAGCCGTCGTCGTGGAGCGGGCACACCAGGTCGCACAGGTCGAGGTCGTCTTTGCTCTTCTTGCGTTTTAGGGAGAAGCTCTTCTTTGGTACCTGGCACGTGGAAATAAATTAATTTGCGGAAGAAACTCAATTTTCTAGTGAGATCCAGAATGAGCGTCGTAGCCAAAAAAAATCAGAATGGGTTTGGCCTAAGAAAATATTAATCATGTGAAAAAGCCAATATTTCTGAAATGTCAATAATTCTGAAAGCAAGCAGCATCAGCCTGCTGATAAATAACGAAATACGAGGTCAAAGTATTTTTCCACTCACATAACGTTCGTTTTGACTTGTTAGTTGTTTCGTTCTTCGATGTCCATAACATTGTAGACGATACTGTTAATTTCTGAGTTGAATATTAGGTACTGCCACGTAAACACTGGTCCATTTGTGGGACTACAGGTTCCCTCAGGCAGTAATAACGTTAGCGACTGGCAGTCTTTAAATATGTAAGTATTTTGATTGACGAAACCTGCACACTGAGGTATCTAGCTTGTGAAATGAGGAGCTTCTATACATCTGACACTGATACAAAGTTCTCCAAAGTTTGACGAAACGCGACTTACAATTAAACTGTGTACAGAGGAAACGCTTATTGAACCAACTGCTACTGAATCTGGCAAACAACCCCATTAAATGTTGCCCAGAAAGTACTTCTTATAGAGGGATAAGACTAGAAGACGAATGTTACCTTATATTTGGTGGTTGCAGTCAGGGGTTGGTAGCCGAGCGTCTGTTCCGCGTTTCTTTTCTGCTGTATCACGTCTCGGCCAAGCAAGTCGTTGAATCTGAAACGGTAGATAAGACAAATTCTCCACAGCGAAAATAAATAACATCAATAATGATGGGTTATTCCCATTGGTTAGAATTGCAATAGAATCTTTAACTCTTAGAAAAGTGCTTTCTATTTTAGTAAATAGTTCCGCCTTTAATGAAAATTGTAGCTCCTGCTCTTTGTTTAGAATTTATGGAGTTTTTATTTTGCGAATTTATAAACTAAATACAGTCCGAGAGCTCTTGGAAAAGGATTCGGCTCTTAAACGAGACTTCGGTCATACTCGATTACTGACAGCTATACGCGAATGTATGAGATTGGTTTTACCCCATATTCGAATCCTTTTCTAAGAGCTCACAGACTGTACAGTAGGCCTCTAGCTAAAGTATACGGCTGTCAAAATTCTACAATTCAAATTTGAAGTTTATGGCGAATGTATTAGGTTCATTTTAGGGTGCCCGCCCACGTCATACTTTTTGTAGGACCGATAATCGGGCAGATTTTTCCTCCGATTCTTATGACCGATTTTGTGACCGACTCAACGCACACGGCCGTCACATTGTCTGTAGCTTTCGAGGGAGTAGCACGTCATGGAAAGTGATAACGTATACCATGTCATGAATCTTAAGAGGAAGTTGGATATACAGAGGAAAGTTTGTGTTTGGTACTTGAGGAACAGAAGAGAGAAAAAAAAGTTCTGGGTTGATCCAATAATCTCTCAGAGATTATTGAAGGGGTTATTTTATGTTCGTCATGCTGATCTGAGACTACGACCAGACAAGTTTTTCAAATATTATAGAATGTCAATTAGTACGTTTGATGAGCTGCTGTCATTAGTAGAACATTCTATTACACATCAGGACACTATTATGAGAAAGTGCATTCATCCAGAGGAAAGGTTATCCGTAACACTAAGTTTTTTTTTATTCCTGTCGTGATACTCGGCCAATCCTGTGTTGTATAAAGGCAAGCAGGCCGCTTTTCTACCTCCTCAATCAAACTCTCAATATCGATCTCCATCGCTGAGCAATGTCATCGACACACACAACGTCCTTCCCTGGCAAGTGCAAGCGGCCGACTGTCGGTGAGAAGTGTGCGTTAACGCATACATTTCCGGACGTTCCATTTTTCACCGACAATCGGATCGGTCGGGATGCACCGATTTTATTTCTGACCGACTTTTTGTAGGACGTGTGCGTTATACTATTGCAATCAGTACGTTCTATTTTCCTCCTACAAAAAGTCGGTCACCGTTTGTCGGACGTGGGCGGGCACCCTTAGATTGCAGAAATTTGACAGATGGTATACATTAGCTAGAGGCCGACTGTACTTTTATATGTTTTGTTATAGACCGCGTCTTACCTCTGCGTGAGATGCCGTCTCAGTAGTGTCTTATTGGCAGGAATATTGAGTAACGCCGCGAGCAGCTCTGCGGTGAACCTCGGCTCTAGCAGCATTAGACCGCCGTGAACACCTGAAATGAATACACTTTGTACATTGTACAACGTTCAGAAATATAAAGAATAAAACAAAATACTGTCGAAACTTTGTGCTTTACATATTTTTGTCTATGTTTGTTATACTGATCCCGCAATATGGCGAGGGTTTTATAGTTTCTGGTCAAGGAAATTGCTGCTTCGCGACAGAATTCGGGTAAAAGGGTGGTACTACGCCAGGCTGACTCTGCACATAACAATATATATCTTCAAAGATTACTTTCAACTTGAAACCTCTGTGTGGACCCCCCAGGGGGTACTTGAACCCTCCGGTCAGGGGTCTGTACACAGAATAACACCACCTTCAAAGATTCTATGCAAAATTCTGTTCCATGCACTCGGCCAGGTCGATCTCCTTGAGTCACTATCATTACTGGCTAGATTTTTGAAGACATGGTTGTGTCGTGTAGGGCCAAGCGATTGTATATAGGTATATAAAGAGTAGGTAGTATGGGGGAAATAACCCCGGGGGAACCCACCCTCCCTGCATACTCTCTAACTTCCGCCAAAGGTGCTCCGGACCATCAGAGTAACAGTTATCCCCAGTCTTGGCCAAATACCTAGGGGATTCGGCTATTTTCCTGCGACATATACAATGTTACCTGCGCCGCGTAGGTTCGGCGCATACTCGGCCAGGTCGATCTCCTTCAGCCACTGCATGACGCGGTGCGAGGACCAGCGCGCGAGCTCCTCTGTCGGAGTGTCATCGTCGTCGCTCTCGCCCTCCGCCGCGCGACGGATCATCGCGTCCGGGTTGAACTTGTTGTCGCGGAGTACTTGGATGCCTGAAAGTTACGGGATAAAATATGTACTCAGCTCCTCCGTGCCTCGGAGAGCACGTTAAGCAGTCGGTCCCGGTTGTTGTCGTTCGACAGCAGCCGTTAAGCCATGTCAGATGCCTACGGGCGGCCTGAACTCTGACAAATAGGTTGGCCACTAACCAATAAAAAATTAAATTAAATTAACCCAAATAATGACGTTTTGTTTTGCTTCTGTTTACGGAGTGTGCTAGTGGCTCCATCTACGCAACGCTTTGCGTTTTATGTCCTATTAACTCGAAAAAAACAAAAGCAACGCTTAGCTAGAGTACATAGTAGTAGTTCCAGCATTTACTCTCCCATGGCATGTATTCTCCATACTACACTGTAACTAGTTCCCTAGAGCGTCGGTGGCACAGTGGCTAGGATACCGGATTCCCATCCGGGATGTCCGTGTTCGAAACCGTGCAGTGCTATGTACCAATGAGTTTTTCGTATTTTTCGAAGACTTATAACGGTGAAGGAAAACATCGTGGGGAAACCTGCACACTGTGATGACCAGTGTGTAAAATGCCAACCCCGGCACAAAAGATCCTCAAGGGTCGAAGTGCCTATGGGTTATTCCCGGCTCCCTATCATAAGATAAGAGACTAGTCACCTCGTCGCACTGAGAGCGCGTGCAACGCCAGTGTGACGCGTAGATACGTGTGTAGGTCGGGGTGCGTGAGGCGGTGCAACACTCGCCCGTCTAGCGCCGCCTCGCTGCAAGCACTCCTAGCGCCGCACAGACCGATGTCCTCGAGCCAGCGGAGGGTCCACGCTGTGTCTAGTTGACCGGCTGCTGTCAGCAACGCGTCGCCGTGACCACCCTGGAAATATACACAGTAATTGAAGGTGACAGTAAACTGAACGGACGAAGTAGATTTCAGTAGAGTGCCATGAACCAATGAGTTTTTCGTATTCTTCGAAGACTTACGAACATTTATCGACTACTGTATCGGTGAAGGAAAACATCGTGAGGAAACCTGCTCACTGAGATAACCAGTGTGTAAAATGGGGGAGGCACAAAAGATCCTCAAGGGTCGAAGTGCCGCTGGGATTATTCCCGGCCCGCTATCATAAGATAAGATAAAACTGAACGGACGAAGTAGTTTTTTTTTAATTATCAAAATCGACATTTGACCTCAATCTGGTATCACGCGACGATAAGGTCGATGATGAAGCATGGGGGACAAAGGATTTACAGTTTAGGATTCGTTTTCGTTGTATGACCTAGAAAATTAATCCCAGAAAATTATAACCTCATCCATCTATACAAATATACTTTATTGCACACCCGGGACAAAAAGAAAACATACAACATAAAGAGAGGTATAATACATGTATATGTCAGGCGCGCGGCGCGAGGCTCTAACCAAAGTGAGCGCTCGTTACCTTATGGACAGGAACACGAACAATATTCTTATGCATGGGATTTTTTATCACTAAATCCCTCTCTATGGCCTGGTGTGAGGCAACCGCGATGCCACCTACTCGTAGCTACCCAATTATTAGAGCTGTGATATTAAACTCACTGTTCGTAAGTTTATAGATGTAAAACCACAGCTCCTTCTGTATGGCTTGGTGCGAGGCGGCCGCGATGACACCGCGTGCTACCCAACCACGCAACGATACCCATAACTAACTCATTGTTAGAGCTGGAGTTGTACCTATAAACTTACCAACAGATCCGCAAGAGCAAGAACAATCTTCTTCTTATGCATCGGGTGTTTGATCGCCAGTTCCTTCTCTATGGCTTGGTGCGAGGCGGCCGCGATGACGCCGCGTGCGTCGGGCGTGCTGCCCAACCACGCGCGGGCAGCGGGTATGTATGTTTCCAACCCGAGGCTCTCTAGCCAACCGCATGTGGTCTCGCAGTCCCATTGCCGCACGTCTGTTGTTTGCCTGCAGTTGTCATGTTAGAATTTTAATGATTTAATAGAATAGTGACGTGGACAAAATTTTCAGATTGAAGATAGCTTTATGGTGACAGGGTCTAATTGTTAGAGGTTAGGAGAGCAGCACAAATTGTGCTAGGCTGCAATGGAAAGTTGTCTACTTGAGGCAGATTTCACAGTCCAATGTAATGTAATGGAGTAATATCATACAAACTGTGGAGCCAGGGCATTCAAGAGGCGCTGAAAAGCTAAAGTGATACACACGGTACTTTATGTAACACCTGTGAGAGAAAATAAAATAACAAAAATATGTTCAGGTGCAATAATAGTGCGGCTGGCCCTTGCCGTTGACCGCCTCGGAGGAGACGGTCGCCAGAGGGCTGAGATGTTTAAGAGCTGTCAGTTGAGTGGACTGTGTCCGGTTGGCATGCAAATAGCAAGCGAGTCGGTGCGCCGTCGTCAAGCGATGCCGAGACGAGACTAGTAGTGACGTCACAGTACACACCAGGGCGCAGGGTGCGCGCGGGGGTGCGATGCGGGGACGGAGGCGCGCAGGGAGGTGCGCGCGAGCTCGTCGCCCTCGAGCCGCACGCTGCCGCTGCCGAGCCGCGCGCGCGTCTCGCGCAGTGACGGCGAAGGGCTGCCGCGCGGGATCGCTTCTTCCTTCTCAGCTGTAAAATTACATATTATCTATTCAATATTCTGACCAAAGGTTTTTAAATTCACCCTATTATATATGTAGATTGCTCGTTAGACAAATTTTCCATAGAAACAGCGTCTGCAAGTTGGCGTATGCGATGTGAGCTTCTTCCCATACATTAGTCAGGCATTGTAATGTCAAATGTATGGAACTCTTGAACTCGCTGTCAGATCTCACATCATCATTCTAGAGGAGAGAGATAATCCGATTTCTGTGATTCTGACCTAGCACTCTATTATAGTCTTGTTGGAATTATAATTACAAACTCATACGGGATCAAAAAGCTCAGCTATGTCAAGCGGGAAGCTCGACATTGTGTCCCTAATTTACCTTTGAATTCTAATTATTTATTACATAAATCGCCAAAAAGGACAAAGGCAAGTAGTTATGTGAAGTTTCGAATTAGGAACACACGCGCTAGGAAGATTGTCAATATTATCCTAGAAACCGAAGTAATAATACTAATAACCTTGATAAATTCTAATTACAAACATATACGACATCAAATAGCATAAAAGAAGCTCAGATATATTTAGTTTCGTATTAGGAACACATGCGCTAGGAAGCTTGTAGCTAGGTCTAGAGACCTAGCTAATTCATGGTCTTTAAAAAAATTCAAAATTCGTTGATTGAATTCTAATTACAGACACATACGACGACATCCAAAGTGCAAAAGTAAGCTATATTTAGTTTCGAATTAGGAACACAAGCACTAGAAAGCTGGACAATGCGTTCCTGAATACCTAGCTAATTCTTATCTTTTAATTGAACTTGTTGTTGGAATTCCAACTACAAACGCATACGACATCCATTAGTGCACAGATAATAAGCTCATTTTTAGTTTCGAATTAGGAACACATGCGCTAGGAAACATGTCAATGTGTCCCCAGAGACAACAAATTCTTGGTTTTGTTTGAATTCTAATTACAAACACGTACGACATCCAATAGTGCACAGATAATAAGCTCATTTTTAGTTTCGAATTAGGAACACATGCGCTAAGAAACTCGTCAATGTGTCCCAGAGACTTAACAAATTCTTGATCTTGTTTGAATTCTAATTACAAACACATACGAAATCGAATAATGCATAAATATTAAGCTCATGTTAAGTTTCGAATTAGGAACACATGCGCTAGGAAGCTCGACAATGTGTCCCTAGAGACCTAGTAATTGCTGGTCTTTTTGAATTCTAATTACAAAACACATTATTACTAACTAATAATGCACAGATAATAAGCTCATGTTAAGTTTCGAATTAGGAACACATGCGCTAGGAAGCTCGACAAGTGTTCCCAGAGACCTAGGTTCGGTACGGAATGCCCGCGTCCGCGCGCCACCACCATGTTGTTGGGTTTACCGAACGCCACTCGCGCCTCGGACGTGATGATGGAAGACCGCGGCAATGACGAATACAGGTGCGTGTTGCGTTCAATTTGGCGGCCGTAATTCGCTGGTGGAGTCTGAAAATTCAAGAGTAACAAATATTTAAAAATAAATGACTACTTAAATGATAAAGAGGCTTGGTCCTAAATTCAACGCCAGCTCTGCACATTGTGTATATGATTGTATTCATAATTATTGCAAGATATATATTTATTTCAAAATATGTGCTGCTGAAAGTTTCTTGCGCCGCTTTTTTCTCTTCAGCTACAGCACTTTACGAAGTGGTGGTAGATTAAAAAATGATGTTGTAAAAATGTACTTTAAGGTACTTACTTACAATAAAAAAAATGATTTGATTAATTTTTATTTTAAACTAGTTTTATTTACAACTAAATCCGCGTTTGACGTCAATCTCACCTGGTGGTAAGTGAAGAATGAATGAATGAATGAATTAACACGATTACATTTCATTAGGTACTTAAGATGATGTCAAAGATGAAGCACACGGGCTTAGTAAGTACTGGCTATTCTATAAACAGTGCCGAAACACATCAACGCCGAAGCATAGATATTTGACGACTTTTAGTGCGATTTCTGTAAATTCACGAGACTTTATGAATATCAAATTGTGCTATCCCATAAATATAGCTAGTCATAGACATGGTAACAGAAAATACCCGCGGCGGCGCCGGCCTAGCGAGCGGCGTGGACGTCGCCTCGGGCGGCGGGGGCGACCGCTCCATAATGCCGCGTTCTGCCGCGCGAAGCCGAACCTCGCTCAGTTTGGATAGCAGCTCCAACTTCTGCGTTTCCAGGGACGAACGTTGTAGCATTTCCTGTAAATAAGTTTTGTTTGAGTTAGCAAGTTTAGCAATTTGATCCAGGTTTATTCCTAGTCGAGAAAGTCAAGCGAGAAGTCAAGAGAGAAAAATAAAGTTTGATAGAGCACTGTGGCTGTGAGAGATGTGAAACTGTTATTAACTTTGTATGAATCGATTTGTTTAATCGTTGTATCTGAAAATTTGTGATACGATAATTTACTGATCGAAAATAAATAAAAATATAGATTGAGTAGCAAAATACCCCCCATAAACACATATCGGTAGGGATGAGAAATTCACTATATCAGGAACTTTCTTGTGGACATAGTAATAGGGCATGGGTTTAAACCTAAATAATGAACGCCTCAATAAGCAATCATCCCTTTAAGAAAGGGTCTCTATCTCCTCTGATCTTAGGGCTAGATAATTTAGTAAACATTTTATCGGATATTTATACTATTTTATACTAAGAGAAATGAACATGTTATGACTCATCCAAAGTAAATATTTTCCCTTGCACAAGCTACCGTAAACACAAAAGTATCAAACATACTTTTAACACGTCTAAACACGACTTTCCTGGCACAAACGTAAGCCGACCTACTTTTAAACATTAAATGAAACTTTATCAATCACATAATTTATGCCTCCGCCTGCGGACTTGTATCTCGGTAGTTTAATAAAAAACCCATCTGGCGCAGTTTACACGATGTACGGCCGCAATGCGAGGCGCAAAGGAACTATATAAATAGAACAACAGTTCGTATTTTTCCTCCTTCTTTAACTATAGTGAAACTACATGGTGTAGGCATCTACTACATGGAACTCATAATAAATGTGTCTAGATAAACTTAAGGCAGTAGAGTAGAGATAATAGAAAGAAAAGTTAGGACAGTCGCCAGTAGCTTCTCTTGGTGTGTCCGTATTTTCTCTGTTATACGACGCATGATAGCGCAAGAACACAATGTAGTACCAAAGGAACACAGCGTTATCGTTCTAACGTAATGGCTGTACAAACATTAGAAATAGAGATAAAAGAGAATAGTTCAAATACGAAAGCAGAAACACAAATAGTAAAGGCATGGTAATGTGCTTACGTATACGACCTAGAGCTTCACTACAAGTGGAATAAAAATAAAATGTTTCGGTCTAGCATTTGCTGAATAAATCTGCTGTAGGAAAAACAAAGGCGTCCGAATCTTCTTCGGATATTCTCAAGGAACATCATCTTCGACGATCAGGTCATTTACATTTTCGATTGTTTTCAAACGATTCTATAATATGTATTCCCTTATAAAATGGAGGACCGTGGACCATTCAAGACGAATGGTCTACGGTTTTATTAGGTCTACAATGTATCTATTAAACCATATGTCTATCATACAATCCGTTATCGCCTTCGATCTATAGCCATTCAAGCGTAAGTACTCGTATTTTTGTTGTAAATACTGCGGTATGATACAAATATTAGAAACAAATGAAAAAGATACTTCTCCGACGGGACTCGAACCCGCACCCCGTCTAAACCGTAGCCTGGCGCGTTAACCATTTCGCCACGGAGGCTCAAGCAACGTCGTCGAATATACGATCCACTTTATTTCCTCATAGGTATATTTATAGGAATAGATATTTCTTGACAGCTATCTGCGGTATGAGCTCGCCCGAGTCTACAATTATTTTAGATATATCGATTTTATTCATTTTGCAGGCTCAGTATGACTCACATATGCTATACAGATCGTACGATTTATTTCAAACCTGTCTGTTGTATCCATTAGGCGAATGAACAGATAACTGATGGATAAAAGCCAGACATCTAGTTTGTAAAAGTAAGCAAGTCACTATTCTAAAGGCTACGTTATGAATACCAATAAGTTGAATATTATGTAAGATTATTTCACGTTTGGCCTCAATCTCACCTGATGGTAAGTGACGATGAGGTCACTGATGGAGCACGCATACCTAGTAAGTACCTGCTTATTCAATCTCAAGGCTGGATATTTCGGGAAACACAATGATGAATATAAAAGTGTTCGAAGTGTAAGATTAGCACTAGCTTTCTGTTATTATAATAATAATTTTGAAGAAATACATGTTGCAAGTTGAAACTATTGAAAGTATTAAATAAAGTAGCATAACTCAAGAGACATTGGGTTACAAATACTAGCATGCGCAACAGACACCTGATCATTTGCATTGCATATACTCGTAATGCGCACGCAACATTTACCTATTCATTCATACTAAGATTGGATTTCATAAATAGCATTACTTTATTAGTTCTGATGCTGCTGATATCGATCAATTGATCAGAAAGTTATTACAGACTGAGAAACTGAGACGTAAACAAGGAAGAAAAAGGAAATAGCGTTAAGAATGATATAATAATAGCTAGCGGGGACTGTCTTTGAGTGAGTGTTATTTTCTGGGTGTATTCAGAGACAGGCACACTCAGCACGCACGCACGCACACACACACGCACACACCCACGCGCACGCACACACACACCCTCGCACGCACACACACACACACACACACACACACACACACACACACACACACACACACACAGCAGCAGCAGCAGCAGGTAGGAGGTAGGTGCACTCCATCACACAATTGTATAGTAATTACTGTAACAAGGCCTCTACGTGTTGGACCCAAGTCCCCACGCAAACCTTTCAAAGGACAGGGCCCCTTAGGTCCCTACACTTCATCAAATATACGTTATTCTATGTAATATTACATACGAGGTATGTAATATTACATAGAATAACGTAAAACAAGATAGACAGCGACTTGGGTAATTGCTTGATGAACGGTAACGGGGGCGAAGTCGGAGAGCTAGGAATTTGCACGGCCCACACCGATCATGATTATTCAATAGGCCATTCATTCCGCCAACATCTCGACTGGGCCGCACTGAATGATAAACAGTTTATCCAGCTTGCTAAAAGCGTAGAATGGAATATCAAAACTTTATGCAAAATATACGGATAGATAGAAAAGACTTAAAAAATATGTAAATATAAATATTTAGATTGTTACTTGATTATTATCTACTAGAGTAAATATGATTTTTACTATCAAAGTAATAGTATTAACATTTAAATTATTATTAGTACTTGCTTTGCTTATATATCGAAAGTGAAAACAATTTCAGCATAGTTTCGCGTCGTCTCGCTGACAAGTCAGGACTCGGGAGTTTCTATATTCTTAGATAGTTTGACACACATACAGGCAGTCCAGCCACTAAAGTTAGGTGTTTCTGGAGTAGAATATGTGACTACGAAGAAAACACTATCGTAATATTCGTGACAATCACACTTTTCGGATTCGTACGACAATTTGAATTTGACAGTTACTAGACATGAGTGTGTTATACAAAAATTCTTATAATTACCTTCTGCAACCTCTGCTCAGCGTCATCAAGCCTCTGTCGAGTGTCGTGGAGCGCTCGCTCCAAGTCTGCCATCTTCTCGGTCTGTGCTGCGATTTGCTCCGAGAGCACCTGCACTTGCAGGTGTAAGCTCTCTTTATCCGCCTCGAGTCGCCGCACCCGGTCCTCCGCATCATTCTGCAATAATAATTGCAAGTGATAATGAGTTGCACAAAACCTATGCATTATCTTTTATTTGCATAGTTACTTGTACATCCAAAAGCAGAAGCAAACGCGTTTTGCTTGGTTTTAAAAAAATCAATACATAGATGATATTTTCGAGAGATTTTAGTTAGGAGAACAAAAATACCGTTTTATTTCAAACACCACACGTTATTAAATGCGAAGGCGGTTCTCGACGCTAATCGTACATGACCTATGTTTGGATTTGACGACACACGTTCATAGTGGGTTTGATGATAAAAGTAGGTAACTGCGACGGACGAGCGACCGGAATACTAATCCTACTATACCGTTGAACCGAACGAATTAGCAGCATTTTACGATCGGAATACGAATTCCCATACCTTGTAAGTTCGTGCCGGTATCGGAGGTAGTGATGGGTGTGAGGGCCAAGAGCGCTCGTGCATGCAGCACGGTGGCGGGGCGGGCGGGCCGTGGCACCAGCACATCGGCGGCCACCAGGGGAGCGCGCCCGGCCCGCCCTCCGGCCATCTGAAGTGCTCGTAAGAATTCCATCGTCTCTGCAAATCGGACGGCGCGTCCTCGGGCCGTGAGCGCCGAGGGCGCGGCGACGCGCGAACGCTAGTCGGGTGCTGCGGCGGCTTCGCAGTTAGCGACGACCTAGACTTGCGATCGCGGTCACTACGGTCACCCGTCGTTCGTCGTCTTCTGTCTAAACTAGCCGAAGAATAGTCTTCCGGCCGTGATTCCATTGATATCGGTTCGGCTGCATCGTCCACTATTTCCCCGGTCGGCATCCACTTGAAATCATCGTCTCGGCGGGTCGAATTGTCCAATCTCCTGCTCGGCGTCAAAGTGCGGTAGTCAGCGTCGCCGACTTGTGGCTCGTACTCCCGTTCCTCGGAGTCTACGTCGCTGGACGAGCTGGACTCTGTGTCGGAAGAGACTGCGGTGCGCGTCGCGGCGACCGCGCCCTCCGTCCACGCTGTGCACTTCACTGTCGCCTCATCGGGGCTGTCGGAGTCCCCGCCTGTTACGAGACAAACGGTCAGAGAGTGGAATAAAGCCTCGTGTCACGAGTAAAGAGTGCCCGAACTCACCCATCGGCGAGTACATGTAGGAGCGCACGGCGGGGTGCACGTAGCCCGCCGCCGCGCGCTCCTCCTCCTCGTGGAAGGGTTCCGTCAGGTACTCGCGGTCGGACATGAGGCTCCACGAGCGACACTGCGCGACAAACTCTCTACGAGTCACCGACGTGTCTCTATTTAAAGTTTGGCTGCGTTCCAGCATTACGCTACGTCAGTGACTCGTGCACTGACCATGAATTACGTACTCTCGAGTGGGGGCGGCTCCTCACTGGACTGAACGGAAGCGGAATCCCGTTCAGACGCCTCCGAAGCCGTAGAGACGGGGCGCTCGCTGCAACCCGACGCACGGCGCAGACGGTCCTCGCTGTCCACTTTTAAAGTTCGCAACACATTTCTGTTCTCGACGGAAGTCGCTCGCGGTTTGATCGCGCGATGTTTCTCCTCGATCGCGGTGCGATTGTGCAACGCCGCTATGGTGGCTGCTACGAGTGAGCCCCCGCGGCCGAGCTCGCGCATGTTTTAGTTCAAAATGAACGGCGTTTATACGAATACGGCCGGCGCCCGCGCCTGGAAATAGATCGCCGTATAGGCGCCTTATGCATTCCGGACACCCTTCCAGCTTTGATCCATGTTTTATTAGGCTAAACAGGGATAAAGCTTTCAACACGTAAACATCACATTCCTGATTATCGGAAGAAATGGTGTTATGTTAATTTCACACCAAAAATAGATTAGTTTTGTTGTTAGACACGCACGTTCCATGTACTGAAGGAAGTACTGCGTAAGCGCAGCGCGGCTGCGTGCGACGCAATGCACTCAAGCGGGCCCACTCACCGGCGTGTAGTTGACGCCCTCGTACAGAGAGCGCCGCCCCCACCGGTCGCATTCATCGTCGCCGTCGTACGCGGTTTCAGTATATAGCTCTGCGTTACAAAGGTGCCATTCATCTTCAGGGTCGAGGCTCGCTTCGTATTCGAAATGTCGGTAAACGAAGTCGGGGTTGAAAGGTGGTTGAGGCGGGTAGTACGGCGGGGCGGTCGGTTCCACTAACTGAAACTCGCATCTACGTCCACTGCGAGTGTTCAGACAATTCATACTCGTATCTTCTTGCTATCGTTCTTCAATATCTGCGTTCCAAAAATTAAGAGCAATTTGAAATATTTTACTGGTACTCGATTACGTACTAATTGCGTAGTAAAAGCTTCCACGTTCCTACTCGTGGAGTCATACACAGAAAAATATTATGATGTTTGTTTACCATTTCGTTATTTAGGAAACGTTTTTAGAAGATTATGTGGAACATAACATCATACATAACAGTTATCTTTAGCAAGTGACATTTCGATCGTGAAGACATGGGTCGAGCGACGCGCGAGGTAAAGCTCCCCTCGTCTCGGAAATAGAACGACAGCTGTTCCTGTTCCGTAGGGAATATCCGATAAAGGCGCGATTTTAATGTTTGCTCTGCCGAGAGAGGGTGCTCGTGCGCACATGTGCACGCACCCTAAAAATAGTGAAGTTATAATGACTTCACGGCCGGCGCGACGTTCAGAACTTTTTTTGAAACTTCACACTTTATAACTACTACCGGATATTATAACTCAGAATAGCTGTTAGTTTTTTTTCTAGCCCGTGCGTGACAGTTTTGTTTGGTTACTACGGGTCTAGAATACGAAGTTGACTTGTATTTGAGCCTAAGGACTAGCTCAAAATTTTAAGAAATTCTCTTTAGTTTGAAGAGAGTTATATAAAATCACACTCAAACGGCTATAAGTAAAAAATATATATTTATTGAACCAAACAACATATGTGTATACATATACGATACTTACTAAGATAATGTTAAAGAATGATGTAAAAAACGACCTACTAAATGAAGAAAATTATTTTGTAAAAAAAAAACACTAGTCCTACATAATCACGCAGACTTTATTCTAATACTTTATTATAATCACTCATTCTCCACATTAAAAAAAAACTAGATTTTCAATGTTCACTTAGGTAATTTTGGCAAGTACTTTCATACAAGTAGGTATGTTGTAATTTTGATGGGCAGCGTGGAAAGTGGAAATATAGGTAGGTATAGACTGCGGTCTAGATGGACGATAATTAGTTCAGCATACGCCCCAATATTACAAGGCCATAACCATCCATAATATTGCATATTAAATCGTTATTACACTCACTATGAAAGATCATGTCTCTATTAATTGCCTCTAAAAAATCTAGAAATCGACAGTTACACAATAAT
Source organism: Hofmannophila pseudospretella (assembly GCA_947369225.1). Taxonomy (NCBI): domain Eukaryota; kingdom Metazoa; phylum Arthropoda; class Insecta; order Lepidoptera; family Oecophoridae; genus Hofmannophila; species Hofmannophila pseudospretella. The sequence goes on from OX376316.1 coordinate 10,324,996, forward strand.
TAACGTTTCAATTATCTGTAGTAACGCATTTTAAACGCTTAAAGAGAACAGACGATTAAGTCAATAAGTAGGTACACCTCGTAAGGAATAATTGGTAGTTTGTGCCGATAATGCTACAGCATCGAAATATGATTAATTTTCATTGATCGACATTTATTCATGAAAGGTAACTCTAGTGGAACAATTTGCTAGTAATTATTGTTCTCTCTATTTAGAGTCTTTTTTATAAAACCAACCGAAAGGTGGAAGAACTAGATGCTCTGATCTATTTATAGGAACAAAGAACAGAAAATTAATAAGTAATAATTGCATCTTTTGTTCCAACATCAAAGTGAATATTGGCTATCTTTTTGGCACTATTTTCATGTTGGCAACAAGCAATCTCAGTCGGTATTGCCTAACAATAATAATCGATATAAAATGCAACGGAAGCATGAAACATTATTTACATTAGCTGCGAACTTCCTTATGGTATCTATAAAAAGATTGTGAAGTAACAAAATGTGCTGAAAAGTAGTAAAATGGTTGTAAAACATAAAGTAAACAAAGCAAACCTAGTGAAAATGAGAGGATAGTCGTTAGTACATACAGATGACTGCAAACTAACGTGTACCATATGTGTCTCTCAACTCAATTTGAACTCGCTTAACAGTACAGCGATAATACATTTTAGACTGGAACAGATGTCAATTTTGTACGAGGAAACGACTTGCGTGCAAGTTTACAATTCCAATGCTCTTCTAGTGAGCCAAGCAAAATATGTACAGATTACACAGTTGAAAGCTCTACTGGGTAGGAAGCTTGGAAGTCGCACGTTTTAAAAAGAAAATACAAAACACAATGGCAAGTTTGGCCTGGACCTGACAGCGACTGACTTGACTGTTCGAGACTCGAGCCTCCGCCTCGAATCGACTCCCTAGACGCTGAACTTTTATTTTACTTCCGTACACTTATAATGCGATCGATTCGTCTCGCCTAGTTACTTAAAATTGTAATATCAGATAACGTCATCTATAATTTACACTATTTCCGAGAGTTATTAATATTACAGCTTATAGACAAATTCTGAACAAAGGTTCAAAACGGAAGCGGACCAAATCCATAGAAATCTAAAAATCCCGAAAATAAATTAAAATCTCATAAATAAATAAAAGGCCTTAAGGTCCAGAATGTATGACTGCTTTGCCAAAATGTCCATTCCCAATCCCAAAACATCGACTTCCAAACATAATCATAGTCCACGGCATGAAGGGAGGAACACACCAGCTTAATAGGACAATAATTCCATGAGATTTTTATTATAATCTTAAGCTATAAAAAACTACACGAGCGACAGATTTTATCGTTTGATTAACATTTGATATCACTTACAATTAAATTCGGCAGCGATAATATAATCACATTAAACATAGAAAAAGGAGTTCCTTTTTCTTTCTTTTTTTGTATATTTATACACAAGAACAACACACTATCACTACCACTGAACTGCCGATAACCAAACAACGAATCTGTACGACTGAATGTTTCTAACAGCCGCTAAAAATCGTCGCATAGTGTTTTGTAAGCTAAAACCGCCTAGTGGGACGAATGAACTGTCCATCCGCCAAAAATATTCATGATAAGTAGATAACGCTACAAAAATGTTATAATTTTTAACAATCGAATAAAATGCTGAAAAACCAGATAACCCATCGACAAACCAGAATTCGAAATAAAAACATTCATATAAAAACCCTGAAGCACCTAATGAAACAGATACTGAATAAATATATCGCTACAAATACACTATTGTACGAAATACAACAATTTGTCAATATATTTTGTTTTGCATACATTTCTTTGTTTACCAGGACTGATAACAATTTTTTCTGCAAAATACACAATGTGCTCATCCCGGGTCGACACCCTTTAGCCCGGTGGGCGGCAAATGGACTCTTGGGCGGGCGGCGCCTATAAATACCACTTGTTAACGATAATAATACACTGCCCCATTTAATTATTGCCCGCTGAATGAGGAAAACCATCTCAGATACCGTGTCTATTCTTTCCCCCATGTTGCGAAACAGATAGTTTCATATTTCTTTTCTATATATCTTATTATTTTTGTCGCTCGCGTGAAACGACGAATGACTGTAGAGAAAGCAAGAGAAGCGTACCAAGACACGTGGCGCTCCGTTCTCTCTACCTACCCCGCAAGGGACATAGCGTGAATGTATGTATGTATGTATGTATTATTTTTGTTAGACTGAATTTAGGCGCAGATATATAATTGCAAAAATTAGTTTTATTGGATATTGGTATTCTATAAGATTTATACGGTATAGTATTACTCGTATTGAGAAAAAAAAACCTGCATTTACCTATTTCAGGTTCTGGAAATATCGTGGTGGATTAAATGCTATTATCTAAAGTAATATATAATCAGTATATTATATATTACTTAGATAAAACTTTTCTATGACTTAGATAAAGATAATATTCTGTTTCAAGCTTTTTGTCTAAAGATAATATACGATTAATATACCTTACTGTATGGAAGAAAGATTGAAACAGAAGAATTGTTAATAGAAGAAGAATTTCACAAGTGGCAGCCGGAAGAAGCTTTAAATGGTTAATACTTGCGGTTGTTGGTACTTGGTGATCTTGTAGTACATGATTTACCTGAAGATGTGTAAACGAAACCGGTCGTAATTAATAGAATACAATAAAAACCCGTGAAACAGTATTTAAGTCTAATCAAGATAGCTTTAAGACATTTCTTCCAGGCAACCACAATTTAACTCTAAAATTAAAGCTTCTGCCAAACACAGAATAAGGCATAGATATCATACTTTACATAACAATAGGACAATAATGAGAGGCTCGTCGCGACCGAGGTGCTCTGAATTTTAAATTACTTTTTGCTCTCGCGAATTCGCTGAACCAGTAAACAGACTAGTGAGCTGAGCAGGAGGGCGATTTTTGCAGTTTTCGACATTATGTCCTATCTCGTTCGCTCACATGGATACGAACTTATGTGAGAGCGTACATGGTCTGTCAAAAAAGAAAAGAAATTAAATAATGGCAACACTTACTGAAATAGTACGGAAATGTCACTGTTATTTGACATCAATGCATGGAAAGTTGCCATTATTTAATTTCTACTCTTTTTTGACGGAGTGTATCTTATCTTATCTTATGACAGGGGGCCGGGAATAACCCAGCGGCACTTCGACCCTTGAGATCTTTTGTGCCTACCCCATTTTACACACTGGTCATCTCAGTGTGCAGGTTTCCTCACGATGTTTTCCTTCACCGTTAGAGCAGGCGGTAAATGTACGTAATTCTTCGAAAAAAACACGAAAAACTCATTGGTACATGGCACTGTACCAATGATTTTTTTTCAGAAACCATGACGGAGTGTAACATGACATCTGTATCGCTCAACTTTTGCATGTCGATCGATGCGAGAATCGCACTCTTGGCAGTCTGTACTTAGACAACTTTTGAGACAAAGTACTGAAATAATAAGTACTTAACTATACTCTTATAAATACTTGTTCTGTTTTGAATATCTGTGTTTAAATTGCGGGAGGCTGAAAGTTAACACTGTTTCTCAAGTATCCCCACTATTATGATCGTTATTATTATCATAGGGTACATACAAACACAGGAGCTTTCAGCCAAGTAACTTGACAGCTAGGTGCGTAGGAAGGTAACATAAGTAATTGAATTTACATATTAAATTTTAGCAGTAACTTAAGTATAAATATAAAATATGGATACAAAAAATGTAACTCGAGAACATTCCATTTGCAACTGTATAGTGAAAAGTAGAAATTCCCAGTTAGTTAGTTTTAATGAAAATAAAGTTGCAGCATAACTTCACAGACGATTGCATTGTTGCTAGATGTTTTAAGTGCAGTCGAGCCTCGTTTACACTCGAAAATTGGTAAGCCACTGGCGCAGTCTCAGGTGGAAAATTGAAAAAATTATGTAAAAATTAGGTACTTACTCGCTACTTGTTGTCTATCAAATATGTTTTATAGACAGCGCAGATCTAGATCTTATTCAATAAAATATTAATGAACTTTGAAAGAGAAAGTGAGAGATAAAGTAAGTCAAGATAAATTTCATTTCAACATCATCACAGTTTAAAACATATCCTTATTTCGATTGAAAAGGACAAGGACGAAAATGGACATAAACGGATTTCATAAAAGTGGAAATCGGGAACGTGGATCGTAAAACAGCAGTATTCCGCCTCAACTTCTGCATCAAAAACGTCGTAAAAGTTTAACACATCTTTTATTTAATAATTCGATAACATAAAAACAATACGATGACTCTTAATTTAAATTCTATAGAGAAAAGAGAAATCGAACGACCGTTTGTCAATTTTTTTAAAACTGTCGCAAGCTCTTTATAGTTATCTAATAACTCAGAAAAATCCTAATATTACGGTCAACACAGGTGTTTTATTATTATTACACCAAATAAATTTTATACTTATCCCTAGAAGCCCAATTCGCTAGCGAAGGTCGTAAAATAACGGATCCGCATAAAAAAGTTACAACAAGCCCCTGATCTACCGAAATAGTCACACAATGACTCGGATCGAAGAATCGGAGTATGGATTGCGAGAATATTGGTTCCAATTGGTTCAAATCTGCGACACAGTGAAATGACAATTTTTATGTAAAATTTGCAAAGAAAAGATTGTAATAGGTAATATACAGTAAGATATAATTGAATTGAATATACTAAACAAAACACAAGAGGAAAATGGATATATAAATACGATCAGAATGTCCCACATAAAAAGATTCTTGGAGAATTTCAAACAGACAAGCTTGTCTGGGCTAATAGCAAAGGTTTAAAAAATAAATCAGTATTCACCATTTTTAAAATCGGTATTCAATTTCGAGTTAGAACTAAACCGTTTTACTTAAGTTTATGGCTCAAGGAATAGAGAAAAAAAACATTTAAATGTCAACCAAAGTTTCAATCAGTGGATGAAACTTACTTCTAAATGAACGGAATCGGGTGCAGGCTCAGTAAAATCGATGACTCTACTTTTAAAACTTAGAGGCCATTACTTGCACTGTATGTAACATTAACTCTATTTATTTTTAGTATACGAACACAAAATAAACTAAAGTCATCATTAGTTGATTTCGTTAACGAATAGAAAGATCGCCCAGATGCATGACGGTCAACCAAAATTTAAAAAAATCACGGAACTCGATCACTAACTAAGTGATACCTAAAGAGTAAATATAATTATGTGCTTGATGTGTTCTAAGTTAGCATAAGTCAAGCGGAGAATATTTCGATACAGAAGGAAGTGGGTGGCAGGCGACGGAAACCGGGCGGCCCTACTTTCAGGGTGTTTCAGGCCTTCCGTCGCTGATGAGGCCATTGCTGCGCCACACCAATGTCACGACATTTAAACATAAATACATAAATTTGGCCTTATTTGAGGACTGAGGGGGTAAAATAAAAAGTACAATGATTTAAACAACTACGGCATGAAAGTGACGGTGACATACTAACACGTAAATTACACTATTAATTTTAATGGAAGACATTGTTGTATTTTTTTATAAACCAGCTGAAATTAACCTGTAGGCTGAACTATTTTTTTCCATGTTTTCATGGTTTATTCGGCATCTCTTTGTAAAAGATAATTCGTACACAAATAATAACTAAACAAAGCCATACTGATTTCTTGGCTTTGTGCATCTTAAGAGACTTGATAACCTTATTATTTCGTCTAAGTATCCATATTAATTACACACACAGACATCTATTATAAACCTCAAACTAAAGCCAGTCAATTTGGTAAATGTACAGATACCGGAATAGCAGTGGCGAATAGCTAGAACAACAATACTCCAATTCGAACTTGCGGTTGATTCAAACGTATACCAATATTATATGATAGTAGTATAATTATTATGCAGGCATACAAGGCTTCCTTGAACCGATGGCTTTATTACGTTCATGTGTCCATTCTAAGGAATCAATCTGATCTTACTCTTCGATTGATTGGATAAAGTAGATAGGTACTTACTCGTACCTATACATATTGGAAGGATAAAACCTCACATTACTCAACAGAATCTATCAATTTACTTATTTTGGATGAATACTTTTTAAAATATGTTTATTTATTAGATTCTAATCTGCGAAAGGATCAGACATTATAGTACTGATTGCGGAAGATTCTTTTCTCGCATCAGAAATAAAAATATAGGTAGTTCAGATCATTAATTTGAATGCGCTTCCAAAATAAGTTCTGTTTACACATTTTCGTGACGATTTTAGGTTCCAATCATAACTTTCAAAAATAAATTAATTTTGCTTGAGTAAATATGTGCCAAGCAAGCCGCACTCGACCAGCAAACCAGAGCATTTAATATTTTAATTAAAAAGCTGCCAATTGATGTGAACATGAATATTGGGGTTCTAAAACCCATTTCAACCAATCGTAATTTGAAATATTTCTCGTACCCACTATGTATGTAATATAATGAATACGATATATACATATTGATTACATAACACTGTATTCGTTCATTTATAGATAAGACAGTGTAAAAAGTTCCTACTCAAAAAGTTCCTGGCGAGTAAATGAGTATAAGTGAGTGGATGTTTGCCGCAGCTTATCGTCAGGCGCTAGAATCTTTCATCAATTTAATTAAACTACCGCAAAACATACATCAAAAGACACAGTAATTAATATGAAATTAAATTATGAACTGTAGCAGTAGTTTCCAAACTGTGCATCGTGGCACCCTGGACCGTCGAGACACCCAGGCCAAGACAAGAATGTTTGATGGGCTGAGACTGGCTATAGGGGGGCGCATATCACACGCACAATATACATATTTGAGAATCCCTGACGTTCAGGTACGAGTAGGTATAACTATAAGTATTATATCACAACTTATGCTGCCTTCCCAGTGGCTACAGAGAGAGGAGCGCAGAGCCTGGGAGCATTTTAATTAGCGCTAATGGAACCTGTTTTAACCTGAAGCTAGATCGGTTAAACGCTCCCTACCTTGTTAAAACTTTACGAACATTATAGGGTTAATAGGACAACCTCAGGCTCATAGGTAATATGGACGAGGTCAGGCCTTAATTACTTCCGTAATTAACTTAAATAACTAATTTTCATCTTAAGAGTTAATATCTACGCTGAGGAGAAAGGTCGGAGCGTCCCTCTTTCAAACCGGCACTTTTGTTAATGATCGCTTCTTGGAAAAAGCCTCCCCTGGTCTGGGTAATTTGTGTAAGGGTTTTAATAGCTAATTTTACTATCTTTAAAATAGAAAACAGCCGTGCCACTCATATAAAAAGTAAAGGTTTTAAACAAATATTTAGAATATATATAACTTTATCAGGTTAAACCTAAACATAGACTAGACAAATAGCTATCTACACCTTTCACGTGATCCAATCTGGAATGCTGGAAGCGTTTTGGCCATTCAAATTGCTCGCGGGAGCGATCTACGGAATTCGAGTAGATTTTGAACTAATAAACTATTCGTATCTGAGGCCCGGGCCGATTTATATAGCCTAGCTAACTCTAACTAATATCAGCTTGATTATAGAGCAGGGTTCGAGCCGGATCGGAGGGTCGGTTACGGTCAGTCGTTTGAATCTAAAGATATTGTGAGTATACAAATTGTTTCGGTATCTATTTTTTTTAACATACGACAAGAGACGTTTTAGCTGCTGATAATGATTAAACATTTCTGGAATATATAGAATACTTTTCATACATACGGCCGAAATTATGAAGACTTATAGTGTCATTTTATTAGCACTTCATACAGACCAGATTGCGAAGACAACACGAAACATCCCAACACCACCCAACACTCAGACATGGAACACCTTTGGTTCAGTTTGGAACTTTGTATAGAAAGTGTTATTTTACCAAGTGTCAACTAGGAAGTGTGTGTATGTCAAGCCTAGTTAGCAGGGTATTCAACGTGAGGTTACTTACCTCGCCTCTGGGGCTTCGGGAGAGTTGGCAATGAACGCCTAAATGGAAGCTTGTGCACGAACAAAACAAAAATTGTGTGTGCGCCTTGAGGGATTATTCCTGATTTGATTCAGGGGACATGGAAATCAAGGATCTGTTATTTATCTTACTAGTTTACTTGATGAATCAGGTATTACTTTAAGATTTAGGGGTGGAATGAAATATCTAGAGACAACATCTGACAAGAGATGGTCCGAAACCATATAATATTTTTTAATTTCCAAAAAGCCAGCAAGAAAAAGAGAGAGAAAACAATTAAGACAATAAGTAGTATAACATAATGTATAGTAGAACCTCGAAAAAAGAGCCTGTCTACATTGCGGATACAAGTACCTTCCCAACCCGGAATCGAAATAGAAACTCTAAATAGAAAAACCACTGCCGGTTATGTAAAAAGTTAATCATTTACACTTTCATGCAGTAGAACGACATTTATAAATCTATAGCTGTTATGCAATTGAGTAGAATTGCAGCCTGCCCGGTGCCTGCAGTAAAACAAAGTTTAATTATTCGCGAGCGCGCACTAGGGTACCTAGTGACACGTATGCAATGAAAGCGGCTTGTTTACTGACCGGCATTGAGCACTCGGCTTGAATACATCGCGCCCGTGTGCACCAGCCACCACTTGGCCATTCATTGCGCCTCTCCCTCAGGCCTCCCTTGGGGCGGGGTAACTAACCTCTCAGTGGATCCTGTCATAATACGAAATATAAATGTTAAACTGTGTCTGTTGTTCAATGAATTTGTATGAGGCTTATTGTATCAAGAACATAACCATAGGTCAGAGATTCGTGGCCCTCCGTCCAAACATACCTACCTGTTCACTTCGTTTATTATTATTTGTCGTTTTACGCATGCAATGGAGTTCCTCGATATACGAGTACCTACATACGAGAAAATGAAAATTTAGACGTTCTTCTTCTTCTTTCGTGTTGATGATCGGAACTAAATTTTTCCCGACCAGAAGGCAGCCACATCGATAGCCCTCTGGTTGGCCTCGAAAAGGTCCTCCCGCGTGCAGGTGGTCGGACACGCGGGACAGCAGAGCAAGTGCTCCATGGTTTGAGGGGAGACACCACACTCACACTTTACTTGATCGCTGGAAAACCCCAATTGAATTTAGACGTTGATGATCAGCAATACAGGTATTTTGTTACATACTGTACAATGTACATACAGTATAACACGGAAATCAATCTGGCGTGCCCGGTGAACCGAATAGCGCACAAAGTGAAATTGTTATTGATTCCAGTATCCAGGAAACATTTCCTCAGTTCAAAACTTATTTATAGGCAAAGTTACTTGCCGTAAAGAACAACTTGCCGATTTAAATAGGTACGATATAAAATAATAACCAAACTAACAGTAAGGCAGTAAGATATATTCATGACGCTGATTATCATGCATATACAGGGTGTAACATTAAGAACGGTCAGTATGGGAAAGTCTGAAACTATAAGACATACGAACATCTGTTCTTAGGAACCATGTCATCAATTTTAGTAACAAGAAAAACTGTATTCATACATTTAAAAAAAAACCTGTACTCAGCCTGGGAATCGAACCCGGTTGTTTTGAAAAAAAAATCCAACACCTTTTCTATTTGGATATCGACTGTGTAGGTGTTAAGGAATAAATGTTAGTATGAAACGTGATGTTTAAAATTAATAAAACGCATTGTTTCCATATCTTTTAATTTACTTTAGACTAGACTATTAATTACTATCTTTTAATTTATTTTAGACTAGACTATTTCTTGTGGGGTTACGTTAAGGATGAAGTGTACAAAACAAGCTACGACACAATTGAAGACCTAAAAGCAGCCATAGAGACAATTTTAACGCAAATTCACCACCTGAAGATACAACATTCAATAGTAAGATCGTTACCTAAACGAGTTGAATGTTGTATTTTACAAAATGGTAGTCATTTCGAACACCTACTAAAATAAATTAAAAGATATGGAAACAATGCGTTTTATTAATTTTAAACATCACGTTTCATACTAACATTTATTCCTGAACACCTACACAGTCGATATCTAAACAGAAATAGTGTTGGATTTTTTTTTCAAAACAACCGGGTTCGATTCCCAGGCTGAGTACAGGTTTTTAAAAAAATGTATGAATACATTTTTTCTTGTTACTAAAATTGATGACATGGTTCCTAAGAACAGATCTTCGTATGTCTTATAGTTTCAGACTTTCCCATACTGACCGTTCTTAATGTTACACCCTGTATATGCATGGCCCTACTCAGGGTTCCATGTATGACCAGATAATATACATTTTTAAGACCAATTGTAACACATGAAAAGCAATAAATGGTATTGTATGAGTATCCTGACCAGGGGCATAGCGTGAATGTTAGAAGAAACCTATACTCAACAATGGGTTACTACGGATTGATTTAACCATTAAATCAAACATAATAATCAATACAAAAGACATTTAAATACAATTCCTGTAAAACGAATTTCCCTTGAAGGGAAAATCCGACATCCTTCGTCATTAATTTCAGTAAAATGAGGTAACATAATGCATGCACGGTTCGTTTAAATTGCGATGGGTCCCGCGGCGTGACATGTTCAATGGGCCGAAAACACAACGACACTTGGAAAACTTGGGATCCGTTCCGTACGGTTACGTAACAAGGTTGCCAAATGGCAGATGTGCGAGACAATACTATTATTTACCCACTGAAAATCACTGCCTTCTTTTATTTTAAATACTGTATATCATCAACCCATATCATCCCACTGCTTGGTTTAATAAGTTTCCTGTCTTTTGCCACTTTTCCCAGTCTTGTGCAAATCGCATTCCAAGACGTTAATGTGAATTTGTGTAAAAAATTAAATAATAGGTACTGTAAAATATTAGGCCGAAACAGCAGCGTGTTGCAGTAATTTTGTGGCTGGAGTTAAAACGCACTAGTCTAAGCTAATTGCCCATTTACACATTGAAAATAAATGTTGGTCTTTACAGGAAAACAAGTCATGCATTACAATGAAATGATACTGTTATCTCATTGTAAGAGCAAATCAATCCAAATAATTAAAAACCTTAACCAAGAAAGTATAAAAACTCTTTGGCCTTCTTTTTATTTCTCTTTCTTCTCCTCTCTTACTCGTATAGGTTTGTATTAACAAGGATGTAGGAAGAAGTAAACCTATTATGTTCTTTGATTCTCCATAACGACATCGAAACTCGTATTGTGTCAACATCAGTTCCAATCATCAACAATACTAGACGCAAATCTTACAGCAATTCAGAGGCACTTGCCAACCCTATAAAATAGACAGTTGTACACCACGCATCTGACAGGGACACGTCCGTTGTCGTTGCAAGGACGGTTGTTATTCAAGTGAAGATATACCGGATCAATAACACCGCTGATTGTGTATTGTGATATGAAGACAAGAGAACAAACGGCGACTCGTTTACGAACAGAAAAGAAGGTCACTTTAATTTTCTGTCGCATTCCCTGTAGTTACCATAAAAGTCACATCGCTTTGTGTGCGTAGGCGGCCTAGTGGTTACTACGTCGGACGACGGTTCACGGCCTGTCTGGCTAGAGTTTGTTTTTTTCGCATTTTAAGAAGACTTGGTATACTGACTTCTCAAACGAAGAAAGGAAACATCATGAGTAATCAGGAAAGGAAAGTATTTGAAATCATAGCATGTCCTCTCTCGTGAGACTGGAGACTTATTTCCTGGGCGTGAAAATAAACTGACGTGGATTACATCTCCTTATCGAAATATTATCCAACATAAATATATCGGTATAAAAAATTCATTCAAAATCTAACCACGTAAAATAGCAGCAATAATTTAACTGAAAGTTCTAAATAACAGTCGCCTCCAGCTTCGACTTCAAAGGTGTCCCGCAGTCAGGTACTCTACTAACAAAGTTAACTCACTGAACTGCGAGAGTTTTGGATACGCGCTGAATATTCATAACTGGGCTTAGTTTCACTCAATAATTTCCAATTTTCGGCGAACATGTGAGATAACTGTTATTAATCATTTTCATACTTCAAGCATGAAAAAAAAATACATTATTGATAGGAGAGCAGTCGTTAAATAGGCCATGTTAGAAAACTAAGGGTGGGTGGCCTGAAAAACTCTTGACAATAAATTGGCTACTAATCATACGACAAAAAGATTGGGAAAAAAACGCACTATAATATTTTAGCTACATAACCGACAAAGGTTTGAACATGTACAACAATTAATTTCTTGAACAGAAAAAAAGCATTACCGACTGTACCAGGAGTCAGGAGGTCGTCAATAAACCAACGACTAGGCCATTTTTTCGCTCGCTTTTTTCGACCTGTGACAGCACTCTTATTACAGCCTGACATTTAACAGACCAAAAGAGATCTAGAGTCTAGAGTCTAGAACTGCCGCCAATAACTACACATTCATCAAACTTCCTTACCAATCTATGCTTGTTAACGTTAAGAGTATAATACTATGTTCCATAGCAAGCTAACTGTGGCTCAGCGGATGTATTCACATCAGCGGGCAAAGGTTCTGAGTGCGTGCAATTAGTTCCCTCCCGCATACGCCTCAAAGGCTTAGCGGGCTTTGCACGCTACAGCGTGTGCACGCGTGAACACCTGAGTTCTGAAATTGAATTATAGAATATAGCATAGGTATGATAAAGTGGGTCTAATGGAACAAAATAATATAAGTATAATTTATCACTCAGGAGGAAAGTGCCAATTAAGTGGTAGAAACCACTGCATAAGAGTTTGCAACAAAAGACCTGTACGAAAATACGAATTTGTCAAGCAACTTTAGGAAAGGAAATTGAAAGTAATGTTTGAAAACAATCAGCTGAGCCTGTCAAATGCTACGTCGAAATATAGTTTCACGAAAATTGTTTAGTTAAGAACAGTGAACGTCCTTCTAGAAGAGATGAGCTCAGTATTTGTTACACCGTGCTTGTATTACGTGCCAAACACCTTTATTTTGGGAAGAAATTAAGTGTTTAACGTCAACTAACCAATTTATAAAAAAATCGTATGTCCTTATTGAGAAGCTTTGCCTTCTACCCACATTCAGGTCAGACAGGTGCCAAATATGTACAAACAAGAATTTCAATATACGGAGCTGTTGGGAGAACATATCTATATGCCTAGACAAGAGTTTGTTAGTAGCTACCAATACATAATACAAAAAATATACTAGCTCATAGGCGCTTGCTTATAGAGGTAGAGGCAATAAAAGTAATAACTAAGACACCCACAATCGCTTTAAGAGATTAGATAAATAATCTGTTTACAAAATGTAAAATCCATCCATATATTATTGTAAGAAACACATTAAGATAATTTCATCAGCACTTGCTGCTCTTGGGATATTTGCAGAGATATTATACCAGTTATTTGCAATAAGTCGTATTGTTGGAGTCGATCTCGTTCAACTGTAATACCGGTAATTCCGCTCGCAACGAAATGTGTCGTTTTCTTACTTGAAAGGAATTACGAGTATTTCCGAAAATAATCTACAAAGTGTAATAAGAAATAAATTTCTTGATTACAAAAGCTTGGTTCTAAGATTTATGTTAACCTTTTGCCAGCCTGTGATGTTTCGTCGCGGCATAATTACTTATTACCACCGAATTAATTTTCAATGTGTACTTGTACTTAGGACAAAGTAAAACACAGAATAATGAAAACACATTCGTAAACACGTTCACCGTATCAGTTACAATGCACGTTTCAGTTTGCAAACAATGTCTACCGAGGGCTCAGTTGTTCCGCGAAGACAAATGTAGGCGACACAACAGTAACTGCAATAACTGCGACATTATGTCATTATAATGCCAACATAAAGTTGCGTTTACAGCCCAATACGTTTTATTCATCATACATAACTAATATTATAGCCGCAGACTACCGACTTGACTAAGACCACAGGCTAGACAGCGCTAATCAAGAAAATTAGCAAGGGTATTATCTGAAAGGGTGGTTTTACTCTGTTGCTTTTCGAAATAAATTAGAACAATTCGTCATAGAGCCTGAATTAGGGACCGAAATATTTATACTGTAAACGATAAATAATTTCTAGGGGTATTAAATTAATTACCCGATCTATACAAGCTGTGTGCTGATCTGAGTCAGGCTGAAGAAGGCACGTTCGAAATGCCGAATTTGACATTTCCTATCACGTTCGCTCACTGACGTACTTACGAGTTACGACTGAGTGTTAGCTTGCCAGAAAGAATAGGCCCCGTTTTTAAAAAAATGTAGGAAACAAACACTACTCACAGCGCGACGGAGTTGTTGTGCTGCAGCCACCATAGGAAGGCCATGGCAAAGTCGAAGCGCGGGGGCATGGCATATGGGTATGGCACGCTACAGAAACGAGACCAGCTGCTGCGCCAGCTCCAATGCCAATCGCTTTCACTCACAGCATGCCAGAATTACAAACAAGGTAGGAAACAAAACAGTACTCACGAGCGCTACGGAGTTGTTGTTCTGCTGCAGCCACCGCAGGATTGCGCTGGCGGTGGTGAAGTCGGGACGCGGGGGCGGCGGTATGGCATGCTGCAGGGACGAGGCCAGCTGCTGCGCCAGCTCCAAGGCTCGAGCTCGCGCCGCGCGGCCCGAACATGTCACCGAGCCCGCGGACGCTGGGCCGCCTCCGCCCGCCTCTGGGAAATATACATTTATATGAACATATGATACTAGAGAAAGGAATATGAAAGGATGAGGATCAGGCGGCAATTTGAGCCCCCTTTTCAGTTACTTAAACTTCACTAGACAGAGCTAAAACTAAAGCTTACACTTTACGAGTATCTCGTAAAGTGTAACTCTTAAGTTAAAAAAATGAATAGTATGAAAAGGTCTTAAAAAAATAAATCAAAGTCATGACCGGTCATTCATTAAAAGCTACGTCAGTTGCGAAGCTTAATTTATATCGAACGAAGTGCTCCAAATTAATGAAGTCAAGCCGGCACGGATAAAGTGGAACTGATACTCTACGAAAATTAAACTTTGCCGTCTCAAATCTTTACACCGAACGCGGAAAATACGCTACAATTCATAGCGTATTTAATTCCATTTCAATGCGACTATCTACACAAAACAGAAAAGTATTTACAAGCTACTTCAAAAAGTGTACTGATATAGAGTAGAAATGCACTCTCGTCTCTCCATGTTTAGTGCATAGGTGAACGCGCGAGATGGCGTTAGCAGTCTGAAAAAGCGTTGCAGATAATGTCCTATTAGAATTTTCTTCAAACATTGCAAATAAGTTAAAGTTATCTTGTATCATTGCATGGATGACTACATAATAGACTGATTAACGTTTCTTCCGACTCGATAACTTTCAAGGACCAAAGACAGTAACCAAAAACAATAAAACGCGGTATTGAAATTTTTTCAGAAGTTAGTATATAAGCAAAATGGTTTTCTATACAATTGGAAGTGTGTGTCTTCTGCCGTGTCGACACTTACTAAGCATTGATCGCTGCTCCGGCAGTCGTATCTGCTTAGTAAGTAGACGTCACGCGTCTCTGGGATATTTAACGATGTCAAATCGGCCGGCTTGTAGCGTGCGCCGACTCCCGCTTGCCCGGGGCGGCCGGCCGCGACGGTGAGGCTCGCGCACATTCCCTGATCGGCCCTTGCAAAACGCGTGTTGTTCTGGTTAAGTATAGCTAAACTCCGGGTTTAGAAGTCGTGAACACTTCCATGTAAAGGCCGCTGATTATCATCAGATGCCAGTTTTTGCTATTATTCCCAAGCAGAACACTTTTACACACCCGCTGGTTTCATATTTTTCGAATTTTTTGTATAATAGTATAACCAAATTTCTTGTACTTAGCTCGCATAAACAGATCGCAATAGCACTGTTTACAGCACTAAACAGAAGTGGTGACTGAAGTAATAACGTTCGTTAACAAGACACCCCGATATCGACTGCAGGTGTCAATTTACGGAAGTAAATGGATATCTAAGTAACATAAAGGTATTCGATCTTGTGAAATGCTTCACTGAACCAGTGAAAACCTACTACCTATTTCATTATGTAAACTACAGACAGGAATCACAGCCTAAAATAAAGAATTACTTAGTAATTATATCATCATCAGCCTATTATGTACCCACTGTTGGGGCACAGGCCTCCCCTTGTACAAGGGGGTACGGGCCATGATCCACCGAGCGGGCCCAGTGATGTGCGGTGGATTTCAGACATGCAGGTTTCCTCACGATGTTTTCCTTCACCGTTAGAGCAGTCGGTAAATGTACGTAATTTTTTTTAAAAAATCGGAAAAACTCATTGGTACATGGCATTGCATGGTTTCGAACCCGGACCTCCCGCATGGGAGTCCGCCGTCCTAGCCCCAAGCCACCGACGAAGTAATTAATGTACAACTTTAAGGATGCCTAAGAATGAAAAATAAAGCTTTTTCATACTCATTAACCGCTACAACTCGGGTCCCTTCGAAATGACGCCACTCGCGCAAATTGCGCGGAGACGGAGTGAATCGCATCCGCCCAGGAACAATGACTCTTTCGCTTCAGGCACAAAAAGGAAAAAAAACTTTCATCATTTTACCCTGTATAATAATAGGTGTACTTTAAAAGGTATTCCAACCACATTTAGTACATAAGGAAGAATACAAACGATATGAACAGTGGATTGGGAGTTGGGAGTGCGAGGGACCTAACTATGACCTATCCAATCCCGGAAAACAGTCCCCAGAGAGACTGCTTGGCAAAGTTGGCAAGGATGAAATGCGGCATGAATTCCAAACTAACGCCATAAAAGGTCGTTCGCTGTACTCGTATACGCAAGGAAATGTAACAAATACATACGTGTATACGCAAACTGGGGAGGGAAATTATTTTAACAACCTTAAGGTCACTTGAGGCCATAGTCCACCATGTACTGCATCAGTGTACATACTTAGTGTAATCAGGTTTGCAAGTGAAGTTTACAACAGCCTTTAATTCCTTCCTAAAATGTGTCTCAATAATAAAATGAGTACAGGGGAAAGTACCAGAACATAGGATGGTCTGGAATCAAACCGACATTACGCACGTAATTCCATCTCACTCTTAACTCGTACTCATTTAATATAAGTGACTCTTAGTTACGTAGTACGTCATATGTTTTACATCTAGAAATAGCATATAGTTAAACCACCGATTGCTTATGAAGGAACGAAAATATTCAGTGTATTACCGAAATTGAGAAAGGTAGTATAAGGTAATATACACATACGCTGTGGTATCTGTGAATCAACGGCGTCGCCTTCACCGAAGAGACGCTGGTTGCAGATGTCCAGCAACCACCAGCGGGTAACGTGTTCAGGCAAGTGCCAACATCCAGGCATGGCGGAGGAAGGCAGTTCACATAACACAGTTCAACACAAGGCTGCAGTATGCGGTACTGCTGTTACGAAATGTTTATTAAGCTCTGTGATGATGAGAGAGTATTCGGATTAGATAAAGACATGGTAAAAAGATGGGTCAATTTTTTTATGGACACAATTAAACAAAAATAATTAAAGAGAATGGGACTGATTTTATGTAATTAATGTAACGAAATGAAGAGTCCACAGGAAGAACGTAATTTCAGAAAAAGTTTTGAGTATAATTCTGAAATCACTTTGATCGTTCTTCCCGTGGATTCTTCAAAAATGGAATAGGAATTGGTAAAAAGGGTAAACAGTGATTAGCTACAAAGCAGCAAATAAAACTTTCTGGGACCTTGCCTTGCACACTTTAGAGATCTTGAAATATACCGAATTATTTCTCCGCTTCATAAAAACACATTTAATATCTCTAGCTCTATTGTGCTCGCACAATGCATGGTATATTGGAAGCTAGGGGGTGAGACAGGGGTCAGGGGATCAGACGAACTGCCTGGCATACTAAGTGAAAAATACCTGTTGAGCGCACAAGCCGACTGTACGTTGGAATAGGAATACAGGGTGGAACAAAGTATCTACCAGCAATTATGACTGGTAATTTGAGTCAGTATAGGTACCTGAACAACTATATTATAGTTACTGAATTCAAATTCTCAAATTTTGTACAATACAAATTACACCTAAGTGTCAATTGAAAGGTAAGTCGAAATGCATGCAAAAGCATGGCAACTAATGGTGCATAAATAGTAGTTCGTTGTCCGTATACGGTTTTATATGGTCAGTATGGTATGGCAATGGTGTGGCCAAATACGGACGCCGAACAAGTAGTAAACGAGCCTTGTTATATATAGAAAGGTTATTCGGTTACTCCACGGGTACTTTGATACACCCTACACAGTTATACACCCAATGGTAATTACAGAACTTTTTCCGTTTAGCTAGCAGAAAAATAAATGAAACTTGTCAAACAAGCGCCAGTGTTGGGATTCATTTGTTACAGAGGCTTACGTGGCGTAGTTAAAAGCACCATAATGGTATGTATGGTGGTAGATACAAAGAATAGATAATATGTAATTTTTTACATGAATGGTATGTAAATTTTTAGACTGTAAGTATGCTCATTTTGTACAATGCGTCATCGTAAAAAATGTGATCTTGATATTTTGCTGGCAAGGCAATTTAGATTCTTCTAAAATCTTCAATGAATAATAAAACCTCACTTCGCATAAGAGGTCACAAGACAGAATGTCAAGGATTCGTAATCATTCTGATGTGGTCCGTCACCAAAACACCGTACACTAAAATTAACAAAATCATGTTTATTTTATGATAGTAACACGAGATTATGCAGATAAAAATTTTCCTGTGAAAACTATAAAGAATAGCGGAGCGGACATAGATTTTACTGATAGGGTAAAGGACAAGACAAATGGAATGTTTTATATTACTAGAGAAGAACAATATTGAATATATATTGTTAAATTAATAAGAATACAGAAATGAAAATAAACTCCGAATTAAATAAGAAGGACGGATTGCAAGTAAACGATACACGTTAGAAAGATTGAAATTCGCATTACAAAAGCAAAAATGCCATGAAACAAAAAAAGGAAAATCCTTCTCGCAAATATTTGGAGAATGAGAGCGGCCGCGATAAACGACGCGACGCCTCAAAAATTTAATCTTGCCTAACACAACCCGGCTGAGATTACATTCTCTTGTTCAGACAGCTGTTTGTTAATTCTAGAAAAATAGGGAACTCTTTATAAAAATAAAATAAGATAATGAAATACCTATTTAGGTAACCGCATAATAATAGGTACCGCATCTGAGTAGTACCTATTTTAACTTCGTCTTTCGAGAATTTATGTAAATTATTGACAGGATAAAAATAAACAGTGATTAGAATAATTGGAAATGTTGGCAATATTATAGAAAAACAGTAAAAGGATTATACTTGTACATATTTTGTTAGAAATAGAACATTGACACTTCAATAGAATTTAGGATTGTTGGTCTACCAATTTAAGAATGAAAATGTGTAATTTTATTAGAATTCAAATATTGTATGTCCTCGACCACCAGTAGGTTGAAAGGATGGAACTCTATTAACTATTTTAACAGGCGGCTCTAAAACTAAAAATGTAAAATGCGCGAACGACCTTTGTAATTATGGATAGTTCAAAGTGGTTCAAATAAGACAAAGTGGGTAGTTGACAAAATAATAAGTAAATGAAAAATAAAAAAAACAGTTTTTCTAATTGTAATATGGAAACTAACAAAATTCAACCAAAAAATATATCTACGTAATTTTCGCGAGGGTATGTATGTAACGCGTTGATGATTTGACGCGTGCGCATTGGCGTCGCGAACGTGGAAGCGTCCGGACGGGAAGCGAGTGACGGCGGACTGGCGCCACGCCACCCCTCGTTCAACAGTTGGCACCCTCCCGCGACAGCCCCCTCAGCGTAACACCCTGAAGCTACTCAACTTCTTCCCCGACTAAGCTTCCGCGTTTACGTCATCTCATATTTTTTCCGACTTTAAGCTTCTTTGTAGATAAATTAAGGTGGTTGTGAAGACTAAATCCCCCTATCAAATCTCGGAAGTTCAGATTCTAAGTAAATACCTAATTAATAATTTAAAAAAAAATTAAAAGTTCCTAAAATATTTTTTCTAAGAAACCTAATTTACTGGCTATTAGAGAAATCATAAAGCAATTTATCATAAAGGAAGAATGCCCGCTCCTATGGAGAAGCTAATGTTTATCATCCCGGGTCACAGTATGGTTGAAATTTTGTCACCGAAATGTCAATTGTCAATTTTCAATGAGTTAGTCTTACTGCAAATAGCCAAATTCTTCTATACTCACTGTCTTTTTCAGCCAGGACATTGGCAGAATCACCAAACCCATGGTGGAGCCATTAACCTAAAATTTGATTTGAATGTTCCACTGATAATATTAACTTAAAAATGGTCAATTACGCAGTAAACTCCTTTATATTTGTGTGCATGGCTGAGGTAGGATTCTATAAAGAGACACCATTGAAATGAAAGTGTACAAAAGTCGTATGCACACTCTGATATGCCATGGAGATCTCGATGGAGTTTTGACGAGCTGTCATGGCGTGTGTTGGACGATAGCTAATAGTTTGTATTTTCCTTTATTTAGCTATTTATACATGGTCCTAGAAGAAGTATTGTATGTAACTGCACATTATTAGCCATTATAATTTTCGTGTTTTCTATTGTGATACTTGATACGCTCAAACTAACACTCATTTTACAATGGCTGTAATTATATGATAGTTGCCATAAACTACTATTATTTTCTTGGTGATTTATTTATTAGAACAGATAAAGTTGGATTGGCCATACAAATTAATAACACTTAGGTATAAGTAATTAGTTATTCCACCAACAGTTTTGGGCACAGCCTCCTCTAGTACAAGGCGATACATGGGTATCCACTGTGCAGACCGAGTGCTGGTTGGTGAATTTCACATTATTCCTTTTAAAAAAAATCCTGCAAGTTTTCTCATGTGTTTTGTTTTGCATCACAGTTAGAACAGTCAATAAACATATGCACAAGATGTGTCATAAACTCGTAACATGAATAACTTTGTGCATGCAGGTACTTATTTAAATGAGATTTGGATGACAAGGATCATGCGCTTTGATCAAGTGACTTCAAAACAAAAAACGGGAAAAGGTTTGGTATGCAGAACTGACACGAATAGATTAGGTTCTGTTGGCAGCATTATGATAACCACGCAAAAAGCTCGTCGAAGCGGGAATACTTCAACATAACTTTATAACTTTGTGCCTGACCTTACCTACACTCTGACCGATGAAGACCACATATATATTCATTTCATATTCATCAGTTGTCTAAACACTAAATGTGGTTCAAATTGAGAATGTAACTTGATAAATGAGGAAATTATCAATGTGAGGAAACGAAGACCCCAATGCCCAATGAAGCATGAAGCAAACAAGTTAATGTAACCCGTTGTGTAACATAGAATGAAAAATGTTACCTAAGAGTTGGGATAGTACTTACCGGCTATTATCCCGTCCATCTGCAGCAAGGCGGCTTCCAATAACTTTGCAGGATCAGACTCGGGCGATGTTGAGTTGTTGTCGCCATCAACCTGCGTCGTTTTGCCCATTCCACTTCGGAAATTGTCTTTTGGTTATGAAATAGATTTAAATTTGGGATATATCACAAAATCTACGCAATAATCCTCAAGTTTTACAAGAAAAAGTTAACTTTATTCCCAACACAAAACTTCCTAAGTAGGTACGATAAGACAGATCACAGATTATAAAGCGAGCATGTAAGATCTATTCGTTGAAGTTCGTTTCATTACATGAATTAATGCTACCATCCGGTTGTCGTTCATTCAATATTATATTAGGTACCTAACTACTAAACTTCTAGATAATCGCGATGCTGTCTGTTTTTACCCACGACGGAACGGAGACGTTATATGCGTTTGACGTAAGAGGATGTTTGTTTGTTTGTTTGTTTTAATCTAAAACAAACGGAATCAATCAATCGCACACTTGGACGAGCCGAACGAGCCGAAATGTAGAACTATTTGTATGAAATCTTAAGAAACCTTGCTCACTTATCCGTGCCGAACGTGGCGAATCGCCAGAAAGATTCGGCAAGTAGCCCCATCCCAAACGTATTCCGATGACATACCTAGTCAAATTTGGCGCGCTGTGCGACTGACGTCATCAGAAATCTGTCTGCCCCGCGATGGCGCGGTCAATTCTTCGGCGGGGTCGATTCTTTCGGCGCGGAAGATACGAAAAGGTGCGCGAGACCATCAAAAATTTCGGCTCGTTTGGCGCGTCCAAGTGCGCGTTCACCTTAACGCGCAACCGCGATGATTTAAAAATTTAGTAATACCTACCTAAATAATAAACGACAACCGGACGGTACCATTAATTCATGTACATAAAAAGTATTTGGTTATAAGTTTATAACTACAAGTTACATAAGGTTCCCCTGTTATAAATAAACAATCAATAAAATCTTTTTACGAAACGAACAAGTCAACTTCATCTATTTTGACAGTTCTATCGAGGTTAACATTTTTTTAAACATTTTTTTTACTATTATTGCGTGTATCCGAATGCGAAAAAAGAGAGATAGTGTGTATTTTCTTCACTCCGGTTCGGACCTATCCATTCATTCATTCTTTCATTTTCGAGGTTGCGTTCCATAACGTTTAGAGTGCGATCTCAAACCAGTTGAAATTATTCACGTTAATTGATGTACATGTTCCATTGCTTGTTTTGAATAAGTTTGTTACATTTTTTCAGCTGTTAACGCGCTAATGGAATATAGACAGTTGTAAACGTGAATTATTTCAACTGGTTATGGAACGCTCTCTTAGGAAGCGTTCCAAAACGTTTAAAAATTAGCCGAGGGTGCGTTCGTGCAACGTAAATGAAATATCTCCGTTTGTTTTATATTGATGTTTGTCAAAATATGCGGTTCGTGTCATGGACGTATTAATAATACGTCCATGGTTTGTGCACGCCTGTAAGTATAAAAAATAACCGGAGAAAAATTATCCTGTGTGTTCGTGCCTTAGAGTATTCAGTTCGTGGACGCCGGTCAGTATAAATTTTAAACTAACAAGTATAAATATTCTCAAGTTCCGTTACACAACTTGAATTGTCAGATGAATTATCAACGTTGTGTTTCGGAACCGGGTAGAATACTCTTTGTCGGGGTGCGTTCGTACAACCCATCGGATAAAATTTGACAAACTTCGGTATAAAATTTAACGGATTTTTTTAATCTACGTTGCACGAACGCACCCCTGAGAATAATTGTCGGAGAGAGCCTGTGGAGAAAGCGAAAATGGTACAGAACCTCCCCGCCCGATAGTAGTTCACACCATTAGACATATACTCTAATCTGTGGTTCACACACAGCACCTAGGTACATACCCGGCGACCCGCTTCTAGCGCTTACACGCGCTATCGGCGTATTCCAGGCCGCTTCTCCCCGCCCCCTCCCTCCCAGCGACGTCCTAAGCCGAGGTCCGTACCTGGGTGCCCTTAGGCAGTCGCTTCTTATAGTAGTTTTTAAGTCCTCCTCCAGGCTGGAGCGCACTTAGCGCTTGCCCCAAAAACCCCGGTGAAGCTGTAAAGGTCATTAGGGCCAACAGCAAATACCAGTACGATAAAAAAAATACGAATCGAAGTTTTGTGGAGTTTTGTCGGGAAAGTCGCTGGAGAAGGTTCTACGGAGTTTATTGTATTGCTCAAAAATTGTTTTCTGGTGATTTTAATAGCTATCTATATGATATTAATAGATAAAATCGGTGTAGTTTTGTTTAGCAAACATCAGTAACTGTGAAAATGTGTTGAACTCTCAAAATAAACTTCTCGTTAGTGGTTCGTTGTGTAGTTTCACTCTGTGTTTCTGCGGCGGGCCATGGGAATTCGCCAGAGACTAGACCGGTTGAAATTTCCGTCATAACTCCTAGGAGTGTTAAAATGTGTCTACACCACAACATTTTGATGCTGAAAAAATAAACTGTTTTAAATCGCTTAATGTTTATTGGCATTGGCAATGCATTGGTAATACAGGCCGTATTGCCAATGCCATGTCATTTTTAAAAAAAAACGAAGTTTTGTTTCGGGGTTAGGAAATACCTACCTAGACGATACGAGTTATTTTCTGTTTTAAAGTTTTCACTTGCTACTTCATTCAAAGAATTACATAAACTTGTGTTCTTTATGCAATTACTATGTGTTAAATAGGTTAATGTTATGTGACGCCGAAGGTATGGAACGGCCACAGAAAAAACTGCATTGCTGCCCACATGAAGGCTGCAACTCGTCTTTCAACAGGCCATACAGATTAGCGCAGCATTTGCTAGTTCACAAAAATATCGTAAGTTTACATTATTAATGTGGAAAGAGGGCTTACTGAAACTAAATTAACTTTAATATTTTTCTGAATCTGCTGTGGTATTGTTATTCAGAAAATCATTTCAGAATGTGTTTTGTGTGTCTTTCAACTCATGTGTTCAACTTATTTTTCAGAAACCTTATGTATGCCATGCAGAAAATTGCTTAAAGTCGTACACAAGTAAAAGCCACTTAGATCGTCATATAAACAGTGTTCACAATGATTCCACAAATGACTTGGTGTACAGGTATGATAAACATCAATATTATTCACAACATCAATACTCTCACACATCCACTACTCTAATCAATCTTTAAGGAATTTAATTTTCTTTACAGTTGTCCTACATGCCTGAAAAAGTATGCTAACCGCCAGAACTTGAAGAGACACATAAAAATACACCACTACTTGAAAGTACCTTTCTCAT
The DNA here is from genome assembly GCA_947369225.1 of Hofmannophila pseudospretella. Lineage (NCBI taxonomy): Eukaryota > Metazoa > Arthropoda > Insecta > Lepidoptera > Oecophoridae > Hofmannophila > Hofmannophila pseudospretella. The sequence continues at coordinate 10,349,794 of OX376316.1, forward strand.
GTGATACCTGCAAACTGGAGTTTAGAAAGAAGCACCAGTTAAGTGCACACATCTATGGACATACTGGCATAAAAGCATTCAGGTAATACATACATGAATTAAACCTCCATGGCATTAATGGTATGTTAAACTCATTGCTTGTTTGTTGCACTATACTGGTTACAAATGATGAAAAAAAGTATTAAATAGCTGTTAAACATAAAGGAAGAAATTAAATTACTCTTATTACAATATTGGCATTTTCAAAACTTTGGTGATAAGTGGACAGTACAATTTAAAAAAAATTTATTAGGTCCATTTTTGTTCTAATCTGTGTGTAATATCCAGTATTAATATAATAATTATATATAGTGCAAATTAAATTCCACATTATCTAATTTTACCCTTTTTGTTTTCAGTTGTGAACTGTGTTCTGAGGAATTTGTGAGCTTGTTTGATAAGAAGAGACACTCACGATTTCACAAAACCTTTATATGTGACATATGCTTTCTAAAGTTCAATCTATGGTCTAAATATCAAAAACACTTAAAAACCGAACATGTGATTAAAGGTTAGTTAACCTTCAACTAGTTAGATCTTACCTAGAATAGATCCTAATTAGCCTGGTTCAAATGCAAATTAAACTTTATTGTGAGGTATTTTGTTCCAGAATATTGCTGCGATCAATGTGGCAGGAAATTCAAACAACGAAACCATATTATCCGTCATATCAAAACACATGATCTAACCAAATGCTACTTTTGCCCATACGCAAATTGTAAAAGGTAAAACACTTTTACATTTTTTATGAGTGAAAACTTAAATTACAATTTTAATAAACCATAATTTTTACAGTTTTTATTCAACAAAAAGCAATTTGAACCACCATATTAAAATAAAACATGAGGAATTGAAACACGAGTGTGAAATATGTGAGGCGCAACTTTGTACTAAGGTAAATCTTATTGGATTTTCTATTAAATAAATATCACCAAATCATCTTTAGAACTATAAAGTACCAATTTCTGTATAAACAAGCAATAATGAAGCAATTTTTTTCAGACAAAGCTTAAAGAGCATCTAAAGAAACTTCATGGAGAAAGTGAGCCTAAAAAGAGGATACCGAAAACAAAATCTACTGGTCGCAAAACAAGAAAAGATGATGGCACCACCAGAATGTCAGTAGCCCTTAAACTAGCTGGACTGCACAATGAACCTGACAAACTCTGTGAAGATGCAAATGAATCTAGAAAGTTATTAGAATTCCCTGTGGTTTAGTTCATTTATAGTGTGTATTACACTTGAGATGATAATGTAGTGCTTATATTACGCATTTGTCTGATTATTTTTAAACTATAATGTTTACCTTCTGAACTGAACATTTTATTTTGATGTGTCAATTTAGCACAGACTGTGGTGTGGACATTCTAAGGGGATATGTATACTAGTGGTGTTATTAAATATGCATTGGCGTGAAGGTAGAGCAGCACACGCGACGCAAAGGTCGGATTGTTTTGATTTTTCGTAGTAGGTATAATATAATATAACACCATAAAACCATCAAGTTAAAATCGATTTTTTAGAAAATCAATCAAACTAATTGTACGATAGCATCACTAGCTAGCTAGTCCCTTGTTGGGGTCTATCTAGCTAGTGATGCTATCGTACAATTTAAAAAAAAGTCCCTAGTCAAAATTTAAGTGGTTTTATATTATTTTTAACAGCTCTGGATTCAAGCTCTTGAGCCAGAAATGAAAAAGAACACTACCAGTTTTGTCAACTCAGTATTATACCTTGTGTAAAGGCATACTTTACACAAGGTTTTTTGGCGCTTAGCAGTTATGTAGCTCTTAACCTAAAAATGAACGAAAGAGACATGATGATTTAGCGGAATGAGGGATTTTACAGCTTAAGTTTCTGTCATTCGAGATAGATGGGGCAATAACAGGCATAATAGGTAGATTTTAGTAAAAATGTAGAAATTCATCGAATTCAACATTTCCCAATGATAAAACAAGAACTATGAGCAAATAACAAAGAATTAATATCGACGATCGAATAATAAAAAAGAAAGTTTTTAAAATTCTTTATGGCCTAGGTATCCATATTTTGGGACTTTTGACATTCCAGTATACAAGCAACGCCATCTCTCGAGTTGATTGGAAGCTGCCGGAAATTCCCTCATTGAGACCAATGTCGATATATTTTTGGTTTTTAGCATTTTTAGGTCGACCTAGTCTAAAAAAGGCTTGAACCCAGAGCCGTAAAAATAAATATTTAAAAAACGACGATGACGGCTTCTTTCTGTAATCTCATGTCTGTCTCTCTCTGCCTGCAGTTTGTTGATGTTGAGTTTAATTGGTTGAGTTGCTGCAGTGTGGGACGATTTTCGTTTTATTTTATTTTATTGTAACAAAAAAGAAAGGAGATACTTGGTTCTGAAAATAACTTTATTTATTTGACAGTTTAATATGGAATTCACTCTTAATATATTTACATTGAATTGTTGGTAAGTTTTGATCGCAGTTTTACACAAGTTTTACATTATAGATATGTACACAAAAGATAAATAAAGTGCCTTTGTGATTGGATTATCTTGTCTGTTTCAGGGGTATTCCTGTTATCTCGAAAAACCGTAAAGAAAGGATAGAAGCTATAGCAACTTACCTACAAAACTGTGTTCACGATGTGGTCTGCCTTCAGGAGATCTGGAGTGAGAAGGACTTTCTGTTTTTGAAAGAAAAATTGAAGACTGCCCTCCCGTATTCACATTATTTTTATAGGTAGGTATTTTTTGTACACACATACAATTACAGTTTCAAAACTTTGGTTTGCTTTTTAGGTACTAAACTAAGATACATAGCTTCATTATTCATTGATGCTCTAATTAAATTTACAGTATAATGAATCTAATGTGATTCAAATATTATTTTTGTCACATTGCTTACTTTCCTATAGGTACTATGAATTTGTAATTAACATTAATATTGTACATATTTCATAGACAGCATTTCTCTTTCTTTTTTCAAGTGGTGTCCTTGGTTCAGGACTTTGTGTGTTCTCCAAATGGTCGATACAGGATGTGTTCTTCCATCAATGGCCTCTCAATGGGTACATCCACAAGATACATCATGGGGACTGGTTCGGGGGCAAAGGTGTAGGTCTGTGCCGAATCAAGTGTAATGACAAATTAGTTAATGTTTTTTGTACACATGTGAGTATACAAATCCAGAGTGGATATGGACATAGGCATCGATTGTGGGGTGGCCACCAAAATTAGAGATAATCACTAAACGAAATGATCACTCTCTCACAATATGAGTGAGTGACAGTTTCCTTTAGGTTTAGATAGCCACCCGGGAATCGAAGCCATAGTTCATTCTTTATTAATTAGGAAATCTGTTACAGGTACTTTTTATTTAGATACCCATCATAATAGGAATAGGTATCAATAAAAATATTATATTATGCAACTAGTTCGTAGTTTTTCTAGTTCATCTGGTAGACATATTGAGATTATCATTTTGTGATTTGTCTATCTGTTCGAATTGTTATATTTTGAAGAACTTGGTTAGCAGTATTGTAGTAAAGACCAAAAGATTATTTAATTAACCTACTTTTATAGTTCAATGTTGTAAACAACAATTGATTTGAAATAATGACTGAATTTTTTAATGTTCCAATTATTATTCTTCAATGGAATAGGTAATTTCACCAACAAGCAATGACTTATCTTTAGTTATTGTACCAATTTTATTAGGATTATTCCCATTTGGTTATCATTTCATTTGGTCACTCATAGGAATGTGTTTCAAAACGTCACTATTTTAAAAATGAAATAAATAAGAGTTGCATTTGGTAATTACCGCCATGTGGTGCTCAAGCAGTACGCCTGCCGACTAAACATCGTACTACACCGGAACAGGAGGCCACACAAACGCCGAAAACCGTCTAATAACATAGCGAAGTAGCCCATTTGCTCATCTGCTAACCAAATACGCGTTCCGCCCTCCACCACTTGAAATCAGCACTTTGTGATTGGATTTGTGTGCCAGCAATGAGCCCGCTTTAATAGGTAGATGGCAGCACACGTATCAAAATAATACTTATCAAGTCAATACAAATATGCGTGCAAATAAAACAAGTTAATAAAAAAGTGCGCCCTATGTTTTAGTCTCGGACTACACGCGTCCCGTTCCAGCCCCGGTTCGGTTCGCTCCATCCAATTAAATAAAGCGCTGATTTCAAGTGGGGGAGGGCGGAACGCATGGTTGCAGCGAACCGAACCGGGACTGGACCGGACGCGAGTAGATCGAGGCTTTGTCGGCTTGCATTACTATGATTGAGAACCACATGCCGTTAATGATCAAATGCAACTTGTATTTATTTCATTTTTAAAACAGTGAAGTTTTGAGACACATTCCATGACCAAATGAAATGATGATCAAATGGGAATAAGTCTTTTATTGAGTTGCAGTTACATGCAGAATATCACAAAGATGACATATACTTGGCACACAGAGTGCTGCAGGCATATTCCACGGCGGAGTTCATCAAACTGACAGCTTCATCTGCTGATTTGTCTATTCTTGCTGGAGATTTGAATACCGCTCCAGGTGACTTGTCCTACAGGTGAATTTACTTACATGTGTGACAACTAAACTAAAAATCTATAAACTTGACTCTATTTCATTCCATACACACATTATGTTGAACTTGTATTCCTCCGGGCATAATAAGTAATTCTCCCCTGAGATTTCAGATAATCTTTGTACCCAGTCACTGTTATTTATTTTACACTGCTGTACTGCTGACTCACTATACCTACCTAATTAAATACTTTCTTCAATATCTGGATCAACACTATGTTATTTAACATTTTATCTAAATTATTTGTAGGCTAATAAGTCAGTTGGCGTCGCTACTGGATCCGTACAATTTGAAGTGTCATGACACAAATTCAGCTATAGCCAAGCCTTTGGGAACCTCTGATGCTGCCAACAACAGCTACTCTGACCCCAAGCAAGTAAAGATATCTCCTGACGGGAAGAGAATAGATCATATTCTATTCCAAGTCTATAATTCATGGGAGGTAAGTTTTAAGAAAATTAAAAATATCTATTGATCAATACGTTATTTGCAAGACAGGATCATCTTTTATGATGATCTGATGAAATAAATACAATTTACAATGTGAACTAGTTTTATATTGCATTTAATTTCGAGTACTGTATTGCATACAAAGGCAAACAGGTAGTGTTCGGTAAGTCCACTTACTAATACTATGGCAAACCGTAACTATCACAAGAGGTGTAAAACTATGACGTGGAAAGTTATTATCACGTCGAGATAACAAAGGAACCTTGTAACGTAAAACTACTCATAAAGTCTTAGAGTTCAATTTTAAACACAAGCTTTTTCTGTTGCAGGTTGATGTTCTAAACTTCGGTAATCCATTAGAAGATAGAGTACCAGGTCAGGAATTTTCCTACTCTGACCATAATGCAGTATTGCTCGAGCTTCGCCTACAAATGCCAGGGGAAAAAACAATAAAAAGCCAACATAGCAGAACTGATTCTCTTTACGAAACAGTAGCAGAGGCAATCAAAGTCTGCCAAGATGCTACTGTAGTCATATCAAAGTCAAAAACTCTATACCTCACCGTAGGTGGCCTACTGTTCATGTTCCTATTGGGTACTGTAGGGTTTTGGCCGAATAAGGTATTATATGATGTAGTTAAAATAGTAATGACCGCTGTGTGTTTGTATAATCTCTTAATGGGAACTATATGGAACAAAATTGAAATGAATAGCTTGAAGGCAGGGCTGACTGCTCTTGAGAATTTTAGTAGAGGCCAGAATGACGTGAAGACAGTTAAAAGTAATTGATTATGTGCTCAAAGTTACAGAACATTGTCAACATGTATCAAACATACATAATTAGGATATATCTTGTACTGTAATGGTATCATTTTCATCTCGTCTATAACCAACTATTAATTCCTACATAATAATTATTATTCGGAGCATTAATTATTATTATGAACGTCGGTGGCCTAGTGGCTAGGACGCCGGACTCCCATGCTGTCCGGGTTCGAAACCATGCCATGTACCAATGAGTTCGGATTTTTTCGAAGACTTACGTACATTTACTGACTGCTCTAACGGTGTAAGAAAACATCGTGAGGAAACCTGCATGTCTGAGAAATTAAAAGTTTCACATTTACTGACTGCTCTAACGGTGTAAGAAAACATCGTGAGGAAACCTGCATGTCTGAGAAATTAAAAGTTTCCGAAGTTGTGTGAAATCCGCTCTCGGTGGATCATGGCCTGTACCCCCGTTGGTCAAAGGGAGGCCTGCGCCCCAACAGTGGGGACATGAATAGGCTGATGATGATGAATTATTATTCATAACCAATGTTACTTATGTATAATAAATACTATGACTAGAATATTTTAATATGAAACTAATGCTACAATAAATAATAAGACGTAAGTAAGTGAAATTAATATACTTAAGTATTTTTGTACGTAATCCACTGTTGAGTGACATATCTGTCTATGCTTCTGTCTTTCAAAGGCACCAAGTACTTTTTATATGTACCTAGTAATAACGTAACTAATTTATAATCTAAGAGTTACATACACATTCCGCTTTTTAGTATATGTCGTAGACACAGCGTCTTGCATCATGAAGTGCGGTTCAGAGCTAGCCACATAGTGTAATTCATTAAAATTATGCATTTCGAAGTGGCTAAAAATATTAGACAAATAGTTTAGAACTCGACCATTAAAAATAAATAATAATTTATTATTATAAATTTCATTTAAATTAATTTAATTGTTTTACCAAGCTTTAATCTAATTTAATGTATCTTAATTTGTAATGTGTGTGTGTGTGTATTAGAAGACCATTTGTGCTTCTGGAAATAAATATTTTCAATTTCAATTAAAGTATCTAAGATTATTAGTAGTTCGTGAAATGCCTACGCACTTCGTGAAATATGCCACTACGCTGTGTTTACGACATATACACCAACACAATTTAATTCATAGTTTTTCACCCTAATGTTCATGTGGAAGTCCTATGGTGTTCTTATTATTATTAAACAATTCTACTTGCTTGCTTGCTTATCGTATGGTTAGTGGCCAACTTATTGTCAGAGTTGTTCAGGTCGCACGTAGGCCTCTGACATGGCTTAACGACTGCTGTTGAATGACAACAACCAGGACCGACTGCCTTAACGTGCTCTCCGAGGCACGGAGGAGCTTAGATGAAAACCGTGCCCAGCGTTGCTTAACCTGCAATCACTTTCGGACCGTGCTCGCAACTAGACTACGAATTCGACTTGCTCGTATATCAATGAACGACTAATAAAATATAGGTACAGTCGTACAAAAATTACGCAATCAAATCACTATAATAATGTAGTTTTTATAGCAGTGTGACGACGAAGAAAAAAATTACTGGTAAACACACTGGTGTTACAAGCTGGTGTGACCACGAGTCGGTCGTGATAATAATGTGTAGCACTGTCCAAAGACAGGACGGCGATTCTCGTAGTCGAATGTCGAATTCGACATTAGTCCTATCTCAATCGCTCACATTACATGTGTGAGCGTGACAAGACGTTCGTAGCGCTGACTTTTGTATGTGGAACGCTGCGAGAATTGCATTCCTGCACTCACAAAGCTATTACTCGTTCCCCGAACACCTACATAACAAGTTGAAGGCTATGTGCACCTACCTAAGCAAGCAGCGGTTTACGCTTTGGTAAAGTTCAGATACTTTCTATTTCCGACTGTACAGACATCACATATAATAAGTAATATAAATATGCTCATATTTAATGAAACCAATTGTGATGTATTTTATCTACTTTAAAATGTACTGTGTAAAAATAAATAAAATATTTTTAAAGAATATAATTATTATTTTTATTTCTAAAACTTAACAAGAATCGTTATTACAATTAGGCTAGTGTAAATTAATATCACAATTTACAATAAACAAATCAATATAAAATAAAGCAGTTTCTGACAAGATTTAAGTAGAATATACAAATAGCACATTTGCTACTTTGGTTGTTGAGAATTAAACAAAAAATATACATCAACAGCTCCATTACTGGTTTTGAAATAAATCGACCATAATCATTTATTACTAATAGTAGGGAAACAATCATAAGGGAATGTACTTTATCAATGAAGATAATATAAAACTTATCTCTAGCAACTATTATCAAATAAATTGTGATTATATCCTATTATCACCGTCTTTAGAATAAATATATATTTTCATAATACAAATTCATAATATGCCTAGAAAGCAATTTAAGTCAAAACAATATTTCGTAAAATACAAGCTTATAGCTTAGCTTAGCAGTTATACACTAGGGTCGTTTATCAGAGGTTCGGAGTCGGAGTTTGTTGCTATAGTCGTGTTTAAAGACCCGTAGGTGCAAGGTCTCACCTCCACGGCTGGTTCTGTGTCCACAGTCAAGTTAGGGGCTGAGCTGGATGACGAGGGTTCGCTAACCAATCTCGAGCTTTCGTCGTAGCCTCGCGTCATGTGATACATAGACTTGCCTCGTAACCTTCTGCTGAATGAACTCCCTGTAATAATAATTGATGTTATTATTGAGAGATCCAAGTGAAAGACAATGTCAAGGGGAGGAACCGACCACAGACAATGCTATATTTACTATAGATTAAAAATAACCCCCCCCCCCACCCCCCCCCCCCACCCCCGTCTCACGGTGACACACTTTGTTGACTCCCTCCCACCCCTTACCATGTGACGTAAATAAACAAATAATAAACGTAATTTATGGGTGGATCCTAATATAGTAATTTATTGACACTACTAATCGTGGCTAAACTGCTTCCCATAGGAAAGTCTGGATTCGATTACAGGCGCGTCAACTAGTTCTTCGGTTTGTTTGAATAATTACATTTATTTACCGACTAACTAAAGAAAAATATGTTTTCTGAAGGCATGTGAATTCTATGATTCAAAACAAACAACCCCAAACCGCGGTGAGAATGCCGTGTCTAAATATTGACAATAACTATGATAGTTTAAAAATTATACCCACACAAGTGGATCATGTCTTGTATCACAAATAATCTCGGTACACCCAAACGGAATGCGGGACTTGAAACCGACCCCCTTGTGCAAGGGGAGGTATGTGCGGCCTATCTGTGTGGAAATAGGCTGACGATACAGAAATAAAAAATAAAAAACTGACCAACTACACCAAGATGCTCCGATATGTCACGCTTGACGTCTGACACGTCCCACATGGCGAGGAAAGACCCGAGGCACGACGGAGATGGGTCCAACGGTGACATAAACGGCTTGTATGAAAAGCTGTAGTGATGCGCGATTGCAGCTAGGAACATCTCTATGCAGATGAGGAAGTCCTGGAAATAGGTGCGAAGTTTTCATTAGTAGCTCAGATTTTTAATATTGATTTATGCATTCCATTACTGTATCTACTAATTTTGGTTACATAAATATGGCATCACTTGACTTGATTGTATGACTTGTAACTAAGGCAACATATTTATATCATAGTAATTAATTTTTTTTTATTTTTTTTATTTTTTTTTTGACCTGATGGTAACAATATTTCAGTAAAGTAATTGCATGAATATGACATAAATGTATAAAATTACTTGTATGGAAAACAAGTTGTATTGTTGCACCTTAACAGTTTTTTGGCACCTGTATAAGAGACTATATTTTTAATATCAGATAAAGTGTCCTCCTACCTGTAATTTAGAAGATATAATCTTTATCTTGTCAGAATCGTTGATATCGAATATTGTTGATATCACACCACAATAAACTAAGATATTGATGATTACACCTTGGCTGTAAAATAAACAATGTTAACATGAAAATAGTTTTGGTTCCATCTAACATAATGCTAACTATTTTCAAACCAAATATAATTTGAATTCTGAATCTCTGAAAATAAAATTTCAGTAATGAATGTCTGACAAATTAAGAGAGAAACTTACAAGAAAGAGAAGAACACAACAGCTTTGATACAAAGAAATTTGCCAATAGGCTTCATGGGTTTTAATTCAGTTCTGTTAGCTCTGTAGAAGAGAACCAGACAATACATCGCCACAAACTGGGACATATTGTTGACAGCTATCATATATGGAAATGCAACATTGGGGCTGAAATCACTCTCCCCATAAACACCACTTAGTTCACAAATCATTGATATCACTGTTGTGATTGGTCTGACTAGAGTGTACTGTAAAATACCATGTTTACAGTTGTGGACGAATTCTCTGAAAAATAATAAATTACAAGTAAAACATAGCTATGAGTAGTTATCACCAGAAGAATAGCTAATAATTGATGTTAAATGTGCAACTCATGCATCAGATTAATTGAATTGGAACTGATTTTTTTTATAAAGGGACATTCTAGTTTCAAGATATGGGAACATAAATATATATGTCAGATTACACTCACTATGGAGCTTATGTAACAACCTACCTCATCATTTACAGACTTGTTGACTCATTGTTTACAGACTTGTATCTTAGAATGTGTGAAATAAATTTACTTTATTTGACACCTGATTTACCTATATACAGAGTAAACAGCCTACCATTCTTTAGCCTACTGGGGAGCCAAACAGGTCTACTTTTCAGAGAGTATCCTACTGTTTTCTAACACAATGATGATTAGTACCTATATATTCAATGCCAAAACTGGCATAAGCTTATATGCTCTAAATCAGGATATATTATTTTGTATATTTGAACTCTTATTAATATTTTTTATTATGAAATAATTCACCTTCCCATTTCCCAGGGTGTCAAACAGCACAGAGGGAATATGTGGTACACTTGAGGCTTGGTCTCAAGAACTGCCTCCAAATCTTGATCCTCATTAAGATAGTTTAGTAAGTACTTCATAAAGTTGTAGATGACGTATGCTTCATAACATTCTCTTAAGCTGTCTACGTAAATAGACTGCTCAGGGAATACCAGGCCTATCCATGCATTTAAAGCATAAATTGGCACCATCCACAATATTCTGGAAGTATTGAAAACAATAATTATAGAAGAATACACAATAGGTACTACTCGTGAATCAACTCCTGAATAGTAATGTAATTAGGATAGAATCATGAATAGTAGACACTAGTATTAAATAGCAGTCACCTGATAATGTGTTTTTGTAACGAAGGTTTAGTGTAATGCACTATATGCTGTGTTATCTGCCATATTGAGATGGGTAAAGCCAATAGAACAAATCCTCCTGCGACTAAAGCACCTTGATCCGACTTCTTGAAGCCATTGTTTATCGAATGGGCTATAAGTATTGGCACTAAAACTATGATCAATATAACGTAAAGAGCAATCAAAAAAGGTCTGATCCATAGTCGCCACTGACTAAAAAAGGTTAGGACTGACGGTGAACACATATTTTTGGATAACAGTCTGTTTTACTGATAATTTCATCAGATGTAACGCCCATAACCTTTCTTCAAGTGTTCTACGGCACACACAGATTCCTCAGAATTTAATGTTTTCCACTTCGTAAGTTGTTCGTTAGCGTTTACAGTGCTCTGTTGTAAAAAATCTATTTTTAAAGGTATTTCGTATACAATTTCCAACTGTGGAAAAAACTGTTTCTAAACATTGATGATGGAAAATTGACAATGACAACAAACCAACAAACAAAACAAATGACACGACATCGACAAACAGATGTTTTTTTTTAATCGAATTTTAAGGCGTGGACTATACGAGTTCGGTTGCTCGAACTTAATGACATCGATTCCGTGTTGCCACTTATAATGATGATCAACAAAATGTCCCGCTCACTCGTGTAGAGAATCTATGAGTGAGCCGAGTGACCGTGATAGTTTCATTTACGATTAGCTTTAGGTTTTGTGATCACCTTGCAATCGAAGCCAGTACGTGTATATGGTTCATAAAAATAGTATTGTTTAGAGAGAGAAAGGCCTATATACATTTTAATTGCCGTGAAAGAGTCGAAAAATAGCACTAAATGACGTCTTCCATTAATGTTGCCAATGTAAATAAATTTACTGAAAAAAAAAGGAAATAAAAATCACAGGTGTGCTGCGCTGTGCGCAGGTTTTGCCGAAGTACTGTAACAAAATGGGTTTGATAAAAAGTTTATAATTTCATTTATAAAACATAATAATTTAGTTCTAAAAAGTGATATCTGTAATATAATGTCCATATAACGAAAGTTCATGGTGGGGATCCACTTATTTGTGCATTTACAGTTATACGCGTAACACGTATTTTGTGCATCGAGTTCTCTGAGCGCTGAATTAGGCCACATAGCGATCTCTCCCTAAAATACCGCTGCTCTGGCTGTCGACGTATCAAGCTAACGTGAGTCCGTGATTTATTACAGCGCTAACAAATTATCTTTGTTTAACGTTTATATGATGTGGGATGCATTGGACAGTATAGTTATCGTATAAAAATAGTATACCGCGAGTCGATAATTCGTATGTTTTTCGTAAATGGGTCACCTCGCCATTCTTTTATGAACCAAGTTGTTTTGTGGTTTCGTCGCTTACAAGACAATAGTTAAAGATTTGGTTGTGTTGTGACAAGATATGTTCGAGTTTCTCATTATACTGGATGTTTATTTTTCGTAGTTTTGTGTGGCGGGCGGGATAGTGATGTGCAGAGAGGACACGATATGGTAATGTGATGTCATCAAAAGGGGAAACTGAGGCCGACTCTGGCACCGTGTCACCGAATTTGGCGGCAGTCAAAAATGAACCGGTCAGTACCTTTATCAATATCATGTAAACTATTTAGATATTTATTCCTATCATATGATAATGTTAAAAAGTAGGACAAGTGGAGACCCTAATAATATGTCAGTTACATTTAATTCATAACCATATAAAATCAAATTATACAGAATATCCTATATTTCACATCTATGTAGGTACATATCCATAGATATCACCTAAACAGTTTTGTAAAAACCACCAATTAATTGTGACATTTCAAAAACTGTACAGAGTACCCTACATACAGTATAACTAACAGCATACACCTAGGTATGTTTAAATAATATATAAGTTAAGTTATAATAGCTATAAAACATATTATAAGTAATACCACTGAATAAAATCTATAACTTTGTACTAATTGTTTATGTCATAATTAGTTTTTATACATATACTATACTATAGTTTTTATATAAATATTTGTATATATAAAAATATTCATATTTTTTTAATAAACATATTTTAATAAGTTATGTTATTATAAATATATCATAAATTTTATTTATTATTCGTACAGTAATAATTAATTATGTTTATACATTATTATTGTAGTAAGTAAAGAGTATATTTTTTATGTCTTTACATTATTAATACCAGTATTTAACAGTGATGAAAAATGAGGCCAGTACCATTTAAAACCTATTAACAACTGATTAATTTCCAACTATAATATCAGAGATGGTCCCAGTGTATTATGATGGATAATTATATTTATTGTAAATAAAATGACCAAAGAATTAATGATTCAAAGTTAATGCCTGTGTAGTAATAGAATTCGTTAAATTAATAAGCCATTAAAATGTATTTGAAGTAAATTGCTATCTATTGAAACAAATACTTGTTTTGGTTGATAATTATGCCTGTAATATAAATCATTTCACTTTTTCTATAATTGGAAATGCTCTATAATTATTACCTACATCCCACTAATAAGGATCAAGGTCAAGAAATTTTAAAAGGATTCGAATCTCCATCATATACAGGAGCGGTTGCAGGGTCGTGACTCGTGACCCCCTTCCCAAATCTTCAACTCCCATAGAACCTTAAATTAGTTGTAGCCCCTATAGGACCACCTAAAATCGACTATAAGTGACTCCCCTTCACCAAAATGTTGAGCTAGGACCATGCCTGATTGATATTAATCGAATATCAATTCGGAATCTTATCTTAGGCTAATCTAGTCTGTGACGCCGTTTGACGCTGGTGACGCCTTCTATGCCTTACTGAAATAGACTTTAATTGGGATTGGAGAGGATTTCATGGTTTAGATAAATTTTTGAATGTTTATTCATATGCACTCCAAAAACCATTGCATATGGTAGTCAATTTTGAAGCGGTTTTTCACAGATTATATAATGTCTGTTTCAGGTGGCAACAGCTAGCAAAGAAACTCCGAAGAGAGGTAGTGGCACATTACTAAAATGTACGACCTGTAACAGTTTTAGTACTCTCAGCAGTCGCGCCTTAACCACACATATGGCCCAGTGTTCACCAGACAACAACAATGTTGCGGCGGCGCAGAACACTGACACTCGGCCGCACAGGAAACTTTTCGAATGCGACGTGTGCAACATGAAATTTTCAAATGGCGCTAATATGCGCCGACATAAAATGCGTCACACAGGCGTCAAACCGTACGAATGTCGTGTCTGTCAAAAAAGATTCTTTAGAAAAGATCACTTGGCGGAGCACTTCACAACACACACCAAGAGCTTGCCATACCACTGCCCGATATGCAATCGAGGATTCCAGCGCCAGATCGCCATGCGTGCACATTTCCAAAACGAGCACGTCGGACAACACGATCTTGTCAAAACTTGCCCACTATGTAGCTATCGCGCTCCCACCATGAAGAGTCTCAGAGTTCATTTCTTCAACAGGTAAATAAATCATAATCCTTCCGACTTTTGGTTTTTTTTTATTTAGCATTCTGATCTACCTTTTCCTCAACAGACATGGCATCGATTTGGATAACCCAGGTCCAGGCAATAACTCTGTTTCACTTCTCGCTGCCGGTATCGCCAACGCTGCGTATGCTGACGGCACAATGGATCCTAGTGCTATAAATGCTTTAGGTGCACTAGGATCTGGCCTATCAGTGTCTGTAGCGGCAGCGTACTCTGATAGCGGAGAGAGCAACGGCGCTCGTTCTGTGGACAACGCCACCCCACCTATGCACTACCTAACGCCGCACGTAGAAATATCAATGGCCGACAATAATGAGACATATTCACCAGGCCATTCTAATCACCACGGTAACTCAGGTAGGTATTTTATTTTTTAATATATCAAGATCTATTAATTTTATGTGATAGCTGAAGTACAGTATTAATAATGTAATGTTTTTGACGAACTGATGGTGCAGAATCCCGTATGAACGGGGAGGGCCCCAGTTCTCCGCAGTCAGGCGATAGTGCAATCGCCAGCAGCTCGCTGTCTGCTGGACTCCCAACGAACATCACTCCGTCCATCACTCTCATACCTATCAAACAGGTGAATTATATTATTTTATTTATTTATATACTTACCTAATAATAGGAAGCCAGTTAAAGTTTTTTACATAATTATAACACTAAAATTATAAAAAAATATTTGATGATGTAAATGTAATACATTTTATAATATAATGTAAATAAATACAGTAATAAACATATACTGTAGTCATATATATGACAACATTAACTTATTGTATATTATATTTTTACATTATATACATATAAAGTAAAATATTCGATATAATACAGAATGTTTGGTAGAAGCTGCGCTAAATGGGAATGGAGAATACGTTAGGTCATTTAGAAAATATTTAGACCCAATGACCACTCTACAATGTCCCACGGTTATCGAGATATTATTATTTTTTGTTATTTTTTATCCAATTCCCATTAGGCCTTAACATACCTACTAATTGTATGGTTCTAACAGCTAGAATTAAATTATTATTAACTAAAAGCTAAATTATTATTAATTAGCTAAAAGTAACTTTATCTTTAGTGTATCTCTGTTCCAATGAAATCGATAATTAAAGCTGTTAAAAAAGGAAAAACAATTATTTATTAGCTAACAAAGTCCGCGAAATGGGAGGTTTCATAAAAAATCCACTTTGCATTGCCTAAAAAGAAATCTAAAACAACCAAGATGTTCAAATGCTTTTAACAACTTCTCTAGTTTATGCCCTTTCTAATCGTGTGCCACATGCGTTACAAACCCATACGCCGCGTGTGGACTACACGGTATTTTACCGGATCCGTCATTTGCCGGACGAAATATTTCTATCTGATTGGTAATTTTTACCTTTTTATTTTTTTTAACCTATCAGGCACATTGATACCGTTCGACAAATTACGGATCCAGTAAAATGCCGTGTAGGACACACGCGCCCTTAGGGCTGGTTTACACTTGGTCAAGTGCAGTAGCGAGTGCATACTGCCTGACTGCCAGGCACTGGCCACTGTCCATTTTACCATTTGCAATTTGTATGTTCTCATATGCCTGAAACACAATAAAGGCCATTATAATAAAAAAAAATGTCCTATGCCATTTTTTCAGTTTATTTATTTTGCAGGTAGGAGATACAGTAGGAAGTGACTCAGGACACAATAATGTACTTGTCTTAAATTATTGTTTGGGTAAACTAGATTCCCCTGTAAAAGTAATCGAAACAATATCAAACTATAAACAGACTAGTTGCAAACGGTTGCCAGGCAACAGTCATACAGCTGATTGCGGTTTGTTGGTAAACAAGACAAAAGTAGCGTTTGCAAAGACAACATATCTATCAGAGCTACATTATAGAGGGAGAATTAACTCAATTTTAAATTTACAAAGCATATGTAAACCCCACAATCCATACAAACTCCATACAACCTTAAACAAACTTCATACAATGGGCTTTTTCGTATTTAGTTTTCTTTTAAATGTAATGCAAAATCTTTTTTTAATGGGAGATTAGGGACTTTGTTATCTCATAATTAGTTTTTCCTTCTTTATTATAAACGTTAATTAACGATTTCATTTAGCTGTTAGAACCATAAAAAAGTTGAGGGTTAAAGCCTATGGGATTGTGATTTGACCAAAAATAATTTCGCGAAAATCGTGACACTTTGTAAAGAGGTAATTGGGGCTATCCTTTCCGTTTGGCACACCATAAACTAACATCTTGTGTAATGCAGTAAGTAATATAACTGCGGATGAACTTATGAAACCTGGCATTGGATTCCACTAGTAAAATATGACTCTACTTAAAATATATTATTGTTACTGGTTTGAATATTTTTACAACATTGTTACATTGATACGTTTACAGGAACCCAATGCTCAAGATGAATCGGGCACGGGCGATGGAGAAACGAATGGCGGTGACAAACGTGGCGTATCATCAAGCCTATCTTCGCTCATCAAAGTATCGCCACTGA
This sequence comes from Hofmannophila pseudospretella, assembly GCA_947369225.1. NCBI lineage: Eukaryota > Metazoa > Arthropoda > Insecta > Lepidoptera > Oecophoridae > Hofmannophila > Hofmannophila pseudospretella. The sequence continues at coordinate 10,367,008 of OX376316.1, forward strand.
AAAGCTTACTTCGAGAAGACTTGCGCCGGCGCATTTCAGCTCGTGGTCGTGCCCGAGGCTCTAACGTATGTTACCAGAGTTGATTTTTGTTGGTTTTATGTGTAGTAAAGTCGAGATTGCCTTTTGAAATCGAATATTTGTTATCTTTTACAGGCGTCTAGAGCTTCTCCGTCAGAGGGAGGTGTTATTACTTCGACACATGGCGACGCTGCCATGCTCCCCTCATCGCTCGTATGTACTTTTTGTTCTATAACATTCCCCGACTCAACTTTATACTTCTTGCACAAGGGCTGCCATTGTGACTCTAACCCGTGGAAGTGTAATATCTGTGGCGAGCAATGCTGCAATGTCTACGAATTCAACTCTCATCTGCTCAGCAAGAGTCATCAATGACTGTTTGCCGGGGGGCCGTTCGACAATCACTGACTTTGTGTTTGATTGATAATGCACTTTTCTTATTACGTGTGCATAGTACGTGAGCACTTCGGAGGTACTTCGCCTTTTACTTTTAAAATCCTGGTATTTTAACTGCACTGTTTATTGACAAGCAATAAGTTTTACAAAATACCAATGTGTCGTGTCTGTTGGAGGTTTAATTTATATCATGGCACTATTAGGTAGAAGTGCTTCGAATATGCTATACGCTGAACGTTCCCCCGAAGATGATTTTTATGTTTAAAAGTGCAAATTACGTGAAGGTATATTTAGTGGTTATAAATAGTTAAATGAGTGAAGATATTTATACGGATATTTTAGTACTTAAACGAAAATGGGTATGATGAGATATTTTAAGAAAATGTGGTTTAACCCTCTTCGGGCAGAACTTTCGAAATTAAGCTGAAGGTATCGTAATGTCAGCAGAAATTATTTTACATTCCAAATTGTGACGTAAACATTCCAATTAATATTGTCATATTAAACAAATATAAGTCTTTGGTGGGGAAAGAAGTGACTACTACCTAAATTTATATTGCAAGGTATTTTATTTATTTCGTTTTAAAATACATTCCAATCAAACTGATAAATAGTTAAATACATATCACTTAACTTGAAGTTACTATTTTCTACGAACTATATTATTATTATGTACAATGTACATACATAAATATTATAATCTTTACCTATGAAATTGCCGTTATATATATTTAATTAAATGCAAATATTTCAAGGGTCATACAACAACATTACGTAATTATTTTTTCTTATAACAATAATGTTTTCTCACTTCACTGTTAATTGACAGTTTCCTAACTTTTATTTACCTACTAATTCATATCAGTTGCCTATTTAATTTAACTGATCAAAGTAAAAATTTCATATAAAATTGTTTCTTTCAATGTAACGGCACTCATTGGTAAAGAAAGACCTATATAAACTAACCATCGCTCCCATTATTGATGAGTTCATCTATCAAGTCTACTTGTTAACTTTATTGTTAGCTTTTTGCAGAAAAAAACAATGTATTTATTTGTATGTTAATTCTCTTATTCTGCTTCTTTCACCTATATTATTGAGTCTGTTATGTAGTTTTATAGCCTTATAGTGTTTGATTCTATTATGCGCCATCACGACCTAGTTTACACTTTTTACCAGTTTTATTGGAATATGGTATACTTATTTATGTACTTAATTTTGGTACTTTACCGTGAGTGGTGATTATAAATAATCAAATTAATCAAGTATTTTTGGTGCGGTAGTGAAATCTACAAATGTTTATAATATAAAATTTATGGTAAAGAAGAGTGTACAAATTAATATATTTTTACATTTCGCTGTTGAGACGTTATAAAAAGGCAAAGCCTGATTTTTTCCGTGATTATTTAATTATTGTGATTGTATATAAAGACATGAATTATAAATTCTACATTCCGTTCTATTTATTTTTTTAACATGCATGTAATGCAAGTCCACGACTAATACTTACGTACACATTTATTTTGTTGTTATTGTTTTATCCGAAGGGTATTCAATATGTAAGTATGTACTTAAAAGTTATACCTACCTACTTATGGAAGCACTTTCTGTTTCTGAATATCTACTTTATTGTGGTTAAGGTGCAACGTTACGTACGACACGGTATCCATACAAATTATTTTATACAGAACTTTTGGTATATTGTACTGGAATATTGGTACCTACTATTAATTAATTCAGTCATGCTGTTTTACTGTCGCCAAAATAAAAATAATACACTTAAGAACCTTTATGATTAATTTTCTACTTTCAATGTTTGTATGAAAACCTTCAAGTGCATAAATAAACCTTTAATAAAGTGAATTATATTAAATTTTTGATTTGGCGACGGTACAACACGATTGACCTGCTAGTAATAATATTTCAGTAAAATATTGCAGGAATAAGACATGAATGTGTAAAATGACTTGTACGGAAATCGAGTCTTAACATTGCACCGTATTATCGCTTCGTTAAATTATGAATAACCTAACTAGGGTCTATTATGGTCCACTTGCTCAATATTCAGGTTAAACAATTAGATTCAACAACAATGAGCTAGTAGGTTTTATATTCGCACAAAATTATAATGTTGTTACATGTTTGAATTATTGGATAGTTTATCACGTAAAGTTGCTTGTGCTTATAGTATATCAATTGGTGCAGGTCGTTGGGTGTCTAGATATATTTTTCCTGGTGTAATTTACTAATATGGTGTTATTTTTTCTTTTCATTTAGTCACTCATTATTTCAAAAATATTTCAGTCAGCTGAAAAAATTATAATAATGAATTGGAATTTATTTTTTGATTAATATCCACTGTTTCTTCATGTTATTATTTAAAAAAATATTCAGTAAAATAACGGAAGTGCTCAATCTTCAATACACCCATTGATTTTTATGGAAGATAAGTAATTCGACAAAAAATAAACTGCGTTATAGTTTTGTGTTTTAAGTAGGTAACAAGTGGTTTACAAGTTATAATATTTATTGTTATAGGTATATAGTCACTAAAGTTTTTCTGTTTTTCCATTACTGATTCTTGGTCAATCCGTTCCATTTACTTTTAAAATAAGGAAACCTGAAAATCCTGAGATTTACATTCCTTTAGCTAATAAGTACTTAATATCGGTTGTGGTCTTGCCTGTTAAGTTTACGAAATTGACTTAGATGGAACTGAAATTATGTTTACCAACGAAGTTATGTATTTTGTTTTGTTATTACGACATTGGTACTAGGGTAAAAACTGGTCCGCGGTAGGTATTTAGTCCATAATGGACTTAGTGAGTTACCTGAAACGAGCAACATGTATTTATTTATAGAGATTCTTATATTCATGCTGCTGCATTGTTGGTTATGTATTATTGTATAATTTGAAAGTTTGTCTAAATACTTTGTTCTCTACCGCGGCGCCGCAATAGCTAGGATTAAGTATAGATATAAATATAAGAGCTATTAATTATTAATCGGTAACCCCTTTGGGCGCCTTTACTTAATCCGTCCATTTCTAACGATAGATATTGCCTTTAATATTTAATAGAGTAATATATTTTGTAGAATTTAGCTATAAATAGGAACAGATTTTAGTATAAAGCGTTTTCAGAATTGCAGAGATTTAAAGAAGTAGATATAATTAATTATGTTCTATTCATTGATGGTCTCTACTACCAAGAAATCAAGCAGAGTGCTATCGTAAATCAGTGTTATATTTATTCACTATAGTCTTACTTATGTACACTGTTTGATTTATTTGTAATAATAATGAGGTAATATTGTTGATTGTTGCAGTTTAACAACAGATTTATTTTTGTGTGGTTCTGATAATGATACATCATTTTAAAGTATTGGATATTGATCTAAAGCAGGAATAAAATACGAAATAATGGTAGGTTTATACTTAGCAGTATTTAAAAATGACATTAAACAGGAATTTAAGAAAAAAAATGTGAGTATCAAAACTGATACTAGATTGCCTTTTTATGTCACTTAAAAATTAGTGTCAGCAACATACTTATATGACGTAAGATGTAAGCAAAATTAAGTACAGCTGTATGTTTCATGGTTAATTTGAAGTCCATAAAATGTAACAAACTTGTCATTAATATCAATCAACAGAAATGCTTTAGTATAGCAGTCCTCACCTTAATACCAAAACACAGCTTACCAACATTTTAATTTTGTTTTAAGTTGTTATCTATGTAGTTGTAAGATGGCTACAAGAACGTGGCTGAGAGCAATTGTCTTTGTAACCATAGATAAATTGATAACATCGTTGATATTTTGCTGTTACATTTATTATGTTATATGATTATTAAGGGAAATAATAACATATTTTAGTAATATTAATGTAATATTTATAAAGAACCAGTATGGAATCATGAGTGATAGTTACTATATCAAGTTTTAGCAGATTGTGCCTTAGATCAGTAAATTAAAAGATACAATGTTTTAAAAATATATTTGATGAATCATTTTAGACGTGTACATTTTCAATTATACCTAGATATTCTGATGATAATTATATGTGAGATATATATTTATACAAATCAGTAAAAGATGAAATATTCATATTTAATGTTTGCAACACATGGCTGTTTCGCTTGTTTTTATGATAAAGTTTATTTGCAGTTGATATAAATTGTTCTTCTCGTCTCGTTACGAAGGTATAGGATTTTAAAAGGAATGGTACTTACTACCAATTAAGTAGGTAGTTCTATTTATTTACTTGTAATAATTTGGTAAAGGGTCTAATAAAATATTAATAAACTATGAGAAATACAATTAAATTTTATTAAACTCCCTGTACAAGAAACTTTCCATGTGGTGTGTGGATAGTTAGGCGAGGAGGTACCAGGAAAAAGTTTTATTTTAGGCCGTTTTGCGCAAGGTGGTTAATCTTACTCGGTTTATTCCGGATTGGTCCCAAAAAATTCGCCCGAATTTAAGTTGCCGACTCGTCCGAAAAAGTATTCCCGGGTTAACGCGGGTAACCTTTATGGACCTGTGAGTTTCTTGGGTAGGTATTGGCACGTAGGCAATAACTTCTTTTATAATTTTGAACGGTAACGGCACGTTTTACAGTCACGATTTAACAGGGAAGCGAAATGTATGGAATGTATGAAGACGCTTTTAATGTGCCGTGTGTGTGCGTGTGAACTGGAAGCTAATTCTCGCAGAGTTCGACATACAAAAGTCGAGCGCTACGAACGTCTTGTCACGCTCACATATGTGAGCGAATGAGATAGGACTAATGTCGAATTCGACATTCCACTTGCGAGAATCGCCTTCCTGATTTCGCGCGTTTGTATTGAGCGGGGAGTTTCTCCCGCGCTTTTGTGGCGTCCACGTCAGCTTTGTTTCGATTTGTCTTGCAAATTGTTTTACAGTAGTGCTTTTCTAGTAAGAATGGTGTTTCTTGCTCGATAAACTTCGACAAGATGTGAATAATGTGTGGGACAGTGAAGTAAAGTCAAATAAGACGCTGCAGCCCGATCCTTACTTGGCTGGACTTTGAAGAGCCACACTGCGTCCGGGACGCCTTCTTATTTGGTTCGGATGGCGCAGAAGCGTGGAAGATTTTCCCAGATAGCATTGAAATGTGTCACATCAGCATTTTAATGAAGACTTGAAAGAGTTGTTTACATCAGACATGGCTGTATGGGCTCAGTTCCCTTTGCCTTAAAAAAAAACCAATTGTATTGAGCGGACCTTCTGTGTGTATTCTGTGGTATTACCACTACACTCTCAACTTTGCCGTGACGATTTGACAGGGCGCTTAGGTGTGCAATACACCTAAGCGCCCTGTCAAATCGTCACGGCAAAGTTGAGAGTGTAGTGGTCTACAAGTATATTAAAGATGTGTGAATGAGCGTCCGCGCCTCTTGCCTCGCTTTTCATCTACCGGTAGGTAAATTATAAAAGTTTAAACGTGGACGTGGACGGTAACGGCACGGTAATCATAAAAGGATCTACAAGTATATTAAAGATGTGTGAGTGAGCGCCTCGCGCCTCTTGCCCCGCTTTTCATCTACCGGTTGGTAAAATATAAAAGTTTAAACGTGGACGGTAACGGCACGGTAATCATAAAAGCGCCCATTGAGTTTGGGGGTACAGTCGCCCACAGGTCAACATACCCGTACGTCTAAATTAGAGAATCTGAAATGTGTTTTAAGGCGCAGATATAAGGTTAAGATTTAATTGAAGGTTTTTGACAGATGGTATATTATAGCTTGTGGTCGACTGTACAGTGCCACAAGGATCTTTTGGCGCGTGGCAAAAATCGGAACCAACACCACCATTCTTGCACAACACGCATGACAGAACGTCAACTTCATGACAGTTCGCTATACAAAAAATGATACCAAACGCACCAAAAGATCCTTGTCGCACTGTAATTCGGGTATTTGGCATTGGTCATTGGTTGGCTCAAGAAGATTATTGGCTTGCCGTTATGTATTACGATGCACGTCGTGATGTCAGCTAGACTAGAACGTGTGACGCACCTTTATTACGTGTATCCGATTCCAAAAATATGCCACTTCACTTTGACAGATGTTGATCATGTTGATTTTTTCCGATTGGTACCTACCACTTTGCGAGTTATGATTATTTTGGTCTAAAAATTAACTCGAATAAATGTCTTTATGATATTTAACGCATTTTGTGTCGTGCTTAAGCTATTGTGATGATTCTAGATGTAAAATAATACCATACAAAGTCAGCTGACCAACATAAACAAAGGGCATGTCAATATTGTGTAAAGTGGTGAAATACAACAAAAGTGCTTTGTGATATTTCCTTACAATGGATGTCGATGGCTCCTCAATTCCTGGCGAGATCGACCAGAACTTACTGCTACAATTTAGTTGTATGAACACTACTGACAGGGAGGAACTGATAAGCCAAATGCAAAGACTTTTAGGACCCAGTTTGAACTATAACACAGCTAGTTTTTTTTTGGACATGAGCAACTGGTAAATTTATCATGGGATTTTTTTTAACTACCCAACGGGTGTCGTTAAAGGGGCACTAAGGGAAAAGAGAAAATTTTAACTTAATAATAACAGTTTCACAGAAACCTAGTTGGATGCGGAACCGTCTCGGATAGTTTAGGTTGCATTATGACAATCACACAAAGATCCCTTAACTAGGCCCCCTTATCTACACTGACCGTTTATTCTATCATTGAACTCATGTAAGACTTAACACATGTATATTTACTACAAATTTGACTAATTTTACTGCAGGAATCTACAAGCGGCAATATGTTGTTACCTAGATTATACTCTACCACCAAAGCTTCCATCAATGTCATTAAAAGCTGCACAAGGCCAATTAAGTGCTGTTGGACCAGGCGCTTGGTAAGGAAAGCTAAAAGATTTCTTTTTTTAACAATAGTTTAAAGTTATACTGTACAGCAGTGCAGTGCAGTGTGTTACTCACTAAATTATAACATGGCTAAATGGAACATCACCCTCATTTTTATGTGGTGTATTAAACATGAGCGCATGACAGTTTAGTTTTTTACAATCAATTTCAATTTTAAAGCCTTTTTATTGCTAACAAAGTAGAGTGTACAGAATTATATATAACTTTACTAACTATAACTAATATAAACTACAATTGAATTTTATCGGCAGTGGACCCACCACCTTTTTGATATTGTCGGCCCATCTTTTCAGTTGTCTGCCTTTATTTCTTTTTGTGTTGAGGTGAGGGGTCCATTCGGTCATAACCTTAGTCCATTTGTCACTTTCTTCTTGTAACATGTGGCCCGTCCATTTCCATTTTTGTTTCGTTTCGGCATCATCCAATTTAGTTATTTTTCTTAGCTCTGTGGCTCTTTTTTATCTCTTACCATATTTCCCAGGATACTTCTCACCATGCTTCTCTGGCAGGTGACTATTTTTTGGTGAGATTCGTTTTTGTCAGAGCCCAAGTTTGGCTTCCATATATTAGAATTGGTACGATGCATAAGTTGAACACTTTTCTTTTTGCGGCTGTGGTGTAATATTAGTTTTTCATTATGTTCTTTAGGGACCAGTATCTTTTCGAAGATCTTAGCTTTTAACAATCCTGCAAAAATCAAACCATTTTATTAAGAACAAAAATATTTCATCAGTTTTGAACAGAACTGGAGTATAGCCAATACAGGCATGGAAGCCTGGCCAGGCAGTTGTCGACTGATCCAAGCAGGCGGTGAACCCCTTGGTGCCACACCGATGTACTTGCCGCCATTACCTCCTGGACATTCCACTACTGTGACATTAAAACTGGTTGCTCCCACTAGCCCAGGCACTCATAGAGGTTACTTCCATTTGGTTACAGACAAGGGTGAACAAATTGGAGGTGAGTTAAAATTCAATGCTAATTTCTTAATACAAAAAGTATCTAAAAAAATGGGTCCAGAACTTTGCTTGTTGCACTATTCTTGTTCATTATTTTTATGTATTTAATAGTATTTATTTATAGACGGGCAGCATAATGCTGATGCATCAATGTCAGTGTGAGAAAATTTGTTGGTTCATAGTTTTCACTTCTTGTTTTATACTGTCAATAAATAGCCAATTATTTAATTTATTCAGTTTGTATATTAACAGGTTCCCTGTCCGATGAATCACATAGGATTCATGATCGCAATTTTGTCCCTAGTCTGATGAATCATATGAGCAAATTTTCATATAATTTGAATACAGAAATAAACATTGGACATACAGCAAGGAAATTACACTCTTGTATGGGGACATGGACAAACATGAGTGGCTAACCCTAAAGGGGTTAGAACACTCTAAGAAATTCATTGGGGACAAAGTCACAGGCTGGAACAGCAAGATCTGGGGGCTGAATAGACGTCAAGTGCGCCTACTGGTCGGTGCCTTCACCGGTCACTTTAGCACCAATGCCCACCTACACAAGATGAAGCTAACTGACAGCACATCTTGCAGAGCCTGTGGTGAACAACTGGAGACCGTTTCACATCTCCTATGTGAATGTGACGCTTTCGCGGCAAAAAGGATGGGTCTGCTAGGCTCTGCCTATCCGGACCCAAGGGAATTCAAATCCCTCCCACTAAGACGCATAGTCTTGCTCATGCACGACATATTCGGTGATGTGGTCAAGGGATAGGTTCAAGGGGTTGAACACAAAAGATCCCCATGGGTCGAAATGTCGCTGGGATCCCCGGCCCCCATCCAAAGATAAGATAAGATGGAGACATGGAACCTGTTAAATATAAAAAAGCTAAATCTTCCTTATACACTTGCTTTTAATCCAAGGAATATAATAAAAATACAGTAGCTGTCTACTTTTTTTACTTTACCTTTCGGGTGAGGGATTTCGGTGGTTAAAACACCCCTATACCTAAATACCTTACCATTTCAGATACATTGTGGGTAGAAATCACTGTGGAGTCAGAGATGACGATGGCACTTGTTGAGCAACTGGCAGCTTTGCCCGTCCCCAGCAGTAGACTGGATGAAATCATTCCTCAGGTAACCTACTTACTTCATATTTTACATTTTGTTTATTTTATTAGATAAAGTCGAAATTCGTAACAAACTATGGGGGGACTGTTTCAACTCCCATCCACGGCCATTAAAAAAAGCTCTTCCATGCACTTGTCTGTTTTCCAGAAACATAATGCTTTATAGGATAACATTCTTATGGGCACAGAGTACCTACTATATACTTAAGGGGTCTAAAGTGAGAAATTTTCAACAACGAAAATTTTGTCTTGTTTCAGCCTCCAGACGACCAAATGTGTTGATAATAACTTGAAGTCTCAAATTATTTTGTAAAATTTTTACCAATTCTTATTACCCACATGCAGCGACAGGTCTAACGTTTTATTTTACTTTATAAAAGGTAATTATTTTTTACTCTTATTTTTTATTTGTATAGGTCTGCAGAATATAGATGATGCTGTATAAGATTCAAATAATAAACAACAGCATTTTAAATCAAAGATTGAGAAATGTATGTACAAAAGAACGCATTAAACTTTACAATGTTAAATAGCTGTATAAGTTGACAAATTTAGAATTTGTTATGGTGTTGTTGAAATTTTACAAAATGTATTGCAGTAATGGTAACAAAATGATTTTCTTATTATTAGCATCACTTTATTTTTAACGTTGATTGCCATTACATTAACTATGGGGTTTTATTCAATAGAAATATTTTAAGATAGTATCTAAAAATCTATCTAAAAAAATATAAATAAAATAAAATAAATGGTTTAAAATTAAATCATTCTTTTTATTAATTAATCCTTAAATTCTAATAAATCCAAGGAAATTTTAAGTATTAGTATCTACCCCTATGGTGGGAGATCTATTGCAACGTCTTGTATGGACACCTTGCATGTTGTTCTATGGATAGCCATAAGCACAAAATAATATAAATATTCACTACATAGGTCGCTCCGGATGCTTTTGATTTTTTTTACTTAAGTATAAAATTAATTATGTATAACTTATGATGACATTTAATTTAATTTATCCCGTTAGCATTTATTACTATTATAATCCCTTATTTTATATTGCGGTGCCCTACTCAGGGTTTCATGTATGATCATTAATAATAATTGGTCAAGACCAATTGTTACATTGTTGTTGTTTGTGTATGTATGTATATATATATATATATATATATATATATATATATATATATATATATATATATATATATATATATATATATATATATATATATATATATATATATATATATATATATATATATATACATACATACACAAACAACAACAATGTAACAATTGGTCTTGACCAATTATTATTAATTAATTAAAAACCAATATTATATAAACCAATTATTAATTGAAAAGCAATAAATGGTATGAGTTTGAGTAATCACCTACACTCGACTGTAGCTATACTTCCCAGTTTAAATGAAACATATTTCTGGCAATGAATTTCGGTTATTTTATGTACAAAAATAACCGGCCAAGTGCGTGTCAAACTCGCTCACCGAGGGTTCCGTTCTCAAAGAAATGTTTTTCGTCTTAAAAAAAATCTCTTTTGTTTTCGATGACCATAAATGTTTATAACTTTATTTTATTTTTCCCGTAATACACGGCACATTCTACCAATACTTACTATTTATTTCAGATTTATCGCCGTTAAAAAATTACAATATCATTTTTTATAATATCAATTTAATAAATTTACCTTAGGTATGTTAGTTGTTATTTTAATAACCTTTCTTTTTTGACATACTTTTTGTTATCTATGTCATAATTTTTGAAATGCTATTAAAGTTTGTTTTTATAATCTTGAATAATGTGTCTTTCAAACAATATTTTTAAGTAACTTGCAGTACTTTTAAAGTTATCAACCATAATAATAGATAAAAAATTAGGTTTTCAATTTTCTGTTATTTATTCAATGGCAACATTCGATCAGGTATAATATTGAGTTCTTTTTATTTACGATAACACCGTGTAAAGCGCGGTGGAACGAAACATCGGCATATAACCGCGGGTGGTATACCGGCTTATTTCTATACATAGAACACCTGTACCAAGTATCGCTCTTTGGTCAAAATGTTATAAATCTCCACCTTTAGTAATGCCTACGTAAAATGTGGTGGATAATAGTAAGAAAAAATAATCGCGTCAGACAGCCATTTCCATATCAATCTTAGGGTGTGGACTGTATCCTTTTATTATAAAGTCTTCATACTTAAAGTCGTCTATAGAGTCAACCTTCCGAGCGAATTCTAAAGTAGGGAATGGTTTAGGTATTCTTTCTAGTTGCTTCCTCAGTGGTTCAATGTGATTAGAGTACACATGGGTGTCACCAGTAGTGTGAACAAATTCCCCAGCCTGCAAAAAAGTGGGATTTATCAAAAATCTAGCATGTAAATAAAATTATCATCACCATTCTCCGAGTCTCCGAGTTAAACTGTCACCGTCTAGACGAAATCGTCGCCAGTATACAGGATGTCCGGTAGTGATGGTCCAAATCAAAGATTATGAAATTCAGAGCGCGCTACTAGTCCGATTTCTGTGGTCCAAACAGCGACATATTATACCCTAGACAAGTAACTTCCGACAAAAATCCACTGTGTGCGAATTGAAAATAATGCAACACATTTCTCACACAATGAAACTCAAATTAATATTTGAACAAAAATAGATCTTACGGCGAAGTCACAAAGGGCGAATATCCGTCTACGCAACTTTTACATAGGATCGTATAATGCAGTTCGATTTCAAAATTGGAAGTCACGCAAGGCGCGATTGATTCGCCGCTCGCACTCCGTTTTATACCCCGCCCACTCTAAGTACACATTTTGTGGTGCCACTCGCGTGCGTCTATTACATTTCTGGGGTATAATATTTCGCTGGGTCCAAACGAAACGAGACGACGGGACAGGAACCCAATTCCACTGTTTTACAAAATTTGTCGTTTTTTTTCTAATTAAGTAGCGATTACGTATTCGTATCGATCCAATTTTAACTACAAATCGTATTCTGCTAACACCACGCTAACACATGAGCGGACCAATCTATCGAAATGTGCGTTAATCGAATAGTTCGTAACTAGTGGCAATGGCAAGTCAAGTCGCTGCAATAACACCAAAATGAACAAATACATAACTATGTAATTTTCCAGCAGTTAGCGAGTCGCTAAACGATGTTACGAATTAACAATACGGAGCTATAAAATGCTCATTACCTAAAGCCGATTTCATTTGTCTTTTATCTCTATTCCGTGCCGCAGAGTTGATTCCCGTCCCGCTCCCGTCCTGTTTATGACGTTCGAAATGGATTTCAAAATAAAACTTTAATTTTTTTCTCCAACATGTCTTGGTTACGGATAAAAATTCAAGGAATAATGGACATTATTGGACATGTCCTGCAGATAATATCCTAACTTTGAAGTTAAAAATCAATTCCTGGATCCACCACTGCCCCATCACCCCTTTTCGTTTGGACCATTATTTATCGGACAGCCTGTGTAATAAAAATAATCAATAACAATTATTATAAATGGGTATTAATTACCAGTGTTTCCTGTAAACAAATTAATACTCGTAAAAGTCCCTAAGATTTTTTATTATATATTATTATAACCAGTTTTACCTCCAAACCTGTAATATGTGCAATCATATGAGTCAGCAAAGAGTAACTGGCAATATTGAAAGGCACTCCCAGGCCCATGTCAGCACTTCTCTGGTATAGCTGACAGGACAGTCTGCCACTAGATACATGGAACTGAGCGAGGCAGTGGCATGGTGGTAGGGCCATCTGATTGATGTCTGATGGGTTCCATGCACACATCAATATCCTTCTATCAGCTGGGTTTTTTCTGTAATCAGAATTATATGTTTGATGCAGTCATTTAAAAAAAACCTATGGATGGATATTTCAATATTTTAGTTTTTCATATATATTATTTTGATTTATTTCATATGTACTCGTACTCGTATTATCAAACAAAAGAAGAAATATTACTTGATTGTGTTTATAACATTCTGCAATTGGTCTACTCCTTGTCCGGTGTAGTCTGTCTTTGCATCCACATATTTAGCGCCACTGTGCCTCCATTGGAAACCATAAACAGGACCGAGATCACCTAAAAAGAAATAGATAACCAAGTATGATACTCTGATTTTAATAATGTTTAAGGAGTTGTTCAAAGCCTAGTTTTCATTTTTTATTCAGATTTAAAATATACAGGTGAAGGTAAAAAAAGTAACAAGAGAAGGAATTTAGTTTTATTCAGATATTTTTTCTCATTTTATTATATTCCTGCATGAAACGACGAATGACTGTAGAGCAAGCAAGAGAAGTGAGCCAAGACAGATTCGTGGCGCTGAAGGTATTATATATGTATTATATTCCTGAAGGTACTCACCTTCCTCTCGATCCGTGAAACCTGATTTGTCAAGGAAGTCTCGAGAACCATTCGCATCCCATATATGGACGCCTTTCATAGCTAAGGATTTGGAATCAGTCGACCCGGAGATCATCCACAGTAGTTCCTCAATGACACCCCTTGTAAACACTCGTTTAGTTGTAAGCAGTGGCAAAGTATTGTTTCTCAGTGAGTACCTTTGCATAGCTCCAAATATAGACAGAGTTCCAACATTAGTTCTATCAACTCTTTTATCACCTAGAAAAGTGAAAATTGAGTTAAATTTAGGTTTTGAATCAGGTTTAAATGCAAACTAAACTGATCGAACTTACCAGTGTCGATGATAACCTTTACAAGATTTAAATACTGATATTCATCATGATACTTAATTACACCGTTCGATGGCATGTTTTCAAAGAACTAAGTAACGAAATACGTAGCGAAAATTAAATCAAATTACGGAAAACAAGAAATGTGTTATATAAAATAAATTGGCGCCAAAACGTACTGTGACGTAAATACGTCAAGCTAAGCGTCTTAACCGTTTTAATGAACCGTTAATGTTGCCTACTACGACGACTCAAAAAATGCTAAAGAACTTTGTAAAATATGCCGATACTATATAGGGCAATAGTTGATATCAAAACAAACAAGAAATGTTACCTATGTAACAAAATCTCCTAAAGTGTCACGTTTCCAAGATTTAAGCTATCAAAGTTGTGCTGGTCATAGAACTTACAAGTTTGATGATATCTTGGAAACGTGTCACTATATAAGATTTTATCATATTACATTTTTTGTGTACAAACAACATCCTGTAAATACACCTACATTTTTGCAAATAAAGATATTCTGTATTCTATCGATATCAGCTATCAATTTTAATAAGAATCATACGTGGCCGCCATTTTTCATAGTGCTCCATAGTGAAATCTTCAAACCCCTTTATAAAGTGTAAAAGTATGCCAAACCATTCTTATTGAGGAATATAATATTTATAATAGGAAGAAAAAACTAAGAAGTTAATTCTGATATTGCGGATAACCAAAAGGTATGCTATAAAATATGCTATTTACTAACGGCTCATTCCAACACTTTCAATATCGTTTCAATTCCATGACCCTTTGACAAATCGACATATATCTTATCCCTTTCCTCTTATCATTCCATCGCTTGAAAAAGGCTGTCGACCTCTCAAAAGGTTAATAAGAAAAATATTGAAAGCAAATTGAAATAGTGGGAACGAGCCTTTAATGACGACAAAATAAGCAAAATTAGTGTAATGCCGCGTTTACATACACGCGCGAGCTTCCACAAGCCTACTCGAGATAGGACGAGCAGGAGTGTGTAAACGGTGCGCTCGCGTATGCTCGCTTCTCGTGGCCGCTCGTGTTGGTGGCGGTTTTGATATGAAAATATCTTATAACTCGTGAAGTGTGGGAGTCTGGATGCATGTGTGGCCAAAGTGTGTCACACTTTTTGCTCGCCTTTCAAAAGCTAATAACTTCGTCAATTTTTAAGATATGTATAAACAAATAGTATTGTTGAAATCATCGGTAATCAAAGCTCATTTTGGATTTTGGAGCGAAATGTATTTGGCTAAAATAATCAGGAGAGATGAGGAAGAAGGTCAAGGACGAGATTATTGATTATTGCAGTCACTGAGGGGCCAGCTGAAAATCAGCGCTGTGGCTTGCCTCAGCATTATGCTGAGCTGGTGTACCCTTTTTGGCACTGTACCACACCAGATGTTCTGTGCTGCATGTATTAAACTTTGTATACTTCTGTATTATGTATTCTGGTGTTTACAGCGCTAAATAAACGATTTCAATTTCAATTATTAGTTATTTTTAAGATATTTTCATGCATAAAGTTTTTGGCACAGCGTCCCTGTGCATCTTCTATTTTTTTGGACGCGAGCCAAAGGGACTCGCGGCGAACGCGAGTATGCTGTTTACACTCTCGCGTCGATTCAGTTGTTTACTAGCTGTTGAAGGAGCGTGACGTGATTTTTCAGACATTTCGAGAACGGGACAATGGACTGGACCAATTTTCAATTTTATTCCTTCTTAAAACGACCAAATAACTTTCCAGACCTAGCAAAAACAATGCTGATACCGCAACGATTTCCATGTCATCCATGTTGTTAGTTTGAACACTCACTGAATGCTCGCGCGAGAGTGTAAACGAGAACGCAATTCCGGCATAAAATATGCCGAATTTAGCATATAAAATGCTATGTTGGCAACACTGAATATGACTTAATATTTTGTGGCCTGGAAACACTACCTTTAGGCCAACTGACTGACCACTGACATTTGCTCTTGCTTGCTAGTTGCTAGTGATGTGTAAGGGGAATCGTTTGTATTAACGAAAATCGATAACTTATTTGATAAAATGATAATCGATTACTGAATTAATTCTCTCTGGTCTGGTTTTTGCAGTTGCCATTGGCAACTCGTAAATAATTCGTAATTGAAAATTTGTAAATAATGTGGACAATTACTTTGATTTTTCAAGTATAAAATATGGTATATATGTGACACTATTTAGACATTCCATTTGCTCACAGATTGTAAGTATGTAGATAATTGGAAGATAATAACACATCATGTTTAGATAATGAGCGACACATATGATAACGTTGATTAAACTTACTGATGCGTCGTGTACCTATAAACCAGAGGTATTTCCATGATTGCGTACAAAAATATGCCTTTCTTAATACCACTAATATACAAAATCTAGATTTTTTTACAAAAACCGGTATATGAAGCACGTATATATCAATACTTTTTAGCTAAGGTAGGTACTGCAGTTGATAGTGCGCGTCTGTTGAGCGTTTTATAAACTACCTTCACTGCACTTGCATCTATCTGCTTGCTAATCTACCTACACTAGTTCCTTACAAGAGCGTCGGTGGCACAGTGGTTAGAATACCGGACTCCCATGCCATGATCCTATGTCATACTCCCATGGTCCGGGTTCGAAACCGTGCAGTGCCATGTATCAATTAGTATTTCGTATTTTTTCGAAGAACGTACATTTACCGACTGCTCTAACGATGAAGGAAAATATCGTGAGGAAACCTGCACACTGAGATGACCAGGGTGTATAATGGGGTAGGCACAAAAGGTCCTTAGGAATCGAAGTGCCGCTGGGTTATTTCCGGCTCCCTATCATAAGATAAGTTCCTTACAATGTTAAGTTATTTTCATCAAGATTATAATTAGGGTCGAAGGACCGCTTTGTTTTGTTTTCGAAGATTTCGGAGAGGGTTTCATGGACTGCGTTTGTTATGAATCATGAAACAACTGATTCATGTCGTGCGCGACGTTTCATTGTCTCGGCTACCCCTCACACATGCTTGATTTATTATGTTCGAAACATTTTGTAGACGGATGCGAATTCATGCGATGCAGCATACGAGCTGTGCGCTGCCGCATGCTGTAAGTGGAAAGCGATAGTGAAAACTAAAGCGCATAAATGTAATAACGGCTATATCGTAGAACCACACAGATAGATGGTATACTATAGCTTACAACGTTGGTGGCGTCGTCGTGGCTAGGACGTCGGGCTTCCATGCGGGAGGTCCGGGTTCGAAAGCATGCAATGTCATGTACCAATGAGTTTTTCGAAAGACTTACGTATATTTAGCGACTGCTCTGACGGTGAAGGAAAACATCAACGTGAGGAAACCTGCACACATATAACCAGTGTGTGAAATGGCGAAGGCAATGGCAAAAACCACCCCATTAAATCTTCCACGAGAGTCGTTCTATGTGATTAATTCCTTAGAATGATCACAACCCTCAGCAATGAGGAATACGACTTAGAAGAAGAAGAAGAATACTATAGCTTGTAGACTGTACTTGAGTACAATTCTTTCGAAGGTCTGAATAGGAAGTGAAGATGCCGGAACGGGAAGCGCCAACGGTGGAACTGGGCAGTGCGCCGGAGACACCGAGCGTCGCAGCGTCTTCGCCCACTCCCTCAGAAGTGTCCAGCGAGAGCACGCCAGACCCGCAGAACATACAAGCCACTCCGTTGTTTAGGTTATCTAATCCTTTCCTGGTTTAAAGTGAAGTCATTACATTTACATAAGGGGAGAGCATTGATTTATTCTTATGGATAGAGCAGAATTTGTACCTAAGTTCCTAGGATAGCATCCCACACGATAAACCGATGCAGAATCGGTTAAGTAGTTTACTGGCGAGTGATATGGGTATATAGTATGGTATGATAGACATTGTAACTGTGGGAACTTGAAAAGTGACCTGATGTTAGCACTTACTATACAATTCGGTATTTAACTACATTTAAAAAAATCTATCATTCAACTTACATGGCCATCCTAAAGAAGGATCTATAATTCGTTTTTCGATATCTTAAATTCTTTACTAACATCAGAGATATTAATGAGTACTGGAGAGATGCTCTGTCCCTTTTTGGCAAAACAGTTATTTATGTTATGTAACCAGGATCAGCTTGTAGCGCTACTACACAGTGACGTCTAAATGTAATGTTGCCGTTTCTTTCTAACGTCTGATTTTTGATTGCATGTAGATAATTTATTTTTCAACGAATTTTAATTCTGTTTACACATTTGACCATCAATTTATGTCTATTTCTTAATTTTTAAGAAATGCATTTAATATTTGTTAGGTACTTGGCAACTACCGAATTAAAGAAATTATAATTACCATAGTAATACCTGCTTAAACATAAACCTGAGCTTGAGATAAGCGCTAAAAGGAGGTATGAACTTTATTCTCGCTTTAAAATATTTAAATGCTGATCTTACCTTCGCCCTCCTTGTAGAGCATTAGCCATGCCACCACCAGATCCAGAGCAGCCGCCAGGTCAGGATGAGCTGGAGCGCCGGCTTCCTGGTTACAGGCGCATCGTCATACCCCGGGAGTTGACTCTGATAGAACTCTTGGTAAGCATGATATAATATATTATAATGAGAATAATTAAAATATAAAGTGTATTATATATGTATATAATTGAATTGTGGAAGGGACCGTCTCATACCAATTTTTTTAAATGTATTCCACATACGAACCTTGAAGGGACAATTCTAATATTGATCTACTTCTCTCAACGTAAAGAAATGAAAAAAAAAACTCTTCCTGTTTGTTCTACTGCGCAATAGAAGTTTTTACCTAGTTGTTCTACTGATAGAACAAATAGTAGAACAGCTGGGAACTTAATTTCGTAAGAAAAGAAACTGAACATATGATGGTTAATGACGAGTTATTTTAAGCAGAGTTTAATTTGTATCATTACATCCAGAAACAATGCAGTGGAGCGATCACGGATGACGAAGTGCTCCGTATCCGAGAGGCGAAGCTCCGCGTGGTGGCTGAACGCGTTGGTTTACGGCGGCTCGATGTGCTGGCTCCTCGACTGCGCTCGCTCACGTTGGACGGGAGTGCCCTGTCTTCGCTCAGGGACCTTGGCATTGGCTTGGTCCATCTGAAGGTATTTTTGTATGTTTCAACTTTTCACTTCTTAGTCGTTGTTGAGGGTCGTGATCATTCTATGGAAACAACCACAGAACGACTCTCTTCACTGATTTAATGGGGTGATTTGCTATTGCTTTGCCCATACCTTTTACAGCGTAGGTAAATCCAGGTTATCCATGACCTATTCAGATTCGTTTTGCGGAGAAATCTAGTTAAAATTTTCGAAAACTATTCTCGTGAGCAGGATTAAATCAGAGACATTGAAGTCCAAAACATTTCAGCATAATTGCAAAACTCTTGTCATGTGAATATTAACGATCGTCGTAATTATTTTTACCTAGTTTAAAAATTCCTTAAAATTTAATATCTTAAATGGTCCTTCGAGCCGGCTTATGTACCCATGACTAGTTCATTTTTGATCCTGTCCGCGTAGCCATGCTATCCACGCCTACTTATTAGGCCAATGGGGCTGCCAATGATGGCAGCCGCAACTATGAAGTTGGAATGATTCTCAGATCCTGAGCGTGAACCGATGCGGGTTGACTTGTCTGGACGGAGTGTGGGGTTTGGGAGCGCTTCGTGAGTTCCATGCCACAGGAAATCGTTTTCAAGACTTACAACCCTTGGGAGCACTGCAGAAACTGCACACACTGAATTTGGCTGAGTATGTTTTAATAGTATTTTATGCAACGTGCAACGGCCACGTAATGATAGTGATTTTAAAATGAGAACTGTTTATGAAACGAAGCGAAGTTGAGTTTATCCTACCTACAGAAACCTACCTACTAAATCTTTTGAAACTTTTTTCTCGGTAATCAGCTGACTTCACGACGCTATCGTGATTATAAGTACCTAATTAATTCCGGATTCGTCCCTAAAAGTGCCAAACCGTAACAAGATTCTCAACTCGAGTCTGTCCGAGGAATTTATTAAACTTCGGTTGAATTCTTATTTTTAGACAGGAGTCTGGCTGGACGGATAAACCTACCTAAATTGATTGAAATAAAAATAACTAGAAACTAAATTGTTATTAAAAGAATCTAGAAAACAGTTTAAGTTTAATAATTGTTGCACGTTAATAAGCCATAAATGCAATGTATTTTTCCCGTTTTGCGATTACATAATTATGTATGGTCATGATCTTTCTACCTTGAGGTAGGTATAGGTGGTATCATCATATCATCAGCCTATTAATGTCCCCAATGTTGGGGCACAGGCCTCTCCCTCCCAGCACAAGGGGGTACGGGCCATGATCCACAAAGCGGGACCAATGCTGATTGGTGGATTTCACACGCCTTCGAAAACTTTTAATTTCCTCAGACATTCAGGTTTCCTCACGATGTTTTCCTAGGTGGTATAGACAAATTAGTATTCTTCCTTGGTGGTACTTGATGCTGTAATATTTTGTCTCAATTTTTACGCCTTTAGCGTGTGTTTTAACACACGCTAGGTTAGGCTTTTCACTTTGTTTGTGTGTTACTCAATCACCTTCAGGTCCAAAATGACCACTTTCCCAAAATGACAACTTTCCCAAAATCATGTCCGGGCTCATATGCAGGAACATTGCCGGCCTCAGCTCGCACCCCGGCGCCGCGCCGGAGGGTCTAGGGCCGCCGCTGGTACGCCTTATGCCTTATAGTAGTATCCTTTAAAATTCTTTGTGCCGGTGTTCCAGATTTCGCAGTTTGGTTTCAAGCAGCGATTCGTTACCAATAAAGTAGCTTCATTATCACATCACCGCTAACAGTAGCGATCTTCTTCACTTGCCGCATCGCTTCTTCGAATGGCCTTTCATAGTCGAGTCCTTCATTCTGATTCATAAATATGATCTAATGAGTAACATATGACCCAGCAACGCCATACTGGAGACGGGTCGTCTCTGGACCTTGGGTGTTTGCGGTTCTCTTCGCCGCGTGACGCTGCAAGGGACGCCGGTCTCCGATTATCCTGACTACCGCACGAGGGTCGCTTCGGCTCTGCCGATGCTGATCTCTTTGGACGACAGGCCGCTGCATGAGGATTTCCAAGGTATTAGTTGTTGCCCATGACAGAAAACGTTGAGTTGCGTTGAAAATTCGCAAGAAAAGACTATTTCTAACGGGTTCGAGCATTTTTATTAGGAGTTGAAATGCCCCACCCCATAGCTGGCCATGGACATCAACTTATTAATTGTACTCGTATCTACCCTTGTAGCTTGAGAGATTAAATATAGGTTCTTTATGACATATTTATCAAAACATTTTAAGTACCTAGGTGCTAATCATTCATGGTATTTATTAGTGGAAATTTACCGTAATTACTCGATTAGAACTAATGTTTTTAAAACGGTAGATGAAACCGAGGATGTGTTCGGTGAAGCGTCTTCAAGTTCAGACTCTGAGGTGGAAGACTTACCACAAGACGCCACCCAGCCCGTATTCCCATCGGCGGAGCCTGATCCCGAGCCTGGGCCATCATCTGATTTAGTGGTATGTATGAAACAGGAACTGTTTAGTAAAGAGTCTTCAAGTTTAGGCTTAGAGGTGGAAGACTTACCACCAAACCAACCTTTATTTCCCTTCGTCAGTGGAGCCGGATATTTTAATTAGAGGTAACGTACATATATAAAAACCGAAAAAGTATTTGTTGAGGCGTTTCAGGTCAGTCTTGACCTCACTGACAGGGAGGTGAAAATTTTTTCACCGGGCTCTTAGCCCTAGTTTCCAACCGTGCTCATGATAATTTTCTTGAACGATTACTGTACTTTTTACTAGATCTCAGACCACGGTTCTGAAGGCAATAATGAAAACCTGGACACTGAATTGGCAACGTCAGTATGGCGCTATAGACGACGCCCGGCGACTACTGAAGGTGCTGGCTTGAGGCCCCTCCGGCCGAAGCTCCGGCCAAGGCCTAAGACTGCCGTGGACCGACCAACCATTGATGCACCATCCAGGCTTCAGATACTGAACACGCTCATGGGTAAGTCACAATGCGCATCAGTCCTCAACAATTTTTATTGGATTTCTGAAATCTGTGTATAAAACAAAAAAAATAGTAAAAGAATCATTCCGATATCTTCAAAAATGAATGGCGCTATGACGCTTTGAAGGTGCAAGGTGCCCAATTGCCTAGAGTTTATAGAAGTTCCATACAATATGAACGTTAGTGACGTCACGATAAACTGTACTAACCAGACTTCTCAGGAACTATTGCATATATGGAAAAATAATGAAATTACTTTCTTGAAATTGCTTCTTCTTCGACGTGTTATAAGTTTATAACTCAGATATTGAAATATTGAACATATTGGTAGTACAGGCCTCTATTAATAAAACCTCTTTCTGTGAAATATCTGGTCAAGTCTTAAGATTATCGCACACATATAACCTCGGCACCGGATCGCCGCCGACTCGCCGTCAACCATGCGTCAACCTGACGTAAGCACGTAACCGGTGCGGCTCAACATCTCCGCGGTGTCGCCGTGGCTACAGCTGGGCGATGGCTAACCGTCACCCCAGGCGGGCTTTTTTTTAAATTTACTACTAAACCCGTATTTGACCTCGATCTCGCCTGATGGTAAGCGACGATGAGGTCGACGATGGAGCATGCGGGTCCAGTAAATGGTCTAACCAACGGTGAATACAAACATCTGAGAAAGTCTGCAGGTCTGATAAAATTATCGATAGGCATGTGAAACCTGGCCCGTATTCAAAGGGAGGCCTATACTAAGTGGAGCAGTGAAGATATTTTTTGCTTCTGTCCCAAGATGAGGAATGGCGTTGCAGCGGGAGTAAGCTGACTTCGCATGGAGCGGTCTGCGGTAATTTAGCCCGTGCTCTGCGTCGTCCATCCACCGTAACATATCGTCGACACACTGGTGAGTATCTATTATTCTTGCCTTTGTATTACTTTTTCTACTCCCATTTGGTAATTGTTCAATATGAAACCACAATCAGCAACACTAACTGCTTCATTCCTAAGGGTCGTTACGTAATGAACGTCGCGGTGTCGTAATATTCATTACGACACCGCGAACCTTCATTACGATACTGTCAACTCAATTAAGTACAAAGTAAATTTATTAATAGTTTCATGAAATTTTATAAAAACTAGTAGTTTATGAAAAAATATTGACAGATTCAGATCTTTATTCATAATATTCAATTATACGTCATTAAATAATTTTATTTTTTTAACACGTTGAGTGCCAGTTGCGTTGCGTTGTCATTCCTTCAGTGCCACCATACAAACGTGAGCACCGTCGATGGTATCAAAATATGCTATTTTCATCACAAGCTTTCCGTCCTCCCCCTACTTGAAATCAGCGCCACGTGATTGGCAGCAGCGAACCTAACCGGCGCTGGAACCGGCGCATGTAGTCCAGGCCTTATCCATTGTATGGCATCGATAATTCTTCTGGCCATCAAATCGCTTTAAAACATATCACAAAGTATTAATTCGTTGAGTGTATTTATCCCTGAACCGTAACCGAACCTATTGTTAAGTTATGGAAATTACGACACACGATAGGTTAAATAAGGTATATTTGTATTTGTTAAAGATGGCTAATTTCATAATTTGATAATTTTAACACTATTGAAAAGAAAATACGTAAAGAATAACCAGAATCTCGAGCCCCGCCGGTGATGCTCATGGCACTCAACGTGTTAATGCCGACGGCACGAGAAGACAACTTGGACCACGCACTGCTGTCGGCGGAGTATTGACGAGCTGTCATGGCGTGTTGGACGCTTCACAATAGTTTGTATTTTCTATTATTTAAGTATTTTATGGTCCTAGAAAAAGTATTGTATGCAACTGCACGTAAATAGCCATTGTAAAACTCGTTTTTTCTATTTACTCCTTTTATAATGGCTGTAATTACGTGTTAGTTGAAAAAACTACTATTTTTACCTGTACAAAAAGTGTCTTGGTGCAACATTACGACTCGGTTTTCATACATTCATGTCGTATTCGTGCACTAGTTAGTGATCGTTAGTTAGTAAGTTATTTTAAATAAATTTTTGTAAGTAAGTAAGTAATACGTTTATTTCACACAGCAATGGCCGAAACAGTTATAATTATGATAAAATAATTATGTAGTCAAAGGTAAACATATTGAAATCATGTCTGATGGTCTGCTGTTATTGTGAAAAGGGCCTCAACTCAGCTTATTGCTGCAGACAAGAATGCCTACAGCGCTGGTATTCTGTTGGACCATGACCGATGGCTGGCAAAAACCTGTCCAAGAGGACAAAGATACGACACAAATAAATTTAATTGAAGATACCTTCTTACTTGAATATCTAGTAGGATACGTCCGTATTAAAAGATCTCAGGAAACGTTCGCTTATAATTCTGCTCGTTGCTAATTTTATGGCAAGTTATAGTGCTTCGCCGTGATTAACTTTCTAGCTTGTATCCCGGATAATAAAAGTTAATGATTGATCGCTTGCAAGTCTGTCAAGACAAGCTAGAGATAAGTACATAATCATAGACATTTACGTAGGCAAAGGCTATGGCCTAAAGGTTGCGGTCTCGCATAAACGAGTTTGGATTTCCCCTGGTTTTTCTAAAATTTACAGCGTTTAAACAATTATCTTTAAATAGTTAGGTATACCTATCGTATATTCGTGTATTTATAGACGTAGGAAAGTCGTGGAAAATGGAAACCATCCTTACAATTACGATAACTAGCGTCACTCTAATAAAAAATATATTTTTTCCAAGTACAAGGGAATAAAAAAAAGATGAAATGTTTTTGAAAAATGTCGTTTTTAAAACTATTGGTGTAGGTTTATTTCAAGACGTTTTCATATAGTTAGATATCTATAGGAGAAAGACTACGAATAAATAGCTCTGAAAAAACATTTTTCATTTTGTAGAATATCGTAAACACCTGCATTTTTCAAAATAATAAGTGTTTAAGATAAATGATTTTTTATCAGAGTGGTGCTAGTTGTTTCCTGTTACTAAAGTACACAGCATACCTATACTTTTACTTCAAGCTTAATCTAATATCCTTACGTGATAAGGTTGAATAGAAGAGATTGCTTCGAGCGATAGATAAGCCTTTATACCTTTGCAGTAAGCACGTAATATAATGTTTACAATGTATTGCATAATGACCCTAAGACTAAACAAGCGCTGGCTGCCATTGTGCAAGCCATAACTTTGCTGCCCACAATGCGAACTTTGCCTGCAATACATTTAGTTTCAATGTTGATTGAGAATTTTTTTGGAAAACTGTAGATAAACTGAATAAAACATAATAATATCAAGGCGTACTGGTAGGTAAGTTATTGGTAGGTACGCAAAAAAGCTAACAAGCCCAACAGAATGAATGAATGAATATTTATTGCACAAAATTAGTATGATACAATGCGTACATAACGATTAATACAATATACAGATATCGTTTACACAAAAGATTATGAAATTTACCCTTCCGATTTCTGTTTCTGTTTACGCGAAGACTTTCGAGACTTTCACTAACCGTAACTGAAGTTGTTAGATGGATTTTTGAATGCATCATGCACCGTGTCATAAAATGTCATAGCAATTTAGTTTAATGCCGCAGATGACATGTGACAATGACAGTGGCTAAGACACTGTACTACCATGCGGGAGGACCGGGTTCGAAACCGTGCAGTGTCATGTATCTACCAATGAGTTTTTCGTATTTTTCGAAGACTTACGTACATTTACCGACTGCTCTAACGGTGAAAGAAAACATCGCGAGGAAACCTGCACACTAAGATAACCAGTGTGTAAAATGGGGTAGGCACAAAAGATCCTCAAGGGTCGAAGTGTCGCTGGATTATACCCGGCCCACTATCATAAGATAATATAAGATAATGCAGCAGTTAACCTCGATCAAATTTTGCATGCATTTAAACAACTTTGACTTGACTTTGGCCTTAGGAAGACCATCTCGCTCGCCTTGACACGCATTTGAAACAGTTGTAGTGATTTTGTAGGAATCCGTATCCTGAAGGGGAAAGCGGAACCTTATCGATGTCGCTACGTCATTGGTAGTCTGTCCGTCCCGTCCATCCATCTATCACGCACGGAGGGTAGTCTGCGCGTGAAAAATCGTGAAATGTTCTCCCGTCATAAACTCAAAATAAAGTAATATTAAGAAATGAAATTTTATATTCCTTATCGGATACCTAGTCAATATGAATGTTTGCATAAAATTACTTTTTTCAGAAAATTCATAGATATGAAGAAATTAACAATCGAAATTTCACGATTTTTCATGTGCAGATCACATCTGCGGCCTCTTAAACGGAATAGGTAGAGATTTCAAAACTTATCAGGCTTTTTAAATCAATTGATTGTCACTGGTGAATTAATTTCACTGGTGCTTTGAAGATCAGTCTGTAAAAAATTGTTCATAAAATTACATATTAAAATAATACATATAATTTAAATTATTAAAATTACATAAAATTCCGCAACATGGCGCACTCATATATTCCCGATCGGTTTCATTAGTCACAACTCTGTTTAAGTTAAATTGTCTTAAAAAATTTTTTTTTTAAATAATCTAACGAGCCACCTGATGTTAAAGGTCCCCCGTTGTCTACGGCCTTGTCATGAATACGTATACGTACGTACCTTTTATTTACCATGGTACGTACTTTTTTACGTTACGTCACATCGTCGTAGAGCGAAAGTTGAGAAATTCATAGTCACGTTAAAAAGTGACGTCATACAAAGTTTATCCAAAATAGCGGAGGCACTATTTTACAGCCTATCTGATGGGGGCCTTGTCCTTAGTTATGAAACTAGTTTAGTTTCTCTCATGTACTTACCGGTCTGTACCAGTTTGTAATATTTCGGTACTATTGTAGGTACAGTCACGAACCTTAATAATATTTAATATAGGACCAACTTTAGCTAGCTTTAGTTTTAGCTTTGAACGACTTTGTTACTATAAAAAGGATGGCAATCAAAGGAGCGTATTGACTATAATAATAATAAATTCCTTATTTCAGGCAAAGAGTACACCCATTGCAACACAGAAAACAATAAATAATACTAATACTAAAATTAATATAGAACAAATTACAAGGTTAATAAATTAAATTTCGCGACCGTACGTTGATTTTGGTATTCACACTTAGATCGAAGATTCGATACGTTCATATTTTGTGCGTTCAGTTACTATTTTAATTGTAACGTAAGATTTATTTGGATCGATACATATACAGGCTGTGAGTTCTTAGAAAGGGATTCGGGTATCGGGTAAAATCGGTCACTGCACCTCTCAGTACTCGTACATTCGCGGATCGCTATCAATACCCGAAGTCTTTTATAAACTCACGCACTGTAGGTACTTATTCAGCTTTCCGCCAATAGTAGATCCGCCATAGTTTAAGACGATACTCTCCCGGAAGTTGTTATATACGTGATTCTCACGTAATAATCCAGGCCGGTCGGTAGAGTTTCTCTTCTAAGTCGTGTTCCTCATTGCTGGGGGTCGTGATCATTCTAAGGAATTAATCACATAGAACGACTCTCGTGGCACATTTAATGGGGTGGTTTGCCATTGCCTTCCCCATTTCACACACTGGTTATCTCAGTGTGCAGGTTTCCTCACGATGTTTTCCTTCACCGTCAGAGCAGTCGGTAAATGTACTCGTACGTAAGTCTTTCGAAAAAACCGAAAAACTCATTGGTACATGACATTGCATGGTTTCGAACCCGGACCTCCCGCATGGGAATCCGGCGTCCTAGCCACTGTGCCACCGATGCTCAAACGTGTGCACCGGGTCGGTAGAGTACCTAATTGAAAATTTTCATTTTCTGGTTTTCTTTCCCTGATCATCCCACGAGAATCTTATATCAGTGCACTTAAAGTACGTGGCAAGGCAAGTGGACCAGATCGACTTTCTTTAATTGGTTTGGTCAGTCAGTGTCACTTAGTCGGTCTAGTCGACATTGATGAATTGATGACCACGGTTTCATTGATTTTGTGACCGCCACTTACCTTGTTTCACTAATTCTACGCTGAGCATTATCTTAGGGTTTTTAATTTTTTTTAATGGCCTTTGGTATTGTGTTTTAAGGCACAATAATTCCGCCAATTAAATTCGAGAGGTAATCTACCGTCATAGAGCGCGTCATATTTTTCGCATTTTGTTTTTATATAAATGAGCGTTACCTAGATAATAACTCCTAACAAGTAGAGGTCATTCTTGAGTAGGTATTCTCAAGAATGACCACATTATTATGTAGATTCCTACGCCACGGAAGATGTATAAGTAATTCAAAACGACAAAAATACATTTTCTATATTAGCTAGGTTAAGTACTGTAAGGAAGTATAATTATTATATAAAGTGAGGGTTTGAGGTTTTCCCTGGATCGAATATTTTCTTGAAAAATTAATATAATATAGGTTTAACATAGGGGGCGGTGATCTTCGCTCTGGGTCGCTCCTCGTCCAAGGTCTCTCCCTGGCAATCCAGCGTGGCAACGCCGCCTGGATCATGGGGTCCTTTGGACGAGACACAACCCACAACTAACTGACGAAATTTTTAATTTTAATTTGATATCGACTGTTTAACATATTTTTTGAAATATTTAATCTTTTTAATTTAATCAAAATGAATCCTGCGATCAAAATGTTTATGAATACCTAGTCTACATTCGAGACAATTTTATGGATTTTTTGATTGGAATTGCTCAGTGCTCTAATATGTTCCTAATGGTTGAAAATTAATAAATATACAATATACAATATACAATTTGAGTCAAGGATATTAATCTATCCGAATAAAGGCATATGCATATATTATTCTGAATAATGTCTGTAAAAATTAACATTAACAAAAAGATTAACCTTAATTTAACCTTAAATATTATTATATACTATAAATTTAATTTATAAGTAATAAGTTAATAACCTTAAAATCACGTCTACCGTACACATTGTTAATTACAATAAGTTTATCCTGTATTTCCCTAAGCTAAGTGGATTGTATCCTTTTTTAGAGAAATAAATGTCTTAAACCGTAAACCGTGAAAATTAGACTTCTTGGTTACTCTCTAGGTAGCTAAAAGTATAAAGTAGGTAGGTACACAGTCCATCAATCACTTTTCAGTTACCGTCAAGTAATATAATAAGCTAATGTAATTATTAACTTATTAGGTACTTACAGATTACAGAATCTATAACATTTGCAGTAGCGTACAATAAGGCAAATACCTACATCGCTAATTTTTCTACCGTTTTTCAGGAAAATTACCTACCTACTGTTTTTTATTTTATACTTATATTTTTACATTTGTTTGTATATTTGTATGTTTAGGTCACATCTCGTTTTGTGACTCAATTTAGACCTATTCTGACCTACTCGACCTATTTTTCGTAGTCAGTAAACATCACTTACATTAGACAAACAATCAAATAATAACTTCTTTATAATGTGATGTACTTAATCTGTTAATTATCAAAGCCTTCAAAAGTTAATCATCTCCATGTCTGTCTCGCTAGTTATAACTTTGCTTCGTTGTTGCTCAGAAACAGAGGCAGTCGAGAAGGAGCTTATTGAACATACGATGGAGGATGCCGCGCGGGCCATCGCAGCGGAAATACCGAGGATGCCACGACTCGAGGACTGGGCCAAGTTCAGGGAGGAAACTGGGTAAACTTTTCAGGTCTTACTCAAACATATAAATGTTTCATCGTGTATGGGATGGACAGAATAGACTAACTCGAGTAACTTTGCTAATGGTAGGACTCCGCCTGGCTAGCGACTACCCTTCTATGTAAAATCTGTTGTCAAATGTTATTGAAATAATATGGAAATGTCATTGTGTTTTAACTTCAATGTATGGAAAGTTGCCATTATTTAATTTCTACTCTTTTTTGACGGAATGTACGTAATACGTACGAGGCGGCTAAGGATTTTTAGTGGATACTATTTTACATCTATGGTATAGACGGCGGCGGTAGGCTCGCCACCTATCACGTTTGTCCACAAAATATATTTTGTGTTGTAGACGTGAGTTTATGTATGTATGAATATATATTACCTACGTACGTTATATTTTTAAAATTTAAATTCGATTAAAATTTCGGCAATAAATGATTTCGACTATAAAAGACGGCCTCAGTCAAAAATTCCGCCCCGTGTCGACCCTGGCGCAAAGGTCCCCGTGACGCTCGCTGCATTGCCACGCTGAATCGCCACGGCCAACCTCCGCACCAAGAACGACCCGGAGCAGGGGTCACAGCCCCTCTCTCTCAGGCGACGGCCGACCTCCCTGACAAAATCCTTTGCTTCTAACAACCTGACGTACGTTATATTAGCTACTACTAAGATACTCCCTGTAAGTACCGTGTAATTGACGGATAACTTTTTTAAATTGCGATTAATTCGGATTTTACCCCAAAAATTGACTTTATGCAGTATAGATGGACAATATATTCCTATAGTCATTTCAGTAAACAATTAAAATGAAAATTGAAAAATAATAAAGACATTTTAAGATAACAGGGTTTTGCATTTTTTTTAAAGCATAGAATTAGAAACTATAGACATTGGCATTTTAGTTTCTATGGAGATATAATAAACGGAGTCCCTTCCACCTGACTCCGACTTTCCGGGATGTATCCGTACCGATTACCGACCACCTTAGCCTTTTGGGGTTGGATCTGACTTCCAATCTTAACTTTGGGCGCTCCATTGAGTCAAAAGCTAAGACCGCAGCCAAAAAATTGGGCATCCTGAGTAAGGGTTGGCGGTACTTCACGCCGGGCCAAGCTCAAGTCCGGACGTGCATGGAATTCTGCTGCCACCTGTGGGATGGCTCAGCTAAGTACCAACTGGCTGCTCTTGACTCAGTGGAGAAACGCGCTAAGCGCCTTATAGGTGACGAATCGCTGGTGGAAGCTAGACTGCAAAGTCTGGAACATCGGCGCAAGGTCGCCTGTCTATCGGTATTTTATAGGATACATTTCGGAGAGTGCGCATCGGAATTGCACGACCTAATTCCAGCATCTCCATTCCGCCTTCGGACTACCAGGCGCGGGGAGGGGTTCCATCCTTATGTTGTCGATATCCCATCTGCTCGCACGAAGCGATTTGCTTCTTCGTTCATTATGCGAACGGCTAAGGAATGGAACAGCCTGCCGGCGTCTGTATTTCCTGAAACCTACAACCTTGGGATCTTTAAGGCCAGAGTGAATAGGCATTTACTGGACCCGCATGCACCATCGTCGACCTCATCGTCGCTTACCATCAGGCGAGATCGAGGTCAAATGCGGGTTTAGAAGTAAATAAAAAAAAATAGTTTATAATTTTGGTTTCTAAAGCATATTTCTTTTTCGTTTGATACAGGACACTTTTATTTTCTTCTCCATACAATTTTGTATGAAAACTGATTTCAGGTGAATATTCACTTATCGTTTTTTTTTTCTTGAAAACTAAACATAAAGTTTTTACTTTTGTAGCATTTTGTTATATGCATCAAAACACGTAACATATTTTTTTTTTTCAAATTTTTCACCGGGATTTTATTCATACTTGCTCTGTGGTGTACTTTGGAAATAATTTTATTTAAAAAAAAATTGAGTCTGAATTTTTGGGTTGAAATCTGAAAGTGGGGTATCATAGGAAAGGGTATCATTTGCACTTTACAAAACAATTTTTTTATTTTATCTGCTATTTTTTAACTCATTGAAGTTAAAAACTGGCACATAAAATAAAAAATGTTTGAATAATAACCGTCCCCGTCCAGATTTTTTCGGCTTGCAAACTTCGGAGATAAGGAGGGCTCCTTATCTCCGAAGTTTGCAAGCCGAAAAAATCTGGAATAATTCGGACTCATAGATAATCTCCTATATTTTACAGGAAATAAAAATGAAGTTTCTAAAATATAAAATTTTTGAGAAATTAAAATGAATGTATAATTCTTTAAGATAAAAAATCTGAAATAATTAGTACCTATAGTACATAACACCTAGTACTACTAATAGTAGTTATATGTATTCTGGGAAAAATAAAACGCAGTCAAAGTATTTATGACTTTTGAGAAAAAATTAAATCTTATTTTTTACAGAACAAAAAAATTTTTCTTTTGAGAACGGAACGCCTCGGTGCGTGAGTACGACTCGCACTTGGCCGGTTTTTAATAATAGAATAGATTGTTCCATTCGAATAAGCACCTAAAACTTTATGCAAAGAAGAATAGAAAAGTTGAGAATGTAAAAAAAATATCTTGCATTCAAAAATTTATTATCATCAACACTGAGTCGCCCTGTATAAGTCAATCAATATCAATAGGTTTTTAATGTCCACCCTGTATTATAATGATGACATACAAGTCGTGAGACTCGTGAGTATAAAGATGATGAGGAAAGCAAGCAAATACACATACCTATGGTGTGTAATGTTGAAACGGAACTCAGTGTGTTTAGTTAGACTTTAGATTGATGTAATGTTTGGATTTTCCATTTGAACTACGTACACATGTCATGTAATTAATTTACTTTGTAATACTAACTAATCGCTACAAGAAGTTACAGAACGATATTTCGTTTGTGCACAGAAGTCCTACTTACTTAGTCCTACCTACCTATACTTAAGTACAATACCTAATACAATATTAGTTTCTTATTAGGAAGAAGGAAGATTATTAATAAATATCCGTTCAGACTACCCTCTTGAATAATAATAAATCAGAAATTAATATCTAATTTATATATAAAATATTGAATCTATGTGATTAGTTTATTACATTTATGCGAAAAAAATACACTATTTCATTAATTTTCCTTCTGTTTTCAACAGGATCGACATCGAAATAGATTTCAACGAACGACCGAAGGGTGCCGATCCGCTCTCAGCTATCGAACGTCTGGAGCGAATCGAGAAGGAAACCTCCGAACGTCTCAACAACCAGACGAACGAAGAAGACACTCTACCACCGCCTACCACTTTCGGTTGTGCCATGACCATCATGAGTGATTACGACCACTGGAAGGAGATGAACATACCGTCTTTACCTGATCCCCGCGATATCGACGCCTTGTTCAGTGATATAGGGATAATTCGCAGCACAGAAGGATCCATCGCTCGCAGTACCGAAGAATCGTTGGCGGATGAATGACACTTTGTGGAAATTAACAGTAAAATGAATCACTTTATGTAAGTAACTGCAAGTGCCGGTGGTGTCGCAACAAGCAACTTTGACGGGAAAAGCTTTCGCAACAGCTGTGTAGTTTTGCTCGAGGCTGTGGTTGACTCTTTATTTGCAGAGTCTGTTTAATGTGTAGTCTGTTATTGTTGTTTAGCAATAAAGGGATTCAATTTTGCAATTGTTGCAAACAGCGTTGGGTGGCGTGTCAATTTTTGTATTCCAACTAAAATATATTTTTTCAGTGAAATTTGTCACAATATTGTTTTAATTAGATTATTCAATAAGGCTCGACCTATGGCAGAGTCGTCGTCTACCCTCCATCTCTTGTTGTTTTTTAACAATGATTGTTTATAAAAAGAATCAAGTCATTGTCATGCTAAGTCATTCTTTGCTCTAGTCGTTGATAATATTTCTATTTTCTTTTGCGTGTTTTTCTCTACGGTTAGGATTTCTATAACGCTTTACAGTTGACACACTGTAAGTAATCGGATTTGGTATTGCGCATTGTGCCTATGTTATATTTTACACGATACACCTTAGTTGCTGTTTTGTTACTGTGACTTTTTTGTCAACAATTTCTAGTTTTTTATGTACTTACCTATTATTAATTTCATTACATATCTATATCATGATGATGAGTGAAGAAAGTAACTGATATACTATGTAGTTATGGGTAAATTGGATGTAATTCTTTTGAATGTAAATTGAAAGTAGATACAGACACAGTAAACAATACCAGTATGTTAAAATCTAGTCTCGAGGTAGTATGATCGTATTATTTTAGTCTGGGTTAGCCAAGTCTAGGTTAGCAAAGTCTGGGTTGGCCAAGGCCACTTCGTCGTCGTTAGGCTACAAGTTTCAGTTTGAAGGATTTCTAAAGTTCCATTTCTTTATATTATTTAAGATCAGGATGATTGTCATTATTGTGATGCAATATAGGTACATATATAATTTTATTTACTTATTGCGTTTTTATATGTCTATTTACCGCTCTTGCATTATCTTTTCAAATATTTTTCGCATGTTCACTTAGATTATTTTATCGTGTCTGTTAAATGTCAATAAAAAATATATATGTTATTATTCATCGCCTTATTTCATCACCAATTATTATTATGCTACTTATTAGAATTAAAATCCAGTTATGGTGTCTATTACTGTGATGGAAGAAAAAAAACAATCTACGACGCCGGCGTATGCGGAAGAACGTAAATACATTTTGGTGCGTCCGGTATATAAACAACGAATACGACAGGTTTCTAAAAAAACATTGGTAACTTGCGTCGCTACTGAATATAGAGACGTGATGTCAATACTGTAAGTGTGCCTAAGTGCTTAGACCACAGGAATCTGACTACAGGTGAATTTCAATGTCTTTGGCTTCGACCTTTTATTTTTCACTTTGGATAAAAAAGAATGGGTGGGAAAATAAAATTGTTCTAGTTGTTTCTATATCATTACTCGATTCAGGCGAGTATACGGGGTGTAACATTAAGAACGGTCAGTATGGGAAAGTCTGAAACTATAAGACATACGAAGATCTGTTCTTAGGAACCATGTCATCAATTTTAGTAACAAGAAAAACTGTATTCATACATTTTAAAAAAAACCTGTACTCAGCCTGGGAATCGAACCCGGTTGTTTTGAAAAAAAAAACCAACACTTTCTATTTACAGGTTTTTTTTTAAATGTATGAATACAGTTTTTCTTGTTACTAAAATTGATGACATGGTTCCTAAGAACAGATCTTCGTATGTCTTATAGTTTCAGACTTTCCCATACTGACCGTTCTTAATGTTACACCCTGTATAATAATTTTACCAAATCTATACAAATAATTTGCAAATTCAGTGATTTGCCAGTCATCGCAATCGTTTTATGAAGATTCCAATGTGGGGCAGTTTTTTCGCGTGGGCAAAAGCTGTCGACTAAATCGGATATGTCGCAGGGAACAGCCGAATTCAGTGAAATAGCCGAATACCCTAGGAATTTGTTCAAGACTGGTAAGCTGCTGACTGTTGCTCTGAGGGTCCGGAGCACCTTTGGCGGAAGGTGGAGGGTATGAAGGGAGGGCAGGTTCCCCGGGGTTCTTTCCTCCATACTACCGGCTCTTTAAAGGGTTTAGGGCGGTACTTACGTACACGCAATATTTACTGTCCCTTCCGCTTCTTACCCGTGGTACTACCGGTGGTCCTACTGGTAGTACCACGGGTAAGAAGCGGTCCCTTCGCTCCTTAAACCAATCTCGTAACTCATTATTACATGATACACAGTCTTAATCCACAAATCCCTAGAATATTCGGCTATTTTACTGAATTCGGATATTTCTCTGCAACAGATATACCTATTACGATTGCATGTATGTATCTAGACATGTTTCGCCCATATAAAGGACGATTGAGGAGAAACTGTCGATTTTGAGGGATCATATAGAGCGTCGCATAGAGTTCTTTTCTATGGGTGTCGAAGTTTGCCCCTAACGTCAGTAGTACCATTAATTTGTACCATTGATGGTACTAGCGACACTATTATGTATCGCTAGTACCATTAAAGAATAAACAAGTATAGTACCCTGTGTTTACTTAAGGGGGGTGGGGGGAGTCAAAGTAATAACCCTTATGACAGGGGTGGACCGCTTGCGACCGTGCCTATCTACTATATCGATCGGTCGGATAGAGTGACTACCTACCTATATCGACTACTGGGAATAGGGGATCCTATTTCAATCGGATAGCGTAGAATGAGCTGACTAAATATATCATCTTAGCCTAAGGTATGATACCTACTTAAATGCAAATGCAAATTACGGCATTACGGCAAATGCTAGGAGAGCACCGGTGCGTTCCCCTGGAGATCCCCACGAGGCCGGCCATCTAGGGGTTTTAGTGAGTAAAAATCTCTCATAACCCAATCTCTCCCCCAGGAGGCTGGGTAACTTTCGAAGATTTCCTCCCCGTAAACAAAAAAAAGATATGATACCTACTTATATTTAGTCAACTCACTTCACTTATGAGCTTTATGGCCGCTGTATGTACCCGCCGAAACACCCCGAGGATGAGTGTGTACAGTCGACCACCAGGTAAAGTATTACATCTATCAAATTTCATCGATTAAAACTCAAACTTAGAATACCGTCCGCGTCATTATCATCATCAGCGGCCTACTCTAGTCCACTACTGGACATAGGCCTCTCCCAGGGCGCGCCATTGAGCCCGATCTTCGGCTCTTCAGCTCATCCAGTTGCTGCCAGCCACCTTGCGCAGATCGTCGCTCCATCTAGCAGGGGGGTGGCCCACACTACGCGGTCTCCCCTCCAGAACTCGTCTCCCCCAGCGGTTGTCGGTTCTGCGACAGATGTGACCGGCCCACTGCCACTTCAGCTTGCTAATCTTATGAGCTATGTCGATAACTTTTGTTCTATGCCGGATCTCCTCATTTCGGATTCGATCCAGCAGACATACTCCGAGCATAGGTCTTTCTATAGCGCGCTGAGCGACTTTCAATTTGTGAACTATCCGCGTAATATAGTTTATTTCAGTTTCACAAATTTTGACGTTTTGGGTAGTTTGACCTGTGGTCGACTGTACATGGTGGCTCTCACCTCGTCTCGCTCGTTTTCACCATACCTCGCCGCCTCGTCCTCGGCCTGTCTCGGGGTGTCTCAGCGAGTGTGTACAGCGGGCATTAGGTATCATCATAAGATATTTTTTGTCTATATATGTATACGTCATGAGTGTCATGACATGACATCTATACGCGTCACTATTATTATTACTGACGCAGGTATGTTTTTTTTTTTGGCATTTAGTGAAGGGGACCTCCCCTGGTACGATTCTGTCGTCATCTTGTTTTGGGTTTGATGATCATGACGGTTTTTTAAAACAGGTCTAAGTCACATAGAAATTATCTAAAATCTTAGAGCCCGCGCTCAAATACCAGGTTCAATATTCAGGTTAGGTAATTTGCTCTAAGGTCTAAGTATTTATGTATGTAGTACCTATGTATGTCACGAACTATCTACTATACTTAACTTGAATACCTTTACGTAAGTAGGTACCTAAGTAAAGTTGCTGAGCCAGAGCTTGTTACTACAGAATTCTCAGAAGTTGAGTGTCTGCTAAATAAAATGAGGTAGCAACAGGCAAAAAGTA
Source organism: Hofmannophila pseudospretella (assembly GCA_947369225.1). Lineage (NCBI taxonomy): Eukaryota > Metazoa > Arthropoda > Insecta > Lepidoptera > Oecophoridae > Hofmannophila > Hofmannophila pseudospretella. The sequence goes on from OX376316.1 coordinate 10,404,603, forward strand.
CAAAAGTTCAACATGGAGTTCTACGAAATGAAGCATGTAAATACCCACGTCAAATTCATCGTAATCGTTTGTTTTACTTATTAATTATTTTTTCGCAATAAGAATTCTTTTGTCTATATACCTTGTTTGTCTTGATAATCTTTTCGTCGTTAACTGTGAAGTTAACGAAGAGTAAGAAGAGTGATCTTCTTACCGTCGTTTAAATGTATCGTAAATACCCACGTCAAATTTATCGTAATCGTTTGTTTTACTTTTTAATTATTTTTTCACACAAAGAATTTTATGTCTACCTTTTGTCTTGATAATCTTTTCGCCATTAACTGTGAAGTTAACGAAGAGTAAGAAGAGTGATCTTCTTACTGTCGTTTAAATGTATCGTAAATACACACGTCAAATTAATCGTAATCATTTGTTTTACTTTTTAATTATTTTTTCGCACAAATAATTATTTTGTCCTGATCATATTTTCGTCGTTAACTGTGAAGTTAACGAAGAGTAAGAAGAGTGATCTTCTTACTGTCGTTTAACCTATCTTCGGGCAAGCAGCCGCATTTGCTATATCTACCAGCGGCACGCACACCTTCGGTTCGGTCCTCCATCCACCAGTGAGACACTCGAAACCGACTCAAGCGCACGCCCATCCGGCGACAAGCGCATCATGAGTGCTAACACATACTTCCACCGCTTCATAGTGAGCAATATCCTTACCTTATACTATAGTGTGATCACTTTACTTGTGTTTGCTCTGAACTACATCAAGAACCCGTTCGGGGACCCTTGGGCAACGCGGCTGAGGCTGGAGCCACCTTCCCAGCTGTCAGACCCCAAGTATGGCGTGCACAAGTATCTGAAAATTAATGTAAGTTTCTTATGATAGATTTTTCATTTATTTTTTATTATCATTTTTGGACTTATAATGTATAGAAAATTGTAACTCAACTGTATTTACAGTAGAGTTAATTCAGCGCTGTAGCCTGTGACTAAATATGCAGGACGTTAGATTCGCAAAAACTAAATGGAAGACAAACAGATCATTAAATTAAAATATAACTATGTGGCTGGCTAAGTTCAGGAAGATATACAAAAAATAAAAGGGTTCGTTTGTAGATCAGAAAACGCAGTGATTATAATATCAGATCACAGTACAGAGTTAGTACGACAAAATAAACCTCGAGATCCTTTGTTACCCTAAATTCGCAAACTTCGTGTTTTTGTTAGTCTTTAACACAAGGTGACAATAACCCGATACGACATCTCAATCCCGATAATTCTTAATGGTGAGACAACTACTTACATAAAATTGTATAGCAATTTTAAAAACTTCCGACATACCATTGTGGAGTACCTTAATTTTTTCTTGGTCGTCATTAAGTCTTCAAGGGGCCAGATGTGGAAATATCACCATAGTCCTAAACATAACCATCTAGCTATTAGGTATCGTTCCATAGATCCCTTCTGACATCAAAGATACTCCTAGGTCGTGGAAATTACTGGTCTAATATTTAACAGACACGGCTTCTTAGATTCATGGCGTCTAAATCGGATCGTCGGTTGGTGAGATAAAGTTACGTATGATGCCACAGACAAACAAACATACATAGGTACGCGTCAAACTTAAAACTAACTTAAAAATAAATAACCATCAAACTATTACCGTTCCAGAGATGTCATCTGAAATAAAATATACGCCTATATCTTGGAAATTATTGGTTAATAAACTTTATCTAATATAAGAAATATTAACATATTAGTTATTAGCTAACAGCGTCTAAATCGGATCATCGGTTGGTGAGATAAGTTACGTGATACCTCAGACAAACAAACTTACAGACAGACAGACATAGGTACGCGTCAAACTTAAAACACCTTTAGGTCGTAAAGCAGACTCTACTACTATAGTCTAACTTTAATAGGTCTTCCAGTCCAAGATTTAAATATAAAAATATTTTACTGAACAGTGGAAAGAACATTGGTGGGAATTATGGGTTATCTTACCTACTTCTATAGGTTACCCTTATCGTCATACTGTATCTATCACAGATGACAAAATATCATCCTGATTTTACTTAATCAGTATTAATTAATTAAATTCTACATATAATAGGTAGGTCTTTATAGGTCCTAACAATATTCTTATTCAGTAGTTCTTTCACAAACCATTTCGTAACATCTGTAGGTAGTTGTAGGTATTGTGGCGTAATGTAGTAGTATTTCCAAATTTGAATTGCGTCAGACTCGAAAAAAGATGCCCGAGGTGGTTCGCAGTTTAGTTCAAGGTAAAATTACCCAAAGGGAATGTAAAAACGTAGGTAGGTATCATTCTCCAACCCTAAATGTCATAGTTTAAATTAAACCTGCACTGTAAGTATAATAATATTAATACTTAATTAATAAGTAGTGGGATAACCATAAGGAAAAAAATTTGTAATATCTACCTAGCTTTTTCTAACTGTCGTTAATTATTAGATTAGGAACACGCCCAATTTAATATCGAAGCATCGTCAAGCTGCTCAATTTCAAAATGCATTTTTGTTCTAGAATTTGAGCAAGACAATGTTAATTGAATTAATGACAATGATATTTTCATTATTTTATTTCTATGTAGGTACTTATATGCCAACATTTCCAGTCACGACAAAGACTAAATGAGTGGTGACACTGAGCCTAACGACCTATGGAAATAGAGCATTGTTTTGTAAATTATAATTTTATAATGGCTGGTATTTTTCTGAAATATCTAGTAGCTAAGTTCTTAATTTACGAACTTAGCTACTAGATATTTCAGATACAACGCACACCAATCTCTAGGCAACAATGACTAGACATCAGATGACCAATTTGCGTGTTTGTCTAGTATGTTTATAAAAAAAAATATGGAAATACCATTGTGGTTTGATATCGATGTATGAAAACTTTCCATTATTTACTCTAGGTACCTTCATTACATTGCCATTGACACAGATTTTGCGATGTCACTCGCTAAATAAAAACATCGCTAAAAGAAAAGTCAACCTTACTCTAACGCGATATAACTTAAGTGTTTCATTTAGTTTTGACTAGTTTGACGGTCCTCTCAGGATCGACGCCATTATTTACTTTACCTTGCTATCTGCTCTCTAGGTGCCGTTTAGCAGGGTTCTAGTGTGCATATGAAGTAATAGAAGAACTTGGTAATAGATATTATATTTTTAAGGAACAGAACAACACAGAAAATAGTAAATGTAGAAAATAGATAGTAGTAGGAGACAAAAATAAAACGGAGAAACGTCCGTACAAGACAAAATACAGAGAGAAAAGTACAAAGTACAAAGAAAACAATGAAATTAATGGAATAATGGAATTTAGAAATGGAATGGGAATATGATTTGAATTTTGAAAATATAGATGAAGAAATGAAGATGCCAACACGAAATGGGTCACCTCATTAAAAAGGTTAAGGTTATCTCACGATAAACGCTAACGATGAGGTTGAAATTGATGGCAAGGAGGTTGATATGGACGATGAAGTCGACATCGTTACAAACTATCTCATTAAAATATAGTAAGTACCTAATTGATACTGAACTGAACGCTGGTACCGCACAACTAAACTTACGGTTTCGTCTACGTGCTCAAACTTTTTCGAGGAAATATTGGTCTTCGTTGTCTTATACTGTCTAGAAGATAATGATGTACTTTTTCTTCACTCTGTGTACCTTTGAACTGTATCAATTGCACGAAGCGTCCTATATATGGTTATATAATATACAACAAATTGTGTCAATTCAAGGTAGGTACTTAGGTGAGATTCGAGAGAATAATGCTTGACGCTTGAATTTCAATTCTCAACGGCCGGCCTTGACACCACTTTCTTGATAGGTCCTTACTTAAATACTTGTAAGATTTTATGTAGAGATTTTTTGTATTTTATTACTATATAAACCCGCGTTTGACCTGATGGAACTTAAGCGACGGTGACATCGAAGATGGAGTTAATTGGAAGGACGGAATTAATTGCACGATGGTTCACGGTGATGGTTATCTAGCTTACCAACTTACGACTTTTTCTACACAAAATTATGAAATCTCTTAGTCGTAAGTACTACTACCGGTTGCATAATATTTTTTGGAACTACAAAACCCGCTGGCTGGTGGCGTACGTGTCAATTGAAGTGACTCAATTTAAAGAACGGGATAAGTAAATTCGGATATTTAGATTTAGTAGGTATGTCTGGAGTTGTATTGTTGGGTAATTATTTAGGTAAGAAAGTAATAAAAATTGAAGAGACTAAAAGTAAGTTAAGTAATTAGGCAAGTAATGAGGTGGGTACGCAAATTAAGTACCCAAATTCGGTGATGTTAATTTTTAAAAAATAATAAAGCGTAGGTGTACGAGGCTAAAATGACTCTGGTACCACAACAATGGTTTTTATTCTTAACTTTGGATAAAAAAAACCAAATTCAAAACTATTTGTCCCTAGAATTTGCCGTATAAATTTACATAATAAATAAATGTATTTTTTTTCTTGATTTTTTTGTTCTTCCGATGTGCGTAGATTAATAATATGCTAATTTGTGTATCAACGTGCGTCAGACGAAACAAAGTGGAATCATACCTACTTTGTTTAATAGCAAATATTGTTATAGTGGCAACAACAAGGTCATTGATTGACAAAAATACGAGTAATTCCCATTTGATGCCTACCGGTCATCTACCGGTAAACGTATCGCATCTGTGGGTCAGTGATACCGTGTTACCAAGGTCAAAAAGTTTTTACTTGCCCAAATTAAAAAAAGAAAAGAAAATCAAATATTTTCCTCATTCATTTTGAATGTTTCTTTATCCTTACTCAATGAATTTTTAAATAGGTGTGTATAGGTATTCAATAAACCACAAACAACTACCAACCTTAATGACTTTGCTGTATCGTATATTTCGAAATTTTAGAAATCGTAATTGGAACGTAGTTTTTCGAAAGTAGTTTTTTAATTTTTGATTTTTTAAATTATATCGTGTTTTTTTTTATTACATAGGTAAATATATAATTAGTAGATTTTGAAAAAGTACCTAATTACAGGTACCTAGTTAGGTTAGGTTAGTTATTTCTATTGTATAACTCAAAATTATGTAATTGTCTAGAATCTCGGCATCATCCTCATTAACTCGTCACGCATAATACCGATTACTCTGCCAACTCCCGGTTAATGTACAAATAGGCCGAGACAGTTTTAACTTTTTGCCCACTTTTTGAAATGTTTTTGAATATTTTTTTGGCGCGCTTTAATTGGCTGTATTACCTGCGCTAGGCGACAGCCGACACGCTACATTATGGCGTAACGACTCTGCGAATTTTGTGGCGTGGTTGTGATGATGTAAGGTGTCAGGGCCAGGGTTGCTCTCACGGTCGAGACTTGAAATTCTTCTTTTATCGCGTGTCTATCAATCAATCAAAAACTGGGTTGGTATTTTACCAACACGGTTTTTGATTTTATTTTCTAACAAATATGTAAGTAGTACAGGCGTTAATAATTTGAAAGCTAACCGAGCTGCCCGTTACTTAATTCTGAAAGTGGAATAGTCTGCGATTACTCTAGATCTGTGGAGGGATCTCGGCGTTGCGAATTGTGAAAACAGGTCGGTTGGGTTTGTTAAACTCGCGGAGTCGCCGGAACTCGGTGGAGCCAGAAAGCGGAACGGCTTTCCAGTCTGCAGCATGCACTTTTATTGCAGTGCAGTATTACGTGAGAATGCAATTGAAAATTCTATTATAACACGATGTTTGCACGCGCACGCTACTACGCCGATACCATGCATTTCGTTCCTTTTAAGTAGACGTTTTATTAATTCGCATGTTCGATTTATGGCTTCTCGTCTATTGTCATGATGCAATACCTATCTTTTAAATTAATGAAAGTTATTTAATGTGTAACGTAACGGGCTGGACACACTTATCGTTTCCATCCTGTATCAACTGGATTGTTATAGTTGATAGAGACTTTGAGTAGGTATATACGACACTTGAATGAAAGAAAAAATACGTCAAAATTCAAATACGTAAAATTTTGACGTTTTGGGGTTAAAAATGTAAGAAACACATTTGACGTTAATTTTTTCTAGGTGTTTTTTCTAGAGATAGAAATCTCTTAAGGAACGAACGGCCGCCGTCTTTTTTCTTTAATTAATGGTAATTAATTTTAAAAAAAAGTGGTTGACTGTACCTACCTACAATGTCAAACGCGCCGCAGCCAATTACCTACTACCTACTTAATTGCTAATAGTTTCTTTGTGATTGAAGACGAAAAATTAACACTTCTTCGAGGCTATTACAGGTCAGGTAGGGGCAGGGCAGTTGAGGAAATGACATTGTTATTTACAAACAACTACATGTAAAGTTGTCAATATCATTAATTAAATGGCTAAATATGCTTCATATTATATTTTTGGAAGAATGACATATTTCTTCCAAAAATATAATATTAAGCATATTTTTTAAGTAGACGTTTTATTAATTCGCATGTTCGATTTATGGCTTCTCATCTATTGTCATGATGCAATACCTATCTTTTAAATTAATGAAAGATATTTAACGGGCTGGACACACTTATCGTTTCCACTGGATTGTCATAGTTGATAGAGACTTTGAGTAAGTATATACAGGGTGGACCAAAAGTCCGTTAACATTTAAAATGGTTATAAAAAATACAAATGCTACTTTAGTGAAAAACTGTTTATTTAATAATAAAGTAGACAAATTAGGATTTCACTTTTTAAAAATAACATCATTCAAATGTGACCCTTGTTCATCCTGGCACACCTGTAACCGGGAACGGAAATTTTGCATGACCGCCCGACAAGTGGTTGGTGAAATGTTCTGCATTTCCTCGCGTATATTTTCTTTTAATTCCTCAATAGACACTGGGTTGCTGATGTAAACTTTACTTTTGAGATAGTACGTTGTTTCGATAGTACTCGCGCAAAATGCGCGTTGCGCTCCGCTGAATGACGCCATGGTACTAAATCCCTATTAGTAGCTCTCGCTTGTAGTAACACCCCCCGCGCCAATACCCCGCCCGCGCCGACGCAGCGACCTATTCAAATGTTAACGGACTTTTGGTCCACCCTGTACAACACTTGGATGAAAGAAAACTACATGTAAAGTTGTCAATATCATTAATTAAATGGTAAATATGCTTCATATTATATTTTTGGAAGAAATATGTCAATAATAAGGTAAATTTATTTCTCAAGTTAAGGATACGGTCAGTAAGTGTACAATAAAAAAAGGTACAAATGCCACAATAAAAAGTTATTTGAAAATCATGCATCAGATAAAGTGCTAAGCTTACAAGCTGCTAGGGCAGATATTTCTAAGTACAGTCGACAACATTTTTCCCTGTTAGTTTCCGTACTATGTGCCTCTTTAGTAGGTACTCTACTGAGCTACTTTCTTTCAGGGAACCCTTGTATGTGCCTTTGAATGTACGAGTATTGTGCGTAAAACAGGACAAAAATCAGTGATTTAAAAAAAAAAAAACTCCAGCTTCTGATAATGGCTGCTGATATTTTGTGAGGTTACCTGGAATGGTTGATGATGAGATGATGGTTCTTATCGATAAGAATTCGACCATTAAATTAAACACCTATGTTTAAAAAGTGTATTCAATTATGTTTGTTTCAGAATATAATGCTACATTACGTAGAGAGTGGCGACCCCTCTAAGCCTCTGATGATCTTCATTCACGGCTTCCCGGAGTTTTGGTATTCATGGCGACACCAGATCGTCGACTTCAACAAGGATTACTGGTAAGCATAATGAATCCAACGTGATACATATATAGTCATAATACCTAGGCTAATTACTAATTAGGTAACAAAGCACTGCACTGATCAAAATTGACCGCAATGTAAAGTCAGTCTGCCCGTATTTATACTCATACTCATTTATTAAACACTATCGGGATACCAGGAACTCTGCCGTGTCAGGCCAATCTCGTGCAACTTAAAAAAGTGCGTTTTGAGATAATTGAGTTTGAAGTTGTGGATAGACAAATTAGCCTATAGAGTTAATTATAACTTTTATAGTATATCTTTGTATGAAAAAAGGTTATAAAAATATTCAGGCATAATAGTACATTATGATATAAGTGCGGTAAGTTGAAAATTACAGCCGAGGCGATATTGCTAGCCCGAGCCGTAGGCGAGGGCTATAAGGAAGCAGAGGCTGTAATTTTCAAAGCGCACGTATGTCATACGACGTTTTATAACATATTTACGAGGAAATAAATAAAACTTTGACTTTCTTAAACGAATAAATCTTTAATTACTTGTTAAAGCAGTTATAGAAATTTGAACAATTTTTAAAAGTGATTGTTACGTTGCCAGTTGCTTTTTAGCATTGAATAGTAGCACCACAATGAGCTTGACTTATATTTTTGAGAAAGTTCCATGAAATATGCTAAAAACACATTTTCTGAAAATGAATTTGCATCTTTGCTTGTTTTCCATATGATGAAATTTTGATACGCTTGTAAGTATCTATCGGTCGATTTTTCAGGCAAGAGGCTTAGAGTAGCCTTTTTCGCTGCGTTTAAGACTTGTGGCGGTGTCAAATTAATAAATTCATCACTACTTGACGACATTTTCAAATAAAAACAATACAGCGAAAAGAAAAAGCGCGCGGAATAATTTTACTTGTCCACAAATTAGCGATGCGCGCGCATCAACTTTTTTTAGGTAAAGGTACAAAAACAGCCAGTATTACTAATAAAGTAAATTAATATTTTTGTGTTTTTGTTACAGATAAATGGTTGTAATTTATTGTCAAAATTAATTAAATTAAAGAATTAAATCTTTATTTATTATATTTTATCTCCCAAAGTTAATTTTATTCATAAAATATTGACCACTTTTTTAACATAAAAACTCTTTGCTAAGATTTTAAAAAGTATCGTTCATTTTTAGACGGAGCATCTTAAAAAACCGTACATGTTACTTTATTTAAAAAAACTCGTGCGTTTCACATTACTATAACGCACAAGTGCGTAATGAGATACATTACGATATTGAAATTGGTGTAATTACAGCCACTTTACGAGCAAATATGTTATAAAGGGTCTTTAAAAATCCGCAGAAATAAATAATATTTTGCGTTTTATTCGAATAAAAGTAGTTGGGCATAACCACTGTTTCATACAAATGTGGCCACGCCGCATGTTGTAACTTAACTTACAACAGTTTGCCGCTATCAGACAGGACGCGGTAAGTATGCGGTCCATCTCATGTAGGTGCTAGATGCATGAGATTGGTGTGACAGGGAGAATTTAATATTTGTTTTTAAGGTAATTTTAATTTGTCAATAGGTAAGGTACTGTAGTGTAGTGGTATAAACAAATTCAGAGCCTATAACGATATCAAGTTACCATACACCTGGACTCGTGGGTAGAATTAGGTTTATTAACAATATTAGTAAAATAAAAACCCGTGTTTGAAGTAATTTTAACTCTAATTCTCTTTATGAGCAAGGGGCTAAACAATATAACAATTAAAATTAGGTAGGTAGCAATAATTTTGAATACAAATGTAATCATCATTATATTTTGACTGTTGTAACTAAAAGAAGTATCTTTTAGTTACAACAGTCAAAATATAATGTATAATGTATTACTATGTCATGTTACTGACGATATAGTGGCAGCATCTGATGAAATTTTTTTTAAAAGACTGTCAAAATTATTTATAATTTACGGTTACGATTTTAGAATATATATATTTTTTTAATTGTAATCTCCTAATATCATTTAATATTGTGTATTCTATTTAGTCTTAGTTACGTTCGAATTTTTTATTATGTTTCTACTAAGTATGTAGTTAGTAAACTACATACTTAGTAGAAACATAATAAAAAATTCGAACGTAACTAAGACTAAATAGAATACACAATATTAAATGATATTAGGAGATTACAATTAAAAAAATATATATATTCTAAAATCGTAACCGTAAATTATAAATAATTTTGACAGTCTTTTAAAAAAAATTTCATCAGATGCTGCCACTATATCGTCAGTAACATGACATAGTGCAGTGCATAGTGCTGTGACCGGCCCGAAATCCTGACTGAATATGCGGGAGAATGTTATATTTTTCCACGAAATTCATGAGCTGATGCTGTACAACACGTTCTATTATTTTTGAGAGGCAAACTTATTTGATTGCTTGTTTGATTAGTCAGCTTTTATTTTGTCCTCGCTGTTTGACTGACACTTTCTCTTTTTCTGTTGCCCTTTAGATTGATCAGATTGCTTCCTTGATTCATCAGCTTTTATTTTGTCCTCGCTGTTTGACTGACTCTTTCTCTTTTTCTGTTGCCCTTTAGATTGATTAGATTGCTTGTTTGATTCATCAGCTTTTATTTTGTCTTCGCTGTTTGACTGACTCTTTCTCTTTTTCTGTTGCCTTTTAGATTGATTTGATTGCTTGTTTGATTCATCAGCTTTTATTTTGTCTTCGCTGTTTGACTGACTCTTTCTCTTTTTCTGTTGCCTTTTAGATTGATTTGATTGCTTGTTTGATTCATCAGCTTTTATTTTGTCTTCGCTGTTTGACTGACTCTTTCTCTTTTTCTGTTGCCTTTTAGATTGATTTGATTGCTTGTTTGATTCATCAGCTTTTATTTTGTCTTCGCTGTTTGACTGACTCTTTCTCTTTTTCTGTTGCCTTTTAGATTGATTTGATTGCTTGTTTGATTCATCAGCTTTTATTTTGTCTTCGCTGTTTGACTGACTCTTTCTCTTTTTCTGTTGCCTTTTAGATTGATTTGATTGCTTGTTTGATTCATCAGCTTTTATTTTGTCTTCGCTGTTTGACTGACTCTTTCTCTTTTTCTGTTGCCCTTTAGATTGATTAGATTGCTTGTTTGATTCATCAGCTTTTATTTTGACTTCGCTGTGTGACTTTTTTCTTGTCCTTTAGATTAATCAGATTGCTTGCGTGATTCATTTGCTTGTATTTCGTCTTTGCTAATTGACTTGACCTTTTTCTTTTCCTGTTTTTCTTTAGATTCACGTATTTGTATTCCTTCCTGGCTCTTTGACCGACTGTTTTTTTTTCTGTTTCTCTTTAGAATTACTAGTTTGCCTAATTGATTCATCTGCTGGTATTTCTTTCTTGCGTGTGAGCAAACATATTCAAATATCGATATTGTATTAAATAGTGTAGGACTACATAAAGGAATTCTAGCCAGTTCAGCTATAAAAATTAAAAAACGGTTTAAAATTTGAACTTCTTCCGAACATATCTCTTCTACCTCCGACTTCGGTTCCGAATCCGGTTCCGACTCCGATAAATCAAATTAAAAACCCTCGGTTTCGACTCCGGTTCCGGTAAAACCACCTCCGTAACATCCCTACTTGAAAGTGCGCGGGAATATATTTAAGAGCGACGATCTATTTACCAACGAAGTGGTCATGCGTATCTATTGTAACTAATGTTAACTGTTATAGCCCGCGTCCGCGGCATCTCGCCACCGCAACGCACATCTATGGCAACTTAAGTTGCACGAGTAAGGTGTGATTGCGCTGGCCAATGTCGGAGTTACATGACTTTGACAATTGAAGTTCCTCAACAATGAAGCAAAATTTTAAAAAAGGGGGTTTAGTATAATGTGTAAAGGGGTGAAAAAACACGATTCGCACTGGCTAGACGTAACTCGTGTAACTTAAAATAACAGAGATTGGCCTGACACGGCAGAACTCTTGGTTACGTCATGCTTTTACAATAACTTAAAATTTAAAACACAATTCCTGCTAACCATAAACATAACTGGACAGGAGCGAACAGACCAGCCGATTTACATATAAATAATTAGGCTAAAAAATTAAGATTGTAGCAGCTGTAATTGGGGCTTTGTCATTATCATTATGTCATATAGGATCAAAATGTGAATTTTTATCGTCTTTCTTATTTTTTTATTATATGTACGAGTATATTAAGAATTTTATAAATGTTCTCAAATATACTAAAAAAATGTATTTATATTTACCTACTTATCCCTAGCAGGTACTGTAACTTTTATGGCATTTTGTTATGTTTTTACTCTTGACTTAGTTATATGTATAATTAATTAGTACCAAAATGTTAATTTTCAGGTGCATCGCTCTAGACATGAGAGGATTCGCCGACTCGGAAAAGCCGGAAGGCGTTTCGTTTTACAATTTGAATTTATTAGTGGAGGACATTCGGGATCTTCTTCGTCAATTAGGTAAGTTCTGTTGGTTACCCAATAAATAAAATAAATAAGAATAAGAATAGTTTATTAAATAAATAGGTACTTCGTAATCCCCAGGGTTTAATCAGGCTCGAGGGATTGTTAAATTGGAGAATTATCTTCAATGATGAATTACGTCGGTACATACCGGTCGTCGGTGTGAATTTTAAAAGAAAACAACTTTCGCCACTTTTTTTGTCTATTTCTTCCAAATACAGAGAATTCTGATAAAATCAGGGATTATTTTTTATACATAGTCGTATTACAAGTCGTTTTCGTATGGTTCTATAATGGCCACTTTTTTCGTCTAAACAGAAAACTACATAGAATAAAGTTGCTATAACTTTACTATACTACTATATAGGGTTCTGAAAAATCACATTCCGTCTGTAGAACAATCTATTTTTTTTTAAATTAACCTGTATCTAAGAGAAATTATATTCTATCAGAGTGGCGTTGGTAGTCCTTTACTTAGTTATAGATATTGTGTTTTCCAGAGAATAGAAAGTCTAGCTACCGTACCTAGCTTTCGTAATTAGCGTTGAAAGTTGGGTATTCAGAATTTTAAGACTGGATTTTCGTACAGATTATTTTACACATTCATGTCGCAGACGTAGAGGTACTTGTGGAATATTTTACTGGAATATTATCTATCACTATTAGTTCAATCATGATGTAAAGTTGTACTATCACTATCACCAATACAAAATATTACACTTTACAACTATTAATTCGATTAATTTTCATTTTTCTATATTTGTATGGGAACCTTCAAGTGCATAGACATAAATTGAAATTATTTGATATGCCGACAGTACAACCTGATGGTAATATTATTGCACAAAAATATTGCACGAATAGGAAGGTACAGTCGACCACAAGCTATAGTATACCATCTGTCAAAAAATTTCGATTAAATCTCAACCTTATGTCTGCGCAATATAGATACATTTCAGATTCCCAAATTTTGACTTTTTGGGTAGGTTGACCTTTGGTCGACTGTACAACATGAATGTGTAAAATCGCTAAACATGGAAACCGAGTCATGACCGTTCAACGTTAAAGTAGGGGATTGAGAGCAATTGGTACAAAGTAGGTAGGTACACATCTGTACTACCTACATACAAGTAAAGTGTACACTTGACTCGAGTAAAGTGAGAAAAAATTGATTTCAAGCGAATGAAATTCGGAGAAAATGAGCGAACACGAACACTGCTAACAGTTTAAGTAAATAGGCACTTACCTACTTACGGCTACGAGACGTTTTTTGTCTTAATGTCCGCAAAAGTGTTTGGTTTCAAGTTAAACCAAGTTTAAAGTCCATAGAGTTTGAAACACCATCATCAATTTCAAGATAAAATAGTACCTATATGTTACTTATAGGTACTATTTGAATACTAGTTTATATGGTACTATTTTAGTACCATTTTTAATTTACTAGAGTAAAATTCGACATTATTTAAAAAAACGTACATTATTTAAAAATTAGATATTTTTCCAGATTCTACCTAGGTATGTTCACTTTGCTCAGTGATAATGAATTATTTGGATACTTTTAAAAGACTTAAATAGTTAAGGTATATAAATAACTCGCTTTTTTTACTTTTTAACAATACGTTTAAATTTTTAAAATTTTTAAATACAAAAAGACCTGTTTGCGATTTAAAAAATCAGTGTCCCCATAATGGATAGGTAGTCAACATTAGTTTCCATGTAGGGCGGGCGCGTTCTTTACTGTATGCATCCTGCCTGCATAGTGCATATTATGCAATCCGCTTGTTAGAAAAGATACCTAGCTACTATAATAAGTGCCATTGATTTGACTTGTCATTCATACGTACATTATGCTAAGTACCACAGATTAAAATCTTATTAAAACGCTTGCTGCATTGCTGCAGATCGCGTGCGGTGTAAAGTGGAAACCCAACTTTATGACCTCCGGAACTTTGTTTTTGTCTAAATACGACACTTATAAGTAGTAATAACTATAAAATTAAGAAAAACCCTGATTGTTTTACAAAATGGATTTACCTGTCAGTAAATCAGGTGACTCAAATGTTTTTTACAAGTATGAATCAAGTTCGTAATATAAATTCATATGGAATTTCGTTGGAGACGTAAATTTCAATTAATTTAATTAATAAACCATATTATATTACAGATACTGCGTATTTACAGGAAACAACTAGCGCCACTTTTATAAAAAATCTATTACTTCCAAATACAAGAGAATTCTGATAAAAATACTCATACACATACCTACTAATTTATGAATACCGTAGGTTCTTACAGAGCTCTTGGTTACGTCATTCATTTTACTCGTATCTACTTAAAAATAATAATAGGTATTTACATAATGACCAGACATGATAAAGGCAGAAACAGGCAAAAATCAGGGATTTGCGTTGTTCTTCTGATAATAAATGATTTTTAGACAGAGGTGTTGGTATAGCTTTATTGCAAGTCGTTTTCGTATAGTTATCTTGGCGATAATAGAAAAACTAAGATTATAGAAAGACTAAGACTATAGAAATACTAAGACTATAGAAAGACTAAGTCTATAGAAAGACTAGAAAAACGACTTACAAGAACTACTATGGTTCTGAATAACCACTTGTCATCTGTAGAATAACGTAAATACCTATACTTTACGAAATGAATTTAACATAGCATATCTCTCACGTCCATAATCCCTGAGGGGGTAGACAGAGGAATCACCTTCATCACAGGTAGTTCCCACTTTTCGCTGTAAGATTTGGTGGACAAGCATGATAGGTGGCGAGCCGGCCATCGGCCGTCTACTATGGTGTAATGGTATCCACCAAGTCCTTTAGTCGCCTCATACCGTACGATATCCACGGGAAGAGTTGGGGTGGTGCTATTCTTTATGGCCGGCACGATACGGCACTTAACTGAACTTGTAGGAGAAAAACGTTTATTTTATTAGAGTGGCGCTAATTTTAGTACCTACGCAGCGTCACTTAAGTCCCTTACCTAATTCCTCACCCACATCACTCCACAGGCCGAGAGAAATGCACTCTCGTGGCGCATGACTGGGGAGGTCTGATCGCGTGCCGGTTCCGTGACGTACATCCTGAAGTCCTGAGCGCGGTCGTCATGCTGGCCAGCACTTCCAGAGAGGCGTGGCTAAACGAGCTGTGGGAAAATGATGAACAGAGGAAGAAGTCTTGGTGAGTACACCAAAAAGCGAAATAACCTCACGACAACCAGAAGAAGAAGGTCGTCTTAGGACTACCAACTAGGGGTTATAACCCCAAGTCAATTTTGTATTACACTTAAATTAATTTTTTAAGGTGGACTTAATGTTTCAGTTCCTAGTTACTCGTTTTTGGGTCTAATGTTAGAAATAGAATCAAACCTTGCTTGCTTTTTGGTTTCCGAAGTTAGTTACTCCCGTGTTTAGTTCAGTTACTTACCCTGCTTGGCTCGTACTAGATTCTAAGAGTAAACTTTTTTCTAAACTCAATAAAAACGTTCAATATTTTTTTACACAATACGACTACTAACGTATGTTTTAGGTACGTGTTCCTATTCCGCGCACCTGTGCTGGCGGAGCGACTGCTGCAGATGAACGACCTGGAAATGCTGGAGAAGTCGATGCTAGTCGCTGGCAAGGACTCCGTTACCAAGGAGGACGTGGAGTGCTACAAGTTCTGGTTCCGGAAACAATGTAAGGCACTTCAGTAATATAACCGTTAATATATTATAAATCAGGGCCGTTATGGCAGAAATTTCTTATAAGTACCTAGTATAGTATAGAGGGAGAAAGATTACTTCCACGAAACCGGCCTGATGGCGAAGAGTGCGGGTGCTTGGAAGCAATCTTTCTCACTCTAGTGAGAGATGTTTTTGAGCGACGAAAAAGGATAGACTGATGGAGTCCAATCCTAAGAGAGCTAGCGTAAATAACGTTACATGATGTAGGCCGAAAATCTATAGTACGTATGGGTGTTATGGAGGTAGAGTGAGATTGTCTGACTGTCAACGGGAGTTTGTAATCGCCTACCATCAGGTGTTGGCATTGCGCAGATTGTAGTCTAAGTCTCACCTATCCCCAATGATCCGGTACGCACTACTGACTATGTTTGCCTAGAATCGATCTGCTCTTGAAAGTTGACACTAAGAACTATTCGGCCAAGAAGACCTGTATACATAATATGGATCGAACTTCTCTCTTAGAGTATGTCAATTTAAAAACACCCTTGTATTTCCAGATACCCTCACACCACCAGTTAACTACTACCGGGCGAACTTCGAATACACCCTACCAGAGAAGAAATACTGCGAAACGAATATTCCGTTCCTCGTCGCCCACGCTGCTAACGATCCGTACCTCAGCCATTCGCTCCTCGATGTTATGAAGAAGGAATACAAGTATTTAGAAACGGAAATAGTCGACGGCTGCGGACATTTCTTGCAGCAAGAGGAGCCCGGAAAAGTGAATAAGTTGATAAGAGATTTCTTGGGGAAACATGATCTTTGATTGTTTTTTCTCGATCACTTCGATGCTTTTCATCATCTGATGATAGTGTCAATGAGGCTGAAGAAACAGTTGCCAAAGCTTCACATCCGCAGGTTTTAGCGAATTGAAAGGGCTACTGACAATGTCACAGTGTAAAGACTTTTGAGATTGTGCTATTGTGCTCCATAACCGAATTATCGCAACTTAGAATTTTTTCCAAAAAACTGGCGAATGATCAATGATAATACAGTATTCTCGCAACGGCATCGCTTTTCGACTTACGTCTACTTCAGCTAGCGCTCGACGTTTTACCTACTTAATGCCCGGTTTACATTATTCCAGTCCAGCACTGGAATGGCACTGGATAACCGAAAATGAAAGTTTACAGTTTGTTATTTTATACAGAGAACATGTGTATTTATGGGACATAACATCACCATAAAAACAAAGCCATGCGCCAATCTTATTAGCAAAAAATCTGCTACAAAATGCAACCACATCAATAATTTCTTGTAACATTAACTATTAAGCATTTTTAAAACATTGCTCTCCTGAAGTAATTGTCACTTTACTGTAGACAGTCGCATTCCAGTCCAGCGCTGGACTGGAATGGCTACTGGAATAATGTAAACCGGGCGTAATACTTTTTGCAGTAGACATTTTACTTTTGAGAAGTCTTGCGAACGCTGCGAGAATTGCCCTCTGTTCGATTTTCGCGGACCGCCTCAACAAGATTGCATTCAGTAGGGAACAATACTGTGCTTTACAAATTGTAAATTATTATTTAGTAAGTATACTGTGACAATATAATAACATTTACGTATCTCGGAACTGATTATTGGTAACTTTATATAACAACTTGTACATGGCATTTGAAAATAGGTAGGTACGCGAAATTATTTGAAAATTTGCAAAGAAATTTTATACTTTAAGAGAAATTGTACGTTGTTACTTGTTTTGTTTTAGTTTTACGGACATTATTGCTCATGCTCCTAGTATGGGAGCCTTGCATTATGTGATTAAGGCAAGCCACTTTACACAGACGTTCCTTGGGTCAATCTAAGCTGATTTAGCCCGGTAGCCACCGGGGAAAGTCGTGCTTTTTAACAATATTTTTTAATGAACACATTATTATTTACCAGTGTTTTAAAAGTCCCAGTCGATTAATGAAATATTGACATGTTTTTTTTTTTAATATTAATTTCTCGGATTTTTTCTATTGAATGACTAAAAACTAATACCGTAAATGAATTCATCATCGAAATACGAAAACGATACCAAATATTACCTAGTAGATAAAATAATGATGGTATGATATTTTTTAACGGGAACGAGGTGGTGGGCATTTTTGACCTCCTCCACCCCTGCTGCACGACCTTCGACGGTGGCTACCGAGCTAAATTAGCTTAGATTGATCCTAGGAACATCTGTGTAAAGTGGCTTGCTTTAATCACAAAGTGTAAGGCGCTGAGCAATATTACCTCCACTATTTAGAGGAACAGTTACATAGCGTCCTCGGCGTGCTATTGATATGTAGGTACATAAATATTCGGGTTTGCACGTCAGGTCCGAGTATGTGTATAGCATGCATCGAATGTTGTCGCCTGTATTTTTAGGTTCTAGATTAAATTTTAATTTTAGGCTTTAGGTATGATGAAGTCATCTTGTAATTGTAATTAATAAATATTTTAGTTTTAAATCTTAAAATAACAATAAATTACGTTATTAGTTTGAATTTTTTTAATCATCAACATATTTATTGTGTCCCTATTTCAGTAAATTAAAAAATTAAATAGGTAAGTAATATTCATATTTAAAGATCATTTATTACGACTAGGGTGGATGAATCGGTGGGTGAAGCCTCGGAATTCACGGTTCCATTCGCTGCAACATGCGTTCCACCTTCCCCCCACTTGAAATCAGCGCTTTGTGATTCGACGGAGCGAACCAAACCGGGGCCGGGGCTGGAACCGGACGCGTGTACTCCGTGGCAAACTTAGGACTGGTAGCCTAGGCTAGGTTAAGTTGCTGTGCTAGTTGCGAGCCTATGCTCAAGTTATATACAAGTTAAGAAACGTTGGGCGTTGTCAGACAGAATTAGGATGGGTTGCTATGTGGCACAATTTTCAACGGAGCCGCTCCATACCTATTCCTCCGGCCATTTTATTATGTCAGAGGCTTACCGCGGCCTGAACAACTCTGACAATATGTTGGTCAATAACTACAAGACAAGAAAGAAAGTAAAATAAATAAATATTTAGGTAGTTATTTAGAACTCATACTCATACTCTTGGAAAAGTACCAAGACACGGAAAAAATGTTCCAAATAACGTCGAAAATCCCTCCTTAAATAAATAATTTGCTCGATTCTGAATCAGAAATAAGCTACGTAATCGATTTGTAATAATACATTACGATAACGGTATTGAAACATCACTAACCCAAGGTTCGTTTGTACTCGACTACTAGTTTCGTACGTTCGAATAGATAGTGGATAGCGAATAGTGACTTCTGCTCTACCTCTATGCTTCTGTTATGTTGCCGCCCGTGGCTGTGTATGGTATCTATGTATGAGTTGATTTATGTTGTGACTTCGATTTTTTAAATCAACCCTAAAATAAAATATTTTATTAGTCTGTCTAGGGTTCACGGGCCCTTTGAAAGGCTTATGCCTATATTATTAATTACCTACATACATTTAGAAACAACCTGTACCTATACTAATATTATAGGTATATATAATAATAATATTAGAAGCTAGAGAGGCATGCTAAGACCGAGATTTGTGGCTCTGCATTCTTTCTGCATACCCCGCTAGGGATATAGGTAGCGTGAAAGTACAAATACAAATATACTTTATTGCACACTCGGGACAATAACAAAACATACAACATAAAGAGAGGTACAATACAATGTGCAGAAGGCGGCCTTATCGCTTTAAGCGATATCTATGTAGATAGATAACCTACATTACATAGGTTATGTATGTAATTAACTAATTACCATAAATAAATAAATGATTAGTACTTTCACCAGGAATAAAAAAAGAAATAGGTATAGGTATACCAGAATCTCATGGCATTTAAAAAAAAATAAAAAAATAAGTTTTCATATGGCAATGTCAAGTGTCATCTGTCAAATCAATGTACGAGATCTGTCAACCGCTGCTGAGATTTTGTGATTATATTCTTGAAATTTGTTGTTTTTGTGAAAATGACGAAAAAGCCACTTCGATCTCAAGCGAGAAATATTGTTTTCAATGTCTATCGTAAAATAAAGGAAGAAGAAGGTGTAAATCAAACTCAATCTCTTATTTTAAAGCGCACGGTAGAGTTGACCGGTAAGTTGGAGTGAGTTGTTTTGATACTTTTATTTTTTTTTAATTTTTGTTAGGTACTTAATTGTGACTTCTTTATAGGGGTTTCCAGTACTACTATACGGCGAATCGTAGCTGAGGGCACATCGAATCATGGTGTGTTTTCCACGCCTGGTAAAAAGAGGAGAGGGGGCAAGAAGAAAATCAACTTGGACAGTTTCGATTTGCAGTTGATTAGGAATAAAGTAAAAGAATTCTATACAGTTCGGAAGGAAATTCCAACAGTAAATAAACTGTTACAAATTCTTCGACAAGATATTGATTTAAACGGAGGGAGAGAATCTCTGAGGTAAGAAAAATAATAAGTGATAATCCCTCTCACTCTCACTCGTAAGAGGAGGCCTGTGCCCTGCAGTGGGACGTATATAGACTGATGATGATGAATGACTAAGCTATCGTTTGAGTAACATGATAAATGTTATTATTTTTTACAGACTTATACTTAAGGAGATTGGTTTTGAATATGTTAAATGCCAATCAAAAAGGACCATTTTGATGGAGAGAGATGACATAAAACTACAAAGATACAAGTTTTTGAAGCGTATACAGGAAAACCGTGAAGCTGAAGAGCATAATAAATTGGATGTGATTTATTTAGATGAGACTTACATTCACGGTTCATGTTCTGTGAACAAGTGCTGGCAAAGCAAAGATATTGCAGGTCCATCTAAAAGTATTTCACTTGGAGCGAGGTGGATCATTGTAAACGCTGGTGGAGAAAATGGCTTTGTGCCAAATTGTTGTCTGGTGTACAGGTCAACAAGTGTATCTGCTGACTACCACCACGATATGAATAAGGACAATTTTACAAAATGGGTGACAGAGAAGCTAATTCCAAATCTGACAAGACCTTCACTAATTGTTATGGATAATGCTAGTTATCATTCCGTACGTGTGAACAAACCGCCCACACAAGCCAATCGTATCACTGATATAAAAGAATGGCTCCGTGCAAATGATTTGCATTATGATGATCTTTGGCGTAAATGTCAATTACTTGAAGTTGTGAAACAAAACATGTCTGCGCCCTTATATGAGATAGATGAAGTATTAAAATCGCACGGTCACGAAGTTTTAAGGCTCCCACCTTATCATTGCACATTGAATCCCATAGAAATGATTTGGGGTATAATGAAGCAAAAAGTTGCTGATAAAAATGTAAATAGGCCTGCAAGTGACATAAAATTATTAACAGAAGAAGCTTTCTCACAAATTGGTGCTGAGGATTGGCGAAAATGTTGTAAACATGTAAACGAAATTGAAAACGATTTCATCAAGCAAGATAGAATAATTGAAATGCTGGAAGAGCGATTTATAATAAATACCTCTTTATCTTCATCATCTGATGAAGAACAAGAAATGCAAGTAGAGTTCTTGGAATCGTTTTCTAGTTCTGAATGAGGTGTTAAGTTATTTGTATCATTGAATTATATATAATAAATTAGTACATAAAGTAATTCACGATTGATTTATTTTTCATGACATATTTTCTAAGTTAAGAACCCGATGTATCAATACTAAAGACGTAAAAAAAATTAAACAGTATCAAGATCGTTTAATCAAATTTCCCCAGTATTGCACACCACAAAATTTTATTTCCCCATTTGCCATGAGATTCTGGTACACCTATATAATGGGAGGTTCTCTTTTTGTTTTTAAGGAGTATTTTTTTCTCATAGATGGCTCTCGCACGTAGGGGCGATCTATCACTGTCAGTCAATAACAATTCACGCGTCACGCGTTCAAATAGTATCTAAAATGAAATAAACGCGTAGATAAAAAGGGATAAAACATAATTTGCTATAGCGCGATCTCGCTTATACATCTAAAGGCTCTCGTGGAACTTCGTAAAACTGCAACACTAAACGTTGGCAGTTTTACGGCTCTGGCTACCAGCCTTTTAGACATTAAAAAATAGCGCCATCTAGAGAGCCTCTTGGAACCAATTGGAAAACCTCTCATTCCTTGCGATTTAAGAAAACTTCGCAAATACATAAACAAAAATGATTATTTCTCAAATCTTTGACCGAATTATGTTATACGCTATTTCACTAAAAGTTGCATGAAAACGCAGCTTCAAGGTCGTGTCGTATAATCCTACTATGATGGATAGAACAATAATTTAAAAATGTCTTTCTTCTATCTCTTTTTTTCTAACACATTTAAAATATAGACATAGCGCCATCTCACTCGATTGGAAGGGTAATTTGATTTGGAATCATTATAGTTCGCATCAAATGAAAGCTAATGGCCGCCACGGTCTAATCACGAAACAGCTGATGTGCGTCGTTTGGATTTTTTCAATGAAATTTCGTGTTTTGTCCAATTCATTGCATAAAATTTCTTAGATGATAGGTCATTTGTGTTACTATTTTGTGTGGAAATCAGGGTTTGTGCAGTTTAGTTTTGAAAATGGTATAGCTGTAGATTCGTCCGTTTTCTACATTGCTGGCTTTTTCAGATGTCACTGACCATACAGCAAATCATTTTGGACGCAAAAAGACTCGCAGGCCGTCTCAAGGAGCGAGAAACCGAAGCTGATGCTCTGCTGACTGAGACCCAAACTGCCTACAGACAAATACATACGATGAAACAGGTACATAAAGCTTTTGAGATTTATACCTACTCTACTCCATTGATGGTTTAATTTTTTTCTTGCTTTTTCTGTGACTAGAAACGTTATGTGTACCATATGTTACGGTAAATGAATTCCTTTGCTTTACGTCGTACGACTTCTCTATACGAATAAAATTGTAATATGGAATTGTTTGTTCTATTCAGTTCATTGACCTTGTCATTCTATATTTTAGATGTAGTAAACAATCAATGTTTCAATTTTAAGTAAGATAGGTACAGTACTTATTATATTTGACTGAATTCAGTCAACGATTCAGTCGACTAACTAGACAGTCATTTGTTTATACGCTGTAAATCACGGACTAAGTATACTGAATGCATTTACACTGACTGAATTAAGTCAAACTGATTTCAGTCAAGAATAATAGGTGCTTAGTTTTTCTATATCTAGTTCACATATTCATAATAATTAATAACCTTAGATGAGTAACATAATAATAAAACCTATAGAGATACCAAATAATAATGATAATTTTATTTTGGGCTGCGTAGGCCCTTAGACAAGTACCTTACATACTACTTACATAAACATAGGTAATATTCTAAAGGACATGTATACTGTTTCAGTACAAAGAAGAAGTGGATACTTTGAACGAAGCGTCCAGAGAGAGGCCAAGGGGAGCTCTTATTGCAAGCATAGAGCGGGAGTCTCGGCTGATGCGTGACGTGCAACGTGAGAACGGGGAGCTGCGGGCAGCACTGGAGGACCATAGACGAGCTTTGGAACTCATCATGTCTAAATATAGACAGCACACTGAAAAGAGGATATGGGAGTCTAGAATAGATTTCACATCAGCTATCAATGAAAAACAGCAGGAGGTATGAATTATTGTCTCTTATTTCAATATTTTCCTTTGTTCCAATTTTTATCAAGGTAACTCTAACACTAACTTTTCTTTTTATCTAACTCTCAAATCATGTATACAAAACATTGATGATATCTGCCAGTACTTACTTATTTGTACATAAATATTGGGCATGTTCGTGTATTTAGGCTTGTACCTATGTGGGTTTTTCATAGCCACCAGGATGTCATGTACCCTTTTTTTAGAGACTATACAGTGGAAAACGCATCAGGCCTTTGGTACTTTGTTTGATACATTTATACAAATGTCAAGAAAACAACAAAAACTTATTGCGACAGGGTTCCAAAGAGTATAGCTTGATGTGTCTTGCACTGTACATTATTTTGTGTTAACAGTGACCCATTCATTATGTTATTTCAGCAAATTCGTCAACAAGCAGAGAGGATCAACGAAATGACGAGTGTGATGTACAAAGCGGTCACATTGGATGAGAACGGAGAGGCGAGGAAAGAAGAGGAGCTGTACCAAAGGCTCATTACTGAGAACAAGGTGAATAATACATGTTTTTGATGGATTGTAAATACATTGTACCCTACTTTCACTTGAAAGTCTTGAAACACTTGAAAGTTTTTATAGTTATAATCTTTCAATTATTAAATTCATAATTTTTTTAAACTTAATGTTTGGGATTTTCTTGGAACTTTTCTATGTGACGTAATAATTTGATTGTTTTATACCACAGATACAGTTTGTAATTAATAAAAGTTCTGTCCAATCCAAAGGTGAGTTGATCAGGTTTCTGCAATTGAACAAGTTTTGTTCTAAAATTCTTCGAGGCTTGCATTTTGTTCTCCATACAAAATCATCAGCTGAGAACGAGCTGTATAGATATTAGAAAAGAATAGAATATATTTTATTGCATAGATCTTATTATAAAACAATGTAGGCAGTCTTAGTGTTAATGAGCGATCCAGGCAAACTTTTGGTATTTTTTTTTTAATAATATTAACATTAAAAACCTTTGAAACTCTCCTCATGCACATTCTTAGGAGTAGAATTTAAAAAAATACATGTAATCCCATTCCATGGCCTCAGAAAAATGCTACAAAAATATTTGAAAGTTTTAATAATATTAACAACATTAAATACCTATGATAATACGCTTCTAATGCACATTCTCATGACTCATTTAAAAAATACACGTAAACACATTCCAGGGCCTCAGAGAGATGCTGGATCTGTCGAGACGGTACGGCTCTGACAAGTCTCCGACGCCGCCGACGGAGGACAAGGACGTGCAGACGGATGGGCCGCCTCTTACCGGCGCGTGACGGCCCACGGCGGAGCCCTGCCGCCTCTGAGCGAGCGCCCGGCGGCTGCGGGCAGGCCCCGCGCCTCTCTAATAGATAGCTGACACCACACCTGTCCGCACATTTGCACTACCATCCCTACCCTCATGGCACAAGAAAGGGATATCGAGTACGCAAATTGCACGATGTTCACGTCAGCACAAGGTATAGAGTCCTCCAACGCTAACTCTGCAATGCTCTGTCTGTCGGTTTATCCGATATTGTCTATCTCTCTCTCGCTCTCTCTCTACCTTATACAATAGTTTGTCTATGGTTCTGCAGACTGAGCTTTGGAGGACTCTAGTTTAACCACAAATGCAGTACTGCGCCTTTGGTAGCGACATACGTGCGGGGGGAGGGAAATGGGCGAGCGCGGAGGGGAAGCGGGCGGGCGCGACGGGCCTCACAGAGTGTAGCCAATGAAGCGGCCCGCTCCGCCCCCGCGTCTCGCCGCGCAGCTTCCTAAGGCGCAGCACAGCATCTGGTCAAACTATATCACATCAGCCCAAGGGTACGTCATCAAACCTTATGATGATGTTCCCTTGTGATGACTTGAACATTGTGCAATGTGTTAATGAGCCGTCTTCTTGTGCAATGCCTACCCTTCATCTGGGTGGAGCTGGCTTGGCTAGAAATCTAGCCAATCTAACATACCTGCGCGCATAAAGGTGCGGTTACACTTGACTTCGAGTCAAGAAGAATGCGGTCGACGACTCAAGTGTAAACAACGGAGGTCGGTGACCGTAGGTCGTCCACCGCACGTCGGTCGCCGAAACGGTCAACGGCTAGATGTAACTGCGTCTTCAAGGATCTCTGTATGCGTGCACGCACTATGATATATGCGTGCGGTAACGGGACCCCAGAACCTAAACTAACCTTCCCTTCAGTGTGCGAGGTCAAGCTGCGTTTTGTTACAATAACTATCATAGCTCAATGTAAACTTATAATTTAAGATAACCCATCAGGAAGCAAATTCTCATGGAGTGATATAAATATCGAAATAAAAAAGGCGGATATTGAAGCACGGATTTTTTGCCATGATATTTATCGGGTCCTAGCGATATATTCATGCATGTAACGAGTGGTCCTTAGCAGTCGGATATGTTCTTGATATTTATAGTCGGACATGTGTAACGGGATATTTATCGAGTTGCGATATTATATGCCGTTTTTGAGAATTGGCTTCGTGTTCGAACGATAACGGAAGCAGCCACTAAAACACGATGCAGAGTAACACTAAATACATAACTGCGATTCACGATTTGTGCGATAAATTAACGTCGTCGCAGTTTGACCAACCACCAACGACATATTATACCCTAGACGAGTAACTTCCAACAAAATTCTCGTAAAAGCCGGCACCAAACCTCATGCCACTGTGTGCGAATTGAAAATAATGCAACACATTTCTCACACAATGAAACTCAAATTATTATTTGAACAAAAATAGATCTTACGGAGTTGTCACAAAGGCGAATATGCGTCAATCGGAAGGCGCGATTGACTCGCCGCTCGCACTCCGTTTTATACCCCGCCCACCTGAGTACACATTTTGTGGCACCACTCGCGTGCGTCTATTACATTTCTAGGGTATAATATTACGCTGGCTACCACGCCTGATGCTGCTCATCGGCCGTGAGTTTTATCAGTATCGTAATGTGTGGCGTTGCTTCGAACTTGTTGGGTGTAACATTACCAAATTGGAGTGCGTTCCAGAACCAGTTGAAATTATTCACTTTGACAGTACACGTTCCATTGCTTGTTTTGAATACAAGTTGATACATTTTCAGCTGTTAACGCGGTAATGGAACATGGTCAGTTGTCAACGTGAATCATTTCAACTGGTCATGGAACGCTCTCTTGATAGCAATGATAGCATTTTGTTGTGGCATTTCGTTCAGTGACAAACGAACCAGAGGATTTTCAGATGTGCAGACAGGGTGTCCACATTTTCTGAAACCAGTCACCGTTCCAGTATACAACTTGTACTTGCAGATTTTGGATGTTAGGTCTTTTGACAGAACTCTCTCAATTCACAAATGTGAAGTAATACAGCGAATACAATTTACAATTTGTTTCTCCTTTGGTTGTATTTGATGTTATTATAATTATGATGAAATTGAGTAGAAATATAAAATGTTTGCGCTCATGTTAAACCTATGAATAAATAATTGGTAGTTAAATTCCTATATCGCCTCGTATTCCGAGAAATGCATTCTGTTTAGTCAGTGATCAACGGAAATTGTGATCTTCAATACCTACTTACTGTTTGTGTGAACGTTATCCTTATTTCAGTGTTTAAAATTATTCCTTTTAGCGATGTTTGTATAAACATCTGGAATTAATTAATTACTTTGAAAAGTTGTCTTTACATTTAATTCTATTCTAATATGGAAATTGTTAACAGTTATGTATAGTACTTTCTATTAATTAACGATGGAAGTCTAATTTACTTAGTTAATACTTATTGCTCACGGAACACCTTCACTTATAGATTTAATTATAATACTCTTTTATTGTAAATCTTAATACAAATTCTACTAATTGATCTTTAGATTGCTTAATATTATAATCTTCTTTAATTTTGTTTGTAAGTGCAGTACTTTCCTGGGACCCATTATTACTTACCTATAGAAACATCATTGATAATGATAGATAACAAATATTATAATTATTATACTCATAGGTAAGTTGATCATTCATCATCCAATCACATGAAGTGCTAGTCAATTCACGATAACAGGTCACGCTTTGTTCTGTATTTACTTTCATTAGTATTATTAATATCCTTCTCCTGTTGTTGAACTGTAGCTAATAGAGAATTCACTATGTATAATGTGAGTCATCTGTTGTGTTTGTTGTTCATAATAGAGGACCTATACGCTAGTGGTACGTGAATGAAGTATTTACTGAAATACGCAATATTTTTTCATGCGATATAGTAAGATCAGCTTTGGATGTTAGTGTTACAGTAGAAGTGATAAATAGTAGCGACTCTCGGTAGTGCATTTCCATGCAAGCAAGCAATATACTGTGAAATATTTCATGGGCCAGCTTGCACCAATGCCGAGCTAGCTCAAGCTTTAACTTTGGTTAATTAATCAATTGTAAAACCAGTAACTAACGGGGATATAATCTCTGATCATCGTAGATTTACATTGGTACAAGTGGTCTACTGTTTAATGATAAAAATAACTGTGGATTATATAATATTCATAGAAATATGTGAATAAATTTAAATAGCTGTAATAATAGCCGTCCTCGTTTATGGCATTGGTGTGTGGGTATTTGCAAGTCTCTATCGATTACTAGTAACAAAATTTAAGTCTGAGTAAAGTTTATCTCGATTTATTATCTCAATTTGAAAACTAGTCGCTTGGAATTCGACATCAAGTGACTCTAATTTTGTTCAATATGATTGAATCTATCGTAAAGAAAATAGTCAGGAAAGAGGATTACATTGGCTTAAAACATGCGGTGTTATTGATATGATCTGATACAAGTATGGAAGTATGCTTCGTGACTCTTAGTAATGCTAGGAAAGCTGGTTAAAAAAGTGGCTAAAGTTATGGTTTATGCTACTTCAGGGTAACTGCAGTTATGTTAATGCAAGGATTTATAATTATTGTAGACAATTTAACCGACTTCCTATGGAGGTTAGAGTAATATTAGTTAGAATGTAAAATTTAGTTTGTATTTCTCTTATAATTACCTACCATCATGAAAAATAAATTTATATGGGGTTATGTCTATGCGTATTTAGTATCTTTCTAACGTTTTATTATACTTTTTTCTAAGACAGACATACATACCTGCACAAATTAATTAAATATAGGTATAATAATGATATTAGAATTCATATTAATTGGTTTTTCCCAAGTTTTTCATTGCTAGATCCTGTAATTTTGAACTATTTCAAATACAACTGAATCTATTCTTAAAATTCTATCAATGTTACATAGATTAAAATTAATACTACAAGCTACTGAAAGAATTTTTAGAATCGAAACCAGTAGTTTTTGAAAAAGTCTCAATCGTACATGTTGGCCCTGTATACCGTTTCCTACAGCTGACTACTAGACCAATCAATCGAAATTATCCCAAAAGTAGCGAAAAGACTACCGTTTTTTGAAACAATGTTTATAAAGGACATTTTTGAAAATGTATTTTTTAACTATTTTAGGCTTATAGTTGATCAGATTGTTGAAAACCGTGCACTGCGAGCAAAGAATGTGAAAATGTTATAAGAATTATTTATGAGAATATGGCTTTCTGGAGAGTATTTTTTATGTAATTAAATTTGCATTACTTTTAACGTTATCGACGATAACAGATCTAAATTCTTGTTATCAGTTTTAAAATTGTTCTAATTTTCTTGAATTTCTTCAATGGAATAGTGAAAATATTGTCCCAATAATGACTTAGTCATCCTATATTTATACGAAAACGATACCAAAAAAGGCCCTGGTGGGGGTAATCTGCTTGGGCTCTTATCTTCAGAATGATCCTTTGGTTGTCCTAAATACGTGTGATAATTTTTACATTCTTTGCTCATGTAAACTGCATGATTAATTATGAATCTGTGTAACAAACTCTCGAACTGTTAGTGGGTGGTTTATTTGAATACTAGTTTTTGAGGAATTTTGATTACTTTGTAATGTTATGTATTACATACATTTAATGGAGCCGATTAGCGCCGCGTGAAGTTAGATCGAACCAATTGCGTGATTGCAGTGACACTCCCCCCCAGTCCGTACCGCCAAAGAGTAAAATGCCATCGGCGCTCTTCTCTTTAAATTTTTAAAATATATTCAAGTACTTATTCACACGTGGGGATATTGTGCTACGGTACATAATTCAAGTTGTGTGTCGTCGCATATACTATTGCCTTAGAATTTCCGAAAAGTGAGGAAACCCATGTTTGATTTGATCCAGGGTAATACCCCATTTTAAGATATGCGTGTGCATTTGATGCAGATTCGTTCAGCCATTGAGGCGTGATTTGATACTTATCGTTTCGTTTCTGGGATTCACTGTTGATACTATGAATGGATTAATATTAGGTACTAACTTGCCTCCGCGGGATCGAAAGACAAACTCCGCGTGGGACGATGCCTGTAGCATTAAGGCGCTGCAGGCTGGGTTTAAGGGATGGTTGCGATGACACACAGCAAGCTCTAACGTAAGGCATAATGTAAAAGGTAATTTGTGGTACAGTGGGCCACATATCAGGGCATTCATTATTTGACAAGAAATCGTAACAAAAACTTGTTGCGAAAGGATTCCACGGAGAATAGCTTGATGCGTCTTCTACTAAACATTAAAGTGTGTCAAATGAACCGCCTCCTAGAGACCCTTTGATGTTAATTTTGTATTAGACATTGTTACTATAGTGTATATTTAAATGAACTTGTATGGCTTCACAATATCGTTTGAAACATATTGATTCCGTATCTATAAAAATGTAAAACATTACCTCATTGTATGCTTGTGTGAGGTCTTAAATGTAAATTGTAGTTGACTAAAATGAATATTAGGATAAAATTGCTGGGTACTTCAGCATTATAAAATAGAAAATTTAGTATTATTTTAAAATGATTTCTTAATGTTATAGAGAAAGTAATGGTTGCTGTAGCACAGCTATGAAAATTTTGAATTAAATTTAACAGCCGCAAGTATTATCATGAAATAACCCGATGGTTAGTGCTTCATTCATCATAGACCTTACATCTATAAAAGGTTAGTGTCTAACCCCGGGTTAAATCACAAATCGTCTTGCACCACCGCAAACCCTCCGTTAAACTAGAGTTTACTTTTATCAAAATAGTTTACCCTGGGTTATCTTACACTGGTTAAGGACATTTAACCCGAGCTTTGGCGTAAGTGGTTCTTGTATTATATTTCATGTGCGGTTTAGGTTTATCCCAGCGTGAACGTTATCCAGCGGAATTATTACGAACTTTCATGATAATAATTATGCTTATTATGTGAGACTTGTGACCTACTAATAAATCCATCTGAAGTTGCTTGTTTTAGTAAGGACAACAATTTCCTATACTATTAGCAAATGATCGTACATCATCATCATCAGCAGCCTATTCTAGTCCACT
Source organism: Hofmannophila pseudospretella (assembly GCA_947369225.1). Taxonomy (NCBI): domain Eukaryota; kingdom Metazoa; phylum Arthropoda; class Insecta; order Lepidoptera; family Oecophoridae; genus Hofmannophila; species Hofmannophila pseudospretella. The sequence continues at coordinate 10,435,609 of OX376316.1, forward strand.
GCTGGACATAGGCCTCTCCCAGGGCGCGCCATTGAGCCCGATCTTCGGCTCTTCAGCTCATCCAGTTGCTGCCAGCCACCTTGCGCAGATCGTCGCTCCATCTAGCAGGGGGGTGGCCCACACTACGTTTGCCCAAACGCGGTCTCCGCTCCAGAACTCGTCTACCCCAGCGGTTGTCAGTTCTGCGACAGACGTGACCGGCCCACTGCCACTTCAGCTCGCTAATCTTATGAGCTATGTCGATAACTTTTGTTCTATGCCGGATCTCCTCATTTCGGATTCGATCCAGCAGAGATACTCCGAGCATAGCTCTTTCCATAGCACGCTGAGCGACTTTCAATTTGTGAATCAGTCGCACCGTCAGTGTCCACGTTTCGGCTCCGTAGGTCATTAAATGATCGTACATGACAATATTTATTTATATAACAACCCATGATTGTAGGAATTCATCATCAGCAGCCTATTCTAGTCCACTGCTGGACATAGGCCTCTCCCAGGGCGCGCCATTGAGCCCGATCTTCGGCTCTTCTCATCCAGTCGCTGCCAGCCACCTTACGCAGATCGTACCATGGCCGCCACCGTGACCAGGAATAGTGGGGCGGCCGGGAACTGGGGGCCGTTTTCTTTTTGCGCTGTCCATAAGAGGTGATGCCATAATCGCCACGCTAGGCCTGCGGGTTGGCGATCGCAGTAGCCGGGTCGCTTGCCCCGATGACGCTGCTGCCCGTCATCGTGCTTCTGGTATTTTGACCCAGCCATAATTTGAGTGGTTATACCGCCACTAGTCGGTCGCCAGGGACTCGTTCGTTAATCGGCAGGATGCACCACGTGCAGGTGAGTTTGACATTTGGAGGTCTAGATGTTGGTGACCCCCCTTACATCCCATAGGAATTCATTGTGTTCTTATTTTTCTAATGCACTTGGACACTTATGTTTTGTGTTATTACTTCACTTGTTATGTACTACGAATAAAGAATATATTTCTTTAGTCGTAGATTATGAATAGTTATTTGATTCTGATGTGGAGAGTATAGGAGAGGTAAATTAGCAACACGTACCCTATATAGATATAATGAAAGCAATGATAGACGATACTCTTAGTTATTTTCTGCTGTAGAACAACACTTGTAGAGCAAAAATGGTAAATGTATCTGTAAACGTAATTGATAAATATATTATATTATACAATATAAAAATATTTACCTAATGTGTATTATTTATACAACTGCTTCATTAAAATGCTAGGTGCAATGTTATATATGCATATACTGTTACATAATATACAGGGTGTAACATTAAGAACGGTCAGTATGGGAAAGTCTGAAACTATAAGACATACGAACATCTGTTCTTAGGAACCATGTCATCAATTTTAGTAACAAGAAAAACTGTATACATACATTTTAAAAAAACCTGTACTCAGCCTGGGAATCGAACCCGGTTGTTTTGAAAAAAAAAATATCCAACATAATTTCTATTTAGATATCGATTGTGTAGGTCTTAAGGAATAAATGTTAGTATGAAACGTGATGTTTAAAATTAATAAAACGCATTGTTTCCATATCTTTTAATTTATTTTAGTAGGTGTTCGAAATGACTACCATTTTGTAAAATACAACATTCAACTCGTTTAGGTAACGATCTTACTATTGAATTTTGTATCTTCAGGTGGTGAATTTGCGTTAAAATTGTCTCTATGGCTGCTGGTCTCTAGGTCTTCAATTGTGTCGTAGCTTGTTTTGTACACTTCATCCTTAACGTAATCGATATCTAAATAGAAATAGTGTTGGATTTTTTTTCAAAACAACCGGGTTCGATTCCCAGGCTGAGTACAGGTTTTTAAAAAAATGTATGAATACAGTTTTTCTTGTTACTAAAATTGATGACATGGTTCCTAAGAACAGATGTTCGTATGTCTTATAGTTTCAGACTTTCCCATACTGACCGTTCTTAATGTTACACCCTGTATATGGTGTTTTAACAAATTATTGTATTGATAATTCTCAGGGGGACTCTGAATGATTAACGGAATAACTTTTGTTATTCTTAAAAATTGGCAAACCTTTTTTTTTATTAAATTCAAAGTAAGAAAGAGCTATGTTCTGAATATTTCGGCTCCCTGCCTGATCATTTCCAGTACCTTCTGTGTAATCAATTCATTTAGTAAATAAATTAGAAGGGTGAAAAAAAATCCGCGAGCAGGATTTGAACCTGCGACCTTGCCTTTCCGTGGCACTGCTCTCTAACCAATTGACATATTATTATATTATGAGCCTAGCATTTAGTATGCATATGCCTAGATTTGGTCTTTTTTTACAACATCCATGTGTGATCATGATCATACATGATATCAATATAGAGGTGTTTTACTTACATCTTGTATTACTATTTAAAGTTAGCTCGTTATAATCTTAATAATCGAGTATTTAATTAACTACTACCTATCACAAGACGTCATGATGGCAATTTCTCAAAAGGAATAGGTTTTTTAGAGGTGTGGACAATAGCACTTTTAATTTTACGTGTAAGTAAAAATATTTTTAATTCACAAACTTACTGTTTTATTATTTGAGAAAAAAATGGAAAAAAATGTTGATAATCAATCAGCTATTAGTTATAACATTATTTTTTCTGAAAATGACACTGAATTATGAATTATTCATGTTCACTTTTCGACTTGACTTTACCTTTTCCACTAAAGGCGCACAGATATGGACTTAGAATCTTCGGTGGCTCCTAAAGGAAAATAGAACGAATGTCGTTCAGGAGCTGCCGTGTGTATCAGGAACCCAACATTGGGAATGATGTTCCACCGCATTGTGAGGATGATCTTTTTGTGACCTCTAGAAGAAAAAAACTTTAGCATGTAAAGGTTTCAATTCGATGTAAGGGAAAACTATCTAAAATCGGTTATATTACAATTTGAAATCTTTGTCGCGTTCATTTTTATTAAATCATGGATTTAGTGTTCCCTGATACCTGTATCCAGATAGCAAAACTTACGTAGTTTCCCTTCCTTCATACCAGAAATAGTACTTTGTGTTCATATTGTTGAAATTAAGCTTGGCAAATCTTTTCCCAATGATATACGCGTCCCATAGGATTTCTTGGCTCTGTTGCTTCTTCGAAAATGAATATTCTGCAGTGAGGTACAAATAAACCCACTTCACGTTCCAGTTGAAGAGGTGACTTAGATCTGCCTTCAGGTCGAAGGTCACAAAACCAAGGATTTTGTTTGTATCTGATCCATCAGGCGGCGTATGCTTCCTGTAAATAATAGTAGTACCTAAGTTAATACTATTGAAATATTGTCCGCCTAGAAAAAAATTGGCACATGACTACATTTGTTCTACTCCAGTAGAACCTACGCCCTGAAGATTACTTCAACGTTATTCACTCTAGTAATAATGCGTATGTACTTAATTACGTACCAAAATTGACCCCCCAGTGTGGCTCACGTTCGCCCGTCCCGTATTTCTAGGATACTGGTAGGTGCGGTAAATTCGTGAAATCATCTACCTATACTTTACTAACCCTACATGCCATACCATTTTTTCCTGACGGACTAAAAACCATCATCCATTAAGTATTTATAGTTAGGCAGACAGTTCACCTGATGGTAAGTAGGCAGCGTCGTCGTCAAATATTTTTTGGCGACCAACTTAATAGGAGCGAATCTGATTCTGTGGGGGTTCTACCACCAGCAACTTAATAAGGGTCCATAATAAGAATACACAGTTATGTTAATTGAAGATGGAAAATCAGGCTCTGGACTCCGCTTTCACTGGTCGCCTTTTATGACTACTTACGTACGACTCACGGGAAGAGATGGTTCTCTAATTCGTAACCAATTCACAATAACTCTAAGGGAAAAAAATGTAGGACTTTGTACTAAATAATTTTATACTTACGCGACAACTTTAACGGTGTTTAAAGCAACCGTGCCACTGTAATCCGTAATTGAAGTGGATAGAAATAACGCAAATATTAGGCATATTAGAATAAATACAGTGCTATGAACAACATTGTATGATCTTTTATAAAGAGAATACATTTTGTTACTAAAAACGTTAAAAATCAATTCGTTGCAGCGATGGCGACGACAAGTGACACAGAATATATCTCTGACCATTTCGGAATTGAGGGTAGTTTTATAAAGAAGTAGGTACCGACAACTACAAAAGTTTTATTTATCTTACCCACATAAACTTATCTTATCAATTTACTGGGTAATTCAGCGGCGCGCGTTGCGAGTTCGGTTCCAGGTTTTTTGTTCGAATCGAACAAGATCATTGTTACATATTTTAAGATAATGAGTATGTGAATTATTTACATGGAATGATTATTCAGGTTCATGATCCAGCCATAGTGATAAGTAGGTAGCCTATATCAATCAAATGCTTCACATTCAAATCTAAATATCTATAGAAATGTTTTTAGGATACCATATTCTTTTATTCAATGTGTTCAGATTTGTTAAAAAACAATGTTGTCTGCTGACTACACAAACTTCAGGGCTTCAAATCAAACTCAGATAATTTTACACAAACCAATATATTTTCAAACAGTACCACTTACTCACAGATTCATCTATGCAAGAAATACCTTACTCACGGATCATACCCTAGTTACTGTGTACTCTGTGGGAAACTTGAAAGAGTGGTGGCCTATAGCTTGAACGTTTGGCAGCAGCCCCGCGTTGGGGATGATGTTCCATGACAGAGTGAGCGTGACGTTGTTGTGACCTCTATAAAAAAAGAAATATTGTTTTAAATTTTTTACCATCTACCTAGCCTAAGGAAGAAGGAATAATAGTAGTAATAGTAGGGAAAACAGGTCTACCCCTTTTTCCTACTATTATTCCTACTTTTTTAATTTATTTATTATCTTCTCAGCATTTACCTAGTCTAAGGAAAATAATAATCTACCGAGACAATTTTTATGACTGCGCTGGATTGAATGATATTACCCTGATAAGCAAAAAAGCAGAGAAGGGGGTCAAAGTGTCGTTAAGGGGGTGCAAATAGAAGTCAGAGGAGCCCCGCTATGCAGGGCTCTTTACTTGGTTGTCATAATGCAACCTAACATACATAACCTACTATATCCAAATCACACGGTTTCACATCCACTAGTTTTCTGTGACACAGTTCATTTTTTAACTTTTCCTCCAGGGGAAAAATTATGCCCCCCTAAGGGGGCACCCCTTAGGGACACCACAAACGAGAAGGGAATTTCCAGCTGTTCCACTTGATGGTTGCCAACATCCTTCAAAATGTAGAAGTTATTATTCTGATCTGATAACTGTAAACTAGTGACTAATGAAAGTGTACCAGATAAATCAGTAGGTATACCAATACATACAAAAACTTTAGCTGGAATCCCTTAGGAACTTGAATACCATGTTTACTAATAAATAATGGGATTATAGACGTGAGAGTTTGTATGAATGTAATGAAGTAGGTAATTCAAAAAACTACATTATACTGAGGTTTTGTAACTCTTACAATACTTGATGACGTATTGTGTGTTATTTTCAAGCAGAACTTACTTTAAACCATTTCCGTCATCCCAGAAATAGTACTTTGTATTCATATTCTTAAAATCTAGCACAGCATTTTCTCCTCTTAGGATAATTTTGTCCCATAGAACTACTTGGTTCAGTTCATTGTTCGGAGTGACATATTCAGCAGTTAGGTACAGGAATAACTGTTTCACGTTCCAGTTGAACAGTTTCGACAGATCTGTCTTGAGATCGAACGTCAGGAAACCTAGGTCATTCCTTTCCCTAGAGGATCCATAGTCTGGTACATTTTTACTGTAAAATGAGAGAAAACATTGTAATAATACACTTAAAATTATGGTTAGCAAAAAAGTAATGTTCCATTTTACTTACACGACTACTTTTACTGTATTCATTTGTGCTGCAGTCCTGTAATCCACAGTCAACGTGGAGAGAAAACACAGGAAGGTCAGACATGCTAGCACACTCAAAGTATAAGTTAAAATAGCATTTCCTCTTGTTAACACAGAATACATTTTGTGAGTAACTATAAAAGTTTGTTAGGAATCGGAATTATTGCAGCGGTGGCATAGAAATCCACCGTAAATAGTTGATTTCGGATCCGTTGATCCGATGAACGAGGCGAATGACAAAGACACGTCATTCATAACGCCAAGTGTTGCCAACTATAACTCTTTTTTTTAGCATTAGAAAAAACGTAAACAAAGAAGCAGTGATTTTATGCAACGCAAAATAGTGGTAATGGGTTAGCGACTAATTTTAAAATCATTCAACGTGCTAAATATTAGACAGGTGACACGACATTCTTAATTTGGCCGTATTATACTACTAAAACGTCGTTTTTAGTTTTTGAAGACGATTGTTGATTTTATTATCAATACACCCATAACGTTTCAATATTGAGAAATACGTATAAAGTAAGTTACTTAAATAGTCAGAACATTGACGGTGAGGTGTTTGTTTAAAAAATATGTAATTTTTGGCGACCTTAATTGAAATTTTAGCACATCATATTTATAACGTACCCGATAAAATACCTAAAGCTTGTTTAGTCTAATGCTAAAAAAATGAAGTATAGGTCGACCCAAAAAGTGTTAAAGAACTGTAAAATATGGCAAAAATAAACTAAAAAATTACGCCAAACTTTTTTTGTGTGTTCATTACATACAGTAGGTTTTCAAAATTCAAGTGGAGTAGTCGTCGATGAGTGGACAACGCGTGGGCCACACATCGACGCCTAGTTAACTTGAATTTTGAAAACCTATTGTATGTTATACGATATAAAGATCACATTTCAATGTTTTGCTCTGACAGCTAACACGTTAAAAATATATTAAATGTGGAAAAATATTGTAACCCAGGGTAAAAATACCAAATTTAGCATATAAAATGTTAAATTGGCAACACTGATAACGTCAAAAACGCTTTGTTTGTCAAATGTGAATGCGTTCCATTTATATCAATATTTGTATAAAAGTTCTTTGTTATAAAACAGGTTGGTTGTTTAGGTTGTTAAATAAAATAATAAATTGATAAAAAATATGTTCTATGTAAATGTATATTGGGATTTAAAATGTTATGCTTATAAAAATTAATAATCCGCAATGTAAATTTCAAAACAAAATATCATTTTAAATCTGCGTAGAGTGGAATGTACCTACTGGGCGTTTTTAAGATTACCGTTTATCCACGATATTATCGTAGTTAATACTTTTATAATTTACGTATCGGGATGTAGGAAGCGGGGCGCGAGGGCGACCCCACTCAACATCTTTAATATTCTTTTGTCATGCCAACGTTTCGTTTCAAGCATTGTAAGTAAGTATCTAATTTCTTTTAAAAAAATCGTAAATAAAAGTTGAGTAAAATAATCAAATTTATACTTTAGGTCAACAAATTCTGAAATAAATTAATAAAATTTTCCTTGAACATTACAATAATCATAGCAAACACGAAGACTGACGTAGACACAACTGAGGATGATATCGCGTCATTGCAGGGTACTCCTCCAGGCACTGAACGGCAAAAACAGACTTTGGTGACAAAGCTGCCGTTCCTCTGTTCAAAACAGCCACTGGTGATGGCTTCTCCTCTGGTATCTACGGCGCGAGTACACATGTAGGTTGAGTTGTCGACTGAAAATTAGGCCAAAAAAATATTCAATTTTGTTAGCATTAATTAAAATAGATAAGGCTCATATAAGCTACAGATTCTTGATGCAAAGCATCTAGGAGATCAAAGAAAGGGGCTACATATACCTACCTATTATGATCAAACAAAGAGTCAAACTCTAGTTCCCGCTAAATCCAAATGCTGCGTCGAAGTAGGTATTTGGGTCTAGTAGAAAACTCCATGTTTATTTATACTTATTAGCCTAGCCTTTTATTATCTTCATAGATATTTTAAGGCCTTTGTGCTTCTGCTAGAGTGCGCGTCAATCTTTATGGCGGATCTGAATATAGACACGAGTCGTGTTTCAGTAGGTACATGTTTTTAAGTTTTAGCGGGGTGTAGAAGAACGGGGTTAATCATGGTGAATTTCAAAATCTTTAACCAATATTTTGACGTTTGTGGGTTTAACATAGCTGCCACCGCTAGCGTCGATTACGCGACGCTAGTATGTATAACTATTAAATAAAATAAATTAGGATTTACCATGGCCATTGAAGTAATAAGTGTATTGTGCGCATACGTCGTTGTTGGCCAACACACAGGAGGCGTCATGTTGGAAATTTCGCCAGATATAATGCACGTCAGGCCAAGTCCCGTCCCCTGAAATATTCAATTAAAAATGATTTCGAATCCATGTCCCGTGATATATTGTTCCCATTATTTTCTTACTGAGTTGTATTTCTCATTGATAAGGTTCGTGATCATTCTTTGGAAATAACCACATAAAACGACTGGTTATCTCAGTGTGCAGGTTGGTTTCCTGCACAGTTAGTGCTGTCGGTAAATTACTTACGTATAAGTACCTAAGTCTTTTAAAAAAACCGAAAAACTCATTGATATATGCATGACATTGCATGATTTTGAACCCGAACCTCACATCATAGCCACTACGCCACCGACGATCAAAGTTGAAGAAGGACAGTTCCCATTTATCTAGGTTTATTATATTTGGGTCTAGTAGAAAATATTTTGAGGTGTTTCATAAAGAAAATTACCACCCCAACTCTTCCCGTGGGTGTCGAGGTCTTAGTACTATTCTACACCTAGTAGACGGCGATAAGCTCGCAACCTATCACGTTTGTCCACCAAATCTTACGACGAAAAGTGGGAACTACCTTAGCTATGATGAAGATGGTTCCTTTGTCTACCCCCTCGGGGATTACACTCCACTTACTAGACACTACGAGCGGCTCCACGCAAGGTACTCCGCTGGCCAGCCTCGTGGCATCCTGGCACGTGGCGTTCATGAAGATGCTGTTCTCATTGAACCTCGGCCCGAGCCACGTAAACTGATAGCATCTTGCCTCTCGCGCCTGCTCATCCTCATCTTCTTCCGCTATTACAGCTGCGCCTAAAACGTTTCATCCAATGGTTATCTAGATATACTGAAAAAATGTCTAACTAGTTAGTTGAATGGCTCAGAATTCTTGGAGAGCACGCTAAATACAGACGAACAAAAAGTTCTATATACACTAATTTATGCCAAAACTATGTGGTTGAATTAAACTAACCATCTTGGTGGAGAGCTTCGACTCTCTCTAAGGCTTGCTCTAGCTACGGATCAAATGAAAACATGAGGATGATTAAATCGAACAAAGGTTTTTGTTACTCTAGTCTCAATCTAAGCTCTAGTCTGATTTCTGTGGTTTTGTCAGAATTTAACACTTATTCGTCTTTATACGCAACTCGAAACTGTTTTTAAACTCTAAACTCTAAGGTTTTTACTTTATACTTTATTTGCACACATAAATCACAAAAGAAACAACAACAAGAAATTTGCCGTACACAGGTAGAGCGTATCTTTAAAATAGATATTTCTTCCAGCTAGACCTTTAATATAGAGATATTTAGAATGGTAAGTAGGCATACATACGTGTACAAATTATATAAAACAAGAACAAAATTGTACATAAGCTAAACAAAATTACTTGAATACATTATGAACATATATAATACTTATACTATAATAATACTAATAATAATACATACACTAAACTAACGATAAATCTTATGTATTACATACACTATTTACCTAATCTATTTATATACTAATATGTATGCATACTACTTGCAGTTAGGATTTAGTTTAGTTTATTTAGTTTTTAGTACCTTTACCTAGATTTCAGGGGTTTTCATAGGTATTTCTATAGAACTCTACAAAGCCTCTACCTTCTTTTCTTTTTCTTCATCTATTTTTATTAGAATTTTCACTCTTATCTAGATCATCACATCTTATATGATATCTTATTAATAACTTATTATGCTGTCTTTTCTATACTACGTAAACAGGATTGAGCTTTGTCTATTTTTTGTCTTTCTTACATTTATTATCATTCAAATACCTTGTTAAAACTACGGCCCTTATTTTTTAGTGCACGTAATTCTACCTTTAATTCTAAGTAAGTACCTACTTACTTACCGGATAATAGAAGGCACACTGATAACAATAGATCGTATCGACGCATTTTAGTCCAATTGTTAGAGGACCCCAGTAGGAAACCTCGGAAACGTAATCACTTTATTTGTACCACGTTTGCAATTTCTGTTGTTTATTGTTACAAAAAGAACTTGCGCGACGTCGATATCCGGTTATCTTTTCCATGTGAATATTTTATTATCTTTAAATTCGTAATTATCTTTATCAATTAGGTGCATTGTAATGATTTAGTTAGAATGATAACGACTTATCTTTCGTCATTTTAATACCCGCGCTAGATCGGTATCTATTAGTCAGTGCAAATCTTTGATGATGGTACCCACATGAGGTCGGTTTTCAAGGGTGTTTTAGTGGGTAAAAATCCCACATAACCCTGTCTCTCCCCTAGGTAGTCGGGTGTCTTTGAAGATTTCCTTCCCGTTAACAAAAAAAGGTCCTACAGCAAACTGTTTGAATAATTATGTATAAATTAAATAAATGTTATCAAACATTGACGGCCCTTTGAGCTTCTTTTCGTTGGAGGTTCTTTTTTATATCAATAACGGATAATTATACCTACTATTTCTATCTTTATTTACCTATAGGTATACCTATAGAAAAATCTTTCAGAGCATTTAAACAAAACAAAAAATATACTTACCTACATGATTTAATCACAACATTTAATGACGTCATCCGGTGAGAACCCGATATCAGATTATCTAGAATACCTATACCGAGTCACCTATATTTTTATATATGAGTATACTTCCTTTACTTTTATATAAAAATGCCCTATCTACCTGAATTTGATTTTTTTAAGATTACAGTGATAATGACATCGATACTAGTATAGGGTAAATCTTATAGTGATTGCCCCTTATGGAACTAACCACACAACATTATAATTCCTTACTGTACATTATTTTGTACAAGTGGGTAGGTACCTAGTACTAGGTAGGTAGGTACTAGGTAGTAGTGGTAGATCCTAATGTGAAGGATCGCCTGGGGTGGTACCACCCTCTTATCTATTTCTGCCGTGAAGCAGAGATGCTTGCATTTCTGTGTTTCGGTTTGAAGGGTAAGAGAGCCAGAGTAATTTCCAGCATATGAGGCAATCCATCTTATTCCTCAAGGTTAGCAGCGCATCAAAAACCCTCCAACATTAATACAGTGAGGTGAGATGTCTATGGGCGACGGTGACCACTTAACATCAGGTGGCCCGTTTGCTCGTCTGCTCTCCTTATTTAATTAAAATTAATAAAAAAAAACCTATTGCAAGATGCAGTTATAGCCTATTCAGATTCAGGAAGTTAAACAATAATGGGTACTCTAACCAGGAATATAAAAACCCTGTCAAGAGTGCGCCATTGGTAGTTTTATAATCTGTGTTATGGACTACGCTATGAAAAAATAGTAAATACATTATTTCCGCAATATGGCGAGGGATTTTATATTCCTGGTCGGGTTGTTGTTGTGAGTTTTATGAAAAGAGTCAGACAAATTCTAAGTGAAGTGAGGCAGTTTTTTCGCGTGGGAAATAGGTGTGGGCGGGAAAACAAAGTCGTGTTTCCCCTACCTACCTATCAGAAAAATGTGGACGGCATTGTCAATTTGCAGGTATTCTGGGCCCGGCGGCGCATAGGCAAATGAAATTATTCCCGGCTCTATCGGTGGACGATAAGCCGATTTCGTCTAACCTCGTCCAATCAGCGCTGCGAGCCGAGCAGACAGCCAGTTCCGGCGTAGATTTGTGGCCGAACAGATATGTCGGTTTTTTGAAATACGACCGTTTTTGAAATTGACTTCGTATCACGGAATTTTTGTTTTAAAATGAGGCAGATTTTATAGGGGACACCTAAAAGGTTATCCTGACTCAAACTAGGTATGGTGGTTTGTCATGTCTGTGTTATTTTAAGGTTTTCGTCTTTACTGAGTTTTCGTGTTTTTAAAAGTTTTTTTTGCACCGGCTATTTTCTCACCATTGTGACATACCTACTATGCATCTAAATCAATGAGAGGAGTCCTGATAACTGGTGTTATGTATGTCATTGCCATTTCTTGTCTAAGTGTAGATATCGTTATCAAATGTAAACTGCAATTCGGTAGTTCCTGTTTGTCGTAGCTAATTTATAAAAAAACAAAAAAAAACAAATACAAATATTAAATGCATTTCTTAAAAATTAAGAAAAAGTCATAAATTGATGGTCAAATGTGAAAACAGAATTAAAATTAGTTGAAAAATAAAATGCAATCATAAATCAGACGATAGAATGAAACGGCAATATTACATTATGACGTCACTGTGTAATAGCGCCATACAAGCAGATCCTGGCTACATATAGAGAACTTTTTGCTAAAAAGGGACAGAGCAGCTCTCCAGTACTAACTTAAATCATTAATAGGTAATGATGTAAGTTGTGACATCGAAAAACGAATTTATGATCCTCCTTCAGGATGTCCATGTAAATAAGTCGATTAATGGAATATTTATTTTAAGTCAAATACCGGAATATTTCAGATTTTCGGCCTATAAACTTCAGAGATAAGTAATTTGTCGCACATTTTTGGTCATAATTAAAAAACGATAGCACATAATAATTATAATAAAATAAAAAATAGTTTTGTAATATGCAAATACAGCCCTTTGCCAGCGCTTGCGGTTTGTTTAACTTAAATCCGGGATATTTTAGCTGCGTTCCGGGAGCCGGGAGATTTTAAAAACTAAGAGCCTTTTTCCGGGATAATCCCGGAATTCCAGGAGAGTTGGCAACCCTACCAAGGGCAAGTGTGCCTCAGTTGCCACACTCAGATTTCGGCTCTTAAAATTATGATTACGTAAATTGACACTGTCAACTGTCAACAATAACATGAAGTCTTAAATATTCCACCGGCCTACATAACCATTCGGAAACTTAAAATGAATGTTAATTATATTATAACATAAATTACAATAGCTTCTTACTATTTATATAATATGTCAACTTTGAACAGTTACATTTTTAACATTTTAAACATTAAAATAAACTGAAATAGATGAGCAAGCAATTTCTACAACTGTGCCAAATTTCAATTCTATAGCTTTAGTAGTTCCTGAGAAAAACTGAGACATACAGACAGACAGACAGACGGATGGACGGACACCGAAGTCTCATCATAAAGGTTCCTTTTTACAATTTTGGTACGGAACCCTAAAAAGATAGGTAGATAAGTTTTCTTCGCCAATTCTATTTATCCAGTAATATACCTCCAGATGGTCAAGATGAACTAATTGACACCTCGACACTCATTTATCAAAATCAGTCTAGTAATTAGGATTCTAGGGAGAACTAATTTAATGAACTAAATTCCTATTTTCCGATGAAGACCTGTTAAATAATTCTTTTGTTGGTTTCGCTGTAAGTAGTAAGGTAAAATATAGGAAAATCTGTAAAATTTTAGAATAAACATCGACTACATTTTCAGCACGCTCGCTATACAAAAAGAGAAAAAGAATCTCCTGAAAAATGTATATTCGGTGTCGCCACGGCTTTGTCGATTTGCGTTGGGAACCAGCCTTTCTACCAGTATGTGCTGGACATCTGTTATTAGATATTTGTACATTATGTATGTGTGTGAATATTGATGAAACCAAAACATCTTCTATGTGAATAAGTAAGTAAACCGACTGTAGTCTTCAAAAGTGCTGACATCCAAAGAAATGAAAGCCAGTCACTGTTTCTGAAATTATTGTTGATAAGCTTGGCAGGCTATCTTCTTGACAGGGTATTTTATTTTCCTGGTCAGGGTATACCTTCGGGTAGTATCTGTTTCATACGCCATTTGCACCCGTATATTATGTATGAATGATAGAATGAATACTCTTTATTACACAAAATTAGGTGATACAATGCGTATAAAACGATTAATACAATCTAGGCGGTCTTATCGCTAAAAGCGATCTCTTCCAGACAAAATTTTAGTGGAGTAATTTTGTATCATTATTTGTATATGAGTATGTATCATATGATTTTTCCATCACCTGAAGGTTGCCTGGAAGATATCGGATATTCGGGATATCGCTCTAAGCGATATCCCGAAGGTCCGTTCTGCACATTGTATTGTAGCTCTCTTCATGTTGTATCTTTTGTTTTTGTCTCGGGTGTGGAATGAGGTATATTTGTATTGTATGTATACCTTCATTTAGCAAGTTTTTGAAGGTGACTATTAGATAGGTAGTAGCAAACAGCATAGCATAACTCTCACGTCCATAATGTACCTAGCAAACAAATAGGAAAAAAGTGTGTGATTTTATAGTTATTATGGATGGAATTCATGTATTCATGCCATGATTTGATGAAATTTCGATAATAAAGTTTTTCAATTTTACATCTGAAACCTGATACTTCCAGCACACGATTTGATATTTTTAATGATTTAACGTTTAACATTTCGTAAAATCTTCAATAATTTCAGTCATTAATTAAATCTTCGAAGCAATCAGCGCTTGAATGAATCTTCAGTGACTTTAAATCCGTAGGTAGATACGATAAACCATTTAAGGTGCGATTAAATTCACTGTCACGAAGACGAGTGCTTAGTGAATTGAATGCGATTCTCGCTTCCATTATAATCATTTGGCTACCTTTTAACTTGCGGAATTGCTATCAAAATCTGACAGGGTAGACAAAGCCTGTCAACGGCAGAGAGCCTCGATAAATATCTATCTATCTATGTAGCAGCCATTGTCCAGGGTGGGCTCGAGGAATGACGTGAAACCTGCCCACTTTTTCTGTTATAACAGGCTATGTAGTTGCATTTTCAAGATGTATTTTCAGTCGTTTTCTGCTAGTCTGTAGCGTTTATTTTTGTAGTTCTGTAACCAAGGATAATAGTATCTTCTTACACAAAATATGTAGGTATGAGTAGAATTGTGACTCTAGAAGAATAGAGTTTAGTACTCAACCGTCATAGAAGTGGTTAAATTGTATGTAACACAATAGGGGGAAGGGCGCTTATATCCCTTAAAACATATAAATTATTGTCAGACAAAAAAATATTGTCGGTTTAAATTAAAATATTTGTTTTGACAAATTTTAGTTTAAGAATAAATTAGATCGAATTAATTAAATTAAATTTGATAGGTATATAGTGTAAGATTCTACTAGGTACACTATTAAAATAAAATTTGAGCTCTATACAAAGAGCATTAATTAGTGTTGCTTACTGTCGATTTTTAATTTCCATTATGAAAATATCTGATTTGACAGACTCTAATAACCATGGAAGAAAGAAAATTTTTAGGGCGTTCCTACCTTCATGCTAATAACCTTATTCATTGCTGTTACCTACCTTTTACCTTGAGCCCATGCTTATTCTTGTCTTTGAAGAAGAAATATTAAATAAGTACCTACTTACTTAGAAACGGTACTTGTAACCTAAAGATATGATAGGGATTAGGTTACTACTATACGAGTATACCTTTATTATATTCTACCCTACCTAGAAACAGACACAAAAGAGTACACGGGCGAGCAGAAATGTGGAATTCTGAAAGATATTTACACAAAACAGATAAACGTGGATATGTGATACTCCTCCTGCGCTAAGCTCCTTGTGTTGCGAGCTTGTTTGTTTATTTATATTCGTATTTTTCTTTACAAATACACGGACCGATACGTCGGGAAATGTCAAAGTCGTAAAATGATAAGACCAAATTACGTTCAAGTCGTGAAATGTCCAAGCCGTGAAATGTCTAAGTCGTGAAATGCTCAAGTCGGAAAATGTCAAGATCGCAAAACGTCCAGTCACAATGAGTGCAATATATCCAATGTCACGGGCGACACAGGGACGGCACGGGCACGAAACGGGCACGATACGGGGACGATCGGGAACGACACGGGGCCGACACGGGAACAACACGGGGACGACATGGGGGCTCATTGCACATTGGACATATTGTTTAACACACATTGGACACATTGACACAATTTCGTCCCCGTGTCGCCCGTGACATTGGACACATTGCACACATTGTGACTGGACGTTTTGCGATCTTGACATTTTCCGATCTTGACATTTTCCGACTTTGACATTTTCCGACTTTACCATTTTCCGACTTTACCATTTTCCGATCTGGATATTTTGCGATCTTGACATTCTCGGAGTTGGACGTCTTGACACTTTACGACGATGTATCGCGACAGACTTATGTTTATTAAAAATATAAAAAACAGTTTTTCTTATTTAACTTATTTATGTAGGTATTCAGTAATATGGTAAAATGTTTAATCCAATAGTAAGTAAGCCCTACGTACCTATTCAACTTACCTAATAAACATCTCGTCCTGAATCAAATAGATCCAAAGAGAAACAAAAAGAATTTCTAAATTTAAAGGTTTACAAAACAGCTTTCATTAATCTTAGTTTCATAACTTAGACGCTTTGTTTCTTTCGGCGGCCCCGCTCGTCCAGGAGCCAGCCTTAATTAAGATATCATGGGAAATAAACCTCTCAACTGTATGAAATATTAGACGCCAGTCTAAATTGGATGTTTTTCTCGGCTTTTGTGTGGATTTTGTACAGACATTACCGTCTTTTTGCAATCTCAATTTTGGAGGGGGGGGGGGGGGGGGGGGATCCGTAATTCTCCTATGGTTTTCGAAGCACTGCTAATCTTCAGAACTTAAATGGGGTGCCATAATAAAGAAAAGAAAGATATTTTTTTTCTGTAATACGGACCTTCTACGGAGCACGTAGCACCCGTAGCACCGGTATCAGAGTCGGAATTAGATCAATTTCGTATGAAAACCATAGACAATTCGCGAGTTAAACCCGGGAAATGTTTTCGGGCAAGCGGCCTTAGAGTAGTTATACAAGATGTAAAAGATACATGTATTGATAATTACCTGAGAGTATCGATATCTTGTAACGTTTTTTTCTACCATTTTTGGTCAAAAGTAGATTTAACTTACTGACATTAATTTACATTGTTGGTAAGTTACATTAATCAATGTTATAAGTTATCTTAGGAAATAACTTACCTGTTTTCGTAAACCTCCTTTCTTACATTTTGTTCCTACTTTGCTGTGGAAAACTAGCGTACATGTGTTTTCTTTTCTCTGTGTCGTGCCGAGGCAGTATTCTTTGCAAGTTTACTTGCCCTACCCACAATATTGTTGTGGACTCTAACAGCCGTATCTTCTACCTCGAAATATAGTGTTAAAGCTAGTAACGATCTAAGTCTTACATTGTAGTAGTTGCAATCTTCCGATAGTGTTTAAAAGTGTCTTTTCTACGCCCGCCCACGTGTCCCATTTTCGACTTAACGTCACTTAGGCACCGAGAGCGTCTGTGGCTTAGTGGCTAGGATGCCGGTCTTTCATGTGGGAGATCTATGTTCGAAACCATGCTACTCGTAGATCGTCATCAATGAGTTTTCGGTTTTTTTGAACACTTACGTATATTTTTCTACTGCTATTTCGTAATTTGTTCATTAAAAAACCACAATCAATAACATTGAGGTTGAGGTTCATTCGTCATGGTCGTGTGAAAATAGTATTTTAAAGAAATATTAAATAACAGTTTTCGATTGTAATATGCAAATTTTTCTTTCTTGTATGGCACTGCATACAATTTAATACGAAAATTAAATGCACTACATTTCACTGGCCAACTACTTGGTACTATAGCCATAAAAAAAACTCGACACCGGCACGACGATGTAAACAATACGTCAAACATATCTACGGTTTCCATAGTTACCAATAACATGTTAAGCTGTCATGGCGTCGGTTTAAGTCTTCGTAATGGTTCGTATTTTCTGTTTATGTTTCATGGTCGTAGAAAAAGTATTGTATGCAACGCAAGTAATGGCGATTTTAACACTCGAACGATATATTATGAAACCCAGCTTCGCTTCGTTTCTCTACAGAACAGTACAGTTCTCATGATAAAATCTCTATCATTACGTGACCGTTTCATAAACTACTATTACTGACTGCTCTTAAGGAAAACATCGCGAGGAAACACCTATACGATATCAGTTTGGCATGGCAAACCACTATCTGGAAAATCTATCAAGAGAGTCGTTCTATGTATTTCATTCCATAGAATTATCCTTAAGAATATGTATGAACTATGGTTAATATATATTCTAAGGAATAATCACGATGACGATCTTAAAACGTATCTAGTGATTGATTACATTCTATTCGTATTATTAAAAATTGAACGATTTGAGCATTTGCACAAACTAAGAAATTGCATCAACTGCTTATAATTCTTTCTCTGACTACTTCTCCTACAATCGTATTGAAAGAAGAAAGCTAGAAAAAAAGGGAGATAAATAAATGTTTTTATTAATAATTCTTTATTAAAATCCATTCAAGCTGATAGAAGTATTTAGGTACAAAAGTTACAAAATTATACAATAATTTTCCTATTTATCTTACCTATCACTTGTGGAATGTAATTTATTTACAATATTTGATATCCGCTATCACATTTTACCTACTTACCTCAATAGCATTATAATAATAATGGATGATTAATTTTCCCTCTTTTTCATTATATAACTTTTAAAATTAAACTTATAATACAATTTACACAGGTAATTTGCCTATATTTTATTATAAAACATAATATTTTTTATATGTATTTTGTGTATGTACAATTAGAAGGGCGATATAAATTACAATATTTACAGAGCACCTACAATGAAGAGATAAAACTACGTTACATATGGTTTATCTTATTACGTTGAAAGTCACGGTTTCGTAACACGCATGGCCGCTTGAGCTCAAAAACTTTAGAAAGAATATACTTTATACAACTTTAGAGTTTTCGTGTTTTCCCACAAAGGCTATAAATCCCAACATTCTGCCGCTGCTGCACTGTTCACTGCTCACTCACTCGCTACATAGTTTATCACGTGAACTGCAACAACGCATACTCGTTCCAAAGTTTCGTCTCTAGAATAAAACTTTCGTGTTATCACAATCGCAACTAATGTTTCACTCACTTTAATCACAATAGTCCTCCGCACACAACTCTATTCTAAAACACAATTTATCCTACATAAGGAAAAGGTGCAAATGGCGCCGGGTAGTATCCCGGGTATCCAGCGCCCCCCTGCACAGGCACAGACGACGTCACGTAAGACGTCAGAATAGTTGGCACAACTTTAGTTGTGAACAAAGTAGTGTACACAGTCTTGGCGCCGAAAGTCAATTTCAGAACTTGACTATCAGTTGCTACAACTTCGGTGTTCACGACAACTGGCGTCGAAGTTACCGAGAACTGCTGAGGGAACAACGGGTTGAGCTGCTGTAGAGGTAGTGCCGGGAGGCTGCTCGTTCCAATTTCGTACTCTGTTTTTGTAATTGTTGCAACAGGCCTGGAGATAGTACTATGTATAGTGTTCTTGCCGTCGAACACAGGAATTACGTGTGATTCGAAGATCGTTTCATATTTTAGAATAGGTTTAGACGTCGTAACGACATTGGGGATTTGGGCAGCCGCTGCTGGATTCAAAAGTCTAAGGAGAGCAAGTTGCTGTGCCTGTTCGGGAGTCAAAGCTGGAGTGGCGGGTAAAGGTGCTTCTGTCACATGGTTAGCTTTGTTTTGGCCGTGAGCTTTCTTTAGTCGGAGGTGGTTATCAGGTACTCTGTACTTATCAACTTCAGTAAGATCGAAATCAGACCCAATGTTGGCAAGATCCAAATCTGGAGGGAATACGCGTCTTGGGACACCATCTTCGTCTTCGTTGCTGTCTCCGAAGTCTAATTCCAAGTGTAGTTCTGAACCTGCTTCATCAAGACGGCTATTGAATTCCTTCAAAGTTTTGCTCGGTATGAACTGGTAGAAGTCCATAGGTGGCAGTGTTTTGGTAGCTGTTACAAATCTAGTGACTTGATATGTTTGTATGAAAGTGAGGCTGCTAGTCATGTTTACATCTCTTACAACTGGCAAAATATGAGTTTTCAACATGTGCTGTGTCGTGCTGAATGTTTCTGTTACTGTTTCTAGTGGTGGGGTTTCCATGTCCGATGACAAAGTGATAGGCGGTAATGTAGCAATGCTTGAATCTAACAAATTATGATCATGTGCAGATGCGGTCGCTAAAATGTTTTCTGTCAACGGTTCGTTGAGAGAACTCTGCGAGGTGGGAACCAATGTTGGTTCGATGCGTTTCTCTATTGTAGAGGTTACCGTGATGATACGAGTGTTTTTGACACGTCCAACCTGAAAAAGAGCGACAACGCGTTACTTTGACAATTGTCCAATGGCTAGGATTTTATAAGTACCTATAAGTACTAATATTTTATTTTAATTATACCTACCTGGAAAGTATAAGGAGACTTAATGGTAGCAATTTCATAGTAGACATCTTTGAAGTCAGCGGGAGTAGAAATTTGAACTTTCAACGTTTCCACTGGCGGTGGTTTTTCTATTGAATTGTCATCGGTATCATTATCCAACAGAGCACCGGGACCACTTTGTGATCCCGACAATTCGAGATCATTGTCGGATCTCGCTTGAGGAGAAATGTCATTCGATTGAGGATCATCAAGAAGAGGGTTCGAATTAGGAGTCGTTTGTTGATCGTCATCATCTTTCATTTTTCTGATTGTAACTTTGGGCTTGGGGCTTGTTTTGTATTGCCAACGTCCTGAACCTGGTGAACGATTTAATTTGAATTTATAGACACTAGTAGATG
The DNA here is from genome assembly GCA_947369225.1 of Hofmannophila pseudospretella. NCBI lineage: Eukaryota > Metazoa > Arthropoda > Insecta > Lepidoptera > Oecophoridae > Hofmannophila > Hofmannophila pseudospretella. The sequence continues at coordinate 10,456,417 of OX376316.1, forward strand.
CCGCTGGAGTTACTTGTTCAACAGGTGTAGCTTGAACGCGCGGTTTGAATCCACGTCTTGATTGCTCACTGTTATTTGATGGAGTCACAGTAGATTTGTGACCAGAGTTTCGGTTGCTTTTTCTTCTATTGGAGAAGGATGGTGAAGAGGATTCACTGAAAACAGAGACGGTAGCCAGTTGAGGAGTATGTGCTGGTCGGCCAAAACGTGTACTGAAAATAAAATTTTTGCAATTATCAAAAAGCGTGCAATGTGCAAATGTTACAGCGATTTTATATACAATATTATAACCACGGAAAATGATAACCATAGGAAAATATTATTGTAGAATGTAGCCAGAATTAAAGTGGACGATACCTTAGAGTTCTTTGCGAATTTCTATTCTTGAATTTTTTATTTGGAGCTGGAGCATTTTCATGGGCTTCGTTATCAGCAGCATTTTGAGATCTGTGCCGGTTTTTATATGAGCTACCTCCATTAGTTTGTCTTCGTGTAGTTTTACCAAAGCTACTTTCATCGTCGTTTATAGAAGGCGTTGGTTCTAAACTGTGTCTATGATTCTTAGCTATGGCAGGTGCGGCCGTCTTCAAGATTCTATGCGGGGAACTAGGTGAGATCTTGGGTCTGTGACCGGATGGCTGCAATACTTTGGAATTGCTGTTTAGTACTTGAGCATATTTTCCAGATATGAACGTTCCAATTACACTCGTTTCATGTACAGTAGTGAGTCCGTCTTTAACTATGGTACCTCCAAGCGTAGTAACAAGTCCAAGAGGATGTTCCTCGTCATCTGGAGGTGGTGGAGGTGGATGTACTCTGTTTTTGTGTTTAGGCTTTTGTACATGAGCCTTTGAAGGGCGTAGATTAATAACTTTGTACGTTTCTTCAACAAACTCTGAAGGTTGACGGGACAGGAAATCATACTCCGGCTCTCCAATGTTGTTGTTTGTGATCAAGACAGCGGGCTCGTCGTCACCTTGACTGGATTTGATTTCAACTTTTGAATTAATAATTGAAGGCGGAGGACCCTGTTTTACTTCCACTTTACTGCTAACGATATTCGTTACACTTTTTACAGAATCCTTTTTCTTATTAGACGAGCCTTGTTTGTTCGATTTTGATGAAGATGGTTTTGGAGAGCTATTTTCAACTATTTTAGAGGGGCCGGCGACTACTTCAACTTTTGTGATGATTTCTTTTGCGCTTGACTTTGGCGTATTGGCGACTTTGTCTTCTTTTTTAGGTGGGGAGGTGACTACTGAGACTGCACTGGATACGGCGGCGGGCTTGTTAGTTTTATCTTTTTCCGAGAGTTTACTGGGTTTGATCGCTTCTGGTTTTACACTAGTGACTGACTGTGGCGGCGGTTTTGTCTCTATAATGTTTTCTTGCACAGATTTCTCCGTTTTCGGTGGTTCTGTAAGCAAGAAAGACAATGTTTTAGTTTTTGTTTCGAGAATCTTAGATTAAGAGATTATTTCAACTTTTTATTACTTCGAACTCAATGAAAGAAATACAAAAACAGCTTTAAAGTAAATAATAATTGTGATAGTTCAGTTTTCCTACAATGCGGTAAAGAAACGAATATGTGACCTGGTGGTGGAGCTGACTGAGGTGAGAAGACCATGACCGTGTTGCCTATCGTGGTGGTGAAATCGAGGAAGCCGTAGACCGTCTGCGTGATGAAGTTGCCTGCGGCTGGAGCAGCGCTGGGCTGCTGTGGTTGTCCGCCATCGTACACCGGACCAGCAGCTGATATTACACTATCTGAAAACGAAAATTACTTAGGTCATTACCTGCTAACGTATTTTTTTATCTTTCACCTGTATTTGTAATAGGTAAGTACTTTCGTGTTATAAAAAGGAGACTATCATGGTTGTAGATGGGTTTTTTTTCACGTGGTGACATGTAGACAACATTGACCGAGGAAAGTTTAGGATAAAAGAAAAGGTTAGCCTGGATTCTGCCTGGTTACATTGATGGACGACTGGTTCTATGCCACAAAAAGGTTTTGGATTATTTCTATTGATTTCTGGGCGACACATGACCAGTACCAGGCTGCCAAGAAAAGTGGATTTAATTTCTTCTTAGCTCTATGTTTACGTCTCAAAATAAACGAATTTCCATAACATGAGTTCAGAGAACATTTTATGCGAAAAGCTCACGACAAAGTGTATCGATGAAGGAACGAGTCAATGAAGATGTTACTTCAGTACCATTGGTTGGTAAATGGTCTGAAATAGGACCTTCATATGGCATAAAAAGAGGGTGTTTACAAACAACGCTGTCGACGAGATATCGGTATCGTCAAATTAATGACGTGTGACGTCGTATACGAAAGAAGTTGTTGATCGCAAACGGAACCTAGCTTACCTCCAGAGAACTGCCTCCTATAACAATAACTTTTTATGATTCCTCGTGAATGATGCTAGTAAATCAAATTTATTGTAACATTTATTACATATTTCCGATTTTTACGGCGCGTGATACATGTTGCAATAAAATTGATTAAAATCTGACATGTGTAATTGCGAATTTATGTTATGTCCGAATGTTTTAAAACATGAAGGAACTCTATAATGTTTAAAATCAATATTAACAACGTGATTCTTACCACGAATTCTATATTAAAACGGGATTCATAGACAGAGCCTTGCAATATTTACTAAGTTTATAAGAAACAACCATGAAGGAACGAACGCTCGACCCCTATCGAGATTATTCTGGTTTCCCAGACAGAGCGCAAAGTAAGCTGTCAAGATGCTTCCCGACCCCCGTACCTCAAAAGTAAACTCTTATGGCATCAATTCTAGGGTAACCCCTAAATCTAAAACTAAATAAAAATGTTCGCTCACATATGCTAGGTTGTGTAGGGTGACGTTACATTTAGTAATATTAAAATTTAGCGAGTAACACAATCAGAATCGGTGTTAAGTTGTTGCACAGTCGACAACAGGTCAATCTACCCAAAACGTCAAAATTTGCGCAGGAATTAGGTTAAGATTTAATCGAAGGATTTTGACAGATGGCATACTATAGCTTGTCGTCGACTGTACTAATTTTAAAATCCACATTGTATTCACGCGTTGGAAGTTGGAAGTAGGTAACAAATAGTCAAGTCTATATCCGTGTTACTTCCGGCCCATTTGCTAGCAAGTGGTTCGAGATAGTCCACCTTAGATACGGATCGAGGACCTCAGAATGCTCCCTATATTCTCTGTTTAACTGCCCTTAAATACACAAACGTTCAATTACTTTGCTTTGCTGGAACGAATGCTTAGTTCAGCTAATTTATCTTATCACATTTAATTTTAAATTAAACACTATGAGTATATACGAATATATTGTATTTAGATTACCTACATATTATTATTTTTACTTTAATTGGTATAATTTAACAATTTTATATGTGCAATGAGATTTTACAGTGTTGGTTTTTGAATATTTTTAATGATTTCAAGTCGTCAATACAAAAGACATCAACGAGTCAACTTTCTTTAGTCATCATTACAATACTTTATATAAGTAGTTGTACGTCACGTATGTTTTGGTCACGTCTAAAAATATGTATACCTATTCGTACCTACAGATAATTTGTGACAGCTTGGTAAGCTCAACATTTCCCAAATGTTAACTTTGATTCTAATAGCAAACTTTATTTTACGTATCACAAAAGTTCCATGCGGCAAAATTCTCACCTAAAAGCTTGTGATTACAAATTTTTCTACAGCTTTCAGGCAGCCCTTATTCATGAGCTTTGCATATTGACATGTTTACCCTATTTACGGGTCCCATTCGACCCATTCGAACTTTTTCAAACAGCATTTACGAGGGTGGCACTTTTAACCAAATATGAATACATAATGAAATATCGTTTGTTATTTTTTTTTCAGAGAAAAGGTTAGGATTTCTTCAATCTCTTCTTCTGTTCTGTGACTCCTCGGTGGAGATTAAGTTAGGGACCTCTTGAGGTAGGTCCTAAGGTATAGGTTAAGGTTAGGTTCAACTTAAGTAAAGACTTACGAAGCTTTAATCTTTAAACTTACTTGATTTTTTTTGTAGCATTAATAATATAATTTAATAGGTAGCTTATTATACTAGCATCTAAATGTGACACCAGTGAAGGCTCTATTTGATTATAACTGTTTCGGTCATTGCTGTGTGTGAAATAAACGTATTACTTACTTACTTACTTTTTTTAACTTATTAAAAGTAAATTAGATTAATGTCATTTTTTCATTTGAAATTTACTTACTTGATTCATTTATTTACTTCTTAACACGTTGACTACCAAGGTGATAATTAATTATATCAAATTTATAAGTTACTTACACAAGCATGCGGAAACCGCCAAAAACACAGTTAATCGAAGATCCATTGCTGATCAGTCTGCAGTTCACGCTGATGTCAAAACGAAGCTCGACAGAGTGAACTCGGTCGCATCTTATAGGTGAAGCGCATGCTTTGTGGCCAAATCTGTAACAAAGGAAAGGAGAATCTTTTGAATTGCAATAAATACGACATTAATCATAATTATTTTATAGCAGAAAGTCGTTACAAATCGAAATTATTCATCTCATAAAACAATCGAATGGAATACGTCGTTCGTTTCCGCTGTTTAAACAGTTAAATCATGCACGATTTAAAAACATGTGTATTTCTCGCAGTGATGTTTATTATGTTAATTTTCCACTTCCAAAATGAATATAAAATCACCCTGTATACGGTCTGAAACGCCCCAATGGACAAAATAATTACTCGATATGCAAAACGGCGGCGAATGGCGAATGGTTTCGCTCGACTCTCATTCCGGCGGTGGACCAATATTCATTGCACAAAACCACACATGGTTAAAACCGACAGATATGACCTAAAAGTCATTATCACGACCATTTATTAATTAAATCCTTTAACCACGAATCTCGTGAGTAATTATTGGTAAAAAAATATTTAAATTCTAAAAAAAAAACTGTTTAATTGCGAGATATTTTTTTAAATCTCTTTTTTCTGCTCTTTTTTTCAATTAAATTAAATTCTTTATTTGAAAATTATACTTCAAATACAAATATACAATCCGCAATATCACAAAAAACTTTCGTCAAATAATAATAATATTTTTTTAATTAAAATAGGTATATTCATTAAAAAAAAATATGTACAGTTATTACTCCCGATCCTGAATCGACCCCCGTCCAAAGGTACCCATTACACTGGCAGCATTACCACGTTGGATGACTCATTGTTGTTATTATTATAAGATTTCACAGACCTTTTTCTATTCGTTGGCCAACCTTATCCATATCATGTCATTTCTCAAACCTAATATCTATTGTACTATTTTCTCTACATAGGGTTCTTTATTTCTCCCTCTCTGGGTGTCCTAAATACGTGTACAAATTTTTACATTCTTTGTTCGATGTGGATGGATTATATGAGGGCGAAATACATAATGCCGATTATCATATCAGGGAATGTTTGTTTGATAGATGCACGTTGTATCGAAAATCGTATAACCAAAAGTTTGCTTGGCCGAAACACGAAACAGAAATGCACGTTTGAGCGACACACATTATAGCGACATTACATAAAAGCGAAAATATGATTCAGGACCAAGTTTATGAAAGTATGTACATGTACGTATCTGTTATTTAGGTATGTATGAATATAGGGTCCTCTTTTATTAGCGGCAAATATTTCAATTAGTCGAATGAGTTTATGCCACTAAGGCGCAAAATAATGTAATATTTATTTGTAAATAAATATTTGTCTTTAGTATGGAATATTTTCATATAAGTAACAGGGTTATTTTTTCGTTTAAAGTATTTCAAATGACTAGCACATACCCCCCTCCAAATATTTGCTAATAATAAAAAGGGACCTTAAATGTACGTATATATTATGTAGTTATGATCTTTGACGATTGATAGACTGTTACAAGAAATCATACACCCTATATAAAGCTATAAATATCTATGAAGTAGGTGTTTATTTTATTCGTTTTCATACAAAATAAATTACGTGATGAAATGCTAAAGCGGTAAGAAACAAGATTTATAAAGTAGTATACAATAATTTACGATCTAAGAAACGATTGTGGCTGGCAACTCACGTTCGGCATCCTTTGTAAGGTTTGGCATTTGGAGGTACTATTCCGAGGGTTGGTCTTAAGGTTACGTGTGCATTTGAGGCACTTTGAGAATTGTTAGGGCCGTATGGTGTTTACTAAAATATATATTATTGCGATGAATGTGTTTTATTTACTAGCGAAAAAATATCTGATGGCATGATCTAGGTTTGTATTTGTAAAAGAAGTACAAGATTTCTGACATGTCTTACGCCATCTGTTAACTATCGGATTAACACTAACCCGAATTAAATTTTGTATGAAAGTATTGACAATTCGCAAGTTAATTTAGCAAGTCACAAGTTCCTGTTTACGTAAAAATAATTTACAACACTCTCATATTTTCTGAGAATGTACACTGAAAGAAAGCTTGTTTGATTAAGAGCATATAAAGTAATTTTTATTCATTTGAACAAATAACTTAATAGATACGACTAAGAACTTGGTTGAAGTGAACAATTTCTTGGTTGAAGTTAACAAGCCGACTTGATGCTCGTATTGAAATAAGTTCTTGTTTGAAATAAACAAGTTTTTCTTTCAGTATATACTTACTTATGTATGTATACTATCTTATTCCATTGTTCAGAAAGATCTTAATGTGTTTCCCATGACTTTCTTTATAAATTCAGAGTGGTTTAGTTCACCTTAATTTTCTCTATGCCAAAAAAGATATCAAGCCACCTGCATCACCCGTAATAAACAGCAGGATTTAATATAAAAATAAACGTTGTACCTATTTCATAAGTTTAGCTACATGACCTACCCTACAGAATATGTTTGTTGTGCTAAATCAACGTAATGTGACATAGTGACAATGGTATTGAATAATCGGACTGAGTATGTCTGCAGGCGCGACATGTCGGTCCGACCACGGCAGACGAAGGCATTCACGCCGAATTCCAGCTAGATTGGCATCCATTGTGCCGACCGAGTCAGCCGGCCCGGCTGCCGAGCGCATTGGAACCATTTGAATGCTTACTAAGTTCCGATTGCAGGCCCCAGACGCATTCAAGCACTGCTATGTAAGCTAAGCTAGGCTTACAAAGGTGCGTAAATGGAGAGCGATTTCAAGGGCCATGCCGTATCTGTCTGCCAAAATCCAGAGCCGCCATATTGAGTCCAATGCATATTTTACACAAGTAGGTATATTTCCGTCTGTCAGATTACTGCTCCTTACATTTCTTCATAGTTCTCTATAACTAGCGTATGGGGTTTGATTCACTTAACAATTCATTATAATTTATTTAGTTATATTTGCCACTATGATTTTAAAACAAATTACTAAGTCTATTTTTCAATGAGTTGACCGAGGGGCAGACACAACTTCATCATGTAGTTGGTTCCATGTTTGGACTACACGGTTCCTTAAGAATTACAAAATAATTTACAATGTTTTGTTCATGTACTCACTCGTAAATAAGTTTATACGTTACCTATTTGTAATGTACGAGTACTGATCGTTGGTCTGCCTACATTCAAAACAATGGGTCTATTCACCAGCAGATTTATCTAAAACGAGACGAGATGTTTTCATGGAAAGAGCTTTATTTTATTTATCAAATAAAATTATTGTTCTGTACCTCAGGATTGTAGCATTTCAGAGTTTTAAATATTTCAAAGGATGCGAATACACTATGGCGGCGGTGTATATGTACTTCGATCATAATACGCCAGGACTCCATTGAAATCACGTGAGAGGTCCCACGTCCTTTGTGACATGTTATGAGGGTTATTTTGGTGCTGTTTCAGTGTGGGTGTGGGCTATTCCTGGGAAAACTGGGAATATAAAAAACACCTTGTGAAATTATTCTTATAGTTAATATTGCCGGTGGAACCTAGTTACTATGGGCTTATACACAGTGTTGTTAACGAGTGATAGAAGGGAATGGCTATGCACAAGTGTGTCGTCGACATATAACTCGCTAAATGAGCGCAGTGATGTTTATGGCTTTGTGCTGACCCATCACAGTGTCTAGCGTTACTAGGTATTACATAAAATGACAGTAAATAAAGGGAAGTAGTAAGGGAATTGGCCGTAAATCCACAAGTGTGACGTCGAAATACAGTATTAGCTCGCTAAATGAGCGCAGTGATGAAGCAGTGATGTTTATGGCTTTGTGCTGACCCATCACAGTGCCTAATGTTACTAGGTATTACATAATGTCAGAATAAGGGAATAGCCGAAGGGAATAGCCCGTATATTCACAAGTGTGACGTCGACATACAAGTGTTTGCTCGCGAGATGGGCGCAGTGATGGAGCAGTGATGTTTGTGACGGTAGGAGTATAGAAACTGAAACTATTCACTTCGATGCTTGCTTTACTGCCGGTTGTGAGTACGGACAGACAGCAACGCAAATGATTTTTCCATATATATAAATAAATAACATGACAATTTTGATGATGTAGAAGATTACCATAAGTTCCAAATTACCGCTTGGAAATGAAGTTTTTGGCAACTTTGCTTTTCCACAGATTGCGGTTTTCACATAATTCAGCATTTTGTTAATATATAAAATTCGAAGTTAAATTAAAACAAATATCTACATAGATTTAAGAAACTCTAGACTCAGTAATCAATGATTTTCAATGTTCCAATCTACAAACTAAAAATTGACAGTGCGTTTTTTGAGATTTTGTTGCCTGTGCGACTCTCTAGCGTTCTCTAGTCCTTTAGCCTATTATTCTTCCTAAATATAGAGACAAACGTAATATTGCTACCGGATTCTAACTTGAAAACAGTTTGTAGACAAACAGTGCAGACCGTACCTGTATCTGACCAACCAAGTAGATGCGGGTTGGTTCATCCCTCTATTCAAACAAAATTTAATGAGGCGTGCGCCTATACGCGAGTGAGGCTCTCACGGCTCTTATACGGATCCCTGCACGTTGCTCTCGCCAATGTACATCGAATTTCATATATTTTTATACTATTTTATTTAGAGTATATAGGATTCCATGTACAGTGGAAGACACACAATCCGTGGAACCCATATGAAAGTACCAAATAAGGTAAAGCGACAAAATACTAGGAGTATATACGAGTATAACCTGATGTCTTAGCCACTGTACATTCTGAATAGTGAATCGCTATGTGCTGTCAAACCGAATATAATTTTTGACAAGGTTAAGCTTTAAAAAATGAAATTTTTAGCTTAGTATTAGTATTTTTTTACTAGAAGAAAGTTGTAAAAAAGCTGTATGTATATATTGCACGCCTAATGGGATACAATTTATGTACCTTCCATGTGCCTTTGTATTAAACAATAAATGAAAAAAAGAGGCGAATTTTTTAAATTAAAAATTATTTGTTTCTCATCATTAGGTACAGTTGCCGAATCACTGACTTTATTATTTCGTAGTTTTTGTCACGTATATTTAATCAAAATTACCCACTATTATTAACTTCTATTATTTCTATCTGTTATGTAGTGACATTTTTTTCTCGGCATATTAATAAATTGACCGGAATTTGAGTACCTAGAACAATTCACGTAAATTATAGTAGTGGCGTAAGGGAAATATTCAAGTGTACCGTTCCTTATGGAACGTTTCTGCCGTTCTTATAATGTTATGGGCGTAAATCGGGATTTCCAAGAATGTACGAGGCCCTATTCAATGTGGAGAGCGTAAGCCTCTTTTCAGATTTCCAGGCGTCTTATAAAGGATCTAATCCACGCCTTCTAATGTGTAAAGGGGCGACAATACATAATTTCGGAAAAAGTCTTCGATTTACTTTACTAGAAGGGTTTAAGTACTTATCCGTGCCTTAATATTCGGCATTAAGTACTTACCTATCGCGAATTCTTTCGAATACTGTTTCGTTTGGAAAAATACTTTCCTTCAGAATCTTAGAATAAATAAGCATGAATTTCATAGACAGTATTTACATAGAAAACTTGTATTTGACTACTTACCAAGATATATTTGGTGGCCCGTAACAACCGATAATTTAATGTAGCTATAGGCAAAATGCAAAGAAAAACATCTATTCCCACGAATAATCATTCAATGAAAACACATTTCTGCGTAAATCTGCCGATCCTCTTTGGTATGTAAATATTGGGAGATCGTTGTTGGTAAACTGGAGACGAATGTTGTCGATAATTTATGTTGGCTAGCGCGCCTATTGTCGGACAAACAAGCCGGCTCGGGGGCAAATTTATATTCCAAGTTTGGGCGGCAGGGGCCAGGGCTGCCCACAGAAAGGCCCTCCAACCCGAACCGATAAAGAACTTAGTAAGCAAAACTGATACAAATGAGCGTAAAGCCCGATTGTTTGCGCGAAACTCTGAAACTCGAATGTTTAGTTGGGAAAGTTCGTGCGTAACTAGATAACTGAGTTATTTCGAATCTATGTTTCAGAAGTCACGAGGAAGGGAGGAGGATCTCGATTAGACTGTATTTTTTTACTGTTTTAACGTTATGTGATCCCTCCATACACGTCGGTAACGGTGAAACTAGCTTAATGGGGTCAGGTGAAAAAGGAGGAAGCACTTTTGGTCCACGACCACAGCTGGAACATAGCTTAAACGAGAGCTCTGGTCGCTTTGTTCATTTTTTTGTTACAATCCGGAGCCGTTATTTAAAAAATCATAAGGATGAAATATTTATTAAACATTGGCAGCAAAAATTTAAGCAATAAATCAATCACCTTATCAAGCTCTTATTTTAAAGACTAAAACTTCACCCACACTCACGTAGGATGAAAGTATGCTTAAGTAAAAAAAAATGTACCTATAATGGTGGTACACGTACTGTTAAAAATAGAATTTGTACAAAAGAAGTAAGCTCGCTCATGTACTATTTTTGTGAATTAAAGAATAAATAAATAAGTACATTTACTCGTACTTACCTAGTAAGGAACGCGTGCATGCCTCGTGGTCAATTTTTTCATGCAAGCCTACCTACCTACTCAAATTGGTTAAGAAATAATTTTCATAACTGTATTGCGAATTGCGAAGCTGAAATTCAAATCTAACGTTTGGGTGCAGATTGTTCATTTCCAAAAATTCCTTGTTCCCAAAAAGAAAAGCGATTTTTTTGCCTCAATACGCTTGGAGTGAAAAATTTTGCCGTTAGTCATCGGACCGCGATAGCTCTCGCAATTGTCTTGGATAAAAAATAGTCTGCGGGGCGAGCGTGTTAGTTTATAAATATAGTTTATAATATTCTTTGAGCTTTTATGGCATAGATGCTCGAAAATATTATTTCTTAAACAATAATAGAAATATTACATATTATAATGATCCAACTGTAACATAAAACTTTCGTAGAACTGTAGTGTAGCTAAGTGTAACTATGTTGGAACTATAATTAAAATTTATAGTGTCTATTTATAGTGTAGTATCATGTCTATTATTTTATATATTTTATTATTGCTCTACGTTTTGTTCTAATAATCTAAAATATCGGAGGAGCTTGTCCGAAAGTCACCGTTTCCACGTAACACCATAAATCGAATTAGATTAATGTAGCGTGGATGTTTCTTGAATGAAGCCGGGAATGCGAGCGAATAAGTCCTGGTCTGGAGAATATTATGTTAAATAAACAGGCTCTCGACTGCGGAGCTGACGCAGCTTATTGTAGTTCGGGTCGCTCTCGAGTTGAATGACTGGGTTTGATATTCGGAGAAATATTGCTATAAAATCTTCATTATGAGAAAAGTTTCAATGAAAGTTTAAGTACTGCCTAACTATGTAGTAAAACACATAAGCCCTATTAATAGACACTGAAGCTCAGTTACTGAGTTTCTATCTGATGAATAAATTGTCTTTTTGAACAGGTATGGGCTAGAGGAAAGCAAAGGCAAACATCTCAAATAATCTGCCAACAAAGTCGTTCAATGTGGTTATTTCCATACAATTATTACGACCTTCTTAATGAGGAATACGACTAAGAATAATATATCTTTGTCTTCCTTTCACACAAAGCTATTACCATCCATAACCACTTGTAAATAACTTTAAATAGACGGAAGTAACTTTAAACTTGGTTTAATTAGATAATTAAGGAAGCCGGGACATCTGGGGTTGCCAGGTGTGGCATTGTGTTTATGTTCATATTCCAACAGTTAGCTTCAATTTATCTGGAAATTAGGGGAGATTCTCGCAGCGTTCGACTGTAACTGTCGATATCGACATTAGTCCTATATCGTTCGCTCACAAACACATGAACATAATAGGCGAGTGTAACAATATAACCGTAGAGCTCGACATTTGCAAGTCGAACGTTCTAGAATTGGCACGCTGCAGTCAGTTTTCCGAAACAATATTCTGGCAAAGAGCACAAGCCCATCCCGTCCCGTCCCGAGGCTAGGCGGCTTGGCGAGCCGTTTTGGCTGCATCCCAGACACGTTTTGCATTTTATTCAAAACGTTGACGTGAAGGATAGAGTTTTATTATTTTACTACTCTGACGTGATCGGACTGCAGTCTGCACCTGAGGCGCTGTCGTTACACTGCTCCAATATCACGGCATAGGTAAAATCGACAGTGTACGTTGAAGTAAAATAAAGATTTTGGAAATCTTTTTCGACTGGGAATACTCATTCCCAGTAAATACTATTATTGGTATTGAAGCTGCGCTACAAAAGTCATAGATGGCGCTAGCAGTCTTTTTATTCCGTACTTGTTTTATTGTATAAGGAGAGCAAACGAGCTACCTGAATGCAAGTGGTCACTGTTGCCCATGGACATCTCACCTCACTATAATAAAGGGTATTCAATGCGCTGCTAACCTGGAGGACTTATATGAATTATTATTACGCTGGCTCTCTTACCCTTCAAAAGTTACAAGTATGGTATGTAGTATGTACCACTCAGGCCCGTAGGCAGGGGGGAGGGGGGGGGGGGGGTTCCACCCCCAAAAATTGCTTATACAGGATCCAGCGCAGCGACCTTCTACCAACCTTCCATTCAGACACTTGTGGGCTGCGATGAGTGTCATGCGTCTATCTACTATTTGAAACTCATCAACTCCCTTGAACCCTCCCCGACCGCTAATCCTGGCTACAGGCCTGGTACCACTACAGGCTGACTCGTAACTTCGACATACTATCAACAAATTGGAGTACTCTGTAATATAAAATTTCTCAATCATTTCTTATTTATATCGCATGAGATATTACTTTAGGTCATTATTAGAAGTTCTATCTAATTCTCATTTTCTAGACAGCAACAAACTTGCAAAACTTCTAACGATGTATCTGTACATATCCTATAATAAGGCGACGACGACTGTTTTATTTATTTTAAGGCATCTCCTGAAAACAGTCGTACCTATATACATACGTAACATGAAATATAACATGTACGAGTGTGTTATAATTAAAATTGATAATCAATTCATCACCGTCAAAGAGCAACTGAATTTCAAACACCGAACGGTGATGCCCAAAACGGATTTTCATTTGGTTTCTGACCTCGGCTCGTTTGGATGCAAATCCTGGCGTAGGGCGAAATCACCAATCCATGGACACGTTTTACACACGCAACAAATGTCAATTTAAACCGGAATAATTTTTTCATCACAATTAATCCCTAACTTACCAATTTGATTGAACCAATGCACGACACAGAGTTCGACGATTTAGTACCAGAAATCATGAAATCATTATTATGATTGAAAGAGTCCTAGATTGCACTTTAAATAGTAGTGTCAATTATTTTTTTTAATTTCCTAGATAAAAAGTGTTACAAGTTCACTAAAGTAGGATTGATTGAAATTGAATACGTTTATTTGGCACTGTAAACACCAGAATATAGCAAGTACACAATACAGAAGTATACAAAGATATAATACATGCAGCACAAAACACACGGTACAGTACATTACAGTACACTAAACGGTGCGGTACAGTGCCAAAAATAACATAATAAATAATGAAAAATGAAATGAAATATTTGTAAAAAAATTATTATTACATGAAACAGAGATAATATTTAAACAGGTTCGCTGTCAAGGGTTACGGGTTAGACCTCGCAGTCATAAAACCATTATCCATGTATTTATTAAATGCGAAGTTGCTTAACAAAACCGCGTTGCATACTTCCTCAACACGACTTGAGGTAAATGCTCCTCCTTGGTAATTTTAGTGTTCGATTTATAGCAAATATCATGTCCGAAACCAAATTTGAAACCGAAGATTTTGCATGAAAAAATGAAGAACAATATGACTAAGTAAATTTTTATGGATGAAACTAATCTGTTGCCCAAAGTATTTGAATAATAGTGGATTGTCTAACTAAAGGAAAAGATGGTCGCAACGAGATTATAACACGAGCCGTAGGCGAGGGTTGTGGATAGACGAGTGCGACAAGTGGTCTTTCCGCACATGTTAGACACAAAATTTTTGATAGACTTTGGACTTGGACCACTTTGGACTTATTTTACTTTAGAATGCGACATTTTTCTACTTCTAACTTTTCTCGACGAATCGCGACGAATATGATACTTTTACAACTGTAATGTTGTCATATTTGTATGCAGTCCCTAGTATACCTATTGTAAATATATTTATAATTTAATTACATTGTAATCAATTTAAATATTTGTAATCAATCATCAGAAACTAATGCGGCTGTTAAACTTGAAATAAATTTATTTATTTATTTTTATTTCATTTGCCTGAACTTGCAATTTGTGGTCAAAATCAAAGCCCTGTGTGAGACTCTAGTAATTTCGTAAGGCTTATGAGGCATTTTGATCGGCATCGCGGCAATGAGTCATTGGTTCGAGGCACGAGGGCGCGCCCCTGCGGTCTAATGCCACGTTACGAACAATGGGTCCCTAATACAACGGTTACCGTCCCGCCTACCTCACTGTTTCAAAATTGAACATAAATGCTCAATGCCATGGTTAGATAGATCAGCTAAGGTCAACATATTACTCATGATTAGAAAAATATAACGTAAGTAAGTACTTACACAGTTTTATTATTATACTTAGAGGAAACCGTACAACGAGTAATTACAATAAATTGTAATTAACATATTGCGTTCAGTTTTTCATAATACAGTCAAACCTGGGTAAGTGAGAACTGGATAAGTGAGAAAACTCTATAAGTGAGAGTAATAGCCAGGACCCGTCATTTTAAGCTCCCAAAACCTCTATTAGCGAGAAACAGAAACCTCTGTAACAGAGAGTCGTTTTTCCCTCATGGACCTCCGTAAGTGAGACTGCTACTTATCTATACCTCTATAAGCGACAGTCGAGCTTTATTTATTTATTTTATTTAGGAGGAACTATAGCTACAATAAAAATACATACATACATAAAAGTTACACATATACAGTAACAAATGACAAAACAAATTACAAATTTAACATCTGCTATTTTGTGCATCATTCTTAACTTTCGTGGAACTTCCTACCATTGTTTTTGTATTGTAGTGACTTGTTATTGCTGCGTACCTCTATAAGAGAGAAACGCTACCCATGTACCTGCATTAGCGAGAAACTCGGGTTAGTGAGAAACCTCTATAAGCGAGAATGAGATTGTGCTCTCTTGAACTCTCGCTTATCCAGGTTTGACTGTAAATAGATTACTACAAACAAGCAAATGTCTCATCTGATGGTAAGTGGTTAACGTCATCTAGACACACATGCTAGCTATACCAGAGGAATTGTTTATGTATTTCCTACCATAGAGGGAAAGGATTTGTTTCACGTAATTTTTAAAGCACCTCATGTCGTAGCGCTGCGGGAAAACTGGTTGAAGAACTAAATTATTTCACAGAATCCATAAAAGTATGTAAAGCGCGTGATTGGCCAGTCGACGCAATTGTAGTCAGCAAGCAAGATTCAGAAAGCTAAAACACTTGCTTAACAATAATAAATAAGCTTTATGAATGACAGCTGAACGAATCTGCACCAACATGCGTCAAATCGGTCCTCATATGCTATTGGATACTCATGTATTCACACGTGTATTTTCATGTATGACAAGTAAGTAAAGAAAAAAATATAGTTTTGTCCTAAAATTCAACGGGTATTTGTACAGTAAAACAAGCTAATTTTTACCACGGGAATATACGCTTTGAAAAATATCAAAGTCATGATGTCAAGCTGCGGTCAAAGGTTAGTTTGTTTATAAAGTCTCGACAGTTTTTGATATTCAGATACGGTTTTATACGTCCTGTCTAGATTTAAAGCATTAACCGTGTATTTATAAAAGGGTCGTACTTGGTAAATTTGTGGCGACCCGTATCGTTGATGGAATCGATTAAGTGACAGCGAAATCGAATTTTTATTCGGGCCAGAGCATGAAATTTATTCAAATTATATTTTACGGCAGATTATTCGCATGGAAATGTAGGCGGCTCAGCAAAGGTGAATGTTGTAGGTCTAAAAATATTGCCAGTTTAAGTGAGGTAAGGTTTTGCGTAGTTAATTTTTGGTTCTTACTCCTACGACAATACGAATAATTCATTGCCAGACAGTACAAAGGTTGATTGATTATTGTTAAGTATTTTATTAACAATTTTACGAATAACGAGCAAACAGACACGCACCAGACTCACGATAGGTCTATGAAATGTTCTTTGAACAACTTTTCTTATTCTTTTAGCATATTGAAAGATCATCGTCTTTCAAAGATTTTGAAATTTACGATTTTTCTCACTATGAAGTTATTATAAGGTTGTCGATGCACTGCTAAGCCTGAGATAAGTTACGCTGGCTGTTTCCTTTCAAATCGAAACTCAGCAAAATTCCAGGATTGCTGCTTTGCGGCAGGGTATCTATAAACATTTGTTTTACGATTATTTTAAATTCGCAAAAAAAAATCGTATTCCCGATCATCAGCTGACTTTTTATATGGACCGTCGACATTTTGTGGGTACTTCTAAAACTTATAGTAAGTACATAGGTTGTTCACCTGTTTCTGTTTAATCTGTATATTTCTGATCAATTGAACACCTGTTTCTGTTTCGGCTTACAATAGGCTTTTTGTTACACCGTATATCAATAATAATAATTAAGTGAGTTACTCAGAACACGAAACCTGGTTATTTGTGCCTTCGTGTACGAGTATTGTGAATTAGAAAACAGAAGCACCAGGGAGCGGTATTGTTAGCGCGGGGTCGATGGCTCTCGTTCCACGCAGACAAAGGGCAGGAATATTGTTTGTCACAAAATTTATTATGGCGGCAGACAGCGGGACGGGCACCGGAGTAACATATCCAATATATCAGACATACTAGGTCATCGGTTTTCAAACTGGGAGGTCGCGATAAATAAGGTGCTGTATGTACCAGACACCCCAATTTGCATATACGGGTGTAACAAAAACCCGCTATAGACCAGAAAGGGGGGTGTTCAGTATTCATATCTGAATAACTTTCACTATGAGGCCAATTCTGAAATCGCCAAAATAAATCAGCTGTTCCATGCTTGCTTGCTTGCTTATCGTATGGTTAGTGGCCAACCTATTATCAGAGTTGTTCAGGCTACCCGTAGAATTCTGACATGACTTAACGACTGCTGTCGAACGACAAAAACCGGGACCGATCGCTTAACGTGATCTCCGAGGCACGGAGGAGCTCAGATGAAATATGCCAGTACCGGTCACCTATCCAGGTACTTACCGCGCCCAACGTTGCTGCACGATCAGTTTCAGACCATGCTCGCAACCAGGCTACAAGTTCCTCAGCTGTCTACAAAAGTATGAACCAGCTGATTATTTAAGTGGTTTGTACAACAGGATACAGTTGTATTTTTTTTATGTTTATATGTAAATTGTTCGGTTGTAAATTGTGATAAGTACCTATTTGACAATAGATCAAAAAATATTTGGCCACTTTTCGACCATATTACCTTTGAATAGAGTTACCTTTGAATATTTTTAAAAGTTAGGTAGTTACTGTTTCAGGTAATGGAACATGTATGAACTGTATTTAAGGGATGGGGAGATACGTGAAGGGTGGGCAGGGAAAGTTCCCCTGAAACCCTCATACAAGATCTGTCACAATTTGGAACAGAAACTTTGCTTTTGAACTACGGCTCTAACATTCAGAGAAGATATAAATACGTAACAAAATAATGTATATCTACCTACCTAGGTACGTGATGTTAAAGACAGCAAGTTACTATTAACGGCTTAAATTTATATAAGCATTGATACTAAATATATAAATTAAAGCCGTCATTATAAAACATTATAAATTATAATACAGGTTGTATCTGCAGACATGCAATTAATGGTATGAAATTATACCGGATTACAATATCATTTCCAAAAAAGAGGTCTTATTTTTTAACCAAAAAAAAACATTATTTTCTAAAGCTATGGCTAGCGCTTTAGAAGCGTTTTGAAAGTAGCCAAGTTTTCAGTTTCAGTTTCAGGTCTTTATTTATAATATTCAATTCGAACGATTGTATGGTATTGGAAATTTTAAAAAAATGAGGATTTTTTTCTTATTATATTTAAGCTATTCTATAATGCCCTTAACGGATTCGCACCTTTGCAGATACAACCTGTATATCTGTTGCTGTTCCAGAGATCCCATCCGACATCAAAGATTCTTCTAGAATGGCTAAGAATTCTCTCAAGAACATTCTCTCTTTAATCGTTTTGTACGCATTGTATCACACTAATTTTGTGCAATAAAGAGTATTCATTCATTCATTCATTCTCTGTTAAATAATAAATCTACATCCAAATCGAATCATTGGTCAGTTATGATATCACAGACAAACTAACATACGCATCTTTATAACACTCTTTCTTTTTTTGATTGGGGGTTAAAAAGAGGGAAGAGAATCGAAAGATTGGGAACAGTTGGGCTAGATAACATATCGCTGTCTAGCCCTGAGCGCAAACATATTTTCGTACACTGCCATTTCGCCGGCATCTAGAACATGGAAAATGAATTGCATTGAATTTCATTTTACAATTCTGGCTTTAGAAATAAAAAGTAGGTATAGCGTACACCGATTACCTACTTATGTACCTAACTAATTATTTAATACTGTATAGTAGGGATGTTACTGAGTTTCGACTCCGACTCCGAAAGGTCGGAACTTCCGATTGATTTTACACCTTCGTCTCCGTTTTTTTTCCGGATCGAATTTTGAATCGTAGGTTATACCGAAGATTTGAGAGCAAACATATTCAAATATCAATATTTTATTAAATAGTGTAGAAATATATTTATGTGTTATTATTTATGTATTCCTACACTACTTTCTAAAGGAACTTGTTTTATAGTCGCAAACGTCATCATAAAAATAATAATTGGCCAGTTCAGCTATAAAAATTAAAAAACGGTTTTTAAATTTGAACTTCTTCTGAACATCTCTCTTCTACCTCCGCTTCCAACTCCGGGTCCGAATCCGGTTCCGACTCCGATAAATCGAACTTTCTTAAGTTTGATTTATCGGAGTCGGAACCTTTGGCTTCGACCCCGGTTCCGGTAAAACAACCTCCGTAACATCCCTACTGTATAGGATAGATATAAGAAAGCATGTAAAGCATGAAAAGAAAAACACCAATAAAGACATTAATTATAGCGTACAGATAATAACAACGTGACGAAAAATTTAAGCAACATCAAATAAAAACATGAAATTAGTTAAAAATATTACAATACTCACATTTAGAAAAATCTTAGCAGCTACGGAAGATTCGTATTCTTTTCTCCATTCCCGTTGAATTATTCAAGTGAATTTAATTGAATAATATTTAAATTCATTAGTCATTTGTCTGAAGAGAATGCTATCCAGTTTTCGCACTTTTTTTAATGGACGTAAAAATCCGTCGAGCTTTGTTGTATGTACTTAGGTATAATTATTTACCTACCATTGTGAGTGGTCCTGCTAACGCGCTGGCCGAGGTAACTACCAGCCCTGCGGTCAACATCAGAGGCTTCGTCGATGTGTCTTCAAACAATTTAAGGGCTTCAGGGCCCTAGGAGCCCTGTTTCGGCGCGTTTTTATATTTGAAATTTTAATTACAATTTTTTTTTTTAACTTACACATAGCGCTTTAATCGTATTATTTTACATATAGTAGATGGCGATAGGCTCGCCACATATCACGTCTGTCCATCAAATCTTACGATGAATAGTGGGTACTATCTGTCGGTGGTTCCTCTGTCTACCCCCTCGGGGATTAGACGTTGTAGACGTGAGTTTATGTATGTATGTATAACTAAAAACGACGTTGACGTTTTAAAAATATTTTGGCGTAATTTTGATTTCAAACTATTGTTTTTGGGAAGTAAGAGGACAAATTTTTATGGTAACGGAATGGAACCAAAACATACAATAGCATAAAAGTTTAGAGTTGTTTTCGGTTATTTGTAATTTGTAATGATTGCCCAGCTATACACATCTATTTAAGCGTTTTTTTTTAAATATCAGTATTTATTTTGATATTGGTTTGTTTGTTGGTTACGGAATATTCCCAAAGAAAATTCCCAATGTGCAAGTTGGGAAAAAAAGACTCACATACGAGTATACTGCACATTTAATTCCATACAAATCAAATCTCAAGATAATCTCTTTTTTCTTCGTCTTCTTTTATAAAGTGCTATAGAAAGATTTTGAAGAGATAGGGCGATACTGGTCCGATTTATATATTCTTATATTCTATATTTCTAAGTCTATTGAAATTGCTTGTCTATGGTTTTCATTCAAAATGTTTCAGGGTTAGCGTTGGTGAAAGACGTTTTTATGATTTAACCCGGGTTAGGCACTAACTCTCTTGTTAATTATCAATTTGACTTTCGCGCAAGCGAGCCTTAGATAACTTACTCGTACTCTTGCTGAATAATTTGGATTTTCAATATTTATACGCAAACATAGACATCGGATCTTTCATTCGGCTTAAAGAATATTCTTTCCATTTATCTGTTTCAACAAAAATTTTGAATTTCAGATTAGAGAGGGTATAGCCAGCGCGGGGTGGCCATTAATGGTTGAATAATACCCACTCTCCGTACGCCGTAATGGAAGCTCAGTTATAAATGTTCACATTGTTATGACATCTCGAAAGGAAAGCTCGCGACAGCAAACTTCAGACAATCCAATTTAGATGTACGCTTAGAATAATAACTTTGATATGGAACTGATAAGGACGTCTGTACGAGTACATAAAGTATGTAAATGGTAGTCGAAATAAATTCAGAAATCCAATAAAAAAACACTGAGGACTGCCTCCCACGTTATGGATAAATTAATCCAAAATATGGTGACTGGCTCGTGGTTACACTGGTGTAATAAACTAGTGTAACCACGAGGAATTTCTATATCTTCTGGTTACACTGCCTGTTGTAACTACCAGTATACGTAATAGCTTTTATATGGTTGCTTATTAGTTTTCAATCAGCTAAATTACTTATAATAACGTCGAAACTCAAAACGTCGAACTTAGTAGGTTTCAGACATTACTAACCTATAATTAGATTTTAATCGTGCTTAATTCGGAACATAATATAGGTACGATTAATATATCTTTGCGATTTTGTATTAATCTAAATTGGCATTTGCGACTTTTAACCCCTGACCGAAAGTAAGTGGTCCAGTGTTATAAGTTTCATGCGTATGTCAGTTTGTCTGTGGCATTATTTTGGACGTGGGTTTTATTATTTATCAGAGAATTTTATAGACAGTCTTCTTAGCCATGTCTGTAAATATCATGGAGTATCTTTAATATCATATGGGATCTCTGGAATGGTGATAGGTGGTTTGAGTTTGAGCTCATAAAATGCGTAGGATCATTGTAGCCTTCCCATACGAGTAGCTATCAGGAACATTGAGAGAGGAGAGGCGTAGTTTAGTTTGTTACCGAAACGTTAAAGGGTAAATAATATAGTGTTTGCCCACATAAGAAGCATCCACAACAATATCCCTTAATGTATTTAATTATTTTACTTTCGTTTCCCACAAGGTAACTATTGCCAGTCATATTTCACTCTAGCGTGCTAAGGGCCCAACTACAAGTATAGTTAGGTACCTATTAGGAAAGCCACAACATCTAGTATTGTCTACCGTCTAGACGATTTTGGCAGCGTCTGCGTCTATTAATCTCATTAGTTTCCGACTGATAACTAGATCTTTTTTGGAGGCAACAATGAAAATTAATGAATAGTTAAATTACTTCGTGAAATAAATATAGAGCATTTACAGATAATGGTTTAAAGGAAAACGAAGGTTAAAAGTATGAAGGAAATATCGCGCACCCGCCCCTAGAAGACTAGACGATTAGGGGAGACTTTTTTCCGTCATCCAAGTATTTATTTATTTCCTAGTTTTACATTTATTATTAGTATTTAGTGGTTTAGTTTCACATATAATAATTATTATGAATAATTACAATGATATTGTTGTTCTTCTTGTCATGTGGTTAGTGACCAACCTATTGTCAGAGTTGTTCAGGCCACCCGTAGGCCTTTGACATGACTTAACTGTTGTCGGACGATAGCAGCCGGGACCGACAGTTTAAGGTGCGCTAGGCACAGAGGGATGAGTCCCATCCTGGTTCTGACCGCGCCTAATATTGCTTAACTTGCACGATCACTTTCGGACCATCTCTCAACTAGGCTATGGCTATGATCCCCTCATGATAGAGATGATAAGTGACTTCAAGAAGCCTTAACATTAAGGACTTTTTTTTCCACTCACGGTTAGGTAATACCCAACACTTAGGTCGCATGGTTAAAGCAAGTATTTACCGATATATATTTGCATACAGCCAGACTGCTCTTAGACACGCTAAAGTTGGTAAAATGTTTATTAACCCGACGACCCTTAATTCAAGCTTGTTCTAAATGAATAAATTTTTATTTAAGGGCTTGATAAGTTTTCACCCCACCGAGGTTGTATAAAGTTATAAAAAACAATGGCAACATTTAATAAATAATCTCAATTAAGTACTTATATTATTGGCTCTTTAAATTGAAATAAATAAGTTAGTATATTATTGTTTATAGCTTTCTGAATCTGCGTGGGCAGAATGTGTAATTTGCTCTGGGCAAACCTATAAGTAACCACTGTATTTTGCAGTCTTTTTATAGATTTTGTAAAAATGAGTGATTTAATTAAATCAAATAATTGAACGGAATAAGTTTTATTTTAGCATGGTAGTTCTTTAGACGAGCAATCACTCGTCTATAGACTCCATTTAATTTCCCCAGAGCCAAGCCAGTGTACAATTAATACGTCCTGTTTTCAGAGCTACCTAGTTAAATGCTATTTCAATACTGAAGCTTCAGCTATTTCAATGGCACGAAAGTCACGTCCACCTTTCATTTGCCGTGCACGTGTATCGGTCAATAGCAGTGGTTTTCAAACAGGTGAATTCGTGGACCATCGAACTAAAATAAATGACAGCATTCATTAAAAATGTTTAGCTCACTTTTGACGTAGTAATCTGTACGAACACTGATCACAGCATAAATACTTATTGGCAGATTCTATAACTTTTAAAAGTAAAAGATAGGAACGGGGCCATGTGGGGCACAAACCTTTCCTTGCACAATGGGGTGCGGGCCCAGGTACTCAATTCCACTGTTTTACAACGACATCGTATCGATACATGTTTATAAGTCGTATTTTGCTAACACCATGCTAACATATGACGGGACTGATCGATCGTTGGCTTGACCGAAACGTAACATTAATTGAACGGTTCGTGACTAGTGACATACGAAAGACGTCAAGTCGCTACAATATAGTTTATACTGAGATGTCGTTGTATTGAAAAATCGGACTCCAGTGAGATTGGTTGAACTAATAAAGCCCGGAAAGTAAGTCAGAATCAGCTGGCAGAGGTATTCTGGCGCAATGTAGCAATGCTCTGCTACAATTTGAAGGGTAAGAGAGGCAGTTTAATTACCGGTACATGAGGCGCTCCTTGTGAATGGTGGTCTGTGTATCACTGCAGTTGAGAACCGCTGTCTCTATAGACTCTATTGGTTCGAGTCCTGGGTCGGGCAAGTGCTCTCGTTACCGCAGCGTTTTGCGGTTGGAGATTCAAATAAGCCAGCTAGTATACTCATGCACAGTACTAGTATACAACTTGATACAAGTAGGTACGACTAGTTGCCGATCAATATGATCGTACTGGGTAGGAAACTACGATTTGATTTCTGTTCGAGACGTGTTTCTGTTTGTAGATAGAATTATACTTTTTTGAGAGCGTCGGGAGTAGTGACTAGTTTAACCATCTCTCAGTCTGCGTGTGACGAAATCTACAGAATCAGTTGGTAATTTGGTGACTAACCCAGGACACTGGGTTGACCACTCCAGTTGGAAGACACGCACGCTGTTAGAAGTAGAACTGCCCTGATATGGAAAAAGGCCACTAACTGGAGCAATACCTGATTTTAGAGAAAATGGCAAAAACGCGTCTAATTGGTTTTTTCAATCAAAATTCCAGAAATTTTCAAAGAAGAATACCAGAAAACACTTAAAACCAACTTGTCGCCATAATCTCGAAAAAACGTTTTACACTTATACATAGGACAGAGAAAGAGAAACCAAGGAGATGGAGCCGAGGAAGACTTGACAGGTGTCAGTATTTGTTTAGGCTAGGAGTTCACGGGTCCGATTCCATTCAGGTTCGGTTCGCTCCATCCAATCACAAAGCGCTGATTTCTTGTGGGGGGAGGGGTCGTCCTAGCTTAAGATGTTTCCCCCAGTCTTGTTTACGAATTGGCCAAGGCAAAGTTTTTAAGGTCACATTGCCACAGTGATTCTGAATGTGCTGAACTTTTGTTTTAGCATTTTACAAGGCTTGTCCTAATTTGGTATTCTCTTCTTAGTTACCCGACAAAATTTGTGACGCTCCAAATATACGAGTAATTACTACGTAATTCAAAATTGTGTGATTACAATGAAGACATATTATATTATACTTCTGTCTTTTCCCTCATTGTCACACAATAGAAAGGCTTAGGTACGAGTACTTACTCTTTTTATTAAAATTCGATGGCGGCCGAAGCGAAAATTACATTAATTAATGTTTTTCTGATTTTGATTGAAAATGTTTTAATGAAATAGAGAATAGTGGCTATGACACTAGACTCCCATGGAGTACCATGTGGTTCGTTCGGGGTCGTTTTTTCGAAAGATGTACGTACTTATCGAGCGGTATATAATGAAACATTAGACTTACTTAATCAGTAGCCCACGGGATTCCCTGTATGTGTATCATGTTTATATCATGGTTTTAATCCTAATGTCTACTCTTATGGTCAAGGAAAACATCGCGAGGAAACCTGCATAATGCAATGGGTGAAATTGGGAATAGGAAGGCAATGTCAAAATCTACCAAGAAAGTCGTTGTATGTAGTTATTTCCATAGAATTGTCACGACCCGCATCAATACGACTACGAAAAAGAATCCAATAAATAATAATAATAAAATAATAATAATATATTTTTTTTAGATAATATTTTTTTTTTGCCTAAATTGTACTTCACTATGTTTCCTTTTCATCTTTTGTTTGTTGTATTCTATTTGTGCAATAAAGTGTACCTATTTTACTTTTTACTGAATAAAATAATTTTAGTTGGATATTTTAGTGCTCGGTGAAATATTTTTTTCCACTGTGTGATGGTGTGGGATTTACAAGAACTGAGATACCTACTTATATACAACACAGACTGTAAGGATGTATTACTAAGAAATCCCGCGGACACTCGTTAAGGGAATTTCGTTTAGAATTTAGATTATAATCAAATGGAAACGTAAACAAACTTTTCGCGCCACGTGACGCGCATTCAAACACTCGGGACTCCAATTTCACGGCGTGACGAAGAGGCCTGCTCATTTTCCTGACGGTTGCGGATATTTTCAATTTTCCCCACGGCAGCTCCTTTTTATTAGTTGTTGTTTTGTCTTGAATACTAATCTATGGAATTAACATTCATGTGGCACCGCGCTTTGCTTATCCGAGACGCGGTGTGCCGATCGAGGGGGTGCATTAATTTGGGCATGTGCGATGCGCATCGATACTCCCTATTGGTTCAAACTTGGATACTATGTCAATAATGACCTATTCTGGCAATACGTGATACTCTCTAATATTTAGAGAATGTACGTAGTTGCTCAGTTAGGAGTCTCACTCAAGGTTTAGTTTGCTTCCGATAATATAGATAATTGTACCTATTTGTAGAAGATAATTATGATATGAGTAGAATGTGATCCCTCTTTCTCAAAGATTTTATCTGCATCTCTAGCATTGAATTCATTGCACCATTAGCAATCAATCCATTCTTCGTTTGCAAATATATAACCACACAGAAAATATGTCGACAAATATAAGGTTCGTGTTCGTATAATTTTTACTTTCTTTCGCCTTTACCCAAGTCTAATCAAAATTTGTATTAGATGGGACAATTTTCCGATATACACGCGAGCGAGCGCTAAAGCCTCTAAAGTTCCATCACTTCCATCAGTTATTCATTAAGTTAATAGATGCGAAAATCCAGTAAAGTTAAACAGTAGGTAAGTATAGATATAATGGTTTATTAAACCGGCGAGCGATTTAATTACCGACCTGCTAGCTGCTACGGGGTTATTACGGCGTCAGTTGCCTCCTGCGCCGTAAACAACGCATTATCGGTGCTAGCTATTACATATTTATTCAGTGAACGCATGCGAAATTAGATTTTAACAGCGATTTAATAAGAAAAAAAAACTGAATTTTATTTATTTATGCGGCAAAGCAGCATTGCTTGCATTGTTGTGTTTCGGTGTTTTTCGGCCCCGCTAAATCAGTGACCCATTTCCCTTCCCGTTGACGCAGCCTTAACAGTTTTGCATTTCGATTATACTGACCGAAATTGTCATATCAGTATTGGTAATTTAAACACGTTCGGATAATCTTTTGTAGTGGTAGATCCTAATGTGAAGGATCGCCTGGGGTGGTAGGTACCTACCATCCTCTAATCTATTTTTCTGCTGTGAAGCAGAAATGCTTGCATTTCTGTGTTTCTGCTTAAAGGGTAAGAGAGCACACGAAGCATTCCGTCTAAGTCCTCAAGGTCAGCAGCGCATCGAAAACCCTCTAACATTACAGTGTGATGAGACGTCTTTGGGCGATGGTGACCACTTCCCATCAGATGGCCCTCTTCCTCGTCGGTTCTCCTTAGACTATAAAAAAGTGACCTTAGTGGAAAATAGTATGAAGTTACTTATAAGTTGAGAAGACACAACTAAATAAAGACATCAGACTTTTTAGAAACGGAAGTCGATAAGTAGGTATGTATTTATTTGTGAAATTCTTATAATTTAACATAGTAATATGAAGAGCGCTTCGTCAGTGTCAAGTACAATGCCGTACGTCGTACTTACTCGGTTATTTGTAACAAAAGTCATAGATTTCCAAACGATCCTTCATTTATCTCTACACCTATCCATTATTTTGACTGACGGATCGGTTTCAAAAGACTGGCTTTAATATAATTGGTCGGTCTGTAGACGACGTGGAGTGAGGCTTTACCTCGATATTCAACAATGGATGAACAATGACAGCGACCTTGCCTTATTACTGGGTTCGGGTTCAATCAAAATATTGGGCCAAAGGTTATCTTTGGTTGCTCTGCTTGACTTATAAAATAGGGCTGAAACGTGAATGATTTTAAAGTGGAACTTTTTGCCCCGAGTATGGTTTTTAAACAAATTGTTTCCGTCTCTGTCTCAGTAGATATACCTGTAAGCTGCAAGATCTTTCGTGTGTGTGACGGATTTAGAATATCCCTCCCTACCGCCACTGGATAAGCGAGAATACGAGACGAATAATCCGAGTAACTTGCTGGTTGCTGGTGGCATCAGGGTCCGCCTGGCTAGAGCACAACCTACTCGTAATATGTAGTCTGTCGTTAAATGCTTCGGCTTTGATGTGTTTCAGCATTGTTTATAGAAGAGCCAGTACTTACTAAACTCGTGTGTTCCATCTTGGGTCTCATCGTCACTTACCACCAGGTGAGATTGAGGTCAAACACGCGTTTAGATGTAAATAAAACAGAAATAAATAAATAAACGTCTTATTGTTCGTGACACTCCGAACTTTCAATCTACGTTGAAAAATAATGAATGGAAAACGCAGTCTACTGTTTACAGATTGTATCGCAGTTGAATTATAGAATTTACCCAATGAATCCAAGTTTATAAATTGATTTATTCTGTAATAAATAAAGTAAATACTTATATTATTATGTTTTTACTCTATAGTAAAATCATAATAATATAAGTATTTACCTCACTGGATATACCAGCTGTAGATTTATAACCCCCCTCAGTACATCTCTAGTTAATCTTATGAACGGAATCATTGTGCTCTAGTGGCAAACGTCAAAAGTTCTAGAAACACTTATTAGCATCGAATCGGAATACCATTGGAGTCACGGTCGATTGCTTGACTCACAGGTTCCCGGTCTAAAGCTCTAGATCTAACTATTGTAAATTCGATTTATTTGTTAACATTGGGGCATATAATGAAACATTGATATATATTAACTATTTATTGTATAACTTATTTCCCTCACTGCAATGATGGAAAAGGTAAACGAAAAAGACTTTTCTCGGGAATCAATATATAAATCCGAAAATGTATCATTAATACAATTTTGTCCAATTTTGAAAAATTCCATAACTCGAAATCCATGAGATTCTTACAGATGTCGTAAGTTTAGTTATTCTGGTTAGGCATGAACTGGCCCATCAGCTCTTGCCGGGTTACGTTGGTTTTTGGGACACTCTGTATACCTACATAACATCAGTGAAAACCGGAACGAAATCCGTTGAGATGTTTACGAGATTAGCCTTCACACACAGACAGACGGATGCGGCGGAGGACTTTATTTGATACTATGTAGTGATTCAATAAAAGCGCTGACGATGTGTTTATAGTGTTTAACCCTCGCTGGCTTCAGTATAGTTATTTAGAGAGAACAATTCATCAAAAACGTAATTAAGCCAGTCCGGACCGTGCCCGGTGACAGCAGATTAAGTTCAGCTTTAATTACGCGTCGCTTCACTATCCCGGTCTAGCAAACTGACTGGTTTCACTAACCTTTAATACAAAAATAGAAATATCTATAAAAAATTATATTTAAATACTAAAAGGATTTAAGGCTTAAACCCACTTCCGCTGCGCTGCACTGCGGGGCAGATTATTCTTTATATATGAGTTTCTATAGAGCTAACCACACTTATGTTGCGTTGCACTGCGCGGCACGTTCGCGACCGCGTGGGCAACTCTCGGGGGTGAGGCCAATGCTCACACCCGCGGGGTGCGGGGGAAGCAACCGCCGCGTTTTGAATTTTGACTTTCTACGGCTGTTAGCACGTCAAAAATACCCAGGCTAGTTAGTCTGGGTAGAAACTAACTAGTCTGGGTTAGTTAGATAACTGTTATTAAAAGTAAAAAGGAGATTAAATCTTATTGTCATACCCACAACCCACATGGTTGAAAATTTAATAGTCACGTCACATACGTGTTTGCCGTTACCGCGCAGTGCCGCGCAGCGCAAGTGCGTTCAGAACTGCCGCTGCAGTACAGTTAGCTGCAGTTGCAGTTACGTGCCACGCCGCGCTATGCAGCGTAAGTGCGTTCAGACTTTTACACTTTAAGCTGTCAGACGTAGTCATTAGGCCTTATTAGTGGCCTACGGGCGGCCTGAATAACTCTGAATATAGGTTGGCACTAACCACACGAGAAGAAGAAAGTAGAAGTTACCCTATAATTGTTTTCATGTCTTAATAACAAGAAAAGAAACTATAGCATCTAACATCTCATTTTGTGTATTTTTACAAGTCTGTATATTACAATAAATAACAGAGTCGTTAATTTTAATGATATTCTCGTTCCAGATTCGCGATAGGGACTGTTTCTTTCGTGGAATTGAATATTGTACTCGAGGGACGACATGGAAGCCTTATCAGCTGAATTACAATGTCAAGAAGGCGAAAGATAAATTATTTATGAAATGGTGAAATTATTTATGAAACTCAAAATTACATACAACAAGCATTCTAACATTCAAGGAAATTAAATTACTGGCTCTTCTGGAATGTTTTATTCCTATGAAAATATAATTATTTAAGATGTAGGCAATTTTTTTTGTTTTCTTAGATAGCCTTCAGGATCTCTGTTGTATTCACAGACCATTTATTAAAAGTCTTTGGTTTTTATGATAAATGTAGTCTTTAAACGAAGGTATAGATACAAAATATAATAAATAAGTAAGTATTTAGGTACTTATTTAAAAAAAAACACTGTCAAGTGTGAGTCTGACGATAGTGCGAGTTCAAAAATGAAATATTTTTCGTTTGGAAAAAATATAATTGTATTTATTTTTCCTGAAAAATCATAAATATTTAGACCTCACTTCATTTTTTCAAGAATACATAATAAAACACATTCTATCAGTAGGTACTAATTATTTCAGATTTATTGTCGTAAAAAAAAAGATCAAGTTTTGTATAAAAGCAACGCAATAACAAAACAACTCGTACGAGTATTATGTGAAGAAGTGGTTGGCCGAATGACCACATAACAACAGACAACATAATCATCTAATGAACTAAAAAATGTCACTTAACATGTCTCATTAATTATCAGCCTAAAAATCAAGAAATCGCAATCCTTAATTACCTTCATCATGTTGATGTGACTTGTTAACCCGCGTCAACTGTGATCAGACAGACAGAAAGGAAACTCATTATTAAACCACACTGCAGCGATTTTGAAACGGAATCGGACCAAACCCATAGATACCTCTAAAACAGAAGAATAGATTTCTATGGGTTCGGTGCTTCAAAATCGCTGCACTGTGCTAGACGTTAGCGTTTGTTCGCGGTGCAACTCGTAAGATACTTACACACCGACCGCTGCCGTTGGACTGGACCGACAAAGAAAGAACCCGCGCGTGTACGAGTGTGTGAGTGCATTCGCTCTCGAAAGCTAGTATTGAGTTTCCCGTCCGGTACTTACTGATCTATTTTATGTCGCTGATCTGTGTTCGTTTCGTGTTCACGCCTCAACTGACCTTTTTCAACGTCTACTATGGCTTAGCTAATGTAACTAGACATTGAAGGGAGTATTTAATTTTGATGTCTGTGTTCTTGAGAAATTAGAGTTTGGCGAGTGGCTTGTTGTTATTGTTATTGTTAGAGTTGTTCAGATAGTCCATAGCCGTACCTTCTGATTTACAGGCATCTTTTCTGTTTCTTTAATACTTCTGATGAAACTCCCTTCAAACTCAGCAGAAATTTCTCTAATTTTGCAGAGCATAACCTTAGGGTCAAATACAGGTAAGTTGGTATTTTAGCTAGATCGGATCTCGGGATATAATTCTAGACCATACAAACAATTGACTTTGATCTGGATTTAAGTCTGAGCTGTAATCACGAATCTGAGCAGGCTGAGGCAGTCCCCTTTTTCCGGTGCTGCACACAACCTTCATCAAACTTAATTACTTTTGTTTATTTATTTTTATAATATATTTGTTTAATATTATTTTTATCTTCTGTACCTAATTGTTTGTATGTGTGCGCTATTGGAAATTCTTTCTTTCTTTATTTCTTCGTTAGCCTATTTACGTCCTACTTGTTCCTTTGGGGTATAGGTTTCCCGTTACAAAGAGAGGACTCGGCCCACGATCCTTTCTTACCCACATGCATGACTAACCTGGCATTTTCACTTGGGAGTCTATCAGTGGGTTGCAATAAATGTCCTTAGAGTTAAGATATCCTTAACTCTCGTGTCATCTCTATCTAGAGCTACGGCGTATCATGTATTTTAAAGAAGACATAACTTTAGGGACATTTCGTGCAACTGACGTTATATTTTATATTGGGAGTTATTAACACCTAAACTTCAATATCGGTACCTATGTTGGTACATACCTATACGAGTACTATACGAGTACGTAGGTACGATTTCTCTTTTCAATTCTAAGTAAAGTTAAAATAATCTACTCGTAATCGGATTTGATTAAGTTTTCCTTTATCCACTTCTTTATTCATGTCTATTTTCAAGTCTGTTTCGCCCGAAGGCTACAGGAACACCGAATAAGTTACGGATTTGGCGAAACAATGCTCTTTGGCAGCTCTACTATAAATTCCATTCAAACGGATCATATCTTTAATGCTTCATAATTTCCGTGTAAAATTTGGGTATAATAAAACCATTATTATAACCTCGAGTAGAAAAGTCAAGGCAAAATTATACATCTTATTGTTTACTTATAGTATATTTGCGGGCGTTTTAAAAGCTTTTTGTGTTACAAGTATTTTGAACCATCGATCATTAAACGTGTTAATTGGCAGATGCTATTGTGTGTAGGATTTAGAAGTAGGCTTGGATTCATTATTATCCATTCATAAGGTCAAATTTTAACTAATTTCAGCGGTTTCTATGTCGTGCTCAGGTCGTAGGTAGGTCGAGTATTTATAACAGCATTAAAAAGATCTGACCTTTTCTCTTGGATGCCGTACGGGAATAAATAATCTCTTATAGATTATGAATTTCATTTTTGAATGGCAGTTCTATAAAAAAAGCCCTGTGAATAGGTCGTTTATGTTTATTTGTCTGATTTTGGAGAATATAAAATTCAAAGTAAATTTACCTAGATTTTAAATAAAGGAACGTACTCACCGGGAGCATTCATTTCGCGAAAGAGCGTTTGTTGCGCAAGCGTTAGCAGCAAAGTTAGGTAGCTAATTCGAGCACATTCTTTTGCGAACCAAACATTTGGTGAGTAAGTGTACAGTTAACCACAGGTCAACCTAGCTAAAACGTCAAAATTTGAGAATCTGAAATGTATCATATTGCGCAGGCATAAGGTTGAGATTTAATAGAATGTTTTTGACAGATGGTATACTATAGCCTGTGGTCGACTGTACGTTGAAACGAATAACCGGAACAAATGCTAGAAGTTTTGCTCACGAAAGAAAGTTTGGTTTGCGAAAGAATTTGCTCGCGTGATGAACGCTCGCACACCAAATGCTCGCTTACCAAACTTCGTATAACGAATGCTTGAGTACCGTCTTTAATTGCAACATTCTATACATCGAAGCCAAATATTTTAATACTACTCTTTAAAATCAAGCTATACACGACATGATAATATCATGTTCGTATATCAATACAGATATTTTTACTCCATACACTTTCATTCATAAATTCATAACCGAACAGACATGTCTTTGATTCGTATTTCGTGTCTTTTATTCTAAATCGTGCTTTACCGAGGCTTAACCTCTTAAGTTACTGATATTTTGACAAGTAATTATACCCACGACTCTTGTTAACAGAGCTATCAAATGTTTTGGATGGGTTGTTGAGATAAATTAACATTAACTGGTCCGTTTATTGCAATAATATTTAGTGGAATATCATTGTAGAGGACAACTGCTTTCAATTAAGTTAGTACGCGAAGAGGTTATAATTAAATCAATGTTAAAGTTAGGCATAAAATTGTATTACCCATTTGTGTTTGTACTTCTGAAGCGTGCAATTTGCGAATTACTTTGATTGACCGATGTGTTCTGCCATAGTAAGATTGTACATTTCCATTTATTAACAGCTATGAAGTAAAGTAAAATACACTTTATTGCACAAATAGAATTTTATTAGAATAGTGAAGTTCGCTAAGAGCGATCTATTCCAGGCAACCTTCGGGCAGACGAAATGATTTCGAGAAAGAGGTATATGGTATCACATACAATTTTAAGCTCTTATTACGAGTGAGTTACTCCCTTATAAATATCGGTCAATTGGTCGCTTGACCTAATTTCCAGTAAACAATATTACTGGTCGGCAAAACATTATTTATTTCAGTACAATTTTGCATTCCCGCAAAATGGAAGCGAAAGGAAACCGAGCTCTCATTATGCTTGAATTTTTCCAACGTTCTTGGCTAATAGATTTTTTGCCCAAGTCACCGTTCCGAGAGAATTAATGGAAGACATTGCGAATCAACATTTACATAAAGAAATTTCTATTAAAATGAGGATTAAAAGTTTGAACTGTGCCCTAGAGTGCGCTTTACTGCGTTTATGTGCACGTGTACATGAGTTGGCACATTTCATCGAATAATAAAATGAATTATTCATTTATAACAATAAATTTTAAATATTGCTGTACGCATTTGGTTTATGGAGAGGTTTACAAAAATAACTAAAGTACCCACTGGAAATGTAATCCCGTAAATGTAGGTATATTACTCCTAACCAGAAACTAAAAAAACCCTGTCAAGAGGGCGCCATTGGAAGTTTTATAATCTGTGTCACGGAGTTGGCTATGAAAACAATAGTACCATTTAATTCCGCAATATGGCGAGGGTTTTTTAGTTTCTGGTCAGGTCACTCCATCACACAAAGGCTGCCTGGAAGAAATAGCTTAAAGCTGTAAGTCCGCCAATTGTATTTGTATTTTGTATCTTTTCTTCTGTCCTGTATTTTTGTCCTGTATTTTTGTCCTGTGTGCAATAAAGAATATTTGTATTTGTATAAAATTAGCTCAATTTGATGCAATCTTCAATTCACTTTTCTGAAAAGCTCAAATCCTCTTAGGTCTTCAGTGATACAAATTGACTGCATTTAACCAATCCGGAGTAAGGTTAATTTTAAATAAAAGTTCCGTGTAATGCTATTAACGGCCCAGAAACAGCTATAATTGGTAGTCACTTAATAATAAAGCTACTTACATGCAAATAAAAACAAAACGAATTGTTAGGTTAGAAGTCTAATTTGAAAGCATTTCAAAACTCCAGTTAAGTGAATTATAAGCTTCAGTTAAATTATGACATATTATTGTGGCGATGCACGACGCGCGGCCACTACGATACAGTACCTACTCACATCGGCGTAGAACGCGCTATCGAAATTTTCCTGGGACTTCTTATATATACGAGTTCCAAACATCCATAGTTGGACCAGCACATCTGATCACCAGACACAACACCCCGCCTGGTGGAAGATCTTCCCTTTTCCCTTTCATACAATTGACATTACGTTATCCATGTCCTCACATAGCGCGTTCCTACAATTGGTGACCCCTACTACGAACACTTGATTGGAGTGGATCGGACCTACATTATTATTCTAATACGTTAATATTATTATTCTGGTATTCTCTCCACGGTCAGCTCATCTATTCCCAATGGTCCTGGCAGAATATCAGCGCTGTGGGCAACCATAGCGCCATGCTGAGCCAGCGCCAATTCATTAAACAAATATATTATAAAAATAAATAAACAAAAGTAATTAAGTTTGATGAAGGTGGTGTGCAGCACCGGAAAAAGGGGAGTGCCTCAGCCTGTTGCCGCAGCAGATTTAGCACTGCGGCGCTGATTTTCAGGCATCCCTTGAGTGTCAGGGATCACTCCCTAATGATACACTACCGGAACGTATAAACAACGGAAATATTAATAAACAGAAGTAAAATATTAGGAAACGAAGGAAGGTACTTAATTATTTCTTTTATATATACGTGCTTGATGTGTCTGATTGCCTACATCTTTGTGATTTTGTTATTATTTTTTCTGTGTGTAGCTTTGAATAAAGAGTTTTCTATTATATCCGAAATAAATATCTTGTATATCTACCCGCACTAGGGAGATAGTAACGGCGCTGTGTATTTTTTCGGTGTTTAATTTAGTTTTTTATTTAACTATTTTACACACACACCTAAACTTATTTCTTCCTATAAACATTATTTTAAAATATCTGTGATCGGCAGTATGTTTTTTAATAGACTTTTTGTTTTTAAATTAAAGTGCTGTGGATTTTGTAATAAATAAAAAAAAAATTAAAAAAAAAAGTTTCTCTAATTTATTTAAGTACTTTTACGCTCAGCGTGGTGAAATACCTAATAAAATAAAAATCCGGAATAAATCACAAAATTTAACTCATAGATAACGGAATCTGTAACAATTAATCACAAAACTAAACTCATAAAGAACGGAACAGTTCAGTGTTACAGATTCCGTCAGTGACAGATGCATCTCCTGATGATTATCAGGAGATGCATCTGTCACTTTTCTATAACTGCGACATGTAAGCAGGTCACCTCAGTGACTCATGACATGCGCTAACGAGGGAGATCCGACAAGTGACTTCCGTAGTCTCCACTCCAGGAAGATGTGGCGTCACGCGGGAAATACGCGACAGAAAACACCCTGTGTTACCAACCATATGTTTCTTATAAAAGAAAGAAAACCAGCTAGACGTAAACATAATTTTATTATAGCATATAAACTTTCTATACTTGCTTACTTTAAACTAATTTAAATGAAACTATTCTAGGATTTAAAAAAAATGCCTATAGACTGTCCCATCTGCTGGGCTAAGGCCTATTATTAGAGGATGGAATATTTTGTGAGAAATAAAATATATTCTACAAATTCAAGTGTGAAAATGTTCGGTACCTATACGTAATATGTTATAATATGTTACAACGCATCGTTAGCTAACTTGTACGTAACTTCTAGATAGGGTGACGAAGGATACCGAAACTGAATTTTGACCCAATATGCCTCAACGAAAGAGACCCTTAATCCATTTTGTCTACCAAAAGTGTTACAGTAAAACACAAAGACGTACTATTAAGTACCACATACATTACGTAGGCACATAAGGTACTGAGATCAGTACGTATTCCTCGGAAGTAAGAGGCCGTTAACGCTCTATCTCTTGGCCCAGTAACGTAATAGAGGCTCATCAGTGTGAGCATTACGGGTACATGAGAAATAGGAAGAATTATCACGGTTTGCGGTTTATTGCACACCGCCGTCCAGCTGTGATAGTTTCCGGCTAAAAACTAACAAATGTTGCCTGTATTTTTGTTGTTCCAAAGTGTGCCGAAATCTCGTGGGCTCTTCACATAGGCGATTTCTTGCTGCAGGGATTTTATTGTCAAAGTGAATATAACTGGCAACAATTTATATTTGCGTTGCACAATAAATGTTACTAACAAATTGAGTATCATAATAAAAGTGCCTAACAGAAATTGTTTTGGAATTACATTACAGTACAAGAAATCTGGAACGATATAATATTTATATAACCCGCGCTTAAACAGTCATATGCAGTCAATGAACATAGTTTTCCGGAAGGTTCGATATTTGTATGCTTTTCAACTTTCACTTCACGTTACTAAATCGAATAGTAATTGTATTTTAAGTAGACAAAAAGATTTGTAACAACGTAAATATTAACAGTTAGTACCTAATACAAGTATTAAGTAGTAAAAAATCACGTTTCTTTGACGATAAAATACAAAAATAGTCAATAGCAGAAAAAATTGGTTATCTCTGGTGGGAAACACAACTGAAACTAATTCGATAGTTTTACCACTTTTTTGTTCTGCATTAAAACAGCGTAACACAGTCTAGAATTAATTATTGTTCTTCAAAATAACAAAAACATTGTCTAATTGACGTGGGAAGCTGCCTCGAATATGAATGGGTTTAGCGATATTTGCTTTAATCGCGATTATCCTTTCATGAATTATTTATCTGTGGTCCCGACGGAGGTTTCTGGGTGTTGTTGTTGTAATTATGTAGGAGCTGTCGAAGTGTAATTAGTGAGGCGATACAACGGGAAGATCCGGATCTTTGGAGCGTGTGTCCATTACTTCTGCCTACGTCCGATACGATAATGATAGACTCAGCATAGTTTATGTAAGACACTTTGCATCTCAAGCTCATGTACCTACGCTAATATTATATAAAGAGGATACTGCGGTGTCGATTCCGGCGAAATCACTAAATGCATAGCTAATCTAAACATGAATGAAACTGTCACGCTCTTTCATATATAAATCAGATAAAAACACCATTTACCTACTAGATTATATACCTATATCGCGTGGCTATATACCAACAAGATGATACTAATTGCAAAGCAGGCAATATGGTATGGTATGTAATATAAAAATATCTTTTTTTTAATTGACTACTAAACCTGCATTTAACCTCGATCTCGCCTGATGGTAAGCGACGATGAGGTCGACGATGGAGCATTCGGGTCCAGTAAATGTCTATTCACTATGGCCTTGAAGATCTTAAGGTTGTAGGTTTCGGGAAATACTGACACTGGCAGGCTGTTCCATTCCTTAGCCGTTCGCATAATGAACGAAGAAGCAAATATCTATCACGAGTATGGCCACGTTCACATATATTTACGTCATTCCAGAATTACGTCATCCATCCGTCATTCATCACTAATCCTGATGAATCAGCAGACAGGATCGTGGAGAAACGCACTTCTCTTAAACGCCGATATTTGATATTGCGAGAGGAAAACATGCAAATGAATGGATCCCTAGCTTTACTGCTCACAGCGTTCTAGGCATCACCCGAGGGATGGAAGCGGGTCATACGGGCTAGGATAAGACTCAATAATGTTACGGTATTACACGAAATATTTAGAAAATCGTATTCGAGATTTGAGCGCCGTCACGTCTACATTATACAATAGAATTCTCATCATGGTAGGATTAGTAGCGGTTCGATTTATACGCGTAAGAGACCATGGCAATTAGACATGATAAGATTTGTATACCTACCTAACAGACAATTGATTGAATCAGTCGTTAGTTTGATGAACTCTATTTTTAATTCTTCCCCCAATAATTTTAAAAGAAAATCTGCATGGCTGCAGTAAAATTTCTAAAACTAAACTGAATTGCATGTTGAATTTAAGATGCACGAGATTGTCTGGAAGAGATCGCATGGAAGCGATATCTAGATAAATCCGTCAAAATTGTCATTATTATTATGTGCATTATTTGTCCATTTGCAGTTTTCGCTCTGTTTTGAATCAAAAGTAACAATTGAGAACACTTGAAAAGTATAACGATTACACTACATTGTATGATTTGAATAATTGAGTTTCCCGTATGCATTTAATTTTAAACCTATCAAGCTGTAGCGTTCTTATGCAACAGACTTTCATATTTATTTATTGCTCTTTCATTATGAACACGTTATTTATTAATACTTACACAATTAATTATTGAAGTTCTTGCTGTACGAGTAATTAATTGTTAAAAGGTGTATAACAGAGCAATACTATTATTGAATACGGTATTAACTTAATTTTTTTTATTGCATCATTCAACTTACATGGACATACTAAAAAGTGTCTAAAATTAGTTTTTCGATATCTCAAATAACATCAGAGATATTAATGGTTAAAGTTAGTATTGGACAGATGCTTTGTCCCTTTCTAACAAAACAGTTCTTTTTATGCAGCCAGGATCTGCTTGTATGGCGCTAGGGAACAGTTACGTCATAAAACTTATTGCCGTTTCTTGTTGTTGTAGTAAGGGTGACGTTTGGGTTTTTAAGATATTCCTAGGTATACCATTTCTGTTAACATTATAATAAGCAATTTCACAGCTGTTCTAAAGCCTTCTCGGTATCCGTATCTCTTATTTATAATTTTATTACAAATTTTATGCATTAGAATGCTATCTCGCTTTGTTTAATTTAAACCTTAATTCCACGACACGGCTGCATCAGAGCTGCATCATTATTCGCCGACATGCATGGCCCTGCTAACATGCATGCACATGCTAGCATAGAGAGCGAGGGCCCTTACAACCCCTCGCGATTTGCATTGCTCTATATGAGATTTACTACGGTTTTTGCATTTTTCCCGTATTTTAAATCCCTCTTTTTATTAGAAAGTTTTTATATTCGTATATCTTACACACTATTTCTAAAGCGGAGAAAGATGGTACCTAGGCATATTTTAAATCTAACGTGAGGTGTAATAATACTCAGTACTGTTTGCTAACTATGTTTTACCTATTAGTTAGGCAGCAAAAACATACGGCAAATGTACTCGTAACACAGTTTCGATTCGATTATTTTCGCATACATAGGGTACACTGAAAGTTTTGTGCTCCTGGCCGCTCATAAATGAATGAATTTCTGCCTGCACGATCCCGCTCGAAGAACAAAAGACAGTTAATGCTGAATGGTATACCTACCACCATTTGTTTGCCCAGTGTGTTCGAAAAAGTTAGGGAAAAACGACCAAGAAGTCGCATCGTCTTGAAGTATGACAATGCTTCTCCGCACACCGTTAACAAGACAATGTCATTTTTGGCTTCTGAAAAGGTGGAGCTCGTAACCCATCTCGCACACCGAACCTTGCACCATGTGATTTCTTTATTTTCCCAAAAATATAAGATTTGATGAGAGGTTCAACATTTACGGGGCCAGAAGAGGCTGTGATAGCTTAATTTCAATCAGCTCGTGAAAAACATGCCCTCAGATCAATGGTCCTTGTATTCAAAAATGGTTTGAACGAATGAAAAAGTGTTTAAAATGAAATTGATAACTTGGGCCACTTCCTAACTTGTACTTTGCAAAACTATAAATATATTACTTTACTTATAAACTGTTTTATTTATGAGTTACGCAAAACTTTCAGTAAATGTCACTTATTCAAAGTGCTCGTACTTTGAGAACAAGTTCATCATAACATAAAACATCATCATCTTCTCGTAACTATCCCTTAGTAGCTGGGTATACCACCGAGATTCTATTCAGTCCTTTGTATATTTTCCCTGGTGCCAATTTGAAACACAAAACCTAACCGTTATGGATCAGACCAGTGGTGTGCTACACTGCTTCAATTCAATAGGCTTCCATCAACTGCGCCGAACGTACGTCTGACTGACGGCTGCCACTCATACTTGATCCGAATCGATTGCTACGAGTACGACCGTCCGCCCTTTACAATCTGACTGAGGTTTTTCCACGCGATTGCTCTTTACTGCATATGTTGGTCTTACCATTTTTTTAAAGTTTCAATTTAGAGGGTTTGGTACACGGGTGACCGTGTCAGCCTCGTTAGGGTCACTAATAAAAGGAAAGGGAAGTTCAAGTATTATTAGAGTCAGCCCTCACTTTGAGAGACAACTTCGCAAACAACAGTAAGTGTTTCATATTATAAGGGCTGATTCAAAATAATATTGAGCCTCCCATTTTGGAGCCTATTGAGGCCAAATTTCTTCCTCTCAATTTTCACCAGGTCACACTCCATTAGGAGGTGAGTGAGGTCTTACCTTACTGGCACAAATGTCGTTGGGTGATAATTTTCTGGCTTGTACTTACCTGAAACAAAATTAATATAATAATTTATAAGTATGATTTTCAACAATGCAACAGCATTGTCGGGCAGCAATGAAGATTGACGAATAGCGACAACCTTTTGATATACATAGAGGGTACAGCAAGGACAAGGTTATATTCCTGTATAGTTGGAAAAAGTGGCTATTATTGGCTATTATTAATAGCTAGGAAAACCTAGTCTGATTTATCGTAATCATCAACTATAATATTTTATTTGGACTCATGCATATATGAAACTAAAGTAAAGACTATTTTTGAGTTCCGTGTCCAAAGGACAAACGGAGCCTTATTGTAGTAGCTCTGTCGTCCGTCCGTTCGTCCGAAATATTTTTAGGGATCCATACCTAAAGGTAAAGTTAAGTCGAACTGCTTTCGGTCTCCTTCAGTCCATTCGAAATTCAAATCAGTTGCTTCATACATAACTCTAGTTAGAGTATGCTCATCACGTCAGTAGGCAGTTATCGCTGACGGTAGACCAATGACGCCAGAAGAGCCATGCCCCATGTTAATTATACAGTTGCATCAACGCCATATTGTGATTCGCGTCAGCTCCGCAGTTCATTTGGTGGACATTATTCTGGGACACGTCACTGTGTCCCCTCAGATATCACAATACGATCACCTGACAGTCATAATAATTTGCCAAACAATTCAGGCACATTTGTCCTTTATTTTTTAGGTTAAAGTTTTCATATAAAGAATTTTCTTTTGATACAACTACATTTTCCGATCTATCTGTGGTTGGTAAATTGTATATAATATATATAAAATTGTTTTGCGGTAACTTTTTAGCGCTAAAACATCCGGTTATGGTAAATGCATTGTTAGTCGGTACACGATCACGTTTAGTGCATCCCGCATTTCGTGGACAGGTCGCTATGCACACTCACTAACCGGCAAACTATCCGTGTTGCGGTTTCAACATTACGAACATCGAATTTGCATATTTACAAATATATTACAGCCATAGACTATACTAAATAATATTCGACATTGGGAAAAGAAGTATCCGTTCTAAACATTTGTCAATCTGGTGTCCTATTTCTTCTTCTCTTACTGGGTACTCGATGGTTTGGGGCTTCAGTGATTTGCTTGCCACTTTATCCAGTCCAATCCTAGCCAATGACAGGCTTCACAGTGAATGTATACAATCAACTTTGCACTTTATTGGCCAAACGCTAATTAAAAAGTAAAAAAATACTGCAATGAAGTAAATATTTCTGTTGTAGCGCCCTGATTTGTAATGAAGCGGTGCAAGAAACAATCAGAATCTCTGATACATTCAAGGAAGCAGCAGCCTGATCTCCTCAGAACAGGATTAAATCGCCTTGCGAATGTGAATCTTCTGTTTCTAGTCTCCAGCTCAACTCCTTATACTTAGTAAGGAAAAAAGCCTTTGTTATAGTTTTCGGTAGAGATTTCGTATCTACCTAGATACGAGTATTAATATCTGACATGGCAAGTCAAACTTAAATTCGCAACGTCGTCGAAGTTTCGATTCTAGTTGCGTGATGCGATGAGTTGGAAGTGTTTTCGAATTGAGTTTTGATTGTGATTCCGACGATGGGCTCGATCTAGGCCGTCGCGTCGTTATGCATTCGACACACGCCACGCGGTCCTTTACACTTGTTGTCACGTCAGAAATCATCCACTTACCCTTTTCCTTTCCTTGTGATTCGACACGACATTCACTTTGTTTCTTTTTATCTTTTAATGTTTATTTTCGTGGATGCGACCCTAATCTAATCATCTGCCACATTTTTAGATGTTCAGAAAGTTTTGGATCTTCAGAATTTTATTAGGTTATAGATATAGTTTTAGGTTTTTATTCCAAAGCAGACATAAACTACTTTTTAAAATAATTTTTGGCATTCATTTATTTATCTTCCCGTTATCTTATTTCATTTGGTGTTCGTTCCATTATAATTCCTTCGTTAGAATTGCTTCTATCTATAATTTTTTGAGATGTTTTAACGATTCGTCAGGTAATATCAATGTCGAAAGTTGTACGTTTCAAGCCATGGACATTTCAAGACTCGGGCGTAATTTGAAGACTTTTATCACTGAGATTTTTTTTAAAGGTGAGCAGACGAGCAGATGGGCCACCTGATGTGAAGTGGTCACCGTCGCCCACAGACATCTCACCTCACTGTATTAATATTAGAGGGTTTGTGATGCGCTGCTAACCTTGAGGACTAAGATGGATTTCCGCATGTGCCGGAAATTACGCTGGCTCTCTTACCCTTCAAGCCGAAACACAGAAATGCAAGCATTTCTGCTTCACGCCAGAAATAGATAAGAGGGTGGTACCACCCCAGGCGATCCTTCACATTAGGATCTACCACTACAAAAGATTATCCGAACGTGTTTAAATTACCAATACTGATATGACAATTTCAGTCAGTATAATCGAAATTCAAAACAGTTAAGGCTGCGTCAACGGGAAGGGAAATGGGTCACTGATTTGGCGTGGAGCGTGTTGCGCCTCATTTCGGGTTCCATCGGATTACTATGTCACTCATCAGCCTAAAATTGACAGGATGAACTGAGAATTGCAAACGTTCTGATCTATGCTTTACGATGGGATAGCTTATCATGATTTATTCAGGACTCGTAACAAAATAGATGACGCTTTAGACTCAGTAAAGTAAACACATCATTTATGGGATACTGTGTACGATTTTAT
Source organism: Hofmannophila pseudospretella (assembly GCA_947369225.1). Taxonomy (NCBI): domain Eukaryota; kingdom Metazoa; phylum Arthropoda; class Insecta; order Lepidoptera; family Oecophoridae; genus Hofmannophila; species Hofmannophila pseudospretella. The sequence continues at coordinate 10,500,332 of OX376316.1, forward strand.
AATAAGATACCTGATACTGTAATAAATATGACAGAGAAAAAATGTAAGACCCATACGTATAATACGGACTTTATGTAAAAAGGGTTATTATAAAAGGAATGACTTCTTAAATGATAATAAGGCTTGGTCATAAATTCAGCTCCAGTTCTGCACAATGTGTACATATATGTACACATTGTATTCATAATTATTGTAATTTATATTTATTTCAAAAGATGTGCTTATGAAAGTTTTTGGAGCCGCTACTTTCCGAAGCGGTGGAAGAGTAAAAAAATGACGTTGTAAAAATGTACTACAGGGTACTTACTTACAATAAAAACATTTTGATTTGATTTGATGGTTCAGGCAAATATTCGCATTGTACTAACGAATTTATTAACTTTATCTAGTTTGTTTTTTGGTTCTCTTATGACGAACCTTTGTAGGTTATATTATAATCCGGTATCAAATTGTTTCAATGTTTTTTTTTTATTTTTTATTTTTATTATATATGGAGAGCAAACGAGCTAACAGGCCACCTGATGGTAAGTGGTCACCGTCACCCATAGACACTAACCTTGAGGACTAAGATGGATTGCCTCATGTGCCGGAAATTACGCTGGCTCTCTTACCCTTCAAACCGAAACACAGAAATGCAAGCATCTCTGCTTCACGGCAGAAATAGATAAGAGGGTGGTACCACCCCAGGCGATCCTTCACTTTAGGATCTACCACTACCGAAATGATTTGTTAATATAACGTTTAAAAGCAGCATCTATTGAAATTTAGTGTGTTATGTATGTATGATTTATTATCATTACCGTTACCGTAGTTTTTAAGTATACTTAAACAATGACAATGATTTATAAAACAATTAAACACTAAATAAGTTTCAATAGATGCTGCTTTTAAACGGTATACTGTCAAGTCACATTGACACAGTTTGATACCGGATTGTAACCTGCTAAGGTTCGTTATAGGATAATCAAAAAACAAACTAGATAAAGTTAATAAAATGCAAGTATACTTAGTTAGGAGGAGGGGAGGCCTTTGCCCAGCAGTGGGACAGCCTATAGGCTATTATAAAAAAAAATAAAAAAATAATAATCTTGTGTGTTCCTGTAAATAAGAATAAGAATACGTTTATTTGTGCGGTAAGATGACAAAGTATTCATAGTCCATACACCAGTAGGAACTTAAGCATAGGTTATATTAAACTAAATAAAATTAATGAGCAACAAGTTAGTTTACAATAAACGCTGACCTTCGAACCAGGAAGTTCCTGTATCTCGAAATATTGCATTTGTTTATAAATAATTTGGTATTGCAATGTATTATGGTTACTTATATTAGTCAGCGTAATTTCATTTAATTTTACTAGGTGAGTTCAAAAGTTAACTGAATCGTTACACAATGCAGAAACGTCGTGTGGTTGGACGAATGGCATCTAATTAATATAAAGTGGCTGAGGAAAGCCGCAAGCACGTAAATCTTTAGCTCACAAATGGCTTAGATGTCAACACATGAGTCGAGATTTTCCGCAAAAAAAAAAGTTTTTCATATAGGTCGATGAGCTGATCGGTACAAAGTATAAGAAGAATTGATTTTTTTAAAATCGTAGAAAAAAGTTGTTGAGTAGTAGAAACTAACGTAACGTAACTAAACTATTTAGCGTTGGTGGCCTAGTGGCTAGGACGCCGGACTCCCGTGCGGGAGGTCCGGGTTCGAAACCATGCAATGCCATGTATATATACTAATAAGTTTTTCGGATTTTTTCGAAGACTTACGTACATTTACCGACCGCACTAACGGTGAAGGAAAACATCGTGAGGAAACCTGTATATCTGAGGAAATTAAGTAGTTTCCGAAGGCGTGTGAAATCCACCAATCAGCACTGGGCCGTACCCCCTTGTCCAACAGTGGGGACATTAATAGGATGATGAAAATATCAAGGATATACTATTTGGTCTAATTATAAATTCAAGAAGAGTAAAAGAGGGAAAAACCTCAAAGCCTCATAAGTTTCGCTGAAACCGCACAGTGATTGATTATATTATTCTATTTGACTTCAACAAAATGATCGCGGGTTTATCTCATTTATCGGTAAATTAACTATTGACCGAACCACTCTGAAATTCCGAATTCTATGATTCAATGTTTGGCGATGTTCGGTGTAAATAAGTAAACTACGAGTAGGTATCTACTGTTATTTTAGGTAGAAATAGTTAATTAAACACGGCACAGGCCGTTTTCGTATAATATTGAATTACACTCAGGCTTCGTTCTCAGATATTAGCATAGTAACACATGTAGTTTCACATTTAGACTCGCCATCACGCACTGTATTTTGGAGGTAAAAGAAAAAAAAAACAACCAATGAGTAGTTGAGGGTGTACGATGATATCTCCATTCCGTTCTGTCAAGGCGCCAACATTAAGTTTGGAGTAGGGATGTTACGGAGCTTCGACTCCGACTCCGAAAGGTCGGAACTTCCGATTGATTTTACACATCCTATTTTGAATCGGAGGTTATACCGAAGATTTGTGAGCAAACATATTCAAATATTAATATTTTATTAAATAGTGTAAGAATACATTTATGTATTATTATTTAACTATTCCTACACTACTCTCTAAAGGAACATGTATTATTGCCGCAAACTTCATCATAAAAAAATTGGCCAGTTCAGCTATAAAAATTAAAAAAACGGTTTAAAATTTGAACTTCTTCTGAACATCTCTCTTCTACCTCTGCCTCCGACTCCGATAAATCAAATTTAAAACCTTCGGTTTCGACTCCGTTTCCGGTAAAACCACCTCGGTAAAATTCCTAGTTTGGAGACTGCTGAGCTGTATACAATATTTCACGATTTGGGATCAAGCTACCTAGAGGGAGGGAGGGATGCTAATATCTTCGAACGAAGCTCTTCGAGTAATTATGATTGAACTTCACGTACAGGTAAGTTCGTTTAATCATTAATTATACAGTGTTAGTTCACCGTGATTAGTGTCGGCATTAAACACAATCATTGAGGCCTTACCGGAACAAGCTTATTATTATCTAACTGAATTAACGTGTTTTGGGAACGACTTATATGACTAATTAACGTAGAACTTCCCTGCCGACTATGCCTGAAGGTTTTGATGACGGTTGCGGTGGAAGATCATCCACTATCATAGCTCATCGTATTCTGGACTCGCAATACATTAATTGTAGGGTAATTAGGTAAATACGTGTCATGTGAACTTCTATTATGGTACATATTGTTTAGTTAGATAATTTGTTCTTGCATGTAATTAATCTGTTTTACAAAAAGTGATTTTGCAAAAAGTGGTTCAAAATAACAATGGGTGGTCTGTAATAAATTAAGTACTGTTTTGTTTTTGGTACCTAGCTGATGTAACCGTTCACATGATTTAAATTTAATTAATAATGCAACGATATATTTTTGGTACACATAATTATTGGGTAGATGAAACTCTGTTGTTTTTAGTTCATACGAGTAATATTTCGTGTATAAAATCCTAGAGTTTGCACAAACACAGTAAAAATCTCGAAACCGGATCTCTGAATTACCTTGATATCGAGCAGAATGTCCATTTCCCAAAAAAAAAATGAATTAAAACTACTTAAAAAGATATCCTAAAAAGTAGTTTATAATATGACCTTTTTCATTTTATCAGAGGTTTATTCGACATGATGAAAAGGTTTTGGGGTCTGGTTTCGTAAGAAGCATATTAGGTACAAAAGAGATAAGTCATGAGTCTAGTTTTTTTCGTGGTCTAGTTTTAGGGATCCTTTCTCCGAAGCCCTATTGCAGTCGCTCTGATATCTGTTTCGAAGAGCTAGTACTTTTTAAATAAGCTCTGTATTCGGCCTCATCGTTACTTAGTTCAGGTGAGATTAAGGTCAAAAGCGGATTTAGTCCTAAATAAATAACGAAAAAAAAGTTAAGCACCTACAGCAAGTATTTTCCTTTTTACGCAATTCCTTCTTTCGGTAATAGGCTAAAGTCACGTTTAGTAAATCTTATCAACAATTCTGAACTAAAGGGTGCGAGTATTTAGACCGTATCTAGCGTGGTTTTGTGCAATTATCAGGTACCGATCGGGGCGTGGGTGTGGCCAAATTTACAACCGCATAACTTTCAACGAAAAGGCCGTGCGCAGAGATGGACTCAGGTGAGGGTATTGGGGTGGGTGCCCCTCGGACTTTATGAGGGTTAGTTGCCATTGTCAGTTTTATATTTTCTTGGCTTGGCTGTTACATGTTCATTTGCACTGGTCACAGAAGAGATCTGTCCTCCGAGATATAGGAAGTTCCTAGTTTGGAGGTCAGCGTTTATTGTAACTTTTTGCTCACTAATTTTATTTAGTTCAATATAACCTATGCTTAAGTTCCTACTGGTGTATGGGCTATGAATATCATCTTACCGCACAAATAAACTTATTTTTATTGTTATATCCTATCATCCATGTGCTAGACACCGTAGGTTGCATAGAGCGGCCTGAGTTTTCCACCTCCTTTAAAACATTATCGCTTCTACGAAGACTACTTCTATTAAAACTTAAGGTAATAAGAATTTTAAAGAGGGTTCATGTATCTTATCTTAAGATAGAGGGCAGGATAATAACCCAGAGGCACTTCGACCCTTGAGGATCTTTTGTGCCTACCCCATTTGCCCCCCACTGGTCATCCGATTGTGCAGGATTCCTCACGATGTTTTCCTTCACCGTTAGAGCAGTCGGTAAATGTACGTAAGTTTTCCATAAATACGAAAAACTCATTGGTACATGGCGCGGCATGGTTTCGAACCCGGACATCCCGCATGGGAGTCCGGTGTCCTAGCCACTGTGCCACCGACGCTCTCAGAGAGGGTTCATGTAACTGACCGGTATAATACCTAAGTTTAGCAACAAAACAAGCATAAATTCAAAACAAATTGTTACGTAGACAAGCTCCAAGTAAAACCAAGCAACCAGCGTTCTCCTAATTAGGTGGTTAGTACAGTCAGCTTCAAAGGGTTGCATCGTGAAAGGTCAGGCGGGAAGTAGTCGGAGGTCAGGCGATTCCGCCCACGGAGCGTCAGTAATTTTAGCTAATTGATTCCTTGTTTTATTACGCCCTTTCATCTGATGCAGAAGTGCATGCTGAGAAAGTTTGAGTATACTTATAACGCTTGTTTATTACATTTGACTGAATTCAGTCGACTAATTAGTCAACGATTGAGTCCTAGTTAGACAGGTTTCTGTTTACAGGATGTAAATCGCAGATTATAACCATGAATGAATACATTAAATGTATTTAGGCTAAATCCGACTAATTTCAGTAATGTAAAAAGCGCTTATCCATACTATCTATTAGATTGCTGTGCAGCGCAATTAAAATTACCGGGTTTTTTTAAATTTTTATTTGAGTGTGCCAAAATGATAATAATAGGTCATTTATCTAAAAAAGAAACAGTCGGCCTACTGGCAATTCATTTTCATCTCACCTCTTCGAAAAACGCTCATTGGTTCTTTAAAAAGTGGGAGCAAAGTAGGTTTTTTCTGTAAGAAACTTTTGAACAGGGAAGAAAAGTGATTTGAATTTGGAACATGAATACACCGCGATCAAAGAGATAGAAGGAAAATATTGTATGAAAAATGTAACTGGCCGGTTGGCGCGGTATTAAAAAAAAACAAATGAGAAACGCGCGGACGGAACCACTTCTTCTGTTCACGGTGATTTTATTGTTATAAAATAATTTCGAAAAATTGTGTTCATCCAGTAGTAAAGTAAAAGCGAAATATTAACACCGGGATGTATTAAAACTGATGCGAAATATGTGATACATTACCCATGAAAACCCAGGAAATATATTTGTAAACCTACATCAATGTCATTGTAGATGTGAAGTGAAAAATGTATATTTAGTTAAGTTATTTTGCTTTGTCCTATAAGTAATTACATTATAATTACATTTAAAATAAATATATTCATGAGTTGTATTTAAAAGCACTTCTTATTTGTTTTCCTCAAAGGTGGAATGAAAAGCAGAGTGTATCATTCGGTACCAAAATTATTTCAATCTCGGGTGACGTACATTGAATCCCTCGTTGAAAATTACAATCTACTATTGTTGTAATAAATAAACGGCGCTATAATTTTCAACGAAAATTGTATACGGTCATGAAGGACACTGTTGTATACGTAAGCATACGAAAGATATTGTCATCATTGTCTATGGTTTGCCTATGGTACAGATTTTTAAAATATTGTCTATGGTTCGAACTGAAAATTGTTTACGGTACCTATGTAGTCTATGGTCAAATTTTTGTGAGGGTTGAGTGTTGGTAGTTTTAGAGATTTTTTGTTTATGGAGCTAAATTTTCCGTTTGTTTTCATTTTGCGTTAACGCAAAAGGTTTAGGTTTGGCAACACTGTTACGTTTAGGTACAACATAACGTAGTAACATAAGAAGTAGTCGTCTAGTGCTTTGGGGTCAGTACCATGGCCTTGGCCATTACCTTAGAAATTTGCTCAATACAGATCGACTGTGTCGCGTAGAGTCCAGAACAGCGCTCAAACACAAAAGTGTAGTTTGTATGGCTCCTAAAATTTACAATAAATAACCAAAATGCATGGTAGAATTAAGCCTGCCTGAATTTAAAAATAAACTATATAATTTTTTCTTAGAAAATTGTTATTACAGATTGAGTGACTTCCTTGGTGATAAGCTGTGACGTCATCAAAATTTAATTAAAATTGACATTCATATTATAATTAATTGAAAACATATCTTTATTGTTAATTCTTATGTATTTTTGTTTTGTTGCCTTTATTATTGTTTTGTTAATTTATTGATGATAATTTGTGATTGTTTGATTTATTAATTGAACAAATAATTTGTACGCTTTCGGGCAGAATATGGTGATACTGAAGCAGAATGTAACATCTGCATTACCCATATTTACAAATTAATGATATTTCTATATCTATTTCTGTTTCTAAAAAAACCTTTTTACTATCATAACTTTAAGTAATATAATATACTAACTTTATTTGTATGGACTCTGTCTGAAATAAATGTATTCTGATAATTATAATTATTTGTATGGACTCTGTCTGAAAATCTAACCTAGGTTTTCTATCATTTCATATTAACCGACTATTTCAAGTTTTTTTTTTAAATTAATGGCCTTTGGTACTATTTCAAGTTTGCCGTCGCGATCGTTACGAAGTGACAGCTGTTAGTAGCGGCGACAAAAAAAAGATACAGAAAAGAATACTAAAAGTAAGTAGGTAAGTAGGTTATAATCATAAATGATAATTCACTACTAATATTGTATAAATTGATGTACTGTAGGTATAATACATTAATTACGCAATGCTAAGAAATTTTTATAAATCGACGTAATATTGATTTGAAATCGATACTTTCTTTGCTAATAAACTATGATCGGAGTAGGTAGGGCTGTTTTTGGTACTTGCCACATACGGTCATAATATGGATAAGTATGCCCAATAATCTCGGGATTTCCGGGATTGAATAAATATATTATTTAGATTTTTAACGTTATATTTGTTTTGATACACGTTTAAGATTGGTGGCGAAATATTTTTTTTTAAGATTCACGGCGCTAGTGTACCTATGGTATTGTTTTAACTTCTTCGTAAGTGCACAATTTAAAAAAAATCGTAATCCGCCGTGTAAGGGCGAGGTTTATAAAAGTAATTTACAACATTTGCTCGATAACTTAAAACGGGATCCCGAAATCATATCCATATTAATATAACCTTTGAGGACATTGACCCGAAAGAGCCCTACCTACTCCGATCAGTGCTAATAAACATTATTTTGACTGGAGATACTGATAGAAAAACTATAAATATATACTTAGAGGTGAAAGATTACACCATCCTTTTCTAGATCTATGAAAGGCATCTCCTTCTTCTTCTTTAACGCTTGTTCACAATAGGTTCCCCATTTAAGTGGACCGAGTTGATTGAATATTCAGGGCTCCTACTTCAATAAGTGCAGCAACTGGGATGACTGATGTGAAAGGGAAAGATCCCCCTCACGAGAAAGAACATTATAAATTCTCTCATCAAAAACTAATTCGTTAGAATTAGCTGGCTGGTTACAGCCGACGAAAGCCGTAAAATAATAGGTAGGTACTCAAAAGATGACAACCGGATGACACGTTGACAACTAATTTGGCGGGAAAGATGAAGAATGCGGCTTTGTTTGTATTTATTTTCAACGAAAATCGAAATCAGGTCGAAATATGGTACGAACTTGCGACTGAACGGCAACAAAATGACTCTAAAGCTTTTTCTAGAATCATAAAATGAAAATTAAAAGAAAAAGGACATAGACAAGATAGAATATCCATAGATAATGGCTCAAAAGAGCCGTAAAAACCATAGACCTACCGGCTATAAAAAAACTGAATATCAACGCTTCCGGAACCCCGGTCCTCTTGTTTGGATAAATTACGCCTACATTTACTGATACTTAACTGCTTATTTAGTTAGTACTTATATTTTAGTACTTAGTGTGACTTGTGTAGGAATAATTTTGACTTTCAGTTTATCCCAAAAATATTTGGCCATAAAAGCGAAGGAGAAACAAAATTAGTTGTTAATTATATCCCTACTTACCTATAACCTGAAGTTATCTTACTACAAAGTACAATAATGTTAACTTCAATAAAACTATTTCTCTATCCCCACAAAGGAGTACATTGTGCAGCATCCCTCGACTGGAAAATAGCTCAGTATTTACGTCTTAATATCTCAGGGAGGATAATTGAGTTTTCCCCTCTGTGAAATAAACACGTTTTTATGCAATATAAACTGTTGTAAATAAATTGCGGTGTTACGCCCTACCGAGAACGCAATGCATTGGAGACGTACTCAGTTGAACTTTACTGGGGGTCCTTAGGCTTTACTAAAGAAATGGTTAATACTTGCGGTTGTTGGTACTTGGTGAAACTTGTAGTACATGATTAGACTTAAATAATATACTGTTTCACGGTATTTTTATTGTATTTTATTAATTACGACCGGTTTCGTTTACAGTTTACGGTTTCGGTTTCGTTTCGAATACCTGAAGATGTGTAAACGAAACCGGTCGTAATTAATAAAATACAATAAAACCCGTGAAACAGTATATTATATAAGTCTTATCATGTACTAAAGAAATGTTCCCTAATTGTAATTAGTGATGCATTTCTAATGCATTTTAATTGATTTAGAGTTCTGAATGAATTTATAGTTTAATCTCAATTTTGATTTGTTTAAATGATATCTGTTCAGAAAGTGGTGTTAATTTCAATTTATTCAGACTGTTTATCATTTAAAATATACAGGATTGTGATTAGAATCATATACAATCGCATAAAATAATAGCGAATTGTTAGATAGAATAGAATAAGATAAATAAGGATTTTATGAAGCGCGGGGCGCGGTCAGAACTAGAATCTACTATAGTTAGACACGGGATTCTTAGCACGGTTTGGATGTGCTAAATCTAGGATGGTAGAGTCTACCCGCGACAATGGCGCATTCAACTGTGCCCAAATATCGGGAGCTCAAACATGGTAAGAATCCCGTGCCTAACTAACAATAACCACGGAAACTTAAAAAGTTATTGAACTAGGATCGTTATGAACTAGTAGCGAATTGTCATTTTAAACCCCTCCCGTCCCGGAGAGCACGTTTAACTGTCGGTTCTGCTCGATAGCAGTTATTAGACCATGTCAGAGGCGTAACAACTCTGATAATAAGTTAACCATACGACAAGAAGAAGAAAATGGGGGTCCACAAAACTTATACCTTAGCCTGATTACGTGCCTGAATTGCATTCACAGAGAACTCCGCGGGAACAAAACTCAATTAGCGATTATAACGTTTCGTTTTATTCCACTTTTGTTCCATTTTAACACACTCGGGTATTTTTGTGGGTGAATCGAGTTACAATTCGAATTCGAGTGATTTAGTGAAATTGAATAGGCGGATTGTGTTGGCGGCAAATTTGATTTTGATTGCAATATACGGGATAGTGCGCGAATAGTATAACAGTGCAATTTCTGAAAAAAATTTATAAAAACCATACGATAATTTAAGTATCTACAGTACTTAATAGGGATGTTACGGAGGTGGTTTTACCGGAACCGGAGTCGAAACCGAAGGTTTTAAATTTGATTTATCGGAGTCGGTACCGGAGTTGGAACCGGAGTCGGAGGCGGAGGTAGAAGATAAATGTTCAGAAGAAGTTCAAATTTTAAACTTTTTTAAATTTTTATAACTGAACTGGCCAATATTTTTTATGATGACGTTTGTGGCAATATAACATTCCTTTATGTAGTCCTACACTATTTAATAAAATATTGAAATTTTAATATGTTTGCTCACAAATCTTCGGTATATTCAAAATTATCGGAGCCGAAGTCGGAATCGGAGGTGTAAAATCAATCGGAAGTTCCGACCTTTCGGAGTCCGAGTCGAAGCTCCGTAACATCCCTAGTACTTAAGTACTTACATAAGTAAGAGTAAGTAATGCTGAGTTAGGGACCCTTTTGCCACATATGCATGTAAACTTACTTTAAGTCATATTTACTTTTAAGTAGTGTTATGTGTGTGCAAATAAATTATAATTCATTCTTTCATAAGAAAATATATACACGTCAGTGTTACTTAGCTATACAGGGTGTAACATTAAGAACGGTCAGTATGGGAAAGTCTGAAACTATAAGACATACGAACATCTGTTCTTAGGAACCATGTCATCAATTTTAGTAACAAGAAAAACTGTATTCATACATTTAAAAAAAACCTGTTATCAGCCTGGGAATCGAACCCGGTTGTTTTGATAAAAAAATCCAACACTATTTCTATTTGGATATCGACTGTGTAGGTCTTAAGGAATAAATGATAGTATGAAACGTGATGTTTAAAATTAATAAAACGCATTGTTTCCATATCTTTTAATTTATTTTAGACTAGACTATTAATTACTATCTTTTAATTTATTTTAGACTAGACTTTTCTTGTGGGGTTACGTTAAGGATGAAGTGTACAAAACAAGCTACGACAAAATTGAAGACCTAAAAGCAGCCATAGAGACAATTTTAACGCAAATTCGCCACCTGAAGATACAACATTCAATAGTAAGATACCTAAACGAGTTGAATGTTGTATTTTACAAAATGGTAGTCATTTCGAACACCTACTAAAATAAATCAAAAGATATGGAAACAATGCGTTTTATTAATTTTAAACATCACGTTTCATACTAACATTTATTCCTTAACACCTACACAGTCGATATCTAAACAGAAATAGTGTTGGATTTTTTTTCAAAACAACCGGGTTCGATTCCCAGGCTGAGTACAGGTTTTTAAAAAAATGTATGAATACAGTTTTTCTTGTTACTAAAATTGATGACATGGTTCCTAAGAACAGATCTTCGTATGTCTTATAGTTTCAGACTTTCCCATACTGACCGTTCTTAATGTTACACCCTGTATACCAAATGAAGTATGTATTAAGATCTATAAGTATAGATATAGTAAGTAAGCCCGCCTTTGTACTAGGTCATTAGATGTTTCGAATTAGATTTATTTTAAGTTACATTGTATTTCTGGTGCAATAAAATGATTACAAACAAACAAACAAACATCTATCTAGAGATTGGATTCGGTTTATATTAAATTGGCATTTATTGTATGTTGATTAGTAAATCCATAATAATTATGACAATTGTCCATTACATATCGAATGCGGAATTGTTATTGAGAATTGTAGTGGTATATACGTTCAATATAATATGCAAATTCGATTGGCATAAAATGTAATTTCCCTTTAAATCCCGCTCGTAAAAATTACAGATCATAAAAATTGGCAATATTAATGAATTTCCCAGTTTTTTTTTTGAATTGACTAATGCTGTTGGTCCTAATGGCCTTTACAGCTTCACCGGGGTTTTTGGGGCGAGCGCTAAGTGCGCTCCAACCTGGAGGAGGGCTTAAAACTACTAGGTATAAGAAGCGACTGCCTAAGGGCACCCAGGTGGGTACGGACCTCGGCTTAGGACGTCGCTGGGGCTTGGTGATTCCGAGGATTTATTCGAAAGCGATCACGCTCAACCGGGCTTGTCAGCTATGATCTGACTGAACCAAAGTGAACTAGAGTTGAATCTAGTAAAGAACAAAGGTTTTGTAAGCATGTAAATATATAAACCAATTAATATTTCACTCTTCTGCACTATACTGCACTAACCTATTAATAATTCTTCTATCGCCTAGGTTGCCTGGAAGAGATCGCTCTGAGTAATAAGGCCTATGTTTCCTTTCCTATGTAAATTTCTATCTATCTATCTATCTTACGCAAACGCCTAGGATACCTTGACACCAGACACCAGCCTCGTAAAACGCGTCCTAACCCCTCCTACAACTACCGTTCAACTTTTAAATACAGCTCTAACTGCTCTGTTTGTGACCAAGTCTTCAGGACGAAGTTTGTCTTCGCTGGCCACCTACGCACAAACGCCAGGAGGTAAGTAGGGTTCGTCACACGTAGGGGTAGGACACGTCGCTAAGGACGTCGCGAAGGTTACTAGACCCGCATGCTCCATCGTCGACCTCATCGTCCTTGCCATCAGGCGAGATCGAGGTCATTTGCGGGTTTAGTAGTCAATAAAAAAAAGGACGTAAAGGGATGTAAGGGGGGTCACCAACATCTAGACCTCCAAATGTCAAACTCACCTGCACGTGGTGCATCCTGCCGATTAACGAACGAGTCCCTGGCGACCGACTAGTGGCGGTATAACCACTCAAACTCTGGCTGGGTTAAAATACCATAAGCACGATGACGGGCAGCAGCGTCATCGGGGCAAGCGACCCAGCTACTGCGATCGCCAACCCGCAGGCCTAGCGTGGCGATTATGGCATTTCCTCCTTCATGAATAGCGCAAAAAGAAAACGGCCCCCAGTTCCCGGCCGCCCCACTATTCCTGGTCACGGTAGGGGCCATGGTAACGGTGGGGTAGGGGGTGCGAAAAATCCCCGGGCTACGGTAGGCTACCAAAACAAACTGGCACTGGCGACGTATAACGGACGAAGTCTACGGCTGGACGAGCACATTGCGCAGCTCGAAGTAGAGTTGGAGAAGATACGATGGCACGTTCTAGGGTTATGTGAGGTCCGAAGAGAGGGGGAGGACACATTAACCCTTGAATCGGGCCATCTACTCTACTTCCGAGAGGGAGACCAACTTTCCCAGGGGGGTGTCGGGTTTCTCGTCAATAGGTCCCTCATAGACAATGTTGTTGAGGTCTCCAGTGTGTCGACAAGGGTAGCGTATCTTGTCCTTAAGTTAACCGAGAGATATTCTCTCAAGGTTGTACAAGTTTACGCACCGACCTCGACACACTAGGATGATGAAGTGGAGGCTATGTATGAAGACATAGCCAAAGCCCTAAACAACACCAGTAAGGCACACTTCAATGTTGTCATGGGGGACTTCAACGCGAAAGTGGGAGTACGGACTTGCAGCGAATCGAGGGTTGGGCCATACGGCTTTGGCGGCAGAAACCACAGGGGGCAAATGCTTGTTAACTTCCTGGAGATGGAGGGCCTTTTCTTAATGAATTCTTTCTTTAAGAAGGGACCCCATAGGAAGTGGACTTGGCAAAGCCCCGATACTGTGACGAAAAATGAGATCGACTTCATTATGACGGATAAGAAGCACATATTCAGAGATGTCTCAGTGATCAACAGGTTCAAAACCGGTAGTGATCACCGACTGGTCCGAGGCACTCTGAATATTGACTTTCAGCTGGAGAGACGCCGTCTAATGAAGCCCACGCTCCGACCTACTCTGCACCAGGCCGTGGCAGGCTCCGACCGGTTTCAGTTAGAACTTAAAAACCGATTCGATGCCTTGGAAACCACAAATAATATTGACGAGAATCTCCAAAACGTGGTGAGGACTATTAGGGATGAAGGGGTAAGGTTTTGTCGGTTGCAGCGCACAGGCACGAAGTCGAAGCTCTCGGACGGGACTCTGGCACTTATGAGGGAAAGACGCGAAAACACACAAGCTACATCGTCAGAACAACGGGCACTCAATAAGAAAATAAGGAAGCTGATACGACGCGACCTCCGAAGCTTCAATACACGACTCATAAAAGAGGCGATAGAGCAGAATAGGGGGTCAAAAGTGTTCGTTCAGCAACTAGGGAGGAGCCACCTGACGAAGCTCAAAACTTCTAGTGGCAGGACCGTCACCTCCAAGCCAGAGATACTCGCCGAGATCGAAGACTTTTATGGCCGACTGTACGCTGCTCATGCTCCGCGGCCTGAACCGACAATCGAAGATCCTAGAGCCACGTTAACCCGACACTATACCGATGAACTGCCAGATTTTAGCCTAGACGAGCTCGGGCTGGCTCTCAAACAGCTTAAGAATGGAAAAGCCCCTGGTGAGGACGGTGTCTCTTCTGAGCTCCTTAAGGCAGGAGGAATCCCTGTACTGAGGGAACTTCGGAAGCTCTTCAACTCCGTCCTACACTCTGGGAGAACTCCGGAGGCGTGGAACAGGAGCATTGTAGTTTTGTTCTTCAAAAAAGGAGACAAAACTCTGCTCAAAAACTACAGACCCATCTCGCTCCTGAGCCATGTATATAAGCTGTTTTCGAGAGTCATCACGAATCGTCTTGCGCGGAGATTAGACGACTTCCAACCTCCGGAACAGGCCGGATTTCGGGGAGGCTTTGGCACCATAGACCACATCCACACTGTGCGGCAGATTATACAGAAAACTGAAGAATATAATCAGCCCCTGTGTCTTGCATTTGTGGACTATGAGAAAGCCTTTGACTCCGTCGAAACCTGGGCTGTTCTAGAGTCCTTGCAGCGTTGCCAAGTCGACTGGCGATACATCGAAGTGTTGAGATGTCTGTATGACGCCGCGACGATGTCTGTCCGAGTACAGAACCAGCAAACAGGACCCATCCAATTGCGCAGAGGAGTAAGACAGGGAGATGTCATATCTCCGAAACTGTTCACAAACGCATTGGAGGATGTCTTTAAGACCCTGGACTGGAAAGGACACGGCATCAATATAAACGGCGAGTACATCTCACACCTACGTTTTGCCGATGATATAGTCGTAATGGCGGAGTCGCTGCAGGACCTTCAAGAAATGCTGGACAATCTCAATGCTGCTTCACGACGTGTCGGTCTCGGGATGAACTTGGACAAGACTAAGGTCATGTTCAACGACCATGTTGTTCCGGGACCGATTATCGTCGACGGTACGACCCTCGAAGTTGTGCAACAATACGTCTACCTCGGGCAGACTGTGCAATTAGGTAGAAACAACTTCGAGAAAGAAGCCGACAGAAGAATTCAGCTGGGTTGGGCAGCATTTCGGAAGTTACGTCACATCTTCTCGTCGCCCATACCTCAATGTCTAAAGACAAGAGTCTTTAACCAGTGCGTCCTACCAGTAATGACCTACGGAGCCGAAACGTGGACACTGACGGTGCGACTGGTTCACAAATTGAAGGTCGCTCAGCGTGCTATGGAAAGAGCTATGCTCGGAGTATCTCTGCTGGATCGAATCCGAAATGAGGAGATCCGGCATAGAACAAAAGTTATCGACATAGCTCATAAGATTAGCGGGCTGAAGTGGCAGTGGGCCGGTCACGTCTGTCGCAGAACCGACAACCGCTGGGGTAGACGAGTTCTGGAGTGGAGACCGCGTTTGGGCAAACGTAGTGTGGGACGCCCCCCTGCTAGATGGAGCGACGATCTGCGCAAGGTGGCTGGCAGCGACTGGATGAGAAGAGCCGAAGATTGGGCTCAATGGCGCGCCCTGGGAGAGGCCTATGTCCAGCAGTGGACTAGAATAGGCTGCTGATGATGATGAAAAAAAAGGACATCATCGTCATCACTATTTTCATCTCTTTTACTTGAAATACTTTATTGTCTCGGAATTAAAACTGTTGAGTGATATCGTCATGAATTATCGTGTTAATTGTCATTTTATTGTTTCAATCTTTTATAAAAATAGACAAAAATGTTCAAATTACCTATAAAGCCTATCCGTTTTAGGCCCTATCTGGAATCGTGCCTGATCCGTGTCATCGCGTCAGTTATTCTAAGCAAATAGTCTTCTCAAACAGATAAAGATAATAATCTTAATTATTCTTCTTAAAATAATATGTGTGCAATAGGATATAGAGGTCCAGAAAACTCATGCATAAATATTGTGAAAAACAACAAATTGTAAAAGTGTTTTTCTTTTACCGTCTTACTCTTAAAAGTCGTGAACAGGCGTAAGTCCCGCTATTAACTGATAAGTACTTTACTTTTCAAATTAGACTTAGATCCTAATTCTTCAAACAGTTTAGTGTTTACGCATTTGCCCAGAATAATTGCCATCGAAACACGTATTCAGTTCGTCTACTGGAGCGTGCGAAGCCAAAGAAATTACTTTGAACGTTAACACCGACTTGATTGCTTTCAGAGTGTAGTTTCCGGGACTCGCTTCACGTAACAAATAAGTACAGAACGGAAATTTGGTACTAGAGCGTCCTCCGTTCGAAGCACTCAACACACTCAAACGGCGAGCGTTCGTTTGTTTACACGAGCTGGTGACGTGTCACGTATTTGAGTCCCTCGCATAGTGAACGCTACTGAACGCTGAGTTTTCTTTCTGTAATTTTTTATTTTGTTCTCGCTTCGTAAATACGAACTGGTGTTGCCATACGAAAGCATTTCCATTGGATTCAGGAGACGCGACAGCGTCGTGACTACGACTGAGAACCAGTATTATTAGGTGTTCTGCTATGAATAGTAGTTTAGTTTAGAACTCCTCTAGAACTCCCCGGTTTATTTTACCGATTTCGGACAGAATCAAGGTAACTATTGAACACACGTTTGCACGAGTGTCATGTGGTCGCGTGTCACGTATGTAAAAGAATGATACTAGTACTGAGTTTTCTTTCTGTAATTATTTATTTTATTCTCGCTTCGTCAATACGATCTGGTGTTGCTAGACGAAAGCATTTCCATTGGATTTAAGAGACGCGACGGCATCGTGACTTCGTCGGAGACCCTGTATTACTAGGTGTTCTGCACTGAATAGTAGTTTAATTTAGAACTCCTCTAGAACTCCCCGGTTTATTTCACCGATTTCCGACAGAATCAAACTACTTACTAATTCGACTATTGAAGCAATATTATTGGGATGCTAGGTTGCTCTGCTTGTGTAAGGAAGTATTTTGTGAATTTTATTTCATATACGTACCCAATTATGTTGTCAACCTATACACATAAGTTGTATTAGTTATTTTTAAAATTAATGTTGCATCAAGGTTTCTAAGACTGTTTGCATAATTGCGTGTGTGATAAAACATATTTAAATTACACTAAGGTAACAATATGCCTTCAGTTCCGGAAATTTTCTGACCTCTTTTACACCTGCTTCAATGTATTGCGAAACAATGCTCCGATTAAATTACATTAATGCTCATTTACGCGTTAATTACTCTGTGATTACGGCACAGTAAGCAATGGAACCGGTCCCCAACATTGTTTCCGCGGATAAGAAATAATACAATTTGTGCTAAAGCCGCGTCTCTAGCTTTCAGTTTAAATTGAAAACCGGCTGATTCCGCGCAGCGTTATTAGTTATTACCTTAACCAAATTATGCAATCAAGTGTGCATTCATGGGGCTGCGATGCCGCCGCGCTGCGTTCAAAAACTTTACGTCGGCTTAATGTAGAAACATACAGTGAGTCGATGCATTTGATGTTGGTGGAAATGACGATAGCGGCAGAAAGATCGAAGAAAACGAATGCTGGGAACAAACGTGTTAGGCGTGATCTTCTAAATTAACATGGAGGTATTATAGTTTTTAAGTAGATGCATTCGCTGAAATAGGTAAGGTATACTAATGGTAGAAAAATTGGCTTCTTGAAAAATATCGTGATATTTTATCACGATGTTTTTAAAGTAGTCAATTTTTCAAAAAGAGATTGGGCGGTTCCCATACAAGTTTGGACCTATTTTTTTTTCTTTTCACCTCCAACCAAACATAGTGCATTTGATAGATCTCGCCTAGAACTACGTTTTTTATTAGGGAGCAAACACCCTAAGTCGTGTGGAACAGAAGCTTTATTTAGTCACTGGGGAAACGTTAGTTTATATTTTCTCTGTAGGTAAGTGAACTATGTTCTTAGGAGAAATAAAAATTCTTCAAACCGAAACAAAATAAATAGAATCAGAGCAAATAGTATGAAGAAATTTTTGGTCTCTAGTTCCTATCCTACACGACTTAGGATGTTTCTTCCATAATTAAAGATAGTCCTTGTAGTAGTCCTTGATGAGATCTATCAAATGAGCCATGTTTGGTTGGAGGCGAAGCCTTGGGTCCAAAAACGCCCAATCTCGTTTCTCTACTAGCGGGATTTCAACCCACGACCAAGCTTTTCGGGGCCTACTTCATTCCAACAGGATTATCGTGGTCCAATTTTTGTCATTCATTCATGTCATTATTATTATTGGATTAGCAGGCAGGCATCTAATGCTGGTTAGCCTGTTTCTTCACATTTCGTAAGTGGCTGTCTAATCTGTTTTTAAATTGGTTTATAGTTTAAATTTCCCATGGTACACCCAGATGAACCAAAGGAAAAAATAATTTCCCGGGTGGACCACGGGAAATAAACGAATTTTCATTTTGTGTGGCGTACATGTTAAATATTAAATTCTAAGGCTCTTTAAACTGTGCCCTCTGTGCGCTATTACAGCTATATGCACCCGAACGGACGCTCCCTACTTATTCCAGATGGGAAAATGCATTTCGTCCGGGCTCTGTGAACCGTTAGCACACCCAAAGGACACGTTCAGCTATAAAATAAACAGTAAAACTATGCTAGTTTACAGATTCCCCTCATACACCAGCAGTTCCATATGCGCTTTATACAACTCATTTTCTTAACAAATTGTTTTATCGCAGCTTCTAAAGTGGATCCTCTCCGCCTCGTACGTAATTCTTCTCGGTCCGCATACAAACAGCCCCTAAGGAGGCGACAATCCTCACCGCAAACAATAAAAATATACATAAAAATAAATTTGATGCTTCGAGCGAGACCGCGACCCGTGAGGAATACCTATGCAATCTTCGACTAAGGAATACCACATCATGTCATAAGGTATATGGAAAGTGAGGAAAAGAACAGTAGGTAATAAGCACTTACCAGTTTTGTGTCGTTTTGGAAGATCCAAAACCGCCATAAATTCTCATTATATGGTTTCATTAAATTATCACCAGGGCCCACTGTCTTCGCTGATGTAAATTCGCTTTAAGATAAGGAGATATAAGTACTAACCGTGGTCTACGACTATTTGATTTTAGCGAAAAAATATACTCGTATTTCGTTCGCTATTATGTATTAAAAGTATTTTTTTTGGTCGCAGAACAATAATTTGTATAATAACTGAACCCCCCTTTCGGTTTTTGTTACACCCTTAGAATAATGCTCTGTTTAAACGCATTAATTCTGAGGGTTCATCGATAACTGAAAGTACAAATTCAAATATCGATAGTTTCGTTCAACAAAGCGTCATCTGTTTGGCATTTGAAGATGAAAAGGTGACGTGGGGATATAAATTCCTACTGAATATCGTTCGGTTTTCGTTACACCCCTTAGAATAGTGATGCTCGGGTTACAGTACAAATTCAAACGCCGAAACTTCGTTCGATGAAGCGTCATCTATTTGGCGTTTGAAGATGAAAAGAGGGACGTGGGGAAATATGGCACGCGTGTTGAAACGCCCAATGGTAAATTGCATTGTGCCGAGGCAGGCGTCGAGATGAAATTGGATTGCGTACTATCTAATAATTCCGATCGTGATTTTAGATGATGATGTTCGTGACAGGTCGTATGGGTTGGCAAGATGTAATTATGACAAAATCGAGTACATTATAAGTACGAGGAAGTATATCGAAATTGAACTATTCATATTGTTTAGTATAAATTGTAATTGTAGTAATAATTGTTTAGTATTAATGAGGAGCTCGTTCCCTAGTTGCGAGCGCGATCCGAAAGTGATCGTGCAGGTTAAGCAACGTTGGCGCGGTCGGTACCTGGATAGGTGACCGCTTCTGCCATATTTCATCTGAGCTCCTCCGTGCCTCGGAGAGCAGGTTAAGCAGTCGGTCCCGGTTGTTGTCGTTCAACAGCAGTCGTTAAGCCATGTCAGATGCCTACGGGCGGCCAGAACAACTCTGACAAATAGGTTGGCCACTAACCATACGATAAGCAAGCAAGCAAGTATTAATTAGATTGAGAGTTTGTGTCCAATAAAGAAATTCCTACTTCATAGTGTCGAAGATCCATTCCTTTGTAATTAATTCCTTTGCTCTCTGCTCAACAGATATAGCCGAGGGTCTCTCACTTCAGTCCACTTCTCCAAATTGTGTCGTAAGAGTAAGAGTACTCTAAGAGTCTCCCCCTCTGCCTCCTATTATTGCTCTTCCAATAATGCTGTATTCAAAGAAAATCTAGAGGCAAGGAAATAATTTTCTAGAGCATCTTTTTAGACGTTACTAATTTATACATATATTTAGACGTTACTTGTATTTTAAAATATTGAAATTGAAATCGTTTATTTAACACCAGAATATAGCAAGCACACAATACAGAAGTGTACATAAATTAATACATGCAGCACAAAACATCCGGTGCGATACAGTGCCAAAAAGGGTACACCAGCTCAGCATAATGCTGAGGCAAGCCACAGCGCTGATTTTCAGCTGGCCCTCAGTGACTGAGTATAATATTGATAGTTTGTCGATACAGTTACGAGTAGGTATCTTTTAAAACCTTTAAAAAATGTATAATTGTACCAACCAAAATTCTAATGTAGCAGTAGAAATCACCCAATAATCTAATCACACGCATAATTCTACTTTGAATTATTCAATACCGTTAGGTAATGTTTACGTTTAATTTATACAGGTGTCACATGTAAGTACACAGACAATTAATATTTATAAGGATATGGTTAAAAGCGTCCCAAATGCATAACACCTACAAGCATTGAATGATATTTGCATTAGTACGAGCAGAGTCGTAGTTAGGGCCATTGGGACGGGACCACCGAGTGTAAGATATTATACCTTCAACGGTTCAAATCATTGTCAGTCTCTGAGCGTTTAGTGTAGGTAAGACAAGGCCGCAAGGAGTTGGAAAATTCATGTTCTACTTCATGTTTTGCGTATCCTAATTTTTCAGGCCAAAAAAGTTAAAATATCTAAGTACTATTCAGTATATACGTATGGTACTCTGTGGTACTATTGTATTGAATTGAAATTATCATACTTACTTACATATTAATTATATAAAGTATGATTTTCATGGGTTTACTTCAAGAATTGTGCTAGATCGAGCGACCGGAGAGAGCAAAGTGCCTACCTGCTTGTAAACCACTTAGCATGCTTTTTAATAGCGGCGGTAACTTAAAACACAATAAAATTAGTCTATGCTTATAACTAACACTTTTATGCATTTAAAAAATATATGTCAGAAGTTAGTAGAGTACCTGTAAAAATCCATCCCAATGAAATTTACTAAAAACTAAAAATGCGACACTTACGCATAACACAAATCATGAATAACCAAAATAAAAACTTTAAAAATAAAATCGCAAGATCAATCGGCCAGCGTCTCATGGAATTTGCGCCCCTAGCGCGTGAACGGTGCCACGTTCTAGCTATAGCTAGAGATAAGACAGAGATATATCTCTGTACGAACAGCAACAATGAATTATTGCTCAGTTGTGTCACTGAAACTGCTACAGTACGAATTAGGCCCAACGCATACGGCGGAGTGGAGTGGGTGGAGGCGTGGAGCGGATCCCGCAATTTCGGTGCGCGGCCGCGCGTCTCATTACCATACATCCGCGCGCCGCTTACAGTCGCCGCGCACCGCCTAGAGTCGTCGCGCGCCGCCGAATGCCGCCGCGTGACTCGTCACCATACATCCGCGCGCCGCCGAGTACCACCGCGCGTCTCATTACCATACATCCGCGCGCCTCCTAGAGTTGCCGCACGCCACCGAGTACCACCGCGCGACTCGTCACCATACATCCGCGCGCCGCCTAGAGTCGCCGCGCGCCGCCGAGTACCACCGCGCGACTCGTCACCATACATCCGCGCGCCGCGCTCCGAGTCGCTTCACCGCACCGATTAGCTTGCTATTGTCATTCCATTAAACCGTATTTCAGTGTTATTATGGTTTAGTTCAATTGTTATCGAAGAAAGACGTCGCGCCGCCGTTACTCCAGCGGTGTGCGTTGGGCCTTATACTGACAAATTGAGTCATTCTACAGCTGTCATAACAATTCATAACATAACATAAAGACAAGTGGTTTCGTATACTTTGTTAAGCATACCAGATAAATTAGTGATAAATTAGTGACACATTATTGTGAAATTCTAATGTCTACTTATAGTTAATATGTCATTTAAGTGATAGTTGGGCATTGACATTTTAATTTATCTATTAGGTTATCCAATATGGGTGTTATAATTATAATACCTACTTGATTTAGGTACTATGTTAGATTTTTTAGTCATACGGTACTCAAATATGATCATAGGTGTTATCAAAGTGTTAAAGGCTTGACTGAATAGCCCACTGGGCTGAATTGCACCGAAACATCTAGAAGACCGAAAAATATATTTCTATGGGTTCGGTCCGATTCCGTATAGAAATTGCTGCAGCTCTGCTAGGCCCGGACTTCACGGGCCCGGTTCCAGCCCAGGTTCCGTTCGCTGCAACCAATCACATGCGTTCCACCCTCCCCCACAAGAAGTCAGCGCTTCGTTATTGAATGCAGCGAACCGAACCGGGGCTGGAACCGGATCCATGAAGTCCCGTAGCTGTAGGTATTATCAGATGCAGTCGGGTACGTCAAAAGGGTACTGCCGCCCCTAAAAATCTTCGACTTCCATAGAAAACAACCTTAAATTCGTTACGACTCCCTATATGATTATTCCAAAATCAACAGTTTCCTTTACATTATAAGTAACATTTATTTTAATACTCGTATTCATTTATTAAAAACCATCGGGACACCAGGAACTCTTGGTTACGTCATGCTTTTAAAATAACTTTAAAATTCAAAACACAATTCATGTTAATTATAAACATAACTGGACAGGAGCAAACAGATCAGCCGATTTACATATACAAATTTGGCTACAAAATTAAGATTGTAGCAGCTGTGAAGGGGCTTTGTCATTTATCTAAATTAATAAATAATAAAATTAATATATCTGCTGTAAAGGGGCATTGTCGTACAAATAATAATAATAATAAATTATAGCTGCTGTAAAAGCTAATGCCGCAATATGGCGAGGGTTCTTATTTTTCTGGTCAAGGTATACTCAGGGGATTGCTCCTTTCTCACGCCATCTCTCGGTGGCATACTCTTCAAATTAAAACTAGAAACAAGCGAATTTTTTTGCTTCTAAATTCACTAAGCTGTCACAAGGTGCAAATTGTTGGCTAACAAAGTAATTGTTAATCCCCGAGCACGTGGGAATCTCCCACGACTGATCAGCCACTGGAGGCGAGTTACTCGCAAGCTCTTGATCGAGTGCACTTTCAAGCGATAAGCCACTCTTGCGCGCGCATTTTGCGAACAAGGCATCGTATTGTTCCATCTATTTTAAAATAAATACAGGGTGCTTGAAAATAGGTTCAGGTTAACAGCCAGTTTTACTTTGAAGGTCGATATCGTATAGCATATATATACATCTAGTATTGCTGGTGTTTATAAGCGACGGAAGTGCTGTTTTAGCAAAAAATTGTGCGTTATTTATTTCTGACACCTGTATATTGCTGAGGTCTCAATTGACTGTATGAATTTTTTTCTGTTTGTCTGTAACAATGATGAAAACATTAGTAAGCACAATTAGTATATTTTAACCACAACTACCACATATATGTGTGGTAGTTGTGGTTAAAATATACTAATTGTGCTAACTAATGTTTACTTAATATATGCGATAGTTGTGGTGGATAATATTATCCACCACAACTATCGCATATATTAAGTAAATAACTTCGATGAAAATATGTCAGCTTCTTTAAAAGTTTTCTGGTCACACTCTGTATAAACTCCATGAATAATTAACACCACTTAATACAATGTAGATACTAAGTACTTACCTTAAAACGCTTCATTCAGTATGTTACTAAATCTAATTGCTACACTTATTAAGCAAACTCCCTGCACTCTGAAAAAAAATAGAAATCTCTATTCTCAAGGCGAATCAGGTTTCGCGTTACACCTCTGTGAACACAGATTTGTTGCTAACACGATATCCACATAATTCCCTTCAGGGTGGTGCTACATAGCAATTAGTATAGGGGGCGTCCATTAATTACGTGAGCTCAAAATGGGGGGGAGGGGTCCGACAAAATCTCACCTAATCTCATTTAGGGGGAGGGTGGGGTCAATGAAAATCTCACGTCAAGTTTGTACTATCATATTTTTGTTACTAATTAAACCCGTATTTGATAGAACAGTCTATCAATGAACATACCGAATAAAAAATATGGGAGAAATATCACGTCAGGGGGAGGGGGGGTCCCTTACCAAATCTCACCATATCTCAAAAACACCTCACGTAATTAATGGACGGTCCCATACGGTATACGTAATTGGGATAATTTGAATAGCTATTATATTTACGTAGCACAAAGTAGAATCTGCACAAAATGCGCAAATATTCAAGGAAATATTTCTAAATTGAAGTTCCATCATCAAGATGGAACTTGGATAACAAATAAGTATAGTAATTTAGTAAATCTTCTCATGCATTTTCTATTGACATCACTACTATAGAATAACTAAAAATGGAATTATAATTGTAAATACTATTATTTAAACCACAAGTGTATTTCTGGTAAGTAAGTCGATGGGCGATTTAAAAAAAAAATCTGATGGCTGTGGATGGGAGTTGAAATGAATGGCCTCACTATAAGTTGCAATTCGTATATTATAATTGTAAATTCGGATACCGATTGCTTACCTTAATAGATATCAGCAGTCAATACACTTTTATAGCTTACTATTAATATATCTCTCAATTATATTATCTCTATAACACGATTTGAAATCAGCAGCTGCGGAGATGAGAACATTAAGGCGCGGTTACATATTGTCGTTGACCGACCGCCTGGACGGTCACAGCTGGCGGCCACCGGCTATATGTGAATTATCAGCCGTCGACCGCATTTCGCGAACGTCAAAGTGTCACTAGGTTGTCATCGAGCGAATGACGACAGGGACCGTAGACCGTAGACCGTAGAGCGGTCGCCGAATCGGCGAACGACCAGGTGTAACTGCGCTTTAATAGAGATTGCTAGAGGTTATGATGTGAATTATGGATAAATTACCTGGATATTATAGTTTTCAGATGTCCGTAATTGCACCGCTCAGTCTGAGTTTGACATTGAGCTTTAGCCTAGGTGTCATTATTAGAACTGTTATACCGACGGGTTAATGCTTTATCCGGCAAATTATATAACTAATGCGGGTATGTTTAGCAATAGTTTTATGAGTCTGTTGGTCTCACTCGGCTAATCTAACATTGAAACGATTTACAAAGCTTAAATATTTTTTTATTTAGGTAGGTACTCGCTGTTAGCCGTTTTGTATTGTCACAGATCTATCGGTCTAGATTTTTTTCCACCGATTTGGCTGAAATACGAATTTGATCCGAGGCCCGATTCTATTAGTATAACGTAAACTCTATAGCAACTAATTTGCAGCGACTTACGTTTTGATCAAGCCAACGATCGATCGGTATAGTAAAGTAAATACACTCTATTGCACAAATAGAAAACAACAAACAAGAGATAGAAAAGGAAATAGTGAAGTACAATTTAGGCGGCCTTATCGCTAAGAGCGATCTCTTCCAGGCAACCTTAGGGCAGAGGAAATGATTTCAAGAAAGAGGTAGTAGGTGTGCAATCAATGTGGAAAACGATATATAAGAGAATTTTATTTACACAGCAATAACATACTTATACAAGATAATTAATATAATGTGTTAGCATGGTGTTAGCAGAATTCTTTGTGTAGTTAAAGTTGGATCGATATTATGAAACGCTAATCGCTACTTAATTGTAAAAGACAAACGTTGTAAAACAGTGTAATTGGGCTCCTGTATTAGTCCCGAAAAATTAAGATAGTTAGAAATATTAAAATTAAACTGAAACGATCTCTGCACTAGAATAAGAAGATAGAAACATTCATATGTGTGAGAAACATAGAGAAGCTGCTTATTTATTTCTGACAGATACACAACACATGCCTATCATAGGTTTATAAACATTAGTAGAACCTAGATTGTTTAAACGTCCAGCCCCTGAAAATCAGACTCAACGTAAATTAGACGGAGAGAATCTCACGTATAGTCTATGTCCTGAGTTACCTGACCCCTTAGCTGACGTATCAGTATCAGGGGAATTAAGATAAATCAGAGCACAGACTATACCTGCTCTGATACGGAAGCAGGCAGAGTGCAAAACCGTGATTGTCGAAAAAATTGCAAATAAACTCGCCAAAATGGTTTCCTGGAATTTCTGGAAATAGTTGTCTGGAATTTTCAAAGAATTCCAGAAACATTGGAAAAAAATATTTGTAACGTTTTTTGGCGACTTCCCCTTGAACCCCCTCCTTGAACGGACACTCACTATTCCACTTTTCGGATCGATTTTTGTTTTTTGTTCTTGGGAGTTCAAGTGGTATATTCAGTGTCCAGGGGGTCCAGACAAGAAGTTCTAGTGGATGTTTCACCCGTTTTCTTGCCATTTTCTTAACAATCACGTTTATTAGCGGTCAGTGGCCTTCTTCCGTGACAGGGCAATAACTACAATAATGACTGACTAACAGATAATAACTGCGTGCTGCGCCAAAAACATATCAACACTAACAAAAACCTGACTAACCGTCGAGTAGCCCAATAAACATTTGATTGATGTTCAAGAACCAACACGATGATTATTTGAACATACCAAATAACCGCTAATCCGACGTGACTGATATAATGGCTAACCTCTAACCTCGTGGGTGACTAACCATTGGCGTCGTAAAACTCGAAATAAATATTTATGTAAGTAAATACATTTCTAAAATTAGTCTTTTAGAGGCTTTAGTATACGATGAGGTGACCATGTCAGCCTCGTTAGGGTAGCTAAGAAAAGGAATGGGAAGTTCAAATGTTATAATAATAATAATTTTATAGTAAATACTCTAACAAGACCTCTACGTGTTGGACCCATGTTGGGGTCATGGCAAGCATGAGCAAGCCTTTCAAAGGACCGGGCCCCATAGGGCCCGTGAACCCTGAAAAGAGTAACAACATAATAATAATAATAAAACAAAACAAACACGCATACATTATCGACATCGCAGTACCTAACACAATCAACATCCAAACCACAATAACAGAAAAAGTAAGGAGGTACACTGAACTACAGGAAGAAATCAGAAGAGTTTGAAAAATGGATAGAGTCACTATAGTCCCAATAGTAGTATGGTGTAGAGGTGTCATCCCTAACCACATATTCAGTAGCCTAAAAACAATTGGATTGTCAAACTACACATACATTACTCCGTACAGTACATTACCGGCCGCAAGGCTCGAGAAAACATCCGTTTTACACCCAGTATAATAATAATAAATCTATATAGGCTGCATAGGTTATAAGAGCCTCCCATTTTTGAGCCTTTAAGTTCAAATCTTTTTCTCCCAATTTTCATTAGGTCACATCACATTTCATTATGAGTGATATTATGTCTTCTAATGTGTTATAATTAGTTTAGCTTTTGTTCAGGTTTCGAGAACGGTGAAGACAAAAGGACAGCACTACCACTAGTACGTGTTTACACTGTTTTTGAGCCAAGGATGCGCTGTGTGTCGAGAATGAATAAATGACATGATGACACGTTGCCTATTTTCACAACGATACTTTAGTTTGGTAGAGTCTTGCCGGTGTGTAGTTCTTCTGAAACCGAAGTTAACTACCGAAACAGATATTTTAAAAAAAATAAGTTGAATATTGTAAATAGCTAATTTAAGTAATTTGTGTGTGTAATGTAATTGATTTCTCTGTTTTTATTTTGTTTGTTGATTAAGTAAACTACTCGTAAAGGTTCAGTCATACATAACTTACATGCAATATTTGATAAGATTCATTATAAGTAGTATTAATTTAATTGCAATCTCACATAGGTATTTGAAGTGGTAGATCCTAATGTAAAAGATCGCCTGACCACCCTCTTATCTATACCTGCCGTGAAGCAGAAATGCTTGCATTTCTGTGTTTCGGTTTGAAGGGTAAGAGAGCCAGCATAATTTCCGGCACATGAGGCAATCCATCTTAATCCTCAAAGTAGCAGCGCATCAAAAATCCTCTAATATTGATATAGTTAGGTTATATGTCTATGGGCGACGGTGACCATTTAACATCAGGAGTATTTAATAAAGAAAATACTTGTATGTAATGTTATTTTTAAGAGTTTGCATGCACGACAGTACCTAATTCGTAATTTTAGCAAGTGACACGCTGTCTTTGTGCACCTATTGACTTTGCAGGAGATCTTCGAAGCCGAAACCGAAGTCTTAAAGCTCTATCGTCCTCGGCACTGCCTCGCCAAATGCCGAACCTAGCTCGCATCGTATGCACAATAAACAATGGGAGGATTGCAAAACACTGTTTAAACACGAGGCATGCACGATCGGGTTATTTATGCCTTAGGGACGAAGGATCCGAGCTCGGCCAATTATGTATGCGCCTTATCGAACGCTGAATAGTTTCCAAATATACACGGTCTATTATTAAATTTCGACTGAAACTATAGTCTGTTTGAAGAGTTATGGGAAATCGGTGAGAACTAACAATTCTATTAACCCATATAATATGCCAATAGGGTTGTGTTCGTTCCTCGAATAGGAGAGCGGTTTAAAAAGTTACAGAGAACAGAATTTTTAGAATATTCAAGGAATGCTCTTTATAGTAACCATTTTATAAAACTAGAGTTTCTCAAAAGTTACTTCAAGATTATTATTATTTTCGTTTACTTACGTGTTAGGTTTAAATTACTCCACCAAATCAATAAAAAATGGCAGTCATTTCCCATTGCAAGTTACATTAAAGTCCGCCTAAATTGTACTTCACTATCCTTTTGTATCTTTGTTTGTTATTTTCTATTTGTGCAATAACGTGTATTTTACTTTACTTTACTTTTATTGCAAACTCGAAAAGGCTTTATGATTAGGAAATCTAAAACGCAAAACGTCTAAACCAAATGTATTGTTGTTGTTTTTTTTTTAAGGCAAAGGGAACTGAGCCCATACAGCCATGTCTGATGTAAACAACTCTTTCAAGTCTTCATTAAAATGCTGGTGTGACACATTTCAATGCTATCTGGGAGAATCTTCCACGCTTCTGCGCCATCCGAACCAAATAAGAAGGCGTCCCGGACGCAGTGTGGCTCTTCAAAATCCATCCATGTACGGATCGGGCTGCAGCGTCTTATTTGACTTTACTTCACTGTCCCACACATTATTCACATCTTGTCGAAGTTTTTCGAGCAAGAAACACCATTCTTACTAGAAAAGCACTACTGTAAAACAATTTCCAAGACAAATCGAAACAAAGCTGACGTGGACGCCACAAAAGCGCGGGAGAAACTCCCCAAATGTATTGTTTTTTAAAAATTTTGATCATAGTGCTAAAACCCCATTTATATAAAGCACAAGTATGGTTATGGTATGTAGGTATAGACGAGTCGGATATAAGAGTTTTTTATATTTTTTAACAGCTGCTAATGGAAGTCGAAATGGTTCCACCCTAGTTATGGTTTTTATCTCGTTAATTATAGTTACTTTACATACTATTCCGTAGTTTTAACTTAACCGGCATGTAAAGTCATTAGTATAATTTGCACAAAGGATGCGTCCACTGGCGAATGCACAAAGCATTATTAATTTATTACACAACTTTGTAGTTGGATTAACTTTACAATTAGATTAGAACTCTTTCACAAGACTACGTTTAGTCTAATTAGCATTATTAATATGAGTTTTCAAACATTCACACAATTTTCTACAGCAAGATACTAAAATCTATTATTATTTTATTCATCTAAGTTTATATATAACTAACTAATATTATGTGTAGAACGTAATTATTGTATGAAATTACATTATAATTATAATTATGCTACAAAATTAACAAATTACTCCGTTTACTAAACAAGAACGCTGCCTTCGCTGAATCGGAAACATTTTAATGCACTGAAATTATTTCTAGCGTAATCCTTTACAATACAAAGTGCACGGTTCTGATACCATTGCCACCTGATTGCCACTGATATAAATTATATTGAGGATAAAGCCGTGTGTGATTAATTAAGGTATATTCAATAAGTAATTTATGCCATAACCTACCGTAACATACGAACATAGAGCGGCTGTGGCACAGTGGCTAGAACACCGGACTCCCATGAGGGTGTTCCGGGTTCGAAACCGTGCAGTGCCATGTACCAATGAGTTTTTGTTTTTTTCGAAGACATACGTACTTACGTACATTTACCGACTGCTCTAACGGTGAAGGAAAACATCGTGAGGAAACCTGCATACTATGATGACCAGTGTGTAAAATGGGGTAGGCACAAAAGATCCTCAAGGGTCGAAGTGCCGCTGGGGTTATTCCCGGCTCCTTATCATAAGACATACGTACATTACGTTTTCTAAACAACATGATCATGCACATAATCAATTTAAGAAGTGACAAAGTGTTCGTTGTTTTAGTTGTTGAGCATGACGTTTATCATAACCGTAAAGTAGGTATATCGGTTGGGCCATTTGTCACTTGTTTCTTGTATAAGAATACTATTACGACTCCTTGCATGTCAGCTACTACATCTATCATTTTGATGCTATTGCAACTCTATGCCGTGGACAGTTCCAGAGCCGTCTAATCAAGGGTCGAGGCCCGCATCTCAGCAAAACACGAGTTGCAAAAGCGAATTTGCGATTGTTCTAGCGAGTGACATTCAGCTTTTGAGGAAGTTTAGAGTGTCTAGGACAGAACTGTACTTGGATTGAACTATTATATTTTATAACAGTGTATTCTGCGGAAACTGAGTAAACGAGGTGACAATCGTTTTTCCGCATGTGCATCACACAACGTTTTTCATCACGCTTGGCGACTAATTACTTAAAATTAATAATTAAATTTTAAAATAATTACATTTTTAAAGAAACAGGAACTTCGTTGTCTGCCTACCCCCTCTGGGATTATGGATGTGAGAGTTATGTATGTATGTAGAAACATCGTTGTCTGTACCTTTGGTCAGATTGGAGTCGTTAGTAACTTTGTAAAACGAGTAAAGACACTGAGTTCTATGAAAGATCAGTTTTCGATCGGCTACGCATGACACCTAATTTTTGACGATAAACGATAATTGATTGGTGAATGTATATTTATATTTTAATTTGATTATTATTAACATTTTGTAAATTTAATATTATTTACATTGTATAAATTTTAATGACATTCTTTTTTTCTTTTTTGAATCTTCTCAATAAAAATATTGTATTAATGTATGTTTTTATTAATTTGTGAATTTGGTATATATGTCTGTAAAGGTAAAGTTTAGTTTGACATGTTTATGCAACTATAACTGCAATATTTGTAATTATTACCTAAACTTTTACACAATAAATCTTATCTTATCTTATTCTAAAGATGATGCTCTTTATGAGCAGAGTGATGAAAAATATTATGTACATATTTTTAGTCAGTGACGCATCCAGCGGGGTGTAATGCCCCCCAAACCTTTTCACATTTGACCATAAATTTATGTCTATTTATGAAATGTATTAAATATTTGATATTTGTCAAATACCCTATTTGAGAAGTGGATGCTAGTATTTAAAGGTACGTACTCGTAGTATTACAGCTGGAAAGTTGATAAAGTAATTACAGCAGTTGGTAAAAAATATATGAAAGTCTTCGAAAAATAATAATTAGTACATTGGGCTTTTGCATGGTTTCTAATCCGGGCTAAACCACTTCGCCACTAACGCTCTTCATAAGTTTAAACTCTTAATAGATAAACCCTTAATAAATTATATTGATACTCATTCTAATGATCAAGTATCAGGAATATATCAGCATTGCATGGTAAAAAGTCTTATGTTTATTAAATAAATTAAGACATCCGAAGAAAGATTATAAACGAAAGAAGGCCAAGGCCAGAGGCAATGTAATTTACAGCTACAAGTGCAAGTTACGCGTTAATATCTGTAATACCATAAAACGGGCATAAAATTATAATTTATCATCCTGCGAGTAAATATAAATAAATTGTACGCTGACAAGTTTTAATGTTATTAGTCAGGTGAAATATTGTTTCAGTCTACTGTGGGTTGTAGTAGGATCTTGAGAATATAGGTTGTTTATAAGATTTAATTGTTGCTAACTGAAGAAGAAGGCGGCCAAGTGCGAGCACTACTCGAGCTCTTTTGCTATTTTTGGTAATTCTCTAAAATCGTAGAACAAAATTACGTTCTTCAGTTATCGAAAATGAACACCTTTGTTTCGGTTTATAATGGGATATTTGTTACACCGTGCATAATACAGTGAAAATCTACAATTATTACGTCAGAATACCACCTTCAAAAGTACGAAAATAACTTTTCTTATTTTAGCACTTTTGATGGTGGCTTTTCCTTGGCTATAGTTATCCCACTGCTGGGCAAAGACATATTAAATGATTTATTAAGCTTAAATTGGATAAAATGGTTGAATTTTTTTCTGCAAATACGGAAAGGCAAGCTCGCAGGTTCAAATCCTGCTCGCGGAATTTTTGTCACCCTTTTTCTAGTTTACTTCTTTAATTTTTGAATGCAAATCCAATTTTCAGCGTGTTAGTTCAGAAACATCCATCAATATAAAATACAGAGGGTACTTATACTATACAGGGTGTTTCAGTGATGTTTAATCCGGCCACGTGGCGCGGCTGGTTTAGCGGTTGGCGGCATCTTCGACAGCCGTTACAAATATAATTAATGGGTTTGCTCTTGTGATGCCGTTTACAAGTTACGATTGTATTCGTATTAAGAAGTCTGTTACAAAAACTCTAAATTGAAACTCCCTGACTTACCTGTGGAGATCCCCTTACTTTTTTCTGGCCATCATCAGGTCCTCAAGGTTCCAGATGTGGGAAGGTCACCATGATCATAAACATTAGAGCTGAAACTTGAACTACCTAACTGTTACCGTTTCAGAGATCCCATCATTTTCCAACATCCCAAGATACTCCAAGATCTTAGAACCACTGATCCAATTTTCATCTGACATGGCTAAGAACATTCAACGGGTTTGACTTGCGACGCCTGAAGGCGGAGGGACGCTCCAGGCTTGGTCAAACGCGTAGCTCGGCCTTCGGCCTCGATCTCCACATAATTTCCATTTATTTTTGGTTGCCGCCTTTAAATATTTTTTTTCTCTTGAAATGCTTCAGGATTCCCTACGACTTTAGTTAGAGAAGACCCCATCTAACTATTATAGTTTCGGCGGGCTGATAATCTTCCAATTCTTCAAGTTTCATATTGCGAATACAAATATACTTTATTGCACACCCGGGACAAAAACAAAACATTCAACATAAAGAGATGTACAATATAATGAGTAGCAGGCGGCCTTATCGCGAAATTGAAGTCCACTTAATTGTTCCTGGTCATCACCAGATCCTCAAGATTTTAGATGTCGGAAACGCACCATGAACCTGAATATTTGAGTTCAAATTCGAACCAACAATAAAGCGATTACCGTTCCAGATATCCCACCTGCCAATTTTTTAGACTTAACTATAAGAACATTCGACAAAATTCTCTACTGATTAAAAAAAACCGGGTCCATCCGTTCTCAAGTTACGATGCCACAAACAAACATGTGTGTTTGTTTGACAGACAACAGACAAACATGTGTGTTTCTTTGACAGACAACAGACAAACATGTGTGTTTCTTTGACAGACAACAGACAAACATGTGTGTTTCTTTGACAGACAACAGACAAACATGTGTGTTTCTTTGACAGACAACAGACAAACGTGTCAAACTTATAACACGCCCACCCTCGAAGACGCGGACCGGACAGAAACCCACAACAAAATGGGATTCGGATTTTGGATTCTTCGGGTAGAGTCCAGGGTCTGTATATATGGAATATCCCTCTTTAAATGAAAAAACCCACAGCTGCGAGTGACTAATGGAATAGGCCCAAAATACATACATTTTTGAATAATTGTAATGTAAGTTTTCATCCATTATTGAACAATAAAACGAACGAATATTATTAATTAAAACCATCACCTGAAGGTGGCCTGGAAGATATCGCTTAAAGCGATAAAGCCGCCTTCTGCACATTGTATTGTACCTCTCTTTATGTTGAATGTTATGTTTTTATCCCGGGTGTGCAATAAAGTATATTTGTATTGTATATTAAATAAAACAATTTAAAAGTTGTAATGTAACAAATACATACTGGTAGGTATTTCAATCAAAGACGAACATAAACACACCGATAGTATACCTACCTTAACTAAGATAAATCGATTAGTATAAATGCCCCCGGGGAGCAGTGGCAGTCGGCAGCGATCGTGTGCGTGTCAACCAGAGGCTGAATAATGACGCCGGGTGACGTTTAATTTGGGATACAAAAGGCTCTTTATGCTGTTTACCCTAATCCATTTACACCCCACCTCCCCTCCCCTCGGCTCTGACGACCCACCCCCGCAAATGATATTGACAATGAACCTTTCAGCATCGGCCCACTTAATTACATTAACACGATTCTTCGTCCAGTTCAGTTAATATTTTCAATTTGGGTGGCAAAGGTTTCTAAGGGTTTTTGATTCCATTAGAAGGGATTTGTAGTAGAAATGACATCTATAATCAAATTAAAATTCAGTCAGGGAACAGAGCATTTGGGGAAATGGACGTTGATGGAATGGTTCGAATAGCTAGACATACCGTGTATTAAACGTAAAGGGACCGCTTCGAAATATTTGTGCATCTGTTATTTTATTAGGTAAGTACTTACTTAGATATCTTAATATGGTGACGCACGACACGCGCGCCACTACGTTGAACGCGCTATCGAAATTTTCCTGGGTCTTCGTATATATACGAGTTCCAAACATCCATAGTTGGACCAGGACATCTGGTCACCAGACACAGCACCCCGCCTGGAAGATCTTCCCTTTTCCCTTTCATACAACTGACAGTACGTCATCCATGTCCTCATCATAGCGCGTTCCTACATTACCTTAACCCAAAACTAATAAAAATCCACTTTGTAGCTAAAAAACGCGTAGGTAATATTATTTAAATTTTAAGGCACTAACAAAACGCAAATTATTTCCATAATACGCATGGGCGGGGTTACGCCTTCCATCCAAACAGAACTTGTATAATTTGTAACAACTTTGTAATTAAACAAATTAGCACCAAATGTCTGTGGATTTATCGGGAACACAGTCAATACAGCGTTTTAGCATTCATTTATTTCTGTGTTAGATCCTAGATAATACAGACCTTAGAGGTAAACTATTATATAATTTACGACTTGAGTAGGAGGTGAGGTCATGTGATGGTAGTGCGATGAAAGGATTAAATTATTATGTATTTTATTATCGATATTTTCTGTATGTTGTGTATAAATAACCTGTCCTTTATAAGAAGATCTATACTTACTCACTTACAATCTTTTGTAACTATTTTCCAATTTATATTTTTTAATATTAACCATAAACATTAAAATTTATTTTACACATAATTTAATGAATGCAATTAAAATTTGTGTAAGAAAACTATCCTTTAGGTTTTAGGTCGTCTGAACGTAGTTATTATAATTAATATCAGAATTACTCGTATATAGTATTTTGTGATAAACGTAATTTACTAAAAATCTATAATTAATGCCATTTTACTGAATTATTGATTATTGGTCTAGCTATTAAGACCATTTTGTATGGTCACAGGTCTAGAATTTCTTATTTTATTTAATTTTTTTGAGTGAGAGAAATTCTACAGATTTAAAAAATATAAGATTACTAGTGATATTATTAAGTTTTCGTGGTATAATTAAGTTTCATTAGGAGTAGTTAAAACAAAGTAGTTGCTTAAGTAAAATTAATTTAGCTTACGTTTATGAAGAGTAGGTACTCCAGAAGGCCGGATGCGGATGCTAGCGAACGATGGAAGTCTGTAAAAAAGAAAGTTTTTAATTAAAACAATTATATTTTAGTTCAATTTATTAGGTAAGTTCAATAGACCTTGATCCCTCCTTGATCGCGTGATCAGGGGGACGTGGATTTGAATCCCACTAGAGACAAATATGTATACCAAATAGTACATGAGTTAAGTAGATAATATTATGTTATTTTAAAATGAATGAACTTTTGCAGTGTAAACTAACTTGTGTGTAACTTGTTGGTAAATACCCATATCGTCTATACATAAAATCGTAAAGGTAAATTTATGTCTGTTTGAAAGAAATAATTTATTTCCAATAGCGCACACATACAAACAATTAGGTACAGAAGATAAAAATAATATTAAACAGATAAATAAACAAAAGTAATTAAGTTTGATGAAGGTGGTGTGCAGCACCGGAAAAAGGGGACTGCCTCAGCCTGTTGCGTTTGTCACGTCACGTGAACTCACTCACGTCACTCCTGAACGTATTTGGATGAAGTTTTTACAGATATATTTAAAGTCCAGATAAATATCTAGATTCTATACCATATACGTTTTGAAAATTCTACTTAAAAATGGGTCAAATGTACGGGCAAAGTACGATATTTCAATATGGACTCCTCTATCTAATTGTTTGTTTAATACCTACTTGTTAATGTTACAATTTGAAAATAATCACGAAGGTAACATCGAACAGGAGGTTACGATTAGATGGCAGATGTTATTTCCGAATCGTGACCATTCATTGTCACCACAAAATAAATATTATTTGTCACCAATAAGAGCCTAAAACCAATTGCGACTTAGTTGATATAACTGATTTACAACTTTACAAATACCTGTGATGTATCACTGATAGTATTTATTTAGGTAAATGTGAGTGGTCAAGCGAAAAGGGTCCTTGGAAACGTTTTTTTTTAATGATTTTGATATTTTTTAAATCCAAACAGAACATTATTGAGTAAAATACTTAGTTTATTTTTTATTAATGTAAGAGCGTCGTCGGTGGTCGGTAGTGTAGTGGATAGAACACCGGGCTCCCATGCTGGAGGTCTGGGTTCGAAACCATGATATTCTCATAATCATAACATTACATGGTTATTGGTACAAGAGAAAACCAGTGTATGAAATGGAGAATTCATGGCAAACCACCACTTTAAATCTGCCTAGAAAATAAGTAAGTAAGTAATATGTTTATTTCACACACAGCAATGACCGAAACAGTTATAATTATAATAAAATAATAATGTAAAATCGTTCTATATGGTTATTTCCATAGAATGATCCTCATTAATGAATACGACTAAGAAGAAACCTAATCCCTCTGAGCCTTGACTCTACAGCAAAAGTCCACCGATCCCACCACCCGGTCATCAATCACCACTGAACGCGACCTTGTTGACCCAATTGATATGATTCGACGGGTATTATCACACACGCGGAGACGGCTCGCAGGGGCGGCTGTCGGTGTCACAACAAGAATAATTCATGAGTTGTACTGTTCGGGGGGCGGTGTCGTTCAGACAGTTGCATACCAGCTTGCTTGTCGTGGGTCGTACTTGTTTTTGTTTGATATTGATGTTATCTACAAATCATGCACTTTGCTGAAGCAAGAGCTGCTAAACTGTGAAGAGGATGAAATTATGAGAAATGGAATTTTTTCGCCGAGGTTTCAGGGTTAAGTTCTGGAAATATTTCTTTAGCGGCTATTCTGCAGCGTTAACTCAAGCATTAAATTTTTCTTTAATTCATTTTGTAGGTTTAATGTTAAGAAAAATAATAATTATAACGCTATTTCCCAGATTCCTTCAATTGCTTCCATGAAACTATACTTATTTGAAGCTATTAGGTGTACATTACTAATATACAGCCAGATTTGAGAGCAAAACATGGGAAATGCCGTAAATGAGCAAGATCGTCATACATATTAAATATCTGAATATCAAGTATCTGATAATAATGATTTATCGCTTGGTTCAATGGATGAAAAAAGTAGGAAAATACATAACTTGCACAATGCACGTACGAGCAGATATTCACTGTCAAGCATCAAATGAAATAAAAACGTGTGAAACTACGTTATATCATCCTCGAGCCGTTTGAAATGTCACCTGCACTTCTTGCTCTAGTTCCATTGTGAGGCTTCCATAAGTCACATGTGTTCTCTCCTTTAGAGGAGGTGTTACTCTTCTCGTGGTTTTGTAACGAGCTGTACGAATCCAGCCCATTGTGGCATTATTATGCAAAACTGACACTGCCGATGTCAGGCGAAATGTTTCTGAACCACATTTAGCTTTTGTTTAAAGGTTAGTAGAATGTAGGTCTCGGTGTAAACGCTCCCAAGGTTAGTTAGTGTTTTGAAAATATCGCCCTGAAGTATCGAACAGATCTAGATAAAGTGCAAAATTGAAACTAAATGGAGTGCCAACAGCGCGCTAATACGCGCATGTAAGATAAAATCATTTCGTTCTAAATGTCCAAGGCACGAGGTACCGTACGAGTAAGTATATATTGCAATAATATAAGAAATAATTTGGTAATAATCGTAAATAATGCTTGTCAAGTACGACGATCTATATAAGAATAAGATAAAGAAAACTTTTAAGGAGAGTTATAAAACCAAAAGAATCACGCTCAAGAATCAACCCCTTATACTCACGCAAAAAAATAGAACATTTTTTTGGACAATTTTATTATTGATGATATATTCGCCACATATCACGTTTGTTCACCAAATCTTGCGGCGAAAAGTGGGCACTACCTATAATGAAGGTAGTTCCTATATACCCCCTCGGCGATTATGGACGTGAGTCTTATGCTGTGCTGTGAAATTATCGCCTGTATTAGCTGTTTCACTTCACCCAGCGCACTGACTCGATCGTCTATTTTGATCAGACATTTTCCATACTGTGCAAGAA
Organism: Hofmannophila pseudospretella; assembly: GCA_947369225.1. Lineage (NCBI taxonomy): Eukaryota > Metazoa > Arthropoda > Insecta > Lepidoptera > Oecophoridae > Hofmannophila > Hofmannophila pseudospretella. The sequence continues at coordinate 10,539,585 of OX376316.1, forward strand.
TTGAGAATAATGTCTATTTTCACGGGGCGAGACCACGATGAATAAATTACAATTGGGTAAAATCTGTCGATCATTTTTCCTTCCTTTGTCGTCTCGCCGGGCCCGTAATTGAAAACGAGTGAATTGATTGACAACTTTATAAATTGATCCGGGAAAAGGAAATTGACACAATTTTTAGGTGAATTTTATCGTGAATTGTTGGTTTTGTTGTTGTAAACAAAACCAATACTTATAGTATTTGTGTTACGTTTTATTGGGAAAAATTGAGTGTTATTCCTCATCCTGAGTTAAATATAAATGTTCCGTCCCTTTACGTGTATGACTCATTTGAAAGAACTTCAACTAAATTTATTAAGCATTCGATTTTTTTATTGTATACAGGCTGTAACATTAAGAACGGTCAGTATGGGAAAGTCTAAAACTATAAGACATACGAAGATCTGTTCTTAGGAACCATGTCATCAATTTTAGTAACAAGAAAAACTGTATTCATACATTTAAAAAAAAAAACTGTACTCAGCCTGGGATCGAACCCGGTTGTTTTGAAAAAAAATCCAACACTATTTCTATTTAGATATCGATTACGTTAAGGATGAAGCGTACAAAACAAGCTACGACACAATTGAAGACCTAAACGCAGCCATAGAAAATTGATGACATGGTTCCTAAGAACACATCTTCGTATGTCTTATAGTTTCAGACTTTCCCATACTGACCGTTCTTAATGTTACAGCCTGTATAAGGAGAGCAGACGAACAAACGGGCCACCTGATGTACGAGTAAGTGGTTACCGTCGCCCATAGATATTTCACCTCACTATAATGTTATTCCAGAATTTCCAGATGATGGCTCTCTTACCCTTCATACAGAAACACAGTAATGCAAGCGTTGCTGCTTTTAGGCAGAAATAGATAAAGGGGTATAGTCTCCAGGCTGACTCTGCACATCGTACTCTTACTCGTATACCACCTTCAATTAATATTAAGTATTACCAGTATTACCTTTAAAAGAATAAGAAGCACTAGCATGAGATTATAAAATTATAATATACATATACTTATCTTATGATTGGGGGCCGGGAATAACCCAGCGGCACTTCGAACCTCGAGGATCTTTTGTGCATCCCCCATTTTACACACTGGTCATCTCAATGTGCAGGTTTCCTTCACCGTTAGAGCAGTCGGTAAATACGTAAGTTTTCGAAAAAGAAAACTCATTGGTACATGGCACTGCACGGTTTCGAAACCGGACCTCCCGCATGGGAGTCCAGTGTACTAGCCACTGTTTCACCGACGCTCTTACACATATATATATATATATATATATATATATATATATATATATATATATATATATATATATATATATATATATATATATATATATATATATATATATATATATATATATATATATATATATGATATAATAACAAAATCTAAAACTTTGAATGCAAATGAAATGTGATTTTCTAATAAAACCAATCAATTATAATGTCAATCACAACTGAACCGTATTGTGAGTATTGAAATGTAACCTTCTCTATAGATCCGCATAAGTGACCATCACTGGGTCATATCTGCCACAAATAAATGCCTTGCAATAATAGGTTCCGGCAGAATAATTGTACCACTAAATACAAGGTCCATGTATTATTATGGTAGCAATGTAGCCAACCGTTATATACATTTTTACCACATTTCACTATAAAATTCATTACTTATTTTTAATTACTTACCCATGCTTAGAGTTACTCCATATGACATTGAAGCAACACCATTAACATACTATTTCGAAATAAATCACTGCGTTGCTCGAAATTCTGAATTGTCTAGCTTGTAACAATGTAATACAAAATTTAATTATGTTTCTCATTCTCACCTCTCACGAGTACATTCATTTACTCTCATGACCGTTCATTATTCATTAGTATTTTGTGTAAAACGGGAGTCGTATTGATTACGTCATGTTTCTTGAAGATAATGCGGGAAGGTTAACCTGTACGTGGGTGTTATAAATGATAGATACCTAATGCTTAGCTCATACCTTTGACATGTCATTGTATTACCTTGCCTTATTTTATACTACATTGAAAGGAAATATTATTAGCAGTGCCATGTTCCAATGAGTTTTTCGAATTTTTCGAAGACTTACGTACATTTACAGACTGCTCTAATGGTGAAGGAAAACATCGTGTGGAAACCTGCACCCTGAGATAACCAGTGTGTAAAATGGGGTAGGCACAAAAGATCCTCAAGGGTCGAAGTGCCGTTGGGATTATTCCCGGCCCCCTGTCATAAGATAAGATAAGAAATAATATTACATTATTCGACTATATTTAAGGTTATCTCAAATACTGTATTTAGGCTAACGTGTGAGAAAATGCCGGAAAATACCTAGTAACTCAACTAAGAACCGTATTAATAAAAATAAATAGTATGTAAGTATTACTTATGTAAGTATGTTTCAAAGAATGAATAATGTGGAGAATTACTCGGTTTTATTCAAATTGTTTTAGATCACTGTATCTGAACGGTTTTTAGTTTCTCGACGAATATACTTAATAGTCTTCATTTTCCATGAATTTTATCCCAGCGGAAAAATAAAAGTCAAACGGAATAACTCTGAAAATGTTTATACCTACTTAATGTAATTCATGTTCATAATGTAATAGACATTTCAGAGTAGAGCTTGGCAGGTGAAATGTTGAGTTGGTAATCCTCGAACGAGTTCCAACCCGTTCCGTTCTTCCCAGTATTTTCACAAAGCGAATCGAGATTCTAGAACCAGGTAACTTAGTTAAATGTAGTACACGATTATTTCTATTCATCTCTACCACAGTTCTCTACTAAGTCTTTGTGTCTCTAAATATGGTGATAATTTAATTCAACAATGAACAATTTTGGTTTGGCAATTTTGAGATGTAATAAAGACATCTTTCTGATATAATGAACTTTTGCCTTGACTTCGTCAATGTTTTTGAAAAATACAATATAACAAAAAAATCTATATAATATCGGTCAAACCATACCTAGATATTTTTTTCTACTTAATCTAAGGCGCAAAACATATACAAGAGGTATGCCGACCGGCGTGCTGTCAGCGCACCGCCTGTGTTTGTTCTGCGGCTTAGGGTCAAACGTGCTTCGGACAAAAGTCGGGCAATTATTTGACCCTAAAGTAAGAGTCCTAAATGTACCTATGCGTGATCACCACCCGATAGTAGTTCACACACAGCACCTACATACCGCACGCGCCGGCGCGGGCGGCAACCCCCTTTAAGCGCTTACACGCGCTGTCGGTGTATTCCAAGCCGCTTCTCCCCGACCCCAGCGACGTCCTAAGCCGAGGTCCGTACCCACCTGGGTGCCCTTAGGCAGTCGCTTCTTATAGTAGTTTTTAAGTCCTCCTCCAGGCTGGAGCGCATTTAGCGCTCGCCCCAAAAACCCCGGTGCGTGTTTTGATTTGAAGCAAATCCTTTCAGCCAATTGACGTGATTGAGTTACAGACAAACAGACATGATAGAATTCTTTTGTAAACAAGTATAGGTAGAATCTAGGTATAAATAGGTTTATTGTTTTACAATTTGAAAATACCGCAGCTCCGGTATAATGTGATGCCAAAGGAATCCTAATTTTGATCCCATCTCACTTATTGTAGACATTTAGCAGACAACGTTTAATACAAAGTAAATGTTTAGATACAATTTGATTATTTGATTAGTTTACTGCCACAAACAGTTATAATAGCCTCAGTTTGTATTATTGCTACATGACATTGTTTACTTGTCATCCCTGAACAAGCTATCAATGTATTTGAGGTCAAATAAATAACGTCAAAAGCAAATTACAATGCCCGCCTCTTTCTATTAAAATCCGAAGGCCCGATTTAAATAAAATCGTGCCATTAATTATTTGTAATGCACTGTACGTAATTACAATTAATATTATTTGGGTAACAGTAGAGCTTACCCCATACAAGCGCGTCGTAACTAACGCTGCTTGCTACATGCTCTTCCAATCTCTAGGATTCAATACATGGGTGGATTAACTTTTACTACGTAGCTTCAGAACAGAACACACGTAACCTTACGTAACAAGTAAATTTTTTTCATATTTATTTATTTCATTAGCGATCATAATATAGTCAAAAAGATTCATTTCATTTAGGTATACTTATAATCTCTGATATCCAATTTGTGCAAAGTTTCCCAGTTTTATGACTTCAGAAAGCGAGACCAATAAAAGGATAGTTGACTATCTTTTATGAAAATTCAATATGTTCGAAGAGCCGTTAAAATAAATAATGATAATGTATAGAATTGAATTACTATCGCGGTGGTAAGCCGATAAAACTAAACTACACTATCGCTCCCACTAACATCTTGGGATAAGTGGTGAAATGAAAAACAGCGCTGCATAATTGGTACCCTATTACGTCAGCATTTGCTGATTTTCTCCCCTTTTGCCAAATATACATAGATTGCGTTATAAGTAAGTAAGATGGTGGTGGAAGACGTGGAAGGTGGCGAGTCTATCATGCAACATGAGCCTAACATGTAAAAGTTACATTGGTCGTCGATAAGTATTTACATTTACGTTAATTTTAATGTATTACATGTGTATAAATTGTAAACATTTACTCGTAAATATTTGGCAATGAATGTAATTCTATTCTATTCTGTTCTAGAATTGAAGACTTGTCGTGCAATTGGATAGAAGTGGAGCTTCGCTGCGTTGCACCGCTACCGCATCAGTGCGAGGGAAGTAAAGCGGGGAATGTGCAACTGTGTTTAAACAATACCTAGATGGTTGTAGAACCTTCGATCGAGCTGAACTGTACCAGGGTCATGTCAAATGTCACGACTCAGTTGCTTTATGAATTCCAATTAGAGTGAATGTTGCTTTACTCATTCCAAGTCATTTCTCAAGCTTGTATAACAGGATATAATTACAAATGAAACATTTTCTATGAATACGAGTACGACGCGACGGTAAGCCGTTGAAGAAGCATTTCATTAAATAACACTAAAATGATGAAATTTTCCAAGCCTGGCATAAACCAAATCCAAATTCTCTATAATACAGTCATAGCATAAAAGAAGGCAAGAACAGTTTACGAACCATTTCGAACCGTTTAGGGGTAGTGATCCCGGGTTCATTACATCGGGTACATTCCTAATCAATTTTTCTTATTCTTGTAAGCACCATAAGATGAAAACTACATAAATCAGACTACCTTTATTATCCTCCTCAAATACATAATCTTTGACCCAATGGCAGAATAAGTGATACCTACTAATAACAAGCCCGCACTGAAAAATAAACCTAAAACAGCAATATTGATACCACTTGAGGATCATAACTTCACTTAGGTAGTTATCTAAGTTTTTTACAGATTCCGAACAGAAATACCTATTTTCTCAAAAACAAAGGTAAAAAAGGATTTTTACCGTTTAGGTAGGGAACATTAATAATAGCAGTAAATTGTTTATTTTAGGGGATGACTGAGGGAGGTCCCGATTGTTGTTATTAGTTTTCCGTTTTATTTTTTTATTGAAACTTTATGAATGCTGTAGGTAGTTTGAATATAATTTAGCCGTATACGAGGAATACCAGCACCAAGACAAACTGTTTAAGGTTTAATGATGCTTTTGGATTATTTTTTCTATGTATATTTGTAAGGTGTAAAATTGTAATAAAGAAATAATGTTAGTGAAATGTGCATACGTGTACGTAATGTATGATTTCAGTAGAGTGAACATAATTGTTCTGTTGAAAGATATAATATACAAAGCGATGACACCGGCTATTATCACCTATTACACACATATCATCTATTAAGATATCTTACTAAAATATATCGTCATTTAAGATAATGATCGTGTGAGTTTCATATGACATTCTACCAGAATGAGTCTGCGAGCGATCACATAGTGCCTGCCTCATAAAGCCTTTGTCTTATCTACTCAGTACGAATGGTTTCGTATTATTGCTGTAATGACGTGTTGTAAGCGTGGGAACCCGCCATTAGTGCTAAATATGAATAGGAGTGACGATGCGGGTCAGGTGAGATTGTCTGGGCTGTCAGGGATAACTCTATTATATAGATATTATAAATGTTTTCTGGCGAAAAACGTACACTAGGATTTCGTTCAACAACGTCACGAAAGCGCACGAGCGAAAAATGTTGGATAGATAATACATGTTTTTTGAAATTTTTATGCTGAAGGGGATTTAAGATTTTCTGAATATCTTTTTGTCCAACAAACTAAGTCTATGTCAGCCACTTAGTGTGAAATCACGGCAGAGTAAAATTCGATAAATTACAAAATTGACAAGTTTGGAAGTCGATTTGAACGAGAATATTGTGTTAAAGTCTATTTAATAAGTTATTGTGCATGAGTAATTTTGAGATAATTGAATACTAGATGCTGACAACAAAACTTCATGCAAAAAATTACAAACTACCGACATAACTACAAACTTTGTCAATATAAAATCAGAGCATGAGATTTTTAATTGGTTCAAGAATTCAGACCCTATCTCTACGCATATAAAACGTAAACCAGTTTACCTATAATGAAAGATAATTCTAGCACGCAGTCACAAATTAAATACAAATTAAAAGGCAGTCTATCTGTTATCGACAGAGCCAAATAAACAAAGGGACATTAATCAAGGGCAGCCATAGAAATTAGCGACACGACCCGGCTACCGTTACCCATTCATATCTAAATTAATTCGTGAAATATCAATTGTCTTTCTGACAGCTCATTTGCTAATTCTAAATGTATTACCGGCCGCTATCGATATGACTAAAAGTAGAACCTGGCCTTAATACTTTATCATGGCGAGAGGGTCATTTATTGACAATGAACTAAAACTGTCCATCGATTCGTTGATTGAAAACAAATCCATTGTCAATCATTTGATAACAGGCGAACAGGTTCTATTGTTACGTCAACATTGAATTATAAAGATTGATATTCTTTTGTATCAATGAAAAGATTACAGAAAGGTTATAAAACAAACACTGGTAAATACCAAGGCGATAATTTGGTATTTTAACTGCGGATCGTCATCGTCATGCCGTTAAACAAAAGCTCGCATACCGATGTATCTAGAAGTTGATAAGAGCGGTGTAAAGTATAGATCATTGACTGTATCGAACAATGCCTATGACGAATAGAACAGGAGTCTACCGTTGAAATTTATCTGTGTATGAAATAGGGATGTTACGGAGCTTCGACTCCGACTACGAAAGATCGGAACTTCAGATTGATTTTACACCTCCGACTCCGACTTCGGCTCCGATAATTTTGAATTGGAGGTTATACCGAAGATTTGTGAGTAAACATATTCAAATATCAATATTTTATTAAATAGTGTAGGGTTACATAAAGGAATATGTTTTATTGCGGCAAACGTCATCATAAAAAATATTGGCCAGTTTAGCTATAAAAATTAAAAAATGGTTTAAAATTTAAACTTTTTCTGAACATCTTTTTTCTATCTCCGCCTCCGCCTCCGACTCCGACTCCGATAAATCAAATTTAAAACCTTCGATTTCGTCTCCGGTTCCGGTAAAACCACCTCCGTAACATCCCAAATATGAAATATGGTTAACGCATTTTACAATAAACATTACAATTTACACATAATTTTAGTCGACCTCATTTTAGCTTGTTGCAAGGCGAGGATACCTTTACGCAGTTGATAAGTTTGCGTAGCTAATGCTATAGAGACTTCATATATAAAATTCTGAACGGTTCCGGTTGATTCAGAAGGGTGATATAATATTATTATATGCGTTACTTATAAATTTGGTAAATTAAGTATGTACAAAAAGGTTCAGTAACAGAAATTATTTTTAAAGCCAAGCTTTAGCCTGGCTAAATTAATCAAGTTTTGAAAATACATAACATAATGTTGATGTAAAATTAATTAAATGAGACAGAGGTACCTACTAATAATTGTAGGTAATATTAAAATGGTAATTATATGACGTTGCTTTAAGAGGCTACTGGCTTAGATAAGATAATAATTTAATAATGAAACCACAATTAAACAATAATTTTAAAAAAATGATTGAGTTCTACAACTACAATAGAAAATTCTATGAAGGCTAGCAGAAGCAAGAATATGCGGTAGGCTCCCAGACTATCTAAATAGATCATTATCGAACAATACAAGGAATCAATAAATCGCAGCGAACGAATGAAACAGATGAAGCGCCTCGGGCGCCGATCGAGTCACGATCGGTCATTGTGATGATACTTCATGCAACATGCCGCCACAAATATTTCAGACTATTTTTGGACGTGAATAGACACGTGAAGGCTGGCACATAAAAGAAGGAACTACTAACCATCCTCTTTTTAGACTACATTGTATTTGCAAAACTTTTATGGTCGTTACCTTATAAGGATAAGGTTGTGTTGAAGAATTTACAGAGAAACAAAAGAAATAATATTTTGCGATGAAAATTAATTGCTGTTTCTTCACCATATTAACAAAATATCAGCTTTAGATCTTGTGGGTAGGACGTATCAGTTTTGTTATACAAGCATAACAAACAAATAACTACAAAATTGCTAACTACGACTAGGTATCTTCGAAGCGAAACAAACAGAAAATCAGAAATCCTATCAAATTTAAAAGCATCCTAAAGTCGTTCATTTAGTGATAATAAGGGTGAATCCACACTAAACTCCACTAAGCTCCACATTAAACTTTCTTATAACGAATTTTTGGAAATAGATCGTAAACAGCATGATACGGTCGAGACGAGAGACAAGAAAAATAATAGATAGACGCACAAAATCAGTGATCAAGAAGTGTCTGCGCACAATAGCGGTCAGTCGTGGGTCAATTATAGAGAAACGTTTAAGGAATTATGTAACTCGAGACCTTGGTGCTTGACCCTAATCGTGAGCCGCAGTTTGCTGACCGCGTGTGGTTCACGTGCGAGACGTAGCGATTACTAATCCCTTCTAATGGGTGCTTTAAAATGAAATGTTTATCTTGACTAATCGCTGACCCGCGCGTCTTAAAGACAGCGAGATTATTGAAGACAACAAATCAGTATGACCGGTTATACTTGGTGTAACAAAAACCCCCTATAGTCCCGGAAGGGGGATGTTAAGTATCCATAATATATATCCATATTTGAACAACTGTACTGAACTGTACTATACCTAAATGTATGAAACATTGTTTTTTTTTCGCGATTACATAGTTGGCCCCATAGTGAAAGTTGTTTAGTTATGGATAACTACAAGAAGTTACAGGATACTGTACTACTAGTTCGGGACTACAAAACATTTTTGTTATACCCTGTAGAGCACCTATAAAATAAGGATTACTCATAATCAAATATGAGGGATAATTGTAGGAGTAAATGATGTCTAAAACTTATAATAAACTTACGTAGTTAAGTTACTTATTATAATGGTCAAAGTTGGAAACGAGATTCTCAGTCTACCCTCACGGGTCATTGTCACCAATGACGCTTGAAATGATTCTGAAATACTGCGAATTCAAAACAAACATAAGAATCCCATTTCCAATTATCCTTATGGAGTAAAATTTTGAGATTACAAAGCTATGGTGGTTTAAAACATTTTTCATATTTCATTTATACAAATACAAATATACTTTATTGCACACCCGGGACAAAAACAAAACATACAACATAAAGAGAGGTACAATACAATGTGCAGAAGGCGGCCTTATCGCTTTAAGCGATATCTTCCAGGCAACCTTCAGGTGATGGAAAAATCATAAAATATATAATACTTATTTACTTAATTAAAATAATCAGTTCATTTAAATTTTACTTTAGGTCATACATCAATTAATTAGTCAAAATTTATCCATAAAATATTCTTTTACATTATAATAAGATTTACCAATTGACATCATTTTTAAATTACACTCGAACTTTTCCCCTGAAGGCTCTGTATCACAATCGAATATCAGAATATGTAAATGCCACTCAATGAGATAATAATGGGACCAACAGCCATGGTATTATATAGAGGGCTTATATCTTCAAAGGCACGCAAAGACGCTTCTATATTGTTATGGATGATTGGATGCAATATTGATTTGAAGATCACTTCAACATGGGTTTTTGTGCAACTATGGAATAAAAATATTGAGATAAGTATCTAAAATGATATAAGTATTCGTTGTAAAGGTTGAAAAAGTATAAAGCATAAAATGAAATAAGTTATAAACCTAATAAAAGTTCGTCATTTTAGTGACGAAGCTGAAACTATCGAGATAGCTCGATAACATTATAAGAAAATATGAAGAAGGAAAAACTAAAGCAACCTACCTAATAGTTTTTGACCTACCACACGATGAGACAATGTGGCCCTTAGCAAACGTGATTCACGCGATATTTTATATAACACCTGGGTGAGAGAAAGTAAAATGAATAAAAATTATTCAAAAAATAAATCCATGCATGTTCCACAAAATTGTTGTGTTGGACACTTACAAAATATAAATTAATCCGCTAACCGTTTACCTTGTGGACCAAATTCCAAACAACGATCGTGATCACATGCGTTTGAATCATAATTTGCGCCTGAGTTATTGCCGTGACAGACAGCTGAAATTGTCATGAAGGGCGTGTAAGTGTAACAAACAATATGGATCCACTATGTCTGACATAATAAATTACACTATGTTACGGAAATACTGTTCACCTTGAGTATTGTCCAAGCAACAGAGACTAATGACCTAAAACTGGGGAAATGAATGTTGCCACAATTAGACTTATTTTGACAACTAATAAAAGGTCTTTTAGTTTATATTATACCTAATGTGACAAGTAATCAATTATACTTCATTTCCTAGACAACAGGCTAATCTCGGTCCATTCGTTAGAAGTTGTAGAGCATTATTTTGCGTGATTAAAAGATATTTTAGAAAGAGTGGATAAGACAGACCTTATGTAAAAAGGGTTATTATAAAATAAATGACTATTTAAATTATAAAGAGGCTTGTTTCTATATTCAGGTCCATCTCCGCACATTGTGTGTATACATAATTATTTTGTATTTAAAAAGATGTGCTGCTGAAAGTTCCTGCGCCGCTTTTTTCCTTTCAGCTACAGCGCCTTACGAAGCGGTGGTAGTCATGTCGTTGTAAAAATGTACTTTTAGGTACTTACTTACAATAAAAAAGTTTGATTTGATTTTGATATGGTAAAATTCTCCTTTAACAAACTATCAAATCATCGTGGCCTAAACTAAACAGACTATATTAAAAATCGAACAAACCTAATTTAATTTAGCTCAGTGACTTCTGAAGTTTTCAACTACTTACCTACCTAATTAGAACAAAAACTGTGACAAAAAATATAAGGGAAATCACTTATTTTCAATGATTGTTCAGTTTTCAACCAATTTAGTAAGAAATGCAGTTTCGCACGTACTATTGTAAATAAGCATGAATAATTGTGAATTCGTAGGTATTGTTACGAAATCAATCAAGGCCTCAGTCATGCCTTGTTTGTGTCAAAAATACTGTGATGTAGAGTTATTTAATTTAAATTTTTCATTGTTTTTCTTCCTATTGTTTGGTTATTGGATAGTGGCCAACATATATTAGAATTGTTCAGGCGATGCCTTCGCCCTGGCACAGCTGAAAACCAGCGCTGTGGTTCTGCCGTACCGGTCGGACCGCAGCACATGCTGAGCATGTGTCTTTTTAACATTGTGTTGTTTTTTCATGTTAAGTCTAATCCTGTATAATGCAATGTTGAATAAATGTGATTTCTTTCTTTCAAATGAAAATGTGGCAATTGCGGTCACACATTCTAAATCTGACTGTTTCTATTGATACAGGGGAAACAAATAGTTATAATTTTCTGCTCATAGTTTTTGGCCATGTGAAAATAACTGCATCTTATTTTAGTATTTGTCTGAACTCTTGTATTTTTGTTCAGCTTCCTGCTGTAAAAATAGCTGTAAAATTCTGTAGTAGACTGCGTCGACTGGGAAATTACTGCACTTTACAATTTCCCCTTATCTGTTACTTTTATAAGTAGGTAGTAGTATTACAGAATTTGTACATACCTCATTGTACGTACATACATAAGTACCTCATTGATATGCAATAAGCGGTTTGATGCAGTTGAAATATTAAATGGCGGATTATGAACTATTTCACGTTGTGATGGATTGGTAATGGTGAATCGTGTTGTCACGATACAAAAATTGGTGACGGTTTCACGAATAATTTGTAATGCAATATCAAGCGATTCATTGTTCCAACGCCTTAATAACGATGTCACAATGGATTTTTTTAATGAAATTTTATTGTAACTATGTAAGTACGAGTATCTGCAACATATTTGGTTGGAGGAATTGAAATTTTATAATAACTTTGAAACAATGTCTTTCAACAACATCTTCAACTTGGATAGATACTACCTAGATACTTCATCATCATCACTGTTGTGACACAAACCTCCCCTTGTACAAGGAGGGTACGGACCATGATTCACCGTCCAAATTCAGTACGGATTATACATGTCTTCGAAAAACTAAATTTTTCCTCAGTTATGCGACACCTACCTACATCTATATATATACATACTTTCCTAAGTAAAATTATATTGTCATTACATTGAATATGTTTTTGCTTTTTTGGAGTACTGTTGTGTCGTTATGCACCTATAAAGGTTTATTTTTCAGTGTAATTGAAAAGTTAAAACAGATTTCTAATTAATAATAAATTCTAATTTGTTACTTTTTCACAGTCATCATCATCATCGTCATCAGCCTATTAATGTCCCCACTGTTGGGACACAGGCCTCCCCTTGTACGAGGGGGCACGGGCCATGATCCACCGAGTGGGCCCAGTGCTGGGCGGTGGATATCACGCCTTCGAACGTCTTCATAACGCCAGTGATACCTAGAATTCTAACTGCACAGCATATTACAAGCCAATCGAATGAGGATTTGTACAATCAACATTGCAACTAGCGCTAGCTTTGTTTACTGGACGCATTACACGGTTTAGCTTTCTCTGAGTACACATCTTCGGTCTATAACTAATTGAAGAGACTGCGGTTCTGAGCGCAGTTGTAATATAAATCGTCAGCTAGGTGAAATACACAGTGATGCTTGCCAGGGTGTTACTAAATCGCACGCAGCTTTGCATACGGGTGTCGTTAATACGGGTTAATACCCACGACTTTTGTTCATACAAAGTGGCAAGTCATCGTGTGCGAATCGCCTTATGGTCGGGCTTGGAACCTCTCAAACCCAATTTGTTGTTTCTTTTTAGATTAAAACCCCCACTGACCTCCTCCCTTTATAACATAAACCCCATCACTATTCTCTCGTCTGAAATCACAAGTAAAAGTAAGTTCTAGTTTCCATCGCAGTGTGTTTATAAATAAAACATATATACACTTACATAATATATACTTGCATTATTTTGTCTAAAAAAATAGGTTACCTGTATAAAAATAAAGTTAGTATAAGTACCTATAATTTAAATAATATTATGCTACTATGACTGCGTGAGTCACTGACGAAATAAAAATATATGTATATACAAATTATCTCAACAAAATGTTTTCAACGTTAGGTAGTATATGCTTCGTATGTTAGATCCAAGATCTAGACACACCGGAGTGTGTCCGCCAAGTTCGGAAAGAAAAAGGGCGGCGGCGCACTGACGTTTGTTATATTACAGGAACAATTTCGAGCCATTTTCAACATTTATAACTCAAACTCTATTTGACCTACATACTTGAAATTTTGTGTGGTGTACTCAGAATCCCAAATGTCATAAAAATAGTTCAAATTGTTCCTGACATATTGACCTCTGAAAATTGCCATTTTTAACACTGATTCACTCATCATAAACATAATACCACTTCCAGTTGACTCAGAAACTTGAAATTTGGCATGTAGTTAGATAATTGGATATACATAAAGGAAAAAAATCAGAAGACAGCCAAGTGTGACTCGAAATAGAAGATAAAGTTAATAGTGCTGGCCGGAAAATCTATGTTCATACAAATGAAGGACGGTACCGGCACGTACCGGGTGCAAATATAACTTTGCAACGACCAGGCTAGTCGTGTCATTTCGTTAGGACTCGGCCGTCATCGTCGTTTCGGTGCATGCGAGCGGGGCGCGCGCGAGGGCGACCAACCGAAAACACAGAATACTAAATAGTACCTGTTCTGTACCGAAAGCACCCCAGCTGAGAAGATTGAAAACTTGTATAAAAGTGCGAGCGCTCGATTCCACTCCTATTGGGCGTATCGAGTGACTGTTTATTTGGGTCTCAGGGTTGTATTGTATACCAATTGAAAAATTACACTAAAAGACACCCAGACTAACGTTTTTTAAAATCAGATAGACAAGTACGTATGTAATAAGTGACAAGTGATAAGTGACAAGTGAAAAGTGACAAGTGATAAGTGATAAGTGACAAGAGATAAACGACAAGTGACAAGTGACGCGTGACAAGTGATAAGTGACAAGTGATAAGTGACAAGTGATAAGTGATAAGTGATAAGTGACAAGTGATAAGTGATAAGTGACAGATTAGTGGCATGTGGCAAGTGATAAGTGACTATGTCTAGTAATAGGTGAATGGTGACATGTAATAGTTGAAGAGATATAAAGTCGCTATGTGCTATGTGTCTACGACATATACATACTATAGAACGAAATTCTAAATAAAAAAAACGTTTTTGAGTGCTTGTACCAATTTTGTTGCACCCAAAGATTTTGTTTATTTGTCAGACACAAACAAAGATTTCGAAATTCACTCCATTGGACGGCCATTTCAGGGTTGAATAACATGAAACGTCCTGAGTTCTGACTTTAATCAGCATCACTGTCTTTTTATTCTCATTATTGAGCTCTAAATATTAATCATTTAGTTATTTTTGGCTCTTCCATCTACATCAAGTTTCAAATCTATGGTAGGGAATTAAAGTATTTACAGCTCCCGTAGCGAAGCTGATACTCGCCTTTGACTGCACTAAGATCGCAGAAAGCTCAAGCTCATTGGCGCAAAACTAAACATAAACAACCTTCTCGATCAGTATTATAAAGTCTTTGCATAAGTAATTCAATGCAAGACACATTTTAAAGTAAAAGGTGCTCTGAGAGGGAGCTATTAGCTTTCGCAGCTTAGAGCTGAATGTGTCGTCAAAAATAATTAAATGGTGGAAGGAAAATGTTGAATTTCCCGGTGAGACTGTAGAGGTATCTTTGCATCTTGTTTATTAGTTGTAACTCCCGTGTCTTCTAACTATAGAGAACTGGAGACGAAGTAAGATTTTCAACTTTGACCAACTGTATTTTGACGAAACGTAACTTTATCCAAAATCACCTTTGATTAAAAATGTTTTAACGAAAGGCACCATTGGCGAAACCATACCTTTGACCAAACGGCAGCTTTATTTGACGAGATAAAGACAATGCAATTTATTCCGTATAAAGGTAGGTACTCGTATATCAGATGAACCTAAGACTAATTCACAATTTCACAAGCCTATGTTACGTCTAGGAAAAGATTACGAAATACACTAGAAGGTGTTACTTTATTGAGGTCACGACCCTCGGCAATGAGGAATTAGCGTAAAGGAATAACATTGTTTAAGTATTATGCACACACTATATTATTAGGTTTTAGAGTTCACGCCTTAGGCTTTAGTCAGAACGAAAAATATTTTTTTTTGCATTTTGAATATTGAATATCTACATACATCTACATAGAGTTCAGAATGGAACGAACGGAACGGTTAGAAAGGGTTGATACCTCAGATAGTTTAATGGCGAGATTATGGCCCACTACAGGCTGCAATCAAAGATGCTACCTAAGTTTTTTAGCGGTATGGCTATAGGCAATAGGTACTGCGTCGAATGTTACTGAAGAAAGAGTAGACTGTTCCAGTAGATTGAGCTACCTACTATCGATAATGACTTGACTTGGAGGGACTTTCCAAGAGTCCAAAAGGTTTTGCCCAGCTGTTGATGTTGTCAAGATCGGCAGCTTTAAAGAGGCGATATAACTGCAAATCGTCGGCGTGGAGATGGTAGTGAGAAAAAATAATACGAGTGACGGCGTTGATAAAAACTGAGAAGAGAAGAGGAGAGAGAACGCCACCTTGAGGCACACCCGTAGTGAGTTCGCACCAGTCAGTTGAGAGAAGACAGGATACCTAACATCTAATGCAAGTAACTGCTATTAATATGAAAGTTTAAAATGCTCTCAGTTGAAATCCTATTCCAAAAGATAATTATTACTTACACGTAATAAATTGAATACGTTTCTAATTGCATTGATAGTAGTTATAAGTCTGGCGTAATGAAGGCTTCTGCATTTGATAAATTGCTTTGAACTTGCATTCCTTACTAATGAATCTTAAGCAAAGCATATGAGGAAGTAATTTTTATTATTAATAACACAGGTACTGACACTACTGCCGATAATAATGTTCTTAATGTATGTTGTAAACATGATTTGGTTATAACTCTAAATTAAAAATATAAGAAACCCCCGACGTATCATTTTTCCTGGTCATTATCATATCGTCAAGGTTTCAGATGTGGGAAGGTCACCATGATCCTATCATACTACAACAACCCAAGATACTCCAAGATCTGATAACCACTGATCCAATTTTCATCTGACATTCAGTAGATTCAGCAGATTAGGCTGAAGGCTTCGGGCTTCGCCCTACGCGGAGCTCGGCCTTCGGCGTCGCCATGGCTAACTTAAAATTACTTCCTTAAATCATTTCTAATTATGTTTTGGCCGCCATCTTTAATTTTTTTTCTCCTGAAATGTCTCAGGATTCCCTACGACTTTAGTTCGAGAAGAGCCCATCTAACTATTATAGTTACGGCGGGCTGATAATCTTCCAATTTTTCAATTTTCATATTGCGAGATTGAAGTCCACTTACTTTTTCCTGGTCATCATCAGATCCTCAAGGTTTCAGATGTCGGAGATGCACCATGAACCTGAATATTTGAGTTCAAATTCGAACCAACCACCATAGCTAATACCGTTCCAAAGATCCCATTGTCAGATGGGATCTTTGATGTCAATCAAAGATACTTCAAGATCTTGGAACCCACTGATCCAATTTTTATCATACCAATCTAAGAAAACTCTCGACAAAATAAACTAATTTTTTTTAAACCGGGTCCAAATCGAATCATCGTTTGTCAAGTTATGATGCCACAGACAAACACACAAACAGACAGACAAACGTGTCAAACTTATAACAATCCCTTCCTCGATAGGTCGGGGGTAAAAAAATAAGAGAGTAATTAATATGATCGTAAAATAAGGTTTTGCGAAATAATTGCAAGTTGCAACTGTTATAGGTTTAGAGAAAGTTGCTATTTCATAACGTGTTGTTACAGAAAGTCCTACACTTTTATTTATATTGAGAATTTCTAAAGAGTTTATCGTAGTCATCTAAAATTTCGCTATAGGATCACTTTCCTTAAAAGTGACTACGCCTATTACGATGTAGCGGAGTCTTGGCCGTGACTTGCAATGCATCGGAAAGTTATTGACTTTTGATAATGAAACCAGTTTGCGGCGAGCTGACCGAGAGACATGGCCCCGTTCAATACCAGATGGACTCACCTCAATATCGATACAATTTCCAAAAATCCGTTTAATTATAATACATTACTAGCTTTATTCGCGTTTTATAACAAGCACTACACAGTAAGCGAGAAATGATCCGCGTTTATTGAAAGCTGCCGTTTTGCTGCAGTTCGATGGTGAAGGGTAGGCTTATGGTCGCTGTCAGCTTCTGTGTACCAGCAACTATTTAGCAAATTTTTTGCTTCTTTCCTGTATTTGGATAAATTGCCAAGCCAATTTAGTAGAGATCAGTTGACAGCTCAATAACTGTGTTAAATCGATTAATTATTGAAAGTTTATGGTTTGTTTTGCATCGTCGTAACTATAAATAGAACATCGTTTCTTGTTGTCAAAGAGGGTATCATTAATTTATACGGATCTTTTTTATAATAAATTCATTTAAAACTTTCATTTTCATGATAGTATCATAGTGAATGAACCTAATAGATACTCGGAGTAAGCTGCTTTAGAAAGTGTTCAAGTTGAGAATACTATGGCGTAAAGCAGAGACATTCTACATCATATCAAGACTCCCATCGTCACGTACGACATGTAATTTAATAACAAAAACGTTTGAAATATCAGACAGTTAAGTGGGCAAGTAATAAAATTGCTAGACACGGAAAAGTTGTGGTTTTATGATCACGAAAAGTTTCGTAAAGTCACTTGTTTCTGGCAACGGCAAAGATTTGTTTTGCAAGGTGTTTAGAAACCTTTCGTAGGCATTCGCTTTCATAGTTTTCCCTTGTCCTCGAGAAGGCAACAGGTCAAGTGTGTCTAAGAATTATTAGACTAAAATTGCGATAGTTTAGTGCCAATCAATAGCCAGTTACGACCCGTCATGATGATAATCAACTAAAGTTGAAAACAAGATCAAATTTGTTCCTTTGAAAGATTTTGTAACAATTCAGTAATACGAATACCACAACTAATTTCAAGACAAAGGTTACATAACTTTATTATCGACACTAATCTAATTTACGCATCAGTTACACATTAAAATGACGCAACGTAATTTCATAACGTAATTTTTAATAGAATTATGGTATCCTATCACAGTGCAAAAAGTATCAATTTGTGTTACCTACTTTCTAAATGCCTATAAAGGCGATCTCTCACTAATACGACATGATTAGCGTATGTGCATATAAAGCGGATGATGCTGCGATGAGATTGCGTTATTTATCTAGTGACGGAAAGAGTCAAGCAAGTCCACACTTTCTCGCGAGAACAGGAAGGAACCCATTGTTCTGTCTCCATAGAGGCGTCCGCGCTGGACTCATCGTGATATATTGTTCTGCAGATCCACATAACACCTCTATTTACATACGATTTTCATTAACGAGTAAATAACTCATGTTACTTAACTTATCATTCGATAAAGTCTGATAAACAATGTATGCTCCAATAAGGTATTCATAAAGAGGAAAGCGTATTTTGTTAATGACAGTGCTGGAAGCGACCGGACGAGCTTTCATCGCGCACCGTGTAATTTACTTCGACTAGTACTTAAGGAAATAGTCAAGTTTGGTTGAAAAACGAATTTCTCGTCGAGGAAATTTCTTGTCGAGGAAATTTCTCGTGAGGCAATAAACTGTTGCTTGTTTAACGTCGGGGAAATGAGGGGACGCGACCGGCTAAAGAGTGGAGGTAGTTTTCTTAAACTTGGTTAGGTAGCTCCCGCAGCACCTACATTAATAAAGATCTCCTCGGGGTGAACAAAACAATCTTGGACCTCGCTCCCGAAGTCTTATGCCAACCCTGCGAATTTTTGAGAACCTTTTGTTAGCACGTTGGAAAAGTTTTGTTGTGTCACCCCTGGAATGGTCAAATGTTTGAGATCTCATTGATATTCAGCGTTGGTGTAAACAAAAGATGTTTTTTTGAAGAAGTAAAATTCTAATTAAATCTTTTTGACTTATTTTGTTATGACAGAACAAGCTGATGATAATTATTTTTGCCATCACTGAAACTTTAAATAAGCGTAACCAAGGGGTAACCATGTTTCGCAGTGTTTTCCCATTAGCCAATAGGAAAACATTCGGGTCATTGAACTTCATATGAAGTTGTGGTGTTTCATTCCCTGAAACGTATATCTAAGTGCCTATTCAAGCTCAGCCCGAATAGGCACTTACCAGACGGTGGTAGTTTTGGTGGTTTTCTATTTGCTTTCCACTAGGAAGAGAGTGCTGCCGTTTGAAACGAAATTATTATTGTCGCCAGTTTCAAGAGTTGCCTAGTTATAGTAAATTGGACAGGTAGAGGGGAACACGTGAGGACAGAATATGTCGTCGTACTTCCCAGAGACGTGATACAAAGGACCTAACGAGCAATGTGCCAGCAGGGATCCGCTTAAACTCCACTCACCCAGCTAACAACTGCGACAAATAGATTGTGCACTGGAAATACCTCTGTTTTTCTTTTACCTTTAACCGGCTTTGCGTTAATTATGCAGACTTAACCGCTTCTAGCTTGAGTCAAGGGAATACAAAGAAAATTGTTTTTAAAAGGAAGGATTCTACCTGTAGGTCTTTCAAAAGTTAACGCTCCACGTTGTAGATTTTTTTACTAAAATAGGATTAATACCGAGTTATGATCAACAGCGTTTGAATACTTGGCTCGTCTACGATTACAATACCAATTTTATAATATTATATTTTATTTTGGAGGGTCCTGATTGGGAGTTCGGAGGCGAAAGGAATTTCGCTTCCTGAATAGATTCAGACTGAAAAGGAAATTGAAGGGTCGTTACGTACGCGCCTTTGAAGGCTTCATAAATTTTACGAATAGGTACGAACCTCCTACGAGTGGTATTTGTAAGAAATGTCAGTTCTGAAATTTGCGATACACATATAAAAGGTACGCACATAATAATTGTGTGCGGACAGTGGAAACTGTACTTTATTGAACCGGAACGTGAAACGTGATTCGATAGGTTCCAAGTAACAAATATTAAATGTATTTCTTAAAAATTAAGAAATAGATATAAATAGATGGTCAAGTGTAAAAACAGAATTAAAATTAGTTGAAAATAAAATGGCTACATGCAATAAAAAATCAGACGATAGAAAAAAACGGCAACAATGCTAGAGGTGAATTATTAGAGTGTCGTACCAATTCAGTAATTCCTGTTGGCGGCGTTGACTTTTGTGTTTTTCTTTTGCAATTCGAGTCAAGCTTACAGCTGTATTTGACTGGAGCAATTTGGTTTATGAATTAAGCAGTCACGGAAGCATGAAAACGTGGGCACGTGCTGGTTTAGAAAACGAGACTGACGAAACGGTAAGTCAATAGACGAGATAAAAATCCTACGATGGTGCACCTAGAAAATATTCCATGCGAACCGGCGACACTATGTCTAGCAGATATTGAACATAGATCGGTGGAGAGAGTTAAGAGACTTAGCCAGAGACTTTCAAGAAAGAAACTACAAGTTGTTTAAAACGATGGTTTCATTGATTCTAATATCGATTTTTTTGGAAAGTTGGAATCTTTTCTCCGCTTTTAAGGACTTGACATAAACATCTGAATAAGGTATTAGTGGTTGAGTCAAGTACATTATATTCTTTATAGGTATAGCTAAAAGCCATGGCAGGCCAATTCAAATTCATCGATAGAATTTTAAAAATATAAAAAAGAATGAAGCCCGTCGTCCATTCGCCCTATCCCTCGCCTATCTCACACACTTATCTTTTATATTCAATTGCATGGGTGTGCCAAACAGGAAAGAATCCATCTCAAAATTTACAATTAAGTATCCTCCATTATTTAATCGTCTATTATTATATCTACTTACAAAATATATTAGACATCTAACTGCATTATAATTGAAAGGCCTGCTATAGCAGACTGTATAATTACCGTATATACCGATATTAGTTCTAAAGCATAGGTAGGTAATAGAGCATAATCCGATACCTTGAATCGAACCAGCTATTTGTAGCGTCACTTCCCTTTCCTGCGGACCGTAATCATGCTAAGTGGAAGTGGAATAATGATAAATAATGATTGCTTACTTAGCATGAAGGTCGACTTTTCTATTTTTTAAGGTTAGAATGTGTAGACAAAACAAACTTCTGAACCGTCCTAAAGGCATCCTAAAGGCGTCCTATAGGCGTTCTATAGCACACTATTGAAGATGCGGAACTCAATACAATAACATGACTTAATTTAGTAATAATACCTAGGATGAAAAAAAAAGTAGTCTCCACCCCCAAAAAGCGGGCGTTCGTTCCTTCATGAGCAATAAAATAATTACTTATTTACGAGTAGACAAGGATGTCGCAAATCACAACAGATTTAACGCCACTGGGTACACTGTCGTACTTATTAGTACGACAGTGTACCCAGTGGCGTATTGTATTCAATACGCCTTTGCTGATTCAGATTCAGATTCAGATCTTTATTTATAATATTCAATTATACGTCACATACATTTATTACAAACCATTATTATTTAAATTGAATTTCTAGGTAACCATAATAAAATAAAATAAAATAAATTTCAATTTTAATTAAAACTAAGTGTTATTTTTTATTTATTTTTTAATCATGCAATGTGGGTTGGCGAGTACCTACCAGATCTTACTGACGTTGAAGAACTCTTCAACCGTATAAAATGCGCTCCGCACCAGCATTTCTTTTAATTTCAGTGTGAATGCAGTTTCACGGTGCATCTCTTATTGTTTTGTCCAATTTGTTGTATACTTTGGGACCCAGTGCATGGAGAGTTTTCCCTACTTTTGTGAGCTTATAAGGCTCGGGTTTGAGGTTGTCCCCTGTTGTAGGTCTTGGTAGAACACCCTCAGATTACGCTTGGCTAGCGACCAGCAAATGTCTTCGCTTCAACGTTGATTGCAATAATAATTTTGATATACGAGTACACGGATAGTCTTTTTAAACTCCTGTGCTCTATCTTCGTTCTTATCGTCACTTGCCGTTTGGTTTAAGGGAAAACACGGTTTTGTCGTAAATGGAAAGAACAAATTCACTGAGCATCATCATCTTTATCATCAATAGCCTAATTACAACTTCACAGACCGTCAAAGCCGTAGCCAAAAATTATTTTAGGGAAATTCATATTCAGAGAAGGAGGTTGAGGTTTCGTGGAGGGGAGATGTCAAGGGAAATGGGGCTAATGGATTTCGGGGGAGGGATGTTGAGCACATAAATCCCTCTCCATGTCTACTGCCTTGCTGACGGAGTACAAGCCTTGGAGTTGGGGATAGATATGCAGTGTTCCACTGCAGCAAAATCATGAAAAAGTATCATAATTATCAAGTACACAAGCTGCACAGTGCGCTAAGTGCACGTGTACTTACTATCAAATAGTCCAGGGGCTTCGCTCCGGTGAATCATGCATTCTGCGGAGCTGAGAATAAGGTAAATACGCAAATACGAGTAAGCGATGCTCGTTGTATGGCGTCGCCGCCTGGACATTGACCCAGTATTCTCGTTGAATATTAATGGCACTTGCAACACGCAGGAAACACCTAGGGCCACGGTTCGCAACTAACCACGAACAAATCTTTTTATATGCGCAATCTTTATTAATTGCTTTACGCGTTGTAGTCTCCAAGGAATTATATAGCACTTTGTAGATAAACGAAAAAGAAAAATTTGTAGTTTCGTCATAGATGTAACCTCATGACTCGGTTTCCATACAAATGTCCATACAAATTTCATGTCATATTTTACTGAAATAATATTACCATCAGGTCAAAGTTTGAACATGCTGTTTTACTCCGAATATGAAAATAATTTAAGTTAGAAATTTTAGGACTTATGCTTAATTTCCAACTTTAAATTTTTGTATGAAAGCCTTCAACAGCATAAATAAATCTTTATATAAGAAAAATTGTGAGTAATTTTTTTTTTTATTGGTCAATATTTCAACAATATTTTATTTTTATTAACGAACAGTAGGTAAGCATATTTAAGTAAAATATGCACCTTTAAAATGCTCTTTTAAATAAAAGTTTCGATGGTTGTGAGAAAGTGCTATGGGTAAGTACTGTAAAAATGAGATTCGATATATATTTCTGTGTATTTCATTATAAGACCTGCTCAGATCTCAGTTGATACGAAAAATATTATTTGGAATATCTATCCATCCTGTATAAGAGAAGATGCGTACGCAACAAATAAAACAATGAAAAACTTTTCTCTCACTAAAAGCATCCATTAGATGACGTCAGAAGTGTAACTTTTCCACTTTTACTTTAAAACAGCAACGCAACGCTGATTTGTGTAACATTAACGCGCTTGAAAATAAGTGACACTTTTACTTTTAAACTCCTCATAT
Organism: Hofmannophila pseudospretella; assembly: GCA_947369225.1. Classification (NCBI taxonomy): domain Eukaryota; kingdom Metazoa; phylum Arthropoda; class Insecta; order Lepidoptera; family Oecophoridae; genus Hofmannophila; species Hofmannophila pseudospretella. The sequence continues at coordinate 10,563,547 of OX376316.1, forward strand.
TACATGTGTATGTGTGTGTCGAATACCTTAGAGAGAAAGTGTCTCCAAACATGTTACTCGTGTTTTGTTTTGTGTTGTCACACTCGCGATGACATTAGAGCATGAATTTGTCACATCTGTAACGAATTGTATGTCGTTAATGCAAAGTTACAACCTACGTGTATAGTGGAAGACACATCAAGCATTACTGTATAGAACCCTGCACCAATAAGTTTTTATTATGAGTCCTTGACATTCCTATGACAGTGTCAAATAAGTTAAAAGTACTAAAGATGTGTTGTCCACTTTACTCACAAAATTGCATTTGCAATAAATGTATTTTTTGATGTCCTGTTTATAGTTTAATTCAATCGTTAATTTATGACATGTTTATTATACCTTTTGCTGTGGAGACTACAGTGGTGCGAAAGCAAAATCATTTGTTTGTGAGATTGGCCGTCGCCTTCGGGAGAGGGGTTGTGACCCTCGCTCCGGGTCGTTCCTGGTGCAAAGGTTGGCCGTAGCGATCCAGCGCGGTAACGCCGCAAGCGTAATGGGCACCTTTGCACCGGGAGCGGCAAGGGGGAGGTTTATATTATATATAATTATGTGTATTAGATAGTTACTGACATTATTTTAATATTGTTCTTATATCAATTTCCATAAACCTATTAAAAAGTTACATATGAGTATTTATGACTTTGGAATGGAATTTGTAAAAGGTGTATGTATTCGATCGCTGATTTACCCTGTTTTTAGTCTAACGTAATAATTGAAATTGATTTCGTTTATTTAGCACTGTAAACACCAGAATTTAGTACACGATACAGAAGTATACAAAGATTAATACATGCAGCACAAAACATAATGTGCGGTACAGTGCCAAAAAGTGTACACCAGCTCAGCATAATGCTGAGGCAAGCCACAGCGCTGATTTTCAGCTGGCTCCTCAGTGACTCCTCAATAACGTTACTGTGTATTTATTAATGTTACAATTATGTAAATTGTACCGCAGGACCAAGCGCTGATGCGCCGCAAATACTCAGGCCTGACTGTCCACCACGGGTTTGCGGTGCTCGCGGTCGAAACAATGGAACCGTTTCAAGTCGGAAAATTAAAGTTGTCCACCCGGCTGGTCCTGGGCTCCGGTGACCTCAGGGCCGGCGCTTACTTCGCTCAGAGACTCGTCTTGCCATACAGCGAGGTAACACAGACAGCGTCCTGGGGACTATGCCACACTCCGGGGACCTATACGACGTGTTCGTCTATTAGTTCAAGTAGATTTAATTTATTTTAGTTGTTAACGTAAGTGTTGTATATAATAATATAAGTTGACTAGATAATTAATTCATTAAACACTTAAATTATGTAAATTCAAATGTACGTTCTTCAAATAAATACATCATTATTGGCAATATTAATCTTGTATTCGTTAGGATGGAAGAAAATGAGAGGGTGAAGTGAAGAGTATTCTTCTCAATCCCTTATTTCGTTTTGGAAAATAGGAGAGATATATTATCAAGTAATTTTATTCACAGTATTAAAATACTACTTCAACAGTTCTTTTCTTTATCATAAATCATAATAACAAATAACAAAATTATGTGAAGTGCAACTAACTGAAACAAATGAGAAATTAAATCAGCGTTTAGATTGTAATTAGCGTTAAAATTATTTTGCATAAGATGGCAGAGAAAATAACCTTGAAGTGTAAGTACATACAAAACAGAACCAACAGTAGACTCTTCATTTCTATTAGATGCTTGTTTAGGAATTGTTAAACATTAAACAATTAAATTATTTGAAAAACGTTAAAAATCATTGTCATAAACAGAGAGTAGGAAGATGAGGTGAGGGTTTGAAAAGTTTTAATTTAAGTAAGTACCTAATTTAGGAATACTTTTTCTACTTACTTTATGATTATAACTAGCCTTTGCAATTGCACGCGGCTTTCCTCCGTGGAACATGAGATTCAAACGGGGATCGTTTTTCTTCGATTAACTTTGTTTGTTAGCTGCACCATCCAGCTATGCCCGTGTTGCGACAGCCAGGTTACCGTGGGACGTTGATACTTTACACCGAAGTGAGGCTGCCTTTCCCCTTTCCATCAAAGCTGTGTGAGGAAGCGAAGAGGTGAGCGAGGAATAAATCCGCTAATAGGATCGCTCCATTTTAACCGTGACGTGATAATAAAGCGATCCTATTGGTGGATTTTATCCTCGCTCACCGCTCCGCTTCTTTGCACAGCTTTGGTGGAAAGCCATCCAATAAGCTTATATCCATCCCAAGACTCTATAGAATCTAATAATATACATATAATCGTACCTACGTAGGTAAGCCGTTTGAGCATTACCTGGTAATTAATATTCACCGTTAGTTGCACGAATATTACTTACTTAAGTCTTCATTAAATCTAAGCCAGCTCTTGGTAGAGATGACACGAGACAAAAGGAAACCTTAACATTAACCACGTGTCTTGCAACTCACGGGACCGAAATAATTTCAGATTAACTACAACTTTTTTAATTTATTGAATAATACTTACAAATACAAAGTCATGATACATCCCATCTTTGGCAAAACCTCAAACTCATACTCATACCATTTATTGCTTTTCATGTGTAACAATTGGTCTTAAAAATATATATTATATGATCATACATGAAACCCTGAGTAGGGCACCGCAATATAAAATAAGGGTTTATAATAAATTATAATAGTAATAAATACGAACGGGATAAATTAAATTAAATGTCATTATAAGTTATACATAATTGATTTTATAGTTAAGTATTGGTTTTATCATCAAAAAACTCCTGCAGTAAATAGAAACATTTGTTAAGAAGATATAACTTTAATCTTTTATTGAATATCGAGTCTTTTAATTCAATGTCGATGATTTGTGAAATTTTGTTATACATTTTTAAATACATAACGAACGGTCCAGAACTATGTAGACTTAATTTTGATTTTGGCAGAGCAAGTAGGGTTTGAATACCGATAATATGTTACTTATTGTTAGTAATAGTAGGTTTATGCGCTAAGATAAAATGCTAGACGGCTATCAATAGTTAGTGTTTCCCCACTAAGTAAGAAGTAAGCCAACCTTAATACCACTATCATGCTTTGTGTATTGTGCGAATGGTTCTTTTATCCGTCGCTACTTAGCGAATTACGCATTAACCAGTTAAGTTGTAAAATAGTTCTATTGTTTTCTTAGCAGTTGCACAATTTTCCAAAACACATACTTACTGTGACATAGCCATTTATAAGTTAATGCTTTAAGTTTACACTTATTGAATAATTAAGTAATTATTACTCAAAATTTGTTTAACCATTTCATTTTATTAAACACTAAGTATGTATATCTGTTAGCGTTTAACCTTTAACCACTGAGTAAGATCAGAATTAATAGAATTTTAGGAGGCATGTTGTTGAGATTGAGTCTGCAGAATTAGTAGAATTTTTAGGAATTTCGAGATTTTTAAAAGATGTTGGGTAGAGAGGGCGTTTAATAATTCAATCAGCTCTAAGAGGTCATATAATAATGATAGCACAAAAGTAAAATAATAACTTAAATCTCGCCTTTATCGTCATCTGCCTTAAGGTGGAAACTTATTTGGTTTGTTCGGGCTCAAGCTTCCACGTGCACCAAAATCTCATCTAACTTTATTTATTTTTATAGAAATCAACTAAAATTAATAGCTTGCAAAACATCCGCTTTACAAAATTTTGTTCCCGGTAAACAAAGCATCTCAGCTCGTGTTGTTCTTTTTTTTTATTTTACAGCACGCTCGCAAAGGCAAACGCTTGCTTTGTTGGGTCATACTAAACATGACTAGCATAAACCATTACAAGTAGTATAGAGCACTATAGCAAATTTGGGAGGAGTTTCGGCTTTTGTAGGCAAAAATCACTTTACATAATTTAATTTGGAAGTTTCTTCACTTCCTCTACAAAAGAAATCTTGTAAGTACTTACTTATATTAATGTTCTACCCTCGTTTGGTAATTTGTTCAAGACGAAACCACAATCAGTAACAAAAAGTGGTGTATTCTTAATGGTAGTGTTAAAATGAAATATTTTATTGCTGGTCAGCATCTTGGTACAGGTGCTGTACTAAAATGTAACTTTATAAAACTGGAAGTCAATTAGATATTATCATACATACAGCAGAAAAATTACAATTTGATCATTTAGGATATTGGACATTAGACATCGGACAATCAACATAAGACATTGGATATTGGACATTAGACATAGGAAATTAGACATTGAACGTTACCAAGTTGTTGCTAGATAGAGTTATCTTATCTTATGATAAGAGGCCGGGAATAAACCAGCGGCAATTCGACCCTTGAGGATCTTTTGTGCCAACCCCATTTTACACACTGGTCATCTATCTCAGTGTGCAGGTTTCCTCACAATGTTTTCCTTCACCGTTAGAACAGTCGGTAAATGTACGTAAGTCTTTGAAAAATACGAAAAATTCGTTGGTACATGACACTCGGTTTCGAACCCGGACCACCCACATGGGAGTCCGGTGTCCTAGCCACTGTGCCACCGACACTCTTAGATAGAGTTACGATGATCTGCTTCTGGCAGTGACTGTGGATGCGAAAAGCCGAACGAAGATCGAGAACATTATCACAACATCATTGTCGGTGATAAAAACAAATGTTGTTAACAATTGAAAAATGTCAGTATAGGTAACATAAGTAATTAGTTGGGACGACTATACTAGCAATCAAATGGGTGTGTGTGTACATGTGCTGATTCTGATCAATAGGTAGCATTTTATATTTTACCTTTTAAACATTTCAAAAGGTTAGAACCGAACTGGAGGCCTCTGTAATCTGTGGCCAAGCGTATCCGAAGCCAAACCACCGGTTGGTGTCTACAAGCGTTCTTTATTCGGTCACAGTCTATTTGTAGGTAAAACTACATACCGCGTATTGCACATTATCCGCATAATTGCACGTTAGATAACGTCGGCGCATTTTTGTGTAATTCGTCTGCTTCACAACCACTGATCCACACTTTGTAATGTACCATCGACTTTTTGCTTGCCTTTTGTTAGTACAAACTAACAATATGTAACATAAAGATCCATTATTTTTTAAGATGGCTTGAGTTGTCTGCTGCCTTCTCGGCGTCGCTTATTACGGGTTTGATAAAGAAAATCTCTATTTAAAATATTTTAAAAACTTACCACTAAGTAGCAATGCTTGTATTGTTTCCATTCCGGTGTGAAAGATAAGAGAGCCAGCGTAATTACCGGCACATGAGACACTCCACCTAAGATCTCAAGGTTAGCAACGCATCAAAATACCTCTAGTAATATTGTACTGAGGTACTAGTCTATTGACAACGGTAATTAATAAACATTAGGTGACTTGTTTACTCATCTGTTTTCAATAAAAATTAAAAACCTTTTTACTCACCTGATGAATTTAAGTAAAATAGAAATTCTGTATGCAGAATTTTGTTTAAGTAAGAAAACTGTCATACAGTTGTTAAACTAATTTTTTTTCCGCTATAATTGCTTAACCTTTGACTGTACACAATACACCTCACAAATATCAAAGTCTAGACATTAACAAGAAATCCAAGACGTAAACAAGAATCCCGCATCAACAACTTGACCGTGTTCAAATATCGCAGGATTTCAGGATAATCATAATGGCGGCCAGGACTTTATGCCAAAACATCTGCAGGTTTGCTGGCACCACAAAAGCTTCACTATATTAAAAGAACAAAAAGCTAGCTTTAAGCACCAACTTTGGTACGGAGCGCGTTCAAAAGTTTCACGGACTGCCATAAAAGCTCAACTATTATAATGACGTAGAGAGGCCTTTAGCTAGGAAAACGTTAAACAAATTTTGTTTTGTAGGCTTTTTATAACTGAATTAATAAAAACGTATACTTCGTTTCGTGCTGTTGTTTAGAATTCAGGATGTGTACCTAAGTTAATTATGTCAATGTTTAAAGTAATGAGTCGAATATTAAAAAGTATAATGCTCGTGTAATATGTTTTTGTATGCGAAGTAAAATGTAACGCAAAACATTATTAACCAGAGCGTCTTGTTCTTTTTGTGACTGCCTGCAGGCTGAATCTAAAAGCATTTTTTTTCCATTTCCTCGCGTCTACGTAGACCGACGAATATGGAGAAAACAATATTTTTGGCACAAAACACAAAGGCTTTTGTGTCTGTAATTAAAAGGTCGTACCCCAGATTCATTTAGGTTACCTCAATTTCTATTATTCTCTGAGTAAATGGTTATTAGTTATAAATACGAGTATTTAATATAAACTCGTACATTCGTATATTTAGATCGAAATATTAAACTGAATCATTCTTTACTCATAAATCTAAGAGTTTTTTTTGTATACGACACCTTATGAATAAGAACATAGATTGAATAGGTAAGTATCATGTATGGTACACTATCTATTGATCCTTAACTGAGAAGTCGTTCGTCCATAAAGGCCTTTCTGCCCAACATTTAATGTGCTGCAGGGCAATAAAAATGAGGAATGAACAAAGTTTTCCGGGCACTATGACGTCACGGTTCATTTGATAATGTAATATAGATCTTTTTTCCTTGCATTTGGCATGTTTGCTGTTTATACATAGTTTTAAAATATTCATTATAATCTCAGTAGCATAGGGCAGAAATTAATCAAGGTAAAAATATGTACAGGTAAAAAATATAATAAACAAAATGAAATAAAAGTTCATATCATCGTGTTTAGTTTCTATGGATTTAAACAAAACTGAAAATCTTAAATGTGATTCTTTGATTAAGCCATAAAGTTATTTATGATGAAGCTGGGTGTGTCAAAATTTTGATTGATTTCTATTAGTTACAGTCATGGTGTCTAGATTTATTACTACACGATTTTTTTCCACTGTTAACACGGAAGATATCTCTGGTTCGTGCAACTGGTATTAGTTTATTATTTTAATTCTAAGTCTGTTGATTGATGTGATTTATTGGCATAAGTTATTGTTCGTGGCTATACTCGTATTGTCAAGAACTCGGATTATTTATGTTGACTGTGGTTCTTGATACCAGGTATTCTTATGCGGTATTCTTTTTGGGATACTGATACTGGACATGGTCTTCGAAAATTTGTTCTCAGTGTATTTTGAATGTGACTAAAACCTGCTGAAACTAATAGTAGTTAGCCAAACTTGACTTTAATGTTAGGGATCCGTATTCCGAAGGGGAAAACGGAACCCTATTGCTATCTGCTGTCCGTCCGTCCGTACGCACTTCTAACTCGAAAACAATTAAGATACAGACCACAAAATTTCACATTAATATTAAGTTTTTAAAATGTTGTAGATACAAGTAAAGAGGTCGATAAAAATATTTTTGTATCTTTTGAGAATCCCTGCCATTGACTTACAAACCACGACTTGTAGATGTATTAAATTTACCCTGTGCCAAAATGACTAGTTTACTATCTACTTACCAATTTGTCCAATATCATAAAGACTAATTCCTGAAACGACAATTAAAATAAAGTTCGAGTATTTACCTACTTACAGATATATACAATTTACTCGTAAAGTATGTTAAAAAGTCTATATAGTCTTATAATTTATTACGATAAATATAATTCACTATAGGTGCCCAGGTACGCCTGGCAGCTGTCAAAATTAAATAGTCGATCCCATCACTAATAGGCGTAACTCAACAACGCGTTTTTAAAAAAGTGAGGAAGAGTTTTATCACATATTGCAAAAGCTTTTGTTTTTACATCAAGTTTAGTGCTGTGATTAGTGAGCCTCATTAATAAGCAAGACATTAGTAAACACGATGGCGTACCTAACTCATTTTCGTCAAAAACGGAGTTACGCCTTTTAGTGATGGGACCGACGAAAGGAGACAATTCGAAATAAATATTGAAAAATTGTTAAATCCGAATAAATGATAAGAATGTTGCGTAATTTAATGTAATATATAGCTACGTTGTATAATTTGTAACTATTTTTTTGCAATTTGATTATAATAAGTTAGCATAATTTGCATTCCCGCGTTAAGTACACATTTGCAACGACACGTTCAGGTTCGTCCTATCGAATGTGCCAGCCGTAACGTATGACCTATAGACAATAATATCAATTCCCAATACGACGACGAGTACTCGTACTACTCGTATCGTATTAAGTTGGTTACTACAGAAATCACGTCACCGATTCTAAATAGATTTTGACGTACACATAGTTACGTAGCAACGCAAAGTGGAGCTTGTGGTCAGTGGTATCCCGTTTCTTAATTTCCCGTGGGATCTCGGCTTACGTCTCGTGGACAAATCGAAGTGTTCCGTACATACACGTCATATAGTGCGTCCACTGAGGGTCGGATTACTTTTGTAAACAACATTAATGCGAAGTCACTGTCATATTTTTCCTGTGTGATATCAGATATGGTAAGGGAATTAGGTTTGGTAGGCGCCATATGTAATTAATGTGGCATACGGTAGTACGCCAAAAGAACCACAAACAAGAAAATACCAACAACGACATTTGTAATACAAGGAAATTATATTAATTTTTTATTCTTATTGACAATTAAACCCGCATTTGATCACGATCTCGCCTGGTGGTAAACGACGATGAGGTCGACGATGGAGCATGCGAGTTCAATAAATGCCTTTTCACTCTGGCCTTGAAGGAAGATCCTAAAGGTTTCGGGAAATACAGACGCCGGCAGTTCCACACCTTAGCCGTTCGCATAATGAACGAAGAAATAGCTTCGTACGAATAGATGGGATATCAATAACATAAGGATGGAACCCCTCCCCGCGTCTGGTAGCCCGAAGGCGGAATGGAGATGCTACGTGTAGTTCCGAAGCGAACTCTCCGAAATGTATCCTATAAAAATCAATTTCAATAAACCTTCTACCTTTTAATTGCAACCATATTATTTTATCATCGAATACCTATTAGAAATCAGAATTAATTATCCGATCAAGTGAGATTTTTTTTCTCGTGGACCGATTAATCAGACAGCGCGATCTGGCCACGCGGAAAATCCTAAGATAACTTTATCTTAGGAGTAAAGCCGTGTACTTACTTATAAGTAAATGCGCACGGCCACGGCTTTTAAAATGCCCTAAATGTTAGTTCGCCGTTCATGCAGTTAAATGTACGAGTCTTTTATCTCAAAGAGGTAGGAAAGCTGCTCCAGTTAGACCGCTTGCCTTATGAATTTCGGTGCCCCATCGGAAACTATCGACCCGGGGCGCCGGCGGCCGTCGGAAATCAAACTAATCGATTTTCATTTCGCCGACAGGAAATTAAATCCTTTGAGAGTCGTTCCGATAACGGATTTCAGCTAAGCACGACACGTGTTCTACAATTTAAACGTTGGCTCCGTGTGAAGGGGAAATTTAGGGTTCCTTACTTGGAACCTAGAAAGGTACCTTATTACTGACATAATATACATAATAAAATAATAATTCGACATAAAAACTCGTACCTAGGTAACTTAATCACATACATTCATACATTCACATACATACTACATACATACTACTTCTAATTCGGCATTCGGAATCCCTGACTTCGTTTAAAGCGGGTCTCACTCATCATTATTTGTCGTTGTAGTTGTGCATTTTATTTTCATTATTATGTATATTTACCTATTTATTGTTTACTATCTTTTATATATGTTTATTTATTTATATTATGTATATCTATGCATTTAACTATTTTAGTATACCTACATATTTATTTATGTATATCATATTACTTTTATTATACTATATTTACTGTATATTAAGTAATAATAACCATTTTCATATCCTCACACTACATTGTCGCTAAACTCTTTAATGTCCAATTAACTTCAGAGGTTGCCTGGAAGAGATCGCTTTAAGCGATAAGGCCGCCTTTGTACATATCGTGTTATTATTCCTGTAGTTTTTACTTTTCCTGATTTTGTGTACAATAAAGTGTTTCTATCTATACTATACTACATACCTTCAAGCTATGTCCCTTGCGGGGTAGGCAGAGAGAATGGCGCGCCACGAATATCTGTCTTGGCATGCCTCTCTTACTTCCTCTACAGTCATTCGACGTTTCACGCAGGCTCGCCGTTGTGGTCGTCTGTCTGTATATTAAAATCTAAGAGCACTCTGTCAATCCGATCTTAGGGTCAGTCTAATGTGTTATAACAATGTTTAGAAGAAAGACAGTTCTTTCTAAACTCATGTGGCTCTTTCTTCAATTAACTGAGATAGAGGCCAAGCACTGGGTAAAGTCTGGAAAGAAACTTCAATTTTTTTTAATTATAATTTTCTTATCTTTTATATCATCATCATAAGTAATTAGTAGACTGTTATTTTAATGAAGTAAATTAGCCATGAACTTATTTCCAAGCTACTTAATCGAATTACTTAATTAAAAGTAGGCAAGTTCTTTGTTGTACCTTTACAATCAATTAGTTACTGAATAATTAACATGATATGTTGGGCTATTCCACTTGTCCCTACCACAGCTATCCCCCCAGACAGGAAGAGTGGTTTTTTTTTTCACCTATCACCCCTGGGTCACTTCGGTAAACAAAAGATTCATTTCCATTTTTTGATTCTACCAAGCCGTTTTGGAGTACAGTTGTAATGAAATTTGATAGAAAAGAATTCGATTGAAATGGTTGGTAACTTGAAAATTTTTTGGTGTGGGCGGCACATACTCGTACTCTGTCCAGATTTTTATCGAACTTTTCTTATTTTGACATTATTTGGTCATATATTTTGGTTGGTAATCGTAATTGGTTTTCTCCACGGCATGGTATCTCAAGTTCGCAGGTTTAAATTCTATTTCCACCCACTTTTAACCTTTCCCTCATGGCATTAATTTTTTTTTTCAATCAGCCATTGATTTTAAAATACTTAGCATGTGTTACATGTTCTATACAAACAAGTATATCGAGGAAGAACCTGTCTCACGTAGACAAAGCTTACACTTGACTTGCTTTTTAATATCACTCATCGGCTGGGCTTTATTAAATTTCTTCCGGCACCCTCTATCGCACGATCTGGGGATTTATATGAAATCGAGTCTCGTATTTATTCTGCTAATTCAAATTCCATTGCGATATCCATCTTATTGGACAGAGCAGCTGGAGATACGAGTATGAGTGGAAGATTAGAAAAGATAATAAATTTTAATAGAACGGATGTATACACATTTTTGTGTAGCGAAGCTCTACATTCCAACTGTTGGCCAAAATTCGCATTTTTAGACATTATCCTCCACTTTTTTATTTATTTTTATTGACTACTAAACCCGCATTTGACCTCGATCTCGCTTGATGGTAAGCGACGATGAGGTCGACGATGGAGCATGCGGGTCCAGTAAATGCCTATTCACTCTGGATCCCAAGATCATAGATAAGATCCCAAGGTTGGAAGTTTCGGGAAATACAGACGCCGGCAGGCTGTTCCATTCCTTAGCCGTTCGCATAATGAACGAAGAAGCAAATCGCTTCGTACGAACAGATGAGATATCAACAACATAAGGATGGAACCCCTCCCCGCGTCTGGTGACTTCGCTTCGCCCAGTTTTTGGCGTCCTTCCTTGTGAGACATTGCTTACTAGTTAGTACCTAATATTATAAAAATATTTGCTTCCGCGTTCTGCGTTCTCTCCCCAGAATGGCGCGTTCTATTGACCGCAGAACTCTGCGACAATAGAGTGCGATGCACACCGCAAAATGTTTGCTCCTGTGTGTACGAACCCCAAGTGACATGTTTTATGAAAAAAAACCACATTGACCTGTCTATGTGTAACTTACAAAATTGTTTTAATGAACTTTTAAGAATGTTCAGTAAGTTTAGAAAATCTACATAATTTTCTCGTAGGTGTATGGTGTAAACTTATTCATACTTAGTTGCAGTAATAAATGTGAATGTGACCTTTTAAAATTAGGTTATTTGTTTATGATAAACTTTATTGATGTAATATTTTCCCATGAGCTTTGCTGATTCCTAAAATAATATTTGCTCGTATTATTCAAATACATGAATGGTAAAGTTTTATCTGCTGAATTTCAAAACTGGCTCGTTATGGAAAATAACATGCAATCGTTTACTTACCAAACAGTACGGCGGTGCCTTTGTCCCTCTGTAACAAACATAAATACGAACTTTTAATTAAAATTGTTCATTTCGAACTTTATCATCGCTCTTAATTATTAAAAAACAGAAAATTTGGAAGTGAATTTTATACTTTACGCTTTTCGCTATAAACTTTGACTTCATTACGCGAAAATGTCAAAATTTAAGGCCACGTTAGCATGTCTGGTGTTTCAAATTGGCTCTTGAAATATGACACAATTAAAATATTTTTTTCGTAATTTTCTCAGACTTTTGTAGATATAGAGCGTAACTACAGTAACTAAGTATACTAGTAATTTCTAACTAAAGTGCCTAAGCACATTAGGATTGTCTGTGCTTTGGGAAGCAAGATCATGTTACTAATCAAATTAATAATAATAAAACTAATTACTCCAATTACTCCCATCGGCGCAAGGTTGCCTGTCTATCGGTATTTTATAGGATACATTTCGGAGAGTGCGCATCGGAATTGCACGACCTAATTCCAGCATCTCCATTCCGCCTTCGGACTACCAGGCGCGGGGAGGGGTTCCATCCTTATGTTGTTGATATACCATCTGCTCGTACGAAGCGATTTGCTTCTTCATTCATTATGCGAACGGCTAAGGAATGGAACAGCCTGCCGGCGTCTGTATTTCCCGAAACCTACAACCTTGGGATCTTCAAGGCCAGAGTGAATAGGCATTTACTGGACCCGCATGCTCCATCGTCGACCTCATCGTCGCTTACCATCGGGCGAGATCGAGGTCAAAAGCGGGTTTAGAAGCAAATAAAAAAAATAAAAAAATAAAAATCATTTCTTTATTAAAATAAGCGTTCTCAGGTTACCACTGTGTCCTATGGTATGAGAAGTTCGATAGATTAATCATATATTTTTTAAATCTGTCTTTTAGTAAGGTTTTGGTAAGGTAACTAAAGGAAGAAATGGGAAGCTCAAGTATTATAAGAGTCAGCCCTCGCTGAAATTATGTGTTGAGTGTAGTGGGAGAAACTGTCGCCTGAAAGCATTATTATTACCGGTAGCAACAGTTTTGTACTCGTACTGCAATTTTGTTGTAGCAATTTCAATAAAACGTCTGGTACCCAATTACGGCGTCAGACTGGAACTATTTTCTGAGATGTGAAAACTGACGCGAAACTGAATCTGTGTTTGATACTGTGGTTGTTCCGAGAAAATGTTAATTTGCAAATAAAACGAGAAATTGAAGCAACTGAAATTAGTTATTCTTGAGTTGTTTAGATTCTGTGATGCAATTAATTATAGCGACGGGAGAATACATTTAGTAATCAAAGTTATTTTGTCTAAACTGGAATACTGTGCTGTACTTAATTTACTCAAAGTTACGTCTAGCTAAGCTAGCTTCATTTAGTACATTGAACACATTAATAATTGAATCAATTCTTTGATAGGGGCAACTACGCAAATAGTGAAGATCTGATTTTTAATCCCGGAAATGTTGTCTTCATTGATTTTATTGTATGCCATAACGATCTACAATTTCGATGAACACTCTTAACTCCTCTCGACAAAAGCCTTAATTGACATTAACAGCATCATAAAATAAATAATCGCTATTATACTTCCGGAATTCTTGATGTTATGGAGCTATACATAACGCTAACATAATAGTTATGTAAGTTAAGTCTAAGTCAGAGGTCGCGGAGAAAGTACGGGCCATCTCGCGCTTGACCCTGCCATTATGGGAATTATTTCCTAGGCCTATTGGGACAATTTTAGACCAATCTATTTGTAGAAAGTAAATACTATTATATTACTACTTATAGCATAACTCTCACGTCCATAACCATTCCCCGAGGGAGTAGACAGGGGAACCACCTTCATTATAGGTAGTTCCCACTTTCCCACTAGGTGGCGAGCCTATCGCCGTCTACTAGGTGTAGAACAGTATCCACCAAGTCCCTCAGTCGCCTCGTACGACAACCACGGGAAGAGTTGGGGTGGTGCTATTCTTAATGGCCGGCACGACACGGCACTATTACTTACCTACTTATAATCTTTAAGAAAAGTTTTTGAATGTATATTCTATTATATAACAGCTATTCTCGAAGACCCAAATCAAGAAAATGCGCAGAAAACATATTATTAAACTAGAAATAATTTGTTCTGTTATACTATTTTCCTGACATTAGCTATTAAACCCGTCAAAGACAAACCAAGCGTAAAATCAAGAGCCATTACGAAAGTTTGTTCCTAGAATTTTTTTATTAAAAATTTCCCACCACCCAAATATACTGTAAAGTTAAAATGAGCCCATTTTAATATTGCAAAGTCACAACAGTGAACTCTGTTAATTAAAGTTGTTTCATTCAGTGAAACTGAGAATGAGTTTCCAAAATTAATCAGTATTTGAATAAGTTAGGAAAAAGGAACTTCTAAACGAACCAAGCTTGGGAAATTAAATTTCAGTCTGTGTTGGAGATGTGTATTAGCATAATGCAAAGCGAGAATGGAGGATTTCACCTGCTATGCTCAGGTTTGTCTCAGCGCTTTGAAATGTTTTATTGTATAATCAGCCGATGACCAAACGGGACACCTGATGGTAAATCCATGGTTACCGTCGCCCATAGACATCTCACCTCACTATTATGTTATTAGAGGGTTTTCCATGCGCTGCTAACCCTGAGGACTCATGGAGTGCCTCATGTAGGTACCGGCAATTATTATGTACACTGAGTCTCTTTATCTTCAAACCGGATTACAGCAATGCAAGCAATGCTGCTTTGCGGCAGAAATACGTAAAATGGTGCTACTACTCCTGGCTGATTCTGCACATAGTGATACCACCTTCAAAACCTAAATTGTCTCTTTTTTAGGAAGAAGAGAACTCTATATATTTTAGGGAAGATTGTCCATCGAAATGGAAGAAACCGCTGAGTCACAAAATAATACCGATTTGAGCTTCGAACAGACCACACAAAAGACACAGAAAAAGAAACGCAAAACTCGGGTATAGCTAAGAACAAGAATGTGAGTTATACGGATTAAAACCTTACACTTGGAAGTATCTAAAACCAAAACAAAAAAATATATAAGGTGTAAATATGTAAAATTATAAGGTGTAAAAATACCAGAATCGTTATAGCTACGTGAAAATATTTTTAACGGATCTATCCTCATTTTTAGAGCCATTTAAAACTGCATTCAAATAATTTTGATAACTGGTACAGTCAGCAAGATAAATGTCAATTTATTTTACACCTTTTCTTTTGTCAAGTTAAAACTTAAGTATTACTGAGAACAAGTATGTTAGTCATACATATTAAAAGATTACATATGAAGGTATCTAAAAGCAAAATATTAGCCTCTTTGATTCTGGGAGTATTGAGTTATATAGGAAGTAATATTAAAACGGGGCGGTAGGCTACCACAAGTCCAAAACCGTTAAAGATACATGAAAATGCTCTTAAGAGACCTTCCGTGATTTTTAGAGATATTTAAAACTGCATTCACAGATTTTTTTAAAGTCGGCAAGAAAAAATCCAATTTACATGCAGTTTTAAGTGGCTTCAAAAATAAGGGTAGGTCCGTTAAGAATATTTTCATGTAGCTATAACGATTCTGGTAGCTACTAGTAGACCTTTTTAATTTTACACCCTGTATATCTCACCACTCCCAGAATCAGAAAAAAAAATGTTTTGGTTTTAGATACTTCCAAGTGTAATCTTTTAATCCATATAACTCACATTCTTATTCTCAGCTATACCCAAAGCCCATACTAAATTTTGCGATCCCTTTGTTAAGGTTCATAAATTTTTTAAACTACGTCTAAATTTAATAGTAGATAATTTTATTATTATAAAAATAAATAAAACAATTGTAGCAGTGGAGACATCAAAAGCACTGTATTGTACTAAAACATTTGTAACTCGCTTTTGAAGGAAAACATTTCAATTTCAGTTCTCTCACAGTTCAGTTTAGTTGTTGAATACTCTTTTCAGAATGGTATGTTCTAATTTCAATATGTCAGGAAGTTTATACCCAACAATTTATTAAATATTTTGTCATTGACTATTAATAATAGTAAGTAATATGGGGCTACACGTGTTAGAAAACTAGTTCTAACAGATCCCTTCCTGTTTGTTATGTGGTTTGTTGCTATTGGGAACAGTATTAAAGATCTTTCTATATCTAGTAATAATTCCTACCCCATATTGAATGAACGAAGGTAAGAAGAAGGGATCTGGTTAGATGGGAAGATGGATGATGGACAAAGGCGTTAACGGAGTGGTGGCCGAGAACAGGGCGAAGATTAGTAGGCAGACCACCAGCCTGATGGCTGGACGATGTCGATATAGGCTTGTCCACCGTCTTTAGTACAGGACCAATTAATATGGGGCACGAAAGAAGAGGCCTATACCCAGCATTGGGAGGAAATCGGTTGAAAATGACGATGAATGAAGGTAGGTAGTCTGTTCTATACTCTGTGGAACCCTGTCGCAATGTGTTTTTTTATGATTCCTTGACATTTGTATGAATGAGTCAATTGAATTGAGTGATACTTTTAAGCGACAAAGTATCAGCCTGTGATACTTTGACAACCCCCAAATCTTGGAATTCAAAAATCCCTTTAACCTAATCCAGCATGTGTTTTTAAGGGGACCTAGACGGTTCTGTCCATCATCTGTGTCGGACCGTACCGAAATTTCGAGCTCGCTTCGCTCGTTCCTGCTCAAGCTTTTAAAGCGAATCCTATATCTATATTTTTTGGCGACTCTAAAAAATTGTTATGTGTTAATAATGTTAGTGTTAATCCGAGAGTTAACGATTAGTGCAAGATGACCTAAGTTAAGTTGAAGTTAGATAAGAGTCGATAAAATTATAGACAAACCTATATATGGTAAGATGTCTGAACAGTTAAATAAGTAACGATTTTATTAATTCTCCAATAGGTTGCTATTCGTAGCAATTTTTTATCAACATTATCTAATTTCTGATAAACAGATTTGATCCTTTGATCAAAGTCTTCAATCTGCCTTCACTTCTTAGATTAATTGGATTCAACGACCGAGTCTTATAGTCAATACCTTATTGTCGAAGTAATTCGTTAAAACTTGTGATTTAGTTTCAAAAGGCGGAATTGAATAGAGCACTGGGATCCGACTTCGTCTCTGCAAATTTTAATGAGAAATTCGTATCTCATCGCTCTGAAAACAGTGGGAGAGGGCCCGCCATCTTATGTGCGCCAATTTATTCTGTCTCACCTATATAAACTTGGTAGGTACAGTTTCAATGAAATTTCCCTCGGAAACATCTTATTTGGCCCAAATTAAAAGATAATGTGTTGAAGTTTGGCCGTTTTGAAGTTTGGACGGTTGCAGATTGAAATTATTACCTGGCCGTTAGGGCCGGCCGGTCCGAGGTCCACGCCGTTAATGTTCAAACTTCAAAGATTTATTTGTGTGTCCAGATGCTGACAACAATCACTGGGATAAATTGCTTCCGGACCTAAAGCCGTGGTCTCAAAATTTTACAACTGTTTTACGATTTTCTTGGACGCATCAAGGCGGAGAAAGTTTCCACCTTACTGCAGTTCATCATCGTTACTTCGAAGCGACTTTACTCGTTTATTGCTCACCTGGCAGCTATAGATATTTTTTAATACGTAGCCTGAGTCTAGCACCTGCACAAAAATTACACCTGTAATTTTGATCTTGATTTCATTTTAGATCGGCAATTACTATAATAAGGAAGATTCGTGTCAAATCAAAAAAATATGCAGATTTCGCTGTACAAGATAATAATAAAGATTATATACGTAAGCCAGTTTCCCATGCCCTTGCTCAGGCGCAGAAGGTAACTTTAATATAGGGTTTGATTGCAGCCTTGCAGCTCATTCATAAAAAAACAGCCATTATGATATCATGATTCAAGCATACATGAGGAAGCTTGTTGGGGCACGTCAAAATAAAGGCATTACCTAATGTGCGCGTGCGGCTCGTGACGTGTTATCACGCCTTACATGCCTAGAGTGCCTAGTGTAGTGTTGGGCTACTTCAATATTTATACTATTGGTCTTGGGGATATTAAATTGGACATGAAAAATAACGATTTTTGTGGCGATTTACAAAATTGCTATAAAACAGCTATGAAAAAGACTACTATACTAGGGTAGGAAGTACTATAGTAGGGTCTCGCCTCACCTCGGAAATGGTAACAGCGGGCACTGGTATTCAGCGATAGGTAATAAGAATATTAGATGTATACTTAGTTATTTGAAGACTTTTATAAATATGGCGACTCTACTATTATGGTATCGTTGTAAGACCAAAAGTCTGTTTCAAGGCGAAGATTTTATTGCGGTAAATTGATATTGTTGCCTGGAAGAGATCAATCTTAGCGATAAGGCCGCCTAATTGTACCTAGAGAATTCTATTACCTATTGTTTGTTTTATCTAATTTACTTTTCTTTATTTGTATTTACAAAATATGGATACAGAACACTGTAGTCTTGGCTTTATATTTGTTCATCCCTAGCCTCGTTGGTCGAACAGCTTTTTGTTTAGTTGTTTTATTATTTTCAACAACAGGTTTAGGGTATGCATGTCAGTAGCTAAAGACACTGAAGTATTGCATGTCATAATGTCTTCCGCGTCCGTTTCGGTAACAATAGTTAAGTGGCTTTGAAACTTTTCAAAATAAGTAATCTTAGTGAAATAGGTTCATAATTTCTATAATTGAGTATGGGTTTGTGTCTTGTAATAATAATAATAAATAAAATACGAAAATAAATACAAATATAAATACTTGTCGTAACGTACGAAATTTTTTACAGGATGAACCGTCAGGTGAAATAACTTTAGGAAGTGAGTGAGCTTCACTTCCTAAAGTTATTTCACCTGACGGTTGGTCCTGGACCAGTGAGCTTCGCTCTCAACTCACCCCAGAAATGGGAGAAAACCTAACAGAATAATATACAATAAAATAATAATAAATAATAATAATAATAATAGAAAGCTGCCATTTTAAACACTTGCAGGATTGTTCGAAAATTCCTGTCCATGGACACATAAACGTCTCACATTCACTCATCATCAACACTCTCATACACCGATCAACTCACTTTATTTCTTCTAATTAACTCTACTTGTAATGCGTCTTTCACTCATACTGTCGTTTGGCCAAAAGCTCGCGACAGTATGGTAAACTCACCCCAATAATGGGAGAAAAACAGTAATATAAATAAATAATAATAATAATATAGTATATTGTAATAGCAATAGTCATATTTATTACTTTGGAATTTGATACGATTTCACGATTTATTAAGATACATTTCTACCTAGTAGTTTTCGTTTGACAGCTGTTTATTATTGCTGTATCTTAATTTGTATTTGCTTTTCTCAAATAATGTTCCAGATTTTGATCGTCGATATGTCTTGCCTTTATATTAGCTCAAACAGAACCATACCATTGTACTTAGTCAAAAAGGCGTAAGTAAGTAGATATTACTGTATGGAGTTAGATTAGTAACGTAAATAAGTAGCTAATTGAATTACCTGGTGCAATAGGACATAAAACGCAAAGCGTTGTGTAGATGGAGCCACTAGCCCACTCCTTAAACAGAAAAGCAAAGAGAAACGTTATTTTTGAAATAATCACAAATTTCTCGTTATTTGGGTTTATTTAATATAATTTCTTAAAGCTATAGTAAAATTGTGATAATATCATTGCAACATATAGCTATTTCAAAATTGCAAACCTAAAAAATCCGATAAGACAGCGAGGCGCGATTCTGAAGGATAAAAAAAGATTTGGTGGAAAGGAACGTATCTACATGTTGATTGTACCGTAAATGTGAAACGTACCGTTGTGGTAGTGGCGCCTATAGTGGTAAAACAGGATTATCTCCTATTATTTGTTAAACGAATTAATTATGTTCAAAATACAAATATGTACCAGTTTCAGTTAGTGCTACGTAAACAAAAGCGTTTCAGTTAAAATTTAACATTAATTATTACGGACAGTTATGTATGTACTATGTTACGGTTATTACATTCGCTTACGAAATGTTAATAACGTTATTAATGCCTCTGTGTGTGTCGATTTACAAGGAAACGAGCGAATGTATTTAATTATGTAGTAATTCCACATTTTGCAATGCCCATTGACAAAGGAAATTTAATCGCCTTAAATTTTCCAATTGCTATTATATTGTATTTACTGGGAATTAAAAATATATTTTATTAACTAAAGTTTTTCACCTTCTTTTCAAATTATGTAAAATAACAGCCCGTTTTTCCGGACATTTCGATTTATAACGTTACTGACATAGTACTAAATAGGTATGCACATATATGTAATTGTGATTTTAAGTTGTAAATAATATTTTGCAGTAGATACGCAGATTCTCTACATTTTACTTATTTTGTTTTGTTTTAACCAAAAGAAACAATAAGCTCACTAATGAACACTTGATGTAATCAAGATATTCGAACAACGCAATATATGTATCATTAACTGTTTTATTACAACCTTATACAACTCAAAGATAAGTAATATCAATACAGGAAAACTGAAGTAAATAACAGATAAAGAAATGACAATGATGTGCCGAGGAAAGCGGTCAGACTTGCCGTGTCATTCAACCGATCACGAGAGCTACTTATCCGTCATTAAGTCTAGAGACTTGTTTCACTTCGCGACTTGATTTTGTACCGATATTATTTCCTTTTTTTCTTTCTAAGCGAGCGTTTTTGTACTAGTACTAGTGGGATATCTTTCTTATATTTATGTAGTAACACTGTAATATTTCTATATGTATAAGTACCACTGTAATATTTCTAATACATTAGTGATAGTGAACTTTTACAATAAACCGATGGTTTTTTATTTAGCTTTGAAAACAATATCATTCTTGGTATATACATTGAAATGACTCTAGGTTAATGTATTGTAGATAAATAGTGTGATTGAAAACACTATTTACTATAAAAAGCACAGAAAATATGACGCAACAAACACTACACTTGCAGGCTAGAGAGCGCGTTGAACTCTTTTCTATTATCTATTAGAGCGCGCGATATATAATATATCGATTTACAGCTATGTGCTAGACAACTTACGAAACTGTCATCATAAATATATGTAATAATAATAAACAAGTAGGTACTTAACTGCTGTAATACATCATCTACTGCATTAGGGAAATGAGACGAGATAATTTAAACAGTCATTTATTTTATGAAGCGCAAGCGCAACGCGGCCGTTGAACTCTTTTATATGGAGCCGATTATTTTTTCATTGGTTTATTTTTAGTTTTCTAAAGTACATACCTCATTTTTAATAATTTTGATTTTAAACGTTAGTTCTTTATGGTTATAATAAAGGCCTGTAGGTTAGAAGACAAATACCAAGTTGGTTCTTTCTTGGATGATAGATATAATAAATAGGGAACAATCAAATGGAAATTCCTACTATTGGAAGTTGAGATGATATTGTGATAGAGATAAGATGGTAGGTATTATTAGAGTATTGAGTAGGTAGGAGGATCGTAGAGCGTCTGTGGCCTAGTGGCTAGGACACCGGACTCCCATGCGGGAGGTCCGGGTTCGAAACCGTGCAGTGCCATATACCAATAAGTTTTTCGTATTTTTCGAAGACTTACGAACATTTACCGAATGCTCTAACGGTGAAGGAAAACATCGTGAGGAAACCTACACACTGAAATAACCAGTGTGTAAAATGGGACAGGCACATAAGATCCTCAAGGGTCAATCCTGCAAAGTCTGGAACATCGGCGCAAGGTTGCCTGTGTATCGGTAATTTATAGGATACATTTCGGAGAGTGTGCATCGGAATTGCACGACCTAATTCCAGCATCTCCATTCCGCCTTCGGACTACCAGGCGCGGGGAGGGGTTCCATCCTTATGTTGTTGATATCCCATCTGCTCGTACGAAGCGATTTGCTTCTTCATTTATTATGCGAACGGCTAAGGAATGGAACAGCCTGCCGGCGTCTGTATTTCCCGAAACCTACAACCTTGGGATCTTCAAGGCCAGAGTGAATAGGCATTTACTGGACCAGCATGCTCCATCGTCGACCTCATCGTCGCTTACCATCGGGCGAGATCGAGGTCAAATGCGGGTTTAGAAGTAAATAAATAAAATAAATAAGGGTCGAAGTGCCACTGGGGTCAATCCCGGCCCCCTATCATAAGGTAGGAAAATCACAAATTGACATCATTTTAGGTTTATCATTACAATGTACACTTGTATACTTAGTATTTCTGTAACACTCTACAAACAGCCAATATTATATAGCCTATAGTCAAATGTAAAGAGTGAAATTTAATCGATCAGTCATTTGTTTTGTCACCAGTAAAAAACAAAAAACCATAGCGAAGATTATGTAAGCAAGAGCCATTGCAGCCATTTGCATCAACCATCATCAAGTCGAGTAATCGACATCGCAATAATTGTATAACTTCATTGAATGTTTTATGGAAATCAGTGCGTTCGAGACTTGGCACTCTAAGCTATATGGTTCAGTTGGTAATAGTGTCGGAACAAGAAATTTTTCTAACAAAAAATTAGTTCAAGGTGAATTCTGAGTAAGAGTTAACATGTAAATAAGCCGAATTCTTTCCTAATTTGCATTTCTGTATTACTTAATTGTGTAAAACTGTGAACTGTGAAATCTATAAAATGAAACTAAGAACTTATAACTTTCCAACACTATGACGTAGACGC
This sequence comes from Hofmannophila pseudospretella, assembly GCA_947369225.1. NCBI lineage: Eukaryota > Metazoa > Arthropoda > Insecta > Lepidoptera > Oecophoridae > Hofmannophila > Hofmannophila pseudospretella. Next base: position 10,586,374 of record OX376316.1, read on the forward strand.
ATCAGCATTTTATTTATTATTATATGTCTATAAATATATAATAATAATTTAATTTTGAGAAGAATAAAGCAAGTTTCTGTATTTGATCAAAATAATTTATTGTAGATTCTACCTTAACATCATGCGTTTTGTTTTCGATTTTGCATGTGCTACAAAATGATGGATTTAGGAAACTATTTTTGGTTTCTGTCCAAAATATCACTTTTAGGTAGGTAGGTAGGTACTTTTTTTAATATTTATTTTTTATTGTATTTATTCATCATCATCAGCAGCCTACCCTAGTCCACTGCTGGACATAGGTCTCTCCCAGGGCGCGCCTTCGAGCCCGATCTTCGGCTCTTCTCATCCAGTCACTGCCAGCCACCTTGCGCAGATCGTCGCTCCATCTAGCAGGGGGCGTCCCACACTATGTTTGCCCAAACGTGGTCTCCACTCCAGAACTCGTCTACCCCAGCGATTGTCGGTTCTGATTGATGATGTGATGTGATGATGTGATTGATGTGTGTGATGTGATTGTATTCATTAAAAAATCAATATTAAACAATTTAGTTTTAGGTAGGAATTACTACTAGCGGTATCATTAAATTGGGTGGTTCTCAGTTTACTGTTTTGTTTTTAATTTTTTAAATATAGGTATTATATTTCATTCTACCCTATTTCCCTTTTATTTGGGAACTAAGTACCTATCCTTGACTTATGCTCTCGATTACGTTATGCCAATAGGCATTTTGAATTCAACTAAAAAAACACAAAGAATGGCCATTAAAAGTCAAAAGTGCCTCCTTAATGGACCTAATAATCATTAAAAATCATAAAACACTATGCCGTAGAGTTTAAAGGAAAATTACAATACGATTTGGGTCAAGGAATACTCCGTTAATAGTGCCTATAAGTAAATAAATAGTGGTAAAGTACATAATGTACAATTAATTACATAAGTTATGTACAAGTAACTATTAGTATTTCTTATGTTTATTGGTAGTGTAATCTAACGATATATTGTTATTATGGCTCTGAGGAGCTCGTGGCGTAGTTGCGAACGTTCCGAAGTGAGTTGGTCGGACCAAGGCCCACCCTTGTCCGCTAGTGACACATTCTCACCTGAACTCCTCCGCGACGTGACGGAGTCACGACTGCTGTCGGCAGCCAACAGCAGTCGTTAGGCCATCTCAGAGGCCTACGGGTGGCCTGAACAACTCTGATAGTATGTTGGCCATTAACTACATAACAAGAAAGAACTTCAGCATCAACTTCGATTCCAGGTCAAAAAAGGGCTTAGAAATACTCAATAAGCAACTACTGCTTATTTAAGAGAGTCGGTGGCATCGTGGCTAGGACGTCGGAGTCCCGTACGGGAGGTCCGAGTTCGAAACCAGGCAATGCCATGTACCAATGAGTTTTTCGGTTTTTTCGTAAGACTTACGTACATTTTTCGACTGCTCTGACGGTGAAGGAAAACGTCGTGTGGAAACCTACACACTGAGATAACCAGTGTGTAAAATGGGGTAGGGGTAGTCTACTACAAGAGTCGTTCTATGCGATTAATCCTTTAGAATGATCACGACCGTCAGAAATGAGAAAACGACTTAGAAGAAGAGACTTACTTCTGATTCTGAATATAATATATAATAGTGTTAATTATTATACGTATCGTGTCTATATACAAAATACTCCTACAAGGGTTTCTATGTATTGCTGATATTTTATAGGTATATGCTAATTATTTATTTAGTTTTGTATGTTAAAAATAATTATATTCGTCTGTAACATTAATACTTACAGTTACATATTTTGGGACACTACTTTTAAGTATAATAAGTAACTAAACCTGCATTCTCTCTAAGTCCTAAACTACATAGACTTATAAATACCTATTACTTTTAACTATTCCAGACTTTGTGTAGCTTATTGACTAACCTCATTTACTGAAATAGCATTCCCGCCATTTCAGCGAAACCATTTTCAGTTTACTTAAAACTACACAAACACGACGGCGAAACTCATATAGCCGTCTTGCGACTGTTAAGGGGTCGTTAAGTCTAATAAGTGGCCAGTTTAGTACGTTTGCTCCCAGTTTTAATCAACTGCACCACTGGAACGTTAGTAGCCGAGTAGCTACTACTGGCGCTAGTAGTCTAGTAGCTGCTGGCTACTACCTAATAGCTAAGGTCCCGTACGGACATCGAGAGCACTTTAAGCCAGCCTGATTAAGTCTCACGATGCACGGGGGGAGGGTGACGTCACAGCGTTCCAGTGTTGGTCTTTGTTTGCTAAATGAAGCTTTGGATAGTGTTACAATTATGATGTTTAATGAAATATTTATACATATTTGTAAATAAATACGTTCTTGAAGCGACAACAGCTTACAAGTTACGGACCGACACTGCGGCGCAAGCGGCGTTGGATCGAATCCACCTTTGAACCATTGTGGTTGTGGTTGTGTGTTCTATTATTATTATTATTTATTACTAAATTTGTTGATCCCTTTATTAAAATGCAGTAATATTTTAACTAATAATCAATTTTCAAGTCAAAAATAAATTAAATGACAATATAAGTTATAATGTCATTTAATTTATTTTTGACTTGAAAATTGATTATTAGTTAAAATATTACTGCATTTTAATAAATGGATCAACAAATTTAGTAATAAATAATAATAATAATAGAACACAACCACAATGGTTCAAAGGTGGATTCGATCCAACAACGCTTGCGCCGCAGTGTCGGTCCGTAACTTGTAAGCCGATTAAAAATCATATTTACAAAATTATATAATATAATTTCACTAAAATATTGGTAATGTGTAAAACATTACTTGGAAATTTTCTATGTTTCAGTAAGTAATCAAGGGGCTGATAACTAATATAGTCAGTTTCATAAATAAAGTTAGGCACATATTGTACTTTCAGATTTCTTTACAACTATTTTACCTTACTTTACTAAGTACATATTTATTTCCTTTTGTGCTAATTGTAAAGTAAAGTGTAAAGTGAGATAATTAATGATTTTCACTTAAAAATCATACGTTAGTATGATTTTTTGTCATAAGACTGCAACATTTAAAAGTTTTTTTAGAAACATACATACATATTATTATATTTTCTAGTTGATTATATATAACAATAGGCAAGTTCCTACTTTTCACTATAGTTTATTAAATGAACGATAGTACTATACTTACTATGCACTATACTTGTTTAGTTTATTTATTGTTAGTGAATGAACCAAACACTAGTATATACAGGATTTTCTTATTTTCTGTCTGAGTAACCTCATTTCATTTCAGCTGTCCATTAGCCGTTTGTGTGCCAAAGAGCTGGCAAAATTACCTAGCTCTGGCCATATCAAACAACTGGACATAAATCCAGCAAACTAATATGTATGGAAACGAAAACGTAAAATTCCATACAAGAAACAAACGGCAAACGGCTCCATCCTATATTCGGTTTCGATAAAAGTCACGGCTGCTGATTATCCACTAGCAACGCTTCACCGCGTGGTTGGTTAATCTACGATGATATTTTCATTTTTGCATCAATCGCAAGTTACAAATATGTATTGTGACGTGAAACTCCGCCCTCTGCACTGCGTTTTGGTGGGTGCCAAATGGAATTCTGGGCGTAAGCCACAAAGAGATGCGGCGCGAACGGAGAACGCGCGTAACGTTCGAATTTTGTACTATATGCAAAGGCTTATAAAGTTCACTATTGGTTGGGGCAAAACACTTAAAAGCAACGACAACGCCTCTTCCTCGTCGCTTTTGCTGATAAATAAAATTGAACTATTTTGATAATATTTCGAACGTAGTACTAGTAAACCGTCCACGCTTCGTCCGCGCTCTACGTCTCTTCTATGTGGCCAGCGGTATAAGTAAAGTAAAATACACTTTACTGCACAAATAGAAAACAACAAACAAAAGATAGAAAAGGAAATAGTGAAGTACAATTTAGGCGACCTTATCGCTAAGAGCGATCTGTTCCAGGTAACCTTCACAGACAGGCAACGTTAACAGATTATCACTCCATGTTTTATAGCTCGCTGCACACACCAGTGCCAAACGAGCACTGGACGAGATACGACGGCTGGCATAAGCTCATGTGTGAATGGCGGAGCCAATCATTTCAACGCTAATGAAATATCGATTTGTGTCGACAGGAATATTTACGAATGTTGCTCATATCGTGGAACAAGAATATGTCGTAACGGGTGACGTAAAGCCTGCTCTAAAAATAAAAACATATCTATATACTGTAGATATCGTGTATTAATAGGTTGACTTTTGCTTTAACATATAGTGAGGTGAGACGTCTATGGGCGACGATGGTGAGCACTTAATAGTCGAGAATAACCCCAGCGGCACTTCGACCCTTGAGGATCTTTTGTGCCTACCCCATTTTACACACTGATCATCTCAGTGTGCAGGTTTCCTTTATCGTTAAAGCAGTTGGTAAAGGTACGTAAGTCCTCGAAAAATTCGAAAAACTCATTGGTTTTCGATCAATCAAAAACCGCCTGGGAGTCCAGTGTACTAGCCAAGGTGGCTTCGCTCGTCTGCTCTCCTTATACAATTAAAAATATCGTTTTAGGCATAAATTAGTTTGCAACCAAGCGTCATAGTGCCCATATGAAGTTATATATGTCCAGTTATTAACAAAGTGATTAGATCTATCACATTATATAACTTCTGAAATCTCGAAAAACAAAATTTGACCTGGATTTCGGAAAGACGTACTCGTAGATCAAAATAGTTAGAGTTATTGATGCTGCACCGTCAGAGTAGATTATGACCATGTATGATAATAAATCAGTTTACATAACACAGAGCAATGACGGTGCATAACGGTAATCTCACATGTCACTTGTCAAATCTCACGATACGACATTATTGATTGTGAGTTGTGGTCACTCCAACCTAGAGATGGGCAACGGGTAAAAACCCGGAGGGTACCCGATACCGGGTAAATACCCATTTCTGTCGGGTATATACCCATTTATGGCAGATAGAAACCCTCGAAAATAGTTTTCTATGAAGGTTAATCTAGTTTTTTAAAATTAAATAAGCATCATGACATGACTTTCATTTTGTGAATTTTTTGTCAATTCTAGTTATGTTTGGAAAAAACTAGATTAAGATTCCTAGAATAGTAGATAGATAGAAACACTTTATTGTACACAAATACAGAAAAAAGTAAAAACTACAGGAATAGTAGCATGATATGTATAAAGGCGGCCTTATCGCTTAAAGCGATAAGTAGTTTATGAGACTAACACATAATTAAAGCCAGTGTTGCTAATTGTGGTTTCATATTGAACAAATTACCAAATGTGAGTAGAAAAAGTTGTTTAATTTTTGGAAAGCAGAGTTTCTACCCACCGAAATGGGTATTTGCTGGGTAGAAACGAGTATTTACCCCTAGGCCTGTATATACCCAGAGATGGGTTTTCACACGGGTAAATCTCCATCTCTACTCGGACCTGTTAGTCGTGAGCAAGGCCGCTCGCTCGCGCAAGTGTCGCTTTCATTGGAAAGTCGCGTCATTCCGGAACTGGGTATTTGGTGCACAAAATAAATAAGTTCAGAAGGAAATCTCAATATTTTATACGTTACTGATATGATATCAGTAACCAGATAGCACGAGATATATGGTTGTTAGTAGAAATCGCTGCGCTATATGTACGTTCTACACGGAATGCGGCTTGTAATTATAGATTTATTTTTCATTTTATTAAACCCTTGTTTGATCTCAATCTCATATAATAATCATATAATATCTCATGTAAGTGGCAATGAGATCGATGATGAAGCAGAGGGGCTCATAGGAAACTCAACGCCGAAGCGAAAAATTTCCTCGCTCGGCGAATTCAAGTACGTAGTTATATTTTCCTTTTCTGTTCTTATTTATTTTGTGCTTGAAACCTGCGTGCGCGCAGCGGTCATAATAATTCTCACTCAGCACACTGCTGCGGTCGCCCGCCTCCGGTTTTTGTCCGATCTTACGAGATACAAGTACGCGTTACTCTGGAGTTATGTGTAACTTGTACACAAGTTTTTGTTGATACACCTAGTTCGTACTCTATGCTCTCTAGTTACTTAGAATTACGACAGTAACACGTAATATGGGTAATTTACTTTCTAGGCAAATGACATGTCGAAACAACGAACTCTAATGACCTCTTATAAACCTCCTCTCTTAAATATATTGACGACGACGACGTATTAATTAATTTTATATATACATTGCATGTGCAATTAATGATAAGGCTACTCCAAAATATTAACACTGAAGAAAACCTTTTGAGAAAAAACTACGCTTCCTTAATTTCACGTAAACACATAAAATAACCTGACCAAAGAGCGTAAACCGTAAAAATACCCCGCATTATTAAACCATTAAATGCGCTGTCAATCTCATTTAAAAGTTATAGTCGAGCAGTTTCCAGCTCATCTCACTTGGGCACTAAAATAAAACTGGCTGGAGTCGGGTCAAACTCGGTAAGTAATGGAATCGACAGACTAACAGACTACGGTAATCTCAACTAAGATTAAGCCCCGAAGTTGGAGTATCGACTGCCTGTAGTGCATTATTCTGTTTCCAACTTCGGGCTGGCTAACTTATTTCTGTACCAGACAAGTTGGCAAGAGGCATTGGTGCTCTGTATACAGATTCCTATTGTGAGGGGTTTGGGTTCGTCATGTAGGTACAACCAAACAAGGACCTTTGTACGAATACCTACTCGTATATATCATAATCAATATAGTGTTATAGTGGGTATAATATCAGGTTTATGTTTCATCGCCTATACCAAGTGTTTTTCTATTTTTTCGATTTAGGTAATTTTTCTGAAAATGTGATGAAAATATTTTAACGGTGACCAATAGGGATGATGTAAGTGAATATACGATTTTTATCCGTGGACGTTAAACTACGCGGATGGACCACCAGTAACAGTTTTATGGTTTAATTTTTTTTCCGAGCAATTTCCAATAAACTAAACACTAATTCCATCAAAAACAAATGTGAAAAAGTGCCAAGTTTACTACTACAAGGAATAAGTGGATCTGTCGAATACTTAACTATTTAATTTATCTTTTTTACTAGTTTATTTTATAAGTTGGATGAGCTGCTAAAGCAGGAAGTTTTAGTTTGTTTCTTAACCACACTATGATTATAGCAAACACTTTTTGTGAGATTTTGTTTAATATGATGTCAGAATATTTGAATGACTTGGTTGTAAAGTTCCGCGAAAGATATTCTACATAGGTACCTATTGTGTGGTCATATTCATTTTAAGACCCGATATTGATGAGGTCCTTCTTTATTTTTATTTATATCTCTTACCTACTCTTAAAGACAAATTAACAGTGTGTTAACTTTGAATGATTTTATAAAAACGATACGTTGGTCAGCAACGGGGACAAAATATCGACTTGCGTACAACCTTTGTTCTATGCCTTGGGGAAGATACAAAGTTCTCTCGTAAAAAACTTTATAAGGAAATTATGGGTTATTTTTATCTGTTTTCCTCTTTGTAATGCGGAGATTGACGATATTTTTTGGGTCAAGTATCATCCATTGTCAACAAATTAGATGCGCCTGCGTATAATTATCTTCTCTCTTTCGAATAACAATTTAATTCCAGAATTGTTTGTCTTCTAATTCTTGTTGGTCTAGTATTGTGTTTACATGTAAGTTGCTTATAGATAGGTCTTAATTATAAACTACGACTGCCACTTGGATAATATGCTGTTAGCATCTCCCCATAGATTCAGTATTAAGTTATCCTTCGAACTATAAAATGTATGAAACTTGTCAAAATTGATATATATCTGCATGCACATATCACGGCACATTATTATTCTAGAGAAAAGAGCGCTACTCTAGTCCGATTTCTGTACTTTTATTAGGCTTCTAATCTACACAAAAAGGAAACTCTAGAGATTTTTCCGGGTAAGAAAGTTAATGTGACACTTAAATATAAGGAATACTTAAATTTTTTCTACACCATTTTGATGGTGTTCTTTTAATTTTTTGAACTAAATGGAATAGTGGAATAGTGAATAGTGTTTTATAGTGGAATTGTTTCTTAGGGTGCCCCAACCAAACCAACCAAAAGCTGATGGGCCAGTTCATGTCTAACCCGGATTACTAAACTTGACCTTAGTAAGGGCCCCATGGTTTTCGAGCTACTGTTTATTGGTTTTGGTGTTGTACTTACAGGTATGATTTAGGTAGAATTTAACAGCAACTTTTACTGAAATCGTATCGTAATATCATTTCGATATTATCAGGGTGTATGGAAAGTTGCAAAGCATGTCAAGTGAAGGTGTCTATAAAGTAAATGATAATGTCAAATGCGGGTTTAGTAGTAAATAAAAAAATATAAAAAAATATATATGTCCAAACGAAATTTTTGTTTACTTACCGGACACCATGCATAAACTATTGTAATCTTGTGGGTCACTTAGGGTACCAGTAGGTTTATATAAACACAGCTGTGACTAACAAACGGGTTTGTGGACTCCTTGATCTTGACACAGATTCAGTAAAATAAATCCTTCTGAGGCGAAACCTGTTTGCTTTAGCATCCATTTGCAACAACTTATAGATATTGATGCTATGCACCGACTGTTTTGGATCCAGTGATGCAGATGCTATGGTCGGAGAGAATTCTGTAGTTACATATGTGGTAATGTGGGTTTCTCTTGCTGACCTGAATGTTCGGTCTCTCCATTTCGAAGTAGGTACAGTGGACAACACATTAGCTATACCCATCAGTTTATACAGGGTAAATAGCCTGAGGTGTTGTCCACTGTACTTCGAAATGGAGAGACCGAACATTCAAGTCATAAAGAGAAAATCACGTTACCACATATGTATATGAACGACTCTGTAACCAAAAATACTTCATCATCCATCACAGATGATGATTATGAATCATTGTGCGGTCTTGTGTACGGAACCCTTGCTCCATACTTGGCCAGTTTTTCATATACAGGATGTAACAAAAACCCTATTTCCATCGTTCCCTTTTGCACAGGTGTCAGATTAACGAGAGTGCCTCTCAAAAATTCCGGAGATGATGGGAAATGTGTGGTAAATACATTTCCCGTCATGTGATGTGATGACCGTTTTGTGACCGTCATCACATCACATGAAGGGAAATGCATTTCCAATTTCGTGATGGATTTGTGATGGTTTCCTTATGCTAATAGAGACGAAGCGACAAGAAAGGCAAGCCTTGAATACCCAATATGTCTCAAAACTCGTTTTTCGAGAGAGATTTTTTTCGTAATTGTCAAAAATATCCTACGGGATAAGCCCTCTGAGGTAACTAAGGTGGTTAATGTCACAAAAAGTTAAAAAATTGCAAATTATTAACCTTTTTACAAAATAAATAGAGCATAAAAGTCTAGCCAGGAAACAAGACATATAAATAATCTTTATTGCTATCTTTATTGCCATTAAGACACCATGTCAATGTCCATAACAAACCTTTGCATAATATTTCGAAATAATATTTCACGAAACAACTTCAGGCTTCTAAAATACGAAAAAATACAGACAAAAGAAACGAAACGGCCAATAAGAGTGTATCTCTCCGCTCATTTAACTCGAATTATGGTCTGTGGAAGCGAACAAAATGTACATATTTACAATTTACAAGTGTGTGGATATGTAAATTGAAAAGATAAGTATTGAAAGGTCACGTTACAGAGGTTTTCTCTTACGTCGGGCTGTCGTTATGCAGATGCACTCTGTTCAATTATTCAAATAAGGAGTTGCATGAAAGCATGCATTTTAAGCGTTGAACAATATTTTAAGAGGTTCATTACAGCGTTTTTATAGGGAAGGTAATTTACCATGTAAATATTAAAATTTGCATATAAGTGTTATCATAAAAAAAACCTTGCGTTGAAAAATGTTATATTTCTTGATATTGTTATAGGTTGCTAGTGTACAAGTAATTATATTTTATAAGGGGACTAATCTAAAATGATTTAGTACTGCACGAGGTCGAACTAAATTCATAAATAGCCAAAATACAGCCAGCATACGAGAAATTATTCAAAAGAAAATGATTGTTTATGTGAAGCTAACTGTTAAAACCGGTTAGTTGTAGGTAAACTAAAATTAAGATATAAGTAATTATAAGTCAAATAAAAAATATAATACCTAATAGTGACCTGCGCTCAATAGTTAATTAGTGACCTCAGACTTTTAAGTAGATTTTCATCCTAATATATCACTGTTTTGTGTTCACCAGGTACTTATTTAATTTCAATAATTTCAAAGATAAGAATTCTTAATTTTTATTCCATAAACAAATTTTACGCTTTAAATTGTAATAATTTGTTCACTACCCTGATTATTCCGTTTATAAATTTGACATCACTTGTGTATTCATAATTTAAATTCATTTTTTTATATTTAAAATGTCAATTACACGTCAAAGTAGAATTAAATATACATATTGACTCATTTATTGCATGCTAAATGTATGTACAAACATTCAACACCCTGCACATGCACAGCAATTTTTATAACATACGGGCATAACAATTTGTACTTAGATATAAGTAAATATAACATTTTCATAAAAACGGCACTCGTTTCGAAATAAAATATATTATTCACTTACCTTTGACGTAATTTAAAAGGCGTTCAATCGAGTTCCAAGAACTGAGGTTCAACCACTCAGGATCGCAAAACGAAAATGGTTAAATAATAAATGGTTGTAGTTTATTTTGCGGCTACCAGTTGTTATCTTATTTTTATTTAATTCGTGGTTAATAATTTTGCTAATATTTGCATTATTTATTGATAGATGGAGCGACGATCTGCGCAAGGTGGCTGGCAGCGACTGGATGAGAAGAGCCGAAGATCGGGTTCAATGGCGCGCCCTTGGAGAGGCCTATGTCCAGCAGTGGACTAGAGTGGGCTGCTGATGATGATGATTTACATTTAAGGGATTGTAAGTATAAGTACATTTTTACTAAGTTCCTTTTTTAAAGTACCACTTAACTACTACTTCGTAAGGTGCTATAGCTGAAATCAAAGAAGAGAGAGATAAGGGGATCTCTCTCTTCTTTGATTTCAGCTATAGCACTTTACGAAGTAGTAGTTAAGTGGTACTCTAAAAAAGGGACTTAGTAAAAATGTACTTATACTTACAATAAAACAAATTATTTGATTTGACTGAACAGTGATAGACTTTTGCGATGTTCTATATGTAATCGAACGAAAACATTTTTTTACACGTACTACTAACTTTAATTTACAACTTAAAATAATTTGTATAATAGGTAGTATTATATTATAGATATAAAAGGAAGTGTATCAAAATAAATAGAATGTAGAAAAAAAAACCCATCAATACTTAATTTTAAAAAACTATATTTTCTCCGATCAAAATCACTTATCAATCACGCAAGTAAACAGATCACTGATACGTTCTAACAAGTTCAAAACTACTAACAGTTGTCCTTTGTAAGAACTGAACCCGTGACCTCTACAAGCTCACGTCCTAAGACACAGGGTCAAGGAGGCAGTGACCTATAAGTACATACTTCAATGCAAGACTTGCATTTGCAGCTTGCACCAAATTGCAGTAAAATATTACCTTGCAAGAAGTATGTAATAAATTCTCCACTGTTTTGATGCATCTTTGACATTTTGTATTGGTAAATTAATAACTATAGTTTTACTTCTGAATTTTGAATTTGAGACTCACTTTAAAAAGTAGTAAGTATTTTCATTTCAGTAAACAAAATGTGAGTAGTAGTAAAAATAATACAACAATTTATAGCAAATTATAGCAAAATATATGTACTTAATAATTAAACAATTTTCAGAAAATCTAAATAAATCTAAATTTAATTTATAACCCTGATGCGTCATCTAACTGAAATGGTAGTTTAAGCATAGGCCACGTAATGATAGCGATTTTAACATAAGAACTGTTTATAGATCGTTCGAGTGTTAAAATCGCCATTACGTGTGTTGCATACAATACTTTTTCTACGACTATGAAACATATAAACAGAAAAAACAAACAATTACGGAGACTTCAACAGACGCCATGACATCTTAACATGTTATTGGTAACTATGGAAACCGTAGATATGTTTGACGTATTGTCGACATCGCGCAGGCGCGGGTGACGAGTTTTTTTTAATGGCTATAGTACCAAGTAGTTGGCCAGTGAAATGTAGTGCATTTAATACGAAAGAGTTCTTATATGCAGTGCCATACAACAAAGAAAAAATTACATATTACAATCGAAAACTGTTATTTAATATTTCATTGAAACACTATTTTCACACGACCATGACGAATGAACCTCTTTATGTTATCGATTGTGGTTTCTTAATGAACAAATTACGAAGTGGAATTAGAAAAAGTATGTTGTATCCCCCAAACTACAAGTACATAAGTAGTTACAAGTTTACAACTCGTTTAAAAACAAATGAACAAACTTAGAGTTTGTTCATTTGTTTATTTAGCGTAGGCGCAGACAAGGCGGTAAAACTGCCATTGTATGTAAAAGATGTTATAAATAGTTACAGCATAATATATAATTAAGAATGATGAGCTCGATTCACGCATAGTTTCACCAAGTCCGGAATGCCAAGAGCAGCGGAATGCAGCCGTCGACTTGACCGAGTTCGCGTCTGGTTTCTTCAACACTATGTATAGTCAGTGACTTCGCCAATAATTAGGGATTTTAAGACTTTGATCTGACTATATAATCAAATAGCTAAAATATTACAGAAATTACAATCATGTGTCTGTTACAAATTAAAATATTAAAGAAATCGACGACACGAGGCTACCTGTCTTCTTATTTCGTGCGGTAAAATTCCAGGTAACCTCAACGTCATATACAATTTATCCGACATACAGGTATAACATGGTTTTAACATTCAGTACATGTATCCGAGGATTCCGAGGTCTTGGGAAGAGCAGTGAACCCGTGGGTGCATTGACTCCCTCGTGAATTCCACATTGCACAATTTATATCAACTAAATGTTAATGTTGTTTTATTTGAACTTTGTTTATTTGCACACTAAAAAGATATTGTTTACTTCAAACAAGCACTTTCAAAGGCGAATCTGGTCACTTGCACGCGGAACGAAATGGTTGAACTCGAAATACTTAAGTAATATTTTGTATTCGTCAAAAAGTTATTTATTATGAGTTTAATCATCTCGTCCCGCGTATGACCAGTTCCACGGGACCAGTTGGTGAATAACTCAATTGTTTCCATTTTTTGTGGTGCCAACTTCACTAGGTCACTTCAACCAAGATCCCATCGTGTCTATCAAATAATGTGTCCAACTGAATTATGTTATTTCGTAGGCTCAAAATCGAATAAGGTTGTTTTTTACGTGACGCGGAGAGAAGAAATTCGCATACCGAAGCGGGCACTCCCCTCGTTTTATACTCACGCGTTTTATTAAAGACGCATCCAAATCTGATGTTAAAAGGATATAAAAGTATGTACCTCAATAATAAATCGTGTTAGTTTAATAATTACAGTAGGCATAATCAATTACAAGTATACAAATAATTTGTATAAAAGCACCTCACCCAACTAATAATTCATTAAATGAATAATGACTCTTCATTTTTAAAGCGATGGTTAAACGATTACATATAAATACAAGAAGCAAAGCCTTTTTGCTTTTTTCTGTTGGGATTATTGGCAGGTAGATGATGAAAGAGTGGAAATACAGGAATCAAGGTTTTCAGTGAGTTTACTTGACAGGACCAGTTATTGAAAAAAAACAAAAGACATATATAAAGTATCTGACAGTTAAACAGCTGACACATCATATGGCCAGATACTAATTTACTATCTAATACGCCCCCTTAATTAGTATATCACCAAACACACACGAAACACCTAATCCTTTCAGGCACTTGAAGTGTTTGTCCTTGGGCAACGGCTTAGTCAGAATGTATGCTAGCATTAGCTCGGTACGCAGATATTCTATTTGGATATCTCGATTTTCCTTGAGTACCCTTCTTATAAAATGATATTTAATATCAATATGCTTGCTGCGTGAATGACAGACTGGATCGCTGGCAAGAGAAATCGCCCCCTGATTATCAACGTGTAACAATACTCGCGAAAACTTTGTCAACCCTATCTCAGTAAGCAGACTGTGAAGATACATAGCCTCCTTCATCGATTCACACAAACTCACATACTCAGCTTCACATGACGAAGTCGCCACACACCTCTGTTTGCGAGACTTCCATGAAATACATGCACCACCCAAAGTAAATGCATACCCTGAATACGAGCAACGATCTATCAAACAGTTTCCCCAATCAGCATCCGAAAATCCTTGAATAGGCTTACCTGTCCTTTTGAACACAAGTCCGTAATGACTCGTTCTCTTCAGATATCGCAGAACTCTTTTAGCCGACTTCCAGTGTCCTTCATTAGCACAATTCGTAAATTGGGCCAACTTTGCCACGGTGTTTGAAATATCCGGTCTAGTTCCCATTGATAAATACATTAAGCTACCTATTAATTCCCGAAACGGCCACTTTTGTTCTGTATTACCTCCTGGTAATAGTTTTAAACCTATTTCCATTGGCGTACTGCATTCATTTGCATTTTCCAAACCATATTTTCTCAAAATATCATGAACATATTTTTGTTGTGATAACAGAATGACATTGTCTTTTCTGACAATATCTATTCCCAACATGTATTTGGCAATTCCAAAATCTTTTAATTCAAACTCTTCAGCCAGTTCTTTTTTGAAATTTTCAATACAATCTCTTCGTTGGGAAGCGATTAATATATCGTCCACATAGACCACAACAAAAAGTTTTGTATCTTTGTCAATGTCCTTGAAATAAAAACAAGGTTCATTCAAAGAAGATTTCATGTTCATTTTCTTCAACTTTTCATCCAGCCTAATATTCCACTGCCTGCCTGCTTGCTTGAGGCCGTACAATGACCTCTTTAAACGGCATGTATCACCTCCTGAATTCAGATTGGACAACATTTTCTTGGCACGGTTTCCAACAACGGAATCCTCACCCTCCATGTCAATCAGTTTTTGCAAACTTTCCTTAAGAAGCTCAGGAACTTGCATATAAACCTCTTCTTCCAAGTGTCCATTTAAGTAAGCAGTGTTTATGTCCAGCTGATGAATTTCCATTCCCATTTCAACTGCAAGAGCAGTTAACAGTCTAACTGTATCTAGTCTTGCCACAGGAGCGAAAGTTTCATAAAAATCAACTCCATAACGTTGACTATAACCCTTTGCTACAAGTCGTGCTTTCTTCTTCTCCGTTTTATCTATGTTAAGTTTCGTTGTCAACACATAACGACAACCTACAACGTCACGACCTGTGGGTTTCTTCACAATATCCCATGTGTCATTCTTCAACAGACTCTTGATTTCCGATAAAATTGCTTCTTCCCATCCGTATTTCTCCGTGCTAGATAAGGCTTCTTTTAAAGTAATCTCAGCACTTCCTACGAAATCTTGACAATCGGTAAAATCTTCTGCAGAATTACTCGTGTCATGCTTATCATTCTCTTCTTCACTCTCTTCTTCTACTTCAACCATTCGATATATTTTTCTAGGTCGACCGACCTTGCCTTTTTCTAATCTCGGTCTCCCAGAAGCTCTCTTGTACACCTTCGATCTAACCTCAGACTGATCGTGTAGCTCGACACTTTGTTGCATGCCTGATGATCCAGTAGTCGCTTCAATCGACTGAATATTCGATGAGTCATCTCTATCTATGACACTATCTTGTGAGGCTACGGTCATATTAGGCTCAATCAAGTCACTTTCTTCTATTGAGTTCCTAATTCCGTCTACAGTCCTAGTATTATCATCAATCCCTCCAGAAATAAAATCAACTTTCACAACTTTGGTTTTATCTATGTATTTACTCGTATCTTCCAGTCTTAACGGTTCCAACTTTGAGTTCTCCTCTGTTGTTGTCTGATCTTGTTTCACATCATGGAACCTCACGTCTCTCGCTACGATCAACTTCCTATCATCAGGTATCCATACTCTGTATCCTTTTACATCCCTCGGATATCCAACAAAGATACCATCCATGCTGCGTGGGGCAAACTTGTCTTTACCCTGTACCTTGTCCAGCACGTGTACCTTCGCTCCAAACTTGTGGAAATAATCAAGTTTCACGGACGTATCAAACAATTTTTCATACGGGATGTCACCTCCTAAACTGCTTGTTGGACATCTATTCCTGACATGACAGGCTGTCACAACGGCATCTGCCCAAAAGCCTGATGATAGCCCTGAGGACAGGAGCATGCATCTTGCCATTTCAACAAGCGTCCTGTTCATTCGTTCGGCTACACCGTTCTGTTGTGGAGTTCTAGGAACAGTTAATCTCCGGGAAATACCTTCTTGTCTCAAGAAGTCGTCAAATTCTCGACTACAGTATTCTCCGCCATTATCAGTTTGAAGATATTTTATTTTCATACCCGACAACTTCTCAACATAGCTTTTATACATTTTAAATACAGTAAATACATTACTTTTATTTGTGAGTAAATAAACTTCACACCATCTCGTACAGTCATCAATAAAAGTAACAAAATATTTTGCACCTCCAATCGCCGTATCTTGCATAGGACCTACGACATCAGAATAAACTATTCGTAACTTCTCGTCGCACGCTCCACCAGATTTAGTAAACGGTAACGCACACATTTTCCCTTTCGCACATATATCGCAATCGTACAACTCTTTCACATCTGTCAACTTAACATCCATGCCAGCATGACTCAAAAGTTTTGTAAGATCTTTTCCATTTAAGTGTCCCAATCGTTCATGCCAAATTTTCGCATCCACATTCTTCCTTTCCGACACTACAGAAGCTAACATATTAGTTTCCTTTACGCAATATAAATTGCCCTCCCTCTCTGCTTGTAACTGAACATTGCCGCTCTGATCCGTAACGAAAGCTACATCCTTCTTAAAAGAAACTTCATAGCCTTTGTCCGTTAACTTAGCTACGGACAATAAGTTGTTACGCAAATCAGGAACGTAAAACGTATCAGGAAGTGTAATCGAATTTTGAGAACTAGTATTGTTACACATTGACAATCTTACTGTACCTTTGCCCTCGATATTTGTACTCACGTTTGTTGCCAAACATAACTTTCCGCTAATAGGGGTTGTGCTACTAAATTTCCTCGCATCATTACATAGATGCGCTGTGCACCCACTGTCAACGATCCAGTCCTCATTGCAAACCAGCAAACAATCTGTAACAGAATTTAATGCTGTAAAGCTTGTATCAACCAACTCTACATCTTCAAAAATATCAGAAACATAATGTGATTCTTGCTTTTCTTTCTTGGTTGTACAGTCCGATGCTTTATGTCCAAACTTGTGACATTTAAAACATTTATATTTAAAAACGTTGCTGTTTTTCTCAATATTCTCGTTACTCTTTACGTAACTCTTTTTCTTGATCTTTTTCACAATCATAGCTTGTTGTATACTTGTGTTTTGATGGCGGGAACAATCTTCTTCTAAAATTTTTATCTTTAGAATCTCTACTTCCGGTAACTCATCTCGTGACTTTTCACGAAACTTTTTATGAAAACTTTTACAAATTCCTTAGCGTTTTCCTGGGCCCATAACCAATGTTGGGATTATTGGCAGGTAGATGATGAAAGAGTGGAAATACAGGAATCAAGGTTTTCAGTGAGTTTACTTGACAGGACCAGTTATTGAAAAAAAACAAAAGACATATATAAAGTATCTGACAGTTAAACAGCTGACACATCATATGGCCAGATACTAATTTACTATCTAATATTTTCCACGACAAGTGAATAGGTTATATGTACGACCAATAAATAACGATTTCTTCGTTTATTAACTGATACCAATGAATACATAAATACTTGTAAAGAATGATCTTGTTTATTTACATAACAAGAAATGCACCGCAAGTTCATTCGAGACTGAACCAAGAACTATAATCTCACAGTCAAGTCAGATCACAATGATAAATATTCACTAGGTACTTTATCATTTATACACTTAGAAATCATAATTTAAATTTGTTCTGTTTTGTTATGTTTTCATTAATATTATAATTAGCTAAGGAACACAATGTTTTTCAGCAAAATTATTTTGGTATTATTGTTTTTGGGATAGTTATTAGTTAGGTAAATTAATGATGAATTAAATTACTGCTTATTTAAAGAAAACCTTATAATATCTGTATCTAACTAGACAAGCTTTATTTCCGCTAAAGACGCACAGTAACATAAATTACGCGTATATTTTCTATTTAGGTTACCCACTAAGTTATATTCTTTGATACCGAGTAATAATTTAGACATCTACGGCGTCTTACAAAGGCTGTTCATGTCCAATTCCGAACGCGTAATAGGTTTACTAAATGACTAAATTAAAGAAAAAGAAAATATAAGTTAGCTTCGCCGTTGTTGTTCGGCTAAATTACATAAAGAGAAAAAATATTATTATCACCACGTTCCGTTCAACAAAAACTTTTATTAAAATCGGTACTGTATCGAAAAAAGTACTGTTGTAAAATGGCTGGAGGCGATTTAAAACAGTATTACGTCTAACTTTCGCTGCGCTTAGATTCATCGGGTTGATTCGAGGCTATTCAGGCGTTATGTATAATTAGTTGCGTCAGAGTACCGCTACGTGTGCCGTGTGCCTTATGCCGTACCGGACCGGGTCCATAGATTCGGTCGCGTGTGTGGAATAACTTATTGGCTACTTTCACAAGTGGCTTGCTGCAAATCTTCTAACGTTCACGCTTGACGCGATCAGTTACGTTTTTTGTCACAGTAACACGCGTTTCGTCGTTACGTCTCTAAACTGTTTTACGAAGTTATGACAGGGAGAAATTTCTTACTTTTCATCTAAGTACGCAGTTAACACAAAAAACACTATTCAATCACTACACAACAACATCATTGTGTTATTTTTAGTCTAAACATGGACAAAAATATCTTCATAGTCTCAATAATTTATCTCTTCACACTGGAGACTGAACCTAGGTCTATTAGATAGAGGCTGTGTTAATTGAACCAAAACACTATTTGATCCGAAGGAAAAGTTTGTCAAAAAGTTGATGGAATCAGGTGATACTGTGCAGAAATCCATTATTGAATATTAAAATGTTGGAGACAAGAATTTGACCTATATTATTTTAATATACAAAGTTTGTTACAGGTTCAACAGTAAGGTTTCCGACCGATGTAACCTAATTAATAATATCCTGACCTAGTTTATTTAAAGAGTATTAGACTGTCTAAGTTTAAAGATAAATTAATGTGGAAAATATTATTAAAGTTAAGTTTAGTACAGTATTTTTTAAACAGTCAGTTTACAAGCAACTGACTGCGTCCTGAGAGTTTAATCTCTATTAAAACATGAACTGTCCCATCCTACATCGTTAGTTCTAGAAAACAATGTCGTTAGAGTGAAGCTATAGCCAGAATTTAAGCCGCAAAGAGATTTTAGGCGGCGACGTTATTGGTTCTATTTAAATGTCTTGCACCAATTATTAGTGATCTTCATAGGCGTTTACATGCAGTTCACTAGGACGTCGGACTCCTATGCGGGAGGTCCGGGTTCGAAACCATGCAATGCCATGTACAAATGAGTTTTTCGTTTTTTTTTCGAAGACTTACATTTACCGACTGCTCTAACGGTGAAGGAAAACATCGTGAGGAAACCTGTATGTCTGAGCAAATTAAAAGTTTCCGAAGGCGTGTGAAATCCACCAATCAGCACTGGGCCCACTCGGTGCCCTCTTGTGCAAGGGGAGGCCTGTGCCCCAACTGATTCAAACATCGCGTCCGCTTCGCGTTTTTTGTGTGACTTGCGAGTTGCGCTTGCGACTAAAAGAGGTAGGAGCAAGTTGTGAAGACAAGACAATGTCCTCATAGAGTTCATAATCATAACCATTCCCATTATAGTTGACATTATTAGTAATTATGACACTTCATAATAATATTACATAACATCTTTATGTCATTCATTATTACCTATGCTAGTGCTATGGATCCTTATGTAGTGCTCACTCAGGCAACAGTCACGTTTATATATGCCGTGTATAATTATAATATGTGCGTTACTTCGATTACACACTAATAAATGGGTTGCGAAGCGAAGGTAGAAATAGTGGTTAGGTCAATAATAATAAAATTTATTGACCTAATTACTTTAGTTACCTATCTATCTTTAATACTTTTAACACCCTTTAAACTGAACAGAAATGCTTCAAAGAATAATGGCGACAAAGGTATAACAGGGGCCTGTGATGCCATCCAATATAAAATAAACGAAGACCTCTTCATTCATGATATATGTGTCATTTTAAATATAATTTTATGCTAAGTTATTTCATACAAGTCGTATATTTTTAGAAGTCGGGAATGAAGAATTTGTAGAATATGTTTTTTTGGAATAAATGCACTGGGCCTCAAAATGTATGGAACGTCGCCATTTTTCTTTTGCAGAGTCGTAGATACAGGATAAGGTCGATCGAGACACGTGAAAAATAATAATTAGAACCTTGAACAGTTCTAAACTGACAATGTAATAGCTGGAATCTTTTTTGAATAATTTTAGAATAATTATAAAGCAGACACAACGTATCAAAACCCACGCTTCTATGTTTATAAACAATGTAAAAGTAAATTAAAATAAATTACAAATAAATAAGTAATCACAATTTTTACCTTCGTCACTGGCCTTTGCAATTTGCACAGCATGAAATATTCATAGAGTACAATTAAATAATTTGCAATGCCGTTCTGATTGTAAAGATAATAGTTTTGTTGAGTTTTGTTAATTTTAACCTCATACGCATGTTTTTATTTAGTTTGTAAATTGCGAGAAAATATTACAATTGTATAATCACTTCGCATAGACAAAAGGTCGTTTTAATAAACACACTAAGATTTTTTTATGTTAAGGAAAACAGACGAGCAAACGGGCCAGTTAAGTGGTCACCATCGCCTACACTTCATTTTATTGAAATTTTTCTAAGAGTTAAAAATAAAACATTAAATTTTTTAAAATATTTTGTCACCATTGCATAAGACTTTCATGCTTTTTGCGTCCGTCTGCGCTTGCGTCTCCGTGACAGTGAGAGTATTTCTCCATTTTGTAGGCCACGGAGATCGCACCTCGTCGAGACCGATTCGTATCGTGGGATACTTTGCCGCGAGAGAAAACCAAGCACAATTTTAAACCAAAATGGCGGGCAAAGATCACGCACAGTTTAAGTTTTAATGCTTGTAATTAAACAGATATACAGCTATTGACTGTTTTATGCATGCGTGATTGACGTTTTGCAACGGTAATTGGTGATAAATTAGTTTCAGATGAGATTGTGCAAAATTGTTTTAAAAATGCTTAGCAAAAATTTACGCTACTTTTTGTATTGATTGGTCGATCGAATTCCAATTAAAACAGGTTGTTTCACCGAAAGCATCATCGGATTCGTTTAGATTTATTTTTTAATCAAAGCAGATTATTTTCATTCGTTCCTATCCGATTAATCTGAAACACCGCAGTAAATCCTATAGCGTTAGCTAATAGGATGATCTGCTCTATTCCTGATAAAAATATTTTAATGAAAGTAAACTGTGGAGATTAGTTATTCAGTGTAGAGAGTAAAGAAATGTTGTATCCTGTACTTTTTACTCAAATTGACATTTATAATACCAATACCTACCCCTTCATATTGAGCCACAATGGCACGTACTTTTTCAGTACAAATTAATGAAACTTGACCTCTCGTAGAGCAATTCATTTAGATATCTAAACTTTGGATTGAAACCCTTTCCTACAGGAAATTTAAAAAAATCGACCCTCCTAAAATTGTCTAATGATAAAGATATTTTTTAGGAATATAATCTTCACAATTGGGGGTTTTCCAGCGATCAAGTAAAGTGTGAGTGTGGTGTCTTCCCTCAAACCATGGAACACTTGCTCTGCTGTCCCGCGTGTCCGTCCACCTGCACGCGGGAGGACCTTTTCGAGGCCAACCAGAGCACTATCGATGTGGCTGCCTTCTGGTCGGGAAAAATTTAATTCGGATCATCAACACGAAAGAAGAAGAAGGAATAAAAATAATATTTTAATGAAAAAAGACTTACTTGGCAACTTAATCATTTATCAATACTGTACCATGCAAGAGGTCAATACAAGTATTTTATTACCTGTGTTCTCGACTTTAAAACAAGTGCTAATAGGTGTTTCGTTATGGACCAACGATGTTACACATTTCGCGCGAACCGTATCGGGTTATGAAATAAAAGGCAAAAAATCCACCGCCCGCCCAATTGTAGCCCGCATGCTAATTTTAAACGCAACACGTTTCCACACTTCGTTTGCATTTCCCCAGAATTTCTTTCATTACTCCATCGCTATTATGTACCCTACCTATATTTGCAAATGGTGTATAGTCTGACTTTAAAGAGTAGAATTTAAACAATGGCAACCTTTTCTGAAATGATATCGGAATGTATGTTGCTGTTTGTCATTAGTGTTGTCGGTTAGGTTGCAATTGTTAACACTAAAAAAAAGTTAACACTAAACTATGAGGAGATCGAGAATCTCCTTAAATACTAGTATTTCTCCCCTTTTTGCCTTAAATGAAACGTGGTTTACACCGATCTCAAGATATTTTAATCGCAGTTTTTCATTTAACATTTCTCATTCATTTTGGCATGGAACACCATACATTTCTCTTGCACACACACATACACCCTCACACACACCCTCTCTCTCTCTCTCACACACACTCACACGTTATTATTATTATTATTATTATTATATAGTAAATAAGTACACAAATAAAGAGGTATGGAAGAGCGTGGCCCTCTGACACAGGTGTTGTCACACTTAAAAGAGGGCCTCCACAATTGTAAAATTTTTTGTACCTTTTTGTTACTGAATAAATCTTTTTATTATTAATTATTTAAGTTCTAGTCTTTATTCGGATGTCCATGATATTTTTTAACTCGGTACGTACGGAGGAGTCCTTGCAGGGAAAATGCAAGGATACATGTATATTTCAAATTTTCTCAAATTTCACCCAGAACGTCCAATATTTTTCACAAAATCTAAAACATAAATATTTACTTTTTTTGGGGGGTATTGTGTATCCTGTATTTTTGATTAAGTATAGATTTGGGTTTTAATATTATTAGGCATTAAAGTTAAAAATAATTTCATTTGAAGTTTTTTTTAATGTAATTGTTTATTTTTTTACTTAACTCAATATTAATTTTCATTGAGGAAAGTCCAAAAACCTAAGCAAAAACATTTTGCCGCAATGCTAATAGATAGATAACGATTTTAATGAAAAATAGTTAAATACCAATATTTCTATACTATTGCAACTATTATATTTTTATACCTACTATCTGCTTTTGTATTTTTATTGGTAAAAAAACTAGTATAGTTTAATAGAGTCTAGTCTAAGTACTTACTTAAAAAAGTTTTTTTCATATTTCCTAATTATTCAAGTAGAAGGACTTAATTTTATAGAAAACTTCATTAATTTTCGGTTCTAGAGATTCTTACTTGTTTTCATCAATAAACAACATAGTTCAAAATTCTATAACAAATTGTCAACTTCTGTTGCCGTAATTAAAAATTAATTACTCTCGATATTTTATTGGAAGCCTTAACAGAAACTTTGCAACGGACATTAGATAAATACAAACATTATGTAAGTTAAGTTAATGACGTAAAAATAAAAGCTCTAATTAAAATCTTGATGTTAAGAACAAGTTTCGTTTTATTCGTTTTATTTTATAAACAAACCCACTTAGTTGTATCTAACTCCTGTCATGTTTAATTACATCAATCAGTTGGTCGATAATAATTAATTATTATAATCAGATCGCAAAGGTACATAATGTAATTATATAATGTGATGCTTAGACACTTGTCTATTTATCTTTAAACTTATTTGTTTCTGTTATGAAATTTTTAAAAGTTATTAAAATAAATAGTCTACCGTTTATAGTTAGTATAAAATAGCGCTATGTGCTCTTATTAATGACATGTTTTATTGAAAAAAGTATTCATAGATTTAAATTACAATTTAAATTTATACGCACGATTATAAATTATAAGCTTTCATTCAATTAGAAAAGTTTAATTTATTAACGACGATGAATCAAAAGATCATTACAATACAATCACTATACACATACAGCTCGCATACTTAATTGCTTTACATCATTTATCAATTGCAAGCCAGCTTATTTTTATTCTGATCTTCTATATCATTTATCAACAAGTAACGAGGCGTCTAAATAGACTTTCTTTCGAATGTCGCAGAGAGAGTCGATGGAACCGTAAACGTTGTAATAAATGTACGAGTATGATTCCAATGAACTTATGCTGAGAAGAAAACTTACCTTGAAAGGAAAACAAGTGAAAATCACAGACACAATGTCACAAGAAAAGTTCGTACAGTTCAGTCACAGTTCACAGTCTTTCGCGTTCGTTTGACGCAGTGGTGAATCGAGGTTCTAAGTTCGTTCTCGGCCAGTGTCGTTGTAACACTGAGCTGCTCGACGGAAGAGTTGTGCGTGCTTGCGCTCGCGCACGTTCACCTAAAAGTAAAACCAAAACCGCGGGCGTTCGTTCCCGCGTAAATCGGAAAGACAAGTATCATTGCCAATCTTAGGGCCGTCTTAAGTTGTGGCCCCAGGCACTTTGGAATTTGCACACAAAAATCATGTCAAAGGAAAATAAAAATGCGTTGATAAAAACATGATCTTTCAGTTCTAAGTTAGAATGAAGATGTTGCTTTGATAATTTCCTTTGTTAAAACCGTTAAAATATATAATAGTTTAAAAAAATATATATCTGTAGACGTGAGTATTAAAATCAAGAACTCAATAAATTTTGCAGAGTAGCCTAAGAGATCTATTAAAAAAATATTTTTAAATTTATTATATCAAATTTTAACCTAATGGGGTATGCTAGAAGAGATCTCTCTTAGAGATAAGTCACGCCCTTTGTGCTTCACATATTTTTGTCTGAGTTTGTTATATATTATTTGTGTGTACAATAAAGAGTTAATAATAATACAGATAGGTACTTTTTTAAACATTTAAAATTAATAGATATGTTCCTGTATTCTGCCCCTCATCCACAAATTATTCGTCAGGCACCTGGGGCCTCATCCCCCAATCATTTCTGTGCTTACAGGGACCCTACCTAAAGGCGGTACTGGCCTATCTAACACCCTACACAACGTTTACAGGCGACTTATTAAGGTGAAGGATAGAAAAGCAGTAGCGATAGGTATGGGCAGTTTTCGTCAATCGATTTGCTATAGCGTGCGTACATTTCGTGACTGCACATTAATGGTAATTGGTGTTTTTAATTGGAGCGTGAGAGTACAGTCAAACTTTATCAAAAGATGTTCAAGTCATGTTGTTGCTAGATAAATGTTATGTAAAAGTGTATCCTATCTGGTAACTAACGTATCTTGATAGTACTTTAAAATATCTTAATAATGGCGAGAGCTTTTTACTTTTTTATTTGCAATGCGAGAATGTAAAGTCCATTATAGGAACTGTGTAATGGAATAAAGCTCTATATCATAAACATTGCTGTAATTGTTAATCATTAACATATAGAGATTTCATAGATATTGATCTTTTGCATGTTCATTACGATTATAATAGCTTGATATGACCTCAGGAAATTAAAAAAAGTACATGTAGAGTATGTACTATTTTTTTAATTGTAGAAGGAGAGCGGGCGTGCAATCGGACCACCTGATCGTGAGTTCACCGTCGGCGTCGTCTATAGACATCTCATTTCATTTTAATGTTATTCGAGGGTTTTGGATGCGCTGCTCACCTTGAGGACTTAGATGTAGTACCTTACGTGTCAGTAATTACGCTGGCTCTCTTACCCTTTAAACTGAAATATAAGCATTGCTGCTTCGTGGCAGAAATAAGTAAAAGGGTGGTACCACCCCGGGCTGACTCCACAGAGTCATATCACCTTGATATAGGTAGGGGTTTCATATCCTGAACAACTTTCACTATGAGGCCAACTCTAATCACGAAAAAAATCAGCTGTTTCATACATTTCGGTCGAATGAGCTTTTTTAAACGTATGGAACGGCTGATTTTTTTGTCACGATTTCCGAAGTGAATATTTGTCAATTATGGATACTGAACAACCCCATTCGGCTTACAACTTTTTCTGCGTCTTTGAAACATGTTTTTTGCACAAATAGAACGGTAATAATATGTCGCGACTTCTAATATGGTTGAACTGTATTCTTAAAAAAA
The DNA here is from genome assembly GCA_947369225.1 of Hofmannophila pseudospretella. Lineage (NCBI taxonomy): Eukaryota > Metazoa > Arthropoda > Insecta > Lepidoptera > Oecophoridae > Hofmannophila > Hofmannophila pseudospretella. The sequence continues at coordinate 10,612,730 of OX376316.1, forward strand.
TATATACCATCATAATTCCAACGTCAAAAAAATCGATGGGATTTTAGTAGTAGCGCAACAAGATTGGCAACATTATCATTAAATCTTTGTCACCACATGCGTCAATTCTGTGGTAACGGTTACTCTGACTTGCGACAGGTCGAGTCGATAAACGCATATGAGTTGGGAAACTCGAGTGATATACTTACTCTGTTTTTACACTAGGATTGCCTTCGACTTTGTTTTACTTTTCTACATGTACTTGCCTAAGTACCAAGTTACTTGTATATGACTGTCCTATTTTTAATGTCATCACTTGCCATTTATTAATCCTCGACCGATCAAGGGAGGGCGTGTTATAAGTTTGCCACGTTTGTCTGTTTGTCTGTCTATTTGTGTTTGTCTGTGGCATTATAACTTGTGAACGGATGGTCCGATTTGGACCCGGTTTAATTTAATTAATAGATAATTTTGTCGAGAGTGTTCTTAGCTAGGCCTGATAAAAATTGGACCAGTGGTTTCCAAGATCTTGGAGTGTCTTTGATGACAGATGGAACCTCTGGAACGGTAATAGCTATATGGTTCGAATTTGAGCTCAAATGTTTATGATCATGGTGACCTTCTCACATGTGAAACCTTGAGGACCTGATGATGACCAGGAAAAAGTAAGGGGATCTCCACAATGGTAAATCGAGGGTTTTTAATTTTTAAATTTAGAGTTTATTATAGGGGTGTAGATAAAAGGCTAGACTTAGTTTTAAAAAAATATGTAGGTAATTTAGGTGTAGGTAAATGATATGAAAATGTGAAAAATGTTCAGGTGCATGATACGATGTCGCCTAACGTAGTCCTTCCGTATCACTAAGGACAGGTCTCTTAGTAGACTTATATTGTAACCATTGCATTAATTAAAAAATATTTCGTCGACTGAAAGAATTTGCAGAATCTGCATCTTAGTGTCTACAGCTGGGGTCGTCTTTCTACTCTCATCTTAACCAGGAAATATTTCTTATCGTTAACAAATTATTTGTAACGCAAATAAAAAAGTTTTATAAGAAGAAATTTTGGTTCTAGTGATTCTGATTGGATTTGAATAATACATAGATCATAGATATACATATTACATAGATCTTTAGAGTCAGGCACAAATAAAATATATTAATTTTTTTTTTAATTTTTTTAATGTAGGCTATTTTTCCCCCGGGAAAATTTCGAATTCCCACTGGAAACTTCCAGCAGCGTCGTGTAGCGAGAGGCTAGTTTATAATTAAGAAAACAGTACAATACAAACAGACACGACAATATGACGATACTAGCATAGATACCATAAAAGTGCAGTGCAAATTTTCTACACGACTTTAATCCTTATTCCGTCCAACTCGGTAGGTACAGTCAAACACAAGCTATTGTATACCATCTGTCAAAAACCTTCGAATAAATCTCAACCTCATGTCTGCGCAATATGATACATTTCAGATTCTCAGATCGCAGATTTCAGGGTAGGTGGACCTGTGGTCGACTGTACATATTCGTTGCGAAACGTGTAATCAATAGTTGCAGAATAGCTCAATTCAGATCGACTGTTGCTTATGAGTTTGTTGTATTGTGTCGTGATAGTTTTCACTCGTTGTAGCATGCACGTTTTTTATAAGCCTTTAATGTTTAGAATATTAATAATTTATTGAGCGTCAGTGGCGTCGTGGCTAGGACGTCGGACTCCCATTGTGGAGGTCCCGAGTTCGAAACCAGGCAATGTCATGTACCAATGAGTGTTTCGGTTTTTTCGAAAGACGTACGTTTACCGACTGCTTTGACTGTGAAGGAAAACATCGTGAGAAAACCTGTATGTCTGAGGAAATTAAAAGTTTCCGAAGGCGTGTGAAATCCGCCAATCAGCATTGGGCCCACTCGGTGCCCTCTTGTGCAAGGGGACGCGATGTTTGAATCTGTTGGGGCCTGTGACCCAACAGATTCAAAATCGCGTCCGCTTCGCGTCTTTTGTGTGACTTGCGAGTTGCGCTTGCGACTAAAAGAGGTAGGAGCAAGTTGTGAAGACAAGACAATGTCCTCATAGAGTTCATAATCATAACCATTCCCATTATAGTTGTGTTGTTAGTAGTCCCATCGTGAGGAAACCTGCACACTGAGATAACCAGTGTGTGAAATGGGGAAGGCAATGGCAAACCACCCCATTAAATCTGCCACGAGAGTCGTTCTATGTGATTAATTTCTTAGAATGATCACGACCCTCAACAATGAGGAATACGACTTAGAAGAAGAAGAATTGTGTAGAATATGTCTGTTTTTAGTCAATCGTTGTTGATGTTTGTTCATTACTGCTGTCGATAACCATGAAAGAGTTGATTCTTTTGCATCGATGCGTAGAATTTAGCTTTATTTACTTTGTCAATATTCGCTGACATTCTGTGTGATGATCTGGTCATCTGATTGAACATCTCATCAATATAATTCAATTCAATTTATTTTATTTAAACTTACATAAGTAGGTACAGGTAAGAGATACGAGTAGTTATTTGAAGACGTAACCTGACTCAGGGCTCAAAATATATGCACTCACTCACCCTTATTGTCTGGCTATCTGACTCCCAACTAGGTTTCCCTGTGTGCGGGATATCAGAAATCCATTCATGTGTCTCACTCGATGTTTTAATTTACACTTAAGCACTGTACTTTTGTTTACTTTTTTTACTTTAAAATTACTTGTAATTTTCACCACCACCGGAAAATGTAGGTATAATATATTTTTTATTTTATTTTAGTTTTTAACGTAGTAATATTCACTATAGATAAATAATTATGTTATTATTATAATATTTATTAGTATCGGCGTGTTTGTCTGTCTGTTTAGCCGTTCGTCCGTTCGGAATGTCAAATAGGGCAATCCCCTTGCCCGGGAATGACTCGAAACAAATTAAATATTTAACCTTTGGTTTAGGCAACTACACGAAAATACTCTTAGATGTAGTGAAGAAATGTGGTTTGGGTTGAAAACGTAAAATGTGTTTACATGTGGAATGAGAATGGATCGACGACATACATTAATACGGAATGACAATAACAAGAATCTTGAATGATCGTTTGAGGAAAATTGTATTGAAAAATTAGAAATGACTTTATATAACTTCACCTGCATATTTCTTATCTCCAGGTTTTTGAAATTAAATTACTTTTATTTGCAAGAAATGCGACATAATTTTAGATAATATTAATATCGAATTTTAAGTGTTTAGCGTAGCTTGGCATGCATTTTTTTAAATATATTTATATTTTTTAATATATTTTTTTATTAAATAAGGAGAGCAGACGAGCAAACAGGCCACCTGATGTTAAGTGGACACCGTCGCCCATAGACATCTTACCTCATTATTAATATTAGAGGGTTTTTGATGCGCTGATAACTTTGAGGTCTAAGATGGATTGCCTCATGTGCCGGAAATTACGCTGGCTCTCTTACCCTTCAAACCGAAACACAGAAATGCAAGCATTTCTGCTTCACGGCAGAAATAGATAAGAGGGTGGTACCACCCCAGGCGATCCTTAACATTAGGATCTACCACTACTAATTAATTAGGTCATTGTAAAAGTTCAATTTGATTCTGATGTAATACTTTATTCAGTTGGATACTTTATTTGACAGAAACGATAAACTCGAAGTGAACAATTTCTTGGTTGAAGTGAACAAGCCTACATGATAGGCTCATATTGAAACAAGCGCCTGTTTAAATTAAACAATCTTTTTTATTCAGCGTACAATTTACACATCAGATATTTCATCAGCCATCTCTTCACTCTCCTCCTCCTCGCGTCGTAATCCTCAATGCTGAGGGTCGTGACCACCTTTAGGTATCACCTTCTGGCGGATGATCTTCCTCCATTTATTTTTGTCCCCGGCGGTGTGGATGGCATCGTGAATTGTAGAGTCAAGGGTGGTGCGGATTTGGTCGGACCAGCGCATCGGACTACGTCCTCGAGGCCTCTTCCCTTCCATTTTTCCGGTCACAATAAGTTTTTCGAGGTTGTCACTGTCTTTCCTGGCAATGTGACCGAAATATCTCTTCACACTGCAGGGTATAAATGCCTGGACAAATGATTCAACCAAAGCCTCATCAAAAACTTGAATTAAGATATAGTTAGCATCGAGCCTTATTACTACACCTCGTTACTGCACTGACGTACACAACATAGTTTCTAAAAATAAATGGTTTTGGATGACAGCCGGCACTGGTAGTTTAAAAATGCCCGCAATTATATGCCTTCTAAAAAATAATAAGTTAAAATCATTGTGCAATAAAAACAAAATAAAAAACAAATTCCAAAACACCACAAATACCAAAGTGTGCCATTTTGACCCCTATCTCCTCCAACGTGACGTCAGCGCGACAAGATAACGGGGTCTACTTGTTACCATGAAGGTACGAACGCCCGCCCCTTGGGGAGGGAAACAAATTTTGCTTTCATCCATGATTATTACCTATGATCGGAGTAGGTAGGGCTCTTTCGGGTCAATGTCCTCAAAGGTTATATTAATATGGATATGATTTCGGGATCCCGTTTTAAGTTATCGAGCAAATGTTGTAAATTACTTTTATAAACCTCGCCCTTACTCGGCGGATTACGATTTTTTTAAAAGTGTGAACTTACGAAGAAGTTAAAACACTACCATAGATACACTAGCGCCATGAATCTTCAAAAAAAATATAACGTTAAAAATCTAAATAATATATTTATTCAATCCCGCAAATCCCGGGATTATTGGACATACTTATCCATATTATGACCGTATGTGGCAAGTACCAAAAACAGCCCTACCTACTCCGATCATAGCTTATTACCGATTAAAATAAGTCATAAATAAAATAAAAACTTTAAGTAAGTAAAGTAAAATACACTTTATTGCACAAATAGAAAACAAAAAACAAGAGATAGAAAAGGAAATAGTGAAGTACAATTTAGGCGGCCTTATCGCTAAGAGCGATCTCTTCCAGGCAACCATAAGTAAGCATAAAGATAGTGAAAGAAAACCTGTGTTATATTATAAGAGGTTTTTTTTTCTTACATAGGTGATATTTCGTTCTGTGGGTCATAATAATAAATTTGAAATATATTGCTACAGTATTTTTCAGTGCCACATAATATCTGCGACGAACGAGCACAATTTCCTTGCCAAAATCACCTCACGGAACGACTTCGGCTGGGAGTGGCCGTGATTTATCTTTCTAAATTGATTTAATGACTAAAGGACGACAACTTACCGTTCCTACCCTCAAAGTTAGTCGAAAAACTTTTTTTGTTCCGGTTAGGAAGGAGTACACTGTATACATTATAAGGAGTACAATATAAGGAGTACATTATAATGTTACTAAATTTCAAAATTGGCTCGTTATATTGTGAGAACAACGTAAGACTGACAATATTTCGTTTTATTATAATTTCACTAGCGTTATTATAACAAAACGACATTGACAATTTTATAGCGACATGTATATTGAAAACTTAAATAAGTAAATACTTAATTAAAACCGTTCTGATTTTTTTTACATTTATTTTGGTACTAAGATTTTCTGGAAGATTAAATAATATCTACAAAGCCTACAGGTACAAATACAATGCTTAATAGCTGTGTTTAGTTTAGAGGTTTTTAGACATAGAAAGAATAAACATCGTATCAAGTTTCAAGGACTTTGTAAAGGTGTACTTATAGTAATTAGCAACTTTAAAAAATAATTGACTTCGATACTATGCTGGGCCCGTTTTTTAATAAATTCAGAGGGGAAAAATAGGGAAAGTTATCATTCTACGCTACACTCATCTAGAATGTCGAGTAGTATCACATGGGAGCTCTCAAGGTCTTCAATTCAGGAACAAAGCACATGGGAGTTTTGCGATTAACTCGCCCCGAGTGCAGATCTCCATGTCTGTTTGCAACTGAGAATATCAAGGACATGTTATGTGAAGTACAGTATAATTATATATGCACACACATTATGGAAACTGGAGGTAATATTACAGTAAAACAGTAGGGCTACTAACGAATTTATTGAACACACGTGATGTATTATCACAATAATGATACGAAAGATTTTATCAAATAAGCGCCTAATTACTAGACTAGTGATTTTGTTATACCAACACTCGCTTAGTGTAGCTTCGTCTTTATTATGTGTTCCCAAAAACTTATCTTGCGGTAACAAATGAACGAAGTTTTGACAGCTGCGATTCGTGACCGCTGTGCGTGTTGTCAGCGCTTCCCAAAGCGTCGTAACAAACAGAGCAATTAATACCAAGTAGAATGAAGCCCTTCGAAGTGCCTACAAACAATAAAGATAGGATCGGCTCTTAAACGCACGCAAATAAACGAAGTGGGCAGTCGGGTAGCCCTTTACTTTGAGTTTTGAAAGCTTTTGAGAATTAAAGCTAGCGAAGGAAAAGTTTATGTTGGCTAAAAGTTGACAGCTTCCAAGAAAAAAATAATTCTTCAATCGAATGGCATAATTTGTCTGTCACTCTCAATATTTGCATGTTCTCTAAGTATTAGCGAAATACCTTTGTAGTATTTAAATAAATTGAATTGAATTAGATAATGATTTGAATTGTATAAATAAAAGCTTATACACTTTTAATAATATAATTATGTAGTCTTTTAAAAAAATGAAAAACATTACCGATTTTTTCAATAGGTCTGATTATTGTTAATTGCTCATAACACCAAACGCCATGATCGAAAAAGCACCATAAATATCTCTATATAATACTGAAAACTCTATTAGACAGCTCTATTTAGACTTCGCCAGATAGGTACCTGTCTTTAAAGTCTAATAAATTGTAAGTATCAGTGCTTATGCTAATTAATTAAATTTATATTACCTACATTCAACAATTTTTATGGTATGAGAATATGGGAATATTTGTTACCTTAAATTCTGAACGATATGAATGAGGAGAAGAAATTTATAATGAAAGCATTTCTTGAATCAAACAAGTAAGACAACAAGTATATTCTCTAAGTACATCATTCATTTTAGTCAGATACTTTTATATGTATTATTTTTATTGTTTGCTTCATACCCCGTGCATAAGTTTAAGGTTTTATTTTATTTTTTATTAAACGATTTTTTGTCCTTGATTACCTCCGATTTAAATTTTTCGGAGTCCTTGTGTTCTCTTTTTTTAATTTTATTTATTATACTTTATATATATAATAAAAACATAGATAGATACTTTTACATGCATGCTTTTTATTGGTTTGCTTCATACCCCGTGCATAAGTGTAAGGTGCGAATCGGCATCGCGGCGTGCGGGGCGTACCGCTTACTTACGTTTCATAAGCGTCGCACGGGCCGGTGTTGAACCTGTGGCCTTATGTCCAGCCCTGTAGTCTCGGACAAAGAATAGAGCTACGGTAACTCCTGCCTGTCGTAAGAGGCGACTAAAAGGGATCAGGGTCGCGGGCGGTTAAAGGGGACTTTGGCCGTCCATTGGCTGGCGACCCTAGGGAAGGCAGCAACGTGCTATGGCCGCACGCTGCCGGAAACGCGAGGTGGTACACCTCCCAGGAAGAGCCCAAGGCAAATGCTAATGCCAGTGCGTTTCTCTGGAGATCCCGGAGCCCTCCGATATGCACGAAGCCGGCCACCGAGGGGGTTGTAGTGAGTAAAAATCTCACATACCCAGTCTCTCCCCCAGGAGGCTTAGTATCTTTCGAAGATTACCAACGTAAAAAAAAGTGGCCTTTTGTCATCTTACTGTAGTCCGAACTCTCTTCACGGTAAATCCGAAAAGGATTTTTGTTTAGCGTGTTCTATGTATTTAGCATGTTTTGTAATTATTTTGAACAGTATTAATACAATACTAATTATGCACCAGGTCGCCATCGAGGGATCTGTCGTTGAGGACTATCATTATCACATACGGAGTCGCCCTGCAAGCGATCAGTGCAGTTATTTTGCTACATCCTGTAGGGTACTCTATCAAGTTCAAGATAATGGAAATATAATTAACACCCGCTCATACTTATGTATACTTAATGGGTTTCGGACAGTTTCGTGAGTTGTTCTAATGCTTGTCTCAGAATTAATTTATAAGTTGCAAATTGAATAAAACGCGGACAGAGAGGGGAAGAGTGTATTTGGTTCGCAGATGGAGTAAACAACAATATTTACTTACATTGAAGATAAACTCTGGAATGTGGAAAATTCTGGTGGAATAATAATAACTATGAAGAGTCAGAATGATAGTAATTTGTAAAAACAAAGCATCACGATTTCTGAGGGTTATGTGTAAGTATCATAGTAATTTCAAATCAATAACTGATGTAGGTATTATATAAGGTCTTTTTTAATAGTAACAAACATTTGGAGGGGTATATGCTGGTCATTTGTACCACTTTACACGAAAAATTAACCTTGCTACTCGTATGAAAATTTTCCATACTGAAGAAAAATAAACTCTATTATTTTGCGCCTTGATGGCATAAACGCATCCATTTCGTTATTAATGAAACGAGTTTAATTCATATTTCTTATTTCAGTATTAGAATAGTAATAATTCATTCATATGTTGAATTTTCAAACGAACAATTTTGTCGTTTTTCTCGAAAATTTAATGCGTAAAAAAATTTTTTTTGGCCTGTCGTTATTTTTATAACCTATAACTGACACCCTAGAAATATTTGCTACTAATAAAATAGGACACTATATAGGTATAAAGTGTAAAATATAATGGTGCAAAGTACGTACGTGCTTTAAACGGTAAATGAGCCACGAAATTACCGCCATTATTCAATTTATTCAATTCTATTCAATTCAATTTATTTATTTAATCTCATTTTGGTTTACAGAGATACCTCCAAAACACCATCATGTCATACAATACTTACATTATACATAATATTTACAATTGAACTAATATAGGTACTTATTTACTATTTAAGTATATAAAGCTATTTCTTATAAATGTTCCCATGTTATCAACAAATATATCTATTTCGAAGTTCTGAGCGAGCATGTCACCGAGCAGGCGGCGCGCGCGTGACGTGGGCGCGTTGCGTGCGCGTCCTATGTATGAGTTATTCCAAGTTCTTAAGGTTAGCAGTGTAACGAAAACCCTCTAATAACATTATTTATTATTATATAATATTGAAACAAGTACCTGCTCGAAACATGGTACGCGATTATCTATTTTCTTATTTTTGCAATTTAAAACTGGGAAACGTAGATTTTCCAAACATTCGATGCCAACGAGCCGAGTTTTATATAATTAATACTTATTTAAAACAATATAATGAAAATGGGAAATTGAGTTTATTTTGATAACAAACACGATAGATTCTAATTAAAATAGCTTTACATTAAAGAAAAAGATTGAATAATTATATAATAAAGTGAAATATTGTTTTATTACGGGATAGAGGAAGTTTAGCGAAGGAAGTTCGCACAAGACTGTCTTGATTAGCTAGCAGCTTATCTGTACGGAATAGAAGGTAATGAGACGCACAGCTGTAGCGCTCACTGAAACGAATGAAAAAATGTTGAAAATGTAAAGTAGAATACTTTGAAAAAAAAAATTTTACTTTACTTTTAAACTGTTTTTTCTACTCCCATTTCAAATTTGTTCATTAAAAAAACCACAATCAATAATATAAAGGGGTTCATTCGTCATGGTCGTGTGAAAATAGTGTTTTAATGAAATATTAAATAACAGTTTTAGACTGGCTTATGTAATTTTTTTTGTGGCACTGCATACAGGTACGCTTTCGTATTAAATGCACTACATTTCACTGGCCATTTACTTGGTACTATAGCCATTAAAAAACTCGACACCCAAAATGATATCCATCCTCAAAATGTCTACGGTTTCCATAGTTACCAATAACTATCAAGCAGACGCGATGTACGGCGCCGTTTTAATTTGTTTCTCTGAATGTGTTATAATAATTTATAATCGACGAAAATTAAAATAATAATTATGACAAAAGTTTTATACCATCTGAATTAATTGAGGTGGCTATGGAGACGAGAAAACGGACGGACCTCACACTGTTTTGTCGACTGACGAGCTGTCATGGCGTCTGTATAATGGTTTGTATTTTCTGTTATTTAGTTCATGGTCGTAAAAAAGTATTGTACGCTACGTACGTAGTGGCGATTTTAACACTCGAGCTAGCTTTTCTAACTCAGCTACGCTTCGTTTCATTAGCAGTTCTCATGTTAAAATCGCTATCATTACGTGGCCGTTGCATGAATAAACTACTACGAGTATTATTTATGAGTTACGCAAAACTTTCAGTGTGACCCCCTTTTTTTAATGACGTTTATTGTATACACAAGGAATTTCCCCGGATCGCTGAACTTAGCCCCAGTGAATCCCAGACATAAGATATCATTAGCCGATATCCTCTCGGCGCCAATTAAAACGATTTCGGTACACTTGTCAGGAGTCTTGTTTTCAACCTACAGTATTGTAGGTAGGAACAGTTCATTATGTGTATAAATAAAAATATAGATAGGCATCATTTCAGGTATATTTGTAGTAATGAAAAAACGAAAAATATAATATTTTTGGTTTATGGATTAGAATTTACTTACAAACTCTTCTGTGATATTAATATTATGATGATAGTGTATAAAAGAGCGTGGATTTTTATTTATTTTATTTATAGCTACTGGTAAATGAAAGATCTAATGAAGGGTAGCCTTCCACTGTCGTTCAAGCGAAAACTCGTCGACATGTGTATCTTGCCCATCCTAACCTACGGTGATCAGACATGGTCGCTAACAAAACATCAAAAGTCCAAACTCAAGGTTTGCCAGCGTGCTATGGAGCGTTGTATATTAAACGTGAAAAGGACTGATCGCGTCAGGAACACGACCCTGCGCTCCAAAACACGCATTGCTGATGCAATCACCAAAGCATCTGTATTGAAGTGGGACGGGTAGGCCGCGTATGCCGCATGCATCCGGAAAGGTGGGCAAAGATCGCTATACACTGGGTGCCATAAGACGGACAGCGGCGCCGAGGCAGACCCAGGCGTAGGTGGAAGGACGATATCGACCACATCCAAAAAGGATGGTATAAGGACGCTGAGGATAGGGAAAATTGGAAAGGAGGCGGGGAGGCTTTTGCAAAGCAGTGGGACAGTTTATAGGTTATTAAAAAAAATTAATAAGGAGAGCAGACGAGCAAACGAGCCACCTGATGTTAGTGGTCACCGTCGCCCATAGACATCTCACCTCACTGTTTTAATATTAGAGGGTTTTAAATGCGCTGCTAACCTGGAGGACTAAGATGGATTGCCTCATGTGTCGGAAATTACGCCGGCTCTCTTACCCTTCAAACCGAAACACAGAAATGCAAGCATTTCTGCTTCACGGTAGAAATATACAAGAGGGTAGTACCACCGCTATATAAAATTGTTAATTTAATTGAAGTACAATTGGCCAGCGGCGATCAACAATAGGTTTCTTAACCTATGAAATTATGCAAATGTTTCGACGCTACGCTTTCGTGGTCATATATTTCATACGTGCATTTCCCAACTGTGACCTTCGCGGCGGCCTATGTTCACCTGTGAACGTGACAATATTTGATAGCTTTCACAGGGTGTTTTGCTGCTCTTAATGGCGAAGGAACACGTGATGAGGAAACGTATGTAGGTACGAGGCCTGTTCCATTCGGTTCAAGTTCGGTTCGCTACATCCAATCACAAAGCGCTAATTTCAAGTGGGGGAAAGACCGAGCGCATGTGATTGGTTGCAGTGAACCAAACCGTGGCCGGTATAGGAATCCGAGACGACAAATAAGGGATGTGAAATCAGTGGAGTACCTAAGTAAATTGAGGATACTTTTCCATTTAAATACAAACACAAGTTGTTTGTGTTTGAACAACCCTAACTTAACACCCTGTAGAGTTGCATAGAGCAAATTAGTTACCATATGGGTCAAAGTTGATGTATGCGAATGGTTCCGAGATTGACATTTACCCCTTATTTGCGTATAATAAGCTCGCCTCTACAAGGTTGTCTAAAGTTGTCTATATTGACGAATGGTAGAGCTGAATGATTTTGTTTGTTTTAGTCATCACGATATTTGTGCCGTCCTCATTTGAGCTGTTTGAATGTAAACACTTGAGATTTTATTGTAAGTACTTTAGGTTAGTTTAGCCTCGTTCTAGCATAACAATACACAAATTTAGAGAAAAAAATTCAGGGGCAACCAACATTCGTATATGTTGTTGTTTTTCCATTTTACCATTTTTCCCATTTTTGAAACCATAATTTTTCTCATGGTTCTTTATTTAGATATCACAGATCTGTTTTATTTATAATTATTTTGCTGTCACATAACTAACTTTATTTCCTAATTCCAGCATCTCCATTCCGCCTTCGGGCTACCAGGCACGGGGAGGGGTTCCATCCTTATATTGTTGATATCCCATCTGTTCGTACGAAGCGATTTGCTTCATCGTTAATTATGCGAACGGCTAAGGAATGGAACATCCTGCCGGCGTCTGTATTTCCCGAAACCTACAACCTTGGGATCTTCAAGACCAGAGTGAATAGGCATTTACTGGACCCGCATGCTCCATCGTCGACTTCATCGTCGCTTACCATCAGGCGAGATCGAGGTCAAATGCGGGTTTAGTATTCTATAAAAAGAAATCGTTCTTTTCAAACAATGACCCTAGTGTCATTCGTGCTCAGTAAAACACCTCAACGCATATCACTTTTATAATTAAGCCGCGACGCGAGTATAGTCATCAACTTTTTGACGGACCGTCAGTATTGCGCTATCGAAACAATTTATTTTGTAATTAAACCCTCTGACATATACATCCGCGCACGACAATCTTGGCATTGACCACTCGAATGACGTCAAGTATAACGTTCCGTCTAATTCGTTGCTGATGGAAACCTTCAATACACGAACTATTGTAATTAAGTTTTTAGAGGAATTCCGCTTTGGTAATAAGCTTATTATTTGGCTGCAGCTTATTTATCTCCTTTGAGCGAATTGTTTATCGCTTTAAGATGTTTATGATGAATATGCGCCCAGTATCCGTGATCAGATCGCTGTGTTAGATAACTTTGTGTTCTTGGTCAGACTAATCAAACTAAATGATCTGATCGCGTATACGATTCAACTACGGATACTAAATTTATTTATATTTATCAATTTCACTTTCCACCAAGGACACAAAACGTGGTCGGATTGATCTAACAGAGTAACCGAACGAAAAATAAAATGTATTAAGACGATAATTTCATACATGGACGAAAAGGGATCAAACTATTTTGGTAGGTATACTTACCACAGTTTGGCACACGACCAAACCCTACCCTTAATTACCCTTTATTTTACTACCTTTTATAAATGTAAAAAAGAACGGATGTATCAACTAAATGATAATGAATTAAATAATAGAAAGTAAGATTTTTTGCACTAAGTTTATAGCTACATGAAACGCAATTGGGTGAATAATGGCCTAGACCTCAAAATAGGCAGGTAGGACCGCGATTCCAAAGATTGGGATTTTCGCAACTTTGCTGATTTGACCGTGACGGCAGGATGCTGGTGGACGTGGGAGCGCTCCCGGGAGATCGTGGTCTTCGGTTGAAGCACTTTATAGCACAACTCACAGGGCTTTTGATATTTTTCATCTCATTTCCAAAAGTTTACGACCGGTCGCGGGAAAACCACAGAGAAGAGAGAGGTTTCTTTTTTTTTCTTATTGCGTTTAGTAGGAGGCAAATGTGGTATGTCCAAACAGCCTAGGTCTAATGCATGGTGCAGCAGGCGGAGTCCTACTGCGGTATGAGGCATAGTTCTACAAATTATTTATTTATTTTAAAAAAATAGTGTGAATAATAAATAAGTGTGAATAAAGAATAATAAGTCTTTTATGTACATTAACATTGAAATGTGTAACTTGAATTTTATAACCTTTTATAACCTTAATACTTTTAGAATAAATGTCCGTCAATAAACAGTTGATCTTATTAAAAAATGTCAGAAAAATGAACGTTTATCTTGGGTGGTCTTGATCGTGATAAGTGGGGGTTTATTAAGAAGTCTAGGTTCTCCGCACACTAGCGCCGTTAATCGAAATAAAAACATCTTTGTTTAATTATTAAGTATTATTTTAAAAAAATACCCGAAAGCTCTCCGAAAGGATAAGTAGTATTATTTTAAGCTAGCTACCCTTTTTTACCCTAGTCGAATTCCTGAAGCTACTGTACGCATTATCGCCAAAAGTGGGAGCAAAAATGTACTCATTATGTAGCGTTTACAGCTAAAACTAAGTCCAAACACTTTCAAGTGCCTTTGTGAAGAGTCTCTGAGCTACGTGCTTGTGATTCATATTAATTGCACCCTAATTGATGCTAACGCGATGCTAAAAGGTCACGATCAATCATTCATAATACGCTAATATGCAGGTATATTAATATTTAGTAAGTATACGTGCATTATGTACTCCTGTCCTGTCAGTCAACTCTCAGGACATTTATGACGTTTCGTGGGATTTTACTTACTATAAAAATAATAACAATTTTAAGAAGGACGTTTTCAGAGTCATGCGTGTATCGTCACGCACGCGGGTCAACTCCGCGGCGTGATCCACGCATCACAACCATAGAATAATATTGGCATATAGAATGGCCACTCCCTGCCTCCCACCGATTCCAATACCGCTTACGTCTAATAACTAACCTGGTAACACATCGTCTGGAGGCCGTCAGACATGTTATTGTTGTTTTTTAAGTTTGACATGGCTGTTTAGGCTACTTCCCTTTGCCATTTTTCGAGATGAACTGAACAAAAAAAATGATAAGCGTTGTTGGGTGTGTATAGTTTGGAAAAATAAATAATATAAAACGACACGAGTGGCCACCTTGCGAGTGCGTGGAGACCTTGCAAATTAACATTGTGAATTTTCACGCAAGCGGGGCAAGCCCGCGTACGTGACAAAATCCGCCCGACTCTGAAAACGCCTTTAGTAAAAGTCGTGACAAACTTGTATAGGTACAAAACCTCGAAATCATGTATAACGATAAGCGTACTTAAAATTTGAAGCATACGATTGTAAAAATACTAAGTTTGAAATCAGTATTTTTCATTTATTCGCTGAAATATTATATTGGTTAGAATGACAATATTACCTAGTCTTACTTAGCTTTCTACGTAAATTGTATAATACCAAAGTTTGATGATCATAATTATTATTAACCTTTGATTTACTTTCATCTTCACAAACTAACTTCGCCATTGTTCGAAAAGTAATCGGCCTCTTTTTAACTGTATTCAAAGATGTCTAGCAATATAGTCGAATTTATTATAGTCCTTTTCACATAGGAAGCCAAATCGAACTTTAATAAAAACCTAAATAAAATGTCGATTCTTACTAATAGATGTTGGAAGTCTTCCGATTAGTATCGGCTGAGTCACAGAGAAGACACAGAGGAGGACTTCTGACTGTCATATGTGAGAACCCGTATTTTATTTAGGTTTTTATAAAAGTTCGACGTGCCTTCCTATGTGAAAAATACTATAGAGCGGATTTTGTAAAATGCAAAATGATAGGTAATTGAAATACTTGTAAGATAATTTCAAGTACGATAAAAAATGTACAAAACTCCTCCATAATACCAAAGAAATAGAAAGGTAAAATTAAACTTTCTTCAATAGTGATAAAAAACCAACTTTCTTTCTCCTAATTAATCCGTGGTATTCTCCTTGGACAAGAACGTGCAGTTTCATTTCTTTTATTAAGAATTTTAAAAGTTTAAAGCCAAGAATTTTATTGTAAAATTACAGAAAAGCGAAATGATATTGAAATTGTAAAATTGCGCCTTAGGTATACATAATAAGCTTCTTATCACCCTCTGTTATAATTATAGAGAATTATCTTAAACTGTCACTGATGATCCTGAAATACACCTGAAGAAGGTATTTAAACAATTTAAGCTGTATATTTACTCATATCGTTGTCAAGTTCAGGGAAATATGGATAAATATTATTTTACTGCTCTTTTCTTGTGTTTATCTTTTAGTCCAGGTACTTATTATTTTTTTAATATCTGTTTGCGTTCATATTGTAAATTGAATTAAACTTTATTGTGCTTTAATTTATATCTTCAATTCAATGGTTAAAGCTTCCACGATATTTTTTTCAAAATTTGCAAAATTTTCAATCGATTGATAGTCTATTAACGAAAAATAATCACGATTGAAAATTTAGTCACAATAATGACTAAATTAAATTATCATTAGTTTAACACTAATACAGAAATTCTTGTTTTTTTTCCTTTGGTTATAATTTTTTTACACGACAATAGAAAAATATGGTAATTTCCAGATGTACTGAGCAAGAAACACGGTCGCCACTCAAAGGCAGGTGACGATGGCAAAATAGTTGGAGGCTACAACACTACCATCCAGAATGTTCCATATCAAGTATACCTGCTCCTCAAGAAAGGAAACGATTACTACCAGTGTGGAGGATCCATCATTAGTACACGCTATGTTCTGACTGCCGCTCACTGTCTTACAGGGTACGTACTATACTTACATACGTAAAGTGGAACTAAAACCCCCATCTACTTGTAACTCTAGTTGAACTTCTCATTGATCATTCTATGGAATTTACCACATATATAGAACAACTCCCATTGGCAGATTTGATGGGGTGGTTTGCTATTGCCTTCCCCATTTCACACTCTGGTTATCTCAGTGTACAGGTTTCCTCACGATGTTTTTTTTTCACCGTTAGAGCGATCGATAAATGTAGATTAGGTACGTGAGTCTTCGAAAAAACCGCAATTTAAAATCATTGTTATATGCAAGACAAGCAACAAGTGAATACTAGTTTTAAATATTCTAAAATGTGGCATATACAGTAATTCCCTGGTGGTCGGGACCAGGATTAGCCTGGTTGCAACATAAAAAAAATACACGAACAGTTTTGCCTGCAGGCAAGCTAGGAATGAAATATGCATCTCATGAATAACTGGTGGATAATACTTCTATATATTTCAAACGTGTTGTGGTCTATTGAACATTATTTATTTATTTATATTCACAAAAATAATTTGGCCAAAAATGATTTCAGTAAAAAGTTAGGTTAGGTACTTGCATACTTACTTATAATTGATTTTGTTTTAAGACATAATACAACTAAATAGGTTTAAAACTTTAAATAGGTTTAAAATAAGTCTTTTTCTACTCCAATTTCGTAATTTGTTCATTAAGAAACCACAATCAATAACATAAAGAGGTTCATTCGTCATGGTCGTGTGGAAATAGTGTTTTATTGAAATATTAAATAACAGTTATCGATTGTATTATGTAAATTTTTCTTTGTTGTATGGCACTGCATACAAGAACTCTTTCGTATTAAATGCACTACATTTCACTGGCCAACTACTTGGTACTATAGCCATAAAAAAACTCGACACCCGCGCCTGCGCGATATCGACAATACGTCAAACATATAATATCTACGATTTCCATAGTTACCAATAACATGTTAAGCTGTCATGGCGTCTGTTGAAGTATCCGTAATGGTTTGTATTTTCATGGTCGTTGAAAAAGTATTGTATGCAACTCACGTAATGGCGATTTTAACACTCGAACGATCTATTATTATTACAGTGCTCATGTTAAAATCGCTATCATTACGTGGCCGTTGCATAAACTATATAGAAATGATATTCACTAAAATACAAATAAAGCGGCAGACGCAGTTTCCATATAAAAGTCTTCTAGCCAGCAATCTTCATAGTGTGAAATACAAAATCTACTATCAATTTCTCATAGACGTTATATTACAGAATACAAAAGGCATATATTCGAGCTGGCAGTACAAACGCCAACGATGGAGGAACTATGTACACCTCAGTCCAATTGATCCAGCATCCTCAATACAACTCTCGCACCAGCGATTATGACGTCGGAGTCATCAGGCTTCAGAGGGCAATAACCCTGGATGGAAAGAACACGAAGGCAGTCAGTTTGGCTCCAACGGGGACTAGTGTAGCGCCTGGAACACAGCTTCTGGTTTCTGGATGGGGCACTACTTCTGTGAGTATGTTAATATATTGTTATATAAATAAATTTGCTGTATGCAGCAAAGTCCCTGTTAGCTGACCTCAGTGAATGGTATAGACACTCTCTCAGACCCATAAACCCAATTTTTATCATCACAAGGAAGCTAAAGCCAGCTACATATTGTCATCCATTTTAATATAAAATTATAACGGAGAATTGACCACATAATCGTGTTGTGTCCCGCAACCAGCGCTCCATCTAGCATGTAAGGCGAGACCTGAAAACCAGCGTGTCGCTGAGGTCTCGACCATTACATTCTACACATAGGTCAATGCTTGTTATATATATATATATATTTTGTTTATAGGTTAAAAATTAGAATAAAATAACAATATTGTACCTTTTAACTCATGTGTGAATGAATAAATACTCTTTTATTTATATATTTATTATATAAGTCACATAAAAGCTCACGAGCGGAACGTGATGTCAACAACGGCCAGGACTACATCATCATCATAAATATAGACTTCTAGCACCATAGACCATAGAAGTTTGTTCGGCAGCAGATTCCTTCCTTCTTGTCTAACACAGACAGATAGATGCTCGACCAATGGTCGAACTATAATATTGATTTAAGTGGTGCCGGAAAATCTAGAGGTGGTTTGGATTTCCAATATAAATAAAATTGCGCAAAATGTTGAGAAAACAAGTAATTTTCTTGCAGTAGATGAAAATGTTACACATGATTTTTTGGTAACGGCCATTGCACATAAAGGTACAGTTAATCAGAAACGGAATGAATAACTTCATGGTAACTAACTACACTCGTATTTTGCCAGTCAAAAAGTGAAGTTACAATAAAATAATGTAGGTAATATTATACACTGCTAACTAAACATGATTAAACAGGAAAATGGTGATACTAGCACCACACTGATGGCTGTAAAAGTCCCCACAGTATCTACTGAGGACTGCCGAAAGTCTTATGGCTCAAGTATTAGTGCAAGGATGATATGCGCTGGTCTTCCTGAAGGTGGAAAGGACTCCTGCCAGGTATGTGGCTTCTTCTTTGCAGTTCTGTTATTCTTGTTGCATTTGATTTTTTTCTCTGAAAGTTTATGATTATAACCAGCTTTTTTCAAATTTCAATTTAAGTGAAGGGAGGAAGTGCTTTTGGTTGATATTCTTTTATAGGTATAAAACAAATAGGTTTAATTATAATATAATACCTAGTTATTTATAATAAGGGAGCAACATGTCTGCCGATAAACTGCTAAGCTGTTTGGCGGTATATTCATATTCATATATTTCAGTAAAGATCATACATTGTCAAAAAGATAGAAAGTAATTAGAAATAAATATTAAAATATTAGCATGTTATGGTCATTGTAATTATTATAATACATTAATATTAATAATATTTCTTTTACATTTAAGACATTATTGTATTTTATACTGTATAAAAATATATTAAAAAAACCTTTTTACAGTTACTGAAAATGTCTTCTCATAAAATAACTTACCTAAGTTAATGTGTGTATTCTTTATTCTTTTAGGGAGATTCAGGCGGTCCAGCAGTGGACACCAGGAACGTGCAGCTTGGAATTGTTTCGTTCGGGTCAGGCTGCGCTCGCGCTGGTTATCCTGGCGTTTACACCAACGTCTCCAGCGTCCGCACCTGGATCCGCCTTAACACAGGAGTCTGATAGAGCGGATATAATAAAGTAATTCTTTGTTCTTTAATTACTAATGTATAACCTTTAGCTATATGACCAACATTCTTTAATGTAACTACTTACTTGGGACTGGAAACTTTTTAACGATTAGTATAGAATAATAAAGACACTGTTTACTCACAAACTTGTTTTCTTGTTCACAAAGACCCCATGTTTTCTTTATGTGAAAGTTTGGTATGTTTGTAGAAAGCATTAAGCTACTTTACACGCAAAAGTTTGAATAAACTTCATTAAGTGGGTGTAATAACATTCTTAAAATTCCCATGTCGCTCTTAAATGTTTGTTATAGGTAGTGATCGATAAATGTTTTTATCGATTTTATGGGTGTATAGTAATCATAATTTTCTTTTATCGGAAAAAAATATTGCTAGACTTGTGCATCAACAACGGGAAAAAGACAGCGGAGCCGCCAATCGAAAATGGACCTGGGGAAAGCCCCGAAAAAATCATATGTGCTACATTATTATGTTTTATTTTTAAAACGACCATTTTTGATGTAAATGCGTACCGTACGAGTTTCTTCAGGAATTCAAACAGGATTATTAATGCTATCCAAAGAAATACTAGGTACTTATCTTGTCGAAGGATACGTTGACGAGTTTTCTTTCGTTTTGCGGCGTTAGTGTGCGCTATTAACTCATTTATGATTTATCAATATTTATCATATACATGGGTATATCCCAAATAATGAGATCGCCTCTGTCATTAATACTTCTAACTCCCTTTAAACTCTATACAAAGTCTACAAATGCAGAGTTAATTCTTAGAGTCACATTCAGTTCAAGTTCGTATTTCAGTCAGAAATAATCTAGACCCACGACCGTACGAACAGTCAGGACTAACAGTTAGTCTATGATGAGTATAAAAATATTCAAATATTCATTATTGCACACCAGACAAAAGAATTATTAATTATTAACTCTTTATTGTACACAAACATTATAATACATACTTATACAAAAAAATATGTGAAACACAAAGGGCGTGACTTATCTCTAAGAGAGATCTCTTCCAGCAAACCCCAAAAGTATGGAAAAGGAATAAAAAAGATACAAAATAGATATACAATTGGCGGCCTTATAGATTAAAAGCTATTTCTTCCAGGCAACCTTTGGGTGATGGCGTATATGAAAAAAGGCGTATGCTCTAAACGATATACTTATTTGACATTTTCAAATTTTAATGTTGTGGGTAGGTTGACCTGTGGTCGACTACCTATACCTAACCCAATTTTGCTTAGCACATATCGACACAAACAAGTCGGCCGTGCAAAAAATTAAAATGCAAATTTCCATTCCGATAAACCGAAACCGGCGAAAAAGTTAAAAACTTTTCGCTGAATGACAAAGCTCACAATGAATACTAACAGAATCCCTTAGCATTTAAATGAACGAGACCTGCGAAGTTCTTCTGTAAGTGAAACTTTTTTAATTTCGTCGAAGAGCCAGGTGTTCGGCTCACGTCAGCAGCAATTCGACTGACAGTCTCCCCCTGCGTTATAGCGATAAGGTGTAAAAGTACCCGTATCTTCCCCACTGGAGAGAAAAATGTAATTGTCTCTTTTTAATTGAGATTTCGTTGATTAGCGCCTTCTGTGATTCTTCGCTGAGGCTCTGGACGTCAGTGCGATTTAATAAAATTCTTGTCAAATTACTTCACAGTACACGAAGTTGTAATTTATATTTTGCAAAGAAGAATGAGGGCGCAATAACTCAGTGTTAACTCTGTTAACTACTATACCGTGTTTTGGGGTCCAGAAAGTGGTGCAAAAGATGCAGATCCTTTCAGATAACCTTGCTTATGAAGCAATGGCAAAATTGACCTTTTTGTTACACCCGCTCAAAAATGGGTCTATTTATATACTGAAAACTCTGCGGGAACTACCACATTCCCGTTCTGAGTGCGGGAATAATTACCCACGACTGGGCCCTCAACAAGCAAGTCGCTACCGAATGAAAAAAAACCTGTAGGTGTAACAAAAAAATATTGTGTCTATCACGTGCGTGCGGGAAGACGACGTGTCTCATTCGCCTACTGTTCGTGTCACAAAATAACACTCGTAGCGACAATTTGGTCCTATCCATACTAGTTAGACACTATTTAGCACTAGTTATTTGGGACTTTTGGGACTACAGTTATTATGAAACACTGGTCGTTTTAGGACACTAGATGTTTCGGGTCGGAAAGTAACCAAGATAATCTGTGCAGTGGCATGAATCACGATGGATGTATTTTTGTGACAAGTAGTGACAGGTAGAAATGTATTTGTAAGTAAAAGTAAGGTAGCTGAATCCTTAGTTAGGGCGTGTTGCGCAACATCGCTTCGGATTTAGCCGACTGGTGGGATGAAAGAAAGATAAATGAAAATGTAATTAAGCACAAGGAAACTTTTAAGAGAGCGTTAAAAAGTTTCTTAGCTCTTGCTACATTATTTATTTCTCGCCGGCAATCTTGTTATTTGTTCCTTTGTTTTATTCTCTAAAACTTGCTTCATGCAAAAAGTATAAGGTACTGAATTTTTGAGATTTCTCAGTCTATACGAGCTTCTTGTGATAGGATGGCGTATCCGTAAGCAAATGACAAACTTGTTTGTAACTTTCATTACAATGTATATACGAGTACTTTTTATCGGTAATGAGAAATTGTGACGGGAATATTGATTATTCTTGTATTTCAACATACTGTATTTCAATATTAACTTACCTGAAATAACTTAAAATCAATCTACGGGTAGAACTTAGCAAGGTATAATATTAAAATGAGAACGTCTCTTTGATTTCTTTTATTGTTTAAGGAGAGCAGATGTGCAAATGGGCTTCTTGTTATAGACATGTCACCTCACCATAATGTTATTGGAGGGTTTTCTATATGCTCCTAACCTAGAGGGCTTTGATAGAGTATCTCATGTGCCGGTATTTACGCTGGTTCTCTTTCCTTTCGAACCAAAACACAGCAAAGCAAGCATTACTGCTTTCCGGCAGAAATATAGGTAAAAGGTTGGTACCACCCACACCAAGCTAGTTGCTCAGAGTCTTACCATATTATATGTGTATGGTTGCGTGGTTTTAATTCTTCTAATTCCCTTCAAACTCAACAGAAATTCTTCAGGCAAATCTAATCCTTAGGGTCTCGTTATGCCATGAAAGGAAACACAGGTCAAGTTAGTATTTCAGCCAGATTGGTGTAGATAATTCTTCTTTCAAAACGGGGTTCACGGGCTAAAACTAGTTAGTTACTTGGCTTTATGGTTCGTTATTATTTCGGACATCTGATGCTTCGGAGGTGTTCAGTTTTCAAGATTGCATAGGCATGAGCCTACTGCACAGATTGCAGTATCAAACAACAACAACAAAATTATAAAGTCAGGGGATCGCTGGATCCGTCTCTGCTGTCAAAGGAAAATGTTCCAGTAGAAATACGACCACCCTAGAAGCTTAATGCAGCCAAGGCTGCAGATTGCTTTGTAGCAGAGAATGTTGGAGAATATTTTTTTATAGCATTTTCAATATATCTGAATACTTTGTACAGTACAGTATTCAGATAGATTGTAAGATTTTGTAATAGCTAATAAATTTGCCTATTGCTAACAGACCCAATAATCAAATACAACGAAAGAGTACCTATTTGCTAAAGCGAAAGTAATCTGGAAGACAAGAAAAAGGTGGAACCTATTTGCAAAATTACTTGGTTACCATAAAACCGGAGTGCTCTGAAAGTCCACGATGTCGACACTGGCTACCCTTTTTTATTTACAGTTTACGTTACGCACGTTAGGTAAGTCATTATGGGGTTACCCAACAACTTTTTTACCCCAGCATTACTTACGACGGTATGTAAAACGATTGGATTACTTGTGTTTTCGCAGGGTTTTTTTCTAACCTCATATTACCGGTTTCATTGACTGTTTTATTTACCGGGAAACATTTTAATGGTAACGAGATATAGAGTATAACTAACAATTACTAATCCACATTTTTACATCCTTTTTTTATAGCGTCTGTGGCGTCGTGGCTAGGATGCCGGACTCCCATGCTGGAGGTCCGAGTTAGAAACCATGCAATGTCATGCACCAATGACATGACCAATGTTTCCGGCTTTTTCGAGAGATTTACGTACCTACATTTACCGACTGCTATAACAGTGAAAGAAAAACATCTTAAGGAAACCTGCACACTGAGATAACCAGTGTGTGAAATGGGTTGCACCTAAAAGATCCCAATGGTTCGAAGTTGCGCTGGGATTACCCAGCCAAAAAAGATAAGATAAAGCATTTTGGAGCACTTAAAATTATAAATTGGGCAATTTTTTACTGCGCCTAATTCGAATCCTAATTATTTTAATTACGATTTTAATAATTTCGAAACACAACTGAGGCGATTTACGCAGTTTTTCGTTTATTATTTATTCTCTTTCTGCGTTCCGAAGAATTTCAGAGGGCTTAATTACGTCGAAATATTTCTTTTCCTTACTTTTTGAATTTACCGCCTTCGCAATTAGCTCTTTCCTTCGTAAGAGTATAGTACACAGCACAATATTGAGCGAGCAGTAATTCAACTTTACGTACGCAACTTACAAAACCGTACTTATTTCGGAAAATATGTAATTTGAGTTAGTAGTTCTCCGCATATCGAAGCATCCGTTCAGAGACAGTTAAGGGCCATGATAGCCGGTAGGTATATGTAGGTCATTCGATTTTCATAATAATTCATTTTGCCTCATGATATTACTGTCCCACAATGCGTTGCTTGTAAAAATCCGTACGTTACTTCTAGAATCCTCAGGTAAAAAAGGTGGTATATATCCTGTAAAAAAGTAGGTAAGTAAGTCAAAATTATTTATAATGTAACAAGAAAAATTGTATTTGTATTTGTTAAAATATTATAAATAATTAGTACCTACATTAGTTATTCAACTTCGTGATACTTACATAAAGTTAGGCTATTATCACCGTCACAATTACCATGAAGTGAAGACTTCGAATGAAAACGCTTGCATGAAGTTGACTTTCTGTTTCAAATCCTTTTCTACTGCACGTGCAAAGGGGCACGGAACACGCGTAGAAGTAGGTATTATATCTTTTGGAGTGAAATACTTTTCTTAATTTAATTTTTTTGAATCCGCCGTAGCGAGATTACACGCTGAATTTAACGTGACTTAATGACTGCTTACGGTACTCAGAATAATAAGTGTTGTGTTAACTTACATATATAAGGCCCATAACATTGGCGAGTTGCGAGCGTATTTCCAGCGGGGTAATCTGGATCTGGTAACGTGAGTGCAACGTGTTGTCCATTCGCTCAAATCGTCTAGCACTTTGAAAATGCCGCCCGCACTCGCGCCTTTGTTAGTCAAACGATAACTATTGATCTTCGATCGTAAATCAGGGATAGGTTATACTATACAGTGATTGTCCGCATTCGTTCTGATATTTAATCATTTCACACCCAATATTTTTAACCCTGTAAACGTGCAGTAAAATTCCGCGTTGTCGGCGCACCCACGCAAGTTAAGGCTATGCCGCCCGTGCTCGCTTTTCAAAGAACGAGACTATTTTAGTAAATGGTGTAAACCTGCCCAACGTCTGACAAACACACACCCTCACCATTCCACACCCCTACACCAATACGCACTCATACACACACACTTTCACTCCATGCTTACATCTTAGTATCTTAATGTTAATTTAAAATTGTATACGAATTTTTATTATCATTTATTTATTTTTCCTTTATAATTCAAAATTGTACCTACACAGAAGAACCTAAATCCCGCGACACAGGGTATCCTAGTGCGGGATTTAAAGCATGAACCACTTTTGTATTAATTTAAGTTGCAAAATAATATTATTTGTATTTATTTGTCTTCGCCGCGTGGACAAAATCGCGGTATGTGATCCACATTTTTATACGGTACAATATGCTACATAGCGTAAAAAGCGATAGGATGTGTTTAATGAAGACATTTTAAGGTTTTTTTGTAAGGACATTTTTTGCGATCAATCTAGTGGGAAATAGTCTTAATTTTCGTGGGTGCGCCGACGACGCGCTGTTTTACTGCACATTTACAGGGTTAAAAATATTTCGTATGAAATAATTAAATATCTGTAGAACGGATGCTGACAATCACTGTATAGTTTCTCCTGTTGTTTCGTTAATGACAACGATTTATAACTGAATAGTCTTTAGTAATAACAAGGAAGAACGTAGATATTTTACTACTTGCTCTACCAGATAAACAGTTTACGATTGAAAGTCAATGAGGCTTTTAAAATATCTAATAAGTATTTTATAGGAACGTCGCTGCATCGCAAGCAATTCGTTCAATTCACGTGAAGCACTGAAGGACCCATAAAGAGTCGACTGAAAGGATTTCAGAGCGGAGCATACTTCACAAAGAGATGCAATTTGCATTACAATAAATTTTTATTGGAAGCTTCGCTCCGACCGGCATGAAAAGCTCGATTTTCATTAGCGGTAAAAATCCGTATTAACTTATAGGATAAATTATAAAAATATGTTTACTCCTACATTATTATTATCGTGAATAAAATGCTTACATAATATTTCACTGGAAACACTTACGAGCATAATAAGCATTTCTCGTAAAAATCGAGACAAAAGTTTGAAAACCGCCTGAGGTAACTTCCGCCCACGTTTTAGTAACGGATTTTTCCGAGCCTTCCGTAGGACAAAACTTCTGGTTTATGGAGTCAGTGCAGAGTCTGCCACCCATATCTTAGAAACATTATAATTAGAATCTGTGGTGCACTGGAAAATTCAATGTAAGTACCTATATCAACCTAGTAGCGTTGCCAATCTGTAGGGAATACTTCAAAATGGGAGGAATTAACTGATTGGATAATGTATGGAAGAGCTTTGATGTGGGGGATTGTAGATACGTGAAAAAAAATCAGAAACGAAAACAATTCAAAAATAACCGTTTATTTACGAGTATGTTTGAAACTTTTCGTTCGCTTTTCCGTTTCTATCACAATCCATTTAAAAGTTCTATTTTGTGGGGCAAAATGTTGGGAATTATCCTTTTTCATTCACCTTGGGGATTTTTGCCAAGACATTTAGGTATTACTTCTGTCTGCCACTCTCTACCTATGTACTCATAATAATAAAGGCGGGTAATTATTTATTCCGTGTCGGTCTGGCCCACGATAAAGTGAAACACGTGTCTCTGGTCTATAGCACATACTTACCGGTTATGGATGAACTGCTCGCGGCCTAAAAGTCACATTACAAATTATTTATTCCGAGTCGGTCTGGCCCACTATAAAGTGAAACACGTGTCTCTGGTCTATAGCACATACTTACCGGTTATGGATGAACTGCTCGCGGCCTAAAAGTCACATTACAAATTATTTATTCCGAGTCGGTCTGGCCCACGATAAAGTGAAACACGTGTCTCTGGTCTATAGCACATACTTACCGGTTATGGATGAACTGCTCGCGGCCTAAAAGTCACATTACAAATTATTTATTCCGAGTCGGTCTGGCCCACTATAAAGTGAAACACGTGTCTCTGGTCTATAGCACATACTTACCGGTTATGGATGAACTGCTCGCGGCCTAAAAGTCACATTACAAATTATTTATTCCGAGTCGGTCTGGCCCACTATAAAGTGAAACACGTGTCTCTGGTCTATATCACATACTTACCGGTTATGGATGAACTGCTCGCGGCCTAAAAGTCACATTACAAATTATTTATTCCGAGTCGGTCTGGCCCACGATAAAGTGAAACACGTGTCTCTGGTCTATAGCACATACTTACCGGTTATGGATGAACTGCTCGCGGCCTAAAAGTCACATTACAAATTATTTATTCCGAGTCGGTCTGGCCCACTATAAAGTGAAACATGTGTCTCTGGTCTATAGCACATACTTACCGGTTATAAATGAACTGCTCGCGGCCTAAAAGTCACATTACAAATTATTTATTCCGAGTCGGTCTGGCCCACGATAAAGTGAAACACGTGTCTCTGGTCTATAGCACATACTTACCGGTTATGGATGAACTGCTCGCGGCCTAAAAGTCACATTACAAATTATTTATTCCGAGTCGGTCTGGCCCACTATAAAGTGAAACACGTGTCTCTGGTCTATAGCACATACTTACCGGTTATGGATGAACTGCTCGCGGCCTAAAAGTCACATTACAAATTATTTATTCCGAGTCGGTCTGGCCCACGATAAAGTGAAACACGTGTCTCTGGTCTATAGCACATACTTACCGGTTATGAATGAACTGCTCGCGGCCTAAAAGTCACATTACAAATTATTTATTCCGAGTCAGTCTGGCCCACTATAAAGTGAAACACGTGTCTCTGGTCTATAGCACATACTTACCGGTTATGAATGAACTGCTCGCGGCCTAAAAGTCACATTACAAATTATTTATTCCGAGTCAGTCTGGCCCACTATAAAGTGAAACACGTGTCTCTGGTCTATAGCACATACTTACCGGTTATGAATGAACTGCTCGCGGCCTAAAAGTCACATTACAAATTATTTATTCCGAGTCAGTCTGGCCCACTATAAAGTGAAACACGTGTCTCTGGTCTATAGCACATACTTACCGGTTATGAATGAACTGCTCGCGGCCTAAAAGTCACATTACAAATTATTTATTCCGAGTCAGTCTGGCCCACTATAAAGTGAAACACGTGTCTCTGGTCTATAGCACATACTTACCGGTTATGAATGAACTGCTCGCGGCCTAAAAGTCACATTACAAATTATTTATTCCGAGTCAGTCTGGCCCACTATAAAGTGAAACACGTGTCTCTGGTCTATAGCACATACTTACCGGTTATGAATGAACTGCTCGCGGCCTAAAAGTCACATTACAAATGAAAAACCGTGGGATTGCCGTAATTGAAAATTCCCTGCGTAATATACGACTAGCAATTTCAAGAGAGGCGGCCGCCCTATAGGGTGGGCCATTTTTCTTTACATTTAACGATATTATTTAACACCACAAATTTCACCATTTTTCATATACCCTGACCCGACCGCTTGCAATTTCATTATGATAATCGCATATTACCTTTGCGATATGGGGAAATATGTCTATTCGCTATGAATTCGTTGGTTGGTCCTTTTTTATTATTGAACAATTTTTTTTCTAATATTGTAAAATCTGATGTTAAGTGGTCACCGTCGCCCATTGACATCTCACCTCACTGTATTAATATTAGAGGGTTTTTGATGCGCTGCTAACCTTGAGGCCTAAGATGGATTGCCTCATGTGCCGGAAATTCAAACCGAAACACAGAAATGCAAGTATCTCTGCTTCACGGCAGAAATAGATAAGATATTTACTAGTAGCTTACCAAATGACTGAACAATGGTAACTTACCTTCAAAACTAATTACTGAACCGTCGGTCAAGAAAGTTCCTTTGTGAGAAGAACAATATTAATTTAAACAGTCGTTCCACAATCCCGATAAAAAAATAGCAACATCATACCTACCATTATACCTTATCTATTTAGCGAACAAAAGTAATCTGAAACAAACAAGAAAAAGGTGGGAGCTTCAATGCAAAGGAACCGATGAGCGACGGAGGAAAAAGCACCCGCTGTCAACATTGCCAACCCTTTTTAGTCTATTGCTTTACGTAAAGTAAAACATTACCATGATACAAAAGAAAAAAAACAAAGGGCCGGCTCACTGACTAACAATTTTCATTTCAAAGGAATCCCAAAAAGGACGTTGATTTCGCTATTTTTAAGATTAACAACTATGCCTGTGGCAAATTGTGTTTTTGATATTTTGTTAATTATAATTACACTTTTCCTTCAGTAATAGTAAACATATTTACAAAAAATTTCTTGTTTTTCCAAGATTTGCCTATGTACCATCCTAATTTTAAATCCTTCCTTAGTATGTCAATTTAAGTTAATTGATGCAATAATAAAAATAAGGTTAATACCGTATGACCGGCACATGACGTCTTAAAGGTCAGCAGGGCATCTAAAACCCTCGTATAAGATTTACATCGAGGTCAGATATCTACGACCAAAGGACGACCCGTTTGTTCGTCTTTTCTAACACTGAATTGACTTCGGAAATGACTTTAAGATTGAAGCTCAGCCCCTTAAATAAAAATATGATTACACGGTGTCAAACGGTAGTGATGGCGTCTGACGAGTAATTTTACCAGTAATTTTTAATTTTTGGATAATGCTCAGACATTATATTGTAAAACAAAACTGCAGGATAGTGCAATAATTCAGTACAGAATACAGAATATCTTTATTTGCAAAAATGTAGGTGTATTTACAGGCTGTTGTTATTAGTGAAGTACCAATACATTTTGCCTTGTATTAGGCGTGCAAATTATTATACAGAAGCAAAGGTATATTAAGTACCTATTTAGCAGTCTGCATCTTTAACCTTTCGTTAGTGGAATTATCTTAACTGAACCAAAATTTAATCTTCATAATACGGTGATAATAACAATTTAAAGAACTTTGTAGTGCCCTGCCGATTTTAATCTATATTCAAAAATAACATACGTTTTAGGCAACTTACTACAGATTTATATTCAGTTGTTAAAATAGAAGTAATCTACCTACGTACATGTTAAATGCAAGAAGAAATTCTTAATTGAATTTATTAATTTAATGAAACAAAGAACTAATTTGCTTCGTTATTAGGTTAGCTTCTCGGCATAATTAACTCGTTATTACCAGCAATAACCTTATCCAAGAAAAGATATCGTCTTGTTTTGATACCTTCTGAAAAACCTGCAGAAATACCCGTTCCTAATTGTGCTCTTTTTAGGGATCCGTACCTCGAATCGGAAAACGGAGCACTATTGCCTTCGCTCCGTCGTCCATCCGTCTGTCCATCCGTCCGTATGTCACGCGGGTCTAGCGCCTAAACGCCTAAGATACAGTCTTAATAATACTACTACTTAATATGTATTTCCTTGAACCAAATCCGGATATCGAATATTTTAGACGTAAGAAAAGGGTATACAAATATTTTTGTACCCCATCATGCGGGGAAAGGATCGTTGTTTAGAGTTCATCAAGCTGAGTAGGAATTTATTTTTTATATATTTTTGTGTATAACGTAATTTTTTTCAATTTTAATGACTTTTGTTACCAGGTCTATCTCATGATCGGTATTATCTAGGAACTTGAAAATTGGCTAGAATATTGGCATATCCTCTACTTGAACAGAAAATACTAAAACTTGACATATCTGTATTAGTTGTAAGCAACAATAAGCAAAATGTTTTTTCTAAATACCTCCTTATAGTACGGATCCCTATAGATATGGCGAGGCTCGACTCGCTCTTGGCCATTTTTTTTGCACGCCAGCCCGGTTATAACGCTGAATTACACTAATAAATAAGGGATGTTTCATGCCCTTAAAACCCATCATTACGGAGCTAATTACAAAGGCGAGCTGTTACTATACCTTGAGATAAAATAGATGACAGAGGGGTAAAAGAATTAACCGTAATTAAGCTGAACGAAACTCTTTCTGAAGAAAGGGAAAAAGTATTCTTAATTAAACTGAGAGACCTCTGAAAAATGCCCTGTGTTTTTAATTATACCAGTTTTGCTGTTAAAGCGCCTCTTCGGGTAATAAATTATCTTAGTTTTAAGGGTTCATACTTATTAAGTTTTAAGTAAGTTTAGGCTTTGCAAATCCCTTGCGGGCGTTGGCGTAGCTTTTACTAAGTTTACTTCGGAATCTGAACGTCACTGAGTCAATTTACTTTTCGACTCATAGAGTATGATGTTGAGCAAGAGGGTAGGTTGCTACAATCTGCCCTCTAGGTGCCGGCTAGCAGGGTTCTAGGACAGTGTGCAGATGAAGTAATAGAAGAAAGTTGGTAATGGTAGATATTATATTTATCAGGAACAGAACAACACAATAGTAGAAAAAAGGTAGTAGTAGGAGACAATTTTATAAAACGGACATTCGTCCATTCAGGACAAAAATACAGAGTAGAATAAGTAAAAACAATGAAAGTAATGGAATAATGGAATTTAGAAATGGAATGGGAATATGATTTGAATTTTGAAAATATAGATGAAGAAATGAAAATGCCAACACGAAATGAGGTGAGATAAACGCTAACAATGAGGTTGAAATTGTGGCAAGGATGTTGATATGGACGATGAAGTCGACATCGTTACAAGGTAAGTACTACGAAGCGCTTTAAAAAGTTCTGTGGGGGTATAATTTTATGTTTAGGTAGATGTGTTGTATTTTATATAATTGAAACCTACTTTTGTCATTACTTGTTAATTGCAATATTTATTATCGTTAGGTATCGATTATTTTTTTAAACCGGCCAAGTGCGAGTCAGGCCTTGCTCTGTCTATTATAGGGATCCGCACTAATACGCTAACACGAAGTCTTTTATTTATTTTTACTTGTAAATTTTCCGCAATAAAACTTTTGTTTACTTTACTCACAACTTAAAAACTAGTACAAACAGTAATTGATAGGATAGAGGTTATAATTATGATCAATATTTTAGCCTATTTTGAATTACCTAGATAATACCGTTTATAAAATAGACCTGAAAATAAAAATTGTTTAAAATTAAAACTTTCTTTTTACTTTTCACCTACATTTTACGTCTACGTTTACTTTTAGTAGTGGTAGACCACAATGTGAAGGATCTCCTGGAGTAGTACCACCCTCTTATCTATTTCTGCCGTGAAGCAGAAAAGCTTGCATTTCTGTGTTTCAGTTTGAAGGGTAAGAGAGCCAGCGTAATTTCCGGCACATGAGGTACTCCATCTCAGTCCACAAGGGTAGCAGCGCATTAAAAACCCTCTAATATTAATACAGTGAGGTGAGATGTCTATGGGCGACGGTGACCACTTAACATCAGGTGGCCCGTTTGCTCGTCTGCCCTCCAAATGTAATAAAAAAATATTTCCCCTTCTGTGTACAAATTCATGACTGATATGCTGAAAATTGCACGAATCTGGTAAGGTGTGGAGCGCCAAACACACGCACCTTTACATTCCTATACCTAAGATATACGCAATTTCAATTTATTTGTTCTAGGGCACCACCTTTTCCCTGTTCTGAACTCATACGCACTTCCCCTTTCAAAAGTTTCGTCCTCATAATATACGTGAGATAAAACTAAGTTAAGCCTTTTATTGCGATTCACCTTTGACGGAAGCCGTGGCCCTTTATTACTTTTTTACTATAGGGAATTTTTCATCGGCGCTCAAGGAAGCAGTGAAAGAAAACAAAGGATGGAGTCAAGAATAGAGTTCATAAGAAATTCAATGAATTTACTTTTTTAGCAAGAAAACTGCTGAGGCGTCACTGACTTAGCGAAATATTTTTCAAGTAATTTTGTAGAGCTATTTGTCATGAACTTAGATCATCTTAGTTGTTTTTCAGTCGCACTGAAGTATTTCCGTAATCCTATTGAGAGATATTAAACTGTGAGTTGCAAGAAACATCCTTAATATCAAGGCTTCCTTAATTATCTAAAGCTATGACGTAGCTTTCTACGACGTAGCTTTAGATAGTTTTGAAGTCTTCATTAAAATTCATACTATCCCTTTGGATGGCCAGAATTTTAATGAAGACTTCACTTTAAAGACTTTTCATGCAACTGACGGTAAGTACCCACTTACCAAAAGTTAATTTATCACCCATTTATTGGGTATCATGTTTACTAAAGTGCTGTAAGTATCAAGTTTAAAATTATAATGCAAAACGAAATTTAATCAGTCGGCTTTTTAAGCAGTTCACCTCGGAAAGGTGTTTCAGTTTTAAACATACAATTATTTCAAAAAGTTACATGCAAACTTGATAAAGCCTTAAAACCATTGGCAGTCAATTACCTCGATATTGGGTCAGCTAATTCATTTAACAGATAACGCACAGGACGCAATTAAATGTGCAGATAACTTTGTCCTAAGATCTAAGAATTATGAAGATAATGCTTAAGGGATTGTGATGTCTCGAAATGTACTTAAATCCAGTAGGTAAGTTTGTAATGTATAAACACGTGATGATGATTTACGAAGAATTTATTTATGGAGAAGAAGAAAAACAATTTACTGCCACAAAAATAAATACATTTACGAAGTCCTAATTAGATATCATAAATTTATAAAAAAATATTTGTCAGAGAATTTACAATCGTACACGTCTTTTAAATTCAAAACTTTTTATAACAATTAGATATAATTGTATTTAAATCTGTAATATGTAATAATAAATACTTATTTTGTATTGTGTGTTGTTTAAGTACAATATAGTTAGGACATTATGTAAGTTGTAAATAGATATTATAATAAATAGTAAGTAATAATGACATATTACTTTGACAACTACAATATTTTTTTAAATTAAAGTTTATAATGAGTAAAACAATATTTTTTAAATAAGTTAATCACTCTTTTAATAAGGGCCTAATGGGTGGTTCAAACCGCTTGTTAATGTAAAACGTTAAAGTCTAATTCTTTGTATGATCTGTACAACTATATCGGACAGTCACCTGGCTGGAAACTTTATGAGTTAGTTGCGAAACTATTCCACTAAATATTGGGCCCTAACAATGCACGATTTTGTCCCGGCGAGCAAAAACTTATTAATTTATGGGACAAAGTTACAGGGGTGAGATAATATCACGGCTCGACCAGGATTCTAATATAGCATTGACGTTCTAAACCTAGTAAGTAAGAACTTAAATATAATTAGAAAAAATATTTGGAGGAGAAGGGCCCGCCCGCCACTCACCCTCGGATTCGCCCTCCCCAACGATAACCAAATCCAGGAGGATTTTCAATCGCAAAGGATGACAAATCAATTATTGTAAATCCTTCTGGATTTTGTTATCGTTGGGGAGGGCGAATCCGACGATGAGTGGCTGGTCCTTCTTCCCCAAATATTTTTTCTAATTACAATGGATTTCCGCAAAGTAACGCCTGATTCTATCAATTATCTTAAGTAAGTAAGTAACTGTTTACTTCCCAAAATACTCGTACTCGTACTGTTGTTACATTATGTATCAACATATTTCACCTGTAGAAGGTGTACAAATATGCGATACGTAAACAAACCCATCATACAACACAACACGCACACACTGTTGCTTTCTTCGTCCGTGCAGTCACTGAGGGGCCAGCTGAAAATCAGCGCTGTGGCTTGCCTCAGCATTATGCTGAGCTGGTGTACACTTTTTGGCACTGTACCGCACCAGATGTTTTGTGCTGCATGTATTAATCTTTGTACACTTCTGTATTGTGTACTTGCTATATTCTGGTGTTTACAGTGCTAAATAAACGTTTTCAATTTTAATTAAGGTATATTTTTAATCCAGTACATCCATCCATCGGGGTCTGATGTTGGTAGTAATTTATACACTTACTGTTTTATACAGGAAATACTTATGGATAATCTGAAATTATACTTTTTGCAAAGTCACTGCCCATCCATGTTACTAATAAATTTCAAATGCTATACATAACTCATAAACATTAATCATATAAAAATACCTATGGAGTGATAATATATTACTATGACACCTAATCAATCGACATTACGTCGTTACCAGCTATCTAATCAATGCTTTATAAGCTTCATAAGACCTTCGTTGGAGGTTAAATATAGACTTTAACGTGTCATTATTTCTAATATTTCTCATAATACATAGCTAATCAATTGCTGGTGTGCGTTTGACTGGATACTGATTGATAGATAGGTAGCTACTAATGTTATGTTAATGCTTTTTTCGTGTAATAGAGGACAATAGGTTTTAATTCATGGCTAAAACTAGTATAATGGACTCCTGTTACATACCCACCTCTGTAATAAATGACTCAATGAGGTTATTGAATTAGAGGTATTAATTAATTAACTATTTTTTATTATTGTTATTTATTTATTTGAGGTAGTATCTATTTCATACGCCTTTTGCACCCGTATATTATTTATCTGATGATTTTTCCATTATCTGAAGGTTGCCTGGAAGATATCGCTTAAAGCGATAAGGCCGCCTTCTGCACATTGTATTGTACCTCTCTTTATGTTGTATGTTTTGTTTTTGTCCCGGGTGTCCAATATTAAAGTATATTTGTATTTATATTTGTAAATTTAAAAAATAGAGAAATCAAAAATAGTATGTAGGTAAATTAAATTCTAACATACTTATAATTTTCTTACTTAAATAAATGTGACAGTGAAACTTTTTCTTGACTTGGCCTTTTTAAATAAGTCCATACAAAACCTAATAGTGATACTTGTTGTGTGAATCTCGAACATGCCACTTTCACGAAATGTTGGCTTTCTTTAAAAGAATGAATACGGATTTTACGTCAAAATATAGGTACATGTAAGTATAAACAAAGCCTTCAGGGTATTTTTGAAATGTACCTGAACTTTCATAATGATATTATATTATAGGTACGATCCAATCCAATTAAGTGTTCGTAGTAGGGGTCACCAATTGTAGGTACGCGCTATGATGAAGACATGGATGACGTAACGTCAGTTGTATGAAAGGGAAAAGGGAAGATCTTCCACCAGGCAGGGTATTGTGCCTGGTGACCAGATGTGCTGGTCCAACTATGGATGTTTGGAACTCGTATATTTACGAAGTCCTAGGAAAATTTCGATAGCGCGTTCTACGCCGATGTGAGTAGGTACTGTATCGTGGTGGCGCGCGTCGTGTGTCGCCACAATATAATAAATTTGTAATATTTTCTCTATGTAGGTAGCTCTACACGAAACTCATTACATTACTCGCTGTATAAGAGCTATGACATCAGTTCATTCAATTTCAAAGAGAAATCCTGAGTTGTACGTAGAATTGCATTGTAGGGAGCTAGAGTCTTGTGTCATGTAAGTAGTTTTGGTACAAGATGATACTTTTCAGAGCCAAATGCAATCTCGTTGTAAGCTTCAAGCATAGAATTCAGACTGCAAGTAACCGAGTATGAACCAAAGGCATTTTAGTGAATTTTTATTTGAGTACCTTTCCTACTTCATTTATATGTATTCGTAGTAAGTTGTGATGTTAGCAAGTAAAATGATAAATATTAATCTATTCTCATTTGGTGAAGGGTGTAATGGAAGAAAACTATCGTTTAACAAGATTAGAAAGCGTAGGTATTCTATAAATGATTGATCACGCCGAGGCCTTTATCCAACTCCCAATAGTCGTAATAAAAGAGGCTGATGATGCTTTAATATTGGAAACAGCGTACTTATACTATTTGTGGCCGAAACTTCGAAGCTGCATCACAGCTCTAGATGTAACACGTTGCAACAAAGTCATATCTTTGTTTATCCTCAGTGGCTTAACAATAGTTCCACAAAGCTCCGTGCACGCGACAAGGTATAATCCCTGCTCTAGGAATATGACGTCATCGAACCTCGCTAAAACTTATATAATTTTGCCAACTTCAGCTAGAGTGGCGTAAAGTTTTCAATGCAAAGATAACAAGAGGGGCACAGTGGTGAATGTTTTGAATAATGCAAGCGGTTCATCCGAACGTGTTGGGATGAAGTTTGGTTGCTTTCGTAAGGGTATAGAGATACAGGGAATTCAATAGTTTGCTCATCCTTTGACATTACCTACTGGTAACATTTTCACCGTGGTCACTAACATTCAATTTTCTTCGATATCTGTTACCTTCTCCTTCTTCATATAGTTGCATTCCTCACTAAAGGTTGCAATCATTCTTTGAAATTAACAGCATATATTATAAAATAACTTCCTGGCCGACATAATAGGGTTGTTTCCCATTTAACATACGGTTATCTTAGATTTCCTCAATTTTTCTTACTCTTTAATCTACATGTACCTTAGATCTATCCGGTTATCATTCATATATACAGATGAAGTCACAGACGATTCCTAGTTTAAATTAAAAAGACTTGATTTTATAAAAAAAATTGTTGCTAAGTTAGAACTGCTTAAAAAGTCACGGTTCGTCTTATCTCGTTCTTTATCTGAATGTCACTTTGTATTTACCGCATTACTTAACATCAATCGAAAACATTGTTACATAATATGAACTTATCAATTAAGTACTTACTTAAACGGTATAAAAAATAATCAAGTGTTAATCTAACTTCTTGAAATTATAATTGAATCATAGCAAAATAGCGCGTATAGGTTTGTTATGGTTCTTTTAAAATATTTAGAGCATTTTGTTCTACGAGTTTTGGAAGTTAATTTGGAAACAATTTTCACGTAGAAAATGGACGGTGGAGAGCGGTGTAATTTATAACAAGGGTATATGTGTCGGAGAGTGAGGCGTTAGTGTTCCTCAAAAACGGTAATATGCAGCGCTATAATGCGTAGAACGAAAACGCAAGTCAGTCTAGTGGCAGAGAGCGAGCGGCGGCTTTTGAGGTTATAATATGAAGAAAACAGTCAGCTCCATCCCGGCTGGTGGTGATGGTAATCAGGGTGGTTTCCCGGTGCTGATGATCATTTTCTGGTAAGGTTGTGATGTTAAAATGATGTGAAACAAGGAATACGCAGGTCGGTATGTTTTCATTGTTTTTCTGACGACGCATTCAGAATACTATAGCGGGGTGTAGGTGGATCTCCACGATTGTGTGTGGTGTCTTCCCCGTGCTCAGGGTTGAGAGGTACACGATCAAGTTTTCCTGATAAAGTTAGCTGTTATTCGTAACCTGGGTTAAACGTCCACGTATTTCAATGGCCTTCCTTACAACTGTACGATCTATTCACGCTATTTCTGGTGTTGACGCCCTGTCTCGTCTGCGGCTTCGACATATATATTTAAAAAAAAATTTCTGCTAGTGATCATCAGAAGGTAAGTACGCGTAGAATTTATGTACGTTACTAATTGTCATTTTCTTTTCCGGGTTAATTTATTCCTTATTATCTTTGTCATTATCTTTTCCGGAATGATTTACTCCTTATAAAATTAATTATTTTTATAATTAATTATATGTATTATGCATTTCTCATGCTAGGTATACTTGTATATTATTTTTATACTTGATGCCATGTTTTTACACTTAAGTGTAGTTCACTTAAGTGTACCATTTCATATTAGTATTTTTTTGTTTAAATGAGATAGTTCGCATACAGAATTAAAATAATTAAAATTAATTCGCACCTAGTGTTAATACAATCAACAGTATTACCTTGAAAAATGCCGAAAAATAAAGTAAAGTAAAGTAAAAAAAAATAAAAAAAATCTACATCTAATACAACATACATACAATACAACACACACACGTACGCGCGATACACACACACACACACACACACACACACACTACTCTCACTTTTTACCTTCTTTAAGCCCAGAGAGGATCTTTAATATTACTTATATTATTTTACTTGCCTTAATATTATTAGTTATTATTATTGTTTATTTTTTTATTTTTTTCTATTTTTGATTAAATATTTAAATATACTTCTGTAAACAAATTGAGTTTAGACAATGGCTGAATTGTAAGAGTCTTGGAGGAGGGGCACTGTATGCTGAAATACAGGTTACACCTAGTTCGGCAACAGTGGCTTAAAATAGTTTTAGTGACATAGCCTAATATAGTTTATTTAACAAATCTGTAACACTTTTAAGAAATAAAATTTATTATTATTATTTTTATTAAAAGTAAAATACACTTTATTGAATGGATGAATGTATGAATACTCTCTATTGCACAAAATTAGTGTGATACAGTACGTACACAACAAATAATACAATCTAGGCGGTCTTACTGTACAAATAGAAAACAACAAACAAAAGATAGAAAAGGAAATAGTGAAAAAAATCAACTGTGTGCACTAGATACCAATTTAGAAACAATAAAAGGCACAAGATTAAGAACCTTGTAAGTCACAGTTTCTATATTTCATAATCGAACCACAATTAATGTCAAATCAGGCGTAACATTGATATTAATAAGACTTGTTTTTGTTACCCCTAATCAGTTACATCGGAGTAATTTATTCCATGATACCCTATTAATTAAATACTATATAAACACACACCAACTGTGATTAATTTGATATTAATAACACTGATAATGATACAGAAGTACTGATATCTAGTTTGATTAACGAAATGAACGATTTAATCATGATTGTTAAGTAGACTACGAATTAATTAAAGTAAGTAGGTACATACCTGTATAATACTGTTGAAACCGTCACAGATTTTAATAGAATTGTGGTGGTATAAAAGTGTGTGGTAACTAGTAAAGGGCCATCAATAAATTACGTCACACGTTGAGGGAGGGGAGGGGATCAACAAAGTGTGACATCGTGTGACAAGGGAGGGACGAGTCATAAGCTTTGTGACGTCACAAGCGTAAATCTAAAAGAAGAAGTCATAAATAATATAAAGGAATGGGGTCCATGGACACAAGATGACAAAATTTTGTATCGTTCATTTGATTTATTGTTTTGTAAATTTTCTAAAATGTTTTGTTTATTGTAGATATTATGAAAAAAGATTAAAAATAGAAAAGTATAAATAATTTGTAAGTGCTGTTTTATTTTAATAATTTCTAAATTTAAGATTGCAAAATATGTATGTGACGTCACACCAGGGGATCTGGACCGGGGAATGTAACCCCCAGGTCACACAAACGTGACCCCCGTGCTTTTTTTCATGTTTTTTTGACCCCGTGCGTGCTCAAAAAAACATGAAATTCGTGTGATGTAATATATGGATGGCCCCTAACACAACAGTAATAGACATTATTATATATAGATAAGTGATATATATTATATATATATCAGTAGTTAAAAAAACGAAGACAATCTAATTTGCTTCCCGCAGTGTTATCTGCATATACACATCATCACATATCATTGTTACTGCTATATTTTCATCATGATTAAATTTGCGAAAGAACCAAATTAAATTAAATATTGTGTCACTAATAGGTCCACTTCTGAACGCCTATAATTATCTACTTACATGTTGAAAGCCATAGCAAAGTTATTTCGCCCATCCTTGCGCCCACCCAGATACCAGTAAAGTATTTTTGGTTTATTTAATGGGGTAGGTATATATTTATGCCGTCGCATAGACACTGCTTAAATCATATTTATATGCCTATGCCTATAATAATAATAAATCTTTATTTCAGGCATAAAAAAACCCATATAACAAAAGAATTATACAACATACAAAAATAATAATTAATGCTGACACAAATATTAACAAAAACAAACGAAACCAAAAAAAAACATTCAATTATCTTCGATATCTGTTACCTTCTTCTTCTTCATATAGTTCCATTCCTCACTGGTGAAGGTTGCAATCATTCTTTGAAATTAACAGCATAATATTATAAAACAACTTCCTGGCCGACATAATAGGGTTGTCTCACATTTAACATACGGTTATCTTAGATTTCCTCACAATTTTTTCTTACTCTTTAATCTACTGTACCTTAGATATATCCGGTTATCATTCTATGATGATGACGATTTATTTATAGAGATATCTATATAATTTAAGCCTCTGGTAGTGACTGGAGGGTAATTTTACATATCTATGTAATGTAACAAAGCGGTCAATATTGTCCCGGCCTAGTGGCTAGGACACCGGACTCCAATGCGGGAGGTCCGGGTTCGAAACCGTGCAGTGCCATGTACCAATGAGTTTTTCGTATTTTTCGAAGACTTACATACATTTACCGACTGCTGTAACGGTGAAGGAAAACATCGTGAGGAAACCTACACACTGAGATAACCAGTGTGCAAAATGGGGTAGGCACAAAAGATATTCAAGGGTCGAAGTGCCGCTGGGGTTATTTCCGGCCACCTATCATAAGATAAGATAAGAAGATAATAAATAGTAAGAGTATCAGAAAAGCATGCGCGTTATTCGTCATATGAAAGAAAGACAGAACGAAATATTATTTATTTCCGACACACATACAAACAACTAGGTACAGAAGACAAAAATAATATTAAACAAATATATTACAAAAACAAATACATAAGCAAGAGTAACTAAGTTTGATGAAGGTGGTGTGCAGTACCGGAAAAAGGGTGCTACAGTCTGTCCTCTATTGCCGGCTAGCAGGGTTCTAGGACAGTGCGCAGATGAAGTAATAGAAGAATTGGTTGTTAAATAATATATTTTAGGGAAAAGAACACATAGTAACACAGAAAATAGGTAGTAGGAAATAAAAGTGAACGGGAGACGTCCGTTCGAGACAAAATATAGAGAAAAAGTGAAAGTACAAATAAAACAATGAAATTAATGGAATAATGAAATTTAGAAATGGAATGGGAACATGATTTTGAATTTAAATGAAGAAATGAAGATGCCAATACGAAATGAGATGAGATAAACGCTAACAATGAGGTTGAAGTTGATGGCAAGGAGGTTAATATGGACGATGACGTCGACATCGTTACAAGGGGACTGCCTCAGCCTGATGCCGTAGCGCTTTTAGCACTGCGGCGCTGATTTAAGATATGATTTGCTGATATGCGTAAGTTCATTATACACATTATCCGTTAGTCCTCATTCTTTATTTGTAGATAGAAAATTATAAATTGAAAAAAAAAATCGTTTACAAATTATTAATTAACATTTCACATTAAACTATAACCTCCACACTAGGCGTTGCCTGTGTCGTGGAGATATATACACTACACCCTTAAGTATGTTACCTTCAAAGTCATTCGCGTAAGTATAAGCTTTAAATGTTTATTTGACTAGCTATCTAGTTTACTTCAGTAAAGTTGTGTAACAGTTTTCAAGTTGTTGGTTTTTAGTATCAGCAGTCGGGACTTGCGCGCCTCGAGGCATTAGATACAATAGTTAGAGGTAGTTATCTGAACTCTGAACTCTGAACTCTATATATACGCTGTAAAATTTGTAATCTAACAAAAGGCGTTTAATAGTTACCGGTGATTTAGACAACAAGGAATATTGTTGTTTCAGATGTTATTTGGCATTAGATAAGAAACGAGAAGGACCGATTATCTTATATAACGTTTTCCATAATGATTGCACACCTACTACCTCTTTCTTGAAATCATTCCCTCTACCCGAAGGTTGCCTGGAAGATATCGCTCTTAGCGATATGGCCGCCTAAATTGTACTTCAGTAATTCCTTTTCTTAATGACCTACGGAGCCGAAACGTGGACACTGACGGTGCGACTGGTTCACAAATTGAAAGTCGCTCAGCGTGCTATGGAAAGAGCTATGCTCGGAGTATCTCTGCTGGATCTAATCCGAAATGAGGAGATCCGGCATAGAACAAAAGTTATCGACATAGCTCATAAGATTAGCAAACTGAAGTGGCAGTGGGCCGGTCACATCTGTCGCAGAACCGATAACCGCTGGAGTAGACGAGTTCTGGAGTGGAGACCGCGTTTGGGCAAACGTAGTGTGGGACGCCCCCCTGCTAGATGGAGCGACGATCTGCGTAAGGTGGCTGGCAGCGACTGGATGAGAAGAGCCGAAGATCGGGCTCAATGGCGCGCCCTGGGAGAGGCCTATGTCCAGCAGCGGACTAGAATAGGCTGCTGATGATGATGAATTCCTTTTCTATCTTTTGTTTGTTGTTTTCTATTTGTGCAATAAAGTGTATTTTACTTTATTTTACCGAATAAGTCTTTCAGTATATTAATTTAGAACTGTACCATAGAAAACAGATTACCGCGCTGTAAAATTTCTAATCTAACAAGTAATAGTGACCAATATTTATTTGTTATTTAGAGAAATAATAAGGAATATTGCAATTTGCAAGATTTTACTAAGAATTAGAAGAAACGATGGCCGAGATGGAATCAACTACTCCACCATAGAAAACCAAGGGGTCAGGGAAAAGAAATCACACCATTATTTTTAACTCTACATTTAGTCAGGTCTAAAGAACGTCGGTGGCACAGTGGCTAGGGCACCAGACTCCCGTGCGGGAGGTCTGAGTTCGAAACCGTGCAGTGCCATGTACCAATGAGTTTTTTCGTATTTTTCGAAGACTTACGTACATTTACCGACTGCTCTAACGGTGAAGGAAAAACATCGTGAGGAAACCTGCACACTGAGATGATCAGTGTGTGAAATGGGTTAGGCACAAAAGACCTCAAGGGTCGAAGTGCCGCTGGGTTATTCCCGGCCCCCTATCATAAGATAAGATAAGTTAGGTCTATCTTATCTCTATTTATATCGTATTTGTATCGTATCGTTTACAGTCTTTCCCAATGTTTACAAAAATACTTGCCCCCTGCGTTTACATTTACGAAAACGTTCAGGTTTTAAACTGTAAAGGAATTTATGAAAACGACTCTTTACATTGGTTTCTTTATCACGGAATAAAAAAATACAGCGGCAATAAACGGAAAGCCTAGTCCAGTAAATTTTGGTTTATGGTGGTACAGGCAATATGGCCGCGATAAACATTCATATGCATTGCTTATATCGGATATGCGGTACAAACACAATTCGCATGTTCGCTTTTCATGTGGCCATTTGCCTATTAAAACTTTACTCTTACGGACCAGTATTGGCTGTTTGTAACTATTTTACACACGAGTTAGTTTGTTTATTGAGCATTTTTTAAAGTAGGTTTATCTAACACTTCACGAAAAGTGGACGACTTTTTGGGCGATGCT
The DNA here is from genome assembly GCA_947369225.1 of Hofmannophila pseudospretella. NCBI lineage: Eukaryota > Metazoa > Arthropoda > Insecta > Lepidoptera > Oecophoridae > Hofmannophila > Hofmannophila pseudospretella. The sequence continues at coordinate 10,657,108 of OX376316.1, forward strand.
TCACGTTGCCCTTAAAAAGTGTTATTGTATTTTTGTACTTACCTACCTACTTACTTATATAAAATATAATTGTTGTATTGTATTCTATCTTTGTATTCTATTCTTTATATTTCGTGTTATTTGTTTTTTTCGATGTGTTTTTCAGTTTTTAGGGTTCCGTACCTCAAAAGGAAAATCATAACCTTTAAAGGATCACTTTGTTGTCCGTCCGTCTGTCTGTTTTCTCAGGAACAAGTAGAGGTATTAAGTAGAAATTAATATCAAATACTATAAGGTACTGTAGGCAGGGCTTTTAAGATAGCTATGGCGAGGCCGAAGACCGAGCTCCGCGTAGGGCGAAGTCCGGAGCCGTTCCTGTCGCCTACAGACGCTGTAGCGTCTGGAGGCATAACCTGCGCCCTCCGTAAAATATCACCATTCTGACTGATGATGACGAGTATTATAAGATAGTAAGTTTCTTAACTTTATAATTTAGAGTTATCGCTATAGTAATATTCGGTGCTTTGCTTATGCTTACCTTACCTACATACATACAAATTCTTCACATAAGTATTTAATCTATTTGATGTTTAGTTTTTAATTTTTATTATTATTATTTTTTACCCACTATCACTATCGCTCCCACTAACATCTTGGGATAAGGGGGGAAATGAAAAACAGCGCTGCATATTTGGTACCCGAGTATGTCAGCATTTGTTGACTTTCCCCCCTTTTGCCAAATATACATTACATATTACAACTGACTATAAGTGAAGATGAGGCCGAAGATGGAGCACGCGGGTTCACTCGCCTTAAAGATACCAAGGTTTTTAGAGTAAAATATTTATTGGTACCTACTAATTTTTTCAGTAATGTGATTTTTTTAAATATTTTATCATACGTATGCAATATAGGTACCTAACTACATCTACATAATGAAGTTTGCACAGAACCCCCACGACGTGAGTCTATACTCGCACTTGTCCGGTATTTTTTATTATGTAATTGCTATACGGAGTGATGTGGTGAGGATTCAATGATTGGTTTGGGAATTCCTCGGAACGCGTGGATATTTTCAATGAGTCCCAAGCGATTTGACATGATTTTCGAACAGTCGTAGCGTATCTATGGTCCAATTTCGTCAACGCTACGTTGTAAAATGGAAAAAATATTAAAAAAAAATATCAGTTAATAAACATTATAAGAGTTGTTTTACAATGTGTCACGTTTTGTAAAATAATGTTTGTATTGGAACGTTAATCTTTCTAAAATATTAATGAGATATATGTACGAGAACTTATAATAGTCCGATCGGATAATGCACAGGTTTCTTATGAAACGTGCAGTTCGAGCAAAGTTTTGTTCGAAACTTTTTCGAAATTTTTCGATTTTTTTTTTTTTTTTATTTTTAGATTTTTTGTCGAAATTTTTGTTGTCAATTATAAACTTTTTTTATTTTCTCGAATTTCTTCAATGTAGCGCGGAGGAGCAGTGATCTGTATGGGCTCTAACCTTTATAATCACCCTTTGGGTGTCCTAAATACGTGTGTGTTTCACATTCTTTGCATGAAAAGAACAAACCCTTTTTACATAAGGTCCGTCTTATATGGGTCTTAAATTTTTTTCTCTGTCATTATTATTACAGTGTCACAGTTAGCATAGTATCTCTGATATAATAAGTGGTATTTTTAGGCAACCATTAATAACCCTGTTTGGTTTCCTGACATTACGCTTTTTCGTCAAAGTGAAAGTTGCATCTTGGTCTTGCTTACCTATCACTTAGCTCAGCAATCGCTAAAGCTGTGTGTAAAAGTTATTAGTGCTCGTGGTAACGGCGAGCGCATATTAAAATTGATTGCATTCTGTAACAATTGAAACTATTTCGAACTAAAGTCGGCACAAATTGAGTTAAGGTCTGGCGCGAGTTGGAAATGCACCTGCTGCTTCTACCACAGATGAAAAAATGTTCCGATTGTTGCAAACGAGGTAGGTATTGGTTTAAAAAATCCCAATGTCACTTAACAACGGGTGGGATTGAGGTCAAACGAAGGTTTAGTAATAAAACAAACAAAACTAAAAAAAAATGTTTAAACCATTCATTACATGTAATGAAAGAGTTGTTCAGTTAGGTACTCGTATGTAGTGAGAAATAATTTTCGGTGACAATAAAACAATGTGCCATAAAAATGGCACAACAAAAACTAGAAAAACTTGTTAGCAAATATCTTTAGTGGAGTAAAAACTACGCATTGTCACACAGAGTAATGTGATGAGGCACTCAACTCAATGTATTGTTTACATATGGAATTTTTTAAATGGGACTGTATTTACGATTACTTAAACACAATGTGAAAAATGACCACTGATCCTGGTCAAATAAGTCCTAGAATATGCTTATAAAACATACATATGTCGAAGCCGCAGACGAGACAGGGCGTCAACACCAGAAATAGATCGTACAGTTGTAAGGAAGGCCATTGAAATAAGTGGACGTTTAACCCAGGTTACGGATAACAGCTAACTTTATCAGGAAAACTTGAACGTGTACCTCTCAACCCTGAGCACGGGGAAGACACAACACACAATCGTGGAGATCCACCTATACCCCGCTATATGCTGCGCATCTGAATGCGTCGTCAGAAAAACAATGAAAACATACCGACCTGCGTATTCCTTGTTTCACAACATTTTAACATCACACAACTTTACCAGAAACCTTCCAGCCGGGATGGAGCCGACCGTTTTCTTCATATTATAACCTCAAAACCACAGGTCGCCGCTCGCTCTCTGCCACTAGACAGACTTGCGTTTTCGTTCCACGCATTACAGCGCTGCATATTACCGTTTTTGAGGAACACTTGCGCCTCACTCTCCGACACATACATATCTTCGACACATACCTATCAGCTATGTCCCTTGCGGGGTAGGTAAAGAGAACGGAGCGCCACGAATCCCTGTCTTGGTATACATACAATACCCTCTATCAATACTAATTATTTCAGATATTTTCTCATTAAAAACATATTTTTTTTTAATATCTCAAAATGTATAAACTTTTTAAACTTTTATTTATTTTCTTTAAAATATAGGAGATTATCTATGAATCAGAATTATTTCAGATTTTTCGGCTCGCAAACTTTGGAAATAAAGGGGGAACGGAACGGTCATTTTTCGCACATTTTTGGCCATAAATCAAAAACTATAACACATAAAATAAAATAAAAAATACCTTTGTAATGTCCAAATAATGCCTTTTCAAATGATATCCTACTTGCCTCTGTTGCCCTACTTTCAGATTTCGACCCCACATTTTGGACCCCATTTAAAAAAAAATCTAATTATTTCCAAGTAAAGTTCTAAAACTGTGCTAAATTTCAAGTCGATAGCTTCAGCAGTTCCTGAGAAAAACAGCTGTGACATACAGACGGACGGACGGACACCGAAGTCGAGTTCTTTTTTACCATTTTGGTACGAAACCCTAAAAAGTAAATGACTCCCGCCATTTTTCTTGGCATTCTCTTTTAGAAAAAGTGCTCCATTTTGTTTTATTCCTTTATTTTATTTGAAAACATGAAAACAACATTCATCCGAAGCATGTCTTGGCTCAGCCCCTCTTTCCATCAGTCTTGGCCTGTCACCAAAATTTTACCACCGCGAAAAATGTCCTTGGTAATTTCAGCGAAACTTGGACAAAGTTTTGTAATCAGATAGAATGGGGAGGAAGGTGCTTGTTTTGTTTGACAAATTATTCCAGTTTTTGTTTTTGTGTTGATTGAATTAGTAAAGCTATATCTACAAAACTTATTCAACATGGAAAATTGTTTTCGTACTTTGTAGTAATATAATAGTAACACGTAAATAATATAATAGTCACACGTAAATAATATAATAGTCACACGTAAATAATATAATAGTCACACGTAAATAGATTATCGATACCTGTAATTTTTGGAATCAATTAATTGTCTTTACTTTTTATCTTATAAAAAAATATATTGAAAGACTTGTCTATGTATTAATGTGGATACTTTCACAATTAACAATCTACTTATTATTCTATTAATCTAATTTTAAGACGTGGGGGGGGGGGGGGGGTGACTTCTTCTTATAGTCATGTGGTTAATGACCAACTTATTGTCAGAGTTGTACAGGCTACCCGTCAATCGGTCGTCAAGCAAACGGGTCGTCCACTCGAACCCTGAAGCGGGGGAATGGGTGCGGGCCTGGAGGCGAACCTCGTGCCCGGACAGAAGTGGAACATGGCTTTACGACTACTGTAAAACAGCGGACCGACAATTTAACGTTCTCTCCGAGGCATGGAGGGGTTCAGATAAAAATGTCTAGCGGCCACCTATCCTAGTTCTGACCTAACATTGTTTAACTTGCACGATCATTTTCGAACGATTCTCGCAACTAGACTACGAGGCAGGGTACGGTGATGGCAGAACCTTCATTAACTCTATGAACTCGAAGTTTTGTACAAATACCACCGATCTATCAGCTTATAGCTCAGCTTTTGCACTGCTGCAGATATTCAGGTTATTCTGGCAACCCTTTATCAGATAAACCTAATACAGCTCAAACAGAAAGTTGGCGAACAATAAAACCACTTGCTAACACGAGGTGACCTTACCCTATGATTGATTGAGTCAAATTGGAACCAAGAACGGAACGCTTTCCGCACGCCAAGATTGAAGATTCGAATTTAGATAAACAAAATGAATTACATGACATTATTTATAACGTGTCAATGATAATGATTATCTACGACTGATGTGATATTGATTCTGAAGTGACGTAAATTATCAGAGACATAATTATTTAATTGAATTTACTTACTCACATTCCGTTAAATAAGTTTTTGCATTTGGTGGGAAGAACTGCATCACCGTTTTGTACCAACTGCAACTAAATAGAAGACCTCACTCACCTCCCAATGGAGGAAAATTGAGAGGAAGATATTTGGCCTCAATAGGCTCCACAATGGGAGGCTCAATGTTTTTTTGAGTCAGCCCTTATCTGATAATATGAAACACTTTCTGTTGTTTGCTAAGTTGGCTCTCAAAGTGAGGGCTGACTCTTATAATACTTGAGCTTCCCTTACCTTTTCTTAGTGACCCTAACGAGGCTGACATGGTCACCTTGTCGTGTACCAAAGCCTCTAAACTGAGACTTAAAAAAACAAATTTTATTACTAACCTGTGCTGTCAAAGGCTTCTGGTTTTTCCAAGCATCACTATCCAGAGACTCCATTGACGAGTTGGTTCCAAATACATGCAGGGATCCGATTCTACTGACACAACGTAATCTCAATAAACTAAACTGGCGCGACTTGACATTTTTGTAAGCCACTAGTCACGAACCGTTCGATTAAGTCAACAATCGATCGGTCCAAAGTAGGATGGTGTCAGCAGAATAGGATTTGTAGTTGAAGTTAGATCGATCGGGAAAGCTGTCTCCCAAGATACAGGTTCGCCTAGTTTGGGAGTCAGGGTATTGTTCGATTTACAAGTATTGTGAAGTTTTCAATAAAGATTATTTTATTAATTTACAAAGAATTGTAGCTGTAATTTCTTATTTTCAACAAATTCTTGATCTTACTAGATTCTAGACTCAAATGGGCCATTTTGATCCAGTAACCCTTAAAAACATAATGTAAATAAACAGGAACAATTGTTAAAAAGAATCTTCAAAAAGTCCCGAATAATGTCGAGTAACTTTTAAATTACCTACTCAACGGAAGTACTCGTATCTTTTGACTCGACTGAAACATTTCTTTGTTTGCGTCACAATCAAAACATTGAAAAGACGTCTCTTTTCAGACGGAATCTTTCTCGTGAATGAGCTTGAATGAGCGATATTCTCAACATTACATGTCTTGTCGGGAAACTTCCGAACTTACTTTATTCCAAGTTTTGAGCGCAAAGATATCGCGGCTCCTGACAGAGAGGTGCAAACGTCAAGACCAAGAAAAGTTTTAAAACCATACCTTTAATTTATTAGTTATCTTTAATGTAATTGCTATACAGTTATTTTAGTACTGTAAACATCAGAATGCGAGTACATCATGTAGGTAAGTAAGTAAATATTTATTTGCAGAAATATGTGTAGATTTGTTCTTATTACAATATTATATAGGCAGTATTAATATATTTTACCGTGTGCAGATAAATACTCGTATGCCGAAGTACATGCTACTGGTAAGATAAGTACAAAGATAACAAAAATTTTAAGACAATAAGATATGGTGCGGGTACAGATACAGCGCCAAAAAGAGCACCAACTCAGCCGGGTAGTAAAATCTTTTGCTAAGATTAGGGAAATATAATAATTGCAATTATTTAAATGGGTACTTAGTAACTAATTATTTTGACAAGTAAAACATATAAGTTAGACAAGAAAAACCTATTTTATCGGTCAAAACTCAAAAGTTATTACATCATTTTGCAATCAATTAGGATGCACGAGACTATAGTATGACTCTACGCGTGCTAAACATTCCGCCAAGTCGTGCGTTTTCAAACAAAAATAGGCAATGGTAATACCAGCGAAATAATATACTATGTCGCTGGGTAAACCTATTGGTTTTTGGTTTTGGTCTCATATTTTCAGCACACCACTAGCGAAGTCAGACATGCGCTAAATATTACGAGTGTACGCTTATGTCGACTTGTCATAGAACAAGGAGGAAGTTTCGCCAGAGCTCCGACAAACTGCCTTGTCCTACATCACAACACCATGCCTTGGAATTTCCTTTAATGGGCTTTCTTTAGAATTAATGCGTAGCAATTTAAATTTTGAATAATCAAACTAATATTGAAAAGTATAGAGAGTGGTTATGGTTTAGTGGTGGATCTAGGGGGGGGGGGCAATACCTGTAAGATCCTTATAGGTAAGGTAGGTTTGGAGGAGGCGCCATAGCGCGGGGCCATCGATCTCGGAAACCCCCCAATTTTTTAACTGGATTCGTCTGAGATCTGGATTTCGGTAATGATTTACTCGAGCCTTAGCCCTAAAAACGAGGTATGAAGAAGTATGTAATTGGTGCATATGTAATTGTTGACAATTTTTCGAACATCTTTTGGGTGACACTCTTGTCTTTCCATACGGGGTATTAAAAAATTCTCCATATTTTTTCATTATTCCTAGTACAAGCTCTATTTTATTGTGTCATAAACAGGCAGGAGGAGCTCGTAGCCTAGTTGCGAGCACGGTCCGAATGTGATCGTGCAGGTTAAGCAACGTAGGGTGCGGTCGGTATCAGGATGGGTGACCATTAGTGGCATATTTCATCTGAGCTCCTCGTGCCTCGGAGAGCACGTTCAGCATTCGGTCTCGGTTGTTGTCGTTCAACGGTAGTCGTTAAGCCATGTCAGAGGCCTATGGGCGGCCTGAACAACTCTGGCAAATAGGTTGGCCACTAACCATACGATATGCAAGCAAGCATTGTGTCATATTTAATTGCATAATAATTTCATTTTGGAAGGGCAGGAATCAATGAAAAGATATAGATTAAAATAGCTTATCAGTTTTGTCTTTAGATATACAGTCTGTAGGTGTGACAAAGACTTTTACAATAACTAACATTAATCAAGACTACTATACTAGTAATCTAAGTTATTTTTACAGTCTACTCGCTAAGTTATCGTAGAGTATTCTACGGCAGGTTATCGGGTCTCAGAACTTTGGAAATATCGTCCTGCGAGGAAGTTCACCGTCTTTGTTGGAGGCACCGGGTTCAAAGATATCCAGTTTCAAATTATTATGGTGTAAGTTATGAAAATCGGCGATAATGACTAGTTTATTTTACTGAAGTTCTTCTTGAAATATTTTCCGGACAATTTCAGGCCAAGAATCCGTTATATTTCGAGTCAGTACTAACTACGTATAAGCCTGGTTTTTTGAAAATGTAACCAAACCATGTCAAACATTATGTTGGCTGTTGACAATAGAATATTTTAACCAAAAACAGTTGTAAAAAATGTACTAGGTACTATTGTACCTAGGTCTAGATACGAGAAGTCTACATTTTTCATAGACCCTATATGAGCCACTTTAGAATTAAATTATAACTAGTAGTAGTAATGTATATTTTGAGATAAACAAAAAAATGCGAGTTGGCCTCGCGCACCGAGGTTTCCGTAAAATAACTTTGAAAGAAAGAAATCCAATGAAAAAATTAAATAAAATGAAAACTTTAAAAAAAGTTTGTAAAAATGTACTTGAAGGTTTTACCTACTCGTACTAACCAGCAATAAATAAATTTGATTTGATAAATAGGCATAAGAATTTCATGATTCACATACAAAATAGATGTTCATTTCAAAACAAAATTAATTTGAAAATAATTACAGTTCCCAGTTAACCAAAAATCTATCAAAATAATTACATTCGACCCTTGTGGCGACAACGTACGGCTACCACAAACATAATTACTGATCCAACCTTCAACATCCACAGTCTTGCGGTCGCAGCTCACACCTCCTCCTTAGATACAAAGGCTCGATAAAGTCGCCCTTTGAACTTTATCCCACGACTCAGGGAATGCAGTCGTGACGTGCAGACAATTACAGTTTTCAAACCCCCTGCAGTCTGGTTCCCAGTTCAACAATCTCCGTTTCGGAAACTTCAAAATTACCGAGCCTTTTTGAGGTCTGTAAGTATGTATAATGATCTGATTACATGGCTAGCTAGTTTTTCTCATCTGTCTATTACGTCCCCATTGTTGTGGCACAGGAGGCACAAGGTGGGTACGGGCCATGATTCACCGAGCGGGCTCAGTGTTGATTAGTGGATTTCACAAGCCTTTGGATTTATTTTTTCTTAGAAATGCAGGTTTTCTCACGATGTTTTCCTTTACTGTTAGAACAGTAGGTAGGTACGTTAAGTCTTAAGAAAATCGGAAATCTCATTAGTTGGCTTTGCATGGATTCGTACCCGAACCTGGAGCACGGGAATCCGGCGGGTATGGAGTCGTTTCGGCTCTTATTTTTTCTTTGAAGTACAGTTACGTAATAAGTACTTTAAGTCTAAGTTAATGTATTTGCCAAAACGATTCCTTGAATAAAACTATCGCTTATAGATTTTTTTAAAGTATAGCAGTGTCTTGGAAAATACTTTTATTATCTCTTGGTTGTTGGACAAGTCCACCTGCGATAATTTTCATAAACATTTAAGTTATATTTAGTCAGTTTTTAGAATCAGTTTTTATTTATTTAAGTATCGAACACGACCACATTTCATAGCGCATTTAATATTGCTCAAACGAGATTCCATAGCTTGTTGTTATCTTTTGATTATACAAGATTCTAGGGCTTATTTTTCTCTTTTTAGTTTTCGATGCAGTCGGGTTTATTCTATTTTATAATAATTAATTTTTATTTACGTGTATTTTTGTGCTAATTTAAGATGTAAAAGCACATGTTTGGTATCTCCCCTACTTTCGGTTAAATTTTATGTTTGTGGCAACCCCGCTACTTAACTTAGGTTTAAAAAAAATACAACTGTCACTTTCACTTTCGCCTCCCTCTCGTCTCAGCGACACAGCACGAGCTCCCATTATAAATTTCGCATTTCTATTATCTTAACCTAAAAATCCACATCCCTTGGTCCCTATTTTCACCCCTAACCAGTCCTACCCCTGAATCGATTCGTTTCCCTCCCAAATTCCACGAAAAGTTATATTTTTATGTGTCAGTGGTTCCAGCCTGCTCCTCGTCAGGTGAATACCTAGCATACCCCTAAGTTATTACAACCCCCTGCAAATTGAAGGCAAAACTGTCGCCTAACAACATTAAAAAGGGAAGAACCAAAATGCGCAGGGTTTGCTCGAACCCACCCCCCAATCGCGGCCTATCCCAGGCTGTGCACCCTCTATGCTACAGGGTGGACAAAATTCCGGAACAGCACAAGTAGGTACTCTTTAACATAGGTACCTGTATAATTTTGAAAGGTAAAAAGTTCTCAAATGATGACTTCTCAAACTAAGAACAAACGCATACACGTACTCGTGTAAATCACTGTCTATTAGAGCGTCTGCAGGCGTCTTTATTTAGTTACGGTTTGTTTTGAACCTAAATTGGTTTGTGGATTTGTGAAACCAGCCTCTAAGGTCTTACCTAATCTAGATTAATTTCGCCTATAATTGTTAAGCGCTTAAAAATTAGATTCCTATGTTGACTGTCTGATATTTTCAAAGACATTATGGTTTAAATGGATGGAAATTTTTCAACAATTATTAAAAATTATTAACAATTTATAGTAGGATTAGAATTTACTTTAATAAAAACAGTTTCCATAACTCTGTAAATCGTTTTGTATTACAACATTACAACAGATATTTGAAGCTTTGCTATATTCTTACACATAATTTGTATGTTAATAATGTACGAGGATGTGACATCATTTTCCAGCTTTATTGCCCAGAAGAACAGTGCACCAAGGCCTTATCCCAGACAGAGCTAAAATAAGACGTCCAATTCCGATCTGAAATCCGGGTACGTTTGCCAAATTTTAAAATTAATGTGAGCGCAACCAAGTTAGGTTGTTTGAATCCATTACGTGTCTAGAATGGTTCACATTGTGGAGGCTATAATTCACCGAATACCTACAATGTTACGGGCAAATACTTGAAAAGGGAACTTTATTATCACCTGGACAATGGCCGCACAAATGTTGTAAGGAGTTATTTTCTACCTATACAATGCATACTAATTTCGCTGTAGAAACTTTTAGCTGTAGAAATATATTCCTGAAGCAAATCAAAATCTTAGATTTTGATATAATAAATGTAGTTTAATATTTATTAATATAGTGTATTAATTATTATTAGGAATGGAACAGCTTGATTTTTTTTCCCGAAATTCCCGTCTTTATTTCCCGAAACCTACAACCTTGGGATCTTCAAGGCCAGAGTGAATAGGCATTTACTGGACCCGCATGCTCCATCGTCGACCTCATCGTCGCTTACCATCAGCCGAGATCGAGGTGAAATGCGGGTTTTGTAGTACATAAAAACTAAGTACTACATTTAGTTTATTTGTTGACGAAAAGCACCTTTCACCAATTGCAACTAACCTAAACTATATTTACACTATCTTCGTTAAATAAGATTTTTCCTTTAATAAAATATTAAAGGGGGAGGTCTTTGCCCAGTGGGTCAGTCTATAGGCTATTTTTTTAATTTTTATTAAAGTGACGGACTCATGGTTACACTGGTCTTTACTTCCCATAACCATAGAGTGGGTAGCCTTGATTACATAATTGAGGTAATTAATATGTTTATGGGCAACACTGATAAGCCCACCATGCAGAATTTGCCTGTAACATTACACACCAACTCTCATATCTAACTAGGTTTTCCTGAGCTATCAAAGTTTGTCCCGTAGACAATCTAATCGGGGAGTGAGTTTTAGAGCGACTCTTGCATGTAAACTTTGTCTAGAAACTGTTCGTGCGATGTTGGAAACCACGAAATTGCACCAATTAATCGATTTTAAGGAATCTCTTGCGATTTTACAAGCTTTATTTTTAGCTTCTAATTGTTTTAAAAGTAGGCAAACAGGAAAAGTAGGCAAAGTGTTCCCAGATCTACTAGGAACCCTGTAGTTTTGTCATGTATATCCGTTCGTGTGTCATGTTAACTTTTATAGATAGATATTAGCTTACGGAAACCGTAGAACTCTTTGTTACTACACGTCTACTGTAAGTTCTTTAGAAATATTACGTCGTGTCGCCGCAAAAGTTATTACTTAACACCTAATGACACTTTTACCAGTTTATGACGCCTATAAAATATCATAAATAGTGACAAAGTAGTGAGAAACAAAGTCCGGCGTCATTTTTAACGGAGCTCCTATTTGTGGTTGTAAAACTTGAGAGGGCTCCTGTCGACCTGGCTAACAAAGTTTGCTGTGATAACTTACTAAGTTAAGACGAGTTTACACTAAGATAGTAGCTCGGGTAGTGGCCATTTCCCCTTAACTTTCTTTCAAAATGGTGGCTAGTGGACTTGTGGACTCCACTACCACATATTCTTCAACCTTTACTGAAGTCTCATCGAAATGTAGTTGCCATTTGTCATTGGTGTATGGCAGACAAGGAAATTGTATATTAAGTAACACGTACGTTATACGTACTAATGGACTCGGTTTATTAAGAAAAAGTAATACTAAAATAACACTAAAATACATACTTAAGCTAAAATTACAAAATACTTAACTATTTTACAAGTAAAAGACCTGGCCCAGGTCGCTCCCTGCAGTGAGTGTCCCGAGGAGGCTGGCGGCGCGGCGTTGCCCCGCTGTATGGCGAGGCTTATACGCTGAGCAAAGTAGAGGCCAGCCTTCTGGTCCCGGGATGTCTCTACGAGGCGCTTGGCTATTTCCCGGTAGATTTATACGTACTTAATAATTCTATGATGGTAGGTTGCATAGATTTAAACCATGGGATATGCCAATCCATAGGATTTCTCACCAAAGAAATCGTTGAAAATAAAATTTGAATTAGGTATTGATGACCAATCTGTGAATGTTGATAGTTGTGACGACCAAAAAATGTAACATTTCTGAAATAAAGTAGGTACTATTTTCATCTCCGTATGTTAGTAATTTAATAGAATTACCTACGGGTAGATTGCCTCTATTAAAATCTACTCTTAGAAATCAGACTTGTAAATGATTTGTTGTTTAAATCTCTATCTTACTTACAACAAATCAAATCTATTCTAATTTAAATCTTCTACTTTTTACCTATTACCCAAAGGGGCGGTTGCTAAATGGATGAAGATGACCATGTAAATACAAACCGCGTTGCACGAAGGGCTACTACGACCTGTCTATTCAAGTCATGTTCTACATACCTACCTATCTCATGAATTTCATCAGGATCTATGTTCCACATCTAGAAGTGACAAATATACTGTGTAATATACTGTGTATAATTTACTGTGTATTAGGTAATAGTAACCTTTTTCATATCTTCACACTACACTGTCGCTAATCTCTTTAATGTCCAATTAACATCAGAGGTTGCCTGGAAGAGATCGCTTTCAGCGATAAGGCCGCCTTTGTACATATCATGCTATTAGTTTTTACTTCTCTTGTATTTGTGTACAATACAGTGTTTATATCTATCTATCTATATACTTATTTCTACGATTTTGTAGCAGGTAACTTACTGTTGTTACGTAAATATACGAGTATTACATAAATGTTAAATATCTTCGTATCGGCGTTCCGCTAACAAACTATTGTTATAGTTTGGCGGAACAATTGTTACAAATTTTAAAATGTAAGCCGAAAATATTTTTTTTTTGATTTTTCATATTCATTTCATCGGCGTTGTTGTGGTCCGGGGTTTATTATTATCTTATCTTATTATGATAGGAGGCCGGGAATAAGTCCAGCGGCACTTCGACGCTAGAGGATCTTTTGTGCCTACCCCATTTTACACTATGGTTATCTTAGTGTGTAAGGTTTCCTCCTGATGTTTTCCTTCACCGTTAGAGCACTCGGTAATTGTACGTAAATCTTCGAAAAGTACAAAAAACTCATTGGTACATGGCACTGCACGGTTTCGAACTGGGTTTCGAGCACGGGAGTCCGGTGTCCTAGCCACTAGGCCACCGACGCTCTCCGGGGTTTGGTAGGATTTATAGAAGAGTCAGTACTTTTAAAACCCGTGTGCTCCATCTGCTGCCTCAACGTTACTTACCTATGTCTGGTGGGATTGTGGTCACACGCAGGTCTAGTATAATTATGTCAGGCATCACTGTTCTAAAGGGCAAGGCTCCAACCAACCTCTCCGTGCATCTATCTTGAGAATCTTACTGTGAAATGCATCTAGAATTTAGCCATAAATAAAAATATGCATTATGATTTATGACGATTTGGCTTTTACCTCAACTATAGAAGGCTTTCGAGTGACTTTTAAAACCAAGGCCAAATAGCAAGTAAACCACGTAATTGTGTTTCGTGGTATTTACCTAGGGAAAGAGGTCTGTTTGCTTTTCCCCGTCTCTGTTAAAAGGGACTTTAATGTGACTGACCGCTGGCCGTGTCCCACGAGAATGAAAAACAACCTAACTTTCTGTTTGACACTGTAATACACACAAGCTTGAATTTCCAGGAGTATTTGTGTTACTGTAGCATTAAATTGCTTTTCTTTCTATGAATTGTCGTTTATGGCTATAAGGGCTAACTTTGTACGAGCACAAAAATAAAGATACAGAAGGTCCGCTTTGGGCGTCCGTGTTTTACACTGGACCGTAGTAATACATATTTCGCAGTTTAAAAGAAAGAGTCTTTACCACTCGCTCGCCCCACAGCGCGTGCATTTCGCGACTGAATTCGTCTTTATTCGATTTGAAATATCTTGTACGTATGAATACGCAAAACACGCGTGTGCGTTGGTCAATATCACGCATTTGTATTGAACGGACCCTTCTGTATCTATCTATATATTTTGTGGTGTGTTGCTGCTGTATGGTGCTGATTATCGTGTACTTGACGTTTTGAATTTTTTTTGGTATTTATTACAAAATCACATAAAATAACACGTGATCCACCCTCAAAAACTTCGAAGGTTTATGTGATGGTGGAGAGTTCTATGTATATACTCGTATATACTACACACATGGCTTATTTCTTCCGTTAAACAATTCACATTTAGGATTAAAAGAATATAGTTTTTGACATTTGTATTCATGAAATGCATCTTTAGGTGTTCTTGAAATTGGTTCTGTTCACAATTTCACATAAATATTTTGCACCTCGAGGGGTAACACATTTATAATTTAGGCAAGATATATTTAAAGTGTCTTACATCATACATATTTTTATATTTGGATAGCTGTGTGATTGTTTTTCTTTCAGGTGAACTTAAGTTAACATGTTTTGCCTTTAATATTGCTAATTTAATTTTACTGAGTTTGAGTAAAATTGTACAATATTTAAACTTCATACGCAGCAATGGATTCCAATCCGTCCATGCGCACACCTCGCTGTATTATAGAATATTATGGCGTTGTTAGATAAACCTATATCAGATTTTCTTGCAAAGTCTCAAGAGTTTGATTTGGATCTATCACGGAATAGACGTACATAAGAGTAAAAGTTAGTTCATCGCTTGTTAACTAACAGTCGGGGTACTTAATCTGGTTAATTAAGATATTATATTTTTGATATCATAGATTGAATATCATATTGATTTCTAACAAAGAAATTCAAATGAGATGGGAAGATACACACAATAGGCAGATACAGAAGAAATGATTATCTTAAAAATTAACTGTTTCGTTATGTAATTACATTACAAGCTGGCAATTTTGATCTTTTATGCTACCCGGCGTGCTGTAATATTAGGTATTTGTAGCTATGTTGTTAATGCACTGCTTTCTCTCTTTGTATTAAATGAAATATGACTATGTTGCTAGTAAACTAGTGGTCCTTATCATCGTAGCATAATTGTAAATTTCAAATGTATATCCGAGGATAAGGATGAAGGTACAATTACCCTATCGTTTAATGTTTCCTTATTTTTAATACATATTGTACTTCTGTTTATTGTTCCAAGTGTAATGTGTAATGTAATGATTCCTCTCTTATTGAAAAAAATATGAAAAATGAAAAAGTTTATTTACTTATTACAGGCACACAAAAAAAGGACCTCCGACTTACAAACTAAGTCGAAAACCTGTGTCTTGTAAGTCGGGATTCCGTCGCACTTTCTGTGCAAGCAAATTACAAATTATATTCTTAACCTAAAAGAAATTTGGAAAATTTAATCATAAAGGAATTTAGTAAAGATAATGGTAAGCGTGAGTATGAGTGGGGGTGTGTTAGGTTGGCTATTGTTTGTTTATTGGCTATTTAAAGACCATTTAATAACCCATTTAGCAACACAAGTATCCGTGTTCAATACATTGGCTACACATATGTAATGCGTTCTATATCGAAGCTCTCCCGTACCGCAATTAGTTGATTACGAACACTGTACTGGTTTAATCTGCAGGAATACATTAGAGCCACACTACAATCTCTGTTTGATACGAATGCTCATAATTATTTATAAACTATTGGTTTAGCTAAGTAATAGCCAGCGATGCAAAGTGAAACTGAAATATTCATGTTGATCTGCTTAACTAAATTAAACCGCAAGCGTTATTGTTACATCGGTTTTGAACTAGTGCCTAATAGATTTAATGGTAGGTAGGTAACAGGAAGGCAATTGTTAACTAATTACTAAAAATTTAAGTTATTATTTTTAAAACATGAAGCAATAAGCTTGAAGGATGGAAAACATTACGTACTGTTTTTAGACAGTAATGTTTCTTCAATCTTCTTCATTCATGGCAATAAGCTTTACTCAGAAGCATCCTGAATTCAATTTACAATTAGTTGTACACAATGATCAGGCTAGAACGTTATAGGATAAAATATTCGATGATTCAGAATTAAACATAGTTAAAATAGGGGAGTTTCCAAACGTATCAAATATTTAATGAATTTCTTAAAAACATTTCGTGAAAACAGAAATAAAATTCGTTGAAAAATAAAATAGCTACAGGCAATCAAAAATCAGAACGGTAGAAAGAAACGGCAATAAGTATTATGACGTCAGTGATCCCTAGCGCCATACAAGCAGGTACTGGCTGCATATAAAGGACTGTTTTGCTAAAAAGAGACAGAGCAGCTTTCCAATACTAACTTTAACCATTAATATCACTGATGTTAGTTGAGATATCGAAAAACTAATTTCAGATCGTTCTTTAGGATGTCCATGTAAGTGGTTTATGCAATAAAAAAAATTAAGTTAATATCGTATTAAATATAAATATAACTAAAACTCAAGGAAAATTACAAGTTTAAATTACAAATAAATAAAGAAGTAAGTATTTCGATAATTTGAGGTGGTTTTTGCAGCTGTTGAGGATTGTTTTTGTTTATTTAGGCTTTGGTTTGAATTCATTTCGGTGAATGCCTCGCAGGATTATAATAATAGTAATTAGAGTTGTTTTTAAAACAATTATAAGGTATTTTATAGAAATAAACACATAAACCGTAAAATGGTAGTAACGTAAATTACAATGTATTGTAACCCTACAAACATTTTTAATGTGGTATTTCTATAAACTAGATAAAACCTTGTACGAAAAGAAATCCCCATAAGAGGATCAAATTGTCATTAAAACCGGAGTCGTAATAAATTCTATTTATGGTTTCTTTATTCATTAACCAATCTATGCCAAAAAGTTACTTCTACAGAATTTGACATTATATCTCCACATCCTACGAGAAACGCCTAGCAAACTCCACTCTACCATTGACAGAGAGAGGATTGTTTCGGTGCAGAACCCGCATTGTCGTTTGTCGGGTGCACGTCATCACCAGACTTGCGTTGCGCAAACAAGAAACAATCAAACTTGTCTGCTCTATAGTCGCCCCGATGCCTGATTGGACCTTTGATTTTGCATTTTTCCTGAATTTTTTAACATCACGCGTTCAGATTGTGTAAGCAGCATATACCTACGTACCTTTATATTATGCCACTATATCCAGTAACTCAACACAATAGATATGAAATTGAAATTGAAATCGTTTATTTAGCGCTGTAAACGCCAGAAGACAGAATACAGAAGTATACAAAGTTTAATACATGCAGCACAGAACATCTGGTGTGGTACAGTGCCAAAAAGGGTACACCAGCTCAGCATAATGCTGAGGCAAGCCACAGCGCTGATTTTCAGCTGGCCCTCAGTGACTGCACGGACGAAGAAAACAACAGTGCGTGCGTGTTGTGATGTATGCATGTGTTTGTTTGTATGAATGAGGATATCATCTGGGTTAGTACGTAGGTACTTAAAACTTTTAATAGGTCATTTCATTTCATTTGTTAACTCTCATTTACGGTTTAAGACATTTATTTCACTAAAAAAGGATACAATCAATTTGTGAATGCTGAAACTATAAACCAATTTAAGAACAGATTAGACAGCCACTTACGAAATGTGAAGAAACAGGCTAACCAGCATTAGCTGCCTGCCTGCTAATCCAATAATAATAATAATCCACTTTGCTTAGGGAAATACAGGATAAACTTATTGTAATTAACAGTGTGTACGGTAAACGTGATTTTAAGGCTTATAAATTAAATTACTAGTGTATAATATGAACTAATTGAAGAGCTATAATTTTTCTTAGTGAAATAAATGTCTTTAACCGTAAATTGTAATTTACTTTATTAGTATGTGAATGTTTGTTTGCAACATTTTATTTCAACATTACATAATATTGATAATTATGTAATGTTGCGATAAAATGGGCGTAGAATAAATAAAGAGGAGAAAAAATTGGAAAAAATTTCAGTCTAGTTTACACTCATCTGGATTATCCAGCAGCACTGCCTGGGAGCTCCCAAGGTCTTCAGTTCGGATATAAAGCAAGTAGGAGTTTTGTGGATAACTCGCACGCAGCCTACTGAGATATGTTTGCAACATCTTGTCAAGGGTAGGTTAAGCGTAGGCGTAGTATACGCATTATTACGCACATAGGTATATGTGCGCATACTTACATACTACATATACATATTTTACCTTAAACATTACTTTTCTCCTCTAGTTTTAACCGACATTTCTTTTACTACTTCTATTGGTACTTACGAAACTTTATTTTCCATCGTGCGTTGTAACTTCCTTATGATTATCTATATTTCCTACCTTGCTATAGTTACTACACTAATCTTACTAATCCAGCGTCTACATCGATACCCGTACTATTACTATATTAGTTATTTTAGCTAATTAGGAAACTTACGACGGCAGTTTGCTGGGAACACAATCCAGGCGAACTTAGGCGTGCTCTCGACTTCAATCCCGTTAAGATGTTAGCTGGATAACTTATATCAAGTTATTGCTATGTCTTTAGAGGCTGAAGTTGAATTAGAGTACGTTTGAATAAATACAAGGCTATAAAGTAATATACAGCTTATTTTACAACTGTAAATAGCATAATATTATACTAATGAATAATATTATAGTAATGAATTGAACGCCATAGCAAGTTATGGTGAAGTTAATTCCCTAAGGGTGAAGCCATTACGACTTCCATGCACATAAAAGCTTAAATAAAAGATTGCTTACTTTAAACAAGCACTTGTTTCAATATGAATGAGCATATAAAATAGGTATATAAGAGCGTACAAAATTAGATTCAGAAACAGACTACGCAGTTCTTAAAAACAAACCAACACACCTTAACTTTATATAATTATTAGTTAGCAAAGTTAGTATTATCGACAGAACCAAGCCTATTTAACCGGGTTCCCGTACTTGTAAAAAACCTGTAAGATTTGCGTTTCAAATGAGTTACACTGATCTAAAAATATACTGTGTGAACTTTACAAAATTACACTTTTTTATCCCACGTTTAACCATTTTTAGGGCACAATAGTACATAATAAATTTTATATACGATAAAGATACTTATCCCTTTGCCTAGAAGTGGTCCTAAATAAATAATTCATACGAGTTGGTACCGTTATTAGACCAAAAACATGTTTTATCATAACATTTACAGCTGTTATCCGCCTAACGTTTCTAATGAGTGTGTAATACGTTCTTGGTGCTAATAAAATTAAATTAATTGGTAAAAAAACAAAAACTAACATTAGTATTTTAGAGATATTAGTTTTATCTGAGGCTAAGTATATTTATAAACATTTAAAATTCTGTGAAGGTTTTTAATTAAGTAAGATTGTTAATAATTCAAATTCTGTGAACGGATGTTAAATTAAGAATGTTTTATAATTAATTAGACAATCTTAATGATACCATAAATAGACTTTCTGAGAACTAGAAAATTGGACTTTTTAAACTCAAACTTAGATTTTAGGTACAAAGTATTGTAAATAGAGCGAGATGAAAATTTAAACACTCTATATGTACTCGAACTATTAAATTTCATCGATTAAATCATGTCGTGCCGGCCATAAAGAATAGCACCACCCCAACTCTTTCCGTGGGTGTCGTAGAAGCCGACTAAGGGTTTTTGTGGATACTATTCTACACCTAGTAGACGGCGATAGGCTCGCCACCTATCACGTTTGTCTACCAAATCTTACAACGAAAAGTGGGAACTACCTATGATGAAGGTGGTTCCTATGTCTACCTCCTCCTCCTTTTTTTTCATAGTAGGTATATTATATTCTTTTAAAATAGTAAGAAAGTTAGTAGTTCTTTTGGAATATTATGCGTCGCAAAGATTTATTTCAGTTACACTTTTGACGTTTTGGGTAATAGGTTGACCTGTGGTCGACTGTACGAGTACTTATACAACTTCTCATTACATCGTTAATTAGGCACTACTTACTTGTTTAAGTAAGTATTTAAATAAAAAGGAGCTTAATTAAATGGAGATTAGAGAAATTAATAAACCCTTCTTATTTGTTTAAAATTTTCGATTTTCTGTCAAAAAAAATATCCAGTAAATATCCATTAAAATGCTATAATCCGTCAAAAACAGGTCCTTATACTCCGGCTAATGGTAATGGACAGTTTAATGTAATAAATACGTAAATTGAACTGTAATTTAAAACATATAAAATTCTAGACCCATGTCTAAGTTACAAATAAAATATAGGTATTACACGTATTTACACTCAATACTTCCGTTCGGAAGTGCAGCTGTCCGCAAGCAGATTATAAACATTCTGTACATACAGCCCGATAAATGGTATCGTATGCAAATTGGGTTCGGAAATTACGGACACCGATCTCCTAGGTTGGCAATGCCGTCGGCATCCATCGGTGCGAAGTCGCGTCGTCGCTCTTTAGAATTCGACATTTAGATTTGTAGCATATATACTTACTTACTCCGCTGGCGCAGCGACCAGAAGTGGACCTTGGCCTCCGACCAAAGAGCGCCACCGTTCTCTCTCTGCATAGTCTCGAGCCAGTCAGGCGCCCGGAGCTCACGCAGATCTTTCTCCACTTCATCGCGCCAGCGGTATCTGGGGCGTCCGACCAGACGTCGTCCATTGGGGCATACCACATACGCTCGTGTAACTCGTTCAATTGGAGATTGAAGAGATGGTGAATGAGCTGAACATTATAGGAGAGGAGATTGAAGAACAAGGAGTTTGAGAAACATCTTGAGTGAAGGTTTGTACAAATTGTTAATTCATATCATCAAAATTTGAACAAACTGAGCATTTGTACAAACTAGGAAATTCAGTACCTTTAGGTGTGTAAAACATAATTAAGGTGGTAGGGTAGACCTTGATTTGTCGGGTCGCCTGGGGAAGTATCACACTATTACCTAGTTCTATCGCAAAGCAGAAATGCTTGCATTACTGTGTTCCGGTTTGAAGGGTCTTACCCTTCAAACCGGAATACCTGGTAATTACGCTGATTCTCTTGAATCAGCGTAATTACCGGCACATGAGGCACTCCAACTAACACCTCAAAGTTAGCAGCGCATACAATTGCAATATTTTAGTGAGGTGAGATGTCTGCTATGTCTTATGTGACTGTGACTATCACCATATATGACTATTACCATCGGTGACCCGTTAGCTTATCTGCTTCGCTTAAAACATAATTAAATATCTACTTACGCATATTTATGATAAAAATACGGGTAGTGTAAAACTAATAGAAAAATCTGATCCCCCAAAAACATGAATGTAAAAAAGGTTCCAAGTTCGGTGCAAGGAACAAGTATGCTTATCGGCTTCCCCTTAAAAGAATTGAGATCTATTTGGATGCCAAGTTCAATTATTAATGTTGCTTCAAATTTACCTACATGAATATGTAGGTAACATTGTTTAAACATAAAAATTATCGCTTGCTCACAACTAAATCCCTATCTTGGCAAGATTTCACACAATAAAGTCCCAAGGACTGGATGGACATGGACGGGTTTGATCTACACAAGTAGGTACAGGTAAGAGATACGTATATGAAGATGTAACCTGACTCAGGGCTCAAAAGATTCACTCATCCCGGGCGTTCATTTTCAAAATCCGATCCGATATCAAAAGTCGGCCTGTGAGTTTGTTCGGAACTGGCTTTGGGCGCGGGCCTGCGTTCCTGCCGACGGCCGACATTAACCTCGGACTCCCACAGTCGAGTCGGTCCAATATTTCGCAACATAATTATCATTGCGCTTTGGAAAGGAACCCGTATACGTACGCGCAGGATTTCTTATTATTATACTTATCTCTACTATTCACTGAAATCACGGACTCCGTAAGCTGGAAGCATTAGATATATTGAACTCGATATAAGAGCGTACAGGAAATCTTAATATTTAAAAGTGCGTACATTCATAGGTCAGCGTTTATTGTAAACTAACTTGTTGCTCACCAATTTTATTTAGTTTATTATAACCTATGCTTAAGTTCCTACTGGTGTATGGACTATGAATACTTTGTCATCTTACCGCACATAAAAACTTATTCTTATTATTACGCTTCTTTTATATAAAGCCGAATTAGGAAGGAAAGGAAAGAATGGAACAGTCTGCGGCGGCTGTATTTCCCGAAATTTACAACCTTGGGAAAGATCCCATTGATTGAAGACAAGGCCAGAGTGAATAGGTATTTACTGGACCCGCATGCTCCATCGTCGACCTCATCGTCGCTTACCATCAGGCGAGATAGAGGTCAAATGCGGGTATAGTATTCATGAGTCATGACATGAACAATGTTTTAATTACTGCGCTATCCCTTCATATTTAAATTTGTTTAAAAAAAACTTGAAACGCATTGGTTTTGCCTTATTTAGCGATCACTTCTAGTAATCCTCTAACTTCGTAATTTCCGTGCTATGTCCGATTTCTGGCTATATTATCCATTCAATCCGCTGAGATAAATCGGAAACGATCGGAAACTGCCTGCTTGATATTGACAATTATTTCGTGTAACGAATGGACCGTTTCGAAATACTGCATTGGCTTATTGGCGTGCTCCTAGAACCTAAATCTTAGACATGATTACGCCTAGGAGATAGCTACAGGTACAGAGGCTTAAGATAGCAGAATTTACAAGTAAATGTTAAAGGTTTGTGTGTACTAAATTGTTATTGAAATATATTCTAACGCTATAAGTCATTTGTTAACAATTTATAGCAACGCAGATTGATTTTGATTGGTAAGAGATAGTGTACGTTGCTAAGGGCGGACGAAATAATTTCGCAAATGCATTTGCTTGCTATTCGCAAAGTTGTTAAAAGTAATAGCTTTACAATATCATTTTGCTTTGAATGTTATGATTATGTAAAACAACGAACTACTCGCCACCCGTGGTTTTGTGTGTTAAAACGGTCGGTTAAAATGTCAGCGCCGTAGCTCTAGGTGAGATAAAACAATATCTATGAATACTTTTTTATTGCTATTTCCACAGTCTAACGTGAAATGAATTGTCAAATAGATAAACAAACTGGTATTTACGATCCGAAATGCAGACGTTACAAATTTTGAACTTTTTATAGTTGTACCTATATTATGTAAAAGCATGCATAGGTATAGATATTATCATGAAGAGTTGTGAATAAAATTGTTGGAAACAATGTTTAATCTTAGTTTTAACTAGAAAAAAAATCTGTTCGAATACAGATTAAAAGGCGTACATTCAGCGAATTTCTGCAGGCACCTGCCGCACTGCGTTTGCGCAACGTATGCGCGTGCTTTGCAAGCCGAGCCGTCACAATAGCACGTGCGATTTAAACGTTCCAATTTTAAATTCAAATTCCGAGTTCCTTAAATGAATGGCAGACAGTGATTCACTGCTGACAACTTACCTACCGCTTTTTGGAATTATGCACATTGGAGCTTGGGTTTGATAGTGAAAACTGATCTCCGGAATACAGATCTTAGGAAACGTAATTTTTGAGGTGGTAACCAAGTATAATTTTTTAAGCTTTCGTGGTTATTGTCAATACTATAGTTAGACAAGGGATTTGACAACGGACCACGGTTTGGGGTTGTTTTGAGCCTCCGATATTTCGGAGCTATACCATATACCAAAGTATTTGTAATCAAGTATTTTATGAAGTTTTTTGGAAGTTATTATTACATTTGACTGCGAGATGAAATAAATTCGTGAGTAGATATACCAGGTTTGTTTAGTTTTAGATACATTTCTACATACCTATAGTACGCGACAACCTGTAATGTCGGTTCCTAGTACCGGTGCCAGCACTAGAAACAGACATTCCGGGGATGTCGCGTACCATAAGTAGAAATACATCTACCATTTAGTCTTTAGATATTACGAACCCCTTTCTTTGTAATAGACAGATGATAAAATAATTTTATTTTACTTATTTACCTAGTTTTATTTATTGTCTAGAGATAACTAATTGATAATTGAAAATATCGCGCGACGACAGCCGTTGTCTCTAAAAGATCTTACTGTAGATTAATGATGAGAATTTACTTGTCAAGCTCAGGAGATCAACTATTTGCAACAATGTACAAGGTATAACAAATGAATCCTCGATGACTAGCTAGATAGACAAATTCAGTGTTCGATTCTTAGGCTGAATACGAGGCATTGCGCACACTAGCGCCGCCAATCGAAAAAAAATCGTATCCATTAATTAAGGCATTTAAAAAAAGTTTCTGGTATGAGAATACAAAACAATTTTAAAAAAATATTCTTTATTCGTGGAACCTTAATACCAGACACTTTTCTTTTAAATGCTTTAATTAATTAATATGAGTTTTTCGATTGGCGGGCTAATGTGCGCAATGCCTCGTCTAAATCATTGTTACTGTTACTTGAGTAATTGCCAATTAATTATTACGATAACCTGTTTATTCTCTAAGATCTCTCCCGCATAATCGAACATATCAATTAATATTTTACCGGTTGAAATATAAGTCCGTGAAATAAAATCTGTCATGAAGTTGAAAACTTGATATAAGTACCTGAAGGAGTCGTCAAAATAACGACAATCAAAAAGATTGTATGACAAAAATTATGAAATAGACAGAACTCTGGTAATACCTTTTTAATTGGGTAACACGCTCAGTTTTAACCCTTCGTTAGTCCATAATTTTAAGTTTTTTTGGTAATATACAGTTATTTCGACCAAATCAAAGAAAAGGCTTTGGACAGGGCACAATGGCATATACTAAACCGACAAGTTTAGGTCAGACTACGCCCGCGACGTAAGAGGGGCGGGGGGCGAGACGACAGCGGGCGAGCGTGAGACGAGCGGGAGGTGGGACCTGCCTCCCGCTTGCTGCCCGCTCGCCCTCTGTCATTTCGCCCCGCGTTGCCCTTAATTCGCGTGCGTAGCCTGAGTTAAATGGTTTACCTATAAATTTAAGAAGAGGCTAATATACGAGTACACGCCATATTTTTTCCTGACGGACTAAAAAAAACTTCTGGCAACGTTTTTGACCGTTAATTGTCTTATGGACGGATCTGTATAATAAAAACAAAACTGTGAACTTAAGAAACCCTAATTTGTCATCATTATGAACATATACATGAATATTATAATTACATTCTAAATCGGTATGTGCATAAATTATATCACTAAACGTTAGTTGTCAATCTGAGCATTCGCCGGGCAAAATTCCTTAGGCACTCCCGCATTATTAGATCAAATGTTATGACAGTATGACACACAAGTCCTAAATAATTTGTACTTTGACTTTAGCCTCAGTAACTGGTACAACTGGTGGTTGCGAAACCTCAGCTATTAGGGTTTTGCTGGAGCCCGCGCAGCCTTGAATGGTGCCTGTTACTTAATTATTATGCCAGCCGAATTTAATGCTTGATACATTATTTTTGTGGTCACTATCTAACGTTTAAAATAAAGCTATAGGATTAACTGTGGTATTAAGTAAGAATGTGGTAAAGAAGGTTTGAATATTACAAGGATTTCCAATTTATTTATTTTTTCGAACCAGTATTTCGATGGCTTTGATGTACGAGTAAGTGTTTGTAAATTTAAAAAATGAAAGAGGAGGAAAAACGATAGAAAGGTTTCGATATCAATACCTGCTTAGCGTAACCCAAAGAATACAGTAGAACCGAGTCTATACTTTCGACGAAATAATTTTAGAAGGCATGCTACATTTTGTTGTCGATCTAGATACCTAATCTAATTTATGGATTTTTTATATTTTGTAACACCTTGAAATATTATTCTGTGGTTACCCAGAATCGTTTATAATAAAGTCTTATAATTAAGTTAAAGACTTGGGGTGAAACCTTGATCCGAATTACCGGTATTATTTTAATATTTGAAGCTAATAATTTACATAAAGCATTCAAAAACCTGTTTGTTTGTTTGATTGTTTGTTGTCTCTTTATTGTACACACACAAGAAAAAATACACAGAAAATAAAAACATTACAATATGTACAAAGGCGGGCTTATCCCATAGGGATCTCTTCCAGCCAACCTTTGATTAAGGAGAGTTTAGACTACTTGTATGGTGGGTAAGGTTTGGAGTACAATAAATATTAAGTAACATTATAATCAAATAAAATAAGACACTATATAGGTATGCTCCACTCCATTTATTATCACATCCAGCATATCCAGAATTCTCGTTTTCCCATTCAAAAATATCCACTTTGCGTAATGATTTTGATTTTGTCGCGGACTTAATGGGACAAAGGGTAACACGACTTTTTGAACTTTTACTTTATTCAATGGAAGTCTAAAAGATCCTCAATCAAGATGAATTGGAACTTTTTTCTAAAGCAGCTTCATTACTGACAAATTAATTTAGGTCAAGAGCACTCGATCTCGATTTCTGAATTACCTGCGGGTTGTCCTCTTAAGTGCTATTATTGGCTTCCACTTGTATGTCGAGGACTTCTTCGTCTTCTCAGTCTTTTTATACAATCTCCTATACAGGAGATTTAAAATTCGTGTTTTCTTTCTTTCCTTCTTAAATGTAAGCCCACTTACTTGTACGTATAGCATACACAAACATACTCGTACAACATACCAACAGAGGTCTAAGGAAATATAGAAATAAATAAGGAATTGTAGATATATACCCCGTAACTTCGACAAATTAATCAGACCTGTTATTTGCACGCTATATTAGCTGAATAGAAACACAACTTGTAACAATATGACCAATACGTACCTATTCTTTGCAAATAAAGACTTTAATTAAATAATTCATTCAGACCACTGAAATAAACGATAAAACCCATGCAACGATTGCCTTGGACCCAAGGAAATTATCCTGTAAATCGTAATTGTACTAAGGTATTGCATAACCACAAATTCTTATGAAAGGGACAAGTTAAAACTCGCTGACAGATCCTTGATTCCCTGCTACTTATCATCTCATCTTGAAACTTTACTGAGGCTCTCGTGACTTAGTCCCTAGCTCTTCATACCCTCCAGTCATCTTATGAAGTATAATTTCGGATGAGTTTTGATCTCTCAAAACAAAGGGATCTATGTTAATTACTGTGGTCCATGGTGGCGATCAGTAGATCCACTATTGATAGTCAATGGATCTTGTGATAATGATCATTTTGGTTCAACTCTGACTTGTCAGCGTATTACAAAAGTATTTAATTTCAGTAACTAACTTAGATCCAGTTTATCCAATCAAAAACTTATTTAAATATAATTTGTTACAATAAGATTGGAAATATTTAAAGGTAAAAGATAAGATTGGAAATATTTTGATGGATGGAATAATAAGTTTACTTTATGGCAGAATTTAATTTAGGGCTTAGCTAGAATTTTAAAACTTATGTAACCACCTGAAACAAAATTATTTTCCGAAAATCTAAATCTTCATCGAGATTAATTTAAATTAATCATGTACCAATTTTCCTGGAATAAATTAATAGTTAAATTTTAAAAAAGAAAAGATGTAATTCATTCAATGGCCTATTAATGGGTAGGTACCCTGGATCAGGACTAACAAAGCGTAAACATAAGGGTACATGACAAATTTTTTTTTGCATCAGTCAACTTACATGGACATACTGAAGATGGATCTGAAATCCGTTTATCGATATCTCAACTAACATCAGCTATATTAATGGTTAAAGTTAGTAGTGGGGAGATTCTCTGTCCCTTTTTAGCAAAACAGTCGTACTAAGTAGCCAAGGATCTGTTGTATGGTGCTACCCAGGTGTGACGTCACTCCTGGGTAGCGCCATCTCTTTCTTCCGTTTAATTTCTGATTGCCTGTAGCTATTTTATTTTTCAACGCATTTCAATTCTGTTTTCACATTTGACCGTCATTTTATGTCCATTTCTTAATTTTTAAGAAATGCATTTAATATTTGATACTTGTCATGTTATTATAGGTACATAAATGACACCCAGACATAGGTACTTGAAATAGGTTAAAATAATGAAATACCTACCTTGATCAATAAATACCATCTACTGCATTAAGCATCATAATATTCCTGGCGGATCAAAAAAACCCAGATTAAATACCTGGAATCGAGGATTCGAAATCAATGAAGAACCTAAATCCATATTCCTTATGCACATGCATCCGCAGGCACTGTACACAAATCCCCAGTTTAGCTCGAAGCCAGGTCTGTCTGATCGGTGACAGCCGTCATTTGTAGGGTATCTACTCGAGTGCGATGGCTCGGGAGCAGAGTTCTTTCTTCTATCCTATTCTTATTATTCTATGGGGGTTAACGACTCTGCACTGACTCGACGTAAGTGAAGTATTGTGCCTAACGCCCTTCTCTGGTTATTGGTTTTTCGATCTTACTAAAAATCCGATTAAATTGACGTCTAACTTACATTGGAATTTAAAGCCTAAAATATAAAGAAAACATCAAAGTCACATTAAATCGTCATTAACTTCTATTGTATAGGTAAGGTCCTTATGTCGTTGAAGAGCGTCGGTGGCACAGTAGCTAGGACACCGGACTCCCATGCGGGAGGTCCGGTTTCGAAACCACGCACTGCCATGTACCAATGAGTTTTTCGTATTTTTCGAAGACTTACGTACATTTACCGACTGCTCTAATGGTGAAGGAAAACATCGTGAGAAAATCTGCACACTGAGATGACCAGTGTATAAAATGGGGAAGGCACAAAAGATCCTCAAGGGTTGAAGTGCCGCTGGGTTATTTCCCCCTATCCCCCTATTCCCGGGGTGCCCCCGGAATTAATTCATCTGCCAAATCAAAAGTTAAACTTAAATTAAATCGTTACTCTCTTACATTCTTTAATAGATTGTATTGTATTGTAGTGAGAAAGACTTTTCGTTTAGGTTTCTTTTCTGTCGTTTACGTTTGGGTTTCTTAAAAATTGTTAATTGCTGTATCGATTTAATTTAATAAGGCGTAAATCACTGGTCACGATCCCGGTCTACGAGGCCGGAGCGTGCCGTCTCTCATGCATATTTAAACAGCCATCAATGTCCCGGCTCAAGATATCGGGTTTTCCGCCTGAACAGTGATATTAGGCTGCATACGTCACACATTTGTACATTGTATAGGTAAAGTCCATTCGCTCAAATCGTCTCGCTCTTTGCCACCCGCGCTCTCGCCCTTGTTAGTCAAATGATGACTATGTTTGATCGTCTAATGTTGATAAATCAAGGATAGGTTTGTTTAAAAGTCAATTCGCTTAAATAGTCTCGCTCTTGGAAAAGCGAGCGTGGGCGGCATTTAAAAGAGCGAGACGTTTTAAGCGGACTAGGGGCATTGTGGTGACGTGATCATGAAAATTGTTAAAACATCATACGTCCTATGATGATACGACTGGAAGCTGTCCAATTGATACGGAAACCGAAAAAACGATAAGAATATTGCGTAATTTAATGTTATGTTGAATAGTTTGTAATTACTTTTTTGCAATTTGGTTATAATAAGTTAAGAGCGTCGGTGGCGTCGTGGCTAGTACGCCGGACTCCCATGCGGGAGGTCCTAGTTTGAAACCAGGCAATGCCATGTACTAATGAGTTTTTCGGTTTTTTCGATAATCAGTGTGTGAAATGGGGAAGGCAAAGGCAAACTACCACATCTGCCACGAGAGTTGATCTAGGTGATTAATTCCTTAGAATGATCACGACCCTTAGCAAAGAGGAACGCGACTTAGAAGAAGAATAATAATAAGTTAGCATAATTTGCATTCCCGCGTTAAGTACACATTTACAAAGACGTTCAGGTTACGTCTTAACGAATGTGCCAGCCGTATCATCGTAGGACGTATGACGTATAGTTACTATGTACTTTACCTACATATTATAATATTATAGGATTCTTACCACGACTTTTAGTTGTTTTGAGTTCCCGATATTTCGAACTATAGGTAATATTGTCAATAATCATGAAAGCTTAAAAAAATCCCTAAGCACAATTATTCTGATCGAGCGTAGACATTTGGGCAGGGAACCCTGTTATGTTACGGAATTTTAATAATAAAAGTGGGGGGACAGTGGAGATAATGGGGACAGTGGAGACATGGGGAAATGGGGGGATAGTGGCGATAGTGGGGACAGTGGGGGTCCCTAAGTTTCAAGAAACTTTTGTTTGTTATAGTGTGCGGGCGGTTATCTATTCTCTAACGATAGACATATCCCTCGCGGTGCTAGGCCTAATAGTATCTGAGCTAGAATTGCGCGAAAAGTGTTGGTGTGTCTCTGGCTCCGTTGCCGACCCGCCCGCCGAGTCAAAAGTTATATCTACTAATTACAAGTATTTTAATTAGTAGCAAGCAAACAATAATGAGCTTTAAATGAAAACATTGCTGCTCAAAATTTACCCTTGTATGTTTGCGGTTTCCACGTGCTACGAGTTAAGCGGAAAGGCTTTGCTACGCAGGAATCTTACGGCGTAGAATACGTCCGCAGCGAATATTATCTCTATTTTGAAACGTGAAGGTACCTATTTATAAATTAAGTGCATTTCTGTATTCCTATTTACCAATAACTTACAAAAAAATTATGACTATCGCGATTCGTTGCACTCCTATAAGCCTACCTGTTGCGGCAATGTATTTACTCCAAATTGTAGGTTTCGGCATACACTGCTCCATCTGTTCGGAATGCTAGCCACGTAGAGGATAATAACAGCTTGTTCTCGATAATGTCCGTGCTTACAACGCTATGCTCAAGTAACTTGTTAATTAGACTTGGGAAATAGCCCTTCGGATACAAAATTATTAAGTAACAGAAAGGAAGCTTTACTGGCGTTCTGCGAAGCACTCACACAATCGCACGCCGCGTGCTCCTGCTGTTGTTTACACGTCGCTTGCAGATGAGCCGAAACTTACTTTTTGGAACGGGAGCACCCTCATCATGCGTCCTGATCATTACGTGTACGAGTACCAATGTTGTACTACTACTACACAAAGCCCTCATTATAGGATGCGTGATTTCCGACCAATTCAAGTTACTACCCAATCCTTACCCTTACATAGTGCACATACGCTCACAGGCCCTGAATATCACGTAAAATTCAGATTAATTCGAGCTTCCGGTCCGGATCGCTCTGCTCACACGATCGCCGTGCTACTGTAAGGCTAGGACTTCAGTTTCAAACCCAGTTCGGTTTGCTGCGACCATCACATGCGCTCAACCCTCCCCCCACATTAAATCAGCGCTCTGTGATTGGTTGGAACAAACCGAACCGTGGCTGGAATCGGACCCGTGGCGTCCGAAGCTTAATAGTATAACAGCGCGCAGCGCTAGCTTTTTTTCTGTTACATACTTATCTAATTTGTGCTTCAGACATCCCGTAAGTAAGGATTAGTCCGGTATTTCTTTAGTCTGCGGTTAGCAAAGTTTCCTAAACATCAGCTCAAATAAAGTTACAGGTAAAAGCGCTTACTGGTGCAGAAAAGTTTGATAAAAGGTTGAATCGAGTAGATTAGTTTTCTGAGCATCTATCTGATAGAGTATTTACGACTCGTCAGGAACTAAACTAAAGGTACTGGTACTTTATTACTTAATATATTATTAAGTTAGAAGTTAGGTCGATATTTCGATCAAAAAGAAAAAGTACGAGTTAGTATCTAACTTGTTATCAGTTTATCACCATCTTAGCGGATCGCATAGGTAAGATATTGAAAAAAAGGATTTTAAAACCAGCATATAAAAAAAATTTGCGGTGTGTAATTGTCATTATTTTGTCCTACATAACACAGCCTTAGTGTGAATTGTAGTAAAAAATAATCTTTTCTATTACGAGTAATCGGCCTATTCCACTTGTAACGTATAAAGCACAAGAGTATCATAAGTAAAGCTAAAAGCTTTCAACTTCCATACTTAAAGTGTGATTAAAGCCAACAATATTTTCCTTAAAATTTAATTTCACGTGAGGTTAAATGCAGCCATTTAAAACCTCATGCAGCGAAAAGTGTAGCCATAAACTACGAACTCCAGAAGTCTGCAACAGCTCAACTACTGAAATGAGCACGATAATCAACCGACAATAATTAAGCGCAGTCAAACTTCCCGACAATTTTCTTTTGTGGAGCGAGCGAAGTTTAAAATTGCTTTACCTCAGCTAACGCGGGTTTCCGTAACGTAGGAAAGATTTAAAGTGCGCTTCATTAAAACGGCTGGGCCATCGACAATGGCGCAGGATGCAATTAGAGATGCAGAGATGGCGACGACGACGCACCGTTTCATTGGAGTATTATCTTGTATAATAAAACTGAAGAATTCGCGATTCTGTACATTGAAGCCATTTATGAAATAAACATTTAAGGACGGATAATATTTAATTCAAGTAGAACCCAAAAATATAGTTTCTGGAATTTTGTTTGTTGGTTTGTTCAATTTTTCGCCAATGCAATAATAAGAATAAGTTTATTGGTGCGGTAAGATGACTAAATATTCATTGTCCATACACCAGTAGGAACTTAAGAACAAGAATAAGAATAGTTTATTTGTGCGGTAAGATTACAATGGAGTAGGAACTTAAGCATATGTTACATTAAACTAAATAAAATTAGTGTGCAACCAGTTATCCTACAATAAGCGCTGACCTCCGAACCAAATAAAATTACTAAGCAAAAAGTTACAATAAACGCTGACCTCCGAACTAGGAGTTCCTGTATCTCGGAGGACAGGTCTCTTTTGTGACCAGTGCAAATGAACATGTAACAGAACAGACGTTGGCCAAGCCAAGAAAATATAAAACTGACAAAATTTGAAAGAAAAACAAAAAAGAACAATGATAAAGGTAACAATAACCGCTCTGAATTGATTTTGATAGGGTTTTCACTGGTAGATTCTGTAGGGCCTAGTTTGTTTTATTGCAATCGAACTACTAGAAAAGAAGATAATATAGTAAATATAGCACAAGATATTATTAGATATTATTTTAATACAAAGTGTACTGACTATGAATTAATTTTAGGTTAGGTTTTCGCAAACGGAGTCTCCGGGTACAACAGCTAGTATAATAATACTTACTTATCCATTGATGTAAACTTCTGTTAAACGAACCAATTACTTACCTGCTCCCGTAGTTCTCCGTACGTACCTACCTCCTATTACCTGGTAATGGTAAAGAGGTTTCTTGCGTCTATTTCTAAGATTTCTAGTTAAATTTCTTTGAAGATGTTCTTCAAAATCAGATTTCTTATTGACAGCTGTATGAGTAATTTCTACTAAAAATTTCATTATAACCAAACAGTCTAAAATTGTAGTTAAATAGTGTCTTGTTATCACCAGGTTAGCAGTTAAACGAAGGTTTAAGTAAAATAAAAGAAAAAAGCTGACAGGCACAAGGCATCTGCCGAAACATGGAGTCTATTCTGTAACTCCAACATTTTTGGACCAACATGCGAAGCCAATTTGCTCGGAGTTGTCCGATTGTTGCGATTTTTGTCGCGAACGATAGATGCTCTGTCGCTCTGTGTTATATAGATATGGGTGTTTATCCAATTCGGCTGCGCTTGCTTTTTATATCACGGCATGTTAAGCGAGGCATGAGGTCACAACTGATGAAACTGAAATTATTTGCAACTGTTGAAACTAAATGCGAAATGAGACCTGGTTTTAAGTAGCGTATTTCAAGTAAATCATAACGCAGTTTCAAGTGTTTCGATATTTATAATAGTTCCAAAGTTATAGAGAATGTAATATATGTCGGTAAATTTTTTTGGCCAAAAAAGGGACCCACTTCGGCAAGCTGT
Organism: Hofmannophila pseudospretella; assembly: GCA_947369225.1. NCBI lineage: Eukaryota > Metazoa > Arthropoda > Insecta > Lepidoptera > Oecophoridae > Hofmannophila > Hofmannophila pseudospretella. The sequence continues at coordinate 10,691,206 of OX376316.1, forward strand.
AGCGAAGCGAGGAAACAATGTTTCAGTTATTGTTAGGTATCGTTAAAACGGGGCCGCTTGACTCTATCCAATGGTATAACTTCCATTAGGATAGGTTAAATACTTCAAGAGTTAGTGGTATGCGGTAAGTACCCATTTTCGTTACGGTGACACACAAGTTCGCTCACGTACAGAGTGTGTAATACATGAAATATATTCCATGTCAACATTTGTAATTTATATAATTCAACATTTTCAACAGTATTATCTAGAGCTTACGATTTATGTAGCTTACGATAAAATTGTATAAATTTCTATATTGACAGTCTATGTTTTGAGAGCTTGTGGTCTGTAATAATTCGACACAATAATAACAATGGAAATTCAAATTTATTTTGCTTGTTCTATCAGAAGACCTAACTTATTGTTTGTGCTTAAAAGGTTGAACAATGTAAATATTAGCCTTGTTTTAGGTTGGCTCACTTAAAAATTGTAATTATATGGTTACAATTACCATATTAAGGCAGAGGGCCATATTATGTAGGTACAATGATTATTATTTATTCATTACTTATGATATTCAACTTTTGTTCGTGGCTAAAAAGCCCGATTTTGGAGAGACAGTTAAATAAATATGCACCCATACCTACACTCAGCAGCTGAACGGCGAGGTGAATGATAGGCTTGAGTAGTAAGATGGTGAGTACTAAAGTTAGAAACGAAAAAAAAGTTAGTTAAAACACAGAAATAAATCAAGATAGAACGGTGACGAGGACGAGCTGCTATATGAACCGCGCCTGTCAACATTTATCATAAGCCACGCCCCCAAAGTGACGTAATTACGAACGAAATACCTCCTTTTGATCGATTCACTGTCGTACCTGTTGTTCTTACTTACTGTTACAAACCGCACAATAAGGCATGTTAGCACAGCCGCTCTAATCGGTTCGCGTAGAAAACCAGTCGCTGAATGAATGAAATCTGCTGTATATTGCAAGATTGAGACACGGGTGCCGTGCCTATTTCACCGTTCTATCTTGATTTATTTCTGTGGTTAAAAACTTAGATGGTGAGTAACCTTTGTTCGACGTGTCCATATTTTATTCCTGTCATCTGTAACAGTCTAGATTCTTTCTACAGTACAGTTTACAAAAATTATATACTGGCGCGATTAAGCCTCGTTTTTTTAGTTAAAAATTCCAAAATAATTATTTCTTAGGGTTTCTTATAATCAAGGTTAGTAGAAAAACATGATTTATCTATAATATGTTATATTATAACCATATAGGAAGGAACACTCGCCACTACTTGACCTTGGGGAGGGAGACACTTTTTCTTTCATCCATAGTTACATACTCGTAGGTATATAGTTGTGCTAAAGGCTCTTCATTTCCACTGGAACCCTAAAAAAAGAAAAACAGCTTACAAATACAAATTAATTCATCAATTTACGCTGCTGCGACCAAACGTTTTCACGAACATTTAAACTGAAATAATTTCCATTTCAACTAGTGTTCAAGCCAGATTTACAGCCAGATAACGAGCATATGATTAATATTGAATGAAAGGCAGCACTGTGATTAACGACCGGCAATCAACGCATCGAATTATACAGAATAATATGCACATTTATTCCGCAAAAAACGTTTTTGTGTATTGAAACAAAAAACTGTTAAATGCTCTCATTGATTTTGATTTAATATTCGGTTATGATTCTCGTGTGCTTTGATTTTCAATCATTTTTGTCGTAGTAACTAATTATTTTATTAACTCTTTATTGTACATACACATAATATGTTACTTAGACAAGAATATGTAATAAATAATAAAAATAAAATAATAAAAAGATTTATTCAGTAACAAAACGTACAAATAATTTTACAATTGTGGAGGCTCTCTTTTAAGTGTGACAACACCTGTGTCAGAGGGCCACGCTCTTCCATACCTCTTTATTTGTGTACCTATTTACTATATTATAATAATAATAATAACGTGTGAGTGAGAGAGAGAGAGAGAGAGAGGGTGTGTGTGAGTATGTGTGCAAGAGAGATGTATGGTGTTCCATGCCAAAATGAGTGAGAGATGTTAAATGATAATAACATATCTCACTATAAATGATATGTGAAGCACATAGGGCGTGACTTATCTCTAAGAGAGATCTCTTCCTGCAAAGTGACAATTTGATATAAAAGGCAGGCGAAGTGTGCACCTATATGCTAAATAATTATGCCTACCTAATTATATTTTTATCATTTTTTATTTTACGAATAAACCCGCGTTTTACCTCAATATCAGTCAATTAAAGTAAAAAATGTGCACGCATTCACGTCTCGAAATATATTTATACGATCTAGGTTTCAAATAAAAAAAATGTAAATAATATGCAGATTCGATGAAAATTCTAAATAATTTCAGGACTTTTATCTTTAAGACGAGAAATTGCGCACAATAGCTCCGTCAATCAAAAAATATCATATCAATTAATAAAGACTTTTTCAAAAAATTTCTGGTATTAACGTTCCACGAATGAAGAAGAACCCACTTTTGACAGTTTCGTTTTTTGTTTCTTATTGTTTCAACATGAGAATACCAAACTATTTAAAAAAAATCTTCATTCGTAGAACCTGATTGAATGATTTTTTTGATTGGCGGCGCAAGTGTGCGCAATGCCTCATCTTAAGTAAGTAACGATGAGACACACGGGATTTATTAAGTTAGCTTCTTATCTAACCCATTCCCATTACAGAAGTTATTTTAATAGTTTAATGAAAGCAATTTGCGTTTTTGTTGTTAACTATACTTAAACACGGCGGCCTAAATTTCATAGTAAATTGTAAACGGTCATAATTGGCTAGACAATTTGTTTAATAACTTGTCTTTCCATTAAAGAAGCTCCAATCATCGCGTTTAAAATATTTTTATGATTTGTTCTTTGAATTCATTAAACGTCTATGTAATCTTAGCTTGTTTCATGTAAAAAATCAGCTGTTTCATACATTTCGGTCGTGTATGCTTTGGCATCGACCGAAATATATGAAACAGCTGATTTTTACACGATTTCATACACGATCGAAGAACAGCTGATTTTCTTTCACGATTTCAGAGTTTGCCCCAATGTGAAAGTTGTTCAGTTATGGAAGCTGGCTCCCCTTTCGGGACTAGGTTTTTGTCAAACACTGCATTTATGCAGTGTTTGATCGATCGTTTGTTTTATCGTTTTAACGATGACACAAATCAAATTTCCTTATGGCTGGTTTTGTAAATAGGCATAAACTGTGGCATCAAAACAATGCAGTTTTAGCTTTTCAGTTCAGAATATACTCGTAAAGATACTGGAAAAGTTTAACTCTTGAAGAAAAGAACCAGCCAACTCATCATTATTGCTTTATCCAAGGTTTTCCTTTAATCCATCCCATATAGAAGGGTATTGTTCGTTCGTAGTAAAGTCTCTTGGATGCAAAATAAAGGAAAAATCTAAATGGGTAATCATCCAATGATACGAATCTGAAAGACAATGGTAAGACCTGGTCATTTTAATATTCTGTATGTTTTGGACTTGACGGAATGATAGTCTATATTCCTTTCAGTAACTAGAGACAGTAACATTCGGAACCTGTAGCATTCCAACCCGGACATCCAGACCCGGTTAAGGCTCTCCATTCAAGAGCTCTACAACGGACCCGGAGCGGCGTCCGTAAAAAACCCGGCATTAATTGGATTGCCTTTTATTAGCGTTATAAAATCGGATTTACTCTGTCGGAACCGGACGTATTTCGACGCCCCATTGTTTCTCTATTCCCGAACGGGTTAAGACAAAATACCTTTTCCTACCTATATATTGATCGTTTGCAATGGTCAGTGGGTATCTAACTACCTATGCAGGTAATCTGGGTATTTTTTTTTTTAATTTTGTTTAACTTTTGTATCTGTATTGTATCTCTGTTGGATCGAATTCGAAATAAGGTGATCCGGCATAGAACAAAAGTTATCGATATAGCTCATAAGATTAGCAAGCTGAAGTGGCAGAGGGCCGGTCACATCTGTCGCAGAACCGACAACCGCTGGAGTAGACGAGTTCTGGAGTGGAGACCGCGTTTGGGCAAACGTAGTGTGGGACGCCCCCTGCTAGATGGAGCGACGATCTGCGCAAGGTGGCTGGCAACGACTGGATGAGAAGAGCCGAAGATCGGGCTCAATGGCGTGCCCTGGGAGAGGCCTATGTCCAGCAGTGGACTAGAGTGGGCTGCCGATGATGATAACATTCAATTTTAGTTCATCAAAGTCAATCGACATTTCACGGAAGGAGGGTGGAGTTCAAACACAATGCAAACTAGCTGTTTATGAATAAAGAAATCTGAACTTTAAACAATTTGTGTTTGTAAGTTGACAGGACTAGTATTCACAGTTCGTTCAGTGTAGTATATTAGTAATAGGTATGTTAGTACTAACCGGAATACAGAATGCAAAAAGATGTCATAGAATAAAATCATCAGAGCGAAAATTTATAACAAACATACTCGCATATCGAATACCGATGCCAATATCCAATGGAAAATGTATTTTAATATTTTGCGACAAACCAGAATTCTAACCTACTCGTTATATGGATGGATCAGCCAATTCAAGTAAAAAATGTGCACGCATTCACGTCTAGAAATATATTTTAACGAATTTTTCACAATTTTTGTATTTGATATCTAGTATCAAATACAAAAATTGTGAAAAATTCGTTGAAAATTCTAAATAATTTCAGGAATTTATCTTTAAGACGAGGTTGCGCACACTAGCGCCGACAATCTAAAAAAATCATATAAATTAACAAAGGCTTTTAAAATAAAGAGTGGTACTTTTGACGGTTTCGCTTCTTGTTTCTTATTGTTTCAATATGAGTATATCCCATCTGTTCGTACGAAGCGATTTGCTTCTTCGTTCATTATGCGAACAGCTAAGGAATGCAACACCCTGCCGGCGTCTGTATTCCCCGAAACCTACAACATTGGGATCTTCAAGGCCAGAGTGAATAGGCGTTTACTGGACCCGCATGCTCCATCGTCGACTTCATCGTCGCTTACCATCAGGCGAGATCGAGGTCAAATGCGTGTTTAGTAATCACTAAAAATAAACTATTTAAAAAAAATTATGCGCTAGTGTGCGCAATGCCTCGTCTTAACAGCACTGTCACCTAAAAAGTCGAAAATGGGAGAGCTATGCAACAAGTAAGAATTGATTTGGTTTTCGGCCTAAGTACGGGTATTCGAATTAGCAATTTATTCGAAATTTGCTGGATTCCTTTACATAAGAAAATACTGATTCATTAATCCTACTCCAGGTCTCTTATACTACTCGTTCCATATGAGAGAGTTGTTCAAATAACTTTATTTATACCATTCCTCCCGTCGTGAAATGAAATAAGGCACCGTCATTTATTTTCCGTCGTAATTCCATCTGTAGTGCCTACTGTATTTCTTTGATTGATGAACGCAAACAAGCCTATCCTGTTTGAAAACTTACCTGTCATGTCAGGGGCTCACTAAACTAAACTCATACCGAACCATAGTCAAAGAGATCCTATTTCCTATAGCAGTAGCTCAACAAACGCGTTAGGTATAACTGCTAGTCATCAGTAGATACGAGTAACTACCACGTGGCACCTCTAAATAGTTACTTCAAGGAATATCGCCCCCTTCCTCACGCTTCCTCAAGCATCTACCCTCTGGCCTGGCAATACAGTTGGGGAAAATTTGTTACGAATGTAATCTATTAAAAAAAAAATTTACTTAATTTCCTACTAATCGGTGACAGCTTGGAGTCGCTGTGCAGTACCTACTGGTTATAGATTTCCGATGTGGAGGGTGCGGGAATTTGGGATGGGCGCGAAACCAGACTATATTTGACATTTTGTGAGCGTGTGTTTTCCCGCTAAAGCTTTTGATGTTTTTTTTAATAATTTTTAATAATATTATTGGAGCTATTGGAGGATCAAATAAAACTTCTCTTCGACAAAACAAATAACGTTTCTCAGAAAACTGTCTTGATACTGTAATACTTTTGAAATAAAAATAAATAAACTGTGTTTGGATTTATAGAGTAAGAAAACACACAATTCCATAGATGTAACCTAAATTAAGGCTTTTGTATACTTGAAACACTAAAATTTAAAATAATATAATAAGAGTCCTCTTCCATTAATAACCTAGGATGGTTACTTTCAGCTATTTTAGTGGCCTCTTTACGGTCGTGCGTATTTTGCCCCGAATACGGGTTTGCTCCAATTTGCATTTTGTATAATCTGCGGTTCGCTCAGCATTCAAATTTTTTCTTCATTCGTTTTGGCGTTCATTAAATTGACGCGCCACTGTATGCAAGTACATTGTGACCAAGCATATTACAGCCTAACCTCCTAATATAAACTTGAATATCACGGGGTTATCGTGCTGTAAAGTAGGCACTTTACCTGAGAAGAGGCGGGATAAGACGTCGCTTCGAGCTATATAAGTGCCAAAGGCACCGCTGGGTACGATCAAAACTTTAAATTACTTGATAGCTCACTACAATGTTGGTTGGTATACTATTATGTGGAGATATCAAAACTATTCCCAAACCCGCATCTGTAGTTGAGTTTCAGCAATAATTTTAGTTGTAGGTAGACTCAAGTTTGACATTTAACTCCTGAATTGAGAGTATTGGGCGATTATTTTTACATTTCTGAGAGTTGGAAAATGTCATCATCAATTTACACCATCATCATCTGACTCAGTCCAATAAAAATACCCTTGCTACAATCTGCCCTCTAGGTGCCGGCTAGCAGGGTTCTAGGACAGTGTGCAGATGAAGTAATAGAGGAAAATTGGTAATAGTAGATATTATATTTATCAGAAACTGAACAACACAATAGTAGAAAATAGGTAGTAGTAGGAGACAATTTTATAAAACGGAGAAACGTCCGTTCAGGACAAAATACAGAGAGAAAGTAAAAACAATGAAATTAATGGAATTTAGAAATGGAATGGGAATATGATTTGAATTTTGAAAATATAGATGAAGAAATGAAGATGCCAACACGATATGAGGTGAGATAAACGCTAAGAATGAGGTTGAAATTGATGACAAGGAGGTTGATATGGACGATGAAATCGATATCGTTACACCCTTAAATCAGTCTTTCAAATTGTATGAGAATAGATTTTGTTATTGTTTTTGCTTTTGTATATAAAACTTGAATTTAAAATTCTTGGATTTTTATTGGATATTCCTACCTTCATAATTCCAATTTGTATTTTCTTTATGATTTTAAAATGAGCGCTAGTACAAGTGCTAAGATGGTCATTACGTGCAGTAACATACAACAGTTTTTCTACGACAAAAAAAACCTAAATAAATACCTGCCTACAAACTAATTTGCACTCTCCGTCCACCCACACACGCTTTTTAAAGCAAGGAGATGATGAGGAGATGTCAAGATGGCCTTAGAACGGAAAGAGAAAACACCAGACGGAAGGATGTGAAAAATGAAGTACCCTAAACTAAACGTGGTGAAGCATTGTGCGAGATATCAGTCTGTGAGGCTGTTTAACAATTGCCCGTTGAATATAAAGCGCTTCTTTTGGAAAGGAGTTTGTATTCTGTAGAAGAATTTTAATGTAAATAGGTACAAGTGTCGGAAATATGACTATTTAGAAGACTATATTTTATTGTGTTGTATTTCTTTTGACCATAACTCTTCAATAACGATTCAGTTTTTAGATATATTTTTTTGTAATATAAATTTCTTTTTTATAACGTGCTTATAACTTAGCTAAGGTTGACACTGAAAGAGTTTAATTATTATTTTTGGCATGTAAATATTGAAAACACAATTTAGATAGATAGATAGATAGAAAAACTTTATTACACAATTATCAGTTTTAAAAAAAAATTATGATTGTTTATGAATAATGATATGATATGATGATACTAGATGGCATAAATGTCCAATGTCTATTGGCTTTTGTACACTGGACACATCTAGTGTCCAATATCTAATGTCCACTGCCTAAATAGATTTTAAGTCCATTAACAGTTACAGCTGCTGTACTAAAATGCTGACCCGCATTAGACTATTTCTTGTTAATGATTGTTGTTTAGTATTGAACACATTACCAAATGGGAGTACGAAAATTCTTTTAGAATTTAGCAACACATATTATCTCATTATCATCGCGTCATCCCAGTTCTCTCTAGATTTATTTCTTCACCGATGTTGTTAATAATAGTTGGATAGTGTTTTTTATAGGAAGTCTCCAGGCTCAAGCCTCGGGAACATTATCTTTAGCGCTGTTTCTACAAGATTAATGATAATGGGTTCACAAGGCGAGAGGTGACGCTTACCAACGCCGACGGCAAAAATATTATCTCAAAGCATTTTGCTGAGCAAAAGAAAAACTTTGATACTCAGGTAAGCTGCGAACGAAGATTACTTTTTATTATAAATTGCATTTCTGTATTGAGATGAAACCATGAAACCACAGACAATAAAACTAAGGGTACAAAGGTTTTCGCTTTTAAATCGTTTTAGAAAAATAACTCTTTTAAGAAACCCCGACTTACCTTTGTGAAAATCATCATATTCACAAATGTTCGGTTTGAAGGTTCCAGATGCGGGAAGGCACCAAATATTACAGCTCAAACTCGATCCATCTTACCATTCCAGAGATCCCGTCTGACATCAAAGATACCTACTCCAAGTTCTTTGAATCCCCCTGATCTAATTTTTATCAGATACTCTCTACAAAATTATCTGTTTAATATAAAATCCGAGTCCAAATCCGGTAATCAACAACGTTGAGTACATACGTTAAACGTATAATACTCCCTCCCTTTGGTTGGCGGTTAACATACTGAATTAGACCATTCTCAAGTATTTATATCTACGAGAAAAAAAAATTAATGGTCTCGTTTCTCATTTTTATGGTTTGATTCTTTCGAGTTTTAGGGTGTTTTCAACAATATTGATATTCTCAACCGGCATACTTATTTCGGACGAAATTGTTTTGTATTAATTCTGAATAAATCATAATTTTACGTGGATACTAACATACGTTGACTAAGACAATATCCTTGGCGTTCCCCAGTCGTGGAAAAACAAATTAAATCAAATCAATCTCAAAACTGTATCAATTCTGATAAATAGCAATTCCAAACAACATAATGTCACGCGACACCAACATTTCCTTAACCTAATCCTGTTCGCTCAAACCAGTTAGATGCGGAAAATCTAGATCGAAGTGAAAGAAAAAAGGTAGTCCTGAGCTTACGAGGTCAGCAGGATGCTGCTAAGGCTGAGGACAGCCGATGCAATGGAGAGCACGTTCACATAAATGGCATAACTGGTCGCATATTTAATAGCTAGGTCATGTCACGATCATACCACTTTTGTTTCAAAGGTGGTGCATATTTCTTTGAACTTGTTTAGAAGAATGAATGTACCGACCTACGATAAATTACAGTTGATTTGAAAGTGGGTACTGCCTAGTCTCATCGGGATTCATTATGGTTGGCTAAAAGATCAGTTATCTGGCCACAAGAATTTAAAACAATATTGTGTCAAAAAGCTTTTCAATTATAAATTAGAAGTAGCCTACACTAGTGAATTTTAAACAATGTGGTTGCTCGCTAGCTTATCGTATGGTTAGTGGCCAACCTATTTGTCAGAGTAGTTCAGGCCGCCCGTAGGCCTCTGACATGGCTTAACGACTGCTGTCGAACGACAACAACTGGGACCAACTGCTTAACGTGCTTTCCGAGTCACGGAGGAGCTCAGATGAAATATGCCACTAGCGGTCACCCATCCTGGTACCGACCGCGCCAACGTCACTTAACCTTCACGATCACTTTCGGACCGTGCTCGCAACTAGGCTACGAGCTCCTCGAATAACAATGTGGTAAGGTATGATGTATAGATTTTTTTTTCTTTTTCATTATCTTTTTTTTTTTCATGCAACACACACTCCGATAGCTCAGCGACCCGAAGTGGTCTTGACCTCCGCACTCGAGACAGCATTGCTGAAAAAAAAACGCCTACACATTATATTTTTTAACTACATTACAATTTACATTAATTGTACACAATTGGAAATATTAATAACAGCCCGCGGAAAAAAATAGTTAACGTCACAACAACAGAGGACCAATGCTATAATTAAACCATAACCATTAGTTATAACGTTAACATAACGTGGGCCGTTCAATTAACACCTTTGCCTCGATAATGGGAATATATTATCATTGAATAGTAGTTATATTGCCTATCTTTATTAGGAATAGGATTATTTGGCGACGAATAATTACGAAAGGTATATAATAGATGTCATGAGAAAATTTATTGAACAAGTCGTTTCAATATTGAAGTTGAAAAATTAAATTTCATAGTTAAGTTGTTGAACCTGGCAGCCTGTAACATAATATTCGTTCGAGGTTCCTTTCTTTTTAATTTTTATACAATGGCTTAGACACATAGGCAAATAGGCCATCTGATGGGTAGGTGGTCGCTGTTGCCCAGATACACTAACAATACCAGAGGCAAATGCTTGTGCGTTGGTGGCCATCGAAAGATATGACATTGTCTTCTTATCTCTCTCTCTCTCTCTATCAAATTTTCGAAAATCCTCACATGCTTTATATTTTTCAAATTCAGTTTTGAAACAATAAGATTCCTCCCTTAGTTTTACAGTTATAGTATTATAAATTATTGGATCACCTACAAATGGACAGGTATTTTCAATGTTCGATAGATAAAATACCAAAGTTAGGTATCTAAAAATATTCAATTCACAGAAAAAAACTTTTAAGTTAAATGGCCCGCAATAATTTCAAAAATAAACGCACCAGAGACGTGCAAAACCGGAGAGTGAATTGCCAGATGTAAAGGGGGATGCACGCCTAGTCAAAAGGACCCTGCTCACTAATGAGGGAGGGAGAGGAAAATTTTCCCACTTCAAAAGAAAATTATATTCCCAACTATCTTTTCACTAAACGTGTGCGGAACATTTTAAAATGCATCCATTTTGAAAAAAAATTATGTAAAAATGTATGTCATATTTTTGGTGGATGCAGTTTTTTACCAGCACGTAGTAATCAAGGTGCTAAGTATTTAGCTACGTTTGAAGGTGTATTTTTATATCTAATATTTTATTCAAAGAGGACGGTGCAAAAAACTTCCAGAGCTCTCGTTCATATGGAAATTCACATATAACTTTAGAAATAAAAGTGAAATATATGTTTTTCATTTCCAGGAATGGAACAGCCTGCCGGCGTCTGTATTTCCCGAAACCTACAACCTTGGGATCTTGAAGGCCAGAGTGAATAGGCATTTACTGGACCCGCATGCACCATCGTCGACCTCATCGTCGCTTACCATCAGGCGAGATCGAGGTCAAATGCGGGTTTAGAAGTAAATAAAAAAAAATTAAAAAAAAATTTGTAGTTTTCCATTACCATTATCGATCAGTACCTCGCGTAAGAATTATAGTAGGTAAATGAACTAAGTTCGGGGTGTTTGCGACAAGGTGAATGATTCTTTGAGAGGTGGGCGGGTATCGGGTGAATAGGGCGGCATCCTGCGGCATCTATTCAAACATCCTTGATATTTTTTTGCATAACAGAGTTTTGTGCAAAGTTGTTCACTTAATTTCGATGAAGCATGGTTTAATTTGATTAATACTAGATTCGTACTAACAGCACCTACATACCGCCCGCGCCGGCGCGGGCTGCGACCCGCTTCTGGCGCTTACACGCACTATCGGCGTATTCCAGGCTGCTTCTCCCCGACCCCTCCCTCCCCAGCGACGTCCTAAGCCAAGGTCCACCTGGGTACGGACCTCGGCTCTTACCCTTGGGCAGTCGCTTCTTATAGTAGTTTTTAAGTCCTCCTCTAGGCTGTAGCGCACTTAGCGCTCGCCCCAAAAACTCCGGTGAAGCTGTAAAGGTCATTAGGACCAACATCAATTATCAGTACGAAAAAAATAACTAGATTCGTACCGTTTTAAAATTCCTGATTTGCATGAATATTCCGGACAATATGTATATACGAGTATAGTTGGTGGGTATATTACTATTACTTACGTCAGTATTCATAGGAAGTACTCCGTGCTATTACCAATCAACCGAACGATATATTACGAATCAAAAGGGACTAATCATTTGACGAATTGTAAATAAAAGTTTTTGAAACGGGGTTGGACCGAACCCCTGTAACATAAATGCATTTATTTTTCCATTTTCTATATTTCTATGGATTCGGTCTGATTTCCTTTTAAAATCACTGCAGTGTGCTGAAGGCGTAAACACGATTATTTTGATTCGTCGCGAAACATTATTAATAATTTGCAATGTGACATTTCATAAGTCATAAATTAGGTGACAATTTGTGAATTAAATGTGTTTATACAACTTTGGTATTTATCAACATTGAAAGCACCTGTCAAATTGTGGACAACACATCAGGCTATACCTTTTAGCACATACTTTGTCGCTTAAACTTGACTACTTGACACATTCATACGAATGTCAAGGAATCGTAACAAAACTTTTTGCAACAGGGTGCTACAAAGCTTGATGTGTCTTCCACTGTACCTAGGTGGACGTTTTATTAAAACGGTCGCCAGTAATTATGCCAAAGATATGAGATTTAATTAGTTGTACCGTAAACCCAGGATTTGTAACTCGAAAAGCTACAATATTTCAGCACAGAGTTCATAGTTACGCCGCTCTCGTATCCGCCGGCGCCGAGCTAATTCAATGAACCTCTTTCACTCGACTATGGTTCTCAAACGCATACGTCTGATTATAGAAATGTATGCACTGTAATGCAATAATACTACCACGTCTTTCTTATAGAGACGAGCAAACTGGTCTTGGTCTTGAAGACGTAGAAAAGAGATAATGCTAGTAGAAAAATATTGCTTGCTTATCGTATGGTTAGTGGCCAACCTATTTGTCAGAGTTGTTCAGGCCGCCCGTAGGCCTCTGACATGGCTTAACGACTGCTGTCGAACGACAACAACCGGGACCGACTGCTTAACGTGCTTACCGAATCACGGTGGAGCTCAGATGAAATATGCAACTAGCGGTCACCCATCCAGGCACCGACCGCACCAACGTCGCTTAACCTGCACGATCGGACCGTGCTCGCAACTAGGCTACGAGCTAGTAGAAAAAGATTGATCGAAACGGTCGCATAAGGTTCAAATTCACGGAATTTTTCCTACATTTTTTTCAAATTTCTTTGCGGCTAACATTTGTTAATCCCGCTATAACTGACGACTGTAATAGTACTCTACTATAATTTAAATTTCGGTTTGAAATTCACAAGACCTAATCAAACCAAGATCTAGATAGTTTGGACAAAACCAAAAAGTTATTATTACCTATATGAGCTACGAGTATATGGCCCTAAGACCAGCCGGACCGAATCCAGATCAAACCCAAGTCCGATCAGAATCTAGCAAAATAATATGCTCATCACTAAAGTCTCCATACAATTTGCAGCTGAACTTTTCCAATACTCGAGTGTGGCTCGTTAGTGGTCATTTGCCTTTTCTCATTTTTCTTATGTTTGCTCTCTTATTTAGTATTTTAAGATTTCATATAGCGCTATAAAACGGTAGGATCATTTATACCTGTGCAAAGAACTAAATTCGATGGTTATTTCCTGATTTTACTAATTTAACTGCTTCGTCTGTCGGCCGATATTATTTTTTGTGCTTGGCACTAGCACAGAGTACTACGAGTATATAAAACGTAAGTGTTCGTACCAGTATTACATAAAACAATTTAGATAAACTTTTATAAAGCGTTTAGTGTTTGTATTCATACTTTTCCAATTATGATTATTGAAGAGCCAGTACTTACTAAGCCCGTGTACTCGGTGACCTCATCGTCACTTACAACAAGGCGAGATTGTGGTCAAACGCGTGTTTAGTAGTAAATAAATAAAAAAAAACAAATCCAATTTAAAAAATTTACGCAACACAAATCGAATTCGCGTCTGTTTTATAATGCAAGAGGGCATCTCGTCGCCGTAATAATGCCATAAATGTTCCATACACAAAGCCACCAGTAAGTGCCTTCCTATATTAAAATTCCGTTATTAAAAGCTACAAATATCTCCAGCCTTTTTTATCTGCGGATTACGGGCTACGGAATTCGGTATTACGATCACGCGACCTAATTTTCAGGCTTCATGCATTGGTAAACAGTCTTATTCGGGACTCATTTTTGTCAAATTGTACAACGGCTACGTTCACAAACATTTTGTATGCATACCTATAGCAGAAAACATAACCCAATTCTATTTGTAACTCCCAACGAAAAGAAAGAAAGAAGCGAGGTATTAGGTTGACGCGTGTATCTGTTTCATAACTCTACAACTGATTATGTATGGCAGCTGGTTTTTTATTTAAAAGTATTTAGAGAGTGTTCTTAGCCATGTTTGATAAAAATTGAATCGTATCTCAAAATCTTATTCAAAGTTGTTCTGTAATAGAATATGATATCTTGTTTGAATAATCAATAATTTTGGAGTATGTCCTCGAAACCAAAGTGTGAACATCTAGAGTAATTATATATTTTAAATTTGCGACATTTAAAATGAGTTTTCCGTCTCTCATTTAGGTAAACAACGGTCACACAGCGGCTTTCAACTTAATAACTAGGTTAAACGAATAACTAAAAGTTTTATTTGGCATGTTGAAGCCCAAACTATGTTTTTAACTCCCCGCAATCATAAGAAAAACTATTTCGAAACTATTTAAGTTCTTCGGGAATGACTCCTTGCAAATTGCTAGTAATTTTCAATGGAAATTAACTTCGAAATTTCGTATGAAGCAAACTTGGAACTGTGTCTAACTTAACTATTTCATCAAAATTACGACGAAGTTAACACGGTAACGTTTTGTCTCTACCTAACAAGGATCCCAGTTAATTGTGAAATTAATTTTAGATACTTACAGAGTTTAATAAGACTTTGTTGTACAAGTGGCGTGGAAAAAGAACTTTGTAGCCAAGACAGGAACAAGATGATACAAAGATAATGAACTAGGCAATAATTATTATGTTAAGGATGAAAAGTGAACTTAAAAAAATTAATACTAAGTTTAGTTTTTTTTATAGTTAGTATACCTAATATATTTATTACTAACTTTACGCATTATTGGACTTCGTTATTTGACCGTTATTTGTTCGTTATTTGTACTAACATAAAGAGATAATCAAAATACTGGGCAAAGGCCTCCCCTCCTCCTTTCAATTTTTCCCTATCCTCGGCGTCCTTATACCATCCTTTTTGGAAGTGGTCGATATCGTCCTTCCACTTACGCTTGGACCTGCGTCGGCGCCGCTGTCCGTCTTGTGGCACAAAAAAAATACTTAACATAAACTCGCATGTCCATAATGCTCATCACAATTGTCCACCAAATCTCACGGCGAAAAGTGTGAATTATTTGTAATTGAAGGTGGTTCCTCTGTCACATTTAAAATTAGCAAAATTTGTTTATTACATGTAAATGTGGTATGGTTACATGCTACCAATAGTTTTCTAGTCTCTGTTTCACGTTATAGGTAGACATAGTTTTGGTTATACACAACGAAACATTTTTAACCCTTGACCAAAAGGAAGAAGTGTTGATCTTGGAGTATCTTTGATGTCAGATGGGATCTCTGGAAGGGTCATAAGGTCGGGCCAACGAGACGAGGTAAAAATCATAAACAAGCCGACCCTGTACTGAGTTCCGTTACGACTGTGAGCGATTAGTATCTTGCATGCAATAACGACAAAAGTGGCTATCGCTGAGTGAATCATAATACGGGACAGTGCTCGTGCATGAATTGTCAACATTTGGGCCGCACATTTTGTGAATTCATATTAAGTGTCTCCTCAGAGGTCAAACGTTATAATCTCTTTGGTTGCAACTTAACGTTATCATTTCTTTAATTGCAATTTGAACTCTGTCACGTTTTGACACGAGAAAATTTAATTTCACATTATTTAAACTACCAACAATATAAAAGTGCTCCAAGCCGTCAATGAAGACGGAGAACTACCAAATTTTAAAAGAACTACATTTCAAAAATAGTTAAACATTTGAAATTTAAGTAGTATAAAACGACAAAGAAACAATGTTTTGATCGACAGAGATGACATTAGACTATGGCGTAGAAATTATTTTTCCAAGTGCTTCCAAATGTTGTGAACCCCTGAAAGTTTGTTTATATTCTTTATCTCGTCTCGCTGGCCTTACTTTAGATGTTTTCACTATGAGCTCAAATGTTTAGGACAATGATTTCGAAATTAACCCCGGCGCTATATAAAATTAATGGTACGCCCTAGGTAATAGTCCGATTTCTTTTAGCTTAGAACCATGGTACTCTTCCCAGATCTGGAACCTTGAGGGTCTGATGATGACCAGGAAAAAGTAAGGGGTTTCCAGAGGGGGAAGTCAACTTCTTAAATTTTTAACTTACGAGATTCTCCATATGTTTAAAGAGTTTCCCACCACAGCGCCCACGACACAGGATTACCTAGTGTGGGTGCTAACCATAGGCTTTCAAAAGTAAAGTAAGTAAGAGCCTCTGGATGGTCGATCCAGCGACTTTACTTTGCTATATAAAAATGATGCAACAATTTATAAAACTGAACTGTTCATACAACAGTTTGCTGTACAGTTTTTAGAAGTTTTGGATATGGGTAATAAAGAAAAAAATATTCATTTGCGCCGAGCGCAGGTTTTGCTTAAATTCGCTGTTCAGTGGCAGAATTATCCGAGCTGGAAAGCGTGAAAAATCCAGCGTTTTGTTGCATTTTGTACGCTCCTGGAGACTAATGGGAGTTTATATCGAGTTTTATTTGTTTTTTTTTTAAATTACCAACAGTAAAATTTTAACAGTAACTATTATCATAAATGAGAGTATCTGAAACAGATATAATTCATGATGGTATGTAATGAATTAATTCATACTGCACAGGGTGTGTGTGTACGGATCAATATGCGAGTTCTTCTTCTAAGTCGTATTCCTAATTGCTGAGTGTCGTGATCATTCTAAGGAATTAATCACATAGAACGACTCTCGTGGCAGATTTAATGGGGTGGTTTGTATTGCCTTCCCTAATATGTGAGTATCACGTTATAAATAGTGAAGAGCAGTGATATTATCTCTTAACAGCATATTAACGTCCCCATTATTGGAGCACAGGCATACCTTTGCACAAGGAAGGTACGGGCCATAATCCACCGAGCGGACCCAATGCTGATTGGTGGATTTCACTCGCCTTCGGAAAATGATATTATAGAAAGAAGAAAAGCATTGGATAGTCTAAGATATTTTTAAGAGAGTCCTCAAGGTTAGCAGCGCATCGAAAACTTTCCAATATAACATAATAGTGACCAGTTATCATGAGGTGAACTGTATGCTCGCCTGCTCTCTTTATACAATAAAAAATCGTGATACTAGCATAGCTTAACCCTCTTATGTCTCTAGAAAACGCAGTCGTACATAGAAAAAAGAATTACGATCGTACGGTCTCAGTAGTCCGAAGCAAGGCCGCTTCGGCATGTGTGTCACGTGCCGGATTATAAAAGCTTTTTCCAATTCTCTATTGTAAGAGTTTCAGATGATTTAAAATATAAGATATGCCATTTAGTTATGTTGTGACACTTAATAGAATTGTAGAAGATGTTTTAAATTCCGGAGAAATATTATACAAAGCCTACTTGATCAATGAGTATGTAGCCTACCTGAAACTGTGAACAAGTTTAAAACAAGATTGGACAGCAACGTATGAACCATGAAGAAGGATCAGCAGCCTGCATGCTCACCCAATAATAATAATAATAAGTCAGTCTTTACTTAGTATTTTTTTTTCTTTTGTCATGGGAAGCATATTACAATCACTACATAAATCAAAGTCCCCAGCGCATCCGTCTGTTTGTGCGTGAAGGCTAAACTCGGAAATGGCTGAACGGATTTTGTTCTGGTTTTCACTAATTTATTTATTATTGATTTATTTGTTTATTTACATATTTCATAACAACACTAACAGTTATTTCCAAGCGTGTGTTACATGTCAATTTAGATTATACACAGCATTGTATTTTATATTGGTACTGAAGTAGGAAGAGCGATAATTTCAAAATAACGTGCGGCCGAGGCCAGAAGTCTAGACTCGGTGTCCGCGAATAGGTCCAATGAGCTGTTCCAGGACAGCACCACGTTAGTGAGGGACAGGGTGCGGTGCAGCGGGGCGGCAGCGAAAGCCGCGGTGCACGCGCGCAGAGCCGCCAGCAGTGCGCGCGCGGCGCCGCCAGAAGGGCGCGTGGGGGGCGCGGGCGCGGGCGCAGGCTGTACTGAGGTATAGGGGTTACGGACAGCGACACGTAAGCCAGTAAGAATGGGTTACTTATTTCACCCCTGGTTAGTCTCAGGAAGTACTTAAAAAGGGAGAGATTCCTTCTAACTTCGAGTTGAATGAATGAACAATAATAATAATGAATAATGAAACTAACAATAACTAATATTTTTTATGTATTTCTTTGCGAAGCCAGATTATAATGAGAGAGTTTAAGAGGAAAAAAAAGAGTACTCACGACTATTTTTCGGTATTGGCCGGTATCAATTGGCGCAGATATGGATCCTTTTCCTCTGATATCGTAATCCTAGCTGGTAATTCTCGGTAACCAGGATTCACACAGTTCTTTTGCGATTCTATTTTTTTTCACAATTTCGGTGCACCTCTCAACGCGGTCCCGGGCCGACGAGCGCTATGGCCGCGCGCTCGTCGGAGTACAGGAAGAGAGGGTAGTTGGGTGTTGATATTATCGGTATGTGGGTAGGAAATGACTACTTACTGTCACAGCCATATCTTCCTGTTTCTACCCTCTGAGCCAGTAGCTCTCGGGATCTCACGGCGACCACGTAGGCGCTATATCTTACGCCCTCTATACGCTTTTATTTTAACGAAATTTAGCCCCGCCAGTGTCACTGTCGATTACTTTCCATTGTCTCCCCACGAAGCGTATACCGTATCAAATTGGGAAATATTGAAAGAAAACGTGCTAAGCGATCCTTTTGTACCGGAGTTTCGGATCGGTTACCTCGAGGTGACGCCGGTAAAACATAAGTATTATGTTTCTTTGGTGTCTGTTTTCATAGTAATGGATTATGTATAAAGAATGAATGTTGTTTTGAAAATATTCATTTTTTGTCATCGTGAATTTGCTTCTTACTCCATTCTGCCGATTTTGAAGGAGCCTTTAGAAATCTAGAAAATCTAAAATTTGATTTCTATGGGTTCGTTCCGAGTCCGTTTTTGTGTGTTTTTGTGCGCATGCGACTTTTATAAAACTATTCGGTAATCTGTGGTTATACAATTACAATTAAAACGGTCACCCAGAAAACCCAACAGTGTTAATACATCGATATCACAACTCGCTCGCCGACTAACACAGATAAGAAAAAAACTAAACTCTAAAATTTCAATAAATCAACGGAATAACTATTTTGGAAGTTTAACTAAGATTCTAGAAACTTCACAACACAAAAATCGACACAATACGTATTAACGTGGGTGTCGTACGAGACGACTAAGGGATTTTGTGGATACTATTCTACACTTAGTAGACGGCGATAGGCTCGCCACCTATCACGTTTGTCCACCAAATGTTACGGCGAAAAGTGGGAACTACCTGTCGGTGGTTCCTCTGTCTACCCCCTCGGGGAATATGGACACAAAATATCTATATATTTTGTATTGTAGGCGTGCGTTAGAGCGTCGGTGGCTAGGACGTCGGACTCCCATACAGGAGGTCCGAATTCGAAACCATGCAAAGTCATGTACCAATAAGTTTTTCGGTTTTTTCGAAGGACTTACGAGTACGTACATTTACCGATTGCTCTAACGGTGAAGGAAAACATCGTGAGGACACCTGCACACTGAGATAACCAGTGTGCGAAATGGGGAAGGCAATGGCAAACCACCCCATTAAATCTGCCACGAGAGTCGTTCTATGTGATTATTTCCTTAGAATGATCACGACCCTCAGCAATGATGAATACGACTAAGAAGAAGAAGACCTGAGGTTATGTATGTATCTGTTTATATGTATGTAACATATGATACTCTGCCAAAATCACAAATCGTAGTTTAATTTTTTTAAAGCTAAACACTTCGTCACATAAAATTATACCTACAGGGCCCTCTGAAATCAAAACTGCAAATAAAGGTGGCAAATAAAGTCATAAAATCCACAAAAATAATATTGGGCGTAAATGTTTTTTGTCCCCGCAATACAGGGCACTGTTTGTTGTTCCCGCTCATACAAATCCGGAAAAAATAAAACAGATATTAAGGGCGCCCTCACCGCCCGGGCTTCCCGCCTCGCACATTAGTGTCCCCGAAAATGTTCCATTCTTATTCAAATATTTCCGGCAATTTGTTTGTCCTATCGTTCTGAAGGGTACGAAATAGGTTAAGAAACAAAATGGACCCTTCCGTTGCGAATCTCTACAAATGTTTGTGACAATTAATTCGTTTGGACAGTATTTTAGTATTTGATCGGAAAGGGCTCGGTATATACAGAGCCGGACGATATTTCGGTCCCTTAATTCGTGTTTGAAGTGCTTTGTAATACTCTCTACCTACTTAATTTAATTCTTCTAGATGTATAGAAATGCTTTATTATATGTACACAATTACAGAATAAGTATAAATTACAGGAATGTAGCATTATACACTAAGATGTCAACGAAAAAGTTTGGGATATTAAAAATATTAAATCAATTTAAAAAAAAAAACTACTCATACTCATTGTATTCTAGGAATTACTCTGCAACCACTTTTTCCATGTATTAAATCGAAAAAATATATGAATATCTGGCTAGTGTTCAATAAAACGGAAAAACGATTCGCTTAAAAGAACCTCGATCAATCATTCAAAACAAGACAAACAGATGGTAAGTATATAATTTCACAAGATAATAAATTTCACACAACGAAATTGAAGGATTTTCTTTTTATTCAAGCATATTCCGATCGTTATAAATGAATTAAATTGACAGTAGATAAAAAGACATCGGCCAGGGGGTGCGGTTAAGACTTTTGCAGGGGGTCCCCCCTGCAAAAGAACAAACATATCTCTCAAGAGAATATTTCCCATTAATGCACTCTAGTGAAAGGTAATGAAGGTCGAAAAATTGCCATTTTTTAGACAAACATAACTTAGAAGACCACAGACCTAAGAGTTATTTTTCTCGAGACTTCTCATAGGAGAACCACATAGGAGTTTTTTTTTAACTAAAATAACCAAAGGATAGAACAATCTTTACAATAATTCACAAGTTCCTGTTTATTTCAATGTATCGTTTGTATATACAAAACAGAAAGATCACCAACAAAAACCCTCTGTGGATTTATCCGGGGTTGATAGACTTCGAACCAAATTCTCATGTTAAATTATTGCAATTTGACACCATAATACAGAGCATACGTATCTTGCTTGCTTATCGTATGGTTAGTGGTCAACCTATTTGTCAGAGTTGTTCAGGCCGCCCGTAGGCCTCTAACATGGCTTAACGACTGCTGTCGAACGACAGCAACCGGGACCAACTGCTTAACGTGCTTTCCGAGGCACGGAGGAGCTCAGATGAAATATGCCACTAGCGGTCACCCATCCAGGTACCGACCGCGCCAACGTCGCTTAACCTGCATGATCACTTTCGGACCGTGCTCGTAACTAGGCTACGAGCTCCTCAATAAACCCATACGTATCAATAAACCCATATAAAATATTAATTAAGAAAAAACTATTATAAACTATATAGTACAGTGGACCGTCTTTACCGTCATGTAAAGTTTCTTTCTAATATGGAGCAAACAATCCCAGTGTACTGGGTCAAACTGAAAGCCCCAAGAACAAAGACTGGTTGCCAAAAAACTTGGCGCAGTTTATTAATGCAGTCGCACTGTATTACTCACGCCGAACCGACTCCTTTGTTTCCTACAACTTTTTCTGCAGTGCACAAGTAAATCTTGTAAAAGTCCGGTCTATTCTTTGAAATAGGTATTCTAGTATTTTTTGGGAAATGCCACTAGAAATCGATGGTCGTTAGATCGTTTACCTTGAATCAATACAAATACAAATATACTAACAAAAAATAATAATATTATATTACCTGTGAGCTTCGCTCTCAACTGACCCCAGTAAAGGGAGAAAACCTAACAGGATAACACTTAATAATATTATTAATAAGTATATATACTTAATAATATTAATAATATTATTAATAAGTATATACAGGGTGTAACATTAAGAACGGTCAGAATGGGAAAGTCTGAAACTATAAGACATACGAAGATCTGTTCTTAGGAACCATGTCATCAATTTTAGTAACAAGAAACACTGTATTCATACATTTTAAAAAAAACTGTACTCAGCCTGGGAATCGAACCCGGTTGTTTTGAAAAAAAATCCAACACTATTTCTATTTAGATATCGATTGTGTAGGTCTTAAGGAATAAATGTTAGTATGAAACGTGATGTTTAAAATTAATAAAACGCATTGTTTCCATATCTTTTAATTTATTTTAGTAGGTGTTCGAAATGACTACCATTTTGTAAAATACAACATTCAATTCGTTTAGGTAACGATCTTACTATTGAATGTTGTATCTTCAGGTGGTGAATTTGCGTTAAAATTGTCTCTATGGCTGCTTTTAGGTCTTCAATTGTCTCTATGGCTGCTTTTAGGTCTTCAATTGTGTCGTAGCTTGTTTTGTACACTTCATCCTTAACGTAATCGATATCTAAATAGAAATAGTGTAAGATTTTTTTTCAAAACCACCGGGTTCGATTCCCAGGCTGAGTACA
This sequence comes from Hofmannophila pseudospretella, assembly GCA_947369225.1. Taxonomy (NCBI): domain Eukaryota; kingdom Metazoa; phylum Arthropoda; class Insecta; order Lepidoptera; family Oecophoridae; genus Hofmannophila; species Hofmannophila pseudospretella. Next base: position 10,714,080 of record OX376316.1, read on the forward strand.
GTTTTAAAAAAAATGTATGAATACAGTTTTTCTTGTTACTAAAATTGATGATATGGTTCCTAAGAACAGATCTTCGTATGTCTTATAGTTTCAGACTTTCCCATACTGACCGTTCTTAATGTTACAGCCTGTATACTTAATATTATTAATAATATTATTAATAAGTATATATACTTAATAATATTAATATTATTGACATTGTATACATTTTAATGACATTCTCTTCTTTTCTGTTTTCTTCTCAAAATCTGTATAAACATTATTAACTTGTGAATTCGGTGTATATGTCTGTGAAGGTAAAGTTTAGTGTGACATGTTTATGCAACCATATCTGCAATATTTGTAATTCTTACCTAAACTTTTACACAATAAATCTTATCATATCTTAATTTAATGTCACAGAATGGGTAAAAGTGTCTAGTCAAAAGATTAAAGAAGTTCCAATTATATCGATTTTGTGCCACATCCGAATACTCCGATAGTAAGTCTTATTCGTCCCACCATCAAATTATAAATTATACATACATACCTACCTAAATTATAAATAATAACTAAATATACTGTAGTATTTACTTATGTTATGTATTAAAAGTATATAAACCAATAAATATTTCTTATTTCACTCTTCTGCACTATACTGCCGGTAACCTATTACTAATTCTTCTATCGCCTAGGTTGGCTTGAAGAGATCGCTCTGAGAGATAAGGCCGCCTTTGTACACTTATTCTATGTTTCCTTTCCTATGTAAATATCTTGTGTGCAATAAAATATTTATCTATCTATGAATGAATGAATGAATACTCTTTATTGCGCAAAATTAGTGTGATACGATCTAGGCGGTCTTATCGCTAAAAGCGATCTCTTACAGACAACCTTTTGGTCAAGTAATTTTGTTAGAAAAAGGTAGGTTATGCACCGTCTATTTCGAATAAATGTATCTTTTACTTCAAAACTGTTGCAGAATCAATTCCAAAAACCGTAAGCTGCGAAAAATCTTTTCAGACAACACAATTCACGTAGGCCATAAAATTGTTTCGTTTCAAGTGCACTTAACGTCTACAGCTTAGCAAATGTGCAAAATATTTCGTGGAATAACAATTTTCACATACGTTGCATTCTCTTGGCACCACCGCCGGTATGCCAACCTCTACCGCAGGACTCAATACACCTTCATACGAATAAAATATTAAATTCCTCGCAATAAAAAACAAATATCTGACACTACAAACGTTTAGAGCCGCTACGAAAATAAGCCGCTTTTGCAATTTGCCGTGAATTTTAATTAAATAAACCGTGGCGGGTACACATTCAGTTGTTTAAAAGCTTTCCATGACATGTTATTGTAGGATGTCCTACATTTTGTTAGCTACCTAGTAAGTATTTTTTCTACTCCCATTTCGTAATTTGTTCATTAAGATACAACAATCAATAACATAAGGATCATTTGTCATGGTCGTGTGAAAATAGTGTTTTAATGAAATATTAAATAACAGTTTTTGATTGTTATATGTAAATTTTTCTTTGTTGTGTATGGCACTGAATACAAGAACTCTTTCGTATTAAATGCACTACGTTTCACTAGCCAACAATTTGGTACTATAGCCATTAAAAAAAGCTCGACACCCGTGCCTGCACGATGTCGACAATACGTCAAATCTATCATATCTACTATTAATCATATCTACGGTTTCCATAGTTACCAATAACATGTTAAGCTGTCATGGCGTCTGTTGAAGTATCCGTAATGGTTTGTATTTTCTATTTATATGTTTCATGGTCGTAGAAAAAAATATTATGTGCACACACGTAAAGGCGATTTTAAGACTTGGACGATCTATTATGAAACTCAGCTTCGTTTAGTTTTATAAACAGTTCTCATGTTAAAGTAGCTATCATTACGTGGCCGTTGCACATTTAATTTGAACATGATTTTTAATTTCAATTGCTTTCCCTTGGTATTTTAGAAATTCCATTATTTGGTGTAAGTCTAGTCATTTTTAACCCCCGACCGATTGAAGGCGGGCGTGTTATAAGTTTGACACGTTTATCTGTTTGTGTGTTTGTCTGTGGCATAATTTTCTTTTAACGATAATTTTCTTAGCTAGGTCCGATGAAAATTGGATCAGTGGTTTCCAAGATCTTGAAGTATCTTGAATGTCAAATGGGATATCTGGAGCGGTAATAGCTAGATGGTTCGATTTTGAGCTCAAATATTTAGGTTCATGGTGCGTTTCCGACATCTGAAACCTTGAGGATGTGATGATGACCCGGAAAAAGTAAGTGGACTTCAATTACTTAATATGAAACATGAAGAATTGGAAGATTATCAGCGCGCCGAAACTATAATAGTTAGATACTAAAGTCGTAGGGAATCCTGAGACATTTCAAAAGAACAAAATATTTAAAGATGGCGGCCAAAATAAATTGAAATGATGTAGAGCTAGGAATTTTATGTTAGCCATGGCGAGGCCGGAGGCCGAGCTCCGCGTAGGGCGAAGCCCGGAGCGTCCCCCCGCCTTCAGACGCCGCAAGTCTAATATGCTGATTTGGTTCAAGTTTGAGCTCAAATGTTTATGACTATGGTGACCTTCCCACATCTGAAACCTTGAGGATCTGATGAAGACCAGGAAACAGTAAGGGGATCTCCACAATGGTACATGTGGGGTTTCTTAAATGATTAATTTGGAGTTATATATTTAGAGTCTACGACCACGCCTAAATACAACAATTTTGCATGCAAATTTTGCGGAACAAGCTATTATCAACTGACAAACTGGTCGGTATTATCCCAAACGTCGAGTTATAGCTCTAATTTAATGGAGATTTATAATTACAGGCCCACGTTTAGGTTTCGTCTAGTTATAACATGGTTATGAACAAAATTTGCTTTATATGGCAATATATTACAAACTTGTTGCAGATCTTATCTGCTTATCAAGAAATTATTTAAATATTTTATGTCGTTACTTTGAATAAACGGTTCAATTTTGTAACCGAAAGTTCTGTGTTGCTTAGAATTGTTAGCATTGGGTTAATTTAACACTGTCATTACAAATATAACGAAAAACATCTGCTTAAAAACAAAATAATCATGATACAGACTTATATAGTCTGCCATGGTTTAAATATATTTGGTCTAATATAAGCTACGCGTTTACGAGTATGCTTCATACACAAATGTAAAACAAATAGTAAGAATTGTTCATAATAGACTGCATTCAAGTATCAAAACCATCTAGAAAATAAACTTGTCAAAATAAGTATGGTCATTGAATGCATTTCGTTCGAGCCCGAAGAAGACGGCAGGCACAAATCGAAAGTGCATCGCGACGTGGACGGCTTGCTAAGCGATCTGCGGTCATGCTTCATGAATAATGCTCGTGTGTAACAGGTTTTATTGGGAAAATACGAGATAACTTTATAAAACTGGTAAATATGAGGTCGTGTGAGAAATAATCATTTCAGGGATGTAGGACATATATAAAGCGTACATCTGCTGTCATCTGTATTGTTTTTTTTGTTATGTTAGTTAATTATTTTTGTTTAATTTGTGTGATTTAGCGTACGAGTAACTTATACACACATTAATTGTATTTTATTGTTTAAGATATTGTTTTCGCAATTTAGAATGCACAATTAATATGTACAATAAAATACCGTATTTATATTGAAATATGTAAGGCTACTTTAGGAAAACCTATAATTGGCTTATGTTTAGATTATTAAGTATGGTTAATTTGTTTTAATAATAGCTGTTGGTTCTCTAAATAAATAAAATAAAAAATAAATAAATAAAATAAGATAACAATAAATTTTGTTTTTCATTTCATTTACATAGGTGATTGCATCTTAAATTAACTGATCATTTAGCCAGGATTGTTTAATGCGTTATAGCTAAAGAAAGTAGGTGAACTAATACTAATGTATTAAAATAAACTAATGTTTATATTTATAGTCATTAGCTATGATCGGAGTAGGTAGGGCTGTTTTTGGTACTTGCCACATACGGTCATAATATGGATAAGTATGCCCAATAATCCCGGGTTTTCCGGGATTGAATAAATATATTATTTAGATTTTTAACGTTATATTTGTTTTGATACACATTTAAGATTGGTGGCGAAAATTTTTTTTTAAGATTCATGGCGCTAGTATACCTATGGTAGTGTTTTAACTTCTTCGTAAGTTCACAATTTAAAAAAAATCGTAATCCGTCGAGTAAGGGCGAGGTTTATAAAAGTAATTTACAACATTTGCTCGATAACTTAAAACGGGATCCCGAAATCATATCCATATTAATATAACCTTTGAGGACATTGACCCGAAAGAGCCCTACCTACTCCGATCAGTGGTCATTAGAGTCAGACATTGGAAAACATATGAGTGAAAGACAAATCGAGAAATATAGATTTTTTAAGGATTGTTTTCTCGACTATGAGGAAATTAACTACTGTAAATTTACAGATTGCAACTGCACAGATAAAAACGAGGATCCCTTGATTTATATTGGACAGGCCTATGTCATGTATCTTATCTTATCTTATGGGGCCAGGAATAACCCAGCGGCACTTCGACCCTTGAGGATCTTTTGTGCCTACCCCATTTTACACACTGGTCATCTCAGTGTGCAGGTTGCCTCACGATGTTTCCCTTCATCGTTAGAGCAGTCGGTAAATGTACGTTTGAAAAACACGAAAAACATATTATTAATATTAATACCGGACCAATCCGCATGGGAGTCCGGTGTCCTAGCCACTGTGCCACCGACGCTCTATGTCATGTAACTTAATCTCGTAATTACAGCCTGCCATTGATCTAGAAGACAAGGTTGTCTTCTGTGATGGCAATAAAATCTTTATCTTCCATTACTTTTGACCTCTACCCATACAACCCATCTCTATCCTATCCCTAACTCTCTCACCGCCAATTTAGTTTCTATCAATAGCTCTGTACTGTCCTTTGTGTACACACAAGTAGCTAAATATTGCACCGGTCTTACATTCTCGTCGTGACAGGCCGGAGCACGGCCGGAGCATGGTAGCGTTCCAGCGGCTCATCTGTCTCAGCTGAGACAACTAATTTGTCTGCCATGTGAGAACGCGACCGGATAAATCTGATACCGTTTCAGATAGATCTTATTTGCAGTCTATTGCAATTTTATGGCATCGATTTAAGTTTGTACAAAGGAATTCGTAAACGTAAATTTAAATTTACAAGGTCTTAGAAGGTTTGGGTACCTACCCAGAAGATTTTATTGTCATCACTTATTTAACTTAACTATATAATACATTTAGTAAATTAAAACTATATTAAAAATATAGTTTGGCGGTGGAAATATGGTTTACACTATTGACACTATTTTGAAAACTATGTTAACATGTTTAAATCATAGCCATTCTTTGCTAAATAGTCTTAAACAGCATTTAAATTTTAATCAATTAAAACGAGAACGCTGGTCGCCATGATAGTTTTGATGTGACGTCACTATGGATTAAATAAACAAACAAAACAAAACTGTTCGCCCTAAATTCGTTGTGTTAATCTATAGTGACGTCACACTTGACAGCGTTATGGCGGATAGCGTTTCAGGTGACGTGATATACAGATTAAAAAAGGGCGATTTTAAACTTAAACTTATAAATTAAATCGTGATTTCTTGATCGGAAATTAATATATTTCTGTTTACTTGAACTATCATATTTACATACTCTCATAATTTATTGTTTATAATGGCAAATAGCATATTGTAATTGAGCAGGAATGCAGTGAAAGAAGGAAGAAATATACATTTGCGATATTGTGTTCAAATTATAGATGATAATCTATTCAAATAAAGTTATCGAAATGAGTTCGTACAATTATAATTAACAATACAATATAATCGATTCTTTATTCGAGGAACGACTGACCACTATCGATAAAAATACAATTAAATAAAGGTATTGTAATAAATAAAGTAACGTAGCAAGACCTCATTTCACTTTATAAAGCACTAGCACTAAACAAACCGCATAAAAATAGACAAGCGAACCCCGGAAGACAATAATGAAAATATCCCCTTTAAAATGTCAGCAGCAAGGACAATGGAGTTTAAACGTTTGCTAAGTGTTGCAGAAAGTCAGCGAGACCGTCGTGAACAAAAGCTGTAACTTCCGAGCGTGTAGATGTACTTGAGGGGGGAAACTGAGGGTCTTGACCCCCACTGAAGTTCTAAGAATAAAAGTATTTGCCGCGTAGCCAAACTTTTTATTGTGCTGTGCGGAGCGCTAAGGTAGCTCTTAACTAATGCAAGATGTATATAGAACGTGTGGAGGGGAGGATGCTGAATGGGTAGAAAAATTCTTCGGAATAAATCATAGTCGTCGATTAAAAAAAGTTCTTTATTTTCAGGTCCTTGAGAGCAGGTGCATTGGACTGAGACAATATTCTTCCACCTCGTTCTATACCAAGAGACTCAATGGATTCTGTTCCAAGTCTTGGGGACTATGTTTCCATGTGTTTAAAAAGGTACTTATACGAGTATTAGAATTATTTGGAACCGACTGTACCTCTACCATTGTTGCCTTAGGTATATAAATTGGAATTATTTGTAACAGTGACAAAGGAGGGGGCCATCCTCATAAAATCCAAATACGTACCTGATTCCTCTGACTGTCGTTAGCTCACGTAACGCTTTTGTGCACTAGGTACTCAAGTGATGGGATTAAAAACGCGTTAAAACGTACGTGGTTTGCGCTTACGTGAAGTTGCAACCATGTTAGAACTTAGAGCTTAGTGAGAGCTGTTGCAGCAAAAGCTAGAAAAGTATGTAAACATAAACATAGGTTAACCGAGATAACTGAGGATTAACGAAGATCTTTGGGTAAAGTTCGAAATATATTTGGAACTAAATTTGATTAGGACAATACCTACCTGTATATCTCTGGTAGTAAACTAAAACAACCAATCTGACAACATCTAGTAGCCTAAAACAACCAATAACTTAGCTTTACATAACACTAACTTGGTAAAGTTAGACGATGACTTTCTTGAGTAGGTGGCATTAAAACGCTTAACATTCACTTTGACCGACTGCAATTTTACCAGCCAATTAATCAATGAATCGAATACACAAGCAATATACACAAGCAAATGAAATGTTACAAATGATACTTTCTTACTACGAATTAAATTAATTAGGTAGAATTAAAGTAAGTTAAGGTAGGTAGAAGACATTATTACAAAGCACTTCAAATACTTACAAATAAATCCTTTCCGATCAAATACTAAAATACAGTTCAAACGAATTTAAGTATAACGCAACACGAACTTTACTCAGCTAGCATTGGGTAGAGCTAGGTTTATACGGGACGAGTTGGCATCAGTTTAAAAAAAAACGATTTTTTTTTTCGTACTGATAATTGCTGTTGGTCCTAATGACCTTTACAGCTTCACCGGGTTTTTTGGGGCGAGCGCTAAATGCGCTCCAGTCTAGAGGAGGACTTAAAAACTACTATAAGAAGCGACTGCCTAAGGGCACCCAGGTGGGTACGGACTTCGGCTTAGGACGTCGCTGGGGAGGGAGGGGTCGGGGAAAAGCGGCCTGGAATACGCCGATAGCGCGTGTAAGCGCCAGAAGCGGGTCGGTATGTAGGTAGGTGCTGTGTGTGAACTACTATCGGGTGGGGGGAAAAAAAAACGAACTTTGACCAATGAATTATCTTTAAAATCCTAAGTTATCCTGGGTAAATCTAGGTTTGCAGTCTTCTAGCACTAACCTGTAACATAACAAACGCATATCCAGACAACAGCAATACAAATGTACTCTTGTGAGTGCAAAATGCGCATTGCATGACAACAAAGACACAAAAGGGATGAGTTTTATAAAAGGGGAGATATACATTGCTTCATTTTCTTTTTTTTGTGATTCTTATCGATGTTCGCGTGAAAAATCTTACTAGACATAATAAATAATTACGAAAATGTATAAGTCAAGTAACTAATAATTAGGAAGCTTCCAAATATTTTTGGAGATTACGTTACCATGGATCTTGGACGTCCATGGGTTTAAAAAAGTTACAATTAGAAAATAAGTAGAATTTGTATAAATTGAAAATTAATCAGTGATAGTAGAAATTTTCAGGACATTCCTAAAGCCAATGTTTAGTTTAACTTAGTTGTTAATGTTTAGTTTAACGTAGTTTAACTTATCCTAAACATTCGCTTTAGTAATTTCCTGAAAATTTCTACTTTCACTGAGTAATTTTCAATTTATACAAATTCTACTTTTATTCTAATTGTAACTTTTTTAAACACATGGACGCCAATGATCCATGGTAACGTAATCTCCAAAAAGACAACGCTAAAACAATGAACGCCTCTTACAAATCACAGAAAGAAAATTTTGATCATGTAGTGTAGAAAAGAAAAAAAAAGAGAATAGACAATAGTACAATAATCAACTAACTTCATAAACAGACAGAAGTAATTACTATATCTGTAATCGCAAACAAATTGTCTATAAGTTAGTGTTGCATATCTATGAATGCAATGAACTGTTTCGATAGCGGTGCAGCGCCCAGCTGTGTTCTCGATATCATTTGAATATTAATAGTGTTCAATTGCCGCGGTGTGGTATGCAATAGAAATTACATTCGTTTCATGACCTTTGTGTCATGATTCATAGGCTCATACGCGTATTATCATACAATGGCTGGAACTAGTGTCTTAATGTTATTTCTTGATCTTACAAGTAACATAAGTTATATTATAATAGGATAGCTATGAATTGATTTACTTCATGAGTATCATAAAATAAATCCAATTTCTTTCTTTTGCCTTTTTAGGTGGATTCTGTATTGCCCTGATTCCGGTTCTGATTCGCCAGGTCGATCTCAAAGATTTTAAATTCACGAGTATATAACACTATAAGATTTCTAACTACCTAATAACACTTGTCTGTAATCAGTCTACCAACGCCTGTATGCATTGGGGAAAGCAATAACAAACCACTTCATTAAATTGTTCTGAGGGGTTTATTCTGTCTTTACTTCCATAGAATAACCGCGATTCATCATCATCATCGGTGAGGTTGCGTGCGACTATTCTTTTTGCGACGTTTTTCTTCTACAGATAAGTGTAAGGTGCCAATCAAAGAAATCTTATACAGACGTATGCAGACCAACATTTCCATTTTAGTTTCTATTCGTCGTTCGTTATCGGGTCGAAGCTAACCATATCAAAATATTAACTCTTAGGAAATACATTGTATTGGGACATAGAAATTACATTAAAGTGGAATGCAACAAAGTAAATTATTATAATATAACTTGGTACATTCAAATATTGCATTTCATAGTACATATATACAGGCTGTAACATTAAGAACGGTCAGTATGGGAAAGTCTGAAACTATAAGACATACGAAGATCTGTTCTTAGGAACCATGTCATCAATTTTAGTAACAAGAAACACTGTATTCATACATTTAAAAAAAAACCTGTACTCAGCCTGGGAATCGAACCCGGTTGTTTTGAAAAAAAATCCAACACTATTTCTATTTAGATATCGATTACGTTAAGGATGAAGTGTTCAAAACAAGCTACGACACAATTGAAGACCTAAAAGCAGCCATAGAGACAATTGAAGACCTAAAAGCAGCCATAGAGACAATTGAAGACCTAAAAGCAGCCATAGAGACAATTTTAACGCAAATTCACCACCTGAAGACACAAAATTCAATAGTAAGATCGTTACCTAAACGAGTTGAATGTTGTATTTTACAAAATGGTAGTCATTTCGAACACCTACTAAAATAAATTAAAAGATATGGAAACAATGCGTTTTATTAATTTTAAACATCACGTTTCATACTAACATTTATTCCTTAAGACCTACACAATCGATATCTAAATAGAAATAGTGTTTGATTTTTTTTCAAAACAACCGGGTTCGATTCCCAGGCTGAGTACAGGTTTTTTTAAAAATGTATGAATACAGTGTTTCTTGTTACTAAAATTGATGACATGGTTCCTAAGAACAGATCTTCGTATGTCTTATAGTTTCAGACTTTCCCACACTGACCGTTCTTAATGTTACACCCTGTATACTTTGTTTCAAATAAAATGTTCATTCTAAATCTAAACACAATATCCTACATTTGAAAGTGCAATATCGTATTTAAATGAATTGCTTACATAAGTAGTAAGTATTCGGTAGGCATCAATGTGCCTACCGAATACTTACTACTATAGTTTCAAAGAAGAGTCAGAATTTAATTTTGAAGAGAACTATATTAATGAGATTTATAATTGAATTACACAATTTAATTAATAAACAAATCTGGATTTTCGATATTACAGTTAATATTAATCCAACAATAGAGTCGTTTCAGTTCAATATGCTTGAGTATCCACATCAACATTTGATTATGAATTTAAACTACCTTTAGTGGGTTGCATCCGTGCCAAATTGCCCAGCCAATGGTTTGATATTGATTCAAATGGATAATCAATATACTCGTACACGTATGGAATGCAATGGAATAACTCTGAATAACATGTACTCGTATCACAGAGTATTAGGTAAAGTAAAGTAAAATACACTTTATTGCACAAATAGAAAACAACAAACAAGAGATAGAAAAGGAAATAGTGAATGACAATTTAGGTGGCCTTATCGCTAAGAGCGATCTCTATTATACTGGCGTTGAACAATTGAAAATAACCGTCCTTGATGAGAAATTTGAAAGCTAATTAACCACATTTCTAAATAAATAAATAGTTAAATTAAGGTATAGGTCATTTAGTTTAATTTATGTGATCTAAAAATAAATAAAACCTTTAAAGTTCAACTATAATGGTGGAAATTCGACAGTTGATGAGCTGACGAATAGGCGTCGAATGTCAAGGGAGATTTTTGAACTGCCCTCTTTTAGTGATACCCAATCGTATATATTTGTTGTCTGAGACTATGACGAAATGTCTGATTTTTGCAACTACGCCAGTGACCGAGATATATCCTGCGAAAAATATCGATGGAGTCGGACCGAAAAATAAAATAGATAAAATCTGATAATCGAGGTATCAAATATTATATTGACTTTTAGGATATCGGAGGAACGGGAGATTGAGTCATCTAAAGGTTATAAAATGCAGAAAGAGCAATGCGCTCACAATTTGTAAAGTGACAATGGCTAAAGGGTTGGGCCCGAGATTGCGGCTCCCGAAATCCCCTTTTGACCATTGTAGCGGACCGCTCCTAGCATGCAAATGTGCCGAAATATCGGGAGCTCAAAACAACCCCCAAACCATGGAAAGAAATCTAGCTAGGTATAGATATTCAATTTAATTATCCAACTATTTGTGGCTCCTAGACCTCACACAAAAGACATGAAATCGTGATGCGTTTTAATGCAATCGCACAAAGCCGTAATGTTTTAGATGTCTTGAATTTATAGTGGTACAATTGAAAACATGCAGGGAAAACCATACAGTGATTGCCCCGTAAGAAACTACACGATAAATTATATTAATACCTATCTATCTGTTCAGTTATTATTTCTCTAAATCGTCAAAAGAAATTGTAAAGTGTATTGTGGTTGCCCGCTGCAAACTGCAGCTATTGTCCACTCAGATGTAGACAGCTAAACAAAAATAATGAAAAAGACAGACCATGGAGCACTTGCTCTGCTATCCCATGTGCCCATTCACCTGCACGAGGAACGATTTATTTGAGGCCAACCAGAGGGCAATTGGCGTGGCTGCTTTCTGATCTGGCAGAATCTATATTCTATTCTTTCTTGTTAAGCTTCTATAAGCTCAACAAGTGATGTCATTTTCTCGACAAAAGAAGAAGAATGTAAATTAAGAGTACAGGCATATTTAATGTGAAAATAATAATACGTACCTTCCTGTATTCTAATGTATAATTTAAAAATAAGTACCTTCCTTCGTTTCCTAATATTTTACTTCTGTTTATTAGTATACTTTAATGGTATTTATAACAACTATTCAATCTATAATTACTAATATCAATTTGTATTCAGGTAGTGTATCATTAGGGAGTGATCCCTGGCACACAGGTCATGCCTGAAAATCAGCGCCGCAGTGCTAAATCCGCTGTGGCAACAGACTGAGGCAGTCCCCATTTTCCGGTGCTGCACACCACCTTCATCAAACTTAATTACTTTTGTTTATTTATTTTTATAATATATTTGTTTAAAATTATTTTTATCTTCTGTACCTAATTGTTTGTATGTGTGAATAGGCATTTACTGGACCCGCATGCTCCATCGTCGACCTCATCGTCGCTTACCATCAGGCGAGATCGAGGTCAAATGCGGGATTAGTAATAAATAAAAAAAATAAAAAAATGTGTGCGCTATTGGAAATACATTCTTTCTTTCTTTCTTTTCTTTCTATCTGCCTCTCAGTTTTTTTTGCGTGGAAATTAAGTATTGGCGGGCAATAATACTTTTGTTTCCCCTAGTTCAGATCAGTCTTATAATTATTAACCTTGGACATGCGTCGCGAAGAGACAATCACTGCATAGCTCGCGGACGCACCCAGGTCGGACAATGTGAATTACCGCAGGAGCTGACGGAGGAAGGTCGACTCGTCACGCTGCTGGGTTAAGGACAGTAGGGCCAGGTTGTAGCCAGGTACGGATTCAGAGGTGGGTCAAAAGGGCATAACCCCTCGAGAAATCTTTGAATTAAATTAAATATTGAAATCATGAATCATACTGAAATTTATTAATTTAATTTTGTTACAAAATATAAATTTCTTAAATACTAGTAGGTATATCTACTAAATCATCCATTTAATGCCATCAAAATCGACAGCTCAGTCAAATATCCACCGTGTCCCTCCCAAAAGTCCCCATAATGCTTGCCGTATTGCCCCGCTGAATTGCGATAGAGATGTGGCATTAAATTAAATTAAATCAAACAAATGAGAAAGAATTATTGTCTGCGAATTAAGATTGTCTAAATCTAGGCTTCGGTTCAGGTAATTGATTTCTTGACTGATTTATTTGTCTACTTCATGAAAACTTTTTTATCCAATTAATACAGGAGGAATATTGACACATACTCACATAGGGCTAATACCAGATAATATACAGAAAACGTTAATTTTTGAATAGACCCTGGTTCTTTGGACGTCGCTAAGCTCTGTATCAAAAGATTACGACAATTATTATGGGTGGCTCAATAAAGATACTATGCATTACTAATGACTAATGACCCCCTATAATATATTTTTTAACTACGATAGTCAAACCTGGTCTGCTGACCCAATGTAGATAGATAGATGCGGAGCTATGATAAACTCAAAGGTGAATAAGTACGATTATGGTATTGAAACCTTCATCTTATTGAACGATCGATATCTCTATTGTGCAATTTTGTACTTGCATAGAAATTAGAAGTATAAAATATTGTCTATTTTAAAAGAAAGTGCTAGTACGAGTCCCTATAATTAAAATAAAATAAGAATTGGGAATTCAGTTAAGTTAAATAAGATTAAATTGCTGTCAATCAAACACTAACCAAGCTACTGACCTGAAATTTTAGGCATAAGCTAGTCAGGGATAGACTGCTATGCAATGCTAGCGTATAACTGCCCTAGTGGAGCCATCTCTGTGTTGGGCCCGGGACTTATCAGCCGACCAGTGAAGCAGTCTTGTAATTAAGTTACAGTGAATGTATGTTTTTTTTTGTTTTTTATTAAGTACATAAGCACCTAAGTAATTATAGTATCCATATTACTATTTTTTTTACACCTAACCCGCGTCTGACCTCAATCTTACCTCGTTGGTTAGTGACATCTTCGTAGGATATCGTAATCATTGAACGAAATTAATCATAATAGAAAAACTGTTTTGCCAGATTTAATTAGGGTGTTACACAAAGTGGTTATCTCATGGTACAGGCTATCCTCGTGATATGTTTCTTGTTCTTCAAACAAAACCGAAAAACTCATCCCGGAGAAGGAGTCCGTCCCTCTAGCCCGTACTACTATACCACCGACCGACGTCCTTATTATTGCAATTAGGTTCTTTCAGTAAGTGTTAGTTATATTTTGCAGTAATCAGTAATAATAATATATCTATGTCCCAAGTTCTGTCTATAAACATAAACATAAGCGATTTGATAGCGATATTAATCTTATTGCAACCAAAGCATTTACTACACGACTCTACATACACTTTAACCAGAAACACTTTACCGTTTCCTGTATAAAACCATTCTGGTTTAGTGTCCCTTTAACTTTCCCTAAATTAGGAGTACATACTCATTTAGTTTTAATGGCTGCAGTTATAAAACGTTTATCTGGGTAGTAAATATCGCCTTAGAGGCACATGCTTTAGTGCAGTAATCAAGGGAATATTCATACGTTTGAACCCAACATAAATCTGTTTCGCTCTGTTGGTAAATTCTAGAAAGGGACTGTAATTCATCACTCCAATCTTCGTCTTAGGAGGGATTGTCGGGATGTAAGAGCAAGACCTGTAATATTTCTTTACATTACAGTAAGTACATTTATTGCTTATGTTTTCTTAGTTCATTTACTACATTCTATGTTGATTTTACCGTGATATCGATAATAATGTAAATAACGGAAACGGAGCAGATAAATTGAAGTAAAAAATTATTAATTTTTTTTTTGCTTAAAAGACTCAAGAAAGTGACACGTGTGAACATAAACGACTGAACCAACGATTCGGTAACTCGTCGGTCCAATGTTCGAAATCTAAGCGTGCTCGTAACGCTAAAAACTAAAAACGCTCGACTTAAAGGTGCTTCTATATGTCGGTGTACTTAAGATTTTTGGCACGTGATACAGACTAGCCCATTCTCCAACATCCTTATTCATCGATGGCCAAAAGTATTACTGGGTTAATAATTTACGCGTGGTACTGGCCTGGATACGAAATATCGTGAACAGCTTTGAATGCCTGAAAACTAAATTCTAAAGGCAAGTAAGGGCGTATAAAACAGGTTGAAGTCTCATAAAGAACAGGTTTGTCACAAAACGGAGTGAACATTCCTTGAAACTTCAGCTTAGAATTGTCCTTTTGTGATAGATCCGAAATATTTCCGTCTCGTTTTTGAGCTAGAACTCTCTTCTTCTCTTATTTTAAGGGGCAGGCCCCTGTCGTTGCAGCAGTCTCCATCTGATTCCCGTGTAACACCATTTACAGCAATATGTGGAAATAGGACATGAATTATTTCCCAAGCAAGTCATCGCAGGGATGACTGAGTATCGTACGTGAGGGCTAGCCTAGAGGGCCCCTCCGTACCGTACCCCAATACATTATAGTAATATCTTCAAATTTGTCCCTCCCGCTACAAATCCCGTCAACACTATGCCCCTTCACGGAGAGGCCTAACTGGAAATTTAAGGATATTTGACATTTTTGGCGCTCTTCTTGTGGAAATGAGTCCTGTGCCCTAACATTGGGCAATTATGATGATTTTTTTGTTTTTAACAAAAAAACAGTGAAACTGAGTCTGAAAAAAATTTTGTTTTTAAAAAGTAACTTAATCTTATTGACTCTATTATAACATGAAGTGAAGTGAAAAGAAAACTGTGAACTCACTTTAAATTTTCCAACACTGTGACTAGGGTTGCCAATATATTGAGAGCGTCCCTACTATATTTTTGAAAAGAAAATATAGTAGGCAACTACTATGTTTTCGGACAGAGGCGGATCCAGGGACCAATCCCCATGGTTGAGACTGCTCCGAAACTTTTAACGTTCTTAAGAAGACTTTTTTAACGGTCTTGTTGAAGCATCCCATGTCGTAGCGCTGTGGAATAACGTCGCGTGGAAGAGAGTTCCACATTTTACAGGTGCGTGGTAGAAACGTTCGTGTAAAACGGGTCGTGGTAGACACCCAAGGCTTTAGAAAGTGCGGGTGAAAATTGAGCCGCCGACGATTCAAGAAAGTTGACGACGGCACCAATTCAAATAGTTCTGAAGGGCACTCCCCATTATATACGCGATAGAAGACGCAGAGAGAGCCAATGTCTCTCCTTAAACAGAGAGGTTTTAATCTAATTCATCATCTGTGCCGGATCCGCGCCGTTTTGAGCTCGCTTTTGTGTCGAATCTGCGCCAAAATTTCGAGCTCGCTTCACTCGCATCCGCCCTAGCTTTCTAACTTAATCCATAATTCGTTTCGGATCTGCACCGGAATTTCAAGCTCGTTTCGCTTGTTCATGCCCTATTCTAACCTAATCCATCATCGTACCGGATCCGCGCCGATATTTCGGGCTCGCTTCGCTCGCTCCCACCCTAGGTTTCTAACTTACTCCATCATCTTCATATGTGTAGGATCTGCACCTCTCAAGCTATCGGATTTTCAAGCTCGTTTCGCTCGCTCACGTCCTATACATCTAACCTAATCCATCATCCTTGTCCGAACTGAATCGAAATTTCGAGCTCGCTTCGCTCGCTCCTGTTCTAGCCTTCTAACCTATTCTCTATCTATCACATGTGTCGGATGACTGAGTCCAAAATGAAAAGGGGAATGAGACGTTGGAAAGCGCTGAAAAAACTTGCATGCAAGTAACGTGAAACTATAAAAGGTAACATAAAATAAGTTTTCATAAATAATTTAATGAAAATATAAAAAATACTATATGTTTTGTAGGTTTTCTACAAACTACTATATTTTTTGGGATGACCGATCTCATACTACTATATGTCCCCTAAAAAGGTGGCAACCCTAACTATGACATAGTCGTATAAGTATTATGCTCCCTGTCTATAAATACATACTAAATTTATTATTTTAGAATAATGTCAACCAATCAATAACATAATACTTATAAATCAAAAGAATACCAAAATACTCAAATACATTCATTAATTAAGCGTCGTTTAACTCGCTACAAATACCCAATATATAATTTGATTTAAAATTGTATTTAACATAGAGCTTTCATGTTTGAAACCTAAAAATAATAATGTGAATATGTGAAAACCCTGCGTTAAAGATTTCTGTAAAATGTCTATTCTGGTAATGCGTGAAAGTGATAAATTTGTCAGGTAACAGTGCGTGTTCGGAATATGCGACGGTGCAAATCGCTCGAAATATTGTAGGAGATTGAATTGTGCTATTTGCGCCGCTCCACGGGAAATTACGCACTACGTCGATGTCGTTGGGGTTGGCAACCGTAGGCGTACCCTAAGCCCTTATCAGATCTTTATGAATAATACCCCATTTCCACCCTTCCTATCACAGAATCTATTAGGGGCAAATACTAGAAAATAGTATGACAGTCAACTGATGGTTTATCTGTCTTGTCTTTAGAATCTTTTTATCTTTGTAGAGTCTCTAGGCTAGTATTTATTTTGACCAACTGTACCAAAATACACAGATGCCTGTAGGTAGAAGATTTTTAAACGCATACATAACTTACCTATTATGTATTCGTTTAAAAATCTTCTACCTACAGGCATCTGTGTATTTTGGTATTTTAATGGCAAATCACATAATCGTCACATCTTCTCGTCGCCCATACCTCAATGTCTAAAGACAAGAGTCTTTAACCAGTGCGTCCTACTAGTAATGACCTACGGAGCCGAAACGTGGACACAGACGGTGCGACTGGTTCACAAATTGAAAGTTGCTCAGCGTGCTATAGAAATAGCTATGCTCGGAGTATCTCTGCTGGATCGAATCCGAAATGAGGAGATCCGGCATAGAACAAAAGTTATCGACATAGCTCATAAGATTAGCAAGCTGAAGTGGCAGTGGGCCGGTCACATCTGTCGCAGAACCGACAACCGCTGGGGTAGACGAGTTCTGGAGCGGAGACCGCGTTTGGGCAAACGTAGTGTGGGATGCCACCCTAGATGGAGCGACGATCTGCGCAAGGTGGCTGGCAGCGACTGGATGAGAAGAGCCGACGATTAGGGTTTCTACTTGAGAATAAGTATTTATATCTGGAAATACTTGCACAACAAAATATTTCCTTCAAATATTAGTAAATAAATAGCCAGATGCAAATTGTCACAGTAACAGACACGCCCACAGTTATGCACCAGAATTGAATTATAGTGTTATTCTAATTAATCCGAGCTCCATTATCTAATTCAGGAGTCGGAATTGCCCGGTCGGAAATAACATTGCATTTGGCAGTGTTGTTGCTGAATGCACATAAATATAAATAGTGTCTGGGTGCGCTGTTCGCAAATTGGCCTGATACAATTAAAGGTAACGTGTGGTTTGAGAATAAACCACCTGACATTATAATTGAATTTTAACGTTTATATATTTGGATGTTTGCGATCTAATTGTGTTCTTATAATTATCAATATTTAATGTAAAATGTCTGCCTAAACTAAGACATGAAATCCGAGATCAAAACTATAAACAAAAGGGTTACCTCAACAATAAAATAAATTATCAATAGTAGTTTGTTAAGAAACATTAAAATAGTGGGTTAAAATGTTTCTTACCTATTAAATAAATAAAACAATGCCGAACAAAAATTCTTTTGTATAAAATTTATGTAAGGTACAATACAATGGTTAAAAAAATGAAATAAAAATGGTACGAACATATTAATGCTGCAGGCAATAAGGCATAAGTTTGTAACATTTGAATCTTTTATACAAATCGTGAGACAAGAAAAATCGAAATATCAATCTTTAGCCGTGGACGAGTTGTCTGCTGAACATGGTGTCACCATCCTGCGACTGCCCCCTTATAATTGCGAATCAAATCCAATAGAATTGGTTTGGGCTCAGATCAAGGGGCACGTCGCCAGGAATAATAAGTCTTTCAAAATGAATGAAATTAAAAAAAATATATTTTTAAGATGGTTTACAAAAGGTAACACCGCAGAGGTAGAATGAATGTGTTAAACATATAATAAAGAAAGAACTGTTTAATAAATTAATATTTAAGAAAATGTTTTACACCCCTGAAATGAAATTTGACAATGACTTTTGTTAGTTTACATTTTTGACCTCGGATTTCATTTCTTAGTTTACTTAACTGCAGTTCTAGCAATTGAGCTATTGTGTACTTCGCTCGCGTCTGTCTTAACTGGCTCATAGAGTTAATCCTTTCTAAAACATAAATGCTAGAGATGTATCAATGCTAGTAGACTTGAAAGTACATAACCGTAATTATGTACTTTCAAGTCTACTATGTGATGTTGCGGTAAGTTAAAGACCGAAATTAAAAAAATACTATTTTTCCATTTGCCTAAAAATAGAAACAGCAGTTCCAATTTCCATACCTTTTCTCCGAGTAAGAACAGACGGAAGATTACAAGAAAACGACTGTCACGTCTTCTAAAAAGTGCAAACTACATACAACAAAGTCGCGAAAACTTTGGAAGCAGTGAGCAGACGAAAGACAGGTAAATAAGTCTCTCGGCGCATTGACTTGCACAAGTACAATGTAAAGTTTGGGCGGAGATTGCATTTGTCCGATGCACTTGGCAGAGCATTCGCTGACCGCAGCGCGGCGCGCATAACCAACTAGCGACAAACAAATTCACTGAGACTGAATAAATATTCTACTGTTGATACGTTCTCGAGCTTCGAAGCTGAAATTCTATTTCTGAAATGTAGCAGGTGTAGGTTTGTTTGCAAATATCATATCGTATCTATTTGCAAAATATTTAATATTTATTATTATGAAAATTGCATCGCTGTGTTGTTGTGTATTTCGTGCTTCCAGCAGACACTACAGACACTACAGAAAAGTCAGTAATTTCTAAATTTATAAAGTACCTACCTATATCTTCGGCTCCATCGCAACCTAAGCTGTACAATGGAAGACACATCATGCTATAGTCTAGAGTTCTCTAGTCTCAGTGAGTCTCAGTAGTTTCAGTCGGAATTTATATTTGTCCTGGATGAAAGAAAAAGTCATGGTTTTTGTTATGATTTCTTGACATTCCGATGAATGTGTCAAATATGTTAAAGTACCAAAGGGACTCAAAGAGTACACTACTAAAGGCCATTAAATTTAAAAAAAAAGGGTACATTGATGTATTCCATTGTTATATAAGGTTCCTTGGTCAATCAATCAAGGATTTTGGCTACAAAAAAGGAGCTATTGAAGTGCATAAACTTTGAGTAAAGACTCTTTGAATTGCTTACAAAAAAACTGAAAGAAGAAAGATAGCACTGACAAATTGACAAGTCATAATTATAAAATGTGAAAAATTCCAAATGATTTCAAGTATTCTCACTATTCACATACACACGCGTGAATAGTGGTACGTTACGTGAAACGTAATGAAACCAAAATGCTAGTGAAAAAAGAAATAGACGAAGCGACCACACAACAGATCATATGCTATGGAACGGTTATGTTGTTGTTGTTTTACTTGATGAAATTTTTGAAGCACATGTCAAATCGTAGTCGCTACCTCCGAGACGACTCTTGCAATGACAGTTGTACTTGCCCACCGCCGTCGCCGCGTTCCCATACCCCAACCAGACAGCGTTCAGCTGAACGTGTTCCTGATGAAAGACCCAGAAGCAGAAGACCAAGGCGCCGGCGCCACCATCGTTATGTGACGCACGAGGAATGGCTCCCAAGAGACATAGTTCATGATTACGAATATGATGAGTAACGTTTGTACGTGATTGATGTTTAGAATCATCGCATTGTTTTGTGATAGTGCCTCGGACCTTTTGGTGACTGATCAACGTATATACAGCTTATTGTTAAAATTAATTTGTCCTGCGATTTTGTCTTGTAATGTTTTCAGAAGTTCCATGTAAGCAATTAAAAGTTTAGAGAAACTGAGCTTTACAAATTTTTAAACAACCCTGAAATGATAAGGCTGCGGGACGATAAGAATGTTGACAAGTAATTTTCTCAAAAGAATATCCTGACTCGGCAAGTTTCAGCGAAAGTGATTTCAAAAGCTCTGAACTTTCGAACTTGACAAAGCTTCCTCATTGTTATTTATTTTGCCACTCATGCTTTTTGATAGCCTAGAGCAGTTCTATTTAAAGGTAGAATGAGCCATAGACATTTACTTCATTGGGGAATTCTGTACAACGCCTCATAGATTTTTTCTGTAAGTAATGCTTTTTCATTTTACTCAAAGAAATTGTTTGAATATATTTCTGTGGTTTTGTCAAAGTACAGTCATCAAATGAATTGGTTTATTACCGTAAAGTTGGTATTAGTAGAAGTAGAAAATCATACTTTTAAAACGGTTGTCTTTGCCGTAGTCCCATAGACTTATATATTATGGATGTTCCACTTAATTAGTCGCTAAATAAAAAGACATATCCACGATGTTACTCATGTCTCTGCTTTCATAGCTTGTAGTGTGACAGACAGACATACCTATCATTATAGTTTTTCTAAAGTGCCGATATCAGCTATAGTATTTATTTCCAACTGCACTTCATACCTGCCTCAGTAGATCGTTGAACAACTTTAAATATACACTTTCTATTGGAGAAAGCTATGCAATTCCCTATAATTCTATCAAAATATCTAATAGCAGTACTTCAGTGGTTAACAACATTGCGGATCGTGACGCGTCGGATGCTCGGTAATTCAGTAATAACCGGTGATTACCAGTTACGAGCGCGGGCGCGGGGTTGTATGTACAATCGACCACTACCTAATACATACCATCTGCCAAAACCATCATTTAAATCTAAACTTTATGTCTACGTAATACGGTATATTTCGGGTTCTAAAATTTTGATGTTTTTGGTAGGTTAACCTGTGGTGGACTGTAGTTGTATTTGTCAGAATTACGCGAGATGGTCCTGCCGTGACTGTGGGTCTACATACTCGTATGTGTTATTTTGTTGTCGCCTACATAGGTTAGCTTTAAAGCGGGAGTTAGACACAAAAAATTAAACAACATTTACGTTAGCACACTGCGTATGCGCCCCGATTAAAAATATTGGTAACTTATAATATATTTTTTAATACTTTTATTTAATTACATTTTCAAATACAGCATCAATTAACTTAGTGCCACTAAACTATATAATATAGTTTGTCGTAGCACTGCACTTTCACATTTAACATCGCTCTAACTATAAAACACAAGAAACTCTAAAGTAAATAAAAAGCATGTAAGTACTGCGTAACAATAATTTAAAAAACGGACAGGTAGACAAACAATAGACGGACAATGACAAACTTACGTTTACCGTATAAACTATGCCATGGCTATGTTTTTATTTGTTGGACTGTAAAGTTTTTTTTTTACTTTTTCACTTTTTCTAGTCATTTAGCTTTGTATGGTGTTATCAAATTAAGACCAGTTCCATATTGTAAATCTTATATTTGCAAATAGCAAACTACTTAACACTCTCATTAAGAAACAGCATTCTTTGATTCTCGTTTTAGTGAAACGGTTGTGGTGGTGAGACGGTTAAAACTACGCCAAGCATGATTTAAGTGCATAAAGTTGCATAGACGAAGAAAGCGAGCGTACTTAATTGCGGCACTATTTCGCGGCAAGTTACTTAGGCTAATTAACCTCACGGAAAGGAAACTGGAGCACGTCACTACGTGCTTACTTTACCCGTTACATACTTGAAACAACGTTGAGACCATAACTTGAAACTAAGACTTGAAAATAGAATTAGGTTCTCATTAAAGTCAAAGAAAAGTCTTTGAAGTGTTATTCAAAGACGTAATAGAAGTAGATTACTAACGCCTAAAGGCGTGTTTTTCAGTTTTCGAGATTTCTACGGGTAGGTTTCGATTCCGTTTCAAATTCGCAGCAGTGTGCGAAAGGGGTTAAAGGCTAGCCCATGTTTTGAGATATGCATCATCACTCACTACATCACGTCACTCACCACATGACGTCACTAACCACATGACGTCACTCACCTTGTCGCAGTCGACGCAGTAGTGTTTAGACTGGTTCATGTGCACAGTGCCGGTAGTGGTTCATCATCACTCACTACATGACTTCGCTCATAAGTGCTACGAACTTTGGTTTATCACCACCAGCTTTCTGAATAGCACCAAAAGTCGCTCTACTTACACTACTTTACTCTAGTAGAACTAGCTGAAGTTTTTGTCCAATCTGTTCTACCGTAAGAAACGGATATTTTATGTCCAATCTGTTCTATCGTTGTCCAAGTAAATAGTACTTGGATTAATCCCTAAATAAGGTTACAAAACAGATTCAGATCCCAGTACTCAATGTTGTTTTCCCGCAGCCAGAGAGCGCACTAATCGCCCGCTAGATTGTCTACGACTCACGTTTTCCTCTCACGTCCTCGCAGATTCTTCGTTCGTTGTGACATGTTTTGATAAACACGTTTCACAATCACCATCGCTATTATCTTCAAATCTTTTAATAGTGTTGTGTAGGTAGAGTTTTATTTCGATACTTAAGGGAGTAGAAATCTAGCCCCCTCTTTCGCTTATTAGGGAATTCTTAAACTTAGTCGTATCGTATACCTTATATAAATTCACATCGTAACGTAGGTACCTACTTCCACGATGTGAACCAAGTCTCTCACTGGAGCCAATTGGTTCGTGTCAAGCGCAAGTCAAACGCAAGAAGTTGCGGTTGCGGTCTCGACTTCCAACCGCAGCCTATTCCAGTAACACCAGCCGATCCGGAACTGATGTCCTTTGTGTAAATACCCTATCTACCTATTTCCATGTAACTACCTTATGATTATGGTACCGAACGTGTATTCCTTCGCTGACCCTAATACCTGATCCAGGGGCTCTGATTCGCGTCATAGATTTGTGTGATAAATTCACGTCCGATAGATTTCGTTCCGGGCGTTCTTTTGCACCTACATCACCACCCTGAAAATATAGTAAATAGCGGTAAAGAGACTACACTACTGTCGGACACAACTTTTGTAATTACGCGACTGACTACCTAAATCAGAGATAACTATCGAACATATTTTCCTGTGCTTAATTTATGGTCGCAGGACCAGCGAAGGAGATACACGATCCTCCTCCTCAAGTGATATTTCTCAGGGTCTGCTGAGGGGTTGCTGAGGGTCGTGTCGTGACCTCTTGTCATCACTTTATCTTTAATAATGTTTTGCCATCTTTGTCTATCCTTAGCGACGTGAACAGCATCATAAAACTTATTGTGATGAGGATCTGATCATTAACTAACGCATTGGACAGCATTCCCGTGGTCTCTTTCTAAAAAAATACACGATACATTATGTAGACCCCCCCTGAAAGTGGGTGTAGTAGATTGTGAGAACTTTATAATTGGTGATATTACGCTTATTGAGTTGGTTGCGAATTGTCAAAGGTGCTTTTCTTCAAAATACACTTTCTTACAGAGCATAGAAATCTGTCAGTGTTCAGTCAGGGAGTTCTAATGCGTTCTGAAAGGCAGTAAGATAAGAGTCAAAATAATGTATAGCGCCCATGAAGTCTAATCCGATTGTGAGCAAAACAAATAGAATAATCTTGACCGTCCATTGCCCGTACTATATCATTCGGCGACAGGCGTATATGACAAAGAACCAGAATTACCATGTGAAGTCCATATTCAGAGCCCGAAGGACTATTCTAGAATCTATTTTAAGATATTGTCAGCGGAAAGGAAAAAATGCCAAAGTTCCAAAATTGAGGTTTAGGGAAATGTGATCTAAAGTATATATTTTTGAAATGTATTTCCCAAAACTGAATCGTTGTTACTGGGTCGTTTGTTGGATTACAATTTACCCACCCAAGCAAAATCTACATAGCAAATATTGTTGGCATCCCGAACTCACGCGAGTCCTATCTTGGACTGAAACTGAAATTACAATTGAATGACATGAACCATAACCGCTGTGGCCAAGATATGCAAATCAGTTTAAATTGCATGTGGCCTTAGCACGAATGGGGGGTGCTTTATGGAATGCTGGTGTTAGAATTTCAAATACTTACGTCTAGTTGGAAATTATAAACCCTTTAACGAGTCTTTTAAGGTTTGTTCGTTGTTTGTTAAATTTGCAGCATACTGTGGTGAGTCTTCAATAAAGTTTTTTTATTTCCTTTTGTATGGCCTTTTCCATTTAGTTACCTGTTCTATCTATATTTATTTTGATATCTTGTTCCATTGTTAACAAACCTATATTTCAGCTTTTGATTTTTAAGCTCTTTTGTTCATGCACATTGTCTGTACATGTCTGAATTAGTAGGTTCGTTAATCCCGAATAGGCTAAACTTTTCTGAAAATTTGGGCATACAAAGTCACACAACAGAAAGCAAAGGTGACCGACTGTTCCACCCGGGAGGTCAATCTGTATCCATTAGGGGGTTGCAATAACGTGGTGGCGGAGGGATCCATCAATATTGCTTCACTGCAAATCCACTAGCCGGCTTGCGACCCATCCTTTATTAATACCTGACTCAGTCGGGTTTAGGTTTTAGGCTCAGAACTAAAATTCGTGAGTTGGAAATGTTGAAAAGTTTAGATTGGACAGTAACTATATAATCTACCTGCAGCTACAGTTTCACTGTGACATTTTAATTTAGTTAGTTTTTTCCTATTTGTTGCTGTAAATGTGTCTCTATTAAAATCCGAACCATCTCGTAGGATTATGTTCCGACTTTACAATAAAACACATAATCTTAATACCATCTGCCTTTTTAATGCCGTATAATTATTTTAGAAAGAGGATAGACAGATATTGTTCCTGCAGTTGGACTGCGTATTAGCAAATGGTCACTGTCGATGTTACCTTTGCTACAATCTGCCCTCTAGGTGCCAGCTATCAGGGTTCTAGGACAGTGTGCAGATGAAGTAATAGAAGAACTTGGTAATAGATATTATATTTTTAAGGAACAGAACAACACAGAAAATAGTAAATGTACAAAATAGGTAAGTGATGAGGTTGAAATTGATGGCAAGGAGGTTGATATGGACGATTAAGTCGACATCGTTACACCTTCTTGAAGATAATTCAACTAAACCCTTTCGAAATAAATTTCTTAGAAGTTTCGTTTGCGACAGTCTTCATAGAAAGATAGTAAAGTATCTATTGTTAGATAGATCCCTACCATCTTAATCAAACAATAAATACATATTCCTTTGGGATTTATACAAAATTTTATTAAAGGAGAATGTCCATTGCACTATAGAAGCTTTAGTATCGCCACAAATATGTTATCTTGCATTTTTGACTATTAAATTAATTATATTTAAATAATTGTGTGTCATCATAAAACAAATGATTCGACTAATCTGGCTATTACTACTTCTCATTAATAATTCCTGGTACACAAACGTACATACATACGAAACGATGACCAAATCCGGAACCAAATTATTGTCCCTCTGGTCTACAGCCATCATGTCACTATGTAATGAGACAAGTTAATTAAGCTCCTGGTCAGTTATTAGGTATACCTGAATTGCATCATGGAACAATATTGCTCCTAGAGTCGACTGGAGATTACTTTTGGTACATACCTGAAACCGAAACCAAAATTATGTCTCTTGATCTAGTTTTTATTTCTTACATACGAAATTTCAAATTTCTGAGTTATCTGGAAGTATCTCAGAGTTTCGATTACATAGAATAGTGGCCCAAGACTTCTCCAGATGTCCCTAAAAAGATTTTCAATGTTAAAATAAAAATTTAAAGGCAGTTTAGTTTAGTTTTAGTTTAGTTAAGGCGGAAAGTAAGCTATATGTTTCTATCCAAAGGTAAGTACAGATTGGTATTGACTTTACTGACAGTAAAGGAAAACGTAGTGGAAAACAAATGAGCGACATTTTTTTTCTCTATCTACTCTACCAACAAAAAATCGATGACTACAAATATTCTACAGTTAATTCCCAAAAATCCATCGCAAATCCAAAAAAGCATCTTATAATTTAATGGATTGATCCCAATTCCCATCGATGGTCTATAGCAAATCATCTATAGTACGTCACGTAATGCACTTCTTCGTCGAAGATTACTAATCTGTAAGTAAGTAAAGTGTCAATGGCAAAGCTAACCTGCGAGGGAAAACTTCCAGTTTTGACATTAGTATCGCAAGCATCATTATTCAAAGCTAAATACTACTAAACAAAGCCTAAGACTCAAATTAATCTATTCTAGATTAGCTGCAGCTGAAATATGACGTGATTCATTAACGCTCTACTTCAAACCCTCCGACATAAGAGAGTCTACACTAAAGCCGAAATACTTCCCTAATCAAATCCTCATATATAACACACCAAACTTCCTAATCAGGTTTGCCTTACGTATCTGTCACTGGATTGTTTAGAATTTCTGACACCAACCAAACAATACCTTAATCAACGACCTGCTTTAAGTTTACTCTGTCTAAATAATACGCAGTCAAACATTACTCGCTCCAGTTAACACTGTCGCCTGCTTTACTACGTTGGTAGGCTTACATGGGCCAGACTACGAAGAGCTTCCTTGTTTCCCGTATTCTCCCAATTTGGGGCTTTGAAGGAGCAATAAAATATAGCAGGAGGGGTCTGATTTATTGGTGTGTGTCGGCTGCGATGTTTAGGTTTCTAATGCGCTCGGTAAACATGCTCCCTGATCCGCTACACATCGCTCAGTAGTCGGTCTACATGCATATTATTATGATTGCTAAATTTAATAAGCCTGACATTGTAGAACAATATCTGGAACGTAATAATTAACTTACTGCCAAATATAATCCTGTCTTCCCAAAACGTTGTCGTTGGAACTGAGAAGTGGAATGGAATTGAGGAGCTCGTAGCCTAGTTGCGAGCACGGTCCTGAAGTGATCTTGCAGGTTAAGCGACGTTGGCGCGGTCGGTACCAGGATGGATGGCCGCTAGTGACATATTTCACCTGAGCTCCCCCGTGCCTCGGAAAACACGTTAAGCAGTCGGTCCCGGTTGTTGTCGTTCGACAGCAGTCGTTAAGCCATGTCAGATGCCTACGGGCGGCCTGAACATCTCTGACAAATAGGTTGGTCACCATACGATAAGCAAGTATTTAGCAGATAAGTATCAAAGCCGTTATAAGTATGTGATTCTACATTTCTTGGTAAGCTTCAAATATGAATATTCATATTGGGAGCCCTAAAAACCTTTACTCATCTATCCAGTCAGTTTTAAATTAGTTTTAGCATTATTGGATAATGGAAAATAAACGGGAAAATGTAGTTTTGTTTATCGACGTTTTACATCGAACGGAAGGATTTGCAATAATTCCTAATTAAAAATGCACAAAGGCAAAGTGAAGAATTTGCACGAAAGTAGAAAATCCCCTGACCTGAATAACAATGAGACGAAAAAGTTTGAATTTAGGAAACCTTTCCTAGAAAATTAGATTCAAACTTGTGAAAAGATCTTTTACTGAATCACTGAGACACGTAAGTTATCTATCCTATCTTATCTTATGATTGCGAGCCGGGAATAACCCAGCGGCACTTCGACCCTTGAGGATCTTTTGTGCCTACTCCATTTTACACACTGATCATCTCAGTGTGCAGGTTTCCTCACAATGTTTTCCTTCACCGTTAGAGCAGTCGATAAATGTACGTAAGTCTTCGAAAAATACGAAAAACTAATTGGTATTGGCACTGCGTGGTTTCAAACCCGGACCTCCCGCACGGGAGTCCGGTGTCCTAGCCACTGTGCCACCGACGCTCTTATCTATCCTATACTTACTAGTTCTTCTCAAGTTTAACTTTATGATATGTAAGACACCTATCCTATTCCAAACTAACTAATTTCTTCTAAATAAATAGAGGTGCTCTTTTCAAGTTAAACATGATTTATGTTATTTAAAAGTACCTATTTTAATATGATACCTACTTAAGTTAGCTATCCTATTCTTAACTAACTAATTTCTTCTAAATAAGTAAATAAAGCTGTTCTTCTTAAGTTAGACTTCATTTATATAATTTAATAGTACCTATTTTAATAATATGGTATGTAAGTTAATAAGATATTCTAATACATTAGTTTGCGAAGCACACTTTCTAAGACGTAAGAATATTATAGTTATAAATCTTGGGCTAGACAAAGTACGGCAGCGGAAAATATAAATAAAATGAGGTTGTTTTGACATTTCGCAAAAGAAGCCCAGTTTCAGAGTCACAGCTGTCTCGTGACATTAAAATGTATCGCAGCTTGACTCTCTAATGACCGCAAGATTTAAGCTGTAATACTTTTGTTCCGGGGTTGAACTGAAATAGGAAAAGTTTCTTATATTTTTCGTTTTCTTTTCACGCAAAGAATGGAAATAAACTGAAATTATCCTCGAGAATTCCGATATTTTTAAATTAAAGCTATCAAATACAAATGTGTTTTTTTTGTCTGTAGAATTCTTTATTCCAAGAAACGCCTTCGTGATAATTCGGAAAATATGCCTTTCATCATTCATTATAGAAACAAACTTTATAAGGCCAAGAGTTTGGGTTTGGCTTTGTCATGTCAAAGAATCAGGAGAAGTTGGTATATGTATACTTATATTTAAACAAAATAATTCTTAGCATGTACAGTCTTATGCGTTGGTACCCTGAACCAGGTTTACACTTTGCAGTGGGTATAAGCTGTATATTATGACAATACATATAATACATATTATATATTATGTAGGAAATTTCATTTATTTATAGTTGAAATTAGAAGGTGGTATGACTCTGTGCAGAGTCAGCCTGGGTTGGTACCACCCTTTTACCTACTTTTTCTGCAAAGCAGCATTGCCTGCATAGAGCCAGCGTAAGTACAGACACATGAGGAAAGAAGAAGAAAGAAAGAAAGATTATTTATTTCCGACACACACATACAAACGTATAAATAAACGTATTACTTACTTACTTACTTTTTTTTTTACAAACAACAAGGTTCAGAAGACAAAAATAATATTAAACAAATATATTACAAAAACAAATAAATAAGCAAGAGTAACTAAGTTTGATGAAGTGGCGTGCAGCACCGGAAAAAGGGGACTGCCTCAGCCTGTTGCATAGCGTTTTTAGCACTGCGGCGCTGATTTTCAGGCATCCCCTGAGTGCCAGGGATCACTCCCTAATTATACACTACCGGAACATATTAATAAATAACGGAAATATTAATAAACAGAAGTAAAATATTAGGAAACGAAGGCACTTAATTTTTAAATTATACATTAGAATACAGGAAGGTATGTATGTATAAAATAGAGAAAAAATAAATAGAAATAAAGCAAGCAATGAATATGTAACTGAAGGAAGGATAGGTAGGTACTACTGTTCGATGCAGCGAAACTGTATTTGCTTTGTCTATGGCAACGACTTTTGTATTTCAAGCAGATAAAGTTTAAGTTTGCGGCATTCCTACAGAAGTCCTCAAGGTTAGCAGCTCATCAAAAACCCTATTTAATAACTTGATAGTGAAGTGAGATGTCAGATGGGCGACGACGACGGTGACTTCTACCATCATATATTCTCCTTATACAATAAAAAAAAACTAATTTTTAATGTCCTCGGGTTTGTCCAAACTTTACTACAGTCCGTAACAAATAACGGTAGCAGGTTTGCTAGCAGTTCGTGCTTTATCTTTGTCAAGAACTTTATAGTCCAATATACAATTTTCCAATTCCAATGTTGGCACTTTCACATATCTCCGTAGTCTGTGTGTTATTTCCTCTACGTGTAGTCGAGACGCACAAATCATGAGTGTTGCTCGTCCTCTATCACGTTTGTACGGAGTTAAAATGCTGTGAAATTCTTTTATACATGGATTTAAGAGGAAATTGAATTATACCCTGACCAGAAATATGAAAATCATATCATGAGGGCGCCATTGGTACTGTTATAAAACGTGTTATGAAAATCGCATTGAAAAAATAAATAGTTTCATTTAATTCTGCAATACCTATGAATGGCGAGGGTTTTTATATTTCTGGTGAAGCTTTAATATGGTTTTAACATGGTTTAGCATAGAAGGTTTCTACCTTCAAGATACTATATACCTACTCGTACTTATATGAAACTATATTATAGGATCTTTATCATTAAAATCGACATTTTCAGCTCTTCTTGTGGTTTATCCTTCACTGTGATTATTTTTGTCTACCCCATCGGGGATTGTGGACGTGACAGTTATAATAATATAATATTTTTAAGAAATGTAAAATAAAAGGTACTTAAGTAAGTCTACAAATTTTCTTTGCAAATAACTTTTCATTACTTTCAGGATAGCATCGAACACCTAATTAGTTTTTAAGTTTTTATTACCACACTTTTAATTATTCACGTTTAATGATTTAGCAAAACTATAACTGAGGATTTATTTTACAGCAAATTCTATTTGACTCTTTTATTGGAATCAAAGGTAACTCTAAATTAAAAATTGAAGAAACCTACGACGTACCATTGTGGACATCCTCTTACTTTTTCCTGGTCAACATCAGATCCTCAAGGTTTCAGATGTGGCTAGGTTTTTTTTTCGAACTGACTTATGCTGTTGGTCCTAATGACCTTTACAGCTTCACCGGGGTTTTCAGGGCGAGCGCTAAGTGCGCTCCAGCCTGGAGGAGGACTTAAAAGCTACTATAAGAAGCGACTGCCTAACCCAGGTGGGTACGGACCTCGGCTTAGGACGTCGCTGGGGAGAGAGGGATCGGAGAGAAGCGGCCTGGAATATGCCGATAGCGCGTGTACGCGCCAGAAACGGGTCGCCGTCCGCGCCGCTCGGCGCGGGTGGTATGTAGGTACGGTGTGTGAACTACTATCGGGTGGGATGTGGCTAGGTCAACATGGTCATAAACATTTGAGCTCAAACTCGAACCACCTAACTGTTACCGTTCCAGAGATCCCATCATACTCCGACACCCCAAGATACTCCAAGATCTTAGAACCACTGATCCAATTTTCATCTGATATGGCTAAGAACATTCAGCAGATTAGACCAGCGGCGCCTGAAGGCGGGGGGACGCCCCGGGCTTTGGGCTTCGGCCTCGCCATGGCTATCTTAAAATTCCTAGCTCCACATCATTTCTATTAATTTTTTTGGGCGCCATCTTTAAATACTTTTTTCTCCTGAAATGTCTCAGGATTCCCACGACTTTAGTTCGAGTAGACCCCGTCTATTATAGTTTCGGCGGGCTGATAATCGTCTAATTATTTAAGTTTCATATTGCGAGATTGAAGTCCACTTACTTTTTCCTGGTCATCATCAGATCATCAATGTTTCAGATGTCGAAAACGCACCATGAACCTGAATATTTGAGCTCAAATTCGAACCATCTAGCAAATACCGTTCCAGAGATCCCAACTGACATCAAAGATACTCCAAGATCTTGGAAAGCACTGATCCATTTTTAGCAGACCTAGCTAAGAACACCCTCGACAACATTCTCTATTAACTTTAAAAAAACCGGGTCTAAATCTGATTATCCGTTGTTAAGTTATGATGCCACAGAAAAACAGTCAGACAAACAGACAAACGTTTCAAACTTATAACACGCCCTCCCTCGATCGATCAGGGGTTAAAAAATAGCATGTTACAATAACCTGGTGTTACACTGGACATGTCATTATCAAACAAGTAAGTACTGTAGTATATTGAAATTGCAGTTCATCTGTTGCTTGAGCGGTGTCCCCATAGCGTCCCACTAAAGTACCTATTTCTACAATTCCATCGGACTCTATCAAATTCTCTCAAAAAAATTTCGTAAAAATCGCATTACGCTATGATACTTCATTACCTACCAAAATACAAATACCAAATAAAAGCTTTTCTTTTCCTTTTATAATATTTACCCCTCAATAAACCGTAGTATTATATTAAAACCCCCAGTTGTAGGGGTTCAAAGAGCTCTCCAAGTAAGACGGGGCACACAAGAGCTCTGTACAACGAAACTAGAGACCAGTAATTTCCTCTAGGGTGACTTCTTTTGTGCTCAAAACGTTTTAGTTAGGAGCAACGCCTACACCAGGCAAAATGTTTGTTAACTCTGTTTTTTCCAGGAAATTTCAATTACGGGCGTATCGTACCTGTACCTACAGGTTACTTAATAAAACGTAAGTAAGCTAAGAACCACTTTATATTCATTTGTATAATAATAAACGTGCCTACATATTACGTAGATAGAGAAAATTTACCTCTCGTCAAATAAATTGATTTTTTTATTCGTTTACCACATATTAATTAACATTTCAGATTAAACTATAACCTCCACAGAAAAAAAATCTGGTCAATGTTTTCACTGCAAACCTCTAAGTGGTAGCTCTGAATACAAATTGGCAATTTTTTTGCCACGCGTTATTTATACTAATGTTAGTTACGCTCCTGTAGGTAATATAAAACGTCTTTGGTTTGATCACAGATTATTGTATGACGTCATTATGACGATACCTACTGATCCATGCTTAAATGCTGGTTTAAAATCTACGGTGAGGTAAAAGGAGTCAGAGTAGTTCCGCAGTATGAAGAAATCGATTTAAGTCTGATTACTGCACACTTTGATTCGGTACGACTTTTATAGAACGACATAAAATTTTCCAATTCGAATATTGGCAGAGCTCAACCCAACAGCGGGGTAACCACAAATCAAGTTCCCGACATTCCACCGATGGCGGCCATCTTAGTTTTCACGGTCGTTTCCCGGAGGCACTAGCATACATAACGACTGTTGCTAACGGAACGGAAATTTTGACGTACTCGTAGCTCGAATTCCAAAAATTTCATACTAACAGCTTAACTTAACTTAAAAAAAACTGGGGGTCGCCCGCGCGGCAAGAGGGGCGCAGGGTGGGACGTCAGAGGCCGAGCATCCGGCTTGCGGGCGGCAGACCCCACCTCATGCTCGCCTTCTGACGTCCCGCCCCGCGCCCGTTTTGCCGTGCCGGCGACCCTACAGTTAAGCGGTTTACCTATACCATTGAAGCCTTGATAACTCAAAATGATTGTCAACGTCATTTAAAAAAAAACATTACCAAACGCACCTGATCACCATCGCACATAGACATATCTGTATCATATCATCAGGGGGTTTTATCTGATGCGCTGTTAACTTTCTAGGCTCAACTTATGTGGATTGCCATACATAACTATGTAGCGGTTATTAGCTGGATTTTTTCCCTTTAAACCAGAATACAGCAATTCAAGTAGGTACAGAAAAGTTTTACCATGAAGGTTATCGAGAGTTGAGACCATTCCACACATCGTCGTCAACAGTCTGTTACTGACAGCGAGACCAAGAAATGAACGTCAAAAGACGTAATTTTCTAAACGTTTAAGGAAAATAAGTTTTAAAATATTGAAGTTACAGTAGCCCATGACCAAAATTCACCGACACTTCTTAAAAAACGTTCCTACGTCATATTATTTGTTGTTTCTTTTCTTCATGTGTCGTTTGTACATATTTATGTACAAACGACAAAGAATTCGTATTTACGAATTCTCGCTCCCATGCTCTGTTCGTCTTTTTACGTAAAAAAATATGTCTATAATTCCATGGCACAAGACGAAAGGCATAACAAACGTCACCGCATAAGTTAAGGATACGTCAAGGGTACGTCATTAACAGTGTACTCGTTTGATGACGTACCCTCGTGCGGTGACGTGAACATCGTACAATCCGTAGTTATTATGCCTTTCTTCTTGTGCCATATATGATTCTACATAACAAGCCCTCAGGAGAGGTAACTTTGAAGCTTGCAATGCAATAGTCGAACTGTTTCTACGCATGATTGTGCTCCATTTGCAAGATGTTTGGGATTTTCGTCCGCTTCAAACTAATTTTAAGTTGCCAAGGATTTCAACAAATATGTTTAGATTTATATAGGTATGTTAGAGCTTGAGTTACTTTTCGAAAGATCTCATTTTGGTTTGTTTTGTAAGTAAAGCGTACTGTAATAATGAAAACCATACCAAAGGCATTATTTATTCTGTGCCAAAGGCGAGAGTATTGATACCATGAAAGCCATGATGGATGTAGTACCCTACTACAAGGCAAGTTTTTATAATTTTTACGGCTGTTAATGAGCGTTGAACTGGCTCCGCTATAGCTTGCTATATGGCTTTCAATTCTAAACAAGAATAAGCTTAAACGTTTTGGACTGACTTTTCTACATGACGGTTGGCAAAGACTTGATGTAGTTAGGGAGGAGCTTATAGTACTTACATAATATTATCTACACTATATACTGAAAAACATCCTAACCAACAAAGTGCAATTCTTGCATGTTTGATTTCTTTTTATTGATTTTACGAAGATTATGTTTGATTTAGAACCATACTTGGTTATTGACAATAAAGCCAATTTGATTACACTCTTAACAAAGTACAAATATTTATTATTATAAAGCACATTGTAACGTTGATTAACGAATTAACGTTTATTGTCTAAACTAATAACTTACTTGATAGATACTATAATATAAGGTAGTACGAGTTAATACTTTGATTAGTACATTTTATGAAAACTATTGTTGTTTTCAATAAGAAACATTGCTAAAATTAAATCAAATGGCCTTTATTGTTAGCAATTAAGCTGCTTTATATGCTCGTATTTTATCAAGATAGTTTGTTAAAGTAAACAGCACTTTGATTATTTTGACAAAGTTTTTATTCTGTGTATTCTACACTATTTGTTTCTTAATATTATTAATCGAAGTTAACCCAATAATTACGGTAGCTTCACCTTGAAAATCGGCCAAAATTCCAATAATCCTGAGTGCAGTGTCTCCCTGTATATCCCGTTGAGCAATTTTTCACCTGTCTTTACTGCTATTTCGGGCGTCGTCATGCTGTCACATAGTCATAAATATTCCATTAATGTCTGCCAGCGATCCATGGAGCAAGGGATTGCACTCTGCTCTTAACGCTAGGGAGAAGCTCTGAGGTCTTAGATCGTAATCTCTATGGAACTCTGAGACAGAGACATCATAGCAGGTTGTATACGAGGATTAGAGAAACTAGATACGAGTATAGTGTGCTCAGTAAAAAGTTCTATCTGATAGAATAAATCTAGAGTAGTTATAAAAGATTTTATAAATAAAAGTCGTTCAGCAGCCAGGTCGCAAAGAAAACCTGGATGCGACTAGCACAGACCGTAAAGGGTGGCAAAAAAGAGAGAGGAGGCTTATACTCAGCAATGGGATGATATGGGCTGAGGATGATAATGATGACGATGACTTGCTTTCGTTACGTTATAATTTTCAAAAATATAACCTACTCTAATATATAAAGTTAGAACTAGTTAGAGAATTTGGTACCTATAATAGGATTAGGTAATAATTACTTGGAAGATAGTATATTACCTACTTTTTAAAGATAACCATAACACAATAGAAAACATACTTAAAAAATCTCGCAATCCCCAAGAAACCGTTTCATTTCCTGAGGACGACATTTAACGTTTTAGCACCAACTTTGTTTATCGTTTGCCTCTCAACGTGAGACAACAATCAGTTTACACAAAAGTAAGAAGGCACGTAATGACGTCACAGATTGTTATTTCACCCTAGATGCCCCGAGTCTGATTGTCACAAGTATTAAATAAACGAGAGCTAATTCAGCAAGGATGTGCCCCGAGACACCCGAGCTCCAAAGCTTAATGAAGGAAAGTTAAAGAACAATGCCTCCTTGATTTGAGTGTGAAGTTACATCCAGCCTTAGGCCGGGATTTAGTCTATTGTATCAACGTTTCAATCTTCGTTGACATACAGAAGTATTACGTTTGCATTTGGAGAGTAAAATAAAAATACATACAGAATTAAGAATTTATTTCGAGACATCAATCAGGAATAAATCAGATATTGGGTAATTCCTACTTCTGCACAAAGCAGCAATGCTTTCATTGTTGTTTCGGTTTGAAGGGTAAGAGAGGTAGCGTAATTACCGCCACATGAGGCACTCCATCACATTTCAGTCCTCAAGATCA
This sequence comes from Hofmannophila pseudospretella, assembly GCA_947369225.1. NCBI lineage: Eukaryota > Metazoa > Arthropoda > Insecta > Lepidoptera > Oecophoridae > Hofmannophila > Hofmannophila pseudospretella. The sequence continues at coordinate 10,750,884 of OX376316.1, forward strand.
GCGGCAGCGCATCGAAAACCCTCTAATAACATGATAGTGACGCAAGATGTCTATGGGCGACGGTGATCACATATCATCAGGTGGCCCGTTTGCTCATCTACTCTCTTTATACAATTAAAAAATAATAAAAAAATTGGGATGAATCGCTTAATTTATTATTACATATATAGTAAGTAGGTGTTACTCTGTACTATAGTCAGACATAAGATTCCTACCATGGTTTGGTGTTGTTTTCAGCTACAACCCCAAACCATGGTAAGAATTCCATATCTAACTATGGGTGTTACTCTAAACACAAGCATAGTTAAGTAATCTACATAGTTTCCCAACCAATAATGTGTGCAGCATGAAGCTGTACAAATACATACATCATACGGAAGGCTTTCTGCTCAAATCCGGCCGCGTGTTTTGAAATGCGCTATGAGAATATCTTGCGTGAAAGCTACTTTCCGCATCTTCAATATTCAGGGTAAAAGCGACCACAGAGTGCCTCGCTGATGGATCTAGCTTTTAGCGATACGTTTCTAGCCTTTACACGACAGCCGCTTCTATAGACCGCCTTTGTTTAGCGTGTAGTACGCAATCAATGGTACAGTGTTTTTTTTCCACTTGTTTGAACAAGATTTTCAGTGTGATATCTTATGCTGAATCTATTAATATCGGTGCTCTGTCATTAATTCGCCTTAATTTTAAGCATGAACTCAATTCCAAAGGAATTGTATTTATTTGACTTGTTTTGGAAATACATGCAACAATTTTTCGACACCTTAATACACATGATCTTCTAAATAATAATATCTCTAGCGGGATAGGCAGAGAGTTTGAGTAATGATTTGAAAGGAACTTATTCATGAATTTCGAAAAGTTGTTCCACTAACATTTATTGTATGTCACCATGCATGTCAATACATTCATATCTAACGTAGCTCCTGGATTAAAATGCTTAGCTGAAGGACTTTAACGGTTAGCTCCTGTACTATTATGGTTAGCTCCTTGACTATAATAGTTATCTCCTGGACTATAATTGTTAGCGCCAGGACTGTATACGTATTTGACGTTATGCGTGTTTGACTTTATGCGTGTTTGACTATATGCGTGATTGTCTTTATGCGTGTTTGACTATGTGCGTGTTTGACTTTATGCATGTTTGACTTTATGCGTGTTTGACTATATGCGTCTTTTACTTTATGCGTATAATACGGTAATACCAAGCCCAACCACATACATCATGCACACCGTCTCCTCCATTTCCCATACTCTTATCGGAACTCTACTGACTCTACCAACTGCTAGATACGTCAGTTCCACCTCGGGCTTCGTGTTCCGTATTTGTCGTGGGGTTAAGTGAATGTCGAGTCGAGTCCGCGACCGGTCCATTTCCGCTACGGCCGGAACCGCGCTCCCCTACCGTCCGTTTTGTTGCTGACCGTCCGGAACTCTATGTGGCTGATGTTACTTGCGACACGGAGTGGACTCTTGAATATTTCTATGGATATACCTTGAATATAATTTTTGTTAGATCTGATCAATAAAGGGTGTATTTTTTAAAAGAAAACTCTGCACCATGTGCATGTGCATTGCCACGCTATGCGGCAATATTGTATGGAAATCCGTTACCCACTATCGGAAGTACTGAACAATCAAGTCGCTAACTTTTATAACGAATATAAACAAACCAGACTTTCTAATCGAAAGATTTTATATAGGTACGTGATGTTATTTTATAACTACTATTTTTTTTTTTTTAATGTTTCCACGGTTCTTATTAAATTCCCAGAATGAGAACAGAGTAGAGCTATGTCTACTGTTTTACATATTGCTGATTATTACGAATTAGGAAAGGATGTTACTAATGTTATCTTATCTTATCTCATGATAGGGGGCGGGAATAACCCAGCGGCACTTCGACCCTTGAGGATCTTTTGTGCCTACCCCATTTTGCACACTGGTCATCTCAGTGTGCAGGTTTCCTCACGATGTTTTCCGTCACCGTTAGAGCAGTCGGTAAATGTACGTATATCTTCGAAAAATACGAAAAACTCATTGGTACATGGCACTGCACGGTTTCGAACCCGGACCTCCCGCTTGGGAGTCCAGTTTCCTAGCTACTGTGCCGACGCTCGCTGTTGTTACTAATGTTACTTGCGAGTGAACTCTCGACTATTTGTACTTATAAAAAATATATTTAAGTTTTGATACGAACCGAAACTAAATGTCTACCAAGCCACACTTTTCTTTAAAAATCATAGTATGAAATTTTAACTACGATGCTACTTCTGAGTTTATTTCATTCGTCGAATTGAAATAGTCTATTTATATCTAGTAGGAGTCCTGACAGTTGAAACTACTAGCTTTGATAATGGTGTGACTGAAACTTTACGCATAAATGTGACCACCGTAAATGTACTTATATTATATGTTGAATTTTGGAGTAAAGTTTAGAATTTAGTGTACAACAATAATTTAAACAGAGTCTACTACTGAATCAAAGATAATTCTATAGTGTTCTAGAAAGTGATAGTTGACGTTTTTAATTAAGTATCTTAAACCTTGCAAGGAAGAAGTTTGTCGCCTGCAATGCGCGCGCTATCTTCTTGGCTCGAACTCTAAACCAGAACCACAGAGAACTATATCTAGTAGCAAAGTAATAGTTTCTTATGTGATAACTATAATAAAAAATTCAGCAACGTTGACGCATTTTGCATTCAAAATCGTTAAACTGTGCACCTTTGATGTGGTTATTGATACGTAAATTAAAATACAATTTAAAATAGTATTTACGCAAGTGATAGTATAATAGTATTACACTATTGGCTATTTAGTGTAATATAATTGGCCAATAGTGTAATAGTATTTACACTATTGGCTATTTTTAGTACTTTCAGTGAAAACTTCACTGGCTTTTGAGTTATTTATATTGTGTATGATTATGTACTACTTTAGATGTTTGTTTTCCTTAATAAAATAAAATAAAATAAAAGTTTATGCAGAATCACCAACAAATTTGGTTTTGGAAACCACGTTTCCATTTTGGGCAATCAAAATTAAAATAATTTGTACATCCGTGGGGTTAGGTACGACTTAGAACAAAGCGGACAGCAATAATTAATGTCCACCCTAGCCGCTGTCGCGTCGTCATTCTCACAGGAAACACGCACATGCAAGGGGATTTCCAAGAAATTGTGGGTATTTTGAGTGTGTAAAATATTTGTGATTTATGATACTTCGCTTCAACTACCTATGTCCAGAATTTATGTGACATTAACATATCAACGGAAGGAATAAAATTAACATAATTACTGTTATAATAATTAATATGATGTTTTTACATTGTCTGATTACAATTTTGTTTTCTCAAAGATGCTTTACAATAAAAAATGGCGGCCGGGGCGTCTTCTCGCTAGCTCCGAGAGCGCGGCGGCAGGCGCGGGGAGCGACGACGCGACGGCGCCTTTTTTTTATTTTTTTTATTGACTACTGAACCCGCATTTGACCTCGATCTCGCCTGATGGTAAGCGACGATGAGGTCGACGATGGAGCATGCGGGTCCAGGTCCGGTTCTGCGTGGATGACACTAATAATAAGTAAACAAACATTGAGGTAGGTTCCAGGTAACATTACAGGTAGTAGATCCTGATGTGAAGGATCGCCTGGGTTGGTAGTTGGTACCATCCTCTTATCTATTTCTGTTGTAAAGCAGAAAAGCTTGCATTTCTGTGTTTCGGTTTGAAGGGAGAGAGAGCCAGTGTAATTTCCGGCACATGAGGCATTCCATCTTAGTCCTCAAGGTTAGCAGCGCATCAAAAACCCTATAATAATAATATAGTAAGGTGAGATGCCAATGGGCGATGGTGACTACTCACCATCAGGTGACCCGTTTGCTCGTCGAGGAATATTTTTTTTGTTGAGTTTGAAGGGAGTTAACAGTATTAAAGTTAAAGATAGTAGAGATCGATCTCAATATTATTCTTGGTGGAACAAATTCTTGTTGGAAACAAATTCTGAAAATTAATAAATTATGAATAATGAAAGAAATTCTTACTAATGCATTTTTAAAAAAACGCGAACTAAATCTACTACAGTCCGTTAATCTGTAGATACTCAACAAGGAACTAACTTTTAACCAATTTTAATGCTGCCTTGGTCTGGTTTTTGTTGGAAATGAGCTATAAAGCTTTTTCATTTTGTCAGTCCCTAAAAGCCCGGTTCGAACGAAACTTATAATTAATTTTTAATCCGTTATCCTTGCTTTGCGGCTTCATATAATAAATTTATTTTACAGAAATTTTGGTCATAATCAGTTAATTTGGTCTTTTCTCTTTCGCAGGAAAAAGGATTTATTGCGGGTAACCGTAAAATTAACAATTTGGAAGGTTCCGCAAAGTAGAGTGTGGTAGAGCATTGGAATTATAACTTAGGTACCACGTTACTTAATATCGTGACGAGCCTATAAAATTTCTGAGCCTAATTCGTCAACAGATGGCGCTATTCTGTCATTGCATGCAAAGCATGAAAGCTAGAACGCGCTATGGATATTTTCATCGGATTTTACTTATTTACAACTTTTGCATCCACTGTTAGACTATTGGTCACCATCGCACCAAGTACACAAATAAACTAATGGTATCCCATCACACAACACTTCTTATGGTGGAATATCATCCATTTTCCTTTTTTCTCAGTTACTTAGTTGACTAAATAATTTCACATGCAAATTAAATTACGATTTCAACCTTATTTTACCAAAATATTCTCGTATTTTTCGCGTCATTAGACCGGAATCTGTTGCGCTCATTAAAAAGTTATTACGTATGCACGGTGGCTGTACGTATGCACTGTAGGCTGAAAGCTGTGCGATGCGAATATACGAGTAGGTACTCGACTGAGCGATGACCAGCCCATTTCGTCGTGATGGATCGAATGAAAATGGCGAAGTTGTATGAATAAATTAAAGCACTCATTAAAGTCGCAAGGGTTATGTACGAGGGGACTGACCGGTGAATTATTGCAATTTTAGTGTCAGCCTGTGCGGCGACGTTCATTTCATATGCAGAGCAGCGGGGACTCATTCTGATGACGTAGGTAATTTAATTATCATTTGACGTTAGTTTCTTCTTCTATCTTCGTTGAAAGAGAATGTAAACTGCAAATGTCAAGGTTAAAGCTAATACTTAAACTGGATTCTAACTTTCCAAGTCACTTATTATCTGGCCATCTACACCTCTAATTTTAGGAAAATTTGTTTAGCAGAAAACAAAACTTCGATTTTATTTAAGTTTGCAGTCTATCCAAATACAATTAATTTATGTAATTTATGATGTAATTTGGGATCAAGCCGAAACTATGCTGAAAGGCAACTGCAATCTTAGGCTGCCTGTCCACGAAAGCTGTGCGAGGAAGCGAGACGGTGGTGAGCGAGGAAAAAATCCACCAATAGGATTGCTCCATTTTAATCATCACTTGATATGACGTGATAATGGCGCGATCCTATTGGTGGATTTTTTCCTCGCTTCCTCGCACAGATTTGGTGGAAAAGCACCCTTAATGGGCCAACAGCGTTCTTAAAGGGGCGAACTGAGATCCAGGACGGCAGCTACCCTTTCCTGTTCTGTATACACCATGCTTGTAGTATTTATATGCAAAGTACATGGCATGCCCTGACTTCTCAAGTGTCGCGTGCTTTCAAACCCTATCATTAATGTGAGGTCTGAACAAGTGAACACTGTTGTGCAATTTCAGTTTATTTTTAAAGTGGTTCGTGACTTATTAGTGTGAAATAAAATTGGGACACGTTGTTTCTTTAGTTAGACTATGTTGTCTTTAATAACGGACAAAACACGGAGAAATATCAAATAAAAAAAATACTTAAAACTTTATCTCAAAAAATACAATCCATATCTTACCAAAAAAATATAGTTCTAAGAAACTAAAGACTAAGGTCTTTCACGGGGACGTGGAAACTTGAAAGGGAGAATTTCAGTCGAAAAATCACCATGAAAAATATCAATAATCTATAAATGAAATGAAAGTACAATTGACTCAAACTGTACTTCTCATTTGAAAGGATAAGGCTGGCGGTTATCTCGCCCAAAGGATCAGCATAGCGATCCAGCGGGGCAATGCCGCCAACATTCTTGGTACCCTACCACACGGGCCTAATTTAAGACAATTAATTTTATTTTTGTCCATTTTTTCTAGTATATTTTGTTTTCCTTCTGTTATTATAATACTACTGTAATTATAATATAAACTTTATCTAATTTACCTTATCACCGTCTGTTGGCAAGATTTATAAATTGATTTTACTGTTTTTTTGTAAACTGTGGATTATGTAGTGGTAACCCACTGCATTTACTTTATACTTGTGTTAGTTACTATGCTTATGTAATCTTTAGTGTATAACTGTTTGTGATAAACTAAACTAAAAATAAAATAATATAAATAACATTAAGCTGTAAATATGTAAATTAATGATTTAAAGGATAAGTAGATAACATAGGTATTTTGGGTATAGCTGAAGAACGTGAGATTTGTTTACATCTCCTATTTAAAACCATTAAAAAAATTGCATTATCTTTTATAACACGGAAAGAATGCAGAGGATTACAACTATCTTTTCCAGCATGGACTCACTTTACTGAGAAAATGCAACTGACTGCTGCAGCGCTTGTATTTTTTTTAGAATCACATCGTTAGTCCGACAACACCAAGATTTATGCCCTTGTATTTGACAAGGCAATTAACAGAAGGCGTACTTACCTATTACAGGCAGTATTTGTTGACATGAAGAGGCAGGGGTGGATTTGTTAAGAGAGAGTTGACTGGAAATGGCAGTTTCAAAAATAATGAGTTTCTCTTCTTTACATTTCTATAAATATAAAGAAGCGAAGCTGAATCATCAAAATTAAAGAAGTAATCTAGGGCTTCTTATGTATTTTATTTATCTACTATATAATTATTGTAATTTATTATAATACCTTTACCCACCATAAAAGTAGTCTAAACTCTCCTAAATCAAGCTGGCTGGAAGAGATCCCTATGGGATAAGCCCGGGTTTGTACATATTTTAATGTTTTTTATTTTCTGTGTATTTTTATATTAGTACAATAAAGAGACTACAAACAAACAAACAAACTCGACTTCAAACTAAAAAACAATTGTTGTGTACCCACATACATAAAAGGCACAAAGGCAAAATGTCATGGCCCACGCTCAAAAAAAGCAAATTCCGTCACTGGACCATGCTCGTTTTAATTAAACTAATGCGTGATATGTCGTGATCACGACTTCGATATTTCCCTCTTCATTGCACTGACTGGACTTAAATTGCCGTGATTCGCTTGAATGTGCGAACGTTGTAAGGAATTTAACAATGTACATACTTATATGAGTATTAGTCGTATATTCTTTTTTTTTAAATTTTATATAATAGAAAAGTAAAAACAGACATTATTAAAAGACCATACTGTAAAAACGTGTGTTTTTACCATGGAGATTGAAATTAAGAACTTGCATAGAAACTAATTAACATTAACTAAATCATAATAAAACTGATTAATACCAATTGCTGTAAAAATGTTTTCTTTTGAATTTCAAAACAATCTTATCTTATCTTATGATATGGGGCCGGGAATAACCCAGCGACACTTCGACCCTTGAGGATCTTTTGTGCCTACCCCATTTTACACACTGGACATCTCAGTGTGCAGGTTTCCTCACGATGTTTTCCTTCACCGTTAGAGCACTAGGTAAATGTACGTAAGTCTTAGAAAAATACGAAAAATTCATTGGTACATGGCACTGCACGGTTTCGAACTCGGACTTCCCGCAGTCCCAGTTCCCGCAGTCCGTAGTCTGGTGTCCTAGCCACTGTGCCACATACGCTAATTTCAAACCAAAGTGGTTACGAGTTTATGACACTTGACAAAAGTTGAGTTGAGGTTACTCACTGAGTCACTACGTGTCATTCATAAGCTCGTAACCAAACTTTGATTTGAAATTGAAAAGATTTTTCATCCCACTTATTCGAAAAACGCTCATTGGTTCTTCAAAAAGTGGGGGCAAATTATTTGTAAGAGACTTTCGAACAGGGAAGAAAAGTGCTTTTAATTTGGAACATGAATATACCGCGACCAAACAGATAGAAGGAAAAATGATACTCGTACTAGACGGTTGGCGCGGAATTAAAAAAAAAACACGAGCGACGCGCGAACACATCTTCTGTTCACGGTGATTTTATTGTCACAAAATAATTTCGAAAAATTTAATTCATCCAGTAGTAAAAATTAAAACAGTAATTTTCACACGACCATGATGAATGAACCTCTTTATGTTATTAATTGCGGTATCTTAATGAACAAATTACGAAATGGGAGTAGAAAAACATTAATATAATGATAGAACACAAACAGAAAACAAACAATGAACACAAAATTTAATAAATAAACATATAAACTAAGTATAAGTACACGTTTCAAGTTCTATTGTGGAAGTAGGTGTGTAGATACTCAACGTAAACTTCAAAGTCGTTTAACTTGTAACTTGTACGCACACAATGAACTTGACTTTATACTGCTTTCAATCAATATAACAGCATGTTATGGTTGCATACAACATTAGAAACCTTCGTGATTATTGAATAGATTTAAGTTTATCTATGTATATATTTTTTATCGTAGACTGCGCTTTACTGACATTAACTAAGGCCCGAACTACACGTCGACGGTTCCCAGACCGGTTCCAGTATCGGTCAGTTCCATGGAATCGGTGCTTCATATAAACACAAACAAAAATGCGCTGTCGACTTCTCGTAAAACGGTTCCAATTGGAACCGGCCTGCTCGGTTCCTGAACCGAGTGGGCGGGGCTTGAGCGCAACGCATGAGTTTGAATGCAGTCGACTACATGGCCGGTGCCGGTACCGGTACCTGAACCGAACCGTCGCTGGAACCGTCATCGTGTAGTCCGCGCCTAAAACGACTAAACATAAGCCATGTACAGACCAATGACCAATATAGAGCTTTCTGCTCAGGGCCTCAGACTTTCTGTGATATAAATACATAAAGTCTTCATAAAGTAAGCTTACTACTTATATACTTTGCCAATAAACTACTACCGACAAGTGTTAATAATTTTAAAAAAAATGTTTTGTTTCTGAATTTATGATTTCTAAAAGATTCTCATCATCTATTACAGAATTGTGCTTCTGGTAGGTGGGCGGGCGTGGAAATGTGCGAGCATTTTAACTTTTAAGTTCTTTAAGGCCCCACCGTAGCTTGCTCTTTTAACATTTTACGGTTTAAGACATTTATTTCTCTAAAAAAAGGATACAATCCTCTTAGCTTAGGGAAATACAGGATAAACTTATTGTAATTAACAATGTGTACGATAGACGTGATTTTAAGGTTATTAAGGTTAATCTAATTGAAGATCTGTCATTTTTCTGAACTGTGGGTAACGAATAACACCTGCGGAAGACGAATAACTTTTACCTATAGGTATTGTTTCTTATGGCTTCTGTTTGTTTTTTGTTACTCGTACTTATATTTTTATTGTTATCTACGAGTATATTTTCGTAATGTGACACTTAGTAAATATTAGTACAATGGCCTAATAGCATTCTACAAGGTTTTAGTTATTTTTATTATAACTTAAAATAGGAAGAAATAGAATTTCATAGCGGCGGCGAGCCAAAAGCGTCAGAAATGCATTTTTGTGCAAATTAGCCACACGCAAGCTGAGTCTAGCTAGATTCTAGGGTAGCGCGAGACTAATAAGCGGAGTGGTTGACATTATAATTGGTAAAAATGAACTAAAAGTTTCGTATGAGAGTTTTAAAACCAAAATTAGCCAACATTCTTTTTGCGTTTTCTCGAAGGGGTTTCATAATAGACATAAAACCAAGGATCATGCAGGACGAAAAGCGGCCCCTGAAACTTATTTTCACATTTGGATTTCCACAAATACCTACTTACAATCATATTTTTTTTTCGTGTATGCATGGGACGGATTTAGAATATCCCTACCGTCACTGGATATGCTGTTTAAATCGTCTGCAATAGACATAACAGGCCTATGATGATGTTGATAATGAGTCATCATCATGGACATGCATGTCGTACGAGTCGACAAATCCGGGAAACTTGCTGGGGGAACGACCCCTTCAGGGTCCACCTGGCTGGCGGCCACCCTTCTATGCCAAAGTCTATCGTCAAAATCTATTCGCTTCGGCACTGACAGTGTTTTTATAGAAGAGCCAGTACTTACTAAGCGAGCTCCATCTTCAGCCTCATCGTCACTTACCACCAGGTGATTTTGAGGGCAACCGCGGTTAGGTGTAAACAAAAAAAGCCTGCTTGTGTAATTAACCTATGTTCTCTGTCGGGATCTAACTGAAGTAGACGATTGTTTCTAAAACGGCCATATTAGATTAGGCATACTCGTATCTGGTTAAGAATAAGCCTGAATGGCGAAATCCAGTCTGCGTTGTTACATAATGGTTCTGAGATATTTAGTGATATTATGCACATTATGCACATATATGATATAATGCACTTTTGATTTCTGTTTCATTTTTCGATTCATTCTCTGGACATTTTGAAATGCAGTTAGGTATATACGTACTTATATTCTGTATGTTTTCTTTTTGCACTCGTTTAATAAAAGACCCGACATAATCTCACGGACGTCTTGAGTCTTGAGTGCCCCACGTTTAGGTGGGAAATGTGAGAAATTTTCCAGCTGAAGTATACTTATCTCTGCTGGTTCCAGCGAGAGCTCTCTGGACGTGTTTTCGTGCTTAGAGCGTAGTCTGAAGCTAAAATTATTTCATTCCACCCTCCCATTCACGAGAAACTTTAATATACGAAACAGTTACGAAAAGGGCCCGATTAAACGTGGACAAAATTCTCTGCCATTATTGAAGAATCCACGGAATACCTATAAATGTCTGTATATAGGCCAGATATATGTGGTTGACAAATTGTATAATTCGTCCTTCGTCCTTTCACAAACGGCGTCGTGAAACGTCAGTATACAAACGCTCGCTGTTTTGTTTGTTTTAAAGAGGGGGAATTGTAAATCAAGCTAACTTACATTTCGGAGCGAAACGGACACGGATAGGTTAGGTTGAAGGCTAGGGCGGTAAACAGGCGTAGCGATCGTGCGCCTTATTTCCGCCCTAAAGCTAGTTTCGCCTTGGTATGGGGAATCTTTTATTCCTATTTTCAGGATAACAGGACTTTTCTAAACCTATTGTATCTAGAGACGTGGTTTTTTTACAGTAACTAAACCTTATCGAATTAATAAAGAGAGTGTGAGTTATTTAACTTAGCGGATTCGTACATTTAACCCATTCTTTAGTATAATATTTTATACAATGCAAAACAGATTTGTAGAATATACTAACACTGTCACACTAATTACCAAGGAAGAACTTTAACAAAGTAATGAATTTCCATGTAAGTTTCCGTGAAATTCACTTAGCATATACAAAACTATATTAAATTTATTTGCATATAAACAGGAGAGCTGTAGTTCGAAATAATAAACTCAATTTCCGTCTCCCTTGTCTTTAAAACGGGAGGAATATTTCATTAAACCAGTTGGTTTAGTTCCATAATTTACAGTTTTCATTACACGAACGTCTCTTTGTTCTCTAAACTTAATATATTCGGTATTATTCTAACATTTTTATCAGAAAAACGTTACAAAGTGAAGTTGTTTTCAGTTTAATTTGACGTTTGTGTTTTAGTAAGAGTACTTACTTATATATAAGTGCAGTCGAACACAGGTCAACCTAATTAAAACTTCAAAATTAAACCATGTTACTCCGAACCGAAGTTGAGATTTGATAGAATAAATTTGACAGATGATTACAGTGGTCGACTGTACCACAGAAAATCTTATATCTGTCGATCAGAAGTGACACGTCAGATGGCGCCTAGGCTAATAATGTCACTATCATAGATAAATACAGAACATCAGAAGGGAAACTCTGTTATTGCAGAGTTATTGCCTATTTAAGACTATAGCATTCGATGCGCGAGTTATTTTACTCACGTAAATACAAAGAAACAAACACTGATACATTTTGTTGCACCCATGTTGGAAATTTTAAACTTAATAAAGCTGTTAGTATCATACACAGGTGATCAGAATTTGTAGTATCATAACCACCAACAAAAAACAAATACCTTCGAACAAAAACTTATCAAATCGGATCAAGATTAGAATTGACATTTGACAGCGATAAAGTGGCCAAGCCTGATTCGTGGTGTCTCGTCGAATCACACAAACAGACAGTCACGAAGTCAAGCTCAAGGCTAGAAACCTTAACCCTGGTGCCCACTGCTCACTGCACCCATTACAATATCTAATTAGATTGTTAAAGGTATATAGGTTCACTTACTGGATCGGACAAAGGTATAGTTTGTTGACATTTTGTCAGTGCCCTAGTTTTGAACTGTTTTGCTTTTATTTTTAGGGATTCGAACCCCGAAGGGGAAAACAATCTGGACGCTATTTATACCCCTTTGTTACATTGACCATACACATACAACCCTGCATGAGCGCAGTATTATTTAGGAACTTGAAAATTGGCTAAAATAATTGAAAATTGAAAAAAAATATCCTTTATCACATATTAATTAACATTTCACATTAAACTATAAGCTCCACACTAGGCGTTGCCTGTGTCATGTCAAATTCCAGACTTACAACTTATAATTACAATTTAAGTTAAAGCTTATGATGTTTATTTTATACTATTAAACATGCAACATTAAAGGAAATAGGAAGTATGGGATGATATGACTATTATAAATTTATAAAATATATTTATTTAATATATATTTATAATATTAAAACTAATTATGTACCAATACATGCAAATATATGCATAAATTAAAATAGATAATATAGGTCATATCCTAAATTTAAACAACAATTACACTTAAACTCGATACATTTCTGTGATACATTTCTCGATACATTTTTCGATACATTTCATTTCTCTATACATTTACATTTACGTTGTGAGCAAAACCAGCGAACTTTTTGCTCATAACTTACTTATAGAACTTACTTACGTCGTTTTAACAACCTTCGTGATATAGGCTGTTCACCGTTAGCAAAGTTATTAGTTAAGACGAATAGTCAATTTCCGATAAAATCTTCCTATACTTAAATCCTAGTCCAGTTACAATTTACATCTTTGTCACGAGTGACAATGCCAAGATTACAATTGGATTATTCAAATCTAATACAGTGGGCTGAGATTTGTGCAAAGTGAACAAACTAAACTAACAATCTAACATGATCCGAATCGGCTTATCTCCGCATACCATCTCGTTATCGAGGCATTTCGAATTATATTACACTTATGAGTACCTCCTGTAGTTAGAGCGTCGGTGGCACAGTGGCTAGGGGAGGTCTGGGTTCGAAACCATGCAGTGCCATGTACCAATGAGTTTTTCGTACTTTTCGAAGACTTACGTACAATTACCGACAGCTCTAACGGTAAAGGAAAACATCGTGAGGAAATCTGCACACTGAGATGACCAGTGTGTAAAATGGGGTAGGCACAAAAGATCCTCAGGGGTCGAAGTGCCGCTGGGTTATTCCCGGCCCCCTATCAAGATAAGATAAACCAAATTAACCAATCAACAACAATTCGAGTTTCACAATCCTTTTCTCAAACAAAGGACTACTTGCAATCAAAACCTGCTAAGTGGAAATCAGGTTTAGGTTAAAGAATGGGCGATTCCACAAAATTAACTAATCGACTGATTTCAACAGTTTTCAAACAACAAATAGGTACTTAGGTATAGAGTAACACAATCCTAATCTCAAACAAAGGACTGCTTAAAACCAAAACCTGCTAAGTGGAAATCAGGTTTAGGTGACAATGCAAACACACCATCACACGTTACGGCACACTTTCTCCTACTATAGCTTTATTTGTTTTGAAAGGGAGGTGTGGAGCTTGGGTTGCTCCCATTAAGCTGTTTTCCAACTTTATTTGTCCTAAGTTTTTCTGCATGCTTGTTGTTTCAAACTCAATCCCATCTCCGTCTCAGAAGTTTGTGGTATGACTCTGTATAGAGTCAGACCGGGGTAGTACCACACTTTTACCTATTTCTGCCGCAAAGCAGCAATGTTTGCATTGCTGTGTTAAGACAGCCAGCGTAATTACCGGCACATGAGGTACTCCATCTAAAGTCATCAAGGTTAGCAGCACATCGAAAACCTTGTGATAACTTCATAGTGTGGTAAAATGTTTATGGGCGACGATTACCACTTACCATAGATGGCCCGTATACCCGTGTGCTCTCCTTATACGATAAAAAAGTCAAAGGTGGGAAAAAGTAGAGTAGGTAATATTTTTAGCGTCAATCTTCACGACACTTAAAGATACTCAATGCCCTGAAAAATCTTAAAATAAAGTAAAATAAAAGTAAAATACACTTTATTTCACAAATATTAAAAACAAACATCAGATAGAAAAGGTAATAGTGAAATACAATTTAGGCGGCCTAAAATCTTACTATTTTGTCTCCAAAGATCCAAGATAGTCCAAGTCTGCAAAGATGCTTCAAACTCTTAGATGAAACAGGAGTAACCCACGTACGTGATGTAACAATGAAAGAATGGTGGTGACAGACGGCTTTATTCGCCAGTCATTGTGTGCAGGAAGGAGTTGACATGTGAGAAAAAAATCAATTTGCGATGCGGCCCAAATGTCATTTCCTTATTAGGTTAAAATAGTGATGAATGAAATGAGATCAGCCCGTATCACCCAGCTGGTAGTAATATGTGCGATATGTTATAATTATAATAACTTATAATGATGTGCGATTTTAATATAGGCACTTTCTGGTACAGTGGAAAACAGTGATAGACACTTACTCAATTTGCGATGCGACCCAAATGTAATTTCCTTACTAGGTTAAAATGGTGATGACTAGAATGAGATAAGCCTGTGCCATTCAGCTGGTAGTAAAATGTGTGATGTGTCTCACCGTTACGTACCGTGTCGTCGTCAGCGGGTCCTGACTGACAACCAGCGCTGCGGCGGTGGGTAGCATCTAGCCATGTCGTCACAGCATAATGCTGAGTTGGAGACCCTTTTGCCACATATGCATATGAACTTACTCTAAGTCAAAAAAGTAACTCTTTTAAGTAGTGAAATGTAATTATTGTGTTATGTATGTGTGTGCAAATAAATTATAATTCATTCATTCCTTCATTCAATTAATCCAAAACCATAAATGTGAAAGAGGATGCCAAGTTCGGTGCAAGGAACAAATAGGCTTGTCGGCTTCGCCGTTAAAAGAATTGAGATCTAACTGGATGCCAAGTTCAATTAACGTTCCTTCAAACTTACCTACGGAAATATATAGCATAGCATAACTCTTACGTCCATAATCCCCGAGGGGGTAGACGGAGGAACCACCTTCATCATAAGTAGTTGAAATGTATAACATTGTTTAAACATAAAAAAATATTGCTAAAATATATATAAGCTTGCTTTTTAAGCAAGCTTCAATTTATTTTTCATTATATGTAGTAGAAATGTATAACAATGTAAAAAATAAAAACACATAAAAAATATTGCTAAAATATTTTTAAGCAAGCTTAAATAGCTTAAATAAATTTAATTAAAAATTAAAAATTTGAGTTATAGGGTCAGGTAGGTAGGGTAGGTCAGTGCGTCGTACTTTTTTCGTTCCGAACTTGGCGGACACACTCCCGTGTATCTAGATGATGTGTGAATTTGACATATTTCCTGGGAGAGTATATGATAATATGTATTAAGTAAAAATATAAATTAAATTACTTATTCATATCGTACATGAAAACGAATGAAAAGTTTAAGAAAAATACCCTCAAAGGCCTGAACCGATGTAGATAAAATCGTGCAGGATACTCGAATAGAGTAGTACCTGTTCACGTGTACGTAATAGAGTACCTATTCGAATACCTATACGTAATAGAGTACCTATTCGAATACCTATTCGTAATAGAGTACCTATTCATCTACGTAATAGAGTACCTATTCATCTACGTAATAGAGTACCTATTCGTAATAGAGTACCTATTCGAATACCTATTCGTAATAGAGTACCTATTCGAATACCTATTCATCTACGGAGTCTGTCGCCAATTCGCAGTATCTATCTCAAATCTCAGCGATATTATTATTATGAAGTAGCAAATCAAAACATTCTTGCAATGTTTTAGTAAGATGAAATGTACCTATATGACTGTGACCACTTAACCCGTACACCAGTCAGTTTTCCTTCGCTTTGAACTCCAACTTTTCCACAGTCCACACTCATAAATTGATAACATAAGTTTCGGAAGCATCAGTTTCCGGCGACTGTTCCAAGTCCAACAAACTCCCATTTTATAAGAGTGTTTGTTCCCATATTAAATTAGAAATTTTGCTTCGCTACTTGTAGGTATAACTTTGTGGCATCTGTAAAACCAAAGGGAAATTAATTAACTTCGCATGTTCGGGAACAATTACTGAAACTTTCGCGCCGATCCATTATGTAAACATAATCAATAAATTTCAGCTTATCTTCTTAATTTACATAAATTATGGGTGTTTTTAACAATGTTATCTTTGGTACTGAGATCACGAAGTCAACTGAGCTTTCTTAATTTTTTATAGCTTAGTCGAAAAGCCTTGTTAAGTCAAAGAAATATTCGGTTTAAGTTTGTTCAAGCCCTAAACTATTTGTACTTAGAAACCAATGATTATCCACAATATTAAATATAAGTACCTACTGCTCCTATTATTCAAATGTTGAATCTTCATAGTTCAAAATAGTACTTTTTCCATAGTATAGTCTAGACTCTAGACAAAATCCAACAAAACCGACTTTGAAACTTAAAGCCCAAATAACATTATAAAATTCTTTCAAAATAATTTTGAGGCTGTACCATTGTGACTTAAATATCTGACTCATGTTAGGTAGTCACTCAACTCTTGAATATAAGTAAAAGTAAAGTAAAATAATGCACAATACTTAGTTTAAAACATTATATTTATACGTCAAGCGATCTAACCGCTATTTTGATTCAGCCCTTATCTGATAATATGAAACACTTATTGTAATGTGTATAATATGAAACACTGTTGTTTGCTAAGTTGGCTCTCAAAGTGAGGGCTGACTCAAATAATACTTGAACTCCCTTCCTTTTTCTTAGTGACCCTAACGAGGCTGACATGGTCACCTTGCTACAGTCTGTCCTCTATTGCCGGCTAGCAGGGTTCTAGGACAGTGCGCAGATGAAGAAATAGGAGAATTGGTTTTTAAATAATATATTTTAAGAAAAAGAACACATAGTAAGTAACACAGAAAATAGGTAGTAGGCAATAAGAGTGAACGGGAGACGTCCGTTCGAGATGAAATACAGATAAAAAGTCAATGTACAAATAAAACAATGAAATTAATGGAATAATGAAATTTAAAAATGGAATTGGAACATGATTTTGAATTTAAATGAAGAAATGAAGATGCCAATACGAAATGAGATGAGATAAACGCTGACGATGAGGTTGAAGTTGATGGCAAGGAGGTTGATATGGACGATGAAGTCGACATCGTTACAACCTTGTCGTGTACCAAAGCCTCTAAAATGAGACTTGAAAAAAAAACCGCTAAGAGCGATCTCTTTCAGACATCCTTTCTAAAGATATTTTTTACGAATAAATCCTATGTGTAATAATAGACACAACATAATTCAATTCCACAGATAGATCATACTCGTAAAGCCTGAGACACACGAGTACTAAACGAGTTGTTCCATGCGAACTGCCTATAAAGATCCGTATCACTACGTACTAAATACAGGTAACAGCTACGCGTACGCGTTACAAATTATATCACTAGAACGTGTATAGTTTGAACGGGACCGTATTAATCAGTATAGGATAAATTGGTACAAATCTCACGATATGTGTACTGTGCTTTATTGAATTGTAAGTATCTGTTATTGTTTCTATTGAAATACGTTAGATATAAATACTTAATATATTATAGAATATTGATTCGTTGGATTTTACAAGTACGAGTAGGCACTTTTACCTACTTTTAGCGGTTGTTCCTACGGGTGACCTTAATAACTCTACATCAGGATAGCCTCTAACCACATGACAAAAAGAAGATTGAGAGATCTACTCTAATATTGACGTTGATATACAGTGTGTAACAAAGTAGATTTAGAGACGATATATAAAAAAAATGAACGGATTTTGGAGTTGAAAAAAAGTTTATTTTCATTACATTATATTTTCGAATGGTTTGCAATTTACTTGGGTAGAATAGTACGAAAGGTTGGCTGGAAGAGATCCCAATGGGATAAGCCCGCTTGTGTACTAGTTTTAATATGTTTCTAATTTTTGTGCAATTTAAACAAACAAAGTTCATATTTATTACTCTGATTTCAGATTCTATTATTCTCTGATTGTTTTAACTAAAGAGGTTTTATAAACATTAACAAATTTATTTTACTAAAATATTATAGATACATAACTTAACATGTACATAATAAATAGGTAGTATATGTTTGCTCTATAACAAAGTTAACAATCCCAATATAATTAATTTAATGGTCTATTTGCAAACTAGAAAACAAAGAACATGTAAACATTTAAGTACTTACTCGTACATACGCTTTTGCATCTAACCACCTGTCATTATCAACTTCAAACGCAACATCAATCGTACTCTCGTATAGACAATTTGCTTTTACATGATTGATGACAGCCATCATTATGTCAATGACATGATTATGTTCGACGCCCACGCACGTTCCTCGATCCTGATATAAAGACAACTGCTGACGTAACAACTATTAAGTTCAAGCTTTCGACCTAGACTTTTGCTTTAACAGTGAATATTAATGACAGTTTTAAGGGTTCCGCATAACCGTGAGCAATGAACGTTGGTTTAAGGAGAGGAGGATTAACCCCCCTTAATTGTCATTTCACACAGGATTTAATTTCTGTGCTGAAGAGGGTAAGTAATTAGGTAAAGGTAAAGACAAAGGCTTAAAATAAGTCCTAAATTTCAGAACTTAATTCGAAAGCAATATACTCCCATTTTCGGAAGAAGAATAGGAAAGGGGAAGTGGGATTGATTGAGATTATTTTCATTTTAAAAGGCTTTATTTACGCGTACCTATTAGTTATGTAGGCAATTAACTAAATGTACCTAAGTCGAAAATTTCGTTCGAAAAATCGACTGCAGAACTTTTTTTGAGAACCAGCCCACCAATTATAAACATTCATACAGTGCGTCAAAAAAGAGTAGACAGTTATTTCACGCGGAACTATTTTTTTACATACGATTTTATAGTTTACTTTTGACAGTGGCTCCCTCATTTATTGTCTACAGCTGTCCCTATCGGGAGAAGCAGATGGTATTAACACAAATCTCTGCATTTGTACGTCTCTTTCACTTCGTTACAAATGTTCCTTCTTTTTCGCCGTTGGGGTCGTATGCTCGGCATGTCAATCTATGAGCCAGTACCCAGAAAAATATAAGAAATTATTTTTTACTCTTTGATGCACAAATATATATCCCATCCATAATATATAGCCTCGCGGTATGCATGTAAAAGATAAAGTTCATGTACTTATGTAGACATAATATTGGTAAAGGTGTATAAATAGGGAACGCCACAGGCTTTTCGGGAGGGGGGAGAGTAAGAAGAGTAAAAAAAGTTGTATACCTACTAAGTAATGTCACCCAAAAATAGTATATGGAAGTATTTGATGTATGAATTTCGGAAGGGAGGAGGGGTGATGCAATGGAAAACTCGTATAACTGATCCTCATATATATAAAACATAAGTGTGTTGGTGAATAGGTAGAGCGGATGAGTGGAAGTGTGAGCTTTTTAAATTTTTAACGGCTGTTAATGGCAGATGAAATGGGCTATCAATTAATATTATCAGTGAAGACTGACGAGCCAATTAAGAACGCTTATGATATGCCCTAATTCATAGCTCTGTGCACATTCTGCTTTGATCAACTCAACTACTTATGTAGCGAGCGACGTCGTGTCGAGTGCAGTGAATATTGCAAGTGCATAGAGCCGCTGTGATGCAGATTATGATCGTATATTACGTATAGTTTGATAGTCCTTTATAGGAAGACTGCGTGAGTTTCTATAGGAGGTAATAATAGCTCTTATATTACCAATAACGGAGAAGTTCGAACGAGCATAGGTATTGAGCTAGTTTAATAGAAACCTGAGGAAACAACTTCCTATACGCTGTCTCAGGGAAGTAATGTAGTTATCGAAAATCACGAAACCTCATAATTTAGAAATAGTTTTTTAATAAGCAAAATAAAAATATTTTGAATAATAAATCAGTGTCATAGAATTCACTGTCATTGCCAATAATTTACATTAAACAAATCGCATTCAACTGCCCACTTAAGGCGACTAAACAGATTGCAAGTTCAAATGTTATTAATGTGGGAGCAGATAAATACAGGTTACGTATACACGTGTCGGGTCGTGTATACAGGCCCTAATGAGAGGCATTTGAATAGCCCTGAACTCTCGACCATGACACACGGATCAGCTCGCAAAACAGATGTTGATAGAGAAGGGTGAAGAGAAACAATGCATATTTACATCCTTGCACATACTTGCATTAATTAAGCGCAAATAAAAGTTACAAAATGAGTAGAAAATATGATATTCAAGATATCATATAAAAACCAAAACCATGAAGTGGGTGTACATTTTCATGGGGAATTCGCGCCAAGATTAAAGGAAAAATGCGTGAGCCGTGGTCCGCGATCGTGACGAGGGACGCGAGCAGCACAGCGCGATTAAATAATGTATAACCATTTCTCGATTTCTGGACTTTTCTCGAGCGAAATATCTCGGGATCGAGAAACGCTGATTTCTCGGGAAATCGAGAACGAGAATTCCCGGAAAACAAGCCCTAGTTCAGTGCAGACAGAGTGCTATATCAGATTATCTTCCATCTAGCTAGCTCAAAACACCTTTACCTACAGGCACAAACGAACTAACAGAAATAAATTTATCGATTCATTGTACCTTACACAACCTTAAGTTGTTATCTACTGATGGCATTTGCAGTAAGCATCTTTTCCCATATTTTGTGCGCCAAATGCTAACCAAGATCGTTAGATATCCGATTGTTCACGCATAACTCAGTATTACATCGTCCATTTACAATCTAGCAGAGTTATAAAGTTGAAATTAATTAACTCGAGAGGCGACATCGTTTTAATTAATCCTTAGCTGGTCTTTAGAACATGTCACGACAGTATCTATCAGAATAAAGTCATTCTTGCAACGCGGTTTAAGATAAAATCTCTGGAATTGTTCGTTCACTTTCAAGCATTTGTGTTCGAAAAAACACTTTGATTGACACCTTCGAAAGGTTTCGTGACAATCGATGTAATATGTTAAATACATTAATGCATATGTAAGTATTTAAAGCAAACAATAGAACAATAGGCGGAATAATTAAGCATAAGTATTGCTCATTTCCTACAAAAAATACTTCCGCAAACTTTAGTTGCACATTTGTGTATCCCTCGTCTAGTTCATGTTTCTTTCAAATTGTTTATCAGCTGGAACCCTTTATATTACTAGCAAAAGCCGGAGTTTTCTCTTTCTATAATTTGTAAATATTCAATAAGGGTCTATTTATTTTCTTAATGTTTTGTTTGTCAAATTCGTTGCGTTATTGTCACGCATATACAAATGTAGCACACTAAGAGTAAACTACAAAATATACATTTTCTCCATACCCTTTCCCTCACATAATGTATGCGTTATTGCCACGCATATTTACGTTAATTTGAAGTCTGAACCTATTATAAGTAATAACAAATGTTTGTGATCTCAACCAAAAATATGGCCTCCTCCATACAGCAAAGTCAGGCGAAGATATAAACCAATCGGACTGCATACTCCGCCGTGTGGTCGTGACAGCGCATGTGCGGCTTAATTTATGTCAGAATAGTCCGCACTATCGTAAATACAGTGAACACGGCCTAATGGCATATAAACATAATTTAGCCACTTGATGTCTAGCACATGCCGAGTACCACATTCCGAATCCATGTTCAGAATGTACTGAAAAGGATGTAAGTATCTGTAGTATTCATAGAGGAAATTGAGACACGTGAAATACAGTGGCATCGTTCTTGTGAGAAAATATTGATGTCCTGTGTACTGTACGTAATAGAAATAACACTAAGTTTAACAAATAATAAAACTTTGTAGATGACTTATTTGTCTAGAACAGAGATGTAGCCTTTGTCAATTTCATGTCCTTTGTAGCGTCTGTATAGAGAAAGGAAATCTGAAAACCCCTTTAGGTTAGAAAGTATTTGATACTTTTACAGTAAACTTCTGTTGCCAGAACTTTTAAATCCAAATTCATTACTCTACATTATCATCAGCAGCAGCCTACTTTAGTCCACTGCTGGACATAGGCCTCTCCCAGCGCGCGCCATTGAGCCCGATCTTCGGCTCTTCTCATCCAGTCGCTGCCAGCCACCTTGCGCAGATCGTCGCTCCATCTAGCAGGGTGGCATCCCACACTACGTTTGCCCAAACGCGGTCTCCACTCCAGAACTCGTCTACCACAGCGGTTGTCGGTTCTGCGACAGATGTGACCGGCCCACTGCCACTTCAGCTTGCTAATCTTATGAGCTATGTCGATAATACACCGAGCATAGCTCTTTCCATAGCACGCTGAGCAACTTTTAATTTGTGAACCAGTCGCACCGCCATTATTCACGTTTCGGCTCCGTAGGTCATTAATGATAGGATGCACTGGTTAAAGACTCTTGTCTTTAGACCCTTCATTATCATGTTTACTGAACCAACGACTTACAACCACGACTAAGAAAAAAAAAGGTATTGCATGAGGAACGACCCCAAATTATCACCTCTGGCATTGACTACTAGACTATTATAGGTACTAACAAAATATCTGAGTAGGTATGTCGATAGGTTATAATAATTTAAACCAATTTATTATTTTTATATGTGGAATTTACTTCAAATTCGGAAGAAGATATTACAAATATCAGAAACAAGCTTTACACAGAAAACACCACCGGTGAAAACCCACACAAAATGTATTATAAGTTACAATGTATCTATTTCAGTCTCAATATAAAGAACATGATGGCATGGCTCCTACAGTTCTAAAATAATTTGTTAAGTAAGTAATAATAAGTAAGTTAAGTATATAATAAGTTCATAATATTTTGACACATCCGACTAATTAAAACATAATATTTTGTGTTCACATTATTACGGGAGTAAGGCCACAATAATTATACCTACCTACCTTCTTGTTGTAAAGTTTCCGTGACAGGTGATCTATGAAACTGATAATAGATCTTGTCAATGATTAGGTACAAACAGGTAACTAAGTAGGTATATGTTGTGAAGAAGTGAATTTTTTTAATATTTAAACTTCTTAAATTGGTCTACTAAAAAAAACATTCATACAACACAACACGCACACACTGTTGCTTTCTTCGTCCATGCAGTCACTGAGGGGCCAGCTGAAAATCAGCGCTGTGGATTACTTCAGCATTATACTGAGCTGGTGTACCCTTTTTGGGACTGTACCACACCGGATGTTTTGTGCTGCATGTATTAGTCTTTGTATACTTCTGTATTGTGTACTTGCTATATTCTGGTGTTTACAGTGCTAAATAAATGTTTACAATTTCTATAAATATAGGTTCATGTAAGCTTGGCCGTAGGTAGTAAAGGGAAGTGGGGTGGAGAAATCATGGAGACGCATCGCTCGAAAACTTCTTTCCACTCGAAAGTAATTTCACAATAATTCATCACGACATAACGTCATAACATAACTCATAACGCTTTGATTTATTCATAACAAAATTTTATAGACTTGTTGCCCCTGACACGTGAATAAGATGAACACCTTAATAGGTGTCTTCTTGTACTACAATCTGACTAATTACTTCGTGTACTGTAGGAAAAACGCGTCAAATATTTAGGTGAATCGTTTAAGTTGCCTTAACATCAATCACTCCATAAAGACATAATTGAAACATCTCAATGTTACGACGCTGTGGTTAATTTAGGCCTTAGGTAATTGAAGTACCATTGAATAGTTATTGAACAACGATGCCTAACCTAATTTACATGAATTTGTAATTATGAAGTTCTCCAGTTGATTGATTAATAATAATATGATTTGAGTGGAATAGCCCTTGTTAATTAGGGGTTACCAGATCTTAAAATTACTCGTCTTAACTAAATATATAAAACTAACTTTTTTATCAGACCTGGATGAAATACGAACATGATCTGTATTTTTACCATAAGGAATAGCTCTGCAAAATTTGAAGAAGTCACCATCGTGATGGATATCAGGGCGGCTTGGAACCGTAAATCAGGCTCTGTTCCTCACATATCCGCCAAAACATAATGCTTTTACCAATGAAATACGAAATTCGTGAAAGAGAACTCACAATGAACATCGGATCACCATGACGTATCCTACATCGAAGCTATGTCACGGCTTATTCAACGAGCCGCCAGCAGCCTTTGTTACGTAAGTGAGCTGTCAATACAATGACGCAGGTTCCTGCTTCATCAGATATGTATTAGCGCCCATACAATGCAGCCCACGCCATTTCCCCCATTAAAGGATCGCAGGTGGCATTAACGACATCAATAGGAAAGCTTAGACAAGTTATTTTCAGAAAGATTGCACTTCAGTAGGCTTTTATTTCTGAAAAGCTAGTGGAGTTAGTGAAAAATTTTGGTGAAGAATTAATAAGTTCCTATCGAAGACTTGATGTTGCTAAGTTCTATAAGATTATGAGGGGCTCGTAGTGGTAGCCTAATTGCGAGCATGTCCGAAAGTGATCGTGGAGATCGTTTCATAGAAGAGTGATTAAGCTCCACATGAGATTCAATACATGTGCGAATTAATGACCCGCACTTCACGAAGTGGCTAAAAATCTTATACATATAGTATGGAAATCGACGAATACAGTTAACTGTCTAATTTTTTAGCACTTCGTGAAATATTTACGCATTTCGTGAAACGCGCCATTACGCTATCTGTCTACGATATATACCCTTCAAACCGGAAAATAGAAATGTATGCATTGCTGCTTTGCATCAAAAATGGGTACAACAGTGTAGTACCTCCCCAGACTGTATCTTCACGAGTCATACCACCTTCTTGAGTTATACAACAGCTTCACGAAATTTAAAATATATTATTGACTAGCTGTTGCCCGTAACTTCGTTTGCTTTCCATACCACAATTGACCCAAAAATGTCTATGGCCTAGATATAAATCTGGAGTTAGTTATTTAAATATACCCGTGGAAACTCCATCCAAATCCGTTTAGTAGTTTTTATGATGGTGTGCATTCAAATAAACAGACGAAAGTTTACCTTTACGATTTTATTATAACAGCTGTAAAGCTCTACATTTTGGTCGATGTAATGGTTGTTCCTACAGAGATAAATTAAGTAGAGCGGCGAAGTGGGCGGGGCACGCGTGTTTCAATCTTGTAATATACTACAAGATTTCATTCATTCAGCGCCTATTTTTCGACGCGTACCGATCAGAGCGGCTGTACTAAAATGCTTTATTGTGCGGTTTGTAACTGTAAGAACAACAGGTACGACAGTGAATCGATCAAAAGGAGGTATTTCGTTCGTAATTACGTCATTTTGGGGGCGTAGCTTATGAAAATGTTTAGACACGCGAGTCAAATTGCAGTTCGCCCATGTCACCGTTTTACTCTTGATTTATTTCTTTGATTGTTCCTCATATCCACAATCACAATTTAATTAGTACCTACGTTTATTATAGACAGTTCTTAATAAACAACCGCATTTAATACGCAACTTAAAATCTAGAACAGCAATAAGGAAAAGAACGGCAAACAATTGCACATTTAAAAACGTAATAATTAATAGATCATTTAGTTTTAACAGTCATACAATCAATGTTTGTCTTATTTTCAGTTCAATTCATACCGTCAAGTCGATCACTGCGCAAACTGTCATCATCAAAATTTTGAAATTCATCCTATATAGGTAGATTGCTCGCTAGATAAGTTGTATATGGAAACCGCGTCTGCCAGTTGGTTGGCGCATGCGATGTGATCTTTTTCCTATACATTGGTAGTCATTAGTTGAAATGTCAAATGTCAATGTCTATATGGAACTATAATTAGTGCATTTGCACAAGCCCTTTGTTTCGCTGTCAGTGCTCACATCATCATTCTAGAGAAGAGGGTGCTACTAGTGCGATTTCTGTGTCGTTTGCTTTTCGTGGTGGCGGCTGTACCTACTACTCTTCTTCTTCTTCTAAGTCGTATTCCTCATTGCTGAGGGTCGTGATCATTCTAAGGAATTATTCACATAGAACGACTCGTGGCAGATTTAATGGGGTGGTTTGCCTTGCCTTTCCTTCCCTTGCCTTTTCCTACTACTCGTAATACTAAATGGAACGCATGACGGTACTACTTACTGACCTACTAAACATTTCTAATGCTTTTTGGGATCCGTATCCCAAAGGGGAAAACAGGGTTCCTGTTGTTGTCGTTCCTTCGTCGGTCCGTTTGTCCATCTGTCATGCGCTGCTAGATCATAAACAGGACAAGATAAAGACTTCAAAATTTGAAATATCATGTATTCCCTTATTGGAGAGGATCTCATACAAATAAGTTCCCACGGGAAACTTCAGTAAGTCACGGTCAGTGTTCGGGAATAACTAAATTGTACACGGCCATTGTCGTCGAGCAACAGTACCAGTATTAACATAATATATATTTGTTATCGTATTTAACACATGTAATCAATAAAGTAATTAACATGGTTGATAGTTACTCGTACAATTAATGGCACGTGTTAATCTTATTACTTCGATGGGTAATCATTAATGATAAAGATGTTTTCCATACAGTTGAGCAATTGTAACGCAGATACTTATATTTACTTATACTACTAGGAGTATTGAGTAGTTAGTTACTTTTTTTCGTATAAAAGCTTTATTGTAATTTGTTAGTAGGGCGTCTAAAGCTATGGGTTTTATTATAAGAACATCTGCCAATTTTAAAAGTTTAAAAACTTTAAAAATCCTTTACTGTGCCTTCGTGCGTAGCCACATCGAGTATGCCTCACAGATCTGGAACCCTCAGTACGAAGTGTACAAATCTCGTATTGAGGGCATACAGAAGAGATTCTTGCGCCTGTTGGACTACAAAAGCCATCAAAAATCATCTGATTACCAACATCGCTGTAAGCGTTACCACTTTCTGCCACTAGATGCTAGACGAAACATTAGTTGTAGATCATCTATTAAGTATGTAAGTAAGTAAAAAAAGGCGCAAAAAGTATAGATTATTTATAATAAAATATGGGAGCAACATGAACTGCTAAGCAGTTTGGCGGTATACAATTAAGACGCTACTGTATATTATACTGTATAAAAAAACCTCATCACAAGTCATAGGTTTTAAAAAACAATATGTAACGTCATTTACTTTTTTATCTCTTATGTCATAGAGTTATCATAATCATAACATAAGAACTCGTACATAAACTTTGTAGCAGAACAATGTAAGAAAGTGTAATATATATAATTAGACTTAAATAATATACCGTTTCACGGGTTTTTATTGTATTTTATTAATTACGACCGGTTTCGTTTACACATCTTCAGGTACACATCTTCATTATAAACAAATACCTGAAGATGTGTAAACGAAACCGGTCTTAATTAATACAATACAATAAAAACCCGTGAAACAGTATATTATTTAGGTCTAATCATGTACTATAAGTTTCACCAAGTACTAACAACGGTATTAATGTAGTATATAAGGTCGGGGAAAAAGTTTCTTCGCATTTTATATGAAAATTCAAGACATATTTTTTTCAAAATTTATTTACATTTAATTATAGTATATATGTGTCATTTTGTTCGATGACTTTTTGCCATCTTGTACGTAGTGACATGATCCCGTTGCTGTAGAAATGTAGGGACTTCTGATCAAAAAAACGCAACAAGCAGTTTTGGCAGTCCTCTCTTGATGTTAACCTGACACTGCCTAAAGAATTCTGAAGAGATCGAAACAGGTGGAAATCTGAAGGTGCAAGGACAGGGCTATATGGCGCATGCATTAACACCTCCCAGCCAAACTCTCTTATTTTTTGCTGAGTGGCTAAAGATGTGTGTGGTCTAGCGTTATAGTGATGAAAGACCACACCCTTTCTATTGATCAATCCCGGCCGACCTTATATATAATTAAATGTCTTACTATAGTTATAATTCTAAAATAGGTGTGATATATATTATTTTTATTGATCAGGTAGATACTGGTCGAGTTTCAGACAATAATTGTATGTGACATGAACGGAGATGAGCCAATACGACAGACAAACAGGCAGAACGACATTGTTGCTCTCTATAGCTATAAGTTGGAAAGGGTCAAGTTGAAAACAAGCATCGGTAGATGTATAGGTATCTATGCATCCAACGACACTTAGCTAAACTTCGCCCTTTTTAATAGAACATATATTTACTACTTTAATTAAACCATATCATTTTAAAAATGTATTCACATAATGTAGTATTTTAAGCCAAAAATGGTCTATTAATACAGGTTTTTTTCTATTCAATTATTTCTATTCTAGATAGTTACAATAAAATGTGGACTAAAACAGACGAAGTTAAAGCTGTTAATAATACGAGTATCCACCTGACTGTATTACGGTAGACAGTTAAGCAGAAACACTTTATTGTACACAATTAAAAATAGCATTATCACTTATAAAGGTATTGTTTTTCGTGACTATTTTCGAGTTAGTTTCAATTCAATTGTGGCTAAAACATTTGATAAATCAAATATGTCAACGCCAGACATGAAGGGAAATGAAAAATACTTGAAAATAACTTAAAAGAAAAATAATTAAAATACATGTCTAAAATGGTGACAACAATGGCCGCCGTCTAAATTGCGAGGACTAAGAATAAATCAAGACTGTAGGATTCATGACTTTCTACTTACTTTATTTAATACTTTAGTAACTTTAATACTTTAGTATTAAATAAAGTAAGTAGAAAGTTATGAAACCTACAGTCTTGTTTCAGTTCTACTTTTCTACTGTTCTACAGTTGTTTCTACTTACTTTATTTAATACTTTAGTAACTTTAATACTTTAGTATTAAATAAAGTAAGTAGAAAGTCTTGAATCCTACAGTCTTGTTTCATTCTTAGTGCTTCCTTTCCTCTTAAAAGTAGTAGTGGATGGTATAGTAGCCAAAAATTGCGATGATTTTTATGTTTTCCTGGTTATTGTCAATATATACTTATAGATATGGGATTTATACCGCTAACCGTGGTAAGAATCCCGTACATATAGTATTTTCAGAAATTTCTCTCATCTGGACGACTCGAACATCGATACTTCTGGCGATATCTTGTAACCGATCAGCATGTATTTAATGAATCATTAGATAAAAGATGTCACACGATCCTACGTGATGTATAATGATGAAACATGCGATATGTTACAATGAAATCCGGGTGGTAACAGTGGAGCAGTATTTGAACCCGCAAATTGTCTCTGTCGCTCCCAGTCGCGTCTCAAACTATTCGCGTGAAACATCTAACTACAGTATTCTTAAAATAAAAATAGCTAGCGCTACTTAGAAAACATGAACGTCTCCGTAGAAAAATGTCACCAGTTACAAGAGTCCTGTGTATCGTTATTAGGCTCGATTGATTTTGGCGATACAAGCTTCAAAATTGCGCTGTTTTTCGCAGCTTTCAATCCGATCTTTTGGAATATTGTGTCGCGTCTTGAACATTACACTCACTTTCTGACAAAGTTGACGAAAAATGCCAGAAGAGGCTGTTACGTGTTTGCTGCAACCATTTTCACTTTGGGCATCATAAGGAACTACTTCTTCGAAAAGGCACTCGACAAGCAAGGTACAACTTCGTTTTTGGAAAGCGACATTGCGAAAATTGTCGGTGTTCTTCTGTTTATTGGAGGCCAGACCCTTGTTTTGACTTCTATGTACCGATTAGGAATTGTCGGTACATACTGCGGTGATTATTTCGGAATTCTGATGAAGGACAGAGTCACGAATTTCCCTTTTAACGTATGCAACAACCCAATGTACCGAGGATCTACCCTGTCGTTCCTGGGATTCTCGCTTATCAGTGGAAAGGCGGCTGGTTTGCTAATCACCATGATAGTACATGTTATTTATGAAATCGCTATAAAACTGGAAGAACCATTCACTTACAAAATCTACGCAGCCAGAGATGCCAAGAAGGCATAAAGTATTAAAATATTTGTGAATATTTAAAGTTTTCAAAGAAGAGACCACTGAACCTGCCAAAGACAATCGTGAAATCAATAGTTGCACCAAATATTGGCTCATCAAACATAAGAAAGCACCTCTTTGTAAAAAGATGACACGAACAGGTGGCGAATGTGGTACCAGCCGAACAGGTGAGATTTTCACCATGGCAGCTGACTTGAAATCGAACCTTCAACCCTTTGGATATACCTGATGGCGCAGTTTATTTATTTATTTCCACTTATAAATCTTCCAAGTTAAATATCTAAGAATAAGTTGCTGAATGTCGAAAATTTCATAGCATATTGTAGAATATGTGCTTTTTTGTCGATTATTATTATCAATTAGAAAGATAAAAACAACAATAGATTATTGACTTAAAATGTTACCACGAATAGTCTATATTTAAAGAGGCTGTGATAAAACAAATATTTAGAGTTAGTTTAGTATTTTTAGAGTTTAGTTAGTAACTATATTGATTTCAAAAAGTTTATCTATTTTAAAATTGTTACCAACATATTTTCTTGTAATAAACTACTTTCATTTGTTTATTTAAGTTTCAGTTATTAATTATAGTGTCCCAGAAAGTATAGACCAAACGAAACAGGGTGATGTCTGAGATCATTACCAATCTATATAGTCCCATTTATGGTTTTCCGATTCTTCATGAAAAAGAGTTATTTATATGTTTGCAACTTTTCAAAAATGGCATAGTGAACACACTAAATATTTTTTTATAAAAAATTAGCAGATATTTGGCATATTTTCTTTTTGTATTATGCTCCTCAGTAATCAATGTTTCCTCTGTAAGGATTAAAAAATCATGCACATCATCGTGTATTAAATTTAATTCATATTTTCCTAAATCATTACTAAA
The DNA here is from genome assembly GCA_947369225.1 of Hofmannophila pseudospretella. Classification (NCBI taxonomy): domain Eukaryota; kingdom Metazoa; phylum Arthropoda; class Insecta; order Lepidoptera; family Oecophoridae; genus Hofmannophila; species Hofmannophila pseudospretella. Next base: position 10,782,165 of record OX376316.1, read on the forward strand.
ACACCCAAAAAATTTACGTCATATTTAAATGAGTGTTACTGAAAAAAAAATACTACAGTAAGTTTACCAACAATTACAAAAAATACTGCATTTTACCAAGATTTCGAAAAGGTATGACACATGAAATTCTTGGGAGTAGATTTTTTTTAATTATTTTCTTACGACATCTAGTACCAATTTTACGCCAGCAACCAAACAAAGCCAGGAGCTTTGTTTGGTTGCTGCCACATGACTTAGGAAGATGTAGTTCTAGGTGAGATTTATCAGAAGCACTAAGCACTTTGGTTGGAGGCAAATACAAAAAAAAATGGGCCCAAGCTTTTATGGGATCCGCCCAATCTCTTGTTGCAGAGCGAATTCTTTCTAACGGACTTCACTCAGGACTCGTAAAGACCGAGGTTTAGAAACCTTAACCATCAAAACACAAAAATTAAATATAGGTAGATAAATTATCATATTATATTTTTATCTCAATAGACGATCAAATTATTACAATGACACTTTTTTGTTTCGCCAACTTATAACTGTGAATATTTAACTTAATCGGCCGATAACTTTTTGTCCAGATAATGAATGGATATGTAAATTAAACCATTAGCGAACAAATACTGCATGAATATGATCGATAAGCTTAGATAAAAGATAATTGGATAACTTTTAGATGAAACGTCAAGGTTCTTTTAGTACTTTTATAGGTTTATTTCATGAGTACATCGGACAACACATTAGGCAATAATATCTTTTAGTACTTTTATAGGTTTATTTCATGGGTACATCGGACAACACATTAGGCAATAATATCTTTTAGTACTTTTATAGGTTTATTTCATGGGTACATCGGACAACACATTAGGCAATAATATCTTTTAGTACTTTTATAGGTTTATTTCATGGGTACATCGGACAACACATTAGGCAATAATATCTTTTAGTAGTTTGTCGCTTTAACTTATTTGACACATTCATACGAATGTCAAAGAAAAATAACAACAACTTATTTCGACAGGGTTCCACAGAGTATGCTTGATGCGTCTTCCGCTGTATATATTTCGTACAAAAGTTTAGTTTATTATAGATACATAAATAGTTATTCGTAATTATTTCTACTAATAGTAGGTACATCCAACATTCCAACTTTTACCACCTTTGTCTATTTATCTACAAATACGAGAAGATATACGAGTATGTATGTAGCAGGATAAGTAAAGTTAGCTCAAGTTTTAACCGCCTACAACTAGTTTATAGCACTTCAAGGGTTAAGCATAACTTATTATTATGTTACGTATAATTGTTTATCTAAACGCCCTTATGTGACATTTGAATTATCAATAAACAAAATGTTGACGAAGGAAATTTACTTCTTCTATGTCGTGTTGCAAGTGGCCTATAGCCAACCATTATCAAAGTTTATAATACTGAATCTCCTTTATGAATATAACGTAATTTAATATCAAATACTTGCCAAACATTAATCAGAAACATTTCTGTAAAAAGAGGCCAAGTCTCGTGTTAGCCGTTTGGCCATAAAAAGTAGTGAGATCTCATGTATAGCCAAGTCTGCGGTATTCGTTCGTATTATGAATTTGGCAGTTTAATTTTAAATAGAAAACTAAATACCGTAAATGTATCAATTTCATTTATCATATATCTCAATTAAAATACTATGGAACTTGGCCGTTACGCAGGAGTAAGTAAGTAATATGTTTATTTCACACACAGCAATGACCGAAAAAGTTATAATTATGATAAAATAATTATGTAGTCAACGGTAAACATATTGAAATCATGTTTGATGGTCTGCTGTTGTTGTGAAAAGGGTCTCAACTCAGCTTATTGCTACAGACAAAAATGCCTACAGCGCTGGTTTTCTGTTGGACCATGACCGATGGCTGGCCAAAACCTGTCCAAGAGTACAAAGATACGACAGCCAGGCACGGCGAGGGCTTCTCCTCCGGCCAGGTTGGCCAACCTACCTACAACAACAGAAAAAAGGGCACTACGACACTGAGCCCTTAACTTTTGTAAATTGCGCAAAATATTATGACGAGGTCTATCTACCGTGCCCTCAGATATGTACGATGGTATATCGTGTTACGATACTCTCCTAAAATAACTAATATTGATGTTTCGCTGAATTTGGTAACCTATTTCCTGTTCCTCTGTCCATGCGAGTAGATATATTACGCTTTGAAACAATAAACTTACCTAAGGATTAAAATAATACGCTAAAATATTACAAAAGAGACTGAAATTTTGATTTCTCAGAAGAAAGAAAGTGAAAAGCAATATTTTGTTAAGAACCTAAATTATTTTCCATTTTTATTCTATTCCAAATGAAATCTTACGATCAAATATACATACATACATATTATACATACATACATATTTTACAATAAAGCTTAAAAGTACAGTCAGTATACTAATTAATTAACCAAGCAAGCAAGTGATGGTAATTCGATTTGACAGGCTGTGTTCGAGCAGTGGTGTGTACGAAAACTATGTACGACCAAACATCCGCTTGCGTGTTGCTTGTTACTATTATTAATAATGTAACTACAGAATGGAGTTGCGTTTCAAACGCTAAGACCTCCATTTATGTATAAATATACGGGGTGTAATGTAACAAACACCCCTTATGAAGAAGAAAGTGGGTTGTTCAACATGTACATTTTATCCACTTATTGAATTTTGTAAAAAAAATATGATTTTTCCTAAAATCGATCAGCTGATCATGTATAAAATGTGTGAGCAATCGATTTTTTTGGGAATATCTAAAACTATCTAGTAAATAAGCCTTAATATTAATTAACATTAAGGGCGTTAACATTAATAGCGTTTCCTGCAACACACTGTAAGAAGAGGAAGAAGTAAGTAAGCACAATCTATGGGAGTGCAGAAATAAATATTTTCTTAAACAAAAGCTGTAACAATAATTGTTTTATCGAATTCAACATTTTGGCATGCGGGTGGTAATTTATGAACACTTAATTATAGCTCTGTTCCAATTTAAGTTTTAACAAAACACTCAATCATTCTCGATAAAATCAATATGTCAGCGGTTAAGGTTTTGACACTGACCAGCTACCGATCTTAATCAGATGTGCATGATAAACCGAATGCCAGATATTAATCTGAATTTGGTTAAAAACTCCGTTGCGTTAATGTTTAACAACGCAATTTTGTGGGTATTCTTTCTCAAGGTATTTTTTATTGGAGAGCAAATGAACAAACGGACCATCTGATGGTAAGTGGCACCATCAGGCCCGTTCACCATCGAGGATAGACATTTCACCTCACTATAAAGTTTTCAAACTAATAAATAAATACCATCCATGCCCTCCTTCTTCAGATAAGATTAAGGTCAAAGGCGGGTTTAGTCGTAAATTTTAAAAAACTAGCTAAGTATTTTGAAAGAGATAAATAAAGTGTAACGTTAACATGTATAACCTATAACAATGTAAAGGTAAGTATCTTTATAGTATATGATCGGAAGATGGATTACTATTGATTTAATTAATTCGTCTGCTACTTATCTGGGTACTGCTCCAAGTTAAAGATTTAAAAGACTTGTGATTTTCTCTGTCCTATATCCGGAGGAAACATACTAAGTAGTTACTTACTAGTACTAATACAAACTTGTATGATCTAGCTCATTGGCGGTCCAATGCTCAGTACTTTCCTAACTTCCAAACTTATTAAAATATTAATAAGTACAATACTACTACTAATAAGTACTACTAAAAACTAGTAGTGACCGATTTCGGCCATAACATTAAACATACAATATTGGTGAAAATATTTCCGTTAATTATTATTTTTATTATATTCCGTTATTATTATATTTAAAATAATTATAATTAAATCAAATTGGTTAAAATATTATACTTCCAAACTTAGTAAATTTAATAAGTTTGTTTAATCATTTACTAATTTTATTTCATAATAATATTTAACGGAAATATTTACACCAATATTGTATGTTTAATGTTATGGCCGAAATCGGTCACTACTAGTTTTTAGTGAAGACCCAAAATATTACTTATAAAGATAAGTATGTATAAAAATTTGCTAATAAATTATATTGTCACTATTTTTATTGAAATTACGAAACATTTATTAGATAGCCATCACAAGAATTGAATATAAAAATTAGGTTTAAAAAGGTTTTGAATGATGCTCAACAATTGTTTGGTTACAAATCATTATTAATCAAATTATTAAAAAGAAATTCATTACAATACTTCTCCAGAATGTTATTGTCGGGTTTCAACTAACACTCTTAATTCAATCTAGTTTAGACTCCTCAAAACTAGTTTTAACCGGGTTTTGACTGTAAGTTAAAAGTAGGTAATATTTGTAACAATCTCAAAGTATACGTCATTATCATTAGTAGTTAGCAGTTTAAACTACACACAGGGAGCACCTAAGGTGACTTAGGCCATGGCCACAAAAGTACCTAATATTTTTTGTCACTTCCACCCAGTGAATATTTTTTTGTTTATATTGTGTTTGTTTGTATTGTTTTGTTGATTTCAGTACATGTATCTAATCTACTAAATAAATCCCCTCACGTTCAGAAAACTTAACTTTCTGAACGTTTTTGTATTATAGAATGCACAAGATGTATATGTCTAAATCTAAAATCGTAAAAAACCTAAAAATAATTACTATTTTATACAGATACCATCTGTTCAACCCTTCACTGTCTAATATTGAAAGGAATATAAAAGAACAGATTTATAACATATTTCTAAAATATTGGCATGTACAGAAAAAGCAGTCGCTCAGCAAACTATAACTTCGGTTTTGGTCCAGAGCGGTGGCGTGATGTTGCTTACTAAAAAACAAAAACACAATGATAGTAGAACAGATGACCTACGACTGTGACCTTTCTTAGTAACAGTTTAAATGGTTCCAGCGATACTGATATCGGTTACGTAGGCAGGTGACGTGACCCATCTGGCACAAAGTCTAAGCGACATAATAAATAGGGAATCCATTCTGTACACATACTCCCACTTGGCAATATTAGCGATAACGAAGCAGTTTGGACTAACTACGCCAGTGACAAAAGAGTGATGTCAGAGAAAGGCGTATCTGAGATTACAACTGTCTCAGGTCAGTTTGGAAAGATATCTCAACAGTTGTGTTATCCACAAATACGGATCCCTTAAAACCGTACAACAAATTCTTGTTATTCATATGACTTATTCCTCATTGACAGAATTCGTATCTTGGAAGTTACCATTAACCGAAGACAAAGAGTCAGAAATTACAACATAGTTATTGCACTGTTATAGAGAGCAGATTATTTTGCTTAAGATGACAGATGAAATGAATTCAAAACAAGTAAAATCAAGAAAGAATGAAGGAAGGAACGCGTAAAGGGACACTAATTTTCCTTCATCCAAGCAAGTATATAATGAGATCGATAATACTTCAAATTTTGCAGCGCTAATTGGGGCCAAACACAGGTATCAGGTATACAGGTAGGTATGGTAGGTATCGTATTTTAGCCAAATCAAAAAAAATCTATACGTGTGTAAATCAATACAAAATGGCTAGTAGAATTATATTTAGGTATTTCAGACAGAGGTAGGTAAATATGTACATTAGGAGTTAGTGAAAATAAATATTCTACACAGAGGTTTAATTATATACCTAGATTCACTCTGAGTATACAAGAATGGTATTGATTTCACAATATTATTCGTAGGATATTCGTGAGTAAGCCTTCTTTGAGTTAGCCTTCTTTTCACAATATTCGTATAAATAGGATTCGTGAGTTATCGAAGTCCTTGGAAAATAAACTTCGTAGAAATAATAATACATTTATTTGTTACTTTAGAATAAGAAATAGTTGTTAATTAATAAGGAAACCTGCAGTATCTTAAAAGATTCATAGGTAACACCTGCGTATATAATATAGACTTTATGACTATCCAGCTCAAAGAAAGAAATGACGTAGACAGTAAGCATCACTTAGCTAACTTAGATAAGCTTATAACAACTAATGACATTGTCGTTTACTGACACCATTTCACAACATTGGTTTGAAGAAATTATAACGCCTAATCAAAGCCAAAATAATATATTGACATCGAATTTTCTAACCGTGACAAATCGTGATTGGCATGGCATGCACAACAGAAACAGTTTAGCGGTTTTAATGGACTTCAACATTTAAATTACATGTGTAATATTACATTTATTATGAGCAATGATTGCTATGCCATTTAATTGTTCAATTGCTCACGGAACTCGAACTACATTAGTTTAAACGATTGATTTTTTGTTGTCATTTCAGAAGCAATAACGGCATGCTTAAGCAATTACCACTCCCTTTAGCGGTCGATATGGTTGTCAAATTAACAATAATTGTTAGGTACTTTATTTTATTCTGCTTTCTGCCCTAGGGAAAAATGTATTAGAATGCGCATAGGATAGATTGATGATATGATATGTTATTGGTTATTTACATACCTACTTATTATTATTTTAGACTACTATACCCGCATATGACCTCGATCTCGCCTGATGGTAAGTGATGGAGCATGCGGGTCCAGTTTATGCCTATTCACTCTGGCCTTGAAGATCCCAAGGTTGTAGGTTTCGGGAAATACAGACGCCGGCAGGCTGTTCCATTCCTGAGCTTTACTTTGTTCGTAATTAGGTTAGTGTTGTGTTATTAGTGTGTTATTAGTTAAAATAAAGAGAGCGTCATGAAAACAGAGAAAATGTAAATGTAGAGAAAGAAAGAAGACAATATTTTAGAAGTTTTATTACTTACCACACTTCATGCCAGTTATAAGAAACTGGTGATGAATTTGTTGGTGAAATAGTCCAAAATGCAATCAAGTATGAGTCAAGAAAAGGAAAACCGTAAGAGAAATATAAAGAAATGATGATACAAAAAATCAAGAGAGCGTCACAGAACATTAAAATGTAGAGAAAGATAGAGACAATGTTTTGGAAGAAGTTTTGTTACTTACAACATTTATGCCAGTGATAAGAAACTTGTGATGAAATTGGTGCTGAAATAGTCTAAAATGCAATCAAGAATGTGTCAAGAAAAGGAAAGTGTATAAGAGAAACAGAAATGATGAAAAAATAAAGAAAGAAGACAATTCTAAATTTTAAGCAATGCATGTTTCTTAACGTATTTTCATTTCCGCTTTGAACATGATTTAAATGTACTCTTGTACACGTCTTGGTCAATGGGAAGTAGAGTGGGTAGAACGCTAATTGAATGAGGTCGAGACAAGAGCCTTTACTTATTTTGGACTACATTAAACGTTGGTAGGCGTCCACAAATCATGGCTATGTAACCCAATATAGCGTTAGATCGTGTAATGTTGTAAGGAAACGGAGATAAAATCTTATCTATATGTTGTCACGCCAACACAGCTTAATATTGACTGTCAACGTGCCCATGCCTTTGGTATTGTTTTTTTGTCAACCTATTTAAAGCCCTTTCGCTTAGCTCAGTCTTTTTCATCTAGGTAGTTAGTATTTCGTTATGTCCAATACTGTTTCTTTATAATGTCATAGCACTTTCAAGGTTACAAAAAATAACTTAAAGTACTAGCTTTTACTCGTAAAGTCTAGCCTAGTGTAGCTGTTACGTAAATGTGTACTTTTACGCATCATCAATTGATATCTAACTATTTCAGAAAATCTTTGACGATTAAACCCATATAGTTACCTTATTTATCTTTTCTCTATTGACCTGTTTTCCATGCAGTTATTACAATATTCGTCTTTTTTTTTTCATTAAATATGGCCTCTGCTAGTGTACACACTGCCAATGACCATTTTAGAATCTTGAAAATCAAGCGAAGGTTTTGGCGTCTGTTTTGAAAAAAAAAACAGTTTACCAACGTCGAGATTATGGGAGAGTCGTATGCATCAGGAATGCGGAGGTTAAGTTGCTGAATTAATACCATCTGTAGTTTTTAACTCCCAATTCACTGTCTTATATAACGTTCACTTATCACGGACGATTTTTAGGTAAAATACACTAGATTCACGAAAAAATTACCACTGTAAACCGTTTTTAAACATTAAAATAGGCCGAACAGTCCATGACAGCATGAACGGTCAACATAACCCCCAATATTCGGCTTAGAAGGTATATAATCGCGTGACATCGTGTGAACTGATCTTAGCAGGTATACGTCAGTCAATCGAAGCCTGATCAGCATAATTGATTAAAGTGACACAGAACGGATTAGTTGGCATTGGTTAGCACCTAATCAGTACATCCATCAGACATGGCAGCACTATAACTTTAGTAATTAAGTCTTAACTAACAGTTAAGTCTATTTATAGTAACAATACCAGTGATCGGATTAAGTAGTACAATTTAGGGTTAACGACCACAAATGTTATATTAGTATGGATATGCCCGCGGGATTTCGGAAATGTTTTGTATATACAGGCTGTAACATTAAGAACGGTCAGTATGGGAAAGTCTGAAACTATAAGACATACGAAGATCTGTTCTTAGGAACCATGTCATCAATTTTAGTAACAAGAAAAACTGTATTCATACATTTTTTTAAAAACTGTACTCAGCCTGGGAATCGAACCCGGTGGTTTTGAAAAAAAATCCTACACTATTTCTATTTAGATATCGATTACGTTAAGGATGAAGTGTACAAAACAAGCTACGACACAATTGAAGACCTAGAGACCAGCAGCCATAGAGACAATTTTAACGCAAATTCACCACCTGAAGATACAAAATTCAATAGTAAGATCGTTACCTAAACGAGTTGAATGTTGTATTTTACAAAATGGTAGTCATTTCGAACACCTACTAAAATAAATTAAAAAATATGGAAACAATGCGTTTTATTAATTTTAAACATCACGTTTCATACTAACATTTATTCCTTAAGACCTACACAATCGATATCTAAATAGAAATAGTGTTGGATTGTTTTTCAAAACCACCGGGTTTGATTCCCAGGCTGAGTACAGTTTTTTTTAAAAATGTATGAATACAGTGTTTCTTGTTACTAAAATTGATGACATGGTTCCTAAGAACAGATCTTCGTATGTCTTATAGTTTCAGACTTTCCCATACTGACCGTTCTTAATGTTACACCCTGTATAAAATACTTTTTCTCCTTATGGGAACTCCAAAAGGAAATCATATCATCGTTCCTTTTGCGAGAAGGAGACAAAGAGATATCACTGTTAGGATTATATTTGGACTTTCTCAGAACGCTCTTATTAGTTGTCGCCTTTATTATGTCGAAACAATACATTTACTATGAATTTTTGTAAATTAAATAACAATATGGCGGCAAATTTAGCCTCGTAAAAATCTTATAAAAATGATTAATAATATTTTTGAACGATATTACTGTCCAATGTAACAAGCTTAGCGAATTGGTAATCCCGGAATATCGTTACTTGTTAGGCATGTCCACGATAAAATTTCGTCATGGAATCCCGCAAAATTGCACTACCTAATCCGATCACTGAACATTACACTAGTAGTATGGTAATCAATTTGCTCTCTAAGAGATGTCTTGTTGATCTAATGTCAATTATCTTCGTTTTACAGTAGATCATAGAACGTTTTTCAGTAGGACTGACTTACTATGCGCATAATAATTATTTTGTTACCCCATATTCAAATAAGGTATGTATTGTAAACCACGTCACACATACTTATGTAATAGCTTTGGAAGGTACTCGTATATTATTCGTAAACAAAGTAAGATCTACCAAAACTGCCACAGGCACGTCGCAAACAAATTCGATATCATCCAATACACAGAGTACCATCGCATCACGCTCACCCGTTATTATGAATAAGCCCACAAAGCTCCCTGATGGTATTATCGAGCTTCCCATCACTGATAAACCCTTTTACGTAAATAGCGTATTGAGTATTCAACTACGCAGTCCCTATATAATATCAGATGATCGTTTTCGCCTATACGCCGGTTAAATGGGAGGATAGATCAGGTAGCGACAGTGCACAGAGCAAACGAGGAACAGTTAGTTCAATATTAGCCAAATGGAGGCGAACCGTGAAATAAAGGCAGCAGGGTTGAGCTGGAGTGAAGCTTGCTTGCTTATCGTATGGTTAGTGGCCATCCTATTTGTCAGAGTTGTTCAGGCCGCCAGTAGGTCTCTGACATGGCTTAACGACTGCTGTCGAACGACAACAACCGGGACCGACTGCTTAACGTGCTTTCCGAGGCGCGGAGGAGCTCATATGAAATATGTCACTAGCGGTCACCCATCCAGGTACCAGCGCCAACGTCGCTTAACCTGCACGATCACTTTCGGACCGTGCAACTAGGCTACGAGCTCTTCAAGTAAAGCTAAGAAAGTGGTACAAGACAGAGCGGTGTGGAGAGATCTCGTGGAGGCCCTCAGTACCTCCGGGGTATTATAGGACGACAACAATAATAGTTACACACACCCTTTCACACTCACATACACAACACACCCTCAAACTCTCTCGCTACCACATATTAATCTTAGTCACTCAGCCAGCACTTGATTAGCAAGTACTTACATATAACAGTCTTTAAGTTTAATACATATGTAATTTCATAATTGTAAATAGCTGTAGATTTCCCTTATAAATGAAAATAAAAAATAAAATAGTTCAATATCAAGGGAGCACCTCGTTACTCGCACTGAAATAAATGTCATTTGTATATTATACTTATTTACTATTTCATTGGTGTATATTTTTGGATAATTTACTAGACCACCACTCTACATAGTGATCCTGACTTTGTCTGTAGGATCGAAATCCTCACTGTATATGTCGTAGCCACATAGCGTAATGGCGCATTTCAGCAAGTGCGTAGTCATTTCACGAAGCGCTAATAAAGTCATACAGAAACTGTAATAAAGATTTACACTGTCTAAGATGTTTAGCCACTTCGTGAAATGCAGATTTTTAGTTAGCACATAGCGTAATGGTATTTTTATTTCAACACATACAATTTTTGCACGGCAAAATTATATTCTGGAATTTCAATGTCGAACATAGCTGGCGCATGGAGTGACGCAGTGATTTCAGTTACAAAATTGTCGATTTTGAGATAAGAATTCAAAATGTAACGCCAAATTTGGCGTAAATATCAAATAGACATAATTATGTCGCTCATACAATCAAAGACAATGTTATTTTGGTGCAAATTCTATTATATATAATCCAATAATCTAATAATTCGTTCATCCATTTAAAGAAAATGAATAATCATTTTCTCTAGGCTTAGAAGCTGAGTTTAGGTCAATAGAGCTGAGCAGAGCTAAGCTGAGTAGGCCTGAGCTGAGATCATTGCTACTATGAGGAGTGAACACACTGCTCTTTAGTTACTCTATGACCTAACTATGACTTCGTTAAATATCGGACGCAGATGGTCCCTGAAAGTAACATCGGGGGCTATCTTATATCTTACTAAGTCAGGAATACGGTCTCCGGCACCGTCAAAGGTAACCTGAGTTAACGAGGTCCCTCATTTGGGGCCTTGGGGCCACATAGACGACGTAGTTTCTGATAATGGGCCACAATTAGACGGCTACAAATTATACGTTATTAATTCAGTATACCGAACGTGAATGATTGGATGGGGATATATTCTTAGGTTACTAATTTAATAACCATTAAAATAATTTGCTCGATTTTTATATATACTCGTATTTGGAGAACTTTTCAGGCTGGTTTTTTTTTTGAAAATATTCCTTAGGTATCTTTTAGTTAAACAGTTACCAAGGGTTGTTCTTCGTGCTCCACCGTGCTCCAAAAAACAGACATTAAGATTTTTCACAAATAATGCAAGGATAGCTATAAAATATGGAATGGACACGCTTAATTTCAAAAATATCCTTAACTTACTTAAATAAAAGTTTCGTTGCACGAAACCATAGTTCGAAAGATAACAAAGTGCAATATAAAAAAACATTTTCACTCCATTAAAAGAAGATTGTATTCAAATTATTCCCTTGGCCCTTCCATGATCGGACCAATTTTGTTTTTGACCGGAAAGATAAAGTAAAATTCAATAGATTCGCAATTTCTTCGAACAGAAAATACCCTGGGTCTGTGCTTCCCGACCCGCATATAAAAGCAATTGCTTATCCGACGGCATAATGAAATAGCATCAACTGTGAACGCTCAGTGGACTCGTTTGCACTAAAATGCAACTATTTTAGAGTTTACAAATTCAAAGATTAAGTACTTACCCAAAAAAGAAGCGACTATGTTTTGACTTTCGTAAAAATAGATCTATTGTAAAATTATCAATTTAGTATGATGAAATTAGTCCGCAATGGTGGGTATTGGATTAAGATAGAGTATACCAAACTGAATACTATGGGGCCTGTTCATCAGAGGCGGTGTCCGAGGAAAAAATCCGCCTGTAAGATCGCTTTATTTTATTCTTAACAATATAATAAAGCAATTCTATTGGTGGTCTGTTTCTTCGCTCATCTCGTTCCTTCGTACAGCTCTAGTGGACAAGCACCCTATTGCGATGATAATACGTTGGACTACATTATTTCTGACTTAATTGTAGTTGCAGTCAATAATCTTGTACTCTTTGAACACTATGTCAACCAAATGGTCCGTTCGTGTACTCTCTGAATACGTATCCGAAGTTCCGCCATCCGTAGTATTCCTAGAAATCCGAGATTAGTAAGTGTTCAAGCAAGATTGTTAGTACAGTTGGTAGTTGCCGTGTTATAGTCTTGTTTTTAAAGTAAGGTAAGTGTCAGATTCAATATGCCCGCGGCTGCTCGGTATGTGGGTGAGTTTCATGATTTTATATATGGTTTTGAGTAGGTACAGTGATCTCCTATTATGTTTTTAGAAAATCAAACAATGGAATTATAAATTAAAATATATGTTTTTATGGCAGCTGTGTTTTTTACCATTCATAATGAGCTACCAACGTTTTCTCAATCGATCGTGAAAATATTATGAAATAAAGGCCCTATGTCACTTAGCAAAATCATTATCGTGCTTTCTCCGTTCCACGTAAAACGACTTCGGATTAAAATGTTTACATTTGGCCCGAGTCTAGTGGCTTGTGCCATGAAAATAATTAAAAATCTAAATGTCAACGACATCGTAAACAAACCGACAGATAACCTAGACATTCTCAACTTTAAGATGAAAACTATGTAAAAAAGTGCAATTATGTGGTATTTGTATGTAACGACAGTTTTCGGGAACCTGCCAAAAGCGTACCGTTACAGTGTCTAACTATAGTATTGACAATAACCACGAAATCTTAAAAAGTTATACCGACAAATGTAACTACCATCTTCTTGGAAAGTTTGTTTAATCTTTTACCACGATGTAGACCATTTACGAACACACTGGAAAGAACACTGCATACGTAATTCGATAACGATGCATCTAAGTAAAGACCTAAGACAGCAAGTGCAAGTGTTGGTAGTACCAGCAAATATACTATCTTCGAACACTCTCAGGAGGACACTGAATACGATAACGATGCATCTAAGACAGACAACACGTGGCCATTAGCTGGATTTTCAGCGCAGTTGGTAATACCGACAAATTAACCATCTTCTTGGAAAGTTCGTTTAATCTTTGACCACTATGCAGACCATTTACGAACACTGTCAGGAGGACACTGAATACGTAATGCGCTTACGATGCATCAAAGTAAAGACCTAAGATAGCAAGTGCCAACGACTGGATTGTTAGTGCAGTTGGCAATACCAACAAATGAACCATCTTCTTGGAAAGTTCGCTTAATCTTTGACCAGGATGCAGACCATTTACGAACACTCTCAGGAGGACACTGAATGCGTAATGCGATAAAGTTACTGGAGAACTGGGATACCAACTGAGCTTTGATTAGATTGTGCCCTTAGTTTTGTTTGCAATCCTTTAAAATTAAGCTTTTGTTATATAAAAGTTAGTTTGAAAACGGCTAGCTAATTGTTAGTGTTTAGGAGAGCAGAAATTGTATTTGTTTTCAAAATCCAAAAATGTGACGTAACATGTCACAGTACACAGTAAGTACAATAAAAAAACTAAACACTAACAATTAGCTAGCCGTTTTCAAACTAACTTTTATATAACAAAAGCTTAATTTTTTAGCAAAGGTAAATGTTTTTTGACATTGTCTTATACAAATTACCAATTATTTTTAGTAAATAAGTACCTAATTATAATAAAACAGGAAAAATGGTAAAAAAGCTAAAATTTCACCCTTATTAGGCAATATTAGATTAAAATCAATTACATAAACATGTAAAAGCCTATATAATAGAAAATTACAATTAAGAATCTGGTGGCAATTTTAAAACTAAGTATGTAAGGTACAAATACAATTAAATTTATTTTGCAACTTAAATTAATACAAAAGTGGTTGATGCTCTAAATCCCGCACTAGGATACCCTGTGTCGCGGGATTTAGGTTCTTCTATGTAGGTACAATTTTGATTAATTAAAGAAAAATAAATAAACAAAATAAATGATAATACAAATTCGTATACATTTTTAAATTAACACAAGATACTAAGATGTAAGCATGTCCGCTGGAGTGAAAGTGTGTACGTAAAGCACGTTCTATGCTTTCAAATCGGTTCGACCAATAAAAGTGGAAAGTCTCCGACGACATAAATCTAGACTTATTCCGACGTCTGGGATCACGGGGCCTTAATATCGATACCGAGTTAAGTCGACATATTTGCTTCGTGGATGGCGAAATTACATTTTAAATCTCTCCAACTAGTTTGGTTCAGGACTATCGGGAAGCGCATGTTTACAACTTACTATCGGTTGACGGAAATTTTGATTTAACATGACGTAATAGGTTATGTTGTCCGACCTGTGGTAACCCTAAACAATCCAGTCAGGAAAACAATTTTTTATACGTTTAAAGATAGCAGGCGATAAACAAACTACCTGGTAAGTGGACCCTATCGGATACCATGCGCTGCTATCTTTGAGGATATTTCTCCGTGGAACCCTATAGCATTCAGTTTTTGTAAAAATTTCTTGACATTAGAATAGAATACAATATAATCATTTATTGCACTCATGTTGTCATACAGATGTTACAAACTTATTAAACGTTCAACTTGAACCCGGTTTGGGCACAGCAAACATTGGTTATAAAACTTATAAAATAACTATTTACAATTTATTAATATTAGTATTCATTATACTACACTATATTATTATTAGGTATTATATATGTCAATAATTTGATGTCAAAAATATAAAAATAAAATAATAAAATCAATGTCATACTATAACTAGGTAAAAATTATATAATATAATTTCAGTCAAACAGCCCCCCGCGAAGTGCCCCCTGGCCGAAAGTACCCAGGATACTCGCGGCGTTCCCTCGCTGAATGGCGAGGGAAATGCGCTGTACTAAAAAGTGGCCGACTCGCGGATCACCTCCTCTCTCCTTAATTCGTCTCCCCACAGTGCGAATCATATCCTTGGCCTCGGAGCCCCATGGTCCCGCGGTTTCAACTGCCAAAGGCACGAAGTTGTAATTATCGGTATCGGTATTATATTAGAATTAAATATATTATTCATTCATTATAAATCTATATAATGGCCATTTAAAAACTCCTGCACCGTATAAAACGAATTTACAACCAAAAAGTTTTTTGATAATACTTTAAATTTATTTAAATTGATTTCGGCATTCGTATGAATGTGTCAGTCTTTGTTAAATCGACAAAGTATCCTGACAAGTCGCCACTGAGCCTTAACATAAGTATCACAACACAACACAAAGCGAGTTTGAGTTTAACTACTAACAAATAGCTATATTTGGGGCGCATAAACAACACACATGTTCATAAACAAAACATTTATCACCTGTCAAAACATAATGTACCTGTCAATTGACAAGACAATCAATGCTATTACAAAGACGGATCTACAGTTCTCTTGACAACTACCGGTACAAAATTATTGCGGGCGATGAGACGTGCAGAACTGCACAATGAGATTCTGTAATACGATCTCGTTTATTTCAATGTCTAGTCCAATTTATTCCACGGAAGCAACTGTAACTCTATTCACTTGCATTACGTTATTAATGTTCTATTTTACGCACAGAGTTTCCAATATAATATTTGATTTCTGTGATTTTCGAGTACTTAAATTATGTGTTTCTACTTTTATTATAATTAATCCGAGAGGATATTTCACAGATTCATAATGAATCATGCAGTTTGATCAAAGAATGTGAAAATTAGCACACGTATTTAGGACACCCAAAGGATCATTTTGAAGATTAGAGCCCACGCAGATCACCGCTCCAATACGAGGGGGAGGGTCAAAGCATCCCTCCTCCGCGCTCCAGTCTAAAATTTATAATGAGATCGTTGCATGGCATTTTTGGTATCGCTTTCATATAAATAAATGATGACTAATTCGTTATTGAAACAATATTTTCACTATTCCATTAAAGAAATTCGAGAAAATTAATACAATGTAAAATTGATAACAAGAATTTAGATCTGTTATCGTCGATAAAGTTAAAAGTAATGCAAATTTAATTATGGGCTCTAATCTTCA
The DNA here is from genome assembly GCA_947369225.1 of Hofmannophila pseudospretella. Classification (NCBI taxonomy): domain Eukaryota; kingdom Metazoa; phylum Arthropoda; class Insecta; order Lepidoptera; family Oecophoridae; genus Hofmannophila; species Hofmannophila pseudospretella. Next base: position 10,798,726 of record OX376316.1, read on the forward strand.
AAACGATCCTTTGGGTGTCCTAAATACATGCAAATTTTCACATTATTTGCTCGCAGTGCATGGTTTTTTAACAATCTGTCCAGTTAAATGTTATCTGATGACTAAAATTAATCTGTCTAAAAAATGTGGCGGGGTGGAGTAGAACCTATATCCAGAAGATTTCGTTAAACTAATGACTTAAAAAAATTTTGGTGACTAAAATTATGAAGAGAGAACCGGACGTGTACACCCTATAGTAATAATGTCTGTGTAATTATTATTAATTAGGTATCACACTCTGAGGCTATTTGATACCAAAGCGACTCTGACCTGCTCAGTCAATATGATTTTTTATCATTTCTGTTACGAGTTTTTTTTCTTGTTAAATACCTAATACAGTATTACCTAAATACTGTATTAGGTATTTAACAAGAAAAAAAACTTACCAACTATCTACTACAACGCAATATGCCTTGAAATGACGGACAGCGGGCTAGGATTGGCGACGGCTGTGGATGGAAGTTGAATGTCCCTTCCATAGCTTGCTATAACTTTCAGCTTGTACAATAACATGGTACAATTTGTAATGCAGTACCTATTGGATAATCTAAAACACAAAATCAAATTTACTTCATCCACAAATTATTCCTTTGATTCATCCAAGATCCAAGATAATAGACGAGTTTCAAGGAGAAAATTGAACGAAACAACAATGCCTTCAAAATCGGGAGAGCTTTTTAAATAAAGATGAATTTAATCAAAATTAAATAGAATAACAACACTCCGAGGGCCGTTCAATTTCGCGTAATAAGAAATTTTCGACCTAACAAATGGTTCAAATCAAAAACCGAGAACAATTGGTAGGAATTTGGAAGGCATTGGAAGAAATAAATAGGCGATGTTAAATGAAATTGAGTAATTCATAAAATGTCGAGAAAGTTGGTGTAATTTTTTTTAAAACCTTTGAAAAATCAAGTTCAAATGGAGTTGAGAGGTGATTTTTTACGTTTCAGGCTGGTTGATTACTTTAATAGGTACCTACTTTATTTATTATTATTCGTAGTTGTAGGTACTTAACTTGTAACTCTTTTTACGTTATGTACCTCTCTAACTAAGTATTCTTCTTCTTTCGAGTTGATGATCCGAACTAAATTTTTCCCGACCAGAAGGCAGCCACATCGATAGCCCTCTGGTTGGCCTCGAAAAGTCCTCCCGCGTGCAGGTGGTCGGACACGCGGGACAGCAGAGCAAGTGCTCCATGGTTTGAGAGGAGACACCACTAAGTTTTAATAAAGACAGTTAGGTTGATAATTGTAAACTGTCGGATGCATAAATGAGAAGACGTTGTAAATTGTGAAACCGTACTCATTATCCTGTTTTGGACCTGTATTTAGCAATTTTAGCGAAATGTTTCGACACGCATCTCACAATGTGTCCTTGACCAAAATAAATAAAAATTAATTCAAGTGGAACAGGAAAACTATTCAATTCTGCTCTAACCCAAATCTAGGCAAATATACTGAAATAACAAGATGACTGAGATACTAAGATGTATTTTGGGATTCGGCATACGTTTTCAAAATCTCATTTTTGTTAACCGGGTAGAAGCCGGGTAGTCTCTCTCTCAGTCAGTCTCAGAATAGAAAATAAAAATTAGGTAAAGTCACGACGAAATTACGAAACAATTCCAATATCGCTTATGAAAAACAACAAAATTAAATGTCATAAAACAAGAATTTCTCGGAACAATAACTGTTATTAAATTGTCATTTACATCGTTCGCTTTTTGCAGTTGTGCAGTGGGCCTCACAAACACTAATGACTTGAATATTGCCCGGAATCTTCCGAGGATTGCGGCATTAGCATGCTAACAAGCGAGGCCAGGCTTTCCTTATTAATTGCTTCCGGCGTTCGTATCGCACCGCCATTTTCTATGCGCATGGGGTGGTTGTGAAACTTTTGAAGAAAAAAGGTTAGAAATGCAAAAGTAAATTCAAAACCTCCTAAAATAAAAATAGCGATATACAATACTATGTTTTTACTTATTCGAGTCTAAACTCACCTAATACTTGCTTGCTTGCTTATCGTATAGTTAGTGGGCAAGTTATTACCAGTGTTGTTCAGACCGCCCGTAGGACTCTGACATGACTTAACTATACTTGTAGTTAGTAAGTAACTGACAATGAGGTCGAAAATGGAACACTCGGAAATAAGGAAGAAAATAAACATAATTTATATATTCTTTTTCAGGTGTAGCAGATCAGATAGTCATCCAATCCAGAAAGGCTTTGGTCAAGACAGACACGTTTCAACAACGTTTCATCCAACAATATTATTACACCATTACAGCTAGAGAATTTCTGGGAAACCTCAATTTCGTAGATTGAATAAGGAATAAAGTTGTTATCTACTCCAGGAGTAAGACTCACTGGAAATAGACGATCCAATTGAACTATTCTGAGCAAAAAACCAGTTAAGAATTCTTTAGCTTGCTATTAATATAATAGCAGGCGTACAGCTATCAGATATTTTATTTTATCTTCGTGAATTCGCTATAAAATGATTGGATTTTGAATATTTTTTAACAATAAAGTTTCTATTAGAAATTAGTCATTTAGACACCTATATTTGGTGCTGACACACTTTTGTGCTAGTTATTAGCAATCTTAAATAAATAAATTCATAGTATGTTGTATCTCCTGCGCAGTCTCGAGCCAGTCGAGAGCGATGGCGCTCTTTGGTATCGGAGGCCAAGATCCACTTCGGGTCGCTGCGCCAGCGGAGTAAGTAAGTATGTTGTATCTAGGTACTCGTATGATTTGATGACAAGTAGGTATTTTTATCAAAACATTTCTGAACTAAGAAAAAATAACGAGCACGACAATCTTTTTCATCTACAGCTCTTTGTCGTTCAAATGGGGCTATTCTTGTGTCGTACGACACAACTCGATTAAAATGTATGAGTTCAATGAATGTATTGGTTTCAGATTGGAATAACAGGGGTGTGTTGCATCAGGGAGCGCTTTTGTTATCATTCGCCCGTCTGCGCTCCACCGGTCCGCTGCACAAAGAAGATTATTTTTATTGCACTTCAAAAGGTGCAACCGACCGAAAATGCGTGGAATTGAGAGGAAAATCGATACCTTGTGTTTTCACTATATGATACTCAATTCAATTTCGCTATTGGGAAATTGCTCCTTTATGCTATCCCGCTTATTACAAGTAGGCAAGTAAGGCAATACTTTTATTACGCAATACTTACTTACCGTAATTTCTTATTTCTCATAAATGACGGTCGTGGTTATTCTTAGGAATTAACCACATAGAACGAACGACTCTCTTGACAGATTGAACGTGGTGGTTTGCCATTAACTTCCCCGTGTCACACACGATTTACCGTTAGAGCAGTCGATAAATACATCTACCTATCAGCGCCGCAGTGCTAAATCCGCTGCGGCAACAGGCTGAGGCAGTCCCCATTTTCCGGTGCTGCACACCACCTTCATCAAACTTAATTACTTTTGTTTAATTATTTTTATAATATATTTGTTTAATATTATTTTTATCTTCTGTACCTAATTGTTTGTATGTGTGCGCTATTGGAAATACATTCTTTCTTTCTTTCTTTTATAAGTACTCGTATACGTGTAAGTCTTCGAAAAAAAAACGGAAATCTCATTAGTATATGACATTGCATGGTTTCGAATCCGGACCTCCTGCTTGAAAGTCCGCGCGTAGTTGCTATTACCACCAATATGTCACCAAAGCACAGTCAAGAAAATTTCTGTGTCGGTTACTACATTTTTAATGAGTTGTCTAATAAAGATTGTTTCTTCCCGCGCTTGATTTACCAAAAGCATTACAGAAATGTACAGAAACCTTGTGTTATGTACAACCTATGTTTTGTTTTGGAATAACTGAGGCTATTATACACGAGCAAATATTAAATTTATGGTAGCCTCACCACCCCTGTCGAGAGCATTGAGACGCTTTACCCTAGAGTCCTTTCCGTCGCGATGTGCTCCTTGTGGTCGACAAAGCCCGCTTAAGTTGTGAAATACAATTGTACTATTCACACGAATTTCTCTGGAAATCCCATCTGTCACATAAAGTGCACTATTATTCATGAGGGGCAGGTACTAGCCTAGTTCAAACGACAAAGATCTCCAGTATGATAAATCGAATATTTTGCAGTGCTACGGTATGGACTAGCATTTAAAGACAGGTTAACTGAGCGTCCAGGCCCGTAAATAAGGCCCTTTAGGGAAGTGTCAGAAAATTTCAGTCAGGGTCAGTTTTGAGACTTTTTTTAAATTAGTATACTTACTCAAAAATTAATATTCAGATCCAAAAGTGCCAAATTATGTGTGATATAAATAATTCAGGACAAGTTTGAATATTCAACCTACCCTATGTCTATATACGAACCTGCTTAAGTTACACAAGACATTTCTAAAGTTATTTCCCTATTAAATATCATGACACTTCCTTTAAGAGTTAGAATAAGAGATTTGCAAACTTACAACCCTCTTATAAATCGTATGCATCCGTGCATGGCATGGCATTAAATATTTAAATCCCTTTTAGTATCACTCTCTACCAAGCCTTCTCTATCAAACTTGTCTAGGATGCAATTAATATTTCAGACAGACAAAATCAATAAGTTGCAGCCAGAAATATTTCCGAGCTGAAAAATGCCTAGCCACTCTACCCTGTCTCTCATATCTAACTTTAACACATGAAAAAGCTGTTTGCTTTGTTGCCAGCTATCTTTCGAAAGAGCCTTTTATGAAACTCGTAACTAATCTAAGGGTACGTTCAGCCTCTATCGAAGAGAATAAAATTAACCTGTCAATGTTTAGAACCGAGGGAATACGAAGATAATTGAACATTTTCCCTCTATCCCGGAGTGCCGGAATAAATATTCAACCGTCAAATCCTAGGTGTCAAAGGGTTATTTCTGATTTTTGTATACTCTCCAATAGACGTAGAATTTTTGTCTTTCTTTATTTTTGTTCCTACTACATGAGCTAGCGGAGTGGATCCACTTTGAGTCGATGACATAATACTTATGTAATTAAGTCTAATAATATCTTTCTATTATCTATCTTTACGTCTCCTTTTCTAAGAGACACCATTACTCATTTTCATGACGCTATCTTCTGCCTTTTATGTATACTTACGTAGGTACAACATGTTGCGGATATTTCAATCGAACTTGGCAGACACACTACCAAATGAAATTTATTAGTTTTCTTTATCATTTTTTATTTGAGGAGCTCGTAGCCCAGTTGCGAGCACGATCCGAAAGTGATCGTGCAGGTTAAGCAACTTTGGCGCAGTCGGTACCAGGATGGGTGACCGCTTGTGGCATTTTTCATCTAAGCTCCTTCGTACCTAGGAGAGCACGTTAAGCAGTCGGTCCCGGTTGTTGTCGTTCGACAGCAGTCGTTAAGCCATGTCAGAGGCCTACGGGCGGCCTAAACAACTCTGACAAATAGGTTGGCCACTAACCATACGATAAGCAAGCAAGCAATCATTTTTTATTTTTTTTATTTATTAGGTAAATCTACAGCATATTAACAATTATGAAATTACATATGTATTAAACTTAAAGAAGGCCCATTACAGATTTCCTCGTTTATAATTGACTTGTATATTCGTACCTATAGAACGCGGTTAACTTTAGAATAAAAATATATAATTATCATGAATATTTCATACATATTTACCACGAGTATTAACTGTTATATGTAAGTACTTGCTAGTCAAGTGCTGGCTGAGTGACTAAGATTAATATGTGGTGGCGAGAGAGTTTGAGGGTGTGTTGTGTATGTGTGTGAAAAAGGGTGTGTGCCTGCGCGCATTTCGCACTCTAGACATTACCAAATCATTACGTAAGTAGAAATTAAAGAAATCTTTATCTGTATTTTTCAAATATTCTTTCTACTCGTATTTCTCAAAAAGATAATTCTCCAGTTTCTGAACAAGCCCTAAGACAGGAATACAACACGGCGTTATTGCAAGTTTGATTAAAACGAGCGAGCGCAGCCCTGGGTGAAATATTTGCTACTTGCATAAAAATTATTGCTGCAACACATTTTGTACGCTAGACATGACTTGTGACGTCACTTGTTGAAAATTGTGAAGCATTTTTGTAAAAGTTAGTCTCTACTTTGTGCCGTGATATCATAATGAGGTGTTCAAAATAGACGTATATTGATAATATCACGTCGTAACGTAGAAGTTGGTAGTTATTATATGTATTTGGTAAATTATTTAGTTTTGTGTTGACTAAATTAAGGCATACTGTCTACCACGTAAATATAATATGATATCTTAGTGATGATTTGAATTTAATATAAATTAAACAAGATAGTGTCGTGAGTTTGATCATAATAGAAATTTAAATATCATTTATTTGTATTTGTGGATGGGTGACCGCTAGTGGCATGATTTATCTGAGCTCCTCCGTTCCTCGGAAAGCACGTTAAGCAGTCGGTCCCGGTTGTTGTCGTTCGACAGTAGTCGTTAAGCCATGTTAGAGGCCTACGGGCGGCCTGAACAACTCTGACAAATAGGTTGGCCACTAACCATACGATAAGCAAAAGTAAGTTAGTATATTCTGCTCGAAAGCGTACAAATTTTTGTTCAATTAATAAATCATAATCAATAAAGTAATCAATCATAATTAATTAGCAAAATAATAATAAAGGTAACAAAACAAAAACATCAAAATTTGTACTGATGTTACAATTTAAAAAATTACATAACAATAAATATAGGTTATTAATTAATTATCTATAACATAAAAGTCAACTTTAATTAAATTTTTTGATGTCACAGCTTTACACTAAGGAAATCACTTAATTTGTAAGAGCAATTTATATAGCTTTTTTTTAAAAAAATTGTAATCTTAATTCTACGCTTAAGCTTTTCTAAGCTTTATTCTAATAATACTATGTTAATAAGCGCCTATTAGGTTCAGATAAGTATGTATATGTATTTTCGGTCAGATTTTCGGCGGGACTTGACAGAGCGAATGCAATTTAGATTTGGTTAGTGGTAACCTCTTTACCGCTACGCTCCACGAATTTGTAGTGGGAGGGGCAGGTAAAATTTCTCACGGGATTTCTCATTTCAAGCTCAATTTAAAAATTTGTCTAGTAACATCTCCGCAATCCACCTGGGTTGGAGTACACGTTAAGAAAAATGTTGCTTATGATTTTTTTTCTACTCCCATTTCGTAATTTGTTCATTAAGAAACCACAATCAATAACGTAAACAGGTTCATTCGTCATGGTCGTGTGAAAATATTGTTTTAATGAAATATTAAATAACAGTTTTCGATTGTAATAGTTATGTAAATTTTTCTTTGTTGTATGGCACTGCATACAAGAACTCTTTTGGCCAAGTACTTGGTACTATAGCCATAAAAAAATCTCGACACCCGCGCCTGCGCGATGTCGACAATACGTCAACATATCTACGGTTTCCATAGTTACCAATAACATGTTAAGCTGTCATGGCGTCTGTTGAAGTCTCCGTAATGGTTTGTAGTTTCTGTTTATATGTTTCATGGTCGTAGAAAAAGTATTGTATGCAACACTCGAACGATCTATTATGCTTTGCTTCGTTTCCTAAACAGTTCTCATGTTAAAATCGCTGTCATTACGTGGCCGTTGTATAAATTACTATTTATTCACGGTACAGTCTATATCTCTGTTCTGTCTATCAAAAGAATCTTGATAGACAGGGCAGAGATTAGAACTTCATCAGTGATTTTATCTGAAACATCAATTAAATTGCAAAAGATCATTAAGAATAATGTTTGGTTTGCACAAAAGAAGGGGTATGACTCTATATATAGAGTCAGCCTGAGGTGGTACCACCATTTCATCTACTTCTGCTGCAAAGCAGCAATGCGAGCATTGCTGTTTTTCGGTTTGATGGGTACTCGAAAGGTAAGTGAGTCAGTGTAACTACCAGCACATAAGGCACTCCATTAAAGACCTCAAAACTAGCAGTTCATCAAAAACCCTCTAATAACATTATAGTGAGGTGAAGTGGCAACTGACCACTTACCATCAGGTGGCTCGTTTTCTAGTCTGCTCTCCTTATATAATAAAAAAAATATATTTTTATACAAATTACAAAGAATAAAACCAATTGCTTTATTCGTATCAGCTCGGTTCCAACTGAAATGGCCCGTCCCGTAGCTCGTAACGTAACACACGGCACGGAACCTCGGTCCAATATGAGCCGAATCAATTTTGACCGTTCGCGGCTGAATGGACCTTTTGTGCCACACTGAAAGGTTATCGTTGTTCGTTTTCACGGCTGACTAGGACGTGAGGTGGATCATTTTGTTCTAACAAGCCTCGGAGATAACGGAAGCGATTATTGTACATACCCGGCGGCCGAGCTTAGTACCTATCTCTATTTTATATTGTCTGTGGAACGATTTGTCTATATAGACAACAGTTGGAAGTCCTCCAACGAGGATATACTCGTACATCGTCCTACATTCAGCTTCAGCTCTGCACAATATGTACATTTATCATTGTATTCATAATTATTGTATGATATATTTATTTAAAAAGATTTGCTGATGAAAGTTTCTTGCGCCGCTTCTTTCCTTTCAGCTATAGCACCTTACGAAGCGGTGGTAGAGTAAAAAAATGACGTTGTAAAAATGTACTATAAGGTACTTACAATAAAAATATTTTGATTTGATTTGACTAGTTCAGTCTAATTCGAAGGCCTGAAGTCACGGAGACTGCAAAGCATCTGTCACCACATCAGCAGCGGCGGCTCGCCTCGCACTACGGTCAGTAGCGACAACGCCCCCGCTCGGAGAGTGCAGGCGCCATGACAGCAGCGTCTGCGCCGATGCTTGCGATTGGTCTATGGTGCTGATCTCTTGCAGGTCCGAGTCCTCTTCTCGATTACCGCTATTAAATCCCGCACAGAACTAACTTACGGTCAAAGTGCGCAGAATCGGCTTCTATGTGGCACGTAGTGTCAGTCCATATCTCTGTTGAAATTACGCCGGACCGCCGTTGGCCTAATCTATGGCTTCTCTGATCTTACGTGGCACGTTCCTGGAAATCCGTTTGTCTAACAGAAAAGGAACATTGTTATACATGAAATTAGGTACATCTCATCTCCAAAACAGATATTTCTACTACACTATATTTCTTTAAACTTAACACCATCAGGGTTGTGATACTTACCAGTGTTAAAGCTGTGCTCTTAGAACGATTTGTCCATTTTTTCTTATTCTAATTGACGTCATAATATATTGAATCATGACGTCACTCTCATGAGTCCCAAGAAACTACTTCTAATACTTGCTATTATTGCTCTGATTGAAAAAGCTCTATAGAGTAATAATATTCTATGATAGAGCTAATTAAGAAGCTTTCATCTTTCCACGCTTTGAACAAGTTCATACCTATCTCTCTACGAACTTTCAAAGCCAGGAAAATACTGACTAAAATACGGGACTAATATTATTCATATTATTTTGATAGAATCGCCAAAAAAAGTTATATTAAACCAAATTATTTATTATTTGTTAACTTATAAACAGCTTACGTATCTAACTTATAATACCCCCTCATTTGGACGGGTATTAAGAATGAAGAAATGAAATCCATATCAAACTCATAATACCCCTTTGGTCGAGGGTTAAGAATGAATGTATGAAATCCTTGGTATGGTGGATTTTACCATGTGCGTCGTAAACGCGTAAATCAAGCACAATGTGCGAATCAAATTGATTTACAGGATGAATGTCCAATCAAGCGGGCGCAATTTTGCAGCGATACACTGAAGTGAATGTGATTTCAGGCGTATGACGAGGTTTGACGAGAAGTCACCAGTTCATCATTCCGTATTCAAATGAAGTGTAAAAAAATATAAAGTAATGTGTAATTACGGATATTTCCCGGACTTTTATTTATCGCAATTTTCTGCTTTTATTTGTCTCATGACCCACCCTCCTGATGATGAGCTTTATAGTGATGGAGAAAAAATGAACCAAATTCCAAACCCACGAGCGCATATTGTGTTGAGGGATAACAGTTACAGAATCGAAAAAATCGCAACCACCAAAATGTAGTTCAGTGCGAAATAAATTAACGTCATGGTAGGTGGGACCTGCGCAGACGCATGCGCTGAGGACGATGCGCTGCTTTATTATCTCGATGATGGGTCCGTTTCTCGTTTGTATGTTATAATATAAAGTTACTCCTCCTTACCTTATGAATTCATTGCCTCTAAGCCTTAAACCTGATGAAATATTTACCTCGCTAGGTAATATCAACTCCAAACTGTTTTTTTTTAAATAAAAAGATCGTAATATTTTTAAACTAGTTAAAATCCCCATTTTCAACTCCCTTTAAAAATTAAAAAAGGTCGCCTATCCACTCACCCTCACCGCCTACCAGAAACACACTTGTGATTTATATAAAAGAATTATTATTTATTACATTGATGCACAAAAGAACAAAAGAACAAAAGTTATCGACATAGCTCATAAGATTAGCAGGCTGAAGTGGCAGTGGGCCGGTCACATCTATAGCAGAACCGACAACCGCTGGGGTAGACGAGTTCTGTAGTGGAGACCGCGTTTGGGCAAACGAAGTGTGGGACGCCCCGCTGCTAGATGGATCGACGCGGCTGACAGCGACTGGATGAGAAGAGCCGAAGATCGGGCTCAATGGCGTTCCCTGGGAGAGGCCTATGTCCAGCAGTGGACTAGAGTAGGCTGCTGATAATGATGATGACATTGATGCACATAAATGTAATGTAAGATTATCTCCATTTTTTATTACTTACACAAAAAAGTAAAATTTCTTTCCATTTTTCATTCGCCGCGAAGCGAAGTCATTTTGCTGACTCCTTCACATAAAAATGTCCGCAGTCATAAATGCTATAGCGCGTCATACTCTACGTAATAGATGGGAGCACTGGCAACTCTCGTCCACGAATACTATTCCTTTACTACTTTCCAACTTTTCCATATCTACCTACATACTATCGGAAATTTATACTGTATTGCCCTTACGATTACGACTTTCTACCCTTTTCCATTTCAATTTACAAATGTGTTTTCGATACTCAAGGGGACCGTGGGACTGTCCCTTAGAAAAAAGCAATAACAAGGAAAGGGTTTTAAGTTGTGGAACATTCAAAATAAACTTTTGGGAAGGACTCTACCTTTCACAATAGAAACTTTAGGGCAAATAGTTGGTCATATTCACATAGTTCCGAAGTTTTGACGACCCATTTCGTTCATTCCATTGCCTACTCTAGAAATGGAAGATTTTATTGAGCGAAAATTGAGAGTTTCAGCTTCGAATTCCACCAAACCAAACTTTTAGTAGAAAATTCATCTTGATAGAACTTTATATGTTTTGATAATTTGTTTTAATTTACCTATTATTTCTTTAAATTTGAATATAAATAGTATTAGAACTTTAATGGAAAAACCGGCCAAGTCTACATTTTGAAGTCGATATTCGGATTTGGGACAAAGGAATACATGATAAATTTTATTCTTTTCGGAAAACTTACAGCTAACATACAAAATTTGAGTAAATCTTCTTTCTTCTTTGTCCTCGCCATATCCCGGTTAGACGAGGTCAGCTTTCCTAAACTATGAGGCGTTCCGTGGTGTTCATGTCACGTTTGACAGTCATTAACCAGGTATCACGCGGCCTACCTTTTAATAGTAACATTTGAGTAAATATGTATAATATTATAACAAATTATGCCATTTACAAGTTTTCGCCTCTAGAATACTGCTGTGATGAACACTGTACCTTATTCTGTTTAGTTGCTAGACCCGCTCGACGGACGGACGGCCGACGACGGTAGCGACAACCAATTGGGCTCCGTTTTCCCCATAAGGGTACGGATCCCTAAAAATTTACAGAAAATTCTTTGTACAAACTGAGCTTGTTTAGCAAAAATGTATAGCTATAGCAGTGAAGATACCATACATGACAGAATTGTGATGAAGAACACTTAGACTAAACTGCTAAACGATTTGCTATTCAAATTTGGCATACCTATAGAATTTCTTATCAAGCGTAAAACTTGAGTAACGCCTTTCGAGGCCCGGAGTTTGTGACAAGGAACGACTATTGTGAAAGTTCTCTAATATTCCAGAGGAAATTTATTTAGCGGCGTTCGGAAAATAAACCGGCTCTCCGGGAGATTGAAGCAAATTTATTGGGAAATCGTCGTAACTTCTATACTTTTCTTCGGAACGTCTATAAATTTATAGCAGTCGAGGAAAAGGCAAATCTACGGAATGAACGGTGATGAATTAGCTGGTACTTACTTCAAATATTTTGCGATAAAATACAGAGTTTAAAAATAACTGAATTGATTAATTGCACTTAGATGAAAGGATTTGTTTAATAAACTTCGATAGACTGTGGATGGAGCTGGTCTGGTTCTTCTGTTAGGCGTTTCTAGGAATTACATTAGACCCATAATAAGTATACCACCTTGACTCGATTTGAGCTGCGTCTCATGCAAAGGAGCCAGGTCACGTGGTGTCCAACAGTGCACATCAATTTTCTCACAAATCACAAGGTTTTGGCTATCCAATTTATTACACAAACATAGTTCACATATAATAACACATAAATCGATGGAAATTTTGAGAAAAACCACATAAATCGATTTTTTAATTCTCCGCCGTAGATTTTTTGTGGTCGAGGCAAGATGTCAGCCGACCGAGAGTCTCCCACCACTCGCACGCCCGCATGTTACGGATATTGTAGTATACCCACTTATAGGTAAATTATAATGCCCGAACAGGATTTTTTCCTAAATGGCTTTCTACGGGTTTATTATTGGGGTGGACAACACTCGGTAAAAGAAGTGAAAGATATTAAATTCTTAGAAGTAAAGATTTTATACTTAGGTACTTAAATGATGGTTATTAATAAATATTAAGGAGACATTCCACAAAAACATAAAAATATTTTCAAATACGTACGAGTATAATCGAATAAGTAATAAAATGCCCAATGTATTTTGCCTGCGTACAGACGTGTAAATAAGTATTATAAAAAATGTTTACGTATAATAGTAGCATAAAAGAGCTTTAAAATGGACTTTCCATTCGCTCAAATCGTCTCGCTCTTTGAAAATGCCAACCGCGCTAGCGCCGCTACTAGACAAACGATGCCGCCGCGACAACAGAGCATGTCGATTGCCACGTACACTTTCCTATTTTATGATACAATTTCCCATTTTATTATAATTAAACACCCGCAGTCCCGCATTTCCTTTTTGTACCGAGATTATTTGAGGGAATGGACTTTACACGTTCATATTTCCCCACAATGCATAAGTAAAACTAGATAAGTAGCTTAACACAGAACTCCATTTGCCTAATTGTAAAATTTCGCACACACGAGCTGAAAGTGTTTTGTTTAACAAATTTTGTATAAGAGCTTAAACAGGTGCAAACTTCGGCGAAATTGCATAACTTGCATGAAGTTCTCTTATATTAAAAGTACTAAATTAAGGAGCTCGCTTGAAACTAGAATCCTAATTTAAGAACACGGAGTGTGTTACACGCTTTATGTAGTTAATTTAGTTAAAAAGAGTAACTTCTGTGGGACTTTATACTTTCTACAAAGACAAAGACCAGTGCACACTTTAACAACTTTATCAAAATAGGTAAATTAATTTTGCACTACGAAATATATAATTTAGATAGGTATACCCTGACCAGAAAAGTAAAAACCCTCGACATTTTGCGGAATTAATTTTTTTTCATAGCAAACTCCATAAACAAACTATAAAACTACTAAATGGCGCTTACAGGACACGGCTTTTATTTTCCTCATCAGGGTATAAAAGAATGGGAGTCACCGTTAACTCTTTGCTGTGTTAACCCTTCACTGTGTTAACACAGCAAAGAATGGGGGTCACATTTACCTCTTTGCTGTGTTCACGCTTTGCTGTGTTAACTCTATACTGTGTTAACTCTGTTAACTGTGTTCTCTTTAAAACGATGTTACACAATAGTTTTAAGCTACATCGTTTTACTAGTTGAATTACTACCTGTTCCTATGTAGGTATTTGTACACTGTTTAAATAAAATGTATTCTTATTCTTATAACAAAATGTGTAGGTACATACCGACCTAGTTATTTAATTATATACGAGTATGTAAGAATATTATGTAGGTACCTACCTACCTATAAAGAACAAATCAGCTTACGTTTCCAAAAACACTTTCCTTATTTTTGGAGTTGTTGTGAACAGACAGCAGCGTTTCGAGTGAAATAATTAATCATTATCAGAAACAAAAGACGACCTAGCCAGCGTTCAGAAAGCTCTACATCAAAAGTTTTACATCGAAACAAGTACACAAACCGGGAATCTAATAAATACATGGATGAAAAAAAATATGTATAAATACCTAGAGATTCATATTGAAATGTCATCGATAGAAACTATAATATTTCATGCATGCCAAGAACATTATATTGAATTTGCTTTGAACAAGGCGTAACGTCAGCGAAGACGCGCGTCGAACCAATAGAGTTAGCTCCGATGCAGTGGAATATTGTATATTTCTGAGCACTCGGTACAGTACGAGATGCGACATAAAGTCAGAAATATTCAGTACGAAAATGACATAGTATTTCAATGACGAAGTTTTAAAATTTCTTCCAGGTAAGATCCAATTCGGCAATCGAAGAGCGACTGAGAGATTTTGTCAAGTAAACAACGTGATAAATACTATTTATGGACAGTATCAATTGCCCCGAAGGATGGATTCCTAAAAAGCGAAATTTCCATCATAAAATAAGACCGCAATAGCACCATTCACAAGACAAATATTCAGCAATCGCCAAGCAGCAAATCCAAGATTTTTTTCCTAAATCAACTAAAAACTGAGGGTTTGGCAAAAGGCAAAAACGTTGGCAACGCATATGGCGCCGGCACTTAAGCACTCATATGTCACTCTTATGGCCATGTCAGACCCAAATTTCCTTGCTTAAATGGGATAATGGGTGCCTTTTAATTAAGTAGTTTACAGAAAACACTGAGTAGAATAATTATGGTGCTTTGTTTGCTTTTTGTAGATCTCGCTTCTCGGTTTTTTACTGAAAAATTTGTATATAATCAAGAAGCTAAAAAGGAAGAAGAACATTTATCTGATGAGATTTTTATCTAAAACTAAGGATTGCCAAGACAGAGAGGCTTGTTTGGTGCGCCTTGACCACCATCTGAAGTCGGTCAGTCCGTTCCTCACATCATACCTAATTAATACCATATACATGGTAAACCGATTTTGCCGGGATGGGAGTGTGCTAGCCTACAGCTGCTGTAAAGAATGAATTCCGCGTATTGATACCAAGCAAAAATGCAGACGTAGCTTTAAGTTAGGTATATTATTCTCCCGCCCACGGCGCATCGGCGAGCTAATTGATATGTTTACAATAAGTTAATATGTTTACGGGAAAATTGTAAAGCTGCGACCGTCGACGGTCTGTCAGTGTACTGAACAAACCTAGCTTGGTTTGTGTTACACTGTTCATCAGCGCAGTGGCTTTCCTCAGCATTATGCTGAGCTGGTGTACACTTTTTGGCACTGTACCGCACCGGATGTTTTGTGCTGTATGTATTAATCTTTGTATACTTCTGTATTGTGTTCTATATTCTGGTGTTTACAGTGCTAAATAAACGTTTTCAATTTCAATTTAAAATTTTAATATAATTACGAAATTAATAAATTATAATTTCATGAAATTAATTTTATTAAATTTTTTTCATTTTCGTTTTCAATTACAATTAAAAAATTTAATATAATTACAAAATTAATTTAAAAAAATATAAATTAAAATTAATTAATTAAATATTTTTTTAATTATTTTTTTACATTTTCAATAAAAATTAAATAAAATAACATTGCCATCATCGCCAGTCAATATCAATTAAAACCTAAAACAAATCATGTAATACAAAATTAGCCTGAAAAATATCACACCGCCTAAAATATTCCGCCTCGCTTCTGATTTCAGAGATTGAATGTCTAGTCGGCACTGTCAAATTCAATTTAAAATATCTCCTGAGTGTCGGAGCGGAATGAATATACTCACATTGCCACTTGCCTGATAGGGTAACCGACGCTCCCTTACTGGTATACCGTATTGAAATTTTAGGCAAATGGTATATTCGGTGGAGTAACGGCCTTGCAAGTGGGTCGAATTGCTCATTCCGATGTAAATGTGTCGCTTGCGTACACGCTTAGCGATGGCATTTTACGACCATCAACGATAGCTAGTCCATTGAATATTGACAGCACTTGCTGGCATTTCATGGTGCGTATCTCATTATAGCCCTTTTGTGTCCAATGTTAGGGCAAGTCTCCCCTTGTACAGTCTGGTTTCCGAGTTGTCTGATTCCCCTGGTATGTCAGCTCAGCTAACTCTCAGATAACTCTCTGTACCGCAAGCGCTCGCGCTGCTCAATGCCCTGCTCGACGCGGCGTCGCACTGTGACGTGTCGGGACTGGGATGGGGGTGTCGAAGTGTAAGAAAATGCTAGAATGTGACTAATGGAAGAGGTCAGTATGAAGTGATCAGTTGTTCAGACACTGAAAATCACCGCCTTTTCGACTTTATGGTTTTGTTAATATCTGTGTTATCGTCATCATCAGCAGTCTACTGCTGGACATAGATAGACCCTGTACGCCGAGGCAGACGTTGATAAAAGCCACACACACACACACACACACACACACACACACACACACACACTAACACACACCACACTGCAGTGATTTTGAAACGTAATGATCAAACCAATAGAAATCTATTTTTCGGTCATCTAGATTTGTATGGGTTCAGTTCCAATGCATTTCAAAATTGATGCTGTTCGCTATTCGTAACTACTCGTAAAGGCGAAAGATGTCAGGTATAGCCATTAAACCATGTAAACGGAATCAATTTAATTTACGTATACTTTATATTGTCCACAATACGGTTGTTTAAAAGCCACATTCATTAACTTTATAACGTAAAAAATATCACGTAAAAACACCGCTTGATGATTTACGAGCCACTTTCATTCGTTTTGATTTACGGTACCGGCGCGCGAATATTAAAGATTCGTATTGATATATTATTCCTTTATCCCTATTCTCCCTCTCTCTGGTATTTACGAGAGTTTCCCCTACCCTCATAACTTTCATCGTCCTTTTTACGGTGAGACTTGTAAAAACAGCCAGGGGTTTTCATATAAAATAAATAAGACTTTCTCAATGCGCTCAGTTAATATTTGTGGAGTTGTAAAATATTTTTCACTTCTTTTATCGCAAACTTATTTAATTTTGCTTGCGTCTACCTTCTGCAGCTTTTTATTTTACAACTTTTTTTCAACGTTATTGGTGTTCGTCATTATTTCTTGTACAGGGAATCCTTAAATATGACCCAAGTGTGGGGAGTTCAAAAGTGGGGAATTACTTTTTTGGGCGATAATTCGATGTGCAGTACGAGTAAGTACCTATAGTTTACGTGGGATTTTTTTATCTAGTTTCATACTTGTAACATATTTATGTGAAAGAAGAACCTGGTGAAGACACAACTATACGAAAAGACATAAGCAACAGAGCATAAACTGAAAATCTACAAAGCTAAAACCATTCAAGCTTGACACTGCTCATTTCGCTAACGCTACATAATCTTCAGGAAGTGCACGAAAGAAGATAAAAGTAAGGAAAGCAAATTTACCGCTCCTATGGAATATCTGAATGCTTAGTCATCGGCTCCGTAATAGACTACGATTGTGATCTTTTCATTTGCAGTCAGTCATAAGTAATTTCACCCTCCTCGGTGTGGTCATGCGAGATTTGGTAATTCTAACGTTGCTGATGTCGAAAATCTGCAAAATTAAAAAAATTACGGATCCTATTTCTTAAATATGATGTGGCATGGGATGGTATTTTGCCTACTGATCTCCAAACTTTACTTTGAAGATGGCAATTAATTTTTATGATGATGGGTCTGTTTATCCTTCTTCGTACCTATCGGTTTCTTCTTTTACTACCATTATACATCTTTGCTTGTCCAACAGAATCATAACAAAAAAATATTGGTTTAATACAAATTAAATAACTTTATGTTAAATAATAATTGTTATTATAATTACTCGAAACGAGTTATGCTATACCTTTTATACATATTTAATTTTTTCGTTTATTAAGTTGTTTTTGTATTTTGTCTGTGTGTGTAATAAAGATTATAATAATAATAATAATACTTAATATAATATCACTAATTTCATAGTTAAGCAATGGATGCTTGAATAAAAAAATAATTAAATGTTTATTTCCAGAAGAATTACATATACCAGTAAATGATCATCATAAAATGTCTTCTAATACAAATAAAGGCTATAATCCACTGCTTAACTTGAAATAACATTAAAATCCTATTTCAGCAATGAAAATCTAAAGGGAATCTAACCCTACCTTCAAAATCTCCTAAAACGCAGAATTCTCATAAATGGTCACACTGGCCATAACCCGACAGAGTTATAATGGACACGAAAATTGTATTATTCCTGATTACTCTATTGTCCTTAAGATTCTGATTAAACGGGGTTCCGCCGTCTCTGAATTTGTACCGACAATAAATTGTTCTGGGGTTAATGACATTTTGTTTCCCGTGACGAGTTTAAATTGTTTTATTGGTGGCTATAATCCTATCATTCTCTACAGCAGTTTAAGAAAAGACAGGGTGAGTTTCAAAAGTCACAGATTTCAATATTGGCAAGGATTTTCCAATAGTATTTCAAAAGAGCTATGATGATATGTGTTATAATATACTTACTTAAACTATTATAAGTGCTTTACAATAATTACAATTACAGGGTACCCTAGTGTTCCCACAGCTCCCGCCAGGAAAATCTGAGAATATGAAAAAGATACTGTCTGTATGTTTTATTTTTTATTGCATAACACTCCAATTCATGATGTCAGAGCGATCGACAAAATTCTAACAAAGATGGGGTGGCCCATCTTAGAATCTCTCTCTCTGTTAGAATTTTTCGATCTATTCAATAATATACGTCTTTGTAAATAAGGCAATTCCTATAGGTACTTTCATTTTGGTTATAACCTGTATAAAAGGAGTTATGGCGAAGAAACCGCTCATAATGGTGGCATAAAAACGCGCGTTTGACTTTATCGCATGTGTAACGTGAGTCGTCGGGGCGCGACATATTGTGTCGTGTTGTGGACTTGTGGTGGGACACAACGATACGCAGTTCGGTCAATTTTTATGGACGTCTGAGGGTGATACTACAAATGTAGATAAGAGAGAGAGAGAGCATCATTTTGGTGACATAATCGTGAAGCGTGATTACATAAAACTTCAAATTCATGGAGTCGGTGCAGTGTCTACCACCCCCGTCTTCCGTGACATCGTGAAGGTACCTGCTTGTTTTAGGAAAAATAAATATTACCGAAGGCATGTGATGTGAGACCACTGTAAACAGTGAGATCTTGATAATATATAGTGACAAAAGTTGACAGGTTGTCTCCATCTTCGGCCTCATCGTCACTTACCACCAGGTGAGATGAGGTCAAACGCAGGTTTAGTCATGGGCAGGGACAGAGTATGTTTCGATGGAGGTGAAAATCTAAGGACGATTCATGCAACTGATCATTAGTTCGACAAACAAGAAAGTAATATGTCAGAAATTGAATGTCACAATATAACACATCAACCGGTACGAGCAATTCTACAATAGGTACATAACGTCTTGTTAAATTACACGTGAAATAAACTGCTGTCGTGGTCGTTTAGCAGTTTAGCCTCCATGTCTTAGTCGTAACGGCAACAATAACAATACAAAAGTTCAAGGTATTACTGAAACGTTAGATAACGTAAAGTAACGTAAACGTTTAGATAAAGACAAAAGGAAGAAGGAAGAAAACCTTATTACTTTTCCCTTATTATTACCACGCCATACCCAGTCCTTAGTTGAGCCGGCGTAGATCGCTACGCCGGCTCAACTAAGGACTGGGTATGGCCGATACTTCGGATCGCCGAAGTGAATATTCCTTCGATACCAAGCGTCATCTCGGTCTGTCCTGCGCCATCCACCTCGCGCCAGTTTTCAGGCTTTCGGTGCCAGTTTTCAGCAGGAGAGGAAGATATTGATATAGATCCTGGGACAAACCAGAAAAGAGGACGGAGGGTAGAGAATAAGGTAGAGAAAGCTGTTCAACTCTTCTGGCTGGGCCACATCTTCAGAATGGAAGAGGATCGGGCGGCAACTAGAGATATGTTGAACGACCGAACGGACAGATTAATACGACCGTACCGTGCCCTGGGGCGACAAGGTGGAGACACGACCGCGAGAGCTTCTGAGGGCTTATACCTACTTAGAATGTGGCTTAATCTGGACTGTCGACAATTAAAATGGAGGAACAAAATCGAGTCGTACTGAGTTATCAAGACTTATTTTCTATAGGTTGAAGGCACGAAAATATTGTACATATGCCGTCCAATTACCTACTCGGTATCAGATGTCTTTATCATTTCATACAGAGTATTAGGGAACGACACTTAGATTTTCTTTCAGCTAAAGCACCTTCCGAAGCGGTGGTAGTGACGTTGTAAAATTGTACTTACAATAAAAAAAAATGATTTCTGTATAAAAAATTTGAATTCTTCATACGTTGTCATAATTTCGGATTGGCGTAACTATACTTCATTTGTGCGTACTGAAGTTTCGGTCCAAAATCTCAGGCATATACATACGAGTAAGTACCATTTCAATATCAAAAGCATAACATAAAGTACAACAATCAAGGGTTTTAAAAGCTTTGGATAGGGCGCTGTGGGCCTGAAGTCTCGGCCAAGTTTTGCCAACAATTATGTCCGGGAGACGTGATATTTTTCACCACCGGCTTCCAACTTCAACGACAGCATACCAGCGGCGACGTTTATAGAATTATTGATATCTGAAATCTTTAAATTTCCTCTTCTACAACTTCTGACGTTTCAATTCACTCTTCATTTAATTTTAAAAACTGCCCAAGTTTGTGAAGAAAATGGCGCCGTTCGTATAGTTTTGTTTGAAACGGAGTAGAATTGTCTAGAAAAAGTTAATGATGCATATAGGTAAACTTTAAAATACTAGGCAAAAGGTAAGCTATGAAAACAAGCGTTCCTAATCTTTTGAAATATGTTGTGGATGCCCCATTTAGAGAATTATCGTGATTTTATTCCTTACTGTATTTTTTTGGCATAATACGTAAAAAGTATTGAATAGAGGGCAATATTATCCCTTTACTTTCGGAACAATAATTTAATGGACAATGAAATATTCTAAAAATAGTGTGCGTGTGATTGTTCTCAATTTAAAACAATTGCGATAAACGAAGTAGATTTTTTCCTTACTGAAGATACACAAAATAATTAATACTGCCTTTAGTTTCATTATTTTCGAATTGCTTTTACGTAAACTCCCGGAGTTTGTAGAGAAAATGACGCGTAGAATTCTTTGTTTGCCGAGAGATCTAGGACAGCAATCAAGGAGCAAAATGTGAGCACAAAAAATCCGACACAAAGTGCTATATCCAAATTTCCATCCGCAGTGTCTTGTTTTCCTCATTTCCTGCACCGACAGCAGGAAATAAAATCGCCATCAAGCCGGTGCTGGTAATTTAAAAATAATGCTGCAAAAATACGTAGGAATGCGAATTCGGAGGCAAATTGCGGTGAGCCCGAATCAGGCGCCGGGTGGGCGCTTACGCTTGGCTCTCGCTTTGACACTGCGCGGTTTATTGGGGATTAGTCGACTTGTTACGCATGAATATTTATCTTGAATTTTTTTGTAAGTTGATTAAATTCTCTTAGTATTTTCGGTGTTTCGGCTAAGGGTTCTGTGTTCTGGGTTCCAATATAATTCTTTCGTTTATTTTTTGAAGTAGGTAATTCTACGTCTCTACATACAGTCGTGCAGGGTAAAAAATATATACGTCCAAAACGTATAATAATACTGCGCATGGGAACCTGAATGTCTAAAGAAAATATTGTTGTATGTGTAAAAAAGTACTTACGAGTATGTGTAGCAATAATATATCTTTGAATTTAAAATTTGGAGGCATGTGTAATATATCAATTTGCACTATTATTAGGTTAATAAAAATTTTCATGGAATCATGGCGATAGATCTTCAATGACCCATCGTCTTTGTCCAAGATATGGTACCGTAGCTATACTGTGCCAAAAAACAGGTCAAGAGCATGTCGGGCAAGTACTTGATGGAGTTCCGTTGCCGTTCTATCAAAAAAATATTTGGTGAAGTTAACAACGTATCTTTAATGGAAAGTAGTCTTTGCCACGTATCATTCAGAACTTTTTAGATTTTTTGTAACGTATTTTAAAAGCTACAGGGGGACGCCCTTCTGTGACATACAGACAGACGGACGAACTGCCAGACAGACAAACATGACGAAGTATAAGGGTTCTTAGTTGACTACGTAACCCCAAAAATTGGTATATAATTATAAATACCAGTACCTTACTGCGCATGGTAAGATTCAGGTCAAACGCGGGTGTAGGTGTAAATTTTAAAAAAACAACTTGCCTTCATCGACCAATCCAAATAGTTTAATCAACCACTGTAATAAGAATTCCTTTAGCCAAAGCCAGAAAACTGATTTATTATATTAAAAACCCTACGTTTATCCCAGGGATGTGACGCAGTGCTGACGCGGCTGCTCGTAAACTGTTCCGGGGTTTAATAAAATTTATTCAGCCCATTCTTTGGGGACCGACAAATCATAATTCTCCTAGAATTGGTACTTATTTAGTTAGGACGGAAGTTTTGGAGCGAATAAAGTTTATTTGTGTTACGAGTATTTATGTAATGTGCGACCGTTCTACAGCCGTGATGATGTCAGTGGTTAGGACTCTAGACAGCCTAGGATGAGCCTACTATATAAGTACGTGTTTAATTCTAGACCTTGTCATATTACATGTTAACAATGAGTATGCCAGTTTACAGAGGGCGTATTCCGTAGGATTTTTATGACATTTATGAAACAAGAATTTCTCTCAAAAAACGAGGTCTGAGACATACTAGGTACAAGGCTTGCTTTTCTTGTCGCTTTGTCTCTATCGTATAGCATACGGAAACAATCACAAAACCATTTACCGCACATTTCCGGTCATCTCCGGAAGTTTTTGAGAGGCAGTGCCATAATTCCGCAGCTCCCTCATTCATCTATGTAAAAGGGAACCATAGCTTTATTCGAATTTTTCCGATTGTCTACGGAGTTGTGTGGTATTTTTGCCGAGCTCGTACGGAAACCATCACGAAACGGTTTACTAGACATCTCCGCTGGTCTTCGGTAGTCGGTAGGCAGTTTTTCGAGATGCATCGTCCTTGCTTCCTTGTTTCGCACTTTCATGAGTCGATTTTAAGTGGTGACGAAATGAACGAAAACGTGATCTTCCCTAACTTTTGAAGTTATCTACAACTGCATTCACAGATTTAGAAAAAATGTATAGTCAGCGAGAAAATTGGTAGTTCTCACATTTTCTTTTTATAGTGGCAATTAATCCCGTTTCTTATAAGGATGAAAAGACTCTATAGGACTAACTGAAGTTAGAGTACTAGAAAAGTCAGAAATCCATCCATACTTTTTCCCTACAAAATGTTTATTGTGAAAAAATAAAATTACTAATTGTTATGTACAATTACTTAATTTGCAAACTTGCTTGTACAATTCTCAATCCAATATGTGCGTCTGCTCTGCCCCCAGCCAACTAGCCTGAAATTCTGTTACTGTCAGATTATTGGTGGTGCTGCTATTGTAAGTGGAGCTTGGTTTTCGAGACCCGTTGTCAAAATTTTCGTTTCGTGACTGTCGAGCTTAATTCTACGGGATAAGCCCTCAGTCTAGGAAGTTCTATTTAAAAGTAAACTTACTGACACAACTCAATAAACTTATGATACCACTCTATAAACTTATTATTTGTTTATGCCTTTCTTTGTTATTTATTTACTTACATAGGTTACGTAATTAATTAGAAAGCGCGAATTTGAATTTCGATTGTGATTACGGTGGATCCTTCTTCCCCATTATTTTAATGATTGTTTGTTTATTATATGGTTAATGGCCATCCTATTGTCAGAGTTGTTCAGGCCGCCTGACATGGCTTAACGACTGCTGTTGAACGACAATAACCAGGACCAACTGTTTATCGTGCTCTCCGAAGCACGGAGGGGCTCAAATAAAATGTGCCACTGTCGGTCACACAGCTTACTTCCACGATCACTTTATGATCATACTCCAATTTTAATAATTATTTCGCAAAGTAACGCCTAATTCCATCAACTAATTGGTGATGGAAAACGTTGCGAGAACAAATATCATATAAAATATGGCAAGGAAAACAAGTAGATTGCGGATTTACTAAATAAGCTTTGAAATAATAAGCACCCACACTTACAGCCCACCACATGTTTCAGGTGACATTACCACAGAGCTTACGTTTAGACGTTAACGACAAATTAATATCTCAAACGCGTTCCATCAGACGCCATTTTCTCTCCGCAGTTGAGCCTTGATTCGAGTGGCATAAGCCTACAATTAACCTCCAGTGAACGCTTATAATAAATGTTTCAATAAATCACACCAATTGCCCTTTATTACGCATCTTACATCACTTTAATTGAGACAACCGACGCATTGAGGGTTGAATTTCGGGCCATTTTCATTTTGGCCGTGTACACCATTAATTTGTGTACCTACCTATATAGTGTATGTTTCACATCTTGTCAGTTCGATGTGTTAGTTACTTGTTAATAAATAGCACATTTGGGTAGATAGCATTTGGTGCGGTTTGAACTGGTAAACTTAGCACTTAGCTGTCATGTGATTTATTACTGTTAGTTGGCACATGTGTGTCGTGATAGTGATTTTCATCACGACTGCGTATGTGGCGTCGTGGTTAGGACGTCGGACTCCCAAGCGGGGGGTCCCAGTTCGAAATCGTGCAATGTCATGCACCTATGTGTTTTTCGGTTTTTTCGAAGACTTACGTATACTTATTAAAAAAACTATACCCGGGCCGTATAGAATCCGTCGGTTTATCACCTCGTTTACTTTCCGCACTTTCATTAGGAATTTTATCACAGCGCGATACGATTATACACATTATGCTCGTGTTCTAAATGCGATTGCAAGAAAACAAATGAATAAAATTAGCTATTTTTTTGTAATTATGCCTGCAGAAAGTAAAATTAGTAGTAACTATATAAAAAACGTATATGATTAGTAAATTAACCTTATACCGAGAATATATTGAACGCCCCTCGTAGGTAAGTAAGTACAGTACAATTACAATGCTCTCAAAAAGCATTTCAGTCACGTTGCTGACACTTTGAGCTGAAGCTTAAATTCATTATATGTATATATGTGTTCGTATATGTGTATAACAAATTATATATATCATTATAATTGTTGCGTATGTATTTTTTTTATCTACTATATAATTATTGTAATTCATTTATACTTATTATTTACTGTACTCCACACCTTACCCACCATAAAAGTAGTCTAAACTCTCCTTAATCAAAGGTTGGCTGGAAGAGATCCCTATGGGATAAGCCCGCCTTTGTACATATTTTAATGTTTTTAATTACTATGTATATATTTTTTTCTATGTGTGCAATAAAGATACTACAAACAAACAAACAAATTACATAAAGCTACAGAAAATTAATAAATGATAGTCCGTTTTTCACCAAAATTAAGTAGTGGAAATTATGTAATATAAAATAACCCATATTTCAGGTAGGTAATGCCCTATTACACACTGAAAGGGGTATCAATAAAGTATAAAATACACTATAATAACATGTGCTTCCATGCAGTAATTAAAGCATAATTGCATTAATTATAAATAATCACGCCAGGCTGAAAATGGAGGCTTCATTGAGGGTACAGGAGGATCCCAATTACATGTTCACGTGTTCGCATGACTTTATCAAAACCGTGCAAACAGTTTTATTTAAACACAAAGATTGTTATAGCTATGTAGTTCTTTGGTTGTTAATCCTAATTAGGAAAAAAATTAAACATCATTATTGTCAGCCTGATCAATATAAATTATAATTTAATGATTGATCAGTATTATATTTCAAAAGTTATCGACATAGCTCATAAGATTAGCAAGCTGAAGTGGCATTGGGCCGGTCACATCTGTCGCAGAAGCGCCAACCGCTGGGGTAGACGAGTTCTGGAGTGGAGACCGCTTTGGGCAAACGTAGTGTGGAACGCCCCCCTGCTAGATGGAACGACGATCTGCGCAAGGTGGCTGGCAGCGACTGGATGAGAAGAGCCGAAGATCGGGCTCAATGGCGCGCCCTGGGAGAGGCCTATGTCCAGCAGTGGACTAGAGTAGGCTGCAGATGACGATGATGATGATATTTCACGCACCTAATGTCTAAATTATTTAGATACAACACCGCCTGAGATAAAATTATATGGGATCTGTGGGTAAACGGAGTCCAACAGGGTAATAGCCCTGGTGTCATAAAATACAGGTTTTCTCATGTTCTGACACCGGTTCCATACAAAGAATTCTGTATTTGGTATATACTCGTACCTACCTACTCTTAATTTTTTTATTTACGACTATACCCGCGTTTGTCTCACCTGGTGGTAAGTGACGATAAGGTCGAAGATGTTAAAGTCGATAGACAAGCCAGTGAAGTCATTGAGGTAAATAAACAACACTCTTGCACGAGGAATGGTTTACTATAAATAATCTAGTTCTGAATGCAAAAAAAACCAAATACATAAAATTCACTTTGCCTAAAATAAAAAAGGTAGAAAACACACTAACATTAGATAACAGTAAGCTGGTATTGGTTAACGATACAGTTATCTCGGGATTACTTCAGTGGGGTCCTCATATAATTTCATTGGCCGGAAGATTAAGTTCAGCCGCTTATGCCGTTAGAAAGATATGACAACTAACTGATATAGCAACCGCACGGCTAGTATATTTCAGTTATTTTCACAGCGTAATGTCAGAACAGGGCAATTCGTGCACACTAATCACTCTCTAAGGGAATTGTTCAAAGAAATAAATATACTGACTGTCGCGGGTCAATCTGTCTATGTAAATTTCATGTACGAGTATGTACGTAAAAACTTACAGCTGTTTCCGAAAAATTGTAACAAACATGATTTCAAAAACAAAATTGCAGTCCCACATCATTTATGGGTCACTGTGTACGTTTTTATAATAAGATAGATATCTTACACTCTAATAAATATGACAGAGAAAAAATTTATGACCCATATAAGACAGACCTATGAAAAAAGGTTATTATAAAATAAATTACTATTTAAATCATAAAAAGGCTTGATCCTAAACTCAGCTCCAGCTCTGCACATCGTGTATACATAATTATTGTATTCATAATTAATATTGTAAGTTAAGTTATAGTCATTTTAAAAGATGTGCTGCTGATTGTTTCTTGCGCCGCTTAGCTGTAGCACCTTCCGAAGCGGTGGTAGAATAAAAAACTGACGGGTGAAAAAGGTACTTTAAGGAACAATAAAAAATTCTGAATTTTGCTGGAGCACGCGGGCTTAGTCAATACCGGCTTTTCTATAAACACTGCCGAAACATAGACATTTGACAAGTGGTCGATAGCCAGGCGGACCCTGAAGGGGTCCTTCCACCAGCAAGTTACTCGAATTATTCTCTTCTTACGACACGCTTTATCCAGTGGCGATGGGGATGTTCTAATTCCGTCCTACATACGGACACTCTTAATTATTAGGTAATGTCTTTTTTCTCGTTGAAAAGCTTTGGAACAAATTAAGTTGTTTAAAGTTACAGAGGCTCGCGAAGTTGGAAGTGCCGATTCGTGTAGCGGCGTGCGGCGGGGACTTTCTAAAGCCGAAACTAACATTTGATACTTAAAATAAATAAGCACGCAGAAGGGAAGCTAAGTAATTACGTTCGCGAAGCCGGGCACTCCCACAATCATACGTAAAGTGCAGTGCGGAATGAATGTATTGTGCAATTTTTTTTAATATTAATAAACCCACTCGTCGACAGCAACTACTTCACTTGAATTTTGCAATACGTTATAAAGCTCACATTTCAATGATTTTCTCATAGTTGAGTTCGTGTCGAGTTCGCGTCGAGTCGCTACAATGTGCGATGGCCATAAATACGTGTAAACGACCACCTCAACGGCGGCGGCGCGTTACGTGCGAGTATATGAACGTTTCGCGAGGCTTCAACTTGACTATCCATTCTGTTCTTATTTTATTTAGCGTCTGATCCTCGTACTGGAAGCGGTAGCTAACCCATCGGTTCTGTTTACAACGGCAACTTTGCTAACTCAGAGATATTAGTTAGCAATTTCACGGTAAGTTTAGTATGATGTGGTGGTGGAAACCGCTTTCCGCTTAACTTATTTTAAAACCTACCGTGTATGAAGTTTATTGGTATATAGTCTGCATTCGATCATCGGTAAGGCGATGAAACACGGTAACGGATTGACGCATTGTAACGACGACGAAACATGAACAACTTCTCTACTTTGTATAAGTATTTATTTTTATTGTATAATGAGAGCAGATGAGCAATGATGGTAATTGGCCACCGTCGCCTTAGAGGGTTTTCAATGCGCTGTTAACCTTGAGGATTCAGATTGAGTGCCTGATAAATCGGTAATTAAACTGGCTCTCTTACTATTCAAAACGAATTGCAGAAATGCTAGCGTTGCTGCTTCGCTGTAGAAATAGGTAAAAGAGTGGTACCACCCCAGGCTAAGTCTGCACACAGTCATACCACCGTGTAGGTAAACTACTGTATTTGTATGCGTCAATGCGACAACTGTGTACAAGGCTGTGTGCGACTTCAAACAAATCATTCTCGTTCGCCACCACCGTCAGTTAAATGAGCGTCATGGAGTCAATAAAATAGTAATTAAACCAATATACTTTTCAGTATAAGTGGAATAGACTGGTTTGGTGGGGTAGAATTATTACCAATGTAATAATAATAAATTTATCTTAGGCTATGCGCCGGACTACGAAAGTCATCTACGGTTTGTTACGCGCGCTACGCCGCGTAGAACTATAGAACTCATATGTAATTGTACAAATATACTTATTCAAGGGAATACGCAATGCCTTTGTCCTTAATAATCGCTATCGACGAGTGACTCCTGTGAGTTACTCCTGCACTTTCCCAGACATTGCCGCATTTAACAATGATCTAAGTAGACAATTAAAACAAAATCACAGCAAGTGCCGCAAGGAATCTGAATTTACGATTTTAGTTTAGGGGATAGAAAAGCAATTAAAAACCGATTAACAGTGAGAGTGGATCCAGGCGGGTGCGACCACCTGCGCCCCATTATCGCCGAGTTAATGGCCCATTTTAGACCATGAAACTATTTCCGACTGGAGTGCTTACTGTGATGTTATACTACGAGTATATTTGCCCTACTCTGTTATTTATTTATTATTTAATATATGCACAGTACAGATATTCTCCTGAAATATCTATGCTTACGCGTCGACACAAAGGTTTATTTCAGTATTAATAAAAAAAAAAATACGAGTCCTTATAATAAAATATGTGCTCAACATGCTGAGAAAAATTTCGAATTTGAGCTCAAATATTCAGGTTCATGGTGCATTAACGACATCTGAAACCTTGAGGATCTGATGATGACCAGGAAAAAGTAAGTGGACTTCAATTTCGTAAAATGAAACTTGAAGAATTGGAAGACTATCAGCCGCCTTTTGCACAGGAACATGCAAAAAGACAATGTGATTTTTTCATACATTGTTTGCCTAAAGTCCAACAGTATTTGGGATTCAGGAATATCCTTTGGATTCTAATGACATAAACAGGTAGCATAAAATAGGCTAATATGTATCATACTAGTTACATATGTCTGTTAAATCTCAGGCGAGAAAAATCACCGTCCATTGGACAAAGTGCAACATACAGTCAGCATGGTTGTGATATGATAAAGATAAAAATAATGGATAAGATAAAGATATGTTAGATGGTCTGTTCCACCGTCTTGAGGTCACAGCTCGACGAATCTTTCCAGCCCCACTTCTGCTTGAAGCAACTGCACTTTGAAGGTGGTATAACGCTGTGCAGAACCAGCCTGAGGTAGAATCTTTTTACCTATTTGTACCGCAAAGCAGCAATGCAAGCCTGCGTGATTAAAATCACTTAAGGTACTCCTTCTATGTCCTCAAGGTAGTAGTACAACTTAACATCAAGTAGGTAGCTCGTTTGCTAGTAGTTCTTCTTACATAATAATGAATAATATCTACATTTTCTCACAACAAAGTGCAATTTACGAATGTAACATTTAATTTCGAGGCATTAAATTTTGAAATACTTGTAGCTTTAAATAGGTATAATTAAAGACGGGCTCACTAAACCCAAATTCCAATTAGGCATGTTCAAAGTAAGAAACATAGGGCTTCCATAAAATACGGTGTCAGAGCCACGTCCAAGAGTAACTCACCGACATATTAGCAGCAATAATTTAAGGATAATGCTCGTGTAATTTCATCCGGGCGCTCCACGAAATCTATGGCCTTTAATAAACGCGAACGAAGTCTATGGTAACAATTATTTAATGAAATTACAGCTCTGCATGACACCCTTAATGAAATTACAAATAGATGGGGATATACATACATACCTTCAAGCTATGTCCATTTGCGGGGTAGGCAAAGAAAACGGAGCGCCACGAATCTCTGTCTTGGCACGCCTCTCTTGCTTCATCTACAGTCTTTCATCGTTTCACGCATGCTCGCCGTTAGGGTCGTCTGCTCTATTGGTCGACGTCGTTGAGGGTGATATAATTGGAGAATTTAATTTGCAATACGTTCTCCTACAGAAGCGAAGCCCTATGAGGATATACAGACAGATGTAAAAAAACACCCTAAAAAGCCGAAAGTGGGGGGTTCAGTATCCATAACTGAACAACTTACGCTATTGAGCCAACTCTGAAATCGCGAAAAAAGTATCTGCTGTTTCATAAATTTCAGAGTTGATCCCCTACTGAAAGTTGGTCATTTATGGATACTGAACACCGGGTACCTCCCTCGGCCCCTATAGGGGTTTTTGTTACATCCTGTAAAGTAATGAGGTAAATCTTGTTCAAAATCCATAAACATTTTTTTTAAATAACCTATAAACTGTCCCACTGCTGGGCAAACATTACCATTAAACATTATACCTATATAATTAATAATAAATAATCGAGCACATAGCACGTCTTAGATGAGGTAGTGTCAAGGGCACTAGATCAAACATTTGTTTAATTTAGGTCCAAAACTATGGCCTTAGTTATTTTGAGTAAAACAATTCCGAGGCATTATTACGTTTCGTACTAAAACATTAAGCGTAATTATGCCCCAAGTTTACGAACAGGGTTCATTACACCCGAGAGCCCTGAGCCCTGAACTCCTGAAATATCTATGCTTACGCGTCGACACAATGGTTTATTTCAGTACTAATAAAAAAATAAAAATACAAGTCCTTATAGTCCACATATTTTAGTTCGAGAAGACCCCAGTCTTCTCGAACTAAAGTCGTAGGGAAACCTGAGACCAAGAGAAAAAATATATTTTAAAGATGGCGGCCAAAAAATAAATTGAAATTATGTGGAGCTAGGAATTATATGTTAGGCGCTAGGGCGAAGCCCGGAGCGTCCCCCCGCCTTAAGGTGCCGCAGGTCTAATTTGCTGAATGTCAGATGAAAATTGGATCAGTGGTTCTAAGATCTTGGAGAACCTTGGGGTGTTGGAGTATG
Source organism: Hofmannophila pseudospretella (assembly GCA_947369225.1). Classification (NCBI taxonomy): domain Eukaryota; kingdom Metazoa; phylum Arthropoda; class Insecta; order Lepidoptera; family Oecophoridae; genus Hofmannophila; species Hofmannophila pseudospretella. The sequence goes on from OX376316.1 coordinate 10,830,601, forward strand.
ATGGGATCTCTGGAACGGTAACAGTTAGATGGTTCGAGTTTGAACTCAAATGTTTATGACCATGGTGACCTGCCCACATCTGAAACCTTGAGGATCTGATAAAGGCCAGAAAAAAGTAAGGGGATTTCCACATTGGTACGACGGGGGTTCCTTAAATTTTTAATTTAGTGTTATTATATATTAAATTGATTACAGGTTAAAGTAAATGATAATATACTTAATTAAAAAAGTTATAATTCCAAAATAACTTTCTAGACATATCACACTAAAATCTAGACTCTATCATTTTAAAAATCTATCTTTTCAACTATGACTTTTCCAAAGACGAATAATCAAAAGTGTTAATTATCAGAAGCCGACTTGTACCCAACCCAACTCAGCTTCGTAGAAATTTAGGCAAATCCCGTAGCCGTAGCAAACCGCCTACGGATTGGTGGGGTGGGGTGCGACATGATCCGCGTTCAAATTATACCTTCGCCGGTAAGTCGGCGCTAATACGCACGTTAATTGGTACCCCACCCTACCTGCCCCAAAAGATATGGGATACTTTGGAAAATTCCTTACTGAAAATGACTACACCTTCTTTTGAAGACGTTCGTTGTCTGTAGCCGTTCAGGAGCTAAATTTCACTGTTTTATACATTGTTTGTGTTATGTTTTGTATCAATTCAACTTTAACTATAAATAATATAACTACTGTTTATATACCACGCTAAAACAGAGCGGACTCAACCGATCGATCGTTGGCTTAACCCAAAGGTTAACGTTAATCGAACGGTTCGTGACTAGTGCCATAAGAAAAACGTCAAGTTATTAAATAAAAGTTGAAAACCAAAGCACGCTACGGTGGGCCATTTCAACTACCATCCACAGCCATTCATAATAAAATACTCGCCGATCCACTCGGCCGTCACCTTCCGGAAACACACTAGAGCTTTATGTAAAATAATTATTTTTAATCTGTGTTTTAGACGTTTCGGTATACGACAAGGAAGATCACCGAAGTCAGCTCGTTAGGGTCATTAAAGGAAGTAATGGAAAACTCAAGTATTATTAGAGTCAGTGCTCGTCGTTAGAGCTAATTTAGCAAAGAGCAGTAAATTTTTCCTAGTATCAATAGGGTTGACTCAAAGGCTCAAAGTAACATTGAGCCGATTTGAGCCTCCCACTTTGTAGCCAAATCGTTCTCTCTTTTTTTCATTAGGTCATCTTCTATTACGAGTTGCGAGTAGTCCTCTATTGTGTTGCAATAATTATCAACTCTCCGCTTTGTACAGTATCTGTAATCATATCGACGACGATGTGAATTACAAGTTGGTGGAGTGTGTACGTGCGGCGACCCAGAGACAGCGCTTGATGGACCTGACGAGAAATGACCAGATAATGACAATTTTTAGTCAGCCACTTTTCCAAACAGCGATCAGACTGTTCAGCTTAATCAGGCGCTGTGTCAGGGCACCCAGTGAAGCGATTAAGGACTTGTGTCTCATTATGAGGCTGGCATAGTCCTGTAAGGGCCAAAGTCTCGATAAACCCAACAGATAAAAAAAACATCTTTATCTAGAACCTAACAGCTTTAAAGCATTCAGTTAGTGAATAATATCAGTTTCTCTCTAAACTGTAGACATGTGATTGCGCTTGTTCGGGTTCGACTATCTGTGTCTAACGGTATTTAAAGTAAATAATTAATCCCCAAACTAGATTGCACAGCGATTCAAAAGGAGAGGAACAAAGAGACTCACCGGCTTTCGCCAGGTTAAAGGGTTTTCAGGCTGATTTAGCTGGGTGGCTACTCTCTTCTTATCTCTGCTGCTGAAGTCTTCAGGATAGACACACTAGAGCACACAAAACTTAGGTCTATTAGCGTTTTCCGGAAACATCGATTTATTACAGTCAAATTGCATGTGACGCGTGAGTCGCTCGTCCGGACACTGCTTGCGTCACGAGGTGAGTTTAATAAAAGGATCGCTAATTGGAAATAGGTAGGAATGAGGGAGACAGGAAATCACTGTGCAATGAAAGTATGCCCTATGCATGCGATTATATCTACGTATAACAAATGTAGACAAGCGGCGCGGCCATCATGTGTCTACATAATATGAGCTGCTCATACGTATATGAGCTGACAATAATTAAATTTAATAACTCTAATCTACAGATAATTAGTAACGAGAATCGTAGACTTGAAGTATTCAAAATAATTATTTACAATAAAATCGACCGAACCTATTGACGATTGTTAAACGTTTTGTCGTGTCATTCAAGAAGAATCAAAATATACTTAATGCTCGATTAATCCACGTTCAAGTACATAAAAATAGCATCCTGAAGATTGTTTTTCACTGTACGGTTTAAAGATTGAACCGGAATAAACTAACAAACGAAAGTTGTTTCAATTTCTTTACAGATTAATTAATATTGTATCATGAGAAGGAGAGGAAACTTTTACATTTCACGGGCGTATTTCACAATATTCATTTATTCAGAAACTGAACAACTTCCAAATCATATTCTGCAAAGGATTTGCTTGTTACTTATTTCTGTATAATTTATTCAATTAGTCTACAGATATAAAAGCCTTTTGTTTCAATTATGTTCTATTGAAAATTAATCTTAAAATTAGAGAGTATTTCTTCAAGAGACCTCATAACATAAGCTTGTTACGAAAGGCAGAGATTGTAAAGGATCCGGAGCAAGATCCGTAAAGCCGAAAAAATCTTAGCGTAAGCATTCGGAATATGCAGTCTTTGTCATCAGTCTTTTGATCCGTGCTCAGTCCAAATATTCTCGTATTAATTTAGTACTCAGGTACACTTCTTTAAAAAATATATTACAAAGTAAGTACTTTTCCTTCTTTTTTTTTATTGACTACGAAACCCGCATTTGACCTCAATCTCGCCTATTGGTAAGCGACGATGAGGTCGACGATGGAGCATGCGGGTCCAGTAAATGCCTATTCACTCTGGCCTTGAAGATCCCAAGGTTGTATGTTTCGGGAAAAACAGACGGCGGCAGGCTGTTCCATTCCTTAGCCGTTCGCCTTTATGAATAAATACAAAACTTACCAATCCGGTAAATAAACCAAAGACCTTATATATATAACCTACGGGAGCAGAACTAACATTATGGTAAACAATGCGGGGTACACATAGATAAGTTTAGTATGGAGAAACTTATCTGTCAAAGTCGCGAGTTTGTACGGGGGTCTGACTTAATTATGTTAGAATTTTTGGCACACTTTGATGTAGGTATGTCAAAGCGAAGTGTAACGTGAGAGGGGAAAAGGATATCTATTGCAACAATAATAAGTGTGAGTGAGATGGTATTATAAGTAGGTACTCAGTGTAAGTGATATCATGTACGTTCAACAAACAATAATGTAATAATAGCATTCGATAAATAAAATAGAAAGCTTCTTTGTTATATATTTTTTGGCAGAATAAGCTTTCTACAAACTTATTTTTGGAGAAAAATCCATGTGTTTTCCATTCCTGTTTTTCATTCCATTCCAAAAAGTGGACAGTTTGTCATTGACTTTATGGAATGTATTCTTTAACACCCTATATAAACGTTCTCCATTTAAGCTCCTTTGCTAACTCTACGACCCATCTGACAGATTGCGCATTGTCAGCTATGTCAGCAGGGCTCTCGTGTCAGTGACAAATGAAATAAGAGGATTGTCGTGACATCAAACTGAGTGCTCCAAAAATCATATGCCTCCGTGTGCTGAATTTTTCATTCTATATTTCCGTACCTTTCTTAGATTTTTCGCCCTGAGTTGCTTTACGTTATATGTTATTTGTTAATTCTTTAGCGATTGTATTAAAAGGGTTTTTGGTTAGGTATTCATAAAGATACGCTCTAAATTCTTCTCATAATATGCACATTAAATTGAAAATTAGAAAAGTTCATTGGCATTTTACTTTAGTTCTCCAATAATTATCGCGAAATTCTATATGAATTATTATTTCCATAACGATATCATAACACAGATTATAAAACTACCAGTAACACCTTGACAGCTGTATTATACCTATACCCAGCTATAATCGTTCTCAAAACGATAAAATGATATCATGCGATGGCGTGCTAAACAAAAACAGCGATATACCAACGCGATAACACTGTCTCTGTTTAGCACTGGCGTGTTGAAATGGCTTTCATGATATCATTTTTATCGTTTTAAGAACACATAACTGAGTGCTTATTAACGGTTTTTTCATGGCACGGTATGGCTTGTGCTAAATAGAGACAGCGCTATACCAACGCGATATCACTGTCTTTGTTTCATTAATTCATTGATGATATCATTTCATGGTTTTTAGAACCGTAATAGCCCTGCTGTCGGTGTTTACTTAGAGTAATTTAAGCAAACGAGATTTAACTTCCTGTCTGAAAGGTCTCCCCCCAAGCTATATCCGTAGAATTCTATAAATAAAACAAAACGGAGGGTCTAATCGATGTTCATTTGCTCAAACTGCAGTCCAATCAAGGGTGAAGGCTATGGTTAACCGCCAACCCACGCTGGATTACAGACCCTTCTCATTGGAAAATCAAACTAAATAAAGTCACGGACACTAATGAATTAATGGAGGATGTATTGAAATAGAAGTTTAAAAAAATACAGTAACATACTCGTAATAGGTACGAACGTCTTATTTTAAAAATAATAGTTTATGAAACTGTCACGTAAAGAAAACCATTTTAACACGAGTGCTAGTTTGTAATACGAGGTACAGTGCATTTATAAAATCAGAGAGAGAGAGAGAGAGCCGCGGAGAGATTAAAAATTGTAGATCCTTATGTGTAGGATCGCTTGGGTTGATACCATCCTCTAACCTATTTCTGTCGCAAAGCAGCTACTCTTGCATTTTTGTGTTACGGTTTGAAGGGTAAGAGATCCAGCGTATTTACCGGTACATGAGGCACTCCATCTTAGTCCTCAAGATTAACAGCGCACCGAAAACCCTCTAATAACGTTATGGTGAAGTAAGATGTCTATGGGCGACGGTGACCACTTACCATCAGGTGGCCCGTTTGCTCGTCTGCTCTCCAAATACTTACAATAAAAAAGAGATAACCAAGTTTGATAACCAGCTATTAGGTGCAGTGACATATAAATTCTTTTTCTACGACTGACTATGAAATGCCACACATGCCTCAGCAGCTCGCCTACTGATCATGATAAACGTTCAAAATGGTAATTTTTCTGCTTTATTTGTACCTACCGGAATGCTCCACCGTGCCGGTTGGCGACCGGATTGGAGGAGTCGGTGGGCATTTCCGTGGGGGGTTCGGGCGTCCCCGCAGTCTCCAGATGAGGCTACCATACGTGTGGCGACCCCGCATGCGCCGCTGGGTGAGCTGTGCAGCCCCTTGCCCAACTACTGTTCTCTCGCCTATTCACTCTCCAATATAAACCTAAAGTATCTATACTAAAATAATTTTTCCAGTTTTCTGGATCTAGGAAATTGTAGTATAGACAGATAGTAGTAAAAGTAGATTGTTGTTGTTGGAATTGTAGTATTGTAGTCCAACAATATGAAAAAGAGACAGGTTATTACAAATGGTTAATGAAAAGCTAATTCAGTCATTATGATAGGGGGCAATATAGCCGAAACTCCCCATGGACACGTCACTCACGGAATAAGATAGGTAACAGGAAAAATATTCGCTAAAACATATGGATCGTGTCATTCCCTGAGGTCTCCTGGGGATGGAACAGGAATAACATCGCATCTGTGATTCTATTTCGGGACGAAATCAGATTGTTTCAAACTTATCATTCTGGATTTGTGGCGTGATTGAGGGGTAATTATTATGACCGTAGTATCGATCAAATATGGTTATGTAGTGATATGGATACATGGTATAACAGTATACCTGAGGTGGTAGAGTAAAAAAATGGCGTTGTAAAAATGTAGTGTAAGGTACTTACTTACAATAAAAACATTTTGAATTTGAAATTTTACCTCTTATGTGATGATTAAATAACAATAGGTAACTGAAAAACTTTAATCAGATTTTTGAAAATCGGTAAATTAATATGTTTATATTTTACACTACGTACGAGTAGAGATCGATTTATGTCAATATTTTCGAATTTCCTAAACTTGTTTGATAAAAGTTGCGCAGTTTTCTCTTTCATCTTTACTCATGGGGTCAATCAATACATACAGGACTTTTTATTTATTTATAAGGGAAATCTACGGCTATTATGAATTATGAATTTACTTATGTATTAAACTTAAAGAAGGCCAATTACCGATTTCCTCGTTTATACTTGACTTGTATACCTATAGAACGCGGTTAACTTTAGAATAAAAATATAGAATTAACATGAATATTTCATACATATTTACCACGAGTATTAATTGTTATAGGTAAGTACTTGCTTAAACTTTGTTTCACCCTGTTTTTAGGTTCTTTACCTTTTGAGTATTGTATAAATTTATATGTTTAACATATGATGAAGTAGGAATTCTCATGTTGCTTTGAACTATAGACACTGAGTAAGATGAGAATCCAGCTAAAGCTAGCTTTAGAATAAAAGCCATAATTAATTTTTGTAACTGTGGGTTCGTTTCTAGAACGAATGTGGTGTTCAGTGGTAAGTTTCGTAGTGGGCACCACAGATTGACATTATGTGGACTTTGGATTTATTGGACTTACGACTTGTATGGCAGCATGTTTGCGTAACTGTTCCAGAAGCTCATAAATTAAGTCAAAGCAATAAGCTTCCGAAACACACGAGCCACGGTCCATTACGTACGAGAAGTTGTATGCTATATCTGTATGTATGTTGACAGGGTCTGCCTAATATTGTGTGTACGGGAATGTAGAGTGGGTACTTCGTCTAATTACAGACAAATTAATATGCAATCTACGTTATTAACAGCAAAATTCTGCAGTGTTTCTGTAGATAATTTTTGCCAAAGAAAATATCTACAACCTTTCATTATTTCTCCCAACATACTTTGTCTTCTTCTAAGTCGTTTTCCTCATTGCTGAGGGTCGTGATCATTCTAAGGAATTAATCACATAGAACGACTCTCGTGGCAGATTTAATAGGGTGATTTCCCATTGCCTTCCTCATTTCACACACTGGTTATCTCAGTGTGCAGGTTTCATCACGATGTTTTGCTTCACCGTCAGAGCAGTCAGCAAATGTACGTAAGTCTTTCGAAAAAACCTAAAACTCATACTAAACTCACTTCTTATTCTTATTGGTACATGGCATTGCCTGGTTTCGAACTCGGACCTCCCGCATGGGGGTCCGACGTACTAGCCACAACGCCACCGACGCTCTTCTATATACTTTGATGTTACTACCAAATTCAATTGACAATTTGATATTTTTGTATTTTTTATAGATATGAACAATTGGCATTTAAATATTATTATAATACGGGTAAATAGTTACTGGAGATCCGGCATAGAACAAAAGTCATCGACATAGCTCATAAGATTAGCAAGCTGAAGTGGCAGTGGGCCGGTCACATCTGTCGCAGAACCGACAACCGTTTTTGGCAAACGTAGTGTGGAACGCCCCCCTGCTAGATGGAGCGACGATCTGCGCAAGGTGGCTGGCAGCGACTGGATGAGAAGAGCCGAAGATCGGGCTCAATGGCGCGCCCTGGGAGAGGCCTATGTCCAGCAGTGGACTAGAGTAGGCTGCTGCTGATGATGATGATGAAATAGTTACTGTCGAAGAAGAATTCGTAAGCAATTAGGAGAGCAAACAATGAAGTCGATTTCGACAAGGCCTTTAAAGTTTAAACTAAATGAATAGATTGAGTAAGAGCGAGGGTAGGGTTTTGTTTAGCGATGTTTCAATTTGGGTCAGTGGCCATCCTATTGTCAGAGTTGTTCAGGCTGTCCATAGGCCTCTGACTGGCCCAACGACAGTTGTTGGACTACAGCAGCCGGGACCGACAGCATAACGCCGGAGGGGCTCAGATGAAAATGTGCCGATAATTTAGCAAGTTATGCCTAATCGGTGCCAGTGCCTGGCCTGCTGAGGATTTTAAAACTGAACCCTCAAAGAACTTGGCCTCGGGAAGAGAGGGAAACAGACATGGGAAGCCACTATAGAACTTTTAGGTCGCAGTGGCTTATGGGCTGTAACTCGTAGCAATCAATAATAAGTACCTATGTACAGACAATCAATAGATATATTCCATTACACCCTATAGTAGTTGAACTAGTTGAAGTTTGGAAAGAAATTAATTGTTAAATAACAATAAAAATTTTTTCAGAGCCCACTATTGCTTATTCCTATATATCTGTATTCTTTTCAATTTTTTTAATTTTTAACTTTTCTATTTTAGCACCTAGGTTTCATTATCTTGTCTACTCGCCTTTAGTAACTACAAGGCAGTCTGTATTTGCCTTATTATCATTCTTTTTATCATTAATTCACTCTGTTAAATTTATAATACCTTGGATGTACAGTAACCGATACCAACACAAGAGAAGAGGAAATCAATATCCGAACTCAAAACGCCTTAAGATGCGCCGCAGCCCTGCACAAGGCTCTGGTGTCCAAGTTACGGAGCAGAAATACCAAGATCCGGATCTACAAAACTGTCATCAGACCGATCTTGATGTATGGATGCGAGATTTGGGCACTAACCTTAAAGGAAGAAAACAGACTCTTGGTGACCGAGAGGAGGATATTGAGGAAGATTCTGGGACCAGCCAAGAAGGAAGATGGAGGGTGGAGGATGAGAAAGAATAGGGAGATAGAAGAGATGGTGAACGAGCCGAACATTATAGGAGAGACGAAAGCGGCTCGACTCCGATGGCTCGGACACATCACTAGGATGGGGGAGGATCTGGCAGTTAAACGAGCGTATGTGGGATGCCCTAACGGACGACGTCCGGTCGGACGTCCCAGATACCGCTGGCGCGATGAAGTGGAGAAGGATCTGCGGGAGCTCCGGGCGCCTGACTGGCTCGAGACTGCGCAGGAGAGAGAGCGATGGCGCTCTTTGGTATCGGAGGCCAAGATCCACTTCGGGTCGCTGCGCCAGCGGAGTAAGTAAGTAAATTTATAATGTACGCTGTAGATTGCCCAATAAAATTTAAATTAAACAAATAAATAAATTCAACTAACATTGTACACATTAATTACAGAGGTAAGACAATGCAAACCTCGTATGTACGAGTACTTGTCGACATCCCTCGCACCCCTATCTGTCTATATTACCACGTGTTGACGTGTCCGTTGTACATTCTAGACAACTAGGTAATATACGGATTCAAACTACACAATAATCCTTACCTAAAATGTCTATTATGTTACAGCTCTGCAGACTAATTGATGGATATGCCCGTGAAAGTGAAAAGTGGTCATATTGTATTGAAGTTCTATTTTTACTAATGGTTAAGGTACGAAATTAAGATTGAGAATTTGATTTGACAATTGCTTGCCTTCCACTTTAGACCCTAATTTTAGAGCTAATCGTGTAACGGCCCTCAGAGTTCACTTACGTTTATCTTTAATTTTCATAATATATTTTATTAAATATTATTAATATTATTATTATATTATTATATTTTACTTCATAATATATTCTCCGGGTCGTACCTGGTGCAAAGGTTGGCCGTAGCGATACAGCGCGGTAACGCCGCGAGCGTTATGGGAACCTTTGCACCGGGGACGACAAGGGGCGGGCTATTTGATTGACATAATTTTTTTATTGGAAAATTATTATTATTATTTATTATATGACATGTAAATTAATTTTATGAATAAATTTTATTAAATAAAGTAAGTTTTATATTTTTTTAATAAAATACATCGACATGGGTATCAAAAGAGAGATCTCAATTAGACGATTTCAAATATGTATAATATAATACTAAAAAGATTATTTTTTTTAAATTTAAAAAAAACCCCGACTACGTAAAAAAGCGAACTAAAACGATGGAAACAAGGCAGCTTCAAATGGTTACTGTTCTGAGCCTTGAAGGCGTAATTTGAAAGTGATAGAAAGTGTCATGGACAAAGATTCATGCTATCAAACTATATCACGCAGTCGGTGGTATTACCAGATGGAAATTTAGTACGGAAGTAGGAAATACAGTAAAAGTAAGTGTTTCGACTACATAATAACGAAAAATTGATTTTTTATGTAGTCGAAACACCTACTTTTACTGTATTTTCATAGAAACAAGACAGCCTGGGGGATGCTTCCACTGACAGCGCTTCTAATCCTCAGCTACATACCTTGTTCGAGATACATGACATATCACTTTGTTACATCTCACCGCAAAGTTTCTCACCAAAAAATTCAGCTCTCTAAGTGTAGAATCTCGACTGCCGACACGGATGGCATATTGCACTCCAAGCATATCATAGGATGCAAACTTTACTTGAAACAACCTTGCTAACTTTTTTTATATTAAATTTCCTCACGCTATGTATACACTTTTGCACATTTTTCATGTGGATATAATCAGAGCGAGGTAAGCAGTGATAGTGAGATTAGTCGAGATGAAATTATCTAGCGCCAGCATCCCGGTGCAAATTGAATTTTTAAACCGCGGCCTGCAATCTAGAGCTGTCCAATTAGTTTTCATGTAGGTAATCCTTTGATAAATGTATGGAAATTCGCTAGGTTTATTAAAGCTTGGTAGGTATGCGACTATGAGTGTATACGTAGAGAAGTTATAGTTCGATTGAGTCTTTTGTAATTTAGTTGATTAAGTAACTTGTGTTGTGTTGTTTAAGTGATGACATTGTTCGAACCATATTCCACCTTCCCCGCCCTCTCTCTCTCTCACACACACCCACAGACTCTCTCTCTCTCTCTCTCTCTCTCTCTCTCTCTCTCTCTCACACACACACACACACACATACACACACACACACACACACACACACACACACACGGGCAGCCAAAGGTAACTGAATACTTCCAAATGAAATTTGTTAGGGGTCTTCAGAAATCAAACATCAACCCTTAAATCAAATTATGCCGCTAGCCATACCTACTGCATTTCTATTTTAACCACTTTCAATTCATCAATTTCAGTATTTGCAGAACTCATACATCTGCGATTCGAAGTCGTTACGTACGAGTACACAGGCTCTATAGACAACAAGGGAATCCACCAATACGCCCGCCGCTGTTGCCATTTTTTAAGGAACAGACTCCCTACATCTCTCTTTTTATGATTGTTCTTCTTTTATTAGAGTACTTTTGTTTCTTAAGTGAAATTTCCTAAGTTAGAAAGGCGGGTCTTTTGCTGTAAATCCGTACTTACTGCTGGCGTCGTAAAAGTTGGCCGATTGAAAAAATTGTTTCTTTTTTCCGCTCGGGCTATTCAGGAGTGCTGTTTGATTTAGGTAAGTATTTACCTTTGATTCACTATTTTCCGGACTTTACTACTTTACATAATTTACCTATGGACTAGGCAATTTACGTAAAGTAATAAAATAATACAACTTAATTCACCATACTTAACTTTGACTTTTCGGATTCTGTAAAAACGTATCGTAACTTTTTACAGTATACGAGTAAGTACAAACTTACTATGGATCGTTTTATTACTACGACACTATAAAAATAAAGACGGATATTTAATGAAATCCGCAGCGTTTGGCTTCTCAGTGCACTTTTAATATCGCGATGTAACATTGCACGCTTATGCAAATTCAATTTAATGCGAAACTTAATTGCTGGTTGGGTGAACACACCGCAGGGCAAAGAAAGGAAAGTAGTAGGACCAAATGCGTGGTTACGATGCCTGTGCATGCAGTAACATAAAACTGCAGGAGCCGAGTGGATTGACTAATAAGATTAGCATAATTGCACGGGCTGCACGCGATCCTAACTTTTCATAATTAGCTCCCATTGTTATAAAATGCCAGCGTCGGGGGAAATCCAGTAATCTCATGCGGGCAGCGATTCACACGTATTTTGAAACACTAATTTGTGCATTATGTGCTAAATGGAAAACAAGGCCAAAATTGTACGGTGTTTAAGCTCATTAGATAAGTTAAGTTAGATAAGTTTGAATGAAAAATATTTTTAGCTTTATGGTGAAAAAGATTTCGATCAAAAACCAAATCATAAACTTCATAAAGCAACTGTAATTTTATAGTAAGAATAATTTTAGAAATTAATAGTTTTTGCCCTGCGTGTGCAATAAAGTATATTTGTATTTGTATTTAATTTCGAATATCTTCTTATTTAAAAATATTTGTTTTAACTTTCAATTTTTTGCCTCGTAAACTTTTCAGAAAACTTACCCTGCAGTAGAATGTTAGAATGGTAGATGAAAAACGATGATAATGTAAACATGAAAACAAAGTTCAGGGTCATATTAGGATTACTAGGCAAGGCTTTGATTCTCTTGACGCTTCGTCTCTATAATCTAGCACTTGAATAAAAGGGAACGACATATCGTTACACGCGTCTGGAGTAATTTCTATAGTTATGTACTTAGAAAGTATCGTGATTATTACCTAACAATTTCTTATGTTACATTGTGTTAGTGTTGCCAGTGTTCATTTTTGAGTTGTGCTATATATATTTTATGTGAAAACTTCTTCAAAATCTGTAATCGGGTACCACTCTGAAAAGTCGACACTGACGTCATGCAGTGCCCGACACGCTGTGCACTGGTGCGTGTCACTCGGTGACACAACTTTATATAACAATAGCTCGGAGACCAAGTGAGTGAGGTCAACGAGTGAGGTTTCGTATGATAGTGTAAGGTTGTCTGGTACTTACAAAATAATTTCGCCCCCTTCCCCCTCTCCCTCTCTCTATGAGAGATGGTTTTAGGATATAAGTAGAATATAGAAATTCAATCCGCTGTAAACAGCCATAGTTCGAAGACGAAGCAAGTTTGTCAGCTGTGTTAAAATAATCGGGTCTGGTGTTTTAACTGCAAATCTCTAAGTTGTAGCTCTGAATACAAATTGCCAATTTTTTTATTGACCTAGGTACTTATATACTTTTTCCCTCTAGGTAGATTAAAATGCAGATAACATGAATACATCTGCCAGTACATAGCTGTTCAATAAAAGCCGACTACATAAATCCGTAGCGCGGTTGGCCACAGAGTAAATATTCAATAAGAGGGTCCGTGTATTGCACTAGCGATGCAGTTTGCACACTTCTCAATATACCGATATTGTTTTCGTTGTATTGAAGACGAGAATCAAATATGTGATACCGCTGTATTTCTGTAAAGCTGTTTGGTTTAAGCTTTACCTGTTTCAGTTTATTGTGTATTCGGAGCTTTTTGAATTGAGAATAAGAGGTTTATGTTTATTCAAAATAAAATAATACTAAAATAACACTAAAATTAATACTTAAGCTAAAATTACAAAATACCTAACTATTTTACAATTAAAATACCTGGCCCAGATCGCTCCCTGCAGAGAGTGTCCCGAGGAGGCTGGCGGCGTTGACCCGCTGTATAACGAGGCTTATACGCTGACCAAAGTAGAGGCCAGCTTTCTGGTCCCGGGATGTTTCTACGAGGCGCTTGGCTATATCCCCGTAGAGGCAGTGGGCTCCGGGCCCCCACGGCGCCAAGGTCTCCACTCCGAACGGCGCAAATATGCAATCACCACCCAGGCCCGCATATTTGCGCCGCTTGAGGTTCTCCGCTGATGCCGCTGCTGACCCGGCCTTCGCCGCCGTGGCTGGAAGGTGGGACGGGGCAATGGTGTCGACGCAGGTAGCGTCCCACACCAGAGACCGTCCCAGCTTCCAGGGCACGAGTGTCATACCGTCGGGTCTTTACTGTCATCGCGAGCCAGACCATTGGGTTCCAACACGGCTGGCGCACACCCGCGGTGACAAAGGCCCGGCGGATGATGTCGTTCAGGTCGGCTTGCCTCGGAATGCGCCCGGCACTTCGGGCGCACGATAAGCCATGGTGGCCATGCTGGTCAACAGTTTAATAATTAAAAAAACAGGTTTAGTCATAAAAATAACAGGTTTATTCATACTTGACTTATTCAACGAAGCCATAGAGGGAGCATGTGGATAGACTATTTTTATGTATAGGCTTTTTATGTAACTTATATATGCACTTATATGACATATTTTTAAACCCCGCCACTGAGTCCGTTGTCCCAGCTACCGACGCTCTTTGTTCTAACATAGGTAGGCAAATAACACTGATATGATAATCAGAATGGTGAATAATGACGAGGAAATTTATTTATCTCAAAAAGCAACTTCATTTGACGGGTCTAAGGAAACCCAACCTCACGTTTTGAACATAATTGGGTAAGAATTCTGAATTCATTCTTGAAAATATTGAGAGCTGAATTCACGTAATTATTTAGCCAGCCAAACGTTTCCGGCATATTTCCTCTATTCGAACTGTACGACAAGTATTAATAGGAACACGGCAGAAAAAGGAACTATCGAAAAAGTATGGAAAATTTCAAGGAAAATCAACCAACGCGACATTTTCGCATAGACCGTGGCGGCACCATTCAAGTTCAAATGTATCTTTGTCGGAGTGTATTTTTAACATCGCTTCCGACGCCATTCAGGACTGCCGACGACTCGTTTCGATTCTCTATTATGTCGTTCCATTTAGGGTCCGATTAATATAACAATGACTTACATTGTCGAAGGAAAATATCGACGAGATTTCTTTTCGGCGTAATTCTTAGGCAATAATAAATTACGTAATAGGGAACGTTTTAGGGGAATGAGTTTGCGAAAAGTCGTTACCACGTGTTGCTAATAATATTATATTGTGACTGATATAAATTACCTACGTGGAATATACAGCACGATTGATTTTTAGGTAGCTACTTAGGTACCTATCTAATTGTCAAAAAATGTTACAAGAAAAAACCCACCAGGCAGAAGAATTAATCAAAAATTTGGTTTTAAAATAACTTAAATTCTTTTTAAAATTCAACAATATTTTGGGTATAATTTCTCCCAGTGCATAAGCTAAGATAGCTTGGCAATTAACTGTATTTATACAACCCTCAAGTAACAACTTACTATTAATATACGAGTAATTATTATTATAATCACGTCACACATCCCATTTGCTCAGCATCTGTACTGTACATAAGCAGTATTAAGTGAGTTTCCGTCAGCTTCCTTCTCCTACTGGTAATCTTCGCTGGGCAGTGAAATTTTATGGATGGGACAGATGGAAACGTCACCGCGGCGGGCCGGTCTCGGCGGTATAACATTTGGATTTATTCAGTCGTGAAATTAAACAAGCCCCCTAGCGCCCTCTATCACAATTTATGTTCGCACTAGATTGTAAAGGTCTAACGCCGGAGGAAGATCTGGGATTGTACCCTCATTAATTGGGTAAGTCTATGACTGGCGACGTATTTTGAGCCTGATTGTACAGGGATTTGGATAGAGTTGTCCCTGATCGTTAAATTAGATGAAATAGTGATGATTTTGGGTGCTATGGGTTTAATGGCGTTGTTTTAGTTAATTGCTGGTTAAAAGTGATTAATAGCTTAAATGATTATACCGTTATTTAAGTATTTTAGATGAGTTGTTTTTTGTAATGAGAGACACTTTTTATTCATTCTAAAATATAAGTACTTTATTTATTGCGTCAATAATACACAAACTGAGTTTATCTACTAAACTTTTAAACCTTAGCAGCCAAATAAACGCTAAACACTTTCGACGTCTTTTCTATCAATTTTTTCGTTATAGATCTTCTTTGTAACTCAGCCAACAACGCTGTAGCTTGTAATTTAGGTACAGGCACCCTGCAGCCATTTTGGAACGGAATCGGACCGATCTCATAGAAATCTAGAAAACCGAAAAATGAATTCTGTATGTCTATGTGTTCGGTTATAATCTGTTGCCCGCAAGAAACCTGTTGCCCGCATTTCAAATATTTAAATCATTTTCAAAATTGCACATTGCAGCAATTTCGAAAAGGATCAAATTCAAATACGAGCAAACTGGCGGGCTAGACATACCTCGCACATTTGTCGGCCCTTCGCCTCGGCCTGTACCACACTCATGTCCTATTACTCGGCGGCACTACATCATGATAAGGGTAACTTGGAGGGTTCCAAGGGTACCGTAAATATTCATTACACCACATTGAACTCTTGTTAAAGAATAACTTGAGCCATTTTTCCACTCCAATTTTGTAATGGAATAGCTTGGTGCTGATGGATTGTAAAACTTTGGATAGACTGCAAAAAAAATTGCAAATAGTTCTGAACTAATCCGATCGCCAAACTTTATTTCTGTATCTATCTTCTTCCAAATTACTTCAAGCTATCCAGGAACCTTTACACGCATATTAATGTCTAGGCTACAGAAGCATGATCAGAAAGTTTGGACACAGTCAGAACCAGACCGGGTTACTTCTAGTGACACATTTTCATCCGAGCCCCTCCGTGTCTAGGTGAGAACGTTGATCTGTCGATCCAGGATTCTGTCGTTCGAACCACGTCCACACCACGGGTCATGTTAGAGGCCTACGAGCGGCCTGAAATAACTCTGACAATACATAGACTGAGTACTGAGTTTTGAGTTCGAGACCAACGGGTGATTAGTAAGATTCTCCAGTCAGGCAAAGGTAGGGAAAGTGAAAATGTACAGTGAAAATGTGACCCCATTTTCCTGTACAGCTTTTATGTTTCAAGACATCAATAAATTGACGTTTTTATCATACACGTGTCGCTTGTAACAAGGGTCCGAAATAAAGTTACCTGACGTGTGAATAAACAACGTTAAAGACACGATCATAACAAAAACTTATTCCACGCAGTTTTGGGTATATTAGGTATTGGAAATGTTTGGTTCCAAGAAATGTTTTCAATATGACAGTCGACAAATTGGGGCTCTTCCGAACTCTTTTTGCATGTCAGAGTATTGTTCATGGTCTCTTTAAATGCTCTCAAACTTTTTATGACGACAAACTCGTGTTTATTCTTATAAGTATATTAATTAATTGGCAATTTTTCAAAATAAATACATCAGTTGTTATACGGTTGTAACATAGTCAAGGCTATGGTCGGCAGCGAGAGGGCGTGGGACGTAATGGTGGCCTTCTGTGAGCAGGTAATGGCGCAGAAGGAAGGCGAGGAGCGGATCAGGGAGGACGACCCTACGTCCGACCCGATCCGCCGTAGGAGAACTAGGCGAAGGCGGCTGGCTCACGCTCGCCACCTTCCCCCTTAATGAGGGCCTCCGGGGCAATGGACACGGGGAGTCCATTGCCTGAAAACAGATCCTCGAGTTGGTCAGGCGTGCCCGTGTTCCGGCACGCCACCACAAGCCGAATGGGGACGTCAGTCCCCAGAGTTGGGTCCGTAATGCGGACACCCGCTGGCGAAGTCGCGGAAGTTATGCGCAAGCGTTCCCGTGGCTTCGCCGTCAGGCGGTGCGCAGGAACACCGGGGGGGTTTTGGCCGGTATAAGTCCAGCATGACCTATTCGTCTCCCCTTTGCAGCGAAGAGGTAAGCATGTGCGTTTCCCCCTGTAAAAAAAAGGTAGATACTACTTTACCTATTAAAAAAAGTAATGCTTGCATTTCTGTTTTCAGGTTTGAAGGGTAAGATCTAGCGTGATCTGAGTCCTCATGAGGTGGTAACCTCATGAGGCACTTGAGGACTCTGATCAAGAGCCTCATATCGACGGTTTTAAACTCAATTGGCGTAAAGGATATCCGACGAATAAAGGATACTATCTCTATAATTATTCAATTAGGGTTATTTCAAGCATTATTACACAAAAATATATTTTATTTCAAGTATTTTAGTCTGACA
Source organism: Hofmannophila pseudospretella (assembly GCA_947369225.1). Classification (NCBI taxonomy): domain Eukaryota; kingdom Metazoa; phylum Arthropoda; class Insecta; order Lepidoptera; family Oecophoridae; genus Hofmannophila; species Hofmannophila pseudospretella. The sequence goes on from OX376316.1 coordinate 10,848,359, forward strand.
TCTAACACATAAAGCTTTCAAAATTGACGGTTTTACTTTTTTCTGGTTGTATTGCTCGTCCTGAAAACGTGTAATTTGTCCCTTACGCCAGTTGGCTTGATAGCCGGTATTTACGCTTATAAAAAATACAAATTTAAAATATAATACAAAGCTTAGGTTCTTACTGCTTAGGCTACCTTACTGTTCCCAAGCATTAACTTATCTTTTAATAAACTTTCATTTCCTTATTTATTATGTATAATTAAATGTATAGTGTCAAAAGTACAGTCGGAGTCACAATACCAGCAGTAAACAACTACAATTGTCATGTTTCTTACGTAATGTCGCTCCGACTGTAGCGTAATGTGAGAAGCCATTAAAAGAACATAAATACACAATCGCGTCTATAAATGTCGCCGAGTTTCGTAGTTTGTTGTACTGCATGAAGCGACTGCTGTAATGTTTTTTATATTATGTGCTGTGTAGGAGGTTCTTTTTGTCTGAAATGTTACCTGTGTTCAGCGAATATATTTAAAAAAAACTGTACATTGGCGAGGCTGGTTTAAAGCTAATAATTGTCACGTATGAAAAACTACTGAAGCAGTCGAGTAGTTTTAAAAAAATATTTCAATGCTATGTCAATAAATATAGCCATAACGAATGTCAATATCTATGCCATAAATATCTGCACCTTAATAAAAAATAAATAAACAGGAATCTATAACAACAAACAAGGGAGGAATTTCAGGAACCTTTATTACACAGGAAATGATCATTCAACATAAAACGCTCGCGTGATAAAACAACAATAAAAGCTAAATAAATTAGATGCCATAATACTTATAGGAACAACTAAATCTATACACAGTGGCATGTTAGAAGTATTTTTGTACAAGAAACCAGGCACGCAAAGTTTGTCGGGTTCGTAAGTGATAACAGGTGAGGTGTAGAAAACTTAAAACAAAGAACTGGAATAATAAAACTGCAGTACCACTTTCGTGTTTCAAAAAATAAAGTCCTTTTTCAAAACTCTTTAATTTTAAAAAGGTAATGGAATCTTGAATAAGTTTGATATACTAAAACATAATGTGAGCACAGCATGAATTTGTTAATATAATTTCGCCGTAGGAATAATTTTATCGTAACAAGTAATGGGTGCTACGAAGCTACGATTAACTGTAGCAGCTCTACGATAAATGTTTCTTTACGTCTACAGCTCACGTTTGGGTTTTAAAACTATAAGGGTGAGATTGTTTCGTCAATTTGATAACAAAATTATCTAAACGATTTTAGTAGTGTGAAACCTGTGTTATATACATCTTGCAACACATACTTAAATATTACAACTGAATTTCGTCTTGTAAGGTGAGAAATTCATATTTATTTCAATAATACTAGATTTGAGCTTGTACCGACCTAATAAAATTTCAAATAGAACGTTTCCCACCCTGTAAGACGCATAATTTTATAACAATTTCGTGACAAATAAAAACTAGAAACTAAAAAGTCTGGCATAGCTTTTGTTTTCGTTTATTTTAAAACTGATTTATATAGCCCTGTCGTGCGTCAAGCGTCGGACAATATTTAGGCAGTACTCAACTCAGGGCCAATTTTGGAATAACGGCCCCGTATGTTAAAAATATACGGCGCCCCATTCGTCTCGATAAATCTAGCAGGCAGAGAGAGTCAGGGTAGATAACAAGTGATAGAAATGCTTGAGTGCCATTGTCTACGCATAGATTTTAATTCTCAATATTGTATATTTATTAATTTTCAACCATTTGGAACATATTAGAGCACTGCGGTAGCGTCAAAATCTAGCTGTACTGAACTGAAGAATTTCTTTATATTGAACTTGAAGGAGCACTCAAGAAGACACTGCACACAACTAGTACGGAACACGGCCAAAATACTGCCAAAACATCATCTTCTAGTCATCCCGTGGTACGGCCAACCTGAGCAAGTTATGAATGCTGAAACTATAAACCAATTTAAGAACAGACAGCATTAGCTGCCTGCCTGCTAATCCAATAATACGTTTAAAACAAATTATAGAGGGAATGCTTTTATTCTGCGAACATGTGTCTCCTACAATAAACGATTTACCAGTGTTGACCTTTTCAACTGTTCTTTGGGACAGATAAAAAATAGTATTATGATGATTAGCAGTAACCTATCTCCAATATAATTTTGTTTATTTGTTTTAATAGCATTGTTTTATATCCCTCTACATTATTCTACATTTACTTCCTTTGTATATTTAATTTTCTATGTTTATATATAACTAGTGTGTACTTGTCTTGTCTACATGAATTGAAATATGTTATTTACGTTTATAATATTTGTGAACCCTTTTGGTTTCTGGGTTATTTTTTTTGTTTATATGTATTTCTATCTATATATAAAATATAATAATAATATTGCTACTATAGATTTTGTATCATTGAAGGATAATACGACTACAACCCAACATTAAATTACTGTAGAACATTGATTCATGTATAAGTACAGTGGATACTCTTTGAAACCTTGTCGCAATATGTTTTTGGTTTGATTCCTTGACATGACATTCGTATGATGTGTCAAATAAGTTAAAACGGCAAAGGGTGTATAATTATCTTTTTTTAAAGATTATTTCCTAAAATTGAAATTTGAACATTAAAACCTCCTTTGAGAATTATCCCATAACCTCTAATATGTTGTCCATTCTACATCAGATATACTAGTAACCTGATGAGATGTTTTTTTTTAAATTTCTTGCTTGTCTTGTTTTTCTTGCGCCCTAATTTTATGAACCTAAGTATGGCACAGGCCGTGTTGCGTGTCGCATAGCATTATTTTGTGAGCGAGAATGCTCAAACGGTTTGTTTCTCGCTGTAGCGTGATTTTGACGACACCCTGCCGAGTACCCTTGTGAAAGTGTGTTTGATTGTTGAAACTTTCAGTTCATATTTTCGCAATAAATAGGTACATGGGATAATGGACTAACTGAACTTATACGATTTATTCGACCTTTTGGAATATATAGATAACTAGGTTTGGTACGTCATTTAGCAGGTCAGTACAAATAATTGTAATGTGGCGACGCACGACGCGCCACCACGATTAGTACTTACATCGGTGTAGAACGCGCTATCGAATTTTTTCTGGGACTTCGAAACATCTTCCAACAACTTCCAAACATCCATAGTCGGACTAGGACATCTGGTCACCAGGCACAACACCCCGCTTGGTGGAAGATCTTCCCTTTTCCCTTTCATACAACTAACATTACGTCATACCATGTATGAATGAATTAATTAATTAAAATGTCCTCACATAGCGCGTTCGTACAGTAACATCTAGAATAATTCTTCCACGTGACATAGGTGGACTAGAGCAAAGGACAAGTGGATATGTTTACTAGATATAGACAGCAATAAATAGATAATTCTAAATGAATAGAGAGATAATTCTAATTGAAAAATATTTAGGTACGCTAAAATACTTTAGTCTAATACTTGTGTTATACATACTTAAATATTTATTACATTTAGATAAAAGTCGCGTGGCCTCTAGACTTATAAGTACATAGTTTTCATAAAAAAGGACCACAAAATATGTTCTATTATATAATATTACAAAATAGCCAGAAAAACAAGTCATTACATTTTATATTTTAATTAAAGTAAAAAATTCTCCTATAATTTTACGTACGAACATCCTTTTATTTTACGATTGTTGTACAGTGGATGTACACATAATTACCAAACGGTCACTCGGTTAAACCTTTACGGCGTGGCGTGTAATTTTTCACTTACAATTTAACTGCAAAAGCGCTTGAACCGACGAGGCCTAAACCACATAATAAACGAACACAGAAGGAACACTCAGTATAGGCATTCGATGCGCGAGACACTCACATCACATACTCTCGCAAGTGACGTATAAATGGGTGGCAACTTCGTTTCTTTATCGATCTATCGGTACTGGGGTGATTCTAAAATTTCACTTATGGTAGTTTTACAAAGTACAAATTTTTGTTCTTCACAAATAAAGTAACTTATATTTGCAGAGAATAAGATGGTAATTAATTAAGCAAGGGAAATAAACATAATCAAAATATGTGCAAATCTCATTTACTAACTAACGTTTTCAATAATGATTGCACACCTACTACCTCTTTCTCAAAAACATTTCCTCTGCCCGAAGGTTGCCTGGGAGATATCTCTCTTAGCGATAAGGCCGCCTAAATTGTACTTCACTAATTACTCTTCTATCTTTTGTTTGTTGTTATCTATTTGTGCAATAAAATGTATTTTACTTTACTTTTACTTCGTGAGGAATAAAAAAAGAAAGCCACGATGTGACATTATTCAAGAATCGCCCACCGATTCGCGGTTACCATTCCGCCCACCGATACCATTATCAATTCGCGGAATTGTGTCAGTGCTTCATGCGGCAAACGTATTCAGTTATTATTAATAATGCAATATAGTAAAATTAAGATTCAATTAATTACATTGAACAGCCTGTATGTATGCATCAGGATTAATAATGAATACCGGTTTGTCGAGCGACTGGCGCGAGGGACAGTGCCCAGCAATCCAGTGATAGATGCCCCCTACCTACAGTTACCTGCCTGCGATTCATATTACTGTATTACGATGGTGATGTTTAGTGTTTGTTGTATAAGTAGATCGGTATAAAGGAGTGATATTTAGTTTTATATAAGTATCGCCCAGACAAATCAGAGCTGTGGTTTTAGGGTGTTAAGATTAAAAAATGTAACTTTATAATTAAGCGTTAAATAAATAATAATAATAACTGAGTTTTCCTTCTGTATTCAGTTATTTCGTGCTCAAACAAAAGCCGGCCATTATATCGCGTGAACCCACTGTTATCGTGATCCTCACTAAAATGTACCCAATCCCTCTAATTAAAAGTTTACGGCCGCGGAACGAGCAACGCCCTTGTTATTTATAACGTTACATGAACGAATGTCCTGCTTGTTCGTATAGTTGGGTTGTTTATCCGGCTTTTAGAGGGGCAGTATGATCAAGCCATGAAGGAAATTCTGTTTCTATTTATATTGTGTATAAAATCCGGCTCTAAGGACGAAATGTGAGCATTAATTAATCTTGGTCATTTTTATAGAATCGGGATTAGTAAGAAACAAAAGCCACTTCTTCTTTCTTCTTCTTCTTCTTCTCTTTCTTCTTCATATAACCTATGCTTAAGTTCCTACTGGTGTATGGACTATGAATTGTTTTACATCTGTTTACCTACAAAGATTTGATTTTAGTAATAAAAGTAGAATAATCTGTTTACTCGTATAATTTCATACAAAATTGTAACTGGCGTTACATTGTTGTTTTTTGACATAACATTGAAATAAACTACATCGGGATGAACCGATGTAGTTGATGATTTCCATCTACTATTATAGTTCTGGGTTAAGTGACGCGGTTCTGTTATGATACATACTATAGTTATAATTTTTTCTTGACCAAGATATTTCTTGAATCATTAGGTCTTGGGAGGTTAGGGGGTTTACCACCCCCTTAGTACGCCTTTGTCCTTGTTACTCATATTAACTGTTTTATTTCGTTTTCTAAAAGGCTGACGGGCGAAACACGAGTAACATGGATGACAAATGACTGTGTTTCCTTTTGGGGCAATTAGGAACTGGCTATTTTTAAATGCCGTCCGTAAATTAGACATAATTTTCCGTCTTGCATTATTAATGTTTAAGAGTAGTAGCTATTTTTCCACACTGAGGGATCCAGAAGCAAAAGGTATAATTCGGAATTGCTAGATCCGCTTCCCAACCTGGCGACCGCGAACACATCTCAAGCCCTATCAATTTAGAATAATTTGAACACACAGCGTATGCCAGGCCAAGTTTTGAAAAACTTATCATTTTTTATCTTCAAGGGGTGGGTGTTAATAATCGATGACCTCCTAAGGGTCCGTGATTAAAAAAGGTTGGGAGAGGCTGGCTATGGCAAGTATAAAGTATTTAATCAATCATGACGCCGAAAAAGATCAACTTATAAACTTATTTAAGTAATGACCCAAATAATTATTTTCTGATTAATCTCACATCGTCATTGTAATCAGCCTATTAATGTCCCCACTGTTGGGGCACAGGCCTCCCCTCGCACAAGGGGGTATGAGCCATGATCCACCGAGCGGGCCCAGTGCTAATTGGTAGATTTCACACGTCTTTGAATTTATTTATTTTTTCCTCAGACATGCAGGTTTCCTCACGATGTTTTCTTTCACCGTTAGAACAGTCGGTAAATGTACATAAGAATTCGAAAAAATCCGAAAAACTCATTGGTACGTGGCATGGTTTCGAACCCGGATCTCACATTGCGCGCTATAAATCTACCTATTAATCTTCAAAAACCCACCTAATCATAACAGTTTCATATTTCCATGCTCACAACAAGAGATTGCTCAATTATGTTTATAATTACTAAAGTTTATCGCTCCAGACGGCATTAATAGCCATGGAATCGCGTGCAGCAATAGGTTTGTTGGCGGCCACTGATAACAAAACAAATCCCCTTAGTCACTAAACCAAACGTAAACTCAACGCAAACTCACGCGTAACCCAATACGAAAACAAAGGCGTAACCCTAAACGCAATCTTATTACAGACTCAAGGCTTTCGCAACAAAAGGGGAAAGAAAATGAGTCGATAAGGGGTTTATTTGATGGCCAATTTAGCGTTACACTCGAGACGTTTCGGATTTTAAATCTATTTGCTGAATCAAAATGCGTTGAGACGCAAATTGGAATCAATTGGATTTAAAGAAGCAACTTCAGGTTAAATATCTTTCAAGTTTTTATACAAAGTTGACCATTCTGATTGAGATTTAGGTCGTCTTGCGCGAACCGTCTCACTTCCAATAAATCCAGTTGGTATCTAATAAAATTCAATCGAAGCCAAAGATCGTCAAAGAACGAAGCTGAATAATAGTGCCTTTTGCAACGTACATTCGACCACAGGGCAACCTACCCAAAACGTCATGAGGTTCTGAAATATACCATATGGCGAAAGTATAAGGTTGAATCGAAGATTTTTGTTAAGATATATTTTGCTAGCGGTTGACTGTACTCGTACAGCGAACGTGATTAAAGCGCTCCAGTCATGTAAGCCGGGAAGCCGCACCTCCAACGCGCCCGCGCAAAATTAATAAGCAGAATTACTCTTCTTTACCGTCTCATAAATTACATTGATGGCGACTGCCAGCAGTAACAGAAGCCATAAAGGCCGAGCTTTATTAGAATCGAACAACAAGTGTAATTTATGCCGCTCTTATTCACTTCTGTCTTGTAGTGGGCTATAAAAATAATTTCTGTCAGCGTTTTCAAACATTATTTATCTACTATACGTACGTTACACCTCTCTATTTTGACCTAAAGTGCTAATATAATCAGAATATAATGTAAATAATTCGTCAGAATATAATGTAGTATATATAAATATCAAGTGTGGGAGCGAATTCTCAGATTTTAGTAACCATTCCCCCCCCTCCTCCCACCGCTCAATATTTGTCTGAAAAAAAAAGTCTGGATAGGTAATATATAACGACGTCGTTTTGTAAAACGGCTAGCCTTCATGTAAAACGGCGGCTTATACCATCGGGCGGCGCCATGCCTACTCTTATCCTAATAAAAGTAATTTCCTATTCTATCCTTCATCTTACATCAGTTAATTTATTGCAAAGGGAAAGTCGTTTCCAATATTACTTTGATGGAGCGTAAATCGAAATCAAACGGGACAAAAATAAACGTCAGAAGTAATTCAAGACTTCATTTCCATTCGATTTTCTCTTGTTGCTGGCGTATTGTGATTCTTTTCTAAGCTATCGGGGCATTGTCCGGTGCGATGGGGAAAGCTATTGTGTACTTAAATCAACTAAATGACGTGGGCATGGGTAATAGAAACAAAAGACCTTTTATAATTCAAAATGGATGCTTTCAAAAATGAGATGTGCGCACAATAGATTGTACCTATCGTTTTTCTTGGCTGAAAGAGCGTTTTTTCTGCTTTCAGTCAAATTTATATTGTTTTCATTATTATGCGGGATATTAACATTATTTCTCGGAAGCTGAAATCGTATAGACTGACCGTTATCCTACATCAGAGAATAGATCAACTGAATAGAACATTTTTGTTCGTAAGTCGACTTTTTTGTGTTGTATTTTAATGCATTTTTTTCAGAAGGATGAGTAGTATTACCTACCTGGGTTGTATTAATATCGGCTTATAATAATCAAAATTTCGGTTTTCAGGTTTACTTTCCTTCAATTTTCTCGATTTTTTACAATCAGACAATCAAAGTTTTATTCCAAAAATCAATTCAGTTTCCTCGATTTATACGAAAACGAAACCAACATCAGCGTAGTACGTATAGAGATGAAATAATAAGTATACGTCAATGAGGCTGTTTGACCCTCCGTCACCCAGCATCGATCATCATCACGATCTGCGTTGGTGGCTACCGAGCTAAATCAGTTTATACTGACCCAAGAAACACCTTTGAAAAGCAAATTCCATTAATAAAAGGATTAAATATATTTTTTGTATCGAGCGTCATATACAGCCCGTAGTATGGAGAAAGGCCTTCCGCGCGACACTTAATATTTTTGACATACTTTTGTGATGCAATGTTTTTAAAGTTTATATTTGTATAATCCTGGATACTGAGGCTCTTTAAGAATATTTTTTAATGAACACATATACCAGTATTTTTAAAGTCGTGGACGATTATGAAAAATATTGACATGTATTTTTTTACCTATTGTATCATTTCTCGTATTTTTTCTATTGAATTACTAAAAACTAATACCGAAAATTATTTCATCATCTTCATTTATACAAAAACGATACCAAATATGACCTAGAAGCTAAAATAATGACGGTATGAATTTTAAACGTGAACGCGGCGGAGGGCATCTTTGACCAAACCCCCACCCCCCTCTACAACCTTCGCCGGTGGCTACCAGGCTAAATCAGCTTAGATTGACACAAGGAATATCTGTGTAAAGTGGCTTGCTTTAATCACAAAGTGCAAGGACCTCTACTATGGACAGTAAAATAAGAAGAAACATCCGGATTCCTCCTTAATCCTTTAAATGTAAATATTTTAAGTCAGACTTCTGTTTATCTTGTTCTTTCCAGACTGTTTTCATTTTAACCTTAGCAAAAATACTTACCTGGAATCCATTTCCTGGTTACTTTGCCGCGGTTACTTTTCTTATGAGCCATAAACTGCCCGTTTATGAGCAATTTCACGAAATATGAATTTCATGAGATTAACAAGATTTACTGTTTACCATTAAACGTCATGATAAAGTAAACTAAATTGTTCCGTGGCAAACTATAATTAAGATAATAATTTCTTAAAATTGGGAGGCACCGGGCACCTGAGGGATAGGGATTGGCTGTAGCATCTACTCTTGGTCCTGGTTTCTATCAGACTTGACAGTGACAGTCTTGGTTTTAAGTTTCTTTAAAGTCTCTTGCGTTGAAGCATGTATCCAAAATTCAGAAAGAAGAAGAAAAAGAAAGAAGAAAAACACTTTATTGTCACAAAAAAAACATATTTAGTTCACTCCATAATAGTATTGGCAATAGTACCTATTGCCTATCCTTCCTATCCGCTATCCTTCCTCACCTCCTCAATAAATGACATCAACAGCCATTTTTAACTTTCTATCAATCTTCTTAATTTAATGCTTGAAATGAAATCCTCGTCATCGGTTTGGTCGAGCCTTAATTCTGTGATCAAAGTGAATCCTTAGTCTTATCCATTAGTCTCATTCATGCTCTTCATGATACCATAAGCTTTCTTGGTCCCGTCTCTGTAAGACTGAGACCAGTGCTCATCACTAAAGTAAGCTATTAATGCCGACGCACGACACTGCGCTGCGTTTAATTAATGTGCCCTATTATGACACGAAATTAGGGAAGTGCCACATCGCGTGTGACACGTACGACGAACGTAGCTAATCCGGAGATTAGCGAGTGTCCTAAATTACTTAATCCCGGCAAATGCAATACTCGCGTTGTCTGTCGTGTCGTGTAACTCAAAGGGAATCCGTTGACACGTCAGCCATGTGATATGTTCTTGATTTGAAATCATAGAGAATGGACAATGGTTTGTTTTAATTATTACGACTATCAATTAATTAATAATGTAATATATTACCAGTTGTTGCAACCAATTATGTCAATAAATAAAATTAAAATAATTCTTTGGGAAGGATAAAGAAGGGTTATACCTAAGGATACGCTTAAACTATACGAGTATGATACGATACTTAACTTCAGTAGGAATAGCGAAGTTGGGGTTTATGTCATGGACAAAGTGATTAATGATGGCACTATTTATAATGCCCGGGCAGTACGAATAATGACAAGTCGAGTTGGGCAATATGTCACAGAAACCTAGTGGATGCGAAACCGACTCCGATATTGTAGGTTATGTTAGGTTGGTTTATGACAACCACGCAACAAACCGTAGCGGGGATTCTTCGACTTATCTGTGTGCCCCCTTAACGACACTTTGGCCGGCTATGGCCTAACTATGGTTATTATCATATTGACGCCTCATTTTGACCAATATTCAAACTGTCTGGACATTATGAATAATGTTCTATTAATCACTTGGTCCATAACATATACATCCCAACTTAATTTTTGCAACTGGTAGATTTATTTGTTCGTACAGCAACTGGTAGATGACTAAACCAAAAAGTTAGGTAAGCATTTACCTACCTATATTTACATAAAAAGGGTATAATAGATATTATGTTGCATGAGGCCTTTAACAAAATGTTCTTAGATAGCGCAATATAATTTTGAGTGCATCTTGGTCTGAAAACGTCACTAAAATTTAATGCATCATACACGTGTTTAAGTATCCCAAGCGTGTTTAAGTATGCCAATAAATATTTTATGAAACATTTCAAAGGTAAAAGAAGACGTCCATTCCGATAAATTCTACGTATGTAAGTAACACAGAATTGATCTGTCTATGGTTTACGTTCATGTGTATTTTCAAGTGTTCACTGCAAATTGAGTAGCTAGCGAAAGAGGACAAGTTCATTCAAAAGGAAATTAAAATACCTGGACCTAAAGTGAAACAATAGTTCCTACCATGGAATATGGAAAATTGTAATTAATTTCAAATTGTAATTTTATTAATCTAATCCCTGAAAGCAAAATTGAAAGAAAGAGAAATTAATGTCAATTGATTAATAATAAGATTATCCTTCCAAACAAAAAATATAATTTTAAGAAGAATAATGTAATTTAGTTGATTTAACGGCGATTAGTATAGGGCATTAATTGTAACATTAATAAATTTATTTCATTGAATATTTACGATCATGGGTAGTAGGATCTGAATAGGAATTGTTACCCGAGATTTCTCGTTCTCGATTTCCCGGGAAATCGGCGTTTCTCGATCCCGGGAAATTTCCCAGAAAATCCCGGGAAGTTACTCGAATTAGTTGCCTCGTATGACACGCTGTATCCAGTGCCGGTACGAATATTCTAAATCCGTCCCAAACACGGAAAAAAAGTTCAATTCCTGTTCGCGAGTGTTCTCGTCTGTTCACACTGCGAATGTGGAGCAGGCATTTGATATTCATTGAAGTAGGTAATAAAACAGTTAAAACTTAATATATTTCATTATTTTTTTGCCACATGATATAAATTAAGTAACATAGATAAATATTTATTACAAGAAAAACTTAAATGATAATTTTTGTATATTTAAAAAAATACATTGTGTTCTAGTATATATTTTTATATTTATTTTTTATATTATTTTCTTCTCTTTCTTTATAGTTTTACAACATATACCATAACCGCTTCCCATCGGAATGACGAGCCGTATAATGGACAGACACTCACTATGTATTTCTATCCTTTTTCTTTCTAGTTTTAATTGTTATCTATTTCATCTTTAGGTATTTATTTATTTGTACTTTTATTATTTATTCTTTTAATATATTTTTGTTTTCGTCCCTGACTGCCGTTTCGCCCGCGATGCCTTCGTCCTGGCACAGCTGAAAACCAGCGCTGCGGTTCTGCCGTACCGGTCAGACCGCAGCACATTCTGAGCATGTGTCCTTTTGATATTGCATTGTTTTTTTTAATTTCCAATTTTTTTTAAGTTTAATAATGTGTGCAATGTTAAATAAATGTTTTTCTTACTATCTTTCTTTAATAATATATTTTTTTAATTTACCTTTAAAATCACTAATTTCCCGAATTCCCGGGAATTTCCGGGAAATGGAGCTCGAAAATACTCGTGACCCGAGAAATCGAAAAGGTCGTGAAATGACAAATCCTAGATCTGAAACAAATCGTCTGACAAGGAAATATTTGATTTACCATTGATGCCTTTTTAAATTGATATTGAATTCGAGTAATCAGTGAGACTTGTTCTTAGTAACACGGCTAAAGTTTTACAAACTACGATACGGGAGAATGAGAGACCGAGTGACGGCGGCGTATGAGCGGCCCTCGATTAATTGAAATGACAGTTTGCAGTTGCGTTCTTTAACTTTACACTCGTGTTGTACAACTAGTTCGCATCGTATGGATAGAGAAAGGATTTTGTAGAACTACTGTAGAAAGAGTCTGTAGTGTTATTTATCTGAAAGTATTTTACTATATATAGTAGTTATTACTGTTACAGTAAAGTCGACCACGAGCTATAGTATACCATCTGTCAAAAACCTTCGATTAAATCTCAACCTTATGCCTACGCAATATGATATATTTCAGATTCTCAAATTTTGACGTTTTGGGTAGCTTGACCTGTGGTCGATTGTACAATATCGGTATTGGGAATCACCGTTATCTAGACTATGTCAGCCATGGCCCCATGGGAGAACAGGAAGTGATAATAGCCATTAATTTGTTATGGTTTAACTGAATTATGTTGTTTCAAATTTTTCAATGTCCATGATTCATAGGATATTCAGTCAATACTTACCTAATTCATAAGTCATGAAAGGTGTTGTTTAAATAAAGTTTTTTAGGTATGCATTTATTTTTTATTTTATAGACCATGAATAATGAAATAATATTTTAGCTAGGTAATTATATGATATTAAATGTCAGGGGGAAAAAACTACGAAATTAAAAAAAGTGCGGTGTTATCCTAGATAATGTTACACGCAGCTGTATTACGAGTAAAACGTTCGCAGATTTTTAATATCTCAGTCCAAAAACGTTGTCTGGCTGAGATGTAAAAGTGGTCTGTTTATTACGTCAATTACATTTTTCCTTATCTCGGCATGTCTCGGCTGCGTAAAGTAGCATCAACAAAACGAAATGAAAACGTTCTCTAAAAGTGAATTTTCATTTAAAGTACTAAGGCGGGTATTCACGAGATGTTATATAGTAAGTAGTTGTACTTAGTTGGGAGAGGAAATATTGTTTGTTTAACGTTTTAACAAACAATTAGTTTAAACTGATTATTTTTGAGGAGGATATTGAGGAAGATTCTGGGACCAGCCAAGAAGGAAGATGGAGGGTGGAGGATGAGAAAGAATAGGGAGATAGAAGAGATGGTGAACGAGCCGAACATTATAGGAGAGACGAAAGCGGCTCGACTCCGATGGCTCGGACACATCACTAGGATGGGGGAGGATCGGGCAGTTAAACGAGCGTATGTGGGACGCCCTAACGGACGACGTCCGGTCGGACGTCCCAGATACCGCTGGCGCAACGAAGTGGAGAAGGATCTGCGGGAGCTCCGGGCGCCTGACTGGCTCGAGACTGCGCAGGAGAGAGAGCGATGGCGCTCTTTGGTATCGGAGGCCAAGATCCACTTCGGGTCGCTGCGCCAGCGGAGTAAGTAAGTAAGTAAGGGGATTGATCGTGCAGAGTAGCGACGTCAATCTAAAAATTCAAACAGGGTTAATTAGTAACCCTAGCTAGCTAGCTAAAAATACTACTGTTGGTTTTGAGTTTTTTAAAATAAAACTTAACAATGTAACAAATATGACTTTTTGTCGATTGTCGGTGCTAGTGTATGCCATTGCGATCGAATCTCTTGTGATAATTGATTTTAAGTTTAATAAAATAATAAAAAAGAATTACAAAGAAGTATTAAAAACTATAAATTACAAACTACAAACACAAAATGTATGTAAGCATCTTTATACTTTGTAGTACAAATTACAAAGTACTACCTACTTATCTACAAAAATACACTAAAACTACTGGGTCACGTAAAATTTTAACCACTCTCCTATCTAACTCCTAATTATTATTCCTAATAATACATCAATCAATTATATTCATTCGTATATAGGATTTACCGAGTTTATTTACTGTACATAATCTCTGGAAATTCATCAACATACAGATTTTCTTCATATACATTTTTCTTTACAGTAAAACCGAACACGTTCCAAAAAGGGTCTCAAGATCAAACGTATATATCACAGCTGAGAGATGCAAGGGCATTTTATTCGAGAAGGCTGCCAAGAAAGTGGAAGAGAGACAAACCCAAGAGCTTTAACCATATTATAATAAGATGTGTAACCTTTTTCGCCCTGTTGTAATAACTTGCTATCATCGTGTTATATTTTTATGTCCTCTTTTTGGGACACTAGACTTCCCAAGGCACGAGGGGTTACGGGCGGGGCAAATGCCTTTGAAAACATCTTCAGACCAGACATGCAGGTTTCCGTCATGTTTACATCCACTGTTAGAGTACGCAGTAAAATTATATGTCTATTTTTACTGGGCTTACGTAATAATATTATTAAATTTACTACAAAATACTACCTACCGCACTAACTCGCGCCTTTATAGTTGTGCGTCGTAAAAAGTGGAATTAATAATCTAAATATAAATGTAAAAACCCCCGACTTACCACTTGTAGAGATCCCCAGGTCCGCAAGCTTCCAGATTTAGAAAGGGCAATATGGTCCAAAATATACGAGCTACAACTCGAACCACCTGTTATTTTTCCAGAGATCCTATTTGACTTCAAAAATACCCTAAAATTCTGGAAAACCCTGATTCCATTTTTATCAGGTATTGCTAAGAACATATTTTAAAAAAACTCTGTTACATAAAATAATATAAATCGGATAATAGGTTATGTAAGATGTCACAGACAAACAGGCATACGCGTCAAAATTACAACACCCTTTCCAAAAGACCGACAAAAATCGAAAGTTAAAAATACTACCTATCGCATGGACTCGTGCCTTTATAGTTGTGCGTAGTAAAAAAAAAGTGGAATGAATAAAAAGTCGGCCACTCTGGAGTGATGTAGGCGGTGCATGCAACGCGGGGAAGTTGACAAATGAGACCGGCTTTCGTTGTGTTTTTACTTTTTCCCTCGGATTCCCATTTTAATGAGGGCGCGTTGAATGCCTTATCTACTGTGATTCATAATCCGCGATAATACGGTCTCACGCTATTTTTCACGAGTTACCGCTAGAGCATAAAAAAGAAAAAATACCAGAAGGGAACTTACAATTAGTACTAGCGTTCGCGACTTGAGGCACTAATATAATAACACATTACCGTGCTGTCGACCTGTTTGTTATGCGGCTGAACCGACAAAGAACTTGCCGCGTGTAACAGCGTGCGAGTATGATGAGTGCTTTTGAACGCTAGTACTGAGTTTCCATTCTGTATATTTGTCTATTTCATGGCTAAAGTGTTGCTTTCCACACTTTCCCGGTTTAAATGAAACCAGACTATGAGGTAGTGCAACTCGGGAATAGCTTTGCATCTCGAGAGTTGAATAATGATGGGGCCATTTGGGAATGTTGAGTTAAGTATAAATAACTCGAAATAGTGCTCCTGAAATGGGGAATGCTCTCTAGGTAACACTGTTTTCCCAGAAAAGACCATCGTGAAGTTTGAAGTCCAAAAAGAGTGTAAAAGTGCAATGGTCTATATTTTCTAACATTTCCAATTGTATAGAAACCCGAATAGACGATAGACAGTTCCAAGTGTAGTATATTGGCTAGCAACATTAACATTTAATTTAAGTATTAGCTCTGGTATCCCCGCTCTCTTTTGTGTGGACTGTGCCACTTTCAATACACGTAATTATCTGAAACTATTTAATTATTTATTTCCGCATTTATCCTGGCTCTGGACCTAAATACAACAGAAACATGGTGTCAGAAGTGGGATAGATATAGTATAGTGATATAGTTCCATCTATATCAGTTTCCATACAAATTATTTTACATATTTAATTCTATGCGAATAAATGATGTTATGTACATATATTTTATGTAAAAATTACCTACATAAGGTAGCATAATTATCTCTAATCGAGTATATAAAATGCATGTGAAAATGTAGAGCTAACTGGAAAGAGGCTAAAAGCTGTATGGATATAACACTTCGCGAGAGATGAGTGCTTCATAAATATTGACCAAAAAGTTTTAACCCGGGCTTTAAAATCCTTTTTGTTACAAACTCGACACAACAATTTGGGCCTTATTAATCGCTCATGCTATAATTGCTTTAATGAAGCTGCTTTAATTCGATAACGATTGACCTTTTAAATAATTTAATATTTTGGATAATAATACGGTATCTATAAGTGGTTGAAGGTTGTAATCAAACTGTTATGGTTATTTTATGCAAAAACTGACCTAGTTACAATTCTACTTAAGATATAATATCTTATCTTATTCTTCTTTAATTCTTCTTTCTACTTACTTCTTTCTTTTATTTTTAAAAGTAAAATAATGGTAACTGATGTATAGAAATACATCAATATAAAATCGCAACCAATGATATGATTTTAAATCAACAACAGTTCCATAAAAAATCAGGAAAGTTTTTCATTTAATATCTACATTTTGAACCTGAATAATGTGATAAAGTGCATACGAAACGATTAATACAATCTAGGCGATCTCTTTCAGATAACCTCGAAGTTCCGACGAATCCGGAAAATTAAATTCGGACGATTTTTTTGGGACGTTTGGGACCAATCCGTAATAAATCTAATAAGATTATATATAGATTCACAGTATATTTATGTGGTCACTTCTACTCCATTCTTCTCGCTATTTTCAAAATGTCTACCGAATTCAAACATGGACGATATCTGTTATTGATATCGGTATAACAGAGATTCGGAACAGCCAGAAAACCAGCACAAATTTTCATATTTGTAACAATGATCATTCAAATCAAATCAAAATCAAAATGTTTTTATTGTAAGTGCCTTATAGTACATTTTATAATGTCATTTTTTTTACTCTACCACCGCTTCGTAAGGTGCTATAGCTGAAAGGAAAGAAGCGGCGCAAGAAACTTTCAGCAGCACATCTTTTGAAATAAATATATCTTACAATAATTATGAATACGATCATATACACAATGTGTAGAGCTGGAGGTGAATTTAGGACCAAGTCTAATTTATCATTTAAGTAGTCATTTATTTTATATTAACCACTTTAACATAAGGTCCGTCTTATATGGGTCTTAATTTTTTTCTGTCATATTTATTACACTATCAGGTATCTTATTATAAAATCGTACACAGTGACCTATATATAATGAGTTTACTAAGTCTGAAGCGTGGGATTATAAAACCTCTAGATAAATCAAACAGTATAATTTTAACCCCTGCATGTCATTTATTACAGCAGGCGATGACGGGCACCTACATTTGACGATCAGTCTCTTTTATTCGACAAAAACACTCCTACATACCTTATTCACCTCACTCAGCGCAGTAAGATTTTTTATTATTATTCTTCCCCTTTTTGTAGTAACACACCACGGGTGTATCGGGTGGCTCGCACTCAGTATTATTACATTTGGACACTGTATTTTTATTTTTATCTTCAATTTCCAATACTTCCCAGTAACCCGCCAGTGAGTTTCTTGAATTCCTTTTTGTACATTTTTTTAATTTATTCTGTTACTCTTCTGAGTTAGTAGAAAAGTTGGATTTGCTTTGAAATCGGCTTTACTTGCGAGGCTTTTTTCTTATAAAAAAGCCTCGATATATTCGTCTATATTATTTCTGCAGCAGCTTTAAAAATAAACATAAGTTAAATCATTGATGTGGCTTTAAGGATAACGTCTTTTACATTTATTTTTTTCAATGTTACCAATTGTGGTATGTATAGTGTGTACTATAAAGTCCAGATAATGCGGAGCTATACGCAAACGGATATTTTTCCGGGCTTCTTTGCCGATAATCTATTCGAAGAAGAATATTGAAGCTTGTATGCGGGAAAGATAGGTAGATTGTCATGAGAATTAAATATTAGCAACTAAAGCGAAAGAAGAATGCCAGGTATCACAAAGATTGGTTTATGTACGTCACCAAGTGCATAATAATTATTTATTTATTCATGCATAATCATGAGTTACATACCGATGTTATTTATTATGTACAATTATTTAGTCCTAACATGATGAACCTTGTCGGTATAGCAAGTTTGTAAGAGTAGTTATTTTCGCATAATAATTTCTAAATGTTTATCTTCAAAATATTCCCGAACTGAATAGTAGCTTTTGGAGGTTAATAAGTCCCTTAGATACTTTTGAAATTGCATTTTAGTTTGGACTTTTTTCAAATTTTCAGGGAGGTGGTTGTAGACATATCATATCACTGAAGGAGAACTACCCGTGTATTCGTGGTAAGGTGCCGTAATGACGCGCGAAGCGTGAAATACGCCAACATTTCGGTACCCAGGGAAATGGAATGCACCTGGCTCCTTAGGTTTTATGTGAAGTTTCCTCACCTTCTTACGGTGCTTCGTAAGGGCTGCCAATATCGCCGTCCTCACTTTGTGACCCCTCATAATACGAGTAATACTTCTTGAGAGGGTATTGAACGTGGGCCGGCCTTCATCACACCGCATTGTAATTTTACGAGGGGTATGCTTTAGTTAGCATTTTGTTGAGTTGTTGAGTAGTTTGTAGAAAGAAAGAATGAAAGAAAGAAAGAGAAACACAAAAAAAATATTGCCACAAATAATAAAATAATACATATTTAGTTCACTCCATAATACTATTGGAAATAGGCACCTGGCTCAGCTAAAGCTTGAGTGAATACACTTGCGTGTAAACACACAGCACTGATTTTCAGCCAGTCCTTATATAAAGTTAACCAACTAACAATTGCGACAATCTAAGTACTGCTTTATGGTATGTGCTCATTAAATAAATTAATAAACTACATTGTTAGTGTAGTGTAGTGTAGTAGTGTAGTGTAGTAGTGTAGTGTAGTAGTGTAGTAGTGTAGGTAGTTCTTTATGTTACTCAATACGCGTAGCTTAAATGTTCATACAATGTTATATTCCTAAAATCCTGTTTCAACTTAGCATCAAAGGGATATATACCCGGACTCATCCCAAAAAAATGTAAAATTTTGGGACGAATTTTGTTTTACGAGTCAAAAATAAATCGTCAAAGGAACCATCTATTAGTCTGCTTATCTTATTTTTATCCAACCATTAGTTTCGTTTCATGTAAAGCTGTAAAGCTGGTGAAAGCTTTACATGAAACGAATGAGCTTTCGATGAGCTTTTCATTTTCGTACCTACTTTAGGGTGTATTTGCCATGTCAAACCTTATACAAATCAATTTACAGCAACATTTTTTACTAATTTTAATAATACTCATTAATATCATTATACCGATTTTCTGGCCGCTTCCGACTCTAAAAGAAATATTTGTTGTCCCAATCATTGAGAAACAATGATTAATTTCTCGAAAGCATCGATTACTATTCAGCAATAAATAAATAAAGAACCTCATTAATCGTAATCAGATTGACGAGCATTTAATTTGAGAACACAATAATCTTCATTAAAGATTCCTTGCGGTAAAAGATTTAAATTGAAGATAATAATATTTATTATTCCCGTATACTTGAAATTAATGTTATTGGTAGGTGAATATGTAGATAAAGGTGATTCAGTTTGGTTCACTGAATCATAATACTTATTGTGGAAATTGGAAACGTCTGCTTTCTGGGTGCTCACCTTTATCTATCTGTAGAGCGGAATAATTCAGACCATCGAAAATTTGAACAAATTAAGTTAAACAAAGTAGTTCAATCCAATGTACTTTAAAAAAATCTCGTGACAAATCAATAAGAATTATTAAAATGTATATTCACCATAAAGAAGAATGCCAGAAAGTTTATCCCGTAGAATTCAATTTGTCAGTAACGAGACGAAAATTTTGACAACTGGTCTCGAAAATCAAGCTCCATATACAATAGCGCCATTAATAGTCTGACTGTAACACTGTAACACTCTGACTTTTCTAATACTCTAACCTCAGTTGGTCCCATAGAGTATTTTCATCCTCATAAGAAACAGTATCGATTGACACCATAAAAAGAAAATTCAAAATCTGTGAATGCAGTTATAGATAACTCCAAAAGTTAAGGAAGTTCTCGTTTTTGTTCGTTTCGTTAACACTTAAAATCAAGGAAAAAGAAGCAAGGACGATCCATCTCGAAAAACTGCCTACCGATACCGACTACTGAAGAACGGCGGAAATTTCTGGTAAACCGTTTCGTGATGGTTTCCGTACGAGCTCGGCAAAAATACCACACAACTCCGTAGGCAATCGTTAAATTTCGAATAAATGTGTCATTACCACACAGGTCAGATGCGGAATTATGGCAATGCCTCTCAAAAACTTCCAGAGATGACAGGAAATGCGCGGTAAATGGTTGTGTGATAATTTCCGTATGCTAGACAATAGAGACTAAGCGACAAGAAAGGCAAGCTTTGAATACACAGTATGTCTCAGACCTCGTTTTTCGAGAGAGATTTTCGTTTCAAATTGTCAAAAAAATCCTATGTGATAAGCCCTCTGAAATAAGACATAAATACCTGCCTAATAACAGTGAACGTAAACGAACTGTCAGCAAGAGATAAAATCGTTACCGATGGAGAAATAGAAGTAATAGGTAGCATATTTTGGGTTTACGCAAACAAAAGTCCCAAAGGCAAAACAAGGTTAATAAGAATAATAAGCAAAAAATATTTTTAGAGAGCACAAATCTTGCTCTATAACTCACCGACCACAAAAACCAGTCTGCTCGCTCACGTACTCGAACAAAAACAAAACAGTGATCTAAGGCCCAATATGTTTTCTGATATCTTTTGTTTTTCCGACCTTTTGTCCTGAATGGCAATAGGGTGATCCAATTTCAGATGCACGTTATCATCTTGTTATAACGAAATGTTTACATTATGGGATTTAATGTAACTTGGGTTAGATTTCCGGGAATTTGTGGTTATCCAGGAAATCTCTAAGGTGTATCTACGGTATTTATTTGCAACATATTATATTATATAATGGAAAATTAAAGATACCCTTAAAACTAAAATAAAATGGGTTTTGAGTGTAGCTTTATATTGGACACTTGACTAACCACAGGATAGGTAAGAAAAAGAATAATTTACGAATTAAAAAATGTGAAAATATGGAAAATAACTACTTCGATGTTCTGAGTACAGTGTCAAAGTTAATGCATAACCAAAGGAACACCCCTTATATAAGTACTAATTTGATTTTAGATAAGAAAACAGTTTTCTATTTATTATTAGTAGTGCTATTCGACAGTAGTAGAGTTCAGTATTTTTATATTTTGTAGTATTTTTACATGTGATGATAGAAAAATTTCATTCAACAAAGTTATCTAACATCTCCTGTTATGTGAGTCTCTGTGAAGTTCAATGAATTCCTAGCATTGTGTGCTTACTAGAATTGGACTCACGAAAGGGTACGATCATAATAGTTTGAGTTGAACGACCTCTTTACAGCAGTTACCTCTTTAGTTCTGATTGTTGAACAACAAACATGGTACAGTAGATAGAGGTGCTAGACAGAAACTCATTGGGTTCTAGGCATTACAAAATTGTCTTACTTAACAGGCAAAAACGACCGCTATGGAATTCCAAGACACTATCTTCTCTAGCATTATGTCATTTTTCTAAGTGTATGTCCCGTTCGTCTTATCTTTTAGTTTAGTTAGCTCTTCTCTATTTACTTATTTATGTACTTAATTCCATTTCTTACCATTTAATTTACCTGGCACACAATCTACACGTAGATTATCGTCGCTTGGTTGCC
Organism: Hofmannophila pseudospretella; assembly: GCA_947369225.1. NCBI lineage: Eukaryota > Metazoa > Arthropoda > Insecta > Lepidoptera > Oecophoridae > Hofmannophila > Hofmannophila pseudospretella. The sequence goes on from OX376316.1 coordinate 10,870,464, forward strand.
TCCGTCTTTGAACGGCTGAAGCAGAATTAACAGCGCCACGCTTTAGGGCATCGTGATATGCTGAGTTTAGGGCTGTTTGGTGCCCGTCCACACGTGAGCTACTGTTAACAAATATAAACATTTTTCTATTTCTACTATTTAGTTTTGCGACCAGCGACTGTATTGTCTGATTGTCATGAAGCAAGTTCACTTTTTACTTCTTCCCATTGCGTGGTTAGTTCTTTTACCACACCTTATCTTTGTTTCTATATTCTTCATATTCGGGTTCGATTTCTATTTGAGAGGTACTTAAACCTTAAGTGTAGATACTTGTATTAGTCAATGTTGTAAGAATTCACTTTATAATACTGGGAATCGTCCCCTGAGGACTTTGTCTTTAACATAAATAGGTAGATGACGTAGTGCCCCGTCCCCACTTGTACTAAAATAACTCCTACTTCTTTGTTGGGGTTTATGATACAGTGATGTTCTTACGTGCACTTTTTGCAAAGGCTGCCTTCTACTATATTTCAGCCAGACTCAGTACTGTATCATCAGACGCTCAGTAATTGCTCGCACGTCCCGCTAAAGGGAAAGTATTTCCCAAATTCCGCCAAAGGGCCCCCGTAAATTGTGATTATCTTTAAGTATAGCGTTGCTACCACCAGAGCCACTCGTAGTATTTTATGAGAAAAGCCATCTGGGTCCTCGCCTACTACAATAAATTCAACGCACACTGTTATGTCTTTTTCATGGACACTGAAGATATAAAGAAAGAATTTTATTGCTTCCAAAATATTGTTTTTGGAACGTAAAAGTAACTACGTAATAACACTGAAAGTGGTCGACTAAAACAATCCACAGATGTATTAATTAGGGAAGATGTATTGGAGCGAGGTTCTGCGTCGTCGTCGTCCCTTGTCACCAATAGGACAACAGGAGGACGTGCAGACAGGTTACATCAACTAGAAGAGAACCATTATTCACTCGTTTGGCAAATATGTCTCCGGGCAAACGCCCCACTCGGCAAATACAAAAGGAATTACTTTTATTTTTCGTCTCAACCGCAGCATGTTGCCTTATGATAAATCACTTTCGCGCTGCTTCTGGAGTGTTCGCAAAAACATTTGAAACGGTCTAACACACAGTAAAAACAAGCCCGTACGTAGTAGGTACCAATGTCTACTATATCAAGGAAAATAAAGGTTTCCTTTTACTTGGCCAGGACATTTAGCAATAGCATAGAATAGTGTATATAAATTCGCTTATAAAGCAATTTCATCGATAAAGCTGAAAGACAGCAATGCTATTGCAGTCTAAGCAGTATCCATAGATTCTTTAGCTTCGCTACATTTATGTGACAACAAAGAAATAGTGGCAACAATAGAATATCCGTTCCTATTGCATCGATTGTTAAGAACAAGAGCTGAAAGGACATAATTGTTAGTCTTTTTTACCAGTAGATATAATATAGGACAGGACGGGAATATATACAGGATAAATATATAGATTCTATAATAACACTTATAACCAGTTATTAAGCATTTAACACCTCGTACCTAATATTTACAACATATATTTTTCAGCAAACACCCTTAGCGTAATGAGAAGCAATTTTAAATGCACGCGATGGCATGGTCTCTTTAAGCCTAGTAACCTAGGGTAAGCTAGTATGGTTCAGTTAGTCACGCACATGGTAGAATTAACTGAGGTACATACCTACCTACTGAGGTATAAACGAGCATGCATGCTTTAAATCCCTGAAGGAAAGATAAATAAGCGCAATTTTAAAACATTAATAAAATTAATGTTAGATAGTTCGTCTTGACCGATATAGACCAAAATGCAGAGGATAATATAAGTTTATAAAGGTTTTCACAGTTCCCAAGAGGCTATATTAGCCATAGACATCATGTAAACATGTAAACTTGCATAGTCCTCAGTGGTTCCCAAGGCATGCAGGTTCCAAGGCAATTTTCATAGATTATGCAGTCCACTGCTCACAATCTCCGCTGCTGTGTCGTGCAACTAAGAATTCTTGAAAACTCTAGAACTAGTATATGAATTTTGTAATTTCATACACAATCTTTTAATAAAGAGATAGGTTGTAGGGTTACTATACCACTATAAATATCATATAATACTTGTAATTATTCGGCTACTGATAACTTGCTGAATCCGTGCTTTATTTAATACAGCATACAATCGCTACTTAGAAATTCTAATAATAATTATAGGTATTTTCATGCTTTGATATACAATGCACAACAACAAACCAACTATGTTAAGAAAATTAAAGAATACAGAGAGGATAACCGGTTAGATAATCTCAATAAACAACCCCGAAATAACAAGATTCCAAACTTAGTTACAATTCAGCAAAACACATTTAGGGCAAAGTGTCGAGGACGTTGCTCCAGACAAGAAATGTCGTGGACCACACGAAAACAGTGGAGCGCGCTCCATCGGTCGTTTTGCAACATTCGTGTCAATTATCCGGGAGTTTTCCCGGGCGACGATTGCGGGCAATGGCCATCATTTAGCCTCCCGGGCGCCGGTCTTGTAATGCCCTACATTTCGCCGACCATCAGTTATATATGCGCGTTATTAAAGGAGACCCATTCGAGCGATCCCACGCTTAATGTCTCAATTAGAAAACAGATGCTGCGTCCGAATTGCGAATTAATGTGTTTTTATTTACGTTCTGTTTTTAATCGCCGAACTGCACTAATTAATTCGTGTTCACAACACGTTTTACCAATATTTTGACGAAAAGTTGCGAAGCGCTATCAACTTTTATCAACTCATAAAGAGAGGGTTATCCGTGGGTCAGTTTTTCTATCCGATTCCGAGGAACTGAACATGGTAGTAATTTATGAGTGCGATAATATCTGGATATAAATTCAAAGGATAACAATAAGACCCTTTATTGCCCCCGTTGTTTTCACAAAAACGATTCGGCGTGCGATGTGGAGTTTTTTGCGAACATAAAATTGGGTAATGTCACGTTCCTTGATATACAGATCTTTGCGTCAGTTTTATTGCCGTCAGAATTTATGCGGTATTAAGTGGTTTATCCTACTAGTAATTTAAGCTATTACGGCAATTTTGGGTGGAGCAGGATTACTTGTATTATTTGTTACTCTATTCTTACCCTAAATTTAAATTATATCTAAACAGAAGTGATCATAAATTGCAACTTATATAAATGTAATATTTGGGATTTAAAACTGTACATTCATTTATAAAGAGCAAATTACGAAAAGCTAGGAAAACTGCAAAATGTTTCTAGTCTACCTCATAGATGTAATCAACAAAACCTTATAGGTAAGTAGATACCTATAAATACTACATCATCATCATCAGCCTATTAATGTCTCCACTGTTGAGGCACAGGCCTCCCCTTGAACATGGGGGTGCGGGCCATGATCCACCGAGCGGGCCCAGTGCTACTAAATATTACTAAATACTACATAACTAAGTTTATTATTTTGTTAGTTAGTTCAAGCCTTCAGGTCCAAAATTACCACTTCCACAAAATGACTACTTTCCCAAATACTAAACTCATACATTCATTCATAAGCAGAAGGATTACCTGAAGGTAGTGATCACCGTCGTTTCTGACCAAACTCAAGTAAATACCTACATCAAATCCAAATATACAGCTTATTAATGGTGAAACCTGAGTCGTGACAGCACCGACTCTGCATAAGACATGAGCTGCTCTCACACTTGGCCCAATCCTGCAGGTCAGCTACCTGGAAATGAAGTAAATTAAATCATAAAATTTTAAAACAGTTTCCATTCTGAGTCTTAGCAGTTACATTCACTTTTGGATGTAAAGCCGTTTAAAATTGGTTAAGTCTTACGATAGAGTCGGAGGTAAACGATGCTTGAATCCTTAAGACATACTTATACAATTATTAACTGCTTTATTTTCAAATCTGAATGAAACTACTTCTTGTTTCTGGGTAAAGATGGACTTTTGGAAAAAAAATCAAGATCGGTATTCACTTTTAAAAAATGTTGAATTGTTTTATATTTCTTAACAAGGTTGCTCTCGGTGGCTTACAGTTTTATATACCTCCTTGACATAGTTTATACAAAACACCGCTCATAATCAAATAACCTTCTTATACACTTCATAACTAAGTTAATAGAAAACATTCATAAAATTAAAAGCAATTAATTTATATCATCCTTCAGATATCGACTGCTCAGAGGAGCGCTAAGAAAATTGACAAGGCCCGTGCAAAATTTCCATCCGATCGGCTCCTATAGTCAATCCTTGAGGGAGGCACCCGTGTGATCTATATAAAAGCACACGGATATAATGAATTCGCTTACGAAGCGTTACGGTCCTTGGATCATTGAATATAGATGAGGGATCAAAGGAAATTACGAGTTCTCGATAAAATTTGCGCTGCGCGAAGAAATTCCACCTCCTTTAAGCCATACTCGTTTGCATGCGACTAGTATTTTAAAGGGTATGATGTGTTGACAAAAATTCGCTTACGACATAATCTAAACATACCCTTTGCTGGTTTCACATGTTTTGGAAATCCGCATAAAATATTTTGACTTACCGCAGCACAAGACAAAAAACGTATTATACTAGACTTGAGTGACCTCTTTTCTTCTAAAAACTTAACTAGATTATACATTACATTATCTTTTTAAACCCAGACCGATTGAGGGAGTGCGTGTTATAAGTTTGACACGTTTGTCTGTTTGTCTGTCTGTTTGTCTGTCTGTTTGTCTGTCTGTTTGTCTGCTGTTTGTCTGTCTGTTTGTCTGTCTGTTTGTGTGTCTGTTGTCTGTGCCACAGACAACTTAATAACTTCACAACATAACTTAACAGTTCCCCCAGTTCCCGGCCGCCCCACTATTCCTGGTCACGGTGGCGGCCATGGTAGCGACGATCTGCGTAAGGTGGCTGGCAGCGACTGGATGAGAAGAGCCGAAGATCGGGCTCAATGGCGCACCCTGGGAGAGGCCTATGTCCAGCAGTGGACTACAATAGGCTGCTGCTGATGATGATGATGATAACTTAACAACGGATGATCAGATTTGGACCCGTTTTTTTATTTAATAGATAATTTTGTCGAGAGTGTTCGAGCTAGGGCTGATAAAAATTGGACCAGTGGTTTCCAGGATCTTGGAGTATCTGTGATGTCAGATGGAACGATAATAGCTAGATGGTTCGAATTTGAGCTCAAATATTCAGGTTCATGGTGCGTTTCCGACATCTGAAACCTTGAGGATATGATGATGACCAGTAAAAAGTAAGTGGACTTCAATTTCGTATTATAAAATTGAAGAATTAGAAGATTATCCGCCCGCCGAAACTATAATAGTTAGATGGGGTAATCTCGAACTAAAGTCGAAAAGAATCCTGAGACATTTCAAGAAAAAAAAAAATAAGATGGCGGACAAAAAACTAATTGAAATAATGTGGAGCTAGGAATTTTATGTTTGTCATGGCGAGGCCAAAGGCCGAGCTCCGCGTAGGGCGAAGCCCGGAACGTCCCCCCGTCTTCAGGCGCCGCAGGTCTAATATGCTGAATATTCTTAACCACGTCAGTATTTTGGGATGTTGGAGTATGATGGGATCTGTGGAACGGTAACAGTTAGGTGGTTCGAGTTTGAGCCCAAATGTTTATGACTATGGTGACCTTCCCACATTTGAAACCTTGAGGATGATGACCTTGATGAAGACCAGGAAACAGTAAGGGTAGGTATCTCCACAATGGTACGTCGAGGTTTCTTAAATTTTTAATTTAGAGTTATTTGACCACTCTGTTTATTATAGGTTTTAAAATTAATTTATTTAGGCTTTTAAATTAGTAGGAGTAGTATCAATTGGGCTGTCATAATAATATATTCGTAACCGAGATAGCAGCCCCATCTGGCATGTTATATTACAATATTACAGAACAAACACAAACAACGGTATTAAAAGAAATTGAAAAGGATGAAATAAAATCCTTCGTAGACAAGAATTGAGATTAACAAGTAACACCGCGCCGCAGAAGATTCAAATTTTCAAATTAACATATAAATCGAAAAGATTTACCCTAAACAAGATCAAAGGAATTTGTCCGATACTCGGGGAGGTTCGAGCTGATGACTGTTTATAGCCAGGGACAGTCTAAATATTTTTCTCTTACCTAACAGTCGTACAACACTCGCGTTTTGCGCGGGACTCGATTGTTGAAATGGGTGGCGAGTAGACCGATTCATTCATTGGTCTTTTAGGTATCTACTGAAAATCTGAGACCTCAAGATCACACCTAATCTACCTAGGTTATCTACCTAACAGAAGAGTACAGTGAGCGGATACGAGCTGTAAATATATATTATAGCTGTTTTTGAAGTGAAAACTTCTTTAGGCGGACCTTGCACTCTTTCTGATCAGTGAACAAAACTGAACCGTCACGCTCTCGAGACGGTGACGCTGAATCGGGTGTACTCGGCTTTATTCGTCATCAGCCACGTTTGCTGTCTAACAAGGAGTGCATCGTTTCAAGAATTACGTTTTTATTATTATCTAAGTCGTGCTTTGCGTGGTTTTTTTGTAAGTTTTCACTTCTATCGCGTGGTCCTAAGCACACACCCTCTTTTTTCTTATTAATTTAAGATGTGCCGCGTAAATAACGGTACTACTCGTATGACGGTAAAATAAACCGTAGTAAGAGAAAGAGAAAAGCGGCAACTGAATCATTTACCGCTTTTTCTTTCTTTCTCTTACTACGGTTCATTTTACCTTACCTTTCTGTCGCCGCGGCTCACTGTATGATTTCTAAATTGTGACTATAGGGTGATGCGGAGGTTACGATACAGTTTTCCATTTACATTTTTGTACCCTTTAGATGAAAGTTGGCCCTTCCATTTTCATGATACGAGTACGTTCACAGAGAAGCGCAGACTTGAATATGACATGAACGTCTTATGCAAATTTATCTGTTTTGAATAAGCTCGAAGATACGTGGTATTTAGTTTACATAATTTTGTTTACCTCCTCTCCTTCCAAGATTATTTACCAGACCTCCTTTCAAAGTGTATTAAGTTATACACCTACTCACTTACCAACCTATGTATTTCATATTTTATATTAAGTTGTTTACTAAACATGAATCTCGATCATTTACCGTGAGTTGCAAGGAACGTTCTTTATGTTAAGGCTTCCTTAAGTCTCGTGTCACACCTATCTTGAGCTATGGCGTAGAAAGAGCATGTGTTTTAATGGAGAAATCTTTAAGGAAACTAATATTTATTGAAAACGTCACAATGCTTGTAAACCAAACAATATCCTGACTAGGCGAACTTGTATCTTGGGAGCCAGTGCTTTCCCAAAAAGAAGGTATTCAATAAAAAGCAGTATTTATCTTATAAATAACTACCTACTAAACACTAATAGTCGCAAAATACAAAATATTATTACGAAAACCAATACACATTCCTATTTTGATTTTTAAACTTCTATTATGTTGTTATAACTCATTTGTGTTTTCGAATAAACCATTATTCTATCTGTGGTTTTATAATGAATCCCTCAATATCAAATAATACTGATTTAATAACAATTTATTACCTCCTAATGTAATGTAATACCTATTTTAAAATTATGTATAGATTTATCTCTATCAATAGATAACAATAACTGAAAATAAATATTGCAACCACATTCATAGGTTTTATTTTTCATGAAAACATTGAAAAACTTTTGAATTTTACAATTGAATAATAATATCCTGAAACAATATACCTTTAGTTGTGAGGTAGTAGGTACCTTCTATAGGGTGTCACAGAAACCCACGTCAACCCGGCAGGAGCTAATGGGCCAGCGCATGCCTAATCGAAATAGGAAAATATTAAGATCGCAAAATTGAGGTAGCATCTACTCGAATATCTACAACAAGGTTTATTGTGCCAGTTCACTGTACATTAAATACAATACAATAGAGTTTACATATTTATCTGTTTAGCTATCGAGTATATATATTTATAATTATATATTTTATTTCGCCATTGCGCCAGGGTCGACACGGGGCGGAATTTTTGACTAAGGCTTTTCATAAGTCTTTTTTTAAATTTTTTATTGACGAAATTTAGCTTTGCATTTAAAGTTTATTAAAGTACTTTTCATAAATACATATATAGCTATTTAAATAAATAAAAAAATATATATTTATTTGTACATCATAATATATTAGTATTTATATGTTTATATATAATGTATGCATTTAAAAAAAATGTATATGTATTATGAATAACTATTTATATATCTTTACTTATATAAGTTTATGTAACCTAATATAATAACAACTCTCCATTTTATATGCACCTATCTAAATATTTCTGCATAACCCCATGGTTAGCTGGTAGAAAATGCCGCAAGGCATTAGTCTCAATTTACATTGCCGCGGAATGGAATGGAAGCGAATTTTCGCAACGTAATTGTACATAGCATAATGAACTTTATGTCAATTGTGTAACATCCAACTAAATACGAGCCAAAAAAGAGGTCGCGCGTCTTCCGGGGAATCCTCGCGCATTATCGAGAATTCCCCTAGCGGTAAAGCGTATTTAGTTTGTATGTTACACAATTGACATAAAGTTCATTATGCTATCTACAATTACGGTGCGAAAATTCGCTTCCATTCCATTCCGCGGAAAAGTAAATTGAGCCTTAAGCTCGCCTCATGTACACCTTTTTTGTGCATTAAAGTGTAAATAAATAAATAAATATCTATACCGATCACCTATGATCGGAGTAGGTAGGGCTGTTTTTGGTACTTGCCACATACGGTCATAATATGGATAAGTATGCCCAATAATCCCGGGATTTCCGGGATTGAATAAATATATTATTTAGATTTTTAACGTTATTTTTTTTGGATACACATTTAAGATTGGTGGTGAAATATTTTTTTTAAGATTCATGGCGCTAGTGTACCTATGGTAGTGTTTTAACTTCTTCGTAAGTTCACAATTTTCAAAAAATCGTAATCCTCCGAGTAAGGGCGAGGTTAATAAAAGTAATTTACAACATTTGCTCGATAACTTAAAACGGGATCCCGAAATCATATCCATATTAATATAACCTTTGAGGACATTGACCCGAAAGAGCCCTACTCCGATCAGTGCCGATCACAGTACTTACTAACTGAACAAACAAACAAAATAAGTACTTACCTATTCGATTCTATGTATAAATATAGCATTACGAAATGAAGGGTATTAGAGTGTTTATGTGTGCACATTACAATAACAAACAATCAATGAAAGCGATCCAATTAAAGAGAACCTCAGTTAGCTTTCGGGGCAATGGCGGCTATAATCATTACGCCTTGATAGCTACAATGGCTGCCGGTGAATGCGATAATACAATACAATAGTTTTTTCACTTTACTTCTATTTTATTATTCTTTTTGTCGACAAATTCGGACAAATAAAACGTTGATCGGTATCGAAAGGCAATTTATTGTAGGATTTCAAAGTTTATGAACGAAAATTACCTTGTAACTTTTTTTATAGGGGAAACAAGGTGTACCATTCCCCCCCGTCATTATCCGCCGATAGCTATATTGCCTACGCAAAAAGAAGTTGTAGTTTAGGTTAGGTTTAAAGATATTTATTCACATTAAAAACATATTGCCACTTACATGTGAAAAAGACTAAAAAAGATGCATGTTCGCTACACTATTCACTTACACTATATATTATATATAGTTAGTGGAACGCAACGCACTAAAATTGTGGTACCAAAGCTGGTATTATGATAATGACGGGAGCAAACCACCTTTCAAAAAAACAAACTGCGCTAATTTTTGCTTAAATGCATTTAAGGAATTTGTGTTTTTAATTGGTGAAGGTAGATTATTATAACAGCGCGCACCCTCGTATGTAAGCATTCGTTTGCCATAGTTCGTTCTCGTCTTTGGCAGAACTAAATAACTAGCACGTCTCGTGCTGCGTTTAGTTACATGTTTTACTTGAGTAAGTGATATTGATGTGTGAATGACTTTGGTCAGTATCTTACGAATTAGAATACACGCGTGGTAGAAGTATAGCTGTTTTATATTCATTAAATTTGTGTTCTTGTAAACTGTGGTGGTTGGTGTTAAATAGGGGTAATGGAAAAGCATTTTAATCAATATATTTTGTGTTACCTGTAATTGGGATAGTTTAGTTTTATTTGCACTGCCCCATATTTCAATTAGATAGATAAGATGTGACTTTATTAGAGAGTTATAAATTGTCATTCTTGCCCTCCGTGGTATACAACGTGTTATACCACGCAAGGAGCCCATTATTGAAGATAACTTTTTTTTAATATAATCGATATGCACATCCCATGACAACCTACTGTCTATTCGTAGCCCTAGATATTTTTCGGTACGCCTTTCTTGTATTGGTGTGTTGTTTATAGTTAAGGGAGTATATGCAGGTATATGTTTGTTTTTGGCTTTAAAAATGATATAGGAAGTTTTAGAAATATTTATAGTTAACAAACTGGATTGTAGCCAGTTATAAAGCTGATCAAGATCTTTTTGTGCTAATTCCATGAGATCACGTATGCAGGACCCAAAGTAGAACAAACAAGTGTCGTCCGCATATAGGGTGATGTGTCCGTGTAGCCCCAATTCGGTGATATCATTGATGTAGATCAAAAATAGTAGGGGGCCTAAAATTGATCCCTGAGGGACACCATAGGATATAGGTAGGGATTGACTTTGGTGTTCATTTATTTTTACTACTTGTTGCCTGTTCTTGAGGTAAGACTCAAACATATTCAATGCACTGGCGTCAATTCCGAGCAGGTTAAGCTTTTTTAGTAGAAGATTGTGGCTAATTGTGTCAAACGCCTTTTTTAAGTCGATGAATATTCCTAATACAATATTTTTTTTGTCAATATTTTGTCTAATCTTAGTAATTAATTCTGCCGTCGCAGCTTGAGTATTACTTTTAGGCCTAAACCCAAATTGTCGTGCCGAAATAAAGTTGAGTGAGTTGAGATACGATTCAAGTCTTTTATACAGTACTTTTTCTAGGATTTTTGATAATACCGGGAGTACAGAGATCGGTCTATAGTTTCCTGGCTCAGTTTTGGCGCCAGATTTGTGAATAGGGCTAACTTTCGCGAGTTTAAGTGAGTTGGGAAAGTGTCCTTCGAATAGTAATTTATTAAAGCATTTTGTGAGGCTAGGCGCTATAAGAGTTTTTATACATTTAATGGCTTTAGTGCTTATGCTATCCAGTCCGGTGCTTGAATTGGGGTCTAAGTTATCAATTATTTTTGATACCTCGTCACTGGTGGTAGGTAAAAGTGTAGAAAGTTTCGGTATGTTCAAATTGTCATGTGGTGTACTTTTTGTAAAAATGTTGTGATAGTGTAATGGTATTTCTTTAGCTAATATTGATCCTATTGTGGAAAAGTATTGATTAAATATATTGCAGATTTCGATAGGATCAGTGATCGTTTTTGTTTCGCTTATAAGCTTCGGGGGAGCGCAACTAGATTTTATCTTGTTTTTAGAAAGGTAGTTTATTAGACTCCACGTCTGCTTAGGTTTCTTACTGCATTTTATGAACTGGTTATAGTAATAGGACTCTTTTGTCACCTTGATCAAGTTAGCCGTACCATCCTTCTGTTCCTTATATTTGCCCTCCAGGGTATCATTATCTGGATCCTTTTGTAGTTCAGCCCACAGCTCATTTCTTCGATTAATGTTATTAGTAATATCTTTGTTGATCCAGTCCTTTTGGGGTAAGTTCAAAATTTTTGACTTTGTTTCTTTGCTTTGTTCTATTAGATTCTTTATTGTGCCATGAAGTTCTTCAAAGTTTTGATTATCATTGATGTGAGCGCTATCGGTCAGATTATATAGCTTTTCATAATTTAGTTTTTTGTAAGTAGTACGTTGTTTCGGTGGTGAACTGTATTTCTTGAGCGAGATAGATTTGTCTGTGGTCTGACATTGACGAATCAATAAGGGTAAGATTATATTTGTCATTCCTCAGGCTAGTACTGACGTGGTCTAGGATTGATTTCTTTGTCGCCGTTCCTCTGGTGTAGTGCTTTTTATCAATGTCGTTCGATGTCGTTGTTGAAGTTGGGATTCAAGTGTAGCCGTAAATTCCTCAAAGTTAGTGTCACCAGGATAGTAGACAATACCAACATCCACGGAGCATCTTTCCAGTGATATCCATAGATAGTTGTTTCCTCCAGAGTATACAGATTCCAACAGATTGTGCTTCAAATCATTGTGGACATAAGCCGACACACCACCTCCTGGTTTGTCTGTTCTGATGTTAAAGTGGTGTGTATAGTTGGGAAGGTGAAAGCGTTGGGCTTGTTCCTCGGACTTTATCCATGTTTCGGTAAGTACTATTACATGAGTTGTGGTAGGAATTGAACTTATTATGCATTGCAGCTCGTCAAATTTATTACAGATACTTCGCGCATTTAGGTAGAGGAAGTTTATACGGGATTTTGTATGATGTAGGTCAGTGTATTTTGTAATAATCTGGTACGTGATATCGTCATCGGTGGTATCTTTAAGTATAGGGTCTAGTAGTAGAGGTAGTTTCTTAGGTAGTTCTTTTTTATTTATGAATCTTATTTATTATTGTCTAGTTTTTCGAATCCGATTGGGTAATAGCTGCAACTTGCAGTCGGTATCTATGACTGTTACTGGGCAATCAGTAAACTTTGCAATTTTTTAAATAGATTTGGTGTAATAATTAAAAAACTGAACGAAATTTGTATCAATTATCGTAGTAATGTAGTGTATGCTAGTTTGTAAGCATTATAATTATACTTGATGTATTGTTACAACAAATAAAGGTTTAATATATCTATCTAGTAGGTAATTCCGTAAGAGATTGGTGAAATGACTTCTTGCGGCAACATTTAACCAAGGTTAAAAACAATTGCGAATTGTCTATTGTTTTTTAATAAAAAACTGACGTCGGGTTTGTCCTCGCAAGACAGCATAAGTGAGAAGCAATTATTTTTATAGAGGACCGTAACTATCGACAGGCAATCATACCTTTGTTTACCCTACCTCCCAAAATCTCCGAATAAGTCACAGTAGGGCTGGAGCCCTGGATTTCCAACCGTAGAAATAAAGCCACTCTATGAATACTTGTATAAATAAACCATTCCTTACGTCCCAAGTTTTCATAAAAACGGGAAAATAAACGAGGTACCGCAGCCAGCCGCTATTTTATCCGTATCTATGATTTACGATTAAGGCGGATAGGTATTTGCTGTTATTTTCATGATTTATCGACAGATGCGCTAACTTGGCCTATTCTTGTTTAATCCGATATCGTTTTCTTCACACAAGAACATTCATAAATATTTTAACGGTATTTTTTGTGGAATGCAAGCCAATAGCGTGCCACGAATTTTGTCATACGGAAACAGGAAACTTTTACAAGATATCGATGCAAAAGGCTGATAACATTGATATACATACTTCAGAAAGTTTGTATCCGTAGCTCAAAATTTTGACGCACATTGGAAATAATTTAGTAAATATTTCTTGATGAATTTTGATATTATAGAGCCACAAATGTGTATGATCAGCAATAAGCGATGACCCGCACCTCCAGTTATAGGTTCAAATCCCATTGGTGGATTTTCTTCGCATCGTTTATTTCTGATGATGTAACATTTTTAGAATTTGAAGTAAAATCCGAGTATAAAACTAATTAAACGTTGGTATATTGGTAGTGTACACAACATTGGTCATTTTACATGTTGGACATTTTGCGTATCGGAAATTCTGCGTGTAATTCAGATAGATATACTGTATTTACGTAATATTATTATTACTGCATTGCAGCTTGCAAAGGTTTGCATTTTTTTTAAAATTATTGTTATTTATTTATTTGAGGGTAATATTTATTTCATACGCCTTTTGCACCCGTATATTATGTATCTTATGAATTTTCCATCACCTGAAGGTTGCCTGGAAGATATCACTTAAAGCGATAAGGCCGCCTTCTGCACATTGTATTGTACCTCTCTTTATGTTGTATGTTTTGTTTTTTGTCCCGGGTGTGCAATGAAGTTTATTTGTATTGTATTGTATTATATATACTCGTATAACACCATGTGGTTTTTTTATTTGCCCTGTTAAGTACAAATAAAAAAAAAAACAGGTGTCGTTGTGTAGTAAATGCTTCGCGGTATACTTTGGTGATCTGGGATATATTATAGCTTATTAAGTTTTTAATTAAATTGTACTGTCTGAAAGTTCATGGCTTTCATTCTTTTTTGATATAGGCGCCTGCCAGCACTGTTATTTTCATCATCTTAAATAAGTTGAAGACATTGGAAATCATAAACGGTAAAGCGCATTGGGAATGAACCATTTACTTAAATTCTCTATTCCGCTACACATATTTTAGTACCACCTGCTGAATGTTATTTGTAACAGAATTTATTATCTCTTCGTACGCGTTAAAGATGACGGGTTTTTCTATAGATGGTTTAATATAAAAACAGTTTAGAGCGTCGGTGGCGTCATGGCGAGGACGTCGGACTCCCGTGCGGGAGGTCCGAGTTCGAAACCAGGCAATGCCATGTACCAATAAGTTTTTCGTTTTTTTCGAAAGACTTACATTTACCGACTGCTCTGACGGTGAAGGAAAACATCGTGAGGAAACCTGCACACTGAGATAACCTGTGTGTGAAACGGTGAAGGCAATGGCAAACCACCCCATTAAATCTGCCATGAGAGTCGTTCTATGTGATTAATTCCTTAGAATGATCACGACCCTCAGCAATGAGGAATACGACTTAGCAGAAGAGACCTACAATAGGCCAGTCTAGTGCAAAATGACTCTCCAAAATTCTGTATTTAATGGTTTGAGATTTCAAGTAGATAAAAATAATAAATATTAGAAATTATTAAGGTAATTGTTACAAACACGGGATATTAATGTAATGTGTGAGATTTTATGTTACCTTAGCTTAGGTATAAATACGTATGGATAAGTAAATTCAGAAATGCATATAATATTTTTGATATTTTTTATTTCGTTTTTATATATACCTATATTATGTATCGGTGTGCAATAAGTGGTTTTGTATTTGTATTTAATTAAATTAAGGTTAAAATTTCATTACATAACCCTACTACAGTACCCTACAGTGTATTTAAAATGTTAACACAAACGCAACTTACTTCATTCAGATAGATAATGAATATATCTGTTTGCGTACTAATAAATAAAATTAAAAATAAATATAATTCAAAAATTAAATATAATTATTATATTATAATTTAAATATTATACTTTTTTAAAGATTTATGTATATGTATTTTAATATGTATTATGAATAACTATTTATATATCTTTACTTATATAAGTTTATGTAACCTAATATAATAACAACTCTCCATTTTATATGCACCTACCTAAATATCTCTGCATAACCCCATGGTTAACTGGTAGAAAATGCCGCAAGGCATTAAGCTCGCCTCATGTACACCTTTTTCGTGCATTAAAATGTAAATAAATAAATAATTCCAGTCCACAGGTAAAAATTTCAAAACGAAATATTACAAAAGAAAATATTTTAACAAAATGGGCTCCTTCCTATGGTTCCCTTCAATAACGCGGGCAATTTCATTGCATTTCTGTATGTAAATGGTATCTCCTTTGTTTAAATTGGTTTCTATTGGCTCTGTGATCCCTCCAACCTTATTGAATCGAATAAACAGTTTATATCAGATAGGGTAATGTGCAATCGCAAACGTTTTGCAACTTTGTTTTTAACAATAAAATTGCAACGACCTAAAATAAATAAAACAGGATGAAATGCCGCAAATAATGTATTGTTGATATACGGGTATGTGCTAACATTTAACTTTGTTACTGAATAAATTAAAAAAATGCCGATTTTGTAAATTTTATTTTAGTTTAGTAAAAATTCAAAAAATACTTGTTTATTTGTTCAATTGATCACTGAAGATATCTGTCCTCCGAGATACAGGAACTTCCTAGTTCGGAGGTCAGCGTGTATTGTAAACTAACTTGTTACTCACTATTTTTATTTATAACATATGCTTAAGTTCCTACTGGTGTATGGACTATGAATACTTTGTAATCTTACCGCGCAAATAAACTTATTCTTATTCTTCATTGTACTCTTACCAACGGCTTTTTCTGTATTGTTATGCGATATATTTTTTGTATGTTATTTGCTATGATCGGAGTAGGTAGGGCTGTTTTTGGTACTTGCCACATACGGTCATAATATGGATAAGTATCATAATAATCCCGGGATTTCCGGGATTGAATAAATATATTATTTAGATTTTTAACGTTATATTTGTTTTGATACACATTTAAGATTGGTGGCGAAATATTTTTTTTTAAGATTCATGGCGCTAGTGTACCTATGGTAGTGTTTTAACTTCTTCGTAAGTTCACAATTTTTAAAAAATCGTAATCCGCCGAGTAAGGGCGAGGTTTATAAAAGTAATTTACAACATTTGCTCGATAACTTAAAACGGGATCCCGAAATCATATCCATATTAATATAACCTTTGAGGACATTGACCCGAAAGAGCCATACCTACTCCGATCAGTGGTTATTTGATATACTTTTTAATGTTATAATTATGGACTCATTTGTCTCACTTAATAAATAATTTAATTTATTAAGTGAGACAAATGAGATACACTTAATAAATAAAATAGTAGGTAGCACCAACTTGGTGTCAATTTCAGAGAAAAAACCTTTCTTTGATGATAATTATTCATAATTCTGACATTTATACAATAAGTAATTTATATTATTTAACCAAATTATCGGCCCTAACAGTATACTGTTAGTGGAAAAAAATTAAGTCTATACTGAGTAAGAAAATAGAACACTATTTATATTAGTTAGTGAATTAAAAAACACCAGCAACATTGTAAGGTCGCGTGACCATTTTCAATTAAACTAGTGTGCCGCGCCCTATATGTCACCCCGGACTCAGTATATTAATAGTGTGCGTGTGCCCTAATATATGTGTTTACCTTAATAAAATACTGTCTGTATAAAACTAGTTAATTATTTAGCAGTTGCCCTAATTGTATTACGGCGTATAACAATAGTATAATGTGACGTATTGTCACCAAAAGGTCGAATTTATACATTTGTCGAGTTGCATATTATACAAACTCCACTCGAACCCGACACGAACTCAACTCAGAGCACAGCATTGAAATGTGAGCTATATATCGTATTTTATACAGTAGGTTTTGAAAAACAAGTCAACAAAATTTGGCGACTCTAATCCCTCTAAAATCTCGAGAAATTTGATGAATCAGGTAGATGGGTCAAGTTGTAAACCAGCGTCGGTAGATGTATGGGTACCTATACATCTACCGACACTTAGCTGAACTTCGCCCTTTTTAATAGATCATATATTTACTACTTTAATTAAACCATATCATTTTAAAAATGTATTCACATAATGTAGTATTTTAAGCCAAAAATGGTCTATTAATAAAGGATTTTCTATTCTATATCCTGATGTACAGGATCGCCTGGGTTGGTATCACCCTCTTATCTATTTCTGCCGAAAAGCAGAAATGAAAAATGAAAAAAAAAAAACGTTTTAATGCTTGCGTTTCTGTGTTTTGATTTCAAGGGTAAGAGAGCCAGCGTATTACCGGTACGTGAGGCACTCTATATAAATCTTCAAGGTTAGCAGCGCATCGAAAACCCACTAATAATAATACAGTGAGGTGATATGTCTATAGGCTCTCTAGGTCTCGTCTGCTCTCCTTATGCTCTAACAAATTAGCTAGCGATGCAAAACAGCAGAAACACCAATAATGTGTAGTGAAGTAGATAACTTTCTTGACGCAAATCATGTAGACATGAAAAAACATTGCAAAAGCGGTAAGACATTATAACAGATGGAAGAATTTGAATCATTAACACATCAAGACATCAAGAATAGAGTTGGAGTTACTTGGTTCGGAAGCACTACAAATCGGGCTACATGGAAATATATAGGAGGGCTATAATAACCGAAGCAATTTTTACATCACGTTCGTAATTCCCAGCTCACTAAACTTCCTAGCTTACAATCTATAATATTTCCTTATAATACTGCTACAAAATATTTTATACCTACTTTCCAACATCTATCTCTCTATCTATCAGGTACTAGAAGTGTCTGAAGGGAACGTTTTCCTCTGAGCATTGGAGCAAACCGTTTATAATGATGACGCGAAACCAATTTGTAGATTCTTTTTTAAACAGTCTTGTTTAAATATCATTATCTACCTACGTTGTTTTCGTGTCTGGAAGATAATTTCCGAATGGTTGCCTACAATATAAAGTCATTATGACAGCTAGAGGCGGAGCTTTTTCTATGCTTGTACTAAAAAGAAAGGAATTAAATAAGTACGGTACGGTACGGTATATGTATATTAATTAGATAAGGGAATCGTTGGTATATGCTGTGTTGCCAGACCTACGGAAAAATCCGTATCCGTAGATCTACGGATTTTATGCCTTGTCTACGGAAATTAATTGCACATCTACGGATTTTTGAACTTAATCTAGTTTTCCACCAAAATGTATAAAAATTAAACGTAGCGTAATTTATCTGCGTAAAACGAAATGCAACTGCAAAAACCCACATTGTTGGACTGCGTTTCGTTACATGCAGCTCGCGAAGTGTTTTTTAAATTTATTTTATGTCCATTCCGTTCACTCCTGTGGTGGTTCATTTCATTCACTCACTATTCGTCCTTAATAGCATACATAGCAAAGAAAAACAATGACGGTGGGATAACTTTACTTTGAATTTCTCTACTCCATACAATGAGCCACCTAGGGATAGGAAATAAAAAAAATTAAGAACAGCTAAGACTTATTGATTTTCCTTCTGTGCTGGACTCTTGAACATGTTTCGCATAAGTTTGTTCTAGTTTTTAATTTATTTGCCAGTTTTGAACAACATTATAAGGGAACTGTAGAACTACGGATTTTTCTAGAGGCAAGCTACGGATATTTCAGCCTCGCCCTACGGATTTTTAAAAATCGGATCTGGCAACACTGGGTAATGTGTGTAAGCATGTACAAATAGATGATGACTGCAATTTTGATTCAACCTTAAATATTATGTATTTGTATTATGCTTATCCATACTTACAGTTTGCGGCGGTCCCAAAAATGAAACAACTCAAGTAGATACAAACGTGTGATCCCATGTATTAAATCTTGGATTCTAAATAAAACAGTAAACTATTACTAGCCGGTAAAACTTAACACCGCGTTCTAAAAACACCGTGTGACGCCATCTAGTGACAGGTTGACGGAACTAAAAATAATAAATGTTTACACAACGTACTGAACGGTTAAACACATACTTATTATATAGACACCCTTATCTGATTTAGCTATACATCTTGAAATCAAAACATGGTTGAGGGGTTAATTTTAAATCTGTCTTCATGGTTATCAGTGCACGTAGTTATTTACTAGTTTGTCATTGCCATCCCGCCTTCACCTGCATCCTTCCTTATCATAGAGGGTGAAAATTTGGCAAAACGGAAGTAAATTTACTGTACCTGTCAATTTTTTTGCCATTAAAGCCGCGTCGTCAATACAGGGGGTCGTGTGTACGAGTAATAAAATTCGCCATAAAATATTTATCTTATACGCTCTTACTGATAGCGCGTTATAAAGTTTATGAAGTTGTTAACTTTTATATGGACGCTATCGGGGGCCGGTCCATTCGAGTTCTAACACTTGCTATAATGGGTACTATAAAGTGCTGGAAACTAGTGATTTCTCTCCAAATGCTTGTTGCTTGGACGATGAATCACTTCTTCATCTATTAAGGGGCAGGCAACAGTCGCTGTAGCAGTTTCCATTCGATTCTGTCCCATGCCTTCTCTTTAAACTCCTGGTACGACGAACTACCGCTCCAATCATAAAACTGCTCCATAAATCCAATCCTGGGACGACCTCTCCGTCTCTGATGAATCACTATCAGTATAGAATTGTTAGTTAAATAAAGTAATATTTTTAGTTTGGGTATAGGGACAGCAGATGAGCAAACGACCCACGTGATGGTGCTCGTAAATTGTTACCGTAGTCGTGCCGTCTCCCATAGATATCTCACCTCGCTATAATGTTATTAGATGGTTTTCAAAGTGCTGTTAACCTCGAGGACTCACATGGAGTGCCTCATGTACCGGTAATTACACTGACACTCTTCCCTTTCAAACCGAAATACAGCAATACTTCCTTGCGGCTGAAATCCCTGCATAGAGACATACAATATCAAATTTTTATTTTTTGTATGCTACAAAATAAAATATATTGTAAAAGAATGGAATTTGACGTGTAACAATTGACAAGTTTGGCTAATAAAAGTGCCCCATTCAATTCCAGTTTTGGAATAGTCAACTTAGAGCCCAAAGGCGCGACGCGTGACTTTGAACTAATCAAATATATATAAAATACATCCTGTATTTTAATTTTTACATAAACGCAACATCCGTAAGCATCTGCGGAGGCATCGCAATATCCTATTAACTTTACCTCCTCTGCTTCGGATAGACGTAAATCGCGTGGAATTATAATATCAGACATGCCTGATACATTGGAATAAAAGTTATTCCATACTTTACTTTATTACCACTTGTAATATTCGAAGTCCGAAGCACAGAAATCGGACTAGTAGCGCCCTTTTTTCAAAATCCCGCCCGGAATTTCAAAATCTTTCGGTATAAGCTATTATACTGCATTTATTATAGTTTTGTAAATCGAGCAACATAAATCCCGGGGCCCCCTTATCGCGAGCTAACAAGTGATATATTATTAGTTGTCGACTTCTCGTTCCCAGCCAAGCTCCTGTTACTCTGATATAACGATAACTTATATACAAACCTTCTAGGTATATGTATAGAATAAGTTACGGATATAACGATTCCAATTTGTCCAAACTATGGAATGACACAGAGGTTTTTCCGAGAAGTTTATTGATGGAGAGGTCAAGTATGTCCGATAGATATAATTTGTTATATTTCTTTTGTCTGTGGATTTATCTTATTGGCGTATAAATGAAATAGAAGAACTAATAAGCCTAAAAATGAGAAGGTTTTTTACACTTATCTTATGATAGGAGACCGGGAATAACCCAGCGGCACTTCGACCCTTGGGGATATTTTGTGCCTACCCCATTTTACACACTGGTTATCTTAGTATGTAGGTTTCCTCACGATGTTTACTTTCACCGTTAGAGCAGTCGGTAAATGTCCGTAAGTCTTCGAAAAATATGAAAAACTCATTGGTAATGGCACAGCACGGTTCTAACCTGGACCTCCCGCATGGGAGTCCGGTGTCCTAGCCACTAGGCCACCGATGCTCTTTTTTACGCTTATATTAGGTACCAATATTTTTCTTCTAGCATACAATGTCAGTACTAGGAGTGGTCCACAAAAATAATCCAAAGGCGAATTCTAATAGTAATACAGCATGTCACAGGAAATTGTGTTAGACAGAAGCAGAAAAGGGAAATGGAGATCCTTAATGCCTACATCGGCCCTTTTACCTTTGGTGTTTACTCAAACAACAAATCGAACTTTCTCGTTGCGAATTGCGATACGGTAAGATTCAACTGTCAATACCTATTTGGAAGTCATAGATTAAAAACTACATAAGGAAGGATAATGATAATGAATAACGCCGCCAGGTCGAATTCGTCCAATAAAACCAAAATACGAGTAAATGACAGTGCCGCTATAAAAATGTATGACTACCCGAAACGATCCAAATAAAGGCTGAGTGCAGAAACGCAATCATCGAAATTATACCGTACGCATTATTCAGTCGCCCGGATAAATCGTACTTCATGCATTAAACATCCCCAAGCCTCTTAAATAATAAGAAAAGTTTCGGCTCCTCCGTGGTACTATATTGTTTATTCTATTTCAAAGGTTCAGATTGGAAAGGCTTTTTACACCCGCCCATTTACTGGGTCTAGAGAATACGTTTGGTCTGTTGAGAGTAAAATGGGATGAGTACTTTGTCTTCAAATGTATGCTATTATCTTAAATGGTGAACTACTTGACACGAACTTCACATGTAACACACGTTTGGAAATAGCTGTTAGTGTTGTTATGAAATATATAAATAAACAATAAACTACTATAAAAATGTACAGTAAAATATCGCTCCATGAAGTTATTTATGTCCATTAATGAAATTACAAGATACAAAAATTTCTTGTTTAATATTTTTAATCATCAAAGCATCTGTATTGAAGTGGGACTGGGCAGGCCACTTATGCCGCATGCATCCGGAAAAGTGGGCAAAGATCGCGATGCACTGGGTGCCACAAGACGGACAGCGGCGCCGAGACAGGCCCAGGCGTGGGTGGAAGGACGATATCGACCACTTCCAAAAAGGATGGTATAAGGACGCCGAGGATAGGGAAAAATGGAAAGTAGGAGGGGAGGCCTTTGCCAACAGTGGGACAGTCTACTTAAAAAATCTAGACACTTTTTTGAGAGAAATAAAAAAAAAAATGTTCAATTGGCAGGAACTTTCACAGTAAGTAAATCAGTGTAGGTAGCATGTAGACAAGTAAAATAAATTATAAAAAATAAATTAGAGAAAGAAGTAATTATTTCAATGAAGTACGCACTGAAGGCGAAACATCAATAGATAAAAAGTCCCAATGCCATTGAAACGTAATAAGTAAAAATACGATTCAGGAGTTTTATTACGGCAATAAACATTAATGAGATACGAGGTGACTCGCCCTTCATCAGTTAAAAGATCGGCAACCATAAATTGCCAGGAGTCAGTGGAGTTGGGTCTAATTTCATGGCCGAATAAATCGGAATGATGATGTCCATCTACCAAACGAGATGTACATAGACAAGACACTGAGTATTCAGCCTTCCTACAGCTAGCGCATAAGAATCCTTGTCCTCGTGGAAGTATGTTGAGAGAATCGATAATGATATTGTGAAACTATGCTCGATGCATGATTGCAAAATGATTTAACTAGTCCATTAATCAGCATCGGTGATACTCAATTCAATATTGCTGGATTCCCGTATAGCGAGATTATTAGCAATATTAATAATGAACCCCAAATTTAAACAATAGTAGGTATCTACCAAGTTGTTATCAGTCCGAACAATGTTATAACCGTAGGCACAAGAGTGTTCCCCGAAACAAAATGGAATGATTTATCAGAGAAGTTTAAATTTCGACCCTACCGCTGTGTTTGCCGGGATAGCAAACTTTAATCGGGTTTCGGCAAATCCATTTACTTTAATTGAATCCTGGAAGACAGTTGTCACAAACGGGTAAATGTAGTTTCGTTGTCGGTATCTCTACACCCTTCTGGGTGATTGCAAAACAATTCCAATCGAATACCACAATTTGTTGGGAACCTTAACCTCGTAACTGCTTATAGAGCTTTTCCTTGATCAGTAGGTAGGTACCACTTAGATAATTGAATGTTAAAAATAAAAAGGGTACAATTGATCCCCTGCATGACAGGGTTTCTAATTTAAATCTTCTTCTTCATGTCCTGGAGCACCTAGTGTTGTATAGGGCTGACACATATATTCTTCCACCGCGCTCAGTCCGATACCGTAGACTCTATGGTTTCCAAAGATACTTTAGCCGCTTCCAAGTTCCGAGCGCGCCATGCTAGGCATTACACTTCTCGACCGAGTTCTGAATACTGAAATCCGATGTAGGATTAAGGCGTAGGACGTCGAAGTTCGACCCTAGATTGAAGTAGCGGTGGGCAGGACACGAGGCCAGACGCGGTGACGGCAGTTGGAGCAGAGCCCTGACCTAGTGGCGTTCAAAATTGGGGAGAACAAATGTCGGTCCTCCTGCAGCCAGATGGGCTGACGACATAGCCGGGGTTGCAAGGAGTTGAGTCTAGCACAGTGTGGAGTGGAATGGTACTAATGGGAGGATGTTTATCCACTACAGTGGGCGGGTACAAGCTGTAAATGATGATAGATATATAGGTAACAAGTGGTCTGGTTATGAAATAGATTTGTTTTCGACTTTGCAAAAGTTATAACTTACAAATTGTAAACAAGGGAATTGCCAACGAAAAGTTTTGAAGATTTAATCGTTTGGCTAAATCTCTGGAGTAGGAAGAAAATCACCGGGCCATAATCCTCGGAACATCCCGGCACTAAATTAATTTATCATTATCAGACCAATTTTTCTCCCCTTTCTCCCCCTTATATCTAAAGGTAGACTTAACAGCGATAAAAAGCCGAGTTGCAGATTACCTTTAGCACCAGTCCCGCGAGTGCGGTAGATCTCTATCGCTTATAAATCGCTCACGCTTATCGCGAAGTGAACGGAAATGTTAAAATACGTTCCCGGTTTACTTTTCCGCTCTTCGAAAATAACAAGCCAACATAATTCTAGTTTGCTATATAGATCTTTGCTTCACGAATTCTTGTCAAAAACAATGCAGTTAGAAATAAACAACCTGACAAAGTCGGTTCCAGTATCAAATTCAAAATTTGATTATTTGAATCCTACGCTAATTTCCAAAAACGCAAATGACCTAAACACGTATTTTTTACCATTCGCGTAGTTTAGTGATTATGTAGCTGTACGCGAATAACCTACCGAAAACGTGAAAGGAAAAGGTGAAATCTTACTATTTTTAACCTTCAGGTCCAAAATGTCCACTTTCCTAAAATTACTACTTTCTCAAAACGTCCACTTTCCCAAAATGTCAACTTTCCCAAAATGTCTACTTTCCCAAAATGACACAAATTTAGGTTCTGTACCCGTTTGGGTAATATGGTACGGAACCCTAGGTACATGTGCTTCCTTGCCCTCGAACTATTACCGGAAAGTCCAGTCGGTCTGTTAAGTCTATTTCCTCGAATGTCAATTTCCGGAACGGAAGAGTTAAAGTGACAATTGTCAAAGGGACAAATGTCAAAGTGACAAAATGTCAAAGTGACAAACGTCAAAATGACAAATTGTTTGAGGTTTTATGAGTTGTATGAAGTTTGTATAGAGGTTGTATGAGTTTTATGAAGTTTGTATAGAGGTTGTATGAGTTGTATGGAGGTTGTATGGAGTTAGTATGAGATGTATGGAGGTTGTATGAATTGTATGGTTGTCCGTACAACTCATTCAAACTCCATACAACTCATAAAACCTCAAACATTTTGTCATTTTTACATTTGTCACTTTGACATTTATCAAATGTCTACTGTCCCTATATGAAAAGCGTCGCGTATTTGGTGTTCTGCGTGTTTGGCACAATGCGTTTATTGGCACAATGCGTTTTTGGCAATTAGCGTAGGATTTGATTATTTTCCCGCCCTTTGGCTCCTCTTGAAGGGAGAAATGTCATGCCATTTTTAAACAAGCTCCACCAGTCATCCTATTTCGGTCTGTATAATACTGAGGCCTAATAAACCAAACCAAATTTGCCTGAGGCTTTCGTAGAGAAGCCCACAACAAAGAAAAGGATTAGATAAAGTATATACAAAAACAAATAAAATTGCCTTCTTTGTTCCCGTTGGGTTCCCAGTATTTCTCCGTGACCTTGTCAATGAGTTTTTAAGAAAGGTTTTTGTCTGGCTCTACTCGGTTTTATTATAATTTGGGATATTTCGTATGTTCTACGGTAGGTACTTTTAAAGTTAATTAAATGTCAGCTTGGTTACCAATTTAATTAATAACAATTGGCAATGGGATAACTATGCTTTACATGAACCGGTGACAGAGTGAGAGGACTGACATCGTACTGACAAGATGGAAGACTCATCATCATCAAGAAACCGATTTCCTTTAGGTGCAATGTAAAATCAATATAAGCTTAAAGCACTGCATTTCAAAAAAAATACACAAAGAAAATTGAAACATAAGCGTTTGCAGCGACCATAATTTAAAAGCAAATAGAAATTAATCTAAAGCAGGTCACCGTAAAAGGACTATTAAAAAGGGTTGGACATAAAAAAACGACCGCAGCCGTTAAACCTGCGCTCTGGAGACCACCAGTCGCAACAGCTGTAACCAAAAGTAATGGCTCTGAACACCCTTACTAGGATGTGTATATAAATCTCTATAGGTTATGTGCCTTACAGTTTGACGATTTCAATTCAATTTCAAGGTCGTCTTTGGTCTCAGGGACATGTAAGCCAAGAAACTTTTGAAAAAACATCAGACGGCACAATCAGAGCGCCAAATAATATGGCATAATACCTGTCAGTGGATTTTCAAAAATAAACTACACATGAGTTAATAAAGCGATAAGACCGCCTTCTGCACATTGTATTGTACCTCTCTTTATGTTGTATGTTGTGCGATCCCCAGCGATTCCAGGGATCTTTCGAGGGCGAAATAAACTAAGGGGAACGAGATAATGAATGAATGAATACTCTTTATTGCACAAAATTAGGCATAATAATAATGTCCAGGGCAGGCAATAAATACCAATGAAAAAACAACTGACCAGCATCTCAGCCCGAGATCACCCGTCGGCGCCGACAATGTCCAAAATTCTTGCAGTTTTTTGTATCACCGAAGCACCAGCACTGTATCAGTACTGCGAGGAGTCCATGCAGTAGATAGTTCACAAGTGATGACGAAATTCGGTGACATGCGCGCAAATCGCTGCTGTCTCAAGGGTTGTGTTTCCGGGACTGTTGTCAGCGAGTGGCAATCAACGATAAAAATTACCCTCACTGGACATTAATATTCGACAGAACGAAACAAAAACGAAAGCTAAAACTACCTACAATAACTGTCGCTAATGTAAACAAAACTTATGAACTAGGTATGCGTGGTACGTATTGTACATATGTTTTGTTTTTGTCCCGGATGTACAATAAAGTATATTTGTATTAATATATAGCTACAACATAAACTCAAAGATCCACTTTACTTAATATTTTGACTGGATCACGAAGTGCAGTATGAGATGGAAGACCTTTGGGTCATCTCATAACATAATACACAAAATTACTGTCCCCGTTAATTCCAGACCTTATCCTTTGACATCGACCATTTGTTCATAACAAAACGAGTGCATTATCCCCAACATTAAAGATTAAAACCGGTCGAAGTCGAGACTCAACCTTTTACTCGTGTTCTTCAGTCGGTAAATAATTCGACGCCCCTCTGGTTGTTTATGCATGAACATAGAGATTTATACGTCAATCTGTATTACGCGAGGGTTGCGTAAGTGTTGATGGAAACTTTGACACACACATAACTGATCTACGATGTACGAATACTACGAGGAATACAGACTTCTAGGAAAGTTATTCTACGCCGTCTATTATAAACAGATTTATATTTAACCAGATTTAAATTATTTGTATAGAATACGCATAATTTTTGCAGGGTGATGTTGCTTACGACAGTGTTTCGTAGAGCCATCTACAGTACTAAAGTACTTTAAAAACCAGCGTGTTTCACCTTCATCTCATCGTCACTTACCATCAGTAAGATTGTGGTCAAACGCGGGCTTAGTCTTTAATAATAATAAAACCTACGTCATATACCTTCTACCTACCTAATGTTAACCAAAAAAAGTTCCATTTTTCAACCTATAGCTGAAATGGATACCATTTACATGAGAAACATTAATATAATTAATAATATTTTCATATAATTCTGAATTTTCAATTCTGTAGTATCAATTCGTTCTACAACCTCCTTATAGGGGTGTCAAACTACGTGAATCGAACGCAGAAATTGCTATTTCCTTACTTTTTAGTAAATTACTTATTTTATGGTACCGAAATACATAATGGAAAGATAAAATTAAACCCCTAATTTAAAATTCACTAATCAACGCCATACGCTGTTTTGAACTCTATTTATACAAACGGAAATTCATGAGAAAAAGATAAGTCATATTTACAAAATATTTGTATCATTTGTACTTATTTTAAACTAAAATATGACTAAAATGGTGTCCGCAAGGGCCTATGAAGACGAGCAATATACCACTTTGACACAAACCGAGTTTGACACCCCTGGCCAACCTCCTCGTTCGCGATCAAAGCATCGCAAGATAAACCGTAATTGAAACGTCAGAAACATTCTTTATAACGGGATTAAAGTAATATTTTTCGACGTGCGGGCCCAAATAGCCTATCTCTGTGTGATACAGGGTAATGTAATATTTCTTAGAGATAATTTGAAATATGTAAGAGTTTGGCGTCATAAAAAATCCCACCAAAAACATAAATGTGAAAAAGGTGCCAAGTTCGGTGCAAAGAATCAATAAGCTTGCCGGCTTCGCCGTTAAAAGAATGAAGATCTAACTGCTAAGGTCAATTATTAACGTTCCTTCAAATTTATCTACAGAAATATATTGGTTTATATTTATCTACAAGTCAAACACAAAAAGAAAAGGTAGACAGATGGTATTGTTTAAACATAAAAAATATCGTTTGCTTAAAACTAATACCTTAACTAGTCTGAAGTGAGGAGTCCATGACTTTTATGTGAATACTTGCCAAGTTAAGGATTTAGTTTTAATAGGTAAATAGGTAGGTCTTAACACACATACAAAATTTCAGATATTATGTAGGTAGGTCAAATAGATTTTGAGTTATAGGGCGTCGAAAATGGCTCCAAATGGTTTCTGTAACACACGTCAGTGCGTCGTCGCCCTTTTTCTTTCCGAACTTGGCGGACACACTCCCGTGTGTCTAGGTAAAAAATTCTCACGTCTTTTGAAAATTAAAGACATCAAATTCCACATTTTTACAATAGAATTTTAAACTTTTGGTTTAACCAACAAATTAAATTCATATTATTTATTAATTAAACTGTACAAAGAATTAACTCTACTCACTCATTAGTCATTACAAATCGAATTTTTCTCATTTCCAAATAAAAATTATAAGTAACTAAATTTTTCATAAGTAATCAACAACGAAAAAACTTCTTTCAAAAGTGCTTCCTTAACTAGGTCACATAAAAATTTGGTTTGTTTTCAAAAACAAAGCATTTTAATTTTGTTTACCAATGATTCATTATTTATTATTGGAAACCCTGCTTTGTTCCTCCTTCCATTTCCTGTTTACCGAGACCGCGAACGAAATATGATCAAGAGCGGAGCCCGGCCCGCGCCAACCGTATTTATTTGTCTTGTTAGTGCAAATCTATTGGAAAAACGACAACAGCACTATGTGCCGTGAATCCACATAAACAACTAAAGATATACGTCGAGATTTATTTGTTTTTGTGGACAATCTACTCGCCACTGACAACACGGCGAAGTTTGAAGCTTTTCGGCGTATTGGATTTATTTTTGATTTACCAGCACATGAGAAAAATGATTTAGTTTTCCTCTCGTTTTAAATCGATTCTACGTAATTAATTTATCGGATGTTGACATAAACACACAATACAGTGTGGTTTGCAAAAGTGATTATAGGAATAGTATCAAATGTAATTGCAGTTGTGCGACCACAAGCCAGTATCGTTATTTATGTGAAAACGTGCACATATTTGCACATAATCCGATTATGTTAACGTTACAGTATGAGTATACAGCTCACGAGCAAACTATACACTAGGCATTTCATTAAAACATTGAACTTATGGAAAAATGATAAGTAAACAAATTCGTTCGCAGTAAAAAATCTTTAATTAGTCGTAAAATGTAAATCAGTCCTATCGAAGAGCCGAACGTTTTTATACAGCGAATATTGGGGCTGCAGGAGCGTATTTGTAGGCAGCCAGTCTTGCTGCCGGAGCGGTATAAGCAGCAGCTACCGGAGCGGTGTAAGCAGCAGCTACCGGAGCGGTATAGGCAGCAGCTATCGGGCCGCTGTATGCAGAGGTGTAGGCAGTCGCTACAGCTGGATTTGAGTAGGCGGCAAATTTAGCCACTGGTGCATTGTACGCTGCTGTATAAGCCGCTACTGGAGCAGTGTAGGCAGCATATCTAGCAACTGGAGCTGTATAGGCTACTGGGGCTGTGTATGCTGCAGCATATTTCGCGATGGGAGCAGAAACAAACGGAGCAGCAACTGGGGCAGCAGCAAAACGGGCAGGTACAACAGCGGGCTCAGCAACGACCGCAGGCGCAGCGGCAACCAAAGGTTCCTTGCGAACAACAGCGTTAAATCCATTCACGGGGTCAGCAGCATAATCGACAATACGACGAGTACCGTCAGGTTCCACAAGAGAGTACTGTCCTTGGACCAAATCTCCGTCTCTTTGCTCCGACTGGCTCTTGTAATCACCGGTGAGGGAATCAGCTACGTCATATCCGAATCTGTATTGGGGTAGCGGGTCGAACTCCTCTAGTCTGGCTGCGACAGGAGCAGCAGCTACAATAGGGGCAGCAGCATAGGCTGCGGGGGCTACACCAGCGCGAGCGAGGGCCACAAGGCAGGAAAAGACGATGAACTGAAAATAAAAAAAACATAAATCAGGAAATTGTAATAAAAAGTATAGTATCTATGGAGGTTCTTTTAACGCTGTGTATTATTGCAACAGCCAAATACAATACTACATCTTTTTCCAACAAACCTCGCCAACTAATGAGGATGTTAGAAAGCCATGCCGGCATCGGATCTAAAAGTGCCCCATTTCCCTAACGGTCACTTAACATGACAATCGCGTTTTTGTGAGTCAAGTGACAAAAGTTGTACTTGAAATAGTGACATAGTTTCGCGAATACTATAATGTACGGTATTGCGCAAGAAGGCCACGGAGAAATTACTAATAGGCCGAGGATAGCACGCCAAGGTCGGCGTGTGACGCCTCCTGCATCCAAATGAGCCTGAATTGTGGCCAGTCTGGTACCGGTCTGTATTACACGGCATTACTATGGTAATGTTTCATGTAATGATGATGAAATTGAAGAGATTAATATCCTGGTTTGTAAAATTAACTATCTCGAGGATAAACCGTATTGCAGTAAACGTGGAATGAATTCTAATGAACAAAAGGCAGTATAGTTTAATACTTTTTCTATTAAATTATTTTTTTTACAATTTACAATTCAAATAATTTCGTTAAAAGTTATTTCAGTTTCAGCGTTAAAGGGGATTATAAAATTAAATATAAATATGAAGCCTAATGTTGATGAAAGTTATTAAAGCATAGATTTAGATTAAATCAAAACTCAATATGAAGATTTTTGGAATAAAAACTATATTGGAAATATTGTGTTTGACGAAATAATAAATTAAGTAATAAGAAAGAGTTAAATTGGTTGATGATTTAATTTATTTATTGTAAGTTTGTTAGATGATCGCTGATAAGAACTAATGATGATTTGATAACGTTGATAAAAGTTCAACAAATTACCTTAACAGCCATTTTTGGTGTTGCAGATGAGTCGAGCGAAGTCAGCTGAGTATGCTCCTTTTGAGTTTGGCCAGGTATTTATAGGTAGCCGTTTGGTTGTGACACTGGGCCAAGTTCACTTACTATTATGTATGCACATCAGTGTGGATGCACGCAATTGAATTACAGAGCATACCGAGACCACTGTTAGTGTCCTAGTAGGCCACGGAACGGACACGTGGCGTACAAACTCTTCCAGCATTTTACAATAAAAAAAACACAGTATATAAAATCTTGTAGCAAAAAATTCAAGTTTTCAGAAACTGTGCACATTTATCACTGAAGAAAGTATTCGAATTGGAATTTTAAAAAGAAACCATTTTAACAGTTCGAATATCGTCAATACAAGAAACGCTACAAGACACGCTAAAAGAAAAGGTAAAGTAAAGTAAAGTAAAATACACTTTATTGCACAAATGGGCAGGCTTATCGCTAAGAGCGATCTCTTCCAGGCAACCTTCGGACAGAGGAAATGATATCCAGAAAGAGGTAGTAGGTAATACTTTTATTTAAAAAATTCGGAAATCTATTGAGTTTAATGTTAGACTGGATAATTTGAACAAATCAACAGAGGTTATATTAAGACTAGTCAACAACAACAACAAATTCACAAGATCTATTCTTCATCTGAAACTCTACTATTAGTTTCAGTGCTTATTCATCTCTCAACAGCCCTTCTCATTTATAATTGGAGTCGAAAGCAGTGTACAGTCACCCTGACCCCACACTTGTCGCGATAAATCAATTTCAAGGAAGCCTTTCAACCTCGATACTGCCTATTGATATAATTAATAGAGCCTTATTTAACAAAACCGCCTGAATAAGAAAACGCTTCATTGAAATCAGACCGGAATTGATGAGACTTCCTTTAAAAGCTTACACTTGTATTACACGAGACCTATTTTGCTCAAATAAAGGTAAAAAACGCGGAATTTTATTCTTGAATACTTTAGATTTAGTAAGTTATTATTTTTTAAAGTCACTGAAAATACGAGCGGATTAAGTATGATTTGCTGCCGGCTGCGCACAAAGGTCGCAGATGTAGCTAAACGCATAGCGACTCTGAAATGGCGATGGGCGGGACATGTGGCTAGGCCGACAACAGGTGGACCTACAGAGTACTTACGTGGAGACCGCGCACAAGCAGCAGGAGTGTCGGACGTCCAGCAGCGAGGTGGTCAGACGACATCAGGGCTAGAGCTGGAGTGACTTGGCTCAGAAGCACTGCAAATCGGGCTACATGGAAATATATAGGAAAGGGCTATATCCAGCAGTGGATGAATGAAGCCTGAAGAAGAAGTATGATTTGGCGGATATTAATTTCACTCCAAAAGATTCACGATCTTGGCCATGCGATGAGGAAACGAATAATAATCTGATAATGTAACAAAATAATATCTATATTCATCTCCAGGGATTCAAATTACATTTATGTTGGAAAGGTACAATACCCCTTATAAAGGGATTCAGCCCTATTTATTGCCCCTTTACTTTCACTAACCAACACACTGAGTTTATAACGTTCATAAAAAAGTGTAAGTGACAAATACGAGCAAACAAACCTTTGAATGTATTCCCAATATACTCTGAGACAAAGAAAACAAAGAGCTAACCCCTGCGCTATATCCAAGCGGACATCTTCATGAAAATTGTCCACGGATTCTATAAGGGCAAATGGCTCATAAGTTATGTGTTGTTGACTTGCAAGCGATTGTATCTCCTAAAGTCAGTTATCCACTAAAACTATGCTAGTTTTTCCGTCTTTCGCGCACAGATTGGGGATTGAGCATTTTGAGAACCATCTCTACAAAAAGTACTCATTTACATAAAAGTGCCATTATACAGGAATGGCTTCGATTCAGGGGTGGCCGCTAAATATAAAGCTAAACCTAAATTATATTATCACGTTCACTCATATACTAGAATGAGCAGGAAGTTTCGTTTAGCGATCATCGCTAAATTTGGTGGCCACCCCGTAATCGATGCCAATAAAAGCACAATGTAAGCAGTTGGGCGAGATTTTCTTTTTTTAACGGCTGTGGATGGGAGTCGAAGTGGCCACTCCATATCTTGCTAAGGCTTCCAAGTAATATTAATTCGTATTACATGTAGGTGTAAAAACACAATAAAGAGTATTCATTCATTCACAATAGTAAGGTAAACCGCACATAAAGAAAAGATAGCATCTGAAGACACTTTCTTTCAACGCTGTTTTAGTTATTCGTAAAATATACCTTACTTACCCGAAAGAAACAACCATCATAACAGAAAATATAAAACATAATGTGGCAGCCAAAATAACGAAATCGATAAAGTACTTGCACAACTCCCGAAATAATACCCGATCCAATTTCTGAAGTTTTCTTGTTTTAATTTCTAGCCCAGTAAAATTGGTACGCCGATAAAATCAACTTCGCTTTGCTTTTTGCATGGCTCTGGCCTAATATGCAGACCCCCAGCGCGCGTGGAAACCAATTCCATTAGAGCATTATCTCTTTTGAAGACGCAACCTTACTCCCGGGCATTCGCTTTTGATCCCGGACTAGATCTGGATGCATTGTGAAAAACTGCATTGAAAATTCAAATTTTCTTTGAAATTGCAATGCAGGGTTTATAGAGAGACCTATGAATTAAACGTAATTTTATCTAAAGGCTCAGTGAGTTTAAAGAGAATCTTGGCATCTTTATCAATCATAACTACTATCTTGAGTAACCGGTTCTTTGGAACTCGTGTATAACTTTTAAAACTTCAGACATCCTTTAAATAAAACTTTGTTTTTAACTTGAATAGTTATTCGATTTTTTAACTGTACGCCTGTTATTTTAAATAAACCTAAATCAAATGTAAACTCTATTCATATTTACCATACGTAGCAGCATATATCCCGGTAGTTTCAGTTTTATTTAAAGTATAAATAGTGTAAATGCCAGAAGCAAGTTTAAGTTATCCGTATCATTTTATTCTATCTCTTTTCTAGATTATAAAAACTGAAATTCCATCGGGTTCCTAAGTTGTTTTAGTTCTGTCAACTGGCTCGCCAACAATGGTTGAATTCAATCCATTTCCCAACACAAATCTCTCTACGACGTCGACTTTTGGCAGAAATTTGAACGGAATCTCCGGGTCGTGTTTTCGGGATTACTTCGCTATCTATCATATACATGCACTGTTACGTTTTTAGATTGTGAAATGTTTTGATTATTTCTCTCGACGCCTCTGCATTGCATTTTTGAGGTTGTTTACTTTTTAACCCCCGGCTAAACAGGGCTGTTATGTTGACGCATATGTCTGTTTGTCTGTCAGTTTGTCTGTGCCATCATTTCTCACTCAACAAAGGATGATACGGTTTCGACCCGGGTTTTCTATGTAACAGAGAATTTTGTCGAGTGTTCTTACTCATATCTTACAAAAATTGGATCAGTGGTTTCCAAGATCTTGGAGTATTTTTTTATGGCAGTTGGGATCTCTGGAACGGTAATAGTTAGGCAGTTCCAGTTTGAGCTCAAACTTTAAGGACCGTGGTGGTTACTCACATTATGAAACCTTGAGGATCTGATGATGAATAGGAAAATGGAAGAGTAGCGCCATAATGGTAAGCCGGAGGCTTCTTAAAATATATTTATTCTTAAAAATTTTAGGTGCATAGTATAAAACTCGACTATTTCTATCTGTCCAACTTTTGTAGCACTTCATGAAATGCCTTACTCACTTCGTGAAATGCGCCATTACGCTATGTCTACATATACGTAGCCAAATAGATCAAGGTGAACAATTGGAAATACCGACAACAGTCATTGAAACCACCCAATTGATACACAACTGGTGGACGCTGGCGGAATTGAAATTTGGATTGCCTTTACGTTACTATAATCCCAATAAAGTGCTCTCGTGCTCTGTTTGTAATTCATCCAGTCAATTGTTGGTGCATTCCGTGAAACGATATCAATATGAAGTGTTATAGAATTGGGATACCAGCTCCAGGTATACAATATAGATAGGCAGTTGCAAAATTGTGGATAATGTTAAAGCAAATGTACGTAATGCAACTTTTTCATCTAAGTCCCGTTTACGAGCCAGAAGCACGTGACAAACGAACAGACGGACGGACGATTGGCGAAGGACAGCAATAGCGTTCAGTATTCCACTTCGAACGAGCGTCAAACTTGAATAAGAGCATGTAACCTGATTTATTTATTCGTATGGCTCGCCTATTTCATGATTTTTGTCACAAATTAATTTTGAAAAAATCATCAGGGGTAAGTTTCTCTCCACTAGTCATGCTAGATTTTTTCCAGACAGACTAAATTTTTTTCCTGTATGTTAATACAGGATAAAATTTCTGGACCCATGAAGTCCTAGCTTTTTAGAGACTGAAGTTATTCAGTCTCTAAAAAGCTAGGACTTCATGGGTCCATTCCGATTCGGAACGCATATGACTATAGTTGCAGCGAACCGAACCGGACGCGTGTAGTCCGAGACATAGAATTTCAGTAGTAATTATTATTAATACTATTGTTAATACTACTTATGACATGACATGACTTATGTCTTTGTTATCCGCACGTTGATTAATGTTTGCGCCAGCGAAATATTTGTCGCTGGTTTTCGCTCGATCTGTTTCGTATCTTATAAGATACAAAACAATTAACTTAGCAGAACAACAAACATGTTTTGTTCGTAACATTTACTGTCCCGAATGTTAGTCTAATGAAATTGGACTGGACAAGGGACGGACGAACCGAATAGATAACATCTACAGCGTCTTAGTTCATGATAGGTTTGTGACAGAGCTACGCATACGTCGCTGGTGAAGCGGAATTTCTGTATTAAAATACTGTCCGCTCTTATACGAGTACATTACGAACCTTTATCTTTAAAATTAAAGCGTCAGTTGTTCGTTAGATTGAGCTGAAAGTATATATTCTTGCCTATAAGTTTAGTCGTAACAGAAACAGCTATTTTAAGTTTAGGTAAATGCGTATATAGATATGGTGATGGATCTGGTAATTTATTTAATAACGTTCTATAGGTTAAACCTAAGTTTATATGTCAATTGTGAAAAAACTGTAATTTGCTAAGTTGTTTTTTAGTATAATTTAACCATAATGTGTAATTTAGCTGTAGTTTTTCCTAATAAAATAAATAAGTGAGTATGTAAGATTAATAAGGACTTTACTACAATCTCCGATAAGTACAGTCGACCACCATATGTCAAAAACCTTCTATTAAATCTCAACCTTATACTTGCGCAATTACATTTCAGATTCTCAAATTTTGACCTTTTGGGTAGTCTGACCTGTGGTCGTACAATCGACGTTTGTGTGGGCGTTTCTACGTCTTGGGATGGACTGGACAGGTTAACGGTAAACTACCCTAAGGTCACCTTTGGGTTAAAGGTAGGTCGTATGCCCCAATCCTGACCGCAGGTACCGCACACAACTGTGGAGTCCTCCATCCTACCTAGTGGCTCCACCACCGCCTATATCATAATGATAGCTGTATCTGCACGAGAGTCAGCTCAAGGCATCTGCTCAACCTAACTTGTGAACTATACTAACAGCAACCGCTAATTAGCATGCTCCATCATCGACCTCATCGTCGCTTATCGAGATCGAGATCAAATGCGGGTTTAGTAGTACATAAAAAAAAATTAAAAAAAAATTAAGATGGCGGCACGCGCCTAACCATAGACCCGATGTCAATTAGATTGAGACGTCATTAAACTGCTGTCCCCACAAATACATGAAAAGTGTAAAATATTCGTGTTTTTGACATTTTCCATAATATAATTATTTAGATTTACGTTTCATGTTAAATGTCTAGTTCAAATTCAATATTAGAAAACAATAAGTAACGATTTCTGTTTCATCTACCTACACTATCTTCAACTTCGAACCTTGGTATTCGTTTTTGTGTCCGTAATCCGTATACACTTAAATAACATTGATCCCAACACTAGTTCATGACTCGGGAGAATAATTAACTTAATGTAATCGGTGTGTATGGGATTAAAGGACTTTTTGGATATTTGGATTTTATGCCAGCTCAGTCAGCACCGTTGGCTGAGCTTAGGTCGAATAAAACGTCTTGAGCTGAATGTATTAGGATAAATCCTTACCTATTTGACTTTTATGAGGTCGTATGCTTAGCTCTAGTCTGGATGTAATTTTATTTTCAAGTAACTAAGTAATCGATTTATCTGTATTTATGTAAGTTGGTACATAACTCTTTGAATTTTATCATGGAAAAATAAATACAGGGCGGACACAACTTACTTTCTCGCTGAATTTAGGTATTTATTTAATAAAACTGAAAAACATGGAAATGGAACGCAATATATTTTTAATTTTTCCAAAACATCAGAAATATATTTGCTCGAGTTTGAACGTCTTAAAAATTAGTGACATTTACTTGGAAGACGAAGTCATGAAATTTAATAAATAATTTACAATAGGTACTTAAATACGCTCAGGTTCAGAACGTCCACTTCCTAAAATGTCCACTTCCCGAAACGTCCACTTCCTAAAATGTCCTCTCCTAAAAAGACCGTTTCCTTAATTGTCCACTTTGTTACTCCAGTTCCTAAAACGTCCTGTGCTAAAATGACCTCTCCTAAAAAGACCATTTCCATTTAAGCACGTCTGTTTTAATACAAAAATACAAACTGGTGTGGGATATAGCTGTATTTGTGGTGGTACAGGTAGATATGGTTATTAACTACTGAACAAAAACCTTTTTTTATAATAATGATTTTATTAAGATAAATCAAATTTTCACTCTTATAACTAGTGTTGTCAGTATATTCCCGGCGAAGCTCGGGAAATATTGCGGGTAAAGCCACTTCATAATTTATTTACATAAATTAATTTAAAAAAAAAATATAACCTGTGATAAAACCGGATATTATTTGCAGTCATTTTCATTTGAGGCGAGTCAATTGAAGCGATATAATTACGTGAAATTTATTTATTTACTACAAACATGGGACGTAGAGGCTCTTTGAATATCTTCCTTTGAAGTCGTGACGGTAAATAAATAGGTAGGTAAACGTATTTCGACAAAATCGTAATCGTATCTCCGTCATACTCGATATTACTTACTGCCTACGTTTTAAACAGAAATAAATGGCTTGCGGGACTATTTGCTTGTATAAATTGATATTTGGTACGTACGTACCTGAATAATTTTTATGTGCCTTTGGTACGTACACTACAAGTGATCCATGTCAGCCTCATTAGGGTCACTAAGGGATGTTTTTTTTAAATTTATTTATTTATTACAGAATCCACAGCACTTAAATTTAAAAACAAAAAATCCATTAATAAAACATTCTGCCAATTACAGATTCCTTATTATAAAAATGAAGCTTATACGGAGAAATAAGTTTTGGTGTGTGTGTGTGTGTATATATGGATGTGTTTATTGGAAATGTGTGAGCGTGTTTGTATAGAAGAGAGTGAAAGCGTGTGTACATTTGAATGGAATGGGAAGCTGAAGTATCATTGGAGTCAGCCCTAGCTAATTGAGCAAATAGGAATATTTTTTTCATGGTACTTATCAGTTTGAGGGTTGACTCAAAGTAAATCATCATCGTTTCCCATAGATATCTCACTATAATGCTATTAGAGGGCTTTCGAAGCGCTCTGCTGACCTTGAGGACTTAGATGGATGCCTTATGTGCCGGTAAATACCCTGGCTGTCTTACCCTTCAAACCGAAGCTTGCAATAAATAACACTGCACAGAGATATACTATCATGGTGTCCGATAATGAACCTGACGACTCCGATGACTCCGACGCTGGTGATGAGTGTCTCGACAACCATGGCCCATCGATGCACATTGATTCCATGTCTGACGGCAGATACCTTCGGCCGCGGTGATTTTTTTCTTGAGAAAGTATGTCTATTTTTTCTCCCTTCTTTCTACAGCTTTACCCACCTACATCCAAAATTATTTTTTATGAAATATTTTCTAAACCTCTTTAACGCTCTTTTTAGGCTAGTCCCATTTTTTATGCCTAGTCGTGTTTCTACAGCAAGGTACTTGTACAGCCTTAATACATGTAGACATGTTGTGTCACGTGATGTGATAACGCGTGATATTTTTCCTTACTTTGCACAGTATCTACACCCATGTAAATCAGTAGTACAACTTATTTTTTCTACTCGCATTTGGTAATTTGTTCATTAGGAAACCACAAATAGCAACACAAACGACTTCATTTCTAAGGGTGGTTACGTAATGAACGTCGCCGTGTACAATAATTATTACGCACGGGTGAACCTACATTACGATGGCTCACAGAGTAAATTTATTAAGTTTCGTGGAATTTAATACAAAATTGTAGTAGTTTAAGAAGAAAAAATGTCTCGTAAAATAAAACAAAATAAATATTTCTTAACGCCGATGACACGAGACAAGAACTTGGACCAGGCACTGTTGTCGACGCAGTTTTGACGAGCTATCAAGGCGTATTGGACGCTTCACAATAGTTTGTATTTTTAATTATTTAGGTATTTTATGGTCCTAGAAAAAGTATTGTATGCAACTGCACGTAATTAGCCTATATTAGCTAATGTATATATTATATCATTGGTTTTAAATCATTGTAAACAGGCATGATACTTACTGCGCTACCAAACCGAAGTCGATCTAGCCTCTTGATACCATCAGTATAAAGACCGTATACTATTATATTACCAACTAGACCCGAGCGAGTGAAATGTATAACACAATCGTAGGTAATAGATCACAAGGGCGGTAAAGAATGCGAGTAATGCCTCTGGTGTTGTACGTGTCTCTAGGCAACGGTGACCACTTAACATCCGGGCCACCTGAACAGCCCACTGTTTGACTTTTGTTAGTCTTAGACTATTTATAACAAAATAAAAAAACAGGTACTACTGTTGTATCTACTGTGACCTGTGTGTAAAGTCCCTAAGCAGCGTTTTCATCAATCAACCCGCTTTCTTCGTATCCAGCGGATTGTTACAGGGTGAATTCTTTTATGTAAGCACTATTCACTGGCTGTTTTTGCGTATTCTTGACACGAAGACATCTACAGCTTTTAGTGCGATCGATAGTGATAGAGCGGAGGTTTTTCTTTCGCACTAATAGGTAATTTACAAAGCGGGAATGTTTTTACATTAATCAATCAATCCATCAACTATAAGAGAGCAATGCAGATTATATATACAGTCGATCGAACAACTATCTAACTATACGAGGAATAACAATAGTTCTATCAATCTCGTGCAGATTAGTTCAAAATCAAACTCACGAAGTTTGTTTGACCTTACAATATGCAAGTTTGAAATAATATTATAAAGTATCCCATAAGTTTATCGGATTAGATAATGCCTTTTAAGCCGCAGCTGGCTACGGCTCACGCTAAAATTACAGAAGCTCTTAACTTAAGATTACCTGAGTTGGCAAAGGACAGTTTGTATTACAATCTATGTCACTTTAGCCTCTAAACTTTAATATTATCCTGCTAGAGACTACTTACGGCTTTGTTTTGGCACATAATAGGTCAGAAGGACTTCTACGCCCTTGACCTTGAAATTGACAAAAGCGGGGTAAACGACGACAACGAGACGTGTGTGTTTAATTTAATTTAATTTAATTTAATGTTGTTTATGACATTTACGAATAAAGGAATCGAAAAAATCGTTAGCACTAACTACCCCGCGCGAGTGGGACTTAAACTCCCTACTGTTATTATATTAACATTGGTCTAACCTAATGTTGCGATTTAATAATCACATTCTAATGAATACAGAAAAAAAGAATTTACAATTTACAGGAGACCGCGAGTTTAAATCTAAACCTAACTTTACTACAGCTATTTGCTTGCTGCTATGCCTATAAGAGCTTACTTATACGGTCTACCTATCTTATCTTATCTTATCTTATGATGGCCGGGAATAACCCAGAGGTACTTCGACCCTTGAGGATCTTTTGTGGCTACCCCATTTTACACACTGGTCATCTCAGTATGCAGGTTTCCTCACGATGTTTTCCTTCACCGCTAGAGCAGTCGGTAAATGAACGTAAGTAGGTACTCGAAAAATACGAAAAACTCATTGGTGCATGGCACTGCGTAGTTTCGAACCTGGACCTCCCACATGGCAGTTCGGTGCTACGGTCTACCTATGTACGAGTATCAGTAAGCAGACAAGATTTCCAGACGAAAATCTTGAAGCTGTCCAGGGATTTGCCTGCAACTAACAACACTGCATAATGAGGGCGGTGAAATGGCAACTGCAGAAACTAATGCTTAGCGCAATTGCTATTGGATATTTGAAACTTTGGATAGGTATTTGGATAAATAAAGGATGGACAAAAAACAATGAATTTCTAAGAAACGCTTTTTCGGAGTATCTATCGCCTTACAATTTTAAAGTTTCCAAAAAGGTGACCTTGACCATCCCTCTTTATTATTTTCTGATTAAATATAAGTTTGTAATGAGTCTGTAGTAGTATAGTTTGTAATGAGGTAGACGAGTTTTAGAGTGGAGACCGCGTACAAGAAAGCGCAGTGTAGGACGCCCCCCTGCCCGGTGGACCGACGACCTGAAGAAGGTTGCTGGCGATCGATGGTTGGACGAGGAAGGCGGAGGACCGAGTAATGTGGCGCGCCCTGGGAGAGGCCTATGTCCAGCAGTGGACAGACACGGGCTGATAGATAGATACATAGAATGAGTCTGTACTTTGACTCTGCCGCAAAATTACAATTATTCTTTGTAAATAGCACTTTTTGATAAGCAGATGAAAAGAGAAAAATTTAAGACAGCTGTACCTAATAGAGCTGTAATTCTTTTTAATAACAGCTAATAAACTTATTTGAAAACGTGTCACTACAAAGGATTTGTCACATCGAAATTACTCTCTCACACAATGTCAATACACATTAATTCAATGCAATGCGTTCTACCGTAAACTGAATTGTATTTATCTCTGTGACAAATCCACTACACCGGATATTGAGCCGAAAAACCAAAAAACCAAAACAAATGACCGACATAAAATTCATTGGTCAAGACGCGTGCCCGTGAAGTGAAACAAATGACGTTCGTTAATATCATTGGTGTGGCAGAACGAGGTTTTTTAGACGTAGTTTCTCCAGGCGTAGGATGTCGTAGGCTTTTTTCTCCAATCAGAGATATTTTAATCCGATTTTTAAATAACTCAATGTCATTAAGCTTTGATAATGTTTTAACTCCGCTAGTTTCCTACAATAACAAAAGAAAATGAAAGCCTACCCTGTATTCGAAAAAGTACTCGTATCCATCGTCTTATTGACAAAACAAAATAGAGTTATCTTATTTATAATCCATTTAATTAGGTATGTAAAGGAGATAGGTACCTTATTTTCAATAAACTAAAAAACATAGCCAATTTAAATATTCGACCATTACTTCCAATTTCATTAGGTATAGATAGAAACACTTTAATGTACACATACAACACAACACGCACACACTGTTGTTTTCTTCGTCCGTGCAGTCACTGAGGGGCCAGCTGAAAATCAGCGCTGTGGCTTGCCTCAGCATTATGCTGAGCTGGTCTACCCTTTTTGGCACTGTACCACACCGGATGTTTTGTGCTGCATGTGTTAATCTTTGTATACTTCTGTATTGTGTTCTATATTCTGGTGTTTACAGTGCTAAATAAACGTTTTCAATTTCTATAAATATAGGTTCATGTAAGCTGATGAACTGAAGAATTTCTTTATAATGAACTTGAAGGAGCACTCAAGAAGACACTGCACACAACTAGTACGGAACACGACCAAAACACTGCCAAAACATCATACCTGAGCAAGTTGTGAATGCTGAATCTATAAACCAATTTAAGAACAGATTAGACAGCCACTTACGAAATATGAAGAAACAGGCTAACCAGCATTAGCTGCCTGCCTGCTAATCCAATAATAATAATAACATTTATTACTATCTTGGTTGAGTTGGTAATTTCTATCACAATGAAACCTTTTGACTTATTAAACTACTTACCTATACTACTGTCATGAAATAGTAACAACGATTTGTCTATTCACATGTTAGTTACGGTTAGTCGACTTTTATCCAAGACTTTAGAAGAATATAATGCTCTATTTTCTACACTATGTTTTGTGCAGAAGGTCCCGCGGGAGCTATTTGAATTCCGCAATCAGGTGAGGAAGGGTCCAAGAATTTATTCACACAAACACTATTTTTAACGCGTCGGGCTCGATGTAGACATATTTGGTGTTTTAATTTTTGCTACGAATCGGAATAAAAGTTGAATTGGATCTGTCAAACAGTCAATTCCAGATATTGTTTGTAGGACGGTTTTTACTAGTCAATTTGCAACGACATACGTGTACCTATCTCAAATGGTAACGTAGTTTGATATCGAAATAAATCTTTTCTACCAAGATGAAGTCACGTGACTTAATTTTTTTTCAATGTTAATCGTCATCTCTAGTGTAGTGACACCTTTTCCCATAAGGAGTATACTCGTACCACTCACCGTGACTATATGTGAGCTGCGTCTCATGCAAAGGAGCCAGGCCACGTGGTGTCCAACAGTGCACATCAGTTTTCTCAAATCACAAAGTTTTGGCTAGTCAATTTATTACACAAACATAGTTCACATATAATAACACATAAATCGAAGGAAATTGTCCAGAAATATTGAGAAAAACCACATAAACCGAATTTTTAATTGTCCGCCGTAGATTTCGTGTGGTCGAGGCAAGATGGCAGCCGACCGAGAGTCTCCCACCACTCGCACGCCCACATGTCGCGGATATTGTAGTATACCCATTTATAGGTAAAATAATATTATGCCCGAACAACCTAATTCCGAAACGTAATTGATTACTTCCGTAAAAAAACTGACTAGTTACTCAGTTTTGTCATATTATATGTCTTTGAGCGCAAATAATGATATAAAAACAAAATAACGTAAGACGTGGGTTTTCTAATTACCTAAGCCCATAGATGTTCTTGTCAGAACCCCTACGTGGGTGGTATAATTTCCCTTCAGAAACGTAATAATATGATTACGGAATGTCAGATACACTACAACAAAAGCTGACAGAAGACTCCGTAACACTAGTTCGAAGATTAGTGATGCGCACGAATTTAAGATATTTTGGTCCGTATTATAAATATAAAAATCCGAAATAAAACCAGGTAAACTGAAGTTTAAGTTTAAGAATAAGACATAACCTCACTTCCATGTTTATTTATCATGTTACC
Organism: Hofmannophila pseudospretella; assembly: GCA_947369225.1. Lineage (NCBI taxonomy): Eukaryota > Metazoa > Arthropoda > Insecta > Lepidoptera > Oecophoridae > Hofmannophila > Hofmannophila pseudospretella. The sequence goes on from OX376316.1 coordinate 10,915,076, forward strand.
ATACCTAGGTAAGTACCATATCAACGTCATCCGCCTATTAACGTATCCCGATTAGGACACATGATGGATTCCCGTACAGTAGACAACAAATCAGGCTATACCTACCATTTAGTACTTTATCGCTGTAACATAATTGACGCATTCATACGAATGTCAAGGAATCATAACTAAAACTTATTGCGGCAGGGTTCCACAGAGTATAGCTTGTGTCTTCTGTATAGACAAAGAGACTCGAGCCGCACCATCCACCGCACTGTGTCGTGCGGGCCCAGTGTTGATTGGTGGATTTTATTCACATGCCTTAGTAAAAAAAAACCTCAGACGCGCAGGTTTCCTTCACCGTTAGAGTAAGTACCAGGTATTTTAATGATGGGCGCAGAAATGTTGGTAGGCAGCCCGCGAGGTGGACCGACGACATTGTGAAGACGGCGGGGAGGATGTGGATGCGTCCGGTTAGAGATCGAGGAGAATGGCGTGCACATGGAGAGGCCTATACCCAACGATGGGTTACGTTAGGCTGAAAAGAAGAAGAAGATTTTAATGATAATTAACTGTATACCTAAACAACTCGTTTATTCACACTAACTGATCACCGGTCTCCATATTAAATATCGTCGCTTGGTATCCGCCTCCGACCTCGACAGGCTAAAGCAGAATATCAGCGCCATGCTCTAGACTACTCTGGAATATGGCATTATTCTGAGCTGAGGCATTATGCTGCAGCATACGCCGTGCATTATTATTAATTTAGTTTAAGATTATATTGTATAGTATATATGTATATGTATACACTTATATATTATTGTATAATATATAAGTGGAATTGTGTGTGTACTGCAGACAGCAAATAAACGTTTTTTTATTCTATTCTATTCTATTCTAAAAATCCTAAATCAAAAAGAATATAAAAAGCCCAAAAAGGTATATTTTATACCAATTTACTACATTTCCACAAAAACACTTGTTTGAGTATCAAAGCTGAAACTGAAACCTCACTAGCAAAAGCTGGAAGAAACTTGTCGCGATTCTATTTTGTTTTCGCAAACATGTCATTGTTATTTCTCAGATGTTTTCGTATGCCGTTAACCGAGATCCGCCGAAGGGCATATTGATAAACGAGCGCTTAGCCCACACGACACGCATACAAATATATGGAAGGGAATATTTCATGTTTAACGTCTGCCGGTCGCACCACCGATATGTATTCTGAGCTTAGAATTTTACTTCTTTATTCTTCGTATTTATATTCGATTGCATTATACAATACAATACAATACAAATATACTTTATTGCACACCCGGGACAAAAACAAAACATACAACATAAAGAGAGGTACAATACAATGTGCAGAAGGCGGCCTTATCGCTTTAAGCGATATCTTCCAGGCGACCTTCAGGTGATGGATTAATCATAAGATACATAATATACGGGTGCAAAAGGCGTATGAAATAGATATTACCCTCAAATAAATAATAATAATAAAAAAAATTCAAACCTTTGCAAGCTGCAAAGCACTAGTAATAATAGTATACTGCTGTTATAACTTAACATAACATAACTTAGCAATTATGGCTTTAAGCTTTCGTGATTATTGTCAATACAGAGTATACGAATTGTATGAACATATGCAATCGTTTTTTTTAATATCTTCAGATCCATTAATATTTTCACTAATTGGTACTAAACCTTTTATGTAGAGTGAAAATAAACCTTTCAGATGGTCAAAAAATGACCACTTATACGCACAAAAAAATTCAAATTTTGACTTAGCACTTTTTCCTATTGAGAAATTAAAAATTCGGACTTACCACCTTTTGCACTATATGATCTAGTAGCAATATCAATTAAAATATTTTGAATATCTTTATCAGTGACGAAATAATCGCATGTTAACACTTAGCTGTTCCACCCTGTATAGTTAGACACGGGATTCTTACCACAGTTTGAGGTTGTTTTAAGCTCCCTCTATTTCAAACCGTGGCGTGGTAAGAATCCCGTGTCTAACTATACTATTGGTTGTTATGGTACTACTAACAAAAGTATTTTGTTTGCATCGAAAAGTCTACCACTGAAATTCGTAAAATAGTTACGATTACGACTAATATAAAAAGTGCATTAAACTTGCAAATTCCTGATATAACTTGCACGCCGCTGGAATACAATAATACTTGCATAAGAAGGCGTATTTAATACAGGTCAGTTGTTGCTGCCTGCACTTGCGACTGAAAGTTGTGTCACAGTTTAATTATATACAGTGAGCCATCGTCCCTGCTTGACTGACAGAATCGGTTACAGCGGGCTGACAAACCGTTAGAGAGAAAGAGAGATAATTATAAATACTTTTATTTATTTACTGGAATGACCGCCAAACCTAATGCTGAACCTAAATGTAACTGTCATGCTACTCACATACTAGATTGGAATGTATGTTGTGTAGTTTCAACTTTCAACGGCTGTAGTTGGGTCCAAAGCAATAAAAATTAAAAAAAGCTCATTCATCTTTCTCAACCTTCTAATATGTAATAAGATTAATTTGAACATAATTATAATTTAGACAAGGAAATTATACCAATACAAGAAAATTAACAATATTCAAGGCACAAAACAATACCACTCGGAATGGCTTGCGCGCCCAACTCCCTTCATCCCGGCCCGTGCCCACCGCACGGGAGAGACGTTCGTTCTTCGTTGACCGACTACTATAAAAATGTTCTCTCACGGCTGTGATCATTTTGTAAGTACACCGTAATGCTACGACTTCCCCAAGACATACTTACATTAAAGTTACGACTTTGTGAAGAAACAAAACTGTTGCTACTGTTTTAATGTTGTACAGCGATAGAGCTTCCTTCGGTCTAGTGCTACTCAAGGAATAATTTAACTATGACAAGTCAGAGTTTCTGAATGTTCTTAGAAGTATAATATTAGGTTGAATAAAAACAGACACTTTATAATGTAGCTACTATGTTAGAATATTTTGACGCCATGTCCGTAAAACGCGCCCGAAGCCGACCTACAACTTACTTTCAACTCTAGCGGACAGCTCTACTGTTTGTTTCTGACCGAGTCTTCAGGGCAAACTTGGCTTCGCTAGCCACCTACGAGAGTACGCCATCAAATAAACAAGGTTTGCCGTCGACGGATGCCTCGTGGAGGAATGTGTAAGTACATACCACGGTTTGTATTTTTGAATATCCCAAACGCTTGCTATCAGTAACTGAAATAGGTTTGATTCCCGGTTTCTATAATTACCGATATTATACTAAAATCTACAAAACTCTAAAAGATGAGTAAAATTACTTACTTTATAAGGACAAATTAGCTACAATATGTCATATTGTAGTTAGAGTAGAGTTTTGTAGATTTTAGTATAATATCGGTAATTATAGATCTCATAAGATCTATTCATCTATTTGCCGCCTATGGTTCACCATGAACTCTATCACAATACAGTACTTATAACAAATTGAATACATACATAATAAATCTCATCTAGCGATAACTTTACTAATATAAATTCTACAACTAGTTGCGCCAGACACATTGTCTCATCTGGGTATACGTAGTATTTCAATCTACAAAATTGAATAATTCAAAGTCCAGTCCACAAGGATGGAACCGAGGGGAATAACTTAGTGGAGAATAAACATGTAAATAACGATAGAAGTTCCAAAAATGCCATAAAATATGCAGGGGGTTTCATCCACGCGACGATGTTCGATCTGGGGGATAGTAAAACATTTTACGATATTAAGGACTGACGCATTGCTAGGGCCTACGGGGCTCTCGACTTCACGAGTCAATTTACTGCTTTTTGACAAGTTGATGTCACATTTTTGTGTACCTAACTAAACTGGGTAATAACTGCGCTCAGAGCCTCATTATCGCCCGAATCGCAAATTAGGTTTGACATGTGATATTTGCGTAAGTGTTACATGCAATACTTTATGTGGCACCTACGAGAGAGAATAAAAAAAAATCGGAAAACAATCAATTGAATCACTTGTTGTATGTGGGTTGCACTTGTTGTGCTGTTAAAAGTTAACAGTCGTTACAGGTTTCTATCTTTCGACAACAGTTGTTAAGCCATATCTGAGACTTACGGGCGGGGCGGTCTGAACAACTCTGACAATAAGTTGGTCACAAGCATTTTTACAAAATGATTTAGTACAAATACAAATATACTTTATTGCACACCCGGGACAAAAACAAAACCAGAAGGCGGCCTTATCGCTTCAAGCGATATCTTCTATGCAACTTTCAACCTTCAAATACTTATCCGATAAAATGAGTAAGTCACCTACTATACGCAGTAGCTTCACTAATTAACAGAGTCAACCTGTAGAGTTTTGGAATTCTAGGTAAAATTCAAAGCTCAAAGGGAGAGTTTTCATTTCATAAATGAAACGTAATTTTCATGTATGCGATCTGTGGAAAATTTTATCAACTTTACTCAACTTTTTATTTCTGTGGATCGCATAAACGCGTACCATATTTTTATATTGCCAATCGATATGTTGTTTACTCGCAGAAATTAATTGTTTAACAGATTTAAGAAACTTCGATTTTTCCATGTATTAATCCTTCAAAACTAATGAGTTGAACTCTCGTCCTGGACCACCAACAAGTAATCATACACAAAAAGATCAGCTGAACATGATAGTAGGTCTCCAGTGGTAGAACCTAGATGGTAACACGGCATGCGCAGCAACTTTAAATATTCCATTCTTCTGTGCAATAAGTTTTAGTTTGTTTCTTAGATAAGTACGAACATTAAGTGTATATTTACAGCCAAGTGAGGAGTTTCTTGACATCTCATGCCATACATACAGACATAGACATATCATCTTCATGATATACGGAGCGGAAACCTGGACACTAACTAAACAGGCGATTGAAAGGCTCCATGTGACACAAAGAGCGATGGAGCGTGCCATGATAGGCATCTCCCTCGTGGGCAGAGTGCCGAATATCGAGATCCGGGAAAAGTTGACAGTGCCGGATATAGCCAGTATAGTGTCCAGGTCTAAGTGGAGATGGGCAGGACACGTGTGTAGAATGCAGGACGATATGTGGCCCCGAAGACTGCTCGAGTGGGGCGCAGAAGGATGACGGCGGGGAGGATGTGGATGCGAACGGCTAGAGACCGAGGAAAATGGCGTGCACATGAAGAGGCCTATACCCAACGATGGGTTACTTTAGGTTGAAAAGAAGAAGTAAGAATAAGGAGTTTCTTCCAAAACAAATCTCATCATGGACAAATCCATGACCCGTATTTTTTAATCTATTTGTTTTTGTGGTTTCTGACCATTATTTAGGACTTTGCCGGCCTCATAGAAACAAAAGTTCTCAGCCGCTACAGTATGTACTGCCGTGAGACAGCGCTCGACCCGTATTTAAAATTTATTTTTATAATATTATTTTTAAAAACTCTCTTATTAAATCCCAATAATCCCTAAGTTAAGTGGCGCTGTTATAAAGGCTTTCTTTAGCATCAAATTAAATGTTTGCTATAATTTCGTTGCCGTCAGCCGCCGTCTCTGGAGTGATATTCATTCCATTTATCTTGACTAGTTTGTGCGAGTCCCCACAGAAACGAGATTTTAGTACTGGCTGTTCGTTCATTAGGGTGTTTAATTTAACGTCTTCTTGCCTTATAATTAAATCTAATTTTGTATGTGCCGTGCTGTTGAAAACTGGATTTGAAAATTAAGGAATTCGACTAATGAGTAAGTGTGTAAAACTTGACCAGAAATATAAAAACCCTCGTCATATTGCGGAATTCAATTAAACTGTTTTTTTTTTCATTGCGATTTCCATAATAGTGGTTCTAAAAGTAATTACTATACTTTTTATTTTCCTGGTCAGCGATATATAATTATAGCTGGGCAAAGTTGACCACAATCCTCTAGTAAGTAAGTAAGTAATATGTTTTATTTCACACACAGCAATGACCGAAACAGTTATAATTATAATAAAATAATTATGTAGTCAAAGGTAAACATATTGAAATCATGTCTGATGGTCTGCTGTTGTTGTGACAAGGGCCTCAACTAAGCTAGTAGAAGTCATAGTAGTACATGTTATTATGCTATGCCTTGTACATTACTTGTTGGGCAATATCAAAATTGGAAAGTTTTTAATTTTATGACGAGAAAAGAAAATATTAAATTCTAAAAGAAATGAGCAATATTATTCCTGATATAAAATTCTGATAGTGCACTCGAGTTTCACAGAGAGCAATGAAAAACTGTTTTAATATTTAAGTAAGTAAATTGAAGCTTTAAAAATGTTTCAGAATTTAGCTGAATGGGGCTCTTATATGCAGATATTTCTTGTTGAAGTCTATAAGAAAATACTGATTTGAAAATGATTAAAGTATGAAATATGTTAGGAATTGTTTAGAAAAACACGTAATCTAACTCATGGTGATTGTCGGAACGACTCGCGTCAGTGCGATTTTAGCGTCGTCGTCGCATATATTTGTATAAAGTCGCAAGTAGACGCGCGATTTTTGTTCAAACAAAGTAGTGGCAAATTCATGAGTCAATTGTGTCATCAAAATTAGGTCTTTATCTCTAAACCAGTTGAAAATCATAGCTCTAACCCCAGTTGACTCTAGTCCTTTTTCGCTCGTATTTTATGCCATGAGTTTACTTAGTTTAGTTTTACTTTTGCCAAAAAAAAATCCTTGCTACTGGTACTTAAAAATCGTGAAATAAGTACCTGAAGTAATGTATAATTATATAGTTAGTAGTTATAGTATACTATTTTTTTAATCTTATGATAGGAGACCGGGAATAACCCAGCAGCATTTCGACCCTTGAGGATCTTTTGTGCCTACCCCATTTTACACACTGGTCATTTCAGTGTGCAGGTTTCCTCACGATGTTTTCCTTCACCGTTAGAGCAGTCGGTAAATATACGTAAGTCTTCGAAAAATACAAAAAACTCATTGGTACATGGCACTGCACGGTTTCGAACCCGGACCTTCTGCATTGGAGTCCGGTGCCCTAGCCACTATGCCACCAACGCTCTTGTGCACTAACTCTACATAACATTATTTTCTGATGGACTATAAATCTTCCAGTAGGTACTTAACTTTATAATTCCAGAATTAAATAATTATTCCATTGGAAAGGATTTAAAATTATGGTGTAACCAAAGTACACATTTTATCATACATCAGCCTTACACTGACGATTATGAGTATGAGCCTGCAAACATCGGTGGCTTCGGTGGTTTACGACTGAAAAGCAGCGAGATCGCTTGAATGAACATGAATCATAAATGTTTTATAGCATTCGAATTCACAAATATCAACCGAGGGAAACGCTTTTATTGAGAAACATTATCTGCTTTGGTGTTGGGTTCGGGTTGCTTTTTTCTGAATTTGAAAGCGTAAGGGGAATTTTCATTGATTTCCTTATTACTATAATAGTTTCTAATATTCTTATCTGATACACTTAGGAGCTAGTAGCCTATTGCGAGCACGGTCCGAAAGTTGGGCGCGGTCAGTATCTGGATGGGTGACCGCCAGTAGCATATTTCACTTGAGCTCCTCCGTGCCTCGATAATCACGTTAAACAGTTGGTCCCGGTTGTTGTCATTCTACAGCAGTCGTTAAGCCATGGCAGAGGCCTACCGGCGGCCTGAACAACTCTGACAAGTATCTAATACATCGGGTTATTGCTGATTCCCCCCGTTGCTGATTCCCCCCGAAAATTGTGTTGTTATTAAAACGCGTTTTATCACGCGATATCAAAGTGGTACAGTTAAGGAAAAAAGTACTAAGCTCCCTTTAAAAAGGTTTATTTCAAATCATGTCACAGATAAAATCACAGCTTTTGTCAATTTGGCGATTACTTTGTTACAACTATGTATGAAAAGAGACGTTGAAATAAGTAAACTATAACAAGTATTTAAGTCAAAATGCGCATAATTATTATAGGTAAATCGGGGGGAATCAGCAACGGGGGGAATCGGCAATAACCCAATACATCTGGGCCGTATTCTACTAATACAAAGTAATCTCAATATGAACAAAATTCGTTTTTCGTATGTCACTAGTCACGAACCGTTCTATTAACGTTATGTTTCGGTCAAACCAACTATCGATCAGTCCGCTCATAATAATATGCGTTAGCGTGGTGTTAGTAGAGTAGAATACGATTTGAATTTAAAGTTAGAACGATATAAAAACGCAATCGCTACTTAATTGAAAAATGATAGACAAACGTTGTAAAATAATGGAATTGGGCTCAAAAAGGATTCAACGATAGGGGTTATTTTTAGGATAATTTACTAGGTATATGTACCTAAAAAAAATTGCTGTATGCAGCAAAGTCTCTGTTAGCTGACCTCAGTGAATGGTATAGACACTCTCTCAGACCCATAAACCCAATTGTTATCATCACAAGGAAGCTAAAGCCAGCTACATATTGTCATCCATTTGAATATAAAATTATAACGGAGATTTGACCACATAATCGTGTTGTGTCCCGCAACCAGGCAGCAGCGCTCCATCTAGCATGTTAGGCGAGACCTGAAAACCAGCGTGTCGCTGAGGTCTCGACCATTTCATTCTACACATAGGTCAATGCGTGTTATATATATATATATATATATATATATATATATATATATATATATATATATATATATATATATATATTGTTTATAGGTTAAGAATTAGAATAAAATAACAATATTGTACCTTTTTACTAATGTGTGAATGAATAAATATTCTTTTATTTTAGAGTATAGAGTGTAGGTAGAGTATAAGTTGTTAATTTATTTACCATCCCTAATAATTAACCCTTTCGGATCTGAAAAGACTTTTATCACAGTTTGTCTGTAATAAGATGGCATAAAAGTTTATTTTAAGAAGTAAATAATTCTGTGACTAGTGTTAGTTTTCATTAGGTAGGTATCTAAATTAATATAAGTTACTACTCCTTAGATTAGAACAAAATATATTCATTGTGCAAGATCCTCGGCGAAGTTTAATTACTTCATTCAAACGTTGAATTTTGTTAGGAGTTAATTTTAGCTTTCCATCAACTCGTCAAGTCGTGCAATAACAAAGTTCATAAAATACACAAGTTCTTAGTATTATAGATTATATTCAGACATTTATGTGTTTAATAGTTGTTCATTAGTACATTTCCAGCGATCAAGTGAAGTGTGAGTGTGGTGTCTCCCCTCAAACTATGGAGCACTTGCTATGCTGTCCCGCGTGTCCGACCATCTGCACGCGGCAGGACCTTTTCGAGGCCAACCAGAGGGCTATCGATGTGGCTGCCTTCTGGTCGGGAAAAATTTAATTCGGATCATCAACACGAAAGAAGAAGAAGTACATTGTGTAACAAGTGTGCTAAGGGCCACATTGTCTCACAGAGGGTTGGGTCACGAAATGTGACAACGCACATGATAAACAAGTTTATGTAACACCTGTGAGAAGGAAAAAAATTGAATATTATTTCATTTTATTGTCTGTATTTGCACTAAAAAAGGTCACTTCTCAAGCAGGTGTTATATACGTTACAATTTTTACAATTTTTAGGCAGTTGACGGAAAATGCAACGAGTGGGTAAGGATAGAGCATCAGTTTCACTACTATACATCAACTAGATTTAATTATAAATAAGTACAAGTAGTTACTTAAGGTTCTAGACAAAGAACAGTTAAATCATATCAGTCTATTTAACGTTTATAATATAGGCAATCACGAGGTTCGGTGTCTTCAGTAGATCGTGCTGTGGTTTTGTAAAGAGAGCGTCAAAGATTTGAGAACACAAAAACAGAAAGGTGTTTTATACCTACCACTATGACCTTCAGTTAATATTATAAGCATTGACATAAATAAAATAACTTTCGTCCTTTTAAAAACAAATACTACACCTTCTTTCTAAAATGTATGAGCTTTAATCAATAGGCATTTCTTGCTAGAGGATTGTCGTTGTGTCTGAGAGTGTGCGTTTTAAAATTATATTTAATTTTCAATAATAATATTAAGAAATGTTTGTTCAAAATAAAGTAATACTAAAATACATACTTAAGCTAAAATTACAAAATACCTAACCATTTTACAAGTAAAAGACCTGGAAGGCGAATCTCGCAGATGGAATGTCGAATTCGACATTAGTCCTATCTCATTCGCTCACATTACATGTGAGCGTGACAAGACGTTCGTAGCGCTCGACTTTTGAATGGCGAACTCTGCGAGAATTGGCTTCCTGGCCCAGCTCGCTCCCTGCAGGGAGTGTCCCGAAGAGGCTGGCGGCGTTACCCTGTATAGCGAGACTGACGCTGAGCAAAGTAGAGGTCAATAATAATATTGATCTTGCAACATATTTCGAGAAAAGTGCAATCAAATAAGATATTCCTTATCGATGTGAAGTTTCATTGTTAAATTTCGAACACTTCTACTATGTCAATGGAGATTGTAAAACAGAATTTTAGTGTCGCACATGACACTATGTCTTATCTACTTCGTTTCATAAAGTCTTTGGCGGAGTCGCGAGTCGCCGCGCGTGATCCGAATCCCCTACCGCTGCGATAACGCCTGTCGAATCAGATTTGAATATGAATAGAATATTAATGAAAAACTTGCTCTCGACTATCGCGGCGAAGTAGTCTCTGATTTGTTTCGTCGCAGATCCCGCTCGCTTAACAGATAAGACTTGGAACGTAGCGAAAATAGAATCCGAGCTCAAATTGAAGCAAATGCAGTAAGATTGCTCGTAAACTTGTAGTAGATAGAACCTGGACGAAAAAAAGGATCTTGTCTCACTCACTCACGAAAATAAAATGCAACACGAGGGTAAGTACCAATAAAATAATATTTCTGCATTTCTGGTTAGCTGGTAGGAAATGATGCAAGGCATTAAGCTCGTCTCATGTACACCTGTTTTGTGCATTGAAGTATAAATAAATAAAATAAAAAGAGTGCTCATAGACTTGTAAACAGTAGCTGAGTTGTAGAAAAACATAAGGTACTTTACTTACAGCAAACTGCGTTTAGGTAACTTTTAATTTCTTTGAAATAACCTTATTGATAAAAGTATTCTTATGTGTGTCTGTAATAAAAGTAGATTGTGTAACTAATCGCAGCTAATGATTCGGTATAATAGCGACTTGAATGTTGAGAACCTAATTCCGATCGTGAGTAGTAATTTCCACACTCAGTGCGGGAATGTGGCTCTTTCCGCATAGTTTTAGGGACACAATAAATATTCTTAATTATTTATTTAATTATTACTAGATACACATATTAATAAAATATAAATAAAAAATATTCTTAATAGATAAGTGATATAAATTTAGACTAAGATTATTTTAGTTTCTCTTTGATGTTGCGTCGTTTCTAAGCCAGCAATCCTTTTCCAGTAAAGCGCTTTATGAATATCCGATGCCAAATGAAAAACTAGCTCTGAACTGAACTGTCACGACGAAATCACAGATTTGTTTCGCTCGGATAATAGATAAGACTCGGAACTGCGCAAATAGATTTCGGGATGAAATTGGAGCGAGAAGCAGTGAGATTGCTTTCTGAATATCTTGTTTCCTGGCGAAACAAACATTCCTGTATTATTATTTTGTGACAGATTCAATGTTTTTGTACATAAATCATCGCTATTATAAATATTAGAATATTTTTTAGTTTTAAGCAAAAAACTTTAGCTTGTTTTGCTCACATGTTACAAAATATTAGAGATGTATATCGCGGTTTTAATATTCGTTGTTTAAATGTAGAAAGAAAACAAAAAACAAAAAACAACAAAACTTATTTCTCCCTATAAGCATTATTTTAAAATAGGAAATCTATAATTGGCAGTATGTTTTTTATAATGGACTTTTATGTTTTTAAATTTAAGAGCTGTGAATTTTGTACCAAATAAACTTAAAAAAATGAAGAATATGACCAATATTCTGACAATTTTCAAGTCGAATCACGTTATTTGTATGAGACCCTTTCTAAAATATAATTCTACAAAGCTTTACAGCCGATATTCGGCTTTGAGTCACGTAAATACACAAAATGTTAAATTATGAAGTCTGTATTTTGTCACGTTTACGAGATAGAAGCGCGTGACGGTCGGACGGATGACGGAGCGACAGCAATAGGGTTCCCTATCCCTATCGGGGTACTGATCCATATACAGCAGAATTAGGATTTTTAAAAGTATTACAAGGTGAAATAAAATAAATGAAAATATATACAGTTATTTTAACTTCTTATAATCTCTTGAAAGTCGACCAGCAGTTTCAAAGACATTGAGCAATTGCCATACTTTATGCAAAGCTCTGTTTTTAATTACTACTGAGTGCTTTCAAGTTCCTTGCTGGAAAACGACTAAGCACTAGATTTTTCTGAAAAACTTAAGTGTTTCTTACCCCTTGCTCATTTAAAATTACGTAGGGTTGAATAAAACGCTAGCAATGTATTACTATGTAAGAAAGCGTCAATTTTAATTGTTATTATCTTCGAAATTGATCATTTTAAGAATGCCCTTCAGTTCAGTATCACGGTCCTTTCATGTTCCTCTCTCATATGAGAAAGAAAATCATATACACTGTCAAAAATATATTTCTCTTACACCTAGTCATAAATGGGCCTATTTGTCGATTGTAAACTGTGCGGGAAGTGCCATATTCCCGCACTGTGCACTTGATCTAGACGGAAGTGTGTCCGCCAAGTTCGTAAAGAAAAAGGGCGACGACGACGGTGTGTTATATAGGGTCCTATTTTATTAGTGGCAAATATTTCTATGGTGTCATCCATAGGTTATAACATAAAGATAAGGTAATTTTTTATTATTTATTAAATTTTCAAGAAAAACGTCAAAATTGTTTGTTTGAAAATTCTGTAAACGAAAGAATTATTGTTATTCTAATACTGAAATAAGAAGTATGAATGAAACTCGTTTCATTAGATAGACACATAGGATAGACACACAAGAGCACGCCACCATTTTCCGGAAACATCGATTTATTACAGTCAAATTGCATGCGACGCGTGAGACGCTCGGCCGGACACTGCTTGCGTCACGAGGTGAGTTTAATAAAAGGATCGCTAATTGGAAATAGGTAGGAATGAGGGAGACATGAAATCACTGTGCAATGAAATTATGCCCTCCATAATAACCGTATCCATATACGGTTATATCTACGTATAACAAATGTAGACAAGCGGCGCGACCAGTCTCTCTTACTAAACCTAAAACATAAAATTAATTATATTGACTACCTAATTATATTTAGTTCCCTCAAACATTAATTTTGTTACGGTTCTATAAAGTTACGGCAATGCTCAGATTTTTAAACAGTTATTATGTCGTGATAAAAAAAAATTGAATACCGTGTAAACGCCGAATAAACATTATCGTCACTATTTAAGTAAATATAACTTTACAAAAACTATTAATATCCCACCAAAACACCATGTATCGCACTCGTATATCCACAACACTCGCCTGTGGCTCGGTTGCGAAATTACACTCACTACGACAATGTGCCCCTTTTCCCATTAGTTACACAATCTACTATTCTCCATTCTCCAATAATACGAGTATCTAACACAACAGACTGTGAACCTCCTCTAAAAGGTTTACAATGGACCATGATCCGTATTATGTAATCCACAAATCCATAAATGATGGCCCTAATACCCTAAAGGGAAAGCCGTTAACAGTACAAATGTATCTAGAATGACAATATTTAGAAATCATACAAATCATACGCATGTCCCAGCCAGAATCCATTTTGTTTGATTCGGTGACGCGTATCCATATCCAATAGTATTCTCAGCGGGATATTCGGAAACAACGAAATTGAAGTAGACACGCTGTTTCAGGTTTCAACAACAGTACAAACTTTATGACCAGACCCCCGACCTATATGAACACCTTTCGCTTTAACCTCCTAATGACGCAGAAATATGGTTTAGATTAGATTGCGATTGAAACTCTATGAAATGGACCCGTGTATTTCCTTCGGGAATATACGGCCACGAGATTTGATTTGAGGTTGGGAAATGTAATTGTGTGATATAGTTATAGGTAGGTATAGATGTTCCTGTCTAACTGTTGTTGTTGTGTAGTAGTTTTAAGAGTGTTGGTTTTTAAGGTAAGTATAGAATGAAAAACAAAGAAAAAAACACTTTTATTTAACATTGCATTATGCATACATGATTAAAAAGACTTGAAATTTAAAAAAAAACAGCACAACGTTATAAAGACACATGTTCGACCGGTACCGGCAGTATTGTGTTAGTATGTAACGGCATTTTTCTGTTTGTATTTCTAAGCAATTGTGATGGTGTGGTTAACTTTTGATGAAGAACTTTGATTTATTAGCAGTTTAAATAAATAATTGTCGACTGTATTTAAGCAACGACAAAAAAAGAGAGGTTCTCAATTCGATGCGAGGTACGTATGTTGATTTATATCGAAATTTGCTGGTAACTAGAGGGCCGATTTTGATTAAATGTATTGCGTTAGACTTGGTTAGTATTGTGAAAATATCTAAATCTGTTCAGTTTCTGGATTAATATAAAAAGTATTAAACATATACCTACCTCGACCTTCCTATTATTGTAGCAACAATAATATGGGTGACGATTTTAAAATTATGAACTTAACAAAAAGCGTTGCTATGGTACGGTAACCAATTATAGCGACGTAGATTGTTAAAAAAACCATGCATTTCGAGAAAAGAATGTGAAAATTTGCACTAGTATTTAGGACACCCAAAGGGTCATTTGAAAGATTAGAGCCCAAGCAGATCACCGTTCCTCTACGAGGGGGATGGGGTCAAAGTGTCCCTCTGCGCTCCAGTAAAAAATGTATAATGTCATCGCTATACCTTCCAGGCCATTTTTGGTGTCGTTTACATATAACTAAAGGATGACTAATTCATTATTGTAACAATACCTTCACTACTCCATTGAAGAAATTCGTGAAAAATAAAAAAAATAAAAATTGAAAACAAGAATTCAGATCTATTATTGTCGATAACGTTAAAAGTAATGAAAACTTAATTACATAAAAAATACTCTTAGAAAGCCACATTATTCTAGATTATTAAAAACAAACTTTAAATATCATTATCTCACAATAAGCACGTAAAAAAAAATTAAGTGTGCGTGGGAGAGCTTTTCCATAGTAAGAGAAGTGTAGAACGCTCCAATAAAAAAACCAACTTAAAAACCGAACCGCCGCTTCGCGCAAGGATCAATCTAAACTGAGTTTGCCCGGTAACCACGCTCGCAGATCGTGCTTCTGGGCGGGGGGTTCAAAGTAAATTTTTGTAGCACTCCAGTATAAAATTTATAACATTATCGTTATACCTACTAGGATGTTTTCGTATAAATTCAGGATGCTGCGTTCATTTTGGAATACAATTCTCATCATCTCATTGACGAAAATCGACCAAATTGAAGAAAAGTAAAATTGAAAACAGATGTTGATAAGTAAGTCTAGATTGACAAAACTGAACGATGTTCACTCTTTCCAAAACGTCACAATAAGTACCCACTTACTTATACGAATACACGTTAATAATTTATAGTAATTAAACTAATATCTTACACGACTCATGCATTAGAGATTAAATAAACAAACATACATATAATAGTTTCACATTCGTGACAGTACCTAGGTATCTTCTAAAATGTAAAGCTCCGCATACACGACATAAATGCAAGGGTCTCACAATAAGACAATTGTATGAGATTGGAGGAATTGCTCTGTTAATAGAATAAGGGGGGGTTATGGGGGGGAGCAGAACGGGTGGTGTTTCACTATTACGCGGTCAGCCACGCGTGATGTAAGTGTATGGCCTTAGCTAAAGAGGTAGCGTTGAACTATCCTATCCGTAAAATAGCCTCCCCTCTAGAACTAGTTAGATTCCCGCTTTATGGGGTTTTTGTTAGCAGAAGTGAATGAAAATCAAATTGTAATTTTTGCCCCAGAATACCCCAGAATTTAAGAGAAAAAATCCTACTGTGCAATGGAAGACACATCAAGCTATACTCGTACCTTGTGGAACCTTATCGCAACACAGTTTTGTTACGATTTAATGATATTTGTATGAAAGTGTCATATAACTTACAGTGACAAAGTACTAAAGGGTATAGCTTGATGTATTTTCCACTGTATTGTAGAATGTACAGATATTCGTATGCTTTGAAAAGTTAAATCTTCTTCTTCTAAGTCGTATTCCTCATTGCTGAGGGTCGTGATCATTCTAAGCAATTAATCATATAGAACGACTCTCGTGGCAGATTTAATGGGGTGGTTTGTCATTTGCCTTCCCCATTTCACACACTGGTTATCTCAGTGTGTAGGTTTCCTCATAATGTTTTCCTTCACCGTCAGAGCAGTCGGTAAATGTACGTAAGTCTTTCGAAAAATTCGAACATCTCATTGGTACGTGGCATGGGAGTCAGGTGTCCTAGTCACTGTGCCACCGGCGCTCAAGTTTATGTATTGGCCCCATAAAGCATAAAACTCGAGAGTTAACAAGCTCGAGCTACGTTTACCCGCGAGTTAACCCATGGGTTTATCTAACAGGGGTTAAGAACATTTAACCAGTACTTTCGTCGTTTCGTCAGGGTCATGATCATTCTAAGGAGTTAATCACACAAAATGACTCTCCTGGCAGATTTAATGGGGTGGTTTGCTATTGCCCTCCCCATTTCACACACTGGTTATCTCAGTGTGCAGGTTTCCGCACAATGTTGTGATTGATGATTTTAGGTAAACTAATTAGGACCTCCCGCTTGGGAGTCCGACGTCCTAGCCACGACGCTACCGACGCTCTAAAAGTTTTAAAAAAAGCTAGTAAAGACGCATAAAGTTGGTAATCGCCCGCTGGCGAAGGGGCCCCCAAGTATGGTCTCTAAATATTTGGTCGGGGGCGACTCGCTTATTACATTGCCTCGGCCGGCACCCTACCTGCACAATTAAATTGTACTCTCCGCTTCCACCTGAGCTCAAATTCTTTTATATACACGTTACTGTTAAAACATGAAACATGTTTAAACTTTTGTTCATTAGGGTTTTAGAAGCGAATAGGATACTTTACGGCACAGAACTTAATATTAGTAAGTAATAATGGCGTGCAAAATAATTGATACAACGGCTTAATGCTAAGAGAAATATATCATGTATCAAAGATTTTGAAATTCACCCAGGCGGTACTTGTCAGATTTCTATGTACTTTGTTTGTTACTGTTACTATGACAAAACCCAGTTTTAACTATTTAATTCCAGTTTCCAATGAGCGTTTTTTAGAATTCTTATAATGGTTTACACGCAAAATGACCGATACGCATAATGACCAATGAAAAAAACTACCAATACGCAGAATGACTATTACGCAAAATGACCAATACGCATATAATATCAAAGTTACAGATGTCAAATGTCAATTGTATGGAGTTAGTATGAGTTGTATGGCGATACAACTCATAATACCTCAAACAATTTGTAATTTTGACATTTGTCATTTTTACTTTTGTCACTGTTATTTGTCATTTTGACATTTGTCACTGTCATTTGTCACATCGACATTTGTCAATTTGACATTTGTCACTGTCATTTGTCATTTTGACATGTGCTGGCTATGTATGGTCATTTTGCGTATTGGTCATTCTGCGTATTGATCATTTTGCGTGTTGGTCATTCTGCGTATTGTTCGTTCTGCATTATTTAAATGCGTTTTAACCATTAATGTACTATTTTTAACTAATTTCAACTTTCGACTGCAACATACCCACGTCCCTATTAAAACGAATACTCCCGAAAGGCCTCCTTTAATTCACAATGAGATGGAATTTTCTACTCTTGTCGAAACATTTTAACTTAGTTGCTTTAACAAAGCTTTTGGAAAGAAACCTTACACGACAAATATTACAAGGTCTAAATAAGAGTTAAATATAATTGTTTCATACATTGCTATAAAACTATTTATTAAGTATTATTGCTAAGTTGGCTCTCAAAGTGAGGGCTGACTCTAATAATACTTGAACTTCTCTTCCCTTTTCTTAGTGACCCGAACGAGGCTGACATGGTCACCTTGTCATGTACCAAAACCTCTATATTGAGATTTTTTTTTAAACTATTATTGAATAGTTTCTGGATCTTGCTGCTCCATTATTGAATAGACTCTGAGCTGAGCTTGCGCTTTATTCATGAAATAAGCTGAAAATAGCAGTTGAAATATTAATTTTAAAAAAGTAAATGAAATGAGTCATTTCTTTATTATTGTTTAGTTAGTTTGTCAGTTTGTTCGAAGACCTTACTGCTCTAAAATACTGTGAACCGAAAACTGAAACCAAAGTCAAAAGTGGCCACTTTCAGTACTTTCGCTTTCTAGTTCTTATTGTTTCACTATGAAACAATATTTTTTTTATTTCTCAAAAATTAGACATTTTTGTAACATCATTTTTTTTTCCTGTAAAATATAGCTGGTTATCTATGAGTCAGAATTATTTCAGATTTTTCGGCTCGGAGATAATGGGGGAACGGTCATTTTTCGCACATTTTTGGCTATAAATCAAAAACTATAGCATATATACATACCCATATAGCATACCCTTTTTGTTTCTGTGTTAATTTTTTTGTTTATATGTATTTTATCTATTTGTAAACTGTTTGTGTTCCTTAATAAATAAAATAAAAATTAAAAATAAAATAGTTCTGTAATGTGTAAATAAAGCCCTTTTATATGACAACCCACTTGCCTCAGTTGCCCCACTTTCAAATTATGACCCCATTTTGGACCCCATTTTCAATAAAAATAAAATTATTTCCAAGTTTCTTTTAATTATAATAAATGCGGGCAATCAAGTTATACAGTAGTGACAAATTTCAAATCGATAGCTTCAGTAATTACTGAAAACAGGTGCGACATACAGACGGACGGTCGACAGACAGACACCGATGTCTCACCATAAGGTTTCATTTTTACCATTTTGGTACGGAACCCTAATAAAACTAAAAACATAACATTGGTAGGCAAGCCAACAGAAACTGCTGCGGAAAGAAAATTATTATAAGGATTCTATACTTTTTAACAAGACTCCGGAGATTCCCAATCAAAATAAATAACTTTCCAGAATTCTACCAAGAACATATTCTCGACTCGACAAAACTTTCTTGCACTTTACAACTGCACCCCTCAAAATACGTAACGGGAATCAATTTTGTCGAGTAATATCGAGTTGCTCCCAATATTGAAAGTTCTAGTAAGTTAGATAGTAAACATAAAGGTGAGGTTTGACTTGGTGTGGTAAAGCTTGAGTCTGGTTCAATGCAATGTTCTACAATAAGACGATTTCATATAGTTGCGTTTGTTCCACTGCTGCCCTGGCCCTGCAAACAGTGCTCATCATCCTCCTAAGCCGTAACCCGTTTACTCGAGGTCGGCACTCCGTCCTCTCTCTCAACTAGGCGGCCCTGCGAATGGTGCTGCCGACGTGATATTCCTAGTTGCTTCCTACCTACTACTCACAACTCACCACGCCATCGCCAGGGTTTCTACACAAGTGGCACAGCACAGAATATTATTCCGTGCAGGTATATAGCGTCTCAGACTAGTGCAGCTGAGACACCATGGTAAAAGTGTGGCACCGTCTGGTCTCTCGCCGTCGGTCTTCACGCATAATGACGCACGGGCCCACGTGTCAGTGGTACGGAGGCAATGATGAGGACCCATCAAACTGGGTTTGCAAAGATCATATTAGTTGTTTATAGGAATCTAGCATTCCTAATTTTTGGAGTCAAACTCCAAGTTCAAGTCTTAACTTTAATTCTCTCCCCTGTCTCGTATTGTATTTGTAGAAAATAAAAGCGTGTCATTATTTACACAAACATAGTAATGTAAGGTCTCTGCTCACACATATCTATTTTGCCTCTTCCATTAATCTTGGATGAAGAGAAATAATTTTATTCACAGAGGACGGTGCTCTTATATCATTACTGTCAATTGCATGAAATGTCCTAAGAATTCTACCTCGATTTAAACATACTTACTACTTACTCCGCTGGCGCAGCGACCCGAAGTGGATCTTGGCCTCCGATACCAAAGAGCGCCATCGCTCTCTCCTCTCAAACCAGTCAGGCGCCTGGAGCTCACGCAGATCTTTCACCACTTCATCGTGCCAGCGGTATCGATTTAAACATACTTTATCCTTTTCTACGGCATAGCTCTTGATAGAGATGTCTGAAAGATGGAAGCTTCATGGAATTGGCTGCAATCATAGATGAAAGAAAAAATTGTCTTGGGGGGCGGGCGTTCGTACCTTCATGGCTGTTATAGTTTCAAGCATTCTCAGGTAGGATGAGTACTTAGTGTGTTAATGCCAATTTACCCTGTGTAAAACAGACCTAAGCTGTACTCTGTCGTTTTAATATTTTTGTCGGGGTCTCGACAAGTCTCGCTTGCGCGAAGACGGCGGTGCACGGTAATCAGGAAAATTATTTACTCATGTCTGCGGGCCTCGCTGAAAATACATGCAGGGCTGTCGACGTTCTTATACAGGTGACACTGAAAGCAGTTTGTTATATACTTCTCGTGAAGTACTCTTATAACATCGCGAAGAAAGAAATCTTGGCTAATGAAACCTACGTACCACTTAACCAAGAGATTCTGATATTTTTCTTGTAATCTATAGGTAATTATGTACAATCCGCATTGGGCCAGCACATGTGTTACATGGAAAAGTTGGATCTCGATAATGTTGGTATACTTCTGTGACAATGACAAGTTATGAATCTTTTAATGACAAATGCTGTGACTGGCAGTGATTGGGTGAGGAGAGCCAAAGCCCAGACCCAGTGACGCGCCTTTGAAGAAGCCATATCCTGCAGTATACTATTGTTATATTTAGTGAATTGTCGACGGTTGATTAATAAAATCCAGTATCTCTGTATCATGTTTATACTTATCTCCATTCAGTTTATATACAAATTATTATCTTATTTTCAGTACAGAGCACTCTATAGCACAACCATTGCCTTCTTTTCTCGGTGTGGGTATTGCCAGCTTAATTAATTGACCATAGTGTTATCAGCTGAAATTCGATATTTTGCCTTATATTTTCATCTATATAAATAAACCTAACACTGGCTGCATACTAAAATTAACAGGAAACAACAAACAACACTGATAAAAAATAATTTATCTTAAATACAGGTTAATTTACAAAATGTAGGTATCATAAAAAATATTATTCGCCTCACAAACTTAAAAGTTGTTTGCCATATTTTCAATTGCATGTTCAGAAGTTTACAGACTTTTTAAAATAACAGCCTGTATGAGATAGAAAGCCTGCTCCGTACATATACCAACAACCAACCAGGCTGTTGTTGATGCAATGCAAATGTTAGTATTATGGATTATATTCAGATTTATGGTAATTTCGGCTGCGTACAAAATATTAAAATGTAATTAATTATCATGTTATTATCACATTGTATGTAACGTGTAGCTTAAAATAATATCCAAACATGGAATGTAAACTTCAGTAAAAATGAAATTAAATGTTATGTTAGCTTCAGTGGCGTTGATGTCAGGAAAACTCAGGCGGATTTACGATTTATACACTTAATGATGAACCACATAACTTACACTTAATTATCATGCCTTTACTTCTCACATTTAAAATAAAACATTAAAAATACGGGACTAGGTTTGACTAGGCAAGTCGACTGTTCACTTCCGAGGCTAATATTCGAATCCTGTCCCCTGTCAGTGCCCACCAGGATTCGTCGTCAACTCGGCTTTACTCGGCATTCTACGAACGCCCACCACTCTTGGCTTTATACTCAGTGTTGCCACTATGACAATATGAAATATTACCAATATTGCTATTGTTTATGTTGTTTATGTATCGGTGTTGCTATGTTTTACTCTTAAAAGCTAACACGTTAATAAGACTTAAACACCAAAAACAAATCATACAAGTACATATAAAACCATAAAATAACGGAATCGTAACAACACACTAAAAAGAAACGAGAGTTAGACTATTTCATATCAGTAAAGACTTATAACATGCAGTGCGATCAAAGCGGGTCGTTCCCCGTGGTACAACCAACATGTCCGACTTGTCCACGGGGTATTATATTTCCCCATAATTATTTTTTTCAAGGGGAAACTCTCATGTGCTTCTCTTCACCACGAGGAGGTGAAGAGGGTATGTCGGACTTGTACCGACTAAAACTTCTTGGTATTCTGTCTCGCCGCATTAATGGCGGGGACGCGGGGACGCGGGAACGCTTACGCACACGCACACAACCGCGAACCCCGCCTGCGGGTGTCCGCCGAAGCAGACCCTTCGCGGGGGCCTATGGTCCCCGTCCGCCGGTTGGAGGTGTGTATGGAATACATATACACCCAGCCAACGCGAAAACCTTGGACGGGCAACGAAAACCCCCGTTACGTCACCCAGGTCCTCATCAATTTTTCCCTGAGGTTTTCTTCCTCGGTGTGATTTTTTCCTTGAGGGAATTATTTTTCCCCATGGTTCAACCATGTCCAACTGGTTCGACCACGGAGAATTATTTTTTCCCATGTCCCAACCTATCCAACTGTAAATATTTGATGACGATCAAAATGAGTAACAGATATACTTTGACAGTCGCGAAGTAATCTAAACCAACCGAATACCCTACTATATATTAGAGGTAATAATAAAAAACATCTTATCAATTAATTTCGAAAAGTGAGAAACAAAGAGCTAACTATAAAGAAAGTGTACCGACATGACAGCCCTGAGATGTTATGCAAGCAGAATGAAGAGGCAAGGGGAAATACGACGGTGCTTTGTAAATAGTCACCGCAATGGCTTCCTGCAGATTAATTTCAAGTGAGAGTGCACCGGGAGACGGTATTGAAAGCGAGGTGCAGGATTGCTTGTATGCTATACTTACCTTTGCTATTACGGTAAGTATTCTGTCCTCAAGTGACATTTTCCTTTGTCAATGTGTGTTTAGTTTTGTCCTGCGCTATAGAAATTTTGATTGCGTTCAGCGTTAATTATACAAAGTTAAATAAAATACTTGCTATCTTATTCTATGTTACAATATCAAATAGAGAGATAGTTACCTCAATTCAATGACAATCACCTCTAGGTACAGGTAGAGTCCCACTTTTATAGTTTGAATTGATTCCATACTTACCCGTCTGATATTACGAGTATTTTGTGTCAACTTTTTCGTCACAGAAAGGTGTGTTGTTATGTTGTATGTTCATCTCTGTATGCATGGTTTCTAATGATAGTTTTTTCTGTTTACCCATCACATTACTTCTCTTTTAGGCATTTTTAGGCATGTCAGACAAGTAATTACAAATAATTTCAAATTGAATAATAATAAAATTGATTAAATTAATTGTTTAATATAACCTATGCTTAAGTTCCTACTGGTCTATGAACTTTGTCATCTTACGGCACAAATAAACTTATTCTTATATTTGTACGACGAATATCATCATTCAATTTCAAATCAGCTTGTAACCTATTACCGACGAATTTGACAGTAGTAAAAACATTCAGGGGAGGAATACGGTCTAATATGATTTAAGTAATACCTACGTAATTACGAGACATCAAAATGTTCTATCTGGTTAAGGAATTACTGGTCGTTTGATACTGTGACAATAATGAAAAGGTCTGCGCTCTGCAGTCTAGTTACTTTAGATCGAACGAGAGAACCAGATGCAGATGTCAGATTTTCCGGTCACTGAACGATTGATCGAGACAACTTCCTGTTTATAGAACAAACTCCAAGACGCTAGCTCAGTGCTAAACTTCAGCATCAGATTGATCTTATATAGGCAACTATTTGTCCTTCCTTTAGAGCGTCGCCGGTGGCGTAGTGGCTAGGACGCCGAACTCCCATGCGGGAAGTCTGGGTTTGAAACCATGCTATATCATGCAATATGTTTTTCGGGTTTTTTGAAAGACTTATGTACAATTGAGGTAACCTGTATACGGGGATAACCAGTGCGTGCAATGGGGAAAGCAATGGCAAACGGTGGTTTGCCATTAAATCTGTTAACAAAATCGTTGTATGTAGTTATATCCATATAATTATCACGACCCTCATCATTAATGAGGAATACGACCAAGAAGATTTTTACATCCAATAAATGGACAATTTATAAAAGGATGATTATAAATCCACCTCTGAACTAGGACAGACTTTTGAGTTGGTTGGAATGATAAAAATAGAACATTAATAATGTGGAATGAATGGATGATGAATGAATACCACTTTATAGCACTTTATTGTGTGGTGTATATTACAGTATTATTGTTGAAAAAAAAATGATCTGTATCAATACTTTTCATGCCCATGGTTTATACTGGTTTCCAGCAAGAGTAATAATGTGCAAGCCGGTTTGAAAAAAAATTACTGTGATATAAGTATCGTACATTAATAGATTGGAAACATTTCTTTTACTTACCTACAACAACAAAAAATGTAGACTTTCTCATACGTGGTGTGAAATGCGCAATTCAGGCTTATATGAGTATAGAAATAGCATGGTACTTTGTTAAAATGTTATGTCAAACTTGGAACATAATCAATAGATATTTTGTGCCAAATGTGACCAAACAAAATATTGCATTTAAACGAACTACTGGTATTCAGCTTGAAAGCTACAAAATTATCCACTGTGATATTGCAAAACATATTTCATTTCAGTGTGGTACTCAGCTTTTGTGATAATAAGTAGCTCCTCAGACTGAAAGGTTAGAACAATTACTCAAGTTCCTTTCCAACGAATAACGTTAGCAAAAGTTTCTGCAAACTGAAAACAATATTTTCCTTTGTCAACTATTTTAGAAGTATTGCGGGTCGAGTGCGAAGTAAATGCTACCCTGTTCCTTGAATGCTCCCCACGAATTCTAAAATTTATGCCATTGCAAGTGTTGGATTTACGAGCACACTTCGTGCGTGTGGATTTTCTAAAACGCCGTACATCTTCTTTATTTATGTTTATATCGGCCGCAACCGATTCCTATACAGTTTGAATCCGTTTATCGGATTTCGTACACGTTTCGGTCTCTCGATATCGATGGTCTTGATGTATAATCGAGGATAACCCTTATTTTTACTTGTGAAAAAATTGAGATTGTGCCCCGAGGAATAGGGATGGATGGTCGGTTTTAGATTGCATTCAATTTAACTCTGTCTGTGATAAGATTTAGAACCAGAAGTAAAAGAAGAATTTGTATTACCGAAACTTGAAAACATAATCATAAAACTGTAAAGTCATGAACTCATTGCAATTAGAGTTTGAAGAAATTGAATAAATATAAGTAATTGATGGATGAAGGGGAATAAGGATGAATGTAAAAAAATTATGTACAAAAACAAGACGTAGGTTTTATTTAATTCCTAAACCGTTAATAGATAATAAATAAAACAGTAAATAAATAATAAAAGAGTATTTATTCATTGACACACATCAAAGTTACACAGTTATTTTATTCTAAACCTTTTAACCTACAAATAAAATAGGTATACGATAGGATGCCCTATGTGTCTAATGAAATGGTCGAGACCTCAGCGACACGCTGGTTTTCAGGCCTCGTCTAATGTGCTAGATGGAGTGTTGGTCGCGGAATTACTACATAACACGATTATGTGGTCAAATCTCTATAATGTAATTTTATATTAAAATGGATGACAATACAAGTAGTTATATATGTACCTGGTTTAGTTTCCTTCTGATGATAACATATATGGGTTTCTGTGTCTGAGAGAGTATCTATACCATTCACTGAGGTCAGCTAACAGAGACTTTACTGTATAGGTACCTAATAAATTAGCCTAAAAATAACCCCTATCGGTAAGTGAAATCATAGGGTCACAACAAAGTAGACGGAGTTACGGAGGTTTCAAACTTCAGATGAGTTGCCCAGGTGTAGTCAGAAGCTAACTACCAGTCAGGTACTTGTATCGATCCATAAAGACAAATGCAAGCTCAACAATAAACAGGTGTGGCAATTCATGCAAACTACGTTATCTTTTCGTACATTTTATCTGAGCAAACAAAGATAACCTAGCTATGTGTAACGCCTTTATCTACAGATAACGAGCCAGTTTAGTTACGATTTAATCGAGACCGTGAGTGCACGACTATCTGTAGTGAAAAAGTTAAAAAAGAAACAAATAAGAAAGTGAAATGGCAGGAGCCGGAAAAGGAGAAGGCAAGGGCCCGGCCGTCGGTAAACTGGAGTCTCGGATCTATTGTATCAAGTACACTTTGTTCTGCTTCAATATTGTCATGTGGGTGAGTACCGGAGGCGCAAATTGAAACCAATGTTGGACCTCTTCTTGTTTCTACTCCAGCAACATTTGCTTTGAATTACTCCTAGTGGGACCGAGCGAGTTTCACGAGAAAACATTGGTAGAACAACAATTGATTACTGGGAGGCGGCCATATTGCGGATCCTTGTGAAACTAAATAATTGCCGTTTTAGGGAGTTATTGCCACGTTTTCTATCTGTTAAAACATTTATTAAGCTTCTTATTTCATTAAGAACTTTAAAGGCTTTAGTGAAGCCATGTTTTCTAAGAAAATTTCCTTATTTATGATCCAATTTTGTTTTGCTACTATAACGCCCTCTAGGTGATTCATTATTTAAATAGGTGATCGTGAATAGTGACACATTTTGAATTAATTTGAATAAAGTTATGTATATACGAGTACAGTATTTGTACCTATGCTGATATATCAGATGACTGAGTTAGTATATCAACTCTGCTTGTATCTCTGTTCATTCACCGATTTCTATGGTCTAGGTAAATTACCTAGACTATGGGTAAATACCCCTTTCTAAATTTTTGACTAGTTCACCGGGAATTATTTCAACGCTCGCCTACTATGGATTAGATGCTCAGCCGTCCAGTGTGGAATGTCAACTTAAATCTTTTTGATT
This sequence comes from Hofmannophila pseudospretella, assembly GCA_947369225.1. Taxonomy (NCBI): domain Eukaryota; kingdom Metazoa; phylum Arthropoda; class Insecta; order Lepidoptera; family Oecophoridae; genus Hofmannophila; species Hofmannophila pseudospretella. The sequence continues at coordinate 10,942,041 of OX376316.1, forward strand.
TATACTTAATTTCTTAGTTAATCCAGAAATGAGAAGTTTTCCGATTAATTCCAAGAGGCTCATTAGATGGCGCTCTATGAAGGGGCTATTTTAATGTCAAAAAGGCTGGTAGCTAGAGCCGTAAAACTGCCAACGTTTAGTGTTGCAGTTTGTATAACGAAGTTCCACGAGAGCCTTTAGATGTGTGAGCGAGATCGCGCTATAGAAAATTATGTTTATCCCTTTTTATCTACGCATTTATTTTATTTTAAATACAATTTGACCGCATGACGCGTGAATTATTATTGATTGACAGTGACAGATCGCCCCCACGTGCGAGATCCATCTATGAGGACAAAAACGAACTAAAAAAAACCATTCATAATGCTCTTTAAGTACTTAGGTACCAGAATCTTTATCATAAATAATTCTGAAAAATCGCCATTTTAGTCCCTTAATCTATTTAAATGGATCTTATAATGAGAAAATTAAATGCGTTTCACATAACGCGTACCCAAATAACCTTTAATAAAGAGCTAGCATAAAGAACACCTTATCTGTAACGTTGATAAGACCCTGTCCTGTTTTCCAAGTACTGTGCCGTCATTGGGTGAATCACGTATGAAATTGCTAGTAAATAGAATAAGTACGTGTATTAAATCGGTTTAATAACTTCCGTTTTAACTTCCGATTTCTTGAAAATAATGTATGTGATTCATGGATTGGCTAAAAATATTCTAGATCCAAGTGGGAAATCAATTTCAACATAGTTGTTGCGGTAACATACCTTTTACCTACAATTTCACTTTTTAAAACTTTATGTCCACCTCTTTAGCGAGTCAAAGAACATACCGAAAGAAAACTGTCTCCCTCTCAAAACCTTCTCAGAACAGGATAACTTGAAAAATAAGAAAAAAGTACCTTAGAGGTATTAATGGACAATTTTACGACATAACGACTATGTTTTCCCCAACTTTAACAGACTCTTAACATTTAAGAGGAGATAAAACGGAAATTAAAACGAGTTCGAACCGATCATTTTCTTTTCATTTTTTCAAAAAGTTTACGACTGCCGTGGCAATATAAAATTTCTAAGAATTAATTACTTATATTAGCGTCAGTGGCCTGGTGGAGAGCGTCGGTGTCTTGGTGGCTAGGACGTCGGGCTCCCTTGCGGGAGATCCGGGTTCTAAACCATGCAATTCTGAATGCCATGTCCCTATGAGTTTTTCGGATTTTTTCGAAGACATACGTACATTTACCGACTGCTCTAACGGTGAAGGAAAACATCGTGAGGAACCCTGCATGTCTGAGGAAATTAAACATTTCCGAAGGTATGTGAAATGCACCAATCAGCATTGGGCCCGCTCGGTGGATCATGGCCCGTACCCCTTTGTGCAAGGGCATGCCTGTGTCTCAACAGTGGGGACATTAATAGGCTGCTGCTGATGATGATGATGATGAATTACTTATATTTCAGTTTTATGAACCTATAGACGTTAATAGGATGATCATCCAAAGATTAAACTCCATTTTCAAAACAGTGTGGTGGATAATACGGTAAACTGTAATGTCACGGCTTCATACCGCAGTAGGACTCCGCCTGCTGCACCTTGCATTAGACCTAGGCTGTTTGGACATACCACATTTGCCTCTTACTAAACGCAATAAGATAAAAAAAGAAACCTCTCCCTTCTCTGTGGTTTTCCCGCGACCGGTCGTTAAATTTTGGAAGTGAGATGAAAAATATCAAAAGCCCTGTGAATTGTGCCATAATAAAGTGCTTTAACTGAAGACCACGATCTCCCGGGAGCGCTCCCACTTCCACCAGCATCCTGCCGTCACGGTTAGATCAGCAAAGTTGCGAAAACCCCAATCTTTGGAGTCTGAAATGCGATTCATGTAGCTACATATAATTTTCAACATATCCCTAGACCACTATCGAAAATTTAGTAAGAACGATGTACAAGTACTTAGTAAATTATTAGCAAATACTGAAATCATATATGGTTAATACTTGCGGTTGTTGGTACTTGGTGAAACTTGTATGATTTCATGATTAGACTTAAATAATATACTGTTTCACAGGTTTTTACTGTATTTTATTAATTAAGACCGGTTTCGTTTACACTTTCGTAAATACCTGAAGATGTGTAAACGAAACCGGTCGTAATTAATAAAATACAATAAAAATACCGTGAAACAGTATATTATTTAAGTCTAATCATGAAATCATATACTTTACTACAAATTACGAGTATATTGATCTAATTATTGATGTGTGAAGAGATGAGTGGGCATAAATACTCTTTTTCTAAGATCTTACTGGATTATGAATACACATGTTTATTATAAACGGAGACATGTCATCGTACATCGTACTTACTAATTCAACGAATTAACTACATCTATTTTACTACCCGTAATTACCTCCAAAATTCATTTCATACTGTACGTACAGCCATCCGTAAATTGCCTAAGTTTGACAGATGGTACACAATATCGTACAGTAGATAGCTCGTGAAGTTCACTTTACAAAGATCTTTGTTCAAGTTATACCTACTTGCATGGTCCAACATGAAGTAGTCTGCAAGTAGCAGGCATTAGAAGCACGTGGCGTCGGCAGTAAATCCCAAGAGGCAACCCACAACTTGCTGGGCGATACCAGTACAGCGGTTATTAAGCCAACTTAATTAGAATTAAACAACATTGCAGCGCTTTATTTATAGCTGAAGGAAAATAATGTGACGTTAGGATAGATGTAACTTCGGTGTCCTTTTTACCGGACTACGGCGAAACCTTTTTACCGGACTACATCGAAAGGAGGGTAATGTTTATCACGCGGGATATTATGTTTGTATGGTATTATCTAAAGATTAAAATACGTAGGTATTCAGACAGAATAATTCCTCACACTTTACCCAAAACTTCACCATAATGCAAACTAAGAACAAGCACTAGCAACGTCAATAGCTGAGTCCACAAATTGGAGAGTCGAATCGACGCCAAAAACGTTGAACTCAAGTGTCGTTGAAGCCAACCTGAGATCTCGTTAAGGTGCAGCACAAATGAGAAATAATTGCTAAAGTTATAGCTGGGAAGTCGGTTTCGATAATTGACTTTTGGATTTGTGCCAAGATGGATGATGTGGTGGTAGCTTCCATTAAGGGAGACAAGTTTGAATGATGGCAGCTATGCATTTGAAATGGATCGGGGATTGGTTTGTAGAATGCAGAGCTGGCGTCAATCTATAGCTTTCATTAGCGCATCAGTTTTAGAATTAATGTGGGATGATTTATTCATTATTTAAATTTTGAATGATAGACCAGCGAAGACTGTAAATAATACCTATCACATTATCACGTCATGTACAAGGAGTATGTGACCATCCATGCTGATAGGATGCGAGTCAGTCAGTCTGTGAGTCATATCCTAGACCGAGAACTTTAGGTCAATATCCGCATTCACACCTGTGATAATCAGGGAGAATGAAGTTAGCGTGTAAGATAGAGATGTCTTGTCTTATTCTAAAACGACAAGCAAAACCTTGTAACCGTTTAAAAGCTATACCTTACATAGACAATCAGATTTTTCTGAAAAACCAGCTACTCTTTTAACTTAAGACTATCTATACTTGACTATCCTCGAGTCTCCACCGGACCAGTTGAAGAATAACCCGAGTATATATACATAGTCTTTGTTAAAAGATAAAATTAAACACAATCGTTGTTAAAAGTTAAACAGATCACACAGAGAGAACTAAAATTCTTCAACATAGAGTATTAACTGGGGATTAACTAATTAAAACTTCAGCAAGAACTGGGATTTAACGAGTTTATGACTAGTTAAGTTGTACCTTCGTCAGCAGAGCTGAATTAAGGTGTTTGAAATATTAATAATGCAAGGAAACCGCCGGTGAGTTGTTTAAGGGCAGGACTTTTGACTTAGCGTGCTAGTTTAATAGTTTATTATGAGATAATCTGCTTCCACTAATGGACTGGATAAGGAAGTGTAGCGACGCACTACGATCAGTTCACTCATCTCGCCAACAGATGTCGCTGTACAACGCGCTATCAAAGTTTTCAAAGGATTTCGCATATATACAAGTTCCAAACATCAACTAGTTGACCGGCATTGGTCCCCAGTCCACCCAGCCTTTTGGGAAGCTCTTCCCTTTTCCTGTTCCCAGTTCCTCTTCGCTACAGAACCTAATGTCTTAGTCATATCTGTACCTACTTATTATTTCGAAAAACTTGTCGCCTTAGGCATCCGAAGCTACTGGCGCATCCTTTCCTTATATGCGAAGTCCACCCTAAAGAAGTTAACCTATACCAAGTAACGTACGTAGGTATTTGTGAGCTGTAAGACGGACATACACTGACAAAAAGGGATAACCAAAGCTACTTCGACCATATTTAAGATACTTTCCCATAATCGATATCTAAGTTTAGATTAAATCAAACTACCTACTTCGCAAACAATCTAAGTTGGTGGTGCTTCGCCTCGGTTCCTCACTACATGAAGTTAAATATGACGTCAACTTTACCCCGTTTTTTAACATATAATATACCGTGATCAGGAATATAAAACCCCTGTCAAGAAGGCGCCATATTGGTAGTTTTATAATCTGTGTTATGTACATTATAATCTGTGTAGTTCGCTATGAGAAAAATATGATGAGGGTTTTTTATGACCAGGTAAATAAAGACCCTGTCAGGAGGGCGCTACTGGTACTTTTATCATCTGTGGTATGAATATCGCAATGAAAAAGATAGTTTCATTTAATTCTGCAATATCATAATCGAATAATTGAATCTGATTCAAGATTTGAGGTTATATGATTCTGTGCAAATCAGCCTGGGGTGAAACTGCCCCTTTACCTATTTCAGTCGCAAAGGCTATTTTAACTCCCACCCACTTACAGCCTTTATGAAAAATAAAAATAAAATATTAACCTATTCTTCTTCTTCTTCTTTCGTGTTGATGACCTTTCTTGTTATTAACCTATTAAATGTAATATACTTTTTTTTATTTCAATAGAAATTTTCTTTCAACATAAAAAAATTCACCTAGACTGTCCAACTTAATTTCCCGACGTCAAAAAGAAGTTCAAAAGATTTCTTCACTGCACTTTCATCAATTATACGGTTCATGAAACTTTAATTTTCTTCTAAAAAGAATGATTTCCTCCTCTAAATTGAACTTTTAAAAAATTCATTACAACTTAATGTTTTGGTTAAATATAAAAGTAAATGTTTTTGTGAGTACCTTTATGTACCAATACGCATAATAAATAAAAATATGCAAAACGATTAGCAAGCTGAAGTGGCAGTGGGCCGGTCACATCTGTCGCAGAACCGACAACCGCTGGGGTAGACGAGTTCTGGAGTGGAGACCGCGTTTGGGCAAACGTAGTGTAGGACTAGCTGCTAGATGGAGCGACGAGCTGCGCAAGGTGGCTGGCAGCGACTGGATGAGAAGAGCCGAAGATCGGGCTCAATGGCGCGCCCTGGGAGAGGCCTATGTCCAGCAGTGGACTAGAATAGGCTGCTGATGATGATGATGATGATTCAAAACGATCTATACGCATAATGACAAATACATATAATGACCAACGCGCATGATGACCAATACGCATCATAATGACCAATATGCGCATAATGACATGTAGATTGTAGAGTATAAAAACAAGTTAATTTCCAAGACATTGTAGATCGCTGTTCAGTAGAAAAACCGCGAAGAAAAACCTCTAAGCGAATGAAACAAAGCGTTGAATCCTCGAATTTCAGTTTATTCGCTGACGGCGGCGTCTCATTCCATTTACGAAATTTATTCGCGCAATCTCCGCGTAAACGGCGGCTAAGTCGCGGGGCGGGCCAGTAAAGAACTCTCTTCTACCCATATGATTGGGATTTTTATGAAATTGAAATACCCTTCCTTATTGGCGATAAAGGAATTATGATGACCTTAGAGTGCAATTTTGAAAGATATTGGATGCAAAATTGAGGAAAACTTCGAAGAAATGCACTATAGGTACGACCGATGTAATACTACTTAATATAAAAATATTATTTGCCTTTTAGTACTATAATACATTACTTACTTACTTACTTACTCCGCTGGCGCAGCGACCCGAAGTGGATCTTGGCCTCCGATACCAAAGAGCGCCATCGCTCTCTCTCCTGCGTAGTCTCGAGCCAGTCAGGCGCCCGGAGCTCCCGCAGATCCTTCTCCACTTCATCGCGCCAGCGGTATCTGGGACGTCCGACCGGACGTCGTCCGTAATACATTATATCGATAATAATTTAAATACGTGTACGTAGCTCGTACTTTATTTAATGGAAGTAATGAAATAGGTATTTAAGGACTGAACCTCATTATAGATTTGAACACCGTGTAACGATGTCGACTTCATCGTCCATATAACCTCCTTGCCATCAATTTCAACCTCATTGTTAGCGTTTATCTCGCCTCATTTCGTGTTGGCATCTTCATTTCTTCATCTATATTTTCAAAATTCAAATCATATTCCCATTCCATTTCTAAATTCCATTAATTTCATTGTTTTTACTTTTCTCTCCGTTTTTTGTCCTGAACGGACGTAAGTCCGTTTTATAAAATTGTCTCTTACTACTACCTATTTTTTACTATTGATCTGTTCCTGATAAATATAATATCTACTATTACCAAGTTTCTTCTATTACTTCATCTGCACACTGTCCTAGAACCCTGCTAGCCGGCACCTAGAGGGTAGATTGTAGCAACCGCAAATCGACGATGAGGTTCATGAATCTTGATTTCCGAACTTGACATTCCAAAACGCTATTGGCGCGAAGGGGATTGTTTTAGAACTTAAAATACAGGAGACGAATTTCTTCAGCCGGGAGTTGCGTGGAATAGATAAAACCTACCATATAAGATATTCAAATCCCTTAAGTGCACGCTGCGGTTGAATTGCGAGAAAAAGTCTCATTTTGAAACGTTGTAAAACTCTTTATTATTCCAGCTTTGCAGGTGTCTCCGAGGAGATACAACGGGAAGCGGGACTGACGGCTGTTGCCGGAGAAAACCGGGACAGCACGAACGAAATAATAGTTTTTTTTCTCTTTTGCACCTCAAAAAGGTTTGATCTGGGTATTGGTTAAAAATGAGAAAAAATTGGGGTTCCATGAGAATTAAACTTGAACACAAGATTAAGAAAGTCGATATTTGTTACAAAATATAGACAACTTAATAAGTACCTATCTCGAGAAATGGAACTTTGCATAATTTTAAGCAGCACATACTTTGTAATGTCATATTCGTCCGAGGCCGCTGGCACGGCAAACGAGCGCGGTGCGAGTTTTTACGGCGTCATAAATTTTTAACATCACAAAAAAGTCTGTCTTTTGGCTCCCGAAGAGGAGTAAAACGTAGTAAACACAGGGACGCAACTGCGACGCGAATACTAATATTAACTTAACATGGTATAAGTACTAAAACCTTGTCCACAACTATTTTAATCAGCATTATACCTCCAGTTAACTTTCTTTTAGAACTTGGTCAGCCGTGTAGTCGAATACACTCGTAAATAATTCTCTGTCGCAAAACAAGTAAGGTATTAATTGCTTTTAAACTTTTTTAACACTCGAAGGTAAAATACTATCGTATTGTACGAATCGAGAATTGTTCAAGCTGAGGACTTTACCAATTGAGAAATTGCACCAACTGCTTATAATTCGTGTACACTCTATCGTTCATAAATCTAAGTCTTAAATGATAAAGTATAACCGAATGTATCCGGACCATAGGTAGGCTCTTCTTTAAAAGTACAATTCATTTGTTCACATCAAAATTCAGTATTTAGAACTTATCACTTACCTAGTCCATTAAAACCATCATTGTTATAAATTACCGTATTCTAATAATAAATTTATATTCAGACACAACACCACGTTCAGCACCCGTCTAACTGTCAAACATTATCTACCTCCAAAAATTTATAAACGATGTTACCTAAATTTAGAATTCATCGAATCTACATTTAGATTAATGATGTGTTGATGGAACATCCCTAAATGCATAAAACATTGAGCACTGAAATTATACAGTTGAAGGAAATAATGGATTTCTAGCGTAACTTTAATTTTAGTGTATTCCTGCCCGGTGTGTGTAATAGATTACACCTACAACAATGTAATACATTACATTAAAATTAATAGTAGATTGTCTAACAATTTGTTTGATTCGCACTTCGTCGGTACTTGATTGTCGAGTACTTCGGATCGTGAGTAATTATTCCCGAACTCCGTGCGGGAATGTGGCACTTCTTGCTTCCGTTGATAAATAGGTCCATTTCTGAGCAGGTGTAACAAAAACATAATTATTGTCATAGGCCTATTATAATATTACTAGTAGGTATATTTTATCTACCCCAATCTTGAATAACCCCTGAAAATATTTTCAAACAATAGAAAATAATATAAGTACATTCTTCCATCGAATCTTGACTGAGCTGGATCTATTCAGGTCATCTAGCTATTCCCAGCGTTACAAGAAATCTAGGTCCGTGAGACAGCCTCTGCAATATTCCTGTGTAAAATCCACCAGTTAGTCAACTTCGTTCGCAGATGAATCCATTTATCATCGTAAAAGCGTGTATCAGCAGTGTATTCGAGCATTAATGCCGGAGCTACATTAGATGTGAGAAACATCTAGATATCAAGTTACTATTTATACATATTCTGTTCAAACTTGGTTCAAACTAAATGCACGCGCAATGCATTGCAATGCAAGACAGACGTTTGACTAATTTTGCAACTTGTGGTTTACTGAGATCCAAATTTGTTATAATTTTTCTTCAGTCTGTAATACCAATAACCGCACTTAAAAAGCAAGTGTCATCTCTATTCGTGTTCTTGATTGATAATAATACTCATTATTTTATAGATTTAACTATATCTAACGATTTTATTGGCAAGTCGAATTGAGCTAATGAACATAACACATACCGGTTAGAGTACAGGTTTCGTCACGATACTTTTCTTTACCGTTGTAGTAAAAAGCAATGTGTCGTCTTATATTTTCACATTCTATCTTCATATTTCCTTGATCCGTGGTACCTACGGAACCATGAGCATTATATGATTTTTCCAGCAACTGTACGACTGTACGAGTCAACTTCACGGATCATTTGGTGGACCCTAATGGATTGCGAACAGAGTTGTTGTCTCGACAAAGGTTTTCGCAGACAAAGTATAATGATGCGTGTATATGTGGACTAATTCTTTTTTCTCATTCACAATTGTAGTTCCTATTCAGCCGACCGAAACGAGACATTAACAGTCTTTTTGACTTCCATTCTTGTGAAAAGAAAATACTTGTAAGTCGTAACATTGTGGCCCTTGTTCTGTTTTGTAATTTAATTTGATTATCTTTAAATTTTCAGTTTCTTTAAATACGTATTACCTCGATTTATCTTACTACAAATTCCTTAATTACTCACATTGTTCGCAGGAGAGCTATTATATACTCGTATCAACATCTCCTGTGATTATAATAATAATTTCCTTAAATTAATTACTGTCCTCCGTAACATCTTTTGATATTCAGTTTTACCATAATAATTTTCATATTTTTCTTATAAATCCAGATTAAGTAAAGTTCTCCATTTTATAAGATCAGCCACTTTATTCCAATTATTGTTGATATTCTGAGACACAAACAAAAGTATATTATGAAGAAAGCGGCTGATATGGAAGTTAAATTGTCAAAGTTTGAAAGGATAATAAAAGTTGACCCTAAGAATAGATGTTCTCTAATTTGTCAGCTATACAGGATGCTGTATTAAATATATCAGTAAGTATTGTAGCTAGTTAGGTAAAAACTTTGATTAAATTACCCTGTTGATGAGCAGCGCACGTCATTTCGCATTTGTTTCTCCGACGCCCTCTTTTATTCCATTTGTTAAGTCGCAATTAGGTCGCAATAGCGCGCATTAAGTCGCAATAGGGCTCTATTTTAAAGTGAAAGAAACACTATACTGTTCCTATGAGCTGCAAAGAGAGACGGGATGACATGCTACTAACAACATTACCAATAGCACAAACAAAAAAAAACAATATTACCAAGAGAAATAGCACCAACTGCTCCTAATTCCTATGACTCTATGATTCCTTGAACATGAACTAATGATTTTGCTTTTGATATTCGTTTTCTATTTTCCTGTAACCATTTCAAAGGGTTATTTATTTAGTTAGCCTTAAGCGATCCCTTAATTGAAAACGTTTTTATGGCATTTTAATCTCTTTACCATAAACGAAACAATTTCATAGAAAAATGTATAAACAAATTAGGTACGTTTTAGTTTTAAAAAATTGCCGTTTGTTGACTTTCGGTTACAGCCTATAGATGTGGGACCATAAGATCGGTATGTTTGCTCAGTACCCGAGTTATATATGCCTGTAGCGGATTGAAATTCCCCAATTATTTTCGTTATACCTTAAAACCTTCTCCTATTAAGAGGGAGAGGGTGGAGGGAGCTTAGATTTGTTTTACCACACGCGGACTAGCTTTCTGTCCTACGACACCTCACTCGTTGACCTCACTTACTTGGTCTCCGAGTAATAGCTGCCCATAGCAGATTGAAATACCCCAATTTTTGTTATACTTTTAAACCTTCTCTCATTGAGAGGGGGAGAGGGGAGGGCGACAAAATTTATTTTGCCACTAGCGGCAACTTTATTCTATCCTACGACACCTCACTCGTTGACCTCACACACATGGTCTCCGAGCTATAGCTAATTTAAATTCATGTCAGCGAGCAGACATGCTCGTAACTCGTAACTTTAAGAAAGGTATCCCGTATTATATTATAGATGTTCCCACATCAAAATCTGTATCTATCCTCTTTCTGTTGATCTGAAGCTTTAAACCATTCTGTAGATGGAAGAAAGGAAATGTTACCATACTATGCAACTTTTATCTCAAGCTATTTGGAAGGCAAAAACAAGGCTATTATAATGAATCCCGTGATAGCTGGTCTCCGCAGAATGAAAGTCGGCAGCCCTCTCATGGCATTAATGAGATTGTAAAACTTTTAGACACCGTCATCACTATTATTCGTGTTTTTGTCTCTGATGTTGGCCTGTTTATTACCTACATAATACAACAGACCACGTAAACAAGAGGTAGATTTATTTGTTGACGAAACTTTGGTTTCGTTCAGAATAATTTTGCAAGGTTTGAAAAATTGTAACATTGGTGAGTACCTACCTAAGTACATAAATTATTATTTATTTCCCAGGAGAAACCCTTTATCGGTATCACCCGCCCGGGGGAACAGATGATTATGTCGGAGTCTCCACCCCCGTAGGGATGATATACCGACAAAAACCCCTGGGGTTTGGGGTTAGGGCTTGCAAGCCCTCTTCCTCCGCCGAAGCCCTCAAGAGACGGGCCCACGATGTGGGCTCCCGCTGACGGGATCACGGTCGTGTGCGAAAGCGTTCCCGCTACCCCGTCTCACGCGGTGCGGTCGGAACACCCCAGGAGTTTTAGTCCATCCCTACGGGGGTGGGGACTCCGACATAATCATCTGTTCCCCCAGGCGGGTGATACCTAAGTACATAAATAAGACATAGTGTAGTAAGTGTAGTATCCCAAATCCCCATGTTGAGACTCCAGGAAATATTTCTGCTGTGGTCTCTCATTTATTTTAAATATTTAATGTATTTTTTACAATTATACAATAATTAATATCCAGTTATGTTTGTGGTTGGCATGAATTGTGTTTTAAATTTTAAGAAATTGTAAAAGCATGACGTAACCAAGAAGTCCTGTTGTCCCGATGGTGTTAATAAATGAGTATGAGTATGAATTGTAATCTTAAGATTTGATTCTTATTATGCGCTCCTTTCCTCTTCACAAGCCAATACTTTGATTTTGCAACTAAACTTGATGACTAGATAGCTTTGGCTCTGCTCCAAAGATGTTAATTTACGCAATCAAATTGCATCGGGTTTATTCACGGAATATTTTAACAATTATTTGGGTCGTTTCCTTTAGGTAACTTCTTAACTAGTTTAGCCGTCACTTAAAGACTTATATGAATCATCTTCTACCGCCGTGGTTTTAGTAATGATGACCCTTTTTATTTATTTTCATTTGAACTTAAATCCACGTTGGCTTAAAAATCACCTAAGGAGAAAGAATGAAATGGAAAAAGAGAACGCATCTATGTAGTAATAGTGCCTATTCATTCACTCTGATCTTAAAAAGCCCAGGTTTATGTTTCGGGGAATCAAGGACCTCTTACATTTTACACTTACTTACTATTTAATTTACTTTCCTTTCGCTTTCCAGTTGTTCGGCTTGTCCATATTCGCCCTCTGTCTATGGATATGCATCGAACCAGGCTTCAACGAGTGGATGAACCTGCTGGAGCTGCAGAAATTCTTCATTGGAGTCTACATCATTCTCATCGGATCGATAGGCGTTATGGTAGTAGCCTTCCTCGGTTGTGGTTCTGCTCTTATGGAAAACGTCTTTCTATTATATGTGGTAAGTAGTGTTTACATTTGATTATTTTTCACGTAAATAGCCAGCATTCTCACTTGTTTACAATATTGGCCTTCTTTGTTCCTATTGCATCGCCTTGATTTATAAATACCAAATTCTCAACATCACAGAGTAATATATAATTACTATATACTGAGCCTACGTTGAGAGAAATTAGAGCATGTGGATTAGATAGAGAGAATTAGATCAATTACCTAGATTGTATGTTTCAGTGAACAATTTCCTTTGCACAGCCTTTGCATTATAAAAGTGATGGGAACCGCTTTATATCGTATAGTTAGACTCTAACTATACGATATAAAGCGGTTCCCATCACTTTTATAGGATGGACATATGTAGGACATATGTAGGAGTAGTAGGGACATACTCTAACTGTTAGAGTATGTCCCTACTACTCCTACATTTGTCACTGCCATAGGGAATAATAAATAAGGCATTGAAAAGTAAATCTAGTAATAATAAGTCCCCAGGTTTACATAATTAATAGAATTTGTCATTATTTTCAGTACATAGCGACACAAATAGGGGTATTCGTCTTTGGACTGATTGGCGCTTGCGTGGTCCTCGACTTCTCGACTTACGACTCGAGCATTCAGCCCATCATCAGAGACGTTATCGTACGACTGATAAACAACCCACAGCACGAAGGCAGCCGAATGATTCTCAGGATGGTACAAGAAGGGGTAAGTCTTTTTGAAACGTCTTCCAGTCACCCAGTTATTTTTCCCCTCATTTGTCTTTATAGAAATCTGAATTATAAGGAAGTGATATGTGTAATTCATGACTTAAGAATACAACTTCTTATCGAAAGCAATTGCCACATCCAAAATCAATGCCTTTTGATCTTTTATTAGAAATCGTTGACGATTTTCTTTTTCAATTCCCTCTCCTACAAAAAAGCGCCACAGAACTTAAAGCCTAACGAAGCAAACACCGAAACGCATTTGCCAAATAGACAGCGGAGCTGACGGGCTAACGCTCGCTGGTATTTGGAACACGATGCCCGATGCCACCCGGGACGGTGCTGGCACTAATCAAATGGCCTTGTATGCCATGCCCGGAGCCCAATGCACGGTTCCAATCTCTTTAAACGTGACTGCATCTGAATCGGTTTTGATTGGACGTGACATATTTTCATAGTTACTGAACAATGAACAGAATTAGTAACCGAATTGGAGTAGAAGAAAACTTTTTTTGGGTACAATTTTACTTTTATCGCTTAATGATTCCAGGAAAATCAGAAATTAATTATTTCTCAATGAAAAGTTCTTGGAAACTGTACCTACTTATTTTCTTTCAAAACGAGACGAGCTTAATTAAGCGAATTCACGAGAAATTCGTTTTGTTACCGTGTCTCGTACCAAAATCCTTAAAATTTTATTGAAACATGCATGTGAATCTTTTCAAAACCACTAAAATTGAAAATAAAATGAATCCTAGGACAGGTAGGTATATCTATCATTACCATTATCTTTCTGTTATCCTATACCTATTGGGCTTTGATAAGATCCGTGAACGCGCTATATGGCCTCCTAAAAGTAAAAAAAAAAACTTGAATTTACTGAGAATAATCATTGTCGTCATCCTCTAATTTTCACCACTAGCGAAGTCTTCATGCAGATTTACTCGCAGTATTTTCTAAGAAAATAGTCAACATATTTTGTTATGTATTTACGTAAATTGCTTGGAACCCAAATTTTTAGCACTGGTTATTAGTGCGTTGCCCACAGCAACGAAAACCAAAATTCTAACTAAAAAACTAAGAATTTCAATTAAATTTGCATCCAGATCGGCTGCTGCGGCGCCATTGGTCCCATGGACTACATCAACTTGAACAAACCCCTTCCCTCCGAATGCCGGGACTCCGTCACCGGCAACGCCTACTTCCACGGCTGCGTCGACGAGATGACCTGGTACTTGGAAGGCAAGACCAGCTGGCTGGCAGGAGTCGTCCTCGCTTGCTGTCTGATTGCTGTAAGTTTCTCCGTGTTTTTATCTTCAACGGCATATTCTTGTACATTATCATCTTTATTATCTACAATATTTCGGAAGAGGTCTATCAGTACGCATAAGTTTTTTATTTCTGCCTCAGATCAATTGCCTAAAGTCTTTATATTGTAATTGATCTTTGGGTATTGCAATATATGTCCTTGATTTTTACTTTATGTAATCTTTGTTGTGAGTAATAAGCTTTATTTAATTTGATTTATTATCACAATGATTGCGACGAGTGAGATATATAGGGTCCTTCAAAAATAGTGTAAAAAATTAAGGAATTAATCATAACAAGGAATGAATCAACTGATAACTCTCATGACTTGCCTTAAAAAGCCGATTAATTTATTGGTGATCAGAATTTGATTTAAAAAAAAACTAAAATTCGATCGAGTTTTTCTCGTAGATTAAATCTTTTAGACCTTCTAATTATCCCCTTAAATATTGTACACTATTTTTGAAGGACCCTGTGTATATACTTACTTAATTATTTTTTGCACACACGTTTACTGAGGCAATTATACATATAATAACTGTAAAAAGGCGGCCTTATCGCTCAGAACGATCTCTTCCAGGCAACCTAGTAACGGTTAAGAGAGAGATCATAATCATAATCGGTTGAGATGTCAGATTTTAAAGCTTTTCATTACAGCAGATGATTCACTAAATAACTAGACAGTCCTGCGTAATAGACTCAGTCAATATTACCAAAGTCACATCAAAGACCTTTGGAATGCGAATAGCAAAAGACGTCGCTTGCCCCGCTAAGTGACGTACTTAACTGACATTCAAACTTAATTTACAGGACAAGCTTTTTTCCGTTGAGTAACTCCCATTATAAGCTGTAACGCGCTTTCATCTTTGGTACTACACATAGATATACTTACTCGTACACAGTGTAATACCAAACATGTGAAAGCGAGGTACAACCTTTTGTTGGAGTTGCCCAACGGCGAAAAGCTTGTCCAGTAAATTAAGTTGAAATGGCATTCACACTTAGTGGCACAACCGACGAAAAATCGTGGCACAAAAGAGTGGAGGATTTTACCAAGAGTGAGCTGAAGATGTACTATTCATCTTCAGCTCACATCAAAATATTAAACAAGTGCATCGTTAAATTAAAAGCATAATATTATTTTTATAGGTGGTGAACGCTGTCATGTCCATGATCCTCATACAAGCAGTCAGGAAAGAAGAGGAGGAGGTTACAGTATACAAACATTAAATAGTAATATCCGAAACGAACTATCTTAAGAAAGATTTAATTTTAGTGAAGAAGATAAAATATTTTTATATCTGTTTAAAACAAATGTTGCCATAAATTTCATATTTATGTATTATCCGACCACCGTTCTTATGAGTTAAGAGATCCTTAGGTAAGCGTGTAATTAATTATATTGTTTTACATAATTACTCACAAAACTATTTATTTTTATTCCATCATCTTTAAGCGAGTAAAGCTTTTAGTAAGTAAAGCTGTTTCCTCAAAGGCTGTCTGACACCCAAATAATAACAAGGTACATTCTTGTCGCCCTAGTGCCATCTCTATTCTCGTATTCACTGTCCCCCTTTCGTGTCCATCCCTTTTCACGTTATCAAGCAGGCTGTCGGGTCTTCAAAACGACAAACACTATACATGGTAGAATAGAGCACAAAAGTGTATTCAATTCAGCTTCGGCTAGTCTTCTAAGTTTTAAAATTCAAAGAAAAACGACATTAATTAGGTCAGACTATCTTTTACAGTTTCTGTTTTAACAAAAATATTGATAATGTGTAAAACTTTAGCAATGTCTTTATTAAAAGCAACTAAGCAAAAATGTTGTGCAAGAAGTAGTCCCTACTTTCAGATGTGAATTCGATTCGGTGCCACTTGCATCGTAGTCTATAAGTATAGGAAACCACAAATTATTAAAATTCCTTCTATCAGATATTTGACGGCTTAATTGTTGATGAAGTCGACAAAGTAATCTTTCAGATTTCCAATAAAAATTATATCTACTCAACTCAAAGAGATTATTAACATTCGGTTTCGGTCTCAAAACATATTTCCTTTGAGACTCTATATCACACAACGCTGCCTAGAGTTGCTTTCAACCATAATGTTGATAAAATAGTGAACATTCCTGCAGAAATGTGATTCATCAAAAATGTAGAGGGCGATGAAACTTGACTCATTGTTTTTGAAGTATCCACCTATCTATTATCTATGATGCTTGCTTACAAAGTATTCAATTTAAAACTAGAACTGGAGCTGCAATCAAAAATACAGTTTGTAGTGACTTTAACAATTCTATCATTTGTTAATTGGACACAAACTGCAACAAAAGTCAACTCCGAATATTTTAAACCTTGACATTACTTACTGTTAGTTTTACCTCAAATCCGTCTCTGACTTTACAGTCAGTTTAATCGTAGTTAAAAAGTACATTAATCAATTTAATATCAAACACCCTATCACGTTTAGTGCCACCAAAACAAGCGATAGGCTTATCATATAGATAACTCCGACATACAGATATCGAAGAACCACATAACATAAAGGTCATAAGGCAGAATATACAGCCTTTTTAAATAAAATCGAAGGCCAATATCCTTTTGTATACTAACCGCAAACCATTTTCCGCTGATTGAAAATGAAAGAAGGCGGTTATGACAGTGTTTAAACACGATCACTTCTTTAACTATAACGAAGAAAATAAATCAGTAGAACAAAGCTTTGGTTAAAGCTTTAGCCGTGACATACGGTTGTTCTATGTGATGAATTTTTATGTTGCAAAAAGAGACAATATAAAAAATACTAAGAATTATTAAAGGTAAAGATTTCGCTGAAATGAAAGACATTATCTGATTCAGTACCATTAACCACAGTTAATGCCTAATCGATTATAATGGGTAGGATTCCTATATTGCGCGCGCCCCTGACGCATTCCAATTTTAATACCTAATGCAATAACCTAATCGAAAGCATACAGTTGACAAACATACCACACATATATTAGCCAATGCATCTTGGAGAAAAATGTTATTCATTCAAATGGGAACACATAAAATTTTACGACAATTTTAACAAGAACGACGATCCCTTTATTAAATAGGAATCCCCTTATTTTACTCGTATTGTTCACGAAGACAAGTACCACTTAATCACGTGAACAATATTCTGTCGTTACATTAGTTTTCTAACCACTACAGTCTCAAACAACTTTTGTTCTGGTATCATAACAATTATATTTAAGCTAAAGATTTATAACAAACAGTTCACCGAGCAACGTGTTCATCTGTCACAGTATTTCTTGTTTACACATCTACCACAATGAAAACAGCTCTAACAGCGAAACAGGGAGTCTTCACTTTGACTTTTCCGTTTGGGACTGGAGTCCATTTCCTCGACATAACAACGAGCGACGCGGCGGAAGGCGCCCGTGGCTTGTATGAATTTTCCTTCAGCACAGAATACAGTATCCAACATAATCTGACCTTCCCCATCCCTCTCTCTATCTACAAATCCAGATTACACAGGGTAATGTTCACACGCGTCAGCAGATCACGTGAAACTGGGTATGTCGATGAAGAAACGTATAAGTCTGTTATCGGTTCATTTGCTACAGTAATAAGTTGTGATCCTCTGATGTTTGATAGGTTTCTTATTGGAAGGAAATGTCTATGATTGCAGTCGATGTATTTCTATGAATTCATCGCCCAACAGTATTATGATAGATTACACCTATATATCGATGTATGTATGAAGTCCTTGTGTCAGGAAAAATCTACCAATATTTTAAAGAAAGAGATTAACTTAAGCCTTCAAACTTGTATATTGTCTAACTAACTTGTATATTTTCGTCCGAATTAAAAATTTCCTAATTAAACCGGTTCCAAGAATCAACAGGCAATAATAATCCAAGAATCAATCTTTCAATCTAACGCAGGAATACACTGCTCCATACATTCGGTCAAAGGTTAATACGCAGTGAGGTTTGTATACAACAAAAACCTACAATAAATTAAAGAAGTCCTTAGGGCCGTCGTGTGCTACTCCGTGTTTCGCCAGATCGGATCGGAACTTCCACTCATTAGCGTAATGTATAAGTGAAAGATCCGATCCGACCCGGCGAAACACGGAGTAGTGCACAACCGCCCTTAATCTTTTCCAGATCACGCATGATTAAGTTCCGACTATAGCCCGAATTCACACTCACAGTCTGATTCTGAGAAGCTATAATTAGTGAATCAGACACACTTATACAACTTATACATATGGACAAAAGGACCAATATTGGCGAGGAACATGCTAATATCCAGTGAGGAATGTACTTATGATCAACTGAAACCGTATACTGCAAATAAAACAAATTCTCAATAATTTGCAAATCACACATGAAAGAGTTTGTATCATCTCCCGTATTTACTACATCGTCTCAGCCTGATTCCATAATATAGTGTCTAAATTACTCTAAATTGAGTATACTACATCCTAACAATGCTACCATATCAACTAGCAAAATTACAATTTTTTACAAGTCCTCAATCTTTTCCAGTTCAGAAAAAGTTCCGACAGTCGTCCGTATTTATTATGTCACAGCCTCATTCTAAAAAACCATAGCGACTGAATCGAACGCACTATTCTGTACATCTGGACAAGTCTAATATCCGGCAAGGCAAGGAAAGGAATGTCCTTATCAACAAAAATGTAGAACATATTTAACAAGTCCACAATCTTTTCTCGACCATGCATGAAAAAGTACCGACTATCGCCCGTATTTACCATGTCAGAGCCCGATTGTACGAAGCAGTAGTGACTGAATGGAGCACACTGCTCCGTACATCCGGACAAGGGCTAATATCCGGTGAGGAATGTTCATAGTCAACAAACACCGACTTAGAGCAAACAGATCCGCCCTGAGCTCCGGGACTAACTTACTTCGTCTAATTGTTTGCCGGCCGCCAAGTTTGCTACAAATGGCGGCTGATATTCGTTTACGAGCTATCTGCGATGAGCGGTAAATCAAAGTTAATTTATCTGTTCAGAAACAAAGATAATGTTATGTTATTTTTTCTAGGAACACAATCAAAACAAGTACTTACTTTCGTCTTACTAGATAAGTGGTAAAAGAACTAAGTTATAAGTAGTCCTAAATTAGATAATGTAGAGAGCACAAAGTCTATAATCTTTTTCACATAGGAAGGCACGGCTGAAGTTTCTATAGAACGTAACCTTACAACACTCGATATTTACGTCACGAAAACTAATAGGTAGCTAAAGTACTTACTTACTTACTTACTCCACTAGCGCAGCGACCCGAAAAGGATCTTGGCCTCCGATACCAACGAGCGCCAGGTAGCTAAAGTAATAAAGTCAATTTTTTCATTAACCGGAGATACCCGTCACACTGACAGTACCTAAAATTTATATGAAATACATATTTTTGTACAAAAAGTAATCAAATTTCGGCATTGAAATTCAAAACTATACATTATTCCTTATTCATATACCTACTACTATTCATGTTTCCTCGAAATTATCTTCAAATTTAACAGTAATTTGTCACGTGTATCTCCAGTTAATTAAAAAATTAACTTTAATGGTCACAAATTACAATTTTTAAAATCAGAGAGCATAGATGAAGTAAATGGACTGCCACTTTCGCCTCTTTCGATACAAATCGGCTGCTCACAATGGCATGTAAAGGTTACATTCACTGAATTTCCCGCTATTACTCTCTTTTCTATATCACCCTTATATTTACCATCCCTGGTGAACAAACATCCCTGGTGTTACAGTATTTGGACAGTGAAGATTACCTTGTAGGTATTATTTAGGCGAAAAGTGGGAACTACCTATGACTAAAGGTGGTTCCTCTATCTCGGGGATTGACCACCCAATATGGCCTCACGCGCCTTCATGATAATATGATGCTTATTAAATAATACCTAGATAAAACACCGGGTTTGTTGTTGTATCGATTTTATGAAGTGTGTTGATATAATCGTTATTCGGTAACGATTTTACTGACTGATGTTGTGGTACATCACTAATTTGTTGTTATGACTTACAAGTGACATACGTTAGCCGTGACTTCCTATGTTAAAAAGATAATTGGTATGAATATTTGATGAATAATATTGTAGCGACATAGCTACGCCAATATAAACCAACCAAGAAGACATCTCAATCAAGCGACACGCCACGGCTACTTTACTCTTTACTTAATAACAGATGGCGCTGAACAGCCTCTCGAACAAATTCGATTTTTCCTTACAAAGCTAAAACACGCTTAAGATATTTTCTTCGGATTTTGCATTTATAATATAATTACCGACCACACATCGATAGTACCATCCTTCGCACTCCAAACTGCGAAAATATACCTCCAGGAACCTTGTACGGCGATTTTCGCAGTGGAATATCGAATTCGACATTAATCCTATCTCATTCGCCGATTCGTTGTGAAATGTCCAAGTGGCGAAATGTCCGAACTAGAAAATGTGAAGATCGCAAAATAATTATGTGTGAGCGTGACATGACGTCTGTACCCGTAGTGCTCGACTTTTGAACGTCGAACGCTACAGAATCGCTCTCCAGAGCCACGAAGGTCGAGCCATGAAGTTTTAGAACAATCAAGCTCTCCAACCGTAAATTAATCCAGAGATTTCGTTTATGCTAATTCTAGTTAAGCAAAGTAACAATTATTATAAGTAAGAAAGTATGCAGCTACTCGTATTTATCGCAAAATATTTATTGATATAGACAGACTAGATAGAGGAAGAGAAACAAAAAAAATCTAAATAGTTCGTCCCCCTTTTTACAACCATATACTCGTATGTAACTCAGTTCGGTAATCAACAATTCATTGTGATAGTTAACTGATAACCTAGTTAGTATTACAGAAAACTATTTGATTTGACTTTGGGTAGATCAATGTTAGCTCTGGCTATCACTATTATGAAGAGTAAGTTCACAAAGCCGAACACTCCATTCAATCAAACCACGATGTGCATGGATAGAACCAGTGGCGTGGTAGTGGCAATATCCTGTATTGAACGATCTAATACGCGCCAAGTGGCCTACTACGTGAAAGCGAGTAATGCCCGTTGCACACCATACCAGTACTTGCCTAAGTTTTTTAGGGATCCATACCCCAAAGGGGAACATGGATCGAGTCCCCTTGCTGTCGCTACTCCGTCCGTCCGTCAAAAAATGAAATATGTATAAATGGTGTAGCATAACTCGTTTCGAGTTTTACTTAAATAAAATACTCATTAATTAACTCCATCATCCAAAGGTTGTCTGAAAGAAATAGCTTAAAGCTATAAGGCGGCCAATTGTATTTGTATTTTGTATCTTTTCTTCTGTCCTGTATTTTTGTCCTGTGTGCAATAAAGAATATTTTATTGTATTGTATTAATTAAATCTTTTGGAACGTACAGATCACAAGGTCAAGTCATTTTTAACATTACTAAATATCGAAATAAGATACAGACAATATGTAATACAATATATTTTAGATGAGCTTCCATATAAGTAAAGGGAGTTGACAAAAGCTCATGATTTGACGACAGTACAAATGAAACATTAATTTGATCAATAACGAAATATCCTACCTGTTCCTTAATTGTGTCCACCCTGGAGCATAGAGGGTGCACAGCCTGGGATAGGCCGCGATTGGGGGGTGGGTTCGAGAAAACCCTGCGAATTTTGGTTCTTCCCTTTTCGATGTTGTTAGGCGACAGTTTTCCTTTCGATTTGCAGGGGGTTGTAATAAATAACTTAGGGGTATGCTAGGTACTCACCTGACGAGGAGCAGGCTGGAACCACTGACACATAAAAATATAACTTTCGATGAATTTGGGAGGGAAACGAATCGATTCAGGGGTAGGACCGATTAGGGGTGAAAATAGGGATCAAGGGGTGTGGATTTTTGGGTTAAGTCAATAGAAAACGAGAATTAATATTCGAGCACGTGCTGTGTCGCTGATACGAGAGGGAGGCGAAAAGTGAAAGTGACAGTAGTATTTTTTTAAACCTAAGTTAAGTAGCGGGGTTGCCACAAACATCAAATTTAACGGAAAGTAGGGGAGATACCAAACACTACCAATCGTATTAGTCATTAGTCCTTGCGTTAGTACTACGCATCGTGTGCAACGGGCATCACTGATTATATGGCGCAATAAGAGATGTATTCTGGCTACGTGCAAGATTCTTGCTGCATACATGTGGTTCCAAAGAATTTTAACCATCTGACTTTATTATTTATAAACGAAAGCCTCAAAATCAGAAGGACGTTTCTCAAACTCCGTTGCACATTAGCGACTCGTTTGCTATCAAAGTCAAAGTCATTTTTTTATTGTTAGTAATTTTTATTTTTTAACTCTAACACAGCTAAGGTGCTAGCAGCACATCTTTTAAAAGAAATATATAATATACAATACTTATGGTTTTTGATAAAAAAAAATATTGAACTGATATTTTTTTCAAACGAAAAAAAAAAGAGAACAGAAACTTCGGTGGGCATACCGGTAGGCAGTTTTTACTTGTATTCTCTATCAACAGTCAGCGAGCTTCTCCAAAATATAATTTCTAATATCGGTAGGATAACATTCACGCAAGATTACTTCAAAATACACTCAACTCTGATTAAACCGTCTATGAAATTTTGACAACTCGACCTGCGTTTAATTAAGACCCGAAGTCACATGAAAACTAATTTCCATTAACATCCTAGAGTATCTTCAGGCATTACGGCACAGGTTAATAATATGTACCGGTATATTCTGGTTCTCTCCGGTTCCGTAGCTTAACGCTGAGCACACAATAAAGTTGTAATTACTAGAGCTCAGGAATTGGGTCGACATGTCTGTTGCAGTCTACGAACAATGTACTAAACAATAAATTTCCTTGATTGTCGTTGAGCGGTATGGGAAGGAACTTACGACGGAGTTAATGTACTTGATGCTTAATTTAACCGGCTTAATTTTGTGCAGTCTCTCACTTTGCGTTCAGTGACTGCTGAATTAGTTTTCCTGTAACAGAAAGCTATTATTAGTGTTTTTCAGGTATCATCGTGACATGATTTAACATCAAGCTATTGTTTTCTCACACAAATAGCCATAGAACGAACCATGTTGGACATCAATTTTCTGGACAGAATCCCCAATATAGAAATAAGACGTCGTTGTAAAGACCAAGCTATAAGTAGATGGAAGCGGCTTGCCAGGACCGGGAAGGGTGGCACAAGAGAGAGGAGGCTTATATCCTGCAGTAGGATGCGAAGGGCTGTTGTATGTCTTTAAGAGTAAGTAAGTCAAGTTGTAATTCTTTAAGAGTAAGTCAAGTAATAAGATTTCTTTGCTATCTGGAGGTATGACGTAGGTCAAGGTTGAACTCTGAAGAAGTGTTATGCAACTAATAGTAATGAATAAATGAAAACTTTATTTTAAGTTACTAGGCCCATAGTCATATTATAGACAGACTAACATACACAAGTATTATATAGGCAATAAAAATAAAAACTAATCTATTGTTTAGCACTTCCTTGCGCTGACGCGGTGCTTGTATCTCGAATCTTCCTCGAAAGCGACGAAATGCGACACCTTTCGGCCAGAAGTCCTCCTTCGTGAACACCTCCAGCTTTTCGGTCGGGACACGTGGCACGAAGGTCTTAAAGTGCACGTAGTGCCGCGATTCCAGCGGGTCAACCCTCATCTGTAGGTTGGCTTCATCCTGATGTACTCCACAACATCTTGCGGCTTTGTGAAAATTTAATCAGTGATTTTGGGGAATTAGCTCCATCACTAATTGCCACCATCACCTATTGGTTTCGTGAGTTTAAGCGTGGTCAGAGCGACCTAAAAATGACCTTAGACCGGGGCGACCACCAGGGGCAGTCACTCTAGAAAACGTGAGTGGCTAATAAAGGAATGTCGCAACATTACCAAGCGCGAGATTCAGGATGAACTGAAGATTGTATCACAGGCAGTTTAGTTTTGGCAGTTGCTACCATTTTAAATGACCATCTTAAAGTTAGGAAGGTTGCATCGTGATGCATACCCCACTCTGTCACAGAAGAGCAGAAAGTCCGACGTGTAGACTGGTGCCAGTTTATGCTAGATAAATTCGACGGAGGTAGCTCACAACAGGTGACTTACATCTTGACTTCCGATGAATCTTGGATATACAGCTACGACCCGCTTACGAAACAGCAATCAACAGAATGGGTCTTTGAAGAAAACGATTTTCCCACTAAGGTTGTTCGCGGTCGAACCGTCAACAAAAAAATGGTTGCCGTTATTTTCCGTCGTAGTGGACCTGTAGCCGTAATTCCACTAGAAGGTCGAAGAACAGTCAATAACCAATTGTATGGCGAGGTTTGCCTGCCGCAAGCCTTCCAGGAGCTGAGTGACGCTCCCGCTGACACGGCCGCCAGAACCATGTACTTTTTAAACCATTCGGGCGTGCAATTGCAACCACATCCCCCTACAGTCCTGACTTGACCTTGTGTGATTTCCTTGATTCTCTCCACGGTGAAGAAATCTCTGCGGGTAAGGAAATTTACGACTGCGGACGAAACAGTACACCAATTAGGCGGCTTTTTTTCGACCTTCCGCAAGAACAGTTGTTCACATGTTTTGAAAACTGGTTCAGTCGAATGCATAAGTGCATTGATGCCGCAGGGGAATACTTTGAAAAGTTGTAAATAAACATTTGTAATATTTCTTTTATATTCTATTTGACTAAAAATTTATGGATCGCCCTAGGTACATGAAGTCAAAAACAATTAACACATCAAAGGAAATAATTTAATATCCTGTGCATTGGCTCGCTTGATACATTGATAGAACTTGTACAGTCACCGCAAGTGCCGGTAAATTTGCCTGATAGGTGCATAGTTGCATACGAACGCTGGCGAACGTACAATGAGCCCGTAATTACCTAACGTTAATTATATGCATGTATGGGTACTCTAGAACAGAAAACGACAATGTGTTATAACAAATTAACAAGAGTCAGTTATAGTTGTTACCTTGTCTATTGTGATATTTTTACTTAACACGCAATCAAGCAATATAAATATTTGTATAACCATAGATTAACAGAAAAAAATCGATTTTCCATAATAAAAATCCAACTCATCGGCATTTTAGTAAAAACTAGTTGAAAAATGTTGTTTATTATTATCGATATTGAAGTCTCCTGACAATGGACTTTATGATACACATTGTATAAATTTCCTTTCTCATAATAACGTGATTTATTTATACATTATCCCATATTCTCATCAACGAGACACAGTAAACGCGATAATACAGTTTCTTGAAAGCAGATATCAAACAAGTTGATCTTAAGATTATCGCATAATGATAATGGTTCCGTAAGTATTTTTTAAGTATACCTTCTTATTCAGTTTACATTAAAGGGCTTATTACACTTGACTGAATTCAGTATACGATTTAATCGACGACTTAGACAGGCTTCTGTTTATATGCTGTAGGTAAATCAGCCGACTAAATCATTCAGTCAGACTGAATTCGGTCAAGTGTAATAAGCCCAGAAGTATATATAACTTTTATAAAAGCCTGCTTTTGTTATTTTTGATATAAGTACAGTAAGTAATCCGGCTCGAAGGATCAAAGGCATATAAGTAATGTTTTCTTAGATCCCTAACTAAATATGCTTATTCTAAGGCAACTTTTTAAAGGTATTAACAAAATATAAAACATAAAGCTTTCGTTGGATCAAAGTATGTTGTTTATAAATAACAAACATTTTAAGTTAAAAATAGAACAGAAATACACGAAGCTTAAACAAACAATTTTAAAGAGACGCAGATCGTAAAGCTAATGGTTTATTGAAGCGGTTCGGCCAGATTGAGATTTACAGCCATTGCCTTTCAACCTAATGAAGTTGTATCGCACTTCTGTGAAGTTAATGTGAGCGATAAACAACAATTCACCCTAATGCGCAGTCAATACATATCGGTTAAAACTTAATTGTAATTTAGATAAGGTTCAAATTCTTTCTTTAGAACATACCTATATGATATGGTGTTCGAGGTATTTACGTTAGGTTTTTAAAGTAGGAAGGAAAGTCGAAAATCGTAAGTGGAAAACAAAACTTTATAATGATCTGAATAAAGTTTCTTCAGGGTTAAATACTTATAAATACTCGTATAGGAAATTTGGTTCTTGTCAATAAAATTATTTTTATGATCCCCCGACCGATCTAGTGTTATAAGTTTGACAGGTTTGTCTGTTGCATGATCCGATTGGACCCGGTTTTTCGTTCGAGTGTTCATAGCCATGTCTGATAAAAATTGGATCAGTGGTTTCTAAGATCTTGGACTATCTTTGTTGTCAGATGGGATCTCAGGAACGGTAATAGCTAGATAGTTCGAATTTGAGCTCAAATATTCTGGTTCATGGTGCGTTTCTGACATCTGAAACCTTGAGGATCTGATAATGACCAGGAAAAAGTAAGCGATCTTCAATTTCACAATATGAAACTGGAAGAATTTGAAGATTATCAGCCCGCCGAAACCATAATAGTTAGATGGGGTCTTCTCGAACTAAAGTTGTAGGGAATCCTGAGACCAATACAAGAGAAAAAAAATATTTAAAGATCGCGGTCAAAAAATAAATGTTAATGATGTGGAGCTAGGACTATTAAGAAGTACTTAAGAAAACATTATATGATGGAAAGGACATCAAACTATATACTATAGTTTATTTGTCCTTGCTTATTGTAATACTGATCCTATGTATATACATAATATTTTTTTTTAAATATTGTATCATATGTAATGCTCTGCTGATCTCGAAACTCGATCACCGCAGATAAACCTCTGGAGGGTTTTAATATATGATCCATAAATTCTTTCTGTATGTTTTTTTCTTTATATTACTTACTTACTTACTCCGCTGGCGCAGCGACCCGAAGTGGATCTTGGCCTCCGATACCAAAGAGCGTCATCGCTCTCTCTCCTGCGCAGTCTCGAGCCAGTCAGGCGCCCGGAGCTCCCGCAGATCCTTCTCCACTTCATCGCGCCAGCGGTATCTGGGACGTCCGACCGGACGTCGTCCGTTAGGGCGTCCCACATACGCTCGTTTAACTGCCCGATCCTCCCCCATCCTAGTGATGTGTCCGAGCCATCGGAGTCGAGCTGCTTTCGTTTCTCCTATGATGTTCGGCTCGTTCACCATCTCTTCCATCTCCCTATTCTTTCTCATCCTCCACCCTCCATCTTCCTTCTTGGTTGGTCCCATAATCTTCCTCAATATCCTCCTCTAGGTCACCAAGAGTCTGTTTTCTTCCTTTAAGGTTAGGTTTCTTTATATTAAACAATTCAAAATTCAAAAAGTGCCCCGAACACATCGCAAAAAGTAGTTTCACGAATCTCAAACTTGTTATTATATAACAATTTTGACTTGCTGATATCCCTGATTAAAACCATGGCTGTGTCCATGTTGATCACTTATCTGAAATCCATCTACCCTATGCCCCGATGGGAACCACGATCTCACCATGTCTATATGTGAAATCCACCGAATCCCACCGGGGCATTTACCCGCAAAGCCCTTTGTTCCACGCCTTATTCGACTGAGCTAATTGATCTTCACTTACGTAACTTAAGTGATTCCCAAGTGATTCCGCCATTCAGCGCCGGAAGAGCTGCCGTATATAATTACCTACGTGTCAGATTAAGTGTTGAGTTAAGCAGTGTTGCAATAATGCATATTGAAGGTAAGAATTCA
This sequence comes from Hofmannophila pseudospretella, assembly GCA_947369225.1. Taxonomy (NCBI): domain Eukaryota; kingdom Metazoa; phylum Arthropoda; class Insecta; order Lepidoptera; family Oecophoridae; genus Hofmannophila; species Hofmannophila pseudospretella. The sequence continues at coordinate 10,970,322 of OX376316.1, forward strand.
AATATTTGTTTTGATTGAGTGGTTTTGTTCGTTTCAGATCATTTTACTACCAATTTCACCACTAGTAATGAAATTGCACTAAAAGTGGTAACCGGTGCCCTTCATATTACGTCACTATAAAATTAGTACAGTATTTTTGATGCCCTGCTAAACTTCAGGACTTAGATGAAGTGCCTCACATATATCACATAGGTAATAAATAATAGTGCTCATATGCTGATAATTTCGCTGCCTCCTAACTCTTCCAACCGGAACACAGCAATGCAAACATTGCTGCAGGATTATTGCTAGAATGACAAGGAAATTGAGAAATCTCAAGAAAAATTATTTTGAGAAATCTAAAGAAGATGGTAGAGTCCGCCCTTTTATCTATTTCTGCCGCAAAGCAGCAATATTTACATTGCTATGTTTTGGTTTGAAGGGTAAAATTAATTAGTTACCGGCGCATGAGGCACTCAACCGAAGCCCTCAAGGTTAGCAGCGCATCGAAAATATTCTAATAACATTCAAGTTGAGTCTATGGGCGACGGTGACCACTTACCATCAGATGGTCCATTGCTCGTTTGCTCTCCTTATACAATAAAAAAAGTTTTAGAAGTAGAAAACCATAAGCCTATTAACACAAATGGCTTAAACATTATACAATGGTATTATTATTATTATTTTATTCTGGTACTTTATGGTATTAATTGGCTAAAATCCCAACAAAGTGTATCTGCTTGAATTTTTCAGTTTTCTGGCGTACAAATGATTTAATTTGGTTATGAAAGCACCAGTAAAAGCGAATCATCTAGATAACAAAAAAACTTCTAACAAAAGATGTTTCCTTACTTATCGATACTGAAATCCACTGAATACCATTTTCAGCGATATTCCATTAATTACCACCGGTTATGTTTAATACGGTTTCGATCCAGAGGACAATAGATGGATTTATTAATCCTTTTTCATTTGAATTTAACTTTCGTAAATACGAGAATCTTTAAACAAAAGTTTTCAAATAATTTGTAGGTTTCTTTAATCGACTTTCTCTGTTAGGTGAATTTTTCTTCTAGATGGGTAGGACATTTAGTCTAAGCAAAAACACTTCATAAAAAACTTTGCTAGAAACAATAACTTGGCCTGCGCAAAGACGCACTTCAGATTTAATTTGCGAATATACTTTAATTTATAAAAATATTTTTTTTTATTTTTTTTATTTACTAATAAACCCGCATTTGACCTCGATCTCGCCTGATGGTAAGTGACGATGAGGTCGACGATGGAGCATGCGGGTCCAGTAAATGCCTATTCACTCTGGCCTTGAAGATCCCAAGGTTGTAGGTTTCGGGAAATACAGACGCCGGCAGGCTGTTCCATTCCTTAGCCGTTCGCATAATGAACGAAGAAGCAAATCGCTTCGTACGAGCAGATGGGATATCAACAACATAAGGATGGAACCCCTCCCCGCGCCTGGTAGACCGAAGGCGGAATGGAGATGAGATGAGTATATAAGTATGTACTTTATTTACAAACACCACTTCTTCAAAGTTACCGTTAATGGTCACCATGAGATGTAGTTTTCTTTTCTAAAAACCTCTTCATGTAATTTTTACCTATAAGTACTTCTTTTCCACCTATAAGTACTTCTTTACACATTTATAGGTGAGTTATACTTTCATTGCTAACGGGAGTAGTATTTTTCCTGACACCCTAATAACATTACTGATAAAAAATCGAATGAAGATATCACAAAGATCCCTTCGCAAAGTTATTTCCAATTCCAGAGTCTTTCTCAATTGAAACATTCCCTCCAGAATACAAACAATTACTTACTTACAACTCTACGTAATTCTAAAGCAAATAAGGCAGTCCATTCCATCCAGATTAGACCCTTTTAAAAGTTTGCAAAACAGAGTTAGCTAGCTGCTGTGAAAGCACAATAATAATAAACAACATTTGTTTTTACCTGTTCTTTAATTCTAACCTTGTTTCGTAAATAATTTAGATCGCAAAACTTAAGTATAGTTGAGAATAACAAAGAAGTAGACTGAAAGTTTCTACTTATAAATGAAATGCCTACTTAAAAACAAAATTTTAACCTCTTTAATACTAAGATTATCGAGATATGTATAGATTATGGTCAAGTGATTTCCTACCTCACAAACTCTTTTATTTATCCGTAGTTATTTAAGCTTGGACTATAAACGGCGAAGAAATTTTGCAATTATTTCAAAAGTTGTTGAACAAAAATTGATGAGTCCGTACAGTACAGAATTACAAAAGATCCTGACAAAAGGAACCATTTTTAGGTATTTAAAAACGTACTTTTAAAAGAAAGAAAGAGGCAAGGGTCCTACTCCGTTGATTGGAGGACGATTTATTCGTTTTCTTTTAATTTTTATCCTTTTTATTCCAAACAATGTGTCCAATTAAATTCTTCCGAAGGAGTTGAGAAACGTAGTTTGGGAATGCTTTAATATTATTCGACAAAAAATTCATAACTCAAGTAACAAATTTAAATATTGACACCCTTGAAATATGTATAATACATTAAAAATGCCAATCATTATCTTAAACTACATTAAAGCATTGCCAATACAAACAAAGACAACATCATCAGGAATGGAACAGCCTGCCGGCGTCTGTATTTCCCGAAACCTACAACCTTGGGATCTTCAAGGCCAGAGTGAATAGGCATTTACTGGACCCGCAACCCGCTGGATCGTCGACTTCATCGTCGCTTACCATCAGGCGAGATCGAAGTCAAATGCGGGTTTGGTAGTCAATAAAAATAAAAATCTCTTAAATTACAATAATAAAATACATTTCAATTTGTTTCAAATTGTCAATGCAATAAAAGTGTCCCTCCATAGACTTACGAGTTACGAGTCGTATGTGTATGTGTCTATGGCGGCTTCCCGCCACAACGTCGGCGCATGCGTGCTGCGCGCCTGTCTATCGTGAAAACAACTGCCATCGGTTTTTATATACTAGAGATGTCAATAGAGTGTTGTGACACAGACAATATACATGCTTGCTCTCGATCTTCAAGACTTGCCTTTTTATTTCGTGGGCGCGTTCAGCCCCCACATGTCCATCATATGATAATTCTGCAAATATTAGCAGAACTATAATTTTAAGAAAAATATCATTCGAGAACCAATAGCTGTTTTAGTCCTTCTAATGTGTTTTTCTTTTCTTTCTTTTTATTTTCTACAATAGTTACTTTATTTGATATAAAACACTTATCAAATGATACGGTAAAAGTAATTACACATAATCCTGTATTAACCCTGATTTCCCAATATTTAAGGAGCCTCCGGGGTTGCGGCCATAATTGCATTCCCTCTCAATCTCGACGCTCCCCGTTTCGTATTAGTGGGCCATTACTTGAAGTATTTTTATACGATACGAGTACCTACACGTTTAATATCCGCAAAATTAACGATGAAGGAAAACATCGTGAGGTAAATTGCCTTAATTGTTGGGTTAGGCGCTAATGTTTGATTGCAATGCAAGAGGAAGGAAACCATACATCTGTTGAAACTACTGATGCAATATGTTAAACAGCATCTAAATTATCTCTAGTCTAAACTCTTCTAAATCAAAGGTGGGCTGGAATAGATCCCTTAAGCTCGCCTTTGTACATATTTTAATGTTTTTATTTTCTGTGTATTTTTTTTGTGTACAATAAAGTGACTACAAACAAACATCTTGTAAGTAAATATATATCAAATAATATACTATCTGGATATATAAATAAATAAATTATTTATTTATTTATTAGTATGTTACGTGAGCGTGAGCGTGGGTGGCCTAGTGGCTAGGACGCCGGACTCCCATGCGGGAGGTCCGGGTTCGAAACCATGCAATGCCATGTACCAATTACTTTATCCGATTTTTTCGAAGACTTGCGTACATTTACCGACTGCTCTAACGGTGAAGGAAAACATCGTGAGGAAACCTGCATGTCTGTGGAAATTAAAAGTTTTCGAAGGCGTGTGAAATCCACCGCACAGCACTGGGCCCGCTCGGTGGATCATGGCTCATACCCCCTTGTACAAGGGGAGGCCTGTGCTCCAACAGTGGGGACATTAATATGGCTGACTGGCTGATAATGATCAATTAGTATGTTACAATTTTACTTCACTTAAATCTAACTATCTAGGTAACTATACGAACTACAAATGCAGTTTTGGGTCTAAAGCGATATAATTGGGTCTATATAAGTATCATTTTGTGAGGATTTTAATTTTGTAAGTAAGTATTTAGTCTATTTAGAAATGAAAATAGCATACAGCATACATAATAATAAAACTCTTTCAGGGGTCCGTACATAAAGCGAGCCCAACAAAAGGGCCCGTGGCTTAATTAAATACAGCGGCACCCGAACATTTTGGGCGGCCATTTTAATGTTATTAAATTGTTCGACGGGCACTTAACCTGGTATTTTACGATGTACTCAAATACCAAAGAGATTTAATTTACCTGAGTACGCAATCAAAATGTGTAAATTTGATGTACGACCGCCAAATGTTAATCAAAACCATTGCCGTAATAATATATAACGTGTATGTTTACAATTAAAATTTAATAGAAGCGGCTATTCAAATGGATGATTGGATAATTTGAATGGTACCATATTTTTTTATATAAATGTTTTAGAGGTTTCGGAACACGACAAGGTGACCATGTCAGCCTCGTTAGGGACACAAAGGGAGGGTATGGGAAGCTAAAGTGTTGTTAGAATCAACCCTCGTTTAAAAAAGAGCAGTATTTTTTCATGGTATCAACTTTATCGAGGGCTGACTCTATATAACATTAATCTGCAACTTTGGAGCCCATTGAAGCCAAATCTTCATGTCTAATATAATACGATATTTTCGGGAATGTTGTACGTACTTTTCCACCCTGTATACTTACCGACGTATTTTTCTAAAACTACAAATCGTATTCGTCAACATACCTATTATAAGTATATGTACGAGTATTATTATTATAAGATATATACGCAAAATTGAAAAAAAGTACGATCTTTTTATTTCTTTTCAGCTTCTTTCTTCTTCACTTTCAGAAGTGGAAATGAAACCAAAGTTCAAGCACACTTTGGCCAAAAAAGATAGAAAAGGAAATAGTGAAGTACTATTTATGTGGCCAATTTATCGCTAAGAGCGATCTCTTCCTGGCCGCCTTCGGGCAGAGGAAATGTTTTCGAGAAAGAGGTAGTAGGTGTGCAATCAATGTGATAACGAAAAAAACTTCTATAAATTGATAAACCTAACAATTGCGTGACAAATACAGATCATGGCGTCAAAGTTATCAACCGCCAAAGTCTTCAAATGAGGGAGAACCCACCCATCGCGCGATCGTAAAACGTATTAGGTACGTTATATTATGAAAACATACCTGCGAGGTCCATAAAATTGATGTGACTCATATCTGCCAGTCCTTCATGTTGATCTGACTGAACTGCAATAAAATGCAGTCAGCGAACCGAAAATATCACGAGAATTTATACTTCAATACCTGCACTATTAGTTCATGGCTTTTTCGATAGGCGTATGGTTGACGGGTTATCAGAGTACTGAATACCTGTTCTTTGTGTCATCCAGCGTAAGTTTCTGCCACCCATGGCGAGGTTTGAATCCCCCCTCCCCTCCGTCTCCTTCGCAATTCAGTAAAAAAATCTTGCTGATACTTGCTGATACTTTGTCGCCATTTCAAAATGATTGTAATCTGCCGCCGCCGCGGCCGGTGGAGGGGTGACGTTTGAGGAAGAAAGAGGCAAGTGACAGCTTGGAGTTGCTCCATAGCACAGAATAAATAACAGTACTACGTACATAGTAACTGGTTAAGCTCGGAACTAGAGCTACGTTCCAACAAAATTGTTGAAATCCACTGGGGTATTGCCGCGTGATTGAGTGACCAACATTTCGAGTTTTCCAGCATTTTTAAAATTTCTCGTAAAAGAACCGGTTTCTCCTATATTTTTAATCTAGGCAGAGGGTATTTTAGAAAAATCTGATTCTTTTACAACCTATAACTGTACAAGATACAGATAGAAAGTTTTGTCTACAGATATCGTAACTCCTCTCTAATATAAGCGCAAGCGCCTATTACACTTACTTGACAAAATTTGGTCGACTAATTAGTCAACGATTTAGTCGACTAATTACACAGGCTATTAATCATAGACTATAACCGTACTGCATGAATTCAGGTGTAATAAAGTAAGCGATTTATATCGTATATTGTTTGTTTTGCTCAAAAACAATGGTCCTTCAAACGCCATGGTTGTAAAAAGCAGTGGTCAACCACATCAAGCTATACCCTTTAGTACTTTGTCGAATTAACTTATTTGACACTCTCATACGAATGTCAAGGAATAATAACAAAAACTTATTGCGATAGAGTTCCACAGGGCATAGCTTGAAGTGTCTTTCACTGTACACAGGTGTGTTTGTCACCAGATTCAATAATTTGATAGCAGGATGACGGAAAGGGGGAGTTTGATGTCTCTAACGGGCATGATTATTATTCGCGAACTGACGCTAATGAATTTGTAACTTTTTGGTTAGACGAGAAAATGAAAACATACGTTAGTTAACTCTGTTTAATTGACAATGTAAACCCAGAAACTTTAGGTGCTGTAGACACGAGGGGGCAATATTTTCAAAGTTTTGTTGTTTAAATAAGGATTAACAAGTTCCCTGGCTCCTGCAGAACGCGGCAAGTCAATAGCACCTCGTTAAAACTTGCCCGGTGCAGAAATGTGCCCAAAACTCGACTACGACTCCACAGGCGATGCAGAAAAACTAAACTTTATTCCAAATGGCGATGTAAAGTTAGAAACCGCTTTACGACTTGATATCAATCTTGTGTATTAGGTATTTATTGTTCTTGGAAGTAAAATAAATATAATAGTAATAATGTAAGAAAATTTATTACCGGAAAGGAGTTGTAGTAACCTATCCTAGGTTTCATCGTCAATCTTTACTTTATACATCTAGGCATTACTATTGTACTATGTTATTATCATCATAGAAATTGTTACAAAATCCACGTTAATATCTCATTAACACAACTCTGAACTTTAATTTCTGTCAAAATTTTCAGTGTTCTTTTCTCTACCGGCACATATTTTGTGGATGATTCTTTAATCAATGAAATATCGTAACGGTAAAAGTTTGAAACTCGAATGCAATTCACGTTTACGGCAAATATTCAAAAGTTCAACCTTTAGAATTCGCTACGGCATTCGGCATCGAAAATCTTTGAAATTCCATTTGCATTGTTGAAAACTTTGATTCATTAGGCACTCCTGAGTGTTGCGTTTGCCGGGGCAATTCAAAAACGATCCAAGTTCAACGGTCTGAAATTTTATCCTGTTACACTACTCACTCTTATTCACATTGACCTTTGAGTGAGTGTAATGGAGTATCATGTCGAATAAACATTAGTACGTCTATCGTTGTAAAATCGCTACGAAACCGCGGCTTGCTTAATGGTGTGACGTCACTGCCAAGTTCCTCCCCATTTTGTTATTGTTACACATTTTTCAAGCCGATCCCATTTGTTCTTGTTCGCAGCGAAAGCCTTTAAAGTTGGGGATGGAATAAATGTACAGCTATAGATAAAAGTATGTATAGGGAATGTTTAAAGTTATCATCATGTTTTTAAATAAAAACATAGCATTCATGATAAGTAGATACATTCAGATACCCCATGAAGAAAAACAAACCTGTTCCGAATTCCTTGCTTTCCTCAAGAGCAAGATACGATACAACTTGATTAAACATTAGAGATTAAGTGAGAAGTTTAATTTTATTGTAAAGCTTATGAACAAATTAACTGGGGCCGAAGCCTCAAAAGAGAAATAGTTTAAACAAAAATTAAATACTTATATAAATAAAATCCAACCAAGAATTTAATATTTAAACATTCCCAAATATTTCTTGATTTTTTCACCCTGTGTAAACTTGAGGACAAAACAACGACCTAACAATAGCTGATCTGTATCTTTCACGAATAAAAGGCTAATGGCGGTTTTCTTATCAACACTTTACGACTACTATAAAGACAAGAAAGGAGGACGTTTTATGTGCAACAATATTCCTACCTCATCTGGAGAATAAACAAGTGGAACCATCCTAAAATGATGACATATTTCCTAAGGCGGTAAAATTGAGTGTTCTAAATCGCGAACAAAACACTTGCAGTTTAGATATTCATTCGATCGAGGAACATAAGCTAACGTTGCCAGCAATAAGTTCGTACATTTCTATAACGTTTTCCGAAACCCGACTATGAATGCTTGAGCACGAGCATTGTTCCGAACAGTTTTATTCTATTACACGACTAAAACTTTAAAGAGGGCTCTCCGCCGACGGGGACAGCTATAAGCACTAAATCAAAACTTCCCCGTTAGGGGTCGGTCCTCCTCAAGTAGTTCGAGTGAATACGTTTGGGACTGGGTGGGCAGGCCGATTGTCCGATTCCCATACAAACGTTTCGAAGAATAGGCGATGGATTGTTCAAAACTGTTGGGCTCTGATTTCGTAATATCCGAAATTTATTACGGTTTTCACGTTTAGTTCCAACAGTTTGATTAATAAAGTTGTGATCGATGATTTCGTGGAGGTAATAAAGGCAAACTGTGGCGTAGACACAACCAATATTAACATTATTCATGAAACTCAAGTTTAGTTAGACAGACCTTATCAATCTTGATATCGATTTGGCTAAGTATTCTCCTAGTAAAACACTTAAAAGTCTTGTTTAACATTTAATTAATTAGATAAAACTTATTTACTTATAGTGAAAGGAATAAAAATCAGAATATAATTACCATTATGATATTTGTCATTCAGTGTAAATAAATGTTGAAACTTTTACGGCAAATTGACTAAACAAAAATGCATTCACCTTTCAGTTGCTGCTGTCGAGAACATTTTGCCTACAACTTTGCTTACACAATAATAAATATTTGGAGCCTGGTCATCGACAGCTCCACATGGCTATTAATAAGTGTCACGCACACGGGCCCTTTGTCAATTAATAGTTGTGTCCAAGGCAGTCACCCTCCACTAGTCCACCGATAGCTACACCTCATTAGTGAACATATTATATTAGCCCTATTTGTATGTCTTTCAAAAGCAAGTCATTTACTGTTGGAATAAGGATTAGATGTCCCAATATTAATTTTGTTGTTATACTTAATGCTTATGTTATCTTTATACTGCGCATCGTTAAAAGTTGCTTTCTTAGTAATTTTATACGACAGAATTCTGAACAAACTGTTATCAGACATTTCCAAAGGACCAAAGTTAGGAACTGTGTCGTGAGTGTAGTTTGTCTTCACCATCTTCAAAAGTTAGATACATTATCGTGTAGGAACTACAATGTATTCTTTTGTATTACCGTTTCCATCTCCTTAGTTTAAATTCGAGCTAGGACTCTACCCTTAGTTACCCCTATTTGTTTGTCTCGAACAATGTTTCACGTACGTATTTGCAGTTCGATGCAAAAATATCCTTGGTCTGTAAAGTTCGGAATAGATTTTAGAACTCAGCAGACATTTGTTGAAGTTTTACTCGGATTCACTTGGATACGTGCTTTCTTGTCTTGGATTTCTTTACTTTTGTTTCTTTAATCTAAGCTAAGTATTTCTTTTTTCATTTCAGTTATGTATTATTAAGTTAGTCTTTCATTTTGTTTTCCTTAGTCTTAGATATTTTTTTAATTATTCACAGTATCCCTTTGTGTTTTCTTTCATACTGTTCTAAATTATTAATGCTTGTTCTAAGAAGTGTACATGGCGAAATTAAAATTGAGAAAAATCAGACATTCATTCGGCCCATGCGAATGCAGATTTTTTCATAAGAGTACGAGGGAATCAACCTGGCTGTTATCACATGTTGCTCGGCGATCTGTCACCACTGTTCAGGATATACAGCGCCTCCCGTGATTGATGGACGGTATATTAAATAAACCGCCTCGGTATTACGTTTCAAACATATCGTTTTCTATTACACCGCGAAGATTGATCGATCTGCATTTATGAAGAGAACAAGCTGCGTCAAACTTTGATCCGCCGCATATCTATTAAACCTACATTAGTAGGCATACCATATCTGCTCATATATTTATTTCGCTACATTGTTTTTGGCAACATCTTCGCCGTCAATCAAATGTTTAAACCCCCATTATGCAACATGAATGATGGATCTATTAAAGAGATGTATTATTTGGAGACGAGAGAAAGTTCAAGGAATCCGCTTAACGACGCCAGCAAACCCGGACTAATGGCAAACTTCTGATTTGTACGGTTGCGTCCTCCCCACAGTGAAGCCAGAAAACAAAGAAATATTTCACTCGTGTAATGGATTGAAGTGAGCTTCAAACTTTTCACATTCAGCAAGTTTTCGAACAAATTTATCTCTAGAGAAGCGAGCGCAAATACATCAAACTTGAAGCAATTTCAGACACTTGTTTCATGAGAGCATTTACAAGGCGTAGAAATTAATGCCGTCGTGACGTAATAGGAGAATAGTTGGAACTCACCTGGCGAAGCATTATCGGTTCTCCATCATTTGCAGCGGTAACAATTTTCGTGGTAACTGAGCCATTAATCATTTCGACTTGTATTCGTAACTTACGATAGCTGAATTATTGAATTCGAATATAAGCCTGAGCCATGTCATAACATAACCTTTAGACGTTTCTTGAAATTATCGACAATGGCGAGAAGTATTGGAAAGTTTACAAAAGAAGGTCAGTGGAATCTTATCAATATTAAATTAGCAGAAGCTATCTGATACATTTACTCGTACCTATATGTATGTATCTTATATATGTATCTATCTTGCTTGTCATTGTAAATATTAATAATAATGTTAGTACATTATTATTAATATTTACAATGACAAGCTTTGTACGTATCACGTATCATGTTAGTATACTCTATTACATAGTTATGTGTTGAAGCAAGGGTTGGTTAGAGTCATAAAACTTTGAGGACAATAAAGTTGGCTGAAGAAGTGAAGTTGGGATAGTTGATCCCGAGGTGCGGGGGTCCCGCGTTGTTTTAATGGCAAAGTTTTGATTTATCACAGCTCCGACTTGGATCAGTGAGGTCACAATTTCTCTAATGCTTTTAATCAAATTATGTATGCGGCTGAAAACTTTAAAGGGTTAATGTGGGAGTGTTTCATTACTCACTGCGTGTTAATTTCTAAGGTCTGTCTTTATAATACCTTCTATTTTATTCCCAATACATTGTTTCTTTATCCCCCTAACGCCAAAATGCAAATTAGTTTCAATAGTAAGTTTGTCCATATATCTGTGAGTTCACGTCTCATCAACTAATGATTCAATGTTGATATTTCAACAGTCCCATCCTATATTCTACTAGGTACCCTGATAGCACCAATCAAACATTTCGAGTTTTCAATTTTCCAACCTTCTACCTATTCTATTCCCAATACATTGTTTTTTATCCCTCGACACGAAAATGTTAGCAAGTTTCAAAAGTAAGTCTGTCCATACCTACGTATATCTATGAGTTCATGTCTCATCATCTAATGATTCGATGTAGATATTTCAACAGCCCCATATTCTACTACCCTGATAGCACTGAAATTATTTCGAGTTTTCCATTTTCCTCAGCAGAAATCTTATCTGTGTTATATAAGAGCGCTTATGCATGGCGCCGCGGTGCGGCGGTGGCGTTATCTGCGGTAGCGGCGCCGCGGGTGCTGCGGTATGACGCCGCGAGGGCGATCGTACATTGCGTCGATTTATATGGATGGAGGAGTGCACGTACATTAAGCTCTCTCTATAGAAATTGGCCAGCGGCAAGCGGGGCGCGACCGAATATAAATCGACGCATTATTATCTTAGAAAATGCGGCGCCGCGCGCCACCGCCGCGGTGTGACGTCACGCCGTGTAGCACGCCCATACAAATCGAAGGAAATCTACAACCTGCGGCGCCGCGGCGCGGGCGGCAGCAGTGTCGCGCCGCCGGCGGCGTATGTATAAAGGCCCAAAGAAAACGTTACTTTCATTGGTAATAGGAATAATAACGAAAACAGAATGGGTTGTTGTCTATGTAATTCATAACTAAAAAATTACATCCGCAATAACTTCTAGTTTTGCAGTGGGTTAACCCGATTACCCTGTAAATTGCTCCACCAGTGGACTGTTTATTATGAGCCACTGTAACTTGACTTCTGATGTTATACTGGAATCCCTAACTTTGGCTGTTATTTGAAGGTCTTCGGGAAGAGAAGGAGATCAAGTTATGCTGGACAGTTATCTTATCGACCCGGTTCGTAGCGCTATGAGAAATTACTCCACAATCACGGTGATAGTTGTATGCATATCCGTCGGCAAATATAACATTTTTGCTGGTCTTTTGCAAGCTTAGATCAATTTTTATGAGATATTATTAAGAAAATGCTTCTAGAATGTTCAATTTTTAAACCTCGATCAAAAGAAAGGGGTGTTATAGTGTGACATGTATGTTTGTTTGTACGATCCGATTTGGACATGGATTTTTTATTTAAAAGAAAATTTTGGCGAGAGTGTTCCAAGTTGTCTGATAAAAATTAGATCAGGGGTTTCCAAGATCTTGGAGTATCTTTGATGTCAGATGGGATCTCTGGAACGGTAACAGTTTGGTGGTTCGAGTTTGAGCTCATATGTATATGCTTCCCACATCTGGAACCTTGAGGGCTTGATGATGATCAGTAAAAGTAAGGGGATCTCCACAATTGTAAGTCGGGAAATTTTTAAATTATTAATTTATTACCTAGTTATTTTTAGGGTGCAAATATTAATTACAATTTATTATTTTGGATATAGGTATACAGGTTGGAAAGTTTACCCAGGGCAGCTACCAGATCCGTTGGAGCTACGAAAAAATGGTCTTAGGAGACCTTCCCTAACTTTCCATCCTGTATAGTTAATACAGTAGATAATGTTGTTCCTTTTTTGCCAGAAATTAATTCCAAAATATAAAAAAATAATATTCAAAGCAGAGTTTTAAAGTTACAAATGGATCATTCGCTTCCCTGCTTCTATTGTGTACTTTAAATTCAGGAATAATAACTGTTATTTACTTACCAGTAACTTATTTTCGATAAATACAGGTTACCTACCTGTATCTAAGTACTTACTCATAAACAATAACAAAGTAGATATTGATAGAACAACATCTTTTGCATAGCGAAATTGCTAAAGATTTCCATAGATATCTGGGGCACTCTTGTTGGCCGTTTGGCCATAAAAAGTAGTGAGATCTCATGTATAGCTAAGTCTGCGGTATTCGTTCGTATTATGAATTTGGTACTTTAATTTTAATCATAGAAAACTAACTAAATACCGTTGATGTATCAATTTCATTATGTATTCATATCTCAATAAAAGTACTATGTGACTTGGCCGTTACGCAGGAGTGCAAAATATTTCAAATACTCTGGTAAAATTTACTATAAATTTACTTTTTTTTAAACTTTTTAAAATACAGTTCTTGCAATTCAACCCACCTGAGACTCGATTCTACTATTACAACGTAAATTCAATAGACGTATAGATAAACGTTTTTCGTACACCACTACTTACGGTTACGTTTCGGTCAAGCCAACGAAGTATTGTTCCATTTACGAGTATAATATGTGTTAGCTACCACGCGATTGTATGTAGTTAAAGTTAGATCGATACAAAAACGTAATCTCTACAAAAATGGTAAAGAACGACAAACGTTGTAAAACAGTGGGATTGTGTTCGGAACATTCACTCGCAAGCTCAAATAAACGGAACAGTGTCAAGAAAATCCCAACAGAAAAACGCAGTCCCAAATCCAGGAAGCCTTTACGGGACCCACTGTACACTACAATTAAACAAAAAACAGGCACCTGGGGGCCATTGGGGGGACGTGAAGGTTTGTTTATTCGGCGCTTACACCCGTTGGTCGGTCGCCCCATCAATCACGGGGAGCCTCAGTTTTTCATGGCAATCTCTCCCGTAGGATAAGACTATGTCCAATGTCACTTGACTGACGGCGTCCGAAAAAGTCCGTACCGTATGTAATCCACTACCCGTAGGGATTTGGAATTAGAGTTCCTTCTCATTTAGGGAATTAGGTCGCACGGTGTCGTTTTTATTTTGTCCGATGTTACTTTAGATTTTGGTAGGATTTATCTTGAAATTGTTTTTTAATTTAAAACAGGGCAAGTTATTTTACGACTGGCATGCACAAATGATAAAATAGTATGTAGGTTGTATTAGTGGCGGGTATACGGATCCGCCACTCACCTCTCTCCACTCACATTGACAAGATAATTAATTACCTCGGATTCGCTCTCCCCAACGTTTATCAAACGGATTTACAATCACAACGGTTGACAAATCCGACAAATGATGATTTATTTATGTTTGTTAACAGTCCAAACATAAGGAAGGCCACTATGATTACTTCCGTATGCAAAAAAATAATATTTAGAACGCTCTAAAAACATCCATGAGCGTCGGTGGCCTAGTGGCCGGCGGAAGATCCGGGTTCGAAACTATTTACCAATGTGTTTTTCCGATTTTTTCGAAGACTTACGTACATTTACCGACTGCTCTAATGGTGAAGGAAAACATCGTGAGGAAACCTGCATGTCTGAGGAAATTAAATGTTTCCGAAGGCGTGTGAAATCAGCACTGGGCCCGCTCGGTGGATCATGGCCCGTACCTAACCCCTTGTGCAAGGGGCGGCCTGTGCCCTAACAGGCCTAATTTTGCATTAGGACACGTTATAGTCCCTTAACCTTCCTAATTTATTTATTTTATACACCTTTAGGAGGTGGTATAGATGGGAAATACTCAAATACCTACTCATTTCCTTCCTAAAAGCCTATACTTATCTAGTATACGGAATTTATCACAGTAACTTTCCTTCATTTAATAGCAGATTGCATTTAATTACAAAAAAAAAAGTTATCTGGTGGAAGGAGAGCTTTTTGGGAGTCTGCAAATCTATAATTTAAATCAATCTTTTAAATTGAGACATTTCAGTAAAAAAAATTATGTTTTTGTTTTGTTTCCTTTATTATTATTTTGCTAATTTATTATGATTGATATTAATCAAAATAAATTATTATTTATAATAAATTATTATTGATGATTTATTGATATTTTTTTGGCAAAAATGTATTTCTATTTCTATTTATGATTTGATTTATTAATTGAAAATAAAAATTGTACGCTTTCGGACAGAATATGCTTGCTTGCTTATCATATGGTTAGTGACCAACCTATTTGTCAGAGTTGTTCAGGCCGCCCGTAGGGCCTCTGACATGGCTTAACGTGCTCTCCGAGGCACGATGGAGCTCAGAAGAAATATGCCACTCGTGGTCACCCATCCTGGTACCGACTGCGCCCAACGTTGCTTAACCTGCACGATCACTTTCGGACTGTGCTCGCAACTAAGCTACGAGCTCCTCGATATGCTGAAACACAATGTAACATCTGCATTACCTATATTTACAAATAAATGACCTTTCTATTTCTATTAAGCCTTTGGGTGTGACATCATATTTTCTAAACAAACCACGAATAAACCGACAATTATTGTACAATAATCGTTGCTTGTCACAACAGTCTTTGAAACCAGACATTTTGTGAATCGCTGAAAAGCGTGTTCTGTACGAGACAACGTTACTCAGAAACAAACAGGAAATAAAGTATAGCTACAAATGGGATCGGCTGGCTGGATTAAACAATTTTGTCCTGAACAATACACCAATGAACTTATTTAGGGGCGAACCTTGCCCGGAGCGTTTTGACATTAACAAAACATTACCCTTTTAATACGACAAAAGTTCATCTCTTTTAAAGGGGACCAGAATTAATTGCCCACCTTTAGGGCCGCCCGGCCTTTAATCTACCCAGTTACATAACAATAACCTGATATACTCGTATTACGATTTAAGTTTAAGTAGTATGTTGGAATTTCAGACTAGTAAAAAAAATACAAATTGCTTCCCTTTAGCCTTTATTTCAGGTTTGAGAACCAAGGGATCAAAATGGTATATTTACAGCGAGGGCGTTATAACACCCTCGCCTGTAACGATGTCGACTTCATCGTCCATATCAACCTCCTTGCCATCAACTTCAACCTCATTGTTAGCGTTTATCTCATCTCATTTCGTGTTGGCATCTTCATTTCTTCATTTAAATTCAAATCATATTCCCATTCCATTTCTAAATTTCATTATTCCATTAATTTCATTGTTTTATTTGTATTTGCACTTTTTCTCTGTGTTTTGTCTCGAACGGACGTTTCTCCGTTCACTTTTATTTCCGACTACTACCTATTTTCTACGTTACTGTATTCTGTGATCTTTTCCTTATAATATAATATTTATTACCAAGTTCTTCTATTACTTCATCTGCACACTGTCATAGAACCCTGCTAGCCGGTACCTAGAGGACAGACTGTAGCACGCCTACTATTTTGGAATCCTAGAATCCATCGCTCGCTCGATTCTTTTAGATCATATTGAATCTAGAGCGAGCGAAGGATTCTAGGAGTAGAATCCCGAGGGTAGCGAGGGATTCAATGTACAGTCGACAAGCTATAGTATACCGTGGTTGACTGTACGTCGCCCGAGATAAAAATAATTTTGGTGCCGAATGGTACACTCTGCTTTTCATTCCACCTATTAGTAAAGCAAATAAGAGGCGCTTTCAAATAAAACTCATGAATATATTTATATAAAATGGTATTATAACATAAATAAACGGTATTATAGCAAAAGTAACATAACTAAATATACATTGTTCACTTCATACCAACAACATAAATTTTTCAATACGATGAAATTATAGGTTTCCAAATATATTTCTTGGGATTTCATGGGTAATAGATTAATGTATCACATATTTCGCATCAGTTTTATTAGTGGAAGAATTCATTTTTACGAAATTATTTTGAAACAATAAAATCACCGTGAACAGAAGATATGGTTCGCGCGTTTCTCATTTGTTTGTTTTTTATTTTTAATACCGCGCCAACCGGCCAGTTACATTTTCATACAATATTTTCCTTCTATCTCTTTGGTTGCGGTGTATTAATGTTCCAAATTCAAATCACTTTTCTTCCCTGTTAGAATGTTTCTTACAAAAAAGACCTACTTTGCTTCCACTTTTTGAAGAACCAATTAGCGTTTTACGAATAGGTGCGATGAAAAATAATTTCATACAACGCTGTTGACTCAAAACGTTAGGGTTGCCACTTTAAACTTTATGGCTTTCATTTCTTTATATTTGATTTCAATGAATTCTAAAAGGTGTTTTAAGATGCTACGGAATAATGAGGCTAATAAATCTAAATACAGATACTTAGTCGAATAATTTAGCTAAGTACTTGTCTTCCAAGATATTTGTAGTCCTATTTCTATTGAAGTATCTTAAAAAGGTACAAAAAGAAAAGTCTTCAAAGGCTTTCACTTCCCCTCGGAACACCTCTCGAAAGGGAAACAATTAACACGATGGAACGAAGTCTTCAACTATTATCCTTTTCACCACAAAAGGACCTAAAAAACCCGACCCGTGAATCGTTACCGTAATTGAAAGAAAAAAACCGGCCAAGTACGAGTCGAACTCGCGCACCGAGGGTTCCCTGCTCAAGAACTTATGTGATGCACAATGGCTCATAGTCATCATCCAATATTGAAGACATTGGAGTATCCAGTTAATAACCTTGTTTTTAAAGTAAGAGAAGTGTCAGGATCTATATGCCCGCGGCTGCTCGGTATGTGGGTGAGTTCAATGATTACATATACTCGTATGGTTTCAAAACCAAGTAGTAGTAGGTTGTTCCTACTCAAGTAGGAACGGTGATCTTCTATTATGTTTTTAGAAAATCAAACAATGGAATTGGTTTAAATAAGAAGTCGAGCGCCACACAGTTTATATTAACTGTGAAAGGTATGATAAAATTAAGAAATCACCGCTCCCGTGGTCATCACCGAATCAAAAAAGTATGGTTTGACTTCTATTAAATTTGCTTTAATTTACGACCTTACGATTAACTACTTACAGTTGTACGAAAATATGATTTACACGAGATAAACAGAACAAGGGCCATCATATTATGTTGGCCGGAAACACCACAGGAACATAACACAGGATTATTGTTTACATAGACAGGACTGCAGGTATCCTTCCTGGTTGGCCAGGGACATCTTTCCGTCAGCCTTAAAGCTTCAGTCCTTCACATTTTGTGCAATAAAGAGTATTCATTCACATTGAAAAACATTGAAATCCCAAAAAACCCCAATCATATGTCCCGTCTGAAACAAATCAATTGCACTGCTTTACTCTCTGACTGCACCTACTTAAAGACACATGCGGGTTTAGTAGTAAACAAAAAAAAACATGGTGCATGTCCTTGAGACATGACCTTCGATGACCATGTGGTTTACGAACAAAGAAAAAATGGCAGAACTTGGGTAAGACTTAATAGAAACACGATTTAGATTAGATTAGAGCAATTCGATATGGAATCTAAATGCGAAAACTGAATAAAATTACTACGAAAAGTAAAAATTCCACATGAGTTTACACTGACCTGTTACGGGCTGGAAATTTAATACTTCATGGCTGTAAGTTACAGAAAACGAAGGGCTAGCCTCTAAGAGTGCTTTTCTTCATTTTGGAGGCAAATTCCTTCACATTTTGGAAAAGGCGATGCTCTCCGTCCGAAGATTCGAATGAAAAGAACTATAGACAATATCAATTATTTTTTTCGATGGCAGCTTTGTTTTTTACCATTCATAATAAGCTACCAACGTTTACTCAATCAATCGTGGAAGTATTATGAAATAAAGGCCGTATGACACTTAACAAAATCCGTTTCGTTTAGCGTTGGTTCGTTCGTTAGCTTTCTCCGTTGCACGTAAAACGACTTCGGATTAAAAGGTTTATATTTGGCCAGAGCCTAGTGGCTTGTGCCATGGAAATAATTAAAAATCTAAATGTCAACGAGAATAACCTACGACAGATAACCTAGACATTCTCAAATTTAAGATGAAACCTATGTAAAACAGTGCAATTATGTGGTATTTGTATGTAACGACAGCTTTGAGGACCTGCAGAAAGCGTACCGTTACATCTTTTTGGTCACAGATTCGTTAGGTTTTAAAATTCGGTTTTAAAATATAGAAGATTGTCTATGAGACTAAATTATATCAGATGTGTGCAACCTAGTCCAACAATTGTGGCAAATAAGTTGGTAGCATTGTAAAAAAATAGTATTGCAGGTAATTGCTACGAAAAACAGTCGTGACATACGGGCGGACGGACACGGAAGTCTTACCATAAGAGTTTTTATCCTTTAGACACAGAATACTATGTTATCTAATGCTAGGGGGGCGGGAATAACCCAGCGACACTTCGACCCTTGAGGATCTATTGTGCCTACCCCATTTTCCTTCATCGTTAGAGCAGTCGGTAAATGTACGTAAGTCTTCGAAAAATAAGAAAAACTCATGGCACGGTTTCGAACCCGGACCTCCCGCATGGGAGTCCAGTGACCTAGCCACTGTGCCACCGACGCACAGAATACTAACTATTAGCTTTACGTAAAGAACCCTAAAATCGTTCAAATTGAAAAAATAACCAAAGGAAAGTGGACATTGTTCAACGAGTTTAACCTCCCAGCAGCCTCACAGTAACTATATCGTCAAATATGTTGTACAAACACGAGAGGGCGGCGGACTTCGCAATAAAAACATCGCCTTCTAACGGTAAGTACAACTGGACACAGGTTTTATTATTTTTACGTTTTGCCGAAATGGTAAACCTCGTAACAAAAAAGTACGCTTGGAAAATTCGTGTTTATACGAGCCATATCCATCGAACTTTCTGTTTTCTTGATATAATCTGCTTCGGTTGACTTGATTGGATTATTTTAAACCAAAATCCACCACCCCTTACGCGTAGGTATAGAGACAATAGATATCCTCATTCTGAAAACAAACCCATTCATACAACACAACACGCACACATTGTTGCTTTCTTCGTCCGTGCAGTCACTGAGAGGCCAGCTGAAAATCAGCGCTGTGGCTTGCATCAGCATTATGCTGAGCTGGTGTACTCTTTTTGGCACTGTACCGCACTGGATGTTTTGTGCTGCATGTATTAATCTTTGTATACTTCTGTATTGTGTTCTATATCCTGGTGTTTACAGTGCTAAATATATGTTTTCAATTTCAATCTCTATCGTATCGTATGAAAACAGACATTGACTATTGTAGGTACTTTATTTTGTATAGCCCTAAAAACTAAAAAAAAACATATCCACCAACCACGTATCATACCACCGCAACTGTACCCTAAAAATGCGACCTGTAAAAGTAATGTAAGTTTCAGTAACCGATATACTCCCGAATCTATTTCATCGGATTTCCTCAAAATGGCTTGTTCACTCGTCTGTAACATCTCGATTTATTGTTATCTTCGTTACATCGTTTTCAACTCAAAAAAATCCCAGACAAGTCACGAAACTAATAACTTTGCCGCATAAAGGGAGAGATCCCCGCGACATCGAAAACCTTTTATCGGAGTTCATCATTCGACGTCGTCGGTGGTGCGAGAGAAATGTACCCATTCGGGAGAGCAAAATCTCCGGATTTAGGAAGTGTATCCAACGGGAGTCGAGGACTCAACAATATCAACATCGATACTACATATCTACTCCTGAAACAAATGTCGAAATTTCCAGAAACTACGAGTTTGAGTAATAGGAACACCGAATTTCGTTCCCGACGCAAGCTCCCGGCGCGGCGCCGGTTTCGTTCCCTGAACCCGACCAAATGTCGTCATCAACATCCAGTCAGCGCCTCCCGCCTCACCCCCGGTCGCCCCTTCTCAACCCGCGGGCAGGGCATGCGCTCGCAGCGCGTGGGATAATCAAATTGCGATAATATGCCCCTGCACTCAAATCATCACTGATTTATGAGGCGGCCCTTTCTCCGTTTAAATTTTCAAACAGTAGCCATCCTTTTTCAAGGTCGCCGTCTCTACACAGTAAGTGTTTGCTGATTTAAAATCTATTAATTATACTATTCTCTTCTTTTATGGAAAATTATTATAAAAAGTTCTCATTTTAAAAGGCGTCAAGTGTTTTAGATCAGGTTTGCACTATTCATAAGCAATTTGCGTTTAGGAAGAAGACGATCAATAAACCCATAGACGACGATGGCAATTGAATAATTTACTTACTTAATATGGTTTTCAGTGAATGCGAAGCACCCCTTGACTTCTGATTATAGAAATTAATGAGTTTATCCTGTACACTTGGTACACCTACCTACGGAAATGTTTTGCCGCCAGCTAGGCTAACCTCACCGGGACGCATGCGCCATCTCAAAACGACCCGCAGTAAAACGACTGGTCACGTGACTCGACGCGGCATTCGCTCGTGGAACTTCGGCAGTCGTCGGTGACCCGACTCAGCGAGCGGGTGTGTCCGCGCGTGTCGTGACGAAATTGCAACATAAATGTCAAATTCAATGATTTCGACAAAAAATGTGACATGTGTTTCGCTGTAACGTAAACATACACTGTGACATTACATTTTTAGTGACCGATAGTGTAAATCTGCGTATTCGTCGTTATAATTATCTGATTTCGTGTAGCGAAATTTATAGTCCCGGTTTCTTTCGTGATCGTGTTTTCGCTAAACATTTCGGGTGATTTGGGACCGCTTATTTGTTAAAGACAATGTTATTTATTGAGAACGAATCGATATGGATTGTGATGTGTGGTCGGTAAGGGAATTAGTTTGTAGGATGCCGGTGTGATCGACGATGGATCGCGTGAGTGGCGTGTGTAGGTTCGGAGGAGTGGTGTCGGCGGTGAGGACGCGCACGGGCCGCAGCAGACGACGTCTGACCGGCCCCAGCCAGGCGACCGAGGACATGCCAGAAGCTCCAAGACGCGGTCTCGGTGCCATTCTAGTCCTGGCCTGCATCATAGTATACCACAACTGCCTCTACTGCGGCTTCGTCTTCGATGATATAAGTGCCATAAAGGAAAACAGAGACTTAAGACCTCAGACGCCTATTTCGAATATCTTCCTCAACGACTTCTGGGGAACTCCTATACATAAGGTGAGGAACTAGACCCAGACAAACCTGTTTTGTGTGCAAACATTAGCAGCTGCCATTAGAAGCCGCAGCACTGCAAGTTTACAGTTTATTGACCACTGTTGTCACTCGGTATATAAATAACCTCTGTAATCCAGTTGGATTCTTCTTTGATTAAACTTCAAAGTAATAATTTGTAGATCTCAAGAACATCCAAAACTGAATGACTACTGGCTTTTATCAGAAAATTGTTGTTATTCAACATTGAAAGATGAAGAATAATTTAATAAATTATCCCCTTTTCTTCCGGCGCCGGCTTCTATCGGAAGTTCGCTATCAAAAGTTTAATCCGTGTTCCAAACAGGAGTTGCTTTACCAGTCAAACTTTTATGTTTTTTTTAAGCCACGCTCATTTTTGTCATTTTGTAAATTCCTTTGACAACTTTGCCATATTTTTTACAATGCTTAAGTTTTTGTAATAAAGTATAAAATTGAATATTGTATGTACTTAATCTTTTAGGTACTTATTTTGTTTATTTTTTCGTAGATTATTAAATCTTCATTTGTTTCTTTTATTTGTTGGATAAACGTATATGGATTTAACGTGTTTGTATATAGGTTAGGTACCAAACCTAATTATATAATCCATAAATTTCGCTTTCTATAATAAATCACTATTCACGGACAAAATTATTCCTTACGAGATCCAGCTCTGAAGATCACTAACATAATAAACACTAAAAAATATGTTTCGTTCGTCGGCATAAAATAAAAGAAGTAAAAGATAGAAAGACAGATCAACGACCTCGCTCAGCGCGAGAACATCTCTGCAAAAAATACAATATATTATATCCAATGTGCGAGTGTTGTATTGTACTGTATCGCTGTGGTGAATACTAAACCCAAGGCTGAACACATATCAGGAATAAATCGGATACGATCATGGAATCACAACATAGAACCAAATATTGTAACGTTACTAATCTACTTTCATAGGCTGAATCAGAATTGGACATTTAGTGGAATAAATGTTATAATTCAACATCTTAATGTTTTATATAACGACAATGGGAGCCTACTTCAGTGGGTATTGCCAACGGAAAATGTAATCAAAGTAATCGCTGCTTCTTTCATTCAAATGTGTATTCCGCCTGAAGCGTCGAAAGCAGGCAGCGATGGGGAGGTAGGAGGGTTTCACAAATGACTTTACCAACTTTGGTTTGCGGGGTTTATAAATTATATGAAAACATAAACGATGACGAAACTTTAGTCTTGAAACCTAACCTTTAACATTGAAATGCGAACAACCTAGATATACATTATAGTTTATAGTATAGGAAGAGTTGGTAAAGTCTTCTTCTCAGTCGTATTCCTCATTGCTGAGGGTCGTGATCATTCTAAGGAATTAATCACATAGAACGACTCTCTTGGCAGAATTAATTGGGTGGTTTGCTATTGCCTTCCCCATTTCACACGCTGGTTATCTCAGTGTGCACGTTTCCTCACGATATTTTCCTTCACCGTCAGCATACGGTAAATGTACATTAGTCTTTCGAAAAAACCGAAAACTCATTGGTACATGTCATTGCATGGTTGCGAGAGGTCCGGGTTCGACCCGGACCTCTCGCATAGGAGTCCGACGTCCTAGCCACGACGCCACCGACGCTCCCAGTTTTGAGTAAAACAAGCAAATTCTTTTAAACACAGAGCTTATATTCGCCTCGCACTTGATGTTTTTTTCTTAATATATCGTTTTGAAAATAAATTGGCTATAACTATTATGGGTCTCTATAATACCGCTAATCAAATTTTCTTTTGCCTCTGATTTAAGAACCTGTAAAGTACTCGATTGGGTTGAAGTCTCAATAGAATTAACAGGAAAAAAGTAAACCGATATTGAATTTTCAATCCCTATTTATCCTTTCAAAGACTTTCTGGATTCATTAGCGATTGAATGGGCCTGACGTGGCGTCATCAACAGACGACGAGATTATTACCGGTATAAAAGACTAGGTAGCTGGTGTATGACACGTGTAAAGGATTATTACGCCTCAATTCTTCAAAGTAATGTAAGTTATAAATGTGAATGTAATTACCACTGACTGAATAAGAATAAGAAGTTTATTTGTGCGGTAAGATTACAAAGGATTCATAGTCCTTACACCAGTAGGAACTTAAGCATATGTTCTATTAAACTAAATAAAATTAGTGAGCAACAACTTAGTTATAGAGTATATAAAATAGGCGTTCCATCCGTTCCGAGAAATGTGAACTACCTAACCTATTACTACCTACCTACCGTGATCATCAAAATTGTTCAAATTAATGAAACCTCGATTCCATTAGTAAAATTTGTGGACCAAGCTAAAGGAGAACAATCTCTATTGTTATGTGCATAAGACCAAATCTCAGGCAAACATGTACAAAGGTTGGGGCACGGGGTCGACATGCTGTGTTTAGATAAGAGATTAACGCCATTTCACATGTCAGCTTACCCAGCAGAAGTTATTAACATTTTATTTTCAATGCAAATAAGCTCCTGGATACAAGCTATTCGGTTATGTATGTGCATTAGCTTGGATTTTCGTTTGTTTGTTAGATACATTAAATTATATTATTTATTAAATCAGACAAAAGAGTCCATAATTATTTATAACTTAAAAATTACATCAAATACAATAAGATGACAAAAAATTCGCATGACACAGTAAAAAATAAAAAAAAATAAAAAAAGTAAGAGTACAATGAATAAGTAATTTTTTAATTTTGACTAAATACTTTTTACAACATTAGCAATTTATTCCAAAATTAAAAAAAAAAATTATTCTGTGCATTTTTTAACAAAATTTTGTATTTTTTTCTCTATAGCAAAACTTTCCAACCTTGTTATGATATACAATACATCGTACTTAGATATCGTATCTTCAATGAATTTATATTCGTTCATCTTCAATAGAAATAGAATTCTGCAGCTGAATGATGTAAATTTAACTGGTACTTTTAAAACTTCCGTCATGAAAAGCCAATTCATTCAAGCAGAAATATAATATTGCACATAAACAAACACCGCTTTCGGTCTAGTATAGGTAGAAACAAACAATTTCATGTCATGCAGGTTCTGTTACTGTATCAATTTCGTAAAAACCCTCACTATTGTTAATTGTCAGTTTTGCAACAACATTGGAAACTAGAGTCAGCTCACAAAGTGCCGGTTGCCGTTGGCACTTGCCTCGTTTGCCGCTCGCATCCATCAACGTCAGTCGTAGCAAGTTTTTCGTTGCGTTCCCTGAACGGCCGCCTGCTGTTTTTGTTTACAAACTTTCAACCAGTGTCACTTTAAACGTGCCTTCTTTAAAGTGCTATTATTCTTCAATTTGTAACAAGTTTGCGTGCTTCTCCTCGGGCTGGATGAATTTCATATTTTTCAAGCATAGCATGTAAACTTCATTGTCTATTCTAACTTTTCAGTTTCTTGTTAACAATTCCTCGAATATACCAGCCGAAATTACTTATTATTATTGGGTGTCATGGGGTATAATTATAACGGGTGTTATTGACATCGTAATAATTATCGCGGAAGTTACTCCAACATTTCAGTCTACTCAGTGAGACTGTTTTCAAGGAGCAAGGAAGTGTTTAGTGTAACCCCACCATGAGTGGCACACTTCTTGCTCCTTGAAAAAGGTCTCTTGACCTCAACGGAGTAACCTCCGCGATAATTATGAAGGGTGTGACACCCGTTATAATTAAAAGCGTCTCACTTGAGTTTTAGCCGAAATTATTCACTCGACGGTAAACACAACAATCTTCTGAAATCTACAGATTTTTTTATTATATTATTTTATATTTTTTGTTCGTTATTAACATGTCATCCTTTGAATAATGAATTCTGAATCCACTTGACGTCAAAAGCCATGTAACTTTTGATGGCACACCTGAACAAGGATCGGGTGACGTCAACGCGACGAACACGGGTGAAAATCGAAAATAAATTATTCACCAGCCAGAATGTTATTCCATATTGCTCAATCATCACATATCAAGGATGCTCGTATAAAAAACGAAGGCACGTAATTATTTTTTCGTTTTTTTTGTCACAAAATGACAAATCAAATCACATAATATTAAAAATTTTATGAGTTGATTAACTTTTGCCGGAAATTTTTCGCGTGGAATTCCTTTAATCTCTACGCTGTGAAATTTCGTTTAAACGAATCTAATTTTCTTTCAGCTTAAGTTTAAGTTTTAACATACTCGCAACTCTAGATGGATGGATATTTATCTATCATTCAAGTGTACAGTATACAGAGAAACAAGCTCTGTGGAATCCGTCGTAATAGGTTTCTGATATGATTCTTGTCATTTCATTTCATTTATTCCTCTTTTGGCACTTACAGCACACTTAAATATGTCAGTATACAGTACTTAAATTAATTCAGATTTATTACTTATTGTTTATAGTGTACGTATACAAACTAATATCTGGCTCGTTAGCACAATGCACCAGAGGCACCACAGTCAGTATAAAACTAATCCCATAAGCACCTTTCTTATAATTAATTAATTAAAATAATAATACTTAGCTGCTGTAAAGGGGCTTTGTCAAATTATTAAAATTGTAAAAATAGTGAATAGTTGCTGTAAAGGGGCTTACCAGGGCTGTACATGGTAATTTAGCCGCTTATAGCATTCGTCATTCGTATGAATGTGTCATATAAGTTAAAACAGTACAAAATATACCCTAATGTGTTGGCCACTGCACGCACGGGACTTGTTGCACCTAACTTGTTTGACATCTGAGCTGTCCACTTGTGCTGATGTTTCGTCTGTTTAGAGACGAGACTTGTCTCAAATACAAATACGTACTTTCTAGACACTTCCCCTTTATTACCATCAATTCAATCCCATATTTTTCAAATCATATTTCACAAATCCGTAAGCTCCATAAAATACAATAATAGATAATAGATTTATATATATATATATATATATATATATATATATATATATATATATATATATATATATATATATATATATATATATATATATATATATATATATATATATATATATATATATATATATATATATATATATATATATATATATATATATATATATATATATATATATATATATATATATATATATATATATATATATATATATATATATAAAATCTATATATATATCTAAAATCTATATATATACACAAAATCAGGAAAAGTAAAATACAGGAATAATAACACGATATGTACAAAGGCGCCCTTATGGCTTAAAGCGATTTCTTCCAGGCAACCTCTGAAGTTAATTGGACATTAAAGAGATTAAATAGCATAAAATAGCTTTATGGTCTAGCAACTCCTTTTAGAGATCACCCTCTAAAACTATTTAAACATTATGTTTAATCATAGTTTCATCTCTACCATCACGGCTATTCAACGCTACTTTTCATGCAAGCGTAAAACCTGTACGCTGGGCATTGACGAGGACGTTCTTGGACAATTGGCTCTAAACCAGCCATGAAATGAGAATTTCGTGTGAGGCTGTGAGGAGAATCGTAGTGGAGTAGAGGGCTATTCACTGAAGCAGATTGTTCGACGCGGCCATTTTATCAATTGTTTTCAATTCCATAGAGGCAGATTTATAGGTTTTTTTTTATAACCTTTCCTTTAATCTTTTTTTACTAAACCCGCATTTGACCTCGATCTCGCCTGACGGTAAGCGACGATGAGGTCGACGATGGAGCATGCGGGTCCAGTAAATGCCTATTCACTCTGGCCTTGAAGATCCCAAGGTTGTACGTTTCGGGAAATACAGACGCCGGCAGGCGGTTCCATTCCTTAGCCGTTCGCATAATGAACGAAGAAGCAAATTGCTTCGTACGAACAGATGGGATATCAACAACATAAGGATGGAACCCCTCCCCGCGCCTGGTAGTCCAAAGGCGGAATGGAGATGCTGGAATTAGGTCGTGCAATTCCGATGCGCACTCTCCGAAATGTATCCTATAAAATATCCTTTATTCCTGAACTTGTACAATCAGTTACAATAATTATAATTATACACAATGGTTGTACAGCGTGATTTGTTGCGAGCGCCTGGCCTCTGGTAATGGTATCTGATCTGACAGACAGTTAAACCACGGATTTTTCTTCCCCATGGTCAACCAGTTCAACATAGCAGTTGTACCACGGGTCGGGAGCGTTAAAGGTAAAAAACCTGGGCCAGTGTTGCTTTTTAGCTGACTGAAAAATAATTACGCTCCCAGTTACAAAAATATCTAAGTAATAAATAACAGGATACATTCGTTACCGGAAACGTCGCTACTTCGCTTATGTATGGAAATATTGCTGCCTGGAAATGGCAATTTGAAAACTATCATATAGTCAAGGCGTCTATTACATGGCTTATACCAACGTGTATGAATAACTTCCAGCATCTCCATTCCGCCTTCGGACCACCAGGCGCGGGGACGGTTCCATACTTATGTTGTTGATATCTCATCTGTTCGTACGAAGCGATTTGCTTCTTCGTTCATTATGCGAACGGCTAAGGAATGGAACAGCCTGCCGGCGTCTGTATTTCCCGAAACCTACAACCTTGGGATCTTCAAGGCCAGAGTGAATAGGCATTTACTGGATCCGCATGCTCCATCGTCGACCTCATCGTCGCTTACCATCAGGCGAGATCGAGGTCAAATGCGGGTTTAATGCGTGTCATTTTTTTAAAAACTCGAGAAGATTTTATCCAACAACTTACGGATATGAATTTATCCAGAAAGTCCTTAATGTATGGAAGAGTAACGTCATACAAGCCACAGTCTGGCGTTAATAAATTTGATAATCATCACGGCCTCTGATTAGATATAGGCCTGGACTACATGCGCTGGTTCCAGGGCCGCCGGTTCGGTTCGCTGCATCCAATCACGAGGCGCTGACTTCAAGTGTCAGAACGTCGGTGGCTTAGTGGCTAGGACGCCGGACTCCCATGCGGGAGGTTCGGGTTCGAAACCATGCCATGTACCAATGAATTTTTCGGATTTTTTCGAAGACTTACGTACATTTACCGACTGCTCTAGCGGTGAAGGAAAACATCGTGAGGAAACCTGCTTGTCTGAGGAAATGAAAAGTTTCCGAAAGTGTGTGTAATCCACCAATCAACACAGGACCCGCTCGGTGGATCATGGCCCGTACCCCCTTGTGCAAGGGAATGCCTGTGCCCCAACAGTGGGGACGTTAATAGGCTGATAATGATGATGACTTCAAGTGGGGGGAGTGCGGAACGCTTGTGATTGGCTGCAGCGAACCGAACCGGCGCAGGAACTGGCGTATGTACTCCCAGCCTTAGCAGACCGAATTTCTAACAAAACTTGAGACATTCAGCATTTAAACGTTTGTCATTATCACGTTACTAAAACCGAAGTGAGTAAGAGCGTAACGGGAGCACAATGCCAAATTCGATATCGCGTTTTTATCCCTCCGCCTATTGTTAGGCCCAGAAAGCTGCTGTTTCCACACGCACTCGATTTTCATGTCGGTGTCACTCGTTTGTTAATTACGGTTCACGCTTGACAGGTCCACGTGTTACATTTTTTCGATATTTAATGTCAACCTAATGCCGTAAATAAAAATGTATGGGCCGTAGCTTATTCTAATGACATTAGGGAATCTCTTGTGAAATAGAGACATTTTACAAATAAGGTAGTGAGACTGTGCAGTCAGTTGGGGTGGTTCCACCCACTTTCGGCTTGAAGAGTAAGAGCCAGCGTAATTACCGGCACATGAGGCACTCCATCATAAGCCCTCAAGGATATAATAACTCGTATGTATAATTTTCGTATTTTTCGAAGACTTACGTACATTTACCGACTGCTCTAACGGTGAAGGAAAACATCGTGAGGAAACCTGCATGTCTGAGGAAATTAAATAGTTTTCGAAGGCGTGTGTAATCCACCAATCAGCACTGGGCCCGCTCGGTGGATCATGGTCCGTACCCCCTTGTTCAAGGGGAGGTCTGTGTCCCAACAGTGGGGACATTAATAGGCTGATGATGATGAGGCACTCCATCTTAAGCCCTCAAGTATAGCAGCATATCAAAAACCCTTCTAATAATTCGACCGCCAGCAATAAGATTTTTGAAATGTTTTAAAATAAATATTATCCATTTACCGGAGAAAAATGTAATGTTTAGTATCCTACATTACGTAATCCCTACATTTCACTGATCTCTATAATATTGCATATGTCTGCCTAGATACCTTTTGCGTGTGGGCGATTGTGTGGGTGTAAAATTATATAGGATCTATTTGCTTGACCTTTCTCTGCCTTTTAAGGTATATCAATGGGAGAGTTTTCTTTTCATTTAATTAAAGCTTTTCTATTGTGTGCTTTACTGGCGACCATTTGATGACTTTTACGGTAACGTAGTTCAGTAGTTCGTTTAGTTAAGTAGCTCGTGGGCGAATGGCCATTGTCATTATTTTATTTATTAATAAGAGGCAAAAGCTAATATTATTTATTTATTTTATTTTTATTTCAATAAATTTTACAGCATAACAGTGATACCAAAGCACTGTAAATTTCAAACAAAAAATATCTATATGTCGGAGAGTGAGGCGCTAGTGTTCCTCAAAAACGGTAATATGCAGCGCTATAATGCGTAGAACGAAAACGCAAGTCAGTCTAGTGGCAGAGAGCGAGCGGCGACCTGTGGTTTTGAGGTTATAATATTAAGAAAACAGTCAGCTCCATCCCGGCTGGTGGTGATGGTAATCAGGATTGGTTTCCCGGTGCTGATGATCATTTTCTGGTTGTGATGTTAAAATGATGTGAAACAAGGAATACGCAGTTCGGTATGTTTTCATTGTTTTTCTGACGACGCATTCAGAATACTATCGCGGGGTGTAGGTGGACCTCCACGATTGTGTGTGGTGTCTTCCCCGTGCTCGGGATTGAGAGGTACACGTTCAGGTTTTCCTGATAAAGTTAGCTGTTATTCGTAACCTGGGTTAAACGTCCACGTATTTCAATAGCCTTCCTTGCAACTGTACGATCTATTCACGCTATTTCTGGTGTTGACGCCCTGTCTCGTCTGCGGCTTCGACATATATAATTAATTACAAACTAACTCAAGACGGACGGACATCCATACTCTCACAGAACCTCAGACACTCATCACGCACACTCGCCCATCGACGCAAACACATCACAGTCTGATGCAGTCTGGTGGTCTTAGTGGTGATGGTAATATGTTAATGGTAAAAAAATTCAACGGGAGCGACGAAATATACGGTCAAAAATTTTCTCAGTGTCGATGTCGATTGTAATAAACTGTGTATGATGAGGTCAGGTGTATGGTATATATAACTAACTAAATGTATAACTGGACTTTTACTTAACCATGCAATTTCTTGTATCGTGTTCCCTTTAGTCTACATTATTAAATTTAAAATTTAATAAACCTGAGACTTGCCGTCACTAAAGTGCGGATTGTTCCTACATGCGTCCAGTTATCTTACTGGTCATCATCAGGTCCTCAAGGTTTCCAGTTGAGTAAAGAAAACCGCGTCTAAAGCGGTTTATCCGTTATTGAGATTATGATGCTACAAACAGACAGACAGACATACGTGTTAAACTTATAACACCTCTCTTTCGATAACCAAAATAACCACATTATGTACGGATGCCTATTATTAATTAACCTACGATGCCCAGTATTATTGAATTAATCAATTATTAACCAAAATCTTACCAAATAATAAGCGATGGTATAAGTACCTATTATTTAACCTGTATCATATGGACCTAAAAATTTACAAAATTGTGGTTAGGAATAAATACATTCGAGAAGATGCAATGAGATATACAAGAATACAACATTCTTATCTTATCTTATGATAGGGGGCCGGGAATAACCCAGCGGCACTTCGACCCTTGAGTATCTTTTGTGCCTACCCCATTTTATACACTGGTCATCTCAGTTTCCTAACGATGTTTTCCTTCACCGTTAGAGCACGCGGTAAATGTACGTAAGTCTTTGAAAAATACGAAAAACTCATGGCACGGTTTCGAACCCGGACCTCCCGCATAGAAGTCCGGTACCCTAACCACTGTGCTACCGACGCTCTTAGAATACAACATTAATTTTAAGACACTTTTCATGGAATCGTGTAACAACTTTCGCATCTAAAGAGAAATAACAGCCCGTTAGAACCCGGAAACAAAACATATGCCAACGCATATCCAAGGAAAAAAACTCATTAACTCGTATTCAAGTGTTGCTTCCCCCCAATGTCCGTTGTAACAAACCCCGTTAATATTACAACAAGTAAATACGTAAGTACCAACGAGTTCTTAAAGGTACAGAGGCGAAACGTCACACACACGAGAAACAAACGGCACGTCTGTCGTTTGATACCGATACTTTATGATTTTGATAAACGTCACTGCTATTTATTGGCCATGAGCACCGCGTCACCACATTATGAGGTCAAGCTACAATGATGTTAACTTTTCGCATCAATCGCAAGTAATAAATATGTATTGTAACTTCAAATGGATTGTAAATTACGAATAATAAAATAAAACATAAAGTTAATTTTAAGGGCCTGACGCGTTCCAATCCTCTCAATCATCACCAGAGGTCGGAATCTGGTTGTCATCTCAGGGCCGAACTCAGGGAATGATAATAATAATTTTATTAAAATATAAGTTAATTTAAATAAGTTATTAAATAGCAGAATAAGAATGAATTATTTTTTGCATAACTTTCAATTACTAGTATGAAACGTTTCAACTTTTCGAATTTGCTTCGGTATTGTCTTAGAATTATGTTCGAAAAATATATGAACATAAAATTCAAAATAATAATCAAAAACTTTTTCGGTTCGCGCAATATAACATATTAATGTAAAGAATACGAAATTTTATATTCTTCTAAGTCGTTTTTCCTCATTGCTGAGAGTCGTGATCATTCTAAGGAATTAATCACATAGAACGACTCTCGTGGCAGATTTAATGGGGTGGTTTGCCATTGCCTTCCCCATTTCACACACTGGTAATCTCAGTGTGCAGGTTTCCTTACGATGTTTTCCTTCACCGTCAGAGCAGTCGGTAAATGTACATAAGTCTTTCGAAAAAACCGAAAAACTCATTGGTACATGGCATTGCCTGGTTTCGAACTCGGACCTCCCGCATGGGAGTCCGACGTCCTAGCCACGACGCCACCGACGCTCTGAAACGTTAACGAACGTTCACCAAGTCCAAACTACTACCTTTCTCTTCGCCCTTCAGCCAGCCTTATTAGACTAGTAAAACATTAACCTAATTACAAAAATGATCTATTGAGCTGCCGACATAACTTGTACATTACTTTTAACTGTAATCATGTTCCATCCCTTAGTTACTCATTATTTTATAATCATTAAACATTATATAATTGTTTGTCGTATACCGTTAGCGAAAGATAATTGTACTTAATAATTAATACACTCCCCCAGGGCGGATATAACCCTGGGGAGAATCTAAAAAAGTTGTAACTCCGCCGTCTGCACTGCGTTTTGATGGGTGCTATTATTAGGATTGCGTTATCCCTCCATACACTATGAGCTCGTTGGTAAATACGAAGTGTTACGCGGTCGCGTGACCGGGCCCTTACGTGAACTTATAATTTCCACGACCTTTTCAAGAAATTCATTGGTACACGGTTTATTTATGAGCTCGCGTGGTCGAAACACGTCGCGATAAAGCGGTTAAAATTGTTTATTAACGTAATGAAATAATAGTATACAAACAGAAATATGTTTAGGGGAAGGAAACACTGCCCTGTAGTTTCGGGCGAAGAATAGAGCCACGGTAACTCCTGCTTGTCGTAAAATAACTAAAAGGAGGGATCAGGGTCGCGGGCGGTCAAAGCGGGGGCTTTGGCCCTGGGGACGGGCGACCCTGGGGAAGGCAGCAACGTGCTATGGCCGCACGCTGCTGTGACGGGAGTAACCGGGAGGTGGAATGTACACCTCCCAGGTGGAGCCCAAGGCAAATGCTAGGAGGGCACCGGTGCGTTCCACTGGAGATCCCGGAGCCCTTCGATAAGCACGAGGCCGGCCATCGAGGGGGCTTTAGAGAATAAAAATCTCACATAACCCAGTCTCTCCCCCAGGAGGCTGAGTATCTTTCGAAGACCCCCCCCCCCCCCCCCCCCCCGTTACCAAAACAAAAAAGGGGGAAGGAAATACAAAAATACAAAATAATTTATTTACCAATATGTATTAATTAACTCATTAGGACTCAGTTATAGTTTACAGTTCACTGTATACCTACTTCAGACAACTAAATAGATAGATTAATACTTTATTGAACTCAAGAAATTTACATAGGAAAGGAAACGTAGAATAAGTGTACAAAGGCGGCCTTATCGCTCAGAGCGATCTCTTCCAGGCAACCTAGGCTATAGAAGAATTGAATTGAAAAGCTTAGGAATCAAAACCACTGGGATTTTTTTAATCATTCAACGTACATATTTGAGCCGTTTGGGGCTGAAACATTGGGACCCTGAGGCCCGGGAGCGCACCGCGTCTTCAAGGACCTCGCAAAGCGCCTGGTCGACGCGTCAAAAGTACGCGTATTTTTAATGTACGATACATTACATTACATTAATGTATGTAATTAATGTAAACATTACAGTACATTACAAACAGTAGTACGGGTATATGAAGAGATCGAGGTCAAATGCGGGTTTAGTAGTCAATAAAAAAAATATTTCCTATGTATGTCAGTAAATTATCCACGAATGGACACTTTAATAACCCTTTGTTTATTATTCATTATTAGATAACAGTAAATAAATAATAAAAAAATAAAATAAAAAGATTTATTCAGTAACAAAAAGGTACAAACATTTTTTTCTAACTGTGGAGGCCCTCTTTTAAGTGTGACAACACCTGTGTCAGAGGGACGAGGGCCCACGCTCTTCCATACTTTTTTATTTGTGTACCTATTTACTAATATAATAATAATAATAACGTGTGTGTGTGTGTGTGTGTGTGTGAGTGTGAGAGAGAGAGAGAGAGAGAGAGGGTGTGTGTGTGTGGGTGTATGTGTGTGTGCAAGAGAGTTTTTTTTTTATTTACTTCTAAACCCGCATTTGACCTCGATCTCGCCTGATGGTAAGCGACGATGAGGTCGACGATGGAGCATGCGGGTCCAGTAAATGCCTATTCACTCTGGCCTTGAAGATCCCAAGGTTGTAGGTTACGGGAAATACCGACGCCGGCAGGCTGTTCCATTCCTTAGCCGTTCGCATAATGAACGAAGAAGCAAATCGCTTCGTACGAGCAGATGGGATATCAACAACATAAGGATGGAAACCCTCCCCGCGCCTGGTAGTCCGAAGGCGGAATGGAGATGTATGGTGATCTATGCCAAAAACAGTGTTCTATCAAATTAAAAAGTTACCGACGTTCCAACGGGCAGCAAACATCAGACACGTGAATGGCTTATGAATACTTGTAATCTACAAAGTGTTATTCAAAAGTAGTGAAATAACAATTAAAATTAAAACATGTTCACATTGCGAGAGCTGTGATATCAGTTTAAAAGTTCAACATAATAACGTGTTGAACAAGCTTTGTCAATAGTGAATTGCGTCGTGCAACGTGGAAATAATTAAAGCGCAGTAAATGTACAAAATAAGTGAGCCTTACAGAACAGAAACTCACTACTAGCGATCGCCGAGTAAGGCACTATTCACTTGCAAAGCGCGTGCACCGCCGCCTTCTCACATAAAAATATCTGATTGAAAATAAAGAAAACCGCGTCTAAATCGGTCATACGTGTCAAACTTGTAAAACCCCTCTTTCGGTTAAAGATTAAATATTCTAAAAAAAAAGAGGATGTGTGCTTGATGATGGATGACCACACGATAGAAGTGAAAACTTACAAAAAAAAACACGCGTCACCAACCCGAGCGCTCTTGATGTCGAATGGAACCGAGTAGACCCGATTCAGCGTCACCGACTCGAGCGTACCGGTTCAGTTTGGTTCACTGTTCAGAAAGGCGCAAGGTGCGCCTAAAGAAATTTTCACTTCAATAACCTAAATAACCACAATCTACGCCGTAGATACTCAATATTTTCCACTCCAATTCGTAGACGCGTAGCTCAAAGATAAACAGAAAAGTGTAGCATGCGGCCACTATTCGAGCGTTTCAACCGCTGCCGTTACGCTCCCCCGTATTGTTGTCGTATAAACCATTACAAATATAAATATTAAAATAATGTTGTTTTTTATTTTATAAAAGGACCCGTATTAAACAACAACAATACGGGGGAGCGGTAATGACAGCGGGTTGAAACGCTCGAATAATGGCCTGGCTCTGCATATAAATGGCTGCATGCAGGCGTCGGTGGCCTAATGGCTAGGACACCGGACTCCCGTGCGGGAGGTCCGGGCATCCGTGTACCAATGAGATTTTCCGATTTTTTCGAAGACTTACGTACATTTACCGATTGCTCTAACGGAGAAGGAAAACATCGTGAGGAAACCTACATGACTGAGGAAATTAAATGTTTCCGAAGGAGTGCGAAATCCACCAATCAGCACTGGGCCCTGGATCATGGCCCGTACCCTCTTGTGCAATGGGAGGCACAGGCCTCCCCATTGATGATGATGCAGCATCTAGTACTGAGTTTCCCTTCTGTACTTTATATTTTTGTGGTAAACATTTATTTGAAACATTTAAAATTCCCCGCTCCTGTGTTTACGAACTTAAAGTGTCCATGATTTATGGATGACGGCGGGACTTTACCATGTGTTTTTATTTAAGTACTTACTGGTACGTATTTAGTTCTCGTACTGGTAGAATATTAATTATAGATGAAATTATTATACCGGATACATTTTTTACGTCAGGACAAATGTCGCTCAATAAATTATAAGACACCTACAAAAGACGAATAAAATAAGACTGTATTATCATTATCAGGCAGGTTACGTCACAATTTAGTAGTAATATGAGTGTTCCGTGGTAATCTGGATATTTTCGTGTGGCAATAATTATACCTAACTAATAAGTAAATAGGTTCATATTCACTGTTACTTACGATTATTTAAAAATTCCTAACTACATAAATGTTTCATGAACTGAAATCCATTCGTCACGCAGTAAATAGAGTTTAAAAAAAAACATTTTAATTTTAGGCATTTACTGGACCCGCATTCTCCATCGTCGACCTCATCGTCGCTTACCATCAGGCGAGATCGAGGTCAAATGCGGGTTTAGTAGTCAATAAAGAAAACAAAGGTTTACATAGTATTTCTTACGTTCGTTGTCATTTAGTGTTTCAGAACAAATGAATGATCATTTGTTCTGAAACACTAAATGACAAATCCAGGAGATCAGCTCTGGTCAAAAATTGGTCATTTAACTAAAACGTCCGTCTCGTGTCATCGCTGGCGCTATGGCGTAGAAAGGGACAGCATGTATTTTAATGAAGGCTTAACTTTAAGGACATTTCGTTTTCGTGCAACTAATCCTTAATCTATTCAGTAAGTTATGCGAATGCGAGTCCATAATCAGTAACTAGAACCAGTAATTTGCAGGAGACATTAGAGCGGCGTTATCTCGCCATGTCCCGGAATCTCCGGGAATGTCCCGGATGAACCGGGACTCGGAGGCAGTCCGGGACAAACAAACGGAGACATAAATCAATGTCAGCAAGTTATCGCGCCTCGGGCTGCGTCCCCGGATGTGGACGCAAGATCCTTTAATGTGTTTGTCTGTCGCAGCGCCTGTTTTTCTTTCTATGCTGATCAAGTTGCAACTGAAGAAGTTCATAAGTTTTAGCCTCGGACTTCACTGGCCCGTTCCAGCCACGGTTCGGTTCGCTGCAACCAATCACATGCGCTCCGACCTCCTCCACTTGAAATCAGCGCTTTGTGATTGGTTGTAGCGCTCCGAACCATGGCTGGAGCCGGACCCGTGAAATCCTATCCAATTACATTTTATTTAAAAAACTCTTCGAATTGCTTGCACTCCGACAAGATAAGTAGTATTTTTAAAGCTGGCATGAATAAATAACCATGTTTGTTTGTACGCATTTCCAAAAACGGCAATTTTTGGCGTATATGCGTACAGTAACTTCTGTAATTGAAACAGGGTTTCTAGTCTTAAAAATACTACTTAACTTGTGCAACTCGATGAGTTTTTTTTAAATCAAACAATAATGTAACTGATATGATTTTTTTCGATTAGCGGCGATAAAGTGCGTGATCATAATCCTTACGGTCAAATATAGGTCTAGTCCATTTTTCAGCCAGACCGGAAAACAATTCTAGACCCGTTATCATACAATACGGTCATTAACTTGTCTTGTACTAGGTTTACGCCCGTTCCATTGGGGAGGCTACTTTTTCTTTCATCCATCATCATCATCAGCAGCCTACTCTAGTTTACTGCTGTACATAGGCTTCTCCCAGGGCGCGCCATTGAGCCTGATCTTCGACTCTTCTCATCCAGTCGCTGCTAGCCACCTTGCGCAGATCGTCGCTCCATCTAGCAGGGGGGCGTCCCACACTACGTTTGCCCAAACGCGGTCTCTATTCCAGAACTCGTGTACCCCAGCGGTTGTCGGTTCTGCGACAGATGTGACCGGCCCACTGCCACTTCAGCTTGCTAATCTTACGAGCTATGTCGATAACTTTTGTTTAATGCCGGATCTTTCATCCATACTTAAGTGTTAATAAAAAGTATCTTTGAATTTTTGTATCTTATATAGCAGCTTGTTTAATCCACATCGTTCTATTTTCTTTGTTAAATGAAATTAACAATATTACACAATGGGACAACGCGACTACGTCGGACCTAAAATAGAATCCGAAAATGTTCGCTTTGAACACTTGACATATTTCCTTCATATTGTTTAAAACCACATTCTGCCTTTGTTTTATTCATGGCGAATTGTTGGGGCTTTCCTATTTAAAATGTTCAGTAAGATGTCGTAAATATTGGAAAGGAAAGTAGAATGGACCAGATGGATCACAGGAAAAAATAATTTCCCTTAGTACACCTGGGTGAAGCACGCGGGGACAAATCAAAATAATGCGTACATAATGGATTTATTATGTCTTTGGTGGCACAGATTGAATACGGTATTGTAATTGTAACACCTATATACATTCTAATGCCTAATACGTTCTCAAGTAAAATCATTTGAATGGAAGTTTATAGTTATTATTATTTTTCTTCCTTTTATTTATGGATACGGCAACAATGTTCTATAAAAATGTACCTAGTTAACGTTGAACCTTACGATAAATTATATTTAGTATAAATTGCGGCAAATTCTGTGGGCCTTCGCTGTCGCTCGAAATTACTTCTCGGAGGCTGAACAATCTTACACTTGTCCTCCTACGCTTACAGTTGAGGAAAATTTTCGACTAATGATATTCACTTGTTTTTTTTACCCCCGATCAAAAGAAAGGGTGTTATTAATTTTACGCGTATGTCCGTTTTTCTGTGGCATCATATCTCAACAATCGATGATTCGATTTAAATAAAGATTATTTTATTCAATAGAGAATTTCATCGAGAATGTGCTTTGTCATCTGATAAAAATTGGGCCAGTAGTTGGGATCTCTGGAACGGTAATAGTTAGGTGGTTCCAGTTTGAGCTCAAATGTTTAAGACCATGGCGTCATTCCCAGATGGGGAACCTTTGAGACCTGATGACACCAGGAAAAGTAAGGAAATCTCGACAAAGTTAGTTCGCAAGTTTCTTAATTTTTAATTTAGAGTTAAAACTTATGCAGTAAAAGCTCTACAAAAATGCCATTATACTCGTATGGTATAACAAACGTCAAAAGGTGACGTCATATCCTGAAGGGATATATTATACAACTGAAAATCCGGGTGGTCCACTTATCCTATATTTTGACCTACAATTACTCAAAATTCGCAAAAAAAAAACTCCTCGTACGTAAAATAATCATCAGATAGTGATATGTTGTTGAATTAATTTCTTTGGGAACAAACCTTTCGTATCTTTCATCTGTTTTATTAAAGAAACTCTAAACATATGGGAAATTGGGAACTCTATATCAGAATTTCCATAATTACTACGAGTAACATGAGTTAGTCATTATCAACAAAAACATAATCCAACCACAGAAACCGTAGCTTTCAAACGAGGCACGCCATTACAGACAGGGTAAATCTCCCGGTTGTTGGCGCCGGCTCACAATAAAACAGGCGACTGAGCCAAGGCGCGGTGCCAAGCAAGTTTATACCCCAGCCTCTAGCGTTTTGAGCGACCAAATTTTGCACAACGCTGCACTGTGCGATTCGAAACTAAATGTGCCATTTCGACGTTAGAATTCAAATTAATGCAAATGAAATATCATATTTTCTTAACCTTCTTTTTCTTCGTTTGCCATGCCAAGCGATGAACAGTGGAAGACACATCAAGCTTTACTCTGTGGAACTCGCAATAAGTTTTTGTTTATGATTCCTTGACTTTCGCATGAATGTGTCGAATACACACATATTCACGCTGGGGCACCTAAGTGCATATCCAACGAGTCCATGTCTCCTTTGTTGGTTCACATAACAATACGAGGGGCGGTCCAAAAATTGTTGGTCAACGGCTTGTTTTCAAACTCACTGTTTTACTTTTATTATCTCTTGGAGGTAAATTTTATTACAAACTCCTTGGCCAAATATGACTGGCGAACTTTAGCTATTGTTTAATTAATTGTTAAAAAACATGTCTGTCACTTTTCAATCGCTACGATGGAGGTAACGCGGGAAGCATTTCGTGCTATGATCTATTATGATTTTAAATGAGGGTTACCATATAAGGAATCACATGAAAATTTAATCAGTGATTTTGGGGAATTGGCTCCACCACTTGCCACCATCGATACCACCATCTCCACCATCAATAAAGGAATGCGCTAGATTACCAGCGCTAGATTGCCGACCGGCGTGCTGTCAGCGCACCGCCTCTGTCTGTTTTGCGGCTAAGACTCCAAACTGAGAGGTATGGGTTCGAAACCATGCAGTCCAATGAGATTTTCGGATTTTTCGAAGAGTTACGTTTACCACTGCTCTTACGGTAATGGAAAAAATCGTAAGGAAACCTACGTCTAAGGAAAAAAAAACAAGTTTCCGAAGGCATGCGAAATCCACCAATCGGCACTGCGCCCGCACGTTCGTTTATGGCCCGTACCCCCCTTGTACAAGGGGAGGCCTATTCCCTAATAATGAAGACGTTAATAGTCTGATAACCCCACCATAAGCGGCACACTTCTTGCCCCTTGAAAAGACTGAAACGTTGGAGCAACCTCCGCGATAATTATGAAGTTAATAACACCCGTTATGCCTAATAATTAAATTAATATTAACTAAATAATAATTCTATTCCTAACTCCTAAATGTGTTTTCCTTTCGTTTCAGGTAACAATCAATCAACAGTTAAGTCCATGGGGACGCCTACAGAACGTCTACATTTTAGACCCTATTTTCATCTCCGACGTAAACCTAAATAAATTAATTCGGGTCGTTGGAAGATAAATTCAGCGTTATATAAGGTAAAGATAATAATGAATGAATAACTGACACTATGATGGGAAATGAACCAGCCTATGTAGTCGGACAGCACTTACCTGCTGATACCCTCAATTGACCTTTCGGTAGAAGTTAGCGATAACGTCATCGACGTCATAGATTCATGTAGACATTATAAATTAGACCTATATAGGCCCATAGAGGTCGGACTATACCTTTATGTCTAGGCCCCTTTAGCTGACCTACTGCTCACATACTGTACAAGTATGGCAAACAGTGCTTTAAGGTTTTTTAACCGACAACGACAAAACAGGGTTTTCCCGCCTCCGCTCCCTATATTAGCTCTATATTCTAAGTTTACAAGTTAGACTTTTTGAGGATGATGAGGATGAATTTCGCTATCGATGCTACGGACTTCCTCTACGCCGTAGCTCGACCCGCGTAGTGAAGTTAGCCACTCTTATGCGTAGCACATGGAGCAGCGGATTCTTATTTACATTTAAACCCGCGTTTGGCCTCAATCTCACCTGGTGGTAAGTGACGATGAGGTGAGGACTGGCTTTTCTACAAACACTGCCGAAACACATCGACGCCGAAGCAAAGACATTTGACGACCTTGCATAGAAGGGTGGTCGCTAGCCAGGCGAACCCTGAAAGGGTCCTTCCACCAGCAAGTTACTCGGATGTTAATCATTTTCCACACAAAATATGTGACAAACTCTTAATTACTTGAGGTCATAAAGCCGTTGGCTTCAGATTTCTGGCTCTTTTCTGTCTGTTAGTAGAACAGAATACAACCCGGCGGCGAGCCCGCAGCATCAGTCATTGTCAACAAAGTTTATCGCCCGCTCGCGCCGAACGGAATCACCTAAATGTGTTTGGTGTGGCTCAGTGCGAACTCCTGTTCTGCTCGACGTCCGTTCCCCTTTGAGATAGAGGAATTGCATTTGCTGCGAACTTATGCGCTCCTGGTCGGTTTCTATTGTTGAAATGTAGCAATAACTCCTTCGTCTTTTGTATATATTTAACTTTTACATAATTATTTCTTCCTATCATAAGATTTCGTGTCCTACGTTATCATTTGAACCTTCTCATAACATTTACCTCTCCTATAAATCAAGCGTTACTTACCTATATTAGAAATAATTTCTCATTTAACCACTATTCTATTTACTTCTTTGAGTTCAAACCTTATTATTTAAGCTTCTTACCTAAGTACTAATAATACCTGGCAGACTACCCACACATAATTACCCACAAGTTTAGCCTGACTTGAAATACCGAACTATTTCAGATATTTAATCTAGTTAGAGAATTACGAGAGGTGTACTAAAATAGGCTCTTTACCGCAACAATAAGCGAAGTCATTTAAAACGGCTGATCCTGAAGCGGAGCTGGAACTTTTGTACATTAGGCGATGGCTCTATTCCGCTACACCCATAGTCCCATAATCCTCAGATAAATGAGGGACACACTAGCGTAGTATCTGCAGCAACGTAGGTAACGTATAAAATTATACTTACAAGTATGTATAGACCATATAATATTTGGTATCATTCAAGCGTACGCGATTTG
The DNA here is from genome assembly GCA_947369225.1 of Hofmannophila pseudospretella. Classification (NCBI taxonomy): domain Eukaryota; kingdom Metazoa; phylum Arthropoda; class Insecta; order Lepidoptera; family Oecophoridae; genus Hofmannophila; species Hofmannophila pseudospretella. The sequence continues at coordinate 11,013,585 of OX376316.1, forward strand.
ATCCAAATGGAAACCCTTCAGAAAATGGTCCAACATCGATGGAGGAATTGATTGCTAACGTGCTGTATGTACTGCTTGACTATAAACTCTATAACTCTACTCAGGATAGGCATTTATTTCTGTATATCTGTATATAAAATCTAAGAAGTGTCTGCAGATTTTGAAGTTTTTACTAGTATTTGGTATAAGCAGCTCAGTTTGAGACAGAAATAAAATTAATTTGCATAATTACCGATCGTAGCGTCGTTACAACTGGATTGGTATCGCTTTGGTCATCTTTAGAATGGATTTTCTCTCTCTTCTCTCTCTCTCTCTGTCTCTCTCCCACACACTCTTTCTCTCTCACTTGAATCTCATACTTATTTATTGTTTTTCATGTGTAAACAATGATCTTACAATTATAGTTTAGTAGCTACTGACATGAAACCTTGAATAGGGCACTGCGATCCATCCGATCCATCCAGGAATTTGGGGTCAATAAAAAACTTCTTTCTGACGCACTTTTCTACCAGGCCAGGTCTTTTATTTCAGCCCAGATCTCGTACAATTGTTTTACAATTGTGCTTCTGTCGCTATGGCTTCGGTATTCATTCAGCCCCCCCGCTGCGTATTCAATCTTAGAAACGTGCAACCCATGCGATAAGGCCCCTTATTGCAATGTCCCTAGTTCCGTTTCATTACAAGGCGCCTAACAATTGGCACGGGACCCCAAAATAAGTTATAAGTACATAAAGAACAAAGAGCCTTCGACCGCAAACGCGAGGAGAAATGCGTTTCTATTTATCTTATTCCCTTCATTGACTCCAAAATTATTTGTACAATATTGTCATAGCATTCGGTTCAACTTCTTGCTGGTGACAATAATTAATGAATTCACGTCAAAATCGAACGTTCAGTGAACTATAAAAGCCACGACAATTTCCCTCGACACCCGAGTGGCTTTTTAAGGGTCCTCTTACATTGTTGCAGCGGCTCAGCGCCGTGCATTTTAGAAGAGCAAGATTTTACTACTGCACTTAGTTCTGATTGTACTGCAATTGAGGAACAATTGCAATTGAAGAAATTGCTGCTGCTAATATGATGTAGTTGAATAGTTTAGACATTGTTCTTCACGTTTTAATTTAGGTTATTTGATAAAGTCATTTATATAGTAAACTTAAAAACATTTTGTATATTTTTTTGTATTTGTTTAATGTTTCCTTATTTTTTCCTTATTTTTTTAATACATATGTGTAACGATAATTATGACTATACTTCAAATCTGTGACACTTTGATCGGAAAACTGTTTTTTCCACATTGAACTTCAATCGCATTAAAAAAAAATGTATCGATTTTCGAACGATTTTTTAGTGGAGTAGGGACTGGCATTACTTTGATTTAAATCGATACTTTTTGATTATGTGATAATTTATTTCGATGTAGAAAAAAGTATTTTGCTATGCTATTCCGCAGCACGGTGTTAAATATTGTCAGTGTGAAGTGATCCTAAGGAAGTCTACTCGAATGAAAAATAAGTACCTATCTAACAAGGAATACCTAGGGCGATCCATTAATTTTTAGTCAAATAGAAAATAAAAGAAATATTACAAATGTTTACTTATTTACAACTTTTCAAAGTATTCCCCTGCGGCATCAATGCACTTATGCATTCGTCTGAACCAGCTTTCAAAACATGTGAAAAACTGTTGTTGCGGAAGGCCATAAAAAGTCGCCTAAATAGGCGACCAATTTTGGTCACCTGCTTCTTCCACAGTCGTAATTTTTTTTAAATATTTAATTAATTAAAAAATAACTAAAATTCGCCAGCCAGTGATATTTGGCCAAGGAGTTTGGAATAAAATTTGGCTCCAAGGGATAATAAAAGTAAAACAATGAGGTTGATAACAAGCCGTTGACTAACAATTTTTGGACCGCCCCACGTATGTAAACAACAAGATTTTTTTAAAATCAATAAATAGGTATAGCTATTTCCTGTCGATTAATTACTTAGTGAACGGATGGATGTACGAGTATGAATATCTTTATTGGCAGGCAATTTACAGCGAGACCAATAATCTTCCGGCTTCATCTCTTTTTCATATAAAAATCTTGTTTAGTATTCTTTTCATTCTGTGTGTTATGTTAAATGCTGTTAAGGTTTTAACGTAGGTATATTTTATGTATTTACTTATAATATGGGCTTACTTACTTTATCGACCACCAAATCTAGGCAGAATAGTTTTTGAATTAGATGGTAACAAATGTTTCAAAATCAGTTCAGCTGTTTTTCCTCTCACGTCGATTTGGCATTAATTTTCTCGGCTGTAGTTAAATTCAAACTTTTCGAGCGAATGTCAATACCATGACTATATACGACTGAATTTTTATGACTAATTTTGTCGCACAAACTAATTTCCTATGCGAAAAACGGTATAATTACCAACCCTCAAAGTAAGCCTTAATGTAATCTAACAACTGATCCTTAAAACCAGATTAATGTGTTGACTATAGAGCGATTACGTTAAAGATCGGAATCTAAATCTAAATGCCGCAAGAATCCGCGTCGCAACCCTAATCCCAAAGATGGAGTAGTTGGTGTAGAGCGGGTTTACTTGCCTACCCTCAAAGCCTTGGCAGCGGGAGCGATCATTACCGGTGACTATACGAATGGAAAATTCTAGAATAGGTAATGAGAAAAAGATGAAACTTAATTTTAATTTTAGTTGGTGAATAAAAGTTAGTAAGTAAGAATGGTGTAATCTGTGATCTGAGTCGCGTCTCTAATTCTATAGATGAAGTTACATTTTGAGAAGAACTGGTACCTACACGAGGTACGTACACGAGAATAGAAGTCGAAAGTCAAAAAAATTAATTGTAAGTTCTTAGTACGTTTTTACAAAGTCATTTTTGGAAGTGCGCGAAACCTAGATTTTTTAAGGTATATTGAGTTCGCAGACTAAAATTAATAATATTCAAAAGATATTCTGTCTTACTTAATTATAAACTCAAACTGATGAAAATAGCCTTGGCCTAGGGTTGGTACAACAAGGTACAGTGGACAACACATCAGACTATACCCGTTAGTTCTTGTCTTTTTAATTTATTTGACACATTCATTCATACGAAAATCAGGAGTTTCTCCGCGCTTTTGTGGCATCCACGTCAGCTTTGTTTCGTTTTGTCTCGCAAATTGTTTTACAGTAGTGCTTTTCTAGTAAGAATGGTGTATCTGACTCTAAGAACTTCGACAAGATGTGAATAATGTGTGGGACAGTGAAGTCCGTACTTAGATGGATTTTGAAGAGCCATATTGCGTCCGGGACGCCTTCTTCTTCGGCGGCGTTTGGATGGTGCAGAAGCGTGGAAGATTCTCCCAGATAGCACTGAAATTTATCACACCAGCATTTTAATGAAAACTTGAAAGAGTTGTTTACATCAGACATAGCTGTACGGGCTCAGTTCCCTTTGCCTTAAAAAAATATATCATACGAATATCAAGGAGTCATAAATAAAACTTATTAAGTAGCTATAATAAAACTTATTCTAATTTCTTGACATAAGTATGAATGTGTGATATATAAGATAAAGCGACAAAGTACCAAAGTGACTTATATCCGTTAGTCACTGTACAACAACCAAGGACACAATTTTATTACATTTTGCTGTGACTCCGACGTAAGAAGTGGGATAACGCTGGGGTAAGACAGGCACCGTCATTATCTCGGTATTAAGTTCTGCGCTAGTCTGGTTACTTCGCGGAAGAGCGGTATGCTTCCGGCTTCCCTTAAATGGAAATAGTTGTGTACAAAATTTAATCACACGCTGTCTTGGTAATATTATTTCTCATCTAACTCTTTAGTTAGATTACTCTTTAAGTTAACTCCAAGCATCTAAAAATCTGTTTGAATAAGAATGATTTTTTAAATATTGGTACAGTTTTGTGGATAATTTAATTTTTTTTATTTTTTTTGTAATGTAACTTAAAATAAAAAAAAATTTTTATTTACAACAAAAACATATAAATACCAGGGTAATTAATTATCATACTATACTAGGATAAAACTAAAGCTAAAACTAAACTAAGGCTAAGAAAACTAAAGATAAAAAATTTGGGTTAAGTCCCCCATATCCGGCAGTGTACCCAAGAGACTGGCTGCGTTGCCCCGTTGGATAGCTAAGCTAATCCGCTGGGCCAAATAGGAGCCAGAGCTTGGGTCTTTTGACGCGTCGACCAGGCGCTTTGCGAGGTCCTTGAAATTTATTTATTTATATTTTATTGGACAGTCAAGTGTCATTGTCATTTATTGAAAAGTCAGTGCATCGTAATTACTAAGAACGAGTAGACATTAAGAAAGATAATCAAACTATCAACTAAAAGATAACTAAACTACGGTCCTTACTAACAAATAGAAAAGAAAAACATACATGTAGGAACAAGCAGATAACGCGCTCTGAAAGCAAATAAGTCTGAAAGTAATATGAATGTGCTTTTGACTTCAAAATAAAACCCCAAATTCGATTTACGCCTTTTTAAAATTAATTTTAAATTCAAAATTATATACTTACCAGGAAATAGACGTGTTTGTTTTAAAAGGTTATTATAATTAATATTAAATTCCCTTTAATTTTTACAACGTATCTCATTTCGTGGTTGCCCGTACACAACACGGGTAAGTCTGTAAAATTCCGGGTACAGTGTACATTAATCAATTTCGTTTAAAATCCGATCCACCCCTTATCCTCTTTTCCGTCTTCTATAATATCATAATTATATACGGTGAATTGTGTAAAATATGTTTATTATAAAATAAAACGCAGAAGAGACTGTACTGTCATTACCAGTGATCGGAGTAGGTAGAGCTGTTTTTGGTACTTGCCACATACGGTCATAATATGGATAAGTATGCCCAATAATCCCGGGATTTCCGGGATTGAATAAATATATTATTTAGATTTTTAACGTTACATTTAAGATTGGTGGCGAAATAATTTTTTTTAAGATTCATGGCGCTAGTGTACCTATGGTAGTGATTTAACTTCTTCGCAAGTTCACAATTTAAAAAAAATCGTAATCCGCCGTGTAAGGGCGAGGTTTATAAAAGTAATTTACAACATTTGCTCGATAACTTAAAACGGGATCCCGAAATCATATCCATATTAATATAACCTTTGAGGACATTGACCCGAAAGAGCTCTACCTACTCCGATCACAGGTCATTATCAATGTTTAAATTATAAAAAAACTTGTTTACTACCATAGTGTAGGGATACTGTGTACAGACACAGTGCACACTGTGTTCTACATTGTGAATTATTATGTCAGCAGTTTTAAATGTCACGCGGCTGCGCCCGCGTTATGCCAGCCGTTTCTCTACCACAGTCATGTATGGTATACTGTTTGTAAATATAAGTATCCGTTAACAAATCTAGTGTCTCATTGAAGATGACTCTTCGAAGACATACCCTGGCTAGGACGTAGGTATAGACACGTACCGAACTCCTAGTCCAGTAAAGAGGTACAACTCATATACCTCTAAAATAGTATATGAATGTGGCTTCGGTTACATGTTACCAATAGTTTCAAGTAAATGGTCCACGTTTACTTTGAGATCTATGTTACAGATATACAAAGGTTTTTATTTCTTTTTTTTCTTTTAAAGTGCCATCTTAAAATGGTACCTTAATTTACCTACAATCTAGCCTATAATACAGACTAATAAGTAGTTTAATTCTAACTTCATCATCATCAGCCTACTCTAGTCCACTGCTGGACATAGGCCTCTCCCAGGGCGCGCCATTGAGCCCGATCTTCGGCTCTTCTCATCCAGTCGCTGCCAGCCACCTTGCTTTGCGCTATCCAAGGGAGGTAATGCCATAATCGCCACGCTAGGCCTGCGGATTGGCGATCTCAGTAGCCGGGTCGCTCGCCCTGATGACGCTGCTGCCCGTCATCGTGATTCTGGTATTTTGACCCAGACAGAGTTTGAGTGGTTATACCGCCACTAGTCGGTCGCCAGGGACTCGTTCGCTAATCGGCAGGATGCACCACGTGCAGGTGAGTTTGTCATTTGGAGGTCTATGTTGGTGACCCCCCTTACATCCCAATACCCCCCTTACATACAATTCTAACTTAAATTGATACAAAGCTTTGGCTACATATTTATTGATAGGTATAGAAAAGAATAAGAAGTAAGTAAGAAACATTTTTCTCCGTGTATCATGTTTCCATGATGTCACCATCGATTGAGTATATGCCTCTAAGATCGAGTTGAGAAGCACCAAGGTTAAAATAAATTCATAAAAACAACGCCGTACAATTTGGAAGCGCACCAGAAGCACAGTTAATTCAATTGTTTCATGAACGCCTACTTCAACATTTAATTAAATTATTTAGATTCAGCCAGTGTTTCCCGCGACGCGACTTGGGGAGGTAAAACATGTCGCCAGGTAAAATACCAAAGTAGGAAAGATAAAGAAAGAAAGGTAAAAATTCACTTGACACTCATTTCATTCGCGCCAAGAGATGGCATTTGCGTAACTTTTCCACTGCAATGATAATATTTCGCCGAAATTTCTTTTCTGTTTCTGTTTTTTCAGAACGATAATTGGAGCAGAAAACCTGATATAATTTCATGAAATATTTTTATATCCTGACCTACTTTCGAAAGACTTAAAAATGCGCCGTTGATGGTTACTTATAATGAAAATTTTAATAGCTATTACATTTATTAACCACAAAGAGGCGTAGTTGTAAAACCACTTAAGTACAGTGCTTTCAACAAGTTTTGAAACTAAACCTCTTACTCCAGCCAAGACTAATATTTACCAATAATAAGATTATTATATAGGACGAAATAGTACATAAATCAATTTATCAATAAATCATCATCATCATCAGCCTATTAATGTCCCCACTGTTGGGGCACAGGCCTCCCCAGGCGCAAGGGGGTACGGGCCATGATCCACCGAGCGGGCCCAGTGCTGATTGGTGGATTTCACAGGCCTTCGCAAACTTTAAATTTCCTCAGACATGCAGGTTACCTCACGATGTTATCCTTCACCGTTCGAGCAGTCGGTAAATGTACGTATGTATTCCATGGTTACGAACCCGGGGCTTCCCGCATGGGAGTCCGGCATCCTAGCCACTAGACCACCGACGATATAATATATTTATCATTAAATAAATATATTATATCATCTATAGATGATATCACTTATTGATCTAATTATGAAACTGTACGTTTCGCTTCTGTAAATCACTCAATACACTAATAACTAATAATGAGTGAAACAGTGTCAATGTAATGAAGGCAAATTGGCTTAATTTTGTTGGAAACATCAATTAGTGCCGGCGTGTAAAAGGTAATATACGTCTAGAGTTGGCCTCGGCCTCAAACTTTGAAACCAAACACGTAAACTACTATGTATTGTACATACCTTATTATTTACATTCGTGTTCGCTTTTTAGTAGTATCTATACTATAATTTAAGACACTCGGCATTGCTGATCGAATGATGTTATTTTTGATCAGGATCTGATCGAAGTGTAAAAACTCGTAATTTTTGCTTATCTGTATGATGTAACCAAGAGTTCCTGTTGTCCCGATGGTTTTTAATAAATAAGTATGAGTATGAGATCTCAATTATTTTATCGGCGAAGCTGACAGACACACTTGTTCCTTGACCCCTTTTTTACTTTATATGTTTTTGGTGGGATCTGTTCAACCCGATCGATTGTATGTGGTTTAAATAGTCCAGCAAACGTACAGTACTAGATAATGGGTTTGTTACGAGTATGTACGGAATATCCGTACTCGTTATGTCATCAACTCATCATAACTTATAATTATAGTAGGTAGGTATCAGGCGATTGTAGTATAGGGAGGTCTTTACAGGTTCATTTTAAAATAATATATGCAAACTCATTAATTAGAGAAAGCATAATGACCCTCAGTATGTGTATGTAATAGAGCATTATATCAGAGCATGGATGTACTCGTATCGCGCATGAAAAGACCGATAAGAGACAACATAACATCCTTGGTATTGATTGGCTTTAGGGTAGAGTAATTATATACCTGCTATCGGGCTCTATTTGACCAACCTCGATCAAGGATCGCTTGCGCCTCGTCGCTTAGATTAACGCTCAATAAGTAATTTTAATTTAAATTTCAACAGGGCTCTTTCATTGGGATTATCCCTGCAGGCCATCGATTTTATTTTATAGCTTTTCATCTATTTTCAAGTCTGTATACTTTCTGTCGTTATGTGTATTTAATGTAGGTGACAATTATTAACTGATAGTAATATTAGTTTTGCGTTATAAGTAGGTATTTTACGTTCTTTTTTTCTTGTCGTATGGTTAATGACCAACCTATTGTTGTTCAGGCCGCAGGCTGTCGGATAACAGCATCCGGGATCGACAGTTTCACGGGCTCTTCGAGGAACTGAGAGGTTCAGATGATGATAGCGCACACTAGCGCCGCCAATTGAAAAAATATATATACCTAAGTATTCGAGTTGCACTCCGACAGGATTAAGTAGTAATTTTTAAGCTAGTCAATAACTCTGTTGGAATTTCTGAAGTTACGGTACGCATTTCCGCCAAAAAATGGCCGTTTTAACTACGAGTAAGTTGTTTACTTCGAGTTTGTAGACAGAATATATGCACTCACTGTTACCACAGTTCTGTTACTGATACGGGTATGGAACATCCATTATGCCGTACTCGAGTTTCAGTAACATTTTTGCATAAACCAATATAACAACATGACAGTGTTCGCAACATCGAAAGCGCAAAACTCAATTAAGGCTCGTAATAGCAGAGTAAGTTAATACTCCCGCAACATGCAAATAACATTAAATATTGGGAAGCCAATTAAAGTCGTCAACTTTAATTGATATTCATGGCACCGAATTGGGAAATGTAGTCTACATCCTGCTGTACTGAAGTCTATAAAAGGTCATAAGTGTCCATTCAAGGTCTATAAATGACAATTCACTGCAGTGTGCAAGAACAACATCAACAACTCAAGAGTATATTTCTTGGGTCTTGGTTGGTGCCTGCGGACAACAAAGAACCTATATTAGGTTCTGTCTTCTTTCTTTTATATTTTTCGTTTTGTTAATTCTTTCATTATCTATTTTATTTTTTGTACGATATAAAAAAAAATCACTTATTTATACTTAGTTAATAATTAAAACTTTTTTACCTATGTTACTATTTGCATATAGACCTACATTTAGTTGAAAACATACACCATTAAATCTGTTTTTGTCGACAAAAGTCAATCTAGAAACACCATGTTTAGCCAGACATACAATTCATGCGTATTGGCAGCATCTAAGGAAACACAATCCAGTCTGCACAAATAATGTAGCAAGACAAATGGTTTACTCGTGATGTATTTTTTTATTCTCGCCAAAAAACAGGATCCGTGACCTTCGTCCCGGAAAATAACGATACTGTTTGCAAAAACGCGGTCCGCAAAGTTTTTTAGCCCATCAATAACTTTGGCGGGCTAAAAACGTTTCTTGTGGGAATAAAATACAGATTTTTTTTAATTCATGGTATAATTTATGGCTCTTCCTGAGTCCAGTTTTTGGAAGTAACAATTATACAAATCTCTGCAAAGTCAGATTTACTAGTAGTTACGTCAGTTAATTGTAATATTACAATTTATAAGAAATATGTGCCAGTAGGTAGAATAGAATAGATATTATAATATATTTTGTTCTAGTAGGTAGTAAGTACCATTTTACCTTTTACTGCCGCAACATTTCCGTGTTGGGTTCAGGTTTGAACGCTAAGAAAGCATAATTACCGGCCCATAAGGCACTCAAGGTTAGGGCATCGAAAACTTCTAGTAATATTATAGTGGGATGAGATGCCTATTAGCAAAGGTGACCACTTACCACCCAGGTGTCCTGTCTGCTCGTCTGCTCCCTTAAACGTTAAAATAATGGTAATGGAGGAGAAGTTTGGAGAAGACCTACACTTAGAGCTGATTAATAAAACTTCCGTTACCACATGCAGTGCAAAGCGAAAGTCAAAACTCCAAGTGGTTTACTAACTTCAAGTAAGCTTAAGTTAAGAAGTAATTTAAGGGTCCGACGAGTTCTGCAGGTGCTGCTAAACAGGTAGAAGCTATCTAAGTTACCTTCGCGATTCAAGCTTAATTAGACACGCAGTCGCGTAGAAGCTCCTTAATGTTGTTAAGCTTCATTACCCATTCAATGAAAATTAATTTAAAATTACAAAGGTAAGTATATCATTAATATTTGCAAAATAATAATAATAAACAAATAAATAATAAACATATCTTGCCCAAAGGATTAGTATAGCGATCCAGCGGGGCAACGCCGCCAGCATCCTCGGTACCCTACCACACGGGCCTAAGTTACATTTCATTTTTTTTGTGTACATTATCAAATTAATTATTTCTACATTTCTTTTCTATTGCTCTTGCTTCTGTAATTGTTTGTGTATAAATAATTTTAAGTTGTAAATAATCAATAAATAATATTTATTTAATTTAAAAATTATCCCCCAAATGTTTCGATTATTCTTTCTCTTTCAAGTACTTATATAAGATTTGTTTTCAGTGTTTCAAATAGTTTCAATACGAATTAGAGCGCTCTAGCTGTAACTTATTTATTAATTTATTAACCCCCGACCGATCGTGGTAGGGCGTGTTATAAGTTTGATACGTTTGTCTGTGTGTCCGTCTATCTGTCTGTATGTCTGTTTGTCTGTGGCATCATAACTTGAGAACGGATGGTCCGATTTGGACCCGGTTTTTAAAATTTCATAGAGTATTTTGTCGAGAGTGTTCTTAGCTAGGCCTGATAAAAATTGGACCAGTGGTTTCCAAGACCTTCAGAAGAAGGCTTCAATTTCGCAATATGAAACTTGTAGAATTGGAAGATTATCAGCCCGCCGAAACTGTAATAGTTAGATGAGGTCTTCTCGAACTAAAGTCGTGGGAAATCCTGTGGCACTAATAAATAGCAATGATGTGGAGCTATGGCCATGGCGAGGCCGAAGGCCGAGATCCGCGTAGGGTGAAGTCCGCAGCGTCCCCCGCCTTAAGGCGCCGCTAGTCTAACCCGTTGAATGTTCTTCGCCATGTGAAATGAAAATTGGATTAGTGGTTCTAAGATCTTGGAGTATTTTGAGATGTTGGAGTATAATGGGATCTCTGGAACGGTAACAGTTAGGCGGTTCGAGTTTGAGCTCAAATGTTTATGACCATGGTGACCATCCCATATTTGGAACCTTGAGGACCTGATGATGACCAGGAAAAAGTAAGGGGATCTCTATAATAGATCGTCGGGGGTTTCTTAATTTTTTAATTTAGAGTTATATAATGCAAATTCTTCAATTACGCTTATTGCATTTTAGTAGGTTTCTCGTCTATCACTCTCTTTCTTTCAATAGATGCTTTAGGGGAGCAGATAGGTATAAAGCAGTGAAGGGGACCAAAATTATACTCTACAATTACTCCGAATACGGTATGAAATGTTTCCACTTCTCGTATTCTTTTCCTTGAATATGAATGAAGCGTTCGATCAAAACGCCAAGTAAGAATTTTTGCTCATGTAATCGGAAATCGAAGGTTCAGACGGCGCTCCAATTACCGGGTTCGCCCTTCGGGGCGTTGACCTACATAATACCCTCGGTTGTTCCTCGCGGAAAACTCTCGCCTCACTAAACTCATCTCTTCAATGTAATCCTAATTCAGTTTGTAATAGAAACCTTATTCCTTCAACATTAATACCTTACTTTCAAGTTATTGAATTATTGAACTCTCTTGTGCGCACTATTTTCTTCATTTTATGTTTTGTTTTCTCAAAACATAGAGATAAACTTCATGCCGATGCTTGCAAAAATCCCGGGAACTCAAACAAAGAAATGATACGACATGACAGACAATACAGGAACTTTTACATTGACACTGTAAGGAAACTTAAGAGGGAGTATGAGAGTAATAAAATTAGGTATAGAAAATAGGAATAACTCCAAACAACTTTGGCAAACGATAAAACGCATAACCCACTTACAACGTAAAAATAATCACGCATAGGATTTATTGAAAACAAGGGACCTGACTGAGAATTCATTAAACCTCTGTAATAATAAATTTTCTACTGTGGGGTCTCACCTTGCAAATCAGATTCTGGGCAAATTAGATGAAACTCAAGAGTCACTTGCAGAGAGAACAAGGGTGTCGACATCCCCACAACTCTTTTTTTTACTTCCACCAGCCCAGACGAAGTATGATGATTTAATCAAACAACTAAAGCCCGACAGCGCCCCAGGGCTAGACGGAATTACCAATAATTTCATCAAAAATATATCAACTTCAATTGCAATGCCCCTAACTGGCAACTTCCCTGAAATTTAAAAATCTGCAGCAGTTATCCCCATTCATAAAGGGGGCGCAAAGGAGGACCCCACTAATTACCGCCCGATATCACTCTTGGGAGCCTTCTCAAAAATCCTGGAAAGGGTTGTGAACAAGAGACTGGTTGATTACCTAGAGAACGGTTTACTCTCAGATCATCAAATTGGTTTCCAGCGGGGTAAATCCACGGAGAATGCAGTGACTCTTCTTACGAACATAGTATCCAAATATCGTGATGGAGGGCACAAATGTGTGGGTGTCTTTGGAAAGATTTGGTGGGTGTCTTTTGTTGGTGGAAGCCTCGAAAAGAAATAGATTAAAATATAGGTTTATTCGCGACATCCAATATGAATTTAACATGAGTAACCCCTGCTACCCACACTATCAGTCATATAGTACTCTGTGCTATCCATAAACTAACTAGCAGAGTCGGCCTGGTGGTGGGATCTATTCCGGTTTGAAGGGTAAGAGAGTCAGCGTAACTACCGGCACATGAGGCACCCCATCTAAGTTCTCAAGGTCAGCAGCGAATCGAAAAACCTTTAATAACATACTAGTGAAGTGAAACATCTATGGGCGACGATGATCATTTAACATCAGGTGTCCCGTTTACTCAGCTCTCCTTATACAATAAAAAAAAACTACTATACGACTAAACTCTCTTAGCACTGAATAACTTGATGAATTCACCAGAGCCTCGTAGCAGAATACTTACTAGATTATCCAGTCGAGTGCAGCAGTCAATATCCACCCGAACCGAACTCACAGAACCTCCCATACACCATATAGCAGGTAATCCCTTAAGGGATCAAAGAGTACCTACTAGTAGAAAAATAACCTCTCTCTACAGATGCGATGAGGAAAAGATATGACGATAAAGGTAGAATATACAGGGTAAAACAAAACCCCCTAGATTATATATATTGGTCGATCAATATCCACAACAGAGCAACTTCTCATTTTTTTCAAAAAAACTCGATTCTTTTCAGTTACACCCCTCTTTCCGCTTTATAGGTTTTTGTTACGCCCTATATAACAATATACATAGTGTTATTTACAGAGAGTTGAATAAGTTACGCAAAGTTGTGTAGAGTTCAAGTAAAGTCGTATAGAGTCAAATAAAGTCGAGTAAACAAACTTACCGGTAGTGTTCTAAGCATGCTCCTTTAAACTTCGTCGCTCCTCTAAACAACCTCTATATGTCCTCTAAAAGGAGAGCGCGATAGAGATGGTGGTTACGTGGTTTCTTAGAAATGATACGAAGTAATGCAAAAAAAGAAATACTTACTCAAAGTAAAATAGAGCAGCGTGGAGAGATTTCGTGAAGGCACTCTTTCGGGACTTCAGCAACAACAACGAAATAGAGTGACATAGAAAATCCAGATAAAATCAAATGAGTTTAACCATTATTACAGCAATTATTACTAAAGTAACACCTACCCTCTAATTTAACATTTAGGGTACTTTCCCTCCAGGTACGGTTCGTTTATTCCACCTGTATAATAATAAGACTTACATATCCTATAATAACGGTGGAGCTGGTGGAGTTATAGGATAGAGTATATACTCGTATAGTCTTATTATTCTAGTAGAAAGGTAACTACTATAGTGCGACCTGAACTCAAGAAATCAATTTGCACCTTTCTTGCCCAACCCATCATCTAAATGCAAATTTTTAGAAAAACGTCCTCTTGTTTTCCTTTCGGCTCAGCGCTATCTGTCTATGGACCTATCTTCGTGTAAATTTCTTCCATTAAAGTTATTAAACCTGACAGACCACCTCCGACCGGTGCTTAAGGAGCAATTTAAAAATATTTTTTGTCATCAAGCGCGCGGGGCAGGTGGGGCGAAATGGAATCACCATTAAAGGTCGGTGAAGGCACTTTGGCGTTTTATCGGAAATAGACTTAACGGTGACTTTGGGGCCTCAAGTTGACATGAATATTTATGAGCCTTCTTTTCCGCCTCACAGACAAAACTTGACTTTGCTGACTGATGGCGCTCTTTCCACCACCTTTTTCATCCAATTAACAATTTTCACTTAATCTTGGCTTGGATTTATTTTGAATATTATCTTTAGAAACTGCCCTTTGTAATTCTACAATACAAAACTGGGTTTTTCGAAGGAATCAAATATGGACTGACTCCGCTAAATGTGTAAGAAGCAAATAAAATTCTTTTATAAAAAAGCTTGAACTAAAGTTCAAATCCCATATATAGAATGTCTTACTCATAACGAAATGGAGGTACTTTATAGATAAATAACGTTTAAAAAAATACTAGCTACATTATGTAGCATTTTTTATTTATTCTGATTGCTCTGTAATAGGACCACGCGTAACATTTCGATTGATTGTTCATTAAAGACGTAGAAGGACCTACTTTCATTTCTGTATATGTCAACTAAATAGGTTCTTATTCGGTTATGCCTCTCTATATAATCACAAGAGAATTGTTTAGTAGTTATAAAGGATAAAATCCACATCTAAAAGAATATACTGATGGCAGTAGGAATAGCCTTCTGTCGTGAACTCGTGAGTGAATAAGTTGATGAGTATATGGATACTCATCAACTTATTCACTCACGAGTTCACGACAGAAGGCTATTCCTCGGGCTTTGAAATTCCTAGAAAAGCAGAAGCCTTTCCAGACTAGAAATTCGTCCAAGCCAAGCGAAATTTGCTAAAAGCCTCAAATACCACAACCAGTCCATCGGTCAAAATTCGAACTAGCCCAATTTCAAGAACTGATGAGTTATTCTGACATGATAATCAGCCTTCTTAGCACCGAACCACAGGACAGAAGAAGCAAGCAGTCATCGTTCACTCGTATGCTTTTCGCGCTTTACTTTCGTTTCGTACTAAAGTACTTTGCCTGAAGGTTGCCTGGAAGATATCGCTTAAAGCGATAAGGCCGCCTTCTGCACATTGTATTGTACCTCTCTTTATGTTGTAAGTTTTGATTTTGTCCCGGGTGTGCAATTAAGTATATTTGTATTTCATTAAAAGATTAGTATTTAATTTTTTATTTTGTTTGGGGAAACTAAACTATAGTTTAGTCTCTCCATAAGGTTATCAATTCTCATCATTTCCTGTGAAAATTGTTGTGGTGTAGTGCAGACCCATCATCGTTTACATTCTCGATGGACTATGCCTCGTATATCCTTTTGACTGTGGTGTCCTCTTGTACAATAACCTGCTACTCTGAAGTTACGTTATATGTCGCCGATTTTGTTAATAACTTGTACTCAAGTCAATATACCTAATTTGAACATTCCACTGTGTATCCTTAGTTCTCTGCTACCCCATGCCTTCAAGAAAAATATTTTACAAACCGTAATTGTAAATCCCTAGTCACGATTCCCCAGACAAAATAAAAAATTAAATACTAATCTTTTAATGAAATACAAAGCAACTTTTGAAATTTCTCTGGTAGCGAGATCTAAATTGACGCATGAAAGAGCTCTTTTGGCCTATTTGCATAATAAACGATTTGAATTCGAATTATCGTATCGTGGTGACAATAACGTGACCTAAAACGTGTGTAAGGGTGTTGGAGGGGGCGTGGGGGGATTAAACGTAGAAGCCTTATAAGTAAGTTATGACGTAGATGTTGTGCAAAGTTTGTGTAAATGGGTACACACGTTTTCTGTAGCGTGAATATTTTACTGTATCAAGGGGAAGGTAATGATGCAATTAAGTTATACACAGTATAACTAGGTAGCTAAAAGCATTACCTTACGAGGTTGCTATACTGATGCAAAAGTACAATGACGTTATGTTGCTTTTAAGTAAGTGAAGTTTGAAAAATAAATGTGATAAATTTGTACGAGTAATCATAAATTTTGTCTAAATCGACGATACAGCCATTGCGATTTAAAAAGCAGGAAACCAAAGTGTTCTCGAAAGCAATTCATTTGGAAATACGTAAAGTGTATTGAATCCGAGGCGTCAGCGCTACTAAACCTCAAATATTCCGGCCCTTGGTAACTAGAGCGTAGCAATTTTACAAATTGCCAACCTTTGTGGGCCCGCCAACAGATGCGAGTTGAATTCCAATTCCTGTTTACCCTTCAAGTTTATTAATACAATAATATGACAAGATTCTTCGAGTGTCCCTTCTGTTTGCTGTGTAAACATTTAGTCTATGTCTTGACATCACCCTTCACCTTACACACACAAGCGCAGGTTGTTTGAACAGGCTAATTTGCTTCTCTATCGGGTTGACATGTTCATGTTTGATATTAGATATGAAACGTAAATTGAAACTTCATACTTGGTAAACATATGCCTTCATATAACTTTCTATATAGAATTGAATTGACGTAACATGTTACTCCATTCCGCAGTGACATCTGAATGTAAGCTTTTAAATTATGAATAATAATGTAAACTCCACATACAAATGGCATATCCGGCGCAATTCATTTTGCAGTACGATACATTATTTTTATATAGAGTCCTGTTTTATTAGCGGCAAATATTTTTAGGGTGTCATCTATATTATATAAAAATAACGAATGGGCAAAATTTTTCGAGAAATTTATTGAAATTTGTACAAATGAATGAATTATTGCTATTCTAATACTGAAATAAGAAGTATAAATGAAACTTGTTTTATTCATAACGACATGGATGAGTTTATGCCACCAAGGCGCAAAATAATTGGGTTTATTTTTCTTTAGTATGGAAAATTTTCATACAATTAACAGGGTTATTGTTTCGTGTAAAGTGGTACAAATGACCACCACATACCTACATCTCCAAATATTTGCTACTAATAAAAAAGGACCTTATATACGATATATTAATTTTGTAGGTCTTATATATTTATACAATTGTCTATCTTTATGGATAAAGAATATAGACATCTGTGTTGATCTGCTAGTTTTATAAGAACGGAATACTACACTACAATACAAGTCAAACAAAGAGGACTGAAATATTATAGCTTATGTATTACATAGAGAGCCTGAAGGCAAAGTATCCAAAGGTAAATCCATGGATATACTAGTGAATAAAATACTTGTAAATCCATAAATAAACAATGATTGACTGTCAATTCCAGGCAACGTCCTTAAAGTTATGTCTTCATTAAAATACATGCTATCCCTTTTTACGCTATACCTCTAGCCAGATAGAGATGAGCATTAACAAATTCACAGTTAGTATTTCGGGGGTTACCATTATGAGGTACACCCACATAATATCTTCATAGGTTTCCACCAGCTGCACCACGATGTGATATATATCACGGTTCTTTTATGATCAACGGCATGGTATAATTTTGACATAGGAATGTAATTAATGTCATAATTTGTGTAAAACTATATGTCATTGATGATGCCTTTATGTTAACATTAATCATGCCATCAACGTTAAAGAACGGTGATAGGCTCTCTGATCTACCTGCGACTGTTAAAATGATCCTATCTTTATCTGTCAGTGTACTCGTACTGGACAAACGGAGATATTATAAGCAAACGTTTCTAGGTTTATATGCACATAATATGTATAGTCTTCTCGAACAATAAGTATATGTTATGTTGGACGGTAGATGCCAATCTTTATCTCGGAGATAATAAAATTCTCACGTTATATCCTAACGGGGAAGAGAAGGAGGATGCGGATAGTGAATGCAGTGAATTTATGGCACGTCTTGGAACCGTGGCGTCGCTGGAATTTCTGTCAGCTCTACCCGTATAAGTAACATACCGAGTTTTATTGTTGAGAAATCTTTTTACAATCAAAGAAACCTGAAGCTTTTGTTTCATAATTTAGTCAAGAGATTGCAATGAGTTTCCTTCGAGCCATTGTATTTCTAACCCCCGAACGATCGAGGGAGTGTTATAAATTTGATACGTTTGTCTGTATGTCTGTTTGTCTGTGGCATTATAACTTAACAACGGATGGTCCGATTTGGATCCGATTGTATTTATTTATTAGAGAATTTGGTCGAGAATGTTCTTAGCTAGGTCTGATAAAAATTGGACCAGTGGTTTCCAAGATCTTTTAGTATCTTTGATATCAGATGGGTTCTCTGGAACGGCAATAGCTAGATGGTTCGAATTTGAGCTCAAATATTTAGATCCATGGTGCGTTTCCGACAGCGTTTGAAGATCTGATGATGACCAGGAAAAAGTAAGCGAACTTCAATTTCACAGTATGAAACTGGAAGAATTTGAAGATCATCAGCCCGCCGAAACCATAATAGTTAGATGGGGTTTTCTCGAACTAAAGTTATAGGGAATCCTGAGACAATACAACACAAAAAAAATTAAAGATGGCGGTCAAAAAATGAATGTAAATGATGTGGAGCTAGGAATTTTAAGATATAGCTCAGCGTAGGGCGTAGCCCGGAGCGTCCCCGCCTTCAGGCATCGCAGGTCTAACCTGGTGAATGTTCTTCGCCATGTCAGAGGACAATTGGATCAGTGGTTCTAACATCTTGGAGTATCTTCGGATGTTGGACTATGATGGGATCTCTGGAACGATAACAGTTAGGTGGTTCGAGTTTGAGCTCAAATGTGTATGACCATGGTGAGCTTCCCACATCTGGAACCTTAAGAATCTGATGATGACCAGGAAAAAGTATGGGGGTTTCCGCAATGGTACGGCGAGAGTTTCTTAATTTAGAGTTATAAAGAAAAGAATCAACTCCATTGGTCCTTAAATTAGAATCAAAATTCTCTCTTCGTCCAGTTTCTTCCCAGTGGAGTTTATTTTCCGTACTCGTGCTTATTTATGTACGTATTTCAGTATAATTGTTTTAAAGTTCCATTAGCACTTTAAGAGCTTATTATTCGCTGCAAAAAGGCCTTGCATTTGTTAAGATGTAAATTTATTCCGGGAGACAAAGGACCGCGAGCTCTCAGCCGAGACTGGATCACTCGGGGCCAGGCTCGCAAAAACTTCGACTCATATGCTATTGAATTAAAGACTTTACTGCCTTGCTAATAAAAAAATAAACAATTTGTCTTCTAGGAAGGCCACAAATGGAACCCAGGCTTGCTTATAGCTTCTCAAGGACTAATAATTGTTGCTTATTATGCGTGGTCAGATCTTGTACTTCGGAAACTTTATTATTGGTATTTCCTCCGTTAATAGTGTCGTGCCGGCTATTAAGAATAGCACCACCCCTACTCTTACGAGGCGACTAAGGGTCATTGTGGATATTATTTTACACCTAGTAGACGGGATAGGCTCGCCACCTATCACGTTTCTCTGTCTACCCCCTCGGGAATTATGGTCATGAGAGTTATGCTATGCTATGCCTCCGTTAATATTACTGCAAAGTAGTTAGAATGAAGTACGAACACAGTTTAGAATCTTCTACTTCTTGCCGGCCATCACGAACAAAGATGCAATTGGTTCTCTCATCTTTGGTGAGATTTTATAGGTTGATCCGGAGGCCGACAGGAATTATGGCATCAGCGGCCACACACTTCCCACAAAAAATCTCTATCGGTCCCATATCCCCGGTTTCTCTTTCTGACGGCTTGTCTTCCAGCTTGAATGGTCACCTCCTTCATCGTCTGTCACCACATCAGCGATCGTTAGCTCGTTCTTTAAGGTCAGACCCAATACCGGCTCGATAAAGCAGTCTGAAAACTGTCCTTAAATCGCAGCTTCTGACCGCCAGCTTTGTTCCAGCGTAATGAACAACTTATTTGTTTTCCCGACTATAATCAGTTATATTACAGTTAATTTATATCCCTCATTATAGGTAGATACATTGTTATCATTCATTATACTTTCTTCCTTAAATTCTCGAACAGTTTTGGTGTCTTCATTACATTTCATTAATAATACACGTTTCAAATCGCAATGTAAGTAGAAATGTTCGTCTGCCAACAACACGTTGCTACTCACTTGCAACGTCTACAAGCTTCATACTGGCACCATCTGCCACGCAAGAAATAGTTATTGTTAATTAATCCACTACTATTATCGCACCCAGCAACCCGTCGCCTCACGTCGGTGTTGCCACCCTATTTCCATTTGCAATGTACATGTCTTTTGTTTCTGGACCAGCAGCCGCTTTGTGTGCCGCCACCGTTTGTGCCGTATGCAAATATTTGTCTAACCGAGGTTACTGCTTTCACGGCCGTACATAATTTTTCCTGACTTGGGGTTTAAAAGTTTAAACTTCTGTTTACACTGCATTTTCCTCTGCACATTTCTGTTGAAACTTGTTCAAGAAACTATTGCACCCCTGCTTATTTTGATAAGAAAAAAAAAGTTTTATGATATTGTCAAATGTGTTGTCTGGAAGAAATAGCTTAAAGCTATAAGGCCGCCAATTGTATTTGTATTTTGTATCTTTTATTCTGTCCTGTATTTTTGTCCTGTATGCAATAAAGGATATTCGTATCATCTCAAAGGAAGTGAAGGAAGAAACTTTGTGTAACGTCTTTTCTCTAAGATGATGGTGATGATGAAAATTCAATGGAATTTACTGGAACTTTTAGAATTTTACAACAGATTATAAAAGTACCGCAAACTCGGAGGACGAAAGGGCGAACTTGAAACCTTCATAATCACAAAGCCCACAGAATCACCGCTGCTATTTCATATACGTTACATATTTCTTGCAAATGACCTTAATGTTAAGGCTTTCTTAAGTCTCGTGTCATCTCTATCTAGAGATATGGCGTATAAAGGTATAGCATGTATTTTAATGAAGACTTATCATTAAGGACGTTGCAGCTGCTGTCGGATAGTATCTTATCCTAGTAGTATAATCTGAATTTTCTCTTATTTTTTCAGGTAAACTTTGCTGGATTCATATATTTCCCGTAAGTGAAACAAGTTACTAAAAGACTGATTTTACTCTGTACTTACAAGAACGTAGATACACGTATAACCAGTAAATATGACTTTCAGGGAGATGAAATTTCGAGTTGCTGCCGTAACTTTGAGTAATATGGGTTAAGGTGAAGGGTATGCTCATATTACGTAGTACCTACCTATCTACCTATAAGTAATATTATTATGTAAAGTCACGAAGAATTTGCAGGTTACCTACAAGTTTAAGAAGCGTTGGTGAAAGTCGATTTTAGTAAAGAAACGAAGCCATATCGATCAGTATAAGTTTAACACACATAAGGTAAGGCGAAAAAAATCATGATGATGTGCAGTAGGCGTTCGGTAATCCGGCGGCACCCATATTTTTCCCCTATTACTGGAAATGCCGGATTATTGGATTTCTATATGAAATAATTGTATCATAGTAAAAATCTATATTATTATACGTTACACATAAAAAATAGTACCATTATTAATTAATATTGATAATAGGTTGTCTCATTATCATGTTCAACATTCAAAATTTCAAAAGAAAAAAGGATGAACAATCTGCATAATACGATTAATACGCTCCCCCGCTCTGTAATCCGGCAGTTTAATGTGTAAACTGTCGGATTATTGAGCGGGAGAGTTGATTCGAAAAAGCCGGACTATTGGACGTGCCGGATTACCGAGCGCCTACTGTACATACTTTTGATTGATTTTAAAGGGATCAAATTGTCAATATAAAACCTGTGCCGTGATAAGACAAATTCCACCTATTTCTGTTTATTTAAAAATACGGCCAACAGAGTTGGGGACAGCCGAACATTGACATCTACGTGAGCAACATTTTAAAAGCACTTAGCATTAAAATAAAGCTCGTATTGTTCTAAATGTGGCATTTTGTTTTTACATTGCCATTCAACGCGCAGTGCCACGTGAACTGGAGTATGTAACCGCATGTGGTGCCTGCCAGTCACAGAATTTTAGAGGTTACTCTACCTGCATAATTAAGTAGAGCATATTATTTTGAACAAGTGTACTGACTTTATTATTATTACGATCTGAAGACAGTAAACTAAGGGCGGCTAATTCAAATCCCATCCACAGTCGTCAAAATTTAAATAAAAAGCTCGTCCATCCATTGCCCGCCTTCAAGAAACACACTTCATGCTTTATACCTGTTAATTTTACATTAGATCTCATAAGAAGTATGAAATTGTGACAATGAATAATTAATACTTTTAAAAAAATGAGTACTTACCGCAGAGTCATTCTAATTGTATACTTACGTAAACTTATGTCTCGAACAAGAGTCTAAGCCTATTATCCCGCAGTTTACTTCAATATTTTTACTTCAGTTCCTCACAATTCCATCAATGACCCGAGTCAATTTCCCAGACGTAAGTGGGAAATCGAACAAACTAAAATAAATGGCGCATAGTTGGAACCTCTCAGGGAGATGAAATTCTGGGTCATCCACTCATCCCACCGCCCCGGCATCAAATAACTACCGACATCGACTGTAAGTAATAATAATATTATTATAAAAAGTCAGCCGCAATTTTATATTTCCAAACAAATTAAATATAAAATGCGAAAATATGTTAAAATATATCATTAAATGGACAAGATCAAGTCGCGCACGCACATGATAATGGACAAATGATTAATCGTTGTATGGGTTGAAAAAAATCTGTTTTCCGGTTATTCGTCACTATAAAATAATAAACACTATATCACTATATCGTCACTATATATAAATAAACAATAAACTAGGTCTTCAAACCAAATATCATGCCAATAGGTGCAAAAAGGTCTGTATGTGATTTACAGATAGACATGATCAAACTACAGGTGTTCTTAGTTGACTACGAAACCCATTTAATGCCCAACAGTGGACAAGCCATGACTAACAAAATAAATAATAATATTAAAATATAACCCGAAACACCAATTTTTAGCCACGAGTCCGTATAACTCGACATAACAAATTTATATAGTAAATCGACCTTATTCTTGTGAATTTCCGGTAGAAAGAGTTGTTCAGTTTTTTATTATTTTTATTAAAGTTGTTCAGTTATTGATATAGATTCTATTGAGTCTTACTGCGAGAGATCAATGAGCATTATAAGTCACACCAATGCTCATATACCGAGTCCGTAATTGGTTATTAACTTTAATACCTAAATATAATATACCTACCTACTCTTACGTCCACACTGAAATGCGAGTAGATACTCGTATTTGGAATTCTGAAAATAGGATTTTAGAGAATAACATAAATTCATTATAAACCCTTACTACCCACCCTTACCTGATACTGTCATCAATATATTCACTGTAAAGTACTACCTAAGTGTAGGTGTATTAGCATAATATAGTCTTTATAAATAAGAATAAGAATAAGAATAGTTTATTTGTGCGGTAAAATTACAGTGGAGTAGGAACTTAAGCATACATTACATTAAACTTATTTAAGCATACATTATATAAAATTAATGAGCAACCAGTTATCCTACTATAGGCGCTGACCTCCGAACTAGGAAGTTCCTGTATCTCGGAGGACAGATCTCTTCTTTGACCAGTGCAAATGAACATGTAACAGAACTAAAAGTACAAAATTTGGAAGAAAGAAAAATAAGAACAGTAATAAAGGTTAATAAAAGGGGTGGTGTGTGTGTGGGTGTGTGTGTGTGTGTGTGTGTGTGTGTGTGTGTTGGTTGTGTGTTTATTATTATTATTGTGTTACCTTTAAAAGTTTCTCCGTGCTCTCGTGATCAAGACTACTAAGCCAATCTCGTACCATTTTCTTTATGACGTATTTTGTTTTCGAAGCAGTTTGCGAGTTACCAGATTGATTGAGTTGTCTATAAAGAAATGAAGAAAGGAATGCGAATTGACGTTGTGCAAAGCTAGTTTTACTCTGGGTCGTAGGGTAGTAAGCACGTCTACCCGTCGTAGTCGTAAGTTTTGGTACGGTAAAGGTGTGGAAGCGAAGAATACTAGCATTGATGTAAAGGTGTCTAACTGACATAAAGCCTGTTTCCTTGTAGAGAAGATCAGTAGGATACCGACGTGGTTTTCGAATCATGACCTTAATTACAGCTCTATGCGCCCGCTCGAGCTCGAGCAAATGTGTACCAGCAGCACCCCCCCAAACATCAATGCAATAGACCAACAGGGAATGGCAGAGAGCCATATAAACCTGTGACAGGAGTTTGGTTTCAGCTACATCGCGGAGTTCTCTAAAAATAGGTATCAATCTCCTAATTCTCGAGGTAAGTGCTGATATTTGTGGCTGCCAATTTAATCTTTCGTCGATGATCACTCCCAAGTACTTGATAGACGTTGTTCGGGTGAGCAAACCACACTTGCAGTTAACTTTAATTGTATTAGAGCAGTTGCATGGGTAATTATGTATTGGTATTGAGAAGTTGGGTGGGGGCCTAGATTTGGACGTTATGCCGAAGCATATGAATTTTGTTTTCGAGACATTTATTGTCAGCAAATTTCTCTCCAACCACTCAGAGACAAGTGACAAGCCCGTCTCTGTGTTGTATTGGACTTCATTCCAAGAGGAGCCATGAAATATCAGAGCCGTATCATCGGCGAAGGCAAGTATGTGGCCGTTATTGAGTTGCAGATTACAAAGGCTATTGACATAGGCCAAAAATAACGTGGGGCCGAGTGTGCTGCCCTGTGGTATTCCGCATGTGATAGTGTTGCTGGAACTACTGACATCTGCCACCCTGACAACCTGCTGTCTATCAGTAAGGTAGTCTCGAAACCATTGCAGAGGCTCTCCTCGTACTCCTAGGCCATTTAGTTTGCTTAAAAGGATTGGGATTGAGACAGTGTCGAAAGCTTTCTGGAGGTCCAGAAAGACTCCGACACATCTCTCCCCAGAATCTAAGTATTTAGTAATGTGGCCAGAAAGTTGAATGACGGCATCCCCCGTGGACCTCCCCGAACGGAAACCAAATTGGTTTGGTGCTAGCAAGCCTTTATTTTCGAGAAATTTTGTTAGTCTGGCATTTACTACCTTTTCCAAGATTTTACTGGTCACATTTATGAGGGAAATGGGTCGGTAGTTCGACACCGTAGTTTTATCACCTGCTTTATGGATTGGAATTACAATTGCCTTTTTAAACGATGCCGGAAACACACCCGAGGCCAGACTTAGATTGCAAAGGTGAGCTACAGGTACTGCCAGTATCACTCTGCATGTTTTAAAGAGCGCCGCTGAAATCTGGTCACCACCAGAAGAACTATCACTCCGTAGACTGCGAATTATTTTATCAATTTCTATGTAATCAGTCGGATAAAACATTATGGAATCCACAGTGTCCGACGACGTAACCTCTTTGGATAGCTCTTCTTCTGTAAGGTTCATTTTTTGAAGGATATTATTTGCTAGGTCACATCCAATCGAGGTGAAAAATTTGTTTATTATATTCAGAGACTGAGTGGGACAACTGTGGAGTCCCAATAGTTCGGAGTTAGTAGATTTGCGTGACGAAATGTTGCATACCTGTTTTATCGTAGCCCAAGTGGCTTTGCTATTGCCCAAATTCTTTTGCAGTTCTGCCCGGTAGTAATTTATTCGCATAGCCTTAGCTGTGTTGTTACAAATATTGCGGTACGTGGTGTAATTAGATTTTAATATTAGATCGTCGGGGTTTTTCCTATGTAAGAGGTGGAAGCGATCTCTTTTACGAAAACAATTAATAATACTGGTGGTGATCCACGGCTTCAGTGGCCTCTTCCTTCGTGTGAAGGTAATTTTATGTGAATTTAGTGAGACGAGTTCCTGTAGTAACGCGGTCAACCGTTCCGCTGCTATATTGGAATCCCTGATCATGAGAAAAGGGCTCCAGTCGTAGTCGTTCAGAGCCTTGCTAATAGCATCATAGTCTATTTTGGTTCGAGAAATGGGACCTATTGATTTGTTATTTTCTGAAAGGGAGCTATGTACTGATAATAAGAGGGCGCAATGATCAGTAATATCTGTGTCAAACACAAACGATTCTGCCTTACCAACCAATTTTGTCATAATATGATCTAAACAAGTCGAGCCGTGAGTGGCCATGGTTATTGTAGGTATCAGTCCGTGTGAAGCGACTATGTTCAGGTATTCCTGCACTGCACCATCATTACTGCCAGTCGACAAGGTATCGATGTTAATGTCGCCCGCCACAACTATATTGCGCGAACGAATGCTTGCTAGGACAGTGTCCAATGAATCCGAAAAAGAAGACAAATTTTTGAAACAATATGGTCTGTAAATTCCTAATATTGAAGTATTATTAATTTTAGCAGCTAGACAATTTGCCTCACTAAGGTCTACCTCATAAACGAATGCGTTCAAACTACGTTTAGTGTACATGACTACCCCATCGTTCTGGTTAAAACTTCGTTTAGTAAAATGCATGTCATACCCCTCGATGAGCGGAGGGGCCGAAATGTCACTGCACCAACACTCCGATAAAATTATTACATCGGCTTCGACATTAATACGCGTTAGAAAGAGAAGAAAACTATCTAGATTTTTATTAATACTTCGGATATTTAGTGAGAAAATATTAAAACGATTAGTCTGGTCACGATAAAACTGTTGCCTAAACGAATTAGGATCAGAAATGCGCGTTGAAGGAATGCAATTAGATGATTCAATTTCATTACTGAGATAATTAACGTTATTGAATTTTAAATATATCATGCAGAATCTGAGGCAAATTTTTTAAACGGTTTATTGGACCAAAACTATCGTGTGAGTACACTCCGATGGGTATTTTGAGGTTTTGTATACAGTTTGATCCGTGTAGGGACAAATTAAATAAACTACCTATAGTGGCTTGACGTTTCGTCGTACGCACCGGCCGCTCGAGCTCAACCCAGTGGCGGCTACACGGAGACGGGACGTAGTCGAGGGGGAGGGGTACGTGAAGCGTGATATTGTTATAATAATAAGTTATGAATTGTGTGATTTGATGATTATGTGTGGGTTGTGTTTTGTTTGAATGATAGGTTGTGTGAGAGTAGTGTGAATGATTCGGTGTATTTGTACGGAATGATTGTGCAGTATCTGGGATTGGTTCTGTGTTATACCCCAATACACCAGTAAGGAAGTTAATAGAGGAATTAAGTTTCGTTAGCGAAAAAATTTGACGGACGATTATGTATAGGTGAACTGATTCACACAAAAGTCATGCCTCGCTGGTGTTCCGGAGGGGTGGTGCTTCCAATTGCCGCGGGGCAGGCGGTGTCGGCGATGACCCGGTGACGTCAGCGACCGGTTCTGTTTTCTCGTCCTGCAGCTGATCGGCGTTACGAACAAGTATCGCCGTTTCACCTTCCCGTCGTCTCAGGAACACTCTTCCATTTTTTATCCAGCAATACTGGTAATCGTGGTTTTTCGCGTATTCGCGAGAGATGTGATATGTACGCTTGGTTCTAGGAGTCAGTAGATCAGAAATAAAAATATGGGATGCGTTATTTCTGATTCCTAAGTGTGAAGCATTCAATTTATTGGTGTTTCGCTTATTATACGATCTACACGCCGTCAGTATGCTATTCCTTATTGTTCGGTTTCTGAGTTCAACTATGATGTGCTGGACATCATCATGGGACGTGCGCCTGCGATATATATCAACTACATCGTCAGATGTGTACCTGATGGACAGAACATTGCACAGCTGTTGAAAGTAGGATATTAACACTTCTTGTTTACATACTGGTACGTTGCGGATTTCTAAACGATTTGAGTTTAGTGATTTTTGTGTTTCTTCCGATTGATTTTCAAGTTCCTTTACCTGCTGTACCAATTTGCTAATCAACTTTTTCATTTTGGTGTTATCTTTCTGCAATACAACCATCTCTGACTTGATGTTGTCATAGAAATCGTTCAGCTCTTTAAACGAAGTCTCGAACTCCTGCTGCAGTTTATCCTGTCTCTCCTGTATAGATTTGAACTGCTCGCTAATACGGGAGATCTGATTACATTGTTCCTCTTTTGTCTCCGTCATCTGCTTCAATATCTCTTCCTTGACCGATGTAATCTGATTGTTGATTTCAACCAAAAACTTTTTAAAATACGAATCCAACTCGCCAGTTGAGATGCAGGATTTGTGACCGCATCCCGTTGGAGATCTTTCGTCATTGTCATTCTCGCTATCATCAGACAGTCTCTCATTCATCTCGTCCTTCTCCTCCACAGAATCCTGCGGTGAAGTCTCAGCCTTCTTGGCCTTATCCGTACAGGTGGTACAGTTCCAGGATTTTATTGTTTTGAGCTTATTGTATTGTACCGAGGTGATACTAAGGCACTTGGGGTGGAATACAGACCTGCATTCCACACAAGATAAGCCTGTACCATCTTTTACCGGTTTATTACATACGTTACACTTCATTTTTATGATGTAGGTAGGTATGGTATAGGAGGTAAGTCTTACGTAAAATCCGAGAGAATGCGCTGCGCACGGATGGCACGTACCAGGCACGCAGAAAACTGCAGAGATGTCAGCGAAGCTCCAGTTGGTCGGTAGCGTTTGGTGGGCGGTGCTATCTATTCACCGTGGATGCAGGTGTGTCGCAGCAACACGGAGACTTAGCGATGTGTGCGCCTTGGAGTCTGTATGATGTCCCGCGTTCTATGATATCCTGGTACTTTGTCGAATTATCACTCGTATTAAAATTCCGAATTTAAATATTATTTCCTAACTAAAAACACGTCTGTCTTCATTGGTGTGCGGAAGGAAGGGATATTGTATTAGTTAGTATTTTAAACGGAAATGAAAAATATTTTTCTGATCAAAATTATTCAATGACTTTATCGAAACCAAAATATCATGCTGGCATTAAAGTTCGAAAGGTTACGTAAAGTTTACGTTACCTCTTTTAAAATAAGACTTTACAGATTTTGGTATAACTTTTAAATTAATTGAGACTACCTTTCATTTTCACTACCCATCAGTTTCACTCTTTAATCACCTACGTTTATGCCCCGTATCTAAAATTGATATTAATCATTTATTCCAGTCTCGTATCAAAATCTTTTATATGTTATTTAAAACTTTAACGAGGCAAACAAACCAAATGCTTTTTATAACAAGAACAAAATGTGTCGAACCGTACGTGCTAAAACTGTATATGTAGAAGGATATCTAATGCTTAGTCCGCTAAGTCATATGTATTTTCTTTGTGAATCTTCTTTCAGGGCAAAGCTTTTACCGTCGACAGGGATGTATGTACAGTGACGTACGTCAGTGAGACTATGACAAAGTGAGACGCGGCAAGTGGCGTGCCCTATCGACACCAGCGCTTTCCTTTTTGTCTGCCAATGATTGATGAGTATTGCTTGCTGTTGCCTCTCAGATGACAATATTGACGCGGCGGCGCTGGATTCTTTATCTCCCTCGTCTATGACGTCATCGCTTATTATGAGATAGATTTCGCGTAAGGAAAATATATGGCTGTCTTCAATATTGATCGCCGATAGGTCGCCACAGAATTTGCTTGTTCCGATTTTGTTGGAGTTTTCACAAATGCTAATTCTATTTTTTGTTTCTGTTATATAGGACATACGTTGAAGTACCCTTAGATAAAGCTAGAATGTATAAATACAAGAATAAACCCCAACAGAGTATCAAACATAAATTCTTTACAATTTGTACTCGTACTCGTATACATTCCAAGATCCTATTTTAACATGTTACCTGACTTCGATTCCGATCCTGCTTCTGAATTCCGATATAGCTACCACGTCCGATACATCTCTGATCGCCGATATATGTCTTGTGGCCGTACCCGCAAATAGACTTGTGGGTTTACCTCGTGATTTCGTAAAATATTTGTACGCGTGGTTCAGATAACTGGCAAATCCACTAGCTTCTATACTCTCTCGATTCTCCCCGACTCGGCGAGAATATATGATTAGATAAAATGAGCAAGAGAGCGTCGCAAGATTTATGGAAGTAAATCCTAGAGATTAATGTTTTTGAAAATCGTGCCAGTCTAAATCGAGTGCATTCTCAATTATCCGTCTTCCATTATCAGCTAAACTATTCAAATGAAACTAAATTTTACTATTGCTTTTCAAATAAGTATCTTTACTTATAGTTTCATATTTCACGTTCACTCGTGACTGGCCTAAAGGCCGTCTCAGATTCGGTAACCAATTTTCACTCACCTGCAAATTAGAAAAGTATTCTACTTATCAAACCAAAGCGGTTAATCCTTCGGTACAATTTTAAGAGGTTTTTTAAAAAATCACTATTGCAGTTAGTCCCAGCATCCATGCTCTGCAAGAAATCCATTTCCAGGTATCTGTCCCAATTTTATTAACTACAATTCTGCAAGGTCAATGTAATTTAGATACTTATGTGTAACTTTAGTTTGATCAACGTGAAAGGAACACCGCAGATAGGTAGTTACACCTAACGGTCACGACCTTTCAATAACACCGCCCTTTGTCCTAGTTTGATTGATGTCTGCCTGTTTCGCTTCTGTGGAATTTCTATCGATTCTACCTTCGGTTGACAATTTCTCAGTAGCCTTTTGTTTCGAAACACTATCAACTCAAATTAATGCTACGCAATTCCTTCATTTATCTTTCCGTTTGAAATTCGAGGAGAAAATTGTTTTAGTTTTCTATAACATTGAAAATTGGATGGTTCTGACCGGAGTGGAAGAGCAGCGACCGTGCCAAACTACCGATGTGCTTTGTGTAGCGCGAAATGGACCACACGAGCTCTTGTCTGCAGCCGAGGCTGCAAATCACAAGGCAGACCACAGGAAATTTGAGGCAAAGAGGCCTTTATAAACAAATGTTATGCTAACGTGACTTTCTACTCAACATGTGCTGTTTGAATTACTGAGGAAGAGAGAACGAACCAATGTTTATATTATATCAACCAATAAAATTAATAGATTACTATCAAGCCGATTCTCCGAATGTGTATAATAAGCGATTCAATAATAAAGGCTTTATGATTGTCATAAATTGCAATAGGCTTTTACCTACAAGCGACTATAACGATGAAGGCGTGTCTAAACGATTATTGGCAGTAAGGCTAGAACCGAAATTAAATGCACATGGCGTATTCTCATAACAATTTCATGGAGTATCAACACTGCAACGATGGATAATCCGAGCCAAATCTAAACACTGTTCAAAATTCAATTGCGAATAGGTGACGCAGTGCCAGCATCAAAATTGTGATTGTGACCCATTTCCGGGAATGAAACACTATATTGATGAATGTTATTCGAAATACATTCTAATTGTTTCGTCGATTGAAACGTTATTTCATCAGTTTTACGGTTAAAAACATTTACCCACTTCATGTAAACTGATTTCGTGTTGTACTTCAATCTGACTCTTATAGCACTTAGTAACGGTTACTGTTAAATCAATTTCAAAACTATAGACTAAGTATTCTATCCACAATTAAACCAAAAGTAAACGAAATGTAAATGTTTCCTGACTTCGGGCAATGCGCAAAAAGTTTTCCTATTAAAAGTCTATATTGCGACAATTCACTAGTGCATAATGCCCACATTATAGCTCAAGTTTAATGCTTATCACGCAAACTATCAAAAGTTGGTCTGTAAAAAGTCGATGGTAGGTACTTATGCTGTGTTTATGGAAGCTCAAATTTCCTACCCTTTATTTGTCGCCCTCCTTAAGCGTTCTCGTATAAGGTTTCGGTCCCTTCCCGTCTTTCAGCATGCCAACTTCGCTAGTAATGTATACCCGAGGCCTAGTCGGTAGGTGTACAAATAAAACAAGGAACAGGGGACTTGG
The DNA here is from genome assembly GCA_947369225.1 of Hofmannophila pseudospretella. Lineage (NCBI taxonomy): Eukaryota > Metazoa > Arthropoda > Insecta > Lepidoptera > Oecophoridae > Hofmannophila > Hofmannophila pseudospretella. The sequence goes on from OX376316.1 coordinate 11,045,568, forward strand.
CAAGAGCGCTTCGTATCTAAAAAGTTTTTCTATCAACAGTACGAGGAAATTTATGGCGACAATTTTAGTAGGGCATAATATCGTGAGTATAGTGGAAATGGATCTGACTTACGACTCCAGGAAACCACGTAATTTATTTTCTGAATGGACTATAAATTAACAAATAGTTTGTTTGATATTAATCAATCCATGAGCAGTAAGCTGTGAAGTGAAACTTTGAAAACTATAGCAGACATTTTTAACATGCTTCGCCCTGACATAGCAACACATAATATGTAAGTAGGTACGAGTATATACACATTTTACATGTCTATTACAGCGCACGATGACAATGATACCCTGTCCGACACAGTTCCTGCAACAATTACTTTTTCAATTGTCATTCAACCAACATGCATGAAAATTATTTCATCAAACTAAACGATAGATATATTCAGTTGTTTATCTGCTCTACTGATCATGTATAAGCCTGCTATTTATTCAGTTATCATGACGTATTGTTTTGCATCATCCGGTGGATTTTGCGGCTTCGGTCAGATCACGTTGATATACCTACGTATACACTGTATTTATGAGGATATGCATTAACTTCGCCAAACACTTCTGTAGCTTTTACATAATATATTTGACAATGGAAGTGATCCTCAAAAACGCTTCGTTTTCGAGTAACTTGCTATTTTGTTTTACTAAATTTAATTGAGTTATACAATGAGTAAGGGTTACCTGAAACATAACTCTTACAAACTATTTGCTTTTTGTTTGCACATGTAATTAATAACTTATGTCATGATTCATCATCATCAGCCTACTCTAGTCCACTGCTGGACATAAGCCTCTCCCAGGGCGCGCCATTAAGCCCGACCTTTGACTCTTCTCATCCAGTCGCTGCCAGCCACCTTGCGCAGATCGTCGCTCCATCTAGCAGGGACGCCCGTCCCACACTACGTTTGCCCAAACGCGGTCTCCACTCCAGAACTCGTCTACCCCAGCGGTTGTCGGTTCTGCGACAGATGTGACCGGCCCACTGCCACTTCAGCTCGCTAATCTTATGAGCTATGTCGATAACTTTTGTTCTATGCCGGATCTCCTCATTTCGGATTCGATCCAGCAGAGATACTCCGAGCATAGCTCTATCCATAGCACGCTGAGCGACTTTAATTTGTGAACCAGTCGCACCGTCATTGTCCACGTTTCGGCTCCGTAAGTCATTACTGGTAGGACGCACTGGTTAAAGACTCTTGTCTTTAGACATTGAGGTATGGACGACGAGAAGATGTCATGATTCGGTGTTAATCAAAATACGTAATAAAGAGTATGGCATACTAGATAACTTAAGGTAAGGTATTTAGTCTGTATGAAAATAAAAACTAAACAAAATATAAAAATGTTATATAGCAAATTACTACTTCGGTGTTCTGAGTACAGTGTCGAAGATAATGCATAACCAAAAAAACACTGTGTATAATTAATAGGAGATTCTATGGCCAGCCAGGGTCAACGGACGAACCGTTTCGCAATTATGAGGTCTTTACCGATATTTATCAGTGGATTATTAAATTTATTATAGCAAATTCGCATGCTTTCATTTATCAAAATTACGAGGTTTTGCAATGCACAATGCAAGGCACTATTTAAGCTTTTACCAAATATAGATTATTCCGTAATATCTTGTAGCTTATAATATTGTAGGTACTCATATCATATTTTTTTTTCATGTGTTACAATTGATCTTAAAAATATATATTATATGATCATACATGAAACCCTGAGTAGGGCATCGCAATATAAAATAAGAGATTACAGTAAAGAGATTATAATAGTTGTAAAATAAAGAGCTGAACTCAAAGGCAGAGACTATCACCAGGCTGGTTTCCTCCTGTCACTAAGCAATATGAAACTCTAGCTCACCTGAATAGTCAGTTATGCGTAGTCTAGACCATGCCATGCCATGCCATCACCAAAGCTGTAGCGGATCTTGCGGAGATTAGTCCATACACAGCAGATGTATTATTGGTTAGTTCCATAACTAAATGTTAGTAAGCGGGTGTACACACACAAATAGCACAAATAATATCTTAAATTCACATAAAATAATGAAGTTTTCTTCAAAGCGAAAAAGCGCGGGAACTGCGCGTCAACCAAGTACGTGTTTACGCAGGAGCCTTCATTGAACGACTGACTCTGATTTTGCTTTTCTCGTTCAATATGGCGGACACGCGATTTCATTGTGGTTCGGTCTTGTCTTCCGTACATTCACTCGTTCCATGGCCAGTGGCGCGCGGTTTTAAGGCGAGCATAGAGCACACACTACTCATTGACCGAAAAAACACCAGCTCTGGCCCAAACATAGTCCCCGCCTTGAAAGGATCCTTTCAACAATATCGAATGACAATTAACAATAATAGTGAAATTATTCTACATATTTTTTTTATTAATTAATAAAATGTGACATTATCACAAACATTTTCTTATAAGTACCCTAAACAAAAAAAAGAAAAACCAATTAACATTTACTGGTTAGGAAGAGGGCATAATCTAATTATTGGACGTTTGAGAGTACCATACTTCGTTTTTATTAGAGCTACCCGTACTCTGTCATCCTTTCCGGGGTACAATTCTTGAATTATACCTAATGGCCAATGTAATGGAGGGGCGTTGTCATTCATTATTAACACTACTGAACCTAATTTGACTGGGCGCGTTTCAGTGTTCCATTTTTCCCGAGTTTGTAAAGTATGCAGATATTCTGAGCTCCATCTCCGCCAGTATGACTGGACTAATTGATCGAGTAATATATACCGTGATACGATTTGTTTTCGTTCCTCTGATATTAACGCCGAAGGGAATGATCGTAACGGAACCGTGTTTAAGAAATGAGCCGGAGTTAATGGGACAGGTTCAGCTGGATCAGAACTTAGACCTAATGCCAGCGGTCTAGAGTTTAAGACTGCTTCTATCTGACAAAGAACGGTCAAAAGTTCCTCGTAAGTCAAGATTTGGTTTCCAATTACCCTAAATAAATGTGCTTTGAAAGCCTTTACAGTCGCTTCCCATCCTCCACCAAAGTGAGGAGCATTAGGAGGTATCATCTGCCATTCAATTTTGCTGCTAGCCAATTCCCTTTTCAACTCATCCTGAAATGATGTTGACAGTAAAAATGAGTGTAACTCATTGAGATAGTTGCGAGCACCTACAAAATTCGTACCATTGTCCGAATATAACTTCTCAACCGGACCACGCCTCGATAAAAATCGTTTCAAAGTTTCGTTTCGTTTTAAATTAGGAGCTACTTCAACGTGAACAGCCCTTGTTGTAAGGCAAATAAAAATGCACATGTATGCCTTCTCTGTTCTAGAACCCCGTCTACGCACTAAAGTAATATTCAAGGGACCACCGTAATCTACACCGGTGTGAGCAAATGGTTTGGTAACTTGTAATCGACAGTCCGGTAAATTAGCCATAACTGGCGGTGCATTAGCCTTTGGTCGAACTTTAAAACAAAAATTACACAGATGTATACGTGACCTAACAATACTACGACCAGATAAAATCCAGTATCGCTGACGGAGCAAAGAAAGTAGCAGTTGCGGTCCCGTATGACAGTTTTTGCGGTGAGTGTAATCGATCAATAACTCCACAACGTGGTCCTTGTGGGGTAATAATATAGGATGTTTATGATCGTAATTTAGGTCACTGTTTTGTAAACGTCCTCCGACGCGAAGAATATCGTTCACTATCATGGGTCTTAATTTTTGAATTTCGGGAGGACATGCATTACCAGATCGGATAGTCCTAATATACTCTGAAAAATGCATCATTTGTACTGCTTTAATCACCTCAATTTCTGCAGTTTCCAGATCTATTGCTGTAACAGCCCCTTTAGACTTCAGTTTACGAGCAAATCTAAGGACGTATACAACAGTACGCAACAACCTTGTCCATGAAGACATTCGTTTAATCAAAACATATAACCATGGTTCTGCAACTTGCATAGAAGGTAGAGCAACAACTTTCTCTTCTGGAACTTGCGTCATTTCCTTTGGTATGAAGGGTTTAACCGGCCACTCCCGAACTGCTAACTTTGCCCACTCTGGACCTCTCAGCCATAGTGGATGTTTAACAAGTTGTGCGGGAGTCAATCCTCTGGACAAGCAATCGCTAGGATTTTCTTTGCCTCGAATGTGGAAGAAATGTGACGCTGAAAGATTTTCCTGAATTTTGGTGACACGATTGGCCACAAATACCTTCCAGCGGTGCGGACTAGAGTGTATCCAGTAAAGGGTTATAGTAGAGTCGGAAAATGCAAAAACTCGTTCGATTTTGCAATGAGCAGCATAGTTGTCTATCACCAACCGCACTAACTTTGACATTAAAAGCGCTGCACATAGCTCCAATCGAGCCAGAGATATTGTTTTCAAAGGAGCTACTTTGGATTTCGCACACAGAAACCGGATAGAATTATTTTGAGCACCTTGTACATGTATATATAAAACAGCTCCATAAGCCTTTTCGCTTGCATCTGAAAATGCTAATAATGTGACGGTACCTGTCCCAACTATCCCAATATGTCGAGGAATACTAAAATTAGACAGCAAAGGCAGCTCCTTATGAAATTGTTTCCATTTGTCTATAATATGTTGGGGAGGTAGTTCGTCCCAATCAATTTTTAATGTCCAAAGTTCTTTAATTAGTAACTTGGCATACAAGATCACTGGGGCTGCGAAACCAAGAACATCCCAAATTCTTGCAATTGTTGACAAAATATTTCTTTTCGTACAACAATCTGAACAAGGAGCAGTTTCAAAAGAAAATTTATCGTTTCCGGGTTCCCATTTAACTCCAAGGATCTTTTGACTTTGCTCAGTATCGAAATGTACCGCTTGCGGATGTAAGTGTGTTTCCGGAAGGTGTGCCAGCAACTCTGTAGAATTGCTGGACCACTTCATGAGATCAAAACCACCAGCCTTGAACATTTTTATCAACTGCAAGGATTGCTCTATAGCATCAGGCACATTTTTTGCGCTAGATACCACGTCATCCATATACAAATTGCCTTGTTCTATTATAGTTGCCGCTAAAGGAAAATTTGTTAGTTCATCTTCACATAATTGTTTTATGGTTCGCAATGCCAAATAAGGGCTTGCTGATAATCCAAAACAAACCCTTTGAAATTCAAAGAGCTGCAAAGGCTCCTCAGGGTGAAATCTATACAGTATTCGTAAGTATTTATAAAATTCTGGATGGACCCTTATTTGTAAATACATTTGTCTGACATCTGCACAAAAAGCAATCGGAAAGATTCTAAAATTCAAAAGTATACGGAAAATGTCCAGTTGTAAATTTTGTCCAGTGTATAAGATGTCATTCAGTGATACGTCTTTATCTGTCTTTGAGCTAGCATCCAGTACTAGCCGAAGCTTTGTCGTGATCTTATCATTTCGCATAACACCATGGTGCGGAATTATGTAACCATCTGTTTCACTGTCCTTTTGCACTGGAGCTATAAAATCTTTTTCTAAATACTCCTTTATTACCCCATCATACGCTTCACGTAACGGTGGCGATGCTTCAAGTCTGCGTTCCAGCGCTTTGAACCGTTTCTCAGCGACACCAAAAGAACATCCCAACTCCGATGGTTCCGTTTTAAAAGGTAAGCCTACCGAATATCGTCCGGTAAAATCACGTGTCGTAGTTGTTTTAAAATAAGCTTCACACTCCTTATCTTCCTGACTCAAACCTTGTTTGTCAGTGCCTGGTACTTCTTCAATTTCCCAAAACTTTCTCATAACTTCATCTATAGGTGTACCAGACATGGCAAACATTGCCACTGTGTGGCTAGTCAATTCTGTAATAGGGGCATCGCCCATCAAAACAAATCCGAGAGTAGTTTGGATTAGATCCGGTCCACTCGGAGGGCGCTGAATGCGACCCGGACGCAACAGTCGAGCAAAAAGTTGAGCTCCGATTAACAAATCTATCTCGCCTGGAGTGTGATATGTTTCGTCCGCTAATGGTACATTTGATAGGTACGTTAGCGTAGATGTATCGATTGTGACAACGGGTAGTTTTTCAGTGATACGTTCAACCACTAATGGTTGAATCTGATATGATATTTTATCATTAAACCTAGAATTGAAAGTAAGTTGCGTAGCTGCCTTTACGCTATTAGGCGTACCACCAAAACCATAAACGGACACAGGACCTGACAGGGATTTTAAATCTAAGGATAATTTTTCACAACATCTTTTTGTTATGAAATGGTTTTGTGATCCTTGGTCTATTAAGCAGCGGATCGTGTGTAAATTGCCTTTTTTGTCTTCAACATGAACCAAGGCTGTCGCTAATAAAACTGTCGACGGGGGAGAATACGATGCAAGAGATGTGGATCCCGACTGCTGCATTGAACATAGTGATACTCCTAATCCACTTTCCTCTCTAGTCTCTTTCTCGATGTCCATATTTTCCATTCTATTGCTAATCTCAGTTGTTGCAATTGCCTCATCTTCACTTTCGATGACACAACCTCCAGATGTTTCAGCTGAATCAAATGACACATTGTTGTGCGATACAGGCAATGACATACTCGTACCCTGGTTATCGCCAAGAGTCGGGAAATGTAATAACGAGTGGTGTGACTTTAAATGACAAAAATTACAAACGCTTGTAGAATTACACGCGTTACTCTTGTGGCGAATACTTAAACAGCTAAAGCACCCACCTTTCCTTTTCATAATATTAAAACGTTCCCCTACTGACAAACTTCCAAAAGTTGGACATCTGTACAACAGTTGGTGTTCGCTACTGTTACAAAGGGGACATGTTATATTATCATTTGATGTAACAAACGTGTGACCCGGCTTTCCAGAGTAAGATTTTGGTACAATTTTCATTGCAAAAGGTTTTGATTGTGTCACTTGCTTAAAATTTGTAGTAGATGTAGCTCCCGAAGCACCAGTTCGCTCATAAATTTTCACTTGTTCTCTAACAAACTTTATAAGCCCCTCATATGTCGGCAATTTTTCAGAACGAACTGCCGATTCGAACAGACGAACGGTTTCATTATCTAGCTTTTTTATCGCGAGATGCATTTTAACAAAGTCTAACTTATTGGGAATTTCTAATTTTTCAAATGCGGTAGCGGCCGTAGAATACTTGTCTACAAAAGCATTTAGACCATCAACAGATGCAAATGACATTTTCTTGAAGTTAAACATTTCGTCCAAATACGCGGTGCCAAGGGCCCGAATGTCTTCATATTTGTCAACTAATGTAGAATAAATCAAAGAATAGTTATCTCCTGATGGAGAAATGCCCGCTATAGAAGCTAAAGCCTTTCCTGTTAGTTGGCCACACAAGTAATAAACCTTCTCGGAATTAGACAGGCCATTATTATTATGTATGGTATTATTAAAGCTTTCGAAAAAGGTTGGCCATCCCTTTATATCTCCGTCAAATGTAATAAGCGGTATGGGCGGGAGATTTAACTTATGCGGTTTAGGCGCCTCTTCCTTGAACTTTACATCCACAATATTTGTGCGAGGACTGAGCATTTCTACAGTATGAAAAACATGCGAATATATTTCTTCGAACGATTCCCAACTGCAAAATGTAGGTACGTAATTTTCTTCTAACTCCATTCTTGCGGTGTTACGATCAGCTACTATTTGCCGAAATTCATCCCTTAACTTGGCAACATTAGATGCCGAAGCCAAAAACTTGTCTTTTTCTACGGTCGTTTGAATAGATTTTGACAAGTCGTATATCACTTGTAAGCGTGAAAAGTAGGACTGTTCATAGGCCTCTAATAGGAGAACTCGTGCCATCTCCTTGTTCGGTTTCTGCAACGTCTCCTTTGGATTACTCATTTTAGTAATGACGTTAAAAATAAGAATCAATTAAAGTACCTAATTAAATAGCTAATACGTAAAAATAATAGTTACGTAACTTGAGGTATCTAATAAAAATAATTAATTATAGAAATAACGTAATAGGTATGTAGAAATACTAGTTACGTTACGATAATCGCGGCGCGACTCTATTACCCAAAATGGCGACCGTGGGCCGAGCGTTGCTAAGCAACTGTGAATGAACTGAGCGGTTCAAGGTCTTCGCGGTACGAGATTCGCGCGAAAACAGCGGTACCTATATGTAGGTACAGTTCAATGTAATAATAACATCAAACCGCTAAAAATTTAACGCAAAGGAAAGGAACTCTGAATATGAACATTTTAATTGTAAAATACAAAATGCGTAGGTAAGGATGTATGCGTAACTAAATATTAGATATGAATTAGGTAGGTAGCGTGTTTAAATTGAGTAGAAAATTATGTACTAAAAGCGCGAATAAGTATTTGTACTCTCAAGTAGGTATCGTATTACCTGCATAAATCTATTTTCAAAATGTAAAATACGGGATTAATACTTTCATTATAAAACGATAAGAAAACATAGTGGGAAAATGATATTTATCTTGTGGACTGTATCTATCTTAGAAAAATGCGGTTAGAATATCACGGCCGAAGTGACCAAATGTAAAATAAAGAGCTGAACTCAAAGGCAGAGACTATCACCAGGCTGGTTTCCTCCTGTCACTAAGCAATATGAAACTCTAGCTCACCTGAATAGTCAGTTATGCGTAGTCTAGACCATGCCATGCCATGCCATCACCAAAGCTGTAGCGGATCTTGCGGAGATTAGTCCATACACAGCAGATGTATTATTGGTTAGTTCCATAACTAAATGTTAGTAAGCGGGTGTACACACACAAATAGCACAAATAATATCTTAAATTCACATAAAATAATGAAGTTTTCTTCAAAGCGAAAAAGCGCGGGAACTGCGCGTCAACCAAGTACGTGTTTACGCAGGAGCCTTCATTGAACGACTGACTCTGATTTTGCTTTTCTCGTTCAATATGGCGGACACGCGATTTCATTGTGGTTCGGTCTTGTCTTCCGTACATTCACTCGTTCCATGGCCAGTGGCGCGCGGTTTTAAGGCGAGCATAGAGCACACACTACTCATTGACCGAAAAAACACCAGCTCTGGCCCAAACAATAGTTATATCACTCACCACAGGTTATATAGGACAAAATAATCAATCGAACAGAATATAATCATTAAACAAAGTGTTGAACAAAAATAATCAGAGTAGAAATAAGTTGCTATGTGCGATTAAAACTTAGAGTAAGTGAAAACAGACGCAACATTTCTGAACTTATTTTTCTGAAACTTTCTGCAAACTGCAACAAAAGCTGTACCAGCTGGTGACGTAATTAGATTAGAGGAATTCTGTACTATGCACTCGAGACGAGAATAAGGTGCCGCTTTCTCATTAAACTTGGCTAACTGGAGCTGCCAACAAAACGCGCTCACAGCCCTTTTTTAAATCATTAAATTCAATTTCTTTTCTCAAGGATAAGCTTCCATGGTATCTGGTTGTCTTGTGATATTTTCCATCGACTCTTTCATTGCGTAAATAGGCTTGTTGTTTCAAATTAAACTCTCCTGACTTCTACTAAATTAATGTACTCCTTGTATAACTTTCGGACCCAACTGTGAAAGCAGAACATTTGAACTTTGAATACATACAGCCTTGCTACGAAATCCCCAAAATTCCCAAAAGTTTCATTAGTTGAGTTAATATCACATTCAAATACTAGAATGACCTGACCTCTATGATATAGGGGGCATACGTAAAGTGAGGTATCAACCGTGCCCTTTGGGTCGCTAATTCAACCGCGACCCGACATGAAATGTACGACTGTTAAAGGCCCCTATTAGATTTTATATCGCCATCATCGTCGCCATTACAGAACTCCTTCGAGAGAACCCTCTTACCTTCATTAAGGTTAGTGTTGCGTTCATTGCCCTTTATTCATTATTCTTGAGGACGTGGCATTACTTAGAAAAATGCTTGCTACTTAACTTGGATCGTTTGTTTCTATGTTAAAAGGTTCCTTAATATATACGTGCCTTAGTTTGATTTTATTTTTATTTTTAAGACATTTTCGCAATGGTTGCTTCCTGCTGGCGCCAATTTACTGATTTTAAAATACGTCTTGAATAATTTAACGATATCCAACGAAAAAAGAATCGTAGAAAAAGAAAATGGTATGGTACCTTAATACTTCTGTAATAGATATACAGAGATAATAAAGAAAATAACATAAATGGTGTACTTGAGCTTTTAGAGCTAAAAGTTAATTAAGCACAAGTATTAAGTTAGGGACTTCAAACTATAACCACGGCAGGGTTTCATTATTCAACCTAAGTAAACGAAAGCTCTACGTCAAGGAAAGTCATTTATTAAGTGCTTTCCTTCCACATTTCTTGTACACATCTCGATATAATAATATAAGGTAGGTACTTCTTAAACAAACTTCATAAAGTTACATCAAGATAGTTCATATCTTCTTAATCGATGATATAATGGTCTAACCAAATAAACTAGACAAAATTATACAACATTATCAATATTGTAGTTGTAACAGATAAAACTGGTTATTCTGGTTTTTAAACAACCCCAAATTGATTTGATTTCTTTGGAAACAAACACCAAAAATAGACTGTTAGAAGGTGCAACTGTATAAATTGAGAAACTTAGGAAACATGATCCCCACAGATTTATTTGTAAAGATTTCTGAGCCTCTATTTCTTGGCACCACTTTGAAAGCCACTAAAATAACATTCCGCAATCCTACTGGGTAAACAAATAGGAGTGACACTTGAGTGGTGAAAGGAAATTACTTAAACCTAAAGCGGAGTCGGCAAACAGTAGCTTTTTGAGTCACGTGAGAGGAGATGTCTCTACAAATAATGTCAATATCCCTTTTAGTAACTCCTCACTTGAAAGAAATTGCGGACATTTAAAACTATCTCCTTGTAAAGAGTTGAAAAGTAGCGCGACTAAATAGACTTTGGATTTAATTCCATTAGGCACCGGCAATACCCGAGGAAACCTCCTTTAAACTACTACGCTTTCATTTAACTTTGCAATATAAAAACCGCCGAGAATCGCGCTACTTCACAAACTGACTATAACTTTCCTTGTAAAAAATTTGCATCAGTGTGCTCAGCGGAAATTACGTAAATATACTCTTTTTATTTGTAAATCTCATGTTCTTCTTCTTAGTTGTATTACTCGTTTATGAGGGGTCGTGGTCGTGGTTTGCCATTGCCTTAACCATTGCACGCACTGGTTTCCTTACGATGTTGTTCTTCACCGTCATAGCAGTCGGTAAATGTATGTAAAACTTTCGAAAAAACCGAACATGTTGGTACACGAGTTTGCATGGTTTCGAACCACAACCTCCCGCATGGGACTCTGATGTCCTAGCTCTACTACTGTTGCCAAATACTGCTTCGGATTCAGAATGATTTTACAAATGCACATTGCACAGAATTAAACGACGTCTTCAATTATTTGGTTAACTACACATCTCTATAGGATACCAAGACGGTACACTGTCTTAGAGTAGATACTGTAGACACTGACAGAGCAATCCTGTAAGCTTTGCAATGCAACCGAAATTAATCAACGCCAACCCCCGTCTGAGAAACGATTTACGATAAGGAGATATATTATATTGTTTTTAGTGGCGGAATGTGTCTGTGGGTGTTAAGATATTTGGCAGAATAATTTTAGTTTAACTGTTTTCAAGCTACATCATATCATTTCATGTCAAGTATAATTTAACAAAGGGTTGCATTGTTTGTTTGATATGTTTCAGACAAGCTTCTTACCAAGAAACTTACTCAAAGTTTCGTAGGCGCGGCCTGACTTGTTGTTGCCTTGACAGTGCGAATAAGTAATACTTAACGTACTACCTCGTCATATTATATAACTTAATCCGTGAATCAGGCTACCAAAAATCTTTTTTCTACTCCCATTTCGTAATTTGTTCATTAAGAAACCACAATCAATAACATAAAGAGGTTCATTCGTCATGGTCGTGTGAAAATTGTGCCACAATCCTTTGTCAATTTTCTCCAGTTCTTTTCAAGTCCAACGCCTTCATACCTTTCTGATAATATGGCCAACTTATCTCTCTGTCCTGTCTTAGACAAGATATCTCTCTCAACCTTCCCTCTGCGACTCTACATATCTTTGTCATGACGATGCCAAGCATATTTTCTCCTTGGTATCATACAGTGTCGTTAGTTTAAAGACACAAGTTTCACTCGCTCTCGCTAGAGCATTGGCTCCAGCATGGCGTGTCGGTTAATTGACGCTGGTCGTTGTTTGCGTTGGCGCCGCGCCTGCAATGTTTGCGACACTACCGCTCGAGTGACGCACACAGTACCTTACAATATTATCCAGCTCCGCGTATAGAGGGTGACTTATAGTACATGTATGAACTTGGGATTGACCAGGGCCGAAAAGAATGGCGCGAATAGGAGGAAGCTCAGCCTTGCGGTGTGCGGTTACAAGGTGTCTATGATGATCCGATCGTAACTTTATCACTTGGGAAACATATAATAATTTAACAGAGGTAACACTTAACAGCATATGTTTATAATGTTGAGGCAAAATTATTTCGTTGGCAAGCTGGATAAATAAAATATTCTAATTAGCGTTTCGAATTTCTAAGGTTATAACTTGTTCCGTTATTAGGTAAATAACTTATAATTCTCATATAGATTCTCGTAGATTATTTCACATCTATATATTGTGTTGTAGACGTGAGTTTATGTAGGTGACCTAGTAGCAATATCACTTGAAAGATTTTGGATATCTTTATCAGTGACGACAAAATCGTCTGTTATCACTTAGCTTCCACCCTGTATAGTGTATTGCTATTTTGCCGAAATTTTATATGGATAAATAATTTATTATTTTAATTTTTAATTAAGTAAATAAACATTACATTTTAATTATTTTTTTAAAGCTTAAACATTGTCACCACATGAGAAGAGCTTAGTCAAAAAGGCCTCCTTTTAGCGCGCCCCGACCAAATATTCCCAGTATGCATTGTATTAATATTTTATATTTTTGACATTGTAACATTTTATAAAATAAATTACCAAGGGATTTAAAAAAAAAGTCCAATACTGAGCAATATTTTCTAGACATTGCCTTTTGCATCACAATTTACATCGCTTATTCTGAATTAAAGTTGTCGATATTTAGGAACACCCTGCTGCTAAATCATTCGACCTATATAGGTTTTCTGTGAACTGGTACCACCCTCGATATGAAGGCTACATTTTGTACGTCAATATTTGATAGATAGAGCGTTAGTAGTCGCTGTGTACTACATTGATAATGATGTATGTGGGTATATTTGCTTTTTATTATCACGTTTTTACAATGTAACCAAGTAATTACCTTTTCCTTTCCTAGTGTCATGCATGAATGGAGCTGAGAGTGAGGATTGTTATCGTTTTGGTCACAAAACAATAATAATATTATATATGTGTTTAATCCATAATGCTGCATTGGTATTTACACACCCTTTCACACACACATACACATACTCACATACACAACACACCCTCAAACTCTCACGCCACCACATATTAATCTTTAAGTTAACCGCGTTCTGTAGGTATACAAGTCATATATAAACGAGGAAATCTGTAATTGGCCTTCTTTAAGCTTAATACATATGTAATTATATAATTGTTAATGCTGTAGTTTTCCCTTATAAATAAAATAAAAATAAAAAATAAAAAAATTAGTTTATTTTTGGAAAATAATTTTGCCTGGTAATTAAAAAACACTAATATAAATTATCAGCAGCCTATTCTAGTCCACTGCTGGACATAGGCCTCTCCCAGGGCGCGCCATTGAGCCCGATCTTCGGCTCTTCTCATCCAGTCGCTGCCAGCCACCTTGCGCAGATCGTCGCTCCATCTAGAACTCGTCTACCCCAGCGGTTGTCGGTTCTGCGACAGACGTGACCGGCCCACTGCCACTTCAGCTTGATATAAATACAAAGAATAAAATCTTTTGTTTAAGAAAAACTGGCCTATAGTTGCTGAATATCTAAGTAAAGATAACATTCGGTTTTTTTAAACAGTTTTAAACAATTCGTGGCAGAGACTGGCCGTCGCCTCAGGGAGAGGGGCTGTGACCCTCGCTCCGGGTCGTACCTGGTGCAATGGTTGGCCGTAGCGATACAGCGCGGTAACGCCGCGAGCGTTATGGGCACCTTTGCACCGGGACGACAAGGGGCGGGCTATTTGATTGACATTATTTCTTTATTGGAAAATTATTATTATTATTATTTTAAACAATGATCAGGATTGTTGTTTATTAACAAGAGGATAGATAAATCAAACAATTATTTATGATATACACATGACACAGAATAGTAAGAGTAAAGTTTATGCAATGATTCCCTCGGGAAGCAGCAGCACATTTATAGATAGATTGAAACACTTTATTGTACACAAATACAGGAAAAGTAAAAACTACAGGAATAGTAGCACGCTATGTACAAAGGCGATCTTATCGCTTAAAGCGATCTCTTCCAGGCAACAAAATCTTATCTTCTTTTTTCTTCTTCTGTTTATATGTAGTTTCCGACGTTACGACTTCCAGAAACGTATTTTACACCGAACTCTTCGTATGTGACAATTTCGACAGGTGAAAGGAAGATTTGCGGAAACACAATTAAAGCCCCGAGCATCCCGTTAGCTAAAGTAGATAAAACATTAATATGTATGAACCTCGAGCCTTGTTTGTGGCTGAAGCTTAGATTTTCAGACATCTCCTCAATGAATAAAGAACGTACGCTTAGAACCGCCCTGGTTAAGGGTACGTGCGCGTAAAATTAATGCTGTTTTCGCAAATGCTGTTTAAAAATGAATATTTCTATATTTTTGCCAAATAATTCCGAAACTTTAAAGTTTTCTAGAATGAATGAACCTTAGAATTTGATAACTATTTTAGTAAAACTTTCATGACCGACTTTGGTGGTATTTTTCCGTAAATAAATAATGAAAAACGTTCAAAGAGGTTTCAACAACTTCATTAAAACCTTCACGATGTAAACCCCTCTGAAGAGATGATTGTTTTTTAAATTAAAATGTTGATAGTAAAAATAAAAGAGCCTTAAGTTTTGCGTGACTTAGTTCCGATGCTATCACAGCTACATCCAACCCCTCGTTATCAGTCTAGCTTTAAGAAATAATATATTCCTAGCAATAGTACTCGTAGATAATTGTTACGGCACATCGTTAAAGAAAGGTCAAGATGTAGTCTGTTCTGTACTTTTGGAAACGCCATCTTCACAAAGGAATTGTGTAAATGAAAAGGAAGCGAGAAATAAAATCGCAGAAATATTAAAGAGCACGCCCTTTGAGTAACGATCTCAAAGGAGATAATCACTTAAATGTTATTTAACAACCAATATAGGAACATTTTACGGAAATACTTTCATTTAGATTCTACATTTATGAGTACCTATTCAGTTTTAACTATGTCCTTAGTTCTCTTCCAGTTTGTTTGTTCAATTTTCCAAAATATTGAGTAGGTCTCATTTTTCAGCCAGCACTTAACTCGTCTAGTGTATGACATATGACAATGCCCTTTTACAGCAGATATATTAATTTTATTATTTATTTAGAGAAATGACAAAGCCCCTTTACAGCTGCTACGATCTTAATTTTTAGCCAAAATTTTTATATGTAAATCGGCTGATCTGTTCGCTCCTGTCCAGTTATGTTTATGGTTAACGTGAATTGTGTTTTGAATTCTAAAGTTATTGTAAAAGCATGACGTAACCAAGAGTTCCTGGTGTCCCGAAGGGTTTTAATAAATGAGTACGAGTATGAGTGACCACTCAGTAGAACATCTGCGTCCATCTCTCGACACATTCGTCGTCCAGGGAACAGATACCAAATGAGCCCAAACGTCCATTTTGCCGGCAAATTGAATTCGAATAGCAGGGAATCTCGTTTAAACCCCCTGTAAATAGTGACTTGTAAATAGGCAGGGACGTGGAAAACATTTAGGGGTTCAATCTACCCTTTTGCCTTTTCTGCAAATTAAAGGAGAATTTACTTAGCTCGCGACACGGATGGAATTCAGTTTATCTGTGAATTTAGTAGTTCATTTGGAATAGGAGATCTATGAGGCATGCTCACGTGATAATCAAGGCAGCTGTTCATAGGGTGAGGATCGGGTAGTAACTTAATAGTTCGGGGGTCAGGCATTAGGATTTTTTTTATTGGGACTCAATTATTTTAGATATTAATAAAATATAGATCTCTTTATATTACAACACTAACGTCAGTAACCATGATCTTCACGTGAGAGAGGAGCTCGTAGCGTAGTTGCGAGCACGGTCCGAAAGTGATCGTGCAGGTTAAGCAACGTTGGGCGCGGTCAGTACCTGGATGGGTGATCGCTAGTGGCATATTTCATTTGAGCTCCGCCGTGCCTCGTAGAGCACGTAGCAGTCGGTCCCGGTTGTTGTCTTTCGGACAGCAGTCGTTAATCCATGTCAGAGGCCTACGGGTAGCCTGAACAACTCTGACAATAGGTTGGCCACTAACCATACGATGAACGAAGGTGAGAGAGTACGACCACTGAACTTCGTAAAGTTCCCGGTCTGGTCTCTGGCTCTCGATTATAATAAGTTATTTCCCGACTCTCACCCAATGAACATATGCCCGGGGCCCTGGTTATCACATAAGCATACCTCATGGAGCTCCTGGTCGTATTTCAGATTCAGTGGAGCTAAATAAAATGCAAGGAAATAAAAGTAAAACAATGAGCCGAAACTCCGAAAGGCCGCAGCGCTTAGCTCCACTATATTCGACCTGTTCACGTGGGGCAAATGACGTGAATAAAATATTTGAATAGTCTACATTTTATTATAGTTTTGTGCGAAAATTCTGGAATGTTTATTTTCTAGGAAACGTAACCTAACCTGTAGTCTTTTATATCCGGCACTAGAGGTGGTATAACAGTTTCCGGTGGCTGCTACTGGTTCTGGATCTAACCCCTTTTAGTTTCACAATAAACCTTATGTAGGTAGGTATATAAGTAAAAGTAAAATACACTTTATTGCATAAAAATTGCACAAAAATAAAACAACAAACATGATATAGAAAAGGAAATAGTGAAGTTAATTTTAGGCGGCCTTATCGCTAAAAGCGATCTCTTCCAGGCAACCTACAGTACCTACCTAAGTATCTACATTTTATTCCAAATTCTCACCAAATAGTGCTGAATTGAATTCGTTACCGCAAAAATGTGAACTCTCTTCCTCTGCCACGGCAACTGAACCGTTAGTAGAGATGCAATAAATTTCATGCACCCAATCCCGCGTCAACTTGCATTCGATTCGCTGCACCCGAAGCGAGCCAGGCTTAGATGTTCCCGAGTGTTTCTGAATGGGTAAATAGAAGTATTTCGTAAGGGAATAGTGTTAAATCGCTTGTGTTAGTTTCTGGTCTGTATCTCGAAAGAGTATTTTTATAAACAAAGTAGAATAAAATAACGATTTCTAGTACTCCTATAGTAGCCTAATCGCAATTGGTCTCATACAGTTATTTGTTTAAGAATTGTTGTAATTGTGTAGTGTTTGTTTACAGAAAGTTAAGGCAGAAAATAAATTGCAAAGTATAAGTATTTAACCATATTATGAATGCCTCCTAAACGTAACTAATATTATGACTTGTATGCTTACGTAGTTTAAGAGAGTCGGTGGCGTCGTGGCTAGGACGTCGGACTCCCGTGCGGGAGGTCTGATTTCGAAACCAGGCAATGCCATGTACCAATGAGTTTTTCGGTTTTTTCGAAATACTTACGTACGTTTACCGACTGCTCTGACGGTGAAGGAAAAAATATCGTGAGGAAACCTGCACACTGAGATAACCAGTGTCTGAAATGGGGAAGGCAATGGCAAACCACTCCATTAAATCTGCCACGAGAGTCGTTCTATGTGATTAATTCTTTAGAATGTTCACGACCCTCAGCAATGAGCAATGAGGAATAGTAGTAGTAAGTATAGAATTTGCAAGCTATCAACGATTCTGCATAATGGAAGACGGAAATCAAGGTTGATACAAAATCTAAACAAAAGTTGTATGACTCTATGTACAGTCAGTTTAGGATGGTACCACCCTTTTACCTATTTCTGCCGCAAATCAGCACTGCTTCCATTGGGGTGTTTCGGTTTGAAGGGTGAGAGAGCCAGCGTAATTACTAAACCAACACTGCCTCATGCGTCGTCTGTGTAAGTCCTTAAGGATATATAGCAGCGCATCGAAAACCGTCCAATTACATTACAGTGAGGTGAGATATCTATCGGCGACGATGACCATTTACCGTTTGCTCATCATATCATATCATTTATTCATAAACAATCATAAATTGTGTTTGAATACCAAAAAAAATAAACATGCCAAAAAATAATAATAAAACTCTTTCAGTGTCAGTCTTAGCTACATTATAAGCATCTCCTCTCTTTATACAATAAAATAAAAGTTGAGCTCAGTTGAGCAGTTCTACTCTATATAAGCGGTAGGGTAAATTCCCCCTAGATAAGCAAGTATATGTACCTACTTACTTTACAATAAAACATTTTAATTGATAGCTAAATCTCCTGAAAGGCTTGAGGCCTAAATAACCTATCGTCGCATGATAAATGAAAGCCCTCACAATTTGTAAGAAGGCTATTTGAATTTCCATCGTTCAATTGTTTCGCCGCCATTGTTTTCAGTCAATGCCTCCCAAAAATATTGGATCAGCGAATATTCGCCAGAACTCGGTCAAATTCAACGTGGAGTGGAGAGGTACGTCAATACCCGACGTTTCCTTTGGCATTAACGCAGGATTTGTGGTGATTGCAGTTGAGAGCTAATCAAACCCGACTTGCTTTCTGAATCTCCAATTTATCCTGGGACCATAATGTCAGGTTTATACCGAGTCATTTACTGGCGGCAATCCTTTGGCAAATGCTGTCCAGTCCGAGCTATGCTGCCGTGAAATGAAAACTGACTCCGTATATAAACCTGCCTTTTATATTGACACGAAAAGTTTTGAATTAAATAGTCTGCCTGACTCTCATGGTATGAAAAAGGATAAAGCTATATGGCGACTTTTCTGTGCTTCATACTTTTTAGAGTAGGTATATAATTATGTACACATTTATCACCACCTTTGAATTATAAGCAATTGGTGCAATTTCTCAGCATACACGTTTTGTCAGTAGGTGTTGTTCATTTAAGAATACTCCGCTCTAAAAACGCTATTACTCTATGTGTTATCGAAACCTACAATCGTGGCGTGAAGAGAAAAATGGAACTTACACACTATTGACCGTTCACGTCAACAATTTCGCTCTATACGAGTATCTCGGTCAGCGCCCTATCGCGCTGACAGAACGCTACAGATGCTATAATATAGTAGTTATGAACAAATACTACACAATATTCAGTCTAAGGACAGAACGGCGTTTTCAAAAGCCCGTATTTGGGAGCGGGACGAGTTCAAAATCAAAGAAATTAAATTTTGTACGTCGTCGGAAGAAGTTCGCCCGGTTCCGAGATGGCGTGGCGCCGCCCGCTTTGTGCCAGACAATGCCCGCTGAAAAGCGTCTTCACTCATATTTCATTCGAATAACAATGACCAGTCTTTCGCTTTATCCAATATTCAATACTGGATCGACGAATAACAGAATGTTTCGGCTTTGTGAATTGGCACAACGCAACTCGGATTGTGACGCCCGTAGAATACTAACTAACCCATGAAGATACCAGATATCTCTCTTGTCTTTGTGCCTCCTGTCACAAATGTCCGGAAATCTTATTGTTTACCCAAATTAAACTACACGGGAAACCTTTCTGGTCGGTCTCATTAATATTCTCTAATTTACGATGCTCAAACAAAGAAACACTTACGCAGCAACCCAGAGGCGCGGCCGCGGCCCGAATGTCGTTATCCATTCGTCACTTGACTACAAGGGTCCGGTCGTCAGATTGCAAATTAAATTAGAACGTCTGACCGATCCTGTTTACCTACCTACCCTCGAATGTGCAAGTTTTAAAAGGATGCTTAATTCATGAACCCCTCCCAAGTTTGACCATTCAATTTACATTTTCAAAGTGATGCTTGGCGCTGCACCGATTTGCATTTCCTGTTCGCATGTGTCGTACAACCTACAGGGAAATTATGCGACTTTTTGTGAACGAAATAGAGCTGTAGCAGCGATAAAAATAGAGTTATTTATAGGTCTGAACGATCCATTGGTGTTTACCAACGGCGGCGTCCATTGCCCCTCGTAAATCGTTTAAAGGTTGGGCGTTCTCCATCCTCAAGATGAATGCCCTTGTCAGACTGATATATTTACTGTCCGCCACATGGTCTTCCACTCCCTACCCACTCTTTAACATATATCTGCAGTCGCTTTAATAAATAGGCTTCATGAATAATAAACGCTGAACAGTAGGCGTAGTATTTGCCAAGTAATATCCCCGCCTCTCTCCACCGAGAACTAACTTATCTTTCTTAAGAAATAAAAGGCAATCCAGTGACTAATATTCTCTGAGACCCCGGTAGTTACCTGGCAAATTGCGGAGGCGTAAAGAGAAATTGTAAATTACGATGTTGATTTTCGAAAATTCTTTTGCTTTCATGAAAAAGATTTATTTATTATTTCCGTTCTCAACGTTTTCCGAGTTTCCATTAGCATGTAGGGAGTAGAGTAAATAGCATTATTCTTCACAAGTGGTGTCTCGGAATCCTTTTATGTTCTACGTGAACATCAAAACGAATAGAGCGTAAACGAATAAGTAATAGCCTCTATGTGTTTCTGGCGCAATCCTCCACGCACCATAGTAACATAGGTGGGTACGAAAGTGCGGTGTGGCATATTACCCATTTTTCATCTAAATCGTGTGACTTGCCCGTTCGCTCGTGTAATGTAGCGCACTTTATCGTCCGTAATCCCTCTGTAACAGCTCTTCACTTTGGCTCTTTTGGCATTGCCTGAACAGCATTCAAACTATTTTCTTTCCATGTAAAAATGCAATAAAGGTAATCGGGCTCGTGGAATCTACAACCACTTTATTTACCGCGCGTCGATTATTATGCACTCATAAAAAGCATGCAAGGACTTATACTTAGGTCACGTCACATCAGATTTCTTGGTTTTCTTTACCTTTTTCTTATTCGTTTACAACAAGCGCTCGGTTCATTTGAGGCATCTCTTTGAAGCGCCGGTGCGTCGCCGATAGACTTGGTTGCCTTTGCGGTAAAGGAATAACAGAGGTCGAAAGTCTCGCCGAATTTACCGGAATAAGCTCCCAACTTTTGTTACTCCTTTAACCTTTCCGCACAATAACCCTTTTTTAAACCTACATGTTCCTTACCTTAGCATTGGCTTTATATCCATTTGAAAGTTCCTTTGTTGCGGCTACTATACTCTCAGGTCAAGTTGTAGTTACTTTTCTATTTCCGTTTAGTTATTTTTCTATTTCCTTTGTTTCTATTTCCGTTTCTGATGCTTCAGTTTATCATTTTCTTAAGGCCGTCACACACGGCAGCGTTAATGTATATTTTTTACGTCTTTGATCTTAAGATACCGAGCGATACGGAAATATACATTAATGTATATATCTTAATACATCTCGATATATTACGTTACATTATGATACATATCTCTATCCTGCTCGCGCCACTGAATTACTAATAGTACTATCTCGCGCGCTCGAAAGGGCTATTGCTACTACAATCGTCAGTCGACGTGCGTTAGCTAGGCGTTACACAAGTGAAATGAAGAAAATATATATATATCTCATTCAACTGCACACGTGGTTTCACTGGAACGGACTTATGCTGAATCTAGCAAAGACCCAATTTATTCAGTTCGACTTATCGGGTCGCAGGCGCCGGCCGTTGCTGGTGAATATCGAGGGAGTGTCGATCGAGCAGGTGTCGGTAGTTTCCTTTCTCGGTTACCGCATAGACCATAGCCTGACGTGGGAATACCACATTGAAAAGATCTGTGGGAAACTAGGAGGAGCGTGTTTCGCCCTTAGTAGATTGAGCTCGGTCCTACCCATGGAAGCAGTGCGCAACTGCTATTTCTCCACCGTGCAGTCAATACTGCAGTATGGTGTCGGACTGTGGGAACGCGCTGCCGAGTGGCAGCGAGTGTTCAGACTGCAAAGACTCGCACTCCCTCGCGAAGAGCTCAAAAACCGTCCAGGCTATGGTACCTGCAGTGTACGACAGATTACCCGGCGATGTCACTGACGCCCCGAGCTCATTTGTTTTTAAAAAGAAATTACGTGATTGGCTTGTCAAGCAATCGTTTTACTCATATGACGAATTTCTAAAATTAAAATTAAAATAATCATTGCAATAGGTACCTATCTTTACAATAGGTACCTGCTATTATATTATATTCTTCATTTTATTTTTTATTTTATTTCATTATTGACAAGGAAGCGATTAAATCATTTATTGAATTTTTTTTCTTAATTGGACATTATAATCATTTTTTTTATTTTTTATTGTATTGAATTGAATTGAATGAATGAATGAATGAATGAATACTCTTTATTGCACAAAATTAGTGTGAATTGAATTGAATATTGAATTATTGTATTGACCTGTAACTTATTGTTATCAATAAAGGATTGTATTGTATTACCTGCTGCGTGTGTGGTACCATAAATATACATCCCGGGATACATACATAGATATATGACATATGTACATTATAGATGCCGTGTGTGACAACCTTTACACGAACGAATAGTTATTTATTTGTCTTTCAAAATTTTCTTCACACTCAATCTAATCAGAACATACTAATTTGGATCAGTGGGATGTTTTGGACAAAAGCCAAGAAGGAAATTATGAATGTCTAACCTAGATCCTTTTCTATCGAGACAATTGTTTATAGATTATGGAGACAATCTCTGACTCTCTTTCAGTTCTGAGTCATTATGCGACATTCTACACGGACGTTTCTGCCACGCACTTGTAAAATGTGGAACTCTCTTCCACCCGACGTTTTCCCGCAGTGCTACGACATGGGATGCTTCAAAAAGAACGTTAAAAAAGGCATCTCTCTCCACGGCCGGCAACACACGTGCAATACCCCTGGTATTGCACGTGTGTTGCCGGCCGTGGAGGGAGAGGACTTTTTTTAACGTTCTTTTTCCGTGCAATACCCCTGGTATTGCACGTGTCTCTAGGCGACGGTGACTACTTTCCATCAGGTGGTCCGCCTGCATGTTTGTCGTAGCCAATTTATAAAAATAAAAAATTCTAGTTTTATATATCAGTTCCCAGGTGTGGTCAAGCGCAGTGACTATAATATTATTGCTGAGTCAGGTCAACGTTCTTTGCTATACTCAACATTACATAGAATCTGATACACGTACAGTCGTACTATAAATAATCAAAATAACAAAATTAATAAACCATTTCCAGGAAACCATGATGATAAACATTACGCAACTCATTCTAAGGATCGGTTGTGTTGAATTATCTTTTCTTGCAAGTTCCTTTTCCTTTGAGTATTTCATTTATGTTTTCCTTGGTGTGTCCACGAAACTCTACAAAATTATCTGATTCCTTAGAAAAAGATCTTGCAAGCACAGTCGACCTTTGAAATTCAACATCTGACCCTATTCACTTAAAAAATAAGTAACAATTTTCGGTTTTTTTCCTTTTGAACTTTGTCCGGGATTGTGTCTTGTAGGTAAGTACTTTGAAAATATACAAAAGACCAGTCGAGGACTTCGTGGAAAATGTCAAAGACTTATAAACATTCTTACCTACAATGTTTGTTCATCAGTCATTGTTATTTTCCATTATTATTTTATTCGCTATTATATTACAGTTAACCGTAAAAACCACTTATTATCTCGGATGCTCGTATTTCAAAGCCACGTGGAATAGGTATTCTACGTTTTATAGAACAGAATACAATAGTAATATCACAGGTAATATTAATAATTATACCTACTCATCGATACGCCCTGCGATACGACTTCTATGAAGAAAAAAAGTTACTCCAGTAGCGACGGTCTTCACATAATAAGTGGATAAAACAGGCCATTATTATTTACTAATAAAAATAATTAATTAATAATTTAGATAGAGAGCGATGGCACTCCTGGACCCCAATTCGCCTAAATTACAACGTTTATAGTTCTATTTCTATCCAATTTCAATTTAGTTTTCATTCCAATTCTATTTGGACACCAAATCGCATTCTGCTGACGCATAACTCTACCACTACCATCGGCAAAAGTACCTCGGGAGGAACTTATGTTCGATCGTTATATTTGACAGTTGAAGCGTTTTGTTACCGTTCAACTGCGATTCAGTATAAACTAAACGTTTTATTAGAATGCACAAATACGTTACTGTTCGACCGATTAATTGGATACATTTGATCGTTAGTGGAGTAGCATACGAAACACGTCATAACGATGCAGTTTAGATTCTATTTAGTTACCTTGTATTTAGTGGAATCGAACTTCAGGTACCGGAGGCCAAGATACACTACAGCTGGCTGCGGCAGCGGAGTAGGTAAGTATTTATTTATTTTTAAATAGTTAAAATAGGAAAACGGGGCTTAATCACGGCGGTAATTAACTTTTGGTAAACTATACTGTAAAGTAGTCTTCAAAAAGACCTGGATGCGGCTAAAGTATCCTGGGAAACCATAGAGTCTGCGGCATCGGACAGAGCGCGGTGGAAGAATATTGTCTCAGCCCTATGCACCACTAGGTGTTCTAGGACCTGAAGAAGAAACTATCCTGTAGTTACCTTTGTTCGACGTTTCGACAGATTTTTATGTATCTGTTGTCGTCAAGCTCTATTTCCATGCATGACAGATTAGATTATTAGATTATTATTTATTTATTATTATTATTTTTATACTACTGTTTTTCTCCCATTATTGGAGTGAGTTTACCATACTGTCGCGAGCTTTTGGCCAAACGACAGTATGAGTGAAGACGTATTAGAAGTAGAGGTAATTAGAAGAAATAAAGTGAGTTGATCGGTGTGTGAGAGTGTGATGATGAGTGAATGTGAGACGTTTATGTGTCCATGGACAGGAATTTTCGAACAATCTTATTATTGTTATTATTAGATTTTTATTATTTTTTATTATTATTTTTGTTTTTTTAGTGACTAACGTCATGTTTTTCAATAAAAACATGTTTCATCATGTTTTTTGGGGTAATATAAGAGATGGCGCTAGTATAGATTCAAACCTCATCCTCAACAAAAAACCTAATTTTTAGTGGCAAGTCGCAATTACGCTATGTGCATAGTGTCGTATTGTGCAGGCTTACGATACATTTGATATTATTTTTATCCTGACATTATATTATTGTGCCATAATCAAACAATAACTCAAAGCAACCGTCATCGCTAACAAAATCCGAGTTGCGATGTTCATTTCAAATGCCATTCCAGTTTATCACTGTAGTTCAGATCTTTTTGCACAAAAAACTTAATTCAAACGTCTCCCTTTCCTTTCAAGAATATCATTTTGATTTTCCTCAGCATTCAAACATAAGACAGATAGGTATAGAGCGTAAGGGACAGCAACATAAGCACAATGCCTCTCATACCCGGCTCGACCCTTGTCATGGCGTCACATATATGTCGGACTTAATTTTAACTTGCGTCTTTCGAAGGCTGCACTGACACCTCCCACACTGAAAACTGGCTTATATTGTTTGACTATACGGGAAATCTGATCGGGATTTCCTTTTTGTTGAAGTAAAGAGAGCTGAGCAAAGATACCTTGGGATTGCCTTTTCAACTCGCTGTCGACTTAGCGGAAATTGATTCATAATATTCAGCTTGAATCATCTTCTTCTTGTCGTATTGTTAGTCTAGACTAACCCTATTAATCTATGTTATAAGAGAAATTTAGTGTGAGCAGTAAATTAACAGTTTACTACTTCAAAAGGCCTTTTGCGCATTATTTAAAATTATATATAGAAATAGAAAATTCTTTATTAATAGACCATTTTTGGCTTTAAATACTACAACCATGCGAATACAGTTTAAAAATGTAATGGCTTAATGTATGTATGGCTTATATATCCATCTTAGTCAGTCTGAATGGTTATTCAGACTGACACGCGTGGTTACGCGTTTAACGTTCCCATATCACCGTACCTATATATTTAATAACTGTCATCTTTATGACCTAATATTAAACATATTTTTATATATCGAGTAACATCTGCTAACCCTCATTTCCTTCAGCCTGCTACATTGTGGGAGGAATTTAGTCGAATGACGGCGTAATAAATTCCCATCTTCATATGATCCATAAAGATACAGTACTGAAGAGACCCTTGAGCCTGGGATGCCGTCCAAATATGACGTAATAAAAACATTCCTGTAAGAATTAAGTCTTTTACATAAAATATCGGGCATGCTCAGCTCAGCCTATTCACCCAGCGTGAATAACCTAAGCCTTTTCCATCCTTTTTGATGTTCAGAAATTCGTAGCGCTACTTCTCTAAAGGTTTCGTTCAAATTTGGTCAATTTATATCAACGTATCCTTTTGATTATCGCCATTACCTTTCTGATGACACTACCATATGATTCATAAGGTTCTTAGTGGTATATGGCAACCATATCATAAATAAACAACTCTCCATTCTCGAGTTTCGATCTATACTCATATAATAAATGCACTCGTATATTTAGCAAATCCACCGTTAAATGGTGTCGCTCACTTTCTATTAGGATTAATTTGACTGAAAACGTGCGCTATTTTCTTACTTCCATTCTGTTTTAAACTATGAATAAACTATAGCGAATCTATTTTAATACATAACCGTACAGCAGCTTTGCACAGATCGTTTTAGACGTCCATGTGTCCGATATACATACATATGTATGCGAAATAAGAGCCTTTGAATTAAATTGATGCAGCGCGTATTTGCTTTTAACCAAATTGGATAGTATCTATTGTGCATAGGTAGCATTCGTTTGCTAACGGTAACTGCAGTCCCAATGTGAGTATGTGAATTCTATGGCTTTTGGTGCTTTCGGTCTAAAAGTATGTTACGTTTCAACGGTTTTAACGTGAGTGGATGCTGAGAGACAAAAACAGGTCAATCGGAGCAAGATGTTTTTGAAGATTAACAATACAACCTAAAGAGCCAATTTCGTTACGGGGTGCTCAGCCTAAGTATCCACCAGTACGAGTCGAGTATGTAAGACATGTCATATGATTCTATGTCAAAAACTACGTAAGGGAGAAACCATTCAGAAGTTATTTATAACTCTCTAACCCTTGATATTTCTTCCTGATTTATTTTTCCCGTGAAGTAGAAAGTAACTAAATCAGAGAAGTGGATGAAAAGGACAAAGTGAAGTGGCGCATGAGAGATGCATATATTCAGTATAACAGTAAAATACCCTCAGACTGAGATAAATAAAACCAAATATTTCGGAATCACCATAAGAGTAACACTAGTCCGATTTCTGTGGATAAAACAATAATCCTGTTAGTCGTAATTTGAGAGCAGCATTAGTAGCCTGCCTTCAATCTCTCCACCTACCTGCCCATTACCAGTGCAATACATAGCTATTACCATTTACACTGTCCCGCCTAAATCTAACTAAACATGTTACATTATTGCGTTATGCTAATATCCACGATTTGCATCACATTTCCATAGTAATGGAATGCATCCAACTAAATTTTCGTAGAAATTTTCAATGCTTTGCTAGATTTCCAGTACTTCCCCTCTTCTATACCACGGAACACCCTTTAAGTGAAAGTTTATGTTTAATTTTAGAACTGTTCGGATTATGATAATTATGAACCTATTAATCAAAAGATGCGGGAGGTCCGAGTTCGAAACCATGCAATGTCATGTACCAATGAGTTTTTCAGTTTTTTCGAAGAACTTACGTACATTTACCGACTGCTCTGACGGTGAAGGAAAACACCGTGAGGAAACCTGCACACTGAGATAACCAGTGTGTGAAATGGGGAAGGCAATGGCAAACCACCCCATAAAATCTGCCACGAGAGTCGTTCTATGTGATTAATGCCTTAGAATAATCACGACCCTCGGCAATGAGGAATACGGCTTAGAAGGTATTACAATAAGGTATATTACTAATTCGTCTGGGACGCCAATACATTTATTCAATTACTGACTTACCTTCCTTTTACCACTTCACTTACCATCAAGAAATCCATCTACCATCTACCAGTTTTCTTTTTACCATAATAAATTACCGAGAATGCCGCGTGTTATGTTGGACCTTTAATTTGACTGTCATTATCTCTCTCTCTCTCTCTCTTTCTCTCTTGAACTTTCTTGCTCAGGGAACCCAATATTTTTATCTTCTGTAACGGTACTGTAAAAGATCCCAATTCTTTGTAATATCTCGTATGTATTTATAATGTACATAGATTGTGTTACCCGTATAAGTAACAGCCCTCGCCTCAGTTGCGTGAGCTCTAGCAATTACTTTATAGAATTTAATAATTCCACATCCCCCATTCCCATTATTACTTCATTATTCTCTTATAGTGTATCGGACCGATGTATATTAAATTGATTTTAGCACGTATTTGGAGAACTACATGAGTGACATATTATTATACGAGTAGAACCCAAATAGACTGGCGTTACTAACTAATACAGTAACATCACATCATCGGCCTATTAATGTCCCCACTGTTGGGGCACAGGCCTCCCCTCGCACAAGGGGGTACGGGCCATGATCCACCGAGCGGGCCATGTGCTGATTTCACACGCCTTCGGAAACTTTTAATTTTCTTAGACATGCAGTTAGAGCAGTCGGTAAATGTACTTAAGTCTACGAAAAACTCATTGGTACATGGCACTGCACGGTTTCGAACCTGGACCTCCCGCATGGGAATCCGGTGTCCTAGCCACTAGGCCACCGACGTGCTAATACAGTAAGATCACTGATAATATAGATTACATCAGCCAGTTAGTACTTCGAAGATAACCCAACCCGTCGTCGCAAGGGATACAGGGAAAATCTTCGCTAGTTAATGCCTTCCTCTGACAACAGGCAAAAACTATAACACCAATTAGATTATGTGGCGGACTCTGTTCGGGAAACACTAACTGGAAACATGTTCGTTATTCTAATAACAAATTGTTTGGGTTATTTCTAGTGACCGAGGGTAGGGGCAGGCCGGCAATTTATTTTTCGGTCGCGATCCAATTATTTTTGGGCACGGTAGTGGCGCATAAATCTGGTGGTAGCCCTCAGACGCACGCACCGGATCGGCAAAACCACATTATAGAGACCTCTTTTTCCCCCCTGGGCTCGAAGTTTTGACAGTTCTCGTAGCGGAAGGCCGTTCAATGCCCTGGATCATTAATTCCTGGTCGTGTTTACCTGGTAATAGTTGGAAGCGGGGTGACTAATGCGATAAGACAAGAGATTTATGCGGTTTCATGGGATAATTGACAAGTCTAAACAAGCGATTGAAGGATATCCGATAGGGGGTGCGATCAAATTGGAATTTAGGTATATTGATAGGTAATGATTATCAACCCTTAAATGGGTTACTGTTTACATATAATTATTTTTTTGTTTCAGGTAATAGAATGAAATTCACTCCTAAGAATGTAAGAATAACAAATAGGTAAGAAAGTTAAAGATTAAGGTTTCTCAATTCAAGAATTATGGTGAAATTTTAAGAGTTTTTAATATAGAGTCCAGCTTCTAGCTCACAAAATACTTTGGTGAGGTTTTCTTAAGTGCAGAGGTCAAAATTCGTACTGATAAAATGCTCCAGTGCGAAAATTAATTATTTGCCCGAACGCTTAGGTAAATTTTATCCATTTGACTTAATTACTGAGTAGGTAATGGAGTTTATAGCTCCATTATTAATCTGGCGACGAGCTCGCTTCACGGTGCCGGGAAGTGACTTCGGATTGTTGCTCTAAGCCTTCGAATAGGCGATTATAGCCTTTATTACTTGCCTGTTTCTACGAATTTTGAGTTCTGCCACAGTATAATAAGCCATGGTTGTGATTTAATTTTGTATAAGAAGTTCTATAAGCTTGATATGTTGTATGTCTGTTTGTCTGTGGCATTATAAATTCAACAACCGATGATCCGGTTAGGACGCGGTTTTCTTAAATTACTAACAGAGAATTTGGTCGTGAGTGTTCTTGGCAATGCGTCTGATAAAAAATCAGTGGTTTCCAAGATCTTGGAGTATGTTTAATGTCAAATGGGATCTCTGAAACTGTAACAGACAGATGGTTCGAGTTTGAGCACAGAACCGGGGCGCCCTCCCTACATCTGGAACCTTGAGGACCTGATGATATCCAGAAAAAGTAAGGAGATCTCCACAATGGTAAGTTGGGGGTTTCTTAAACTTTTAATGTGGTGGGGGAACTGTTCTTGGTAAAATTGGATGAGGTCACCTAAGTAAATGAGCTGATTTATTAGCAACGGGCTTACTTGTAGGTACTAACAAAACAGTTCTTATGAAATATTTTAAAAAAACAGTAAGTACCTACGTAAAAGATTCAAAAGAACATTAGATGGTAAAATTACCTGTAGATGAAATTAAATTATTCACCCAGGCATGCTACACGTGTGTAATACGAAATTCATTAATTTTGTACCATCCACACCACGTAAAGCAAAACCGCAATAAAACAAATTACTTGTACAAGTATTATTCTGACGAAAGTAACTCACTCAAGTACCCGGCGGAAAGGCCAAAAATGGCCACAAGTTCCGTCGATGGCCGAAAAAGGCCATTAATCCTAGACGCCGTCTTATTACAGCGCTAATTACGTATTTATTTGCAGGCCCAAACAAAAACCTCCCTTTTAACAGCCTTTAATGTCTGTGCCCCGGGGAAGTGGTCTTACAATGGAGTAATCCACAACACGTCTATTGCAGGCAAAATGAGTGTGGCAGGGTCGTAATCAGACGGTGGCCTCAGGACCCCAAGAAATTCTGAACAATTAAAAATAACAATCACTGATAATTGTATGATACGAATAGTGTATTAACAATACACTCTTTATTTTACCAAGCATCGCCCACGTCAAACTAATAAAGCCATTTACTTAGTAAAGTCGTAGATAATTTAGAAAAGAATTTCTATTCTAATCTATTAAGAATATATTGTACTCGTATAGTACACTTATAATAATACACTTATATATTATTGTATAATTATTGTATAATATGTAAGTGGAATTGCGTAGCACACACAGACAACAAATACACGTTTTTCTAAGAATAGAAAAACGTTTATTTGTCGTCTGCAGCATGCACGCAATTCCACTTATATATTGTACAATAACATATAAGTGTATTATTATAAGTGTACTATACAATATATTCTTAAACTAAATTAATAATAATGCACATCGTACATGCTGCAGCACCAAATAGGCCTCAGCTCAGCATAATGCCATACTCTAGAGTAGTCTAGAGCATGGCGCTGATATTCTGCTTTAGCCTGTCGAGGTCGGAGGGGGAAACCAAGCAACGATAATCTAGATGTAATGTAAAGTTGTGTGCTGAAATGGTAATGAAATGAGATTGTATATATAATTTCTCAACGGTAAGTAGATATCAAATAGAACCATTAGAACATACAAAGGTTTAGTATTATCACTGAATTGTTAGTATACTTACCTAACCCTAGACGTTATTGGTCGTTTCTTATCTGAGAGGTTATAAAAGCAACCAAAATGTGGCACGGCTGTAATGAACCAGATTGCAGTATCTTGAAGCTTAGGCGAATTGAAATATGGTCTGGTGTCAGGCGAACGCCGGCGTTTTCGGCATTTCCCAGTGGCGGCACTAAATTGATAAGTAACAGAAACGAAGGTTCCTATTATAGTATTCTGATGTGAGGTACTCACACAAGCGCATCCGTGGCATGCCATATCGTTTCCTGCACAGGATAACGCGTCGCATATTACCTACAGGCCGAAACTTATCGATTCTGCCCAAGCGATCGCTGCACTGTACCTACAGTGGAAGACACATCAAGCATCATCACATCACAGACTATAGTGAAACCCTGTCGCAATAATTATTTGTTTTTTTTTGTCATTTTTATGGATGTGTCAAATAAGTTAAAACGAGAAAGCAAAATACACTTTATTGCACAAATAGAAAACAACAAACAAAAGATAGAAAAGGAAACAATTTAGGCGGCCTTATCGCTAAGAGCGATCTCGACTTTATCTAATTTACCTTATCACCGTCTGTTGGCAAGATTTATAAATTGATTTTACTATTTTTTTGTAAACTGTGGATTACGTAGTGGGTTATGGATTTACTTTATACTTGTGTTAGTTACTATGCTTATGTAATCTTTAGTGTATAACTGTTTGTGATCCCTAATAAACTAAAATAAAATATAAAATAAAATCTCTTCCAGGCAACCTTCGTAACGAAAGGATAAATATGTTGACCATTGTGCGCAGCGTGCGATGCAACTGTGCCTCGCATTGGAATGCTTAGGGAGATTATTTTCTGTTATTTACCTATCTATTTTATGTCGACGTTTTCGGCATTTCCCAGTGGCGGCGGCTGCGGCGGAAGCCTGCTACAACTTTTATGAGCTGGTCGCTGTACTATGCTCGATTCTTTTTCCTTTTGTCGTGAACGCTCTGCGGGGAAGCGACGAAACCGTATTTTTGACACACCAGCATTTTGCAAATTTCGATCCGGACTCTGTTGAGAAAATAAAGATTTCACACGTCCATTTACTGGTGAAGGTTTGGTT
Organism: Hofmannophila pseudospretella; assembly: GCA_947369225.1. Classification (NCBI taxonomy): domain Eukaryota; kingdom Metazoa; phylum Arthropoda; class Insecta; order Lepidoptera; family Oecophoridae; genus Hofmannophila; species Hofmannophila pseudospretella. Next base: position 11,078,298 of record OX376316.1, read on the forward strand.
TTTAGTAGAGTAAATGATAGTACTGAACTCGGATGCTTGCTTGCTTGCTTATCGTATGTGGCCAACCTATTTGTCAGAGTTGTTCAGGCGCCCGTAGGCCTCTGACATGGCTTAACGACTGCTGATGAACGACAACAACCGGGACCGACTGCTTAACGTGCTTTCCGAGGCATGGCGGAGCTCAGATGAAATATGCCACTAGCGGTCACCCATCCAGGGACCGACCGCGCCAACGTCGCTTAACCTGCACGATCACTTTCGGACCGTGCTCGCAACTAGGCTACGAGCATTACTGCACTACTGAACTACTGAATTACTGAACTCGGATAATGAATTTAGATACTAGTTACTTTTGTAAGTTTAAATTACCTCGATAATATCGCTAGTGGGTAATAAGTTGTACGAAATAAGTTGTTTTAGAATCAAGGAAAAATATTACGGCTCCACCGATCGAAAACGAAGTGCTGTCTCTGGATAGTCCATAATCACACCTATACCACAAATGGGTATTTAGGTCACAGAAGCTCCCTCTGTTTATTTGGGCAAGATCTTTATTGAAATAACTAGGAATACCTAAAGCAAGACTATCATTATGATTATGATTACAATAGGATTTGTTTGTTTGTAGTTTCTTTATTGTACACAAAAAAAACAAAAAAAAACCATTAAAATATGTACAAATTCGTAATTCGATAGACAGATGTGACGTCAGTTGATAAATCAAATTATAAGTGGTACAGTAATTAATTTTGTTTAAATTCTGTTTCTAAAATCAGAATTCATTCGGATTAAGAGAACGCTTAATTGTAAAATTAAAATTAAATATTTAAAACGATCCGCCGATAGTTTAGTTAGAAGTAGACCTACCTCATTTATTGTGCAATATCGAGACTACAGATAATAAATAAATAAGTATATTCTCCCAGGCTACACTGCAAAGTGGACTTTAAATTGAAATCTGTTTTAAGCATAGAGCTGGTCTGGAAATGAATTAATTCTAAGTCTCTTTTAATACGAAGTTCATTAGTACCTCAATATCTATTCGAATTTTCTTTGGAGCAGAGAGATTATTTAATTACAAGTGTTGAGTGGCTTTTCTATTACTCTTTCTACAGATCTTCCTCATTAAGGTTTTTTGCTGATATAATGGACTTTCATTGTTTTTTCTTGGAAAGATTACCCCGTTAAGTTAGTTACTGTATAATAAATAACGCAAACCTGTGCGCTAACTAAGCACTACGGGTATAACCACCAAAACTCGACCTCTGTTCTACCTGATAGTGTATATCGGCTTCTACTAAACTCATGAGGTCATGATTATTGTCAAAAGCACAACCTTGGATCATGTCATCAGTATTACATTATTTAGTTGAAAAAATTAACAGGGATAGGGGTCGATATTGGGTCTTAAAAAACCGATCATTGTATTAAAGTATTCACTGAAAAAAATCCTAATCAACAAAGTGCATATCTTGCTGGGTTGATTTTTTTAAAATTGATTTTACCAAGATTATGTTTGATTTATATAACCATACTTGGTTATTGACAATAAAGCCAATTTGATTACACTGTTAACAATGTAAAAATATTTATTTTTATTAAGCACATAGTAACGTTTATTAACGAATTAACGTTTATTGTCTAAACTAATAACTTCCTTGATTGATACTATAATATGGGGTAGTACGAGTTACTAAGTCGATTTGTACATTCTATAAGAAACTTTTTTTTTAATTTAATCAGTTTGACTTTGTTAATAGCATTTAAGCTGCTTTATATGCTCGTATTTTATAAAGATAGTTTGTTAAAGTAAACAACATTTTGATTATTCTGCCAAGTTTTTTTTCAGTGTACCTTTTTGTGACAGCGGTGTGGTGTCTGTTTATATCAAAAGCTATATGTATATCAGATTGTTCTATACGCCAGCGTACACAAAACTTGTTACGCATTCCGTGACTGCTCAAGCTCCCTTGTTGTTTATCCAGTCGGCTTTTGTCTGCTCTCCACAGAATACGGATCCAAAATATTTACGAAGTGAGGATATGCGTATTATGATAAGATTCAGAAGTGATTCACGGGCGTCCCTGCCTTTTCGGGATATTATTATTTTTCCTTTTGCTGTTAGAAAGGTCTCCTTTGTAAGTTTAACTGAAAACCCTTGTTCTAGCCAGCCTTTGTCAAATCAAAGACATTGTTAAAAGAACCACTTCTCGTTACTCCCAAGACTGACTCGTCATTGGCAGAATTCGTATCTTCGAAATTGCCATTAACTGAAGATAAAGAAGAATATTGTAACGGGAATTCAATTCGAACGTAAAAAAATATCTATAGAAAGAGTAATTTAGGATCTCCGGCGACGTCTAAAAACATTTTTTGCAAAGAACAAAGTTCAGCAATAAGAGAAAAACATAAAAGAGTTATAATTGGTACTCGTAAACGTGGCTGAATGTTGAAAAAACAGCCTAACGGCACGAAACACCGGCTATAAAAATTGTTGAGCTTTTCTGACTTACATGGAATCAAAATGCAAATGATGGCATAAAGCAAACTTCGCTATGAATAGCTCCATTTCCACCTGCTCCAATTTAACACACAATAAAAGTGTTGGAATCCGTTGTTTTCAGATGTGGGAGATGTGGAATGGCATTGTGCATCGAAGGCATCCATTGTTACCACGGCAGCGATGAAAGCATCTCGAGCACAATGGAATCTTATCTCGTACAGTTTTATGCTTCTAGGCTGATTTAATGAAGCTCGGATTTTAATCTGTAGAAATACGCTGCATTCTTTTGATTATTTTACTAGGGGCTTATTAAAAATTAACTTTATTAGCTATAGTAATGTACATACGTGACATAAAAAAGTAATATACACCTTTATTCATTTTATTGAATAACTTATCGGCAATAATAATTTTTTAACAACTTCAGAAATCGATAGATACAAAGGGAAATCAGAAACTTACACCAATCATACATAACTTGGATGGTCGAAGATTATGTCAGATGTCAAAGGTTCTGCGAGCGAGATGTATGAATGAACTAATATATTATCAGAATGTTTAAATGGTTAATACTTGCGGTTGTTGGTACTTGGTGAAACTTGTAGTACATGATTAGACTTAAATAATATACTGTGTCACAGGTTTATACTGTATTTGATTAATTACCACCAGTTTCGTTTACACATCTTCAGGAAGAGAATATACTGTATATATATTTACTGAAATTTAATGAATATATTATTTAATAATATACTGAATATATTATTTAAGACTAATCATGTTATCAAAATTTATTATAACTTCATACATAATGTAAATTTAAAGCATTTGCCGTTGTAATTAATAAATAAATAATAATAACAGGTGTCTAAGTGCATTAAATAGAGACTACGGTTTTTTACCTTTTCCTAGTTAATATAATGTTTTTCAAAGCAATTTTATCGACTCTCAGAATAATAACAATACCGTTATTCTCGCATCCAAAATAATGGAAATTTATTAAAAAGACGATTCCATTAATGTGAGTCTATGACTTTAGAGGTGGAGGTAAAACAAATCACCATTAACAAAACCCCCTTAAAATAAATCACGGGAAAAAGTAATTAAGACAAAGCGAAGGCATGGGAGTTGTAATGTTTTACTACGTTATTAAAAATAATCGGCGGACAGAAAGGAGTCTATCGCGTTTTTATATAAGTATACTTTTATTCAAACATTCTCATAACAGATTCATCTCGTGGTTGGTTGTATTAATTCCCCAGAGATTCTCAATCTCATCTCGACCTTTTCTTTTTCTGAATTGATTCATTTCCAATGTAAGGAATATCTTCTATTTAGGAACGTAGCTTATTATTTAAACTACTTCTATATAATACAGTTATGTGACGGTAATTCTATAAGTCTTGTAAACTGATACAAAATTGTGACTTTTCCAACACGCCATGACAGTTCGTCAAAACTCTGTTGACAACAATGCGTAGTCCAAGTTGTCGTGTCGTGACGTTGTCATTTAAAAAAAAATTACGCGACAAGTTTTTTTTTCCTAATCTACTAATTTTGTATCAAATTTCATGAAACTATTAATAAATTTACTTTGTACTTAATGAGTTGACAGTATCGTAATGCAGGTTCGCAGTGCTATAATGAATATTGCGACTCCGCGACGTTCATAATGAATTAGTTTGTGTTGCAGTTTGTGGTTTCACATTGAACAAATTACTTAATGGGAGTAGAAAAAACCTTTTTCCTGTTTGGCGTGCGTTACTTTAATGTTAGAATTTAAATTATATTCTAGATAACATTAATTTTGACTGAATATATTTGATACCAGATGTTTATATCGGGTTGGCAGAAAGTTCCAGCAGAAATGACTCATTTTGTGTAAATCACTCTTTAGAACCGACCCCGAAAGGATACGACAGTGATGAAGGGTGTCAATTTCATTGAGTTCACTGAACTATTTCACAATGGGCACCGAGGCGACGGGTGTTAAAAGATGTATCAAAGAATTTTCTCAACAAAAATCCCTCCCAGTTACAAGATTTTTATCAAACTGCTTGTTAGACTTTAGCAAAGTTCGTATTTTGGTTGTGCTGAACACTCCTGTTAACGGGGAATCGTACATACTCGTTGGTCGCTGGCTTAGAATTTTATAAACTACATAATAAAAAGGATTTATATGATTTGTACCGATTTAATTTGCCAAAAGTTTTACAAGAACATCAGTAAGTTAACAATTAAATTTCACTTCAACAATTTAGGACTTTTAAAATCACTATGCCTACCTCGAAAGCTTTAGGGGGTATTAAGAAATTCAACGTGAACGAAAAACGAAGCAATTACCGATTCGTGCCCGAGAGTAAACTTTGTTTTACTGGAGAGGAATTAATATTCATTAAAAAATCTTTCTCGGCATCATTCTGCTGAAACTTTGTAATCAGCCCATGTCAGGGGCCCGCGGGTGGGGGAGCGGGCAAGCGGGGTGTGTCAGCAAATTTGAGAGTTTAGCGAGTTAGCAAATGGATTTTTCCTGCTGTTGTAATTTGAATTGGCTAAAAGTATATTTGCACGTCTTCCCCCACTCTCTTTATAACCGTCCATTTTAATATTTTGCTTACTTTCAATGGCTCTTTATATCGTGAAGTTATTTCTGAATAAGAGGGTCTCGCATATTTTAGGGGACTGGGGTAAAACCTCGGGGTCGGTAGTCGTAATTTGAAACTTTCGGAGCGGGCCGATCATTTGTCGGGAGATTCCGGAACGCATCCCCCTGATCCCACGCTCTACCCCGGGATTATTTCTCACTGTCGCCTCGTCGCATGATGCCTTTTTTTTGTGTGCCGTAAGTTTTTTTTTTGTATAAACCTAGTTATTGAATTGGTAGAGCTTGTGGCGACCCACGATGCGCCATTACGATTAAGTAACCTACTCACATCGGTGTAGAACGCGCTATCGAAATTTTCCTGGGACTTCGTATATATACGATCCATCCAATATCCAAACATCCATAGTTGGACCAGGACATCTCGTCACCAGGCACAACACCCCGCCTGGTGGAACATCTTCCCTTTTCCCTTTCCTACAACTGACATTACGTCATCTATGTCCTCACATTTCGCGTTCCTACAGACCTCTTTCGTCAGTGGTTTCTTCCTAAAGTTTAGTTCAAGACACACCTTAGGAATCGGTGTACTAGTTGCAAACATGGTCCGAAAGTGATCGTGCAAGTTAAGCTACGTGGGCGCGGTCAAAACCAGGATGGTTAAAATGTCGGTCCTGACTGCTGTCATCCAACAGCAGTCGTTAGGCCATGTCAGAGCCTGAACAAACCTGGCAATAGGTTGGCCACTAACCACACGACAAGAAAGAAAGATCAAAATTGTAGTCTATCCAAGAGATATATGCTGCACAGAACAGTATCCAGTTAGAGAATATTTGAAGTGCTTCGTTAGCGCTTTCATTTGATATATCACTCAATGATGATCGCGGCCGATGCGGCCGACGGCTGACGGCTGACGGCTGAAAGACGGCCGCATCGGCCGCGATCATCGGAAGTCAACCTTGAAGTTGCTAACTTAGTGAGGATCTGACGTAACGAGTGTATCAATATTATTTAGCTGGCTAGCTTTCTAGGTTTAATTGCTTTCGTATTTAAAAATCGTGAGGAAACCTGTATGTCTGAGAAAAAAAGTTTTTCGAAGGCGTGTGAAATCCACCAATCAGCACCCCGTGGATCATGGCCCGGTACCCCCCTTGTGCAAGAACTGTCAGGACGTTAATAGGCTGATGAGATGTATTTAAAAATAATAATAAAATAGGAACATGGTTTTACAAAACAGAACATTTCTTATTTCGGCCTAGTTAATAGGTACCTAACAATAATAATCCAATAATGAAATAGCAACACTAATTTTTAACGACAACTTCATATAGTTTCCGGCTTCCTATAGCAATAACAGTGGACCCAAAATAACATTTTATATTGTAGGTGGCAAAGCGTCGAAGGGTTGAAACGTTGAAACATTGTCGGCCGGAATCGCAAACAGTACATAAAGATCCGGACATCTACGGTTTTTCTAAATTAAGCTGTGAAGGGACATCCCGACCCTTCCTTTACGAATTTTCCTACTTCCCTCGGGGATTTCTCGGTTTAGGAATTCCCAGTACGGGAGTTCCGATTCAATCGTTATGTTACTCGTACCTACACCTACAAATTATCGTCATTTTTATGCATTTTTGGCATAGCTTATAAAATGGGTTTCGAAATAAAGCTTTGCAATTTTAACTGATCCTTAACTTTTCATAATATGGCTTTCAGTTGTTTTATTAATCATCGCAAAAATTGGGATTTGACTTATGTCAAATCCCAATTTTAAGATGATTTTTTTATGATTTTTTTTTGATGATGAGTTTTTATATCTAGTCATTTTAAGATGCAAACTTAAATGATACCACATTCCTCTAGATTATTCTAGAGGAATGTGGTATGGTATCATTTAAGTTTGCATAATTGTTAAAATGACTAGATATTATGTAGAATGTACGTATATTACTAAAAAAAATACATAGATACATACTGAATGTGTACATGAATGTGGTATCATTTAAGTTTGCATCTTAAAATGACTAGATATTATGTAGAATGTACGTATATTACTAAAAACATATACATAGATACATAAGGTATGTATCACGCTGTCCCTTAAGAGGTAAGCAGAGAGAACGGAGCGCCACGTATCTCTATCTTGGCACGCCAGCTCTCTTGCTTCCTCTGCAGTCAAAAAAATATATCTCAAAACTATACATTATAAAATAACTGCTTAAAATAATGTTAGGGCTGAGTACCTATATTATACTGTAAAAGTCTTAAATAAGGTAATAAAATGTAGTTCTTACCGATAGGTATATCGGGTAGTAAAATCGTTGGGTGCCCAAACTGTGATTTACCCTGTCGGCGCGGCGGCCGGCGGGTCGACCCGACCAACCCAACCAACCCAACCCTCAACCAACCCAACCTAGAACTATATACCCACATTATTAAGTAATTTCCCTAAAAGTGAAACAAATGTATGTACGCATTCCGAATACCTTTACAAATATTTCCAATTTCAATTCCCGATCCATTCGTATTTGTAGTATGCATGTACTATGTAACACGCCTTTGAAAATTTGTAATTAAATAAAGGATATTTTCAAGCATTTATGCGACTTCTTAAGATCTTACAAAGCATTTTTAATGTGCTAATGGCAAAAATAATCTCGTCACTGAATGTAGAGTATTTTCATTAATTTTTTCCTAGTACGACAATGCAAATCCACACATCCATCTCACTAGGTTTTAATTATTGTTGTAATCTACTACAGAATCTTGTGACTCTACTTTGGCTCTACATCTATACGTCCCAGATTTAATGGAAATAGATTCAACAGCACATCCACACTCTAGAATCTACATTCAGCAAGAAATCTAGGTCTTCCATTCCGTCTCAGTGCGGGTACCTATTACGCATTGTGCAACTGGAAGCAGTCCAACTATGCCATTGTGAGGCAGTCCCGTGAAAGAATCCACGATCGAGATGAAAATTGGCGCGTCCGAGAATTAATTCGCTCCTTAACTTTAATGTAGATGTAATTAAGCTGGAGCTCCACTGTTTGCGTTTGTCTTTTCCTGTCGTGTTTTTTTTAATATTGGAGGATTTTAAAATTGTTTTCGCATTGCGTTAATTGTTATTTACGTTTTGCTTCGCGTAATTGCTTATTATCCACTTTGTAATGAATTTTAAGAACCTGAAAAATTCATGCTACTCTGAGCCGTTACAATTTGTAAAAGCATCATGCAAGTATCCTTAATACTTACGGTTCCTCTTCAAATCATGTCTGAACCATAGTTCTATCTGCCTGCCACAGTTGAATTTACTGCTGGTCTATAGTTTCGCTCGAATTCTGTCAAACATTCTCCCATGTTTTGTGCATAAAGCAACAGGTCTATTATTCAGGCCATCCATTATATACGAGTAAATGCCACTAAAATTAAAATGCAAACAGAATATTTGGTTTTCATTTTAATCCCTTAAGCCCATACTATCCTGATTGAAAGTGAAACGGCACAACAGTTCTACAATATTTCATTACAGACTGATCAATAGTAAATGTAAATGACATAATTTGGGTATAGATGAGTATAGAAGAATGTGACTTTAACTCTGGAAATATCTAAAAGCAAAATATTAGCCTCAATTGATTAATTCTTTCTCTTTCCTGTGTCCACTGGGATTTTAGAATTAAGTATTTATAGCCTTGTATGCTTTAAATCAAGAAGCCATTACTTTTCTTTTACATACACCTTCAACAGCATACAGCGGACAAGTATGATTTCCCTTTCCTTAAACACTTCGTTCGGATGCTGATCAAATGATATCGCTGATCAACATCTGATCGAAATGGGTATAAATAATATGTTATGTTATATCTATAAATGTGAAACCCCGTATGTCTGTCTGTTACATAATCACGGTCAAACGGTTGATAGAATTTGCATGAAATTATAGGTTAGGTATAATTGACCATCATGTTATTATTTTCGAGAAATCACGATAAACAAAACAATCGATAAAGCCTTGCAATTATTGTGCCGAATCAGTTTCAATAATATGAACTTTAACACATAACATGACAAAGCTCGCAGAAAAACCCATGGTTGTTCTAGTTAATGTTTCTACTAACATAGTTTAAGGAATAACTACTAACACAATGAATCTACGATTATGTTATCTGATAAATAAAGTTACTGTATTGTACTACACCGAAGTCCATACAAAAGGCGTTTTCCTTTTATCAAAACAAAAGTTATAGTCGGTTTTCGAATACCACAAGTGATTGAGGCTAACTTAGCAATATTAAAAGAACAAAACTTAGATTGCCAAGTGTGCCCGAGGGGGCTTGTTCAAGAAACTTACTGCAAGGGCCTGTATCAGTCCCCTTCGCCCGAGGCGAGGACCAGAACAAGCCTTTAGATTATTGAAAATGTACTTTATCGGAAGTTACAAGGGGAACAGAGCTGATTTATGTGAAGCATTTATCAGAATTATATGTGTTTGCGACTTGTTACTACCGTCTTTGCGTAAAAGCAATCGGTTTTATCTTGTGGCTTTTATGGCCTTACCAGAAAAATATTAAGAAATGCAGTTTGTTTTTATGTTTGTATAGAATCCAAATGTCTTTGCTACCGTGTATCAGTTTCACTTTTCACGATCACTCTCGCGTTTTGTAATAGTACATTATGATATAAGTGCGGTAAGTTGAAAATTACAGCCGAGGCGATATTGCTAGCCCGAGCCGTAGGCGAGGGCTATAAGGAAGCAGAGGCTGTAATTTTCAAAGCGCACGTATGTCATACGACGTTTTATAACATATTTACGAGGAAATAAATAAAACTTTGACTTTCTTAAACGAATAAATCTTTAATTACTTGTTAAAGCAGTTATAGAAATTTTAACAATTTTTAAAAGTGATTGTTACGTTGCCAGTTGCTTTTTAGCATTGAATAGTAGCACCACAATGAGCTTGACTTATATTTTTGAGAAAGTTCCATGAAATATGCTAAAAACACATTTTCTGAAAATGAATTTGCATCTTTGCTTGTTTTCCATATGATGAAATTTTGATACGCTTGTAAGTATCTATCGGTCGATTTTTCAGGCAAGAGGCTTAGAGTAGCCTTTTTCGCTGCGTTTAAGACTTGTGGCGGTGTCAAATTAATAAATTCATCACTACTTGACGACATTTTCAAATAAAAACAATACAGCGAAAAGAAAAAGCGCGCGGAATAATTTTACTTGTCCACAAATTAGCGATGCGCGCGCATCAACTTTTTTTAGGTAAAGGTACAAAAACAGCCAGTATTACTAATAAAGTAAATTAATATTTTTGTGTTTTTGTTACAGATAAATGGTTGTAATTTATTGTCAAAATTAATTAAATTAAAGAATTAAATCTTTATTTATTATATTTTATCTCCCAAAGTTAATTTTATTCATAAAATATTGACCACTTTTTTAACATAAAAACTCTTTGCTAAGATTAAGCATAAGCAAATATGTTATAAATACTTTTATAACATATTTGCTCGTAAAGTGGCTGTAATTACACCAATTTCAATATCGTAATGTATCTCATTACGCACTTGTGCGTTATAGTAATGTGAAACGCACGAGTTTTTTTAAATAAAGTAACATGTACGGTTTTTTAAGATGCTCCGTCTAAAAATGAACGATACTTTTTAAAATCTTAGCAAAGAGTTTTTATGTTAAAAAAGTGGTCAATATTTTATGAATAAAATTAACTTTGGGAGATAAAATATAATAAATAAAGATTTAATTCTTTAATTTAATTAATTTTGACAATAAATTACAACCATTTATCTGTAACAAAAACACAAAAATATTAATTTACTTTATTAGTAATACTGGCTGTTTTTGTACCTTTACCTAAAAAAAGTTGATGCGCGCGCATCGCTAATTTGTGGACAAGTAAAATTATTCCGCGCGCTTTTTCTTTTCGCTGTATTGTTTTTATTTGAAAATGTCGTCAAGTAGTGATGAATTTATTAATTTGACACCGCCACAAGTCTTAAACGCAGCGAAAAAGGCTACTCTAAGCCTCTTGCCTGAAAAATCGACCGATAGATACTTACAAGCGTATCAAAATTTCATCATATGGAAAACAAGCAAAGATGCAAATTCATTTTCAGAAAATGTGTTTTTAGCATATTTCATGGAACTTTCTCAAAAATATAAGTCAAGCTCATTGTGGTGCTACTATTCAATGCTAAAAAGCAACTGGCAACGTAACAATCACTTTTAAAAATTGTTCAAATTTCTATAACTGCTTTAACAAGTAATTAAAGATTTATTCGTTTAAGAAAGTCAAAGTTTTATTTATTTCCTCGTAAATATGTTATAAAACGTCGTATGACATACGTGCGCTTTGAAAATTACAGCCTCTGCTTCCTTATAGCCCTCGCCTACGGCTCGGGCTAGCAATATCGCCTCGGCTGTAATTTTCAACTTACCGCACTTATATCATAATGTACTATTATAACATATTTGCTCGTAAAGTGGCTGTAATTACACCAATTTCAATATCGTAATGTATCTCATTACGCACTTGTGCGTTATAGTAATGTGAAACGCACGAGTTTTTTTAAATAAAGTAACATGTACGGTTTTTTAAGATGCTCCGTCTAAAAATGAACGATACTTTTTAAAATCTTAGCAAAGAGTTTTTATGTTAAAAAAGTGGTCAATATTTTATGAATAAAATTAACTTTGGGAGATAAAATATAATAAATAAAGATTTAATTCTTTAATTTAATTAATTTTGACAATAAATTACAACCATTTATCTGTAACAAAAACACAAAAATATTAATTTACTTTATTAGTAATACTGGCTGTTTTTGTACCTTTACCTAAAAAAAGTTGATGCGCGCGCATCGCTAATTTGTGGACAAGTAAAATTATTCCGCGCGCTTTTTCTTTTCGCTGTATTGTTTTTATTTGAAAATGTCGTCAAGTAGTGATGAATTTATTAATTTGACACCGCCACAAGTCTTAAACGCAGCGAAAAAGGCTACTCTAAGCCTCTTGCCTGAAAAATCGACCGATAGATACTTACAAGCGTATCAAAATTTCATCATATGGAAAACAAGCAAAGATGCAAATTCATTTTCAGAAAATGTGTTTTTAGCATATTTCATGGAACTTTCTCAAAAATATAAGTCAAGCTCATTGTGGTGCTACTATTCAATGCTAAAAAGCAACTGGCAACGTAACAATCACTTTTAAAAATTGTTCAAATTTCTATAACTGCTTTAACAAGTAATTAAAGATTTATTCGTTTAAGAAAGTCAAAGTTTTATTTATTTCCTCGTAAATATGTTATAAAACGTCGTATGACATACGTGCGCTTTGAAAATTACAGCCTCTGCTTCCTTATAGCCCTCGCCTACGGCTCGGGCTAGCAATATCGCCTCGGCTGTAATTTTCAACTTACCGCACTTATATCATAATGTACTATTATAACATATTTGCTCGTAAAGTGGCTGTAATTACACCAATTTCAATATCGTAATGTATCTCATTACGCACTTGTGCGTTATAGTAATGTGAAACGCACGAGTTTTTTTAAATAAAGTAACATGTACGGTTTTTTAAGATGCTCCGTCTAAAAATGAACGATACTTTATAAAATCTTAGCAAAGAGTTTTTATGTTAAAAAAGTGGTCAATATTTTATGAATAAAATTAACTTTGGGAGATAAAATATAATAAATAAAGATTTAATTCTTTAATTTAATTAATTTTGACAATAAATTACAACCATTTATCTGTAACAAAAACACAAAAATATTAATTTACTTTATTAGTAATACTGGCTGTTTTTGTACCTTTACCTAAAAAAAGTTGATGCGCGCGCATCGCTAATTTGTGGACAAGTAAAATTATTCCGCGCGCTTTTTCTTTTCGCTGTATTGTTTTTATTTGAAAATGTCGTCAAGTAGTGATGAATTTATTAATTTGACACCGCCACAAGTCTTAAACGCAGCGAAAAAGGCTACTCTAAGCCTCTTGCCTGAAAAATCGACCGATAGATACTTACAAGCGTATCAAAATTTCATCATATGGAAAACAAGCAAAGATGCAAATTCATTTTCAGAAAATGTGTTTTTAGCATATTTCATGGAACTTTCTCAAAAATATAAGTCAAGCTCATTGTGGTGCTACTATTCAATGCTAAAAAGCAACTGGCAACGTAACAATCACTTTTAAAAATTGTTCAAATTTCTATAACTGCTTTAACAAGTAATTAAAGATTTATTCGTTTAAGAAAGTCAAAGTTTTATTTATTTCCTCGTAAATATGTTATAAAACGTCGTATGACATACGTGCGCTTTGAAAATTACAGCCTCTGCTTCCTTATAGCCCTCGCCTACGGCTCGGGCTAGCAATATCGCCTCGGCTGTAATTTTCAACTTACCGCACTTATATCATAATGTACTATTATAACATATTTGCTCGTAAAGTGGCTGTAATTACACCAATTTCAATATCGTAATGTATCTCATTACGCACTTGTGCGTTATAGTAATGTGAAACGCACGAGTTTTTTTAAATAAAGTAACATGTACGGTTTTTTAAGATGCTCCGTCTAAAAATGAACGATACTTTTTAAAATCTTAGCAAAGAGTTTTTATGTTAAAAAAGTGGTCAATATTTTATGAATAAAATTAACTTTGGGAGATAAAATATAATAAATAAAGATTTAATTCTTTAATTTAATTAATTTTGACAATAAATTACAACCATTTATCTGTAACAAAAACACAAAAATATTAATTTACTTTATTAGTAATACTGGCTGTTTTTGTACCTTTACCTAAAAAAAGTTGATGCGCGCGCATCGCTAATTTGTGGACAAGTAAAATTATTCCGCGCGCTTTTTCTTTTCGCTGTATTGTTTTTATTTGAAAATGTCGTCAAGTAGTGATGAATTTATTAATTTGACACCGCCACAAGTCTTAAACGCAGCGAAAAAGGCTACTCTAAGCCTCTTGCCTGAAAAATCGACCGATAGATACTTACAAGCGTATCAAAATTTCATCATATGGAAAACAAGCAAAGATGCAAATTCATTTTCAGAAAATGTGTTTTTAGCATATTTCATGGAACTTTCTCAAAAATATAAGTCAAGCTCATTGTGGTGCTACTATTCAATGCTAAAAAGCAACTGGCAACGTAACAATCACTTTTAAAAATTGTTCAAATTTCTATAACTGCTTTAACAAGTAATTAAAGATTTATTCGTTTAAGAAAGTCAAAGTTTTATTTATTTCCTCGTAAATATGTTATAAAACGTCGTATGACATACGTGCGCTTTGAAAATTACAGCCTCTGCTTCCTTATAGCCCTCGCCTACGGCTCGGGCTAGCAATATCGCCTCGGCTGTAATTTTCAACTTACCGCACTTATATCATAATGTACTATTAAATTGGTACTGTTATGGCAGAGTAGCCTATCGATTAATTACTCTTAATTAAAAATTTGAGAAGCCCTCTGCTTACCTTTGTGAAAATCCTCTTACCTTTTCCTGGTCATCAGGTCCTCAAGGTTATAGATGTGGGAAAGGTACCATGGTCCTTAACATATGAGTACAAACTTGAACAACCTAACTGTTACCGTTCCAAAAATCCCATCTGGTGACATCAAAGATACCCCAAGATTTTGGAAACCACAGGTACAATCGTTCAAATCGCATCATTGGTTGTTGAGATATCAGGCTATAGATAAACAGAAAATCAGACAAACCCTATAATATCTACTGTAAAAACGTTCTGTGATTTCTACCTTGTGTAAGCGTATAAGCCTAAAGATTCAGTCTAAGTATAACACGTTCACTATAATGGTATGCGCCCATCATTCCAAGACTTAAACATCGTGCTTTCAAATGCGTCCCGATAAAGTTGTCCGTGGATGCTTCCGTCGCCTCCGGGGAGACATTACTCCTTAAGTACCAAGTCTGCACCCATACCCCCCGAAATTGCGGAAAGTGTATTGTATATTGAGTTACGTTTTTCGTATCTTGAATGGCGTGGGGAGAGGGGAGTAATGTCTAATGTGTTTGGGACTGGCGACTGCCTATACAAAAGTGCAGACATAAGCTGGAAATAGCACTTACTTAATTCAAGAGGTAGGAGAGGAGTTATTTTACCAAGATTCGGAGAAGTAGATACTTATAAAGATTTAGAAATACGCATACAACCCTTTTTTTGTATATAATATTAAGAGCACCAATTCAATATCAAAAGAACTAGAAAGATTGCGTAACCTTCGTGTAGTATCGTTAGTGATTAACCATGATGTAACACATTGAAACAAGAAAAGGGTTTAAAGGTCTCGGGTCGGTAAACCTCGTACGTTACGATTTTCTAATCATATTGAATCCGTAAAACACTTCTTTGATAAAGTCAACCAAGTCAAGCGAGATATTGACAAACATCTGTTCGATATTAGAAAATCAAATCGAGTTCACGGTACGGCGCTGCGAGTCCAAGATTGATTTAATTTAAGTCGTATTTAGAGTCAGTGTCGCGTGAGATTCGAAGGCGATAGGGTTACCGAACATCATGTATTTTCCTATCTATATATTTATAAAGAGAAGTCCTGACTGACTGAGTGACTGACATATCAACGCATATATAAACTGCTCACAAAGTTTAAGTACACGCTAACGAAGCCGCGGGCAAAACCTAGTATTAAATAAAGCAAAGGTAAAATAATACAAAAAGGATTTGAACCTGTAAACTCGTCATTCCGTAATGCTGTATTCTGCTTAATGCTAAATAAAATGTATCAGATTTATTTAAACTACTATCTTCATATTGGTGTAACTTTTTCAAACAAGTTTTAAAAAGTTACGCCAGTATGAGGATAGTAGTTTAAATAAATCTGATATATTTTAGTTGTAGGAATAAAAGATATATCCGGCTCGAAGGACCACTTTAACAATATCACAAAATGAACAGCAAATTCTAACATTCCTATGACATGAGTTTCAATTGCATACTTTGACTGCTTCTAGAAAATCACTAAGTTAACAATGTTTTAAAAAAATACTTATCGCTCAGCTGACAACTAACACAGATATAGCTGACAACCCTGAAGTGCAAAGACATTGTCCAGCCAGACACAGCAGCAATAAGGCGTTTATTGAAGCTGGTGCCGACAGCCATCACTAATAGGCATCTAACGGCTCACAGGATCACACTTAGAGGCATGTAAGGACAAAGCGATCCTGGCTGAGGAATGCTTGCCAGAATGCAATGGCACTAGAGTGCGTTTTCATGAGATATGTGCAGTAATTGTTGACATTGTTTCATCATTAAGTATATCAAAATACAACTAATAACGTCCTGAATAATTTAATCTTACCATCACTTCGGACTCCATAGAGTCTCTTTTGTGCCATCCTTTCCTGTCTTGTCTTAGTCGCACCCAAGTCTTAGTTGGATGTAAGTTTTTGCTCTAACTCTTGCCACTTAAATTAGAGAGCGCTTTGCTTTCGTTTTGAGATGCTATAAAATTTGCTTCTGTTTTGTTTTGTTTTCCCCTTTTTCGTGGAAATGTCGGGTTCCTACAAGAAACTCAATTATTCTCAGACAACGATGTTTTACAGTATGCAAATATTAGAACTATACCAAGTTCAATATTCTTGTTAACAAAAGCAGAACAATAATTTTGTAACAATAATCCGATACGATCGAATCCAGTGTCCAGTGTAGTGTATTCCCTCTGCGTAATGTTATTAGTTCCGATAGCGAATCGCCTGGAGGTATCAGGAAATCCATGTTTAGTTCTAGCAATAAGATACTATGAGTAGTTATTTTTGATGTTATTATTGACTTAGTAAACAATGCTTGTATTACATGGTATTGTCGAATATTGTAGATATTACTGTTGATTGCCTTTTGTCTTCTATCTCGTTATTCGGAATATTCTGGTAAGTTTATTTTTATATTGTCGTCTTATTTAGTATCGTGCCCAGATAATTAATTGTTTCCTAAAACGTTTTGTGTGCCTTCCATTCCATAAAAATTGACTTTCCATTGAAATTGAATGTTTTAGGATTAGTTAGCTACCTAAGCTCATATCTCTCTCTCCCACATAATTTTACGGTTCCATCATCAGTGTCTTCAGTGAAGAATATTCACGCCACAGCTCCAACAAGCACAGATCAGGTTCCAAAACTGAGTATTGTCCACATTTCTATCAATATTGTAAGCTTTTTGATTATGTAATCTGTAAAATATATCTGTATATAAGAAAAATATAAATACTCTCAAATAGGTACTTCAATTAGTGTAAATTTGTCTGCTTTATTTATATAGCTCTCTGTCTCTCCTAATGCTCTGTATTTTTTTATTACTTTTCGAGTTCTTAGAATATTAACTCAATATTGAGCTATAACTAAAACTTAACTTAACTTTCTAAGTTCTAGTTATGGCTCTCATTCCATCCATTCTCGATATTTGAATAAATACTTATGATCTGCATTCCAGTCGCGTAATTCCCAGAGCCTTTGTTAATGGTTTTACGAGGCTTTCTTGTTTGATCGCTTAGTCTCCCCCGGCCATCAAAGTTCCAAGATTTATGACTTAACTATGTAACTGTAAGTTGTACTAACTTGATTGTTTGCTTAGTGATTTAGTATATTATGTTTTAACTTCCTAATGAAGAACGTGTCACTGTAGTAAACTTTAGATTCTTAAAATATCCAAAACATTAATTAATTTAAATGTATAATAAGGTCGGAGAAAAAGTTTCTTCACATTTTATATGAAAACTCAAGACATTTTTTTTTTCAAAGATTAGTTACATTTAATTATAGTATATATTATATGTATAAATGGCTAGATATTTTAGGAATAGATAAGTCTGGAAATTAAAAATTTGCATGACACTTTTACTGAGTCTGGATTTCTAAGAAACATGGTTCTTTACGATCTTTTCAGTTCTATTCCATTTTGAAAAATCATTTTCCAAGTTTTAAATAATCGTTACGATTTTGTTTAGTTAAACGTTTTAGTGTTAGTTTTAGTTGTAGTTAGGTTTTATTCGTTGTTATCTTGAAATAATTGTTTTTCTTATAGAAACCGTGGTTTGCTAAGAAGAAAAAATAATCCTGACAGATAACACGGTTATCTATAAAGAAATATTGTTCCTTGTAGATAACCAAGGTAAGTATGTAGGTTGCCTGAAAGAGATCGCTTTAAGCTATAAGGCCGCCTTTGTACATATCATGTTATTATTCCTCTAGTTTTTACTTTTCTCCTGATTTTGTGTACAATAAAGTGTTTCTATCTATCTAACTAGTTATCAAACTTGGTTATCTACGAAGAAGTCGCGAAATATTATAAAAAGTTAATTTAAAAATTAAACTGTGATTTTATGGTTATTTTAGTCCGTGACGAGTAACAAATTAAGTAGTTACAGGGATAGGTACTTATACTTAACATTGACCTTTCCTGACATTTACTGTTAATTAACTAGGTATGAGACTTATACTTATAGGATGTAAGGGGGGTCACCAACATCTAGACCTCCAAATGTCAAACTCACCTGCACGTGGCGCATCCTGCCGATTAACGAACGAGTCCCTGGCGACCGACTAGTGGCGGTATAACCACTCAAATTCTGGCTGGGTCAAAATACCAGAAGCACGATGACGGGCAGCAGCGTCATCAGGGCAAGCGACTCGGCTACTGCGATCGCCAACCCGCAGGCCTAGCGTGGCGATTATGGCATTTCCTCCCATGGATAGCACAAAAAGAAAACGGCCCCCAGTTCCCGGCCGCCCCACTATTCCTGGTCACGGTAGCGGCCATGGTAGCGACAATCTGCGCAAGGTGTCTGGCAGCGACTGGATGAGAAGAGCCGAAGATCGGGCTCAATGGCGCGCCCTGGGAGAGGCCTATGTCCAGCAGTGGACTAGAGTAGGCTGCTGATGAACTAGGTATGAAAATTAATGACTTCAAAAACCAGTCACGTACGGGAGCGTTCGAGTGTCTAATGTCAAAATAAATAAAAAGGTTTGCCTTTTTTTGGTGGGTAAGTATCATTATTAAAAATTGTAGTCTAAAAATTATACAGGCTGTAACAAAATCCCCCTATAGTCCCGAAAGGGGGGTGTTCAGTATCCATAACTGAACTACTTTCACTATGGGGCCAACTCTGAAATCGCAAAAACTAACACTAAAAACATTTGCACGATTTACAACATTTAACGAATCATCGTAAGGTTACAATTCAATTAGGTAAGGTTGTTTTTCAGTTTATTTGATAATAAACTGAAAAACAACCTTACCGATTTGTGTATAGACAGACATAAAACATATTATGGACGATGTTACATTCATTAATTACCTGATAAGATACTATGATATGATGTATTGTAAGATACTATCATCTTACCGTGATTTACAAGGAATGTTTCTCTTCCTTCGTTAAGCAAAGGCGAATTTCCCTTAAGGCCGACTACGCCCGGGTCTAATGCGGCCAGATATTACGAAAAAATAGTCTACCTTTCGTTCCTTCATGCTACACGCTTCTAACCATATGTATAACATTACAATTGAAGAGATGTTTACAAAAACAGGCACTGCACATAGTTTTGCTACAAATAGAAAAAACCTAATTTCTTTTAAAGTATTAATTATTGAAACTATATACCGAACATAGATATTGACCAGACCCTTGTGTTAGAACTATATTTTAATTTATATGTATGATCATTATTTTAAGAGAAAGGGAATAAATTAGCATCCGCACTTATGTACCTACTTTTTGTAAAATTTTGCTGGTTATATTGATTTTGTGCGAAAAATAAAACTTGTATAACTTAAAATCGCATAGTTGCACGGTCCGAAAGTGATCGTGCAGGTTAAGCAAGGTTGGGCGCGGTCGGTACCAGAATGGGTGACCACTAGTGGTATATTTTCTGAGGTCCTCCGTGCCTCAGAGAGTACGTTAAGCAGTCGGTCCCGGATGTTGTCGTTCGACAGCAGTCGTTAAGCCGTGTCAGAGGCCCTACGGGTGGCCTGAACAACTCTGACAAATAGGTTGGTCACTAACCATACGATAAGCAAGCATTCAAAATTATCTTATTTAAGTTTCAAAAATTGCCATAATCTATTAATTTCTGTCTTATTTTATTAATTTCTTCTTCCTGACTAACGGGTCTTTATTTCACAATATCTTATTGGATAGAAGCCGAACACAATGATACCATCAACACGAAATCGGTAAAAATATGTATGTTGTTTTTGTAAACATCCCCTCAATTATGCACGAGGGAAACGTTTAGAATGGCCTTGTAACTTCTGATTCAGGGGATGCCATGCCACGTGCCCAGAAGGGGTCGCGCTATTAAGTCACATTCACATGATTGAAGCCTTATTTACAGAGAGGGCATGGCTTAGGCCCCTACAAACATAGGGTGGAATACAAAGTTTAATCGTCGGGCTCTCGGCCATATATAAGTATGTCGTAGACACAGCGTAATGGCGCGTTTCACGAAGTGCGTAGGCATTACACGAAATGCTAAAAAGTTTGACAGATAGTGTAATAGTCGAACTCTACACTATGTGTCTAAGATTTTTAGCCACTTCGTGAAATACAGATCACTAGTTAGCATATAGCGTAATGGTATTGAATTACACTATGTGGCTAGGTCTGAACCGTATTTTATGAAATACCTTGTGATTTGCGACTGCAGCTTGCGATTGCAACTTGCGACTTTACGATTATGCGACTTTGCAACTATGCGTCTTTGAGATTTTGGATTTTGCGACTATGCGACAGTCAGTCGTAATGTCGTAAAATCACAGTTGCAAAGTCGCATGCATTCACCCTGAATACTCATATACATATCTACGTTCTACGGTATGTACGAGTACTTATATGGAACTGGGATGGCTGCCAAAAGCACCGTTATTAATTGTACTTTAAACACCGAAACCTGGCGTGACACATCCATCGTCGAAATTAAATGTTCCGCGCCTATCCATCAATATTGTCCCTGCTCGATGTTGCTACTCGTATGCTAGAACACTGAGCTTTTGCACCCAGCGACTATCAAAGGAAAATATTTTTATTTACTTTGTTGCTTGTTTGCCCTGTCTGTCCAGCTTCATGCAGTTGGATTTTAAAACCACTATTAACTTTTCACTACCAGACCTCACCTCCTCCTAATGGAGTGAGACCTGGTGAAAATTGAGAGGAACAAATTTGGCCTCAATAGGCTCCAAAATGGAAGGCTCAATATTATTTTGAGTCAGCCCTTATCTGATAATATAAAACACTTGCTGTTATTTGCCAAGTTGGCTCTCAAAGTGAGGGCTGACTCTAATAATACTTGAGCTTCCCTTCCCTTTTCTTAAGGACCCTAACGAGGCTGACATGGTCACCTTGTCGTGTACTAAAGCCTCTAAACAGAGATTTTTAAAAAACTTTTCATTAAGTCTGCCCATAGTGGTCATAATCCGAAAATGGAAGAATGAGATACGGGTTCTTTTCGAAGAAATTGTTGTATTTACAGAATTCTAAACCACTACGAGAGATATATTTTTTCAAAATGTTGACTTTTATTTCATATGTACATAATACCTTTATGCTATTTCCCTTGCGGGGTAGGCAGAGAGAACGGATCGCCACGAATCTCTGTCTTAGCACGCTTCTCATGCTTCCTCTATACGCATACAGATTATTCGTCGTCTCACGCGCGCTCGCCGATGAGGCCGCCTGCTCTGTATTAATGTCAATCTGATTTTTAAGTCAGTCTAGGAATGAATGCACTTTATTGCACAAAAATAGTGTGATACATTGCGTACGAATCGATTAATACAATCTAGGCGGTCTTATCGCTAAAAGCGATCTCTTATACCAATGGTCTAGAAAGACCCCGTCTTTTCCTTCTCACTCACTTCCGCTTCGTATTACTTACCTGTTTCGTCATTCGTTCATCACTCATTGATATATTTTTTCAATATTGTAAAATACCTAGGTAGATACTTACTGAACTTTGGTAAGTTAGTAGTAGGTAAACATAAACCTAAATCATTTAGATCATCATATGTACATAATACCTTTATGCTATTTCCCTTGCGGTGTAGGCAGAGAGAACGGAGCGCCACGAATCTCTGTCTTAGCACGCTTCTCTTGCTTCCGCTATACGCATACAGATCATTCGTCGTCTCACGCGCGCTCGCCGATGAGGCCATCTGCTCTGTATTAAGCACTCTGTCAATCTGATTTTTAAGTCAGTCTAGGAATGAATGAATACACTTTATTGCACAAAAATAGTGTGATACATTGCGTACGAATCGATTAATACAATCTAGGCGGTCTTATCGCTAAAAGCGATCTCTTATACCAATGGTCTAGAACGACCCCGCCTTTTCCTTCCACTCACTTCCGCTTCGTATTACTTACCTGTTTCGTCATTCGTTCATCACTCATTGATATATTTTTTCAATATTGTAAAATACCTAGGTAGATACTTACTGAACTTTGGTAAGTTAGTAGTAGGTAAACATAAACCGAAATCATTTAGATCATCCATCAAAGTCGCTTAGAGATGAGAATTATTATTATTTTCTTTTCCACAAAAAGCTCTCACCGCTAAATACTAAGAACATTTTATTGTCTTCTTTCATTTACATGATAAATCGCTATGTTTATAAGATGACAGTTTTATTTCCTTTGCGTTTATTTTTATTACATCGTCTAAGCAATTCTATTTGTTCGTAGTGATTCGGTTTTCTTGATACGTACACTGATGTACAACTTATTTGTTCGTTTCATACAATCTCAAATATGCCTATAACGTGAGCGTTATCAATCTAGATACGACAATGACTCAATGGCTAAGGTACGAGACTGCGGAGCAAGCGTCGTTGAATCGAATCCACCTTTGGACCATTGGGGTGTACCAGTCCTAGCATAGACAGTTTAAATTTGGATCCTACTTATATATAAATTGAGCAATCCGGAAAGATAGTAAGAACTGGTGGTTTAAGTCGCGCAACAATAATTGATGCCACACGGTACTCACACAGGTGCATTTATTTGTATACAATTGATTCACCAACACATGCAAACGTATGCTGGTGGCCTCAACTCTAGCTGCGCGGTCTATACCATAGATCTACTTAAATTCCGACTAGGAATACATTTAATAGAGTTATCAAGAGGGTTCTGTCACACGAAATTCCGCAACATAGCGAACTCTATTATATTCTTGGGCGTGGGCGTCTTTAGGTGTTAAGTAGTTCCCGTTATGTGACCGTAAAAGAAAATGAATAGATTCTTCAGTTCCTCACTTTACTGTCAAACACTTTACAAGTAGTATCAATAGCCGAGTTGTCTGTGTTAGGCAATATTTTTCCTTTTTCACGAAATGAAAAAAGTTTTTCTTTGTTGCCCCACATTGGGCGCCACATTCCGACAACGACCCGCCTCTGTAAGGTCACTGGGTTTTTATTTACTTCACTCTAACTTGTAACTTATTCATTCCTTCTACGTAACTTTCGACAAGTACAAAGCTAGGCACTTGTGAATTTCCAAGGTGCGACGATACAAATCGGTTTCTTTACAAGTCGTTTTACTGATTCATATGTCGTATTCGTGCAATATTTTACTGATATATTATTAAAATCAGCTCAATCTTATTTTTGTACTGTCACTTTGAAAATTCATTACAATTTTTTTAAAGGTAATTTTATACACTTTATGGTTTTTATACAAATACTGAAAGTTGAAAATTAATCATATTAAAAAGTTCCAAAGTAAAGTGTATTATTTTAATACAGTAAAACAGTATCACTGAACTAACAGTAACAATATTCCAGTAAAATATTCCACAAGGACGACTTAAATGTGTAAAATAATTTGTATGAAAACCGAGCCCTAACGTTGCACCTTAACATAATCTAAGTGATTCAAAAAAATCTTTTGAAAATAATTGCTAACCTAATCTAGAAGTTATAGCTAAATGCTAGCTAGCTAAAACTTTTTCAATACTTTAATTTATACCTAACTTGTAATAAAGGTACTTAAGTTAACATGTTTACACATCTATTGGCATATAATTCCTATTACCCATAACAAGGAAATTACATAATTATGTATTTTCCTTGTTCTGGTTCCCTTTGAAATGAGAGTCATTCCCTTTGAACGCTTTAAGTAAAACAGTCCTTTTTACAGATTCCAATTAAGTCCCATCCCGACGTGTGTAGGCGTCTCTGAACAAAACGTTACCGGATCCTTTAGCGTCCTCTCGTGATATCAATAAGGGTATCCAATTTTCGTGGAGTCAGTTACTACTAGAGTGTTCTGTGACCCAATTTGAAAGTGAGGTTTCGGTTTCCTGTCATTTTAAACAACGACCGGACATGAGAAATTAATATATTTTTAGGAATACAGTTTTTATAAGTACTACTTTAGTTTCGACGTTTCGGTTCGCTGCATCCAATCACGAAGCGCTGATTTCAAGTGGAAAAAGCATGTCACTGGTTGCAGTGAACCGAACAGGGGCTGGAACCGGACGCGTGTAGTCCAGGCGTTATGCCAACTGTTAACTGAACTCGTTAACAAGTTGAGATTTATCAGAGGCGTTGCTAGTTGAGGGGCTCAGGGCCAGTGTCAAAGCTCCATAAAATATCAGAAGTTGACTCCAACCCTAATTTGTATTATGGTTTCATTACGTGTTGACCTAAACGAATACAACAAACTATGTTACTTACGATCTTGACCTCCGAAGTTTAGAGTTAGGCGTTCTTTAGTTAAAGAACGCCTTAGCTCTCTGTGATGCGTGTGCTGCACCAATCACGCGCCTGAAGCTCTCACAAGTATTTCTCTACTTCATCGCGCCAGCGGTATATGGGGCATCCGACCGGATGTCCCACATACGTCCAACTACCAAAGAAAAAATATATTATGTCGTTTGAAACCGAAACCACAAAAATATAAAGTATACCCTAGTTTCCATCGTAGACAGGAAGAGAAAACTGACACATCATTACGTGACTGAACCTTTTGACGCCTTCGAGATTATAATATTATCACTTTTATCAGCAGATAAGGCGCTTCCGTGGAGACCGACTGACCTATTTTTATTATACTTGGATGATTTTCCTCAATTTTAAACTACATTGTACAGTTTTCTTCTAAATACTACTCTTATTCTAGAGGTAGAATAGAAACTATATAATTTAGGTAATTATCTTATGACAGCCAGAAATAACCCCAGCGGCACTTCGACACTCGAGGATCTTTTGTGCTCACCCCTTACCTTAGTCTCCTTCCTGATCCTTAAAGATGCTTTGCATCAAGGACGCTGTACAGCTTACAGGAAGGAGAATATAGTCTTCTGGTTTCGGGTAGGCTACCCCCAGAAGGCTCATACGCCCTCCATTTAGGTAATTAATATTAGTTTCATAATTAGGAATCGAACCAGTTGCTGGCAGTAACAAAATATTTAATAACGACCCGAATATTGAGATTAATGAGATTAATGGCACGCCTTGGAAAAGGATTTGTCCGACTGTAGTTTAATAAAATGACAACAAATTTATAGGTAGCAAAAACAAATCAATTTTAAAAAATTCGTTTCCTACTTAGTAGGTACATTCACAGAATTAATGGATAGTATCGAATCCCACTATAGGAGTAGTTATAGGTTTCTCCCATAGTTCTCTCTCTCGATCGTTCAGGACATCTAATCTATGTGGTAAAACAAATCTGGAGGCGCCTACTTTTAAATCATATTCAAAAGTGGAAGAATAGCTACTCATTAAACGCCCGAAGCCCAAAAAAAGATCAATCCAAATATTTTTGTACATCCTGCACGAAACTCGAGAATAATTAAGGGAACATGTTTTCCTTATCCGCGATGCGAACGTTGGTTTTCCCTCTCGCATTTTTATTAGCCTATTTTAAAAAGGGGATGTAAGTGACATTTTAAAATTCTATAAAGCTGTATCGCCTCTGCTTCCTTAACTGTAATAAGAATTCATTTTGCTTTATTATACCGGATGATCCGGGAACGAGAGAGGATAAACGATATCAATTGTAATTGTAGAAATATTTTTGCTGTTTTGTAATATTAATTAATGGAAAGGGTGTTAACTGTAACTGTTTTAATTAATTACAATAAAAAAACTATAGCAATTGCAATTCGTTTACTGAGAATGTTTAACTATACAAATGTAAAAAGGGGAAAAACGACCATGATTGCCCGCCGACTTAGTATTTGTCTAAACTTACTAAGTGCTTCATCTTCGGCCTCATCGTCACTTATCTACCACCAGGTGAGATTGCGATTAAACGCGGCCTTAGTGGTAGCAAAAAACTCTTGGAACTCGTGGACTACGAATGCGATGACTGCTGGGAAGTAATCAAATACTGCAATTGACAATTTGTTTCATAGATTTGGTAAAATAATTAAATACCTGAACGGATTAACGTATAATTTGTTGCGGTCGTTGTTTTTGTGGCTATCACAAATGGTTTACCCTATGTATCTATATTATATACTTACATTGTGACTAACGTTTCATCTAGTGATTTTTTTACAAGTTATTACATACGTATAAAACCATCGTAAACCTAAAACTTGTAAGTACCTAACATCGATACTTACTGAAGATTCCAAAGTTTTATTTTTTGTAGCAGTAGATACCGACATAAATAAAACGTTACAAATATCAATAAAAAACAATCAGCAAACGCTAAAAAGATCACAGTAAAACGTTAAATGCAAACTTTCCTTTACATTACCTACCCATAAGTAATTACGGCAAAAAAGCTCAAACGGTTAACTCGAAATTAAACTCTGTTTATGTTCGTATCTACATGGTTTTGTCGTTGGTTTTTTAGCTAAAGGCAAGAAAACGTCCGCAGCAAAAGCAAAGAGCTGGGGCGGAAACATCGCCCTGGGCTGGAGGTCGCCTTTGACAAAAAAAAATAGTTATGTACTTAACAGAAATGAAACTCTCTACTAACGTTATGTATCAAGGCCGTCACACAAACGCGCATCGCTTTCCGTGTAAGTACTCGTATATGTATAGCGCGGCGACCCCTTGAGATTAAACTGACATAAGAAATTCCGACACATGATCGTTATAATGCAACGAAAGCTTTATCTACCTGTAACTGAAAAACAATCACAACAAAATTATTAATAACATGTCATTAGAACCACATTTACATGTAGTTAGTTTACTACTGCTTTTGTTACTTACTTACTTTTGCTTATTTCATATGAACTTGGTATTGACTCGACAAAGTTTTGTTATTTCTGAGTATAGTTTGGTTATCCCTTTTTGGCAGTATGTGTCAGAGCCTCGCACGCTAACACTAGGTAGTAGAAACATTCTTTTCTGTTAATTGTATATTATGCCCTGGGTTGGAGATCGCCTTTGACTAATCCGGGGTCGAAACCGCGCTTACAGCGGGCTGAAGCAATTTAGATCACGCTGTACAATGAGATTGAGTATAGCTTTGGAGATAACGCAAAACATAGGTTCGTAGGGAGCTTTTGCATTGTAAGAAAAAGATGCAAAAATTAAATTGATTTATATATATTAAGTTTGGACGCTTAATCGAAAACTATTAAACCGAATTGGAAAGGAATTGGTAGATTAGATTATGCTAAATAATGTAATGTTTTAAAATACAAATTATGGGAGAAAGCCTGTTATCGTTACCTAATAAATAACGATAAAAAATCCTGAAATTTATATTAAGATTTTCCTAAAACTCGTTAATTTGCGATAGTTTTCTTAACGCATGAAGGAAAGAACGCGCGCCCGCCCATAATTTTAGGGAAGTCTATTTTTTCTTTTATCCAAATCTCAACAGACTAAGTGTACTATATTGTACAATCGAAAAAAACAGGCTAACTAATGGAACGGACGCTAATAATTTCGATAGTCGATATAAATATTCTATATACAACACTCTGTATATAAATAAATAGTAAGGGGAGATCGTTGTCAAAATATAACGGGATGGCATGGTAACCAAACCCCATTGTGTATACGCCTGGGGCGCTGGTCGTGTCTCCTCATCTCCTGTTACAAGATGAAGGCATATTTCCATAATTACTTTCAGATTTCGCTACAAAATAGGGAGATTGTAGGGGAAATTGAAGATTGCAAGGGAAAATTTTATTATGGCATACCTTTAGTAACTAAGGTAATCTCTGTCATTTGATATAGCAAAGTTTGGTTGGCTCCTTTTAAGCCCCTGATAATTTTAATAAATCCGGAAATTGGACTCTTACTTTCATAGCATAAAGTGCATTTAATAACTAAGGGAGCTCGTAACCCAGGACGGTGCCCGCTTGTGCACATTTTCATCTGAGCCCCTCCGTGCATCGGAAATCTATCGGTTTTAAAAAACCGGTCATCTGACAGCAGTGGTTAGGTTATGTTAGAGGACTACAGACGACCTGAACGATTATGACAATAGGTTGGCCATCTAACCACACGACAAGAAGAAGATCAAAGATTTGCAGTTTTCAGATCCTAGAGAATCCTAACTTTTGTGAGTTAAACAGCGCATCTTACCTAAATATGTATGTGAGAGAATAAGTTGTGGATATGTGCGAGTGTGCCCTTAATCCGTACGAGGTCAGCAAGATTCAAAGCTTGAAACTACTCAACGACTCAAGGCCCTGAGGGGACACCTTATGACTTGGGTACTCGTAGCGTATTGCGTAAAAGATGTGTCTTTGAAGATGGGAGGTACTTACTCTATTTTATAAAACGCGTAGCAGCCGAGTACCTTCATTTGATCTTATGTTGTCGCACCTTATAAAGCACAAGTGAATTACCTATAAAGCACAGGTGAGTTACCTATAAAGCACAATTGAGTCTCTGGCGGGTGGGCGAGCTTTTTTCATTTTTCACTGCCGTAGATGGGAGTTTGATTTAGATTTGCACCAACCAAGGAGGATTGTTAGACATGCGCATGCGAGCTGTCCATTAACAGTTCGCAACGCTTGTTTCCCTCGATTTCCTGAATTTATCCTCTGCCCAATGTTTTCTGGAAGAAACAGCTCTTTAGCGATAAGACCGCCATTTTTAGCTGTACAGTTATTTCGGAATTTCTTGTGTGTTTTTATATATGTAAAAACGCATTTACCTTAATGTTATTTATACAGGGTATAACAAAAGTCCCAAAAAGGGGTGTTCAGTACCTATAACTAAACAACTTTCACTATGAGGCCAAGTCTGAAATGGCGAAAAAAATCAGCTGTTTCTTAATTTCGGTCGTGGAGGTACTTATAAGTAGAGCTTTTGTATGGAACAGCTGATTTTTAGCGTTTTCAGAGTTGGCCCCTTAGTGAAAATTGTTGAGTTTTGGATAGTGAACAGGGCCCTTACAGGGCTATAGGGGTGTTTTGTTACACCCAGTATTTATCTTTATACTCCTTCTTAGAGGGACTAACCGCGTCTGAGTTATGACAAACACACAGACAGTACCAGACATTAATCTAACGAACGAATATAAGAGGCAGTTAGCATCTGGTGTCGTCTCATCTCCCGAATCTGCGGAGATAATCGCGGCAGGCCTGTTTGCGTTTGTACGTTGGCAGCTAGGCAGCTAATTGATGGGATTTTGATTTTAGAATGTTTCTTGTAATGTAACTTGTTAGTCTTCTCCACTTTTCCCGGTCTTTAGCATCCTCTTTCATGAGTCCATTGGCTCTCATGTCGGACTGACTGTGAACGACTTTGACTTTGAAGTCTGGAATATCTGCGCAAAGTTGCCTGTCTATCGGTATTTTATAGCATACATTTCGAAGAGTGCGCATCGGAATTGCACGACCTAATTCCAGCGTCTCCATTCCGCCTTCGGACTACCAGGCGCGAGGAGGGGTTCCATCCTTATGTTGTTGATATCCGATCTGTTCGTACGAAGCGATTTGCTTCTTCGTTCATTATGCGCACGGCTAAGGAAAGGAACAACCTGCCGGGATCTGTATTTCCCGAAACCAACAACCTTGTGATCTTCAAGGACCCGCATGCTCCATCGTCGACCTCATCGTCGCTTACCATCAGGCGAGATCGAGGTCCAAAAAGGGTTTAGTAGACAATAAAAAAAAACTTTTAATATAACAGTAGAATATAATTTAACGTATGTTCAAAGTCAATACCACACCATAAAATATAGGGTATCAAAATCCATTTATACGTAACGTAGACAAATTGCGTTGCGTAGCCGGTTCATCGCGTCGCCGGGTCGCGTCCGTGACGCATGACGCATGACGCATGATGCCGCGGCTAAGCCGTCCGACAATTTATGCATCACTAGCTATTGCTGTTGCCGAATAGAACCCTAATCTAGATGCAAGGAATTTTTTAGTATAGAGTACCCTAGATGGCATAATTTTTTATTATTATTAAATTCTGATTTATTATTTATTGTATGACTTATCTTGTAACGGTTTTTGTTACTTTGAGATGAAATAAAAACAATTAAACTATATTTTGACATTCTTTTCTACCTAAAAACGTCAAATATAAATCGCTCTCAATTTTGATAGTCCTACAATCAGACACTGGGTTCGTGTGTTGACCGGGTTGCGGGTAGGTACCCGATGAACGCACGAACTCTCTGTCCGACATACCTACCTAAAATGTATTTTATAAACAATTACTAACATAGTCTTAAGTACCTGCATTGTTACTAACAAAATTGGATCCCTGTTGTTCCGAGGAACAAATTGATTTATTTATTAATATGATATAGGTCCTTATTCTTAGAAGAATACTTAGTTGGTGGCATTTTTAACCCCCGTTCGACCAAGGAAAGGAAGTTATATGAGTAACGCGTTTGTCTGTTTGTCAATTTTTCTATCGTGCAAGTCTAAAATAGTATTTCTGAATTTTTATAACAATAATTGTCAAAATCAACATTAAAAATATTAAAATGTCAGTTGGTATACCAGACACATGACGCCACCGCTGGGGGTTACTCTTATTTTACCATAACACATCAATTTGTTTCGGTTTTAACTTGATGAATACACGGCGGAGTTGCATTGGGGTCGATCCCTTTAGGGTCGGTTTACACGGAGCGTGGCGAAATGTTTTTATTTTTGATAGCCGAAAGTTATAGTGTGGGGTTCGTGAGTATGGTGAAATTGAGCGAGAACTTTTTTATACATGTCTACAAATGGAACCATTATAGCTATAAATCAGTTAAGATATCCCTATTCTCCGTGAGTTGCGTTCATTGAAAAGTTTTTTTTTTAAATGGCTATCATATCATAACTCTATAAAAGCTTCTTATTTTGTAGACACGAATCGGTACTTCTTGGCATACCATATTACATAAGGTGCTTTTTAATTAGATGTAAATATTTATTCGCATCTACAAGTTACAATAACAACGATTACCTGAAAACCATTTTTTAATCGAGAAAAACAGCAAAGTAGTTTTTTTCACTCCGCCGACATGTCTACCTACATTGACGTTTATCTGCGTTTTATTTATCTACAGAACATAATCTTCTTTATCAAAGCGTCAATGTAAAGCGATAAAAAAATTTTATGTAAAATTTACATATGAGTTAGACGATTAATTTTTGTGTGAAGTGGTACCAACACATCAAACCCCTTAAAATATTTGCATCTAATAAAATAGCACCAAATATTTATATTTCAACTAAGACTTTGAACTTCAAACTAACGTTACCCTATCCCACCCGTTTGCGACCCGCAACATACGCCCGTCCAAAGGATTGTGGAAGTTATGACAAGAGATATTTATTAGCGCCCCCATATTGTAGCCGGTGATAAATGGGGCCCCATTATACCACTAGATACCTACCACCTGACATGGAATTTCATTTAAAGAAGCGCCGTTTATTTTGCCGTGCCGTCTGCTAATTTTACTCGACAATGAATCACGTTTATGAGGCAGGGACATTTTTGTGCGTTCCATCGTTACCAACATTGAAATGTTGCAATTGTTAGTGTTACTTTTTAATTTCATTCTAGTTTTTGTGATCTATGGTTTTCTGTCTGCCAGGGTTTTATATTTTCGTAGCAGAAACAAACAAAATTCTACCTATCAGTGTGATCAGGAAAATAAAAACCTTGTCATGATGGCACTACTGATACTTTTATAATTTGTGTTATAGATTTTGGAATAAAAAAATATGTTTCATTTAACTCCGCAATATAGCGAGGGTTTTTATATTTCTGGTGAAGCTTTACAAAGTTCAATCAACTTGTCGGTAAACTGACGTACGATGACCTTTCTCACCATACCTTCTAATGTTACGTCAAACCATACTATTAAAACGTCACTTTACGAACGAGCTATAAATAATAAGACCTTAAGTAAAGTTCATTCCCTCAACTTGGTACTCACAAACGAAATGTGGGAGTGCGGGTGTTTAAATATCTTAAAATAGGAAAATGTATCATAAAATAAGACAGTGTACGCGGCAGTCGCTATTCACTGTCGCGGCGGCATCGTTTGACTAGTAGCGGCGCTAGCGCAGCGGCATTTTCAAAGTGCGAGACGATTTCATCGAATGGACGCTAAATCATAATGTACTCACCAAAGATTTTATATAAAATTAACCCTATGTAGATTGCTCGCTAGAGAAATTTCTGTAGAAACCGCGTCTGCCAGTTGAAGCATGACATTAAGTCAAGCACTGAAATGTCAAATGTCAACTTCACGCGCATTTGCTCAAACCTTTTGTGCTCACATCATCATGCTAGAGAAGAGGACGCTACTAGTCAGGTTTCTGTGGTAAATACATAAAATCCTGTCACTCATATAACTGGCATGAACCGGATCACTAAATAAACAATGTCGCCTGTCGGCGCTTTTCCCACGCTACGAATAAAACTAAACGCTACGAAACGCGTAGCCGGTGCGTAGAGCTTTTAAAAACGTAGTTGAGTGCCGTTGCGCTACGTTGCGCGCCAACTCACATAGTTAGGTACTCGTACGTACATAACAGACCATTGTTTAGTTTACAGGCACTAACACAATAGAAACACGACTTGTGGATAAAAATCGTTTTATTTCTAATTCTTGTTGTCGATTGACTCCAAGTAGAAAAATCCTTGTTGATTTAAGTTTTGTATAAGCTATACTCGTATCCCATGTTCGTCTGTTTCATATTTTTACAAGTTGAAGTGTAAATCTAGAAAAGTGTTAAATGTTTGCCGCGTGCAGTATTCGAACTCACGACTAGCCTTTCCCTGGCCTGTTCTATTTCAACTGAGCTATCGCGATCCAATGACTTACGACTTACAAGCGTCTTATGGACGTGTATCAGATAATTATGTAACTATACTGCACTATTCGCAAGGCATAATGCGACCAAAATCAGAATAGGATGAAACCTCGAATGAAGTAAAGTAAAAGAAGTCTGGCCAAGGCCAGGCGTTCGTTCCTTCATGGATGGAACCTTGTCTTTCCAAGACAGTTTAGTATGGCGTTCGTGTATGACAAGGTCCTATCGGATCTGTCAAAACCTGGTCATATCCTCGTCATATGAATAACATAAGATATTCCTTCTCATACCAAGACAGTTTAGTTTAGTGTAGTACTCTGGGTATATCTCCGTAGCGTCTGAAGGCTTTCGTGGCATGACAAGTTTATATCAGATCTATCAAAACCTTGTCATGTCTATAAAACCATACTAAACAGTCTTGGTGCGACAGGGTTCTATCATATTCTTGTCCAGTAATATATGCTAAATATCATTTCTTACGATTGTTGCAGGAACAGTCCCACAAGTCGTACCGCCCCCTGACGGTGCTGACGTTCCGATGGAACTACGCGGTGCACGGCCTGCAGCCGGCTGGCTACCATCTCGTCAACCTGCTGCTTCATGCGCTCGTATCCTTACTTTACTACAGGTTTGTAAAACATTTTTGAAGCGACAATCAGGGCCAGGGTAGATATTCCATTTTCAAAACGTGTGGTAAACAGAGACAGAGCTATCGCGTTGGTATAGCGCTGCCTTTGTTTAGCATGCTTATAGAAGAAGCTCGGCTAGAGAGGGTTCCCTCAAGGCCCAGACCTTCCCCGCAAAGGAGCAGACGACCCCGTCCATCATCGTTTTGAGAAGTGTAATAACTATCCTGATTTACCATATCGCCGTATAAGGACCGCATGCACGAACCTTTTATCTACAGAGCATGTATTTCATGATCAAACAAATGCATTATCAGGGTCCTTGAGAAGGCGTTCGGGGGATCGGGTATCGGACATAACTATCGGACGTGTATTCCCACTGTATCTTGAGGGCCTATCATACAAGATACAGTTTGACAGTAACGAAAAAAAAATTGGCAACAAAGTTCCAGTAGTTTTTCCATTTACAATAGCGCCACCAATAGATTGACTGTATAATGTTTCTCTCTCTCATAGCCTATCATAATTCCATTAAAGAGTGTATATACATACATACCTTCAGCAGAGAGAACGGAGCGCAACGAATCTGTCTTGGCACGCTTCTCTTTCTTTCTCTATAGTCATTAGATCGTTTCACAAATGCTTGCTCTTGGGGTCGTCTGCTCTGTATATTTAAATCTAAGAGCATTCTGTCAATCTGATCTTTAAAGGTCAGGGTAGGGCGACCCCGATCCCCTACGTGACTTTATAAATAATTGAATAAAACAAAATTGTAGCAAAAACAAAACATCAAAGTCTAAACACGACTATAGCGAACTTTTCGCAGAAACTTGCAGTAAACAAAAACAGATTTCTAAATAAAAGTATAACATAGAGGGCAAAATAACAACACTATCAATAATGTTAGGCCGCCTACACTGTGATATAGGTACAAATGAAATATATTATGTACCTTACCCAATTAGCGGTGTCACCCTGCGCTCCCTGGGTTTATTGACATATTCTCCGAATATTGCCCATGGTTACCAAACCCGTAGATATTTTCCCGGGATAAAATCTAGTTCTTGGGGAGGTATTTGCCCATTGCAGCAGTGTTACAAAAACTAGTCTATACGAGTATTATGCCTCTTTAGGATCGTTTGAGCATTATACGGCCAATTGCAAGAAGCTCAAAATTCTGGATACATTAAGTATAGTGCCATCTCTTTCTAGAGATGTGCAATAGAGGGGATAATAGAAATAATTTATTTTAACGGAGGCAGTATTCTTAGGACGTTTCTTGCAACTGTCATATAGACTGATAAACACACAAACCTGAACAATTTCATCAAACAAAGAATTTGATTATTAGAATTCGTGGCTTATACGATCACAAATATTACTCATTTGTGATTAGATTGTATTAGTTTATTGGTAAGTATTAAGACGTAGACAGAAAAGATATTTCTAGAAAATAGATAAGACTCCAGGAATATCTTTGGGACTCTCAAAAGATCAATAACTGATCAGCGAGGGGAATTGATAGGTATAACAGTGGAACTTAATTTAGGGAGAAATACGAGTACAAATATGTCAGGGAAAACAAAGGGCGCTTTATCGAACGATTTAAATAATACAGAAGGTACGTAGAAGAATAGATATAGGTATTACACACAACCAAATGTGTATAGGTTGTGAAGGAAATCAATCTTATCTATGATACCAATTGACAATTCGAGTAAGTAATAAAATTAGTCTGATGAATTTTCGATTATCTTTATTCGGTGAATAAGTTGTGTTACATAATTCAATATGTATTTAAAAAAATCTAAGAAGGAACGCAATTTACTTAAACCCTTACCTATACGTATTTCATACAGCATTGAGTACCAAAGCCCTTTATTGTACAATAATGAGTATTAAACGAAAATGGATTAATTCTTGAGAGCGTTCAAAATAAAAATACGAGCTTGTAATATTTTCGTGTACTTCCCTCAGATAACGAATAGAAAGCATAATCTCCGAGAATCAAATTCAATTTATCTCCGCTTTTAGCAGAAAATGCGAGATATTTTGAATAAGCAACGGTCTTGTCGGATTAATAAAGGATTGATTAAAGTCCGACTGTAAATTGAGGGACCAAAGATATTTGGCCGAAACCAAAACATAATTTTTATTTATCCATTAACTCAGTTCCAATGGATTTCTTTAACTACTTGTATTTAAGATAACGAAAGATAATATTAAAAATAAGATACAACTCCAAAATAACAAAATTTCAACTGAGCATACAAGTCATCAAGGTAAATAAGTAGGTATCTTAGAAAAAATAAAACAGTCCTCTCCCTCCACGGCAATACCCGTGGTATTGCACGTGTCTCTAGGCGACGGCGACTACTTACCATCAGGTCTGCTTGTTTGTCGTAGCCAATTTATATTAAAAAAATTGCATCCTTATTGAATACTGTAAAGCTTCGTATCCATTTGAGGCAGCTCGGGGTCGAGGCACGCACTGCTCGCCGATTTCCTCAAATGCGTACGTGGCTCTACCTGAGGCTGCCTCGGGCACGCGCATGCTCGGGGACGAGCCATAAGGGTTTTTTATCCAATATTTAGGTTCCAGATTCCAAAGCTACAAACACGTCTATGGGTATTTTAAGTTCAATCAAAGGATTAGCAAAATCTTTTTCAATAACAGAAAACGTAAGGGAACCGTACAATAATTGCCAGCAAAGATAATTATGCATTATCAGAAATTGAATCATTTCACCAAATCTATAAACAAAACTGTCCTAGTGATTTCCCTGTCATCGTAGTGTTTGCCCACTGCAAGTTACAGCTATTGCCCACTCCAATTCAGGAAGTTAAAATGGATACTCAAATTTTATGTGACTGTTTAAATTCAGACATATTCTAGTATTTTTTTCCGTGTCACGTTAGTCACGTTTCCGTGACCGAAGCTGAAGCTCTCAGACTCTACACAACACACAAGTTTCACAGTTTCCTGTAGGTGCCCTCCATATTTGCGTAAGTTGAAATTAATTAATACGAAAGTCCAATCAGAGGCAGCTGCGTCGTTAACCCTTAATTGTTAATTGAATTGGGAAACTTTTAATTGTTAGGACTCAATAATCCAGTCATTTGAGCCGAGAACTGGGCGTTTAATTATTCAGTACGATATACCGGTTGATATTTCCCGCTCTCACCCTGTGTTGCACCATCGTCATTGAGAGCATTTTAATTCACTTTTTATGCTCTACGAAATAATAATTGAGCTGTCTGAATTACCGCATTTGCCGAGGAAGAGGTGTTATAAGTTTGACGCGTATGTCTGTTTGTCTGTTGCATCATAATTCAACCACCGATGATCCCATATGGACTCGGTTTATTTAATTTAACAAAGATTTTTGTGTTGTGTTCTCAGCCATATCTGATAAAAATTGGATCAAGAGTTTCCAAGATCTTGGAGTATGTTTGATGACAGGTGGGATCTCTGGAACGGTAAGAGGTGGTTCGATTTTGAGTTCAAATGTTTTGGACTGACTACCAAACAGGCGAGTAATATAATGGACATCGTTGAAATATCTGGACCTATGAAACCGAGCTGAACCGAAATAGACATAAGATTATTAAGTATTATCTGCCTCTGTGTATTAATAACTACAGATAGAACGAGGTCCGATACGCAATTAGCTGTTTTACGTAATGAGATGGAGCCGTAAGGAACGCTACTGAATATGTATATCAGCAATAAAAATAGATTGAATTCTAAAATTCCAACATATGGCTTTAATCGGATGACTATTAAAGTAATAGCTCCGCTCCAGCACTTTCGAAGCTACCATAAATGTAGAAAATCGTTCATATATCACTGAAGTACTCTACATTACTCTTTATAAACGATTAGTACTACGAAAGAGGGGCTAAAGTGCATAAAGAGTGGTCACTCTCACCTCACTATATTATTATATTATTGCAGGGGGGTTTTCGATGCGTAACTAACTTGCATTGCCTTATGTGCCTGTAAAAGACAGGTTAAGGATGTCCTCAAGTAAGCTATCCACGCACCTACTTTATAATTTATTTTTTCATAGGTATTTTTAATCATTACACTCACTAGTATTTTTTGCTTTCCCAACTCAATTTTGTACAACAATCAATTTTCTACTTCCTAACCATGCTGTGTTTACACGTTAAGGGTTACGACCTAGCTCTTAACTTTATATTGATTTTTCTGTAATTTCTCTGGTTGTAATATGTTGTGTTTACCTAATAAATAACTTAAAATTAAAAGTAATATTAAAAATAAATAAAAAATTACGGAGGCTCTCTTACACTTTGGACCGAAACACAGAAATGCGAGTATTGCTGCTTTGTGGCAGAAATAGGTAAAGGGGTACCTCCTCAGGCGATCCTACATACCAGGATCTACTGCCTTCCTTCGTTTGTTTCACGAAGGGGAACATTTAACGTAACATTATAAGATCATATTCTGCGAAGCGTCACTACCGTCCATGTAAATCTCATGAAGATAGTAAAGTAGTTACTAGAACTTTCTTGATAAATCTTCCTTTATAGCTCATTGGAAAAGGTCAAAAACACTGACCTGTAATATATATTAGAACAGGGGAGATTATTATTACAGGGGAGTGGTTAAAAACCAATGAGCCATTTATTTTTCAGAAAAAAGACCACAGATTTTAATCAAAACTGTACGGTTTGATCTAGGTACTTAGAACTTCCTTGGGGTTGATTTTAAAGAATACAAATTTAATTATGGCAACATTTACTGCATTCATTGCGATTTAAAAATGAAAATGAAAAGTTTATTCACTTATTACAAGGCACAATAGGACCTCCGACTTACAAACTAGGTCGAAACCTGTATCTTGGAAGTCGGGACTCCGTCGCACTTTCCGTGCAAGCATATGACAATTTATAACATTACATTACTTGCTTGCTTATCGTATGGTTAGTGGCCAACCTATTTGTCAAAGTTGTTCAGGCCGCCCGTAGGCCTCTGACATGGCTTAACTACTGCTGTCGAACGACAACAACCGAGACCGACTGCTTAACGTGCTTTCCGAGGCACGGAGATCACTTTCGAACCGTGCTCGCAACTAGGCTACGAGCTCCTCATTACATTAGTGTAACTATATACTATACCTAAACGGAATTTGGAACAAGTTAATCAAAAGGATTTGGCATAGGTATATGGAAAGTTTCCATTATTGAAATTCTACTCTTTAAATCAGGCTGCTATAAAACTAAGCAGCTG
Organism: Hofmannophila pseudospretella; assembly: GCA_947369225.1. NCBI lineage: Eukaryota > Metazoa > Arthropoda > Insecta > Lepidoptera > Oecophoridae > Hofmannophila > Hofmannophila pseudospretella. The sequence goes on from OX376316.1 coordinate 11,117,568, forward strand.
CCATGCTGTGTGTACTTACCCTTCAATAAGTATACAAAGTTATTCGTAAACCGGACGGAGGCGAGCAAACTGCTAGAGTTAAGCCAGTTTTAATCAGGCTGCCGTTCGCCCGATCCCCTTAGTTACTGCTAATTACGGATACTTGCTGTGTCCACCGCGAACTTAGCAAGCTTATGCTCAATATCCAATTTGTCCCTTTAATCCTTTTAACGATTCCCGAGCTCTCATTATCGTTGGACGGAGGGAAATGTGTTTCGGAGAACTATAGTCCGATAATCGTTTGTTTTTATAGCTGTGAAGGAATTTTCGACTTGCGTTCGAAACAGAAGCTTCTTACGAATACCATGATGTTATTCTGCTACGTTACCGTTTTTAACCGACGACAAAAAAGAGAGGTTTCCAATTCGACGCGTACCTATAAGTATGTATGTGGATTTGTTTCGAAATATCTCGTTAACTTGAGGGTCGATTTTGATTCGTTAAGCTTGGTATTGTTTGAATTACTCAAAATTATGAATGAAAATATCTAAATATCTATTCTATTCACTTTCTGAATTTTAATAAAAATGTTTATTTATAAAATTTATTTTCGCGAACTCGACAGCTTTATACTTATAACTATAACACATATATCACAACATATACAGCCAATTATGAAGTTCAACTTATTACAAATTTTTGAAAACTAAGGAAAGGTTTAAAAAGAAAGTAGAAGAAAAAAGACAAAATGTTAAAATGGGAACTACCTGTGATTGTAAATGGTTCCTCTGTCTACCCCCGTGAGTTTATGTATGTATGTAGACGAGAGTATCTGAGCCTGCCTCTATAACAATAATAAACATGGGTGACATTTTCACTCTAAGAATATGGATTATATAAGTATATTTCACTTTATGAACAGCATAGATGTGACTGAACTGAACAAGGAAGTTCCTTATACAACCTTCATGAAACTGAATAAAGAGCGTTGCTATGGTAACCAAACCGCCACCGCGATCTTTGTAGATTCCAGGAAATTATAATTACTACGTTGGAGATTTCATTTTCTGTGGGGTGATTGAGAAGAGCACATAAGTTCACTCGCTTCAGAGCAGCAAAACACCTTTCCGATAATTTCAAGAAATTCTTTGCAGTTCAAAATGATAATACAAGGAATTTCTATATAGGTACCTACTATGTAACATGTTATCTATTAAAAACTTATTTACCCTCAGTAGCATGAAACGTCCTAAACTTTCTATTAAAACATACTTTCTCAGAAAGAGATGTCACTATGCTTAAGATAGGCAGAATTTTAAAGAAGCTTCTTGCAATTGGCCGTTAATGATAGAGATATATCCTATCCTCCCTCAATCTATACAATTCTCATAATTTGAGCATCTCTTCTTACTTCTAAGTCGTTTTCCTCATTGCTGAGGTTCGTGATCACAACCACGAGAGTCGTTCTATGTGATTTTTAAGCAATAAATCACATAGAACGACTCTCGTGGCAGATTTAATGGAGTGGTTTGCCATTGCCTTCTCGATTTCACATACTGGTTATCTCAGTATGCAGGTATCCTCACGATGTTTCCTTCACCGTCAGAGCAGTCGGTAAATGTACGTAAGTCTTTCGAAAAAACCTAAAAACTCATTGGGAGTCCGACGTCCTAGTCACGACGCCACCAACGCTCAATTTGAGCATATAAGTACTTAATTTATAATAGTACAACACTGTTATCCCCTGATAAAAGTCTACCGTACAAGTATAAGACTCTTATAACAGTGTCATGTCCGTGTTTCTCTACTATAGCGGTCTTTTGTACCAAAAATAACTCTTTTAAGTCGACGAGCTTTTAACACATTATTAATTCACAAGCTTTTAACCGTCTTAAAGTGGAACACATTACTGAATTTATCTTACAACCTTAGTATTTACGTCGAATTTCTAAGTAACTTGTATGTAATGTGTTAAGTACTAACTACCATAATATAGGATTAAACGACACCTTTTCCTTTATTTCATGGATAACGATGTAGGTTTCTGAATTCGCTAATGTACTCGTAATTATTAAGGAACTCGAATTTCGAGGAAACATGTGATTAGATAATTGACGCGTTTGGGCTTTGTACTAATTTTATTGTGTAATGATTCCAAGTGTAACCTAGGTATATGTAGTGTAACCTGAATTTTTCTAATAAGCAGGAAAAAGAAATGAAATGTAGTATTAAAAGATTGAACTTCTGGTTTATTGCGTATATTTAAAGAAAATCTATTGCAGCGTGTCACAGATCATACCTAAATTAAACTAAATTTTCACTGGTCATACTATTTTTAAAGAATTGAATCTAAATCTTTTAAAAAAAATGTTATTGTCGAAAAAAATTATAGGTTTTCTTAAATACAACAATTACAAGATATAAGTGTCAAATCATCATCATATCACAAAATGAACAGACTTTTAATGTCAACTTAAGAATTGAAAAAAAATGATAAAATGAAAATGAAAAAGTTTATTTACTTATTACAGGGCACACAAAAAAAGGACCTCCGACTTACAAACTAGGTCGAAAACCTGTATCTTGTAAGTCGGGATTCCGTCGCGCTTTCTGTGCAAGCAAATTACAAATTATATTCTTAACCTAAAAGGAATTTGGAAAATTTAATCATAAAGGAATTTAGTAAAGATAATGGTAAGAGTGAGTATGGGTGGGGGGGTGTTAGGTTGTGTGGGAGTGTGTAATGATGTAAGTGTGCATATGCAGTGTAATTCCACAAAATATAATTAAATAGTAGCAGTTTACAATATTTGTATGTATATTAAGCTTTTGTAGATCACCGAGAGGATCAAAACGTAATGATGACAAAATATGTTCTGTAAAAATTAACTTTTGTTTTAAACAAATTTTAAAACAATGTATCTCAAAAAAGTAATGACTCCTTGTTTAATTAGAGGGAAGTATAACTGTTCACTGATTTTTTTAAATTATCTGAAGGAAAGAATAGTGCCACGCTGCAGTTGATATGTAAGTAGGTACATACATTTAATTTGTATAAAAGACTACTATTGCGTTCTTTACAACTACCCATAAGTATTTGTACACTTAGTACCTACCCATTTTTCGGGATCCGTATCTCAAATGGAAAAAACGGAACCCTTATAGGATCACTTTGTTGCCCGTCTGTCTGTCTGTCCGTCTGTCATGACCCCTTTTTTTGCTGTTTATTAAAATTAACAAATAGTACAGCAGTACTATTACTAAAAAAAACTACTATTTAGCAAAATAGTAGTTCGTTTTGTTGACGAAAGTCGACTTGTTTACGTCACTTAAAAGTTATAATACGCTTAGTGCCAAACCCTCCAATCACATCAGTGTATCAAGTGAAACTTTTAGGCCCCCGTATTATTTGCGACTGTAAATTTCCAAACTTTCAACTTGTAATGGAATTACTTTTAAATTCATGGCCCGCTGCTGCTTGCATGAAGCACTCATTTTGAGGCAGTGCACGTCGGTGGCGAAAAATATTGGGTCATTTTTAGGGTTACATACCCCGAAAAGGAAAACATCATCGGGTTTGTCCAAGTAGTTATGGTATCAGTTCTATCTAGAGCAGATTGGACATACGGAAGCTTCTTACGGAAGAACAGATTGGACAAAAGTATCTAACTGGCTTGAATCACCAAGGTGGCAAATTTCAAGCTTGGTTTTTCGATGAAAATACTTACCGCAGCACATGCTGAGTATGTGTCTTATTAACATTGTGCTGTTTTTTTTAATGTTAAGTCATTTTAAGACTGATCATGTACTGATCAATGTTGAATAAATGTATTTTCTTTCTTTCTTTCTAGAAGCTATGATTATGAAAATTAGCTTAAATCGTCACTAAACTCGTGTGAACAATATTACAAACAATATTTAAGCGGGGCAAGTACAGAACTATTTACTTTTTTATATATATTTACTGTTATATTTATATTACTAATAATCATTTGTTCATTAAAATTGTGATTTTAGTAATTTATTTGCTGGCGAAGCAAATTTTTCACCATGGTGATTTTGAGCCAACTAGTTCTACTGATTTGGTAGGACTGAATGAATTCTAGGACTAAATGAATAGTAATCTAAACTAGTAATTACATTAGGACAAAAAAGTAAATGTTATTAAGTTACTAGGTATTACTTCGTGGACTTCAATTTTCAACTATGCGTTATTCTGCAATGATCAGTCGTGATCCAATGTACTAATCCAGAATAATTCTAACTCCGTAATTCCGTATTCAAATCCAATGAACCGTTAAGACGTGATTGAGTAATAAATATACTAACTTTCGCATTTTTGTAAAGTCAGCCTGGGATGGTGCAGTTTTTACCTATTTCTGCCGCAAAGCAGCAATGCTCGTATTGCTGTTCGATTTTAAGGGTAAGAGAACCAGCGTAATTACCGTCACATGAAGCACTCCACATAAGTCGTCAAAGTTAGCAGGACATCGAAAACCCTCTAATAACATTACAGTCAGGTGAAATGTCTATGGGCGACGGTGACCAATTGCCCGTTTGCTTGTCTGTTTGTATACAATAAAAAAAATTATAAAAGTAAGTACCTATGCATCTCGAGAGTCCATAAAACTCCTTAGGCATATCTACCAGTCCCCACCAAGATTCGCCATGTCTCTCTATCCTAGCAAAAAAGCAAACTCCTGTCAATTTCTGGTCTTATCTTTTTCCACGTATACCTGGGGCAGGCGATGGGACGCCGTCAGCAATTAACCTTCCTAAAAATAATTAAGCCTCTTACAATGACGTTATTACAGCCCTCTGTTACAACGGTATTATACGGTACCGCCTACAATTTCGAGGAACCCTTAGAATATCTCGGACAAAAGGAAATCTTACGTAATATACCTACGACGAAGGCTGTTTGACCATTCATTTCGTAATTCTGCCCAGCGATTGCCTGATCTCTACTGTTTTTCCAAGTGTTACTTATAATTATTGTGTTACCTTAATGACAAAATTAAATCAGTCATCAAGCTCTGGTAACACCAGCTTAATTTGCTGTGGTAATTTGTCTATTTGGCAACATAGCTTCCGCTAGCGCGCTGGAGCGAACTTTTTACCGTTGAGTTAAATTAGTTTTTCACGACCCCACCGCTGTCGATGTCATAACGCCCACCCTTAATTACACGACCCTTTGCCCTATCTCAGTACGTGTGTAATTAATTATATTCGGTAATTAATTTACTCATAATGGTGTATCGTTGCCGAGATACAATGAAGCTATTTGTTAATTAAAATTTGTCCCTTTGACGAGGCTGCTTGTTTCTCAGGTGAATTATGCTGAAAATAAATAAACCTTACTAAAATCTTGTTTAAATGGAAGAGTTGTTTGTTTCTGTGTTATTGCTACTATAGGTATTATATTATCTTATCTTATGATAGAGGGCCGGGAATAACCCCAGCGGCACTTCGACCCTTGAGGATCTTTTGTGCCTACCCCATTTTACACACTGGTTATCTCAGTGTGTATGTTTTCCTTCACCGTTAGAGTAGTTGGTAAATGTATGTAAGTCTTCGAAAAATACGAAAAACTCATTGGTACATGGCACTGCACGATTTCGAACCCGGACCTCCCATGGGAGTCCGGTGTCCTAGCCACTAGGCCACCGGCGCTCTGCTATAGGTATAGTAAATCTTTTATTTATTTACGAAAGAATTATGTCTACATGCTATAAGCATAGACAAATAACATTTTAGTTTATTATAAAAAACAGAAAGTACATTTAAAGCTTGACCAGGAATATAAAATCCCTTGCCATATTGCGGAATTAAATGAAACTATTTTATTCATTGCGATCTCCATAACAGAGACTGTAAAAGTACCAGTGGCGCCCTGGGACAGGGTTTTTATTTCCTTTTTACCTAGTCAGGGTATAATTGAGCCTTTACACCTTACAATTAATATTTTTCCACAATCTACTGTTTCTTTGCTGTCAACAACAAATCAATTTTAACATCAAAGTGGACAAAAGATACAAGTATTAATTATACGAAATAAATTTAATTTGATTATTATGTGAATACCGTTTCATTTGTTACTGAGGTACGACTAAACAATCTGTTAATTAAAATCAGGCGCTCGCACCGGTACCTAACCCTCCTCTAGCATTTACTGGTGAAAACAAAACATTTGTTTGAACAAAATCGTCGGTATTATTGGAGATTCTACGCCAAAATTAAATTCCGGATCCGACCTGTCCTAATAAACGTCTATGAACTAGAAACGTAACGATCGACGATGATGTTCTAAATTATAACTCTAAATAATCTATCGAGGTCGACCTATATCAACAAGTATTAAATGGTAAACAGTCGTAAATCGTGTATTTACTATTGTAATTATTAGTTTAGAAGGAACAAAGCGTGAACAAGGCAAGGCTTAAGGCTCTTTTAAGCGTGAACCATATTGAGGCGCTTTCAGGCTATCTTACGCAAGAGATTTACCCGATATTGGATAAATACCCGGTAAATATCCGCCGGATTTTTACCCGCTGCCCAACTCTAGTTAAGACTAAATATAACTTTACTTCTCATAACTATTAATTGATAGATATTTAAGGCATCTTTACACTTAAGAAAGAACAAAGCATAGGCATAGTAATACGGCTCTTCTCTCATCTTATCTCCTTTATGCAAAGAGTTATCTTGAGTGAAAATATTATTTTATCCATTGTGGAAAGAAATGACGGTACGACACTCTACAATCACAGTATTAATGTAATGTGAATTTCTTTCACCTTATATTGTAATTAGGGATGTTAAGGATCTTTGACTCCGACTCCGATAGGACGGAACTTCCGATTGATTTTACATCTCCGACTCCGACTTCGGCTCCGATAATTTTGAATCGGAGGTTATACCGAAGATTTGTGAGCAAACATATTCAAATATCAATATTTTATTAAATAGTGTAGGAATACATTTATGTATTATTATTTTTGTATTCCTACACTACTCTCTAAAGGAACATGTTTATTGCCGCAAACGTCATCTTAAAAAAAATATTGCCAGTTCAGCTATAAAAATTAAAAAACGGTTTAAAATTTGAACTTCTTCTGAACATCTCCCTTCTACCTCCGCCTCCGACTCCGGTTCCGACTCCGATTAATCAAATTTAAAACTTTCGGTTTCGACTCCGGTTCCGGTAAAACCACCTCCGTAACATCCCTAATTGTAATACATTAGTTTATAAGTAAGTATGGATAATTTCCGAAATTAACATAGGTACTTATATAAAATTTCATTTCATTTAGTAAATACGTGTTGTGGATCGACTGATCGGATTGCGGTCATTGGGTCGATAGTCTACTTCCCGCAACCCGCACCGCACTTCTGTTTTGCCAATTACGCCAATAATGCGAGTTAGCGGGTTGTGATTTGCGAATTTATCAGGGTTGCATTGTACTTTAATCTAACTGCCATATTATGTCCACTCGTATTGTCTAACAAAGAAAGAAAGAAAGATAAACATTTATTGAACATTATGCATACATAATTAAACATAAAAAAAATTTGTAATTAAAAAAACAATACAACATTAAAAGGACACGTGCTCAGCATGTGCTGCGGTCCGACCGGTACGGCAGAACCACAGCGCTGGTTTTCAGCTGTGGCAGGGCGAAGGCATCGCGGGCGAAACAGCAGGTCAGGGACGAAAACAAAAATATATTAAAAGTACAAATAAATAAATACCTAAAGATGTAATAGATAACAATTAAAACTGGAGAGAAAAGGGATAGGAATACAGAGTGTCTTTCCATTATGCGACTCGTGATTCCGATGGGAAGCTAAAATATCAGCAATAATCAATACAAAGAATACATCACCGGTGGGACTTAAACCCATACCTCCAGCTTAATCCAATTTCGCTTCAGTGCTGTTCAAGTCACCCGAAGTTGTTAAGCATCTCTTACTTCCTCATATATACGAGTATCTATATCTAAGCATAGAGAGCTAGTTTTGGCTAACCATTGAACTATTATCGTTTCATCTTAGATAACCCAATAAGTTTATCGAATGTTTTCGTTAACAGCTTATACGCCATACGTCTTCTTGCGGACGGAGATTAGTATGCTATACTTTAGCTTTATACTTCATCGCTTCGCTATTTACTTCGAAAACTTCCGGCATATAGAATAAGTAAGCAAAACTTCGTGAGGACCCGATGTAGTTTCTCCACAACCTGAAGGCTCTACATTGGATATTCTTTATACAGCTATTGAATTTAGAAGGAAAACTCAAGTATTGACGGGTGAAACTTGATCTGGTTTGTACCTGAAAACGCTGGGTGAACCAGCTGTTAATCTATAGATTATATGGATCAACAGAATAATACAGCTACAACACAGCTTTACCGATGAAGACAGTTTATAAACTGTTACTGTTTATTGCTAAACGTTTCGTCTGGTAACGAAGCGAAGCAAAAAGAAAACAAAATCATAAACCAAGAAAGAATAATATTTTCCTAATGAACAACGAACGTATTTGAGGTTTACAATTCATCTTGTTTTATTTTCCACAATCACTTCACGAACATTGAGTTTTCATTTTAAAGCCTGTATGTACGACAAAATGTTATATCGCAGGCACTAAAGTCCAAGCATGTTCTGGCGCTGAAAGCTTTCTTGAAATTTCTTGTTGCTAACACATAAATCGAAAGACAGAGCTAAAACTGAACAGGAAAGTACTGCCCGAAGCCTGCTCGCTCGTACTTTACCGGCGAACTAGGCGAATTTTGCCAAGTTGATAGTTATTTTAGATTAGAGGCAGAATTTGATACAGATTTAATTATGAACCCAGGAACAGACTGCGTTTAGTTAAAACAGATATCATAATATTAATAGCTCTTAATCATAGTGATGAACTTGAATAAATAAGAAGCCAATGTACAAGGAATAGAATAGGACAACGTACGATATATAAACTTCACCTATTGTATATAAACTTTGGAATAGGATAAGATGACACAACTAGACGTTAACCCAACCGATACCACTCACCATCCTTTATAATTTAGCCGTGTCTAACATAATATCGTGGTCCTGAGGGGCTCATTACAGCTGCGGACTTAACAAACAACCTATAAATGTTTTTCGCTAACTCGAGAGAGATTTCGCGAGTTCGGCAAAAAGTCGCTAACGAGTGCCTTAATTTCGACGGAAGTTCGTCGGAGCATCTTACTAGTATTAGTGAGGATTTAGACGATGCGGGCTGTTTGCGTAGAAGACGTACGCAATTGAAAGATGAACGGAAATGTTTTAGCAGTGTTTATCTACTCCTTGACTTGTGTCATCATCATCAGCAGCCTACTCTAGTCCACTGCTGGACATAGGCCTCTCCCAGGGCGCGCCATTGAGCCCGATCTTCGGCTCTTCTCATCCAGTCGCTGCCAGCCACCTTGCAGATCGTCGCTGACCAGGAATAGTGGGGCGGCCGGGAATTGGGGGCCGTTTTCTTTTTCTATCCATAGGAATTAATGCCATAATCGCCACGCTAGGCCTGCGGGTTGGCGATCGCAGTAGCCAAGTCGCTTGCCCTGATGACGCTGCTGCCCGTAATCGTGCTTCTGGTATTTTAACCCAGCCAAAATTTGAGTGGTTATACTGCCACTAGTCGGTCGACGGACTTGTGTCAAGTCACGCGTAAAAGAGTTTGAGGCCAGTAAAAAGAGTTGAAGGTTCAGTTCTGAACCAGTTATTTTATCCAACATGGAACTAGGCAATGGAACTGTCAGCTATGCATTTACCATTACCACTAATCACTAGGCGATCCACCAAATATACTCAGAAATGCTCAACCTTTGATTTGCTTCCAATCTAGTCTTTCTAGACAACTTCTAGGCAACGACGACTCACTATCAGGTAGCCCATTTGCTCGTCTGCCATTTCGTTTAGATCGATTCAAAAACCGAGAAGTGTAGTCTAAACCTAAAACTATCGTTATAGCATGTTATAGTGTCAAATAATTGGTGTTTCAACTAGCCCTGGCTTGTAGCCGGATGTGGCACGTTGCAGCCGGCGCGTCTGTGCAAACTTGTACAATTATTGACACTCCGCTTGCAAACTTTGCAATAAAGTCGATACCAAACTACCACAGTGTCACAACTATAATGGTTGGTAGAAGATTGATAAATAGTTTTTAAACTCTTCCAAATAAATTACTTTCACAATTTTGATAATAAATTAGGCCACAACTCTGACAGTAGGATAACCAATGACCTCACTTCAAGAAGAAAATAAAATATAAGTAACAGTAAATAAATAAAAATTAAGACTATATCGTAACCACGTTCCTAGCATCAGCAACTTTATTGATAATTAAATTTTCTATATATTTTAGAGAATTACAAGAGAGTATTTGTAGGTACAGTGGGCAATACGTCAGGCTATACTCAGTACTTTGTCGCTTTAACTTAGTTGACACTTTCATGCAAATGTCAAGGAATCATAACAAAAACATATTGCGACAGGGTTCCACAGAGTATAGCTTGATGTGTTTTCCACTGTACATACTCATACTGACGCAACCAGTAAATTGTGAAACAGCCTTGGTTGACAAGAAACGAAAAAGTCAAAGTCAAATATAAGAACTTACAGAGCAATATTGCAACGTTATTGTTTTTAATTTACCACCACTTGGTAAGCTATTTCTGAAATCAGAGAAACGGTACAAGGAACAGTCAGCAGAACATCTTTTAAAATATTGGTAAGAAAACTAAACTGACAAATATCGATTAAATTAATTAATGTAGATTCAACTCAATTAATTTCTCTTTCGTTTACACTTCAAGCCAGAAAATGGTTCCACAATTTAAGAGAGCGGTCGCTCGCAGTTCCAGTGGTACTGTAAAACCAACGCTAGTCTCAATTAGTGTTCCACCCGTGACTTGTGGCCCGGTGGTGCCGGCGACACAGTGCAAACTTGCACAATTATTGACACTCCTCGCTTTTGCACACTGGACTTTGAGCTCAATTAATAGGTTTTATACAAAATTGGCTACACAAATGTGACGATTTAGTGAAAGATTGATCGTTTAAGAATCAGTATCTACCGAGTGGTGGTGTAACACCAACACTAGTCTCAATTAGCGTCTTAAGTAGCGCGTGTGTGTTCGGCAGTCGACAACGTTTAAAGTGTTTTACTTTATCGTGAAACGTCAACTTGCCTACAGTAACCCACGTTAATAATGTGGGAAAGATACACTAACAGTTGAAAACCCACACTCTAGCTGCACTTCCGTACGAACTACTCGTACCTACATAGCTTTGGTTCTGTTTGCGAAGTTGGTAACTTCCAAATTGCGGTCACTTTTCAGAATCCAAAAAAAAAACTTTTATTATGATTGTGTTTATGTTGTCTCTTCCAGTCAGATACCCACAAAGAACTTCAGTGTAGTCCGTAGAGTATTAAAAGTGTGATAAGTAGAAAACGATTGCTACGCAAACGCTACGTCGTAGCGACCGTAGCATTTCCATTTCTTTTAGTCAACTTGTTCTGTAAAGAAATGACATTAACCAGATTTCTTAGTATATTATACACTCCTGTGGAAACCGGGATTGTAAAATGATGATATTATAAATTCAAAATAATAAAAGTGATCCATCATCTTTCGACCCGAACGGCGATCACACGCTCACTCTACATAAATCTGTCAATTTGCAACTTTATTGAGTTTTCAGACGACACGCCGGTGGTAGAGCTGAAAATTTAGTACTACGTGGGGTAATAACATTTCTAGTCTTTATTTGGTAGCAAAAATTCATAATACATCACCCGTATACTTCCCAAGACGCGTGTCACATGATCTTTTGCGTAGATCCCACTTGATCGAGTCTAACAGCAGTATTCATATAATATTCTATGAATATAAATATTCTATTCTACTGGATGCAGTATTTATATAATATTCTATGGTATAGGCATGCAGCAATTAGATAGCCTAGGTACTAATTTAATTTATAATTTGTATTTAATGTAATACATTATTAATTTGACAACACAATTGTTGATTGCTCCTGGAAATAAACATTTTTTATATAATTTAATACATCTATCCTCAGAAATAATTAGTATATGTAACCTGTCTTATTACATACTAACAATAAGTGTGCATTCAGACTGTGATTCAGATCCATAATGTTCGAAAAGTTCTACAAAAAAAATTGCAACAAAGAAAAGTGTTCCAATTTTCTTCAGTTTGCTGTTTTTTTTTGTATAAACTTTATGTTGCGGATTTCCAAAGTCGAAAACATAATAAAACTTAGTTATCTTTCGACCCTTTTGCACCTACCACTGTTTTTATTACTTCCTGTATACATATTAGATCGATAGTACTCGTAATGTACAATAAAATTATGGCACTCGACTTACCACAGAACTGTAAAATACAAAATGAATAAAATTCCATGTCTATAGAGTAAAAATTAAAACGAACTCTCCAGGAGCTGGCTATTCATTTGCGAAATGAATGCACTCAGTGAAGCGGGTAGAGTGGGGTGCGTGCAAAATGAAACCGCGGAACTTTAGCAGGCCGAGCGTACCGCTTAGGGATGCCACACGTCCCGGGTTTGGGGCCGATGCCGAATTCCTTCGGAGAAAAAGAAGAAGAAAGTAGAAGGAAGAATTTCCATTCTTCTTAGTCGTATTCCTCATTGATGAGGGCAGGATCATTCTATGGAAAGAACGACTCTCTTGGCAAAAATGGGATGGTTTTCCTTTGCTTCCTTATTTCAAACACTGACTAAAATTACTAATTTTAAATCCAGGTGATTGTACACCCTTACCGATGTACCGGTTTTATGAGGAATACTGGCCAAATTGAGCTGTTAAAATCTATTATTGATTCGCTTGAAATAATAATGTGGGGTTGTAAAAAATTGCTAATATTTACCTACTTAATTTATTTGTGAAAAATGAAAAGTTGAGATTTTAAACTTTCACGACTTGTATTAACTATGAAAACGGGGCTTAATCGTGTCGATATTTAATTTTGGTAATATCAACGCGATTAAGCCCCGTTTTCGAATTTAAAAAAATGTTTTATTTTATACATAAATAATTAAAAACAGAATAATTAGAAGCAAACATAATGTAAAATCTAACAGAATAAACCAAAGTATAAGTACTTATCTACATACAATCTCAAATTATTTCTGACATCTGTCATTTCTGTCAGACACCAGACTCTCACTAACAAGTAAATTTTTAAGCAATTTATGTTTCTTACCCACTACATTATTATGTACTTATATGAGAGTTAATAAATACTTTTATTATTATTATATATCGGAATCTGATATTCCAATGTCGAATTCGATTAATTGTAATTAAAAGCGACCGAATCCGAAACAGATGTTTTAATGAAACAGCGGTCACCCTCTACTGACCTGGCGCAAATGCCCTAGAAACGTTATGTACTTACGCTTTTAAAAGCAACCGCTGTTGTGTTTTTATTCAATGTGATTCTAAAATGAAAAATAATTATTACAATTTAATTTTTCTTTTGTGTAATTGTTACAATGGGTTATACCCGTCCAAGGATTTTGAAATTCACTCTGCGGGCGCTAGTAGTGTAGGTAGTCCGATTTCTGTGGAAAACCGCGATACAACCAAGTTGTTAACGAAGTTGTGCTTTGCCTAAAATTAGTCGTTAACCGTTTGGGGTTGTCCTAATACAACGCGACCACGCTATTATCGCGCGAGTATGGTTCGCGCGATGACATTTCTCGATAGTCACGTCAACACATCGCGCGACTGTCAATTTGACATCAGTATGTTTTATCGCGCGTTCGTACGAACAATATCGAGTAATCGCGTTCTATTAGGACGACCCCTTAACATCAGACTTTTAACTTAACCTTTAAAAAAAATATTTGTTTTTTTTCTAAAGAAAGAACAAATTCGAACAAATCTTTTATAAAGACCGAAATATTAAGTTCGTAATAAATAGCAATAATAAAGAAACAAAAGACTTACTATTAGTAAACAAAAGGTAAGGTAACCTAGAGGTACAATTATGTAGGTACTTAATAATAAAGCCCTGTAGTCTCGGGCGAAGAATAGAGCTACGGTAACTCCTGCCTGTCGTAAGAGGTGACTAAAAGGAGCCATCAGGATCGCGGGCGGTTAAAGTGGGGGGTTTGGCCGACCATTGGCTGGCGACCCTGGGGAGGGCAGCAACGTGCTATGGCCGCACGCTTTTGTTACGGGAGGAACCGCGAGGTGGAATATACACCTCCCAGGAAGAGCTCAAGGCAAATGCTTAGAGGGCACCGGTGCGTTTCTCTGGTGATCCCGGATCTCCGATGTGCATGAGGTCGCCTATCGATGGGGTTTTAGTCAGTAAACATCTCATATAACCCAGTTTCTCCCCCAGGAGGCTGGGTATCTTTCGAAGATATCCCCCTAGTTAACAAAAAAAAGATACTTAAGTACCTTTCTAATAAAATTTCTTTTTTAATAATAAATAATTAACGTATGGACAAGAACCCGACGTAGTGCCGAAGGTTAAGACCGTAGGGTGACCGTAGGCATATAATAATGGATGGGTGAAACTTTATGGCGCCACATGACACTTTCAGTGTCGTACTAGGGTTGCCAACTGTGTTGTTCACACGTAAGGACGTCATATTAATTAACTGATATTTTGAACGCGACAAATAATTATCAATAATGAAGTTATTAGTACTGCATACATTAGAGCAGTCTTCCTCAAATTGGTCCATACGCCCCACTTGTGGGCGCTGCTAGAGGCCTTCAGGGGGTAGCACGTAGAAGGCTCAAAGAAAGAAAATTTGGGGGTGTTAAGGCGGGCTACGGATAGCTTATTTTAAAAAAAGGTGAATAATTATGTTATCCTGATATTTCAAACTTAAATTTAATACCTAGTACAACTAATTAAATCACTAATACTTATTCCTACCCTGATTTTATTTTATTTGTCACGTTTTTCTTAGCCCGTGTAGTAATCAAGTTTTTGTTAAACAACGAGATTTATCCTATCTAGCATGAATTGACAGGATTATCAGTACTTGTTTTAACTTGCTTAGTACGAATTCGGAGCCTGATATTAACAAACTCATTAAAGTGCATCAAATTCATCCTTCACATTAGATTAAGTTTTACATTCAAAGTTTTGTTTTATTTTTAAGAAAAATACCCTTTAATAATTATGATTAAGTTGCGTTTTAATTGCTCTCATTAAAAAGGCTCAATTAAAATGTAAGTTTGAGCTCAGAAATAGGATATGGCACATTTAAAAATAATAATTGCAATAGCTGTTTATAAGATGCGCAACAGGTATAAGTTTAAAAATTTTGGGGGGCGTTTAAAAATGTTTGATTCTCAAAGTGGTGGTGGGCGAAATAAGTTTGAGAACCTGTGCATTAGAGCCTTAGCACACTATTGGCTAATGTGTTTGAAGCGAAATGATCCGCGAACGTGCTCGCCACGAGTTCGCCACGCACGCGAGCACACATTGAAATCGCATTCGCTTCGATCCTTTTGCGCACACGCGGTGCCACCACCTGCTTTAAGAAGCTACTACTAGCGACACTAGCGCCACTCCTGAAATATATATTTTTTTCATAATTAAAGCATTTATCAATAAAGTGCTTCTGTTACACGGATGAAGAAGAATTTTTAAATTGTTTTGTATTCTCATAGTGAAACAATAAGAGGTAGAAAGCGAATGTGTCAAAAGTAGCCACTTTTAGCACTTTCGGTTTCTACTTCTTATTGTTTCAATATGAGGGTACCTACATACACTATGACATAATTAAAAAAAATCTTCTTCATCCGTGTAACAATTCTACTGTCCACTTTTTTGATAATTATGCCTTAATTAAGGAGATGTTTCTTTTTCGAGAGTGGCGCTAGTTTCGCTAGGGGTTGAGCCTTAAGCTTCTCAGATTCCCTTGCCATTACATGTTATGTCTGAAAATTCTCGTAAGTATATTAGCCACCCTAACGGGTGTAGTTCAGTTCACCGAGTGACCTAATTGTTGTTCGCAGGGTCTGCGCGATGTTCCTGCCGGAGTTCGCAAGTTTCGTGGCGGCCATCTTGTTTGCTGTACACCCCATCCACACCGAAGCTGTGAGTATCTGATGCTAATTAATTTCTGTTCTAAACGATACTTGTTGGCATTGATTGAATACTTACTCGTAACTATCGTGGATAACTCATGGTTGCGCTAGCATTGTATAACAAGTTCGTCGGGGCATATTTTCACTCTGTTAGAGAATAAATTACGAGAGAAATTGGTTGCTAAATTCTTAAAAAAATACCTGGTATTAGTACTGGACTACAAGCAACCGGTTCCAGCGGCGGCGGTTCGGTTCGTTGCAACCAATCACATGCGTTCCGCCCTCTCTCACTTGAAATCAGCGCTTCGTGATTGGAAGGAGCGAACCGAACCGTCGCTGGAACCGGACCATGTGGTCCTAGCCTTTATCAAGACATATTTTAGAAACGGTATTTTTTTATTTTAGCCCTTGTCAATTATCGTTTATCAATTTCAATAGGAATCATTTTAGTTGTTCGCCAAATGTCAGATGTCGATCATTTATTTTGGGGCTTCGAGGGGTCGGCCAAAATTATTTGTAAAATTGCAGAAACCATCACCTACTTAAGCGGCCTACACAAAGCCCTGCCTGCAGGGCCCTGCATGCTCCTGCAAAATTGGCTAATGTGTAAGGCTCGCAGGACCGATATTTTTAATCTGTACCCTGCAGCAAGTCGTTCTTCGAGCTGACAAGCAGTCTCCCCACTTCCTACCCTGCAAGCTGTGTAGTGTGTACCGTAATCGGGCCGATTTCGGCCGCCATATTGTGTGTGTGGCTAAACTTTCCACACATTATGAGCCACTTTTTACACCAATATCTCTTTTTTCTTGTTTTTATGTTCATGCAACACAACCAGTCGACGCCAGAATTATTTTTTAATGTTTCGATAAAATCGGAGCCATTTTGAAACTCCAACCATTCACCAAGTACTACGTGAAATGATTTGCAGGGTAATGTGTAGCAAAACTGCCTGCGGCAAGCACTTTATGTAGGTCGCCTAAAGTAACTCACCTACCAAAAAGTTATTTAGTACTTTGAGTTTTTCAGTTTCTAGATCCCACGGGTTTAGACTCGGTTCGAATGAGTCAATCAGTCAAAACAAATTGTTTAATCAAAGTTTCTGGAACAATTTTCTCCCGAAAATGAATTTTACTCACAAAAAGTACGTATTGGACTCGTTGAAAATGTATAAAACCGTAAATTTTATTTGAAATGGACTTCCAACGTTTTCATTTCCTGAATGTATTGAAAAGCTTAAAGTTTGATCCGGCAAAATGTGCGCTATCTCGGTCGATCGGAGCATGTTCGTGTGCGAAATTAAACGTTCGTTTCCCGAATAGCCCCCGACAGATCCCACGGGCAATTTTTTTAATCTGTGCACTGTGTTATTTTCGCTCGACGTTGTCATTTACATTTTGACGAGCGTTGTTGGTTTTAAATCCTGTTTTTTTAAAGTTTAATGGTTGTATTAAAGTGTTATTTTCAATTTTATTTACTGTTTTAGCGGTCGGTGTGGTGTTTACGTGTTCAAAGGTTGGCTGGAACAGATCCCTATGTGTCCCATAGGGATAGGCGGACTTATCCAAGCCCGCCTTTGCCATATTTTTATTTTTTTATTTTCTGTGTATTTATTTTTTTGTGTACAATAAAGAGACCACAAACAAACAAACAAAAATAGGTGTACGTTATGTAACAAGTGCGCCAAGGGCCCATTTTGTTAAGTCCCAATCTGCGTCTAGGCGAGGGTTGCGATCCACAAGGTGCAACTGGTGATCTTCACGCACGTGATACAAACGATACCTTTTTGTAACGCTTGTGAGGCACATCACAATATTATATAAGTACTTGAAAGTTAAGTACTTACTCGTAGTCTCTGTTTCAAATTATTATAAAGAAATAACATTGTTTACCTACTCGCCGATCTCCATTTCGACTTTCGATACAAAATTTTGACTTCCTTTGGCTCTAGTAAAATGATTTGGGGATAAACATATTTTACCACTGCGCAACATACTTGGTATAGGTTCCGACGACGTTGAAATCACCACGAATAACAGAGATAAAGAAAAGAAACTTAAAATATACAATCGCAAAGAACAAGTAAAGAAATTGATAAATTCTGTCATTGTGGGAGCACTGCGTCAATTCCACGAACGTTTTATGACAACGATTCGTTTTGATGAAAACTGCATCCGCACTGCAGTCTAAGATAGCAGGCACTAAAATAAAATCGGTTTGTTCACGACTTTACGATAGAGCTCGGGCGAAGCTGCTTTGACATCCAGGAAATAAAGAGAAATGTTCAAATAACATATTGTTAACATGAATTAATGAATTATTAATTCGCTAGATATACGAGTATGGTCATTAGATGACAGATCTTAGAACATTCCTATCCTTTTATATAAAAAGCACAAGTGTATTTCTGGTAGGTGGGCGGCCGAGTAGACGGACTGGCTTTAAAAAAAAATTAATGGCTGTATAGAAATGGCATGGCCATGGCATTTTCAACTAGTTTCAATTCGTTAAAAATATTGCCATGTTCTTTCCATATCTGATTTCTCTTGCTTGCTTATCGTATGGTTAGTGGCCAACCTATATGTCAGAGTTGTTCAGGCCGCCCGTAGGCCTCTGACATGGCTTAACGACTGCTGTCGAACGACAACAACCGGGACCGACTGCTTAACGTGCTTTCCGAGACACGGAGCTCAGATGAAATATGCCACTAGCGGTCACCCATCCAGGTATAATACCGACCGCGCTAGCGTCGCTTAACCTGCACGATCACTTTCGGACCGTGCTCGCAACTAGGCTACGAGCTCCTCGTCTGATTTCTCTAATAATATAAAATAAGGTAAGCACTTATCCCAATGCGCATACTTGCCTACCTATATATTTCAATTTTCAATGTAAAGCGGCTTGTAGAAGGAAATTTAATAAATTGCAACGGCAGTAGTTATGGCAGTAGCCACTCCACTCACAGGCCCCCATCACGGGTCGTTTTACCATCGGCCGTAAACGCGACGATCTTTTAACTTCGCTGTTTATGTCGGCCTTCCAATTAGGAACACTCGTTTCGTTGTCCTTGTTTTATGAGGATCGATGGTCGCTCACGGGAAAGGACAAGGCAGATTTACGCGATAAGAAAGTGCTTCCCCAAAATAAGGACCATTATGTTCTACAACTTGGATGCGGTCACAAAATAAAGGGCACATCGAATTTGTAAATATATTTCGACGACATCCTGGTGTGGTAAAGTAATTGACCAATCTGTGATATGGCAATTAAACAAGCAATGGCAAATTTTCAAAGACGAGGGTCGTTATTCTATGGAATGGTTCCATAGAATAACGACCCTCGTCTTTGAAAATTCGACTTTTAGCTTCTGTGCTAGCTGTATTATTTTGTCATTTCTGGTCAGGAAGTTGCAAACAAGATTTGTTCAATTTTCCAATTCTGAGGTTTTATTTGTATTCTTTACTCATACTACGGTCTACGATGTGTTGTGGGAACTAAGTAAATTGTTTACTTACCTAGTGTATTTTTTGTTGTACCTATTCCCAATCTTAAATTTTTACACACATTTTTTATATAGTTTCTTTCATTCAAAGAAAAAGTAAAAAGCAGCTTTCCGAACAGACTGAATTGACGAATTGATCTACAAACTTTGCCTTCACATCGGAAACACTGTTTCCTTAGCGTCTTTTTATGATTTCTAACTTCGGAGAACTATTCGTAGAGGACGCTTTTTCAACTATATTTCCAGTCGTTTTCTGCAAAATTACGTCATAGAGTACCTAAAAGAAGCTTTGAATAAAAGATGTTACAGCAAAATAATAGAGTAGGCAACATGTTTGCCGTCTCCCAGCAAAACTGTTTGTAATGAACTCGTAGCTCGTAGGCGACATGTCGAACCCCTCTACGTCGGCTAATGCTCCATAACAATGTTTACTATGTTTAGAGACACGCCAGTTCCTAGTCGGTCAGCAATTTTTCTCACACTTTATGTTGGTTCCGTATTTTCTCGCGATTTTCTGTGTAATGCACGTTACATTATAGAACATGTCAGTTCTCGGGACAAATAGAACCAAACTATAAATTCAACGTTCTAACAACTAAAGCTGTGTTAGGCTTTTATATTATGTATAATATTAATCAAAATTTCTAGCCCTCATTTGCATGTAGGTCTGTACCTATACAATTTACATTTCTACTCTAAATTATCTCGCTCGAGATATCAGGAGTCCTTGGAAAGTATGAGTCCTGCATAGGTATTTTTTCTATTAATCGGGTTTCACATTTTCTGGCAACTAATAGTTACTCATATTGGAACTAAGTCACTATATATCTAACCTTGAATGTACAGTAAATCTGTAGAACTTTTTGAGTACCTAATGTTATTAATTCTACAATGTCTCATCCCCAGGTTACCGGTGTGGTTGGCAGAGCAGAAATGTTATCATCAGTATTCTTCCTCGGTGCGTTATTATGCTATGCCCGCGCTGCTAGCAGAAGGAGATATACAGGTTAATATTTACTATTGCCCCTTTTAAGAATCTTTTTGTCATTATAGGACTATGCCAGCCTCATACACATGTTCTTAATCGTTACACTGCCTTGATACAGTGCCCGATATAGCTGAACAGTTTGATCGCTGTTTCTGAAAGTGGCTAACTTAAAACTGTAATTATTTGCCCATTACTCCCCTCCTCGTCCCCTAATTGTTCACCATTATATTAATAAGCCTAGATGATGATGTGTTTACCATTATATTAATAAGCCTCGATGATGATGTGTTCCGACAGAGCTTAGTAGAGCCAGCCTGTTCTAAAGAGCAGCAGCGTTTCAGAGCGATGTCTCCATTGTTCCAGATGTTTTAAAGATAACGTAAATTACCGTCGTCAGGTGGTCTTTGCCGAACCTTCATGGGAAAAAAGGATGAGATAGTTTTGCGCGATTGATGGTTTGGCTATGTGTTATCAGAATAATAAAAATCGAGAGATGTAAGGAATCGCTCAATTCGTAACTATCATCCAGACTCCCGTCATCAGGATCTTTTTTGAATTGGTATTGAATAAAGATTTTTATAATCTCCACGTAATAGAATATAATCAAGAGGTCGTCCATGTAGACATCTACTACTGAACGGTTACATAATGACGACGACAATTAAAAATTCCTCGAACATTACAATAAGATTTTTAATCTAAAGAAATACTAATCTAGAATGTTCTGTCCTACTCCTATGAGTGAAACAAGTTTCGCTATGTTCTAGACTGGCGGTACGTGGCGGCATGTACAGCATGCGTGGGGGTAGCCATGCTTTGCAAGGAGCAAGGTATAACGGTCACCGGCGTCTGCGTCGTCTATGAACTCTTCGTGGCGCAGAAGGTAAGGGAATCTCCGGATATGGTCGTGGCAAGTGTTAATTTGTAAATATCTCTCTTCAACTGATATCTAGCCACTGATGAATGTAGTAGGTATCCTCTAACTAATGCACGCCATTTTCTTCGGTATTCTTTTGTCAAATTTCTTCCAGCATACTTTCTATTTTCTTAAGTTGTCTGTCCATCTCGCTGGTGATCGGCCCACACTCCTCTCGATACCTATGCTAGCTCTAGGTCTCGATACCATGACTTTATTACCCCACCGACCATCATCTCTTCGGCAAATGTAAGTCTTATCTTTATAAAGTTAGAAAGCAAGGTTTATTTTTAGACTTGGAATTTACATCAAATTCGAAAGATGATTCTAATATCAGAAATAAGCGATACAAAGGAAACACCACCGGTGGGACTTGAACCCACATCTCCGGCTAAAGTGCCAATGTGCCAACCATTTAGTACCAATATAAGTATCATCATACGTATTTTAGATAGAATGTTACATAATGCTGTCAAACATAATTGAATCCTGAAATATGAAATAAAACTTATTTAAAGAAAAATTGAAAAAACCGGGCCCGATCGTACCTATACTGTACAATAGAATAAACTTACAATGCTAATCGGAAAGGGAATCACACACCGAAAAGGGTCTAAAAGCAACTTGTATAGCAACTTCATCGGTTTACAGTTCATTTTGTTATGGGTTTGGATCCGACCGTAAAATATTGTTGAAACGTTCCCCAGTTCCACAATGTTTAGGGCTAGTTTCTGTACCAAAAGTTGGACAATGTTTATTGTACCCTGGTAGCTTGTTGTGCTCTTCTGTAGGCTCGCGACGTTATCCTACTCGTATTTGTGCTGTTTTAGAGAATAAATTAGAAGAGTTTGAACTAAACAAATAGGATTAGTATTTCAAAATGTTTGGTTTGAACCGGTCGAAGATTTAATTCTCGAATGTGATCTGAAATCTTACTTCGGAATATTCTAAGATCAAAATACAACTTTTTTAAGTTGGAAAATCGTTATAGTCAGATAGTAATTTTATAGACCGAAAGTGAAATCCGAGAGCGGCGCTTTTTAACCCCGACCGATTGTTTGACACGGTATAAGTTTGACAAGTTTGTCTGTCTGTTTGTGTGTTTGTCTGTGACATCATAACTTAACAACGTATGCTCAGATTTAGACCCGTTTTTAACTAATGATACCTACTTATTAAATAATGTTAGTAACGAAGGTGTCGAAAATGCAATATCATAGTTGTTTATTTGGTTCCATTTCCACAGCGACGCAGTACAGTCGGTGGAAGCCGCTGGTCGTGGCTAGAAGCCTGGGGTAAAGGCTCCGGCTGGGGCTGCGCTTGCGGCGAAGCGGCGCGCAGGGTTGCCACTGTATGCTGCGCCACGCTGGCGTTACTTGCTGCGCGACTACACGTCATGGGCGCGCAGCTACCCGTGTTTACGAGGTTCGACAACCCTGCCGGCGCCGCGCATCCTCCAGCTAGGTAGGTGTCTAGAACATGTAGCTATTGGGAAGGGAGAAGATAGGTTTAATGATCATCACTGGCGTTACTAGCTAGGCGGCTAAACCTCCACCTAAATGTCTAAAACCTGTAGATATTGCTGAAATTGGTGTCACGTGATCCTACAATATCGCCATAGGCTATTTCGCCTATTTTTTCGCCTACGGCCTGAATAACTCTAACAAGGTTGGCTACTAACCACACGACAAGAAGAAAAAGGACCATATCGAGACGTGGTCATGCCCAAGGTTGAGCTTAGTTTCAATACAGTTTCAAGTTCTAAATATTTGTTATAGTTGTGGTTTTGAGTCAATTGTCAAACCGAAATAAGATTTTACTTTTCGTGTCTTTCCTTAGTTGGCGAGTGAGAACATTTCAAATCGTAAAACTAGAAGAGAAAATAACTAAGCATTTCAAGGAATAAATTTATTTTCCTGATAACTTTAATTCGGGCAATGAACTCTGCCGATAATAACCGCCTTTGACAAGGAGTTTATCGCAGAACGGTCCGCGGTTAAGATAGGGTACATTAATTTTATGGCTCCGTCATTCGCTCGCTGCTTACAAGTGGATTTATTTGCTGGAAACAGTGGAGACACCCAGCGGAATTATAAGTGGGCACGTTAACGGCACCATAACTCAGGAAATTATAATATAATTGAGTATCAAGTACCTGCTATTAATTTTTGCGTTATACAAACACAAATATGAGCAAACAATATCTGAATCACGATCCCGTTGTGTTGCTATCGAAATTTGAAACAACTGCATCTCAACGTACACTGTGTTTTAGTCATCTTTTACTTTGGAAGTAACAATTCAGTCACAAATGACTGTATATTTCGTTATAATAATATGCCCAATGAATTTTAAATATACGAGTATGCAATTTTAAATATAAATTTAATTAGAGCAGAAACATGTTAAAATAAAAAGTATTTAACTTGACTACACCTTGCGATCGGGATTTGACAGTCTGCAATTGCTTGCTATAGTTAGGTACCCATTTTTCCAGTTGTACAGCATCCTAGCCACTAAGCCAAGACACAAAAATCTTAAATCATCACCTAAATATTCCAGGCACCTAACCTTCGCCTACTTGCCGGCGCTGAACGCCTGGCTCCTCACTCTGCCCGAAGCGTTATGCTGCGACTGGACCATGGGCACGGTGACTCTGCTCCGGTCGTGGAGGGATCCTCGAAATCTGGCCACTTTGGCCTTGACCACTACGTTGATCGCGGCCGCTTTCCACGCATTGAGGACGCGGTCTTCTGCTCTGTCTATGGTAAGTGATTTTTGGGTTTTACTTATTAAATATATTGTTCTAAAAGTCGTTACTTTCTACTAGGTACTGTGATATTTGCAACTTTATTTATCATTTTTTGGGATCCGTATCGTACCCCGAACGAGAAACGAAACCCAATTGTTGTCGCTACTCCGTCCGTTCGTCTTGCGCCAAAACGGAAAGATATACACATCAAAATTTTACGCAATATATTTCAAAGAAAATTATAACCGATCCTACCAAAGTTACCTAGCTACGTTGTAAAATAAAACTTGACAAAATTATAGTGATCCTAGTTAATTTGGAACAAATTGCATGAACATTCTTTATTATAGAACGGCTACGCAACCCTATCATGTTCATGTCCAACACGCTCTTGGCCGGTATTTTCTGCGTCATTAGAAGTTATCTAAACCTCACCTGTATGTCCTTCCAGGGTCTAGCACTGTTAGTACTGCCGTTCCTGCCAGCATCGAACCTGTTCTTCCCAGTCGGCTTCGTGGTAGCAGAGAGGGTTCTCTATATGCCATCCATGGGGTGGTGCTTGCTGATGGCCCATGGCTGGAGGTTACTAGCCAAGAAGAGGGCGAAGCTCGCCGCCGCAGCGCTGATATTCCTCCTTCTGGCTTTCAGCGCGAAGACTTATGTCAGGAATTGGGACTGGAAGACTGAATATACTATTTTTGCTTCGGGTTTGAAGGTGAGGAGTTCTACAAGACTCATCCTGCAACTCATTATTCTGACAAGTGTTATCAGTGACATAAGTGTAGAGTGTAATATGTGGAGAAATGATAATACATACAACAACGTATTCTGTGT
This sequence comes from Hofmannophila pseudospretella, assembly GCA_947369225.1. Taxonomy (NCBI): domain Eukaryota; kingdom Metazoa; phylum Arthropoda; class Insecta; order Lepidoptera; family Oecophoridae; genus Hofmannophila; species Hofmannophila pseudospretella. The sequence goes on from OX376316.1 coordinate 11,142,679, forward strand.
AGGTAAATTATATCATCGTCCAAAAACCAAGACGAAGAGCGAAGTGTCACGCAATTGGTCCGTTTTCCGTGTGAAGTGAGTCTATTATGCGCGAACTAACTTCACTCAGTGCTCTTAATAGGAGATAATTCTGCAATGTTTTACCAGTAGAGGCGCCACTAGCACAGTTACAGAACCATTCAAAAATACGACGTACATGTACGACATTAAAGATGATTTTGTTCTAAACATAACATAACCTAAATTTATTGCTTTCAATGACAATAATTTGATAAATAAATAATGATTATTTTGATTAATATTGGATGATTTTACAAGATAAATAAACTTAATAAACTTTAAATTAGCACATTAAGTCAAATATCAACATGTAGATACGTACCTTTCTACCAAATTCTTTCAGACTCGCGCCACGCTGTTTTAACAAATTTTTTAGGCCTGCTATTTTGAAATGGCCATATGATGCCATGATATCATCACAACTTTACTTTAGATTTGAGAAATAACATTAATACAAACAACGAGAAATTTGTGTTATCTTCAAAAATGACGTTTCGTTTTGCTTTTCTGTTTACGGAGTGTGCTCGTGGCTCCATCTACGCAACGCTTTGCATTTTATATCCTATTGTTGTCGGCTAAGGCAATTTCTTCGGGAATATTCAAAATTCAAAGCGAATAACGATTTTTAAAACTACTTATTTCAAAATTTTCATATAAATATTCAACTTTTTACAGGTAAACCGCAACAACGCGAAACTGTACAATAACGTAGGACACGCATTAGAAGCAGACGGTAAATACGACGAAGCACTAGAATTCTTCAACACAGCCGTCAGCGTCCAACCTGACGACGTCGGAGCCCACATCAACGTCGGCAGAACCTACAACCACCTCGGAAGATACCAAGAGGCCGAAGACGCTTACGTCAGAGCGAAATCCTTACTACCAAAAGCGAAACCAGGGGAATCCTACCAAGCGAGAATAGCCCCGAATCATCTGAACGTATTCCTTAATCTCGCTAACTTGATATCTAAGAACGCCACAAGGCTAGAAGAAGCAGATATGCTTTACAGGCAAGCGATAAGCATGAGAGCGGATTACACTCAGGCGTATATAAATAGAGGAGATATTCTAATTAAATTGAACAGGACGAAGGAAGCGCAGGAGGTGTATGAAAGAGCTTTGCTGTATGATAGCGGGAATCCCGATATTTATTACAACGTAAGTTTTTATTGGCAATAGGCTCTCCACCTATCACGTGTGTCCACCAAATCTTACGGCGAAGAGTGGGAACTACCTATGATGAAGGTGGTTCCTTTGTCTCCCTCGGGGATTATGGGCGTGAGAGATATGTATGTATGTAAGTTCTTATTATGCATTTAGCCGTGCTATGTGTAAATCGGGAAAAGTGGCTGAAAAGTTTTTCCATGAGCCGGATGGTGCCAGTATCACTATCCATGTCTCCTAACTCAAGTTATGTCATGTTTCCTGACTGTAAGGTGGAGTTACGTCAATCCTGGATTAACTCGTGAATTGTCTTCACTTTTTATTTTAAAAAATGTCGGGGTTAGTGTTAATCCGAGAGTTAGTAACGTAGTCGCAAGACGGCCTTATAAAGGACAATTTGCAAGGCAATTTTATACCAATACCATACTTTTTTTAATAAAAAATATATCAATGGTTAAAGGCGCAGTTACATATAGTCGTAGACAGCTTCGGAGACCGACCTGCGGAGGACGGCCTACGGTCACCGACCTCCATTGTTTACACTTGGCCGTTGGCCGAAGTCGTCCAACGTCATTCGCTCGATGACAATTATTTTGACATATGTATCCACACTTTTTATTTATTTTTTATTGACTATACACTATAGGTACATAACAGTACATATACACTATATGTCCTATTATAGGTATTTTTCTGTTTCTTCTTCAGATCCTAGAACACCTTGTGGTGCATAGGGCCGAGACAATATTCTTCCACCGCGCTCTGTCCGATGCCGCAGACTCTATGGTTTCCCAGGATACTTTAGCCGCATCCAGGTCTTTTTGAAGACTACGTTTCCATGTAGCCCTGGGTCTTCCACGTTTGCGAGATCCCCCTGTAGGTTGCCAGTTCAAGGAGGCGTAGACCATGCATTTTGGCGATTTTTCTGTTTAGTTATGTTAAATATAATCTTAATTATCTTAGCTGTGCAATGTGTTACGTAAGTAATGGATATAGGTATAAATGATTTAATTTTGATTTATTATTTAATTATTTTGTATGACTTATCTTGTAACGGTTTTTGTCGCTTTGAGATGTAATGAATACAATTACAATTACAGCCTAGTGACACTTGACGACGACTGGTAATTCACATATAGTTGGTGGCCGCCTTCTGTGACCGCCCAGACGGTTACACGACCATGTGTAACCGCGCCTTTAGTGTTAATCCGAGAGTTACATAACATTGGTGCAAACTGTCCTAATAATGTGCAAGACAATACCATACTAACTCTTTTATATAAAAAAAATATACCAATGGTACCCCATATGCTTTCAGCTCGGAGTTGTCCTACTAGAGCAAGGAAAGGCCTCCCAAGCGCTGGCCTACTTGGACAAAGCGCTGGAACTGGAGCCAGAGCACGAACAAGCTCTCCTGAACTCCGCCATACTCCTGCAAGAGCTGGGCGCGGCAGACCTGAGGCATCTCGCCCGACAGCGGCTTCTGAAGTTGCTTGATAAAGATGGTTAGTAATAAATGACAGTAAGTCTTTCCTGTGAGGTGTTATCAGAGGTATAACACCAATTTTCAAGTTAGTTATAAATATTTTCACCTTGAATAGGTAGGTAGGTACCTAAAAATCCTAAAATCATCAAGCACAACATCGTGGGGAAACCTGCACTCTGAGATAACCAGTGTTTGAAATGGGGAGGGCAATAGCAAACCACCCCATTAAATCGGCCACGAGAGTCGTTTTATGTGATTAATTCCTTAGAATGATCACGACCCTGACAAAACGACGAAAGTACTGGTTTAATGTTCTTAACCCGTGTTAGGTAAACCCATGAATTAACTCGCGGGTAAACATAGCTCGAGCTTTTCCACTCTCGTTTTATGCTCTGTGGGGTCTAAATACATAAACTTGAGCGTCGGTGGCACAGTGGCTAGGACACCTGACTCCCATGCCACGTACCAATGAGTTTTTCGTATTTTTCGAAGACTTACGTACATTTACCGACTGCTCTAACGGTGAAGGAAAACATCGTGAGGAAACCTCCACACTGAGATGACCAGTGCGAATAATGGAGTAGGCACAAATGATCCTCAAGGGTCGAAGTGCCGCTGGGATTATTCCCGACTCCCTATCATAATATAAGAAATACATAAACTTACGTCATACCAATTGAAACATTATCTCTTTCCAGCGACCAACGAGCGCGTCCACTTCAACCTCGGCATGGTTTGTATGGACGAAGGCGACGCGGAATGCGCGGAGCGGTGGTTCCGCGCCGCCGTTCACCTCAAGCCTGACTTCCGATCGGCTCTGTTCAACCTCGCATTACTCCTGGCCGACCGGCGGAGGCCGCTGGAAGCCGCGCCGTTCCTCAAACAGCTGGTCAGACACCACCCTGACCATGTGAAGGCGTTAGTGCTATTGGGGGATATTTACATCAACTCCGTTAAGGATCTGGATGCGGCTGAGAGCGTGAGTTGATTTTTCATTGAAAACAAAAGAAAAAAGAAAAGATTAAAAAAAAACAATTGCCAAATAATAATAATACATATTTAGTTCACTCCATAATACTATTGGCAATAGGCACCTGGCTCAGCTAATGCTTGAGTGAATAGTTGGAGATATATTATCTCCAACTAATGGTGTTATTTTATCCCCATCTAATAGGGTTATATTATCCCCAACTAATGGGGTTATTGTATCCCTAACTAATGTGGTTATTTTATCAACCATCCTCAACTAATAGGGTTATTTTATCCCCAGCTACTTAATGGGGAATAAATATACTTAAAATTAATTTGCTCTTTTTCTAGTGCTACCGCCGAATCCTAGAATTGGAACCCGACAATGTGCAAGCGCTCCACAATCTCTGCGTAGTCGCCGTGGAGCGCGGAAACCTGGACATCGCCGAAGAGTGCCTCACACGAGCGGCCGTCCTCGCGCCGCACGAGCATTACATCCAGAGGCATCTGTCTGTGGTCAGAGCGAGGCGGGCAGCAACGTCAACGTCTACCCCTCCCGCTTCCACAGCGTCAGCCACCACAGAGGTGCGAGCTAGATGGAACTATATCCCGCAGCAACCCCCCGATCCCCACGAAACGGATGTATCATAGCGAAACATTTGAATGAAACGACTCGGACATGTAAATAATTAGATAATTCTGAAACACCAATAACGGTTTGCTGGTGTTTCAAGATGGGTGCTTGAGGTAGATTTTTGTCCACTGTAAATTCTGGGTGGAATAGGTTGTTGATGAAAACTGTTACCTAAATTGTATCAAGAGTTCCATGGAAATTTTCTAAGAAAAAAACTGGAAAGTTGCAAAAAAACATTCCGACTTATCATTCAAAGCAGTCGCTCAAAATTACGATATTATACACGTGTCCCAAAAAGTAATGCCTGAGGTAATACCAATCTATATAATCCCCATATATGGTTATCCGATTCTTCATGTAAAAAAAGTTATTTAAATTTTTGGAACTTTATCAAAAATGACCTAGTGACGCCACCAAAAAATTTTTTTAAAAAAGTAGTAGATATTTGGCAGATTTTCTTTTTGTATTATGCTCCGCAGTGACAGCCTTTCCTCTGTAAGCATTAAAAAATCTTGTTCAGCATGTATTAAAAATTCATGTTTTTCTAAATCATTATTAAACCGCCAAAAACTGGACGCCATATTTAAATGACTGTCACCGACAAAAAATGTACCACAGAAAGTTGAACGTCAAAAAAAAGTAAAAAAAATGTTTTGCAAATAAGTACATTTTTACATGTAGGTAATACTTATTGAAGGAACTCCTGATACATTTTATTTTGGCAAATATTTTCTTGGACATCCATATAATAGAGAGGGCTTTTAGATGAATTCAATGTCAGCGAGAAATTCAGCCTGATCTTGAAACACCAACACTATACTATAGAAATCCCTAAAGTTTTTACTACCTACCTATCTTTTACATTCAGGGTAATGCTGTCCGATATCTCTACTAATGACCACCTATATTCTCGATATTTTTCTAGTTTGTTTTCCAATATTTCAGATATTTGATTTAATACATAGTAGTTTTGATCTCATAGGTCTTAATTTGCATAATTTTCGTGATATTAGTTATTAAATTACAACATTATCGATGTAATTGTGTAGAACAATATTGGAGTGAGCTTTCATTAGCCTGGTATACGGACTTCGTGTATAAAAACGGAAACAATAATTATAATAGATGAGACTTACTGTTTGCGATAAATCTGTCTAGTCACAAGTATTGTGGTAGGTGGTCAAAGGGTCGCTCTTGACTGTCGCTTAATGCGTCGGATGATATACTAGGTAGTAGGTACCTAAATGGTACTTCATGATGGTACTCGTCCGACTGTGAAAACCAAAACGACCATGTAATTTTAATTTTCTTACTGCTGCTGTAAGTGTTGAAGACAGGTTGTATAGCTCTAATTTTATTTTAAATTATTTTGGTTTGTGTTGTTTTATTACTTGTCAATTATTACACGTCAAATTCCATTCTCTTAAAATATATTGTATTTTGTAGCATACGAAAGAGAATGGAATTTGACGTATAAAATTGACAATTTAAAAAAACATAATACAAACGAAAATAATTAAAGTTTAAATTAGAGTTATACAACCTGTGTCTTCAACAGTAAGTATTAAATACATAGGTACTTAACTGCAACTTAATTGCATCACCTGGAGAGCAAAACAGAAACAAAATTTACCTATAGGTACAACTTAAGTAGGTACCTACTACGTAAATTTTATAACCTCGGAATCTTCAAAGAAAGAATGATGGTGTGCTCCATCGTCGACCTCATCGTCAATTACCATCAGGCGAAATTGAGGTCAAAAATTTAGCCAAAATCGTTAGCGACATATCGAGTAGTGACCCTTTAATCGCCACATATGGATTAAATTGTCATCAATTTATTTATGATTAGGTAGTATTTTTTAATGATGTTTAATGTTAAACAGACCCATGCTTTGATAGGCGACGGGAGTAGCATTATAGTAATGCCCACCATGCCATTATTGCAACCCCATACTAATTACTTATTCATACGTATTACAATATCTAGATTACCAGTAACCTTGTCAGCACATTGCATATTTATGTTTACTGTAAGGATAGCAGGCGAGCGAACCGGCCACCGACGCCCATAGATATCTGACGTCATATGTTATTGAAGGGTTTTCGATACCTTGAGGACTAATATGGAATGCCTCATGTGCCAGTAATTAAGCTGGCTCTTATCCTTCAAACCGAAACAGCAGTGCAAGCAGAAATAGGTAAAAGGGTGGCACCACCCCATACTGACTCCGCAAAGAGCCATACCACGTAAATGAAATTATCTTTTGAAATTAACACTGAAATATTACCTAGCTAAAGGCTGGCTAGAAATATATTAGTGTGCAGCTTGCATGAAAAATTTTGAGAATAGATTTTTTCATAATGGTCTCCATACACATATTATAAAAGTACCAGTGGCGCCCTCTTGAACAGGTATAATATATACTTGGTCGGGCTTAACATACCATCACGATTATACCTTTTATAAACAGAAAATGACTAAAATAGGCCTATATATTTTATCTGTGTAAAACTAGGTACCATTTAGACCTTATTTGTGCTCGAGTACCTACGGTAGCCACCATATTCAGCTGTTGGAATGGTTCATTCTTTACGTTTTTTACTGAAATAATAAGGGAGGTAACATGTGTTAATGTTGTATTAACTTTGTGGAACTACCGGATGGTCTTCTGGTTAAAAACTGTATCTTATGATAAAGTTAACAATTCTTGTATTTACCAGAGGTAAAAATAATAATTTCGTGGTCAGGTTTTAAAACGTAATCGACCTGCATTTTTGTGTTTTCATGGATCCGCCCAAGGATCTCCATGAGATAATAAAATTAACGATGAGTTAACGAAAGGTTATTTTCATAAATGCTAATGTTAACATTGTGTAAAAAATAAATAAAAAAGTGATCGACCGTTATTAGATTTAGCTGTGAAAATGTAATGTTGTTAATGTTTTAAGATAAAAAAGTAACTTTTGTAAAAACTGAATTTTTTACATAAATCTACATACTATGTTTTTGAATTTCTGGACGTCGTCAAGTTCGTGACCCAGCCTCCAATTGGCATCCATCTTTTAATGTCCATCGTATTCTCATTGTTGTGGTTAATGAGCAAAAGTCAAGAGTTTTAATTCAGACCGCCAGTAGGCCTCTAGCATGGCCTTAAACAGCCAGTGCCGACAAACCTGAAGCACGGAGGGACTCAGATGAAAATACGTCACTAGCGGCCACCCATCCTGGTTTTGATCGTACGTTGCTTAACTTGCACCAAGACCATGTTCCAAGAGCCCCTTAGAATTATCGTAAGATGAAACTATATGGCTAATCTCTTGGCTGAATTTGCCTTAACGGAGTCCTGAAATCCAGTCACGCAGTGTGTAGATCTATGATTTTTTACAATGTCTTGAAACATTTCTGGCGAGAACTGACGCGAGTTGGTGAATTCGTAAGGACCCCGAATATTTATAAACTATTTGTCGTCAAAACGTTTATTTTTATAAAATAAAATGATGTTTCAAATGGCTATTGAGTTTTGTTTCTTCGCCCTACACCATAGCAAAGAATTCTGAGCATTGTATGAAGGACGCATACACTACACACAATCGAATTTTAAATCCTACTAGAGTATATCAAGTGAGTTATGGCAGGGTATTTTTGTATGCTGTGTGATGTCTGATGTATTGTGCCGGCCCTAAAGAATATCTCTTCCCGTGGGTGTCGAACGATATAGTCTCCTTGCATGCAGTAATATCTCATCAGCAGCCTATTAATGTCCCCACTGTTGGGGCACAGGCGTCCCCTTGCACAAGGGGGTTATGGGCCATGATCCACCGAGCGGGCCCAGTGCTGATTGGTGGATTTCACACGCCTTTGGATTTTTATTTCTTCAGAGATGCAGGTTTCCTCACGATGTTTTCCTTCACTGTTAGAGCAGTCGGTAAATGTACTTAAGTCTTCGAAATAATCCGAAAAACTCAACACGAAGACCTCCCGCATGGGAGTCCGGCGTCCTAGCCACTAGGCCACCGACGCTCTTAATATAGTGCAGTAATATAGAGAAAGAAATTGGTGGCAATTGTCATTCAGTTCTGTTGTCATCTATAATGTATTTTCCTATACTTTATTATAAAGTCGAACAAAGCCAAGATCCCCTTTTGGTTTTGTATCAAGGCGAGGCGTTTAAGGATCTTAGTGGATCTACGATCTAGATCGCTTTTAGCGATAAGACCACCTAGATTGTATTAATCGTTTTGTACGCATTGTATCACACTAATTTTGTGCAATAAAGGTATTCATTCATTCATCTACCTATCACGTTTGTCCACTAAATCTTTCGGCGAAAAGCGGTCTGTCTACCCACTCGGGAATTATTGGACGTGAGAGTTCATATAGGTATTTTTGTAAACGAAAACCACAAAAGTCAAAATAATATATTTCTGCGGAAAATAAAAATTGACAGTAAGCAACACTGAAGACATTGACAGATGACATTTTTATTTTTTTTGTTGCCATAAGTAAATTTTACCCAATATAGGCGGCGAGATATCAACTTGATAGGACTCAAAATAGGATCCTAGTTTAAAATGTAAGGAACTGATTACGAAAGTGGACTAAGCGAGACATGCGCATGCGCATGTGGACTCACTTCACACGGCAAACGAACCAATCGTAGGATCGTAATGAGAGACCCCGTCCATACCGCCAGACCCAAAAAAATCAGGGTGCACCATTACGATCTACTGCCCTTCCCAGCGGTAACCACTGGGAACTGTAGTAGACTGGCAGGTTACCCGACATCGCACCCGCCCCTAGTGCTCGGCCGTTGTGTCCTCCGTAGACTGGGAACGGAGGATCAGCAAAATACTGACCGTCGGCCAGAATGCACCTATCCGGCCCACTGCCCTTCCTAGCGGACGTATCCAATGGCAATTGCAGCAGGCAGACCGGTTAGCATCAATACCCGTTCGCTGTCCTCCGTAGTTTGGATTACGGAGGGCACAACGGTTGCGGCCCTCCCGTCGGGTTATTAGCCGGCGGCCAGCAAGATCCCACAGCACATGGGGAAGTTACTGACCGTCGCCCAGGATGCACCGATTCCTAATATACCTACTTAGCGCGTCAACAGTCTAACTAAGAAAAACTCTTGAACATATTTTCGCGATCGACTCGTAAAGCTCTGGCGATCGACCGTTTGAGCATCCCTGATCTAGCTAGACTCAGAGAAAAGCAAATCTATTTTATCCATAAACAAAGTCGAATACTACTACTTACTTACTTACTTTGATCTAAGGGAAGATAAAACACAGCTTCAGGGATTCCTAAAGATTATGAATAATAATAAAAGATCATTTATGTGTAAAAGATTCACTATATTGTTTTGTACAGTGGGAAATTTACAAATTCAAAACAATATCGACTCCGTTACACACCCTTAAAATAGTTCTCATTTCATTTTCCACTAGTAAAAATTTCTTAAAAGAACTAGATCCTTCCAGAATTCGAGTAAAATGGTTCCGGTGAGTTCGGTTGGTTTTTTAAAGGGAACATGTCCAATTCGACAAATTAAAGCATCGTAAAGCCCGACTAGGTTTAAAAGAATTGTCAAAAGAATACCACTGGTACTTTCTTATTCTGCGTTATGGACATAACTATGCAAAAGTCCATTCATAATATTTCGCAACATAGCGCACTCTAATTATATTCCTCGTCAGGCTTTACGCTTTTTTGTACGATATAAAACATTTCATTATTATTTTTTATTTCATTTTCTTTTATTTCAATTTGATTATAACTATTTTCATGTTAAAAGTCGCTGTCACAGAGTAGAAATTCATGTTTCTATGAAAGTTTCTGTTCAAAGTTCTGTTACATAGGGCACAATGAAAGTTTTGAGCTCCTGGCCGCTCATATTCGAATTTCGAATGTTATATTTTTTTAGGATACTAACTCAAAAACTATGTATAATATTGGTTAAAATAGTTTTTGGCGGGATATCGCTTGTCAATAGTTTTTTATCACAAGTCGAAGTTCGTAGTCCGTAGCAAAAATTAAATTAATGCTAAAAGATTAAAGGGGGATGATTTTATAAGTCCCCTTTCTCCGCCAGATTGCGGAAAGAGAAGAGGATTGAGGGAGGGGGGTCTTTGATCGATTGTCTTCAAAATGCTTTTGGGAGGGAAGCACTTCATCTGAGCACCGTAAGGCGTTGGTACGCTGAATTTGATCGTGGCCGTGTTTCTTTCCATTTTGAAATTCGTGAAGGTCGGACCTTGCACCATGTGATTTCTTTAATTTCCCAAAAATCAAGAGGTAGAGGTTTGACATTAACGGGGCCAGATGAGGCTGTAATAGCTTTCAATCAGCACGTGAAAAACATGTCATATCAATACTCATGTTTTCAAAAATGGTTTGAACGAATGAAAAAGTGTACTTTACTCGTAAACTGTTTTATTAATGAGTTACGCAAAACTTTCAGTGTGCCCCACGTACTACACCGTCAGAAAATTTCGTAAGTAGGTTAACACTTTTTGAACGCCTTGGTTTAAACCCTGAGTTAGTCTAAAAAGTGCTACCTTTAGTCTACTACGCCCTACGAGTTAATATTTAGATTAAGATGGCCCGAGAGATAACCATGCTGAATTAGACATTAACATATCACTCAGAGAGCATTCAGAAAGTGTATTGTAGAGGAGAAGAACGTCTTAATAGAACGCGATTACGCGATCATCACTAGTTCGCGCGAACTTTGTTCGTACGAACGCGCGATCAAACATACTTATGTCGAACAAGTGTCCTAATAGAGTATTTGACAAGTATCAAACGCATTTCATAAAAATAAGAAAATAGACATAAATTGATGGACAAATGTGAAAATAGAATTTAAATCCGTTGAAAAATAAAATAGCAAAAACTAGACAAAAATCAGACGGTAGAAAGAGACGGCAATAGATAATTGTGACGTCACTATTATGTAGCGCCATACAAGCAGATCCTTGGCTACATACTCGTAATAAGGACTGTTTTGTTAGAACGGAACAGAGCATCCCCCCACTACTAACTTTAACCATTAATATAGATGTTAGTTGAGATATCGATAAACGTTCAGATCAATCTTCAGGATGTCCATGTAAGTTGAATGATGCAATAAATTTGTTTTTAGTCAAATACCCTATTGACAGTAGGACGATGTGTTTGACATAGTAATCGCGCGAACCATGTCGCATCGCTTATTCGCGCGATAATCCGCGGTTGCGTTGTATTAGGATGACCCCTTATAGGTCGAGACCAGCTCTGTATACAATATATTTTCATCCCTGAAGATTTTTCTCCTCTAAGGTCCGATTTCGAGGGTCACACTTACATAATTTTATGTAAACAAAACATAAAAGGTAAAATTCTTTACATCAATCACATTTCACAAATGACTGGAGAAATGAACGTTACCTTGACAGTTTTAAGGTTAAAAATTCCGCTAAAATCCGACCTGCCTATCACGGTATGCTCTTTGTGTAATTTGTCAATTGACTTGGTTTATTGTTATTCTTATTTATTAGGTACAACAAAGGTAAGAAACAACTTGATACTTTTGTAGGAGTATTCAATTCTGCCTTTTGATCGTCAGTTGCACGAAACGTCCTTAGAGTTAACATCTTTATTAAAATACATGCTATTTCTTTCTACGATAGCTATAGATCTTATCTTATGACAGGGGGTCGGGTATAATCCCAGCGGCACTTCGACCCTTGCGGATCTTCTATGCCTACCCCATTTCACACACTGGTCATCTCAGTGTGCAGGTTTCCTCACGATGTTTTCCTTCACCGTTAGAGTAAATGTACGTAAGTCTTCGAAAAATACGAAAAACTCATTGGTACATGGCACTGCACGATTTCGAACCCGGGCCTCTCGCATGGGAGTCCGGTGTCCTAGCCACTGTGCCACCGACGCTCTCATAGCTATAGATAATGATTACACGATACTCAAGGAAGCCTTAACATTAAGGACGTTTGTTGGAACACACGGTGAACGCAAAAAGAAATAGCTTGAACTATATCAATAGCTATCACACTCAACATGCTTGATAGCATCCATAAATTAGCACCTTATGCAGGAATGTTTTAACAACATTGTTTAAAATCCGGAATAAATCATGACAAATTGAAGCAATCGAATAATACGGTATGGAAAATCTAATTGAGTTGTAAAAATGTAAAATAAGTATCGAATTTGCACAAGGCCTATCGATTACTCGATGGCAAATCTAATTGAGTTGTAAAAATGTAAAATAAGTATCGAATTTGCACAAGGCCTATCGATTACTCGATGGAAAATCTAATTGAGTTGTAAAAATGTAAAATAAGTATCGAATTTGCACAAGGCCTATCGATTACTCGATGGAAAATCTAATTGAGTTGTAAAAATGTAAAATAAGTATCGAATTTGCACAAGGCCTATCGATTACTCGATGGAAAATCTAATTGAGTTGTAAAAATGTAAAATAAGTATCGAATTTGCACAAGGCCTATCGATTACTCGATGGCAAATCTAATTGAGTTGTAAAAATGTAAAATAAGTATCGAATTTGCACAAGGCCTATCGATTACTCGATGGCAAATCTAATTGAGTTGTAAAAATGTAAAATAAGTATCGAATTTGCACAAGGCCTATCGATTACTCGATGGAAAATCTAATTGAGTTGTAAAAATGTAAAATAAGTATCGAATTTGCACAAGGCCTATCGATTACTCGATGGAAAATCTAATTGAGTTGTAAAAATGTAAAATAAGTATCGAAATTGCACAAGGCCTATCGATTACTCGATAGAAAATTTAATTGAGTTGTAAAAATGTAAAATAAGTATCGAAATTGCACAAGGCCTATCGATTACTCCCACAATAGATCAATCAACAGGTACCTTTAGTTACAGAATGGTTTTGGACCACCAAATCAGCAATAGGGAATGGCGCCACTATTTTCTTACAATTAATATTAAACACATGCTCCCTTCAAAAAACGCATGAATACTTTCAGAAATCAACAGTACATTGATGTAACAAGCAAAGACAGGATATCTAGCATTACTGAAGACCATAGTACCAACTACACTTACAAATTTAAGTACTATCACGGTTTGCAGTCCTTACTATTAAATTTTTACACATTTTCACAACTCCTTATATAAAGAATGTCTTTATAGACGGCAATTGTCAGAGTAAAGGACTATTCGAGAATTTGTTTAACAAAGGGAACATAAAATATCTAATGTAAAATAAAGGAATATAATTTAACTAACTATGTACAAGTTGTATTGTTACAAATAATGTATCATTCATACACACGCGTTTCCCATATCTAGATATTATAATTTTGAATTTTATATCCTATACTTATTCAAATTTTGTTCCTGACGCTATAATGAGATATTGCCTTAAATGACTTTGAAAATATAAGGCCACATCAATGACGTACCAATGTGAGATCAGATCAGTAATAAAATAATGGGAAAACATAGAAACTCAACAGTCAATCGAACACTAAAACACCCGACAACAGCAACAATGTCGAAGGCTCAAAAGTAAAACTAAACAATACTAACAATAACAGTACAAATCTGTTCATCTTTCTGTTTTATAATAATCAAAATCTCAACATAAAATTTGTAGGTAATAAATCTCTAGTTTCAAGACCTATTCTAGGTTATTAATATTTCCTCTTTTGTAAAATTAAAATTGTAATAGAACATTTCGTTACGTTTTAAAAATTGCAGTTAATTTCTGCCTTAACATAACTTAGAAAAAATCCTCTTGAACACGAAAAGATCGTATAAAAATATTTATGAAATTCTAAAAACCAGCAGAACAAATCAATCAACCTGAGGCGTGTATAAAACTGTAACTTTTTAATTTAGTGCACTGGGTGCCTGCCAACGCCAATCCGAAACAAATAATTGTCTATGGCCGTCACTAGTCACGTATTCACTTGTACTCTTCGTCTCCTTCGTACTCCCCAACTTCCTCCTCTACTTCCGGGTGGCTTTGTGGCTGTTGTACTAAAGGTATTGGCCCCTTCTTGTATGCAGTCATTTCCTGGAACAAAATATAGCCAATATAAAAGTAGTGTTCCAAAACAGGTCATAATTACCTGAAATAACGTAGCTAATAATTACTCATTGCCTGACAGTTGAAACTGTACCGGTTCCAAAGCCGCCTCGGGAAAAAATTGCTCTTTTTCGGGTACTGGTTCCAAAACACTAACTTTACTCGGCAATTATTACCTGACAAAGTGAAAGTGGTTTTGGAACATACTCTAAGAAATAAGTTTATCTTTGTGGCGACGCACGACGCGCGCCACTACGATACTGTACCTACTCACATCCGAAATTTTCCTGGGACTTAGTCGGACCAGCACATCTGGTCACCAGGCACAACACCCCGCCTGCTGGAAGATCTTCCCTTTTCCCTTTCATACAACTGACGTTACGACATCCATGTCCTCTCATAGTGCGTTCCTACATCTTGCTTGAGTAACATCATCCTTTATATCCTTACTATTTCAATACATGCCTCGTCCTCGTGGAAGGGGGTTATGGGTCATATCATCATTTACCTAGACCCCATGCTGATTGATAAACCCTTAGAACATTTCTTCAAACATACAGATCCACCTACCAGGTAAATACAAGCTTGCAGGGCTATTACGGTTCTCAAAACCATCAAATGATATCATAATGATAATGATCTGATCAACGTATGAATGATATATTAGTTACAGCACTGTCTGTATTTAGCACACGCCATACGATGCCATGAAAGAACCGTAATAAGCACCCTGATCGTTGGTATCCACGTGGCACTGGTCAGTCGAAAGTGAGGAAGCAATATTAGGAATGACCTGCCAAGATATTAAATGGCGGCAAAATATAGAATGAAGTGGACAGCAATGTTTCGAACCCCAGGTGTGACAGGACAAGAAAACATGTTCCAAAAGCAAACTGGCTTCAGTCGCGGGATCCATCCAGCATCATCCACGATATATTATTATTGTATAAGGAGAGCAGACAATCAAACATACCACCAACGGGCTCAATTGCCTCATACATACATAGACTCACGCCTGTTTTTCCGCAGAGGTAGGCAGAGAGTAAAGGGTTCCATCTGCAACGATCCGGACAAACTGTTTTAGCTTCTTCCACAATCATAAATCACTTTATACAGTGACTAACCGCACCTAACCTTTCCTAAGAACGCCCGCAATCTGGTCGAACCTGGTTGAACCTTTTCCTTATACACCACTTTCGTTATTCTCATTTCATTCATTCTTCCTACGGTTCTCACTCTTTCAATCTTACTTGGTAAGTGGTCTATATTAAAATTTGTTATTGTATGTCGCCTTAGCCTGTTATAATAAAGCGATTCTATTGGTGGATTTGTTCCTCGCTCACTGCCTTGCTTCCTCGCACAGCTTTGGTGAAAAGGCAGCCATCCTTTCGTTATCCTCATTTCAATCATTCTTTCTACGTGTTCTAACCATGTCAACATCCCCCTTTCAATCTTATTTAGTAAGTGATCGATATTAATATTTGTTGAAAGTAACTTACCCTATCGTATCTCGCCTTATCCTGTTCGGAGAGAGCCTCGTACTTGGATTTGGCCTCGGGATCGGCAGCGGCCCAGCGCCTGCCCAATTCCTTGGCGATGTCTCCCATAGTGTACTCAGGGTTGTTCGCTTTCACCTTGGAACGCTCGTCGTTACAGAACCAGAAGAACGCCGATCTGAGAGAGCCGAGAGAGAGGAGATTCATTAGGTCGCCTAAACCACGGTATACGGTGAAGGGTTGACTAATTTGAAGCCGACAGGATGAGCCGCAATAGCTCAGTTTGATAAAGCACTGCCACGAAACCGCAAAGTCGCAGGTTCAAATGTAATAACAAAATACTGCAATGGGGTTTTCAATGCGCTGCTACAGGACTCTACAGCCGCAGTTACATATAGTCGTTGACCGCTTCGGCGACCGCCCTGCGGTGGACGACCTACGGTCACTGATAGCCTTTGTTTACACCTGGTCGTTGGCCGAATGCGGCCGACTGGTACTTCACATATAGGCAGTGGCCGCTCGCTGTGAGCGCCCAGACGGTCGGTCGGCGACCAGGTGTAATCGCACCTTAAGTGCCTTATGTGCAGGTAATTACGCTGTGTCTCCGAGTCTTCAAACCAAAACACAGCAATGTAAGCATTACTGCTTTGTCACAGATAGATAAAAAGTTTCGCTGCTATCTCCACAAGCACGCTATAAATCAGGGTCATTATCAATACTTTAATCCTAGATATAGATAATATAGATCCGTCATAGAACCAAAATAATTGACATAGCTCATGGGGTCCAGTCGCGGCGGCCGTGTGCGTTTCCATATAGGAAACGCACACGGCCGCCGCGCGGCGCGCTTCTTCAGAATACATGGGTCCTTATGAGTCGATTTATTTGAAATCGAGCAATAGGAACCCGTGTATTATTTTAGCAAAAGCGCGCCGCGCGGTGGGCGGTTTTAAATAAACCGAGCCACAAGATTAGCAAGCTAAAGTAGCAGTGGACCGGTCACATCTGTCGCAGAACTGACACCCGTTGGTAGAGAGTTCTGGAGTGGAGACCGTGAGTGGGCAAGCGTAGTGTGGGACACACCAAAGACGCCACAAGGTGCTAGTGGTAGGCAGAGGCCTACTCGTATGTCCAGCAGTGGACTAGAGGGGCTGCTATTGATGATGACGATAGTATAGATAAATCAAGAATTTGGTTTTGGCATAAGAATAAATCCGAGCCGGTACCTCACAGCAATCAATCGCTTGGTTGCAATGGGGTCCTTCATTTGCTGCCACTTGCAGGGATGCAATGTTACGTAGTACTGAGGACCATAGCGTCGCTTATCAAAGAGATGAAATTGACAGTGTTGCTGTTATAAGAATAAATCCGAGACCGTAACTCACAGCGATCGCTTGGGCGCGTTGGGGTCCTTCATCTGCTGCCGCTTGCGTCCTCTGCCAACCTTCACGTCTTTGGGCGGCACGTAATTCTGCATCTCCAGGTCGTAGCGCCGCTTGTCCTGCTCTGCCATTTCGTGGAACCTCTGCTTTTCCTTTTCTGACATTGTCTGTGGATTAAATGATAAAAATGGTTCCGGAGTGGCCGCCAAATTTTGCAATAATCGCTAAACGAAACGTCCTGCTCAGTCGTATACAATCTTATTCTATCACTCATATTTTGCTCACGCATGACAGTTTAATTAGCTCGGCGGGCCACCTTGGAATCGAAGCCAATATTGCTGTAGTCGAGAATCTATTTGCGGCAGGGGTTGGGGTTATCTCTGACTTCGACCCTGGGAGTATTTTGTGCACATCCTTACCCAAAATTAAAAATGTCTAATTTGAAATTCTATTCAATATACAGTTTTGTTCCAACAGAAACAAATCCAAAATAAACTGTATATTGTCAGAATAATAAGCAAAGCAACTAAGTCCGCTGTTCCGCACCCAAAGTATGTAAGAGTCAACAAACTCAATTATTTCCTGTATTTTAAGTTTATAAAGACGCACACAAGTGACACGTAAAATTGGAAATAAGATTTTTTTGATTGATGGCTAAACCCACATTTGACCCTGATCTCGCCTGATGGTAAGCGACGATGGAGCATGCAAAGTCTGCACTTTAGACACAAAAACATTAACTGGGAAAGTTTTGCAGCTGCTTTCTCAACCTATTTTGCAAATAAAGACAAGCTTTCATTTAATTAACACATAAAGATAGAGTGTAACTTGAGTTATGTATTATGTTTACTTACATTCCACCGCTCCGCACACTTCTTGGAGAAAGCAGCGAATATGACATTTTCATCGGGATGCTTCTTCTTGTGTTCTTCGCGGCAGGTCTGCACGAAGAACGCGTACGCAGTCATGCGGCCGCGCGGCTTGTTGTACGGCCTCGCTCGTGGCATTCTGGTCTTGTTTGTTGCTGCCTGAGCTATCAACGCTTGTTGTTGCGCCTGTTGTTGGAGCTCCTACGAACATGTGGGTGTTTTAGTCAATTGCAAGCAATTTGCAATTGCAAGCAAAATCTTTAAATTCTGGCTACCTTAAGAGTAGATACATCTCTTTCTCGGGCTATGATGACGTAGAAAAGTGAGACAGAATCTAGAAAACGTATGCGGTCATGCGGCCGCGCGGTTTGTTGTACTATCCTGTATATGCCTTGAGCTATCAACGCTTGTTGTTGGAGCTCCAACGAACATGTGGGTGTTTTACAGCCAATAAGTGACTGATTTAAAGGTTAGGATTCGAAACTGCGAGGCCAGTGTCGCCGGATCATACGATCCAAGGTGGATACCCACCTTTGGACAATTGTAGTGGACCACTCCTAGCACCGGCATTTACGCCTAGTTAGAGTGGCTAACGAAAATATTGCTTTTTTAAAATAAAAACAGCCAGCCTATCTTAAGATATCTACCTACCTTATTTCTGGAGCTATGACGTAGAAAAGGGGACAATTCCTGTATGCTGTATTGGACATTGAAATCTTAGAACCCTTCATGTAACTGTCCATTTTGCTGGCAACACTTAAAACTAATTAAAAAATCAAGTAACCTGTTCATTACTGAGATTTACCAATGACCAGGGAGACCTGCTTTCAACTCCCACTCAAAAAATAAAAAAGCTCGCCCTACCAGAAACTACCTAACAGAAAAAATTGAATTATGATAATTACCTGCAAAGTAGCAGACTGTCGTTGCAAAGCAGCTTGGATCTGTTGTTGCTGCACCGCTTGTATGTGGTCATGCAGGGTCTGTTGTTGTTGTTGCAACGTCTGGGCAACTTGTTGCTGCAACACTGCCTGAGCCTGGACAATAGCCTGCGCCTGCGCGGGGCTCACTTGCAGAGTCTGTTGTAAACTCTGCTGCAAGGCCTGTTGTTGCTGCTGCTGCTGTTGCTGTTGCTGTTGTTGTTGTTGCTGCAACTGCTGTTGTTGCTGCTGCTGTTGTTGTTGTTGCTAAAATATTTGAGAAGGATAATAAAATTGAAATAATAAAATTAAGTTGAAATTACCTACTGCCATTTGTAGAAGTATTGGTGTATTTTATTTTACATTTGAACATGTCTTTTTTGGATGGAGCAGGACCAATATCACCGGAAACGAAAAGAATCATTCACCAACTGTTCTTATACCAGAAAAAGCAAAATCTGTTGCAACAGAAACAATCAACCTACTGATAAAAATCCAAAAACATACGCACTTCAAGTTGCTGCTGTTGCTGCTGATGCTGTTGCAGCATCTGCTGCAAAGTCTGCTGCTGATTCTGCTGCAGTGTCTGCTGCAACGTCTGATTCTGCTGCTGCAATGCCTGCTGTAGGTTTATCTGCTGCAAATGCTGCTGGATAGACTGGTTTTGCTCCTGTTGAGCCCGCTGTTGCAGTTGATGGTTTTGCTGTATGCTGTTCTCTTGCTGGTTGCCCTGATCAGGATCGGGGCTTGACTGGCCTTGTGGCTGCAATAAACCAACAGTTGTAAGTTTTAGTGACTTTATTGACACACTTGAGTGAACTTGAGTTTCGAAGTCCTGTGATCCTTTAGAAGGGAAGAAAGTGAACATGCTTCAGTGTAAATTTTTCTTTTAGAGCCATATCTCATAAAGGTTAAATTTATATGTACACAAGTAGGCAAGTATATTTTTAGACTCCTAGCCAGTTTGGTCAAGTAGGTACCTACTTAGAGTGGCGAGTACCTGGCCAGTCAAACAATATTTTGATCAACTGGCAAGGCAGCTTCAAACCCAAGTTGACTCGCCATCACTGTACTTGACCAAGTGAAAACCGGGCAACAGTGATGTAAGTGTGGGTAGATAGCGAACAAAAGCGTCAAACGATTTTACAGTTAATCCAATCTTAGATTTTGTACAAACGATAAATTACAAACCTACAAAACAGAAAACAAGTTGACAATTTAAAAACAACCAAAAAAAAATTGATACCTACCGAAGCCATAAAATAAAAAGTGATCCAATCTACTCTAAATACTGAAAAACTACACGTGTTTAGCAACATATCTAGCACCTAGATACTAAATAATACAATTATGGTTAAATACTTTAAGTAGAAAAAAGAATACCACACAAACGATGTCCTCAAACACAACACAACCAAAAACCAATCGCAGTCCACGGAAAGAAATTTAGAAGCGAAAGTAATACTGAATGAATGAAATGAAAAATGAATAGTGTTGCCAAATTGGCAAAAAGGAAATTTCTAAGAAACCTTTGAATGCCGAAAGTCGCTTGTTACCTACTACGTATATAATGAACACTCCCTGTCCCCATCCAATAGGATATAAAACGCAAAGCATTGCGTAGATGCACACTCCATAAACAGAAAAGCAAAACGAAACGTCATTTTTGAAGATGTCACAGATTTCTCATTAATTGGATTAATTTAATTTTTCAAAGCTAAAGTAAAATTGTGATGATATCATGGCATAAAAATCTGTTAAATCAGTGTGGCGCGAGTCTGAAGGAATTTGGTGGAAAGGTACGTATCTACATGTTGATGTTTGGCTTTATGTGCTAATTTCCAGTTTATTAAACAAAATGATCCAATATAATCAAAATAATTATTTCATGAGAGTTTTTTTAACTGTCCTAGTGGCGCCTCTAGTGGTAAACCATTGCAGGATTATCTCCTATTCTAACACCTTAATTTAATTGTTTTGTATTAGGAATTTAGGAATAAGCAAAAGTATGAATTATAAAAAAATATAAACTTTCACCGATTCTTCTTTGTCGTATTCCTCATGCTGAGGGTGTGATCATTCTAAGGAATTAATGACATAGAACGACTCCCTTGGCAGAATTAATGGGGTGGTTTGCCATTGCCTTCCCCATTTCACACACTGATTATCTCGGTGTGCAGGTTTCCTCAATAGGTTTTCCTTCACCGTCAGAGCAGTCGATAAATGTACGTCGTCTACGTAAGGTCTTTCGATAAAACCGAAAACGCATGGGAGTCCTACGTCCTAGCCACAACGACACCGACACGACGCTCCACCGATTTCTTTTCTATTTAATTGCAACTTTAGAGTAGATTATTAAAAAATATGGCTTTGACAAAATAAGTCATGTATAAATATGAAGAATATGTATAGTCTGGCAAAATGGAGTAGAAATTAAATAATGGCAACTTTCCATAATTGTTAACTTAGAGAGCGTTCCATAACCAGTTGAAATAATTCACGTTGACCACTATTACCGTTCTAACAACTGAAAATGTATTTGATTTTTATTCAAAACAAGCATTGGAATATGTACAGCTGTCAATGTGAATAATTTCAACTGGTTTTAGAACGCACTCCTAAAAAATCGAATGAATGAGTTGTTCAAAAGAACGACATGGCGAAAGAATTCTTCCAAAAGAAAATCTAAGGCCTTCGACACATTAAAGACCCACATTTTTATACGATTGTCGTTCTGAAAAAAGTTTAGTTAACAAGAAAATTACAGAGAAGGTAAGTACGTACGTAAGCCACTATTTCTTGTACCTACATAAAAGAAGAAAAAAATTAGTCCGTAGTTTTCTATTAATTTATATCTTGACCTGAGCACTTTAAGAGTTTACTGAAAAACTACAGAAAGTACAGAATATTATTCTACACGATAACCGGTATCTTGGACATTAACTGAAAATACGATTACGTAGGTATTTATTTCGCTTTAAATTAAGGTATAAATAAAACCTATTTTATTAAAATTCTTGAAGGTAGGTACAATAAATAACCTCTAATCTAAATAACAAAATTATTGACAAAATATTTCCAAGATCCAATTTGTATTCGTCACTTAATCTTATAACATTTTGTAAAAAAATGCGTTTTATTATACATATTTAAATCTAAGATATTCGCTTTTCAATTTTCACAATATCTAATATATCTAACCGGTAAAAGGTATAATCCGACTCATTATTGTAGAACAAATTTTTGGTTACATTGCATTCTAAAATGAGTATTTTTTAAGAATGTTATTCAGTCTTTGTGATTGGATTCATTCAGACTGAGTTGAGTTATTATATTTCAAAGTTTTAGGATATAATTTTTTTCGCGCGGTCTTTACTTGGAACTCTCAATCTCAGCTCAGACCGAGCTTAAGGTATGACTTGTCATGAAATGTTTTGTTTGTGTTCTAATTTTCTATAAACATAGCTACATGTGATCGGTGAACGCGCGATAAGTTTTTATCCAATTTTACCCAAAAACTTTTATCGAAAATTGAGTATTATCTATCTCGTTTTTTGTACATCTTAGCCGAAAACTTGTAATGACAATATTTGTTGCAAATAATTTATACTATCCAATGACAGTTTGTTTTTTATAAATACCTATATCTAACATATTTTGTTCCAACTTTTCGAAATCAGTACCTATGTGGATCATAACACAATTTTACTGAATGATAACGTTATTCGGCAAAAGCTATTGATAAAGGCTAACACTTCGAATGTCGTCAATTAACATGTTAAATTATAATTTTACCAAAAAGGGCCGTCACTGATGTTTTTTTTTACGTAAATGACGTCATCTATTTTAAATGATTTTAATTTACCAGGGTAAATAATATAAATATATTATACATATACTTAACTTGTACATACCTATATTGTTAGTATGTGCAATGTACAATAAACCTGTTTAGCTTTATCTTGCTAATATAATTTAATAATAATGATACACAATAAAATTTAAATAGTTTTTCGTCGTCCTCAGGTATGTAACGTTCCACTTCCACGATGCATTTATTGCAGAAGTATTTATATGTGGATTTGTATGAAACTAATAGGAAGTTTGAGAATGTATATTAATTTAAACGATTAAATTTAAACAATACATTTTTGTACATAAAATAATGTACCTACATGTCGCAGGGAAATAACTGAATTCAGGAAAATAGTCGAATCCCCTAGGGATTTGGTGTTTATTGGTCGTCAGTAATGATGGATGGTGGATTAAAACTGTATAACATGAAACATGTAATAATGAATTATGTAATTGGCTGGACCCAATACCTATATTATATTGGATATTGCGCGTACGTACGTAAGTACTCTAACCCGCTCTTTCTTCATACCCTCCACCTTCCGCCAAAGGTGCTCCGGGCCCTTAGAGTGACAGTTCTCCCCAGTCGCCCAAATCCCTAGGGGATTCGGATATTTCCCTGAAGTCAGCTATTTCCCTGCGACATATTTATACATATTTATTTATTTAATTTTACTTACACAATTTAATCTCTAAATTATATTTAAAGTATGATGGAAAATTTATATCCTTAGTGAACACAAATTTTGTTCACATACTATACGAATAATATGACTCGTCGTGGTGCCTCTGTATAGTATACCCATAACTAATCCCATAACTTTCTTTAAGGGCAATTTAGGACAAATAGAAAATAACTCCATCTCAGTAAATAATTAATTATTTTTTAATATTATGTAAGTGTAGGTCCCTCCTGCATGTCACCTGATTTAATGTTATACGCGACGCGACCAAATCTATATACATATTGATACTAAAATAAATAAATTTGATCGAACTTGAATATAGATTTACCAAAAAAGCCGAAAGTAGCGCCCTCTCCTAATTTTAAATCTATTTTTTCCATGTAGATAATTTTTGTGTAGGTAACAATTAACAATTTCTATTAATTAAAAATATTTCTATTCGTACCGTTGGCGAAGATGCTTGTTGGGATTCCACTGAGCCTGATGAATACCACCACGTTTGCTGAGGTGATTCTTCTCTGTTGGCCGAACCAGACATTAAGCGATAGTCGAAACTAGATGTAGGATTCTCTGCGCCATTGTTCGAAAAACCGCCTGTCATTTTATATGTATAGAGCTGATGGGTGCCAGATGTCGTACTTCTAGCAATCTCCTCATTTAATTGTTGTTGGTGTTGGAGTTCACCTGCGCCGCCCGGCCACCACGAGGCATCGTCGCGCGCACCCCACGCGCCCCCCGTCGCGCCCCGATCCCCCATGTTATAGCCGCCGCTTTAGGCCGACCAGTTTCTCCTTATGACCCTCGGGCTATTTTTATATACTTCTTTATGTTTTCTTTGTTGTAATAACCATGTCCCTATCTGTATATTTTAGATGTAGATCAGAAACAAATAACCAATTGCAGTAAGTTTTCACTAGTAACACAGACACCTTTAGCACAAAAAAATCAAATATTGATCACAAAGACTTAGTGTAATCTTGAACTCCACAACATACTAGAATTAAACTTGGTTATAAGCAAATGGAAAAGACCAAGGTCTCGCGTGTTATTAAAAAGCTGCCGGCTGTAAGTTCTACTCCACACGCGTACGTTTTGTCTTCGTTAGTACTTTAAGTCAATACAATTGGCAACGTCGCACAACGAGACGCTAAACAAGTGCACACAAGCGCCCTCAACGCGCAGCGGCCATTACGGAAACATTCGAATACACCCGAAGTCGGCCCGAACATGCACGAAGTGGCAACAAACTCGTCCAGCAACCGGTCAATAAGACGATTAGCGCAGACGGCCACGGCAATCCTTGTTCAAACTGAAATTCTTTTGTTTCTAGTAATTTAAGTAATAGGTACATTTAACTATAAATTATTTCATTTTTATTGTATACGATTTATGAGATATAGAAAAATATTGCCTAATATGCTAAATGTGGATGGTAATTAATGGAGGCCCATTAAATACCGACCACATTTAGCACGAACAATTACACATTTTTTAACTGCCCGTCCCCTACGTACCTATATACCTACCTATTACATTACCTATGTATAAAATAAGAAACCAACGGTAAAAAAAATAATAGATTTCTAGGTTATTGATTGAACGAAAAATAACACGTATTTCATAAAAACGATATTAGGTAGGTACCCAAGTGTTTAATTTTTTGTTCAATCAATAACCAAGGAATCTAATTTTTCTATGTTACTGTTTGCTCTGTTACTTATTTTATACATAATATTACAATATTGCACACATAATAAACATAGCTAACTTTTTTAATTAAGAAATTGATAAGGTTGTTAATATAATTATGAAGTGTGAAGAAAAAGACATTTTACCCTGACCAGAAACTAAAACTCTGTCAAGAGGGCGCCATTGGTAGTTTTATATTTTTTTATATATGGAGTTCACTATGAAAAAATATTACCTACCATTTATTTTGGAACTAAATGCGTTCTTTAATGGGGACCTGATTTTATTTAGGTATCAGTTTAATATATCAAGAATAAATTTATTTTAGTTGGCATTTAGTGCAAGGGTTTAAAAATTTATTTTGTGACAGTATAAATTGTTGCCATTTCGGACCCCATTATCAATAAAAATAAAATTACTTCCAATTTTTTACTTGACATAGATTCGGGCAAGCAAGTTCTGTGGAACTTGGCACTGAAATTCAAGTTTATAGCATTTGTAGTTCCTGAGTAAAACAGCTGTGACATAGAGACGGACAGACAGACAGACGGACACTGAAGTCTCACCATATGGGTTCCTTTTTTACCAGTTTGGTACGGAACCCTAAAATGGGTTTATTAAAAAAAATTATTAATCGATTAAAGAATTTCTAGATGATAAACTAATACAATAATCAAATTAGAAATGTTAATTACAATTTTAGATTATTATGTGTATAAAAATGTGATATGTAGGTTTATTAATTACTTAATACCTATGTAAATATATAAATTTTAGTTTAATTATGTTTAAAATTCAACTTATATAAATTGCTGTGTCCGTGCAGGGTGTTGAAAGTCAATAGACTTTAGTTTTAAGATCTGATTCATTTAGCATGCAATAAATAAATGAAATAAAATAATGATAAAATTATTTATTTCTGAATTTTTGACAATATCTTAAAATAAACTTAGACTTAGAGTTTCTAATTTTTAATAATACGCTTTCTGAATTTTCACTAGTAAAAAAACTAGTTTTAACCGATTTTGGGGTTTGACTGTATGTAGTCATTTAACCTAGTTGGAGTAGTCAAAGAATGTAGAAGTAGTTAAAGATCATTGATAACGTGTAAAAATATTATCATATCAATGGTTTTTTAAATAAAATAAGTAATAATAAACTACTTCATAGCGCGCAAGTTGCTCCGATATTTCAGTCTACTCAAAAGACCTTCTACGAGTGAGTAACACCCATTTTACCCAATAATAATTAAAGACTTCTCACTTGAGTTTTAGTTCTGAAATAATAAATAACCCTATATTTTTCTACCTACCGTTCAGACAGACGGAATTGCATCCGACTTTCAGATTATTATATTCAAAAGGTTAAATTAAATTTTAGCGACACATCGCAAGTGTCCATGTGAAATGGGTTGCTCGAGTTAAGTTTTTTTTTAAATCGATACAAACGTATGTCGTTATAATTATGGTCTAATTCTAAGAGGTAGTTCTACACTAAAGAATTTTTTAAATTACAATGCCAGAAGAGTGCCAGTCAAGCACGCACGCCATTCGAAGCCGAAGACTTTGATTAACGTAATGTGAAGTTTACGGCGATTAATGAAAGTGGTATGGTAACTAACATCCCACCAAAACATACATGTGAAAAAGGTTCAAGTTCGGTATAAGGAACAGTGGGTTTGCCGATTTCGCCGTCAAGATGGCGGGACCAAGTTCCAGAACGTAAAGGTACACATCTCAGGATTTGGTACCTTTGGTAAAAATTTGGTACCTTTGGTAAAAATTTAGGTACCTCTCTAGAACAAAGTATAGATCAAATTATTAATCTTAAGTACCGTGTAACCTGTAATCAGCAATAAAACATTTGAACTTTGAACTTAGAGGCAGAAAATACTGTGGTCCCCCATTATGACGTCAAGATTTTATTCGTTTATTTAGTATTTAATCTTGACGTCATAATGGCGGGACCACATTATTCTGCCTCTATCGTTTGTTTTATAGAAGTACCTATTTTTTTACCAAAGGTACCAAATAGTACCAATATGGTAGTAAATCCTAGGATTTGAACCTTTACGTTCTGGAATTTGGTCCCGCCATCTTATGTTTACCAAATATCGTCAATTACTCTGAGAAGCACAAGCAAAGCACAAAACTAGATAAGTGAACAAAAGTGAAGGATTTAAAGGTTGTTTTTTGTAATGCAGTAGCGGCTTCCGGCGGTGTCCCAATATTATCTTCTGTTCTATTCTATAACCTAGTAGTAGTAGTGGTAGGTACCTATATTTTTGTGACAATGATATAAATAATATTTTAGAAGTGCGACAATATTAGATAATATAGGCAATTGTTAAGTATTACATATTAATTATTATGTATGTATTTTGTAGGTGTAGTACAACATAATTATATTATGGACATCTAAATGTAATTCCAGCACTCTATTTTATTCCAACAATATTTTAATGTTTCTGTAGAAAATATTACTCTTTTAAATCATAAATGAATTATGAACCGTATTAATGAACCGGGCTTATTAATTTAACGCAAATAATTTATATATAATTTAGGTATATAATATTATAACAAAAAATATTATAAGTGGATGACTATTATTTAAAAAAATATATGTTCCCTATACCAAGCTCCGAAATTAAAAATTAAATAAATTGTAGATAGGATACCTGCAATTTATTATTATTTTATTGTTAAAGCAAAGATGTTACATTCCCAAAGATGTTTACTGATATAGATATAGGTATATCTGTATCTTATTCATTAGGTACTTAAAATATTGTTGTTTATATCACACATGACATAATCTTATCAGATTTCAAATATAGGTACCTATGAATAAGAATTTTCTTCAGAAAGTTGACTTTTCAACAAAGTACCTATTTTATAAGATATATTGACTACCTAATACTCGCAATAAATTAACGACTGACAATCTACATCATAAGTAGGTATTACATACACATTGATGAATCTACTTACCTATATCATATATGTATGTATAGTGTCACTTTACTCCGGCAGCCATTTGCTTACTAAATTAGAATGTAAAACTATAAATATCACTACATTCGAGTATGACACTGGTATTGCTAAATACTTTATAAATTACAATCGTGACTACATTTCTTTGGTTTTGTAGGAATAATGCCGATAGTTATAAGAAATAATAAAACTCACCGAGTATGTTTATTACAAAAGAGCACACGATTTCAGCGCTTATTACGTAGGGAACTTCGCGTTTGTCGTAAATGAATACACGAGTAGAGATGTCAGCGCCAAAAGACATTGATTGGTTGAAAGTGTTGAAACTGAATATCCCGCCTTGTGATAGCCAACCCATGGACTAGCGTTGGCTTTATTTTTTGTTTATACATAGCTACGTTTTCACATTGCATCGCTATGCACACAAATACACAAACACCATGAACTGTTTTCACGAATGAAAAAGAACTGGGTTTGCTAGTGTGTACTTGCTTTATTGCTGCATGCAGGGCAGCCATGGTTGTTGAATGAGTGAGTGAGTGACGAGATGAGACACTCGAATGGCGATCAGTCAGTCGTAGTCGGTGCTATGCGAATGTGAAAGACTATTCTTTAGAAGTAGGTCCGGTGCGTTAAATACCCGATTTATTTTAACTATTGTTGACAATAATAAAAGAAGCCTCTGTCCCTGTATTCGTTAAAAATAATATCTAAAATAATCGGTTATACGAAATATTTAGTGAATTTGTGAGCTGTTATGAAGTAACAATTTTCTTCCTAGATGATCTGAATAAAGAAATATTGTCTTCTTTTTGTGTTTGAAGTGAAAACCTATTTGCCGGGCGTCGGTTGTAATGTATTTAATTGATTTGTATTGTAGAAATGATCTGTGTTGTTACAAATCATAACCTCAATCGTGCGTCTTTGTGAATACGTCGAACCGTCTCCGTTCGCCTAGTGCGAGGTCTCCATTAAGAGTTAAATTTATTTATTATATATGATTCAACGCGAGTATCCAATGAACAACGGGTTTAGTACAGGAGAAGAAGATTCTCGAGGTAATTCAGACCAAATATGTTGCCTTGTGGATGACGGTGAGCGTTGTAGGCGCCCCGCGGGCAATGCCGCGTATAGCAAGCGCATACAGAAGACAGTCGCTCAAAGGAGACTCAAGCTCAACATTGACCCCCAGGTGAGTTCTGTTACAATTATTTTCCACTCTACATTCATAAAACTTTTCAATGACATAAAATGCTTTTCAACTAAATATGTTGCAGACAAGGCACACATACATATGTGATGACCACAAGACAATGATACAGTGCGCGAGGACGAAGCAGAGGAGGCCCAAGGACTCTGAGGACGACAGCAATGAAGCAGAGATGGACTCCCCTGAGGTGGACTGGTTCCAGCTGCAAGTGAACACTCTGAGGAGGTATAAGAAGCATTATAAAGTGCCTGCAAGGCCAGGACTGAACAAGGCTCAATTAGCTGATGTAAGTCATTTACAATTTATATCTTATCATCAGATTGCCATTGTACAAAAATATGTGAAAATACAGTGCTTTCAGTATTGGTTTATTTTAATTGCTAAAGTAATAAGATTGTGCAGCCTTCAGTATAGAAAATATTTAAAATCCTAGGTAGATAAAAAACTGGCTAAGTCTATTGTTTGGGGTTTTATAATAAGTAGGTAATAAAAAATGGAAAGGAGGAGGGGAGGCCTTTGCCCAGCAGTGGGACAGCTTATAGGCTTTAAAAAAATATTCGTGTTTTTCAGGCTATTCAAAAACACTTCAAGTCATTACCAGTAAATGAAAAGGAGATTGTGACATACTTCATTTACATGGTGAAAACAAATGGCAACAAACTGGACCAGAAAAATGGAATGAACTCGGACTCAGTGTAGATTAATGTGTTATGTGACTCTTAATTTATAGATGAAGTGTGTAGTTTTAAATTAGCATTAGTTATCGGTTATTTCTCTTCTTAAATTTCCAATCTGCGTTGTATCTTGTTATTCAGAAGTTATGCTGATCTCTGTATATAGAATGAAAGGAAGGTGTTCTTCCAATTTAAAATGTTTGACAGAAATAATCTAATACTTGTTTATCTCTGAATAACTTGGTATTATTGTGAGAATATATTTTAGATTATGAATTGAGATATTGAATTTCATACTAGAAATTGAAAATTCCTTAGTGCACTAAATCCTTTTTATTTATTTGATTTAAAAAAAAAAGATTTATGAATGTATTCTATAAAATTTTATAGCATGTCATTTGAGAATGAGCTCCACTGCACCCAAATAACCATTATTTATTCCCATTTAGTGTTAATTAGACAATTATTTTTTTATATTATACTTAAATTCTTACAGTGTCAAATGTTATGATTGTTAATTGATGAGGGAAATGCAATTCTAATATAATACTGTTAAGAGAGATTATAAATAACAGTAAATTTTAAAATGTAAATTTATTACATTTTATCTAACAAACATGTTTATCAATGATTCAATCCTCCTCTGAATCTGATGATATTTCTATCCAGGCTGAAGCATTATTCTTGATCTTGATTTCTGCTGTTTGTGGCAGTGATGGTACAACTAAAAACATAAAACACTTGTGAGATTAATAAAAAAATATATGATTCCATATTGACCAACGATTCACTGCCTTACCATTGTGGAGTTGACTGATGCTGACAAAAAAACTCTGGACTAATCCTAAAGCAGTTATAACACTGGACTCAATTAAGTCAATTAATTAGTTGCTTGTTTATAGGCTGTAAATCGCACACTAACTATAAGGAATGCTTTTACACTTGACTGAATTCAGCGTAATGTAATGTAATAAGCGCTTAAATCCATGGAGAAAACTAATCACTATGAGCCTCTATCTATCAGTCTGTGTCTGTTCCCCTTTCCCCATGGGACATTCAAAAGCATACCTACCCAATTCTTAGAAACCATCAAAAAATAATTTACCATCATATTTACTGATATCTGGCTCCACTTTTTCATCTTCAGACATTGAATCATCTTTAGATGTTTTATCAATATCTGCGTTCAAATCATCAACATTGTAATTCTTTAGACGAACATTGAGATCTCTCCGAATCAACGATAGAGCATGTTCACTTGTTATTAGGTCAGAGAAGTTGATTTTTATCCGTTTCTGTCTGGAAATATTAAGAACACGAGTTATCTTCAATTATTATTATGTGATCTACTTTAAAAATTCTATTGTGGCATAAAATATCTAATAATACTGACTGTGGTTTACATTTGTTTGATATCTTTATCAAAACGTGAGAATTTTGTAAATACATAAAGTTTTATAATAGGCATGCTATCTATGATCTTTATACTATAAAGTATTTTTTAAAATATGCAAGTTTCAATAGCACAAAGTACCTCATTGTATCATCACTACTAATAGCCTTCTTCACAAAATCGACAACATCTTTACATCTTTCTGCAGCATATAATGTTGCTTTATGCACTATATTGGTACTGTAAATTGCTGCCCCAGTGAGGTCCAGTAAGCAGAGTTCTTTGTACTGGTTCATGCCCACAACAAGAAGACATCCACCGGTGTTAATCCCTTCTTCTGTGCTGCTTGTGCACACTGACTCTTCTACAAAGCTTGGGTCTGATATTAGGATACTGAAAATTAATAAATCATATTTATTAGAAGTAGTATTTTACAATTCTTTAGAAAGTACTCAATTAACACATTGATTAGTGTGTTAACCTTAAAATCTTGGCCAAAATAAAAAAGCCTAAAATAAATATAAAACACTTAGGTATGTGCTTATTAGATTTCTTAATAGAACTAAAATGGAATAATCAACAGCGTACTGCATAATTGAGTAATTAACAACTTGACCTACAATTCATACTTGGTTAATTAAAATCATACTTACTCATTACTGTATATAGCAAATGTTAAACAAACTGGATAATGATAAAGGACAGTAGGAATGGGGTCCTTTTCGGCTAATGTGTGGATTATAACGCTGTCGCCACTCCTTGTTACATCAGGTCGTTTGAAGTGGGCGAGAGACGCCAGGACGGCGATACTGGCGCATTCTATAAGGTTGCCAGCGTGGTTGAGGATTTTGATGTCCACTCTTATTGACCATACCTGAAGATTCAATGAGCCCTGGTATAGTAAGGGTGTAATATTACCAATTTCATGTAATAATATAATAAAATTGAAAGTTTTTCATGAAGTTGGTACTAGTACTTAGTAATTCCACGGAGCCAACAGATATTCCGATATTTTTTGTAAGTATTAAATTATTATTAATATAATAATTGGATTAGCAGGCAGGTTGTAGCCTACTGTTATTCCAAGCCTGCAAAATATAAAACCAAGCTAATATAATAAGTAGCCTGGTCATTATTATCAAACATATTGGATACATAATATAAACAATGATCAAATCTATACTACAGACACAGTAATGGCAAGTGACCATGTGTTGTACGTGAATGTTTTATGTATTGCTGCATACTGAATACTGCTTCTTGAGGTGGTTCGCTCAGTCAATACTCAGCTAATGCTAAAAAAAGTTTGTAATACTAGGTTCTTCCCGGCTTTATTTTATAAGAGCATCAAATTGATATGTTTTGATTTATTATCCAAAAAGACAACTTATCAACATATTTTCACACAACATGGATATTTTTCCACTTATCCCTACTGATGGGAATATGAATAAGTAAACCACCTGGATATATTTGTCATCAATACCTTTTCCTCTACAACAATGCAGAGTGACTCAAGATCAATGCATTTGGAGTCCTTGTAACATTTCTCCAGCAACCTATTCAAGTATACAGTCAGATCAGTCTGACGGTTGGCTTCAAACTGAGGTGATGCCATCGGGTTTATTTCAACATTGATGTAGAGAATGCCTTCATTTGGGCGGATTTGTGTAGGCTGCACAACTTCGCAGGATACTTGGGTCAGGACTCTGAAAATCAGTAATATAATAAACGAAACAAATTTCGATCTCGAGGACGAACCCAGAATTTATTGTTTACTGAAAGATAAGTTGTTTGGCTGAAACCATTGAAACTTACTTTGTTTCTCCCAACGATACAATGCAACTTCCATAGTCTGATCCAAACGATATTTGTAGTTTTCTGCTCTCATTATAATTTCTACCATCTAGTCTCTGCAAAATAACTGAATTAACTGGAA
Source organism: Hofmannophila pseudospretella (assembly GCA_947369225.1). Lineage (NCBI taxonomy): Eukaryota > Metazoa > Arthropoda > Insecta > Lepidoptera > Oecophoridae > Hofmannophila > Hofmannophila pseudospretella. The sequence continues at coordinate 11,176,193 of OX376316.1, forward strand.
TATTTATTATTTAATGATAATGTGGAGAGATTAGGTTAGACTTACGTGCCCTTCAGAAACTATTTTTTGTAAAAAGGTTTTTTCACAGTTTGATAAGAAAACATCCCTCATGGTTATAACCTTCCAAAATCGTTTAATTTTATAATAAACACATCGGCTAAGTATCCACAACAAGAAAAATAGGTTATCAATTAGGAGAGCGTTCCATAACCAGATGAATTAATTCACATTGACAAGTGTCCATGTCCATTACTGCGTTAACAGCAGCTAAAAAATTAACAAATTTTTATTTAACACAAGCAATGGAACGTTTATAGCTGTCACCGAGAATAATTTCAAATAGTTTTAGAACGCACTCTATATTTAGAGTACCTATCTACCTACCTATATGTGGAGTGGAAGTATATTTTTTGTGATGACATTACCATGTAATGTTGACATAGTTTTTTCCTATTTTTTACCAAACTTAAAAACAAACTTTTTTATTATTTTATACAGTGATTTTTCAAACATGTTTCATTCCACTTTCAACTTATTAAAAAAGAACTTTATATATTAGGTATTTAATTTAAAACCTTTTTAAAACAAGGTTTAGCAGTGTTACCAAAACGGGATATTTTTTTGTAAATATAGCAATAAAGCTTTTCAATGCTACCAATCTTCCAAAATTAAAAAAGCTATTTATCGTGAACAATATTAGTATGTAACAGTATCAGTTTTATTTCTTCATTGTAACTTGTACCCGTAACATAAAAAAGTGCGGGTTTTCGAAAACTTTTTTACGAATGTTTTCAAAAATGTACCTATAAATAGCACGAGTTCTTCCAGTATACGCTCTCAGGAGTTTCTCCCGCGCTCTCACACCAGCTTTTTGCATTGTCTTGCAAATTGTTTTACTGTAGTGCTTTTCAAATAAGAATGGTGTTTTTAGTCGAAAAACGTCTACAAAATGTGATTAATGTGTGGAACAATAAAATAAAGTCAAATAAGACGCTGCAGCCCGATCCGTACTTGGCTGGTTTCTGAAGAGCCATACTGCGCCCGAGGCGCTTTCTTCTTTGGTTCGGATGATGCAGAAGCATGGAAAACTCTCCTAGATAGCATTGAAATGTGTCACACCAGCATTTTAATGAAGAATAGACAAGTTGTTTAAATCAGATATGGCTGTATGGGCTCAGTTCCCTTTGCCTTAATAAAAAAGGAGAACAGTATACGCTCTCAATTCTAACTTTGCTCGGACTTCCTATTTGTATGCTATTTTATTTGTTGTTATCTATATAATGAGATTGGAATATATTAATATTATTGGTAATTAATACCAATAATATTAATAAATATATAAATAATATTAATATTCCAATCTCATTATATTCATTGTTTGTATGTAATTTTTAATATTTATTCACTAGAGTGGCTGTATCTTCCTTCGTCCTTACCATACAAATATTTACTCTGTTTTTACCTACATTAGGTATAATTATAAAAAATAAATCATACAATTAGTTATTATTCGAAAATTTGTTATATTTATCTACGCTGTGCTTATCTACGCGATTAATGATTATATTACCATGTCAATCTCATAAATGTAATGAATGACTTTATACTTCGAACTCAAACTACATATAGGTACCTAAGTAGCTATAATCGAAAATTTATCTGTACCTATTCGTAATGTACCATAATTAGTTAGGTAGGTACCTACCATCTACTCAACCTACAGACCTACCCAATATACCTGACAGCAATTTGATATCATTTTATATTTAATACCTTACTTATTATTACAAACCGATTACCTACTATGATAACCTTTTTACGATTATGACGCACTCTTTGTAACCCCATGTTATTATGGTGTTTACAGTACTGTACCTATAAGCTGTTATGCCATCACCCCATTAACGGAATATTGCCTTTCTAGGTAGGAATACCTACTACACATAATTGTGATGTGAATAATAACCATGTAGGTATGACAATAGATTCATAACATGGATATGCTCAAATTTTACGGATTTGGTTTTTTATAAACATTGTTACTAGGTTTTATCAATTACTTAGTGCACATTGCAGTGCACGATGTCGATACCTATTTATTATAGTTAGTATTAGTGATAGGCTGTGACATCATCAAAATTTAATTACAGTTGACATTTATATTATAATTAATTAAAAACCAATTTTTTTATATTTTATTCTTATCTATTTTTTAAATTGAGACATCAGTAAAAATTATGATGTTTTTGTTTTGTTACCTTTATTTTGCTAATTTATGATTGATTGATTTATTAATTGAACAAAAATTTGTATGCTTTCGGGCAGAATATGGTGATACTGAAACACAATGTAATTTTTGCATTACCCATATTTACAAATAAATGATATTTCTATTTCATTGATTTTCAGTTTGATTAGACTATAAGATAGCATTGATACTTTATTGGCCTGCACAAATTGAGCAGGCGGGCGAAACCAGAAAAAAAATTGGGAGATTTCTGTAACCGATGGGCCATCTCGGTTAGGTACCTAAAAAGTGTCTAGTGCGAGTCATGGCTCGTGCTTTATAATATAGATTATCTGAGGTCCCCCCTGGGCCCTTCTCCTTGATCCACCACTGAAAATGGGCTTGTTGCGAATGGTCAAAGGTAGGTGGGACATAAGTTGGAATGGAAATAAGTTGCAGTGGTTAACCACTGCAACTAATCCTGCGGGGTCCTTTGTATTAAGTGGGAATGGCGAGTGGTTCACCACAATGATCTAGTAGGTAATAGGATCCAGCGCGTGCGATGTTTGCGCCTCAAACACGGGCTAGATCTGATGAAGTTTTGATAATTATTATTCACGTACGTTAGTATTCCAATAACGGTGTCGGTAAATAACGCAATCATTATTTGTTAAGGCTTATAAATTCGCCAAATATAGGTAAGTAGGTAAAGAAAGAAAGAAAGAAAAATATTTATTTATCATTGCATTATGCATACATAATTAAACTTAATAATATTTGAAATTAAGAAAACAATGCAACATTAAAAGGACACTGCTCAGCATGTGCTGCGGTCCGACCGGTACGGCAGAACCACAGCGCTGATTTTCAGCTGTGCCAGGGCGAAGGCATAGCGGGCGAAACATCAGGTCAGGGGCGAAAACAAAAATATATTAAAAGTACAAATAATTACTACCAGGTACCTGCTGAACTGAAAGTTTTTCGTTAGCGATAGCGACGACGTGATTTGTTAATATAAGTGGTTTTTTCGTAAACTTGAACGTCATTGGCGAAAGTATACTAGATCTTTAGTATTGTTATATAGGTGTACGTATTTTATCAAAGCCTTATCCACATTTAGCCCAACGTGCATTAAGGCATAGCATGCGACATCGGCGGCGCATCCTCATACGGTCGCGGCACGGCGCGCCGTCCTCGCGGCAGTCGCCCGCCCGCCGCCAAATGACCGTCACCACGGCTGGTCACCGTCACCATTACCATCGGCAACTAGCATGCCATGGCTACGGGAATAGAGCTCATCATCTCGTCGATATGCAACGCTACTTTTTGCGAGGCTGTCTACGACAATCCTTTACTCGGTAAATTCTTGCCGTTTACAGCATAACATATAGCTATGGTTAAGTAGTTGAATTTTGATGCTCCGTTCTCTTTGGTTTGGGATTCAGTGAAATTATTCCAGAATTTAAACCTAGACGGATACCCTGGAAGATTAGGGTTGGTATACCTAATGACTAAATCGCAAAACGACAAATTAAGTACAAACAATTTCTACTTTCAATAAATTGTACGTTTAAATCGTTATGATATAATTTCTATATAAACTAACGTATAACTTAAAATTCAGCGAAGTCCTCCAAGATGTTAAAAAGGAAAACGGAAAAAGGAAAAACGTCTACGTAAATGGGTTGGGTATGTAACCGTACCCAAGTTCGAAGATGGTAAGCAAGCAGCCACTTGTCTGATTCTTCCTCTGAGACAGCAAGGAATCTCGCTCGGTCAGTTGCATCAGGGCAGCGGTTAAGAAAGCCGATATACAGGAGTTTTAGTGCCGGTTGGGTGCTGACAAATTAGCAAAATGTCGAGCCAGATGATAAAATGGTGAAGTTTCTACGGCTTTCCCTTCCCTATATATCGACCTGGATGAAAGTAGAATGATTATCTGATCTAATACTTTTACCGTTAGAATAGCTTTGTCTCTATTTAGCACGCCATCGCATGATAATAGTAGTAATATTTTTTTTTTGTTGAGAACTGATAATCATACCTATAATAACTAAATTAGTTTTTTACTTACATATATGTTCATTTATTGTCTAGATGATCAACTGACGAAGAGGCAATTGGAAATCCTTCAACTGACCAATGAGCTAAATGGAAAGCATATCAAAATCGCTACATACAATGTAAGTAAAATAAAGTAGAAACCGCAAGGCAAGTATATTTCAGTTATTTTCACAACATAATGTCTTATGGCATTCTTCTGTGGGGCCGAGCGGCTGATATTGAAATCATTTTTATTCTACAGAAGAGGGCAATTCGTGTAATATAGTTATAATCTACGTTGCAGGGACTCTCTAAGGGAATTGTTCAGGGAAATAAATATACTGACTGTCGCGGGTCAATATATTTATGACAATATTATGTATGTACGCAAAAACTTACAGTTGTCTCCGAAAAACTGCGATAATCATAATTTCAATACCAGAAACAAAAACAAACTTGCAGTCTCACACTTTAGACTTAGTAAAGTTAACACATCATTTATTGGTCACTGTGTACGATTTTATAATAAGATACCTGATACTGTAATAAATATGAAGAATTAAGACCCACATAAGACGGATCTTATGTAAAAAGGGTTATTATAAAATAAATGACTACTTAAACGATAAAGAGGCTTGGTCCTAAATTCAGCTCCAGCTCTGCACATTGTGTACATATATGATTGTATTCATAATTATTGTAAGATATATTATTTCAAAAGATGTGCTGCTGAAAATTTCTTGCGCCGCTTCTTTCCTTTCAGCTATATAGCACCTTACGAAGCGGTGGTAGAATAAAAAAAATGACGTTGTAAAAATGTACTATAAGGTACTTACAATAAAAACATTTTGATTAGATTTGATTTTAATGATTGTTACAAATATGAAAATTTGTGCTGGTTTTCTGACTGTCGAATCTCTCTTATACCGATATCAATAACCGATATCGTCCATGTTTGAATTCGGTAGACATTTTGAAAATAGCGAGAAGAATGTAGTAGAAGTGACCACGTAAGTATACTGTGAATCTATATAATCTTATTAGATTTATTACGGATTGGTCCCAATCCATCCAAAAATCAATGGTTTTTTTGAGCGATATACGAGTATGAGTACTTATACCTACCAATATGCTGTCCCACCATGCGGTATTTCAGGTTTCTAAAGAAAACTAACAGTGAAGGTAAAATTCATGAAGAAAATCGTGCGCACTTGTGTAACCATTGTGTAAAATGGGGAAGGCAATGGCAAACCAGGTGGTCAAGGAAGTCGTTCTATTAATTCAATATAATTTATTATACTGAATAGAATGATCACGCTCTAGTCGAATACGACTACGAAGAAGCTATAATTTTACTTACATTTTTTGTTGTTGTAAGTTTATGGAGACCTGACGAGCAAACGGTCCATGATGGTAAGTTGTCACCGTCGCTAATAGACATCTCACCTCACAGTATTGTTATTAGGGGTTTTTTTATGCGCTTCTAACATTGACGACTATGGAGTGCCTAATATGCCGGTAATTACGCTGGCTGTCTTACCCTTTAAACAGAAACATCACAGCGATGCAAGCATTACTGCTTTGCGACAGGAATAGGTAAAACAACTCCATGAATCTGCACAGTAATACCAATTTAAAATTCGCTAAGGATACAATATCTTCCAGAACTTTCCTCTGAGCTGGACGGAGACAATCAATGGCACCGTCCACGGCCGCGGCGTGGCTTTCACCATCGTGTCCATTCTGCAGAACCGGTTTAACTTCACCTACGAGGTCTTGCCGGCAAAAAGGAACTACGTATACGGTGGGACCCGCTCTGAAGACTCTTTGATTGGACTTGTTAACAGTAGCGTAAGTTCAGGACCTATTATGTCTCAAGATCCAACATGGTGCCATACATGATTCAGCAGTATAGTACTTCACCTTCTTCTTGGTTGCTACATTCTTGGCAGAGTGGTCATGGTCGTAATTTCAGCTGCTGTGTCTCGATTCCCAATTCATTGGCATTCATCCCTGATGCCTGCCTTCCTATTGCACACATGCAAGGGGCCGTCCACGGCTGTCCATCTCATGGGAGATCTACCGCTGCTCGGTTGCCTTCGACCATGCCCTACCGGATACTTCACCTATGATACTATATGACTCCTTGATTAGATTATAATAGTAGCGTGAGTTTTTTTTGAACACAACTAAATATTTCAACACGAGTCCTGTTAATGGTTGCCAAATGGTAGAGTAAGAGGGCCAGCGTAATTTCCGGCACATGAGGCACTCCATCTTAGTCCTCAAGGTTAGCAGCGCATCAAAAACCCTCTAATATTAATACAGTGAGGTGAGATGTCTATGGGCGACGGTGACCACTTACCATCAGGTGGCCCGTTGGCTCGTCTGCTCTCCTTATTTAATAAAAAAAAAAAAAAAAAAAAAAATTTCTGTTGTCTGCTGTTTTTGAACAGTAATTTATAGGAATTTAGGTTTTTCCGTAGTAAGTCTTGGTAATGCCTTGATTTGCTGCTCATATATAGCTATATGAACAATCCACTATCTATATAGATACGTCTACGTTTCTTTTGAAGTATCTTATAAGTATTGTAACTGTTACAACAATTTGAATAGGTATTTTAAATCTCCAATCAGGGTCAAAATATCACACCGATATTAGTTAATCTATGCATCAATTAATATGGCGATTAATGTTAATGACCAATTCCGTTTTTCCTCAAAAGCGCTATCCAATTTGAATTCAATTATCTCGCTTTGATTATTTCCTCGTGAAAACTAATTCCATTATAACTGAGCCGATTATACGCCTCTCTAGAAAATTACACGTTCTTAATATATATTTTTGGAGTAGGAATAAGCTTCTTTAATTGGAAATAGGGTAATTATAAAGAAAGAAGGAATTCGTTCGAAAGAAGGCCTAGTCCTGATTAGCAAAGCTGTAACTTATTTCCTCATTACAATAACAATACAATTAGCGATCTTTTTCTCCTTCCTTCGTTTAGACCTTAACTCACCTACCTACTAACTCTTTGTAACCCTGGATCCTGCCTCGAAGAGCACTTTAAACCGGCGGTCCCGACTTTCGACAGTAGTCGTTAGACTGTCTTAGAGGCTTTCGGGCGGCCTGAACAATTCTGACACTCTGACAATAGGTTGGACTATTCACACGAAAAGAAGAAGATTAAAGCCGCACTGTGGCCTTGATGTACAGTGGACCACACATCCGACTGTACCCTTAAGTACTTTGTCGCTTTAATTTATTTGACACATTCATACGAATGTCAATGAATCATAAAAACCCTTATTGTGACAGGGTTCTACAGAGTATAGCTGCCTTGATATCTTCCACTATACTGTTAAGTATTTTTGGTAAAAAACTGAAATGAATTGAAAGTTTAACTAAATTGAATGGCCCGAGTTCCCAAGGTAAAGGCAGCGCCCCAGCAGTTCCACTGATGCTGATGACTTGCTGATGATGTTATTGCTTGTTGGAGCAGGCAGTGGACATGGCCGCAGCGTTTATTCCGCAGCTGGTGAAGTTAGGCAAGCAGGTGGTGTTCTCGTACAGCCTGGACGAGGGTCTGTGGATGATGATGCTGAAGAGACCCAAGGAGTCTGCAGCCGGGTCGGGTCTACTGGCCCCTTTTGACAATAATGTCTGGTGAGTGAAGATGATCGCAAATAAAATTCGCAGTAACTGTTTGTCATTTACCACATCTTACCATCAGATCCGTTTGATAATCTGCCCTAAATACCTTTTTTTTAATGACTTAAGGATTCTTCTTAAGTAAAGAACGTTCGCCACCCATACGGATAGTGCCACAGAACAAAACTCTTCTCATATCTGTGGACAGTTCAGATTGTCGTTTATCTTCATCCAATATTCTTTTAGAAATTTAATTTCTGTTATTACCTGTCAGGTACCTAACCCTAGCAGCAGTGATAGCCTACGGACCCTGCATGACCCTGCTGACGTGGTTGCGTTCCAAAATGGTTCGGGACAAGGAGGAACATGTTTCACTGTCGCCGAGTTTCTGGTTCGTGTATGGGGCCTTCATCAAACAGGGCACCACGCTGGCTCCTGAAGCTAGTGAGTATTTTATAATCTTGAGAAATCCTTCTTCTTCTCAGTCGTTCACTCTAACGTTGTGGTTATGGATTGCTCCGATGTCTCGAGCACGGCCGCTTTAGCATTGTCTACATTCTACTAGCAACACTCGAAAAGGGAACACTTCGTCACTGACTTTATGATTTGACTTGACTTTACCTATATATTGATATACAATGCTCCAGTGACGGTAGGCGAGTCCATGAGAGAAGATTCTACACTACCTTGGGCCAGAAAGACTTCGAAGTTTGATTTTCACACGGTAATACTTAATGCAGATATTATTATTTTACATAAAGATGCAGACTTCCTGCCCCATTTTGAGGGTAGTGTTATTTATAATTTACAAACTGTATACATCACTAATATACATATCAATCAGTCTTAAGCACATCGGTACATAATCATGTCTCGTGGTCAACCTAAACACCAGACCGCGATGGTATCACCACTAATGGTTTCGCGTCATCCATCATTCATGGTCACTCCCCTAAATCATGTGTTTTTTATGGACCAAACTAATTACAATAATAATGAAAGTAATATTTACAATAAATCATCGTCCAAACGATTGATTAATGATCGCGTATGCTGTTATTAAATGGTAGATTTGTAAAGTAGAAAACCATGACCACTCTAATGTATTGTTCTAAGAATAAATGTACTACCCACCTACTAAAATGTAGGGTTGTACAAATCTTATTGCGACAGGGTTCCACAGAGAGCTTACAATCACCTATATCTATCAAAAACATATTTGATTATTTTTTTTTCAAAAACTACCGATTCTTAAAATTCTGACACTATTATATAGATTATGGTATGGCTTTACTATTAATACTTTATGGTAATTCAAGAATTTTTAGATTCGGTCTGGTAGTTTTTGAGAAAATCTCAAATAAGTATACCTGCTGGTCCTGTATAGCATTTCCTACCTGTACATCATAGTATTCATTCAATTATTTTATAATCAAAACCAGTGGGAAATAATAATGAAGGTGGTTCCTCTGTCTACTACCTCGGGGATATGGACTTGAGAAATGTATGTACCGTACCTATGTACGGGAAATACGTTATACCTATATTGTTACGCTAACACATTATTATGTCCATGTGATGTGAGTAAACAAGATGGATTTTTTATGTCGATACTTCCGTTGGGTAATTATATAACGGGTAATATTGCAATCATTTTCTGCAGATACTACGCGAGTATTATTCGCAACGTGGTGGATATTCATAATATTGCTATCAGCGTTCTACACGGCCAACTTGACGGCTTTCCTGACCCTTTCCAAGTTTACTCTCGACATAGAGTACGCTGAGGACTTGTACAAGAAAAACTATCGCTGGATGGCTACTGAGGGGGGTGCGGTGGAGTTTATTGTTAAAGATGTAAGTAAATGGGAGTTAAATTGCCTTTTTCATGCTAATTTTGTCAACAAGAATTACCACTTTCCGGTGAATTAAAATTGAATTCTTTTTGTTTTAGTTTTTTTTTTTAATTATGGCGATTCAATATTATATTTTCATGTAATATGGACAGTTTATTATAAATTTATCCTAACACTTTTCTAAATTAAATTCTGGTAGATTTTGACTCGAACATAAAAAACTTTTAAAACTTTTTTACGTAAAATAAAACTGACCACATATGTAAATAAAATTATTATAAGTACCTAGGTTTATTTAAAATAGTCTTCATTATTATCTCTTTCAATAAACCTACAAGAATTTATTTTAAAAAGTGTATGGGAGAATTATTATAATACTGGCCGTATTTTATGAAAAATAATAATTGAATCGCCAAAAAAAAAGAAAAACATTGGTCATTCTTTTTAATTTTATCGGGCATCAAAAATGATTTTTTTGTGCAATGGTTGCCAGTTTCTTGTTTTCTCTTAGGTGTTTTATCCAAGGAGATCGGATTATGGAATTTATTTCATGAGATTTTGATGAAATTCGTATGCAAGCAAGGGCGATGCTTGCTATTTGTATGTGTGCGCTATTGGAAATAAATTCTTTCTATTCGATATCGAAAGATTTCGAAGACCAACCCTATTTTCGTGATAAACACAAATTCACAAAACTGAAAACTACGAAATCCCTTCCAATATTTAGTATTTTTTCTCTAAAATCGCAGCCAGACGAGGACCTCAGCTACCTACAACGAATGTTATCGACCGGCCGCGCGGAGTTTCGCTCTGTCAAGGCAGCGGTAGACTTCCTACCTCTAGTCAGTGCCGGGGCAGTGCTCATTAAGGAGTCCATCGCATTAGACCACCTTATGTACGGAGACTATCTGAGGAAAGCCAGAGCTGGGGAAGAAGAGGACGACCGGTGTACTTATGTGATTGCGCCTCATGCCTTTATGACGTTACCCAGGGCGTTTGCGTTCCCAATGGATAGTCAGTTGAAGAGTTTGTTTGATCCAGTGTAAGTAAAATATAGAAGAAACAATGGGTACTCCTTTGGACTTTGTCAAATTAAACTCCAACCATACTCCAACTTGTCAATTCAATGTGATATCGGATAAATTTAAAGGCTAGAAAAGAAATGACAAAACAAATCAATTTCCCAATATTTTTTCGTGTTCGAAAAAAATCTTACCTTGTCTAAATAAGTAGTACGATTGTCGGTCTAACTTCTGCAGCTTCAGGTCTGGACAAACCGCGTCCGGTTCCAGCCCCGTTTCGGTTCGCTGCATCCAATCACAAGCGCTGATTTCAAGTGGTGGGATGGTGGAACGCATATGATTGGTTGCAGCGAATCGAACCAGTCTTAAGACTTGCTTCGACGGTATCAGACCCATTTACCTTTTCCAGCTTCACGTATCTGCTGCAATCCGGCATAATATCGTTCTTAGCACACAGAGACCTGCCCAGTACTAAGATCTGTCCACTAGACCTGCAGTCTAAGGACCGACGACTGAGGAACAGCGACCTGCTGATGACCTACATGATCATGGTGGTGGGATTGGCAGCAGCTTTTGCTGTCTTTCTTGTAGAGGTATCTAACTTATCACGTATTAATAGTTATTGGCTATTGCATACCTAAAGAGAATCGGTGGCACAGTGGCTAGGACACCGGACTCCCATGCAGGAGGTCCGGGTTCGAAACCGTGCAGTGCCATGTACGAAGCGGTGGTAGAGTAAAACATGATAAAAAAATTGATTTGATTTGAGCCTATAAACACAAGCCTGTTTAATGAGTACACAAATCGTCGACTGAATACAGTCTAGACATACTTTCGATCTTTGAGATGCTGCTGATTTCAGTTATAGCACTTTACGAAGCGGGGGTGGTAGCTTAAAAAATAAAGTTGCAAAATTGTTCTGTAAGTTCTTATTTGCGATAAGAGAGAGTTGGAGAGCGTCGGTGGCACAGTAGCTAGGACACCGGACTCCCATGCGGGAGGTCCGAGTTCGAAACCGTACAGTGCCATGTATACCAATGAGTTTTTCGAACGTACATTCTTACGTGCAATTACCGATGGCTCTAACGGTGAAGGAAAACATCGTGAGGAAACCTGCACACTGAGATGACCAGTGTGTAAAATGGGGTAGACACAAAAGATCCTCAAAGGTCGAAGTGCTCGCTGGGGTTATGCCCGGCCTCCTATATAAGATAAGATAAAATATAAGATTGCATACCTACATCGTGGCTTCGACATTACGGAGCTGGGTAGACTATTACCGTACCGTTATCAAAATGATGAAATTATATCATGTGATGGCGTGCTAATTAAGTTTTAATTAAAATTTCATATATTTTGTTAAGTAGAAACGAGGAAGTTATATAACATATGTACCAAGTAGCAGTTATCTATAATTTCATGGGTAGAAATCTCGGCCATAAAGAATAACACCGGGGTGGTGTTATTCTTTATGGCCGAGATTTCTACCCATGAAATTATAGATAACTGCTACTTGGTACATATATAACTTCCTAACTAACTCTTTCGTAGAACTGGTTGGAACTTGGAACAGACCTTAGGCCCACCCAATTCTGATATTAAACAATTACTTATAAGTTTTTTGAGATTTTACTAATAAAATGAGTTTAACCAACTGTCCTAAAATTGTATAGATAGCCTTTGACTTACTTTAAAAACCCTTAATGCCGTGTTGTGCCGATAATAAAGAACCACATATACCTACCACCAGCAGCATATAGCACCACCCCAACTCTTCCCGTGGGTATCGTACGAGGCAATTAAGGGTCTTTTTGGAAACTATTCTACATCTAGTAGACGGCGATAGGCTCGCCACCACACGGCGAAAAGTGGGAACTACCTATGATGGTGGTTCCTCTGTCTACCTCCTCGGGGATTATGGACGTGAGAGTTATACTATACTATAAAAACCCTTTCAGATTTTAATCAGACGCTACATCCGCGTGAAAATACGAAAAGATGACGGAACGAAACGTAAAAAGAAAACCGGCAGAAAGATCCGTTTCAAAGACGACGATGACATCCCACCTCCGCCGTACGACTCTCTCTTTGGCAAGAACTCTCGATACAAGGCCTCTAAGAACACGAAGAAGCAGATTATTAATGGCAGGGAGTATTATGTGGTTCACACCCTCAGTGGAGACTCAAGGTTGATACCCGTGAGAACGCCCTCGGCTTTCCTTTACCAATAGGTCTATCTGCCTTTTGGTTTTGATTCAAAGTGGACACATGGAAAATACCTCTAATAAATTAGGTTGAATTAGGTATCGACATGTAACTAAAATGCTGTGAATATAGCAGCGCATGCCTGTTCGTGCATGTTACAGTCGGAAAATGTCTAATTTTTGCCACTGCGCACACTCGCGGTTAACTTTCAGCATTTTTGTTCGTGGCGACACTTGTAATAAAAGTTTTTGTTTGAAAATGACTAAGAAAAAATCTACTACGTCAATTCATCTTTAATGGTAATATTACTTACTTACTTACTCCGCTGGCGCAGCGACCCGAAGTGGATCTTGGCCTCCGATACCAAAGAGCGCCATCGCTCTCTCTCCTGCGCAGTCTCGAGCCAGTCAGGCGCCCGGAGCTCCCGCAGATCCTTCTCCACTTCATCGCGCCAGCGGTATCTGGGACGTCCGACCGGACGTCGTCCGTTAGGGCGTCCCACATACGCTCGTTAATGGTAATATTAGAGATGTATTTTTTTATTAGATCATAGTCTGGATTTAGTAATAGGTAATAGTAACTAAATAACTTTGAATATCACATAATTAGCTAGTATGTAGCACAGTGCACTATAGTAAAATATATGGAGCAGAACATATTTGTGTAGAGAAATAAAATAATTCATTTAATACATATTTTTATTAAGTAACTGTGAAAATTTCCACAATTCCTCTAACATTCAAATCAATCATGATTTTCAACGGCATTCCATCAATAAAATAATTAAACTCATTTATTTTATAAATTACAAATAAAAATGAACTTCGGGGCCAGTTTCACGACGTTTTACTCTGGTAAACTTTTAAAGTCAAAACTAAAATGAAATTGGAAGTAAAACCAACGAAAGTGGATAACAAACGTTGTGAAACGGGTCCCTACGTCGCGAGGCTGTGCCTGCACAATGTAAACGTACAATATTCTACATTTTGTACATAAATTATCTATGGCCTATGCAGCCTGAAAATAAAGATTATTGTATTGTATTGTATAAATACAATATAGGTACACCCGAACATTGAGCAGCGACGATCTGTCTCTCACATCAGATATCATACATACATCACATCACCGCCGTCCATAACAAACTGCGTAAAAATATTTCAATTATATTTATAAATTCATTTATAAATTACATTATCTAATAGCTTATTTTACAATTAAAATAGATATAAAACTTATTAAAAATTGTGTTTTCTACGTAATGAACACTGACGCCATGATTTGGCAAGAAATGATTTGGATTTTATTTTATTTGATGATCTTAGACTTGGCGCATTCCACGAGCTCAATATTAATGAAATATTTATACCTACGAATGATAAAGGTAGGTAAGTATTTAAAGAGTGTGAGAGAAAATACACACACATACAATTCGTTAAAGGGCAGGCCATATCAAAGAGACGGAGCCGACGGGACACAAACTCTACTTTCGAATTATGAACTCTATGCGAAGGCCTATAAAATTCACCATTGGCGCAAAACATAAAGAAGGAACGTGGCACGGGCGCGTAGAGGCGCGGACGTGCTTTTGCTGATAGTCAATAGTGAACTTTATCAGCGTTTACATACAGTTCAAAATTTGAACGTCGCGTGGCCCGTCCGCGCCCCACTTCTGTTTGATGTGACCTGCGTCTTAGAATCAAAAGAATCATAGTCATACCTAATAAACAAAAGGCAAAAAATACCGAAAATTACAAATCAATTATTAATACGTCGATGTATGAATGCGACCACATGTTACACTTGTATCAGTCGTAAAAAGTTGTTTTACTTTAATTCCTAGTAATAGTGGAATTTTCCTTACTCCTTGTATTGCAGTACAACTCGGAAATAATGATCAAGGATTTGATTTACAGAACTATAACGTAAAAATCTGAAGGTATAAATATGTTAAAAGAAATACTAGAAAAAACAGCGTACGCGCAGAGAATAGGTCTATTAGTTGTTATTGAACTAAATAGACCTTAACTCGGACACTCTCTCTTAATTTGTCAGGCCATTGGCCTCGCTTCCTGGCCGTAAGATCTATATTAACCTGTCACGCTCACTCATATACTAGAATTTGAAACAGTGAGCGGAACGTTTCATTTAGCAATAATCGTTAAATTTGGCAGCCACCCCGGAGTCGACGCCATAAGTTTAATAAAAATGTAGAAATAACGTTCAAAGAGATAGTAAGGACACGGTAACAGCGGGTTATGACTACAAAGTAAGAAGCAAAATAAAAAGTTAACTATTTTAAATATTTTAAAGTTAAATTGTGAACCATGTATATGACAGAATGTTTCATCACAGAATTTGCCCCAAAATGACTATCCTACCATTGAATAAAAAGTAGAAATTTATATTTCTAGCGGAGTTAAAAGCTCTTTCTACAAACTACATCTCTCATTAAAATTAATATGTAAGCACTTCTTCAAATCTATCTTTGGATAAGATCAAATTATGACTTAATAAGGAATATGAGTTCCAAATCAGTTTTATTCTTTATAGAGTCATGCATATTAAAAGTTGACTTGAATATCAAAAATTCAAAATTGCCTAATAAAAGTAAGCTGTAAAAAGTGCAATAACTAATAAAATTTACTAAAGTGTGATTCGTTTATCTACCTAAGACATTATTGCAACATGTTACCCGCACAATTATATAGAATCATACCCTAGAAATGCTGGCCATTGCTGGCGGTCTCTACTAAACCTACGGCATATTTATGATCACATTTTTAAGTATAAGAAACATTTTTAGGCTACTTCAATAAATCTTGTGAAAATTAAAAATAAATACGGGCCTAATGGTATCCTCATTGTTTCTAAAAATGCACAGTATAATTGGAAAGTTTTGTATGTATTTAAAAAGTTATCATTACGTGAAATCATTATTAGCAGTATAAAATAGTAGCTTAGTATCGCACATTTAATTAATTAGGGCAAATTGGCTCAAAAATTAGACGCGTGACGTTCCAAGCCATGAAAAATTAAAAAAATTTGCACAGACAAAGAAAATTACTGAATACTATTACATGTAGATGACATAAGACACTATAAGTATTGCACGCGGTTTAACAAAACAAAAATGTAGCCATGTTTTCGGCGACCGTCCAAAATTTAAATAACGGTCTTTTAAAATATACCTACTTCAAAATGTTTTTACAATTGCGTGTCCATCGAACTTTACTTTAACATGCTCTGTCTGTAGAATTCACACAATAAATTAAACTGATTAGGTATGTGAGAAGCGTTACATTTTCTATTATATTTTGGACACAATTCTGCAGCCGGTCTTCGGTCGTTCTTTATGAACAATAAAATAAGTATGCATATACATAATATGCATAATATACATGCATAATTTTTTTATCTATACAATATCTTTGATTGTGTTTAAATTTGAAACAAAGTTTTTCCGTGGAAGATTTTTTGTGCAAGATATAAAATCTAAGTATTTACGTAAAAAACTGTGATGCTGGACATAAATAATTTGTGTATATAATGTATATGTTGTGTATATAAATCATTATAATGATAACATATTGAGATAGAGATCAATAAGAACGGATCGAGTATCATAGGTCTATCTTTCGTGGTGTTGCTGTACTTGAAAAATATAGTTAAATTATATAGTAATAGTGGTACAATAGTGTTCGTCATACGAAATCCAGTTGAAACACTCGAAGGACTTAACATAATTACACAAAGATAAGATTGTAATAATTATCGCGTCCACGTGGATAAAAATTATCGGTCAATGGCCTTATTTTCTGAAAATTATTATCATTTGTATTAAATTTTATTATCACCGACTTATTCCATATAAATTGAAATAAAAAGACTACAGCTGAATAATATGCTATCATTATTGTACTTCAGGATCAATGAAAGTATAGGTTTAAAAATTAAATTACAATTTATTTATCATAGTCTATTTTATACGAAATTATGAATAAATTGTGATGATTTATTAATTAATGTGCAATTTGAGAAATCGAGGATTTTAACAATAATTGTTTATCATCGTAAACTTTATAACAACTGTCAAACTATAAAAATACGTACGTACGTTAAGTAACTGCGAAATTGTTTATAATATTACTACAACAAAGAAATGCTTTAAATCTGGTATTTTAAATCTGTGCTAAGGAGATAGTATGAAAAAAATAGTTCCCTAAAATAAGGAGATAGTATGAAAAAAATAGTTTCCTAAAATAAGGAGATAGTATGAAAAAAATAGTTCCCTAAAATAAGGAGATAGTATGAAAAAAATAGTTCCCTAAAATAAGGAGATAGTATGAAAAAAATAATTCCCTAAAATAAGGAGATAGTATGAAAAAAATAGTTCCCTAAAATTCCGCAAAAGGCCGGGTCGCTGGTTATCACAGAAATTAATCATTGATAAAATGGGTATTTAACAATAAAACATTCGACAGCTGTTATAAATTTTATCCAGCGATGGAAAGATTATGGTCATAAAACAAATTATATAAAACCTTGATTAGTCAAGTCTTCTAGACCACAAATATAGACTTATACCTATACATACAGTACGTAACTAAAAGATTATACATCATGTACAGGGGATTCAGAACCGATAAATAAACTTTATCGTACGACAATCGGTGATGATTATCTATACTGAATAGAAAAAAAAATGATACTGCATCAACTCTGTACATTATGTTCAACCTGTTAGTTTTATTACGTATATGTAATAAAATAAAAACAAAATACCTTAAAGTACTTGGATAGCAAAACGTCAACAACTTTAGTTTTGGTATAAACCAACTTACACATACACTTTTGGCTTTGAAACGCGATTCGACGAACAATTACGTGAGGTACATTACATTAATTGTTACGGGAGGTACATTATAGGGCATTAGTTTAAAGTGTGTATACTAGATGGGCGGATGACATCACCAAAGTCGCATCGAAGACCTGGATGCGGCTTGCACAGGATCGTATAGGGTGGCACAAAAGAGAGGAGGCTTATACCCTGGACGACATGGGCTGATGATGATGATGATACTAGGATAGTAAGAACTCGACTCATATTTATGGGAATACGGATTTTCTTCTGGTTTTAATTTTTTCGTATTACCTACTTGTTTATAGACAAAATATTTCCGAACAGTAACATTGACAGATTTGTATGAAAAGTAAAGATTTTTTAAGTGGAAACTCGCTCGTTTCATATTTATAAATGCTTTCATACGAGTATTCATCCTTAAAGTATGCACACTATTAACACTAACACCTATATGTTGTTTCGTAACGGATTGTATTTTTTTAATTTATGAGCATTCAACCTAAAGTTGCACCAACTTCATAAGTGCGATTTTTTAGTTACCAGAATCACTTCATAATACTAATTTCATAGTACGTAATACGAGAATGAATGATTTCACCCGTACTGACTTACATAATCAATGTATTCAGACCAATTTTGATACAATCGAGAAATATTAAATCAGTTTTCAATTTAACGAAAGGAAAATCACTCGACCTGATTCTGTGAGATACATACCGTTTACAAATAAGTAACCCGTTCATTCTTTACTTCGAAAAACATCACTTACCTAAACATCCAAATAGAGATGTACCAAACGTAACGGCTTAACTCTACTGTTCCACGATGGTCGAATGGATTCCATAGTAATAGTGCAGTGAAAGTGTGAGTAGTTATCCCGTGACCGCGTGCAGTCCAGCCGATGGTCAGACAGCCAGTCTGCCGTCTGCCATCGGAGATGGGAGCAGCGAACTGGAAAAGACATAAAAGTCTTGAATATAAGAAAGAAAGAAAGAATTAGGTACAGAAGATAAATATGTCGATACCAAAGATTTTAAAATTCACCCCAGTAGATTGCTCGCTAGAGAAGTTTTATTTAGAAACCGCGTCTGCCAGTTGACGCATGCGATGTGAGCTTTCTCATATATGAGACGGGCTTTTTTAAAAAAATATATCTTTATTATGCAAACTTAAAACAAATACATAACTAACTTAAAGTTGTACAATACACATGATTTTGTTGTTAACTTCAACAGGCTCAAAAGTCACCTAAAGTTATTTACATAATTAATAATTGCTCAATACAACTTGAAATGTGTCAAAGTTAAGTAATCGTTTTACGTTATCGTATAAATATGTAAGCTATATTGTATATATTTTCCTTTTTTCATGTGACAATAAATAAATAATTATACAAAAAGTACATCACACAAAACGCAAGGAATTCCTCATCAACCAGAAAACCGCGAACCACCGCGTCCCCCGCGCTCTCATAGCACTACGGCGAGAAAGGAGAAACGTTAACCGTGCGGTTCGCACACCGGTCATTGAGACGCGTTATCTTTGCTCAAGAATAAAAGGTAGTGATGCGGCAAGCGATAGGTACCGTATCTGTCGATATATGGTAAGTCAATACCTCATGTTTGGCCGATGCATGAAATTAACTCATTATCATGTGATTTATTTTTGAATAGAATTTATAAGCTTGTTTTAAAATGAAATGTCGAAGAAGTGGAAAATTAATCTCGATGTGAAGTTTATGTAAATAAGAAGGAAAGGGTGTGTTTAAATCAAATTTTTAAAGCTTTGTTTTGAATTACTTGAAGTATCTGATAGTTGGTTTGGCACGTGCTACTTACTCCACACGGGGCAGGCGTAAGTGATACAGGGTTGTATAAATTCTCAACTTGGTTGCAGGACTAAGGTTAGTTTTGTTCACGGTTCAAGAGTGGGCTCAAAGAACCCAGAGCCTGTGCACCTTTAATACGTAAATTGATCACATGCTTAGACCAGTTTACCTTGTTGTCCATTGTAATACCAAGGTAGCGAACTGAATTACGTATGCCGTGATCAACGATTTCAAGAACCCGCTGGGGTATTTTACGGTGCCGAGAAAATAAGATAGCCTCAGTTTTAAAATCGTTCAGTTTCAGTTTCCATTTGGTAAAATAAGAATGGAGCAAGTCAATTGAAAACTGGAGTCCACCGATGATAAGGTCAGAGTCATCAGAAGATGTATAAGAGGCTGTGTCGTCTGCAAAGCAAGCAAGGATCGTACGGGGTTATACAACCCCGTACGATCATATCGTAACCATACGGTTATATCGTTGATATACAACAGGAACAGATACGGGCCAAGAATTGAGCCCTGGGGGACACCAGTTGGCACCGTTTGGGACGAGGATTTGTTGTCACCTATTTGAACCATGAATTTTGTATCTAAAATCATCTTCTGTGTAATTGTAGTTTTGTCTCTAGCAGACACTCTGCAACTATACTAACTATACAAATGATTGGTAGCAAAATCGATTTCACTCTCGGGTTTGAAAACTTGGGATGACTCGTTCTCGTCTAATGATGAGGCATAACCTCTCCAATTTGCATCGCGATAACTAAAGTAATGCGATTTGGGTTTACGACTGAGAGTGCCACCGACTGAGAAAAATATAGAAAGGTGATTAGATAATTAAATGATGAAGAGATAAAAAAAGGCAATTAAAGCATGAACATTATCAATATTGTTTACATTTAGAGCGAGAACTCTTGTTCCCGGTTCTTGCCGGGTTTGTTGAAGTAAGGTCAGCACGATAGTTGACTTCAGTAGGTATATCAGGCGCATAAATAACGTAATCATGATCCAACATATGTTGGAAAAGATTTCTGCCGCGAATGTTACTATAGCTACTGTGCCAAAACTCGTGATTGAAAATATTTGGAACTAGGGGTTTGGGCAAACCCTTTGGCTCGCTGTCAGTGCTCACATCGTCATTCCAGAGGAGAGAGCGCTACATGTTCCATTTCTGTAGTTGATGCCTGAACCTTTTTTGGAATTTAAGTTAATTTCCTATTCCCCTATTTGTTTCATTCTGTATTTATTACAGTCCCGAACGCTCAGTCACTGAACGCTCTGCGGTACCTTAAATTTAAAATACATTTCTAAAACCCTTTTTAACAACCACCGATTTAAAATTGTTCTTGTTCTAAAAAGGGCTATGTCCCTTGCGGGGTAGAGAATTGAACGCCATGTCTTGGCACGCAACTAATTAATTTCTGGGAAAAATCGGTTTCGCCGTATAAAATTACGTTTCCAAATTGCACTGGTCTTCTATGGTCCTTCGAGCCGGATAACACATTTTATTTCAACTTACCCGCACTCTAAAGCGTCTAGATTCCTCGCGGTGGGTCCTTGCGCGCCGTTGACTATGTTAGAGTTCATCGACTCCGTCCTGGAGCCCATGCTGCGTTGTCTGCAGAGGTACGGAGTCACCGCCGGAGATGGAGTGCTGCGCTCCTGAAACATCAAGTAACTGATGTGACTAGGAATAACGTGAGTGACGTACACCCCGCGTCAAACTTTTAGGGTGGCTTTCTACCAAAGCTGTACGAGGAAGCGAGGCGGTGAGCGATGAAAAAATCCGCCAATAGGATCATGCCATTTTAATCGTGACGTGATAATGAGGCGATCCTATTAGTGGATTTTTTCGTCGCTCACCGCTCCGCTTCCTCGCACAGATTTTGTGGAAAGCCACTCTGGTCATATATTGTAAGTTACAAAACTAACAAAGATTGATACTTTTTTAATTATTGAATGATTTTATAATAATGTAAGCTTATATACTCATACTTTGTAAGAAGTGAACTTTAGCCTACCTACTATACAAAAATATTGTACCCATTCAATTTACAAATAAATTTAAACTTTTAAAAGTGATAATTTTAAGCATTCATTACTTAATGGAAATGACTACGTACTTAAAATATTTACGGAAACTACCAATATATACAAGCAAGTTTAAATTACCTACCTACATTTTTCTGTTATAAGTTATAACACCTAAGTTTACTTAATCCAATAATAACCTCGAATGATATCTTTTTCTACAACATAAAGTAAACATTTACCTTTTCAATGAGCCTATTTCTAGGCAAATTGCCTTTTCCAATGGGTAATTTCCATTTTCATAGTAAATAAAGGTCGACTCAATTTCCATCCGCCCTTCATAAAAAGTGCATCGCTAATGCAGCCGGCAGCTCATTGTGAACTCTAATGTAAAAGAGTCGGAGACTAGATTCGAGGAATAGGTGTAAAACCTTTGAAGTGCAAAAGTTAAGTAAAAAAATTGTTTGATGGCAAAGCTCTATAAAAGGTCAGGCAAGTTTTTTTTTAATTTGAGTCAATAATGATGAATAACAGACACGCTATAATATTAATAATGAGAAGCGTGCAGTGTTGCAGTTCGCATTTTTTTTAAATATTACAGTACAAAGAATATAAATAATTATAATGTTAAAGTCGAAATATGAACAAACGTCAGTAGCTCTTCTTACATCGGCGGTATTAATGTTTATGCTTTGCATCGAGCTTCATTCCTGAAACATTTTTTGTCTTTATTTTATAAAGTGCCCTACGGTTTTTTATTATTACGGTCCAAGATAGAGACAAAATAATATATGGTTGTCTAACTAAATCGTAGTCGTCTCCACCCTAATCTATACCTACATACAAATTTCAGGTTTATTTCCACTGCGTCGTGTTTTCGTAAGTGCCAAAACTATCACATCGTAGTAATATTGTAAACACGTTCAGAACAATGAAATTGTTCGGTACTAACGGAGCAAGCGAACAGCTACTATCATCTATAACAATGGCGGCTATGGCGAATTGTTTACATGTTATTGAAAACCGTATCTAAACTTGTTCCATAGACAAACGTCCGTCGTCATTGAGCAATTAAACTCAGTCGTATCGTAACCAAATATTTTACTGTTTTTATAACATTTTACAATATTCTGTACACACGCCAATGTTGACGCACAAAAATAACAAAACACTTATGATTTTTGCAAAAGTAACATGATTGAACAACAAGAATTCTCAACAAACACACTTTTCTTGTAAAAATGTGGAAAGACTTGAACTTTGAATTTGATATAGTCTTCTAAATTCAGTATATGTGACAGCTCAGTGTAAACCATGTTCAGTCACTGCATAGATTCCATTTTCTTTCACAATCGTATTTCCTTGAAAAATATTATCGAACCCTTATCGTTTCTAAACTGAAAAACTGGAATTGAAAAAAAAAACGGAATGTGCTAAATAATAAAAAATAAACAAAAAGTTGAACGAGGTACGAACTTACAAAATTAGTATAAATAAAGGTGCGTCAAGTCGGTGCCTACTAATAAAAAAGAGCCCTATTTATACTGAGTTCAATTTTAACTGTAACTAAAATAATATTTTTTAAATCTGACAATATAAGAGAAAGTTTGTAAGTTATAAGGCTTAATAATCGAACCCAAACTTACAGAGAATTTGAACTTTGAACATTTAGTGCCCCAGAATCGCCCGCCTAGTCTCAACACTCTGTGCTAACTTGTCAAAGGACAAAACTCGTATAACTTAGCAACTAACCTGTTGATTAGGACCACAGCACGTGGCATTGTGACATATGTCATTTGGAGGACAATGAAGAGCACATGGAGCCTCGGCTGATGCTCCACTCGCCACCTGAGAATAGAAAATAATTCAAAAATAACTCAAAATTGAAAATTTAAGAAACCCCCGACTTTGGAGATACACTTTTTCCTGGTCATTATCAGGTCCCCAAAGATGCGAATATGGGAAAGGACTGGTCCTAAACATTTAAGCTCAAACTCGAACCACCACTTTTCCAGAGATCCCATCAAAGATACCCTACGATCTTGGAAACTACTGGTCCAATTTTTATCAGACATATCTCATCTTCGACGAGAGGCTATCGACAAAATTCTGTGTTATATTAAAAAAAAACCCGGTGCAAATCAGTTCATCGGTTTTTGAGTTATGTATGATGCCACAGATAAACGCGTCAAATTTATAACTAGGAGTGTCAAACTTGTCAGGAGTTAAAATGACTAATACATAAAGCGTTCGTTTAACAAAAAACTATGACACGCTACCTATACTAATAGTAATAACGTGTATTATTTTAAATTATAATATTAATGATGTGATTACCAATATCAGGTATTACTAGTTGTATGTTTTATTTATTGATAATTAAGTATTGAATAATTTATAATAATAATAAGTGTCGTGTCGTGCCGGCCATAAAGAATAGCACCACCCCAATTCTTCCCGTGCGTGTCGTACGAGGCGACTAAGGGATTTTGTGGATACTATTCTACACCTAGTAGACGGCGATAGGCTCGCCACCTATCACATTTGTCCACCAAATCTTACGACGAAAAGTCGGAACTATCTATGATGAAGGTGGTTCCTCTGTCTTCCCCCTCGGGGATTATGGACGTGACAGTTATGCTTATGAATAATTTATACAATAAAAACGCCTGATTCTAGAGGTTTTTTTCGTAACAACTAATCTTTGATCAATTCTATAAACTGCGATCGATAAGGATGCGAATTTAAGATAATATGATATCGACACAAAATCAATACCTGAGTATTTCATAGTCATAATGCGACAGAAAGAGTAGTCGCTACGGAACCACTACGTCTAATCTTTG
The DNA here is from genome assembly GCA_947369225.1 of Hofmannophila pseudospretella. NCBI lineage: Eukaryota > Metazoa > Arthropoda > Insecta > Lepidoptera > Oecophoridae > Hofmannophila > Hofmannophila pseudospretella. The sequence goes on from OX376316.1 coordinate 11,200,764, forward strand.
ATACTTTGATCAATAATCTTGGTCATTTACATAAAATACTAACCGATATTTAAGTGACGAATAATGAATAGTCAAGTAAACTGATCGCTTGAAAGATAACGATATCTAAAGTGCCGCAATATGTAATAAACAGGTTTTAAAGAGTTCAACATTGTTGCATATCGATCTAGCTTTGTAATAATACAAAGCTAGATTGTATTGTTATAAATTAGTTGGTTATATAACGGAGGAAAAAGTTTACACATTAAAGCCGTCTAAGGGTCAATTTACATTACCGCGGAATGGAATGGAAGCGAATTTTCGCAACGTAATTGTACATAGCATAATGAACTTTATGTCAATTGTGTAACATACAAACTAAATACGAGCCAAAAAAGAGGTCGCGCGTCTTCCTGGGAATCCTCGCGCATTGTCGAGAATTCCCCTAGCTACTTTTATTTTTTGGCTCGTATTTAGTTTGTATGTTACACAATTGACATAAAGTTCATTATGCTATGTACAATTACGTTGCGAAAATTCGCTTCCATTCCATTCCGCGGCAATGTAAATTGAGCCTTACTGGAACTTGCGGTTATACTACTGACAGTTTTATAATGTTTATGTTCCGCTTACAATGTCCCCAGAAATAAAATGAGTCGTAATCGTTAGGCGATATGATATTGAATACGAGAAGTTGCTAATTGATATATTTTTTCTTTTATAAATGCTAAATAATAATACATTAATAAATTTAACTTAAACATGCACATGAATAATATATCAAATAATGTTTTCGTCGATTTTCATCGTCTTAAGAAACCTCAAATCACGTACGTAGAACCTTCTCTTATAAATTCTAGGCCCGTTTTAGAAACTGAAGCTGAAACTCGAATTAATCTCGAAACTTCTTGACACGTTTTGAATAATGAATTCGGGGGTGAATCTTGAGCTTTGACCCTCGAGTTCTAACACTCAAGTGAAACTGGTTCGAGCATGACTTGATAACTTATTATTACTAACCGACCGAGTTACGAACTAAACTTGGAGCTTGTATTTCATGAAATTACTGTACTTGTAATTACACGTCTGACTAAACATAAATTATTAGTTTATTATCATTTATCATTATTAGTTTGTAACTGTTATGTTGTATTCTTTAAATATCCGATTGATAGAGCGAGCACTCTACGTTTGATACGATTTTATTATGACGACGAATGACTGTAGAGGAAGCAAGAGAGGCATGCCAATACAGAGATTCGTGGCGCTCCATTCTCTCTGCCTCTCCATCGCCGTAAGGGATATAGCGTGAAGTTATGTATGTATGTAACTGTTAGGTATGTGTGCGTACTGGATTAAAACTATTTTATTCTATTCCACATAAAGTGACGTCAATGTTTGATATAGCATAAGTCAATGACCTGGAGTGACTCGTTAAATTAAAACATAGCGACGAAACTTCACCCTCACTCTTACACGATCTATTATATTCATATGTGTGAGCGTAACAGCTCTATTTAGTTTTAGCTTTAGATTTAGTGTACACCCCTGACACCATAGTGTAATAAAAATAGTGTCACAGTCAGAAGTTCAGAACCAACAGAAGTTTTAATGATAGGGCTTTTTTCTACGACCATCGAAAATTCAACGATTGAGCTATTTAAAAGTGGTAGAATAAGACTTGTTCGGAGGGAGCGAACTAAATCATGACACATTCGCATTGGCAACTACTAACACTGTTTCATTACACCCTGTAAGAGCGATAAGAGCGAGCGCAAGCAATTGTTGTCTGAAAATAGATAGTTTATCAGACTATCGATAGTTTCTAATCCTATAGATACGGATAGCAACCATTGTTTCTATCGATCTATCTTTTTAACCCCCGACCGACCGAGGAAAAGCCACCTCTTCCAACAAAATTCTGTTACATAAAAAAATCGGGTCCAAATCGGATCATCGTCGGTTGTTGAGTTATAATGCCACAGACAAACGCGTCAAACCTATAGTGGTATAGGTTTGACGCGTTTGTCTGTGGCATTATAACTCAACAACCGACGATGATTTGGACCCGATTTTTGTATGTAACAGAGAATTTTGTTGAGTGTTCTTAGCCAGGTTCGATAAAAAAAGGACTAGCGATTTCCAAGATCTATTACCGAATATACTGGAGTATATTTGAAGTCAGGTGGGATATCTGGAACGGTAATAGCTAGATGGTTCATTTAACATCAAATTGTCACTTTATGGGGTTTGCTGGAAGAGATCTCTCTCAGAGACAAGTCACGTCCTTTGTGCTTCACATGTTTTTGTCTAAGTTTGTAACATATTCTGTGTGTGTACAATAATGAGTTAATAAAGTTCGAGTTTTAGTTTAGGACCATAGGTACCTTCCCACATCAGAAACCTTGAGGACATAATGACCGGGAAAAAGTAAGGGGATCTCCACAAAGGCAAAGTCATTTATTGCATAACTACAGGTACATTAATAGATCTTATAAATTATATTCATTCGCCTACCATTTTTCTTGGAGTACAATATAGTAATAGTTACATATTTAAGTGTTGTAATATGTATAATAATAGTTACATATATAATTGGTTGGTCGGGGGTTTCCTTAATTTTTTAATTTAGAGTTATCATGATTTGTTTTATTATTATTAGTATTGATGTAGAATAAAGTGTAAAAGTAAAATACATTTTATTATTGCACAATTAAAAAACAACAAACAAAAGATAGAAAAGGTAATAGTGAAGTACAATTTAGGCGGCCTTATCGCTAAGAGCGAATTAAATTAAATAATTTAAATTTTAAAACTTGGGAACTTTTTGCAACAAAGTATAGTATAGTTTATGTAGTCTATGTATTATTTTATGTATGTTTATCATTATCTATTTAAGTATACATATTTTAGTATTTTATGTACTTAGTATATATTTTTTTAAATCTTTATTTTTTGAGCTTAGTCGCCTGTGCGACTATGTCGCTCGGTACAATTTATATACATAAAATTATAGGTTATATAAATAATGTATGCACAATTTATATACATTATTTATATAACCTACCTTCTCGTAGCTTTAACTAATTTGTACAGTGCCTTGGCCGAATCCGATAAGGGAAAGGCCAAGGCGCTGTTACAGCCCCCCATATCCCATCCAATAAAAGATATTTTTAAAAATGTATCTCGCCTGAGATTATTATTATTTATTATTGTAAATAAAATTCTCTTATATAACGTTTTCCATAAACGTTGCACACCTACTACCTCTTTCTCGATATCATTTCCTCTGCCCGAAGGTTGCTTGGAAGAGATCGCTCTTAGCGATAAGGCCGCCTAAATTGTACTTCACTATTACCTTTTCCTATCTTTTGTTTGTTGTTTTCTATTTGTGCAATAAAGTGTATTTTACTTTTACTTTATAATACAAGCCGTATACTGACCTCATTCCCGTCCAGGGGTAACTCAACAAACTCCGGCTGTATGGTGGTGGAGTGGATGCCTTCATTGTGGAAGAACTCTTTCACTTTCTCCGCTATCTTCATGTACTCCGATAAATTTCTACACCTACAAACAAACGTATCAAATATCAAACACAAATTCCAGAATTAAAAAAACAAATGTTTGTATACACCAAATAAGATAATTGTAATTTGTTCCAAGTGCATATGTTCTCGAAATAATTCAAGGTTTTCATTTCAGTAGTTTTCAAGGTGACTGTTGAATTTTCTTTGAAAAGCCGTGACTGACTAGTAAAAGGATGAACAAAAGAATGACTAGACGATTCAAACCGAACTTTGTTTGTTTGCATTCTGATGATTTTATTCTACACCTAGTAGATAGCGATAGACTCGCCACCTATTACGTTTGTCTACCAAAACTTACGGTGAAAAGTGGGAACTACCTATAATGAAGGTGGTTCCTTTGTCTACCTCCTCGGGGATTATGGACGTGAGAGTTATTTATGATTTAATTTTTTATTTTGAACTGTACTACGATTAATTTTAAACGAAACGTGGTAGAATGGACTTCCATCATAATTATTTTATAAACGGTTCTGTTTATTTTATTATGAAGTTCAAATATTGTGATATCATTGGGAACGAATGATAATATAGGGTGGGCCATGAATTAGTTAACAATTGAAAAAATCATATAAAGAAAACCATTTGACATATTTTTAAAATTGTTTATTTACAAGAAAGTTAGTTATTTGGAATTTATTTTTTAAAAATAACATCATCTAAATGACCACCGTTTCGATTTTTGCACTCTTCTAAGCGAACACCGAAATTTTCGAATACTCGTCGACAAAGAGACCGCGAGATCGCTGACATTTCTTCACTAATTTTTTCCTTTAGTTCACGTAGTGTTTTTGGTTTATGGGTGTAAACACGACTCTTCAAATAACCCCATAAAAAGAAGTCTGCTGGCGTTAAATCTTAAATCTGGATCGCTGACATTAGTGAAGAAATGTCAGCGATCTCGCGGTCTCTTTGTCGACGAGTATTCGAAAATTTCGGTGTTCGCTTAGAAGAGTGCAAAAATCGAAACGGTGGTCATTTAGATGATGTTATTTTTAAAAAATAAATTCCAAATAACTAACTTTCTTGTAAATAAACAATTTTAAAAATATGTCAAATGGTTTTCTTTATATGATTTTTTCAATTGTTAACTAATTCATGGCCCACCCTATATATACACGAGTTTTGAACAAAGAATCATTGTTTTTGCAACAACTCCCAGGTTCGCGATTCCTTTTAAAATATACAATGGAGATTGGAGATGAGATCGATTTAAACAAACTTATCGGTAAATTATTATCCAATCGTTTTAAAGATTCGATTAACTGTTCACAAGAACTGACCGGTCTCACAGTTGTTATTACAGGCGGCCAAAGACACCCATTTGCAAAATAATTAACTCCGATGAACACTCCCGTCAATATTGATTCTTAATACAAAATACTTCTACCGAATTAAACCGTTTCAGAATGTCAAATTCCCAGAATGTCCAGTTCCCAAAACGTCAAAATTCCAGAAAGTCCAATTCCCTAAACATATTAATTGAGGCTCTGAGTTTTTGAAATTTATTTCTTTAACTTTCAAAAGTCATTAAATAAATTGTCCTTTTATGTACCCTGACTGAAGAAGGAAGATGTGGAAATACCCTAATTAAAGGTGTAGAGCGGTAGTACAAGAATTCGGAAATATAAAGAGCCTTCACACAAGGATGTATGGAGGCTCTTACATTAGCGACACGGACCTGTGTACTGTCTCTTAATACAAGAAGGTATGTATGAATGAATGAATACTCTTTATTGCACAAAATTAGTGTGATACAATGCGTATAAAACGATTAATACAATCTAGGCGGTCTTATCGCTAAAAGCGATCTCTTCCAGACAACCTTTTAATAGAAGGAAGGAACCTTTTAAGGTATGTACAACCCATTAAGATTTTAAACGTGTTGCAGGCGTTGTCATAGAATAAACTCTACATTGTGTCATTATTAGAAGAAACACTCATGACGTCACATGATAGGAAGGACATAAGTACATAGATAAATTCCCTGTATACCCACTTAATGTCACATAATCTAGGCCATCAAATAACAGCATAAAGCGCAATATAACACAGACGCAAAGAAATAAAGTTCATTGACACACATTCCGGGACAAAGACTGGTCTGTGTTGGAATGGCGCCAAAACATATTTATTTTGAAACGGTTTTCAAAACCAAACATTGGCACAGCTGGACTGCAATTTTTCCGCTGTGCAAAATTCCAACAAACTCCATAATTGTTTTTTTAAGGCAAAGGGAACTGAGCCCATACAGTCATGTCTGACGTAAACAACTCTTTCACGTCTTCATTAAAATGCTGGTGTGACACATTTCAATGCTATCTAGGAGAATCTTCCACGCTTCTGTACCATCCGAAAAAAAAGAAGGCGTCCCGGACGCAGTATGGCTCTTCAAAATCCAGCCAAGTACGGATCGGGCTGCAGCGTTTATTTGACTTTACTTCACTGTCCCACACATTATTCACATCTTGTCGAAGTTCTTCGAGCAAGAAACACCATTCTTACTAGAAAAGCACTACTGTAAAACAATTTGCAAGACAAAATGAAACAAAGCTGACATGGATGCCACAAAAGCGCGGGAGAAACTCCAAACTCTTCTTCCATATTCTATAAATGATAATTAAATAACGGAAGTCTTTTTACCCAAAAATAATATGCACACTGAATTCATGCATGCAGCGGTGCCACGCTGAATTGTCAGGGAAAGACTTTGGACGAGAAAGGACCAAGAGCGGCAATCTAGTTTGTTCAAACGATGGAAAATACATAAAAAACGAATCAAGAATCTAATCCGATTCTATCATATCAGGTATTTGAAACTGTTAATTTATATACGCGATTTAGACAAGTAACAAACATTGATTAGATATGATAGAGTATTGTATAAAAATAAAGGTTTTATCAACTATTGACTCTAAATTGCTAGACTCTAGATTTTAAGTTTTCTAGGTATTTTCTTGATACATGTACAGTTTACAACAAAAGTGACCAGAATGGGTGACATTAAATTGATCTGGGTCTTTATTTGAGCAAATTTGTTCCACGACTTTTGTACCTAAAGGCAAATATAATAAATAGATGGACAAAGGACCAAACCACTCACTCTAGGATTTTATCTCCTCAACGATAACACCTAGGAGGATTTAGAATAGGAAAGGAAGACAAAATGGGTAAAGAATACGGGGTAAGATTAACCGTCACACAATTTTTAACCGAAGACAAAAAAGAGGTGGTTCTCATTTCGACGGGTATATATGCGATCGTCTTTTGTTTTATCCGGACGTCTTCTGATTTTCCGGTTGTCTTTTGTTTTTCCGATCGTCTTCTGTTTTTCCGGTCGTCTTCTGTTTTTCCGGTTGTCTTCTGTTTTTCCGTTCGTCTTTTGTTTTTTCCGGTCGTCTCTAAAGACGAATATAGCTATTCATTTATGGTCCCATTCATTTCACATCACTCCTTCTTTCCTTGTCAGATCTATAAGAGGTCTGTTTTGTCATCCATTGCGATTGTAAATCCTTCTGGGTTTGGTAATCATCGGGGAGGGCGAATTTGAATTTGAGTGGCGGGTCCTTTCCCCCCATTATTTTAATATTTAATCATGAATTTGTGCAAAATAACGACGCCTGATTTATTAACTAGAAATAAGTAAGTTCGTTAGACTATTGGACAAACGCAGCCATTGTTTCCAAGCACCCAAGTAACCCATTTAGATTAACCTTGTGTGTGTGCAAATACACAAGTGGTCAGCATGAATCGGGTGCGTTATCAGGACGTTCTAAAAGGCCCTGTTTCGATAAGGCATTATAATATTTATAACGTTAGTAATTGATACCAGAGATGGATCTAATATGGGGGCGAGAATTTACTTGCACTGGTTTTGAAATTATGTACTACGAACGGTATGAAAAAACGCACATACAAACGCCATACAACTCATAAAACCTCAAACAATTTGACATTTTGTCATTTATCACTGTCATTTGTTTCTGAATGAACTTTTGAGGAAGTTGATGTTCGAGGAAGTGTACCCAAGTCCATGACGTAACAGACCGACTGGACGTTCCGGTAATATGACCTAACGCCCCTGAGGGATCCGAATATCGACTATAAACGTTGTGTAGAATTATTTCGATATTTAGTCGATAAAAAATATATCTGTATTTATTGTCCCCTTCCTATGTTGTGGGGTATCGTTGTTAAGAGCTCATACGATCAAAGTACGAAAAAAAATACATATACCCGGAGATAGACCCCGGGCCCGACTCCTACTAAGCCGGTTTATTTTTATACGGATTAAATTTTTGATAAAAAAAATTCATATCAACGGGTAGTATCCTAGGAAACGGTGCGAATACTTGTTTTGTACTTAAAAATAGTCTCATCCTTATAATCAAAAGCTAATTCCTGGAAATAACTTGAAGAGGTCGGCGTCTGTATTTCCCGAAACCTACAACCTTGGGATCTTCAAGGCCAGAGTGAATAGGCATTTACTGGACCCGCATGCTCCATCGTCGACCTCATCGTCGCTTACCATCAGGCGAGATTGAGGTCAAATGCGGGTTTAGTAGTAAATAAAAAAATAAAAAAAGGCCAAATAGGATAGCAAAAAGTGGACAGCAATAGTTCCAGCCGTATACCTCATCAGAACAAAAAATCGTTCTAATACAATCGTCTAAAAGAAGAAGAAATTTATTTGAAGCTAAAACGTTAGAAGTCTATAGGTAGAGTTAACCACACTGAAAAATATTGCAGACTCATAGACGAAAATGGAGAATGTTTGCTTGGAAATAGGAAACATAACAACAAAGCCCTATCGAGTTAAACGCTTATCGATCACAAAAAACATACAACGTGCGTGAATGGAGCCACAAGTAAGAGGTTCTTGGAACAGTTATTTGTAAAATTCATTGAACAGCGTTTGGCAAAACAGAAAGCAAAGGGCCGTGTTGTAAATCGTTTTGTTTTATTGGTCCCATGTCACGACATCGGCAAACATATCGGTACCGACTAGGAAAGGAAACGATATTTTGACGATTTTTGGAAATTCTCAAGAAAATTGATTCTATGAGGACGTAAATAAGGAAAAGTAGTTTTAGAGACAATATAAAACACAATATTATTGCTCCTGTAGTATTTCCTTTGCAGGCACTGATTAGAAATGCGCGCTGCACCGTCCTCTACACGCGCCGCCTCCGCCGACTATGTTAGACGGCGCGCCGACCGCGAATTTTCCGAATTCTCCAAACTCTTCCCAACATTTTTAAATATTCTTCCAACACTTTCTCAACATTTTCCTGACTTTTCCATCTTAATCTGATATTCTCCCGACTTTGCTCAAAAAAAAATCCGACTTTACTCAAACTATTCCCAAGATTCCCGATTTTATCCCATATTTTATTTTCTGCTAACTTTTTCCACCTTTCCCAACATTTTCTTATACAAAATGTATAGAAAAAAATATGTAATAAAGTATATTTATATTTTGTATTGTATTGTATAAAAAATAACGCGGTGCACAACAGATAGAGGCGACACGTCGGCAGCGCGAAATGCTTACGCACTTCGTGAAATGCGCCATTACGCTATGTGTCTACGACATATATAATCACGGGCACGTACCTAATATGCGCACTGGCAATTATCCTGTCGCCGGCGAGCTGCCACACGTGAAACTCGTGCACTGCCAGCACCCCGTCCACTTTCTCCAGCAAGCGCCTCTGTATAGCGTCCACCTGGTCAAACACGAGTGCTCGTCAGTTACTAACTGTATGGGGCTCTGCTGCGATCCGAATTCGGAAGATACTTCCGAGAAATTACGGTCCGAAGTACTTGGTTATGTAAACATATGGACGCTCGCACACTGCAGTCCGAATCACTTCCGTGAATTCTCGGAACATATTCATTGCGTGATCGGACCAGCTTTTTTAGGAAGTATCTTCCGAGTTCGGAACGGAGCAGTGTGTGAACGCTTATTAGGGCGTTCACGCACTGCTCCGATGATTCGCGATACACCGGGCCGGACACGAACCGAACCGTTTTATTTTATATCGGTTACAGTCGGCGGTGAAATAAAATGCATTTTTCTTTACTAACAAGTTCCTACAATAAAAATTGCTAATTACTTCGATCCATTTTTACCGTAACGAGAAATGTCCACTAATTGATGAACTTAGATCTGGCAACCCTAGTAACGCGGCAATATACACCTTATATCAATGCATAACTGCCTCAACACAAACACAATTAACCCACCTGAATATGCGTTGGCACGGTCTGCAGCAGTATGAGGGCCGACTCTCTCAGCAGAGGCCACACGGAGGCCAGGATCAATAACACTAACACTATACTGAGCGCTGGGTCGATGTAGTATTTGTACTCCCATTCCGTCAGCCACACTACTAGAGCTGAGGCCACTACGATTAGGGAACCTAGAACAATGAACATTAGTAAAATGATAGTAATTATCTAATAGTACATTGTGTAACGAGTGCATGCCACACTGCCTCACAGGCTACGATTGTAATACACAAGGTATGACATATGTACGACAATGTGGCCCTTAGCGCACGTGAGACATGCGATACTTTACGTAATAATTTAGAAAACAATTTCAGTAGTCATATTCCTCAAAGTTAGCGTACAGTAAGAAAAGGCCACTTCACGAGGTGTTATTATAAAAGCGGTACAAAAATATCTTTGCGTACAGGAATAGAACTTTGAACCTGTGATCTGTTTCTTTGTGACAACTACATTTTCTGAAAAGGAAAAACATTAACCGTTAATTTGCTCCGCTATTAGTTACCGCGACTAATGCCTTGTTATTAGTAATCGTTTATTTATATTTCTATTGTAATTAGCCACGTACTAGACGAGTGCCCGAGATTTGCCTATCTCATCCGAGTTACCTCATTGTTTATAACTTTATAAGTTACACGCGCCACGCCGACCCGCGTAAAACGAGGAAAGTCCGAACCTTTCACGTGCCAGTGTTCCCAACTTTTTATTTACTTCTGATTCTTTTTTTCTACTTTGGGTAACAAAGAGTTATGCGGGCTAAAGTTACCGCCCGCTGAGATTCTCGAGAAAAGTAAAATCGATTTGAATTTGTTATAGGATCGCGACTCGACAGAACATACGATGAATTGATATCGATAAATTATGTTTTATGGCTACTGTTATTTAATATGCAACGGTATAAGTGTAGGAATGTAGAGTATCTACAAAGTAGAATGAGCAATGTTCCGTTTACATTTTTGAGTAATTTCGTCGTCTGCCGGTCGAAAATGTTTCTGTTATTAAATACCAGCTCAAACTCAAAGCAAGATTGGAATTTGTGCAAATATTTCGTCATTTCCGACAATTCAATTATGTCTTCCAATTTATTTTGTTGTGTGCTTAGTAGTTCCTAGTTCGGAGGTCAGCGATTATTGTAAAGTAACTGGTTGCTCACTAACTTTATTAAGTTTAATATAACATATGCTTAAGTTCCTACTGGTGTATGGACTATGAATCCATTGTAATCTTATTGCACAAATAAACTATTCTTATTCTTAGCGTTTATAAAGTAATTAGTTAATTTATTCAGATCAATGTCAGAATTATCTGTATGGAACGGTAATCCGTCCGTTGCTTACTTAGTGGCGCTGGCGGTACGGATTTTCTTTATGGATATTCTAATGAATATTCCTGTCACCGCCACTTTGTAAGCATGTCGTACCTACGCATGACTAACCCGAACCAGTGGCAGAACCTCTTCAGGTTTCAACAGGACTACCCATCTATGTAAATTCTGTCGCCAAATATCTTCGGTTTGGCGTTGATATGTTCCGGCAGTGTTTATAGAAGAGTCATTGCTTACTAAGCCCACGTGATCCATCTTAGATTTCATCGTCACTAAGGTTATATTGAGATCAAATCAAACGCGGGTTTCGTCATAAATAAAAAAAAAAAATTGTAGCAATGAACGATTAATATATAATTCTAATTATTTAACTACACAAGTAGGATGTATTTTATTTATCTACTATATAATTATTGTAATTTATTTATACTTATTATTTATTGTACTCCAAAGCTTACCCACCATAAAAGTAGTCTAAACTGTCCTAAATCAAAGCTTGGCTGGAAGAGGTCCCTATGGGATAAGCCCGTCTTTGTACATATTTTAATGTTTATTTTCTATTTTCTGTGTATTCTTTTGTGTGCAATAATGAGACTACAAACAAACAAACAAGTTTAAACTTGATACTTTTGTAGGTATTTTCCACGTAGACAATCATGTTTTTCTTCCAAGTTATCATTTCAATGACAATTTTGTAATTGCATTGCGGTAATCCATAACCACTCCTATTGGTGACCTTGGTGGGATTAATTAAAGATAACTTTCATAGTGACCATTGCAACCGATTGAAATAACATGTGATAAGATTTGTTGCAAAGTGGGACAAGGTTTCTGGTACTATAGGTAGTTCCGCACATTTGGTTTACGATTTCGAAATTATGTCAATGGCATACGACGACGCGAATATTTGGCAGAATTTTATTATTTACTTCCTTTTTTTAAAAGTAGCGCATATTGGTATCGGTTATTTGTCTGTTTCCGTATCTTGTATTTACTCTGGGATCACATGCATTTTGCGGAGACATTTTCCTCTCTTTTCAAATAAAAGTATCGTTTGAGTAAATATAATAAGTCGCCTAACTGTTATACTGTGTTTGACGTAGCATAGCTAGAGGTTATTAAATTTACTTATTGGTGTAAGTATAAATATACGGTATACAGTTATGTATGTAGTTCGCGTTACTGGATAATATACCCAAGTAGGTATGTATACCTATTTAGCCAACAAGCCCATACTTGTATTAAGTGTTCATTCCAAGTTACAACAGTAGGTAAAGGTAAGTAATAAATTATGGATCATATACTAGGAAAACCGCAATTTATTTCTAGTGGATCATAAATATGTCAAACATTTAGTAATGCTGTTCGGATACTGAAGTATTAATGGAACAAAGAATGTGACCATAACTCGTATTATTTAATTGTGGTAAGTATAGCTTAACAACAGATAAAAAACGTAAGAATTAAAAGGAATTTTATTTATCATCAAGGTAGGTAACTTGTAACAGCAATATGAAGTAAGTAAGTGAATCCCTTCAGTGCATTTATATATTTTTATCAAAGTATCACGACTACTGGATTCGGGCTGTTGCTTTGCGGCAGAAATAGGTAAAAAAAAGATAGTACCACCCCATGCTGACTCTGCACAGAGTCATACCACCTTCAAATACTAATATTAATCTTTCTAACAAGATCATTGAAAGCTAGTTCCGCAGCTAATCGACAATATACGAGAAAATGTTGATGTTATATTGTTTCTAATCATCGTGACCAAGGCTGCTACCGAAACACCGGTCATTGATAGATTTTAACCTTCAGACATAGAATACTGCATATAAAATGACCACTTCCTCTCCCCCACCAATTCTAACACTTTACGTCTGGTACCACGGCCTGGTACCACATCTCCTAAGACATTGTCATTGGTTGTTTTTTTATGTTTGACATAAAATATTTAAAAAAATACGTTTCCGGCTGTTATAGCAATTTTGATCGATAGATTTCTAAAAATCTAAATAATCTTGAATTATTTCTTTTTTATCTCGATGTAACTTAGTAGATAAATCTTTTTTCTGGCTGTTATTGTAAGATATATTGATCGATGGATTTTTTAATCATAGATTAGGGGTGAAAGTGGCTCTTTGCTGAAGAATATAAAGTTTTGGAACGCTGGGAGAAATTAATATTTCGAGAGGCTATTTGAGGTTGATGCGTATGATCAAGGTTTTTATTTATTATAAAATAGGCTTAGAACAGGCAAACGGGCCACCTGATGGTAAGTTGTCACCGTTGCCTAGAGGCACAAGCAATACCAAAGGCATTCCTTGTGCGCGGCTGTTCTTGAAAGAATAGGTTTCTTGAATAGGAATAGGATTTTTGAAGCACCCCATGTCGTGGTGTAGCGGAAATACGTCAAGGGGATGAGTGTTCCACATTTTGCATGTGCGCGGTAAAAACATTCGCATGTTTTGGGTTGAGTTTGCACGTGATAAGAATTTAATTTACTTAAAAATTAGTCACAGCCTCCGTTGGACAAAGTAATTTCCTTGTTGAAAGTATTATAGTCAATGTCAAGGCAAACGGCTCAATTTTTGGACCAAGGTAAATAACATACCCACTAACAAATAACTTTTGTAGACTTCAAATATTTCTGGGATTCCAAATTTTGTTTACCTATTATGATTCAAATAAGGGGGCGTCCATTAATTACGTGAGGCGATTTTGGCGATTTTTCGACCCCCCCTCCCCCCTTGGTGAGATGTCGTGAGATTTGGCTCCCCCTTAATCTCACGTGAGATTTTTCAAAATGCGTATTTTTAGTGTAAATACGTTAACAAACCGCGATAAATATTATTGTGTAGGATTTAGCCATATTTTAGTAGAGAAACATGTTTTACTTAATTTAACCAAGTTTACTCGCAATTTTACACTGTTTCTTGCGGGAAAAAATTATTATGTGATATTTGCCAAGACCGCCCTTCTCCCCCACGTGAGATTCGCCTCCGAACAAATATAAAACAACAAACATGAGATAGAAATACAATTTAGGCGGCCTTATCGCTAAGAGCGATCTCTTCCAAGCAAGGAGAAGCAGGACCCCTAACCAAGAAAAAACATGAATAATATGGTCATTTTTTAATATTATGTCGTAGTAACTACGACTAAAAATTATCCTGCAATGTTTATATATTCTCATACAACGGTTTAAAATTATGTAGCACCTTTCAATATGTAACCATGGATCGCATATTGATACAGGATCATCGGTTCAGTAACGTACCTGACCATACGTTCTACGCCTTAGCTCTACACAGAGATGACACAAGACTTAAGGCTTATCATTAAGGATGTTTCTTGTAACTCACATTATGTTAAATACACGGGCATCGATAATCGATTCCCGAACCCGCTCACAATCTAATTTATGAGTGAGTTTTATTTAGGTTTAGCTTTAGATTTGGTGGCCACTCCGGAATCGAAGCCAATTTCATATCATCTAATCAATCTGAGTGCCAAAAAACTACGGTCATATGACATGAGATGATTGTTGAGTCACTTGCCTTTAATTCCTTATTTGGTCGCGATATACAGTTTTTAGTGTTCTTCTATGAATATAAACAATTTTTTATAACACATAAATTAAAAATAAATTTAGTATGGAGCTTCAGAGGCAATGTGGCTAAGACTCCTATGCGGGAGGTCCGGGTTCGTAACCATGCAGTGTCATGTATCAATGAGTTTTTTGTTTTTTTCGAAGGACTTACGTACATTTACCGACTGCTTATCTAACGTGAAGAAGGCAATGGCCAACCACCCCATTAAATCTGCCAAGAAAGATCACGACCCTCATCCATGAGGAATACGACTAAGAAGAAATATGATGAAGCAGTCAGGCTGCCTTTCCGCCAAAGGTGCGCGAGGAAGCAAGGCGGTGAGCGAGGTAAAATCCGCCAATGTGATCACTCCATTTTAATCGTGACGTGATAATAAGGCGATCCTATTGGTGGATTTTTCCTAGCCCATTGTTCCGCTTCCTGGCACAGCCTCACAAGGTCTCACTTACCTAAAGCATCCGATAAGACGTGAAGAAACACTCCCTTCATGTTCATATGCCCCGGGTCAGTTGGCGCCTTGCGCGGGGTCTGTTTGTTATTGGCCACTTTGTCAGTTTTGACCATCTCGTCAGTCTCCTCGGTGTCGGTGGCGTTATGGCCTAAGGCCATATCCGCGTTGCTGTTCACTATTTCTGCGAGATGCCTCACGTTTGATGGTGGTGGGACCCCGCCATGAGAGTGGCCGTGACTGCTTCCGTGTTCTAAAAACAATGTTTAGTATTGAATGTTGCCACTGTAGTTCGGTGCATTAAATTAGGAGAAGGAAGCTTGAAAAGGTATCAGGGAATACACACTTTAAGGAGTTGTAACTATTAATTTTGGAATTCGCAAGAAAAAAAATCGGTCGACGTTAGCATGTTTGGATTTTTTTCTTATATATCCGAAATTTATTTACGCGCAGTACCTCCGTATGAACGATGAGCAGAAAGCAATTAATTTTATCTATAAAATTACTTAGGTATAGGTATTAATGTAATTATTATTTTTTAAATCCAGAACAGGTAAATAATAAATATTAAGGCTAATAACCTTTGCGCAACAACATGAGCAACAAGTAAATTATATACCTATGAGGGACAAACCGAAATGATCGAACCGACCAAAAGGATATAATTAAATTATTTTTCATTGTTTTTCGAAGTATTCCCCGGTGCAATTTATGCACTTTTGCATTCGTTCAAACCAATCATTAAAACAGTAATTCCAGTTTGAAGTTAACGTTGACAAAATGGCCGATTTGTTAGCTTCTACTGCTACTTCTGGGTCTTCAAACCGCTGACCGCTGAGGTTGTAAGTATGTATTCGTTATTTTTTTCCTCCACTGTACTAGTAAAAGTAGGTATCCTATGCTCACGGCCCTTGCTCGGGATTGGACAGATTCGGGATAGGACAGATTCTTGATTCCGCAAATTCCCAATTCGACAGATTAGTGGATTGGGCAGATTCTTGGATTCGACGGATTAGCTATACGGCAGAAGTACAGTTGTTAAGAAAAACAAATCGGTCCAATACCGAATCTGCCCTATTTGGAATTAGAAATTTTGTATTTCGAAAACTGAAATATAAATTAGCAAGATACTTTTTTCCTTATTAACTAACAAATTATTTCAGTTTCAATTCAACAAAAAAGGATGCTTTTTCCCTTATTAACTAACAAATTATATTGTTTTATGAATCAAGAATCTGTCGAATCAAGAATCTGCCCAATACCGAATCTGTCCAATCCCGAATCTGTCCAATCCCGAGCAAGGGGCTCACGCCCGGTATCCTATCCTATGCAACAAAAAGAACGATAACACTATCGTATTTTTCAACGAAACATCCCTAATAACCTTGTAAAGTCCGTTTGTTTACAACTCTGAATTTATTAAACCGGAAAATTTAAATTTAATACTATTTCATTAATATCATATAGAAGTTTTAAGGTAAACACCGATTTTATTTATATTTTATAGTAACAACCAACCGGACCTATATCAAGTTATGTATTTATAGAAAATATTAATAAAAACACTCGTAAAGTACAGGATTCATTATTATTCTGTGGGTTTCGTTTCCGGAAGTGTTCTTTTACCTACTTCGTAAAACACAATATATTTATATCTGCCTGGCATGAAACTCTATGTATTTTCATAATGTTTTTCTGTAGCATGTTAACTTAGCTCAATTACCTATAAAATATTGTTTTAGTGAGAATATTAAGGATGAAGGCTATGATTTCTACATGTGTATTACGAAATATGTATATTTACTATGTTGATTCTCCATTAGATAATAATAATTTATATCACTAGGTTAATACACATACAAATAGCTGGTGCTATACTCGGTGGTGCAACACACAACACCAGTAATAGTTTTGGCTTGGCAAATAAACAGTATCTACTTATCACTTTAGAATAGGTATGCTAATACTAGCATATACATGCACTTACCATGGAACAAAAACAGCCCCACAATGTTGAGCAGCAGTCCCAGGGTTCCAACACCGACCAGCAGCCTCGGGTCGTGAATGATCTCGATCTTAATAAACCTCTTCACGGCCTCCACTGTGATGCTGAAGCAAAGCGCTACTAGGAACACAGCGTTCACCAGGGCGCCGAGAACCTCCGCGCGCGCCCACCCGAATGTGTTCTTTGACCATTTCTTTGGTGACATCTACGACAAATAATGGGTTTGTTACATCTGACTGAATTCAGTCAAACTGAACTGTAAACTGTGCCGAAATATCGGGAGCTCAAAACAACCCCAACCCGTGTCTAACTATAGGTAGTATTGAATTCAGTCAAGTGCAAAGGTATTAATTTCGATCAGTCTGCGGTTTACAGTCTAAAGGCAGAAAGAAGCCTGTCTAATTTAGTCGATTTAATCGTCGACTGATTTCAGTCAAGCAAACAAGAAAACAAATCAAGGGCTGATTTACCTATAAAGTGACTAACTGAATAGGCTAGTCTAGCACGAAAGATATATATAGGGGTGCGTTGACAAATTTAAAACCATGTTTCTTCTACTAGATAAAGTATGACGTAGGAGTAAGACTTACGTAACATTTACCAACTGCTCTAACGGTGATGGAAACCATCGTGAGGTAACCTGCATGCTGAATTGTTGTGATAACCGGTGTGTGAAATGAGAAAGGCAATGACAAATATGCTTAGAACGTTGTTCTATGTGTTTGAATTAAAGAACTTGGTGGTTGGATGGAAGGGATACTCCAATGTTTTACCGAAGACAATACAACAGTCAGATCCAGTTTCAAAGAAAAAGGAAAGGTTAATTTTTGGAAATTTTATTGTGAATAATTTGAGGAATTTTGTGCAGGTTTAATAATAGACTTCCTTATTTATACGAGGTAAAATACCGGCGTGAATCTAAGAAACACGTGGTTAGGTTCATAGTTCCTACCAACATACAGCTTCGAGACTACGTTTTTTTACGAGATTGTATGTTGATTCATAATATTCTTGGAATCCATTTCCAACAATCCACAGGTAAGATGACGTAACCGTTACGTCATTGCATTAATCGATTTTAATGGTCAAGATCTACCAATATTATAAAAAATAATGTTATTCTAGCAAGTTAATAAGATGATCATTACAGGCAGGTACTTTATTTGAAAGATTTATAACTTACAAAGGTTGGGAATTTTTCCATATTGAAAGGAAGGTCAATATTAAGTCACTCAAACTTAATTAGCATAATACTATGCATATGTCGCAGTCTGATTGTATAATCCGCTGTTTTACAAAACCGCTAGCCATTCTGAAAAATAGCGCCGTTATGTATTATTACCTACAGCTGAACGACGACGACGTCCATCCGGATTGGCATTGCGTTACGTTCGAAATACGCCAGTCCATGTTTAAGAGTAATGTAAAATATTTCTTCACATCACAGCCCTACTAAGCCAGTGATTCCCACTGACTCCCGGTGTTTAAGGGTGATTTACTGTGTTTCATGGTAATTCGCGTAATTTGCGATATGTGATTTAATAATATCAACGAAACACTTTCTGCACTCTACACCAAGTTTGATTATGTTGAGATACAAGCGGTATATTTTTTTAACTATAATTAACAATCCGACGTTTTTATAAAACAGTTGAACGATGACCCGCCGCCGTTTTTCAAAATGACTAGCGGTTTTGTAACAGCTGATTATACAATCGGACTGTGACACATATTATAGATAGATATGTTTAATATTAAGAAATATTATGTTTAAGATTGTGATGGGACATTAACAAATGTATGTGTTTGGTTATGGTTTAATTCCATAGAATAGAACATAAAGTTCGCGCTCGCAAAGTAAAATCATTCCTCCAAGTTTAATTCTAAGACAAGGTAACTTCAAATCACCAACCCTTTCATCCGTCAACATATTTCGAGAGTTAGAGACACACCGGTAACTGTGATATCAGCTTCAAAAGCAACAGATGTCTTACCTTAACTGACAAAAAGGCTATGATGAGTGCTGCTACATCGCTCAACATATGAAACGAGTCAGCAACAAGTGCCATAGAGTTTGTGATGTAGCCGACTATCAGTTCCACAAAGAAGAAGCCGCCTGTTAGCCATAACATTGATAGCAGTCGGCATGTCTTTCCTGTGAGTCGCCCCATTTTATCTGTTGGCAAAGAAATATTCTATATCATTTATCAACATTGATTTATAAAATGGTTAACAGTCCATACATTTTTCATCAAAAAACTCTTCCGAAACTAATGAGATTGAAAAATTAACTAGCAAATTAAGTCCAATGTGTTAATTTTTACAGTTGTGTTAATCTATAAGTGTAATATATCTGAGGTACTATTGTCATGTCCTTATGCTATTATAAGTAAAATGTCTTTATCATTATCATAATTAAATTCAACGAATTTTTGAGTTAAATATTTTGAAGAGTTAACATATTGTGTGTTATGGAAAGATACTTTCCTTTCAGCTATAGCACCTTACGAAGCGGTGGTAGAGTAAATGTTGTAAAAATGTACTATAAGGTTACTTACTTACAATAAAAACATTTTGATTTGATTTGATACGAGTATAAGACTTATCTGGGTCATATTATGATCTATATCAGTGGTCGGCAACAGGCGGACCGCGGTCCGCATCCGGACCGCAAAAGGTCGAAACCTGGACCGCGAAAGGTCGAAACCTTGTCCGCGAAATGTCAAAACCTGGACCGCGAAAGGTCGAAACCTAGACCGTCAAAAATTTAACTTATTTTCAATTTGAAAAAAATATTATTATATATTATATTATATACGTTTGAGCGATAGCCTCATCAATGTTTCTTATATTTTACAAGAAATAGCGCAATTATTTTGATTTTTTAATACTTAGTAGGTAGATACATAGTTGCTATGCTGTGAAGCGCAAAAGAGTGCGTAGAAGCGCGGGCTCGGCTTTTTTTCTCTGGACCCGGATAAAAAAATTCAAAAGTATTCGGACCCCACTTAAAATTACTTGCCGACCCCTGATCTATATGATAGATGGAAGAGCTCTAATGTACATAAATAAAAATTAGTAATAAATATTGTGACTTTTATGAAGATTCATGTATATTTACCAACTGCTCTAACAGTGAAGGAAAACATTGTGAGTAAACCTGCAAGTCTTAGGAAAAAGTATTCTAAACGCTTGTGAAATCCACCAATAAGTGAATGAATTAAACAGGTAATCGAATTTTGAAGTATTTAGGTACACAATAAAATGATTTTTTTTTCATAATTAAAACAGTAATTTAAAAAAAAATTTACATGCACACAATAAACACACAATGATAGATAACAGTACAATGACACTTCACATAACTTTATATAATTCTCTACAAATTATTTTTTATTCAGTCCAGAATTAATGAAATTTACCTTATTTACCTTACAAATATAACCTACACAGCTATAAACTGAAAGTTATGATTCAACAATCAAAATAATTGTAACACCTTAAACAATGAGAATGACTCATTGTAATGCTTTTTAGGT
Source organism: Hofmannophila pseudospretella (assembly GCA_947369225.1). Classification (NCBI taxonomy): domain Eukaryota; kingdom Metazoa; phylum Arthropoda; class Insecta; order Lepidoptera; family Oecophoridae; genus Hofmannophila; species Hofmannophila pseudospretella. Next base: position 11,221,551 of record OX376316.1, read on the forward strand.
CTCGACATGAAAATCTGTATAAAGTTGTGGCCTATGAGAATTCAATTAACCTTTGCAAAATTAACTTACAATTAGAGAAAGCACAAAGGTGTCATTATACATGATGGATGGTGTTTTAAATGGTTTCATACAAAAATCTGATATAACTTACATGATTTTTATTTTATGGCTGCCAAACAATTTGATTGGTTGTAGGTATCATAAGACATCCATTAAATCCATGTGTCAATAAAAAATATGCACAATCATATCACAACAATAGGGTTAGTGATCCCTTTATAATATTGAGTCAAATTTAACCAGGCACAAAGAGAACAACTATAGTTGAAATGTAAACATTTAACACTGAGTCGTGATTTGAAAACAAATCCTTTATATGCTTCTCGTTCGTAATATTCAGGAAAACAATTTCGAAGAGAAGAAATTTCTCGTGAAAACTGATGAGGTGATCGCGTATCGTATACTCTTGGATACACTTAATTAATTTTGGAATAAAGCCGATAAATAAATAAAACTGTTGTTTAGCGCGGTCTCGCGCACAATGATACACTTTGAGTAATGTTACATGAATCAATTTTTATCTCAAATGTGCTTGAACTAGCCAAGCGAGTTCCACACATATTATGATTGATGAAATGAACTGTCACTGTCAACTGTCATGTTGTCATTATCAAGAGTGCGTTCCAAATTCAGTTGAAATTATTAACGTTGACAATTGTACACATTCCATAGCTTGTTTTGAATAAAAGTGTGATAAATGTTCAGCTGTTAACACGGTAATGGAATATGCATAATTGTCAACGTGATTTATTTCAACTGGTTATTGAAACGCTCTCAAAATCAACGGTTGACGGTGTTGCCAATGTAGTACATTAACTGTTAGGGCTATTGTGCACTGCACGGAATTTTTCCATCCGTAATCGGATGTCGCTATTTATTTAGCACACGCCAAACGCTACGATGAGTGAAAGATCCGATTTCGGACGGTAAAATTCCGTGTAGTGCCCTACAGACATCTATTTCATTAGGAACTGGTATTAATATGTGTGATAGGCAACAGTTGGTATTATAAAAAACCTATTTCCGTATCCATCTGTTTATTTTGCACAGTTTTTGGTACATGATTATAGTTTATCTCGCACTTTATCTTTTCCATGTGATAATGTCAATGGTGGATAAAGTATTTTCTTCTCTGTCATGTAAAATGATTAATACTCTAGCCCTATGGTTTAAACGATCATAGTCCAGCAATAAATTACAAACAAACAAACAAATGTCCAAATCAGTTTCGAGGTTTTTCATTTTCATAGTTTTTGATTCAGTTGTAATGAAATTGCATTGCATTTGTTTTGCGAGTAATTTTTTGTGATATTCTTGATAATACACATGTTTATACCTACTAAACTTTCTCTGATTTAATTGTTATGTTTTTCAATTTTACAAGGTTAGAAGTTAACTTTGTGAACAAGTTACATAAAATAAAATGTCCTTCGTAAAGTTTATAGGGAAGTCTTGTGGCTTTTTGGGCTACGTTTTTCAGTACGCTTGCGTTACCCACTGTACGTTTGAATACATTGGTGATTTCGTTATGGTAAGTACCGTACCGATGATGCTATCGATATAGTAAAATAGAGATATCAACGAACTAGATACAATTTTTAGTTTTTACTTAATGGTGTTTTACTTTACCTTTTCCATGATTGTCCAACTGGTAAACTGGTTTCACATTCATTTTGTGATCTTCATTTGATTGTGTCAACTTAATTTTTGTTTCAGTGTTCTGGTCCATCAATGGAGCCTACATTGGAATCAAACAACATCCTCTTCACTGAGCACATCACACCTCGACTACAAAGATTACGCCGTGGAGATATTGTCATAGCTAAGAGCCCCACTAATCCTAAGCAGAATATCTGTAAAAGAATCATCGCATTACCCGGTGACAGTGTTAAGAGTTCCTTCCCTAGACGTAGTCAATTAGTTCCTAGAGGTCATGTGTGGTTAGAGGGGGATAATTCCAGTAATTCTGCTGATTCTAGAGTATATGGTCCTGTGCCTCAAGGCTTGATTAGAAGTAGAGTTGTTTGCCGAGTGTGGCCATTAGATAAGATCACTTCATTGACCGAGTGCTGATTGTTGTTAAAATAAATAATTTTTGGCCTACTGTGTTTGTTAACCTACCAAGTTTATTTTTTGTGGAAGAGAATTTGAAAACTATTTCGTAGGTTTTTATGTGCCAAGTTTCATAATTTAGGGTTTTGTGTGAGTGACACTGAATTTTCATCTTCTCATCTAAAGACGTTTTGAGGTTTTAATACCTCAAGGTGATTTGGATCAAAATTGTGGTTGTTTTATAGTTTCAACATTTGTTATGTTTGTCTATAATTAGGTATATTTTAATTTAATGACCTCTGTAAAGTTATTCTTTTTTGGAAAGCCATATTTTATAATGGTCAATCCTCAGCATTATTAATCCTCAGTGTTATCTAATATTTGTATATAAACTATGAATGTAGGTATATTTTTACGAAAAATATCTCACATGGGTATAGGTTATGAAATAAAATATTATACAGTTATAATATTTGAATTTTATTCTAATTATGGTTGATTTCAATTGTCTTCACCGATTCTGGCTCCATGACGAATTCTATGTACCTGGTACTAGTTATTTGCACACGTACCTCAATTTCTCGTGCATGTCTGTAAATAAAAAATCTTGGTTTATTAAACTCCTCTATTCTAAATTGTCTGGCTGACAATAGTGAAACTTTAAAGGCCGATAAAGGTCAAATGTTTTGTTTCATTTTTATGTTTTGATAACATATTACACTTAGATACGTCGAGGAATATACAATAGTGTAGTTTTTTTATATAAAAAATATTGAAAATAGTGTTCAGACTTCCTTGACCAATTAATAGAGAGTGATCCAGAGTATCTTTGAGATAACACTTCAAAGAAGTCAATATTTTGACGGTTCCATGCCAATACATACTTGCGACTACAATGTACGCACGTAAACATGTCAGTAGTTTCACTAAAAACAGCGACATCCATAACTATAATACGAGAAGCAAAGATAAGTATGTACTGCCAGGAACGCGGTTAACAAAGATTATGAAGTCATTCACAGTGAATTTTATAAAATTTTATAATCTTGTCCCTGAAGAAATCAAAATGTTAACTGAAGGAAAATTTAAATTGTCGCTTAAAAATTTCTTATCAAAAAATCGTGTTATAGTGTTGAACAATATTTAAACGATTAAAATGCTTGGCGTGGCCAATGACATACTCTGAGAATTAGTATAGCTATTTAATATTTTTTTGTTTTGTTTTCAATTTCATTATCTTTTGTTATTTTGTTTATTATTTTAATTGTTAATTTTATTGTTATTTTGAATGAATATTATTGACGAACAAAAGTGTACAATTTGTGCCAACTTAAAATAAACGAATTGAATTGCTGTTAGGTTGGAGATGGACCCTGTATTCCAGAGCCTCTGTGAGAGCACGTTACGCTACCGGTCTCGGATGCAGTTGAGCAGCCATCTGGTCATGAGAGACTTACGACTAAACGAACAACACTGACTATAGGTTGGTCACTAACCACAAGACGTAGAATTATTATTTTAAATAAAAAATATTTAAGTACTTATATAAGGAGGTGGAAGGACGATATCGACCACTTCCAAAAAGGATTGTATAAGGACGCCGAGGATAGGGAAAAATGGAAAGGAGGAGGGGAGGCCTTTGCCCAGCAGTCTGCTGCGACAGCCTATAGGCTCTTAAAAAAAGTACTTATACCTACAGTTAAACTTATCTAAAGTAATTATCTTACCTATTTTGAACCACCATGACAATATTGCCAGCGGGCGTTACTACAGCTGTGTTCTCAACAGTAGTCCAACTCCGGCGTGAGACTTGGACGCGTATGGATCCTCTCGGGATGAATTTGGAGAAATGCCCCATGGCGTAGAACATGGGCTGCTTCACGAATTCGTCTTCGCCTCCGAACACAAGAATAGGCGCGTCTACAAAGTTATTGGCCCAGTTTGGCCCACCCCCTGGATCAAGACATAGATTCCAGTCGATCCAACCGACTACGAAGTTGTTTACGTCCTGTAATTGTAATAGATAGGTAGGTAAATAAGATTGTAGCAACTCGTGGTGAGTTACTACAATCTTATTTACCTACCTACGTGTAAGTAGTGGTAGATCCTAAAGTGAAGGATCGCCTGGGGTGGTACCACCCTCTTATCTATTTCTGCCGTGAAGCAGAAATGCTTTAATTCCCGTGTTTCGCTTTGAAGGGTAAGAGAGCCAGCGTAATTTCCGGCACATGAGGCAATCCATCTTAGTCCTCAAGGTTAGCAGCGCTTCAAAAACCCTCCAACATTAATACAGTGAGGTGAGATGTCTATGGGCGACGGTGATCAGTGATCACTTACCATCAGGTGGCCCGTTTGCTCGTCTGATCTCCTTATTTAATAAAAAAAAAAGAGTTATTAGAAACGCCCTTAATGTTAAGGCTTCCTTAAGTCACATGTCATCTCTATCTAGAGCTATAGCGTAGAAAGGGACAGCATGTATTTTAATGTTTCGTGTAACTGACGAAAAGATTCATAGCATAATAAATTTCTACATATCTTTCTTTAGCATGAAGCTTCCTCAAACTTAATCTTCTGTTAAATCATTATCGGTATCCGTAGTCCGTACCTCTACAAAATACTTCAAGGGTTGGTCGGTCGTGATGTAAAACAGCCTGAGTAGGTAAAAGTGACATGAGTAGGTACCTATTTATATTTATGTATTTACCTGCAAAATACTGGTAATATATCGCCGGCCTCTGCGCCATGATCCAATTTCAACCTTCTCTAAGTCCCAGGGCATAGGACCTGTATAGAAAATGAAATCCCTTAAGTGTTTTCTTTATATTTAGGCGCTTGATATCTGATCAATGAAAATAACACACATTATAGGTACCTTCACAAGCTTCCGTAGATAGCAGGATTTTAGTAGGATACCGTCGGTTCAGATCACTAAGAATAGCGGGAGGGAAGAAATTTCCATAGTAATGAATTGCTATGCCATCTATGTAATCTATAGACCTTGGGTCTTCGTGCTCCATCTGTTGGTCAAATAGTTGATAATTAAAAGTACGTTCGCCAAAATATGTTTCATCAGCAACCTACTTTAGTCTACTGCTGGGCTCTTATATAGGCCTCTTCCAAGGTAGACACTACTTTTATTCCATACGATTTGTAAACCATAGCAAGCTATGGTCGTGCTATGCTATTTTAACTACCATCCACGGCTGTTATAAAAATTAATAAAATAATCGTTCATCCGCCCATGCGTATTTCACTCACCAGCTGTCTTGTCTTTTACGTACTTTACATACAAAGGATATGATTCATTTCGACTCCACATTGTTTAGTCTAGTAAAAAAGTTCCTTATTTAAGTTACTCAAACAAGTTTTATAAGTATTTTTACTTACTCCTGCAAGCCATATATGTAGAATGTAACGCTGGTCATCGACAGCAAAGATCAGAGTATCATTGAATCGTGAATTCCTAATTGTAGGTCCAAGGTTGTTGGCCACATATCTGCCCTGTAAGTAAACCAGCTTATTATGGACCCTTTTTTTGATAACGGGGGGGGGGGGGGGGGGGGATCTTCGAAAGATACCCAGCCTCCTGGGGGAGAGGCTGGGTTATGTGAGATTTTTACTCACTAAAACCCCCTCGATGGCCGGCCTCTTGCTTATCGAAGGGCTCCGGGATCTCTAGTGGAACGCACCGGTACCTAGCATTTGCCTTGGGCTCCTCCTGGGAGGTGTACATTCCACCTCCCGGTTCCTCCCGTCACAGCAACGTGCGGCCATAGCACAGTTGCTGCCTTCCCCAGGGTCGTCCGCCAATGGACGGCCAAAGCCCCCACTTTGACCGCCCGCGACCCTGATCCTTCCTTTTAGTCGCCTTTTACGACAGGCAAATATTATTATTATTATTGACCCTTTAAATTGACGAGAATGCAAAATGATGTGTGTCAGAATTCAAGATAGAGATTCGAGAAGTTTCATTCTCTTTACCACGGTACTAACGATGTTTCATAAATAAATGAGCAATAATGTTTGAAAGGATTTGACCTGTGACATTGAATAAATTAAATCGATATTCGTCTTTACATAATCTTTGTTATTGCACATTTTTTTTAAATAACTCATCGCTGTTATCAATTGACAATTATCAACCAGATTATAAATCCGTGACGTGAGGCACAAATAAAAATAAGCAACGTTATATCGTAATTCATAAAATCGCAAGTTCAGAAGTACTTATGCGTCGCACGCTCCCGCAACGATAAAGTGCGAAAAGATTATCTGCTATTACAGCTTCATCATATTTTAATAGCTTGCTATTTTTGATAGTGAGTACCTAATATATATGTATGACGTAAGATAATTACAAGTTGTGTCGGTGTAATTCCCAAAGAGTTGAACTGAGCTAAAGGTACAATGCCATTAAGAGGTTCATTTGTGGTCGTAATAGCCCAAATCTTCACGTCCGCTTTCGAGTATTCTTCAAGGAACCTGAAACATAATGTCTTGTTTAATATGACCGAAGCTTACATAATTAATTATAAGTGTATTTCACTTTTACTTTTCTTTAATTTCAAATTGTATGTGTAGACGAGCGACGAATATTTTATTCTTACATAGGAGAATTTCCACTCTCCATATAGTAAGTATATTCGTACCTAGATTTAGGTACTTCTCCGGTCTTGTACATTTAGTGAACCTATAAAACTGAACTTACTTTAAGTGATAATCAGCGTAAGACTGAAAGTACTGGGGTCTAAGCTGCCCAAACCCAGTGATCCTCTCGTTCGTTTTCATCCATATAGGTGGTGACCAGGTGCTTGCCGTGATCTTTACTTCACCTGGCGCTGATCGTTGGGCTCTTTTGATCATTGGCAACTGGAAATGTTTAAATTTATTTTGGAACGGTTTGTTTCTTTGATGAGTTAGGTCTATCTGTAGTTTGAAAGTGCGATATATGTCTAAATGCGAAAGTTGTGGACAGAACACGTTTTTTCCTGTCTAAATGTTGAAAGTTGTTTTGTCGTTTGTCTGCATCCATAACCTGGTATTCCCCAAAGTTGGTTATTAAGACTGGCCTTGTCGCATCTTTTTGACGTGAATAAGATTGGTAGCAAAATCGGTGGCCGGTACTGAATAATGATCTAATCCATAACAAGATTTGCATATCGTTAGTTGTGTAGGTATATTTTTATGCAATTTGGTCGGCGTTCAAAACCAGTTTTGTAAAACTGAATCACTATGAAAGTTGCAACTTTTTATATTACTGATGTTCATAGAAATCTTTAATGCCAACATGACGAACCTTATAGAAGTAATCCTCAGAAGTCAACGAGTAGTTGGTTAGTGCAGCATCATGCCAAGGGTACTCGTTGTAAGTGTAAGGATGTGTTGAGAAATCTGAGCCGGCTATAGGCACACGGATCATGTTGTACTCCAAGCCTTTAGGGCCGAAGTAGGAGCTGAAAGGAAGTGTTTCAAGAGTTTTTAGGTTTAGCTTACCTATCCCCACTTGGTTAGACGTGGTGATGACCGGTGGACCAGAGCCCTCACTGAGTGGTGGCCAAGGTCGGGGAAAAGAGGAGTAGGTCGTCCAGCAGCTAGATGGGCGGATGACATCACCAAAGTCGCATCGAAGAAATTGATGCGGCTAGCACAGGATTGTAGAGAGCGGCACAAAAGAGAGGAGGCTTATACCCTGCAGTGGGACGACATGGGCTGATGATGATGATCCCTCTTTGAACTTAATATTAGTCTCCTCTATCATTCTCTTCTTATTCTTATTGTTTCATTTGATGCGTCATTTGATTAATGTGTCACTGTTCAGCGTGCTTCCCTACACCTTCGATCTAGTGTATGAAGAATAAGACTTCATGAAGGCTTTACGAGAATTTCAGTCATACAGCGGTTAAAGCAAGCGGCAAGCGGCCGATTGGGATGGGTGGCCAGCTGATCGCGCTAGGTATTTATAATTTGCATGGTAATAGCGATCACCATTCCCACAGCTAAACGAATTGGTTTTTTATTTGTAACTTTTTGTTATGGTTGATAATTAAAATAAATTAAAAGAAAGTGGTAGACTTACTCGATAAACTTCGTTTGTGCAGCATCAGACAATTTCCGCCAGTTGATAGATGCGGCATCAGTAACTGATCCGCCGAAACCTTCCATGTACTGGTGTAGAGTATTGAGAAATATTCGATAAACTGCCCTGTCTCGTACAGTTTCTGAAAAAAATGCACGGAACTCGTAAAGGCAGGATACGTACATATACTTACTCGTACACTACAATGAGTACCTGGTTAAGGTATACTATAAAATGGCATGTCTAGAAGTTTTATAGTCGCGTAATATACGAGTAATATTCATGTTGTAGAGTAGGTAGATTGGAATACTACGAATCTCTGTTTGTCACTGTGTCATTCATGAACAAAAGAATGCGCGCGCGCCTACCTCTTTTAGGTGTCATATCTCAATTTATGTATAATTGAATTAGGTGCTTTTAAATATTGTATGAGTGACAAATGAAGAGGTACTGAAGAGAGTAAAAGAAAAGAGAAACATCTTAAAGGCTATTGAAAATAGAAGAGGAAATATGGTGGGCCACCTTATACGACACGACGAATACATAAGAAACCTTTTAGAAGGAAAAGTTGAAGGCAAGCGGGGAAGAGGAAGACCGAGGATAAGCTACTTCGATCAAATCAAAGAGAGGGCTGGCGTTGCGTCGTATAAGGAGGTCAAGGAAAAGGCCCTAGACAGGACACAGTGGCGTTTACTACACCGACAAGAGCATAGCTCTTAAATTGAAGAGAGATAAATATTGTATGTAAAAATCGGAGCATATGACATAATTAAGTGATTTGTGAACATTATGATTTGACTAAAGTATTTTAAAATGTACCATAATCATATTTTTAATACATAATCGATAAGTAGATCAAACCTTCATAAGTTTCGTCATTGGAATTTCCATCAGTAGAATCTCTCGGATCCGCAGTACCATCATCCTCGGGACCAGGGTCTGTTTCCGTCAATATTGTTCCATAGCTTTTCGCAAAACGTTGACCAGCCTAGAACAGACGGATTATGTCAATGTCACATTTCTTACATTAGTTCCAGAACAGAGAAAGGTATTAGAAGCAAAGATCAACTTCCCACATTGTTCGTTAAGTTACTTGAGTTAGTTAATCCCTCCATCGATTGTAAGAAAGGAAAGACTTCGTCAATTCTTACGGGTAAGCAGATTTTACTTACGTAACTAAGTCTTGAGTTGTTCGCAAGTACCTTCTTCTGTCTTACGATTAGGGTACCTACATATACTACTCAGACTGTACCATCAGTCTTTATCTCGTCGCCTGGGTAGTGGCCATGAGCCCATGACCAACCTGTAGTCTGAACACCAGCAGCCGGGACCGACAGTTGAAAGTGCTCTCCGTGGTAAAGAGGGACTTAGATGAAAAATCCCATTCTATCACCAGTGGTGAAATATGACCACAAAGTTCCTCATCCAACTCTCGTTCTACATAATTCCGAATTGACTGATATGATAACGATTGATTTACTGATGGTATGACTACGAGTAGTTAGGCTGGGGAGGTAGCGATAGCGGTCAACTCTTAGTGCTATACACGCGTCCGGTTCCAGCCGCGGTTCAGTTCGCTGCAACCAATCACATGCGTTTCGCCCTCCCCCCCACTTGAAGTCAGCGCTTCGTGTTTGGACGCAGGGGCTGGAACCGGACGCATGTAGTCCAGACCTTACATTACTGGACGTGTAGACGACGTAAGTGCCCGGTACCGGCTCTTCTCGTGTTATCGTGTCGCAGTAGGTGGCGTTGCACACACATACTATGGATCGGCCTGGGATGCCCACATCCCGGGGTTCACACGGGATATCATCCTCTGGAAGAAATATTAACATTATTAATTCCACGATAGAGACCATATTGAAATGAATTGATTTTATTAATTCAATACCTACACAATATCTTTTTCCAAGATCAACCTTTACATCTAGAAATCTCCTTGTCTTGTAAAATCTTCTTAAATGTAGTTACGAGGAGTGAGCAAGCAAACCTATGGTTGACTTAGTTCTTTTCTTAGGGTGTTTTTCCCTTAGACAGGCGCGATCTCGGCAGCGTAGGTATAATATTGGCCCTCTGACACAGGTGTTGTCACACTTAAAAGAGGGCCTCCACAATTGGAAAAAATTGTTGTACCTTTTTTGTTGATGAATAAACCTTTTTATTATTTATTTTATTTAATATTAGCTCAGGATTTGAACGACAATTTGATCAACCTTGTGATAGATGTTATGATCAATTAACCAAAGCCGAATATTGTCATCGATCAATCGATAATCGCAAGATCGACAGCGGCTCATTGCAACGGTCTATAATCAATGTTGATCAATACTCCCGATCTATGTCGATCACGCCGATCTAATAACACCCATAGCCTCCTTGGGTATTACTTTTTTAATTCCAGACAGTTGATTACTTTGGTTACCACCAGGATTTATTTGTGAGTCGTTCTAATCACACGAGGAATTATTAAAGATTAAAGTCGCGATATCAAAAGAATAAATATGTACATACCACATATTCCCGGTGAAATAGATAAACATATGATCGCCAGTATTGAGATCAGCCCCACTCCCATCGCTGAGGCCATCTAAAAAGTAAAAACTTGAAAAATCAAATAGGTAAATAACATAATTTAAAACGGTTATTTTTATTAAATTTACATACTAACCTCAAGAAACTACGCCGGGCAATGATAGATTATTGATTTAAATATGAATGATGGAATAACTAATTGATTTCTTATCAATAACTAATTGGTAACTTATCATAGGTATCAGTTATACAGCAATATTATTAGAATAAGTAGGATAATAATATAAGCAAATTACATTATGTTATTGGAAACTAAAAGGAAAGTCAAAAATCTAACTTTCGAATATCGATGGTTAAAATGTCAATTGACCTAAGGGGCAAACCAAGTAATGTGCCTTACGTCAATTTGTTTCGAATAGATACCAGGCGCGGGGAGGGGTTCCATCCTTATGTTGTTGATATCCCATCTGCTCGTACGAAGCGATTTGCTTCTTCATTCATTATGCGAACGGCTAAGGAATGGAACAGCCTGCCGGCGTCTGTATTTCCCGAAACCTACAACCTTGGGATCTTCAAGGCCAGAGTGAATAGGCATTTACTGGACCCGCGTGCTCCATCGTCGACCTCATCGTCGCTTACCATCAGGCGAGATCGAGGTCAAATGCGGGTTTAGTTATACATAAAAAAAAAAGGTATTCTTCAGTTACTTACTTTCTCTTGTATGAGTTAGAATGCTACACCATTTATACATATTTTATTTTTTCGTTTATTAAGTATTTTTTGTAGTTTGTCTATGTGTGTAATAAAGATTATTAAGACCCAGTGGCGGGTAAACACTGTTAGAACTGTACCCATCATAATTTCATCTACAGGAGTCATACCCAAATCCTTACACACCAGCCTGAAAACACTTCAAATACACCCTCTTACTTTCATTCTTCTTCAGAAAGCTGCCATTCTAAACACTTGCAGGATTGTTCGAAAATTCTTGTCCATGGACACATAAACGTCTCACATTCACTCATCATCAACACTCTCACACACCGATCAACTCACTTTATTTCTTCTAATTATCTCTACTTCTAATACGTCTTCACTCATACTGTCGTTTGGCCAAAAGCTCGCGACAGTATGGTAAACTCACCCCAATAATGGGAGAAAAACAGTAGTATAAAAATAATAATAATAATGATCCAAACGAAAAAAGCGGCACCCTGTCTCAGATTAAGAATATTAACAGCCTGTATAGTGAATTATCATAATTAATACTCGAAGGAAATCTTATCAAATTTTTCAACATAACTTATTATCTCTTAATCTTTTAATTATGAACTTCACTGTTGGTCAGGATTAAAAATACTGACTATAACGGTTTATGCAGGTCACACTGTACTTTATAATATCGGGTTGTAATGTAGACTCGTAGTAGAGGCATATAAAGAAGAGAAAGTCATGTTTTCGTGAACAACAACATCACTTTCAAACCGTCTTAACATTTAACTAGATGGCGCTAAAAATTAAGTTTCGAAAACAATTTATTTCAGAGACAGCGGAAATTGCGGCTACGGTAAAGGAAATATTTGAAAAGTGACTGTGCCAAATAATACACATGCAATTTTAAGAAGACAATATAATTAAATTTTCATACAAATCTTTAACGTAATATTATCTTTAAAATACTGTACACATTGTCGGCTAGTTTTGTAGGAAATCATTTGCTATGAAATTCTGTCTCACGAGGTTTCTTTCAAAAAATAAATTGTTAGATGAAATGTGTACGTATGTACCTACATTTTCTATATACTGTTGAGGTGAAAGATGAATCTATAAGATGTATACAGATATTTAAAAGCAAACGATTGTCTCCAATGCTGCCGACTAATCTTTTATATTTTCATCTTGATATGGCAGATTGTCGATATGAAAGACTTACAGAAAAGCAAGATTTGCTTCGACCACTACAACTGAAGAAAATGCACTAAAAATTATTTTTTATTTACATGACACGACCTATGATATCATCGAATATTGCCATTAGCTTTCTCAAACAACTCCATAAAAACTAACTATTATAGCAAAAGAGTCGAATAAAATTGAGTTAATCTCGTTTGAGTACATAATATATAACATTAAAAGTACAAAATCACAACAAAGCAGATCTCTTTTGCTTATATCTCACAATCATTGAACACGTAGTCATATTGCAATTTTAAATAATTTACCGCATTTTTTAAAAATTTTGATGTATTCAGAAACAAAGGAAAAAACACTGTATAATCGCAACAAAAATTAAGTTCAATTGCTTAAGTACTAGCATGTGACACTTAACGTGTAATGTCCTGAACGACCATCGCCATATATTAAAAAAAACCTTAACTCTATTCACTTTACAATTTATCTAATATAACTCTATTTAATAAATACAAAAATCTCTTATTATTATCTAAGATAATATTTTCCTACCTCATGTCTTGAAACTAAAATCTATTTAATGCACATAAACTTAACACCGCGTAAACTAAACGTGCACGGAGGTACGCCGACGGGAGGACCCTAAAAATATTTGACTAAAAGAGAGATCAAATCATTGCCACGTAGACACTTATTGTATAATAATCGGCAGGCCGTTTGGTGTATTGCTACGACACGACACTCATTTGTACTTTGAAAATTGAAAGCAAGAGCGGCCCAGTGTGATTAGATCTGCAGAAGGAAAGTTTAATTTTAAAGAAATTGTGGGTTTCGTAGGTAATAATGACGTAACTTGAGCTGCCAAGGAAAGTAACGATTTTGCTGCAGAGGTGTCTGCATTATAAATAATAAATATAACATGATTAGATTTAAATAATATACTGTTTCACGGGTTTTTATAAATTTTATTAATTACGACCGGTTTCGTTTACACATCTCCAGGTATTTTTTTGTATTTAAAAAAAATACCTGTAGATGTGTAAACGAAACCGGTCGTAATTAATAAAATACAATAATAACCCGTGAAACAGTATATTATATAAGTGTAATCATGTATGTACTACAAGTTTCACCAAGTACCAACAACCGCAAGTATTAACCAATAAATATAACAATAATTTGTAGGTTGTCAAAGTTTTGATCTAAAATACTCAATTCAGGCAGGTTGACCATGTGAACACATAACACTATTAACGTGTTACATTACGTTATACATTACAATATGTACAACACTTTCTCATTTTAAATGTGGCAAAGACTTTAAAAAATGTCTGACAAAACATAAACTAAATACGATTCAAATGCTACGTCTCAAAAAGACCTAAAAGTAAACAATAAAAAAGAGAATAAGATGAAATTTAAAGCAAAGAAGTGCCCATGTTAGAATAGAAGTTGCCACATCGAACCGAGGAGGTAATTCTCGAAATTATTAATAGTAGTGAAAAGTAAGAAGGAGTTTTGTATCACGAACACTTCATAAAAGAATTGATAAAGTTTACTTCAATCTTAATAAATCTATACTTACTAAACTTATGTTTCACTGTATCCTAAACTAAGTTTCAATCTTTTCACTATTACACATTCCTTATTTCTTTATATATGTTCATTTATTGTTTGAATGCAGTGAAAAGACTAAACACGCTCGAATAATTTATGTTAATGTAACATAATTTAATAGAGGCACTGTGTGTATTCAATTCTATGTATATTCATTTTATTTGACAATATTTTACACGCAATCATTCTGAACAATATTTCTTAGGAATTATGTAAAATATGGATACTTTTCATGTAAACGTTGAGACTATAGTCTTCTCAACTTGAGTATGAACCGGTAGAGAAATAAAACAATAAAAAGACACCAAACGGATGTCGCTAGGACTACCAGAGTGCAAACGTGATAATTCGTAATTACGAGGAAACAACGAAGTCTCGGAACTATAATAGAGATATTCAAAATTGAGCTATACAATAAACATTCAGTTACAAAAATACTTGTAGCATAATTTTCAGATCACATTTTTCTATTATAGGTTTTTTAATAACGAACATTTACTTTTTGCATAGGTAACATCTGGTGATAAAATAAGGTTGTTACGTGCCGGATGGAGGAAAAGGGTAGCATAGATATCTTGCTTTCGGAAGACCTACTTACAGGTACATTAACAGTAGTTAAAGCAAGTCTAGGTCCACTCGTGGTCCGGCCTTTGCTGCCAACGGGAGCTGTTGTGTTAAGGAATGGTTGTACATCGAGGCGGAGGGGGGGCGGGCGCCTCAGGAGCACTCTGTTCAGTCTTTCACGAGCCTATAGATATGATGCTGCGCGCCATGCTCACTGTTCGACACTTCAAACACAAACGCGGCACATAACAATGTCTCTTGAGTATCTCTATTTGACACCACCTGTGAAACAACAAGAATTACGGCATTAAACTATGAACCTGTTCCCTAAATCACTCAACAATAATAGGAAGAGACTCGTGTCCAAGGTTATTCATTAAAGTCGGAAATTTCAACTGAACTGTCATGTTTCAGGAATACAATGACCTTGTTTTCTTGGCTCATATCTCCAGCATGAGTAATTTTTATTAATTTTCATTCCCAAAACGTTCCGATATACCTACAATCTACATATAGGATAGAATATTTGAAAACTTCATCCGATATAGTGTATAGTGGAAATAGTTTGATTCTTAATTTAAGTATAAGAAGAAAGATTTCTCAGAATCTAGTAACAGTGTGTTTCATCAATTAATATGAAATTGTTAGATTAGAGTGTCTGTACCGCAAGGTTAAAATCCATTCGCTTAAATAAGCTCGCTTTTTGAAAATGCCGCCCGCGCTCAAACCGCCACCGCTAGTCAAACGGTGCCGCCGCGACAACAGAGAATGCAGACTGCAGGTTGCTTCCGTTTGTGTATAAAATTTTATATTTAATCACCCGCAGCCCCGCAATCAGTTTGGGTGTACCGAGCTTATTTAAGCGAATGGACTTTACAAGAATCTTCCTGAATGTGGGTAGATAAGCTTGGATGTAGAACAACATTGTCGTATAAGGACGGGCGTGCGTTCCTTTCTTCATGGTTACAATTACAAGCATCTATAATTACAGAAAAGAGTAGATAGCTGAAATTACAGTACCAACCTGAAGTATAGTGAAGTTTTCTAATACGCTATTCATCATGTACTTCTCGGGCAGGTGTTTGAGCTTGTGTATGAAGTTGACCATGTACTCGCACATGGGCGAGCGGTGGATGCGGTACACGAACCGTCCACCCTCGAACCTTGCGTATTCCGTCTCCACCTTCTCCACTACTTGCTTCCCGAACGAGCACACCTTCGTACTACACGTTATTGTCATGTTCTCGTTGCTTTCGTACCTGGAAAATGCAGAAGAGAAGGTTTTGGAAGTCATCTTAATTATTTATTTAGTTACCTAGTATCTCTAAACTAATAATAGTACAGTCGGCTCCCTGAGTTATTTCACCTCCCTTAATCGTGACATACCTATCGGTATTCAGGGCACAGACCTTGGTTTTTTTTAAGGCAAAGGAAACTGAGCCCATACAGCTATGTCTGATATAAACAACTCTTTCAAGTTTTCATTAAAATGCTGGTGTGACACATTTCAGTGTTATCTAGGAGAATCTTCCACGCTTCTGCACCATTCGAACCAAAGAAGGCGTCCCGGACGCAGTATGGCTCTTCAAAATCCAGCCAAGTACGGATCGGGCTGCAGCGTTTATTTGACTTTACTTCACTGTCCCACACATTATTCACATCTTGTCGAAGTTATTCGAGCTAGAAACACCATTCTTACTAGAAAAGCACTACCTATTGAATTGAACAATTTGCAGGACAAAACGAAACAAAGCTGACGTGGATGCCACAAAAGCGCGGGAGAAACTCCGCACAGACCTTGGATGAAACAATTTTATTCCCTCCCCTTCGTTCCTTCATGGCACTGACCCTTCTAATGTTTCCTCACATTAACATTACTTGGGTTGTCTTATGTCTGATTAGATTCAGTAATTTCTGAATTTGACTTATATATTGTCTTACTGAATGAAATTAACCGTGTTTTTTTTGATATTGCGAATTTATTTCTTCAAATGGTGACGTAATAGAAAATTCTATAACTTTCCTTCCCTCTGACTGAACCTCTCAACAGGAAAAATCGTAAATAATATAATAATACTATAATAGACTATATACAATATATTATTTAATGGACTAGCTAAACTGTAGAATGTAGTGTAAAAATCGCCCTAAAATCTTTTCGCGTTAACTCCATTTTTGCCACGGACGAAATTCGACTTGTAACAATTGACAAGCGATATTGCGCCAAAATTTAACATTCAAAATTCAAACATTTATGAGCGGCCAGGAGCGCAAAACTTTCAGTGTACCCTATGTACAGTGGACAACACATCAGGCTATTATACCCTTTAGTACTTTGTCACTTTAAATTATTTGACATGTTCCTACGAATGTCAAGGAATCATAAAAAACTTACTGCGATAGGGTTCTACTGAGTGTAGCTTGATGTGTCTTCCACTGTACCTATAGTAGCAGTAGTTTAGATTCTTAAAATGCAGAGTGCAAAAGTAAACTCATCAAGTTACATTGATATTAACATTCGTGCTCCTTTTTAAAAATCTGGTAATTTTTATACTAAAACGCTATTTATCGTACCATAAAATAACTCAAAATACTTACACACTAGTAACACCATAGAAAGCTCCAGGCTCGTCTAGGTTGTTCGTATTTAAGTCCGCCCAGAATTTGACCAGGAAGAAGGCATTTCTAGGTCCCTTTTCATATAACTCTTTGAGGCCACCCTTCTTTTCGGGGAACTTGTCATTTATCTGTTGTACATCTACTGACTGTTGACAAGAGAAAACAAAGGTTTAATTTTGGGTTCAAAGTACCTACAGAATGGTAACGAAAACATTAGCCAAAAATGTATGAACCCATACAATTCATTCACTCACTTTTCGCTCATTTGAATTATGTTTTTTGTTTATATAAAATTCTTTATTAATTAAACTTATAAACAAATGCATAACTAACTTAAGGTATATAATTACATATGATATTGTTAACTTCAACAGACTAAATAGACACCTTCTAAAGTAATTTACCTAATTAATAATTGCTCATTATATCTTGAGATGTGGCAAAGTTAAGTAGGTACTAATTTTACGTTATCTTATGAATATGTAAGCTATTGTATAGTCTTTTCATTCATCATCTCATTTGTATTATCATTTGTATATTGCTTATTTGTATTAACTATTATGTAGATGTCGACGATTTGGAAAGGGGGAGAGGCAGAGTGTATTCTTGGGTCATTCCTCGTGCTCCACACTGGGTTCTCCACCTGGGCGGAGCACGAGGATAATATTGGCGTATTTAAGAACTCTTACCTCTAATAAAGGATCTGCGTAAGTGACTGTACCGCCTATATGAACGAATAAATGTTGCGCTGGCGCTGTACTCGGTGGATACTGAAAGCAAAATAATTCTGCGTTTAATTACAAAATCAAGGTCAATTTGGGATATAGGGGCTGAGAAAAATATTTGTCACTCATGGGAAAGTTTATTAAGCTTAGCATAAATCAACCTATTATAGCCCTACTATTAGAAGTTAGGACATAGCCATCATTTTCACTATAGCATATACAAACACTATGCACTAATATTTGGCGGTAGGATCCTCTCGCCTAGAGCGATGGCGCTCTTTGGTATCGGAGGCCAAGATCCACTTCAGGTCGCTGCGCCAGCGGAGTAAGTAAGTAAGTAAGGATCCTCTCGGCTGTCCTCCTGGCTTAGATTGCAACTGCCATTCTACATAGTCTGTTATCAAATATTTAAATTAGCTTTCGCGCTAAAGTTTCGGTTCAACTCTAGTCCAGTAGTCCTTTCTAAATCTACAGGCTCCATCTTCGAATTAATCGCCACGTATATTCTCTATTCTTACTTATGGAAGACTTAATTCAAGTTGAAACTGAAGATCGAAGTCTACAATTAACAGTTCAAGGTTAGATATTTTTAGTTAACAATAGCATTTGTTTACCGCTGTTGAAATGCTTTAATTTCGCACTGCTTGTCAAGTTTGCTTTGTGATGCTTACCGTGTCAGGGTCGCGCGGGTGCTCTACGAAGGCGGAGAACTCCACGAGTCTCAGTTTGTGTGTGGCGATGGCGCGGCCCTCCCAAGGTGGTGGTGGAGCCACGTCGGTGCCCCCTGGGACTCCCACACCTCCGACCCCGGGAACTCCTTTGTAACCCGCTCCAGGAAACGGCTTTACACTGAAACAGAACGGGTGGAGTTTAAGAAGTTGTTCAAAGGTACAATCCATTTTGTTTTTGGCATCTGCTTTTTGTGCAAGTGTTTCCGGGCTCGACTACTGTTCGGGAAGTTGCTTGTACCTATTTAAATTGCTTTGCACTTTTTTGGGACTTATTTTGTTGTCATTGAGTCTTATTTATTCTGTTTCTCATGACTGTTATATAATAAATATTAGTTTGGTTTAGTAATTCGTTGATTTACTTACTCTTGTGAAGTTCCAGCTTGTAAACCCGGTTGCCAAAATTGCTGAAATATAGAAATGTTGATGGTCAGTAATTAGTATTGAATATGTTGTTGTATACTTTTGTAATTATATATGTAACGTGTTATAAAGCCTCTATGTTATTAAACAATAGTCCAACTTGTTAAAGTCAGCAAGAACTACACACTTCAATGTTTACTTTAAGCGCACCTTTTTAGTATCAAAATTAAATATCGTAACTAATCGAGGCAAATTTTTTGTTATTCTTTTTTTTATAATCATTGTCTGCGAGCTACTTCGTAATTCTATTGCGTACAATAAATCTTTAGTTTCTGGTACATTTCGAACCTATTAATTAGGTCATCAAGGTAATTAAAACACGAAATTGTGAGTAAGCGTAAACCACTTATTTATGTTATTGTCCTATGATTTGTTTTCTTATTATTTACGTGCATTTGGCAATAGCATGCCCGCGTAGTAGAAGCAACACGGTTTAGGCAATCTAGTTTTTTGTCAGAACACAAAGGCATGCCTTTTGCAAGTCGAGTACCGTATGGTGGTACGCCGGGTGCGGTAAGCCTGCAACGATCTGTGCGCTAGACAGTGTGCTCATTGACTGCATCGCCTTTTCTTTCATCATCCCACCATCCTAAATATTGTTCATAATATGTAAATCTTTTGACATAAACATTTTAAGTTTTAACTCTGATTTTGGATCAAAATCATCGTTCGTTGATGGACAGTTTATGATTTACTTACCACTTTGAGTTTGGCTTGTATTTCACGTAGTTTCCGCCTAGCTAGCACCTGTATGTGCGATGACACTTGTTTTCTTGTCCGTGTTTTTCCTGTCCTTAGTTTTATATATCTTGCTATTAACTCGTTCCTTCCTGAAAATACATTTTAATTTTATTACAATGGCTGTCAGAAATACGGAAAATGAAAAAGGCAAATTTGCCTCTGTGAATTGACATAACCCGCGAAATATTTCGCATTGCTGTACGGTACAAATGCTGTACAATGCAATGCCGGCAGCTACACTGCCGATTCCGTTATGAAACAATTTTCAAAATATTTTGAATAGCTATTTTCAATCATTGAAACTGCAGTCGAGCAGGAATGTTGGGAGGATTGGCTTAAAGGCTATGCAAGCCATTGTTAAATTAGTTTTGCAAACACCTAGATGACTTTTCAACGAATATATCATAATTTTACTGTGTAATGAAAGAGGATTAATTAATTTGTTTGCTGAGGCTAAACGGTTACTTTGTAGTTATTATTTTTTCCCTTTCTATTATGTATATATTTATATTTTATATATATTTTTTTATACATTTCTTTTTTTTTTGGTACCACCTGTGGCACTACTTCGTATAACCACAGTCCGTTGCCAACACAATTCCAAGTGTTTATAATGTTCACATCATCACTCCTAACTAAGCTACTCGTAAAAGATCCGATCCGTAATCAGTAGTTCACCTCTACGTTGATACATGCCAAACCATGAAATCATCGTTTTCCTACTGATAAATATGTACTATTAGAAAAGGTTCATTCATAAAAAACTTTCATTTCAATTCTAAAAACTTAAAAAAGGACAAACATTCCATACAACAAAGTTATAGGAACTGTCAAATTAAAACATTAGTGTATTTAATCGTGGAGTATACAAAGGAGGACTTGACCAGACCAAAGTAAATTGAAATCTCATTGAATTCGGGGAATGCGATGGCGACGAGAGGCGGCTGGTGCGAATTTAATTAACCCCTTGCTTGCTCGTTGACGTGAACGCGTATATGTACCTATCTATTCACATATGAATTGAACGTTTATTCGGTAAATTATTTATAGGCTATCACTTAGTACTGTTAAGTCATTAAACAAAACCATAAGATTTAATGTCATCATACTCGTAACATGTACCTACGACTACATGGATGATCGATCGAAAATGATGAATAATAAAACGTTATTTTCGAGACGCACGCAGTTTATTTTGCACGCAGTACCTACTATGTACGTGTTTGGATAATAAATTTAAAATTAAAGTAATATCTAGGGAAACCGACTGCTGAAAACTGTTAAGTCAGAAATTCCTGAAATTGCTACGAAATTATGGCACCGTCGTAAAGTTTTCACGGCGGGCGTTGGGCTAAAATTAGTAAGTGCGACCACTCTAACAAATTGCTGTTAACACGAATTAGTGGAGAGAATAAACACACCGTATGTTATACGGTAGTAAAGACATGTTTCGTTTAGTGACATCCTTACCCGCGAATCGAGCATTAAGAGTGCTTTCACCCGAATCGTCGTGTGCATCCGTCCAAAAATAGTGCAGTGCAGAGAAGGATCAACTCGTAACGTTTCTATTCCACAGTGAATAGAAAAACAAGAGATCATTATTTATTAGTTCGTTAGTTGGCTAATTTGGTCCATTGCCAGCGCGACGCGCTACGCTCTCGCGCACTCCTCGCGGATGAAATTGTGCGTGCACGCTTTACACACATGAATATTGAATGTTTTCTTCGAGAACATGATGTTCCTCATTTGCATTTTTCAGCCGAATCGTTTTAACTTAATAGCGTTCATTTGAACGTTTTCGGAAATCGTAAAAAGTTTTTTATACACCTATCGGTAAGGCGGTTTCTAAAACGCAATTTATTCGTCAACAAGGGTGATAGGTATTGAAGATCCATCAGAAACACATTAACGTCGTACCTGCCGGAGGCATGACCTCGCGATTGTTTTCGCTTAAAGAGCTTTACGCGCTCAAATATATTTCCATCAATAAAAGCAGCTCTATAAGAGCGATCAGAGTTCAAGGACTACCGGTTTAAATAATTCCCGGTAATAGAACTGAAATAGGAGACCATATTCTCAGAAGTCTGGTTTAGCTATTTAATCATGTGAAGGAAGTTCCCACTGGGTTTGAAGTAAAGAGAAAAAAATACCTTTGAGCAACAAATAACTATTAATACGACACATCGGTACTTCTAATTCTAAGACGAGAGTGATAGACCCTGGGATTTGCGGTTTTATGTCTGTTGAGCAAATGACACAAAATGGAATTGTGATCGTCTGAAATCTTAGTGCTTGTTTTGATAATCCAGTCGTGATAATTTTATCACTACTGGAATTAAACTAAACTACCTTCAAAAAACGACATCTGCTAAAGGGAAAATAAGTTCAAAGAAACATTAAAGTTTGAGCTGAAATATGGGTGTCATGGCAGAATTTCACGCTGACCCAAACAGAAGCTATGCGAGGCAAATCCTCGCGGAAAGGGTTGAGTTGCGACGGGTCTAAGGAGGATTTCTCGGGAGACAATCGGGAGTTATGCCTGAAGGCGGGCGGGGCGCTAAACAACGGGCGCGGGCGGCCCGCCCCTTCTTTATATTTTCTTACTGCGTTCGCCGCCTAGCGGCGCGGCCGGGCCCCTTACACGCTCGCTCGCTCACTAATTGCGCATTCTTCGCATAGTTTAGCCCTCCCGGCGAACCCCTCGCCCGCCACCCCCCCGGACCACGTGAAGCCGTGCGCCGACGAAACTTTCATACTCCCAGGATATTGAGCGGTTTTGAATGTCTTAACTCACGAACGTGCCAGCAGCAGTGCCGCCGGTGCTGGCTTTATAGGCAAACTGTTTCCAACTACAGACCACATAGTGTGAGCTTTGCTTCGCCAACTTACTAGGAGCGCAAATCATGCCGCTTGACAAGACGGGGCGTATTCAATATCCTAATAATACCCTCCCAATAGGTTAATTATGCACGTGGTAATCTAGACTAATCTACTTTGCTGTAGTTTAAGAGTACTAATAGACAAGTGATGTGTGTGTCTAGTTTATAGAGAAGCTTTGTGGTGAGGTTATTAGCAGCAATTTGGGATATTCAGCATGTAAATTACATAATAGGTATAACCTTATGTACGGGTTTATTCAGCAATAAGATTGGTATGTTGGTGTAGCTATATTTCTTATGCGTATTGTGCGTATTCTTATTCTTGCATGTTCTTAATGTTCTTGTAACTTAATAGTAAATCAACAAGTAAATTTTAAATATCCCTGTCTCTCAAGTAGCTTAAAACTCCGAAGTTCACAGAGTCCACGCAGGGTCTGCATTAGATGCTGGCTCTATCTGTACTCGTGTATTAATTTTTACGTTTATCATGACACAATTTTTTGTAGATTGCATGGCTGACTGAATAGGGCGAGGGTGCAGAACAGACGCGGAACAAGCACGGACGGACAAGGGTGACGCACTTTTACAGCGCTAGATTAAGCCGGGGCGGACACGTCCACGAGTAATGTGCCCATATATTGTGTGGACGACGCGACGCGTGTTCGCAATTATTATAGACCACGTACTTTTACATTTAGCGGCCTGAGACGCGCAATTTCACGTAACGAAATTACACAGTTGAAACTTTCCTGACATCGAATATTGAAACGCTATATTACATATTTGTAAGCAATCCTCTCGAAACTAAGTTTAAGACTTGATTATGTAACGTTTGCTTTCGAACCAAAAACAGTTTAAGTGCTGCATTTCTTTCCGTCTATTAAATCACTTAAGGTGGACACATCTCTGTGGCAAATTTGTTTAGCAATTCCATCTGGGGTTGGTTGGTACCGCGGGCCGGGGCAGAACGGGCAGTCCTTTAATTAAAACCGGGACGTATAATGTTGGCGCTTGACGCGAACTTAATGTGCGAGCGTCCGGCGGGGTAATGGCAGTGGCTGCCTTTAATTGTTCTACGTCAATTGTGTCACATGACGTTCATGGCACTAGCTTTCCTAAAATGCTATTTTTTTTATTTTTCTAAAGAAATTATTCATACGACTTATCAAGTAGAAAATGGATAGAAACTTCTTTTTATTGAAAACAACAGGAGCTATTGGAGTTAGGCCTGGGACACAGTTTGATGGTGAAGGCATCGGTTGCACGAGTGTATAAATAGACAAACATAATTAAAACGAATGAATTAAACTTTTTTTTCTAAGAACTACACTTATTAATTAGACTTCCTGCTATGAACCTAAACTTTTTGCATAACTAGTTATAACAGTTATAACTAACCAAAACAATAAAGTTGCATTTTTTTTTCTGGCTGTTATTTATCTTAAAGCAAAAAGTTTCTTTTAAGTAGCAATCGTCACGTCGCGTTAACGAGCTCCCTAAGTTAACACTGTAACGTGAAAAAATTCTCTCTTAGGTTACCAGCTTTCAAGAACTGAGCTTTCATTTTAATCATAAACCTAAATTCATTAAGACAGGACTTAATGAATTTAGGTTTATGTTGGGAAAGTTTTAAAGTAATTTGAATGTAAAAATCGTAGATTTAATTAAAGGAGAAAAAGTTAATTTCTTTAATCCTTTTTTTAATACTACTGGAAACTGCACATAGGTCCGTGAGTTTAAGGAACTTTCTTTCTTTTTAGATGGAGATGACTCTCTATCTAGAGCTATGGCGGGATAGCATGTATGTTATGAACGTTTGTATGTTTCGAAAACTTTAGATGGATGGAACCTACAACTAAACGAGTTTACGAGTACATTACATACTTCTTCTTCCTCTTCAAAATCTGGCTTCAGATGCAGATGATCTGCTTTTACGATTTAGCACGTAGGAGTACATACTTACTAACTACTAAGGCGCCGTCCATTAATTACGTGAGGTGCTTTTTTAAAAATTCCCCCTTGTGAGATTGGGTAGGACCCCGCCCCCTAACGTGAGATTTCCCCATTAATTTTTAAATAATTTTTGTTCGATATTTTCATGCATTTTGCTTCATACCACTAAATGTAGGTAAAGATTAAGGCCGGGTACCACTAAATTTTGAGAATTTGAGCTTAATAAATTTTTCCATCTTTTTTTATGATACTACTTAGGTTATCCATACAGTTTTACGTGGCATTTTAATATGATTTGATTAGGTACCTACAAATATTTTTACATTTTAAAATTTCTAATAAATGTAAGTACCTACCTACTTATTTTCCGAATTACAAAGTTGCGTGAGATTTTCATTGACCCACCCTTCCCCCTAAATGAGATTTGGTGAGATTTTACCGGACTCCTCCCCCCATTTTGGGCTCACGTAATTAATGGCAATCTAATTGATTGCTACAGCTCCTAAGTTTTTTTGTTAATATTCTCAACTTACGACGAAGCTGTGCCAGACAGATCCAAAACCAAATAACGCAACCCCACATTACTTCCTCGAATCGGCGACAAGGCTCGATCGAGAGATAATAATTGTCGGTTCACGTCTTTTCACGGAATCCTATTGCGCAAACCGCTTTGTCGGCTGACATCAATACCTAACGTGGCTTTTGTCTCGTGCCACATCCATTGTTCATTTTAGGCGTACTGACCTTGATAACACTTCATAATTCGACTAAATTGACATGTAAGTAAATCGAAAGTACAACAATAAAGAATGCTGATCGTAGATAATTTTATAGCACAATCATAATATTCAAACGAATAAAATTAACGCCACAAGTATTGAGGTCAACTAAGTCACCCTAAACTTGTGCTATTCCTCGTAAAATGTAAATTAACACCTGTATTTTTATCGCGAACAGTTTTAATTTGCTACCTTTGCAAATACCTGTTTTCACATTCGTGGAATAATTTATTACAAAAAGGTCATGAGTGGATTTTTCCAACCCAATTTTAGTGTGGATAAGTTATGCTAATGTGGACTTCTAGCATGTTCGGACTCACCGTACATCTTGCCCTCGTCGGAGAGTATGATCTTGCGTCTGCCGCATGGTGGGTAGATGGCCAGAGCCTCTTGGAAGCTCTGCTCAATGTCGGGGCTCCACACACCCTCCGCGTCTGCCGCCGACAAGTCCTGCAAAATTGTGCATTCCTAATAAAAACAAATAACGTTAGTCATCCAGTCCATCAGTATCTATTTTGTATAATCCTTGACATTCGTCACGCTAAACATCTGTCAGTGATAAAAATACAAATGTCAATTGTTTGATTTAAACATTTACATATTTAGCTAGTTCATAAATATGCATGTATTAATCAACGATATGTTATAGGAGACGTAGTGGAACCGATAATATAATGCGTGCCTAATACTAGACGATATATCAATTTTTATTTTAATATGCTTATTTTTGCCTCTGTAGTGATAGAGAGCGTCGGTGGCGTCGTGGCTAGGACGTCGGATTCCCATGCGGGAGGTCCCAGTTCGAAACCAGGCAATGCCATGTACCAATTAGTTTTTCGGTTTTTTACTTACACTTTACGTACATTTACCGACTGCTCTGACGGTGAAGGAAAACATCGTGAGAAAACCTGCACACTGAGATAACCTGTGTGTGAAATGGGGAAGGCAATGGCAAACCACCCCATTAAATCTGCCATGAGAGTCGTTCTATGTGATTAATTCCTTAGAATGATCACGACCCTCAGCAATGAGGAACACGACTTTAGAAGAAGTGATATAGAATATAGGATAGAATATAAGCTTTTCACACCTTTGTTTTGACCGTTCTTAAAAACTTTGCACATTGAAATTAACCAGCTCTAGCACAGGACTCAGTGTTTAATGCTTTTGTCGTTTGTTTACGAGTAGCTATGCTTGCTTCAATGTCTCTAATTACTGTCTATGACATCTATGTTTTGTAATAAATAAATGAAATAATAGGTGCATTATTCTTTCATAGTTTTATCAACCACTAAACACAGGTTCATACATTAAACAGATGTATGAACTGTGTCCGTTGGTTTAGCTCGCGATACAAGGCGAATAGTGCGTCATTGTAATTAATAGACTCGCCTCTATTCTCAAAAGAAAATAAAAATAACGCGCTGCCTTCGAAGCCCAAGCGATCGAAAACATCGTGAATCATGGTTCCTTGAATCCACTCGAAACGTAGCTGTTTCTACTTTCTGGTTTTGCTAAACTGTGGAGAGTCAATATTTGCTTCTTTATTCTCACAAGTGTTAGTAATATAATACGGTGTAAGTATATTTATTTTCATTGCAGTTTGGTTTATTTTAAAACAATGAGTTTGAACATTTATTTACCTACATACTTTTAGTAAACAAGTTTAAAAATGATAGTAAAAGGTTAGTACCGGTCAATGATGCGATCTATTTGAAATTCATAATTTTTTTTAAGTTGTTCTATTTTGGGATTGTAGTTTCAATGGTCAAAAAATATTCAGAGGCGTGCACCGTACTTAGATTCGCTTCACTGCCCCACTTGAATCGGGTAACGGTCAACTCAACAAACATCTTTTGTTGTTCTGGTTGGTTTTAACCGCACCTTTTCATCGTCGCTGGCGTCGCCGACATCCAGGTGCTTGGCATCGGCGCCGCCCGAGCCGTTGGTGTCGGGCGCGCCGGCCGCCGTGCTCCACGGAGACGCAATGGTGCCGGCTGCGAGCGCGCCGCTCGCTGGAACAATTAAACGCACTTTATGAGCGACTGTTTAGTGGTGGCAGCAATCGAAATTAAAGAATGGTTAATAATTTTCTGGTTGTTGGTACTTGGTGAAACTTGTAGTACCTACATGATTAGATTCAAATAATATACTTTTTCACAGGTTTTTACTGTAGTTTATTAATTACGACCGGTTTCGTTTACACATCTTCAGGTATTAAAAAGTATAAAATACCTGAAGATGTGTAAACGAAATCGGTCGTATTTAATAAAATACAGTGAAACAGTATATTATTTGAGTCTAATCATATAAAATTAAATATAAATATATAAAATTAATAAAATTAAATAAACCAGAAATTATTTATATCCTGCGGGTAACCGAAGCAAGAAACCAAGCAAAATATAAATGCATCGAAGTGAAACCGAGAGTGAAATACAACTTCAAGATGGTATCAACGGTATATTAGCTAGGCACAGATTTCACGAAGGTACAAAGCACGAATATTGACGTCTCACATTAAAGCGAAACGAACCAACTCTGCGAAAGTTTTGCGGAAATGTTATGGTTTATGGCTCCAATATATCCATCTTCAATTGATAACAAAATACCTACATAGCTCTGGTAACTAAATATTATTAGAAAAAGCATCATATAAATTATCTTTGAAGATAAAAGTACGAGAACAATGTGGCAGTTCAGTTCGATATTATGAGGATCTTGTCTTGACGCCATCGCGTCTGACGTCAGATGAGGTACCTATGTTTGTTTACCGCTACGGATGCCAGCGCTGTAAACTTCCAATCGCATTGTGGCCAGGCCACTACTCTTAATACATTAATGTAAGCAATATCGTGTATTTCAGACTACTCAGAAAAACGGTAAATATTCCGAGAATACACCAAAATGGTAAATTAAACCAACAATATTGAAGAAGCTAAAAATAAAACTCGGGGACGACAAGATGAAGCCAAAATTTTCTTAATACCTACCAAATAAGCTTTGTTCCCCCAAGATCCAAGAGCCGAGGTCGTAGGTATTCCGGAAATTTTCATATTTACTGTTAGAAATATGCAGGTACGAAACGTTTATAATAAGTATAAATATAATATCAAAACGGAGAATTTCGTTATAAAGATCGGATCGAGCGGCGGGGAGTCAAGAAAGTAAAGTATGCGTCCCGCCTTCCTGACGCGGCTGTCCTTGCTTCTTTGTGACTTTACCTACCTTCAGATAATATCATTTACGTTTTATATTTTTTTTAAGTACCTTACACGCTTTAGTCCCTCCATAGAATAAAATACCGCTCAACTTAGTAAATCCTACCAAGTTTCCTCGATGACTCCGTGATAGATAATAACGTACATTAGAAACCAAATTAATTTATTTTGCGTAGGTATACGATCGGCTGTATTTTAACTCTGAAGTTACATGTAATATGTAAATAAGTAAGTAAGTAATGTAAGTAAAATATACTTTATTGCACAAATAGAAAACAACAGATAATAACAAATAGAGAACAAACAGATCACAAAACAAGAAAAAAAATTATAAATTATAAAATTATTTTATGTAAAAAATAAATGACAGGAAACATTGTGACAGAAACTAGGAATTGCAACTCATATGCATGTCAGTCTGTCAATATGTCCAAAATTGACGCAACTAATTCTCGCACCTTCAGTACTAATTTGTGTTCACTTGTATAGGTGTACATTAATAGGTAACTAGTGTCTGGTGTCTAAAATGTCGTCTTGAAAATGTCTGCAAAACATTAGGAGATTGTATATAAAATTACACTTAGTAGGAAAAAAGGGATCAGCAGGAAATTAGTAAATATAAAATAAAATCAGTTTATCACTTCAGCTATAATTCTTATCTTATGATGGGGGCCGGGAATAACCCAGCGGCACTTCGACCCTTGAGGATCTTTTGTGACTACCCCATTTTACACACTGGTCATCTCAGTGTGCAGGTTTCCTCACGATGTTTTCCTTCACCGTTAGAGCAGTGGGTAAATGTACGTAAGTCTTCGAAAAATACGAAAAACTCATTGGTACATGGCACTGCACGGTTTCGAATCCGGACCTCCCGCACGGGAGTCCGGTGTCCTAGCCACTGTGCCACCGACGCTCTTCAGCTATATACTTACGATATGTTTCATTTACAATCGCAAAAGGATACACACAGAATCCATATAATAATTTACATTGGCTTAATTTGACGTCAATCTACTCGTATGTCTTGTTTTTTACGCGTCATCCACGTACGTGATTTGATTAATTCTAGCACCTAAGTACTGTAATATAAAGGATGTTCAATTAGGACAATTCAGCAATGACTAATTCAACTCGCGCGGTTGTCTGACAAAGGGCGCATCGTGAACGTGCAATAATTAAAATAATAAAGCATCGTCGGTGCCCCGCCTGCTCTCATTGTGCTGATATGACAAGTGTCCGCAATAAGTGGGAACCCTCGCATCGGCGCGTTCGCGTTGGGGGCGCTGACGCTGATAACACTCAACCGGTAGCTATTTTTGTGAGCTCGCTCTTAAATTTTGTTCCACATATTATGTTTCAACTTCGAATATAAGTCGATAAACGTAAGCATACCTACTTTTAGTGTCCTAACAAAAAATTACCTCGTATAGTAGAAAATTATTTTTGGTTTGTAAGCGGACGATATAAAAACTAATATAAATCTGATTTAGTTTTATTGAGTAGAAGACAGTGATTCGATGAATTGACCCTACTTGAATTACTGTTATGCCGGTAAATTTAATTATTATTATAATATAAGTTGTAGGCAGTTTACCATTCCCTTTTGTCAGTCAGATTTACAATATAGCAATTGTCGATAACTCGTGTTTTATTTAACAATTACAAATTATAAATAAAACAAAAATATTATTATTAGGTATGTTGCCTATTGCATGATACATAACATAATACCAAATTATATGGTAGTTCAAAAATAGACTCAGTTATACGTTCTCCAGCGCAGTTATAACATCGTTTTCGAGTGGGTGGTACAATATTAATAGTTTTTGTGCCTACGAAGACCAGGATAAATACCTACCTAACCTTATTTACCTATTAGGTAAATACTTCAGATAAAAATGTCCGTTGTAGGTAGAGAATAATTCTCTACCTTATTTAAAATAAAATTATATATTATACATCTATTGAAATTTATATCATTTTTAAACAAAATCCAAAAAGAAATCCACGTGGCAGGTAAAGGAGGGCAACCTAGGTAAATGAGTTAATAGTTTAACCTATCTATGGTTATAGACGTACCTATAAATACCTACTGTTTGTAAAGAAGCCTTTGTGAGGTTAATGTTTATATAGGAAAGTCATCAGCTATTATATCTAGGATTAATGGATTATAATAATTATAATGAATAATAAAACACGTCATGGTCGCTCTCATAAACAGTTATGTGCTAAGGTTACTAATTCTAATGTTTAAATAGTGTTATCTGTGTGCCTAAATGTACTGGTCATACTAATTTCCGAGAAAATGTCCATAAAGCTGAACAAAACAGCTAATAACCTTAATGTCTGTTTAGCCTCTACATATTCATCACATATACAGTACTTATAGTGCACGCGATTTCTGGAATAGGAATGCATTTAACATCAACAGTGGAACAATTCTGGTAATTTAATGCCGCCTAGATTGCGTGTCTTTTGCATAAAATCTATACTATTGGGTTATATTTGCAGACGATGCATAGCGTTCTATACAGCTAGTTGACACTTTGAGCCCAGTTTAAATAACAACCAGTTTTAAAACTCAGCAAATACAAAGACCACAGCTGGAAATAAATCGAAGAATTACTTAAATCAAATCGATCGTTGGCTCAAAGTAGTACCTATCATAATGATTAACCTGTTTAGTTTTCTAAATATTCATTTTCAACCGGTTTATGAGCTAACAAAATCATAAACAGATTTGGGAAGATAGAGAAATAATTTCCGTGGCAGTCCATATTTCGAGGGGAGTTCGATGGGGGTGGGTCGAGCCACCTGTGCGCCGGCAGGAACAACCGCGCAGCCAGAGGGTTGCGCGCCAAAGTATGTTAATTAATTTTCGGTTGACCGTTCAGTGCTCCACGGCCTCGCTGAAATCACCCGACCGTGTGGTTTTCGTACATTTTGTTTTCAACACAAGAGGTCATTTAAACATGTATGCCTAATTTAATATAATGTGCCAGTTAATAATTCTCGTAAAGTTTAAATTTTACGGCGGAATTTACAAATAGGTATCTCTTCCGGTCGGTCGAAAGATCATTGTAATATAATTTTACATATTACCTAGGTACTAATATATTGCTAGAGTGGTAAAAACAATAGAAATTCAATACCTATCTATACTGTATAATATTTGTAGACATCTATTTTTATTATAATTATACCAAATCAACTACTAACTAGACTTATTATTAAATCAATAACTTGGATACGGAAAGCCGACTCTGAATTTGGTCTTCCATATTCTATTAATTATTCAATAGACGTCGCAGCTCGCCTTTCGCCGTTTATTTGCTAGGAAATAGGGCAACGGGTTTTTATTAATTCTTTATCGAAACGTTAATGTTATATTTACAGTACATGATAATTCCTCGTTAAAAGATGCGCGTGCGGCTCGCTCTACTCACAAAGATGTTTATCTGACGGTGCGAATGTTTACAAACGGTGAAGACGTGTGCGCCACAAAGGCGGAGTAGTGTGGTTGCCACGTGGCGCGTACGCACGTCCTAGCTTTACCAACTTGCACGCCATCGGTGCTCTCACCACAGAATGCGACAGCGTGCGAGCCCCGACCATGCCGCCGACAACCGCTGCGTCAGCGGTAAGCAATACCGAACGGGCGACGGTAACTACGGTAGCCTCACCTCTACATCGTAGATTCGTAGTCGAGTAAACGTTATGCAATCGGACATTTCCATTGTTAGTGCAACGTATAAACGTAATTTCAGAAACGCAGTGTTGTTAATTTTGAAGGAAAATACAAAACACCAAAGCAACTGAATAATTGAAAACGAAAACAGATGCACGATATTTACACTATTTTACACAAATGCACTCATTGATAGGTACTTACTTGGAAATCAAGCGTTATTGGAGCAAAAAGATCACTTTCAATCGTTGTTTTTTTTTTCGAGTGTTGTTGCCAATTTTTTTTTACTAACCGCGCTGAAGATAATCATGGGAGCACACCTCTGACTCACACGGACCGATGCCAACTTCGAATAGCCACAAATACAAATCGTATCTACGTTTAAAACTGTTATGCCGATTTCGACTCTACGTCGTTAGAATTGGGTGCAATAACTGTACGTATGTGAACATAGAGTAAATGAATCATCGTTAGTGCGCCAGCTGCAAATTGAAACTCGGATTGCAATGTTCTCTGCGAATGTCGCGGCTCAACTTACATTATGAGACGTAATAAAATCCTGTAACATTTTGCAAGCATAAGCACTGCAGCTAATGCCCACTTGCACCAAAATACCTAAACATGTTCTTAACTTACAAATATTAAGTTGTTTCAATTTATTCACGTCGATTCTGTGATTTATCCTACATCTATTCTGAATAACAGATATGATACATGTCGTGAATGAAATATTGTAAGAAGGCAGTTCATTCAATGATACAAGGTCTTATTCACAAGATCGAAACGTAAATTCTTGAAAACATCGTCATTTAGAAATAGTTCATGTTAGCCAATTATGTTCAAGGCCTTATTCAGATCACGAAGAAAGTATTGAAAAGATAAGTAAATACACGTACATACGAGATAACTAGATTACCTTTTGCTATACTGAAATCAGCTTTCACAGCTCAGACTAAAATCACCTTTTTAACTAACAATTCCCATTATTAAATATTGTATGAGTTCCCGTAACTGTAATTCTATGGGTTTTGGAAACCTCTTGTTTGAAGGTCCAATAAAGAGTCGCGCATCTATCCTAATATTAATTCTCAAATACTTATACCTAATATAGGTAGATGGCATGGTAACAAAGAGATACTTATGAAATTAAAGCCATAAATCGCGTGGTCTGAGCTCGCCGGGCCATGAATGAGCCGGGAACAACGGCGTGTATGTAAATAATGTCTTGCGCCGCCGGGCGTCGGTTCGCCTGAATATAAAGTGATATGTCATACGATGTTACCAGCGTGATCGAGTGCTAATAGTTGCCGAGACTTCTTCGGTAATGGTTGTTAGATGTTCGAGCAATGTTCTTTAAAGGAATCCCCCTACACAGATATCTCTTCACTGATTTCAGACACCCTTAAGTAATAAAAACTAGTGTAACTGAGTACGCAAACCCACTCTTGAGAAGTTAGTTCAAGATTTTCTAATAATAAACATAGAATTTCCACGTTTTTCTTCTTAATTTCCTGTTTACATAGAGTATATTTCTCTCTGGTAATCAATACGTCGTAACGGTTAAACGGATTTGCATATTAGTCATGTTGTTACGCAATGTGCAGAATACAGCTGTACCTGTAGGTCAACCGTAAACTACAGTTAATTGCAGAAAAATAGGTACTTATCACATTGATTTGGGAAAGAGGACTTGATGAGGATTCTTTTAAAATACCAGAACCGAAACGACTCTATTAGTTCCACTCACAATCATTGATTAAAATAATGTCCCCTTCTCAAGAGGCGGCAATATGCAATTATGTCTATCAATCACGTCTCACTTATAGTAAGTAAGAAAGTAAGTAATATGTTTATTTCACACACAGCAATGACCGAAACAGTTATAATTATAATAAAATAATTATGTAGTCAAAGGTAAACATATCGAAATCATGTGTGATGGTCTACTGTTGTTGTGATAAGGGTCTCAACTCAGCTTATCAAATCTCACTTCAAAGATGGAGCATATGTTAACATTACCTACAATTAGGTACTGTTTTGCAAAACGGACGTTCGAATTACTCTACTTATGGCGCAAAGAGGTGCTAGAGCATAACGCTACTTATGCTGGCGCAAATGATAATAAGGAGTGATGGCAGACAACCATAGAAGCACTAACCGTGCAATAAAAGAATGAGCTAATAATCAGTGGATCCGACGCAATTTGCATGGAAACTAAACATTTATATACACGTGTCTGACTTGCTTCTTAGATGGGGTTTGCAGCAGTGTTATGTTTGAGGTGAGGATATTTGTTATAAGTTTATTGTCACTGTTTTAGATAAATGATTATATGTATTGGTAACCTTCATATTATGTAATAGGCGAGGGACTACTCTGATAGCAGCGTCAACGTCTGTCAAGTAAACCTGAAGAAATATGGGCGGTGTTTCTCATAATCAGGTATTATTTGCAACAAGCCGGTGGTCATACAAGGATCTGACGTAACCGATACGATAGCGAGCGGCCACACTACGCCGGCTATGTAGGTTCTGTGCTCTCCTCTTATTAATCGATAAATGCTGTAATTACGTTGCAAAAATATAAACACGCGATTACCGTCGCACGACACTCGCAATGTGGCGGATACTTTCCCGGACGTTAAATGGATCAAACTCGTACGTTGGGTTTGCGAAATACAATACCTACTACAAGTAAGTGGGAGGCTCAATATTATTTTGTTAAGAGCGTCGGTGGCCTAGTGGCTAGGATACCGGACTCCTATGCGTGTGGTCCGGGTTCGAACAGTGCAGTGCCATGTACCAATGAGTTTTTCGTATTTTTCGAAGACTTACGTACATTTACCGACTGCTCTAACGGTGAAAGAAAACATCGTGAGGAAACCTGCACACTGAGATGACCAGTGTGTAAAATTGGGTTGGCACAAAAGATCCTCGAGGGTCGAAGTGCCGCAGGGGTTATCCCTACCATACCACCCCTATCATAAAATAAGATAAAGATAAGATACTGTTATTTGCTAAGTTAGCTCTCAAAGTGAGGGCTGACTAATAATACTTGAGCTTCCCTTCCCTTTTCTTAGTGACCCTAACGAGGCTGTCATGGTCACCTTATGGTACCTAAGCCTCTAAACTGAGATTTAAAACAAAAAAGTAAGTTCTGGTTAAGTAGTACCGGAATTTATGAATTTTGTTTTAAAACATCATGATGAACTTGAACAAGAGATTCGGGTTTCTCTTTATTTCCTCTATCTCAGCTCGTTTAAAATATAATTCTTCTACTACGACGTTGTGCTATTTCATTAGTAAATAAATGAAACAATTCAATATCATAAAATAACTTTAAAAGTCAATCGCCTCTCGATATTTTGCGTGTCAACTTCTAAAGAATTTAATTTAAATAACTTATCCCCAAGTACAAATTGGAAGAATTCTAAAAACTTAACCCATTCAATATTCGGCCTTTAATATTCCTTGCCCGTACCACTTTAAACGTGACCTGAACTCTTTCCTATTGTGGTTCAATATCACACGAAAACAATGAATTCATGACCAACTTCCAACAGTGCGTGAGCTTGGGACGCCCGCCAGCTGAATATTGAGTAACAGAGTAATTTAAAAGCTTCAAAATACATAGAATACAAGTTTCCTATCTAGTACAAAATAGTTTACCTGTAGGTAGAACCATAATAGATAGTAGATAGGTATCAATATAATGGTGGTTATAAAATCTTAAGAAAAGGCTTACATACATAAGTATAAGTAAGCAGTAGTGTTAGCGTAGAAACACAACGATCTCCGACCTAGCATAGTTTATGTTGAAGTACTATGTATTTTACGAGCTAGGCTTATAATTAAATGCATCGACTCAATTTGCGCCAAAGCCATGTTAGTTTGATTATACCGCAGCGTGGGTGTAATGAAGGGAATCTGAGAGCTTTAGTGAGATCAAGGTGCGCTGATAATCGAATTAATTCGAACTGCACTGAAGCCGGCAATGTTGCCGACAGAGGGGTTAACTAAGTTTATGACTATGCTAGGTACGCTCTTGGCGTGCAACAAGTTTGCGAACATCTTGAGTGCTTTGAAATCGGTTCAAATTGAGCTCAAGCATCGTATACAATAGTGAAACTGCAAGACGGCTACATTTAATTGTTTATTATGCGCACTAGTGCTGTAAAGGGCCATAAAGTGATGGTAGCAAGTGCAATTAGCTAACTAACGGTTACGGTATGGACCAGCTGCGCTGTGGTGGGAGACAATTGCCGTCAACAATTTGCAAAGGTTCAGTGACCGCTTGGACGATGCAATTGGCACTCCAAAGAAAATAATTTTCTTCTACCTAATCGTAAATCAGAAGTGGGATTAAAAACAATAAAACTTACGAAACAGGAAACCCAAGACAGACATTACTAGAGTTGAGCTATTATAGCCATTCTTGGACATCGTTGTTGTCCATTTATGCTTCTCACAGTAATTATCTCGTCATAGTAAATCAGTGCAATAATATCTCGTCAGTATCAGGTATAATTGGATCGCATTGCGAGTAGCATCTATGCGGAAGAAAGGCAAGCAGTCTCTCGTTACATTCTGTGTCTTATTCTGAGAACACCATGGGAACTGAAGGTATAAGAGAGTAGGCATAGTATTAATTTATCATCAACATATCAGTCTATATTATTGTTTGCATGTACTTGGATAATGTATTATGTATTTACATATTTCTGCTATATATACTCGTATCTTTGTTTACACCATAGTGTGTCTTTACATAACATTATTAAAAAAAAATAAGGGTATTTATTGCTTTGGTGTAAATCAAGAACAAAACGCTTACGTTTAAACCAATCTGCCAGAATAAGAGGTTAAGTGAAAAACTCGGAACAAAAGCTTGGCGTGGTCGTAGCTATTTAGTATGCATTTGGAAAGGAGTCGAGGCGAGAGCAATAAGTTTGAGCCCGCGATTTGCATAGATTGTGGCGGCGCGGCGGCGTCGGCGGCGCGGGCGCGCGTGTTTGGTGATTTACTCGGAACAGCCGCGTGGGACGACGATGTCCCGGGCAGTCCCGGCTTGATAACACCTGCACTGGGTGATGCTAAGCGAAATTGAGCCGGAATAGGATAACTGCAAATACAGCTCGTTACGAATCTGGTCTATCAAGTATGTGCTACTCTAGATAAAGTAGAATAAATAATCGCGTCAATCAAATAATGACCTACGCGTCGAAAGACCAAAGATCTGGCTCCTATTTGGCCCAGCGGATTAGCTTAGCTATCCAACGGGGCAACGCAACCAGTCTCTTGGGTACACTGCCGGATGTGGGGGACTTAACCCAATTTTTTTATCTTTAGTTTTTTTCTTCTTCTTAGTCTAAGTTTAGTTTTAGCTTTAGTATTATTATAGATTTATCATTGTGTATCTTAGGACGTTAGTTAAAATAAATACCTCTAATCACATTCAAATATAAAAATATTTATTTAGGTATTCCACGTAATGAGTATCGCTCTAGGTGGCTGATGCTACAGACACATAAGGCAACGGCGACCATAATTGGCACATACATACATACATACACATACACTTATGTCGCAAGAGCCTTGTTTTTTAGCATTTATATGTTCTATTGCTGGATAGGAATTCTGCTAATCGTCGCGGGAATCATTTTGCGCGTGCCACGGATGTTGTTGCTGCGGTAAATGAGTGTAATTTAACCGCAGGCTGTCTCTCTACTCTACTCATAGAACCTGTAAAGCTGAGGAGTAAAACTGTGTGAGCGATGGATGGTTCTTTTACATGGGCACTTTACCGATTAATCGTACATAATTAGTGTCTGTACCTACAGAAATGGTTCGGAAACCTGAGTTAGTATTTGAATTTTTTCCCGTTTACTCCAATGCACACGTTACTGAGTCTCTATC
This sequence comes from Hofmannophila pseudospretella, assembly GCA_947369225.1. Taxonomy (NCBI): domain Eukaryota; kingdom Metazoa; phylum Arthropoda; class Insecta; order Lepidoptera; family Oecophoridae; genus Hofmannophila; species Hofmannophila pseudospretella. The sequence goes on from OX376316.1 coordinate 11,260,037, forward strand.
TACTGGGTGTAACAAAAACCCCATATAGTCCATAAAGGGGAGTGGTCAGTATCCATAACAGAACAATTTTCACTATGGGGCCAAATCTAAAATTCGAAAAAAATCAGCTGTTTCTAACAAAACCTACCGAAATGTATGAAACAGTCTGATTTCTTTTTCACGATTTCCTATAGTGAATTCCTTTCCCTATAGTGAAAGTTGTTCAGTTATGGATACTGAACACCATACTTTCGGGACTATAAGGGGTTTTGGTTACACCCTCTGTATATGCATTTAGTTTTTCATAGTAAAGATAAATAGTTTTGAATTTCGGTGCATAATTTAATTTAAAGAAGACATTAGTATTCCGCAATAAGTTCACAAATAGAATTGAATGGTTATAATTAGGAAATTAGTAGCTGCAACCGTCTACCGACACGATCCATGGCGTTGCGCTTGCGACACAGTACAATCACTATGCTTGCAGTACAATGCGGGTTATTATAAGGTGCAGTTGCATTCATAAAGGCTTGTTGTCGCTACGAATGTTTTTTGCATAACTAGTGAAAGTTCATTATCTCTAGGTAATCTAAAACTAGCTCCGATTTTTTTAAAAAGTGTCGTTAATGCCTGCCGCTTAATTTTTGCATAATCGTTCATTACAACCTACGTATGTTTTTAATCTCCCAGTTTTAAGTTTCCATTTTTAACCCCCGACCGTTCGAGGGAGGGCGTGTTATAAGTTTGACACGTTTGTCTGTGCCATCATAACTTAACGGATGATCCGATTTTGTCGAGAGTGTTCTTAGCTAGGTCTGATAAAAATTGGACCAGTGGTTTCCAAGATCTTGGAGTCTCTTTGATGTCAGATGCGATCTCTGGAACGGTGATAGCTAGATGGTTAGAGTTTGAGCACAAATGTTTAGGACCATCCTTTCCCACATCTGGAACCTTAAGGACCTGATGATGACCAGGAAAAAGTAAAAGGATCTCCACAAAGGTAAACTTACATGAGGCTAAGTAAAGGCAACTTACTGACAAGTAAAGGCTTGACACGAATAAGAAGTACTGTGAAACTCTTAAAAGTTTTCATTTTATAAGCAGAAGCAGAGCAGATATGTCAAAATTAATAAACTTATAATTTTGACATCTCTATTTTAGATAGGTATGTAAGTAGTCAGGCGCCTTTATTATTCATAAGTACTTAAGTAGTTGTGTCACGAATTGCAGGATTGTTATTAAGGTAACTAAAATTATCTCTAGTATACGTGTATATCATTCTGTTATTGAATGTTGATGTAGGTAGGTGGATGACATCACAAATTATCTGTGGTTACACAAATTACGCTAAGAAAATGTTTGACGTAAATTTTAGTCATTCAATGGGTTGGTTTAGCAGTTTCTATTATATAAAGCATTTCGTTCTCATGGCTAGCACGTAATAACATATAATCTTGTTCCTTTGTTTGATGCCTTGGAATCGATACATGTAAATTATTCAATTGCTTCGATGTTGTGTGTTATTTAAAGTTATGTAATTTACTATCAGCAGAACGAAGAAGTATTACTTATATGATTTATACGTTGTACATAGGTACCTGTTTAAGTTTAAATAGTTAAACACTTACATTTTAATATATTTTTTTCAATTTTAGAAAGAATTCTATAGATCTCTATGTGAACTCACTAAAATCGTATGTAACATACTTATTATTATTTTATTACTGCAAGTTTCAGGGATGTGTGCGATTAGCAATTAGGCTATATCTATATAATTAGGTTAGAGCGTCGGTGGCGTCGTGGCTAGGACGTCGGACTCCCATGCGGGAGGTCCCGAGTTCGAAACCAGGCAGAGCCATGTACCAAGGAGTTTTTCGGTTTTTTCGGGAGACTTAAGTACATGTAGGAAAACATCGTGAGGAAACCTGCACACTGAGATAACCAGTGTGTGAAATGTGGAAGGCAAATCACCCCATTAAATCTGCCACAAGAGTCGGTCTATGTGATTAATTCCTTAGAATGATCACGACCCTCAGCAATGAGGAATACGACTTAGAAGCAGAAGAATATAATTAGGTAACTCGGCGACCTAATTAACTCTCAAGTCCAATTTAAACTTTTTCCAGGCTTCTCTCCACACTCAAAGTAACTGTAAAGGCGTCGCGTTGGTTACGGGCAGTGTGCCAGCTAGCCGACCAGCAACGGAGTCCAGTCCACTCGCTTCGTTTCCGCAACGCGTTGCGTGCGCATACGTCTCTCAAACTCGGACACTTGTCTCTGGATGCTGTGGTTTGGCTCTAGATCACTATCCTTTACAATGTAGGTAACTCTTATTTAATATTTAATTTGTACTATCTTATCTGGACCGGTCACAGCTGTCGCAGAACCGACAACCGCTGGGGTAGACGAGTTCTGGAGTGGAGACCGCGTTTGGGCAAACGTAGTGTGGGACGCCCCCTGCTAGATGGAGCGACGAAGAGCCGAAGATCGCACTCAGTGGCGCGCCCTGGGAGAGGCCTATGTTCAGCAGTGGACTAGAGTAGGCTGCTGATGATGACTATCTTCTCAAAAGATTTCAGATTTTTGAGAAAAACGGTTATGATTGGGCGCCAAATTTAACATCACTTTTTGTGACGAGAAGTGCTCTTAGTAATAACATGTTAGTTTGTAAAATTATATCAGATAGGAACTCTTACATAATTGACAACAATTATTACTATATATACATACTATACAGAGTATGTTATAAAACGCCTAAGCCTAGCAGTTCAGCGGGGTAACGCTGCCAGCATCCTGGGGAACTTTACCGCATGGGAGCCTAGACGGCGTGTTCACTTTGTAAATATAGGTAGTTAAATATTGTAAATAGCTAATTGTTTTATATTGTATATTTTATTTTGACAACAATTTGAAATATAAAATATGGGGAAACAATATTATTGAACCCAAAAGCGAGACCGGTACAAAGCTTGGCGCTGATAATATTAACTCATTACATTACGAGTCATGACAATCTTGTTGGACCACTTTATTACTGGACAGTGATTTACAATTCGGATTTAAATTAATACTTAAGCCCATTAGCACGATTTAAAGACTAAAATACATACTTTGAATTAATTAGTCACATGTTATTAAAATTGTCAGTAGAACGGTTCACAATTACATTCGGCAAACCCTTCCAATTCTCAAGGTTGGATAAAAAACGTAAAGATTTTAAAATGGAACATACTTAATAAATATATGTTCTAATTCTTACGTTAAAGTTCTTATAAGAAGTTTCGAAGTTAGTAATAGAAAACAAGCTCACAATAATCAGGCAATTTTACGAGTTTTGTGAAAGACAATCACCAGACAGAAGCCACCAAACCAGTCCTGGGTAAGTGGGCCGAATTGATCACGCGCCGATCGGTGCGGTGGCCGAGCCGAGAGCTTTTGCTTCAATCTAAGGGTACAGTCGACCATAGGTCAACCAACCCAAAACGTCAAAATTTGAGAAAGAAAAATGTATCATATTGCGCAGGCATAAGGTTGAGATTTAATCGAAGGTTTTTGATAGATGGTATACTATAGCTCGTGGTCGACTGTACTTATTTGCTCTCTAACCTCTGCGTATTGACGCATTATTATAGGATTTGGTACTGTGTTAATTTTATTTGTCATTTTTTCTTTCGTGATTTGTTGCTTTTGCTTTGTGGATGTTTTTATTCTACTAAAGAAATAAGTTACACTACAACATAGTAATGTTTGAAGGATATCAAAATAACTACCGTGGGGGAAAATAGTCATTGCTCTGAACTTTTTCGCATTAGTCTTATTTCATTTCTACTTTCTTAAAAAAAGGATACAAAAGATTGCATTTGTCTTTTGTTAAAATATGAATAGTTTAACCCCGCTCTTAGGTTATGTAAAATTTTTTTTTTACATTTGAATAAGAATTAGTAGCGACGTACGTATGCGTGCGAGCGTGTTACGTTTTAAAAATGCAACTGTTAGTAAGGTTCATCGATCTTGGAATAAGCTTTAGGATTTAAGTAGAAATAAAAATTTGCAAAGAGACATAATATGAGAATTTAAACTTACACGATTTGTATTAATTTTTAACGATGAAAAGGAAGCTCGTAGCCTAGTTGCGAGCACGGTCCGAAAGTGATCATGCAGGTTAAGCGACGTTGGCGCGGTCGGTACCTGGATGGGTGACCGCTAGTGGCCTATTTCATCTGAGCTCCTCCGTGCCTCGGAGAGCACGTTAAGCAGTTGGTCCCGGTTCCTGTCGTTCGACAGCAGTCGTTAAGTCATGTCAGAGGCCTACGGGCGGCCTGAACAACTCTGACAAATAGGTTGGCCACTAACCATACGATAAGCAAGCAACTATGAAAACGGGGCTTAATCGCGTAGGTATTTAAAAAAAGGAAAAAATCAAGGTAACTACAGTATAGTTTACCAAAAATTAAATTTTGAGCCCCATTTCATAGTTAAAAAGAGACACAATCTAAAATAAGGTATGAGTAGATAGGTACTGGACTAAACGGTTATATGTTACTTGTTATTGGTAATATAAACAAGATTGATAGATAGATTGTGCAGTTAAATAAACTAGCGTGTGTATTAAACAGCATTTTTTTCTTTAATAATGGCCTCTGCTAGTGCAATTTGGCCAATGACCGTGTTAGAATCTTGAAAATCACTCGAAAGTTATGGTGTCTGTTTTGAAAAAAAAGTTTACCTACTTCGAGATTATGGGAGGTATGCATCAGGAATGCCTAGTGCCTTGCACTCCAAGTGCAATTGGAGGTTAAGTTGCCGAATTCACACCACCTGTAGTTTTTCACTCCCATTTCACTGTCTTATATTAACGTTCACTTATCAGTCTTATCACGGACGATTTTTAGGTAAAATACACTAGTTTTACGAAAAAATTACAACTGTAAACCGTTTTTAAACAATAAAATAGGCCGAACACGCCATGACAGCATGAACGTTATACATAACCTCCAATTTTATTTTAAGAATAAACAATACATTTACCTACTGAAATGGTCACTATCACTACTAACACGTCGATATTCGAATGTCAGAAAGAAACAAAACTTCTTTATTAGTCATTGATAATTAAAAGTTCATAATGCAAGTGATAAACCGATAAATCGTAAAGCAACTTAAGGGTATGAACTCTTGAATAATGTATTGACAAATACGTTTAAGACAAGCACCGTATGCATTAGGGTAGGGGACACGATGTAAGTACAAAGGGTGCAGGCGTCCGAGTTGTCAAACGAGAAGTTTTTATCGGCGGCCTGTCGCCGTTGAATAGAAATGAGCCTTGAATAATGCATGTGTGTTGTGTTGTACACCGCGCGCCCCTCGGCCCGCGCCACTACGACCAAACTGATTTGTTGCGACCTACGTTACTGTAAGGTACACGACAGGTGCAGTTACCCTATACTTGACAAACAATTGTTTAGGAGACGTGCCATTTTTAGTACATTAATAGTATGTTGCGTTCTGGCTTTGGCCTGCGAGTATGTCGGCTGACACGGTGATGGTTTTTTTTTTTTCAAAAATCATAACACTACGATAGTTCGGGCGAATTTTTCGGCACCAGTCCGGAATTAATCAATAGTAGTTTATGCAACGGCCACGTAATGATAGCGTTTTTTACAAGAGAACTGTTTATGAAAGGAGTCGAAGCTGAGTTCGTTCGAGTGTTAAAATCGCCATTACGGGCGTTCCATGAAACATATAAAAAGAAAATACAAACCATTACGGAGACTTTGGAGACACGACACCATGACAGCTTAACGTGTTATTGGTAACTATGGAAACCGTAGATAAGTTTAGTTTGTATTGTCGATATGGCGCAGGCGCGGGTGTCGAGTTTTTTTAATGGCTATAGTACCAAGGAGTTGGCCAGTGAAATGTAGTGCATTTAATACGAAAGCGTTCTTGAATGCAGTGCCATACAACAAAGAAAAAATCACATATTACAATCAAAAACTGTTATTTAATATTTCATTAAAACACTATTTTTACATGACCATGAAGAATGTACCTCTTTATGTTATTGATTGTGGTTTCTTAATGAACAAATTAGGAAATGGGAGTAGAAAAAAAAAATATCGATATAGTACCAAAACTTACATCAAAAGATAAATAATAATTGAACACGAGTTACATAAAAGATCGATAAAATGTATGAATGTTTGCTGTGTATCAGTTGCGTATGAGTCATAATAATTATCAATGGTTATGTAAATTGTGGATAGATAATTATAATATTACAGATAATTGCGATGAACGAATGGGGTTAAATTTAAATTCTCATAATTTTATGAAGTTTTACTAACAATTTGGCAATATAACTAAGTAAAGTCGGATTCAATAGAACTTGTTCATAATGTAAACAAACCACCATATTGGCGATGTCGATGGTTTGATGAATTATCCATGTTTTATTAATATTTCATCGTAGAATGTAGTTTCGAATACGAAAAAAGTGAATTCCACGTGAATTAAACTATGGTTCATCGTCTAATGTGATAAATCAAGGATAGGTTTGTTTACATTATTAAATTTATTAACAAGTTCTATTGAATCCGACTTTAGATAGGTAGGTACCTAAGTACGTATTTCTATATTTTTAGAAAAAAAATCATTCCCGATTCTATTTTCATATTTCATTTCAACCTAACACACCCCCACCCTCACACACTCTTAAACATTATCTTTCCTAACTTCCTTTTGATTAACTTGTTCCAAATTCCTTTTAGGTTTAGAATATAGTTACACTAATGTAATGATTTAAAATTGTCATATGCTTGCACGGAAAGTGCGATGGAGTCCCGACTTCCAAGATACAGGTTTCGACCTAGTTTGTAAGTCGGAGGTCCTATTATTGTGCCTTGTAATAAGTGAATAAACATTTTCATTAATTGATTATAGGTCACAAACAAAACATTAAACACACTGAAAACATTGAAATAAAGTACATTACCTACAATCTACCTTATTAAGGCATGCAATATGCAACTCGTAACATAATATAATTTTATGAAGGAACATCGAAGTAAAAGCTTATACCTAAGCTTGTGAAATCCGGATTCGCTTGACCTAAGCCAGTTTCAGTTCCTAAACGTAAAGCTGCAATTTTTTAAAACTCAGTCTGATGTAGATATACTTAGATATCTATCTATCAGATAGATCCTCTTATAATGCAATGGCGTTGAATTCACAATTTAAAAAGGAGAACAGCGATTAGATAATAGTACCTAATAAATATAGCCTAAGATAAGGCCAATAGAACTCTGTTTTCAAAATTAGACGAATATGGTTGCTAAATAAATCTAGTGACTGACGTTCTGAGGGAAGTTCGGTTATAAACTTATACATTAGATTTAGTAAAGGCATTAATATGGCATAGGTAATAAAAAGAAAACATTATGCACCTGCATATAAACAATTAGACAAACAATTAGAGCGTCGGTGGCTTAGTGGCTAAGACGCCGATGCGGGGGCCCTGGGTTCGAAACCATGTAATGTCATGTACCAATGAGTTTTTCCGATTTTTTCGAAGACTTACGTACATTTACCGACTGCTCTAACGGTGAAGGAAAACATCGTGAGGGAGGAAACCTGCATATCTGAGGAAATTTAAAGTTTTTGAAGGCGTGTGAAATCGTGTGGGCCCGCTCAGTGGATCATGGCCCGATGATGATGATATAAACAATTCGCTGATAAATGTCCCACTGTGTTTTATCTACTAAAATAGAACATCCGTAAAAAAAAACTTTTCCAGTCCTAGCTTTTAGCTGGAAGTTGATTACAGAAACTCGCCGGCTACTGGAAATAACGGGACCATGAACTGACTGCCATCAAAGCGGGAATGAAACGAACCTTTTGCGGCTTAGGGTTTGGTTTACTAGGTACATTTTGTCACCGTTGGCAGCCTGTCTCTCAAGGCCGGGTTTGAGAGAGAGAGAGAGAGAAGGCTAAAAGAAAATTATTTAAAACAAATGAAACTGTACAAATATTTGCCAACGTAAAAAATATTTATTTAACAATGATGATGATTTAAACGATAAAATACCTACGGTGGTAGGTACTTGCGGTATACGCATAGTAACTTTGTAGAGTTTGTAGTCCTACCCTACAACCTACAATATGAAATTTTCAATTTCTGTGATTGCTCTATCTGATTAGGTAGGTACATTGGAAGACTGCTATAAAACCTTCCAGCAATAATACTTACCTTTTCATTAGAAAGATAGATGGAAAGTACCACCATGCATGCAATAAAATAGTACAATTAAAAATTATATGAAAACCTATCCGATTACAATTTGAGAGTTTCTTTGATGGGGGCATAGAGATAAAGCTATTACGCCATAAGATAGGTCCGATATCAGGCATCGATTTAAATCACATGATATGCCAGTTCATACATTTTTTACCAAAAAAATGTGTTTAAATCGAATCGAATTGAATTAAAGAACGCTTATCTGAAGTTTTTGAATGCATATGTCCATCAACTTTACTAACCTGGGGCACGAGGACGCAAAAATAAACTGATGATGACGATCAGCCGTGGATGGAAATCATGGAAAACACGTCAATAATAATTATAATGCTTAGATTAGAAAAGGGGAAGCAGTTTCTGATCCGTTTTCTGAATTAAGGAAATAAGTGACAAAATGGAAGTCCATTGCGAACATCGATTTAGAAGTGACATTAAAGATGTATTGACTATATGTTGCGAATCGCGATAAAAGTATATAACGGATCATTGACCCGAGGAGGCTGTTATGGCCAGCGCAAGCGCACATAGGAAATCTTTTTACGGCTTTAGCTAATGCATAAAGTACAGTTAACTGCAATGAATCTCTACTAGCTATATTAACTTAAATCTACATAAAACGTGCGAAATAAATTAATCTGTTTCTAAGTGTTGCTTCAGTTTTCATTTGTGTGTGTGTCTGTAAGTTTGTACATAAATTGTTGTTAAAAGAAATCTTGTTATTTTATTTATTTATTACCTAGCCAAAAATCAAATTTATCCAAAGCGTTACATTTGTCATATTAAATTACTTAGGTATATCCTATATATACCTATAATTTGTATAGGAACTCTAACACATGAATGGAATTACAATATACAATCATAAATTAGTCCTAGTCGTAGGTCATAAATCCCAAGTCCAAACCCTTTTGCTTCATAAGATTCATAACCCGGTTTGCGGAATGTCCTTACTTTGTAATCGCTAAAGACATAAGTACTTACCTACTTAATGATTTCAGTTACCTAACCACTTGAATTTATTTACCAAAATGAAAGTCTGTAAAATTAATCAAAACAAACGTAAACAAAAAGCAAATTATATTTGCATAGAGGTCTTGTCAGAGTGAATGGATTCGGTTACAATGCCACGGTGAGAAAGCTCGCCTGCGCCGCCCGCGCAGCGCAGCTTAGTGCTCACGTTCGCGCAGTTTGCGACATTCGAGCGCGTCAGCTCTATCTGTATCAATAAAAGGTCACAAGGATAAAATGTCACTTCGTTCGTAGTGCTTCGGCGAAGTGAAGTGTGTTAAGTAACGCCTTAGAAATGGTAATAATTATTACAATATTATTTAGCTTTCTCTACTTAATATCTGTCAATGTCACGGCCATAGGAATGAGGGTAGAAAAACCAAGAATAATAAACTGAAAACAATGAAGGAAAGTCAACAGATACGAAGATGATTTACAATCGGAAGATTGAATAAATACTTAGTTTTAAATAAATGCACCTTTGTACACAAACCAGATAAAGGCACTACAACACAAGGATCTGTTTTAATATAAAAGGCCCGCAGCTTTAGGAAGATTCCATAGTCAGCCAACGGTAAATACAACCAACAATGGTCTTAATGAACGACTGTTTTCAGACGCTACAAAGTTGACTTTTGCACAATTACATTTATTACTAACAAGATTATTTACTTCAGTTCTTGAATTGAATGCAACTTGTAAAGTGATATACATTTGACGCTATAGTTCGACATAAGTGAAATTGCTTGAGCAACTATAAAACGAATTACCTACAGGTGAGGAAAAAAACAACAGCACTTTCGGATTGATATAAGGGTTACCACATGTAGTTTCAATTTTTAATCTTAAAGCGATTTAGTTACTACTTTATAGTACCTAGTTTTAGTTTCTGTCTGAGTATATTCACTGTCTTTTTTGTTTGAAGTACATGGTCGTTGAATTCTCATCAGACCAATTTACGTTCCTATTGTGGTCGCTCATGACACGAAGTTATCTATCATTTATTAACTCCCAATGATGGTCATAATTGAGGTGAGTAACTTCTCAGATACATAGGGAACTGGGTGAAATAGCTCTGAATAGCGCTGATCATCCGCCTGGTGATCCGGCAAGCGTTTCTCCAAAAAGTCATAGTCAACTTCTTCTTCTTCTTCTTCTTTCGTGTTGATGATCCGAACTAAATTTTTCCCGACCAGAAGGCAGCCACATCGATAGCCCTCTGGTTGGCCTCGAAAAGGTCCTCCCGCATGCAGGTGGTCGGACACGCGGGACAGCAGAGCAAGTGCTCCATGGTTTGAGGGGAGACACCACACTCACACTTTACTTGATCGCTGGAAAACCCCCAATTGTGAAGATTATCTCCGCAACAGCCAACCTGGGTTCGCAGGCGATTAAGCGTTTTCCAGGTTGGCCACGGGAGTTTGAAACCCGGTGGTAGGTCTTCTTTTGGCGGTATGAAACCTTTGGGTGGGTATTTCTCCCGCCACAGCTTGCATCTTTCTTCTTCTTAGTCAACTTCTGATACAATAAGATCTAATAGAATTATCCAAAGTAACCACCTGCGTCAACCCTGAATTGAGGTGTAGAAAAGTAAATGTTATCTAGCGTGGAGCAGGATAGACAGCGCGAACACAATAAGCTCTGCCCACGCGCTCTATGAATCATGCGTCAGCGCAGCCCGTTGCCGCAACACAACGAGACCAACAAAAACATTACCTACTTTTGAATAAGTTCCCTTTCTCTTTCTACACCTCACAGCGGTGTCAGCGGTGCGCATTCGGCGCCAATTCGTCAATATCAATTACGATATTATGCATTTGTATCAATTTGTTATCATTGTTTAGATCTTTTCCAACCGAGAACTATAGGCTCGTTAGAGAGTTCAAATCATCTCACAGATTCAGAATCATGACCTTTATAAAATGCTTGTTTGTTACAATTGGCGCCCAAAAAGACCGAAATATTTGCGTTAAGTATTGAAAATAAATTTTAATTTTCAGACAATAAGCCAGTATGAATTATACAGCGAATTTATATACGGCTCAAACTCTGGATGTTTATACGTGAACACGCCAAATGGCACATAAAAGCTTAAAGAGCTGTAAATTTTTCTCTTAATCTCGATGGCACGGTGACAAAATGTCCTTTCACCTGAGATACGCTTTTGGAAATGAGAAATAAAATAGACATCTCAAAGGAAAATATTTGGAATAAGATTCGAATGCTTCTTTATTGCGTTGCTGCCGTAGATACATTACATTATTGCCGATTAATTATCATATCATACGATCGTTATGCCTTCATTTACGTCATATAAAAGACGATTATGTTTACAAAAGTTTATCAACACCCTATTTATTTTAAAGATAATCAGATAAGTAGGTAATTGACACGATGTGGTATGATTTTTAAATCGAGATCAAAAAGTAACTGTAACTTGTTTTTAGCTGTATCCTTTCACGTACCTAAACCGATGTAGGTAAAATGTTCCGATACCTAAATTTAAACGTTCACTTCTTTCGTAACTCATAAAGGCAATCGTTTTCTTTTATAAGTAAGTAATCTATTTACTTATTACTTTGGACATTAATATTGTCGCATTTAATGTATAGTCATTGCAGTCAAAGCATGACGAAGTTGAACGAGTGACCATGAAGTGCGTAGAGCGCGGCGTGATACGTAGAAACGGTGACTCAACGACAGAGCACGAGAATAACCTGCATCGCGTGTTAGAAAAGGACACGTGTAAGGAGAACCGGTTTCGAGATTTCGAGTTTCGATCCGATATGCTCCTGTCGGTGCCAAGTCGACTTTGCTTGAGTAGAGCTCTACAAGACTCTGGGAATAAGTTGTAGATTAGATTTTATTTGACAGTAACTAATGTTCTTAGCGTTGCAGATTTTAGTAAAAGGAAAGAGCTCTGCCCTAAATTCGAAATAGAAAGAAAATCAACATTTCCTTCGGATCTGGAGGTTGCATAAATATATCAACTGAGTTTAGATAATTTTAATCATTTGATATACTGGGTACCAAAAAGGGTATCTTCGATATATGAAATTGATATCAACGTTGTAGTAGTCCTACTAACCTTGTAGACTATTCGCCTTTTTAAAAGCTCATATACTTAATTATACCTATTCCAAGTAAAAATAAGTCCGTTATCTCTCAAAACTCATCGTCATCAATTCACCTTTGTATTTAGGTACCCAATCCTTATCGATCGTAATCGAAATTACTTAGTCATAAATCTGTCTCAATTCTCAATACTTTTCGATTGGCAATGGCTATTGTTTGTTTGTGAATTAGCAAAAAAATTATGTATCTTATCTGCAAAGGTTACCTACTACACTTTCTTTATCAATAAACGGTCTGTGTCGTGGTGATGTCACCGCTGCTTCGGCTCTTATCTTGACTTTGATAAAACACAACTTAGCTAGGAATGTTCTATAACAAAATTCTAAGAGAATATTTTACTTGTTTGTATTAGCTATACCTACCTGTCTTGGAGGTTTCATTTCGTGATATAGATACAACAGATACGGATATCTCAATAATGCGGATATATCAATCAATATTGGAGATCTGAATCTGAATGTTTATCTCTAAAATCTAACCTCTACATTGCATGGTAGAAATAAAAAAGGGTTTGATAAAAAATATTCTTAACTAGGTATGATTTCATATACCTTTATTTTAAAGGTGTAAAAATGGTTATCAAAAGGCAAATTATTGTGACAAACCAATTAATTAAAAATGGAGTTTGAAATTAACATTATTAGTGTCAAATTATAACCTAATTTCGCAGTCATCAACTCATCGCATCCATCACCTTCATGAGATTGAATTTTTTTAATTTTAGACTGCATGTTTCACTAGTACAGATTAGGCAGTAGAAGAGGAGCGTCTATGTTTACAGGCCTTTTCAGCCGGGTAGGTAATTTCAACCCCATAGAACTACATCTAACAGGCTGCATCAATTCTCATATCGGTTGTATTGTAAATGTATACGCGTCGAACTGAAAGGCTGAACTAAATTTGTCTTGCCTACGAATCATGGAACAACATGTTAGAACTGTCTTATCAAAATTATTTACGTATCTGCGATATATTTTTGGAGGTAATTGAACCTTATACTACAGTGAAAGGCAAGTCCTCTGTAAACCCGCGTGTTGCACCTTCGGCCTCATCACTGACCACCGTGCAGTGAAGTGGTCTTAAATAAAAACAAAGAAACTCCAGCAGGAAGTAGAAGATTTCTTCTCTAATTTGTGATGATCACACTGGCTCGCGTGTTCACACCAGGCGCACGAGTGCAGTGATCGCTGAAGAAAGTCTCGGCGCGATTACAGGAATTTTCCGACTGGCTGGAAGCGATCGCGTCTCGGTGAATCATTACGTGTTTTTGCCTCATCTCTGCCTAGAGAGAAAACATGCGCCTACGTCGGCGATGATAAAGCTATAGCAAAAATTAGATTGAGATTTAATTTTTTTTCTTTGATTTATGGGCTTTAAATGCCGGATTTTGAAGTTGTTTGTCTTATACTCCATCGTTCCTATAGCTTCCCTTTACAGCAATAATTAACGTTGGTAAAGAAATAGGTGAATAACAGTTTTATGTAACGCCCAGTTTATCTCAATGGTTGACGTAGTTTCGTCCGCACTTTGCTTATCAACAAAAAACTCATTGATTATAAGTAGGTAGGTATGTAAACAAACCAACAAAATGGAAAAGTTTAAAACTGCGAACTATTCTAAAACAGCATGGTTCTATCTCCGATATTTATAATGATTAGAAAAATAAATGCATAATTTGTTCAAGTTAGCACAGGTACTGACGTCAACCAAGTGGACTGTAGGAAATCATGTAAATATGTGAATATTGGCGTGTTGATGGCATATTATTGAATATTCGCCACGCGTGAGCGACACGCCGCCTAGCCGCCGCCCGCCGCCGCCGCGCCGCAACACTCGCCGGTCGGCGCGGCGTCTTTGCATGTTTTTTTTATTTAAATCACGTTTGCTGCCCCGCTTTACTAATACCAACTCAACTGAATCGGATCTATGGCTCTATGGGAACTAATTCAATATATAGAGCTATGAATACAATTAAAATTAGTAGGTACAGAACCGAAAAAATGGCACCCACCAAATGCAATCCAGAGAGCGGAGTTACACATATTTGCGCGAAAAGTTAAATTTCATGCCATTTTTTATCTGCAACGGAAACGGGATAGTAGGTAGGTTCTTTATTGCAGAATTATTTATTTATTGCTTAAGCTTCACCATCAACAATATCACTATACTATATAATAAATTGAACACAAAATATATCTTATATAGTGATATGCCTTTGGTGAATATGATACAGCACAGCATAAAATTTAAGAATTTTCTAGTCTTTTAGAGGCTTGGTAAAATGATTGGTTAAAAACTAACATAACTTTTTCAAAACTAAATAATTATAATGAAAATTAACAATGTAAAAGAAAAGATGGACGAATTTCCCGTTTGTTCCCCGTGGTTTAACTAGTAGGACAACGGGCAATTTTTTATTCACCTACTTGTATAATGTTATTTATGATAATGTGAATAAACAGAAAAAAATTGGAATTCCGCTTGTTTCGATTTCTATTGCTAAGGAAAGTCAAGAACTAATTTTTCATTCAAATTCGTATATTGGAGGTATTTCCAACATAGGTCAATTTGGTCATTCATTATTGCATATTGACTTCTGCTTGTACGTGAACGAGCTCAAATAACTCGTTTACTAATAATAGATGAAACTATAAGTGTAGATCCAGCGAAATCGATTTTCCAAACAAATCACTACTCTTACTTTTTTCGCCTAAAGTTGAATCAATTTTATCCAACTTCATTTATCTATCCCAGCACTTTCATATTTTAAAATCAATCGACATAATATTTAGACCAACATAGGGAATAAAAGGTGGAAGACGACTATACGTAGGCTGCTATAAAATACGGAACAAAGTATATAATTTTATCGAGAGCCCAACAATCGCTACTGTTACGACAGCCGGGACCGGTTTGACCACTGCCGCTGCCGAAACTGGCGCCAATCAGCCTTAACACCAGAAGCAGAGCCTGTAAAATAGCTCTCCAACCTCGTTGCTTTCTCCTCTTATCTGTCTATAAAGTGTAATTAAATTATTATCAGACGATAACCGTTGCTAAACGGTTGGCATTTTGTGTTTGCGATTAATTCGTACGAACTACCAACTACTTATCTTAATGATAACAATGAGATAGCTAATAGAAGTTGTGAGTAAATACTACTAAAAAGCTAAAATTTTATTTAAATTACCTATTACTCATTAAGTTTCTTAGTGGTAGAGGTAGATATTCTATATGTTTTTCTATCCATTTTAAGCCATAAAAAGAATGGTGAAAGGCCATGTATAAGGCAAAGTAGGTATCTAATAAATTAAAGAGACACTCGGTGTTAAAATTTCTATAGCACACAATATATTTGGCATGTTATGGCTTGCACAGGAAATTCTATCTGTAGATGTGCGTTCGTCTACAATCTACATTATAAATCAATTCGTGTTTATTACCTGAGGACTGTGCCAAAAGACTTTTAACATCTTTAACATTATGGATGAATTTGTCAAGCGTCCAAATCTTTTTTTTAAAATGATAATAGTTTTCTTTTTTATTTTATTTGTCTAGTGAGTCAACTAAGAACAGTAATCTGTTTCAGAATTTCCGTTTCCATCGTTATGTATTAGATAGGTATGTTATCCAACTCTTGGCAAGAGTCGATCGTATCACACATGCCGAAATTATCACCGTATCGGTGCCAATACAAGTCTGATTGATGGCTAATCTATTGTGAATTTATCCAAACGTAAACCAGCGTGGGCGGACTGACAACTGGCATGTCAGCCAAATCTATGCTAATAAAAATAAAGAGGCGAAAGTGCCTGCGAAACGCAACTTCCTGTGAAGCCCTGCTATTATCCAAAAGCGTATGCAGCATCAGCCACTGAAAATTATCGAGTGGCGTGCTGGAAATTGGCGTGCAACTATACGAATTTAGGTAATCGCTGTCGAATTGAGTGCCTTAGGGCGCGCACCTGCGGGCGCCGAGATTCATTCATGAGAGCGAAGTGAAGCTGTAGCGTCGAGAGGTCGAGAACAATCCGCGGTGGATAATAACAGTTGGCTTTTCTTAGAAACTACACCGTGGAGGCTTCGACGGAGGTAATATCGGTGTCTCGCTCGCCCTCTGAGCGAGAGAGCGAGAGCGCGTGGGCGGGGCGTGTTGTCACGGCGGTGGAGGCGTCCGAGGCACTCGAGCCTCGGCTGCACTCACTGCATCCGCCGCAACTTCCCAATTCTTCATTATAAACGCTCATCAAAGGAGTCGAGGTCAGTGAGAAAACGAGTCGGGTGATTTAACACTTGACCAAGGTAGATGGCCAGTTTTTGCTCGAATTAAGCCCCCGTAATTACCTCCAATAAGTGTATTGTCAACTCAATAATGAACTTTGATCGACACACGTAAACTGCTGCAAATATAAACACTAGGCAGAAATAAACCGCATAGGAAAGAAAATGGCACGATTTAGACGCACATGGCTCAGATCGCCGATTTTATTGCACGAGGCAGTGGTGAGGCGACGTTTATAAATCATACTTTTATGGTTATTCTGGGCGATAAAGTGAACGTTTCTAACGTTGATGCAAATGCGTGTGCGCCTAAAGGCAACGGGTATTCATATGTGGAGGTTTGCATTTCGCTATGCCTCAAGCGGGTTGAGAGCGATATAATTTAAACAATAAGGTAGATTAATCCCGAACAAAGGCGGAAAAGGCGAGGGTGTAATCAATGTAATTAAATACCGGTACAATATAATAAAGGAAAGGTTATGGCGGCCATATTTTCTCTCATAAAATGTTTAATACTCACTCATACTTTGCTTGTAAAAGACTAGTGAGATAAGAAATCTAATTATGTAGGTACGCTATGACTTTTTAAAAGAGGTGAATCGAATGAAAGCTTATAGAAAAGTTAGCTGTAAAGCTAAATATATTTCCATGATTTTTAATATGTTTGGTATAACTTTACGCTAGTAACATATAATGTCTTTGGGTTAAAAGCTCTCAAATGCAATTGAATACTTTGACTGTTTTCATAAAAGCTAAGCTTTTCATATTGAGACTGATGAGCTTTATGATCCTGAAGTTAAAAGGCACACTTCTTCTTATACGTATTCCACATTGATGAGGGTCATGATTATTATTTGGAAATAAGATTTAATGAGGTGGTTGCTTTTGCCATTGCTTCCCCATTTCACACACATGGTAACAAGCAGTCGGTAAGTGTACGTAAATCTTTCGGAACACACATTGCTATGGTACGTAGGTACCTACATGAGATTGGGCATAGTTTCTAACACGTCCCCCCGGATGGTAGATTGGCGTTCTATAGCCACTACGCCATCGACGACGTTTGTTAGGTAGGTCTAACAGTAGTGAAACCTAGGATAATTTTGGCGAAGTTTAGGCACCATTTTCTTATACGTAAGTCAGATTTTTACGTAAATGTTAAGTTGTACTCGTAATTCTGGAATTTGAATATTTGATTGACACATAGCATTGTAAAGTGAGTGCTGAAGTTACGCTGGCTTCACTGTTTCCTACGTAACGGTCTGTATGACCAGTGTAGGAAATCAGAGTACTAATCTGATTAATTGTGCTTTGTTTGCTGCAGCTTAAACGTTAAGAAAGTCTATTTATATATATATATATATATATATATATATATATATATATATATATATATATATATATATATATATATATATATATATATATATATATATATATATATATATATATATATATATATATATATATATATATATATATATATATATATATATATATATATATATATATATATATATATATATATATATTTGTAATTTTCTGTATTGTAGCAAAAATAAATAATATTTACATTTTTAATTTCATTTTCATAGTGCTCAATGTGTGTATGTAATCTCCACGACACAGGCAGCGCCTAGTGTGGGGGTTATACTTTAAAGTGAAATGTTAATTCATCATCATCATCAGCCTATTAATGTCCCCACTGTTGGGGCACAGGCCTGCCCTTGCACAAGGGGGTATGGGCCATGATCCACCGAGCGGGCCCAGGCTGATTGGTGGTTTTCACAGGCCTTTGGATTTTATTTTATTTTTTATTTCCTCAGACATGCAGGTTTCCTCACGATTTTTTCCTTCACCGTTAGAGCAGTCAATAAATGTACATAAGTGTTCGAAAAAATCCGAAAAACTCATTGGTCATGGCATGGTTTCGAACCCGGACCTCCCGCATGGGAGTCCGGTGTCCTAGCCACCGACGCGAAATGTTAATTAATGTGTGGTAAAGAAATAAAAAAAAAAAACATTTTATAACTGTAAGGTGTCGTTTTTTTTACTGTAAGGTGTCGTGTAGTCTGTGCAGAATCTTCCCAAATTCGAAACAATAAATCGCAAGCCGCTAACAAACACTTACTATAGTATCAGGAAGACATTAGTGGTATATAATTGGCCAATCAATTGCTCCGGTTCACTACAAACTACTTAAGTAGAGCAATTAACCTACGCCGAATGTAGTCTATTGCCGCCGATTTGTTCCAACCCTCAAGGGGAGGGAATCCAGCGGCAAGTTAACCCCCATTTGTTTCATTTATGGTGGTTCTTGAATGTGTTTTATAAATCCGATATTGTTATTTGGTGTCAGATTCCAAAGGCTCTGAGGGCTTATCCGGTAGAATTCAGTTTGACAGTCACGAAATGAAAATTTTGAAAAACGGGTCTCGAAAACCAAGCTCCATTTACAATAGCGCCACCAATAATCTGACTGTAACAGAGCTGGGGACAGAGCAGACGTACACAATGGATAGAGGATTGGACAAACAAGTTTGCAAATTAAATATAGTTAATAAAGTTAGTAAAGTTTTCAAATTTATTGTACAAAACAATTAGTAATTTTATTTTTTCACAATAAACATTTTGTAAGGAAAAAAGTATGGGAAAGGTTTTTTGCGATTTCTGACTTTTATAGTACTCTCATCCTTATAAGAAACAGGAGTTATTCCCATTATAGAAAGAAAATGTTAGAACTGCCCATTTTCTTGCTGACATACATTTAAAAAAATATCTGTGAACGCAGTTGTAGATAACACCAAAAGTTAGGGAAGGTCTCGTTTTCGTTCGTTTCGTTACCACTTAAAATCCACTCATGACAGTGCGAAACAAGGATGCAAGGACGATGCATCTCGAAGACCGGCGGAGATGTCTGGTACCTAAACAGTTTCGTGATGGTTTCCGTATGCTAGACGATAGAGACGAAGTGACAAGAAAGGCAAGTCTTGAATACCCAGTACAGTAGTCACACACCTCGTTTTTCGTTTTAAAAAATTAATTACACATATTTTCAACATATCGCAAAACAAATTATTTAGATCCCATTGGTACAAATGACCAGCAGACAACGCAAAAATGACACCATTAAATTTGAATGTACTAACCAGTAGGATCACTGACCATCATTACTAAATTACGATTTTCCCAAAATCAAGCTCGATCGAAAGATGTCGCATGAGTGAGCAATTTCCTGAACTACACTAGAAGTGGATAATATGTAGATTATTTGAGTTAGGTTATTTTTATCGAAGTGATATGAAGAATGCATTGAGATACGCAAGCAAATATGGCTTTATCATATTAACACACAGGTGGTACAATATTCTTGCAACGTGAATCATATATAACACATAGCAACCTTATGTAAAATATTAGGTATTTTACATACTTACTTATATTACTTATAAATAGAATAAAATTATACCGTGCCATAGCGTGAAGAAGAAATTAAAGTAAATAAATCGGAGGCAATTACCTATAGTTCTGCTTTATTTATACGCTCTTTATTATTTCATAATAACATGGACAGCTTTATGCAATAAAATGGTAGCAGACTCGTGGTCCCAGTCCCTTTATAAGGGGTGAAAGCATCCATGACTACTTTTCTACCTACTACCTACATCGGTCGTTAAATAATTCGCATTTCTTGCAATTCGACCTATAAACATAATCCAATTTTTTCTTGAAATCGATTGTAAGTAGATAAATCAATCAATAAATCGAAAGTTCCATTACTGAAGAGTTTTATTTTAAACGCTGACGAATAATGTACCTATTACTCGTATCTACTAAAAGAGAGACTGTTCGTGACGTCACTTAGGTTTATCAGACGATTTCACGGAAACAACCAAACGATAAGAAGTTGATAACTGATAAAAAACAGAATAATTTTTGCAAGAAAACAAACAATAACGTTTGCATTTTAATAAGTACTTAGTTGAAAGCCTGCACCATAGACAATAATGTTAACAGTCGACACATTACGTACATTAACGCAATAATGAATTAATGAATAACACAAACCCTCCATTATTTAGAGAGGGAGAGATTTAGTTCGCCTTTTGATGTAAATAATGAAACGTCAAAATTAACTATATCGAACGCTCATACTTATTAGTCTAATAAAATCAAATAGGCGATTATGTAAACAATGAATGAATAGTGGAAGAATTTTGTAAATTTATATATTTCTTTTCAAATGGTTTATTTTATTTGATAAATCATAATTTAAACGATCGATTACTTGTAATAAGAACGCATATACTTAATGCTTGTAGCGTTGCAAAGAAAATAGAAAAAAAGGGAATGCAAGTTAAGTTTTTTATTTGAAATATATGTATATGTGTTCAATGGTACTTAGCCTATACGCCATTAACAATCTATTACGCAAATTAACGAGGGTAATTACGAATTAATGAATGACAGAAACTTTACTAATTGGAGAGGGACAGCTAATGTTCCTATTTTTGATGTAAATAAAGAAAATCGAGCTTATAAACGTATATTGTTTAATTCAATAATATAATAGGCGAGTAATGGAAGAATTTTGTAACTTTATTTCTATTCAAAATGATTATTTAATTTAATTTTATTTATTTATTAGGTAAACACAACAGATTACAACCAAAGAAATTACAGAAAAATCAATATAAAGTTATGAGCTAGGTCGTAACCCATAACGTGTAAACACAGCATGGTTAGGAAGTGGAAAATTGGTTGTTGTACAAAATTGAGTTGGGAGAGCAAAAAATACTAGTTAATGTAATGATTAAAAAATATCTATTGAAAAATAAAAATAATAAAGTAAAAATTATAAAGTAGGTGCGTGGATAGGACACTACTTGAGGACATCCTTAACCCGTCTTTTAAAAACTAATGGCCTAGGATCAAATAAGTCTAATGATGGCTTATTGTTACTGTTCGGAGATATTTCGTTAAACAATCTACACATTCGCACAATAGGGTTATAGAACGATGTGTTGTTCTTAAAAACATTTAATACAAATGTTTGATTATATTTTATTTGATAAATGAGATTAATAGTAAGATAAGTGTTTTAAACTACCGAATAATATCTACTTATACGA
Organism: Hofmannophila pseudospretella; assembly: GCA_947369225.1. Lineage (NCBI taxonomy): Eukaryota > Metazoa > Arthropoda > Insecta > Lepidoptera > Oecophoridae > Hofmannophila > Hofmannophila pseudospretella. The sequence goes on from OX376316.1 coordinate 11,281,868, forward strand.
ATATCACAAATATTGCTTTAGCTTAGGATGGAGGTACTCTTACCGAGATTGGCGTAGTACCCGGCCGGATGCATCATGATCGAACTGATCACCGTGCACTTTCCATTTGTCACTTACCTAAAACGAATAAAAACATAAAGATGAAATAAAATAAAAAATAAAACGACTCCGATTCTAAACCTGTGAGGTCTACTTGCGTAGGTCTACCGACTCTATATATTCATGGTTTTACGTTAATATTCAAATACCAAAAAGAGACATAAATTTAAGTGGCGCTTGTATTTTTATGGGGTTTAAATGTCGTAAACAAGTGGATTAGCTAGCCCCAAAAGTTGGGTAGGTAAAGTACAGTAAGTATATTACTTGTATAGGAATAATAACAAATATCGCTTGTATGATGTTAAGTCAATATTGTATACATATATACCTATATATAAGATTGTAATGTATCGCTGGCTATCGCTGTCAACGAAGGATTTCGAACTTGGCATGAAGCATAGCCAGCCTAATTATAGTCGGATAATTACATGATCAATTGATGCTCTGAAGACTATACTATATTATATTAATATTATTATAAGCCAGCTAATTAATTAAACGAATTTGTTAGACCGCAGAATGTAATGCAACTGTGTATTGTGTACGCATATAGTACTATTTAGTATTCTGTGCTTATAGTAAGTACCTACAGTACAGGCAGATACAAGAACGAAGCAGTTTATTAATTCACGTGTTGAAAGCCATGTGAGCCTAAACCTCATAATAATATACTCCTTAATCCGCAATTATTATGAATGATGCTAAATAACTAACTTAAGTTAAGTAACTTAACTTTAATAAGATAAGAAACAAGGAATTAAGATTTATAACGTAGAAAACAATCTATTTCTACATATAACGATGATGATGTGTGTCCAAAGAATGAACAACCCCGAATGGCAACACCGGAGGAAGTCGGGCCGACCAGTGCTCAGCTGGTGGAGATCAGTGTTAACTGAACTAAGAACTGTGGGACTCACGTGAATGAAGTAAAGGAGGCGGCGAAGGATAGGGAGACCTGGAGAGGAACATCAGCCGCCCTTAACTCCAGATGGGAGTCATAGGAACTCAACATTCCTACGTAACAAATACTGGCATACATAACAGGTAATTTACACAAAGTTGCTAAGTTAAAGTGGCAAAAACTTATAATTAACGCATAGGCATTTATTTCGGGCGCATGTGCGAGTAAATATTTATCCGTGACTTACCTACCTAATTTAGCATCACTTACTCATATTTACTGTCAAACGACACGCATCGTTCAATTTTCTAAAACTGCTCGTGAAATGAATCGTCGACGTTTAGTTTCGCCAAATTGCATTGTTTTTATGCAGAGAGCTCGTCAAAAATAGTTTACTACTAACCATTGAATATTCGATAATTAAGCCGGAGACAAATCTCGACTAGTTAGCTACTTTTGCCGAGAAAGACATACCGGGTGTAATAAAAACCCCTATAAATCCGAAATTCAGTAATTATGACTGAACTGACGTACGTTTTTATTTTTGCAAAAACAATTGAAATTGATTTTCAAACAAATCGATCAGTCGATCGGCACATTTTTTTTGTTTGCGAAAATATAGTAAAGTTATAGACTATAAATATAATTTTATTACTGTGTGAGAGACATATGTAAGAGTCTACCCCCAAGGGACATAGCGATGAAGTTATATATGTAGGTATGTATAAAGTTGTAGAAAAAAAGGTGGTCAGTTGTGGATTTCTTTGATACGTTGATTTCTTCGATTTCTTTCTTAATTTGTTTGACAGGTGTCATTCTTAGCTCCGAAAGAAAACCTTATACTAAAGCTTCAGTTTCGGTCAAAATGTGATGTTTGATCGGTCTCTAATCCATGTGTCCAGATTAGCCCTGTGCATGGAATATTCCGCATAGGGGGGCAAAATTCATGGAGCATGAGCGCGCATATTCGGCCTGAGGCATGCAGAGGCGAGCACACACGTGGCTGCCTCGGCTGCCTGCCTCGGAATCTAACTATCTGACCAAATGCCCATCGGAGCACGATTGTTAGCTAAATCTCTATAGCTTATTTATTAGCTATACTGTTAGAGGAAACAATGAGAGGTGAGAGGTTCGCAGCAGGAATTTTTAAATGGGGAAATAGTGAGATTTAACTAAGTGAGATTTAGCAAGAAAACGCTTGCTCAAGACATTATGTAAACACAAAAGGATATTTAACTACGTTCGAGTACAGATAATCCTCATAAATAGTAATTTGCGTCGTGACAAACGATCAGAGCTGTGTCGCTTAGTTTGGAAATCGCGTATAATGCCACTATTGTTAATTATACAAGTCACCGCGTCGCTAAACATACAATTTATTGTCAGCAAACTGGAACGGCAATGTATCTAGCGTGAGATTTGTGCGGCAGCAGCGTCACACCGCGATGAATAGCCTAAAACGTTGAAAAGTTAAGACAAATGATCGCCTACCTGAGGACAGATGTTATGCTTTAAAAGCTTAACTTTCAAATCTGTATTTGCTAATGATTTTCACTTAAACAAAGGCCGTGAGTATACGTACACACTCCATTAAAAAGCTATAATTGATTTAACTAATTAAATTAACGAAAGTATTCAAAAGAAATTTTAATGAAGGCTTCACGTTTTTATTTATCACCGCATGTCGGTAAGACTTGTTTAAGACTTGAAAAATCGACATCTTTGACTTTTAACTACGCAACGATGTCAGACAAATGGCGATCCAGCGGCGAGATAACTGAAATCGGGCTCCAGATCTGACGGCCACGCTTTTTGGTCGAGATACACTACCGGCAGAGACCTTACCGGTTTACTTAACTTTATGCTTTTAACGGAAACTTATCGCAAATCAAATCTAGAGTAGGCGATTAAGAACAATAGGTCATTAATAAAAACTTTTAGTCTGCATCTAGCGGAGCGCGAAAATGTTCCGTTTCTATGAATTTGGTCGTTGTTAGCCCAGTTGCTCGATATGGGCAGCGATTTGTTGCTAGGTGGAAAAATAGCAAATACAGGTGTCAAGCGTGGTACACAGGCTGTATATCTCTCAGCAAGCACTGGACAAGGCAAATAAAACAATGGAACAATGAAATACGCGGGACTGAAGCGCGCCTCTACTAATGAACTGCCTCGCCGACACCAAGCGCTCTTGGTATTAGAACAACCATTATGTCGGTGCATTACCATTATTTTTACATGTTTTCTATTTTCTGCTACCGTTTAATAACTTTGCAAAGGTAATGTGAGTTAAGGAATCGTCGTGACAAGATTCTTAGAACCGATTACAAAGTAGTAATGCTGAAAATCTCGACAGAATATCGCAATTCGAAATGTTAATCGTTCACCATGACATTTGACTTGTACCTTTTACCACCCATTCTAGGATTTCGATCGTCAATTCAACTATTGTATCTTAGATACTACGAGTACCTACTTATAATAAACGATGTCTTTCGATTTCTGATTCATTCTAATTTTTGAATCGACAATGGAACAATTTTGTTGCTATACGGGGTCTTTGGGATAAAATATTTACTGTAGGTTACATGCTTATTGCTTACTAGAGATTTCTTAACGATATGGAGGTAATTTATGGGCAAAAACAATTCAGTTAAAAATAATGATCGGCATTTGGGGTCCGGTCACGAGTCTCAAGAGCGTTCGGTCGCCGCGTGGTTGAAAAAGCATCAGCGAGGACCACGGTATGCGCGGAATGAGAGTGGCCATCCGGGCGGCTGCGATTGTTACCAGTTATCACTGAATGTTTTCCACCGGGGCATTTTGTGCCGCCACAAAAAACCACATAAAGGGCGGGCGCGGCTCGTTTGAGACACCGCCCCTGTGGGAAAATCGTCGCCAGAAAACTGCTGCAAATAAATTATAAACTCTCTCACGTGGAACGCGATACGGCATACGTAACATTTGTGCTGAGCTTTGTTGGCGCTGCAACAGTGTTTGTTTATGTCCTCCCACATTCTATTCTTTCAGTAATAATATACAAGTAGCTATTCTGAATTCTACCATACTTAGAATTAGGGATGTTACGGAGGTAGCTTTACCGGAACCGGAGTCGAAACCAGATTCGGAACCGGAGTCGGAGGTAGAAGAAAGATGTTCAGAAGAAGTTCAAATTTTAAACCGTTTTTTTAATTTTTATAGCTGAACTGGTCAATTTTTTTTATGATGACGTTTGCGGCAATAGTACACGTTCCTTTAGAGAGTAGTGTAGGAATACATAAATGTATTCAAAATTTTATTAAATAGTGTAGGAATACATACATGTATTCCTACACTATTTAATAAAATTTTGATATTTGAATATTTTTGCTCACAAATCCTCTGTATAATCTCCGATTCAAAATTATTGGAGCCGAAGTCGGAGTCGGAGGTGTAAAATCAATCGGAAGTTCCGACCTTTCGGAGTTGGAGTCGAAGCTCCGTAACATCCCTACTTAGAATAAGCTCACTCTTTGAGCAAAGTTTTCATCGTCCCGTCACCTAATTTTCTCCAAACTGACTGCAGTTTTCGTTTCTATTCCGAGATGCCCCGTTTTCGTACCCTTTACATTATTTATATTGTGTTTACAATTTGATCTATACAATTTGACATTCCAATTTTATTTACTTCATATTCATAACATAAACATTGAGATCAAGAATTGGCAACTTTTTTATCACCACCTGATTCTTTGCTAACATTACGTCCCGCCGTTTGAGTGTCTGTCGGCTATATTTCTGCCTGAGCCATTTTCACACCTTTGCCTTGTATAGTTGTGGAGGTAATGGAGTAGAAACACGAGTACCTGCTCACTGAAAACTCTAGCCTCATAATAGTCATTATATCAAGAATCTCCAACTTCTTCACGAATAGGATCTCACATGGTCAACGTACCTACCATCTTCGGTTTTTTGTCATTATGCCGTAAGATGCTATGCTTAGTCAACTAAAGACCCGGCATATTTGGCTGTGCACCTGTTTGCTTCTGTACAAGTACAGATATTCTGAGAAACAATACCTGGTCCTTAAGATTGTTTGTATATTGGCAGAAAAAGTGACATCTCATCTCAAGACTCAAGTACCCTGATTCAATGATAAGCTTAATAGAGTTCGAGTCTACAAAACAAACGTCATAAACAGGATCATGGCAGAGCATTGTGGTCATGCATGAACAAAAGAAGTCCGTATGCACGTCGGCGAACTTCTTCAGAGTAGAGTAGTTCGTTAGATTAGTTCACCACCTACTTTAACATACACACTTCGATCAAGTCAAGAGCATTGTTTTGTGCAAAAACAACCTATAGGTAGCAATATATTTTAAAATCTTAGTTGTAAAAAATATATCTAATTCCCAGCAAGCATTAAAGCAGGCAATAACTCCATTCCGTCATCCATCACGGAGTGCAATCGTCCCGCCGCCAGCCTGCCGGCGACTGAGACCGGCGATAGTTGGTTCTATTCCTGACGCTCCGTTTTCGCTAATGATTCCTCTTCCCGTCCGTAAGATCACGCGACATTTACAACGGCCGATTGTACTGATTGCTATGTGAGTCTGCTCTTAAATATCCACCTACTGAATTGCTTTGATCTTGCATTATCGCAGATTATTTTGCTATCGAAAATGTTTCAAAATTACTAGAATTTGCTATTACGAGTATGTAGTAGACGATTCTTCTCTACCGAAATCTAGTTAATATTATTTTGTTTGATGTATTGTATTATTCAAAAGTATGTTTAATTGCGTTTTAGGACCAATTATCATAGTCCGATCTACCTACTTTATGAGAGATGTTTTTAATTGAAAGAGATAGAGAATAGTACATTACTGCAGAGGCCACGAAATTAGCCATTACTGGCCGCGGATAATATTGAGCCGAGCCGTAGGCGAGGCCTTTTAATGATCCAAGGCCAAAATTGGCTATTTCGCCGATGCTTGTATAGTGCTTTTCTCAAATAATGCGAGAGAAATAAATAAAAATTCCAAATACTAATTCCAAGTCGAAAGTACTAGAGTCATCCATAAAAGGAAAGAAGTGGCGTTGTCAATAGGAGCTGGAGCTGCTCGCGCTGGTGGTGACGCGCGACCAGTGCATGTAATTGAAAGAAATCTCTCTGTCCGACCACACTGCATTTTGAAATTACAAATCGCGAATTTTAAAAAGTAAAAAACAAAAGACGTGAGTATTCCTGGTCTAAGCCCGGTAAAGATGTATGAAAATTGATTACAGTCGTTAATTATTTTTCTAAATTAATTATTTGGTTTCGAGACAGGAAGTATGTACGTCTCTGGCTCAAAATTCGAATGTATTGAGCACATTTCCGAGCATCTTTGAGAAAACTAATTAAATGAACATTTGAAGAATTCATCGTGTGAAAATAATTAAATCGGTAGTCTTTCAAACTTCTTATACTCTTTGGAAATGACTTGGGATACCCTAATGTAATTATAACAAAATGGATAATAATGCTGCTTAATTCCACATTATAAAAACATAAACGGTTAGACAGACATCGCTGCGTGGACGGGTCCAAGCCGCTCGCATTGAAAAATTGCAGAAAATGCATCGGCGATAAGAAAAAATTCAGTCCGCCCGAGCGCTTATAAGTACAGCATAGCGACGGTGACATTCCGCTGAGAATACTTCGCATATCGGGACTTGAAGCAACCATTTACCGATTGCAGATACGCCATGGTCGAATGTAATCTGGTCAGCTCGCTTCACTTATACATACTTGTTCATGTGTAACCTAAATAAGCAAGAAATACTTCTTTTCACGGTGCCAATTAATGAGGTTTCGAGATCTTTGCATGGTTGTTTCTAATTAAAATAGCATTATGTAATTTTGTATGTACGGAGATGTTTTGGTCTTGGTAATGCGTATAGGTAATATGATGCATGGTTGAGAAAATTGATTTTTCCATATCAACAAGAGAGAAATTATGACGTATTCGTAGAGCAGGCCATATAGCCTTCATATAGCCTCTACAAGTATACAGGGTGTACCATTGAGATGGGTCAGTATGCGGAAATCTGAAACTATAAGAGATAGAGAAATACGAGTATGTTCTTAGGAACCATGTCGTCGATTTTAGAGTTGGGAAAAACTGCATTCATGTCTATGAATCTATTTTTTTTCTATCTGTATTTTTTTGGGTTCGAATCCCTCGGGATTACAAAAAAACTCACGACTCGTCGTGTATGAGTTTTTTTGTAAATCTATGAATTTTTTAACTCTAAAATCGACGACATGGTTCCTTAGAACATATTTCTCTATCTCTTATAGTTTCAGAGTTCCCCGTACTGACCCATCTCAGTGGTACGTACACCCTGGATAAATGGGGGCTCGTATCGTAGCCTATGCAGTTGCGAGCATAGTCCGTTACGATCATTCGTACACGTTAAGCAATGTTGGGCGTGGTCAGAACCAGGGTGGTTTAGCGCTAGCAGCACATTTCATCTGAGCCCCTCCGTATCTCAGAGAGCACATTAAACTGTCGGTCCCAGGTTGCTGTCGGATGACAGCAGTCGTTGGGCCATGTCAAAGGCCTAGGCGACCTGAACAACTATATCAATACATTGGTCACTAACCACACACGCAAAGAAACGAGTCATCCCAATACAGTCATAGACACAACAGTCACAAGGTTACTTTATTTCTGTACTACGGTCTCGATTTAAGGTTTAAAATGCAATACCATTTAGAATTTCACAAAAAACTTGTACAATGCTTCGTCTCCGGTAGATAGGTATATTTCGTAAATTATGACAGATTTTTTTGTAAACTGACGTATGATGCCGTTTACTCTTCGAACCTCATATTTAGTTTGGGTTTGTCCTAATCAGTCAAGACAAAAAAGTAAGTTTGACGAAATGTCATGGCTGAACTTTGATGAAGAGCATTCCAATATTTACTTTTGGAATGCTATTACTACTGGTGAAAAAATCTGAAAAAAACTAGCCCACCGATTTTTTTCTAATTACAAAACAGTCTTCATTATGGACTAAACGTCTCTACTCAACCGGCATTGCAGGAACGAAGTTACGGGCTAACGGTGAGTCTCTCGTGGAACAACAAAAAAGCGGTCCTGTCGCTTCACCCTTGTCATCTTTGTCTTGCACGGGACCTTCCCGAAGGTAAGAGCAGGATAACACTCAGTTTTATTATGCTGCGTCTATTGCGAGTTGCGTTTAATTTATTGTGCGACAGCCGCTACATCCAGGAGCGGCTACATCAATCTTGGAGCCGAGAATCGTCGCTAAAACACTCTGCTATTGAAAATAAATCATGCTAACGTAACTCTGGATTTTGTGTAAGTGTTTCGTTTTCATGATAAGCTGTTTTGTGATAGATGTAAGCTGTTTTATGAGCATTTATCTCGACCCACATCACCTTTATCAAACTGTAGTGATGGTCTTATATCCGCTTTGCAATGGAAAGTTTACTGCTAGTAGACCGCTAACTCCCACTTGGTTGGTATTTAACGACACACTAGAGTATATTTTTTCTTCTTGGGGTAAAGGTGGGCGATTATTAAGGCTACTTGAACTTTTGATATACAGCAGCTGTGTAAGTGATCGATTACAGAGCCACTAGTGCAGAATGTTCTTCTCCGTCCTGGTATTCATGTACCCATTATCTCCTGGATTATTAACTTAAAAGCTCATATTTTGAGTTACGCATGATATAGTCCAAGTCCTCCAGCTTGTAGCTTTTTAGAGTAACCTACATTTTTGTGGACATAACTCACAGTAAATTGTCTAACAATAACAATAGGGTAGTTTCCAAGTATCAAATATTAAATTATTTCTTAAAAATTAGGAAATAGTCATAAATTGATGCTCAAATGTAAAAACAGAATTAAAATTCGTTGAAAAATAAATTAGCTACAGGCAAACAAAAATATTAAGAAACGGCAATAAGTATTATTACGTCAGTGTTCCCTAGCGCCATACAAGCATGTCCTGGCTGCATATTAAGGACTGTTTTGCTAAAAAGGGACAAAACATCTCTCTATACTAAATTTAACCATTAATATCTCTGATGTTAGTTGAGATATGAGGATGTGCATGTTCGTTGAAAAATATGTCATAATAATATCTAATTCAATTCAAATAATAAGTTTAGTATATTTATTTATTCCATGTCAAAATATTACAGTCAAAATCCTTAGTCTAATAAACCGCTGTAAGTTGAATGATGCAATAAAAAATAATGAGTTTAATACCGTATTGTGGCAAAAAATTAAATTTTAAACCATTGCACTCTTTTTCCCATGTTCTAATAAATTAGTAGAACTTTAAACTTAAGGAATTCCCATTCAAACTCAAACAAAACTATTATCCACTTTTATCTACCATGTTTTATTGCGTAGTTTTTAAGCAACCACTCCGCTAGCATTATCGCTGGAATGAACGAAGGACAAGAAACACAATAAATACAAAATACTAACGTACAACAGAAAATCTGTTCGGTAAATACAGCTATTACCTACCTACTAGGTATACTTCTTATATAGCGTTAAACTGTGCACCATTGATGTAGTAATTAACACGTAAATTAAAATAAAATTTAAAATAGTATTTACGCGAATGACCACAATAATAGCTATTTTTTAGTTCTGTGAAAACTTCACTGACTTTTGTATTATTTATATTGTTTATTATGTAAAGTAAAATACACTTTATAAATTAAATTATGTATTCAATAAGACAAAAGGACATAATATAAAACAACAAACATGAGATACAAAAGGAAATAGTGAAGTACAATTTAGGCGGCCTTATCGCTAAGAATACTACTTTAGCTGCTTGTTTTCCTTAATAAAAATAAAATAAAAATGAATAAATAAATATGAATTGCATAATCAGTAGGTGTACAAACTAGGACTGGAGTAGATTACCTTGCCTATTCGTAATTGTAGGAACATTAAGATTTTCACAGCGGTCGGCATTATTCAAATTATATTATGGACCCTTCGGCAGGACACGTATGGGCGGAGGCACGTGAAAATCAATATAGCTCCGTCCTCGCCGTAACGGATTCAAATTATGTATATCACCCAAATGAAGGACAATCTGACTACGGAATACTACGGATTCATATATCTAAGTATGACTACTTGTGTAATAAACTCTTCTGTTTATGAGCTGAATACGTAAAGCCGAGTCCTTCAGTGTTTTTCACACGCAGAAGAATTTGTTCAAGTACGAGTATAAAGGGATTCAAGTTTAAGACGGGATTCTTATCACGATTTAAATTGTGTACTTCCCTTTGGAAAAGGAAAAATGTTTTGTTCGTCCTATATACTCGTAGGTACCTATAGTCCTTTATTTAACTTTGTTGATAGCCCCGTGACCGTTTTTTCAATCAGATTGTAACACGAACTTAACCTGTATTTGATCTTAGTTTCACAGCTTCTTCAGTTGTTTGTCATTTGATAGTGAAAAGTGTCGAGGAAAAGGTAGTCTGTGATCAGGTCTGTCTATTCGCATGAGTATTTCTGGACGAGTTTTACCCTTACTATCCTGGTTGGTGAATAAGTTCTTCCGAGGCAAGGTTGTTTCCATCATTTTTTATATTTATAATAGCCTATAGGCTGTCCCACTGCTGGGCAAAGGCCTCCCCTCCTCCTTTCCATTTTTCCCTATCCTCGGCGTCCTTATACCATCCTTTTTGGAAGTGGTCGATATCGTCCTTCCACCTACGCCTGAGCCTGCCTCGGCGCCGCTGTCCGTCTTGTGGCACCCAGTGCACGGCGATCTTTGCCCACCTTTCCGGATGCATGCGGCACACGTGGCCTGCCCAGCCCCATTTCAATAGAGATGCTTTAGTTATTGCATCAGCGATGCGTGTTTTGGAGCGCAGGGTCGTGTTCCTGACGCGATCCGTCTTTTTCACGTTGAGTATCCATCATTTATGATTATTTATTTAAATATTTTTTTCATTTAGAGTCTAAATTTTAGACGCACGCAGATGAAATCAAGGGACATGAAACCTAACCTAGAATAGATAATCATTGATGGAGATGTCGTTTTAAAACAAAATCAGCCAGTCAGTTGAAATTGAGAACAATAAAACAGTGTATAAAAATAACAGCTCGTAATATTAGCGAATGTTCTATGAATAAACCCTCTTACAAAGTGAGCTAATTTACGATAGATAAATAGCTTGTATTTTTGTGCAAAGAAACATTAACAAGTCTTGAACATTCTCGGCTGCTCCGTGTTAATGAAGCGGACACAAAAACTCCTAATTGTCCTTTCGACATCTGCCTTACACCCCGATGTTTCCATTAAACTTGGCGCCATTTGCAAATGAACTTTTTTTTTCTTCTTTCGAACTTTGGGTGACTTGGAATTGAGCCACAAATTGTATCGGTATTAGGAGTGTGAGATTGACCTCCCTCGAGGTTCAACGGCATCAAACACGAGTAAGATAGAGGCAATATACATAAGTTTCTGATTGCAAAAGTTTTATGTTATAGAAAACCATAACCATTACAAAATTTAATTAGTACTTAATTGCTTTTACTATGAAACGTGGTTTCAGAACCTTTAAAAGATTATGTCATGTAGTTAGACATCTTGTCATGCCCTAACAGTAGGTACCTACCAACCTAATAAATATAATTATAACTTTAAAAGCTTTCGTGGTTATTGACGGGATTCTTACCACAGTTTGGGGTTGTTTTCGGGAGCTTAAAATAACCCCAAATCGTGGTAAAAATTTCGTACCTAATAATTATGTTATACACGTAATATTACTTCACAATATAAGTACCTACCCTACCTTTGTCTATAACAATACTTAATTAAGTATCTACTTACTACTAATTTACCTCGTACTTATGCACCTATATCATATCTTTAGTAGATCTACGTAATGTAATGCATTATAGGTAAATGAGTTCACATCGTAAAAGATTTAACTAAAGCAGCTAAAAATGATTTCACAAGCGCGGAAAACTGCTTACATTGTTGGAAAACGTTCATAACTTTGTAACAGAGTACAGAATGAGCTGGCTGGAAACTACAAACTAGGTGCACGCTAAAAGACAAAGGTTCGAGTGGGTTCCGTACCTCACAGACAATCAAAGCGAACACGGGCCCAATTGCGAGATAAAACGTACAAATAACAAGTTTAATTAAATCGCCTAGACCGACGGGAGCAATTCCAACTATACCTAACGATAGTTTAACAAGGGAACTCAAAGTGGAGTTCAGATCATATCGAATGCTACCTGCAATACGTGCGGTGCACTCAATCGAGAAAATTAATCGTATGATGCAAAACTGAACTGCAACGTAGCTCTATTTATGTCACGATTTTCATTGCATATTTTATTTACCTGTGAGTAGAAATTTTTTTCTACTCACTTACTTACTTACTCCGCTGGCGCAGCGACCCGAAGTGGATCTTGACCTCCGATACCAAAGAGCGCCATCGCTCTCTCTCCTGCGCAGTCTCGAGCCAGTCGAGCGCCTGGAGCTCCCGCAGATCCTTCTCCACTTCATCGCGCCAGCGGTATCTGGGACGTCCGACGGGACGTCGTCCGTTAAGGCGTCCCACATACGCTCGTTTAACTGCCCGATCCTCCCCCATCCTAGTGATGTGTCCAAGCCATCGGAGTCGAGCCGCTTTCGTCTCTCCTATAATGTTCGGCTCGTTCACCATCTCTTCTATCTCCCTATTCTTTCTCATCCTCCACCCTCCATCTTCCTTCTTGGCTGGTCCCAGAATCTTCCTCAATATCCTCCTCTCGGTCACCAAGAGTCTGTTTTCTTCCTTTAAGGTTAGTGTCCAAATCTCGCATCCATACATCAAGATCGGTCTGATGACAGTTTTGTAGATCCGGATCACAGGTAAATAAAATATGCAATTAAAATCGAGACATAAATAGAGCTACGTTGCAGTTCAGTTTAAATAATATAAATACACATTGTATAAATACACATTGTATATATATACAATGTGTATTTATATAAACGACGGTTAGTTGAAATCTGTGAAAGCACTCATGAATCTGAACAGTTTTCCCAAAAGTAAGGTTTTGAATTTTTAAAATACTTTTGGTAGTCTATCAAATGAAGTTATGGCACCCAATTTTTGTAAAGTAAAATAAAAATCGACAGAAAGTAATAATAGGTATTAACTCTTTGTTTTATTTTATTGGAAACCAACAGCAGTATAAACAAGTAAGTTAAAAATAATACGTGACATTGACAGATGACATTACCTTTTCCGACCCTTTTTGTTGCCATACGTAGAGTTTACTACAAACAGGCGGCGAGATCGACTTGATAGATTCTACCTCCATAAAAGACACATGGTGTCAACCATTACTTGTTACATATAAAATCCCGTCTGTTACATATAAAATAATTTCCGCTGAGTCACTTTATTTGGAGTCAAAGGAAAGCTTGTAAAATAAAACTTGGTTCCATTTGGTCTCTGAATCAGAAAACCACCACTGGTTACTAACCACGTTTGATTTGATTCAAATGAATCAGGGAACTAAGTGCTTATCTATATACATATTGTAGAACTGGTTTGGAAGGAAACTGGTTTAAAATTGATACGTCTCGTACAACAGGGACCACTAAAGATCGTGTTGCTAAAATTTACCCATTCGCCATTTTTTGTATGCGGTTAGCAAACTTACTTTTCTAGTTCGCGTGATTCTAGATAGTCTAACAAATGTGTCCGCGTTGGTCATAATTTTGAACCGATTTCAGTAAAAATAATCTAATCTTATTCTTATAGAACCTCACTAGCAATTTTCACTCAGATTGGAAGTTAAGTACTTTCACTTAGGTGTTATACACATTTCCCAACGCAACCAACCACTACTTTTAAAATACTTGTTTTAAAGGTATGGATCGGCCAAATTTTAGAATAAATTTAAGATAACCTATATAAGACGGATCTTATGTAAAAAGGGTTGTTATAAAATAAATGACTACTTAAATGATAAAGAGGCTTGGTCCTAAATTCAGCTCCAGCTCTGCACATTGTGTACATATATGATTGTATTCATAATTATTGTAAGATATATTTATTTCAAAAGATGTGCTGCTGAAAGTTTCTTCCGCCGCTTCTTTCTTTTCAGCTATAGCACCTTACAAAGCGGTGGTAAAATAAAAAGAATGACGTTGTAAAATGTACTATAAGGTACTTACTTACAATAAAAAACATTTTGATTTGATTTGATAACTTTGTATGTACTTACATATTTGGATTCCCGAAAATTAGGCAGATAATTCGGCTGAGTTAAATCTAACAAATGACGCTGACGCACTCAAATATTTCAGGAGACGTCATACAAAGAGCGTGACTGTGTTTCCACACAACTGACATCTCCTCATCTGACAGTTCTTTGCCGAGCGAAATTAAGATAAATAAGAGGCAAGGAGTAGGTCCTTTTCGCTTGCCACTCCAGCGCCCGAGAAGGTCGGATGATAATTTTAACCCAACTGAATTTAAGCTCTAGTTACGAGACGGAACGGTTCATTTCGTCGGGATAGTGCTGAGGGTTCCGCAGTTATCCACAAATAGGAGTCCCAGAATAGAGCGAGGCTACTGGACTGGACAGTCGCAATCATATCTCCAGTCAACGCGGCGAAATTTTTCAACGTAACGACCAGCATTTTCCATGACGATAGCGTTTTGGGTTTGAGTGAGAGTCTGTTTTATTTAAAGTTATAAACGGGGTTGACTGTAGTCAAACATAGGTACTTCAAATGTAGCTGATAGTTATACTGAAACCTTTACTTTCAAAAGGACAAGGCCGGAATAAATTAAAAATCTTTAAAGTTCGAAATGGCACTGAATAGAGAAATAATTGCTTATGTACCTGTACATAATATCTCTAGGTTTATAATTAGAAACTATTCCGGTGAATATCGATTTAGCGGTTGTCAAATCAATGTCTTTTTAATAAAAGATTGAATGCATTTCAGGTACAGAACCGACCAACCTAAATGCTAAATGAAAACTCGTAAGCACCTATGTTATTTTTTTAGTTAAGATTGATCTATTTACAAAGTCTGATTCATTAAGTAACAGCAGTTTTTCAATTTACATTGAGAAGGATAATAATTGTCCATTTATTAAGTAAGTACGTATATTAGTTTTATTTAGCAGAAGGCTGTTTCGTAAGAAATTGAAAATAAAAAATCCCATTAGGATTAATCTGACTACCGATCTGACTACCTTGAATATTTCAGAAGGTTTTATATTAAAGGCAATTTTTTTATTTTTTTATTTCTATGGATTCATAAAAGTACCGAATTACCGATTACTAAAGATCGGATTTTTTCGAAGACTTATGTACATTTACCGACTGTTCTAACGGTCAAAGAAAACATCGTGAGGAAATAAAAAAATATCCAAAGGCGTGTGAAATCCACCAATCAGCACTGGGCCCGCTCGGTGGATCATGGCCCGTACCCCTTGTGTAAGGGGAGACCTGTGCCCCAACAGTGGGGATATTAATAGGCTGATAATGAAAGATGTTTTTTTAGAAATCGACTATTAATTCCATTGAATAAGTCGTAATGAAATGTAAGCTTCAATGATTGACACAGCAATCAGGTGCCGTATAGTATTATGTAGGATGTAGGTAAGCTCAGAAAAGAAAACTCTCTAATAACTAAGGTAACAAACGATTGGTAGGCAAACGTTCTTTACAAAACATGTAATTCAATTATTCTAATTTTCATGTAAATAGGTACAGAGGAGGCTATATTACCTTATTTGATACATTCATACGAAAGTTAAAGAATCATAACAAAAACTTATTCCGACAGGGTTACGATTGTTGTCCACTGTACACGCTATAAAATAGCAACGACTGGAGGCATGAATCGTAAGGAATCATAACAAAAACTTATTGCGATAGGGTTACGATTGTTGTCCACTGTACACGCTACAAAATAGCAACGACTGGAGGCATGAATCGTAAGGAATCATAACAAAAACTTATTGCGACAGGGTTACGATTGTTGTCCACTGTACACGGCTACAAAATAGCAACGACTGGAAGCATGAATCGTAAGGAATCATAACAAAAACTTATTCCGACAGGGTTACGATTGTTGTCCACTGTACACGCTACAAAATAGCAACGACTGGAGGCAAGAATCGTAAGGAATCATAACAAAAACTTATTCCGACAGGGTTACGATTGTTGTCCACTGTACACGGCTACAAAATAGCAACGACTAGGGAAGCATAAATCGTAAGGAATCATAACAAAAACTTATTGCGACAGGGTTACGATTGTTGTCCACTGTACACGACTACAAAATAGCAACGACTGGAAGCATGAATCGTAAGGAATCATAACAAAAACTTATTGCTACAGGGTTACGATTGTTGTCCACTGTACACGACTACAAAATAGCAACGACTGGAAGCATGAATCGTAAGGAATCATAACAAAAACTTATTGCTACAGGGTTACGATTGTTGTCCACTGTACACGGCTACAAAATAGCAACGACTAGGGAAGCATGAATCATAACAAAAACTTATTGCGACAGGGTTACGATTGTTGTCCACTGTACACGGCTACAAAACAGCAACGACTAGGGAAGCATGAATCATAAGGAATCTTAATAAAAACTTATTGCGACAGGGTTACGATTGTTGTCCACTGTACACAGCTACAAAATAGCAACGGCTAGGGAATCATGAATCGTGACACATTATTTAGTTTGATTCGTGGCCAGCGCGGTTGTCAGGGGATTAGGGAGTGAACCTTCGGATCCCGCAGGTCAATAAGAGCAGGTACCGTAACCGCGTGAACGCTGTCGGTTCCGTCCTCGCCCGCCTGTGCGGTCTGCCGTCATTCAATTGATACAATATTACCTCGCCCTCTGATATACGGGAAACAAAATGATATCGCTTTTACGTTTATTTTCTCCTGGTAGGTAAGTATCTACATAGTTATGTTTTCGGACAGGTTTAAAAGAATTTGATAGGTTATAAGTGCACTTTTTGTAAGTTTACAAAATTTAGTAGGTTACGTACCTAATTCTAAGTATATGTTTATTTTATACCTAGGTAAACGGAAAATAAAATAAACCAGAAATTTAATTAAAAAAATAATGTTGAAAGAAAAACTCGGTATCTGACATTTTCATTTAAATGTAACATTATAAATGTAATGTTATAAATTAATAAATGTAATGTATAAATGTAATGTTATGTAATGAAAAAATGTATATGTTTCCATACAAGTCTTTTTTTATTCCATAAGACTGTATCAAAATGTGGATTAAGTATGATTTAATTTTTGATAACCGTTTTCTTTACGAGTATTACTTTCATTAATTAGTTTTAATTTGCCTCTTGATGATGAAGTTAGTACCTACCTAATACTATACAAATTTGAATACAGGTAGGCATTTCAATCTCAGTCTCTAACTGAACAAGCAAGTCACTGTTATATGATCTGAGTTGATATAAGCGAACGGGCAGCGCTCTACGATTACAGCATCCGGAGCGTGCATCAACTGCCCCCCAATTACGTGCGCTTAAATGTGCAACTTTAGTAAGCATTGGTTTGTGCATTTAGCGTTGTGGTTTGGATATGATTAATCTTATATGTAAATTATCGATTATTATTATAAAAATATTATTATTGCATTTTATTATTATTATGGTTCCGGAATTGACTGAAAATGGAAGCGTATGTTTTGATTAAAACCTTTATTTATTTATTTACACTTTATTGTACAACAATAGACTTAATAAAAACAATTAAAATGAGACATTGTACAAAGGGTAAACTTATCTCTAAAAAAGAATAATAATTTCTTCTTTATAGCCTTAATACTCGAAGGAATCAGTTTAAAAGGTATAGAAGAGTTTAATTAAAGAAAATAATAGCTCGAGAAGAGGCGAATGGCGCTAAATTCAATTTCCCTTAAGACAGAATACGTGATAAATCGTTCTGAATCGGCCATTAGGTGCGACGCCGCGTGAGGGCCCGAAGTGTCAGCAGTTTACACGTCTTATTGCTTGTCTCGCGCTCGCAAGCCGTCGGCGTCGCGACGCGCAATAAAAACATCAACCGTATTGACCAAAATAACTCTTGGCACTCATTCGAGAAACCGACAGATTCTGTAAGTGAAGCGCTGCACTACAATAACTTTAGATAAAGCAACTTGTGGTATCAACGGAAAACTGAGAATTGGATCTTTTTAACTTTTCATATACATAGCCTAGTTGCGAGCACGGTCCGAAGGTGATCGTGCAGGTTAAGCGACGTTGGCGCGGTCGGAACCTGGGCGGGCAGTGGCGGCTAGTGGCATATTTCATCTGAGCTCCTCCGTGCCTCGGAGAGCACGTTAAGCAGTCGGTCCCGGTTGTTATCGTTCGACAACAGTCGTTAAGCCATGTCAGATGCCTACGGGCGGCCTGAACAATCCTGACAAATAGGTTGGCCACTAACCATACGTTAAACAAAGCAAGCAAGCAATGTTGAATTTTTAAAAAATCTAACGGAAATGGTGTTTATAATTTTTAAGTTGTTTTATATGTTTTATATCTTTAGATATACAATACATTGTGTATGCATTTTAAATTTAGATCTACTAAAGTAGATACACAATGTATTGTATGTATTTAGAATCTTGTTGAATAGTCGGTATAAACACAGACTAAATCTTATTTTAGAATTAAATATTTTCTAAAAAGATGTGATTATTTATTATAGAGCTCTTAATGTACGTCTATATTTGCCTGATTTAATGAAAAAAAAATAGGTAGGTAGTATATTATACAGGTGAGTTTTATTAGGGGGCCACCCAGACAAGCTCCTTAACTATAGCACTTAAGTACAAAAGTATGTTCCACGGAACCACGAGAGCGATTTTAGAAAAAAATAAAATGACATTAATTAAAAAATAATTAAATATTGTTTTTCTAGGAGAATTTTTTCAATTAAGTTTTTTTGCATATTTGTATTCAGATATTATTATATGGAAAGGTCTTGTGTATATCAATGGTATATTTTTTGTATAAAATTAAGTGAAGTAGGAATGAAATGTAAATAAAAGTAATAAGTGTTATGTGAACAGAGTTCTAAAGATGTTATTAAATGGCATTTGATTATGTGCACTATTTAAAAAAAATATCTCAAAATGTCACTCTGGTTTATGAAACTGCATTAGCTTTGGTTCAAGAAACTGTCTCTGTAAAATCCTACCTACTAATTTAAAAATAACAAATGAAATTATAGTGAAAATAATATCTCGTACATTAAAAGATAAATGTACATACCTAATATAATATCACAATTATATAACATAAATGCAGTAAATAATGAATATTTTTAAATGTAATGTCGTGTGAGTAATGAGATTTTAAGCTAATATTAAAATTATAAGTGTTTTCATAATTTTAAAATTGTATAATAAGAAATTATAATATAGATATTATGTTAAATAATCAGAGTTCCAAGTTACGCTTTATATTTTTTTTTAAATTCCTGTTTTATTTACTAAGTTTAATTAATTAAATATTATTATTAAAAGTTTAAATGATTTAATAAGAAATTATAATATACATAGGTACACGTTAAACAATCAGTTCCAAGCTTCGTTTTATATTTATTTTTAAACTATTTTATTAAGTATTTAATTAATTAAATGTGTAAATAAATATAATTATTGTGTATTATTTAGTATTCTTACTATTATTATGTATGTTTTGGAAAGGGTACCTATTTGAAACGATAAATATTATTTTATTATAATAAATAATATAACTGCATACCTACCTGAGCGAATGCATTTAATTTACTCAAGATAACGGCGATAACCCGAAAACTATGCAAAGAATTTGAAGTATTTGTTTGTTTGTTTGTTTTTAGTAATCTGGCAAATACTCACGCCTTGGATAAAACTTCGAATAATAACAGTCCATGTCACTCATTAAGAATTTCACTGCATCAATATCAATTTCACTGTCAATTTGTTTATCATTCACTCGCGCGTAACATGTAAAACGTTTGACATTTCATAAAATAAGATGACAAGTGACATCACCACGCGCAGAATACGTCAAATCGCATGCAGCCACAAACGCGACTGAAGTGTATCGCGGGGCGAACTGTACCATACCGCGTCTTTCGAAAATTGCGCCATCCCAGTAAGCACACTCAAGCGAATTCAACAACACAAAAGCACCTTGAGCACACTTCATTCCCGACAGCTTGCCTAAACTAAACGCGACCAAATCCTAAAACTAGATAATGTTTACATCGCGAAATTCCGACACCCAAACGACCGGAAGTCGAAGCGAAGCAAACGCGACAACTATGTAAAATATTGCAGGATCGCGATCGCATTGTTGACATTCCCGAATAAAAACCACCAAAATATCGAGTTACTTGTATGAAAATCACATAAAAAATATTTTTAACTCACCTATTGCACTGGTCGAAGATGAGGTGAAGGGGCGAATTTTGATAAACTGTTAATTGAGGAGTAAATTTAAGAATATACTCTTATTGGTATGCGAAGAATGGCACAAAGAATCTCGACAACGCACGCGACGAATGCGCACCTCGTTTGCGCATATGCTGACACAACTTCACTGACGTTACTCCCCTTGCCCCGCACACCCGGTTTTCTGTGCTTGTGTGTGTGCCCGGAGTGGTCAAACGTGAAATTTTATACACGTGTACACCAACACATGTACACTTTCTACCTGCCTGCCTAGCTTCCATTCGCCGCCATCTTGAATACGACACAGAGCAAGCGTTTTCTATTTTGAGCTCTTTTATGAGTCACTGTGCGCCATCTAGTGGTTATCCAGTTGTTCTGTGACTGTAGTCTAGGGGGAGCTTTAAACAATACATATGTAATTGAGAATTTAGAGTCATTAATTTAGAATACTTTTATATGTTTTGCCTTGGTATTTATTCAGAATACACCCAGAAGATCAACTCCTGGCGTCTGCGATTTTGATTACATCACTCTTCGGCATTAAAATGCAAAACTGTACATTATCTTGATACATTTTCATCAATAAAATGTGTGCTTCCTCGAAATTTACAGCTTTATTTGTGACGGGTATCTCCAGAAATGTAAAAATGGACTTTAATGCATTATGTACCTTGTTGTACTTATTATCTCGTACCAAATTAATTGATAAATTTATATAATTTTCAATGAAGACATATTAAATCACCGTTCTAATTAAAAATGTGACAGTAGGGAAGTGGGTATTTTATACAAACACAATTTATTACGAATTATTTATTTCATGAAACCATGAATCTGTCAATTACTTATGATAGGTGGGTGTATCAAATGATATAGCATAAAATAAACAGAATCAAATGTGGAACAATTGCTAAATTACACGTCCTCCTCAGTCAATACCACGATTATATTATCAATAAGAAATTATAGGTAAAACTAAAATATAATATGCTATAAATAAAATATTTATTAGGAGAAACTAAATTATTACAACGAAATATGCTTAATTATCAAATTAGTGGAAGGCAGATGGAATGTATAGTAATAAGGAGTGTAGTAAAAATTAATATAAAATTTTAAATAAGGAAGTTGTGTAACTAATTATAATCTTCTTGTCAATATAAATACATTTCATTCATTTTATACAAGGAAGTTGTGTAACTGATTATTATATTCCTTGTCAATGTAAAGACTGAATAAATGAATTTAATTTAATTGAATTGTCAGATACATTTAATGCAATTGAATTTACAACTATAATGTCACATACTGTGTTTTTCGTTTTAGCAAATGCATTATACTATAATAATATCAGTAGAGCAAAACTGTATAAGGTAGATACATAAAACAATTACCATACAATTGTTAAGGAATTTTGAAAGTGCTAAAACGGTTTGTGCGAACTTCAATACATTCTATTTACAAACAAAAGTTTCTACACTACCTACATACTTTATATTTAAAATCTATTTTATACTTTACGTAGGTACATTATCCAATATTTTGGTAGAATTATTAAAATAATACTGAATATATAACAATAAACTCGTAAAATTACAACAATCTAGATTAATAACGATAACAAGACATGTTAATAAAAGAAATTAACACTAAGAATTATGTGAGTACTTTTTATTTTCAAAGAATGATTAATATTAATTGAAAATAAAAATAAAAGTAGGTAGGGTAGGTAAGGTACTTTACTTACCTACATTACAATTCTAAGTAGGTAAGTACCTACATACCTACCAATGCATTTTTAAATTATCGAATTAAGTTAAGATGTATGGATTACTAATTTCACGTGGCCATAAGTAGTCTGTTTGACGAGAGTTGATAAAAGACAAATTTAATTAATTATTATTAATAATAAATAAGATATCGGCGGTCCCTAATCGACACTTGATCCAGAACCCAAACAGCATAGTGAACGGTTTTCACCTGCCCAGATCACTATGGTCGAAACTGAACCGCCTGAGGGTCGGACAGGGACGATGTGGTGAACTCATGCACAAATGGGGCTTTAGAGCTGACCCCGCGTACTCCTGCGGGGCCGTGCAAACAATGAGCCACCTAACGGAGGACTGCGAAATATGGGCCATACCAGGTGGAATCGACATATTACACTTGCTGGACGACGTAGCCATAGCATGGCTGAAGAATATTTTGCCTTTGTAAAATAATGGTGTGATTGTGTGATGCTGACGACCGAACGATAAATAATAATAAATAAGATAATAATAATTTTATTTTATTTAAAAATATAATTATTACAGGAAGCCAACTACTAGCTAGCTACTCTTAACCTTGTCGCAATAAGTTTATGTTGATTTCTTGACATTCATCTGAAAGTGCCAAAATAAGCGACAAAGAATCAAATGTAGCTTGTGTTAGCTTCTGTACATTAGGTAGGTACCTACCTACACAAAACATACCTACCTAATCTTTATTTTTATTTTTATTGACTACTAAACCCGCATTTGACCTCGATCTCGCCTGATGGTAAGCGACGATGAGGTCGACAATGGAGCATGCGGGTCCAGTAAATGCCTATTCACTCTGGCCTTTTAGATCCCAAGGTTGTAGGTTTCGGGAAATACAGACCGGCAGGCTGTTCCATTCCTTAGCCGTTCGCATAATGAACGAAGAAGCAAATCGCTTCGTACGAACAGATGGGATATCAACAACATAATGATGGAACCCCTCCCCGCGCCTGGTAGTCCGAAGGCGGAATGGAGATGCTGGAATTAGGTCTCAACTCTCTTCAAACAGAATCAGATTTTGGGCGTCTCTTTTTAAAAAGTCCACGTGTCATAATGAAATGATGATTCTTATTATCAGATTATTATCATAAATCATCATCATTTCTTACCATACTGACTATACAAAGCAAAATATATTAGTACTGACATCCTATCAGACTTTTGTAAAATTGCTTTAAAAAAAATCCTTTTTTCACACAATTTGTTTGCACCGATCAGCTGATCGATTTGTCCAGGGATCGGTTATTAATTACCTGAGTCCTACTTTGCATCACATGCAATTTTACACACAAAACGAATGTTGATAAGGAAGAATCTTCAATAAAAAGGGAGAATCTGCAATAAAAAAAAATCGCTCCCTGTTTTTGTCATTATGAAGGTACATACATCACCATTCATCACCATCTCGTCCCGCACATCTCGTCTCGTCCGTGGACGGGACCAGTTGGTGAACAACCCTAATTTTCGAATAAACTCCTTTTAGATTAATATAAGTAGAAATAGGTAGTTATTGATTGAACAGAACATCATCATTTTTTTCTGGATAAGGATATGTCGTGTTTAGAACATACCTATATTAGATTTTTGACAACATCAATTTTGGTCCTTTTAATTTAGCAAATAATAAAGATTATAATTAATAATATTTTATAGTTAAATACAACTATTTGTTATAATATCATATTTTGGTATGTATTGCTGCTGGGTATAATAGCGGCTGCCTTCAGGCTTTGATGAAATTTAAACTCTTATCACAAAATTCACGGAATTAAACAATTGGTGTTGGTGTATAATACCATGTTTGACGAAAGTTGTTAAAAACTATTTTAATATATTTAGATTGGTACTGCTTAAATGTATAAGATTCGACAACTAACCGTTGAGCCTGGAGTTTTCGATGATTTCTGAACAGTGGTTTATTTAAACTACGCAGAAGACAGAATCGGCAGCAAGATTTCTTACAAAGCTGATTGGAAAGTGATTGGTTAAAAAGTGATTTTGTTACGGCACAGCATCCAGGAACAATTTAACCTAATTTATATTTAACAATGTTCACAGTCTGCGCTTCAGGTTTCTGTGAGCAATTTTTACTGTGCAAGACAGTCTAGAATAATTTAGATGGTCTTACTATGCGGGAATAGCAGACTACCTAATTAGTCTTACGTTTGAAAAGTTTATCTTACTATGCGAGCAAGCCTGCTAGATTAGGTTCGTCTTACTCTTACGTATGACTAGTTTTAGTTTGTCATATGTATATGTTAATTTATCTTATATTTGATCGGTAATTATTTTGTAAGAGCTTTTTATCTTACATAAATATGACTAGTTTGTCTCACTATTAGCAGAATAAATTAGTTATCTTACGTATGAATAGTTTGTCGTACTATGTGATTAAAGTAGAGTGGTTCATCATCATTTTTATCTGACGTTTGGTTCAGTTGCCCAACAGACTAGATTGGTTCTCTTACATATGACTAATACATTTTATTGTGCGGGAAGACTTTCTCATCTTTCGTAAGACTAGTTCGTTTTACGTATGACTTAGACTAGACAGTAAATTAGATAGTAAATACTCGTTCATCTTACAAGTGACTAGTTAATCTTACTGTGCGGGCAGACGACTTACTCGTTTTACATTACGACTAGTTCATTTTAATTGTGACTTAGTCGTACAATGCGAATAGTATAGACTAGTTTATCTTACGTGGGACTAGTCAGTCTTACTATGAGGGAAGACTTCCTAGTCTTACGTATGATAAGTTAGTTTTACGTATTACAATTTAGTCATATATTGGCACCGTTACTGATGTGTCACACTCTAAAATAAAATATCGCTAAACCAAATGTCTCTCTCACTTTTACACAATCTAGTATACGCGAGAGCGAAACAGTGTACTTTAGTTTACTTTGGGAGACACCAATGCGCCAATGCCAATCATTGGTGAATGAATGACAGGTCGTCCTCTCTTGAATCCGCGAAGGGAGAGAGGGTGCGGGCCTGGAGGTAAGACCTCTTGCCCGGACAGATCTCGGTGAGATACCGCTCACCGGTGCTGGGTGCCGCTGATTTGACAGCGGACATAATGGTGTGATGAACTATAGTTCATAGGTTACTGGGGGAAGGGGGGGAGGGAGGAGGGAGGGGGGGGGGGATGGCTTGTACGTCGCATTCACCGTGCGTCGGCACGTCGCTCCTCTCCGGCGCCCTCGGGTGACGGAGACAATATCAGCTCGCGCGGGAGCGGGTATCGCGTGTCCGGGTCGGGCGGGCGCTTGGTTCGTCTTACTTATGTATGACTGTTTGTCTTACTGTACGGAAGACTTGCTCGCCTTACGTATGACTAGTTCGATTTACTAATTACTAGTTAGTCATACAATGCAGATGACTTGTATCTTACGCATGACTAGTCCCTTTTACTGTGCGGGCATACGACTTGCAGTTTGTGTAGGGGTAGGTCCCGAACTACGATGGCATGGAAGGCCATGTTGGCTGTCGCGAGAATGTACTCGCATATTGAGAACCATGTGAAAGCTGAAATGAAAAAATATATCTGATAATTAATTATGAACAATTAGAAGGTAAATTAAAAGGTAATTTACATATGAAAAGCATTAGGGTGAAACATGTGTATGTGTGACTAACGTACCTAGTTAGTTTTTACTCAATTGTCCTTTATTAAATTAACAAAAATATGTTCCTAGTGAAAATTATCAAGGGGGTAGGTTAAACAATAGATCATAACCTTATAATAAGACATGATTTTTATATAGCCCATCCCTATAAATTTTCCAATAAATAAAATAATGCATGGAAACCCACTGAAGAGAAATATCCAGTACATACTTTATAATTACATAACCTTAACTTATCTTACATTATTTATTATGTATTTCTCTTGCTAGGTACCATTAAATAAATTTGCTTAGAGCACTGCCACGGGACGGTAAAGTCGCCGGTTCAAATCCTACTCGCGGATTTTTTTTCACCCTTTTTCTAATTAATTTCACTTATCTATCTTATCTTTTTGATGAGGGCTGGGTAAAACCCAGCGACACTTTGACCCGTTCGGATCATTTGTGTGCAACCCATTTCACACACTGGTTATCTCAGTGTACAGGTTTTCTCGGGGTACTACCCGTGGTCCAACTACAATGTCCAACTGGTCTCACGATGTTTTCCTTCACCGTTAGAGCAGTCGGTACATGTACTCAAGTCTTTCGGAAAACCTCATGACATTGCATGGTTTCAAACCCTGACCTCCCACATGGGAGTCCGGCGTCCTATAGCCACGATGCCATCGACGCTCTATAATTACATAAAATAAACAGACGAGGCATTGCTTGCGCACATTAGCGACACCAATGGAAAAAAATATGTCAATCAAGGCATTAAAAAAACTGTCAAAAGTTGACTTTTGACAGTTTCTCTTTTTGTTTCTTATTGTTTCAATATGAGATACTTTTTTTTTTTAAATTCTACATTGTGGAACCTCAATAGGTACATGACACTTTTTTTTAAATACCCTAATTAATTGATATGAATTTTTTGATTGGCGGCGCTAGTGTGCGCAATGCCTCGTCTTAAATGCTTACCTAAGGGGCGACAAAGCAGCCGATGCCTGAGGAAGTGTATGACGAGGCCCGCAGTGGCCCCGATGGCTACGTAGAACAGAATCCACACCAGCCGGTTGGTCCGCACTGGCTCCACTACATCGCTGGCTACACAGCCGACCCGCGCCCGGCACAACATGTGTACCAGCGCAGCTATCATGAACACTATGAATATTTTCTCGTGGATGACTGGAACATGGGAAAAAATTCGCGATTGGCGTTTTTATTGCATCCATTCGCGATTTGGCAGGGAAATTGGGGCACTTTGTAAACCAGAAAGTTGATAATGTAGGTATGAGGGTAGGTAAGTCGTCATATACTATTATGTAGTTAATCAATTTGTGGAAAGTACCGCATGCATCCAGATAGCTCCATTTAGCTCGTACAGTTTTGTGTCGTCACAGGTTTGGATATTTTTTTTCAAATGTGGCTGATATACGGACTTAACCTGCTTATAAATGGCTATTATTTTTATATATGTATATGTAATTTGTAAATAAGGCTGTAAGCTACCCAAATAAAATAAAATAAAATAAATAAATAAATCTGACCTAGGATTCGCTCTGCAACATATCTATTGAGCTCAAGCTCTATGAATGTTATCATCAATGATAGTAAGATACTTCTAACGTACTAGCACATACCTAACTATCTTAATTGCTTTAAATACTTAATAAAAAGTCGATAACTTGATTTTTATGGGTTGATTCTTATATAAGAGTGTAATGGATTTTTCCAGTATAAGTGTTAAGAGAGTACCTCAGTAAAGTATAGGAAAAATACTTACAATAGTTTTCCCTATTGGAAACGTAGGTAACGCCAGTGAGCGCGAATAACTCTACTAAATTGAGCCAGTAACACGCATCACCTAATTTAGTGGCCTGTATGCGAGCCTGAAAAAGGAAAAGTTTCATTTAATCGCTTTGAGTCTGAATTTAAGTAATGTCTTTAAACACACAATATTCTGCCCATGCTGTCGATTGGGTGATATAAATTATTTTTTCATAATTATCACTTAGAATTCCGTAAAGTACCTATTTCAAATAAATCTAAATTAAAAATTTAAGAAAAAATGCAGGCATCTTTAAAACTAGGTACCACATTTTCCGGATTCGTGTAATAATCAACTTGTTAGTAAGTAAAGTTCAACTCGTAAATATATTTAGTAACCATATTAATTTTAAAGTTTACCCAACTGGCTAGCAAACTTTTGGTTATCTCAACTTTTCGTGTAATAGGTACTTTATCCACGATATATGGGACTTTGTTGGTGCTGGTGCTGTTATGCTGTCTTAGATTATCTAGAGACTTTGTTGGTGCTTTTGTTGCGGTCTTAGATTAGGGTATAGTTAATCTTAGGTTGCGGTAGAGTATATCCAGTCACTTCAATCTGTCGTCTGAACTGTCAAAAGTCACCGAACCCCGCAGCTTACCATACAATCTATATGACGAGCGTAATTAGGACAATTTTAAATCAGTTTTGTTTTTACACCGAATAACAGATAACAACGCCGGCGGAGGGGTGACGCATGAGGAAGCCTCCCGCTTCCCGCAAGGAGTGATTCCTTGAAGATTCTGTATCCAGCACTATCTTACGAAATTATTTCTAAGGCAAGCTCACCTTCTGTTCAGTGATGTGCGCGGTGCGTTCCTTGTGGTAGTTATAGTAGAGCGACCCTATGAGCAGCCTGGGGCCGAGGTGGAACGCGATGCATATCCGCCACACGTACCGCTGCGGGCTGATGCCGGTGATCGCACTTATTGACGGTACTACATTGTAAACCTGCAACCACAGAAATCGGACACTAGTAGCGCTCTCTCCTCCAGGAGTGCGTTCCAAAACCAGTTGAAATCATTCACGTTGACAGCTGTACATCTTCCATTAATAAATTTTCAGCGGTTATGGAAAATGGACAGTTGTCAACGTGAATTATTTTAACTGGGAACGCTCTCTAGAATGATGATGTGAGCACTGACTTGCAGCGAGCCAATGGGGTTTGGGCAAATGAGTGTATATTTCCGTACATTAGACATTTCAATGCCCGACTTATGTATGGGAAGATGCTCACATCGTATGCGCCATCTGGCAGACGCTTCTATATAAAACTTCTCTAGCGAACAAGGGTGAATTTCAAAATCTTTATCTGCAACCAATGACAATGGTATGCCATGCGAAGAAGAAATTCAAATGTAGAAAAATGTGAATTTTTTGACACGAGCGGGATTTAGGAACCCGCAACAATGCAGCCTTTCCTTTATTCCACCTGAGCAAAGATTTTTAAGGTACAGTTAGACACATAACTTTTATATTAAACTTTTTCTTTATGATAAGAAATAAAGAAATTTTATTTCTATATTTATACGATCAAGTCGCTGCGGACTCGTGGTCCAACTGCATGTACAACCAGTAGGACCACGAGTAATTCGTTTATGACTCGTGGTCCAACTGTATTCACTCTTGACTGATATGAAGCACTATGGTATGTAACGTTACAGACTGTACAATTATAATAGAAATATATAACACGTACTTGAAGATTAACCTTCTTTAATAAAAAACAAATATCAAGTAACTACGAGTAAGTATGTATCGCATCATGGTAATATTTATAACTTATTGTTCATTTGCGGTAAAAAATATAAATAACTAGTACTTACATACCTATATAGAGTTAAATGATATAATTTTATTTAATAAAACTTTCAATAACTTTAAAAAAATATTATAATATGCCCTTTATACATATTTAAATCAGACAGATATAAAATACGAGTTGAAAGTCAGAGCAGTAAGTTGTGGCGGGACCATGTCAACTCCCATTAAAAGCCGTTAAATAAAACGCTCGTTCGTCGGCTCCTTCTACACACGTGTGCCAGGATTATTATTAATTACCACTACTTATTTCACTTACCCTACAGTGTGTTTCGTGTATATCATCTGCTTGGAACATAGACGCTGTCACGTAACAAAATATTAAAGCACCTAGTGGAAGCCACAGAGCAGCTAAACAGATCTCCCTCAGACCACATGTCCAGAGCACTCCCTGAAAAAAGTTAAAAATAATAATTAAGTATTGTTTTTTTTTTAATTTAAAAAAATATAAATATTTAAGTGGTTACAGTACCTTGTACTCGAGTATTTTTACAGTCCTATTTACATTGCACGGCTCGGTTGTGCGTTTCTTGTCTTCGCGCACAGCCAAATTTGGTGGCGACTGTACTTGTGCGTCATTTACCATTTTATCTCGCGCTCTTCACTCACTTATTATCACGCGAGGATCACATTTCCACCTCAATACTGTCTCATCTCATGGTTAATGTTACGAAATATAATACTCGCTATAGGGAATCCATGACTTAGGGTGCACTTTTTATTTACAGTAGATGTTAAGGTTGTTCCATTGTTTCCAAAGTAACAATGTAAAAATTCCTTTGTGCTAGATGGTTGAAAATTTTGAAAGCACGATGATAAATTGTGTGTGTGGATGACCTAAGGCGTGGATTGAATGAGGTTATTTGGACATGCGCGTTGGCTGCCGTGCCGAGGAGTACCACCCTTCTTGGCTTCAACCCCACAAGTATTTTTCTTTTATGCAGGCACCTTTTGTTAGGTATTGCCTGGCATGAAAACTGTTACTTAATTGTTTTGTAAATACCGATATTCTGTAACATTGTCGTAGAGTGGAGTGAAGGCAACGAAACTTATGCAATAATTAAAACTAAACAATTAGATAAATGTACATAATCATCGCCTTCGGTTAGGAAATTTCCAAACTAGGTATAAATTACGTAATTAGAATTGCTAAAATGTATCTGATCATTAATTTACACTTTTAATATTTACGTAAAATAAACTACAAATCACCTTACCGTGACCTTTTGAAATAATAAAGAGACACAGAGTTTTCCTTTTGCTCCTAGTCCTTCCGTATCCCTTTTTCCCGCTCGGAAAATCGCGCTAAAAAGAAATTAGTCGTTCAGAAATGTTTAGTAATAAAAAAATATCAACCATATTTATTTGCCACATATTTGTTTAGCGTTTAACCAATCAGTAATCAGTAAAATGATAGTATAAATGTAGAGTTTTTATTTTACAAATTCCTACAAAATGACAAATGAAAAAAATTAAATTGCGAAATCCACGGAAATAAGTTAATAAGTTTCTAAACGTTTTTTGAACTGTCAAAATCACTGCGTTTTTTGTATGTTTATGGGTATGAGTTGCTGAACTAAAGAGAGATGTTGCTATACAAAATGTTATCTGCTTTTCTTTTCTGTCATTATCTTTATGTTTAATAGCGTAACCAAATAAATGCTCATGTCAAATATTTCACTGTGTCGGAGTCGGAGGTCCGCAGAGTCGCAGACTTTTATTTGCGAAAAAGACATTGTTTTAAATAAATAGCATGGTGTTTTAGTATAAAACTAATTCAAAAAACTGTAATAATGAAGTATAAAATGGTTTTGTGGCTAGTCAGTGTGTATAGTGTGTACACCATGGACATACAGACGGCGACCCACTGGATGGTCACGGAGACTGGTCTGGTTCAACCGAAGGTCTGATAACAGTTTCCTGCAGTTTATTCATTATTGATTAGTGCATACTTTTTATAAAAATACTTAAATTACTATTATTAAGTTATTACCTAAAATACGAATGTCCAAACATCTGTTCGTCCGACCCCTATGCTACTAAACTAAGTTAGCTTAGATGGGTTTCTGGAATGTATTAAAAAACTTAAAAAAGACAGGTTACCATTTTGATCTATATGTATAGTTTTAAGACATGAAAAATCTTTGCCCAGGTAGAGAAGATTCAGAGCTACTACTGAAATATGCTATAAATAATAGGTAATAGAGCTTCAATTGACAACTTGATTATGTTATGATTAATGCTAAGGTTCATCATATTGAGCTCTATTTCGTTAGTTTTATCATCCATAACACATTTTCTAAGTCATGGTAAAAGCTTCAGAATATATTTGATGTTTATTTGGTTAAATCTTATTTCCAGATTGATTCTCACTTTGAAATGGCTCGTCCATATGATTTACTTGCTTTTTTGAACCAAGACACACGCTGGGATAATATCAGAAAGCTATACAATGAGCTGTCAAAACGGCAAACTATGCTAAACAGCATGTGGTCTGAAATAGAAAAGGAAACAGATGTTACATCCCAAGTAACAAGGGATAAGAACTGTATAGCAGCTGGTCCAATACATTTATTGGACTGGTATACATCACATTTGGAAGATGGAAAGTCAAAGATTCCACAAAAGGAATTTATGCTCAAAACCCCTACTATTGGGCAAAATGTTGATGTGCCAGATTGTAAGAAGATATCATCATTGATTTTCAGTATGGCCTCGTTTGATCATTTAGAGGTGGGTATTAGTATGTATTTACATTTTTTTTGTTTATTTAGTACAGGCTCTTTCAGATTTTGTTTACTTACGTAAATTTTTTATGGTAACTAGATATATCTGTGTGCCTCCGGGAAAAGGCTCCCCCAGTCTTCTAAATTCTTCCCTTTCCAACGTCACCCTATTCCACGTCCTACCGGCCAATTCCGCTATTTCATCATCCCAGCATATGAATGGTTTACCTCTCTTTCTTTTCTCGTCTCTTGGGTACTAAGTTGTGATAATTTTGCTTCACTTGTCTGGACCTCTCATAGTATATATTATATTTATTTAGCAGTGAATAAATAACAAATGCAGTGATGCTTCTTTACATTTTTTATTACTTATTCCAGAGCATAATACACAGAGAAAACCTAACAGCTCGTCCCGAGCTGGCTCTCCCTGAGCAGATATCACCCATTATGACAGTGGACCAATTTGGTCACTGGATAACCTCAGTACTTCGACGGAACACTTCTTCGTGGCTGCACTACAACATGGCATCTTTGTATTGGAGGGTGCGAGGGAATGCGCCAAAGGCTATAGAGTGCAGTCGGCGCGCTTTGCATTATGCTCCCAGGTAAAATGATAGATCATCAGTTTTACTAGCATCTTGATCTGGGCATACTCTTTTATGTTTTTTAATTTTATTTTAGTCTGTGGTTTGGAAATGAGGGTGCGTATCGATTCGACCCGAAAATATGTTTACCTAATATTTACGAAAAAGTACAGTCAAGAAAAGATAAGTGTTAGTTTGGTAATTATTTTTAGCAACCGATTTATTAGTTGCTGATTATTTTAAAGGTTAAAATTGTATTAAAATACGGGAATTAAACGTAATCTCTCATGAAACTGATATATTACATTTTCAAAGCAGACATTCCTCACAGTCTGCCAGATTTTATCACGAATTTTATTAATAAATAAAACTAAAGAAGTTCGCAATCTTTTCAATCCCAAAAAATTACGAGACAAAGGTCAGCAAAATGAAGAAAAAGGACATAATTCATTTGCTGACATTCCAGAATAAGTAACCACAGAATGCCAAATACGAAACTGTAAAACAAATTTTAATTTAATAGGGCTTATCACTTTTTTCCTCGACTGAAAAACGGAATTATTAGGTAGATAATTCCAGTTCAAAGCAAGGTTTCAACTAAAATTGAGTTGAAAACATACAGTTTGTATCATTACATGACCGCATCACTTAACCCAGAGCTACAATGGAAGATGGAGAATAACCCGTGTAGTTTATTTTAACATTGTGTAAAAACACAACTATTTAACACCAGTTTAATTTTAGAGGTAAATTTCATTCATCAACTTCATATCATAAGTCTAATGTCTCTGGGTTATAGATGAATTATACAAAATTACACAAATTAAATTATTCAAAGTATTAATCTTTTGCTCTCTAAATTCCAGACGATACAAAGACTTAGCACTCCTGAGCATGGGTACTATTCTACATCGCAGTGACAAGATCGAAGACGCCATAACGGTCCTCGGAGCAGCTGTAGACCACGATCCAAAATCTGCGAGTAACCACTTCATGCTCGCTAACACTTATGCAATCTTCGGGCATTTGAATTACTCCCTGATGCACTTAGATGAGTGCCTAAAGTTGGATCCCAGTTTCGATCTAGCTGAGAAACATAGGCTTGGGGTACTATGTCATGCGGCTGTAGTGAAACAAATGGAAATTATTCGGGAGTAAGTAAAAAAAATAATTGTATTCGTCTACTTATAAGATGTTACTGAAAACCCACCAGTTAAAGTATGGAATTTTCGACTTGTTTTGAAGGGTAAGAGATCCAGCATAATTACTGCCACATGAGGTGTTCCATCTGAGTCCTCAAGATTAGCAGTTTTTTTATTATGTAAGGAGAGCAGAAGAACAAACGGACCACCTGATAGTAAGTGGTTACTGTCGCCAAATCCATCGCTAATAGATATCTCACTATAATATTATTAGAGGGTTTTCAATGCACTGCAGTGAAGTGAGATGTCTATGGGCGACATTGACCACTTACCATCAGGTGGCCCGTTTGCTCATCCGCTCTCCTTATACCAATAAAAAAACTGCTAACCTTGAGGACTCGGATGGAATACCTCATGTGGCGGTAATTTTGCTGGATCATTTACCCTTCAAAATGAAACAGCAATTCCAGCATTGCTGCATTGCAGCAGAAATAGGTGATAAGCATTATAAGATAGAATGACTCCTACTGTAATTTAAAAATAATAATTGGTACCTAATTTTTTACACATTACCAACATTCTTCATTAACCATTCAATACTCAATATCTTTATTACGTTTCATAATAATGACCCTGCCGGACACAGCAAAATTAGAAGAGAGGACGATGATTTATGATGTGTTAGTAGGTACTAAACGCTAAAATTTCTGTGATAGGAGTGATCCAATGATCCAGAGGTGGCATCGATCCGGCGACGCTTGCGCTGCAGTCTTGTGCCTTAGGCTTTGAGCCATTGTCGCTTCAAACTATTAATGTGTTTGAATTTTTCAGTGAACTACAAATATACCGCTCGGAATTAAAAGAATTCACTGCAAAAGAAGCACAGTGGTTGAAATCACAAGCAGCATTTTTGAGGACCATGAAACATTCTGAGGATTTTGGTAGGTACTTAATTAAAAGAATAATCTTAAGCATTTGTAAACAAGAGGAATGACATGAAAGGGAGGAGGTTTATGCCCTGCAGTGGATGGATACAAGTGTAAATGATAATAATGAAAAAAATGCTTCAAATCCTCAAGCGAGATTTGAATCTGCGACCGCGTCTGATAAAGATTTGTACAATTTGTTTTATTGGATTCACTGACTCCTGCACTAGGACTGTGTTTGGATCCCAGAATTTCTTTTTGACTGTATAACATTGAGTTTTTAAGATCTTTATTTAACTGTTTTGCGCTTTGAAGTTATTTCTCATATATTTAGACTGTTTCCATAAACAATCCTAGAGATTTTACTTAAGCCTATGCGAATGATCTTGAAGGTTTGACCTTCAACAGTCAATTTTATTTTGAAATCCAGGAAATACATAATCTCTATAAATACATATACATATGTTAAGTCGCGTAGTCGATCGCTATACCTATCCAAAAAAACCTTCACTTGAATCCATCCAAAGAATATTGCTAATAACTTTAAATCACACAGATTACAGGAACGTCGAGAAAAATTGCGAGATGATGACCAAACTAACCGGCCTGGACATCAAAGACTTGAAAAAGGAGGCGGATAAAAACTCCCTCATACAATACTTCTTCGACGGACCATTGTACAAGGAGCAATGGCTGCAAATGAGGGGGGTGGGGGCCATAGACGGGGCCCTCAATGTGCATAGGTTGATAAAGCATATAGCGAAGCATGCCGACATGGCGTCCCAGTTCGTAATACAGTCAGATCATGTGAACGTGCCGGACGGGGCGATTTTGCAGGAAATAGGGCCGATTCCGGTGCCTCCTGATTTAGCCAGAGGTAATTATTGTATCTTATTGTTAACTCTTATTACTAATTTTACTGTGTATTTCATCTCTTTACACTACTGTCGCTAAACTCTTTAATGTTCACTTAACTTCAGAGGTTGCCTGGAAGAGAACGTTTAGCTTTGCACGAATTTCTTAGAAAAAATTGTCGGATGCTATAGCTACAAATGTAGATACATACTCGTATTATGATCTCCCCTGTCTCAAAAGAAATTCTAGAATGTTTGCAGTGCGAATCTTTAGGATAAAATACAGGTCTAGTCTAGCTCGTAGGAAGCGAAGTGATGAGCGATGAAAAAATCCACTTATAGGAACGCTCAATTTTAATCGTGACGTGATAATGAGGTGATCCTTTTGGTGGATCTTTTCCTCGATCACCGCTCCACTTCCTTGCACAGCTTTGTTGGAAACTTATAGCGAGGTGAGATGTCTATGGGCATTGTTTGCTTGTCTCTACTTTTAGTCTATCTATCTATCTATCTCAGCCACTTGTTGTCCGCCTTCGGACATAGGCAACTTCCAACTTCTTCCACTTCCGACGGTCGCAGGCGGTGCGCATTCAGTTGTGGCCCGCTATTCCCCGAACGTCGTCCACCCATCTCATGGGTGGGCCACCTTGTCCCCGCGTGTTTTGCCGTGGTCTCCACTCCAACATTCTTCTGGTCCACCGGTCCCTACCCATCTGTGCAATGTGTCCCGCCCATCTCCATCTGCTTTTAGTACATAATGGTAAACCAACTTTATGATTAGTTGCATTACCTTTTTATATGTTTAATATCTTAAATATTTGATTCCAGTATCGATAACCATTGAAGACACAAAAAAATCGTCTCAAGGGAAGTCAACTGGTCAGCCCCAAGAGGACTTCTTTGAGTTTCAAACAGGAATAGCTTTGTAAGTAGTCACCTTTATTTTCAGCCTGTATTTAGTGAACTATTTTAAAGCCACGATAGATAAATTTAAACCCTCGCCATATTGGAATTAAATAAAACAATTATTTTTTCATTGCGATCGCCATAACAATGATTATAAAAGTACCAGTTGCGCCATCGTGACAGGGTTCTTATTTTCCTGGTCAGGGTATATATGGACCACCTGATGGTAAGTGGTCATCATCATCATCATCTAAAGACACGTGCTACACCAAAGTTATTTCCAGCGCTTTGCTGACTTTAAAGACCTTGCAATGTCATTTCTATACGATTTCTGTACTGCCCGGTTTACACTTGGTTAAGTACAGTAGCGAGTTAACGTGGCTTTCAAGCTGCCTTACTAGTGGATCCGAATATTGTTTGACTGGCCAGGCACTCGCCATTCTACTCACCACTGTACTCAACTGAATGTAAACCAGCCATAAAGGTTAGTAGAATATGAATAATGACAAATTCTACTCTGATACAACTTCATAGAAAGCCTTTGCTAAATCAACGCAACTGTATCGATCGATTAAATTTGAGATGTTTCTTTTGAATAATCCTGAACCTTTATAACTCGGAAACTACTACGAATAATGCAATTTTTTACCTTGTACGTCTAATGTGGTCTCGCAAACGTGGAAGACCCAGGGCTACATGGAAACGTAGTCTTCAAAAAGACCTGCAAGCGGCTAAAGTATCCTGGGAAAATATAGTCTGCGGCATCGGACAGAACGCGGTGGAAGAATATTGTCTCAGCCCTATGCACCACGAAGAAGAAAAAGACGTCTAATGTGGATATGTTCACTTGAAATAAATGAAAATAAATATAGTCAAGGTCCCTATTTCTTCCAGATATCCTCCAACGATGAAGGTTTCCCGGATGACGGAGGATTTCGACACGGATCGCGACTGGCCGACGAATAGTCTCTGTAAGGATACCGCGCCGGGGTTCCCGGAGAACGTAGAGGCTATATTCCCTGCATTCTTGCCGTTCGAAAATAAGGGTATCAGGTAAGGGTTTTGGGTCCTTAATCCCTCACTGCAAGAAACGTCTAATGCTAAGGCTTCCTTAAGTCTCGTGTCATGTCTATCTAGAGCTATGGCGTAGAAAGGACTAGCATTTTAATGAAGACATAAGTTTAAGGACGTTTCGTGCAGCTGGTTGTAATTCTTTTATGTATCGTTGTTTTATGAAAGTAACGTGTGCACGCAATAGGGTAGTTTCCACGAATCAAATATTAATTGCATTTCTTAAAAATTAAGAAATAGTCATAAATTGATTGTCAAATGTGAAAACAGAATTGAAATTCGTTGAAAAATAAAATAGCCACAGGCAATCAAAAACAAGAACGATAGAAAGAAACAGCAATAATATTTATGACGTAACTGTTCTCTAGCGCCATACAAGCAGGTCCTGGCTGCATATAAAGTACTGTTTTGCTAGAAAGAGGCAGCATCTGTCCAATACTAACTTTAACCATTAATATCTTTGATGTTAGTTGAGATATCGAAGAACTAATTTTAGATCCTTCTTTAGGATGTCCATGTTAGTTAGGTGATGAAAAATATAAGTTAATACAGTATTATAGGACGTACCTTAGGGCGATAAACATTTAATGACCGCAGGATGTAGAAAAGGGATAGAGCATCCTCAGGATATAGAAAGAAAGGGATAGAGCATATGATAATATTGGTTGAATTAAAATCCGAAAACTTCTCTAGCAAGTAATCTACATGGGGTGAATTTCAAAATCTTTGCTATTAAGGCAACTGACATTGTAAAATTCAATTGTAAGTGAATTATAAAATGTTTGTTTGAAATTCCAGACTGAAAACTTTACTTACGGATAAGATAGGGGTACCAGCTAACGTGGAGCATGATTTGCCATGGCACCCGCCGGCCTGTCCACAGGACAAGGAGACCGCTGCGTTCTCGCAGAAGAAATCTCCGAAGTAAGTTTACCACAAGCACCATCGCGATACTATAACTGTACTATAACTGCACATTGCCGTGTCGTGCCGGCCCTAAAGAATAGCACCTTCCCAACACCTTTCCACCTTCCGTGGGTGTCGTACGAGGCGACTAAGGATCTTAGTGGATACTGTTCTACACCTAGTAGACGGCGATGGGCTCTATTTCAAGTTTGTCCATCAAATCTTACGGCGAAAAGTGGGACCTACCTGTGATGAAGAGGGTTCCTCTGTCTACCCCCTCGGGGATTATGGACGTGAGAGTTATGCTATGCTGTATCTATCGCAGAAGCGAGGCCGCGCTTTAGGGCTGGTTTACATTTGGTCAAGTACAGTGGCGAGTGCAAGTAAAATGTACAGCGGCGAGTGTCTGGCAGTTTGCACTCGGTCCCACCTGCGAACTACGAGAACTAATACAGTGAGGTGAGATGTCTATGGGCGACGGTGACCACTTACCATCAGGTGGCCCGTTGGCTCGTCTGCTCTCCTTATTTAATTTTAAAAAAAAAAAAAAAAAAAAACTAGATCGCGATCTAGTTCCTATATCAATCCAGTTATAACTTTTTAAGCTTTCGTGGTTTTTATCAATACTATAGTTAGACTAACTGTAGAGTCAGTCTGTTAGACTAACTCTAATGGAAGAGAAAACCTGGCCGTCCTGTACACGTGGAGGCGAATTGTGACCGTGAACTGAAGGCAGCAGGGTTGAGCTGGAGTGGAGCTAGGAAGGTGGCCCAGGACAGAGCGGCGTGGAGAGATCTCGTGGAGGCCCTCAGTACCTCCGGGGTACCATAGGACGACAACAACAACTGTAGTGTCAATCCAGTTATTTTAAAATCTGACATCTTCATAGGTTTCTATTACTAAACCATTAATTTTTTGTTTGACTGTCAGTGAGTATAAGTGTCCTAGAAAA
The DNA here is from genome assembly GCA_947369225.1 of Hofmannophila pseudospretella. Lineage (NCBI taxonomy): Eukaryota > Metazoa > Arthropoda > Insecta > Lepidoptera > Oecophoridae > Hofmannophila > Hofmannophila pseudospretella. Next base: position 11,321,501 of record OX376316.1, read on the forward strand.
TTAATAAAATATGACCCAAAACTGTGTTGTGCCAAAGTATGTATCTAGAACATCCGGTCATAGGTTGCCAAAAGATAACGCTTATGTTGCAATGTCTGGTAGCTATGAAAAACCCAAATTACAAGCCGTCAGAACATGTTCAATATTTATCTTTTCCTGTTTTCAGGCAGCAAGTAATTGGTGAAGTAATCCCCACAGACTACTTAAGACAGAAGCTTCTAGAATACGTTGGTGACGGCAACATAGAACTTGTGAAGAATATGCAAGATACTGAAATTGGACAGCGTATATATGCTGCTATGCAAATGGTATTACTTTTACTATTTTATAAATTATTTACTTAATTTTATATATCGTTGTATTTTGTGTGATATTATTTTAATCTATTTTACTTTGCTAATGAAACATATGTGTCAGATTTTAGAATAGTTCTCGATCTTTGCTAAGGATTTCGAATTAGATTTCTTCTAGTATAGGTCAAAAATCTTTGTACCTAAAGTATTTAGGGTTTGTGAATAGAATAGAGATCACTAGGTATCAAGGAATTTGAAATTTGCAACTTGCGATTTCAGCGATATTACGCTAACTGTTACCTTTTCTATTTGTGTGGCCGCGACAGCGAATTATAGTTTTAAAATGGATTTGTAGCAGTTTAAAAAGATCATGATTAGACTTAAATAATATACTGTTTCACGGGTTTTTATTGTATTTTATTAATTACGACCAGTTTCGTTTACACATCGAAAAAAAATACAATAAAAACCCGTGAAACAGTATATTATTTAAGTCTAATAATGTACAACAGTTTCTCTAAGTACCAACAACCGTAAGTATTAACCATTAAAAAGATCAATTTAATAAATCTTGAATAATATCGCTATTGGCTTCGATTCCTGCTTGGCCTCCAAATCTAAAGTTAATCTTAAATGAAACTGCCACGTCATATACAAGACTGTGTAAGTGTGAGGGTGACTTTTAGTTTAGCGAATTACACGCCAGAATGAGGCCACTGATTGGTTAAACCGATATTATTTTGACAAAATGGTTTATTGTAAATTTGACTTTACTAGCCTGCATTTTGTGTTTAATTTTACATTCCAGAATATAGCACCAAAATGGCTCATGTACACTCTTTCGTCCCTCTACTGGCGGGTCCGAGGGAACAATATAAACGCTCTCAACTGTTTGCTGAACGCGGTAAAGACGGCGAAGGCGCGCTATAAGGACATAGTGCTCATATCACTGGCTTCCGTTTACTTGGAGATGGGGCACTTTGACGAAGCGCTGGCGACCGGTGAAGAAGCGTTCAGACTTAGCCTCTATGAGGTTAGTTATTTGTGGGGAATATGATAATAGTTTAATGAAGCTTATCTTATCTTATGACAGGGGGCCAGGGATAACCCCAGCGGCACTTCGACCCTCAGGGATCCTTTGTGCTCACCCGTTACCTTAGTCTCCTCCCTGTTCCTTAAAGATGCTTTGCATCAAGGACGCTGTACAGCTTACAGGAAGGAGCCTATAGTCCTCTGGTTTCGGGTAGGCTACCCCCAGAAGACTCATACGCTTTCTAGCTAACGAGTCACATTCGCACAGCAAGTGTTCCATTGACTCAACGGTGTCACCACAGGCTCTACAGGTGGGATTGTCTGCCAGTTCTCATCTTGTGTAGGAGGCTCTTAGTGCCAAAATGGCCTGTGAACGCCCCTACAATGAGACGGGTGAGACTCATGTTATGGTTGTAGATTTTTCTACACCCAGTTATGTCACCATTTCCAATGAACCTCTTAGAGTGTGTTAGAGTGTTTAGTGAAGCTTAATTTGCAGCATCTTATCTTATCTTATGATGGGGGCCGGGAATAACCCAGCGGCACTTCGACTCTTGAGGATCTTTTGTGCCAACCCCATTTTACACAGTGGTCATCTCAGTGTGCAGGTTTCCTCACGATGTTTTCCTTCACCGTTAGAGCAGTCGGTAAATGTACGTAAGTCTTCGAAAAATACGAAAAACTCACTGGTACATGGCACTACACGGTTTCAAACCCGGACCTCCCGCACGGGAGTTCGGTGTCCTAGCCACTGTGCTACCGACGCTATAATTTGCAGCATGGTCCGGAGATAATCGTACAGATTAAGTAACTTTGGGTGGTGTTAGAACCACGAAGAGTTGCCGTTAATGGCATATTTTCTTTTAACCCCGTCCGTGCCTCAGATGCTCGTTAAACTGTAGTCGTTAGGCCATGGCAGAGGGTTACGGGCGGCCTGAACAATTCTGCCAAAAGGTTCGCCACTAACCACACGATAAGAAAGTAGAAAGGAAGAAAATGTGAAAAAAGAAAAGTGATAAGGATGTGGTGACGTAAAACGCGCCACTATGGTTAGTTTACTTAACGCGCTAACAGATGGCGCCACTCGCACTGAATAATAACTCTGCATACAAGACGCATAGTTTCCATACAAAACATAAAACGCGATATCGATATTTTCAATTGGACTTCGCATATATACAAGTTCTAAACATCTCTTTTATTATAAATAGCGGCCCGTCCCGGCTTCGCACGGGCATTAAACATTACATTTAGATTTGTTAATTTTAACACATTCATAATAATAATAATAATATAACACACATATTCACTCCTTTTTGCGTCGAGCTCCTAAAAAAGAGTAAATTAAAAAAAATATAAGAATAATTAAATTCTTTGATATTATTTAATTATTTTTTTGTATTTATATGATTTTTTTGTATTTATATGTTTTTTTTTGTAATTATATTTTTTTTTGTGTTTTTTTGTTTATTTTTTATGTTTCTTTTTTTTATATATTCCGCGCACATCCATCACGTAGGGAGCCGACCGCGCGAGTGAGCCGCGCGGCAAGTTTATTTCGTGATCTTAACTCCCCTCCCGTACAAACTTAGTCCCTAGTAAACTTACTCCCTGCCCGAGTGACGCCCTACAACGCATAAGTAGCCGAATGGAGTTTATTTTTTCAAAGTTTTAAACTCGTGATATCTTTTGAATGGAATGTCAGAATCGAATAATTCAAAAAGTAATATAAAGGTATTGAAGCAGTCTTAAATAATAAATCATTTATTTTGATAAGGTACAAATAAAGAGCTTTTTGTAGCGGTGGTATTTTAATTTCTTTTTTTTTTATAAAAAAAAACGCTTATTGTGACATGACTATAATAGTTAGAGACACGCTGCCGCTGATTTTTTTGTTGATAATGGTGTGTTCTAAAAAAATGTTATATATCATTTTGTTCTATCATCAATAGTTTTCGCAGCGTACGCGATGTAAGGAAGTTTTTTGATATTTTTTTACACTTTATCGTAATTTAAGTAAGGATCCCCATTTTTTTTTGAAAATGAAATATAGCCTATGTCACTCAGGAAAAATGTAGCTTTCCAACAGTGAAAGAATTATTCAAATCTGTTCAGTAGTTTCGGAGCCTATTCAATTCAAACAAACAAACAAAAAATCAAACCTTTCCTCTTTATAATATTGGTATAGATAACCCTCATTGTGTCATTCCCCAGCCAGCCACAAACTTCATCCTGGCCGAGCTGAACATGATCAGGAAGAACCGCAACACGCACATGTTCCACCTGAAACAAGTGCTCCGGGTGGAGCCGACGTTCATGGGCGGCCTGGCGCGACACCTGCTCAATGGCTGGGCCTGCATTCTTAAGCAGGTCAACGCTCTCCAGGAGTTAGGTGAGATTTACAACTATATATGCATTTTAGCCTAGTTGGAGGGCCATAAAGTATAGCACCACCCCGACTCTTCCCGTGGGTGTCGTACGAGGCGACTAAGGGATTTTGTAGATATTATTCTACACCTAGTAGACGGCGATAGGCTCGCCACCTATCACGTTTGTCCACCAAATCTTACGGCGAAAAGTGGGAACTACCTGTGATGAAGAGGGTTCCTCTTTTTACCCCCTCGGGGATTATGGACACAAAATATCTATAATATTTTAAAAAAAATATCACAAAATATCTATAATATTTTGTGTTGTAAACGGGAGTATAAACTCACACACTCCATTAAGAATATTGGTAAAACATTATCAAAGTTAAAAAAACTATTCCTTGTTTCCGATAGCGGACTTCGGGGAGGAAGACGTATGCAAGCAAGTGGAGCCGGGAATGAGCATGGTGTGTGAGAAGGACGGCACCAACTGTCACGTAGCCAACATACAGTGCTTCAGCGGCTCAGAGAAAGGTGAGGCACATGGCACAAGAAGACGGCTTTCTTCACCAGGCATATCGAGTACGCAAAGTGCACGATGTTCACGTCATCAGAAGGGTACGTTATCATACGGTTTGATGACGTAGCCTTGTGCTGACCCTGATACTTTGTACTGACGTGAACATCGTGCCCATAATACCCCAAAATACCATTTCTTGCAAGCCTCAAGTCTATCAAATCAGTATTTTTGCAAGTTTGTGGTAAAATATACGTACTTAAAGGTTCAGGTTCAAATCCTGTACGCGGAATTTATTCAATCACTGTTTAAATTATTATTTTTCTGTTTTGTTTATTTATTTGTGTCGTATCTTTGTCCTCTTGGACAGGTTTTGGCCAGCCATCGGTCATGGTCCAACAGAATACCTGCGCTGTAGGCGTTCTTGTCTGCAGCAATAAGCTGAGTTGAGGCCCTTTTCACAACAACAGCAGACCATCAGACATGATTTCGATATGTTTACCTTTGACTACATAATTATGTTATCATAATTATAACTGTTTCGGTCATTGCTGTGTGTGAAATAAACGTATTACTTACTTACTTAAATATATTTATCTATTCCAGAATCTAGCACAATAGTCCGCATGCTAGAACAAAAAGTGGGTAGTTCAGACCACCTGTCTTCGGACTATATCGACGACAGCATCTTCACGTCGTTCATAGAGAACATGCCACACGACCGCGGCGACCGGGCCGGCCACTACGAGAACTACCAGGTCATGATGCGGGCCGTCAGCCGCGCCCTGCAGGGCTGCGGGCCGCGCGGGTGTACTAGTAAGTATGTGCGAGACTGAACTGTAAATAGGGTGTGGTAAAAAGGCACATTGCACTGTAAATATGCTGTTCTTTCTGTGGTTAAACGTCAAACTATCTGGTGAAGGGATTGATATTTTTTTGGGTGAAGAATGTCTTCTAATTAATGGTTTAAAGGCACACTGTTAGATGAAGAGTCTTTTGCTAGCTAGAAAATATCAATCTAGTATATTAGATAGCCCCCTTCTCTCATTACGAGAATTACCAGGACTGTGCGAGACTGACCTGTAAATATGGTGTGGTTAAAAGGCACATTGCCCTGTAAATATGGTGTGCTTTCTGTGGTTAAACGTCACAGTATCTGGTGAAGGAATTGATCATATAGTGGTTAAGACACACTTTTTGCATGAAGGATAGATCTTTCAATGAGTATATGCTATACTGTTTTGACCATGGTTTAAAGGCACACTGTCAGGTGGAGAGTCTTACTAGCTAAGAAATATCCATCTGCGGGCTGCGGGCCGCGCGGGTGTACCTTACTAGTACACCCGTGCGAGATTGACCTGTAAATATGGTGTGGTTAAAAGATGTGCCTTTTAACCACACCATATTTACAGGCCCTGTAAATATGGTGTGCTTTCTATGGTTAAACGTCACGCTATCTGGTGAAGGGATTGACAATATTTTTGGGTGAAGAATTCTTGTAATTAATATTAATTAAAACCATGGAGAAAGCAGTATAACACATATGTGTTATACTGCTTTCTCCATGGTTTAAAGGCACACTGAACCACACTGTTAGATGAAGAGTCTTACTAGCTAGGAAATATCCATCTAGTATATTAGATAGCTCCTCTCATTACGAGAACTACCAGGTTATGATGCGGGCCGTCAGCCGCGCCCTGCAGGGCTGCGGGTCGCGTGGGTGAACTAGTAAGTACGTGCGAGATTGACCTGTAAATATGATGTACTTTCTGTGGTTAAAAAGCACATTATTGTTTTGTGGTTCGTAGGCACACTTTGATGAAGGGTGTAGAACTGAGTATGTTAGCTCACTCTGTAAATGCTATGGGCTTGTTTAAATGTCACACTATCTGGTGAAGGAATTGATCAATTAGTGGTTAAGATACACTTTGGATGAAGAATGTCTAGTTATAAGTATGTGCTGTACTGCTTTCTCCAAGGTTTAAAGCACACTGTGCTCTCTGAAGTGCTTTTTGTTCGTGGTTTAAAAGCACACTGTCAGGATTTAATATTTAGTGAAGACCGCATTTGGGCAAACTTCGTGATGGAGCGACGATCTGCGCAAGGCGGCTGGCAGCGACTGGATGAGAAGAGCCGAAGATCGAGCTCAATGGCGCGCCCTGGGAGAGGCCTATGTCCAGCAGTGGACTAGAGTGGGCTGCTGCTGATGATGATGATTTGGTGGTATTTGGTGGTGGCGCAGTCTCGTGTCCTAGCCTTTGAGCCATTGTCGCTAACTTAAAGCGAGTTGAGTTGAGTAGTACGTATGAATAGTATCTTGTTTCAGACATCCAGCCTGAAGACTTGGCTCTGAAGGCGGAGGACTGCACCCACCAACACCTCCAGCTCGGGTACTGGTTGCACATCATCAGTTTCAGACAACTGTTGACCAATGATGACCTGAGGTAACATTTTTTTTTATTTACCACTAAATCCATTTCTTCTAAGTCATGTTCCTCATTGCTAAGGGTCGTGATCATTCTAAGGAATTAATCACATAGAACGACTCTCCATGTCTCCAAGTCGGGTGGTTTGCCATTGCCTTCCCCATTTTACACACTGGTTATCTCAGTATGCAGGTTTCCTCACGATGTTTTCCTTCACCGTCAGAGCAGTCGGTAAATGTACGTAAGTCTTTCGAAAAACCGAAACACTCATTGGTACATGGCATTGCCTGGTTTTGAACTCGGACTTCCCGCATGGGAGTCCGATATCCTAGCTACGACGCCACCGACGTTCTAAAATCTATATTTGACCTCAATTTCGCCGATGGTAAACGACGATGAGGTCGAAGATGGAGCATACGAGCTTAGTATAAGCCTATTCACTCTGGCCTTCAATATCCCAAGGTGGATTTCGGGAAACACAGACGGCAGGTTGTTCCATTCCATACCTTAGCCGTTTGCATGGATTATTCCACATTCGTTATAGTAGAATTCGGTCACACCCAGGAATGCGTCCACGCTCGTCACACCTAATAAAATTTAAAATATTACGAGTCGAATCTGGTCACGCCTACACTTTTAGATTATAGTTTATCAATCACGGAATGAATGTGTATCGTTTTGAATTTAAAAAGGACCCATAGCCTAAACAAGATATTCCTTAACACTATAAAATTATTTTTTCGCAAGCCATGTTTTTGGAGTCATCATATCAATTATGAACGAAAGAACAAATCGATTAAAATATAATAAAAATGAAATAAAAAATTTATTCATGCAGACAGTATCTTTAACATTTTGTCAGATTTTCCTGGCTCCCACACTAGGATACCCTGTGTTGTGGGGGCCAGTCTCTTCCGATATATTCGTATGTCGTACGAATAGATGGGATATCGACTATACAGAGTGTAACATTAAGAACGGTCAGTATGGGAAAGTCTCAAACTATAAGACATACGAAGATCTGTTCTTAGGAACCATGTCATCAATTTTAGTAACAAGAAACACTGTATTCATACATTTTTTTAAAAACCTGTACTCCGCCTGGGAATCGAACCCGGTTGTTTTGAAAATAAACCAACACTATTTCTATTTAGATATCGATTGTGTAGGTCTTAAGGAATAAATGTTAGTATGAAACGTGATGTTTAAAATTAATAAAACGCATTGTTTCCATATCTTTTAATTTATTTTAGTAGGTGTTCGAAATGACTACCATTTTGTAAAATACAACATTCAACTCGTTTAGGTAACGATCTTACTATTGAATGTTGTATCTTCAGGTGGTGAATTTGCGTTAAAATTGTCACTATGGCTGCTGGTCTCTAGGTCTTCAATTGTGTCGTAGCTTGTTTTGTACACTTCATCCTTAACGTAATCGATATCTAAATAGAAATGGTGTTGGATTTTTTTTCAAAACAACCGGGTTCGATTCCCAGGCTGAGTACAGTTTTTTTTTTAAATGTATGAATACAGTGTTTCTTGTTACTAAAATTGATGACATGGTTCCTAAGAACAGATCTTCGTATGTCTTATAGTTTCAGACTTTTCCATACTGACCGTTCTTAATGTTACAGCCTGTATACGGATGGAATTCCTCCCCGCGACTGGTTGTCCGAAGGATAAGTTTGTGGTCAAAAGGGGATAGAAGTTAAAATTAATATACGAGTATCTACCGCTTAACAGAGACGACGATGTGGGAATAATAATTAGTAGTGATTGGAACAATCGGTTGCATTTGTACCTAAACTAGACTTTTTCGCACAAAAATTTATAGTGGGTATGCCTTGTTGAATAAATTTAATTATTTTCATACGAAAAATATCCCTGGATTGCGCTTAAAATCCCGGGATAGCAATAAGGCGTTCCATATCGGTTGCCCTACATTTCAGGGGAGGAGTGATCACCCTAGTCATGAGGGTCTGATGCCCTTGAACAGTTACTGCATCTCAGGAACGAAAACAGCTAGGAATATCGTGTTCTGCATCAAATAATGACCGATATTTACTTATCGATACATTGTAACTACACTGTTGTTAAATGATTGTAATTTGAACATTGTTTGGCTCAATATTTTTTTTTTCAATGACTTCATTCTTGGAGCAGCTTCCACACACTTTATTTATTCAAGAGGACATGTACACATTATGCTAGCAGAGCAACTTTAGGTACAAATACAACCGATTATCCGATTACTAGTAATGAGTGAAGTAAGATTATTTTCATATAAGTATATTCTGATCAGGAAAATAAAAACCCTTTCACAAAGGCGCCACTGGTACTTTTATAATCGGCGAAGTAAAGTAAAATACGCTTTATTGCACAAATATAAAACAACAAACATGAGATAGAAAAGGAAATAGTGAAGTACAATTTAGGCGGCCTTATCGCTAAGAGCGATCTCTTCCAGGCAACCTTCGGGCATAGGAAATGATTTAGAGAAAGAGGTAGTAGGTGTGCAAGGTTTTGCAACAATAACATATAAATACCAAGGTTACCATACTATACTCACTAAGTACATAAAATAAATAGGCAGATATATATGTATACTTAAATAGATAATGATAAACATACATAAAATAATACATAGACTACATAAATTAAAATATAATGAGTACATAAGATACAGGAAAAGCAGAATAACAACCAGGGTAGATAAAATCGGTGTTATGGAGATCGCAATTAAAAAAATATATATTTTCCGCAATATGACGTGATTATATTTCTGGTCAAGCTATAATTTAATAAAACACAATGATTAAAAACGATTAATTTATTTTATAAGACAATTAAAATCTAGTCTATAAACTGTTTGAAGAGAGTTGATAATAATAAAAAGCTCTCCTTATAGCGACTATAATCTCCACTATGCATGTGACATAGATAAAGTTCGCGAGGGGTATAGATTTAGACAGCAAAGCGACAGTATAAGGGAGTTTTTATAATACTTAACAAATCTAGTCAAACGGAACGTAATTTACTAAATTTTTTTTCAGGCTCCCACCCGAAATATTAACAATGTCCCCGATGGGTAAGAAATTCCCCGAATGCCGGCTCCTTGCCGACCCAAACGCCGACTTCTTCCTCGAACGGCTGAGCAGAGTGGATGGCAACGGGTGGAAACCAGTGCTGAGCTTCATGCACCAATTCGCAGAGATATTCAACTTCGTGGACTACGTCACGCTGGGGGCCAAGATCACGAAGTACATTGAAACTGTGAGTTAATTATTAAGATATAAACAGAGCACATAGATACCAACAAACATAAAACACAATAGGTGAAACGAAAAAGTGCGTTCCGACGGTCTGTATCGGCTTCAAGGAAATTCACCTCTATGTAGATTGATCGCTGGAGAAGTTATGTAAGGAAACCGCGTCTGCCAGTTGGCGCATGCGATTTGAGCATTTTCCCATACATTAATCGGGCACTGAAATGTCAAATGTATGAAAATATATGACCTATGGGTCAATTCCGTAGCTCGCTGTCAGTGTTCACATCAGTGTTTTAGAGTGCCCTGGTACCACACCAGGGTAGGTACTAGACGTATGGGGTGTTGAAATCGATGGGGAGCAGGGAGTTGCAATTCTATATGAAATATTATTACTTATTCTATGTTATCATTGTGTGCCGTAGAATCCTCGCTCATGGCTGGGAGCGTTAGCCGCGGGGTGGTGGTGCGGCGCGGGAGGGCGCGGCGCATGCGCAGTGCACTGCTTCACGGCCGCGTACGCGCTCGCGCCGCCCGAGCTCGCCGCGCACCCGCTGCGCGCACTCGCCACGCTGCTGCACTCGTGAGTGTTACACTAGTGTCCCACTGCAGCGAGGTGCGCTTCTTCACCGCGTCAAAGTCTAAGTCTAAGTGTTTATTTTTGAAAATGGATTTTCACAGATACTCTTTCAAATCATTACATTACATATATTTTTACAATTATAAACAGAACATAAATAAATTCGAAAGACTAAATAAAATTAAAACAATAAAATTACATCATACAAAAAAATATGTTTGTGCCAACTTTTGGTTACACACATCATGCTTTTTTCTCATTCTTGTAATCCTTAATAGTATGAATAATAAGCTTTTTTGATCAGTATTTGACACAAGGAGATGGTTCATACAAACCAGTTACGATTTGCATGAGACGTTTCTTCTTCTTCTTAGTCGTATTCCCGGTATTCCTCATTGTTGAGGGTCCTGACCATTCTAAGGAATTAATCACATAGACTCTCTTGGCAGAGTGACTACGGTGGTTTGCTATTGCCTTCCCCATTTCACACACTAATTATCTCAGTGTGCACTTGTGCAGGTTTCCTCACGATGTTTTCCTTAACCGTCAGAGCAGTCGGTTAATGTACGCAAGGCTTTCGAAAAAACTGAAAACTCATTGGTACATGACACATGGTTTCCGAGCGGCTGATATTGAAATCATTTTCATTCTACAGAAGAGGAGGGCAATTCGTGCAATATATAATCTGCGTTGCAGGGATTCTCTAAGGGAATTGTTCAGGAAAATAAATATACTGACTGTCGCGGGTCAATAAAATGAAACCTAATACCTTAGTACCTAATGAAATTTAATCGTGTTATGTATATGTGTGCAAATAAATTTTAATTCATTCATTCATTCATTCAATATATTTATGAAAATATTATGTATGTACGCAAAAACTTACAGTTTCGATTGTGCCAAAAAACTGCGATAATCATAATTTCAATACTAGAAACAAAAACAAACTTGTAGTCCCACGATTTAGACTTGGTAAACACGTCATTTATGGGTCACTGTGTACGATTTTATAATAAAATACCCGATACTGTAATAAATATGACAGAGAAAAAATTTAAGACCCATATAAGACGGACCTTATGCAGACAGGGTTATTATAAAATAAATGACTACTTAAATGATAAAGAGGTTCTAAATTCAGCTCCAGCTCCAGCTCTGCACATTGTGTGTGTATAAGATTGTATTCATAATGATTGTAAGATATATATTGATTGTAAGATATATATTTATTTCAAAAGATGTGCCGCTGAAAGTTTCTTGCGCCACTTCTTTCCTTTCAGCTACAGCACCTTACGAAGCGGTGGTAGAGTAAAACATGACGTTTTAAAAATATACTTTGAGGTACTTACTTACAATAATAAGTTTGATTTGATTTGATTTTCGAACCCGGCGGGTCTCCGGCATGACGTTTCAAGCACGTCTTATTTTTGTATCTCCTTACAGGCAATCGAAACAACAGGACGCTAAAGACGTCGCGTACCTCACATTCTACATGTCGCCAAGGAGCAAGATCGAAGCTTTCTTCGCGGCAGTGTCACACACGTATCTGGTAAGATGTTCTAAAGCCTCACGTGAAGGAAAACATCGTGAGGAAACCTGCATATCTGAGGAAATTAAAAGTTTCCGAAGGTGTGTGAAAACTACCAATCAGCACTGGGCCGCTCGGTGCATCATGGCCCTAGTTTAATAAATTAATAATAAATTTATTTTGCAACTTAAATTAATACAAAAAGTGGTTGATGCTCTAAATCCCGCACTAGGATACCCTGTGTCGCGTAAGGGGAGTGTAAGGGGAGGCCTGTGCTCCAACAGTGGGGTTTTAATAGGCTGATGGTGATGATTATTATCTTCTTCAGAGGATATCTGCTCATTGCTGGATAATGGTCATTTTTTGTGCCTTTGAATAAAAATAAAAGCGTTTGATCTATATCTCAGCTGATGGTAAATGAAAGGTGAAAGGACTGGCTTTTCTAAACACTGCCGCAACCCATCAACACTGAAACGGAAATATTTGGCGAATGACTTTAAAGGTAGTTGCTGGTCGCTAACCTGACTTCTCATATGGAAGTCCTGGATCCTATCTACAGGTAAAAATCTTAAGAAAGGGAACTCTTGCATGTGTAACAGTTTATAGAAAAAGTTTATAGAAAGAAAACATGTTTATTCAACATTGCATTGTACATGACTAGACTTAAAAAGATTTAACATTAAAAAAACAACACAACGTTAAAAAGACACATGCTCAGCATGTGCTGCGGTCCGACCGGTACAGCAGAACCACAGCGCTGGTTTTCAGCTGTGCCAGGACGAAGGCATCGCGGGCGAAACAGCAGATCACGGACCAAACCTAAAATATATTAAAAGTACAAATAAATATCTAAAGATGACATAGACAACAATTTAAAAAAAATAGTTCCTTGACTTATCAAAAAAATTAAACTAAATTTTGCAAACCACATGACGTTGCAACCACATTCGAACACGTTACATTCAGGCAAGAACGCTCTATCTGCTGCCATGTACAGTACACCACTAGCTAAAGTTTACCATCTGTCAAATTTCTTCGATTATATATCAACCTTATGTCAGCGTAATATAGTTTATTTCAGTTTCACAAATTTTGACGTTTTGGGTAGGTTGACCTGCGGTCGACTGTACATACTTAACAAGTGTTTTTCATCAACCAGGCTGAGTACGAGCAAGCAGTGTGGATGTACCGCTACGCACTGACGTTCGACGACAGATATCTGCCCGCGAAGGCTTGCCTGCACGCCACCATCTGTCTCATGCTGTTCGGGGAGGGCAAGGAGCCCCCCAGGGACTTTTAGATCTGAGCTGACAAGGTAACATACTATAGATTAACTAGCAACCATAGATTAACCAGTAACCGTAAACTAGTTAGTCTATATTAGACAGATCAAGGCTCTCTAGGAGGCTCTTTGCTCTCTAGCAAGGAGCCTCCTAGGGAGTTCTAGATTTCAGCTGACAAGGTAATATATCACAGTTTCTGGTGGTGACAAGTTGGCTGGATGTACTGAAGTTTGACAGATATCTGCCCGCGAAGGCTAGCTGCAAGGAGTTCTATATCTCAGCTGACAAGGTTACATACCATAGACTAACTAGCAACCATAGACCATAGACTAATGAGTATCAGGGTCGACATACTGACCTATATTTTAGCTGGTAAATGCAAAGATTCTGAAATTCACCCTATGTAGATTATTCGCTAGAGAAACCGCATCTGCCAGTTGGCGCATGCGCTGTGATCTCCCTATAAATTCAGTTGGTCATCAAAAATGTATGAAACTTGTCAAAATTATATTCGCATTTACTTAAACGCTTAGCTCGCTATCCGTGCTCACATCATCATTCTAGAAAAGATGGAGCTACTAGTCCGATTTCGGTGGGCGAATGTTAACAGACTGCTCTAAAAATAATGATACTGCATCCAATGCTCCGCAGCCGAGAATCGCAAACAATGTTTCAAGTAATATAAATGAAATGTAACGAAAACATTTATTTGTACACAAAATATGTGACAAAAAGGTAACCTAACTGTTGGCAACTGGCTGGTGCCGCGGCCAATGACAGGGACGTAGCAGGTGCAATTGTTTTTAGACAAAAGGTAGTATTGTCACTGTCAGAGTCTTCTCATGGTGTAAAAGGACCAATGTTGCGGGTGGATTCGCGAGCGACAGAAACGAAGAGGACTGGTAAATGCGTTTAATATTTACAATAAATACAAATTTATTGTAAATATTAAACGCATTTACCAGTCCTCTTTGTTTCTGTCGCTCGCGAGTCCACCCGCAACATTGGTCCTTCGAGCCGGATCTTTTACCTAGGATCGAAGGACCAATGTTGCGGGTGGACTCGCGAGCGACAGAAACGAAGAGGACTGGTAAATGCGTTTAATATTTACAATAAATACAATTTTACACCATGCGATGACTCTGACACTGACAATACTGAATGATACAATGATGAATATATTAAATTTATACCCCCCATTTACTGCTTCATTGACAGATTTCTTCCGGCAAAGGCGAGTCTACACGCTCACCACTTGCTTCATGCTATTAGGAAAAGGCAAGCCCAAGGAGGATTATATCTCTACTTATATATACCGGTGACTTAGCTTACGTGTGTAAAAATGTTAGCATTGCCAACTCATAAATAATTTTCTTGTTTTTAAACATGTCTGTGGTCTCCTTTCCGTCCCTTGGTATCCATATTCATTTTAAACTGTCTCCAATTGACCTAACCAAAACCTTTCCATATTAATTAAATAGAATATACTTTATTGCTAAAATATGTCTTATAAGACATTGCGACTGTAATGGTGGAATACAATATCGCCTATATTGTTAATCGCAATGTCTATTCTAGTCTTATCGATAAAAGCTATCTCTTCCAGACAACCTTAATACATGTGTACTCGTTTATTAGCTGCGACGTTTCGGTCTATAAAGAGAAAATGAATATGTTCTAAAAATCGAACTTGGGTTTCAATTCTAAAAGCTCATATTGTTGGTCCTTCGAAACAATGAGGCGTCCCGACCTTAGAAATGTTAAGTTGATGACTTCTTTACTTTAGCCTAATGCAACAGACACATACCTGCAAAGATTTTTTTATTGCTTGGATGTGATATCGACAGAATTAGTCCAAAAGTTGATATTCAATATCGATTTAATTATCGATTACAATATTATTTTGAAAAATATTTCCAAAATTTGATATTCAATATCGATTTAATTATCGATTACAATATTATTTTGAAGAATATTTCCAAAATTTGATATTCAATATCGATTTAATTATCGATTACAATATTATTTTGAAAAATATTTCCAAAATTTGATATTCAATATCGATTTAATTATCGATTACAATATTATTTTGACGAATATTTGTGATTTTAATGGTTCATACAAAAGATATAGATGCGTAAGCGAAGTCACCGTAGTAGCTAGTGACTTATTGCTCATAAAATACACACATATAAAACTTCTTCTTTCGTGTTGATGATCCGGACTAAATTTTTCCCGACCAGAAGGCAGCCACATCGATAGCCCTCCGGTTGGCCTCGAAAAGGTCCTCCCGCGTGTCCGACCACCTGCACGCGGGAGGACCTTTTCGAGGCCAACCAGAGGGCCATCGATGTGGCCGCCTTCTGGTCGGGAAAAGTTTTATATGTGTGTATTAACACATATAAAACTGGATATCATAGTATACGGCTCACAATACACAATACTAAAATATACATATTTGCACAATACCCCAGTTCGGCGCACGAAAAATAGTTACAGTTTTTATATCAATTGTCATTAAATTGCTTGTAATGTATTGTGGCCAACACATCAGGCCCTTTGGTACAGTCGGCATCTAGCTAAAGTGTACTATCTGTCAAATTTCTGCAATCTGTAAGGAACCTTAATGCGTTCGCCATTGACTTCAATTGTGAATTGTAGAATTTTGACAGATGGTATACTTTTGCTAGAGGCCGACTCTACTTTGTCGCGTTAATTTATTTGGTATATTCATACGAATGTCAAGTAATCTTACCAAAAACTTATTGCGACATGGTCTTCCACTGTACACACTTATGTATTTAAACAAACATACGTTTAATGGTCATATATCACATTATAAACAGGGTAGAAATATAAATAATTGAATTACAGTAATATTGATGTGCAGTAATAGTAGTAAATGTTCTCGATGTCACAGAAATATTTATACATGTATATTAAAGATCCAAGAGAAAGACCCAGTTTCAGTTATGGTTTTCACAATAATAATGTCGCAGAATAAACATGCTTATTACTCAATTGCACGAAGTTTCCTTAACATTCGGTAGATAAGATAGATCTTAAGTCTAGTGACATCTCTTTTTATACCTATGACGTGGAAAGGAGAGGAGTATGTTTTAATGGAGGGTGAAGGTGCAACTGATTAGGTGTTGTAATGGGAAAGAAAAGGAACATGAATAACCTTAAATTCTCAAAATATCAGATTTTCAGAATACCAGATTCGCAAATTAATTCTATAGTTCAAATAATGAAATTATGTAACCGTGATAGACGGTCTTTCTCATTGGATCTTTTTCACACACCCTTTTACAGTCAGCTCTTCAATTTCCAAACATTTCACCAGTTACACCATACTTGGTTATAAGCAGTACGTTTAGATAGGTGTTCCAATAATTGTGATAGTACAATAATTTATGATTATCTCCTCATTTTGAGAAATGTGTGAAAACGAAGCATGGGACTCAGTTGTTTTAAGTATAATGTTGTTTTTTATTCCGCCTCCTGTAGAACAAATGTTTTAATAATAAGAAATGTTTAATCATTCCTTTGATGTTGTTCTAAAGGCATGTACGCATTTTCGAACTGTTACGTTAACGCAACAACTTTGTTCGTACCATTAACCCTTTCCGCAATTGGAATCCTAGACTTCTAAGGGCCAGAAGTGTTCTGGTAGTCTAGAATTTCGAGATTAGATTTGAGAGTTTGATGGGCCAAAATTGTAAAAAAAAAATTACAAAAAATTATACTAGCAAATGGCGATGCTAGGGAACGAAACGTCAACAAATGTCAAACAATAAACACGACCAATAACGGCGGACATTAGTGTACGCCCGCGTGTACGGCGAACACTTCGCGCAGTACGTAAATAGTGTACACACGGGAGTGCGGAACACTTTGACGGGGTAATTAACATTGTGTTCGGCGAACACTGTTTACATTCGAATGTGCGTTCACGCCTTAATATTGTCTATATTTTATGGATTACTTATTGATGCTGAACCAAAAGAGATTCAATACTTTTGTAGTACACATTGTAATGTTGTGTTATTTATTATTGTGTACAGTGACTCAAAAATAAGTTTTTATGTAAAAAATATATTTTTGAGTCACTTGTATATTTATTCCTACCTACGTATGTACTTATACTTATATTCATTGTTTTGTTATCAAATGCATTTCCATATTTTTCCTGGCCTTTGTTCTGTATACGACGTTTTTTATAACAAGGTCACACTGAAATCATTTTTTAGATCATTGGAAGAGAAAGATGTCGGATTTGAACAAGTACTTATGTTGTTTAATTTATATAACGTACGTAGGAACTGTTAAACATAATTGTACTGCTGTTTTTTTCTTAAGTAGTTCCTACAGACACATATACAGTACTTTTCCACTTTTTTTATTACGTAATGGTTACCTTTCATTGACGTAGGTACCTACGTATTTTACTATTGTATATTACCTAAGACTGACTCAAAAGATTTTTTTCATTTTTGAAAATATCTGTTGGAAATATACTTTTTCAACGGACATAGTTTGTTTCATTCCAATTTTAAAGCTTAGTCGTCAGTTCTTGTGACAGCCGCAAAAGGCGCTGCCATAAAAATGCAACATCTACAGTGCGTCACACAAGAGTAGACAGTTATTTCACGCGGAACTTATTTAAAGTGTCATGGCGGACGCGGTACCAGTATTACTGCAGTCCGGAGTTTTTAAAATGATTTACTAGTAAAAAATAAATCTGCACATCAAAACTTATACTATGTATGTGTGCAATAAGTGATAAACTGAAGTAAATTGTTTACTTAGTAAACAATTAAACTTACTAAACAACTTTATTAAGTTAACAATTTACCTACTTCAGTTGATCACTTATTGCTTAATGAACACATAGTATAAGTTTTAATTTTTTAGGTAATTTGATTACCTAAAAAGTGTAAATTAAGAAAATTTCGGTGATTATTAAAAGTGAACTAAGCAATAACAGATGAATAGAAGATTATGTGGTGAAACGCGTAAGAGACGCTGTTTGCATGGAGCTTATGCCCTTATCGTCTCGACGTAACTCAACTAACCTGCTCAACAAATTTTTTTTACGAACTTTTGACAGTAGATCTCACATTTATTGTCTACACTTTTTTGACGCACTGTACATTATTTAATCTTGTTAGATTGAACTGGATAATTTTTTTTAATTCTCTCATCGCGCCAGCACCTCAAGAGTATACCCCAACGAATTACTATAATAACTAGTACCCAGTACAGAGTATAGGAGGAGTATCCCCTTTGATACTGGATCGCTTTGATTTATTTGACACATTAATACGAATGTCAAGGAATCATAATTAAAACTTATTGCGACAGGGAGAGTAAGCTTTATATGTCTTCCACTGTACCTACGTATAGTACGCGACATCCCCGGAATTCCGGTTTCTAGTGATGTGACGTGACAGGGTTCTTTTTACCGCTCGATTCTGTATAGAATAGAAAGTGTGACAAAGTTGAGCTTCCATTGTAACGGGCATTTTATCGCATATAAAGCTTATTCACATTTATCTACTTCAAAGATTGTATCAAATAGAATATATTAGAAGAAGTGAGAACGTTCCCCCTAAGATCCTCGTTCCTTGTTATTGTAATCTACCGATATCGAATATTCGATGCAATGCCCGACCCCGTGCTTAGGGCCACAATAAACTAGCCGTTTTTACCATCTACCGTCTAAACCAAATCTAGATTATGTCCATCGCTTTTTCGGAACTGAACACTGTCGCATAGTACCCAAATAAACCTTTGTTTACGAACCATACATGTTCGATATAAAAGTGAACGCCAAGATACGTTTCTAGTCAGACACGACGGATGGCAACGCTGTACCTAAGCGGTCCGTTTGCAGTGCGCCTAATTTGCCTAGCAACTCCTTAGCAACGGCATTCCGGCCTACTATACATAATTATGTGGATATTGTGTATTGGGTCGACATCTCTTGGCAAACTTTAGTACTCAAGCTACTATCGACTGACATGCTTTTACTGGCGTTTGTTTGCGGCTCTAATAATATAAAGCTTTATACCAAAGGGATGGTAGATAGCTTACTCATTCGTTCCGAAAATAATCGCAGAGTGGCGCTCTTAGGAAAATTACATATGAGATTTACCTATCAATAAGAGTACCCCTAGGTACTATGAATGACCTATCATTCATACTTTTTGCTTCATTGATATTTCCTTTTAGTCTGATTGTATTTAGAGTGGAATGAATGAACCAGTTGTGGATTTCATATACAAGGTATTCCTGAGGATATGCATGAACTATTTGCCTTTCGTTTGCACATGTTATTAATAACTTAAGTCATGATTGTCGGATCTCGGATGAAGAGTATGGCATACTAGGTAAATTAAGGCAAGGCAAGTTTGTATGAAAATAAATATATATTTTATGTAAATGAAAAAAAAAATACAATATGGAAAATAACTACTTCGATGTTCTGAGTACAGTATTGAATTTAATGAATAACCAAAGGAACACCTTGTATAGACCCTAAAGCAGATATTTGTTAGCATGATTTTTTTTCTTTCATCCATGTTTGTTAGTTTCTGGGACTTCTAAGGATACTAAAACATTATTAAAAAGTCTTCATCCAAGAAACAAGTCTACTGTCTTTGATAAATTGCTTTAATTAACGCATCGAATCGCTGGTGGAAGCTAGACTGCAAAGTCTGGAACATCGGCGCAAGGTCGCCTGTCTATCGGTATTTTATAGGATACATTTCGGAGAGTGCGCATCGGAATTGAACGACCTAATTCCAGCATCTCCATTCCGCCTTCGGACTACCAGGCGCGGGGAGGGGTTCCATCCTTATGTTGTTGATATCCCATCTGTTCGTACGAAGCGATTTGCTTCTTCGTTCATTATGCGAACGGCTAAGGAATGGAACAGCCTGCCGGCGTCTGTATTTCCCGAAACCTACAACCTTGGGATCTTCAAGGCCAGAGTGAATAGGCCTTTACTGGACCCGCATGCACCATCGTCGACCTCATCGTCGCTTACCATCAGGCGAGATCGAGGTCAAATGCGGGTTTAGAAGAAAAAAAAAGAAATATTTTTTATCGGAAGTGGCGCTATATCTTTTTCACACAGGAAGGCACGTCAAACTTTTATAAAAACCTAAATAAAATACGGATTCTCACTGATGGAACTCGGAAGTCTTCATCTGTGTAACCCTACTTTTTGTGACTCTAATCGGAAGACTTCCAATTTGGAATGAAAAAGATTTCGTAACGAAAAAGAAATAGAAATCACCGACGAAACCATAGACGAACCATAGACCTGAAAAGAATTCTCATTTGGAATCCGTATTTTATTTAGGTTATCATAAAAGTTCGACATGCCTTCCTATGTGAAAAAGACTATAGTTTCGCAGGGGTTGAACCTTAATTTATTGATGTGCGATGAAGAAGAAAAAAACATAGATGTGAAAGAAAGTATTAAAACGTACCTATAGGTACGCATCTTCGAACAAATTTGTGACGTTCATTATACGCAAAATCTTTGTTTGACATCGAACACTGTTCGGCGAAAAAAACGTCTATGATTCGACGAACATTGTGTCAATAGATTGATAGAAGTTTGTGTTCAAAAGTGCGTACACGCCTTTAAGGAACACGAAATTAATCTGACGAGTACAAACTGTATTAATATGTGACGCACGAATTTCATTTCATCTCATATTTTCAACCGAAACAAAACACACCTACTGTAAAAATTTCGATTGAACATTCAACACCATAAAATCATGCACATTTTATACAGCATGTAACAAAAATGGTGTTAATACTGAAAGGTGACGTTCGGTAACTGACCTACGATTTTGAAATTCGCATTAAAACTTTTTTGTTCCGCGTACAAACTATTTGTATACTGCCTACATATTTTAGCAAACGCATCAGGTAGGTTTACCCTTTGGTACTTTGTCGCTTTGTAACATGAAGAAACGAACGCCCGCCCCTAGGGGAAGACTTTTTCATCCATGCTTTGTAATTTGAAACATTCAAACGAATGTCGAAAAATCTTAAGATTTCATAGAGTATTCCTTGATGTGTCTTCCACACCGTTCAAAATACCATACCTACTGATTTTACATTCTCAATTGATAATATTGTTTAGTACCCACCATTCAGCATAGTATTAAAACGTAGTGATTATAACTTATCTCTGAGTCTTGCAGTGTTTGTCTGATCAGATATTCTTTTCATCCATTTTTTCTTTCCAATTTCTTTAACCAGTCAGGTGTACGAATGCCAAAAATTTAATGAACCAAAAAACATCTTTTAAAGTTCATAATGTTTTGTGATTCAGCAAGTAAACATCATCATTATGATTGTTATTTATTTAGGTACATAGGCATACTTATTAAATGGAAGAAATATTTTTTTGCTAAGTTTTGTTTTTGTTTTTTTACAGAATAAAGTTCAGTTACCGACCTTGACGAAACCCTCTTCGGTTCTAAAACCATTTTTGACACCTGTAGATCCAATAAAGTCAATAGAGCCAATTACGAGGGTCCAGTATAAATGCGGTCAGTAGGTACATTGCAGTCTTCTTGTCGTAGATATTGAAGCACCCACAATAACTATTAGAACACGCACAAGAGTATAACGCCTTTACTAGTCCTGTGCAGTGACCAATAGTTGTTTTGGGCTTCGTTTTTTTCTTAATTTTTCTTTTGGACGCTCCATCTTCTTTTGTGATTCTGCAATAATGGAACTGGAAACAAAATACACAAAATATTAAATTACAGTGAAATATTATACCCTAGAAATGTAATAGACGCACGCGAGTGGCGCCACACAATGTGTACTCAGGTGGGCCGGGTTTAAAACGGAGTGCGAGCGGCGAGTCAATCGCACCTCGCGTTTGACTTCGAATTTTGAAATTGATCTGTGCATCATACGATCCTATCTAAGAGTTATGTAGACGGATATTCGCCTTTGTGACATCGCCCGTAAGATATATTTTTGTTCAAATATTAATTTGAGTTTGTGTGAGAAATGTTGCATTATCTTCTGTTCACACACAGTGGCGTGAGGTTTGGTACCATCTTTTACGGGAGTTTAGTTGGAAGTTACTCGTCTAGGGTATTAATTAAGAAATTTGTAGAGGGGCTCGTGGCTCAGTCGCGAGCATGATCCGAAAGTGATGCAAGATAAGCAACATTAGATGCAATCAGAACGGTTAAGCTGCTGTTGTCCTCCCACAGCAGTCGTTAGGCCATGTCAGAGACCTACGGGCCGCCTGAACAACTCTGCCAGTGGGATGTCCACTAACCACACGACGAGAAGATTAGAAACTGTTGAAAAAAGACAGACAAAGATTAATTTTAATGTTACATTAAAAAAAGTGGCAAATTTTTCTACAAAAGAGTTTAGCTACATCTATATAGTACCTACTCTGTGGTATTAGTTTAGTTTAGTATTAGTACATGACGGCAGAGGGAATGGAGTGCCACGAATATCTGTCTTAATTGGCACACTTCTTTTGCTCCTCTATTAACGGTTATTTGTCGTTTCACGTATGTTAATATTTTCCATCCATCCTCTTTCTGTGATCGACACACCTAGCCTTTTTACATTATGATCTTCCCTTACTTACCATATTCGCAGTCAACCCCCAAACCCTCACGTTTGGGGTTCAACTTTAACTCGTAGGAAGAATACCAGTGCATGATATAAGAATCCACGAATGTTTCAAAATTTCGATTCTCCTCTAATTTAGTGAAAGATAAAACCATACTGCTGCTTGCTTTGCAGTTTACACTTCATTATACATATAGGCCTTTCTCCTGCGTCTTTCTGTCAAACCTTGGTTGTTCTTATTGTCTAGGACAGTCAGGTCGTGGCATTATTAAAAAGAAAATTTCACGTTGTAAAAAGAAAATTTCGTTTGAGGTTTATGAAGTTGACCAGATATCATACTCATATTCCTACCATAAATTATAATAATTACCTACCTAGGTATCTATTATTCTATTCACAGAAATCAGTCTAGTGGTGCCCTCTCCTCTAGAATGATGACGTGAGCATTAACAGCGAACCACAAACTTGACTCATAAGTCATATATTTTCATACATTTGACATTTCAGTACCCGACTAATGTATGGGAAAATGCTCAAATCGCATACGCGAACTGGCAGACGCGGGTTCCTTGTAAAACTTCTCTAGCGAGCAATCTACAGGGGTGAGTTTCAAAATCTTCGATTCTATTATACCCTATCAGTTGTGTGATATTAAAAATAATATAGGGTAAGAGTACCATTTTTTGTCAAATTTTCATGAAAGACCACTAATGCTGTTACAAATTGGTTACAAATCAAGATCAAAATCATTCAAAATAAAACTCCTTTTAGATTTATTCTACCATCCTACCTATTAAAAGTATAGACAAACAAAACACAAATTAAAATTACAGAACATGCAAATATAAAATCAATTAAAGAAATAGATAAGTAAACTTAAATAAAAATTAAAAACCCACTTAAAAATATCTCACTAGTTAAAATTCTGAGTAGTAGAGTAGACACACGGTCGACAATTATTTAAAAGGTAAGATATAGCAGGTTTTTTGAAGGTATTCCGCTCGCGGCTCAGATCTTCTGCCTGCAGACAATGAAACGCCCGCAATAGCCGCTGTCACACGCACAAGAGTATCTGTCTTACTAATCTTGTGCAGTGGCCAGCAGCTGCTTTGGGCTTCATTCGTGTCTTCCAGTCCAGCCTTAGCTCTTCCAAGTTTCAAGTTGGCGTTGGACGGCCGAAGTGACTTTAGATCGAACTTAAGTAAATTAATTATTAAATAAATGCGTTTTAAATAAGAACGATCAGTTTTTCTCTTTTGTTTTTGTAACACAATTACGAAAGGAACATTAACAAAATAAATAAGAAAAAAACTTAAGATTAAATAAAAAAAATGCCTTAATTTAGGCCCGTGTGGTACGATACCAGGTTTTTCTCTTTGGTTTTTCATTTTTTATATATTTATTATTAGAAATATAACAGCATTCAATTTTACAATTATAAAGACTGAAACATATACAGGGTCCTTCAAAAATAGTGTAAAATATTTTAAGGGGATAAGAAGGTCTTAAAGATTCAATCTACGAAATAAAATCGATTGTATTTTCGACTTTTTTTAAATAATATTTTCACCAAAAAATTAATCGTATATTTTAAGGCAGGTCATTGACCCATGGGTGTTAATTAATAATGAATTAAAGTAAAAAAATTATTAAATGTAGTAGTAAGTACAACATTTTTCCAATTTTTTCCAACTTTTCATACAGATCCGTCGCTCAAGATCATCTATTTTATAAACACTGAAAGTCTGAAATAATGTACCTATACGCAACTTTTAAAACTTTTTGGACAAAGTTGTTCACAGTCATGAGTAGATCTAGTCGGAAAAATACTGTATAATTTTATCTCGATAATTGTAAAAGTAGTAAAATGTAATTTAATAATGAAAATAGAATAAATTAAAATAAAAAAAGACTTATGAAAAGCCTTAGTCAAAAATTCCGCCCCGTGTCGACCCCGGCGCAAAGGTCCCCATGACGCTCGCGGCATTGCCACGCTGAATCGCCACGGCCAACCTCTGCACCAAGAACGACCCGGAGCGGGGGTCACAGCCCCTCTCTCTCAGGCGACGGTCGACCTCCCTGACAAAATCCTTTGCCTCCGCAAAGTAGTAAAATTGAAGTAGATAGGTGAAAGCCATTAGTTTTATTTTGAAAAGAATAACTGTCGTTTACAAACACATTAATAAACAATAATAATTTAAGCACTTAAAATAAAAACAAAAGCAAACAAACTTTAGCTCTATTTTTAACTAAAAGAATAAATCTATAGCGACGATGCTCACCAGTAAATATTAATAATTGTTTTTTTTAAGGCAAAGGGAACTGAGCCCATACAGCCATGTCTGATGTAAACAACTCTTGCAAGTCTTCATTAAAATGCTGGTGTGACACATTTCAATGCTATCTGGGAGAATCTTCCACGCTTTTGCACCATCTGAACCAAAGAAGAAGGCGTCCCGGACGCAGTATGGCTCTTTAAAATCCAGCCAAGTACGGATCGGGGTGCAGCGTCTTATTTGACTTTACTTCATTGTCCTATACATTAATCACATTTTGTAGACGTTCTTCGAATAAAAAACACCATTCTTACTTGAAAAGTACTACTGTAAAACAATTTGCAAGACAATGAAAAAAAGCTGGTGTGGACGCGACAAAAGCGCGGGAGAAAAAAAAACCTAAATATTAATAAGCAAACTTTATTTTGATCATTTGCCTTTTAAGAAAGATCGCTTTGTTTTAAAACTTTTTTATATTTCACAACAACATTCCTACTTTCCCTGATATTTTCACAGTAGGTAAGTGCCTTGATTATCGTTCCTAAGTCTACGTTAGACTTTTCAGTTATAAGTTAATCAATGGTCGTAGTAGCACGGTGAAGGAAAACATTTGTGAGGAAATCTGAGATAACCAGTGTGTGAAATGAGGAAGGTTATGGCAAAGCACCCCATTGAACCTGCCAAGAAAGTCTAAGTTCTAGTGATTAAATTCCATAGAGAAACTACGACTCTTATCAACTAAGAAAATGTCGTAGTTTTACAAATAGATTCATACCTACGAACAATAAGAGAGGTACGATCGAGGTAGGTAATAAGACTAGTGGGAAAGTATACAAAAGTTATAATAGGTTCCTACTTTTTTCTTGAATAAACTTTTACCGATATTAACGATATGATTAAAAATAATGGTAAAAAGTTCTAGGATAAGCAGAATCTATTGAGGTACATAAGCCAGAAAACAAAATATTCAGGTTACAATGAGTAAGTAAATTATTTATTTCACACACAACATAGGTACCTACAAAAAGTGCTAAATAAAGATATGATGGGTACCATGTGGTACACTAGGAGTCAACGGGGTGATAAGGGTCTCAACTCAGCTTTATGCTACAGGCAGGGGATACCGGCAGCGCTGGAATTCTCTTGATCCCCAAGAAAGATATGACTATCAAAGTATCAATGGATATGACCAAGAAAAATACAATAAAAAGCATACCTAAGTATGAAACCTCCACAGCCGACTTATGAATACTATACGTATAATATAAAAGAACATTAAAAATTTAGTTACCTATCGCAGAATATTTGTCGACTGGGTGGCTCGGTATAGGTACGTAATCGTATAAAAAGTCTGATGTATCGGGTGTCAAGAGCGAAGCCCTTCGACGACTCGGAAACCATACTACCGGCTTAAAGTTAAATGCACCTCTCGTCACTCGTAACATATGATACTAATACCTGTGCTGTGAAGCGTTACCTGCTACCGTTATTTATTTTTAAGGGGAATTCTGGTGACTAATAAACAGGACTCAAATCTCACAAGATTTTTTTGCTGTGTGACAAATGATGGCAGCTTTTCGCCAGAAAATAATTTGTAAACGCCATAAATCGAAAAGAAATAAAATGATTACGTTCATAATTCATTTAAATGGCTTTTGCTAAGATTTTTTCTTTCGTAACTATCCAGCACTAACACGTATGAACACTTTTTGCAACATATTATATAGCTATGTTTCAATTGAAGTTATATTATCTGAAAATATTAATGGCAAATAAATGATGAATCTCAAATATCTAAAAAAGCCTGTAATATTTGTTACGTATCTGAGTAATTTCTAATTACTTATAGGTATATAAAATCTCCTTTCCTTGAAATAAATACAAATGGGGTTGCAACTCTCGAAAAATATATTTTTAAACGTTACGATTCGAAAAGAAGAAAAACTTATTTTTATTTTGTGCAAATAACGATTGCATAGTACTTTTTTTTGCAAATCTGGCCAATATTACTAACTCGTATTAAAACTTTTTAACGGAAAAATTGACTACAAAATAAAAAATAATATAGATATTTTATATTACCTATACCTTTTTGGATTTGATGTAAAATATTCTTTTTAAATAGAATAGAATAGAATAGCTGAATTGCTGACATATTTATTTATATTTTGAAAGCCGTAAGAAATAAAAATATGTAAATAAGTACTTAATTTTCTATTTAAACATCATTAGGCTTTATAAAAAAGTTTCTCGAACTATTACATATTAAAAAGAATATAATGTTAACACATCGATTTTGATTTAGGAATTTTTCAAATTGATTTCTTTTTACCTATATTTAGTGCACGATTCTCAGTTATCGTGCAGATTTTATGAAGATTTGTTCGATTACATTACGAGTACATTTGAATATGTCATAAAAATATCAAACATGAACTTGGCTTGAATTCATGAATCTGGCTAAAATCTAAAATATAGAACATTGGCACCAATTCTCGAGTGTAACCCGCTAAATTAAAACATCGCTAAACGAAACATCCCTCTCACTCTTATACAATCAAGTTAATGAATGAGCGTGACAGTTTTGCCTTTAGATAGCCGCTAATAAGTTTGTAACATAAAAAAATACTCACTTGAAACACAAAAAAAGAACACAACAACAATTTAACTATTTTCTGCCATTTTCCCTTGCATGGATTGATTAAAAATAATTTAAAACGGAAAATCCAACTGTCCCTCTGTACGTGTTAGCACAGGGTAGGCCGGGGTGCGAGTGAAGCTTGCAGAAGGCTGTGCTACCTTACAAGTGGCCGGGCCGTGTCCTGTTTCAACCCTAATCCTTGGAGCTATATAGGGCATGAGCTGAAGCGGTTTCTTATTTCGACGTGATGATGTTCGATTTTTCGAAACGAGTTGATAGATTGGCGTTTTAACATTAGACGAAAACGATAAAGATATTATTATTTTAGGTTGTAGAATCTCATAAATTTAGACGCTATCACACTATTTCGTCCATGACACCATATATAACGGTATCGTGTCGGTCGATGTTGTCATCGTAAGGGCTGGTTTACACCTTTTCAAGTGGCAACGACAGTGGACAGTAGGACAATAGAATGGACAGTGGACAGTAGGATTTTGTTTGAACTGTTCTTGCCACTGTCCACTGTCCTTGCCACTTGAAAGGTGAAAACCAGCCCTCATTCATAAGGCCTTCATATCGTGTCGTCAAGAAACTTCTAAATTCAAAGAAACCTATACAATTTTCCAGCCAATCTGGTACCGATGACAGTTCTGTGTAGACGATTATAGCTGCAAATCAATTTTGTCGGCTGCCTGTGTTTGGATATCCTGACTTTCAAAAACAATTGTTGTCGACTTTTTCGGCGAAATGATTCTTGATCACACGATATTAATGTCCTACGAATCTGTCAATAGAAGTGAATAGGGCAGCCTGAGACAAGTAACAGTTTTAGTTATTATTGAATTAATTGTTAGTACCAATAGATTGAGTTCTGTAGCTAACGTAAAGAGCTTGTGACTTGAACTGAAACTTTGCAATTTGTAAATAATAAGCTTCATTTCCTCTGATAATTAAACACAAGCCATCCTTCACGTGTTTTAGCTAATTTAGTTCACTTTGGTTAAACTGACTACATAACTTTGGTTAAACTGACTACATAACTTTGGTTAAACCGACTACAAAACTTTTTATTTTCCATTATTAGGTATATTGGAAAATAAAAAGGTATGCAGCCCTTGCTATATGAATACCTATATATATTGTAACCGTCAGTTGCACAAAACATCCTTAAAGTTAAATATTCATTAAAATACATGCTAGACATTGCATGTATTTTAATAGCCATAGCTCTAGATAGAGATGACAAACTTAAGGAAGCTTTAATATTAAGGACGTTTCTTGCAACTTATATCTTACAAATGTCAATTTTTACAAAAGATTCGATAAGCTCAGTTTTCTTTCGTATATGAGACGGATTAGAATGAAATAATATCCCTACGGCCACTGGGGCCCAATGCGCCTAAATTACAACGTTTGTAGTTCTATTTCTATCCAATTTCAATTTAGTTTTCGTTCCAATTCTATTTGAACACCAAATCGCATTCTGCTGACGCATAACTCTACCACTGTCACCTTTCGATTTACTATCGATCAGGCAAAAGTACCTTGGGGAGGAACTTATGTTCGATCGTTATATTTGACAGTTGAAGCGTTTTGTTACCGTTCAACTGCGATTCAGTATAAACTAAACGTTTTATTAGAATGCACAAATACGTTACTGTTCGATCGATCGTTGACTCGATCGGAATTTAATTGAAATTGGACCGTTAGTGGATAGTAGCATACGAAACACGTCATAACGATGCAGTTTAGATTCTATTTAGTTAAATTGTATTTGGTAGAAGAGCTCGGTCAAGCGTGTCATACGAGGCGACTAACCCGAATATTTTGCTGGTGGTAGGACCCCTTCAGGGTCCGCCTGGCTAACGACTACGCTTCTATGTAAAGTCTGTAAAATATTTTCACTTCGGCGTTGATGTGTTTCGGCGGTGTTTATAGAAGATATTAATTTTCGTCAACTCTCTACGGAATGCAACAAAAAAACGGTTCTGTAATATAATATAAATAATTTTAAGTTTATGATTACTTTTTAAAACAATGAAATGAAATATTTATTTTCCAGAAGCATTATAGATACAATAAATTATAACTAATGTCTTCTATTACAATACAAATTAAATACATTAAATTAAATTAAAATTGTAAATCGAAACATCGACGCTATTAAAGGCACGGGTAGCTATTTGTTCTTATAGTACAAGTAGAGGCGTGTATGGACTTTCGAATAAAACAGCAATTACGAAATCGCATGTATGGTATGGACGCAGTATTCGCATATTTAGTCGAACACTAAAAATACAGTTTCAAACAATAAAGACTTTTGGGACCTGTCCCAAACCCTCGTAGACGAAGAAAATTAGTAGGAAGTACTTTTAGGATACTTATGTAAGTTTCATTAGATAATATGTAATAGATTAGCATTGGCTGCGGTGATGGTAGGCACCCATACAAAGGAGGCCGGCGCCGGCCCGTTTACAGGATTACCTACTGTCCGCACGCCGCAAAGATTTACACCAGTTCCCATTACACAACGGCTTTATAAAATATTACTAAATTTAATTTATTTTAGACACCTCGTGCTCGCGAAGAGGGTATTTTACACGCATGTGTCTATGAAAGTTAAGAAGCCTATTTTAGGTTAGCTGTTCTGCTGGTAAATAATGAAAATATACATTCAACATAGACATGCTGAATGGTCAACAATGAAAATTGATACAAAGAAAGAATGTATTTCCAATACAAACAATTAAATACAGAAAAAAAAGGTAGAGAAAAAAAATAATTAAACAAATATATTATAAAATTAATAAACGAAAGTAATTAAGTTTTATGGTGGTGGTGACAATAAAATAATAACCTGCGGAAATATTTAATAAAGAAAAATGTAGGTAATTCTTTATTCCAAAGAGGAATCGCAAAGCCGCGAAGTGCAATGGCAAAGTCGCAAACTTTTCTGGTCAAATACCAATTTTAGACCTCGATATGTACCTATCATCTCATTATATTTACAAAGTTTGATTTCGCTCTAAAAATCGGCCTATCTGCGGAGCAAGACGTGATACGTCAAAAGCAGGTATAAATTTATGACAGACAGATCTAATTTATTATTTGATGAAAAACAATAATACCCATACGGACCGAGGTAAATAGTTTCCCACTTGTAGTTTCCTAAATGGACAGAGGTAAATAATTTCCCACCAAGTTTGAATGGGAAAATAATACACAAGCTTTTTGTAAACCAGAACATCGATAAAAACTTTGCATATTTAGATGCACTTATTTAATCAGGTACTGATTTTCAGGTGATTTCGTAACGGATATGATAATGAATCCTTTACCCTTTCGTTAGTAACTGCTGTATAAATAACTATGATTGCTTATTATTTAATTTAGTTATTGCTAGTGTTATTCTACTGAAAATTTTAAAAAATGGATATAAATATAAATATACCCTCTATCGCCCACAAAATATTAAGGACACCTATTAACTACGTCTCTATAAGTACTTCTTTGGCTAATTTATCCAGTGATGTTACAGTAGGAAAGAGGTTTGTTCTAGACTTATGAAACAAGAGAATGGAGACACAGAGCCATCACAGATGCCTCATGCTTGACTTGTCCTTCCTTCCGTTTCCGACAAAGCCCTAAAAACTAAAGCTATTAGACAATAGATTAGACATTAGACACCGGAGAAGCCCTGCGGAGGTATCCGGGCCGACACGCGATACCCGGCCAACGAGGCTCGGGTGTAGTTGTGGGTACACGGGAGTGTGCGTCGGGTTAGAACGACAGAATACGGGCGCAATAGAGCAGAATGTGCAGCATGTGAAGTGGCAAACTCTTGTTAATAGGGTATTTGACCGTACGAAGTATCGAAAATTTAATGCATTTCCATAAACATTAAAAAAATAGACGTCAAATGTGAAAACCACAGAAATCGCACTAGTAGCGCAGCTCTAGATGATGATGTGAGCACTGACAGCGAGTCAAAGGGATTGGGCAAATATAGTTCCATACATTTGACATTTCAATGCCCGCCTAATCTATGGGAAAATGCTCACATAACATGCGCCAACCGTCAGACGCCGTTTTCATATAAAACTTCTCTATCGAACAGAAACAGAATTGAAATTCGTTGAAAAATGTAAATCGGAAATCAGAAGGTAGAATGAAACGGCAATAGCCATTTGTGACGTAACACCATACTAGCTACAATAAGGACTGTTTTGCTAAAAAGGTACCTACGGAGCATCTTCCCACTATTAACTTTAATAATATCTCTGGTGTTTGTTGAAATATCAGAAAACTAATTTTCTAATTTCAGATCCATCTTCAGAATATCCATGTAAGTTGATTGATGCAATAAAAAGAATAAGTCATTTTTAATCTCCGGACCGAAGGGGTGACATAACGTTTGACGCGTACCTATGTATGTTTGCCTGTTAGTATATCCTGTTTGCCTGTTAGTATATCCTGTTTGCCTTTTGCATCATAACTCAACAACCAATGATCCGATTTGGACGTGGATTTTTGAACAGAGAATTTTATAGAGAGTTTTCTTAGCCATATCTGATAAAAGTTGGATCAGGGATTTCTAAAATTTTGGAAAATGTTTGATGTCACATGATCCCATCTGACGGAAGGGTATCAGTTTGGTGGTTTGAGTTCGATGACCAGGTAAGAGGATCTCTACAACGGTTTCTTAAGTTTTTAATTAGAATTATTAGGGATCCATATACCCCGAAGGGGAAAACGGAACTATCCTATCGCGTTACTAATCCGATTTCTGTGGTTACGCTAGATTTCATTTTAACAACTGTTGCATAAAATTCAACAACTTTCAAGCTATCATGGTTATTTCCAAACTATAGTTAAACACGAGATTAAGAAGAAGTAAAGTATTGGTAAGAATCCCGTGTCTAAGGACCGCTTGCGCGAAGGTCGAATCTAGTGTTAACCCGAGAGTTAACGCCTAACCCGGGTTAACAACCGTGAGTGAAGTAAGTTGAACTAGTGAGTTGAAGAATGCACTAGTTTAAGAATGATCTAACATTAACCAAAATCGTATCAGAAATTTGATTAACCGCATGCCACATCGTGTTACGGAAGTTATACGGGCTCGTTAAATTACGGGTTTAAATTAAAATTAAATAGTGTACAAAAGGTTTGTGTTCTTGTTTATGTATTAATAAGTCATTTCAAAATACTACAATTTCCGGAATCAATCTCATGTATTTAAGGAAATATCATAGGTTTTTAAGTTACCCGTTATTTTTGCGTCCCAGTGTAATATACTTTCAACTTTTTTCACTCTTGCAGGCTATTGGCTGCCTGTGTAGGAGGTACTTAACTATTTAAAATTAGAATACGATTCTAAAGGTCTCTTCAACCTTTTTATTACTCCTAAACCAATTTAAAATTAGTCTACGATTTTGAAATAAATATTTTCTACTCCCATTTCGTAATTTGTTGAATAAGAAACCATAATCAATAACATAAAGTTCTTTAACGTTCCTTCGTCATGGTCGTGTGAAAATAGTGTTTTAATGAAATATTACCTAATTATAGCAGTCTTCGATTGGCATATGTAAATTTTTCTTTGTTTTATGGGACTGCATACAAACACTTTTTTGTATTAAATGCACTACATTTCACTGGCCAAGTATTAGTATTATAGCCATAAAAAAATTAAAAACTTGACACCCGCGTACGCGCGATGTCGATAATACTTCAAACATGTCTACGGTTTCCATAGTTACTAATAACATGTCAAGCCGACACGGAATACGCGCCGTTATAATTTGCTTTTCTGAATGAGTGATAATTTAATTAATAAGTTAATAACAGTGATCGACGAAAATTGAATTTTAAAAAAATGCCTAAAAATTATTACCATCTGAAATAACTGAGGTGGCTATGGAGACGAGAAATCGGACGGACCTCGCACTGTTTTGTCGACGGAGCTTTGACGAGCTGTCATGGCGTCTGTTAAACGCTCCGTAATGGTTTGTATTTTCTGTTATTTAGGTATTTCATGGTCGTAGAAAAAGTATTGCATGCAACACACGTAATGGCAATTTTAACACTCGAACGATTGCATAAACTACTATTTGTTAGTAGTTTAGTAATTATAAATCCAAAAACAAATTACAATGGAATCGCTGAGACGCCGCCCCTCCCGCTTCTACCCCCGCGCGCCCTCCCCGGTGCCTCACTCCCAGCTCTATAAATAAACCGACCTTCAGATTAAAAATAGACGCCGATCCCTTCCGAGCGAGGTTGGGAAACTGGGTCACTGGGCCGGCCGTCCCTCTCGCACGCACCGGAAACGACAAGGACGGAGGTACCGCCTGCAGCGCCCGTGACGTAGCCAAGCTCGTTCATTGAATTTTACAGGCACAAGCGAAAAGCTGAGCGTGGTGCATTGGGCCAAATTTACAATTTTGGGCTTTTGAGTGACGTTTTCCGGTTACAAAGTAATTTTATGTAATTCTATACCTTTGTACAAATGTTTCTATCTGTATCGTATTTGTCGTATAAAAATTAAAGGATCATAAATTTACTCTTACGTTCATTTTGAGAATCTTTTCACGAGCTAAATGATAGTTTATACATATCTAATTTAAAAAATATGCATATCTAATTTAAAACAAAATTGAACGTTTAAAATAAATTCTAAGAAATTATGACTTGCTCTTCCGGGTATGGCCTGGGTTCAGAGGCTGCGATGACGTCAAACGCGGGTGTGGCATGGACTTGTGACGTCACGGGAATGCTCTGACGTCAAAGCGGTCCCCCCGCGCGGCTGCCGCACCCCGCGCTCCTGTCGCATACGAATTGCCCTTACAGTTTTATGGATATTGTTTCTTTGTGGCCTCTGCAGATTATGCCTGGGTTCCATTCTCAAAAGAAAAGATAAGCGTATGTTTGTATTTCAGTTCCTATAGTTTTGTAGGTTTTTTATAAGTTGCCTTTTGTTGTCTTGATCTCCAATGCAGTAAATACTGTATTACGACTTACTTTCCTCCCATAGTAACTATTTACTTACTAATGCAATAGACAGCGCCTTTGTCTGTACTGGTGTATTTCGTATTTCATTGTTCTAGCCGAAGCAAGAGAAAGGAAAAGACGGAGTTTCCAGAGACGGACGCGCGTTCTTTCCTTTATGGTTCTTGGTATTCTTTAGTCTTTAGCTGATATTTCAGTTCTCTATCATTCAACATCGTTTCGTTTTTCGCAGGCAGCTTTGTTATACGTTGTGTAGGATTGAAAAAAATATATCAGATAAGTATTTGTATTTGAAAAGTTAAAGTAAATAAATGTTCGCCTCAAACATCTTGTATGTCTACCAAAGGTAAACCAATTTTTTAGTGACTCAAACATCTTGTGTGTCTACCAAAGGTAAACCAAATTTGTAGTGATCGTACCAAATGGCATGATACAAAAAGATGCCCATCAATGCATACTATTCCATACAAAATCACCAAGAATCAGATTTTGCAAAATCCGCTATCTATCCTACTTCTGCCTACTATAGACGTTTCTAAGTTAATTTAGGTTATAGACGTATAGGAAAGAAGTAAAGTAAAATGAAACTAAAAGTGAATTGTAATGACTTCACAAGTCGTCGTATCTTTGATTTGATTTTAACTTCGATATTATTGAGGCTTATATCTCAATTTTCACAATTCGTTTCAAAAACTATTTCCCCAAGGTTTTCCAACCTTATAGGATATAACTTCCATGCAATTACTGATGATATTATTATATATTATCAATCAACCTTCGTTTTCCTAGCAGCATAAAATTAACTCAACCAGTTTCTATAGATTAAGCGGTTTACCAATAGTGTCTATCGTTAAAATGTCAAATACATTATCTATTCCATGCAGGCAACAATAAGTTATTTTTGAACTACAATCATCAGAAATAATGTTGTCTATTTTTATCTTCGAAATTATACTAGTTAAGGTCATTGTCATTACTTTCTATGTAGGTGGACAATTTACCTTTTTAACGTCAATCTAAATATGTTGAGTCGGACAAACATTTCACAGTTTTAAAGAATAAAATTCAAATGCTAATAAAAGGTATTGATGTGGCCACACCAATACCACGATTGTAATTGTTTCGATGACGTAATATTTTCTTTTTAAAGTTTCCTGCTGTTTTTAGGAATCCGTGCCCTGAAGGGGAAAACTCCTTCCTCCGTCCATCCGCCTGTCCGACGAGTCTAGCGCCTAAACGGAATAAGATACAGACTTCAAAATGTCACACAATTTACCAAAATTCGAATATCGACTTTAAAATTTTGTAGAATTATATTTTAGTAGGGGTCCCATACAAGTAAAGGAGGTTGATAAAAAATGTATTTTGTACTCTATCGTGTGGGGTATTGTTATTTAGAGCTCATCGAGTGGAGTAAGAATGTTCTTGTAAAAAAAATTCGTAGAGAAATAACGACGTAACCTTCCGTCAAATCGTTACCGGGTCCATATCATGAATGGTATTATCTAGGAACTTGAATGATGTTGGCAGGCGTTAGAGAGGCGCATAACAGGCGGACGGACACCGAAGTCTCACCATAAGGGTTCCCTTTTTACATTTTTGGTACGGAACCCTAAAAAAAGTATCTAATATATGTACAATGAAATCGTGTGATCCACGGAAGGTGTGATCCCTCTGTCTGCCTTTGATACATCTGAACATAACAGATCTGACTGAAAATACCAAGCTGAGCTATATTTCACCCTAAAGATTAGCTCTGTATTTAAAGTTTTTTTTTAAGTAAACAGATCTGACTGAAAATACCAAGCTGAGCTCAGGCAGATCTGTTTACTTAAAAAATAGACCCATTGAAAACCACACAAACAATGTTCACTGACTAAGTTAAGACTGACTGATCTAGGTTGTAACAAATTTCTATTGTAGAGTGATTCAAGCTCTCAAGCTCATGATCTGAGCAAATTCCGATTACTTTGAAATTCTATATAATTACTATTTGATTTTCCATAAATACGAGTACTTGTACACTAATTAGCTAGATTTTCTATTTGTATAGATAGGTAGCTAAAAACGTTTCTGTTTAGGGTTCTGTACGTAGCTCTATTACTGTCACTACTTTATGGTATGTACACGATATTTATGCGCAGTTGTAGAAATGTTGCAAAAAAATTATTTCGCTAGTACAAAAGACATCAACGAGTATCAATTTTACTTTCAGTTACAAGTTATTAAGAAAAGAGATTGGGCGCATCCCATACAAGTTTAGGCTCAATTTTTCGTTTGTTTTCGTGTCCCGCCTAGAACTACATCTTTTAATAAAGAAAAAAACATCCTAAGTCGTGTGGGCCAGGAACGTAGATTCGTTCCTGGCGAAACCAAAATAAATTGAATCAGGCTATATAGATGGTTTATAGAAAAACCTTTTTGTTTCCTAGTTCCTATCTCACACGATTTAGAAAATTTAGTACATAATGAAATATGTAGGTCTAGGTGAAATCTATCAAAAGCTCTAATTTGGTTGGAGGCGAAGCCGTACAAAATCACTCACATTATTTGTAATTCTTTACATAATTTTTTTTGGAATTTATGGTAATAGATACCTACCCTACCATTCTCTATGACGTCTTGGCAAAAAATCGCCTAAATTCGTCTCACAAAGACTTTTCGGATATTAAGATTTTTTTAATTTTTTTTTGTTATTTGCCTGAATACCTCTAGTCTTGAATACTTTAATCACGTACGTAAGCAAAGTTTCGTGAGGTCTCCCTGAGCGTGGGCGAGTCTACGCGGCTACGAGCAGACGGCGCGTAGGCGGTGTAGCATAGTAGCGTAGCCGTTCGTAGCCCTCTACACGTGCTCGATACTTCTTTTCCTAATTTTATTTCCTATTTTCAGAATCTCAATTAAACTTGAAATTCTTATTTTTAAATATCAAAATAATTTGAAAAATTGGTCGTTCTAAATGTTTCTTTTTCTAATTTTTTTCTGTCGCATTTTTAGGTTGAACCACTCACCTTATAACATGCAGTGTCATCTATCCGAAATTAATATGGAAATGTCTTTATATAAAATACTTTAACTCAAACTTTGAGGTTAACTTATATTCGGGTCCCGATAAGGCGGACTATACAGCCGCCCACGCGGCGAGCGTCCGACGACTGGTGGCTACATCCCGTCGAATTTCCCTTCAGAAGTTAGGCTTGAATGGGATTGCGCCGCGATTGGTGGGCTCCGTGTGACGTCATCACGAAAATCACAAGCATGTGGCGTTGCTTGTAACAGTGTGAGTGGGCGTGCCTGTGTGCGTGCGGGACATGAATGGGGCGCCGCGCCGCGCCCGCGCCAAGCCTCCTGACGTCACGGCATCCTCCCATTATGCAAGTACACTTGCAGAGATGAAATTTTCATATTTTTATATCTTAAATGGTGATTGTCAATAACTTTACACATGTGTTTAAAGGAAGGTCTGCTTATTTGCTTTTAACTGAGTAAATGCCTGCCACTCATTTGCTAGGTTAAAAATATTCGTAAGTTCAAACACAGTTCTATTGTTATCCTGGTCACGGCACCAAATGTAAGCTTTTAATTTTTTTATTACTGTTATTTAATAAAAACAGTTATTTATAAAAACACTTAAATTAAATTATTGAATATAATAATAATAATTTTAATTAAATAAATCCTCTTTTTAAATACAAGTATAATAACCGGGGCGATATTAATAGGTTTATGGCTTTATATGTTGATGAATTATGAATAGTGGTAAAAATATATTATCATGTTTACATGGTGATGATGATGCCTTGTACTAGGGCATGATGCTAGGGCTCGCAGCAGTCTTCTCCCCGCTCTGTCCTGAACAATGATCTCTGGGCCAAATGTTTCCACTTCATTCTTAAGGGCTTCGGTCTCCTTTTGTAGCGTTACTACTAATTAGTAGGAATATTGCTTACAGAAATGTTTTGAATAAGTTAGTGTAAGCATTAAAAGTTTTATTTTAGCTAAATATAATTTAGACACCCTAAATGTTTTATTCGAATACAGGTCTAGAACTCCCGTTC
Organism: Hofmannophila pseudospretella; assembly: GCA_947369225.1. Lineage (NCBI taxonomy): Eukaryota > Metazoa > Arthropoda > Insecta > Lepidoptera > Oecophoridae > Hofmannophila > Hofmannophila pseudospretella. The sequence continues at coordinate 11,360,420 of OX376316.1, forward strand.
GGCCCAGAACCCTAATACAAAAATGTATTTTAATGACAGTATTTTAAAATCATGAGTATGTTTTGCTACGAAGAAGCTTTTGTTCATTAAACCGATTTAGTGTTCTTTGTCTTTCATCTCGCGTTTCTTATACTACAGGACATAGATCTAATAAATAATTCGAAAATTCAAAAAAACTTTTTTTTAAATATTATATTTTGATGGTTGTCAACAAACTATTAAAAATTAAAAATATACAATTTTAATGGTTGTCAACAAACTACTGTTGATAATTTATTTTATTGTTGTGGGAACCCTTTTGTTTATATTGTTGATATCGAATTTCATTTCTTGGTTTAGACTTTAGATAAATTATGAGTGGATATTTTGGCTTTTAAATTTTAGTGTAGCCTGCCCACAGGACTATCACGAGGGCGCCACTGGTACATTTATAAAGGGTGTTATGGAGATCATAATGACAAAAACAATGTGGCGAGAATTTTTATATTTGCTTTACTGAAATTGGAAGGGTTTATTAAGGTTAAAACTAATTTATTTTCGAAAAATTATTTTCAAGTCAAATTAGTGGCTAAAAATTATTGCAAAAGTAGGTCATACCTTAACCTTCGAACTTTACCGATGCAGGTATGTTCCCGAAATAGATTGCATGCGGAAGGGGGGTGAGTTCGGTCGTTGACCGCTGCACCGACCTCCTCCTATTTCCTCCCTCAGTCCCCTCCCCCGCCCCGCCGTGACCCGGTCATGCGGTGCAACAAGTAGCGGTGTATCGACTCTGAACGTTTGACATTTAGAAGCAGGGCTCGAGGTCTTAGCTGCGGGGACACCTTCCGTTGAACACCTATTTTTGACGGGGAGAAAGTTGGATGTTAGAATATATGTAGGTTGATTTTAGTATCGGTAGCATTCTGATATTCGGGCAGTTTATCACTCTAGGCACCGGGAACTCATTAAGCTCGATTTGCAAAAAGAAAGAATAATTCACTCTTTGACACTTTTGTCTAATTTTAAAGTAAATTCACGAGCTGTAACTTATAAACTATTCGATGTATCGAATAATAGTAATAGATTTCATAAGGGATTATATCTGCCATATTCAATTGTATAGAATCTCTTGCCCTTTTTGTACAATTTAGAAAAAACACGATAAAAGTGTCTATTTTTCAAAATTACGGCCAACACTTTGACCATAAATGTGGTGCCAGAATATTTGTCCCAAATTTTGTTGCTTGATAAACTATAAATAAATAAGACAATGGAAATTCATGTACCTATTATGTCAGGGTTATTACAATCAATGGTCCAGAAACCAGAAACCTATAGAAAAAATATTTAATGACGTGATTAGGTAGACCCAGCATACGTTATTTCGACTTGAATGTCAATAAGTCAACATTAGTAAACATAGTCACATATAAGGGTATAATCGAAAATGTTGTTAGTATGTATGTATGTATAGTAGGAACTCAACTGTACTAATAATTAATACATTGTACATTCAATTTATCTGAGCTACTGTGCTACGGCGTAGCAGGGGTACGGTGTAGAGCTTTTCTGCTGCTACGATTACTTACCGACAGTTACAAAAAACGTTCTATACAAATTCCACTTCGATTATAACATACTCTGTCCCTTTCTACGTGGTAGTTATAGAAAGAGATGACAATACTTAAGGAAGTCAGAATTTTAAGGGAGCTACTTTGACTAGGTCGTTAGTTTTTCTGCTGTTACGGAAATAAAATATAATCAAACTTAAAATTTTATGTTACGTAAAATGTACATATAGACAGGTTTAGTAGTAGGATATATAATGGATACGGGCAGTTTGATAGCCGGTCTATCTAATGATAAACGCTGGCTGTCCCGGGGGTAACTGTTAACTGTTTTAAACCATGTCAGAATACATACAACTCTACTCGTTTAATACGAGTATATACGGAGTAACCAAGCCAAAAGGCATTTGTTTTACTACTTTTTTGCGAATCGAAGAGTTAGACAAATCAATCGGTGCAAAATGTATGGAGAATCACGAATTGTTTTTTGTGTAATCAAAAAGTCGTAGAACAAAAGTTATGGATAACCCTTTCGGCTTTTTATTGAGTTTTAGTTACATACTGTATATCAGTCTCTAACAAGGCGGACCCTGAGACTTTTATTAAAATTAGAGTGGTCCTTCACTTTAAATGTTTTTATAGTATGAATTCGGCAGAGAAGAAACGATCAATTTAGTTAGTTTATAATATTAGTACAGATCTTATTTCCTTTATTATGTTTGGAGTAATTTAATTATCTCTACATAGATAGGGGTTGTTACAGGAACTGTCAATCTAGACCATCAAAACAGCCCGTCTATTTTTCCCGACCGCACCTCGGATGAGTCATGCTATCCTAAATTTAGGAGATACAAAACTAGGACGATAGGTGTGAACTGGTCTTTATGCGACGCGGTTCCATTGAGGTTTGAGGGCTCAAGGCGGCCGAGTGCGTCATGGAGCCAAGGCCCCGGCCTTCTGGGCAGCCTTTCGTAGGGCTGCCATACTATCAATGGCTCCCTGGTCAGGCGAATCTCATAAGCACTGCACCGGGCACCGCCGTGGAGGGCGGAGGCGGCGAAGCGGATTTTGTAGCGGTACGCTGCGCAGCCGTATGTTAGATCACAACGGATTACATACAATCCAGTACTAAAGTAAAGTAAAGTAAAATACACTTTATTGCACAAATATAAAACAACAAACATGAGAAAAGGAAATAGTGTAGTACAATTTCGGCGGCCATTTTTGTATTTTGTATTTTATATACTATTAGTTCGACCAAGCCTAAAGCCTATAGCCAAACATTTGTGGCGACCGTACGACGCGCCACTATGATTAGTTCACCCAACTTGCTAACAGATGGTGCCACTCGTATCTAACAACACGGCACTGAATAAAAGACGTCTAATTTCCATATTAAACATAGGATCTATATTTTCAATGGTACTTCGCCTATTACATATACGAGTTCCATTGGTGGACCAGCACTACTGGTCACATACAGACACATCATCCCCGTATGGTGAAAGATCTCACTATTCCCTCTTGATACCAGCTGACATTACGTTATTTAATAACTCACTATTAACTCGTTATTCACGGGGCTCGAGTTAGTAAAATACTCAATCTTATCACTTTCGTCCCAATAGTGTCAATATAAGATGAGCCATTAGGGAAATATTTAAACTTCCCATACATGGATCTGGGCAATGGATCTACAGAGATTGAGGTTATTGTCTTTATTCTAGCATAGAGACAGGGAGATAGCAATAGCCAATCCACAACCCACTGTAAATAGTGTAACGATTATGAATACTCGGCCTACGCGAAAAAAAATGCCTCGTTTCAATTAACTGAACTTCTTTCATAAGACTCATATAACCTGCAACGACTGCAATGATTAGGCAATCACTGTACTTGATAATTAAAAAAAATATATAATGTAATTCCTATCACAAGTTGTTGCAAGTTATATGAGTCTTATGAAAGAAGTTAAGTTAAATTAAATGAAGTAGTTTTCTTCGCGTAGGCTGAATAGGAGAGTTGAGGAGCTCGTAGCCTAGTTGCGAGCACGGTCCGAAGTGATCGTGCAGGTTAAGCGATGTTGACGCGGTCGGTACCAGGATGGGTGACCGCTAGTGGTATATTTCATCTGAGCTCCTCCATGCCTCGGAAAGCACGTTAAGCAGTCGGTCCCGGTTGTTGTCGTTCGACAGCAGTCGTTCAGCCATGTCAGATGCCTACAGGCGGCCTGAACAACTCTGACTAATAGGTTGGCCACTAACCATACGATAAGCAAGCAAGCAATGGGAGAATGGGATAATGTATAATTTGTTGTGGTTATTCCATCACTATATTAAGTCTTGATACGAATACTTTTATAATTTTAATCGTGTCCGAGCTTTTTATACACGTAAAAGCTTATTTGTTACAACCCTAATGCAACGCTAAACATATTGGGCTACACTATTTGAACGGCCTGTATTTTAGGCCCGCCTGTAATAATGTTAGTCATTTCTGTTTAGATACCATTTTGGTTAAAAATAACTGCGTATTATTGTTGAAGTTCTATTGTTATAGTTTTAGTTCCTTTTATTTTTATCTACGTTTGATTTACTCAGAATCGGTAGTCATTGCATCTTTGTTGAGTAATTTTTTTAAAGTTTAGTACTTACCTATCTCAGTAAAAGATTCTATTTATTTCATTTACCTAAATAAGTTTTAAGAATTAAAACACTTACACGTAGAATATTTCGAAGTAAATATTGCGTCTATCTCCACGAATTAGTAACGATTTCTTTGTGAGTTTCCAAAAGTTGAAATAAAATTAATTATTTGATTGGAAAATGAAGTGAATAAAAAAAATATTAATCATGACTGACTCTGTGATATTTAAATGAAACAGATTTTTTTTTGTCGGTTGTAGAGTAAAAAAAAAGCCTGTAAAAATGTACTTGAATTTAATTGAACTCATTTTGCGAAAATTACTTACATAAGATAGAGCTTGTTAATTCTAAATAGAAAAGTGTACTGTTACGTGTATCTATACGTTAGTAGTAAGTATATTTGTAGGTACCAGTAAGTGTCCTTTGTGACGGCATATAGAAGTTTTGATAATTTCAATATTTTATAGTATTCAATTGCAATATCTATCACATGTACCAAACCAATCCAGAAACGTGTAAAATCCAATAAAATTCCAAACGCAATTAAATGCCAACCTGTAAACACTGAACAGTTAAAAAAATAAATCATTTATTTACATTTTTGTTCTAATACATGCAATGTTTGTAACATGGCAGGCAATGTCGCAAAAAATGTCAAGTTTAGGTCAACATATCATTGTAGTCTTTATATTATTATGTATTATAGGTACTTAGTTGACGCAAAGTAGAGTTAAACCGGAAATTCAAAATTATTATTAAATATCTAATAATAAATAACGACCACGATGATGTCATACTTGTCACGCATGTAAATTGAGAGGTAGTTGCGTATGCACGCAACTGGGGACGCACCAATGGTCGATTAACAACTCAGTAAGAATGAACGGCTGCGCGGCTGCGTGACTGCGTGCTTCGATTCATGAATAGACCCGAGAACCTGCAACCCGGGATGACCCAGTTTTTAACTCCATGCCTGCTACCCTCAGTACCAAAAGACCTGAAGCGCCATCGCACTTTCCATGCCATATTGTTCTATATCTATTCTGAAGTTGGTCTTCAATGGTGTGTAGGTTGAAACAGGGTTATGCAGTTGTGAGGCCAGGGTGTTTTGATAACGTCATTCGGTGCGGGGGGACTGCAGCGGGGGAATTAGGTCAGTTTCATTCTGAAACAGGTAGGGCAAGCGGGGGTGTGGCAGCGGCGAGGGGCGCGTTAGCGCTCGATCGCACTAATTATTATGATTATTATTGATGATGATCTACCATGCTGTTTTGGTAATACTGAAGATGGGAAAGAGATTTTATTTTTGAACGAATCTGATGGAGCTTCATTTCTAACGATAGGATATCTTTTTCCAAAATCCTAGGATTTTTAGAACAAAGGTTGTTCGCTATCGATCGTGATGATCACGATTTCATATCTGATACCATAATGCAACTAATCTACTACCATATAATATGCAACGCCTACTTAGGATGAATACTACTCTCTCAGAGTCCAGATGCAACAAAAATAAAAATGATAAGTACCAATTTGCACTCTGAGTAACAAGTATTTGACAAGGAATCGAACCCAAAATCCCTTGAATATAACTCAGTGTGGCTATATAATATGTATATCTTTAAAAATCGGTATATTTATTGCATTTAAAATAAAATGAAAAAAGGGTGATATGGAACGAGTCACCCTTTTTATCACTAGTGACATTATACAAAATAAAGTCACAGAATCAAAATTTGAATCATCATCATAATTATCAGCAGTCCACTCTAGTCCACTGCTGGACATAGGCCTCTCGCAGGGCGCGCATAGGGCCCGATTTTCGGCTCTTCTCATCCAGTCGCTGCCAGCTTGCGCAGATCGTCGCTCCATCTAGCAAGGCGGTGTCCCACACTACGCTTGGCCAATCGCGGTCTCCACTCCAGAACTCGTCTACCACAACGGTTGTCGGTTCTGCGGCAGATGTGACCGGCCTACTGCCACTTCAGCTTGCGAACTTATGAGCTATGTATGTCGATAACTTTGGTTCTATGACGGATTTCCTCACTTCGAATTCGATCCACCAGAGATATTCTGAGCATAGATCTTTCCACAACTTGAATAATAAGTATTAATAAGTTATTAGTTGTACTTCACTATTTCTTTTTCTATCTCATGTTTGTTGTTTTATATTTGTGCAATATGTATTTTACTTTTATTTTTACTTATTAACTTATTAATAAACCGGATTTCCGCAAAGTAGGTAATGCCTGATTCCATCTATTATCAAAACGGACGAACGTCATTACCTCTATGACCTCATGTATTTACAGTTTAGTTGACGCAGTAAAAGCTGACTTAAAAAAATCTGAACTTCGCTCTTTATAGATCAGGGGAAATATCTAGTTATGTCTTGTTCGACGTAAAGTGCATCGTCCCGAAATAGGTGACCCGAATAGAGAGGCGTTGCTCTGTTCACGCAGCCTAGAACTATGACGTCATGGAGCCTCCCCCCGCGCCTTCGCTCGAGCCCCTGCACCCCTTCTGACATCATGAATCTTGCACCCCCTCTGAAAGCGTTTTTCTTTCGGAACAAAAAGTTTTAACAAGATGGATAACTCGTGTGGTTTAGTAGATATGATTTTTTTAGTTCTTTGTCAGCCTATTAATAGATAGAGATAGATAGATATATCAATATATCTATCTATCTCTATCTATTAATAGTATAGTCAATATTTTTTATCGCAAATGTCTTATCTTATCTTATGATTGGGGGTCGGGAATAACTCCAGCTGCACTTCGACCCTTGAGGATCTTTTGTGCCTACCCCATTTTACACACTGGTTAATTCAGTGTGTAGGTTTCGTCACGATGTTTTCCCTTCAGCGTTAGAGCAGTCGGTAAATGTACGTAAGTCTTCAAAAATTCGAAAAACTCATTGGTATACAATAGTATACATGGCACTGTACGGTTTAGAATTCGGACCTCCCGCATGGGAGTCCGGTGTCCTAGCTACTGTGCCACCGACGCTCTCCAACTCTCTCTTATCGCAAATAAGAACTTACAGAACAATTTTGCAGCTTTATTTTTTAAGCTACCACCCCCGCTTCGTAAAGTGCTATAACTGAAATCAGCAGCATCTCAAAGATCGAAAGTATGTCTGTATTCAGTCGACGATTTGTGTACTCATTAAACAGGCTTGTGTTTATAAGCTCAAATCAAATCTTTTTTTTTATTGTAAGTAACTACCTAAAAAGTACATTTTTACAACGTCATCTTTTACTCTACCACCGCTTCGTAAGGTGCTGTAGCTGAAAGCAAAAAAAAGGCGCAAGAAACTTACAGCAGCACATCTTTTGAATTTTTTTATTTTAATAAATACATATTTTACAATAATTATGAATACAATCATATACATATACAATGTGCAGAACTAAATAGTAGACTAACCGAATTGAATGCGTGTATTAAAGAAATATTAGTCCCTCTCCTGGGTGGGCGCGCGTTCATTCCTTCATTCATTTACACTTGACTGAATTCAGATACTAACATATTCAGCAGAGCCTGATCTATTATAGATAATGATTTTGGCGTAGCATTGGTTACTGAAATCGGAAAATAGTACTAAAAAATTGGTCAAGGGCGATTCGAGCCTTGTATAGTGATCTCACAGGTTTTCAGGGCCGGGGGGCCAAGGAAACAAGGCACAAGGGGAACAAGGCGGCCAGGGGTAGAAAAATAAAGGAAACAGCTCCATCTATGTGATAGTTGATAGAATAGAAGAGGTGTGAAATGGATGTGAACGCATACTAGCAAATAAGGCGCTTTAGAAAATACCTAGCTATCGTCGCTTTTGCAATAATAGCGCCACCTATTATAAACTCTATATACTGGTGGCATACTATGAATCGCTCATCATTCAGTTGACGTAGTAGCTACGGTGGGCGGAAAATTACTGCGTTTTCCAAAGTTCTCACAGTTGGCAGCACTTGAGAGCACACCAAAGGGAGACTATTTTATTTTTCATCCAAGAACCAAGCGTGCAGCTATTTGGTTGCAAATATTTCTTACAGAGGGCGTAGCGTACATAGATTGTCATCTACTTCAAGCTTCAAATGAGCTTGTTTGCGTGCGCCTTCAAGTACAGTGGAATACACATCAGGCTATACCGTTTAGTACCTTGTCGATTTTTCACATAAATTATAGAGTCATACCCTGAAGAACAATTTTTTCAGGCTACAGATTTTTTGTATGAGTTTATCCGGAGGGGAAAAGGTGTCTTTTTGGTTGGCAACCCACATTTGAAATTGTATGTATGGATGTTTCAGCTTCCGGATTCCGGGTTTGTAATTTAAACGTCTCGATCTAACACTTTTAATCAGGCGGAAAGTTCAATCATCAGTTATTTTATTACACTGATTACCTACTTACCTATATATAATATTGCACTTCAGAGTTTAAGTACCAACTTCTAATGTTATGATTTTATTTCGTTAAAATTTTGAACTTAAAAACAAAACATAATAATGTCTATGGGTGGTCCGTTTGCACGTCTGCTCTTAATTAATTAAAAAATATTGCGAAGTGGTAAAATTTCATTACATTTTCATGGCAGCCCTCATTTTGGGGGCACTTAGACCGTGATTACGCGTGTATATGACAATATGAGTTGTGTTTACGAGAGCCTATAAGGGTTAAATGAAATTCAAACTTCTATACCCATAAAATATACATAATATGTATATTGAATTATATTAGAGGCAATTTTGCCTACGCGTTACCCTTTATTTTAATTTAATTTAAGGTACATATACCTACTTTTCTAAATCTATTTGACGACATCCAATGGTAGAACTTAGATGAAACAAAAATATTATTACCTACCGTTAGCTAATGCGGGATTTTATTCCCGGTGGAAAAATGTTTGTTTGTAAAGTACTCTAGTCTCAACAGCTGCGTTGCTTTTTTCCGAACTATTGATTGCATAGCAATCATTATTCTCGACAACCATAACTGAACTACTGAACAAGGTTCAGAAGTTCGGTATACATATAAATGCACAAACGAACTACTGAGACCTCAATATAACAGACGAGTTCTCAAGTTCGGCGCTTGACAAAATAACGGAACTACTGAGACTAGAGGATGTAATTAACTTCATGATAAGTCCGTGTTATTTGTAGGTCTTTATTATTGTAGTCTCTGAACCTAATGGGGAATCCTAGTCTAAGGCCCGGCCTCACGGGTTCGGCTCCAGCCCCGGTTCGGTTCGCTCCAACCAATCACATACGTTCCACGGTCCACCCTCCCTGCACTTGAGCCAGCGCTTCGTGATTTGTTGCAGTGAATAGAACCAGGGCTGGAACCGGACCCGTGTAGTCCCTGGTCTTATCCATTGTACATCCTGATTTTTTACGTGAAAACATAGAAATCTAAGCGTGATAACGTATCTTTGTAGTTTTGAAACATCGGTGGTGTAGTATGCTAGCATAGCCAATAAATCGTAGATGGTCACGAGCACCCCTTTTATGGATGGGACACACGACTGAGCCCATTCATTCCTTCCATTCACAGTTTCACCCTTTATGAAGAATTTCCTAACACCCAGTCGCAAAGCTCTTCTGGTAAGGGCTGGATGATTCGCGTTCGCGTCGCAAGCGATCGTCAGGCGAATCCACTGCATGCATAAAGACGTCATCAATCTCGCAAATCTTTCTTGAGTTATCCCTCTCCATATTGCGCGAAACGTGTGCTACATCTTGACAAATACTTCCCATCGTCCTTGAGATCCTACGTGTCATTTGGCACTGAAAAAAATTACTTTCATTTCACGTTCATTTCATGCAGCTTATTGTTTGTTCCTTGCGCTGCTTCTTTGATTTCAGCAATATCACCTTTTGACACGGCGTTAGCTTAAGAAAATAAACGTAAAATGTGTTTTATTTACTATGAGTACCTATACTTTCTACTTGTAAGTACATTGCAATAAAAATCTTGACTATATTATATGACTTCTAACTATAGATACTTATTGAGAATAAAATTACTGTATATCAACGATAATTCAGTAAGTTAGCTATGTAGGTATGTATTATTTAAGTATGTACAGAAAATATAATATAATATAACACTAAAATAATACTAAAGCTAAAACTAAACTAAGGCTAAGAAATCTAAAGATAAAAAAATTGGGTTAAGTCCCCCACATCCGGCAGTGTACCCAAGAGACTGGCTGCGTTGCCCCGTTGGATAGCTAAGCTAATCCGCTGGGCCAAATAGGAGCCAGATCTTGGGTCTTTTGACGCGTCGACCAGGCACTTTGCGAGGTCCTTGAAGACGCGGTGCGCACCCGGGCCCCAGGGTCCCAATGTTTCAACCCCAAACGGCTCAAATATGTATGTCTCACCCAGATTGGTATATTTGCGCCGTTTGAGGGTTTATGCACCAGCGGCCGCAGAGCCGGCTCTATAAGAAGTGGCTGGAAGGTGAGACGGGGCAAGGGTGTCGACGCAGGTGGCGTCCCACACCAAAGGCCGTCCCATCTTCCAAGGTACGAGGGTCATTCCGTCGGGCCTCTTGCCATTCAGTAAGTACAAATAGAAGTTTTGTTCTAGGTATTCACAAGAACATAACCAAAATGTATTTTTAATACATTATTTCAGAAAAATATACATCGTCACCAAGCAAAGATAATCTGAAAGAAAAATGAAAATCTATTCACCTAAGTGACTTCCCGCCTTTTGTTTTGTTTAAATTATTCGCCCTGCCCCAGGATTAAGGGCAATGGGCAATATTTTACCATCTCCCCACTCGCCTGACTCGCCCGAGGAAAATGTTAATGCGCAACTCCATTCCAAAAGCTGTTATTGAGTCCAAACAATTACCTCTGAATTGGCTCTTTCAGACTTCAGACCAAAACAGTATTTGAAATTAATCTCACTGGCTTTATAATAAGCGAATTTTCTGTTTCATGATTGGCTACTTTCAGTATAAGGTATTTCAGAGCCTCTTAAGCGTGTTCTTTCAGCTAAGTTGAGTCTAATACCCCAAGAGGGGGGTGTCAATTCCTAAATTAGTATTGTACCTTGTACTGTACATTGTTATATACTTACCTTGTACGTGGTTATATTTATTTTTAACACTATAATAATGACTTCAGAGGTTGCCTGGAAGACATCGCTCTAAGCGATAAGGCTAATTTGATAATGCTTCTTCTTCTAACTCGTGTTCCTCATTGCTGAGGGTCGTGATCATTCTAAGGAATTAATCACATAGAACGACTCTCGTGGCAGATTTAATGAGGTGGTTTGCCATTGCCTTCCCCATTTCGCACACTGGTTACTCAGTGTGCAGGTTTCCTCACAATGTTTTCTTTCACCGTCAGAGCAGTCGGTAAAACCGAAAACTCATTGGTACATGACATTGCATGGTTTCAAACTCGGACCTCCCGCACGGGAGTCCGACGTCCTAGTCACGACGCCACCAGCGCTTAAAAAATCAGCATTATGAGTATAATTATCTGTACTGTGGTAACAAATAAATAAACAAACAGTAAATAGATTAACACATTTTCTCAACACACTTTTAGTTAACTATTTCCTTTTTTTTATGTACTACTAAACCCGCATTTGACTTCGATCTCGCCTGATGGTAAACGACGATGAGGTCGACGATGGAGCATGCGTGTCCAGTAAATGCCTCTTCACTCTGGCCTTGAAGATCCCAAGGTTGTAGGTTTCGGGAAATACAATATTATTAAAGTCCTCGATATTATTAGTCTTCAGTAGTTGATAAACAAGAAAGTCCCTTGATGTTCGTGTAATTAGTACTTCTCCTGTAATTGTGTACAATAAAGTGTTTCTATCGATCTATCTATATGTTGTTTTCCTGGTGGGTTTTAGTGGTTGGTTTTATTTTCTTTTAATTGATTAACTTCTAGAATATTTCCATCCATTCTATAAATAGGATTCATTGCATTATAATCCAATCGATAAAACGACGAGTTATTACGTTTTTTATAGGCGTTAGATATCTGATAGATGAAAGAACATATCAAATTGCATTAAATATTTTATTTTTGAAATTCTGACACACTTAAACTATCTTACTTAGAAAACAATTTTAAACATGAATAAAACACGTAGTAACTAGAAGATAGGTAGTCGCGATCATATAGTAGAGAAATAAAGAAGAACCAAGGAATTATATAGAGAACAATTATCTTAACACGTACACAAATGCTGCTATTTTCACCACAATACATGACATATGTGCAAAAAGAAACACTGCTATTTCCACCACAATACATGACATATTTGCAAAAAGAAACCTAACTAAGTATTATAATAAGTTAATTGCAGCAGAACGATGACGGCTACAGTGCAGGTGGACACGAAACCCAGAGGCAGGTTGATATCGAGAGGGAACAGGCGCCAGATGGAGAACTTCGGGGGACGAGCCTCCAGGTATTCTATAGTGTCGTACAGGGCGGCGCGCAGGTTCTTATCTGTTTTCAGACATAAATATGTTATATAAAGATTGGGCGGATTCGTGCCAATGATTTTTTTGCGAGGACTTACAGTCATTTTTGAATTGACACAGGCACATCAGGCTAAAAAATGACACTGCTGATCTTACACTTGGTAAGCCTGTGTTCTATCAGCAACTCGTTCCAATGACTAAAAAAGAGGACGTATCTAAGTCACAACATAGTTTGTTGTTGTGACGAGTGATGTGTTCAGCTGTCGTAAGATTGAAGAAGTACCCTCCATGAAAATAGTAAAGCAGTGAAAACTAACAGAATTATTGATTTTTGTAGCGGTAGAGTTAACCTACACGTACATTTACCGAGTGCTCTAACGCTGAAGGAAAACATCGTGAGAAAGCCTTTGCACTTTGAGGTAACCAATGCGTAAAATGGGAAATGCAATGGTAAATCAACCAGTTAAATCTGCATAGAACGTAATTTTATGTGATCACGACACGAAACTGGATAGGAAAAGCTCAAGACCGTAGAAAATGACGTGCATTAGAGGAGACTTACATCCAGCAGTGGGTAGACACCGGGTGATGAGAAAGAGAGAGAGAAGAATAAGAAATAAGAATAATCAGCGTACCATTATAGAGCAGCAGTTGATTCCCTAGAATACCCTTGATCTCGTCAAATTCGCAGGTGGCCGACTCAACAAGCAGTCCTGGACCGATGGCAGTCAGAATCAAGGTCAGAATTTCAGTGATATGTAAGATGGAAACTGATAAATACGAGTATATCTGAAACAATGGCACCAACTTATGGTGCGGTGTTTTTAAATAAATTTAAGAAACAAGATAAGAAAAAAGAAGTACTATGGGCAGTTTGTGGATTTGCCAAGTAATGTCACAGATCCTTTTGGTATACTTATGGCTCTTTGGTCACAATCAATCAAATTAGGTTGGTATAAAAAAATAGAGTTGAGTATTATGATATATAGAGGAGGCCTATAGCGGAAGACAAGCTGTTATAGAGGAGGGGGACGAAAGATAATCCGGACACCGATTACTTAATATACATATTTTTTTAAATTAGGATAGATATAAGAAAATATGTAAAAAACAGCAATAAAGGCTTATATTGTGATATTATATTATTATGATATACACTTAGGTACCACGATACTTATTATGTGTTATTTATTATACTAAGTAAGTAAAAAGTACGTAATATGTTTATATTTCACACACAGCAATAACCGAAACAGTAATAATTATGATGATAATAATTATGATAATTATTATGATGTAAGTACAGATAGATTTTAAAGAGTATAGAATTTAAATAATGGCAACCAAAGATTTTGAAATTCAGAGGCTGGTACTAGTCCGATTTCTGTGATGGCAACCTTAACTAAAATAGTATGGAAATGTCATTGCTACTTGACATCTATGTATGGAAAGTTGCCATTATCTAAATTCTATTCTTATTTAACATAACATTTGTAGGGAGTTTTGGCGGGAAAGTCGCTGAAGAAGGTTCTACGGTGTTTATTTTATTGCTCAAAAAATGTTTTCTGGCGATTTTAATAGCTAAAATCGGTGTAGTTTGACAATGCGTTGAACTCTTAAAATAAACTTCGTTCGTTCGTTGTGTAGTTTCTTTCTGTGATTCTGCGGCGGGCCATGAGAATTCGTCAGAGACTAGACCAGTTGAAATTTAAGTCATAACTCCTAGGAATGTTAAAATGTGTCTACTCAACAACATTTTGATGCTGAAAAACTAAAAACTGTTTTAAATCGCTTATTGTTTAGGCTGATGGCCAGTGTTGCCAATGCCTAGTAAAATTAAAAAAAATATTGTAGGTACTCACTTTGATGTACAGAAGATAAATAAGAACTAATACAAAGAATACTATCTTAAGAAAATTACATACAATGTCCACCAACATCTGAAATAGATAATAATATAGATTTATAGAAAATCAATCAGTTAATGATTTTTTCTGACTATCGAGGTGATGAGAAATAGACAAAGACAGAAAGAAGGCCATAAAACAGAACAGACGACTGATCGCCATCAATATTCAGTTTCTCTACAATTTAAAAGGAAGGTACTGTAAGTTAGTAGATGGCGATAGACTCGCCACTTATCACGTTTGTCCACCCAATCTTACGGCGATAAATGGGAACTACCTATGATGCAGGTGGTTCCTCTGTCTACCCCCTCAGGGATTATGGATGTAAGAGTTATGCTATAAAAGACAATGCAAGAAAAAAAGAAATATTTATATTTATTAAATCAGGAGAGCAGACAAACAAACCTGATGATAAGTGGTCACCGTCACCCTGGACATCTCACCTCACTGTATTATTATTAGAGGGTTATCGATGCGCTGCAAACTTTGAGAACTTCAGGAATTGCCTCATGTGCCGGTACCTAATTACGCTAGCTACCCTTCAAACCTAAACACAGAAATGCAAGCATTTCTGTATTTCGGCTGAAATATACATGGTGTCCCAGAAAGTATGGATCAAACGAAACAGGGTGATGCCTCAGGTCATTACCTATCTATATAACACCATATATGGTTATCCGATCCATCAAGAAAAAAGTTATTTCAATTTTGGGAACTTTATCAAAAATTGCCTAATGAACCCACAAACTAGCAGATATTTGGCAGTTTTTTTTATATTGCTCCTATCTTTTTTTGTGGTGGTTCGGATAACCATATATGGTGTTATATAGATAGATAATGACCTCAGACATAACCCTGTTTCGTTTGATCGAAACTTTCTGGGACATACTGTATAAGAGGGTAACGTGGCACTTACCTCCCAAGGCGATCGTGCATATTAGGATCTACAACCTGCGAATTAATAAGACATTATACTTAAATTCTACAATATTTTTACTACTTACTGGGAATTTGATGTAATTTTGCGTGTCATCTACATTATCCATTAAGTTCTTATACACATGCGCAGTTTTCTTTATAATCTTAACTTTGTCATCGTCAGTTATGTTACGAATGTTTAATTTCTCGTTTAGCATTATTCTTATCTGTCTCATCCGTTTTCGAAATAATTCGAAAATTATTAATTTAAGACATTGACTCGTACTGCAGCTGACTAGCAAAACAGCATTCGTAAAGTCCACCCAACTACAAACATGTAATGTATAGCACGTAACGAAACAAAACGATAGTTTCGATATCAGGATCAGCACTAAAAACACAAAAATATATAACATGTCAAAAGGTATTGGATTTGTCCCCATAGTTGTATCAATGGTCTTTAGAATTCTACAATATTTGAAGAAAAAACGTTGTTTTGTAAAGAGAGACATAGATACGTTTAAGATATATTCAATCAGTATCAAGGAAATTATAAACACGTAAATTTTATTAGGGCACACATATGAAGAAACACTGGTGAGTACAATCGGAAGTAAAACACAATAGACTTTAGATAAAGCCAAAATTATTTTTCTAGAACTTAGTTCATAATAATTTCCAAAGAGGAATCTTATGATCATTATACATTTTAAATAGGAAAACATTTTTCGAAAGAGTTTAATACACTTTAAATACTTCAAAAAACATGTATGAACGCGACGAGGGATGTATAAAGAAAGAAAAAATATATTTACCGGACTTGTATTGTTCAAATAGTAGTTTGTGTATGTATTAATAGGAATATTAATTAGGTCATTTTGAGTAATTCACTCAAAATAATTATATATGCTACCCATACGAGTAATTATATAGCAGTGCCTGTTTCGATTCGTTCCTCAACATATACGTTTATAAATAATTTCTACTCAGGGTACATATTTACTTCGAGCTTCAGTACCTGTAGATATTTTCAGATATATTCAACTTTTTTAATATAATAATAAATAATACAATTTCTTTATTCTCTGGCATTACACCCACAGTAAAATAATAAGTAGGTAGTTAATAAAAGTAGGTACAAACGAAACTCTGTAAAAAATTAAATAAAATATCAATATGTAAAATTAATTTAAAATAAAACTTTTAAAACAATTAACCAACATAAACGAAAAAAATAAAACAGTGTTCTACTTTTTGTTCGCAGTCTGGTGCACCTTTAGCCGGTTTCTATACAGTCTATTCCTATGAATTCCTTGCTTACAACGTTTAAAAGTCCGTTATCTGAGTCACAAAGGCTCTGCCAGAACATGGCGCCTCTGCTCCTAATGATAGCGAAATAGTTCGGGACCTGGCGTCCGCGAACATGCTCGACGCGCTGCCGTATCGTTGTAACTTCATTATGATACGAAAGGCGTTGCTATAATTGCACTCGAAGGATGCTGAAGGCTTTGCTTGTATACTTGGTCCATAGCTTGTAAGTAAGAAAACATTGACAGAATGCCTTAAACAAGGTAACTTTAACATCCTTCGAGCAGTTTGCAAACCTGCGCGCGGGCATATTGCACCTCACCGTCAGGGCCCGCCGCTCACGGTCAATGCATGTGCATCATGAACATGTGTTCACCGTCAGGATGTGACCCAAATAACGGAACTGTTTTACAACCTGAACTGATGCACCGTCTTGGCACACCGGTAAAATGCAGCATTATCCTACAGCAGAAATGGATATTGTAACCTAGTAATTATATTGTCACTCCCTGGCAAAAATCGCAAAGTGCTATAATGCTCTATACTACAATAAGAATTTAAATATTGCCATCTCGCTCAGATGACATACCCAGAGAAATGGGCCAATAGCAAGCAATCGCAGACTGTCAATTACCGATCGCAAATGTATTGCAAGATGTAGTCAAATTAAAATCTTTTTATTTAAACACATTTCAGTCGTAATGCAATTTGTATTTAAACTTGCATATAGGTATTATGTATTTAAAATTCATTGGGTATATTATTATTATTATTACGAAATCTACAATCATTATGTGTCTAATTTCACAGAGCAATGATTTAAATCTAAATTGTTCCTTCAAATGTTAAAGATTATAAAACAATGTCACAAAATATAAAGAAGGAAGAATACAGAAGGGTCCGCTCCGGGCGTTCGCGATTTTAATCACCTACACTAGAATGTAGCGCTAGGGCAAATACTCGTACAGTTCCCGGTTTTAAAGAAAGAGCCTTGTGAAAAATATTTCTTTAAGTACAAAATATAATGCCTATACCACTCGATCGCGCCACAGCATTATGCATTTCGCGATTGAATTCGTTTGATTCGATTTGAGATCCCTTAAACGCAGAGCCCGCGTGTGCGTGGGCCAATATCCCGTAATTTTGTATTGAGCGGATATTGTGCATCTAAAATTTTTGTGACAATGAACATACTGTGCGATCCGTAAATAGAGATGTAGTTGTATAAAAAATTGTTCGCAACAGGATCGTGATCGAGGAGCTGAGTAAAATAAAATTTGAGCTTATACTTCCGAAAGAAACATATTTAAATTTTTATGACTTGCAAGAAGTAACACTCCCATGGTGGTAGAGTTGACATGTCTCAGCCACCTGTGAAAAAGGGTTCAACTCGAGCTGACCCCTATTTGAATTACACCTATTTCACCTGGAAAAGGGTTCAATTCGAGCTGATCGCTTTTTGAATTGGACCCTTTTTGGCAGGAGGCACAGATTTCACCTTTGAGTTTCTACTACGCACATTACGCCATTAACGCTCGCCCCAGTAAATAATGTCTCCCAGGATATTTATCTGTTTCTACCCACTGGTTTGGGATGGTTTCAGTTTTTTTGTACTATCTAATGATACCCACGTTTCTTATCATGTCGTTTTTTGAATTCCCGGAATTTTGACTCATTTGTGTACCTATAACATAAATTATATAATTTATTAACTAATTAAGAGTTAATAAATTATATAATTTATGTTATAGGTACACAAATGAGTCAAAATGCCTATTCTAATGCAAAATATTCTTTCAAAATCAGCACTCTAATTACTGAGAAATTTCTAGACATATCCACATACCTACATAGGTACTAGGTACACATCGAATTGAGAACGTCCCTATTTTTTTGATCGTCAGTCAAATAGAAAATTACAATCGTACCCGATTAAAAAATAAAAAAATTAATTAATTCGTTACCACAAATTATGAAAAAATAAAAAAATAAAAATTATAAATATGGTCAATTTAGAATCTTACTCATTTTGTGATAATTTGTACATATTTTTTACAGATATTTTTATATATGGTCTATTAATAAAGGTTTTTCTTTTTCTATTTTCTTAATTCGATGATATCAGGTTTGTAGAGAATGAGCGTTTAATGACACCGACACAGCAGATAGGTATGGTGTCGTGGACGACATAGTGTGAAATCGTTTAGTACTAAATGTATGAGATTCGATAAGCGACGATATCGTTAACGTTGTCGTTATCGTCTAATGTGAAAACACCCAAGCGCCGGCGGCGGCAACGACCTCATTCTTTTTTTACGCTTCTATTTTAAAACGGGCATGGTGTTTCCAGGTCAATCATTACACCTTGTAATAGCGAATAACAAAATACCACATAAAATATGATTTTTATGAGATGTATGGGTAGGTACGTGACATGAAAAAAGCGATGTAAAAAAAACCGAATTCTGATCGTGTCTACACTTATGGGTAAGGGATTTTCTTTTCTGACAACATTTTACTACTGTAGTATAGATTGCAATTGTTTTTTGTGTCGCTCGGCTTGTCGTTCGGCCCGTTGGCGAACCGTCCCTTTTGTAAAGGAAGACAAGCTTCCCTGTCAAAAGATGCGGACACCGTTTACACGAGTAAGTAGAGTCATTATATAAGCCATTGAAATCTTTATCGAAGCTTCGAAGCTAAAACGAGAGCTTATGTGAAAAAGATCGTTTGTAAGTCACATTACTACTGTCGCACGGAAATAGCCGAATTAGGCTGTACGTAAGTACTTTTTAAAGAGTAGGTAGTACGGATATTGATCATGTAGCACTAAATATAGATTACCGTGAGTTGCAAGAAACGTCCTTAATAACGCTTACCTATATTAACGCCTCCATAAGTCTCGTGTGATCTCTATAAAAAGCTATAGCGCAGGAAAAGATGGGATGTGTTTTAATAAAGTCTTAACTTTAATTTAATGATATATCATGGGATCAGACTGGGTTTTATAGAAGAGCAGCTGCGGCTAGCTCTAGAGGGGGCAGCAATACCCCCTACCCCCCACTGGGCACGGCCAATTGTACTCACGTAGCGTAGCGTGCAGCAATAACAGCGCTGGGAAGCAGCGCTTTGCAATCAGGGAATAGTTCGCGTCCGTTCGCAGCAGCGACTTTAATTAAAGCCCTCTAATCAAATCCAACCATCCAGCGCTTGACGCTTGTAACTATGTTTTAATTGATGACGTAGCGTAGGTAAATTGAAAATGTGCATGTCTTGTATACTTTCAGAGTTTGGTGGACTTCAGAGTACAGTGGAAGACACATCAAGTTATACTCTGTGGAATCCTGTTGCAATAAGGTTTTGTTATGATTCCTTGACATTCGTATGAATGTGTCAAATACGTTAAAATGACAAAGTACTAAAGGGTACGGCCTGATGTGTTGTCCACTGTACAAGGATAATTATTATGCTGAGTCCTCCTTCCACTAATTTCACAAAGTTTTTTTTATCTATGTACGACATAATGTAATGCCACCTTTTCGTTAATTACAGAGATCGCTATTAGCGATAAGACCGCCTAAATTGTACTTCAGTATTTCTTTTTCTATCTCTTTGTTTGTTGTTTTCTATTTGTGCAATAAAGTGTATTATACTTTTTACTTTACTTTACAGTTTTTCATCGTTAACCCTGTATCTCCAAGAATCGCGTTTTGACACGCGTCATCGATTTAATAGTATAGGTTAACTTACGAGTTAATCCTAATTACGATAATATCGCAATTTCATAGAAAACTAAATTTTTCCGTCTTCTAAATAAATATACTATAGTTCTTACATATAGAGTTAGATAATATACATAATGTCCCGTTTCAATATAACAGCTTTCTAAGACTGCGCGTGAGCTCTTATAGAAAAAGCATTCGGGTATGGGGTAAAATCGGCCTCTGTCTCTGTTTTACTACAGTCGTAATACATTTGCGTATCGTTTACAATAACCGAAGTTCTCAAGACCCGAATGTTTTTCTAAAAACTCGCGCACTAGCATTACATTCAAATTATTTTATCGGGAAAAACCCCTCATGAACCAACAACGTCACGCATCGAGTAATTAAAGCTTATGTTCGAATTCAGCGTTTGTTGTGGCTTGCTACTGTAGGCCTGCAACTATGATTTTAATTGATGACGTAATGATGATATTTGCCTATATTCCACGACACAGAGTACTATTATACTGACGTAGACGTAAGAATTTATTTATTTATCGTTCGGTAGTCAGCATCAGTCACAATCACGCTTTTTTACAAAGGCAAAATATTCTTCAGCCATGCTATGGCTTCGTCGTCCAGCAAGTGCAATCTGTCGATTTCTCCTGGTATTGCCCATATTTCGCAGTCCTCCGTTTGGTGGCTCATTGTTTGCACGGCCCCGCAGGCGCACGCAGAGTCAGCTTCAATTAGTTTAGTTTTAATCTTCGTATATTTTAGTTTTATAAGTCACATTTGTCTATTGAGACATACAATTATTCATTATTTATTCTTACCACATACACACAAAATATATACTTAACTTTTATCGATAAACTAATTAATTTGATATTTTGAATGCTGCAATTTTCAATGACCCAATTTCGTAGAGCTTTTAACAAACTTCAAACTCTATGTTCCACCGGGGAGAACTCTCAGTTTGTATGAAATTTTGCTCAGTTTGTCCATCAAAGTTGCGCGCAGTGGTAGAGCAAACTGCAGGTAACTTGCATATAGTCTCTAGATCTCCACCATTGTATTAAAACTGTTTGGGAACTAGTTTAATAACAATATTTAGGGAAGCTCGGCGAGAAATCCAATTTTACTTTGAGAACTCCAAAAGCTCATAAATGTCTTATGAATTTCAAGAACTAAAACCTTTAGTAATACACATAAAGGACCTAATGAGTAAGTGTTAATTACTGAACATAGTGTATTTTGGGCTAGAAAAGAAGTAAATATAGGTTCTATGCCTAAAAGATACTAAATAACCAGTCTCCTCTATTGTATTGTAATCTCCTATTATATTTATATTCTAGATCCAGTATCTTGAGATAGGTAAAAGTAAGATATAAGTAGAAAAAGAGGCTGAAGATAGGTAAAAGTATTGTTTTGGTACCAAAGGGTTAAGCCTGTTAGTTGTAAACATTGTGTGAACTAAATAAATAAAATAATAAAATAAATAATTGTACCGATGTATGTAGTAGATGTTCTTAGTTGTATATTAGGTAGATTCATTTTATTTTATTTTTCTCGGTCGCATGATCCTCATTGGCGAAGGTTTTGATCATTCTGTGGAGTTAACCACATTATAATGATTCTCTTGGCAAATTTGATGGGCTGGTTTTCCATTGCCTTCCCCATTTCACACACTGGTTATCTCAGTGTGCAAGATTTAATTTAATTTAATTTATTTATTAGGTAAACACAACAGATTACAACCATAGAAATTACAGAAAAATTAATATAAAGTTATGAGCTAGGTCGTAACCCTTAACGTGTAAACACAGCATGGTTAGGAAGTGGAAAATTGATTGTTGTACAATATTGAGTTGGGAAAAAATACTATTGAATGTAATGACTAAAAAACTTATGCCTATTTGAAAAATAAAAATAATAAAGTAAAGACTATAAAGAAGGTGCGTGGATAGCTCACTTGAGGACATCCTCAACCCGTCTTTTAAAAACTAATGTCCTAGGATCAAATAAGATTCCTCACGATGTTGTCCTGTTGGTTAGTGGTTAATAAAGAAATAATTTAATTGTATCTTGGCCTAGATACCTATCACGACGTAAGCTAGAACAAAAAACACCAATCAACCAACGTACTATGGACAACGTTTACAAGAACATAATGGTTCATTATGTTCTTGTAAACGTTGTCCATAGTACGTTGGTTGATTGGTGTTTTTTGTTCTAGCTTACGTCGTGATAGGTATCTAGGCCAAGATACAATTAAAATGAAGTAAGTAATCAGCAGTGTTGATGGTTTTTAATGGATTTAGGGTTTCTTTGGATTCTTATAAATAATACAAACAAATGTGGTTCCTTTGTTGGATGTTGTTATTCGACGTCTGAATGACGAATTAATGATCAATACGTAGTGTGACCTGTAACATACTTTAATAACCTAAGAATATACGACAGTTGAGGAAAACTGTTTATAAATCAACATGGCTCCGTGCTGCGCAAAATTTACGATGTATCTGAGCCATTCCAAACTGGAGCTTAGATCTGGTGTTATTTCGGTGTCGGTGTCAAAACGACACTGCGCTAAAAATATAATGTACTGAAAGCATGGGGTGCCGGGGGCGGGCGGGCGGGGGCGGCGCACACGCACCGCCGCGCGCCTCGCCGCCTCGGGCCAGTCAGCAGCAGTGGCTCGTGTTGGCTAAACCATCTATAGGGCCATCTTCTTTTTCTTGCCGTAGGTGAGTCCAGGCCCTAGAAATTTAAAAAAAACTAACCAAGGATTAAGTGCAATAACAAGTGAAGTGATATATCAACGTCGAGGTGTAATGGGACACCGTAATGCATCGCTCTCAAAGTGTGTGAACTGCAAACAGCATCCGTTCGTGTAATGCGCTCTTAGAGCTGTATTAGTGACGTTCGAAGGGATTTTGTCGGCTTCCGTGATACTGAAAACGTTGTTAAACTCGTGGTTAACGTGTATCTTCAGAAATATTGTATATGCTTCGTGAAAATTTAAAAATAACCTGTGACGTCACTGATCGATGAAACGTTGTCGATACTAAATTGACACATGACATAGTTGACAGAGACATTGATTTGAAACGAATTAACATTGACATTTCGGGTTAACGTTAGAATAATCAATCAGTTTGGTTCTAAAAATAAAACTTAATTAACCCAATGGTAAAATACTTCGAGCTAATAATTAAAATATTCAAAATAAAATATCTTATTACATTATATGCAGCCGTCCGATTTGCATTGAATCCGATATCCCAGTAACCGAAAGCGCGTGTCCACGCGACCAAATTAGGATGCGCGGGATTGCCAGCCAACCTATTTCAGTCGCGCGCGCAACTGCCGATCCCGCCCGAAGTTTTCCGAGGGCGCCCGAACCGTTGTGGAATTTTCATTATGCTACCTCCGCATTGCCACACGGAAAATCGTCAAATTCTTTTGTTTTTTTGGGTCATGAATTGTTTTTATCTCTCATTTTACAATAGCCTGCAACTTCGAATATTGAAGAATAACTGCAGAAGAAAGTATTCTTAATTATGAAGATCTTTCATAGATCTTAGATAAATATACTTTTCGAAATTGTATAACTTTGTGCAGTGGTTCAAAGTTGCATATCACAATTTAAAAGTAGGTAGTATTGAAATTATTTTTCTAGAAAAAAGTAATGTGAAAGGAAAATTAAGGAAAGATAGGTAATGGATTTCAAGGTATCGAGTGTCAGACGTTCACACCTACAAGCTGGCAACTGTCCAAAAGTTTCAAGTAACCGAATAGTTTTCAATAGTGAACGCCAAATACATAATTACATTCATTACCAAGTTTTCGGTCTACTAGGTAGGAAAACTAAAACTGGAAAGATTTTTTCCTAATATCTTGTATCTTTAGAAACTTAGATCACTAACTTTTATAAAACAGTTTTTGGAGTTTTAAAATTGTAGGTACGGCAGTGCGTTAATGCCAAGTAAAGCAATTACAGTAATATTGAATACCAATTCACACTTTTTTTAAATTTTACAGAACACCTAGACCAACACAAACACAATGGCAGATGCAGATGAAGTAAGGTAAGTGTATCGAAATAGAATAATTAATTTACTAGATGTAGAGTCGAACAAATATTGAGTATTTTAAAGTTTTCACTTTTATTCTGACCTATTGAACAAGTACATTTTATCCTAATTTCATGTGTACCAAAAGTAAGTTTTAATTGCTTTATTAGGGTTCAAATAGCGAACATTTCGATGTAATAGGGTGGCCAAGAGTAAAAAGCGAAGTAGACAAATCTATGAATTAAAAAGCCTACTGCTGGATGTAAGTCTCCTCTAATGCATGCCATTATCTACAGTCTTGGGCTTTTCTATTCCAATTTCCTCCAGCAGACTTTCTTATGTCATCTGCCCATCTCGCAGGTGGTCGACTAACGCAGGTACATTTTTCTATGATTTAGTATTTTGAAAAAAAATTCAAGGTTAATTCTAACTGGGTACTTTAAGACGCCCTGTATTTCATTAGGTTCCAGTTAAATTATATCTGAAGGTATTTTTCCGTGAGCATCGGGACTTAAAGGTTTCAGAAGGCCTCTACAATTTCTATAACCTAACACATTGTGTATGTTTTCTTATGTTCCATTGCGTTCCTTTGCTGTACCCGCACCGGTATCGTAATCTACTTGATCATCATCTACGACTTGCTCCACCACAGTATTGAATGCTATGTCTCCTTGAGACTCAGGTTGGTATAGCATGTACTAACACACCCTTGATTTCACACTACATCAGAATCACAACAATATATTCAGACATACTTGTACGTAAACACGTAATTGTCGTCGCCAAAAAAAATAGAGATATCTTTTTAAGTAAAGTTTGGGACGTATGTAGATGATTCTAAATTTCTCTATGGTCTCCTGAGACTCTGGCGGGGGAAAAGGGGAAGTTCTCTGGCTATGAATCTAAAACAAAAATTGTAATGAAAAAGATTTATAAAGGTACTTATTGTAAAAAATACCAACCTACATTTCTTCTTGTAGTTTGTAAAATGATATCTAATCTACGAAAGCTCTTTGTTGTAAAAATAGCACTATCAAGTTTGTATTGTTCTATTTATAAGGAGATTTTAATGTTTTGGGGCGATTTTATAAACATATTTTTATTTGCAGCGATTTTTAGATTTTTTCCGAATTAGAAAAATATTGTAAGTTGTCGAATTAACAATTTCAAAATGTCGCACAGAGTTGCAGTAAGAGCACTGTGATTATTTTAACTAGCTTTTTTATGTCAACATTTAAAAAAAAATACTTTAAAAAATTGTTAATTATATTGTAAAATAATATACAATTAATCAAGGCGTACGGTAGTACATACGCCAAGCCAAGTTCATAATAACTCCGGTTCACTGTAAATGTGTGAGTAACAAATAACTCACATAACGTTTATTATTTTACGCACAATAAACACTAATGCACAATGAGTCAATTACGGCTCTTTAACAATGAGTTAATGGGCACAAAATCGTTGTACGTATACACGCAGGTACCTATTGCACACTTCTTAATTTTTTTTAATAATTAAATGTTAATTTTTTCTCGAAATTGGAAAAATAAAATAATGGAATCTCTTTTAGAGATAAGTTTACCCTTTGTACAATGTCTCATTTTAATTGTTTTTATTAAGTAAAGTGTAAATAAATAAATAAATAAAATATTTGTGTTTAGGTAATCGTTTTTATTTATTAAATACTTATTTAATTTTACATTTTACATTGAAATTGAATTGAATTGAAAAACATCTAATGTGCTTATAATGGGTTGTACTGTGGCAGTCATTGATTTTGTGCCCTAAAACCATCTACTACCAAATGCACCATTATTTAATTCACACCACTCACTCGCTACATATTTTTGCAGGTTTACTGAAAATGCACACGTTTTTTGATTATTTAAGTGAATAATAAGTACTTAACATATAATTTTCACAAATAATTTAGATTCACTAGCACAAAAGCAAAAGTCTGAAGATATTCAAAGTACGACAGTACGGCAAAAAGTCACAAGCACCTCCAACTGCAAACAAGCCCAGCTCTGGTACTACCGGACTCTTATTACTACCCATACCATACTATGACGATTAGCAGTAACCTATCTCCAATATAATTTTGTTTATTTGTTTTAATAGTTTTGTTTTATATTCCCCTACATTATTCTACATTTACTTCCTTTGCATATTTAATTTTCTATGTTTATATATACCTAGTGTGTACTTGTCTTGTCTACATGAACTGAAATATGTTATTTACGTTTATAATATTTGTGAACCCTTTTGGTTTCTGTGTTAAAATTTTTGTTTATATGTATTTCTATCTATTTGTAAACTGTTTGTGTTCCTTAATAAATAATAAATATAAAAAATTAACTTAGTTTTCACCCAAAACTAAGATGCTCTACTTTTGTGCAAGTGAGGTCAAATACCAATAATGTTCCTTTTATTGTGGTAATCAAAAATAAACACTTTTAACACGTTCTACTTGTATTAGTTGAATTTATTGTAATCATTTGTTTTATTTCTTTTACAGAAAAAGCGTCTCGAGGAGGTAAAGTAAACAGCGAGACAGAAACACATCACACCTTCACTTTATTCAGTCCTGTTCATTCTATAATGTTACATCATTTTGAAGTATTTTTTTATTCATTAATGAATAAAATATCGTAAATATTACGTACCATTACGCTGACAAAATAATTTTCGCGTTAATTAAAACTTTTCAGCTATTTTTATTCCTATTTTTTAATTAGAGAAGAAAATCATTTTTAATTTTAATTTGCTAATGAGAATAACTCTAGACTTAATTTAATGTTACTTTCTAAACTTAGATCTAATTTCTAGTGATTACAAGTTTTATAAGTCTTCAAATTTTTACATGCCAATAAAAAAATAACGAAACCATCAAAGGTAAATTCTCTTTTTAAAAATATTAAGTTTCATAAATTGCGAAACTTTCTTAGTTAAAAGTTTTCTAAATTCCCAGTTTTTTCCTTAGAAAGTTTCAGTGAATTGGTCGACGCTCATCACTGTTGCTAATAAGTACACATAAATGACAATCATAGCTTAGTACAGTGTCTTTGTCTACATTTATATTTTGAGTTTAAACGTTTAATTTTTTTAAATCTATATACTGTTCTTTGCAACTCTTGACTCTCCTCTGCTTTTTATTATTTCTCTCCCGCCATTTTCTTATCTTATATTCAAATCTCCCGCTTTTGTGTTCGCCGTGCACATGTACGATATCATTCACTAATTCACTCATAAACTGTACACATATATCTATAGCTATAGGAACACTTTTACCATGTGGTTGACTATCTCCAGGCGAAGAAGGCCAAACAGGCCGAGATCGACCGCAAGCGCGCCGAGGTGCGCAAGCGCATGGAGGAAGCCTCCAAGGCCAAGAAGGCGAAGAAGGGTTTCATGACACCTGAGAGGAAGAAGAAGCTCAGGGTAAGTAAATAACATCATTAATACTTACTATTAATAAAATAAATCAATGAATAACGTAATATAAGTATACCTATCAAGATATCCGCATATTTTGATGGTTAACACGTTCCTGGATACTAGGGCCAATGTGGACTTTCTAGTTATGAATGCGGCACTAGAAAATCACAAATTTTTACCTCATTATTTGTTAAACTCTCTGTAATTCGAGTTAATAAACAGTAGAAATTAAATTATGGCTACCTTTACTGAAATGATATGGATTTGTCATTACGATTTGACATCGGTGTACGAGTATGTGGAGCAAGGAAATTGTACTAGTAACTGATGCCAAGAGAAGGTAATCACAGCATTTTACGTAATCAAGGTAATCATTGGATGTATGGAAAGTGGTCATTATTTTTAATTTCTACTCTAACACATTCACAGTCCAGTGCCTCCATGCTGGTGCACCCAAGTGCCTATCTAAGGAGTCCATGCCTCCTTTTTTGGGTCACATAACAATAGATTTAAATTAGTTGGACTTGTGAAATCGTCAAAAAAAAATTTGGGGACTGTGAACGTGTTAAGTGAATAGGGCAAATAAATCTAAAGAGATTGTGGATTGGATACTAATGTGGTATTGTATCTGACAGTTGCTACTGCGTAAGAAAGCCGCCGAGGAATTGAAGAAGGAACAGGAACGCAAAGCAGCCGAGAGGAGGCGTATCATCGAGGAGAGGTGCGGTAAACCCAAGAACATCAACGATGCAAACGAAGGTAACCGTCTGTTCAATCAAATCTGTTGATATATTACATTATTATTCCAAGTTATGTCAGCAAATTAAATTCATTTTAATGTCGTTTTATAATGTCATACACTTCACAATACGGCAATGCGCTAGCTATAATTACCCATTACATTTTATGTATGTCATATTGTAGACGCTATTAAGGAAGTTTGCAAAACCTACCACACCCGCATCGGTCTACTTGAAGACGAAAAGTTCGATCTGGAATACATCGTTAAAAGGAAAGATATGGAGGTAGTGAGACGAGCAGCGATCGAGCTGCTCTCTTTTGATGAACTCACAAAACTTACAAATCTTCACCTTCTTTAACATTATTTGTGGTTAATTAATGTTGTCTCTATTGTGTCTGTTGAATTGAGAGATTGACCACTATCTGGCGTGTACGGACCGTAGCAATTTCTGCCGGCCCGTTCTTCTCTAACGCGTTTCTCTTCTTCTATGCTCCATGTGAAATCGTTGAACTTACGTTGCGACCACTTACTACCTTCTATTTTTCCAATAATAAATTTCTTTCTGAGACTTACACCTAACTTGTCCATGGCCGTGAATGCCGCTGTCGGTCGCTGTCGGCAGGGCTCGCTAGGCTGCACATTAATCGCGCGAGTAACACCCATTGATGTTGTAGCGGCTCTCACGAGCATCATTACCGGTTACCATCAGCGTATTGCCAAGATCGAGGAGGAGAAGTACGATAACGAGATGGAAGTGGCGCGCAGAGATTTCGAGGTCTGACTGGTTTGGGCGCAGCCCGCACCGCAATCACTAAACGCTCTTCGTTTAAGTAGCTCATGCCGATAATGTGACTAGTACATGATACTATTTTGTTTTCGCAGCCGACTCATAATTTATGGATTTTTCGGAGCTGAAAATAAAATGTACCTCCATTTAACCTGTGGTTAACCAGACTATTTATAAAGTGCTAAAATAACAACGACCCGTTGTAGCAACGCCGGATCTGCTATAGTTTGATACTGTAGTTACTCTCATCGAGTTTTCAGTAAATAACAACATAGATAATGTTGCAGTAATTGATACCCATCTCAATAATTGTTATCATGTAGCTTCGCTTACGCTTTGTATCCTCCAGTCAGCCTAGAGGTCCCTATCTAGAGTACTACACCACAACACCAACAGATTCGTCAGGCGGTCGCCGAACGTCACAACGATAACATGCTTAAAATGTGATTGTATTTTTCTTTAGCGGAACTGCAGACGATATGTCAAATGTACTGGCACAGAATATACAACCTTGAGGGGGATAAATATGAACTAGAACGAGCGATCCAAATTAGGAAAATGGAGGTAAACTGCATATTAGGATTGGGAATGCACATGATATGATATGAGTTGAAATGATTTAGTTTTGACGACATGACATGATAGTTGTACGGCTCACCGCACACATGCACACGTCGTCGCCCGCCTGCGGCGCGGGCGTAGGCCCGGGCAGCCACTCACACCGATGCCCATTGCTCATTCTGCTGGCTCAATAATCTGTCTTTCCTTTTTCATAGCAATGCTCAAGAGAATAATACAGGAGTATTATGACCGCATGTATGTGTGTGAGGGCCAGAAGTGGGATTTGGAACATGAAGTCAGGAAAAGAGATTATGAGGTATTGACCAATACTTTATAACCATTGTGAATATCACAGTCATCGATTCTGTAACAAACGTACGCGTGTGACAACTCGTGTTTATTATATTGATAACGCTTTGAAAGTTTTCGGTTGTTTGTTGTTGAATTGTAAATAACGGTCGGGGCCGTGTCGATAGTGCTATAAATGCAATGTAGAGAGGGTGTGTGCGTGATGTAGAGACGCGGGTAGTGTGCGCGCGCGTAGAAGCCGCGCGAGGTGAAGCGTGCGGTGCAAAATCGATCTCCGCCGGCGCCGGCGGCGCGTCATCCGACATGGAGCTTACACCATTAACTACACTAACGAGTAACCGCCATGCGCCCTAGGCGTACAGTAACCACACTGCACTCACACGGAGGCGGCGGCCCCGGGCCGTCGTCGCATGCTCGCGTAACTTCATCATCATCTTCGTGATCTCTCTCCCACCAGCCTGCCTCATTCATACCATCGTCTTCCTCATCATCACCCATCTGAGTGGCGACGGTCTGTGAACGAGGCTAATCATGTTAATTATCAACAAGTTTCGTCTTCATCTGCTTATCTGCTAAAGCTTCGCTTGGTGCATGTAATGACTCTATTTAATGAATAACAACCTGCTTCGGAATCCTGATTAATACATCCCTGTTATAGTATGGCACTTTAATAATATCTTAATCCAGTACAGACGCCGCATCCGCCAGTGTGTCGCTTCATGTGTGGTGGCAAGCTTAATGGCTTTACTGAATTTTCTCTTTTTGATGATAACAATCAGAGTTGCCGTTGAAGTGTAACTGGAACGCTGGACTGGTTCCTCTATTGGCACACGCAAGTGCATAGTGTAAGTGAAACTTCTTGTTCCAAATCTCCAACTTTTCGTGTATGTGCCGTTATATTTCGCGCGAAATGTTTGCGTGTTCGGTTGCTGAGATATGCCCCATAAAACCTTTTGCAATACCTACCCGTATGTTACTGGACACCGAGTGTGTTCCTAGAAAGTGCCATGCTCTGGTCGATGTTCCCCCTTCCCGACGAGTCCGAGCCCTCGGTAGACCTCATCAGTACCCGGGACACGAAGTGGTGTATGCTATGCTCACTTGCGAGTCCAAAGACACCACCACATTACATATCTACCCACATTGCAAGTCTGGATCGATTTTGCACCGTCACTCCATATACACTTGTAAATTTAAATCAGCGTCGCGTTACTATTCATTGAATGTCTATGTTCATAGTTTGTAGTCGAGACGTGCGTTCTATCTTGGGAGTTAGACTCACTAGCACATCGATACAGCGCTCAATATGTTACAACTTCGATCACTGGACCTCGACACTCGATCGCGTCTGCAGACGATCACGACCACACTCGTGTACAGATTGTTGATTGACATACAACTGATCCCGGCGTCGAAGAAGTACGATATTGTTGGCGCTGGTGTTATTTGCACATGTAATATCCTGCACTTATTGTGACCATTTATCCAATGTTAAGGAAACAGGAGCTGCAGGTGACCAGCTACCGATACGAGGCACGATAAGTAGAACGTGTGCACGAAATTAGACAATATTATTGGACGTAGACAAATGTGGAAATATATATTAATTGTAGACAAAGAGCAAAAGCCAAATATGTTACAGGATATGGGACTGACTTGAAAATTCTCAGTATTTACAATTTTTATACTGAGCAACAGAATTTTTATACTGAACTACAGCTCGCAAATAACACTGCCTAATCTATGCTCAGCTCTATTTATCTTGATCTGTGCTTTTCTCTTATTAATATCAACGAAATCCAATCAACTTTCTTGATTCTAAATTACTATTGTATTGTACATAGTGGAGTGCTTTACTCGTGCTTTCTTTTCTTCAGATCTTTTGGAGTTTTGAGCTTTACGTGTTTACTGGTATTCTTTTTGTTTATTGCATGAGGTGTCTACTCATTATATTCATACATAGACATTTCACACGTTAGTTTTAATATTTAAATTGTGTATTGTCATAAAATTAACTTTATAATTAAGACAAACTTGTGAAATGTTTTTGTTTACAATCTTGTACATTTATCTGTAAATATCTCATTTATCTATGAACTATTTGTGATTTGTTTCAAGATTTATACCTTCAATTTACTTTTCAAGTTACAGTAACATTCTCTGTGCCTTTTTTCTTTCAATGTGTTAAATGTTTACTACAATTCAATTACTTACTACTTGTTCTTGTCTATTTTCACTTACAATTTAAAATATTTCCTTTTTCCATTCTTTGCTTTCAAATCGACCATGGCATTTTGTTACTTTCAAAGCAATGTCTATAATAATTGTCTTATTTACCAGATCTCCGACCTGAACTCTCAAGTCAATGACCTTAGAGGCAAATTGTAAGTACTACCTTTTTTTTATAAACTTTACCCAGAATCTAATTTATTACTGAAAAATTCAGAAATTTATCCCTGTTTGAGTTCAAGCTTTTGAACATTACCTACACTCAATAAATATGAGATGATAAATCAAGATTAATGACATGATTTTGACTATTAGAAAGAAATATTATTTGGTATTGTTCACTGGCTTTAGATTTATAGTGTAAGACTTCTAGTTCCAATTCAAAAGTCGTAGAATAGAATAAAATTACTACAAATAAGTACTATAAGGAGAACGTGACATTGTCTTAACATGAAAGAAATATGTAAGAAAGTATACGTTCGCAGTCCCTATACATTTTTTTAACTGTTATGTGACCCAACAAAGAAGGCATAGACTCCTTGGATAGGCACTTGGGTGCCCCAGAGTGGAGGCACATGACTGTGAATGTGTTAAAAACAGTTAATAATTAATTTTTATTAATTGTTTATTTCAGTAATTACCTAATTTATCTCGTGCAGTTTAAACGTGGTCTAACCAGTTGAACCACGGGGAAAAATAATTCCCCATGGTTCAACAAGTTGGACATTGCAGTTGACATGGGGAATGCCCCATTTAGATGTAGTTAATGTCTTCATTGTTTGTCGGAAATCATTCCTAAAAGGCCTAAAGAGAGGCCTCATTCCTAGTGAAACGAAATAAAAAATGAAGACGAAGGGGGAGGCATATATTTACCCCTTTAAAAATGATATAAGTTGTTATTGACATGAAGGGGAAAATGATGAATGAATAGTAGAGTTCACAAATCCGTTTCATGCAATCTGATTGATGGTGCTAAACATGCTGAAAGATATAATTCAAAGTAAAATATCACTTATTAAGTACATCGATGTTTTCGTGGCAAACCCCGTGCATATGTTTTATCTGTAACTTACATTAGATAATGAAAAGCTCGACCAAGAATATAATAGAATATTTTTTGTAAACAAAGTCATAGCCATCTCCGACAGATTATAAAAGTAGCAGTTTCACTCTCTTGCAGCTTTATTATTATCCTGGTCGGCCTTTAGACTTTCGATGGACGTCATGTCCGGTGAATTACGTCATTATCTGTAACATAAACACTTTCACGTAAAAAATCCGTACGTAATAGGTAGACGTTATTTTCCTAAAAATAACCGCTAGGAGGATACAGGTGTGACTAAGAATATTATTATGTAACTACACTGTAATGATATACAGAGTCGAGACTGGAAGAGTGGCGGGAGGATGCACTCCAGTGTGCTTCACTCCCTTTGTTATATTTATATCTACGTACACTGTCGTGCAATTAAAACATTCCACAAAGGCACTGGCAAATGAAACAGTAACTGTACTAACACACACTAACTGTACCGTTCTTTAACTGTGTAGTAATCAACTAAACGAAGTGCCCGCGTGGCTATTTCTCATATGGCCTAAGAAAGCGTTTTTAAACTTGTATTTCCTAGCAAGGCTCATATGTTATCAAGACGTAGATAAGGAAAACAACCAGGACATCGATTCTACTAAATACAACGTAACTAAATAGAATCTAAACTGCATCGTTATGACGGTTTCGTATGCTACTATCCACTAACGATCCAATTACAGATAAGT
This sequence comes from Hofmannophila pseudospretella, assembly GCA_947369225.1. Taxonomy (NCBI): domain Eukaryota; kingdom Metazoa; phylum Arthropoda; class Insecta; order Lepidoptera; family Oecophoridae; genus Hofmannophila; species Hofmannophila pseudospretella. The sequence continues at coordinate 11,394,833 of OX376316.1, forward strand.
TCCGATCGAGTCAACGATCGATCGAACAGAAACGTATTTGTGCATTCTAATAAAACGTTTAGTTTATACTGAATCGCAGTTGAAGGTAGGTACTTTTACCCGATCGATAGTAAATCGAAATGTGGCAGTGGTAGAGTTATGCGTCAGCTGAATGCGATTTGGTGTCCAAATAGAATTCGAACGAAAACTAAATTGAAATTGGATAGAAATAGATCTACAACTTTGTAATTTAGGCGTTTTGGGCTCCAGTAATTGTTGGGGGAACTGGGGGAGGCCTAGCTACTCGTTTATCCAATACTGGCACTCAGGGGCTGATGATGATGATGATGGTGAAATCGCCAACTGTACTTTCACCAAAATTCTTGTATACTTCCTTATTTACTAACTTTCTACGACTTTTGAATTATATTTCAAATTATTTAAACGTAATAACTCCAGTAAATGAGTATATTTTGTATTTAATTATATTTTTTGTATTTAATTATATATTTTTTGTATCTGATCATATTTTGTCCATTACAGCGTCAAACCCACACTAAAGAAGGTCTCCAAATACGAGAACAAATTCGCCAAGCTCCAAAAGAAGGCCGCCGAATTCAACTTCCGTAACCAATTGAAGGTTGTCAAAAAGAAGGAATTCACCCTCGAAGAAGAAGATAAAGAGGTAAATATATACTTAACTCTCATATAACTTATACGGTAACACCCCGAGGAATCCTTTATATAAGTTTTAAGAGACCCTTGAATACCTTTTGGGTCAAATTATTCTAAAATGGAGGTTGGCTAAAAGTTTAAACGACGGAAGTTTCGACGAGCTTTTGTAGCTGTTCCCGATATTCAGGGCGCGACGGCCCTTAAGACTTTGGAATGTGCCATTAGTGTTTTAGAAATGTTCAAGCACCTATTCTGTTATAAGGACGCTCTCTGTAACTACATGTAAACCTTAACCGAAATACTTTGCCTATGTTGTTTCCTAAAACATAATCGGTTTACGCCTATAACACTTGAAACTTTGATCATTTGACTTTCACGGCTAACTTTCCTTCCGTATTTGACAAGTTCACTTACCAGCGAGGAAAGAAGGGGTTCGATTCCTTGAAAACTTTTTTTTTTCTAGATTAATCTTAATTATTTTTCTTATTTTTTGTGTGGAATCTACGAGTATATTCTTTTCTTCTTTTCATATAATAAACACACTAACAGATACCTACCTACATCATATTTTTTACTCATGTTCCCACAGGCCAAGAAAGCGGAGAAAGCTGATTGGGCTATTGGCAAGAAGTAACAACTAACAAACAAAACTATAATACCTCTCTTATTACCATTACTATAACCATCACTCTACGCTAAAATCTTGATGGGATTTAATTTCTAAGTTACTTAATAAATCTTATTTTATGTATTTTCTGAAAATTACCTCTTAAAATTGAATTTCCCTAAATCCAATCTGTTATAAGGTGAGAAAGAGTTTGGTACAGCGTTAAATACGGCTTAATTTGTGTTCAAATAGAATTCAAAAGCTTGAGCTGCGTTTCAAAAATACGATTAAGCCTTTCCCGGAATAGCTTCGCAAATCCCTTCAGTTTATGTCAATGACAACTTGAAATGGGAATTATTGTTACACTAATAATATGTAATTAACTACGGAAAGTGAGTGAGTGAGTAATCACTGATGAAAGTCGGAAGTCAGTGCGAGACGAAACGACGTCGCGTCGACATCTGGCGTTTCGCACTCACCGTGATCTTGTGGCCTTCAAAATGAAGGCCTTGGCCTTCAAACCAGGCAGAAACTATTCGGAGGACTTCCGACTTTCATAATCGTAATTCGTAGTTAATTACATATTTTAAATGTCTCACTATAGTTTCAATTCTAAAACACTAATATTTTTTCTTTTTCTCTGTCCCGTGACTAACATCTATTCTTGTCTCACATTTATAGGTATATATTTTAATGGTTTATAATTGCATTAACTAATGATAAACATAGGGAAATAGAATCGGGGATTCACAATCAATTTACACTTCGTCTGCTGCAAACTCTACAGAGAACACGCAAATATCCTGATTTAATGTCGCCCATTAATTTGTTCTATGCCAAAATGCGACAAAAGTCTGCACTAAAATTAGGCATCTGTATATAAATCTGGTACAAATTTGCGATGTTCCACAGGGTGGCGCTGGTGGAAAGGTAAAGAATGCCGACTGTGTAGACACCATTTTATTTTAGTCATGAGAATGAGCATTTTATTTTTTCTCGGCTTGGAGACAAACCATTCATAGAATGGTGTTTCACCGCGATAGATGACACTAGTGGTTTTTAGGCATTGATCTTTGCCAAGCAATCTAGATTGGCACTTGATATGCTACTGCGCACAATTTCTGCACCTTTCGCCAGATTGGAGATATATGACGTTTTGTAAAATCGCTTCTTGTTTTGCTCGACAAAACGCCACATAGGGCGTCTATGTATTTATGTACATACACCACTGTATCTATAAATATTTTATAGGTGCTACAAAATGCTTCAGTTTTCGTAGCAGAATTTTTTCAGTTTCATTTTAGGCAATGTTTAAGATGTGTACTGCGCTTCAAAAGTGTGATCTGCTTTAGATTTCAAGCAACATTTTATTATATTATGTACTTCATGTGTGTAGCGTAATATGTTCTTGCCAACATTCCGCTGATTAAAAAAATTATGTTGCCTATTTTAGAAGTAGCAAATTAAAATACAATTTTAAGGCGATATTGGCAATATCATTTGACTTAAAGCACTGTTTCTACCTCAGATTAACCATCACCATCTAAGGTAATTGATGGTAGAAACCATCAACAGAGTCCATTAGTTACGGATGCAGTCAAGGAGATAAATGGTTCAATACAAGACACTTCACTTGGTGCATCGAAGCTACTATTGAAACTCGCTTATAAAACATTCGATCGAATAAGATTGATATATCGAACTGTGAGAACTTCTTTAGTAGTCATCAATCTGACTGGAATAAGAGATAATTCTGTCGAAGTCATCAATGAACCTTACTAATTAGTGAAAATTTCTGTTTCTAAACATAAAACTGCAGTCTCTTCTATATTAAGGTTCCATATTCCTTTATATAGAAAACAATGAGTTTTGATTTGATTTTTACTTTTAACGGCTGTGAATGGTAGTTGACTACCATTCACAGCCGTTAAAAGTAAAGATTTCTTTATTCTAAATCTTTCTAAATTCAATTTTCATAATTATATATTTATAGGTATTACGAAATACAATAAATTATCGAGTAAGTACTTACCTATTTTAAAAAAGTATTTGTTAAACTTAAATTAGTTGTTAAATAGAACGATGTAGGTACTTACTCTGAGCTAGAACTACAGTTATTCTAAGTATTATTTATTTTTATGAACTATGGAAACTAACCAACAATTCTAAGCGACTATCAATGTAGCCCGAGGTTCCATTACGGTTTTCAGGGAGCAATGGATTCTCCCTGAAAACCGTGAGGTTAATAGTGAAACTTGTGCGATTTAATTGAAACCTTTTGTGTCCTTGTCTATGTGCCGTAACGAGATATTTATTTGCACCAGAGTGTAAATACTCATCGATTTTCATACAGGCTTAAGCGTTTTATAAGGCAGTGGTTCTCAATCCATTGACAGTTTAGAATTGTGTAGTTTATTTTTTTGAAACTTGACCCTAGATACAATCAGCCGAAGTTCCATTTGCAGTGTATTGAATAGTGCAAGTGCAAGTTGCATGCAACTTGAGCAGTGGTAAGGTAAACTTGCATGCAAGCTGCATTCTTGCACTTTTCATTATGGCGCTCGGCAAACACATTTCCAATACATGTTACTTGCTCGCGTAATCGTAATCGTGTCATACTTGAATGCAAGTACTTGCACAATGAAATCGCAGTTCAAGTCTTCAGAAAGCTAGTTTTCAAAATCAATAATCCTAGTAAGTAATCAAATAATAACCTCAATCTATTAATGGTGGCCCAAATAGTGACGTTGTCTAATGAAAATCTAGCCTCCAGTGTCTAGTGTCATACTCAAATCAATCAGTTATTGATTTATTAATAACACACGATTTTGTTCACTCTGTATATATCTATACTGTCGACAGGAATATCAGGACCACGCCTGATTCAAAACACTATAATAACGTGAAACTGAATTTTTCCAGAAAAAACCAGACTGGTCCAAGGGCAAGCCGGGAGATCAGAAGGTAAAAGAGGAAGAGGTCGAGGCATGATCTGTTACCATCCCCACCAAACTATTTATATGTGACCATTGTATGCCAGATGACTGTCGCCCTGACTACCACTCCTTGTGATAATCCTTGGTTAGTTCAAATCTAGTGGGACCCATACCTCTCCCAGAAAAGCCAATGGCAAATTCCTCCATTATTTTGTATGTATTGACCGTTTTCCATTTCGAACATGTGAAACAAAACATTTTTATATACATAATTTATTTATTTATTTAAAATAATGTCTTTTGTAAGATAATACGTTTAATAAAATTAATTTTCTGTATTTATATTATGTGTTGTTGTGATCTCATTTGTTACCTTATCCCTTTGTTGTCCTTTTGTTCCAGATTTTAGATATTTTAGCGTATGTTGTAGACATTCTGGGTGACTTGAATTCACGTTTAACTTTTTAAATGTAAAGTTTCTAATAGATTTGTCAAGCGGTTGCTATGGTAATTTTATATGGGGTGTAACAAAACTCCCCTATATAAGCCGAAAGGGTGTGTTACAATCTGTATAATCTGCGTTAAGGATAAAAAATAGTTCAGGCTTTACTTTACAGGTTTTACTTCAGTATTACAATTTGAAGAAAAAATCTTTTTCTTGAGATAAAAGTTACATAGGTTCAGTTGATATATTACAGAGGTAATTTTACATAAAAAGGGTTAAAATGAATTCAAGGTAAACCCAAAATTACACATTATAGTACCTTGTGTAGCTAACTCTACAGGTCCGAATGTAAAAGGTATCAATTATCCCCTACCCCTCTGTTAATTCCAACAATAAATGTTTAACGATTGAGACTCCAGTGTGACCCTTTGTTACCCTCTTGTGAAAGTAGTGTAGATTGATAAATATACTAGTTCCAAGTGTGAGGGCCCTTTCCGACTGGAGACGGTCAAGCCTTCCGCGGTCAACGTTCGCACTCTGCATCTCGATCACGACCCTATTGCGATCAAAATTTTAAACAAACTTCATCGCACTGTACCTACATCGTCTTTCACTCATCTTTAACTTCTAATGGAACAATTGGCACATGTACTCGTACGTAATTTTAAATAGGTATGTTTAAATACAAATTGTATTAGCTGTTTAAATAAAATGTATTTAATTTGACCAGACCTTGCCATTCACGATCAGTAATTGACAGTACGCGATTGCTTGCTATTGGCCCATATTTTCGCTCCCTTTCAAACTTTCATCTTATTGGAGAGACGGCAATATTGAACATATAATCAAAGAGAGATACAGCTATCAGTTATTCTTTGCGCAATTTTAACCGGTGCTATCACCGTTGCGATTTCGGTAATTTTATTGCCCTCCTCTATAGGAGGGCAATAAAATTACCGGAATCGCAACTGTTTCATAATGCGGGTACTGATTGGCGCAGGGATCTGCGGTTGAGATGTGCGCCTATCAGAGGCGAAACGCTGACCACGGAACGCTTAGACCGCCTCATGTAGAAACGAGCCCTAATACTAAAGGGCTGATTAGCTTATAACACTTGAATGAATTCAGTCTGACAGAATGAGTCAGTCGATTGAATGTACGGTTGCTCTGTGATTGACATCATGTGAACAGAAACCTGTCTAAATCGTCGACTGAATTCAGTCTAGAGTGATATGCCCATTAGTTATTTGTATTCAGGATGTTATTTATACGTGAAGTTACACAGAAATACAATAGTGAACACAAATTCATAATACATTAGTCATTTTATACAGGGTGTTACTGTCGAAAACTAAAATACTATTTCAACTGATGGTAAGACTTAGGTATCGACAGATTGTATACAGTTGTAGCACGCAGACACATTAAGCCTAGATCACTCTGTGTTTAACGCTTGACGTCGATTTTGTATTAAAAGCCTAGATAATTCGCGAGTTAATGCAGGATTAAATTTTGGCGCAAGTCCATCTGAGTGAAAGAGATCAAAACTAGAAAAAAAAAATCAACATCCGTCCACTCCAGTCGCAGCTGTCACAACACAACACTTCCGGTAAGTTCGATTTACTTCAATTGGAGAGTTTTACTGCTTAGGCGTTTTCCAGACTACATTTATGTGAAAATACAACAGTCCAAAAATGGTGAATAATATTTTAAATCTGTTGCACCTTTTCATAAAAAAGAATTCCATTAATTTTTTGGAGAATATACTAATAGTTACTTTTAATTTTAATACTTTTATAGAATCATATGCAACACCGTGTATATTTAATACTTAGCTCATACTCGTAAAATTAAACTACTTGTTTACCTATTGGTACATAAGTGTAAGTACCATATGTTATATTTTTAATATTCCTACATTATCATTGGAACATCTTTAAATAGCCTTGAAATTACATACATACTTAATTTGCCATTTATCCGCTGAATCTCTGTTCCATAGTAGGGATGTTACGGAGTTTCGACTCCGACTCCGAAAGGTCGGAACTTTCGATTGATTTTACACCTCCGACTCCAACTTCGGCTCCTATAATTTTGAATCGGAGGTTATACAGAATATTTTATTAACTAGTGTATGACTACATAAAGGAATATGTTTTATTGCCGCAAACGTCATCATGAAAAAAATATTGGCCAGTTCAGCTCTAAAAATTAAAAAACAGTTTAAAATTTGAACTTCTTCTGAACAACTCTCTTCTACCTCCGCCTCCGACTTCGATAAATCAAATTTTAAACCTTCGGTTTCGACTCCGGTTCCGGTAAAATCACCTCCGTAACATCCCTATTCCATAGTATAATAAATTTATGCGCCTACAGAATTCGTAATCAAGACCCTGATGTATTTTCACTTAAGTACGTCTTCTTTAAATGAAGGCTCTTCGAACTTGAGATGGCTTTTACAAATAGAATCTTCGACTGGCTGGGTGTATATCACGCTTTAAACTTGATTAATATATCTTCAAATCTCTCATACCGTTTTTAATAACGTTAAAAGTCATTGCATCAGATATTTGGAGCTTAAAATTGCTTTTAACAATCACAAATAACAACACCACCATGACTCACATACAATACATAGTAACTTACCTACCATTTTAACCATCATTGTGGCTGGAGTTAATTCAAGAGTAATTAATGTGAATAAACCGAGTAAATTCATAATGTTCAATGGAAAAACGTTTAATTAAACATTGTTGTCTGAATTTGGACATTTTATATATGCTATTACAGGTAGGTACATAAAAATGACAAGTAGACTGGTATTATAATTTTCAATAACGGCTATTAATTGGAGTTGAAATTGCCCCGCCATAGCATTATATGGCTCTAAACTCGTTTGAAAATAATTTTACTGAAGGCGTAATAAGGCGTTCATGTTTGATAATACTTATATACAAAGAGGCAATACAAAAATTACTAATTTTATTGCAATAAATACTAATGATTTTGAATGACTTTCACAATGTATCAACTTTTCACAATTTTTTCAAACTTTGTGTTTAAAAATCTACAGAAGCTTTTGGTTCATTGTCACTATATTAAAAGATATCGCCGGTATTATTAGGTACGCATTATAAACCTAGGATTTGAATTTATATGAAGCACTAACAACTCTGTTCGTCTAGATAACAGACAGCGCGTTTTCCATTAAGCATTATGAATTTTAGACGAAATAGTTTACAAGTAGGGTATTCTCACAGTGTTTTTAGAGATAAAATACAGGTAGTAAATAATAGGTAGGTACCATTTAAGTAGGAACCTAGAACATAACATACTGTGAATAGAGATGTCGTAAGTGAATAATACAAGTTAGATATGGGGGCTGATGGGGGTGTATCCATTTAACCCTCTAGGACCTAGGACCTAGGAGACTAGGAAAAGCTTAAACTTTCATTTGGTTCGTTCTATTTTATCAGCTGTAAATAGTAGCTTTATTTTATTCCCGTAGTGTAATCAGCATTTGATTTACCGTGGCCCTCGGCATTACAGCGCAGTTTGTTCAAATTGATTGATACAAATTAGTTGATTGATTAAAGAGCAACGCTTTCGTTTATGTTTGATTTCGGAGCTTCACTTGAGTGAATCCCATTATAGGTACTCATTGAGTATTCTGAATAATGTTAATATTTATGATTTTAACCACAGATGTTTGCAAATGTAATACAAGTGCCGGTATCGGATACTAATTACCTACTGCCTGTCTGCTACATACCTTTCCGAATTGAAATGCAATCAATGTTGCAAGCATTTTGTAACACATTTTGCTAATATCACTAAATACCTATTGACGATCACTGTAGTAATTACTACATGCAATGTATGTTCTAAAAGTTTTGAAAAACATAAAACAAACAAAAATCGAGTCATTAAAATTCGAATAAACATTCTGCATTCGTATGCGAAATTCCAAATCTAAGAATAATAATTATCGAGTTACTGTTAGAGTACTAAGCCACTCTGAAAGTGGTCAATAGGTATTTTGATTGACGCAGTACTTACACAGTCAATTTGCCAGACACGACCAGATACTAAACATTATAGGAGGGAGAAGCAGGCGCCCCACCAGCAGAAGGTGCGCCGCCAGGAGAAGGGGCCCCACCAACAGAGGGGGCCCCACCAGCTGAAGGTGCACCCCCTGCGGAAGGCGCCCCACCTGCTGAAGGTGCCCCGGCAGCGCCCACGGAAGGGGCCCCGGCGGCTCCAGCGGAAGGCGCACCGGCAGCGCCACCGGCGGAAGGCGCAGCGCCACCTGCAGAGGGGGCTCCTGCTGCCCCACCTGCGGAAGGAGCGCCCCCAGCCGCAAGTACGAAAGAAGTAGAATAACAAATACCAAGAAAATATCTATTAAACAAACGCAAGGAAAAGTCAGTATGACCTACTAAATAATATTCCTAAAATATAATAATTTTATTTGCATAACAGTTGCAGAAACATAATTGACATCTCTATTATTTGTTTCATTTACAACAGCACCAGCCCCTGCAGAGGGTGCGCCAGCGCCTGCAGCACCTGCAGAAGGTATAAATATTTATTTCTGGTAACAAGTTTCATCGTCAGCCAAACAAAGCTGATTTTACAGTGCATCTAACCTAGCCTAGTATGTTCGCAAATGAAGGTGCTATGACTCTGTGAAAAGTCAACCTTGAGTGGCACCACCCTTGTACCTATTTCTGCCGCAAAGCATCAATGCGATGTATTGCTGTGTTTTTGGTTTGAAGGTTAGAGCCAGCGTAATTCGCGGCACATGAGGCACTCCATCTTATGTCCTATAAATAATATTATTAGAGAGTTTTCGATGCGTTGCTAACCTTGAGGACTTAAGATGTCATGTGAGATGACGACTTACCATCAGGTGACCCGTTTGCTCGTTTTCTCTCCATATACAATAAAATAAATTTTAATTTTTAACTAATACCGTCTGAAGATGAATTTGTTAGAGGTCTACCAACTGGCCCAGTATACTCCAAGAGTCATTTGTATTTTTTTTTGTTATACAGGAGCTCCAGCTGCACCTGCGCCTGCGCCAGAACCAGCTGCGCCCGCACCTGCCCCTGCTGAAGGTAATAATATACAAGCAGAAGTTCATACAGTAATTATAACATACATAAGAATGGTATATTAATAAGGTAAGGTTTCTCAGTGAAATCGTATAGGTTTATAAAAAATCTTGTGCCATGGGTGTAACTCATTGAGGTAACGAAGGTTCAAAAACTACGTAAAATCGTAAAAAAGTCGAATCTTTTGTTCAAGATTACCATAAGTCACCATAATTATGCAAGGAGCTTGATGGGTAAATATTATTAATGATGAGCTAGAGTTGAAATTGAAATTGAAAACGTTTATTTAGCACCACACCAGAATATAGAACACAATACAGAAGTATACAAAGATTAATACATGCAGCACAAAACATCCGGTGTGGTACAGTGCCAAAAAGGGTACACCAGCTCAGCATAATGCTGAGTTAGTTTTCTTTCAGTCCATATTTTACGCCTACATCACTTTTTTATCATCAATGTAATGATGATATGAAAGTAAACACCTACGTACGTACGTACGTACGTACGTACTACTAACATAGGTACTTACTTTCATATAAACACCATAATCAATCCTATCACTGCCAAAAGTATTACAGGCAATTCTAACTACGGAGTTTGCCCCATCTGATCCAAGCGATTGGACACCAAACCAATCCACTAGGATTACCTATACAACATCGTATCTTCCTTCCTTGTATGCAGATTTCCTCGAGTTTTTCCATTCATAGTTGGACAGTTTGTGACACAATCAGACCTCCTTCCGAATTCTGATTATCCGTCACACATAAGCCAACTTTACCTCTAATGATTTTCTCTAATTCTTTTTCTGAAACATATTGCCACACTCAATTTTTGAGCAGAAGAAATTGTTCATGGAATTGAACTGGTTTACCATTTTTAGCACCCGCGCCGGCCCCGGCACCCGAACCAGCGGCCGCACCACCACCAGTGGAAGGTCAGTGTTAAAATATTACCAGCAAACGTCATAGTTTGATGGTAGGATTCCCATAAGAGTCCGCCTGATACCCTTCTACCTTTCTATGTATTTTATTGTATAAGGAGAACAGACGAGCAAAGCTGATGGTAAGTGGTCACTGTCCCAATACACAACTCACCTCAATTTATAAAGTTATTAGAGTGTTTTCGAAGCGCTGCTAACCTTGAGGACTTTGATAGAGTGCCTCATGTGCCTTAATTACGCTGGCTCTCTTGCTGCTTGGCGGCAGAAATAAGTCAATGGGTGGCACCACCCCAGACTGAATGCAGTCACATTACTTTCACAAAATATCTCGGCCTTTGTTTAGAAAGAGTAAGTCTCTGCACATATTTGATGTTACACTTATTTAAATTTGTAGACGATGGTGACTACTTACCATCAGGTGGATGGTCGGTTTGTTTGCTGATGTACCCTCTTGTATAAAAAAATAAAAATAAAAACTAGAAACCCAGTCTACTGACTATCAACAAAATAACACAAAAGAGCCGAGGTCCTGAAGGGATTTCAGTCGATCTCTATTTATATAATAATGCAAAAACTATACAGATTTAGATGTTTTCACTCATAATTTTCCCTAATTCAAACAATACTAGTTCTAACTATAAGTTTAAGGGTATTTAATAAATAATAGTTCAGTAGTTAATTTGAACCGTTTCTTCGTTTCAGCTTCAGCTTAACCAGCGAGTAGTCCATTGCGCACACGCATACGTCATCATGACGGTTGAACAGTCCGTCTATCATTCGCTGACTTCATGGTGTTCATGATGCTTTATAAGTATTTTTATACCATTTCATTGTTACATTTGTAAATTTTGTATAAGAACAAAAAAGGAATAAAAGACTTTATAAATTACAATAGACTATCGCTTATTTTATAGAAAGGGGTAAGCTATAAAATGTTGACCGTAGGTATGATCTACAGTGATGGTTGATGTTCTAATTCTGTAAACTAAATAAACACAAAACCGGTCAAGTGCGAGTAGGGATCCGTACTTATCATAGATATTGAGAAAACAGTTTGTTGAACAATGTTTAAAATGTTGTTGTTGTAACTTTCAAACTTTTACAACCTGCGACTGTAACTGACGGACGGAAGAATGGACTACGGAGCGGTAGCAATTGGGCTCCGTTTTTCCTTTCGGGGTACAGATCTATAAAAACACCAAAAAAAGGATCAAAAGGATTCATTCAAAGGATTATCAGCATATGTTATATTAAACTAAATAAAATTAGTGAGCAACAACTTAGTTATAATAAACGCTGACCTCCGAACTAGGAAGTTCCTGTATCTCGGAGGACATCTCTTCTGTGACCAGCGCAAATGAATATGTAACCACATTCAATAGTTCATTAAAAATTAAGAGATAAAATAACGACAAACTATTATTATTATTTATTTATTTACAACTAAACCCGCATTTGACCTCGATCTCGATTGATGGTAAGCGACGATGAGGTCGACGATGGAGCATGCGGGTCCAGTAAATGCCTATCCATTCTGGCCTTGAAGATCCCAAGGTTGTAGGTTTCGGGAAATACAGACGCCGGCAGGCTGTTCCATTCCTTAGCCGTTCGCATAATGAACGAAGAAGCAAATCGCTTCGTACGAGCAGATAGGATATCAACAACATAAGGATGGAACCCCTCCCCGCGCCTGGTAGTCCGAAGGCGGAATGGAGATGCTGGAATTAGGTCGTGCAATTCCGATGCGCACTCTCCGAAATGTATCCTATAAAATACCGATAGACAGGCAACCTTGCGCCGATGTTCCAGACTTTGCAGTCTAGCCTCCACCAGCGATTCGTCATCTATAAGGCGCTTAGCGCGTTTCTCCACTGAGTCAAGGGCAGCCAGTTGGTACTTAGCTGAGCCGTCCCACAGGTGGCAGCAGTACTCCATGCACGACCGGACTTGAGCTTGGTAAAGGTTTAAGAGCTGTCCCGGCGTGAAGTATCGCCTAACCTTACTCAGAATGCCCAATTTTTTGGCTGCGGTCTTAGCTTTTGACTCAATGGAGCGCCCAAAGTAAACTGAATTATGTACAAAAACTGGGTCTCAAAAGCCTGTAAAAAGAGCCCATCTCTGTGCAAATGAGCCTGCAAAAAACATAATTAGATAGTTATTAGGTAAAGTTACTAGCAGAAAGGACAATAATATAATTAGTAAACGAAGAAAAAGTCCTAATTTCATTACTGCGGTCGTAGTTAATGAGCTTAGCAATCCTGTGTTACAATTATCGGAAAAAGCTTATGTGGATTATTGAGGGCCGGCCGTCATCCGGCGGACTAAACTGTTTATAAATTAGTGGAGTCCTTGGGATTATTCGGTTTCAGTTTGAGCTTCAATAATCTCAAACCGAAACCGAATAATCCCAATGGACCAATGTCCAAAATTTTGGGTTGTTCCCAATTGGTTCGATCGTTGGTCAGTCTAATCTATCCAGTGGTATAGTTGACAGTGTGGACATTATTTTCTTCTCCCGCCTATTATTATTACCCGACTGCCGATGGAGGGTAACGTTTTTCGTGTGTATTAAGTAGGTACGATGAATTCGATGCTCCAAACTAAACAGTAGACTAAAAAAATCTTTTTGAATGAAACACTGATATGAAAACATAAGAAATGGTAATAAAAACATTTATGTTTCAATCAAACTAGCTATCCAATATCATAAACAGATTACGTACCTAATCATGCCTAGTCTACCTATATTATTGTTTCGTATTCGTCTTTGCACCAATTTAGAAAGTTTTTCAAAATTCAACTTTCGCGATTCAAAACAGATTGTTCTAGACATTTTTCAGCGCGCCTGCTAGCAGCGCACCTAGCGGAAAAAATCCGCAACTTAAAAAAGTGCGAGATGAGCATGGCGCCGTTCGGCCCGCGCGCCGCTCCGATAAAATTATTCATTAAAAACCCAAAATCTCGTGCCACACGTAAATAAACTTCTCCAAAATCAACAAAATACACTCCAGCGCCGATCTAGATAAGATTTACAACGAAACCAGCTCTTGGAAGACCATCAGAGGGCCCTCAAGGATTCTTGGCTGAGGCTGCGCTGGTTTAAAAATCCACTGCTATCTGAACTGTCAAACCCTTTTCCAAACAACTATATTTACCTATAGTAGATAGGAATCGAATAGATGCCATGTATAACCATTAATCATGCTTGTAAAAATACAGTTTACAACTAAATAAGGTAAAAAATGGAATCTTCGGTTTCGGTTTTCACAAAAGTCTCTCGTGTCCAAATTCTATAAATTAGGCTGAGTCAGAACATACCCTCGTGTAGAATACGCTATGGGCCGCTACCCTAATATCTCAGCCCTTATTACTTGAGCTGAATCCCAAGCAGTTACGTTCCAAGTGAAAAGTTCCCGGGAGTTTATCACTTGAAGTGACGAGTTGTTAGGACAACTAAACATGACTCTATTTATTAAGTGGTGTTAACACGGGTGTATTTATAACTAATTGAATGAATGAATGAATAAATTATAATTTATTTGCATACATAACACACACCCGCATGCATGAGTCCTAACTCCTTCAGCACACTGCATCGATTTTTAATATTTTTATCTACTTATTTAAAATTCGTTTTCTAGATTTCTATGCATTCGATCCGATTCCATTTCAAAATAGCTGCAGTGTGCTAAAGGTGTAGAGGATAAATCTCATAGTCGATCAATTAACTCTGGTTATGAACCAATCAACAAAAAATCTACACATTTTACCATGATGTCGCATCACTCTGGAAAATTCCCATCTCGCGTAAATTGGGGTTAAATTAGCAACATTATACACAAAGTGTACCCAGAAATCTATTCCGCTTCCCATTGTTATATTTCGCGAACAATCCACGGGAACGGGACTCACAGGGCCCCATGAATGGGTAATTGAAAGAACTTTGTCGTCAAATTGTGCCGAGCCGGGCCACAGTATAAACCTCTGCTCTATAGGACAAAAAGTAACTCAACTTCCTTCAAATCTACACTACTTCTACGTCAAAAACATCAGAGGGCAGCGAACTAAGAAAGAATTACTATAGTTTGTTTGTACCATATCTTGGTACGGATTTCGGGGGTGGGAAGGAAATGGGTAGTGCGGTAAGGGATTAAAAGATAGATGCGTAACTCAGCGGTTAGGCTTACTGTGATTGTAGCCGGATCACATTACAAGGTATAATAAAAGAAAAGATAAAGTTATAATTACTTTTTAAAAACCCCGAAGCACGATCGGAATCGTGCATTGGATTATTTTTTTAAATTATGGAACCTTATGTGTATTTTAAGGAAATAGTATCGGTTACAGTTGACCGATTGCAATGATTTTAGTGTCATTAGAAGCGAGCAACCTTGCTCTCGCGATATACACTTACAGCACTGAGCTCGGCTTCATAGTGACTGAGCTAGAGACGCGCGAAAATTGTTACATTTTGGTGTCGGTGTCGGTCGGCGATCTTAGCGTACCGCCCATTCTGAATGGGAAAATAGGGTTCCCTGTCAAAATCGGTCAAATTAAAAAAAGAAATATAGAGTCTCCATAATAAAAGAAATATGTGTACAATCCGTACCACGCATACCTAGTTCATAGGTTTTGTTTACATTAGTGACAGTTATTGTAGGAAGTTTTAACTTTCGTTTCTTAGTTTAAATATTAATGTCCAGTTAGGGTAACTTTTATCGTTGATTTCCACTCGCTAACACAGTCTCGGAAATACAGCCCTTGAGACAGCATCGTTTTGCGCACGTGTCACCGAATCTCTTAACCTCCATGGACTCCTCGCAGTGCTGATACAGTGATAGTGCTTCGGTGACTCTAAAAACTGCTAGAATTTTGGACATTGTCGGCGCCGACGGGTGATCTCGGGCTGAGACGCTGATGAGTTGGTTTTTCATTGGTATTTATTGCCTGCCCTGGACATTCTCTCGTTCCCCTTAGTTTATTTCGCCCTCGAAAGATCCCTGGAATCGCTGGGGATCGCACTATGCCTGTGGGGACTAGAGCAAGAACCCCGCTACATTGTAAAAAAAATTAGTTGAATAAAGTTTATTTTATTTATTTATTTTATTATTTTGATATACTGTTCATTCTACACACTACTGGAAACAATTTGAGGCGAAAATGGAGGAGTTTCATCCAAGTTATTACGTACTCGTACATCTGATTACCTAATTTTGATTCATGAAACATGTTGGGGTAACAAACAGTTATTTTATTGTATACTTTCTAGTATTTTGTATGATCCAGTATGAATATCAGTAGGTATTTAGGTACTATTTATTTAGAATTACTAAAATAGTAGGTAGGTAACACTGAGAGAAATTAATATTTTTAAAACGTTAGCTATTTTCTCTTTATAATTTAAATTCTAATCGTTTAAGGCCAGTTAACTTACTAAAAACTACTATCTTGTTATATTAACTACTTAAGTATTTATTTTACAATTACAGAATGAAGGCTACGTCTTGCTATATTAATAATTTTAGTCATAGTGAAACACGCTTACCCTACACGTGACATTTCACGCGGTTGGTTTAGATTGCATTATATAATATATTCAGCGCATGAGGCGCCTTAACCTCGACCAAATAAATCTAGAAAAAATTAAAAATTTGAAAAAACCCACGCCGGAAAAACATTAAGCAGTAAAAAAGTAATGATATATAAACGTAATGCTTTAATTTAAAAAAAACATGCCCTAAAATGATAGAATATTAATAAAAAAATACCTTTTTTTATACGGATGACAGCGTACCGAGAGTTGAGGTGAACAACACGTACATACGTAGAAATAAATGTAAACAGTTCACTGCCTACCTATGGCGTGTCAAATTATTTTCATGGCATCAGTCACGACACCAGGTGCCAGACTTTATCATAAAATTGGTTCAGCCGTTTCGGAGCTAGATGGAAACAGACACATGCACACACAAACAAACATCCTCTTAGGTCAAACGTATATACCTTCTCCGTTCCGTCGTGGGTAATAAATAGAAGTGTCTTTATAGGTATCCCAACACTAATAGCGTTTTTACTTATGCAAGCTGATAAGCACTAAGAAAGAAAAAAATTGCAATATGTTTGCTTAGTAGTAAACTTTCCAACTTAGTCATTTTGAACTTTGCTGCTGAAGTCATTTTAAAGGTTATATAGAAATGATTCATACGAGTACCTTTTGTTCAGGAACTTGTAAATCAGGATTCATAAAAAAATTAACTTTAATAGATTGGAGATTTATCTATAGATTGAGGAACTAACGTAGACAAAGTCTGGGATGTCAAAGTTACACATGAATTTCATGCGCAGGTACTATCAACGGATATTACAAATGTGTACACTGAAAGAAAAGATTGTTTACTTCAAACAAGTACATGTTTCAATAATGAGCATATAATAGTCGTAATAGTATAGTAAGTAGTTTCGTATTTTTCGAAGACTTACGTATATTTACCGAGTGCTCTAACGGTGAAGGAATACATCGTGAGGAAACCTGCACACTGAGATGACTTGTGTCTAAAATGGGGTAGGCACAAAAGATCCTCAAGGGTCGAAGTGCCGCTGGGTTATTCCCGGCCCTCTATCATAAGATAAGATAAGATAGTAAGTGGTTCACATTCATCCAAGGAATTGTTCACTTCAATCAAAATCTTAGTCGATTCTATCATGAGTGTGTTCAACTGAATAAAGTTTCTTAATGTTGCTCTGTGCTCTAAATCAACAGTTATTTTTTCAGTGTACCGTGTAAGGTTTAACTCCGTTGTAATTACTGGCTGTGGCAGGCTGTCTGTAACTGAATACACGATATACGGCGCTACTGCAGAATGGTTTACGTGTAGGACTGTCTGTGTTTTGAACAAACCTAGACCGGTTTATGCAAAGTTTATGTATTATATAATAAATAAATAATGTGCAACTTCAAACTGGACTTATTCATATTTCTGTGTCCTTGACAGTGTTCAACATGGGCTGTACAGAAACAGCACAGAAAGGGTTCAATTTCTTAGTGATATCTACAGGGCGAGAGCAGTTTAATTCACTTTAGTGATGGGCTTAAGCGATCCTGGTTATGGTTTCTATTAAGCTCTATTGTAGGTACCTTTCAAGAGTATGTTATTTATATTTTCCGTCCTTGGCGTGTCGATGAGCTTATTTGTATCTAACATAAGGAAAACTTAGTAGAGCCAACACCATCGACGGTCTATCTGTGTTTTGAATAAACCTAGACAGGTTTATGCAAAACTGATTATGTAACACTAATACACTAGGACGCAAGAATAACGGGTCACTTAAAAAAACTGTGATATTTCCTGAAATATTCCTGACTATTATAACATACTGACATTTATACGAACGATCTATCTCTACGATTTTTCTGAGTGACCCGTAATTTTTGCGTCTCAGTGTATAATAAATGTAAATTTTCACTTCAGTCATCCGCCAATGAATGCGCCATTCGCATCCAGATTGTCGTGAGCGATGACGTGTGTGTTTCCTTTTTTCTTTTTCCTCCGCCAACAACTTAATAACGATATCCTCGCCACTGTTCTCCATAATGCGAATGCACATCGTCGATGTCAGGCATTGGTCAACACTCAAATACTATAAAGCAGATGCGAAATGTATTTATTTAAAACACGACATAACAATTTGCAATATTTGAAACATCTAAAATCCGCATGTAATGGACGCACCCCGAATAAATACCGACGATCCGTATATGCTCCGTACGGACGACGCAGTCGATGTCAGAGTAAAACAGTATAGATACTTACAGTTACACGTAGTGGAGGCTGGCATTTCTTCTGTTTTGTATTCCAGTAAGACCTAAACCGGAGAATGGGCATCACTGCAAAATAATTATCTCCATTGCCTTTATCTTCAACTCCATGGAGGTAATGAATGAGTCGCATTAACTTTAATTAAAATGGGCCTTCTCTTATAACGTAATCCTGAAATAGAGTGCGAGTTTGGTCAGATAAATAAAATAAATTACTTAAATTATATAAAAAAATCTACTAAAAGTAGGTACGTGAGTAGATACTTCTAGTTTGGGATCTAAGTAATACCAAAATTCTCTGGTTACGACCCTCTAGATCCCTCTTGAGGGACGGCCGTAACCAGATGGTTTTGGTTTCGAGGGGTTTTAGGGTGTCAGGGTTTGTCTCTGAACCAATCTGATAGCTAATAAAATTAAAATGATTGATAATAATTACCCTGGCATGATTCTGATCTTGTCTTGCCTACACTTTTGGACAGGGAACCCTCTATATATACGGGCTCTTTTTTGATAAAAAAATTCTACTGAATAGTATGTAGATTGTAAATGTTTTTTGGTGTCGCTCGGCATGTCGTTCGGCCCGTTGGCGTACCGCCCGTTTTGAAAAGGAAGATTGGGTTCCCTGTCAAACTTTATATTTAACGATCATTTATTTTAATTAGTTTTCCATTAAGATTGCATAGGTACAGACCTCTTTCTCGTAATCATTTCCTCTTCCCGAGGATTGCCCGGAAGAGATCGCTCTTAGCGATAAGGTCGCCTAAATTGTACCTCGTTGTTTCTATATATTGTTGGTTCTTATTTTCCATTTTGGCATTCATCAAATTTTTTATAATTTTACAAAAGGGTACTTATACGCGATTGCTCATTGATTTTTCAAAGATTTTCCAGACGGTGGAGAGAAGGGCAATAGAACGGTAATTATTTGGATCAGATTTTTCATTTTTCTTATAGCGCTTTTTAATAGGTCCGGGAAGACGCCTTCACAAAAAGATTGGTTTATAAGCATATAAAATGGAAATGTTAGCTAGTCCACACATTGTCTTATAAAAGATTGTGGACGCTCGTCTATCCCATTACTTTTTTGTTTTTCAGGTTTCTTATAATTTTATGAATTTTAGGGTTGTATGGCTATGAATATTCAGCAGGTTAGACCTGTAGCGCCTGAAGGCGTGGGGACGCTCTGGGCGTCGGCCTCGCCATGACTATTTAAAAAATTCCAAGTTCCACATCATTTTCATTTATTTTTTGGCCGCCATCTTTAATTATTTTTTTCTCTTGTAATTTTTTAGGATTCTCTACAACTTTAGTTCGAGAAGACCACATCGAACTATTATAGTTCGCGGGCTGATAATCTTACAATTCTTCCAGTTTCATATTGTGAAATTGAAGTTCACTAACTTTTTCCTGGTCATCATCAGATCCTCAAGGTTTCAGATATCGGAAACGTACTATTAACCTGATCATTTGAGCTCAAATTTGAACCATTTAGCTAGTACCGTTCCAGAGATCCCATCTGACACAAAGATACTCCAAGATATTGGAAACCACTGGTCCAATTTTTATCTGACCTATCTAAGAACACTCTCGACAAAATTCTAGAGAATTTTGTCGATAGTTAAATTAAATAAACCGGGTCCAAATCGGATCATTCGTTATGATGCCACAGACAAATACAGAAACAGACAAACAAACAGACAAACGTGTCAAACATATAAGGTCGGGGAAAAAGTCTTTTCGCATATTGTATGTATAAACTTGTAATAAAATTTCTTTGGCTGTACTATTTGTATCTTGCTGGTTTTGATGACATTAAAAAGGTTACATTACATAGCTATTTTGCATTTGTTTTTCTTTCTGTCAAAATGAGTGAATGTAATGAAGAAATTCGATACATTTTGTAATTTTATTACCAAAAAGGAAAAAATGTAACGCAAGCCGCGAAAAATTTTTGTGACGTTTATGGACCTAAGAGTTTCTCCCGCGTTTTTGTGGCATCCACGTCAGCTTTGTTTCGTTTTGTCTTGCAAATTATTACACAGTAGTGCTTTTCTAGTAAGAATGGTGTTTCTTGCTCGAAGAACTTCGACAAGATGTGAATAATGTGTGAGACAGTGAAGTAAAGTCAAATAAAACGCTGCAGCCCGATCCGTACTTGGCTGGATTTTGAAGAGCCATACTGCGTCCAGGACGCTTTCTGCTTTAGTTCGGATGGTACAGAAGCGTGGAAGATTCTCCCAGATAGCATTGAAATGTGTCATACCAGCATTTTAATGAAGACTTGATGAAGAGTTGTTTACATCAGACATGGCTGTATGGGCTCAGTTCCCTTTGCCTTAAAAAAAACAACGAATTATGGACCTAATGCAGTGTCAGTAAGAGTAGCAAAAAGTTGGTTTAAGCGTTTTCAATCCGGGAATTTTGATGTCAAAGATGCACCTCGCTCTGGTCGCCCTGTTACATAAATTTGAAAAAAATGTCTTGAATTTTCATATGAAATGCGAAGAAACTTTTTCCTCGGCCTTAAATATATATCCCTCGACAGGTCGGGGGTTAATAAAAGGTGCGCCAAGACTCAGAACACAAGGCTTCAAGTTATTAAATTTCACTTGGCTAAATTAAATAATTTGGTTAAAACATCAAAATCAACCCTTGTTTAACGTCCGGAATTTTTATCGTCCGCCTCAAATTTGATTTGAGTTAACCAAATTCTTCCTTTGTCCGTAACTCCCATTTTTGCTTTTACTTACAGGATATTAGAAAGGCTTTATTCTAAGGAAATGCAATTTACCGCACCGCTGCGTTTTGCTAAAAAATTCCATGCATGTTTTAATTTAAGGACGACGACCTCTTGCTGAAGTCAGTTATGCGCCCTTAAAAATCATATCACTATAATGTTATAAGAGGGTTTACGATTCGCCGCTAACTTCGAGGAATTAAATACAGTGCCAGTAATTACGTTAGATCTCTTACCTTTCAAAGCCATTCAATTTAAAACACAACATTCTAGAATTGCTGCTTTTCGGCTGAAGTAGGTAAAAGGGTGGTACCTTCCCAGATTAACAGATTGCTCATAGATTTTAATATACAGAGCAGCCGACTTCAACGGCGAGCATGCGTGAAACGACGAATGACTGTAGGTAGATGAAGCAAGAGAAATGTGCCAAGACAGAGGTTCGTGGCGTTCCATTATCTCCACCTACCCTGCAAGGGACATAGCGTGAAAGTTATGTCTTTGTATGTATGTACGTACTTCCCCTGGTTGACTCTACGCACAATAATAACCACCTTCCCTGTTAACCTACTGCAGTGCTACTGTTATCCTTGTAAAAGTATCATACCTGCTGATATTTTTTCATACCGCAACGCGACAAACAAAAGTAACTGAAAAAACAGACAAACCGTGGCAGACGTGACCTGATTGTCATGCAAAACACGAAGGACACCCAAATTGGGACTCTGGCATATATGAGGGTCATCTCTAGACCGGAATATGTAAGGAAATAGCATCATCTTTTTGTCATTACCTTATGGTTTCTAGAATAAGTACTAAATCCCACCAAAACACTTCTGTAGAAAGAGGCCAAGTCTCGTGTTGGTCTGTTTGGCCATAAAAAGTACTGAGATCTCATATATAGCCAAGTCTGTGGTATTCGTTCGTATTATGAATTTGGCACTTTAATATTAATCATAGAAAACAGAATAATTCCGTTTATGCATCAATTTAATTAAGTATGCATCCAAATTAAAAGATTTTTGTAACTTGACTGTTACTCAGAAGCGTAAAACCAAGAAATTGATTTATTTTGTGAATGTCAAGATTTTCAAAAAATGTGATTGTAGTTTGGGTTCTGTAATATAACGACCCCGGAAAAGATAGTTCCTTTTCTACGAGTATTATAATAATACAACTAACACTCTGGTTCAATATTTGTCACCTCTACTGCAAAATCCGTTCGATCCAGGGTGTAATGGGAGGGAGTTCTTATTAAAGTTATTGAAAATATTGATTTCCGATAACCATTGTCCCCAGTTCTCGTGGGTAGTGTTTTCTTATTTGAAAAAGAAAAATTATAATCCTGTTAAATCTTTAGTTTATATATTATATATTCGACATCATTGAACCTTTCTTATTCTAATTTATGAATAAGTGTCATTAATTCATGTATCATATATGTCACTATGCGTATCTAACCTGTCATTTTGTGTGTGTCATTATGCGGATGTAATTTTGCGTCCATCAAATCTTACGGCTTGCTTGCTTTTCGTATGATTATTGGCCAACCTATTTGTCAGAGTTGTTCAGGCCGCCCGTAGGCCTCTGACATGACTTAACGACTGCTGTAGAACGACAACAACCGAGACCGACTGCTTAACGTGCTCTCCGAGGCACGGAGGAGCTCAGATGAAATATGCCATATATATCTTACGGTGAAAAGTGCGAACTACCTATGATGAAGGTGGTTCCTCTGTCTACCCACTCGGGGATTAGGGACGTGAGAGTTATGCTATGCTATGCTATGCATTTTGCGTATGTGTCATATCGCGTACATATTTCATTATGCATGTACACCTTTTTTTTCGTTATCAAATTGCTATCGGCGTAAAATAATACTATTGCATCCCATATAGCCTTTATCTACGAGTATTTAAATAAAACATAACATCCGAACACCTTTACTAGTATAATATGAAAATAATCTAAAATAAAATAATTATGGGTATAATTATTTTCTTAATTAGTATCTTCAACATTAAGAATTCTTCAGATTGCAAGACCCTTTGCAATCTGAAGAATTCTTAATGTTAAAGATACCTAGAGTCTATCAAATGAGTTATTTATGGCACCCAATTTTTGAAAGGGAAAAAAGCAACACTAATATTGTACTCTTTACTAGACATTAACAGGATGTCATTTTATCCTGTATTTTGTTGTAGATTTTAACTTACACGGGCGCCGAAATCGACTTGATAGACTAGTAATAAAGTTTCTAATAAAATAAGTTTTTACGAGACGAAAATCATAACTAACACATATTATAAAACTACCAAATGCTGCCTTTTGACATGGTTTTTATTTTCCTGGTCATATAATGATATTGATGATAATATCATAGTGTGGGTATTAGGCATTATTTAGTTAATTTCATATTACAGTTACGATAATCGTGAAAGTAAATTATGAAATTAAAATTGCAGTTTTTGAATTCGCATCCCTGTCCTCGGATAACACTGGTGGTAGAGTAGATGGCAGCGGAGCAGTGAAATCAGGGTTATCCAGGAAATCAGATGGGCTGAATACTGGGTTATCCTTTACTTGGCTCCTGAAAGAAAAATATATTTGACTTTAAAACCCTTAACTACAATATACATGGTTATCGGTATACGACGTAATTTTTTTTTCAAAACTCACATCTATAATACGTAGTTGTCACAAAAATTACATTTTTTTCAAATTTTCAAGTACAATTATTTTTGTCAACTGTTTGAAAATCGGGTAAATACGCTCTCAAATCGCGAGTAGGTGGTAACTAATATTCATGCGTCATATGTTTTTTTATACTTATCTACTAATTATGTACATAACTACTCACACCATTTATACAAAGATTAAAAAATATTTATAAGCGTACTGAACCTGATTT
This sequence comes from Hofmannophila pseudospretella, assembly GCA_947369225.1. NCBI lineage: Eukaryota > Metazoa > Arthropoda > Insecta > Lepidoptera > Oecophoridae > Hofmannophila > Hofmannophila pseudospretella. The sequence continues at coordinate 11,418,999 of OX376316.1, forward strand.
AATTACCTAATTAAAATACCTTTTAAAATACCTAGTTAAAAATATATTTTTAATAAAAAATATTTTTTTTTAAATTGAGGCACGACAAAATCTTGCTTCCGTGCTTCTTATAGTGTTGTTAAGTCCTCCTCCAGGCTGGAGCGCACTTAGCGCTCGCCCCACAAACCCCGGTGAAGCTGTAAAGGTCATTAGGACCAAAAGCAATTGTCAGTTCGAAAAAAAAACGTGCTTCCGTCCGTTTTTATAAATAGGCTTAGACAAACAGGCAAACGGCCCACCTGATGGTAAGTGGCAAGCGTGGTCACCGTTACTTGGAGACACGTGCAACACCAGAGGCATTGCGTTGCCGGCCTTGGAAGGATAGGACTTTCTTTACGTTTTTTTTAAGCGCACCATGTACTTATATTGTATAGTGAAATATGCAAATTTTCCCACGGGAACCCCGTCAACGAGGGTACCCTGATCAAAATTGAAGTACGACCCGATCGTGCTTCCGTCCGTTTTTTTATAAATAAGCTTAGACAAACAGGCAAACGGCCTACCTGAGGATAGGACTTTCTTTACGTTCTTTTTGAAGAGTCCTATGTAATTATATTGTATTGTGATCAGTGATTTTGTTGGTGAAGCTTTAGCAATAAATATAAATAATAAAACAAATTATTGGAAATGACAATCTAACTTCTTTTATGTACGTACAATGGAAGACGCATCAAGCTATTTACTTTATGGAAACCTATCGTAATAGGTTTTCGTTATTATGTCTTCACATTCGTATGAACATTAAGTGACAAAGTACCAACGATGAGTTGTTGGCCACTGTACAGTGGGCAACACAAGCTATTACCCATTAGTACTTTGTCATTTTAACTTTTTTTACACATTCATACGAATGTCAAGGGGTCATAACAAAAACTTATTGAGACAGAGTTCCACAAAGTATAGCTTGATAATGATGTGTCGTCCACTGTACACTTAAGATGCTTACCATAACTGCAGTGACAGAACTGTTCTTATTTGTGGCAGAGGCAAGCAGGAGAAGTTACTGGCGAACCCAAAAGAATAACATCCCTGTAGATTAAACACCAGCCAGTCGTGGGGCGTGCACCGTGGCAAACGGATGGCGAAGTCTTGCATGATGCGATCGGTGCAGTCGCAACTCGGTCCCCAAAGGATGGCATCCTCCAATTTTTGTTCCTCATTTTCTGCAGTATTCTGTTGATCAGACAACTCTAAATTAAAAATTTAAGATCCCTTGGCGTAGCATTTTGGAGATATCCTTACTTTTTCCTGGTCTTCTTCGGATCCTCAAGGTTTCTGACGTGGGAAGGTCAAGGTGTGTTCTTTGTTTTACCATCAGCATTGCTACATACTTATACTGATGCAAAGGGATTTATGATTATGATTCTGTTTTTTTAGTATAGGATCTAAACTGCGAATGGCAATCTCCAAGTAAAAAAACCGGCTAAGTGCGAGTCGGCCTCGCCCACCGAGGGTTCCGTTCTCAAAAGAAATATTAAAAAATATATAAATGTTTAGAATTTTTTTATTTTCCCATAATATACCCAGCACCTTCTTCTACCATTACTAATTATTTCAGGGTTTTCGTCGTAAAAATTGAAAATTTTTTTTTATTATCGATTATACCGATTAGAAGTGCGGAATTCGCGGGATTTGCGGAATCGAAAATCCTCTAATCGAAACCATCATATAGAAAGAGATTACTCTTTATGAATCAGGAAGATCGATTAGTAAATATTTAACGTTAGCACACAATGCCATAAAGTCAGTAGGATCCCGTTATACCGAGATCCCGCACCATTGAAAAAATTGGATCCCGCAAAGGCCTGCGGGATTGGAACCCCTAGACCAGATCATGTCAGCTTGTAATGCAATATACTAACCCGAAATCTCTCGACTGTGTGCCAAGACTCCATAAACCTCAAGGTCCCATATATACCGTCGTTTAAATAAATCATATTCACAGGTTTATTGTCTCGGGTTATCTGAAATTATACAATGTAAGGTGTTTGAACTGTACACAATGTTGTAAAAACAGATGAATGATATTTGCATTAGAATTTAACTGGGTAAATAATAATTATGTCATCTAAATCTTAAATCAAGAAGTTACATGTGGAATAGAACTGACTAGCAACCTAGAGAGACTTAACTTGTTTCATATTTGATAAGTTAAATGGATTCATGGATTATGAATGTGAGACTTTATGTATGTATATAAAAATAAGTAGGTATGTAGAAAATCAAGTAAGTGTAGGTACTTACGTGGCGGATATTGTTAAGGCTGCAGTAAAGAGTGGTGGAACTGTCACAGAGATATCTGCCTGGTTCAGCGATGACCTGAACACTTGGGTCTGGAAACAGCTCTTCCAGGGTACTATTTACTAACTTGGATACCTGTGAAACCGTTCAGTATATTATTGTTTTCTTAAATCGCATCTTAAAACATAGGTTGCCCTTGACTCAGTGGAGAAACGCGATAAGCGCCTTATAGGTGACGAATCGCTGGTGGAGGCTAGACTGCAAAGTCTGGAACATCGGCGCAAGGTTGCCTGTCTATCGGTATTTTATAGGATACATTTCGGAGAGTGCGCATCGGAATTGCACGACCTAATTCCAGCATCTCCATTCCGCCTTCGGACTACTATGTTGTTGATATCGCATCTGCTCGTACAAAGCGATTTGCTTCTTCGTTCATTATGCGAACGGCTAAGGAATAGAACAGCCTGCCGGCGTCCGTATTTCCCGACACCTACAACCTTGGGATCTTCAAGGCCAGAGTGAATAGGCATTTACTGGACCCGCATGCTCCATCGTCGACCTCATCGTCGCTTACCATCAGGCGAGATCGAGGTCAAATGCGGGTTTAGTAGTTCATAAAAAAAGTACCATAACAGGCTCATTATTTAAAAGAGTAAAGGACATATTGCTTAGAAGACCATCTGATCCATAATCTTATTTTTGAATAATATATTTACGTTTAGATTATTAATCAGTTAGTGGGTTTTCCACGCAGTGATTATTTAAGTGATTGTCACACACAAAAATACCTTTTTGTACAAACTATCTGTTTTTTTCCACTGACGTTTACTGTTTTTTTAGTACAGTTATTTTACTTTTACTTTTTATTTGAAAATGAGATTGATAGTAGTTTTTGAGATCTTTATACTCTATTCTAACCTGGTCAATTCTATCAGTCCTATCACCCAGGAAGCCTCCTCCGATGTCTACGATCTTCATTCCCCTTCCTGCTCTTGCTTCATGTTCGAACAATGTCTTCACTCTACGAAGACCTTCCTGGTGGGCGTCTATAGATGAGCAGACACTACCTACATGAAACGCTGCGCCTACCACCTGCAAACATTTTTATGTAGTATAAGATTTTTTAGTTGCTGCCATTTCCTGTCTTCATTCGTCCTTCTAGCATGGTTCGTTTTGGCCAATGTATGCATTGTGTTTCCATCCAACTTTATGTAAAATGTTAGTTTAGATAAGTACCTGTTCTAAGTTATACTCCTAAAAATCTACGTTAACTAGATTTATGGACTACTACTTCCAGCAAGATAGCTTTTAAGTCGAATTTTCTGCTTTATATGGAGAGGTCTGGATTCAAACAATGCAATGTCACGTACAATAAGTTTTGGTTTTTTTTTTCGAAGATATACATTTACTGACTGCTTTAACGATGAAGAAAAACATAGTAAGGAAACTTGCACATTGAGATAACTGCGTGTCAAATGGGGAAGGCAATGGCAAACCACCCCAATATGAGCAAAGTGGTTCTACGAGTATGTGATTAATTCCATAAAATAACCACGACAGTCATCAATGAGGAATACGACTGAGTACTCGTAGAAGATTATTACCTAAAGCTAACTGTAACTTACATTTAAGCCAAGAGATGCTGCCTCTTCCAGTAAGTCCACAGCTTCTGTTTCGAAGTCGCAGCCAAATTTTAAGCCCAATTTGTACAGGCTCTCACCATCAACTCTTATACGTATCAGTAGGCTAGAATGTTGAAAAAACAACTTTATTTTAACTGAAATGTTTCTATGTACTGATTATTAATAACTTTCACTTTGAACCTGAAATCTCACTACTATGCGAAAAGCTAGCAAGTATTCAAAATTCAGGCATGGGCCATTATTCGCGATTCAGTTTTTCGATTCAATTCGATTCGTTTCAAACGATATTTTTGGTGAAAAATGAATATCCTGATGTATAAATTAATATTTTTCGGTTGACAAGCAGAATGCTACATCATCGGGACATCGGGCGTTTCGCACTCTCCGTGATCAAGGCCTTCGAAGCTAGACGGAGGGCTTTTTGTATATCTTTTTGTTGTCTAGTCTAGTCTAGTATATAATGAAATGTTGTACCTTGCATCCGGCCAATACTGTTTTATCTTCTTCAATTCATAGGAGGAATCAAAGGTTGTATGTTTCACACCCGTTTGTCTTGCATACATCATTTGCTCCGGTGTCTTCGTTGGCATCGCGTATATCATGCTCCTGTAAAATGTCAAGTTTTCATAAAAAATGTTGTAAATGATGTCATATACCTACATGGCATGGGCCTACATGGTGGATCCTTTCCGCATAAATTATTTTCGCATAAATTATACCTGTTTGTCAACAAAATTGATGAAGAGACATAAGTAATCTCTTGCATCTGGGTTTGCATGTAAGCTCAATTTGCCTATACCCTTTCCACAGGAATCGTAATACTTTTCAATACGTTGTCTCTATGGATTTGATACAGAGCGCGGGCTGCGGTGCCGCCAAAATCATTCTCTATCATACAAAGTCAATGCACATTAATGTAATGCAATGCATTCTGCCCGGAAGGCTCCGGGCAGAATTCCGGGAAAACAGAAAGCAGTCTGTATGTCAGGAGTTCCGCATTTAACTAGTTGGTGCTATTTCTCAATTGGTAAAGTTCTAATTGCTAATTCACACAGGTATCAAAATTTGAACGAATTGAGCATTTGTACAAACTGAGCAATCGCACCAACTATACTCATACCATTTATTGCTTTTCATGTGTAACAATTGGTCTTAAAAAATATATTTTATGATCATACATGAAACACTGAGTAGGGGTGCCCTACTCAGTGTTTCATGTATGATCATAAAATATATTATAAAAAACAAGAGATTATAATAAATAATAATAGTAATAAATGTTAACGGGATAAATTAAATTAAATTAAATGTCATTATAACTTATACTTATTAGTTACTATGCTTATGTAATCTTTAGTGTATAACTGTTTGTGATCCCTAATAAACTAAAATAAAATAAAATATACATAATTAATTTTATAGTTAAGTATTGGTTTTATCATCAAAAAACTCCTGCAGTGAATATAAACATTTGTTAAGAAGATATAACTTTAATCTTTTATTGAATATCGAGTCTAAAATTCAATGTTGAAGTTTTGTGAAATTTAATAATAACCCATAATTCATAGTCGTATCTACTACTTTATTATATATTTTTAAGGCCGATACTAGGTCTATACAATACAATACCTACTTACGTTGGACACACGTTGAGTCGTCTCAACTTATGTATTTCTCCAGGGGAAGCACAGTCGAAACCTAATCCTTGAGACACGGCTATTTTCAGCATCATTTCTGAATCGTTGGCTTTCATAGCTGGAACGTGATATAAACACTTAATAAAATTAAACAATATTGTCGATTGTTCTGCCAATATCGATGCCACTTAGAACTAAAATCTCTACTTTGATAAAAGGAACAAAGAGCAAGTGATAAGTAAAAGGCAAATATGTAGTAGCTGGTGTCAGTTTCCTCAATTCTAAAGAGGTCGTTATGATGACCGATACTAAGTTATTAATCATCATCATCGGCAGCCTATTAATGTTCCCACTGTTGGGACACAGGCCTCCCTTTGCACAAGGGGGTTATGGGCCATGATCCACCAAACGGGGCCAGTGCTGATTGGTGGTTTTCACACGCCTTTGGAAATTTTTTTTGCTCAGACATGCAGGTTTCCTTACGATGTTTTCCTTCACCGTTAGAGCAGTCGGTAAACGTACCTAAGTCTTCGAAAAAATCCGATAAACTCATTGGTACATGGCATGGTGTGGCCTAATGGCCACTAGGCCACCGACACAGCGGCTAGGACGCCGGACTCGCGGCGTCCTAGGTCCGGGTTCGAAACCGTGCAGTGCCATGTACCAATGAGATTTTCGTATTTGGTGAAGGAAAACATCGTGAGGAAACCTGCACACTGAGATGACCAGTGTGTAAAATGGGGTAGGCAAAAGACAAAAGATCCTCAAGGGTCGAAGTGCCGCTGGGTTATTCCCGTCCCCCTATCATAAGATAAGATAAAGGCTACCGACGCTCTAAGATACTACCTGAGGGTATTACTAGAAACATATTCGAAAAGAAACGTGAAAAAATATAAACATTGTTCTTTATGTAGGTAGGGCTGTATACTTTACTTATATATTTACTCACTCACTTTATACTTATACTCGTATATACTAACCGTAAAATATTTGCACTCTTGGCATCATCTTCTTAAAATGTTTTATCCGAATGTAAACTTCGTCCATGTCGAAGATATAGAAGGGCTCCTTCTGCAGACCACCCTCAACCATGACCTTGGCTACATCTCCTGGTGAATGGCCATCTAGCACGAAAGCAGGGTTGCGGTTCTTCAATACCCCATTCTGGATTTTACTTAACATTTTCTGAAATCCAACTTTTATTAGGCTCTTCACAATTTTTTTGGAATATAAATTGTAACACCAATTCTTGGCATAGCTAGTTGAAAGATATTTTTCTAGTTATGCCCTACAAATTTATTTTTTGGTTCTCTATTTTAGTCTGTGTACAATTAATCTAAACATGTAGTTTGTTATTACTGATGAAACTAATATTTTTTTTCCTACTCGTGTTAGATAACAATACGAGTAAACTCTACTCGAGTTATCTAGACATTTCTATAATCTTTTTTCCTATTAGCATTTCACAGAACTAATTTACACATCGTATTCTCCTTTTGATATCGCTCCAGGGTCCGCCCGCCAGACCAAATAAGAAACAGACTTAAAAATTTCACACAATATGTATTCTCTTGACCCAAAACCGAATATCCGATCTGGACATTTTGCGATCTTGACATTCTCCGAGTTGGACGTCTTGACATTTTACGACTTCGACATTTCGCGATTTAGTTTGTTTTATTTTTGTCAAATTATTAATAATTTACGCGTAATTTGATAAAAAATATTCGAATTTGTGCCCAAAATTGGTACTAGATGTCGTAAAATATTAATTTAAAAAAAAAACTATTTACAAGAATTTCATATCATTTCGAAATCTGGATAAAATGCAGTATATTTTCTAATATAGTTGGTTATCTTTCTGTAGTTTTTTTTTCGGTGACAGTCATTTAAATATGGCGTTCATTTTTGGTGGTTTAATAAAGATTTGAGCATCGGTGGCACAGTGGCTAGGACGCCGGATTCCCATGCGGGAGGTCCGGGTTCGAAACCATGCAATGTCATGTACCAATGAGTTTTTCGGTTATTTCGAAAGACTTACTTACATTTACCGACTGCTCTGACGGTGAAGGAAAACATTGTGAGGAAACCTGCACACTGAGATGACCAGTGTGTGAAATGGGGAAGGCAATGGCAAACCACCCCATTAAATCTGCCACGAGAGTTGTTCTATGTGATTAATTCCTTAGAATGATCACGACCCCCAGCAATGAGGAACACGACTTAGAAGAGAGAAGAGAATAAAGATTTACAAAATTATGATTTAAATTTACTACATGCTAGTAGTTTTTTTTAATGCTTACTTACAGAGGCAAAACGTTGTACGTGTTTACATTATATTATATTTAAACTTACAGAAATTGAACGGTAGTTAAGGTCCCGTAACAAAAGATCCTGTCAAACCAATTAACGTTATAGTTTTCTCAGTTAGGTATCTACTTATTAGAATTTTGTAGACGTTTTCCCGAGGATGCCAGTGTTGAAATGACTAGCCAAGGTTCGCGTCGTTAAATTTATCAAGGTATAAATGTAAACAATGTGGCGAATCAGAGCGATTTAGATAAGGCGATCAGAACTAGAGTTGACTGCTGAATTGAATTAAGTAAATACAATCCCACCAAAAACATAAATGTGAAAAATAATGCCAAGTTCGGTGCAAGGAACCAATAGGACTGTAGGCTTCGCCGTTAAAAGAATTGAGATCTACGAGTAACTGGAAGCCAAGTTGCCAAGTTCAATTAACGTTCCTTCAAACTTACCCATAGAAATATATACCATAGTATAACTCTCTCTTTCATAATCGCCGAGGAATTAGCAAGGTAGCAGAGCAATGTCATCATAGGTAGTGGAAATATATAATATTGTTTAAACATCCCTTCATTTTTAAACTTCCCACACTCACACATCCACTCACCCTACACAACAGATGCACACTTACATTATTACACACTCCCACGCAACCTAAACCCCCCCCCCCCCCCCCCCCCTGCTTAAGTTCTTACTAGTGTAAGGACTGTGAATCCTTTGTAATCTAACCGCACAAATAAACTCTTTTTAATATTATTATATATTGTTATTTAGTGGATACTATTTTACATCTAGTAGACGGCAGCGTGCCTGCACGTTTGTCCACAAAATCTTGCGGCGAAAAGTCGGAACCACCATTGAAAGTGGTTCCTCCCTCTGTCTAGCCCCTCGGAGTTATGGACACAAAATAGCTATATATTTTGTGTTGTAGACTTGAGTTTATGTATGTATGTATGAATATGTATTACTTACGTACGTAATATTAAGATACTCCCTGTAAAAAAGAAACTGTACATAGATATTTTTTTTAATTTCATTGATTTGTGTTAAAGAATAAACCACAGTAAAAAATATAAAAAAGATAGAAACTTTGACGGATGACTTTTTTTAAATTGCGATTAATCAGGATTTTACCCCAAAACGGTCTGTAGACCTACTCGCAAAGAGTTGCTTCCTAAATTAACACGCTTGTAACTAATGCCTTTATCATTCTTGTCGTCAGAGCTACTAACCCCACCAGGCAAACGTGGCGACAACCCATGACCACTGAATACATACAGTGACAGAACAAAAAACCCCTGTAGAGCCGAATAACCCCTCTTCGGTTCTACAGGGGTTTTTTGTTCCATCCATCCAAGTTTCCATCCAAAAAAAATATTTCTCTATCCATCCAAGTTTTTCAGTTATGGATACTGAACACCTCCCTTTCGACTGTAGGAGGTTTCTGTTACAGTCTGTATAGGGATATGACACTCTCAAAATCGACAGTTTCCTACCCAGTTGACCCCTGTTCGCAATGAGTTTAAGGATTTGCTCTATAGGAGTCTGTGATTTTGGGGGTAAGTCTATGAGACCTGTCTTCTCGCGCGTGAAACTTCTCTTATACACTCAATAAATCTGTGAACATTACTAACTAATAATAAACCCAAGTACGCGTTAAAATGAGGTTACTTTACTAAATCCAGACATAAATGTTGCGTCGGCGCCCGGCTTCTTCTTCCGTGTTCTATTTATTTCGCTCGTCTATTTCGCGCCTGTTAATACTTTGTCATAAAATTATGTTATGGCCAAATTAAATTCCAAGAAGGTTCTTGAACGTTATGGCTCTATTAAATTGGGTAAAAAAACCCTGTATTGAACTCATACAGGGCGATTCGTTATCAATACCTAGCGGAAGATATTTTTTTAAATTATGTAAGCATAGGTGGTCACCGTCGCCCATTGACATCTCACCTCACATCTCATCTCATCTCTGAAGAAATGTTATACTAAAGTATGTACATTTCTAGATAACATTTCGATAACGCCAAAAAAAATGTTGTCTACTTACATACTTGCAGATTTCAGCAGAGCAGAGCTAATTAATTCTCAGGGGCAAAACAGATCAAGTTTATATTTCCACCATTATCGGTGAAAATATCGACTCCCATAAAAACTCCCAAAAAAAAGTTCGTATGCTCCATTTTCGGCCTCATCACTTACCACGAAGTGAGATGAGGTTAAACGCGGGTTAAAAAACCTATATAACACCCCCCTTGTCGAGCTAGGACAGCCGTGCCTAAAGAAGCTGCTGTAATCCACTGAATAAACTAAAGGAGGCTCTTACTGCCTTGTGATATCGAAACAACAGATGTTGACGAATGAGACACAAATTGCTTTTGAGTGTCTGGCAGGCGTTTGTGCAAAAGAATTCTAGAATTCTAATACGCCGAGGGAATTTCATTAGCGTTTTGTTCAGTTGGTGTCGCTCGGAAAATACATGAAAAACATTTTTCCCAAAGTTTAACAACATACCTACTTAGTACTTAATAATAGGTTATTGTTAAATTAAAATAAAGAGCTGGATTTGAACTCGCAATTCGACCGTTTCCCGGGCTGACTCTGAACTCTGAACCAATAATTCAAAGTCACTTGCTTACACGACGCCGAATGTAAAAAAGAATTTAATAATAGGTAGTTAGTGTTGTAAATAGGTAATATGTAAGTACCTAGTACATACTTAAGGTCTATCTAAGTACGTGAGTCGATTTCCATATTTACAAATAAATAATTTAAATAAACTTTCCCGCAAATTAAACATAAATCTGTCGTAGATCGAAAATGAAGATTCTACTCTATATCTCTTAATAATGTTTATTTAATAATTAACCTTAATTACGTCATGAATCTTGAAGCTTAAGCATTGAAATATAAGTAGTCATTTGCGAGCTTATTCAAGTTATTCGAGCCAAGTTCAATAAATTAATCTTCATTTCGGTGGCTTTTTGATTGTTTTGTTTACTTTAGAGTTTTGTTTCACTTATGTGATTTAAGATCAGAGATACTTATTAAGTACAATTAGATAATTGATTATAAGTACTAGAAGTGGGAATACATAAGTATCTATACAAATAAAAAAAATATTATATTATATTATAATATTTACCACAAAAATTTTACAATTGTTTTTAAGTTTACCCGGTTGGACCCCGCACTAGGGCGACCCTTTGTCGCGGCGATCCTTAAATACATTACCAATATGTAATAGTTAACTTGTGATGAAGTGTCCTGAGGAGGTGAGCCTGGACACCTCAATGACATTAACTGGGTCCCTGGCACACGGCGTGCTCAGGGTTGTATATCTGGCTAGCTCTGGGGAGACTACTGAGGACTTTATGGAGTGAAACACGGATCACAAAATGCCATTCGGCTTTATTAAACAACGGGAGGATTACAACAACACATGCACTTATGACTATCGCGAGATACAGGGACGGACCTACTTCGACCAAGGCGCCAGTGCGTCTCGGAATAACCGAGCCGCAGCTAAGGTGCAGTGCGTCTCGGACGGACCGAGCCGCAGCTGGACACCCCCAGACGCTGTGCTGCTCGAAACCTCGAGCCGCACTGGGCGTGCTACCGACGGCACCGTGCTGCTCGATGTGCCGATCCGAATGTCTGTACTATGCTGCTCGATGCCCTCGAGCCGGGTTTTTTGGGGCGAGCGCTAAATGCGCTCCAGCCTAGAGGAGGACTTAAAAACTACTAAGAAGCGACTGCCTAAGGGCACCCAGGTGGGTACGGACCTCAGCTTAGGACGTCGCTGGGGACGGAGGGGTCGGGGAGAAGCGGCCTGGAATACGCCGATAGCGCGTGAAAGCGCCAGAAGCGGGTCGCCGCCCGCGCCGGCGCGGGCGGTATGAAGGTGCTGTGTGTGAACTACTATCGGGTAGCGGAGTGGCTTCCGCGATGGAGATCGTGATAGCGTCGTCGGGGTCGTCTAGGACGTGTCTAGGCCGACGTCGTCGACGGGATGTCGGTAAACCGTTAGTCGAATAAGCGGCGGCGCTTACTACTAGAGGGTTTGGGTGGTGGGGAGCTTGCTCGAAGAAGCGTCGAGACGCTAACTTCATGTATTGAGCGATCGTGGGTGCTGCCGAGGCGGGCGCTTGGCCGGCTTTTATCCTCCACGCGTGCGGGTTGCGGGGAGCGGCGGTAACATTATATCTATCTGTAATTATAATTATATGATAGCTATATGATGCGACGGTGTCGGTCGGTGCCTGGCACGGCGCTGGTTCTGCGGTGTCGGCTGGCGGGGCGACGCGTCGCAACGTACGCTGATACGATGATGTGCTGAACCGTGCATGCTCATCACAAACTAATTAGGACTCAGTGGTAGTTTACAGTTTACCTGTATACCTACTTCAGACAACAATTAGAAGAATCGGTATAGTTGAGATTGAGCGTGTAAGCATGTGTATAGTATATGTGTCTGTGAGGTGTGTTAGGGTGGGAAAGGGTGTGTGGGGCGAATCTATCTAAATCTTTCTTCTTATCTCTAATGGAATAATTAATAAAGGGATTTTATAAAGTTGAAGTAACTTCTGACATTATCTTGTAAAAGTACGAAGGTTGAACAAGTTGCTTTCAACTTAAAGAATAATTTAACTTTTGTCTTCTTAATTAGGCAGTTAATTTAAAAAAATTAGACGATGGCCGCATGTTTCTAACTGAAAGTTTGCTAAAAGTCTCATCTCGTTCTAGTCAAGTCAACGGCTGAAGTAAAGTTTCCTCATACTGACTTGCCATTGCCACGGGTAATGAGAATGAGGGGCGAGTAACCTAAAGTCCTTTCGATATTAGTTGGCATAGCTCAATAAAAATAAAAAGTATGAAAACGTTTACGGTACATGCTTATCGCTGAGAAAACGTCGCCTGGTACCGCGATACTCTAGTGAGTCGATAAATGATCATTTGACAAATACACATTTCGCAAATATATCACGTTCCAAATGTGTTGAATGTTAAAGTAACATTTAAAATATTTTTAATTAACCAAATAATTTGTTTGTAAAATTCGCTATTTTACAAGATAGTATAATTAATAAAAATAATATATGCAGCCGTAACCAAGTGAAATTGATAATATTCGGTTGTGGCACTCGCCGGCCGCTGCCGGGGCACGCTCGCTTCGCTCGCTCGGCTCGTGCGCGGTACATAGGCACCTAATATGCTCGTCGCTTCGCTCCTCGCAACCAAACTAGTGCGCTAAGCAGAATTTCATTACGTCAGATGTACTACGGTCTAAAATTCACTAGGTCAAATACATCAAAATCAAACGTTTGTCCTGTCAAACATTCACTGGTCTTCAATTGATTCACGCAAATACCTAAAAAATAAAATTTCTATTTTCAGGAGAGTCCAAAGCAGCGGCATGGCAACAAAAAACGCGGAAAATGGACAATTCAATAACTTTTATCATTAAACGTAAATAATAAATGAATAAGTAGTTTGTCAAGTGATATTTTAAAAAAAGAAAATTTTTTTTTTTTTTTTATTAAATAAGGAGAACAGACGAGCAAACGGGCCACCTGATGGTAAGTGGTCACCATCGCCCATAGACATCTCACCTCACTGTATTAATATTAGAGGGTTTTTGATGCGCTGCTAACCTTGAGGACTAAGATGGAATGCCTCATGTGCCGCAAATTACGCTGGCTCTCTTACCCTTCAAACCGAAACACAGAAATACAAGCATCTCTGCTTCACGGCAGAAATAGATAAGAGGGTGGTACCACCCCAGGCGATCCTTCACTTTAGGATCTACCACTACCAATTGTCTGATAATTATTTGTAAAATGAATTATTTATAGAACCATTAGTTTGTACAAAGATGAATTATGAACCATATTTTTGCCAATAGTTGTTCGTAAAATGAAAATTTGTAATTTGTTTTTGACATTTTTTTATTATTATTGACTACTAAACCCGCATTTGACCTCGATCTCGCCTGATGGTGAGCGACGATGAGATCGACGATGGAGCATGCGGGTCCAGTAAATGCCTATTCACTCTGGCCTTGACGATCCCAAGGTTGTAGGTTTCGGGAAATACAGACGCCGGCAGGCTGCACCATTCCTTAGCCGTTCGCATAATGAACGAAGAAGCAAAGTTATAAGTATATATAAATATATTTATTTGTATGGGTATATTATATACATATTATTGTAAACGGTGCACAACCTACCTTTTTCCACCAAAATTACTTCACCAGAAGGTTGTTTGGAAGAGATCGCTTTTAGCGATAAGACCGCCTAGATTGTATTAATCGTTTTGTATGCATTGTATCACACTAATTTTGTGCAATAAAGAGTATTCATTCATTCATTCATTCAAATCGCTTCGTACGAGCAGATGGGATATCAACAACATTAGGATGGAACCCCTCCCCGCGTCTGGTAGTCCGAAGGCGGAATGGAGATGCTGGATATTAAAATGGAGGGATACGATCGAAAGGACTATCTCGTAGCTGTGAGCATGGTCCGAAAGTGATAGCAACATTGGGCGTACTCCTATTTGAGCCTTAAAGGCTAGGTCATAAGACTGCAACGCAAGTGTCACTGGATCGAATCCACCTTTGAAGCATTGTGGTGGACCATTCCTAGCACAGGCATATTAGCCTAGTTGGAGTGGTTAATGGTTTTTTAAATATTTTAATTCAAACTTCTTGTTGCAAGAAAGAAGAGGTCTTTATTTACTGCAGGCGTTCGCGTACACCAGTCATGTATCAGCTGCAATGTTGTCATTTCCGTTGCTTGCTCCCAGTATCTCTTACCGCGCCAGTGTGAGGTAACCCGTTTTATAAATTGTACTTACGCTTTCTGCTGTCTAGTAATGGAATCCAATGGAATTTCCTCCGAATTACGCCTTCACTCCAGTCAGTGGAAATTAATCTTACTTTCAAGCAAAGTGCCTCCATTTAGATTTGCGCTTTTCATTTCGCTTACTATTATTTCCCTTTGATTTTTTATTTCAAGTATTTTTGGAAATTAAAGACGTAATATGTAAAGGTACTATTAATGATAATGTAGTAAATATATATCCATTGTCTTTCATCATCATCTCATCTCATCAGCCTATTAACGTCCCCACTGTTGGGGCACAGGCCTCCCTTTGCACAAAGGGGGTACGGGCATGCTCCACCGAGCGGGCCCAGTGCTGATTTGTGGATTTCACACGCCTTCGTAAACTTTTTTTTTCTCAGACATGCACGTTTCCTCACGAAGTTTTCCTTTACCGTTAATTATTCCACACTACCTTTTAATTTCAATGTCAAAACAAAATTTCTTGCAGTGATATAAGTAGAATAAAGGTACATTAACGTTCCATATAGTAGAATTACTAACCTCTATAGAACCAGTAACAGTAACCAGGGTATCATGAAGTGTAGGCACTAAGTGCATTTTAGTGTCATGCGGATTTTCATTGCAACTGTACGGAACTCCGGACATCAGGACGAACCGGCGGGCCATAGAGACTAGGTACCGGTAAGAGCACATTTTCATATAACATTTAAATCCTGACCAGGAATATAAAAAATGGAAGAGACACAGGGACTCTGTGCCGCAAATTTTATGTATGAAAATATCTTATAATGACTAACCTCGCCCTTGACACTTCCTCATCTCTCTGATTATTTTATGGCTAACTTTGACCTTCTTCCTCATCTCTCCTGATTATTTTAACCAAATACATTTCACTCCAAAATAAGCTTGGCTTATCGATAATTTCAATTATACTATTTGTTTTTACATGGCTTTAAAATTGTCGAAGTTATTAGCTATTAAAAGGCGAGCAAAAAGTGTGACACACTGCCCGAACATGTACCCAGACTCCCATACTTCACGAGTTATAATTTAATTTAATTTATTTATTAGGTAAACACAACAGATTACAACCATAGAAATTACAGAAAAATCAATATAAAGTTATGAGCTAGGTCGTAACCCTTAACGTGTAAACACAGCATGGTTAGGAAGTAGAAAATTAATTGTTGTACAAAATTGAGTTGGGAAAAAATACGATTGAATGTAATGACTTAAAAACTTATACCTATTTGAAAAATAAAAATAATAAAGTAAAGACTTTAAAGTAGGTGCGTGGATAGCTCACTTGAGGACATCCTCAACCCGTCTTTTAAAAACTAATGGCCTAGGATCAAATAAGTCTATCGATGGCTTATTGTTGCTGTTCGAAGAGATTTCGTTAAACAATCTACACATTCGCACAATAGGGTTATAGAATGATGTGTTGTTCTTAAAAACATTTAATACAAAAGGTTTTAAAGATATCTTCATATCGAAACCCGCGCCATAATGGGGAATTAAATTGTATTTACTATTTTTTCATAGCGAACTCCTTAACACAGATTATAAAACTAGCAATGGCACCCTTTTGAGAAGGTTTTTATATTCATGGTATACAAACTCATAGCAGAATTTATTTCTTCAATTTCTACCTAATTGTTAAAAATCCAAATAAGCAACATTACAATAATGAATGTGAAATGTTTGGACAGAATTCTAATTGTAGATTCCTTAAAGTTATGGCCCGAATGCGGTAACAGGTGTTTCGTGAAACCCGATCCTTGGAACTTCCATAAAGTTCCTTCCAACAGTTCTAATAATAAATGTGACTGTACGCGCCATAAGCCGTCAAGATTTCACGACATACAGGACGGGGTTTAATTCTATTCGTAACAATCCAACTGTCAAAAGTAATCAAAACATGGAAATTGGACTTGTGTCGCCCTCTCCTTTAGAAAGATAATGTGAGCACTGTCAGCGAGCCAAAGGGTTTGTGCAAATGCACTTTCAATGCCCGACTAGTGTATGGGAAAACGCTCACATCGCATGGACCAACTGGCAGACGCGGTTTCCATATTGTAAAACTTCTCTAACGAGCTCTACATAGGGCGAATTTCAAAATCTTTGGTCAAAACCATTATGAAATTCACAAGTCATATTTCATATGTCCTTAAAGTTAAATCTTCACTGAAATACATGCTCTCTCTTTCTACGCCATAGCTTTAGACAGAGATAACACGAGACGTAAGGAAGTTTTAACGTAAAGAACGTTTCTTGCAACTCACTATAAGAAAGTATGTCTCTATATTTGATTATGAAGCAAAATGTCAGCGAATAAACGCACCGCTAAATTATAGTTTTATATCTTGACCAGAAACTTAAAAAACTTTGTTAAGTGGGCGCCATTGGTAGTTTTATAATAATAAAAGTTTGTTATGAAAAAAGTAAGTACCATTTAATTCCGCTATATGGATGTACGATTAAGTAATATATCTTTTGATCAAATACCTTTATTTGTCTAAATCCAAAATGATGATTTTTTGAAAAATGAAAATTTGTATGACGAATTAAACAAATAAATATAAAATTGTCCCAACCTACAATGAATATATCATTTTATTAATTTTCTATCCTTGAGGTATATATGGTAGGTATATATTTCCGAAAATGTCTGCCTCCCAATGTGGCGCAACACATCATAGCCAATCATTCTGGAGCATATCGTTGCCGATCATGAATATATGATTAATTTTATATATTCAGTTATTCTGATTCAATCATGTACAGTATATAAATGGGTAACAAACAGAATATATGAATGGACTGAGATCCTGAAAGTAACTTCTTGAAACACAAAATTCTTCAAATCAATTGATTCTTTACAGTAGTGAAAGTGTTGAACCAAGGTTAATCGAGTTGAGATGAACACACTAATAAATGGAAAATATTAAAAATAAAGATTCCTTCCAGCGTGTCGCACCGAGGTATTGTTCCCAGAATGCTGGCAGCATTACCTCTGTGTATGGCAAGTGAACAATCTATATAATAAAAGTAAAAATTCAGGTAAAATGATGACAGATTAGTTTTAACTGTATATTAAAACATATCGAGACACATGAATGGATTTCTGATATATCGCACACAGGGAAACCTAGTTGGGAGTCAGATAGCCAGACATTGAATAAGGGTAAGTGAGTGCATATATTTTGAGCCCTGAGTCAGGTTACATCTTGAAATAACTAATGGAGTTGGAGGCCGTTTGAT
This sequence comes from Hofmannophila pseudospretella, assembly GCA_947369225.1. Classification (NCBI taxonomy): domain Eukaryota; kingdom Metazoa; phylum Arthropoda; class Insecta; order Lepidoptera; family Oecophoridae; genus Hofmannophila; species Hofmannophila pseudospretella. The sequence goes on from OX376316.1 coordinate 11,436,978, forward strand.
GATGGCGATGAGCATCAGCTAATCTATTAAGATTAGAGACAAAAGAGAAGTTACAATTTAGCAGCCAGACCAGTAGCAAAAACCGTAACACCATTTTATTGACTTTTATTGTACGTTTACCCCTATGACGAGTGTCGCGGTACAAACGCTTCGCCTACAGCGGCCTCGTTTTTTTATCGCATCGTTCAAAACACTTGCTAGCTCTATCTCAACCCTTGAGATATCCTTAAAGTGATGGCCTATTATCTCTAAAGACACTTTGAACAACTAGCGATTAGCGAAGCGGTGACGTCATGAGCCCCCGTAGCCGTTCGACCCTCATCAATTATAAAGGTGTTGCTGATATTTAATTACTTGCCTGTAGGTGCCCGTAGCGTAGTTAGAAGTTAATGAGTTTCCAAAGTTTTCAACTGGTACTTAAGTACTTAAAATGTTTGTACATGTGTAAATGTTACGGACGAAATATGTTGCGATAAGTAAGCGAAAAATGTATAATGTTTAGGAAAGAATTTGTATGCGATCTTCATCATCATAGGTATTTACATCTACACAAGATTATTTAAGCGTTTAATGGTTAATACTTGCGGTTGTTTGGTACTTGGTGAAACTTGTAGTACATGATTAGACTTAAATAATATACTGTTTCACGGGTTTTTATTGTATTTTATTAATTACGACCGGATTCGTTTACACATCTTCAGGTATTAACCAAATCAGGTATACCTGAAGATGTGTAAACGAAATCGGTCGTAATTAATAAAATACAATAAAGACCCGTGAAACAGTATATTATTTAAGTCTAATCATACGCGTTTAATGTCCGTGGCGATCGTATCATCATCATATCGTATCCGAGCCATTGAAGTCTTGCAGTAAAGACTTCAATGGCTCGGATACGATAATAAGAATGCAAGAGGATCGGGTGGTGAGAAAAACATACTGTCAGGTAGGTAGATGTAAGATAAATCTACCTACAACATGTTGTTATTATACCCAATTAATAAATATCAGTCATTGCCCTACTACCGTGGTTTCATTGTGTCTTCCACATAGTTTTACACATACCTGGCGACATAGACAACACTTCGTCGTCCAGTAGAATTGTAAGCTATTGGTGCAATTTCTCAGATTATTCTAATGCTCAGTTTGTTCAAATCCCAGGTCGCCCCAGATATCGATGGCAAGACAAAGTGACCTGCATGAATTACACTCCGACAACTGGATGGAAGTGGCTCGAGAAAGGGAGCAGTAGCGTGTCGTGGTTGTGGAAACCACTATGCACTTCGGGTCATTAAGCCAGCGGAGTAAGAAACGTTCGTGACTAAAAAGATCGATGGGATGAATATACCTAACTAAGGTTAATTATTGATTGGAAATATGCAAATGTGACAATTTTTAATTTGAAGAATTCTTCTCCTTTCTTCTCTTAAACGCCTTTTTCCTATCTTGCGTGCGGGTTTATTCCATCAAACAAGACTCTGTGGTTTGCTCCACATGCGAGCTGTTAACAAATGACAACAAATGTTTTATTCGTAGAAGCTTCTAGAACAAATTAGGTGGAGCAAAGCACACCCACGCTAAATACTCAAGACAGCTATAAGGCCTTAATGATAGTGGAATCTATAAAATGATCGACTAAGGAAAATAATTCATGTTTTTTTTATTTATTAAGTATTTCATGATTTCTCGACAAAGGCAATAAGAAAAGCCAAATGAATAAATAGGACAATTCTGAAATCTACACGAAAGGAAAATAACGAGCGAGATGCGAAAAGAAAAATAAAGAAGATTGTCGCCCTGCCACTGCCATACGCCACGTATATTGGACGAGAGCCTCCGGTAAATTGAGCAAATGCGACCTGTGTCAGCATTCGACGGCGCTATTCTCGAAACTGCGGAAGTTTAACGTTTTTGAGAAAAGTGCTCTTTATGTAATCGCCTTTTAGCCTTTTAATAGATAATCGAATAGGGAACGACATTTTTCCTGTTCCAATAAAAAATCCTTCAGATTTCTTAGAGAATTTATGGAGAATTCAGGATGCCTCAAGCATCGATGCGATATCAACCCGACATAAGAGCCGTACAAAGGGAACAATGCTTTGATTTACATCGCTGTCTTTCTACGTTTAATCGATATATAATATATTTTGAGTTGCAAACAAATATACTTGTCAAATGAAGCGTAGACCAGTTGTTGTTGAATTTCGACCATTTTGATTTTCGGTGATATGTAGGTCGTTGCATTGCGACCTCAGTGAAAAATAAAGAAATATTTAGAATTTTTCAAACACATCTATCGAATAATCGAATGACCATTTCTGTTTATGATGTTAATCAGCGAACATGGTAACATAAGAATTTAAATCTTTGTTTTTATTTATTTATTTTCTTTTTACAACAATAAAAATGAGACATTGTACAAAGGATAAAAAAGAGAATAAGAATCTCTAAAAGATATTTCTTTCAGCAAACCCGCGAAAGTGAAAGATGCGTTATAACTTTTATAAGTTATAAGTTTTTCAAACTATTACGCTCATAGTTTTCAATGAACTGAAAACTAAAGAATAACCGCCCGTGTTATCACACTGGAGCACGTTTACTGGGGTATTTGCTGGGATGTCAGTGACTTGCAGACATGTTGCCTCAAAATGCACCACATCATGGTCGGTATGCGGAGATAGCAAAATGTGGCCATTTTCAGGGTAAACTGAATTTTCCACTCTTTGTGGGTAAGAAGTAAGCTAAAAAAGGACGTTGCCGCAGAGAGAATAAAGTTTGAATTATGTATATGAGTCGAGTTGAATTGAATTGGGGCGAGATGAGTCAAGTTGTGTCGAGTTAAGGCGAGAAAAGACGAGTTGAATTAAGTTGAAACAAAGTGAATCGTGTCGATGTTTGAGGCGAAGTGAGTGAATTTATTTATTTACACTTTAATACACAAAAATGAACATGAGGCGAGCTTAATGCCTTGGGACATTTTCTACCAGCTAACCATTGGGTTTTGTAGAAATATTAAGGCAAATTTCTAAGTGTTCGGTTCGATTCTGCTTCAAAATTAAGTAAATAAATTAAATTAATTATTTCATTTCATTTCAATTAATTTTATATTCATTAGGTATATTTGGTTTTGATTGATAATTACTTAATTTAATTTTAATAATCAATATTATGTTTGTTTGCTACACCCAATGGATAAAATCGTGTTGATGTACTGATGTTGATGTGTGTTGTTGTTGAACGTATGTATATATTTATAAGACCCACAATGTAAGTACACGCGATTTATGGCAAAATAAATGAAATGAAATGTCTCATTTTTAATTGTTTTTATTAATTCTGGTGTTGTACAATAAAGTGTAAATACATAAATAAATAAAATCTCTACGTTGTGCTAAGGGCTATATACTTAGTTGATTATATGGCCTTTGTAACGCCTAGACAGAACGTATTGCGCAACACAATACTTGTACAGCGATCCTTTTGCCTTATTAGGCTCAGAGTGTCGACGGTTGTGTGGCGACCATTGTTAAGTGTCCATGTAGGTTGATCCTCGACATGACTAATAATTGTTATTTATTTGCTCACACTTTTTACGATTATTTCAAAAAATCGAATTTGTCGGATTTGCCCATGTTTGTTTATGTCATCATCATCATCACCAGCCTATTAACGTCCCCACTGTTGGGGCACAGGCCTGCCCTTGCATTGGGGTTATGGGCCATGATCCACCGAGCGGGCCCAATGCTGTTTGGTGGATTTCACACGCCATCGGAAACTTTCCATTTCCGGTAAATGTTCGTAAGTCTTCGAAAATATCCGAAAAGCTCATTGGTACATGGCATGGTTTCGAATCCGGACCTCCCTCATGGGAGTCCGACGACCTAGCCACTAGGCCACCGACGCTTTTTACATGTCGCATTTATTTGACTTGGCAGAATGAATGATACATTGACATATCAATGGTCTCGTCTATGGACAGGTTACAGATAATGAAATATTATGTGGAGAAGGCCATGAAGTTTGTGAAATTGGTATTAATAAATCATCAGGCGCTTTTCGGGTAATATCGAATATTTCTGAGAATAATCAAAATAAAAATAAATTAGTCAAACTCGGACTTTAGTTTAATATATTTAATAAATACATTAAATTGTCGTTGAAACAACACAAACACGCGATAATTGTAAAGTTGTACTTATCTATTGCTGTGAGGAGCTTCTTAGCTGAACAATAATAATTGAACAAAAGTGTTCAAACATAGACCTTGATAGAGGTTTGAAGTACATATGTGCAAAATATTAACTTATAGGATCAAGTCGGGTCGTCGCTAGAGGTTGACAAAAATCCTTCAATTGGCGACTGTAGGTCCCTTAAATAACGCGTTTGTGAACAAGGAGGAGGGATCCTCAGGTCTTTAGATTCTGGTTCTAGCTTAGTCTACCATATGATAAGGACAAGATAAAAACGACTTCGCGAATGCGACTAAATACAAGAGTTTACAATGGCAGGAACATACAAGTATTGGCAGGAATCAATATGAATGTTTATAATTTTTTGTCAATTTATTTCTCCCTACATATAAGTAAGTTAAAACTGTGAAATATTTCAATTTACTCTTTCATTTTTTTTAATTAACTATATAAATTGTGTTCGTAATTAAACATAATAATAATTAACTAATGAATCATAGTAAAATAATTACATTAACAATAAATTATCAGCTAAATCAACAATAAGAACTGGAAATTGATTACATTCATCATAAGTGTTTCATCTACCACAGGGGTTCCCAAACTTATTTTGTCTACCGCCCACTTTGAGAATAAATTATTTTTAGCGCCCCCATTTTTTCCCCTACTTAAAAACGTAAGTGTTGAACTTAAGTAGGTACTGCTTATCTATTACGCGCGAAACCGCAAATGAAAATAAAATAAATATTACGTTGTTTATATAGGATTGCATAAGCAGCACGCACCGACAGGAATAAAACAAACATGCATAAACTCGTTTATCTCATTCGACGCTCAATCGTACTCAACAAGTAAGAACAAGTATTATATGAACCAGCCAATTGATACAGGAATGCACAATTCAGGTTATTTAACAAAAACTTGTTAAAACATGATTGCCCGCGGTCTACTATCTACGAAAATTACCTATCTAGGAGTACTAATAACTATTAAAATGCGAAAGTATGTCTGTTACCTTTTTATTTGTATGTTTGTGTCTACTTTCATTTCGAAACGAAGCGACCGATTGACATGATTTTTATGTCATATATTCAATAAAACAGGACAGATATATGAACTACGCGGAGAGAAATAGCGAACCGAGTTTGAGCAATCTCTTAACTAATATTAGTTGATGTTCACAAGTTGTAGTTGAGAGTCGAGAGCTCATGCAGTCGGTGTCTAAGAGGCCTCTTAGCTAAATGAAATTACAAATCACCCCCCAAGCCTCTACACAACGCCCCCCTTTTTTTTCTGGGTCTCTTACCGCCCCCCTTTAGGCCTGCAGCGCCCACAAGGGGGCGTTATCGCCCACTTTGGGAAAGGCTGATCTACCATATCAATAAATTATATAATAAAGTCAAAAATTTCAAACTAATTTTACATAGTTTTAATTTTTCAATGAAAAGTAATTAATATCAATGTTACGATTCGAATTTAGTAATTTAAAATACGTATTACCCTCAATGTCAATAATTAAAATTCGTCACTATCTATACTACACTATGTATATAATATAATTTAATGCACTAACCCTCCAGGCTATATTCGTTTCCTGACAAAAAAACTTTCAGTATACAAGTATATTCTATTTTTTTAAATTCCATTGTTAGTCTTGAGTACATACCATTGGCTGTACATCTGCAAATAACTAGATACAGATAGAGAGAGCCACTTCTGGCCGCATTAACAATGCATCTGCTACCCACGCGACAACGGCTTCAATAACCACGCATCTAACTTCGTAACAACCACGGACCAAATCGTTCACAATTTATAGATACTGACTATATAGGTATAAGTATTACGTAATCGTGTACATTGCTAGCTAGAGAGAATGAACCTGGTCCGAGAACATCTACGACAAGGTCCAAATCAATAAGGTATTATTGTGCTAGTTCACTGTTAAATACAATACAATAGAGTTTACGTATTTATCTGTTTAGCTATCGAGTATAAATATTTATAATGTTATTTTATTATGCACAAATAGAAAATATAATATAATATAACACTAAAATAATACTAAAGCTAAAACTAAACTAAGGCTAAGAAAGCTAAAGATAAAAAAAATGGGTTAAGTCCCCCACATCCGGCAGTGTACCCAAGAGATTGGCTGCGTTGCCCCGTTGGATAGCTAAGCTGATCCGCTGGGCCAAATAGGAGCCAGATCTTGGGTCTTATGACGCGCTTATAATTATAGATTTATTTGTACATCATAATATATTAGTATTTATATGTTTAAATATTATGTATAATATACTTAATATTAGTATGCATTTTTTTAAAGATTTATGTATATGTATTTTAATATGTATTATGAATAACTATTTATATATGTGTGCCAGGGATCACTCCCTAATGAGACACTACCGGAACACAAATTGATATTAATAATTATAGATTAAATAGTTGTTATAAATACCATTAAAGAATAATAATAAACAGAAGTAAAATATTAGGAAACGTAGGAAGGAACTTAATTTTTAAATTATACATGAGAATACAGGAAGGTATGTATTATAATATGTAGGTATTATTGTATAAAATAAAGCGAAAATAAAAAATAAAGCAAGCAATGAAGATGAAGGAAGAAAGAAGAAGGAAGGATTAAAGTAGGTATCAAGAAATAAACAAATGACCAGTGACATTACTCTGTGACCCTCGAGGTAAGACCAAGTTTGATAGCCTAGTAGTACAGGTCAATGTTATAATATAATTATAAGTCTACCTTATAATTTTTATATTTTTTGAACAACTATTACAATATTATAACGGAATGTCCCAAAATCAAAATTGTAGTCAATACATCCTAATACTCGTACTATAGATTATTAAAATATGTGGAGTTATTGAATATTTTTTTAAATGCTAATAATTAATAAATTAGCTAACTAAAAATATAAAAACTACAACAATTATTGTGCAGTAAATACTGTTTACTGTTCAATTTGCTCTCAAATAAAAGCTTTGAAAAAGTTGTTAAATAAAACGGGACATGCCTGTAAAATTTGCTGGATAATAACACGCTCATTCTTCGATACCCCCAAGGGGAAGGTTAACGAAATCATAAAATTGCCACAAAATTATGAAATTGTGAGCTCGTTCAGCTTTACTGGAAACTTATAATTACCAAACTCCTGCCGACGAATTTTCAGCAACAATCGACTTTATTACGGCATATTTCGGGCAATCTGTGTAATGAAGTGGATTGTTTCAAAGAAATTGTCTATTTATCTATCAGATCGTTAAACAGCTGAATTGTTTTAATGTTCTTAAATTAAGATTAAATACTGTGTTCTAAAGACGTTACCATACTGCAGCGATTTTGTGAATTTTTATGGGTTCGATCCAAATCCGTTTCAAAATCGCTGCCGTTATGTCGGAAAATGCTTTAGGTAACTCAATGTTTTTTTTAAATCTCAGTTTAGAGTCTTTGGTACACGATAAGGTGACCATGTCAACCTCGTTAGGGTCACTAAGAAAAGGGAAGGGAAGCTCAAGTATTATTAGAGTCAGCCCTCACTATTGTTTTAGTCAATAATTTACGAAACCTGCTGATCTAAAAAGCTTCTGTTTAGAGAAAAAAAATATTAATGTATTCTGTGTTTTTTTAACTTTTGATATCGACATAAATTGCTGAAAACCTTTCCATAGTCAAAAGTTAACGATTACTTCAATAAGTAGGTTCTACAATTATTTTATTATTATAGAACATCATTGCTAATTTCCATAACCACTTGCAAACGAGAAACGATATACATTTTTATAATTTAATACTTAATACTTACTCATATCTATACAGGGTGTAACATTAAGAACGGTCAGTATGGGAAAGTCTGAAACTATAAGACATACGAAGATCTGTTCTTAGGAACCATGTCATCAATTTTAGTAACAAGAAAAACTGTATTCATAAATTTTTTTAAAAACCTGTACTCAGCCTGGGAATCGAACCCGGTTGTTTTGAAAAAAAATCCAACACTATTTCTATTTAGATATCGATTGTGTAGGTCTTAAGGAATAAATGTTAGTATGAAACGTGATGTGAAGCAGCCATAGAGACAATTTTAACGCAAAATCACCACCTGAAGATACAACATTCAATAGTAAGATCGTTACCTAAACGAGTTGAATGTTGTATTTTACAAAATGGTAGTCATTTCGAACACCTACTAAAATAAATTAAAAGATATGGAAACAATGCGTTTTATTAATTTTAAACATCACGTTTCATACTGACATTTATTCCTTAAGACCTACACAATCGATATCTAAATAGAAATAGTGTTGGATTTTTTTTTTCAAAACAACCGGGTTCGATTCCCAGGCTGAGTACAGTTTTTTTAAAATGTATGTATACAGTGTTTCTTGTTACTAAAATTGATGACATGGTTCCTAAGAACAGATGTTCGTATGTCTTATAGTTTCAGACTTTCCCATACTGACCGTTCTTAATGTTACACCCTGTATACAGAGTGTACCATTGAGATGGGTCAGTATGGGGTACTCTGAAACTATAAGAGATAGAGAAATATGTTCTAAAGAACCACGTCGTCGATTTTAGAGTTAAGAAAAACTGCATTCATAGATTTACAAAAAACTTATACACGACTCGGGAATCGAATCCGGTCATTTTCAGAAAAAAAGTATGTTATTTTATTACAAAAATTGATAGTGGAGGTTGTAAGAAATAAATGTTGCTATGAAACAATTAATTAAAGTGTTGTATTTTAATTTTATTATTAATGTATATTTTCAATGTTAAGTATTTGGCATGGCAAACCAAAGAGTTCACATTCCATTTTTAATTTTTTAAATTTTTGCTGGTACGCAGTCACGACAATCGGTATTCCTTTTTAAAATTATGCAAATGAGTAGGTAAGAGTTAGCTTTAAGTTGTCTCTTCAAACAATTGTTTATGTTGGTATGATTAATCATATTATGAACTGATATGATAGATAACAAAACTTTCGGAATAACATAAATAATTAAATTTAGCATTTTATTTAGTTGCAGGCACAAGGTTCCAAGGCAACATTTATTTCTTACAATCTACGCTATCAATTTTCGTAATAAAAAAAACATACTTTTTTCTGAAAATTACCAGGTTCGATTCCCGAGTCGTGTATGAGATTTTTTGTAAATCTATGAATGCAGTTTTTCTTAACTCTAAAATTAACGACATAGTTCCTTAGAACATATTTCTCTATCTCTTATAGTTTCAGAGTTCCCCGTACTGACCCATCTCAATGTTACAACCCGTATATAACTAGTGTATACTTGTTTTGTCAATACGAAGTGAAATATGTATATTTAATTTTATAATATTTTAATAATTTTTTTAATAATTTATTTGATACATTTCATTACATTATATTACCATTAAACTATAGGACTCCGCACTAGGCAACAGCCTGTATCGTGGAGGCCGGTTCAATCTTATCTAATAATTACATCAATTTATACTAAGATATATTTATTTATGAGATATTTAATTATTATTATTTTATATTAATTTTATTACTTATTTATATTATACATTTATTAAAATAAACAGAAATAAGGATAAGAAAGTAATTAACTATGGGGTGTTGTACGACGATGAGCGTGAGTGTGGTGTCTTAAGGTGAGTGTGTGTGTGGACGAGTGTATAATGTGGTTTAGTGAATATATGTGAACACTTTTTTTTCTGTGTTAATTTTTTAGCTTACATGTATTTTTATCTATTTGTAAATTGTTTGTGTTCTTTAATACATAAAATAATATAAAATATCTCTTTTATTGCCGACCACGATCTCGGTTTTCTTTAATCTTTTAAAAAAGGCTTTATCCACCAAAATTTTGCATTATTCATAATAAATAAAATGAATAACACTAAAACGGTATCACAATATTTCGAGAGCATTTCTTTACAAGCTAAGTGATATATTTTCATCGTTTTATGACAGAAATGCCTACCTATGCCATCCCACATACACATAACCATTTCACGAAGATCTGTGATTATACCTTCGTTTACATATTTAACTTTAGGAAGTTTGACTTTCAAGGGGGGTGAACGAGGTCTAGTTAGAGTGGTTAGTGGTTCTCTAGTTGGGCAGTCGGGACCAGAGCCGCCCACGCAGTGTTTCGTAACTTTATTTGTCCGTTACCAACGAGTTCTTAGATGAAAGGAAACGTAACGTCATATAAGAACAACTAAGCCTCACTGATACTCTACAATTCTATTAAACTACACGGCTGCTGATTGACCACGTGCGAGAAACGCGTCACCGCGCCTTAGTCGATTAATCCACGATGACATTCACGTTTCACATCAGTAGGGTAGTTGACAGTAAGACAAAACTTGATATATTTTAGTTAATCAAGGTCTAAAGATATTGAAAATCAATTAAATTAATTAAAATATACAGGATTATTTAATATTATTAAGAAATTAATGCGTAAATAAAGCCATTGATCACGTGGCAGTAAAGTAAGTAAAGGCGTGACGTCAAACAGAGCGTATGACGTCACGCCTTGCAAAACAATTTTTTTTGTTATTGCGGTTTATTGTGGTTCGGTAATTTTGTGTTATTAAAATATTATATTTCATTAATCGAGCTACAGTTTTCTAATAATATGACGACGCAACAAATCTTTGCACTGGACACAGGTTTTACAAGTCGTGACGTCATTCCAGACGCAGTTGGAGCGTTTTGGTAGGAAATTTTAAATTGGTTTATAAAATGAAAAATACACCATGTAAATGTTGAATTTTCTTTGAAATATTCATATTTTGAGTAAAATACACCGTAAGATGAAATATTAACCAGTTTCTCAAAAATTGTCAACTAGCCAAAAAAGTGGTGGACATTTTCGCCTAGTTCCAATGGTAAAATAAAGAACATGGGTAATGTTTACCACAGTTTTTTTTTTCAAAAAAAGATATGTACCTACTGTGACTTGTGACATATAATTGTAACTCTACCCTCTGCACTGCGTTATGGTGAGTGTTAATTAATTTTACTATTGCAATTTTTACACTTTCTTTATCGTTCCATACAAATGAGCTCGTTGTTTATTACGGTTTGTCGAACCCGACAGATTGTAGGGAATGACCTCTACTCGTTCGCAAGTCTATGGAGCTGCCCAATTAGGTTAACGTTTTGTTTGTGGTTTACTATGATATCTCATGTGTGAAAATACATTTAGGCCTTGTCCTTCACTGCCTTCCTAAATATACGGGTGTACTTAATAATCGCAAAATTCTACCTATAGTGCGGGAACGATCAAATTGTCGCAACAAGTGTTATTTAGTAACACGAACCGCAGGCTAACACGTGCTCTTTCCGCACGTGTCAGACACGATATTTTTTATTATAATTACAAGAAAATAATAATTAAAACAGCAGTTCATGTCAATGGTAAGTAAGCGGTCCATAATATTCTTAGGTCTATGGAAAAAGAATAAACCATTTTACCGCCGTGTGCACTTTAGCTACCTACCTTAAAATCGAAATTTATAACTGTTTTTTTTTCTATTATATGTAAAATATCAAATCACGTACCTATGTAACATCTTTCGATTAAAAAGTACTTAGGTACTTACATTGTTTTTGTATTCGCTATAATAGTTAGCAACTTGATTGTTGAGTAGGTACTTTTGATCGTAGGTAATAATTCCCTCATTCAATGCGGGAAAGTGGTACTTCGTACACAGTTTTTAAAGAAGTGTAACATTTTTTTTTTAAATTACTATTAGCGGCTCAAAGAAGAGCACAAAAGATCCCCGAAAAATGCTATAATTTTAGTAAAAAGAAATATGTATAGGCAAGTATGAATTTCGTTTTATAGAAAAGGCATAAGTATATCATCTCATTTCTTAAGAGTAGGGCAACAGATATAGGAATATAGAGCCCCCAAGGGAAAACTAAGGGTACGCCGGATAGTGAATTTAAAAGCTTATCTCAATATGTTACATTGCCAAGCAGGAGTAAAGGGCAAGAGGCTGTAAAAAAAAATATAAACTGGAACATATAGTAACTTATGAAAAATAGGGAAATTGAAAAAGGTCACTATATCTAGACACACGAGAGTGTATCCGCCAAGTTTCGGAAAGAAAAAGGGCGACGTCGCACTACGTGTGTTATATTATATTACAGGAACCATTTCGAGTCATTTTCCACTCCCCCTGTCTAAAATCTATTTGACCTACATACCTGAAATGTTGTATGTGTGTTAAATTAAGACCCACCCATGTAAACTTGCCAAGTTAAGGATTTAGTTTCAAGCAAGCAATATTTTTTTAATATTTAAACAATGTTCAATGTTTATTTTGTACAACTACCAATTTTCTACTTCCTAACCATGCTGTGTTTACACGTTAAGGGTTACGACCTAGCTCATAACTTTATATTGATTTTTCTGTAATTTCTCTGGTTGTAATCTGTTGTGTTTACCTAATAAATAAATTAAATTAAATGTTATATACTTCTACTACCTATGATGAAGGTGGTTCCTCTGTCGACGCCCTCGGGGATTATGGACGTGAGAGTTATACTATGCTATATATTTCTATAGGTAAGTTTGATGGAACGTTAATTGAACATGGCATCCAGTTAGATCTCAATTCTTTTAACGGCGAAGCCGACAGGCCTATTGGTTCCTTGCACCGAACTTGGCATCCTTTTTCACATGTTTTTGGTGGGATTACACAGTGGCGGACAGAAAATATTTACCACCGTAAGGTCCATAATAGCATGCACACGTTAGTTCCATAATGTCGCTGTCTAATAACAATAAGCAAGTTGTACGTTGATTATGACCTATGATCGTAGTAGGTAGGGCTGTTTTTGGTACTTGCCACATACGGTCATAATATGGATAAGTATGCCCAATAATCCCGGGATTTCCGGGATTGAATAAATATATTATTTAGATTTTTAACGTTATATTTGTTTTGATACACATTTAAGATTGGTGACGAAATAATTTTTTTAAGATTCATGGCGCTAGTGTATCTATGGTAGTGTTTTAACTTCTTCGTAAGTTCACAATTTTAAAAAAAAACGTAATCCGTCGAGTAAGGGCGAGGTTTATAATAGTACATTATGATATAAGTGCGGTAAGTTGAAAATTACAGCCGAGGCGATATTGCTAGCCCGAGCCGTAGGCGAGGGCTATAAGGAAGCAGAGGCTGTAATTTTCAAAGCGCACGTATGTCATACGACGTTTTATAACATATTTACGAGGAAATAAATAAAACTTTGACTTTCTTAAACGAATAAATCTTTAATTACTTGTTAAAGCAGTTATAGAAATTTGAACAATTTTTAAAAGTGATTGTTACGTTGCCAGTTGCTTTTTAGCATTGAATAGTAGCACCACAATGAGCTTGACTTATATTTTTGAGAAAGTTCCATGAAATATGCTAAAAACACATTTTCTGAAAATGAATTTGCATCTTTGCTTGTTTTCCATATGATGAAATTTTGATACGCTTGTAAGTATCTATCGGTCGATTTTTCAGGCAAGAGGCTTAGAGTAGCCTTTTTCGCTGCGTTTAAGACTTGTGGCGGTGTCAAATTAATAAATTCATCACTACTTGACGACATTTTCAAATAAAAACAATACAGCGAAAAGAAAAAGCGCGCGGAATAATTTTACTTGTCCACAAATTAGCGATGCGCGCGCATCAACTTTTTTTAGGTAAAGGTACAAAAACAGCCAGTATTACTAATAAAGTAAATTAATATTTTTGTGTTTTTGTTACAGATAAATGGTTGTAATTTATTGTCAAAATTAATTAAATTAAAGAATTAAATCTTTATTTATTATATTTTATCTCCCAAAGTTAATTTTATTCATAAAATATTGACCACTTTTTTAACATAAAAACTCTTTGCTAAGATTTTAAAAAGTATCGTTCATTTTTAGACGGAGCATCTTAAAAAACCGTACATGTTACTTTATTTAAAAAAACTCGTGCGTTTCACATTACTATAACGCACAAGTGCGTAATGAGATACATTACGATATTGAAATTGGTGTAAGCCACTTTACGAGCAAATATGTTATAAAAGTAATTTACAACATTTGCTCGATAACTTAAAACGGGATCCCGAAATCATATCCATATTAATATAACCTTTGAGGACATTGACCCGAAAGAGCCCTACCTACTCCGATCAGTGATTATGACAGTGTGAATTTCTGGAATGTTCTACTTTACTATCTCACGTAAATGTTATTCTAATTCCTGTTTCAACAATCCTTGACTCCAATCGAAACATAGTTTATTTAACCTTTTCTAAAACAATAGTTTGATTTTGCATGCAATCCCTAAACCGAACCTAATCAACTTTGATAGATAGTGGCCAATATTATGAATAAATTAACTATTCAATTACGTTGTTTCCGTTTACGTCACTTAGGTAAGATATAACGTATGTATCTAAGTTGCATTATCAATGAGTTTTTCGTATTTTTCAAAGACTTACGTACATTTACCTACAGCTCTAACGGTGAGGAAACCTACACACTGAGATAACCAGTGTGTAAAATAGGGTAGGCACAAAGGATCCTCAAAGGTCGAAGTGCCGCTGGGGTTATTCCCGGTCCCCTATCAAAAGATAAGATAAGTTGCATTAAGTGGAGGTACACGCAATTCACGGAAAGACGCTATTGCTCGCGGACTTTTCTGACTTCGAGCAAAGCTGCAAAGTTCATTGTCTGTTAGTCACTGCCCATGCATATTGAATCCAGCTGAATTCAATCCCTCGCAGATTTTTTCTCACTTACATAATGTCAATTTATTTTAATTTTATTTATACATGAAGGGTAGCCTTCCACTGTCGCTCAAACGAAAACTCGTCGACATGTGTATCTTGCCTATCCAAACCTACGGTGCTCAGACATGGTCGCTAACAAAACATCCAAAGTCCAAACTCAAGGTTTGCCAGCGTGCTATAAAGCGTAGCATACTCAACGTGAAAAGGACGGATCGCGTCAGGAACACGACCCTACGCTCCAAAACACGCATCGCTGATGCAATCACTAAAGCATCTCTATTGAAGTGGGACTGGGCAGGCCACGTATGCCGCATGCATCCGGAAAGGTGGGCAAAGATCGCCATGCACTGGATGCCACAAGACGGACAGCGGCGCCGAGGCAGGCCCAGGCGTAGGTGGAAGGACGATATCGACCACTTCCAAAAAGGATGGTATAAGGACGCCGAGGATAGAGAAAAATGGAAAGGCGGAGTGGAGGCCTTTGCCAGCAGTGGGACAGCCTATAGGCTATTTAAAAAATAAAAATAAATTATACATACACAAGTAGGTATAGGTAAGAAATTGGTATATGTAAATGTATCCTGACTCAGGGCTCAAAAGATGCACTCATTCACCCTTATTTAATGTCTGGCTATCTGACTCACTAGGTTTCCTTGTGTATGGGATATCAGGAATCCATCCATAGAAAAACATGTCTCGCTCGATACATTTTAATTTCCAATGAAACACTGCATTTGTATATTTAATTTTACTTTTAAATTACTTGTAAGTTGCACCACCACCGGAATAAGATAATTAGAATGTAGGTATAACCTAGTATTATTCACACTTTGGTATTAAGAAGTCATGAAAGCAAATAAGCAATACTGTGAGAACTTAACTGAATAGCGGCGGCGGAACTTTTGTATCTTTATATTTCGTGGTCCCGAAAATATAAACATACAAAAGTTCCACTCCTGGCGTACGCGATTTTATACTATACTTTCGATCGTAGCGCTACCAAGGTTAAAAGAATGGCCCTGGGTAAAAAAATACGAGTATATGGCAATGTATTTCGTTTATTTTAAGTACATACAAAAAAAATAGTGCCCATCACTCGATAGTGCCGCCACAGCGCGTGCATTTCTAGACTGAGTTCGTCTGATTCGATTTGAAATTACTTGTACGCAGAACCCGCGTGTGCGTCGGCCGATATCGCGCATTTGTATTGATCGAATCTTCTGTATATTTATATTTTGTGGCGGGACTCTAGTACAGAAATTGGAGCAGGATCCGGCAGCTGTATCCGGAATCCGGAGTCCGGACTGACATACTGCACGCTGGACTGCAATTCTCGCAGCGTTCGACATATAAGTCGAGTGCTACGAACGTCTTGTCACGCTCACACATGTAACGTGAGTGAATGAGATAGGACTAATGTCGAATTCGACATTCCACTACGAGAATCGCCGTTCTGGCTGTACAAGGAATTTTCAAAAGACGTGCTATACCGCTTTTATTAATTTACCAGCTTTTATTTAACTTCGCGTGAGGGTCTGTGTGTGTGTGTGTGTGTAGGTATTATGCTAAGTAATTAGTTGTTTAGGTATTAGGCCTTTGACACACTGAAGCGATTTTGAAACAGGAACCCGAAATCTAAAAACCGAAAAATAGATTTCAATGGGTTCGGTTCGATTCCGTTCTAGAATAGCTACAGTGTTTGATCTATTTCTGCTTTAGAATTTTGCAGAAACTCATGACTAAACAATTATAAATAATTCTGATAAATTAACCTGATGCTGCAACTTGAGGATTAAGCTCAGATTAAATCACGTCACACCAGCTTGTAACACCAGTGTGATGTACCATTTGTCGACTCATGGTTTATTCATGCTTTGCTCTAACTTAATTGCTATGCATGCTATTTTGCTATTGCAATAATTATAACAGAAGGTTTGTTCCTGTGACTAGTCAGGAAATAAATAAAGTTTTTAACGCATCCAAAATTAATGAGAATTTCCAAATATATCCGAAACATAACTTTTGGAAACTTTCCTTCTTTGCAAGAAATGTTTTTAGGATTCCTCAGCATTTCTGCGTCGACTCTTTGATGAGGTAGAAATAACCTCGTTTGTGGTCGATGGTGGTGTTTAATAAACTTCGACCTCATTAGTAAGTATATTGTGGTTGTAGATTTGGTCGCAGAGTGGTAGGTCTCCTTCAGCCGTCTCCACTCCGATCTATTTTGGGTAGTTCACTTGGCTGCGCTAACTTTTTGATGCCTTTCCACCTTCTTTGTGGTCGACCATCTGGTATGATTTATTACAGACCGCGAAACTTAAAACCACTATTAAACATTCCAATGGAGTAGAAACCCACTCAGCCCAAATATTATTTCTGTAACGGCTGCCATTTCTCAAAAATCACGAGTCACGTATTATGAATGAAAAAGGAAATGGTTTTCATTTGAATACCTATTATCTTTCTGAGAGACGCAAAAGAAATTCCTTCGGTACCTCTTCATAGGAGAATAAATGTGAAGTGATTACGTGTTGATGTCAATTTCTAAAGGCGTTTGGAAAGTGAGTTACTCGTAGGTACAGGGATAATAGGAATTTTTTTCAAAGATTCCAGGAATAACTTAATTTTATCTTTGAACTTCTTTCATCACCTAGTAATGCTGTTGTTTGAGTTTCACGCGGGATGGCGATACTTTCTTGGGGGTCAAATGTAGCCTCATATCGTATTCAAGTTACGTGCAAAATGTTAGCCAAACCGTACTGAATAATAAACCTCCAAACTTACTAACCAACATACAAAAAAGCTTCGTCGTCGATCAGATTCTGATAAACACAGAATTACAAAGAGGGCTATAAACTACTTACAAAATTAAATATTACAAAAGCGTTTCTTAAACGCTTATATATACATACATAAACTCACGTCCACAAACCCTTATACGCTTGATTAAATTCAGTCGACTAATTAGTCAACGATTTAGTCGACTAATACCTAATTAGATAGGCTTCTGTTTACTGGCTGTATATCGCAGACTAACCGGACTGAATGCATTTGAGTGTAAAAGCGCTACAATGGTTAAATACATAATTAAATAACTTTAAAGTAAATTATTGTCTTTATTAGTATTTGCTAAATCTTTTAATTATGTTATATTATTCAAGTCCATACTCCCACGCGGGAGGTCCGTGTTCGAAACCATGCAATGCCATGTACCAATGAGTTTTTCGGATTTTCTCGAAGACTTACGTACATTTACCGACTGCTCTAACGGTGAAGGAAAACATCGTGGGGAAACCTGCATGTCTGAGGAAATTAAAAGTTTCCGAAGGCGTGTGAAATCTACCAATCAGCACTGGACCCGCTCGGTGGATCATGGCCCTTGCAAGTGGAGGCCTGTGCCCCAACAGCGGGGACATTAATAGGCTGATGATGATTTATGTCCTTACCTAAAAGGTATTTATATGCCTAAGTAAGAATGGATACGATACTAAATGTAATACCAACTTTCACTCCTATAATGACATTATATAAAGTTTTTATTTGATTTAATTTCTAGCTTTCCTAGGTAAGATTTTAAGGTCATTTCCGTGGAGCTAAGATTCTTGGTCATCTATTCCGGAAACCAGTGGAAACTATAACTGTTCTTTGTATCAGTGACGTTTGTATCGTCTTATCGCCGAAACAGAATATGGATTTCCGTAAAAATGTCAGCAACAGAAAGACATAAATAAGTTCCCACGTTTGTTAGAAAAATGGGGTTATATTTTAAGATTGCAGCCTCAGGTAACAAATTCACATATAAGTAATAAGTCCATATAGATCGAGTCATATTATAAGCAAATATATATAATGTTGTGCTCTCTTGAAAGCTGCATGTTGTAGGATTTTTTCACAACTTATTATTTTTGTTCTTATACGTTAATGGACTCTCTCAATGATATTGTAAATTCAATCCATGCAAAATAAATGAAAGCTTTGTGCAAAATTTTACACAAAGCTTTCATTTACAGCTTCGATGGTCTTAGTCAAATTAGCGTAGTCGTTTCAGGACGATGTTCAGTTTAAAGTCAGAAGCTTAGCCTTTTAGAATTAGCCTAAATTAGTGAAGCAAATGACCAAAAGCGGCGGCGCTTCCGACTCTACGATGCGTTTTCGTGGTGTTGACAGGAAGGAACCATTTACCACGTCATCTATTTCAACATCGTCGCAATCTGATTTGACATTATCCATCGCTGCTTCGTCTATATGCACTAATATCATTGATAGTCGGTAACAAGCAATGTATTTAACAAAATTCGATGGTGCTGTTTGGATAATGGGATTCAAAAGTTTCCTATTAGAGTTCTAAAAGTGGTTCTATCTACGCGTAACGTAAGTCAGTCAGTCAGTACAGCGGTAACGCTTTACCAGAGATCACGTGTTTGTGTCCAAAACCACACGCGAGATATCGACACGATGTTTTCGCGCCGAGTCGTATAACGTGTATAATGATTTTTTAATGAGTTTCAGTTGAAAATAAGTATAGTGAAGGAGTGTAACACATTAGTGGTTCAGTGGAAATGTTGTATATTTAGATTAGTTTATAATCTAAAGACGTATAGTTTATAAACTGTTTCCACTTCACTTGACCAATTGGAAATACCCATTGATCATCCTTGTCTGAAAAGGTAAGTGTAATATTTACAATTCGAAACAATTTGACAAAGAATTCCTTTAAACGTTTTCAGTCAATTAGTTGACTTGTTTACTGAAAAATAACGAACAATTGCCTGTTGATGCTTAAAGTGAATCATTAAAAAAATATAAAAGTCCAAATGAAATACTGGAATAGTCTGTGAAGAGTCATTAGGCTTTCGACCTTTTCGCCGCAAAGTTATTAGAGTAATAAAATCGAGGATGGCCATAAAAAGGCGTTTGCCTATTGTTTCCAGCGAAATGATAAGAAAAAACAATTGAAACTCTCCTCTCATTAAATGTCCATTTCGTCTTGATTCATGAATAGGTACCTATTAGCGTGGCCTTTTGGTTTTCTTTGGATACAATTATTTTTCAATAAGTATTTTCCTCGTACCACGTATCGTATACAATATGGTTATTATTTAGTTTGCAATAACATGTGGTTTCCTTAAGTATAATTTGCTCACAAATATTGGTATCTATAGTTACCGCAATAAGTGTAAACACTTGATTATTATTAATATAAGTGCAAACACTCGATTATTAATATTATTATTATAACTGTAAACACTCGATATATTATGTACAGGCTGGAAAGTTTCGTCGGCGCACCCAGGGCAGCTATCCCTGGTCCGTTGGAGTTACGAGAAAAGGTCTTAGGAAACCTTCCCTAACCTTTGGAGCTATTTAAAATTGCATTCACAGATTTTTGAAAAAAGGTACAAACGAGAAAAATGAAATTTTTCACCAAAAAAAAATTTGATGCCATCGATTCTCTTTCGTGTTAGGAACAAAAGACTCTATGGGGTAAACCGAGGTTCGAGTACTAGAAATCTCAGAAATAGCAAAAAACTATTCCCATACATTTAGTATGAGTTATACCAGTATTTTATAAAATTCTTGTAGGTTAAAAATGTAGGAGACAAGAAAGACTCTACTCTTTTATACGATAACGATGTTCAATTTATTTTGAACAAAAATCTATTATTTATTACCTATGTACGGTAAATCCTAGGTCTAGGTTATAAACCGATCACAATTCCGAGAGCAATAAATATGTTTATTGATTGACAGGCAACATATCCACACAGATTACCTAATATTATTAATTATTATTGACCATTGCCAATGTATATAATATATTATTAATTATTATTGACCACTATTCCCATTTATTGTATTTTTTTTTGACATGTAATGTAATATCCTCAATATGTTTGTTAAATTTCGGACACAAATGTATATTTGGTTGCGAAAAATTAAAAAAAATTAAATAGTTATGATATGTATGTGTATGTGAGCGATGGCGCTCTTTGGTATCGGAGGCCAAGATCCACTTCGGGTCGCTGCGGAGTAAGTAAGTAAGTATGTATGTGTAAAATAAATAATCGCATATAATAGGCATTAGAACTGGCCGATATACAATGATATGGTACAGTCTTCTATTTATACGAAATACATTTTCGTTATTCTTTGTGTCGTGCCAAAAACAAAAGTTATAAGTGACAGTGAGATGCAAGACAAAAAAATACATCTCCCTGGATAACTATATAGGAGTAGCTTTTTAAATTTTAATAGGGTATTTGACTAGTATCAAATATTAAATACACTTGATAAAAATAAGAAAATAGACATAAATTGATGGTCAAATGTGAAAACAGAATTAAAATCCGTTGAAAAATAAAATAGCTACAGGCAATCAAAAATCAGACGGTAGAAAGAGACGGCAATAGATGATGGTGACGTCAGTGTTATATAGCGCCATACAAGCAGATCCTTGGTTACATAATAAGGACTGTTTTGCTAGAAAGGGATAGAGCATCCCTCCCACTACTAACTTTAACCATTAATATAGCTGATGTTAGTGGAGATATCGATAAACGGATTTCAGATCCATCTTAAGGATGTCCATGTAAGTTGATTGATGCAATAAAAAAAATAGTGAAAAACCCTATTGTAATAAATTATTAAGTCTACTTAAAGAGACTTCTGCCTGAGACTTTTCACGCTTAAAAAATTGTAGTGCCGTCAACTTGTACGATAATGAGATAATATAAAAAAAAAAACATTTTTTTTTATTTCTCCTTGACTCGAGCTGGTGATTTTACTGTTCCGCTAAAAAAACAGTTATCGCGCAAAGAAAAAAAAAGAATAACAGTCGCTAATCAATCAGCGAGTATAGTTCAAGTCGACCTTGCGATTATTATGTGTGTAGGTACACTTAAATGTCGCAGCTGACGGTGTAAGGTAGCACTTCACAATGCGCCTAGACACATCGTGAAGCGCAGTCAAAATTATACAGTTGAACTATCATTAGCTTCTTTTTTCTAAGATTTTTATGCATCCAAGTCATTAACTTGAGAGGACCTGTTATCAGGCAATGGACTCCACGTGTCAATTGCCCGGAGGTCCTCTCTAAGGGCGAGCGTGAGCCAGCCGCCTTCGCCCGGTTCTCCTACGGCGGATCGGGTCGGACAAAGGGTCGTCGTCCCTGTTCCGCTCCTCGCCTTCCTTCTGCGCCATTACATGCTCGCAGAAGGCCACCATTACGTCCGACGCCCTCTCGCTGCCGACCATAGCCTTGACTATGTTCGGCAGCGACAGGTTGGCGGGTAAAGGCGTCCTCTAGAGATAACCAAGTGTCCCTATCTATGGCCACGTTCATCCAGTCTAATTTATTTACTACAGTTAAACGAGTTTTATTTCATGAAATGCCTAATAAACAATCTTAGACACTTGAAAAAGAGACTTTGACGTTAACACTTGCATCTGGCCAATTATCATAAAGTAACAAGCCACTTCGTGAAGTACACAATTATGCCACCTGTCTATGACAAGTACACAACTGTACACACTATTTATAGCGTGTATACTTTGTATTATGTCACCGCTATGCTAACTGAGTCACGTGGTGGCTCTAAAAGGCTGGGCTCTACAGCCGAAGGCTTGTCATAGGTTTATTATGTACGATGCACGTAATTAGTAAATAACGCATCCGACAAAGCCTACAAGGTTGTGGAACTTATGAAGTTTGCTGTATATGTTTAGATTTTCTTCCACAGTATACTGCAGGTATTGAAGCGCTATTAGAAGATTTTAAAATGATTTATTTAATTTAGGAATTGTAATCACAGTTGTTTATATAACAAAATTAGTTAAAATTTAGCATCCGCCAATGTTCCATGAGTGGTCGAGCCGCCGGGTCTCAGCCGCACGGATGGCAAGAGGCCAGACGGCCTGACCCTGGTGCCTTGGCAGCGTGGGAGGTGTTTGCTCTGGGTTTCCACCTGTGTAAGCACCTTCGCTGCCAGACACCTGCCGCGAACGGCCGCTGAATTGGCCGCTGCTAGAAAAAATTAAAAATTCTCCGGATTCCAGCACAATTACATGTTTATGCCTTTTGCTGTGGAGACTACAGGCTGCTGGAGTGCGGAAGCAAAATCGTTTGTGGGTGAGATTGGCCGTCACCTTCGGGAGAGGGGTTGTGACCCTCGCTCCGGATCGTACCTGGTGCAAAGGTTAGCCATAGCGATCCAGCGCGGTAACGCCGCAAGCGTTACCGCATCGACGGTTTACCCATCAAGATAGGAACCAGGGTTCTGACCGCGAACCTTTTGCTTAACTTGCACGATAACTTTCGAACCATTTATTTATTTACACTATATTGTACAACAATATACTTAATAAAAAAAATTACAATGAGACATTGTACAAAGGGTGAACTTATCTCTAAAAGAGATTTCTTCCAGCAAACCCGCGAAAGTGAAAGATGCGTTATAACCATGCCCGCATCTAGGCTAAATCCCTCTATGAGATATGGAATGGGAAAAGGGAAAATCTTCCATCATACGAGGTGAAGTGCCTGAATACCAGCTGTTCTGTCCTCAGTCGCACTAATTTTAATATGTATATGTATAGGCGAAGTCCCATAAAATCGATAGCGAATTTTATGTTTTAACGAGTAGGAACATCTGTAGCCAAGTTAAATGCACGAATATTAGTGGTGGGTGCCACAGTGAATACCTACTTAGTGGTGTAATTATTAAAAATAAGCCTTGGACTTCACGAGTCCGGTTCCAGCTGTACAACGTACCCGATTAATTCTAGCCAAAGAGTCCTATACAGCCCTATTATAGTCGGGATGTTACGGAGCTTCGAATCCGAGTCCGAAAGGTCGGAACCTCCGATTGATTTTACACTTCCGACTCCGACTTCGGCTCCGATAATTTTGAATCGGAGGTTATACCGAAGATTTGTGAGCAAACACATTCAAATATCAGTATTAATTTAAATAGTGTAGGACTACATAAAGGAACATGTATTATTGCCGCAACCGTCATCTTAATAAATATTGGCCAGTTCAGCTATAAAAAATTAAAAAAACGGTTTAAACCATCTCACTTCTACCTCCGCCTCTGACTCCGGTTCCGACTCCGGTTCCGAATCCGGTTCCGACTACGGTTCCGACTCTGATAAATCAAATTTAAAACCTTCGGTTTCAACTCCGGTTAAAACCACCTCCGTAACATCCCTACCCTATAGTCCATACCCTATAGTTTTTTCCTACCCTATACACCAGTGCCCAAAGAAAAAGAACTCTATTGCAAGTTTCGACATAATCGCTGTCCTAATTTAGTCGTGCTCCATGTAGGTTATTATCGTTATTTATTCATAGAGCAGTCGTTTATCTATTAGCATCGCCAGTAATCGAATAAAGTATTCACGGGTCACTGAATGTAGACCGGGAGCAACATGAGAATAATGTGCCTTACAAGACACCCGACTAAATTGGCGCAATAATTTAGTCGGGTGGTCGGGAACCTAATATAATAATTACTAACTACTACCATAACATACTAAAACCATCGAGGGCTAGTAGCACACTGTCTTTATTATAACAAATGAATCTTATAGTAGTAGGCGCAGCCACGCACACTAGCATACATAACAATAATCGGAATAAGTTGGGTTTATTTAGACGCGCACGCGCACGCATTGCAGTCAGTATGGACAGTAAGCTCTTCAACTTTTGTTGAACCTGATTTTGCAACCTTTTTACTATTTATTTGACCTTTTTTTCTATGAGACAAATGATACTGTTTTGGATATCTAGTATGCATTACCTATAGCTGTAAATAGCTTAACAATATTTTATAAAAGCCGAAAATCTAACATGTCTGTTTTATTTCAGAATTCGAAATGTAAACCTAAGTGTTAAAAGTTTAATACTTACTCCCTCGTGTAAATAGACGCGCCACCGATTTCGGCTCTCATAAAACACTGTGCCATAGCTGTGTTATGTGAATTCCGGAATTCTCCATTAAGAGTAAACTTTTTAACAATTTATTCGGACCTTTTGCAAGGCAGAAAATACTGAACCGGCTCCGCATCCAATACGCATATACAGCTGTGTGTGTTTAATTCCGGAATTCTGGTGAATTCCGGATTTTTTTCCGGCGAACGGAGCCGCGTGGAGTTATCTCGGTTTGCGCATGAACAACTCTAATCTCGTAAACTCTGATTTGTGCTTTATTCCACTTGGATTATGAGTTTATGGCAGTTGGGATGAGTTCTGAGTCGAGCCATTAAGACATATATATTTTTAATTGCTTTTTTGTTGTATTGTGATGGGTCTCCGAAAGCGAGTCAGCCTTTTGGGGTTGGATCTGACTTCCAATCTCAACTTTGGGCGCTCCATTGAGTTAAAAGCTCAGACCGCAGCCAAAAAATTGGGCATCCTGAGTAAGGTTAGGCGGTACTTCACGCCGGGACAGCTTTTAAACCTTTACCAAGCTCAAGTCCGGTCGTGCATGGAGTACTGCTGTCACCTGTGGGACGGCTCAGCTAAATACCAACTGGCTGCCCTTGACTCAGTGGAGAAACGCGCTAAGCGCCTTATAGGTGACGAATCGCTGGTGGAAGCTAGACTGCAAAGTCTGGAACATGGGCGCAAGGTTGCCTGTCTATCGGTATTTTATAGGATACATTTCGGAGAGTGCGCTGCGGAATTGCACGACCTAATTCCAGCATCTCCATTCCGCCTTCGGACTACCAGGCGCGGGGAGGGGTTCCATCCTTATGTTGTTGATATCCCATCTGCTCGTACGAAGCGATTTGCTTCTTCGTTCATTATGCGAACGGCTAAGGAATGGAACAGCCTGCCGACGTCTGTATTTCCCGAAACCTACAACCTTGGAATCTTCAAGGCCAGAGTGAATAGGCATTTACTGGACCCGCATGCTCCATCGTCGATCTCATCGTCGCTTACCATCAGGCGAGATCGAGGTCAAATGCGGGTTTTAGAAGTAAATAAAATAAAAATAATCAATAATTTTAAATTTGCTTGTGTTGATTATGAAGAATAAATAAACAAAAATCTTAGAAATATTTTGATAGTAAAATCGTAACTTCTATCGACTATGCACTGAATTTAAACAAAAACAAAATACAACAACTGACTGACAACCTTGAACCTATCACGGGAAAAAAATCTCGTATAAAGAACAAGGAAACGACACATGAGAAAAAGAGACAACAAATAAATTGACGTACGGCCGATTTTTTACGAGTGTCAATGTCGGTCAATCTCGGTCATGGGCTACTGTAACATCTATTTTAAAGCTTATTTTCCGTAAACACTTATAGAAAATTACGGCATTTGAAGTTCATTTTTTGGTTCGCGGTAACTGACTGGTTCAATTGTACATTCTATCTAAATCTATGACCCAACCAATGCAACATAATGAGCTAGATTGAAATTGAAAACGTTTATTTAGCACTGTAAACACCAGAATATAGAACATGCAGCAGCACAAAACATCCGGTGTGGTACAGTGCCAAAAAGGGTACACCAGCTCAGCATAATGCTGAGGCAAGCGACAGCGCTGATTTTCAGCTGGCCCCTCAGTGACTGCACGGACGAAGAAAGGAACAGTGTGTGCGTGTTGTGGTGTATGAATGTGTTTGTTTTTATGAATAAGGATTTTAGTGTGTATATGAGGGAGGGTGATTGCATGGTGCGTATGTACATGTGTACATTTACATGGTATTATGTGTGTGGATGGTAGTTAACAGTAGACGCATAAGATTACCGAGCACATCCAGATTGTGAACGGCAGTAGTAAAGAATGTACGGAGTGCTAGTACGGACGGCTAGTGACGTTTCCTCTAACATATGACTGCGACACGCGGCGCTCCAGATTTCCAGATGTCGTTTGTTACTTTGTCGGATGCGGCCGTCTTCGCAGTACGTAGCCCAAGGCCAATAGCACAGAAATAACAATTTTCTTTCGGAACTGAAAGAGGCTTAAAAATTATGTTCTCTCCGACACACAGCATAACTTTAAAGATCTAGCTTCTAGCTCTAGATCTAGATTCACGCTCTAGGTAGAGCTCTTGTGGTTTGGTTATATTTTATACAATTTGCGTTGACATAGATAGCTATGTAACTAAATAAGTTTTTTAAAAGTTCATTGTACTTTATACCTAAATGCTTGCACACCTACCTGCCTTTCTAGAAATCATTTCCTCTGCCCGAAGGTTGCCTGGACAAGATCGCTCTTAGCGATAAGGCCGCCTAAATTGTATTTCACTATTTCCTTTTCTATATCTTGTTTGTTGTTTTCTATTTGTGCAATAAAGTGTATTTTGCTTTACTAAATAAACATACAGTCAGTCCCAAATTAACATACACGTACATGAATTTTCAGTTCAATCAGGGCAACTTCACTTTTTGCCTGCGCCATCTTAAAAAAAAGACAATAATGTCTCAGGGTCCTCCATACGTTTTGAATACAAATACTAATATACTTTATTGCACACCCAGGACAAAACAAAACATACAACATACAACATAAAGAGAGGTAAAATACAATGTGGAGAAGGCGGCTTTATCGTTTTAAGCGATATTTTCCAGGCAACCTTCAGGTGATAGAAAAATCAAAAGATATATAATATACGGGTGCAAAAGGCGTATAAAAGAAGACCGCATCTAATTATTATATAGGTTACAGTTTCGGTGCGATGTTGATTTTTTCCTGGTTTTCTTCCACTTTCGTGTTTGTTCCTTCATATATCGGCCAGTCTCTCTTTACGTGTGCAGTCTTCCCAAATTTTAGTACTTCTTATCCGAATCAATTCCTGGTTACCGGCTCTAGATAAATTTTAAAATGAACGATATATTTTTTACTCAGTTACGAACACGGCCGAAGGGATAAAATCGAGAACAAAATGATTCGTGCACCCGGCTGCGAATAAACAGCAGAACGACCCGTATCAATAAGTCTGCCGAGAATATAGCAACTGAGCTAAGTCCATGTCATTTCTAGTCATATCAGACATCTTTGTCCATCTCTGAGTCTCCCCATTGGACGAATGGAAAATGAAACAGGGATTCTTTGACTAACTTTGTGAATTCCACCCCATAAAGATAGCTTGACAGACAAGCACAATTGGGGCGCGACATGGAAATGTGCTTTTGTAACGTTATCGCGAGGGTAACATTAACATTGGACAAGGAAAATACTTTATGGCGAATGTAAATAACTGTTTGGGTGAAATGGTAAAAAGAAAAAAAAACAAATGACGTTGACAATTACGATATAAGGTTAGGCTTTAGGTACTCACGAGCGTCGGTGGCACAGTGGCTAGGACACCGGACTCCCATGCAGGAGGTCCGGGTTCGAAACCGCGCAATGCCATGTACTAATGAGTTTCTCGTATTTTTCGAAGACTTACGTACATTTACCGGCTGCTCTATAACGGTGAAGGAAAACATTGTGAGGAAAGCTGCATACTGAGATGACCAGTGTGTAAAATGGGGTAGGCACAAAAGATCCTCAAGGGTCGAAGTGAGGCTGGGGTTAGGCCCTCTATCATAAGATAAGATTAGATACTCATATTAAATCGGGCTTTGGATTCTGAAATAAAACGCCACTTTATTATTAACACTTACTTACCTTAACCACTACTAACCTCAATTTCATTTCATTTCTAAAACTAAATTATTACTTATACTCTTAGCTTACATTACTATATTTTATGTATAGCTGACATAGGTAAACTGTAAATAAAACAACTCTGTCTTGATATAAAAATATCCACAAGAAAAGTAAAACTGATTTATACGGGGAGAGTCATGCGAATTTAATATATTCTGGCGAATGTTTCCAAAAACCTGTATGTAAAGTTCAATTTGAGAACTCTAAAATGTGTAGTTGACAAACATTTCCCGCATAACTAAAATAAGTGCGTCAAAGTTTAACCAATGACATTGCAGCGGACGTATCTAGAATCTACTTCGCGAACTACAGTGATGCATGTTGCTTTAAACTGCATAATGCATGAAGGAAACTTTGTTTGTATCTAACATTGTGTTTACGTGCTCGCGGAAGCGGGTTCAAATTAGTGTTGGAAAATTATCTGGTCTCGGTTACATTTAACGTTTCAAAATCCATTTTACAATATGACTGTTCCCAAAATGAATCCTATATAATAGATTCGTAGAGATAGATCTAAAAAATTGTCAGGAATTCAGGATGTGCCGATATATTAACACTGAGGGTAATATATTGGCACATCCTGAATTTAAAAAAAAAATCCTATATTTTATCGTCATGTACGAAATAGTAAGAATAGAATAGAATGTGTAACATCTCGATGTTACCACTCTTGTAAAAAAATTTAAATCAGTTGGTAACAGCTGGTTCTGTTTGTCAATAGTTAACCATAATCCCAATCTTATATCTTATCTTATATTATGATAGTGGTCCGGGAATAACCCAGCGGCACTTCGACCCTTTGGGATCTATTGTGCCTACCCCATTTCACACACTGGTCACCTCAGTGGGCAGGTTTCCTCACGATGTTTTCCTTCACCGTTAGAGCAGTTGGTAAATATGTACGTAAGACTTTGAAAAAATACAAAAAACTCATTGGTACATGGCACTGCACGGTTTCGAACCCGGACCTCCCGCATGGGAGTCCGGTGTCCTAGCCACTGTGCCACCGACACTCTAATATTATATAACCATAATCCCAATCTTATATACTAAAAGTCATAGGTTTTCTATCATAAATTATTTGATTCAAAACAAAGATTCGGATTTGGCCACAAAATTACTTCTGTCCGAACTCAAACCGTAGCCAACTGAACTTTGGACTATCTAGTGCATCTAACAGATGTTAGACACGATATTAGCTAGCTAATTACGGGATATTATTAGCTATTACAACATGCTCAGATTCTTGAAGTGATATGCGATCATCTAGGTCTATAATTAGAATTGCTAGATCACACCCCTGCACGGGGAGGCCTGTGCCCCAATAGTTGGGATGATAGGTATTTACCAAAACGGTGTTTCAAAAAATCATCATCGAAGTCACGGGACACGGCTAAAAGTAGTTATAGTATAAGTATCTTAACTTAGTTATTTATAGGTTTGTATATTTTCTCTAATGAAGTATAAGTGGGTAGGTATCATTATCATCATCAGCAGCAGCCTACTCTAGTCCACTGCTGGACATATCCCATGGCGCGCCATTGAGCCCGATCTTCGGCTCTTCTCATCCCGTCGCTGTATGTGGGTGGGTGGGTAGGTATCCACTTAGTTAATTAAAACTTACTTAAGTATCTAGCTACTTTGTAAAACGTAATCAAATTAAATTGTACCTATTCAGCGTCTATTTTGAATCTCAAATCATTAGGATTAATAAAGACCCAAGTTTAAAATTAATCTTTTAATATAAAGTTTTAGCTAAAACAGAGATCTAACTCGAGAAATTAATCTATTATATGTATATATATGTATATTTGACAAAAGGGGGGAATATCAGCAAATGCTGACATAATCGGGTACCAATTATGCAACGCTGTTTTTCATTTCACCCCTTATCCCAAGATGTTAGTGGGAGCGATAGTGTAGTGGGTACACAAATAAAAATTAAAAAAAAAAGATTAAATATGTGAAGAATTTAGGTAAGAATTTGCTAAAAATAAATAAATTGCACTAATGACCTGTGATACGTAGTGTGTGTGTGTGTGTGTGTGTGTGTGTGTGTGTGTGTGTGTGTGTGTGTGTGTGTGTGTGTGTGTGTGTGTGTGTGTGTGTGTGTGTGTGTGTGTGTGTGTGTGTGTTTTCTGCCTGTGTATTAATAAGCCGTCTAACTCAAAGTAACATTCAGATCAATCTCTATAATTACATCAAAAGGATCCTATTTCTCTATTATGTCCTACAGAATAGCCAAAAAAGTTATTTCTCCTCGTAAATAGACCTATTTTTCTATGTACATATCACAAATCGGTCATTCTCAGCGCGTGGAGCCTAATTACCGTGTGCCTAATTATCGTCACGTCAAATTCAATTCGACACTATCCAATTGAATTTGAATATTCTGCCGGATCAAATGCTCATTCTCAGAAGCAGGCGTCATTTCCGCATGTCGACATCGACATCATATTCCTTCACATGTTGGTTTGCTCAAATAGACACTAATATATGAGTATAACAAGGGATCCGTAGCCGCTCGAGTGTTGCAAGTCAAAACCGCCAGAATCACCCCCAGTTCTGCAGGTTTATCTTATCTTATCTTATCTTATGAAAGGGGCCGGGAATAATCCAGCGGCACTTCGACCCTTGAGGATCTTTTGTGCCTACCCTATTCACTCACTGGTCATCTCAGTGTGCAGGTTTCCTCGGTCGGTAAATGTACGTAAGTCTTCGAAAAATACGAAAAACTCATTGGTACATGGCACTGCTCGGTTTCGAACCCGGACCTTCCGCATGGGAGTCCGGTGTCCTAACCACTGTGCCACCGACGCTCTTCAGTTCTGCAGGTTAATGACCAGCCTATTTGTCAGAGTTGTTCAGGCCGCCCGTAGGCCTCTGATATGGCTTAACAACTGCTGTCGAACGACAACAACCGGGACCGACTGCTTAACGTGCTCTCCGAGGCATTGCTCTCCGTGCTCAGATTTAAAATGCCACTGGCGCCCAACGTTGCTTAACCTACACGATCACTTTCGGACCATGCTCGCGACTAGACTACGAGCTCCAGGGCAGTAATAAAGTAAGTACTTGCTTACGATTACGAGGTTTATAATAAAATATTAGCATAATTTTACTAAAAACATCTTTGACCAAAAGCAATCAACCCAATAATTTATTAGAAACTTATATTTGACCTACTAAAAATCTGATGACGATTCCGTTTTTCTCCTCTAATGTCAATGAAGTACTTGAGAGCGTTTGGAATTGATACCAGTCACTGGGAGAAACTCGCCGTGGATAGAGACGCATGGAGGCGTCTGGTGATCGAGGGTCGCACTTCACATGACATCGAGTGGTTCCAAAACTTAGCTGACAAACGAGCTAACCGGCACAGACACCTCGCAACTCCTGCTCCAACGAATTCGCAGTTCACCTGCTGCACGTGCGGCAGACCTTGCCGTTCTCGCATCGGCTTATTCAGCCACGAGCGTAGATGCCGACACAACGCTGTGTAAATCATCTGTCAAGATGTACAATGCCAACAACACGCTTGAGAGCAGACTAGCAAATGGGCCACCTATAATGGTAAGCGGTCACCGTTACCCATAGTTACCTCACCTCACTATTATATTATTAGAGGGTTGAGGACTTAGAGTACCTCATGTGCTGGTAATTAGACTAGCTCATTTATCCTTCAAATCTATATATAGCAATGCAAAGCATTGTTGCTTTGCGGAATAAGTAATAAGTAAATGGGTGGTGCCTTCCAAGGCTAACTCTGGATTATGTCATACCACCTTCTAAATTTTGAATTATGGATGAGCAATAAACGATATTTCGTAGTAGCCATAAATTACATGTCATTATAGGTATTATTATTTAGAGAGCGTCGGTGGCGTCGTCGCTAGGACGTCGGACTCCCATGCGGGAGGGTCCGGGTTCGAAACCATGCAATGTCATGTACCAATGAGTTTTTCGATTTTTTCGAAAGATTGACGTACATTTACCGACTGCTCTGACGGTGAAAGAAAACATCGTGAGGAAACCTGCACATTGAGATAACCAGTGTGTGAAATGGGGAAGGCAATGGCAAACCATCCCATTAAATCTGCCACGAGTCGTTCGTTCTATGTGATTAATTCCTTAGAATGATCACGACCCTCAGCAACGCGGAAAACGACTTAGAAGAAGAATAGGTACGATTATAATTCAATTAGTGTTACAATGTAATTTTACCCATTAGGGTGTAGACAAATGGAACCATCTGTATGTATAAGTAAATTGAAATTGAAAACGTTTATTTAGCGCTGTAAACACCAGAATACAGTACACAATACAGAAGTATACAAAATTTAATACATGCAGCACAGAACATCTGGTGTGGTACAGTGCCAAAAGTATGTGTATTTCATTATTCATATTCATAATCCTGTTTATATTGGATACGATACGAGTTCAATCGCTAATGACATGTATATGAAGTCAGTCAGTCCGTCACCAATGGCACATGTGATCGTATGATAATATAATCTACAGCCTTGAATCGCCACTTGCCTTATAAATGTCACACCAGTGACCATACCTAAATAGATTTATTTATTCGACATACGACATATTATTTTTATTGATTTGAACTTTTTCGTCGAAAATTACGACAAGAATTAACTGTAAACACTGCACCAACATCAAGACTGTTTTTGATAACGGGAGAATTAGCTGTTCCGTTTGCACAGAAGTGTATCATATCCAGTGATCGGATTTATTCCTATAAATCCGATCCAGGAAATACAAAAATAAAAATAGAAAAAGTGAAAATAGTAAATAGTGAAAATACCTAAAGTTAGCGAAGGGACATAACATAGAGTTGGTAAAACCACCAAATTTTATTATCGAGTACCGGAAATTACGGTACTATGTTTTTTAATACCGGTGATTCGTTAGAGTGATTTGAAGTCGATTATATTAAACATTTTCAATATAAATATGCCTCCGGGATCCTGCGATTTTATTATCGAGTACCGGGAATTACGGCACTATGTTTTTTTAATACCAGTTGCTTGCTTGCTTATCGTATGGTTAGTGGCCAACCATCAAATACCAGTGATTCGTTAGATAGAGTGATTTGAAGTCAATTATATTACACATATTTTTAATATAAATATGCCTTCGGAATCCCGGAATTTTGAAACAAAATAAATATAGGTATATGTAAATAATCCGATAAATATACATATTGGGACGATTGACTTCAAAATCGATACCTAAGGCTCTGCGTGAACTGTAAGCACGAATTTGATGGCAAATTTGAAAAAAATGGCGCCATTTTAAACTATTTGTTATTGGACCGATTGATTTAAAAATCGATATCTAAGGCTCTAGGTGGACTGTATGCACGAATTTGATGTCAAATTTGAAAAAATGGCCGCCATTTTGAAGTTTTGGTTAGTGGATATATTTATATATAGTGCATATTTATATATTACCTATATTTATTTTGTTTCAAAATCCCGGGATCCCGGAGGCATTTTTATATTAAAAATATGTTTAATATAATCGACTTCAAATCACTATATCTAATGAATCACTCGTAGTATATATTAAAAAAAACATAGTACCGTAATTCCCGGAAGCATATTTATATTAAAAATATGTTTAATATAATCGACTTCAAATCACTCTATCTAACGAATCACTGGTATTTTAAAAATATAGTGCCGTTATTCCCGGTACTCGATAATAAAATCCTGGGATCCCGGAGGCATATTTATATTAAAAATATGTTTAATATAATCGACTTCAAATCACTAACGAATCACCAGTATTAAAAAACATAGTACCGTAATTTCCGGTACTCGATAATAAAATTTGGTGGTTTTAACAACTCTATGTTATGTCCCGTCGCCAACTTTAGGTATTTTCACTTCTATAAATCCGATCACAAGAAATTCACTTACGATAGATGACCCAGAAGACAAAATCTAATTGGAAATGTCCTAGCTGTCGTAATGCTCCGGCGCATTCGGTGTAACTCTGATAGCAACCGTACCCGGCGAACACGGCGCTGACACTAACCTTGACATAGCGTCGCCTGCGGAGACGATGAGCAAAACCAGTTACATAGATCTGAAATCATTAATTTCGGAGCAATTGGAAAAAAAAACCTTAAAACAAACGGAAACGTTAACTAACTTCAAATCGGAAATTATGTTCATAATTCAGCAGCAGGATAGCAAATATGATCACCGAAATATCCAAACAATATGATACAGTTACGGAGCAAGATACAACCATAGATTCATCCGTTGTTTCATAAAGCGCAGATCACAATGAGTTCAAACAAACCTTAAAAGTCTTGAGAATAGACTAACTACCATCATAAAAGAAAATACCCTATTAACTTCCATAATAGCTGATCTTGAAAAAAAAAACGTAATATGAACGCAGTTAATCAGCATACACGGCTCAGTAACCTTAAGAGTTTTGGCGTGCCAGAACGCAAAACTGAAAACTTGGTCGATCTCATGTTTGATATCTCAACTGCTATCGGTGTGCCAATTTTAAAGGAGGATATTGACTTTATCTCACGGATACCACCCGGAGTCAAGACCGCAGGGCTGCCGAAAGCAATAATTGTCAAGCTCAAATCGCCTCTCCTTAAGTGGAGCTAGAAAACAGCGCGGGCTAGCTACCAGTGACATAGGCATCCCTGGCGACAAGAGGAACATCTACATCAACGAGCACTTGACACCCGGCATAAGGCCTAGCTCAAAGCCGCCAGGATTAAATGCGAGAAATGCCAAAATAAACATTCGAAGATTGGACAAGGAGCCGACCATTAGAATTCTCGATATGCAGCAGCAGCTTAATTGTATACTTGCAGAATTCCCAGAGCATACATACAACTCAGGGTCTTCTTGTACACGATTATGACATAGTGGCGATATGTGAAACTTGGTTGCTGGGTGGGATCGGCGACGCCGAGGTAAGCGACGACCGTTACGAAGTCCACCGGTGCGATCGTTCTGTCGTGGGATCGGTACGGGTCCGCAACGGGTGCGTGCGCTCACGCGGCGCGAGCTGGGCGCGCGCGCCCTACCGCGCCCGCCCGTCGCCGCCGCCTACGATGTTGTTCACGTCGTGGTGGCTGCGCGCGCGCTGCGTGCCGCCCGTGATCTCAACATTATATGCGCGTATTTGCCTGGTTCTGCAGCGACTCACGATTCTTTTCTTGACCATATAACAAAGTATCTAAGCTAATATATGAATCGAAATCCGTTTGCTGACTACCTTGTGCTTGGGGACTTCAATATTCCCGTCGTGCAATGGAGGTCTGAATCGTCGGGACCGGGTCAATTATTTCATTATGGTGCTGCCACCGAGGCACAGTCGTCTTTCTTATCTACCATGACGATCCTAGGTTTGAGCCAATATAATAGCGTGGCCAATGACAATAACCGCCATCTAGAATTAATTTTTAGTACTAGTGAAGTGATCGTTAACCGATGTAATATTCCATTAACGCGTGAGGATATGCCGTACCACCCCGCAATGGACCTCGACCTCCCAAATGTTTCCATAAATATAATAAAAGAAGCGGCAAGAAAAGTTTTTAATTATAAGAAAGCTGACTATACTACGGTTCGGCAGTGCTTATCTTCTGTTCACTGGGAGGTCGAACTCCGGCGCGGTTCGGTGGATGACGCCGTTCTTCGTCTAAACACTGAAATTGATACAATTATTCAGCAGGAGGTACCCAGTTTCACAAAATCAGGTACTAACTACCCCACTTGGTATACTAAGACCCTTATCCACATAATAAAAGAAAAAACCAAGTACCATAGACGCTAGAAGAAATATAGAAATCAGTTGGATTATGATAGTTTTACATTGCTGAGACAACGACAAAAGAAAGTACAGAATGAATGCTGGGACAATTACATTAACAGCTGTGAGAGTTCTATTTTAGTTAATTCTAAGCATTTTTGGAGTTTCACAAAGTCATTGCGTAAGGACGCGGGTGTGCCCGTGCGCATCTCCTACGGTTCGCAAGAGGCATGCGGTGGCGCAGAAATCTGTGAAACATATTTAAAGTATTTTCAATCTGTGTATTCCAGCACCTCCCAACCCCCGCAGCCTGCAGATACTGTGATTCGGTCCGATCTCATTCATACGATCGACTCGGTAGAAATCACATGTGACATTGTTTTGAAGTATCTTTTGAGGCTCAATAGGAATAAAGGAGCAGGCAGTGACGGAGTTTCACCGATTTTTGTGATCTCCTGTGCCGAAAAACTCGCGAATCCTTTGGCAATAATTTTTCAACGCTCCGTATCCAAGGGGATCTATACCACAATCCACTAACACTCACACTACACTCACATATACGAGTACAAAACCTCACAGCAAGCAACGCGACAGACAATTTCTACTGGGATTCGTTTAATTTGCATACTGTTATGTCTTTTTTTCTTCTACCTTTTTGTTACTATCCTCGGTTTAAAAAAATTTTGTAATAGGTCGAACTTCATAATTGCCTGTATATGTTTATGATATACGTGTAGTTTTAAGTATAAAGCTGTCAAGTTAGCGAAAACAAATAAAATAAAAATAGAAAAGAACGTGTTCTAATATGAAACTTCGCTAAACTGATATATTATTATTTTACATATTCATGTCCTCGTATTTGTTATTTTATTTATTTGGGAAATTAACATAATTGGGCTATATATTATATTATAAGATTATAATCTATTGTTCAACCTACCCCCCTTGACAATTTCCACTAGGAACACATTATTTTGTAATTATACATAGTATGGCGCTTACCACAGAAGTAGTATTAATTTGTGCAATATTTTACTGCGATCTTGTTATTATTAGGTCAGTCATCTTGTTGTAAAGTCGGCCTCTCGGCCCTCTGGTTAGTGTATACCATCTGTAAAATTTCTGCAATCTGAAATTCACCTTAATGCATTCGCCATAGACTCCAGAATTGTAGAATTTTGACAGACGGTATACTTTAGCCAGATGCCGACTGTACTGTCGCCAAATTTGAAATAAATTATATTTAAACTTATTTAAAGGTTAAAATATGCTTTTGAATGTTTTCATACAAAAAATTAAAGTTGAAAATTAATCACATTAAATTGTATGGCTAAAGTTTTAAGTAACATAGTATGTTCGTACTTACGAGTATGTATGTTCGTACATAACCGAGGACGTATGTTCCAGCCACAGCCACATGTTGCGATGCAATACTGGAATTCATTAAATTCCAGAGCTTTAATTACTGCACAGAAAGTGAAATAGGTTTCTGTTAGATTGCTACTCGAAGTTATTGCTACTCGAACGAATGTAGAGTATTTCATTAATAGAGAAATGGCGAAAGAAATTGATAAAGATTATTTATTGCACATAACCTAATACTTATAAGACAATGCGTGTTCAAAAAATCAGCTGTACCATACAAAAACCTACCTACATAATCTATTCTGTGCTTACACGACCGGAAATGTATGAACAGGTGATTTTTTTCGCGATTTCATACTTGGCCCCATAGTAATAAAAATAATAATAAAGTAAACTCACCCCAATAATGGGATAAATCAGTGTTTAAAATAATAATTTTTATTATAAAATAAAATGTTCCTACTTAATATAGTGAAAGTTGTTTAGTTAGAGGGTTTTGTGATACCTAAGGCGATAATTAATTAAGCGTCGGTGGCGTGTTGGATAGGATGTCGGACTCCCACGCGGGAGGTCCGAGTTCGAAACCATGCAGTGTCATGTAACATGTATCAATGAGTGTTTCGGTTTTTTCGAAACATTTACCGACTGCTCTGACGGTGAAGTAAAACATCGTGAGGAAACCTGCACACTGAGATAACCAGTGTGTGAAACGGGGAAGGAAATGGCAAACCACCCCATTAAACCTGCCACGAGAGTCGTTCTATGTGATTAATTCCTTAGACAACGACCTCAGCAATGTGGAATACGACTTAGAAGACAGAATACCTAATGCAGGATATTTACAAGCCAACCTAAATAACTTCTGGTTATTTGTTATGTTTGGTTACATCTGGTGAAGGCACGCAGCGTGTAGTTTAAAAATAGCCCCACCGTGATGAGTTAGAGGACTTACTCCCGTACCTTGCTTTTGTACCTACGTACTCGTATTATTAACCGATGATAAAAAAGGAGAGGTTCTCAACTTGACCCCTATATGTATGTATAAACTGAAATTTGGCATAGACATAGGATTGTGCACATTTATGTGCACAAAAAAGGAAAAACTAAAAAACTAAAATCTTCGTCCTTTTTTAAAATTAATGATTTTCAGATATTTTTCCTTTACTTGTGCTATGAGACCTTCCTTCGTGCCAAATCGTGCCAAATTTTAAGATTCCAGGTCAACTAGAAACACCTTATAAGTAGGGGAAAGTGGGAGGAAGCAAGGGAGGAGTGGAGGAAGTGGGGCGAAGCAAGGGAAAAGTAGGGTAATGTGGGAAAAAGTTGGGAAACATGAGGGGAAAATTGGGAAAAGTGACCTCATCATAATATTCTGCTCAATCTACAAAAGTCAAGGGCTCAGTATACTTGTAATTATATAGAATTCTCAGTATTCTACTATGGTCAACCCTACGTAACTATTTCACGACCAAGTCACATAGTGTTTTAATTGAGATATGAATACATAATGAAATTGATACATCAACGGTATTTAGTTTTCTATGATTAAAATTAAATGCTAAACTCATAATATCGCAGACTTGACTATACATGAGATCTCACTACTTTTTATGGCCAAACGGCCAACACGAGACTTGCCCTCTTTTTACAGAAATGTTTTTGATGGAATACTATTTACTTACACCAAGAGAAGGCGGTTGGCTTGCCACCAATGACGTTTGTCCACGAAATCTTACGGCGAAAAGTGGGGACTATCTGTGATTCAAAGTGGTTCGCTGTCTATCCCCTAGGGGATTATGGACGTGAGAATTAAATTTTGTTAGGTATACATGTACGAGTGTATACGTACGTGATTATACGAGGAAAATAAACGAGTTTCTTACTAAGAAATATCCGCTCTAAATGTACTTAACTCTACATTCCCAGTACAATAAATTCAGCCATGAATCTAATTTGGAGTTCATGATTTATTTGCCCAAGGGACCAATTGTTCTATTTTGAACTGCCATGCCATTGTCGACTCGGACGTGACCTTAGGGAAAACATTCTTTGCTACTTATGGGCTCCCGATACAAGTGTGTTGTAATGTAGGTACCCACTTGTATGGATTGAAATTCACGAAAAACATATTAATTTTTTTATTACTAAATCCACAGCACTTAAAATTAAAAACAAAAAAGTCCATTAATAAAACATACTTCCAATTACAGATTTCCTATTTTAAAATAATGCTTATAGGGAGAAATAAGTTTTGGTGTGAGTGTGTGTGTATATGGATGTGTTTATTGGAAATGTATGTGAGCGTGTTTGTGTAGAAGAGAGTGAAAGGAGGAAAGGGTGTGTACGTTTGTATGTGTTTGTTCGAGTCTTCACTACATGTATCCAGCTACAACGCTAAATAAACACTTTAGATGTATTATAGATTGATAATTAGGTACTTAGCCTCGCACTTCACGACGCCGGTTCCATTCTGGTTCGATCGTTGCATCCAATCACAAAGCGCTGATTTCGTTCCGCCCACCCGAAACGCATGTGATTGGTTGCAGCGATCCAAACTGTGACTGGAACTGGACCCGTGAAGTCCGAGGCTTAAAGTTGACGAGAGTATCTATATAGAGTTGATAATATCCCTAAAAAATCCATACATATATGCCAAGCACAGTGTAATTTCACTTTATGTAATTTTTTTTAAATATTTTTTAGATTCGATCGCAATTTGTTATAGAATATTATTTGACAACGTAGGTTACTTATATTATTTTTAGTACCTAAGTATTTTGTTTTCTAACTTTATTTACAACTTGAAATTCACTATTATATACATTGTAGGTTTGTACACAAACTTATGACTAACAAGAACATTTGTGGCATTTCTAAATAATGTATTTCAGTAAGTAAGTCCTACATTTTCAGTATATAAAGCGTCACCTCGCGTTTCTGGTATAGGTACCTAAGGAAAATACGAGAAATAGATTTGCCAGGATTAGGTTTCTGGTTTCGCAGAGTACTGTCTGTGGTAGGATTACTCTTGTCTCAATTCAACGTTCATGATGGAATTTGTGTTGCTAGACTAGATTTTGTGGAAATTCTGAGGATATTCCTATTATTTTCTTGAAATTGCAAGATTTGCTTTACTTTTCGTTATGAAAATATGGAATTCGATATTCAATTATGTTTTCGTTTTGTATATAAGTACGGTAGGACACACTTTTACACATTGAACAAAACCTAAGTATTAGATCTCTTTTGGATTGCGCTGTACGTTCAAAGTCAGTTGTGTCAGTTGTGACAGTCGTTCAATGTGTAAACTCTTCTCTTCTAACTCGTGTTCCTCTTTGCTGAGGGTCGTGATCATTCTAAGGAATTAATCACATAGAACGACTCTCGTGGCAGATTTAATGGGGTGGTTTGCCATTGCCTTCCCCATTTCGTACACTGGTTATCTCGGTGTGCAGGTTTCCTCGCGACGTTTTCCTTCACCGTCAGAGCAGTCGGTAAATGCACGTAAGACTTTCGAAAAAAAACGAACAACTCATTGGTACATGGCATTGCCTGGTTTCGAACTCGGACCTCCCGCATGGGAGTCCGACGTCCTAGCCACGACGCCACCGACGCTCTCTAAATAATAATACCTATAATGACATGTAATTAATGGCTACTACGTAATATCGTTTATTGCTCATCCATAATTCAAAATTTAGAAGGTGGTATGACATAATCCAGAGTTAGCCTTGGAAGTCACCACCCATTTACCTATTACTCGGACGAACGAACGAATTCGGACCTCTCGCATGAGAGTCCGACGTCCTAGCCACGACGCTACCGACGCTCTTGTAAACGTGTAAAAGTGGGTCCCAAATTAAAGTTCGTGACTGTTCTTATTTACCAATTGTTATGTACTGTTTTTATGCTTTTACTTACCAATTACGTGACAAAGAGGGAAACTGGCCACCTGATGGTAAGTGATAATTTTATCAACCTGAAAGCCCAACTTACATTTTATTCGACTTTACCAGTCCCTTATAAAAAATAATTCCCCATCTTTACCACGACGACGGGCCATTGAATAAATTCCCTCACGCCGGTAGCACCGACCACTCCCTCTAATTGGTGCGGGTGTAACCAGACCAGATAATGATGTAATGGCTCCGAGGAGAGGCAATTAATTTGGGTACATTCAGGGTACATCTCTATTTGTCACTCTTATCTTGCCTCGATTCAGGCTGTGACGTAGGTTTGATTCTACATGACACGATGTAAGTAAAGTGTGTATTACATGGGAATAAAGTTATTTAATAAGCTACCGGAAACAGTTAAAAATGTTACTTATGGAGAATTTAGACAAAGAGTAACAAATATTCTGAAACAGAATTACTATGACATAAAAGAATACGTAGAAGACAAATCTGTAATATAATTAAGTTTCGTTTATGTAACTGTGGTAAAATAATGAAAAATATGAAATTGACATATGAAAATTGAATTTAAATATTATAATATTAATTTTATTATGTGCCTTTTGCACCCGTATATTATATATTTTATGATTTTTCCATCACCTGAAGGTTGCCTGGAAGATATCGCTTAAAGCGATAAGGCCGCCTTCTGCACATTGTATTGTACCTCTCTTTATGTTGTATGTTTTGTTTATGTCCCGCGTGTGCAATAAAGTATATTTGTATTGTATTGTATTGTATTATATGAAATTAATTACTATGATGTTTATTAATTATTTAACTTTATTTTTTTAATAAAATTCTATCATGTTAAAATGAAAAATATTTGTTTGCTATGTTAATGTGGTAGAAAGTAGTGATACTATATTATAATTTAAGAGCTCTGTAATGGATCTACTTTCAATAAATAAACTATTTGATTTGTCAAAATCCCCCCTTGCTTGTAAAAATAGGAATGTTCAGTGGGACGGAATTTATGGAATTTTTGGAATACAAAAAAATAGTCTTCGAATACAAAAAGTGCCGATCAGGTGAATATTTTATACGGACAGACGAATCCCTAGTTGTTTTTTTACTAAACTAAATATGTTCTGGTTGTCGATACTGAACAGCCCTAATTCAGCTTACAAATAGGTTTTTGTAACATCCTTTATACAGGAGCAAATCATTTTGATAGAGAAGTTGAGATTTTGATTAGATAGTTCTACGATGAAAGAAAAAGTGGCGGGCTTTGGTTCCCTCATGGTTGTATTTGTCCAGATATTGGGATCATAGGGTTTATTATGATAAATGATAGTAAGCCTATATTGGCTTTGATTTATTCACAGACTGGGCTATTATCATAGCAATGGAATTAAACGCAAATTGAACCCTACCCATGCATGAG
This sequence comes from Hofmannophila pseudospretella, assembly GCA_947369225.1. Lineage (NCBI taxonomy): Eukaryota > Metazoa > Arthropoda > Insecta > Lepidoptera > Oecophoridae > Hofmannophila > Hofmannophila pseudospretella. The sequence goes on from OX376316.1 coordinate 11,480,178, forward strand.
TACGTGTAAACCAATTTAGTCCTGGATCAGGATTTAAGCGCTGCTATTGGGAATATTAGGCAGATTAGTTTCAGCAGGGTAGGTTTTAGGGTTGTAGCAACCCTAAATTAGACCCTGTATTATCCTTCTCTGGTTATGGTATGTACCTACAGTAGGTTATAGCCTGAATACGGTATTAACCTTATTTTATTTTATTGCATCAATCAACTTACATGGGCATACTAAAGAAGGATCTAAAATTAGTTTTTCGATATCTCAACTAACATCAGAGATATTAATGGTTAAAGTTAGTATTGGGCAGATGCTCCGTCCCTTTCTAGCAAAACAGTACTTTATATGCAGCCGGGACCTGCTTGTATGGCGCTAGAGAACAGTTACGTCATAAAACTTATTGCCGTTTCTTTCTACCGTTCTAATTTTTGATTGCCTGTAGCTATATTTTTTTTCAACGAATTTTAATTCTGTGTTCACATTTGACCATCAATTTATGACTATTTCTTAACTTAAAAAAAAATGATATTATTATTTGATATTTGGAAACTACCCTATTGGCAGAAATTATTATTATTATTACTTACATGAAGACATGAAGTGATATAAATCCACCGTGTGTCATTCGAGGGGCTCGTAGCCTAGTCGCGGGCATGATCCGAAAGTAATCGTGCAAGTTAAGCAACGTTGGGCGCGGTCAGAACCTGGATGGGTGACAGCTAGTGCTAGTACCACATTTTATGACGGTCGGTCCCGCCCGGCTGCTGTCGTACACTAACCAAACTAAAAAAAGAATAAGAAAGAGTGGCTTTTAATAAACACCAAATAATAAAACATGTTAAGTACTTTTGTAATAGTTTTAAGTTGTGATTGTGAGTAAAAAAGCAAAAGTTTTTTTTTTGCTAAAACTTTAAAAGTAGACTTTAAAGAGCGAATACCTATAGAGCGAAGCCCGACTCGCACTTGGCTGTATTATACTTACAGAAAGTTTCCGACGTAAGCGACATAGCCGCTGTGTTTAAAATAAAGAAGAAGAAAAAGATTCTGACGTCGTTTCCATTTCCATTTACCCACGTAACCAAACGGAAAAGTAATTTTTGAGTTCTCATATTATTTCATCTCTCTACATCTACATCACAGGTTCCCAAACTTATTTCGCCCACCGCCCACTTTGAGAATCAAAAATTTTCAAACGCCCCCCAATTATTTTAAACTTACTACTCGTATCTGTTGCACACCTTAAATATAGCTATTGCAATTTTTAATTTTAAACATGCCATATCCTATTTCAGAGCAATAAAAAGCATACTTAATCTTATTTAAGGGTATTTTTATACAAATTAAAACAAAGTTTTGAATTTAAACGATCTGTAAGATTGTTTATTGAATAAACAATCTTACAGATGACTTATGAACCAGCCAATTGATACAGGAATGCACAATTCAGGTTATTTAACAAAAACTTGTTAAAACATGATTGCCCGCGGTCTACTATCTACGAAAATTACCTATCTAGGAGTACTAATAACTATTAAAATGCGAAAGTATGTCTGTTACCTTTTTATTTGTTTGTTTGTGTCTACTTTCATTTCGAAACGAAGCGACCGATTGACTTGATTTTTATTTCATATATTCAATAAAACAGGACAGATATATGAACTACGCGGAGAGAAATAGCGAACCGAGTTTGAGCAATCTCTTAACTAATATTAGTTGATGTTCACAAGTTGTAGTTGAGAGTCGAGAGCTCATGCAGTCGGTGTCTAAGAGGCCTCTTAGCTAAATGAAATTACAAATCACCCCCCAAGCCTCTACACAACGCCCCCATTTTTTTTCTGGGTCTCTTACCGCCCCCCTTTAGGCCTGCAGCGCCCACAAGGGGGCGTTATCGCCCACTTTGGGAAAGGCTGCTCTACATCTACATTCTTACGTAAGAAAATACACAATAAAATAATATCTGAAAACAATTTAACTTAGCATACAATACAAACATACCTGTTTGTTCAGGTGGTGTTTGTACTGTATTACATTTCTTTCTTTACACGGGAAACTTGCAAATAGGATTTCGGTGGCTGCTTGTAAAGTAAAAGTAAAAAAAATACACTTTATTCCACAAAAGAAGAAAAGAAACAATAGGTAGGTAGGTTTGTGTTGGCCAATTGCTTGAAACCTCCTTAAAATTCTACCTTTAGTTAAGTATAGTGACATCTCTTTTTAGAGCTACGATAACATAAAGAAATCAAGATAGAACGGTGAAGTGGGGCAGTGACTCAATCTTGCAATATATTACAAGATTTCATTAATACAGTGCCTAGTTTTCGACCCGGGCCGATCAGAGCGGTCGGTTGTGCTCAAAATGCCTTATTGTGCGGTTTGTAACTGTAAAAACAACAGTAAGACAGTAAATCGATCAAAAGGAGGTATTTCATTCGTAATAACGTCACTTTGGGAGCAAGGCTTATGAAAATGTTGACACCCGCGATTCATATAAAATAGCAGCTCGCCCGCGTCACCGTCGCGTCTATCTTGATTTATTTCTACGATGTAGAAAGGGACAATTCCAAAGATTTTTTATATTATTTTTCTACTATCGTAATTTGTTCATTAAGAAACCACAATCAATAACATAAAGAGGTTCATTCGTCATGGTCGTGTGAAAATAGTGTTTTAATGAAATATTAAATAACAGTTTTCTATTGTAATATGTAAATTCTTCTTTCTTATTAAATGCACTACATTTCACTGGCCAACTACTTGGTACTATAGCCATTAAAAAAACTGGACACTTGCGTCTGCACGATGTCGACAATACGTCAAACATATCTACGGTTTCCATAGTTACCAATAACATGTTAAGCTGTCAGCATGGCGTCTGTTGAAGTCTCCGTAATGGTTTGTATTTCCTTTTTAGAATAGAATAGAATAGAATCATTTATTGCACTCATGGTTTGGGCACAGCAAGCATTGGTTATAAAACTTATACAATAACTATTTACAATTTGTTAATATTAGTATTTAGCGTTATTTCCTCTAAGAGCCTCGATTAAAAGTAATCGGTGGTGATCCGACCTCCCGCCCCGAAACCTTCAGGGAAGAGGAGGGTCGGAGTCCCTGTTAACAAAAACTGTGTCTCCTAATACTTTGCTGACTATTGTTGCCGTGTGGATAGCTGCCTGCTTCTGTCCTATGTGTATATTTATGTGCGCGTCCAGTTTGTCACAGTACCTGTGTATACTTTTGGCTACTACTCCTGTTGCTCCTATCTTAGTATTTATTATACTATACTATATTATTATTAGGTATTATATTAGAATCAAATATATTATTAATTCGTTATAAATCTAGATAATGGCCATTTAAAAACTCCTGCAGCGTATAAAACGAATTTTCAACCAAAAAATTTTTTAATAATACTTTAAATTTATTTAAATTGATTTCGGCTTGTATTGATTTAGGGATTTTATTGTAAATTTTTACTGACATTGCGAATGGTCCAGTTTTGTTTATGTTTCATGGTCGTAGAAAAAGTATTGTATGCAACGCACGTAATTAATTAATCTATGAAATTGGTAAAAATTTGCTTACCTACGAAAACGCCAATTTTACCACCAAAAGTTTTTCCTTAGCAAATAAAGATTTTGGGAATGGTTATAGGTACAGAGGCGGAAAAAATAATGGAAACATACATACCATCTTGTCATATTCACGGTATTGACACAAGATTGACGGCTTTGCAACAAATGACAAGTTAGAGTTCAATGTCACAAAGCACAAAGGTGTACGTACCGTACGAGCATTTCTTCACCGTACCGTACATACTATTATAATTATTTATATAACATTATTTACGTTCAGAACAACCATGCTGCGTAAAGATATATGTATACAGCATGAGTATAAACCACAACATCCGATGCCGATACTAAATCTGACACGGAAATAAATTTTACCCTCAGTCCCTAGACGACGTGTTTTGCGCCAAAATAACAAGGCAGGCTCCGGTGTGTGATCAAATAAACACTCATCCGTATATGTGCGCTGCTTTTGTTTGCATTATTAAAAATAACTACTTACTTATAACCTAATAAGTATTTTTTACTGCAAAAATGAAATTTTCTTAGAATACTAGTTCTTATACGATGCGGGATTATTATTAGGTATAATAACAACGAAATAATCAGTCAAGTTCCCATTTCTGCCTCAAAACAGCGATGTTTGCATTGCTGTGTTCAGATTTAAAAGGTAAGAGAGCCAGCGTATATACCGTATATGAAACACTCCAAAGTTAGTATAGCGGCACATCGAAAACTCCTCTCATTTCAGCAGCCTACTAACTTCCCAACTGTTGGGGCACAGGCCTCCGCTTCCACAACGGGGCGTACGACAGGCCATGATCTACCGAACGGGCCCAGTGCTGATTTATGGATTTCACACGCCTTCGGAATCTTTTTCCTCAGACATGCAGGTTTTCTCACGATGTTTACCTTCATCGTTAGAGCAATCGGTATATGTAAGTAAATCTTCGAAAAAATCCGAAAAACTCATGGACATTGCAGGTTTCGAAACTGGCAAGGGAGCCCGACTTTCCAGCCACAATACGCCACCGACGTATCACTATACTCGTATAGTGACATTAAAATGAGGTGAGATATCTATGGGTGATGGTGTCCTTATACCATCATGGTATTGTATGGTTCCTTCTGCTTTCTTTAACCAGAAATCTGCGCTTAGCCTTAGAATCCGTTGTTCCAAACGTGTTTTTACAATCGTCCGACAAAGAATTTCAGAAACAAGAGCCGTTGCTTCCAAAAGTTTTGAAAGCAAAGTTCCGCAACATTTTTCACTGGACTGAAATCGTCAAATTCTCTGCCGATTTTATCAACCAATTTCGTCACTCGCCACAATCAGTGGATTCGGATCATTGAGCATGAAATTTCATCCACTTAGCTCTGGGTTTGTGGCGGCAAATAAACGATAAGTGTTATTATCGTACAAAACATTTGTGTTTAAATAAACTAACTAAAAAAATGCAATGTCTATCCATATATATGTCTATCTGAGCTACCTACATACTCTATCTCCTCCATATCCGTAGATGAATCCCCGTCCATTTTAACCAATTTAACCCCCCGGTTAAATTTAAACCAAATCCATCGAAATCCTCACATTCATCGAGTTTTGGAGCTTTTTTAATTCTTCCTTTGTGTACATAATTGAACAATAAATGAAATTTAGTATTAGAATGGAAGTAGTTGTTTTACACTTATTATGTATTGGGATATATTTATATAGTTGTGCAATGCTGACAGCTGTCTCACCGTCACGTACCGTGGCGTCGTGTCACCGGGCCCTGACTGAAAACCAGCGCTGCGGCGCCGGCGGTGGCTAGCATCTAGCCATATCGTCACAGCATAATGCTGCGTCAGGAACCCTTAATTTTTTTTTAAAAGTAACTCTTCTAAGTAATGAAATGTAATTATAGTGTTTTTGTGTGTGTTGTTAGGTGTGCAAATACATTTCAATTCATTCATTTATACATTTTTGTTAAAACCTGGTCTAATGCCCTTTCCCTTTTAACACCCTATATAACACCTCGTCTCCCTCCGTCCTTGAAATCCCAAAACCCCTACCCCTGAAACCTGTGTACCCTTCTATTCCCAAAGCTACCTATTAATGGATATTAAATAAATAAATATCCTCGACGCCTAATCAGTCCCCAGAAAATACTTATAACGATAATTGAAAACGAAATCTATAACTTACAGAACATTTAAGTAACAAGTTACATTACTATAAACCACAAGTCCATTCCGTATCGATAACTTACTGGACGGTATTTGGAAATTCGCCAAAAATGTTTTCTCCCATACCTAAGATATTACTTGCGAACTACTTAATTCTTTATATATTGAAAGTTGAAAACAGTTTTATTATACTATCGATACTTAAAAACAATGTTTGACCCATGACCACTCGCTTGACCCTATGGCCTCAAATAAATGTTAAAACTCGCCTTACTAAATAATTAACTAGCAACATCTGTGCACTGTTAAATAAATGATTTTTTATTGGTGTTATTTATCATACATACAAGTACATATGTCGCAGGGAAATAGCCGAACTCAGTGAAATAGCCGAATACTCTAGGGATTTGGGGTTTCGATTCACCCACGTCTTGAACGACACTGTGAAACTTGTGGCGTTCGGCGAAGCCACAGTCCGTCCAACAATTGGATCACCGCACTGTACGACAATGTACCGACATCTTCCGGTAGTGCTAGGTCTCAAATGAGTTTATACGTATTTTCGGCAAAACTACTCAATAGAATTGCCCGTCGTTTCGCACCACTCTTGTCCGCGTCGTGTCGTTTCGTTTCGTGATTAAACAGGCTTAACACACCAACCGATACTTTTGCCATCTTTGTAAATCATTACGCGTAGTTCGATCGTCGCCACTGTTATTTTAGGGTGTGTAAGTAGCTAACACTAGGGTCTAGTTATGAGAATAAAACGAGTACGTCCGTGTTAACCAAGAGCTATCTTTAGACTGGTATTACATAAAAATGACGGTGACACGGACGCAGCCGTGTCAGAGGTTGTATTATCTACCCACTTAATACTAAATATAGGCGCCTAGTTTATATTAAAAGCAATCTTTGAACCAACATACGTACCTATAGTGGATAAAACAGCAGTTCTGAACGTAGGTGCCTAATTGTTTAAAATAGCGACAGCCAAAGTAACGAATAATTATTTTATTACTTACCAATTTATCAAAGTGTATTTACAAAATAACCAGTGGAATAATTAATTTATTATTTCATGGAATAATTGTTTTCGAAATGGGAAGCAAAAGCAAAGCACAGGCGGTTTTATAATTAATTTTATACGTCAACATAACCTGTGTTGATGAGAGAGTGTTTTTAAAATGAAACAGAATATTCATTAGTTTGCGAGCTACGAGGACAGACGTCACCCACCTGCCACCAAACCTAATTAAGTTCAGAAGGGAAACTTTGTACTATAATCGCAGCGAGGCATTAGGCTCGCCGCACACGGGCCTCTCGCGACAGCCGTGGTCGGCCACCTGAAGCCAGACTAGCGGCTTCTAATTGGCAGTAGCGAAAGACATCAGTGGATGGTGGTTGACACAAGTGATCCGTGTCCGTGACTTTTACAATACAGTTATATATGGACTCCGAGTGGCAAGTGATGGCGTTTTGTGTCCGGTGGCGGCCACAAGTATCGTGTCGCGGCCGCTGTTGTAGCGAGCGGCCGCCACAGGACACACGTGTGCGGCGAGTCATTACAAAATGTATGGAAAATGTTGTCCGCTGCTTGTCGCTGACCACTTGTGGCTGTCGCGTGTGGCCCGTGTGCGGTGAGCCTAAACTAACAAACTCCGCAAGCCGCGCGACGCCGTCATTTACAAGGCGGCGGGAACTATTTATCGGTCCATTAGATTAGGGACCGTTCTGTCAGGAGGAGGCGGTCAAGCATTGCGAGGTCTGTGTTCGTTTTAACTTCGACTGTGTGCTCCATAAAGCCTACTGATCTGGCCAATCAGAGTGCGAACGTAGCCCACGGACCGCTTGACTGCCTCAGTACCAGCGCTACAAGTGGAAAATCGGGAAAATTGCTATTTTGTTGTTTTGCCTACTTGGTCGTTTTTTAGTAGTTCTGAGCTAGATTGAATTGTTGTATACGAGCAAGTCGTACATTTTTATTATTTACCTAATTACCGCCGCCGCTACATCAGCAAAACAAAGATTTTAAGCATAATATTATTGCTTAAAATTTGACCCGAAACAATGATATTATCATCTCTTAGGATTCAAGATGGCGGTCATTTTTGAACGTAGGGTTTTTTTTATATCATTTGGCATTTTGTCCTGTTTTATCGCGGTAAACTATTTTTTACAGCACAGCGATATACCTATCGGAACGAATACTATTATTTATTATCTGCCCTTGGGTACAAGCCACAAACAAGAGATGCGGATTCGAATTTTGAACTGTACAAACGCCTATAGCTAGCGGACACCGCGCTCTCGCTCGCTGCTCGAGAATGGTTTTGCCGCATTCTTTGACATTCGTTTCTGAATTTATTTATTTATTTTCTGCTATGATACCACGGGGGCAGACGTCACTGCGTTTGCTGACTTCACAATTTGAGTCACGTAAAAAGGAACGTAAAAGAGAAGAGCGGCGTGCGTTGAAAAGGCAATGTTTTTCCCATACATAGTTAGCCTAACATCCAGCGTAACTTTTCATATGAAACATTATTTACAAAAATAATACCTACTTATAAAATGATTTAATTTCAATAAATAAGTATAGTTTTAAAGCTTTGAATGCTAAGATTTAAAGTTCAAAGTCATGAGTCATGACATGAGATAAGACTATATTTTCGAATTATAACAATTGTTATTTTAAACTGTTAAAAACACAAGTTGTAGCCATATGTTGAATAAGATATTTACCCACATAATAGTATCTGAAATTCTAACCAAGAAATTCTGCAATGTGGCCTGAAATACACCCTACGGTACATTTTTTAGAAGAAGCTTTTCAAGACCCTTTCGCTACCTATGAAAGTTTAATATCGCCTTACTCGACAGTTTTTTGTTCATCTTCAAAAAATTTAACAAGATGGTTCTTTGAAAAAACCTGTAATAATCCTTAAACCAGTGACATATAGCCACTGAAAGATATAAAGAAGAAAAAATAATATTCACTAAATTTTGAAACAAAAATTTAGCGATAATCGCGAGACAGTTCATTTAAGACCTTTTTTAAAAAAAAATCGGAAGACGCCTAGGTTTAGATAAAGTTTTGTAATCTACATATAATATAAATTTTTGGAAAGCAGACATTCTGAACAGTTTCAGTTTCAGGTATTTATTTATAATATTCAATTATACGTCACATACATTTATCATTACAAATCATTATTATTTACATTAATTTTTAATTAACCATAATAAAATAAATTTCAATTTTAATTAAAACTAAGTGTAATTTTTTTAATCATACATGTGGTTGGCGAGTACCTAACAGATCTACCTTATGTTGAAGAACTCTTCAATCGTATATAGACGGACCTAAAGGCTAGGTAAAACTCAGGTCGCCCGTACAATGTCAAGTAGCGCGGAACTAAACATAAATGTCCTCCGGGGAAATCCTACGCCGTCCTGAACAAAACTCAATTTTTACAGGAAAAAATATTAAAGCGAAAACTTCTCGAGAAGCAGGGGCGGCAGAAATGAATGATACAGCTACCATGGACTGACGTGGAGAAAATTGCTAAGGTGCTGCTGGGCCGGGTAGGGGATGTTTCCATAGGTGGGCCTGCTGGGCCTTCACCACCCTTATGTTCAGACGTTGATTTATTTTGATCTTTACAAAAACGACTTTTTCCTTTAAAAAGACTCGCTCCAGAATTCCTTTATGTATTTTAATTTAAAATAGGGAACAACAAGAGCGTCGGTGGTCTAGTGGCTGGGACGCCGGACTCCCATGCGGGAGGTCCGGGTTTAAAACCATGCAATGCCACATACCAATGAGTTTTTCGGTTTTTTTCGAAGACTCAAGTACATTTACCGACTGCTCTAACGGTGAGGGAAAACATCGCGAGGAAACCTGCATGTCTGAGGAAATTAAAAGTTTCCGAAGGCGTGTGAAATCCACCAATCGGCACCGGGCCCGCTCGGTGGATTATGGCTACCCCCTTGTGCAAGGGGAGGCCTGTGCCTCAACAGTGGGGAAATTAATAGGCTGATGATGATGATACAAGACAAGGGAACAAAGACGTTCTTGCTGACGAAGTAGTACTTAATTCGTGGTAACGAACTTTTTTACTTCGTCAGCAAGATCGTTTTTTTCACCGCGAAATTCGTTACCGCGAATTGCGTTACTTCGAAATACGTTACTACGATGTGCGTTACTGCGAAGTTTGTTATCGTGAAATGCATTATCTAGAAATACGTTACCGCGATCTATCTTGCGAAGTAAGTAGCTATACGTACTGTAATGGCAGGCTAGGCAGGCAGTTTAAAATTGTGTTTAAAATGCATAAAATCAAAGGGATACTTTATCTTATTCCTGAATAAAAATATTTAAATTAACTCGTGTCCATCCTGGAAATTTCATCTTTCGTCCTATTTTCCAGAACAGCTGACATGAAAGGAATCAAGGCCAGCGAAACGTGCGATTCGAGTGTGAGCTCGTAAAAAAATATCAGTCTGACTCGCCATGGAGCGGGTTTAAACAGAATTATTGATTACACAGGGGTTTGCGAACGAACTGTTTTTAAAAGTGTTACCAACGGCAAAAAAATCTGAAATAATATTGGTAGAAGGTGTTGTACGAGTATGTATGTATAATAGGAAAAATGAAACAAGTCAAAAAACTATGATTTTTGAAAAAAAATAAACTCCTTTTTTTAGAACGGAACCCTCGGTGCGCCTAGCTACCAAGATATGACTTTTAACAGGAAATAACTAGCGCCACCCTAATAAATAACCGGCCAAGTGCGAGCCGGACTCGCGATCCAAGGGTAAATTTTTTTTTCGTTTTCGTAAATCATAATTGTTTAGATATGTTTTATTTTTACTAGAATACATACAACACCTTCTACCAATACAAATTATTTCAGACTTTTTCCATTAAAATGATTTTTATTTTATTTTTCTCAAAAATTGTTAATTTTTGATATTTCGTTTTATTTTTCCTGTAAAATAAAAGTGATTATCTATGAGTTTGAATTATTTCAGATTTTTGGATTGCAACCTTCGGAGATAAGGGGGAACGGTCATTTTTCGCAAATTTTTGGCCTTAGTCGAAAACATAAAATGAAATAAAAAATAGTTTTGTAATGTGCAAATAAATCCCTTTCATATGACATCCCACTTGTCTCAGTTGTCCCACTTTCATATTTCAGACCCCATTTTCAATAAAAATAAAATGATTTCTGAATTTCTTTTAACTATAATAGATGCGGGCAAGCAAGTTCTATAATTGTGCTAAATTTCACGTCGATAGCTTCAGTAATTCCTGAGAATAACATCTGTGACATACAGACGGACGGACACCGAAGTCAAACTAAACGTTTTTTTTTACCATTTTGCCACGGAACCCTAAAAAACAATTTCTTCCAAATATAATGTAATTTTGAAAAATGAAATATTATCCTACGTTGTTCGTAGGTACTGTACGTTAATGATACGTTATTTTTTAGGCTTATCTCTGTAGCTTTATCGCAAGTCGTATCTACCCTATTTAGATGGAAAAATGGGGCCATTTTTTATCGTTTAGATAACTATCGGAAAACCACTTAGAATAAAATACTATGGTACAAAAAAACACTTCATCCGTAGAACAACGTAAATAACTGCATTTTTCAAAATAATCACGTATTTAGGAGATTATATTCTCCTAGATATTACGTATCGCTAGATGTTTCCTGTTAATTTCAGTACGAAGGAGGACTCGTCAACTAATTAATATTTGGTCCATCCTAATGACTTATTTTATGAGTTCAAACTCGGAAATTACAGTTAATATACTGTACTGTTGTTAGATACTATTAATACCGAAACATGTTAATGTAAATATGTATGTCTAACTCTTTGAACTGACAAAACTCCATAATAATAATATTAAACAACAGTTAGAGCATAATTTCCTCTACGAAATTCTACCAAACTCATTTTAACATAACGTGTATTTAATACATATGTACCCAGTTAACTAAGTACACGTTATCACAGAACAAGCTGTTCCTGAAGCACGTAGGATTACGGAAAAGCTCGACACGAAAGCTTTTGTAGCGAACTTCACGTTATATTTCATAATACCCACTTATTCGCCACAAAGATCTAAAGTTACTCTTGAATTAAGTAATTACGTACATACTTGCTTTGTTGTTTGGTATGAAGATTAGCTAACTTTAAGAAATAAATAACCAAAACTAACTCTTCATCATATTATATTACAGGGAACTTCCTCGTTTAGTGTTTGTAGAGGTTATTCAATTTTATTTTTTTATTTCTTATACTTTGTCTTACACAGGAAGTACTTACATAGAATTTTGTTCTTTAATAAAATAAAGTTAGGTATTTGAAAGGCTAAAGTTTTAAGCCGTAAAACAAACAGAGGCTGTGCGCTGACGGCACGCCAGTCGGCACACCTCTTGTATAAGTTCTGCGCCGCTTCACTTTCATATATTTTGTATGAACATAGTTTGAAAGTGGCGGAACGCGTGCACAACGGCCGGCGCGCCGCCTCTTTATCTACTTGCATTCAAAATGTATGAAAGCGACGGGTGCAAAACAGACAGAGGCGGAGGGCTGACGTTGCACTGGCAGCGCGTTGCCGACACGCCTCTTGTATATGTTTTGCGCCTTAGGAATATTTTATTTTATTGTATAAGGAGAGCAGATGAGTAAACGGGCCACCTGATGGAAACTGGTCACCATACCATACCACCTTCAAAATATGCCATAGACGCGTCTCTATCACTTTTTAAAATATAATCCTACCAATAGTGAAACGATGAATGTATAGCTACGAGTATATAGAGTATCTGTGGTACTCAGTAACGTCTCAACGGCTAAACAGATCTGCACCAAATTTTACACACAATATACCTTGAACCCTGGATCTTATAAATACTATATCTTATTATTATTGTCTTATCTTATTACCAAGGCAAAATACTTTGTTCCATTTGAAAGGAGATTGGGCGCTTTTGAACCCAGGGCTTCGCCTCCAACTAAACATAGTAAAACATTAGATAGATCTCACCTAGGACTACATCTTCCATTATGGAACAAAGATCTAAAGTAGTGTGGTTGGAGGCGGAATAATTAAACTTGATCAGAGCAAGTCCTAAACTCATTACGTTCTTCAGATTATTAACACTGAACTTCCCACACTCACACACCCACTCACCCTACACTGCATATGCACACTTACTGTACAATTTCACATTAGGGACTTACAATGATACGCACGTATACTCACACATTGATTTTTTTTTCGCTTGAAGCTCATTGCCTTATACTATTCGTCTGCGGCGTAACTATGACGCGTTTTAAAAAGGTACAGCGCCATCTAGTGGTTGGTTGGGTAAACTAATTTAACTTAGACATTCCGCCCACCAAGGACTTGTCCTTCACAATATACCATTGTACTACATTGACAAAATCGTTACTAACTCAAAATAATAGATACCTCATGAAAAAAAGAAAAATGTAGAAAAGTCTCGAAAAGTAAATAACAATCCATGTACACAACCCAATGAATGTAGTACAAAATTAAATGACAATTAAATGACACCATGAAAAAATAACTCAAAATTCATGCACTTAAAAAACCACAGTAACTTAAGAACCACAGTAAAGCTCTCTAAGAAAATAATAAAAAAGTAGATAACAAAATTAACTTAACGAGGCAACCGCCCACCGTGACAGAAAAACTTAAGAAACTAACAACACATAATACACATTAGAACTAACAGCAGTATAAAACAACCGCCCACCGTGACAATGTAACTTGAAGTAATAGTTAATACTATTTTGTTAATACACAAATCTTACTAGCTGGTCGCTTAAAAGTACCATTCTTTCCTTTAATCGTTACAACTCGAGTTACGTTGTCCGGTCCAGCATGCTTATCTACAATTTTGCCCAAAATCCATTTAGCAGGTGGGACGTTATCGTCTTTTACAATAACAATGTCACCAACGTCTGGTTCTGATTTCTTGGTACTCCATTTATATCTTTGGCTTAAACTAACCAAATACTCTTTTGACCATCTTTTCCAAAAGTCGTTTACCATTTTTTGCGTTAATTTCCATCTTTCCAATCCAGTTAATTTTTGGCTCATATAGTTCTCATCTGATACATTTAGTAAAGGCTCCCCAACTAGAAAATGGCCCGGTGTCAATGGAAGAGGGTCATTAGGATCGTCACTAAGAACAGTTAACGGACGTGAATTCAAACACGCTTCCACTTGCGCCAGTACTGTTGATAACTCTTCATAAGTAAGAGTATTATCGCCAATGACTCTTTTCAAGTGTGATTTAGCACATCGCACACCAGCTTCCCACAGTCCACCAAAATTGGGGGCATGAGGAGGGATAAAATGCCAGGTTGTAGCTTCAAGAGTTAGCATTTGTGCTATTTCATAAGGCAACTCTGATTTGGCACTATCGAACATTTGTCGCAGTTGTTTGTCAGCCCCAACGAAGTTCGTGCCATTGTCACTGTAAAGATCTTGACAATGGCCTCTTCTCGATGTAAATCGTCGGAATGCTGCGATGAATCCATTTGCAGTCAAGTTAGTGACTGCCTCCAAGTGACAAGCACGCGTGACCATGCAGACGAAAAGACAAATGTAGCCTTTATAAGATTTCGCACCTCTGCCAGGTGAGAACCTGATGTTGATGGGTCCTGCGTAATCGACGCCAGATGATTTAAAAGGCTTACTCGGCTTTAGTCTGACCTCTGGTATCTGTCCCATGAGTTGTGTGCTCTTTGTCTTTGAATTCCTCAGGCACACAACACATTCTCGGTAGTATTTTTTAACCGCATCTCTTCCTCGTAAAATCCAGTATTTTGATCTGATATGGTTCAGCATGACTTGTGGTCCACCATGTAGAGTTTTGTCATGAGCATCTGATACTAAAAGCTTGGTAAGGTGACTCTTAGCAGGCATAATTATTGGATGTCTCGTGTCATAACTCACATTTGCCTGGTCGATACGTCCACCGACTCTTAAGATCCCATTTTGATCCAAAAAAGGATAAAGAGTGTGAAGCGCGCTTTTCTTTGGGACACAAGCTCGATTCTTTAACTGCTTTATCTCATCTTCAAATTCAACTCCTTGAACTTGTTTGATACACATTTGTAAAGCGTCATTCACTTCTTCTGTAGATATAAAATCTGTAAATTTTTCACGTGTATCCTTTGGCAACTTTAAATTCAAAATTCTTCTGCAGTACGACATAATCCTTAACATTTTTGGCAATGAGGAATATTTTGTCCACGGAAATTCTTCCTTATGTGGTATAGCAGTTAAAGCTTTGACTCTTTCTTCTTCGTGTGTTTCTTGAACCTCAATTTTCTCAGTGGCAACGATTGGGTTCAACAACCATTTGGGTCCGTTCCACCAGAGTGGATGTGTTATCAGCTCTTCAGGTGTAATTCCTCTGGATGCACAGTCGGCCGGATTGGTGTTTGTTGAGACATGACCCCATTGCTCGTAGTCGAGAATATTTAGAATATCCGACACTCTATTGCTCACGAATGTAGTCCAACGATTTGGAGGTCCTTTCAACCATGCCAACACCACGGTAGAGTCAGTCCATGCATACAAGTTCTCTTTAGGAATGCCCATAACTTGCGATACTTCAGAAATAAGTTTTGCAGCCAGTGTCGCTCCACAAAGTTCTAGTCTTGGGATTGAAACTTCCTTCTCGATTGGAGCAACCTTTGTTTTCCCTGACACCAAACTCACATGAACATAGTCGTGTTCATCTGTGACTTTCATATAAATTGCAGCTGAAAAAGCGGCTCTTGATGCATCCGAAAATGCATGCAGTTCAACTTTTGAACGTTGAGTAGATTGATGCCATCGTGGAATCAAAATACCTTTTATATGAACCAAATTCTCTCGGTATTGCAACCATTCGGTTATAAGGTCATCGCTCAGATTATCATCCCATTCAAGTCCTGATTTCCATAACCTTTGGATGAATATTTTCGCTGCAATCACTACGGGAGCAATCCATCCCATAGGATCGTATATTCTTGCAATGTCAGAAAGAACTTGCCGTTTCGTAATAGGTTCCTTCGTTTCCGGTAGATTGACAGTATACTCAAAGTGATCTGTTTCTCTGTTCCATTGTACGCCCAGCACCTTCATCAAATCATCAACTTTAATCGGAACTGTCTGATCAGCGTTATGGTTTGCTTCGCCTATGTGCTGTAACAACCTTTTATTGTTGCTGCTCCATTTCTGTAATTGAAATCCACCAGAATTCATTAGTTTGTTCATCTCCTCATAAATCTGTATTGCTTGCTGTTCTGTCTCACATCCCGTCATTAAATCATCAATATAGTAGTCTCGTTTGGTAATCTCAGTTGCCACAGGAAAATTAGACTGCTCTACTTCAGCCAACTTTTGTAATGTTTTTACAGCCAGATAGGGTGCACATGCAGTACCAAACGTGAGTGTTAGGAGCTTATAATGTTGCAATGTCTCCTCAGGGCTCGGTCTCCACAAAATCCTCTGAAAGTTTATGTCCTCTAGACTTACACACACCTGTCTGTACATTTTGATCAAATCAGCAACTATGCAGATCTTGTGAGCTCTCCATCTCATCAGAAGGTGGCGCAAGTCTTGCTGCAACTTTGGCCCCACTAGAAGGTCGTCGTTGAGCGAAACTTCATTGGTTCCCTTACACGAGGCATTGAATACCACGCGTAGCTTTGTGGTATCCTTATCTTCTCGTACCACGGCGTGATGTGGAAGATACACTGCTCTCGGGTTGTCTATATCTTCCTTTTCTACTAACTCCATATGATTTAATGTTTGATATTCTTCCAAAACCTTTCCATACTCAGAATAAAGTTTAGGGTTCTTGATCAGCCTCTTCTCTAGAAAATGAAATTTCCTTGCTGCTATCTCTCTCAGTTGACCGTATTGACATTTTGGATCTTCATTCTCAAAAGGTAATTTGACAACAAATCTCCCTTCCTCATTTCGTACAGTCGTTGATTCGTATAACTCTTCACACTTCTGCTCAATCTTCGTGAATCTCTTCTCAATACTGTTTGGCTCGTTCTCTAACTCCCAAAATTGTTTCAGCAAATCATCTTCCTTGATTTTTAGATGCATGCCAATTACTCTTTCACTCGCTGAAGTTGATTCTGATGACATTCTCCCTGATAAAACCCACCCAAGGATTGTATTTTGGGCTATAAGATTTCCTTGTGGATTTTTGATCATGCCGCTCAGTAATATCTCGCTATATACTTCAGCTCCAAGTAGAACATCGATTCTGCCTGGTGATGCGAATCCTGGATCGGCTAGCTGTAAATTGTCTAGTTCCAGCCAATCAGGTGAACTTTGGTTACAAGTTGGAAGTAGTGACGTGAGTGAACTCAAGACGTAAGCATTAACTCGGATTGATTTGTCTGGATTATGATGCGACTCGACACAAAGTGACACCATGTGTTTGATCCTCGTTTGACCATCCCCCAGACCCGACACCCAACCATTGACGGGCGAGCGTTTAAGCCCAAGTAATTGCACTGTAGCCTCTGTCACGAACGAAGCTTGTGAGCCTTGATCAAGTAAGGCTCTGATTACGAATTTGTTCCCGTTTCTTGCACTCGCTTTGATGACAGCTGTAGCGAGTAAGACATTGTAGGTTTGAAGCTCTGAATCTGTGGGTAATTCCCCCTTTGAAAAATTAGCTACAATTCTTGTCTCAGCTGTTGATGTACTTGCTCTTGTTTTGTTCTCCTCTCTGTGTGGTTCTAAGCGTTGATTCTCTATACCTTTTGTAGTCCCTTGATTCTCTTCTCTCTCAAAATGTAATAACGAGTGGTGTCTTCTACCACATCTTCGGCAACTCGTTGATTGATGGCATTTCTTCACCGAATGCGTAGGTGAAAGGCAATTAAAACACAAGCCTTTAGTCTGCACGATGTCTTGTCTCTCTTGTACAGGTTTCTGTCCAAAGAGTTTGCACTGGTATATGAAGTGTTGACCATTACACATCGCACATAAAACATCGTTCGCCTTTTTCTCCTCTTGCACTGATGAATGAAATGACTTGGGTTTCGCAGCTGACTTCTGATTTGATTGGACAGTTTTTGTATTTTGTCTACCAACATCTATCATTTCTAGGCTTCTGAATCTCGTTTCGAGAAAATCAACAAGTTGATTCCAGGTAGGTAGATCTTCAGAAAGAGACCCCATTTGGTATTCCCATTGTCTGCGTGATTCAGGATCGAGTTTTGTAATTACCATATAGATAATGATTACATCCCACGATGAAGTAGCTACTCCCATATTGTTTAAAGCCTTCAGACTCGCGGACGTGGTATCCAGCAGTTGCTTTATGGCACTCGCGCACTCAAAATTAATATGTTTTTGTGAAAATAAAGTTTTCATGACTTGGTTGCAGTTGTATTTCTTGTTATTGTATCTCCTTTGAAGTTGCTTCCACGCCTCTGAATAATTTGATGACGTTGTAGAAAAATGACGAATTAAGTTTTCAGGTTCTCCTGACAAACTACTCTTCAAATAATGCAGCTTTTGCACGGGTGTCAATCTCTCGTTATTGTGTACAAGGTCAATAAACATGTCGTAGAAGGATTGCCATTCGTCATACTTTCCCGTAAAAGTCTGTAGTTTAATTGTTTGCAAAAAAGAAGTCGAAGCTGTGGCGTTCGCATGGGCAATTGCAGGCTCATATGTAGTGTTCACTTGAGTAGACGTTTGCGGCACTGGTAGTAAGTACGGTTCGAGGGCTTGCTTCAAAAGGGTTTTGTAGGAAGTATACTTCTCCTCGAAATCATCAAAAACGTCTTCTATGCCATACGATGTCTCCTTGATGTCGTCCTTATACGTTGCAATCAGTTTCCTATGCCCATCCTTAAATTCGCACCACATCTCATCTAAAGTTTCGATTCTCGTTTCTATATATTTTTTGTTAATTCTATCTTTTGGAGATTTTTTATAATTTGACTCTGCTTTCAGTAATCTTTCGTAAAGATCCTGTTGACTTGCCAACAATTCTTCCATCTTGAGACGTTATTGCACTAAGTGTTTTTATGATTTAATTTTTCTAAGTCTATAACGTATACAATTTCAAACTACTTTTTCAACGCAACTGTACTAAGTCCTTTGCGCTTCGATTTTTTCTAAGTGTTTTTGACACGAAAATTGCACTAAGTCTTTTTGCCTCGAAATTCGGCTATGTTAAAATTGATCGCAATTTTTCTAAGTCCACAATAAACTTTTAAAATTTTACAAGTCTTTTTCACTTCGAATTTTTCTAAGTTATTTTACGCACTGTTTTAGAGTTCACTTTCACTTAACTCACCAAGTCCAAGTTCTTTCCCGGTTTCGGCACCATGTACAATTTCACATTAGGGACTTACAATGATACGCACGTATACTCACACATTGATTTTTTTTTCGCTTGAAGCTCATTGCCTTATACTATTCGTCTGCGGCGTAACTATGACGCGTTTTAAAAAGGTACAGCGCCATCTAGTGGTTGGTTGGGTAAACTAATTTAACTTAGACACTTACATCATTACACACTCCCACACAACCTAACACACCCCCACCCATACTCACTCTTACCATTATCTTTACTAAATTCCTTTATGATTAAATTTTCCAAATTCCTTTTAGGTTAAGAATATAATTTGTAATTTGCTTGCACAGAAAGCGCGACGGAATCCCGACTTACAAGATACAGGTTTTCGACCTAGTTTGTAAGTCGGAGGTCCTTTTTTTGTGTGCCCTGTAATAAGTAAATAAACTTTTTCATTTTTTTTTTTTCATATCATTTTTCATTTTCATTTTCAAGTTCACAAATGAAGATAGTTTGTTTTCTCTAGCTCCTGGCCCACATGACTTAGGATGTCCATCCCATACTGAGAGATGTAGTCCTAGGTGAGATCTATCAATCATATTGTTTTTGATTGGAAACGAAAACAAAAAAAATGGGTACAAGCCTGTAAGGAAATCAACGCTAGCAAAGGCAAAACCATTACGCAATTCTTCACAAGCGATACAACCCTTTTCGCGATATTACAAAATAAGTACCCTGTAATAGAAATAAAGTGCTCAAGTCCTATGAGACTGGCATAATTACGATACTCCAGTGTCATCGGTGCTTACTCGTATTCTCACAGTACACGACATGTAACACGCGAGACACAAAAGGCCAGAATTCTCTCTTTTCATTGTATTGTATCTCTGTACAACTAACAAAAGCGGGTTGTACAGGTTGTGCCTTAGACATGATATCATCCATCATTTATACAGGTTAACAAAGGGTTAATGTGGTGTCAAAAAAAGGCTCATTCTGTTAAGAGGAGCTTCAAAGAGCTTTAAATCTGAGATATGTAGGAGCAAAGATTATAAGAGAGTCAAATACATTATCAACACAATATTATTATGTAGATGCTTAACTTTTATCTCATCATCATCATCATCATCAGCCCATGTCGTCCCACTGCAGGGTATAAGCATCCTCTCTTTTGTGTCACCAAAGTCGCATCCAGGTCTTCGATGCGACTTTGGTGATGTCATCCCATCTAGCTGCTAGACGACCTGCTCATCTTTTCCCCGACCTTGGCGCCACTCAGTGAGGGCTCTGGTCCACCGGCCATCACCACGTCTAACCTAAAAGTGTCCCGCCCATCGCCGCTTTAGCGTCGCAACCCGCTTTCCCACGTCTAGGACTTTAGTTCGTTATCGGTTCGTTGTGTTGCGGATTTTGTCCTTGATCGTGACTATTATCTAAGTAATTCAAAATGTCTAAAATTAAGTCTAAATAGCATTTTTTCTGAATAGCGAAATGTAAAAACTCAGATTGTCTATAAGCTGCATTTTACTACTTACAGATTTTGCATTTTAGGGATTTTGCAGAGTATTAGACATTATGTGTTTTAGCATTATGACATGGCACTCATAATCCATATTTTCACCATTATTATTTATGGACCTTTCTTCACCTTCAGCCAAAGTTGAAAGAAGTTTTATCTACTAATAGAATCGCGTGAATCTACTAATACCAATATCTACCAATTAAACGAGAAGAGTGCGCTACAGTGACTCATCATCATCAGCAGCCTATTAATGTCCCCACTGTTGGGGCATAGGCCTCCCCTTGCACAAGGGGGTATGAGAAAAGATTGGTGGATTTCACATTCCTTCGGAAACTTTTCATTCCTCGGACATGCAGGTTTCCTCACGATGTTTTCCTTTACCGTTAGAGCAGTCGGTACGTAAGTCTTCGAAAAAATCCGAAAAACTCATTGGTACATGGCATTGCATGGTTTCGAACCCGGACCTCCCGCATGGGAGCCCAGCATCCAAGCCACTAGGCCACCGACGCGGACACTAGGCTACAGTGATTCCTGTGGATAAAACATAGCATGACATAGGTCCTTTGTCATTAAGGTGTACACATATGTGGAGCAGACACATTTAAGTTAAGGAACAGGATTCACCTCTAACTAAAAGGTGTTTGCTTTGACTTTACCTACGTAAAGTTTGAAGTCGTGCTATAAGCGTCAAATCCTGCAACCCGCTTGTATTACACGGTTCTGAACATAAGCCTAGCGACACACTATGCTGAAATTACGCGACATAACTTCGGCCCAGTTACGCTCACAATGCTTCTTAAGCCCGCGACACACCTGACGGAAAATACGTCGTCGCCGAATACTCATACAAAATAATAGCCGCCGAACTTCGGCTGCGTAATTTCGGCAGTGTGTCCCTACACTAGCCCTTGGTTAATTGATCGGATTTTCCGCTCGCGTGGCGGGGGCTCTATACGAGTATACTACTACTTGTTGGGTGAGCGGGTATTTACAGATAACTATGTGGTTTCGGAAATGTATTAGGTAATGTACAGTCTGGCAAAAAAGAGTAGAAATTAAATAATAGCAACATTTACTGAAATAGTATGGAAATGTCATTGTGATTTGACAATGTATGGAAATTTGCTATTACATATTGAATTTCTACTCTTTTTCCAGACTGTAGGAACTAATGTATCAGTAGGTATCTGTAGTTTGCAAGAACGATAACTTTTGGGGAAAAGATACGAAATTAAACCTCCTACTTTTATAACAAACATTTTCCGAACGTGAATCTAAATAGATTTTATGTTCATCATCAGCATCATCAGCAGCCTATTAATATCCCCACTGTTGGGACACGGGCCTCACCTTGTACAAGGGGGTTTGGGCCATGATCCACCGAGCGGGCCCAATGCTGATTGGTGGATTTCACATACCTTCGGAAACTGTTCATTTCCTCAGACATGCAGGTTTCTTCACGATGTTTTCCTTCACCGTTAGAGCAGTCGGTAAATGTACGTAAGTCTTAGAAAAAATACGAAAAACTCATTGGTACATGGCACTGCACGGTTTCGAACCCGGACCTCCCGCATGGGCGTCCGGCGTCCTAGCCACTAGGCCACCGACACAGTGGCTATAGGACACCGGACTCTAATAATTCTAGTATTAACCTTAGATAGTACCGTAGAGCGTCGGTGGCCTTTATCTTATCTTATGATAGGGGGTCGGGAATAACCCAGCGGCACTTCGACCCTTGAGGATCTTTTGTCTTTTGCCTACCCCATTTTACACACTGGTTATCTCAGTGTGTAGATTTCCTTTCGATGTTTTCCTTCACCGTTAGAGCAGTCGGTAAATGTACGTAAGTCTTCGAAAAAATCCGAAAAATTCATTGGTACATGGCATTGCATGGTTTCGAACACGGATCTCCCGCATGGGAGCCCGGGGTTCTAGCCACTAGGCCACCAACACTCTAATAGATTGTTATCTGCATGGAATGTGACTTTCTACTCGTTACAAATATTAGTGGTCTGAATAGAACTGAGAATTATTACCGGTTTTCCCGTTAATATTGTCCTGAACAATTTGTTCAAGAAACAACGAAACATTAAAGAAAATGACACCAAATATACAACTGGACACAACATTCGAACAAACATCTAACAAGTCGAGTATAGTTTGCTCTGTTTCCTAAAATGACAGTTTAATGTTACTTGAGATAAAGGTTTGGTTGTGATCACAGAAATTAGATTAGTAGCGAAATTTCAAAATCTTTGGTGGTGATGTACGGTCGCTAACCAATTTACCACCTTGTCATAGTCAATATTAGATTAACGCTAGATTTAGATCTCTTTTAATTGCCGTCTACGTTATATTGTGACAAAGTCGTTCAATGTGGTGGAAAATATTCAGAAATCGTTTGTTCGATTCCTTGACAAAAAACTATATGGCTATTACCCATACATGTACCCCACCTTGTTCATACTCGGCATGGTCGACTACAGATCACTTGAGGTTAGAAGGAATCTTTCCCTTTTTAGGTACTTCCTGAGACTAACCAGGGGTGAAATAAGTACTTAACCCATTCTTACTGGCTTACGTGTCGCTGTCCGTACCCCCTGTTCCTCAGTACAGCCTGCGCCCGCGCCGCGCGCGCGCACCGCGGCGCTCGGCGCCGCCCCGCTGCACCGCGCCCTGTCCCTCACCAACGCGGTGCTGTCCTGTGCTCCTTGGCCCTATTCGCGGACCCCGAGTCGAGACTTCTGGCCTCGGCCGCACGTTATTTTGAAATGACCGCTCCTCCTACTTCAGTACCAATATAGAATACAATGCTATGTACCTATAATATAACTTGACATGTAACACACGATTGGTAAAACTGTTAGTGATGTTATGAAATATGTAAATAAACAAATAAATGTGTAAAAGTTGGTCCTAAATTAAGATTCGGTACCTAGTTGAATGTAAGTCAGGGGAAACAAGACTAACGTCTTAGGTAAGATCTTAGATGAGATCGCTCTTAGCGATAAGTCCGCCTAAATTGTACTTCACTATTTCCTTTTCTATCTTTTGTTTGTTGTTTTCTATTTGTGCAATAAAGTGTATTTTACTATACTTTACTTTAACATTGTTGCCGATAGCTTTTATAGCTAACTAAAGTCTATTTGAGTTATGGCACTACATTTTTGAAAAAGAAAATAAAAATCTACAAGTTCTTTACCATGGAATTACTAAGTACTAGACCTAGCTCTTTACTAAACATTGATAGACTACATTTCCCTTTTTATATATTTTTTGTTACGTAGATTTCACCACACACAGGCGGCGAAATCGATTTGATAGATTACTAGCCCACGCGAAAAAAATTATGCGTCTCAATTCTTTACTTAGATCGCATTTAGATAAGTAAAAGTACTATTTATTTATACCGGTATTTAAGCAAAATAATTTATTGTGATTCTACCTTACAAATCATGTTTCAAAATAGATTCAGGTAAACGCTTTCTGTTCCTGGTTTACCGGACTGTGCGTGAGCAAATATCGAGTAAAATCAGCTTCTGTCTCTGTCTTACTTACTACGGTCGTAGTACATTCACACCGAACCGAAGCACACCGAAGTTTTAAGGCCCGAATGTTGAACTAAAAGCTCACGCAGTGTACCTGCTCTAACGGTGTAGGAAAACATTGTGAGGAAAACCTGCATGTGAAAAAAAAGTTTCCGAAGGCATGTCAAATCCACTAATTACCACTGGGCCCGTTCGGTGGGTCATGAAATAGAAAGTAGGTAAATAGAAAAGTAAATAAAAACTACTAACTACTAACTACTTTTGGAAATAGTAAATAGGTACGTACGACCGATTCTTTACTGGCGCACAATCCCTGAATGCCAGTATTATGTTTTAAGACGTGTAATTAGTTTTATTTAAATAAAGGAAAAAAAATGACCTTTAACGTCCCCACTTTTGGGGCCCAGGCGTCCCCTTGTACAAGGGGATACGCCCTCGCGCAAGGGGAGACCTGTGCCCCAATAGTGGGGACGGTAGGTAGTCTTTATATACTGTTGTATAAGGCTGAAGAATAAGAGTACCCTCCTACCTGGGAATGAAGGTAGGGATATAAATAGCTGTCGTGTTTCCTGGGCAATACAATACATTTTCCTGCCTCGTATTTATATTCTTCTGAACCTTTGTTACAATGAAATGAACTTAGCAAATACCCGGCTTAATTTTAATTAACAACTTTACTACAGAGAGCCTCCTGGTACCTAGTTGTTAATTATAATCATGTTAAAAATGTACAGGGTTTAGGATCTTTCCCTAAAACAGAAAACAGAGACTAGTCATCAATCAACCTGGGCAACGTTTTACGTCAAACGTTGAAAATTCAACAAAAGTTTAA
The DNA here is from genome assembly GCA_947369225.1 of Hofmannophila pseudospretella. Lineage (NCBI taxonomy): Eukaryota > Metazoa > Arthropoda > Insecta > Lepidoptera > Oecophoridae > Hofmannophila > Hofmannophila pseudospretella. Next base: position 11,505,194 of record OX376316.1, read on the forward strand.
CAATTTGCAATGAAAGATCCTTTTTATGAGCAAGCGAAAGAAATTTCAAAGCAAGTTTGGAAAAGTTGACCACTTTAATTTGAGAAGCCCTGTAAGATATCACAATAGCTTGTTTTTCACACCTTGTATAAACTATAAACTAAATAGATAGATAGATTAATATTTTATTGCACACATGAAATTTACATAGGAAGAAGAAACATAGAATAAATGGTTAATACTTGCGGTTGTTGGTCCTTGGTGAAACTTGTAGTACATTATTAGACTCAAATAATATACTGTTTCACAGGTTTTTACTGTATTTTATTAATTACGATTAATAAAATACAGTAAAAACAATCATAAACATAGAATAAGTATACAAAGGCGGCCTTTTCGCTCAGAGCGATCTCTTCCAGGCAACCTAGGCGATAGGAGAAAGAAAAAAAAATGATTAGGTATTTATTTAATTCGTCTAAGGCGTAAAACATACAGGGGCGTGGCGCGCGTCCAATTTATAGAATGACTCCAAATCAATTACTTAGATGTACTCTAAAAGCTCTTCAGTTGCTTTAGCAAAACAAGTCGGCTCATCAGTCCGCATTTGACTTGGCTCATTTAAATGACAATCATGCGAATGTCGGGGCTCCAAGTTGGGAATGGATTCAGTAACTAAGTCGTCTGAAACAGTGGCTTGATTCCCCGAACCGTACATCAAATAAGAACAGAAGTTAATGTCAGCACCTACTAGATTTTTCCGACCGAGGTACTCTGCACTTGCACGCTGCGCGTTTGTCGTCGAGTCTCATCGTCACTATACGCGTCCGGTTCCAGCGCTGGTTCGGTTCGCTGAAGCCAATTACAAGCGTTCCGCCCTCCCCCCACTTGAAGTCGGCGCTTCGTAATTGGCTGCAGCGAACCGAACCGGAGCTGGAACAGGCACATTTAGTCCAGGCTTTACGGCTCTCCGAAATGCCAATACGATGTTGAACGCTGACTGCGAGCGCATGGCGTTTGCGCTGACAAACTTAATTGTTTAATTGTATTTATTTCATCTCAAAGTAACAAAAACCGTTACAAGATAAGTCATACAAATAATAAAATGTAACACATTGCACAGCTTAGATAATTAAGGTTATATTTAACATAATCAAACAGAAAAATACCTTTAATAGTAAAATAGTATACAATCAATAAAAAAATAAAAAAGTGTGAATACCGTATCTCAAAATAATTTTAAAATGTCACTTTGCTTGATTGTCGACGCACGTCAGAGCTCATCGGCTCAAAGCTCTTCGCGCTGTCGGCACTCCCCAGTTGGGGGAGTACTTATACAATCTTCTTATCGCTCCAATTAGCGGTTTCCTCAATGTTTACAGCGTCTCACAGTATGTGGCTGTGTGAGTATCTCACGCGCCGCACACTTTCATTGATATTCCCTTCTGAACATACGTATTTTGTACCGGAACCTCGGGAGCTGGTATAATTTGGGACGGGACAATCAGAGGGGCCGACGCGGGATTATAGTCAATCGACGCCCTTATTAGATTTCCGTCTATCCTCGTATTATGTGTCAGTAGCTCAAGCTTTACGTACGTTTGTACAATGTTGTATACCCTGATAAAAAAAACTCGGCATACTGTGAAATTAAATGGAACTACTTTTTCACAGCGAACTCCATAAAATAGACTAAAAATCTTGACAGGGTTTTTATATTCCTGGTTAGAGTATAGTTACATATAATATGTATAGGGTGTTATTTTATTAGATACAAATATTTATTATTTATTTTATTGAAAAAAGTTATACAACGAAAACTACACATCATCATCATCAGCAGCCTATTCTAGTCCACTGCTGGACATAGGCCTCTCCCAGGGCGCGCCATTGAGCCCGATCTTCGGCTCTTCTCATCCAGTCGCTGCCAGCCACCTTGCGCAGATCGTCGCTCCATCTAGCAGGGGGGCGTCCCACACTACGTTTGCCCAAACGCGGTCTCCACTCCAGAACTCGTCTACCCCAGCGGTTGTCGGTTCTGCGACAGACGTGACCGGCCCACTGCCACTTCAGCTTGCTAATCTTATGAGCTATGTCGATAACTTTTGTTCTATGCCGGATCTCCTCATTTCGGATTCGATCCAGCAGAGATACTCCGAGCATAGCTCTTTCCATAGCACGCTGAGCGACCTTCAATTTGTGAACCAGTCGCACCGTCAGTGTCCACGTTTCGGCTCCGTAGGTCATTACTGGTAGGACGCACTGGTTAAAGACTCTTGTCTTTAGACATTGAGGTATGGGCGACGAGAAGATGTGACGTAACTTCCGAAATGCTGCCCAACCCAGCTGAATTCTTCTGTCGGCTTCTTTCTCGAAGTTGTTTCTACCTAATTGCACAGTCTGCCCGAGGTAGACGTATTGTTGCACAACTTCGAGGACCGTACCGTCGACGATAATCGGTCCCGGAACGACATGGTCATTGAACATGACCTTAGTCTTGTCCAAGTTCATCCCGAGACCGACACGTCGTGAAGCAGCATTGAGATTGTCCAGCATTTCTTGAAGGTCCTGCAGCGACTCCGCCATTACGACTATATCATCGGCAAAACGTAGGTGTGAGATGTACTCGCCGTTTATATTGATGCCGTGTCCTTTCCAGTCCAGGGTCTTAAAGACATCCTCCAATGCGTTCGTGAACAGTTTCGGAGATATGACATCTCCCTGTCTTACTCCTCTGCGCAATTGGATGGGTCCTGTTTGCTGGTTCTGTACTCGGACAGACATCGTCGCGGCGTCATACAGACATCTCAACACTTCGATGTATCGCCAGTCGACTTGGCAACGCTGCAAGGACTCTAGAACAGCCCAGGTTTCGACGGAGTCAAAGGCTTTCTCATAGTCCACAAATGCAAGACACAGGGGCTGATTATATTCTTCAGTTTTCTGTATAATCTGCCGCACAGTGTGGATGTGGTCTATGGTGCCAAAGCCTCCCCGAAATCCGGCCTGTTCCGGAGGTTGGAAGTCGTCTAATCTCCGCGCAAGACGATTCGTGATGACTCTCGAAAACAGCTTATATACATGGCTCAGGAGCGAGATGGGTCTGTAGTTTTTGAGCAGAGTTTTGTCTCCTTTTTTGAAGAACAAAACTACAATGCTCCTGTTCCACGCCTCCGGAGTTCTCCCAGAGTGTAGGACGGAGTTGAAGAGCTTCCGAAGTTCCCTCAGTACAGGGATTCCTCCTGCCTTAAGGAGCTCAGAAGAGACACCGTCCTCACCAGGGGCTTTTCCATTCTTAAGCTGTTTGAGAGCCAGCCCGAGCTCGTCTAGGCTAAAATCTGGCAGTTCATCGGTATAGTGTCGGGTTAACGTGGCTCTAGGATCTTCGATTGTCGGTTCAGGCCGCGGAGCATGAGCAGCGTACAGTCGGCCATAAAAGTCTTCGATCTCGGCGAGTATCTCTGGCTTGGAGGTGACGGTCCTGCCACTAGAAGTTTTGAGCTTCGTCAGGTGGCTCCTCCCTAGTTGCTGAACGAACACTTTTGACCCCCTATTCTGCTCTATCGCCTCTTTTATGAGTCGTGTATTGAAGCTTCGGAGGTCGCGTCGTATCAGTTAACTACACATATAAGTAATATTTTTTTATTTTTTTTAATAAAATAAAAAGACTTATGAAAAGCCTTAGTCAAAAATTCCGCCCCGTGTCGACCCTGGCGCAAAGGTCCCCATGACGCTCGCGGCATTGCCACGCTGAATCGCCACGGCCAACCTCTGCACCAAGAACGACCCGGAGCGGGGGTCACAGCCCCTCTCTCTAAGGCGACGGCCGACCTCCCTGATAAAATCCTTTGCCTCCGCCCCCCAACAACCTGTCGTTTCGTTTATTGAAAATGTACATAATTATAAAATTTTACATGAACAGTGTAACAAAAACCAAGCTAAGTACACTTAAGTACATACTTTTACTTTACTTACTTTTTTTATTCAGTACACTTTTCTGTAAACAAAAACTTATTGTCATCAATAAGCTCGCCGATGCACTATGGACGGGAGAATAATATACCTAACTTACGGCTACGTCTACAATTTTGATTGGTGTCAATACGCGGCATTTATTCTTTACGACAGCTGAGCTGAGCTGATTTTGAGGGGGTTGATGTGCATGTACCATTTCATACCAAAAATAACCGTCTAACACTTAGGTAATTCATACGAAAAACGACATCGCTTTACATTGAAGCTTTGATAAGGAATTATTTTCAGTAGGAAAATATAATGTAGAACTCTATCAATTTTGATTTTTATCTCGAAAGTTTAATCAGAAAAAAACTAGATTTTAGGTAATCGTTGTAACTGTATAGATAGATGCTACTTTAATTATAAATATTTTAATCTAATGAAATGCACCGCTCTCCAGTGGAATACATCAAGCTATACTCTATGGAACCCCGTCGCAATACTTAACAAAAAACGAATGTCAATTCGTATATGAATGTGTTAAATAACCTTAAAGCGACAAAGCACTAAAGTCCTGATGTGTTGTCCATTGTACGTAAATAAATAAATAAAAATAATAATAAAAAAGAGTATTTATTCATTCACACATTAGAAAAAAGGTACAATATTGTTATTATATTCTAATTCTTAACCTATAAACAAAATATATATATAACACGCATTGACCTATGTGTAGAATGAAATGGTCGAGACCTCAGCGACACGCTGGTTTTCAGGTCTCGCCTAACATACTAGATGGAGCGCTGGTTGCGGGACACAACACGATTATGTGGTCAAATCTCCGTTATAATTTTATATTAAAATGGATGACAATATGTAGCTGGCTTTAGTTGTGATGATAACAATTGGGTTTATGGGTCTGAGACAGTGTCTATACCATTCACTCAGGTCAGCTAACAGAGACTTTGCTGCATACAGCAAATTTATAAGTTACATATACCTAGTAAATTATCCTAAAATAACCTATCGGTGAAATAGAACTTATTTACTATCACAGGATTTAACATCTAGTGGCAACGAGCCTCGGCGTGATTGGTGTGTATTTTATTTTATTTTATTTTAATGGTGCCGCAGTGGTGCTAACGGTACATAGTAGTACCATTTGCACCATCAATGGTGCTGATCAATGGTGCAGATGACACTGCGGGAATCGACCAAACACAAGCAGATTTTTGCGACGAAAGGCCAATTAAAGTACATGATCTTAAAACACAAACTCGTAAATAAAGTAAACATTTACATAGCTAACCTAATTCTTTGCTTACTCAGTCGCCGCCGTCATACAAGAACCATCAATTTTTATTACAAAATTACGTACAATATATACTATAATGCGTATATATTTACACGTGGGTAAAAATAAACGTAGCAGATTCCGCAAACATGCTAGTTTTATACAACCGGCTGTAAACTGTGAAGTGTTTACAAGAGGTCTGCTTATCATCCGTCAGAGGCCTGAAGTGTGCCGGATGGCCAGGATTGTAATAAGGTAGGTCCAGTCCACCCTTGGGACCTAAATGGCCATGGACCATCGCAGCTCTGTGTTAGCCACAGTTAGAGAACCGTATGTTAAATTATGTTCATAGTTTAATGTCGTAAAGAATATTTAGAATCCGTCTAGATATTGTTTGAGAAAATCTCTATCCTCCGTATACGTATCTCTGCGGGTGGTGTGAAGAAATATAGAGTAATACAGATTTAATTTCCTTATATTATTCAAATGGACATGACAACTGTACACACATAGGTATAGATTTTTTTGGTACTAGGTAACGATACCGTACAAATTACTGGAATATTGGGCCTTAAACATAATAATATAGTTTAACTAAGAGTACATATATGCATAGAGAGAATAAACGTGAATTCCGAGCCAGTTGCAACTAGTACATTGTTATACAATATCACCAATATTCCAAGAGACACATTTGTAGAAATGTAGTCGTAAAACCCCTAACATATCCATCCCAACGCAAAGTAAAGATCCCATAACCAACATCTGACTCCGTGCCTGTCGACGAAACTCCACTATGAAAATCCTTAGCCAAGAAGGAAGCCCGGTGCAGTTTTCCGGTCTCGGAAGTTGGTTTCATATCCGTAATCTTCGTAAACAAAACGCCGGTTGAATTTTCCAAGAGCAAGTTGAAATTTTATAGCATCAACTCCTTCTTATGCCTGCGGGATATACCTCATTGAAACTGCAGTTGCGTTTTATTTTCAAGAAATAGAGTGTGTATCTTCTAAAAATTTGTATTTGAAGAATTTTGATGACAAACTTTATTTAGATATAGCCCTAGAATTGATCATGTGAGTACGATTGTACTTTTTTCAAATAATCTACCGTAAGTATTCTCAGTCAGCTGCAAAATTCGAGATGTAACTACGAGTAGGTACGCTAGGTACAGGCCTGTAGTCTCGGGCGAAGAATATAGCTACGGTAACTCCTTCCTGTCGTAAAAGGCGACTAAAAGGAGTAATCAGGGTCGCGGGCGGTTAAAATGGGGGCTTTGGCCGTTCATTGGTTGCGACCTTGGGGAAGGCAGCAGCTTTCCATGGCCGCACGCTGCTGTGATGGGAGGATCCAAGAGGTGGAATATACACCTCCCAGGAAGAGCCCAAGGCAAATGCTAGGAGGGCAACGATGCGTTCCTCTGGAGATCCCGGAGTCGGAGTCGGCGATTTTTAGTGAGTAAAAATCTCACATAACCCGGTCGAGAGAGATCTCGAGGCTGGGTATTTTTGGAAGATCTTGGGATCTTCAAGGCCAGAGTGAATAGGCATGTACTGGACCCGCATGCTCCATCGTCGACCTCATCATCGCTTACCATCAGGCGAGATCGAGATCAAATGCGGGTTTAGTAGTACATAAAAAATTAAAAGATTCCCCCCCTTTTTTTGGTTTCATTTCTGAACGTTTTATCTCAGCCAACATTATTTTAATTTTATTGGAAAACCAACAGCACTTAAAGTAAAATAAAAAGCAAACTAAACAATAAAAGGCCAATTACAGGTCTTCACTAATAGAGTTATTAGAGATACAATGGGTCTTACCTACTAGTTAAATGCTAGTAGACATCAAAGATATAAGATTCGTCATCGTCACTTGAGCATTACACAATATTTATCACTATAATTCATAGCTACTCTTTGTTCACGACATGAACGAGGTAATTTCATTCTAACACGCACAACCAAATATAGCCCTTCCGACTAATCCTTTCATCTGAAATCTCTTTACGTTTGTTTTACTACGGGAAGCACTCAAGAACCAGCAGATGACGTCGATATGAAAGCATTACGCACTTGAAGGTGCTTGAGTGGCTGAAGCAGCTCCAAGTGACCCTGATCCCGCAGTCGAGGGTGCTTGAACCCCATGTTGGCTCGTTAATAACCTTAGGCTGGGACTACATGCACCGGTTCCAGCGCCGGTTCGGTTCGCTGCAGCCAATCACGAGGGCTGACTTCAAGTGGGGAGAGGGCGGAACTCCGCGGAATGCTTGTGATTGGCTGCATCGCACCGAACTGGCGCTGGAACCGGAGCATATAGTCCCAGTCTTAGACAGCGGACGTAAACTTATTTTTACGACGGACCGATATGTCGGCCGTTTATACCCGGGCCATTCTTCGAGCGTTTCAACCGTTGTTATTACGGCTCCCCTGTATTGTTGTTGTTTATAGTGAAACTGTCCTCGTGGATAATGACAGCGGTTGAAACGCTCGAAGAATGGCCGACCCTCAGTATTCCATAAGTGCACTCGGCGCTACAGAGCTACATAGGTATAATATATATATAGGTACAGAATGTTAAAAAAAACTATAGAGGCGAAAGGGGGGTGTTCACAATCCTTAACTGGACAACTCTCACTTTGGGGCCAACTTTGAAATCACGTAAGAAAAATCAGCTGTTCCATACAAAATGTCAATAGCCTCTATGGGTTTTTTAAAACACTGATTTATTTTTCGCGATATCAGAGTTGGCCCTATAGTTAAAGTTGTTCAGTTATGGATACTGAAAACCCCCTATGTATAGGGATTGGGCCGAAAGGTTGGTTTTTGTTACATGCTGTATTTATATAGTTTAAAACATATTGTTATAGTGTGTTGTTTTATATTTCTTTCACGTCCGTATGCATCATTCATAACCCTGAAGTTATTTTACGACGCAACGTACAGATATCGGTTATTTAGTACACCCTTCACGTCTGAAATTAACTTATTTTATGGTGCGACAAAGTAAGATAGTTTAAAGGCTAAATGACCACCAGAGATGTGGTTGGGAAAAAGTTAGGAAAATCTAATAAAGAAGCGATTATATTGGTGGATTTTTTGGATTACGACTCGTGATCCCACTATTTTGACCCACTAGTGGTACAGTATCTCGATATAATGGGCTCGTGGTCCCACTGTCTGGTGGGGTCATCGGTCAGCCGTAATGCAGTTGCTCTTGATCCGAGATATGAGTTTTCCTTTTTGTTGCTCATGAGATCGAAAAATAATGGAGCAACACCACCGGAACTTGTATCTCTTTTTGAGTATTGGTACGGCAATCAAATAAACCATGTAAAATGGTGTAATACGCTCTCTGACGCATATAGCTTGAAATGCGGGGTGAGACAGGGCGGGTTGACCTCGCCTAAGCTTTTCAACCTGTATGTGAACGAACTGATCATCGGGCTCAGCAACCAGCGTGTCGGCGTCACGTGGACGGCGTGTGCGTGAACAACATCAGTTACGCAGACGACATGGTGTTGCTGAGCCCGTCGGTCGGCGGACTCAGGCGGCTACTGGCGACATGTGAGACATATGCCGCTGCTCACGGCCTAGTGTACAACACTAGGAAAAGTGAATATATAGTATTTAAGTCTGGTAACAAGTGCCCGTATTTTGTACCGCCTATTAAGCTGAATGGCCAGGACATTAATAGAGTAAGTCATTTTAAATATCTCGGTCACTTTGTTACTGAAGACTTAAAGGATGATATGGACATTGAGAGGGAGCGCAGGGCTTTGGCGGTGAGAAGTAATATGCTAGTCCGAAGGTTTGCTCGGTGTACTAATACAGTTAAAATCACGCTTTTTAAAGCATATTGTCAAACATTTTACACGAGCAGCCTTTGGACGCACTACACTCAGAGATCGCTAAACGCCCTGCGAATCCAGTACAACAATGCTTTCAGAATGCTATTGAGGCTGCCTCGCTTCTGCAGCGCCTCCGGAATGTTTGCGGAGGCGCGCACCGACGGCTTCCATGCGATCGTGCGCAAGAAGACCGCCTCCTTGCTGCACAGAGTGGAGGGCGGCAACAATGGCATTCTGAAGATGATAGCGGGCAAACATGACTGTCCTATAATCAGACACTGGGTTCGTGTGTTGACCGGGTTCGGGTAGGTCCCGGTGAACGCACCAACTCTCTGTCCGTCTGCCTTTAAGTTTTCCTTTGTAAATAATTACTAACATAGTCTTAAGTACCTGCATTGTTACTAACAAATATCGAACCTCTGTTGTTCCAAAAATAAATAGATTTGATTTGATTTGATTTGATTTGTCGTATCAGAAGTACTGTACTACTATCACCATTAATTGAATTGGAAATAAAAATAGAGTGGGAGACCACGAGCCGTAATCTACAACTATTACTGGTAGTCCCACTGTGCAGTGGGATCTCGAACCTACATTTTCAGGCTAGTGGGACTACGAGTAATGGTGGGACAATGTAGGTGGGACCACGAATCACATACCGATTATGATCGCTGTTTGGACAGGAACCCTTAATGTTTTTTTCACATCCTTGGTTGCTTTTTCTTAACCCTTCCCGCGATTGGAATCCTAGACTAAGCAACGAAGTAATATGTACAGTCCAATTCGAATATAAATGTTATAAATGTTTTTAAATAAATCTACCTCTTCGGGGATTATGGATGTGATGAATTGATGATATTCGTATGCTATGCAAATAAATCTTTGAATCTTTGTCTTCTAATTTTCAAACTTTCATCTCCTGAAATATTATTGTGTCATTAGGGGCGGGCTATTTGATTGACGATAATTATTTCTTTATTGGAAAATTATTATTATTATATGACATGTAAATTAATTTTATGAATAAAGTATTGTGTCATTTGGACATAATAATATTTAGATGAAAGTTTGAAAATAGAATAGAGAAAAGGAAAAAAGAAAAGGTGTAAAAGAAAATGGACATTTCGGGTAAGTATTGACTTATACATTATTCTATTTTCTTTTACACCTGGGACAGCTTTTGTGTACAATCGTGTGTTATTTTTAAAACAAATCAATATACTTACTTAGATAAAAGAAATCAAACATAAATAACGACCAATTCGTCTCTATCAAAGACTATTCATTTAATAGTCTTTCCTCTATAGCCTCTATTCAATTATCTACCCTATAATCTGATCCAGACCTTTTCATTAAACAATATAGATTAAGTTCAATGGGAACGAACCGCTATTGAATTTAATCTTTATAAACTTCATTGAATTAGAACAATTATAGCTTTAAATCAGGCAAGTTAAACTTGACTTAGTAACTGGGTCAAATTACTTATTTGAGCCGCAAAATTACTCAAAATCAAAACAAATCGAAATACATATTCGCTTTTGATGGATTTGTACAGGATTACTAGTGAAGAACCGGGAACAGCGAGTCAAAGCTTCGTTATACTGCTTCGCACTCATTTATTTTTAGGCACACCTACCCTCAACCACGGGTATACGCAGATACCCTCATCCTAACAATCCCTCCACCTAAATTCACAATTTCCCATAACAAATTAACTAAAACCTATTCTAAAAGTACTGCCTATAATTAAATCTAGGTTTACTCCGCAAAAACACAACACTAACACAACACTAATACTTTCCCTTTTCCACATGCTGCATGCGATAGCACAAAGCTCGCATGCTGCATCGCTTGCATCTTCAGGCGTAAAGAACGGAATAGGGGCAGTGTAGAACAGAAATCAAGTATCCAGACGAAGACGAAATAGACAAAAAGACAGTCAGGCTCGCCGAGTTTTTAAAATAAAAGATAATATAATAATGTAACAAATATGATATATTTTTTCGATTGGAGATTGACGGCGCTATTGTGTAGGATGTCTCCTCTTATGAAAGAAAGAATTTATTTCCATTTTTTTTAATTTATTTATGAGCTGCATGCTGTCAATCAAATATAAAGTCTGTTATAGAAGAGTCAGGCCCAGTACTCACTAAGCCCGTATGCTCCATCTTCGGCCTCATGGTCACTTGCCACCATATGAGATTGAGGTCAAACTTATCTTATCTTATGATAGGAGGCCGGGAATAACCCCAGCGGCACTTAGACCCTTAAGGATCTTTTGTGCCTACCCCATTTTACACACTGGTCATCTCAGTGTGTAGGTTTCCTCACGATGTTTTCCTTCATCGTTAGAGCAGTCGGTAAATGTACGTAAGTCTTCAAAAAATACGAAAAACTCATTGGTACATGGCATTGCACGATTTGGAACCCAGACCGCATGGGAGTCCTGTGTCCTAGCCACTAGGCCACCGACGCTCATTGAAGTCAAACTTGAGTTCAGTCGTAAATTTAAAAAGAACAATAGAAAAAATATATATATGGCTGGCAACGTAACTTTTAAGTATGGAAACGTTTCAAATATAAACAATGCGCGACGCAGTTCATCGCATTCAGGGCACGAACTATCGTGGCCTTGGCTTACTCAATCACTTTGATAACAGCCACTGGCTGTACAACAGCCAGAGTATCAAGATCTTTGGCAATTCATCAAGGCGTCGATATTGTAGTAAGTAACAAATGAGCTCAAAGAACAAGGTGGCTCATTTTATACTGGTGTGTGTATGAAGGGAACATAAACAGTCCGGGTAACTTATAAGTTGTATGGAATAATTTCTTAGTAGCATTGAACTTTGAGTGGATTTGTGAACGGAATTTATTACGGATCAAGGAGAATATGTGACGTCATCGATTGATGTGTATAGACAGTGTACGATTGTGATTTAATAATATATAAAGGTGGTATGAATCTGTGTACTGGGGATGTACTACCCTTTACCTATCTCTGCCGGAAAGCTGACTTGAAGAGCTTTGAAGTTTGAATTCGGTTTGAAGAGTAAGCCAGCGAAATTACCGGTACATGAGACACTCAGATCTAAGTTCTCAAGGTTTACAGCGAATTGAAAATCCTCAAATAACATAACCCAACTCATAATATTTATTATCTAAACCATACAAAAAATCGACATCGCTTAACATTGACGCTTTGAAGGGAAATTATTTTCAGAAAGCGAGATAATTTTGTTATTTTTTTAATAAGAAAATGCAGAAACCCTCAAACGGCGCAAATATACTAATCTGGGTGAAACCTACATAAGCCGTTTGGGGTTGAAACATTGGGACCCTGGGGCCCGGGAGTGCACCGCGTCTTCAAGGACCTCGCAAAGCGCCTGGTCGACGCGTCAAAAGACCCAAGATCTGGCTCCTATTTGGCCCAGCGGATCAGCTTAGCTATCCAACGGGGCAACGCAGCCAGTCCAGGGCACACTGCCGGATGTGGGGGACTTAACCCAAATTATTTATCTTTGGTTTTTTTTTCTCCTTAGTCTAATTTTAGTTTTAGCTTAAGTATTATTATAGATTTATCATTGTGTATCTTAGGACGTTAGTTAAAATAAAGTAGTATGGATAATATTTTAATAAGAAATAATATTATTTTTAATCATCACTGTAGTTGTAATTGTAACCGATAGATTGAATAGAAATTATGATTATGATTGATAGACATTAGATTGAAATGTTTCAATCAAATTATAAAACACCAAACTTTTTACCAAGTGTACATTTTGTGGAAACGGATAATATGAACCGATTGACAAGAATTGTTTCACAAATAATGAATTTATTTTTTTATAATAGCCTATAGGCTGTCCCACTGCTGGGCAAAGGCCTCCCCTCCTCCTTTCCATTTTTCCCTATCCTCGGCGTCCTTATACCATCCTTTTTGGAAGTGGTCGATATCGTCCTTCCACCTACGCCTAGGCCTGCCTCGGCGCCGCTGTCCGTCTTGTGGCACCCAGTGCATGGCGATCTTTGCCCACCTTTCCGGATGCATGCGGCACACGTGGCCTGCCCAGCCCCATTTCAATAGAGATGCTTTAGTTATTGCATCAGCGATGCGTGTTTTGGAGCGCAGGGTCGTGTTCCTGAATAATAAATTATGCATAGTAAAGTAAAGTGAAGGAATATAAAGCTCAATTATTCTACTAGCGAATTGGTAAGTACTTCTCTAAAAGACCTTAGATAAGTAAGTAAATGTAATTTTAGGCCTATAGAAAGGATCAAGGAGTTCTGTGAAAAGGTCCTTTATTAATACGAAAAGAGGATTCCAAGTTTCAAGACCTTTATCTACTTCTACATCCTTTGATTTGAAACAGCGCTTGATGTTTATTGCCATCCATCATTCTCGTAGGAAAACGTCTTCAATAAAGTCAAAAGGTACTTACATACTCGTATGTACATTTTACTACAAATAATCTTCTTCTTCTAAGTCGTGTTCCTCATTGCTGAGGGTCGTGATCATTCTAAGGAATTAATCACATAGAACGACTCTCGTGGCAGATTTAATGTGGTGGTTTGCCATTGCCTTCCCCGTTTCACAAATTGGTTATCTCATTGTGCAGGTTTCCTCACGATGCTTTCCTTCACCGTCAGAGCAGTCGGTAAATGTACGTAAGACCTTCGAAAAAACCGAAAAACTCATTGGTACATGACGTTGCATGGTTCCGAACTAGGACTTCCCGCATGGGAGTCCGACGTCCTAACCACGACGCCACCGACGCTCTTAAAATAATACTAAATTAAAATTTACTACAAATACTAAATTAAAATTTTCTACAAATAATACTAAATTAAAAATTCCTCAATGTTTCTGATGTATGATGCACAGGTGGTAGACCCTAATGTGTAGGATCGCCTGGGTTGGTACCACCCTCTTTCCTTTTGCCGCAAAGCAGCAAAGCTTGCTTGCGTGTTTCGGTTTGAAGGGTAAGAGAGCCAGCGTAATTAACGGCACATGAGGCACTTCATCTAAGTCCTCAAGGTTAACAGCGCATCGAAAACAACATTATAGTGAGGTACGACGTCTATGGGCGATGGTGACCACTTACCATCAAGTGGCCCGTTTCCTCGTCGGCTCGCCGAATACAATAAAAAATTGATAATTTTAGTTTAGGGCTAGCAAAGGCGGTCGTGAAACAAACCTCAACCAATATATTTAATAGTCATTGTAATTAAGCTTTGATGAATGTCAAGCTGTCGATGTAAGTAGTTCTAGTAATCACCTTACAATTATTTTAATTTTAATTTTTATGATCACCTTTACCATCTAACTCTACTTTGTTACCTAACGCTACCGATACCCAAATAAACACAATGTTGGTAATTAGAAACTTCATACCATTACGAATCACCCGATCCCATAATACCCTTTTCAATACCGCCCTCTGGATAAAAGGACACAAACAAAATTTAAATAAATTATCCCTCATCCGCCTTTTCCACAGAAAACTTCTTGCTCTGTAACAATATTTACATTTGCAAATTATGTTTGTGTACTTCAGTGCTTTCATCATGTATAAATCGAGGATTTGATCATAAAAACGAGGGAATGAATCACGAGGGTGGTTTGGTACGTAGCGCGTGGCGAAGTCTATTATACGTACGTGCGTGATAAATGTGTTAATATCATGTTTAGAACGTTTCACTTTACGCAAGAGTATAGGGCATTTTATAATTGTAACTATAGTGAGACATATTAAATAAGTATTTATTAATTACGGATTACTCACAGTGCAAGACAACACGCCGCAGCGCCGTGGCGACGACAGGCGCTTCGCACTCTCCGTGATCGAGGCCTTCGAAACAGGTCGAAACTAAACGAAATTAATTTAACTTGAAAAGTTGAAAATTGAAAAAAATAATTCGTTTACAACATATTAATTAACATTTCACATTAAACTATAACCTCCACACTAGGCGTTGCCTGTGTCGTGAAGTTTATGGATTATTCCAATATGGATACAAACATTGACCACTTTACAAACTATGTGTCATCTACATTCGGATTCCAGAATTACAATTTAAGTTAAAGAGATTGGATATGACTATTATAAATTTATAAAATATATTAATATATACATTTATATATCTAGGTATATTTATTTAATATATTTTTATAATATTAAAGCTAATTATGTACATATATGCATTAAATTTAATTTAACAGAGTGGAATGTACAGCGCCCAGACAAACCAGCTTTTTGGTTTCAGGGCGCGAAGATTTGTAAATACTGTAACCTTGTATGTACACAACACTAATAAATAAAAATAGTCGGAGGACTTCCGACTTTCATGAGTGGAAAAAATCTCTTCTATCCGCCCGTCCACCTTCCAAAAACACATTGTATTATTCAGTAGGATAATTGGATTCTATATTACGCGTTATCTGTTTATCCTAATCTGAATGTTAGTCAGATTATAGTTAATTAGATTAGACTAGACATCTTAAGTATCTAAGCCATTTCCATGCCATTATCTTCAACCTTTTCCCTCCACATTCGTCCTGCTCGTCTCATCTCACTCCTGGATATTGCCTACTAAATAATTTACTATCGATGACTACCCGGGATTCTATGGGCTATCATGTCTTTACGACATCGTTGGCAATGGATTAACCAGTGAATTCGTTGTAATAACTATAAGTATAAGAATGAACTTCGAAATAATGTTCGAATATTATAAGATATACTTCATTGTAGCTTTGCAGAATCTGATTAACAATATCATTATTATGTATGAATTATATCATCATCATCAGCAGCCTATTCTAGTCCACTGCTGGACATAGGCCTCTCCCAGGGCGCGCCATTGAGCCCGATCTTCGGCTCTTCTCATCTAGTCGCTGCCAGCCACCTTACGCAGATCGTCGCTCCATCTAGCAGGGGGGCGTCCCACACTACGTTTGCCCAAACGCGGTCTCCACTCCAGAACTCGTCTACCCCAGCGGTTGTCGGTTCTGCGACAGATGTGACCGGCCCACTGCCACTTCAGCTTGCTAATCTTATGAGCTATGTCGATAACTTTTGTTCTATGCCGGATCTCCTCATTTCGGATTCGATCCAGCAGAGATACTCCGAGCATAGCTCTTTCCATAGCACGCTGAGCGACTTATGAATTATATATTTTATTATTATTATTATTATAAATTTTTTATTTGAATTACTTATTTGTTAAAGATAACAATAATTTTAGTTCAATAAAGTTACAGTTTTTTATAGTATTACGAATGTCGACTACATTTTGACCAAGATATACCTGTTTATGTCTAAATAAAAAAATTAAAAATTGATAAAAATTATTCGTTTACCTAATAAACGTGTCTAAAGACAAGAGTCTTTAACCAGTGCGTCCTACCAGTAATGACCTACGGAGCCGAAACGTGGACACTGACGGTGCGACTGGTTCACAAATTGAAAGTCGCTCAGCGTGCTATGGAAAGAGCTATGCTCGGAGTATCTCTGCTGGATCGAATCCAAAATGAGGAGATCGGGCATAGAACAAAATGTATCGACATAGCTCATAAGATTAGCGAGCTGAAGTGGCAGTGGGCCGGTCACATCTGTCGCAGAACCGACAACCGCTGGGGTAGACCAGTTCTGGAGTGGAGACCGCGTTTGGGTAAACGTAGTGTGGGACGCCCCCCTACTAGATGGAGTGACGATCTGCGCAAGGTGGCTGGCAGCGACTGGATGAGAAGAGCCGAAGATCGGGCTCAATGGCGCGCCATGGGAGAGGCCTATGTCCAGCAGTGGACTAGAGTAGGCTGCTGCTGCTGCTGCTGATGATGATGATGATTCGTTTACCACATATTAATTAACATTTCACATTAAACTATAACCTCCACACTAGGCGTTGCCTGTGTCGTGGAGATTACATGGGAACACACATTGACCACTTTACAGTGTTAGGTGTCAATCTAACATTTAGATTTCAGAATTACAATTTAAGATAAAGAGATTATATGACTATTATAAATTTATAAAATATATTAATATATTCATTTATATATCTAGGTATATTTATTTAATATACATTTATAATATTAAAGCTAATTATGTACATATATGCATTAATTAAAATAAATAAGTCACAGATTTAAAAAGCTTTATAAAGTCATTATCATTACATTTGATCAGTAGTTAAAGAAGCTTTTAAACTGCTCTCAATACGTTACAGATTTAGTTATATTATATCATAACTGATAAAGCAATTCTCTGCCAGACTTGGTTGTAATGTACGCTACTGATATATTAGTAGCACCTTAAGTTGGAAATGAGATCGTAAACTGGTAGCCAACAGTGAAATAGTGGCTCTACTGCAATATCATTAACATAATATTCCATTTTACGCGCTGTTCTCCACTTAAGTTCTACGTTCTACAACCGCAAGTAGAGTAACTTTTATAAGACTATAGATTCTATAAGATGATGGTATAAGGCACAATAAATATTTCTGCAGTATACGTGTAAGTAATAATAATTTCTTAAAAGACATAATACGAGTATTGACGATGAAGTGTAATTACCTCCTAACTGACATTTTGCCATTATTGAAATTTTGATTTTTTGAACATTAGCTTAAAACACAATTTCGCATGCACTGGTTTTTGTAGATAGGAGGTCATTCGTTAATTACACTTCATAGACGAATATGCCAGAAAGTTGACGAATAATCAGAGGATCTTTTAATCTATTGTTCTCAATATGTAATTAAAAGCGTTAGTAATCAAATTACCGATTAAGAAATCATATTACAGAAGAATGTGATTTGTCCAACTTACTTAACTGCTAATAACACATATGTTAAATCATTATGATGCAACCTTTTGGAAAAAAAAACGAATTACACGTAAGGTAGTCCACGTCCAAAACGCAAAATGACCAACACGCAAAATACTTGCGTTAAATGACCAACACAAAAATGAGCAATGCCTATGTAAAATGTTCAATATGAGAAAAATTACCAATACTTAAGTTAAATGACCAACACAAAAATGAGCAATACCTATGTAAAATGTTCAATATGAGAAAAATTACCCATACCTACGTTAAATGACCAACACAAAAATGAGCAATACCTATGTAAAATGTTCAATATGAGAAAAATTACCCATACCTACGTTAAATGACCAACACAAAAATGAGCAATGCCTATGTAAAATGTTCAATATGAGAAAAATTACCCATACCTACGTTAAATGACCAACACAAAAAATTAGCAATACCTATGCAAAATGTTCAATATGAGAATTATCCAAAACGCAGAAAAAATCTGTGACATAAAGTTCAGATTATGTTTCAAATTATTTGAACGTTCTTACGTAAACATCTCAGACATTCTGGAATCTGAGACAAAAAAAACTTCAAATAATATGCTGAAAACTCAAATAAAAGTCAAAGTCGGAATGTACCACGGTAAGAAAGGGTTTTTAGTAAGTTTCTTTGTAAATTTTCAAGTTTTTAAGACGAAATAACAGCCATTATAAAGCTAGGTAGGTAGTAAGAAATAATTTAACAGTTTATGGAAGCTTCCGACGCAACGTACTTCTGACAAACTACAAATCTATGTACTGTGATAAATAAAGCATAAAAGAATAAGAATAAGTTTATTTGTGCGGTAAGATGACAAAGCGTTCATAGTCCATACACCAGTAGGAACTTAAGCATAGGTTATATTAAACTAAATAAAATTAGTGAGCAAAAAGTTACAATAAACGCTGACCTCCGAACTAGGAAGTTCCTGTATCTCGGAGGACAGATCTCTTTTGTGACACAGCCTATAAGGCTTCGTCTTTCTTGTTTCTTGTCGAGTGATATAGTGGCCAATCTATTGTCAGAGCTGTTCAGGCCGCCCGTAGGCCTCTGACATGGCCTAAGGACTGGTGCCAGCCGACAGAAGTCGGGACTGATAGTTTAACGCGCCCTCCGGGGTAGGGAGGGGCTGTACTACTAGCGTTCACCCCAACTCCCAACGTTGCTTAACTAATCACTTTTGGATCATACTCGCAACTAAAGTAGATTTTTTTATTAGACGGACTAAACTGACAGGTGCTAATGTCACTTTGTAAACTAATGTTGCCATGTTTAATATAATAGTGATGCGTTCAGTTCACTTGTGAGTCAGTTCCCTTAGTTCACCCAAACAGTGAGCCAAAAAGATAACGTTAAATTATATATTGAATATAATATATTATTTCACGTTAACGTTATCTTATATATTGAATAAGAAGATGGATGTCGCTCCCATACAAAGTGAGGCTCAGCGATTTAACTTTTGAACTTACAAAAAAAATCAATACAGAAGAAAATAAAATATACTTTGATTGGTGAACAGTCGGACAGAACGGTCAGTGATTGAACTCGATCTTTGGTTGCACTATTTTTATTTCATCAAAAACTGGCAACACAGGAAACGTCAATTTAGTCCGTCTAATAAAAAAATACTAGTTTTGGCTACGAGCCCCTCAAGGTTCCTGAGCGGTAGACCCAGGCCCTAAGGTACTTATTAAAAATGTTGATGCTACCCTAAAAATGCCAAATAAACGATATACCAACCCAAATACGAGTACATTATACATACATTACTTTATTACACCTAAAGCTATATTACACGTATTTGCAGAAAGCTTATCCCGTGTTTGACAGTCACGAAACGAAAATTTTGACAACGGGTCTCGAAAACCAAGCTCCATATGCAATAGCAGCGCCGCCAATAGTCTGACTGTAACTGAATTTCAGGCTAGTTGGCTGGACAGATGCACACAATGGATGGAGGATTGGACAAGTCAGTTTTCAAATTAAATATTTGTACATAACAATAAGTAATAGCAATAGTTCTGGACCGTTCGTTATGTCTATAAAAATATATAACAAAATTTCACAAATCATCGACATTGAATTAAAACACTCAAATTCAGATTAAAGTTATATCTTCTTAACAAATGTTTCTATTCACTGCAGGAGTTTTTTGATGATAAAACCAATACTTAACTATAAAATCAATTATGTATAACTTATAATGACATTTAATTAAATTTATCTCGTTAGCATTTATTACTATTATTATTTATTAAGAAAAAGTAAGTAAGTAAGTAATATGTTTATTTCACACACAGCAATGACCGAAACAGTTATAATTATGATAAAATAATTATGTAGTCAAAGGTAAACATATTGAAATCATGTCTGATGGTCTGCTGTTATTGTGAAAAGGGCCTCAACTCAGCTTATTGCTGCAGACAAGAATGCATATTATAATCTCTTATTTTATATTGCGGTGCCCTACTCAGGGTTTCATGTATGATCATATAATAATTTTTTTTTGAGACCAATTGTTACACATGAAAAGCTATAAATGGTATGAGTACGAGTAAATTAATTTTTTCACAATAAACATTTTGTAAGGAAATAAGTATGGGATTTTTTTTGCGATTTCTGAATATTCTAGTTACCCTAACCTTAGTTGGTCTCATAGAGTCTTTTCATCCTTATAAGAAACAGGATGTATGATTTTCGTTTCGTAATTGTAAAAAAAATCCTACAGAATAAACTCTCTGTACACTGTATAATTGCTTAGCTACAGCAAATGTTTCCTCGTGAAATGCAATTCGTATCACAAAACGTGAAAAACACGCGCTACAATAGTTTATCGCTTGTCGCGTAGTTTTGTTTGTTTGCAGTGATAACCTACTTTTGTTTCCAGTTGGTCGAAACGAACGAGCGAAAACAAAAGAGATTTCTTTTATATTGTGACCTCTGAGAGCAGTTAAGTGTGTTACTTTTGTATGCGTAAAATTAGTAAGAAATATGCAGAAGAAAATTACTCTTATATTAATTCTGAATTTAGGCTTAAAATTGCTTT
Source organism: Hofmannophila pseudospretella (assembly GCA_947369225.1). Classification (NCBI taxonomy): domain Eukaryota; kingdom Metazoa; phylum Arthropoda; class Insecta; order Lepidoptera; family Oecophoridae; genus Hofmannophila; species Hofmannophila pseudospretella. The sequence continues at coordinate 11,526,184 of OX376316.1, forward strand.
TTAATTTAATTTAGAGGAGCTCGTAGCACGGTCCGAAAGTGATCGTGCAGGTTAAGCGACGCTTACGCGGTCGGTACCTGGATGGGTGACCGCTAGTGGCATATTTCATCTGAGTTCCTCCGTGCCTCGGAGAGCACGTCAAACAGTCGGATGCCTACGGGCGGCCTGAACAACTCTGATAAATTAGGTTGACCACTAACCATACGATGAGGAAGCAAGCAATTTAATTTAAGTTCTTTTGGCTTTAACTTCTATTAGATGCTTGAACCCTTTTCTTGTAATAAGTTATAAAAATAAATTTCAAGAATATTTTACGACAAAGTCACTTAAAAATCAACCTTCCTAATTATGAAAAATGTACTGTAATATCATATCGTATTATATTATAACGTCGCACCTTACCTATCTGATATGCAATAATACCTACTGACTTACTATAGAGAAATGGTTAAATAAAGAAGTAGTCTTGTAACAGAGGTGAGAATTTTTGTAGGAAAATATTACCTAAGAAAATCAGATCTCAAGGAAATTCATCTCAATAAACTACCACCTGGGAGTCTCCTGGGAACTGAATAGCAATCTGTGTTTCTCACCCTGTTGCTCCCGCGTAATCCGTAATTTGATTAACCGAATGAACGGAAGGATTAATTTTAACCTGGGGTTATCGGTCCCATGGGCTGCTTGGAATTGTCTTCCCACTTGAGGTGGCAAAGTGAAATTATAGAGTTAATTGAACTAAGTAAGTAATAAATACCATAGAGCTGAAGTTTTGAGAAGACTAACTTTTGACTATCAAAAAGTATGGTAAAAAGTACCTAAAACGTGTGCACGCTATTATGATTTTTGAAAAATATTCGTTTAAAGTTGTTTTAGACTCAGCGCAGATCTAACGGGTAAATGCTTGAGCATGCTCGAGTATGCTCAAGCATAATGTACGAGTACTCTACGATGAGCAAAAAGGTCGCAGCGCTCCGCTTTTGTAGAAAAATTAGGAAGTTTATACGTACGAGTATGTTCGAATAACAAATTCTCCACGCTGCTATCTGCTAAGTCTGCGTTGACTCCTTAATAAATTAATATTAATGTACCCGTAGATGGACAGATAGTATTCCACATTCTGGTAACGAGCCAAAACATAAATTTGTCAACTGAATCCTATTACTGCTCATCACATTAAGAGTTAATGTGATTACGGAAGAGATAAATTTCTATTGAAAATGTAATTTATCAAGAAAAATATAAAAGTAAAGCACAGGAGGAAAGACCTCGTCTAGCCGTGGCCTTTGGATAGAATGAACTGAAAATAATGTAATACTTAAGTTAGTTAGACACGGATTGGGTTTTTTACCACTGGTTGGGGTTGTTTTGAGCTCCCATATTCTACCCGCGACGCTCAAAACAACCCCTAACTGTGGTAAGAATAAGAATCCAATTATAATTGGATTCTTATATATTCAAATATACTATAATACTTATAATAGTACTGACAATAACCACGTTTAAAAAGTTACAACTGAAAATTATGATAAAAGTTAGGTGAGTATGTAATGCAGAAATTTTATTCTGGATGTTTCAAAGGAGGATGGTTTCAAGATAAGGCCGTAGCGACGCTTTAATGAAACTGCTATAGTTCCCCACATCCAGGCATTCTATTATAGATTAAGTCATAAATTCTTCTCTAGGAACATCACATATACACCTACATATTTTTTTATGATAAAGAATGAAAAACTAATGAAGTAAGTAAATATAGATACAGATTCACAATAGTGCAGTATTGAAGCCGAAGATGGTTGGAACGAGGTTCAAAATAATCAACGGTATAAGGTTATTTCGTTTCGAAAGATGTCTGTCTTTCTTATCTTCTAAGGTGAAACGAAGTATAGTTTCGAAATAATCTGAGTAATGGTTTGTGTTGTAAAACATTATACATGTGGCTCCCTAGACACCCCGTGGTTAACGTATTCCTATCAGCAGGATCCAATTTTTTATACATGCAATGGTTTCGTCGGCAGAACGTGTGAAATCGAATTTCCTATATATTAATAAAAATGTGTTGACTCAATTTCCGTATTTGCGGTCGTGTTTTGCTTTGAACTGTTCAAATCGATTAAGTAATTTCTTTTACATTAGTATTTGATATGTTACTCAAATTCCCAAAAAAGGCAATTGGCTTCATTTGAATTTCTCTACCTTATAGGTAGGTACCTAAGTTAAGTATACTTGGGTTCTTTAATTCATATCAAAAATTTTGGTATATTAAAAAAAATATACTTATCTACAATAATATATTTCGGTTTCAGCGAAGTTATGCGTCAGCGACCGGCCCTCCCTTATATATCATAATTCGATATTAATACAACCACAAAAAGTGATAAAATAACATGTAAATAAATAAACCAATTCCATTTTCACATAAATGCTTAACGTATTTTTTATCGACACACGATAAACTTTTATTGTAGCGCTCGCTGTATCGATAGCCTCCTAATGGATGTAAAATTAGAAACATATAGATTTCGTCTATCGTACTTTTTTTTTAAATATTTTTTTTGTATATTAGAATATTATTACATTAACAACTCCAACGAACCCATAATGCCTGGAAGGCGATTCTCGTAGTGGAATGTCGAATTCGACATTAGTCCTATCTCATTCGCTCACATTACATGTGTGAGCGTGACAAGACACTCGTAGCACTCGACTTTTGTATGTCGAACGCTGCGAGAATTGCAATCCTGGTGCTAGGAGTGTTCCACCACTTTGGTCCAAAGGTAGATTCGATCCGACGACGCTTATACATTACGTCTTATAACTTTGGAGTTGTAAAGTTGTAGTTAGGTAGACCCGCAACGTAATAAACTATTTCTAAACAATTAATAATCACCTCTGCCTCTGTCAGATACAACTGCTGTTAGAGTTTAAGTTCAAGTTCATTTATTTCAATAACAATAATGTGTTTGAAAGTACATTAACATTATATAAAATATAAAAATACAAGATTACTACTAAAAAGAAACAAGCAAAACAAATTAAAAAAAGATTAAAAAAATAATAATCATATGTGCAAAATAGCTAAAATAATTTAAATTCACCAAAAGTTAATGTTTATAAAAATTGACAAACAAACAAAAAGAGTCACGATAGAGTTCATCAAGTCGATCTCGTCGCCTTGTGTGGTAAAATCTACGCATGGCAACAAAAATACATAGAAAAAATAAATGTCATCTGTCAATGTCTAGGAGGTATAGATATGACTTTAGTGTTACTTACTGTCAATATTTATATTCATTTTAAAAAAATGGGGTGCCATTACTCATTTGATGGACTTTTTTACAAAATAAAATAACTTATGGATTCGGTCCACCTTCAACCACTGTCTAACAGATTAAATATAACACACATGTTTTTTATAGGTACTTTACCTATTTTTTATTGCTATGGTAGGGCCGTAAAGTTGCTTGGATAAAAAAAAAACTTGATTACAGTTTTCGATAGAGGTTTTTCACTCTCTACGTCCGTCCCAGTTCATAAATCGTGCGTGACGCCAAAACTCCACTCCCGCTCCATAAAAAACACAAACATATCATAAAACATAAAATATAGGATCCTATTTTATTAGCGGCAAATATTTCTAGGGCGTCATCTATAGCTTATAACAACGATTGGGCAAAAAAAAAATTTTTTACTTTTAAAATTTACCTGGCCGTCCTGTACACACGTGGAACTGTCGACCGTGAACTAAAGGCAGCAAGGTTGAGCTGGAGTGAAGATAAGAAGGTGGCACAGGATAGAGCGGCGTGGAGAGATCTCGTGGAGGCCCTCCGGGGTACCATAGGACGAACGCAACAACATTAAATTATCAAGAAAAACGACAAAATTGTTTGTTTGAAAAATCTACAAATGAATGAATTATTGCTATTCTAATACTGAAATAAGAAGTATGAATGATACTCGTTTCATTAATAACGACATGGATGAGTTTATGCCACCAAGGCGCAAAACATTTGGATTTATTTTTCTTTAGTATGGAAAATTTTCATACAAGTAACAGGGTTATTATTTCGTGTAACGTGGTAATATGACCAGCACATACCGCCCTCCAAATATTTGCTACTAATAAAAAAGGACCTTATACATATTTTTAGTGATCGGTATACGTAGAGCGATTTTAGTAGTCTTAATAACACGTTCCAAAATAAATTCACAACCATGTGACCTAAAACTTATATAAGGTGCCTACTCTGTTAATAAATAATAAAGAGTATTTATTCATTCATACATCAAAGTAATAAGGTACAACATTTTATTCTAATTCTTAACCTATAAACAAAATATATCTATAACACGTATTGCCCTATAAATGTAAAAACAAGTGAAATGGTCGAGACCTCAGCGACACGTTGGTTTTCAGGTCTCGCCTAATGTGCTAGATGGAGCGCTGGTCGCGGGATTACTACACAACACGATTATGTGGTCAAATCTCTATTATGTGATTTTATATTAAAATGAATGACATGTTAGCCCGTGACCCTGTATGGGTCTTGACACCACGCTCTGGCCGCCCCTTTGACACCGTACGACGCATGTCTGCCCATATTTCCATATGAATTTTTGTATTTTTTCTCGGTACAGGCACAGAATACTAAATATTACTACGTGTACAGATGAGTTAAATAAAATTGAGAATTGAGAACCTTTTTTTGCGAGGAGACTCTCATGAGCTTCTCTTCACCACGGGGAGGCGAAGAGGGAGGAAAACCCCCTCGGTATTGGTAACCTAACCTAGGTTACTAGGTAACCTAACCCTATAAACCTACGTCCCATATTTTTCCTGACAGACTCAAAAGTCTTCCGGTATATGCGAGTACATACCTTTTAAGTAAGTACACATTCAACCCGTGGGCCACTCGTCGACAACTACTTCACTTGAACTTTGATAACCTACTGTATGTAATGCGATATAAAGCTCACATTTCAATGCTTTGCTCTGAGTTGAGTTGGTGCCGGGTTTGCGTCGAGTTGCTATAATATGCGTTGGCCTTTTTTCTAAAAACACATTAGGTAAACCTTTCAATATTTTGTTTAATTTAATCGTCTTTTGGTTACAGGTAATTACAAACCAAATTAGCTGAACGGTGAGTTAGAATTCACGCCGCCGTGAGAGGTTCCTCAAGTTAACGTGTATTATTCTCGTATATTTTGTTGTGATTTAAGTATTATTCTTATTAGTTATTTATTACTGATACAACAGTAACGATTCTTCCGTTGCGGACCATCTCACCAGCACCACCAACTTTACCATCAGTGTTGAAATGGCAATAATTTAGTACCATTTCATCACCAGTGGAAAAAAGATAAGTGCTTTTAATGAAAAAATAAATTTAAAAAATATTGATGCAGACAGTATCTTTTACGTTTTCTCAGATTTCCCTGGCTCCCACACTAGGATACCCTGTGTTGTGGGGGACAGTCTCTTCCGATATATCTAAATTATGGAGACATAATAAGGTTATGCAATTAATTAAATAATTAAGTATGCGTGTATGTGAGGGTCTGTGTGTGTATGTATTCTACTATTTTATACCAGTTTACTATTCTTTTTGGGTTAAGTCTCATTTACTTCTTAAAGTTGTGGACTACGTATATTCTTACTTTGCTTCTCCATTTCAAGTTATTTTAATACCGAATGACTATCACTATTACAAATATTACAGTTCGAGTTCGTCAGTCTCTCAGATGGCCTTTGTAACAATATGTGATATGCCAATATCCAGTTTGTTTTGTGACTGTGATGGATTGCGAACACCCTGTGAATGTTATTTGTTGTTTTATGAATAGGAAAAAGTACGCGGTCATTTTCTTCGTGTTGTGTCAACGTCGCAGCCCGATTGTAGCCGCAACCGTTTTACGTAAAGGCTATTTTGCAAAACGTCGCCGTTTTGTATTACGGCTAAACGACGTTCAGCCGTTTTACATAATGGCTGAACCTCAACACGCCCGATTGTGTAAACCTTTAGCGTTCTTCAATCCGGCGAGTCAATGTTTAGCCTTTTTGTATAACGGTGTGAAACGAAACGCCGGATTGTAAGTTTTAGTTCCAATTTTTACCGCTCGTGGCCCTGCTTAAACATAACAACAATAATGGCGTCGAATGCAGAAAAAGTTTTGTCGAAATAACCAAAGAGTATTCATTCATTCAAATACATTATCTATAATCAATACAATTGTAAATCCGCGTTCAACTGTAATACAAAATGGCGCCGTTTTGTAAAAGGGCGGATTATGCAATCGAGCTGCGACATCTATATGACATGACTAAGCTTCTCTCAGAGAAACGAGTTTATCCGGAAATTAAGCGTAGCTCGATCGATTTTTCAAACTTAATATCTGCGTATCTATCTATCGAACCAATAGTAAATTGCCTAACTGGAGGGTCAAATTCTAAGAGGTTTCATCCGTTTTAGCAATTGAGTTTCGTAACCAGTTACGAGTGTTTTTTTGCAACACGAGTCAAAGGCGAGTGTTGTGGATATGTCGTAGCCACATAGCGTAATGGCGCATTTCAGCGAGTGCGTAGTCATTTCACGAAGCGCTAATAAAGTTAGACAGATACTGTAATAGTCGAGTTTTACACTATTTATGTAAGGTTTTAAGCCACTTCGTGAAATACAGATCCCTAGTTAGTACATAGCGTAATTGTATTGATCTGAACAGCACTTCATCATGCCAGGTTTTAAATTATGAATCTATACTAGCGCCCTCTCTTTTACTGCCTCAATACATTATCTTGATTTTCTTTAAATTTCGTTGTACAAACGTTACATTAGAGAATTTCTTAAATATAGTTAGTTAATATTTAGTAACTAACCGGTCGCGGTGAATTAGTTTAAAAATAAAATAAAATAAACTTTATAGAACTAAGTGCTATGAAGCATCGATAATATACATTTACATTTCGAATTAAATAGGGGCAAACTACCAGATGGCGCTAGTTTCATAGAAGAGTGATTAACATGAGTTTCACATGAGTTTAACATGAGATTCAATACCATTAATACGCTGTGTGCGAATTAACGAACCGCACTTCACGAAGTGGCTAAAAATCATAGACAAATAGTGTAAAACTCGACCATTACAGTATCTATCTAAGATTATTAGCACTTCGTGAAATGCGTACGCACTGCGTGTAACGCGCCATTACGCTATGTGTCTACGACAGATACACGAGTTCGACACGTGGTCTTCCCGCCCGTGGTAGACACGATACGTTTTGTTACACCTGCGGCTGCGTCAAAAGAATAAAATAAAATTGTAAACTTACGGTTAGTTTTTATTCTTGGCTACGATGTATTATATATTCGCTGGTATAGTAGCTGTATTCCGAATCCCTGTTAAAATTAAATTATTACATATTACTAAAAAAAAATTTATTTTCGTAAAATCTGAATCCCAAATTCCTACCTATTTCAGTGTGTGTAGTTCCTAATCAATCACTTCTATCTGAGCTTTCAGTGTTGCTCTTAAGTGTAGTAATCCCTGACTACCCATTTTATACCTACCCATTCCAAAAGAATAGCGTAAAATCAGCGACTATTTGACGCAGCCTCAATAGAATAAAATAAAATTGTAAACTTACGGTTAGTTTTTATTCTTGGCTACGAAGTATATTCGCTGGTATAGTAGCTGTATTCCGAATCCCTGTTAATATTAAATTATTACTTATTACTAAAAAAAACATTTCCTTTCGTAAAATCTTAATCCCAAATTCCTACCCATTTCAATGCGTATAGTTCCTAATCAATTACTTCTATTTTAGCTTTCAGTGTTGCTCTTAAGTGTAGTACTCCCTAACTACCCATTTTATACCTACCCACTCCAAAAGAATAGCGTAAAATCAGCGACTATTTACGTAAGTTATCCCCGACCCCGTTGGTAACCCCACAGCTTGTTATCACTTTGAGCAATCTACGAAAAATACCCGAATTTCCGGTGGAAGACTCCATCGGAATTCCATTTTCTGTGAGCTGTTTTATGGTTATGATCTGTCTTTCTATAAATGTAAATAACTCTAAAATAACAATTTAAGAAACCCCCGGCGTACCGTTGTGGAGATCTCCCTACTTTTTCCTGGTCATCATCAGGTCCTCAAGGTTTCAGATGTTGAAAACGCACCATGAACCTGAATAATTGAGCTCAATTTTGAAGCATCTATTTAGCTATTACCGTTCCAGAGATCCCATCTGTCATCAAAGATTCTCTAAGATCTTGGAAATTACTGGACCAATTTTTATCAGGCCTAGCTAAGAACACTCTCAATAAAATTCTCTATTAAATTATAAAAACCGTGTCCAAATCGGACCATCCGTTCTCAAGTTATGATGCCACAGACAAACACACAAACAGACAGATATACGGACACACAGACAAACGTGTCAAACTTATAACACGCCCTACCTCGATCGGTCAGGGGTTAAATTGATTGATTCTTATGAAAATAAAGAGGTCCATGAGTCATAAGAATATAATGTTTTTCGAAAATGAATTCCAACATCGACCATGCACGTCTTTGGCAAAATGCAGGCAACTTTACATCATTTTCCGGATAACCAACTTGTAAGTAAGTAAAGTTCAAAGTCGTAAACATTAATATGTTACTAAAATTGTAACCATATTAATTTTAAAGTTTACTCAACTGGCTAGCAAACTTTTCGTTATCTCAACTTTTAAAAATTAACCATAATACTCGTAAAATCCTTTATAAACTATAAAGGATTTTACGAGTATTATGGTTAATTTGTTAACTTGTGCCGCGAAATGCTCAAGTAGTTACAAATTATACTAGTTATTGTCTGCGATGTCAATCAAGTAGCAACGATACCCCGCACTATAGTATCCATGGGACCCCTTCTAAAATACCATCATCATCATCAGCCTATTAATTAACGTCTCCATTGTTGGGACATAATCCTCTCCTTCCACAAGGAGGTACAGGCCATGATCCACCGAGTGGGCCCAGTGCTGATTAGTGTATTTCACACGCCTTTGGAAACATTTTTCCTCAGACATGCAGGTTCGTCTAAAATATAAGTATACAAAATTTTAAAGACGGTATTCGGATTTTGGTCACGGGAATATAGACATAGACATAGACATGTTTTATTAATAATATTCATTACAAGTGAAAAAGCACAAGCACAAGTATATGATATGTGATGTATGTTTCTTACATCACACGAAGTATGTTTCTTATCCCGTTGAAGAACTAGAAACGTGTTACAGACGGACGGACGGACGGACGGCGGAGCGATATCAATAGGATTCCGTTTTCCCCTTCATTGTACGGATTTCATACATAATAGGATAATAGATATGAAAAAAAGAAAAATAATTTTCTTAAAAAGAAATCTGTTATCCTATTAAGTACGAAATCATTAATGTACACGTACATACGCAGATAGATAGGGCACTTAACCCCACCATTACCATCACATAGAAGAGGTGGAAACCTTCCTATTCCTTTTCCGATAAATATTACCCAGCCATGTTGCGTGATACATCAATCTTCCATATAAGCGCTACGTGTATCGACCTCTGGCATTATTCCGGTATTCATTCACTCAAATAACGTTCCACTTGCAAGAATGAGCGTTAATTCTCCGGGGAAAGGCGGAGGATAACATTCTGTTGCGTTACATCAGATATACAATATGAAACTCGAGATAAATAATGGGCTACCTAATCAACTGAAGACTTCACTTCCATGCAAGATACAAGAAGAGTACCTAAGACAGGAGAGCTGGCAAGTGGGTCGCAAGACTGGAGAAATAAACGTTAAATATTAATCAAAGATTTTAAACAAGTATATCTATGGCAGTCTCGGAGTGCGTGATGCAACGGATAAGCTTGGAGATTCGGCTGAGATGGTACAGTCATATTACGTGAAACCACAGGATAAGTGGTGACCAGAGCTGTGCAAGGAAGCGAGGTGGGCGAGGAAAAAATCTACCAATAGGATCGCGCCATTATCACGTCATATCACGTAACGATTAAAATTGAGTGATCCTATTCGCGTATTTTTTTCTCGGACTCCGCTTCCTCGCACAGCACTGGCCGAAAAGCACCCTTACGTCGGAAACAGATGCCTAGACCAAGAGGGAGAGGGATATCCCGTGGCCGATCCATAAAGCCATGGCTTGAAATTATGAGGTCCGATATGAGTGCCAATGGACTCACAATAGAGGATGGTAAAGACCGGGAAAAGTGAAGATTGTCTATGAAAGCGGAACCTGGCCAATCGCCGGAACATCACTCGACAGTATAAGATTAATCAAAGATTTTATATTAATTCATCTTGTACACACAGCACTATTTAATGGGTTAATTAGTTATTATTATTTTGTAAGAGGTTTTTTTATTGAATCCCGATTTTTTCCGACTTAACGACTCTTCATTTTTAGCTAGGAAGAAATTAGTAAACAGTATTTATTTATTATGCATAGTATACAGGCAGGCACTTACATATATTAAAAGTGTTTTTTTTATTATTTGAGAGAAATGTATGTTTCCAATTTAATTTTTAAAACTAAACCCATATTAGAATCTGCGAATTTGTCAAATAGGGCCGTAATAATACTGTACATCGTGGGGCCCGGAGAATATTAATGTTCCGGGTCGCATTTTGACATACCTGGCGTCACGTGTACGAGCAAATATTTATTAGGAAAACGTCACGTGCTGTGCAATATTAAATTTTCAAGCTTATCTGTGGTAAGTACCTACATGTTTATATTACGAATATAACCTGAATAAGTTATTTTGGGAGCAACAAATATTAACAGGGGAATGAAAACAAAAATTACGCTTCATTATGTACCTACTCTACAAGCCTAGGTAATTTACTTAATGAAAATTGGATTATACGTTGTAAATAAGGCAGGGTTTTTATTACAGGCTGTACCAAAATTATACATAATAGAATATTATTGGTATGTCTTGTCTTAAGAGTTGTTTAAACACCTTTTTTAAACGGATTTTAGGTAATCGTACAAAATGTTAGCTCTTCTTAAATTATCAAATGGTTACCGCATTGTTCGTTTTATAACGGCCTTAAAAAAAAAGGTTCTCAATTCGACTGTATGTTCTTTAAATTGCGGTTAATTCTTGAATCTATTCTAAAGCACGCTGGAGCTGGGATATCAATGAAATTTTTATGGGCGCTTTTACTGCTTCTGGAAAATGAATTATTTCCCCTTTTTAAAGTTGTTCAAATTCTGAAAAAAGTAAAACATACTGTATATTGGTTAGAGTAAAACGGTAAAACTCATCCCTGTTCCGGTTCCCAGATACTAGAGGTCAAAATGAAATGGTAATAATCGCGATCCCTCGGGGCCAATCCCTTTGACTTTGCGAGGTTTAGCCTCAATGTATTGAATCAATTTTATGATATATTTTCCTGTTTTCAAGATTCATCAACATCAGCAGCCTACTCTAGTCCACTGCTGGACATAGGCCTCTCTCAGCGCGCGCCATTGAGCCCGATCTTCGGCTCTTCTCATCCAGTCGCTCCATCTAGCATTGACGCCCGTCCCACACTACAGTTTGCCCAAACGCGGTCTCCACTCCAGAACTCGTCTACCCCAGCGGTTGTCGGTTCTGCGACAGATTTGACCGGCCCACTGCCACATCAGCTTGCTAATCTTATGCATAATATTATACATTTTTTTATAAAAGAGCAATTACTCACCTAATTTAGTTTGTGATTCAATAAAGTACCCATAAAGGTTGTTACGCGAAATGCACCTTTTCCTGAATCCATGTAATAAACTTACTAGTTTTTTTATTATTATTATTATTTATTAATGAGCAGGCAGCATTAAGCTGATGCGCCCATATCTAAGCTGGTGTATTGTTCATTCACTTATAGCACTTTTAATTGGTTTTTTTTTCTCTCCATACCAAATTATATTTGAAGTCCAAAATAGTGATCAAAGTCGAAAGTTTTTCTTGTGATCTTAAATTTTAGTTTCAGTTTTCAGTATAAGTAAAAAAATATTATAAAATAAATAGTCAGGTAAGTATGTACGAGTAGTACAGCAGAGCGTCCGTGGCATAGTGGCTAGGACACCGGACTCCAATGCGGGAGGTCCGGGTTCGAAACCGTGCAGTGCCATGTACCAATGAGTTTTTCGGATTTTTCAAAGACTTACCTACATTTACCGACTGCTCTAACGGTGAAGGAAAACATCGTGAGAAAACCTGCACACTGAGATGACCAGTATGTAAAATGTGGTAGGCACAAAAGATCCTCGAGGGTCGAAGTGCCGCTGGGGTTATTCCCGGCTACCTATCATAAGATAAGTATGTAGTACAGCAATAAACCTGTATTATCTGTGAAAGACCAAAATAGCCATTTTTGATGTAATTTTCCCTCAGGACAACTTAATTGAACTCTCTCCTCTCATGTAGCAGGAATTCCGTATATGAAATATCGTAACTCAAATGAATTGGAATGAAAAGGGAGCCCTCCTGACCGGATGTACGAGTATTTCAATTACTTTACCAAAATATGTGAAGAGCGGAACAATTGAACCTTTATATTAATTTCCCTTTTTACTTATTTACGTAATTCTTTTTGCGCAGTATTTTTTCTGTTCCTTTTTTTCCAGATTTCATAATAAAAGAAAAAAAATACCCGACGTAAGTATCGAATTTATTCAAATATTTCTGAATACATATTCTTCTCTATAGAAAGTATCTATATACTTACTAATATCAAAATTATTAATTAGGGCTATAGAATCAATTTTAAAGCAATTTGTATCTTTCTACCCCCTCCGGGATTATGGACGTGATAGATATACTATGCTATGCTATTGTATGTAGAGATACTAAAGTTCATAATGTATTGTATTGTATAAAACAATATTCGTAATATTAAGTTAGTACCTAATGTGTTTACAGTTTTTGCTTATAAAACGGAAAGGTAATGAAAGGTAGAGTTAGTTTAGTCAATAAGTTAGTACTTTTTTGGTTCACAAATACTTGTCAAGTTATAGTTAAGTATTTACTTGCATAAGAAATAAATTAACAGAGAAACTTTTTTATGGAGAGCAGAAGAGCGAATGGGCCACCTGATGGTAAGTAGTCACCGTGGTGATGGAGGGTATTCGATGACAGCTAACCTTGAGGACATGAATAGAGTGCCTTATGTGCCGGTAATTACGTGGTTTTCTTACCATTCAAAACTAAACACAGCAATACAAGTATTGCTGCTTTACGGTAGTAATAGATAAAAGTGGTACCACCCCAGGCTGAATTGGCACACAGTCATATCGCCTTCAAAATAATCTTAGAATCAACAATAGCAGTATTTAATCCTGAAAGACTCAAATTGCCAATTCAATCACTACCTCGTACAGGGTAAGCACGCCAACACGTACCCACAATCCCTAGTTCATATTCCAGGAAACGTACGTAATAAATAAATGCGGGTCATCATCTCGAACAATCGCCCAAGCCAGCGCGAGCAACGTACACACAGTCACAGTGGCAACTGGCATTGTGCCAAGTGCCAAGTTCCATATAGTGATGGGATAACTAGTCTTATGGTCTTCAACTCGCAGAAATTCTAAAGGCTGGTTTACATCTATTCAAGTTGTTAGTCAAGTGGCACTTGACTTGACTTTTTTGTTACTGGACAGGCAATCGTCATACTCGCCACTGGCATTTGTCCTTCACTAACGCACTTGACGAATTAACCAGATATTAGACCAGCATTCCAGCACACTTAATAGGTGAAATGATGATGGCTTTGAAATTTGTTCCGTATGATTTTTATATTCCTGGTCAGGCTTTACTTATTTATTCCAGTCAGACACAGCAAAGTGTCAACTGCGTTATTTCGGTCGGCAATAAACATTTTCTTATTTCCCCAAGACCACTTAATATCTATGTTCAGTTGATTTCATATTATTTGCTGCTCACTAACTCCTGAAAACCCATTAAAAACTATCGTTATATTCTTTCTATAACTGCACTTAGCACGGAACTTATTCCCAAGCAGCACTTTTACACAATGGTTTGTAATTATTTAGTCGTAAAATTACGGATTATGATCAGAATGTATAAAACGCAAAATGTTTATTTGAGTAAACATCTCAAATGCAAATGCCTATTGTAGTGAATGCCTAAATGTTTATAAGTAGGTCTAAAACGCATGTAAGACGTCTAGCCACAACATTGCTTGAAATGGAATGTCTAAATAAGAGACAGTTACTCATCATAAGTCAAGAAGACGCCCCTCCTTAAGGATCACTTGTATTATGCCATCATACAGTACACTAAACTCGAACGACCCTAATTCTGCTATATGACAGTTGCCTCTCACCCCGCCATCTGTGACAAGCAAAATGAGCTGATCTTGTATTAGACCCGCGCCCCCGCGTGTTCTCGACAGCGTTAGTGGGCGAAACTACCGCAAAAAAGTATAAATCCCTTCTAAGGGCATAATAAATTGGTGTAACGAGCGACGGGAATCTTGTTAGGGTCGAGGCCATAAACCGAGCGGGCCGAGACCGGATCCCGTGGACCAGGCAACACGATGATCCTAGGGGATTGGCTGAGGACCCAGTAAAGGTTAAAGGTTGGGACACGCGCCCACGACGCACGGCTCAGGTAAGCCAAATATACGTGATGCCTGGGGACAGTAAAATTTAATGCGCTCACGAAATTCGGCTGCGTACAAGTCCTCTCCTCGTACGTAACGGTGTACTGCAAAAGCGAGATAAGTATATTAAACGGCAATGGTTATAGGTTACAAGGTTAGATTACGGTAGAACCGTACCATGGAATTTCAGATTCACATCATTACGTTTTAGTACGGACTGGTTTTGGGACATAAATGTAATTTGCACTACAAAGCTGATGGACAGAAAGGGAAGGAAAGGAGTTTTAAAATCAAGTGTGTAGTAAATCTTTTCTAAGTGTTGTTTTGCTACGATTATAGCAGAGATATTACAGTGAAGATAGCCTATATCCATTTTCTTTCACGGACCTTCGTGTAAATCGATGTAGAGTCGTATCGTATTTCACTTCTACGAGATATGTCACCCATGACTTCGCATTTCCGTTTATCACGATCTTCCGAGCCGATACTTCGATCACGTATGCGGTCTTCTACAGGGCAAATTTTAGACCCATAATAGTAATATTAGTAGTTTGTGCTTATGCTTAGCATAGATAGAGATGACTAGTTTGAATAAACTCAAACATATACCTAGGTTAGTCGGTTAGTTCACGTTAAGATATTGTCGACCATCATCACAGAAATCAATCGGACTGTAGCATCCGTCAATTATGAAGGAACGAACACTATTGTTTTATTCATCCTTGATGAATTTCAAAATTCTTGCCTTCGACTTCATTCAAATTATCTTTATATAGACGTATCAAGGAATACATTCAGGGTATCAAACGTCTACTAAAGGGCAGGCCCCTACCGTTGCAACAGCTTCCACACATGCCTGTCTCCCGCTTTCTCCTTCCACTCCTGGTACGACGAACTACTGCACGACTCCTTAAATTGTTCCATGTATCCTACCCTGGGTCGACCCCTCGAATAAGACTTATTGGACCTAATTACATAGACGTAAAGCACCGGTCTCTCAAAGACCTAACAGATAGGTAGCACAATTCCTTTCTCTAAACATAAACAATTAAGCATGACAAAACTCTGGTTAACTTGTTGCTAAAGCACAATGTCTAAGCTATCAACTAAAATCTATTTCTCTTTCAGCGTCAGCTTAACACGCCTTTTGTTAGGATTAATATTCCAGTGTCCCGAGTGGAAACAAAAGCGGGCAGAGACTAACTCGTCCATATTGATGAATACGCCCCTTTCCGAAACGGACAAAGGGCCAATTATTCTTTCAACACTTGCCTCGCGACTTCAATGTTCATAACAAGTCTATTGTCTAGTTTATGTCATTGTTGGCTCACAAATTATCATTATATTGCTTATGAACTTGTATTGTTTTAGAGTTGTAAATAGCCTGACCCAAGTCTAAAAACCCTGTTTTTAGTTTTACCTGTATACCAACAATAGTACTCGTATATTCAAGACAAGGTGAACTGGTTACTGCAATTTTACTAACGAATAGCTAGTAAGGATTTAATAGAATTTGGTGCAATCACAGAGTAAAATTCCGTAAAATTCCGCAATATGGTTAAGGTTTTATATCTATAGTCAGGGATTATATCATATTGCTGCTGAAAACCGTAGGTATCGATACTGAAATCGCTCACAAACTACAGAAGACTTTAAACATCGAGGAAATACTTTACTAAAAGTGTGTTGAGAAAATGTGTTAATCTAACTGTTTGTTTATTTATTTGTTACCAAGGTACATATAATTATACACATAGCGCTGATTTTTTAGAGCGTCGGTGGCGTCGTGGCTAGGACGTCGGACTCCCATACGGGAGGTCCGAGTTCTAAACCATGCAATGTCATGTACCAATGAGTTTTCGGTTTTTTCGAAAGACGTACTTTTACCGACTGCTCTGACGGTGAAGGAAAACATCGTGAGGAAACCTGCACACTGAGATTACCAGTGTGTGAAATGGGGAAGGCAATGGCAGGCCAACCCATTAAATCTGCCACGAGAGTCGTTCTATGTGATTAATTCCTTAGAATGATCACGACCCTCAACAATGAGGAATACGGCTTAGAAGAAGAACGCTGATTTGGATGAAATTTTAGGTAGTATGGAATGCTATGCTATTATAGGACCTAAAGAAGTCTTATAGGCTTAAATGTCTTATTTAATCTGGATGCTGCTAATAGGTAAAGATAGTATAAATAGACACTGTTATGTATCTTTTAACAATTTCATATTTGAACATAAATCTTACATACTTACTCTGAATCGGAAAGTAACCTTGTATTGATATCCCTATTGTGTGGCAAAAAGATATTGCCGCAAAAAAGATATTGCCGTAAAAGCATATTTTATTTATTTGCCGAATGGCTGATACACTGGGGATTGCACGGTCGCTCGTGAAATATGCGATCCGGTGGTCTTTACAAACTTTCTTGTTGAATATCTCTTTATATGATTGAAATAGAGAAATGCTGACTAGCCCAAAATTTAAAAATTGTGTGAACATGTAAAGTGTTTTTCTTTCTCATGTTTAAGCATATTATCACTGATCGGAGTAGGTAGGGCTCTTTCGGGTCAATGTCCTCAAAGGTTATATTAATATGGATATGATTTCGGGATCCCGTTTTAAGTTATCGAGCAAATGTTGTAAATTACTTTTATAAACCTCGCCCTTACTCGGCGGATTACGATTTTTTAAAAATTGTAAACTTACGAAGAAGTTAAAACACTACGATAGGTACACTAGCGCCATGAATCTTAAAAAAAAATTGTTTCGTCACCAATCTTAAATGTGTATCAAAACAAATATAACGTTAAAAATCTAAATAATATATTTATTCAATCCCGGAAATCCCGGGATTATTGGGCATACTTATCCATATTATGACCGTATGTGGCAAGTACCAAAAACAGCCCTACCTACTCCGATCATAGCATATTATATATAAAGTATAAATATATTATATAAATATATTAAGATTGATCACTTTTAGAATTCCTACAGGATAAGAAAAAGATTCATTATCATGTATAGGTACAGTTAGACAATTAATTTAAAACAAACATTGAATATTTAAAAAATCTTCAATGCATCATCATAATCATCAGCCTATTTTTTTAAGGTCCCGACTGTTGTGGTACAGGCCTCCCTTGCACTAGGGGGGGTACGGGCCACCGAGCGAGCCCAGTGCTGATTGGTGGATTTCACACGCCTTCAGAAACTTTTTTTTCTTCGGACAGGAAGTGTTCCTTCCTCGTTTGAGCAGTCAGTAAATGTACGTAAGTCTTCGAAAATATCCGAGAAACTTATTGGTACATGGCATTGCATGGTTTCGAACGCGTACCTCCGGCATGCAAGCCCGGCGTCCTAGCCACTACGCCACCGACGACGCTCTATATAGGCGATTAATGAACACATAACTTACCTTCGGAACAAATCGTTTAAGTATATTCTACGATAGTTACTAAATAAATTACATACGAGTAGTTCATTTCCGTCGTTTCATCTTTCCACTGTTTCGACCGTTTACAAGGTGAATCAGTATCAAAGGCAGAACGAATTAATTAATTATCATGACGCTCACCCGAGCTGATTGCTTGTCAGTCGTCAGTTCTACTCATTAGCACGGTGAACAAATGGGAGTAGGGCGATCTCTGTCAAAGAGGATAATGTGTTATATAGTCTGTGTCTGTCTGTCCAATTTTAGATATAGTCTGTGTATCGTGCCGGCCATAAGAATAGCACCACCCCAACTCTTCCCCTGGGTGTCGTACTGGGTGGTAGGCGACTTAGGGACTTTGTGGATACTCTACTACACCTAGTAGACGGCGATATGCTCGCCACCTATCACGTTTGTGCACCAAATCTTACGCTGAAAAGTGGGAATCACCTGTCGGTGGTTCCTCTGTCTACCCCCTCGGGGATTATGGACACAAAATATCTATATATTTTGTGTTTTGTAGACGTGAGTCTATGTATGTATGTATGTAATAGTGACGAAGTTCGCCTTTTGGCCGAAAGTGTCAACAAACATTTTGTATATTTTTAGGAAAGTAGCATGACGAACTCTATGTAGGATATCCGGGTTCGATTAAAAGCTTTTACAGTCACTTGTAAGAAATGGTATATAGGGCCAAAATGTTTGTTTGAGATTTTTCAAAAACTACTGAACCTATTCTAAAAAATCTTCTTTAGCACGTAGTAATTTTTACTATCTACTAGCTGTTGCCCGGCGGCTTCGCTCGCGTGGACTTTTTTGACTCATAAACCTTCCCGGGCGTGCGCACTACAACTTACCAAACTTCATCGCAATCGGATGAATGGTGTAGGAACGCATGGGGACAAACAAAGAAATATTCATTTTTTATATATAGTATAGATGTAACAGTTACAGAATTTCAGGAATCGGTCTAGTACCAAGTTTTAGAGAAAATCTGTAACAAATTTTTGCTTCTACATATGGATGTAACCGGCTTTAGACAGCTACATGTGACTGACCGATTAATTTTTCAGTTTTTCGAAAGATCGAAGACCTATGTATCTACATGGTTGTTGGCAACTGGCTGGTGACGCGGCCAATGACAGGGACGTAGCAGGTGCGATTGTTTATAGACAAAAGGTAGTATTGTCACTGTCAGAGTCTTCTCATGGTGTAAAATTGTATTTATTGTAAATATTAAACGCATTTACCAGTCCTCTTCGTTTATGTCGCTCACGAGTCCACCCGCAACAATGGACTTTAATATATTATTATTCTTATTTTTAATATATTTGTTAAATATTATTTTTATCTTTTGTACCTAATCGTTTGTATGTGTGTATTGGAAATAAATTCTGTCTTTCTTTAGAGTAGTGAAGGAAAACATCGTGAGGAAATCTGTATTGCACACTGATATAACCACTGTGTGAAAAGGGTAAGGTTTAAACCTGCCAAGAAAGTCATTCTATTTCGTTAATTCTATAGAATGATCATCCCTCATCAATGACGGATACAACTAAGAAGAAGACAACCTGACAGGTTATTTAGATAGATATGACGAGGGTTTAGAACTGAGAGATTCCGTAACGTCAGGGATTTTTATCACAACTGCTGTAGTAATATCGGAACTATCTGTGATTGAAGGTGGTTCCACTGTCTACCACCTCGTGGATTATGGACTTGAGAGTTTATTTATGTATTCTGTAACGGAATTCAATGCATGTAGTTGTAAAGGCAAAACAAATACTTATGCTGGCAACACCACCGCAGAATACCGTTATCTCCCACAGAGAGATTTATATGTGAGATCTATTCGTTTTTCCCGCTACTAGCTAAACTTGTAGGCTTCCCCCACACTGGAGTGCCAGTACCATGGTCGTAGCCGAAAAATGAGTTCGTAGGGGGAGAGAATGAGCTTTTATGGTAAGTAGGATAATATAGTTTAGGGGATGTGACGATTAGAAGTCAGTGCGATTACCCTAGGTTATTTTCTTCACGAAAAACTTTTCAGTGCACGATATGAAACTTACAGTGGATATACGTACATCAAACAAATTTTTTGAAACCCTGTCGCATTAAGTTTTTGCTATGATTCCTTCATATTTGTGTGGATGTGTCAAATAAGTAAAAGTGACAAAGTACTAAACGGTATATATAACCTGATTTGTTGTCAATTGTAGGTACACTATAAAACGAATTTGCTGCTAGTTGCGAGTAATTAGGATAGGTTAACGTCACGGCCCAAAAAACATTCATAATTTATGTCACAAAAAACATAATCTGACCCCCACCCGATAGTAGTTCACACACAGCACCTACATACCGCCCGCGCCGGCGCGGGCGGCGGCCCGCTTCTGGCGCTTACACGCGCTGTCGGCGTGTTCCAGGCCGCTTTTCCCCGACCCCTCCCTCCCCATCTACGTCCTAAGCCGAGGTCTGTACCCACCTGGGTGCCCTTAGGCAGTCGCTTCTTATAGTAGCTTTTAAGTCCTCCTCCAGGCTGGAGCGCACTTAGCGCTCGCCCCAAAAACACCGGTGAAGCTGTAAAGGTCATTAGGACCAACAGCAATTATCAGTACGAAAAAAAAAACATAATCTGACATAGAAATGAGCAATTTTTTAACTTTTTTCATATAATTTTTAGCATTACGCAATTAAATAAGGGTTGAGAAAAAAACCGCCCTTGCCACGGATCGGCACGGTTGCAGGTTCAAACTTCAAACATGTATTGTATTCATGGTAAGTAATAACAGATGTCATAGTGCAATTCCTGCTTGCGAAAAAGTTTTTGAAATGTGGAAACTCCACATTCTGCACAGCACAACTCACAATCCATACTAGAATCTATCAAATTAATTAAAACACTCCATTTTGTAATGGAAATTAAAAATCGACTGTAAGCAACACTTTAGTGTGTGTTTTTTACCTACTTTAGTAGGCAATACTTTTGATATTGACAGATGTAATTTTTTCTTTTTTGTATTACCATACGTTGATTTTTACCACCCAACTGACTTGATGGACTCTACAAACTTCGCAGCAGTGTGATAGAATCAAACTGCGGTTGCCACGACCACGGACAATTTTATTAGATGGTTTTATTGTTTTAAACGCTTCCCTCCCTTTATTCGCTATAAACAAAAGGGTACAATTGTTCTGTTTTATAGAAGATTTTCATTTTATACCGACTTACAGAATTCTTCATTTTGTACCACGAATCCTTCAAACTTGATAGTATTTGGCAAATTTGTAAACACCTAAGGATTTAGTTTTATACATAATATAACTAAATCTTATTATAATACTGTTTAAATTTAATTTCTAAAAAAAATTATAATGCAATTAGCCATATTTCATAAGAAAATGTTGTAGCATTTTTTTCTGCACTGCCACGAAATAGCAAAGTCGCTGGTTCAAATCCAACGTTTTTGTTTATTTATATATTTCTAAAAACTTTAACCAACAATCGAAAAAAAAAAATCTTACGGAAAAGTGTGATTTTAGTCTGTCATTTTAACACCTGAACAAAGATACCTAGATAATGTTTAAAATTAATACTCTACCTAAGTGTTTAAAGTAATTCCACATCTTTATCCCTTATCCCACAGAAATCGGATTACTAGCGCCCTCTTCTCTAGAACAATGTCGTGAGCATTGACAGCGAGCCACGAAGTTGACCCATAGGTCACTTTCTTTCATACATTTGACATTTCAGTGTCCGACTAATGTATGTTAATGCTCAAATCGCATGCGCCAACTGGCAGACGCGGTTTCCTTATGAAACTTCTCTAGCGAGCAATCTACATGGGGTGAATTTCAAAATCCTTGATCTTAACGCATCTGTCTTAAACACCATAAAAGACAGTTAAGTTGAAGCACGCCATTACGCCTATAAAACACTCAGGTGAAACGTTTAACCTCGCAGGTTCACCTTTATCCGGTTATCACATCGTAACGTAGGTACAGGATGTTTTTATTTCTCTATCCACGTCGCGGGATAGGCCTGCCCTGCCTGCGCCAGACAAATGTGAAGGATTTCCTTTATGGTAGGCCCTTGCCCGTGTTCTGTACGAGACATTACAATATACAATACGCCATGCTTGGAATAAGCTTTGCGATTATACGGACTTTATTTATAATATAAGCGCTAAATAGCTACTCGTATCTTTTCTAATTGTATAACTTTTCTAGCAAAGTAGAAGCGCGCGGTAAGTACTTGCGTAGGCTCTTTAAATTAAATTATTTGTTGAATCAGACAAATGACTCCATAATTATAACATTACAATGAATAAATATTTTTTTCTTTTTTTCTTTTTTTTACTTTGCCACGCGGCGCATACTTTTCTGAGCTCCTTACGAATTCTAGAAATTGTCCCATCTACGGCACATTATCCTCCTTCTGAAGCTAGATAGCATTATAGAACAAAGAAAATACAACCTGCAATATTTCAACTGAAATAGAAACACCCATTAACAAACAGTTAAAGTTACAGTTACCTGCGCATTTTGCCAGCATTGTTGAAGTTAAACTGATAGTTCCAGTTATTTACTACACAAACAGAAACTCAATCAGTTAACTCAATAATACATAGTTAGTTGTTAACGTTCCACGACCACATTATATGGGGTGGGAACGCTAATGTGGGTTTAACGGAAATATTTATGGGTGTAAACGACTTACCAATAAAAATGGAAAAGATAAAACTAGCCCGATACGGTTTTGTGCCTTGTTGGTCCATTTCAATTCCGTCCTAAATGGGATGAAATAAGTACAATGTTGGTGGCCTTATCGCTAAGAGCGAGCGAAAATGACATTACTAATGCGTTCTTTTATTTAGTGAAACAAAAGTTTACATAAAACATTCAAAAAGAATGTATGTAGTCCGCCACGGATTTGCAAAATCTGCTTCACAGGAAAATTAAAAACCATTGCAAAAAGAATTAATTCCGTCAGAAAGTCCATCAACAATGGCGTTTTTGTCGGTATTCAAATCTCTCGGACTGTTCAGCTTTACATTCAAATTGGAAACGAGAAAAGTATCCATTATAAAAATCCGTCCCGCGGGTTAGAAAGCTCTCGCAGCTTACATGGGAAAACTTTCAGGGGATACTATTTTAGGAATACTCGTGTGTTATGTTATCTGTATAGAGTTATTATTTTTTCGGTACCTCGTATTATCGTATGTGCGTTGCATACTCCGCCCCTTCAAGGATCATAGACGTGAGACTTCTTCTATACTTACGTACTCGTATATGCATACTGTGAATAAAACTCTTTCTTTTTATTATGAATTTTAAGTTGGTCTCTTACTGAATGTTGTTCATATATGGATACTGAACAACCCTTTTCGGGACTATTGGGGGGTTTTGTTACAGCCTGTGTTTTCTTAATTATATCAACTGCAATAAAATCATTTTCTTCCAGTCCCATCATTCCTTAGAATCAGAGTGCTCTCACCTGTTTCAATATCCGCGTCCTTTGAGTAATAAAAAAGATTTAATAAAAAACCTAGCGAAATAGGAAAGTAAGACTTTATCCATTACATAAGCAGGGTGACCAGGAGTTTATTTGCGACGAATTTTGTTCCAACTCTTTACAATGTGTTAAATGACAATGTATTATTTAATATTTTAAACCAATATTTTAAACAAAATTGTAAATTATTGTAAGTACTTATATTTATTTTAAAAGATGTGCTGCTGTGCTGATTTTTTCTTACACCGCTTCTTTGGTTTCGGCTCTGTACGAAGATCGTTGTTTAAAAATTAACTTTACAAAAATATACTTACACCCAAAAAAATTATTTGATTTGACGCAAACGGCTGTAAGGAAGTGTTCCAACTTTCCCTCTCCTCCAAGCCCTCAAAATGCCTACGTGCGATCACCAGCGATTCCAGGGATCTTTAGAGGGCTAAATAAACGAAGAGGAATGAGAGAATGTCCAGGGCATGCAATAAATAATAATGATAAACCAACTCACCAGCGTCTCAGCCCGAGATCACCCGTCGGCGCCGACAATGTCCAAAATTCTGGCATTTTTTAGAGTCACCGAAGTACCAGCACTGTATCAGCACTGCGAGGAGTCCATGGAGGTGATAGATCACACGCGATGAAGAGATTCGGTGACACGCGCGCAAAACGATGCTGTCAAGGGCTGTCTTTTCGATACTGTGTCAGCGAGTGGCAAGCAACGATAAAAATTACTGGACATTAATATTTGACAGAACGAATCAAAAACGAATGCTATAACTACCTACAATAACTGTCGCTAATGTAAACAAAATTATGAACTAGGTTATGCGTGGTACGGATTGTACAGCCTAGTTGTGTAAAAGCTTAATTTTTCAGGACTACAAGTTGAATAATTGATCATTTAACTTATCATCAGTTGCAGGAAATACCGTGCGACACTCCATTAAAACACGCTCCCTTCTAAGTTACATTACACCTATATATAACAAATTAGAAAACTACTCGTCTTTTCACTTTTGTCTTAAGAAGTCCTACTTCCTCCTATTAAATTTCAGCTGAAACGAGACATTTAGGTGTGGTCTGACTCTTCAAACAAATTGCAAGCACTAAGTTATACACGTATTTACAAACCCATCCCTCTCTCAGAGCAATATCCTACAAAGTGAGACCCGATTATCACCCGAGTGCACTGAGAGTCTCCAGATGTCAGACCCGCTGCTGTCCCGCTAATAAATTCCAGCTGGATAGGATGCAACTATAAAACGAACGTTTTAGGTTTACTGCTGTTTTATTAGGGCACTCGCTGTTGTCATCCTGGTTAAACTGTGTAATTTATGTCGGAAAATGCTGTAATTTTAAGACAATTTAAGCATTACCACTGTGCTGCGCTTTCATCTTTTTATTATTATGTTTTTTTTATAGCCTATAGACAGTCCCACTGCTGGGAATCCTTTTTGGAAGTGGTCGATATCGTCCTTCCACCTACGCCTGGGCCTGCCTCGGCGCTCTGTCCGTCTTGTTGCACCCAGTGCATTGCGATCTTATGTATGTTACCTATTTATTGTTTACTATCTATTATATGTGTTTATTTAATATATATTAATTTATATTATGTATATCTATGCATTTAACTATTTCAGAATACCTACATAATTGTTTATGTATATCATATTACTTTTATTTTACTACATTTATTGTGTATTAAGTAATAGTAACCTTTTTCATGTCTTCACACTACACTGTCGCTAATCTCTTTAATGCCCAATTAACTTCAGAGGTTACCTGGAAGAGAACGCCGCCTTTCGTGCAACTATTACTATAGTTTTTACTTTTCCTGTATTTGTGTACAGTAAAGTGTTTATATCTATCTATCATCTTGAGCTTTCAACTTGCACTAGACGTAGCTAAAAAGAGTCTCTTGGCTAGATTGAAACGTCGGAACAATAATTCTGAAGCTTGTAACACCCATTAAACTTTATAATAATAATTTTAAATGTCTCACTCAAGTTTTATAGTTTTAGCTAATATTTCGAAATTCCATAAATTGTTCTGCTCTTCACTTTATTCTATTACTTTCTCATGAAAACCTAATCAACACCCCACCATTTATAACAGAATTAAGAAATATCACTCCCATCCAATCTTCCGGCCCTCTTGGGTTGCAGAGCGATCGTGCAATAATTCATTATTAATAATGTTCTCACGATTAATGTTCTTTCGGGACGGTACGGTGTAATAATGAGTCGCTTCCGGTCGCGCGATGTCGTCATAATTAATAATAATAATGTCCCGCGGAATCATTAACATGATGGTCACATCCCAAGATCTAACTTTTCCATTTCTTATTTTCCTTCAGAAATTAATTACAAAATGACTTTTAACATCATTATTAAGTTCCCATTCCTAAGTTTCGGTATTGGAGCCATCTGTCAATAATTATGTTTCCATGATTAATGTTCATCCGGGACGTTATAATTTAATGAATCTCTCCCCGGTGTCCTTGCCTCGTCATAATTAATAATAATAATGCATTAATAATGTCATTAAGATGATACGGAAACACGATTGGTGCTTTCCCCTTCTTCATTGTTTTGATAATACAAGATCATATGCTGTATCTGTCTTGGCATGCTTCTCTTACTTCCTCTACAGTTATTCGTCGTTTCACGCATGCTCGCCTTTGGGTTCGTCTACTCTGTATATTAAAATCTAAGAGCACTCTGTCAATCTGATCTTTAAAGGTCAGTCTAGTACACCCTGGGCTTCTCCTTCCATTCACTTTCGCATATAAGAACATAAAATTCTAAAACAATTTTTCATTCGCTCTTCTGCAGCACATTTGCATAGAGAATTCAAACAAATTTCTGTTTCTGAAGTTTTATTTTTAATTCAACGGTTCTAGCAAAATTCAATCCATTACAATTAATCTTCCAAAACGTTACCGCCTTTATTATACCCTTATTTTATTACATCTAGCGGCCAATCAATCTTGAAGTTTTCAAATATTGTCGCCAAAAATGGGAAAAGTTCGCTTCAATGGTGATTTACGATACGAAAGACTTTCAAGAACTTAAACATTTCATTCATCCTCTTGATTTTTAATTTCAGTTTTAAATACTTATAGATAAGAGCTTGCTGAAGTGTCTTAGAATACCATCCATTGTATACTTACTGGAAGTTTTCTCTCCTGCCATAGACAGTATAATTTTCAGAGTTTTATTCAAAGAGATGGGTTCCAAACTTCGAAGGAACCAAGCCCCATAAAATTCCAGCTAGTCTATAGAACAACACTCTGTTTTGGTAAGTGCTTCGTTTCCCGTAATTCTGCCAACGGCTCTGGTGCTTTCTTTAGCAAGCTTTATTTCCGTGCTATCTTCAATGGAGGTCGTATCGTATACTCAAAATTTAATAAAGCTTCACCAAATTCCCCCACTCCTAGTAAATCTTATTACCGCTGGGACTTGGTACAGAGCACCCTTTCAAAATAAACAAACTCTATAAAAGAGGGTTGCCCTGTAACAGTTTTATTTACGTAGGAATATTCGTAATAAAAATCAAGTTAAGGACACTGTGGAGAGTTTTATGGAAGTTGTGCCTTTGTTTAGGCACTCACTTGTTTTATTGTGAGCAGCGAATTTGGTGAAAATCTTTTTATGTTTAACGATCATAGGAAATGCCATAACTCGCCATAGGAAAATTAAATGTTATGGTCTTGATATGCTGTCTTTATAGCAATAATACTTGGCAAGTAGCTACATCGGTGGCTATAAAAATCTCTGAATGTACTCCACTGTAGTTATATATTTAGAGGGTACCTAACTGAATCCCGTCACCTATTATTCTCCTTAGGGTAGTACCATCAGCACCATTGCTTGCTTGCTTATCGTATGGTTAGTGGCCAACCTATTATCAGAGTTGTTCAGACCGCCCGTAGGTTTCTGACATGGCTTAAAGACTGCAACAACCAGGACCGACTGATTAACTTGCTCTCCGAGGCACGGATGAACTCAGATGAAATATAGCACTAGCGGTCACCCATCCAAGTACTGACCGCGCCCAACTTTGCTTAACCTGCACGATCACTTTCGGACCGTGCTCGCAACTAAGCTACGAGCTCCTTTGTAGTCATTGTTATAGTCATGAGTTAATTTACCTCTTGAAAACGAAAGGGCAAACGTGAATTTCTTCATGCATAAATGAGACCCCTTCAGGATCGGCCTGGGTTGCCACCACCCTTCTTACTCTAAGATTATCGAGATTATATATAAGATACTCTAAGATCTTAGAACTACTGATCCAGTTTTCATCTAGCATTGCTAAGAATACTGAAGGCGGAGGGACGCTCCGGGCTTCGCCCTACATGGATCTCAGCCTTCGACCTCGCCGTGCCATGCCATGGCTGTCTTAAAATCCCTCTCTCCACAAATCTTTTATTTTTTGCCGCCATCTGTAATTTTTTTTTTCTCTTGAAATGTCTCAGGATTCCCTACAAAATCAAGGTTTCAGACGCCGGAAACGCACCATGAACCTGAATATTTGAGCTCAAATTCGAACCGTCTAGCTATTACCGTTCCAGATATCCCATCTGACATCAAATATACTCCAAGATCTTGGAAACCACTGGACAATTTTTTATCAGGCCTAGCTAAGAACACTCGACAAAATTCTCTATTATATAAAAAAACCGGGTCCAAATCGGATCATCCGTTCTCAAATTATGATGCCACAGACAAACAGAAAACAGACAAACAAACCGACAGACAAACGTGTCAAACTTATAACACCTCTCTCGATCGGTCGGGGGTTAAAAATACAAGCAACATCAATTACTAAAGAGTATTTATTATTCTCGTAATGACAATCTATACAGATGTTACCGTAGATCTGAGGCTAAACCGTAATAAAGCCCACCTTTCGCTTATAAACGCGGAATAAGGCAACAATAAACAATTTATACTGACACTGAAAGTAGATACAAATTCCCGACGGGGATACCTACAGGAGTCAGTATCACAAAGCCCCAATAATTAATGTTGGAAAGCGGCGGTGAGCCAGAGACGATGTCAGAGTGGTAGCAAGGAGGGGGTCGGACACCCGAGTGAAAACACGGGAGCAAATAAAACCTGTGTCTGGAGGAAGGTGAAAAGAGGTGTCATCTGATTACGAACAAGCCTTATTCAGAATTCAATCTTGCTTGATGACATTGGTCAAATCAAAATTCATCTACTCAAAATTTAACTGAAATGTAACTCGATAGTCATTATGTAATATAGAACTTTCGGATATACATAGTTTAATATCCGATAGTTTCCAGTTGAAAACACCTACACTATCGATAGTACTACACAGATCTAGTTTGACTGATTTGCTGTAGGTACTAAGATTTGTAGCGTCATTATTTTAATGATTAATTCAGCATACTTCGACTTCGAATTGCTGAAAGATGAGCTATTATCAGACATTCCCAAACATTACTCTTTTCAGTGAACGCGAACTCTTACAACGTTGTAAGAAAAAATTGCAAGAAAACCTGCATGTCTGAGGAAAACCAAGTTTTTAGGACATGTGTAATTCACCAATCAGCATTGGGCCCGCTCGGTACCCCTCTTTTGCAAGGGAAATACCCTAACGGATTAAAGGAGGTGCCACAGAGTAAAACACTTCAGGCGGACCTGGAGACGCGGCTTAATTTACCGCTACGCCGCCGCCCAGACCTCCTGAGCGGTAATTGTCCTGTCGTATCGAATTATACTCTAATAGCACACTTTTCTTCATTACGATACGGCCGGTACCGAATCCACCGGCGAAAATTCGAGGATTATACGAGCATTCATCATGCGTTATTGGTATTACGGAAAATCCCGCTGAGTTATATTCTGTTGTGTTATTGTTGTCCCAGCGTTCCTCGTAAAAAGGGAATAAGTATATTGAATCCTTGGTTAATTTAGTAGCACTAGGCCCTAATCGTATATGATCCATTAGATCCGAAGTTACGAGTGTATGTGGATTACAAAAAAGCAGACGGTTAGATAATCTTATTATTTGTAGAGGAGTTAATAATTATTCTTTAATCTTTCCATCTGAAAAGTTTATCTTACGAATATCTGTTGATAAATAATTTGAACGAATTCATTGATTAATGATTTAATTCGTTCCGTTTGAAGAGTTATCATCATTTTATAAGCTTTCTGTCTGAAAGCTTCTAATATTTTCATATTTACACCCACGATAACTTGGCAATTCAAGTTAAAATTACGATAATCTGCGAAAGCTCAAATAAGTGATAAGTGCTTATACATAAATTAATTACAATTCTCCCTGATGGAATTAATATGAAAATGAATAACTGAGTGATATAAGCATACTCATTTAATTAAGTGCTCACTGATGCTCACTTATTAATTACCTTTCCTTTACTAATTAATTAATTGTATTACATATTAGAGCGTTGGTGGCCTAGTGGCTAGGACCCCGGACTCCCGTGCGGGAGGTCCGGGTTCGAAACCATGCCATGTACCAATGAGTTTATCGTATTTTTTCGAAGACTTTTGTACATTTACCGACTGCTCTAACGGTGAAGGGAAACATCATGTCTGAGGAAATGAAAAAAAAAACGAAGGCGTGTGAAATCCACCAATCAGCACTGGGCCCGCTCGATGGATCATGGCCCTTACCCCCTTGTGCATGGGGAGGCATGTGCCACAACAGTGGATTAATGGGCTGATGATGATTACATATTACGCAACAATACATAATGAGTAATTAGTCGTGTAGTGTAGGTAGACAAATATGACTCACCAATTGGCAGGAGATAAGGTATAACTGAAGTAGAGATGTGCAGATCATCAACTGGTATAATAAGAAATGATCAAATGACGTCGTCAAATCAGCGGAAAAGAGATTGCCACAGGACCGCAAGAAAGAACAGGCAAATGAGGCATTCCTGGGGCAAATGCCCAGCAGTGGATGTAAATGGGCTGACGATGTCTGTAATGGACGAATACAGCGGTATCATGAAATCGTATATAAAATCAGACAGTTAAAAAAATAACGACTAAAAATTAAGATGCTAAGATTATGTAGGAATATGTTTATTCAAAATAAAATAATACTAAAATAAATACTTAAGCTAAAATTACAAAATACCTAACTATTTTACAAATAAAAGACCTGGCCCAGGTTCTCTGCAGGCTCCCTGCAGGGAGTGTCCCGAGGAGGCTGGTGGCGTTGCCCCGCTGTACAGCGAAGCTTATACGCTGAGCGAAGTAGAGGCCAGCCTTCTGGTCCCGGGATGTCTCTACGAGGCGCTTGGCTATTTCCCCGTAGAGGCAGTGGGCTCCAGGCCCCCACGGCCCCAAGGTAGGAATTGTTATATTTCCGAATCTTCAGACAAGCTGCAATAACTAGGACAAAGAGTCGCTGGTTTCACAACTCCGCTGACTTCATGTCACTAATTACACAAGTTTTGCAATTTCAGACTTAACATAGCTCTAGGAATATTGCTTTTATGATGACATCTCGCACGTCCTCTTTAGAGCAAATGTTTTTGTCTGAGTTCCAACATGGCAACTGTTTTCTTTTTAATTATCGGTTCTTCAGACAAGGAAACGGTCCACCTGATGAACGATAGCCATGTTGAACAAACGGTGATTAGTTTCCTACTTGTTCTACCAATAAAAAAATTCACTACTTATTATGAAACTTTAACTTGATGTGAATTAGATAGTTAGAAACTCTATCCATAGAGAAAGGTTTAGATACTTTAAAATCTTTTAATATTAAACTTGCAAGGCAAAATTTGGGAAGGTCGGAAAACATCTCAAAGTAATTTTTAATTAACTGTGCGGACAGCCGGGTTTAGTTCAACTTCAACTCGAAGCAAAGCGGCTGTTAAAACACGGATCTTCTATCTAGCTAGGGATGTCAAAAACTAGTTTCGGTTTCATAGAACATCATGTGAATAAAACCACATTAATTCAAAACGAAGAAGACGACAAAATAGACCCTCGATCCTGAAACAATGGAAAAGTAATTGTCAAAATGAAAATGTGATTTTTGCCGCAAGTGGGATTACGGGAATCGGCTTTTCGAGGAATACATACAAGCCGTCACAAATCCGAGACCACACGGAAATCTCTCTCTACGTATGAGGTATGATGGCAAATCAAGGATTACGTGTACAACCCTTTGCAATAAAGCCATTCAAAGTAAAAAGCCAACGAACAAAACCGATTAAACTACTTACTTACTGGACAGAAATTTTCGCGACCTCGAACTAATTTTTTCTATAAAATATTAAGAACGATTAATACATTTGGACCAAGAACTATCCTGCCAGATTAACCGTCAGTAGCATAATACGTCCATTACCTTACTACGCCATAGTTCTAGATAGAAATGACACGAGACTTAAGGAAGCCTTAACATTAAGGACGTCACCTGCAACGTTAGTTTTTAAAAGAGTGAGCTATCCACGCACCTACTTTATAGTCTTTACTTTATTATTTTTATTTTTCAAATAGGTATAGGTTTTTTAGTCATTAGTCATTACTCATTAGTATTACATTCAATAGTATTCTTTCCCAACTCAATTTTGTACAACAATCAATTTTCTACTTCCTAACCATGCTGTGTTTACACGTTAAGGGTTACGACCTAGCTCATAACTTTATATTGATTTTTCTGTAATTTCTATGGTTGTAATCTGTTGTGTTTACCTAATAAGTAAATTGAAAATTAAATTAAACTCACGGAGAGTTCATAACCAAGTAAAATACTAATGGAAGAGCAAAACCAAAACCACGGTAGCTTCGGCCTCAAGTTTTCCTCGTACTATACTGGCAAGTATTCAAAGCTATTACTCGAGCAACTTCGCTTCGCCTTACAAAGGATTTAACTTCACAGTTAAGCAAGCTTGTACAAAACTGCGATAAACAGATGCTTTTTGAGGCTGGATTAATTATTTTTTCATTTTATTCTTTGTAACTTGTTTGTGAGCGCTAAATGGGTGTTTAAATAGCTTCTTTGGTACTTGTGGACTTCCGATTACCTTTCGTTTTAATAAAATAATACTTCTTTGTTGTTCCAAGTAATTTACTTATTATTATTTTATATTATGTCTATATGTCGAGTTTTTGATGTTGAATATTCTACTCGTAATAGCCTATAATTATAGGGAAAAACTTACCAAAAGTAACGTCTAATTATAACGTTCCGTCGGAAAATATCAGTTCTATATCTTAACAATTTCAACAACAATGAAGTAGGTAAGCAAATACGAACCTAATTGGCTTACTTCCAAAAAGGCTCCATTATTTTGATAGACACTTACTTACGTATAAAAACAATTTTTCTTGACTCTTGAAAACATGTTTTTCTTCTGTCCCTTGTAAATATGAAGCAATATATATCTAGCAGAATAACGTAAATGTTAAAGCTAGGATGTTAAAAAACTTTGAAAATTGTAATTTACAATTCTTAATAGATTAGAGTACAAACGAAGATTTTTTTAAATTATAAAAAGTTATGCCATGACATACATTGAAACCGTGGTATAGTTTGATAACCGATAGTTTTATCAAAGCGATACAATGGGTAGGTATTGAGTACGATACTTCGATAGTATCGATACTATTTATTTATATTATACTTTTGTTATTCTTGACTTGTATTTCAACATAAATTTCGATTTTATTTGATAGGCGATAGTATCTAACTATCATTCACAATCGATAGTACAGGGTGGGCCAAGAATTCGTTAACATTTAAACCTAACACCCCGCGCTAATACAAGCCGCGCGGGGAGCGGGGAGGGGCGTTACCACTAGCTCGCTTCTCGGAAATTTAGTCGCAATGTATCGCTTCACGGGGCCGCAGCGCGCTTATTGTGTGAAACAATTTTATTTAAACAACAGTTCGCTCATTACAGTGAGACGCTTATTTCGCGTTGAATACGACTTACACGATTTAAATCAGTGTCCGAGTGCTCCATTAATAAAGAAATGGGTTAAGAAGTTCGAAGAGACGGGATCTACACTAAACGTGAAGCAAACCGGCGGCCCACGGACTTCTCGGAGCGAAGAGAACGTGCAGCGAGTTTCCGCATCAGTTAGACGTGATCCAAATTTATCGACGCGCAAACGTTCGGCTGAATTAGGACTATCCCGAACATCATTGCGCCGTATTTTGAAATTAGACATGAAATTACATCCATATAAGATCCAGTTAGTGCAGGAATTAAAACCTAATGATTTAAATTTGCGCAAGTCGTATGCCGAAACAATGTTAGATCGATTCAATAATTTTGATAACCTCTTATTTTCCGACGAAGCCCATTTCCACCTCAACGGACACGTAAACAAACAGAATTGCAGGTATTGGAGCAGCGAAAATCCCAAATCTAAACACGCGAGGCCACTTCATTCTCCCAAGGTAACGGTATGGGCTGCAATTTCAGCAAAAGGAATTATTGGGCCCTACTTTTTCGAAGATTCTCGCGGCCGTTCGGTTACTGTGAATTCTGCTGAGTATGTGAAAATGTTACGGGAGTTCCTGGCACCGAAGCTACTGGAATTTGCTGGCTACAACCGTAACACATGGTTTCAGCAAGATGGAGCCACTTGTCACACATCCAACGAGTCCCTGCCGGTAGTAAAAGAAATGTTTCCGGAAAAGCTGATTTCCAGACGAGGCGACATCCCATGGCCACCCAGGAGTCCAGATTTAACGCCAGCAGACTTCTTTTTATGGGGTTATTTGAAGAGTCGTGTTTACACCCATAAACCAAAAACACTACGTGAACTAAAGGAAAAAATTAGTGAAGAAATGTCAGCGATCTCGCGGTCTCTTTGTCGACGAGTATTCGAAAATTTCGGTGTTCGCTTAGAAGAGTGCAAAAATCGAAACGGTGGTCATTTAGATGATGTTATTTTTAAAAAATAAATTCCAAATAACTAACTTTCTTGTAAATAAACAATTTTAAAAATATGTCAAATGGTTTTCTTTATATGATTTTTTCAATTGTTAACTAATTCATGGCCCACCCGTTATTAAACTATAGATACTATCGATTGTATTGTCCAAAAAAACAAGATTAACCGATGAGAAACCCGTGGAAAAGGAGATCCTCACTCACTCGCACAGCTCAGAATGGCAGACGATCATCCCTCAAATGGCCCTGAAATACCCATCAGGTAAACGCAAGCCTTGTCGTCCGAGATCCACATGGCGCCGGTCAGTTGAAAACGAGGCAGCCACAATCCAAATGTCCTGGCAGGAACTCGAAGAGGCCGCACATTTTTTTTTTTATATATAATTAAACCCGCATTTGACCTCGATCTCGCCTGATGGTAAGCGACGATGAGGTCGACGATGGAGCATGCGGGTCCAGTAAATGCCTATTCACTCTGGCCTTGAAGATCCCAAGGTTGTAGGTTTCGGGAAATACCGACGCCGGCAGGCTGTTCCATTCCTTAGCCGTTCGCATAATGAACGAAGAAGCAAATCGCTTCGTACGAGCAGATGGGATATCAACAACATAAGGATGGAACCCCTCCCCGCGCCTGGTAGTCCGAAGGCGGAATGGAGATGCTGGAATTAGGTCGTGCAATTCCGATGCGCACTCTCCGAAATGTATCCTATAAAATACCGATAGACAGGCAACCTTGCGCCGATGTTCCAGACTTTGCAGTCTAGCCTCCACCAGCGATTCGTCACCTATAAGGCGCTTAGCGCGTTTCTCCACTGAGTCAAGGGCAGCCAGGGACATGATCGCAATAAATGGACAGCAATTGTTCAAACCCTATACCCGAGCAGGGGGTGACAGGAAGAGAAGAAGAAGAATGCCCCTACTCCAGCCGCGAGCCGAGACCCTAGGTCACAATAAATAAAAGGTAATTCAATTCACCACTCTTCTAAATGAATGAAGTCCTTTGATTATCTCACAAACGACGCGTCATTGAACGCTTTCGAGACGAGGGAAAAGAAAGGCACAATTAATTCTGGACCCGAATCACACTTGACCGACTTCATATTTCAGCGAGTGTCCTTTTCATAGGCCCTAAAAGGAGCCTTAATGGTGCCTCTTACACATGTGCGGTAAAATAAGGATATGTCGTGAATAAGAAATGATATTTTAAACGACAACATAAGCATAAAGCAAGTTTATGATATTTTCTGCTCACAAATGGTTCAAGTTTTTAGAGGTAGGTCAGTTTGTCTATTTGTGGGTCATGAAAAAATAAGAGTTAAAAAAATTTGAGTAGTGAC
Organism: Hofmannophila pseudospretella; assembly: GCA_947369225.1. NCBI lineage: Eukaryota > Metazoa > Arthropoda > Insecta > Lepidoptera > Oecophoridae > Hofmannophila > Hofmannophila pseudospretella. Next base: position 11,562,066 of record OX376316.1, read on the forward strand.
TCATGATTCCTATTTTCAGGGTATTTTTTTTCCTTTGTCCTGTGGTTATATTGAACCCTATTGTCAGAGTTGTTTAGACCTCTAACTTGGTCTAACGACTACTGTCGAACGACAGCAGTCCGGACTGAAATTGACGGGGCATGGAGATGGAGGGACTCAGGTGAAAAAGGTAGGGCATGAGACTGCGGCAGACATCGAATCCATCTTTAGACCATTGTTTCAGACAGACCACATACTCCTAGCACAGACATTTCAGCCTAGTTGGAGTGGTTAATAAAGTATATAGGTACTTAGTTTGTTTTTTAATGTGGAAAATTGCCTTTTAAAGTAGCGTACGTGCTACTCGTTTTATTTAGCTATCGAGCCACTGAACGGTTAAACCGCAAATAATGGCTCGAAGCTGTTACAGTGGCTTCGGCTCTCTGTCCTGTGATATATGAACACTGAACAGCATAGTTACAAAATAAATGAGAACAGAAAGAAAACTCAGTTCGCTGCGCGAGGCACTCATAACCCACAAGTCACACTATCGCTCGCCGCCGCGGCCCGCCGCCGTCATCATCGTTTGCGTACCTACGAGTCAGCGTCTATCCGCACGGATCCACATTTTCCCGTAGCTCTATCCCTGTCTGTCGCACAGAAACATCGTGTGTTAGAGCGGTATTGCTCCGTGCGGATACATGGGATCTGACCCTACGCCCGCTAGATCTTCCGCGACGCGACGACGAGACGTGATTGTATGAGTTGAGTACCTCTGATTGTATGAGTTGGGAACAACAGCACAGAGTTTCCCTTCCGGATTTATTTATTTTGTGTTTGTCTAGTGCAGTGTGCTAAGCGAACCGCGGCGAAATGTATGACCGCTGCAGTGTAGCGGTTTTATTGTATCGAGTGGGTCTTAAGTTGTATTACGATAGTATTACAAAATATCTTGGCTTTATAGCGTGTACTATATACTTAATGCAAACTTAGTTTTTATTATGTTAGCCTGTACATAATGTATGCTTTGATTCTATTGCCTGTACTATCTTGTGACTCCTCCGAAATCAAATAAAATCAAGCAGTAGCGCAGCAAATAAACTATTCATTCATTCAATTATTAATATGTACCATAATAATCGCCTATTTGTAAGAATGAAGAATTACCTATAGAGCTACTTTTGCAAAAACCCCCTAACAATCTATCAAAGTGCGAAAAAGCTACATTAAAACCAGATTTTTTAAATTAATTATCTACATTTGGATTGTACCTATTGGTGGAAAAATTTTGCGGCAGAGAGCTAGAAGGAGATAAGACTTACTTGAGAAGCTCCTGGATCTGATCTCCGGCGGCTGGTTTCTTCGGGTTTCCACCAAAGTTTGAAGGGTTGAGCACTTAGAACAACCGCGGCGATAGTTCAATTTCAAAATTAGCTTAATTAACGTGGAAATTAATTACTTCCGAGAAGCTTTTGTTTTGCGTGACCGTTGCGACAGAAGTCATTTCACGAGTGAATTTGATTGGCAGATGACATTGTGACATCATCACGATGCGCGTATTCTTTCGGTCTTGTCTCTTAGGTGATAGGTAGGAAAGGAACAGGTATAATTATATGAATATTTCGATATTTTTATTAACAAGACCGGGGGACTTAACCCAATTTTTTTACATGTTTTTTATTCTTCTTAGCCTTAATTTAGTATTAGATTTAGTATTATTTTAGTGTTATTTATATTGTTATCGTATATTAATATTAGTTAAGTATAAATGCGAATAGTGTATTTTTAAAATAACGATATATGGCGTTAATACCTATGACCAAAATATTTTAGCTAAGTAAAGTTCTAACAATCGAACTAAAATTACTTACTTAAAACTAAGTTTTCGCTTTACTTACAGTACCAATAAGTCGAAATAGTCTCCCAAACGGAACTCGCAACTCTAGTTGCACACAAGTTTTCTCATATACTTTGCAAGTTATGTACCTACATGAACCAACAGTCTATTTTGTGGCAAAGTTCAGCTAGCTTCAACAATTGAATGAAATGTAAATCGTACATTTTTCTCGTTGGCATTTTGGTTGTATGAATTATTCATACATTCATTATAACCTTCAAAAAATTCCAGCGTTTTGTCAGGAAATGAATGCTTGAGCCTCCTAATGAAATTGCTCTGACGATATTCGTCTAGTTATGAAAATAAAAGCGGCTCGACTTTTCAGTTGGCTTTTAAGGTAAACAACTTGATTGAAGAGATTTTTTTTATTTTATATGGAGAGCAGACGAGAAATGGGCTGTCTGATGGTAAGTCGCCTATATAGACATCACACCTCACGATGAAGTTATTAGAGGGATTTCGATGCGCTACTAATATAAAAGGAGGAACGCACGCCGCCCCTACTTTTATCCAAGACTGCTAAACTTTAGGAATTAGATTGAATGCCTCATGTGCCGGTAATTACGCTTACTTACCCTTCATTGCTGCATTGCTGCAGAAATAATTAAAAGGGTTATTACGACCCCGGGCTGACTGATACAAAGAATCGTACACCTTTTTCTTCAATTCCAATTCGTTTGCATTTCTCATCAGGGTCCGCGAGGTAATTGGTTATTGCATGTTAATGGCTTTAGTGTATATCCGAAGATCTTCATTCAGCATAGCATCTCCTTGTACATAATCCAGTTTACATACAAGCGACATATCCAAAGCTGATTCGCACATACTGGGAATTCAGTATTGTGTGAATCCTTACATTGGAACGAAGCATGTCGAATGCATTGCGCGACAGCTTGCTATGCGAAACCGACTTCAGGGATTGTCCTCACAGATTGCTGCGGGATTTCTCTGCATATCCTGCGATACATTCTATCATTCTACGAACGATTTCGAATGATATTTCTATATAGGGTCCTATTTTATTAGCGGCAAATATTTCTAGGGTGTCGTCTATAGAATATAACAATAACGATAGGGCAAACAAATTTTTATTTTATTTTAATATTTTCGAGAAAAACGGTAAAATTGTTTATTTGAAAATTCAACAAATGAATGGATTATTGCTTTTGTAATACTGAATTATGAAATATGAATGACACTTTTTTCATTCATAACGACATGGATGAGTTTATGCCACCAAGGCGCAAAATAATAGGGTTAATTTTTCTTTAGTATTGTTAATTTTCATACAAGTAACAGGGTTATTTTTTCCTGTAAAGTTGTACAAATACACATACTTGCTCCAAATATTTGCTACTAATAAAAAAGAACCTTATATAGACTAATTACAAAATTATGTAATCAACCCTAAAGTTTCATTTTTTTTATCTTGATTAATTGGAAGAACAATCTCGTTTGTCGTTAATGTGTGTCATCTCAGAGTCTACTTACATCAGCTTACAAACTTTATTAATGTTGTCAAAGCCCTCTACGCTTAATTTATTTAAATGTACTCGTACTACAAAATATAAGGCGAAAGGTATGTCTTGTTTCGTTGTCCTTTGTTAAGTAGATACTTTAGTTCCAATTCGCGATCTCTATTTGCGGTGTAAATACCATTCCCCGGGTGGTACTAGACAAGAAACCGTTCAGGAACGTGAATCGGCGACACATGGCGCACTGTGCGACTGTAGAGCGGGTCTTAATTGAGTTTTGCAAGTTTATTGTGCTGTCGCCACTAAGCACTTACTTAGTGGGAATTTGGCTCTAGGACCCTAGGGTTGTTCCTTCAGCCCATTTTCAGTTAGATTATTAAATTATTTCACTCATTTAGTTACAACTTTAACAGTAGAGCGGCGGTTTGAGTGTTGCAAGTTTATTGTGTCTCCTGCATAGTGCTGTCTAAGCACTTACTTAGTGGGAATTTGACTCTAGGAGTCTAGAGTTGTTTCTTCAGCCCATTTTTAATTACTTTATTTAGTTACAATTTCAGCTCCATAGCAAGTTCATTGTATCTCCCGCATGATGCTATCGCCATTACGCACTTTACTTTGTGAGAATTCGGCTTTAGGACCTTAGGGTTGTTCCTTCAGCCCATTTTTAAGTTGTTTTATTAAATTATTTTATTCATTTAGCTACAATTTTAGATGTTATTTCCGTGTATACCCACAAAAATATAGAATGACTTCCTACCCAATTACTCAACAGTAACTACATTTTAGACAAGATATCAGCTAGACATGCGGCGCAATATGCGACTGTAAGAGTTTTGCAAGTTATCTCCCGCTACTTACAATTATAGTGTAATAAGGTTCTAAGAGTTAGGGTTGACCCTTGATCAAAATTCGCTGGAGTCTTTAAACATTTTCAAATATATATTTTTTAACTTGTTGGTTTGTTTTCACAATACAAAACAGCACTGTTTGGTGAAGGCACTATATCGAAATATCGTTGTTGCGCCGAGGTAATCGCCCAAACCCCATATGCACGTCATAATGGAAGGATCTATTATGGAATAAAAGTGGTCTATTGTGTGGTATTAAAGAGTTGTTTACAGCCCTTTTAAACGTGAGTTTTGTAATGTCTATGGACTTATTCCTATTACTATAAAACAATTTTCCGTTTAACATTAGGATCTGAAAACTCAGAAACAGTCGCTTGGCCGATTCACATTGGTCAAGTGTCTAGCGAAGTGGGTATATACAGTGGTGTAAACCGATCGACCAGGGCGAGTACTGTAATCATCACTGTACTCGAACTCGCCACTTCGCTAAACACTTGACCAATGTAAACCGGCCTTTACACGGATTTCTTTATTTTTATGAAATTGTCACGCCAGTTATTTGTCATCGTGTCTTTTGTAGTAGACAGTCACAGAAGGCCGGCCCTTTGAGCCCGTCTCCGCAACTCCGCAGCAATCTGTCGACGAAAAGTGCGGCCGCCAGCAATTTGTGTGCTGGCAACCCTTTTCATTCGGTGTTGTCAGAATTTCGTATTATTAATTACTTAGGTAGCTAAGTTTTGATTTATTTTTGCGAATTTCCAAAAGTAATATCTCTAAATTGTAGCGTCCACTCCGCCCGCCGACTGCGTTCATGTTAGACGATTTTTTGCTCAGCTCCTCGGTGTACTTACCTCATGTTATGTTTCGTGGCTTAAATCCTAAAGGGAATAAAATTCAGTATGGCAACTGATTTCTTCATAAAACGTATTAGTTATTCCGTGATAAAACTTGCAATGATTTTGTCGACATATTTCATTCCCTCAATCAACTTCTTCTTAGTCGTATTCCTCATTGAAGACGGTCGTGATCATTCTTGGAAATAACCACAAATAACGACTATCTTGGTAGTCGTTTTATTCCAACTAAACATATTTTTTTATTAAATAAGGAGAGCAGACGAGCAAACTCACCTCACTGTATTGTGACTGTGAGCTCGTAGCCTATTTGCGAGCACGGTCCGAAAGTGATCGTGCAGGTTAAACGACGTTGGCGCGGTCGGTACCTGGATGGGTGACCGCTAGTGGCATATTTCACCTGAGCTCCTCCGTTCCTCGGAGAGCACGTTAAGCAGTCGGACCCGGTTGTTGTCGTTCGACAGCAGTCGTTAAGCCATGTCAGAAGCCTCTACGGGCGGCCTGAACAACTCTGACAAATAGGTTGGCCACTAACCATACGATAAGCAAGCAAACCTCACTGTATTAATATTAGAGGGTTTTTGATACTCTGCTTACCTTGAGAACTAAGATGGATTGCCTCATGTACCGGAAATTACGCTGGCCCTCTTACCCTTCAAACCGAAACACAGAAATGCAAGCATTTCTGCTTCACGGCAGAAATAGATAAGAGGATGGTACCACCCCAGGCGATCCTTCACATTACAATCTACCACTACTAAAATCTACAATCTACAAATTGCACGTAACTTTGATTACGTACCTTTTTTAACATAGCCTATTCATATCATTGATAGCTTGTTCCCAGGTGCCCAATTATCCCTCATGTAAACAGAGCGAGTGATTCAACCCGAGACCTCAGTAAGCCGGGTCGACCCCATAATCGTATTGACCACCTGTTCCTTTTATCTATAATAACGTTTTATTTTTTCTTATACATTACAGTATTAAGTAGGCAATATTAATGTATTAAGTACATATACATACTTCCTTAGAATGTTTACCATGGAAAAAACATCCGGTTCTAGGATAATGAAACCGGAAAGTGCTAGTGATGACATAAAAAACCGGCTAAGTACGAGTCAGGCTTAAGGGGGCGTTCAAGTATTATGTAAGCATCACCATTCGAACCCCCCCGCCCCCGTTGTCATAAAAAATAAGCAAAGTTAACGGGGGTTAACTTTGCTTATTTTTTATGACAACGGGGGCGGGGGGATTCGAATGGTGATTACGTCAGCACAAAAAACGATCAGCAATAGCAATGATACTTGTTTATGAATTATAATTAAAGACTAGAAAAATTCTGTATAAATGATACAGATACAATGCTCACGTAAGCGTGGGGGGGGGGGGGGGGGGGGGGGTTTAAGAGCTTGATAGGTCATACATATATATAGGATAGGATAGAGTTTAATACTTGAACAGTCCGGCCGTAATATGTCTTTCCGGTTACGAGCTAGAAGCTCGTGACAGACGGACGGACGACGAAGAGCGACATCAATAGGGGCTCCGTTTTCCCTTTCGGAGTAAAAGGTGCTTTGAAATCACGCAACCTCATCGTCCCTCTCTCGTGTAGGTAACTTGTCTAATATTTCTTCGTGAGTTTGAAGGTCACTTTACCTGTTTGCTTTCGGCCTTTTCACGAAGGTATATGTACGTGTGATGCCTAGCCACGTCAATAAAGGAGCAGGGATGAATTTTGGTAGAAAATGTATGCTTTTGTACGGTACAACTCCACAGGTTTTTATGTTGCCAGCTTTTGTCCGGACGCCTGCGTGGGAGTAGTGACACGATTTTCTGATTTTCTTTATGTGATTTTTCCATTCAGGTGTTTTCGACTTGTTTTCATTAAAAACATTTCTGCATTATTTTTAGAGAGCTTTATCGAGATACGTACTCCCTCTAGCTTGAATAAGAAGAGTGAGAAGAGGATTAAGAGGAGAGAGAGGAGTTCAAAAGACTAACAAATGTAGTTGAGCACAGACAGATAATCAATGTAGAGATTCTTGGCCTTTTTTTTAATATTCCTTTTATAGGTACTTCATGCATGATAAAAATATTGTATGTATACTAAAACAAATGGATATATCATGTGCATGATCGCATAAGGTAACTGATCTATAAAATATTCCCAAGATTTCATCATCAGTAGCCCACTCTAGTCCACTGCTGGACATAGGCCTCTCCCAGGGCGCCCATTGAGCCCGATCTTCGGCTCTTCTGATCCAGTCGTTGCCAGCCACCTTGTGCAGATCGTCGCTCCATCTAGCAGGGGGGCGTCTCACACTACGTTTGCCCAAACGCGGTCTCCACTCCAGAACTCGTCTACCCCAGCGGTTGTCGGTTCTGCGACAGATGTGACCGACCCACTGCCACTTCAGCTTGCTAATCTTATGAGCTATCATTTCCCAAGATCAAGAAAAACGAAACTTCCCGAAGTTCCAAATCCAACAGCTTGAACAAAGAAGTTCAAGCTGTTGGATTTGCAGTTGAATTTGTCTTCAAATATTTCGTACACATGTGCAACGGCATCTTACCAATATTGTTACGTTTCTGAATTCTGTAGCGAGCAGTGGATTTAGCAGCGTTCCCTTGTCCCGCGATACGTTGCAAGAATTTTATTCATCTTGAAAGAAACAAGTGATCGTCGCGGTCTGGATGGAGGTAACATCATGGTTTACATTTTGGGTTGAGGTAGATTTTTTTCTGACTAAAGGTGAACGCGCATCAGGAAGAACCGAACGCGCCAAACGAGCCGAAATTTCTGAAGGCTTCGCGTACCTATCCCTATCATCCGCGCCGAAAGAATCGACCGCGCCGAAGAATCGTCCGACAGGCGGGCAGAATTCTGATGACGTCAGTCGCACAGCGCACCGACTGCCCATCAACACCGTGCGCGCCGAATTTGATTACGTCATCGGAATTCGTCGGGTATGTGGCTACCTGCCGAATCATTCCGGAGATTCGCCGCGTTCGGCTCGTCCAAGTGCGTGTTCACCTTACCACACCGCACACACCGTTTTCTTCAAATGGGAATAAATGTCAAAGACAATGACGGAGATTTGAACTAAAAATTTTAGTATCAGTCAGTCAGTGGGTAGTAAAATCTATGTATGGTGACTATAAAAACAAAAAAACAAAAAGTTATCCATTAATGAGTAAGTAGTATGAGTAACTTTAGTGAAAGAATGAATGAATTAATTATAATGTATTTGCACACATATACATAACACGATTACATTTCATTAGGTACTTAAAAGAGTTACTTTTTCCTATCGCTTTTTCTTTTCCATTACAAAAATGAGGTGCTGCAACGACCTTAAAGATAATGCTTCATTAAAATACATGTTGTCCCTTTCTACACCATTACTCAATTATTATAATAATGTACAGACATAACATTCAACCTTTATGTCATATAATATCAGCGTGAAAGATAGTGAAAGTGCAAAAAATTTGCCTTCCGAAATAGCCGGACTCCGATTCCCCTGTAAAAGAGCATAATGCTTCCTCCATTCCGGCTTAGGCTTGTTTCCTTTATGTATTCAGTAAATAAAATGCCGCAGTTGTGTTTCTGTAACCGCGCTGCGATCTGATATGTGTCAAGTTATAAGCACACACAAGTTGCATACAAGACTTGACAGATATCTAGACTAGCTTACTTACTTCCAGTCATATCTGTGAAACTGTGCTTCTCTGAGGAAACATTTCTTAGATTTCTCAATGAAGATTTTTGCACGAGTCGTCCTAGTATATTTACATCCTGGTATATCTTATCTTATGACAGGGGGCCGGGAATAACCCAGCGGCATTCCGACCCTTGAGGATCTTTTGTGCCTACCCCATTTACACACTGGTCATCCCAGTGTGCAGGTTTCCTCGCGATGTTTTCCATCACCGTTAGAGCAGTTGGTAAATGTACGTAAGTCTCACCAACTCATTGGTAAATGGCACAGCATGGTTTCGAACCCGGACCTCCCGCACGGGAGTCCGGCGTCCTAGCCACTGTGCCACCGATGCTCTATCCTGGTATATGGTTGTATGGAAGAGATCGTTCTCAGCTCTTGGAATACAAGACAGATAATTTACATACCTACGCATTGTCTTATTTACCTATACCTAGTAAGTTTTGTTCAATAGAATATCTATTCTATATTCTTAACCTGGAATAGATTTTCTAATGAGATTATTAGGTTAGGTTAATTATATGAAAAATCTGTTATTAAAAGAAAAAGAAATAATTAATAATTACTACTTGTTTGATTTTGTCTGCTGACTGTACGGAAAAAATCCAGTGTGGCGAGTTTACAATTAAAAAACAAGAGTGTGGCGAATTTATAACAACCTGTACCTATCTGTGGCGAGTTTACACATATTTTGTGTGTGTGGCGAATTTACAATGGGGCGAATTTACAATAACCCATCAAAAAGATATTTTAGGATTAAAGTAACGGAACTGCAAGCTGCACACGATGCGATTACGATGCAACCCACAGCATGCCCTAGCGAAGTTGTATAGCCGCTATTCACGAAACTCGAAGTCGCTTGTAAATAGCCTCGTGTGCGATGGGCCTTAGTCTTCAAATCTGGGTGTCATTATTATAATTATTTTTATTTCATAAGGCATTGGCAACACAGGCCATCAGCCTAAACATTAAGCGATTTAAAACAGTCTTTAGTTTTTCAGCATCAAATTTTGTTGTGTAGTCACGGAAATTTCAACCGGTCTAGTCTCTGACGAATTCTCATGGCCCGCCGCAGAATCACAGAGTGAAACTACACAACGAACCACTAACGAGAAGTTTATTTTAAGAGTTCAACACATTGTCACTGTTACTGAAGTTTGCTAGACAAAACTACACCGATTTTAGCTATCAAAATCACCAGAAAACAATTTTTAAACAATAAAATAAACACCATAGAACTTTCTCCAGCGACTTTCCCGCCAAAACTCCTCTGGGTGTCATTTTTGTTGTGTTTATGATGATTGTATTTTGTTTCTTGCGCCGCTTCTTTGATTTCTGCTATAGCATCTTACTGTATTGTACGAAACGGTAGTAGAAGACTTGTACAGTACAAGCCAGTAAATAAACCGATATAATCGTATTAGAGTGCTGATGCTTTTATCGATATCACGAAATTCGTCGCATATCTCAGCAAATGGCGAAATCCGGAACTCGATACACCCGACGCGTCGCGCGTCATTTCGCCGCTAGACCACCATATATAAAGGGAATATACTGAGCATATATTTCAATACACATCTCCCATCCCATAGAGTGGACACTAAAAGCTGCAATAAATTGTTGTTTTCTGTGCTATAACATAGTTTATGAATAACGGACTTTCACTGTATAGGACAGTTGCTTGCTTGCTTGCTTGCTTATCGTATAGTTAGTGGTCAACCTATTGTCAGAGTTGTTCAGGCCGCCCGTAGGCCTCTGACATGGCTTAACGACTACTGTCGAATGACAACAACCGGGACCGACTGCTTAACGTACTCAGCTCCGAGGCATGGATATATATAATATAGAGGATGGTAAGGAGAGCATACGGTCATATGGGATCGTACCTCACTATATTGTTATTAAAGGGTTTTCGATGTGCTGCTATCCTAGATGGATGGTAACTAAGCTGGCTCTCTTACTCCTCAAACCGAAAGACCAAAGCAGTAATTGTTTTGCTGCAGAAATAGGTGAAAACCCCAGACTAACTCTGCACGACCACCAACAAGTAGGATGGGATCTTCAACACCAGAGTGAATACACATTTACTGAACCCGCATGCTCCATCGTCGACCTCATCGTCGCTTACCATCAGGCGAGATCAGGGTCACATGCGGGTTTAGTGGACAACAAAAAAATGTAAGGAAAAATGCATCATTATCTACATAAAGGTGTGTATTTTGTGATAAAGGTGACCATGCCTCGTTAGGCTCACTAAGGTAAGGACTGGGAAGCTCAAGTATGAAAAAAAATCTTAATTAGTAAAAAAAAACATTACATCGTTTTTTTTAAACTGCATAGGTAGATGACAAATTTGTCCATATGCTTATAGGAAGCTACTTATAATTCTGCTTTTATCTGCATTTCGAATTCACGCTGTTCCTCTTCATGTTTTGCCTAGCCGTTTTGGAATAATGTCTCTATATTCTTTCACAAAACTAAAGCGACTATAGATTTATCGATACGACGAAATCCTCGGGTGAAGCATTAGTCTTCACTTCAACACTCGAATCGAAGCGGAAATTGAAGTCGCCTGCAAATCTATCACTCGAAATCCCCCGGCCCCAGTAGACAGATTTTATTCTAGTGAGCATTTTTATTTCTTCTTCACTGGTAGGTTCTATTGAATGTACTTGATCATTATTTATCTTAATTAGTAAGACTTAAAGAATTACGTGACGTGAAAAATTTGTTTTCTAAAAATTTCATTCCGTAGTTAGGTAATATTTTTTAAGAAGTCGATAAAATACGGTACCTTCAGCTACATTGTTAATGGTATAAAGTTTCGTGTTTTATTTATTCTGTCCATTATCGAGCAGAAAGTAAGCGTCAGTTGCAGATACGTCCTTAAAATTCATCATAGGCCTGTTACGTCTATTGCAGACGATTTAAGTAGCGTCGCGCAGGCATCGCTTTTCGTGGCTAAATAAACCTATTCTGGAACGGCATACACGCCCGCACGCGCGGCAAGCGAGTGGTGCACCGGGTAGATGAGTGATCTCTTGGTGTATGTTTGCTCTCCAGGCCGCCAGTATTTCGAACCACTTTGCATCGTGCTCCTGACATCCCTCCCGAAGACGTTTCCTCCATGCATCTCTGTCATCCGCGAGCTGCTGCCAATCATCGTGACTGATTGCAAATGCAGTCATGTAAAATTACGTTTTCATTAAAATACATCCTGTTCCTTTCTGCGTCAAAGCTCTAGATAGAGCTGACAAAAACATAAAGAAGCCATAAGTATTTGCAATAAGTAGGTACCTATTAGATTAGACAAAAACCTTTGAACTTTGAATCTGTAAAACTTTTACATCTAATCGTATTAATCTATTCATTGAACAATTTTGAAAGTAAATTCTGTTAATATAACCTGCCTCGATGAGAAACCATTATTGAATCTGTCGATTCAACGACAATAAAGTTTCCGGTCTAACCTATTATTTTATTTCAATGGGGGAATGGCTGATGAAGTTAGCGGAGTTTGAAAATTCCATTAAAATTATTTGTAAAATCGATCACCGCGTAATAAAACTCAATTCAATACACGATCGGTGGTATAGCGAGTGGCGACATAAGACGCGTACGTGAATAATTGCTATTGGTCGAACGCTTCGAACAAAAGGTGCACAATCCATGAATGATGGACCGCTATTGGTCTATCTAAAGACATCTAATTGACGTACAGTGGACAACACGTCAGGCTATACTTTATCACTTCAACTTTTTTGAGACATTCATACGAATGTCAAGGATTAATAACGAAAACTTATTACAACAGGGTACTACGGAGTATAGATTGATGTGTCTTCCACCATACAAGGGGGAACAATCAGCTATAAAATCACTGCACAAACAGCATTAACAATTACAAGTAATGACTATCTGAATAATTGATAACAATGAACGAAAATAAATTGTATATATGAATAATTAAAACTATATATCTTTGTTTTCAGGTAATAGTGATCTACATACCTACTCGTATTATACACATCACGGTGCCTAACTACATGTAAGTGTCTAAGTATCTATACTTACTAACTTTAGAACAATAAGTTCTCTCAGAACGAAGTTTCAAATCTAGCTTAAATGTGCTTAAACTATGCTTGCTTACAATCGACTTGAAAAGTTCACATGAATATCGATGACTTACGTAAAGCTTATGAGAGAGAGGTGAGGGAGGTTTTGCGGGGAAGGGGGGGGGGGGGGGGTCTGAATAATTCATAGAGGCCCATCGTTTGCATTCTGATCGGAAACGACCGCAATAAGCCAGTTGAACACATCCAAATCCTTGAACCTGTAAACAGAACTATTGGAACTGATCTTTTGGAAAACAGGTTTGATGAAAGCTTTCTTAACGAAGGTTGGGCTTAAAAGGGTTTAAAACTAAAAATATGTAACTAGTCGTAAGTGTCGATCGGGTGAAGCTTAGTGGCACAATTCTGTACACGATGGACTAAACAGCAATAGAAAGCATCCAAAAATAGTCCAAAATATATAAAAAGGACTTTTAAAAGTCAATATTAAATAATTTCTACGTAAAACAACAGCAAAATTAAATGGAAAATATTAGTGGTTAGTATCCAAGTCATTATTAGACGATATACTGTACTCCAATATTATAAACACTCTTACTGGCAACGTAAGGTATCATTACGGGAATTTACGCAAAATAATTTACAGTAAGTCCTCATTTTGAATACGCAGTTAAAAGTTATGTAGTCCGCCACTCCTCCGCGTAATAGTGCAAAAATATAAATTACCGAGCATCATGGCATCGCATGGCTTGCTCAAAATGTTTGCAGTGAGTAATGGCACGCCATGACGACAGATGAATTCACGCCCATGGTGAGAAATTTGTTGGATACGATACGACCACGACTTGAATATGAACATATTTCCACATAATAATTTAATCCTGCATTCACGTAATTATCTTCATTTATAAATATGTTTTATTATGCACAAATAGAAAATATAATATAATATAACACTAAAATAATACTAAAGCTAAAACTAAACTCAGGCTAAGAAAGCTAAAGATAAAAAAATTTGGTTAAGTTCCCCACATCCGGCAGTGTACCCAAGAGACTGGCTGCGTTGCCCTGTTGGATAGCTAAGCTAATCCGCTGGGCCAAATAGGAGCCAGATCTTGGGTCTTTTGACGTGTCGACCAGGCGCTTTGCGAGGTCCTTGAAGACGCGGTGCGCTCCCGGGCCCCAGGGTCCCAATGTTTCAACCCCAAACGGCTCAAATATGTATGTTTCATCCAGATTAGTATATTTGCGCCGTTTGAGGGTTTCTGCAGCAGCGGCCGCAGAGCCGGCTCTATAAGAAGTGGCTGGAAGGTGAAACGGGGCAAGGGTGTCGACGCAGGTGGCGTCCCACACATTTTAAGCTGTATGTCGGTTTATGTCGCTGTGGTGGGTTTAGGTACAGCAATAACAGCTCCAAGAGTCTTGTCTTAGATATCTCATTTGCTCTTATTATATTTACTCGTATTTACGAGTATTGAATATTTATTATACAAAGAGTTATACTGAGGTTTGTTCGTAGACCGTCAACGGCGGCTATTCTAAGTACATAAGACATCTAATACTAATAGTATTTGCCATCTATTCACGTTTTCTATTTATTCCTTTCACCGGAGTATAGTGAAAGAAGATAGGATAGCTTCGGCATCGTCTACGAACATTCTACAATTCTCTACATATTAAACTACTATCTACGTGCTCTATAGGGTCCTATTTTATTACCGGCAAATATATTTTTTTCATCTATAGGTTATAAAAAAAACGATAGAGCAAAAAAAATTTTTTTTTTTACTTATTAGAGTTTCGAGAAAATCGAAAAAAAAAAATTGTTTTAAAAATTCTACAAATGAATTAATTATTGCTGTTCTAATAAGGAGTATGAATGAAACTCGTTTCATTCATAATGACATGGATGAGGTTATGCCACCAAGGCGCAAAATAGGGTTTATTTTTCTTAAGTATGGAAAATTTTCATACAAGTAAAAGGGTTATTTTTTCGTGTAAAGTGGTACAAATGACCATCACATACCCCCCTCCAAATATTTGCTACTAAAAGTGACCTTATATATTAAAATCTAGGGTACTCTAGAGCCAGGGGATTAACTCAAGCCTCCATATCCTAAATGTCCACTGAGGCTAGTGATTACGTCCCCATCTCTCAACTTTTTATGACAAATCCCTCACGATTATTTCTGGCCCCACATTGATTGGTCTATCTGATGTTATTCCGCATCGTCAGTACAAAAACGGCAGTATACGATCCCAAGGTCGGGCTTCGCCCTGTAACGGCTCACCCAAGTGACACAACCGGAGCATTACTCAGCGTTATAAAAAAGTTAACTAGCCCTAATGAGATAACTGCGGTAGCGGAGGTTAAATTAGTGTAAAAGGCTCCGTGCCAATTAGGGATTTACATTAATTATAAATCAATTCGTGGTATTAAATTGAATACGGACCATTAAATCATGTACATACGTACATACTCGTATATAGGTAAACTTCTTCCACCCTTATAATTTTAAGCCACATTAAATGTAGAAACAGACAAGCGCTGTTTATGCGCATTCGTGTTCCTCATTGATGAGAGTCGTGATCATTCTATGAAAATAACCACATAGAACCAATCTCTTGGCAGATTTAATGGGGTGGTTTGCCATTGCCTTCCCCATTTCACACACTGGTTATCTTAGTGTGCAGGTTTTCTCACGATGTTTTCCTTCGCAGTTAGGACAGTCCATAAATTTACGTAAATCTTTCGAAAAAACCAAACACTCATTGGTACATAATGTATAGCGTTGCAAATAAAAAAGAAAAAAAAAGGAATGCCAGTTTAAGTTTAAAGCGAACGCTACAATAGATTGTGTTAAGGTTTGGAGTACTCACTCCATAGAGTGCCAGACTTTTGGATCCTTCTAATAATACTGATCTAGGAAAGGTGTTTTCTAAATGCATGGTTTCGAGTCCGGGACTGGCTCCTGTCCACTACGCCACCGACGACGGCCTTTTATAATATTACCCTGGAAGAGAGAATGTAAATGAAACGAACAGTGGACAACACATTAGGCTATACCTTTTAGTACTTTGTCGCATTCATATGTATGTCAAGGAATCATAACAAAAACTTATAACGTTCCACAGAGTATAGCTTGACGTGTTTTCACACATTAGAGCCTCGTAGAAGCCTCCGGACCAACAAACCTAAGCTTTAAGTGGCTTTGCTGAACAACCGCAGTTAGCCCTGAAGTGTGACTAATTAGCGGGTTATACCACCCGAGTGGACCAGTTACATTTCACTGAAATTTTAGAAGCTAAGCTGAATACTGTTAAAAATTGGTGGGAACAGAGAAAAATATTTTGTTATAATATTAACTAAAGCAGTGTCTATAATGAAAACAGTGACTACAAAACCATATCCAACCATCCTGTGAACATAATAGATATACGTTTAGCTGTTTATAGATGCTTACTTACATACATAAGTAATTATATGGTTCAATTCAACAATACTCTTGTTTGTCGTAAAATAACATCGTAAGCTAGTTTAATCCAGTAATTACTCGTACTAGGAGAATACAATGTTGTTAAGAGTTTCCCGACGTGACAGGCCTTGTTGCGTGTTTGTCCATATTTACATGTTCTATTATCTTTCATGTCACGGTAATTAAAATGGAAATAACATGACTCTCATTACCGGGACGTGAGGTCGAGTGTTTTGCTTTGGAATGGAAGTGATTTCAGAGCTTCAGGGTTTTGCGACGGTGATTTTTCTGTCTGATTAATATTACTTTTAAATTGTTACAATATTTTATTGGGACTCAGTGGTTTTAGATGTTAGACGGACTTCTCTACTTTACACAATGTCATTTACCCTGATCATCACACGTGGGAATACAAACATTGAACTTCATAAAGCCTCTAGTCTAGGATCTGACTCCCGGACTATATTCAAGTTACAAATGGATATAAAGCTACCTTAGCAACAGAGTGCAGTACATTGAGAGGCACCTTATTGCAAAAACAGGATCCTGATAGAAAAGAGAAGAAAACTACTCGAGTACAAAACGGCAATTTAATAAGTGTTGTTTAAAATAACGAGCTTGGAAATTCAGAGAAAAAACCATTAGCGAGCACTTCGGACAATTCTCTCAGTGAAAAATCTCTAATATTTTTTAAAAGCGTACTTATGTTGGAAATATTCATGCGTGACATATAATTATTATTAAGGTAGAGCTCACATTTTATCAAAAGTGACAGGTTTAGTTAAGTTTAAGTGTACAATATGTTACATAGCAAAATTCATGAAACACAAAGAACATGACTTATCTCTAAGAGATATCTTCCAGGAAACCCCATAAAGCTACAATTCACACTTCCTCTGGCAGGGGAAGTGTGAACCAAAATATACTAAATAAATACAAAACATCCAGAGTAGACATGTATAAAAAGAATTCCTTCTGTATGGCAATTTTAGTGTAAATAATGTGCCTAGTCGCCTTCAAAATGGTCCTGCTAGCCAATTTAAAACTAATATTTCCAAGTGGCTTCTAGACAAATGTTATTACTCCATAAAAGAGTATCTCAATGACACTAACAAATAGCAGAAAAGATTTGCACACCGTTGTCGGTGGAACATATGATACCTATGCTTTTTAAATCACCTATAATTTTCACTATGTTCTGGCAAATAAATTTCATTTCATTTCATTTCAAAAAAAAATCAATACAATGACCTAATCAATTTTATTCAAAAAATTAATACTTATAATTATAGGGGAAAAAACTGTCTTGACGCATACCACATTCTCAGAATGTCAAATTCACAGAATGCGACCTTTAACAAGCACAGAAAATACATAAAGTATATTGTAGACTTAGTTTGAAAAATCCAGCCGTCGTCACGGAAAGCAAGCTTGGCCTAATCTAAACAACGCGAGACCCGACGGAACTCCCCATTCTAATGCAAACAAAACAATTCCTTATATTACAAATAAGATATAGTGCGCCCGCCGCCAACGAAGCGGCGGGAGCGATAGCGAACCGTTCAGCAGCTTTTAAATAATTGAAACATTTATACTTACGGGATTCCATTCTACCAGAATACATTAAATCTTTTGAACTAACATCTTTGCCGTGAGAAGGGTAGGTGGATCTACACCTGCCCCTCTCATAAACATCTGTTTATTTTCTTATTTCATTGACGTACCCAAAACATAGTTCTGAATGCATGTAATTATTTTATTTTGCAACGAATTTCGATTCCGTTTTCACATTTGAGTATCAATTTATGTGTATATTTCAATATCAATGAAAAACATTCCATTTTCGACACTTGTTAAATAATGGGCATATTTGTACCAAATATTGTACGCTTGCCTCACTACTTTTTGCCATTGCCAAAAAATGTATGTAGTAAATATATTGGAACATTTTGTACGTATTTACTTATTATGAACGACATAATCGCCAGTAAACATTTAGCTCTCAATTAAAGTTATATATGTTGTCGTAGGTAGTTAACAAAACACATTACATTTCTTTTGGGTCCGCCGTAGTCGGGTAATAAGTAAATAGGTTGTCAAAGAACATTAATTAACTATAATTTTCTTTACATTCACTTTCATGAACAAACGCTCCCGAAAAGGAAAATAATTACCAAAGCTAACCTTAAGCTCTACATCGATTAATGAGCTTTTCTGCTTTGTATTTTTCTTTGTGCTTTTCTTTTTCATTTGTAGTAGGTAAGAGGCTTAACGCGAATCTTTTATGTTTCACTACAATAATAAACATGATGTGAAAAAACACACGAGTAAGTAGGAACATGGAGTGAAATCGGATAGTGGGTAAAAAAGATAGCATTAAATTTCATATTTCCAACTGTCGCTGTATCATTGCAGTAGGTTACAATGCATTTTTATATTGTGTTTATCCCGCGTACAAATGGAGTTCAGTCTGGTGTTGTTTATTGCGTCGGCATTTGAAAAAATTAAAAAGTACGCGTAAGTGAAGTAATATTGAAACTTATTTTATCAAATATCAAATTAGCTATTGACTACCAATGTGAATAATTTATTTCGCAGCAGCGTCTATTTGACAAGATATTTAAGCTTTTGTCCCACAAATTGTACCATATATGTACCTAGTATAATGTTTATTTGTAAAATAGTACATGTGGGGTGCAACCGGTAGGGGTGATATCGGATATCCGATTTCATAATACCTTACCAAATCTTTAAAGAAAACCAGCATTTAATACCTTATTTCAAAGAAAACGAAAAAGGAAAACAAACCGAAGAGAATCCCAAAGGAAATAGAAAGAGAAAAGTGATTACTGAGAAAGATGCATAATGCTTTAATTGTGATGATAAATATAGCTTCAGAACGTCTGTAGACGACTGTAGATGCACAGTTTGTTCAAGATAGACCCACAAAGCTTGTGCTGGCTGTAGGTATTACTCAAGAACTAGTGTCTTGCGTGTGTCGCTCTGCAAATAAATTGCTATCCATACAGCACCTTTGGAAACCATACCCATATACAAGGAGTGAAAGCGTATTTTCCAAATTTTACTAATTGGTGATTAGTTTCTAAACTAATATATTTTTTACATTTGCCATCGCTCACCATAGTGGTTGAGTGATTTCTAAGCGTTAATTCCAAAGTAAACATTGGCCACAATTAATTATTAATTTTTTTCCTTAACTATCCGGTGTTACCCCACCTTCCCCTATTTACTCGATAAGAAAAAACACACGAGTATGTATTTACTATTATAGATAGTGTTGATAATAAAAAATTTGTATATAGTATTATCTACTAGTATGTGAAATAACACTCGTATCGACAATTTGATCCTTCCTGCACCAGTTAGACAATGTACTATTAACAAGAAGGAAAGCCAAAGGTTTTGAACTGGATCTTTAGACTCACTAACTGCAGAGTGCATGGATTCACCGCCCTGCTCAGGTCATTTGTCAGAAAACTGGAGGATTTCTCCCCTTTTACTGCGATTTGGTCGCAAATCACCAGGTCACGAGCGTAGCGTGAAATCCCTGCGGATATTTCGAATAGTAACCCGTTAAGAATCGAAATTCTAAGATTTTTAGAGTCGATGAACCGATTTCATATCTTTAATTTTCAATCACGTAACAAAGTGAAAATTAAATGGACACTTCATGACATAACATAACATTTTCCATGAATACAGAATAATACCGATTAAAATAATGGAGTTCCAAGTAGTACTTAATTTATAATCTGCTTTATTGAGATGAAAAAAATAGTTCAGAACAAAAAAATCGCAATATATTATATAAATAAGTATCTGTTTGCGGTTTATTTTATTTTATATTTATTTTTTATTTTATAAAACTATATGTAACTCTTTACGGTGTACCAACTCAAACATACGTATTTAAAAATCTCAACGTCGGTCGTCGTTGGCAATATCAGGCAATGGAGTCACGAAGTAAAATTTGAATCCAATTTATTATTCTGCGGTTTGTGAAAAATTCCCAAAGCTCTCTGGTTTTCAAGGAAAATGTATCGCGTTTTTTTTTACATGATTTATCCAGTAAAAATTTTATTTGATCCCGATAATCATCAGTCATTTCGTGACCTCCATCGAAATACCAAACTTTTAGGGTTCTAAAAAACCCCAGACACGATAAATTCCGGTTTAATTTATCAAAATGGCAAATGCCATCGACATATTTTATCGACGTTGAAAAACGGTCTGTGCTAGCTCAATTCATTTCACAAGAGTAATTTTCTTTTACTGATAGTGGACATAGCGGTTTTAGTCCCAGAAATCGGTCTACTAGCGCGCGCCGTCAGGGTGAATTTCAAAATCTTTTAGCATTTTTAGCAATTGTGTTCACATTCCAAAATAAAAAAGAATGTCAATTTCCGTTAGTTTTATTAAAGTAAAACCAGATCAGGAATCTAGAGCTATCAAGAGGGTGCCACTGGTACTTTAATAATTTGCTTTATGGAGATAGTATGAAGTAAAAAATAAAAAGCGACCTAAAACGATTGCCTTGAAGGCGCTATTGTAAGGTAGTAGAAAATGCCGTGGACTAAGATTCATGCTATCAAACTATATCCTATGTCACTCTTGGGATTTAGAGGAAAATAATTATACCTCATTCATTAAAATCCATCCAGCCGTTTAGGCGCTACGAGGGAATAAAGAATGCTCCACAAACAAACAAACATAGATACGCGCGAAAAACATAACCCTGTCCTTGCTGTCGCGCAGTTCGGGTAAAAGACTACTTCACATAAAATTCCACAACATAGCGCACTTCATTATAATCCTGGTCTGCTTAAACATGACTATTGATTTCAAAATTTATTCTCATGGTCAAGTTGTACATCCCCGAGGGGGTAGGCAGAGGAACCAGTTTCAATCACTGGTAGTTCCCAGTTTTCGTCGTAAGATTTCGTAGACAAACGTGAAGATATGGCGAGCCTACGTAGTTATCAAACTTGGTTCTCTACTACTTCTACAAGGAAATCGCCGACTTTATTACGGTCTTTAGCACGGTCCGAAAGTGAGCAGGTTAAGCGTCGTTGGCGCGGTCGGTACCTGGATGGGTGACCGCTAGTGGCATATTTCATCTGAGCTTCCTCCGTGCCTCGGAAAGCACGTTAAACAGCAGTCGGTCCCGGTTGATGTCGTTCGACAGCGTTCGATAGGTTGGCCACTAACCATACGATAAGCAAGCAAGCCGACTTTATTATTATTTTGCTAATTTATTATGATTGATTATTTTATTGATGATAATTTATGATTGATTGACTTACTTACTTACTTACTCCGCTGGCGCAGCGACCCGAAGTGGATCTTGGCCTCCGATACCAAAGAGCGCCATCGCTCTCTCTCCTGCGCAGTCTCGAGCCAGTCAGGCGCCCGGAGCTCCCGCAGATCCTTCTCCACTTCATCGCGCCAGCGGTATCTGGGACGTCCGACCGGACGTCGTCCGTTAGGGCGTTCCACATGATTGACTTAATATTTTTTTTTAAAATGTACGCCTTTGGGCAGAATATAGTGATACTGAAACACAATGTAACATCTGCATTACCCATATTTACAAATAAATGATATTTCTATAGTATTCTATAGTACGACACTCACGGGAAGAGTTGCGGTGGTGGCTCCAGGCACAGCATTAGGTAAATTTGGTCATTTTATAAATAGAACTCCAGATAACAATTTGATAAATGTTTTCATACGTAACGGCCTGTTTATTATTACTTAAGTAAGGGTGTAATTGATTGGAAGGCCAGGTAGACGTGTACCTACACAATGTTACAGAACCTGCTCTTAAGGGAAACAAATCTGCTTCTCCCACGGGTCGACCGCAAACGAGTGGGCAATATTTTGTTTTCTTCGGGAACTCTCTGCGAATGTACCGCAAATCCTTTTCACAAATGTGGGTAATTAATTTGGGGAACTACGTGAATCTCTGCATCTCTCATCCGCCCTACGTTTGGTCTAATTGTGAACTTCCAAATGTAGCCAGACCACGACGTCGGACTCATTTTATCTACCTGTTCGTATAGAGAATTTGTATAGTATGTGTAGAGTGGATGCAAGTTATACTATAATTATTATATAGAGTATTTTATGCACAAACATCAAAATAGGTACATAATTTTTTTGGATTTTATGCTACCCATTTCAATTCTCAGATGTCTGTTATTAAATTACATTTCACGGAAATGAATGCATTTATTGGAACAAAATCATGTATTTTCAGTGACTGTTGGATTTTAGGCTAAGATGAACATACCTAATATGGACGCAGAACATTGTGTTTTGCTAAGTCATGCATTCCACCTGTCTTATCTTGGTCTTAAATTAACTAGTAACTCTACAAATCTCTGTTATACTAAAGTATAGATAGAAATAATGGCAGAAATGCCAACTTACCAATTACGGCTCGAGCATTTCCTGTGCTCAGAGAAAAAAGTTGGACCTACTATAAATACGCCAGTTAACTCTGGGAAACAGCGCGATTTACAAATTTTTTCGCATCCGCACTTCGAAGAGACTTTTTTCCGATTCCCATTAACATTCTGATTCATGGTAAGTAATTTGCAGTAAACCTATTGAAAGACCTATCGGCCATCGAGACATTCATGTTAAGGGCCCTTTCATAGCACGTCCGGGTTGCCCTCTCTTGCTTTCTAACAACATAATAAAATAGCCCAACCCACCCTTAATGGAGCACGATCGAAAAGTTTTACGTGACTATTAGTGTTAACTTTTCTGTTCCCATTTTCTTTCCAAACTGGATATTTTACGATTTTAACATTTTCCAATCTGAATTATCCGACGAATTGAAAATACTCGTCGAGGTTTTGAAACTACGTAAATATTGGTAACGATTTCTGAAATTTTCATCAAAAATACTGGATAGAGTTTCACAATGATTTTTGTGGTTGAAACGAAATAATTGAGCGCAGTGGTGATTATACACTAACCAGGAAAATAAAAACCCTGCACAAGGGTACCACTGATACTTTTATAATCTGTGTTAAGGAAATCGCGATAAAAAAAATAGTATCATTAAATTCCCTAATGTGGCGATAGACATTGTCCTTTCGCAAAGACCGTACTCCAGACGCTAGCCGTCTTTAAATATACGTGCCCAGAAACGAAAGCAGACAACTAGGCTATCCCGCACTTTTATTGCAAAAGTTCGCACGAAACTTGCACTGTCGAGCTCTCCAGTACTTGTGAGCGTATCTCGTGTTTACTTATACTCGAACTCTTTGCGTTATTACGCAAAGCTATTGCTCTAAATGACTTGCACATTAGGCAGACGAGGCCACAAATAATAAATACATATACAAAAAAATGTTTATAACATGTGCATTATAGTGTACATCAAATTATTACCTCATGATATAAGGGTGTTAGAAGGTAGACTCTTTAAAACTGAATTGTTGAAATGGCTGCTTGAAAATTCTTTCTATAGCGTTAAGGAGTATAATGACCATTCACATTAGTATTAAAATTGGCTTTATTTTAATTTTGTATTTTATGTAGGTACCTGATATTTTGTACGCCTTTTAACAGGCTGAATACTTTGACATTAATCTATTTTTAAGATCTTTTACAATATTCTAGACAGTATTCTGACAAATAAAATATTTTGATTTAATTTGATTTGATTTGGCCCTCGGAACCAGTAGTACCAGCAGTAAAAATCTTTAACCACCTCCCTGAAAATTTGAAAATAGTCCAATTTGAAAAGCATTTTCAAAAGTATCTAAGGGACATTTTGACCTCCAAAAGCTAGTATTCAGTTCGGGTATATTTAGAGACTAAAATTTAGAAATTATTAAAGGAAAAGAACTACTCTTACAAACTTGCTATACCGATAAGGTAAATCATGTTAGAACTAAGTAATTGTACATAATAATATCTGTATGTAATTTCTGATTCATCATCATCATCAGCCATAATGTCCCCACTGTTGGGGCACAAGCCTCCCCTTGAACAAGGGGATATGGGCCATGATCCACCGAGTGCAGATGGTGGCCCAGTGCTGATTGGTGGATTTCACACGCCTTCGAAATCTTTTTAATTTCCTCAGACATGCAGATTTCCTCACGATGTTTTCCTTCACCGTTAGAGCAGTCGGTAAATGTACGTAAGTCTTCGAAAAAATCGGAAAAACTCATTGGTACATGGCATTGCATGGTTTCGAACCCGGACCTCCCGCATGGCAGTCCGGCGTCCTAACCACTAGGCCACCGACGCTCCACGCCGAATTTCTGATTATGCATGAATAAATGAACTATGAACCTCGAAAAGCTGAAACCTACATTGAAAATACACTTCACTTTGCACTAGACAAGAGACAACTTGTGAATTCCTCATCTGTGATCTGTGAATCTTCTAAGACTCGGTTGTAAACTTATAAAGAATCTTATCAACACTTTCGCATTAAACATCTCAGTCCATTAGAAGTTTATAAAAAGGTCATTTTAATGTTGTTGGTTATCTTATTCTTGGGAAGTTTACTGTACCCAGAGTTGAGAATTCATTTCCGCCGCGTAGGGATAAGCTTGAAAACTTCGCTATTACGTTTCTTTTCGGGAAACCCGTGACGGAAATCATGGCTTTTCATTCCTCAGGCAGTTTTTAAACTTCAAGTACCCTTATTATAAGGCGTGAAAACCCTTAAGTTTGTATAGCGTATCAGGTGTACAATGGTGAGCATCAGGCCCTTTAGTACCAAAGGGCCTGATGCTCACCATTGTACACCTGATACGCTGTACAATGGTGAGCATCAGGGAGGTATTGTCTCTTTAACTTATTTGACACATTCATACGTATGTCAAGGAATCACAATAAAAACCTATTACGACAGGGTTCCACAGAGTATACAGTATTTGTTCCATTACATCTCATTATCTTAGTCCAATAGCAGAATGAGTAGGTAATAAATATCAGACCGTCCTGAAATAGGCTGCCAGCAAAAATCGTAGAAAGAGGACAACGAACTTTTAGTAATGCTTTTCATTGAGTTGGCTTACCTTGGTAGGTATATACATACATAACTTCACGCTAGGTCTCTGTTGCGGCGTAGTCAAAGAGAATGGAGCGCCACAAATCTATGTCTTGGCACTCCTCTCTTGCTTCCTCTACAGTCATTCATTGTTTCGCGGAAGCTCGCCGTTGGGGTCGTCTGCTATGTGTATTAAAATCTAAGAGCACTCTGTCAAGATAGGTATACCGTATAGAGGTACATTTAGAGGTGTAATTATTCATATAGTCTATTATAAACTGCAAGCAAATATTTGCTTTGGAAACCTGTAGCAAAATTTATCAAAGGGCCTTGTCGGATCAAATAATGTAATACTCGCAACCATAACATAATTTACATGCTACCATCTCTGACCGTCAACGTCACCATACCATAAGTCACAAAGCCCCTCCAAAGCCTTCAATTTAATTACATCAAAACAGGGTTCCAGACAAGGCATCTTTAGTCCGCTTTGAATATCCGCAAAAACTTAGAGGCAGGCAACGAGTTCTTAAAAGTAAGGAGATATCACCACTACCCTCATTCGAATGAAGATTGGGCTTGTTTGCACTCCTTACACAGGTTTGGCATCATTGATGACAACCTGTTTGAGTTTGGAGATCCCAACCACATTTTTTGTCTTGTAAGTTAAATGACCATACCGTATTATACGAGTACATGAAGCAAGTAACCAATGGAGTACCGATAGCTACATTTCTTCCTACAAACTATGAGCGAGAAATGTGGAGGGTAGCGGAGGGAAGAGCGCGGCTAAGGCAATGAAAAAACGAGACAATGCTATACAATTAAGCACATGAAAGAAAAAGGCGGCGACAAAGACATCAACTCTGATAAGCGTCTAGAGAATATAAGAAATATACTGCTAATGTTCGGCGCGCGCGGATCGCCCGCATCGGCAGTCAAGTGGTTCTATAGTCATTGGTATTATACGATCGCCTTGTATCACACAAGGATGTTAACATTGACCAAAGCTGTTCTAACTAATAGCATTATAAGCTCCTATTTTCATGATTATTTTGCTACTTGGGCGCTTCTGTTATCGCTCCATACAAATTAGATATTTGGAGGTAGACCCTGATCAAACGACTTGGCTTTATCTAGATGACCCGAGTCCGGTCGGTACCGCCTTGTCATGTAAATTAGGCAGCTTTCGGCCAAGCCTCCAACGCAACGTGATTAATTTCCTTCCCCCAGTTTGTCCTTACGCCCGCCCATAATAACAACAAATTGTGGCCAGATTATGTGAAGTGAAACTGTATTTCAGTTGGAAACTCTATTCAAACTGACAAAAAGGGATAACTAAACTACTTCCGTTGTTTCAGAAATAACAAAATTTTATCAAGTCACTACCAAAGTTCGCTTGAAATTATCAAATGTGGTTTGTTGTTGTGCCCGTCAATATTTATGGCGTATCTGAATATAGGCACGGGTCGCATTTCAGTACACGTTTTTAGGTGTTAGCGGGGTGTAGAAATGCGAGGGAAGAGTACAGGCCGCCGCGCGGTATGGAGGAGGACATGCCCCGCTCCCTCGCTCTTCTATACAAATTAAGAAGTAGAAAGCGAATGTGTCAAAAGTGGCACTTTTAGCACTTTCGCTTTCTACTTCTTATTATTTCACTATGATAATACAAAACCATTATTAATAAATTATTCTTCATCTGTGGAACAATTCTGATGTCCACTTTTTGGATAAATATCTAATTCAGGAGAAATGTTTTTTTTTCTGGAGTGGCGCCACTTTCGCTAGGGGTTGAGCCTTAATGTGACTTGAGTTTACATGTTTTTCACGTTACAGACGTTTCAGTTACGGTAGACAAAACTTTGGGTTACATTTCATATATCTAACGAAACATTTAACTAGACTTCGACTGTATTTTTTTCTTTTTTTTTCGCTCAGTGGTGTGAAGGGAACGGGAATAGAGAAAAATAGTTTGAAACTGTCGTAACTTCGCTCGATTGATTTACGAGGATGCAACACTTTTCTGAATGAAAACATGCCCGCATTTTATTCCATAAAAGTAAATACAAAGTTTTGAAGTTCTTCTTATAGTTTTTAAAAGTTTACACACACAGAGTCTTCGATTTGTTTTAAAGGGGAGACATCGCACACACTAGCGCCGGGTGCCAACCGAAAAAATACATATTTGGTATACGATTATTTAAAATACTCGACGAATCTGTCTACGACAGGATAAAAACCTTTTTTTTTGGCTAGCATTAATAAACCTTGTTTGAATTCTAACTGTTTTTGTCAGAAATGTGTAGGTCCGTAATTTTAGGAATTCAAACAGGATTAACGCTCGTCGAAGACAATCTCGTCGAATTTTTTTGCCGGAGTTGTTCAGCCCACCCGTAGGATATTTCTTATACAACGTGAGTGAGGGTCGTGATCATTTCATGGAAATGAACACAAAAACGACTTTCTTAGCAACTTATTTTTAACAACACGACACCTAGCAACAAAATCATTAGCAACACGAGCCGATATTTCACTATCAGATTTAGGGTAAAGTTCCCTTATGTAGTCGCAGGAGCAGGAGCACACCTCTTTTATCGTGTTCGCGCGAATTTATCTCCCCCAGAGTTGCTGTGCTCGCAAGAGCTCCCAAATGACTAACATTAAGGCAAAATGACTTCGTTAACCCCCACACCGTCACATATTGGAGTTACAAGTTTTGCAAAGTGTCTTCATTAGCGTGATTTGACAACGTTTCGGTTAAATTGTTGTCGAATATGTCACGGAAACTGAAACGCTTATCTGTGTAGCCTGTTTAGCAATTTAACCGGGTGTGGCGAATTTCTGGTTGCAATTTTGTAATAAGTCAATACTACTGACATTTTACTGTACGGAAATCGCAATGGGATTCAAAACCATTATCTATTACTATGGATTAGTATTCATATCTATGGATTAGTATTCATTGGGTCATGTCCCCACTAGTAATTGCAAATTTCTGGTTGCAATTTTGTAATAAGTCAATACTACTGGCATTTTACTGCACGGAAATCGCAATGGGATTCAAAACCATTATCTATTACTATGGATTAGTATTCATATCTATGGATTAGTATTCATTGGGTCATGTCCCCACTAGTAATTGCGAATTTCTGGTTGCAATTTTGTAATAAGTCAATACTACTGACATTTTACTGCACAGAAATCGCAATGGGATTCAAAACCATTATCTTTTACTATGGATTAGTATTCATATCTATGGATTAGTATTCATTGGGTCATGTCCCCACTAGTAATTGCGAATTTCTGGTTGCAATTTTGTAATAAGTCAATACTACTGGCATTTTACTGCACGGAAATCGCAATGGGATTCAAAAACATTATCCATTACTATGGATTAGTATTCATTGGGTCATGTCCCCACTAGTAATTTACTTTGTAGCAATATGGGTTTGAAAATTACCCCGAAGCGTGCAAGAATTACGCCACACGCCATTTCGAAAACTTTTTATCGATACCCATTTAATCGAACACTTTTAGTCGCCTGTACTAAAAGAAGTTTATCTTGTAATTCCCTAATCTAAATGGATTGTATCCTTTTTTAGAGAAATAAATGTTTAAACCGTAAACTGTTGTATATTCGAATGTACAATTACCCGAAGTTCATTTTGTCGAATGTACCTACTTACGTTTTATTGGACAGGGTACGGACACGATGTTTATGCAAACGTCGATCTTACTTTTGATTATCAGCAAATCTATTATTTGCGCCAATCAAAACATACACCTACGAGATGCCTACGAGTATGTATAGAAACAGTCCTTCTAACAGAACAATTGGGATTTTTGTTGAACTAGTTCTGTTACCAAAAACTAGTTGAAATTGCTTTTCAATTGTTATATTAGCAGAACTGTTTCAACAGAAACAAAGCATACCTAGAGCGACACGGAACGTCGCGTCTACTCGTATCTCCCGTCTACTCCACCTCTCTTTGATGTAGCTTGCTTATGTTTGCTACAATCTGCCCTCTAGGTGCCGGCTAGCAGGGTTCTAGGACAGTGTGCAGATGAAGTAATAGAAGAAACTTGGTAGTAGTAGATATTAATCAGGAACAGAACAACACAATAGTAGAAAATATGTAGTAGTAGGAGACAATTTTATAAAACGGACATAGAATAAGTAAAAACAATGAAATTAATGGAATAATGGAATTTAGAAATGGAATGGAAATATGATTTGAATTTAGAAAATATAGACGAAGAAATGAAAATGTCAACACGAAATGAGGTGAGATAAACTCTAACAATGAGGTTGAAATTGATGGCAAGGAGGTTGATATGGACGATGAAGTCAACATCGTTACATATTGATTAATACTAATTAAATACTTATTATTCGATTAATATTGATTAACACACCCACTCACCCTACACTACAGATACACACTTACATTATTACACACTCCCACACAACGTAACACATCCTCACCCTCACACACTCTTAAACATTAACTTTCCTCTTTATTATTAGGTATATTCTAAATTCCTTTTGATTAACTTGTCCCAAATTCCTTTTAGGTATAGTATTATATAATATACTATATAAGTTACTAATGTAATGTTATAAATTGTTGCTTGCACGGAAAGTGCGACGGAGTCCCGACTTCCAAGATACAGGTTTCGACCTAGTTTGTAAGTCGGAGGTCCTATTATTGTGCGTGTGTGAGTCCTATTATAATAAGTAAATAAACTTTTCATTTTCAATAATGTTTGGTAGGAATTCATTATTATTCATCGTTTTCAATCGTTGACTATCTTCTCTTAACCTCGAGTCAACCGCGACTTAAACGAGCTTAGAGAACTACAGTTACTGTCATTTATAACGCTACTCTATCTAAGTCTAGGCTGATGGCAGATGGCATCGTTTCTCGAGTTTTATCTTTAAGTAGGATTTACTGGCAATAGATTAGCGTTTAGGTGGCGAATAGCTCAAGGCAAGAGACAGACTCCTTTTTGTCAACTTATTGAGATTAGACTCACTTGCGCGAACATTTAACCCTGGATTAAGTTGCGAATACTCCGTTCCGATCTCACCTCCATTGATGAAATATCTCTAATGTTGTGCCTTTTCAACACCAGTCGTGAAATAATACCCCAAAGTGTCCCATACCATACCAGTAGTGGGGAAATAATACCACAAGTTTCGGGTTAGCGATAACCCGAGAGTTAAAGGTTTGCGCAAAACGGCTTTAAAATTTATTGTCTACTAAACCCGCATTTTACCCCAATCTCGCCTGTTGGTAAGCGATGATGAGGTTGAGGCATTTTATAAATATATTGGTAGTAATTTAACTACCTCTGTTTATGATTTATTCGGAATACCTAATGAAGCCTGCTCAGAAACGATAAAAAGTGAGATAAATATCTATGCTCCGCAAAGACTAATAAAGAACAGAACAGAATAAAATTAAATAATCATACATAATAAGAGTGAAAATATTATCTGTCTAAATCGAGATGTTTACGAAGCTCTTTACGCTTTTCACTTCTAACGATCGGTGCCCAAACTTTATCTCAATTTACATAAACCAGCAAATTCGTAAATTATTAGTCGAAAGGGTTTTCAAATAAAACAGAGTTGAAACTCAGATAACTTCGTTACAAAGTGAAGGCGCGCAATTCTCGACTTGTCGAACTGTTGAAGCGAATCTTATTAAAGTCACAACAAAGTCTGCCGAGTGACTATTGGTCCGTGTTTTAAGTTCCAATAGTGCAAAACAGTTCTGTATCACAGTTGGCTGCAATTTCATTTGGATTTTATTTTTTTCTAGAGGATCTCTTTGTGGCAGGTACGTATGTAACTATGTGGTTGGGTGTACCTCAAATTGTTTATAGCGGCTGGTAATTTCGGGAAACGAAACGAAAGGAAACAGACAGTTTTGAGTACTAGCACTTTATTGAAGCACATGATGCTGAACACCACACTCGTTTAAATAACCTTATAGAGGCGATAAAATTAATTATTTTAGAATATATTTTTTTTTCCTTTATTTAAATAAAAAACTAATTTTGTCGTAAAACATATTACTGGCATAAGCCACAGGGCTTGTGCGCCAGTAACGAATCGATCGTATTATTACCTGTTTACAGAAAAGTTGACAATAAAATATAAATACTTAAATCTATTATGGAATTAGCGGAGTTATTCGATCGTCGTAATGCGAGGCGCAGTAGGCATAGTAGCGTCGATGTTAGCGCATCTTTCTAATTATAAAGAAACGTGTTCCACTATAGGTGGTTAAGGTCGTACAGGAAGTTGCTATTTTTTACCTTTTTAAAATCGCATTTTGAAGTTTGGATACAATCACTAAACTAGTGTTCTGTTGCGAACAGTTGGGCTGTAAAAAAAATCCACTCTTCCCTCCAGATGGGATAGATAAAAAAATTGTTCTATTTAACCTTAACCTTTACATATACTCGTAGGTAGGTATGAATTAACCAGTAGTCCCTGCACTAGGTCAGACCTTATGGTAGGAACTATTGGAATAAGCCGCGTATTTCGGGTTCACATTTGTACCCTGACCTGAATATAAAAACCATCGCCGTATTTCGGAATTAAATGGTAAATTTTTTTCATTGCGAACTCCTGGCACATATTATTTATTTATTTTATTTTATTTGGGTAGCTTACAGCCTTATTTACAAGTTACATATGCATATATAAATTCAAAAGCCATTTATAAAGCTTCCACAGTTAATTTAAAATTAATAACAAAACAACTCTTAATCCTAGATACCATGTAGGTACCACAAATAGGCAAAGGAAAACTCGTTAGTAAGTAAGGATTTTACGGAATCAGGACTACTATTGAAAAGATCTATAGCACGTAAAAAAACTACCAATGGCGTCCTCTTGACAAGGTTTTATATAAGTATCCCTGGTTGCCTTACCTGAATCCTATTTTGCAGCACATGCAAAACTGTGCATTGTTCTTACGACGATTTTTGCCAAAAAATAGAACGTGTGGCATTTTTTGGAATGGCGCATGGCAATTACAAGTTGTTTTTTTTAAAATATTTTTAACATTTGTTACACCAACATTCCAACTAAAAAGATGTTAAAATACTGCTCCAGAGTGCTCCAAAGGGATTTAATTCGATCCTGCGAAGCTGCGCCGCAGTCTCGTTCCCTACCCTTTGAGCAATTGCCGCTTCATATTCTATCTCAAAGACATAATAATATTACTTCTCTCTATATTTGTTTACAACATATAAAGGAAGAAATCTAAGGGAGATTGCTCCCGATTTGCGAGAATTTCTCTCCACGGACTCCATTATACTTGTAACGCATTTTGTTTTCCCAATACGCGAGACTTTGGAACATAATATCGTTGTGTAAGCCTTCAATCATTATTTGACGACATTTCGGAGACTCGTGATTTTGCTTCTGAAACGTTTTGTTTGAAGATTTGTCTCTTTTTTTGCTTTTAATATCTTTACTGTCTTTCCTGTTTATTATCTTTATGACAGCTGTCTTATTATCCTTATTATCTTTATTCCTTTGCCAACGTCTGTCGGGATAAATACTAGGACAATACCAGAACTAGGATTCTCTAATTGGGTTATTTTATTTTATATGAACGGACTCTTGGGTAAGTATTTCAAACTCCTATAGGAGTTTCTTCACCACTCACTAAACAATGTTATCTTATCTTATGATAGGGGGCCGGGAATAACCCAGCGGCACTTCGACCCTTAAGGATCTTTTGTGCCTACCCCATTTTACACACTGGTCATCTCAGTGTGCAAGTTTCCTCACGATGTTTTCCTTCACCGTTAGAGCAATCGGTAAATGTACGCAAGTCTTCTAAAAACTCATTGGCACATGGCACTGTACGGTTTCAAACCCGGACCTCCCGCCACTGTGCCACCGACGCTCTCACTAAACAATAATAAAAGAGTTATTTATTTTGAACGGAATAACGCAGAAAAGCATAGTCACTCGGCATCGCACAGAGTGAAGCAGAGCTTTCCTCACACTGGTGAGGTTAGAGAAGCGGAAAAGCTGCGGCGGCACCTACAGCCACTTTGGTGTGCTATTTATCGCAATATACATATTTGATATGGGACGCTACTGAACCAGTTATTCTCGTCACTCTGCCTGGAAGTTTACAAGGCATGTTTTAACGTCACTTATCCATTAAGTGACATTGAGGTCGAACACTTGAGGGGGAAGTAATAAAAACTTATAGCAGCAACGACATTACCTTCTCGAGCTTGTAATCTCTAGAACAATTCGAATAGGCACAGAACCGCTTAATAGAATTAGGGGTAAGTATTTATTAGTAGAAGAATCGTACAACAGCAGCCCCACAGATGGGTTTAAAATAATGCTAATATTCCTTGGGGCCACCACACCGCGTCAATGTGAAGGAACTATAAAAGATGTTTCGACGTTGACAAATTACCTGAACTCAGTGAACACCGGGGAAATTATTTAAAACACTTCAAGCCTGCCGGATAGGGTGTCACCCCATTGATTGGTGGTGATGGAGTGCAAAATCCAGCAGAGCCGAGTTTACAGACATGGCTGTATAAGGGTTGTAGGGTGGCTGGTTATGCATGGTCAACGCCAATTTTTTCAGTTAATGTTACACTCAAAGTTACGCCAGACCAGTTAGTAGGTAAATATGAAGGTAGGTTGAATGAATAAATAAAGTACTTACGTAGAAGTTGCAATACTACTATATAGTAAGTATACAACTTTCTTATTATACCGGCACTCTTTTTCTTTTTTCATGTTTTATCCAATATTGAATTCAAAAGGACGTCTTTCTCGGAACTCTAAAAAAGGTTCTTATCGAAGTTCAGGGTATTACTATAACTATAGATTTTCTGAATTCTTTTGACTTACGAGCGAATATTTCTTTACCTCGGAGGTCTGGTGATTTATTCCGATGGCGTCCCTAAAAATCCTGAAATTCAAATTCTTGATTGTCATGAAAACCAACTACATACCTACGTACACATCTATTATACTACATTATTACTGTGCACGGTGCCTCGATCCTGGCACCATACAGGATTGTTAACCCGACCCAAAGGGTGTTAGGGTCACCTTCCCTAATGTCCACTTGGGTAATTGGCTGTATCTTGTGATTACATTCATCTAGAAGCTTGAATTTTTAACAGTACTAAAGGACTGTAGACCCCAGTATTTATTATTAATTTCAATTTAATACCTCCACCCGTTCCTGAGAAAAATGGTCTTGACAGACGGACAACGAAGATCCTGTACGGGTCCTTTTTACCGTTTTAGTTTAGTTTTGAGGAGCTCGTAGCCTAGTTGCGAGCACGGTCCGAAAGTGATCGTGCAGGTTAAGCGACGTTGGCGCGGTCGGTATCTGGATGGCTGACCGCTAGTGGCATATTTCATCTGAGCTCCTCCGTGCCTCGGAAAGCACGTTAAGCAGTCGGTCCCGGTTGTTTTCGTTCGACAGCAGTCGTTAAGCCATGCCAGATGCCTACGGGCGGCCTGAACAACTCTGACAAATAGGTTGGCCACTAACCATACGATTAGCAAGCAAGCAACCGTTTTAGTACGGAACCCTAAAAACAAAGATTATTTTATAACCAAAATATCTTTTTTTTGCTTTACCTATGCGAAAATAATTAGGTACCTACTTACCATTCGATAGATTCGATTTCATTTTAATTAGCGAATATTTGATTGGAATCCAAACTTGAAGGATTTCTGGGGTTAGATTTATATTTTCTATCGTTCAATCAGAAGACCGACAAATTATTCAATTCGAACTTTGATTTTGTATCACCAAAATTCGTTTCGAAATGCAAACCTAAAAGTATTTAAATAAATTAGAAGAAGAAATGAAAAATACCTAGCATGCGAAAAGCTTAATAAATAAAATTGTTTAAAAGTATTTCCTTAATTATCAGATAACAAACGTCAATTATCCTAACATAATTGCTGAGAAAAGGAGTACTCCATTTAGGTCATGCGCTCACTAGGTCATGCGTGATTTTTTTCACACTACGTCATGCATGACCCTTGCATGACCTAGTGAGATTAATATTTTCTAACTATGTCGTGCATGACCAGATGAGATTAATTATTTTATCACAATTTTCTTACTATGGCATGACACGCTGATACCTTCCCCAGGCTCGCCATCCAATAGATGGCCCACTTTGCCCGCGACCCCGATAACCCCTTCGCCTCGTACGACAAGCTGAGGCTACCTGCTCACATTAGGTCATGCACTCATTATTAGGTCATCGTCACCGGGACTATGAAGATACTCGAGCCATCTGCCAGGGAGCCGGGATAGTCCTGCATGACATAATGAGAAAATATTTAATCTCACTAGGTCATGCATGACATAGTGTGAAAAAATTCACGCATGACCTAGTGAGCACATGACTTAATGGGAGTTCCGAGATGGGCAACTTGTGAAATTAGTTCTATTGTCCAGTAGTTTTCCAGGAAAGTTTCCCGTCAATAGATACCAATTAAGGCTCGGAATGAGATCGTATGGAAAAGTATTTTCAGGGTGCGGTATGAAGACGGATTCTGAATTCATAATGCCAACTTATTTCGTCAATCTGGAAAACCTAAAACCTGTGTGTCTAAAGGCTCGCTACTTCTGTTTATATGAGAAATGTGGTTTATATCAGATCCGAAAGAGAGTAGTCTCCTGGAGGAAGATCCTCCCTTTTCCCTATTCATACCAATTGACATAATGTCATTCCATACCTCATTTTGTTGGCGAGGAAATATTTGGCGACTTGCACGCGCCCCTTTAGTTCACACAACTAGCCGATCGATGGTTACACTGATACCAAATAGATGACTCTGCATACAAGACGCCTAAATTCCCTACAAAACAGAGCGCGCTATCGACATTCTCAATGGGACTGGTCACCAGGCGCATCATCTTGTCTGGTAGAAGATCTTCCCTTTCCCACACTTCTGTATACGTTTTGTCGCACTTTAAAAGACACACCGAAAGCAGCAGCAGATACTGCTCCCACAGAATGTACCTACTGCGAATTTGCCATATAAAAACTCATTCAGACTGTGCGTAAAATGGGCTGCGACATTGGCGACGCGAAATCTATTTTCTACGTGTTCCCCAATCCCCATAGCTCCATTGTGTGTAAACAGCAGAAACTACCGCCAAACTGTTATTTTGCCCGGCAAAATGCCTGTTCTAAAAACGCTGCGAAAGCATTTCGCATGTTTTCATATTTTCAGCTTAGATTTTTAGCCTTTTGCTTTTGTGGGAAGTCCTCTGGATTACACTTTTAAAAACAATCACAGGTTTCACTATATGTTTCAATTATATTATGGATTATATCTAACAATTTTTATCCACGAATTTTAACAGATCTTAAATTTCAGTTGTTCTATTGACCACATTTGTTAAAGTCAATACCAAACGCTGCCGAATTGAATTAAAACGTGTTCCTTTGAAGTTTCTCGTTGGATTAACAGATAAACATTACAGATCTGGAAGTAATCACAGGCATCGTCGGTGGCCACGTAGTCTGTATTTACAATACTGGGTCGATTAACTGCGGTCAGCGACCACATCAAGACGGGAAACGTCCATGAAACGCGTATTTAATCGGCCGTTAGAAGATAACATGAGTAGAATAGAATAGAACAGAAATGTTGTATTTCATCAACACTGCAACACAGAGGTAAGTACATAATAGAAAAACAGTTTGAGAATACAAAATAGTAATGTCATGGTTTTATAAACCTCGAAAATAATATTTTATTTTCAAACGAATGAGCTATTTTCAAGAAATTACTGTTATTCTATAGTTACGTGAACAATTTATGTTCTAAGATTGTTTTTTTTTATGTAATAGGTATAGGTATGTAAGTATGTATGTTTCAGTAATATTGTTTTAGGTTTAGCTGAATTGAACACATCTCTGTGATATTTTGTTAACCTTAATTCTAAGGTTAAGGAAAGTTACGTTAAGGTCCATCTATTCAGACGGAATTTAGAATACAGTGAATGCGTCTATAATAAGTTTGTAGCTGGTGTTTGTGAGTAGGTACTCGTCTCACAGAAATATTATCTCACTGAAGCTTACGTCAGTAATTAGTACATGATTAGAGTTAAATAATATACTGTTTCACGGGTTTTTACTGGATTTTATTTACCACTTCTTCAGGTATATACCTGAAGATGAGTAAACGAAACCGGTCGTAATAAATAAAATACAGTAAAAACCCCTGAAACAGTATATTATTTAACTCTAATCATGTACTACAAGTTTCACTAAGTACCAACAACCGCAAGTATTAACCATTTTTCAGTAATTTGTCTTTTATACAGATAAAATAAAAATTTCATTGAAATACCATACCATCAAAATAACCAATCGACTTAAATACTCAATCGGTAACTTATAGAAAGACAATGGCTTAGGGCACGAGACCGCGACGTAAGCGTCGCCGGATCGAATCCACCTTTGGATCATAATTTTAGCCTATAGTTGGGGTGATAATGAAAAATATTGTTAACATAAAAAACTTTACCAATCTTTTAAAAAAAATCATCTATTATTATCGACTTTGTTTATAGCTATAGCTCCCTCAGCTAGAGAGAGCTCCTCAATCATGCAAGTATGCGAGGAATGGCTGAAGGAATTTTTCGATTAAGCCCGCGTCTTGGCTGGCAGATGGCAGACCCACCGTCATTCTATTAAACATT
The DNA here is from genome assembly GCA_947369225.1 of Hofmannophila pseudospretella. NCBI lineage: Eukaryota > Metazoa > Arthropoda > Insecta > Lepidoptera > Oecophoridae > Hofmannophila > Hofmannophila pseudospretella. Next base: position 11,600,185 of record OX376316.1, read on the forward strand.
ACATGACTCGACACCTAGTTCCATTACTTTTTCTGCAAAAAAGATATGAGCACTTTGAGTACCTAATTCATTCAACGGCACGTATCCTTTCGAAGAGGATATTCTTCTTTGTGATATAAATGTGCTCTGTAAATCCTGTAGAATTGTTTATAAGTTTCGCTCGTGGCCAGTTTGAAAATCTGATATTAATAATAATAAATATAAATTTATTTCACGACAACAGTATGCAAATATACAATGGAAGGTACAGTAAAATTAATACTACAATAAAAAACATACATATTTTCTAATATCGAGCCTACGGTTAACACCCACACTAGGTAAGCCTGTGTCGTGGGCGCTGTGGTATATTGTATATAAATTTGACCCTACCGTAAGTTCAGCAGTTTTGTTTTTATTTATTCTTTTTCGGAACAAGTAATAGAATAAAAATAAGTACAATATTTAACTGGGAAAAAAGCTATAAAGTGAACCAGGTGCCCGTATAAGCGAGGCTCATTTATTTGTACTGTGTACTCATTTGGTTTTTTTTTTCGTTTGGCAATGTTGGCCATTGCATTGCATTTCCCTCGGTGCCAAAGTTCCAGTGATTCGAAATAAAAAGCAGTTGGCAGCACTGCCAGGAGCTGTCGACTGAACAAGGTGGTTCAAGTCTGCAATTATAACCGTATTCATCAAGGTCACGTCCATTGTTTTGTAAGAAAAAATCTGGGAACATTTTGTTTTACCAAGATGTAAAGCCTTCTGTTTTATGCTGGGGCCACACTTAGGTCAAAAGTCAATAATTATCGCGTTATTTGACATTAAGAGCAGATGCGAAAGGACCTAGGCGCTAATTTTTACTAATGGCGTAAGGCCCTTTCGTATCTGCGCTTAATATCGAATAACGCGTTAATTAACGGCATTAGACGTTAGTGTGGTTCCGGCATTAGGAAAGTTAAATAAAATTTTGTTAAGGAAAAGATTTATTTTTTTAATTTAACAAGGCATTGGCAACACAGGCCATCAGCCTAAACAATAAGCGATTTAAAACAGTTTTTAGTTTTTCAGCATCAAAATGTTGTGGTGTAGACACATTTTAACACTCCTAGGAGTTATGACGGAAATTTCAACCGGTCTAGTCTCTGGCGAATTCTCATGGCCCGCCGCAGAAACACAGAGTGAAACTACACAACGAACCACTAGCGAGAAGTTTATTTTAAGAGTTCAACACATTGTCACTATTACTGACGTTTGCTAGACAAAACTATACCGATTTTAGCTAGCTATCAAAATCACCAGAAAACCATTTTTGAGCAATTAAATAAATACCGTAGAACTTTCTCGAGTTACTTTCCCGCCAAAACTCTCAAGGAAATGAAACTTTGTAATTTAATTTCATGAACGAAAATTATTCGGTTTACTGACATTATCCGGTAATACAATTTATATCTTGTATTAAGGCTAAAATTAGTCGTTAATAGACGGTATATAACTGAAATATTATACTCATTATTATGAATACATCTATTCATAATATTCATATATAGGATTACCTATGCATAACCTCATCGTTTAGTAACTGAAACAAATATTTTATACCTATTTGTACCTATTTAAACATTGAGGCAGGATCGTTAGAAGAAGTCATATTCCAAATGTTTTCAAAATTAAATAATTGTTTAGGTTTATTTAGTCAACTTACCCAAAACGTCCACTTCTAAAAAAAGTCCACATTTCCATATAAAGTCTACATTCCCGTAAAGTCCACATTCCCATAAAGTCAACTTTCTTTTTACAACGTAGCGGGGTTCTTGCACGTTTTATTCTTGAAAAAATATACGAGTAAGCTTATTATTATGGATCAGTCGAATTCATTTAAAACCACCAGTGTGGTGCAGAATAATAAATCTTTTTAATAATACGAATATCTTCCTTTTTAGATTCACCTTATAAAAAGAACTTGTAAAGAACAACCGCTACGTTGAATTACCAAGCGAAAGAACTAACTTTTTCAGTTTACCGTACAAGTTGATCAGAATTGCGGTGGGAATTCCCGTGTACCGTTGGGAACGTGCCAAATGGGAGTTCCCTGCTAAATTAAATACCTTAATAGATGTATTTTCGGTCGGATCTTTGAAACAACCCTGTAAGTAGTACCTACAAATGAACCAACAATGGTAGATTGGGAATTTGGCTATATTTGGGAAAATTAACCGGAATAGATATTGTATCCTATGCCTCCGGGGTACAGAAATGTACCTGATAATAAATGAGAAGAATTAAAATCATAAGTAGGTAATTACACACCCTTTTTTAAAAAAAAAAAAAAAAGATGTGTGCTTATGACCAAACGATAGAAGTGAAAACTTACAAAAAAACACGCGTCACCGACCCGAGCGCGCTTAATGTCGAATGGAGCCGAGTATACCCGATTCAGCGTCACCGCTTCGAGGGTGACGGTTCATTTATGTTCAGAAAGAGCGCAACCCGCAAGCCTTAAGAAGTTTTCACTTCAAAAATATATTGTTTTGTTTCAAAAAGGTATCTCGTTACTACAGTTATATAACTGTGACATTACATTGACCCAGATGACATCTTTTAGATTACTTTTTCATAAATTTGGCCATTTAGCGAAATCATATGTCTATATTACGGCCATCGAATAACACCCCGGCGTCGGATTAACTCCTTATCAAATGGTATACGAATACTTTATCTAATGGTTGACTGAACCTACCTGTATACATTACTGTAGGTTGATATTAAGTTGTATAATGTTATTCGCAGCAACCGAAAACCTCATTTCCTCTGCCCGAAGGAAGAGATCGCTCTTAGCGATAAGGCCGCCTAAATTGTACTTCACTATTTCCTTTTCTATCTTTTATTTGTTGTTTTCTATTTGTGCAATAAAGTGTATTTTACTTTACTTTACCTTTTTCAAGAATCTTTTCCCGACGAAAATTTGAAAACGATTGTTGAAACGATAGTTGGGCGGAGGAGTTGGACAACCCACGACCTTTAAACCGTATTTCTTAGCATTGTTTCTTGTCTTGTCGTGCAACCTTCCGGACCTCGCTCCATCAATCTTGTTAAGGGTCCGGGCGGCATGTCCACTGACTTGTAGACAAGTCCAACTAGTCGCAATCCGGGTTTTTGTGGATCATAGTTCAGATTAGAATGTTTGGTTGTTGTTGTTTGTTCTTTTAAGGCAAAGGGAACTGAGTTCCTACAGCCATGTCTGATGTAAACAACTGTTTCAAGTCTTCATTAAAATACTGATGTGACACATTTCAATGCTATCTGGGAGAATTTTCCACGCTTCTGCACCATATGAACCAAACTAGAAGGCGTCCAGGACGCAGTGTGGCTCTTCAAAATCCAGCCAAATACGGATCGGGCTGCAGCGTCTTATTTGACTTTACTTCACTGTCCACATTATTCACATCTTGTCGAAGTTCTTCGAGCAACAAACACCATTCTTACTAGAAAAGCACTACTCTAAAACAATTTGCAAGACAAAACGAAACAAAGCTGACGTGGATGCTACAAAAGCGAGGGAGAAACTCCCTAGAATCCTTTGAAAAGCACAGATTTTTGTTGACATACCTTATTGTTTCTTTTATAATGAGATCGTCTCTGTTTGTATGGTTTTTAATACGTCTTCTCTCCCTTAAAAAGTTCAAACTCAACAGATTTTTAAAATGTTGCAGAGCTTTTTCCTTTGAGTCAAATAAAGGTCAGATTCGTATTTCAGCCATATCGGAAAATAATTTTAGACATCTGATATCCGGTTTTATATCTAGTAAACCGAAATACAGATATATATATATGGGACAATATGGGTTCGGTACACTACGGTACGGTTTTAAAATCGCTGCAGTGCGCTAAAGACTTATAATATAGTTCGCAACAATCAAAGAATCAAAGGCGGCTATCTAAGGTGAAGACCATTCAGATGACAGAATAAACCATATAGCACGGATTGTCATCGTTATTTATTGTCAACAGCGTGCTAGTTATAGGCTTTGATAAATGACTTTGCGGGAACAATGCGTAATATTTTAAGAGCACCAGTCGTATAGCTGACAAACGACACGACACCGCGCCCGCGCCGGTGCGAAAGGAATTTACTCTCTGGAGACAAAGGGAACAAATACAGTGGGAATGGATGTAACTTCTTAGTGGGTTTAATGTAGTTCTAGTTGGACTTAGTTCTTTGGAAGTGGGGGAGCTATTGTGTATGTCATTCCTTTTCGACGTAATCGAAATACCTGAGAACCTTCCAAGGCAGTTTATTAATATACGAGTAAGTACATCTAATAATGCGGATAAATTATTTATTTGTTCTTCATTTCCTTCTTTCCTTTTGAACTTCTCCATTACGTTTTGGGTTTGAGGGTCAACCTTGTACTCAAATACCTTATTTTACTAGCGAACCTCGTTAGGCCCAACGCACACCGCTGGAGTGACGGCGCTGCGTGTTTCTTTAATAACAATTGAACTAAACCTTAACTTCACTGAAAAACGGTTTAACCATTTTAAACCGTATTTCAGTGAAGTTATGACAATTGCAAGCGAATCGGTGCGGCGAAGCGGGAAGCGGCTCGGAGCGCGGCAGCGGTGGCGGGAAGCGGCTCGGAGCGCGGCAGCGGTGGCGGCGGCGGCTCTTGGCGGCTGGTAATGAGTCGTGCGGCGTCTTCAGGCGCGGCCGCGCCTCCACTCACTCCACTGCACTCCACTCCGACGGTGTGCGTTGGGCCTTAGTCTTACAATTTCCTTGCTCTACCTATTCCATGACGAGCCATGAAACAAACGACCTGTCATCGCGAAACCTCTCTTACACAAAAAGTAGACCAAATCGAATCGGCACTCGAAGATAGAGAACGAATTAGAGGTCGATTTGTTCGATCCACTTCCAGTAGTTACGAGTGTCGATGCGCGTGACAGCCGCCCTTTGACTTACGACTCCTGTGAGTTACGAGGTAGAGTTTTGGAAGAGTTTTGGTAGAGAAAGTCGAATTGCGCTGCGTTAAAGTTTTTCTAGATATTTATTGTATACGTCACGTCATTTTTTACTCTACCACCGCTTCGTAAGGTGCTATAACAGTATAAGGTTTAATGATGCTGTTGGATTATTTTTTCTAGGTATATTTGAAAGGTGTAAAATTGTAATAAATAAATAATAAATAGCTGACAGGAAAGAAGCGGCGCAAAAAACTTTCAGCAGCACATCTTTTGAAATAAATATATCTTACTATTGTAAGAGGCTTGGTCCTAAATTCAGCTCCAGCTCTGCACATTGTGTATATGATTGTATTTAGATTAATAATTATGAATACAATCATATACACAATGTACAGAGCTGGAGCCGAATTTAGGACCAAGCCTTTTTATCATAAAATATAATTTATTTTATAATAACCCTTTTTACATGAGGTCTTATGTGGGTCTTAATTATTTTTTCTCTGTCTTTTTTATTACAGTATCAGGTATCTTATTATAAAAGTGGCAATAGCCTGCAGCCGATCCGGCTCCGCACTTATCGACTTGTCGTTCCTGCGGATTAAGTCGGGTACTGGGCAAGCCCACGTTTTTCCTTAATTGCGTCCCAGGCGATGCAGCGTCTGTGGAGAGGTTTGCCTTCGCGACGCTACTTAAATCGCCTGCAATAGACGTTACAGGCCTATGATGATTATAAAATCGTACACAGTGACCCCTAAATGATGTGTTTACTTAAGTAAGTCTAAAGCGTGGTACTGCAAGTTTGTTTTTGTTTCTTTACATACATACTTACTCAAATAATTTAATATTACTTCCGACTAAATACTAAATACGACTAAGAAGAAGAACCACAATCGATGTCGACAACAAATCACTTTAAAGATAAGGATTTAGAAAATAAGCCAGGATCACACCTGCTACAAATGGCGTGCAGAAAGGTGTTTCTCTATCGGATTTAACCCAGCCCCGTCGCAGTGTTATACACGTGTGAGCCAATATTGTCCGCCCGGTAAACATTCGACACTGATGCGGATCACATTCCCCGTCCAGCCGGGCGGAAAGTGGATAAAAACAAAAGAAAAACGCTGAAATCGAAGGTATCTTATTATATTTCGTGTCGAAAGCGTTCGCATTGGGACAATATGATGTATTGTTGTGATGCCAGGGACGGATCAAGAAAAAAATATGGTGGCATCGGTTAGCGAGATCGGAAAATAGGTAGTATAGCCTGACCGGAGTCTAAAAAAACTCGCCATATTGCGGTATTAAATGGTACTATTTTTATCCATAACGGAACAGAGAAGGTGCGTTGACCTAAGAGGATGTTTGTTTGTGTGTGCATGTATCTGATCCCATCTAGCTCCGAAACGGCTGAACCAATTTCGATGCGGTTTTTTGCTATAGCTTTGGAAATTATTAGAACAGGTTCTTATTTTGATTTTATTGTGCTAATCCACCAGGGGGCGCCGCTGTAGATATGGCAATATAATAAAATAAATAAATATTTGTTCCTATCGGGCTGAAAATTGGCATTCAGGGGTTTTCAAAGCTTCTGATTTCGAATTTGGCAATATATATTTTTCATAGCGAACTCAATAACACAGATTATAAAACTACCAATGGCGCCCTCTTGACAGGGTTTTTTAGTTTCTGGTCAGGGTATTCTAAGAAAATAGTCAAAGGAGAGTCGAACCTCGCGCCCTATTAGGAATTTTACAGGTTTTAAAGGCCATGACCTCCCAGCCGTTCCAGGATCCGCCACTGTACGATGCATGTCAATGTTATGTATGATTTATAGCATAAGTGTGTTTCTGGTGGATGGCCGGACGTGTGAATGGTTGAGGTTTTTTATCGGCTGTAGATGGGAGTTGAAATATGTACATATTATTATTTTTTTATATTTTTTTTATTTATATCAGGAAATATTACAGCTTTTAAAAAAATTACACAGTAAATGCTCTTTAAGTATTTGTATGCTAATACAAGATTCCACATATCAACATTTTCTTAAAATAGCAGCATAGGGAAAGAAAGACAGAAAGGAGAATAATAATAGGATAATATAATATATAATTATAATAAGGTAATGCTAATAAGATGCAAAGTTGATGAAATTCTGTCCTTTCGTTCCACTATCAAAAACTCATTTATCGAAAATGTCAATTACAGAATTCCATTATGCCCAGTTTACGCTTGGTCAAGTACAGTGGCGAGTGCCTGGCCAGTCAAACAATATTTGGATCCACTGGCAAGGCAGCTTGAAAGCCAAGTTGACTTGCTACTGTACTCAACCAAGTGTAAACCGGCCTTTATCTTGTCTTATCTTATGACAGGGGGCCGGGAATAACCAGCGGCACTTCGACCCTTAAGGATCTTTTGTGCGTAACCCATTTTACACACTGGTCATCCCAGTGTGCAAGTTTCCTCACGATGTCACGAGGTAAATATGTACGTAAGTCTTTGAAAAATACGAAAAACTCATTGGTACATGGCACTGCATGGTTTCGAACCCGGACCTCCCGCATGGGAGAAACCGGCCTTTACTGACCTTCAGTTTTGTTCTTTAGCCCATGTAATCTGAACCTGATTGGGGTTCCCTGCGATAAGATCTCAAACCCTCGGGACAATCCTCTCCGAACCCTAGTACAATTAGAGTAATTGTACAATTAGATCACGAGATTTACAAATAAAGGAGATGTGTTGTTTATGTTGAAGAAGAAAAGCAGTCGAGCAGACAGGCACGTGATGGTAAATGGTCACCGTCACCCATAACATCTCACCTCACTTTAATGTTATTACAAGGTTTTCACTGTGCTGCTAACCCTGAGGACTATGGAGGAGTGTATCATGTGCCGGCAATTACGCTGGCTCTCTTATCCTTCTAACCGGAACACAGCAGTGCAAGCATTGCTGCTTTGCGGCAGAACACATCAGAGTCTACCACCTTCCGTGTGATGTACTATAATGTCACTGATTTCTATAGATAGTCTTCCATACAAACTGGCTATTGAAAATCATATCGCCAAAAATCTAGTCGGCAATTGTTTTATGACATCAGCGAACGTCAGCAACAAACAAAATGGCGGGAAATATCTCTGAGCTTTGAAGTTGAAGTTATACTTGTTGACTTGCTTGGTATGAAAACAATATTTCTAAATTAAAGAAATTAAGTACTTACTTTAGGAAAAACTTACTTGCGGTTGTTGGTACTAGGTTAAACTTGTAGTAGGTACATGATTAGACTTAAATAATATACGTTTTTTTTATTGTATTTTAAACGAAACCGGTCGTAATTAATAAAATAGAATTAAAAAACCGTGAAACAGTATATTATTTAAGTCTAATCAAATTAAAGAAAATCCAACGAAAAAGTGTTCCAAAGGAGGTGTTTGATTCAACTAGGCTATCCCTCGTTTCTACATAACTAATCGTAGACACAGTACGAGTATATAAACGGTCATCCATTTAATCAAAAAATACAGCTTTGACTTGGAACGAACACAAAGTGGCCGCCAATTTGCCTTCGCCCGTTCCATCTTGCAACTGTAAATAGCACATCTCCTTTATTTGTAGATCTACGAATTGGACAACCGGGATGTGGTAAGCTAAATTACCATTACTAATGGCACTGGGTACGGCGACGTGATGTAGGCACCTAATTAGGATGTTTCCAGGCTCCAGATGGCGTTTACTTATAGTGCGACTCTCGATTTTCGACGTTCATTTGTCTGTCGGAATAACGAGCCGCATAATGGACAGACATTCACTCTGTATTCCTATCCCTTTTCTCTCCAGTTTTAATTGTTATCTATTTCATCTTTAGTTACGTCCCTAACCTGCTGTTTCGCCCGCGATGCCTTCGCCCTGGCACAGCTGAACACCAGCGCTGTGGTTCTGCCGTACCGGTCGGACTGCAGCACATGCTGAGCATGTGTCCTTTTAACGTTGTGTTGTTTTTTTTTTTAATTTGAAATATTTTTAAGTTTAATTATGTATGCATAATGCAATGTTAATTAAATGTATTTTTCTTTACATTTTTTTTTAAATCGGCTGCTAGATTACTACTACGTACTGTTGTCAACTTGTATTCCCGATGACGCTTACCATCAGACGATATTGAGGTCAAATGTGGATTTTGTTGGAAACATTATATTTTTTTCTTTAATTTATGGCCCCTGCTTGTGTACAAGCAGAGCAAAGTGCTGTGCACTTTGGCCAATGACCGTGTTAGAATCTTGAAAATAACTCGAACGTTTTGGCGTCTGTTTTGAAAAAAAACAGTTTACCAACGTCGAAATTAAGGAAGAGTCGTATGCATCAGGAATGCCTAATAGTGTCTTGCATTCCAAGTGCAATTGGAAGTTAGTTTGCCGGATTCACGCCATCTATAGTTATTTCACTTTCATTTCAATGTCTTATATAACGTTCACTTAACACGGACGATTTTTTGCTAAAATACACTAGTTTCACGAAAAAATGGCGACTGTAAACCGTTTTTAAACAATAAAATAGGACGAACACGCCATGACAGCATGAACGGCCAACATAACAATTGGTTGCCTGCAACATATTGCAACATATTGGTTGCCTGGAAAAAATAACTTAAAGCTATAAGGCCGCCAATTGTATTTGTATTTTGTATCTTTTCTTCTGTCCTGTATTTTTGTCCTGTGGTGTGCAATAAAGAATATTTGTATTTGTATTTGCAAATCCCCTCAAAAAAAATATTCAAATGTGGGTACAGTGGTAAATTAAAAAGAAGAAGTCGGGCCCTAGTCATTGAGCTATCGTAGCTTCTTATTATTGTAACTCCTACGTTATAATTATAATTAATATTTGCAAATCTATTATGACGTGATCAAATTTACATACACGTACACCTGTGTACCTACTCACGGATTATAATTTGATCACACTGAAAGCTTATTAAGCTGTGGGAGGTGGTGTAGCGAGATGATTATCATTATGATGTTCTTTACAGGCACTGAGTTAGGGTATTGCAGCCGCCCCGGGAATGCATCGGCGCCTTTTCCCACCATCGGGCAATTTTATGAAGCTTCCATAAAATTCTGGCAATCTTAAGTCTGGAGATATTCTAGAGCTACGTATGGGGTAGAAAAAGACAGAGTATGTTTCAAGAGAAAATAAAATCTTTGGACGCTTATAAATGTAACATAACGACAGAACGAATGACAAAATTATGGATCGAATATTCAAAATGAAAATTAAAAAAAATCATAATCTTAGCTTTTATTGTAAGTAAGTACCTTATAGTACATTTTTACAACGTCATTTTTTAACTCTTATCTTATGATAGGGGGTCGGGAATAACCTCAGCGGCACTTCGACCCTTGAGATATTGTGCCTACCCCATTTTACACACTGGTCATCTCAGTGTGCAGGTTTCCTCACGATGTTTTCCTTCACCGTTAGAGCAGTCGGTAAATGTTTTTTTATTCTACCACCGCTTCGTAAGATGCTATTGCTAAAAGGAAAGAAGCGGCGCAAGAAACTTTCAGCAGCACATATATCATGCATAGCCATATATTTCAAAGATTTTTAGAAATACATAGCATAATAACTCTCACGTCCATAAACCCCGAGGGGGTAGACAGAGGAACCACTTTCATCATAGGTAGTTCCCACTTTTTGCCGTAAGATTTGGTGGACACAGGTGATAACGTGATTAATGTAACGTGTTTTAGAAATACACCTCTTGAAATTTCCTACAGGGCTCTAAGATCCATTAAGATCCTGCTTCAAACTTTATGGCGATACGCCCACAAAAGTACTTGCGCCCTATGCGGTACCCTACTCAGCCTGTGTCAGGCCCTGCTTTTGTATACTAATTTAATTTACATTGGAAATACAATTGGAATTATTATACCCGAAGGGATGTAAACACAGAAATATAATTTGGCCTCCGTTCACTATGATAGCGTCTATAAAATTTGCGTTTCAATTTACTTAGTTCAGTACAATTCAATTTGCTACAATTGTCTCTGTGTAATTTGGTGTTATATCAATAAAGGCCGAATTATCAGTATGATTAATGAAACGTAGAACCTACAGAGTCTGTTTTATAAGGGGACTCTTGAAACCTGTGAAAAAGTTTTGGCAAACGGGTAAAATGCAGAAAAAGTACCGTAACGAATATGTTTATTATGTGACTAAACTGAGAAATAATACCTACTATTACTAGTACTATACATACTATTCTTATTCTTATCGCTCTTAGCGATAAGGCCGCCTAAATTGTACTTCACTATTTCCTTTTCTATCTTTTGTTTGTTGTTTTCTATTTGTGCAAAGTTTATTTTACTTTTACTTACTTTATATTTGTATTTTATTTAATTCACGTTGATGGTTTAGGAAAATGCCGATAGGAAGTTTTATAACAAAAAAAGCTTGGTAGGTTATCATTCAATCAAAATTGAATACGTTTTGCATATGGTTTGAACAGTGTTACCAACCCTACTGTTTTAACAGTAGATCTGCCGTTTTTACTATGTCGTCACTGTTTTCTGTTTTAGTCCATATTTCTACTGCTTTTCTGGTGAGTCCGAAACCAAGGAATGCTATTCATTTAAGGCCACGGAAAACCACATGAAAAATTAAAAAGAAGTATATATGATTTTAATACAATAATTATTCGGAAAATGCTAAAGACAAAGCAATTGAGAATGATTTAATTTTTTTTTTGTCGACTAAACCTGCGTGTGACCTCAATCTCACCTGGTGGTAAATATGGATGATGTATGATTAATACAAAATAAATAAATGATAAATGGTAAGTGACGATGAGGCCGAGGATGGAGCACACGGGCTTAGTAAGTACTGGCTCTTCTTCTCTTAAATGATTGAAAAGGAATATTTTTTGTATTAAGTTATAAATATAATGTTGATTATTTAATGTTTATTTCCTTTCTTTTGACATTACAATTCCTAGACATTCGTCATAGCAATGTATAGTAAATCTAACAGTAATTCTAACTTTTTTTTTTCTTATTACTTTGCTTATTCTATGAAATTAATGTTAAACAGTAGACCTAACGTTTTGAAATTACCATTTACTGTTTTCTACTGTGTTTTCAATGTTCATTTGCTATTTGTTGAATTTTCAAGGTTGGCAACACTGGGTTTGAACGACAATAAGAACTAAACTTAATACGTCAGTAATAGTTTGTTAGTTGTGAGCAAACAAAGGCAAAGTTATTCGCTCTATACATTCAAATAGTTCTTACCTATAAATGATACGGATCCCTATAGATTTATATAGGGATCCGTATATGCTATATGTATAGCAAGGCCTGACTCGCACTTGGCCAGTTTTAGGCTTCTGCGCCTAAAGTAAAGCAGCAGTCGTTTAAAAAAGCTTGAGATAAAAGAAACGTCCTTAATGTTAAAGCGTCCTTAAGACCTTAAAGGGATAGCATGTATTTTGATAAATACATAACTTATAGGACGTTTCCTGCAACTGGCGGTAAATCAAACATTTATAAAGGTCTCATTATCACTTCGCTATCGCTTCCCCTGTATCACTTCGCTACCACTTCTCGCTACAAAAGAGATAAGTATGAATTTCCTTATTTTTGCGATGCTTTATGTAAAGCTGTAAATATTTTTTTCTTATCGCGTTCGTGTGGGGAAATATGGAGATGTAGCTAATAATATTTTGTTATGGGACTTTTTTCTGAACTGGTAAAAAATAAGTATTCTGTTTTCTGTCTAAATTGTTAGGTTTATGTGGTAAATCTTGGATTAATTTAATGCATATCTTGTTTAATTACATGCGAATATTGAAAAAGCTGACATTTGACTCTAACCAGGAATATAAAAACCTTGTCTAGAGGGGGCGCCATGGTAGTTTTACAATCAATCAATTATAAGTTCGCAATCGAGTTTTATATTCATGGTTAGGGTACCCATAGTTCTTAATTTACTCATGTAACAATATTTTAAAGACTGAATTACCTAATTTCTAGATCTAAATAAAATAGGTAATAACTAGAGCGTTGTCCAAAAACTCAATACAAGCAGCTCTACGTAAGAATGAGATAAAATCTCCGAAATAAGATATATCTTAACAGTCGGATAAGTACGGGCTATGAATATGGAATCAGCTTTCCCTTCTATTATCACTTTGACTCCTACATACTGTCTAATATATTATATGTAGGTACTCGTATAGAAAATATCTGCTTTTTGCCACAATGACTTTTGACACAATGGTCGTGCACATTCAAGCTCTTTTTACACAATAGTTTGATATCCTTTTAAAAGAAGAAAGCATTTTCTGTAGGTACACATTACAATAGTGTGTTTTCAAGTACGCACTCCCACACACCCTAACACGCACCTTCACTCTCACCCTCAACAAACACACACCCCTACACACCCTCACCTTTCCACACCTCCTCACCAATACGCATACATACACACACGAATTTTTATTATCATTTATTTTATTTATTTATTTTTCCTTTATAAATCAAATTGTACCTACTTAGAAGAGCCTAAATCCCGCGACACAAGGTATCCTAGTGCGGGATTTAGAGCATCAACCACTTTTTGTATTAATTTAAGTTGCAAAATAAATTTACTTGTATTTGTAAACACAATTTATGGTTGTTTATGAATAAATGATATGATATGATGATGAAAGTCAGTGTGTTTTTATTGTGCACTAGTAATGAATATAGGAAAATTAATAACGACATGTTTAAATGCTCGTTTGATGTTTTGATGCTCGTTTCAAAAAACTTGTCAACTTTTTCTCAGTTTTTCATAAAGAATGAGTAAAAAAGGATTCGTCAAAATATATTTTAACACTACCTACGTATGCATAGTAGCCAATACATCATTTTGTCGTTTTAACTTATTTGACTTATTCATACGATGTTAGTAAATAACAAAAACTTATTGCGACAGGGCGCCACAGAGTATATATCTTCCTATATAATTGTTATAAAATATAATTGTTCAAGAATATTTAAACGATAAAAATGCTGCCGAAACTATAATAGTTAGATGGGGACTTCTCGAACTAAAGTTGTAGGAAATCCTGAGACCTTTCAAGAAAAACCGTGGACCGTTCGTTATGTCAATAAAAATATATAACAAAATTTCAAAATGTATCGACATCGAATTAAAAGACTCGATATTCAATAAAAGATTAAAGATGTATCTTCTTAACAAATGTTTCTATTCACTGCAGGAGTTTTTTGTTGATAAAACCAATACTTAACTATAAAATTAATTATGTATAACTTATAATGACATTTAATTCAATTTATCTCGTTAGTATTTATTACTATTATAAAATATTATAATCTCTTATTTAATATTGCGGTGCCCTACTCAGGGTTTCATGTATGACCAGATAATATACATTTTGACCAATTGTAACACATGAAAAGCAAATGGTATGAGTATGAGTATGAGAAAAAATAACTATAGATGTCGGTCAAAAATAAAAATAAAATATTTGTAGAGAGAGGGATTTTAAGACAAGCCCGAAGCCAGGAGCGTCCTTCAGTATTTTTAGAAATTCTAGACTGATGAAAACTGGATCAGTAGATCTTGGAGTATCTTGGGATGAGTTAGGTGGCTCGAGTTTGAGCTCAGATGTTTACAACCATGAACCCTCCCACACCACGTCCCTCCACCCCACGTCTGGAACCTTCAAGACCTTGATGATGACCAGGAAAAAGAAGGGGATCTCCACAATGGTACATCGTCGAGGGTTAGTTAAATTTTTAATTTAGAGTTACTCGTATATTCTCTAAACTCAACAATCTTTCCGATTAATGTGAAAGCCTAACTCTCTGTAATTTAGACTAGTTCATCCAGAGATGGTAAATCCGAACCATATCGTCTGAAAATCCGATAACCGCAAACCACTGCTGAAGCCCGAATACAGCAGAAATCTCGTTCATTGCCTTACGCTCACTGAATCTGTAACAGCATGTATTCGAGTAGGTTGCAATGTACGAGTAAGTAACGTAAGTACATGAATTTTAAGAATAGGCCATAAAATGTTTAGACCATGCAATATACAAAAGGTTAATTATGATGGTACTTACTAACTATGCAGCGAATTCCGTACTCCACCGCTGCGTGGACACTCACGAAAACCTTATTCCAGACTCCGACGTATTTTTTATGACTCAAGGGCAATATATTCAGAGAGCTCGAAGGACTTCCGAACGTTTAGGCAAGGGTTGAAATACACACAGCACAAACAAACACACCCTCTTACACACCCTCACATATACAAACACAGGGTGTGTTTGTGTATCACTCGCCTTTAACCACATATTGTAATTCTATTTCTATTTCTTCTATATATTCAGTGCTATCTTATTAAAATTCATTTTGAGTTATTGTGTAATTGGCGTTGTAACTTTTTAGTATAAATACTGGTACAATTACTTTGGTGTACAATAACCTGTAATAAAATAAAATAAAATGATATTATGGGGCCATTTCAACTCTCATCCACAGTCGTTGCTAAATATATTTTTTTAAATGTTGCACATTCATTTATCCGCCTGTCCAAGGAAGATTGTATTTTACTATTAAGATACTCGATACATACCTAAGCAAAATATTTTTAATTCGATTTGAACTTTTGTTATTACAGTTATTAGCCAGCCATATAGTAGCGAGTTGGACATTGCAGTTGGACCACGGGTAATACTGACCCCTGTAATTTTGATCCCACTCTTGAATGAGGAGAGGGCGCTACTTTGTCCAATTTCTGTGGCATAAATACATAAACCCAACCCTTATAAGTATACCAGGCTACGCAGGAAGTTATGCGAAAAAAATTTTTAGGTTTGAGGCACTGGCTGGTTGTTACTAATTGTTTTTTAAGGCAAAGGGAACTGAGCCCATACAGCCATGTCTGATGTAAACAACTCTTTCCAGTCTTCATTAAAATCCTGGCGTGACACATTTCAATGCTATCTGGGAGAATCTTTCACGCTTCTGCACCATCCGAACAAAAGAAGAAGGCGTCCCGGACGCAGTATGGCTCTTCAAAATCCAGCCAAGTACGGATCGGGCTGCAGCGTTTTATTTGACTTTACTTCACTGTCCCACACAATATTCACATCTTGTCGAAGTTTTTCGTGCAAGTAACACCATTGTTACTAGAAAAGCACTACTGTAAAACGATTTGCAAGACAAAACGAAACAAAGCTGACGTGGATGCCATAAAAGCGCGGGAGAAATTCGGTTGTTACTAAGTTCTAAAATACAACTCTTTAAAAGAAAAAAATACGAACATTCCAAATTCAAACCCTCCACAAATTTTGTACGACCTAAATAGAAACATCGTGTCTCACTGAAAAATGGACTTGCGCCGGGAACATTTACGCGCTATGATTTTTATGATTTTAATGTCGCTTAAATCCGGAGGAATTGTTTGTGAAAGTTCAAATGGTATTTAAGGACAAAAGCCTTTCCAAGGCAACCGAGACCGCTGGTATAACGAATTTAAGCGCGTTCGATTAAACTTTGGCGGACGAAGAAAGAAGTAGTCGCCCTTTGATAGCTGTTACGGAAGAAAACATGCTAGCAATGAAAATTTTAATAGTAGGAAATAGACGAATTACATATGAGGAGATACAGCACATATTACAGATTGGATCGGGAAGTGTGACGTCTTTTTATACCTCAAAATAAAAAATACACTCAAATAGGGAAACCGTTTTCGTCGGAAAATGCACTAGCTGCATTCGAGCGGCAGTAAAAGAGGTGTCTGATTCGGACTGGTAGAAATGTTTTTAAAATTGGTTTAGACGCATGTAACATTGGATAGATGCTGGTAGAGAGTAGATAGACATATAGATAGATAGATTAATACTTTATTGCACACAATAAATTTACATAGGAAAGGAAACATAGAATAAGTGTACAAAGGCGGCCTTATCGCTCAGAGCGATCTCTTCCAGGCAACCTAGGCGATAGAAGAATTATTATTAGGTTAGTATAGTGCAGAAGAGTGAAATCTGAAATATTTATTGGTTTATATACTTTTAATACATAACATAAGTAAAGCTCGGTACGAATACCAAAATACTAAAGTAGGGTAGTAGTAGTAGTCTAGTACTATACTAGAGTACTTTTAAAATATGTAATAATAAAATTATAAGCCGTAGAACATTGTATTTTATTTTCGCAATACTTTCTGAGTGTCCACTTATATTGTGAAAAACAATTAACCAACCTAATATTTATTACTTAAACTTTCCATAATCCCTAACCAATAAGCCGCTTTGTCTCTAAATCCACTTTCAGGGCAAACTCTCTTCAATATTGGGTTCACGAGACGCGTCAATAATGATTTATGTGCCAAGTGTGCCAACATGAAAACATAATTTTATCCTTAGAACGATAAATAAAGGTTTTAGTATAAAAATGTTTCTTTTCTTTTTTCAGATCCTCAGCAATACCGCTAAGGTTAGTATTCACGAGAAATAAGGGCTGGTTTACAATTGGTCAGATGCTTAGTCAAGTGCAAATGACAGTGGCGAGTGCCTGGCCAGTGACAAAAAGTTGGTATTTTATAGGATACATTTCGGAGAGTGCGCATCGGAATTGCCCGACCTAATTCCAACATCTCCATTCCGCCTTTGGACTACTAGGCGCGGGGAGGGGTTCCATCCTTTTGTTTGTTTGTTTGTAGTATCTTTATTGTACACACACACAAAAATACACAGAAAATAAAAACATTAAAATATGTACAAAGGCAGGCAAAGGCGGCATCCTTATGTTCTTGATATCCCATCTGTTCGTATGAAGCGATTTGCTTCTTCGTTCATTATGCGAATAGGCATTTACTGGACCCGCATGCTCCATCGTCGACTTCATCGTCGCTTACCATCAGGCGAGATCGAGGTCAAATGCGGGTTTAGTAGTCAATAACAAAAATAAAAAAAGTCAAACAAAATTTGGATCCACTGGCAAAGCAGCTTGGAAGCCAACTTTGACTCCATACTGTCCACCGGTTTACACCACTATCCTCACGCACTCTAACGCTATTGACTAAGCATTTGACCAAGTGTAAACCAGCCCGAAGAGCTGATTTAAACACCAATATGAAGACTGCACGCGAGCGAGTTCGAGCGAGATATGTCATTTGCAAAAAAGTTTGACCCTAGCTCTTGATCTACCATCATGGCGTTTTCAAAGGCCTGATGGGGAAATCCAGGAGCCCGGTTCTACTACAAACGTGATCTTAATAGGAACTAAATTGCAACGACTATTGACGCTTTTCGTATACATATACCACTATAGTAACGTACTGTTCGATTTACGTTACGTTTCGGGTTCCGCCTTTGGCGGCTACCCTGGAATTGATGTCATTGTATTCTGCTAACATCAAGCTAACAGATCGATCGTTGGCTTGACCGAAACCAAATAGTTCATTATTATAGTGGTAGGTATACGAAAAGCCTCAATAGCCGCTGCAGATTTGTTCCTATTGAGATCACGTTATAGCACAATCGGGCCCCTGGGTATACCCATCGGGCCTTTGAAAACACCCGCAATACTCTGAGGACCTTTTGATCTATTCAAGGTGCTCACAAAAAATCTGCTATGTAGGTCAACCGTTAAAGACGTAAATATTTCCGAAAAGAAATCTCCTGAAGGCATTTCAAACAAAGTGTGGAGTGGGTAGAATCGTTCCACGGATGAAGGAGGAATTTCTAATACTCCATTCTCAGCTACACAGAGAAATAGAGCCATCTACAGCATTCCTTCGGAGTCCAGTCCTGTAGAAGGTAAACTTATAAATAAATAGACTACTGAATCCATAACTTTATCGTTGCCAAACAGACACGAAGTCAGAAAGTTTTCATTCAAAGTCAGCATGTTTCCCGCCTTAGCCGATTGTGCTACATTCATCCGAACTAATCTCTTAACCCTTTCGTGACGTAGTTCGTAGACGTCGCCTACGCGTCGCTTTGAACTTACATGGAAACTCTTTCAAACAGTTGCTGCTTTTAATGAAATGAATACGCTATTCCCGGATAAGCCTCCCAAGGCTTACTCCGTTGCGTCCTTTGGCCTCGTCTCTTTCTTGTTTTTCAGAGAAAGAAGATCCAAAAGTGTATTTCGTTGTAGTACCTCCTACACGTATTTTCTTTTAATTCATTTGGCTTTGAAGATTTCTCCTTACTTATTTTCCTGTATACTTATATTAAAAAAATTAAATTCTTGTACAGAATAATCACTCACACTCACAGAATAATAGGTTGTCAAGAATATGTGATTAAATACAGAGTACGGAAGACTTACGACTTTCATCAGTGAGCAATCAAAAGGTTCAATTCTAAGTAAAATAGGTTGCCAAGAAATCTTCAACTTATAATTCTGTGTGAGTGAGCGATTAGAATTTTTTTTAAATTAAAGACATTACCGGCCAATAATTAAGGAAAAATCTCATAAATAAGTAAGGAATTAATATATAATACGGTGACCACTTTGTGAATACCCAGAGGGCGCGAAACGCGATTATAATTATACAATCACGGTCGACGCAGCGATCCATATATAATAGAGTCTATTGAAATTTTCCATGGGCTTTGGGCACCAAAAAGTAATAGGAAACATCCTAAATAAGCATAACTAAGTACTTTTTTTGCTTCTTCGTTCATTATGCGAACGACTAAGGACTGGAACAGCCTGCCGGCGTCTGTATTTCCCGAAACCTACAACCTTGGGATCTTCAAGGCCAGAGTGAATAGGCATTTACTGAACCCGCATGCTCCACCGTCGACCTCATCGTCGCTTACCATCAGGCGAGATCGAGGTCAAATGCGAGTTTAGTAGTCAATAAAAATATAAAAAAATAAACTTTTACAATATTTCCTACCTCAACACTTTTCTCAAATGAACAAAGGCTTAAATTTAAAATTTAGTCGGAGATTTGGCTGAAAATGTCTGCCAATCAAGAAGGGTCCTCCGGCATCCATCGAGATGCCTTGTAGCGACTATATTGAAGGAGGCAATAAAGCAATCATTATCTTCCCGATCAATCTCTGTCCGGACAATCAAGTAATGAATTCCCGATTAGGCCTTTGTTCCCGTTTTTTGTGCCGAAGGGATTCGAACCCGGTCATTGATTAAAACTTTTCAATCAAGCAAGACTCAACGGGTTCCGTCGACAAGTTTCACTTGCGACATGATTAATGATCAAACGCAATTTTAATCAAAGCGGAATTAATTTAACCAATAAACAAGTTGATGGAAGTTATTGAATTGTTGGAGTATTAACATGTTTTTAAGAATTTAGGGGGGAAATTACTGAATAGAGTTGAATACAACGGATTTTTAAAAAATTTAAATGTTATGTTTTTATAGAACACGCATATTGGCCAAGCATATAGGTGGGCGAAGCAAAAATGAAAAAATGATATTCATATAAGGGTGAGAATTAGGGTCAGGGACTAAATAATTTAAGATTGGTAATACCAATCTTAAAAATAAATTCTCATTGAAGGATCAGCTGAGGTTCAGAGCACGAGCAAATCGTGGCGCTTCATCTCTCTGCCTACCCCGAAAGCGTAAAGATATTAGGAATTAAAGTAGAAAATATTTTAAAAAAATAGAACTAACTGTCTTTATTTGTGTGAAGGCAGATAATAATTATAATCGTATACTTACACCATAGAAAGAGAGGACATAAATGAAACTTAGCTTGTAACTTTAGTGACTCCTTCTTCTTGTTAGTCATATGAAGGTCATGAAATTCTAAATAAAACTACTCTCTTGGCCATTTTAATGGGGTGGTTTGCCATTGCCTTCCTCATAGAATACACTGCTTATCGCGGTGACCTGCAGACCGTCTTCTTCACTATATTTTCCTTCACCGTTAGAGCAGTCGGTAAATGTACGTAAGTCTTTCGAAGAAACCGTAAAACTCTTGATTTCTAATCCCAACCACCCTGCATTGAAGTCTGCTATCCTTGCCACTCTGCTACCGAAACTCACTTTAGTGACACTCAGAACATAATAACATAATAATATTGTTTGTTTAGCCGAGGAGCCAAGGCCCTTTTGTTTCCAACTTAGTTCTACTATGACAGCGTCGACCCGTCACAAGTTTTGTCTGACAGCGTTTGTCCCAATGTTTCAAATGTAGCACGGATTCGCGCTGGGACAGAGGATGATTTTGATTAGTCTGGAAATTGCAGCGGTTTTAAAATGGAATCGGACCATTCACAGGCGTGAAACAACTCAAAAATAGATTTCTGTGGATTCAAAATCGCTGCAGTGTGCTTTGCATTAAGGATGCAACTTTAAGAAGAAGATCATTTCGTTGTTGGTCTATTCTATAACCACTGATCGTTGCCCTATTCACAACCACCTTTTTAACATCAATCATAGGCCTGTTACGTCTATTGCAGACGATTTAAGTAGCGTCGAGAAGGCATCGCTTTTCGTGGCTAAATAAACCTATTCGGGAACGACATGCACGCCCGCACGCGCGGCAAGCGAGTGGTGCACCGGGTAGATGAGTGATATCTTGGTGAATGTTTGCTCTCCTGGCCGCCAGTATTTCGAACCACTTTGCATCGTGTTCCTGACGTTTCCTCCATGCATCTCTGTCATCCGCGACCTGCTGACAATCATCGTGACTGATTGCGAATGCAGTCACGTAACAACACGTCTAATCATCATTTCTTAACATCACGTTTAATCAAATCGACGTCATCGTTCTTTAGGTCATCGTTCATCGCTGCCTCCATTAGCAGTTCTTCTTTCAACCGAGTTGGAAGGCCCCGTGCCATCTGCGGCCCCCGAGTCTAAACTCGGCACTTTAAAGTGCACTTTATAATGTTCCCCGAGTTCCCAACAGCCTCGTACACTTCCGAGTTATAACTTCGTTAAATCTTGTCGAAGTAAAGGCTAGAGATTCTAACTTCGATTTTGTACGGGGAATACGAAATTAGCCGGTCACTCCTTATTATTACACTATGCTGGCTTGCATGCAGAATACGATTTAGACAGCTCTTATTACTGACCTTTTACTGAGCTATAATACTTGACTGAATCAGTTGACTTTCTCATTCTGGCAGACTGCATGCAGTATAGTGTAATAAGGCCATCAAAAAGCTAAATCTTATCGTATTTAACAGTATCCCCTGGACGATGGACATACCTATTCTGTGTTCTCCTCGGTTTAATTAAATCGACCGCAATAGAATCACAAACAAAAAACTGCTGGCAAAAAGCATTATTAGTAGGTATAAATTGCGGCTTCTGGATCGCAAAGATCGAGAAGATCCAATTTATATTAATTTACTAGCGATTAAAGTTTATACTTCTATTATTTATTTAGGTACAAGATTTAAAAAAAAAGGTGGAAACACAAATATCAAAAATAAGCAAACAATTCTGACTAGTGGGATTTCAACCCACAAAGTCCAGTTTCCCCATTCTTTCATTTCTTCTATCTTTATTTTAATAGATATTATCGATAGAGAGCGCGTCAGTCTACAAACATGTGAATTTAGTTATTTGAGGGCGCAATATCGGGATCTCGCCCATCATCGACTCTAACTACGTCTCTGGAATTGCCTTCCAATAAAATCAGCGAAAGGGGGAACAAAGCAAGAACAAAGTTACTTTTCGCGACCGAGTATAGAATTGAAAATTATTTTTTTTACTTCCATTTCATAATTTGTTCATAAAGAAACCACAATCAAGAACATAAAGAATTTCATTCGTCATGGTCGTGTGAATGAAATATTAAAATATCATTTTTCGATTGGCTTATGTAAATTTTTCATTGTTTTATGGCACTGCATACAATAACTCTTCCGTATTAAATGCACTACATTTCCCTGGCCAACTACTTGGTACCTACTATAGCCATTTAAAAAACACAACACCCGCGATGGTCACCGATTGATTTCGTAGATATCTATGAAGTTAGGACTTACGAAGTAATAGGTTTTCTTTTAACCTTGTATTATTTATAACCTATGTAAAAATGTACAATAATACAATAATCATAGGTTTTATTGCATAAGGAATACATACTGAAAAATAAGAACTGTATTTTATTATACATGTAGGTATAAGTAAATAATGTTAATAAAACAAGTAACAATAGGTACTAAAAAGTTCGAGTAAGAACTTTTACTGTCTGAAGTTTTTTCGCATCAAGATAAAATGTGAAAATGAACTGAGATTGATAACGGGTTTGTTTGTGAATAATTCATAAAATCCTTCCGATTAGCATTCCGCTGGAGCTGTCAAAACCAAATGGAAATATGCTGTCGTTCACCATGTTACGCAGATTTTCAAATCTGACCCGATAAAGTTTCGTAATTTCAGGACTCCTATATAATAAAACCTTTTTGGATAAAAAATGTCCGTCAAACTCCTATAAAACCTGACGGCAAGAGTTCGAAAAAAGATTTGAAAGCCGTATTTACTAAAAAAGAATATTTTTTATTTAACAAAAGGCATTATTTTTTTCGATACAATCAGCCAGTTATAATTAGTAGGTATATAAAGTAAATCAACCATACACTACTGATAAATAAATAGAATTATTTATATTGACATAGTAGGTACCTATAATTTCGCTACATATAAATAAATTGTGGTTTTGCGGCTAGGTGCCGCGCGCTTTTCCGCGCTAAGCGCGGTTTACGTATGTATCCATCATAATCCAGTACTACTAGCTCAACCGCGTCATTCACCGCGCACCGCGGCGGAACACAGTGCAGTGTGCAAATGGCCATGCCAGCGGATTGGTATTATGGGGGTCATGTGATTGGTATTATAAAGTTTTTTTTCCTTGGTTTAGATAAAAAAAAATATCTAAGCAAGACTGAAAGCCAAAAAATGATACCAGAAAGTATAATCGGAAAAAGACTATAGACGGACTCTATTACTGCGATAAATTGAGCCACCCAATTTGCCATTAGGATGAAACGCAAAAAATCGCTGAACCTTTAATCAAGTTCGATCTCTTCGGGATATAAATTGATTCATAAATCGTCTAAATTACGCCTTTTCATCATTCTTGCATGCTCATGAATTTTATAAGCGAACATAAAATGCATTTCACTTTTGATTTGACTTGACTTTTGACTTTTAATGGTGTTTTGCAATAAACAATAAATGTCAATTCAACCCAGAAATCTTAGAATTACCTAAGAAACCCATTTGTAACGGGAAATAATTTTGGGGGACACTAAATTGGACTACTAATCACGTGCCTTTCGAGGGGGGGACCTTACAACCATATGTAAATCGGAAAGCGTATTGGAAATTTGTAGAACAAAGGAAGCTTTGAGTCTAACTCCCGTAACTGTCTGTAGCCTACGTCATCCGTAGCTTTCTAAATTGTGGTCGTACTGATTCGTAGCACTAAAGTAAAGACTGTAGCACCGATTGATTTGTAGCGCGCCCCGGGGCGCAGCGCTTGTCGTAGATAGAGCTCTACGTGTAGTATCTCTTTGTATATAATCTACTCATATTAGTGTACTATTTAAGTACTAAGTACATTAAGAAAAGTTAAATCTGATTCTTGTTCCGTTCAAACACACAATGATCGACGGTTTTATATGAAAGGAAAGTTTGAACCATGTTTTAATATTATAGATTGATTAGAAGTTGCAATAGATCAAAATGAACGCAAGCTTGTCATTTCTCTTATTCACGAAACCTCTAGGTTTTCGAATTTCCTCCTCGGTTTTCGGAGATCCTATTTTATTCGCGGCAAATATTTCTAGGGTGTCCGCCTATAGGTTATATATAACAAAAACGATAGGGCCAAATTTTTTTTTTCTAATAAGAAAAACGACAAAAATGTTTGTTTGAAAATTTTACAAAGAATGAATTATTCTAATACTGAAATGAAAAATATGAACTGAACTCGTTTTATTTATAACAACATAGATGAGTTTTTGCCAACAAGGCGCAAAATATAGGCGTTTATTTTTCTTAAGTATGGAAAATTTTCATACAAGTAACAGGGTTATTTTTTCGTGTAAAGTGGTACAAATGACCAGCACATACCCCTTCCAAATATTAACTACTAATAAAAAAGGACTTTATAAATAAGATAACAGTCACGTCTATAATCCCCGAGGGGGTAGACAAAAGAACCACCTTTATTTATGGGTAGTTCCCACTTTTCGCCGTAAGATTTGGTGGACAAACGTGATAGGTGGCGAGCCTATCGCTGTCTACTAGGTGTAGTATAGTATCCACAAAATCCCTCAGTCGCCTCGTACGACATCCACTGAAAGAGATGGGGTGATGCTATTTTTTATGCCCGGCATGACACGGCACTATGGCCGACACGGCACGGCACATGGCAGGCACGACACGGCACAATAATACAACGTAATTTCAATATAAAAATTATCAGGCCTTAAATTTATAAAAATATAAATTTAAGGCCTGATGAGGTCACGAACCAGTCGATGCCGACTACCGATCGCCTCGATCCATTTATATGTGTTAACATGGTTTTAGCAGAATACTACACGAAATTGTAATTGCTACTCAATTGGGAAAAAACGTCAAAGGTTATAAAACAGTGTAATTGGACTTCTAAACAGTGCTATCCAATATTAATATATATTCTATGACAGTACCCTACCTTACAAGATGAGGGTAGAATCACTATTTCATTCCAACTAACTTTGAAATTGAAATTGTGGAGATCCCTTTACCTTTTCCTGGTCATCATCAGGTCCTCAAGGTTCCACCACCACCTAACTGTTACCGTTTCAGAGATCCCATCATACTCCAACATCCCAAGATACTCCAAGATCTTATAACCACTGATCCATTTTTCATTTGACATGGTTGAGAACATTCAGCAGGTTAAACCTGCGACGTCTGAGGCTCCGGGCTACGCCCTATGCGGAGCTCGGCCTTCAGCCTCGCCATGGCTATCTTAAAATGCCTAGCTCCATATAACTTTCATTATTTTTAAGCCCGCCGCTTTAATTATTTTTTCTTTTGAAATAACACGATCCCTCGATCGGTCGGGGGTTAAAAATCTGCAAACTACAAACAACTAGTATTACAAGTAATAATTAACAGTCAAGAAACTTAATTTAGGTAAGCACACATGTTATCAACCCACAGACACAGTCATATAGTAATATTATGTTAACACTGTCAAATAGGATCCTAAACACGCCTAAATTAAATCAAATTGCAAACTCAAACAATTTATCAACATTCGTGTACTCCTGTACGCAATCAGACCGTAACATGGAGCCAACGAACGAATATAGAGTGATAATGGAAGCGTATGGGACTCATCAAAACGCAGCGTAGTGCAAAGTCAGAGTTACCAACCACAATACATATTTGTGACTTGCGATTGGTGCTAAAAGTGAACGTCATCGGTGTTAATACTCTTTTACCTATTATATATACTTTTTACCTACCGCAACGAAGCAATGATTGCATATTTGTATTTCGATTTTAAGGGTAAGAGAGCTAGCGTAATTACCGGCGCATGAGGCACTCCGTCCTCAAGGTTAGCAGCGCATCAAAACCCTCTAATAACATACAGTGAGATGAGATGTCTATGGGCAACGGTATGCACTTACCATCAGGTACATGGGCCGTTTGCTCGACTGCTCTTCATAAACAAACAAAAACCTGGTGACACGTTTCTCGTAGTAAATCAGTGACGTTTATCAGAACCGTAAAGTGTCGTGGTGAAGCAGTTTGTCGTTTGTGTCTTGTATGGAATTATGCCTCCGTACATATTAACTCGCTACATTGAGCTTTTGTTTGTGAAGTGCCGCAGTGTGTCTGAGTGGTTGACAAAGTACGTCTGGTAAATTACTAGACACGCGCGAGCGACATACCAGGGTTGGCCGAGTTGGTAAATGGTAAGGAGAAAGAAAGTAAAAAGGATGGCGACACGCAGAACCCAGCTGTAACAGGGTTCTATGTCGCCAACTATATAATATAAACGAAGACCTGTTCATTAATGATATACGTGTCATTATAAATATATATTTTTTGCTAAGTAAGTAGGTACATTTAAAAAAAGGAGAATGCACACTATAGGAAACCGTAGAGCTAATTGTCTCGGCCACATAGTCCGAGGTAATGATTTAATTAAATCCATAATAAAATAAAAAATAAAATAATCTTCATTGAAAACATCACAATACTTGTAAATCGAACAATACCCTGACTCCCAAACTAGGCGAACCTGTATCTTGGGAGACAGTGCTTTCCCAAAAAGAAGGTATTCAATAAGGGTCAGCATTCATCCCATAGACAACTAGGTAGTAGTAATAAAAGGGAAAATTGAAGGAACGCGAGAGAGAGGTCGTCCCAGGATTGGATATATGGTGCAGTTGAAGGATTGGAGCGGTAGTTCGTCGTACCAGGAGTTTTAGGAGAAGGTGGGGAACAGAATCGGATGGAGACTGCTACAGCGACAGGGACCTGTCCCTTAATAGAAGAGAAGAAGTGTGTACATACAAGTCGTACTTTTGTAGAAGTCGGGAATGAAGAATTCGTTGAACGTGTTTTTTGGAATAAAGCCCTGGGCCTCAAAATTTATGGAACGTCGCCATTGTTCTTTATATGAGAAGTTTCGTCAAAAATATTATGCCTACATACAGGGTGGACCAAAAGTCCGTTAACATTTAAAATGGTTATAAAAAATACAAATGCTACTTTAGTGAAAAACTGTTTATTTAATAATAAAGTAGACAAATTAGGATTTCACTTTTTAAAAATAACATCATTCAAATGTGACCCTTGTTCATCCTGGCACACCTGTAACCGGGAACGGAAATTTTGCATGACCGCCCGACAAGTGGTTGGTGAAATGTTCTGCATTTCCTCGCGTATATTTTCTTTTAATTCCTCAATAGACACTGGGTTGCTGATGTAAACTTTACTTTTGAGATATCCCCAAAGGTAAAAGTCCATTGGAGTTAAATCCGGGCTGCGGGGTGGCCAGTGAATGTCACCTCTTTTGGATATGACTTTTTGGCCAAAAATTTCACGAAATGCTGCTATAGAGTCATTGGAGGTGTGACATGTTGCCCCATCTTGTTGGAACCAAGAGCTTCGATTAAAGCCTGAGAAGTCCTGTAATGCTGGAGCAAAAAAATTCTGTAGCATCACAATGTATCGCTCTGTATTAACGGTGACGGCGCGGTTTCTCTGATCTTCATAAAAATATGGACCAATGATTCCGCTGGCTGACAATGCGGCCCATACAGTAACCTTGGGCGAGTGTAAAGGTTTTTGGTGCTTCAAGTCCGGGTTAGTGTCACTCCAGTATCTGCAATTTTGTCGATTGACATGTCCATTTAGGTGGAAGTGTGCCTCGTCTGAGAAAAAGATGTTATTGAAGCTCGTAAACCTCTCAAGCACTTCGTTAGCAAACTGCAGTCTCTGAGCAGGGTCATTTGGCTTTAAAGCCTGTACAATTTGAATTTTGTAAGGATGTAAATGTAAATCTTTGTGTAGAATGCGATTTAGAGATGTTCTGGGCACATCTAAAGCACTAGACCGCTTTCGAGTAGAGAGACCAGGTTGTTCTCGAACAGACGCTCGTACACGCTCTATGTTTACTGGATCGCGCGATGTCCTAGGTCGGCCGGATCGTGGTTGACTTAAAGTTGAACCTGTTGTTTCGAACTTCTGTACCCATTTTTTAATCGTTTGAATTGTTGGTGCTTGATTTCTGTTCCGTATATTGTAATGATTACAACATTTCCGTTTAGCTTCGGTCGTAGAATCGTTGTTTCGATAGTACTCGCGTACGCAAAATGCGCGTTGCGCTCCGCTGAATGACGCCATGGTACTAAATCCCTATTAGTAGCTCTCGCTTGTAGTAACACCCCCCGCGCCAATACCCCGCCCGCGCCGACGCAGCGACCTATTCAAATGTTAACGGACTTTTGGTCCACCCTGTACTTAATAATATTTGTGTCAAAAAGGGTCATTAGAGATTATGTGCTCTTTAGGAGAATAGGAGGGAGAATGAAATCTTTACGTATAATAAAATAACAACATGAATCACTAATTGCAAAAAGGAGACTATCTCAGTCGGTTAGAGCACCGCCACGGAACGGCAAGTACGCAGGTTGAAATCCTGCTCGTGGAATTTTTTTCACCCTTTTTCTAATTTATTTAAGTATACCTAGCATGAGAAATGCATAGATAAAAAATAAAATTTATCATATTTCTAGTTTTCAGATTAAATACAAAAAATGTAAAAAATATGCATAAATAAAGGCTACCGCTCATTTACCGTCTGAGCAAGAATCAAGATTACAAAGAATTTCTTTGTTGCCCTTAGAGATGAAAAATTATATTTCAAAGCTTGGCAACTTTTGCCAACACAACTTGTTGCCATTTGCTGCCTGTCCTAATATTAAGAAAAAATTGTCAACTGCATTATATAAGACAAAAATAAACCGAATTCCCCTAACAGTAACTTTCCTGGAGCAAAGAAATGATAAGAAAAGATACGATAATGGAAGGCAATTCTCATGAGAGGATGTAATGTTCCTAAGTAGAGTTAAGTAGTACCTAAGTATAAAGGAAAGAACTTTCTTTACATAGTTCACTATGTAAAGAAAGAAAGTAGGCACGCGGCAACGAGTATTACTGTGGATCTATTAGTAGCATCACAGTCTAAAAAATTTAATAACCTTTACTATGGGACCAACTCAGAAATCTTGAAAAAAAAACTGTTTCAGGGGTTGTCCCAATACAACGCGACCACGCGATTATAGCGCGAGTAAGGTTCGCGCGATAACATTTCTTTATAGTCACGCCATCACATCGCGCGAATATCAATTAGGACACTTATTTGACATCAGTATGTTCGATCGCGCGTTCGTACGAACAATATCGCGTAATCGCGTTCTATTAAGACGACCCCTCATACATTTCGGTCGTATGCTACGCTTTTGTATGGAATAGCTGATATTTTTTTCGCGATTTCAGATTTGGCTTCAAGTCAAAGTTGTTCAGTTATGGATATACCCCCCTTTCGACTCTATAGAAAATATAATGTGCTTGTATAATATGTCTATATTGTCGGCCCACTGGATATTTCTACATAATGGCAGCTCGCAATAGAATGGGCACTAAAGTTCGCACTAAAGTAGTTCCCGAAGAAGTAGGTACTGAAGCGTTATACCACACGAAGTGGGTCCATTCCGGAGTATACATACTTACATTTCTATGCGTTATTGACTTTACTAAAAGCATATAAAATATAATCTTTACACTATAAAGCTATCAAATAAGTAATAGGTATTTTTTACAAAGGACATTTGGCATAGTCCTGCAGAAAGTCCATATACTTACCTAATACTTATAGGTTTAACAGTAACAGTAACAGCCTACTTAGGTACTGTTAAACCTATAAGTATTAGACATAGACATATAATAAAAATAATTTAAAAAAAACCTACTTAGGTTTTTTTTTATTGTATGAGGAGATCAGACGAGATTCTAGATTTGTACCTAAGTAAGAGTATTGACTTTTACGACCATTATATGGAAAATCCTTGTTTACGAGCGACTATAAGTATTTTTTATGCAAGGCGTTCTGGAACTAGTGCTTAATTTTAAATGCAGTCCTTTCATTAATTGACCTTGTGAAGTTTCAGGAGACTTCGTGCAATTGGTCGAATGCGTCTTGATTCTTTTTGTAAGTTTACTTAATCATTACTTGCTTGTGAACAACTGTATCTTTGCTTTACCATTTATACTTATACTTTCTACTTTATTTTGCACACATAAATTGCAAAAGAAACAACAACAAGAAATTTGACGTACACAGGTAGAGCTTATCTCTACGAGTGAGAATGATAAGTAGACATACATACGTGTACAAATTATGTAAAACAAGAGAGATAAAATATGCAGATTCTAATAAATTCTCAATACTTAACACAAGAACAAAATTGTACATAAGCTAAACAAAATTAAGTAAGTAAGTAATACGTTTATTTAACACACAGCATTGACCGAAACAGTTACAAATTAATAATAATAAATAAATTAATGTTAATGGTAATTAATTTATGTTAATTACTTGAATACATGTACATTACCATGTGTACACATGTTTTGGATCTCAATCTATATCATAACATTTACCCATCTGTTTTGTAATCTCAATTATTGTTATCTGTTTTGTGTTTTATGAATAAAATAAAATAAAATAAATGCAAAAATCTAAAAGACATTTGGTCAATACTTTAAAAGACATTTGTCTTAACAGCGCAAATCTCCAATGTTTGACTGGCATGGAAGCGTAAAGGTGGGATCTCAAAGCGAGCAGACAGGCTCACCAAGTGGAAACTCTGAAAGCTGTCGAGCCCTCACCGCGGGTTCGGGATTTTTATTTCGAGTGGCTTGAACCTCGCCTGAGGCTTTAAACATCCGATGCGAATTTATACTTTTACGCCTTTAGCGCCTGCAGCGATTTCTAAATGGATTCGGACTGAACACATTGAAATCTATTTTTCGGTTATCGGTATTTATAGATTTTATAAACTTTCATCCTTAGGTCTAATGCCTTTATGCCAGCACACTGCAGCTATTTTTAAACCTAGCCCATAAATATATTTTTCGGCTTTCTAGATTTTTATAGGTTCGGTTCGATTCCGTTTTAAAATCGCTGCAACATAACCATTCCGTCATGTTTATGACTTGTCATGTTACTATGATCATAGAATACGGATCAGATAGAAAATATACTGGGAGTCAGATCCTAGATTTTATGAAGTTCAGTGTTCGTACTGCCCTCGTGATGAACAGAGACATTGATGTTACTGTGTAAGAGGTACGACCAATATATCTGCACCCACCAGTCCCCATCAATCCCCATCAATCCCCACCATTCACACCAATCCACACCAATCCCCACCAGTCCTTACCTTTCCCCACCATTCCCTACCAGTCCCCACCAGTCCACATCAGTCCCCACCAATCCCCAAATTTCCCCACCATTCCCTACCACTGCTACTGGTTACCACAGTGTTCAGGTTTCCTCACGATATTTTCCATTAGAGCAGTCTGTATTTACTTATGTACTTTATGTACTTGTGGAATTGTGTGTGTGCTGCAGACAGCAAATAAACGTTTTTCTATTCTATTCTACCTACATTTATACGTAAGTATTTCGAAAAACCCGAAAACTTATTGGTAGTCCATGACATTGCATGGTTTCGAAGTCCGGCGTCCTAGCCACTACACCACCGACGCTCGAATATTGAAATATTAGAGAAGTCCGTCTAATATTTCAATCACCACATCTCACCAAAAATTTGAAGTCGTTTAAGAGCTAAGTATAATGAAACATGGAACCTTGTTTTTCATCCTAAATTTTCAGCCTTCTGTCTATTTCCTGTACTCTGTAAAAATACTTTAATCTATTTTTTTAATTTTCCCACTTGAGAGTGAAATATACGTAGAGAAAGTTAAATCAAGCTAAAAGGCTTCGGTTATCCCTTCACTTGACCACCGAGATTTACGAACTGTTAACAAAAAAATCTTGCACTCGTTTAAATTTCACACAAAGGCCGGAGTTTAATTAGTTTCCTTTACAAAATGAGTGGAGTCAAATTAGATTTCTTATCTTGAGCGAACTTTGTATTTATTGTTTCTTCGCCTAACAGAGGCCTGGGTTTATCCGTAACAAAATCATAAAGTTATTTATGCGATAACTTTGTAGAAAACCAGACTGTCGCACGGCGTTTCTTAAGTTTAAACTAGATTTTATTAATATTTCGACATGGTTCTTTAAATTCCCGGTGGGAAAACGTCAGTTACGTAAATACGTAAATAAAAAATAGTCGTTGAAATCAGGCTTTAGTTTGCGGAAATCAATTATTTTCTAGCGGAATACTGCTATTCATTTAAGTCCCATTCATTTCACACTCTCTCATGAGCGAAAGGATTGCGATTGTAAATCCTTCTAAGATTGGTAATGGTTAGGTAGGGCGAATCCGAGAGTGAGTGGCGGGTACTTCTTCCCCTAGCAAATTCCAATGTATTAGCTTAGAAGCAAAGTTTCCGCTTCTTACAGCAGAAACACTTAATTTTCACTCAAAGTTTTGTTTTAATAGAATTATGGCCTCGTTGGGTGGGACCCGCAAATACTTTCAGGCAATGATTTGTTGCCGTCGACGGCGGATATTTTCGGTATTAGCCAAAAGTGTTGGCTCACACAGTACCAGTTTAATGGGCCATTAACTCGAAACGACTCGTTTGGCAGCTCAGCCAGCTTGAGAGTGCAATCAACACTCGTTGCAGACTGATAACTCTGTCAAGTTCCTTGCAAAATGCTTGCAAACGGAAAACATACGTCGTAGCTAGAATACCCCCGTTTCAAATAGAAAACCGCATAATTGCAAATTTCTTCTACCGAAATTGAAGTCTCGAAGTCAGGTATCAAATATGAAAAGAAAGAACCGTCTTGTCAAGAGATGAGAGATTGTTTTAAATAAAATATCGAAGAACGCCGACTTCAGTAAATCACAGATATAAATCATTATTGTCTAGAAATTATTCTGTAGTGTATGGATGATTTACAGTTTTTGCATTGGCAGTTTTCATTAAAACAATATCTATAATGCCTTTTAACACAATTAAAAATAAAATAATATTTTATTTTTATTTCATATCGCTTTTAAAAACTTTGTTTGAGCTCTCGCAGCCAGTGCCCTATACATATCTATTTTGACATCAGTGATTTATCCACTCACTTTAAATATTAGATTTGTTAATAGTTGTCGTTGAATTATTTTATTATTAAATTCAGGTAATTAAGTATAAAAAACAAACAGAACAACTGAACAATTAGATTTAGGTAGTACAGACGGTACCTTGTAAGAAATTAGAAGCGAACATGAACTGAGTCTCTTTGTGTAAACTGCAGGCAGCGAATCGAAATTAGGTTCGTGGTTTAGTGGTTTACCAGCCAGTCTGGAGTTAAAGTTTCTAAACTGAAAACGTTACTTGTGTAAAGTTAGATTAAGTAGTTCCAGTTTAGTTCTAATAAATTGGAAAGATAAATTGAACAGAGCGCAAATACGTTAGAATTACTAAAGAACTATGAAATTACTAAGTTTAAAAATTCCTTGTAGGTACTCGTAACTTACTGCTAAGAAAAAAACGAAATCTTAAAAAAAAACCTTCTTTTGTGTATTTTTGTCAGTCAGACAGAAAAATCTTTTGGTCCGAAAAATTAAATATATTTCGTTAATTAAATATTCAGTGACTACTGACTACCGACCTAGGGTTGTCGATCTGAGATCGATTAATCGAAAAATCGATTCTATAAGGTAAGTAAATCGATTGTTAGATCGATCTGAAACACTGGATCGATTCAGTGAAACTCAAAAATCGGACTGGTTCACATTAAAGGCCGGTCATCATAGCAGAAGATTTATGTGAATGATAATTTGCAACGTATCCTTATTATCTAAGATTGAATTGACCGCAGCTGTACTTAGTCTAATGACAGTAAATAACCGCAAGTATTAATTACTCTTTAAGCTAAGAGATGCCATTACGGAAATCAACTTTAGCATCTGGCAACACTTACTTTAAAAAATTCGTTAAAGTATTAACTTTAGTTATGTAATTAAATATTTATATTTTTTATGCATGTTAATTTTGATCTGATGTTTTCTGTTCACAAATGTATTATTATTATTGATCTTTTTCTTTATTAAAGTCATTTTTTTCATTATCTGGAGATACCCGTCACAAATAAATTTATCAAAATAATGTAGTATAGTTTTGCATTTTAATAAAGTAAAAGTAAAGTAAAATACACTTTATTGCACAAATAGAAAACAACAAACAAAAGATAATGCTGAAATTTGATCACTTTTTGTACAAAAATATGTATTTCATTAATATAAATAGATCACATTTAAGTGCTGTCAGTGTGACGGGTATCTCCAGCTAATGAAAAATGAACTTTAATAGCGGTTCAATAAAAAAATGATTAATCGGAAATCGATCTTTCAGTGCTCAATTAAATCAAGAATTGATTCTGTTGCATTCAGTTCGAATCGATTAGGAAATCGATTCTTTTCAGGTAAAAGCGACATCCCTACACCGACCGCCACTTGACTCGTATTTAATGATGCTGCGCAAATTGTGGCGACCGCTCACCACATGTCCCTTTGTGTTTCGACCTGCGTTGCTCCAAGTCTTTACCACCCACCCTACCATAGACTCTACGCGTGCCTCGCCGCAATGAATTATACTGTCTCTGTACCACAATGCAATTACGAATTTACTATAGGTTCCGAACATTTGTTACCTATGAAAAGTAGAATGTAGCAGCTATAGATTGTAAAAAACTCTACTTATCTTGTCGGAGTGCAATGCGACAAGTTTTTTAAATAAAACGTAATAATGTAACAAATATAACTATGATTTTTATTTCGATTGGCGGCACTAGTGTGTTCGATACATACACTCTCACGTGCATAATAGGACATAAAAAGCAAAGCGTTGCGTAAATGGAGCCACTCGCACACTCCGTAAACAGAAAAGCAAAACGAAACGTTATTTTTGAAGATATCACAAATTTCTCTTTAATTGGGTTAATTTCATTTAATTTCTCAAAGCTATAGTAAAATTGAAACGATAATTATAACATCATATGGCCATTTCAAAATAGCAAACCTAAAACATCTGTTAAGATAGCATGGCGCGAGTCTGAAGGGTAAAAAAAAGATTTGATGGAACGTATCTTCATGTTGATTGGCTATGTACCATTGTGCTAGTGGGGCCTCTAGTGGTTAAACATTTCAGGATTATCTCTTATTCCAAGCTTATTCCCAATTAACAGAGCATCGTAACCCCTCTAACATTGCATTATAGGGTGTGATGTTAGCATCAGGTGGTCCGTATGCTCGATTATTACATACCTAAATCCTATTAGCGAGGTCACCGGGGCGTCCCGTCATGCCCTGATAAAAGCTCTGACCAACCAGACCCTGAATTAATCCGCACGACAGACCTCGGACAAGAGACAGATGGCGCATTGTGGTACAACGTGCTGCTAAACGACTACTCTGTTAAGAGTAGGAAGAAGAAGAATACTATTACTTATATAAAACTATTATAAAACACAACTATGTTCCTGGCCGAGTGGAAGGTCGAGTTTTTTAAAAATTAAATTCGTTACCCATGAAGTTGCAATTCTACTATGTAGTAAACTGGAAAAGCATCTTCATGGAAAAAAGTGGTCCCCGTCGAACGCTGTTTAAAAAAACAGAAGAGTAATCGAGACATACGGAGTAGGCACTGACCTGTAATATCTATTTAGACAGATATCTATCTAAATAGTATATATGTGCCATTTATTTCCTCAATAAAAACATTAAAAAAACTTATGAAAAGCCTTAGTCAAAAATTCCGCCCCGTGTCAACCCTGGCGCAAAGGTCCCCATGACGCTCGCGGCATTGCCACGCTGAATCGCCACGGCCAACCTCTGCACCAAGAACGACCCGGAGCGGGGGTCACAGCCTCTCTCTCTCAGGCGACGGCCGACCACCCTGACAAAATCCCTTGCCTCCGATATATCTAAAATATCTATCTAAATAGATATTTTAGATATCACAGGTCAGTAATATCTAAATAGATAGATAGATAGATAGAAACACTTTATTGTACACAAAATCAGGAAAAGTAAAAATAACACGATATTTACAAAGGCAATATAGATATTAGCATCCTATCTCTTTTTAGTACAGTGACCACAGTAAAAACTATTAATGCTGGTAACACAAGTTACGATGATAAGAGACGGGATGCCCTACTCCCTCAGATTATCTATACTAATCTAAGCCTACTCCAGTATGTCTCGCTTACTCTCTTTTTTAAAAACAAGGTTTCGAACGAGGCCACTGTTTCTATGGAGATTTCTATACTATTCCAGTTACTTATCTTATGATAGGGGGCCGGGAATAATCCCAGCGGCACTTCGACCCTTGAGGATCTTTTGTGCCTACTCCATTTTACACACTGGTTATCTCAGTGTGCAGGTTTCCTCACGATTTTTCCGTCTCCGTTAGAGCAGTCGGTAAATGTACGTAAGTCTTCGAAAAATACGAAAAACTCATTGGTACATGGCACTGCACGGTTTCGAACCCGAACCTACCGCTTGGGAGTCCAGTGTTCTAGCCACTGTGCCACAGACGCTCTTATTTCCAGTTACTTACTTTAGTAAGTATAGGTATGCAACTTTTTTGGTCGTTACTAACTACGGCTTTTTTAACTCGTTACTAAATATAAATTTCCTGTGTGGAACTGTACAGTTGAATTCAAGTCCCAACTCAAATTGCTCAAATTATCTGAGCGCGTGAGTGAGCCCGTCGTGTCACGTCACGTGAACGTCACGTTAATGACATTTTCCCCGTTGCCCCATCTTGACGGTAAACGAAAGTACACCGCGCATAATAATGATGAAACGTTCGGTGTACTAACGTGTTAATCACAATTTCTTAATGTGGTGTAGTGTAAAATATTTTACAATAGAAGCATTACTGTTGATTTTTTTTCTCTTTTACTTTCATTTTCATGTCGCATTGAAAAGTTATCGATGTGGTGTCGATTCTGGTGACACTCGCGAAATTTAATCATCGCTTAACGAAACGTCACAATCACGTCAGCTCACTTCTCTTTTACACAACCGAACCGGGGCTGGATCTGGACCCGTATAAACCTAACCTTAGTATAGGAGTTGGAAACGACAGTTTCATTTAGTTTTAGCTTTAATGTTAGAATCAACACTATAGAATCAATTCATAATCATGCATGACAGCTTACCCCGCCAGTTGCACGAAACGTCTTTAAAGTTAAGTCTTCAATAAAATACATGCTATCCTATTCTACGCCATACCCATAGTCTCTATCTATCTAGATAGAGATGACACGAGACTTAAGGAACCCTTAACATTAAGGATGTTTATTGAAACTCACGGTTTATCTTTCATCCATCTTTGATAGAATTTTTTTTATTTTTTATTTACTACTAAACCCGCATTTGACCTCGATCTCGCCTGATGGTAAGCGACGATGAGGTCGACGATGGAGCATGCGGGTCCAGTAAATGCCTATTCACTCTGGCCTTGAAGATCCCAAGGTTGTAGGTTTCGGGGAATACAGACGTCGGCAGGCTGTTCCATTCCTTAGCCGTTCGCATAATGAACGAAGAAGCAAATCGCTTCGTACGAGCAGATGGGATATAAACAACATAAGGATGGAACCCCTCCCCGCGCCTGGAAGTCCGAAGGCGGAATGGAGATGCTAGAATTAGGTCGTGCAATTCCGATGCGCACTCTCCGAAATGTATCCTATTCAATACCGATAGACAGGCAACCTTGCGCCGATGTTCCAGACTTTGCAGTCTAGCTTCCACCAGCGATTCGTCACCTATAAGGCGCTTAGCGCGTTTCTCCACTGAGTCAAGGGCAGCCAGTTGGTACTTAGCTGAGCCGTCCCACAGGTGGCAGCAGTACTCCATGCACGACCGGACTTGGGCTTGGTAAAGGTTTAAGAGCTGTCCGCGTGAAGTACCGCCTAACCTTACTCAGGATGCCCAATTTTTTGACTGCGGTCTTAGCTTTTGACTCAATGGAGCGCCCAAAGTTAAGATTGGAAGTCAGATCCAACCCCAAAACGCTAAGGTAATTAAAAAATTCTAAGGTAATTAAAAAATTGAATAAGGCTTCTAACTTCTTTCCACCATTTCCGTCGATATTGATCCCGTTCCATAATTAATATCCCGTCGTTCGCTCGTTCGTCATTCTATCAGAAGAACAATAAATAGTTAGATAACATACATAATTCGGTATTTGACTTAAAAAAATATATTCCATCAATCAACTTATATGGACATCCTGAAGAAGGATCTAAAGTTCGTTTTTCGATATATCAACTAACATCAGAGATATTAATGGTTAAAAGTTAGTATAGCAGAGATGCTCTGTCCCTTTTTAACAAAACTATTCTTTATATGTAGCCAGGATCTGCTTTATGGCGCTACTACACCGTGACGTCATAGTGTAATATTGCCGGGTTTTTTCTATTGTCTGATTTTTGATTGCATGTAGCCATTTTATTTTTCAACGAATTTTTATTCTGTTTTCACATTTGTTTTCATATAGGTAAAATAAATGAATAAACAATAAATTATTTCTTTTTTTCTTAAAGTAAGTACACTACATAAGTAAATATATATATACAAACAGCGCGCCTCATCTCATCACAGGCGAAGCATGAGAGCTCGTTAGAGACAACCTGTGGCTCCATAACCAGAATACCGACGACACCAGTCTAATCTAATATTCTCTCATCAGGCTGCAAATTGCTCTAATGAAGCTCTGCATCGCTTCGTGTCGCAACTTTCTGGAGAAATTGTTAATAGTGAACTTAATTTACCAAAAATGTTACGTTAGTTTTTCAGCTCTGACTAGATACCTATACCTACGGATAAACGATCACAATCCACCATGGATTTGTAATAGTACTTACTTACTTACTATATCTTCATGCAATCCACCTATACCATGGGTATCGAGTGCAGGTAGGATTTAAAATCGTCACCAGTTTGTATGAAAAATAAAAATCGTCAATCGCCATATCGTGTGATATAAACCGAACTTAAAAATTACGTTTCGTTTCTACACCATCTAGCGGTAGTTTTCCATACTACAATGACTTCATGAGACTTCATGTTTCCTTGTTATCATCAGCCGTACGGTCTGCCAATCAGAACACAAGAGCGTATTGATTACTTGAACTGCCATTGGCTGTCTGTGAGAATTTTCTAAAAAAAGCCAATCAAATAAATTGTGTTATTCATTGTTTGCCACGCAAACGAGAACCGCTTGCAAAGAAAACAAATTTTCGAACATCCATCCATCTGTCATTCAGATGACTGTGTAATCGGTGTATACGCGTATCCGCTTTGAAAATAATTGTGTTTTATGGTGATAAAACGTAAGTAACATTATTAGAAGTGTATTTGCTGTATTCTTTAGTAGATCAATTCAATCATTGCTTAAGTTGATAGCTTTCTTTCACGGCGCCCGCTCTGGCCAAACTGACGTCATTGATTTTCATCACAAAAAGAAGTAATTCAACGGAATTCCACATGATTTCTTTCCATAATTTAACAAATTTCCTTTATTTCGTCTTTGTTACAATATTTTTAAAGATGTATCCCTGAAACGTGTTACACGAATTCTATTTCGAATAACCAAATTTGTAGTATAATCTACTTATTCAAATTTTAGTAGGTAATGACCAGTTTTAGTTTACTGTAGTTTAGTACAATAGATAGTTATTTAGAATACCATTACTCCACTTTCTATTGCTGCACAAAACCATAAAACAAATAACTGTACTGCATTACCCCAATTTTGACAATTACCCACCCATGCTTAATTGGGGCTATTAGGAATATGTGTCAGCTCCTTGCTACGTCGAAGTGACGCCCTAATTTGTGAACTCGACTAATAATATAACTTAGAAACAATATTCGTGTGAATAATGCTATTTATCTACTTATGAGCATACTCCCTGCTTTTCTAGATAACATAGATAAGATAGCCTGTGTACTACATATCTCAATCCTTCTCACATTCTATGTGCTCAGTAATAATCTGTTTTGCAATTGTTGTAGGTAAATCCCAACATGACGAGCCAAGTGCAAGCATTATACGACTTTACGGGTGAGCCCGGCACCACTGAGATGTCAATCACATGTGGAGAGATGCTAACTTTACTCAACACAGAAATTGGTGAAGGTTGGTGGGAAGGCAAGAACTCTAAAGGGGAAAGTGGCCTGTTCCCGGCGGCATATGTAAGGAAACTCGCTCCAGATGAATCAGTTCAGACCAAGACAGCTCCCCCAGCACCCAGGTACGACCAAGCTGCAGATGACTGGGGTGAGCAACAGTACAGTGCTGGTGACAACAACTATCAACGTACTGGTTCACAGGAGGATGGTTGGGATGATGATTGGGATGATGACACATATTCAGAAATAGGCCCTGGGCCTCCACAACATAAAA
Source organism: Hofmannophila pseudospretella (assembly GCA_947369225.1). NCBI lineage: Eukaryota > Metazoa > Arthropoda > Insecta > Lepidoptera > Oecophoridae > Hofmannophila > Hofmannophila pseudospretella. Next base: position 11,641,273 of record OX376316.1, read on the forward strand.
CTCAGCATAATCAACAAACTCCACTGACTCCTCTTCCAGGGATGCCTATCAATGATTACAACCATCACATAGATGACTCGGCTTCCAACTACGGTTCATCAGTAGGCACCGTTAGAAAAAACAAGTTTGCTCCTTCATCAAAAGTCAGCGGAGAAAGTTACCTTCTTGCCACTTTAAATGTGGAAGTGCCTGACTCAGACAAAGTTTACATTGTCCAGGAAGAGGATGGGTATGTGTGGCAACCAATAGCACAGCCCTACAATGTAACAGTTGCTTCTCCAAAAAAAGAGTCCAAGTTCAAAGGCATCAAAAGTTTCATTGCTTATCAACTGACTCCCTCTTTCAATAACATACAGGTCTCCAGAAGATACAAACATTTTGATTGGCTACATGAGAGACTACAAGAAAAGTTTTCTCTTATTCCTGTCCCACCGCTACCAGATAAAACAATTTCTGGCAGATATGACGAGCAGCTAATTGAGCGCAGGCGAGTACAGTTACAGGAGTTTGTGGACTGGATGTGCAAGCATCCTGTGCTGTCCAATTGTGAAGTATGGCAACACTTCCTCACATGTACAGATGAAAAGAGATGGAAAGCTGGCAAGAGACAAGCCGAGAGAGATAATTTGTTAGGCCTAAATTATTGTATTTCACTAGTTGTACCTGAAAAAGCTTTACTACAATCCCAAGTGGACAACATCACTGACTCGTGTCACACATTCATTATCAGCATGGATTCTTCAGTTAAAAATGTAACCAGCACGTGCTTCGCCCAGACTAAGAAGTTCCAAGGACCATACAAAGCTGATTGCCAGAAAGTCGGTGAAGCATTTTATAACTTAGGCAATGCCCTGAGCCTCGATGAGGGGACAATAGTGTCGACTTCTAAACTGACATCTGCCATAAAAATGACAGGTGGAGCTTTCATCGACATTGGTAAAATGTATGAGGAGCAACCAAAGTTCGATTTTGAGCCACTCGGTGACAAGTTCCATCTGTATAAAGGTGTCGTTGGTGGCTTCCCCGACGTGCTGGCGAACCATAAAAGTGCAGTGCAGAAGAAACGCGAATGCGAGAGACTGACGGCGGAACACAAGATGGAGGTGGCTCAGCTGAACGAAGTATTACGGCGCACCGACGTCATATCTTACGCGCTTCTTGCCGAAATCAATCACTTCAAGGCCGAAAGGACTGCTGACTTGAAAGTTACAATGCAAAAATTCTTGAGACAACAAATAACATTCTACAAGAAAATAGTTGATAAGTTGGAAACCACACTTCATCAGTATGATCAGTAGCAATGCAGTTTTGACTGAATTGTGGAATTGATAGTGTAGACACATTACATGGTGTTACTAAGTCGTTCCGAATGAAACAGGACCATTTCTTGCTAATTGCCTAACTAAATATGAAATTAAATGGTACTTTGTGTCTATAGGAATGTAATTATGATCCAAAGGATTGATAATTTTATTAGCATGTAACACGAATGAATTTAAAATGTGATGAAAATGAGGACTGAATGTAAAATAATGTTTATGCTACACAACTGTTTACTTTTTTATGAACTGATGCATTCTGTAAATATTTTTGCAAATCTGCAGTCATGGAATATTTTTTATCGCTTTATACAATACTATTTTATGTTAATTTACTAATAATCGGTCAATTATTTTGGGACATTATTTTGTCTAATTTTTGGATAAGTGTTGTATTATATTCCATTTTTATAAGATTATTTTAGAGCTGCTAACTATAAATAAATAATGTACTTCGTTATTATGTTTTTCAATGTGAGAATGTCTGTAATAGAAAGTAAACGGACGAGAAACCATCTAAATAAACTGTAAAACACGTAATCCCTAACTTCTAATTTGATCCTCATTTACTTAGTAAGTATTAACTGTCATGTTTTTTAAGAAATTCTTATGTTCCAAACATGTTATAATGATAAACTTTTTTTTTCAGGTGATTTAAAACCATGAACAGAAACATGCGAAGCCCGAGGTGAAACCAAAGAAGCCTGGATCACACCTACGTAGGTGTCTACTAGCCATGGCTGAAGATAAGAAGGATGGCAATGCACTGTTAGCTAAGAAGAAGAAAGTGAAACCGCGGAAATCGAGAGACGCTGACTGTTGTAGTGTTAACTTCCTGAAATGCGTTCTACATATCTTCAACGTCGTATTTTTGGTAAGACATCTTTTATTATAATACTAGCTGTCAGCACAGCATAACTAATAGTACTATATGTATCCGTGGCTGTTTTGTGTGTCACGATTTCACGGGTCTAGAATTTTTCTTTCAACATAGAATACAAACTTGACCTGTATTTGAACATAAAGATTAGATCAGCATTTAAAAAAAACTTTTCAGTTTGAAGAAAGTGAGTTGTATCACATGTACAGGTAGAAATGATGTCATTTGTATACTAAATTAGACAACCAGTTTAAAAAACAGTAATAATTAACCCGAGTTTTTATCTTATCACAAAACAATGATTTAGTGCAAACATTTAATTTAAATAAATAACAATGACTGACTGTGTAAAAACTGTGAACTGTGAAATCTATAAAATGAATAAGAACTTATAACTTTCCAACACTATGACATAAACACATCAGCATATATGCTGCCTGTATATAAATATATAATAATAAATTTTATTTTATATCCAAAAATATCAACATGGATAAGTATTCAGATAAATATACATAATATTTATCTGAATACTTATCCATGTTGATTGTTACAACTAAGTTGTAAACTTGAAACTTGTAATAAATAAATCAAAGTTGATAATTTCATAATATGAAGAACATTCCCCGGTAATGTGTAAATATATAGCTTTATACAACTGCGTACACTTTTGTTTACCATTGACTTTACATTGCAATGTCTATACGATTACAATGGGTACTCTCATCTAGGAAGATAATTGACCCTAATTTAGATACATTGGGTCACAATCCTCATTGCTAAGGTCACTTATATATAGAAGTCGCTCTACCAAGAATATTTCGACGGGTATTGTTTGTCCTTGTATTTTTTTTATTATTTTCTATCTAATCAATGAGATATACTAGTTAATTGTTAGCTTTAAGTATATAAATATATTGCATTTAGTTACCTTTGTAGTGTTAAAAATAGAGCCGAAATTCGTGCAAAAATTTAACACAAATGACTTTTCTTTGTAGATTAGTGTCTATTCTGGGAAAATAATATGTTTGTCAGCTTATCTTAACTTCAAAAATAAATATATCAAATGAGTTGGTAGTCAATTCCCTATTCCAACAATTTATGGGTATTTAGATAAGGAGACTGAACCCAACTAGATACTACGATCTACTAGTATGTCTTTATACTGTGCTAGTATCTAATATTAAATTTAAAGAAATATGTAATTAACTACGGATTACTCACCGATGAAAGTCTAAATCCTCGGACTAGTTTCGGCCTGTTCATCAGTAAGTAATCCTTAGTTAATTACATATTTAAAATGTCTCACTGTGGTTTCAATTATAACATTTAAAGAAAGTTAGGATTTAAAGTATTTCAATCTAAATAGTTCCTCAGATATATTTAAGAGAGTGTCGGTGGTCTAGTGGCTAGGACGCTGGACTCCCATGCGGGTGGTCCGGGTTACCATACAATGCCATGTACCAATGAGTTTTTCGGATTTTTTCGAAGACTTACGTACATTTACCGACTGCTCTAACGGTGAAGGAAAACATCGTGAGGAAACCTGCATGTCTGAGGAAATTAAAAAAGTTTCCGAAGGTGTTGTGAAATCCACCAATCAGCACTGGGCTGGCTCAGTGGATCATGGCCCGTACCCCCTTGTGCAAGGGGGGACCTGTGCCCCAACAGTGGGGACATTAAAAGGCTGATGATGGTGATGATATATTTCAAAGTTAATAAAAACTAAACGATTATGACGTTTTGTATGAAGTTTATGGCTTTTGTAGTTTACTAAAATACTAGTAAAAGCAACAAAAAAAATGTCCGATAGTAAGTAAACCATAGACCATTATCAACAGTTTGCAGGCATCGGCGTGCTAGTGGTAGGCGCGTGGACAGTCGCCTCGCGACACAGATTCGTGGCGCTCCTTCCGACGCCCACGTACGCGGCGATAGCGTACCTTCTGATCATAGCGGGGGCGCTAGGCGTGCCCATGTGCGCCCTCGGCTGCTGCGGCCTCAAGACTGAGAACAGAACCAGTTTATTGTGTGTAAGTATATTTGCTGCCCCCTTCTGTGTGTAACTAAATTTGCCGCCCCCTTTCCGACGCCCACGTACGCGGCGGTAGTGTACCTACTGATCATCACGGGAACGCTGGGGGTGCCCATGTGCGCCCTCTGCTGTTGCGGCCTCAAGATTGAGAATAGGACCAGTTTGTTGTGTATAAGAGGGTTTAACGCTCCGTTCCAAAGCCCACGTAAGTGATAGCGTACCTACTGATAAAAATGTACTTACCACAGAAATCGAACCAGTAGCGCCCTCTCCTCTAGAATGATAATGTGAGCACTGACAGCGAACGAAAAGGTGTGGGCAAATGCACTTATAGTTCCATACATTTGACATTTCAATGCCAGGCTCACATTGCATTTTTTTATTATTGTTATTTATTTATTTGAGGGTATTATCTATTTCATACGCCTTTTGCACCCGTATATTATGTATCTTATGATTTTTCCATTACCTGAAGGTTGCCTGGAAGATATCGCTTAAAGCTACACATTGTATTGTACCTCTCTTTATGTTGTATGTTTTTTTTTGTCCCGGGTGTGCAATAAAGTATATTTGTATTGTTCGCATGCGCCAACTGCCAGACGCGGTTTCCATATTAAAACTTCTCTAATCTACATAGGTTCTTTGGTTTGTCTGTTTCAGTACACTTACTTCCTGCTGATAACATTCCTCCTGGAGCTCGGTGCGGGCGGGCTGGCTTACTACTACGAAGTGGCTGTGGAGGACGAGCTACGGGCAGAGCTCAACAACACCTTCCTCTCTAACTACGCTCTCGACGCCACCATCACTGACGCCGTGGACCGTATGCAGGCCGAGGTAAGAGCCGTCCCCTCCCTCCTCTGAAGGGACCATAAACTGCAGGTGACCAGGACGAGTTGCGGGTAGAGCCATAATATCTCTGAATGACCCGAAGGTTAGCTGGGAGAAAATGCCACATGACATTAAGCTCGTCTATGTACTATCATGTACGAGCTCAATAACACCTTCCTCTCTAACTACGCTTACGACGCCACCATCACTGACGCCATCGACCGCATGCAGGCTGAGGTAAGGACTGCCTCATTTCACTTCATACATACTCAAACTCACGCCTGTTATCCGCTAAAAGTAGGCAGAGACGTAAGTATTTCCACCTGCAACGATCCTGACATACCATTCTCGCTTCCACATTCATCAATCGCTTTTGACTTTCCTCCTCAACTCAGCCCACTTTTCGCTCCCATATGACCTAGCTAGGCGTGATGAGTTGCGAACTACATCGCCACCGTGTACACATTTTTTAAACACGAGATGGCCGTGGAGGCCGTGCTCAACAACACCTTCCTCTGTAACCTTTCTCCACCGTTCTCTCTGCTTCAGTTCCTTAGTTATATTATAATAGGTAGACCATTGACGTCACATTTATAACTACCGTCATCGAAGTAATGTGTCCACTTCTATGTGTACCGTATTTCTTGCGAATAAAAGTCATTTCATTTCATTTCTCCCTGGAGACTCAAAATCCACCCACCACACAAACCATCCCAGAAACCTTACCACTAAAACATGTGTCCTGAACATATCGACATTGTTCGAATCGTTTTGACTATACAAAACAAACATATATCAGTAATCACTCTAGATATAATCGTAACTACTAAATCAATCATTCGCTGATTATAACCGGCTTTGCATTATGTGCAGTAAATTAAATCAGTAATGTTTATTTCCAGTATTATCTGACCTTGAATGTATTTCCTGCACTCTTTCACATAAGTAGACCTAGACCGTGATAAATTCAGATTTGCCTTGAAGGTTTCTAGTAGTAGAACTCAAGGAAGAACATCTAAGCTATTCCTAAACCTCCCAAGTCCAGTATAAAGAAGATAATGGAGGTACTTGATATAAACATGACAATGTGTACAAATATTTACTGTGATAATGATGTAGTTGGTGATTTGATGAGTCACTACAAGCAACTACAACATGTATGATTCATAATTTTGTCTTATGGCTTGTTTACATTTGGTCAAGTGTATAGCGAAGTGGGTAAGGTCAGTGGCGTGAGCCTGTTTCAAGTAGAATGGCGAGTGCCTGGCCAGTGACTTTACACTATAACCAGTCAAACTATATTTTAAGTACTCTCCCAAACCAATAGCCAAGATGTGTTGCGGAGGTTGCTGCGGTGGCTGCTGCGGCGGCTGCTGTCGTCCCTGCATAACACGTGCTGCACGAAAATCTGATAGTCTACGCGGTGGCGTCTTGCGTCGAGTCCTGCTGACGTGCCATGGCGTTTGCGGTGACTACGTCGACGCAACCACGCCTTAATGTAGTTCAAACTTAAGTCTTCTCCAAACAGTGCCGTTTTGTGGAAATAAACTAAAATAAACATAATATTTGGATCTACTGGTAAATTGATTCGCCACTCTCCACCGGTTTACAGCACTGTTCTAACCTAACTCACGACTTACCCACTTCGCTAAACACTTGACCAAGTGTAAACCAGCCACTAGAATTTTTATTTGACTTTAGAACACTTGAGACTGGAACTTACAATTCATGAAGAAACATCTGTTCAAATTAAGACCCATGTGATAATCCCTGACATCTTAACGCCTTTTCAACCATGTTCGCGTAGGTATGTACAGTGACAGAAAAAATAATGTATACATATTTACAACCTTGTCACGTTCAAATCATGCGTCACGGCATACATAAAATTGTTAGCATTTTTAACAAATGACAAGTTGTAATTTAATTTAATAAAGTCCAAAAGTATACCCATTATTTCTTTCATCGCCATACTCGTATTGGTAGAGTAAGAAGATCGGGAATGGGTGTTTTTATATTAGACGATAACAACACCGACACGACACCGATATGTATGGAGTGAAAGCGCCTAGTACTAAATCGATGAGATTTGATATCGTTTTTTTTTTTTTATATTCAACTTTTACACAGTTACAGTAAATACAGTAATATATAAATGTATACCGCCAAATTGCTTAGCAGTTTATCGGCGGACTTATTGCTCCCTTTTATAAATATAGTATATTATAGTAAACGTAGTGAGTACGCGTCAGCGTCACACACACATATAAACACATTATAAATCACTAACCTAATATATAATTCCCTACCTACTATTAACTAACACTAAAATAAAAACCGGTCAGGTGCACTGCATTAATACATACGAGTATGTATAGGTATAATACTCTGCATCCCACCCATTGATGCATGAATAACACTGGTGGTGTCCGTTATGCCGGTTTCTCCCGTCTGATTTATCTTATCATGTAGTGTTTTTGCTGTTTTTGATATATTAATTAATTTGGTAGATTCAATTTGGTTTTTAAAAAGTATTTTTTAAGTTTTATTTTTATTTGTTTTTTGGTGCAGGATTTATTTTCTGTTATATCTTTCGAGATATTATTAAATATTTTTGGAATTTTAAGTTATCGTCTAATGTGAAAACGCCCAATGGATTACTCAATACTCAATATATTTATTGCTTTATGTGGTTACATATTTTAGTTTCCGCACGCACACAAACCCTGTAAGGGCACTACAATTAAAATTAAAATATGTAATTATAAAAGTAAATTATACAGTTACTGAGGGGCCAGCTGAAAATCAGCGCTGTGGCTTGCCTCAGCATTATGCTGAGCTGGTGTACCCTTTTTGGTACTGTACCACACCAGATGTTCTGTGCTGCATGTATTAAACTTTGTATACCTCTGTATTGTGTTCTATATTCTGGTGTTTACAGCGCTAAATAAACGTTTTCAATTTCAATTTTATTAAATAGAAACATTAATTCTAGGTAAATTATTATATATCTTACACCTTATATTCAAAGAACTGTTGCATGTTATAAAAACATTTGTCTATTAGAAATTTCTTTAAGTTGTGAAACGATTATTCATTTTCTATTTCTCGGTTCCTCTGAGGTATTTTATTATAAATTTTGATTGACATGTTGTATGCGCCTGACTCTACAATGTGTAATTTAGTAGGTGGTAAATCTAATGTATCCTCATTAAGCCGATTAGAATATATGACATTCACATGTTGGTATATAATTTCAGTTCAAATGCTGCGGCGCGGTGCGGTTCTTGGACTGGCGGCGCAGCGCGTGGCACGAGCACGACCCTCGTCTCCTCGTGCCGGACTCGTGCTGCAAGACGGTCACCAACCGCTGCGGCGCCAGGGACCACCCCTCCAACATACACTACAATGTATGTATAGAATAGAAAAAAACCGAAGCACGATTCTGATCATGCCTACACTTTTGAGCATAGACACTTACGGCACTGAAAAGTGCGAAAAGTGTTACATTTTGGTGTCGATCGGCGGTCTTAGCGTTCCGCCCGTCCTGAATAGGAAAACAGGGTTCCCTGTCAAAACTTTATTTCATCAACACTTTACAACACAGGTACACAATCGGCAAAACACATGGGGATACAAGAAAACACATTCCATAGCCGCTTGACTTTTGCATATCCATCGTGCCAGAACGCCCCCGTCTCCCAGGACTGCATTTATTTCCGACGGGTAGTAGGTATAGCTAGAAATGGCTTAGGTGTCCCTATGTTCAAAGTTACCCTCCTCTAAGACCTCAATTGTGACTTCACCAGGTGAAGGTAACATTGAAGTTGAATCCTTCCATTCCATTTACATTTCCCCTTGTAACACCAACAAAAAATAATTATACCCCCATGGAACAATTCGGCTTTGTTCCCAGCAGTTCTGTTAACAGAACAAGTGGGAAGCAGTTCCCACTCGTTTCTGGTACAAAAACAAAATTACCAATTGTTCTGTTAGCAGAACTGTTTCAACAGAACTACTGGGAACAAAGCACAATTCTACTGTCCATTTTTTTAATAAATTGTCCTAATTCGGTATTTGACAAAAAAATTATTCCATCAATCAACTTACATGGACATCCTGAAGAAAGATCTAAAATTCGTTTTTCGATATCTCATATAACATCAGAGATATTAATGATTTTAGTTAGTACTGGAGAGATGCTCTGTCCCTTTTTAGCAAAACAGTGATGAATCCTTTGTAATCTTACCGCACAAATAATCTTATTCTTATATGTAGCCAGGATCTGCTTGAATGGGGCTATTACACCGTGACGTCATAGTTTAATATTGCCGTTTCTTTCTATCGTTTGATTTTTGATTGCATGTAGCTGTTTTATTTTTCAACGAATTTTAATTCTTTTTCCATCAACATTTGACCATCAATTTGTCTGTTTCTTAATTTTTAAGAAATGCATTTATTATTTGTTACTTGGAAACTACCGAATTAATGAGATTTTTTTAGTAGTGGCACTAATTTCGCTCGGCTACTTAATGAAACTTCCGTATCGTTCCCCAGGGCTGCATCCGCCAATTCACCAACCACATTCGGGACCACCTGATCATCCTGGCGGCGGTCGGAGTGGGCATGTCAGTCATTCCCGTGTTCGGGTTTCTGTTCTCGTGCGTGCTCTACGTCAAGATCAAACACGTCATTGACTGACCTCGGCCGAGGCCTAAGCCTTCGGCCTCCAACCGTAAGGTGAGCATAACCTAACCGAGCCAGGAGGCCAATTCTCAAAAACGGGATATATCGAAAATCAATATATATCACGAAAAAACTGACTGCTAAGGACAGAGAGAGAGGCCGATTTTACCCGATACCCGAATGTTTTTCTAAGAGTACACGCACTGTACTGGCTCTTCTTTATACACTGCCGAAACATATCAACGTCGAAACGAAGATATTTGATACATTTATTTTTTAACCCCGACCGATCGAGGCAAGGCTGTCTGTTTGTCTGTGGCATCATAACTCGAGAACGGATGGTCCCATTTGGACCCGGTTTTTTTTATTTAATAGAGAATTTTGTCGGCAGTGTTCTTAGCTAGGTCTGATAAAAATTGGACCAGTGGTTTCTAAGATCTTGGAGTATCTTTGATGTCAGACGGGATCTCTGGAACGGTAATAGTTAGATGGTTCGAGTTTGAGCTCAAATGTTTAGGTTCATGGTGCGTCTCCGACATCTGAAACTTTGAGGATCTGATGATGACCAGGAAAAAGTTAGTGAACTTCAATTTCACAATATGAAACTAGAAGAATTGGAAGATTATCAGCTCTCCGAATAGTTAGATGGGGTCAGAAGATTTTAGTTCGAGAACGAACTAAAGTTATAGAGAATTCAAGAGAAAAAATAATTAAAGACGGCGGTCAAAAAATAAATAAAAATTATGTGGAGCTAGGTATTTTAAGATAGCCATGGCGAGGCTGAAGGCCGAGTTCCGCGTAGGGCGTAGCCCGGAGCGTCCCCTCCGCCTTTAGGCGTCGCAGGTCTAGCCTGCTGAATGTTCTCAGCCATGTCAAATGAAAAATGGATCAGTGGTTATAAGATCTTAGAGTATCTTGGGACGTTGGAGAATGATGGGTTCTCTGGAACGGGAACAGTTAGGTGGTTCGAGTTTGAGCTCAAATGTTTTGGACCAAGCAGCCCTTCTCACATCTGGAACCTTGAGGATCTGATGATGAAAAAGGGGTCTCCACAATGATACGTCGGGGGTTTCTTAAACTTTTAATTTAGAGTTATTGCTTATTTTCGTAGGTGTTCGACAAGTCAGCGTCAGTAGGCGACTTATCGAAGCCCGCGCGCAGCTCTCAGCGGCGGCCGAAGGTACCCGAGCGGCCCCGGACCAAACGCGTCAAGCGCCCCCCCTGTCCACTCCACCCCGCAGGCGGCGGGGCGCGCGTCGACGGTGACGTGCCTATATCGACTATCTGTGACAATCTCAGTGTCTAGACTTTAGACTAGTCTAAGTCTAGTCTTTAACCAAATGTACAGTGTAAAAATGGATTCATGTAAAACCAAATAACCAAAGATTTTGAAATTCACCGTATGTACGAGGTGAGGTCTGTTTCCAGCCTGTCAAAGAAAAAGGACACTCAAGGTCATAAAACTATTTTTAATATAGTCTCCATCTATTTCAACACACTTTTCGGATCGTTTAATTAGCATTTTATCCCAGTATAAAAATAGTCCGAAGTTTTGTCTTCAAAATGGGTGAAAACCGCAGTGGACACTTCATCATCAGTGGAAAATCTTTGACCCCTTAAGTCTGACTTGAGTTTTGAGAATAAATAGTAATCACTGGGAGCCAAGTCAGGACTATAGGGTCGGTGGCGAATTTCAGTGAAGCCACATTTTGAAACAGCAGCTTTCGCAATGGCGGCGGCGTGGACCGGCGCACCTTTGCTTATTTTTCCACGACGTTTCTGCTTAATTGCTTCTCGTAACTTCTCTATAAGGTGAGCATAATAGCTTCCAGTCACCGTAGTATTGCGTTTATTTCAATGTCTATAAGCAATATTCCTTGGCAATCCCATAATATTGTAGCCATAATCTTTTAGTGCACTGGGTCAAATTTGCCTTTCTAGGCTTCACCAGAACAACGCCAGTCCATCCACTCTCTTTTGGAAAGGGGATCATAATAAAGAACCATAGTTACATCTCCAGTAACAATTGACTCTAGAAAATCGTTTCCATTTTTCTGAAAAACCTCCAAAAGTTCCTTGGAGCACGCTCGTTCATTTCGCTCTACACTTGAAAGAAGTTTTGGCACACACCTCACACTAACTTTAAGTGTATTTTACTTTTACTTTATTCATATGAAGATGTTCATGAAGAATTCCAAGGACTGGAGTTTAACTTAAATTAAATTCGAAGCCTGCTCTATTCCAACTAAACTACCTGATCCAAAGGCTCATGGTACGTAATGAATGAGGTTCGCATAAAGCAAACTATTTTTTTTAAATTGAGACAGTAAAAAAATTGGTGTTTTTGTCTTGTTACCTTTATTTTGCTAATTTATTATGATTGATTATTTTATTAATGATAACCACTAATCGGAGTAGGTAGGGCTCTTTCGGGTCAATGTCCTCAAAGGTTATATTAATATGGATATGATTTCGGGATCCCGTTTTAAGTTATCGAGCAAATGTTGTAAATTACTTTTATAAACCTCGCCCTTACTCGGCGGATTACGATTTTTTTTAAATTGTGAACTTACGAACTAGTTAAAACACTACCATAGGTACACTAGCGCCATGAATCTTAAAAAAAATATTTCGCCACCAATCTTAAATGTGTATCAAAACAAATATAACGTTAAAAATCTAAATAATATATTTATTCAATCCCGGAAATCCGGGGATTATTGGGCATACTTATCCATATTATAACCGTATGTGGCAAGTACCAAAAACAGCCCTACCTACTCCGATCATAGATGATAACTTATGTTTGATTTATTAATTGAACAAAAATTTGTACGCTTTCGGGCAGAATATGGTGATACTGAAACACAACGTAACATCTTCATTACCCATATTTACAAATAAATTATATTTCAATTTCTATTTCTTCTATTTCTAATATTTGTTTCATAGTTTTACACGAATTCAATATCATAAAGTATTAAATCCCGACACAAATCAGAACAGTATTTTAAAATTCAAAGCGCTACTAGTCCATATAAGTTTTGGAAATGAGATGAAACATAATCCGAAGTGAATGGAAACTTGTACAGTGGAAGACATCAAACTATACTCCGTAGAAGTACCTTGTCGCAATAAGTTTTTGTTATGATTCACTGACATTCATTATGAATGTTTCAAACAAGTTTTTGTTATGATTCACTGACATTCATTATGAATGTGTCCAACAAGTTTTTGTTATGATTCACTGACATTCATTATGAATGTGTCCAACAAGTTTTTGTTATGATTCACTGACATTCATTATGAATGTGTCCAACAAGTTAAACCGACAAAGTACTTAAAGGGTATGAAACCTGATGTGTTTTCCACCGTAACCTAAAACAATACATACTAAAAAGTCTTAGTAAGACGAGGTAATATAATCCGATTACAAGGTACAATTTGTTTGTCTGATTTGTGTCGGATAATGTAATATTCATTTCTTGACTGTGTTCATCGGATGTTAACGGTATAGAATATAAACGATGTTCTTGTATAGTCGTAGCGAATAGTAACCATGACCGAATTTATGTCTAAATGTATCTAAGTCACGTTCGAATAATAGGAAAACGTTAGAAAATAGAATACATTATTATCCAACAGGCATAGTGTGAAATCTGTAGTTATTACAAGATTGCTATAAAATACGGAGCATTTATTTTACAACTTTCGGAACAAAAATCGTTTTTTTTTTAAATTGTCATAAAAATTTAAATTAAAACTAACAATAACACTATTATAAAAGATAGTTTTTAATTTGTAAATAATGCAGATTTGATAGTATGTCTGTATCTATATTATACTAATATTAAATGGTGCTATATTTTGTTATAAATACGACAAACCATTGTGTACTTAATGTAGGATCGCGTATAAATTATGAAAAAAAAAACGAATCATCAATGGATTCATGGCAAAAAATAATCAAACATAAATGTAGATTAACAAATTGCATTGTTTTGTTCAATTTAATGCCACATTTTAGATTTATTCATTCTATAATCTGAATAAAAATTATATAGAAAATGGAAATTTTACCCACTATATGTTTCCTTCGTTCGGTTAAAGGCAGATTCTGGTTATGGCAGATTCTTGTTAGGGCAGAAGTACAAGTCATCATAAACTTGTTAAAATATATTTATTAGTAACTAAAATAAATATATTTTAACAATTTTATGATGACTTGTACTTCTGCCCTAACAAGAATTAGTTATACAGGCTGTAACAAAAACACCTATAGATCCGAAAGGGGTGTGGTGTAGCTTTTGTATGGAACAGCTGCTTTTTTTCGCGATTTAAGAGTTAGCCCCAAGTTGTTCAGTTATAGATTCTGAACACGTTTTGGCTCTATAGGGGTTTTTTGTTAGCCTATGATTTAAATGTTCCGGAATCTCTTTTATAAGTTTTAATTCTTTTGAATCTCCTAAGTGTGTTGTATCACATTAATGAACACCTTTTAAATATTTTTCCACGTAAGTAAATGTTGTTGCAATAATAAATAAAATGAAAATTATCTTAGATCATTAATATATGTGTACCCAAATATATATAGGTAAGCTAATGTGCCTTATAGAGTTTAAGATTGTAGATATCTTTATTATTTATAAAATGTTTATATTGAGGGTTCTGTACAAAATCAAGAGGTTAATTTTTCCGCAGAGGAATAGCTTCACAATAGATCCAATACTATTTTACAATTATTTTCTGTAACAGGAAAAACCTAATACGAAGAAGGTATAAAAAATATAAAACCTTAAAAATTGTCCTTATTCATAATCACAACAAAACTTATAGTAATAAATTATATACAGGGTGTACCATTGAGATGGGTCAGTATGGAGAACTCTGAAACTATAAGAGATAGAGAAATATGTTCTAAGGAACCATGTCGTCGATATTTTAGAGTTACGAAAAACTGCATTCATACGTTTACAAAAAAACTCATACACGACTCGGGATTCGAACCCGGTCATTTTCAGAAAAAATACGTATTATTTAATTACATAAATTGATAGTGTAGGTTGTAAGAAATAAATGTGTGGATTTCTAAAAAAAATGCTACATTTAATTATTTTATGCTATTCCGGAAGTTTTGTTATCTATCATATAAGATTATATTTAGTTTTTTTGTAAATCTATGAATGCAGTTTTTCTTAACATTGAAATTGACGACATGGTTCCTTAGAACATATTTCTCTATCTCTTATAAAGTGTCTTTCAAATAGAGCGGGTCGATGTTAATAATTTGTGGCGGCCATTTTGTTTTGGTGACATCTGTCAAATCTGTTGTTTCTTATTCAGTCACTGATGCCAAATCACCATGACAAGTTACACGGTTCAGCAGCATGTGCAAATGATAAAACTTTATTATCAAAATGAGTGTTCGTTAGTGCAAACGTTGCGCGCATTGCGCCCATTTTACGGCAAACGCGGTGGCCCTTCAAAGTCTACTCTCCAACGATTGGTGATCAAATTTGAGTCGACCGGTTCGGTAAACAACCAACCAACACCTTTACGTCAAAGGAACGCCAGATCGGCCGAGAACATCGCCGCTGTACGTGAGAGTGTTCAGGAGACTCCGAGGCAGTCGATTTCTCGCCGTGCACAAGAACTCGACCTTTCGCAGACTTCAAATTGGAGAATTTTGCGTCGGGACTTGGGCCTGCATCCGTACAAGATCCAACTGACCCAAGAGCTCAAAGTTAATGACCATAGACAACGCCGTATGTTCGCTGAATGGGCTTCGGAACGCTTGGAAGAGGACCCCGATTTTGGCCGACAAATAATCTTTAGCGACGAGGCACATTTTTTGATGAATGGTTTTGTTAATAAGCATAATTGTCGTATATGGGATGACCACAACCCACATGAGGTTCACCAGGTGGCAATGCATCCACAAAAAGTTACTGTTTGGTGCGGATTTTGGTCTGGCGGCGTCATTGGTCCGTACTTCTTCGAAAACGACGTTGGCGAGGCCATCACTGTCAACGGCGAGCGCTACAGATCAATGATTAACAATTTCTTTTGGCTTGAATTGAACAATATGGACGTGGACGACATGTGGATCCAGCAAGACGGCGCTACGTGCCACACAGCGAACGACACAATGGACATTCTGCATGAACGGTTTGAGGGTAGCGTTATCTCTCGCAGAGGTGACGTGAATTGGCCACCAAGATCGTGTAATTTGACTCCGCTAGACTTTTTCTTGTGGGGTTTTCTGAAGTCGCAGGTCTATGCCAATAAGCCACAATCGACCGTTGCCCTGAAAGCCAACATAACACAGGCCATCGCTCAGATTCAGCCGGATCTATGCAGCAGAGTCATTGAAAATTGGACCTCTCGGATTCGTGCCACCATTCGAAGCCGTGGCGGACATTTGAACGATGTTATATTCCATTCATAATCGCATAAAAGGGCCTTTCAAATAAAAAAAATATTTCGTTAATATCTCACACACATCTTGTTTTATTCAATTTTAACATCGGCCCGTCCTTGTTGAAAGACCCTTTAGTTTCAGAGTTCCCCATACTGACCCATCTCAATGGTACACTCTGTATAGTAGTAAATTATATAGTCTTTGCTTATAACTAGTTATAACTTATAACTATTGAAAATAGTTTCTCATTATTTTTTTGTCCTCATGTACGAGTATGTATAGAACCCTCTAGATATTTTGACGTTTCATTAATTTGTAAGTTTCAATTAATTTCGTTTAATTTTGTCGTAGATAATTAACCAAAACTACCAAAAAATTGTCGTAATTTAATTTGTACGGGTATTTTTATGTAACAAGTCTTCTCTAACACTTCTTTCACAGAGTTTTTAATTCTTGTTCTAATGTAACTTTAAAGTTCTCGTTATTTAATACAATTTTAACAAAACACTTGTGATATCATTTATTATAGTCATAGAGGTGATTCCTACTTTACGATTGCGTATCGATTTTATTTTAAAATAATTCTTCCTTGCTCCGTCTAGGTTTGTAATGTACTTATACGAACATTATTTTTGGTCAGATTTTTTTATGTGAGTCTCGTAAAACAAAATTCTGACCAGGAATTTATATAAGTATGTAGATTTATCAAAAGCATTGCCATGGGTTTTCTTTTTTTTATGAAAAAAAATATACGAACATTATTTTTGGTCAGATTTTTTATGTGAGTCTCGTAAAACAAAATTCTGACCAGGAATTTATATAAGTATGTAGAGTTATCAAAAGCATATTGCCATGGGTTTTCTTTTTTTTATTGAAGATGAATAACCGAACTACAGAACAAGTCTCAGTAGTTCGGTAAATTTTACAACCGAACTATTGAGACTGAGAGGGTCTCAACAGTTCGGCACCGGACAAAATAACCGAACTACTGAGACTAAAGGAAAAATAGTTCGATTTCGCGCACTCTATTATAATCCTGTTCGGGCTTTACTGTATCTACGCAGATGATTCTTGCAACTAGCACCGACTAAGTGAATCGTAGATTTGACATGTAAGCAGGAAAATTACTTCTAGCGATGAGCAATACATAGTTCATAGTTTGCGTAAAAAGTTAAGAACCGTTTCGTCGAATAGCGAAACACAAATACATTATGCAAATTATAGAATTCGTACTAGAACGTGTAAAGCGTGATCGCTATCAAATAAACCTATATCGATTACAAAATTAGGCCCTTGAATTACTTAACGATGCTCCTAATGGGTTTTTTACAACGTTACCTACTGCAGTTTAAAACTACTCTGTTTTGTAGAAAGTCGTGGTTTCAGTTAGAAGTCATACCTGCGTTCGAAAACATGACTATAAAATTCGTTGTAGCATTTTTCATAGTGCTAAAATTGGTGTCATCAATGAACATTCCATTTCTTGGTAATCGAGGACAAGAACCTCAAGATAACACTCGTCCGTACCAGTCGCCGTTTTCTCTCCAAAATGTCTTCTCTTCAACCTTCGGAAATCCATTCCAAAACATAAACAAAATGATATCAGGAGATACACCGACAGGACAAAATAATTTCATGCAGAAGAATCCCTTTACAAGTGCAACTTCTTCAAACTCCAACCAGCAATCACTTATAAACTTTATCCAATCAAAGATACCTCATCCTTTGGAGCATTTCGAAGATTTCCTCAACCCGCAGTTGAATAAAATCATTGCATCTTGGCCTTTTCAACCACACGGCATATTCCAGCGACCTCAACAGAATCAAGGTGAACCCGGAGGTGAACAATCGAATACCCCATCAAATGCAGGAGGTCTTCCGTTGTTTGACCAAGGAGTCGATACAATGAATAATGCACTCGGCCAAGCAACTATTAAACCAGTTGAAGAAGTCAAGGAAAACAACGAAGATTACGATATAGACATACGTAGAGAACGTAATTAGTTCCCAACGACCATTGTTAATGCAGCCGACATATTTATGGCACAAAATGTTTAAATTGAAACAAAAAGATATAAATGTTCGTCGAGCTTGGTGTACTCAAGGTTAACGGACAAGAAATAAGTACGTATAAAATAAGTCGTTACAATGTTGCTTGGTTTTTTACAACGAGTTAAAAAACCAGGAACATCTTTTGCTATAGGTAGTAACTTTATAGTGAAAAAGGCCCTCTATTTACGAGTAGCTTTACCTACTTCAAATGCATCTGGTATATCCTTTTCTAGTATATAGATAGAAACACTTTATTATACACAAAATCAGGAAAGTAAAAACTACAGGAAATAAGGTAAGGTAATAAGTATTCAGGTTAATTGCTCGTACTTAAGTAGTTACCTATACCTACATATTTATGAATTATGTATAAAAAAAATCCTCATTAATTATTTATTTATTCGCGTGTCGTAAATTTTCTCGATTCTCGCATTGCAAATGACCGGTCTCGGGACAAGATACAATTAATTATATTTGTTTCGTTGAAGATAGATTAAAGTGATCGTGATGCGGTGAACTACCGCTTCCAAACAGGTTTTAAATCGGATCATTATCAAACGAAGACGAGCTGACCGCGTCAGTTCTCCTTTAGGTACACAACGCAATACATCCTGTCCGGTAGCAAACAAATGTGATCAATAAACTGTAGTGAAAATGAAGGAAGGCATTGTGTTTTTCGTTTTAGTATCCGTGGCGCTTGAATGTAACGGTCACCTGCTGACGGATATTTTGGGAAGCGCGCACAAGCATGTCCATGACACGGTTCATGGCGTCGCTAATACGGTGCTAGGCGGGTTCAACGTCAACTTTGGAGCACACATCGGCGCACACGCAAACGATGGACAAAACCAAATGCCCATGTACCAGAACAAAGTACCCCCAGAAACAGTAGTGGTTGTGGTAGAAGAACAATCAAACAACGACTACGGGCCAGGACCAAACCAACAAGGACATGGACAAAACAACTACCCTAACTATAGACCAGAATATCCACAAAATGGACACAATCATCCTAATCATGGAGATTATCATCACAACGATAACTATAATCAAAACGGCTATGGACCACCCAATCAACAAAATCAATACGGACCACCTAATCATTACAATCAATATGGACCACCTAATCAGAACAACGGACCGCCTAATCAACATAACGAATATGGAAGACCTCCACAGATGCCATATGGAAGGCCACCGTATAACAACTATGGAAGACCCCAGCACAATAATTATGAACCTAGTATTACTGAGAATAACTTAACACCCACTCAAGATAATCAAGGACGACCCGAACAGACCGAGTCCGGACTACCCAATCAGAACAACGTTGAAACTTCAGAAGTCCCGAACGGCGGAGAACAAAGCACGCAACATTATGGCTCGATTCATCCTCCAGGAAATGAGGAAGAACAAAAACCGGAACCTAAACCTACTGAAAATAATGTCAGTGTAAAACCTACTAAAAAGCCAGATGATGAGCCACTATTCGTTCCTCTCAATCCTAACGAATACGTATACGGTGGTGATAAAATTAATATCACCGCTCCCAAACGGGAGACCGATGATAAACCTTCTAACGATAAAGCTTCAAACGATGATGAAGATCTTCCTATAGACATAAGGTTTCAAGATCAATAAGTTTATAGATTTAAAGTTAAATTATCCTAAGTAGCCAAGTAAGTATTTTACCTTTTGTAATATTAAAATAATGGCTACGATTTTATATTAATCGTTTTACTATCAAATACTTACAACCTACAGAACCATGAAATTGGAAGGAAGCTTAGTTCCTTTCATACGATTTCATGGTCGATAGAGTTTTTTCCTGTAACTCTACCTACCTCGATATGGAATAAAACCGCAACCGCAATGTTTTATGATGTAAAAAAACATAGATAAACAGACGTCTGCGTAAATGTAAATTAGTGGGGATTGCCAAAACAGAGCATCATAAGGTTGCCTACAGAAGTACCGTGCCGTAATCATTAACGCCTGGTCGGATTGTCTGCGTTAAGGAGAATACCGAACTAGTTTCTCGTGTCCTTTCGACTTTAACCGTTAACATTCTCAGTTTATTATAATTAGCAAAAGTTGCAGAACTACTCCATATGCAAGAAATGAATACAAGTTTCTTTCCTGATCTCGCCTGCGTCGTCGAAACTCAAAACTCTTTGTTTACTTGGACCTTTATACCTTATTAGTCACATAGTAAACTTTTCCACGTCTTTTCAGACCGTATCTGAATAGATTTGCCCACTCATTGTGCTCACGAAACCGTCATTAGCGTAATTAATCTTGACCTTAAGTGCAAAAACCGTGGAGACGAGTGATCAAGCCGCCAGTTCCTCATTTATTACGCGACCAGCTGTTTCCCAACGAGCATCATTGTGCTCTGATTTCAGTGAAAATACCTCATTTTATTATTCCCAGTGCCTCGTCAAAGAGGTTGCAGAAATTATCCTGTAATGATTCGATTACTCGTTGTAACGTGTGTGTTGGCATTAGGGAAAATAGTTGGACAGGAAACTTATGTGCCTCAGTTTGTAGGTAGGCAAGTCATATCCATTCTGCCACCGTCCCCGAGAGACTATACCCGCCGATTCCTGGCTGTACCACCGCCGCCACGGCTTCGGAACCCAGCGCAGGTTAACAACCAGTTTG
The DNA here is from genome assembly GCA_947369225.1 of Hofmannophila pseudospretella. Classification (NCBI taxonomy): domain Eukaryota; kingdom Metazoa; phylum Arthropoda; class Insecta; order Lepidoptera; family Oecophoridae; genus Hofmannophila; species Hofmannophila pseudospretella. Next base: position 11,662,158 of record OX376316.1, read on the forward strand.
TGACCAGTAACGGAAGTGACAGTGACCTTCGGCCGCAGTTAGCCGTGAAGGAGAGTCAACCGAGGCAGCAGTTGTTTATACCGCGTAGAGTTACAGATAGGATGAACGGGAACCAACCATCGGTTAGAAATTCAAACGGTGGCGAAAGGAATTCGTCTGGCGGTCAAAATAGTGACGTGAATGATAAAGTTAACTTCGAGGGGGGGAAAACTGGACGTGAAAAAGTGAGCGTAACTCCGAAGTTGCCGCCGATTGCCGTGGCTCAGCCGAATGTCACGAGCCAACCGGGACAGCAGGCCGTGCCGCAAGTAACACTGGACCAGCGCGCAAACTTCGATGGTGAAAAGTGTCCCACCGGGTATATCAGAATAAATGGATCCAGCGAGTGTGTGCAGACTGACTAGCCCTTATAAGGCTCGCTTGCGCTAAAATTTAACCCTGGGTTAACTCGCGATATGTCTGTGCTTTTCATACAAAATAGCCGTCGGGTTAGAGTTAATCCGAGAGTTAACGGTTCGTGCAAGACGGCCTATTAATTAGAAGACTTTTATCTTACCCTATTTAAGTTTTGTAATTAGGTATGTATAATTTAATAAAACAATTTTAAGAGTAGGTTCTATCAATTATTCAAAATGGGGTCGTCGTCCAACGTTTTAACCCCCGACCGATCGAGGGAGGAGGGAGTGTTTGTCTGTGGCATCATAACTTAACAAAGAATGATCCGATTTGGACCCGTTTTTTTTATTAAATAGATAATTTTGTCGAGAGCTAGGTCTGATAAAAATTGGATCAGTGGTTTCCGAGATCTTGGAGTATCATGTCAGATGCTATCTCTGTAACGATAATAGCTAGATGGTTCGAATTTGAGCTCAAATGTTCAGGTTCTTGGTGCGTTTCCTACATCTGAAACCTTGAGGATCTGATGATGACCAGGAAAAAGTTAGTGAACTTCAATTTCACAATATGAATCTGGAAGAACGTCGGGGGTTTCTTAAATTTTTAATTTAGACTTATAATACAAGTCGGAGACAAAGACCTTGTAAGTATAATTATTATGTAGAACTGGATTGCGGATCTACACAGTCAGAGGGTACTCGTAATCGTGTATGATATGAATACTATACTATAGTAGGTAGGTACTTACAATTTCCTTAACAATGCTCCGTGCATAGAACTGCCATCTTGTGATAAAATAAAATAACATTTATTCTCCGTTTTACATAGAAAGTGAGGCCTTACCAGTATGCGAATAGATGGCGCTATCTATTAATATTATAACGTTCTCAAAAAATGAAGCAAAGAGTATTTTGTTTGTTTTTGTATTTTAAACGCTTGAATTAATCAATAAATAAATCTTAAAAATTATGTGATGCGAATCATATTAGAGTTTGGAAACTAAATTTGAAATCGGTGCTCGTAGCGATACTAGCGACGCCATCAGAGTACTAATCTATCCGCCTTAGTACCTACAATGAATGAAAAACAAAAAATGTAGTCTACCTAAGGGCGGGTGTTCCTACCTTCATAGGTACATGTAGCAAAAGTGACGATCGCTAATAACTGAAACTTTCATTCACTTGTACACAATCTTGTTTATTATTGAGCGTGACAGTTCCATTTGGGTTTAGTTTTAAATTTGGCGGCTCCTTCGCAATCGATGCCAATGAAATGATTGTAAAATGATCAATACTTTAATGTTATTCGTATCTATTCTATTGCTGATTTTGTTGACTATTTGGAAAATACATCCATCACACCATGGCTTAAAAAACCTATACACCGTGCCGAAATATCATTTTTTTTTAAACATTTATCATTCACACATTCATTCAATCCAGTGTTGCCAAAATATATTAAACACTACAAAGTGAGTAATTTATTTTCGATAAGACTACACTTCAGTATTTCATTTAAAACTTCTTAAGCATATATAGCTTTTCTATTACTACCAAGGTACCGGATTCTAATGCAAAAATTGATCGTGTTTTCTGCTAAATGAGTTTGATAAAACGAAATTTTGCAATAAAATGGCACGGAAAAACTTGAATACCAGTTTAATGTAGATTCCAGATTCAGCCTGGACAACATTCTTCACTTTAAAGGAATAGAGGAGGTACCTACGATTTTACCATCCGCATCTGATGATGCGTGATCAGCTTCGGCTGAAATGTCTGTAAATTCTGTTATTTTGTTTCAAAACTTCGGCTATTAATTTTACCGTCCTACATACAAATCTTACTTCAGTTTAAAAATATATTTATGGCATATTTTACACATTTCAGTTATGTTGCACGTACATGCTGTCATGGCTTGTTCGGCCTATTTTATTATTTAAAAACGGTTTTCAGTGGTCAGTTTTTCGTAAAACTACTTAGTGTATTTTACCTAAAAATCGTCCGTGATCTGATAAGTAAACGTTATATAAGACAGTGAAATGGGAGTGAAAAACTACAGATCGTGTGAATTCGGAAACTTAATCTCCAATGGCACTTGGAATGTAAAGCACTAGGCATTCCTGATTCATACGACTCTCCCATAATCTCGACGTTGGTTGGTAAACTGTTTCTCAAAACAGCCGCCAAAACGTTCGAGTGATTTTCAAGATTCTAACACGGTTATTGGCCAAATTGTAATGTGTACACTAACATGAGCCAAAATTAAAGAAAAAAAAAGAAAAGTAGCCGGCACCCGGCGGGCGCACCGGCATGGCGGCATGTAATCCATTCATTATTTTTTAGGATTCCGCACCAAAATGGTAAAAAAGGACCCTTTCGACCCCGGAGAGGGACCCATAATTATTTTTCATCGGAATTGTGCATAATGTATGTATTTGTAAGTGTTTGTATTTGTATTGTGTACCTACATGTATGTTTTAATTGTAATATTAGAGTGCGGTTTATCTCAGAAGTTTGCAAGCCGAAAAATCTGAAATTATTCAGACACAACATAGGCCCTATATTTTACAGGAAATAAAACGAGATTTCAAAAATTTATATTTTTTTATATATTAAAATTATCATAACTATTTTATTTGTAAAACGAGTATTTAGTGTTTCGACAAAAATGAAATAGAAGGTATTAATGTATTCCGGGGGAAATTAAATAAGGTATAAACATTTATGTCTTTTGAGAAAAACAAATTAAAACGTTTTTTCAAAACGAAAAATATTAATTTCTTTGTGATAGAACCCTCGGTGCGCGAGTCCGACTCGTTTTTCATTCTTTTCATTCGCTTCACAACAGCACGTCGCCGGTCTGTCACTCACTTCACTAGTTTCACTACCCAAATGTAGTGTTCTGTTCTGTGACCATATCATGCTTCTTATTTAAAATTATTTAAATATTATAATTTAGACTATTTTTATTAAACTAAAACGTTCCAAAAAGTGAGCTAACTTATGTATTAGTGTTGAAAATCACGTGTCACACACACCAAACAACTGAAAACTTGAACTGCAACGTAGGTGCCTACCACGTGTACATTAAGGTTTTACCCGATTCTAGTGAGATAAAACGTGTTTTATATTTTAATTTACGCAAACAAGATTAGCCTCTATATAGAGTATTAAGAAACCAACAGAAGAAATTTCACTGTTTCTTCTATTTCCACGTGTTTGAGTCAGTAACCATGGACGTGATGAAAGCAGAAGGCGATCTTCGCGATGGGTTCTCAGCCGCCGAGATCTTCGCCAACGCAGAGGGGCTCACCTACAACGACTTTCTATTGCTACCTGGTTACATAGACTTCACCGCAGAGGAGGTAGATCTGACATCCCCTCTAACCAAAAAAATCAATCTAAAAGCGCCACTCGTTTCGACTCCCATGGACACGGTCACTGAGGCGGACATGGCGATCGCGATGGCTCTTTGTGGCGGCATCGGCATCATCCACCACAACTGCACAGCAGAGTACCAGGCCAACGAAGTTCACAAGGTGAAGAAATACAAACACGGCTTCATCAGGGACCCCGTGTGCATGGGCCCAGAGAACACAGTCGCTAATGTCATACAAGCGAAGAAAACAAACGGCTTCACAGGTTACCCCATCACAGAAAATGGTAAACTCGGCGGGCGTCTCATTGGGATTGTTACATCTAGAGATGTTGACTTCAGGGAAGGTGATCCACAACTCAGTCTGAAAGAAGTTATGACTCCCATTGATGAAATGATAACAGCACAGTCTGGTGTCACTCTGCAGGATGCAAACTACATTCTAGAAAAGAGCAAGAAGGGAAAACTGCCAATCATAAATAAAACAGGTGAGCTTGTGGCACTTATTGCACGAACTGACTTGAAAAAAGCTCGAAGCTACCCTAACGCATCCAAAGACTCTAACAAGCAATTGCTAGTTGGTGCCGCTATTGGCACTCGTGTAGCAGATAGGGACCGACTTAAAATGCTTGTCAGCAATGGTGTAGATGTCATTGTACTAGATTCATCACAAGGCAATTCCACTTATCAAATAGACATGATCAAGTACATTAAGCAAACATACCCTGGAATTCAAGTGATTGGAGGGAATGTAGTCACTAGAATGCAAGCTAAGAATCTCATAGATGCTGGAGTTGATGCCCTGAGAGTAGGTATGGGGAGTGGGTCTATTTGCATCACTCAAGAAGTGATGGCATGTGGTTGCCCTCAGGCTACTGCTGTGTATCAAGTTTCGTCTTATGCTCGTCAGTTCAATGTACCAGTAATTGGTGATGGGGGTATACAGTCTGTTGGCCACATCGTCAAGTCTCTGGCATTGGGAGCTTCAACAGTTATGATGGGCTCGCTACTTGCTGGAACATCTGAAGCCCCCGGGGAATTCTTTTTCTCTGATGGAGTGCGGCTCAAGAAATACAGGGGGATGGGCAGTTTGGAGGCTATGGAGAATAAGGAAGGCAAGGGATCTGCTATGAGTCGATATTTCCATAAGGAGACAGACAAGCACAGAGTGGCCCAAGGTGTGAGTGGGAGCATAGTTGACAAGGGCTCTGTACTAAGATTCCTGCCGTACTTGCAGGCAGGTATGCAGCACAGCTGCCAGGATATTGGCGCGCGCTCCCTTGCCATCCTACGTGAAATGAGTTATTCTGGAGACCTCAGATTCATGAAGAGAACATATTCTGCACAATTGGAAGGCAATGTGCATGGTCTGTTCTCTTATGAAAAAAGATTGTTCTAAGTTGTATAGTATCATTTTAGATTCGTATTGTGATAATGGCATAGATTCTGTGGTGGCCACCAAATTTAGTGATGATCGCTAATTGAAATGTTCCACTCACTCGTACATAATCTAGTATTTGTGTGAGGATAACAATTTCATTTAGGTTTAGCTTTAAATTTGCAGCCACCTGGGAATCAAAGCCAATGTATACCCATTTTGCAATTAATCTTAAAAGTGTATATTAATGTGATACGTAAGAAGTATTGTTATGTTTTTATGGAAATATTATTTTGTGTATTTGTATATTTAGATGGGTGTACAGTGGAAGACAAATAAGGCCATACTCTTTGGATCCTTGTCACAATAAGTTTTTATCATCTTATATGTTCTTGACATTTGTTTGTATGTGTCAAATGAGTTAGTGACAAAGTACCGAAGGGTATATAGCCTGATATGTTAATCACTGTACAGTGGAAGACACATCAAGCTATACTCTGTGTAACCCTGTCGTAATAAGTTTATGATTATTTAAAATTCGCATTAATGTGTCAAATAACGATAGCCTGATATGTTAGCCACTATACATGCCAGTGACCTTAATTATTAAGTCATATTTGCCAAGCGTAATTTGTGACCTTTTCATAATATATGTACTAAAAAATACCGTAAAATATTTCTCTCTAAAAAGCAAAGTATTCCATATTTTTATGTTAATTATACAAAACATGGACCAGATACAAAAATATATGTTCATAAATAAAGTGTGAATTAAAAAGTATGTGGAATTTTATTATATTTATTCCGATTTATCATTCAAGTGCTGATATTAGATCAGGGGTTCCCAAACTTATTTTGTCTACCGCCCACTTTGAGAATAAATTATTTTTTAGCGCCCCCATTTTTTCCCCTACTTAAAAACGACTATAACTTCAAATTAAATTAATTAATATATATAAACTCGTTTATCTCATTCGACGCTCAATCGTACTCAACAAGTAAGAACAAGTATTATATGAACCAGCCAATTGATACAGGAATGCACAATTCAGGTTATTTAACAAAAACTTGTTAAAACATGATTGCCCGCGGACTACTATCTACGAAAATTACCTATCTAGGAGTACTAATAACTATTAAAATGCGAAAGTATGTCTGTTACCTTTTTATTTGTTTGTTTGTGTCTACTTTCATTTCGAAACGAAGCGACCGATTGACATGATTTTTATTTCATATATTCAATAAAACAGGACAGATATATGAACTACGCGGAGAGAAATAGCGAACCGAGTTTGAGCAATCTCTTAACTAATATTAGTTGATGTTCACAAGTTGTAGTTGAGAGTCGGGAGCTCATGCAGTCGGTGTCTAAGAGGCCTCTTAGCTAAATGAATTTACAAATCACCCCCCAAGCCTCTACACAACGCCCCAATTTTTTTTCTGGGTCTCTTACCCCCCTTTAGGCCTGCAGCGCCCACAAGGGGCGTTATCGCCCACTTTGGGAAAGGCTGTATTAGATCTTTCAAACGATGACCTGTCACTGACCTATATAAACTGATGTAATAGTATTTGCAATCTTGTTAGCGAGCACGATTGAAAGGCTTCCATACTATGTAAACATGTCGGTTTTATCTTCTAGTACTTATTGATCGTGTGCACTGACTTACTCGTATATAGATAATTTTCAGTGGCAAATATTTTGGTAATATTCTTTTCATTACAAATATTGTCCCAATAGGTATGTATAGTGTGTTGGTGACATTTCGACGATTAAGAACCAATACCGGGTAACTACCATGTAAATTATATGTAGTTACCCGGTATTGGTTCTTCTTAACCGTCGATTTGCTTTTGATTATTTTTCAAATAGCAAAAGTACTCCCAAAGGTATTAAATGTTACGTTTTAGTGCACTACGTGATTTTGGTCATGCTTATAACTTTGTATTCATGAAGTTTTAGTGTAATTTTAACCGATTTTCATACTCGGATTCAAATGTAACCTGGTGTAGTTCCAGTTTTGAATATGGAGTTGCCCGTAAATCAATTTAACCGTAACTGCAATTGCCCGTAACTCTGATCCAGGGCCGGATTAAGCATGTCGGAGCCCGTAGGCAAGACTCTTTACCATTTTCTAACTTCCTAAAATTGACACACACCCCCCCCCCCCCCCCCCCCCCAACTTCACATGTAAAAAAGGCAATAATTGTCATTAAGGTGTTATTATGGAAAAATCTTCACATTACATTGAGAAATACGATTTTTAAATTCTAAAATTCTTTCTCCGGGCGCGGTGCCCCTAAGCGACGCGGGGCCCACTCTCCCTAATGGATAATCCGGTCCTGCTTTGGTCTTTCTACAAAGTCACCTTCTGTTGACAGCAAGCTGGCGATAGGGTTCAGTTTTCCTCTTTGTACGGACCTCTAAAATAAACAAGCTTCTACTAATAATCATATTTATTTGAATTATAAACGCACAAAAGCTGCGCAGGCATGATTATGTTCATTATCAGACAATAAATATATTTTATAGTGCTAAATAATTTAAATAATAGAAAAAAACTAAACATGCTACATGGATCGATTCGTATGTGCTATAAACTTAATTCGTGCTCAATTAAGTTCTGGGAACGAAACAGTGATATAAAAGGATATCGGAGAGTTTCAATTGCGATTGACAAAGAGCGATGCAATATAAAGAAGCCAAAGACCCTTAGACTGCCTGTCTACCAAAGCTGTGCGAGGAAGCGAGGCGGTGATAGAGGGAAAAATCCGCCAATAGGATTGCTCCATTTTAATTGTCACGTGATAATGGCGCGATCCTATTAGTGGGTTTTTTCCTCGCTACCTCGCACAGCTTTGATGGAAAGGCACCCTTACAGGCTTACAACTTCGGTCGAGTACTTTTTTTTTAAATTTAACAAGGCATTGGCAACACAGGCCATCAGCCTAAACATTAAGCGATTTAAAACAGTTTTTAGTTTTTCAGCATCAAAATGTTGTGGTAAGTTTACTTTAAGAGATCCAACACAATGTCACTGTTACTGACGTTTGCTTGACAAAACTACACCGATTTTAGCTATCAAAATCACCAGAAAACAATTTCTGAGCAATAAAATAAACACCGTAGAACCTTCTCCAGCTATTTTCCCGCCAAAACTCGGTCCAGTATTCTTAAGTTTAGAGACCATTCAAATCGAGCCAACTAACTAATCTATACTTTAGGACTGGTGCGTCCCAAATGTTACACTTAACATTTTAAAACTGCATCCTAGCTAACTAAAACGATCAATTGGTCAAAATTCAGCGTGCCACTTACTAAACTGAAGTTTTATTTTTATACCAGTCTGTAGAAATTAAAGGGTATTTGGATTTTTTGTATCCGAAGAAATGTCTTGAGCATACGACCGATTATATTTCATTTAGCGAGTGGCATACCGAATAGCGACCGTAACCTTTCATAAAATTGCACATTTTCTCAAACACTCCTTTGGCCTATATTTATAATTAAAAAAATATTTATCAATACTGACTGCATTGCCAACATATGGATGAAATTATATCATAGAGAGCTTTCCAGCCATAGCAAGTACAGTCAACCACTAGCCCAGGTATACAACCTGTCAAAAATCTTCGCTGCGCAATATAGTAGGTATATTTCAGACTCAAATTTGGACATTGTGGATAGGACCTGTGGTCGACTGTACATACTAAAATAGAATAATAAATAAAACAGCTGTTGAGAGCACTGACTGACTCGGTGTAGATAAATTAGTTCATTTTAAACATTCGAAAAAAAACCAGTTTCTAAACTGAGATTTTTTCCCAAATTCTAAAATCCTAACATTTTTGACAAACTTATCAACACAGAGTTGCCCTGCAATCGATCAATACGGATGTTTGTTTTGTACCCATACAATGGTTGAATGTTATCGTATTAGTGGTCATTGACACTGACCAACGTAATGTCAAAGTTGTTCACGCCGCCCGTAGGCATCTGACATGGCCTAACGACTACTGCAGTACAGAATGGATGTTAATATTTATAATGAAATAGCCTCCTCGAAATGCTATTTGTTAATCTTGTCATAATCAAGACAACCTAGCTAACTAGTTCATACATTGGGTTGGCAATACCCTTCATTTCAACTCCATTCACATAGGTTCAGAAGAATAGAAATGGAATGGAAAAGAATGTGTTATAGCAAGTCTATACAGAGTTAGGTTACTGACGACAATCCTATGGAAAATGAGACAAGTCAGTGCTAACAGTAATAGAACTCATACTATTTTATAAAAAAAGTACATGCTGCCGCTGCAAGAAGCTCTCATTGCTATGCGGCCGCTTTGGCCCTCTGTGTGCCTAGGACCTCATGGCGACCACCTCAGACCCCATGCCGGCCGTTTCGGTCCTCTCCGCGGCCGCCTCGATCGTCTCTGCGGCGTCTCGATCGTCTCTGCGACCCCCTCGATCATCTCTGCGGCGGCGGCGCCTCGATAGTCTCTGCGGCGCCTCGATCGTCTCTGCGGTCCCCTCGAACGTCTCTGCGGCCCCCTCGATCGTCTCTGCGGCCCCCTCGCTCCTCTGCGCCGCCTCCTCTATCCGTCGCACCGCGGCCTCTCAACACTTCAAGTTCCCGTTTTGCTTGTTCGGAATTTTAATATGAAGAAAGCCCATCTTCCACGTTTACTTTGTAGTACTGCGCGTAACGTCTGAGTCGTATATCGTCGTTCAGTGGACTCCGTATTAAACCTCCCTGAATTACAGTCTTACCCTGACTTTTACACAATTCATCTTGGCATCTTGCTTAGTTTACTATCAAATAGTTTAATCTTTTGAAAATCATCGTCCAAGAGACAATAAGGCTGAACGCAGAATAAAATATTTGGAAATAAGGTTCAACGCAGACGACGGACTATCCGCCAGTATATCGCCACGACTGTCGCGGACTCAACGCACACGACGTACACTCATTTCGTTGGCGAAATTCTAGGGAGACTCGACATCGAATACTAATCCCATCCTGATGATGATCTAGGCATACTTCATTGTACGTTCCGGTCCGCGAGTGTCCCTCGTTGTACGCGGGACTTTTTGACCGCGAAAATAATAGTGCGCCGTGTGTGTTATGTCATAGAGTTCTGTATTGTCCATTTTCAGGGCCTAAATAGTACGCCGCGGACAGTCCGTCGTCTGCGTTGAACCTTATTCCGAAATATTTTAACAGGATATAACTTCATAATAAACAGGAGTCATAACTCTCAACACTCACGAGAAACTCAAGAATCCGCGGGCAACGCTGTAAAGGGGAAAGCTAGTCTCGTTTAACAATATTTAGTAGTAAACTGGTAGTATTTTACTAGTAATTTGGTAGTAAAGTAAGCAGGTCATGTCAACGTTTCATATCCTACCATATAAGTATACCAACACACAACCAATCGTATAGACTCCAAACCAAACGCACCAGTCGGAATGCATGAAGTGAAGCGACTAAAGCGTATGAAGGTACACATACGACCCTTGCGAAGAACGACACACGACAGGAGTAGTCCATTTTTGACACTTAGGCTCTGAGCAGACGACGGACAACGCCAAAAGTCCGTGAGAATAGAACATATGGAACTGCGCATACGACAATAAGAACGCCGGACACCGGCGGTCAACTGTCCGTGGCTGTCCGGCGTTGAATAGAACACACACACACGTTGTATAGAGCAACAACTCGAATTCTCTGTGTATCCTTAACGTGATCTTCACTAGAACTTCACGGGCAGATTGTCAATCGTGCGCGTCGGAGTTCACGGCGAAAATCACAGCGGACAGTGCCGGACAACCACGGACAGCGCCGGTCATTTCTGTCCGGCACTGTCCGCTGGACAAAAAGTCCGTCGTCTGCTCACCGCTTTAAGGGTCACTCGATTATAACTGTATGGTCTCTGCTGTGTGTTAAACGTATAACTTACTCGATTATGTATACAATCTGCCATCTCATTTGGGCTTGTAAAAATAATTGATATATCTACAGATTGTTACCCTAAGCTTTTTCAGGCTTTTTGATGCTGCGGTACCTCTATCGTACATCGCCTATTGCAAGGATCGCATGCCTACTGTAAATCTTACTGAGATTACACCTTAGCTTGTATTCGGCACGTTCGAGCGTGTCTCATATCATTATCTAGAGGAATGGGGTACTAAGCCCCCCCCCCCCCCCCCTTCGCTCTTTGCTTCTGCTTGACATTTACTTGCTTTAACAACATTATTAAAACGTACGCTACCAGTGTGACCAGATTGTTTTTCTACATATATGTTTTTATCAATTAAAGGCATTTTTTTTGTTGCAAGTTCATGTTTTCTGATTATTTTTATTTGCAATCTGGTCACGCGAGTGCAAGTGTTTCTCAAAGCGTAGAACACGTTCAAACGTACCGACATTATGAGCTGTTTACACGAGGCCAGTGGGTGACAGTTGAAATTGCGGCAACATCAAGCCATACTTTTTATCGTTCAAACTGTAATTGATTTTTTAAGAATACCCACTGTTACTGGCTACTGACCTCGTGTAAACCGCCGTTTAAAAACTCCTAATAGGCTCGTTTACACTAGTCCAGTGATCGGATCCGGTGACCTTATACGGTTAAAACGAATCCAGCGGCTGGAAATCGTTTACATTACCTACGCCTTCAGTACAGTAGCGATTTTAAAATGGAACCAGACCTAAACCTTAGAAATCTAGAAAACGGTTCGTTCCGATTCCATTTTAAATCGCTGTAGCGTGCTAATGCCTTCATTAGTTCTTGAACCTATCCCCGTGACAAACTAAAAGCGCAGTTACATCTAGTCGTTGACCGCTTCGGCGACCGACCTGCGGTGGACGACTCACGGTCACCGACCTCCGTTATTTACACTCGGTCGTTGGCCGAAGTCGTCCAACGTCATTAGCTCGATGACAAGTGACACTTTGACTTTCAGATGTGCTGCTGAAAGTTTCTTGCGCCGATTCTTTCCTTTCAGCTACAGCACCTTACGAAGCGGTGGTAGCGCCCAGACGGTAGGTCAACGACCAGGTGTAACCGCACCTTTTCTGTTCACCCTAATCCGGCGCCGGATCCGACGGACCCCTCCTAGTGTAACGAGCTGTGGTCGTCAGCGCCTACTCCTTGGCGTCGCCGTCGCCGCCCTCCTCCTGGTCCCGGGACCCGAAGGCGGGCCCGTGTGTCACGTCATCCTCGAACACGATCTCCTCTGGGTCCGGCGCGCGGGGGAGGAACTCCTCGCCCGGGCAGATCCGCTTGAAGATTTGCGCCGCCTGGCGGGGACAAATATTATACGTGACACTTTTTTTTAATGGATTGGGCGGATCCCATACAAGCTTGGACCCTACTTTTTCTACTTTTTTCTTTTTGCCTCCAACCATAGTGCATTTAATTCGCCTAGAACTATATTTTTTATTAGGGAGAAACACCCTAAGTAGTGTGGAACAGAAGTTTTATTTAGTCGCTGAGGAAACAAAATAAATAGAATCAGAGCAATTCGTAGCTAAATGGTTCGAGTTTGAGTTCAAATTCATGGTGCGTTACCGACATTTGAAACCTTGAGGATCTGATGATGACAAGGAAAAAGTGAATTTCAATCAATCTGTTCGTCGCCTCGTACGACACCCACGGGAAAAGTTGGAGTGGTGTTATTCTTGAGGACCAGTACCACACAGCGTGTTCATACAGTACAGGATACCTATCCTAGTTTGAAGACATGGCTCCAAAAATTAAATTTAATTAAAATAAAAAATCTGTACCTCAGAAGCATAACAGTGTAAATGCTTTTCTACCATTTTCTGTTCCTTAGGTATCGTGGCAAATAATAATCTAGAAAGGTTTCATTAATAATATATATACTATAACACGGTGTTTGCTGTCTAAAGACTAGACAGACTAGCTAAATTACATGGGAACTGTTCTTCACCCTGTCATGCATGTATGGAGCTGAGACTGAGGATTGTTATTGTTTTGGTCACAAAACAGTAATAATATTATATATGTGTTTAATCCGTAATGCTGCATGGGTATTTAAACAGTCGGTATTTACACACCCTTTCACACACACATACACATACTCACATACACAACACACCCTCAAACTCTCACGCCACCACATATTAATCTTAGTCACTTAGCCAGCACTTGATTAACAAGTACTTACAAATAACATTTAATACTCGTGGTAAATATGTATGACATATTCATGTTAATTCTACATTATTAGTCTTAAAGTGAACCGCGTTCTGTAGGTATACAAGTCATATATAAACGAGGAAATCTGTAATTGGCCTTCTTTAAGTTTAATACATATGTAATTTCATAATTATTAATGCTGTAGATTTCCCTTATTAAAAAAAATAATTATAAAAACATTGAGGATTTGTTTACCAATTTTATACTTAATCAACGTCCAAACACGACTAATTTTTACATATAATTGTCTAATTTTAAATTTGGTTATGGCACTTACAGTTTAATGCTTCTGAGGTACATAAATGTCTTTATAATTAAAAAGTGTGACGTCACCTGCTCCACGGCGCGGTCGAAGTCGAGCCCGGCGTCGGGCCCCGAACAGATGTGTACGCTGTCCGACGAGCTCGCCACACTCGCGCTCGTGTCCTTTACGTTGTAGAATAACGACCACAGGCACTGGAATAGTAACGTGACAATGCGAGGCTTTTGTATACGGCGATTATGGGGAAATTTAAGTCCAAATCATTCATCATCATCACTATTAATGTCCCCACTGTTGGGGCACAGGCGTCCCCTTGCACAAGGGGGTACGGGCCATGATCCGCCGAGCGGGCCCTGTGCTGTGAGGTGGAAACTTTTAATTTTACTCAGACATGCAGGTTTCCTCACGATGTTTTCCTTCGCCGTTAGAGCAGTCGGTATATGTACGTAAGTCTTCGAAAAAATCCGAAAAACCTATTGGTATATGGCATTACATGGTTTCGAACCCGGACTGGAGGGCCGGGTCAGACATGGGAGCCCGGCGTCCAAGCCACTAAGCCACCAAACGCTCTGCTCTAAAACATTAACTAAGTAAAATTAAAACATGCGTATTTCTTACATTTTAATGCCTATGACATTTTATTGTATACAGACATTTATAATGTCCTTTTATTCATCATCATCAGCCCATGTCGTCCCACTGCAGGGTATAAGCCTCCTCTCTTTTGTGCCACCCTATACGATCCTGTGCTAGTCTTCGATGATCTTCGATGCGACTTTGATGATGTCATCCACCCATCTGGCTGCTGGACGACCTACTCCTCTTTTCCCTAACCTCCTTTTATTACGAAGTTTAATTTATAAGGTTTCTTTATGACCTCTTGTTTTGATATAAAATGTAATTACTGCCGTGATTAGGGTTTCAACCAAAGATTCTGAAATTCACCCTAAATATATATAATATATTATATATATATAATATGTTCTTTTTAATATTCAATTTATGATCAAATTTTCCAACAACTAAAACTATGACATTGTTGTAGGTGGCCAAGTTACCTTGACTTTGTCAGAGATGACCTACGCGTACCTTGGGTTTGTCAGAGGTCTGGGTCTGGTCTCCGCCGGACATGTCGAAAATCTTCTCAGCGTACGGCTTAAGGTCGCTTTCTGCATCGTTCACTTTGTTCGTTATGAAGTAGACCACGACTGAAATTATACAAGTTCAAAGCTCATGATCTGAGCTGATCAAGCTGATGACGAATTGTCGAAATATTGCATACAGGTTTTCTCTATGCAGTAGGCAAATTATTGGAATTTTATAATAAAACCCTCAACGAAAACAAAGTGTAACAGTTTCTTCAAAGATTTTGTTATTAAGTATCAGAAGCACTACAAATCGGGCTTCATGGAAATATATAGGAGACGGCTATATCCAGCAGTTGATGAATAAAGTCTGAAGAAGAAGAAGTAGTAGTTATAAAATATCTTATTAAGTCTCTAGTATAAGTATTTGTGTCATCGAAAGCCGGAAATGGAGATGGGCGGGACACATTGCACGGATGGATAGGGACCGGTGGATCAGAAGAACGCTGGAGTGGAGACCACGGCAAAACACGCGGGGACAAGGTCGCCCACCTATGAAATGGGTGGACGACATTCGGGGAATAGCGGGCCACAACTGGATGCGCACCGCCTGCGACCGTCGGAAGTGGAAGAAGTTGGAGGAGGCCTATGTCCGAAGGCGGACCACACGTGGCTGAGATAGATAGATAAGTATTTGTGTATATGCTTGTATAGGTAAAATTTAGTGGAAACAAATTAAGAATTACTTAGTGAGCAAATTTACCTGCAAAAGGTACCTGAATTTACATACACAATAAAACATTATTGTGTATCTAAATTCATTTCTTATCTTATAAAGACGATACTTGACTTGCTGGTACCAATACAGATATTAACAACTTTTTCTAGGACCACGGGCATGTGAGTGAAACTGCCATATGATTAAATAAACCTACCTATTACCCAAAAATAGCTCTTAGCCTAGTTGCGAGCACGGTCGGAAAGTGATCGTGCTGGTTAAGCGACGTTGGCGCGGTCGGTACCTGGATGGGTGACCGCTAGTGGCATATTTCATCTGAGCTACTCCGTGCCCCGTGCCTCGGAAAGCACGTTAAGCAGTCGATCCCGGTTGTTGTCGTTCGACAGCAGTCGTTAAGCCATGTCAGATGCCTACGGGCGGCATGAACAACTCTGACAAATAGGTTGGCCACTAACCATACGATAAGCAAGCAAGCAACCCAAAAATAAAGTCGTAAACAACAAAGATTGTTTCTATAGTCTCGTTGTTCCAGCATCGCCCAAAATTACTAAACAAATTTTGATCTGGTTTTCACCAACAATTAGTCCAATGGTATAATCACCAACTGGGGATATTGGAAATTTCCACGCAAACTAATAAAGCAAATTATTTACAATAGAGTGTTTCTATTTATCTAAGTCGCGGGAAATAGTAACTAAGTATGTACAATTGGCGGTCAACCGAGCCAAATGTAACTTACAAAAACTACATTACAGATAACTTAGTATTCGTTGAACTATTTGCAGCTGATTTGAAATTCAAAAGGCGTAACATTTGTCCATAAAAATACGTTTAGTTCGATATAGGCAAACATATTTTAGTAGTCACCTGTCGATGACGCATAATTCTAGTAAAAAAGTTGGTATGAATGTGCCTCTGTGCCTTAGTTAAAAAATGCGATAAAAAGTTAAACGAGGTTAACACGTGGTTTATTTAACTTTTTGTACAAGTATTCGGTAACGATGACGCATTCACTGAAACAGTGCCTAAAGTATACTTTCTAGTTTATACATATTATAACGTAATACTGGTTTGAAATCCAACCACCGTGAATACTACCAATCAAGAATAGGACTAAATGTGATCAAAATTCTTCAATTTATAAAGTTTCTTCAATCTCGTTTAAAAGTCTAACAAAGAAGTAAGATGACAGGTCAGATGATGATCAGATTCTGTCATATAAAAAATCAATCTTTTAGAGTCTTTTAGAGTTTCAGGTTCTGGGCTGTCTTTTGAAGTTTTAGATTCTGGGCTGTCTTTTGGAGTTTTAGGTTCTGGGCTGTCTTTTTTAATTTTAGGTTCTGGGCTGTCTTTTTTTGTTTTAGGTTCTGGGCTGTCTTTTTTAGTTTTAGGTTCTGTGCTGTCTTTTGGAG
The DNA here is from genome assembly GCA_947369225.1 of Hofmannophila pseudospretella. Classification (NCBI taxonomy): domain Eukaryota; kingdom Metazoa; phylum Arthropoda; class Insecta; order Lepidoptera; family Oecophoridae; genus Hofmannophila; species Hofmannophila pseudospretella. Next base: position 11,679,031 of record OX376316.1, read on the forward strand.
TTTTAGGTTCTGGGCTGTCTTACTATTAGTATCTTATAATTGGAATAATGAGAAAAAAATACAATTTACTCACATAATCCTTTAGGACAGGACCCAGTCGCAGGGCCGACTTCTAGAACCGTAACGGCTTTATCGTCCTCCGTAAGCGGCGGGAACCGAAGCAACGTCAGCGGCTCCTTTTCACTCGCCATTATAGACGCGTTCGTAATGAACACTGCTTTGGAAATATCGCTGCTTTCCGCCGGCTCCGGTGATATTAGTTCCTTAGGACACTCGTTTATGCCGATGACGAGATGGTCGCAATTTAGGGTCTTGGATTTGCTCTCGATGGCGACCACCGTCTTGCCTTCGTCGACGATCTTGGGCTCGACTTTGTCGATCGGCCGGTTCAGGCAGTAAACGCCGCCGAAGACTGCGCATAGTCTGGGGAATTATTAATTTAGTTATTGTGGGAAACATTCCTTAAAGTTATGTCATAAATAAATTCTTTATTCAGGCACTCGTCCCAATAGGTACAATTTTACAATTGTATGGATTGGTTATAAATAATTATAACCAATATAAGACAGTAATTAATTTAAATAACTTATACTAAATTTTCAATTATAAAAATATGAAATTAATATAAATTAAATAACATTGCATTAAATGGCATCATCAATCATAAAATGTACTTATTTTGCGCTACCTGGACCCCAGATTACAGCAACAATACCTACAAGTCTCAAAAGGCAACATTAATAGACATTCCCCAGGACCCCAGATTACAGCAACAATACCTACAAGTCTCAAAAGGCAACATTAATAGACATTCCCCAGGACCCCAGATTACAGCAACAATACCTACAAGTCTCAAAAGGCAACATAAATAGACATTCCCCAGGACCCCAGATTACAGCAACAATACCTACAAGTCTCAAAAGGCAACATTAATAGACATTCCCCAGGACTCCAGATTACAGCAACAATACCTACAAGTCTCAAAAGGCAACATTAATAGACATTCCCCAGGACCCCAGATTACAGCAACAATACCTACAAGTCTCAAAAGGCAACATTAATAGACATTCCCCAGGACCCCAGATTACAGCAACAATACCTACAAGTCTCAAAAGGCAACATTAATAGACATTCCCCAGGACCCCAGATTACAGCAACAATACCTACAAGTGTCAAAAGGCAACATTAATAGACATTCCCATACAAAATAGCATCAACGTTGCGATTGTAGTCATAATTACAAGAATTATTCCTTCGTGGAATAGGGCCCAGTTAATCTGCTATTGTATAGGGAATAAATTAATATTATAATGCTAATTTAGAAAAGTTGTACAACTTTAATTCAATTCAATCAATTCTACTTAGATTCTGACATAAGAGCGTCGGTGGCACAGTGGCTAGGACACCGGACTCCCAAGCGGGGAGGTCCGGTTTCGAAACCGTGCAGTGCCATGTACCAATGAGTTTTTCGTATTTTTCGAAGACTTACGTACATTTACCGACTGCTCTAACGGTGAAGGAAAACAAAGTGAGGAAACCTGTAGATGATCAGTGTGTAAATGGGATAGGCACAAAAGATCCTCAAGGGTCGAAGTGCAGCTGGGTTATTCCCGCCCCCCTATTAGATAAGATATAGATTCTGACATCATATTTGTTGCATTGTATTTTACTGCATAGGCACCAGTTTGTTTAGTAGGTATTTATTAAGGTTGTAGGTAGTTATTTTCTATGATATACAGCGTGTGAAATGGGGAAGGCAATGGCATATCACCTCATAAAATATTCCAAGAAAGACTTTCTATGTGGTTATTTCCATAGAACCACCACGACGTTCATCATTGAGGAATACGGCTAAGAAGTTGGTATTTTATTTTGCTAAGTATACGTGCATGAACCATGCTAGCTTGTATTCGATACGGAACTAATCTATTGATCGTTCTGAGGTATTTAAAAGTGCGATCGTGAAAACGATAAACTTAATTTATAACATAATTAATTTGTTCCTTAAAAAATAAAATCGTGCAGCATGCAGCAATAGAAAGTCGCTTCGTTTTCGTATCGTCGGTCGAAGTTTGATGCACATTTGGGTCATCGAACAGCGCTCCAAGGTAGCACTTCTGCAGTGCACTTGCATTCTAATTTGAGACAAAACTTATGGAACTTTAAACACCGAGAACAAACGCAAACTGTATCGTTTATTACCGGCACTAGTTACCACTTTATGTTGACTCATCGCAATGTCTCGAACCTAAATCGAGTCTGCCAAATTGACTATAATTTTAGACTAGACTTCTACTTCTTCTATAGGTTAGATTGAGTCATATCATTTTGGATTTTGAGTGTCCATTTTATACCTAAGGGTGTATACAGGTGGACTGCATTTCGACTGCAAGCCAGCCGCCGCTTGTCGCCGCTCAAGTAGCTTGATATTGGCACGCCATTTTAAACCGTATTTTTTAAAGATGTTAAGGTTTAGTTTACATTTTTATCGAAATAAGTAGCTGCGCCTCCACTTCGATAGTGTGCGTTGAGCCTTAGAGTGCTACTCGAGTACCTATTAGCACAGAATAAATAATAGTACTAAACTGCACCTATTCCGATTAAGTTACTTTGTATAGATCTGGATTTTGTCCTATATTGTGGAATTTCGCAATTTTGGGCACATCCCCCCCCCCCCCCCCCCCCCCGGGATCTGCCATAAAATAGTACGTACCTACTGCTTTAAATTTAAACTTACCTACAGAAGCACTGAGGCAGCTCTCCACTGCCATACATCGGCCAAAGGAACGGTGTGTTGCCATAACGTCCCAGGCTCATAAGGAACTTCTTGCATTCCTTAACGGCCTCTAAGCACGGCATGTTGTTAGTGCCACCCGCGATGGCGTAGAGGACGTAGTGGATCAGGTTCGGAGTCAAGCCCTTGTTGGTCAGATACTCCTTAAAGGTTTTGTCGTTCCAGTCTAGTGGAGGCAACAAAAAATTATGTTCATTTCCTGTTTTGATCGAGGTCGTTGAATTAAGGATAAAAGTCTTGGTAAAGACTCAGATATAGGTAAATATAACACCAGGCTAGCAATTATCTATTTGGTATATCCATCCAATTCCTGATTAAGTTCAAAAGTTTGCTTTATTTCATTATATAACGAGAGCAGACAAGAAAATTGGTCAGATGACCAATGAGATCAGGATCTGGTGATCCTGATGGTAAGTGGTCACCGTCGCCCATAGACGTCTCACCTTAATATAATGTTATTAGAGGCTATTCGATACGCTGCCACTGCAAACCTTGAAAACTTAGATGGAATGCCTCATGTCAACCGAAGCCCAGCAATGCAAGCACAGATTATTTGTGTCAGAAATAGGTAAAAGGCTACCACCTCAAGCTTACTACTACACCTGAAGCACAGAATCATATCATCTCGAATAACAGATTTACATTTCAATTTTTGCACATAACTATGTGATTGGATGTAGTTTGAACTTCATAATATAAAAAATAAATTTCTGACTCTTAACGGTACAATCTGATGTAACCACGAGTCTTCGACAATGTCGCTGATCGCTCATAACTTACCCTTGAACTCATTATCCATTTCGTCCTCATTGTAGCCGACGATGGAAGTCAGCATCTTCATCAGCATCCGCTTCTCGACAATGCTGACGGCTTCGGTGGCGAACACATCAGCGCGAGAGCAAGGCACAGGCACGAGGTGGCTCTCTAGCCAGGTCAGAACGCGCGTGACGCAGCGAAACTCGGCGTAGCGTGCGATGTTCGATGAAATTAGCAGCTCGACGAGTGGACCGCGCGAAAACAAGAGCTAGGGAGATAGATTGCTGTTTCAGGGCGCATTTTTTATTCGTCTAGGAAACGACTGCAGGATGCGGCGGATTTCTATAACGCATGAAAACCTGAGGGTATGGTAGGGCCCAGCGTTCATTAGAAGAGTGGCCGTGCGGCTACTTATGGTGGTCATACACGATCCATTCTATCGTCCAATCTGCACGAGGCTTGAGGCTTGGTCAAGTAAAATGGACCGTGTATGGGTGTCAATTGGCTTGACAAGTATACTTGAAGACACAATCGAATTTCGATCCTGCTGATTTGATCATGCATACTTGAACGTGTGTATGTGCGTGCCATCAGTTCGTCAGTTCAGTCAGCTTTTTGTAGCCGCCAGACGTGGCATGCGCGGCGTTTCAAATTTGGCAGGTACATCCCGAATCCTGATACCGTGAAGTGCTCGGAGTATTTATAAAAAAATTAATCAATTTTTTAATTTAAAAATTACTTAAGTAATAAAATTAATAAAAATATAATAAATATTGGTTTTTTTTAATAGCCTATAGGCTGTCCCACTGCCAAATATTGAATTAATTATTTTTTATTTTTCTCGTTCTTCATGACGATAGCTAACGCATCGTCGTCCGTCTCTGGTGATACCATGGTTAGAACTGACATCCTGACATGCCAATGGACCTTGTGTGGTGTATGGACGAACGGCAAATTGGATCAGGCCTCAAGCCTCATGCAGATTGGACGATAGAATGGATCGTGTATGACCACCATTAAACAATAACAATTTAAACTAAACCTTAAAGTATCTAAATACGGTTCGAATGGCATGCGTAGGTTACTGCGCTACGCGCCGCTTACCGCCGCCCCAGTCGCATGATATTAGCATGCCATTTTGAACCGTATAATAGAGGTAATAAAGCTTAGTTTACATTGTTATCGAAGTAAGTGGCCGCGCCTCCACTCCGATAACGCACAACTTGTTGACTAATAAAATGCACTCTTAAGTACACTGCACTCTTAGCTGGTAACATGAAAACCATTTCTAATTACTTTATTCAAAAGATTCTGAACAAAATTGAAAGTAAGAATGAACAAAATGACATATACTAGTTTTCTTTTCGGACTGATAATTGCTGTTGGTCCTAATGACCTTTACAGCTTCACCGGGGTTTTTGGGACGAGCGCTAAGTGCGCTCCAGGCTGGAGGAGGACTTAAAAGCTACTATAAGAAGCGACTGCTTAAGGGCACCCAGGTGGGTACGGACCTCGGCTTAGGACGTCGCTGGGGAGGGAGGGGTCGGGGAGAAGCGGCCTGGAATACGCCGATAGCGCGTGTAAGCGTCAGAAGCGGGTCGCCGCCCGCGCCGGCGCAGGCGGTATGTAGGTGCTGTGTGTGAACTACTATCGGGTGGTGGAGTGGATTCCGCGATGGAGATCGTGATGGCGTCATCGGGGTCGTCTAGGACGTGTCTAGGCCGACGTCGTCGACGGGATGTCGGTAAACCGTTAGTGGAATAAGCGGCGGCGCTTACTACTAGAGGGTTTGGGTGGTGGGGAGCTTGCTCAAAGAAGCGTCGAGACGCTAACTTCATGTATTGAGCGATCGTGGGGAGTTCCAAATCGTGATGGAGGTCTACGTTACGTAGGTACCATGGAGCACCGGTTGCTCTACGCATGAACCTATTTTGGATAACCTGAAGGCGGCGAATGTGGCAAGAGTGCGCGAATGTCACGCTTGTGTACGAGAGGATTGGACGGATGCAAGTTTTGTAAAATGTCAACTTATTTCTAAGTGACATTTACTCCCCTTGCCTAGTATCGGGTGTAACCGGCCGAGAATGAATGCTGCGCGGTCGCGGACGCGTTTTACGTGTGGCTCGAAGGTCATACCTCTATCAAGGGTGACTCCTAGATATTTGACCTTTTTCTCCCAAGGGATAGGTCTGCCGAAAAGTGAGAGTTGCCCTATGTTATTCCGAACATGGGTGGTCGCATCAGGGGCACGACCCTTAGCGAAGAGAATGGCGGCGCTTTTGTCAGGGTTCACCTCGATTCTCCACTTCCGAAACCATTCTCCTAGGGCGGTGGCGGCGGATTGGAGAATCCGGGTGATACGAGCCCTGTTCCTATCAGAGGTGTAGAGAGCGGTGTCGTCCGCAAATAGCGCGAGTTCTACCTTTGGACGGCGAGGGATGTCGCTGGTATACAGCGAGAAGAGGAGTGGCGGACATATACTAGTACTAATAACTTTATTATAAGGATAAAAAATTGCCTTTAGAAACATTCTTACCTTAGGTGTCATGTCAATGTTGAATTTCCTGTACTCAGTGGTGAAGTGAGCCTGGGTCCACACCTTCTTCGCCTCCTTGCTTTCTTCAGTCTTGGTCTCTTCCCCATCTTCTTTCTTATCTTCTTGTGCAGATTCCCTGCGTATAAGAAGTGTTCCTATAGCCTGATATGTTTTCAACAACCTCCTTTTTCAAAAGATTAGATCATAACAAGTTCCAGGACCAAAACAACTAAAACAGTATCTTCTAAGTTTTAACTACCGTTATTAGAAGTTTCTCTAAGTAGTTAGATACTGGTTTTATAAGATTGGTTCTTAGTGGATTTATTTATTGATAGCTTATTAAATTTCTAACAACAATTGTAAGTACCTATATCAAACATTATATCAAAAGAATGCATATAAATAAATGTTTCTTTGAGACAGCCCGCAACTGATACCAGAAAAAAATAAAATGACTAAAATGAATTTCTTTGATTTGATTGAATGAATTAATTATTACAAAAACAAGTGGACACAAACATGAAAAGAACTATGTATAAAGAATGACTCACTTTTCTATATACCACTTTTCAACTAGATTGTAGACCTGAAGCTGTCGCTTAGGATCAGAATTGACTTCTTTGATGAATTTCTGCAGCCCGTCGAAATTGTAAGAAGCCCAGAGTCCACCATAGTGGTCGCTGGAGTCCAGATGTAAGACATTCTTGCCTATCCTACTGCACGCTGCTGCTACGATGGACTCCACCATGCCTAAATAGTATTATATTTCAAATATAGACATATACAAATGGTATGGCTCCCATGCCCCCTGGATCCTTCTCCACTGGGATCCACCACTGAATAGCGGTGGATCCTTCTCCACTGGGATCCACCACTGAATAGCGGTGGGGGCGGCACGTTTTGAAATATTAACGAGTTACTTTCGAAGGTGGTTCAAACCTGCTAAAGACGTTGACGTTTATTAGAGGATAATTGAAAAAAAAAAATTCCGAGGAAGAAACAATGCATACCTACAAATCAATGTAATGTTGTATATAATGCTCTACTGATTAATGAAAATGACTTTGAACATGATGAGGTTGCATATTTGCTCCCTGGACATGCCACCCCTGTGCGGTGCATGTCTTGCACGCCTGCTTATGGCAGGCCTGCTTGGACTCATCATGATGCCTCCTTACCTACACTCTTGACTCATTTTTGTGATGGATGTTCTAAGATAAAGGGACACAAAGAGAAGTCAAAGGAGCCCCACTGTACGGGGTTCTTAATGCAACCTAACATAAGCTACTATATCTGAGTCGGTTTCACATCCACTAGGTTTCTGTGACACAGTTCATTTTTTAACAAGTTACATTTTTTCTAAGACTTTCCATCAGTGCTCCCTTAGCGACACCCCAACCGGTAAAACAAAAGTACAATTAGCTACAGGGATGTAGTAAGAAAATCCATCAAATAGAGAATCTAGGATATCATTTGTGCAATACTAAAAAATATAGGTAATACATTCGCCACGTTACGAGTACAATGACTGAAATGTAGGTATATCCGCACAAATTAATGAGTAATCCACGAAATGTGGGGCGGTGGTTTTAATAAACTTGATAGAAATACTTTTGCTAATCAAATTTTGCTGAAAATCATCTAAAAGCAATTACAATTTTTGATGTCTAATATCTTATTATCCGCCAGCACATGCCCAACATGATTTTCAGCAACGAAGGCGGTGAAAAAAAATAGATCGATATGTAGGCTGCTCGCCATCACAGCCGGTATTCTTTTACTATAAAAATGTGGCTTACCCGTCCCCACGACGATGACTTGGAAGTCAGTCGGTAAATCGTCATCCATATTTCCGTTTAAAAAATGCACTTGCAATATTTAAAACTCAGGAAATAAATTAAAACGCAATTTTCACTGGAAAATTGTACCTATCTGACTTTCTCACAAATTGACAATTGTCAAATCAGCAAGAGATTCAAGACAACAAAGCAAATTTTGTTCGGATTCGGATACACCCTCCTATATAGAGATATGAATATCAAACTAAACGATCTCGTCCTGTTCAATGCCTCGGACTTCACGTATCGGATTCGTCCCAGTTAGGTTTCGCTGTAATCAACCAATCGCATGCGTTTCGCTCCCCCCCCCCCCCCCCCCCCCCCCTTGAAATCAGCGCTTCGTTATAGGGAGGAGTGAACTAACCGGACCCGTGTAGTCGGAGGATAAGATAATAGATGAAAAAAGAACGAACGAATGAAAAATTCAAAGCGAGCGCGGCAAAACTTAATTTATGAAATGCAGGCAAGAAATATGATCATAAAATTTATTATCATTGAAGTATTTCATTGTTAAGTGTGGTGTAGATTTATAACTGTGCGACCGATTATTGAATTGAAGTAAATAATGTTGAATAAACCTTGAAATTATCATTATTATAGCCAACTTTACAGATAAATGTCCGTGTTGTGTATAAAGAGTAGGTTCCCCTTACCTATCTATGCTTGGTTCAACATTATTATTATTGAATTCTTGGTTGGTTATTGTGACCAAAAACTTATTATAATACATTATGATGATTGTATGTAAACTTTGGATTATAATGGCCTATTTCCAGAAATCGGACTACTAGCTCCCTCTCCTATAGGGTGAATTTCAAAATCTTTTGGTATATTCCACTATAGGAGTATACCCCCGGGAAAGATTGAAATTTTTTCCACCTATGTAAAGGTACCTAGGTAAAAGAGTGAAGAGAATAGCTTCAAAATGTAGTTATTAATATAGCTTTTATTAAAGTTTTATGACATAATAATAAACCGCCAAACCGTCTGTTTATTTAGAAAACCAACAATGTGACCATGAAAATGAAACACCCGATGTGTTGTATTTTATATTTACATTTTCTTTACATACATTTCAACATTTTACAGACTACCGGGAGCTCTTTTTAATTCGAGCAACGAACATTACATAAACTAACACGTAAATCTAAATCGTAATAAAAACAGTATGTAGTCAATCTACCTGTGCCCGCGCGTCGCAGGGTCGGTACACTAGAATCAATAAAATTCTTGTGTCCGTGTAACATGCTAAACAAGACAGTGGCAGTCCGTTGTTTCTTTGGAAAGTGATATTGGTACAAGCAACATTTTAGGCCGCTTCCAGCTTTATTGTTCAGAGGACGAATTGGTCTCATGTGCCCTTCATTATGTTTAAGGGTAGTTTAAAATAAACAATAAATGCTACCTAATATAATACAATTACACATTTTCAAATTGACTTTTCACTGACGACTACCTTAACAAGTTAGTAATCTACCTAGGTACCTATCTACATTTTACAAATACCATGTTGGGTCGGCAAACTTTTGATTCTATCTAATACCCTCACTTTTAGTGGGGTTATCAAAGTTAGCCCAGTAATACTGAATACTTTGTAAATAGAGAGGCGACTGTCAGAAGTTAAAATTCTTCAAAAACTATTCAACTTGCCTAATAAAATTTAATAGTGCCTATAAAAGACTAATTCGGCAGATCTTTATTTATCTTTTAGTAAGTTTACAAAGAACACTAATTGGTGAATTATTTATTCCAGCAAAATAATACGTTTGTATTTGTAATTTACTGTTTATCCACCAACAAACACCATTAGTAAAATAATATAGTTTCATGCAAAATATTGACAACAGTTATCAAATGGTCAAAGGAAGATTAATTCATTATTTGTAACTTCATTACCTTACTGTGGTCTGAGAACATTAACATTGTGAAACATCAACTTATTAACAAAAACGTACTATTTACAAACCTACTAAATAAACATATTAAAATATCGACGCTTTCACTCGTTTGCACTGTTATCTTGTTTAATTTAAACCTATCACGAGTATACCTACTCAAAGCCGATAGTTACATTCAAAGCCATCATCGATAAAACTTCTTAAGTTCGTAAGCAACATCACATAGCGAAAAGCACATTTTACGCAGCTTCTAATTTAAAAGTTCGTTATATTAGTAGCCATCGTTTCATAATAATGACTTTAGTCTCAATTTAGTAGATAATTTTAAATTAAATGATATGTTGAATTCATAATGTTAGTGATTGATTGATATGTTAATATGCCAATCCAAGAAATTAAAGTTAGTTGAAAGTCAGAAAATGTCGATATTTTAATGTGTCAGTTAACACGTAACATCTGACAAATTATGCCAGGTACTAGAACAACGTTTCACGTGAATGGGAGGCGCGATCCATTTTCAAAGGTAGCGGCACCGGCCGGCTAGCAAGCTCCGTGCTTTCGCTAACTCCAGTCGCTTCACAACCTCCGCTATCCGTGGAGAACTGCTCGACTTCATCGTCCGTAGAGTCAGCGTCATCCTCGGCAAACACGGAGTCTGCGCCCACTGATGCTAGCTCACACTCCACAGCATAAGAAGGCCCTACGCTTCCGACAGAAGCCAGTGGTGCGAGTCGTTCACTCGGACAAGGTGAGAGACGTCGCTCCGGCAATGCGCACACCACCGAGGAGCCCCGTCGCTCCAGGTACGAGCTCCCCGAACTGGAACATGTTGCAGAACTTAATCTGCGGTCCCGGGGCCCACACGACGCGCGTCTCTCTGCGAAACGCAATGCAGAACCTGGTAGAGAGTCACCACGGAGTGTGGACAAACGGCGAGGTGGCGTTAGTAGGCTACCGTATCCGCCACCGTATGACATAAAACGAGAGGTTCTCGGCCAGGGAGGCTCCTCTCCTATTGATGGTCGAGAACGAGCGCGCTCCGATAGCGCTTCTTCTAAGGCTGCGGTGAGCTGGCGCTCTTCTTCTACGGCTTGTTCTTCGGCAACAACCGCCTCAGCCAGTTCCACTATCTTCGGATCATTCAGAGCTTTCACAGATTTGCTTCGACTCTTGTAGACAATCAGAAAAACCATTAGTGCGAAAAAGCCGCCAAGCGTAGCGGCTATACGCACACCCGTCATGACGTCATAGGTGGCATAGAACTCAATGCGCACACGGTCGCGATCAGCCTGTGAGCGCTCTGTAGCATTGTCAGCCACACCCGACTCTCCGCCGCTCCATCCATCTCGGTGCTCCATCGCGCGGTCAAGTGTTCATCGCCTGCGAACAATAAGACATTTATCAATGTATAAATAACCCAACAATATCATCATAATGAACTTGTTGGATGAAACTGATACATAAGCTTTGGTCGATAACGGTAATACATACGAGTATATGCTTTTAAGATAAGCAATTCCGTATCAATTCAATTATAACAGCTTTTACATATTTTACCCTCATGTTTTGTTAAACATCCTAATGGTCAAAGAGGGAAAATATATTAACGAGATGTTGTCAGTGCATTTTCTAGTAAAGGATGGAACTTGCTGGGAGACCGAACAACAATGTTGTCGCTATGCGATTTCCGTTCACAGTTGCCTACAGACGACATAGCTGCCTGCAGACGTATCTGGGACACGGTGCACACATCGTATAAAAATGCATAGCTTTCAGACTGGATTAAGTATCTACTTAGTACAATTTATCCTCACATTTTTGACAATAAAGAAATATCGATACCTACATCAAACAGGTAGTTATGTCTATGTCAAACATAGACATAACTACCCAGATTGTATTAATCGTGAGTATTCATTCATTCATTCAAAACCAACCTGAACAACCAGGTAATTATAATCAGCTAAAAGTACATAATATACACATAAAGTTCCTATAAAATACTGACAGGTAGTATTACGTAAATGTATTTGTATTATAGTGATTCTTAAAATATCTGCCGCCACGTTTTGTCCATGGATGTATGTACCTATTATAGTATAGGTAGCCCTTGGTTTCATTTGACTCATTATTGAAAGATTTGAAAGCTATAGAACGTATAAACATTTGTAAAAAATATTATATTCCCAAGTTCAATTAAGATTCGAAAGCGAAGCCGACAATGATAACGACGTTTTATGATTACACGAGGGGTACCTTTTAAGTCTTGTCGTTTGAGAACAATGTACCAACAATCACCATATACATTTTATTGTTTCTCAGAGTACTCGCCGCGATAATTGATACACTTTTCGATCCGTTCGAACCAGTTCTTGAAATATTTATTCCACTCCGAAGTTGGAGTAGCCAAAATGGCTGATTTCAACACTCCAACTGCTTTTTCTGGTGGATGGAAAAGTTGACCACGAAGATATTGCTTGATTTTTGGAAAGGTATAGAAATCAAGTCGGGGCTGTACGGCGGTTGGTCCAGAATATCCACGTTTTGTTGCTCTAAAAATGCATTTGTATCGTGAGCGGTCTGTGAGCTTGCGTTATCTATCATGGTGGAGTATAATGCGTCGCGTCGGGTTGGTTTGACATTCAGCGATAACTTTCTTCGAAGTGTTTCAGCTGCAGATAACTTTTGTCGGTTTTGGTTCATCTTGGAAGACCCATACGGTCGATTGCTGCTTGGAATCGGGATCATAAGCATAAATCCAAGATTCGTCACCACTGATGATGTCTTAGACGTGATTTGACTCTCCTCGGTTGAATCGTTGCAGAGTTCTACGACACCATATGACACGAGACGTCTTTTGGTAATCGCTAAGTAAATGTGGTATCCAACGAGATATCAGCTTTTTCACACCAAGGTCGTCTTGTAAGATGTTTTGAACTGTTGTCCCTGAAATGCCTTAAGATTCCTCTATCTCATGGTACATTACATGGCGATCTTCGACGAAGCATTGAATTCGTGTTAACCGTTAAAAGTTGTAGAAAATTATCACCCGGAAGTTTTCCTTTGAGATTTCCATTTTGTGAGGGACTTGACAATTTTAACAAGACGCCGCCGTGACGAATTTTTTCTATCAATGAAAGATCGTTCAATGGTTTTGGGCTTCTAAACTCAACAAGTTTCCAATACCTAATACTTTTATCATTTAAAAATGCTGTAAGTATGCAAACGGCGAGACTTAAAAGGCTCTCGTAGCATAAATTATTTCAGGAGGGACGTGCCGATTGCGGTGCCGATATTATGTGCGTTGCCCCCTACCAGTGCTATTAAGTAGTCATTAGCATTTGCAATCTAAATACGAACATTATAGTTAAATTTAGAGTTCCGTTTCGTCTGCGAGCACGTTGCAAACATTCGAGTTAAATTACTTATATTTTATTCCATATTAATCCAGGTCTTACAAACTAAAACGAGAAAAGGGAATGAAGCTTAGGTACCAGTCCAACCAACCTAATTGATGTGATAAAATATTGATGGCAGGGCTCTGATGCGGAACGAATTAGTTCATGGACAAGAGTGTGTTTTAATAGCATCATTTTGGACGCAAGCGCGCTTTTGCAATTGATCTGAGCGATGTAGGTGCCGCGCTCAACACACAATGGGATTTAGGACTAAATATAGCGGCGCAGGTGAAATTACTCGTAGCCAAAGGCTGATGAAGGAGTAACAGTTGAAATCATTAGCCATGCTATGCAATGTGTTTGATGCGGAGTGACGAGACGGCCTCGCAAACTTCATGGAACAAAGGAACTGTGCGGTAGTAACGTACGTAATGCAAGCGGCACCAATAAGCGATAATTGATAATAAATGTACATCATCATACATAATAAATACCATATTATGCTTTCTATTTCTCTAAACAAAAACAATTTAACAATAATTATAAATAAAAATTAAATTCTGATAATAAACTTTTACGTTAACTGTTGTTTAGGTAGTGATGAAGGAGTAACAGTTGATATCATTAGCCATGCTATGCAATGTGTTCGATGTGGAGCGACGAGACGGCCTCGCAAACTTCATGGAACAAAGGAACTGTGCGGTAGTAACGTACGTAATGCAAGCGGCACCAATAGGCGGTAATTGAAAATAAATTCACATCATCATAAATAATAAATACCATATTATGCTTTCTATTTCTCTAAACAAAACCAATTGAACAATATTTATAAATAAAAATTAAATTCTGATAATAAAGTTTTACGTTAACTGTTGTTTAGGTAGTGATGAAGGAGTAACAGTTGATATCATTAGCCATGCTATGCAATGTGTTCGATGCGGAGCGACGAGACGGCCTCGCAAACTTCATGAAACAAAGGAACTGTGCTGTAGTAACGTACGTAATGCAAGCGGCACCAATAAGCGATAATTGATAATAAATGTACATCATCATACATAATAAATACCATATTATGCTTTCTATTTCTCTAAACAAAAACAATTTAACAATAATTATAAATAAAAATTAAATTCTGATAATAAACTTTTACGTTAACTGTTGTTTAGGTAGTGATGAAGGAGTAACAGTTGATATCATTAGCCATGCTATGCAATGTGTTCGATGTGGAGCGACGAGACGGCCTCGCAAACTTCATGGAACAAAGGAACTGTGCGGTAGTAACGTACGTAATGCAAGCGGCACCAATAGGCGGTAATTGAAAATAAATTCACATCATCATAAATAATAAATACCATATTATGCTTTCTATTTCTCTAAACAAAACCAATTGAACAATATTTATAAATAAAAATTAAATTCTGATAATAAAGTTTTATGTTAACTGTTGTTTAGGTAGTGATGAAGGAGTAACAGTTGATATCATTAGCCATGCTATGCAATGTGTTCGATGCGGAGCGACGAGACGGCCTCGCAAACTTCATGAAAAAAAGGAACTGTGCTGTAGTAACGTACGTAATGCAAGCGGCACCAATAAGCGATAATTGATAATAAATGTACATCATCATACATAATAAATACCATATTATGCTTTCTATTTCTCTAAACAAAAACAATTTAACAATAATTATTAATAAAAATTAAATTCTGATAAAGTTTTACGTTAACTGTTGTTTAGGTAGTTATACATATAACAGGATATTGTTTTAAAAAGTGAAAACATTGTGCTCTTGAGTGTGGAGTGAGATATGACAAATATTTACATGTGGCGCAGCGGTACGCTGAAGCTAGCAGAAAAGAATGTGTAGGAAGATAAAAATAAATAATTTTTATTTGAACGCGCTTTACAACCGGTAGGTAATAAATAAATTCATGCAGGAACTAAACAATTCATATCTGACCAGAATTTGATTTCGCTTTTGAGAATACGTAATTTCTTAGCTGAGTGTCGGTCGACATCATTGTCATGCTCATCGTAATTTATCATTAATATTTACACATTAAGTATAGTACCACTTGCGCAAATAGAATACGATACTTAGACATTTTGCACCGTGTTAGTACCGCTTTCTGCTGTTGAAAGCACTAGTAAGCATTAGTAGCCATATTATCAATGGGCGCGCAAGTGAGCCCGCTGTTCCAACCTCCACTATGCACCATTTTACGCGATGCATAGTACGCGCGCTACTATGCATCGCGTCAAACAGAACTTGCGTCCGCATGTTTGCTCGTGTGGCGCCTACTTTCCTTACGACGAAAAATTCTCTGAATCTGTCATCACTTATTTATTCTTTACTGTT
Organism: Hofmannophila pseudospretella; assembly: GCA_947369225.1. Taxonomy (NCBI): domain Eukaryota; kingdom Metazoa; phylum Arthropoda; class Insecta; order Lepidoptera; family Oecophoridae; genus Hofmannophila; species Hofmannophila pseudospretella. Next base: position 11,694,608 of record OX376316.1, read on the forward strand.
ATATTAGCACTGATCGGTGTAGGTAGGGCTGTTTGGGGTCAATGTCCTCAAAGGTTATATTAATATGGATATGATTTCGGGATCCCGTTTTAAGTTATCGAGCAAATGTTGTAAATTTCTTTTATAAACCTCGCCCTTATTCGGCGGATTACGATTTTTAAAAAATTGTGAACTTACGAAGAAGTTAAAACACTACCATAGGTACACTAGCGCCATGAATCTTAAAAAAAAAAATTTCGCCACCAATCTTAAATGTGTATCAAAACCACCTGGTGTTTCATGGCTACTATTATAATAATCATAACAACTTTGACGTTTGATTAATAATTTCAATAATTAACATATAATTACATAATTATGAAATAAATAGGTAATGTTATATTAATTCCCAAAACAAAATATCTATACAAATTATTTGGGTGACTGTACCTATGCATGCATTACTGTAATTAATTAGGTACTGTTATTAATGAAAGAATGATACATTATTAAATTATGTGATTAAATTATTACAAAAGGGAATTATTTAGTGTCTATATTCAAACTAAAATGTTCAGGTTCAGTAAGCAAAAATATTATTCAAAGTTATTCCTACCTATCCCCATAGAAGAAGGATACATACACACGTTTAAAATATTATCAGATACCTTAATAGATATGTATGTATCCTAATCCTACCTATTGTATTAGATAAGTAGGTACGGCTTATGCCCATATTATACTTGGCCCAGATCTTCGCCTGCCCGAAAGACCGAATGGCAATAAATTTCGTCAAAATCAGCTGTTTTTTGGCTGTTTGCAAGTTGCTTCTTGTTTTCATTTTTATTTGTAAGTTTTCTATATTGGAATTCTCCTAAGATTCATTCCTTTTCTAAATTATATTTAATAATGTCCGAAGAATGGCCAGCGTATGTCAAAGATCCCAGAACTATCTGCAAGTACGGTCTAAAATGCTATCAGAAAAACCCAGAACATCACAAAACTTATAAACATCCTCCGCTGTATGCAGTATAAGATTTAGTCGACGATTTAGACAGCTCTTATTACTGATCATACTGAAAGCTGTTACACTTGATTGAATCAATTGACTTTCTCATTCAGATTGCATGCAGGATAGTGTAATAAGGCCATTAGTGGAACCTACATTTATTTTAGAGTGCACTGAGATTGACCATGTAATTTTTTTACCTTGTATAGCTCTGACAATTTGAAATTAAAAGCGCGCAGTGTGATATAGTAAGTATATACTTGACAATATTATCCTTATATGTCGGTTACATTGTAGTTATATATAAGAAAAAAATTGGCATCCCCCTCCCCCTGGACTATCTCCTAAGTAAATAGATAAGTATGAATTACAGTCTTAATTATTTTTCATAGAAGTAGAAATACTTTACCAACTGAAGAGCATGATCCGTAGCCCGAAGAATTTGACGAATGCCGTGAGCGTCGATGATTTAATATGTACATGTCCTTGGCAATATGTAATAAAAATCCAGACACCCATTCATTGAAAACATCCACTACAAGCACTACCTACATCGCGCACCAGTTTTAAGATAATTTGCATGTAAATAATTGCATTAACGAGTCCACAAATAGGTACATTTCCACGATTTTACACTTTTCGCTTTTCCAAGAGGATGAGCCGTGTTTCCAATATATTATTATGAATTACGTTTGACAAATAAAAACATTGATTTATAAAACCACTCCAAATCTCCCTTGCCAATGAAACTGACAAAATTTATGAATTTTCCAAATGAAAGAAAATTCCATGAAAATGAATTTTTCCCGAACGGTGCGTTCAAAAGAAAACATTCGTATTGTCTATTATTTATAGTTTTCATGTCAATCGTTGAATGAATGAAAGCGTGTATCCGAAAATCCAAATTAGGAAAGATTTCATTCGTTCTTTTTAAGGGTCAGACCCCATCTATCCGCACGGACCTGTATTTCCCGTTTCCCTGTATGTTCCTCAGGAATATCGTTCGCTAGAGTAAGAAAATAGCTTCCACAGAATCTGCCCGCCGATGCCGAAGAGTGCGGACGCGCGGAAGCAATCATTTCTCGATCTATCGAACGATGATTCTAAGCGACAGACAGGGATATTAATGCCAATGCCTTATTATATTTTTTTATAATACGTTCGTGTTCGTTGTCAAAAAGGCAGCATGGACCCAGATCTTCACCTGCCCGAAAGACCGAATGGCAATAAAATTCGTCAAAATCAGCTGTTTTTTGGTTGTTTGCAAGTTGCATCTTGTTTTCATTTTTATTTGTAAGTTTTCCATATTGGAATTCTCCTAAGATTCATTCCTTTTCTAAATTATATTTAATAATGTCCGAAGAATGGCCAGCGTACGTCAAAGATCCCAGAACTATCTGCAAGTACGGTCTAAAATGCTATCAGAAAAACCCAGAACATCACAAAACTTATAAACATCCTCCGCTGAATTTGAAGAGGAAGAACTTCAACAATAAACCTGATAAAAAACGTTTCAAACCTTCCCCGAAACCGGCCGAGGACACCAGACCTGATCAGGGTACGAGTCCAAAGCAAGATACAGGTTATGACGAGGATACTACTCATACCAGGGATTCCAACCATAACCAAGGCGCTGGTGATAATAGTAGTCATGATATCACCAGTCCAGGAACTGATCAAAGAGAAGACAAAGAAGAAAGGACATCTACTTCTGAAGTGAATACAAGTTACCAAATTCAACTTCCTGAACAAATTGATTATTACTCTATGGACACAGACAAAGAAACTCTCAAAGAATTGTTCCTGGTAGACATGCCACAGGACTTTTACAAATTTTATGAATGCCTAAAAGAAGATGCAACATTTTTGAAAACATTATCGAATGTCAACTTAGAGCTAATAGGACCATATGACTTGTTGTTGGGAAAACTGCCTATTTTGGACGATAAGGATTTGTATTTGATTCACTGGAGATTCTTCTATGATCCACCAGAGTTTCAGGTAAACTTGATTTTCAAAATGGATTACTTTTTTTTACCAACTACCCATTTATACATATACCTATGTATGGCCAAGAGCGTGTCGTACACGCAAATTATTGGTTTCCGTAGTCTGTGTGCTCCGACTTTCACATACACTGGACTGACTGGACATACAACCTTGGGATCTTCAAGGCCAGAGTGAATAGGCATTAACTGGACCCGCATGCTCCATCATCGACCTCATCGTCGCTTACCATCAGGCGAGATCGAGGTCAAATGCGGGTTTAGAAGTAAATTAAAAAAAAACATTACGAGACTAGTCAATTTAAGACTCGTCATTTTGAGATGCTAGACTTTTTGATACTGGACGTATTGATGCACTAATCATGTGAACCTGAAGCCATTTTATATTCATAAATAAATACCTGTATTTTAGTTACTGCTTTCATTTATCCAACTACAAATAAAATATTTTAAATCTATAAATACTTTTCTGTGATTTGGGAATTTTCCGGGTATTTATAATATTTTCCCAATTCTTTATACCCAGGGAAAATACCGGGTAGAAACCCATCGTTAGTGAGCCACTTTACTATGTAAACTTTTGTTTCAAATTTCTGTCACACTGTATTGTTTATTGTAGCAGATGCACTAAACATTTTAATTAACATTTACAGGCTGTTCTGAAAAAGAAAGGCAAGAGTGAGTTCCACATTGGCTACTTCCGAGACAGTCCTGAAGAGGCTCCTGTATTCTTGGCAAGCAATGACAGTGCCAAGGACTACCACATCACCCCAGTAGCTGACAATATCTTTGGAGCCGTTTAGTAAGCATTTTAGGCCACCTTTGTCTTGTATTGATGAGTGATGAAAAATGGGTCATCTCATCCGATGACCCATTTTTTGTGCATTATACATAAATTTGGTACAAACTAATATTTTGTTTTAGTCTTTACTTGCTGACTAAGTATTAAATTTTGCACTGCCAAGATGTTTCTATTCCAATGTGATTTTGAAGTACCAACTGGTGTCTAATATTTTCTGTGGTAAACAAAATCGTAAAATGCTAGGAATATTGTTTAAATATTTAAATTTTCTTTGTTACAGCTTGTACTTACAAAATGAGAAGAAAACATCCCCCTTCATTTCCATAGCATGTCAGAAACTAATGGAGAAAGTGAAGAGCTGGGCAGAGTTACACAAGTTCTCACTAACACAGTTTGACATGAAGAAGAGACTTGGCCAGACTGTAACTAAAACCTTCCACGGTGCAGGCATCGTGGTGCCGGTTAATAAGAAAACACAATTGGGATACAGAAGACTAATTGAAAGCGATGGTAGGCGTTTTCCCTATATTTTAATCAAGCTGCATATTCCTTAGGAGACAAATATAGCACATCAAATTTTCATTTGATTGTTTGATATTAGACAATGAAAAAGATCGTTCTAAGAATGTAGTTCGTAGAACAGTCTTTTACATGTAACATGGTGCGGTAGTTTTGTCCTGTAAGTTATTATATTTTCCACTCTACATTAAGTCTACTACCTGAATTGCATAATTGAATCCTATTGCATATTTATTTAAACTGTATTATTTCTAACCTCATTTCGTTTGACAAGTCAACAGAGGATGTTGCTTCATATTCGTGTAATATCCCCTAATTTTTACAGTAAACATACGAAAACTATTCACCAAGCTAGAGGCAGCTAAAACTCAAAGAGAAAAGGATAAGATACTGTCTGAACTACAACCAGTGATCACATACGCCAATATAGCTGTCGACGAGTGCGACTTTGGTACGGGGTTGGAGATTGGGATCAACCTGTTCTGCTCTGGTTTGAAGGAGTTACAGCCGAGTGCAGTTAGCAGTCTGTGCAGTGCATACTCACTGTTGAAGAGAGAAGCTTTCTGTAAAATAATTCAGGTAATGAGTGTTTTGTGATACTCTGTACTAATGTCAGGTTTTGAATGCAAATATGTAAGGCTGTATCCAGGCTCGTAGCCAGGATCAGCGGTTATTGGAGTCGCATGCGCCTTATAAAAAATATCTAGTAGGTAGGCCTTTGCATCGACATTTACATGGCACAAGAAGAAAGGCATATCGAGTATGCAAATTACACGATGTTCATGTCATTCACAAGGGAACGTCATCATACGTGTTACGTTTGATGACGTACCCTTGTGCTGACGTGAGCATCGTGCAATCTGCGTGCTCGATATGCCTGGTGAAGAATGAGCTGTCTTGTGCGATGGACATTTATATTTTTATACTGTGGTTGCACAGCGGCAGGGCAGTGTCGAGCCGTACAGTACAGCTAGCGCGGTTTAGTTGAATTGAATGATCCCGTTTCGTTCGCTTTTAGTTTTAGCAGACAGATGACGAAAATAAAATAATATTGTGACAATTCAAGAGTTGAAACCGGTTTCCGTTTTCTAAAATTCTAAAACGTATGTCGCAAAAATTTCGGGGGTACAGGTTACAACCCCAAGAACCACCCCCCTGTCTACGGGCCTGGCTGTATCGACTTCATCGGATCCAACTACCATTATCATGTTATTACTGATCATTATACATAACATATGTATATGTGTATAACTAATATTGTGTATAACAGCAACACCTGTAAATACACCTACATTTTTGCAAATAAATATATTTGTATTCTGTATCTTCATGGGTAAGAGCGTCGGTGGCACAATGGCTAGGACACCGGACTCCCATGCGGGAGGTCGGGTTCGAAACCGTGCAGTCATCATCATCATCAGCAGCCTATTCTAGTCCACTGCTGGACATAGGCCTCTCCCAGGGTGCGCCATTGAGCCCGATCTTCGGCTCTTCTCATCCAGTCGCTGCCAGCCACCTTACGCAGATCGTCGCTACCATGGCCGTACCGTGCAGTGCCGTGCACCAATGAGCTTTTCGTATTTTTCGAAGACTTACGTACATTTACCGACTGCTCTAACGGTAACGGAAAACATCGTGAGGAAACCTGCAAACTGAGATGACCAGTGTATAAAATGGGGTAGGCACAAAAGATCCTCAAGGGTCGAAGTGTCGCTGGGTTATTCCTATCATAAGATAAGATCTTCATGGTTGATTCCTTCAGTAGAATATTATTTTTAATTTCCTTGTTACAGACTCATATAAAGTACCGTCGCAAGGGTCCAAACATGTCTATATTAAAAGTAAGTGACAAGTGATTTTTTTCCACTTTTTGTTATTTTTAATTATTATGTGACAATTTGATAAATAAACGTTTTAATGTACGTACAACTTGTATAAAATCACAAACCATTACCTATTAGAATAATGTCTTTATTTCCTGTAAAGATTGGCTTCCTTACATTAATTACAATAGAAAAAATATTATTGAGAAAATTAATTAATCTGAAAAATAAACCTTACTATACAAGTTGTGAGATTACTTACTTATTTATAATGGATATAGAAAATAAATTTACCGCGAGTTGCAAGAAACGTCCTTAATGTTAAAGCTTCCTTAAGTCTCGTGTCATCTATATCTGGGGTTATGGATTGGCGTAGAAAGGGATAGCATATATTTTAATGAAAAAATAACTAGACCATTTTGTGCAACTGACGGTTATATAAATGATATATGTAGTGTGCACAATCCATGTTCTCACAACTTTACATGTAATTAAGTTGTGGCAATTGCAAATAACTGCTACAGAGAGCAAATAAAAAAAACATGAATTAATTTTCAAATCAAGTACTAAAATGCTAAAATTAACATCACCATCATCATTAACAATAAACACAGTAACAAAGTCCCTTATCACTAAGTCACTTAACACAGTTAGGCTCAATTCACACTGGTGCAGAGTCGAATCGAAGCGTCGCGTTGTTACACTCCATAGCATATTGAACTCTATCTCCACTAAGGAGTTCCATAACCAGTTGAAATAATTCACATTGACAACTTAGCTTATCGTATGGTTAGTGGCCAACCTATTGTCAGAGTTGTTCAGGCCGCTCGTAGGCCTCTGACATGGCTTAACGACTGCTGTCGAACGACAATAACCGGGACCGACTGCTTAACGTGCTCTCCGAGGAGCTCAGATGAAATATGCCACTAGCGATCACCCATCCTGGTACCGACCGCGCCCAACGTTGCTTAACCTGCACGATCACTTTCGAACCGTGCTCGCAACTGGGCTACGAAGTTCGTGCATGTTCCATTACCGCGTTAACAGCTGAAAAATTATCAAACTTTTATTCAAAACGAGCAATGGAACGTGTACAGCTGTCAACGATAATAATTTCAACTGGTTTTGGAACGCACTCTGAGTAATGTACGAACAGGCGAACGAGTTCGCGTTCAGGCGAGCGTACTCAAACTGCCGCGTCAGACACCGACGACACGAGGGTGCTCTATGACACGGAGCGTATTTTCACTTATTTATTATGGATGCAGGTGAAAAGTTAATTAATTAGTATTTACGATGCACAGTCTACCGACTATACGATCCGGCCTCAAACAATGACGCGCGAAGACGCGAGTCAATAGGAAATAAAACGCAAAGCGTTGCGTAGATGGAGCCACGAGCACACTCCGTAAACAGAAAAGCACAACGAAATGTCATTTTTACAGATATCACAAATTTCTCGTTGTTTAGATTAATTTAATTTCTCAAAGCTATAGTAAAATTGTGATGATATCATGGCATTATATGGCCATTTCAAAATAGCAGACCTAAAAAGTCTGTTAAAACAGCGTGGCGCGAGTCTGAAGGAATTTGGTGGAAAGGTACGTATGTACATGTTGAGATTGGGCTTTATGTGCTAATTTAAAGTTTATTAAACAAAAATCTCGTTATAATCATCCAATATTAATCAAAATAATCAGTATTTATTTATCAAATTATTGTCATTGAAAGCAATTAGGTTATCTTATGTTTAGATCAAAGTCGTACACGTACGTATTTTTTAATTGTTTTATTGTAACTGTGCTAGTGGCGCCTCTAGCTGTAAAACATTGCAGGATTATCTCCTATTAAAGTTAAATAAGGTTTGTGAAAATATTTAACAGATGTAAGTACTTACCTCAAAACAAAATAATAGGTACCGACTCTAAAATAAAAATTCTGACTTTAAATTTACAACCGACGTCTCTATCTTGAGCTTTGGCGTAGAAAGGGATAGCATATATTTTAACGAAGACTTTACTACTCGTACAACTGACGGCGAGTAAATAATTGCAAAGTAATTATGAAACGTAAGAATTTATTCGAAACACATTATTTTTCGGGAAAAATTTAGAAGCAAATAGCGCGTAAAACATTGCAGGATTATTAATTTTTTCCTATGCGTGAATTTGACGGTTCGCTTAGACTCGACTCTGCGCCAATGTGAGCTGAGCGTAAGTAATTCAGAGTCCATTCGGTTATTCCTTGGGCTTGTCGGCGCTGGTGAGATGCAGGAAAAGCGAGATGGGGCAGTGGTCGCTGCCGTACACCTCGTCACGGATCGTGTTGTCGCACAACGACGTTACCAGTCTCTCCGACATTATGAAGTAGTCCAGACGCCTGGAAGACAAGTGGAAGACACATCAAGCTCTGTGGAACCCTGTCGCAATAAGTTTTTGATAAGCCACTGGCATCTGCCACTTGACTAACGCACTTGACCAAGTGTAAACCACTCGGGGTTCGGGTATCGGCTAAAATTGGTCTCAGTCTGTTTGCGTTGCGCTAGCAATAACCGAAGTGTAAAGATCCGAAGCCCTTTCTGAAAAACTCACGCACTGTAACTTTTAATAATTGCACATATACATATGCATACACCGAAAAAAAAATTGGCTCTTCTGAATTCAGGCGTTTATTAAAAAAGTGGTCAGTGGAATTATTCCATGGATGAAGGGGGGATTTTAATATTGTTTTGGTATTCTATTGCGTCGGTGGTCTAGTGGCTGGGACGCCGGACTCCCGTGCGGGGGGTCTGGGTTCGAGGCCATGCGGTGCCATGTGCCGGTGAGTTTTTCCGTTTTTTTTTGAGGACTTACGTACATTTACGGAAGGGGAGACCTGTGCCCCAACAGTGGGGACATTAATAGGCTGATGATTATATACATATGATGACGACGACGAAACATCCGGGGGAATCGATATCGAAACGTGTGAAGTTTTAAAGATTTTGAAACTGAGGAGAGGGTGCTACTAGTATTACTAATTAGATTTCAGGTCCACAGGATTTAAGTCCACTAGGATACCCTAACAAAATCCTCCCCAGGATCCCCCTGAACTCATAGTGTACCTACTATATTCCAAGTATCTTCCTTTCCAACTCCCAGTCGTTCATCAATAAGACATATTATAAGTAGATATATCTTCAAGTCTTAGCTTCAAATACTTAACGCTTTTAGCACACTGCAGCAATTGTGCAATCTCTCTCGGAATTGGACCAAAACCCATAGAAACTAGCAACAACAGACAACTTACCAGCCAACATTCTTAGCCCGGCTATTCTTCATGTAAGTCCAGAAAGTATACGCGCCAGTCTTGTCAGGGTTCAGATGTCTGTAGGTGTCCACGAACCCGTCGCCTAGAAGCTCTGTCATACCGGCGCGCTCCTCTGGAGTGAAACCAGCGTTCTTTTTGTTCGTCTTCGGGTTGGTTAAATCTGAAAAGTTCAGGAACTACAGTCTCTACTTACGTCCCCTTTGTTAGTTGAGGCATATGCATTTTTAATTTCTGATTTTTTCAAAACATATCTTTTCCTTTGGTTACTTAAGTTACTACGTATACCTCCTCAATAGGGCAGGCATGACACCAATCGATCTCAACACAGAAATCGCACAGTGAAAGTCCACGGATCATGACCGCGTGGAATGCTTCCCTGTGCACAGATGGGGCAACACTGTCCTGACCCATTAATTCCTGATAAAGGAAATCAGCTACAAACTCGGACTGTATTGATGAAAATCAAATAAGAATACTATCATACCTATTTCATTGTGAGCAACGTTCATGTCTCCGCATATGATCACAGGCTTCTTCATGTCCAATTCCTTAACGTACTTGCGGAACTCTTCGTTCCACTGCAGTCTCTTCGGGAGCGTGACTAGATTCCTGCCCGCGTTGGGAACGTAAGTACATATTAGGTAGAACTGCTCATACTCCGCAGTGATTATCCGACCTTCGCTATCCAGTTCCTCGTTTTGCAACCCATATTGCACGTTCATTGCCAGCTGTGTTGTATAGATACCTACGCCCGCGTAACCGTCCTTCTCGCTGCATAACCAGTAAGCGTGGTAGCCAGGTACATTCGTAACCTCATCCGGGAGCTTGTCCTTGGAACACTTTACCTCCTGTAGACAAAGTATATCTGGCTTCTCATATTTAATGTAGTCCAATCCACCTTTATTCATCCAAGCTCTTATTCCGTCCACGTTCCAACTAGCAATTTTGAAATTCCACTCTTTTCCTTGTTCATTTTTTGAAGAACTCGAGAAATCAATGTCTTCGAAGTCTGTGCTGTTTTTGTTTTTGGGTGAGGCTTTCTTTTTGGCGTCTTCAGCTGGAGCTGAAAATTTAAACTCACTTGAGTTCTCAATTCTTTTCCACTGTTTTTCAGTTTTCATGCACAACACTATTTTCGATATTTTAGTTCTAGACAAGCGAGACTTCGACTTTCTCTTCATTGTCATCTTGGATTTTTTATGTTTGAAATTTAATGTAGATTTTTCCCGCATTTTTTAATGTTTATAATAACAAAATGCATAAGCCACTGAAATATTTGACATTATTGGCCTCAAATTACAATATTTGGCATCAAAGACAACACAGATTCAAATAAAGTCGGAGGTCAGCTTAGAAAGGACAAAATGCTGTAAATTTAAGTTAATAAATAAAAATATAAAAAAACATAATGTAAATTAGGATCTAACTAATAGTAGCATCATTTCTAAAACGTTAGCTTCCCTCTACAACCATAGCCAATGTATTTTTTGTTAGTAATGTTAAATGAAAGTGTAAAAAGGGTTGAAGATTACTAGAGTACTTCTCTAAACATTTCATGATTAAATAATTAAAATTTATCAAGTGTACATTTAAACTAGTGTAAGAAAGGTAAAGAGAAAATAAATAAAAGCATTCAACATAAATATTTGGTAAATCGTTTATTTATTAAAACTATTAATAACACACTTAATCACAATACGAAACAATCAATGTTTAAAATGGTAATTAAAATCAACGGAGCTAGTTACCCTTGTCTTCCGCTGGCTTGCGCCGGCGCTTCGTCGTGGGTTCGCCGGTATCTTGGGGCTCCTCCTCGGGCTCGGCGAGAGTCTCCACCGCTTTCTTCTGTCCTCGCTTGCCTTTAGCGGGCTTCGCTTCGGCGGACTCTTCGTCAACTTCCTCTTCTTTCAAATCATCTGTAACAGACAATTCTAATGAAGGACAAGAGTGTTAGATAGATGGACAATAAAGCAGCTGGACTAGCTTTACATATTTAAAATATATATATTTAGTAATGGATATAGGTGGATGGGTTAAAATGGCGCCATAGCACCTATGGCTTACATCTTGTATTATAACTGCTGAAAATGTTGAATGCGTAATTGGGAATGTTATATCAATACGCACCTTTAGCTTTTTCTTCCTTCTTATTAACCTTGCGCTTCTTTGAAGCTGATTCTTCTTTTACCTCATCTTCTTTATCCTCATCCTCTTCTTTGCCCTGTGCTTTCTTCCCTAGTCCTTTTCTGCCTTTGTTCTCTTTCTTCTTAGGCTCCTCAGGTTTCTCATCTATCTGCTCCTCAAGGATTTCTTCCACCTCACTCTCTGGTGTCCTTTCCTTGGCAGCTTTAGCACCCTTCTTTCTGCCTTTGCTTGGAGGTTCTGGCTTCGCTTCTTCTTCTTCTACATCTTCAATCTTTTCATCAGGCTCAGCCTCAACTTTCAGTTGGGCCTTACGCCCTCTCCCTTTTCCTTTGGGTTTTTCTTCAACCTCTTTCTCTTCAGCATCTCCATGATTTTGTTTAGCTTTCCTCCCTCTTCCTGCTGGTTTTGTCTCTAGTTTATTTTCTTTCTTTGTCTGTTTCTTCCGCCCCCTACCAGTGGAAGCTTGTTCTTCCTCTGAATTTTCGTTTTCCTCCGAATGTTCACCATTTTGATCTACTTCAATGGCATTGTTGTCTTCCTCTGCTGAATCATCAAAGTTAGATACCTTGTCTTCTGGAACTGGTTCCTCAACAGCCTTCTTTCTGCCTCTCTTTGCTGGTGGTGCTGGTTCGTCACCATTACCTACGTCGCCATTTGTGTCATTTCCCTTTTTGCCGCGTTTTGCTTTCTTGTCTGTCACAGGGGCTACTTTATCTTCAATCTCAATGTCTGGCACTTCCTGTTCTGGTTCGTAAACTTGTTTGCCTTTGCCTCGACTTTTCTTTGTTACTTCACTCTCGGCAACTTTTACATCTGCAGCTTTCTGTAAATTAAAATTGACAGTCTTAAAGTCTATTCTGTATACATACACATATTGACTGAGATAATTGTGTTGAATTTCAACAGGCTGTGAATGTAAAGGAGTAAAGTAAAGTAAAATACACTTTATTGCACAAATAGAAAACAACAAACAAAAGATAGAAAAGGAAATAGTGAATTACACAGTACAATTTAGGCGGCGTTAGGAGTTTAGGAGCTTTTTCAAGTTCCAACCTCTGAATAATTTTTATTTCACTTGCAGGTATCTGAGTTAAATTTAAAATGAGAGTTGAATTAATAAAAACAAGATAGATAAATAATTTATAATAGTACTTTAAACTAAACTGTTTTATCAGAATTAGTATCACAATGATTCACTTTTTTAATTGCATAAGAGGTGAAAATGAGCTGAATTTCAACTCCCATCCACAGCCATTCAAAATAAAAGATAGCCCATCCACACATCTTCCAAGGACACATTGTGCTTAATTAAACACAATTAATTTAATTATAGGATTAAATTTGCATTCAGGATAGTCGCTCACTAGATGAAATCATTTACACAATTTAGGAAGCATTCCAAAAATAGTAATAATAACCTAACAAATACCCTATTTAGGGTATTTGTTAGGTAATTATACTATTATACTATTTTGGGTAGTGCACTATATTAAATACCCTATTTATTATAGTGCACTACCCAAAAATGATTAGGGCAATGAGTGCTCTAAATCGGATAATTATTACTGGTTCCAAATCATAACTTTACTCTGCAATTATTATCCAACAAAGCGTAATTGGTTTCAGAATGTACCTCTAATTTATGAGTGTGTGACAGTTTCATTTAGTATTATATTTAGCTACCACAAACATTTATTATATTTTTCAGTAAATCGTGGTTGTTTTCTTGCATGGATATGGAATAATAGGTTTAAGTTGGCCAGATACTATTATTATTATATTTCCGAGGTAGTCTAAGTAAAATGAAAATTATCAATTATCTTATCATCCAATAAATAACATCTTAGTGTCCTTCCAGTTGTAGTCTATCCAGAGAGATTGCTTGCTACCGTGTTTGATATCAGATCAGCTATTTCACAAAGCTACAGTTAGCCTTCTGTTAATATTTAAATTACGCATTGCATTTTCGATTTCCCGCGCCATAACCTGTCTCTTTGGCCATTGATTCGCACGATGTAGTTATACCAATAAACGATTTATAGAGGGAAACTTGAAGCAAACATGCGGAGTATATTGTCCGAGAAATCCACACGCGGAATTCAATGTAAATCAAAATCAGGTTAGATTGCAAAGAGGGAATGAAATTGACGCCTCATTTTTTCGTTATTTCAAATAGAAATTACTAGAACAATAAAATAAAACGCAGTTAGAACTCAAGTGAGGTCTATCGATAACAATGCAAACCAGTTTCCGAATGCGAAATTTAAGTAGAAATAAGCGATTAAAAAGTAGAATTACCATACCTTTGCCTTTGCAGATCTTGGTGCCATTGTGACTACTGTATTTTTACAAAGGATCGCTGGTTTTTACAGTGAAAGTTCGAGTTCAAGCGTAGCTTGCACCGGCGGCGATGGCGAACAAGAACAAGAGATTTCCGCCTTTCCGGCAATTTGACAGCACGCTCACCGCTGCCGCCAATTTTTTTGATGTCGTTTTTTTTATTCCCATAGACAAACTGGCGCCAAATTGTTCATTCGTTCTTTTCACAAGCAAGCGTAGACAGACGGACGGATTCAAAAAAGCGAGCAAGCCTCTTTCCTCCAAGGAAAAAACCAAGTAAAACGCTTTTAAATCCGCGGCACACAAGTTGAACAAAAATGGCGGTCTATGGTTACTTGTGGCCCCTCGCGTCGCACCCACAGATTAGAGTATATGTCTAATGAGACCCGAAACACAACGCTGTCACTTACTGCCTCGGACCCACAGAGTTACCAATAGTTAGTAATACCTCACAATTGGTCCGAGCTCACTGCGCATCCGCCATTTTTGTTCAACTTTTGAGCTGCGATCTAGAACTCCTCTCGTCATCGATCTTTGGCGATTGTTTATTATGGCTGTATCGATATGCAATTGACACACAAAAAGATCGATTTTGAATCGATAGTTTTTTTTCGTAAACGCAACATAAACGTCACTTCACTACATCAATTCCTTTTTTGCTTTGGCAAGGCACTGTGCCATATTTCAAAACGGGGAATTAACCATTCTTTATTTCATCTCAAAAGACCCTGTACCCAAAGCCACAAAATCTAATGTCAAATGTCATATGCATGTCAATCAACAAGAGTGCGTTCTAAAACTAATTGAAATTATTCACTTTGATAATTGTACACATTCCATTGCTTGTATAAAATAAAAGTTTGATAATTTTCAGCTGTTAATGCGGTAATGGAAGATGGATAATTGTCAACGTGAATTATTTCAACTGGTTATGGAACGCTCTCCTAAAATAAATTAAAAAATTCGTGGATTGTCGCGGATCGTGTCGTGGATAGATTTTGTGGAAATTGCATGAAACGTGTCCAAAACCGTGTTAATATTTGATCTAAGTTCATGGTGAGAGAGCCCGAGAAATGGTATGAGTATTCTTAACCTAATTTAGAATAAATTAATTTATACACAAGGGAACCTGCGAGGTTATCTCATTACCTTCTGTTTTATTTGGTATTTGCATGGAAATAATAAATATAACGTATTACTTCCATATTTTATGCAAAATATTAACGTTTTCCTATTAACACTATAAACTATTTTTAGTTTTTTATTTATTTCAATTGCATCATTTTTTTCTTGAATTTATCGTAAACGTGGATGGTTATTATATGTATAAGACGGTATTTGAGTCACTTTCAACACTATGCAGTGTCTGTGAATTTTGTGTATTTCGTTCCCAACTCATGTCTTTACCTGTGCCTAGTATTTGTACAGGGTCTAGATGTTTTATAGGCGGTGCAACACACTTAAAGGTTAAGTGGACTGGATAAATATCAATTTGTGCTGTGCATCTGAGGCATGAGTGAAAATTAAACTATACTAATAATAATTAATTATGTGGGTCCGGTGAATAATGGTCTAAGTTGACTTATATCGAAAATTAGTTTCTTATTAAAATTAATAGTTCTTTTTTCTCTATTGAATGGTGTAAGAAAATCTAACTTATCTTTAAAAACAATGGAGACAGTAATTTGGTAAAATGGTTTAATTTAAAACAAATCAAAAATAAAGCAATTTTTTTTTACTATTTTCCCTTTTCTGAAAAGTTCAACTTTTTGAGTTATATCACTATGCAGATATGCAGACTGAATAGAACGTATTGAACGTATTGAACGTAAAACTCATTGAAACATCTGCAAAATGTTGCTTATGTATAATTTAATAAAACTCCAGAAACTGATATTATTTTTTATTTATTTATTCTTTTACACTTTTGTGTACAGGTGAGCTTAATGCCTTGCGGCATTCTCTGCCAGCTGACCGTAATATATTATATTATATATATTTATATGACTTATAAAATAATATTATTTTTATAATGTACTCATTTCATGTTGGGTGCATTCAAAAAGCTTACATATTCAAAATTTTAATATATTAAGTTTTATTTTGTACCTAGTAGTTTTACGTATTTTTTGTCTTTTCTTTATGTTACTCCGTTCCATACTGTCCCACTGCTGGGCAAAGGCCTCCAACAACATTTGTCTTTTTAAACTTTTAGGATTCAGTATCTCATAGTTACTAAGCAAATATTTTGCAGACAACCCTAGACCGCAAAGGTACCTTCAAGGTAGAGTACCTTCAAGATATAGAGAAGAAAGTTCAGGAGAGATGGGATCAGGAGAAGATCTTCGAGGTGGAGGCTCCGGACGATGGGAAGACTCACGGGAAGTTTATGTGTACCTTCCCCTATCCATATATGAATGGAAGGCTGCATCTTGGACACACTTTCTCACTATCAAAGTGTGAAGTAAGATTTATATTCAAAATTTATTAATAATAAGTATTATTAATAAACTGTTACAGTTACAATATTTTATATAGATCGCTATGTCCCACCACATTAAGGCATTGAAAAAAGTTGGTATAATATAACTTAAAACTAAAACACGATTATATAATGGTTAGCCGAAAACCTCAAGCGGCGCAAATATGCAGGCCTCAGTGGGGACTGCATGTTTTTGCCGTTTGGGGAGGAAACGCTGGGGCCTTGGGGTCCTGCGGCGCACCAACTGCAACAGGACATTGGGAGACGGCTGGTGGAGGCGTCCCATGACCGGAGGGCTGGCGGCTACTTTGCCCAACGCCTAAGCCTCGCTATTCAGCGGGGCAACGCCGCCAGCCTTCTGGGCACTCTGCCTGTTGGTAGGAGCCTGGGAGAAATCTTTTATTTGTAAATATTAGTCAGATTAGGTTAAATTAATTATATTTTTATTATACGTGTAATTTATATAAATTAAATAATTAAATATTATATAATTGTATTATGTGTTCTTAACTGGCTTCTCTGCTATTTTCTAATAGTATTTTCCACAAATATTCTTGTCATTTAAAAATTATTTTATTGTGTAGTCCTGCTGATACTTAAGTATAGAAACTATACAAAATGTGTTGTTTTTTATTTTCTGTTAATTTATTTATGTTGAGATTAGATGATTCAATATTATATTCTTACCTTTACTAATATTGCTTCAAAATTACAATATCAAACCTACACCCCATACCCCTCTGGTAATATTTCCAGCTCTTCAAACTTCTGATATTATAATTTTTAGAACAAGAGCGATGGTAAAAATTAACGCTTAGTCCCGCAGCTCATATTTCTAATGCAGTCTCTGTCATCTACAGTTTGCGTCAAGATACTATAGATTAAAGGGAAAGATGGTACTATTCCCTTTTGGTTTCCACTGCACCGGAATGCCTATAAAAGCTTGCGCCGACAAACTGAAGCGAGAAATGGCCCTTTATGGATGCCCTCCTGTATTCCCTGAGGAGGAAGAGGAAGTCACTCCCAAAGACCAGGGTGATGTGGTGCCGAAAGACAAGAGTAAAGGGAAGAAGAGCAAAGCTGTGGCTAAAACGGGGGCAGCTAAGTACCAGTGGCAGATCATGCAGAGCATAGGAGTGCCTGAGGATACGATCAAACTATTTGCTGATGAATATTACTGGCTAGATTATTTCCCACCTAGAGCTGTCGCTGATTTAAAGAAAATGGGCATACATGTAAGAAGAAAATTTTGTTTAGTATTTATCTGCATGAACTTTTATGGAAAAGTTAATTGATCGCTAATACTCCCAAAGGATCACTTAATATTAGCCATATACAACACACTCTTACCCTATACATTTGTTTATTTTTCGGATATTACTTCTTCCGTAATGTGAAACTATTTTTTTTATCTTTTTTTTTTCATAATTTTACTATTACTTCACTACCACTTCCCGGAACAACGACTTCCCAAAACAACCAGTTCCAAAAACAACCACATCCTAAAACAATCACATCCCAAAAAAAAACCACATTCAAATATAACGACATCCCAAAACAACCACATACCAAAGCAACCACTACTCAAAACAACGTTAGTGGAGTAAGCGGCGGCGCTTACTACTAGAGGGTTTGGGTGGTGGGGAGCTTGCTCGAAGAAGCGTCGAGACGCACTACTCAAAACAATCACTTGCTATAGCAACCATTTCCCAAGATATCCACTTACAGTCATACATGTTACTCAAAGCATCCGGTTCCCCAACAGGTAGATTGGCGACGCAAGTTCATCACGACTGACGCCAACGCATTCTACGACTCGTTCATTAGATGGCAATTCAACCATCTAAAGGAGCGCAATAAAATCATGTATGGCAAACGGTATACGATATTCTCTCCGCTGGACAACCAGCCGTGTATGGACCATGATAGGAGCACTGGCGAAGGCGCGGGCCCTCAGGAGTACACGCTGGTCAAAATGGCAGTGGTTGAGCCGCTGCCTGAATGTCTGCAGTAAGTTTTTTATTATTTAATTGTTTAAAATTAACCGTAACTGGCATTGAACCTGTGAATCCGTTTGGTCTCTTCTCACCTCTACCACAGAATATATAATTTACTACGTAAAACCTACTCTACTGAATTGTTCTGTCGCAGATCCCAATGTTCAAAACAAAATTTTCAGCTATGTTCAAGATCTATCTTACCATCCCAGACATTTATTATCCAAGATTTCCGATTAGAGACAACATCTGTCTTCAAGATATCTTCTATCTTTTTTTTCTATATAAGCTTTTTCTTCATGGCTACTTATAATCTTGAATCTTAATTAATCTTATAGCCATGATGAGAATATGGACATTATGGTCAAAAACCAGGATAGGAAAACCGTACTATGATTTACATCATACAATAATTAATGCACCCAGTATCTGTGAAATTTTCATGAATAGAATAGTCTAATGTAGGTAAGTGATTTTTTAGGTCACTAAAAGGAAAGAAGGTGAGTTTCGTCGCAGCGACACTGAGACCTGAGACCATGTACGGTCAAACGAACTGCTGGATACACCCCGATATCAAGTACATTGCGTTTGAGACGCTCAAAGACGGAGTCTTCGTTTGTACACGACGCGCTGCACGAAACATGTCCTATCAGGGTTTTACGGAAAAGGACGGAGAGTTCAAAGTAGTGCTTGAAATTGTTGGTCAGGACTTGTTCGGAGTAGCGTTGACGTCGCCACTAACATGCTACCCGAAGATCTATGCTCTACCGATGTTAACAATCAAAGAAGACAAAGGTACCGGAATAGTCACCAGCGTCCCATCCGACTCTCCTGATGACTACGCCGCTCTAGTTGATTTACAAAAGAAACCAGCTTTCCGGGAAAAATACGGCATCAAAGACGAAATGGTGCTTCCATTCAAACCTGTGCCTATCCTCGAAATTCCCGATTTAGGGAACTTGCCTGCGGTGTACATGTATGATAAGCTAAAAATCCAGAGCCAGAATGATAAAGACAAGTTGATTGAAGCGAAAGAAATGGTTTATCTGAAAGGGTTTTATGATGGAGTTTTGCTCGTTGGAGAATATAAAGGAAGTAAAATTCAGGATGTGAAAAAGAGCATACAGACCAAGTTAATAAATGAAAAGGGGGCTGTCATTTACTACGAGCCAGAGAAGACTATAATGTCCAGATCGGGCGACGAATGTATAGTTGCGCTCTGTAATCAGTGGTACCTTGATTACGGTAATGAGGAGTGGAAGCGTCAAGCGGAGAAGGCGTTAGCAGCAATGAACACGTACCACGAGGAAGTTAGGAAGAATTTCCAGGCCACACTGAGGTGGCTACACGAGTATGCTTGCTCCCGGACTTATGGCCTAGGTATGTATCAGCAACTATCTAGAAAGTACACTGTAACATATTTTCTTAAACATTAAAAAACTATACGAGTATATAGTCTTCTTCTCGTCCTAGTTTGAGACAACGTCGAAAAAGGACGTAAGTGGAACGTCTAAAGGATGGTTTATCTTATATTATATTACCGACGCTAGATTTCCTTGGGAAATTCTTCCCAAAGTATCTAGAAAGAAGCTGAAATGTCATTCAATGCAGTTTATGCGCAACAAACAATAAAATTTTAAATGCATGTTTGAATAGTGTTTATTATAGCTTACCTTTCACAGGAACCAAATTGCCTTGGGACCAGCAATGGCTGATCGAATCTCTGTCAGACTCTACGATCTACAACGCCTACTACACAGTGGCTCACTTCCTTCAAGGGGACACTTTTAGAGGCAACAAGGAGAATGCGCTTAAAATCAAGCCCGAAAACATGACCTGCGAAGTCTGGGACTACATCTTCTTCAAAGACGCGAAGTTCCCGAAAAACACGAAGATTGCTAAGAACTCTTTGGAACTTATGAAGAAGTCATTCCAGTTCTGGTAAGTTTATTGAATTATCTTTTAAGGTTTTTTTTCTAGGATATCCCTATTTCTGTGATAATGTTTATTGTTTCTTCATTGTTGTATTCTCGTTGAGGTGAAGACCATAAGGAAGTTCGATATTGGAGACTGCTCGACTGCTCTAACGGCGAACGAAAACAGCGTGAGGAAACCAGATAACCAGCCAGTGTGTGAAATGGTCTAAGCTCAGAAATGGGCAATGGCAAGTCACCATTAAATCTGCCAAGACAGCGTTCTATGTGGTTAATTCCATAGAATACCTATAGTGATCAGAGTGATCACGATCTTCAATGAGGGATATATGACTAGAGAAGAACTAATGGGTCTCTTAAAATCAGCGAACTTATTTAATTTGTATATTAATTATTAAAATTATTGGGGGCCTAGGACCTGCTCCTCACTCTCGGATTTGTCATCCTTTGCGATTGTAAATCCTTCTAGATTCGGTTATCGTTGGCGAGGGCGAATCCGAAGGTGAGCCTGATTCTATAAACTATCTTTTGTATTGCTTTAGGTACCCAGTCGATCTCAGAGTGTCAGGAAAAGATCTGATCCAGAATCATTTAACGTTCTATATCTACAATCACTGCGCCATCTGGCCCAACGAGGAAGACAAGTGGCCTAAGGGTATTAGGGCCAATGGCCATCTCATGTTGAACTCGGCAAAGATGTCTAAATCTGACGGAAACTTCCTGACTCTATCGGAGTCGATAGAGAAGTTCAGCGCTGACGGTATGAGGTTGACGTTGGCTGACGCGGGGGATTCCGTGGAGGACGCCAACTTTGTGGAGAGTACGGCCGATGCGGCAATATTGAGGCTGTACACGTTTATTGAGTGGGTGAAGGAGATTATGGCTACGAAATCTACGCTAAGGACAGGTATATTAACTTATTTTCTTTGAACTTGCCCCCACCGCCAAACATATAAAAATAATCTAAAAAAATAATTAATATAATTTTAAAAGAAACAGAAAATCACACCAAAAAATCAGTCCGACATTAGTCTTATTTATAAGACGGCCGCGTTGTGAGCTCGATGTTATGTGTCTTATATTTCAGACAATGGCGCTTAAATAGTTAAAAAACTTACATTTCATTATCATCAACGAATTCATTATTAGTTCCTATCACAGAAATCGGAGTGCTAGCGCCCTCTTATCTAGAACAATGATGTTGAATCAATCTTAATTCAAGAGCGAGACCAGTTGGGTCAACTGTCAATGATAATGTAATTTCATAGGTCAGTGTTCATCATAATGACACATTATCGTGATTTATTACGTGGCAATCGACTTCACTTGCATGATTTTATTATCTCTTTGTAACGTGTGGTGAACAAAAATGAAAAAAAAGGGTAGAGGCAAGAGATGAATCTCAAAATATCTGATTCTATTTAGGTGAAAATAATTGTTAATACTACATGTATGATTAACTTAGGAGTACATTTTTTGTACACATATTTCTATTCAGATATTTGTTCCATTCCCCTGCGGATCCCATCATTGGCTTATACCTACTTTTTTATTGGGGCTAGTATACTCGTAGATTATGACACTCTTGACATTAACATAAATTCCAGGTGCCTACAACTTCCACGACAAAGTGTTCATCAGCGAGATTAACACAAAAGTATCTCAGACTGACGAAAACTACAACAAAATGCTGTTCAAAGAAGCACTGAAGAGTGGGTTCTTTGAGCTACAAGCCGCTCGGGACAAGTATCGGGAGCTGTGCTCTGATAGCGGCATGCATGCGGAGCTGGCGGAGCGGTACATAGCGACGCAAGCTAAGCTAATGTCGCCGATCTGTCCGCACGTGGCCGAACATGTTTGGGAGCTGTTAGGGAACGTAAGTGATCTCTGTATTGTCAACACCTGTTAGGGACAAGTGTCGGGAGAATGCTCTGATAGCGGCATGCATGCAGACCTGGCGGAGCGGTACATTAAAAACTTTCTACTAAAATAGTGAGATGAGTGAGATAATTCGTTTTAACTTCACAAGTTTGGAGTATAGTGTAACAATATTAGCATACGAATATTCATGGTATAAATTGAACTATAGCTTGACAAATGTACCATACAAGATTGGGTTACATAAGCTAAATTAATTAAATATTTTTACTAGTAGGCGTGAATTTTCGAATTTACCTGTTTTATCTTTAGCTTGTTTTATCGAGTTCATGTTAAAAGGAAAAAATTAAACACAAGGATTTTTTCTCGTTTCGTTAGAGCCACAGCCATGATTATTATATTTCTATGTATTTGTTCATGCTCCCCATTATTATTATAATATATTTTTTTACAAACTGATTATGAGGGAAATGTATTAGTTACTGAATATATAGCACTTGGTACTTGTCAAAAGCACATAGGACGTATGGACAATCTCTCATGCAAACAACAAAAACAATAAACAACTTAAATATGTGATATGGATTACTCACTCACAAAGTCGGAAGTCCTCCGACTAGTTTCGGCCTATTTTAAAGGCCTTGGTCACGGAGAGTGCGAATCACCTCTTAACCCGGCGGCGGCTCGCCTCGCCTGCGGCAAATTCATTGTTCAAATGATAATAAAAAATATTTGTTGTTGAACAGAAAAAAAGCATCCTCCATGAACGCTGGCCGCTAGCCGGCGAGGTGGACGAAGTGGCGGTGAAAGCCAGCAACTACTTAATGGACGCCGCCCACTCCTTCCGCATCCACCTCAAGAACCACTGCGCCATAAAGAAGCCCAAGAAGGGAGAAACCCCCAAGCCTGAGAAGAAACCCAATAAGGCAGTTGTTTGGGTCGCGAAGGAGTATCCCAAGTGGCAGCATGTTATATTGACTACGTTGAAACAACTGAATGGGGTAAGAGATTTAAAAAAAATATATTTTACCACTAAATCTGCGTTCGACCTCAATCTCACCTTGTGGTAAATGACGATGAGGCTGAAGATGCAGCACACGGGCTTAGTAAGTACTGGCTCTTCTATAAACACTGCCGAACACATCAACGCGGAAGCGAAGATATTTGACGACAGGCTACATAGAAGTGTGAGTGAGTGATAAGTTGATAATCCTGATATTTCCGAGTAATTTAATCCATATAATACGGTATTAACGTAACTTTTTTTTATTGTATCTATCAACTTACATGGACATACTAAAGAAGAATCTTAAAATAGTTTTTCGATATCTCAACAAACATCAGAGATTGTTAGTAATGGGCAGATGCTCTGTCCCTTTCTAGCAAAACAGTCCTCTATATAGAAATACATTTATTGCCAAATACTCATATAAATTTAAAATGCAGCCAGGAGTTGTTTGTATGGCGCTAGAGAATAGTTACGTCATAAAACTTATTGCCGTTTCTTTCTACCGTTCTGATTTTTTATTGCCTGTAGCTATTTTATTTTTCAACGAATTTTAATTCTGTTTTCACATTTGACCATCAATATATGACTATTTCTGAATTTTTAGAAATGCATTTAATATTTCATACTTTGAAACCACCCTATTGCTTAGGTATGCCTCATTGCCTATGAGGAAGAAGGCAATGCTTAGAATCACTGGGTGACTTCTGACTTGACCACCAATGTAACGAATTCGGATAACGCGCGGTTGCGGTTATGTCGGAGTTGTGGGTTCAAGTCCCACTGGGTGGTTATTTGTATTGCTTATTTCTGATATTTGTGTAATCTATGTATAATCGTGTAATAAATGAAAGGGATCTAAATTAATACTGATAACATGACACTGTGGAATAGGGCATCCACAGTGTCATGTTATCAGTATTAATTTAGATCCCTTTCATTTCACACTTACTCTATTCTCTATCTTTATCACATCTTTAGGAGATCGGATTTGACATCCTTCGCGATTGTAATTCCTACTGGGTTTGGTAATCGAATCCGAAGACCCGCCATCCTTCTTCCCCTTCCCATAAATTGTTTTAAAATTTAGGAGTAATGGAGTTTCACAAAGTAACGTTTAAATAAATTCCTGTTTTCAATAATTATAATTTCTGGGTTTTCTGACGACATTTTCCCTTCAGCCATCAGGTCTCCCAGACAACAAGACTATATCGAGCAAGTTGGGCGAGATCGCGATACTGAAGAAATACATGAAGCGTGTGATGCCCTTCGTGCAAGCGACTCGTGAGCACTTGGAGCGAGTGGGCGCGGATGCACTGTCCGTGGGACTGCCTTTCGACGAGGGGCAGATACTGCGCGATAACAGACAGTATCTCATGAACACTCTCGATGTGAGTATCAATGTAAATAAGGACCGGTTTACATTTGGTCAAGTACAGTGGCGAGTGCCTGGCCAGTCAATCAATATTTGGATTCACTGGCATCGCAGCTTGAAAGCCAAGTTGACTCGACACTGTCCTTGACCAAATGTAAACCGGCCTTAACAGACATTGAACTTCAAGTACAAATTAAAACTTTTTTAGGCAGGTTTTTACCGAGTTAGTTACTACTGACTTCAAATTAGTGCTGACACGAAACGGAACTCATGAGTTCCGTCCGAAATATTCGGATCATTACTGACCCCGGGTTGGACTACATTACGGAGCCGTATTTTCCCGTCGCTCAGAAAGTTTCCATGGAATCGGTCCGCCGATGCCGAAGAGTGCGGACTGCGGGCGCTTGGAAGCAATCTTTCTCACTCTAACGATTGATGTTTTTGAGCGATAGAAAGGGATAGAGCGACGGGTAAATGCTGTTCCGTGCGGACAAGTGTGGTTCAACCTTTAGCCTATTAGTTTGATCGATTTTTGACAAATCCTAAATGGAACGGACGATTTTCTCTGTAGCTGGACTCAATAGAAGTGAAGTACACAGACGACCTCGAAGCCCCAGAAAAGTCTCGCGAAGACTGCGCCCCGGGGCAGCCCCACATCAACTTCTTCGCCGTGCCCGGAGTGGAGGTGTGTTTCATCAACCCGACGCCGCAAAGTGGGCTGTTTACAGCGACCGTCAGTCTCGCGGATGGAGACTCCGTGGAGAAGGTTAAAGCGAAGCTGGGGAAGGAAATCAAGGCTATCAAGGGTTAGTAGATGACTTTTTCACCGGTTCAGCGACCCGAAGTGCATCGTGATCTTCGTCCAAACTTACGTTTAGTCCACTTTACCAGACTGCGCGACAGCAATGGCAGGATTGTTTTTTTGTCCGGGTATTTTCTCGAGTTACTGAAGTAACTCGAGAAAATACCCGGACAAAAAAACAACTGAAGTTTCCCGTGCCTTTTTCTTGGAGTAAAAATACTAAAAAACAGTCACAGATATCGGCTATTTTTTACGTGTGGCGAATGGTGAAATTACTGGGCTGAAAGTGAATTACTTTAATTTGTCAATATCGACCGCTAGCGCACAGGACCTATGAAAAATTGTAGTCAACACTAATTCAAAGGCCCATCTTCAATAATTTTCTCTTTTCCAGATGTGAGCTGTCTAAAATTATGGAGATACAAAGATCCCACGCTAGGACCACGCAAGATCCCAGTAATGGGCGACCACGAAACTAAATGTATTATCTTGGAGAATGCTTCAGTATTACGGGTGGATGTGACGGCCAACAAAGTTGAGCTGGTGTCCAACGGAAAGAATCTAGACCTAGGCACACAGATAGTGTTTACGTATGATAAATAAGCTTACTTTTTGAAAGTTAATAAATTATTTATTTATACTGCCATGTTGTCTTTTATTTTACAACTTAGCCTTACAGCCGGTTCTGATGAGGTCAAAGAAGTAACTCGTGCCTGACACTATGAACCCAAGGTTGAAAACCTTATCTTATATCCATTGGGATTTGAAATAAACAATCGGGTCTTAGCTCCATATTGTCAACAAAATTAATTACTGTCTTATATTATATTAATACAATTTTAAATTGTACCTATTGGGACTCGATAATTGTCTGTTTGCGACCCGCGGTGTCAAGCTATGCGGCTTGCGCACGCGGTGTTTAGAATATTCATTGTTTGTTAAGGATCTCACAGACAGACGCGACCTAAGGCATCACTGGTCGCGCGGCCACAGATTCTTTAGGCCGCGACCGTGGTCGCTTGTCTGTGAGGCTTTATTAGGTACGTCAAAACGTCAGCGAAACGATACGATATCAACCAAAGATCTTTAATATTATTTTAAACTTTTTAATATTTGTCAAAATTAGTCTAGTCGTCTTTTGGACTACAAGAACCAATAGAGATAAGATCAACATTATCCTCCAAATCTAGTGGTATCTTATCTTATAATAGCCACCCGGAATAACCCAACGGCACTTCGACCTTTGAGGATATTTTGTGCCTACCCCATTTTATACACTGGTCATCTCAGTGTGCAGGTTTCCTCACGATGTTTTCCTTTAGCGTTAGAGCAGTCGGTAAATGTACGTAAGTCTTCGATAAATACTAAAAACTCATTGGTACATGGCACTGCACAGTAAAAAATATATCTAGTAGTAAAAAAGCAGCAGTATCACCAGACCTGTAAGAATAGCAGAACATTACATCACGATAACTTATTTACACCGTCCACCAAAAGAAAACTCATGAAGCTGTTTAATAATATTATTATAATTAAATAACATATAAATGATTATTCACAGTAAAATGTTCAACATTGCGAGTACGATATGGCTATTACAGTACAGTACAGTAAATACGCTAATCATTGAGCGGCCTGAGAAACTATTTGACTGACAGCCTATTTCTCTCTTTCATTTCATTTGACAGAATCTCCCATTTCATTTTCGGGATTCTGAAATAAATATTATAAAAACGCATTAAATCATCATCATTTTAATTAAATAAATAAGACATTTTTCGAGCCGACACCAAATAATGGAATGTGGCAAAAATGGCAATAATATAGAAGATAAGACTAATATTATAATCATTACATTAGCAATGTTTCTATGTACAAAAATAAAATATGATTTCCATAAAACGTCTGTAACGTGCAATTTACAGAGTGAATTTCATCTTGGCTTTAAAAATTGTAAAAATATCATATACCCTTCGAAACGTCAAATACAGTTTCTCTTGCCGGTCAAGGTACAAGTTTGAGCTAAGTGGTAGCCAGTTGCTACGTGGGCGCATGCGCGGCGAACAGGTTTTCTAAGCCGGCGCCCTCGGGCGCGTCCACGGCGCTGCGAGGCTTGTCTTTAGTCACGTTCATGGTGGGCAGGTCTAGAATGTACACTTCTTTCTTGAATAGCTGTCCGACGTTGCGGCCGATTAACTGTAGATAACAAAAAACAAATGATACTCACTAAAGATTTTTTTAAATACCAAAATACGATAGTTTTATCTACATAGATGCATCAATTTCAATGCATATAGTAAGTAAGTAAGTAATACGTTTATTTCACACACAGCAATGACCGAAACAGTTATAATTATGATAACATAATTATGTAGACAAAGGTAAACATATCGAAATCATGTCTGATGGTCTGCTGTTATTGTGAAAAGGGCCTCAACTCAGCCTATTGCTGCAGACAAGAATGCCTACAGCGCAGGTATTCTGTTGGATCATGACCGATGGCTGGCCAAAACCTGTCCAAGAGGACAAAGATACGACACAAATAAATTTAATTGAAGATAGGTAGTATTAATAAGTGAAAAATATATATACCTACATTTACCATGACACATAAATGATAAAAGATATATAAATATCGTAAATAAATAAATACCTACTCACAAATATATTAATTTTACTAAAGGGGTACAGTACGGAATGCTAAGAAGGAGATATCTCACTTGATGGTGTAAAGTGTAAATCTCATCTAACAATGTAAGGCTCGGACTTCACGAGTCCGGTTCCAGCCACGGTTTGGTTCGCTGCAACCAATCACATGCGCTCGGCCCTGCCCTCACTTGAATTCAGCGCTTTGTGATTGGATGCAGTAAACCGAACCGGAAGGGACCGACCTCGTGAAGTCCTAGCCTAGTTCTTCGATCTAGATCTCATATGACGATGTAAGTGACAATCTCCCCTGATCTTCCAAGTGCCCGCACTCTGCGGCATCGGCGGGCCGATTCCGTGGAAGTAATCTTTATCGCTCTATCGAACGATGTTTCTGAGCGAGGAAAAAGGATAGACTTACGGAAAAATACGGCTCCGTAAGCGCAGGTGGGATCCAAGTCTAAAGTAATCTTCAAAAACAAAAGGCACTCACCCTAGCGGTGATCTTCTTGAACAAGTCTCGCTTGCTCTTGTCGATCTTGGAGGGTTTGGTTGGTGCCGCGGCCAGTTTCTCGTCGAGGCGGTGTAAATCATGAGCGTCTACATCGGGGATGGCCCGCAGCACTGTCACTATGCCAGGGAACCTTGGCCGGAGCGCTTCGTATGCCTGGAAAGGATACAGTTAATTAGGATTTGTGGTTTAAATGCCTTCAGGCAGCCCGATGGACAGATATTGACGGAAAGGGCTAGATATTAACCCGTCAAGTGTTTTCCGTACTCCTGTGCGTACACTATTTACGTACTGCGCGAAGTGTTCGCCGTACACCCGGTCCGCCGTCATTGGTCGTGTTTATTGTTTGACATTTGTTGACGTTTCGTTCATAGCATAGCCATTTGCTAGTATAATTTTTTGTTTATTTTTTACTATTTTGGCCTATCAAACTCTCTAATCTAATCTCGAAATTCTAGACTACCGGACGGAACACTTCTGGACGTTAGAAGTCTAGGATTCCAATCGAGGGAAGGGTTAAAAGAACAAGCGTAATTAGTAAGTCCGGGTTCGAAACCGTGTAGTGCCATGTACCAACGAGTTTTTCGTATTTTTCGAAGACTTACGTACATTTACAGACTGCTCTAACGGCGAAGGAAGACATCGTGAGGAAACCTACATGGGGTAGGCACAAAAGATCCTAAAGGGTCGAAGTGCCGCTGGGGTTATTCCCCGCCCCATATCAACCCCTATTATAAAAAAAGACAGTTTCTAAGTCGGAGGTCCTATTATTGTGCCTTGTAATAAATAAAACTTTTCATTTTCATAGCTACATCACCTGCACGGCGAGCGCCAATAGCGCGGCCTGGTTGGCGTCGTGCTGCCCGTGCGTGCGCAGCGCTTGCAGCACTGCGGCCAGCGCGCCGCTCGCCTCGCCCGGGCCCACGCGCCCCGCGTCTAGCGCCGCCCTCAGCGCTGGAAGCGCTAGAGCGCACGCGCGGAGCGATGACGTCGAGTCGTTCCACGTTAGCGCTCGGAGGATCTGTAAAGGAACACATAGAAACATACTGAGGGTACTCTAAACCTAATGCATTTGACTAATATATTTTTTCAACTTACATGGACATACTGAAGATGGATCTGAAATCCGTTTATCGATATCTCAACTAATATCAGCTATATTAATGGTTAAAGTTAATAGTGGGGGGATGCTCCGTCCCTTTCTAATAAAGCTGTACTTAATATGTAGCCAAGGACCTGCTTGTATGGCGCTACCGAGTAGTGACGTCACTCCTCGCTATTGCCATCTCTTTCTTCCGTTTAATTTCCGAATACCTGTAGGTATTTTGTAGCTTATTTTTAAACACATTTCAATAGGACATAAAACGCAAAGCGTTGCGTAGATGGAGCCACTAGCAAACTCCGTAACTCCCCGTCCTTGTCACAGGTGGTCACATTTCTGTCTCCCCTGGGGTCACAAATTTTGCAATTTTAAATTAAAATATTTTTCATAAAATCAAACATTTTAGACAATTTACCAAACATCAAATCAAATGAACGATACAAAATTTAATCATCTTGTGTCCATGGACTTTGAATCCATTCCTTTATATTATTAAGACTTCTTCTTTTGGATTTACGCATGTGACGTCACGAAGCTTATGACTCGTCTGCCCCCTTGTCACATGATGTCACACTTTGTTGACGTGTTTTATGGATGGCCCCTATTCGCCTTTGTGACATCGCCGTAAATCTATTTTTGTTCAAATATTAATTTGAGTTTCATTGTGTGAGAAATGCTGCATTATCTTCAATTCGCACACTGTTGCGTGAGATTTGGTGCCGTCTTTTACGGGAATTTTGTTGGAAGTTACTCGTCTAGGGTATAATATGTCGCTGATATCTTATTATACTGACCGTATGTAGCGCGGCGGGCCCAGCTATCGGATGCGCCAGCACCATAGCGCCCAGTTCCGACACTTGCTCGGGCGTTCGCTGCGGCGCGGGCGGCGGTAAATCCTCCTCCATGTCTCCCACTGGAGTATCCACACTTACACCGCCGTCCACTAGCGTTATCTAAACGTAACGCCACATGTTAATTATAACGTTATTATTACGTTAGTCATAACGTAAACAGATAAATAAGCATAGATTTGGAAAGACAGCTAGACCGAAAAATAAAGGTCAAGTGACATAGTTTTCTAAGCATGGAAAATAAGCTGCAAGGGTATGTTCCAAAACCACTTTCGCTTTGTCGGGTAAAGTCAGTTTTTTTGGACACGGGAATTATATTAGGGGAATAGGGACATGCAAGTAATTTATATTTATTGACCTCAACAAAAAATAATGATATTATATTTTTATTTAGATAAGTCGATTTTGAAAAAATCATAGTTTTGTTCATAAACTAAACGTAATTCAAAAAGCTCAAACGCGCTTCTCTATGGTCGTGACGTCAAAGGTTGTGTAAACAAAGGTTTTGCTAGTATGATGCTAAAAGATTAAGTGTTAAACGATAAACTTGGTAAAAACCGATATATTTAGTGACAAATATGACGAATTCAGTTATGTTTACATAACCTTTGACGTCACCAGCAGCGGGTAAATGGCTTTCCGTTTGAATTGATGTAAGCAGTATCTAAATTATAAATACTTTTTTCTGAGATAAAAACGTAATAGAAAAAAATCTACATTTTTTGTGGATTATTAACAGTGTATGATTAGACTTAAATAATATACTGCTTCACGGGTTTTAATTGTATTTTATTAATTACGAACGGTTTCGTTTACACATCTTCAGGTATTTAAACGAAACCGGTACATGTAAACGTAACCGGTCGTAATTAATAAAATACAATACAAACCCGTGAAACAGTATATTATTTAAGTCTAATCACGTACTACAAGTTTCACCAAGTACCGACAACCGCAAGTATTAACAGTTTAATAAATCGATAAACTCAAGAGTCGCGTCTTCGATGTAGCCCGCTCACCTTGATAACTTCCAAGTACTCCCTGGTGAGGTTCCTCACGAGCATATCCTCTAACACCTCTTGCGACTCGCTGCCCGCTTCCTCCTCCAGTTTGCCGGACTCGTAGAGAGACGTGATGTATTCCCACCGCTGAGACAGGTGGTTCAGCACTGCGAGTGATAATGTTGGGAGTTAGGTAAGGAAGTGTTAGGTATATATAATTAATCATCGTACAATGTGGTACAAGCCATATAGGGTTGTATCGTGTTTTTTTATTATTAAATAAGGAGAGCAGACGAGAAAACGGACCACCTGATGTTAAGTGGTCACCGTCGCCCATAGACATCTCACGTCACTGTATTAATATTAGAGGGTTTTTGATGCGCTGCTAACCTTGAGGACTAAGATGGATTGCCTCATGTGCCGAAAATTCCGCTGGCTCTCTTACCCGTCAAACCGAAACACAGAAATGCAAGCATTTTTGCTTTTTCATGGCAGAAATAGATGAGGGTGGTACCACCCCAGGCGATCCTTCACATTAGGATCTACCACTACAATGTTGTACGATGATTCAAAATAAAATTTGTATTTCCAATACTGTTTGCATAAAAGTAAGTAAGTAAGTAATACGTTTATTTCACACACAGTAATGACCGAAACAGTTATAATTATAATAAAATAATTATGTAGTCAAAGGTAAACATATCGAAATCATGTATGATGGTCTGCTGTTGTGGTGAAAAGGGCCTCAACTCAGCTTATAATAACTATCCCTATTACCAATTACAGCCAATGGAACACGGTGCTAATTTATGCTTGCCTGGATGTTGGTAAATACAACACGGTGAAATACGTTATATAAATAAGTTTTGTGAAATTAATTAATTAATTTGTGATACGAGTGTAGGTAGGTAAGGTGGTCACAATAGCACGAGTGTTACAAGGGCTAATTACGTGCAGCTATGTTGCACGTTTTTGTAGCTGTAGGAGGCAATAAACGTAACTAAGAAGCAGCAGCGGCTTGAGCGCGCTGCGCGACGTGCAGTGCGTGTACTGCACGCTCAGACACTACTCACTGAAGGTGTGCGCGTGCTGCGCCAGCGGCAGTGCCACGCTGGCGTAGTGCGCGGGCGGGCAGTGCAGTAGGAGCGGCTTGAGCGCGCTGCGCACGATGTGCCGCAACCAGTGGTCCGGGAGCTGCTCCAGGCCGTGCAGCAGCGAGCCCGACAGAAACTTGGCCAGCCCGGGCGCCGCGTACAGCTCGCGGCCTAATGTCGTCGCCGCCGCGCCCACTAGGTGGCACACCTGTATGCCAAACAAACATTTATCTTAGTAGTTTATAAAGCGATTATTTGCTCAAAATACATAGCTTGTTTATCATAATATACAGTACGTACTAATTTTTTTTCCTGCTAGACTGTAGATATCTGGAACGATAGCACCCGTACTAGTTTTGAAAAAAAAACCTGTATGACAGATGCTAACGCCTTCCACCGGGATACAATAAATAAAAATAATTATTACCAGTAATCGTTAAGCCAAAACATAAATTATAGTATGGGTATATACGTATTTAACATTTTCAACTGTTTATGGTTATTATAGTACAAGTAGGTAGTGGAGGCATGAACTATGTCAGACCGCCAATTGGTCACTACTCGGATCCATCTGTCATTCTGCTATCTCATTAAGTGTCCAGCCCACTGCTACTTAAGGCGGGCTACTGGGTTTCAATATCAGTAACACCGGTTTTCCTCCTGATGATCTCGTTCCGGATGCGGTCTTCGATTGCTCTCTTCATCGCTCGCTGCGTGACCTTAAGCCTTAAGATAAAGGTACACTCACATTATCATGCAGCGTGTGAAGGAAGTTTTGCATGCGGTCCGCACAGCAGGCGCGACCAGTGGGCGCGTCATGGTCGCGCAATCCCAGCAGGTTGCGACGCTCGGCGGCCGGCAGCGCGAGCGCGCGCGTGTGCCCGGCGTGCCGCAGCGCCGCGTGCTCGGGCGCATGCAGCTCGTGCAACGCGCGTCCGAGCGCTAGCGCGTGCGGGAATAGAGGGAGCACGTGCGCGCCGCACGGGTTCCGCCAGATCGGGTTGCCTGATGCTGTGACACCGGCGCTGAAGCCGCCGCGTGATGCTCTGTGGATGAGAGTAAGATTTTATGCTTCGAGCAGTGAATGCAGTCGACAATTAGTCACGTTGAAAACGTATGTCTAGGTAGTTCGTTTATCTTTGCCCGTCCATCGGTGGGCGACCCTAGGGAGGCAACAGCGTGCCGCACGCTGCTGTGACGGGAGGAAGTAGGAGGTGAAATATACATGTCCCATGAGGGATCTGAGGCAAAGTGCTAGGGTGGCACCGGTGTGTTCCACGGAAATCCCGGAGCCCTCCGATGACAGCACGAGCAAGAGTACCGTGCAGCACTTGGGGCGCGCGGTCAGCTTTCTCACTCACTTGTCGGGGTCGGTGGGCACGCACGTGCGCTTCACGACGCCCAGCACGAGCGCCAGCGCGTGCAGCAGCGTGCGGCGCGCGCGGCCCAGCTCCTCAGCCGTATCCTCGGGTGGCGCGTCCAGCCCCACCAGCCGCGCCAGCGCCGCCGCGGACGACACGTGCGGCCCTAGAGCTGCCCAGCGCTCGCTGCAGTCACCGAGCACCTGCAAATTGTACATAAGCAACTGAATATACACGCCAAAAGTCGGGTCCTAACCGGCTGAACCAGACTTTTGTCTAAGGGTGTTATTAGACCGGCGCGATCGACATAGATCGGTGGTATTGGTCAACATTGTTTACAGACAGATATATTTTATTGATATAGTTCCTTACACGTCAAAGTACACTCAGGTATTATATACTAATGTAATATGCAGCATATACTAAAGTATACACGCAGACAAACCACAAATACACAACTCTCGAAGGAACTACAGAACAATATATAGACCGTTCAACGTCGATCATTGATTGCTATTAAACCAAACCGATCTGCTGATTGATAACTCTATCGTGCGATTGATTGATCGATGAATATATTCGGCTTTGGTTGATTGATCGCAACATCTAGCACAAGGTTGATCAATTGTCGTTTGACCGCAATAATTGATACTACGGAACACTGGCCGAATCCCTGCCATTCGAATGTTAAATGTACAACTGACATACCTGCGCGACCAGAGCGCTCTGTCTCTCGTAGCAGCAGAAGTGGTTGGAGACCAGCAACAGCGCCTCTTGTAATGTGACGCTCTCCACGGCGCTGAGGTCGGGCCGGGCTAGAGTCGCGCGGGTCATGTCGTGCAGGCGGCCGAACACTGGCAGCAGCAGCAACGGGTACTGCAATCACAAAAAAAATGCTTGAAATCCTAAATGGGCCGTCTAGGGTAGAACAGGGAACGGATAAGTTGTTACTCAAGTAAAAAACTTCGGTCTAAAGTAAAATCTAGATTTAATTTTTTTTTCTTAAACAATTTACATTATTTTAGCTATTTTGCACACATGATTATTATTTCTATATTTTTTTTTGCTTGTTTCTTTTTAGTTCTTATATTTTTATATTCTATATTTTTATAATATCAATGTACATTCAAACACAATATGTATATTGTTATTGAAATAAATGCACTTGAACTTGAACGCTTGATTTTTGATCTTAATCTTGGAGTATCTTTAACGAAAAGTGGGAACTACCTATGACGGTGGTTCCTCTGTTAAACCCCTGGGGGGTTATGGACGTGAGAGTTAATGTCAGACGGGGTCACAAGAACAGTACACGGCTAGGTGGTACGAATTTGAGCGATTATGGTGCCATAGCCCGTCGCCGACTGCAATGTGAATTCAAAACGCGTCGTGTGCAAACCCTAGCAAAATTGTATGGCGGTAATTCACAAGGGACGTTCGTAAATAGCCCGTGCGATGGGCCATACCCACATCAGGAACCTGATGATGACAAGGAAAAAGGGGATCTTATCTTATGATAGGGGGCGGGAATAATCCCAGCGGCACTTCGACCCTTGAGGATCTTTTGTGCCAACCCCATTTGACACACTGGTCATTACAGTGTGCAGGTTTCCTCACGATGTTTTCCTTCACCTTTAGAGGAGTCGGTAAATGTACGCAAGCCTTCAAAAAATAAGAAAAACTCATAGGTACACGGTACTGCACGGTTTCGAACTCGGACCTCCCGCATGGGTCCCGGTGCTCTAGCCACTGTGCCACCGACGCTCTTCAAAGGGGCTCTAAAAAGGGGATAACCACGACGGTAAGTCGGGGGTTTCTTGAAGATTTAATTTAGACCGGTATACCTTTGAGGCGAGCTTGACGAGCAGGCTGGCGGCATGGCGACGCACATTCTTAACATTACGCGAGGTGCGGTCCTCGGGTGGCGTGCCCTCGTACACCAGCGCTGCAAAGATCTTGTCCAGCACTCGCGGAAGAAGGTCTGCTCCTGCCACGCCTACGCCTGGACCTGTTAACCATAAGGTGATAAAACTATGAACCAAGACAATAGAAGCAACAAACTGTGTTAGTGCTTCGGTAGTGATTCGGAAGGCTGTACCGCTCTGTTTCTCTCTGTCAGGCCGCTGTCGGTGTATCAAGGGCGATAGTGCATTTTTCTCCTTAAAAAAATACAGTTAGTGTTTTAAACTACCAATATTCTTCAACCCGTTGATGAATGCGTTGCGTAACGCACAGCCGCCTGTGCATAAAGTAATTGTTGTGTAAACAGGAGATAATCCTGCAATGTTTTACCACTAGAGGCGCCACTAGCACAATGGTACGTAGCCAATCAACATGTAGTTACGTTCCTTTCCACCAAATCTTTATTTTACCTTTCAGACTCGCGCCACAGTTTTTATAGGTATTCTATTTTGAAATGGCCATATGATGCCTTGATATCATCACAATTTTACTATAGCTTTGAGAAATTAAATTAACACGAGAAACGAAAAATTTGTGATATCTTCAAAATAACGTTCATTAACTCTTTATTGTACACACACAGAATATGTTACAAACTTAGACAAAAACATGTGAAGCACAAAGGGCGTGACTTATCTCTAAGAGAGATATCTTCCAGCAAACCCCATAAAGTGGCAATTTGATATGAAAGGCAGGCGAAGTGTGCACGTTTCGTTTTGCTTTTCTTTTTACAGAGTGTGCTAGTGACTCCATCTATGCAACGATTTGCGTTTTATGTCCTATTGACGCGCGCAAAAGTTTAACCACGCCTGTGTTGGAGAGGGTCACCATTATGGTCTAAATATGAATTCGATTTCCGGCGACGCTAGCGCCGCAGTCTGGTACCCTATCTTTGAGCCATTGTCGCTTCAACTGAATCTTATCATCATTCTATATGATAGTACAGAGGTACGTACCGGCCAGCTGACTGTATGCGCAGCTGAGGAACACGAACAGCGCGGAGATGAGCGACAGCAGAAGCGAGAGTAGCAGCGGGGCGCGCGGCTCACACGACACGCAGCGCTGCAGCAGCTGCAGGCCCTCTACCACGCTGGGCCGCGGCTCCGCTTGCAGCAGCCGAGAGAGCACAACGTCTAACACCTGACATGTAAAAAACGTGTTGTTGGCTGAATTGTAAAAGCAGATCTTCTGCAACGCAAGCCAGAAATTGAAAAGAAAGAAGACGTAAAATTATGTTAGTTGAAAGGTATAGCTAGCTATTGCAGGGACATTTGAACTTCCCTTCCACAGTCGTCAATTATTTTTAAAAACCTCGCCAATCTAAAATGACCCTTCAGGTCTAATATGACTATTTTCCCAAAATGACCATTTTCGTTAGTCCTTTTCGTCCATGGCCGGTAACACGGTGGTAACACACAAGCAATATTAGGTGACGGTGATCGATCACTTACCAGTGGTAAGTTACCATCAGGGTCAGTTTGCCTGTTTGTTCTTTTATCTAAGACTAGCGACCCAGAAAAATAACTGTCGTCGATAATACAGTGGAAATATTGAAGTGGTAACGCGTTTTTAGGAAAGGTACACGAAGACGAAGTAATCAGAAGTTGTAAAACATAACATGGCAGCCAGAAAGGGCAATAACAAATCTTAGGTCTACCTACGTGATTATGCTCCTAAATATTTTTTCTACGTAAGGAGAGCAGACGAGCAAACGGGCCACCTGATGTTAAATGGTCACCGTCGCCCATAGACATCTCACCTCACTGTATTAAAATTAGAGGGTTTTTGATGCGCCGCTAACCGCGAGGATTAAGATGGATTTCTTCATGTGCCGGAAACTACGCTGACTCTCTTACCCTTCAAACCGAAACACAGAAATGCAAGCATTTCTGCTTCACGACAGAAATAGATAAGAGGGTGGTACCACCCCAGGCGATCCTTCACATTAGGATCTACCACTACAATACATAAATTATCAAAGTCTCCAAATGGCTATTCCCCTTTACCTGTGACAATGCCTCCCACTCAACGTGCAGCGGATGATGAACGTCTAAATGCGTGGGACAGGTGTTCACTTTATCTAATGCTGCACGGCTCCATTGCTCCACGTAACCCCACGTCACCAGAGGAGCGGCTGTCATGCAGAATCTGAAAATGTAATGTACCTTTATAATGTCATCTAATGACTATGTCATCGATATAACTTAACGGTTGTCATATACGAAACAATTTGTAATATCAAAAATGTGTACACATTGATTGATTTGATGTTGAAAACCGAAACAAGCATGTCTTTTGTATAATTTGTCCGATGCGGCACAAAAAGCAGTTTTATTTATACGGTTACCATATAAGGATATTTGCCAATACGCTCTTTATATACCAACCGCTTAATTTTTCAGAAAAGCTTACTCCCTCATACAAAAGAACTTGTAAACTTTAATTTTGTAATGGTTAATAAAACTAGCAAAAATAATGAAGTAGACTTGAAGGCAATGAGTACTTTAGAACGAAACAAAGAACGAAGACTTGCTCACACAGCCCGAGCCGTCTCGTGAGACAGACTTATATATGCATAATGCAATGTTAATTAAATGTGATTTCTTTCTTTCTTTACTTATCATCACTTTGCAGACATATCTTTTAAGACAAAAAGGCTGTTACACCAGGTCGTCGACCGACCGTCTGGGTGGTCACACCAGGCGACCCCCCTATATGTTGTAATTGCCAGCTGTCGACCGCATTCGGCAAACGTCAAAGTATCACTAGGTTGTCATCAAGCGAATGACGTTGGAAGACTTCGGTCAACGGCCGTGTAAACAACGGAGGTCGGTGACCGTAGGTCGTCCACCGCAGGTCGGTCGCCGAAGCGGTCAACGACGAATGTAACTGCGCCTTAAGACAAGTCTGCTTCGCAAGGCGACTCAGGCGGTATGGATCGTAATGTAAATAAACTCTCACTTAAAACTTTCTAATATCTCGGTGCGACACCGATTGAAGAATATGGCGAACTCCTGATCACTGTCGTAGTCCATACAAGCGTACGCGGCTGCGTCATTGACACCGCTCACGTGTGATGAAGGGTACGCCACCTACAAAAATACATTTTTATTTTACTTATCATACAAAATAACCAATTCTTGCAACTCGGATCACCGAATTAGGTTTTATTCGGATTCCAGTATATTTTTTTTAATTTCATCATCAGCCTATTAATATCCCCACTGTTGAGGTCCAGGCCTTCCCTTGCACAAGGGGGGTACGGTTACGGTACGGGCCATGAT
Source organism: Hofmannophila pseudospretella (assembly GCA_947369225.1). Classification (NCBI taxonomy): domain Eukaryota; kingdom Metazoa; phylum Arthropoda; class Insecta; order Lepidoptera; family Oecophoridae; genus Hofmannophila; species Hofmannophila pseudospretella. The sequence continues at coordinate 11,733,826 of OX376316.1, forward strand.
CCACAGAGCGGGCCCAGTGATGTGTGGTGGATTTCACACGCCTTCGAAAACTTTTAATTTCCTCAGATATGCCAGGTTTCCTCACGATGTTTTCCTTCACCGTTAGAGTGGGCGGTAAATGTTTGTAAGTCTTAAAAAAATATACGAACAACTCATTGGTACATTGCATAGTTTCGAACCCCAGACCTCCCGCACGGGAGTCCGGCGTCCTAGCCACTAGACCACCGATAATCTTTAAATTAAATTTTATTTACTCTTTATAAAATCCGCCGATCCAAATTTCAAATATTCCAATCAAGTGGATCACTCCAGGTAACGTACAAACTGTTTTAGAGTGGTTAATAAAGAACATCAGAAATGAACGAAAACATTAGTAATACTTAATATTACCAAAATTAGACGAATTTACGACATTATATGGGTGTACTCAAATAAATTAGAAAAAAAAATTATTTAGCCATGCTTAATAAACAAAAATATATGGGTGGGTGTAACTTATCTTATGATAGGGGGCCAGGGAATAACCCAGCGGCACTTCGACCCTTGAGGATCTTTTGTGCCTACCCCATTTACACACTGGTCATCCCAGTGTACAGGTTTCCTCACGATGTTTTCCTTCACCGTTGAGCAGTCGGTAAATGTACGTAAGTCTTCCATAAAAACGAAAAACTTATTAGTACATTGCACTGCATGGTTTCTAACCCGGACCTTCCGCATGGGAGTCCGGTGTCCTAGCCACTGTGCCACCGACGCTCTATGGATGGGTGTAACTACAAAAAAAATCAAGAGCAAAAAGGTAAAGAAAGAAAGCACCTTCAGCAGTTTAGGAGCGGCGGCCTGCACCCATCTCGGCACTACCGACAAAACATGTGGCAGCTTCGATATCTGGTCGTGTTTCAGAAACGCCAGCCACACGGAATTGGCCGTGTGAGCCAGCGTGAGGGACGGATGAGAGGTCAGAAGTAACATGGTTTCTAAGAGCACGGGCAGCCAGGATTCTACATTAGTAGCGTTACTCCATAGACTTGTGAGCTGCTGGGCTAGACCAGCTAAGACCTGAAAAAAATATTATTTGTCCTATTAAAAAACAAAACGCGTTTGCTTAGCTAAGCCATCGATCAAATCCCATATATCTAGACTAGGGAGGGTAGTTTCCAACAAGTATAAATGTGATTCAAGAAACATCATCCACAATACACATGATATCTATCTCATTTATTTCTTTGCAGCTAGATAAGCAAATATCGGATTATCTACTACGTTATCGACGATATTTTACGTTCCTGCTTAGTGTTTATTCAGTTAAAACTTCAGCACGTTATAACTTCATAATCAGCAATGAATAATCACTTGGCGCGTGCCATCGCTTGGCACAACGTTGGCACTTACGCCTTTAGTACATTGCAGCGGTTTTGAAACGGAATCGGATCGAATCCATAAAAATCATTTTTTTCGGTTTTATTTCTATGGTTTCGGATCGGCGCTGGGCGTTAAGCGTTAAGGCGTAAGGGGCCGTCCATTAATTACGTGAACCCAAAATGGGGGAGTGATCCGGCAAAATCTCATTTAGGGGGAGGGGTGGGTCAATGAAAATCTCACGTCAACTTTGTAATTCGGAAAATAAGTAAGTACTTGTAGGTACCTAATCAAATCGTATTAAAATGCCACGTAAAACTGTATGTATAACTTAAGTAGTATCAACGATAAATCAGATGGAATTTCCTGAGCTCAAAATTTTGTGGTATCCGGCCTTAATCTTTACGGTGTGAAGCAAAATGCATGAATATATCGAACAAAAATTATTTAAAAATCATGGGGGAAATCTCGTTAGGGGGAGGTGGGGTCCCTCCACATCTTACCAAATGTCACTATGGTGGAAGAGCGGGGAGGTCCGAATTTTTAAAAAAACATCTCACGTAATTCATTAATTACTGGCTAATTCTACAATTAACACGTATCAAGGATATTTATTTACCTGTGAGAGTTTCTTTAGGAACAAGTAATGCTTTTCATCCACAGCGTTGATGCTGGCGAGCGCAGCGCGATGGATGCATGAGATTGCGTCTTCACTGAATAATATCATTAGCGGCTTTCGCTCCTTGGTCTGGAACAATTACATTTCTAACATAAATATACTGTCGTTGTAGACAGTTGCAGCAGTCCAAGGTATACTCACGGAGCCTTTCCTGTTGACGACTTGCAGCAGGCACTCGGCGGCGGGCAGCTGGAACGCGTCGTCTTGCAGCAGGATACATAGGATCTGCAGCAGCCGGCCGTTATTCATCACCACGTGGGTCGTCGACACCCACTCCACGAACCCCGTCAGGGTTAGCAGAACCACCTGGATATATATTTATATTATTGATGTGCCAAGTATTCGTACTCAAGGACTGGTATTTTTTCCCAATAGCGTATTTTTATATAGACTCGTCTCAAATTCTAATTACATTTTAAAATGCAATATTCTTTTGAATCCGATAACTAAGAATATACACATAACAAGTGAAAATTACACAAAAATAACAACGGAAAAAAGAAACAAAAACAGAAAGAACTAAAACTTGACTTATCTTATAATAGGGGGCCGAGAATAACCCAGCGGCACTTCGACCCTTGAGGATCTTTTGTGTCTACCCCATTTTACACACTGGTCATCTCAGTGTGTAGGTTTCCTCACGATGTTTTCCTACACCGTTAGAGCAGTGGGTAAATTTACGTAAGTCTTTGAAAAATACGAAAAACTCATTGGTACATGGCACTGCACGGTTTCGAACCCGGACCTCCCGCATGGGAGTCCGATGCTCTAGCTACTGTGCCACCGACGCTCTCTTTCGAAGTGCAGCATCGGAAAAGGCGACTGCCTTAGATGTTGCCACAGCGCTGTCAACACTGCGTATCGCACGTATACAGATTCTCGAATATGGATACGATCTAATTTCAAAACTGGCGTATTCAGCAGATCACTAATTATCATAACATGTCCACCAAAAGTATTTCAGTCCTTCCAGGTAAAAAAATATGATTGTTACGATACTCAAAATACTTTTGTCTGGTTAGAAAAATACAGTTGCCGGCAACGATTCAGAGAGTTGAGTGTAATTAGTCACTTAACGCGGAAAACGAACCAATCAGTTCCCTCTTCCACACCGTCAAAGTGATCCAGTTTGCGACGTAACCTATTATTAATCGCTCATGCAAGTAGCGGTAACAGTTTCTCATTATATACCTGCACGACGCGGCCGTTGCTGGCAGCGGCGGCGTAGTCCCCGGCCGCGGTCTGCTCGCGGAACTGCTGCACGTGTAGCTCGATGAGCCGCATAAAGAACGCGAAGATCTCCGCCATGTTGCACGTCAGCGCCTGGTATATGTCCTTCCGCCGCTGGTGTTGCTCCAATGTCTGCGGAATAAAGAGATGTTATACCTTATTCAGGAACGATGTCACGCCTGGCAGATGTTAAGTGCCTTAACTAGTGATGTGAGAGTACTTTTGTTTCCGTAGTACACTGGTGCTATAAATTGTAAAAGGTATCGGCATAATTTATGTTCATGCGTTACATACATGTTTGTAATGACACGTACAGGTTACGACCTAAGAATGTGTCAGCCGTAACATCGTAGAGCGTATGACTTATAGATAGAGGATATAACTGCCTAAGCCTTTTGATTTGCCGGCCCTAAAGAATAGCACCACCCCAACTCTTCACGTGAGTGTCGTACGGTGTAACTAAGGATCTTTGTGGATACTATTTTATATTTAGTAGACGGTGGTAGACTCGCCACCTATCACGTTTGTTCAACAATTTTTACGACGAAAAGTGGGGTAAGTACCTGTGATTGAAGGTGGTTCCTTTGTTTACCCCCTCGGAGATTATGGACGTGGTAGTTTATGTATATTATGTACAAATACAAATAAATTTGTAGTACATAACATTGAAGAAACCCCTAATTTACCTACCGTTATTGAGATCTCCTTACTATTTCCTTGTTATCATCAGGTTCTCAAGGTTCCAGAACGTGGCACAATGGTCCTAAACATTTGAGCTCAAACTACCTAACAATTACCGTTTCAAAGATCTCACCTGACATTTTTGAAACCACTGGTCCAGTTTTTATCTTGAGAGAAACAATTTTTTTAGCAAGGGTGATGGAGGATCCTCTATATTTGGAGAATCGTGATTGTCAGGAAACAAAAACTTCGATTTTCTTTGATTATATCGAGTTTAAGCAGTAAGTTCTTAGGCATTAATTAGCATCATGCCAGAATCACTGGCCTCGTCATAGGGAAAGGTCGGTGCTGGGATGTCATTAAGGCAGCCTGCATTCATTCTTGACTTTGGATTTGGTGTTTCAAATGTAATAAAACCAATAAAAATTACACAGACATTGTGTCTGTCTAAGTAAGAATGCTAGTCTTTTACAATTCAGAATATTTAATTGCGAGTAAAACAAATAAAATATTTCTGAATTCATATAGGTACAGGTGGCAGATACAATCGCTTGCATGGAAACCGTTATTGAGGTCAGTCGTAAAATACGAATTATCAATAACATATTCTTATCAATGTAAGTAAATTCATAATGTTCAAGACGCCTACAATTCCAGTATTTCATTTGCTATGACTGCCTATGACCTTCGTCGTTAGCTCTATAAAACATTTACAGAACTAAAATAGATTTCTCATGTTATTTTATGCGTTTTTACTACAAGGACCAAATTAGAATTGGCGAACCACTGCTGACATTTTCTTCCTTAGTCGCTCTCAGTTCGTCAACGAAGTCATACGTCAATTGGCCCGGTCGTAATCCTTCCTTTTCTTGTTCCATCCTCTCTCCCACACTACAAACTCACTACCATTATCCTCATCGCACACACACACATACACATACACACACCTCTAGCACTCACACATATCGTAAAGCCTGTTTTTATTTTCTTTATATAAATATCCGCTCTTTCATTTCGTTTCGTAACAACTTGCTCAATTAATTTTAATTAACTTTGAAACAGTTTGGTTTCGTAATTGGCATATATAGATTTTTTAATTTTTTGATTTATATATTTATATATGCTGTGAAATTGACAAATAAATAAATATAATAATATAATAACATGTGAAACGTATTGTCGCATTGAGGTCAATTCTAATCCATAGTTATATCCCAAGAAAAGTGAAGTATTTTTTCATAATCTGTTATTTTGGCTGAATTTTCACACATTTAATTAGGTGCCTTATCGCTAGATTGGATTTTGATTCGCCGTGACTCTGTTTACATAATATGGAATCGGATTTTTATAATTCTGCACATTTTTTTACTGTATGAGCAATCTCACATTTTTCTAATATGAAAGTGAAGTAAATCAGCAAATATTTCCCAGCACTGCCATTAAGGCACACCAGGATTAAGTTGCTCTCTATGATGTAATAATATCACATATTCAGTCATAGAGATTCAAGGCATTTCTTGTAATAATCCAATCATACAGAAATTAGACACCACTCCAGAGAGAAACTAGAGAAAAGAATCGGAATGTGGTCAATATTTACTCGGATACGGTCTTAAATCAAGCATTGGTGTTGTATCTTCTCTACATGTGTACAGTGGACAACACATTAGGGTACCATTACTACTTATTCACTTTAACTTATGTGACACATTCATAAGAATGTCAAGGAATCTTAACAAAAACTTAATGCTACAGGGTTCCACGGAGAACAGCTTGATGTGTCTTCCACTGTGTACAGTCTCACCTGCAGTGTAGCCACATCCTCTACCAGCCTGAGGAACACATGCAGCACAATCTGTGTGTGCAGGTGACCGCGGGCGCACGCGTCGCTGAGCTCGGAGAGCAGCGTCGGCCATTGCTGCGGCCATTCGCGCTTTATCATCTCGACGATGACACGGGCTAGCGCGTCGTTTAGATGGCCAGTCTCCCAGCCGCCCATGTAGAGTAGTTTCATAGCGTTCTCCTATATGGGAGAAGTGAAGTGAGAAATGATAATGTTATGCTTAATCTCCATCTCTGGGATGTGAGAAGACTATTCTTGAAATGTCACTCTAATAAATGTTTAGGTTTATACATAAATAACTAAATAAATAAGAAAAGCAGTTTTGACCATATGCATACAACCCAAACAAATAAATCCTTTAGTTACTCCTAATAACATATGACATGTTTTATCTGAATTTACTGTACAAGTTTACTTTATTTTTTCGATATTTTGATCTATAGAAATGAGCAATGTTAGCACCCATACAAGTTTTGTATGAACTGTATGACTGAAATTAGACAATTAGATACAATTAAAAGCTGTATCATCAACGTTTTAAGCTTTGTGGAATGTGGACATTATGTTAAAACCGTACATACTGATGTAACACTTTCTGGATCAATTTCTAAGAGACTTACAGCTTTGATTAACTGAATGCTAGATCCATATCTGAACATCAGATGACTTCAGAATATACAATTCTAGATATGGAATGGAATCCCCTCTCACACGAACAGCCAAAGGTCAGACACTAATATTAATTATCATAGCATTTGGAATGAAAACAAATTGAGATTTAGGTCAAATATGTTTAGTTAGTCTTTAGTAATAGATTCGGTGGCAGGGCAACGAAATCCCTCGCCGGTCCAGCTTCGGAGAAACTCAAAGCCATGTACCAATGAGTCTCTCGGTTTTTTCGAAGACTTACGTACGTTTCCTGACAGCTCTAACCGTGGAGCAAAACCTGCACACTGAGATAACCAGTGTGTGAAATGGGGAAGGCACTTTTGTGGATGTTTTGATCCCCCAGGGCTGAAGTGTTGCTGGGGTTATCCCAACCCCCTATCATAAGATGACTATGACTTTTTGGAGGGATGTCTGCTGGGTTTCAGATGGGTGATCAGTTCTGTTCAAAGCTATTTCAACTGTTGAGCTATTGGACTGGGTGAAATAAGATAGTCTTTCAATACAAAAAATATACCTTGATAAATATTTTCTCAGCCTGTGTGATCTGTGTCCATCTATATTTGACGGTGTGCTCCATGAGTTGCAGACCAAAGTGTTTGACTACAGCAGAGTACTGGCTCCCACTGGCCAGAAGCAGACCCGCTTGAGCACACCATGGCGAGTTCTCTTTGAAACTAGAGGTAGAAATTGTTTTTATTTTAATCAAACATTTCAATAACATATTTCCCAATCCATTTATTGTCAAATAAAAATACTTCAACATCAAAAATTCTAAAAACTACAGATTTGTTGGAATGAAATGAATATTTTAGTAGAGGCTAATTTTTTCACACTGCTGGGCAAAGGCCTCCCCCTCCTTTTTTACTTTTCTCAGTCAATAGGACTAAATTTATTCAATTAAAATTACTTGACATTAATTTGGATACAACTATTCAATAAGCACTATGTTTTAATAGTTTATAATGAACCAAACAAATAGTACAAGTTCATATACATTTGGCCTGATAAGTATGGTCATAATAATAAATAACATTACAGTTTGTTTTATCTATAAACTATGAGCTAAGTACCTACCTAAAATTGACCATATTTCGCCCAGAAGTGGGATAACCATAGCTAAGAAAAAAAAGATTATTTGGCACTACCTTCTACATCACCATCAGTTTATTTCTACCCACTCCACTTCTAAGATCTCAAAACTAAGTGTCATCACAAGTGTGCAATTGTCTGGAAGCCAGTTACCTCTCACACGCGTTGTAGGCTTGATTACGGGCGTCGTGTGACACTGAAGGGTTGAGGGTCAGCTCCACAGCCCGGCTGAGCTCGTCCGCGATCAGCATCACCTCCCCACCCATCTCGCCACCACTAGCCCCCACGTTCATTGTGGACCGAGCTTACTGCTTCTACATGCAGATTTATAGAAGTTAAATTGGAGACAACCAAACAACTACACCTCATTATTTTGTAGACGTTGGGTTACAAAAAAAATAGTATCGAAGCGTAACAATGATGCAATCTTACCTGTTATTTTAACAAGTAAAATTATCCCCATAGAATAATTGTTTACTCCATAACTCGGTACTGAAATAAACATACCACACATTTACATGTCGGAAAATTGATGAAATTTATGAACAAATGACAACCGGTATAAAATCATGAAAATAAAAGAAATATTGCAAACTTACGTATTCTACGTGAAGAAAATTAGTAACACAATTAATTTGTGATTTGAATTTTTCTACTTACAACGTAAAATTTTCGCAAAAACACGAAAATTAATTTCAAAACAGAAAAAAACCTCGTGTCGCGAAAAGAATCGTATTTAGCCCATAGACAACACTGTTTTTTTGTTTGTGTTGTGCATTGTTTGTGTGCTAATTTTTTTAGGGCGTTCCTAACGAGCGATTTCTCAAATCAAAGTTCATATTTAGTGTGAATGCGTGGTGCAAGTTATTTAGTGATTAGCTGATTAGTACAAAACTCGCACTTACAGTGCGTGAGTTTTTAGGAAGGGCTTCTGGTCTTGAGGTTTCGGTTATTGATAGGGACACGCAAATGTATTATACAAAGATAAAGACAGATTTTACCCGATACCCGAATTCCCTTGAGCTCACGGACTGTACAGTAGGTGGGTACGACAAGGATCTTTTGGCGTGTGGATGATATTGACAGCGAGGCGTTGGTATCACTTTTTCGTATAGCGAACTGTCATGAAGTAACGTTTGTAATTAGGTACAAGGATGGCGGCATTAATTCCGATTTTTGCCTCGCGCTAAAAGATCCTTGTCGCGTTGTAACTTTGTTAAACACCAAAGAAATTTTATATTCTACATTAAATATTTAATCTTTTTCTACTTCTATTGGTGACCTTTTTGCTAAACATGCTGTACTACGCATCGCACTCACACAAAAATGTAACTGGCCTATGTTATTCAAGTACCTGGTAGTCATAGCCAAAAAGATTGTTTACGAACTAAATTGAATTGTCTATGGTTTTTGTTTGTGAGTGAATTTTGTTTTGTCAGATTCGAATTTGAAAATATTTCATATTTCGGGGGTGTGATTTATTTACATTGTTATAGAAATACGGTTAAAATAAACGTCATCTTTATATTCTGAGAGCTTTAATGAGTCTTCTTTAATATGGATGCTAAATCTACTCTACTTGACCCTTCATTAGAGAAACAGCTAAAGGGGCATAAAAACGCTGTTACTGCGCTTTACTACAGTCCGAATGAACAGCAAATCGCTAGCAGCTCACTGGACAATAGTATTTTGGTAATTATTCAGTACAAGCATGTATAATTTCTTATTCATTGTTTATTTTATAAATTTTCTATTAGTCCTGATCACGATTCTGTGACGTTGTTTTTAGCTATGGAACCTGGACTTTCGTGGCACGATACGAAGTTATAGATTCCAGGGTCATGATGAGGCTGTAATGGACGTAACGTTCTCCCCGACCGGAAAGTACATGGCGTCTGCATCCCGCGACAAAAGTGTCAGGATCTGGGTGCCCACAGTTACCGGCAGTACTGGGGTGTTCAAAGCACATTCGCAGACTGTGCGCTCGGTACAGTTCAGTCCTGATGGAACTAAGGTAGTTTTAATAGTTTAATAATTGTATATATCCATCCAACTACCCACATCTATGGCAGATTATTTTTTAGATGTTACAGAACTGGACTAGAATTAGAAAATATTTTAGTTATTTGTTACATTTTAAATATACAATTTCCAGATAATAACCGCATCAGACGATAAAATCGTAAAACTATGGTCTAGTGACAAATACAAGTTCATATCTTCCTTTGTTGGCCATACAAACTGGGTGAGATGTGCCCGTATGTCCAGCGATGGGTCCGTCATAGCGTCATGCTCTGATGACAAGACCACCAGGCTATGGAACCCAGAGACTGGAGAGCTGATTCACACTTACAAGGACCAGAAAGGCCACAGTCTGCATTTGGCCTGGCATCCGTCCAGCTGCTACGTTGCTGTAGGTACTAGTCAAGGAAATGTTAAGCTTTATGATGTACGGACGCATAATCTTGTACAGTACTACAGGTAAATATTATTTTATTTCACATACACACCTACACTTAAATGGTAATTAAATTATGTACACACAAAGTTATCATTTTGCATTAATGTTTTATTTCAGTATACACAGCGATGCTGTTACCCAAGTGGCTTTTCACCCCAGTGGAAGTTACATACTGACTGCTAGCAGAGATGGGAAAATGAAGGTGTGTGTTAATAAAATGGTTTAAAAGTACAATGGAATGGTTTATGTTTAAGACGAACCTATTTTGTTGTAGATATTGGATTTGCTGGAAGGCCACCCATTATTTACATTGAGTGGACACAGTGGAGCAGTCAATGCTGTAAATTTTTCACCAAGTGGTGATTCTTTTGCTTCTGCTGGTGAAGATAAGATGGTAAATTTCATTAACAAAATATGGAAACATGATGCACTCAATAGATAGCTCATGCTTGTCATGTCATATGACTAACACAACAAAGTTTTTAAGTATAAGCACCTTGCACAAAAACCAGTGCACAACAATTTAAATAAATAGTAAATTAAATTATTATGTTCCATCTATCACCTATTGTAAGTTGTTATTTGATAGTTGTATTGTTTTTGTTATTTTTCAGGTGTTTATTTGGAAAACAAACTTTACTGAATTAGTTGGTGACACGAAAGAAAATGAAACGCAAAACCCGTCATCTGTACCCCAATCAGGATCTCAGGCTTCCAAGCAGACATCTACATCCAAACGGACAAATCAGGTTGCTAAAAAAATATGGCTTTAGTGTAGTTTGTAAGGTTCAGGCGCAGAATGTCTGATTCGCAAAATGTCATGCGAGCGCAAAACGTCCTATTCGCAGAGCGTCAGATTCGCAAAATGTCCTATTCGCATATAGTCCTATTTGCTCCAATTCAAATATTTTTGGCTAATTTATTAGCTAAAATAGTTGTTTTTTTACAATTATTCCCAAACCTAATACACAGCAAATAGGACATTATACGAATAGAACATTTTGCGAATCGGACTTTCTGCGAATCGGACGTTCTACGAATCGGACGTTTTGCGAATCGGATGTTTTGCGAATCGGACGTTTTGCGAATCGAACGTTCTGCGAATCGAACGTTTCGCGAATAGGACGTACCGCGAATCGAAGGTTTTGCGTTCGCATGATATTTTGCGCCTGAACCGTTTGTAATTATAACATAGTATATTTGATTATTGATTGTATATGTAGGAGCAAAAATATATTATTTTCTAAATTATTAATAACAAATCTAAAGTTATTACTCTCCCATTTAGGATTGGTCCCTAAGCACTGTTTCCACCAAGTATTCGGTAGCTGTGCAGAAGCTTGAGTTCAGAGAAAATTGCAACTTGATTAGACACTTGCTCAAACGTTCTGCCTCATACTAGTGTAAATAGATAAAAGTATTAACTCGCTTATCCTCTACATAATAGGGTACACATGCATGGTACCTCTGCTATCATAGCACACGGTATCCCAGAACTACATTTGCCCATCTTGATGATGTACCTGAGTCAGTCTGTGAATCCACGAGAATAAGCTTTACAGAAGAACCAAATGCCAATAGTACTATGATAGAATCATGTCCACATAGCCAAAGAACTTCAAGGCGGGAGTCTACCCCTTTCAATAGCAGTAGTAAAAGGAATTCATCAAGACATTCAGCTCCTAGGGAATGTGCATCGCTCGATTGTCCTTCCTACAGTGTAGGCCATATAAGCCACATACCCCGTGTTGCGCCCACTCCTGCCACCTACACCATACCTTCAATTTTAAACAAGTCACTCATAAATAAATCAATAGGGACGGAATGTCAAGATGAAGACTTATATGGCATGATAAAGCTAAGAGAAAACGATGTGTGCTACACAAGTGGTACTATAGAGTGGGTTGGAAGGAAAAGAAGTTTCCCGATAAACAGTGGTTTTAAAATACTGAATGACAGTTGTAGGCAAAGTAATGAGCCACTTCTAAAAAGAGTAAAAAAGTTAGATGCAACATTTACTTGTGATGTTAACAAATTGAAGGAATGTGATTGCGCAGATGTTCTGCCTACTGTCAATGCTATTGTGGATCACTTGAATGCAATCCATGAAGCGGTTGATATTGTTGATCTGAGATTAAACACACTCGAAGATGTGATGAGCAAGACTGGTTAGGATTTATGTTGATTTGTATGGTTAGTTATTTAATTTATTATTATTACAGTAATAAATATTAGTTATGGTAAATGAGTACATTTATTGATAGGATTGAAAAACAGTAACTTGTGAAAAAAATGTATTAAAAATATTTGTAAACTTTAGGTGACCACATTTTTAAGTTCAAAACTTTTAAATAATGGTAGCACACTTTATCACAAGATAGTAGCAATAATAATAAAATAGAAAATATAAGAGAAGCTTTATCTTGACTTGATGTGAGAATAAAGTGATTGACATTGAAAACCTTTAATAAGAAGTATCTGAGATGTAGATAATATTGATGATGACAATTGTCTATTTGCAGCAATATGATATTTCTATCAGTAATTAAATTACTTACATGCACTCACAACACATATAGGTAAATAACATTCTGTACAAAATTGCTAGTTATTTCTTTAGTTAGGTAATCATCAACCATCACTCAATGACTGACAGCAGCTCTCCGATTTAATATGTAACATTGTCGATGTGTGAACATCCTCACTTATTACAAATTATACCTTAATAACTATTCAGTGCTGACGTAGGTGGTTTTTTTGCCAGTTTTCTTTATGACCTCTAGTAATTGCTCAGCGCTGAGTGTGGATGTGACTGATACTTTTTGTTCTGGGAGGCTGATAGCGACGTTGTCGACGCCGTTTCCTTTTAGTCTGTTCAGGACTCGCTCCACTGCGCCTGAGCAGCCTTCGCACGTCATTTCTACGTTGAAAATGTGAGTCTGAAAGTTGAAAAAAAGTTTCAGTAAAAATCTAGTCAAGCCTTTGACATTGTTGTTTTCGAGGTACGAAAAACTAAAGTATCATTAACATACATAATAAACATAGGTAAAACAACAACATGATAATAATCAATGGTAAGTTCTTTGCATTACCTACATTGTTATCGTTGATATTTACCTACCTACCAACACATAAGTTGCAAATATATAGCCTTACTTACCGACGACATTACTGCACTTAAATGTATAAGATTTATATTAGATAGTTTTAGGTTTGGTATGCAATAGTAAAATTTTAGTAACAAAAATTTTCAAACCAATGAAATAGCAAAACTCTGAGCGAAACAGATTTTAACCGAAAAAAGGAAATGAAACGTCAACGCTTGCGGTCATTGACCTTTTGATCGCGTTTTATCATGTCATGGGTTTTATCATGTCATGGGTTCGTTCATTCTGTCAATAGCATTAGAATCGATTCTATCAATCCTTAAATCGATTTTATAGTCTTGATTGAGTTATTGATTGATGGTTTGAGTGAGATGAGGATAGAACTAGTGAAAATGAAAACTACTCTGTCTATCTAGAGTGCGTTCCATAACCAGTTGAAATAATTCACGTTGACAATTATGCATGTTCCATTACCGCATTAACAGCTGAAAATTTATCAAACTTATCTTGATACAAGCAATGGAACGTGTATAATTGTCAACGTGAATAATTTTAACTGGTTTTTGACCGCACTCGTATACTCTATGCTTGCTTGACTTGACTGTCATTTGGTACCGTATGTTCGTGGGTTTATAAATTCTCTTATTTCTCGTAAAATCATGTTATAACGATAACAAATAATAAAATGTCTCTCGGAGAGAATCTCAACGAGTTGGGCTGGTAACTATAATTGTTAAAGTTTCGATTTTATGCTTCCCTATTGGATTGGACATATTATTACTACAGATTTCTGTTCCAGGTACTTGAGTCAGGAAGGTATCGATACGATTAGTGAAAATGGACAAATACAAGATGCGAGTACTCTTAGCAAACGGGCCCTAGACGTAAGTAACAGCATAAGAAATAATAATTGTTAGAAACACATTTTTTTACGTACCAGGCCTTGTAGACCACATGCCTTGAAGGCGAGGTCTGTCCTCGTATTTTGCCATGTTGCGTGTTATACACCTTTAGGAGCTAAATAAAAGCAGTATTTTTGATGACGCATACCTATCTTAATTCAATTTTCACACTATCTACACAATGATATAAAATTAGTTTATACACATGATATGAATCACAAATTCAGCATAACTTACTAATATCCACAGTATGATTTGAGAGACATCGGCGATGCAGCATTTCCAGAGGATTTCACCAAAGATCCAACCAAGCTAGAGAAACCGATAGTAGTTCAAATCCAGAAAATAAGAAATGTATCTGCACCTAAAGCTAATGAGGAATCTACATCAGCACCTCGAATGCTGAAGCTAACATTACATGATGGGAAAACTGTATGTACGGGGCTAGAAATCAGTCCTATCTCCAGTCTAAGTATTAACACCCCACCTGGCACTAAGCTACTACTCAAAAATGAGGATTTAGAAGTTTGTCATGGTGTGATCTGCCTGACACCAAATGTCATATCAGTTTTGGGTGGGAAGGTGTCTCATATGATTGAGAAATGGGAGTTAAACCGCAGTCTTGCCAAACATACAAGGGGTAAGTGTGTTGTATATTTTTCATTATCAACTTTAAATATGTTACTGAATTATGTCATCAACACCAAGTCTTGATAACTAACGCCTTGTATATACAAAGGTGACATGCCCATGTACCTAATTTATTTACTTTGTACATATAATGTGTACCTGTCTAAATTAAAAACATTCTACTCTGACCATTTTCAACTTCTTCTAAATATGCCACAAATAAAAAATATTAATTGGTCTGCAATTTCAATTCAATTCAATTATCTTATAAGAATCTTATAATTTTATCATCCAATAATATGAGTTTAAAAACAAACTTGTCCATATTTTCAGGGGGTATTGGTGTAGATGGCGGGCCACCACCGTGGATTCCATTTGGGCAGCAGCTGGAGGCACAAACCGTCGACAAGCAGTTTAAGAGTATCCAGGAAGCTGCTAAGCAAGACAATGCAGAGTTTGAGGCTCAGAGGAAAGGAGCCATTGCTGAGGCACAGAGGCTGTCTGGTGTTAAGAAGGTATACTAAATTATAAATAATATAAATTATACAAAAGCATAAATGCTACTGTTTTGGAATTAAATTACTAGGAGTTATTTGCCCAAAATTAAAATGGTTTGCTTAATTTTTAGATATTTGGAGGAGGCACAAAACCATTACTGGATGCAAATGTACAGAAGATTGTTGATGCAGGTTTCTCTGAGGAACAAGCTGAGAATGCTCTCAAATACACAAAGAATAATGTCGAGAGAGCACTCAAAATACTGCAGAAAAGAGACAGTTCTGAGAACAGAAATAAGGAGAAACAGCAGAAGGAACAAGACCCACCAAAACGTAAGGGACGTAACAAAGAACCTAATGATGAAGATGGAATTCCAGTGAAGCCATCTGGCAAAGTGTCTCTGTTTGACTTCCTTGAAGATAAACTGCCTACTGTGCCAGACAAAGATCGAAACAGTCGCCCGTATAACTCTAATAACACGGACGACAGAGGTGACCGGAGTTATGGGTACAGAGACAAGAACGGTGCCAAAAACAACTCGCGCCCACAAGGCCCAAGATACGACAACACCAACAGGCATAGACCAGAAAACAGGGGGCACTATTCTAATGATAGTCACCATTCTTCGCATAGAGAGGAGAGAAAGTACCAGTCACAAAATGAGAAACCACCGAGATTCCAGAGAAAGTTGGAGGAGAAGAACAAGCAGCAACAACAGCATCAACTGCAGCAAAGTAATATTAATCTAAATGCTCCATACAACAATTCATATCACAACCAACCGCAGAGTCAATATAATGACAGGAACATGAGGAATGACAGAGGTATAGCTGACAATAAAATGTCTCAACCTCAGAACTATCGCAACAATACTAACCAGATGGATGGTTTAGTGGAAGCTACAGTTAACTTGAACTTACTCTCGAATCAATCACGGCCTACCGAGGAAGTTCTTCAACAACGCAACTACCAACCACACCCGGAGCAATACATGAAGCAGTCGTACATCCCTAATCAGAACTTGCAGGACATACAGCCATTTAGGAGGAGTAATGATGTTCCTAAATACCAAGATCAGGGATACCAACGCAGACAGCACCAGCCTAACGGGTATATAGAGCCGCCACAGCAGAATGCGATGTACCCTAACATGGGGTATATGGGTGGGCAAGGGTATAGCGGCCGGCAGTACGGGTATGGGGCGAGGCCTCAGGAGTATGGGGCGATGCGCAGTGGTGGGCCGTTCCTGCCCGGGTCGTTGCTTGGGTTTCAGAACGCGGCCGTGAATGAGCAAGCGCGCGCTATGCTCGGCGTCGCTGAGATCAACTGGAAAGTCGGTGACCGCTGTCTCGCGCTTTATTGGGAAGATAATAATGTGAGTACACATTACCTACGCATACAACGTGAATTGTCGGAACTATTGTGACTTAAATGCAATACCAAAAGCAAAAACAAACTAAAAAACTTGTAGGCAATAATAGAAGTTGGGGGAGATGTATGCAAACAAATTCAACTAAAAGAAAATAAAATGGTCCAAAAACTGGGTACAATAAGATAAATAATTATGTTTGAGCAACCGCGACAGTTAAGTGATTGTTTATTATTTTGTTTCAGTTCTATGAAGCCGAGATCACGGGCATTTCGGCTAATACTGTAGTAGTGAAATTTTGTGCGTATGGTAACCATGAAGAAGTTCTCAAGTCTAACTGCTTGCCCTTCCCTAACCAAGGTACGTAAATATGTTTTAGATTGTTGTATTTAAGTTCACATAATGGTTTTACTTACTCTCCCCACGATCGCTCAATACATGAAGTTAGCGTCTCGACGCTTCTTCGAGCAAGCTCCCCACCACCCAAACCCTCTAGAAGTAAGCGCCGCCGCTTACTCCACTGACGGTTTACCGACATCCCGTTGACGACGTCGGCCTAGACACGTCCTAGACGACCCCGACGACGCCATCACGGTCTCCATCGCGGAAGTCACTCCCCCACCCGATAGTAGTTCACACACAGCACCTACATACCGCCCGCGCCGGCGCGGGCGGCGACCCGCTTCTGGCGCTTACACGCGCTATCAGCATATTCCAGGCCGCTTCTCCCCGATCCCTCCCTCCCCAGCGACGTTCTAAGCCGAGGTCCGTACCCACCTGGGTGCCCTTAGGCAGTCGCTTCTTATAGTAGTTGTTAAGTCCTCCTCCAGGCTGGAGCGCACTTAGCGCTCGCCCCAAAAACCCCGGTGAAGCTGTAAAGGTCATTAGGACCAACATCAATTGTCAGTTCGAAAAAAAAAGGTTTTAATATGTATTATATGGATCTGGATCTTAATATGTATTATATTTATTATGTATGTTGTATTATTCGTCAGGCGGTCCCAGCAACGCAGCTGGCTACATGTCTCGCGGTGGCGTGTTCGCTGCGCCCGCGCCGTCTCGCCGCCCGTAGTGGCGCGCCGCGGCGACGCGCGCCGCCGCGACCGCCGCCAGCTGAGACCTGGGACACCCCCTAAGCCCAGCGGGCCCCACAAGCCCCGCGGGCCCCATTCTCCCCGTGGGCCCCATAAGCCCCGCGGGCCCCACACTCCCGGTGGGCCCCATACGCCCGGTGGGCCCCATACGCCCCGCAGGCCCCACGGGCCCCATGGGCCATCTACCCTATCCCGCTACACCCGGAAATTCGACCGTGACTGTGATTTTTAAACAGTGCACTGTGACGCGTTTTTCTAGCTTCTTTATTATGTCTAATTCTGTATACAGGGTCGGATAAAAGTGGTGTTGAGGCGAATTCTCGCAGACTAGTTGAAACAGATACACTGAGAAAAAGAGATAAATTACTTCAGTTATTACATAATAACAAAACTTTGCCAAGTAATTACCAAAGTATATTTGAAATAGCGGTGGTTTACAACATCTAAATGCTGCTTTGGTTACATGTTACCTACTAATAGTTTTGTAGTCACTTTTTTCACTTTACAAAGACAGACAAAGTAGACAAAGCTTTGGTTACATCTAACCAAAAATGTCTCTCAGTGTATTTGTCGAGAAAGTGATACAGATACAGCTATAGGCTCGATTAGTAACGATCGACTATAGCGTTTGAAAGAAATGTTCTAACGTCGCGTTAATTTGCCTCTATACCCGAAAGGGTGTTGCTGATTTTTTTTATTTAACCATACATTTGACCTCACTCTCGCCTGATGGTAAGTGAAGATAAAGTCGACGATGGAGCGAGGGTTTAGTAAATGCTTATTCTGACATCCCAATGTTGTAATTTTTATTATTATTTACCACTAAACCCACATTTAACCTCAATCTCGCTTGATGGCAAGCGAAGGTTGACGACGATGGAGCATGCGGGATTAGTTAATCCAAATTTACTTCTGGCCTTGAAGATCTCAAGGTATTAATAGATGGGATATCAATTACATAAGGATGGAACCCCTCCCCGCCTCTGGTAGTCCGAAGGCGGAATGGGGATTCTGGAATTAGGTCGTCTAATGCACACAGGTTTCAGAAAGGCGCCTGCCTGCATCAGCCTTGATGACCAGTAATAGAATTTTTTTTGTTACTTTGGTGACTATAAAAAGGCATTTTTTTGGATTCCCATAAAAATCAGCTGTCACCTTTCGGATTTGACACCTTTTTTGTCAGATCCTGTATGTATTGGAATACAACACTATACGTGCGGTCGTAATGTATTATGGTAATTCTACCATTCTGCCGATTGTATAGTTGACAAGATGAGACGGGACGGATTACGGATACAATGTCGTTTCTGCACTGATCTAAATTTCGCTTTTGTACGACGTTCCATAATCGGACTACGAAAATAGGATAAGTGCAGAAGCATTAATTATAAGATGACCATATCATCATATCGGTCCGTTTTTGTTCGGATATCTAATTCGGATCGCATCAATCGCATCAAATTCTCTATGACGTAGTACTCACATCACCTTTTTTTTTAAATCCCTGTTTAGAGGCTTTGATACACAACAAGGTGACCATGTCAGCCTCATCAGGGTCACTAAGAAAAGGGAAGGGATGCTTAAGTATTATAAGAGTCAGCCTTCACTTTGAGAGCCAACTTAGCAAATAACAGCGTTTCATATTATCAGATAAGTGCTGACTCAAAATAATATTGATCCTCCCATTTCCGAGCCTTTTTGTTCCTATATCCCACTGAAAAGAAAAGTGAGATTAGATTTTTCAAAGTAGCAAGCTTAAACTGTTGGAACATCGGAACAGTGATTGACACATGTATGAGATTTCTAAATCCAAATTAAATTTCAGGGAGGATCAAATGGAAAGAAAAAGCAAAGAGGTGAGCACAAAAGTGCCGAAGGTATATCTCTTTAAATGTTGCCACGAGTAGAACTTGATCGAGTGGTAATTGACAGTGGAGGTCAGAAAGTGGTTACCACTGGCAAGATACACAATCGCAAATTTCTCTAAAACTACTGAATTGATATAAACGTGCTTTCAAAGTCGGTGAAATCATATTTAAATAAATACAGTAGATTTAGAGAAATTTGCGATTATGTAAGTTGCAAGTGGTAACCACTTTCTGACCTCGGAACGAGTAAAATCGAGCATAAATTCATTCTATGGATTAGTTCTATTTGTCAACTCACTTCTTCCATTCCCGAACCATCAAATAGATTTAATGGGACATTAAAACCATGATGCGAGCGCTAGACTACGGCTAGAAACTGCAATTTCAGTTCTTTGTACAGTTTTAAGTCTAAGTCGACTTGTCGATCCAAACCTATGTACGGCCTATTTATTATTTTATCTTCACTTTAAGTATAGACGTTACAAAGTCGAATTTCCGGTAGGATATTAGCCAAATTGAAGCGTCGCTTTTACGTTTTGTACCAGTTGTACTCACAAAAAAAACTGGGGGAAGGGGGGATTTTTGGAGGCTTTGAAAAGTTTCAATGGACTGAACCCGGCCTTCCTGAGCCTCTTTCCCCCTTACTACGACCCGGTCTTGTACGTTACACTGATCTGTGACAAAAGCGACCTTTCACCTAGGTTCACATTTTGATGGGGCTTGCACGTTTTTGCGTAGCTTTCGTAATAGTAACTTTTTTTCTTGGTACAGTCGGCCTCTAGCTAAAGTATATCATCTGTCAAATTCAAATTTGAAGTCTATGGCGAATGCATTCAGATTCATTTCAGATTGCAGAAATTTGACACATGTTTTTCATTAGTAGAGGCTAACTATACATCTGCGTGATATTATGAATGAATTGAGGTGTCACTTTTCATAAAATCGATAATTGTTCGTTCGTTGTCACTAGTACTGTAACAGATGGATTGTAGTTACATCTGTAATGGGCTGGACCACAATATTAATGTAGTATCACTAACTGCGCTGGCACAAGTCGCAGCGACCCGAACTGGATCTTGGATATCAAAGGGCGCCATCGATCTCCTGCGCCGGTTCGAGCCAGTTGTCTTCTGACCTCCTGCATACCCCTTTTCACTTCGTGACTCCAGCGATACCCAGCGTCTAACGTAAGCTCGTTTCGCCGAGGAATCCTGTTCCATCCTCGAGACATCGAAATCAGACAAACTTTGGTTCTTCAACTTTCCACCTACCTGTTACTTGTGAACACGTGATATATTCCCATTTCACACTTACCTATTACTTGTAATTAGTAATTACTTGTGAACACGTGATGTACCTATTTATAATTCACACTTACTATTTGTAATTAGGTACCTGTGAGCACGTGACACGTTTTGAACGAAAGCTGCGCAGGGAACGTGCCGGTACTAGATCTAGTAACTGCGTTCTAAATGTTTAAATACTAGGAAATCTAATGTTATATGTAACTCTCAAACATTAGCGTTAATTTATTGACAGTAATGTAACCTACCACGGTAGCGTAGCTTGTATAAGTGTATTGTTGTATTTAGCGCAAGAAACATGTAATATATCGATTATTTTCAGTTTGATATTGAGATATTGTTTGAAAAGTATTTGTTTAACTTTAAACCAGTGTATAAATATTGATGAAGTACGCAGAATCACTGATTATGTTATATAACTTTATGTTTTGTCTATCGAAATGTTTACATTTACGGGGTGAACTGTAACTTATGATTTTAGTCGTTAAATAGCGGTTTTATTATTATTTATAACAGTATCTGCAGTCACTACTTGTGAAAGTATTTGAGATTAAAACAAGTATAAGTGACGCGGTAACGAGTAGTGATTGGGAAAACATTTTACTAAATCATTTTAACCACATTCAGGTGCAGCTAACTCTGTGTGTCTGCTAAGATCATTCAGGTGCAGCTAACTCTGTGTGTCTGCTAAGATCATTCAGGTGCAGCTAACTCTGTATGTCTGCTAAGATCATTGTAGTTTAATGGCTTTAATATTTTTTTGGACAACCTGAGCCGAGTTCCTTGTTTTAACTAAATATATTTCACAATTTTGTGTAAAGCAGAACTCAACAGGATTTTTGTTGAGGTAAGTAACCGTTTATTAACAAAAAGCTAATAAAAGGAAATGTAATACTCTCGTGTTTTAGTTCATAAAGTTTTCATTCGCCCTTTCGCAGATTGTTATACAATAATTACTATTTATGATATAGCTGAGATTTGTTATTAGATAAGTAACAAAACGCCTTATATAGCCGAAAGGTAAAGAGTATCTATTAACGCGGGCGGCGACCCGCTTCCCGCGTATTCCAGGCCGCTTCTCCCCGACCCCTCCCTCCCCAGCGACGTCCTAATCCGAGGTCCGTACCCACCTGGGTGCCCTTAGGCAGTCGCTTATAGTAGTGTTTAAATCCTCCTCTAGGCTGGAGCGCATTTAGCGCTCGCCCCAAAAAACCCGGTGAAGCTGTAAAGGTCATTAGGACCAACAGCAATTATCAGTACGAAAAAAAAAAAGTATCTATTAACTAAACTTGTTCCACAACTGTTTATTTTAAGTAACAAAATGTATTCTTCCCATAGAGAATAGAAGTAGATTCTCCATATATTTTGTACTGATCATCAACAGACTGAACAGTCAATTCTTTTCATAAATTAAGTGAAGTAAAATACACTTTATCGCACAAATATAAAATAACAAACATGAGATAGAAAAGGAAATAGTGAAATACAATTTAGGCGGCCTTATTGCTAAGAGCGATCTCTTCCAGGCAACCTAATAAGTATTAGAATTAGAACAAAATCTAATCAAAAAGTATTAGAATAAAAGTTGTTTATACCCTGACCAATATATGGAATATATATAAAAACCCTGTCAAGAGGCCTTGGTAGGTTCTTTTATAGTCAGTGTTATGTTCGTTTTGAGAAATATATAGGTATAGTACGATACCTACGAATATTGAACATATAGATATTGATTTATTTTTTTAAATAAGTACTATGAAAACCGCACCGTAAAAAGCCTAGTTTTAGGAATTATAATTAACTTCATTAGTCTCTCCCCGTGTATATTACTGCATTGCATTGTGTATACCCCGGGGACTCTTCGACCCAGAAACGTAGAAAGTGCGTGATCCGTATTATTAAATTAGGTAATTAGGGTGTTGGGCGGGTCACCGTTTGGACATTTTTGGCCATCGGGTGTCGTGTACCAACTTATCACGCATTCCACATTAAATAATTAACCAGGGTGTCTTATTTTTAATCATGACACTTTTAATAGAACAGAGTAACGTTAAAATACAGACTTGTTTTCGTACAAAATTATTGGTCCTGTGCACGGGATCTTCTATGGGATACTGATTTCCAGTACTAATACGTACTAATACTAAGTAAGTACTTATTTATAAGAGTTTCTAAAACATTTACGGTAAAAGTTGTTCAAATGAGTCGCCCCTGAATACAGGTATTTTGTTATAACCTGCCCTGTATATATACAATATTATAATACATACCACACAGGAGGATTCAGTATCGGTATATATGGATAGGTACCTAAACTTAACTATGGTATCCATCCATGGGTCTAAATAATAAAAAGTATCGATCGGGAAATAAACAATCCTTTAAAAAGTCGATAGTATGTACCTAATAATTAAACAACTCCTATAGAACCTAAACCCGTGACCAGTTAATTGCCCAAATCGACAGTTTCATTATGAATGCCCCCCCCCCCCCCCCCCATATTGAGTTTGAACAGCGCCTGTTTAATAGGTTGTGATCTTACTAATATCATCATAGCCATAGTATTAATTTGAAAATCGATTGATAGAACCAATGGTATTCAAAATGACATAGGTACATGGACATGGTGTAACAAAATATCTGCTACATAGCTCCATTACAGACATCTCATCTCATCATCATCATAAACTATGATCCTGACTATTCCGTCAACCTACCCAAAACGTCAAAATTCGAGAATCTGAAATGTATCATATTGTGCAGACATAAGGTTGAGATGCTATAGCTTGTGTTCTGTCGACTGTGCAATGATTAATATAATTACGTAATCACGACCAGGGTTCTTTCGGCCATAAATCTTTAATTGCACATCACCTTACCTGACCCAGTTGGACGTAAACATGCTCGCAAAAATAATATATTACCAGCAACTTCAAAGAGTCACTCCCTGCCTCCCGCTTCCAGCGTTACCCCACCGCTGGTAGGTACAGTTGGCTAAAAAAATGTTTCGAATTGCAAAAGTTTACTTAATTTCGAATGTGTAAAAACAAGGCGTAAATCAGAAAACAGTAAAAGTTGCTACAATAATTAAGTAATGGCATAAATTAGAAATAAACTGATTAAAAAAATAGTCCGTAATTCACTCGTCATATAGATTGTGCACCGAACTTTACGAGCCTTTGACAGTTCAGACGATAGTTTGAAGTTGCTGGATAGTAATATAGTACTACGTGGAATAGAAGCCAGGCCCTTGGCTTGGCGTGGCGGGCGGCGGCGTCGCGTGTCCGACCCGTCCACATGCAATACAACCAGTTGGATTGGTTGGACTCCGTTCAGTTTGACTCGCCCCTCGGACCGAGACGCACTTGTCGCCGCGACCTTACGAACTCCTAAACTAACCTCCGCCACACAATAGTGAATGAACGTACTACAAGTGACGTAGAAAGTAAGAGTGATGGTAAAGTGAAACTGTTTATACTAAGTGAAGATCTCGGATTTCGCTCCAAGCGTGGGTGAAGGAACTGAGGTATGGAATCGAGTTACGTTTTTATTGCGCGACGTTGCCTTGGCGACTTGTTGATGCTTGGGTACAAATGACGCGCTTTTTCTGTTACATTCAAGTACGGACGATGTTTTAAAATCTGTTACACTAATGTTTAATTCATTAGAATGCGTTTAGAACTTTAATTAAGTATATACCTAAATTAAAAAAGCATTGAAATGTCATTCTATTGTTTCGTAAATACCTGTATCTGAAGGTAACCAATTTGTATTAAATCCTTATCTAAACACACAAAGGTCTATCGAAGTAACTTTCACTAATGAATTATCTATCTTCAAGAGAACGGATCAGATGGACCTTGCTTATCCGCATCACCTTGGCTGCGTCTGCGCAACTCAAACGTTACATACTTGCGCGTAACATACCTACGACGTGCATGACATACATTACTATGGCATACTGATCTACTATAATACTATAGCTATATATTATATATAGCCGTAAAATGGGATCGACTGATTAGTCCCTCGGGATTCCATAAAGTCTTACCTAACAAAGTTTGTTCAGGTAGTCGTGAATCTTAATTAACTAAAGAAGTTACTATGTTTCAAATATAATCTTATTGAATCGTAAAAATTTGTGTAAAAATATTTCTAATCTTTTGTTGACTGTAAAAATGTCTGTTATATTCAAGTTATAAAACAGTTAGTTATGTACTTAGGTATATTTCGCAAGATTGGTGACCACCGACCTTAGAATCTCGTAGGTCTGACACGGGACTGTAAATTGATGTGTAGGTGGAAGATATGAGATCACAAACGTACCTAACGGATGCAGAATTATCAAGTCCTTTGTTATTTTCTTATCAGATAACATTTACCAAATTGACACTACCATACTCACAACTTTTTCTTAGCAAGTCATTAATTTTAATTATATTTAGTATTATACAAATACTAATACACTTTATTGCACACCCGGGACATAAACAAAACATATAATATAAAGAGAGGTACAAGGTAATGTGCAGAAGGCGGCCTTATCGCTTTATAATAGGTAGATAGGTAACTCACTTAAATACCCAGGGTTACCATGGGTATACAAAGTATCTATATTTTTATTTTATTATTCTTAACCTATTGTTTTTTTATTAACGGATGTGGATCGGAGTTGAAAGGGACCGGTCATAGCTTTCGACTCGTCATAAAGGTGTGATGTTGAAAATTATACACGGTACAAAGAAGGTCTTTGCACATAATACGTTTGATATCTGTAGTAATATATTGCATTTTACAAGTTGTACGTAAGTACTTTTTTAAACGGAGGTATTTCGTAGTTGTATAAAAAAGAAGGTACGATCTAAAAAGCTTCTCCACGTCAATCAAACAGTACCTAATAGAAAGAAAGAAGTACTTAAGAATAAAATTAAATGATTTTTAACTACAAAATGAAGCACTTTTTCAGAAAAAAGCCTAAACAGTCACAGAGTGAGAGAGATGCGCTATATTGGAGGTGAGATCAAATAAAAAGTAATACTTAAACCCGTGGCATTCGAGATTATCCGGGCATGCTGGTGTCAGTGCTGTTAGTGTCTTTTTCAGAGAAAATCTATGAAAATCATGTGTACATGTGAAACGTATCAAATAAGTACGTTGTTATAAGTATTTCCTCTATTGTGGATCTTGAAGGTAATCCTGACAGAAAAAGTGAACATTATATCTAAAGTTCTTATCTGACTACCTAAGTGGTTATCCGTGCTTTTGAGGTGAAGAAAAACATCATGAGGTTTAGTCACGGAGAAACGTAACCACCAATAAGTACATTACTAATAGGTATGTGTCAAATAACACCCATTACTTTTCTCCGTAACCTTTTCTCACGGTATTTTTCTTCACCGTATGAAAGCAATGAGTGTTGTAAAAGACAGGTATTTCTAAAAGGTAGCGTTATTTATTTAGGTATTATTAGTGCCTAGATAGATCGATTTGTTATCGCTTTGTTATTTGTTGGCGCTCTTTGTTATCGGAGGCCAAGATCTACTTCGGGTCGCTGCGCCAGCGGAGTAAGTAAGTAAGTAAGAAAGATCGATTTATCCTTTTAATCGATTAAATTAATTATTTTTGCACACACGAAATTTACATGGGAAAGGAAACATAGAATAAGTGTACAAAGGCAGACTTATCGCTCAGAGCGGTCTCTTCCAAGCTACCTAGGTGATGTCTATGTACCTGATGGTTTTGTAGGTCGGTAAGGGCTATAGGGTCAACGTAGCTATAACTTTCCCGTTATCGTCTTGCCCTCATTCTATTATCGAGAAC
Source organism: Hofmannophila pseudospretella (assembly GCA_947369225.1). Classification (NCBI taxonomy): domain Eukaryota; kingdom Metazoa; phylum Arthropoda; class Insecta; order Lepidoptera; family Oecophoridae; genus Hofmannophila; species Hofmannophila pseudospretella. The sequence continues at coordinate 11,760,426 of OX376316.1, forward strand.
AACAAGCTTTGCTGTGCCTCGAACAGTATTTATATAAATTACTAATCGTCTAGCTATTTAGGTGTACATTGCTGGTCGACCTTTTGTGTGACCACGATGCGAAGCAATATACTGCAAAAATGTAACAATACCATTTTTTTAGAACAGGACATAAAACGCAAAGCGTTGCTTAGATAGAGCCACGAGTACATTCCTTAAACAGAAAAGCAAAACGAAACGTCATTTTTGAAGATATCACAAATTTCTCGTTATTTGGATTAATTTCATTTCATTTCTCAAAGCAAAATTGTGATGATATCATGGCATCATATGGCCATTTCAAAATAGCAAACCTAAAAAATCTGTTCAAACATCTACATGTTGATATTTGACTTTATGTGCTAATTTAAAGTTTAAAGTTTAGTTTATTAAACAAAATTTTTGTAAAATATTAGCAGTGTCGTAATGAATATTACGACACCGCAATATTAATTACTTAACGACCCTTAGGAATGAAGTAGTTTGTGTTGCTGATTGTTGTTTCATATTGAAGAAATTACCAAATGGAAGTAGAAAAAATAAATAGGTATACCTAATTAATCCTTTAACCACGATGAATCCGAATGATGATGAGGAAATAAATGTTGTAGAGTCGCCATGGGCATGGGAGGAGCAATGGACAGCTGCGGGCGGTGCATGAAGTTCTCGCTCATATGCATCAACGTCATTACATTCGTAAGTAAATGTTTACTACGCTATTATACCCTTATTGTTGTGTGCTCAGGCTATTATACCCTTTAGAACCTTGTCACTTTAACGTATTTGACACATTCATACGAATGTCAAGGAATCATAACATAAACTTATTGCGACAGGGTTCCACAGAGTATAGCTTTATGTGTTTCCCACTGTAGTTCACTGTACATTGTGAGATATGGACTAAATATTAGTAGGTGGTTTCATGAATCGATTCCTATTGCTAATCATTGCCTGCGTCAATTTTATGTGATCGCCGAAGGATAGGATGGACTGCGAGAGGTAAGCAGGTCAGTCTTAAGTCGATGTGTGCAAAAACAAATTGAAATGAAATTATGTCATTTCTTTACAACGCCTAATTCTCTAACTTATCCAAAACAAAATCGTTTGTCCGGAGTTACCCCCTTGACCGGTAGATACTACTCTTCTTTTGGTGTACAGTGAACAGTCTTTTACGTTACCTGCGGACCACATTCCCGCTGTTCGCGTGTAATTGTAAGTTTTCTACGAGGTCAGCTCGTTACTTAGATGTTATCTGGCCCTTCGCTGACCTCACGAGGGTTGAAACTGGCATACGATGCTTAAAAAAAGGGCAACCACTTCTGTGCTACATGCTAACTTAATGATTAAATAACCTACCTAGCTTCTTTATGTAGATTTTGTGCTTGTTTCAAATGTACAGTAACGTAACAATATATATAAATATCAATTTCGTTCATATAAAAGACATCAACGAGCTACTCTTTCTAATATTCGTTAATTTTTTTACCTGAAGATTACCTATCGCGCAATTCTGTGCCATTGGGCTGATGGATGGATGGGGTGGCGACCTTTATTTAATTTTCCGCGGTTATGGATGGGAGTCAAAATGGCCCGCCATAGCTTGCTTTGACTTTTAACTCATAAAATAAATAAATAAAATGTATTTATTTATTTTATCATAAATAAAATTTATTTATTTTCAGACAACAAATTATATAGCTAAATATACAAAAGGATTACAGAGTAACATACATAATTTTAAAAAAACACGTAGATGAACTTGCCCCTTAATTTGAACAATTAAAAGTTATAACGTAGTTAATTTGGAACAAATTGTGCAGAATCGACCACATAATATTTTTTGTGGTTCTACCACAAAAAACTACGTAATCTTGTTCGATATTCGATTCGGTGAGAATTAACCCTTGACGACATGCGCAGTGACAGCCATCAGAGGAACAACTGAATGAATTACCAACTCAGACCAGCTTGCCAAGTGGTTTCCCTTCAAAACGACTAACCCCCAATGTGCGTGCCCGACACGACCCTTGACTGGTTTTTAATTAAATAAATATTTATTTTACAGATTGGCGGCGCTATAGTGCTAGGCGTTGGAGCATGGGTGTGGAGCACGCGGTCCTTCTCGAGCACGTTGCTTAGCAACAACATGTTCATAGCATCCATGGCGGTTGTGGTGGTCATGGGAGCTGCCATGATGCTGCTGTCGCTGCTCGGGTGCTGCGGCGCCGCTAAGGAGGTCAAGTGCATGCTACTCACGGTACGTATGCCTACACACTCTAAAATAACATGTTAGTATAAGGTTGGCAGCCATGTTCCATAGTGGTCATGCTGCCATGATGCTGCTGTCGCTGCTCGGGTGCTACGGCGCCGCTAAGGAAGTCAAGTGCATGCTGCTCACAGAAAGACTCTGAAACAATATATATGTTGGCAGCCATGTGTCATGGTGGTCATGCTGCTATCACTGCTCGACTGTTACGGCGCTGCTAAAGAAGGTGCCGTTCACGGTAATTGTGAAAAGAAAAGTCTGATTGTAGGTCAGAATCATAATATATTTTTCATAGTATATGAAGAACTCTTTATGATGTGACGGTACTCATGTAATTTTTACATTTAAGTAGTAAATAATATTTTCAAATAACATAGGTAGGTAGTAATAGGTGTTTGTATGGGTCGTTCCATAATGTATAGGTAAGTACTCGTATGTAAGAACCTACGCATGGTTTGATTTCCAATCGTAGGTATAGGTACAGTCGACCACTTTTTCAATGCATTCTGTTTCATTTTAGTTTGCAGAAATTTGACAGATGATATACATTAGCTAGATGCCGACAGTACGTAACGTAATACTTACGGGGAAGGTTAATTACACAAAGAACTGGGTTAAAATCATAAACGCGGATGGGATGGGCATTTACGAACCTGGCCTTCACTGGAACCTATGATTAGAAATGAAACTAAAATGAACTTTGTACCTCAGTTTTGTGATGATATAGGTTATCATAAGTAGGGTAGGTGAATTGAGTTTCTAACACCATGAAATGACATAAAAAATCAGGAGAGTTAGTCTTCTCCCACTTTAAAGTTGTACTCCCAGGAGAGTAGCAGTTTCATGAATTACAGTAACTGATCATACCCTTCTAATTGAAGATAGTATGTTTTTAGATGAAGAAACGGGCCATCCTATGGTAAAGGGCCACCGTCGCCCTTAGAGACCTCTCACCTCATAATACCGTTATTAGAAGGTTTTCGATGCGCTGCTAACCTTGATGAGAATTTAAATAGCCGATAATTACGCTAGCTTTCTTACCTTTCAAACCGAAATACAATGCTGCTTTGCGGCAGATATAGGTAAAAAGGAGGTATCCACCCCAAGCTGACTCTGCACAGAGTATTCACCTCAAAAAAATTAAAGACGTAAGTATATTAGGTAATTAACTGAATCATTCATAAATCTGACGATAATCTGGCACTGTCTCATTAGTCCCGTTACAGGATTACAAGTGGGTATTTCCGGGGTCGATTCCTAAGGAAGTCAAAGCAAATTCAAAGCAAATTTTCTGGAATTCGGTGTCTTTTGAAGACACTTTCTAGACTCTGTATGTATTTGTTTGTTAATTTATTTCTGGAGCCACATTCCACAGGAACTGGACAGGGAATCCTATAGGTAGGTTCCAATACCATTGATTGTTATACAACTAGTTGATCGGTTCAGTTCGTCGGAGTGGCACGCAACCTTAACCTCAGTTCTCCATTTCCAGTACTACATCCTGGTCTTCATAATCTTCGTGGTAATGCTGGTGGGGGGTATCCTTCAGTTCGTGTTCCGGGAGAAGATCCAGAGCTCCCTCGACCGGGAGATGTTCGCTGCCATCCCCTACTACGGGGTCAAACACGAGTACACCAAGGCCTGGGACGATACGCAGACTTACCTGCAATGCTGTGGAGTTAAGAGCTACAGGGATTGGAACGATAACGTACCTGAGAGCTGCTGCAAGGAGGTTTACCATGGCCAAGTAAGATTTTGATACGTAAAAAATATCCAATAATAATAACGCTAAAAGTAGCTTAGTAAGCTAGTGGTAGAAAGTCTGTAAGTTGATAGTGGCAGAACAAATGGGTGGGTAGACCCTTTTATTACTTATTTAAAGTTTTTGTTCAATACAGCGACAAATTCTGCTAAAAATGCGTATAAAGCTAGCTGCCTACTACATAGCTACTTAATTAAAATCTTTTCTGAATAGTTCGCACTCAAAGGATGCGAAAGAACCTTTCGCACTCAAAGGATGTTTATTGTTGTTTACGTGCCACGTGAGAAAGGGCAATATACGAGTAGGTACCATATGATAAATACACGTATTAAGACACTAGTCAACTAGTATAATTAGTATTACTACTATATAATTAGTTTTTATTTAAATAAAGGAAAAAAAAACTAAAATCCATTGTAAATATTATATAACGTGGACGTAATAGAACATGTAGATCTTGTTTAGATCTCGATAACCAAACCCCACAAAAGAACCCATTTTAATTACAGCGGCTGGACTGCCGGTCCTCCCCGAATCCCACCACGATGTACACGGAGGGCTGCCTCGCGAAGACCACCAACTTCTTGCGGGAGGACGCCGTCTACATCGGCGTCGTCGCTGTCATCGTGGCTATAGTCATGGTACGTTCATCTTTTACGCGCCTTTTGTGGGGGAAGGAGGGGTTAAATACTACCAATTCTCTCATCAGCCTATTAGTGTCCGCACTGTTGGGGCACAGGTCTCCCATAACACAACGGAGGTACGGGCCATGATCCACAGAGCGGGCCCAGTGCTGATTGGTGTACTTTTTTCGTCAGACATGCAGGTTTCCTTCACATTAGAGCAGTTTCTATTCTAGAAATCTATTGGTTTTGTCTGATAACGTTTCAAAATCGCTGAAATATGCTAGCTAAGAGCACCGCCGCCGCCGCGGCGCCGCTGGTTGTAGAATTCCTTAGATTTGTGTAGGCGCTTTACACACCAAGGCCCTAAAAGCGTAAGCGTTAGCATTGTTAGTGTGCATAGAAAAATTATGTAATTAGCGCAATCTCATTGTCAAAAGGTGTATTCTTATCTGGTTACTGGGGTTGGAGATAACCCAGTGACACTTTGACCCATGCGTTGGTCTTTTGTGTGCAAAAGTAGGAAGGTGGAGGGTTCTGTTATTCTGTTATATTTATATAGGTTCAATCTCTCTTTACAGTTGCTGGCACTAATATTTTCATGTGGATTGTTCGTCAAAATAGAATGACCTTATGTGAAGAGACAATCGTGATCGTGACTGGATGTTGTCGCCCTGACTGTGTTTGATTACAATGCGTGCTGTGTTTGATTGATCTGATCCGCTTTGTGTCGTAGTTGTACCTACTATTTATTTTTCAAGTTTCCAATAAAATCTTAATCGGTGTATTCAGACGTTTTATTTTCACTACTGATTACATTGTAACAAGAAAATATTTACATCACATATTTTGTAAAAAAAAACATCACAAACAAGTTCATTCCGCAATATCATCAAATTCTGGCTGCGTGAATAACAAATAACAATTTCATATGATGATGAAAAGTTAGGTATCTAAGTTGTACTTTTAAAGTAGTGTTTCAATAGGGGATAAATGTTGCGCAACACGTAATCGCGCGACGGTCAATACGTGATTTACATAGAAGTTGTCTATATTATACTAATTTACAGCGACATATGCGCAAATTCATTACAGACGAATCGAAAAATCACTTGAAGCAGAATCTTGGTAGACTATAGATAGGTATGATATCTCCTCCTACTCTCCTTCTAACAATTTAATTTAATCTAATCTTTATTAATTTAATCTAATTTGATCCTTTACAAACAGCCTATCCCAAATAAAAGGTCATAGATAACTCATAGGCGCAACATTCGTCCCCAAGATAATACTCAGCTCGTCTCAGCTAAGACCGTGCATCGGTTCCAAAGGGCCCTATTTTCTGACCCGACGCGGCGGGAACTTGATGGTGTTCTTCAGGCCGTCACAGTACTCGCCTTTCCGGTTGTAGTAGCCGCAGTAGCGGATGATGCAGTCGGTGGTGGTGCTGCCGAGTGGCAGACCTAAAGCGCTGACCCGCTCGAGCGCCTGCGCCGGGCCAGACACGATCTGCAAGACCAGTGTTGTAGCCAGAAAAAAATAATAGCCTCATAGGGTGGCCTCAAACAAGGAGAGCAGACGAGTAAACAGGCCACCTGATGGTAAGTTGTCACCGTCACCCATCTCACCTCACTATGTTATTAAAGAGTTTTCGCAGCGCTGCTCACCTTCAGTCAAGTCAAAAAAGCCACAGATGTGCTTGAGAGATGAACTTCCAAAATCCTCCCTCTGTCTTTGGCCCTCAAGCAAAGTCATCGCAGATATCTACATAATTTGCCTAGTAAGTAAGTACCTTATTATGGTAGGTCCTCCACAATTTGTATGGATTTCTGGGAGGTAGGTAAAAAAATTCAGTGTCGATCGATGGTCACAGGAGTCAACTCTCCCTACCTGAAATCCTCATTTTGGTACCTACTTTAAAGTCAATTGACCCTTTCCCCGAAACTGTGAAACGCCTCCCCCTTAAGCCTTTAGAAACCCGAATATTTTTGAATCAAACTGACCCTTCCAAACACGACGTGCTTCCCGTCCAGTTGCGGCAGTGGCTTGAAGATGATGTTGAACTGCCCGCACACCTCGTTGCAAGGAGTCACCGCCATCGACAGAACTCCTGAACACATCATCATTTTAAAGTCAAGACGCACCACGCCAATCAAACAATAAGCTATCCTACAGCACATAATCAGCTTTTCACGTTCCAATACTGGGGCATATCTTCTCTAATGAGATTATTAGATCAATCACCAAATATTGTAACTATATAACCGTTCCAGCAATCCTATCTGACATCAAACATCTTGGAAACATTCATCTAATTTGTATTATACATAAATTCACTCGACAACATCATTTGTTAAATTTTAAAATCGCGTCCAAAGCTGATCATTGGTTGTTGAAATATGGTGCCACAGACCAGATAGGCATACGCGCAAACTTATAATAACTCCTCGCTTTTGATCATGAGCTAAAAGACTTGGCTCTCGCCGCAACCTGACTCCTAAAGAGTCTCCCTAAAGTATTATTGTGTATTGTAGAGACAGTTACCAGGTACAGAGTGCTTGAGGTCGTAGTTCTCGGCACCCATCGGCTCGATCAGGCCCTCGGGCAGGTAGCATCCGAAGCCGTTGTCCTTCACCACGTCTCCGGCTCGACAGTACAAGTTCGGCACTATCCTGATGATGAATAGGAAGGTTTTAGGTTTGAGTTGAGGCCCTTTTCACAACAACAGCAGACCATCATACATGATTTAGATATGTTTACCTTTGACTACATAATTATTTTATTATAATTATAACTGTTTCGGTCTTTGCTGTGTGTGAAATAAACGTATTACTTACTTACTTTTTTTTTTTTTAGTTTGCAGACTTCGCATTGTGGAATTCTCATAATGTCACCTTAGATGAAAGTTTCAGCTTTGTAACCACAAAGCTGAAACTTTCATCTCACTTCCTTCCATCTGCAGTTGTTTGAAAGTTCAAGGGCTTGTTCAGTGAGGAGGCGGTTTGGCGTTCCGCGGTCTGTGGTTGCGCTCTGATAGTAGCTATCGACTTGCCCCAAACAGGACTGCTCAAGTATACGTCGTGGCGCCAATCAGAATTGGAACGCTGACATGGAATGCTCGACTACCTATTTTTGAAACGGGCCCCAAGGGTTTGTTTGGCTTGCATGTTGTGACAGACATTGTTGATAGATACCTATGTGTGAACTACTATGTGTAATCGTGTTATGTATATGTGTGCAAATAAATTTTAATTCATTCATTCATTCATTCATTCAACTAATCTAAAGATAGGTACCTACGCGTAGCGTAAATATGAGCGTTTCAAATCCTAGAAACTATTCTGGTTTGATCATTAACATAACAGTCGGTTCGAAGAAGCGTCTTGAGAATTCAACCTCCATTAAAACATTCTTTCTACGATACGTCTATAATGAGAACCTAAAGATGCGCGTGCCAGTGTAGCCGTAGCCATGAGTGTCTCCATGCACTAGGCTCAGGAAAAGCTTGCAGGTCAGCGGCACCAGGTCTGTGAATAGCTCGATGAACACCCTGCCGATCTTAGAACCGCCGCGCACCCAAATTTCCATCATAACTCTGGAATCAATAAGATTAGACGAGAAAATTCAAAGTTTGAGAGTTGAATTTGTTTTACTTCGAGAGAAGATACTATAAAAGGCTCATTTCTTTATAAAAGCTACTGTTAAAAGACTTACCTTGTCCGATTAACGTTTGGAGGTCTATCAAATGCGGGATCATGAATGCTGCGATCAATTTGTTCGGTCTCGAATAAAATAAATGGTAATCTGAAAATTTAAATAAAAGGCTTTCAGTAAGTAGGTTTCTTAGTTGGTATCGACTCTCAATGCATATCTGATAAATATGCTTCTATTCTAAATAAATTATCTTATAATTAAATGCGAGTACTACAAATAATACTCACGAGGCTCCCAAAATAAGTTTATGTTTGGTGTCTCTCCAAGATGCATTTAGTTCACTGGTCAAGGGTTGTTCTGATCTCTATAAGAGCAAAATATCATCAGTCAATCAACGTTCAAAGTTAGTTAACAACCGACAATGGGTTCGGGTTGCAAAGTTCGTAACTATAGATTAGTACATGTCGAAGCGCGGGTTGTCGGTAATCTGATCTCTTACCAGCATGAAACCTATGACATCAGTTTCGACGCACTTGATGCTAAAAAGTCCGACCACACATCCATCCATCAATAAAATAGGATAGTGTGGCGTCGACCTTATGTTAAGGACAAATTACCATGTCTGCCGGCAGCATCTCTGGCTGGTCAAAAACCTCAAATCGTAGCGACATTGCTGTGAGCTTTATGTAAAGGTTGCCATTATTCAATTAATCAGAGTATATGGTTACAGCGTTGAGGATTCGCGAGTACATGTAGAGGTTCTGGCGGCGGATCTCGTCGAGGTCCCGCTGCCGCTGCATGCACATCAGCTTGTTGTACGTGCTCGTCGGCTCCTCGTTCCAACAGTCCACGAATCCCTGGAAACCAGTCACTTCAGTATAGGATTTTAATATGGATTTAGTCGCTTTTAGCCATAGTCTGTCTAAACATGGCTAAATTCGGCCAAACCCATGTTATAGTGATTGGTTGCGAAGGCCAATATGACACCTTTTAATTTTAAAACTCTTCAGTTTTTGTGTTTCTTTGAGTCGTCGTCATTTTCGTAGTCGTCATTGCAGATAAGTCATTGGGCATTGTGGGAATAAAATAACCCGACATTATAAGGTTGACACGTGTGCTTCGGTGCGCACCGGTTGACATTATGAGTCGCCATGAATGAACATGAGTTGACATTAGTTGCTATGAATTGACATCAATTTCCATGAGTTGACAGAATTACCCCAGTTCTTTGTATATGGTTAATTTTCTTCAGCAACTCTTTGTTGACGGCCATGTTCGCTTCCAGCTGGCGTGCGTAGAAGTCCAGTCGGCGAGGCTTTAGGTACAGCTCCGGAAATAGCTCCGGTGGGCTGTCATCCACCTTGTGCCTCATCGTTCGCAGCTGTTAACGGAAGAAGTGATGATACATTTGTTAGGTAGGTTGTACGCTAGATATAGAGCAAATTTTGAATAAGAATACGTTTATTTCAAGTAAATGTTATAGGTACATTCTTACCTCCTTCTGATGACTGCACCAGCAATTGTAGAATTCTAAATGAAGCAACGGGAATCTCGGCGGCTGAAAAAATATAGGAGATCATTTTTGTACTTTCACTTTTAGGCTTTGTCAAATCAAACTCTAACTTGTCATCTGTCCTCTGTGATAAGGTTGTAAATATCCTTATGTAAGTACCTATTATTTTTTCAGCCATTTAATATACTTGTAGGCATGCGAAATAAACCTAAATCAAGGATTATGCAGCATAGGATACGTTATTTGTATTTCCGCGAAAATTCGGAATATCATGTAGAAATAGTCTCTACACAAGGATAGCCCCAATCCATTTAGATACCTAGAGCTAGAGGGCAATATCCCTATTAATGGAGCCAGTGTTCCACCTAGAGAACAGTTTCCACGTGGAGTGGGGGCATTCCTGTCCCTATGTATAGACTATCTCCACATGATATTAAGAATTTTCGCGACATTACAGATAACTCGATCCTATGCTGACATATACAAAAAAATCAGTATTTTATTTACTAAAGGACCAGCGCTGCCACGACCTGTTTTCACGGATTTGAATAGTTTGTTTCTCATACTGACCATCTTGAACACCCTGGGCCTTCGAACGCGCGGGGGTCGCGGCTTCTCCGGCTCCGGCGGCGGCGTGCGCAGGAGTGGATGCTCCAGCAGGTGATCGCAGGCGCGCTCTCTCAGCGGATGCATCTTCCAAACTGTCCCAGCTCCTTACCAAATACTCAACACAATTTCCCACTATGAAGATCTTAACATCAATTCCCTCCGTAATTTTCGCACGTCACAGACATATATGGACATTAATAATGAAAAAAATATTCATGGACTTGAATCTTCCCAAGCTTTTCCAGCTGCTTACCAAACATTTGGCACAATATCCCTCAAACACTTCCCATTGAAGTTGACACCTACATCAATTCACTCCGTAATTTTTGGCATAGGATTCTATTACACGAAGAATGCCTAAATCCTAAACCTACCCTACCTACTTTTCCTTGGTAATGTTATGAATCTCATCATTTGGCTCCGGAATTTTGTAGGAATTCGAAAATAAATTATTCTAGAAAAATTCTACCATCACTTTTGGCAACTGATTTGAAAGGATTTATTTCCTGGTGTTTTCTTTTTCAAAAGAAGTTTTCACGTTTGTAGAGTATCAAAGAGTTTTCTTCATCTGCACAGTATTATAGGGAATTTATCGCCACCTATGTGTGTGTGTGTGTATTATTCAGCTATTTACTCGATCTATAATACCTATATGTGTTCAACGCGCTGGTCCAAGTACCAGGTGATCGATTCCACTAAATATTACAGAATCTAAACTGCATCGTTATGACGTGTTTCGTATGCTACTATCCACTAACGATCCAATTTCAATTAAGTTCCGGTCGAGTCAACGATCGATCGAATAGAAAAAGTATTTCTGCATTCTACTTAAACGTTTAGTTTATACTGAATCGCAGTTGAACAGTAACAAAACGCTTCAACTGTCAAATATAACGATCGAACATATGTTCCTACCAGGGTACTTTTGGCCGATCGATAGTTAATCGAAACATGGCTGTGATAGTGCGTCAGCAGAATGCGATTTTGTGTCCAAATAGAATTGGAACGAAAACTAAATTGAAATTGGATAGAAATAGAACCACAAATGTTGTAATTTAGGCGAATTGGGCCCCAGGTTCACTACGTCTAGGTATTTTTCATCATGACGGCACGTGTATTACTGCTCTCCTGACGTATTCTGACCATATCGGCCAGAGAGAAATAATGGAATGAAAAAAATAATTGTTTCCCTTTAGGGTTTGGGTGCTTTCATTCCTTCATGATATTCACCACAAGGACCACTTTCTTAAAATCTCCTCCATTCTTTATTGTGATCATAATTCCTAAGTGACTTGAGGACTTATTGGTAGATGGAATAATATGCTTAATTTTTTCGATTTAAATCGGAACACAGCAATGCTGCTTCGCGACAGACCTCTCTATTCTGACTCTGCAAGTCATACTACCTTTAAAACTTCACTCATCGGTATTCGCGTCAATTAAACTCACACGCAAAGAATTCATACAATTTATCATTATTCAATCAGGGATTGCGATTATCTACTTATGTGGAAATATGTTTGGTCTGCAATTCTCGCGTATCACCCCTTCCCCAGAATTACGTAGCTAGACTTGCTGTACTGGGCGGGACGGTATCTGATGGTGACTATTTGGAAGTTACTGTCGAACTCCACCGCTGGCGGGTTGCGCATGTTTTTAACTTCTATCCGGACATAGACCAGTGGTAGCTGAAATAAAGTGTATGATAATAATTCAAAATTAATAAAATTAATAAATAAAAAAACGTTGTAATTTCACTATAACTTTCTAACACATTCCTGCCTTAACCTTCAAAATATATCGCCTTTATTTTTGTATTTTTACATAAATCTATTCATTGTTACGTTTATTGTCGCCAAACAGTATATTTTCGAAATAGGACTTGAGGTTAAAATCTGATATCGCGCTCAGTGGCAACATCATTTGGCGAAAGAGCTTCTGACGCCCGTGAGATAGATGTGGGAACCATGGTTCTAAACTTCGTTCCTGAGATTCCATCTGATATAGAAGACATTCCATAAACTTGGAAGTATCTGAGGAGTCTGAGGCTAATGGCAATTGTTTTTTGGGCAATATTGCACATGTTACTTGTGCCTTTGAGTACAATACATAGTGACACCGGATTTGAGAAAAGTTTCTCACTAATATAGATAATAACACTGTATGTAATGTTGTCACAAAAACTCTACAATCTGTTGTGTTTAAAAGAGCAAGTCCTTCTAAATTCGGTTGCTCCAGCCTTGGGCTCGTTATTCCATCAGGTGAAAACACAGGAGGGCGATTCTTGTAGCATTCGACATGGTAAAGTCGATCGGTAAGGACATCTTGTCACGCTCACTGTGAGCGAAAGAGAAGAACTGTCGAATGCGACATTTCACTGCGAGAATCATAATTTAGATAGACAGATAAAAAATCTTAATTTGCTTTCTTTATTTTTTTTAATACGTTGTATGTTGTTTTTTTTAACTTGAATGAAGAAAAAGAAGTCCTTCCTTAATTATCATGATGCTCAACAAAGTAAATACGCCAAAATATTATAACCCTTGGATTAACTCGCAAATTGAGTTAACGGTTGGCGTAAGACGACCTAAGTCTATATTATTATGTGGCCTGACATTACTGGTTTACTCACTGTTACAGGTATTTTAGTTATTTTGTCATACATACTATATTGGGCCTAACAAAGAGGCAGCACTGAATACGACTGTTCCACCATTTTCTCCTGGAAAATCAAATTATTTGAATAGTTACTAAGTATATTTATTCGGTAAAACTGACATTGGCAGAAGATCCATTACTTACAGAAAAAATATTGTAATGAAGCATGTAGGAAGAAGGTATTGTTGAGGACTGATAAAAATGTTATATATTCTATAAAACATCGTGAGGAAATCTGCACGTCTGAGGAAATTAAAAGTTTTCGAAGGCTTGGTGAAATCCACCAATTAACACTGGTCCCGCACGTTGGATCATGGCCCGTACCCCCTTGTACAAAGGGATGCATGTGCCCCAACAGTGGGTATATTAATAGGCTGATGATAATGATGATGATAAGACTGATTGTACTATTTTCTTTCACCGCTACTCAACCTCAGCACCCGGATCGTGATCCTGTAGCGATCGTTTGAAACATCTACATCTCTATTTACTATAATTGAGTTGATTATACACAGACAAACTTACCAAACTCAAAAACATCGTGATCATCCTCGTGGTACGTTCGACTTAAAGCAACGATGCTAATAGAAACATATATTAACAATTTCATACTGACCGAGGCCAATTTTAACATCTACAACATTTGTGTTTTTATATCGAGTTCTTTGGGCTAACTGTAATGTACACTTTTTTTTATTTTCACTCTTACCATGTTTAATGGGAAACGTGTGCTTAATTTGGGTAACAAACTTTTTCGTACATGGATGATGTTTTAATTTATGTTCAATATTGCACGCCTTCGCTGAGCCATACCTATATAACTAAGCAAAACTTACGGTTATCTAATCAACTATGGAATAGGTATAAAAATAATGTGTTTAAGTATAGTTGTTAGACTTATAAAATTTTGAATATTTCCCGATCTTTCAATTTTATTTTGTTAGGAGAATTATTGGTTCCTGTTATTTTTTAAATTCATACTTTGAAAGGTTACTTTGGAAGTATGAATTTAAAAAATACTTCCAAAGCATCTTTTGGAAGTATGAATTTAAAAATTAACAGGAACCAAAAATTTTGGATTTTGTATTCACAAAATCCAAATTTTTGGTCTTTCGGTACAATATTACTTAATAAGAGTCAAAAAGTAGTACGAAGCGTCCTGAAACATCAGAAGGTAAAATATGTAGGAAGGGACTGGCGTGAAAAATCAAGATTGAAATTATTGGAAAAAATAAATATTGTACGAACATACGAGTGTGGCTCTTTTCTATAAGTAAATACGTATAAACCTAGATGTAAGCAAGTAAGTTCTAGCTTTCAGGGAATGAAAATTGACAGCGCCAAGTTCTTTCATCCAAGCAACAAGTCTAGGCGCTCACTATAGGTGTATTTACAACTAGAAAACAAAAACAAAAATTTTAAACAATTTAATTCGTCCTAGCAGCGGTTGTTTATTTATAAAACTGAATTCTTCGGGCTAGGAAATATGTTTGGTTTGCACGACTCCTTTACCTCCCCTTTTGCCATTATTAGGTAGCTGGACTTACTAGATTGATTACTTCGGTACTGGATGGTGACAATCTGCAAGTTACCGTCGTAGCTCACTTTCGGCGGACCGGCCATGTTTTTCACTTCGACTCTGACGAAGATTATTTCAGCACAGATTGGTACCTGAAAAGAGACGTCTCCATAAGACCTTTTCTTGTAAAAAGGGAAGACTCCAAGAGTCGATTTGGCTTTATACTCGTATAGATTGGATGGGGATGGGTATGCCCTAACCGAAAATAATAGCGGGGGAAGGGAGAGGTAAAAACTGTCGGTATCAAACACAAAAATTGGACTAGTTACGCCTCTACTCTACATACTTCAGAATATTTGGTTCCAATCTATTGTTGAATGACTCCCAATTTTTCTATTCTATGATCATTATCATACAATACCTTTTTCAAAAGTGAAAAATTAGTTGAGACTTGCGAGGTTGGGTGAGATCCTTTTTCTGTCTCCTACGCCACATGTTCTTTTAACTGAAAAGCTGTATGACAGGTAGGTAATCATATAAATCAACACAAAACGGTAGCACCATGTAGACACGTATTAAATTTTAAGGAAATCACGTTCACAAAATCATCGAAGAATACATAACTCGTATATACGTCAATAAAACATACATCCGTAGCGTAGACTTCAGCAAAATAGCAAATAAAGTCGTTTATCGGTAAAACCAACACGGAAATACTCACAGATATGGGTATTCTAGTTACTTTGTCCTCTCTGAGTGGCCCAATGTAGCCTACTGTAGTAAACACTACATATCCGTCTTCTTCGCCTGAAATAATTACCTAATTTATGAAACATTACGTTCGTTCCCTTCAAAACAGAACACAGCAATGCAAGCATTGCTGCTTAACGGCAGAAATAGGTGTACAAGGTAACTAACTCCCTAGGCTGACTCCACAGTCATATTACCACCTTCAAAATTAGACGAGATCTGAGTGGAAACCACGATGAGGTAACGTATGGTGTGGGACTTCCCTTTGCTAGATGGAGCGACAATCTGCTCAAGGTAGCTGGTAGTGACTGGTTGCGGAGAATCGAAAATTGAGTTCTACGGTGCTTCTTTGACCACTGTGAACTATCACAGCTATACTTACAGCTAATAAAATAATAGATACAGAAATAGTAATGGAGGGAGCTTTGTTCATATTATATTCTCTATTTTAGCACCTAGTTTTCATTATCTTGTCTACTCGCCACTTTAGTAAATACGAGGCAGTCTGTTATTGACCTTATTATCGTTAATTCACTTTGTTATATATACGCTGTTTGCTTGCCCAATAAAAAAATAAAAAATAGTAGCACAGTCTTGGGTAAAATAAAGGTTTACATAATTATTTATCTGCACTATTTGTGAACGCTTACCGAATTCAAACACATCATAATCGTCGATGTTATAAGCTCGATTGTGATCAGCTATACAAATGATAAGAAAAATTAACAACAGCTTCATTGTACTAATATTAGAGTTAACACTAAGTTTGTATAGAGCTATAGGTTACTGCCGATATACAATAGCGCATGTTGCTGCATTCCATTGTAATTAATGTATAATTAAAAACAAACATTGATTAGTTTCACAGCTTATTATTACACGTCTTTGTTTCATTGGGAGAGGAGATTGCGTGATTGCTTAGCTTAGCTAGAATCCATAGCTGTAGGGCTGTAGGTAACCATATATCACCACATTTAACTCGGTATCAATCTAGAGTTGGTAAAGTTGGTTTACCAGCTAAAAAAACATAGCATCTGGGTAGCATGAAGATAAACAACAGAATATGGCGAACGCTACACGTTCAAAATTGGATGGAAACGGATGAGTTTGAGATCAAAGTCGTGCATTTACAACCGCAGAGACTAGGGACCGAATGCTCTCAAGTAATAATTATCACCGTGCGATAGTGTGAATGTCCAGCATGGCATATTAGTAGAGATTAGAGATATTCCTTACCGTTCTATAAAATACAATGATGCGCTGGCTGAAAGCTGCTGAATGGTATATTCAGTCAGGTACATGCAACCTTCGTAGAATTCCTCTAACTAAACCCTTTTTTAATTTTCTAAAAAATAAACATAAAAAATATTGCATCGATTTTCAAATCAGTTTCAAATTCGCCAAGTGACTTTTCGCTTCGGAATCAAATTGGTTTACAAAAATATTTATTGAGCAATTTTATAAAATAAATAAAAAGATTTAACATTCACGATGCGGAGCAGCGGCTTGGTGCTGCTCATGTGCGCTGGCCTGCTTCTTGTGAGTTGAGAATTTCTTCATTAAGGTTCTAAAAATGGTCATGCGTCGTTTACCTCGGCAAAAATTACGCAGGTTTTCGTGTGTCATTTTTATGGCATCTGCAGGACCGCATGGTCACTAGCCTGCCCTAACTCTGACCCCCCTACCGACCTCTCCTCACAGAGACAATGGGACGAGCCGCTTTGCAGTTTGGTGCGGAATAATATTTTAAATACGCTTACCAACCCTGCAGAACGCGCTCGTCTGCTGGCTGCTGGAGTTTGGGAGTCAGGGCTATGGCTCCAAACTCTACCATCACGAAATATCGGAACTCTCCTGGACCGTACCACCTTTCGGATTGCAGCTTCCATCCGTTTAGGCGCTCCCTGCAACGCCCCCCATCGCTGCCGGTGCGGGTGCCCTGTTGACCAGCATGGCCACCATGGCTTATCGTGCGCCCGAAGTGCCGGGCGCATTCCGAGGCACGCCGACCTGAACGACATCATCCGCCGGGCCTTTGCCACCGCGGGTGCGCCAGCCGTGTTGGAGCCCAATGGTCTGGCTCGCGATGACGGTAAAAGGCCCGACGGTATGACACTCGTGCCCTGGAAGCTGGGACGGTCTCTGGTGTGGGACGCTACCTGCGTCGACACCCTTGCCCCGTCCCACCTTCCAGCCACGGCAGCGAAGGCCGGGTCAGCAGCAGCATCTGCGGAGAACTTCAAGCGGCGTAAATATGCGGGCCTGGGTGGTGATTGCATATTTGCGCCGTTCGGGGTGGAGACCTTAGGGCCGTGGGGGCCTGGAGCCCACTGCCTCTACGGGGAAATAGCCAAGCGCCTCGTAGAGACATCCCGGGACCAGAAGGCTGGCCTCTACTTTGCTCAGCGTATAAGCCTCGCTATACAGCGGGGCAACGCCGCCAGCCTCCTCGGGACACTCCCTGCAGGGAGCGACCTAGGTCAGGTATTTTATTTGTAAAATAGTTAGGTATTTTGTAATTTTAGCTTAAGCATTTATTTTATTGTTATATTAGTTTTATCTTTAAATAAATAATAATTATCTGCATATTAATTTCGGTAAATTGGGATAATTCTAGGTGAAGAATTCCTATGGCTGTTTCGCGGCAGGAACATCCTACTGTTGCTGTAATGGAATGTGTCGTGAGGAAATCCGCGCTTTGCATTCTGTAAAATAAGCCAAACCATACCCGTAGGCAGAGAGGGTGGTTTCGCAGTTACCTTCCTTCAACTTTCCACAGCCATTCATGCACTTTTGGGCTGCGAAGAGTGAGCGCATTCGACTATCTTCTATCTGAAACTCGTCAACTGCCTTGAATCCTCTCAGAAATAAGCATGGTATAGATACGCGATTTGCAAAGAACCAGTGGTTGGTTGTGGTGACTTATTAGAAAAGACCTCAGACATTCATCGAATGCTTCTACGTAGAGCCATTAGAAGGAATCAATGTTTCTACGTAGAGCTTTATCGAAATATCAACAAACAAGAAGAGTGACGAACTGAACCAAACTATCTCGTGTCAAACTTCTAGAATGCTTTCTAGCTGTGTGCAGTCGGCATCTGCCTGCATACTCTTTCATAAGCATCATCATTAGCATGTTATTTCATTAGTTTATGATGGGAATGCATAACATAGCTAGACATATTGAAATTTGTACATCATCCCGTTTGTAACTTTCCACACCAGAGCGGCGGCACGATCCTCGGTGCCTCAACGGCATGGAGCCTCCTGCGGATGTCGTACTACTTCTGGACGTCGGACCTTGGTGTGGAGCTGGGCTCGTCGGTGCTGTTCGTGGCGGCCGCCCTGCTGTGCCTGCCAGCCTGCTGGGTGGCCACGCTCGTGCCTTATCATACGCGCTCGCAGCCGCTGATGGCCACTGTATGTTGATTACACCACGAAAAGTCTGACTAGAGTAAAGGTTCAATAGTCCGGTTGCTTTGTAACACTGAACTACTGAGATGGTAAAGTCTCAAACCGGACTAACAACCGGACACTACAAGCGGTTTATTTAGAGTGCGTCATGTTGTAGAATTTTATGTGAAATATTTTTTCATAGCGATCTTCATAACGCAGAAATCTCCAAATAAATATACAAGTGGCACCCTCTTGATAACTCTATTATAAACTCGGTCGGGGTTAGTTGTGATGATGTGTGACTTCCAGGAGAACTACAAAGGTAGATTAAAGGTCTAGGATATCCAATTCACGAAACTTATTATAGGAACAAACTTACCTAAGTGACTACCTTGTCAGAAAGCGTATTATAAGTAATAGTGCCCTCTCCTACAAAACCTTGGTAACCAAGAAATTATTTCCAATTTCAGCAAAACCTAGAAAACACGCGACGGATTTGGTGCATCAGATAAACCAGCTAAACAGACGCTCCTATTTAATTAAGTAGAGGTAGGGAACAAGAGTTATTAGATAGATATCTATTGAATGGATATTCAATAATAAAAAGGGTTAGGTTATTGCCATAGACATACCGTTTCTCTAGATAGAAGTAGGTATCGTCTAACAAAATGAACGATGTGTGTGCGTTTCCCAGCTGATGTTCCTGACTACAGCGGCGTTGCTGCTGATGTCAACGGGCGTGTCTTCTATCAACGCGCTGTCACGCGCGGTGCGCGAGCCGGATGCTCTCAACGCTAGCATGCTGCGCGCCATGTCGCATGATGCGGTCAACCCGGCCGTCAAAAGCGCGTTCGCTTCCATGCAGCTTGAGGTGGGCATTCACTAACTTCTATCGTGCTTGAGTCAGACGCGCTCAACGCACGCCACGTGAGATTAACCCGCTCGTCAAGATTGCGTTCGCTTCCATGCAGCTAAAAGTATCCTTGATAGACGAATAGGTGGCCTGATTGCGATGATTCAAATTGGACAACTGTTAGCACGTTAAGACTGGGACTATACGACGACGGTTCCAGCGCCGGTTCGGTTCGCTGAGAGAGCGGAACGTTTATGATTGGCTGCAGCGAACCGAACAGGCGTTGGAACCGGTGCATGTAGTCCAGCACTAATAAGGCTCAACCCCTAGAGAAAGTGGCGCCACTCCAGAAAAAAATATAATTTTTCATGAGACATTTATCAAAAAAGTGCTAAAAGTGCCCACTTTTGACACATTCGCTCTCTACGTCTTATTGTTTCACTATGAGCATACAAAACCATTATTAATTAATTCAGGAGAATATTTTTTTCCTGGAGTGGCGTCTCTTTAGCTAGAGGTATTCCCTTAAACTGTCGGTCCCGGCTGCTGTCGTTCGACAGTCGTTCGGCCATGTCCAACGCCTACGAGCGGCTTGAACAATTCTGAGAAAGAACAACAACAACAAAGTTGTCAAATAGTAACTGCAGTTCTTCTTTTATGTCGCGACTGCATTCAACACTAAGAAAAATCTAAAAGGAAAATAATTAAACTTTGGGATATGATGCAGATATTTTGGGAAGTGGCTTCTATACCCCTTGTTTAGATTTCACTTCACATGATTCTGATGGCTACTCCATGTCTCGGGGCGTTACCCGTGGTCCAACTGCAATGTCCAACTGGTTGTACCAAAGGGATTTTTTTTCCCAGTGGGCCAACTGTTTAATTGTACTAAATAAATTACGAATATTCATTCCCCATGGACCAACTAATACAAAGAATGCAAGGTTATCAATAACGTTGATAAACACAGTCCATATATGTTAAGCAGAAAATACGATTTGGTAGCAGTTGGTCTTTAGACTAACACTGGTTAAGGCAGGGTTACATGGCATGGTTGAAAATAAGTAGGGTCAGCAATTTTTGGTACCGGTAACATGTAGGCCTTTTTCCATACGGTTGAAAATGTTTGAGAAAACAGCTAGAAGTTAATTATAAGGGTAAGACACGGCAGAATTTTATCGAGAATCGGCAGTAACATATCACGGCCTATACTGTCGTGCGTGACCCGTGTCGAAGTTCGTCTGGTACTAGGTGCCACTTCGAGTGATTGCATGATTTGATTCTTTTCACCAAAGTTTTTTTGATATCATTATGCAGAAGATGCATTTTTGTTAATTAATGTTGATTCTAAAGTTTGTTAACATAAGTAATATAATGAATAAAAAAAGTTAAATTTTTCGAAATCGTTTTTATATCCTGCAAATCTTAGGTGTCCGCCACTAGGGAACTTCCACCATACAAAGCTGAAAATGAGTACCTATGCAACATAAAATTAATCCTCTACAAATATAATAAAAGAAAGCAAACGCAAACAAAAGAGTATGAAACAAGTAATTCTGTACGAATACAATGCAATAAAAAGAAATCAAATGCAAACTAAGTAATATGACACTAGCAACACCGTTAATAGATTACTCTATCTCAATTTATCGAGGGCAGACCCAACAGTTATTTCGTTTGTAATTAATTCCATTTGCACATGTCTTATAAAGTCGTCATTTTCAATATCCTTTCTTTTTCTTTGTGCCCCTTTTTTGTTTTTGTAGTCCATGCAAGTTACTCCATAATTTTCAATGAAATTAAGCAATCGCAACAAATTCGTGTTGCTTTTATTCAATTCTTTGTTAATTTGACGATGCCAATTTTCAGCAACGTTATTTGTGCGATGGCGTTCACCAAACACGCATAAAATTTTGTGTATGCGTCTGTTTAACCAGAAGGACTGCACGTATTTCAAAAATTTCTTCACCTTGTCATGTCCTATCAGACTTTCAGATTGCGATTTTATGAACTTCCAGCCATCTGAAATTTTTTCATTCGGCAACAATGGTAAAACTCTACAGAGTGTCATGATTCTATTTTCTGGTTTCGTCTTCTTTTTACCGAATATTTTCGTTCCCTTTTTCGTCAAGCATTGGTGCCAGTGGAAGTAGCACCCTTTTATTACCATGTTTGGAAAAACTTCGTACACTGCGTTTAAGGCCGCAAGCTCAAAATCACAATGGTACTTCATTGGTGTCCAAAATGGAAGCTGTGATTTGATTAAGTTAAATAAAGTAACATACGTTTCGGTTTTCTTGTTGCTTAATAAAGCATATATTAATGGTAACACTTTTGTTCTCTCAGACGTACTGCCAAAGTCTCCAAGTATAGTAAAGAGTTGTGTGAATGGAGATGGGCAACTTTTGAAGGTAGAATCACCAAATATTTCTTTTACGTCAGTGATGACGTTCCTGGCTTCTTCTGTACAGAAAATTAAGATTTTAGTACCTTCGAAGTCGTAATCGGCTAAAATTAAATTTGAGTGTTGCTCCGGTATTTGCACCTCGTCAAAATTTGTAAATTTAAGTTTAGACGCTCCTGCAACCTTGTTTCTTGAATCGTATATACTATGCTTGACCTTCTGAAACTCTGGTAAGGGTTCGAGTAAATGAAATCCATCATCACGCCACTTCTTCTCAGTCTCTTTGTACATTTTAGGCAGAGGATGATCTTTACTTCCCGCTTCCTTTTTCAACAGATCCAACGCAATAGCCATTTCATTTTTAATTTGATTTCCACTGCATGAATGTGAATGGTCCTTCAGTATGGTCATGTCCTGAAAACATAGCAGAACAATAATGAAACGGGCCAAAGCGCAGTCAGAGTGTAAAGAATCTTTACTATTGCGCAGTGCTCCTTAGTTGGTAATAATACAGGAGTCCTGCGTCTTTTAGACACCACTCCACCCATGCTCTACATAAAAAAATGTGTTTTACGTACCTTAATCGTTATGGAACCTGCACATTTTTCCTTCCGAGCTAA
The DNA here is from genome assembly GCA_947369225.1 of Hofmannophila pseudospretella. Classification (NCBI taxonomy): domain Eukaryota; kingdom Metazoa; phylum Arthropoda; class Insecta; order Lepidoptera; family Oecophoridae; genus Hofmannophila; species Hofmannophila pseudospretella. The sequence goes on from OX376316.1 coordinate 11,783,071, forward strand.
GGAACATCGCCAAAACGAGACTCCGTTTCGTTTGTAATCCCTCACTTTGTGGTACTGTTTTCCATCGAAGAGGAGAACGTTTCCACCTTTTCTTTTGAGAAAAACTAAATTACTCGTATTTTCCTCCGACATTATAGGTTTTGGGCTCTCGGAAAAATAAATGAATCGTACAACCCAATGATTAGATATTTTTTCATGTCAAAATGTGACACAAGTTCAAATTGCAATCAAAGAGATTATACCGTCTGATCTACAAGGAGTTGAAACTAAAGGGATTAACGTTTGACCTCTGAAGAGATACCAATTCCGCATTATGATAACGTTTTATTATAGCGTGCAGTTCGTGGATAATTAGTTGAACAACGGGGAATAAAATATAGTTGAACATTGAGCAGTTGGTCCACTGGGAAAAAACATTCCCTTTGGTACAACCAGTTGGACATTGCAGTTGGACCACGGGTAACGCCCCCATGTCTCTATTTATGCTTTGTGTTTCAGATGCGATGCTGCGGCGTGCAGTCTTACTCGGACTGGTATTCGCACCGCCGCTCTCTGCCGCCCGCTTGCTGCAACCGCGTGTGGAATGGAAAGGTACCATAATAATCTTATTAATAATCATAATCATTTATTTCGTAATTTTCATTACGTCATATAAAAATTCACTGAATAATAATAATAATAAAAATTAATTAAATTACATTATATAGTCATTAAATAAATTAAGAAAAAAATCATTAGGTATTCACTGGGTGCGTAGTACTAGGTGGTGGTAATTGAAACAGAAATTAGTTTAAAACCGAATGAAGCAAAAAGTGTCATTCAATGTCGGTAGTACACCAGCAATCATCTAGCATAGCAACCAACCATGTAGCGTAGATGGAGCCACGAGCACACTCCGTAAACAGAAAAGCAAAACGAATCGTTATTTTTGAAGATAGGTATCACAAATTTCTCATTATTTAGGTTAATTTAATTTAATTGCTCAATGCTATAGTAAAATTGTGATGATGTCATGGCATCATATGGCCATTTCAAAATAGCAGACCTAAAAAATCTGTTAAGACATCGTGGCGCGAGTCTGAAGGGTAAAAAAAAAAGATTTGGTGGAAAGGAACGTATCTACATGTTGATTGGTTACGTACCATTGTGCTAGTGGCGCCTCTACTGGTAAAACATTGCAGGATTATCTCCTAATCCTACCAAATTCACTTTTTCTCAATTTCAACCACTCGAATTAATGCATAAACTGCATTCTGTAACCATTGGCTTATCTCTCTTCAACCACCTCAGACAGCACTAAGATCAGCAGAAGTCATAATCGAAACAAGGCCTTGACATTATGATGATGAGATTCCCCTTACCATGGCAACCAGATTGCACCTTATTCCATGGTTATTTTTCAGGCTAAGGAGCAGTGCGAAAGCCCGATGTTCACCAACGGCTGCCTGCGTCCTGCCCTTCACGAGTTACGTGCCTTCGCCAACGCCGTCTCTGCTCTCTCTTCCGCCATGATCATTGTTATGGTATGTATAAGGATTTAAAAGTCGTCATTGTGGACTGTGGAGTCATCGATTTTGGTAACAGAATTAGCAGATTGAAATTATCGCTTATGGAAAGGTTATTTAAATTTATACCCGGAGTTGGAGGACCTTTACATAAGAAACGGGGTACAATTTCGAAAAGAAGTTTCTCCACATTGCTCGGGTTTTCCAGAATCGCTAATGTAACGCTCACAGCAATCAGACTACTAGTACTCTCTCCTCTAGTATAATGAGATGAGCACTGACAGCGAGCCACGGAATTGACCCATAGGTCATATGTTTTCATACAATTGACATTTCAGTGCCCTACTAATGTATGGGAAAATGCTCAAATCGCATGCGCGAACTGGCAGACGCGGTTTCCTTATAAAACTTATCTAGCGTGCAATCTACATAGGGGTGAAATACAAAATCTTTAGTAGCGCTATATAAACGAATGTTATAAATCGCTTTGAGGGGAAAATTACAGGTGAAGTAGGGGTTCTTACAGAATGAAATATGGGTTCTACCGTTTGGGGAAGACGGGAGACAAGAAAAGTTAGATAATTTAAGTAAATACGATATTTTTGGGAGTGAGTCTGAAATTCTAGATTATAGTTATTGGACAGATCTACACTGCCTAATAGCCTCGCGGGGCAGACTTATGTCTTCGTCTATTCGTAGAAAAACAAAGACATGAGTCTGCCACGTAAGGCGGCTCAGGGGGTGTGGAACCACGCTATGTTGATCAACGGTTTTGGCAAGTCGTCTTTGATACGCAGGCTGTGACGCTATTCTCCGCCGCGTACATCCTGGTGAGCGGTGTGGTTGAACGCGAGGAGGCGCGCACGCCGAAGCTGCAACCGGCTCCGCTGCGCCTGTCGTGTGTACACGCAGCGGTCGCGCCCGGAGCACTCATGTCGTTCACGTCACCCGCCGCCGTACCCATCGCCCCCCCGTTGTAAACACAGCTTTAGAAAACAAGGGGCGTTCTGTAACGTCGATATGCAAATATAGACGTTTTAAGTCTCCATTATTAACACTGTAACAGTGATGTGACAAGAAGATCGAACTCGATATTTGCATATTTACGAGTAGCTCCAGTATCGCCTTAGAGCCCAGTATGCTTCTTGAGTTTTGTTGCTTGTTATTTTTATTATTTACGTTTAATCAAAAATTTAAAAAAATTACCTATTCGGACGTTTCTCCTTTTTCACGAATGCGTCGATAATATCTTTCGGTTCTGCTATACTAATGTTTTATTTGGTCGAGTCCTGGTCATACAAAGGTAGTTTAAATCATTTTGCAATGTAAGACAAACCGAATATAAAACAAATAGTTAGGGCGGGACGACACTTAAGGCGTATTTCGGAAAATGCTAATTTTAGGAGAGTATAAAATTGATTTGAAGTACTCATTTGTTCGTAATTTATTTTGTTGTATCGTTATTTATCTTATAGACCTTTCTAGTCTACGATATATTCGTAATCTAAATGTATTTTGTAAATAACTTATTTCATAAAGAAAATTAAAAGTCTCGTGTGAGGAGCCATCTTTTCTTTACATTACTTGGGACTGGTTTATTTAGCTTCAATAGGTTTTAGATTTGGAGGTAAGAAATCAAACCAAATATTGAGGATATCTTTTTAATTATAATTTTTTGAACACAATACAACATGCAAGCATCAAAATGCTTTATGAAAATTAAGAAACAATCATATCTTTCTTTCTATATTTGGTACCTATTTTTGGTTACTTTCAAATTATTCAAGAAAACGATTTCTATATAGACAAACAAAAACTATAATTATTATGAAAAACGTTTGCAACAGGCGCGGGGCGCGAAGTGCGGGCATGTACGGGACTATCGCTAGTATTAAGATATTACGTAATATTATAATTGAAGTAGCCGCCCCTCCCCCGCACCCCGCGCCTCGCCCTCGTAACCCCGCCCCCTCCCTACCGCTGGCCGCGCCCGCGGCGCGCTCAGCCACGCACTATAGCGCAGCGACACCTACGTTATATTCACAACAATAGCTAAATAGTACCGTTATAAGACTACCTACTATAATAATTTGAAGCGATCGACGTATTGTTTAAATTTAGAATTCGAAGATTACAGTTGTCGATGTGAGCGCGCCGGGGCGAGGCGCGGCGGCCGGCGCGGCGTCTCACAGCACGCACCACGCATCGTCTCACAGCACGCACCACGCATCGTCTCACAGCACGCACCACGCTTCGTCTCAAAGCACGCACTACGCATCGTCTCACAGTACGCACCACGCTTCGTCTCACAGCACGCACCACGCATCGCCTCACAGCACGCACTACGCATCGTCTCACAGCACGCACCACGCATCGTCTCACAGCACGCACCACGCATCGTCTCACAGCACGCACCACGCACCACGCATCGTCTCACAGCACGCACCACGCATCGTCTCACAGCACGCACCACGCATCGTCTCACAGCACGCACCACGCATCGTCTCACAGCACGCACCACGCATCGTCTCACAGCACGCACCACGCATCGTCTCACAGCATGCAACACGCATCGTCTCACAGCACGCACCACGCATCGTCTCACAGCACGCACCACGCATCGTCTCACAGCATGCAACACGCATCGTTTGTGATATCACTCTCGCACGCACTCTCAGCTCGCGCCGCGCCGGCCGAGCGCGCTCCGGGCCGCGGCCGTTCGTCCTCGCAAGCGATGAGATGGGACCAAGGAGCGAATGCCCTCGCGCCCGGAGCGCGCTCGTGTCGCTCGACGCCGGAACCGCCCTCCACGCGCGTCCGCCGCGCGTCCGCACTCCGCCGACACGCGGCGGACGACGCCGACTAATTTACAAAGGCATCACTGGATCGAGACTCGCGGCACACTGTTCTAAGATCCTAGCTACTCGATAACACTATAATATTGCTATAACGAAGATAAAATACTTTGATATAATCGAGACTATCGCCACCCGCCGCCGTCGTATAGTACAGTATCACATGCGGTTCCGGGCGCCGCGCGGGCGGGCGCGGCTCGCCTCGCTAAGTTAAGGCCGCCGAGTCGGTCGCGCGCCCGCCGCAATTGGTTAACATTAGGTCTATCTAGAATAAATAGGTGTGTGTGTGTGCGCGGCGCTCAGGGCGGCTCTAGCGCCGCGCGCCGCGGTGCTTGCGGTGCGCGCGCGCCGCCCGCGCTCCTGCCGCCGGCCCCGCGCGCGCCGCCCACCACAGCGCCGCCAGCGCCAGCACCAGCGCCGTCGCGTCGCGCCGCGCTCTGCCACAACCACACACCCTCACACACCTCGTCCACCCTTCATATTGATAGGATAGGTTTCATCGGGTCCCACGTTGGGCGCCAAAAATTAATATACTAGTTTTACTGTGATTAAGTTAAATTATGTAGTTATATTCATACACATTTAATATTTTTGGCCCCGAACGTTCGCGAACCTTGAATGAGACTGTACACAAGGGGATTATCTTCGAAAATGAAGATGTATATTTATGTACGTAGATACTAGTACTGAATTTCTAGGGCTACTTCTATTGACTAGTGGATAAAATGACTTGAGGAAACGGTGAATATTGAGATGCATTACGAAAAATAATGAAGGCTGAAGTCATTTTGCATAAAACATGCTCATTCAAGCAGCTGAATGGATGAACCGTAGATAAAAATGATAACGACATGCCTTGTTGATATGAATGAGTAAACGATAAGACATGCAACAAAAACCTGTAATGAGTTAGTTTGATTTAAAAAAATAGAATTTTAATTATGGCAACTTTCCGTACATCGAAGTCAAATTGCAATGATAGTTCCATACGATTTTAGTAAAGGATGCCATTATTTAAATTTTACTCTTCAAAATCAAACCGTAAGTCTTCGATTCAATTTCCATGTTTAAAATACAAATAGGTAGGTACTCGGAAATAAATTTACCAAACATATTAATTTATTTAATTTTCAAAAGTTCTTTAGTGTAACGATTCAGAATATCTGTATATTACAAAAACATTTCAATACATAACATTTCAATAAAATAAAATTTATTGAAATGTTTTTATATTGCAGAATTAAAAAGGCAAGTCCCACGTTAGGCGCCAAAATTTTATTTTTATTTTTTAATGTTATTTACGAAAGAATCGAAGACGTAAGCATTGAAATAAACACGTGTTAATACAGCAGATGTATGTATGAATAATAAGAGTGGGGATGGTTACCGATGCACACAACACGCGAGATTGCTCACCAAAGTAGCACACTGTCCGCCCTGCAACAAGCGAAATGCGCGTCACACACCGAGCACATCGGAAGCAACTCCGACTCGGCCGAAGCTTTGAGTCTAAATGTCCACTTTCCGCAAATGTCTGCTCACTAATGACCAATTCCCAAAATGTTCTAATAAAATAATAAATTTCCAAAGTAGAAATGTGGTAGGGAAGTAGTCATAATGGTAACCGGCTATTGGGAAGCGGTCATTTTGAAAAACGATGTTTCGGAAAGTGGAAATTTTGAGAAACGGATATTTTAGGAAATGATCATTTTGGGAAGTGGACATAATGTACCCGAAGATTTTAGTAGTTACATTCTTACATTACAACACAAGATGTACGGTTACATGACATGAAGCAAAATTATTACGGATATTGTAAGAACAACTTGTCAAGCATTATATGGATGATATTCTGGTAGCGGGAGTTGCTGGTTAATTTTAAAGCGAACAGACATGAGAAACAATGTCATTTTTAGGTTATCTAATTTAAGTATGATGCATTAAACTTCTGTTTAAAATTACTGGAAATAGTTTTAGAAACTATGACAAGAGTTGATTCTCAAATCTACACTCGAATATACTGCAAACAACTATGTTTTTAATTCTGTTAGGTCTTAGGGTGATTGACAGGTATATTTGAAGACATTTGGAATTTTAAATGTTTCACCATCGAATTAATTATTTATAATTATGTTGAATATGCTTTACAAGAAGGGCTTTTTCAGTTACCTACATGCATCTCCAAATGATTATTTAAATGTTTGGGGATATGACCGTCACACAACTTTGTCACATGGATTTTGGAAATAATTTATCAGAAAATCTTCAGTGAGAAGAATTGAGAAAGACATATTTGCGGTATCACAGAACAATCCAATCAATCATCAATCAATCAATAGGCAAAAATTGATTAGGTTTTGTGGAATGTTGCAAGGTTGAGGTTTCGTGGAATGGAGATGCGTTTCGAGCGATGTGGGTTGTTTTTACACGCGTTCCACTTGGATCCCCCAAGTGCTTTTGGAAACCCTGGGGATCGAAATAGGGGGCCAAGTGGAACGCGCGTATTTTTAGGGGGGTTTGAAAAGAAATCCCCCCTTGCTACGGCCTTGGCAAATGGCAGAAACAGTGAGAAGCGGAAGCTGCTACCTGGCACGCCTGGCAGTGCGGCGGCGCGCAGCCGGCCAGCTCGAGGCGGTGCGGCCCCCCCGCGCCCCCCGCGCTCCCTGCGTTCCCGCTCCCGCCCCCCGCCACGCAGCACCCGCCGCCCGCCTCCTCGCACTGCGGCTCCCAGCAGTCCACCTCGCCCAGCTGGAATGGAAAAGTTATACCAACGTTAAATTAGGTTCAGGACTAGTGTTAGACTACCAAGTTTCAAAATGTTTTGCAACATTTGCACTAGGTACTGTCCAAGGGGAAAAATAATTCCCCGTAGTTCAACCAGTTGGACATGTACCTACATGGATTAGTTGGTCCACGGAGAATATAAATAAAATACCCGTGGTACAATACAATACAACTAGTTGGACATTTCAGATGTACCACACTGGGTAATACCCCACTTCAACTCTAAATACTTGAGTGAGCTAAGATTTTCTAGTGCTCTAGCTATTGAGTAATTGTTGCTCCAACTATTAAACATCAGAGATGTCGCTAATGAGTCTGACCATTTTGAAAAGAAGTGACTCTTCGCAGAGGTTCGGAACGCATCACAGTCAAGAAAAAGATATTTACCGACAGATTTCATACACAGCGGTTGCTCGCTAAGGGACTCTGCGACCAAGCAAGAAATGTTTGATAACAATTTTGTACTTCACACTTGATTGAATTTCCTTCTCTCTGATTATGGTACTCACGAGGCACTCGCAGATCTGGCACTGGTAGAGCCACTGCTCGCCGCTGCGGAAGGTGACATGGTGCATCTCCTGGTGGCGGCAGTGGTAGCGCGGCTCGCAGTGCGGGCAGCACGCGCTGGGTGCTAGATTTATTGACGCTTCTGTACTTCTTAGCTGGAAATTAATGGGGTATTTAAACATTGGGTTAGAAAAACAAACTCAGTGAAAGCTTAGTTGATTTCTAAACGTAGTATGACTCAGTGCAGTGTCCCCGGATGATATGATAGACCATAGTGACGGGATATCGTTCAAACAATCAGCAAAAGTAAACCGATCATGGTAACTCTAGAACAGTAGAAGGCTCTAGGAGCGATGGCATGCGATAATCATGAACATCTCGAAATGTTGAACTAATTGCGTGTAGTTTGTTGCAGCGATTATTATCAATTTAAAATATCAGAGTTCCTTGTCTAACAAAAAGTTGGATATTTCATTTGTACAACGGATACACATTGGATACCCTCGTAATGCTTATTCAAATTTTTCTATGGACTATTGGGAAATCAGGAGATGGCCCTCCCAAGACTCCTCTGAATGATGACAAAATAACCGTACCATGGCAGTGCCGTTGTCCGGCATGTCGCAGTCACAAACTGCGCTGGCGCAAGTGGCGACGCCGGCATCGCACGAGCACACGCGACACCCACCGTCCTCCGCCCACCTTGTACCGTCCGATATTGTTTGTCCTTGCCACGAACAACCTGCAATGAGATTGGAGTCTGGTGCAATTTCGGAAGTCACGACATTTGTCAAATTCGTCTTTCGTCAGATTCTTCTTAATTTAGGTTTGACGAAAGAAGAATTTCACGAATGACGTGGCTTGCATATCTCTGTATTATGTATTTGTACAACGCAACTCTTCAAGAATCTGGTGATATATCGATCGTCAAAAGAAGAAATCGTGAACGATTTGAAGGTATCACGTTGTCATATTTGAAGAGAGAAAATCACATGGTCGCTTATAACTAAACCCATGTGTGACCTCAATTTCACTTGGTAGTAAATATGACTATAAGACTGAAGAAAAAGCATGCAAGTTTAGAAAGGTAAAACATTAATGTGGAAGCGAAGATATTTTGGCCACAGACTAAGAGGTTAGGCGGATCATGAAGGAATAATCCTAAAGGTCGTTATGGGAAACCCTACAGAAAAGTTAGAGACAACATAACTAAGATCATACTGAGTTCGCAGGGTTGTGCGTCGCACTGGCAGCGGAAGCCACCGTCCGTGTTGACGCAGCGCGCGCTCGGGTGGCACGTGTGGTACCCCTCCGCGCACTCGTCCACATCTGAAACAGTATAGTGGAAACTGCTGATAAGGGCTTGAATATTAAAATAATTGAGGTATAATGTTCTAATAATCAGTATTCAATTCTTAACGGATTTTCCTAATGTAACACATGTTTCCAACAAACTTCTGACGAAAAGTTTTGAAATCAATATTTATGGAAAGATTATTAAATGAATTTTCAAGAACCAGGATAAATCTTATTCTGTAAGTCAAGGAATTGCTAGTATCTCCACTCATGCACTATTATTTGGTAGACCACAAAAGTCATCTGGAGGACGAGGATGTGAAACAAGTCAACCAGAAGCCCCAGAAGGACCTGAATAAGAAAAGCTCTAGACTAAATAAGATGTGTATACTAATAGAAGACTTACACGTAGCAGTAGTTGGATTGCTGGTTGGTATAACTGACTGGGATCCAGTAAGAAAGTTTGAATTTCTGTAGTAATACGTACCCTCGCAATGATCCCTTAACGAGTCGCGCCGGTATCCGTCGCGACACACGCAGTAGTAAGATCCGGGCGTGTTGACGCAAGCGGCGCGCGGCACGCAAGGCGAGCGCGCTGCGGGATGCGCTGCACGTGCGCATTCGTCCAGGTCGCGCTCGCAGCGCGCGCCGCCGAACCCGGCTGCGCACGCACACTGCTCCGGCGCCGCGCATACGCCGCCATTCAGGCATCCGCCCGTACACACCGCTACATAAATATGTTCTCTATAAATCCCATAAAAGCTTTATAATAACGCTTAATCTCCTGTCCTCCTATTATAAAGTAACTATTTAGTGACCTGTATTTGTGATGTGAACAAACACATAACAGCCTAAATGTTGATAACATAAGATATAACTAAACTTATTATTATTATTTTATTTTTTATAAATCTCTTTTATTTATCACCACCCTTAACTTACATGGATATGGACCTCTCTCATGTCATGAATGACATAAGACGTAAATCTGATAAAGGCGAAGTCTACGGTAAAATAAGTTTTTCTGCTAAAGAGTAAAATGAATAGAAAATGACCTAGTACACTGCCCTGAGGAACACCAGTTTGCTAATATACAACCCGCAACTAAAGTCTTTAATTAGGACTGATTTTACTGTTAGGCGTGAGGATTATGTTATACCACAATGCTGAAAAGGGAAATATCCTCAATAAATAAAATGTTTTTGAGTAAATATTAAGTCCAACAATATCAAACGCATGAGGCGTTTTTAATTCCAAGAATAGTGAGCAAAGTAACCCTTACGTGTGCAAGTAAATCCGTCTCCAGTGTATCCCTCGCGGCATCGACACGTGTATGATCCGGGTGTGTTGGTGCAAACAGCGTCAGTATGGCAGCCGTGCGTCTCACCCGCACATTCGTCTACCTGCAGAATAGGAGATAATCCTGAAATGTTTTACCACTAGAGGCGCCACTAGCACAATGGTACGTAGCCAATCAACACGTAAATACGGTCCTTTCCACCAAATCTTTTTTTTCCTTCAGACTCGCTCCACGCTGTCTTAACAGATTTTTTAGATTTGCTATTTTGTAATGGCTATATGATGCCACGACAATCACAATTTTACTATAGCTTAGAAAAATTAAATTAACCCAAATAACGAGAAATTTGTGATATCCTCAAAAATAACGTTTCGTTTTGCTGTTCTGTTTAAGGAGTGTATAATATTTTTTATCTTGTTATGTGTGCATTATGGAAATAATTTTTTTCAATTTTTCTATTCCATTTCTATTTACTCGAAGGTAAACAAACATTACCTAATTAGTCTTCAACGTATTCATGGTCATACGAGTAGTACGTTTACTTACCTCTACGCAGTTAAACTTGTCTCTTCTCGCGTAGCCTGGTAAACACTGGCAAACGTAGCTGCCCACAACGTTAACGCATCTGGTGTTGAAATGGCAGTGGTGGCCGTACAAGTCTCCTACCGTCTGGCATTCGTCTATGTCTAAAACAAACCATTTGATAAGATTGTTAAACCACTTCACATCTACAATAATTGAAGCGAAAATCAGATTATGAGATTCACCAGGAAACTACCTGGATTTCATGAGCACTTGCCAATTATGATCTATCTGTGGTTGGCAAATTGTATAATTCGTCCTTTCACAAACGGCGTCGTCAGTTTACAAACGCTCGCTGTTTTGTAAAATGCCGAAGGCAAATTAGAAAATACCTCGGCATTTTCTCACCCCAAGGCAAGCACATGCAATTATATAATTTGCCGACGACATCTCGATCATCAACAACTGAACCCGTGTTTGACCTATTTTCATTTGGCATTACGAGTAGTCACTACGTAAGATTGCTATAATATTGGCCTCATCTAATAGTTGTACAAGAGTGTTTCTGTCCAGTTGGGTTACCTTCGCAAGTGAGCCCGTCACCCCGGAAGCCCTGGTTGCACTTGCAGGTGTACTTTGTGTTGAGGTTCATGCAGGTTGCGTTCTCGTCGCACGAGTGCCCCATGCTGCAGTAGTCCACACCTGGTCATATACACATCATCAGACATTTCAAATTACCATAATAGAGCTTACGTCATGAACGATAATAATAATTATTATTTATTGAATATAAAAAAAGATACAGTAAACTTTGACTTGAACTATGATCTGATTGATCATCACATTTACGCTAAGACACAATATCTATCTAGAGCTAGCTAGCTATACTGACCAGGACAAAACTTGCAGCACTCCCCGGGTACGGTGAACTGGTCCGGGGGGTCGCAGGGGAGCGGGGGGCACGCCTTCTCGGGGTCGACGCGCGAGCACTGCATGTTGCCATCGTGGCACACGCACTCCGCGCACTCCTTGGGCGCGAAGCGATCGCCGTGCTCGTATAGTGTGCCTTTTAACAGGCATTGTCCTGAAGAACGAGGGTCTTCGGTATCACAAGAGTAAATTAACTTAATACATCTATCCAAAGATTTTATTTGAGATGGCTCTCAGACTAGTAAGTCCGATTTCTCTGCAGCCACCCTTTATCACATTCAATAGGCTGATCATCATGAGTCATTTTAAAAATTATCCAGATTCGCGGTAATTGTGCAAGCACTTTGAGCACAAGCATCTTCCTCAACAGACTTAGAACCCTTCATCGTCATCATCATCAACGGCAGTTTATTCTAGTCTACTGTTAGAGATATAACTTTTCTAATTTAAGGCGTGGCATTGAGCTTGATTTTTGGGTCTCCCCGTCTAATAATTAGAATGTCAGGAGATTGTCGGTATTTAAAAGAAGAGTTAAAAGACGGTACGCACTTAAACATGTAGGACAACATTCTCCTGGATGTAGCACCGGATTCTTGCATTCTGCTCTGTCGCACTCAACTGGCCTGCACGTAATCTCGCCGTGCTGAAATGAGATGAACATCAGAGTTAGGTACTTCAATAAACAACTCTATAAATTGCAAAGGGTACGCAAAAGTACATAAGACCGATTAAGACAGGATTTTTGGCGGTTGAAGAGTTTGTTGTTGGAATGTGTAATGGATCCTTAGGGATGTAGTAACTTTACCACATCCAAAACAATTCACTAACGTAGTACATTCTCGTTCGATCATCGTTGCGCGTAAAGGGGAGAGGTATGATAATCTTCGTGCTGAGAATTGTTCCATGTTACCCCAAGGGACGAGTCCGCTCAGATAGAAATCTTGTTTCTCTAAGAGGTTAAGTACTTACGTATGTGACCATGGGAAAATGATTTTCCCCGTCGCGGGGCATACACTACTTTGACCACAACTATGAAACAATGGTAATGCGGAATCATCAAGCAAATAATAAACTTTTGCGTTGACTGAGAAGTAGAGACCCCAGCACTTACCACGCAGGAGCAGCGGTTGCAGTCTCGTTGCCAGGTGGCGCCGTCGGCGTGCACCGTGCCGTTGGAGTAGCACGACTTCTGACAGTCGCACTGCTCTAACCGCGCGAGGCGCGCCTCTGTGCCCACCAGCTGAGAAATGGACAAACATTGTTTATTGGCGGTGATTTGTTTAGGATATATTTCATGGTATATCGCGTTCATTTATGTTTGAGTGGATGGAATCATTATCATACTTTTAATCCCTGGGTTTGATAAATGTGAGTTTTTATAAGATAAATATTTGTACAATTTTATTAGTTATCCCATTCTCAACAGTTATGTTGAGAATACGTAGTCAATACTTCTACTAACTACTACGACTAACCTTCATATACTAGAATACCTCGGATACGGAGTTAAATTCGATTTTAAATTTGAGATAACGAGCTTACCGGCTATTTCGAGAACGATGTAGAAACTTGGTTTTCCTGTAAATTGCCCACGTAGGCGTATTACTGATTGTCTAAAATTACCTATGCTACTCTCTTTTATTAATCTGATCCATTAACGTAATGAGTATTTACTATGCAGGGAATGGAGCGTCACCACGAGTGAAAGGTCATAAAGTCAAGCATTGGGTCCGACCAAGTAGCATGTATTATACACGTAACAGGCCCATTGTTTAATTAAGATAGTTCCTGATGTAACGAGAGATGCCGGAGAGGTGTGGTGATGGTGATCCAAGGGTGAGTGGCGGGTCCTTCTTACCCAAATAATTATAATAATTTTTGGGAGGGTTACCTTGAGCGAAAGGTCATGGATGTGCGCGGTGAGTTCCTGCACCGTGGCCTGGAGCAGGGCGAACTGGCCGCACGTGGGACACTCCGAGTCCAGCCCGGGGCACTGCGCCAGGTAGCCGTGCGGCCCGCTTACCAGGCGCACGTCTTGCAGGGTGCCCTGCAAACAGGGCGCCAGGTGGTGACGTGGAACTTGGGCACAGGTGCAATTGGGAGGGTTAGAGAGGTTGGGAAGGCTAGAAAGGGGCTAGATTGAGAGTAATACTTTGTCAATTGGTATGGCCAGACTAACTTGGAACCAGATCAATTGCAACGAACCTTAGTAGATAAAACTAGTTCAAGCTTTCCAGGAGCGTGCGAATAATGAAACGTACCTTGAATAAGGAATGCTTGCTGTTACGCTGTCCGACCCAGAGCGCGAGCTGGGGCTGCGTGAAATTGCGGTCGGGCGGCGGGATGAGGCGGCGGTAGAGCGGGTGACAGTCGACGAGCAGCGTCGCCTGCGCGCCCGACACGGCCAGCGCCACGCGGTGCCACGCGCCGTCTGCCAGCCGGAACGGGAACGTCTCGACGCGCGCCGCCGCCGCCGCCGCGTCCGCCGCCACGTAGTGCAGTCGCACCTCGTCACGCCGCCCGCTCGACTGCAGCTCCAGGTACCTGCGACCGCCACAACTCTCACACCCTCCCGCCTCTCGGAATGCCTCGCCGCCTCCGCGCCTCGCGAACTGTTCCGAGGTACACACAAACAAAGCAAACAACACATAAACGGACGGCAAGCGGACCTCGGCTCGCTCTACATCTCAATATCGCTCGGCTTGGATGGGGGACCATGTACCTCGGAACGGATCGCGGTCGGTGTCGAGTCGCTAAGGTGTCTGATAGATCGCTATAAATAAACAGCGCGCCTCGCGAAGTGTCCGATTCGTACAGAACTTTAGTGACGATCAGCGAGCGACTCGCGCGGGCGCCCGCTCCGAGCGGAGCGAGCGACGAGCGCGAGTGAGACGATGTGGCGCCGGACACAGCACGAGACGCACAAAACGGATTCCCATGTCGCTTGGAATGCAAGTGCGGCGCACGCGGCGTGTCCCCTCGAGCGAGCGCAGCCCGGCGCAGGCGCGCACGACAACATCAACAGCCAGTGAGCGGAGACGGATCGTGAGGGTAGACATACAGAACACAACACGTCAAGACACAGAACACAGGGCGGGGCGGCCATGCAGTCACAGAGAGCGCAATGAGGTTAACGGATGGATCGAGGAGGACATTCCGAGGCACAAGACATTCCAAGATACATGATTCTCCCCTGGCGCGCGCGCGCGCATGCCGCCGGAGCGCCATGCGCGTGCGCGCAGCGATGTTGAGATCTAGAACTCACCGGAGCAGTGTGCGCGCCGCCGTCCGCGCCGCGAGTGGCCGCACCCCGCGCGGTGCCGGAGGCGCTGCTTCATGTCAACCCTCTACTCGACACCAAATGAAATATCATTAAATCATAGCCACGGAGCTGCACCAACAATTTCAAACAGCGGGGTATTGTACAATTTTCTTAATAGCTTGCTACGCGTGGTGCTACGACGACACGCAGCGAGCTACGCCCGCGCTACGCGAAGCGTAGACTTAAGATTTTGACTGATTTTAGAATTGTTTACTGTGTTCTTTAGGAAAATAATTGAAAATATAGTAAAAACGTAACCTATAAATCCTTTAATTCAATCTTTTTATAATCACTAATTTTATTTTAGTATGAATTTATCATGCAAAGAATTTATTTCATGCTATTATTACTTAATTACAAAACATACTCGTAGCTTGGTAATTTGAGAAGTGTATAAGCATAAAGATCCTTTAAGATTTCTCTATCGAAGGTGATGTGATGAGATCCAATAAAAGTTTACTAGAAGTAAAGTAATTGTCGCGAAATTAACATTATTATCAAATTAACCAAGCTATTCAAAGTCAAAAATTAAAATGTCATAGGTGGTAATAATAATTAAGTAAGTAGTTAATTGCTCAAATGAACAGGTATAAAAAAAATCCCGAAAAATACCACACTGAACCGAAAAGTGTTGCATCAGCTGATTTACATTTTCGAGAGACTCTTAAGGTTAGGAGTTCACGAGTCCGGTTGCAGCTACATTCGGTTCACTGCAACCAATCACATACGCTCCACCCTTCGCAACTTGAAATCAGCGCTTCGTGATTGGATGCAGCGATCCGAACTGGGACTGGAACCGGACCTGTCAAGTATTATATGTGTGATTGTAAACTTACACGATTTGTATTCATTTTTTTTATCTATACGAAGACTGGACTTTACCAAAATTTAATACCGATGCGATTAAGCTCCGTTTTCGTAGTTAAAAAAGTATTGTGTGGTACAACACTACAGCGAGAAAGACTTACCTGTTGTACCCGTGTGAGAAAGAGAGGATGGTGCCGGAGTTGGCGGGTTCCTGCCTGAGCGAGGCAAGCACGGTGAACTCTGGCGAGCGGCGCAGCAGCTCAGCGGCGCGCTCGAACGCCGCGCCGCCCACCTGCAGCGACCGCGAGTCCCCTGGAATACACACACACGGGACACTCAGCACGTGGAGAATACATGAGAACGTGGAGAATAGTCCAGAATATGGAGTAGCATCATCATTAAGGCCCCAATGTAGGGGCAAAATGCCTCCCCTTGTACGGGCCATAATCCACTGTGCAGACTGAGTGCTGATTGGTGGATTTCACATGCCTTCAGAAAACTTTTATCCTCAGACATGCAGGTTTCCTCACGACGTTTTTCTTCACCGTCAGAACAGTCACCGGGTTTTGAGTTGCAGGTGTCTCCAAGCATTGACGATTACTTTTGGTATTAGATAATAATTTATACGGTTAATAAAATCCTAGCTTTTCTATCTAATGCTTTATTAAATCCGACTATACTTGTCTCGATTTCTCTAGTTTTATGCTCACCTATTTTGCCAAACAATAAAATAATGATTCGTTATCCAATCTAATATGAATTAGTACGAAGATTAGTCGGCTTGACGTTGCATTTTGCCGTACTGGGTTGCATTGCAATTTGTTACGAAATCGGTATGATGCAGTGAAAATTACCGCAATAATTCTTATTGAAACTATTAATTATTCGCAATTCAAAGCATTTAATAATGCATTTATTTCATAAGCTTTTATTCTGCACGGCCACAGGGGTCACATCAATTAGGAATACCTACTCCCCTGACCTTTTAAATAGGTTTGCGGTGCAATAAATTGCGATACAAATCGGTTGCTAGTCACGTAGAGCACAGGCTGAGTCTACCCGATCTAGATCTAGCACGTGGCCGAAGTTCTGGCCGAGTCCTTGGCTCGTAACGATCGCGGCTCACTGGCCCCTTGCCAACTAGACCTCATTATGTTTTACTTCAGTTGCTGCTCGATTTCATTGCATCAAATTTGTTTTGTGGAGGATAGGGGCCCGACCATCAGTTCATAATTGAATAATTTGAGATGAGTAGTGATTCATAACTTCTGGAATGAAACTTAGTACTTACTAATACTTAATTACGAAAGTGGGGCTCTTGGCCTAATAGCATGGTCAGGGCGTATCTTGCAAGTTAAGCAACGTTGGCGCGGTCAGAACCAGGATGGGTGTCCGCACATTTACATCAAACGTATTTACATCTGAGCCCTCGTTCCGGTTGCTGTCGTTCGAATATAAAGGAGTGTTCAGACTTGCCCACTAACCAAACGAAAACACATAGACGATAATAGTCAATACAATTATATCCAATATGCAGCCATTAATAATTACTTCAAACGAATTCAATATTTTTAACTTCTGGAGAATTTCATATGTTATGTGCTCATAATAAATTTATGGGAGGCTCAATATTATTTTGAGTCAGCCCTTATCTGATAATATGAAACACTTACTGTTGTTTGCTAAGTTGAGTCTCAAAGTGAGGGCTGACTCTAATAACACTTGAGCTTCCCTTCCCTTTTCTTAGTGACCCTGACGAGGCTGACATGGTCACCTTGTCGTGTACCAAAGCCTCTAAAGTGAGATATATTTTTTTAAATTCACGAGTTGTAAAAATATTTCCGCATAAATATAATTATGTACAGTGCATACATCAAGCTATACCCTGTAGAACCCTGTCGCACTAAGTTTTTGTTATGCTTTTTGACATTCATATAAATATTTCAAATTAGGTTAAAGCGTCAAAGTACCAAAGTCCACTGTATATAAAAAGATATCCGCAGTTGGAAATCCGATTCTATTAAACTTTTTGACCTAAATATGAGATTATTTTCTTGATGCGATTTTTAGAGACGAGATCTTTGCCAAATGTCAAATTATCTGTTTCCGTGACCGTAACTACAGCTGCATTGCGGGTTTTGCAGTAATACTTATTTAACGAATTGGCCAAATGAAATACCATACGTATAATCTAAAATGTACGCACAAA
This sequence comes from Hofmannophila pseudospretella, assembly GCA_947369225.1. Lineage (NCBI taxonomy): Eukaryota > Metazoa > Arthropoda > Insecta > Lepidoptera > Oecophoridae > Hofmannophila > Hofmannophila pseudospretella. The sequence continues at coordinate 11,801,108 of OX376316.1, forward strand.
AAGCAAAAATACTCGTATATCGACATAAAAATAATTAAAGAGGATATAATGTAAATACAAAGTAAAGTAATGCTTCAAACGTCGATAAAATTAATTCAAACAGAAAATTGTACCACTATATCACGGCACACGACAAACGTGTGTCCAAACTCCAAACGAGCGAGTAATAAAGTGTGCAATATAGTACGATCTTCACCAGCGGGGGATGTCGAGGGATGACGAAATAATGTCGCACGCTATCACGTGGATGACGTGCTAGCCCCCTGCGGCGAGGGTAAATCGCGTGGAAGGGTCGATGGGATTCAACCACAGAGCACGGGACTAATCTTTTCACTTATTTTAAAGCGTTTCATTTCCTTATTTTGTAGAGCTATGCCTTCCCCAATTCTTTGTAAAAACCGATGGATGGATATACGAGTACGTATAACAATGGATGAAGAGCGAAACCATTTTCGTGAAATATTTTTGTTAACAGCCTTCATTTTTCTTCCTATTTTCCAATATTTTTCTTAATCTTTCTAGGTTTAAACGGACGTATGTCCGTTTTATAAAATTGTCTCCTTCTACTACCTATTTTTTACTATTGTGTTGTTCTGTTCCTGATATATATAATAATATCTACTATTAAAAAAAACTTTCTAGGTTCTCCTTAAACGCTTACGTTTACTTGTACTTTTAGACCGCCTTGCACGAACCGTTAACTCTTGTGTTAACTCTAACCAGATGTCAATTTTGAATGAAAACCATAGACAATTCGCGAGTTAACCCAGGGTAAAATTATCGCGCGGGCCTTACTATATTTTCATAATAACCTTCAGACACCTTCAGTAAAGTCTGATTTTAAAGAGTAGAATTTAAATAATAGTACTATAGTTAGATATGGGATTCTTACCACGATTTGGGGTTGTTTTGATATTTCGGCACAGTTGCGTGCGCCATGGTCATGGTCAGGGGTAGACAACCCCAAACCGTGGTAAGAATCCCTTGTATTGACAATAACCAAGTTAATGTAAAGTAAAGTAAAAGTAAAATACACTTTATTGCACAAATATAAAACAACAAACATGAGATAGAAAAGGAAATAGTGAAAAAAGAGAAGACAGTAACATAAACTATCTCTAAAGAAAGCAACTTTTTTTTATTTTTTATGAATGACTAAACCCGCATTTAACCTCGATCTCGCCTGATGGTAAGCGACGATGAGGTCGACGATGGAGCACGCGGGTCCAGTAAATGCCTATTCACTCTGGCCTTGAAGATCCCAAGGTTGTAGGTTTCGGGAAATAAAGACGCCGGCAGGCTGTTCCATTCCTTAGCCGTTCGCATAATGAATGAAGAAGCAAATCGCTTCGTACGAGCAGATGGGATATCAACAACATAAGGATGGAACCCCTCCCCGCGCCTGGTAGTCCGAAGGCGGAATGGAGATGCTGGAATTAGGTCGTGCAATTCCGATGCGCACTCTCCGAAATGTATCCTATAAAATACCAATAGACAGGCAACCTTGCGCCGATGTTCCAGGCTTTGCAGTCCATAGGGAGGATACTTTTTTCTTTATATTTCTACACATCGATGTCAAATCACATGTTCATCCAAGCTTTCCACGCAGCAATGTCAAAAATCACAATGACATTTCCACATTTCCATACGATTTCAGTAAATTTTGCCATTTTAGGACCTGCTATTACCATACCTCCAAAAAGGAATAATATATTATTCCGTTTGACAAATATGATTCAGTCGTGGTGGCATGAAGCGCGAGGCACGGAGTCACGAGCGTGCCGCCCGCCGGTCACGTGACCACTCCGTCACGACACTGTCAGAAATACCCTTGCCCCTAGGGTTAGGGCATCAGAAGGCAGACTTGTGCCTTGTGCCTACAAACTCGTTAAGGGCGACGAGTAATTGCAATGCAATTTTTCACGAGGGCGAGTGCTTAGTCAACCTCTATAAGACTTCTGTATCCATCTACATATATGTCGATAAAAGAAAATTTGTTTATATGTGACAGTTTCCAGGAAATCCTTTTAAACGAAACTACCCGTCAATATGAATAACTAGCTTTAGGACTACCTAAAGGTAGTTCATTTGAAAAAAGTTTCTAAGTAATTGGAAATTCAGACAGTTTATTAGAAATCATAATAGAATTTGAGGGCTATAATACTGATCAAGATTCGCTCTCAAATGTCTAAAGCTTCACTAAAAGTTGCTAGTCACCATCAAATCGCTTCTACGCTACTGAAACAACTAATATTATCCATAAGTTCGAATTACTCACATTGAAACTTCCAAGCTGGTCACAGTTCGTCGACTCCCGCCCATGAGTGAGATATACCAACATTTCCATAGCTACCTACCCTTAATGTTATCGTACAAGATTGAAGGAAAACAACTCCTTGTCGGATTTCGTGGAAATCTTCTGAACACACAGACGCGACGGTTGCGTAAGCCTTTCCATACAATGCTCGTATTATTAGATGAATCCGCTTAGGTTGCTAAGTGAATTGAACAGTGTATTGAATATAATTAATTAATGTAACAATTTAGTTATACGAGTAAGTAGTAGCATAAAATAAGAGTGTATTGTATGAATGATAAAAATGCAATACATTGAAGGACTCGTACTACTAAAATTATTTATTGGATCCAGGCACAAATGACACCCAGGTTTGGAAAAATAGTAGCACTTATACAGCAGGATTGAGCTGATAATAAAGAAAAGAAAAAAATTAATGCTTCCCGTTTGATCGACACATTTCCATAGGGTCTCAGAAATCCCTTGCATAGAAGAGCTGGGTTAAAATTATCTCTAAATAATTACAAATCGACTCTACTTCAGAAAATTCTCATCAAACATCATTAAGTGACCTTTGCTTCAAATAAAATGTGACATATTGTAAGCTTAAATAGAGTAGGTCTAGATAATTCGATAAAACAACAAGGAAAAAACAGCTGTTTTTTAACCTGCCGCATCGAGAGTCATAAATAATGCAAGAATAGAGCGCCGTAGCTTCTGCCCCTCCCCACTGCTAAATAATTATTTAATATCAATTAGTTTGCACAGAACACGTAGCCTACCAGAGTTTCAAGACCTCTGTTAGATACTTAACTTTAAGAATTCGGCTATGGTATAGGGACCTAAGTTCAATGGATATCGGTACCCTCAAACAGCGTGGTGAGGGGTGAGCGAATCTTATAAAATTGCATCATATTTCACTTGACTGTTGCTGAAATAACATTGGGGAAGTTTATAATAATAATGCACCGGATTTTCTTTTCAAAGATGTTATTGGAATATCCTGCCGTCGGATTTTAAATTTATTATGATATTTATCAAGACATCTTTTTGTTCCATTCCGAACAAGATTAACAAGTTTTCAGGCTCAGTTTTTATACTCCGACAACAAGAACTGTAAACCTTTCTTGTAATAATTTCCTCGACCCAAAGGTTGCCCGGAAGAGATCGCTTTTAGCGATAAGGCTGCCTAAATTTTACTGTTTCAATATTATGTAATTTTTTCATTGTTCCGTTTTGCAATAATGTAACGAGAGTAGATTTTGTGGTATACGAATTATATGAATCCCAAATACATCGAGTTACTCACTTTAATTAAATATTCAAGATTCTACAATAAATTATGTATGAGATGACTATTTCAGGCCAATTTAGCACCCCTGTATAACGCAGTTTGTTCAACCCGGGCAATAACAGAGAAGCATTATTAACATTCATATTGGGCAGTGTTTTGGTTTAATTAAATCACCCTCAATAAATGCAGGGTGTCGATTTAATCACCTGCGTTATTTGAGAGGGTATCTATGAATTCTGAAATTGTTTGTTGAGCAATAACGATTGACATAATATACTTTTTGTTATGTAATATAATATGAAATATAGTCGGAGTAGTCACTGAAAATAAATGGATATGAGCTGGTCATATTACTAGAATGCGTCTAGAAGTCGATGACTGAAAAGTGTCCAAAAATGGAAACCATAGTGGAACACCAGATCAGTCCGCGGGTGGTGTCTTCCAAGACGTTGAACTCAGACAGAAGCGACTCATGACCATCAACTTCGTAGGTCTATGTTCGAAAATGAACTTCATAAAGACCGGAATATTGAATACAAAAGTCGTCGAACTCTTACGTAATTTATCTATCAGACAAAGCCAGTTTTGGTTTAATCAAACCACCCCAACGGCCCATTCATTCGAGCGAGCCTGCGCCTGTGGCTCAAATATTTGCGGACTCTGTGTAAACACTTTGTCATTCGGCTCTTGGCTCCCCGCGGTGAATGTATTTATTGGAAATCGTTTATGACTATTGCACACATGACACCTTTTTTGTATTTGTTAAACTTTGGTTGCAGTTCCGTTGCAAATAAACTGACTGATTCAATGGAACATTTTTTACAATACAAACTGATTTTATCACAAATAGAATTGTTATATTTATTGTTATTGGCGAAGATGTTTTGGTAATCGATCGACAATTAGACCAACATGTCGGGATTTTTGGCCAAATTTTAAATGTATTATAACAAGCCCGGCAACACAAGCAATACCCCTGGTATAGCACGTGTCTCTAGGCGACGGTGACTACTTACCATCAGGAGGCCCGCCTGCCTGTATGTCGACTTCATTATGCATTCACCAAACGAACATCGACGTATTTGCTAGTGGCGGATATCAATTAAAGATCAAGAGATTTCTCAGCTTCACTAAAGTGATTAAGATCATGATTTTTCAGAGGCACAACTATCACTAATCCAGATTAGACTAGTTTACTACCTTACTAGACTTACTTACTATCGCAAGTACTTACTATAAAACTTTTATGTCATATTTACCTTCAATAGATAAAACCCTACATTGACTACAAATTAGGTGACCACTAAGCATGTCATTGTGTGCGAAGGGACTGCTGGGTTATCTTCACATATGACTTGGCTTGCGCCGCATCATCCCGGTTGAATGGGCTATGCTATGGCTGACCGTCAATAGATCACTGGCTGTGGCTATCGGTGGTGATGCGGTAATAATGTTTTAGAAGCATCATTTTCCATATATACATCACAGAGTACGTCTATAGTAGGCGATAACTTCGGAATGCCGTTGCTAAGGACTTTATTTATAGTTGCTAGGTAAATTAAGGGCATGTCAAACGGACCGCTTACGGCGTTGCCATCCGCCGTGTCTGACTATAGAAACGAATCTTGACGTACATTTTGATATCAAACATGCATGGTACGTAAACAAAGGTTTATTTGGGTACTATGCGACAGTGTTCAGTTCCGAAAAAGACAATAGATAATAGATTTATTATCTATTATGTTGTTGTTGTGGCCCTAACCACGGGGATGGGAATTGTATTGAATATTCGATATCGGTAGATTACAATTACAGGCACTAGCTAAAGAAATACCATCAAGCAAAAATCTATCAAAAACCTTCGATTAAATATAAACCTTATGCCTACACAACATAGTGTACTTCATATTCTCAATTTTTGACGTTTTGGGTAGGTTGACCGTGGTCGACTATACATGTCATTGTTTACAGACTGTCGTGTAGCTGTCGTGCGACATGTAACGCCTGCCACGACCGCGCGAGCAATGTTCCACGCCGCACTGCCCCCGACATTGACAAGCTACGACCAATTAATATCTGTGTTCACGCTGTATATATGTCCGTCGCAGACCTCTGCATATGACGGGACTGTTATTCACAAGGCTATAGCAGTGATATTAGACATGCTGTTGCCCCACGATGAAGAATGATTCGGGCAGGTTAAAGCTGTAGGTTAATTTGTCCACATTTTATAGCCGTCTTTTCTTCCCTGTCGGAAAGACTAGCCGTGTGCTTTTTGAATGTCAATCCGCTATTAGCCATTTATTATATGCCATTTAGTTACAGATACAATTTTGTTACAAATACTATGTAGAATCGAATTCGCCAAAAGAGAGATTGACTGTCGCATCTTTCAAGATTACGCGCTCTTGAGTTATGTGGGTAAATCAGGTCTTTTGAATAAGTTTGTCGCAAAAGAGTAACGATATACAAACAGTGCTAACAGGAGCTACTAAAAATAGACCGATTTGACGAGTATTGATGTCTTTTATATGATCATATTCGTAGGCTAGAAAATCAAGTTATAAATAACATGTAAACAGTCCACTATAGAATCCCCTTGTCTTCCTGATAGATTGATAGCTATCTAAATATTTAAGTGTTTGACCGATTTACTAGTTCATTACCGTATTACGTAACGTTTTCTGCCTCGCTTTGAATTTGTATGGATTCCGTCGTGTAGAACCGGTGTTAGAGTGGCGCCATGCCTCGATTGTCAACTCGGACGGATTTGATGAAAATTTCAGTTGTTATTTTGAACCTGATGAAATTTCTTAAATTTCTGGCTACATTAAGTCTAGTGACATCTTCTAGAGTTAGGTATACGTGGAAACGGGCAGAGTATGTATAGGACGCTTCATGCAACGCATAACTGATGGTAAAGTTTTTTTATATTAGGTGCCTTTACGTGAGAGTTATGCTATGCTATGCTATGCCTATAAGGAGAAGAATGACCACAGAATGAATGAGTCATGAATGATAGTGTCAGACATTTATACGGTCATGTTAGAAAAAAAAACCATGAAAGCTTAAAGGCGAATTTGTATCAAATGGGATGATTCGTTTTTATAAACAGTTCTGGGATTTTCTGAAGAGGTGCCTCTCCTCCATGCCCCCTAACTAAAGCTCCGCATTATTACGAGTAGAAGCTAAATTCCAGGCAGAAGTAGAAACTTCAAAAACAGTACTGCCAAGTTTATTCACTGAATTATTATTGTGTTCCAGTCAAGTACTAGCAAAATATCTCTTCAAGTTTCTGCTCTACATCACCAAACTGTCTGGAAAAGCGTAATGCTTTTAAATATTCCGTATTTTGGAACAATAGTGAGCGGCGCGGTGCCTTTGACGTTTAACACTAGAAACGGGCAGACAATATTGCTTTAGAGTCGGTCCCCAGTATCCCTAAAGGCAGAATCCCTAGAGGCTAGTTCATACTAGGGGGCTATCGTGCGATTTGTTTAGGGTACATGTAACTAAGACTGTTGCCGGTAGGCGCGATCCTAGCTCAATATACTAAGAAACTAAGGAAAGGATAAGGGGTCGCTACGAATTAAGGGTTTTTAAATAAGTTTTTTTTTCTATGGGAGTCGAAGGTAGTTAGTGTGGGAGGGTCATGACTTCTACATGACACAACCCACCCCTTCCACACTGTGACTGCTTTAGTGATTTTTGGTCCCAGGAATTTATCCTATGGAGTTCTGGGATTTTGGAGGAGAGGTATTATAGCCTCTGAGCCGACGCATGAAAGTCGCATGCGTAAGCTACGACCCTGACCCAAGAAAAAAATTATGTATATTATTGTATCCGGGATATTTTGTAGTACGCTAATACCCACCACACTTCGACTTATTACGGCCACAAGTATGCAATTTGTACCGATGCCGTGTCTCGATACCAAACCATTGATCTGATGTAAATGTGGGAACATTTACAGTAGATCAAATAGGGGTAGTGCGCACGAGGCACAAGCGTTGCTATGGGACCCGCAAATTAGGGCGCACACCCTTCGACAATTACGCGAGTGTACGCGTAATGGCAAGGATTACGTTACGCGTTAAGTGAAACGCGGTGGTGTGGCAGGTCTCTAATCGATAGGGTTGCCGTGAAATTGGAACCGAATTAGTGTAATTCAGTACGGAAATAACTTCTATATCGAATGACTGTCAATAAAATTGGAATTGACTAATGGGTATAGTCGAAATAATAGATTTGATGAATGGTGGGAGTCACAAAGACTATAAATAAATATCCTTGAATAACCGAAAATTTTCCAGTTTTATTTTTAAAAAGGCCTATTAATTATTACCTAACTGCCCCAACTAGTTTGTTTTTAAAAATTCTTTACTAATCAACCTTATATAAACAATTGCATAACTAAACTTAAGGTATACAATTACATATGATGTTGTTACTTCTACAGGCTAAATAAACACCTTCTTAAGTAATTTACCTGATTAATAATCCCCCAACTAGTGAGTGTTTCACCCGACGTAGTCAGCAAGATAGCTCCAAAAAAAATGGGTACCTAACCTACCTATCAAATGGCTCGATTTTTCTTTTCTTCGATTACGGGGATCTCTTGTGGTTCACAAAAGATACTCGCAATGGGAGAATTGTGTCTTATAAGTACATATTATCTGCATGTTAACAGCACTGAATCAAACTCTGGTAGGCACTCGTTAGACTTCAGTCAGTTAGGCCTTAGCTTCCTGAACACCTTCTAAAATACATAATGTATGCGTTTTAAAACTCTACCACCGATTAACATTTTGAAATGTGTATTTATTGGATGATACTTTATTTATAAATAAATATATGGGATTTCGTAGCGCGTATAGCCTCTTAAAGTAGCTTACTGCTGTAAAGTGGGCAACACATCAGGCTTCATTACTTTGTTGCCTTAACTTATATGACACATTCATACGAATGACAAGGGATCATAACAAAAACTTATTGCGACAGGGTTCCAGAGTATAGCTTTATGTGTCTTCTACTGTACTTCTGTCTGTCTGTATATACCTAGTTTAGTTCTTCTTCTTATATTAAGGGGCAGGCCCCTGCGCTATAGCAGTCTCCATCGAATTCTGTATCCCGCCTTCTCCTTAAACTCCTGGTACGACGACCTACCGCTCCAATCCTTTAACTGCTCCATATATCCATTCCTGGGACGACCTCTCTGTCGTTTTCCTTCAATTTTCCCTTCTATTATGGATTTAATTAAATTATTATGTATGTTTAGTTATGTTCCATTAATAAAGACAAGTCCCAACAAACATTATTGAAATTAATTCCCAGCCTTGCACAACCCTATAGGCTTGTGACAGTATTTGTCCGATTCCGAAGCGAGCTAATCACTAGTCGCGGTGTCGGTGAGGGATTACGGACATTGGCTGGTGGATTACCGCCGGTAATGGGCTCGTTCCGAATGGGGACGACGGGGCACGTAATCAATTCACATGTCCCGTGTCCAATCCACGAGATTTGGGTCTGCGAATGAGCTAATTGTGATCAGTATTTATGAGATTGCGGGGCGGGACATTCATGAATGTAGAGTCGTGTTAAGATTTTAAACAATATTAGATCAATATAATAACATAGACGTAAAGACCAGAACACGAATTCCTTTGCACCGACGTTGTTTTGACCGATAATGTTGTACGCGACGGAGAAAATCTTGATTTTTGTCCATGCGAACCAAGTGTATAAATGTTTCAAATGTTTTTATTGATTCATAATATGTGTGTGTGTGTGTTTAAAGTGGCACCTATTTGCTTAATTATTAACTTAAGTTATTTCTGTAAAGTAATAAGTGCTATAGGTTTTCCAATAAAATAAAATAAATTTAGGGAAATCCGGGCAAGGAACTATATAACAGTAGACCTTCAGACATGATTTCAATATATTTATCTTTGACTACATAATTATTTTATTATAATTATAACTGTTTCGATCATTGCTGTGTGTGAAATAAACATATTACTTACTAACTTACCTACACGACTACGTTAGTAAAGATAGAGACATTACATGACATTACCTACATTTAGTGTTTAGCTCGACGTAAAATTTCTCTTCGTGTTGGAATGTAATTAATATTAGTAAAGGACATTAATAATAAAGATTTTTCCCCCCGTCTCAATGTCCGACCCTTTCTATTGAAGCGTGTCGACCGACGTCTTCATTCTCCTTTCAACACCAAATTGCAAATGCCAAAAAGCAAGGGAAAACACAATGGCGAACCAAACCGAGCCGCCCCTTCTAGTACCCTAGGAAGTACGAACAATGTGGTTTTCATTAAAAAGTAATTCAAAATATATTGCTATCGGAAAAACATATATCAATTTCATTTCCTTTTACAATGTTGATGTTAAAATTCAAAGGAAACTTAATAGAGTTAAAACGAGCATGATAACACGACAGGAATGACTTATTACGAAGGACATTAAACGTGTATAAAGCCGCGCCCAACCCAACTTCCACTAATGGATAGAGGTGGAAAAATGCATCTGAAATAGATTGCACCTTCCAAGTTTACAGGCAATATTTACGATCCATTACTGCGGACAGGATATAGGCTCCTTCCAAGGAGTTACTTTATAGTAGTTTGAATGCAGCGGTGAAATACATAATAGCCATTGGATTTATACTTGAAAGAGCGTAAAACATTCTAGTTACTAATAGCGCACACGCAAAATAGTAATAATATCTAAATATTATGATAATCTAGATGTAGTTTTAGCAGAATTATAGGTTATTTATCTTTAAGTCTGACTACGCCCGCGACGTAAGAGGGGCGGGGGAAGAGACGACAGCGGGCGAGCGGGCGACGAGCGGGAGAGCCTGCCTCCTGCTTGCCGCCCGCTCGCCCTCTGTCATCTCGCTCCGCGTCCCTCTTACGTTGCGGGTGTAGCCTGAGTTAAATGGTTTACCTATAGTCGATGTGATGACAAAACAGCGACTCCAGTGCGTGAGATTTGGAGCAACAACAGTGCGTCCAGCAGGTGTAGCTCAGTGCTACAACAACACGAGAGCACAGAGCACACTCACCTTGCAGGGTGTAGGCGGTGTGCTGCGGCTGCATACCCGGCGCGATGCTCACGCCGGCGTGCGTCGTGTTGTGCAGCGACAGAGCGCCTAGCAGATCTAGCTCGGTGGCTGAAACAATACGAAACGAAATTTTAAATTTCACCTTAAAAAACACAACACACCTTTTGCTTCTAGTCTAGAAAGGAGGATGAACACTTTTGAGCTAAAATCAAAATTAGCGGCTACTTTACAAGAATGTAGGCTTAAAAAGTAGCCGCTGATTTTAGAAACAAAAGTTTTGAGTCTGTTCAATTTAAGAGTAAGTTAATTGTGTCATAGAAAAAGTTGATTTGTCCATTCTGCTTTGCCAACGTTAATATTTACACGCCGATTTCTATTTATTATTTTTTCCACACATAGAGCCTTACCTACTTACATTATCTATGAGTCTACATTCATTCCACTAGAGGCACGAAATACTAAGTATGTACATATACGAACAGTTATTATGAACCTACGCGTAGATATATTCTGGAACATTCTATTCTTATTCGAGCTATGTGTAGGTAAGTAACTATTACTGGACTTATAGGTAGGTATTACTATTGTAATATTTTATGAAGGTTTAATGAGTATATTCCTTAATTTCATTCAACACTGTTTTACAGCTATTATAGACAAGTTTGATAGTTTTAATTGGTTTGGTAAGTACATAATTGCCTTCATTTATACGAGACAAAATTCCGGCCCAATATTTTTTATAAGTAATGGTTGTTTATGAAGCAAACGGTCCGTGGCCTACATTCGAACAATCAATATGTACCGCGGGGAGGACTCCGAAAAACGAGAAAACGCCGCAGAATGAGTATTGATCCGAACTATAAGACTGTGTTTTATAAGTACGAGGTAGGCTCAAGGGTTAAGGCTGTATCCGTGGAGAACCTAGTGCCTCTCCATTAAACGGATGAATACGTTTTTTTTAATAATATTTTAGTGTCTAAAATAGTGTCCTCTTAGTGAAACACGGAAAGTGCAGAAGTGGTCACTTTTGACTATGGATGAAAATGCTTGTGACACATTTGTTTTCAATTTTTTTTATTTCACTGTGACTACTAAAACATTATTAAAAATTCTATTACCTCCGTGAAACAATTCTATATTGTCCACTTTATGATAAACTTTTAGGAGAAATTATTTCTTTGTCGGGAGTGGCAGTGACTTCAGTGTTATTTTATTGCACGGTTGTTCATGTATAAAATTCATGTGACTTTTGAAGACTTCATTATTTAAAAAATGTTACTGGATAATTTTAACAGCTTTCAAGTAATAAATGTAGCATTTAGTAGAAAAAAATCTAAATGTGTAAACCTACTAAACCAAAGTTAATTCACTTCTACTTTCTCTCTACTTTTACTTTTTCCTTGTCAAAATCAATCACTTCGTCTCCATTATGTCGAAAAAATAGGACATTAAAATACAGACTCGACTAACTACTACGACTAGTGGAACAGCCCAAATAAAATAGAGATCACTGTCCTAATAGCAGCCTAATATTAAATACTATTTTTTATGGTTAACACTTGCGGTCTGCTATCTTAACTCCACGTAGAGCTTTGCAAGCTTACATATTACCTTTACGTTTTTTGCTACACATATTAAGGGACATTTTATCGTATGTCCCTTTGAAACATTTGAAATTATAACCGTCGATATGTGAAAAAATAGTACATGATTAGACTTAAATAATATACTGTTTCACGGGTTTTTATTGTATTTTATTAACTACGACCGGTTTCGTTTACACATCTTCAGGTATTTCCTTCCTTCCTACCTTCAGGTACCTTCAGGTAATACCTGAAGATGTGTAAACGAAACCGGTCGTAATTAATAAAATAAAATAGAAACCCGTGAAACAGTATATTATTTAAGTCTAATCATGTACTATTTTTTCACATATCGACGGTTATAATTTCAAATGTTTCAAAGGGACATACGATTAAATGTCCCTTAATATGTGTAGCAAAAAACGTAAAGGTAATATGTAAGCTTGCAAAGCTCTACGTGGAGTTAAGATAGCAAAAGCATGTATCACTCGGAGAAATGCGGTCACGTAGCCGCCTACACAAACGTAGCACCGCCGCGTAGACCCCATTAGGCTACGTGAGATATTATACACCATCATCCACTGCTACTGCATTTTATTCTCTAGAAAGGTATTGGAATCTCTCTATTATTCAAATGCTTGTCTCGGCTCAGTATAGTATTTTGAGTATCCAAAATGCAAGGAATTTCGAGCTATTTTTCAAAACTAGTTGAATTTTTTTGAAACTAATTATATGATTCTTACCAAATAACTAGGCTAGTTAGTATTGTCTTAATTATTAACCGTTACTTTACCCTTTTAAGTAACTGAAGCGGTTAATAATAAAAATGCTAGTCGTGTATGAAAGCTATTATTTTTAATGTGCGTTTTTAATGTTCCTTTAAAATTAAAAGACCTTTTATCAAATATATCATCATCATCACCATCAGCAGCCTACTCTAGTCCGCTGCTGGACATAGACCTCAAATATATAATTCTCCAAATTAATTTTCTGTAAAACAGGCCTAATTTCTCTTTAAACTTATGTTAAAATGACTTGAAAGCGACTAGCACTCTCATTAAAAATGACTGATGAATTCCAAGTTCTCTTTTTCAGCGAGTGCTTCATTTAAAAGTGTTACAGCTAGCTACAAAAGCTTTGTAGTGCGAGCTGCAATTTACAACGTCTTTGACTCACTGTGCCCACTACCTTCCGTAGGGTTGGCCACACAGAAAAAGTATTATATTGAACCAGGAAGAGCGATTTTAGTACTTGGGCTACGGAAATTGTTGTTGAAAAATGTGTGATTGATAACAAAATTGTGATTATAAGTTTACTATTATTAAACTAGTGTTGTTTGACTAGTTATACAACTCAGCTTAGTATGATTATAAGTTTACTATTATTAAACTAGTGTTGCTTGACTAGTTATACAACTCAGCTTAGTTTATTGTTATTTGGTATTATTATAAGTTTACTTAAATGGTAAATGTAGGTATATATATTTTTCATTTATTAATATTACCTATCTTCAATTAAATAAATTTATTTGTGTCATATCTTTGACCTCTTGGACAGGTTTTGGCCAGCCATCGATCTACCTGCCATACAATACCAGCGCTGTAGGCATTTGTGTCTGCAGCAATAAGCTGAGTTGAGGCACTTTTCACAACAACATCAGATCATCAGACATGATTTCAATATGTTTACCTTTGACTACATAATTATTTTATCATAATTATAACTGTTTCGGTCATTGCTGTGTGTGAAATAAACGTATTACTTACTTACTTATTTAAGAATTTCTAACAAGACATTCATATTATGTTAACCCATTTTCACACGATGTGTCAACCCTGCGCCCCAAAGAGGGCGGACTACAGTCGTGGCGCCGACGCCGGCTCGTCTGCCTCCCTCCTTACAGCAACGAATCTGATAGTGATGCTCCAGATTACCCATAAAATGCCTTCGTTTTGTGACTGCCCTCATACTGAACTATTTGAAAATTCTAACAGACAGTTGCACGAATCGTTCTTAAAGTTAATTCTTCATTAAAATACATGTTATCCCTTTCTACGCCATAGCTCTAGATAGAGACGGCATGAGACTTAACATTAGGGAAGGTTCTGGCAACTCACAGTAAGGCTAAAGGTATTGTTCGAAATGCAGTAGATTTTTTTTTGCAAAGAAACATTTTCCTTATTTTTATCGGAGTTATGAGGGGTGGCTTGATGTATTAAAGGGGTTTATTTATGTTGCTACTTCATTTGCAATATCTTATAGTTTCCTACACCGATGTGTGTGTATGTTAGATAAGTATTTATCACGTGTATAAGTTACGAGTTGAAAGTCACAGCAAGCTAAGAATAGGGGGGGCATTTCAACTCTCATCCGCAGACGTTAACAGTTATGTTATTAGAGGGTTTGAAATGGGCTATTAACTTTGAGGACTTAAAATGGAGTGCCTCATGTGCCGGTAATTATCGCTGACTCTCTTACCCTTCAAACAGAAACAGCAATGCATTATGTTACCTATTGGTAACACGGTGGTTCTACCCGAAATTATACACATAAACAATATAACATAAGTTATTAAATAAATACGGAAAAGAAAACTCCGACTCCGAAAAATTAATATCTGAGGGATACAGGTACAAAAGTCGTTAAAAAACACCTTCGAACTGACAAGTTTAGCTACTAAAGATTTTTTTTAAATACCTACCTGTTACATTAACCTTAATATTATTACCTACAATAAAAGGTAGGTACCTACCTACAATAAAAAATTGAATTGAATTGACCTATCTCAGTCAGCTCACATCGATAAATCACAACAATTTAGTATCCATTACGTAATCCTATTCCATCTCATCGAAAAATTCACCGAAACCCCTCAATCAATAAACAGTTAAAGGGAGCCATAATATTAATACGTTCTTGGGAAAGCCATCACAGTGTAGCGGCTATCTTATACGATAACACTAGAGTAGTAACAGCCCGGTAGTAAAGCTGCTCCGGGCAGTCGTAAACACTTCCACTGCCACCGTAGGTACTCAACGTTAATAAGAGTGGGCATAGTACTCGCATATTCGAGTACTTTCATGTTCTTGAGTACTCAAGTACAGTCTGTGAGCTCTTAGAAAAGCATTCGGGTATCGGGTAAAATCGGCCTCAGTCGTAGTACATTCGCGTATAACCGAAGCACATCGAAGTTTTCAAGACCCGAATGTTTTTCTAACAACTCAAGAATATACAAAATATTTCAGTACGCGATGCAAGTCAGGTAGCGAAGATGAGGTAAGGTTGAGGGTATAGGCACGGGGAATAGAAGAAAGTCCCGGCAAAGGCAAATTGGCGTGAAGGGGGACTCAAGTTCCAGCAATAAATTACCTTACTCGACTCGGGTTTTCGAGTATGTACCTGCGTGATACTAGACTTTGGGTACTCGAGTATGAATTCGATTATTTTATACTATGGTACTCGATTCCAAAATAGGCACAGTCAGAGCATCACTAGTTGTCCGCGTGAACCAAGTCAGACTAATTTATGTGAACTGGCTCCTAGATTACAGTTTAAATGCAACCACATACACTGCAATAAACTTTCTCCTTGCAGGGCTTTAAGGCTTCAAAGTAACTTCTAGATTTACTTGATAAGGCATAAATCCAAGCTTATAGGTAACTTTAACTCCAGAAGAATTTTTGGAGCATATTCGTAACTCCTTTAGATTATACTTAATACTTACTTATACTTAGTAGATGTAGCATTCTCGTTGAGGTTTGTAACTTTATTTCAGCTTTAAATGCACTGATGGAAGATGGAAAGACGGAATGTGAAACTATGTTGCACTAAATTAAATGCAATTTATTGCACGGAAAACGGTCGTGAAAATTGCTTTAGGCATTAGTGGGAATGTGCGATAAAATTTTAATCGTTCAAGATTGTACTGCCCTCTTAATAACACAATAGTATTTTATGCAACTGGCACGTAATTACATCCATAGTAAAATGAGCTTTTAGTTCAGTTTAGTATCACGAGCGTAGCGAGTATCAAAATAGAAAAACCATTGAAAATTAATGAAAAACCATGAAAGAGACCATGAAATACCTAAATAATTGAAAATACAAACTATTGTGAAGCGTCCAACACGCTATGACAGCTCGTGAAAACTCTGTTGACAACAGTGCGTGATCCAAGTTGTTGTCATTAAAAAATATTTCGTGACAATTTTTTTTTATAATTTACTAATTTTGTATCAAACTTCATGATACTATGAAATAAATTTACTTTGTATTTAATTGAATTGACGGAATCGTAATGTAGGTTCGCAGTATCGTAATATTACAACACGGCGACGTTCATTACGTAACGACCCTTAGGAATAAAGTAGTTTGTGTTGCTAACTGTGGTTTCATATTGAACAAATTACCAAATGGGAATAGAAAAAATAGCCTTTATAAATGTTTAGGCATACAAAAACTATGTATTACCTACTTATGATTATGGCTGAAAAATATAAATACTCATACTCATACTCATACCATTTATTGCTTTTCATGTGTTACAATTGGTCTTAAAAATGTATATTATCTGGTCATACATGAAACCCTGAATAGGGCACCGCAATATTAAATAAGAGATTATAATATTTTAATATAGTAATAAATACTAACGAGATAAATTGAATTAAATGTCATTATAAGTTATACATAATTGATTTTATAGTTAAGTATTGGTTTTATCATCAAAAAACTCCTGCAGTGAATAGAAACATTTGTTAAGAAGATACATCTTTAATCTTTTATTGAATATCGAGTCTTTTAATTCGATGTCGATACATTTTGAAATTTTGTTATATATTTTTATTGACATAACGAACGGTCCAGATCTGTGTATATTTAATTTTGATAATACTAATCCGCCACTAATTAACTATTCGTTATTTTCATTTTCGGTCGAAGGCCTCTTTAAGTTTTGGCTCGTTAGGAGTTGTTACTTACTTATTCTATTATTTTAGGTATAAAGGCTTGGATGAAAAATTAGTCTCCCTTCCATAGATAGATAAAGGAAAAAAGAATTTTACATAAGTACCTACCAACGAATTTCTTGAAACAAAAGTCTTAGTATTTTAAGATACCTCGCATAATTTTCTTGCATAATCGAAAAAACAGTTGCTCGTAAAACTGAGTTTGATAAAGTTTGCTACAAAACGGCGAAGGCTTCAGAACCAGAAGAAGGTTTTATTGGCTGAAAGTAATTGCTGAGGTAATTAATCAAAGGAGCTTGAACGGCGGGTAATTTGCGGCGAATTTTGTTAGACTAAACTTCACTAAACCCTGAAAGGTTAACTAGGCGGAACAACTTCGGTTTACCGACGTCGGAGCCCAAATTAATGAATCAACTTACAAAACAACTTGGTTCGGGCATGTAGAAAGAATGAGTGATGAAGTGAATGAAGAATGAATGATAAAACAGGTATACGAAGCGAAAGTGAGTGGAAGGAGAAGCCGGGATCGGATTTAAAGATCAGATTGACAGAGTGCTCTTAGATTTTAATATACAGCGCAGACGACCCCAACGGCGTGCATGCATGAAACGACGAATGACAGTAGAGCAAGCAAGAGAAGCGTGGCAAGACAAAGATTCGTGGCGCTCCGTTCTGTCTGCCTACCCCGCAAAGGGCACAGCGTGAAGGTATGTATGTATGTATGTAACTTATAAAACGATCCCTTTAGCAACCCTGTATGCGCAGCTGTATACTAAACTCGGTCCAGACGCCTAATTGTTCTTTTATTAATTGAATTAGAAATTTTATTGTTTATAAACATGAATAGGCGTTTCAAAGCGCCTGGAAACGGAACTTTGATAATTGAAATTAATGTTGGGTTAGGGTTTAATTTGAGCTGTAAATATCGGCAAGTAACGTTCGTACGTAAATAAATATATTAAAATAAATAAATAGTATATACTTATGAACCTAGTTTTCCGAAAAAAGCTTACACGAAAATTCTTTCAGGCGATATATTTGCTATCACTTTCTCTTCAGCTTTATCGATATCACTTTCATGTCGGCGACTTCCTAAATGTGGTTAGATTGAAAAAAAAAACAACCAACGAAAGATAACGATCGAAAATACACATTCTCTTTGTAAGATAATGAATAATATTATTTATTACTATACATAATTGAGGAGCTCGTAGCCTAGTTGCGAGCACGGCCCGAAAGTGATCGTGCAGGTTAAGCGACGTTGGCGCCGTCGGTACCTGGATGGGTGACCGCTAATGGCATATTTCATCTGAGCTCCTCCCTGTCTCGGAGAGCACGTTAAGCAGTCGGTTCCGGTTGTTGTCATTCGACAGCAGTCGTTAAGCCATATCAGATGCCTACGGGCGGCCTGAACAACTCTGCCATATAGGTTGGCCACTAACCATACGATAAGCAAGCAAGCTCTTCTTTTTCTAAGTCGTATTCCTCATTGCTGAGGGTCGTGATCATTCTAAGGAATTAATCACATAGAACGACTCTCGTGGCAGATTTAATGGGGTGGTTTGCCATTGCCTTCCCCATTTCACACACTGGTTATCTCAGTGTGCAGGTTTCCTCACGATGTTTTCCTTCACCGTCAGAGCAGTCGGTAAATGTACGTAAGTCTTTCGAAAAAACCGAAAAACTCATTGGTACATGGCTCATTGGAGCATTGCCTGGTTTCGAACTCGGACCTCCCGCATGGGAGTCCGACGTCCTAGCCACGATGCCACCGACGCTCTAAGCAAGCAAGCCACTATACATAAGTACATACGAGTATGCTAATTTAATTTTTATAACAGCCACTTGTTCACCCCAAACTTGTAAAGGAAATTCAACGCCGTGTAAAATGTCCTATCTTGTTACACTCCATTAGAACCTGCCGGAGTAGGGTTAATAACAATTAATTGAAGACCTTGTGTAATTGGAGACGATGTGGACGAAGCCTGTGGACTCACGGTTGGACACAGAAATGACCATATGGAAGCGGTCACTTTACGGCAGACCGCGCGTAGGTACGGCGGTATGATATCTATAGTATAGGACGTAATTCATCATATCATATCATTTATTCATAAACAATTATAAATTGTGTTTGAATATTTACATGCCAAAAATAATAATTAATCTCTTTCAGTATCAACCTTATTATTAGGGTAGTGACTATAGTAAAATCATAAAAGCAAATAAAATCATTGCATAGTGTTATGTCTCTTTTCTTCCATCTTTTTATTTCTATCCTCGGTATAAAAATAATAATTGTAATTGGTCGAACTTTATAATTGGCTGTTTATGATATATGTGTAGTTTTAAGTAGAAAGCTGTTAAGTTCGCTAAAATAAATAAATTAAAAAAATATAGTGATAGGTGGCGAGCCTGACGAAATAGCCTGCTAAAATAGTATCCACTAAGATCCTTAGTCACCTCGTACGACTCCCACGGGAAAAAAAAGTTGTATTAATATAACTACAGAGAGAGTCGGTGGCCTAGTGGCTAGGACGCCGAACTCCCATGCGGGAGGTGCGGGTTTGAAACCGTGCCATGTACTAATGAGTTTTTCGGATGTGAAGGAAAACATCGTGAGGAAACCTGCAATGTCTGAGGAAATAAAAAAAATACAAAGGCGTGTGAAATCCACCAAATCAGCGCTGGGCCCGCTCGGTGGATCATGGCCCAACAGTGGGAACATTAATAGGCTGCTGATGATGAATATAGCTACAGATGATGATGTGATGATGTAGTGTAAATCATCTCTGTAATAAGCTATCCGCTTAGAAAGAGGTATTTTACATCCATTACACAGTCTAAAAATTGAGGTGAGTTGATTAACAACATGTAATAGAAGGTTTCAACGACGATAATGTAGAGCAACCCCTACTCAATTTAAAGAAAAAATGGCAAATTACACGAATCATCCGTTACAACACCAAATAAGCCGACATTACGGTATTCACTGACGGGAACCGCATAAAAAACTAAATCGAACGGTAATGGCTCACAAGAAAGGGCTCCCGTGACATATGCTCACCGCACGTGCCCATCGCCCGTGTCGGGTTACTTTACCTACTACTACCTAATGTTTTACTTTTTAGGTCTTTTTCGATGTGTGCTGATATTATATCGAGTATTGTTGAAGTCCGACCTTGGAAGTAACTGTAAAAAACGTCTTTCTGATTGGCTAAAAACAATAAACTATGAGGAGATCGAGAATCTCCTTAAATACTAGTATTTCTCCCCTTTTTACCTTAAATGAAACGTGGTTTACACTGATCCCAAGATATTTTTAACGCAGTTTTTCATTTGACATCTCTCACTCATTTTGGCATAGAACACCATACATCTCTCTTGCACACACACATACACCCTCACACACACCCTCTCTCTCTCTCTCTCACACACACACACACACACACACACACGTTATTATTATTATATTATTAGTAAATAGGTACACAAATAAAGAGGTATGGAAGAGCGTGGCCCTCTGACACAGGTGTTGTCACACTTAAAAGAGGGCCTCCACAATTGGAAAAAAATGTTTGTACCTTTTTGTTACTGAATAAATCTTTTTATTATTTATTATTATAAGTAAAATACACAAATAGAAAACAACAAACAAAAAAGAAAAGTACAATTTAGGCGACCTTATAGCTAAGAGCGATCTCTTCCAGGTAACCAATAGATCCAACCTTCCAAGAAAGATATCCAAGGATATCAATTTTGGTTGGTTTTGGTATGTTTTTCCGCTACCGAGTTATCGTTTAGTAATATTACTTAATAAACCACAAATATTTCATATTCAGTAGGTAACTATAAATAGTAGTAGGTAGTACCTAGGTGTAAATTAGAAATAAACAGTGCTTGTTTGGAATTGGATTCGGCTAGCCTTTTTAAGCAACATAATAATATTATCGTGGCCCAGACCATGATTAAAATAAAGATGAAATAATAACATAAGAAAAAGTATCTTAGAGATAACTCGTTGATAGAAATAACTTTATTTTTAGACGTTATATAGAAACCGGAAATAAATCATCGATGAAATATGACAGAGTCCATGTTCTGACTAAGAAAGAAATAAGAAAGAACTTGAACTTATTAAAGTTACTTACTTAAACGGCTTTAATGACGGCGGCCTTAGGGATAAGGCCGCCGTCTTTATTTTATTTTTTACAGCTACAAATATCTACAGCTATTAACAATTACGAAATAAATTACATATGTATTAAACTTAAAGAAGGCCAATTACAGATTTCCTCGTTTATATATGACTTGTATACCTATAGAACGCGGTTAACTTTAGAATAAAAATATATAATTAACATGAATATTTCATACATATTTACCACGAGGATTAACTGTTATATGAAACGTTATTTGTATATTTACCTCAATTTGAAACTATATTTTCCTTTTTGCATATACGAGTAAGTATCTTATGTGTAATAGGCAATAATCTATCTTATTTATCTAAAAATCGATGGCCTTGACCTTATTTTCATTTCTTTAATTTTATTATTGGGAAAGTGTCACATAGATCACGCCATGTCCCGAGTTACTACGTACGAGTATATTCGGTATTTTCTGTCATCAGCAGAATACACAATACAATACATCGTACGAGTGGTGGTGTGATTGATTGAGTTATGCTGACTGGGGCTAAATAACTTGATACCTCCAAAACAATAATAAACTAAAACAATCGATACAAATATTACCTAATGTTATCCAATCTTTTAACAAGAAATGTGTTTGTTAATTTAAACAGTATGTACAATTCGTAAGGAGCAAATAAATGTTGCTTACTACTGATGGTACGTATAACTGATTTCGTAAAGTTCCTGAATGGAGAGAAATTATATTTTTCTCTACTTGATATGTCAATTGTACTTATCCCTTGTCATTCCTGAATTGTATAATATATCACCCTCAGTTGGCCTCTACGATCAATATTAGGTTGGTTTAATACAGTCATTTTATTCCACAGAGAAAATGTGATAGATACAAAAATAAGAATATTATCAGTATTTTTCTTGCAGATAGCAAACAGTAGGTGAGTTATGCCTATAAATACCTCCTTTTGTCTTATCTGTATGTTTTCCTTGATAAAAATAGAATAAAATACATAAAAATTAGGGAAGGTCCTTTATCCAAAGGCACCTTTTCTATCTAGCTTACATTTCTATCTCATTTACAATTTTTGCTCGTGTATAAGTAAATTTTATTTATTTTAGTTCCTAGTGTAAGTGTTGTATATTATATGTTTATAAAGAAATATACCACCTTTTCAGTAAATCATCATCAGCCTATTAATCCACTTGTACAAGGGAGTACGGGCCATGATCCACAGAGCGGGCCCAATACTGATTGGTGGATTCCATTTCACACGCCTTCGAAAACTTTTAATTTCAGCAGACATGCAGGTTTCCTTACGATGTTTTGTCATGTCACCGTTAGAGCAGTCGGTAAATGTACGTAAGTCTTCGAAAAAATCGGAAATACTCATTGGTACATGGCATTGTATGGTTTAGAACCCGGACCTCCCGCATGGGAGTCTGGCGTCCTAGCCACTAGGCCACGACGCTCAATTTTAACTTAATTTTTTTAAATTTTGTGTTGTAGACGTGAGTTTATGTATGTATGTTTAAAAATACCTTTTATTCAACTTTACCGTTTTATTCGGAGACGAGACAAGAATAATCGCATTTGAAATTAAAATCTGATGGCGAAAAATCTTTTAAGCTAATTCCTTATTATGCATGCGGGATTGTGGAATACTTGGACAGTTAATAAGGGTACCCCGTAGGGTGAGACCACCGGTGTTCGACAGGTGGTGGACACGCGCTGCTGCCTGCGCCCGCGGCTGCGCGAGCCACCCCTGCGTGTGCGTCGTCGGCGTTGTGCCATATGAAAGTAGCCGGGGTGACTGGACACGTTCCTTTAGCGGTTTGGTTCGCATATTGTATAAGTTATCTAATTTTTTATAACTGGTACAAAAATTAGTGAAGAAAATTAATTCTGAAGTGTAATAATACATTTGGATCTACGGATTTGAAAGTGGAGTAAAATGAGTGTCTATATTAAACGTCAACAGTAAGGACGTAAATTAATTAGCCGATGAAGATAGCCTAAACTTCAACAGGCAAAACGATACGGATTGCATGATGTTCACGTCACAGCACAAGGGTACGTCATCATACGAGTGTTACATTTGATGACGTACCCTTGTACTGACGTGAACATCGTGCAATTTGCGTATTTGATATGCCTTTCTTCTTGTGCCATGATTGTGGTGATATTGAAAGAACTAATGAGTCATTATAGTCCGAACAAAATAGATTCTCTTCTAGAAACTCTTCTTACACGTGTTACAATGTAACCAATAACGCTTTGAAAACCAAATAGTTTATCAAGAAAAAATGAGGCAATACCTACCTGTGTTTATCACGACAAATGGATTCTAACGCGCCATTGATATTCCGATACGGTGTCCTTCGCGTACCCTTTGCTCCGAGACAACATCCGGCGCCCGCGTCGAATTATTTACAATATTCTGAATTTTGCACCTATATAGATAAACGGACCTAGCAACATTGTGCATAATATATTGTCAAGTTATCTTGACATACCTACTTATGTAGGTGCTATACAGAGTGCGACAAAAAGCGGTTGTTAATGGCGTAAGGTGACAAAGTGCTCTATACATTCTTTGAAATCGCAAAAAGATATGGCCCGCTGGTAGAGCTTAAAAGTGGAGCATTTGAGAGGTTTTTGTTACTTTGAATTACATAAAATAAATCAAATTAAATATTTATTTACACTTTAATGCACATAAAAGGTGTACGAGGCGAGCTTAATGCCTTGCGGCATTTTCTACCAGTATTTTCTATTTTATATTATTTAATACATCCATATCGATTTTTTACGACAGTGAACTACGTTATTATGAGAAGTAAATTCTATAAACCGAAATAAAAAGAAGAAAGAAATTCACATCACAGTAGTAGGTACCTAATTTAAATAATATAAGTATAATCGTTATTTTTTAAAGTTACAGAAATATGTACCTATATGACCAATTCCTGTACCTTTATCGAAATTGTCTATGTACTCATAGACAACTAACTTAGTATTTATTTACCTACCTACTGGTAGATACGGTTACCGTTATTTTTACGTTAAATACGTCTTTACCTGAAACTATTATGGAGCGACGACACTACTGAATTACAAGATAATAGACATTACAGAATCTGTGATGATATTAATAGGATGTTTTTAAATTTTTAGTTTTGAGGCTTTGGTACACGACAAGGTGAGCATATCAGCCTCGTCAGGGTCACTAAGAAAAGGGAAGGAAAGATCAAGTATTATTAGAGTCAACCCTCACTTTGAGAGACAACTTAGCCAACAACAGTAAGTGTTTCATATTATCAGATAAGGGCTGACTCAAAATAATATTGGGCCTCCCATTTTGGAGCCTATTGAGGCCAAATTTCGTTCTCTCAATTTTCACCAGGTGAAAATAGGAGGATAGGATTTTCACTCCAATAAGAGGTGAGTATTTTATTTGCAACATTACTACAAACAAATTTAATTAATCACAGTCACTGAGTGTGCGACGGCTGCCCGGCCTCATAATAATATAATCAATTCATAATAATAGTTACCGAGAACAGGTGGTTGGCAGTGCAATGTTTGCAGTTTACACAATCCTTGTTATGATTATAAATTATGGTATGAATGTGATGGTGCGTCACTTTTAATGACATAAGTAGTTTACGTAAATCAATCATTACAATCGTTACTGTTCAATACTTATTTGCGACAAGACGTAAATGGATTTTTCCCATTCTCCTTTCAAAACATTGTTAAGTAGTTCGTGTCTTGAATCTTCTACATATAAGTATAATAGCATTTCACGTTAAATCATTCTGATTTTCTATCGTCGATTGTGCGATTCCCTGTGCATTGTTGATAAATATCCCTGGTTATAGAACTACACTTGTTTTTAATGACACTAGGTTACGCTGCCCTTGATAAATAGCCTAAAAAGTCTTTGACACTTTGAACTTGACATTGGAGCACGCGGCGACGACGGCGCCTGCGCCGACTGCCGCTAATCCATCGCAAACATCGCGCCAGATAAGATTCCTATCGCACGTGTACTACCTACTACCACAACTGTACAAGCCACGCTTTTCATCAGACCTATCCTGCGGAGACCCGCAAAACCTTCCGCGCAGGGAGGGGAGGAAGCTCCTAAAGTTTCTCTAGTACTATTATGTCAACTTGTGGACGTGCAAGCGCTTCCTACAAGGTGAGGACGAGGTGTGTCGCCGTAGTGTCAATAGTTATCATTGTACCCCACATCGTATGACCCGTGACGTCACAACGTTCGATTCTGAAGGTTTCATGGTTATTTTTTGCTGTGTGGCGTGATGTTACAAGATAAAGGAATGCTGAAGATATCTATAAGATATGATATCTTGTCTACAATACTCGCAAATGGACGTCCGTAGTTTACTACTAATATAGGTCTATATAAAATATGAATCTCTTGATGAGTCTCATAAACCTTTTCATATATCCTCTTTCGGTTAGTAACACAGTAGACTTAGGTAATATAGTAGGTATTTGATGTTTAGGTATGTTTAAAGAGTCGAAGGATAACGCGTATAATGTTTAATATTAGTTAAGATTATGCTTTATGTTTGCATGTATAATGATAAAGTTTTGATGAAACAAATAGTGAAGAATTTTCTTATTTTCTTTGACAGAATTCGCAAAATTCTTAAACTTTCTACTTTTAAAATTGACCTAGTGAAATTGTGAATATTTCACAATGCAATCGTCTACATTTTAAACAAATTTAAACACCCTAGCCATGAGGCAGCAATACCGACAAAGACCCGACCAAATGCAATGATTCGATATTGGCTATTGAACAAACAGTGCTCGCAATGGGGTAATGTCGGTAATGTCGCGGTGCAGGGTGGGGTGAGTGGAATCAACCTGTCGCTAGTCGTGCCATCCACCCTACGTATGCGACCCTCGTTGTTGGGAGTTTTTACTACTTTCGGATTAAAACATTACGCCAATTTTGTATGAAGAAATGACTCAAAGGCACAAGACTTTGGTACAAGCGTCGTCGGATCGAATCCATCTTGGACCGTTGTGGTGGACCAATCCGAGCACAAGCATGTAGCTAGTTTGAATGGGTAATGGAGAATGTTGGTAATGTGTAAAACATTCTTCTTATTAGTCGATCACGGGTCGTAGTTATGGATTGCTCCGACGACTCGAGAACGGAAGCTATAGCAACCATTTAGCTCGGTTGGTGGCATGGCGAGAACACCCGATCAAGGAACACTTCGTCACTGACTTTATGAGGTCCAACCATCTTGTTGGGGATCTTCCACGCGATCTTGTTCCCTCCACTTTACCCTGGACTATCAGACGCTCCATTGGGTTTTCTTGTAAAACATTACTAACGTTTTTAATAAAAATATTACCTGACGTAACTCGTACCTATAAATCCATCTGGAATGGGTCGGGTCGTTCCCCGTGTTCGTCGGATCTGTTATGCTCATTCCAGATGGATTAGATACGATTATAGGAGTTATTCAACGGAATACAAAACTTACAGTCGTGTCTAATTCTACGTACTCGTACTGGAGTGACCTTCGAGTATCCTAGACCTCGTAGCAACAGAATATAACAAAGTAATATGTAAAGAAATCAAGTCTTACTCCGAATTTCAGCCTTTTACCAAGAAAAACTGCCAAGAATAAAGTCTAGTATGTATAGGATCTTATAGGATTACTAAAGAAAAATACGACTCGAGTCTCGAGGCTTTGTAGGTATTACATAATACCCGTGAAGTAATGTACCGACCCCAGTTGGGTGCTTCAGGGAAAAGGGAATTTAGTCCGACCTTGAACCCTCGGGCGACAAATTCGGTTTCATTTGCCCGACACACCCGGCGATAAGTAACTTCATTTTCATTTGGATTTCCGTAACTAAAGCAACGCCTGTTTCCATCATCTTACTTCATTTTGGGAAACTACTACTACAAATGTTGGATTTGTAGAACCTAGTTTGAGGGTCAGAGAACATTGTCTAAATACTGTATACAGGTCAATAGTATAAGTTTTATATTGTTGTAGTGCTGGTTAGGTATTTGTTTCAATAAATAAATAAAAACTTTTAAAACTCACTTCATTTTAAAACTATTTAATTTTATAAGCAATCGTGACCTCGACTAGATTAGGTAAAGTCACCAGCAATATAGTATTTTCTTTAATTCCAGTGTGTTTATAAATTTCATGCTGTACAATATGGTTAAAAGTAAAAGATTTCGAACACTAGTCTTAATGAAAAATAAATTACTTTTACTGTAAAAAATTAAATATGAACGTTGGGTATTTAATGAATGGTAGTGACACCGATTGTCCATTCCACTAACAAATAAGGCACCTCGTTTTTAAAAGCCTTAGATTACTACTTTATACTTCAAGTTAGAAATTAAAAAAATAAAACATGATTAATGTCTATAATTTGTATCACCTTAGAATAACACAGGGCATAAAGACGACGTAATTGTAACTTGCTGGCATCGTAGGCCGTGCATTATTTATTATTTTTACCTACCCACGATTGGCTACGAGGTTTACGGTGCTTGTATAGTCCACTACAAGTCAAAAATGTTACATAAGGTTGAGACTTGAGCGAAAAAACTTACAAATGGTCGATGTCTCTTCGGCCTTTGCTCGAATGTTTCCATAAATAAAAGAAACGGTGTCACATATCTTTTAAAATAATAATTATTATTTATTTACCTTCACGCTTTAAGTCCCTTTCGGGGTAGGCAGAGAGAACGGAGCGCTACGAATATCTGTATTGGCGTGATTTTCTTGCTTCCTCTAGTCATTCGTCGTTTCACGCATGCTCGCCGTTGGGATCGTCTGCTCTGTATATTAAAATCTAAGTCTCTGTCAATCTGATCTTTAAAGGTCAGTCTAGGACTACCCCGGCTTCTACTTCCACTCACTAATAAAAGCCCTCTGCTGACAAAACATTTGTGAATGGAAATTCGAGCTACTCGTAGGAAATGCTTTTAAACCTCTATAATTTTGGCTAGTGACACTTTGTGGTGGTCTGTATGTATAGGTACGAGTAGTGTTCTCATATGAAGTGAGTGCGGTGAGGATCGATACCGGCAGTTTCGGGGGCCGCCGCCGCCGCTGCCTCCCCCTTGGCAACACGTGTGACATTGTAGGTCTTACACGTGTGGCCCTGTGACGTCTGGTCCCCACGCTACTTGCCCACGTTCGGGCTTAAGGGCTTACGCTGCATGACGCGGACGTACGCGGCGGATGAATATTCATTGCTATGAAGTTAAAACGTCAGCGATGTAAATCGATATAGACTCGTCCGCGCGCCAAATCCACGTGAAACAGGTCTCCACGCTGAGACTTCCGCTTTTCTTTTTTAAGAATCTGTTATTACAAATTACCTACAGTTATTTGTTACATGCAATGGATGAAACAAAGTTCGACGCGCCTAATTGAAATCCACATATCCGATTAAATTTACCCCGAATCGAATTCGATTGAATCCCCATTCGAATTGAATGTTGTTTTTATAGTGGGTACGAGTAGGTAATTATGCAGAAAAATTTAGTTTTGCGTTTAAAATTTATAACACCATAGCATATAAGTCTATGACCATAACTATAACCACCTATAATTAAGTACTATTACTATTTTATATTAGCGTAGGGTTGTTTTATAGCGTAAGTTTAAGCATTGCAAAAGTCAAGGATATTGCAGAACTCAGTGTTTTTGGAGGCATTTCCCTGGCGTGAAACGAGGTCAAACTAGATTTAATGGAAGCGCCGCAATGCGCTCGATGCGACACAAACACACCTGCAATCTCTCCCGCCTTATCTCATTGACAACAGCTCTTTAGTACTTATTTGTACAACTTTTACTATAATTTTAGTATTATATGTGAAAACCTTTAATAGGCTTTCTGTAATTATAGCGGGTGTAACAAATAGGTACCCCATTTATATGGGGTACGGCTTTATAGCCGCGAAACAGCCGTGAAACAGCTGATTTTTGTTTTTGTGATTTCTGAGTTGGCCCCATAGTGATAGTTGTACAGTTAGTACTCAATACGGGGGTAGTATTGAGTAGCCATAACTGTACAAGTTTCACCATGGGGCCAACTCTGAAATCACAAAAAAAAAACAGCTGTTCCATACAAAAGCTTAATACCTACCTACATCACCAAAATGTATGAAACAGCTGTTTTTTCGCGATTTCAGAGTTGGCCTCAAATTTAAAGTTTTCAGTTATGGAAACTTAACACTTCCCTTTTATTACACCTTGTATAAACTTCTGTTGTGTTAATTTATAGCTGTTGGTTTTCCGATGTATTAAAAAAATAATTGGTATAGAATATTATTAATCAAGCTAGTCCTTCTGGCGTACTCCAATCATCATTTTATGAGTTTTATACCAGAAGTATTGGTTATAAAATATAAATATGTTGGTGCACTACAGGTGTCTTATAAAAATGGTGGTTAGTTAAAAAATACGTAAGGGATTGAAAGGAAAACATGTAATAAGTATGGTATAACCTTTCTTTACGTGTTGCATGAATAAATGTCACGATTAACTAGTAATGGTGTTTTCATAGAACACCTGCCAGCACGCGTCTCAAAATAGCGTACTTATAGGAAAATATAGCCTGGTAAGTGGTGTTTGAAACGAATTACGTAAATTGTATGCAGCTCAAACGTCGATTTTCCATGGAAATGCATGGAAAATGCTGGCGCCGCCCGAACGTTGATACATTATGCATTTTCAGGTTCGCCTTACTAGTCAGTGTCAATGCCAAGGCTAAATAAAATACTTTATGAGATTATCTATTAAGTGCAAACAGTTTTATCAATCTAGAGAACGAATTCATGAGGGCGAAGAAAATCTTTTTCAGTGTTTGTGCCATTGATGTCTTCAGGCTTATTGACGTCCAAATGTAAATCATTTTTGCTCTATATTTCACAGGATAGGACATCTATATCTATTTTGGAAAATTGTGGGTATGGATAGATAGGGAAATACAGAGTAAGCCAATGATGGAAAACGTTGGCGCCAGGTCTCAAATGCATTATGTAACCGAGAGACTGAATGTGTCAAATAAGGCTTTGAACAAAACTTCTACGTGCCTCTGTGGAATAAAAGAAATGAATAAAAGAATTTCACTTTATTTTTGACTGAAAGATGTGACAAGTGCAAATCGCGACTGTTGGAGCAAGCTTCTTCGAACTGATTTCACTTTTAAAATACGCTATTATTATTCAGCAATTTTGTCAAATACGATACAATTACGTCACCTTTATATGTCGCTGTGATCTTTATTTCAGAAATTCAAATGAAGTGGTCTACAAATGGCGACCATGCTAGTTTATTCCACATTCTACAACTAGGTAGGTTCTACATTTACGGGCACGGTTTAAGTTGCGTTTAAGTCTTGCGTCAACAGACGTCAACCCGAATGGAGTATAACTTTCCCTTATGATTGATTACGTAAGTTACGTGACCCAATTATACTAGGAGCGTGTCAATCATAAGTTTTGACGCACAAAACACCGTAAAAGTTCCGCTTCTCGGAATTGGGTTACGGCGTCGTTAATAATGTAATGAAGGCAACTTCAGGCGGCTGCCGTAATGTCACTGAAGGCCTAAAACTTAGCCTGAACTTAGCTTACATGGGGCGAGTTTGGAAGTTACGGACTTACGGAATGTAAGTTGTGAAATTTGGGCGGAATTACCACTGGGATAATTTACTACTTCAGCTGAGTTAGTCGCTCTAAGTTTGATAAATTACCTCGGTGCTTTTCTTTCTTGTAAGAATAAATTAAATGACTTGTGTTGTGATTTTACTTCTTAATTAAACATAATACCTAGGTAACTCATATAAAGAACGAAGTAATCAGGGTAGATTACTTCGTTACCTACTACTAAAATAAAACACCTACTAAAATAATGGAATAAGTTTTAGCAAATCCTATTCAAGAATTTGATACTTGGAATTAAAATTACTTACATAAAACAATTACAAAAATAATTGTAACAAAATAAATAGAAGAAAAGGTACAAAAATAAACTTAAGTATGTATTACTTAAAAAATATCATAAATAGTTTACTTTGATTAAGAATGATTGATAAGGTACTTAATAAACCCACAAATACGGCTAAAAAGCATACAAACGGATGAAATATTGGTAAAGCTACCTGAAAAGCTTGACGTTTTCAGCTTAGGGGTTGTATTGTATCGTTTCGCATGCAAGTCATAAGGTAATTTAACAAACATAAATATCGTATAAGTAACAGTAGTAGCCTGACGTCTTTACAGCACCGGATATCAATTTAAAGGGTTGTTTGGAGGGGCGGAACGAAAGGGCATTTTGTGCAACGTAGGGCAGACGTTAAAGATTTAGGGTGTGCTATGCAATTTGGCTTCTGTTTTTTCTTTAATACTGAGGGGTTATGGTACCTAAGATCAGTGCAATAAATCGTCGTTTATAAAATAAAATGTTTTCTCCATCTTCTTTATGGAGCTTTGCTTACGCTTTATGACGTAGGTACATTACATTCCTGTCTATGTTTCCATGCTCCTCGTTTGACAATCTCATGATATAAATTTTTTATTAGTACTATTTTGGCCTTAGTTTCATATAATACTTGCTTAGTTTTATTTCTTAAAACATTAAGTACGTACTCCTAGGTATACTTATATACCACCAGGTATACTTGATACTCTGGCATTACATTTTTTAAACATTGTATCCCGATGGACAGTACAGTTTATTATAAAACTAGTAAGATATTATTTTAGAAACGATAGCAGTTTCTGATATCCTATTGATCAAAATATCGAAAAAACAGTAATTCAAAAAGAAATCAGTAATTATTTTGTATGAAAATGGTATAAGAATAGGTACAGAAAACAAAGGTTACCAAAGGTAACAAAAGTTACCTTAGCAAGCAGATATTAACTTTAGGTTATAGCACGCCGAAACACGTTAACCTTTGGTTCATACTCAACATATGAACTCAAAGTATCAACGCGTAACGTTTGTTACAAAATATTAATATTTCATGCCCGACGAAAGTAACGTGGGTAGTTAGAAAGTAAAGGTCCTGACAACTCGCGAGGGCGGGCGGCACGCGAGCTCCACTCGTGTTATTTTTCATTTTCTTTTCTATACTGGTAGAGGAGGACGATGAACTTTAGGAATTACTGTCTTCATTGTTACATACAGTACATATTTGGTAATATCTTCTTATCTTATCTTATGTGAGGGGGGATAACCCCAGCGGCAATTCGACCCTCGAGGATCTTTTGTACCTACCCCATTTTACACACTGGTCGTCTCAGTGTTGCAGGTTTCCTTACGATATTTTCCTTCACCGTCAGAGCAGTCGGTAAATGTACGTAAGTCTTCGAAAAATACGAAAAAATCATTGGTATCACTGCACGGTTTCGAACCTGGACCACCCGCATGGGAGTCCGGTGTCCTAGCCACTAGGCCACCGACGCTCTTTGGTAATATCTAACTAATAACTAACTAACTAACTATCTATTTAACTTCGATCAAATAATAACAGAGGATTTCATATAAAAATGTATCTACAATAATGCAAGGTTATGTTAACCAATAAAATACTTTTCCGCTTTTACGGCACCTATAAAAATACGTTTCCATAGTTTATGGCCACTGCTTTCGGATCGATTAGCATTGTTTTATGTTTTTTATTGCTACTGAAAGGAATATTTGTTTTACCAAACGAATGCAATAATGCCTACATCGACTTCTGCTAGCTATCCTTATCTTCAAATCCTTTCCTCGCAAATGCATGTTCTATTCTGTGAATGTCTAGTTCATATAATGTCCTAAGTAATAAATAGGTCTGGTTTTGTTTTATCTAAGAACGAGTCGATTCTGAATCAAAATACTTGTCGTCAACCTGTGACTCTGTTGTCAGATCAGAAAGGTGTCAGGGTACGAGCACAGGGTTCAATAAAAGCAGCACCGATAAGACATCACCCCGCAAACATTTCCGTCGCTATAAAAATAGAGATCGAAGAACAAGTATGACTGGAAGAGAAAAATTTAGTATACAACAGTTAAAAGAATATCAGTTCCTATAGTTATCTCATCTCATAAAAGATTTGTAAGAGCTTGAGATTAAAATACACAAATTGTTGTTACTATAGTAAATACCCAAAAAAATATCAATTCAGATCATTTATTAAGCAACCATTACACTTACAGCTTAGCCTAACGCATAATGTCTTGTCAATTTGGTATAACTTATACATTCAATTCAATTTAATATGATAGGCTCGCCACCTATCACGTCTGTCCACCAAATCTTACGGCGAAATGTAGGTACTACCTGTCGGTGGTGCCTCTGTCTACCCTCTCAGGGATTATGGACACAAAATATCTATTAATTGTGTGTTGTAGACGTGAGTTTATGTATGTAAATATGCTTGCTTGCTTATCGTATGGTTAGTGGCCAACCTATTTGTCAGAGTTGTTCAGGCGGCCCGTAGGCTTCTGACATGGCTTAACGACTGCTGTCGAACGACAACAACCGGGACCGAGTGCTTAACGTGCTTTCCGAGGCACGGAGCAGCTCAGATGAAATATGCCACTAGCGGTTACCCATCCAGGTACCCACCGCGCCTACGTCGCTTAATATTATATGTAAATATTAAATATTAATAAACAAAAATACAAAATACTTAACAAAAATTCAAATTACGATTTCAGTTTTTATTTCAATGTCAATTTCATTCATGTCAGGTTTATGTAGTAATTATTATGTAATCTATGGCCAGGTGGGTATGGTTGTTGGAGTGGGTATGGTTATGTATGCTCCCCTTGCCTCCATTGAGATCCTTCTCTTTTTCTTAATCGTATTCCTAATTGTTGAGGGTCATAATCATTCTATGGGAGTCCGGCGTCCTGGCCGTTACGCCACCGACGCTCTTCCAACGACGTAGATTCAAAACTAATATATTTCAGAGTAGAAATATACTCTCTGAAATATGTTTATGCTGCAATCTAAGTAACGACTAAGATTCGCTATATCGTGATACTTATGAGATCGAACATACACAACACATACGGAAAACCACAGACAATCGGTTAAACAAAACCCAGACTGGGAAACTTTCGTTACATAAGCATATTATTTAATTCCAACCTACT
Organism: Hofmannophila pseudospretella; assembly: GCA_947369225.1. Lineage (NCBI taxonomy): Eukaryota > Metazoa > Arthropoda > Insecta > Lepidoptera > Oecophoridae > Hofmannophila > Hofmannophila pseudospretella. The sequence continues at coordinate 11,835,670 of OX376316.1, forward strand.
TGAGAAATTCAATACAGAACCTCTTGAACAGAAGACAGCACGGCCAACCGACTGCGCTAGAAGATCGTCAAACCAAAACATTGCAAGTCACTTCCAGAAAGGTTTACTGTGAGGCAAATGTCAATAGTTCGATAGCGGTGACTGTCCGCGGAGCCAGGTTATAGTATTTGTATTTATTTTGTTTCTACGTTTCGTTTCGACACCGCGACGTGTTCCCACGGCGTCGAAGTTCCAAGAAAATGTTTGACTGGAAACAATATCTTGTAATAAACCCGTTAAACGTAACCGTTATTATTTTAATGACAATTTTTCCAATAGCGAAGAATCCCCAGGTGGTGTTCTGTTCAGCGGTATACCTTGCTCGGGGTGGTTAGCTATTTTTAGTTGCGGTTGTAGCCGTTAATTTTATTAGCAGTTGGTACAAAAAATAACGCAAATCAGTCAAATTAATGTTCCAACTACAAGGAAGGGTGGAGAGCCGCAAGAGAATCCAAGTTTTCTAGGATGATAGAGGACAAAACAGACTGACTTTGGAATACAAAAAGGACTGGGAAAACTATATTTTGAAGTCATAAGTTTGGTGGATAATACTGCCTGAAACCTTTCCTGATTAGAAGATTCATCTGTCTATTCTATAAGTACTACAAGCAAATATCTATGATACCATTGTACTAAGCCAGTAAACAAATAATTACTTATTAGATAAAGTGATATTACCTCCGAGAATGCCATGCCGGTATCTCCTGCCGATAATTCTCTCCAAACAGATTTTCACGATAAGATTTCACCTGGCATTCTAGAGTTACCATCCCGCCGGCAACAGTGGCTATACATTTCTATAATATCTTGTTTTTAGATTACAAAAGTAGGTACAAGGTTGCCTATTACATGATTATTTGCAAATATAGCGAAATAATTTAAAAATACAAATCCAGTGACAGTAAAAAATCCGAGTAATAAGTAATTTTACAAAAAAATCTTTCTTTCATATTACGCTATCTACTGGCCATATTGAAATTGCCATAAAATTAAAATTAAAACAATATTAATTTTCTTTTCTACGCTTATTATTCCAAAGAATTTTTTTCTATGAATTCTAGCCAGGAACGCATGAAATAAAATCTTCATGAAGGCAATCTTTTTGTCATTCGAACGTAAGAGTTTTTAAATATCGATGTTTTGGTACGTCGCTCGCCATTATTGTTAAAATTCCTATTATAATTGACATAAATTGAAAATAGAAAAATAATAATTATCTTTTTCGCTTCATCAGGCAATCAAAAAGATATTTTAGAGAGTATTATGCCAGGGACATTAATTATTTTACAAATCTTCAATACAATTCTTTCCCTGGATCGTCATAAATAGTTGAGTAGCAGACGTAGTACAACGTATTTTACCGTCAGTATATTTACTAAACTGAATACAATAGGATATAATAATTATTAAATTATTAAAATGTTAAACTGTAATAAATAAATACGATAGGTATTTAATTTATATTGAAAGAAAGAAAGAAAGATTATTTATTTTTGATACACACATACAAACAATTAGGTACAGAAGACAAAAATAATATTAAACAAATATATTACAAAAATAAATAAGCAAAAGTAATTAAGTTAGATAAAGGTGGTGTGCAGCACCGGACAAAGGGGACTGCCGCAGCCTGTTGCCGTAGCGCTTTTAGCACTCGGCGCTGAAATTGTCTCATTTTATTCTAAAAATAAATACTTACGTAAAGCAATATCAATGAAAAATGTAACAAGATAAGAATACAAATACAAATAGTGGCTCGAAAGGCAAATTTCTCTCCAGAGAGGAATAACCGAAACCATCAATAGATTGAGATAAGGCAGGCGACGGAATATAAAGTGGCGACGATGGGGCTGAGGCGAGGCAAGGCGATAAAAATTCAATAAGGCGGATTCACGGAGCTTACGTAAGGCGGGCGGTTCGATCGTAGTCAAATACTGATACTTTAGGCTTCTTATTTCAATATCTAAATTTTAGATATTGAAATTAGAAGTCTAAAGTATTATTATTAATATATATTTATGGATAGGCAGCATATATGCTGATGCGTCTATGTGTGTTGGAAACGATTGGAACGATGCGTGTTGGAAAGTTATAAGTTCTTAGTTTCATTTTATAGATTTCACCGTTCACAGTTTTTACACTGTCAGTTATTGTTATTTATTTAAATCATCAGTATTTGAAGACGATCAAAGAAAGTGCCTTACGCTATACTATAAGTACTAAATTTAGATTCTAAATGGTTTTAATAATTGGTAAGTATTCTATATTTCGATCAGCAACATCAATACCTAAGTTGAGTAATTACCTACCTTACCTACTATTATAAGTATAAGTGATTTCCTCAAGTTTAAAAAATGTAGAGCTAAAGTTTTTCACAAATGGCCCGATTCTGAACATTCTTTTACTAGCATATAATATTAATTTTCATCTATGTAACAATAACAGAATTGGTAAGAATTGGTCCAGCAGTTTTGAAATAATCTCAAATAGGTAGTTTTTCTCTGTATACTTTTAGCTACATTTGAGGAGGGATTCCTGCCAGGTCCCTGCGAGTGATCAGTTCTGTATAGAGCTATTTCACCCAGTTACATTGGAGCATTGGTTACTGATGTACATGTGACTATAGGTACTACCTATATGATTTTTTCTATAGTTCCATGGTGCTCCAAATACCCCCATTTCTGCCAGATCGATGGCAGACTTGACAAATGTCCAAAGGAAATGACAGCTTTTCCCCGCTGATGGCTGCGCCGCCGGGTGCAATTCAGGCCTCGACCATAGATGTCCCAATTCGATAAGCTTGCAAATCGTTTCCATTTCATCATTTTAATGGACTTATATTTTTGCCATTAATGTGGCAAGAGATTGGAAATATTGAGGCAGTAAAGTATGGGATGAAATCTACAAATTACTTATACCAGTAATTTTGAAGTGAAGGAAAATATCGTGAGGAAACCCGACACTGAGATATTGGGAAGGCAATGACAAACCACCCCATTTAAAACCGCCAAGAAAGTTGATCACAACCCTTATCAGTGAGGAATACGGTTTAAAAGAAGAATTGTCCGTTTTTTAAGCTTTAATTATTTTTATTAAATCTACTGAAGATTTAATATACGTAGATGGAAATTAAATTGAAATTTTAACTTGGCAATCAAAAAATTACAATACATTCGTTAGACCTCTATAATGGAGCGCGTTGAAGTCTTTTCAATGGGATTAACGTTATTTTCTTTTGACTCTATCTAACCTATCTTTTTATGGTTGTAACACCCCGTATTTGTCCAATGTGGACATCTTTTTTCTAATTCGTGTTCCTCATTGCTGAGGGTCGTAACCATTCTAAGGAATTAATCACATAGAACGTCTCTCGTGGCAAATTTAATTAGGTGGTTTGCCATTGCCTTAACCAATGTGGTCATACCCCTATTCAAAGGCAAGCTTTATCATTTGATGCCTTGATGATGGCCCTTTTTTCATGGAGCCATCGTAACCTTTTTATGGTCGGCGGCTGAGATCGCTCTCCCAAGGACGAATGGTGTGAAATCCTATGTAATCAGGCATTATCATTGTGTGAAATGGTAAGACAAACACTATTTAACAGTGCAAATACACGAGGTAGTGCATTGATAATACGCGCTATTTGCTGATAAACAAATTCTACATTTTTTCCAAAAAATAATGTGTTTCGAATAAATTCTTATACGTTTCATAATTACTTTGCAATTATTTACTCGCCGTCAGTTGTACGAGTAGTCTAAAGTCTTCGTTAAAATATATGCTATCCCTTTCTACGCCATAGCTCAAGATAGAGACGTCGGTTATAAATTAAAAGTCAGTTTTTTTTAAAGTATGTACCTATTATTTTGTTTTGAGGTAAGTACTTACATCTATTAAATATTTTCACAAACCTTATTTAACTTCAATAGGAGATAATCCTGCAATGTTTTACAGCTAGAGGCGCCACTAGCACAGTTACAAAAAAACATTCAAAAATACGACGTACGAAGATGATTTTGTTCTAAACATAAGATAACCTAAATTTATTGCTTTCAATGACAATAAATTGATAAATAAATAATGATTATTTTTCTTAAAATTGGATGATTTTACAAGATTTTTGTTTAATAAACTTTAAATTAGCACATAAAGCCAAATATCAACATGTAGATACGTACCTTTCCACCAAATTCCTTCAGACTCGCGCCACGCTGTTTTAACAGATTTTTTAGGTCTGCTATTTTGAAATGACCATATTATAATGTCATGATATCATTAATTAATCACAATTTTACTATAGCTTTGAGAAATTAAATTAAATTATTCTAAATAACGAGAAATTTGTGTTATCTTCAAATATGAGGTTTCGTTTTGCTTTTCTGTTTACGGAGTGTGCTCGTGGCTCCATCTACGCAACGCTTTGCGTTTTATGCCCTATTGTAACATAAAGTATCAGTAACGTGTGATACCATCAATTAAAAATTAAAAACATTAGCAAAAGCCACGTGTGTTGACAGTATAAGTTAGCACAGTAAGTACACTGTTACTATGTGGTGGAGCAGGTGAACAGATGCAAGCATGCAGTAATCCCACTTCCTCGCGCGATGTGGCGTGATTATGATCAATATTTACGCAGATGTGTCACTTTGGCGTAACTTCGTTTTAGTTACGTAACTTCTGGCCCGTGTTTCTGGTTGTTGGCAAGCAAGGAAGAATTCAGAAAATACATAAAGTTAAAATTACAAATTACTTGGGTTTTACAGATCTTTGTCAACAAGAAAGACCTCTTACTTCGAATCTAAAGGATCAAGACCCCTCTTTGAATATAAATACGAGATAAAGGCCTAAAAAACTTTCCTATCAGCCCTGACGATTTTCTGTTTAAGACACTTTAAAGAACATGTTCCCAAAAATCGTCCACCCCTCATATTTTCAGAATAGTAACCAAGCTATGGTTAGGCAGTGAATAAACATTTAAAAGTTAAGTGATGTTTTAACGTATAATACGTTTATTTCAATAACGACGGCGACGGTTGAAAAGGTGATGGGAGTTAAAGGCTCTACCCACAGAAATTGAACTTACTCGTACTAGAAGAGCCACTGCGCTAGGGCGCTAATTTTTACGTTAGATCTAAAAAAAATGTTTCATAAAATAGTCTGCCACAAAATTGCCAATAGTCTGATAACTCAATAATAGTAATATGAATACAAACACGTGTAAAAGTTAAGTTAAAAAGTCAAGACTACTGCAGTAGACCTACCACATAGAACACGAATCAGTGAGTCAGTAAGACCTTAATACAATTAAACAAATCTAGAACATCAGCCCCAGCCTAAAGTTCTTAAAATTTTACTATCCTAAATTCAGGCTTCCTAAGTCTCTGAATTTAGGGACTAAGATTCAGGACTAATTTTACAGGAGCATTTACTAAAAACTGAAATTTATAACCTAAACTATAATTACAGAACATTCTAATAAGAATCCTGAAAATCGTATAAGGCTTAAATCACGAGAGCGATCGCGGATTTCCTCACGCCAGGAAAAGCTACGAGAAAACACGGCGTGAAAAACTGAAAACCGGTAGGAATTTGGATCAGCTGATCTAAAGTAGACTGGAGAATAATAGGGTAAGAAGGGGTGTATAGGGGTACTCACCGGCTGCAATGGTGAGCCACCACCAGCAACAGCAGGCGGCCACGAGCGCCCGAGCGCCGGCCATCTCAGCGGCAGCGCATGACACGCGCGCACTCGCCGGCCGCCCCGGCGGACTGGCGGCCGGGCCCGCGCCGGCCCGCGCGCCCGAGATCGATGCGCGCCGTCAGCCGTGGCGCACGCACCCCCAACACACAGCATACCATATCCTGATTATAGCAGTCGGTCAGCGAACGTGCTCTACGTCAAAGGTTTTGAAAATCGCCCTATCGTCAGTGAAGTGCCAACACCGCCTAAGTAAAAAAGTAAAACTTTTCAGAAGAGCAAAAAAAACTTCATTTTGCTGTTTTGGTTTCTTTGGTAAACTTTTATGTTATCAACAAATAAAAAGCGCAATTTTACTATTTTCCGAAATACACTGACGAGACGGCTTTTCTCCTTGAAAATGTTCAGCACTGACTGTGATACGCGGTGCGCTGTTGTCGGGTTTTTATTTAAGCAGTTTTAGTTTTCTGCGAATAACGCGCCGCCATTGGTTTAAATGCTTATTCCTGATTAGTCAAGCGAAGCGCGCCATCACTCTCCGTCGAATGACATTAAAAGGTCAAAACCGCCAAATTTTAATTTCGGCGGTGTTAGAACTTCACCGACGCTATGCAGAGGACTGGGGGATGTTGAGCCTACTTTTGAGGGGATGCTCGCTAGAAAAGTTTTATATGGAATCCACGTTTTCCAGTTAGCGCATGCGCTATGAGCTCTCCCCATACATTTAGTCAGCAATTAAAATGTAAATGTATGAGACACTTGTCAAAATTATGTTGGCATTTGCCCAAACCCTTGGCTCGCTGTCGGTACTCAAATCATCATTTTACAGGAGAGGGATCCAATTTATATTTACCACCAGGTGAAATTGAGGTCAAACACAAGTTTAAAAATAAGCAATAAATGTTAGAGTTCAGGATCTCTCTCTTCACGGCATGCCTGGCCGCAGTCACCACCACCAGCTCACTGTACCCCTCTAGGCTGTGCCCTCTTACCGCCCCGGGCCCGCCCCGCGCGGCCCGCCCCGTCGCCATTTTCCGAGTTTCCTCGCACGCCGCAGGCCGCACAGTGGCGCGCGCGCTGCCCCGTTTTCCGGCGGATCGCTGACCGCCCCTAATTGATTGGGCCCGTTCATTTGCCGAACGCATTTTAGGTCAGATCCGCCGCAGAGCCTCTGCGCAATGTTAGGTTAGATATCCTAGACTTTAATTAAGCTATTCCTTGACAGTTTCCGTAATAGATATAACTCATGATTAAAAATTTAAGAAACTCCCGACGTACCATTGTCTCCTTACTCCAAGATCCCTTTACTTTTTCCTGGTCGTCATCAGGTCCTTAAGGTTCCAGATGTGGGAAGGTCACCATGGTCATAAACAATTGAGTTCAAACCCGAACCACCTAACTGTTACCGTTCCAGAGATCCCATCATACTCCAACATCCCAAGATACTCCAAGATCTTAGAACCACTGATCTAATTGTCAACTGACATATCTAAGCTCATTCAACAGATTAGACCTGCGACGTCTGGAAGGCGGGGGACACCTCCGGGCTTCGCCTTACGCGGAGCTAGGCCTTCGGCCTCGCAATGGCTCCAGCTCCACATTTTTTGTATTAATTTTTTGGCCGATATCTTTAATTATGTTTTCTCTTGTAATGTCTCAGGATTCCCTACAACTTTAGTTCCAGAAGACCCCATCAACAAACATTTCTGGTTTGAGATTTGTTTGACAGCCTACCTACCCAAATGGCTATACAATTTTTAAAAGATCTATAAATGCAGTTTTAACTACCTACATAATACAGGGAATCCTAATGTACACATATATAGGTACTTCGTATCTACTTCCAAATTGTTTCCAAAGTGTTTGTTGATTGATCGCTTACAAATACCTTCGACCGACCTAATAAATAGATATCGTGTTTCTAATGTACCTACCACCATATTTTATGTAGGACTTATCTCCTATATAATATGAAATTTTGATTTCCAGTTATTATAGGCTTTATGTATTTATAAAATACCTGTATAGATCGCTGTAAAAGCAGTTTATATGGTTTATGTATAATGGTTTTTAAGGCAAAGGGAACTGAGCCCATACAGCCATGTCTGATGTAAACAACTCTTTCAAGTCTTCATTAAAATGCTGATGTGACACATTTCAATGCTATCTCGGAGAATCTCCCACGTTTCTGCACCATATTATGAACTAAAGAAGAAGGCGTCCCGGACGCAGTATGGCTCTTTAAAATCCAGCCAAGTACGGATCGGGCTGCAGCGTCTTATTTGACTTTACTTCACTGTCCCACACATTATTCAAATCTTGTCGAAGTTCTTCGAGCAAGAAACACCATTCTTAGAAAAGCACTACTGTAAAACAAATTGCAAGTCAAAACGAAACAAAGCTGACGTGGATGCTACAAAAGCGCGGGAGAAACTCATATGGTTTATAAACAAAAATAAGAATTCTATGCAGCGTGTAAAGAAACGTCATTTTTAGGTCTTTCTACATGCACGTTTCCCTAGATTTTTTTTAAATAAAATGAATATAGGTAATTATGTTATTTTAACATAAATAGCACCAAAATCAATATTGATTCTTGAAATTTTTAATATACAAATTGAATTAAAAAATTTAGTACTTCATTTTTATTCAGCAAGGTATCTTCAAGCATATTCATTGTCACAATTTGAAATTGTGACATTTAAAAGACCTAATTTTTGACGTTACTAATTTTATTTTGACATAACTGGGAAAATTGCGAAAAAAATGTTTTTCGAACCGAAAATTAGTAAACAAACAAAATTGTAATTAGTATTTTTATTGAGATAAATAAGTTACAAAGCGAGCGTATCGTAGATAATAGTAATGCCGCACAGTTGTCGTATTTTTGCAAAATATTTTTATTAAATCTTTGTAGGTATTATTAATGAAATTCAAACGCGGTTGCTACGATGTTTTCGTGCGTACTTGTGCCAAGAACCCGACGAAAGTTGCCGTGAGGCAGTACGACTATGGCGAATACAAGTTGTACACATATTCAGAGTTGTACGGGGTCTGCGAGTATATTGCCCAGAACCTGCAGCAGTTGCAATGCAATAAAGGAGTTATTGGTTTGGTTTCAGAGAGGAATGTCATTGTACCATGTGTTATCGCTGCGTAAGTCTATCTACTATTTTATTTTTTGACCAAATTAAATAAAGTCCTAAAGTTTGGCATTGCAACATTGCCTGTTGGTATATTTATTTTTCATACATTATAATTTCACATTCCAGGGCTCACAAATGCTGCACAACATTTATGTTCATCAACCCGACACAGGAGTTCGAGAGTGTGGCCAACAACATGAAGTTTCAAATCGTTATCAAAATCACTAAGGATGAAGGCTCACAGCAAGATGAAACTATGATTAGAAAGCCAGATAAATCAATTACAGTGTTTGGTTACATTATTAATTTTTATCTGTACGACCAACCTGATAGCCAGCAAAGCTCTAAACAATTCCATGAACATTCATTCATAGCCATGACATCAGGCAGCACTGGAGAGCCCAAACATATCCAAGTCCCTGTCCAGTGCATACAACCTAACATAGATGATTTAACCAAACTCTTCAATGTCACTTCAGATGATGTCATATATTTTTCCACACCACTAACTTTCGACCCATCTATGGTTGAAATACTACTCGCTTGCATGAATGGTGCCTCTCTACTTATTGCCCCAGACAAGATGGATATTTTGTTTCCTGAAAATCGTAATAATTCTGTGACAGTCTGGCAACTGACACCTTCAAGATTCTTTCAGTATTCAAATGCTAATATCAGGAACAAAATACTTAGTGCTGATTCTACTCTCAAAATCTTGGCACTTGGAGGTGAACCACTGAATGGTGTAAGAAGGATAAAGGAATTGAAAGACTGGGCCAATCAGACCAGGATATTTACCTTATATGGAGTCACGGAGATGTCCTGTTGGGCCTGTGTGGCCGAGTTAGACCTGACCAAGACCCTGAATGACAGGGAGATCCCTCTAGGGCACTGTCTCTCTGAGACTGAAGTGATTGTGGAACCCATTACTAATATTAATAAGGAAGAAAATACTGGAAAGATTATTTTAGGTAAGTATTTGATGTATGCATGTAGAGAAACACTTTTTTAATAAATTCGTAAAACCATACGAGAATGGTACAGATTTTTTTTAGAATAATAATATTTATTATTACCCCTTTTCTAAGACACCACTTATGTTACACCCTGTCTCACAACTCTTATTCTAATTTCAGTTAGCAAAACAAGAAAATGTATAATTCTGAACAAATCAAAGGGCAGTGAAGAAATAAATGCTTTAAAATTTGTGGACACAGGAGATCTGGCAGAAGTGAAAAATGGCACAATTTACTACAGAGGGCGTAGGGACGACATCGTCAAGAGATTTGGCCATAAAATTAATTTACAAACAATCGAGAGTACTATCATGCAGTGCCCAAGAGTCAAGACCTGCTCATGTGTTTGGTTGCCTAAGCCTATGCTTCTAGTTGTTTATTTCTCCTCAGAAACACTTAGTAGTAAGGAATTATCAGATTTTTTAAAATGTAAACTAGATGACAAACATTGGCCTGACAAAATAGTGAGAGTCGACAACATGCCCACAAATCCACATCAAAAAATATCTAAGATAATGCTTTCCAAGTTATATGAACACTACCCGAGTATACCTCAAACGATGCAGTCATTAAAACTGAGTTTCTTGCAAGAACTGAAAACTGTACTAAATTGCAACTTCACCTACGATGATATAAAAGACAAAGATTTCTTCACACTTGGTGGCACGTCATTTCTTGCTGTATCGATGTGTAATAGAATATCTCTGAATAATCCTCAGTTTGGCAAGCTGATCCTACCTTATTTGATATCGCCAAAGCACACCATTGACGAAATCATGATTGTAGCTGAAAAGGAAGTTTGTGTAGATGGGAAGAAGTCATCTAAGAAGAGGTTGAAGCGGTGTGTGTCGAAGACAGAGAGTTGTAGTGAGACAACTCATAAGAAAGCGTCTACTGTGACGTCAGCGGGCTGTCAAGAACCTGTGGAATTTATCGTGCAATGGTCGTATGACACGGGAAAATGCGTCGACGGCTCGCCTACTCTGCTGTATACTGGAAGGTAAATAGGTATTCTTTTTTTACTTTTATAAAAAAGTAGTACCCAAGTCGCCGGACTCACATGCGGGAGGTCCGGGTTCGAAGCCATGTGGTCTCATTATTAATGAGCCATTAAATACCAGTGAGTTTCCAGCTGCTCTAATCTATAAGGTTATGTAATTAAATTTCCCATATGCTTGTTGCACTTCGGATACAAGGACCGTCACTATCATAAATCGAAACCAGAACTCTTTGCAGAGACTTAGAAGCTGCAAAATTCATTAAAGGCTCTCCCACATCGGCGTGATTTCCCGCGCGTAATGCCGCACGCAGTTTGAATGAGCTGCAAAATAACGCACGTATGGATGGTACACACGCGAACCGAACTATAACGCGCGTTATTCCGCGCGACTTTTTCCTGCCCCGCGCGGTAAAACGCGCTTGTGTCAGAGCATTTAATAATCAATCTCTTCATTCCATTTCAGCAACCTCTACGTAGTCGTGGGAAGCCATTCCGGCAAGATCATAGTTTTCGATGCCATATCTGGTTTATTACAAGGAGTAATCAACGTAAAAGCGCGTGTAGAAGCTTCTGTATTCTGTTACCTCGAGAAGCCAGTACCTTTACCATGTGGCGTGGTCGGTGCTTACGATGGTACCGTTGTGTGCTTCGAGTTGGAGAGTTGTCACGAGAAGTGGCGGGTCAACATCGGATCCATGGTCAAGAGCAAGGCGACCAGTTGTAACGGGTTGCTGTACATCGCTGCGTATGATGGGATCATTCGGTGCATTGATATTATGGTTAGTTTTTCTACGGTTATATTCTAAACCACGCAAAATAGACGCTGTAGACGTCGAGTTGCGGAAACCAGCCAGTTATTACATTACATTATATTCTAAACGTGTTGAAAGCCATAGCGAGTGGGTATGACGGGGCAATTTCAACTCCCATCCACGCCATTACCACACAATTACTCGCCCACCCGCTCGCCTCCCCATTGCACATGAAATAAGATATATTTTTTTATTATTGGCCTTTGGTATTGTTTTTTTTTAATATAAATGGTCTTTGGTATTGTTTATTTTTTTAATTAATGGCCTTTGGTATTGTGTTTTTATATAAATTAAGCCCATGTTTGGCCTCAAATTCACCTAATAGAGACGATAAGGCCGAAAATGCTACAGGCTTAGATCTCAGTCACTACAGAGGAAAACTTCATTAAGTAATACCGAAAAACCCACTTTATAGTGGTTCTAAAACCTGATATGTATAATATATGTATTGTAGACTGTAGGTACTATCGCTATCAAATCCTTGTGCTATCATATTGTAATTGTATCAATAACATTGTGGGCCAGATAAACATAATGATGACTAATCGCCAAAATAATCAGTGAATATTGAAAGTTATTTATAGGGCCATAAAACTTAATTTATTTTGTTTGTATGTTGAGCGCACAGATGGTAAAACATTATATTAGAGCTTAGCTAATTTGTTATAGTAGATTGAAATATAGAAGGAATGACGAAATAGGTACAATCTGTTTTTGGAGTTTTAAATCATGGAAATTTTCCATACATCGAAGTAACATTTCCATACATACGACTTCAAAGTACGAAACAGATAAAATGCAGTATTTTTTCTTTCTGCAGTACATTTTTTTCGGTGATTTTCATTTAAATATGGCGTTCAGTTTTTGGTGGTTTAAAAAACGTTTACAAAATCATGAATTAAATTTAGTATAATGCTAGATTTTTTTAATGCTTAATTAGAGGAAAGGCTGAATCCTGAGGAGCATAATACAAAAAGAAAACCTGCTAAATCTCTGCTTGTTTTTAAAAAAATATTTTTTTAGTGGTTTTACTAGGCCATTTTTAATAAAATTCCACAAATGTTAACTTTTTTATCATGAAGAATCGGATAACCGTATATTACATTAATTGGTAATGTAATGACCTCAGCCATCACCCTGTTTCATTTGATTCTTACCCAGCGACACCTGTATGTAGAGGAAGCAAAAGAGACATTCTAGATAGAAAAGTTTGGTGCTCCATACTCTCTGCCTACCTCGCGAGAGTATGTAATTAGTTATAGTTATTATTATAGTTAAGTGATTTGTACATTATGGTGGGCAATAAAGTTTTCTTATTTCTTATGTATGTAAATATTAGAATATGAAATAAAAATCAATAGACACTAAAAGAAAAATCAGTGCCTCTTTGATTTTTGCTGTGATTTAATCATCAACATAAATAGGATTAATATAGGTACTGTCTGTTTTATTAACAACTCCATTCTAGTTAAATTATTTCCACATTCATAAACATAATATATTTTAGATTTAGGGGGCTCAGTATTCAACTGAACAACTCGCCTAGCAGAATTAGTAGTTTCTTCCTTAGAATAAGTACAATTATTTTTTATTACACCTGTATTATTAGGTGTTACAAGACACCTGTTTTTACCTTTTACAGTGGTTTCATTTGTAATTTTTATGCTTTTTATTTACAGTCAGGCATAGTGAGAAACACCATCTACATAGCCGACCAGGCTATATCAGCTGATCTGGTCCTGGCTAAGAACGAGTACGTCCTCACTGGCACCCTGTCGGGGGTGTGTGCGAGCGTGCACACAGAGACGAACTCAGTGGCGTGGCGGGGGTCCGTCTCCAGCCCTTTGTTCGCCAGTCCGGTCCTGTACGATGGGGACAGATACGTGGTTTACGCAGAGGTCAACGGAGAGATACATTGCAGGACTGTGGAAAAGGGTATCAAGGTACCTACGTGATAAATTATTTTATTAATATTGTCAGCAGTAGCCATTAATCTCCCAGGACTCTATAGTAAACAGGTAGGTAAATGGGAGTTTTGGTGATTGGTGGTCACTCATCAACCTCATCTCCTCTTCCACAGGATCTTATAACCAGCCGCTCAATGAGATAAGAACCTCCCTCAAAAGCTACTTCTTGCTACATCTCTCAGCAAACAACTAACAAGTTAATACAGAATACAAGAATGCCACATTCTCTGTTATGTTGTCATAGAACATACCACATGAACTGTACTATTTCTGATTCTCATTTGTCTAATATTATTTCAGATCTGGAAGTTTCAAGGTGCCAGAGGGAATATATTTTCCTCTATCTATGTAAGAGAAGTGGACAAGCTAAAATGGCAAATGGTCTTTGGGTGCCATGACAACAGAGTGTACAGTATCAATGTGAAGAATTTTCAACCTAGTCTACATTGGAGGTCCCAGCTGAATGCTCCAATCTACTCCACCCCTTGTGGTCTGACTGACAAACTTTTACTGGCAGCCTCGAAAAACGGCAGAATGTACATCATTGATGCAGAAAATGGCATTGTTCTAACAGAATATCAACTGCCAAATGAAACATTCTCTTCACCAGCTGTTTATGGCAACCACATATTCATTGGATGTAGAGATGACCATTTATATGGACTGAAATTTGTTTTGAATTCATGATATAAATATCATGATATTCATATGAATCTACTACTTACAATATTTATATTTTTACCTACTCAGTGTTAATAAAAACTTTACACAAACTTCCTTTACTTTCTTCTTTCCACCAACTGTACATAATAAAAAATGTTAGTATTTTTATAAGTTTATTTCATGATCTTACACAGAACATACAAGTAGAATGAGCATTCATTTTGACATTACAAGTATGATATGGTTACAGGATCAAATAATGTATCAAATAATGGAATGCATACTGTACTTCTAGTGCAGATCACCGCATTTTATACTTAGAAAATAATAAAAGCAATCTTAAATGAGGAATAAAATCCTTTAAATAACAATATGTATTAAATGTTTTCAATATTTTTGGTAAATAAAAAAGAAAAAAGATCACTCGTTGATACCACTTTGGGGAGCATTTTGCATTTGCACATATACATTATCTACTGCCAGTACATCTAAGCTCTTATAAATCTTTACCCAATACACCCTAATGAACATTATTGTTGCAGAACATCTTGTAAACAAATATTAAAATTAACAAGCAATTTACATATACATATAGGACCTGTTTATTGTTCACTGTTCCTCTTCTCCCAACTCAACCTTCACTTTAGAGAAGTCAAAATCTTCATCAGTACCACGCTTGTAAATCTGAAGTACATCTAAGCAGGTTGTCTCAAAATGTGAGGTGGCATCGTAAGATTCAGATATAAAGATTTGACTGTTATTGCCATCATCAGTAGGCTCATAGTAATCAGTGACTGACACAAACTTCTGCCTAATGGAGCCCAGGAGGTCCAAGCCGGGCTTGATCTCAGACTCGGGGTCATTGGTTTCCACTGTGGTGGACACCATGGCAACGAACCACCCTTTAGCAGCTACCTGGTGTGTGTACGACACCAGAGACACATAGATATCAGAATGCCTGCCGACCTGCTTCTGAGGGATAATAATTTGAGTTGACAAAGCATCCTTGGTGTTAGCAATAGGATGGTCTAACAAACAAATGCAGCGAATGACTTGGCACTTCTTGCGAACTCTGTCGGGCACGTAGCTGGGGTCACAGTACACCTGCTTACACTTGGCAATCTCATTTCCAGACTTCACACCTACTACTCGTCCACCTTCTCCGAGCACAATCTCGTCAATTGGTTTGTCAAGCATATAGGTACCTCCATAAATAGCCGAGAGACGCGCGAATCCCTGCGGCAATTCACCTAGGCCATACATAGGGTATAAATAAGGTGATTTGCCATACCGGGCGAGAGAGTCCGAATATAACTTTATGCGGTGGATAGTTTGAATAGCTGGCTGCTGCAAATAGTTATCGTCGAGATATAGAGCCAGTGCATGGCCCGTAAAATCCTGGGTGTTTCTGTCGAGGCCGAACTTGTCATACAAAGACTGCATGTTGGCTGTACTGGGATCGAAATCCTTCCAGGTTTTGGCATCCGCTTCCTGAAAGTCCTGGACGTAGATCAAGAAGTTCCGGAAACGCCTCTTCTCGAACATGCCCATGAGGTCGGATGCCAACGCCTCCTTCTGGTCCACGGGCACTTTAGAAATCTTACCGCCTTTGTACACATAGCTTCCTTCTACTGATTTGAACTCCAGGTATCGGGTGACGCCCGTATGGATGAGCAATTTCACCAGCAGGCCATTGGCCATCAAAAACTTAGGGATTAAATCAACGTTCCAGTCGCGGCCTCGACCGTACGTCTCGTCCGGCGCCGGTGCGTTGAACTTTGCGAACAATTCATCTAACGGGGTAATTGACGCAGAATCGCCGCCGTAGTATTTGTTCCGATCAATGTGCAATACCTTCTTCCCGGAGACGGAGAGCATTCCACTGAGGATGCATTCCTTGAGCCCAGTGCCCAGAACGATTGCGTCGTATTCTTCATCCATGATTAGGAACACAACGACGAATAGAAAACCAAAATGGAAATCAGCAGCCGGGAGATAAATGTCAAAATGTCGGATCGAATCGAATATGGCTGCCGCCGCGTGATGACGTCGCCGTTATAATACCAACATAAGAAACAATGTTTCATATTTTTTCCATTTATAGGTTTTGGCAACAAAAGAAATCAGCCCACAAACGGTTCGGTTATTTAGGACTTTTGTCATAATTGTGATTCTCTCACTAAATTAAAACTTTACTAAATGAAACTTCACCCCATTTAATACATCTAAAACTAAAGCTTATGAGCGAGTTTCATTCAACTTTAGACTTAACAGCCAGTAACGTTAGAATCGACGTTACAGGCATAGAATGTATCGCCCATTCGTGGATTAATGAAATGTGGTAGTACTTACAGAGGTACTACCGAAAAAAGTCAGTTTTTTTGTTGAAAGTAGTCTTCAACCGCCGTGCGTGACCTAATGACGCACCGTGGCACGTTGGAGAATAAGGTAACTATGCACTAACAGACATCATTAATGCCTAGGTAATTACTTAACTAAGATATTTTATCACGAGACCATTTGTGCCACACAAATGGTCTCGTGACTTGACCTCTAAACACAGTCGTATTTTTATTAGCAAGGTCAGGTTACGCACGACGGTTGAAGACTACTTTCAACAACCAGAAAACTTTAATACCTACTTAAGAGATTTTATGAGAAAGTCTGGCACCTGATGTCATGACTGATGTCATAAAAATAATATGACATAAATAGGTAGGCAGTGAACTATTTACATATTTTATTTCTACGTATGTACGTGTTGTTCGCCTTAACCTCTCGGTGCGCTATCATTCGTATAAAAAAAGATATTTTTTATAATAATAAAAATAATAATAATTATGTTTATCCTTTTTAGACCATGTTTTTTTTAATTAAAGCGTAACGTTTTTATATAATTACTTTTTTTACAGCTTCATGTTTAGCCGGCGTGGGTTTTTTCAAAAAAAATAATATTGTCATTTTTAATTTAAGATTTTTGAACATTGCATTTTTTGTACTAAATACTTCTGCCAGCAGCGCCCAATTATGATAATCGCCATTTTAAGGGGCATACACATGCCAGAATATTGTCTCACCAAGCGTCTGTACTTTATTGTTAAAAAATGACCACTTTCAGTATCTTCAATAGCTGGTCAACGAGCGAATGTCAGCCAAACTGACTACAAAAATATACCA
Source organism: Hofmannophila pseudospretella (assembly GCA_947369225.1). NCBI lineage: Eukaryota > Metazoa > Arthropoda > Insecta > Lepidoptera > Oecophoridae > Hofmannophila > Hofmannophila pseudospretella. The sequence continues at coordinate 11,853,188 of OX376316.1, forward strand.
CAGGAACGCCAGGGATGAGTCAAGAGAGCCCAACACATCCACCAGCTGCGATACCAGTCGTTCCAAACAATACTGGAGGCTTAGTGTCAGTTATCAAACTGTGCCTAGAAACCCGTGTAATGCTTCGTATGATTATAAAAGTCAGTGAAGGGCTTGTCAACGGAAGTATGGGTATAGTTCGGTGGATTGAACGGGAAGGCTTGAGAAGAGACCAACTTGAAGATGGAGAGCTTCCGAAGAAGGTCTTTGTTCAGTTTGATGACTGCACTATAGGTACAAGCTATAAAAATGAAAATGGTTGGGTCGGTATATCTCCTATGAGTGTCACATTTCAAGGGAACAGAGGTTTTGGCAATATCGAACGTGTAAAGATCCCCCGATATTAACATAAATTTGAGCATCCTGCAGTCCTAGTGGATTGGCACAAAATTTATATTCTTGATCCATAATCAGCTTGCTCCATCAACTTAATACAAATAAATCTTATGCGCCATCATATTTACCTACTGCAGCGCTCCCTAGTGAACTAGCACAAAATAAAAAACGATTTCAAAATCAGGAGCTTTAAACACCCCCGAATGCCAATTATCAGCCAGATAGGAACAAATATTAAGTATTGCCATATCTACAGCGGCGCCCGCTGGTGGATTAGCACAATAATATCCAGCTAAGAAACTGCTCTGATAAATTCCAAAGCTATAGCTAAAACCGCATCGAAATTGGTTCCGCCGTTTCGGAGCTAGATCTATTTTTGTTCAAATAATGATATGTCGCTGCAAGAATTTGACAACAATACTAAAAATAAAAGCTAATGTTTTCTGTTGCCAAAGCCTTAAAAAAATTAAAAATAAATTACAAGGTGGTGATGTTGGTATTACTAAAATTTTAAAAATATTTTTAGGGTTCCGTAGTCTGATGCCAACTATGAACCCTTAGGGCGGTTGTGTACTACGTGAATTCACGGATGTTGATAATCGATGTTGATCAATACCACCGGTTTATGTCGATCGTGCAGGTCTAATAACATCGTTACTATGACGACGGTACGGTACGGAGTTTGAGTAAAATATGGAATAGTCTTTATTCTTATACGCATAAAGACTATAGCTTACCATAACACGTTGACCTCCGTCCTCCACCCGCCCAGGTGGCGGACGTCCGGAGGACGCAGGAGATCAACATATTATGGTTACTGTCTCTATGCTTATGAAAATAAAGATTTATTATATTTCATATTTAACTCGAGCTGCGTGCTATGTCGTCGCCGGTGTAATGTGGATAGACTGTTACGCTCACTGTGAAATAAGAACTCGATATAGATATAATGTACAGTATGGCAAAATAGAGTAGATAATAAATAGTAGTTTAGTATATCGGTGCTATCGGCGCTGGAAGGAAACTTTTATCTTTAATATTTCCCACCTTATTGTAATAGCATAACTCTCACGTCCACTCTCCACTTATTGTAATAAATTACATTATCGTAGTTAATTTGGAACAAATATATAAAATCAAAAACAAGATGTTATTGTGATAGAACGCCTACCTACGGAACGATATCATGAGTGTGCCCGACATGACTTTGACCGTTTCTTTAGTGCTTGACGCAGTAACATAAAATAACTATTATATCATAATAGTTACTGTAAGAAGTAACCCTATTTGTTAAACTGTCACGCTCTTTTGCATTCTAGATTATGTAAGAGTGAGCGGGACATTTAGTTTAGCTATATTCGTTTTTGACGGTACATCGGAATCGATGGCATCACTATTAATTCTACCCTTCTACTGCGACCTCTACTGTTTCCGCTAGTTTCCAGGCCATAAAATATTTTTAAAAATAATCCACCGTCGCCCCGCCCCTATTCACCACCCACCACAGCTTCTGTCAGTGTCAGCCGGTCGCTAATCAGTTTGCTTGTTTTCTAGTTTTGTTCTGTCTCCTGCACGTAAACCTCTGTTTGCATCGTGGCGGTCGAATAATGCAAGTCTTATTTCATAACTTTGTGAATTAAGAATGTGTATACGTGTGTTTCTACCTAAATTCAACCGTGTTTCGTGTACCATTCCGTGCGTGAGCTAAAGTGATGTGTGAAATAGTGAACAGGTGACTTCGATCTGACCATATGTTTCAAATTTCTGGCACACTCTCCTCGTATCGAAAGGTGCAAATCTCTCGGTGGAGCGACGCAAACATAGCTGGTTTTAAATGAGAGGTAAAAGCGGGAGGGCCACTTCTCAGATGAGAAAAAATGTCAACAGAAGGAAGCGGAGAGACCACCTCGCCTATCCCGAGTTTGCCCGGTGCGCCGGAGCAGACGTACTTGTTTCCGAAAGCGAAAGGGCACTCGAGGTCTATAAGTCATGGAGGGACGCCTATGTTGGCGGGGAACCCTGCGGCAGCGCGGCCGCTCAAGTCCGCGCTGCGCGGGCACCAGCGCGCGCTGTCGCACGGGCAGATCGGCGAGGGCCCGCGCGCGGGCGCCGGCGCTGGCTCGGGCCACAGCCGCACCGGTAGCCGCACCGACTTTATCCTGCCGCCTGGGCATCGCGAGCGCTCGCCGCCCGTCGCCGCACAGCCGCGCCTGGGCTCCGTGCGCGCCCAGCACTCGCGCCAGGCCTCGCGCTCCGACTCCATCTACACGTTGCGCCGCAACTCTGTCGTGAGCCCATGGCAGCGCGCCGTCTTTTGGGTCACGCGCCGCCAGCAGCTCGACGTCGACAACCGCCACTACGTCGTCGTCCCCAACCACTTAGTGCCTGAAAAAACGCCCCCTAAAGACCATCCGAATGGGAGCAGATGTGGCAACAAAGTGAGGACTACTAAATACACTCTCCTGTCGTTCATACCCAAGAACCTATTCGAGCAGTTCCATAGGATAGCCAATGTGTACTTTATATTCATAGTGTTGTTGAACTGGGTACCGCAGCTGAATGCGTTCGGCAAGGAGGTGGCCATGCTGCCAGTGCTGTTTGTGCTCACTGTCACCGCCATCAAGGACTTGTTTGAGGACCGGCGGAGACACATCTCCGACAAGAGGATCAACAACTCCTACTGCAGAGTTTATAAAAAGTGAGTCTCTTTTCTTTTCCTTTTAGAAATAATTAATTAAGAATTTACCTCTTCTCCTTGAACTTCAATCAAATATATTTTAGTTTTGAACTGAATCTAGGTTGGCTCATTTTCCAACAGGAACTTTCCACCAGTTAAATAATAAGATTAGGAACAGCATGCATAGAAGTATTAAGACCACCTGTCTATAAATAAATAATTATAATTATTATTACTATAATAAACTAAGTTATATAAATGAATTCAATACAAAGCAGTGCCACAACATTGCTCATTTTATCTGTTTCCTTGAAGTGTCATAAAGGTTAATCTATAATCCTATAAGACACGAACACATAGCTCTAGACATGGCCAAGGACCTCTTTATGGTAAATATTGAGTCACAATCAAAAATAGCCATGTTACAGGCTTAGTTGTTGGCTATTATTACAAATAACGAAGGTTAAGGATTTAACAAGATTGAGCCCATGAGTGTTGTAAGTAGTACAGTCAAGAACAACATCTTTCCATCAACGACAATGTAGCAGAAATGAGATTATTTTCTCATCACATAAAACATCAATAGATTTTAATTTAGACTGATAAGAGTCAAACCCTAGTTATGACTGGACTGGGTATTTTTTTTATTTATTACAGCCTCTTACAGAATTTGTTTACTTACATACTATTTTTTTTTATGGTAACTAGAATCTGTGTGCATTTGGGCATATGCCTCCCCCAGTCTTCTGAATCCTTCCCTTTCCAACGCCACCCTAGTCCACGTCCTACCGGCCGGACTGGGTATACCTATCCACCAAATATTTCCCTTTCCAACGCCACCCTAGTCTACGTCCTACCGGCGGGACTGGGTATACCTATCCACTAAATATTTCCCTTTCCAACGCCACCCTAGTCCACGTCCTACCGGCCGGACTGGGTATACCTATCCACTAAATATTTCCCTTTCCAGCGCCACCCTAGTCCACGTCCTACCGGCCGGACTGGGTATACCTATCCACTAAATATTTCCCTTTCCAACGCCATCCTAGTCCACGTCCTACCGGCCGGACTGGGTATACCTATCCACTAAATATTTCCCTTTCCAACGCCACTAGTCCACGTCCTACCGGCCGGACTGGGTATACCTATCCACTAAATATTTCCCTTTCCAACGCCACCCTAGTCCACGTCCTACCGGCCGGACGGGTATACCTATCCACTAAATATTTCCCTTTCCAACGCCATCCTAGTCCACGTCCTACCGGCCGGACTGGGTATACCTATCCACTAAATATTTCCCTTTCCAACGCCACTAGTCCACGTCCTACCGGCCGGACTGGGTATACCTATCCACTAAATATTTCCCTTTCCAACGCCACTAGTCCACGTCCTACCGGCCGGACTGGGTATACCTATCCACTAAATATTTCCCTTTCCAACACCACCCTAGTCCACGTCCTACCGGCGGGACTGGGTATACCTATCCACTAAATATTTCCCTTTCCAACGCCACCCTAGTCCACGTCCTACCGGCCGGACTGGGTATACCTATCCACTAAATATTTCCATCATTCTCATTCATATTATAGTTTCTATTTAATTTCATTGATTGCTCTCCATTCAGCCTATTGAAAATATTTTGCTTTAGAGATCACTTCAGACAGAAGGCAATTTATATTATTATACATACAATACATACAGGCTAATTTCTATTGTAATACTCTACTTAAATGTACTTGTAGATTTGACGATTACCTTTATATATTCTATAATTTTTGTTTCTGACTGTATGCTTCCTACACATAGGTGTTATTTGAGTACCGACCTCTACACATACATAATGGCTGACAAAGTGTTTGTACATTAAAGTAAACTGAATTTGCGTGATTAACATAATAATATTACCTACGTCAAATGGGGAACATTGACCTTTCAATAAAAATATTCTTTGCCTGTACCCCAATAGTAGGAACGTTAATAGGCTGATGATTATGTATATAATGTATGACTCTATTTATAATATATATAAAATGAAAATAATATGGCAAACAAATGAGAAAAACTAAGCCTACTTTAATTTACATACATGACATTGACACGTACAGTCGACCACGGGACAACCTACCCAAAACATCAAAATTATAACCATATTACATGGACTTAAGGTTGAGATTTAATCAAAGAATTTTGATAGATGGTATACATTAGCTTGTGGTGACTGTACATGGGTCCCACTCACTTGCCTAGATCATTTACAGAAACTCTGGCTTCACCACCAAGAAGTAAAGCACCTCACGAAGCTGTGGTAGAGTAAAAAAGAATGACGTACAACGTCTATAAGGTACAAAATGTACTATAAGGTACTTACTTACAACAAAAAACATTTTGATTTGATTGTAACCTAGACTAGTTAGCTTATGTCCAAGAGAGGAACATTTATATGCCATACATGATCTCTACAACAAAACAGGAACAAAGCAAATATAATATAGTGAACTGGTATCATTGTATACTTTAGTGATCATCTGTGCCAGCTATCAATCAGATGCTTAAGTATAATGGAGGTTCAATAAGTGGGCCGACTCTCTTATAGTTGAATAAACAATGGCGTCTACTTTATAATGGCTGTATCTTTATTCATTATTACTATAGCCCAGATAACAGAGATGAAGCTGAAATAGTGCACATCTTTAGGTACTTTTGACTATGTACCTTGTTAACAGGTTCTCTACAGTTATTAGAGTTGTATAATAAATAAATTATATTTTAACTAAGTAGGGAAATAATTTGGTATACATAGTCAGTCATCATCAGCCTATTAATGTCTCTGCTGTAGGGGCACAGGCCTCCCCTTGTGCAAGAGGGTACCGGGCCATGATCAACAGAGCGGGCCCAGTGCTGATTGGTGGATTTCACACGCCTTCGAAAACTTTTCATTTCCTCAGACATGCAGGTTTCCTCACGAAGTTTTCCTTCACCGTTAGAGCAGTCGGTAAATGTACGCAATATTCGAAAAAATCGGAAAAACTCATTGCACGGTTTCGAACTCGGACCTCTCGAATAGGAGTCCAGCGTCCTAGCCACTAGGCTACTGACGCTCGCGCCATAGTGAGCAATGTAATATTTTTTGCGCCTCGTCTATAACTCTAACTCTTTATTCTATAGCATAGCATAACTCTCACGTCCATAATCTCCGAGGGGGTAGACACCTTCATCATAAGTACTTCCCACTTTTCGCTGTAAGATTTGATGAACAAACGTGATAGGAGGCGAGCCTATTTCCGTCTACTAGGTGTAGAATAGTATCCACAAAATTCCTTAGTCGCCTCGTACGACAACCATGGGAAGAGTTGCGGTGGTGCTTTTCTTTATGGCATGGTATTATGGTCACCTATAACAAGTTCATAGGTTAGTTTATTTCCAGCAGGACTCAAATTTACGGTTTCTAAAAGCACACGAGCCTTTTAAAAACTAAAGTCAATGTAGTTAGTTCTATATGTATAGCGTCGGTGGCGTAGTGGCTAGGACGTCGGATTCCGACTATTATGTACGTACCAATGATTTTTCAAAAGACTTAGGTATGTACATTTACCGACTGTTCTCACGGTGAAGGAAAACATCGTGAGGAAACCTGTGTATGAAATGGGGAAGGCAATTGCAAACCACCCCATTATATCTATAGAATAGTATAGAATGATCGAATGACCACGACCCTCATTAATGAGGAATACTAATACGACTTATTGTAAGAAGAAATACTATAGCTAAATTAGGTAATGAAATACCACTCCTACAATATTGTCTCGTCCTAGATAACGCGTCGAGAGATAAATGACGTCACTATGTATGTTGTAAAACATACTTTCACTGCTTCACCTGCCTGGCTGTTTTGCATAACAGATCTATTAATCTTTAATAGCTCGCAGCTCATGTGAACAAGTCAGTCAGTCAAACCAAAACACTTTCATGTACTTAAAATGTAAAGGATATTTTGGTTATAAATCTAAGTAGGTGTATGACGTTAATTTCTGTCACTCAACAAAACGAATAACGAATAATAAAAATGGAACCCAACTAAAAAGGAATTATGTGAATAATCAAAATCAAATCAAATCAATTTATTTTCGGAACAACAGAGGTTAAATTTTTGTTAGTAACAATGCAGGTACTTAAGACTATGTTAGTAATTATTTACAAAGAAAAACTTAAAGGCAGACATGTGGGATGTGGGACAGAGAGTTCGTGCGTTCATCGGGTACCTATCCGAACCCGGTCAACACACGAACCCAGTGTCTGATTATAGGACAGTCAAAATAATAACCCCAGCACATATAAATAATACACCCGTTATAATAATACAACATCTAGGGAGGGAAACAGGGATAAAAGAAAAAATCGGCTAATATACAGGTCGTGTCGAACCTACACGAAATGCCGGTAAAAATACGTCATCGCATTGAAGTTCTTAAAGTTCTTAGCATAATCCGTGATCTCAAATATTATGTCCTCTTAGAAATTATTCATGTTACCAATGAAGAAATCTTACCTACCTTACTTATGCACCAAAAAGCACCTTGGACTACTCGACGAAAATTATTATAATATTTGACCAAATTAGGACTTAAATTAAAACCGTAGGTTGTTCAAATGTTTGCATACCTATTTAAATTCGAATTTCAGGATAATCGGGCGAAAATGAATCTTCGATTATATAGGGTCCTATTTTATTAGCGGCACGTATTTCTAGGGTGTCATCTACATGCTGAGCATGTGCCTTTTTAATATTTTATTGTTTTTATTTTATTTTTTCCAATATTTTTTAAGTTTAATAGTGTGTGCAATGTTAAATAAATGTTTTTCTTTCTTTCTTTCTATAGGTTATAACCACTGATCGGTGTAGGTAGGGCTATTTGGGGTCAAAGACCTCAAAAGCTAGATTAGTGCTAGGTTAGTATGGACATCTGTAGACGTCAGAGTGAAGCGAATTTATAATTCTTTAGAATTTCGTCGTCTATTTCATTTCTTTCAAGTATGTCTAAATCCGGGTTTCTTTAGTAGTATTCTAGTCTGCTTTTAAATTCCGAAAATCCCGGGATTTTTTAATAATTTTTTTTTAATGGCATGTCCATAGTATGATGATCGCAGGTTGGAATTATCAAAAGTAGCTCTATCTACAGCGATTTTTTCAATTCCGGAAATCCCGGGATTATCCAAATATGGTTTATAAGAAAGCCGTATCCATATCATGACCACAGCTTGCAAGTACCAAAAACAGCCCTACCAACTCCGATCGCTAGTTATAACAATAACGATAGGGCAAAAATTTTTTTTTGTGCTTAGTAAATTTTCGAGAAAAACGACAATATTGTTTGTTTGAAAATTCTACAAATGAATTAATTAGTGCTATTCTAATACTGAAATAAGAAGTAAGAATGAAACTCGTTTCATTCATAACGACATGGATGAGTTTATGCCACCAAGGCGCAAAATAATGGGGTTTATTTTTCTTTAGTATGGAAAATTTCCATACAAGTAACAGGGTTATTTTTTCGTGTAAAGTGGTACAAATGACCAGCACATACCCCCCTCCAAATATTTGCTACTAATAAAAAAGGACCTTATATATTTTATTATTCAAATACGAGTTGAAAGCCGTAGCCAGTAAGCTATGGCGGGCCCTTTTAACTCGCATTAACAGCCGTAAAAAAAATTAAAAAAACGCGCTCGTCTCTAACGCCCACATTCCAGAAATTAACTTATGCTTTATATGTAATAAGATTCTAAACATATACTACCTAGGTTATAGCACATACCGTTATTTCCACCCCTATAATTTAACGAAACGCCAGTCACTAATTTAGTCATCATAATTCACAACACAGGTCCAGTTACAACCCCACTCATACACATGATCTATATTTCATAGCTTATATAAGCTTATATATAAGCTTGAATTTCTTATTACTATTTGCTCCTTTAGGCGTGTTAGTTAGTAAAGGTTACTAGGTATGTTGTTAATTTCGAACCTATGGGATTTGAAACTAATTATGCTATACGCAACCCGTTAGAGACTAGCTCTTCTCTACTAAATAAAATTCGTCTACAGTGTTTCTATGGAATTCGTAAAGGATTTTTTATTTTATTTTATTTTATTTGGGTAGCTTACAGCCTTATTTACAAGTTACATATACATATATAAAAACAATAACCATTTGTAAGCTTCCACAGTTATTAAAAAAAAACTCTTAATCTAGCAACCATGTACATTTACAGATAGGCAGAAGAAAATTTGTTAGTGAGTAAGGATTTTACGGAATCAGGACTACTGTTGAAGAGATCCATAGTAGGGTTATTGCTTACCTGGTTAAATGCTGCACATGCTCTTACTAGATAGCTATTCTTTCTGTAATTTGTGTGACACTTAGGGACGCGAAATAACCTGTTACTCCGTAAATTTTGATTGGAAACCGTCAATGAAATTTTGCTAAGGATTCCAATCCTGCTTTTTATGGTTAATAACAATTCGTGATAATTTAATTCGTAAAAGATATTCCAGTCCTGGTTTTGTAGAACGAATCTTCTTGATAGGTCTCTGAAAATCCGACTCCCTTTCAAAATACTTGTTTAATTTGTTTAAATTTGTTTACCTTTGAAGTTCTAAAGAGTCATAATCTTCAACAACTTTGTAAGTAAATAATGATTAACTAGGTAGAATTAGATCTAATCTTAGTTTCCAATACTCAAAACAAGAATACAGTACAGTTTAATAACGGCGCTTTCTTTCTAACGGCATCTTTGATCATTCATAATTCCATTATCCATGCCAGTCAGTACTCGATTTGGTGGGTATTTTATCTAACTCCTATTCTTTATAATTTCTGGAAAATACCACAGCCGTATGTAAGAGCAGACTAAATATTAGCGTAAATATCCTAATGTGTGGCCAAAACGCAAACATATTCGTATATAGGTGAGAAAATAGTATGGAGAATGTAGTAGGGTAATTCGAGCTTATTTGTATGGGAAAATGTCGACCACGCTTCCATATCTGTGTTTATATTGGGCCTGGAATAACCCCGGCGGCACTTCGACCCTTGAGGATCTTTTGTGCCTACCCCATTTTACACACTGGTCATCTCAGTGTGCAGGTTTCCTCACGATGTTTTCCTTTACCGTCAGAACAGTCCGTAAATGTACGTAAGTCTTCGAAAAATACGAAAAACTCATTGGTACATGGCACTGCAGGTTTCGAATCCGGACCTCCCGCACGGGAGTCCGGTGTCCACTGTACCACGGACACTCTTGTGCCTGTGTGTTTAGTAGTGAAGTGTATCCGTTGCATAAATAATGAGTGTGAGTGAGATGGTTATTTGTACTCCGTGAAAGACACATCAAGCTTATACCTACTCTGTGGAACCCTGTCGCACTATGTTTTTGTTATGATTCCTTTGATTGAAGCGACTCTTTTGATTGAAGCGAAAGCCACAAAGTACTAAAGGGTATAAGCCTGATGTGTTGTCGAACTGCTTAGCTAAAAGGTCTCTAGAAAATACGCGTACGCCGTACAACTTAATGAACTCCGTTCTTTCGTGACCTATCCATGACCCTATCTAATTGATTTCATATTTAACGATGTTTGTACGGTGTGGGCGGACGTACAGCAAATAGTTATTATGGACAAGAACTGGTTGGTAATATTTGAGCAGTGCAGGTGTACCTATTGGGTCGTCCAATATTCCCCCAGTAGACTCAACTTGTCCTCGAACTTTATACTAAATACAATTTCTTCGAGACGTTTTCTAGAATTGCTGGCGTTGTTATTTAATTATTTCGCTATAGGTAATATGAAAGGCCAAATGTTACAGAAGTTACTTTGCTTCCTATCGTAGTTTTTCTTAATCTTTGTGGGAATGCGCCTTTCTTTATTGTGCTGTCTGATACTTCATTTCCTACACAATAATAGAAATTTTACCCTAAGAGTATTACGTATTAGCGTACGCGATAAGTTCTTATTAATACCTACATCTGTATGTAAATCAATTGAGATATATTCTTCTTTCGAGTTCGAACTGTATTATTCCCGACCAGAAGGCATGGCCCTCTGGTTGGCCTCGAGATGGTCCTCCCGCGTGCAGGTGAAAAAATTGAAAGCGTAAAATGGAACCTACGAAATCGCAGTGCAGAAGGCGTAGTTACAATTCACAACACAATACATATTTGTGACTTCCGATGTGTGCGAAAAGTAAGGCTGGGACTATACGATGACGGTTCCAGCGACGGTTCGGTTCAGGTACCGGCCGTGTAGTCGACTGCATTCAAACTCATGCGTTGCGCTCAACCAAGCTCGTTCGTTCGTTGCTCGTTCCAAGCTAAACCGTCGACGTGTAGTCGACAGCGCATTTTTGTTTGAGTTTATATGAAGCACCGGTTCCATGGAACCGCTCGATACTGGAACCGTCGTCGTGTAGTCCGGGCCTAAACGTCACCGTAGATTGATCAACCACTCGATGATGACGCGACCAATCAGTGACCGCTCGCATTTCACCCTGAAAACTCCCCCACCTATACCAAATAACCATTAAAACAGGCGATATCGGTAGCTCTCATTGATTTCGATTGATCGGCTTGACTGACGTCTGACGACCTCCAAGGTCGGCTTCCCAAGCGCTGCCGCTTGCCACAATGCAATTATTGTGCTGCCTGGCTGCCTATCAAATCAGGGGTTGCTATCGTTCTTAGAAATCTAATTATACCGTAACAATGTCTGTGAGCGAAATGTTTTTGGAGTTTATATTACTCGTCACAGTTGAACAGCTTTCCCTCAACGAAAGTATCAGTAATTTAACCATTTAATAAATTAGGTAGGTAGGTAACTTTATTTAATTAAAATGTTCAGGTTTTGACGCGGTTTATCTTAGTTTTAATTCTACTAGAAAGATTTCCAACACGGCAAATCCTTGAAGCAAACTTGCCGAGTATGATAATCGTTCATATTTTTTTCGAGTTCTTTTGTATTCATTCATAAAGTCGATTAAAGCGGTGATTAGGGGCCGAGCCATGAATATTGAATGAGTGGAGGTGGAGGGTGTTTGGATGGAGAACGCAGGTTTAACTGGGTCATTGGTCAAGGTCCATAATGTGTCATGCTATCCTGACCTGCCTGGGTGGGGCCCACCTACATTCATAACAAACCCGTAAAAACATGAACAATATTAGTATATTCGAGTAGAAGGTAATCTAGACACTACGTTAGTTATTACTTATTATAATGAATCATGTTACTAATTACAATACTTATGTTTTTATACTTTGAAAAATCTAATGATACAACACCAGCACACGGTAAATATAGAAATAAAGATCCGAGCCCATCTTATCACATAAAGTAAACATAACGGAAACCAATAAATAAAACAAAGATGAAAACGGAACTAGTTGCGACAAGAAAAGTGTGGCAAAATTAGAATGAACTGCCAATATATAGAAAGAATTCGTACCTACCATCATAGACTACCGAAGACCTAAAACGTACCTAAGATTCTTAGGTACGTCTTAGGGCTTCGAATTTCGTCTGATCGTTAGGAAACGTGCCAAAGACGATGTAGAATTGTGACAATAAATAAAACCGTTCGGTTTCAAGAATTGAAACCATTAAATTAAGCGTGGGGATTCCCTTGCGGTAGAATTTCACTGCGTCGTGTCCGCGGAAAAGTCCAACCCAAGTACACAACCGGTCAATCAAGGAAAAAGGGCATTCGTGTCAGTTCAACCTTCAGGAATCAACTATAGATGTATGTACATACGAACTTTAGTGCTTTGTAAACAATGTATTACAAAATGGCGCTTTCTGTGAAACTGGATGATTTTATTACTAATTAACAAACTACTAGTCATATTATATGTAAATTGTATAAGCAAATTACAGATTTAATTTAATTTAATTTAATTTAATTTATTTATTAGGTAAACACAACAGATTACAACCATAGAAATTACAGAAAAATCAATATAAAGTTATGAGCTAGGTCGTAACCCTTAACGTGTAAACACAGCATGGTTATATAGTAGAAAATTGATTGTTGTACAATATTGAGTTATGAAAAAATACTATTGAATGTAATGACTAAAAAAACTTATGCCTATTTGAAAAATAAAAATAATAAAGTAAAGACTATAAAGTAGGTGCGTGGATAGCTCACTTGAGGACATCCTCAACCCAGATTGAATGGTTCTATTTAATTTTGTATTATTTTTACTTAAATCTTATCCATGTATAACATAGGTACTGATATGATATATTGCAATACCGACAAGGTCTAAACTATGTAAAACACCAACATCTTGTATACTCATAGTTTAAGCAATAAATAAATGATAATGATATGTTTCTCTCCGTTAAAAATGTACATGACATCCCCGGAATACCGGTCTCTAGTATATACGGGCACCGGTACTAAAAACCGGCATTCCGGGGTGTCATATACTATTACACAAGTTCAGATTTGTTACTAATAAAACTTGAAAAAAAGTAACAAAAAGTATATATACCAAAACAATTGATCGTTAGAAGATTTGCAACAATGGAACTGTCAGCAAGACTCTACTTCGTTACTTCAATGGGATACCTTTTTTACACCAAGGGTAAATCCACAGTAGATATACTTGTTCCCAGATAACTCCTCGGAGTCAGTACCAGATAGAGTTTTAATAACACCCCCAACAAAGAATATGTCACATACAGTCTATTGCAGGTTCACCTACCCTAAAACGGTTTTAATGGTGGTATGACCTATTTCTACTGCAAAGCAGTAATGCGTATTGATGTATTCTAGTTTGAAGGGTAAGAGAGGCAGCATAACCCTATAATGACAATATAGTGAGGTGAGATGCTGATGAGGTGAGATGTGACCGTAGGCGAGAGTGACTTGCTCATCTGCTCTCCTAATGCAATAAAAAAATGTTAATCTGAAATAAACCACATTACAGGATCTTATGATTAAGATTTCATCGAAGGAATTTGAACCACTCTCAACTAAACAACAAACCTGTACCGCATATGCTCAAAGCAGTTCTTTGTAACACTATCACATACGCCCGTCCCCTAAAATGGTAAAGTAATAGCTTATTTAGTCATGTTACGTTAGTTAACTCTCCACGGCGACCTTCTAATGAATACCATTTGATTTAATAATTTAACGACGCACTCGTCACGCCCGCTAAAGGCCCATCTAATGACTGTATGTCACGATAACCGTATCTTAAAAGTAACGGGTGTCGTTGTGATTTTTAATTGATTGCATTTTAATTGAAATCCCGTTAATTATTATGTATGTTGTTCTTTAGATATATTTAATAAAAATTCGTTCTGAAATCTGTAGTAGGTATTCTAATTTTATATATACTCTGATATTGTTATCTTTTGATGAAATACTGATCTAGTTCATCGACCCGAAGTGGATCTGGGTTGAAGGTGGTGTGACGCTATGCAGATTCCACCCTTTGACCTATTTCTGCCGCAAAAAAGGAATGCTTTTCGAATCGAATTGAAGGGTTAAGAGAGCCTGCGTATTTACCGGCACATGAGGCAGTCCATATGTACGGTTTCGTACATTAGAACAGATGTGTTTGTGGTTATAGTTGAAGTTAGTTGTTGAGAGCGCAGCAGGGAAAGATCACTTTTAAATAATGTAAAACGTTTAATGAAATAATAACAATTGTTCTAGGTGGCGACTTCTCTCTGTCAGTTCTTACTGCGCTCTAAAGTAAATGTTTAAAATTGGTTACATGAGTCGCGGCTAAAGTAGGTTGCCGACCAAGCAATATAAAACTGTACGTGTGAACCGTACACCATATAATCGAAAACCTTTTAATAACTTTATAGTTACGTAAGAATTGAGAGGTATAAATAATGGTCAACTCTAGTTCATAATTTGTTGTAGCTGTAGTAGCTGGATACATGTAGTAAAGACTCGAACAAACACATACAAATGTACACACCCCTTTCACCCTTTCACTCTCTTCTACACAAACACGCTCACACACATTTCCAATAAACACATCCATACACACACACACACACACCAAAACTTATTTCTCCCTATAGGCGTTGTTTTAAAAATTGGCAGTATGTTTTTTTTATTGGACTTTTTGTTTTTAAATTTAAGTGCTGTAGATTTTGTAATAAATAAATAAAAAAATAATGTTCGCACTTCGCAGGGTCAACTCAATCTTCCCTTACCTACCAACTAATAAGTCCACACCTCAAGTTCGTCAATTCTAATTAACGTCTATGTTATGGGCTTATTACATTTTACTGAATCCAGTCTGACTGAATTCAGCTAAGTGTAAATGCATTCAGTACGATTAGTTATTATAGCTTGAACGAATCCATGTCCACAAAATTAAAGCACACTCATTTTCTCTGACACATTATTCCTTACTAACTATAGAAATTCTATACTTATACCTATTGTAATTGATTATTATTATTTTTTATTTCCATTCTCTGCCGGTGTACAAGACTGTACCTAACTATTATGTTTCATTTTAAATATTTGACAGACACTATAACTAAAACTTTTGATTTATTCAGTTTGAATTCATATTATTGTTAGAGTATATTTAATACTGCTGTTAATGACGTATCTTGTAACGGTTTCAGTTACTATAAGATAAATAAATACAATACAGTACAATACGATTTACAGCCCGTATCAGAACGCTGTCTAACTGCAACTACGCTGTCTACTACATCATTGACTAATTAGTCAACTGAATTCCATCAAGTGTGATAAACGCTTTAGTAGTGAACTCAGTACATCATCATCATCATCAGCCCATGTCGTCCCACTGCAGGGTATAAGCCTCCTCTCTTTTGTGCCACCCTATACGATCTTGTGCAAGCCGCATCCAGGTCTTCGATGCGACTTTGGTGATGTCATCCACCCATCTAGCTGCTGGACGACCTACTCCTCTTTTCCCTGACCTTGGCCACCACTCAGTGAGGGCTCTGGTCCACCGGCTGTCACCACGTCTAACTCAGTACATACATTCACTCAATCGTTTAAAGTATCATTGCCTAAACACTTACGTTAATAGGCCATTCAAGGCCGGTGTTAATCAAATTATTCTCCTAACTGATTACGAAATTTGTTTAGACTCTTGTTTTAAACATTTGAAAGGCAAACTATTAACTCTGTTAACAATAAAACACAGTTGTTAAGTAACACAATTTTAAAAGCCTTAAACACCACAACTAATATAATTCATAGAGATCTATCAACGGACGGTAAGCTTGCGGGAACGAGAATGTCTGTAAAGAACGCCAAATTTTACCATTAGGCGTATAATTATACCAATATGGTACGTGGCACTCCATTCTCTCTGCCTACCCCGCAAGGGTCATATCGTGATGATTTTTTTAGTCTGTCAGAAAATAATATGGCATGTAGGGTTGATGCAAATTTTTATAATTTTTTTTAAACTACGGTTTTCCTCCCATTATTGGGGTGAGTTTACCATACTATTATTATTATATATTTATAGACTTCTTAGTTTCATTTTGTAGATTTCACAGTTCACAGTTTTTACACAGTCAGTCATTGTTATTTATTTAAATTAAATGTTTGCACTAAATCATTGTTTTGTAATTAGATTAAAATTAGGGTTATTTATCACTGCTTTTTAAACCAGTTGTCTAGTCTATTTTTAAAGGAGTTCACTGAAGGGACAACAACATCGCAATTACTTTAGGTAGGTATTCCAGGATTTGAATTTGACCCTACCTGTATCTAGATAGGTACATGTTATCGTATAATGGTCTGGTAGCACCCCTTGACAGCTCTTATTTCTGGACAAGCTTTGTGGGAGGATGCGATGGATCTATTTATAGTCAGAACCCGTAGGTGGAAATATTTATTGATTTTCAAGAGCTTTCTATCCTTCGCTAACTAAATCATAAGCATCTAGAATAATCTAGATACATCTGCTTTAATACACCATGTATTACTTCCAGCCAAATGAGCTTTAAACAACGTTTTTTTTATTCTTCTTCTATTGCAAATACTTTAATATATAATTACTCTTTTAAATGTTACAGTTCGTAGCTATTTTCTAAATTATTTGGGGACAACTTCAGCCTTTACTTATCTTATCTTATGACAGGGGGCCGGGAATAACCCCAGCGGCACTTCGACCCTTGAGGATCTTTTGTGCCTACCCGATTTTACACACTGGTCATCTCAGTGTGTAGATTTCCTCACGATGTTTTCCTTCACCGTTAGAGCAGTCGGCAAATGTACGTAAGTCTTCGAAAAATACGAAAAACTCATTGGTACATGGTACTGCACGGTTTCGAAACCAGACCTCCCGCATGGGAGTCCGGTGTCCTAGCCATTAGGCCACCGACGCTCTTCCAGCCTTTACTTAATTTGGTATTAGTTGCTCGATATTATTATCACGATTTCGGAGTTATACGAGAGGCTACCAAAACAATCTATAATAGTGTCAAATACAAAGCCGGTTTTCGTATCCGAATATGCCGCTACCGCTGGCGTTACAAACATATCTACATGGAAGATGCATAGCCTAACCCACGCGCGGCTCTGATGCAAGTAAACACATCTGTCCTAGTTTCTTACCCTGTATATACGATGCATTGTTTGTTTGTTTGCATGCCACAACTCAGCATCTTGGCGCACCTCACTTTGAAACCTACCCAGGATTTATAGCTCTGTTAACGAAATATACATAGTGTCAGCTCGAACGCGCTGTAATAGTAGTTTATGCAACGGCCACGTAATGATAGAGATTTTAACATGAGAACTGTACCTCACATACACACTAATATCCTCATTCATACAACACAACACGCACACACTGTTGCTTTCTTCGTCCGTGCAGTCACTGAGAGGCCAGCTGAAAATCAGCGCTGTGACTTGCCTCAGCATTATGCTGAGCTGGTGTACCCTTTTTGGCACTGTACCACACCAGATGTTCTGTGCTGCATGTATTAAACTTTGCATACTTCTGTATTCTGGTGTTTACAGCGCTAAATAAACGATTTCAATTTTCAATTTCAACTGTTTATGAAACGAAGCGATGCTGCGTTTAATAGATCGTTCAGGTGTTAAAATCGCCATTACGTGCGTTGCATACAATACTTTTTCTACGACCATGAAACATAAACAGAAAATACAAACCATTACGGAGACTTCAAGACAAGAAGCAATGACAGTTTAACATGTTATTGGTAACTATGAAAACCGTAGATATGTGTGACGTATTGTTGACATCGCGCAGGCGCGGGTGTCGAGTTTCTTTATGGCTATAGTACCCAGTAGTTGGATAGTGAAATGTAGTGCATTTAATACGAAAGAGTTCTTGTATGCAGTGCCATACAACAAAGAAAAATATACATATTGCAATTGATAACTGGTATTTAATATTTCATTAAATTAAAACACTATTTTCACACGATCATGACGAATTATCCTCTTTATGTTATTGATGTAGTTGTGGATGGATTGTGGTTTTTTAATAAACAAATTACGAAATGGGAGTAGAAAAACATAATTTATTTTAGGTATAGATTTGTCATTTTTATTGCACTAGAAACATTAAGTACAGTGCTCGTTGGGTATTGATTAGATGTATTGAGATTTGAGAGAGTTAACTTTTAGACCGGATTATTGTTTGTTAAAGTCATTGGTTTAGATATTTTTTTCCATTGATCTGGCTGAAATATGATTTTGACTCGCTCGGCAAAGAAAAAGTTCTGTTGAGTTTGAATGGTGATGGTATTAGAAAGTAAATACAGTGTTATTTATTATAATAAGTACAGACAGACGGAGACAACCTCATTATATTATACTATATGTAGATGTAGTCGCGTGACGAAAAATTGAAATCATTAGGGATTTAGTAATGCTTTACTAAAATCAGAAAGATGATTGACATGTTTTGTTATTGTTACATATTCTTATAACATACATACATAAACTCACGTCTACAACATAAAATATATAGATCTTGTGTATCCATAATCCCCGAGAAGGTAGATAGAAGAACCATCGACAGGTAGTTCCCACTTTTCGCCGTAAGATTTGGTGGACAAATGTGATAGGTGGCGAGCCTATCGCCGTCTACAGGTGTAGAATATATCCGTAAAATCCCTCAGTCGCCTCGTACACCCACGGGAAGAGTTGGGGCGGTGCTATTCTTTATGGCCGGCACGACACGGAATTCAGAAAAAGAATTTCCGGATAATTACAGAAAGTATAGCATGTGCAGCATTTAACCAGATAAGCAACAAGCCTACTATAGATCTTTTCAATAGTAGTCCTGATTCCGTAAAATCCTTACTTACGAACTAGTTTTCCTCTGCCTATTTGTAGTATACGGTATCTAGATAAAGAGTTGTTTTGTTATTAATTTTACATTAACTGTGGAAGCTTTATAAATTGCTTTTGATTTTATATATGTATATGTAACTTGTAAATAAGGCTGTAACCTACCCAAATAAAATAAAATAACTATACTTGGGTGAAACCTTGAATGTTTACATTTGAGAATCCGTAGATAAGATACGGATAATGGTGTAAGTTAACATGTTTCTATGGAAGTAAGTATGCGTCACTATCTTTAGTTAAAAGGAGTCTTTAGTTAAACGTAGGTCGCATCACATCACCTGTGCAAACTTTACACAGGTTTGCGATGTTTAATGATAAATCATTAGTAGATAATACTTTAGTCATGTTACAAATTAATGAATAATCTTAACTAACTTTTGAAAAGACAGAATGTTTATTACTTCTCATCGTACCTTTACCCACCATTAAAGTAGTCTAAACTCTCCTAAATCAAAGGTTGGCTGGAAGATATCCCTATGTGATGATAAGCCTTTGTACATATTTTAATGTTTTTTTTTTATTTTCTGTGTATTTTATATTAGTACAATAAAGATACTTACAAACAAACAAACACCTTACAAGTTAAACTTTTCATTTCTACGAGATTCAAAACAAGGCAAAATCTTCCTGGTGTTTCAAATGAGATGAGTGACCTACTTTTAATATATCCGCAGTAAACATATGGGTCAAATAAACAGAAACAAAAATAGATCAATCAAAATATGAGTGTATTTAATAGATATAAATAAATAAAAATACTCATTTATTATTTAATGTGTGGCACTGGGATGTAACGAAATGTCGAATGTATCAGTTTAGTGGCAGTATGCCAAGCCTCAGCACTCAAAACACAGTCTTAGGTAATCGTTACGATTGGGAAACTCATAGGTAACATCTATTTTGTTATATTTCCGCTACAAAATCGTTCGTATCGTTTATAAATATCTGATAAACGGTCTTAGGATTGACTAGGTCTTTGAATTAAAGCCTGAATTATTATTGTATTCTGGATTTTGTTTTAGTTGTGGATTTTGCTTCTTATAAATAATAATTATTAGTATTAATTAAATAATTCACGGTTATTATTCGATATTTCTATTAACACTCAATCACTCACTCAAAAAAATTCGACACGCGCGCCTCCGCGTTGTCGACCCTACGTCAAACATGTCTACGGTTTCTATAGTTACCAATAACATGTCAAGCTGTCATGGCGTCTGTTGAAGTCTCCGTAATGGTAGATTGATGAAATTTCATGGTCGTAGAAAAAGTGTTGTTTGCAACGTACGTAATGGCGATTTTAACACTCGAACGATCTATTATGATACTCAGCTTCGCTTCGTTTCATAAACAGTTATTATGTTAAAATCGCTATCATTACGTGGCCGCTGCACTAACTACTATATAGATATCATATGAGATCAACTCTAGGGCATCACTCGCTAAATTAAAAAAAAAACTTCGCTAAACGAAAAGTCACCCTCACTTTTATAGAATCAAGCATACGAGTGAGCGTGATAGTTTTCATTAAACATTAACGTTAGCGTCAAAACGGAATCGACGCCGTCGATTCAGTATAAACTAAACGTTTTAATAGAATGCACAAATACGTTACTGTTCGATCGATCGTTGGCTCGATCGGAACTTAATTGAAATTGTGTCGTTAGTGGACAGTAGCATACGAAACACGTCATAACGATGCAGTTTAGATTCTATTTAGTTACGTTATATTTAGTGGAATCGATCTCCTGGTCATGTGTAGTAAAATTATGGACGTTTATACGTTGCCCTGTACCCTAAATTTGTTATTTTGCAGTTAAGTTCCTGTTTACATGGTTCAAGTTAGTAGCCTGGCTGCGCTTGCACAGTGTGAATATTGGGACAGATACTAATTATTCGTTCGTGTGCAACGAGTTACGGAAAATTCTAGAAAAAAACTTAGTTACCGTCACTGTCCAACCTCTTTCCGGATTTCACACTACTTTTGATACATGCTGTATAACAGAGAGAGAGAGAGTGTAAGGAGGAAGCTTTACAAATGAAACCACTAATTGCGTTCACATTGACCTTGGCGGTTGACCTTACCGCGAGGTCAGGACATTGGCATTTAAAACTCGGTAAATACGCTTCACATGTAGTACGCCGCTACTAGCAAATCAACTTTTACTTTAGTGTGCCTCGCTTTAGGCGTGTTGTTGACCTGTGAAGCCATGATTTTACTATTGGCCACGCCTTTTCAGTATAAATTACGTAAGTACGAGTATGTACCTAAACCTATGTGTGAAACTGAAAAAAAGCTAGATATCTAAGCAAGATACAGACCAATGGCCCATGGTTCTGCAACGTATAGTCTATTGAGTTGTCTGACCGCTATTGTCAGAGGCCTACGGGAGGCCTGAACAACTCTGATAACAGTGTGACTAATCACACTACAAGAAAAAGAAGACAGCTTTCCAATTGTAAAACAATAACTTTTGACGGTCCATTCATATTTGTTGACTGGAATATTCGCTGTCTTCGACTCGATCACGATCTTTGCTGGTTTCAAATCCTTTCATCTCACTCTTTGTCATCTTTGTTTAATAAATACAGCTACATTGCTTTTAAGGTTTCTCTGGTAGAATTGTAGGTAGAGTCTATTTTATTTATTGAAAGTCAGTCACAGTACATATCTTTTCCGTGTTCGGTGTGTGGAATAAAAGATTAAATCGGAATGTGATCAATCACCTTTTCACGTGACACTGACAAATGACAGTTTTAATAACAGCTCTCTAACTCATTCATATCGAAATATTACACTTGACTGAATTCAGTCGATAAATGAAACAGGCTTCTGTTCACAGGTTGTAAATCGCAGACCGTACTGAAACCGTATATTTATGGTATACACATTCACACGCAAAATAGGCGCTGAAGACGTCGAGTTGCGGAAACCATTCCGTACATTACATTACATTTACATGGTATACACATGATGTGCCTGAGACTGATACTGCGTATCAAATGGCAGGATCGCGTTCCAAACACAGATGTCCTGCGTCGATTCGGGATGCTTGGGATGGAGGCATTGATCACGAAAAACCAATTAAATGCCTGCGACATACCAACTGAGCGGTGGGAAGAGCTCGCGTCACGGAGGCCGAGTGGCGTACGCGTGTCAGGAAAAGTGTAGCCCAGTTTGAAGAGGCCCGTCTAACTATTCTTGATACCAAACGCCATGTAAGGAAAACCCGCCCAAAGCCTTCCTACCACTACACATACAACAGTGCCGGACAACTCTACTGCGATCGCTGTGACCGGGTCTTCAAGAGCAAGTTCTGATTCGCCAGCCACATTCGAGCGCATGCTAGGAACTGAAGGGGGTCGTCGTCGTGTTTTATATATATATATATATATATGTATTTTACTTTACTGTATATATATATATATATATATATATATATATATATATATATATATATATATATATATATATATATATATATATATATATATATACAGTAAAGTAAAATACACTTTATTGCACAAATATAAAACAACAAACATGAGATAGAAAAGGAAATAGTGAAGTACAATTTAGGCGGTCTTATCGCTAAGAGCGATCTCTTCCAGGCAACCTTCGGGCAAATGGTTTCGAGAAAGAGGTAGAAGGTGAGCAAAGTTTATGGAATACGTATATTGATACTTAAAAACGCCCTAATGCTGGAAGTAATACCTAATTAACCACATCATTCCATGTACATATTTGGAGAACTACAGCAAACTCATCTCAATTTATAGCTGAACCTATTGCCGCTTCAAATATTTTGTATAGTCCAAAAGTCTAAAGACCTGTTCAGCAGTAGACTTCATTACAAGCCGGTGCCCATGTCCATCTCAGTCTGACCAGTAGCAAACACGTTGGTTAGAGCAGCACCGTCATTTCCTCTTACAGCCTAATGGCAAGTTACTAGCCACCGCTAATTAGCTCTAACTACAGCGATAATCATTATCTCGCTCGCTTCTGTTAATTGCCATTCTCATAATATCCTAGGGCGTTTGGTTTTTGCAAGTGTAAGTAGACATAAGGCTGTTAGATCGTTTATTAACTTAACCAGTTTATGAAGTATTATTTAACACTCGCTTGATCATTAATTTCGGCTAGAATTTTGGCGACTTCCTTTAAATGTTCTAATACTCCGATTTGGTTACGGTTTTTTATGGTAACCTAAATCTGCAGGTTTGTCTACATATTGTATCGTTTCTGGATATAAATTTATTTTATTTTTGTTTTTATTTATTTTTGTTACCAACGTTAACAAAATTTTGAAGAACATCTTGGAAATCTTCGATTTCAAGACTTAATTTCTTACGAAAATCCTAGAATAGAACATACTTTACATAGAACAGTTTAGTAAATAAAAAAACTAGTAAAGAATGGCTATGATTTAAACATTTTAATATACTTTTCAAAAAGTGTCAAGTACCCTATTAACAACATTACTTACTACTGAGTGTGCAACTAAACGTGCCAGATTTACGTGTGAGTATTCAACACCAGAAATAGATTTCGCGATTTGTAATTTGGGGTAAAAAATCTCCGTAAAAACCATGTCGGCTATGGTTAATAAAATGAGCTAGTTTTTTTGGATGTATGTAGCAGACAGCAGACTGGACGTAGGTGGAGCTTTTGTTTAGCTTTTTTCTAACATTTTACTAATTTAGTATGGCACCGGCACTACAAAGTAATCAAAAAAATATGCTCTACTGCGAAATCTTCAAGGTTAGTCTACTAACCAAAAAAGGAGAACCTCCTCATTAGGAATTAACAGGAAATACGGTTTTTCATTTTAATATACATAACACACATTAAAAACCGACCTTTGGGCATTTTTCATTGAAATCTACATAACCACAGATTAAAAACGGAACTGTGGGCAGGTCTCAGTTACTTATTTCTTGTCTTTGATAGACAACAATTGAATTTTGCAACATCATCCTCGTCATTGTTGACTTTATACGACTAGCAGACGAAAGTATAGAGATTGTTGCAGGTAACAGTATAGAGATTACTGGTGTTACAAACTCTTTGTCTACACCACCAGTGGTAGTAATACAGGAAGATCTGCTTAAAAGGTTTCACTTATTCATAAAATAAAAAAATATTTATTCTTGCTCTATATTTCTATCCGTTCGGACGGAGTTCTGTTCAAAACCACTATGGATCTTGTGGTTGGATCCAAGGCTTTCTTTCCTATTCAAAATCGTATTTAAAATCGGCAAATGTAAACTGGGTTGTCATTAACAACTCTATACGTTTTTGTCGATTGCTGAAACTTTAGAAAAAGTGTAAATATAACCTTTTGAACAGACCGTAGGCAGTCATGTTTATTTTCGTTACACCTTAACAGTTATATGAGTATTCCTTGTTCGAATACGTCTACGTTTTTTGCGCAGCCATTGTTCCATTGCGCCGGTGCGCCGGCGTCGATCGATCGCGCAACCGCGCGTGATTGAGAGCAAAACAAACTCTTGTATTTACTCGGCGTTCCTAGAACCGTCAGCTCCAATTCCGTGTTTTCAATGTTGTTATAGTATTCCAGTCTGTATTGTGTTCGATTTAAATCATGTCTAGACGACGCAATGATTTTTTTGTTATACTTCAGTTATTTAGATCTAGTACCTATACAGGCTGTCCCATGAGTCAACGTCAAGTCTGCAAGAGGTGATAGGCGCTGGCCTCGAAAGACCAGCACCGAAAGACAATATTGAAATAACCTTAGTTTAGCATATAGGGTTCATGAGCATCTATCTTGTTCATGGATTAAAATGGTTTTATACAAAAAATGATTTTATTAAATACATCATGCATGACTGGTATGTGGTATGCATCATGGATGGTATAAGGACGCCGAGGATAGGGAAAAATGGAAAGGAGGAAGGGAGGCCTTTGCCCAGCAGTGGGACAGTCTATAGGTTACTTTAAAAAAAAGACTGATATTTTGTGGTAATGGAAGACCGTTACCACAAAATATCAGTCTTAAAATATCAGGGTCTGGAAGACCAGACCCTGATTCTGAAGAGTTGTTGTCATTTTTTCAAAATTTAGGAAAATTAATTAATTAATTACGGATACTACTGTTACAAATGTAGGTTTTAGTAACACATTTGTTATAAGATTTCATTTGGTGAAGATTTGGGGAGTTATTTTTAGCTTTATAAAGGCAGCCTCTGTTCTCGTGTCTAGACGACCAGTGAATTTTTATTACTTACTTAACTACTTCGTATATTCTTGCAAACCAGTCTGTGAGACCGCTACCACAAAATGTCAATCATGAATCATGATGTATTTAATAAAAGCTTTTTTTGTATAAAACCGTGTCGTGCCGGCCATACATAATAGTACCACCCCAACTCTTCCCGTGGGTGTCGTACGAGGCGACTAAGGATCTTAATGGATACTATTCTACACCTAGTAGACGGCGATAGGCGGCGATAGAAGTTTGTCCATCAAATCTTATGACAAAAAGTGGGAACTACCTATGGTGAAGGTGGTTCCTCTGTCTGCCCCCTCGGGGATTATGGTCGTGAGAGTTATGCTATGCTATTTTTTGTATAAAACCAATTTAATTTTTTTTTTAAATCTCAGTTTAGAGGCTTTGGTATCCGACAAGGTAACCATGTCAGCCTCGTTAGGGTCACTAAGGAAAGGGAAAGGAAGCTCAAGTATTATAAGAGTCAGCCCTCACTTTGAAAGCCAACTTAGCAAACAACAGTAAGTGTTTCATATTATCAGATAAGGGCTGACTCAAAATAACATTGAGCCTCCCATTTTGGAGCCTATTGAGGCTAAATTTCTTCCTCTCAATTTTCAACAGGTCACACTCCATTAGGAAGTGAGTGAGGTCATCTATTTTGTTGCAGTTGGTATAAAACGGTGATGCAGCTCTTCACAATTTTTAATTTTATAAAAGCATTTGTATAAAACCATTTTTAATCCATGATAGATGTGGTAAAGAAAAAAGCCCTATGCTAAGCTAAGGTTACATCATCAGCAGCCTACTCTAGTCCACTGCTGGACATAGGCCTCTCCCAGGGCGCGCCTGTGCTATCCATGGGCGGAAATGCCATAATCGCCACGCTAGGCCTGCGGGTTGGCGATCGCAGTAGCCGGGTCGCTTGCCCCGATGACGCTGCTGCCCGTCACCGTGCTTCTGGTATTTTGACCCAGCCAGAATTTGAGTGGTTATACCGCCACTAGTCGGTCGCCAGGGACTCGTTCGTTAATCGGCAGGATGCACCACGTGCAGGTGAGTTTGACATTTGGAGGTCTAGATGTTGGTGACCCCCCTTACATCCCATTTCAATATTATTTATGGAAGCTAGGACAATTTGCACACCTAGCAAGATAGATAGATAAAGAATCTGGAAGTATTTTCCCAAGCTGATAAGTAATTTGTCACTGGTACGCCCCAGCATAGACCTTGTTACGCAAATATATCTCAGCTTTCTATTCTACATTATTTTTACGATTGTAACGTTGCCAAATTGGTACAAACATAGGTAGCCTAAGTGAGTATAGAATACTTACCAACAAGTCGATAGCATTACTAACTGCTGAGAAAACAGGCGTGACATACATACATGGACGGACACCGATGTCTTACCATTTGTGTTCCCCTTTTTCAGGTTAGGTACGGAACTCTAAAATGTTATAAATTACAGGATTTATCTCAAAAAAGTAGAACATTCGCGCGCCTTGAAAATCTACGGAAAGGAATCATGATGATGAGACGCTCCGAAATCGTGCTGAAATTCAGCTCCAGCTCTGCACATTGTGTTTATGATTGTATTCATAATTATTGTAAGATATATTTATTTCAAAACATGTGTTACTGAAAGTTTCTTGCGCCGCACATAGCACATTTCGAAGCGGTGGTAGAGTTAAAAAGAATGACGTTGTAAAATGTACTGTAAGATTAAGTATCTTACAATAAAAACATTTTGATTTGATATAATTTGACGTATTCAGGAAAAATACCTAAAATTCTTATTAGAAACTGAAGAGTATGAATACATACGAGAACAAAATAATATTCCTCATTAATTTCATAACATTACAGCTTCAATCGATAAGTGCATGGAGGAAACAGAAACACTGGCGTCATAACGACCTATTAGTCATATTACTCACTCACTGCGGAAACTTAAAGTATGGCCATTCGTTACGTAGTGATTACCTACCTACTAATAATAATAATATATGCCTTTATTTTATTACGTCACATCTTCTCGTCGCCCATACCTCAATGTCTAAAGACAAGAGTCTTTAACCAGTGCGTCCTACCAGTAATGACCTACGGAGCCGAAACGTGGACACGGACGGTGCGACTGGTTCACAAATTGAAAGTCGCTCATCGTGTTATGGAAAGAGCTATGCTCGGAGTATCTCTGCTGGATCGAATCCGAAATGAGGACATCCGGCATAGAACAAAAGTTATCGACATAGCTCATAAGATTAGCAAGCTGAAGTGGCAGTGGGCCGGTCACATCTGTCGCAGAACCGACAACCGCTGGGGTAGACGAGTTCTGGAGTGGAGACCGCGTTTGGGCAAACGTAGTGTGGGACGCCCCCCTGCTAGATGGAGCGACGATCTGCGCAAGGTGGCTGGCAGCGACTGGATGAGAAGAGCCGAAGATCGGGCTCAATGGCGCGCCCTGGGAGAGGCCTATGTCCAGCAGTGGATTAGAGTAGGCTGCTGATGATGATGATGAAGCCTTTATTGCTGTTTTTCTTTTTACAAACTTTCTTATATCAATCTTATATCTATACAATTTTAAATAATTATTTAGGTACATAAGTAATCGGTGTCCGGATTATCTTCCGTCCCCCTCCTCTATAACAGCTTGTGTTCCGACATAGGCCTCCTCTGAAGGCTTCCTTTCTTTCCAATGTTTTGCCCGTCTAGTCCATATAGCACCTGCCGTATACTTTTAATCGTCTTCCCACCTTTTTGACGGTCTCCCTGGGCTTCTTGTAGTATAATATCTCTAGGATACCATTCCGTTATTTTCCTGTTCCACTTTTCTTCCACCTCTCTTATCACATGACCAGACCATTGCCATATGAGTCGTTTTATTACAGTTACATCTACCTACTACTAGTTATCTATTCCCAGTTATCACTTTCATACGTATTGCAAACCTGTTAATAGCCTAGTTTTATTTTTCTCATTTCCTTTACAAACCAGTATAAAGTTATAGCTGGCTAAATAAGATGTAACGTGTAGGTGGTTGCATAAACTGCTTACATCACAGAAACCTACCTCAGGGGCATTGGCAATAATCAATAAACACTACACCTATAGATAGATAGATCGAAACACTTTATTGTACACAAAATCAGGAAAGTAAAAACTACAGGAATAATAGCACGATATGTACAAAGGCGGCCTTATCGCTTAAAGCGATCTCTTCCAACCTCTGAAGTTAATAACCTATTTACAAAACCAACATAAATATTACTTTTTGCTTCAATATTTAGGAAGATAGAAGAATGAATGGATACTTCTTTCTACTTTTCTAGATTTTTTTTAAAGAATTATTTCTTACTGGAAGGAAACTGTAGCGGATCCCCTTTCTTTACGTCTTTAGCACACAAAACGGAATCGGAAGAACCTATAGAAATCTAGAAAACCTTAAAATAGAGGTTAGCTGGAGCCACCGCACTTGCCCTTCTTAAGCCGCCTAATCCCAGATATGTCATACCTTATAGAGTTCGAGGTCTTAGTTCTCTTTAGGTTCGACTACCTCTTTTTCTGTGTTAGAAATGCAGAAAATATCGAGGTTGAATCAAAGAAATATGATCCTAACCATCGGAATAAAGTTGCTCCATAGAAACACGGGAAATAGACACTTTGCATCCATTATCTGTTTCAATATTCATAAGAATTGAGTGAGTGGCAATCACGAAGCATGGTGAACGCGATAGGCGTGTTTGTTCGATATCGAACCTGTTTAAACAATAAGATTTTCTATATAATTATATAGAAAACTTCGGTAAACGGTAAACGCCGTAAATAAAGTAGAATTCTACTTTTTTATGACGATTACCGTTTACCGAACCGACTAAAATACGGCCACCGTGGTGGAATCATGAGATAAGATAATTGATTTCTCCTACAGTTAAATGTGAATAGTCGGATTTTTTAAAGTTATTTATTTAGTTTTCTAATTTTATTTATCAACCATAAAAAGTTACAATTTGACATATTCCACAAAAAACAATTTGTTAGTTGTGAGAATGGTGAGCGCTATTACCGATTTTCCATTCAAAGAAATGTCGAGCACTGCCCTCTACTTAGGTTTCAGGTCCATATAATGACCGCTTTCCTGCGTCCGATTTCCGCTGACCGCTGTCCGCTTCCCAAAATAACCATGTCCCATAAATTTGGTGTATATGCCTGTAAAGGTGGAGTTTAGTGTGACATGTTTATGCAACTATATCTGCAATGTTTGTAATTATTACCTAAACTTTTACACAATAAATCTTATCTTATCTTATCCTCTTTACCTAAAATGGCTATTCCCCAGAGACAATAGGGGTATTGTCTCTCTTTTGCTAAGACGTTACTCAAACTTATCCTTACCTGTTGGTAACAAATATGAAGTGACAATTGTCTCTTGTATCAATTTCGATTTTGCAAGGTTCATTCAATTGAAAGTAAAACCAGAAATGGTTATCACCATGACGCGTCAGAATTGTTTATGAAAGAAATCGGTAATGGAAACTGATAGAGGCAATTGGAAACAATTAAAGTAGCCGTGATCTTGAATTGCTCTGATTGGAGTGCGGTGCGTGTAGGTCATATGAATTAGTACGGATTCTGCACGCTAACATTTCGACTTCCTTAAAGGAGGCTCGAATTAAAACTTTACTGCTAGACAAACACGTAAATGTGATCGAATGAAATACGTTTTTAAGGAATCGAGTTTCCCGTTTGTACTTTGAATGAACACCAATGTACCCCAAGGATAAGCGTTCAGATTTATTGTACGCTAACTTAGATCTCAAAGTAATGGATTTAACATGAAGAGCATAAGCACGACGGCTTCCATGCGATCGTGCGCCAGAAGACCGCCTCCTTGCTGCACAGAGTGGAGGGCGGCAACAATGGCATTCTGAAGATGATAGCGGACAGGTTTGATTGTCCTACAATCAGACACTGGGTTCGTGTGTTGACCGGGTTTGGGTAGGTACCCGATGAACGCACGAACTCTCTGTCATTATCATAGTTACCACATTACCTAACATGTATTTTATAAACAATTACTAACATAGTCTTAAGTACCTGGATTGTTACTAACAAAATTGGATCCCTGTTGTTTTAAAGAATAAATTGATTAATTGATAAAAGGTACTGTATAAACTGTCTAGACTCTACACGAGAACCTTATCTTAATGTAGATACGGTTTTTTTCGTAAAATAAACATTTCGTGTGTGTCGCGTTTCTTATTTTGCTAGTCATACTTTGCCTCGCAAACATAAATTACATTTTAATAAAGTGTTTAAACGGTCGAAATCATTCTTAACTAGTATGGAGATGAATTAACGAGCTGAATCGCGGTCGAAGGCCTTCGGTGACGACATCCGAGTAAAGCTAATAAAATTTATATTGGTGCGCTGTGTTTACGAGCTCCCAAGTTACTGCACAAACTATTGGCAATAATTGGTTTTGCTTCGACACCGCTTGACCTTGGAAACATTAAATGTCGTTTCGGATTTGGAATAGCAAAAGTACACGGGAATGTTCTCGTGACAGCACGAAAAAATATTGGCGCCACTCCAATGGCAGACAAAATGCGGCAGTATCCACGTGCAAAATGCAAATTTATTCTGTGCAATGAGGTTGTACGTTAAAAATTGCAGTGGTTTATTACACGCTTCTGAGCCTGATCTTCATAAATCTCCCCTCGCAGGCTAAATTGCATAGCGTGATAGATTCATTGAACTGAACGTTGCATTTCAATGCAGCGTGTTGTTCTACAGTATTGTTTCGTCAAAGTATTTATTTATGCTGTCAAGACATGCCAGCTCACTTCAAATGTAGCGATGACATGATTCCCCTCACGTTTCTGTACTAAAGTTGTGAACGACCGCCATATTCCCATGCAATATTCTCATGGGGTATAAAAGTCGTCATTCACATTAACTGTTGCTATAAAATCTTAACTGTTTTCACCAGAGCTTTACGTAATCTGTGACATAAATATGACAGGATGCCGATTTTTGTTAGGTCATAATAATATACATAATATATTTCTTTCGATAAAATTTCGACGATAAAACAAAATTATCAACAACTCAAAATCTACTTACAGCGAGTGATGTAACTCTGTAATGGCTGGATCATACTATCTTTTCTTCAGCCTGAGCGTTTTGTTGGACTCTCAATGAGCACCATCAAAACAGCCATTAAGGCTAAAGCCAAGGACCTACATTTGGTGGAGTGGTAAAAAACGACCAACTTAAAACACTGTAAGAGGTTCATTGGAAATGGTGGCACGACTGGGTGTAGAAAAATTTACAACCATAACAGAAGTCTCACCCGTCTCATTGTAGGTTCACAGGCCATTTTGGCACTAAGAGCCTCCTACACAAGACGAGACTGGCAGACAATCCCAACTGTAGAGCCTGTGGTGACACCGTTGAGTCAATGGTACACTTGCTGTGCGAATGTGACTCGTTGGCTGGAAAGCGTATGAGTCTTCTGGGGGTCGCCTACCCGAAACCTGAGGATTATACGCTCCTTCTTGTAAGCTGTATAGCGTACTTGATGCAAATCATCTTTAAGGAACAGAAAGGAGACTAAGGTAAGGGGTGAGCACAAAAGATCCCTGAGGGTCGAAGTCTTAACTTATAAGATAAGATATCTTTTCTTTAAGTCTAGAGTAGAGCTTTATTTTTGTTATTACCCGTTTCTTGCGATTTATGTAATCTAAATTGAAATGTCATCGATAACAAAACAAGTTACTTGGACACTAAGGGACCTTGCTCTAGCCGTTGTATTGCACAAGTCGGAACTAGTTCAAGTCCCAGAAGCGCCTGAAGGCCGCCCTAGTATCCGGTTATGGCACACAATACCTCTCATGATGCAGTTTTTACCCGCGGGTGCGCTTGCGACGTGCTCCGAGGTTTTCGGACGGACGGAGTTTCTATTCGACACGCCTGTTACTTCCTACTTAGATTCAGATTTTAAAGTCAGCGGCTACTCCTTGTCAGTTCACTATTGGCGTTGCCCAAGGCGCGTCTTTGAGCCCGGTCTTCGGATCTTTGCATCAGATACCTACAATGACGCAGTTTATCGCTTCAACTAACGATCATACAACAACATGTGACACCCATCATCACCAGCAGCCTATTAATGTCCCACTGTTGGGGCGCAGGTCTCCCCTTGCACGAGGGGGGTACGGGTCACGATCCGCCGAGAGCGGGCCCAGTGCTGATTGGTGGATTTGACACACCTTCGGAAACTTTTTTTGCAGGTTTCCTCACGACATTTTCCTTCACCGTCAGAGCAGTCGTTAAAAGTACGTAAGTCTTCGAAAAAATCCGAAAAACTTATTGGTACATGGCATAATTTCGAACCCGGACCTCCCGCATGGGAGTTCGGCGTCCTAGCCTAGTGGCCACCGACACTGCATTTATTTAATCTCTGTCATTTAGGTTTACTTGCGGTCGATAAAGTCAACCTTCTAAGTCTTGTAATGAATTATTTCTTGAGCCTGTCTCTATAACTAAACCTTAGATGGCTACTATACGAAGTAACAATACAATACAAATATACAATACAAATATTCTTTATTGCACACAGGACAAAAATACCGGACAGAAGAAAATATACAAAATACAAATACAATTAACGGCAGTAACAAAGACGGATTTTGTATAAAGAATGAATTAGATTGATTTTCAAGACTTAGGTTGGCTAGCTTCTATAGTCTGGAAATTCTAATTCCGACGTCAATTTATTCAGTTGTGACGTCAAATAGAGCGAGAGAAGTGCGATTATCCCACGTCACGGCACCATTCTGCGTCGGCCACATTTTTCTCCAACAATTGCCTCTCACTCCGTTGATAATGCCATTACGGAACGATTAACTTTCAACTTCACTGGCGCTATTGTTTCAACAGTATTTTTGCGTTGAGGGTTAAGGGGTCTGCCTGCAATACATTCTGACCTCAATTTTAACCTTTTACTGACCTGAATCAGACAGAAGTCAAATGTCACATTGTTGAGATGTGATGTTGCTTTTCATACTTCAACGTCAATAACCGGTCAGGGAGGGACAGGGCCCTGTACATTCCGAAGTAAAATTGTTTCTTCATTGGTATCTGGCCTTATTTCTCGCACATACATATAAGCATTATTTAAGTATATATAACAAACATAGGTCCTGTACTTCGTCCTGTTTAAATAGTCTTCAACAACAGGTGATTTGCTATAACTCATAGCTAGTATACACTTTGATTTTAAAGAGTAGAGTAAATAATGGCATCTTTACTGAAATCGAATTGAAATGTCATTGAGATTTGACATCAATATACGGAAAGTCGCCACGATTTAAATTAATCAGACTGCACAATTTTAAACTTATAAACGTAGCTTCCGTAACTAATATAATGGCCGCTGTCTAAATCCTTTGAGACCTTTTTTACGGCCTTCAGCCCGATCACATTAACCGTCATATCAGATAGGTAATGGTCGCACTGTACTCACAAGTCCGATGGGATTACGTTCTAATTCCCAGCTGTTTAACTACACGTAGTAAGTACAACATACGAAGGTCCCGTAATGGTCGCACAGTTTATTTGCGAGGTGGGACGTTTGACGTGTTACACGCGACCTCGTTGTGGACTGTTTATTCTGTCACTCGTATCACCACATTTCTATGTTGCATACTCAATGACAACCCGAGTCCCGTTAACGTGACCTGTAAAAAACACCTCTCCAGAATACTGCAATCTTGGTCTTTACTTGTCATTCTGAATATTTTACTTCTTAAACATGTGAAGGGTACAGAATGTCAATTTGAGTTAATGTTCAGAACATTGTAAGTTGGGGATCTAATTGCTATTCCTATATACTAAATTTTCAAGCTGCAATATGTCAGACATAATTTGATTAATTTTAAAAATTCTTTATTAAATCATAAAGTTACAGTAACATATTAAATTAGATCTTATTTTAATTATGTATAACATAAGTTAAGTTGTTTTATATGCTGTGATCACTTCTAGAAAAACATTAAAAAATATATGTTTGATATGTTTAAACATGATTAACATAATAAAATATATCGCATCACAGGAATTAATTACATATGTGCATTTTATATTTATATTTTTATATTTTATTTATTAATGCATTTTGAGTAATGCCCACTTATTGCATTGATAAGTTACCTAAATAAAGTAGACAATGAACGCATGGAGATAGGTAAGACGGACCGCTGTCATTTTGCAGTGTGACAGTTTTATCATTTTGAAGATTTGCTTATTTACCAACAATTGACGTCAACAAAACGAATTGTTGACTTAAGTATGAGTGAGTATTCTGCATATCAGTTGATTATTTCGAAAAACAACATTGTAAAATAGCAATTTCCACGTAAAACGGTATATTTTATTTACTTCGATAATTGCCAAACTCATAAGTAGTAAATATAGTTCCTTATTTCGAAAAACAACGTTTTAAAATAGCAATTTCCACGTAAAACGATACATATTTTATTTACTTCGATAATTGCCAAACTCATAAGTAGTAAATATAGTTCCTTATTTCGAAAAACAACATTTTAAAATAGCAATTTCCACGTAAAACGATACATATTTTATTTACTTCGATAATTGCCAAACTCATAAGTAGTAAATATAGTTCCTTATTTCGAAAAACAACATTTTAAAATAGCAATTTCCACGTAAAACGATACATATTTTATTTACTTCGATAATTGCCAAACTCATAAGTAGTAAATATAGTTCCTTATTTCGAAAAACAACATTTTAAAATAGCAATTTCCACGTAAAACGATACATATTTTATTTACTTCGATAATTG
Organism: Hofmannophila pseudospretella; assembly: GCA_947369225.1. Taxonomy (NCBI): domain Eukaryota; kingdom Metazoa; phylum Arthropoda; class Insecta; order Lepidoptera; family Oecophoridae; genus Hofmannophila; species Hofmannophila pseudospretella. The sequence goes on from OX376316.1 coordinate 11,888,750, forward strand.
CCAAACTCATAAGTAGTAAATATAGTTCCTTATTTCGAAAAACAACATTTTAAAATAGCAATTTCCACGTAAAACGATACATATTTTATTTACTTCGATAATTGCCAAACTCATAAGTAGTAAATATAGTTCCTTATTTCGAAAAACAACATTTTAAAATAGCAATTTCCACGTAAAACGATACATATTTTATTTACTTCGATAATTGCCAAACTCATAAGTAGTAAATATAGTTCCTTATTTCGAAAAACAACGTTTTAAAATAGCAATTTCCACGTAAAACGATACATATTTTATTTACTTCGATAATTGCCAAACTCATAAGTAGTAAATATGGTTCCTTATTTCGAAAAACAACGTTTTAAAATAGCAATTTCCACGTAAAACGATACATATTTTATTTACTTCGATAATTGCCAAACTCATAAGTAGTAAATATAGTTCCTTATTTCGAAAAACAACATTTTAAAATAGCAATTTCCACGTAAAACGATACATATTTTATTTACTTCGATAATTGCCAAACTCATAAGTAGTAAATATAGTTCCTTATTTCGAAAAACAACATTTTAAAATAGCAATTTCCACGTAAAACGATACATATTTTATTTACTTCGATAATTGCCAAACTCATAAGTAGTAAATATAGTTCCTTATTTCGAAAAACAACATTTTAAAATAGCAATTTCCACGTAAAACGATACATATTTTATTTACTTCGATAATTGCCAAACTCATAAGTAGTAAATATGGTTCCTTATTTCGAAAAACAACGTTTTAAAATAGCAATTTCCACGTAAAACGATACATATTTTATTTACTTCGATAATTGCCAAACTCATAAGTAGTAAATATAGTTCCTTATTTCGAAAAACAACATTTTAAAATAGCAATTTCCACGTAAAACGATACATATTTTATTTACTTCGATAATTGCCAAACTCATAAGTAGTAAATATAGTTCCTTATTTCGAAAAACAACATTTTAAAATAGCAATTTCCACGTAAAACGATACATATTTTATTTACTTCAATAATTGCCAAAGTCATAAGTAGTAAATATATCGGTCGTTTTCCTGAGAGCTCAGAAACCCAACGACATGTTTATCAGATGCAGCCGTCTTCCATCATTACCTCTGGCAAATAAGGATTAGTTTATGACTATAATCTACGTGTCGGATCTTCCGCGAGTCATTCCGCATACAATCCGAGCACGAATTTCTCCAGGCGCATGCGCAGAAAAGAAAGCGAATAGAATAACGGTACCGCGCAAATAGGGTTGTCACTTGACACCTCAATTTATGCTGTTTGATATTTGACATTTTAACTGCAGTGGATTTTTAATTACATAATAGACTAAAGAACAGATAAATACCACTACTACAACTTACCTGGATATAATGCTCGTCTTTAAAAAAAATAGTTGTTTGGAATTTGTTCTAAGACGCACTATATCGACTTTTATACGAGCGTATATATGTCTACTATATTTATCTACTTTTCTCTCTTAATTTTCAGAAATTGAAAAGATAACAATCCATTTTATTAATCTACTTTAATCCATTTAATATGAAAAGAAAACATGAAATGTATTTAATCGACAGGAACGCAGTCAAACCGAAATCCCTGTAAGTAATTAATAGAAAATATCTCATTAGATATCGATCTAACTTTTCTAACGTCGTTTCTATATTTTTTCGGGTGACCTGACTTCCGTGTATGTGACAACCCTGGATGCGACTGCGCATATAATTACGCATATTTCGCTTTAGCCGCAGATCCGTAACCGCACCGACATGGAATCGATGACTGTTCGGCACTTTCCTTTGACATAATGACATAAATTTTTGTACAAAACTCAAGGTTAGATTTTTAAAAACGTATACGTACCATAAACATACAAAGATGTTCTCTATATGATACGTGCTTAGGCACTTAAGTTTTCAGATCATGATAAAAACTATCTATCATTATGGCGTGACAAACAAATATCGGTGATACAAAAGTGTCAGAATTCAGAATATTGTTAATACTCCGTGTATTCCTATAATTTATTTTGTTTTGTATTTACTAGCTGTTCATCAAAACTACACCTACCTAATTAAATTAAACACCTGCAATACTACATAGCTAGTAACTAATAATTAACATTACTAGAACATTTTTTCATCGATCGGGATTGGATACGAACTTGACCTGTATTTGACCATAATTTCACTGCAAAATTTGAAGAAATTCTGTTGAGTTTGAAAGGAGTTGAAGTATTACACACAGACATAACGTAACTGTAGTATTTCACAGATTTTATTATTATTGTGTTTGTTGTTGTTGTTGTTGCTGTTGTTGTTGTTGATGTTTTTTCAAGCTTTGTAAGGCCACTTACAGGACAGACATGTCCAATCTATTCTTAAATTGGTTTATAGTTTTAGCATTCACAACTTCCTCGCTCAGGTAGGGGTAGGCCGTTCCCCGGGATGACTATACCCGGTTGATTAAGAGTAGGGATGTTACGGAGGTGGTTTTACCGGAACCGGAGTCGAAACCGAAGGTTTTAAATTTGATTTATCGGAGTCGGAACCGGAGTTGGAACCTGTTTCAGAACCGGAGTCGGAGGTAGAAGAGAGATGTTCAGAAGAGATGTTTTAAACCGTTTTTAAATTTTTATAGCTGAACTGGCCAATATTTTTATGATGACGTTTCCGGCAATAAAACATTCCTTTATGTAGCCCTAAACTATTTAAATAAATATTGATATTTGAATATGTTTGCTCACAAATCTTCGGTATAATCTCTGATTCAAAATTATCGGAGCCGCAGTCTGAATCGGAGGTGTAAAATCAATCGGAATTTCCGACCTTTCAAAGTCGGAGTCGAAAGCTCTGTAACATCCCTAATTAAGAGATGATGTTTTAGCAGTGTATTGGCCAATTTGACAGGAACTTAGAGTTTTTTAATTCCATGAGCTCTTTTGTATTTTTATTATCTACTGAAACTCTATTTGACTATTGGTATTTTTAATTACAATGGAATTACATAGGTAATTAACCTAATCTTAATTGGATCCATTAGTACATTATTGTCCATTAATATTATCACGCTCATCGGACCAATTAATTACCATTATACTTTCATTCGATAATTTGTCCACCAATTTTTTTCTTATCACTTATTAGTAACCATTATAATCACTATACAGAATTTCTTCAGAGGTAATCCTTAGGGTCAGATACAGGATGCTTATTACGGTTCTTTCATGGCATGGTATAGCGTGTGCTAAATATCTGTATTTAGCACACGCTATACCAACGCGATAACGCTGTGTCTGTTTGATGGTTTTGAGAATTGTAATAGCCCTGCAGGTCAAGTTCGTATTTTAGCTGTTGTATGTTGAAAAAAATTCTAGACTCGTGAAACTGTCATGGGCGAACAGCTAGTTATTTAACTAGAGTTTAAAGTAATACCTAGTACGTCTTAGTAATTGACGTTATAAATTCTAAATACTATTGTCAGCAGTAAATGGTCTATTATCTGTTAACACGATAAACACAAGTTTAGTTTGCTTTGTTTGTTTGTTTATTGAATCTCGGTGACTATGATGTAATTGTATAAAGTTAACGACTTTAAACTTAATTACAGTTCAACCTTGATAGATCTCTCTCTTAGAATCAACTTAAGTTGCTACAATCTGCCCTCTAGGTGCCGGCTAGCAGGGTTCTAGGACAGTGTGCAGATGAAGTAATACAAGAAACTTGGTAATAGTAGATATTATATTTATCAGGAACAGAACAACACAATAGTAGAAAATAGGTAGTAGTAGGAGACAATTTTATAAAACGGACATACCTGAACGGACTCAGGACAAAAATACAGAGAGAGAATCAGTAAAAACAATGAAATTAATGGAATAATGGAATTTAGAAATGGATTGGGAATATGATTTGAATTTTGAAAATACAGATGAAGAAATGAAAATGCCAACACGAAATGAGGTGAGATAAACGCTAACAATGAGGTTGAAATTGATGGCAAGGAGGTTGATATGGACGATGAAGTCAACATCGTTACAACGTTACTAAAGAACGAGAGCCATAGCAAATATTATAATGTGAGCTTAAAGTTTTAACTACGCATTATTATATTAGATTCGATTAGAATATTATAATTTTGTCAAAAATTAAATTAGAAACAAGTTTTAAATGGATGTTGTAAAGGCCAGTGTCATACCATGACATAGCCTTGAGTCATGCGATGGTCAAGTCCGGTCCGATGCCATATAAATTCGAAATGAAATCTTGCTACCACTTTCTCTCCAGTGGGAAATAAACGAGGAAAGTAGATGTGTGAAATCGAAAACTCGAAATATAATACTTACTTTATGCACATGTGAAAAAAGAATGACTTAAACTTGTATACTCGTTGTAGTGATCAAGTTAAAATCACGCTTTTTAAAACCTACTGCCAGACCTTCTACACGAGCAGCTTGTGGAGCAATTACACCAAAAAATCGATCAATGCCCTGCGTATACAGTGTAATAATGGCTTCAGGATGTTGATGGGGTTGCCTCGTTTCTGCAGTACCTCCGGTATGTTTGCGCACGCACATACCGATGGTTTTCAAGCCATTATGCGCAAAAGAACTGCGTCTCTGCTTTGCAGGCTTCGGAGCAGCTCCAACAGCATCCTGAACGTTATAGCGGAAAAGTACGATTCCCCTATCCTTAAACACTTCGTTCAGGTGCTGATCCAATGATGTTATCTTTGATCAGCATCTGATCGAAGTGTAAAAACTCGTAATTTTTGCTGAATATATTTACTAACATAGTTTTTTAAGTACACTAACACAGTGGATCAAGTTATCTGAAAAATAAAAATATTGAATTGAATTGAATAAGTTTAAGTCATTTTTAATAGTTTAATAGTATTGTTAAACTTATCTAGTAGTTAGTTAATTAAACTTATCATCTTGCTAGTATTCAACCTGAATTCTTATTTTGCACATTGAAATTGAAACTGGCCTTTTTACGCCAACCTCTCATCAACCGCCAACGCCAAACTCTAATTCTCGAGTTTACCTAACACTAACCTAAGGTAATTTTTTTATGAAAAGCACCTGGAAAACTTAGCATAATGTTAGCCTCTGACTTCACAAGTTCGGTTCAAACCACGGATCGGTTCGGCTCCGCCTTCCCCCCCACTTGAAATCAAAGCTTTGTGATTGGATACAGCGCACCGAACTGGAATGGAACCGGAGCGGCACCGTGAAGTCCGAGGCTAACATTTTTCAATTCCGCAATAGACAATACTATCTGCAGGAGGAGGAGGCGAGCCGAACATTTTTGAGTCATGAAAAATCCGTGCCATAAATCCTTTTATCGGGCGGAATTTTTCTAAAATCCCACGGAACAGAAAAATGTACACGAACGAAGTCACCATTAAATGGCACTTGAATTGAATAACAAACGTTCATAGATTAAATACGTAAATGTCAACTCGGAATCGACACGTGTAAACGGGCGCACGTCGAATCGGTTGGATTGTTGACGTTTACACCGACTTCTGTTCAGATCGATCGTAATCCACGGAAATTGTCGTTAAAAACACATTAAATCGGAATCGGCGATGACTCGATGATTGACGTGACTCCAGGACTTGACTCACGAACACTTAATAATGAAATGTCACTTCTGATTTTTATCTGACTACGACAACAAAAAGTTTAATTTATTTTTTATTAATAGATGGCTACTCTCTTTAGATTACGACAAAACTGAGGCTCTAATCATATAACATAAAATTTTACACACTAAACTCATTACGTTCTTCAGATTATTAACACTTAACTTCCCACACTCACACACCCACTCACCCCTCATTACACACTCCCACACAACCTAACACACCCCCACCCATACTCACTCTTACCATTATTTTTACTAAATTCCTTTATGATTAAATTTTCCAAATTCCTTTTAGGTTAAGAATATAATTTGTAATTTGCTTGCACAGAAAGTGCGACGGAATCCCGACTTACAAGATACAGGTTTTCGACCTAGTTTGTAAGTCGGAGGTCCTTTCTTTGTGTGCCCTGTAATAAGTAAATAAACTTTTTCATTATTTTATTTTTATTATATATGAAGCCACATTTTATAATACAATATAGTATAACTTGGTATATAAAAATATTCCTATGTAATTTTCCATAGATTGGGCAATAAAGCCAATAAAACACCAACGATAGCGATCATTACCACCATACCGTTAATAAAAGAGTTCCCATCATAATTTAGAAGTTTTAGCTGTGACCTACCCACTTGTTCTAGTGTTATGCTAAAATCAAGGGCATCAGAGGGTGCGACTTCAACGTCCAGCCCAGAAATGACGTTGCCATAACAGTATTCATATACTTAAGCTAATGAATTCTGCCTATTAAGTTGTAATTAATTATAATATGTAAAAGCATAATATTTGTGATTAACTGCGGTTTTAATTTTATGTAACACAAAAACCTATTAGTTTATAAAACAAAGAGGAAAAGCTATTAATCAGAAATTAACTATTCGTCGTAATCGTCGTACAACACTCCATAATTAATTACTTTCTCGTCTTTTTTTCTTTTTATTTTAATAAATGTATAATATAAATAAATAATAAAATAATAATAATAATTAAATATCTCATAAATAAATATATCTTATTATAAATTGATGTAATTATTAGATAAGAAAATTGAACCGGCCTCCGCGATACAGGCTGTTGCCTAGTGCGGAGTCCAACGTTTAGTATAGTTTAATTAATGTATCGTGATCATGAAAATAAAGAGATTTTTAATTTTTTTTAATTATCTTTTTAACTGATACGCGGTTTTTCCCTCTATTGTACGTTAACATTATTAATACAGTAATACCCCGCTTTACGCGACCCCGTATTACGCGGATTCGTTACTACGCGAATTTGGCGCTAAATTGCCCCGCTTTACGCGATTTCCTGCAAACACTGACAGGGGTATTCTCACAAATTAATTTCTAGTGCGACTTGCCTTCTCTGTGTTAGCTCTGACTAGAGGATTCCACAGAAAAAGTTTTTCTTTGCGTCTTTATGTTGGCTCTCCAGGTATGACAGAGATAGGTGACGATGTTTGGAAAAGACTTTGGACGTGTATTTTCGTAAAACCAACGCTCAAAATTTATTTTGCAATAAATTAAATTGATTTAGTATGTTTATGTATTGTTTTTGAGCAGATCCCGATATACGCGAATTTCGCTTGACGCGATTTTCTCTGGAACGTATCCCTCGCGTAAAGCGGGGTATTACTGTAGTGGGAGTGGGAGATGTAATTATGTAAGTTTTGTAATGAAATAAACTACAGTTTTAATTTTCCGTGATGCAAAAAGCTAACCATACTTATAAAACGAAGAGGAAAATAATCTAATTAAATTAGCTTTAAACAAATAAGAGCAGGAAACACAGAAGCGAGTATTTTCTAACTCTAACAAGCCATGAACAGTATTTATAACTGCTTTGAATAAACAATAGAAACGAGATCGGAAAAATGTACCGGCAGTCTGTGTTGCTGAGCATTGTTCTGGCTTTGTTTGAGTTATACATTGGAGTAGGAGCTGGTAGGAGTGAGGTATGCTCACGTGATAATCAGGACCATTGATTAAATTGTAACCGTTTAAGAGCTAAGTTGTGAGCGTCGGTGGCGTCGCCGCGTCGTGGTTGGAACGTCGGACTCCCATGCGGGAGGTCAGATTCCGAAACCATGCAATGTCATTTACCAATGAGTTTTTCGGTTTTTTCGAAGGACTTAAGTACATTTACCGACTGCGAACGGTGAAGGAAAACATCGTGAGGAAACCTGCACACCGAGATACCCAGTGTGTGAAATGGGGAAGGCAATGGTAAGCCAACCCATTAAATCTTCCACGAGAGTCGTTCTATGTGATTAATTCCTTAGAATGATCACGACCCTCAGCAATGAGGAATACGACTTAGAAGAAGAAGAGCTAAGTATAACAAAACTATAGTTATACAACTATATTGTACAATTTATTTGTTGGGACTGGGTGGGTTTTAAATATTAGACGGACCTCTCTAGCACTAACGTCATTCACCCTGATCATCATCCTTAGTAAGAATCCCGTGTCTAACTATAGTTTTGACAATAACCACGAAAGTTTAAAAAGTCACCCTTATCAGTATAGGAGTACGGTGGCTAGGACACCGGACTCCCATGCGGGAGGTCCGTATTCGAAACCGTGCAGTGCCGTGTACCAATGAGTTTTTCGTATTTTTCGAAGACTTACGTGCATTTACCGACTGCTCTAACGGTGAAGGAAAACATCGTGAGGAAACCTGCACACTGAGATGACCAGTGTGTAAAACGGGGTTGGCACAAAAAATCCTCAAGTGTCGAAGTGCTATTCCTCAAGTGTTATTCCCGGCTGTGTTATCATAAGATAAGATAGGAGTACGAACATTGAATTTCATAAAGCGGTTTAGGATCGGTCTCTGTGTCTATATGTTACTACCCGACCCTGGGTGCCATAACAGCTGCCCGGCGGCCCTGGTTATCACGTGATAATATCTCGTGGAGCTCCCGGTCTACATCGTCCATGCAAAAATTTGATCTGTGCCGACTGCTGAACTAAATTTGATTGTATTTATATCTTGTACTATTTCCTTCTTCTTTGCATTCTCATTGCTGAGGGTTTGATCATTTTATGGAATTAACGTCATAGAACGACTCTCTAGGCAGATTCAATAGGGTTGTTTGACATTGCCCCCATTTCGCACACTGGTTATCTCACGATGTTTTCCTTCGCCATTAGGGCCGGTGATACCTACCTACGGGATGTAATAAATGTGTCATTGATTATCGATCAGTTACAGCTGTATGTGGGACTTGGCCTGCCATTCACCATTCTAGGAAAGGTCGAAATTATTGTCTTCCTACAATAAAATGTTCACGAATCGGTAGTGTAAGAATATTTAGGTGTTGTCTTTTTCTGCGCTCTTCACAACCCTTAACAGTCTGTCAGTTCTTTAATGATTTCTATACTCACAAAAAACCGGCCACGTCCACGTCCACGTGTGTCGGGTACGTCCATGATGGGATTCCGTAGCCGTTCTGTCACAAAATAGTAGTTTATGCAACGGCCACGTAATCATAGCGATTTTAACATGAGAACTGTTTATCATAACAGATCGTTCGAGTGTTAAAATCGCCATTACGTGCGTTGCATACAATACTTTTTCTACGACCATGAAACATATAAACAGAAAATACAAACCATTACGGAGACTTCAACAGACGCCATGACAGCTTAACATGTTATTGGTAACTATGGAAACAGTAGATATGTTTGACGTATTGTCGACATCGCACAGGCGCGGGTGTCGAGTTTTTTTAATGGCTATAGTACCAAGTAGTTGAGCCAGTGAAATGTAGTGCATTTAATATGAAAGAATTCTTGTATGCAGTGACATACAACAAAGAACAATTTACATATTACAATCGAAAACTTTTGATTGATTGTGATTTCTTAATGAACAAATTACGAAATGAAAGTAGAAAAAGATATTAATTTACCACAAAAATAATATTTTGCGGTCGATTTCATACCATTTGCTCCAAATTAACTACACTACAACTTTGTAGAGTTCTTTTCACAACGTAACTTTGGCAAAGGGTCTGTTATAATATTTTTCCAGGGTGGACCAAAAGTCCGTTAACATTTGAATAGGTCGCTGCGTCGGCGCGGGCGGGGTATTGGCGCGGGGGGTGTTACTACAAGCGAGAGCTACTAATAGGGATTTAGTACCATGGCGTCATTCAGCGGAGCGCAACGCGCATTTTGCGTACGCGAGTACTATCGAAACAACGATTCTACGACCGAAGCTAAACGGAAATTTTGTAATCATTACAATATACGGAACAGAAATCAAGCACCAACAATTCAAACGATTAAAAAATGGGTACAGAAGTTCGAAACAACAGGTTCAACTTTAAGTCAACCACGATCCGGCCGACCTAGGACATCGCGCGATCCAGTAAACATAGAGCGTGTACGAGCGTCTGTTCGAGAACAACCTGGTCTCTATACTCGAAAGCGGTCTAGTGCTTTAGATGTGCCCAGAACATCTCTAAATCGCATTCTACACAAAGATTTACATTTACATCCTTACAAAATTCAAATTGTACAGGCTTTAAAGCCAATTGACCCTGCTCAGAGACTGCAGTTTGCTAACGAAGTGCTTGAGAGGTTTACGAGCTTCAATAACATCTTTTTCTCAGACGAGGCACACTTCCACCTAAATGGACATGTCAATCGACAAAATTGCAGATACTGGAGTGACACTAACCCGGACTTGAAGCACCAAAAACCTTTACACTCGCCCAAGGTTACTGTATGGGCCGCATTGTCAGCCAGCGGAATCATTGGTCCATATTTTTATGAAGATCAGAGAAACCGCGCCGTCACCGTTAATACAGAGCGATACATTGTGATGCTACAGAATTTTTTTGCTCCAGCATTACAGGACTTCTCAGGCTTTAATCGAAGCTCTTGGTTCCAACAAGATGGGGCAACATGTCACACCTCCAATGACTCTATAGCAGCACTTCGTGAAATTTTTGGCCAAAAAGTCATATCCAAAAGAGGTGACATTCACTGGCCACCCCGCAGCCCGGATTTAACTCCAATGGACTTTTACCTTTGGGGATATCTCAAAAGTAAAGTTTACATCAGCAACCCAGTGTCTATTGAGGAATTAAAAGAAAATATACGCGAGGAAATGCAGAACATTTCACCAACCACTTGTCGGGCGGTCATGCAAAATTTCCGTTCCCGGTTACAGGTGTGCCAGGATGAACAAGGGTCACATTTGAATGATGTTATTTTTAAAAAGTGAAATCCTAATTTGTCTACTTTATTATTAAATAAACAGTTTTTCACTAAAGTAGCATTTGTATTTTTTATAACCATTTTAAATGTTAACGGACTTTTGGTCCACCCTGTAGATAACCAGTTATTGAACTTGGTAATCCAAGAGGAAATCACGTATAATTTTCACTAAAAGTTACCGTATCTTTCAGATCGTTTCAGCTTTTTTGTAACTGTATTTAAAAGTTAAAGGGTGGGCGAAAACGAGGGAGTAAAATCAAACATACGAAATAATTGAGCTCACGTATGCTTTGGTGAAAGGAAACCGTAAACATGTGAGTTTCAGAAATGTATATAAAAAATAAGGGTTCCTTATCTTATCATTGGATGGGGGCCGGGGATCCCAGCGACACTTCGACCCATGGGGATCTTTTGTGTTCAACCCCTTGAACCTATCCCTTGACCACATCACCGAATATGTCGTGCATGAGCAAGACTATACGTCTTAGTGGGAGGGATTTGAATTCCCTTGGGTCCGGATAGGCAGAGCCTAGCAGACCCATCCTTTTTGCCGCGAAAGCGTCACATTCACATAGGAGATGTGAAACGGTCTCCAGTTGTTCACCACAGGCTCTGCAAGATGTGCTGTCAGTTAGCTTCATCTTGTGTAGGTGGGCATTGGTGCTAAAGTGACCGGTGAAGGCACCGACCAGTAGGCGCACTTGACGTCTATTCAGCCCCCAGATCTTGCTGTTCCAGCCTGTGACTTTGTACCCAATGAATTTCTTAGAGTGTTCTAACCCCTTTAGGGTTAGCCACTCATGTTTGTGCCTATCAGTACTGTTCTTCTTTAATACTGTCTTGATAGTACCCGACGAGAGGCCAACAAAAGGTTCTGGACCAATAAGCGATTGATGTGATCCCTGTCTGGCCAACTCGTCTGCTGATTCATTTCCTAGTACGCCCTCATGTCCCGGAACCCAAACCAGGCGAACTTTGTTAGACCTGCCTAAACAGGATTCCTTAATTGGCTACAGAATTCTAAATAGTAGATTTTAATAACAAACTTGCACATTTTGTGCGTCACAGCCACATTATTAGTGTCCAAAACAAGTCACAAACCAATTATGATAAAGTACCGCATTATGCAAATATACGTAACCACTTGTTTGCTCTTGTGGTTTCAAAGTAAAAACAAAGAATTGGTCTTTACCTCCGTTACGCTATTACTGGCTATTATGGATCGAATATGGGTTGTTTTCATGAAATGCAAAAGTAAAGGCACTTTTCAGTACGTATCATTATGCAAATTGTCTAGATGCATTATGCAGGGTACGTGGTATGCAATTCGTCTCTGAAAGGAAAGGCATAAATCGCCTGTGTTGCGAGTATGCAGCGAAGGCCTAGCATGAATTATCGATGTGAAACCTTGATCGCTCCGATGGCAATGAATTTGTAATTCGCAAGGGCGCTCTATCTAATCTAAAACTACTGTGCCGCCGTTTTAGGGTCCCGTAGCTAACTAAGAACCCTTATAACCCGGGGCATAGTCGCATACAGGCGATTTTGCCTTTCCTTTCAGAGACGAATTGCATACCATCTACCCTGCATAATGCATCTAGACAATTTGCATAATGATACGTAATGAACAGTGCCTTTACCTTTGCATTTCATGAAAACATACCTAAAGAAATAAAATAAAATAAAAATAAAATAAGTTTCGTCACCCCACAATATGAATGAATGAATTATAATTTATTTCAAATAATATACTGTTTCACCTGAAGATGTGTAAACGAAACCGGTGGTAATTAATAAAATACAGTAAAAACCTGTGAAGGACCACTATGGTTGCGCAGAGGGCGCCTATATCAAAAAGAACAGAAAGCCATGAACTTTCGAAGAGTACAATTTAATTAAAATCCAAAAAAATGCTATATAAAACCTAGATCACTAAACGATGCCGCCAGGTATAAACGTACAGCGACACCTGTCGGCAAAGTGACCTAAAGTAGGGCATTAGACAAGTATATTATTTGAATCTAATCATGTACTACAAGTTTCACCAAGTACCAACAACCACAAATATTAACCATATTTTTTTTATTATTTTTTACTATTATTATATAAGGAGAGCTGACGAGCAAACGGACCACCTGATGGTAAGTGGTCACCGTCGCTAATAGACATCTCACCTCACTGTATTAATATTAGAGGGTTTTTGATGCGCTGCTAACCTTGAGGACTAAGATGGATTGCCTCGTGTGCCGGTAATTACGCTGGCTCTCTTACCCTTCAAACCGAAACACAGAAATGCAAGCATTTCTGCTTCACGGCAGAAATAGATAAGAGTGTGGTACCACCCCAGGCGATCCTTCACTTTAGGATCTACCACTACTAATTTGCACACACATACATAACACGATAATTACATTTCACTATTTAAAAGTAACTATGACTTAGAGTAAGTGCACATGCATATGTGGCAAAAGGGTGTGACGATATGGCTAGATGCTAGCCACCGCCGCAGCGCTGGTCTCCAGTCAGGACCCGGAGACACGACGCCACGGTACGTGACGGTGAGACAGCTGTCAGCATTGCACAACTATATAAACATATCTCAATACATAATAAGTGGTTAATCAGTGTAAAACATCTACTTCCATTCTAATATTATTTACACTATATTGTACAACAATAGACTTAATAAAAACAATTAAAATGAGGCATTGTACAAAGGGTGAACTTATCTCTAAAAGAGATTTCCAGCAAACCCGCGAAAGTGAAAGATACGTTATAATTTAAAGGTAGACAGACATAGTGTTTTCGTCAAATAAAAAATAAATACAATATATAAAGACAACTGTAATAAATATGCATATATATATACATATATACACATATAAGTACAGATATGCAATAACTATAAAATAAATAATATATTACTCTAAAAAAATACATAATATACATACATCATCATCATCATCAGCAGCCTACTCTAATCCACTGCTGGACATAGGCCTCTACATACATGTTATACATATACGTACATAAATATATAGGTATAAATAAATATTAACAAACTAAGATGGATGACATAACAGGAATCAAAATTGAGAAAGGTAGTGTTCTTTGACTTGTTTTTTGAAAATGGGAATTGTTATTAGGTACATTTCGGTTCTACAGAAACAACACATATTGAATACAGGGATCCTAGTGTGGCGACTACGGCTCATACGTCTATTGATTGTTATTGGCACACAAATAAATTATTATTTATTGTCTGTCTGTCCGTCCGTCTATATGTATGTATGTCAAAGAATGCGTTCCTCCTTCCTATAACTTTTGAAATACAGTTTCGAATAATAGTTTATGCAACGGCCACGTAATGATAGCGATTTTAACATGATAACTGTTCTCAGAAACGAAGCGTAGCTGATTCCATATTATACAGCAGCTGTACTTTAATGAAAAACAGTGTTAAATATTTCATAATAACACTGCCATAAATAATGAACCCCTTTATGATGTTGATTGTGGTTTCTTATTGAACAAATTAAGCAAATTAATTAGAAAAATATATAAATGATATATGGTATTACGTAATGACTTTCAAATAAAATTATAATGGAACCTGTATCAAAGATACGTTGTGAAATAGAACAGGAATAGAACTCGTCAAAATTATACAAAATATGCAACAAATTGTTTGAACGACTGCAAAATATTTTTGTGATAAAGGTTTCGGAACCCTGCATGCGCCCCACACGGCCTTGGCCGGTTTTTTATTGGTGAAGTAAGGAAATAAACTAAAATAGAGTTCGAATTGGTTGCTACTTTTATATATGTTTGCAAGCGCCACTCCTTTCGTGAAATAAAATTTAGAGTCCTTGGTTCTGCCCACGTCAGTCCGTAAATAATTACAAATGTCGTACATAGAATCTACGCCGCCGTAGGTAATAACGTAATGTTTCGTTAGGTATTTTCGAAAATTAATGGCAAACGATAAATGCAAAGAAGTAAAACCATATGGGAATTGATGAAAGACTCTATTTAAACTGCAGAAGCTGTGTAAATACGAGTATCAATTGATAATTATCATTATTGAACCCAGCCAGGTTTAGTTGTCCAAAAGTGATGACATCGTTCCGATTACCGATCCGTCTGAAATACGAACTTGACTTCTACAGTTGCTCTGCATTTGAAGATTTTCTGTTCAGTTTGAATAGAGTTAGAAGTATTAATAGTGGCTGATCCTTGAGGGGTTAAGAGGTTATGCATAAAAAAAGTCATACTAAAAAATGTGAAGGCGTGTCGAGCCTCGCGTCCTATAGGGATCTTTCAGGTTGGGGGGTGGGGGCATGCATGACATCTTTAGGGGGGGGGGGGGGCATAACCTCTTAACTCCCCCCTCCCCTTAAATAGGTTATGCATCCCCCCCCAACCTGTAAGATCCATATAGGCTCGAGGCTCGGCTCGCCTTCACATTTTTTACTATGACTTTTTTTATGCATAACCTCTTAACCCCTCAAGGATCAGCCACTGTTAATACTTCTAACTCTATTCAAACTGAACAGAAAATCTTTAAATGAAGAAGGATCTGGATCATGAAAACAGAGATCGATCTGAATAGACATATACATCGCTTGGGTGCAGAATGTCCATTTCCCAAAATGACTAGTCCTAAAATGTCCACTCATCAGGCTTTGTGGGGGTGGGTCGCTTTAGCGTTATTGTACAGGATGTCCACTGTCGAATGTCGAACTGACCCAGCATACTGAGGTCGATAGTGAACGGCTGGCCTTCACATTGCCAGTGGCCGAGATTCGCGCTGATGTAACCGACGACGCGACGACACTGGATTTGTGCCGGCGACTGCGTCGTTAATTGTACTTGTTTATTTCCATATAGGCAGATTATCGGCTTCTTCGCATAAAATTTTTGCTTTCTTTTGAACACGTACTGCTGACACACCCTTTCAAATGAATATAGAACGCTACCGGACGACACGGAAGGGGAATGACGTAATGTCAGTTCGAAGACGGAAAAGAAAGATCTTCCACCAGGAGGGCCTGGTGATCAGAATGGTCCACCAGTGGATGTTCGGAACTTGTAAATAGGCGAAGTCCCATTGAAAATATCGATAGCGCGTTCAATGTTTGTATGGAAATACAGACTCTATGTATGCACAGACGTACAGTGACATCTGTCGGCGAATTGTATGAACTAATCGTAGTGGCGCATCGTTCATTGCCACATGACCATTGGGTTATCTAAATACCCCTTCCAGCCAGGTGTACAGTGCTTGGAAGACACATGAATACTCTATGGAACCCTGCAACAAGAAGTCAAATAAGTTAAAGCGACAAAATACCACAATGTATCACCTTGATTAGTTACATCTCACTACTCACGACACCACACCTCTTACCTCAATATAAAGTTATTAGAGTATTTTTGAAGCGCTGCTAAGTTTGAGGGTTTAGATGGACAGCCTCACATGCTGGTAATTACGCTGGCTCTCTTACCCTTCAAACCGAAACACTGCATATATTGCTGCTTTGCACCAGAAATAGTTTAAAGACATAACCACCGAGGCTGACTGTGCATAGTTCAAAAAGAAATTCATAAGAAAGAGACAACTTCTTTCATTAAGAGTCTTCATTCTGCTTCAGGCTTCGGTGAAGTCTAACTTGCCTAACCCATTTATGAACGAAAACCATTTCAAACGGATCATGGGCGTTACGTCCAATTCCCCGTATGTCCAGTTCCCTGAAAGTCCAATTCCCCGAAGGGCCAGTCTTCCATTTCCCGGAACGTCCAGTTCCCTGTACACCCAGTGACCAGGGAACTGAACATTCAGGGAACTGGACGTTCGGGGAACTGGACGTTTGCGGAATTGGATATTAAGGGAATAGATTTCACTGACTGAACATTCGGGGAATTGGACGTAACGCGGAACCCCCCCCCCCCCCCCCCCCCCCCCCCCAAGTAAAGCGACCTCTAACATTTTAATTTGCCTAAACTATTTGTGAAAATGATTTCAAATTGTGTGGGTAACTTGGGAACCTTAGTAATTAATTAATAATAGCAATAAATTAAGTAAGTAAAGCAATTATATGTACATAATAATAATCGAAGCCACATATGGCGACCATAACGCAGACGTTACAAGTATTTCAACATCACGACACGACATTGACACAAGGATATACATAAATGCCATTATTCAGATAATGCGAGAATTTATCGCGTTTTACAATTACAATAGAATGTGCCGCGTTAACGTTATGGTTGGGTATTTTTTACAGAACGCATTGCAGAATAAATTACCCGTAACTCCGGGGCTAACAGAACAGTGGCAAGCTCTATCTGTAGCGATAAGTTGAGTTGAGATCCGTTTGACTCTGTCTCTACTCTCTACTCTTACGCATTTTCGAACAAATCTGTTAATTTATATGATACGCAACAACTTTCTTTGCATTTTCCACCACTAACGAACAGTGTGTTTGGCAAATATTGTATCCATATTCCATACACACGATTGGTCGTTGTTCGTGTTCAAAATAAAAAAAATAAAAAAATCAACTAAAGAATTTTGGTAGGTACATACTTTATCAATGCGAACTTCACATACTTCAGTTGATCTTCAACATAATTTCAATTCTGTATATAAACCCTCTTTATACATAGGTACATATAATACCCTGCGTATTTGTATAAAGAGGTAAAAATACGAATATCAATCTCAATATCTGATACCATTGATGGTAAGGGGTAAAAATACGAATATCAATCTCAATATCTGATACCATTGATGGTATTCGTATTTTTACCCCTCTTTATTTTCTCTTTCTCTTCTTTTTCTGAATATTTACTCTAACTGAAGACTGAGAAGAAGAAGAAGAACCTTGTGTCTGAAAAATGTCAAACCGATAAATAATTACAGCAACAGCCATCGACAGGTTAAAGTGAGGACGAGATATGCCGCGGACAACTATATTATACCAACTTATACTAATCCTAGCACGTGCCAAACTCTCGCGGTAAAAGCCCGAAAAATACTTACTTACATTTACCAACTCATGATGGTAAATCTTAAGATTTTCAAGTATGACCTAAGATTTACCACTATTCGGGGTTTTACAGTAACATATACACCTATATGTATTCACGCTGCCGCGGTACGTACACGTGGTGTTTCCAATTTACAAGCCAATAGCAATGACCACATACACATAGATGACTTTGACACGGTAATTCTAAATAATTTACTGTCCACTTAAAAGCTTAAAAGATAGGTATCTTTATGACAGCTATTGGTATAGTAATTCTATCATTTGTAAGTCTAACGATGAGTGATGAAGTTTTTGTTTGGTTTGATTAAACAAAAGTGTGATAGATAAGTCGTGTTTTATTTACTAGATTATATTAATTTCATTTTACTACGTCTTCTTGTCGTGTTTTGCGCTGTAATTATGATGACGTAGAGATACACGGATAAAATACAAAAGATGAGAGACTAAATACTCAACTGTTGACATAAAAATCGATATAGCATCACCAACTTAAATGATGCAATAAATCAGAGCTAAAGTATTCAGAAGCGAAATCAACTCAAACAGAAATAGATCGTAATAAATCTTAAAATGGGCCATTCTAAACAGCTTAGGACGACTTTTTAGTTCTTTTCTTTAAGAACAAACCATCAAAGATTCATCACAACCATCAAAGATCTTTTTCATCCTTGCATCTATCGTCGTTCCCTTTTCTCTCCACCTCATTAGAAAGCCAGAACATAATAGCCTTAGTGAAAAGCTAAGTCATCGGTTTGCAATAAACCAATGTAACAAATAACTATGTCAAGAATCACGTCAACGGAGATGGCATTGATTCAGGCCAATCCAATCTGAGGTAGATAATGCTGTTCATGCTTGTCTCAACAAAATGATCGATGTGATCTTGCGCACATCGACGCCAGAGTAAACAGTACAGTAACTCGACATCGTTTAATTCCTAGAGATCTACCTATATATGCCTCTACGTTCGTCTTACTCTTCTAAGTCTAACCATATAGAACGACTCTCTTGGTAGATTTAATGGTGTGGTTTGCCAATGCCTTCCCCATTTCACACACTTGTTATCGCAGTGTGCAAGTTTCCTCGCGATGTTTTCCTTCAATGTTAGGGCAGTCAATAAATCTACGTAAGTCTTCGTTCATCTTACTACAGCATGCTAAGTTGTGTAATTGTGTACAATAAAGTGTTTCTACGAGTATCTATCTATTTAAGTCTAAGAGTCTATTTGATTAACCCAATATGGAACCTTTAGTATTCTTACTTAATAATACATACATAGTTAAGTCTTCACGCTACACCTCTTTGGCGTCCTCGATAGTCATTTGTCGCTTCACGCTTGCTCGCCGTTGGGATCGTGTATAATTTGTATATTAAAATCTACTCGTAAGAGCACTCCATCTATCTGATCTTTAAATATCAATCTAGGTCGATTCCGGATTTCCTTACACTCGTTTTCGCTTTACTTTAACTACTTATATTCTGAAATACAGAAACGTTATACAAGTCTTGTATTCTAGACCTCTGTTGAGTTAGTTATTAGTTATTCTGTGCCTCAACAGAGATTTCATGGAAACAAATGTGTCAATGTCAATTTTGTGAAGATGTTTTACTGTTTACTGTGACCACTCCTACGCTCACGTTATTCTATCATACCATGTTGGTATTACCACTATTATGATATGAACGTTGTTATACTGTTATGCAATCATTTTATCATTACTTTGCAGCCTGCCCTCATTCCGAGCAAGTCGTGTTTCTACTCGCAATTTACTTTTATCTTTTACGTTAAAAACAAAAAAAAATATCTTTTTAATATGGTTTTGTTATAGATATTTTTTGGGTTCCGTCTGATTTGATAATCCTGTTCTCCTATATATTTAGTAGACTACTATTGTAAGTATCAGTGATATCCGAATGAACTCACAATCAGTAGTAATACGAGTATAACACTTATAGCTATTTATATTAAATTAAAACACATTCAGATTTTTTTCAGACAGTGCCTATTTTTATTACACGTTCCGATAAAAAACGGGCCTTGATGTCTTTTTGAAAGGAATTATAATGTTTTAACCTTTATTAGACCTCTAAGACTATATTCTAGCGAGAGAGTGGGCGGGGACGCCTTGGCTTTGATCATGAGAAGAAAATATCTGCAGAACCAATTATATTCGAAACATGAAAAATAAATTAACCTGGCCTCCGAATAACAAACACGTCGAGACCTTTATCTTGAAAGTCGGGATTTTTGTAAAAAGACACACTCGACCAGCTTTTTAGACTTTTCCTCGATCTTGAGGTAAATCCTAAAGTGAAGGATCGCCTGGGGTGGTACCACCCTCTTATCTATTTCTGCCGTGAAGCAGAAATGCTTGCATTTCTGTGTTTCGGTTTGAAGGGTAAGAGAGCCAGCGTAATTTCCGGCACATGAGGCGATCCATCTTAGTCCTCAAGGTTAGCGGCGCATCAAAAACCCTCTAATATTAATAAAGTGAGGTGAGATGTCTATGGGCGACGGTGACCACTTACCATCAGGTGGCCCGTTTGATCATCTGCTCTCCTTATTTAATAAATATACTGAAAAATCTGAAAAATAAAGGTATTATCTACGGAATCAACTATATTTTCAAAAAGACACATTTGACCATCGTTTTAATCAGCACAGCCATATAATTTGTAATCGCTCCAGTAAATGAACGTTACACTAATCGTAAATCTTTATTGACTTGCAAGCAACCTGCCGTTATCTTGTTCTTAGAACTGTGTGAATTTATTGTTGTTTTGATGTTATGGAAATACCGATTATCTGTATTTAAACAATTATTTCTTTGTAAAATTGTTTTTATAATCGGAGTACTTAATTCCTTAATTTGTATTCGTGTTGTAGCATAGTAGCCATCAAATCTAAAAAAAACTTGTTTTTTTTTAAAAAAAACTGTGGTAGGTTAGGTACTATCTATGGGAGTAAGTAAGGACAATTTATTTGGAAATTTCAAATCGACGTCTAATCCGCAAACAAGCCCATTTAAATTTGTAAAAGTAGCTTAAATCTTCAATTTTTATGGTTTTCTTTCAGATTAAATCTATCTTAAGATAATATCTATATTCATCTATTTAAACAACAAGATATGACAGTCCATATTATATTTTTGCTAAAAAAAATCGTTCAAAAATTATCGAATCGCACCGAAAAATTGAATCGCGAATGAAGTCCAATGCGTGAATTTGCACAAAACGTATCTCAGATCTATGGTACTACTGTCATGTCCTTACGGTAACATAACAATTGCAAAGATTTTGAAATTTGGAGATATATTCTGATTTCTGTGAATATTTGTCTATATCCATCCAAATAGTCTGACATCTCTATTTCAACCAGTATGTGAATTAGTTCTTCAAAAGTTGCGATAAAAGTTTTTATCAATCAGTCTAGGTACTATGTTCTGGCACGTTGGTGTTGGCTCTCTGATGCCATAATGGTAAATTATGGCATCAGAGAGCCTCTCGTGTCGGTTTCGGTTCGATGATTCACTATTTATTTACCTTTTCAGTTCACGGAGACCTTTTATCGATGTTGCATCATTGGTAGCAGAGACAATGATGTCTGGTACTCATAATGTACAAGTTTCTATTCAGTCTTTTAGTAAAGTATCGCTACGCTCTTATGGTTTACAGATTTGTCAATCTTATTTACTATAGAGGTATGTAGCTAAATTATTGTACAATGTGACTCGTCCAGATTTTAAACTAAATCACCAGTTGGTTTTAGAAAAAATATTTGAATACTGAATTAGAAAACACAAATGCGGATTTTAATTATGAACAATTACATCGTCGAGCTGTCCTTCTTGTTGGCTTGAAAGCTCCTGCCAGCGATGGTGAATATTCCCCACTGTAAGTTGCACAACCCTGGTGAAATCGTTTTCACTTCGTCATCGTGGATTTATCAGATCGTGTTCATGTTGTGTATTGCTGGGGGACCAATAACGACAATTCTGTCGATTTACGTAGTGTGTAAGATGAAAATGCGCTTCATCGCTAAAGAAAACCTAGTCCATACCATTATCCGGTCCAAAATTCTCCAACATTTGTTCACATTCGAGCAATACCCCTGGTATTGCACGTGTCTCTAGGCGACGGTGACTACTTACCATCAGGTGGCCCGCCTGCTTGTTTGTCGTAGCCAATTTATATAAAAAAACAGCCATTTCTTCCTTTGATATGGTCGTCAGGTTAATTTTTTGAATAAATTGAATCTTGTAAGGGTCCATCTTAAAAATTTGATGAACACTGGGACGATGCTTGTTCAATGTTTTCTGATCGAACGCCGCGGTTGATTTATAATAGTAGCGACGCGGTCTATGTTCTCGGTCAATCTGACGGGTTTATTTCCTCGGTGATTTGGTTTTGTTATTCATTGAACCTTTTAATCTAAACCTTCTACCCACAACCTAATCAAGTGAATGCTCGGTGCAACGTTTAAATGACGGATATCAACCGATTATGAAACTGTATCCCAGCTTGAGTGTATCCGCCGACCAGACCAGATTTCTTGTCACTATAGACCAGACCTCTGACAAAAAATCCGGAAAACTAACCCACCATGTGCAGACTTATTTAATATTAAAGTTTAAAACTCGTGAGTCACCCTGGTTCAACCTACTCGTATCACTGCATTATAACGAAAATCTTTTGTTTGAGACATAATTTCTTAAGATGTTATTTGTAAACGTTTTGAAGGATGAAACAAAGAAAATTTGTTTTTGTTACAATACAATTCATTTAATTGAATTTGTTTTTGTTACAATACAATTCATTTAATTGAATTTGTTTTTGTTACAATACAATTCATTTAATTGAATTTGTTTTTGTTACAATACAATTCATTTAATTGAATTCTTTTCATATTTTATTTTATCAGTAAGTTTGTAAGATTTAATACATGAAAAATAAAATCTCATTAAAACATTTTTCATTTTATTCTTATGAGCCCTTTGTCACCTTCATATTTGTGAAAGAGTTATTCAATTATTGAGTAATAATTATTCAATTA
This sequence comes from Hofmannophila pseudospretella, assembly GCA_947369225.1. Taxonomy (NCBI): domain Eukaryota; kingdom Metazoa; phylum Arthropoda; class Insecta; order Lepidoptera; family Oecophoridae; genus Hofmannophila; species Hofmannophila pseudospretella. Next base: position 11,911,768 of record OX376316.1, read on the forward strand.
TTATTAATCCCATTTAATACGATTTACCTACGTATTATAAAGAGGCACCAAGGCTGAAATCCAATGATTAACCATGAGCTAAACCCTCCCGGTTTGCGTTAATTAATTAAGACCCCAATGACACTTTGTTTGTTTTGTTAGGTTTGTTGAAACCCTTTTTTAAACCCCGACCGATGGAGGGAGGCCGTGTTATAAGAGTTTGACACGTTTGTCTGTGTATTTGTTTGTCTGTTTGTGTGTATGTCTGTGGCACCATAACTTAACGACGGATGCTCCGATTTAGGCCCAGTTTTTTTATTTAAAAGAGGATTTTGTCGAGAGTGTTCTTAGCCAGGTCTGATAAAAATTGGACCAGTGGTTTCCAAGATCTTGGAGTATCTTTGATGTCAGGTGGATTTCTGGAACGGTAATAGCCAGATGGTTTGAATTTGAGCTCAAATCTTCAGGTTCATGGTGCGTTTCCGACATCTGAAACTTTGAGGATCGGATGATAACCAGAAAAAAGTAAGTGAACTTCAATTTCATCATTAAATTTTTTACAAAATTTATTTATGCCGCCGGCCAAAAAATAAATGAAAATAATGTGTTACTAGGAATTTTAAGATAGCCATGGCGATGCCGAATGCCGGAGCGTCCCGGGGACTTCAGGCACCCGCCGCAGGTCAGGTCTAACCTGCTGAATGTTCTTAGCCATGTCAAAATTGGAACAGTTTTTAAGATCTTTTAGTATCTTGGGATGTTGGAGTATGATGGAATCTCTGGAACGGCAACAGTTAGGTTGTTCGAGTTTGAGCTCAAATGTTTATGACCATGTTGACCTTCCCACATCTGAAATCTTGAGAACCTGATGAGGACCAGGAAAAAGTAAGGGGATCTCCACAATGGTATATCGGGGGTTTCTTAAATTTTTAATTTAGAGTTATTTGGGAAAAACAAGTTAGGTAATTGAAGTTTGCTTTGGCGATGTCCGTAGACTCTACACAACACATATTGGCATAAAGGTATGGCACTATGGTGCTTGTAAAATTGATTTACATGACCTATAAACCGACATATTTTTAATTACATTATTTTATACAAAAAAATTGTTGACCAACCTTAATCTACGTACTTTCCCACTGGGAGAATTAATAAGATTTTTCTCAGGAATTGTTTTTGAAGAAACTGTGATATCTATAAAATTGACACTTCGCCTCTTGTCGTACAAAGTTGTTGAGATAAATAGATGATCTTGCATGCAGAGGCGTATTTCTTGACTTTTATGATCTTCAAATATTTTATATCACTGACCTCTCTTCAGGTACCTACAATGTATGGTTTCTAACTTTTTAGATGCATTGAACTTTTCAGATTTACGTAATATCGTAACGTAAAATACAGCATAAACACAGGCTGTGGTTATGATATCGTTTTTCGTCACAAGCCCTCTCTATGCTGGATTAGATACTCTCCACCTACTTGTAAATCTTGTCTTTACACTTTTATTGAACTTAATTTATGTGCATAAGTGTGTGTGAATAAATATTTCTCTTTGTTTAGAAAGGAACCAAGTTGGGTTAGGCTTGGTGACGATGTCGGCAACATTGCGACAGGGTTTTGTTTAGGTCTATTGGCCTAACCCAACAGACGGAGGACAGCGCGCCGGTATTGTCTAGCTTTTACTTATTCTACTAATTGGTCACGTCAAGGACTTGACACGCTTTCCGGTTACCTCAAGCCGTCCTAGGTATATCTTTTGAGTCTATCTTCATATCGTCGCCGTAGAGTGAAACAGAGGCGGATCGATAATATTTTTTTGGGGAAGACCATCGGTTACTTAAGTCAGATAATACTCGTAGTACTATATAGTATCATTTGCACTGGTCACAGAAGAGATCTGTCCTCCGAGATACAGGAACTTCCTAGTTCGGAGGTCAGCGTTTATTGTAAACTAACTTGTTGCTCGCTAATTTTATTTAGTTTAATATAACCTATGCTTAAGTTCCTACTGGTGTATGGACTATGAATACTTTGTCATCTTACTGCACAAATAAACTTATTCTTATTCTTCTTACTAAAAATTGTCATACTTCATCACATCAGGCTATAGGGCGCGTTGCATCGCATTTGACCGCCACCTGATGGTAACCCGTTTGCTCGACTGCTCTCCCAATACAATAAAGAAATACAGGATTTAAACGAAAACATTAGTCAAAATTACAGTTCGTTCATGAATATGAACAATTTTCCGCGACAAAATATTTGATAGGTGGGTACTCACGAAAAGTCAACCAATTTTATACATTTTAAAGTTTATTGGAAAGCTATTGAAGTTTAAAAACCAGAAACATTACGGCGATGTGACTCAGATTTTATTCAATGAACGCTTACGGAGTAAAAACGGCGTAGCATAAATTACTTAGATAAGATAACGCGACATTGTAGATTGTCACTTATCTGGCGTCAGCTAGAGTTTATTTAAAGATCACGTAAATTCGCTCAGCGATAGCCATGTTTAGGAATTTTTTTACATAAGTAGTCTTAGGCCCACTTGCGCGAAGCTCGAGTTAAAAGATAACCCGAGAGAGTGCCTAACCCGGCTTAAATCATAAAAATATCTGTCACCAACGCAAACCCTGAAAAAAAGGTATGTAAACCACAATTCGCTTGTTAACTCAGGGTTAAGAACATTTAATTTAACGGGCACTTTCGCGCAAGTGGCGCTTGTAAGTTTAGTGAACCTGAAATAACTTTTCAAGCTTTCGTGATTATGGACAATATTCTTAGTTTTTTTCAAATAAGCAATAACTATAATATTAAACTGAAATGCTAGGGCATTTAAACGAAAACCATTAACCTAGGGGGTGACACAGAACTATGAAAGTACTTTTGGAATAGACGTCCCGTGTAGTAATTTATGGGATATTTTAGATCGCTTCTCTGAGCCAGTTGACAGACAAAGATCTTATCTTATCTTATGATAGGAGGCCGGGATAACCCAGCGGCACTTCGACCCTTGAGGATCTTTTGTGCCTACCCCATTTTACACACTGGTTATCTTAGTGTGCGGGTCCTCACGATGTTTTCCTTCACCGTTAGAGCCGTCGGTAAATCTACGTAAGTCTCCGAAAAATACGAAAGACTCATTGGTACATGGCACTGTACATGCATGCATGGGAGTCCGGTGCCCTATCCACTGTGCCACCGACGCTCTCAACTGACAAAGATACTAAATGAATGATTTTGGCTAATTCTTTTAGTATCGGTGCATTTTGTCAAATAAATTTTAGTTAAAGGTACAGTTGGTCAAATTTTGCTCTTGGCGTAGAGAACACATTTTGACCAACTGCATAAAGATGCAGTACGTACAGGGTGGACCAAAAGTCCGTTAACATTTGAATAGGTCGCTGCGTCGGCGCGGGCGGGGTATTGGCGCGGGGGGTGTTACTACAAGCGAGAGCTACTAATAGGGATTTAGTACCATGGCGTCATTCAGCGGAGCGCAACGCGCATTTTGCGTACGCGAGTACTATCGAAACAACGATTCTACGACCGAAGCTAAACGGAAGTTTTGTAATCATTACAATATACGGAACAGAAATCAAGCACCAACAATTCAAACGATTAAAAAAAATAAAAATGGGTACAGAAGTTCGAAACAACAGGTTCAACTTTAAGTCAACCACGATCCGGCCGACCTAGGACATCGCGCGATCCAGTAAACATAGAGCGTGTACGAGCGTCTGTTTGAGAACAACCTGGTCTCTCTACTCGAAAGCGGTCTAGTGCTTTAGATGTGCCCAGAACATATCTAAATCGCATTCTACACAAAGATTTACATTTACATCCTTACAAAATTCAAATTGTACAGGCTTTAAAGCCAAATGACCCTGCTCAGAGACTGCAGTTTGCTAACGAAGTGCTTGAGAGGTTTACGAGCTTCAATAACATCTTTTTCTCAGACGAGGCACACTTCCACCTAAATGGACATGTCAATCGACAAAATTGCAGATACTGGAGTGACACTAACCCGGACTTGAAGCACCAAAAACCTTTACACTCGCCCAAGGTTACTGTATGGGCCGCATTGTCAGCCAGCGGAATCATTGGTCCATATTTTTATGAAGATCAGAGAAACCGCGCCGTCACCGTTAATACAGAGCGATACATTGTGATGCTACAGAATTTTTTTGCTCCAGCATTACAGGACTTCTCAGGCTTTAATCGAAGCACTTGGTTCCAACAAGATGGGGCAACATGTCACACCTCCAATGACTCTATAGCAGCACTTCGTGAAATTTTTGGCCAAAAAGTCATATCCAAAAGAGGTGACATTCACTGGCCACCCCGCAGCCCGGATTTAACTCCAATGGACTTTTACCTTTGGGGATATCTCAAAAGTAAAGTTTACATCAGCAACCCAATGTCTATTGAGGAATTAAAAGAAAATATACGCGAGGAAATGCAGAACATTTCACCAACCACTTGTCGGGCGGTCATGCAAAATTTCCGTTCCCGGTTACAGGTGTGCCAGGATGAACAAGGGTCACATTTGAATGATGTTATTTTTAAAAAGTGAAATCCTAATTTGTCTACTTTATTATTAAATAAACAGTTTTTCACTAAAGTAGCATTTGTATTTTTTATAACCATTTTAAATGTTAACGGACTTTTGGTCCACCCTGTACTACTTACTAGAAGTTCTTTAACTTTTGGTTGGGTTTCGTCAAATAAATATTCGTAATTAAGTTAGATTTGATCCAAAGAGAGCTTTATTCTACTATAGGACTTCAATCCCATACCCTGTCAAATAAATCTAGCAGTCGGCACTGGCTTGGCTATCAGATTGAAGTAAAGATTGTTCCTGCAAAGTTGACAAATTATGTTGTTACAGTTTAGAAAGCCGGAAAACTGGCAATCTTTTCTGGAATCTGTTTTGTTAGCGGATCTTTATTGTTTCGGCTACCTGTTGCGTTGGCGCACGAACATTTATATCGAGTCGTAAAGGCCTTGTCACACAGAGTGAGATCTGCGGTCCGCGTTCCGGGCAATAATCGCTGTCGGTAATATTTGTATTGTCTTGTATGTATGAGAGATGTAATAAAACCTGGCACGTTCGACTTGCAAAGATGAGCGGCTACGGAATGTGTTTCGCTCACACATAATGTCCGTGTCCGTGAGTAAAAGAGATGGATTAAAATGTCGTTTCGATTTTTGCATGTCGATTTCAATGGGACTGTAGGGCGGGGAAAGAATGCAGAGAACGCATCCGGCAAAACTAGTGAACCAACGTAGACAAGATTCATCGTATTAAAAACTGAATATATTTTGTTTTAAGAAAGTGTTGTTTTATTAAAAACAAACGAAAAATGAGAAAAAAAAAGGTTTTTTAGAAATGTATCTCAAGTTGCTATCTACTATGCTGCAAGACGGTCGATAAGGCCAGTGCAGGTAGCAGAGACCGATGTCTTACTTATCTTATATATAACTACATTGTTACTAGATTGTCATTTCAATGTTGTTTGGTTCAATAAATATTTTTGTATATACGACTGTAATTGCTAATAGAAGCACGAGAAAACGTCCGTTCACACAACGGGATACGACCATATTGACCGTACCGCAGAAAGCTGATCCCATTCTGTGTGACAAGGTCTTAAACCTGACGCGCTCGGCGGCCGATAAGCATCGAAAAAGTACGCTCCGTTCTACTACGAGTATAAACCATGAGATTTTATTCACAATAGGCTTTTATCTAGTAAAGGCCGGCAACGGTAACGTAGGAATGTCTGTGATCGTGAGATTTGATATGGTTTTATTGGTACATTGGTGTAAACTTCATGTAAAAACTGATTTTAATGCCATGTGATATCATTTATCAAAGAACTGCAGTTCTAATCTCCAATGCCAAATGATTCGACATTGTGACTCTCGCTCGGCTTGATATTATGTAATTTGTTAGTACTTACATGTACATTTTCGGTTCCTTTGTATTTTTTCCTTTGCCTTGGCCATCAATATCTGCATGCAATATTTTATAATAAGATACCTGATACTGTAATAAATATGACAGAGAAAAAATTGAAGACCCATATAAGACGGACCTTATGTAAAAAGGGTTATTATAAAATAAATGACTACTTAAATGATAAAGAGGCTTGGTCCTAAATTCAGCTCCAGCTCTGCACATTGTGTACATATATGATTGTATTCATAATTATTGTAAGATATATTTATTTCAAAAGATGTGCTGTTGAAAGTTTCTTGCACCGCTTCTTTCCTTTCAGCTATAGGACCTTACGAAGCTGTGGTAGAGTAAAAAAGAATGACGTTGTAAAAATGTACTATAAGGTACTTACTTACAATAAAAAACATTTTGATTTGATTTTTGATTTGCCGAGTTATATAATATTTGCATGGTAATAGGATAGTCCAGACAGACAAATCTGACATACATAGTGTTTTATATTCGTATGTAGGAATATTCCTAAAATAAATCGCCTGGGGTGGTACCACCCTCTTATCTATTTCTGCCGTGAAGCAAAAATGCGCATTTCTGTGTTTCGGTTTGAAGGGTAAGAGAGCCAGCGTAATTACCGGCACATGAGGCAATCCATCTTAGTCCTCAAGGTTAGCAGCGCATCAAAAACCCTCTAATATTAATACAGTGAGGTGAGATGTCTATGGGCGACGGTGACCACTTACCATCAGGTGGCCCGTTTGTTCGTCTGCTCTCCTTATTTAATAAAAAAGAAATCCTATCAGTTTCGATGGTCAGTTGGTATTGGCACGTGTTCTGATTAGGGATTTCACGTGTTTCCCCTTGCGTCATTTCATATTGTGACTTCCGAGTAATGTGGCTTCGCTAATCAAATCTTTTGTCCTTGCCCCACAGAACGGTGGAGCGGTACGTGCGAATAAAATGGAGAGACGTTCGAGTGGGGGATTTGGTCCACCTTTCAAACAACGAAGCGGTTCCCGCCGATATGGTGCTGCTACACTCTTCGAACCCCCTCGGTATCTGCTATTTGGATACTTGCAATCTGGATGGGGAGACGAACCTCAAGCAACGGATAGTAGCGCCGGGGTTTAGAGAAAAGGTAAGAGGTATCTGGAGGCATAGAATATAGGTATATTAATACTCTGTCCCATGTGTCCGACCATCTTGCACGCGGGAGGACCTTTTCGAGGCCAACCAGAGGGCTATCTATGTGGCTGCCTTCTGGTCGGGAAAAATTTAATTAAATTTAAAAAGAAGAATACTCTGAATTTTCGAAGGCGTGTGAAATCAACCAATCAGCACTGGGCCTGCTCGGTGAATAATGGCCCCCTTGTACAAGGTGAGGCCTGTACCCCAACAGTGGGGACATTAACAGGCTGATGATGATGATGATGAATACTCTGAAGATTCTACTTGTGGTGTGGTTAGTGGCCAATCTATTGTTGGAGTTGTTCAGGCCGCTTCTGTAGGCCTCTGACATGACCTAACGAAGCTGCAGCTATTGTTGAACCAGAACCGGGACCGAATTAACGTGCTCTCCGAAGCGAGGCACGGAGAGGCTCAGATGAAAATTATGCCACCGCTATAATGATCACCTATCCAGATTGTTTAACTTGCTCGATTACTTCCTGACTGTACTCGCAGCTAGGCTACGAGCCCACTGTTACTGGAATATCATATCATATCTTTATTAATAAACAAAGTTTACAACTCAAAGATTATTAAATTAAGCATTGTATACATTATTCACATATAAATATCTTTTTACGTATACCATCAAGTGAGATCAAGGTCAAAAAAGTTAGTCGTTAATAATAAAAAAAACTGATTTTTTTCTTCCGCAACCTTCAACCATCGAGTTGAGTGACCACTGGTCAACCACAAAATCCTTACTGCAGGGCCATATTTCTAACAACTCTTTTATTACCCTTCTACTTTACAGTAGCCATTTTAGAACCCATTCATAGTCAACATTAATCAATGTTATGAACTTATGACGCAATTCGCTCTAAATCGTCTCGCATGGAATAGTACGGATTTCCCGAGAAATGTATCAACTCGAAGCTATAAAGTCAACTAAACACACACGTCTAACCTCGTTTTACGAGCAGACTATAAGCTTTCGTCATTTAATGGGCTCGGTAATGACGATTTTCGGAGATTTTCCCGACCGTTGTACTGGCTTCAAAGAAGCAGAGCGTGGGATACTTTCTCCAATATTTCCGCCTTTTATAAACGTAATGACATTTAAATTGTACTTAAATGCGATTGTACCATACAATAGCGGTATTTTAAATGTTACTGGGTGATTGCTTTAAATTATAATGCTCAAGATCAGGTGCGGCCCTTTGTCAACATTTTGGGGGATCCCTTATATAGGAAATTGTTAATTTTGGGAGGGAGGGGACATATTCTTTTGTAAGGCCCAGACTACACGATGACGGTTCCTATGCCGGTTCCAGTATCGGTCGGTTCCATGGATCTAAACTGCTTCATATACCTAAACTCAAACAAAAATGCGCTGTCGACTACACGTACAACGGTTCCACTTGGAACCGGCCTGCTCGGTTCCTGAATCGAGTGGGTGGGGCTTAAGCGCAGCGCATGAGTTTGAATGCAGTCGACTACACGGCTGGTTCCGGTACCTGAACCGAACCGTCGTCGTGTAGTCCGAGCCTAAGAGTCGATGATCTGGGGGAGGGATGCATTCTATTCCCTCCCCGTCCCCTATCCGCTCATGCTAAATAAAACTAGAAAATCACGCTCTTCTGTAATTTATAGACCTCCCTCTGAAACTACTGTAGTTATCTGTAACTTTATGCTTTACAACAATAATGTAATTGGGTACTAATGCAGTATTATTATCTTCTTTCAGTATGTAGACTTCAATCCGATAAAATTCAAGAGTTCAGTAGAAGTAGAACGACCATCGACGAAAATATACCGATTTAACGGCACGATATCGCACCCCAACGGGGTTCGCACCCCGCTGTACTCCGAACACCTTCTGTTACGAGACTGCTTCATCAAGAACACCGACTACGTCGAGGGCATCGTCGTGTACGCGGGCCACGAGACCAAAGCTATGTTAAACAACGGCGGGCCGAGGTACAAAGCCTCGAAATTAGAAAGAAAAATGAACACAGACATAATATGGTGCATTTTAGTGTTACTATTCCTTTGCTGCACCGGCGCGGTCGGGTACAAACTGTGGCTGGATCACTACACTCCTTACAAAAACATACCGTTCATCCCCCTCGCGGGTTCACCAGCTTACGAAGGATTAATAATCTTCTGGACGTACATTATTGTCCTTCAAGTTATGATACCCGTATCTTTATACGTCACTATAGAAATGACAAAACTACTCCAAGTGTATCACATACATCAGGATGTGGAGATGTTTGACCCACAAACGAACTCTAGAACAGAGTGTCGAGCGCTAAACATAACCGAGGAGTTGGGGCAGATCAACTACCTGTTCACCGATAAGACTGGGACGTTGACGGAGAACAAAATGTTGTTTCGACGATGTACGGTGGGCGGGGTGGACTATGACCATCCGCCAGGTCCGCCAGCGGAGCCCTCCGCGGATCTCCCGCCGATCGTAACTCCCATCACCCAAGTGTCGCCGAACAGAAGAATGCTCCAACACGTTCTGGACAATAATGACGCTCAACACACGCAAAAGGTAAACTTACTGGCCAGTATTTACAAACACTATTATTTACATCATGCATAGTTAATTATCAGAATCAACGGACGCGTATCGATTGCTGCTGACACGCTTTAAGCACAGGGTCCACATTTGCATCTATTTTGGTTAATATCACCACCGTAGCATCACCATAGTTAGGACGGGAAATTATCACATGAATACGCCTCGGTGACACCGTACCCGATACGGCCCGTGTTGCTAAATTTCAACTGAGTACTCAGACGCATTTCATCAGGACCTAATTTAGGGTTCCAGGCTCCATTGGCTAATATGATTGTGGCATTCTGCCTGCCTCATTGTGTATTATTCAAAAATAGTTTTTTTGACTCTCAGCCGCTAGTCGCCGCGCCCCGTATATCGCTCTTTAGTCTCTAGACGATTTACCCTATATTATTATGGTAAATAAGGCCTAATTATTAGGCCCTTCGTATCCTGATCGATAGTTTAGATGGGTTTTAAGACTGAAGCGTGAAGAAACCGACCACACATACTCGCTGAATGTCATACGCAAATGTGGACCTGCTTTAGACTCGTATCCGATAGGATTGATAAATCCGGTACTTCTTATCTTTAGTAATGAATAGCTATACATTTAACTCTCCTAGATAACTCCACTTATCTATTGAAGTGGAATACCGTACATCTGATAGTAGTAAGTGATTCACTAGGATAATCCACGTTCCAGATTACCTAGTTAAAGTAATAACGGGTGTTTTCCCGTACTAGTGTTGGTACTTGGTTCCCGCAAAATGCGTCACTAGATTTGGATGTAGGATGACGTACGAGGTTCAATTCAGGGTTAATACCACAACAACGCGGTAACGTCTCTAGAAATACCATGAGTAATGTGCTACATAGCGATTGTCTGTCTAATAGATGTGTATGGTTGGTTAGTTCACTAATTAGAGCACCTTACCAGGTGTGGAATTCATCCATGTTCGCGTAATTTTACTAGAGTTTCGTTATTTACTAGAGTCATTAATAGGAACTTAACGGAACTATACTCACTAATAGGACATAAAACGCAAAGCGTTGCGGAGATGGAGCCACTAGCACACTCCGTAAACAGTAAAGCAAAACCAAACGGTATTTTTGAAGATATCACAAATTTCTCGTTATTTTGGTTAGTTTAAGTAAATTTCTCAAAGCTATAGTAAAATTGTGATATTATGGCATCATATGGCCTTTTCAAAATAGCAGACCTAAAAATTTTGATAAGAAAGCGCGGCGCGTGTCTGAACGTATTTTTCACATTTGGTGGAAAGGAACGTATCTACATGTTGATTGGCTATGTACCATTGTGCTAGTGGCGCCTCTAGTGGTAAAAAATTGCAGGATTATCTCCTATTCTTACTTATTATTGTTATTATGCATGTACTCATGCCCTAGGCGTACGTAAATAAATTTAAAAAAGTGGTTGATAAATTTTCCGCGAGCAGAATTTGAACCTTGCCGTTCCGTGACAGTGCTCTAACCAACTGAGCTATCGCAATGGCAGCTCATCCTGCCAGCTTCAGATTTATCAACCCTTTTCTGTATACCGTCTGTATAGGCGACATCAACCTCTTTATCAAATTAACAAGCAATGTTTCGGTTGTGGGTGACTGACATTTGCATGAAACCATACTTTGTCCCTTTATAGTGTTTCAATCCGGACAAACCTCAGTAGTTTTTGGAATGTCAATATGTAGTTCACTACTGCACCAGAGGAACAGAAATCCCAATTGTTCTGTTAGTGGAACTGTTTCAACAGACCTTACTGGGAACAATTGCTGTTTGTTTATTGTGATAATGAATAAATTAAAAATAAATAATGTGTTTGCCCAGGTCCGCGAGTTCCTTCTAATCCTGGCCGTCTGCAACACGGTGGTGGTGTCCCAGCCTCACGTAGACACGATGCGCATGAGTGGCTCGCGCAGCAGCGACCGCATCAACGACAAGCCGGCGCGCGCCAACGGCACGCTGCGCTCCAATGACAAGTCAGTACACTGTTGTTGCGTCAACATTAGCAACACAATATGCGGAATGACTTACAACTGATTTTGTAGACGTTTTTTAATATCCCCACTGTTGGGGCACAGGCCTCCCCTTGCACAAGGGAGTACGGGCCATGATCCACACCGAGCGGGCCCAGTGCTGATTGGTGGATTTCACACGTCTTCGAAAACTTTTAATTTCCTCAGACATGCAGGTTTCCGCACGATGTTTTCCTTCGCCGTTAGAGCAGTCGGTAAAAATGTACGTAAGTCTTCGAAAAAATCCGAAATACTCATTGGTACATGGCATTGTATGGTTTCGAACCCGGACCTCCCGCATGGGAGAAACTGTAGACGATAATCACGTCAAAAAGTGATACGATCTAAATTGAGTAGATCGGTGATCTAGGTCTTTTAGTTTGTCAGTGGGAACACTCTTTTGAACTAGATCGTTCACGATCTATTATCTAACAAAAATCAGAATAGGATGGAACCTTGTCGTTCCAATACATTTAAGCATGGTTTTCGTGGTATGAAAAGGATTTGTCAAAAGCTTGTCATACCAATAAAATTAGAAACTCTCTTGGAACGACAAGGTTCCATCCTATTTGTCGTGAATGATCTAGATCGAAAGACTGTTCCCACAGGCACAGAAGACATAGATCGCAGCTCTACTATACGACGACAGGGTTCTAGTTCACAAGCAGTATCTCAAATTTAAATAACTTTTTCTCTTTTTACATAGGTCTCTTTGTCTTCACAGATACTCTCGACTGACGGAGTCTCGATCGACGACGCCCTCCCCCCCTCCGTCCACGACCTCCCCCCTCAGGATCCGACTGCCCAAACTCACGTTCGGCAGTCGAGAGGACCACAGTTCTGAACCTAGCACCTCTACTGAACTACAGGTGAATATATTAATAACTATCATTACTGATCGTTCCGTGTATGGGACGGATTATATCCCTACCGCACACATATCACCCCGGCGTCACCCCGACACCTGTTCAGCGTTGCCTCAACTCGAGCCGTTCAGTATTCTTTGCATGAAACTCCATACTGCATACGCACACTCATCAACTTCGTAACGGCATCGCCTCGCCTCGGGACAAGCTAGTGACCCGCTCGCGGTTCGTGGTCAACTCGTAGTCACCGCGCTTACGTCGGGGCGTCTGATGTCTCGCCGCCGGCGCGGGGATGGCGCGCAGACCGCCTGTTGTTTTATGTAGTCGTCCCCCAGGTGACGGCTAGCCTTCGCCCAGCCGTAGCCGCGCCGACACCTCGGAGGTGCTGAGCGCCGGGTTGACGCCTGGTTGACCGCGAGGCGATCCGGTGCAGGGTTGATATCTGTGCGACAGCCTTAAACCGAGTAATTTGCTGGTTAGCGACCGGATCAATGTAAAGTCTGTCGTCAAATATCTTTGCTTCGGCTGTGTGTTTCGACAGTGTTTAGAAGTGCCAGTACTTAGTAAGCCCGTGTGCTCCATATTCGACCTCATCGTCACTTACCACCAGGTGAGATTGAGATCAAACGCGGATTTAGTCGTTTAAAGAAAACCACTGCGTTAGTCTTTTAGAAAAGAAATTATACCAAGCAAGCACTTTGACTGCATTTATAACTAAGTTAGTATCTGTTATTTTAATCAATACAGACGGACGGACGGACGGACACCGAAGTCTCTCCACCACTCCTTTTGGTACTTACGGAACCCTTAAAATCACAAAATTATTGAAAAATAAAAATAGGTAGGTTGTATGTATTCCTTCAACGCGTTGTTTTACTTAGTAAACAAGTAAATAGCCAATAAACTTTATCGCCCATAAACGATTGTCGTGTAAATAATAAATTAACTAATAAATACTTTACTTCGGTAGCAAACGATAGCGCGATCATCAAAGCTGGTAAAACCGTGTGTGTTATTTGAATTAGATGTGTTTAAAAATTCAAAGCGACGACGTAATAATAACTCCATTCGAATTCACTTTGTAATTGGAAGTGTTTGAATAACCATGCTGTTAAAAATAAATTATAATGGTTTTCAATATCTTATCTTATGATAGGGGGCCGGGAATAACCCAGCGGCACTTCGACCCTTGAGGATATTTTGTGCCAACCCCATTTTACACATTGGTCATCTCAGTGTGCAGGTTTCCTCACGATGTTTTCCTTCACCGTTAGAGCAGTCGGTAAATGTACGTAAGTCTTCGAAAAATACGAAAAACTCATTGGTACATGGCACTGCACGGTTTCGAACCCGGACCTCCCGCTTGGAAGTCCGGTATCCTAGCCACTGTGCCACCGACGCTCTATGGTTTTCAATAAATAATAATAGTAATTTTAAGAGCAGACGAGCAAATAGGCCTCCTGATGGTAAATGGTCACTGTCGCCGTTGCCCATAGACATCTGACCTCACTTTAATGTTTTATAGAGTTTTCGATGCGCTGTTACCTTAAGGACAGATGGACTGCCTCATGTGCGGTAATTACGCTGACTCTCTTACAAACCGAAACAAGCAATGCAAGAATTGTGTTTCGGCAGTATTTATAAAAGAGCCAGTACTTTCTAAGCCCGTGTGCTCCAAATTCAGCCTCATCGTCACTTACCACCAGGTGAGATTGAGGTCAAACGCAGGTTTAGGTGTAAATAAAAAACTGCTGCTTAAAAGGGTAGGCTGACTCTGCACTGAGTCATATCGCCTTTATCAGGTCATTGCTTTCCTCTCTATCACTAAATATTCTATGATATCATAAAGTGACGCTACATGCACTACTTATATACAGTACTAACTTGATTTATCTACAATTTATTGTTTCGCGTAAATATACTTAGACATTTATATGCTAACATACCTAGCAAAACATCGTTATCGCTCGTATGTTCCGATAAATCCATAATAATTGTAACTACACTTTTACTTCCATCCGGTCCCCTTATCGGTTTAAATTGAATGAGTATCAGGCGATTGATATCATCTTCTTCTTGGTCACATTCCTCATTGATGAGGGACGTCATCATCGCATGGAAATAACCATTTGTAACGACTTTTTTTGGATGATTTTTATGGAGTGGTTTGCCATTGGTTTCCCCATTTCACACACTGGTTATCTCAGTGTGTATGTTTTCCTTCACTGTTAGAGCAGTCGGTAAATGTACTACTCTAGTATCTGTACCCCCCCCCCCCTTTACTTTGACCATTGTTTTATCAAAAACAATGGTCAAAGTAAGGGGGGGTGGGGGTTTAGGTAGTAAAGCAACAGATAGCACATGAGCTCTTAGAAGAGGATTTGAGAATCGGGTAACATCGGTTTCTGTCTCTATTTTACTACAGTCTTACCAACGCATGCACCGTTTTTGTTTCGTAAAAAAGAAACGAAAAACACACGGGTACTTATTTAAGCTCTCTTAGATCGGTATCGACATACCCTCTTGAAAGAGGTGAACCTAACAGTTGAATTTCGAAAATACCGATACTAAAAGTTATTTTTCTCTCACCAGGTAGCGCGCTTCGAAGCAGAAAGTCCCGACGAGCTCGCCCTCGCAGAAGCAGCCATGGCGTACGGCTACGAACTGCGCAGCCGCGCTCCCGACGAATTAGAACTGGGTGTCCTGGGCGAGCTGACGAAGATCAAAGTGCTACGGGTGCAGCAGTTCGACGCTAATAGAAAATGCATGTCCGTTGCTTTGAAGCTGCCCACTGGACAGGTATGTTGGGATAAGCCTTAGAGATACCTATCTATTTCAAAGAACATTAAATAGGGTATTTTACAAGTATCAAATATTAAATACATTTCATAGAAATAAGAAAATAGACATAACTTGATGGTCAAATGTGAAAACAAAATTAAAATCCGTTGAAAAATAAAATAGTTATAGGCAATCAAAAATCAGACGGTAGAAAGAGACGGTAATAGATAATTGTGACGTCACGGTTATGTAGCGCCATACAAGCAGGTCCTTGGCTACATAATAAGGACTGTTTTGCTAGAAAGGGACGGAGCATCCCCCCACTATTAACTTTAACCAATAATATAGCTGATGTTAGTTGAGATATCGATAAACGGATTTCAGATCCATCTTCAGCATGTCCATGTAAGTTGATTGATGCAATAATTTTTTTTTGTCAAATACCCTATTGTAAACAATGTATTTTATATATATCCCGTCGGATGACATATTTGCTTCACTAGTTTCTGAATATTAGTAACAATAATTTGTATACTTCTTCTTCTAAGTCGTATTCCTCATTGCTGAGGGTTGTGATCATTCTAATGAATTAATCACATAGAACGACTCTTGGCAGATTTAATGGGGTGGTTTGCCATTGCCTTTCCCCATTTCACATACTGGTTATCTCAGTGTCCAGGTTGCCTCACTATGTTTTCCTTCACCATCAGAGCAGTCGGTAAATTACGTACGTACGTAGGTACGTAAGTCTTACGAAAAATCCGAAAAACTCGTAA
Source organism: Hofmannophila pseudospretella (assembly GCA_947369225.1). Classification (NCBI taxonomy): domain Eukaryota; kingdom Metazoa; phylum Arthropoda; class Insecta; order Lepidoptera; family Oecophoridae; genus Hofmannophila; species Hofmannophila pseudospretella. The sequence goes on from OX376316.1 coordinate 11,927,904, forward strand.
CTTTGCATGGTTTCGAACTCGGACCTCCGCATGGGAGTCCGACGTCCTAGCCACGCACCACCGACGCTAATTTGTATACTTAATGGAGTGTAAATCAGGGCTGCATACTGTTTGATCATATTTTTAATCAATACCGTATGAAATGTATTATTTCAGTGAAAATTTCAATTGTCCTTACAACAGTCTGTGTAAACTTGTTATTGTATCAGAATTATTTTAACTTAGTTTAATCTCCTATTTAGAATTGGCTACAACAGAGCTTATTCTAAATAGAACAATATGGACGTTATTACGCTGATGCTGATGTGTATTAATTTCCAGGTGGTCTTATACGTGAAAGGCGCGGACATCACGGTCCTAGGAGCCTTAGCCCCCATGCGCGCCGGCTCGGCCGAGCAGGCCGCTTACGAGAGAACCAGATCTCTGTTGTCGGAGTACTCACGCGCGGGTCTACGTACGCTGGTCATGGCAAAGCGGACGATGCAACCCGCGCTATGGGAGGAATGGCTGGCTTCACATACAAGAGCTTGTGAGATTGGGGAAGGTGAGACTAAAATTAGTACAATTGACAGACCAATAAATAGAAACTGTTCGCTGATTTAGTGTATCAATGCTTCAAATATTCCAATTCATACCCTGTCCAAAAAAAATAAAAACTTTCGTCATATTACGGAATTAAATGGAACTATTTTTTCATAGCGAACTCCTGCGAACTCCATAACACAGACTATATAAATAAAATCATCATCATCATCAGCCCATGTCGTCCCACTGCAGGGTATAAGCCTCTTTTGTGCCACCCTATACGATCCTGTGCTAGTCGTATATAAATAAAATAAAAAATATGTTAAATGTACCGATGGAACCCTCTTGACAGAGTAATATTTTTCCTGGTCAGGTTGTATGTTTTGTTTCCATTTTAGTGAAGGTTTAAAGCTCTGAAGTGTGCTGAAACAGGTTCTATATTAAAAATCTTTTCAGTGTGTTTATAAAATATCGCTTAACCTCTTGGGATTTAATTCAAATAAAAATGCAATTTACTTTACCTGCAACTTCTGGAAATTAAAAATATCTCATGTTTTCATGCCAGTCGATGAAAACGACAATGGTTCAAAGGATAGGGCACGAGATTACGGCGCTTGCGTAGCCGGATCGAAACCACCGCTGGATCATTGTGGATTTGTGGTGGACCTAGCACAGGCATTTCAGTCTAATTGGAGTTATTAAGAAGAATATTGGTAATGTGTAAAACGTTACCAATGTTTTTTCTTTAAAATTATCCGAAAGTTGTAAAGCAATAGTTGGCTGTATGAGTTTTGATGAGTAATTTACGTTATTTCAAGAACTAAAAAATAGAATATACAGGGTGGACCAAAAGTCCGTTAACATTTAAAATGGTTATAAAAAATACAAATGCTACTTTAGTGAAAAACTGTTTATTTAATAATAAAGTAGACAAATTAGGATTTCACTTTTTAAAAATAACATCATTCAAATGTGACCCTTGTTCATCCTGGCACACCTGTAACCGGGAACGGAAATTTTGCATGACCGCCCGACAAGTGGTTGGTGAAATGTTCTGCATTTCCTCGCGTATATTTTCTTATAATTCCTCAATAGACACTGGGTTGCTGATGTAAACTTTACTTTTGAGATATCCCCAAAGGTAAAAGTCCATTGGAGTTAAATCCGGGCTGCGGGGTGGCCAGTGAATGTCACCTCTTTTGGATATGACTTTTTGGCCAAAAATTTCACGAAGTGCTGCTATAGAGTCATTGGAGGTGTGACATGTTGCCCCATCTTGTTGGAACCAAGAGCTTCGATTAAAGCCTGAGAAGTCCTGTAATGCTGGAGCAAAAAAATTCTGTAGCATCACAATGTATCGCTCTGTATTAACGGTGACGGCGCGGTTTCTCTGATCTTCATAAAAATATGGACCAATGATTCCGCTGGCTGACAATGCGGCCCATACAGTAACCTTGGGCGAGTGTAAAGGTTTTTGGTGCTTCAAGTCCGGGTTAGTGTCACTCCAGTATCTGCAATTTTGTCGATTGACATGTCTATTTAGGTGGAAGTGTGCCTCGTCTGAGAAAAAGATGTTATTGAAGCTCGTAAACCTCTCAAGCACTTCGTTAGCAAACTGCAGTCTCTGAGCAGGGTCATTTGGCTTTAAAGCCTGTACAATTTGAATTTTGTAAGGATGTAAATGTAAATCTTTGTGTAGAATGCGATTTAGAGATGTTCTGGGCACATCTAAAGCACTAGACCGCTTTCGAGTAGAGAGACCAGGTTGTTCTCGAACAGACGCTCGTACATGCTCTATGTTTACTGGATCGCGCGATGTCCTAGGTCGGCCGGATCGTGGTTGACTTAAAGTTGAACCTGTTGTTTCGAACTTCTGTACCCATTTTTTAATCGTTTGAATTGTTGGTGCTTGATTTCTGTTCCGTATATTGTAATGATTACAAAATTTCCGTTTAGCTTCGGTCGTAGAATCGTTGTTTCGATAGTACTCGCGTACGCAAAATGCGCATTGCGCTCCGCTGAATGACGCCATGGTACTAAATCCCTATTAGTAGCTCTCGCTTGTAGTAACACCCCCCGCGCCAATACCCCGCCCGCGCCGACGCAGCGACCTATTCAAATGTTAACGGACTTTTGGTCCACCCTGTATAAAAAAATTAGGAAAGGGTGAAAAAAAAATCGCGAGCAGGATTTGAACCTGCGACCTTGCCGTTGCGTGGCAGTGCTCTAACCAACTGAGCTATCGCGGCTCAACCTGCTGCACGATAGCTCAGTAAGAGTACTCCCTCGGAACGGCAAGGTCGCAGGTTCAAATCCTGCTCGCGAATATATTTTTCTCACCCTTTTTAAATTTATTTAAGTTTACCTAGCATGAAAAAATAGAGCACAGAGAAAAAAATATTAATAGAACATTTTTGGGTGATTGTAACGTCATCAACTGTCCACTTCAATCAATCCATTCGGAAAGCTTCTGAAAGTGCTTCGGAAAGCACGTTAAGCAGTCGGTCCCAGTTGCTGTCGTTCGACAGCAGTCGTTAAGCCATGTCAGATGCCTACGGGCGCCCTGAACAACTCTTGACTAATAGGTTGGCCACTAACAATACGATAAGCAAGCAAGCAATCAATCATTTTACCAACATTTCCACAGGTAGGGAAAAACGCATCCGCGAATCCCTAGCGCGGCTCGAAAGCGCGTTAACCCTAGTGGGAGCGACCGGCGTAGAGGATCGACTACAGGAGGACGTGCCGCGGACTATTCGCGCGTTGTTAGACGCCGGCATCATCGTGTGGGTGCTGACCGGAGACAAGCCCGAGACCGCCATCAATATCGCGTACTCCGCCGCACTGTTCTCCCAGAGCGATCGGCTGCTGCATCTCATGTCTAGAGATAAGGTAACGGATGATATTTGTAGGTATATTTGTTACAGTTTTTAGGAATCCGTAACCCGAATGGAACAATAGTACTGCTGATTGCTGTCGCTCCGTCGTTCGTCCGCCAATAAGGTATTGCTTATTAAAGTGTACGGAACATTTAGACCTCAACGGCGAGCTTGCGTGAAACTACGAATGACTTGTAGAGGAAGCAAGAGAAGCGTGCCATGACAGATTCGTGATGCTCCGTTCTCTCTGCGTACCCCTTAAGGGACATAGCGTGAAGGTTTTTTTTTACATTATATTATTACAGGTTATTGTACAGCAAAACAAATATAACAGTACTTGTTTTAAAAAGTTATAACGCCAATTACACAATAACTCAATATTAATTTTAATTAAATAGCACTAAATATAGAAGAAATAGAAATAGAATTACAATATGTGGTTAAAGGCGGGTGTTTGTGTATGTGAGGGTGTGTAAGAGGGTGTGTTTGTGCTGTGTGTATTTCAACCCTTGCCTAAACGCTCGGAAAGAGACCTTCGAGCTCTCTGAATATATTGCCCTTGAGTCATAAAAAATACGCCGGAGTCTGGAATTAGGTTTTCGTGAGTGTCCACGCAGCGGTGGATTACCGAATTCGCTGCAAAGTTAGTGTGTATCATTGGGCGGTGCAGTGTACGAGCACGCCGAGTGCGAGTACTCGTATGTATGTATATATCGGAATCGGACCGAACCCATATAAAGCTATTTTTCGTTCCGGTTTTGTGAAACGGGAACGAAAAATAGATTTATTATTTTTATCACTGCAGTGTGCTAAAGGCGTTATCAATTTAACATGGTCTTTAAATCGGATAAATTATGTCCGTCGTTGGAATTCGGTAGTTTCCAAGTAACAAATATTTAATGCATTTCTTAAAAATTAACAAATAGACATAAATTGATGGGCAACTGTGAAAACATAATTGAAATTCGTTGAAAAATAAGATAGCTACATGCAATCAAAAATCAGACGATAGAAAGAAACGGCAATATTACATTATGACGTCACTGTGTAGTAGCGCCATACAAGTAGATCCTGACTACGTATAAAGAACTGTTTTGCTAAAAAGGGAAAGCATCTCTCCAGTACTCACTTAATTCATTAATATCTCTTGAATGAATTTTAGATCCTTATTCAGGATGTCCGTGTTAGTTGATTGATGGAATTTTTTTAAAGTCAAATACCGAATTACCTACCACTTTATCTTTGACATATCTGTTTTACACATAACAGGACCACGCAGAATCCACGATCAAAACATACCTCGAGAGCGGCACAGCAGAATCTCCCAGCGGTCGCGCCCTCGTGGTGGACGGTCGAACCCTCACATATATCCTGGACCGTCGCTCGGGGCTGGTGGCCCCGTTCCTGTCGCTGGCGCGGCGCTGCTCCGCCGTGCTGTGCTGCCGTGCCACGCCGCTGCAGAAGGCGTACATCGTCAAGGTACCACTTTTTAACAACTTGGAATCTTTCCTTGGGAAGAGGCTGGGTTATGTTTGATTTTCACCCCCTCGATGACAGATTTCGTGCATGTCAGAGGGCTCCGGGAACTCCAGTGGGACACATCGGCAAAGGCACGCTGCTGCCTAATCCAGGGTCACCTGGATCCGATAGACGGTAGAAGCCCCAACCGATGGCTTATGAATAAGCACACAAACTCACAGTAGTTACCTTACTAGTTACTTAGTAGAATCCGAAATGAGGAGATCCGGCATAGAACAAAAGTTACCGACATAGCTCATAAGATTAGCAAGCTGAAGTGGCAGTGGGCCGGTCACATATGTCGCAGAACAGACAACCGCTGGGGTAGACGAGTTCTGGAGTGGAGACCGCGTTTGGGCAAACGTAGTGTGGGACGGTCCCCTGCTAGATGGAGCGACGATCTGCGCAAGGTGGCTGGCAGCGATTGGATGAGAAGAGCCGAAGATCGGGCTCAATGGCGCGCCCTGGGAGAGGCCTATGTCTAGCAGTGGACTAGAATAGGCTGCTGATGAATTCGAAGTTACTTTTTATGTTTATTATCTTATTTTAGGCGGTGAAAGAAGAACTGAAAGTGACCACTTTGGCAATCGGTGATGGTGCCAACGACGTCTCTATGATACAAACTGCCGATGTTGGAGTGGGTAAGAACTCCTATTCTTATGATGATCCGTATTAATCCTCAGGGAACCTAATTCCACAGTTTTACGTTTCTTTTCCAATGAAGTTGCAATTACCTTTTCATATCGATTCAACTTTAACTACAAATCGTATTCTCCTAACAGTATCTTAAGGCTACAGCAAACAATTGGAGAGGATGGCGCAATACAAAAAACCGAGAAGGTTGTAAGCGCCTCTCACTTCTTTATATTGCGCAGTCTCTCTTTAATTGTCAATTGCAATTGATCGTTTCGCGGACCCTTTAGGGTAATAAAAGACCATCATATCGTCAGTGAAAAGGAATACATGCGTATGCGCCAAAATGGAGGTTTTGGGAAATAAATTTTCTATATAAGTATCCTGTATACTTACATTAAGAACGGTCAGTATGGGAAAGTCTGAAACTATAAGACATACGAACATCTGTTCTTAGGAACCATGTCATCAATTTTAGTAACAAGAAAAACTGTATTCATACATTTAAAAATAAACCTGTACTCAGCCTGGGAATCGAACCCGGTTGTTTTGAAAAAAAATCCAACACTATTTCTATTTAGATATCGATTGTGTAGGTCTTAAGGAATAAATGTTAGTATGAAACGTGATGTTTAAAATTAATAAAACGCATTGTTTCCATATCTTTTAATTTAAATAGTAAGATCGTTACCTAAACGAGTTGAATGTTGTATTTTACAAAATGGTAGTCATTTCGAACACCTACTAAAATAAATTAAAAGATATGGAAACAATGCGTTTTATTAATTTTAATAATCACGTTTCATACTAACATGTATTCCTTAAGATCTACACAATCGATATCTAAATAGAAATAGTGTTGGATTTTTTTTCAAAACAACCGGGTTCGATTCCCAGGCTGAGTACAGGTTTTTAAAAAATGTATGAATACAGTTTTTCTTGTTACTAAAATTGATGACATGGTTCCTAAGAACAGATGTTCGTATGTCTTATAGTTTCAGACTTACCCATACTGACCGTTCTTAATGTTACACCCTGTATACTTTAAATAATTCATTATTTTATTTCATTTCCTCTGCCCAAAGGTTACCTGGAAGATATCTCTCTTAGCGATAAGGCCGCCTAAATTGTACTTCACTATTTCCTTGTGCAATAATGTGTGTTTTACTTTACCTTTTTTTACTTAAATCTCATTTCCCAAAACCTCAATTTTGGCGCTTCAGCATTTCTCCTTTCCACTGACGATATACATACATTCATAGATAATTTCACGCCATTCCCATGCGGGGTAGGCAGAGAGAACGGAACGCCACGAACCTCTGTCTTGGCACGTCTTTCTTGATTCCTCTAGTCATTCGTCAATTCCTCAATCAAATTCAGGAATTGCAGATTTTTTGTCAACACAAAAAACCATCAATTCCTGAATTTGAAGACAGTCCTCATTATATTGTTATGTCTCCAGGTCTGTCGGGTCAGGAAGGGCGGCAAGCGGTGATGGCGTCCGACTTCGCGCTCTCGCGGTTCAAGTTCATCGAGCGGCTTCTTCTCGTCCACGGGCACTGGAGCTACGACCGGCTCGCCCGGATGATACTCTACTTCTTCCTCAAAAATGCCGTGAGTTTGCATTGAAATCTAGCTTGTTTGTAGCTTTTTTAATTCTATGTCAAAGTACACCGTAGAGCAATTATGGAAAAGAAAGCATGTGATTTTTTTTTTAAATTGTTACTTTTGATGCATATAAAAATGAGTTTCTCCCGCGCTTTTGTCGCGTCCACACCAGCTTTTTTTCATTGTTTTGCAAATTGTTTTACAGTAGTGCTTTTCAAGTAAGAATGGTGTTTTTTATTCGAAGAACGTCTACAAAATGTGATTAATGTGTGGGACAGTGAAGTAAAGTCAAATAAGACGCTGCAGCCCGATCCGTACTTGGCTGGATTTTGAAGAGCCATACTGCGTCCGGGACGCCTTCTTCTTTGGTTCGGATGGTGCAGAAGCGTGGAAGATTCTCCCAGATAGCATTGAAATGTGTCACACCAGCATTTTAATGAAGACTTGCAAGAGTTGTTTACATCAGACATGGCTGTATGGGCTCAGTTCCCTTCGCCTTAAAAAAAAAACAACAAGCATATAAAAATACTACAAAAGTAAAAACTTTTTACGTTTAGTTTTCAAGAAAAAAAATGATAAGTGAAAATACACCTGAAATCAATTTTCATATAAAATTGTACGGAGAAAAAAATAAAAGTGTCCCGTTTCAAACGAAAAAGAAATATGCTTTGGAACTAAAATGACAAAGTGTATAGTTTTTAAATTATGAAGCTTCGAAAAAATACAAACCCTGTTATCTATAATACATTATATTTTTCAATTTTCATTATCACTGATCGGAGTATGTAGAGCTCTTTCGGGTCAATGTCCTCAAAGGTTATATTAATATGAATATGATTTCGGGATCCCGTTTTATGTTATCGAGCAAATGTTGTAAATTACTTTTATAAACCTCGCCCTTACTCGGCGGATTACGATTTTTTTTAAATTGTGAACTTACGAAGAAGTTAAAACACTACCATAGGAACACTAGCGCCATGAATCTTAAAAAAATATATTTCGCCACCAATCTTAAATGTGTATCAAAACAAATATAACGTTAAAAATCTAAATAATATATTTATTCAATCCCGGAAATCGCGGGATTATTGGGCTTACTTATCCATATTATGACCGTATGTGGCAAGTACAAAAACAGCCCTACCTACTCCGATCATAGATAATTATAAAAGAAAAAGAGCAACTGCGGTGTACTTTAAGGTTCCTCTTCGGAATTTCGGAAATTTATGTTTACTAGTTTGAACCTAGTTTGGAACTCAAATCTATGATCTACGGTTTAGACCCTTACGGCAAATCATAACAACCCATCCCCTGTAAGAGTAACAATTGCCTCAACACTGGAGACATTAATAAACTAACAAGTGAGAATAATCTGTCTTTTAGGCTAGGGCTTCACGGGTCCGGTTCCAGTCCCGATTCGGTTAAAAAAACCGAACCGGAATGGAACCATCTGTCTGAAGTGCGAGGCTTTTTGTTCATTTTGTATTATATTGTACTTTATTGCTGTAGGTTTTCCAGTACCTATAATAAGAATAAAATAAACCAAAGTCATGTTCCAGTACTCCATGTGACCACACGTTGTTTTCTATTCCGCAGACATTTGTGTTCCTGGTGTTCTGGTACCAGCTGTACTGCGGGTTCTCGACCGCCGTTATGATCGACCAGATGCACTGGATGCTGTATAACCTCATGTTCACCGCCTTCCCACCGCTTATCATAGGTTAGTGCAAGGTTTGGGCGTAATTAGAAAGGGCACAGCTGCTGCCTCCTAGCAGACCGGCATTTATATTTATTACACTTAATAAAAACAATTAAAATGAGACATTGTACAAAGGGTGAACTTATATCTAAAAGAGATTTCTTCCAGCAAACCCGCTTTATTTATGATCTTATTCAATCCAGTTTTTGCAAATATGTCTAGATCCGTTGGTGTTTTCACTAATGTTGTACTAAACCTTTTATGTAGAGTTAAAATAAACCTTTTGGGTGGTCTCTAAAAATGTCAATTTTTGAGTTAGCACTTTGCCTGTTGAGAAATAAAAAAATGGGACTTACCGCCTTTTGCACTTCAGAACAGGAAAAGCATCTGAAAATTGTGTTTTGCACTTTATGATCCAGTAGCAATATCAGTTGAAAGATTTCGAATATATCTGTTAACACTTAGCTGTTCCAGCCTGTATAGGCATTTACTAGATCCACATGCTCCATCTTCGGCCTCATCGTCACTTACCATCAGGCGAGATTGAGGTCAAACGCGTATTCACCATAACCATTCCCCACATGAGTGTAGTGTAGTCTTACGTGATGAATCGAAGTAGGTACGTTTGCTACCGGTATTTACATAAATACCGGTTTAGATTTTGAACGCATGAGGCCGGTACCTTACTCGTCGCGTCGTGAGAGACAGAGAGGGCGCGCTACAACCGTATCCGTCCGTCTGTTTCCCACGGCAAACGTCAATGAAATAAATATTATGTTAAAAAAATCGCGCGAGGAGGCGTGAAGTTCTAGCTTGATAGAAATCGATATTTTGGACATCGATTTTTCGAAAACAATCTACTGATAAAATCTCAAACTGATCTCACGAAAGACGTACAAATACAATACTAAATAAATTAGTTTAAGCATTTAATTCTTTCTATATTCATCATTACAGGAGTATACGACCGCGTCGCCCCAGCAGCGCTCCTAACCGAACGGCCGGGCCTCTACAGCGCGTCCCGCCGCGGCCTCACCTACCGCAACCATTCCTACTGGCTCGTCCTCCTAGAGTCCATCTACATCAGTGTCGTGATATTCTTCACCACCGTCCACGCGTACTGGGACAGCGCCGTGGATATTTGGGCCTTCGGGACGTGCAATATGACCTGCTGCCTCGTTATCATGCTGGTGTATGTTGCTGTTGAGACTAGGAGTTGGGTGAGTGTTTTACAGAATTTTACAGGGAACTCTGTCTTCCTATTCAGGACAGACGGAACGGCAACGACGCCAGTGACACCAAAATGTAACACTTTTCGCGTGTCTCTAGCTCAGTCACTATTAAACCGAGCTCAGTGCTGTAAGTGTTTATTGCGAGAACAAGGTTGCTTGCTCATTTTGACAATAATAAATTCCGTTACCAGTAGTGACGTCAACAGCAGTAAGTCACATATCGAGGGACGCCCGGGGGGACTTTATTTTTTACTATGTAGTGCTTAATCTTTCGATATAAGTATCGAAGGACCATTAAATAATATATACATAATAATAATTAAAAATCATGATCACCATCATACATAGGACATTCAATAAAAGAAAACTAATGTTACGATAATTTCCATGCAGCTTTTCTATATCAAACTTGTAAGTGGTTGTGTGATGATTGAAACAATCACTGAATAAAGCTGTGTTGAATCAGCGATTTTGCACTTATAGATTGTTAACTCCATTTCAACACGTTTTCTTTTACGAGTGCAGTTTTTTTTAAGTCACCCACACCATAAACAATGCATGGAGTGTGATAAATAAAAATGATTATAATATTTTGTTATAATTTGAAACTGACATATTAAAGTTCAGTTTTTAATTCGATGAAGTAAAGTGATGTTCAAAAGGGATTCTTCTTAATTTGTTTAGGAGAATTAAGATAAATAATTCTTGGTTAAGCGAAAAAAGAATCGAATAACTAAATCGTAAACAATTAATCACTACACTTAATCGTTATCAATTTTCAATATTACGATATTCGTTGAAATTAATTGGAGCTTGAAACGTTACAGTACTTTGAAACCTCACTAGACTCCATCAAATTAAAACTCACTATAGAGATATGATATTCTGATTCTTCGTGTGGTTAGTGGCCAACCTATTGTCAGAGTTGTTCAGGCCTCTGACGTGACCTAACGACTGCTTAGGCACGGCCCTCCGGCTCAGATGAAAATATATCACGAGCGGTCATCCATTACTAGTTCCGACCGCGCCCTACGTTGCTTAACAGCTTTTAGGTCCTTTTCTATGGGGCTAGAAGATTTTGGGGAGGTCACATGACCCCCTCCTGCGTACGCGCTTCCATTATTATTATAAATCAAACCTTTACAACTTGGATGTCATATTGGCAGACGGTGATCCACCTGCTGGCCCTGGCGGGCTCCCTGCTCTCGTTCTACACTATTACCATCGTCTACAACACGGTGTGCCTGCCGACGTGCCTCAACATGCCATCGACGTACTACGTCATCTTCCACGCGGTCTCCGACCCGGTGTATTGGCTGGTGGTGGTCGTCTCCACTGTCGCCGCGCTCGCGCCCAGGTATGTGCGACACGTGTGTCATGTATTCTGCTACACGTGTGTGCATGCGGAGATATGTGTCATGTAATATGTAACACGTGTGTGTGCATGTCTAGATGTGTGTCATGTAATATGTAACACGTGTGTGCCTGTCGAGATATGTGTGCCATGTCCGCATCTCCAGATATACTGGCTGGGGGTCATTGTCGCCACTGTCGCGCCCTGGTATGTGTGTCGAAAACTTCCCGCTCCCTCGTACACAATTTTGTATGGGAGTGAGCGAGACAGTTTTATTTTGGTTTAGGTTTGGCGGCCACACAGAAATCCCAACTAGTGGCGCCCTATCCTCTAGGATGATGATGTGAGCTCTGACAGCGAGCCAAAGGGTTTATCGAAGGCAATGTTTATATATTTTCCACGATTTTAGAAATTAATCAACCACGGTATTCCACCAGACTGGTGCTGCACGCGGTGCGGAACTCAATGAAGCCGGGCGCACTGCGGCGCGCGGTGCTCGCGCGGCGGCGCTACCCGCGGCGACTGCCCTACGCCGCGCACTACCACACGACCACCTCCTCCGCGCATGTGTACAGGTAATTATAATAATAATAAGGGACAACGGCTCATCTGCGGCGGGCGATGCTGTTGGCTCAAAATAATCCTGGCCTTTAGGGGTGGTTTTTCGACGTTACAGAGAAACATGTCAACAAAGTAAATTTATTTTTTACTGTTATATACAGTTAGTCTGTTAGGGGTGTTACACACATACTCGTCTCGGCACGTTCGGGTGCTTTAACTGTCAAACGTCATATTGATTTGACAGATAAACCCAACCCGAACGTGCCGAGACGAGTGTGTAGCACCCCTAACGTATTTATTTATGGGCCTATGCAGCCTGAAATATTTTTTTATTAACAGGCAGAAAAACCATTTTTTTATCTTGTTAAACTTCATTCTACTTGTACTTAAAAAAATAATTATTTCGCTGTACAAACATTGACAATTTTCTATGTTTTATTTACCTACAGAAAATAATTTTCCAAAAATAGACATCGATTATTTTTTGTTGTAAGTTAACATATAACCACCTGACCCCTCAAAATATTTGCTTATAACAAAACAGCACCCTATATTGACGTGAACAATATCCCTAGATCAACGGACGAGGACGGTCTCCAAAAGACCAACGACGTGACGGCGATCACGTGACAGAGCGGCGCGCGCGCCGGCGAACAGTTACCCCCCGCGCCTCCCGCGCCGCGCCGCCCCGCGCCCTCACCCCCCGCGCCCGCGAGCCCCCGGAGCTGCCAACACGACGCGAAGACGCAGCTACCTCCACCTTAGAGGTAGATTCATAGAGGGAGGATTTCGTAAGCATTTAAAAGAAAGAGACCAGTACAAGATGTTCCCGAGGATATGCATTAACTTCGCCAAACACTTCTGTAGCTTTTACATAATATATTTGACAATGGAAGTGATCCTCATAAACGCTTCGTTTTCGAGATACTTGCTATTTTATTTTAGAGTAAGGGTCTATACAATGAGTAAGGGTCTTTATTTATGCCTGTAAAAAACCTGAAACAGAACAATAACAAACTATTTGCCTATCGTCTTAATGCATAACCAAAGGACCACCTTGTATTCTATGTCAGACCTTACTTCTAAATATGACCTTGGCATTGGTTATGGGCTTACACCTGACTGAATTCAGTATACAGTTTAGTCGACGATTTAGACAGGCTTTTGTTTATATGGTGTAAATCGCCGACTAACCGTACTGAATGTTGTTACACTCAACTGAATCAGTCGACTAACTCATTCAGTAAGACTGAATTCAGTCAAATGTAATAGAAAGTACGGTCACAGGTAAATTTAACTAAGTCCCTACTTATGAAATATTGCCTCCGTGTTATTCTTCCTCTGACATGACCCAGACCTGAACGCCATCTTGAAAATATCTGCAAACAACCTGCATAGTGGAAATATGCACTTATATGCAAGATGCAGGTTGAAGTATATCTGTTCGTACGATATCTCAAGATATTTTATTTTTAAGGTTAGCGTTTGTTTCTCGCGGCGTGGCGGTCAATAGATAATATTAAACTTAGGCTGTGATCTGTCATTAGAACTGTATTATATAACTGTAACTGTAGTTATAGATTAATATATTGTGCTTTTATACAGAAAAGTGGGACCAATGCGTCCGTTTGCGACGGACGGACGTTGGAACGTGAAGGTAACGAGCGTTCGACCCCGAGATGGAGGCATGAAATACATTTTAGGGTCCATTATTTCCGTCTCATGGGAATTATTATCTTATCATGATAGATATTTGAACCAAGTATTTCTTTTTATTTTATTGGCATTCTTATTTATATTCTAAAACTATCACGGATGGCGATACGATCATACCTTAACAATACAATATTATGAAATAAACAAACTGGCGTAAAACTTTGAATAAAATCTGATTGTTTTTCATTAGTATGAATATTAATTTTTTAAATGTCATGTTCAAAAGCGACATGTCATATTACTGTTATTGTGTAAAATTCGAACTGCCATACGAATAAAAAAAATATTTTCTTAGTCTGTCATAGACGTCGATCGCCATAACTAAAGAATGTATTTGTATACAAGTTTAAGATTGGCGAGAAACTTACCTGCTTTAAAAATGGCCGGTAATTTTTCCCTTGTACCTAAAAAAATGTAATATACCTAGTAGTATATCTTACTATACTAACCACATTCGGAACGGCTTGTTACCTTCATGGGACATATCGTGTTGGGCTGACCGAGGGACGAATCATTTCTGTGTCGAGGCTGAGAACAAAGTTGGCTGAAGGTGTCTGCTACATTTATCCTTTAAGTGTGTCAATTTTTTTTATTGTTTATGGAGAACAGACGAGCTAACGGGCGGGATCTTTTATCTTATGATAGAGGCCGGGAATAACCCAGCGGCACTTCGACCCTTGAGGATCTTTTGTGCCTACCCCATTTTACACACTGGTTATCTCAGTGTGCAGGTTTCCTCACGATGTTTTCACCGTTAGAGCAGTCGGTAAATGTACGTAAGTCTTCGAAAAATACGAAAACTCATTGGTACATGGCACTGCACGCTTTCGAACCCGGACCTCCCGCTTGGGAGTCCGGTGTCATAGCCACTGTGCCACCGACGCCCTTTACAAAAAAAAACGGGCGGTAAGTGGTCTCCTTAGCCCACCGACACCTCATCTCGTGTCATGAAGTCGTTCTATGTGGTTAATTCCATAAAAATCCCCGATTCTGATCGGGCCTACACTTTTGGACAGGGAACCTCGTATGTATTTTATGTCAGAATGAGTGAGCAACCTTGCTCTCACGATATACACTTACGACACTGGGAAGCGATTCTCGCAGGTGGAATGTCGAATTCAACATTAGTCCTATCTCATTCCCTCACATTACATGTGGGTGTGACAAGACGTTCGTAGCGCTCGACTTTGTATGTCGAACTCTGCGAGAATTGGCTTCCTGAGTTAGAGACGCGCGAAGTGTTACATTTTGGTGTCGCTCGCGCCGTTAGCATTTCGCCCGTCCTAAATAGGAAGACGATTCCCTGTCAAAAATGACCGCGATACTATAAGAGAGGATGTACCAGGCCCAGGGCCTGATGGCCCAGATTATGGAAGTCATATGATTAGATAGTTGCTACATAGATAGGTAGTTTTTTCTAGCCCCCTGATATTATTTTTCGCTATGACACTGGCGCGTGTATTACGATTGTGACTAACATAGGAGTTACCAAATTGTGGGACCATTATTTGTAAGTTGGTTAATAAGATGTAAGCGAGCTTACTGCACTAAACTGTGTTCTCAGCCTAAAAACAAATGTACTTATATTAAATCGCCAATGGCATCGATTCCCGGGTGGCCGTCGATATAGCTGAACGGAAGGTCCCCCTCACTCGGACACAATCTAGGTAAAGAATGAGCGTGACAGTTTCAGCTTTAGATTGGCGGCATCCCTGAATCGAAGCCAGTATATGTTACTAAAAAATAAATAGAAACTCATCATCTATGTAAATGTCTCCGCTCCAGAATCGATAGTTACCTTTGCCTTGTAAAGTTCTCTCTAATCTTCGTAATACATGTATTCGGGAGCCCATACACTTAGTGTGCTGATTGATCTGCCAATACTACTGAAGTGCGATGTCTTAGCCAGAAAAAAATAGGCGTGTAAAAAAATAGGGTCAATATTCAGGCCCCTCCTAGGCCAACAACTTTGGTATATAGTAATCAAATCAATCATAAACTGATACTAAGATACTGTGTTGTTAGAGTTTTAACAGAATTTGTAGAGGTGTAACAAAATACCATTATTCACCAATTTCAAAGCGACTCAGTATCGATTGGTCTTATGTCAAGAAAGTTTTTAACAAAACAGTTTCCACAGATCAGATTAGGTCGTATTTGGAGCCACAATTACATTACAAACCAAAATGATGATCGAAATTAAAAAATTGGCAAAAGTTATCGGTCATTCTCAGGCTTTCTTCGTAGTAATTTGACTTTGAAAATCGTGACGGAAATTAGACAAAAAACGCTTGCTCTGAGAATGACCGTTATTGATAATAAGTCACCCCGTTATAGGTAAATATTGCTACTTTTTTACACCTCGTCCGAGTTGCGTTTTGCCTCTGACACGACTCAGGTGTTCTCAGGCCACACCAAAGACACGTGGAACGGACGCGACGTTCGAGTTTTGTACTAACTTGAACTGTATGCAATCGCCGATTAAGTTCACTTTTGATTATCAGCCAAAAGCATGACAGCGCCCTTTCCGCGTCGCTTCTAAATGTTTTGCCCCAATCAAGTGAACTTTATAAGCGTATGCATAGGGTTCAAAATTCGAACGTCACGTCCGTGCCACATCTCTTGCGTAAATAATAGAAAGTGTGTACTTAATTACTTATGTTAATTGCTTTGTAGTTTGGTTTTAAGCGAAACTTGCGGCACATCAAGGACTAATTAAGTTATTTTTAAAACCACTGCCATTTTTAATAGTTCTGAAACTTTGTGTTTCTTATTTTTATTTAACACATTTTTCATCATTAGCCTATTAATAACCCCACTGTTGGGCACATACCTCCATTTGCATTAGGGGGGTACGGGCCATGATCCACCGTGCGGGCCCAGTGTTGGTTGGTGGATTTTACATACCTTCAGAAAACTTTTTTCTTCCTCAGACATGCAGGTTTCACTGTTAGAGCAGTCGGTAAATGTACGTAAGTCTTCGAAAAATCCGAAAATCTTATTGGTAAGTATATGACATTGCATTATTTCGAACCCGGAACTCACGAATGCTAGTATGGTAGTCCGGCCACAACGGCACTGCCACCGACGACGCTCAGTATACTTGTAAAAATAAATGAATAAAATGTCTTAACCTAGTGAACGCGTGTGAAAAATCTTAATCTAATAACCACAGTATTTTCTCGAAAGTATTCATAGAAGACGATCTTTTATTTAATAAAGAGCAATCAGTATATTTTATTTTTATTTGGAGCGACGCTAGTTTCGCTTAATTAGAGCCAAATTGTGAAAAAAAAAAGTTCCGTTAAGTTCCATTTTGAATATTACTTGCCATTGCCAATTAGTGCTTATGTTAAACGGAGGCGGTGAAATTGGCTCTTTTTGATTTTATAGCTGTTAAGGCTCTAGGACTACTAGGGTCATTCTCATAAAAAAAATGTGTTATTTATTCAAATGGTTATATTGTAAAATGCTGTTTTTCACACTGTTATATCTACAAGTGAAAAGTGTTTTGGAACATATTTTTTTTCGTTTCATTGAAAGACGTTTTCTATACCAATCCAATGGTTCCAAAATATTATTTTTCTCTTATAGGACAGCATTTAAAAAATTAAGTACTTACCCTGATTTGAATTTGTATGAGGATGTCACTAGTAATGCCGTGATAAAATCAGTGCATAGCCCTAAATGAGATTTTATGAAGTGTTCATATGGTTATCATGTTTCGAGGTATACAAATGGGGCCTTATTGTAAGGTATCTTACAAGTTACAAGTCCATTCATAAATAGAACAATTCTGGAGCGTATTTTTTGACAAGTAGAGTTGTATGCTATTGTGAATCACTGTGGTGCCAGCGTTAATAAAAATCACGCTTTTTTGACACTTGAATTAGACCACGCTTAACGCTTGGCAGTCCACTCCAGCCCGAAAATGTACCAGAAAGAATGAACGCGAGAAAATAGAGTTCATCACGAATCGGAACGGAATAAGACTCGCATTTTACGTATTGGGAGTAGCCCTTTAGAAATCATGGTTTTATTTTTATTATAATAATTATTTTTACAATTGTATTAAGATGAAATATCTTTACTACTTGTGAATTGTACTTGTGGCTTGTAAGCTATGCTATGCGGCCTGTAGCGTGTGATGAACGGAACTTTGTATTTTTGTAGGTGTATAGTCGTATGAAGATGGTTGGCTTCCTTGTAAAGTCTATAGTATATTTTATTCTTGGCGACTACCGCTGCCTTGCCCGAGACTGCACCCGATATTGGGGCATCCTTTTATGCAATGCCGAAGGAAATACACTTGTTAAATATATAGGGCTGCATTTCGTAGGGTTACAAGTTTGAAAGATCTACCTAGCTGTAAGCAACTTGAAGCTCTATGAAATGGGACCATAATAGTTTCATACTCGTATCATATCGTACATTATTTTAAAAATTCGGTACGATATTAGAAAAAAACTATCGTCGCTCTGTTTGCTATTTATTAACGGTAGGCGCGTACCCCAATTTTAAAGTAGTTTCTACTTGTAAAGTGCTCTTGAATTGTATGTACATAATTACGCAACGAAACATTCCATTACTTTAACGTACAAAGTATTCTTAAAATCATTGACTTAGATTATTTTCTATTCTACGTTTGTTATCCGTAAAAGTATTGTGACACGACTGCTCTGACTTTTGTATCAAAAGAAGTTGCTTGTTTATCGTATGGTCAGTGGCCAACCTATTTGTCAGAGTTGTTCAGGCCGGCCGTAGGCATCTGACATGGCTTAACGACTGCTGTCGAACGACAACAACCGGGACCGACTGCTTAACGTGCTCGCCGAGGCACGGAGGAGCTCAGATGAAATATGCCACTAGCGGTCACCCATCCAGGTACCGACCGCGCCAAAGTCGCTTAACCTGCACGATCACTGTCGGACCGTGTTCGCAACTAGGCTACGAGCTCCTCAATCTCAGCTCCTCAAGCTATCAAAAGAAGTCATAAGTAGTTTCAAGTTAGTTTCCTTGTCGTTTCGTTTATACAAAAGTGCCTTGATCCCCTGAAGAGAGGGGTGTATTTCCTACGGCATTCAGTCGATTAGACGTTTCGATTCCTAAAGTATTTGACTATTTTTAAACATTGTTTTAGTTGTGTACATAGAGACAAATATATATTTCTACACGATGATGTTTGTTAATGTACAGTAGGATATTTTTATATAAAAACAAATCTTTGTGTAAATAACTTGTATGTTCTAAGACTGTTGTTTATTTTAGAGCTTTTAATTTCAGTTCGGTTATACGTTATCATGGTGTAACATGTATTTTCCAGTCATTTTGTAACAAAATATGAGATTTCTCGAATAACATCGTTTTTTGTACTTGCCATATTATGAAATCGGAAAATTAGTTTTTTAACAAATATGTGTTAGTACAAGTTTGTTATCGTAAGCTGTATATTTCCAGCGTTTGAAAACTTAGGGCCAACTGTGCCAGACGTGTGCACGAGGAGGGTGAGTATCCATTGCTGTTTATGAAGTTAAAATGTCAGCGAAATAACACGATAATCAGCGAGGTACGTCGTTACGAATCGCGCGCCGTGCACTCGCCTCGTACGTAGGCCTTCAAGAATAAATCAGTTTTATAGTTACATGTTAGCATAGAGGATCACCGGCAAATAACAGGATCATGTGCGTTACGTCCAGTTCCCCGAATGTCCAGTTCCCTGGGCACTTAGATTTTCAAGTCAATACGTACAATGTCAAAGTGACAAATGTCAGGGAACTGGACATCCGGGGAATTGGACGTAACGCCCATGATCCAAATAACATTCGTTCGTAGTTAATAGATGCTATTAGTGAATATTAGTTAAATAATTTATAACCTAGTCTTTTTTCAACGAAAGTTAGTATTTCCAGAGTATTTTATGTCGTTAAAGTTATAAGTCTTCTCGAAATGATCTTCCGTAAACTGTAAGTTAATGTTATAATTTAAACAGAGGTGATTTATACAGGATTATTCAATACTAAGTCTCGAAAAGTATTTTTAAGATCGTTTTCGTGCTTAATATTATAATTATAAAAATCGTCTCGCAAGTTCACGTGACATCAAAATAGAAACTAGACGAAGTCAATCAATCAATTTAATCTCGAAATAACTTCCAGAGTGTCTCTGACATCCAACAATCCTTTTTTTGTCTAGAATTATAAGAATCTCTATCTTAGCATGTTTTAAGGTCGATTAATATTCAGCAGTCGAAACGCAGCGCCACCGCTTACGGTTTCGCGCTCCGTAACTCCATAGAAATGTGCCGCTGCGTTCGACTGCTGAATTGAATATAAATCGATCCTTAGCTTTCCATCTCTCTGTAATAAATAAAACTTTGAATAATCCTGTATGACGAAAGAATTATTGTTACAATTTTGCTAGCTTCCACTTCATGGCTTTCTTTCAAAACAGACATGCATTTACTTGTTGTGATATTGTCTAAACTAAATTGTTGTTTTGTGCGTCGGCAACACCGCAATGACTAGAAAATACATACTGAATATGTGTTGTTTTATAATAATAACAAAATATTTAATTTCTTTACCAACTTTGTTTTATTTGTCTCTTTCAACTCATTCAATTTACAATGTCCAAAATATACATTTCAATAAAACATTCCACATGATAACTTTTATGCGAGTTCGATGGTTATTGATTACAACTAATTGCTGCCTCTTTCTTAATACATCATTGGGATTACCAAAATACCTGTTTTTGTTACACCCTGTATAAAAAAAATAATGTACATAAAGAACACTTGATTCAATTCTGAAATTGTAAAAACAATCCGCATGTCTGGCCTGTGTCCCAGCTGTGGCTTCGATTCCGAAACCCGAAAACTGTCACAGTCACTCGTGTACTAAATTGTGTACGAGTGAACGGGACGTTTCGTTTAGCGGTCCTTTATAAATTTGGCGGCCTCCTTGGTACCAATGCCAGTGGGCACGTAAACAGAGCAGACAAATCTCTAACAGAATAGTAGTCAGTCAAAAAAAGTAGTAGTAGCGCTGCCAGTCCGACTTCTGCGGTAGAAATCTATGGGTCGATTTATATGAAAACGCCCTAACGCCCGCCGCGCAACGTAAAATACACGGATTCTTATTACTGTTTACATTAAAACGCGCGTGCGATCGCGCGTTTTCAATTATGAATCGACCTACTTTATTATTCTACCTAGTATTCTTTAAAGACGACAAAGCAGTGTGCGCACACTTGGAACGATTTAGAACTTCGACGCGATCTATAAAATGATCGCTACTTTCGCCATTTCAGTGACTTATATTGCATGTACTACTTTTTTGACAGACTACATACAACACACTTTCAAAATTTGTACCTATAAATTCAAATACTTATAACAAAATATTTTGTTCGAGACGCAAGATAATCGTTAAGTACAACAAACCACGTTTATTGGCCTCTTGCTGGACGACTCGATAGCGATAACTTTAGCCAAAAACGTTTTTAACTTGTAGATTGTACCGACAAGAAATATTTTTGCAATAATGTTTTTGATTGTACGTTCCAAGACCAGTAGGTTTGTTCACTAATAATTATGCAGTAATTTGCCTCGTTAAAACTGGTTATTATCTCCCGACAAATTGCCCAAAGAGTTTTGCAATATCGACTTAAAAATATTCAGAGTAGGTACGCTTATTTAGTTAACGCTTTATTAGTTATTGAAACTAATTGCCCAGTAAAAGGTCAATACAAGCAATTGATTACATCGTGTATAACAACAATTTGTACAATGGTACAACTCCGTACAACAAATAAAATGACAAAAATCATAACAATTGAAAAAAATCATAACAATTTTTTGGTAAGTAATTAATATTTGAACTAACTAAATAGTATTAAACTAATAGTAGATATTATAACGAACTTCTATACATATTTACATAAACATGTATGTTTACCAGTAGTGCCAATAAGATTTTCCAATACCATAAAAACCCTCGCTGTATGGCGGAATTAAATGAAACAATTTTTTTCAATGCGATCTCCATAACACAAATTATAAAAGTACCAGTGGCGCCATCGTGACAGTTTTTATTTTCCTGGTCAGGGTATAAGCAACTATCAGCCATCATATGGCTTAACATACATTTGGTACAAAAATTGAGAGGGACTGTCTTCACCAATATTCGCAGTACTTACAATTATTATTATAAGAATGTACGAGTATCATGGAAGAAATCGCTTTGAGCGATAAGGCCGCCTTTCTATTTGCTATTGCATTGGATGATTCTAAGGGTCAAAGCTAACTTTTACCATGTGATTTTTAGAAACTCTAAAGCTAGGCATACAATTTATGTATGGAAAGCCGTTTTTTACAGATGTCTAAAGTAATGGTAACATATAATACATTGGTCTCTATATTATTATTCCTGCATGGCCGCTAAACTTAAATTCAGACGTCTGTCTGTTTCGTTATCGGTAAGAAAAGGACAGGTCCATTTTAGGTTTAGAGCTGTAAAATTAATCGACGGCCAACAATTTTAGACGGCATGTATTTATAGTCGATCTAAATTTCTAGACGGGCTGAACTTAAATGTTTGCGCGGAATGTTTGCGGAGGCCCGCACCGACTGCAGACACGACGGTATTTAGTTTGTATGTTACACAATTGACAAAGTTCATTATGCTATGTATAATTACGTTACGAAAATTCGCTTCCATTCCATTCCGCGGCATTGTAAATTGAGCCTTAGTCAAAAATTCCGCCCCGTGTCGACCCGACCCTGGCGCAAAGGTCCCCATGACGCTCGCGGCATTGCCACGCTGAATCGCCACGGCCAACCTCTGCACCAAGAACGAACCGGAGCGGGGGTCACAGCCCCTCTCTCTCAGGCGACGGACGACCTCCCTGACAAAATCCTTTGCCTCCGTCATTTATTAAATAAGTTTAGCGGCCATGCAGGAATTGAGACCATTGGTTTAGTAAAATCTCTCTTAATAATAGTCAACTTTTATTGACTTAAATGATTCCAGTAGATATTCCAGTCTGAAGTAAAAATATAGCCGTTAGCCACTGGCATCCTACTTGAATCGTGTAACTGTCAGTTGCACGACAGGTCTTTAAAGTTAAGTTTTCATTATTTATTCCTCGTTCGGCCAATAGATTTCTAGCCATAGCTCTAGATGGAGATGACAAGAGACTTAAGGAAGCCTTAAAATTAAAAACGTTTCATGCAACTCATGGTTAATCTAGACTCATAAGCATAGTGCAAAATATCAACGTGCAATATTATCAAAAAAATGCCTTAGAAATTGCAGTAAACGTGTACAAATACAGGTACGTAAAGGGCATTTATTTTGAGTTTTGGTATTGAAAATTCATAAGTCATTTTTAGTGCCATAAATCAAGGTATAATATTCTGTTTCTAGTCGTGTGGCTATTGTTAACCTATTGTCAGAGTTGTTCAGGCCGCCCGTAGGCCTCTGACATAGCCTGTAACCTGTAATAACAAGGCACAGTGGGCCTCAGACGAAAATGTGTCACTAGCGGTCACTCATCCTGGTTCTGAGCGCGCCCAACGTTGCTTGACTTACACGATCACTTTTAGACCATTTCCATAGGATTTCAGTAAAGGTTGCATTATTTAATTTCTACTCTTTGGCGTGTAACAATAGTAAGTACATATTTGTAGTAATTTATATTCTAAATTAGCACTGTGAGTAGAAATTAATATTTAAAAAATGTGTTCTTTTTGGGTAAACTAATGTGTAACAATAAACCAAAATGCTTGTAAAATAAATACCCTTTACATCTTACACATAAAGTCTGACCAGAAATATTTGTAGTTTCATCATTGTTATTGCAACCAGCCGCATTTAGGGTCGATTTATATAAAAACGGCCAACTAACGCGCTGGGTTCTTATTACTCGATTTATTTGAAACCGCGAGATGACGCTGTTCGCACGCGCGGTTTAATATAAATCGAGTAATAACAATCCGTGTGTTTTGTCGAAGCGAGTCTCGCGGCGGCGTGCGGTTGGGCGTTTTCATATAAATCGACCGTTAGGATCCTTTCACATTGACGGCTAGGTCGCGTTTTATATGGACTTTTATATGAATCGCCGATGTGAAAGAGGTGTTAAAGCACCTACCGCTGAAAATATCTCATATATTCCTGTTCAATATTTAAAAAAAGCTACTAAAAATATACATATCACAGCACCCGTTTCAATATGGCATTAGCTATATCCATAGTGGGGTCATTGACTGCCACTATATCGAATTTATTTAGGTAATTCTGCAGATTTTTCTCTCCGTTGTGACCTAAAAAGCCTATTTTTATGACTACATCACAATGTTCCATACCTTCGGCCATGCCAGCGTCTCCTATATTATCTCCCATGAGAATTACATTGCTCCGTTCCTTGACCATGTCGTAGTAATCAGTGTTTTTGATTACGGTCTCGTTTTTGTTGTAAGTGTGGATCACATCGCCCTTAATGCCGACTATTTTGTCCTCTTCGTCCATTGCTAGGAAGTTTGATACCACCTTGAAACGAAAGAGAAGTGGATAGAATCGAGAAGTCATAACAGTGTAAACTTATATTTTTTTTAAATCTGTAATTTTCAGTATGATCTTAAAAGTGACATTGATGGTTCAAAAGCGAAACTGCGGCGCAAGCGTCTCCGGAACGATCTAGCTCTGTGTGTCAACGCTACCATTTAAGAAACCATTTATCTTATCTTAACTTATGACCCCAACGCACTTCGACCCTTGAGGATCTTTTGTGGCTACCCCATTTTACACACTGGTCATCTCAGTGTGCAGGTTACCTCACGCTGTTTTCCTTCACCGTTAGAGCAGTCGGTAAATGTACGTAAGTCTTCGAAAAATACGAAAAACTAATTGGTACATGGCACTGTACGGTTTCGACCCGGACCACCCACATGGGAGTCAGGTGTCCTAGCCACTATGTCACCAACACTCTGGAATGGAAGAAACCGATTCTCTCTTAGATGTAAGAGAGCGTTCCATAACTAGTTGAAATAATTCACGTTGACAGCTGTCAATGTTCCATTACCGCGTTATCAGCCGAAATTGTATCAAACATCGATTTGACACAAGCAATGGATCATGTACAGCTGTGAATAATTTCAACTGGTTTTGCAACATAGCCCTACATACAAGTTTATCTATCAATGTTTGTGATTAAGAAAGTGGATATCTACTGCTTTAAAATGGTGAAGGAAGACATTGTGAGGAAACCTACATGCAAGAAAGTTTACGATGATGAAATATATCTGTTGCAAGAAGTCACCTTAACATGAGGCAGAAGAAAATTTGCAGCTTTCAGCGCAACTAATACAGACTCCCCGAGCCCCGCCGAGAATACCAACACTGGCACTTGTTGGGCCTGGCTCCATGATATCATCTCCTTTACGCCTTTCCTAAGGACATATAAACAATAATAAACATTTGGCCTCAGGTTCCATGAGGTTCCATTCAGCCATTGTGTACATCAAGCTATACTCGATGGAACCCTGTCGCAATATGTTGTGTTATGATTCCTTGCATTAAAGTGAAAGCGACAAAGTACTACTACTCCACCAACGTAATTAGAAAATGGTAGGAATGCAGTCCCCTTCAAACAGACTCTTGGTGACCGAGAGGAGGATATTGAGGAAGATTCTGGGACCAGCCAAGAGGGAAGATGGAGGGTGGAGGATGAGAAAGAATAGGAAGATGGAAGAGATGGTGAACGAGCCGAACATCATAGGAGAGACGAAAGCGGCTCGACTCCGATGGCTCGGACACATCACTAGGATGGGGGAGGATCGGGCAGTTAAACGAGCGTATGTGGGACGACGTCCGGTCGGAGCGGGATCTCCGGGCGCCTGACTGGCTCGAGACTGCGCAGGAGAGAGAGCGATGGCGCTCTTTGGTATCGGAGGCCAAGATCAACTTCGGGTCGCTGCGCCAGCGGAGTAAGTGAGTAAGTAAGTATATAACGTTTTCCATAAACCTTGCACATGATATCGAGAAAGAGGTAGTACCTGGAAGAGATCGCTCTCAGCGACAAGGCCGCCTAAATTGTACTTTACTATTTCCTTTTCTATCGCTTGTTTGTTGTTTTATATTTGTGCAATAATGTGTGTTTTACTTTTTTTACTTTACTTTTTAATCATGTATGCATAATGCAATGTTGAATAAATGTGTTTTTCTTTCTATCTTTCTTTCTTTCTATCTTTCTTTCTTTCTATCTTTCTTTCTTTCTATCTTTCTTTCTTTCTATCTTTCTATCTTTCTTTCTTTCTTTCACAGTCGTCATCGTCAACTTTTCATACATTTTTATTCACTTTTGTCCATTGCCTCTAAGGGTGATATTATCTGTTCAAACTTTTTTGCATACTGTACTTGGTCTGGATGTTCGACGAATGACATCACGATACTCGTTTTCTAATCACGTTGGTGGAGTAGTAAAGGGTATAACCTGATGTGCTGTCCCACTGTACAACTGTTCTTACCGAAAGCACTGTATCATACTGTGACCAATATCCATTAATTCGCTCCGTGGAAACTTCAAGCCTCTGAAAAATTTATAAAATACAAGGTGACGTGTTGATTAAAATAAATATGAGTTGCTTTTCAATTACAGGTTACAACAACAATAGCCAATATGCATATATTATTTTATTTTATAAATCGATTTATTAAAATCCACAAAAACAAATTTTTTTAATAACGTTTTTAACTTAGAAAAAATATATTTCAAGTTTCGATACTGGTTACATCAATTCAAACGGGCAGCCATTTCCCGCACTGCTGGTGACGTCAAAGGTTATGTAAACAAAACTTAATTCATCATATTTGTCACTGAAAATTTCGGTATTACCAAGTTTTTCGCTTAAACACTGCAGTTAACACGAAATAAACTTGATTAATCAAATCCAATAAATCACGTGAGAATCATACTAGCAAAACATTTACATGAACTTTGACGTCACGACCATAGAGAACCGCGTTTGAGCTTTTTGAATTACGTTTAGTTTATGCAAAAATAATGATCAACAAAACTATGAATACTTATTTCAAAATCTACTTATTTAAATATAATGTCGTCATTATTTTTCTTGCAGTCAATAGATATTAAAAATATTCCTTAAAATAAAAACTTTTTAATTTTCGAGAAAAAAAAGGTCATGGAACTGGAACCTTATTGGTACACCTACCTACCTACTTACAACAATTTCGTAAAAAAAAATGTCAATTTCTTGACGATCAATCCTAGCCTAATAATTCGATAGATGACATCAATTGAAACATAAAACATGTTTTGACAAATACTCTTAAAGTATCTCTGAACCCAGATATTTGAACCACGAATGTTACTAAAAAAATAATGCAACTTTCAACATCAAATATCTGGGTTCAGAGATACTTAAGGAGTTTTTGTCAAGACATGTTTTATGTTTCGATTGATGTCCTGTACAGAATTATCAAGCTGGGATCGATCGCCGAGAAATCGTTTTTTTTTTTTTCAAAATAGGCTCATTGGTAATATGTTCCATAGCCTTTGTTTTTTCACTGTACAGAGGGGGTCAGAAAGTTGCCAGTGGTAACCACTTTCTGATCTCCACTGTACATTAATAACTTTCTACGTTTTATTAACCTACTGAAAAAAGTATTCCTTATTAAAACATCAATGCAAAGAGATGTCGATTTTTGACGGTACATAAAACCAGCACATCTATTGGTCAATTTATCAAGTTTTCTTAATATTTGAAGAAGACACTCACTTCAACAACTCATGCGCCGCTATGTACCAATCAATCATGTGCTTCGTCTTCTCCTCGATGCTCATGACGGGGTCACTCTCTATGGGCTTGTATATGGCTGACAACCGGTTGTCCTCGTCTTTGTAGTGCTGCGGCACCGATGGGCATTCTCTGAACATTCCTATAATATTGAAATAAGAAATGCTTACAACTTTCCTGAAATTCTTAGAACATGTTTACATTTCAAGATAAAAGAAATTGAGACCTGCAGTATGTTACATCTTTGGCATTAATTTTTTAGAAAGGAAATTCAATTTCATATACCAATACAATACAATTTCAATTACACCTAAAGATCAATTACACCTAAAGATCAATACAGATAGATACCCAAAAAAAGCAGAATTTTTGGGTCTAACCAGATATTTAATAAGGTATCTGGGCCCATAAAAAATCTCGTTGAACCAAAGAATGATGCTCACTAGTGATCCCTTGGACTTCTTTCTTGGCTACCAGCTCCTTCTAATGTGGACACTTTAAAGCATTCTTACCAAAGCTAGTGAGCACAGAGTTGCCGTTGTCCATAGTATGCCGTGTCAGAGTGTGGTCGAAGTCTGTGACAATCTGCAGCTTGCTGTGCCCGTCCTGGACCACTTTGTTGACCTTGGCCATGAGCTCCTTCTCGTCCCTGATGTGCACATTGCCTTGCTTCAGTTCCAGGAGCTCATTGAGGTTTATTGTTAAGTTCATTGTTGTAATTGCTGAAAATTAATAGAATGGTCATAACTGAAGATAAAATATAAAGAGGTAGGTATTAGGTACTATACCAAAAATTTAATTGGAAAATCTCAGACTATACCCCTTACTGTGATGTGAGAGTTTTATGTATAATTTGAAAGGTTTGCTTACTTACCAACAGGTTAGCATCATAGAATTATTTTGGACTGTAAGACAATGAATTTGATACTAGTGACATTCCCAATATTTAATTTAATAAAGTAATAAATCATTAAAATGGAATGTCATTTATAATTTCTACTTTGTACAATTTACTAATGATAATATTCTAGTTCTAATGATAATGACTGTGGTTTTGATAATGGTGGTTTTACATGAATTAAGTGATTGTGGTGAGGCAGTATTATTACTGAGATTACAGGTAAAAATCTTTTGTCCAATCAAGTACAGCGTGTGAGCTCTTAGAAAAACATTCAGGTATCAGGTAAAATAACCTCCCTCTCTGTCTTACTACTGTCGTAGAACATTCACATATCGTTAACAATAACCGAAGCACACCAAAGTTTTCAAGTTCTGGTCTTGAGAAAAATACGTGAATTGAGGAATTTTGAGGTATTTACATTACATTGATATTTTGGAAGAGTTAGATGATCAGGCAAAGAGTTATTTAACTAGTTTATTGACAAGGCTTCGATTCCAGGAAGACTGCTAAATCTAAAGTTATAACTAAATTAAATTGTCAGCTCCCTCATACATATACTACATTGTGTAAAGCCTAGTTTACACTTGGTCAACTGTTTAGCAAAATGGGTAGGTACGGTGAGTTAGGACAGTGGTGTAAACCGGCAGACAGTGGGGAGTCAAGTTGGCTTCCAAGCTACCTTAACTTATTTTTTTATTTTTTTTTTATTTACTTCTAAACCCGCATTTGACCTCGATCTCGCCTGATGGTAAGCGACGATGAGGTCGATGATGGAGCATGCAGGTCCAGTAAATGCCTATTCACTCTGGCCTTGAAGATCCCAAGGTTGTAGGTTTCGGGAAATACAGACGCCGGCAGGCTGTTCCATTCCTTAGCCGTTCGCTAACAGCTACAGGCCAACAGCTGCATTTCGTAACTGAATATGTTTTCGTTTTAGAACTAAATTGAGTATCACATAACCTTGTTAGAATATTATTGGAATAGTGATAAAATAGAGTTGAGTGAAATTTTACACTAAATTCTAAGTATCCAAAATATATTAATTCGATTTACCTGTTGAAGTAATTTTGGAATCCAATCGAGAGGGATTTGAGCGGAGCAGTAATGTGATTGATAGTTTCTGTCGTGTAGATATCGTTTTTAAAGTGGAGAAATATTTTTAAGAAATTCACTCAAGAGCGCCCTTGGAAAAATCAACCAAACGAAGAAATCCAATCAAAGGACATCCGTCAGCCTAAACATTGTATTTTTTAAATTTAACAAAGCATTGGTAATATAGGCCATCAGCCTAAACATTAAGCGATTTAAAACAGTTTTTCAGCATCAAAATGTTGTGGTATAGACTCATTTTAACACTCCTAGGATTTATGACGGAAATTTCAACCGGTCTAGTCTCTGGAGAATTCTCATGGCCCGCCGCAAAATTACAGAGTGAAACTACACAACGAACCACTAACGAGAAGTTTATTTTAAGAGTTCAACACATTGTCACTGTTACTAAAGTTTGCTAGACAAAACTACACCGATTTTAGCTATCAAAATCTCCAGAAAACAATTTTTGAGCAATAAAATAAACACAGTAGAACCCTCCTAAACATTGCAATCAGCTGAGTTTTTTTGTTTATCTACGGGACTAATGTGAAAATCGCTATCAAAAACGTAACAAAAAAATTGTAGACGTGCAGTAATGTGTTGCAAAACTATACATAGTTTGTTGCGATAGTTTTCAATCAAAAATACGTCAATTCTATACACTATCAATATTACACTATATAGGGCAGGCTATCGACCTATAGTATATTAGTACATGTTTTCGACTCTATACCTACTATTTCGAGTACCTATTGCCTGTTTTTGGACAATACTGTCGATATTTTTGATAGTTTCGATACTAATTCTAAATTTCCCAACTCTGGGGGAAAATCCCGCAAAATGGCAACACTCACTGACACTGCTAGAAATAGGTAGGTACATTGAATGATGAACGAGTGCATTCGTTCGCATAAAGCAGCAGAGGTGCGTTCATTAAATTTATACCACTCCACTATGAAATAGTTTATGCAATGGGGATTTTAACACGCGAGTTGTTGTATCTATTGTTAAACTATCTCTTTCACAATAGATAGCTCGTGTTAAAATCGCCATTACGTGCAGTTGCTGTATGCAACTGCACGTAATGGCGATGCAGTTGCATACACTATTTTTTCTACGTTCATGAAATACCTACCTAAATAAATAATAATACCCTACAAAGTAATAATTTTCACTGTCCAAACCAGTGATACACAAGTTCATTCAAGAGACACTTACTAAAGGGCGCTAATGTCCAAAAGTCCACTGTCCAATGTCCACTGTCTAATTAGAGTCCAATTCCATAAACAGCTCCATACACAGCAGCTGTATTTTAATAAAAAAGTGTTAAAATATAACAAGGGATTTCATATTAACACTGCCATGAAGATGGACCCCTTTGTGATATTATTGATTGTGGTTATTATTAAACAAGTTACGCAATGGGAGTGGAAAAATGAATTTGATAGGCTCAAGGTAAGATGCTTATGGAAAGTGAGCTCTCCTAGTGGACCGCCAATCCACCATGTATATAGGTGGGAAAATACAGTAGAAACTAATTTTTTTTAATGGCAACTGTAATTCGTCTTGTGGGTCGTGAGGAACAATACTGCCAGCGTAAAGTGATTGATTCATGCATGCAGTAGAAGAAACTAAATTATAATGGCAACTTTCCATACATTGATGTCAAATCACAATGACATTTCCATACTGTTTCAGTAAAATTGTTGCCATTATTTAATTTCTACTCTTTTTTGCCATGCTGTATTACCGACTCCCATGAGCAAGGTTGGCTATAACCAAGAATATATACAATTTTTAAAAATTAAATTAAGGAGAGCAGACGAGCAAACGGACCACCTGATGGTAAGTGGCCACCGTCGCCCATAGACATCTCACTTCACTGTTTTAATATTAGAGGGTTTTTGATGCGTTGCTAACCTTGAGGACTAAGATGGACTGCCTCATGTGCCGGAAATTACGCTGGCTCTCTTACCCTTCAAACCGAAACACAGATACGCAAGCATCTCAGATAAGAGGGTGGTACCACTCCAGGCGATCCTTCACATTAGGATCTACCATTTTTTATATACATTCAATAGTATTGGAAATTAAAAATTAAAAAGCTCATGTACTTATTTGCTGAAAAATTATATTTATTTTATTTTTATGAAATATACATTTTTTTGTCTTTTTCTCATGATACCTATAGAGGGTACATTATACATTCGACTTGTTTATAAATACAAAAGTCATACACGAAATTTGCCTGGTAATGGATAGGTGATAAGGATTTTGATTTTCTGATTCGTAACGGCACCACTCCCCATCCGACCGACGACGTCGATCGACGTGGATCGATTGATGTGGTAACTTTGGCTGATCTACGGTACCGGTCGATAAAACAATTGATCGACTACCAATCCACCATCGGTCGATAATCGATCGACGATGGATAAATGACGAATCGATAAAAAATGATTAATCGGGGCGATCAATGTGGCGTAATAAGTAACTGTTGATCGACGTCAACTGATATCGGGTGGATGAATTTTAACGACAATAGGAATGTTTTGAATTATAACAAAATCAAACAATACAGACACGAATCACTAATCAAGACATTACAAACAAGGTGATCAATGTGGGGGAATGGACTTTTTGTAATAAATTATTAATCATGATTAGACGAAAATAATATACCGTTCAACAGGTTTTATAAAACCTGTTGCTTGCTTGCTTATCGTATGGTTAGTGGCCAACCCATTTGTCAGAGTTGCTCAGGCCGCCCGTAGGCCTCTGACATGGCTTAATAACTGCTGTCGAACGACAACAACAGGGACCGACTGCTTAACGTGCTCATATGCCACAAGCGGTCACCCATCCTGGTACCGACCGCGCCAACGTCGCTAAACCTGCACGATCCCCCTCCAGCCGATTGTAGTTCACACACAGCACCTACATACCGCCCGCGCCGGCGCGGGCGGCGACCCGCTTCTGGCGCTTACACGCGCTATCGGCGCATTCCAGGCCGCTTCTACCCGACCCCTCCCTCCCCAGCGACGTCCTAAGCCGAGGTCCGTACCCATCTGGGTGCCCTTAGGCAGTCGCTTCTTATAGTAGTTTTTAAGTTCTCCTCCAGGCTGGAGCGCACTTAGCGCTCGCCCCAAAAACCCCGGTGAAGCTGTAAAGGTCATTAGGACCAACAGCAAATATCAGTACGAAAAAAAAACCCTGCACGATCACTTTCGGACCGTGCTCGCAACTAGGCTACGAGCTCCTAATAATATATAAAACCTGTGAAACAGTATATTATTTAAGTCTAATCATGTATCACAAGTTTCACCAAGTACCAACAACCTCAAGTATTAATCAATAATGGATAACATTAACAAGCCAAATGTTAAATAAGCAGTATGGCCAAAGTCTACGGCCACGATATTTATGTTTCGTAAACTTCAAGTTGGGTAAAGACCGTTTACATCAAATTCATAGGTAGCTTTTTTATTTTGCCAGCACTATTAATACCGCTAGATTCGGCAATAATCTGATTAAAACGACCTTGTCTTGGATGTGGGCCAAAATTACTCCAATGCACTTGCGAGCGTGTTCACGAGTTTTGCGCGATAAACTTAACGAATATACAGGCAGGTATCAGGTACCGTTCATGCTTCCATTATTGGATTTTCTTATGAAAATCCGGTAGAAAGGCAATGCAACGAGGAACTTCGGTATTATTTTATTATTACTACTTTAAAATATTTTTTTATGACTATGGGCTAATCTGTATAATTATTCCCTCCACCAGATTTAAATGTTATCCCCCATCCACAATAAATTGATTCTGTTGACTTCATCACCTTTTTTTTAAAGACAAATAGTGACAAGTGTTAGAACTGATCGTGTATGGGGGCTTTTACAACAGAGAACAACAGAAAATATTTTTGCTGTAAAAGTTACAGCAAAAAGAGAACCTTCGAGAATTAAAGTACACATGTGTTAAACTGTTATTAATTAGACTCAAAAGGCACTTTTATAAGGTGATTATTTACTTGTATATGTATAGTCTCTGCATGTATGTAATATTATTGAATTTTAAAGCCGTTACAGATTTTCACAGCCTTGTTGTAATGTAATGTAATAACGGGCTGATTCCGCAACTCGACATCTTATCACAGCCTTGTTATAGTCATCAAGTCATCATTCCCGAAGGTTTTCTATTATAATATCAGCTCCAGCTGTACCACAGATGTTGCAAAATATGTATAATATATTCATAACAAAACCAGTTATTACAAGCTAGTAATAAACTGCAATAAATACAGACGTACGGTGTACAAAAATCGTTACATTTTATTAAATTGATATTGATAGACGTAACTCTTAATGCAAGTTAACAAACTATGTATATATTAGCTTTTTAGTTGATCGAATTGAAGTCACAACCGAAAAAGCTGAGTCCACTCGGGAAAATTGATTTATAAAAGCTTAAAACTATTACTAAATATCTAGGCACTGTGTAACAAACATATCTAATAGAGATACTAAATAAAAACCGACACTGATATAATTCACAAACTTTGACTATTGAAAATTATTACCAACTAAACTCTAAAAGTAAACAATAATGGTAAATTAGAGGCTAAATAATTATTCATAAAGACCACTAAAATAATTTCCTCGTGTATTATTATGAAACTTCACGGTCACGTATGGTCACCAGCCATATAAATATTTACCAATAAATATGTACGGAACTCACAAGGGGTGGCCGCCAAAGTTAAAGCCAAACCCAAATGAAACTGCCACGATCACTCACATATTAGATTGTGTGCGAGAGAGCGGGACTTTTTGTTAAATTTGGCGGCCACCTCAGAATCGATGCCATTATAACGAGATAAAATGTATATAAAATGAACAATCTTGGTCCTTGGCGGCTATCGGTGTCGGTTTGTCATCAATCGTCGCTGATCCGGCGCTTTTTCTTAGTTTTTTTTTTCTCCATTGCCTCCAATCGCATATCTTCGAGATCTTCCATGATGCCTGAAAAATACAATATCGTTTTAGATTCAATGAAATATGCGTAAAAATAGTTCGTACTGTTTAAACTCATTCTTATCGGATCGGTGCCCTTAATTCACGTAATAGGACATAAAACGCAAAGCATTGCGTAGATGGAGCCATGAGCACACTCCGTAAACAGAAAATCAAAACGAAACGTTATTTTTGAAAATGTCACAAATTTCTCGTTATTTGTGTTAATTTAATTTCTCAATGCTATGGAAACATTGTGATGATGTCATGGCATCATATGGCCATTTCAAAATAGCAGACCTAAAAAATCTGTTGACATCGTAGCGCGAAACTGAAGGGTAAAAAAAAGGTTTGGTGGAAAGGAACGTATCTACATGTTGATTGGCTACGTTCCATTGTGCCAGTGGCGCCTCAAGTGGTAAAAAAACATTGCTGGATTATCTCCTATTGAATTTAGATTTTTGTATTATCCAGAACGTTTTCCGACATTTAAAAGAACGAAAATACCAGATAATAAGTCATATTCTATGTCACGGGTTACTAATTATTGAACGCACCTCAAGATATACACGAAGGGATCATAGGCACAAAATAAATAATAACAGAAAGCAACGATTTATGCATCGACGAGACTTCTTTATCGGTCAATCAGACAGTATTTATTGCCTTTCTCGGAGGGGATAAAATACATAACAGGTGTGAGAAGTGTTAGTTGCGTTCTACTTACTATATATATAGTGTTAGTGAATAGTGCAAGAAGGGAACATACATCTTTTTAAGTCTTTTTCACATGTAAGTGGCAATATGTCTGTAAAGTGAATAAATATCTTTAAACCTAAACCTAACAGATAAAAACCATTAAAAACTTACCATGTTTTTTACTAATATATTCCTCACGCTGTTGCTGAGCGAAGTTTGACTCCATGTTGGGATCATCGTCATCATCCAAGTCCCGATACCTGGGAAATTGAATTTTAAGAGTTATTATATACATTTATATAGTTTTCTACAAATCAGTTATGAAAATAGAATCGGATAGGTGTAATATTTTGTCGTAGTTCCTGAAATACCAGAAGTCAAATAATTTGCGTGGCAACTATTTTATAATAGACTATAACAGACTTCGGTAAAAGACTTGGTTTGAAAAGAAAACCGCAATCTGCTGCAAAATGTTTAAAATTATAATAAACTCTTTCGATTTAATCACTAGACTATTTTAACAGGACACCGTGCCAGCTCCATCAACATACAAAGTAAAGCTGTAAGACTCGCCAGAAAATAAATACAATATTCTGCACTATCTGGTTAAATAAAATACCTCACCTGGACCTATCGTAGCCAAATATCTCCTTGATGTGTGAAGAGTAGTCCATATTCTCGTCACCATCGTCGATGAAATCGTCCATTTCTGAATCGTACTCCGATTCCGAGTCCAATCGACCTAGAAGCAAAGGTGGAGTTAAAATTTATTTTTATTTAATTATTACAAAAAAAAAATTGCACACCCATACAGTTAAAACTAAGACACTGTGAATTCATATGCTTGACACAATACAGTACTTAATGTATCGTATAGTATCGTACAATAGATTAAATATAAAAATAATATCTCTATAAAGATACAACTTAAATAACTAAGTTAGAGTAACTAAGTTTGGAGTTTACTTTAATAAGTTAAGGAAAGTCCTAGATCTGGACCTGTTCAATACCGGTAGTGTGGCGATGAGACGTCTACTGAGTCAAATGGTTTTTATTAATTCATAATCTGTGTATGTGTGTAAAGTCGCACCTATTTGCTTAATTATTTTCTTAAGATATTTCTATTAGTGAAGACCTGTAATTGGCCTTTTATTGTTAGTTTGGTTTATATTTTATTTTAAGTTTTCCAATAAAATTAAAACAAAATAAAATTGTGTCACGCTGGCGATTTTCAACTTCATACCGAGTGGTCGCCAATTTGCCGTCCCCCCTACCCCCATTCTCGTAATTCGGTAAAAAAATCGATATGTAAAACATTCTAATCAATCTGAGACTAGTATTTTGAGACACTAGACAAGTTGATACTGGATGATTTGAGACAGTGAACGTATTGACACACTGGACACTTTGATACATTAGTCATTGTGAACCGGGACCACTGTCACTTTTAAATCCATGAATAAATGCCGCAGAGCGAGTTTTTGAATATTAAATTTTACAGTAAAAGAAAAAATAATTCAACTCACGTTTCGGTTTCCTCCTATCATCGGGGTGCGGTTTCCTCCTATCATCGGGGTGCGGTTTCCGCTTGACATCACCTGGCGGGAACTGTCTCCCGCCATTTTTGCCCAAAGTGCTCACATGCTTATCAAAGTCAAAAGAGCCGGCGATCTTCGGCTTACTCGGCCCAGCCTGCGGTAGCGTTCTATCGTCAGGCCTTTTTGACGGAACCCCTTTCGGCTCCGGCAACCGTTTACCATTCTCAGGCCTAACCTGACCGTTGAGTTTTGGAGAGCCTAATAAGGCCTTCTGCTTCGCTAGCGCTAATCTATCTTTCATTACATCTTTCTGTGACATTCCCTTTGGCACTGGTTTCCCTTGAGAGCTGTGACCATTCAAATATTTACCATTGTCCTTGCTAGGAGCTACCTTCCTCTCATTAGAGTTGTTCTTATCTATCCTGTAAGTGTTCTGACTTTTTAAATCTATACTCTTTTTCATTTCCTGCCTCATAGGTTCCTTTGAACTTAATTTCGACCTATCCACAGGCTTATCGACCGGTCTCCTTTCTACAGTTTTAGATTCCAATTTCGATTTTGTCTTTTCCAATCTATCTTTGTCTTTGCTCAATCTTTCCATTTCTTGATCTATTCTGTTTCTCTCTGCTATTAATCTATCTAATCTCTCTCTGTCCAATTTTTCTTTCTCACGTTCCTTGTCTTTCTCAAAATGAGCTTTATCTTTTCCTCTTTGCATCTTTTCAACTCTGTCCCTGTCACGTCTATCTTTTTCTCTCTCCATCTTTTCAGCTCTCTCCCTCTCAACTCTCTCCCTGTCAGCTCTCTCCCTCTCAACTTTTTCCCTGTCATATCTCTCTCGTTCCTTATGATCATTCGCTTTCAGGCTGTCATTCCTGTTGCTTCCGTTAGCTCTGTCACCTAGTTTCGGTATCCGCCCAAACCCAACGGGTTCTGGTTTCCTCTCCCTTTCAGGTGGCCTATCATCTTTTTGAACTGAAATGATACAAACATGTTTTTGTAACAAAGTAAAACATTTCATTATGCCTGTAACAATGGGCTGGACAATCATATTATTGAAACACCTATGTCTAAAGCTTGAACAACTTCAGATAAACTGACAAACACAATACTATCAACACGATAAGCTCTAAATGACTATTTCCTTTGACTAGAATGTCAGTTCATCACAATTAATAAACTAAACTGGTAAAATCTTCCACAGCCTCATAGATAGAAAATAGGGATGCTAATGCAGTCTAGCTCATTTAAGAAAGAACTGTTTGCCTCCACATCTTATAGCCTTAAGACGAGCAGCATATGAATAATCTTCGGATTTCATACTTTTCTTACTGCCTCCTTTCTCCATCTCAATGCGCTCCTGCCTGCGTTGACGCCTCGCCATTTCCTCTTCATACTCCCGCTTCTGCTTTTTGGTCATCAATCTCTCCGGTTCAGATTCTGATACGGACTTCTGAGCCACCTCCATAGGCTCACTTTTCTTCTGTTCGGCCAATTTCAATAGCTGGTTGAAATCTATCGGAGGAGGCATTGGTTTCCGTATTTTAGGCTTCTCGGGTTTCTCATCTTTCTTTTTCTCAGGTTCGTACTTAGATGGTGGACTCAGTTCTCGCTCTGAAAAAAATATGATTTTAGTTTCTGTAGTTTCTTTATTTTGAGGTACGATACGAGTACATGATAAAGAAAATAAAAATTAATAAATAAATACTCGTAATATATGTTACTACCTGCGGTAGCTGCAGTAGTTATGGTATGTTATTAAATATAATTATGTTAAATTTATTATTAGTTATGTATTTGAAAGTTAAGAGGTCGAATTTTTGCGACCAATCTGAAACAAATCTTTTTTTTAGAATAGCTAGAATCTAGCTCATTATACCATAACAAGAATAGGTTTTTTATATATTATTTTAATCACATGACTGATTAATCAGAGCTGATTTGAGTCTAATTATGGAATTATCATTTGATGCATATAGCAGTAGTATTCGTGGTTTTAACAGTTTCATTAATTAACCAATAAATTAAACTATTCAATAAGTTAAACAATTAATAAATTAAACCAATAAATTAAACTAACCAAATACTTGATAAATTAACTTTAATAATTAACTAATTATGACGCCTACTCATTAAACCATAATGTTTCTAGAAACATTAATGAAAATTTGTACGTAGCATTTTTCTCAAAATTATAATAAGTTATTTTTACAATAACAGGGACTTTTAAAACATATTGTGACAAACTTACCTTCATTTTCTGTCTTACGTTTTCTCTTATGAGGCACTGGATCGTCTTCATGCTGCAGGGCATGCTTCACTCTCTCTCTAGTACCATTCAAGTCCTTCTTCACATTTGTTTCTAAAAACATTATTTTGTTGTATGTAATTTCAACAACAACAGACAAAAAGAAACAATTGTACATTATTAATTAATTATACAATGGATTGAAGCATCTGAATTTTAATGACAGTCAGTACTAAGACTTCTGAGAACTCAGAAAGGAACAGTCCTTTCTAAAAACTAATGTACTGTACATTTATTGTACAGTCGATCACAAGCTATAGAATACCATTTGTCAAAAATCTTCGATTGAATATCAACCTTATGTCTGTGCAATATGATTCATTTCAGATTCTCAAATTTTGACATTTTGGGTAGGTTGACCTGTGGTTGACTGTACAGAAGATAAGATATTGTGAAGTAAGAATCTGTATGCTACTGATAAACAAAAATAAATACACTTACGGCTGACAGGGAATTTTGGCTCATCAGGTATTTTGCTATACTTCTGCATCATTTTTGCATACAGAGCTGCTGCTTCCTGGGACTCGTAACCGTAGTCATCCTGGTCGGGCTGGTCCGGGCCGTCTCTCGTCACCGCAGTGTTGTCCCGGTCGATGGCATCTGCGATCACAGACTTGTTCGCCGACTTGATGACTTTTAAGGTCTTCTGGATCTTGCGCATGGCCTTTGGGTCGCGCATAGCTAGCAGCTCATCTCTCTTTCGCAGAGTCTCGAGTTTCTTTTGTTTCTCCTCTTCATCTTTCTTAGCGAGGAACTTCTGTATGTTCGCAGACAGTCTATCTCTAGATTTCTGCTCCTTCTTCGGAGGGTCGTATTTCGCCTTGTAGTACTGGCTTTCCTGAAGCATTAATAATACTGTCATTGTAAATAATTTATACAAGGTGATTGCACAAAAGTAAAAGTAGGTGGGGATTTGACTTCCATAATAATAAAAACAAAACTGTTTTCTTAAATTTTCCAACATCTGGACTTAATGGTTTATGGAAGTGCTGTGGAAATATGAAAAAGTATTTGCTAAAACATTTTGCAAAAAGAATTAGAAAACTCACAGATGATTTTTGTTGTTGGTTCCGTTGAGCAGCCAACAGCGTCTCGCGGAACTCCATTTTAGGAACTTTATGTAGTCTTTAACGTGAAAACACTATTTACACTCCAACATCATATATTTTTCTGAGATTAATAACGATTTATAGCAAAATACGTGTCAAAATCCTCCTCGACACACAATCCAACCATTTTCTGGAAACGTACTGAATGAGTGAGTGAATGAAAAAGAAAAGTATAAAATAAATGGAGTGGGGTTTAATTCGTTCCTTGTAATGTTCGTTTCATTGGCATAAATAATTGGGCTCGTAATATGCAAAAATGATACGAAGTCAAAAAATGCAACAAGTGTAGGTATCTCTATGATTATAATCAATTAAATAACAATAAATAAACCAAATCTTAAACTAAATAAATTATATTAGAAGGAAACAAGTGCCTAGCGTAACACAAAAAAATGAAACGACCATCTATTAAGCCCTCGTTTGATTGATTGATAAAATCTTTAATATTATCGATGGCAACACTGCATTTGACATTGACAGTTGTTTTTCGTTCTTTCTCTTTCTGTCTTTTGTAAAAGTTGACGGAAGCCGAAAATATGGTTTGTGTTTAGTTTAGTGATATTTATCTAAATTTTTTGATATAATCACACGATATTTATCAAAATACTAACGTCGTTTATGTCGCGCAAGTGAATATCATGATGTGGTGTATATTATTTCTTAATTTATCGTTGTTTCGATACTTTACTCAACATAAC
Organism: Hofmannophila pseudospretella; assembly: GCA_947369225.1. Taxonomy (NCBI): domain Eukaryota; kingdom Metazoa; phylum Arthropoda; class Insecta; order Lepidoptera; family Oecophoridae; genus Hofmannophila; species Hofmannophila pseudospretella. The sequence goes on from OX376316.1 coordinate 11,968,803, forward strand.
CTTACGTTCGTTTCGTTCTGCAGGCCACATCAAAGAAGAAGACTAGGAAGCTGAGAGGACACGTAAGCCATGGCCATGGCCGTATCGGTGAGTATTGAGCCTTCATAATACCTTGACTTAACTTTACAACAGTTATAAAAACCTTAAAGGTGTACAAAATAAACCTACTGCGTTATGTTTCAATAGTATGGTAAGCATTGTAATGTGTTCCAGGCAAGCACCGTAAGCATCCTGGCGGTCGCGGTAACGCTGGTGGCGAGCACCACCACAGAATCAACATGGACAAGTACCATCCCGGGTACTTTGGCAAGGTAAACGGTTTTTGTGTGTTTTCTATGTAATAAGTACTTTCGAGCGTGGTCACTTTAAGAGGCTGTCTTTACTAATTCTAGCAGATGAATTAGTCAAAGTGTCGTTAAGGGGGTGCAAAGAGCAGTCGAAGGCGAAGGAGCCTTTGCATGGTTGTCATAATGCCACCTAACATAACCTACTATATCCGAATCGGCTTCACATCCACTAGGTTTCTGTGACAGTTAATTTTTTAACAAGTCAGAATTTTTCTTAACACTTTCCCTCAGTGCCCCTTTCGCGACACCCCAACCGATGAATTTGTTTATTTTATAAATTGTGACACTCAATGAGCTTAAGCATTTTACTCCATTGGATGATGAAGTCTTTGGTTTAACTGAGTCTGGCTGTTATAGTCAAAATGATCCTGTCTCTGAATGGCAGGCAACATTTGCCAATTTCTACAGCCAGTATCTAAATAAATCCTTTTTTATAATTTATTTATTGGATTGTTAGGTGGGTACCTATGAACTTGTTATCTCCAGGTTATAAATGAAGGCAATTTTATTTTACACATTTTTTTAATTTGATTTTGTTTCTTAAGTTTCTAAGCTAATGAATTAGTTAGTTGCAGATCATATCCAATGTAGTGTATTTAATTTGTATGTAGTGAAGTGAGATATCTATGTGCAACAGTAAGAGACTTACCATCAGGTGACCCATTTGTTCTCCTGAATGAAACATATTTTTTTTGTTATATCCAGTTGGGCATGAGGAACTTTCACTTGCGGAGGAACAAGATCTTCTGCCCAGTCCTCAACCTGGACAAACTGTGGACCCTGGTATCAGAACAGTCCCGGCTGAAGTACGCCAATGCTACTGACGGCAAAGTTCCAGTCATCAACATCGTTAAAGCTGTGAGTATTATGTTTTCAGCTGCTTGCAACCTGACCAACTCTGGCCTGAACAACTCTGACATCAGATTGGCCACTAACCATAACTACAATAAGCAAGCTGCATTTTCTTTATGCACACAACTTGAGTATGGTAAACTTGTGTGCAAGTTGTTATGGCCTTATATATAAAGGCAAATATTTAGATGCGCATCAAAAAACTTAACACACACCAAACATGCATTACTATTTTAATGTTGTTGTGTTTTTAATGTAATTTGGCACCTTTTCTCACATTTATATCTTTGGTGGAATAAAAATAGAAATTCAAATTCTGAAGGATTATAATAGGTGCTTATTTCTTATTCATTAGATTATCAATATTTGGAATACATTTGAAATAATGTATGCGTATTCAGATATTAGTTATTCATTTTATAAAATAGTTTTGCACAATACAATACCTTGATGCTCGATTTATTTTTCTTTTGGTGTGCCTGATTTGGTGTGCAATTAGTACTTTTGTTAAGACTCTGGTATAATTTGTTCTAAATAACTGCCATTATTTGATATTGCATTAAATACTACCCATAAATAAAAACTAATGGCCAAAGTCAACACTACCCCTAGATGCATTGTTTCCGAGAGTAAAAGATACCTAGCTTGTTAAATTGAAATTGGTACTTATCAAGTAGTTTTTTGATATGTACTGCAAAATGTGGTCATCATTTATAGTTTGTATCCACACACTACAAGGCTTAAGTGTCCTCCCTTTTGTGCCATTAATTTCAGCCCTGTGGAAGCTTCCAGCTACTAATTTTGGTATTTTGAAACTGTTCAAAATTCCAGTGGTAATAGTCAGCCACCCAAAATAAATAGTAGCTGATCAATATTTTCACAAAATAACACGCAAATGCAGTGCTACATTTATCTACACATGATTCACAGCCCAGTGGTAGTGGGTTTGTAGTGAGACAGGATTTCTTTGGTTCCATTCCAGTCCAACCCTATTATTTACCTTGTTGACTAATGAGAATTATTTTCTTTCAGGGTTACTACAAGTTGTTAGGCAAAGGCAATCTACCCAAGCAGCCCGTGATAGTGAAGGCCAAATACTTCTCAAAAACAGCCGAGAAGAAGATCAAGGATGTCGGTGGCGTGTGCGTGCTGTCTGCGTAATTTAAGTCTACAATAAAAGTATAAAACTCATTTCTTCTTTAATTCACCGATTTTAACTGGGCCATATTTTTTACCCCTCCTGACGAGGTTTGACATCTAGACCTATCTGTTACTTTATATCTCGACAATTAATATGTTGTGGATGAAGAGTATTCTGTAGTGTGAAAATTCAGACCATAAATTGGTTCAGGGGTTTCCAAGACAAAAATAATGGTCACTTCAGTCAAGTAATTAAAATAAGGAAAGAATGGTATAGTATGGTAAATGCAGATGAAAATACAATTTATACTTTAGTGTATATTTGTATAGTATGTAGTAATTAATACTAATAGGTTTATAAATATCTTGCATTGACAGTTTATGCTGTTAAAAAATAAAATATAATACTAATAGCACAATAGTATTGCTTTCTAATTTAAATGTAGGAATTAGCTTCAAAACACTGGGTATAGATTTTAGACAAGCTAACTAAAAAACTTAATCTAGACTCCTAACATGTATTGACAATGATTTTTAGTTTAGATAAATAATCCCTTAAAATTACAACTAGCATGATTCGAGAAATTTTAAAATTAGCAGATCAGTCAAAATAAAATAAAAAATCTATACGTCTACGTATTATGTGCGTAAATTGTCACTGTGGTGTGTGTTGGTCTTATCTGTTGCTCAGTTTGAGTTTGCGGCTGAACTATTTCTGGTGGCCGAGCCTGCTTGGCCTTTTTCCGTGCTGCATCACTTTCTGCATAGTACATGCCTAATCTTGTTTTTATCGCCGCTAATGCTGCCCCATTGATCTCGTCATGAAATATATTGGTGTATCGCCACTGTTTCACCAAAGGTCCTCTTTTTCTTTCCTTCTTAATTTTCTTAGGACCTTTTTCCGATTCCTGAATAATTTCTGTAGATTGATTGTAGGCATTGATGGTGACTGTAGCATTTTGTTGGGGTTCAGGCTTGGTTTGCAGCACAATGTATGCTGTGGTGGGCTGCACTGGTCTCGCTGTGGTGGATTGCAACAGTATTCCCATGCTTTGTCCTCCATTTTGAGTTTGATAAAAATTTGTTTGTGTGCCAGTTGTAGCCATGGCAGTGGTCTGATAGTGGTTTTGGAAGTAGTTTTCAGCTATATTCACAAGATGTCCACTCCCTGGGTATATTCCCGGTGGAGCTGCAGCATAGGATTCCTGGACAACTGGCTGTGGCTGTGGAGGCTGCTCATTTGGCAACGCTACTTCCATGTTCCTCTTGGATTTGGGCATTGTTGCAGTTATGTTTTCTGGGTCATAAGCTTTAATATAATCCTTCCACATTTTGGAAATATTGATTTCCAGCCCTGCAATCTTATCTAGACGAATAAAATCCTTTAGGCGATGAGTGTGGACAATAGAATAGATATGGTTTTTTATTTGATCCACAACTCCTGATGGTAAACGGACTTCTCCTGATCTACGATGACTGTTCTTGCCCCTATTGTCACTTGGGAACATTACTCCATCGTCCATCTTTTTGCATAAAACCCTGACTTTTCTCTCAGTGATAGCATGAATGTTTTTGAAGGCTGTTTGACATACTTGTGTCTCTCTGCCTTTGACTCTGATGAAATATTCAAATGTGCAAGTGCGACGGCTGCTGGATTTGACCCGTTTCCTTTTCACATCTACCTGTCTCATGAGGCCAAATAGATAGGCATTTTGCTCGTCATGTGTCTTCATGGAGTAGAAACCTTGGAAGGTTTTTAACCTGATTTCTTCTGGCACTTTTTGAAAGCATCTCCTGCGACAGTTGCAGTCTGGTCCAGGTTGCTTTGGTGGGACAACTTTCCCGTTTGCACTTATATACTCAAGTCCAGCAATTCTTAAACGCTTCTGTTTTTGTTTGTGCCATTCTGAAAATGAACAAAATGATAATAAATTTTTCTGAACATTGTATGTTAAACTGGTATCTAGTTTAACAAGCTAAATAGGTACTTATTATTATTACTTGTATTTCAATTTAATTCGATTCTTTTGAATAAGGCCTCTACTCTACCTCAAACATTGAATGAACTATGTACGAATAAGTAGGTAGGTATATGTATTGTATTTGTTGAATTTGTATCAAATTCTAGGGCCTATAATTAAGAAAAGAAGTAGAATACTGCAAATTAACCAATCAAAAAAACTCGTGAAAACTATTTCAAATATTTACTTACATATCAAAATGTAGTAAGAGACAAAAATTGGAACCTGCAATGTACGCCTAACAATGGAAACCAAGTAACAGTAAAAGCCGCCCTATGAAAGTAGTATTCCTAAGTTCTGCGAACAGAAATCTACAGCTTACCTTCAGGGTTTCGTGAACGTCTTTTCACAACTTTCCCATTTTTAGTAAGCTTTATTTTGCGCTCATTACTTGAGACATCCGCCATTTTAATATCGGAAAGGAAAGCAAAGCAAGACCAGCACCAGTGTTGCCAACTAAGTTTTATGAGAAAGTCGTTAGTTTAGGGAAAATTGGCTTCGATTCGGGAATACCCGCCAAATCTAAACGAAACGGTCACATTGTACATTGGATTGTGTAGGAGTGAGCGGGACGTTTCGTTTAGCGATCATCGCAAATGTGGCCACCTTGGAATCGATGCCAATGTATGTATAAACCCGTATCTGGGACCATGCTGCTGGTTGGAGGTGAAAGGGGGACGGTACATACCTAGGTACTATTAATACCAAGCAATTATACCTCAATTACACTTCACGCAAGAATCTTCCCAAGAATTCTAGGCAAGTAAGTAAACCCCGCGAAACGCGAACGCGTTCACACTTCCTTCTTCCTTCATCACGGGTTCTCATTATCGATCTGTGGCTGTGGCAGCTGTGGCTGCAAGAACCGTCCGTGGGCCAGGAGAGCGTTCCATAACAAGTTGAAATAATTAACGTAGACCTCTGTCCATGTTCCATTACCGCGTTAACAGCTAAAAATTAATCAACCTTACTACTATATTTGTCACAAGCAATGGAACGTGTACAATTGTCAATGTGAATGTCAACAGGAATGCAATTTTCGCAGCGTTCGACATACAAAAGTCGAGCGCTACGAACGTCTTGTCACGCTCACACATGTTATGTGAGCGAATGAGACAGGACTAATATCGAATTCGACATTCCACTACGAGAATCGCCGTCCAGGTTATGGAACGTACCCCTAGTACATATATAAAAAGTAGATAGCTACTCTGTGGTTCACTTCGTGTCACATCACAACTCACACAAGCAAGAAGCTGAAGACTGAAAGAAGACGAGGCTGTTCATTCTCTCGTCACGTACCATTCATCCTCCCCTCCCTCGCCTCCACTCCATCATCATTGATTGATTGATGTGAAGTTGGAAGTGCTGTGATCGTTTTTTATATATTATTTTTTCTTGTGATTTATATTGCAGACGACGTTTTTATTTAAATATTAATACCTAAATAGAGTGGAATAACTGTGCAAAGATTTAGTGTAAGATCAACAGATAACAACAGGTGAGTCAGAAATTATTATTCTCGTTTCGTCATCGTCAATATCTTTCCGATTTCCCAGAAATTGCAAAATTTTACTATATTTCTTTTAAATACTGAAACCATTACAGAGACGTAGGCAAGGTATATTTATCTAAAATCACCCACTTTCATAGGAAACAAACCGGAATGTCAGAAGGCCAATAATAAGTACTTGCAATGTTACGAAATTGTAGTTTATTCATGGTCAATTGAGTACGTATTTATTATGATCAACTGTTAAATCGTTAGTTACCTACCTACTTAATCTATTCGGGAAATTTTATTTTATAGTAATAAAACAGTTTATCAATTTTAAACCATTTTATAAGAATATCTTTGCTGTAAAGATAAATGCTTTTACTATCATGTTTTCAGCTGGCTATATTATAATTTTACAGATACCATGACATTCCAATCCCCGATGCCCAGCAGGGAGTTCTTGTGGGACATATTCAGAAGGTAAATGGAAATAGAGTTCTTTCACAGTATGATGATAATTAACCTTAATTCAGTTATCTCAGTATTTATTTACTGCAGAATTTTATGTATAATATTAATTTAAAAAAATAATTTTCAGTTATCATCAGTGTTGTATTGATATAAAAGTTGTAATCTATATCTACAGTACTTGTCAAGGATGAGCTTCTATTATACCAGCGATGACTCATACCCCAATATAATTTCGAACAAGTCAACATTGAATTTTAGACACTCAATTTTTTCCTTATTCCTTACATGTTTTTAGTGAAGTAAGAATTGTAATTTTTAAGTTATTTCTGTTTTAATTATGTGTAAGTCTATATCAGAGGGTGACCTGAACAACTCCGTCAATTTTGACTACTAACCAAACAACAACAAGAAGAAATTGATTTAAGCTGACTTATTAATAATGGTGCTGTTATTTCAAGGGTTGACAAAGACAGAAGTGGCTACATATCGGCCGATGAATTGCAACAGGCTTTGTCAAATGGCACATGGAATGCATTCAACCCTGAGACTGTGCGGCTAATGATTGGTAAGTAATGTAGAGCAGTTGGTTATTTATTTTTTGTTATTGTGGTCAATCAAGGTCCAATAACTATGACAATGTCACTTTTTCAACTAAATACCTAGTGAGGTAAAGATTGGTTTAGTGTAACAGGGGCAGACTAACTTTTGAAAAATTATACAATATTACTCAAGTTTTTTAAGTTTTACTTATAGGAAAAATGTACACTGTTTGATATTGGAATACACATAATATCTGAATATTATTATTATATGTCTATAGACAGGTGGCATGTATGCTGATCCGTCTATATCATAGTGTTGAAAAGTTAAGTTCTTAGTTTCACTGTTCAGTTTTTATACAATAATAACTCATTAATAATTATTAAAATTAGTTATTTACATACATACATACATAAACTCACGTCTACAACACAAAATATTATATTTTGTGTACATAATCCCCGAGGGGGTAGACAGGTAGTTCCCACTTCTCTTTCCCCCATAAGATTTGATGGAAAAACGTGATAGGTGGGCGAAACCTATCGCAATTTGCACTAAATCATTCTGAATTAAATTTAGAATTGTTTGTCACTGCTTTTTTAACCAGTTGGCTAGTCTATTTTTAAAGGAGTTAATTGAAAATCTTTGTAACCATCATCATAATTATCACCCTATTAATGTCCCCACTGTTGGGGCACAGGCCTCCCCTTGCAGAAGAAGGTATGGGCCATGATCCACCAAGCGGGTCCAGTGCTGATTGGTGGATTTCACACACATTCGTAAACTTTTAATTTTCTCAGTTATGCAGGTTTCCGTACGATGTGACATTTATGATGAATTTCAGGCATGTTTGACAAGCAAAGCAGAGGAGTAATATCATTCGAAGACTTCGGAGCTCTATGGAAATATGTCAGCGACTGGCAGAACTGCTTCCGGTCCTTCGACCGAGACAACTCTGGTAACATAGACAAGCAGGAGTTGAAGCAGGCTCTTACCGCCTTCGGATACCGGCTGTCAGATGAGGTCGTGGGAATCATGGTGCAGAAGTTTGACAGATATGGTCGGGGAACAATATTGTTCGATGACTTTATCCAGTGCTGCGTCACGCTATATGTAAGTAGAGCATCTTTGTAATAGTTGAAATACTCCACTGACACAGTGATCCGAACTGAGGTGGATTTTGACCTGTCTCCAAATTCGCATTTGTTGCATTTCAAGATACCTTGGAATATCGTCTCATTTATTGCTTTATGTACCACCTGTTCAAGAAGTAGCTTTTGAATTTAGAAGAACACGAAACTGAATTTATTTTCAAAAAAAAAATTTCTATCACACTGTTACATTAGTGTAGTATCATGTGCGCAAAGGGCTACATTGTCGTACCATGTGTTGTGTTTCACAACTGCCTAACACTCGATATGGCAATGTGGCCCTTAACACCTTCTGTGCGTGCACTAGTGCTACTTAATGTGCTTCTTGCACTAGTACCGGAATGCGACTTATTTGCCAGTCGATGGAAAGAAATATGTTACCATTGTCTGCGATTTTGTGAGAGGGTGAGTTTGTAGATATATTATTATTATATTTAATATATTGTACGACACTATACTGTACAAGATTGATAAAATGTTGGCCAAATGATCGAGTAGGATCCCACGTTGAATTTAATTAAGTAACTCAGTCTTTTAAAGAATCAAATAAAAGCATTGCTTCGTTTTCAATTATATAGTGTCAATTTTAAACATTTGAATTCACAGTGTTTTAGTGTAAACTGTATTACTGTGCAATTTTTGTAATAATAAATAAAATAAAAAATAAAAACACACTTGTACTATTTATGTAAATAATTGAACTCAGAGTGAATACCTTGCTGAATAAATTGTATGTTTTTCCCAGATGCTTACGTCATCATTCCGCCAGTACGACACGGATCAAGATGGCGTCATCACGATCCACTACGAGCAATTCCTCAAAATGGTGTTTGGACTTAAGGTAAAAGTATAAATATTACGAAATCAAACATATCTGAGATTTTTTAGTCCGAAAGGAAAATATATGGCACGTTAGGATTGTTGGGTTAGTGCAGTAGATGATTTTGCTTTAGATATTTTACATTTTAGTACACTGCAGCGAAATACGAAATTTGAAATACGAACGGACTGTAACCATCTATATTTCGGTTTTCTAGTTTTGTATGGATTTGGGCTCCTTTTGATTCAAAATCGCTGCAGTTTGCTACAGGCGTTAATACATATGGTGAGAAAAAATAATTAAAAATGTATATAAATTATTAATAGGAGAGTCACACTGCTGTCAAGTGGGGCGAGGGTGATTACTAGGGTGTATCACCTTGAATTCTGCTGTCATGATTTTTGACACACATTCTTTATTTTGACAACATTTCAGGATATATTTTCAATTTCACATATCTGTTGTGCCATATTTTTTCCAGACAAACTAAAAAATAATCTGGTACAACATGGAACAGTGTAGCTATAAAATGTAATAGTTAGGTATAACCTGACTAGGAGTATAAAAACTTTGTCAAGAGGGCGCCATTGGTACTGTTATGGAGTTCACTGTGAAAAAATAGTTCCATTTATTTCCGCATTAAGGCGAGGGTTTTTATATTCCTGGTCAGGCGTATGAAATTGTATGTTTTTAGTTTTTTTTTAATGTTTAAGTTGTATTTGTATTCAACTTTAGTGAACAAGAACTAATTTTTCCCATTGTTAAGTACTTACTTAAGGTCAAGTTACACTGACCAGCATTAATCCGCCTTCTGCACAAACAAACACCGATTCTAATATACCATTAATAACGGATAATTTAATTAATACTTGTCTGTCTTTTTGTCATCAAAATAGTGGCGTTGATTTTTGCGTCTGTGGACGCAATGTCCGAGTGTCAAAATGTCCAGTTTGGGTGGAATTGGACATTCTGACATTTGGACATTTTGCCCACAGACGAATGGGTTTTTATAGGTAAAATCCAAAAGCAAATCATTGCTGATAGATGTAACTGACTAACTGGGCACTTAGTTACTCCGATACATATTTGCAGATCTAAAGCTGCGCGCACGCTTATCGTCATCGGATGCAATGCAAGACACGTACAACGGATTTTTGTATTTATTATGTACATTAATTCCTATAAGTGCGCACACTTATTGCCATATTACCATGGTAGGAATCAGAGCATAAGATAGCATGGGCAATGATACAAATAGTGACGCTGACGCAGTATTTTTCAACTTTCGATAAAAAAAATTAATGGTCAAAGCTAGTGTGCTTGGAAAATGTATACCAATCGTCAAATGTGCGCAGACCTTTGTTTTTGTAGTAAGCTATCCATTGCCGATAAGTGTGCGCATATCCCAGCGTCGTAGCCCCCCCCCCCCCCCCCCATCCCTAATGCGTAGGCCACATCCAAAAGAGGCGCGTATGTGACTCAGACGCAACGTTTGAAAATGAACTGTATGATTACGCTTATAAAGTTCACTATTGGCCGCGTACTGACCGAGCGAGCCGCTTCGCGACATACTTTTGTCTTTTCCTTTTTTTCCGAAAAAGACGAGAACAAGTCAGGCTCACCGATGGGCGCAAAACGTATAGAAGCGAGGTGGAGCGGGCGCGGAAGAGGCGTGGACGTGCTACTGCTGATAATCAATAGTGAACTTTATAAACGTTTGGGTACAGTTCGAATTCGAACGTCGCGTTCGTATCCCATCCGCGCCACGTCTCTTGAACGTGGCCTTAGAAAGTTAGAACCATGTGATTAGCTAGGTTTCTTAGGTCGGCCAATCCCCCGTTTTTTTTCTGGGTACGAAAGCTAGCAAAATGAGACTTTTAAGTTTGTACAAGATAATTAATATTGAATGTTAAATGTATGTACCTCTCTAAGTCTAACCCAGAGTTATTATGATTTATATTAATAAAAAATATTGGCGTTAAAAAACCTAGTTGTTGTGATAGTCAACGTGTCAAAGACAAGGATCGAGTTAGATATTTTTAATTAAAAATAATTTTTGTATTGTATAAGTTTTTAATTATATACCCTAATCAGGAAATAAAAAAGGGTCTTTTAGTTCCTGATTCTGTTCCTCTTGACAGGCGTCAAGAGGGCCATTGGCGCCCTCTTGACCCCTGTCAAGAGAGCGCCATTGGTACTTTTATAATCTGTTGTGCCGACGCACGACGCGCGCAACTACGATACAGTACCTACTCACATCGGCGTAGAACGCGCTATCGAAATTTTCCTGGGACTTCGTATATATACGAGTTCCAAACATCCATAGTTCCATCCATAGGACCAGCACATCTGGTCACCAGGCACAACACCCCGCCTGGTGAAAGATTTTCCCTTTCATACAACTGACGTTACGTCATCCATGTCCTCACATAGCGCGTTCCTACACTGTGTAATGATGTCGGCTACTAACTAAAGTATACCATCTGTCAAAATTCCACAATTGAAATTTGTAGTCTGTGTCGAATGCAATAAAGTTCATTTACCATCGTACCATATCCGCGATATGGCGAGGGATTTTAGTTCCTGTTCAGGGTATACATTGGCATCGATCTTGGGGCGTCACTCACTAAATGAAACATCACTCTCACTCATACATAATTTAGCATGCGAGTGAGGGTGTCAGTTTAATTTAATTGCATATTGGCTTGTCGGAATCGACGCCACTTAGTTATTACTGTACTATGAGTATTTAACTCGCTTTAAAAGCATACAATTTGTAACGTAAATTATATTTGTAGGCACACCATTTAAAAATGTTTTTTTTTGCTAGCACGCTAGTCTATTCATGGTATAAGTACTAATTTAATTCTTGAGTCTTGAGTAATTCTTGACCGATTCTTGAGTGTCACTCGCTAAATTAAAATATCACTAACTAAACAAAACGTCACGCTCACTGTTACACAACCTAGCGTATGAGTGAGCGAAAGAGTTTCATTTAGTTTTAACTTTAGTGTCCACCCCAAAAACTTGTTATAAAAAGACTAATTGTAGTCAAGTCTTAATTAATTCACAAATCTATGTGTCTTCCAAACCCTATGTGTATAATTTCGGCGAAAATATTCCAGTTATTCTAATGCATTATTTATTATAATACGATTGAACTATTTTTCATGACTCTTAGTTAAAATAAACGCCTAATCGCCTCTATTTTAGGTATTAATCTGATTAATGAATCGAATCGAATTCGACGCGAAAACGTAACCAATATCCTGTACATGTACCTCTCTATTTGACCATCATTTACTTTCTGGTATCGCATACTGAACTTTAGTTTACGTTCTTTAAAATTCAGTTTACATAACTTACGAATTATTAAAAGTTGTTCTACAGTATCGGCCATGTTTTTTTTTCTTCAAATGATTGTATGATTATTTGAAGCGGTGCCATGAACTGCCATGTATGGGGTTTTCACTAACAGGATGTTTCTCTTCCGTCCAGTGTTGGCCGTAGCTGTCGTAGACTGCGAGATGCGTCACAAATGTTGGGGAAATCTTCTATTTACTGGTAAACTAGGAGCCTGGATGTTTTATACGAGTATTGTATGCGTTACTTCTTCGAATATATACAAACAAAAATAAGTTTTTGGAAATTGTCAAGTCGTGTCCTCTCCTCGTTTCTGTTGAATGCATTTATAGTTTAATATTACTTAAAATATACTTAGATATTTTTCAAAAAATATTGACAATTATCTGCATGCAAAGCTTACTCTTACGATCTTGGCTATCGCTCATATCACTATGCCAAATTTTTTCTAGACTTTACACTTATATACATGAAAAACTGCCGTTAGATCAGTAGTACCATTGACTAGTACCATTGATGGTACTAGCGACACAACATTATTCAGGATCAGTAGTACCTATCCTAAATTAGTGTCCCTAGTACCATTGATGGTACTAAAGATACAAAGTTGTGTCACTTGTACCATCAATGGTACTACTGATCTAACGGCGAAAAACTTATGTGTGTAGTTGAATAGTAGTTTGGGCTGCCAGGAATCTCAAAATTAGCACTAGCCTCTACCCCCAAAATCCTTTTTCTGTTTAGATACTGTTGGCCTGTGATGTAAGGTCAAAACGCACTGAAGGTTGACTTCCGATGATCGCAGCAGATCTGTCAGCCGCATTGGCCGCGAAGATCGGAAGGTCAACCTTAAGACTGTAGCAGGATTCAAAACGCACTTGAGCTACGACGTACTGCAGTGCAAACGTAGTGCGGTTTGATCTCTGTAGGTACTTTTGTCTTTTCTATTATTACACTACCTATCGCTCAAGCAATACCTATATTATATGGCTCAAGTAAAACCTAGAGCATGGAACGATTATTATGTACGTAGTACTTACTAATTCCAAGTAGAGCATATAGAATAGATGATCAACCTTTGAAACTTTGGTATAGATTCGTATTGACTGAGCAACTTTTGCTTCCGTCTTTTTCGTAAAAAAAAGGACAAAAATATGGCTCGCGAAGTACTCTGTCAGCACGCAATTAATTGGAATTAAAGTTGCAACGAATATTCGGGTACTATTCGGTATTCGGCCAATTTTTTGCTATTCGATCGAATACCAAATATTGACTCACTATTCGGCCGAATACCGAAAACCTAAAAACAGGAGTAAGAAATGACAAAAAACACAGTAAATTAATAATATAACTTTTATTAACGCTGAACATATTATAAGTTCGAGAAAGCGCAATTTTTCGCTTATTTATCTAAGATATCAAGGAAATGTACTTAACATAACTAAGTTAAGTAATAAAAGGTAACTTCTTATTATGTAGTTTTGTCATGACTAATAAACGCGAACGAAATCAACTAAGTACTTATTATTTGCAAACCAAAATAAAATTAAGTTCTTGAAATTTAATAAAACTGAAATGTAATAAATAAACCATTTAATCAGTGTTAATCAGTCCGAATAGTTTGACCGAATATTCGACTATTTGCGCTCCTGACCGAATATACGATTCGTTGCAACTGTAATTGGAATGGATTTTTACCATGACAATTTTATCTATACATAGTTGCCGATTTTTTGTCAGTTGCATGCTATAGGCATGTGAAACAGAGTGCGGGCTGCGTTCTGCGTGGCGTGCAAAGTCATTATCTCTTATAATACAAATTAATGTAATGCAATTCTAATTCTAAGACGGGGGTGGCAGACCCTGCATTGAATCCATGAACCTGAAGTTTGTAATGTAATGCTATGCCTTCTGCCCGCGCCCGCGCTCTTTGTGACTTTTATGGTCACGGGTAGGCATGCCAAAATACCCAATACTAGTGTTAAGAACCCGTTTTATTCCAGTGAATCTATCTATCAAATAAGGGTGTGTACTCGACTTATTGTGGTCTATGACCCTGGGGGTTTTGGGGTCATGCATTACTCCAGCCTCGCAATTGGTAGTAGCTGTATTACGTTATAATTTTTTATCCTCATTTGCTTACGACTTTCCAAAACTAGAAGAGTCAGTTACAATAAAGTAGCAATTTTTGGAAACGTCTACATACCATACAAATATGTGCATAGTTCCTTTCATTGCAGTGTTGTATAAAATAATAAAAATACCCAAATATAAATGTATACCTTTCCCAATTATCATTAAATGTTATCGATTCTCATTGTATATTCCATTTTGTGTAGTAAATTAAATAGTAAGTTCGATTTAATCGGGCCCATTACGTTATGTAAGAAGTACCTAATATTTGTTACAATTATTTTTATGTATTTATTAAAGTTAAAAATTATACATACCATGAGACAAGATTATTCTCGATGCGTGCATATTGACTTGTTATACTTTTGTACGTCTTTTTATTACTTGTCCTATCTTTACACTATTAAAACGTATCTAATACACAAAATTCGCCAATATTTGTCTTTTATTTTCCGTAGGTAGTTAACCTACAACTCACCCAATGACTACAAAGACCATCTAACAATGAAACACAACACTTTTATAGTCAAATAAGCTTTAATTAATAAAATAGTAAAACTAAATGCAACATAATATAAAGAAGTTTACATCTTATTTTGTGCTTATTCTACTTTCTCACTCTTAATCTTCCACGCTCCGATCGTGTACCTCAGCCAAATAAGACCCAGGTCACAGCCCATCTGTATCCAGGATAACACTGGGGTCACTTTAGAGCCCTCAATCTCCGTCCATCTGACTGGAATCTCCGATATAGGAATGTTTAGTCTCTGTGCTATATACAGCAATTCAACGTCAAAAGCCCTGAAAAATAAATAATAATGTTGACCAAATGTAAAATTATGGCTATCAATTGCTGTGAGGAGCGTTTTAGTTTATTTCAGATTTTGTTTATATACTATTACATTTTTACGGGGTAACTGGATATATCTGTGTGCCTCCGGGCAAAGACCTCCCCCAGTCTTCTGAATTCTTCCCTTTCCAACGCCACCCTAGTCCACGTCCTACCGGCCAATTCTGCTATTTCATCATCCCAGCGAGCGTCTGAATGGTCTACCTCTTTTTTCGCCTCTTGGATACCAAGTTGTGATAATTTTGCTTCACTTGTCTGGAGCGTTTTAGTTAAACAACAATAATTGAACAAAAATTGTTCAAACATAGACCTTCATAAAGGTTTCAAGTACATATGTGCAAAACCTCGTCGTTATCGCTTGCGAAAAAACCTTCAATTGGCGACTGTAGACCTCTTAAAATGCAGCCTAAAGTACTATTTCGAAGCAGTCTTTTAGAGTGAATTTGAAATGAAAGGTGGTGTGGCGGGCGAGGCACATGTATCCCTTTCCATATACTGAAGATATTGTCGGCGGATTTCTAGGATGTCTAGACTTCATGTAACAAATCAAATCAAAATGTTTTTATTGTAAGTACTTTATAGTACATTTTTACAAAGCCATTTTTTTTACTCTACCACCGCTTCGTAAGGTGTTTCTTTCTTCAGCTATACTGAAAGGAATGAAAAGGCGCAAGAAACTTTCAGCAGCACATCTTTTGAAATAAATAAATCTTACAATATATATGTACACAATGTGCACAGCTGGAGCTGAATTTAGGACCAAGCCTCTTTATCATTTAAGTAGTAATTTATTTTATTATAACCCTATTTACATAAGGTCCGTCTTATATGGGCCTTAATTTTTTTCTATTATATTTATTACAGTATCAGGTATCTTATTATAAAATCGTACACAGTGACACATAAATGATGTGTTAACTTTACTAAGTCTAAAGTGTGGGACTGCAAGTTTGTTTTAACTTCTAGAAGTTACATGATGTGACGAGCTAATGTGCGTTTTCTTTTATCTTTCTTCAGACCGTACAAATCCCCGATTCCCCCCGCCCCGCCCACAAAGTCGTCAGCTCACTGTATACAAAGTAAAGAGGATATGAAAAGGATTGTATGTGGCAAGATCTACAACAAATTGCATGAGATTGAGAGATGAATTTAATGTCATGTCTACGTAATTATTTATATACAGCGAAACAAGAAGTTTTGACAAGTTTCATAGATTCTGAATATTCAAAATCAAAACTACAATAGATATTCTGCATTAGTTTCAATATAAAATTCTTCTAATGAGCAATCTACTTACATATCGCTGGCTGAATGCAACAAATCAAAAACGTAATTTCGAGGTAACACTTCGAAAAAAACTGGAATACGCGCTATATAAATTCACCAATATTTGTTTTAATTTAGAGACTAGAATACTTCAGTTTGATTTTTATAAATTTAAACGATGCATACTTCTAGAGTACGTAATACGATGCTACGAATATGGTGCTAACATAAAATATAAAATTTTGAATTGTGCCACTATTGCATTCAGCAAGCGAATTATGGTGCATTGTAAAATCACACACACACATTTACCATCTATTCACGTGTAAACTTTGGAAACACAAGTCGGCCGCCTTCCTCGTGAAGAGTTTGAACCCGCACTGCGTGTCGCGGATGCCTTTCACAGTGAACAACCACACCAGGAAGTGGAAGCCGTACATTAGAATATTCCTGAAATTAAAAATACAAATCAGAGCCGTGTGAATTGTGTAAATGACCTAATCAAAAAGAAAAAATACTATTCTATTAAAATTTCTAATATATTAAGATGACATTCTTCATAAGTTTGCCAAACTATCATTCTATGGAATTTACCATATACTTCAAACAACTTTCTTGGCCTACAATGGGATGGTTTGTCCAACGATACATACCTAAAAATGCTTCTCTTAGCTAAAGACTCCTTTTCAAGATGAGCCCTCGAGCCAATAACCAGAGCTAAACTGTCGCTAACTGGTCCCGGATGCGTCAAAGGATTGCAATTAACAATATCAATCAATGCTGCCTCAAGTTTCGCCAGATCCTCGAATTTTGATGCACCATCAGCATCAGCAAACAATATTGTAGCTCCTCTTGAACTTTGGACACCCTGTGAAAGGAAATTGTTTTGAAACATGTAATTTCCAAATGAATGGACTGGTAGTAAAGTAGGCATGAACATGTCTCTTTTAATTTGAAAGCATTACATTCAACTTACCAATTGGACAGCACCTCCTTTACCTCTATTCTTGACTAATTCAAGACATCTTAACCTGTCACTCCCATATTTCTTCGAGTAAGACTGCGCCACCTCCACAGTCTTATCTTTACTGCCATCACTCACTACTAAGATTTCATATTTATATGATGGTTGCTCCTTCACCCGGTTTTCTAAAAATTCTATAGCCTCTTCCAACATTGGTGGCACTGAAATTAGATTAAAACCAATTTCAAAACGAATTATGTGTAAGGAAATGTATTAAGCAGACACAATGATTTCACATAACTGGTACAATAAATACTTATTTTGAGGTTCGTGGAAAATCTTGATATCGCAAAACAATAAACATTTACTTATGTAATAATAACGTGCAGTGCCATGTACCAATGAGTTTTTCGCATTTTTCGAAGACTTACATACATTACCGACTGGTCTAACGGTGAAGGAAAACATCATGAAGAAACCTGCACACTGAGATGACCAGTATGTAAAATGGGTTAGGCACAAAAGATCCTCAAGGGTCGAAGTGCCGCTGGTGTTATTTCTGGCCCCCATTATAAGATAAGTGTTTAATAATAACTTGAGTGTTGGTGGTGTAGTGGCTATTATACCAGACACCCATGATAGAGGTCAGGAAGAGAAATCATGCAATGCAATGTATCAATGAGTTTTCAGTTTTCCAAAGACTTACTTAGATTTACCGCCCGCTCTAATAGTGAATGAAAATAGGGTGGGGTACCTACATGCCTGAGGAAATTTTTGTGAAGGCATGTGAAATCCACCAATTAGCGTTTGAATGTCGTTAAGGGGTCATCAAGGAAAAAAAAGAAAAATTTGGATTTAAAAAATGAAGTTTCACAGAAGCCTAGTGGATGCAGAAGCGACTCTTGTAGATTAGGTTATGTTAAGTTGCATTATGGAAACCACTGAGTTCTGTAGCTCCGCAAAGCAAAACTCCTTCGATTTATCTAGGTGCCCTCTTACCTACACTCAGACCCACAGGGTCCATTAACAGTGGAAACCTTAACAGGCTGCTGACAAATAGTTATTATAAACTTACATCTCTCCTCTTCATTGTAAGCAGGTACTACAACAGTAAGATTTACTTCATACATATCCTGTACACTGGGAAACTTCTGTTTACTTTTTGTAACAGGGTCTGTGTAGCTCTCTTCTTCTTCATACCGCTGCACCACTGGATACGGTCTCGTAATGACATAAAGAAGCACCGATATCTGCAAAGAAAATCAACGATTCAATAGGTACCGATCACAAGCGGAATTTATCCAACAAATCGTAATATTTTAAACGTGACATGTTTTTTTTCTACTTTATGCAGATACAGATATAAAATCGTTGTTTAGTTTAGTTTAATATTGTGTGAATGACGAAATGTTTTACTTACTAAAAACAAAAGGAAAATAGCGGTTAAAAAACCGTATACAAAAAGGATCCATAATATTGAAATTAGCTCCATATTTGCAAATCGCGTTAAAATAATAATTTTATGTATAATTCCTAAGTTTAAACATTACAAAGTAGGTAAAATTTCACTAAAACACATTTTATACACGTAGGTAAACTAAACACTGTTTTGTTTCTTTTAAAGTTTTATGGCTCTGGGTACTAGCCCTCCGACTGACGTAATAAACTTTTAAACAACAAACCCTTGCTACTATGAGTTAAACAAGAAAGATCTAAGAAAGCCTAGTAGGGGCCCGACCACGCGGGCGATTTTTTATGAAAATCCTGAGTTCGTCACGCACTATGTCCATGCACGTTTAAACACTTTTGTAATTTAGCTTAAGGGCTATCCATAAATTAAGTCAGAAGTTAAGGGGCAGGGAGGGGCTCAACAAAGTGTGACATCGTATGACGGGGTGGACGAGTCATAAGCTTCGTGACGTCATATGCGTAAATCGTAAAGAAGTCATAAATAATATATAAAGGAATGGGTTCAAAGTCCATGGACAGAAGTGATTAAATTTTGTACTATTAATTTGATTTGATATTTTGTAAATTTTCTAAAATGTTTGATTTATTGTTGATTTCATGAAAAAAGTTTTTAAATAGCAATATATAAATAATTTTGGACTTGCTGTTTTAATTTAATAACTTCTAAATTTAAATTTTCCAGTTTTAGTTCACTTATGTCCCTGATTAATGCATTGATGTCTGTTTTTTCCTAAGTCTGTCATTTTCCCGATTTTTTTAAACCTCAGAAATGAACCCAACCATTGTGAGATCATGGTCAGTTACACTAGAACCACAAACTATACCTGTAGCCTGATTTTTCGTGCCCTGGTGGGCACATCTATCGCAGGTTTTAGTCCTAGTTCAGCTGTGAGACAGAGATATTTAGAAACTGTATTATTGTCTGTATCATCAGATACACCGGGATCGGGATCACCCGATAACATATTTATATTTATATCCCCAGCCACAACCACGTTAGATTTATTATTTACGTTGTTCAACGAATCCAGGTAAACATTAACGTCTGTCGATGGAGGACGATATATAGCTAACGAGTAGAAGTTCGGGAATTCAATAATTAAGCAATTTGAAGCTAATAAGTTTGGCTCAGTAACTGTCATGTCTACCACAACGCCCCCATTTTTGATAATAAACTTTGTTGTGTGGAAATGTGTGTATCCGGCGATACTTCTAATTAGGGGAAGTTCACCCAAATAACAGTCTGTCAAAACAATAACATCAAATACTATGCCCAGTTTGCCCAAAAGAACCAAAAAGTTATCAAAAAATGTCTGCATACTTCGGATATTAAACGTAAGTAGGTATATTAAAGTTGTTCTCATCAATGAGTATATTTTTACATTCCCCAACAACGTTTACAACATAACAAGGTACGCGCATTGTATTCTACGTTATTTGCCAAGTCTATCTGTTGCGTAGCCATTTGAAATAATGAGTTAGAAAAGAAACAATATATAAGTGAGAGCAAGGAGGAAACAGGTGATAAGTTCTGGAAGTGATACCCTTTGCTACAGACATACAGTATGATTTTAGGATTCGTCTAGAGCAAGGCTGCCCAATTCATTTTGGAGGTGGGCCATAATTTTGACTCCAGTCAGCCGGCGGGCCACCTAGTGAAGAATACTTCCTTACAGTCATGCATAATTAGGGCTGCCATATTTCACTAGGGTCTCATCGGGACGCCATGGAATAGGGGGTAAAAAAAGAGCGAACGGATCGAGTTCGTAAATTCGCGTGGATTTGACGCAGGTGATAGGTTAAGTTAGAAGACTAGTGTGGGAGCGAGCGAAGCGAGCTCGATTAGCGCGAATTTGACATAGATATTTGTAGGTAGGTTAGATCAGGCGGTGCGGGTTGTGCGGTGGCTCGGGAATCGGGATACTTCGTTCCGCGTACGACAATTAACGTTGCGTCACGAGAGCGCGCTGCTGTTGGCGGACAAATTCAAAAGCGCTGGGTTTGGGCGGGTATAGAGGATAACGGGGACAGAAATAAATGGAGGAAGATCATCCGCCAGAAGGTGATACCTAAAGGTGGTCACGACCCTCAGCATTGAGGATTACGACGCGAGGAGGAGAGGATAACGTATCAGGTGTGCACAGAAATAATTATATATCGCGATTAGAATGTGTAGAAAAAATACGATTATGATGCAGCACAAATAATAAGTGTACCTAGGTGTACCTTTTAACTATTTGGAGTCGGTGCCAACCACGTGCAACGCGTTGCACTGCCAGATTTAATGTAAGGTTCGCCGCGCTGTGCGATGCGTTGAGTGTGGTTGGCACCGACTCCAAATAGTTAAAGGTACACTAGGTTTCTTTTATATTGTTATATTTATTTCTAACTTTTTAGTCATTTGAAGGCGGTTTATATTTTTTTTAAATAGCCTATATACTATCCCACTGCTGGGCAAAGGCTCCTCCTCCTTTCCATTTTTTGTTAACATGATTTATTTATTTCACATTTTTTGTGTGTTAATGATGAGGATTTGGTGTTGGTGGAGGCCTTCCCCTCTGATAATCTGAAATGAATTTTGAAAACTTACTGTATGTCATACGATATAAAGCTCACCTTTCAATGCTTTGCTGAGAGTTGGTGCCGGGTTCGCGTCAAGTTGGTATAATATGCGATGACCATTAAATTGTTATCCGTGTGGTCCTGAGAACCTGCTTATGAGAGCAAAACTAACTCCAATAGTTTTTAATATTGTTTACATTGATTGTAATATTTATCTATCCGGTTTGAAAACACATGGCCTTTTTGCATGTCATTTTAGCGGCATAATTCGCAGGTCTAATCTAAATTATTTTAGGGGGCGGATATTTCCGCACGGCCCACTTTTATTGGTAGGTACCTAAATAAATAAGACCAGTACCTCGAGCGATCAGTTCGCGGCTACTTGTCAACAGTACAACACACGGACGATGTCTAGGATACTAATTCAAACTCTGATTTTAACTGTCTGGTTTGTGCATTTACAGTGTGAAGTGTACGGGACTAGACCTAAGATCAAGACTGCAAATGGCGATCTGATTTTAGAACCCGGAGTCGATAAGAACATCTATCTACGCACCAACGGGCCCAAATCCAGTATCTTTGTTGGAGATGTTAATATTCTCAATGTCACTACAGCCAGTGGCGGCGGACGAGGACAATATCAACCATCATCATACGATCTTGATAGGTATATGAATGGACCAAACGGTGTATTAAGTAGATTAGAAAGCCTAGAAATTCGAACTATCGCAGTGCCGAATGATTTGCTTTTCAATATATCAATGCTTTGGAGGCGGATGAACAGAATGACGACGATCATAAATAATCTTCGGAATCACGCTAATGAGAGAACAAGAGATCAATGCCAAACTCGGCCGTGTCGAAACGGTGGTACGTGCCTAAACTTGGCGAGTGGATATTACTGCCTTTGCCCCTCGAACTGGGAAGGACAAAATTGTGACGTGGATGTAAACGAGTGTCGAAACTTCGCTGGCACGGATTTGGGATGTCAAAACGGAGCAACATGCATCAACAGGCCGGGGACATACGAGTGTTTGTGCAGGTCAGGCTGGTTCGGTCTGCATTGTACCAGAAAGGCAAAAGATTGTTCCGGAGGTGACTACGAAATGTGTGGCCATGGTACTTGTGTACCTGTTACTACAGGAGACGGCATCAAGTGTATCTGTGACCAAGGATGGACGACGAATGGAACTGGTGTGGCTTGCCTTACAGACGTAAACGAATGTGAATCCAGCCAGGGTCCTCGGTGTTCAGTAAATCCTAGAGTTGAATGTATCAATCTTCCGGGCTCATTCCGATGCGGACAGTGTCCGCCTGGTTTTGAGGGAGATGGCTACATTTGTAGCGACATCGACGAGTGTGTGACAATTCCAAACGGCGGTTGCAGCACCAGTCCCATGGTCACGTGTCATAACACCATGGGATCTCGTATTTGTGGTTCATGTCCTCCTGGGTACCAAGGTGACGGCATCACGTGTTCTTGGAGAGGTTCCTGCAGCATTAATCGTGGTGGATGCCACCCTTCGGCGCAATGCATCGACAATCCGGCGCTCAGTGGACAAATAGCACAATGTGTTTGTCCCGTTGGAATGGAGGGTGACGGGATTGGATTACAAGGGTGTTACATTACAACGGGCCGAAACGACACCAGGAACTGTGAGAGTAATCCATGCGGCATCCACGGCCAGTGTCATCCGCTGCGGACGAGCTACACTTGCATCTGCTACAGAGGGTACGGCGGCGCTCACTGCGATGCTCCTGCTGACTACTGCGCCAACAATCCGTGCCTGAACGGAGGCAGCTGCAGACTTGAGGAGACCTCGGCGAGAGGATTTCGATGTGAGTGCACGGCTCAATATTCCGGTGACCTGTGCCATGTTATTTCTAAGAGTTGTGGCGGTTTGTTGCAAGCCGAAGAGGGCAGTATCGTTTATCCTTTGACTAATACTACGTATAATCACAATTCTAGATGTGCCTGGGTAATACAGACCGACCGCGATAAAGTCATTAACGTAACATTTAGCAAATTTAATTTAGAAGCTAGCCCCGAATGCTTGTATGATTTTTTACAAATTCATGACGGTCGTAGCTCTGCCAGTCAAATTATAGGAAGATTTTGCGGAAATGAGTATCCAAAAGGTGGGAACATTATATCGAGTCACAATAATTTATATTTTTGGTTCCGCTCGGATCCAACAGTAGCAAAGGACGGGTTTGCGCTCCACTGGACTAGTATTAAGCCAGTATGTGGGGGCGAAATTGATGCAACCTCGCACGGCCACATCAGCTCGCCAGGCTCACCTGGCAAATACCCACCGAATCGCGATTGTTACTGGCACTTGACAACGACTTTAGGCAAAAGGATACAATTACACTTCTTTGCACTCGATATAGAATCGCACCCGAATTGTAGTTATGATTACATAGCCATTTATGACGGAGCACATAGTTCAGATCCTCTTCTTAGCATGTATTGTAACTCGACACAACCAGCGCCGATAGAATCCGCCGGCTCGGACTTGTTGATATATTTTCATTCTGACGCGTACAGTTCTGGTAATGGTTTCCAAATAGCATTTACTCCCACGGTTGGTATTCCTGGATGCGGCGGTTTCTTCACAGATGACATAGGTGAAATAATTTCACCGTCATACGAAGGAAAGTACTTGACCAATCTATTATGTGAGTACAAAGTAAAAGTCGGTGTCGATTCTAAGGTTAGAATCAATTTTAAGTCTTTCAAATTAGAAAGCTCTTTTGGGTGTAAATTCGACTATTTAAAGGTATATGATGGTCCATCGTCAGATTCTAGGCTCGTTGGCAGGTTTTGCGGCAGTTTGTATCCGAAATCTTACACTTCCACATCAAATACCTTGTTTTTGATATTTAAAAGCGACCTTAGTGTATCATCCGAGGGTTTCCGGCTAACGTACGAAGTTGTTTGTCAACAGACTGTAGTTGGTGATAGTGGTGTTATTAAATCCCCAGGATACCCATTTAACTACCCGGCGGACAGAGTATGCGAATATATTATTGGCACAACACCTGGAAAAGCCATACAATTGACATTTCAAGATTTTAATATAGAAGGCACTACATATGCCAGTTGCGTATATTTTGATAGTGTTGAAATTAGAGATGGATCAAACATCAACTCAACAGTTTTGGGTAAATATTGTGGGGGCTCAGAGCACTTGCCTCCAGTTCAGACTTCCACACACAACTACATGTATATACGATTTATCTCTGACAGGAGCATTACTGGTACAGGGTTCTACGCCAACTACACCACCATAGAGACGAAATGTGGAGGGATATACAGAGAGACCACTGGAGTCATCAATTATCCATCCGGAGATAACACCCGTTATAAAAACGACCAGTCGTGTACGTGGATGTTGATAGCTCCAGAGGGAAGGCATATAAAATTAACATGGAACAGATTTAACTTGGAGAATATGCCTTCTTGTAGAAGTGACTTCTTAGAAATATTCGAAATAGATGATAGCAATACGAATAGCAGTTTAGGAAAGTATTGCGGAATAGTAGCACCACCCGCGTTAACAGTTTCTACCAACCGGGTAACACTTAAATTTCAATCTGACAGTAGCGTTCGATCAAATGGTTTTTCATTATCATATACATTCTTAGACGAGAGGTCACACTGTGGAGGAATGTATGTGAAGCCTCACGGTTTTATTTACTCTCCAGGATGGCCTAACAGATATGAAGCTAACCGGGAATGCACATGGATAATAAGAGCACCAGTTGGTCAACAAATTAAGCTCAATATAACTCAGTTCGACTTAGAAAGATCTATACGCGACAAATGTGATTTTGGGGATTATTTAGAAATAAGAAATGGTATCGCAGCAAGTTCACAGCTAATAGGAAAATACTGTGGACAATTTCAGTCGAAATATGTGATTTCTACAGCGAATGTCTTGTATCTACATTTTTATTCAGATTCGTATCTTTCAGGAAATGGTTTTAAAATTGAATGGGATAGCACTGTAACAGGTTGCGGTGGAACTTTGACAAGTCCATCGGGGTCGATATCATCTCCTAATTACCCGGGTTATTATAATGAAAACGCTGAATGTTTCTATAGAATAGTCACTAATGCTGGAACTCGGATACAGATAAATTTTAAAGACTTGGAATTGGAACATAGTATTAACTGTAACGATGATTATGTGGAAATATACGATGGTCGAAATGAAAACTCTCCAAGTTTAGGACGACACTGCGAGATGACCTCTAGACTCAATAATGTTGAGACTACGACCAATTATGCTTTTATTAAATTTCGGTCAGATTACTATATAGGCGCGAAAGGATTTTTGCTGGAGTATAACACGATTTGTCAAAACAATATAACTGGAATGTATGGAGTTATCGACAGCCCTGGCTACCCCAATAATTATCCATTGAATTTGAACTGTTTGTGGATTATTAATGTCCCTAAAGGTAATAAAATAAACATAACATTCACGCATTTTGATATTCGGCAAAATATTGCATTTCAAAGAACGTATTCTCGCGTCAATAATCACCCGTATCGAGTTCCTCTACGAACCTGTATAACAGATTATTTGCAAATTAAGGAATCGTCGGATGCAAATTTCGGTGTAAAATTTTGCGGGTCTACATCCCCTACTAAGTATAGTTCTAGAACCAATTCATTACAATTTAAGTTTGTTACAGGCACCTACTTTTCCCGTACGGGTTTCTCCCTGGAGTGGGTGCGATATGGATGTGGCGGTCATATCCGAAAATCATACGGCACTTTTTCCGTAGATAAAAGTTTAACAACCGATGGAGAAATTGAATGTGAATGGATAATCGAATCTCAGTCAGGGACAAACATTAACATTTACATATCAAACGTCTACATGACCGATTCAGTGAACTGCACTACTGATGCCATAGAAATATATAACGGTCAGAGTGTTAGTACGCCATTACTCACAAAGATTTGTCACCAGGGATCGTCGCGTGTGCAGTCAACAACAAACTTCATGTTTGTAAGATTTGTGAAACAGTCCTCGCTCAAAGATGTATCTTTCAGCTTGTATTATGATTCATACTCAACAGGATGTGGCGGAAGAATAGAGTCACGCTTCGGCATAATTCACTCTAATAACTATCCTAAAAATTATGATGATAATTCAGACTGTTTGTGGACTTTGCAAGTTCCGACAAACCACCGAATTGAACTGAATTTTCTGGATTTGGATTTATATTCTCCTGACGAAGATGATGAAACACAATGTGGAGATTCTATAAAAATTTTCAACGGTGAATATGTCCTAGAAAATAACTACACTCAGATTATTTGTGCCAGTACTCACGTGTCTCGTATCATATCAACCGGGAATACACTGGGAATACAATTTATTACAGATAGTCATGGTACTGCTAAAGGTTTTAAAGCTAATTTCACCGTAACCTGCGGTGCAGTTATAACAGCTAAATATGATGGAATTATTACAAATGATAAAATCATTAAAAACTTAAACACTAATTGCACATGGACTATACTTGCGCCGTCTCCGGATCAAAAAATAAGCCTGACTATAACTCACATGTTCATTCCTAAAGATGCTGATATTGTAACCAACAGGAACTGCCCGTCGT
Source organism: Hofmannophila pseudospretella (assembly GCA_947369225.1). NCBI lineage: Eukaryota > Metazoa > Arthropoda > Insecta > Lepidoptera > Oecophoridae > Hofmannophila > Hofmannophila pseudospretella. The sequence continues at coordinate 11,995,891 of OX376316.1, forward strand.
CTTTTCTCAGAGTTTTTGATGGAAACGATAACAGTGCGCCCTTAGTTGACGAATACTGCGGACGAAAAGTTCCGCCCACGATAGTCAGTCACGGCAGTGCCGTTACTATACAATTCGGCACTTACAACAACGGTACGCTTACAGGCACGTTCGCTGCGCACTACACGGCTCTGAGTTCAGCCTGTGGAGGCACCTTAACATCTGAGGAAGGAACCATCGCGTCACCCAACTACCCTCAGTCGTACCCAGTCAGTGCGAGCTGCGAGTGGATACTGAGTACATCGGCGGGTAATAGAGTCTATATAACATTTGAACAGTTCGATTTGGACTACTCAGACAATTGTAATGCAGACTATTTAGAAGTGCGTGAAAGTAACGGCGCAGGACGTCTATTGGGTCTTTACTGCGGAACTGAAATTCCTACCAATACTACAGCAGCATTACAATTGTATATCAAATTTCACAGTGATAACACAAATACTGGACGAGGATTTTTACTACATTATGGTTTCATGCACGGAAACGAAATTACCGGTTTGGACAGTGGGCAAATCTCCTCACCTTTCTACCCTTACAAATATGAAGATCCAGGCGAATACACGTGGCGAATTATAACAAATGATACGACGACTATACTTATTACTATAAGCAGCTTGGACATACCAGTATATGGATCAACATGCTACAATTATTTGATAATTTATGACGGATATGATGCCGATGCTCCTATATTGGAAAAACTTTGTGGCTTCTTAGATAACAATAAAGTCACGCACACAACGTCTAATGTAGCTTTTATAAAATTAAAATTGGACGAAAGTAACACAGGATCTATGTTTAATATTTTTTGGGCGAAGACGAATAATAATAGAGAAACGTTTTCAGGCGATAAAATTAAATGCGGATTCAATGACACTAAAGTCATAAGACCCGGAGAAAATACTACTTTTCACTCTCCTAATTATCCTAACAATTATAACAATGATTTAAACTGTGAATGGGTATTTAAAAGCACTCGTGGCTACCACTTAGACTTAAAATTTCAAGTGTTACGAATAGAACAGAGGGCGAGGTGTTTTGCAGATTCAATATCAATTTATTCATCTGACACTTTTGCAGAATGGAAACCCGTGAAAGAATACTTTTGTCTACCAAGTGATGCCAATCAAGTATATAGTTCATCTAATTATATGAAAATAAATTTCAAAACAGATGCAACAATTACTAAAAGTGGATTTCAAGCAAAAGTTAGTTCAGTTTGTGGCGGTCTAATATCTGATATGTCTGGTGTGGTTGGCCCTGTTTGGTCCGATGTACAAGATATTCTTCCACGAACCACAGTGCAATGTGAATGGACTATTAAAGTACGGCCCGGCAGAGTCATAAGGTTACACTTTGAACATTTCAATATTACGAACGTACAGTGTCCTACTACATTTGTGACTCTACGAAACGGGGATTCTTCAGAATCACCTCTACTAGGAAATGGAAAATATTGCGGGCAATCTAATGAGAACATGAACGAAATAGAATCAACAAGTAACGCTATATTTGTACATTATGAATTTACTAACAATTACTTAGGGCGTGCGTTTCAAAGTTTTAGATTACGTTATGAAGAGAAAAACTTTGAGTGCGGTGTCACGTCTAAATTGGACGCCGAGCATGGATGGGAAATAATTAGTTCCCCTAATTATCCATCGGTGCCTGCCCCGTATTCGGAATGTAATTGGGTGTTCATAGGTCTACCAGGAGAAATTTTAAGAGTAGATTTTGTAGAAAGATTTGATTTGGAGAATGTTGACTATTGTACAACAGAATTCGTAGAAATACGAGATGGATCTTCTGATTTATCGCCCTCTAAAGGGCGATTCTGTGGCGACAAACCTGGCACAATCAAAACAAGCGGTAATGTGGTACATATAAAGTATTTTTCTGAATTGGCAGAACCGAGGAATGGATTTAAAGCAAATGTGTCAATTGACATATGTGGAGGTACAATAGTAGCTAGTATAGGAGAGCTAGATTCTCCCGGATACCCACACATGCAAATGTTGCCTTTCGGATCAGTCTGCGAATGGCGAATCAAAGGAACGAACGGTCAAATTTTGAAAATTAAACCTCAAGATATAAGTTTGCCACAATCAGAATCGCCATGTGCGAATAAAATCACGATAGAAGAAACAATGACTATTAATAATACGTTGCTCTTATTAGAGACTTTCTGTAGCGATAATACTCAAGATAATAATGATATGCCAGCAATTGAAGCATCTTCAAATGAAGTAATCGTGAAACTTTATGTCAGTAAGCCAAGTCAATGGTCGCCAATATCTGAAAGTAGAGGATTTCGATTTAAGTTTGATTCTACATGGTCCAATTGTGGTGGATCCATTACCACGCCTGAAGGCTACATAAGTACTCCTGGTTATCCTCGTGAAACCGCGTTGCGATATTGTTATTGGTATATTACAGTTCCAGATAAGACACGAAGAGTGCACTTAGAGATTTTGGATTCCGATACAGAAAGACACATTATAACTATTTATAATGACATTCAATTTCAAAATGTGATACAGGTATTACCTAGTGCCAGTGATGACCGTACGCCAATGTCTCAAATGTTTGAATCTACTGGAAATAAAATTTCGGTTTATCTTCTTGTAAATGAGCATTCGACACGACATCGTTTTAAAGCTAAGTTTAGCTCTAATGAAGGTGCGCTATGTGGTGGAACGTTGAGTGGTATTAAGGGCGAGATCACGTCTCCAGTACTCGAGCGGCCCTACACGTGTGAATGGAATAAGGTATATGTACCAAGAACGCTAATAGATAACAATTTTACTGAGTTTAAATCGATATATGTTACAATTAATATTAATGCCTCTGCTACTACTTTTAATGGATTACGTTGTAGCTATGGAAATACTAGAATACATGTAAAATCAGATGCAATGAATGAATTAATTCCATTCTTAAGATCAGCCTGTGGTAATAATGAAGTGTCATACGGAATACCAACAACTGTTATGGAAATTGAGGCAATTAGAAATAAATTAAGCACACTATACTTTCACCTTGAATGGAAATTGCAGCCATGTGGTGGCATAGTTCATGTGGGTTTGAATCCTATAAATATTTTAGAGTTTCCAAAGAATTATAACGAGACATTAGATTGTACATGGCTTATTATTGGGCCCACAGAAGGAAGAGTAGAACTGAAATTAGAAGGACAGTTCCAGTTAGACTGCGCGAATGAATATATGAAGGCTAGTTATGGTCTATACGATTATCCTACAGCAATAGCGGATTATTGTAAAGATAAAATACAAGACAGACCTCTTGTAACACCTTATCACAATATGTTGTTAGAATACCATTCAAAATTTAAAAACAATACTAACATAAAACTTATGACAAGATCTGTAACCAATCAGTGCGGAGGGTCGCTCTCTAAGTACGAAAATGTATTTGCGTCTCCCAATTTCCTTAAAAGTTATGATCCAAACATGGAATGCACATGGGAGATTAAAGTTGATGCTGGTAATAGAATATCGCTGCAGTTCATCGAAAGATTTGTAATAGAAGATCAGGTTAATTGCTCTAAGGATGCCGTTATCATCTACGACTGGAGGAACGACTCCTACACAGAGATCGCCAGATTATGTGGACGCCAACTGCCGCCGACATTTAACTCCACTTCCAATCATATGAAAGTGGTGCTACGCACAGACTCGGATGTAAACCTGGAAGGATTCAAAGCCATGTGGACGTTACTCTGTGGGGGGAAATTCACAGCGACAGAAAAAGAACAATTTATACATAGTCCTGGTTATCCTGATGAATATATATCACTTTGGGACTGCACGTACGAAATATCATCCAATAGAAATATATACTTAAAATTCTACGACTTTGAATTGGAAGGAACTTACCCGGACTGTAAAAACAGTAATATATCTGTGATTGCTTCAAGTGACGACGAATATTTAAACAACGTTTATTGTGGAAATGAATTGCCGTCACCGATATACAAATTTGAAAATATAAAAGTGAATTTCAAAACCGACATGTACATTCTAAAAAGAGGTTTTAAATTTTCTTATAAAATTTATCGTTGTGGCGGCAAAGTTTTAGAGCCAACTGTTCTTAGTTCTGGTGCACTGAATACATATGACAATAATTTAAACTGTACATGGGCAATCGAGGCGCCTCTGAACAAGACGGTCGTACTAAAGTTCCAGTACATTGATTTAGAAAGTAACTACGGTTGTTATAATGATTATGTGGCTGTCTTTAACGGATTGCTTTTAGATGAAGATATGCGTTTAGCACGTATGTGCGGCAATATTAGTTCAACCACAGTGCTAAGAAGCAATGATAACGCTATGTTGTTACAGTTCGTCACAGATTACAGTGTAAGATACACAGGTTTCAAAGTAGAAGTATTATTCAGTTATTCTGAAGCTGTGGGCTGTGGCGGTAATATCGATTTGACGTCAACATCGTTATATACTTTGAAGTCGCCTTTAATCAGTAGCAGTGTTGTGTATGAAAATTTTCTAGACTGTCACTGGAATATAAAAGCACCTGCAGATTATGTAATCAAGATCGAATTTAAGAAATTCCATATATCATCGTGCTCGGGAGTAAATCAGACAGCTTTAGGATTCAGTAAATGTGACTGTGATTACGTTGAAATAAAAGATGGAATAAATCTAAATAGTTTAATTATAGGTACGTACTGTGGCCACTCGTTCCCGCCACAACTTATTTCTTCTACTGATCTGTTGAGTGTCAGACTCGTTACAGACGGCGAGATCGTTAGTGCAGGTTTCGAAGCCCAGCTAACTGCGCAGCGAGGTACGTGTGGCCAGTCCCTGTTTGTCGTGTCTGAGAATGCACAGCGCATGACGTCTCCAGGATACGACACGGGATCTATATCTCGAGGATTACATTGTGTCTACCATTTTGATATGAGCTCTGAGCCGTTTAACACGATGCATATTATTATCAAGAATCTAGATCTGCGACCTGGTGTGCCAGATAAGAGTCAATGTACGAAAGACAAACTAATAATTACAAGCATTTCTTCTGCTCAGAACAGAACTGTCGGTAAAAACTATATTTGGAATTCACAAATGTCAAACAGCTTCTACTCACATGGTGACTTTGACGAGAGCACGTTCCGTTCACCAGACCACTTCGTGCTGTGTGGAAATAAGAAGTCTCTGGATTTCTATTTAAAGACAAGTGTGACAGTGGACTTACAGACATCAGCGGAGTTTGATTCTGAGACTTATAAAGGGGTTGAAATAGAAGTAATGTTCTCTGGCGCCTGTGGTAGAAATTATACACAGCTTCAAGGAACAATACAATCTTCAGGCAGTTTAGAACGTGGCGTAACAAACTGTTATACACTTATATCCGCACCTGAAAATTACACTATATCTATCTATTTCCTCTCTGTGGAAATGACTTACTGGGATGAAAATGTGTTTCTTGACGTGTATGATGGCAACAAAACAAACGCTCATAAATTAATCAGAATAAGTACGCAATATGAATATAGCAACCCTGTTTTTTCGACTGGTAGATATGTGCTTCTACACCATCGCAACGACGAGGAAGACAATATCTCTTACGGATTGAATTATGTAGCGAGTGATAAGGGTCGCGGTTGTGGGGGGAAGCTGTTCAACGTGCTGGGCCGCGTGACGAGTCCGCTGTACCCCGCGGTGTACCGCCAGAAGGGCAGCTGCGAGTGGGAGATCGAGACACCGCACGACACGCGCGTGCGTTTGCACTTCTCGACGTTCGACCTGGGCAGGGTGTGCGACCAGAACTATCTGCAGCTGGTCGACCGGAGCGGCGCCGCGATATCGATGTACTGCGCGGAGACGCCGGCCGACTACACGAGTGCCGACAACTATGTCAAAATAGTGTTCACCACTACCATGAACAATGGCGGTACCGGCTGGGTCGCTGATTTCACGGCAATTTTGTGATCAGTACTTTTGCATTATTTTCCTATCGACTAATTGCAAAAAATCGTCCTTTAAATCAAGATCTAACAATAACCTTACTCACCGTTAATTGAATGAAATCAATAAAATAAGATGGATTTTGCTCCCATCAAAGTGAGGCTCAGAGATTAACTTTATAATTTACAAAAAATATCACGACATTACAGAAGAAAATAAAATATTTATAATACGATTGCCAACATTAAGATAAACACGCTGATATCTTTATTATTTCCTAAAAACCTAAAATGATTTTGTAATTAATAAAATCTCAGATGTGACTTTCACTTGATCTTGATCGACAATCGTATCCTATCGTATTTTGTCAAAGTTTAGGTTTCTGGAAATAATGAATTAGTGCATGAAATACTAGAAAAAAAAACCAATATTTTTCACGTATTTCTTGTTCGCTGCCATTTTGAAATTAAACAAAAAGTTTTCATATGTGGCAGACTGAAAAAGATCCCCTTCATACGTGGGCCTGGGGGAGGCCATGCTTTTCATAAATAAAATACAGGCTTCAGCTTCAGCTTCTAGTAAGTTTTAACGGAGCACAAGTACTGTACTGTATTGTATTTGCCTGTGTTTTATTCAATGGTATTGACTTCGTTTCGTGCAATTGCAAAAAAGTAAGGGTCCTTATTTTTAAGGACTGCAAAATCTACCTGGAGCCCAGATTACAAAGCATCAGTCCCCTTAATCACAAGTCTATAATAATAACATTAATATAAATCCCCATACAAATCAGCCTCAATGTTGCCATTTTAGACTTGTAAATTGTAATTACAAGGGCTGTTGATTGTTATTTACTAATTTGTTATTTACTAACATAGTTTTTAAGTACACTAACACAATGGATCAAGTTATCTGAAAAATAAAAATATTGAATTGTTGCTTCGGGAAATAGGGCTCTGGAGCACACCATAATCAACCATGGAAAAAGGGCCATCCTTACTGTAAAGAATGTATTCTCGCATGGAGAATATTGGAGAGAAGATCCATAAAATTTATGGATTTGTATATTTAATATACAAAATTTGAGCTCTATGAGAAGGCCGCGCTCGAGCTGACGCGGGTAATTTTTAATTTCATGATCAGTCACACTGTGGTTTCGTACAAGCTGACAGACATGTTTTTGTGAAAAAGGAGGTTATATTATTATGTAGTTTATATGATTATTAAGTTTAAGTTAAAATGCGATTGAGAAGTGATTACAAAGCGCATCGCTCCGTTCACTCAAATAAGGTGGCACTTACAATCTTGTGACGATCTTATCCTAGGGGTTTGTTTTCGTTGTATTTACCTACTTATATAAGAGTGTAGTAAGTGCACTTGATTTTATGTATCGTTTCTTGTACCAAATATATTTATTATTATAAACTATCATAATTGTTTTTTTTTTCAACTTTGCCTATTATTTGAATTTATTATTATTAAGCAGTAAGTTAAAAATATTATAAATTGTGAATAATATTATAGGGTAGTTTATAGCAATACCAGTATTCTGAAGAGCAGAATTATGACGTTTAATTAAAATTCTATAGTATACCTAGAGGTTTTATATTATACCCCCACCGATCGAGGGAGGCTGTGTTATAAGTTTGACACGTTTGTCTGTTTGTCTGTTTGTGTGTTTGTCTGTGGCATCATAACTTGACAACGGATGGTCCGATTTGGACCCGGTTTTTTAATTTAATGGAGAATTTTGTTGAGAGTGTTCTTAGCTAGGTCTGATAAAAACTGGACCAGTGGTTTCTAAGATCTTGGAGTATCTTTGGTATCTCTGGAACCGTAATAGCTAGATGATTCTAATTTGAGTTCAGATATTCAGGTTCATGGTGCGTTTCCGTCATCTGAAACCTTGAGGATCTGATGATGACCAGGAAAAAGTAAGTGGACTTCAATTTCGCAATATGAAACTTGAAAAATTGGAAGATTATCTGCCCGCCGAAGCTATAATAGTTAGATGGGGTCTTCTCGTACTAAAGTCGTAGGGAACGTAGGGACATTTCAAGAGAAAAAAATATATTTAAAGATGGCGGGCAAAAAATAAATGGAAATGAGGTGGAGCTACGAATTTTAAGACAGCAGTGTTGAGGCTGAAGGCCGAGATCCGCGTAGGGCGAAACCCGGATCGTCGCTCCGCCTTCAAGCGCCGCAGGTCTAATACGCTGAATGTTCTTAGCAATGTCAAATTGGAGCAGTTCTCAAATTAGATGAGTGGTTCTAAGATCTTGGAGTATGATGGAATCTCTGGAACGGTGACAGTTAGGTGGTTCGAGTTTGAGCTCAAATTTTTATGACCATGGTTACCTTCCTACATCTGAAACTTTGAGGATCTGATGAAGACCAGGAAAAAGTAAGGGGACCTCGACTATGGTTTGTAAAATTTTTAATTTAGAGTTATAGTCACAGAAGGAAGATATACAGATAATGTTTAATAGGACTGTAGGTAATGTTAATGAGTGTTTAATTGGCATATCTGATAATAATAATAACTCAAGGAAAATTAAAATTTAAACAAACACCTGATTATCTTTCTAGTCATCATCAGACCTTCAAATTTTAGATGTGGAAGCCGCACCTAGAACTCTTAACTTTGTAAGCTTTAATGGTTATTCTCAATACTACAGTTAGTTCTTTTAAGATCCACAAAACAACCCCAGATCGTAGTGGTAAGAATCCTGTTTCTAACTGCAGTATACCTGGTACTAAACGATTAAATTCATAATCGAGGTTCTTGGGTAAAACCATTTCTGTTCCGGGAGGTAACATCACCATTACCATCTTCCACTTTAACTCCTGTAGCGCTGATTCCTCAAGTTCCACGATAGTAAAGGTCGCACAACAAGAGTTGAAGCCACAGCTACAGAGAACGCTACGTACGTAATAACGTTGCCGCAAGCGGGAAGAGATTTACCAACACAATCTAACGTGTCGCTGAGGTCTCGACCATTTCATTCTACACATAGGTCAATGCGTGTTATATATATATTTTGTTTATAGGTTAAGAATTAGAATAAAATAACAATATTGTACCTTTTTACTAATGTGTGAATGAATAAATACTCTTTTATTATTAATTATTTATTTTATTTATCCGAGTGTTGGCGGCCTCAACTCTGGCTGCGTGACCTATAAGAACTCTCAGAACCATTTCGACAAAATAATTGGCCACATTGTGCACATATTCAAAAGAGACAGGAGGACGTACAAATTAAATAAAAACGCACCTACGCGTGATTGAGGGTTTTATCAGATATAGAATTTAAAATACACATGGCCGTTTTCGGTACATGTTGATATCTACTATGATATGATTCACCGGTAACAGATGTGACAGTACGCCCCTTTTTAATCAAGTAAATAAAATCGGAGTAACGCTCGAGCGGTCTACAGTTACTTGTCTGCCGATACAATACATGGACAATGTCTAGGATACTAATTCAAACTCTGATTTTAACTGTCTGGTTTGTGCATTTACAGTGTGAAGTGTACGGGACTAGACCTAAGATCAAGACTTCAAATGGCGATCTGATTTTAGAAGCCGGAGTCGATAAGAACATCTATCTACGCACCAACGGGCCCAAATCTAGTATCTTTGTTGGAGATGTAAATATTCTCAATGTCACTACAGCCAGTGGCGGCGGACGAGGACAATATCAACCATCATCATACGATCTTGATAGGTATATGAATGGACCAAACGGTGTATTAAGTAGATTAGAAAGCCTAGAAATCCGAACTATCGCAGTGCCGAATGATTTGCTTTTTAATATATCGATGCTTTGGAGGCGGCTGAACAGAATGACGACGATCATAACCAATCTTCGGAATCAAGCTAATGAGAGAACAAGAGATCAATGCCAAACTCGGCCGTGTCGAAACGGTGGTACGTGCCTAAACTTGGCGAGTGGATATTACTGTCTTTGCCCCTCGAACTGGGAAGGACAAAATTGTGATGTAGATGTAAACGAGTGTCGAAACTTTGCTGGCACAGATTTGGGATGTCAAAACGGAGCAACATGCATCAACAGGCCGGGAACATACGAGTGTTTGTGCAGGTCAGGCTGGTTCGGTTTGCATTGCACCAGAAAGGCAAAAGATTGTTCCGGAGGTGACTACGAAATGTGTGGCCACGGTACTTGTGTACCTGTTACTACAGGAGACGGCATCAAGTGTATCTGTGATCAAGGGTGGACGACGAATGGAACTGGTGTGGCTTGCCTTACAGACGTAAACGAATGTGAATCCAGCCAGGGTCCTCGGTGTTCAGTAAATCCTAGAGTTGAATGTATCAATCTTCCGGGCTCATTCCGATGCGGACAGTGTCCGCTTGGTTTTGAGGGAGATGGCTACATTTGTAGCGACATCGACGAGTGTGTGACAATTCCAAACGGCGGTTGCAGCACCAGTCCCATGGTCACGTGTCATAACACCATGGGATCTCGTATTTGTGGTTCATGTCCTCCTGGGTACCAAGGTGACGGCATCACGTGTTCTTGGAGAGGTTCCTGCAGCATTAATCGTGGTGGATGCCACCCTTCGGCGCAATGCATCGACAATCCGGCGCTCGGTGGACAAATAGCACAATGTGTTTGTCCCGTTGGAATGGAGGGTGACGGGATTGGATTACAAGGGTGTTACATTACAACGGGCCGAAACGACACCAGGAACTGTGAGAGTAATCCATGCGGCATCCACGGCCAGTGTCATCCGCTGCGGACGAGCTACACTTGCATCTGCTACAGAGGGTACGGCGGCGCTCACTGCGATGCTCCTGCTGACTACTGCGCCAGCAATCCGTGCCTGAACGGAGGCAGCTGCAGACTTGAGGAGACCTCGGCGAGAGGATTTCGATGTGAGTGCACGGCTCAATATTCCGGTGACCTGTGCCATGTTATTTCTAAGAGTTGTGGCGGTTTGTTGCAAGCCGAAGAGGGCAGTATCGTTTATCCTTTGACTAATACTACGTATAATCACAATTCTAGATGTGCCTGGGTAATACAGACCGACCGCGATAAAGTCATTAACGTAACATTTAGCAAATTTAATTTAGAAGCTAGCCCCGAATGCTTGTATGATTTTTTACAAATTCATGACGGTCGTAGCTCTGCCAGTCAAATTATAGGAAGATTTTGCGGAAATGAGTATCCAAAAGGTGGGAATATTATATCGAGTCACAATAATTTATATTTTTGGTTCCGCTCGGATCCAACAGTAGCAAAGGACGGGTTTGCGCTCCACTGGACTAGTATTAAGCCAGTATGTGGGGGCGAAATTGATGCAACCTCGCACGGCCACATCAGCTCGCCAGGCTCACCTGGCAAATACCCACCGAATCGCGATTGTTACTGGCACTTGACAACGACTTTAGGCAAAAGGATACAATTACACTTCTTTGCACTCGATATAGAATCGCACCCGAATTGTAGTTATGATTACATAGCCATTTATGACGGAGCACATAGTTCAGATCCTCTTCTTAGCAAGTATTGTAACTCGACACAACCAGCGCCGATAGAATCCGTTGGCTCGGACTTGTTGATATATTTTCATTCTGACGCGTACAGTTCTGGTAATGGTTTCCAAATAGCATTTGCTCCCACGGAGGGTGTTCCTGGATGCGGCGGTTTCTTCACAGAAGACAGGGGTGAAATAGTTTCTCCGTCTTACGAAGGAAAGTACCTAAGTAATCAATTATGTGAGTACAAAATAAAAGTTAATGCCGACTCTAAAATTCGTCTCAACTTTAAGTTTTTCAAATTAGAAAGCTCTTTTGGGTGTAAATTCGACTATTTAAAGGTATATGATGGCCCATCGTCAGATTCTAGGCTCGTTGGCAGATTTTGTGGCAGTTTATATCCTAAATTTTACATTTCGTCATCTAATACATTGTTTTTGATCTTTAAAAGCGATATTAGTGTATCATCCGAAGGCTTCCGGTTAACGTACGAAGCTATCTGTCAACTTACAATACTTGGTGATAGTGGCGTCATAAAATCTCCGGGATACCCATTTAGCTACCCAGAGGATCGAGTTTGCGAATATACGATTGGAACGACACCTGGAAGAGCTATACAACTGATATTCCAAGATTTTGACATAGAAGATACAAGACATCTCGATTGTCAGTTTGATAGTGTTGAAATCAGAGACGGGCCAAACATAAACTCTACATTCTTGGGCAGATTTTGTGGGGGCTCCGAGCATGTTCCTCCCGTTCAGATTTCGACACACAACTTCATGTACATACGATTTAAGTCTGACATGAGCATTACTGGCACAGGTTTCTACGCCAATTATACGACCATAGACACAGTATGCGGAGGGATATACAGAGAGACCACGGGGCTCATTAATCATCCATCTGGGAACGCACTTTACGAAAACGACCAGTCATGTACTTGGATGATATTAGCACCAGAGGGAATGCATATAAAACTCACTTGGAACAGATTTGACTTGGAGAATATGGCTTCTTGTGATAGTGACTATTTAGAAGTAATCGAAGTAGACGATAGTAATGAGCATAGCAGTTTAGGAAAGTATTGCGGCTCGACAGCACCGCCTGCGTTGACCGTTTCTACCAATCGACTGATTCTGAAGTTTCAATCCGACAGCAGCCTTAAATTCAATGGTTTTTCTATATCGTACACGTTCTTAGACGAGAGGTCACACTGTGGCGGAATGTATGTGAAACCTCACGGCTTCATATACTCTCCAGGTTGGCCCGACAGGTATGAAATAAACCGGGAATGTATATGGACTATTATGGCTCCTGTAGGTCAACAAATCAAGCTCAATATAAGTCAGTTTGACTTAGAGAGAGCTATACGTGACAATTGCGATAGGGGAGATTATTTAGAAATTAGAAACGGTAATGCAGCAACCGCACCGTTGATAGGAAAATTTTGCGGAAAATTCCAGTCGAAATATGTTATTTCAATGGCGAATGTTTTGTATCTACGTTTCTATTCAGACTCCTACATGACAGGAAACGGTTTTAAAATTGAATGGGACAGTACTGTGACTGGATGTGGCGGCACTTTGACCAGCCCCTCGGGATCGATATCGTCCCCTAATTATCCAAACGATTACAATGATAATGCGGAATGTTTCTATAGAATCGTCACTAGTGCCGGAACTCAGATCCACATAAATTTTAAAGATTTAGACCTGGAGCGAACAGTCGCCTGTAAGGACGATTACGTAGAAATATATGATGGGCGAAATGAAGATGCTGTTAGTTTAGGAAAACATTGTTTGATGACCCCTAAGTTAAATAGTGTGGAGACAACGACAAATTATGCTTTCATCAAATTTAGATCTGATTTCTATATAGGTGGTAAAGGTTTTCTGCTGGAATATAATACGGTATGTCAAACGAATTTGACCGGAATCCATGGAGTTATCGAGAGTCCTGGATATCCCAATAATTATCCTGTGAATTTGAACTGTTTGTGGATACTAAATGTTCCTAAAGGTAACAAAATAAATGTTACTTTCACACATTTCGATCTCTTCAATAGTTATATGGTTAGACCCAGATTGCGAATTTCAACAGACTATCCGTTCCGCAGCCATATGCGAACCTTATGCATATCGGATTACTTGCAAATTAAAGAATCATCAGATGTAAATTTTGGAGATAGACTTTGTGGGACTTCATTGCCAGCCAGATTTAGCTCTAGAACAAATTCGTTACAAATTAAATTTGTTACAGTAGCCTTCATGCCCCACACCGGTTTCCGATTGGAATGGGTTAGATTCGGGTGTGGAGGGCTTATTCGGAAAAAATACGGCACTTTGTCACTGGAAAAAAGTTTAACTTCCGACGGAGAGATCGAGTGCGAGTGGATAATTGAAACTCAGCCAGGAACGAGTGTCAATTTTGTTATTTCGGACCTCTACATGACCGATTCAGTAAACTGCACTACAGATGCGATAGAAATTTATAACGGTCAGAGTGTTAGTACGCCATTACTCACAAAGATTTGTCACCGTGGAACATCGCGTGTGCAGTCTACTACCAACATCATGCTTGTAAGATTTATTAAGCGATCTTTACTCAAAGATGTTTATTTCAACTCACGTTTTGATTCATACACGACGGGATGTGGCGGCAGAATAGAGTCACGCTCCGGTATCATTCATTCTAAGAACTTTCCAAAAAATTATGACAATAATTTAGATTGCTTGTGGACTCTTACAGTACCAAGATACCATCGAATTGAACTGAATTTTATAGATTTTGATTTATATACTTCTGGTAACGAAAACGATGAAACAGAATGTGGTGATTATATAAAAATATATAATGGCGAATTTATTCTGGAAAAGAATTATACCCAGCTTATTTGTCCCAAAACGCAAGTATCTCGTATCATATCAAAGAGGAACTTACTAGGAATACAGTTTATCACGGATGGTTATGGCGCAGCCAAAGGTTTTAAAGCCAATTTCACCATAACATGTGGTGCTGTTATAACAGCTAAATATGATGGATATATTACAAATGATAAACTTATCAACAACCTTAACACTAATTGCACATGGACTATACTTGCGCCGTCTCCGGATCAAAAAATAAGCCTTACTATAACTCACATGTTCATTCCTAAAGATGCTGATATTGTAACGAACAGGAACTGCCCGTCGTCTTTTCTCAGAGTTTTTGACGGAAACAATAACAATGCACCCTTAGTTGACGAATACTGCGGACGAAAAGTTCCGCCCACGATAGTCAGTCACGGCAGTGCCATTACTATTCAGTTCGGCACTTACAACAACGGTACGCTTACAGGAACGTTCGCTACGCACTACACGGCTCTGAGTTCAGCCTGTGGAGGCTCCTTAACATCTGAGGAAGGAACCATCGCGTCACCCAACTATCCTCAGTCGTACCCAGTCAGTGCGAGCTGCGAGTGGGTACTGAGTACATCGCCGGGTAATAGAGTATATATAACATTTGAACAGTTCGAATTGGATTACTCCGAAAATTGCAATGAGGACTATTTAGAAGTGCGTGAAAGTAATGGTGTAGGACGACTCTTGGGTCTCTATTGCGGCACTGAAATTCCTATAAACACTACAGCAGCATCGAAACTGTATATCAAGTTCCACAGTGATAACAAAAATGGCGGACGAGGATTTTTATTACACTATGGATTTATGCATGGAAACGAAATTACTGGCTTAGAAAGTGGAGAGGTGACTTCACCTCTCTACCCATTTAAATATGAGGATGCAGGAGAGTATACGTGGCGAATTATCACAAATGACACAGCCACTATCTCCATTACTATTAACAATTTGGAAATACCTGTACATGGATCGACTTGCTATAATTATTTGATCGTTTACGACGGTTTTGACGCTGATGCTCCGGTATTGGAAGAACTTTGTGGCTTACTGGATAGCTCGAAACTAGTCCAAACTACTTCTAACGTAGTTTTTATAAAACTCAAATTAGACGAAACTAATTCAGGGTCTAAATTCCATATTTTTTGGGCGAAAGCTAATAAGATACAAGAAAGTGCTTCAGGAGATAAAATAAATTGTGGATTTCATGAGACAAAGCAGGTTATGCCTGGAGAAAGCATTATTTTTAACTCTCCCAAATACCCTGCTTTCTATGATAACAACTTAAATTGTGAATGGATATTTAAGTCCACACGTGGCCACCATTTAGCCTTAAGTTTTCAAGATATACGTTTCGAGCGACAATCGATGTGTTTTGCAGATTTTGTTTCAATTTATTCATCTGATAATCTTGCAGAATGGAAACCGGTGAAGGAAAACATTTGTTTATCAGAGTACATTAATGAAGTAACTAATTCATCTAGTTACATGAAAGTTATTTTTAAATCAGATGTATCGATAAGTAATAGAGGATTTAAAGCCCAAGTTAGCTCTATTTGTGGCGGTCTTATATCTGATTCGTCTGGTGTGGTCGGTGCTATTTGGTCAGACGTACAGGACATTACAAAACTGAGAGTAAAATGCGAGTGGACAATTAAGGTAAGACCTGGAAGAGTTTTAAGATTCCACTTTGAACACTTCAATATTACTAACAATCAAGGACAATGTGATCCGTTCGTAACTATACGAAATGGTGATTCTGCAGCAGCACCCATACTAAGCAATGGAAAATATTGCGGGAATTCTAATGAAGCGAACATGAATGAAATAGAATCATCGAGTAATTCTATATTCGTGCATTATGAATTTAATCCTAGAATCGTGTTTCAAACTTTTAAATTACGTTATGAAGAGAAAAATTTTGAATGCGGCGTCACGTCTAAATTAGATGCCGACCATACGTGGGAAATTATTAGTTCACCGAATTATCCATCCGTGCCTGTGCCATTCTCAGAATGCATCTGGGTGTTCACCGGGCCACCGGGAGAAATTTTACGAGTAGATTTTCTGGAAAGATTTGATTTGGATAGTAACGATGATTGTACCACAGAAGTCGTAGAGCTACGAGATGGATATTCAGATTTGTCTCCATCTAAAGGTCGATACTGTGGCGAAAAACCCGGTACAATTAAAACAAGCGGCAATGTGTTACGTATAGAGTATTTGACACAATTGGTAGAACCTAGAAACGGATTCAAAGCCAATGTGTCAATTGACGTATGTGGGGGCACAATAAGAGCTAGTAAAGGAGAGTTAGTTTCGCCCGGTTACCCGCACATGCAATTCGTGCCCTTTGGTACAGTGTGCGAATGGCGAATTATAGGAACATATGGACATGTTTTAAATATTAAACCCCAAGATATAAGTTTGCCCCAAACAGAATTGCCCTGTGGCTCTAAAGTCACAATTTCAGAAAAGGTACCAGGGAACAAGTCTTTGACTATATTGGGTGCCTTTTGTAGTGACGATGATCAAGATGATAGTTCAGTAATAGAAGCGAGTTCAAATCAAGTAATTATTAAACTTTCCATAGGCAGACCAAGTGTTTGGTCATCAGCAATCGAAAGCAGAGGTTTTCGTTTCACGTTTAATTCTTCTAGGCCCCGGTGCAATGGAATGATTACAACACCTGAGGGATACCTAACAACTCCCGGCTATCCTCGTGAAACAACAATACGATACTGTCAGTGGATTATTTCAGTACCAGATAAGACACGAAGAGTACGTTTAGAGCTATTGGATTTCAATACAGATTCGCACAGAATAGGTGTTTATAACGATATGAACTTCCAAAGCGTAATACAAGCATTACCGGTTGAAAACCTTACAGAATCGACAAGAATTATTGAATCTTCAGGAAGTGAGCTAGCAATGAACATGTGGTCAACCAGGCAAACGGCACGGCAACGATTTAAAGCAAAATTTAGCTCTAATGAGGCCGCGTTATGCGGTGGAACATTGAGTGGGTCCAGCGGGGAGCTGGAGTCTCCCGATCTCGAGCGATCCTATACATGTCAGTGGAATTACAACTATGCGCCGACAGCAATTAATAGTGATAATAATTCCACAGAATTTCAGTCGATCTACGTTTCAGCTACCGTGAATTCAACTGTGAGTAGATATGTTAGATCACGTTGTATCTACTCTGACGCCAAATTGACTATACGGGCTGATGTAACTAATAAATTAGGCTTTTTTTCACGAAGCCTTTGTGGTAACACTGAAGTGGCCTTCAGGATACCATCGACAGCTGTGAACTTTAAAGCAACCAAAAATAAATTAAACTTACTATATTTTCATCTCGATTGGAAAGTGCAGCCTTGTGGAGGCATCATCCATGCAGGTGTGAATCCAATAAATATTTTGAATGTTCCAAGTAATTACAATGACACATTAGATTGTGCATGGCTTATCTTTGTACCTTTAGATAGTAGAGTGGAATTAAAACTTGAGGGAAGGTTTCAATTAGAATGTGCGGACGAATTTGTGCAGTTAAGTCAAAGTTTATCCCAATATGCTACTGTTATAGGGGATTACTGCAAGGACAAAATTCAAGAAAATGCTATCATAACACCATACAGATTCATGTTAGTAGAATATCACTCTAAGGCAAAGAACAATTCTGACTTAAAACTTATGGCAAAAGCTATTACTAACCGATGTGGGGGATTTCTCACCAAATACGACTCTGTATTTGAGTCACCGAATTTCCTTAAAAGTTACGATCCAAACATGGAGTGCATCTGGGAAATTAGGACTGATATAGGCAGTAGGATATCACTTCAGTTCATCGAGCGTTTTGTAATAGAAGATACGGCAAATTGTTCTAAAGACGCCGTCATTATCTACGACTGGAAGAATGACTCATACACAGAGATCGCCAGATTATGTGGTCGCCAGCTGCCCCCGACATATAACTCCACTACTAATCAAATGAAAGTGATATTGCGTACAGATGCCGACATCAATTTGGAAGGATTCAAAGCTATTTGGATTCCACTATGTGGAGGGAATTTCACAGCGACAGAAAAAGAACAATTTATATATAGTCCTGGTTACCCTGATCAGTATAAATCATTTGCGGATTGCAC
This sequence comes from Hofmannophila pseudospretella, assembly GCA_947369225.1. Lineage (NCBI taxonomy): Eukaryota > Metazoa > Arthropoda > Insecta > Lepidoptera > Oecophoridae > Hofmannophila > Hofmannophila pseudospretella. Next base: position 12,014,432 of record OX376316.1, read on the forward strand.
TTATGAATTATTTTCGCCTAAGAAAATATTCTTAAAGTTCTACGATTTCGAATTGGAAGGAAATTATCCTGAGTGTAAATATGATAATTTATCCATAGTTGCTTCTTCTAACTACGATTATTTACATGAGGTTTTCTGTGGTAACGAAGTGCCGCCATCGGTAAACAAATATAATACAATAACAATAAATTTCAAATCCGACATGTACATTCAGTGGAAGGGTTTCAAACTGTCTTATAGTATTTATGCTTGTGGCGGCAAAGTTTTAGAGCAAACTATTATCAGTTCTGGTGCTTTCGAATCATATGACAATGATTTGAACTGTACTTGGTCCATCGAGGCACCTATAAACAAGACAGTTATAATTAAGTTCCAGTACATTGACTTAGAGAGTCATTATGATTGTACCACGGATTACGTATCAGTTTATAATGGATTGCTTATAGATGGAGACAAGCGTTTAGCGCGAATGTGCGGTAAAATTAATACGACTACAGTGCTAAGGAGCAGCGGCAACACCATGTTGCTACAATTTGTCACCGATTACAGCCTAAGTTACACAGGCTTCAAAGCTGAAGTCTTATTCAGTTATTCTGAATCTGTGGGCTGTGGCGGTAACATCGACTTAACTTCAACGTCCTCATACACCCTGAAGTCTCCTTTAATCGGTAGCAGCGTTGTGTATGAAAACTTCCTAGACTGTCACTGGAATATAAAAGCGCCTTTAGATTATGCAATCAAGATTGAATTTAAGGCATTCCATATTTCACCGTGCCTTGGCGTGAACCAGACAGCTATAGGAATTAGTAAATGTGACTGCGACTTCGTTGAAATAAAAGATGGAATAAATCCAAATAGTTTATCTATAGGTACGTACTGTGGCCACTCAGCGCCGCAACAGATTATTTCATCTGGTAATCTGCTGAGTGTCAGACTCGTTACAGACGGCGGGATCGCAAGCGCAGGTTTCGAAGCCCAGTTGACTGTGCAGCGAGGTACGTGTGGTCAGTCCCTGTTTGCCATAACTAAGAACGCACAGCGCGTGACGTCTCCAGGATACGACACGGGATCTATATCTCGAGGATTACATTGTGTCTATCACTTTGATATAAGATCTGAACCTTATAGAACAATCCATCTCATAATAAAAAATCTCGACTTGCGACCTGGCGTGCCAGTCGAAAGTCATTGTAACAAAGATAAACTGACTATAACGAGTGCTGCCTTTGTTAGGAACAGCACCACTGGAGGCTATATTTTTAATTCACAAAGGCAAAACAGCTTCTATTCACAGATTGACTTCGATGAGAATGCACTTAGCTCTGCAGACCACTTTGTATTGTGCGGTAACAAGAAGTCTTTAGATTTCTATTTACAAGGAAGTGTAACCGTCGATCTACAAACGTCACCTGAGTCGAATTTTGAGACTCGTAAAGGGGTAGAAATAGAAGTAGTGTTAGCTGGTCCATGTGGTAGAAATTATACGGAGCTTCAAGGTAGGATAAAAGCTTCGTACGAATCGTCTCCTGATATAAGTGAGAACGACTGCTATACCCTTATTACAGTACCGGAAAAGTACACGATATCTTTGTACTTCCTGACCGTACAACCGGACTACTGGAATGAAAACGTCTTCCTCGACGTGTACGATGGAAACACTACGAGCGTTCAGAGGTTGATTAGAATAAGCTCGAAATTCGAGGATAATATGCCGATATTCTCGACTGGCAGAAACTTGCTTCTGCACCACCACAACGTATTGCACGATCGTCTCACTTACGATTTGAATTACGTAGCGAGTGATAAGGGCCGCGGTTGTGGGGGGAAGCTGTTCAACGTGCTGGGCCGCGTGACGAGTCCGCTGTACCCCGCGGTGTACCGCCAGAAGGGCAGCTGCGAGTGGGAGATCGAGACACCGCATGACACGCGCGTGCGTTTGCACTTCTCGACGTTCGACCTGGGCAGGGTGTGCGACCAGAACTATCTGCAGCTGGTCGACCGGAGCGGTGCCGCGATATCGATGTACTGCGCGGAGACGCCGGCCGACTACACGAGTGCCGACAACTATGTCAAAATAGTGTTCACCACTACCATGAACAATGGCGGTACCGGCTGGGTCGCTGATTTCACGGCAATTTTGTGATCAGTACTTTTGCATTATTTTCCTATCGACTAATTGCAAAAAATCGTCCTTTAAATCAAGATCTAACAATAACCTTACTTACTGTTAGTTGAATGAAATCAATAAAATAAGATGGATTTTGCTCCCATCAAAGTGAGGCTCAGAGATTAACTTTATAATTTACAAAAAATAAAACGACATTACAGAAGAAAATAAAATATTTATAATACGATTGCCAACATTAAGATAAACACGCTGATATCATTATTATTTCCTAAAAACCTAAAATTATTTTGTAATTACTAAAATTTCAGATGTGACTTTCACTTGATCTTGATCGACAATCGTATCCTATCGTATTTTGTCAAAGTTTAGGTTTCTGGAAATAATGAATTAGTGCATGAAATACTAGAAAAAAAATATATTTTTCACGTATTTCTTGTTCTCTGCCATTTTGAAATTAAACAAAAAGTTTTCATATGTGGCAGACTGAAAAAGATCCCCTTCATACGTGGGCCTGGGGGAGGCCATGCTTTTCATAAATAAAATACAGGCTTCAGCTTCAGCTTCTAGTAAGTTTTAACGGAGCACAAGTACTGTACTGTATTGTATTTGCCTGTGTTTTATTTAATTGTATTGACTTCGTTTCTTGCAATTGAAAGTAAGGGTCTTTATTTTTAAGGACTGCAAAATCTACTTGGAGCCCAGACTACAAATCATCAGTCCCCTTAATTACAAGTCTATAATAATAACATTAATATAAATCCCCATACAAAACAGCCTCAATGTTGCCATTTGAGACTTGTAAATTGTAATAACAAGAACTGTTGATTGTTGCTTCGTAAAATAGGGCTCTGGAGCACATCATAATCAACCATGGATAAAAGGGTCATCCTTACAAACATCCTTGTAAATAATGTATTCTCGCATGGAGAATATTGGATAGAAGATCCATAAAATTTATGGATTTGTATATTTAATATACAAAATTTGAGCTCTATGAGAAGACCGCGCTCGAGCTGGCGGTAATTTTTAATATCATGATCAGTCACACTGTGGTTTCGTACAAGCTGACAGACATGTTTTTGTGAAAAAGGAGGTTATATTATTATGTAGTTTATATGATTATTAAGTTTAAGTTAAAATGCGATTGAGAAGTGATTACAAAGCGCATCGCTCCGTTCACTCAAATAAGGTGGCACTTACAATCTTGTGACGATCTTATCCTAGGGGTTTGTTTTCGTTGTATTTACCTACTTATATAAGAGTAAAGTAAGTGCACTTGATTTTATGTATCGTTTCTTGTACCAAATATATTTATTATTATAAACTATCATAATTGTTTTTTTTTTTCAACTTTGCCTATTATTTGAATTTATTATTATTATGCAGTAAGTTAAAAATATAAGGTCGGGAAAAAGTCCTTTCGCATATTGTATGTATAAACTTGTAATAAAATTTCTTTGGCTGTACTATTTGTATCTGGCTGGTTTTGATGATATTAAAAAGGTTACATTAAAGAAAAAAAAAACATATTAGCAAAATGTTGTTTCCAGCTATTTTTCATTTGTTTTTCTTTCTGTCGAAATGAGTGAATCTAATGAAGAAATTCGATACATTTTGAAAAGTTATTACAAAAAAGGAAAAAATGCACGCAAGCCGCGAAATTTTTTTGTGACGTTTATGAACCTAATGCAGTATCAGTAAGAGTAGCACAAAGTTGGTTTAAGCGTTTTCAATCCGGGAATTTTGATATCAAAGATGCATCTCGCTCTAGTCGCCCTGTTACGGATAAAATGGTCGCCATTTTTGAAAAAGGTGAAGCAAGATCGGCATATCAGTAGTTACGACGTAGCTAATTATATACATTTAGCGTATAATATACATTTTTAAGACCAATTGTAACACATTAAAAGCAATAAATGGTATGAGTATGAGTAGCTGAAGAACTGGAAATTGACCACAAAACAGTTTTGACCCATTTGAAAAAAGCTGGGTACACAAAAAACTCGATATTTGGGTGCCACACGAGCTCACTGAAAGAAACCTAAAGAACCGTGTACTCATTTGCGATTACACGTAATGAAACCGAACCGTTTTTGAAGAGATTGATAACTGGTGATGAAAAGTGGATCACGTACTAGAAGAACGTGCGAAAAAGATCGTGGTCAAAGGTCGGTCAGGCTTTACAGACTGTGGCAAAGCCCGGGTTAACTCGCAATAAGGTGATGCTGTGTATATGGTGGGATTGGAAGGGCATTGTTCATTATGAGCATTTACCGTCGGGCAGAACCATAGATTCGGATCTCTACTGTCAACAACTGATGAGATTAAAGCAAGAAGTTGAGGGAAAGCGGCCGGGACTGATCAATAAAAAGGGTGTGTTAATGCATCCACATATAGCCCTGACGTTGCACCTTCAGATTTCCACCTGTTTCGGTCTCTTCAGAATTCTTTAGGCCGTGTCAGGTTAACATCAAGAGAGGACTGCCAAAACTACTTGTTGCGTTTTTTTGATCGGAAGTCCCAAAATTTCTACAGCAACGTGATCATGTCACTACCTACAAGATGGCAAAAAGTCATCGAACAAAATGGCACATATATACTATAATTAAATGTAAATAAACTTTAAAAAAATGTCTTGAGTTTTCATATGAAATGCGATGAAACTTTTTCCCCGACCTTATAATATAAATTGTCAATAATATTATAGGATAGTTTATAGCAATACCAGTATTCTGAAGAGCAGAATATTGACGTTTAATTAAAATTCTATAGTATACCTAGAGGTTATATATTATACCCCCACCGATCGAGGGAGGCCGTGTTATAAGTTTGTCACGTTTGTCTGTTTTTCTGTTTGTGTGTTTGTCTGTGGCATCATAACTTGACAACGGATGATCCGATTTGGACCCGGTTTTTAAAATGTAATGGAGAATTTTGACGAGAGTTTTCTTAGCTAGGTCTGATAAAAATTGGATTAGTGGGTCTTTGATGTCAGATGGGATCTCTGGATCTGATGATGACCAGGAAAAAGTGGGTGAACTTCAATGTCACAATATTAAACTGGAAGAATAGTAAGATCATCAACCCGCCGAAACTATAATAGTTAGATGGGGTCATCTCGAATTAAAGTTGTAGGGAATCCTGAGACTTTACAAGAAAAAATAATTAAAGATGGTGAAAAATAATTGAAAATGACATGGAGCTAGGAATTTTAAGACAGCCTCGGCGAGGCCGAAGGCCGAGATCCGCGTAGGGCGAAGGCCGGAGGGTCCCCCCGCCTTCAGGCGCCGCAGGTCTGACCTGCTGAATGTTCTTAGCCATATGAAAAATGTATCATTGGTTCTAAGATCTTGGAGTTTCTTGGTATGTTGGAGTATGATGGAATCTCTGGAACGGTAACAGTTAGGTGGTTCGAGTTTGAGCTCAAATGTTTATGACCATGGTGGCCTTCCCACATCTGGAATCTTGAGGACCTGACGATGACCAGGAAAAAGTAAGGGGATCTCCACAATGGTATGTCAAGGGTTTCTTAAATTTTTAATTTAGAGTTATGATGATATAGATAGAGTCTAAACATACATGAATTTAAATACAATAGTCATTTTTAACTAATTTTTTGGTTTGACGTTTTGAAGTTTGGGTTTAAGCCTGTTTGTGTGTTTGTCTGTGGCATCATAACTTGACAACATATGATCCGGTTTGAACCCGGTTTTTTTTAATTTAATGGAGAATTTTGTTGAGAGTGTTCTTAGCTAGGTCTGATAAAAACTGGACCAGTGGTTTCTAAGATCTTGGAGTATCTTTGGTATCTCTGGAACGTTAATAGCTAGATGATTCTAATTTGAGTTCAAATATTCAGGTTCATGGTGCGTTTCCGTCATCTGAAACCTTGAGGATCTGATGATGACCAGGAAAAAGTAAGTGGACTTCAATTTCGCAATATGAAACTTGAAAAATTGGAAGATTATCTGCCCGCCGAAGCTATAATACAGGTGGACCAAAAGTCCGTTAACATTTGAATAGGTCGCTGCGTCGGCGCGGGCGGGGTATTGGCGCGGGGGGTGTTACTACAAGCGAGAGCTACTAATAGGGATTTAGTACCATGGCGTCATTCAGCGGAGCGCAACGCGCATTTTGCGTACGCGAGTACTATCGAAACAACGATTCTACGACCGAAGCTAAACGGAAATTTTGTAATCATTACAATATACGGAACAGAAATCAAGCACCAACAATTCAAACGATTAAAAAATGGGTACAGAAGTTCGAAACAACAGGTTCAACTTTAAGTCAACCACGATCCGGCCGACCTAGGACATCGCGCGATCCAGTAAACATAGAGCGTGTACGAGCGTCTGTTCGAGAACAACCTGGTCTCTCTACTCGAAAGCGGTCTAGTGCTTTAGATGTGCCCAGAACATCTCTAAATCGCATTCTACACAAAGATTTACATTTACATCCTTACAAAATTCAAATTGTACAGGCTTTAAAGCCAAATGACCCTGCTCAGAGACTGCAGTTTGCTAACGAAGTGCTTGAGAGGTTTACGAGCTTCAATAACATCTTTTTCTCAGACGAGGCACACTTCCACCTAAATGGACATGTCAATCGACAAAATTGCAGATACTGGAGTGACACTAACCCGGACTTGAAGCACCAAAAACCTTTACACTCGCCCAAGGTTACTGTATGGGCCGCATTGTCAGCCAGCGGAATCATTGGTCCATATTTTTATGAAGATCAGAGAAACCGCGCCGTCACCGTTAATACAGAGCGATACATTGTGATGCTACAGAATTTTTTTGCTCCAGCATTACAGGACTTCTCAGGCTTTAATCGAAGCTCTTGGTTCCAACAAGATGGGGCAACATGTCACACCTCCAATGACTCTATAGCAGCACTTCGTGAAATTTTTGGCCAAAAAGTCATATCCAAAAGAGGTGACATTCACTGGCCACCCCGCAGCCCGGATTTAACTCCAATGGACTTTTACCTTTGGGGATATCTCAAAAGTAAAGTTTGCATCAGCAACCCAGTGTCTATTGAGGAATTAAAAGAAAATATACGCGAGGAAATGCAGAACATTTCACCAACCACTTGTCGGGCGGTCATGCAAAATTTCCGTTCCCGGTTACAGGTGTGCCAGGATGAACAAGGGTCACATTTGAATGATGTTATTTTTAAAAAGTGAAATCCTAATTTGTCTACTTTATTATTAAATAAACAGTTTTTCACTAAAGTAGCATTTGTATTTTTTATAACCATTTTAAATGTTAACGGACTTTTGGTCCACCCTGTAGTTAGATGGGGTCTTCTCGTACTAAAGTCGTAGGGAACGTAGGGACATTTCAAGAGAAAAAATATATTTAATGATGGCGGCCAAAAAATAAATGGAAATGAGGTGGAGCTAGGAATGTTAAGATAGCAATGGTGAGGCTGAAGGCCGAGCTCCGCGTAGCGCGAAACCCGGATCGTCGCTCCGCCTTCAGGCGCCGCAGGTCTAATATGCTGAATGTTCTTAGCAATGTCAAATTGGAGCAGTTCTCAAATTAGATGAGTGGTTCTAAGATCTTGGAGTATGATGGGATCTCTGGAACGGTGACAGTTAGGTGGTTCGAGTTTGAGCTCAAATTTTTATGACCATGGTGACCTTCCTACATCTGAAACTTTGAGGATCTGATGAAGACCAGGAAAAAGTAAGGGGATCTCGACAATAGTTTCTTAAATTTTTAATTTAGAGTTATAGTCACAGAAGGAAGATATACAGATAATGTTTAATAGGACTGTAGGTAATGTTAATGAGTGTTTAATTGGCATATCTGATAATAATAATAACTCAAGGAAAATTAAAATTTAACACCTGATTATCTTTCTAGTCATCATCAGACCTTCAAATTTTAGATGTGGAAGCCGCACCTAGAACTCTTAACTTTGTAAAATTTAATGGTTATTCTCAATACTACAGTTAGTTCTTTTAAGATATACAAAACAACCCCAGATTTTGGTGGTACGTATCCCGTTTCTAACTGCAGTATACCTAGTACTAAACGTTTAAATTCATAATCGAGGTTCTTGGGTATAACCATTTCTGTTCCGGGAGGTAACATCACCATTACCATCTTCCACTTTAACTTCTGTAGCGCTGATTCCTCAAGTTCCACGATAGTAAAGGTCGCACAACAAGAGTTGAAGCCACGGCTACAAAGAACGCTACGTACGTAATGACGTTGCCGCAAGCGGGAAGAAATTAACCAACACAATCTAAAGTATGCGAGTGTTGGCGGCCTCAACTCTGGCTGCGTGACCTATAAGAACTCTCAGAACCATTTCGACAAAATAATTGGCCACATTGTGCACATATTCAAAAGAGACAGGAGGACGTACAAATTAAATAAAAACGCACCTATGCGTGATTGAGGGTTTTATCAGTTTAAAATACACATGGCCGTATTCGGTACATGTTGATATCTACTATGATATGATTCACTGGTAACAGATGTGACAGTACGCCCCTTTTTAATGAAGTAAATAAAATCGAAGAATCGAACGATCGAGCGGTCTACAGTTACTTGTCTGCCGATACAATACATGGACAATGTCTAGGATACTAATTCAAACTCTGATTTTAACTGTCTGGTTTGTGCATTTACAGTGTGAAGTGTACGGGACTAGACCTAAGATCAAGACTTCAAATGGCGATCTGATTTTAGAAGCCGGAGTCGATAAGAACATCTATCTACGCACCAACGGGCCCAAATCTAGTATCTTTGTTGGAGATGTAAATATTCTCAATGTCACTACAGCCAGTGGCGGCGGACGAGGACAATATCAACCATCATCATACGATCTTGATAGGTATATGAATGGACCAAACGGTGTATTAAGTAGATTAGAAAGCCTAGAAATCCGAACTATCGCAGTGCCGAATGATTTGCTTTTTAATATATCGATGCTTTGGAGGCGGCTGAACAGAATGACGACGATCATAACCAATCTTCGGAATCAAGCTAATGAGAGAACAAGAGATCAATGCCAAACTCGGCCGTGTCGAAACGGTGGTACGTGCCTAAACTTGGCGAGTGGATATTACTGTCTTTGCCCCTCGAACTGGGAAGGACAAAATTGTGATGTAGATGTAAACGAGTGTCGAAACTTTGCTGGCACAGATTTGGGATGTCAAAACGGAGCAACATGCATCAACAGGCCGGGAACATACGAGTGTTTGTGCAGGTCAGGCTGGTTCGGTTTGCATTGCACCAGAAAGGCAAAAGATTGTTCCGGAGGTGACTACGAAATGTGTGGCCACGGTACTTGTGTACCTGTTACTACAGGAGACGGCATCAAGTGTATCTGTGATCAAGGGTGGACGACGAATGGAACTGGTGTGGCTTGCCTTACAGACGTAAACGAATGTGAATCCAGCCAGGGTCCTCGGTGTTCAGTAAATCCTAGAGTTGAATGTATCAATCTTCCGGGCTCATTCCGATGCGGACAGTGTCCGCTTGGTTTTGAGGGAGATGGCTACATTTGTAGCGACATCGACGAGTGTGTGACAATTCCAAACGGCGGTTGCAGCACCAGTCCCATGGTCACGTGTCATAACACCATGGGATCTCGTATTTGTGGTTCATGTCCTCCTGGGTACCAAGGTGACGGCATCACGTGTTCTTGGAGAGGTTCCTGCAGCATTAATCGTGGTGGATGCCACCCTTCGGCGCAATGCATCGACAATCCGGCGCTCGGTGGACAAATAGCACAATGTGTTTGTCCCGTTGGAATGGAGGGTGACGGGATTGGATTACAAGGGTGTTACATTACAACGGGCCGAAACGACACCAGGAACTGTGAGAGTAATCCATGCGGCATCCACGGCCAGTGTCATCCGCTGCGGACGAGCTACACTTGCATCTGCTACAGAGGGTACGGCGGCGCTCACTGCGATGCTCCTGCTGACTACTGCGCCAGCAATCCGTGCCTGAACGGAGGCAGCTGCAGACTTGAGGAGACCTCGGCGAGAGGATTTCGATGTGAGTGCACGGCTCAATATTCCGGTGACCTGTGCCATGTTATTTCTAAGAGTTGTGGCGGTTTGTTGCAAGCCGAAGAGGGCAGTATCGTTTATCCTTTGACTAATACTACGTATAATCACAATTCTAGATGTGCCTGGGTAATACAGACCGACCGCGATAAAGTCATTAACGTAACATTTAGCAAATTTAATTTAGAAGCTAGCCCCGAATGCTTGTATGATTTTTTACAAATTCATGACGGTCGTAGCTCTGCCAGTCAAATTATAGGAAGATTTTGCGGAAATGAGTATCCAAAAGGTGGGAATATTATATCGAGTCACAATAATTTATATTTTTGGTTCCGCTCGGATCCAACAGTAGCAAAGGACGGGTTTGCGCTCCACTGGACTAGTATTAAGCCAGTATGTGGGGGCGAAATTGATGCAACCTCGCACGGCCACATCAGCTCGCCAGGCTCACCTGGCAAATACCCACCGAATCGCGATTGTTACTGGCACTTGACAACGACTTTAGGCAAAAGGATACAATTACACTTCTTTGCACTCGATATAGAATCGCACCCGAATTGTAGTTATGATTACATAGCCATTTATGACGGAGCACATAGTTCAGATCCTCTTCTTAGCAAGTATTGTAACTCGACACAACCAGCGCCGATAGAATCCGTTGGCTCGGACTTGTTGATATATTTTCATTCTGACGCGTACAGTTCTGGTAATGGTTTCCAAATAGCATTTACTCCCACGGAGGGTGTTCCTGGATGCGGCGGTTTCTTCACAGAAGACAGGGGTGAAATAGTTTCTCCGTCTTACGAAGGAAAGTACCTAAGTAATCAATTATGTGAGTACAAAATAAAAGTTAATGCCGACTCTAAAATTCGTCTCAACTTTAAGTTTTTCAAATTAGAAAGCTCTTTTGGGTGTAAATTCGACTATTTAAAGGTATATGATGGCCCATCGTCAGATTCTAGGCTCGTTGGCAGATTTTGTGGCAGTTTATATCCTAAGTTTTACATTTCGACATCGAATACATTGTTTTTGATCTTTAAAAGCGATATAAGTGTATCATCCGAAGGCTTCCGGTTAACGTACGAAGCTGTCTGTCAACTTACAATACTTGGTGATAGTGGCGTCATAAAATCTCCGGGATACCCATTTAGCTACCCAGAGGATCGAGTTTGCGAATATACGATTGGAACGACACCTGGAAGAGCCATACAACTGATATTCCAAGATTTTGACATAGAAGATACAAGACATCTCGATTGTCTGTTTGATAGTGTTGAAATCAGAGACGGACCAAACATAAACTCTACATTCTTGGGCAGATTTTGTGGGGGCTCCGAGCATGTTCCTCCCGTTCAGACTTCGACACACAACTTCATGTACATACGATTTAAGTCTGACATGAGCATTACTGGCACAGGTTTCTACGCCAATTATACGACCATAGACACAGTATGCGGAGGGATATACAGAGAGACCACGGGGCTCATTAATCATCCATCTGGGAACGCACTTTACGAAAACGACCAGTCATGTACTTGGATGATATTAGCACCAGAGGGAATGCATATAAAACTCACTTGGAACAGATTTGACTTGGAGAATATGGCTTCTTGTGACAGTGACTATTTAGAAGTAATCGAAGTAGACGATAGTAATGAGCATAGCAGTTTAGGAAAGTATTGCGGCTCGACAGCACCGCCTGCGTTGACCGTTTCTACCAATCGACTGATTCTGAAGTTTCAATCCGACAGCAGCCTTAAATTCAATGGTTTTTCTATATCGTACACGTTCTTAGACGAGAGGTCACACTGTGGCGGAATGTATGTGAAACCTCACGGCTTCATATACTCTCCAGGTTGGCCCGACAGGTATGAAATAAACCGGGAATGTATATGGACTATTATGGCTCCTGTAGGTCAACAAATCAAGCTCAATATAAGTCAGTTTGACTTAGAGAGAGCTATACGTGACAATTGCGATAGGGGAGATTATTTAGAAATTAGAAACGGTAATGCAGCAACCGCACCGTTGATAGGAAAATTTTGCGGAAAATTCCAGTCGAAATATGTTATTTCAATGGCGAATGTTTTGTATCTACGTTTCTATTCAGACTCCTACATGACAGGAAACGGTTTTAAAATTGAATGGGACAGTACTGTGACTGGATGTGGCGGCACTTTGACCAGCCCCTCGGGATCGATATCGTCCCCTAATTATCCAAACGATTACAATGATAATGCGGAATGTTTCTATAGAATCGTCACTAGTGCCGGAACTCAGATCCACATAAATTTTAAAGATTTAGACCTGGAGCGAACCGTCGCCTGTAAGGACGATTACGTAGAAATATATGATGGGCGAAATGAAGATGCTGTTAGTTTAGGAAAACATTGTTTGATGACCCCTAAGTTAAATAGTATGGAGACAACGACAAATTATGCTTTCATCAAATTTAGATCTGATTTCTATATAGGTGGTAAAGGTTTTCTGCTGGAATATAATACGGCATGTCAAACGAATTTGACCGGAATCCATGGAGTTATCGAGAGTCCTGGATATCCCAATAATTATCCTGTGAATTTGAACTGTTTGTGGATACTAAATGTTCCTAAAGGTAACAAAATAAATGTTACTTTCACACATTTCGATCTCTTCAATAGTTATATGGTTAGACCCAGATTGCGAATTTCAACAGACTATCCGTTCCGCAGCCATATGCGAACCTTATGCATATCGGATTACTTGCAAATTAAAGAATCATCAGATGTAAATTTTGGAGATAGACTTTGTGGGACTTCATTGCCAGCCAGATTTAGCTCTAGAACAAATTCGTTACAAATTAAATTTGTTACAGTAGCCTTCATGCCCCACACCGGTTTCCGATTGGAATGGGTTAGATTCGGGTGTGGAGGGCTTATTCGGAAAAAATACGGCACTTTGTCACTGGAAAAAAGTTTAACTTCCGACGGAGAGATCGAGTGCGAGTGGATAATTGAAACTCAGCCAGGAACGAGTATCAATTTTGTTATTTCGGACCTCTACATGACCGATTCAGTAAACTGCTCTACAGATGCGATAGAAATTTATAACGGTCAGAGTGTTAGTACGCCATTACTCACAAAGATTTGTCACCGTGGAACATCGCGTGTGCAGTCTACTACCAACATCATGCTTGTAAGATTTATTAAGCGATCTTTACTCAAAGATGTTTATTTCAACTCACGTTTTGATTCATACACGACGGGATGTGGCGGCAGAATAGAGTCACGCTCCGGTATCATTCATTCTAAGAACTTTCCAAAAAATTATGACAATAATTTAGATTGCTTGTGGACTCTTACAGTACCAAGATACCATCGAATTGAACTGAATTTTATAGATTTTGATTTATATACTTCTGGTAACGAAAACGATGAAACAGAATGTGGTGATTATATAAAAATATATAATGGCGAATTTATTCTGGAAAAGAATTATACCCAGCTTATTTGTCCCAAAACGCAAGTATCTCGTATCATATCAAAGAGGAACTTACTAGGAATACAGTTTATCACGGATGGTTATGGCGCAGCCAAAGGTTTTAAAGCCAATTTCACCATAACATGTGGTGCTGTTATAACAGCTAAATATGATGGATATATTACAAATGATAAACTTATCAACAACCTTAACACTAATTGCACATGGACTATACTTGCGCCGTCTCCGGATCAAAAAATAAGCCTTACTATAACTCACATGTTCATTCCTAAAGATGCTGATATTGTAACGAACAGGAACTGCCCGTCGTCTTTTCTCAGAGTTTTTGACGGAAACAATAACAATGCACCCTTAGTTGACGAATACTGCGGACGAAAAGTTCCGCCTACGATAGTCAGTCACGGCAGTGCCATTACTATTCAGTTCGGCACTTACAACAACGGTACGCTTACAGGAACGTTCGCTACGCACTACACGGCTCTGAGTTCAGCCTGTGGAGGCTCCTTAACATCTGAGGAAGGAACCATCGCGTCACCCAACTATCCTCAGTCGTACCCAGTCAGTGCGAGCTGCGAGTGGATACTGAGTACATCGCCGGGTAATAGAGTATATATAACATTTGAACAGTTCGAATTGGATTACTCCGAAAATTGCAATGAGGACTATTTAGAAGTGCGTGAAAGTAATGGTGTAGGACGACTCTTGGGTCTCTATTGCGGCACTGAAATTCCTATAAACACTACAGCAGCATCGAAACTGTATATCAAGTTCCACAGTGATAACAAAAATGGCGGACGAGGATTTTTATTACACTATGGATTTATGCATGGAAACGAAATTACTGGCTTAGAAAGTGGAGAGGTGACTTCACCTCTCTACCCATTTAAATATGAGGATGCAGGAGAGTATACGTGGCGAATTATCACAAATGACACAGCCACTATCTCCATTACTATTAACAATTTGGAAATACCTGTACATGGATCGACTTGCTATAATTATTTGATCGTTTACGACGGATTTGACGCTGATGCTCCGGTATTGGAAGAACTTTGTGGCTTACTGGATAGCTCAAAACTAGTCCAAACTACTTCTAACGTAGTTTTTATAAAACTCAAATTAGACGAAACTAATTCAGGGTCTAAATTCCATATTTTTTGGGCGAAAGCTAATAAGAGACAAGAAAGTGCTTCAGAAGATAAAATAAATTGTGGATTTAATGAGACAAAGCAGGTTATGTCTGGAGAAAGTATTATTTTTAACTCTCCCAAATACCCTGCTTTCTATGATAACAATTTAAATTGTGAATGGATATTTAAGTCCACACGTGGCCACCATTTAGCCTTAAGTTTTCAAGATATACGTTTCGAGCAACAGTCGATGTGTTTTGCAGATTTTGTTTCAATTTATTCATCTGATAATCTTGCAGAATGGAAACCCGTGACGGAAAACATTTGTTTAATAGAGAACATTAATGAAGTAACTAAATCTAGTTACATGAAAGTTATTTTTAAATCAGATGTATCGATAAGTAATAGAGGATTTAAAGCCAAAGTTAGCTCTATTTGTGGCGGTCTCATATCTGATTCGTCTGGTGTGGTCGGTGCTATTTGGTCAGACGTACAGGACATTACAAAACTGAGAGTAAAATGCGAGTGGACAATTAAGGTAAGACCTGGAAGAGTTTTAAGATTCCACTTTGAACACTTCAATATTACTAACAATCAAGGACAATGTGATTCGTTCGTAACTATACGAAATGGTGATTCTGCAGCAGCACCCATACTAAGCAATGGAAAATATTGCGGGAATTCTAATGAAGCGAACATGAATGAAATAGAATCATCGAGTAATTCTATATTCGTGCATTATGAATTTAATCCTAGAATCGTGTTTCAAACTTTTAAATTACGTTATGAAGAGAAAAATTTTGAATGCGGCGTCACGTCTAAATTAGATGCCGACCATACGTGGGAAATTATTAGTTCACCGAATTATCCATCCGTGCCTGTGCCATTCTCAGAATGCACCTGGGTGTTCACTGGGCCACCGGGAGAAATTTTACGAGTAGATTTTCTGGAAAGATTTGATTTGGATAGTAACGATGATTGTACCACAGAAGTCGTAGAGCTACGAGATGGATATTCAGATTTGTCTCCATCTAAAGGTCGATACTGTGGCGAAAAACCCGGTACAATTAAAACAAGCGGCAATGTGTTACGTATAGAGTATTTGACACAATTGGTAGAACCTAGAAACGGATTCAAAGCCAATGTGTCAATTGACGTATGTGGGGGCACAATAAGAGCTAGTAAAGGAGAGTTAGTTTCGCCCGGTTACCCGCACATGCAATTCGTGCCCTTTGGTACAGTGTGCGAATGGCGAATTATAGGAACATATGGACATGTTTTAAATATTAAACCCCAAGATATAAGTTTGCCCCAAACAGAATTGCCCTGTGGCTCTAAAGTCACAATTTCAGAAAAGGTACCAGGGAACAAGTCTTTGACTATATTGGGTGCCTTTTGTAGTGACGATGATCAAGATGATAGTTCAGTAATAGAAGCGAGTTCAAATCAAGTGATTATTAAACTTTCCATAGGCAGACCAAGTGTTTGGTCATCAGCAATCGAAAGCAGAGGTTTTCGTTTCACGTTTAATTCTTCTAGGCCCCGGTGCAATGGAATGATTACAACACCTGAGGGATACCTAACAACTCCCGGCTATCCTCGTGAAACAACAATACGATACTGTCAGTGGATTATTTCAGTACCAGATAAGACACGAAGAGTACGTTTAGAGCTATTGGATTTCAATACAGATTCGCACAGAATAGGTGTTTATAACGATATGAACTTCCAAAGCGTAATACAAGCATTACCGGTTGAAAACCTTACAGAATCGACAAGAATTATTGAATCTTCAGGAAGTGAGCTAGCAATTAACATGTGGTCAACCAGGCAAACGGCACGGCAACGATTTAAAGCAAAATTTAGCTCTAATGAGGCCGCGTTATGCGGTGGAACATTGAGTGGGTCCAGCGGGGAGCTGGAGTCTCCCGATCTCGAGCGATCCTATACATGTCAGTGGAATTACAACTATGTGCCGACAGCAATCAATAGTGATAATAATTCCACAGAATTTCAGTCGATCTACGTTTCAGCTACCGTGAATTCAACTGTCAGTAGATATGTTAGATCACGTTGTATCTACTCTGACGCCAAATTGACTATACGGGCTGATGTAACTAATAAATTAGGCTTTTTTTCACGAAGCCTTTGTGGTAACACTGAAGTGGCCTTCAGGATACCATCGACAGCTGTGAACTTTAAAGCAACCAAAAATAAATTAAACTTACTATATTTTCAACTCGATTGGAAAGTGCAGCCTTGTGGAGGCATCATCCATGCAGGTGTGAATCCAATGAATATTTTTAATGTTCCAAGTAATTACAATGACACATTAGATTGTGCATGGCTTATCTTTGTACCTTTAGATAGTAGAGTGGAATTAAAACTTGAGGGAAGGTTTCAATTAGAATGTGTGGACGAATTTGTGCAGTTAAGTCAAAGTTTATCCCAATATGCTACTGTTATAGGGGATTACTGCAAGGACAAAATTCAAGAAAATGCTATCATAACACCATACAGATTCATGTTAGTAGAATATCACTCTAAGGCAAAGAACAATTCTGACTTAAAACTTATGGCAAAAGCTATTACTAACCGATGTGGGGGATTTCTCACCAAATACGACTCTGTATTTGAGTCACCGAATTTCCTTAAAAGTTACGATCCAAACATGGAGTGCACCTGGGAAATTAGGACTGATATAGGCAGTAGGATATCACTTCAGTTCATCGAGCGTTTTGTAATAGAAGATACGGCAAATTGTTCTAAAGACGCCGTCATTATCTACGACTGGAAGAATGACTCATACACAGAGATCGCCAGATTATGTGGTCGCCAGCTGCCCCCGACATATAACTCCACTTCTAATCAAATGAAAGTGATATTGCGTACAGATGCCGACATCAATTTGGAAGGATTCAAAGCTATTTGGATTCCACTATGTGGAGGGAATTTCACAGCGACAGAAAAAGAACAATTTATATATAGTCCTGGTTACCCTGATCAGTATAAATCATTTGCGGATTGCACTTATGAATTATCTTCGCCTAAGAAAATATTCTTAAAGTTCTACGATTTCGAATTGGAAGGAATATATCCTGAGTGTAAATATGATAATTTATCCATAGTTGCTTCTTCTAACTACGATTATTTACATGAGGTTTTCTGTGGTAACGAAGTGCCGCCATCGGTAAACAAATATAATACAATGAAAATAAATTTCAAATCCGACATGTACATTCAGAGGAAGGGTTTCAAACTGTCTTATAGTATTTATGCATGTGGCGGCAAAGTTTTAGAGCAAACTATTATCAGTTCTGGTGCTTTCAAATCATATGACAATGATTTGAACTGTACTTGGTCCATCGAGGCACCTATAAACAAGACAGTTATAATTAAGTTCCAGTACATTGACTTAGAGAGTCATTGGGATTGTACCACGGATTACGTAGCAGTTTATAATGGATTGCTTATAGATGGAGACAAGCGTTTAGCGCGAATGTGCGGTAAAATTAATACGACTACAGTGCTAAGGAGCAGCGGCAACACCATGTTGCTACAATTTGTCACCGATTACAGCCTAAGTTACACAGGCTTCAAAGCTGAAGTCTTATTCAGTTATTCTGAATCTGTGGGCTGTGGCGGTAACATCGACTTAACGTCAACGTCCTCATACACGCTGAAGTCTCCTTTAATCGGTAGCAGCGTTGTGTATGAAAACTTCCTAGACTGTCATTGGAATATAAAAGCGCCTTTAGATTATGCAATCAAGATTGAATTTAAGGCATTCCATATTTCACCGTGCCTTGGCGTGAACCAGACAGCTATAGGAATTAGTAAATGTGACTGCGACTTCGTTGAAATAAAAGATGGAATAAATCCAAATAGTTTATCTATAGGTACGTACTGTGGCCACTCAGCGCCGCAACAGATTATTTCATCTGGTAATCTGCTGAGTGTCAGACTCGTTACAGACGGCGGGATCGCAAGCGCAGGTTTCGAAGCCCAGTTGACTGTGCAGCGAGGTACGTGTGGTCAGTCCCTGTTTGCCATAACTAAGAATGCACAGCGCGTGACGTCTCCAGGATACGACACGGGATCTATATCTCGAGGATTACATTGTGTCTATCACTTTGATATAAGATCTGAACCTTATAGAACAATCCATCTCATAATAAAAAATCTCGACTTGCGACCTGGCGTGCCAGTCGAAAGTCATTGTAACAAAGATAAACTGACTATAACGAGTGCTGCCTTTGTTAGGAACAGCACCACTGGAGGCTATATTTTTAATTCACAAAGGCAAAACAGCTTCTATTCACAGGTTAACTTCGATGAGAATGCGCTTAGCTCTGCAGACCACTTTGTATTGTGCGGTAACAAGAAGTCTTTAGATTTCTATTTACAAGGAAGTGTAACCGTCGATCTACAAACGTCACCTGAGTCGAATTCTGAGACTCGTAAAGGGGTAGAAATAGAAGTAGTGTTAGCCGGTCCATGTGGTAGAAATTATACGGAGCTTCAAGGTAGGATAAAAGCTTCGTATGAATTGTCTCTTGATATAAGTGAGAACGACTGCTATACCCTTATAACAGTACCGGAAAACTACACGATATCTTTGTACTTCCTGACCGTACAACCAGACTACTGGCTTGAAAACGTCTTCTTCGACGTGTACGATGGAAACACTACGAGCGTTCAGAGGTTGATTAGAATAAGCTCGAAATTCGAGGATAGTATGCCGATATTCTCGACTGGCAGAAACGTGCTTCTGCACCACCACAACGTATTGCACGACCGTCTCACTTACGATTTGAATTATGTAGCGAGTGATAAGGGCCGCGGTTGTGGGGGGAAGCTGTTCAACGTGCTGGGCCGCGTGACGAGTCCGCTGTACCCCGCGGTGTACCGCCAGAAGGGCAGCTGCGAGTGGGAGATCGAGACACCGCACGACACGCGCGTGCGTTTGCACTTCTCGACGTTCGACCTGGGCAGGGTGTGCGACCAGAACTATCTACAGCTGGTCGACCGGAGCGGCGCCGCGATATCGATGTACTGCGCGGAGACGCCGGCCGACTACACGAGCGCCGACAACTATGTCAAAATAGTGTTCACTACTACCATGAATAACGGTGGTACCGGCTGGGTCGCTGATTTCGCAGCTATTTTATAAACTGTACATATTATTTTTGATACGTAAATACGTTTTTTCTAAGATGCTCTGGGATGTGCTCATTATTTTAAAAAATAGAACGCGGGAAGCCTGGACAGAAGTATCTGGCTCCAAGCTAAACATTTTTTGAGAAAAATACTATATAAGCCTCGGCGGAAATAGCGGTTATTGGCCTCTCAAACTGATCCTGAGCCAGCGATTGGCAATTTTATGGCATCTGCAATAATATATTAATACACTGACCTATCTATGTAGGGTGATCTTCAAACCGTCTTATCCGAAGTTTCCCGTTACGGTAGAAGCTACGTAGAACTTGTTGCGCCCACGCACTGATCTGAAAATAATTAGCACTTTTAAAACCAAACAATGTTTTTTAAGTAGTAGAGAGCAGGAATTTAATTTAATAAGTACCTACTTACTTTGTCGTCGTGTTTATAACATCAGTTCTGTGAATCAGAAAATGAGGGATTTTAAACGGGAGAGGATATATGTTATTTTAAAAGTTTACCAAAACAGAAGCGAAAGCAGAACCCTAACAATTGACCTTTAAAATGTTCCAAAAAGATTACTTGAATGATTAAGGACTGTGATGTGATGAAATACATTTCTGGTGTCGTAATCTTCGTTAGCCAGAATGAAAAATTGGGCTAAAAGAACAAAAATATAAAATCAAGAAGTAACAAAACTTCTTGATTTTATATATGTGAATAGTTAATACACATTTCATGAATAGTTAATTATCACTTAGTTCAGATATTTTTGGTGGTAGGAGTTAATTATGATTAGTCACCCAAGAGATGAGACACCGAAATATCTGGTGTCCGTGTCTCCCTGGGTGACTCAATAGAGTCATATTTTTTAAATCATGAATACATGATGGCAGAAATCCCAATAAAATAGTATATACTAACCTTATTAGTTCCTATACTAACTTCTGGTGTTTATGGTTTGTTTTTATCTTAGATTGTCAATAGATCCTTTTATTCATGGATGAAAAAAATAGTCTCCCCCTCCGGCGTTCGTACCTTCATGATTATATTAGACATCTAATTTGTGTGTTAGTTAATTTAACAGATAAGTATTAGTAATTTATAAAATGACATTGTATTTCGAAATATAAATGTGAAATAAAATTGTTTTAAATGTTTTTGTGATTATTATTATTATATGAACATACTCGTGGCGCCATCTTTTAATTTTAATCGCAACTTTAATATGTCTCACGCCTCATCTACTACCTGTCCTTTACCTATTATTCGTGTATCTAATAAAAGCGTAATAAGTTAAAAATACGGATGCACTATGAACCGCTCCACCTATGCAAATCATTGGTCGATCATTTGTCAAATGCGACGCTCCGCGCTCTGCCGTGTTAAATCGCTAAAGGCATAAAACACTGTCGTGGAACCCTTCGCTGCCCGCTCTAAAGTGTGATCGTAGCCGTAGTTCTGGACTTTTGTCGCCATTTCTCCGCGAGTGTCTTTGAGTGAGGAGTCAGGGGCCAATGGGAAGCTGCTGCTGGACCACCTCGCCGCGACCGGCTCTGGAACGTTCGGGGTTGGTACACGAATACCTTTCTTTCCCGGTTCCTGTTCCGCCTAGCTGCGTGAGATATTCACAGCCTTTGGCGCGATCACATACCCTTTTAAAACGAAATAATATTTGGTGGAATAAAGCCCGACTGATTTTACGTGAAGACCAAATCAAAGAGTAAAAATAACAGGTACAAATATTTATTAGAAAAATCTCAGAGTCAGTCGGTTTTAGCATTTTACAATTAGTTTATGCGATAAGTTGAAATAAAGCTACCCAATGTTCTTATTAGCTACCTAGAACTTAACCAAATAAATGCAAAGAATGGCAACCCAATTAATATTTTTTTTGTATTGATCCTACTACATAATGATAGGGAAAACGGGTTAGTCCAACCAGATCTGATAAGTACCAGTTCTAAGATATGACAAATTTAACAAAAATTAAATCCAAGTAGTTCTAGGGTAGAACTGAATGGACAAAAAAAATCCAAGTAGTTCTACAGTTCTACTGCTTCGTAAGTGGTGTGGGCTCATAAAGATAAGTACCTACTAAGTATACATTTTTCGACTTTTGCGAATTTCGAAAAAAATAATAATTGCGATTTCCAGTTTTTTATCAGTAGGTACATTTTAATAATAACAGTTATTAATAAACTCTACTGGAATAGAAATCGGAATTCGTAAACATTCGCTAAACCAAACGTCACCATCAATCTTTTACACGACATGAGTGGGGACAGTTTCATTTGGTTATAATTTTAGGTTTGGCGGCCACCCCGGAATCGACATTACAGTTAGTCTAAAATCCAGCAAACGCAGAAGCTGACAAAATACCAGTTCTACGGAGGAACAGTTTCCACAAAAATCCTGAAGGACTAGGATTTTTAACCGACTTCAAAAAAGGAGGAGCTTCTCAATTCGACTGTTTTTTGTCCAATCTGTTCTATCGTAAAAATGTTAGTGCACTAGTTGGAATAACCTGGTAAAACGTACCATTCATTTCCTTTCATGGATTCTTAACCCATGACTATAATGATATTAAAGATTCACCTTATCAGTTGCTTGCTTATCGTATGATTAGTGGTCAACCTATTTGTCAGAGTTGTTCAGGCCGCCCGTAGGCCTCTGACATGGCTTAACGACTGCTGTCGAACGACAACAACCGGGACCGACTGCTTAACGTGTTCTCCGAGGCACGGAGGAGCTCAGATGAAATATGCCACTAGCGGTCACCCATCCGCGCCAACGTCGCTTAACCTGCACGATCACTTTCGGACCGTGCTCGCAACTAGGCTACGAGCTCCTCAACTTGTCAGTAACAGGATAGGATTGAAGACGCCAAAAAAGATTACAACACCCATATTATAGGTAAGTACATATAAAGCGAAAAAAATCCGGGTACTCAATAGTATACATAGAAGATTACTTCCACTAATAAAATACGATTACTTATCTACGGAAATATCTACATACATAAATCAAAATTAATATATTATATACAAAGTTGGTACACTAAATTCAATCTATATTATACATTAAAGTTAGAGGTAGGTCTTAACATTATTGAGGCACAAACAGTGAAATAGCACCACTTTGAAATTTCACATTGCTATAACTACGTATTAGGGATGTTACGGAGCATCGACTCCGACTCCGAAAGGTCGGAACTTCCGATTGAGTTTACACCTCCGACTCCGGCGTCGGCTCCGATAGTTTTGAACCGAAGGTTATACCGAAGATTTGTGAGCAAACATATTCAAATATTAATATTTATTTAAATAGTGTAGGACTACATAAAGGAACATGTTTTATTGCTGCAAACGTTATCATAAAAAATATTAGCCAGTTAAGCTATAAAAAATAACAAACGGTTTAATCTTCATGAACGATCTCTCTTCTACCTCCACCTCCGAATCCGGTTCCGACTCCAATAAATCAAATTTAAAACCTTCGGTTTCGACTCCGGTTCCGGTAACATCCCTACTACGTATCATCAGACGAGCGTTTTTCTAACGCGGATACTTCGTTAAAATTATCGGCATGTAACTAAAATGCCGTGAATATAGCGCACACCTCTTCTCACATGTTAGTCGAAAAATGAACTGGTCTTAGCTACAGTGCACCGCCTCTGCACAATTAACTTCACAGCATTTTAATTATGTGCCAATATCTGTACATCTGTAGCATCGCTAAAAAATATTTGAACTCCATTCTGAACTTTGTCTTGATGACTAAACTTCTTTTTTCCTTATGGTAAATATTTCCCACAGTTAACACAGAGGATTTCCGTATGGGTCCATCGTTTTACCAGTGTTCGTTTCGTCGTTCTACTATACACAGATAAAGGCAATAATAGGCGTTTAAAAACGCTAGTCTGAATGTCAACCGATAAAAACATTATAAAAATAACGATTAATTATCAATAATCAAATACAGCTAATCGTCGGGTAAACCCAAACATGGGCGTAAAACATAGCGTAGAATTTTCTAGCCATTGAATCATAATGAAATCAATATTAGGTATTTTTTACAATTTGTACACAAACATATTAATTCGGTGGAGGTCGAGTCATGCGGACTTTTTTTATTTTTTTAAATTAAATACCTTCGCCCGTCGTAAGTTGTCACCATCGCCCATAAACATCTCACCTCACTGTAAATTACTAGACAGGACTTGTGCCGTCTTCTTAACACTTTTTGATTAAAAATTTAAGAAACTTCCGACATACCAATGTGGAGATCCTTACTTTTTCCAGGTCATCGTCAGGTTCTTAAGATTCCAGATGAGGGATGGGCATCAAGGTCCTAAACATTTGAGCTTAAACTCGAACCACCTAACCGTTCAGAGAACCCATCTGGCATGAAAGATACTTGGAAACCACTGATCAAATGTTTATCAGACATGTTAGTATGAGAGCGTGAGGCAGGCGGGCGAAGGGGGCGGAGCGCCGGGCTCCGGCTCGGACTCGCAGGCGTCTGTCGAGGCGGGAGTGGGCGGCGGCGGCCGGTTCATGGCGCGGTAGTGCCGGTACGGGCGCCGGCGGTTCGGCGCCGCCGACGCGCCGCCGCTCGCGGTCGCCGGGCTCGGCGGCGGGTTGGCGGTGGGCCTGGGGTATCGCTCGCAGAGGCTGTCCGTTGCCCTGCAAACAAATTATTAACTGTCAAGTCCTATTTGCAGAACAGGTTTTAACTAAGTATTTATTACAGGAGGTAATAATGCGCATTCCTAGAGGGAAATTAAATAGAAAGAGGCGCGGAGCCGGCGCCGGCGCGCCTGGCGCTCTGAGTAGTACTAGGGAGACACTCACAGCGTGCCGCTGGAGGAGCGCTGGTCGGGCGGCTTGCCGGCGCGCACGACGCACAGCGGGTGCGCGGCGGGCGCGGCGCCGGCGCCGGCGCGCCTGCCGCTCCGCCGCCAGCGCCGCAGCAGCGCCCACGCGCCGGCCAAACCTGCGGCTGCGCCCACGATTGCGCCGCATACTACGAACGCGTTTGATTGCCGCGCGCCGCTCACCACCTTATGAAAAATGTAAGTACGATTGTTTAACCACTAGCTATAACATTTACAAACAATTTTGAATTAAAAAATAATAATTAAGCACTTATATTTTTACTACGTAAATACGTTGAAAATATTTACACTTCCCATTACAATCTAGATAGAAAAGCAAGCCCAAAATTGGAACAGCTTCTCACGATAATATTACGTTCGTAATATTATCTTTCATTCGTAATATATTCATAAGACCCTACTATTATGAATACTACCAATACTGACTCAAGTTTTCTATATTTGCTGATTAGAAAAATGATCAGATTTTAAAAGTCGTATGAACCTGATCTTTCTGCAAGTATGGGCAGTCTAATTCGTCCGTGCCGTCCTCACAGTGTTGCCGTCCGTCGCACAGCAGCTGCGCCGGAAGACACAGGCGGTCGTCACATCTGGCAACACAAACGATATGCAGTTATAATATTATAATAGTCAAAAAACATTAAATGTGCTCCCCGTAAGTAAGGAAAAAAAGATCTAACGAGACTGACATGAACACTTCGCTTCCAAAAGACTAATAAAAAAAACCACCTGAAAGCTTCCGGCAAAGGAGCGTGCGCGCAGAAGGCCCCAGTGGGGCAGGCGCCGAGCGCTTGCGCACAGCTGCCATCGGCGCAGCGCACGCCGGCCGCGCACGCGCCGCAGTCGCCGCCCTCGTCCGACCCGTCGGGGCAGTCCACCTGGCCGTCGCATCTGTGGGAAAATTAACGGACTTCTGGTTACAAATGCGCGCAGTGCACGCCGCAGCCGCACGTGCTGTGTGTAGACCAGAGTAATTGAAATTGAAAACGTTTATTTAGCACTGTAAACACCAGAATATAGAACACAATACAGAAGTATACAAATATTAATACATGCAGCACACAACATCTGGTGTGGTACAGTGCCAAAAACGGTACACCAGCTCAGCATAATGCTGAGGCAAGCCACAGCGCTGATTTTCAGCTGGCCCCTCAGTGACTGCACGGACGAAGAAAGCAACAGTGTGTGCGTGTTGTGATATATGAATGTGATTGTTTTTATGAATGATGATATTAGTGTGAATGTGAGGTACTGAGTGTGTGGGAGGGTGATGGCATGGTGCGGGTATATTTACATGGTATTATGTCTATTAGTACTCACTGCCACTCTCGCGGGATGCAGTACACGGGCTGCGCACGCGCCCCGCCGCACAGCACGTGGTTGGGCGCACAGTGCGCGGTCGGCGCGCAGTGCACGCCGCAGCCGCACGTGCCGTTGGCCGCGCACGAACCGGCCGCGCCGCCGCACGCGCGCCCTCCGAAGCACGGGTGGTCGCGCGCCACCTGTGCGATTTGTAACTTCTTAGCAAAGCACAAGAAGATGGCTCATTCTTTAGGTACTAGCCACGTTTTAGTTGAGGTCTTGAAATTCGTGTGAAAAAAGTTACGATAAGATACAGAAGATAATATAGAAAATCTTTGTTTGATCAAGACTTTACAACAGAGATAAAACAACACAATAGCTATTGTGTTGTTTTATCTCTGGTGGTATATACACGGGGCAAACGTCACAACAAGTCTGTTACCCTGTGCACGGCGTGGGCAGCAAGCAGGCGCGCCACGTGCGGCACGACCACGGCGGGCGCGTCCCGGCGGTGCAGCGGGAGACGCATTAGAGCGCGTTCACCACCGCTCAAGTACAGATACCCGCTATATACCGCTAGTGTGTACACCGCCCAGCCGCCTTGCCATACCACGCGTCTGCGGAGTGGAGACAACACGTGACAATGTGTATGAAGAAAATTAGTCGGTCCCTGCTGCTATCGTTCGAAAGGTTAGGCCATGTCAGATGCCTACGGGCCTGAACAACTTTCACAATAGGTTTGCTACTAAACAGACGACAAGAAGAAAAAGTACATACATATACATAAACTCACGCCTTATTCCTGCAGAGGTAGGCAGACACAAAATAGTTCCACATGCCAACTATCCTGACAAACCGTTCTCGCTTCTTCCACACTCGTCGTGTGTATTATACGCTTTTAGTTTAGTGGTTGACCGCACTTGACTTTTCTTAAGAATAAGATGATAAACCGACTTAACGTATTAGGTTTAGTAGTAGTTCGCCATATCGTGCCGACTCTAAAGAATAGCACCACCCCAACTCTCCCCGTGGGTGTCGTACGAGGCGACTAAGGATCTTAATGGATACTATTTTACATCTAGTAGACGGCGATAGGCTCGCCACCTATCACGTTTGTCCATCAAATCTTACGACGAAAAGTGGGAACTAACTGTGATTGAAAGTGGTTCCTCTGTCTGCCTCCTCGGGGTTTATGGACGTGAGGTTATAGTTTATGTATGTACGAGGGCTGTTCCGAATTTTTTTAGTAAAATCAAAAGTTATAAGTTTATCGTAAAAATGTATTTACAGTTTTTCAAAATACTCCCCTCCTGCCTCTATACATTTGTTCATTCGACTGAACCAGCTTTCAAAACATTTAAAAAAAGATTCTTGCGGAAGGTCGAAAAACAGTCGCCTAAATTCATCGACGGCCTCGTCCGAAGTCCTAAATCTTCGCCCACGGAGCATTTTTTTAACCGTAGGAAATAAAATAAAATCACACGGGGCTTATCTGGACTGTAGGGTGGATGGGGTAACAGTTGAAGTCCCGTGGTTGCCAAAAAGTCCAAGGTTCTAGCAGACATGTGAGCAGGAGCATTGTCTTGATGAAAAAGAATGCCACGGGCGCCGCTCCTTGGACGGTTGTCATTCAGCTCCTCAAGGCTTTGGGCAAACAAACTTCGCAGTACCACTCACTAGTAACCGTTTCACGATCCTCTAGTGGAATAATAGCAACTGGACCGCTACGCCGGAAAAATACGGCAATCATTTTTTTGTTTACACTTCGGCCGCGAACAACTTTGGTAGGTAACTCGTCCTCCTCGAACACCCATTGTGTGGATTGCTGCTTGGTAAAGGGATCGTAGCTGTAGATCAAAGATTCGTCACTAGTTAAGATGTAGGATACTTGTTGTGAACTCCCTCCATCGAATTTTTCGAGCATAAATTTACACCAATCGACACGTCGGAATTTTTGCTCTTCTGTGAGAGAATGAAGTATCCATCGCGAGGCAACCTTCCGGACACGAAGATATTCATGCAGAATATTCGAAACTGCCTGTGATCCGATCTTTAGCTCAGCCTGAATCTCTCGGTGTGTAATGTTCCGATGTTCCTTTAATAACCACTCCACCATGATGACGTTTTCATGAGTAACAGCAGTCGGCGGTCTTCCTGGTCTAGGATCATCTTCTAGGATTTTCCGGCCACGTTTAAATTCGCGATACCAGTAAGTGACGGTGGCTAACGAAGGAGAAGACTCACCAAAAGCAGTTTGTAAATTTTCATGAGATTCCTTAAACGTTAACCCTCGTTTGAAGTCATAGAAAATCATTGCACGAAATGCTTCACGGGACACGTCCATTGTTGCAATCAATTTATTGATGACATCTTGCCGCCAAAAATTCATTAAAAAAAACTAATCGAAACTGGCCAGTGATTTTTACCATAGAGATTTACATTGAAATAAGCCTGCAAACGGTTATAATCATAGGGATATTTGAATAATATTAACGAAGTAGCTAATAACTTTCAGAACAGCCCTCGTATGTAGAAAACTATCTAGCGTCCAGCGGGGCAACGCCGCCAGCATCCTCGGTACCCTACCACACGGGCCTAATGTAAGACATTTTATAAGTTACATTTAATTATTATTTGTGTACATTAAAGACTTATTATTATTTATCAATAAATTAATCAAAAAAACTAATGTATCAAACAAATGTGTTTAATCTCTGTCTCCCAAGATACAGGTTCGCCTAGTTACTCATACTCATTTATTAACACCATCGGGACACCAGGAACTCTTGGTTACGTCATGCTTTTACAATTTCTTAAAATTTAAAACACAATTCATGCCAACCACAAATATAACTGGACAGGAGCGAACAGACCAGCCTATTTGCATAGAAAAAAAATTAGGCTAAAAAAAATAAAAATAAGATTGTAGCAGCTGTGAAGGGGCTTTGTCATTTATCTAAATTAATAAATAATAAAATTAATATATCTGCTGTAAAGGGGCATTGTCGTACAAATAATAAATATAATAAATTATATCTGCTGTAAAAGGGCATTGTCAATTGTCACATGTCATAAAGTCTATAAAAATATAGCCAGAAAATAAAATTATAATACAATAATAAATTATGAAAAAGAAAATACAAAGTCAGTAATAATACAATTAAGTAATAATTATATAATTAGCTGTTTCACATCAATAAGCGCTTTTCTCACTTGTTATGTCCGTCGATGTCAACGGCGTGTATCTGCCGGCTGACGGCCCAGTATACCGCTCCGGTCGCCTGGTCGATGGTCAGAGCGGTCGCGTTGCTGGCTCTAGCCAGCTCCATCCGCTCCGTGCCGTCGACACTGGCGCGCATTAAGGACCCGACACCCACGTCGTTCCATACCAATAAGCTGTGGAAATAATAAAGTTCATCAAGTTTACGCCGGCACTGAGTGGCACAATCTGCAAGTGAAGGCTCACTTTCTCGAACTTTGATTCCTACCTCTTTAAACTTTCCTTTCCTTTTATCTACCCTGGTTGTTATTCTGCTTTTCCTGTATGTTATGTACTCATTTTATATTTTAGTTTATGTAGTCTATGTATTATTTTATGTATGTTTATCATTATCTATTCAAGTGTACATATTATGTGTACTTAGTATTATATATGTTATTATTGTAAATAAAATTCTCTTATATTTATAACGTTTTCCATAAACCTTGCACACCTACTACCTCTTTCTCGATATCATTTCCTCTGGCCGAAGGTTGCACCAGCTCAGCATAATGCTGAGGCAAGCCACAGCGCTGATTTTCAGCAGGCCCATCAGTGACTGTATTAAATCCTTTTATACTTTTGTATTGTGTACTTGCTGTATTCTGGTGTTAACAGTGATAAATAAACGTTCAATTTCAATTTCTTAAGAGCTCCCAGACTGTATAGTCCGTGAGCAATTAGAGAAGGCTTCGGTTTTCGTCGTAACTGATTTGATAGACTCTACATTTCGAAAAGGGTGTTCAAAAAGAGGTTGATCCGAAGCATGACAGACGTAATTGTTAAAAATAGAACTATGTTGATGTAACACCATTTGTAACTCACCGCTTAGTCTGATGGAAAGCCAGATGCCTCGGCAACATATTCCCGCCTCTCAGTATAACGCCAATCGACGAGTTGCTATCAATCGTGGTAGCGTTAATAGAGTCCGTGTCAGAACAAGTCCAGTATAAAGCTCGTCCAATAACGTCTAAGACCATGTGGAAAGGGCGAGTTAAGCCGGAGACCACTGGAGCAGAGTCGGTAAGCGCTGATGTTGTTGAATAAGAGATGGGGACGCGGCGGATGGAGCAGGTTTCATCGTCCATCCAGTAGAGGTATCTATGGATAAAAGATTTGAATTAAAAATTAAATTTATTGTGACTTTTTGCTCACTAATTTTATTTTATTATGATTTATTTTCATTTTTGCGGGAAATCTTACAGCGTATAATTTTTTTTAATATAACCATATATAGTTTAATATAACCTATGCTTAAGTTCCTACTGGTGTATGGACTATGAATACTTTGTCATCTTACCGCACAAATAAACGTATTCTTAGTCTTAAATATAAAATATTGAACTAATTTTTTGTACAATAGTGGGTTTCTTGCCCTAGTCACTAGGATTTTCAAAATCAAAATATTTTTATTGTAAGTAAGTACCTTATAGTACATTTTTACAACGTCATTTCTTTTTCTCTACCACCGCTTCGTAAGGTCCTATAGCTGAAAGGAAAGAAGCGGCGCAAGAAACTTTCAGCAGCACATCTTTTGATAGATTCCTGCAGGATAGTATAACCCGTCGGACATATCTGTGAACCTGGGATAGTGATTATCGCATGTATCGACATGCAAAAATAGAAATGAGCAATGACATTTTAATCCATCTCTTTTACTCATATAGACACGGACATGTGTCTGAGCGTAACAACACAAAGGTAGTGGTGATCTGTCCGTTAATCTATTTCAGAGTCGTAGAACAGTCCAGAAGCCCAACGAACAAAAGCTTCATCTGGATCTAGCAAATTTTAGGGACCACTTTTGGTATTGCTGCAGCGTTCTGTGACATCATTTTTACACCAGAGTTCAGGCCACATTTTTGTATTGTGTAGACCAAACAAAACATGCGTTGGAGACACGGATTCTTCTCTTCTAAGTCGTATTCCTCACGACCCTCAGGTCGTGATCATTCTAAGGAATTAATCACATAGAACGCCTCTCGTGGCAAATTTAATGGGGCGGTTTGCCATTGCCTTCCCCATTTCACACACTGGTTATCTCAGTATGCAGGTTTCGTCATGTTTTCCTTCACCGTCAGAGCAGTTGGTAAATGTACATAAGTCTTTCGAAAAAAATCGATAAACTTGTAAGAACGCGCTATGATGAGGACATGGATGACGTAACGTCAGTTGTATGAAAGGAAAAGGGAAGATCTTCACCAGGCGGGGTGTTGTGTCTGGTGACCATATATCCTGGTCCAACTATGGATGTTTTGGAACTCGTATATATACGAAGTCCCAGGAAAATTTCTACGTAGTGGCGCGCATGTCGTGCGTCGTCACAAACTCATTGGTACATGGCATTACCTGGTTTCGAACTCGGACCTCCGGCATGGGAGTCCGACGTCCTGGCCACGACGCCACCGACGCTCTAAGACACGGATTAAGTCACTTATAAACCATACTCACTTGTTGACAGGATCGTATTCAATAGCTCTAACGCTCTTCAACCCAGTAACCGGTATGGCAGCGTCATTACACTCCCCGTTCGCAACGAGAATGCGCCCGATCGCGTTCTTTTGGGCGAACAAGAGATACTCTTCTGGTTCTGTAATTAGAAATGAAATTGGTAACATACTTGTAACGTTATGTAATACGTTAGTATATGCCCTGTGTGGTTTTTTTATTTACACCTTAACGCGCGTTTGACCTCAATCTCACCTGGTGGTAAGTGACGATGAGGCTGAAGATGGAGCACGCGGGCTTAATAAGGACTGGATATAAATACTGCGGGAACACATCAATAATACTACACTGTCAACTTGTAATTTGAGGCGAAACTAAGTATTTAATGTATGAAGGTTTAAAATTTTCGCTAACCAGGCGGTAGCAAAAGATGCCCGCATCCTCCGTTACCTACTATTATAAACACCTACCTTAGCAGGTTAGGTTATCGCTATCAAGGCGGTAGTGCGCGGGGCGAGAGCAGCGGTAGTCCGTGTGCGTATCTGAAGGTAGAGGTAGATATAGACGACCGCATCCTTAGCTATCTACCATTCTAAACACCTACCTGAGCAAGTTAAGTTGTCCCTATCGAGGCGGTAGTGCGCGGGGCAAGCGCAGCGGTAGTCCGTGTGCGTATCTGAAGGTAGAGGTAGATATAGACGACCGCATCCTTAGCTATCTACCATTCTAAACACCTACCTGAGCAAGTTATGTTGTCCCTATCGAGGCGATAGTGCGCGGGGCAAGCGCAGCGGTAGTCCGTGTGCGTATCTGAAGGTAGAGGTAGATATAGACGACCGCATCCTTAGCTATCTACCATTCTAAACACCTACCTGAGCAGGTTAAGTTGTCGCTATCGAGGCGGTAGTGCGCGGGGCAAGCGCAGCGGTAGTCCGTGTGCGTGTCTGAAGGTAGAGGTAGACACAGATGCCCGCATCCTCCATTATCTACCGCGCACTGATTCCCGCCGGATGACCGCGCGCGGTGAAACACTTTCAAATCCGATATGTAGTCTAGTTGGGTGTGGATTGTTTTGCGATTTGTGCCGTCAGATTTTTTCGCTACTTCTATTAGGCCTGTAAATAGAAAGACTCATTTCGAAGTATACGCTGAAGCAAAGCCAGAGTCGTATCCCACCCCTGAAACCCAAGAACTTATAAAAAATATTTCGAGCAGCGTGGTTAGATACTAAACTAAGGGGCCATTTGGGTCCGATGAAATATTGAGTCAGTTTCACTTTTAGATAGCGACTTTCGTCTAACTAATTTCTATAATTCTAGTTACCATATGATAATTGATCTATGGTTAAAATAAAACTTTATCTTATCTTTGGATGGGAGCTGGGAATCCCAGCGACACTTCGACTCATTGGAATCATTTTTTGTTCAACCCCTTGCACCTATCCCTTGACCACTTCACCGAATATGTCTTGCATGAACAA
Source organism: Hofmannophila pseudospretella (assembly GCA_947369225.1). Lineage (NCBI taxonomy): Eukaryota > Metazoa > Arthropoda > Insecta > Lepidoptera > Oecophoridae > Hofmannophila > Hofmannophila pseudospretella. Next base: position 12,047,757 of record OX376316.1, read on the forward strand.
GACTATGCGTCTTAGTGGGAGGGATTTGAATTCCCTTGGGTCTGGATAGGGATATCCTAGCAGACCCATCTTTTTTGCGCGAAAACGTCACATTCACATAGGAGATGTGAAACGGTCTCCAATTGTTCACCACAGGCTCTGCAAGATGTGCTGTCAGCCAGCTTCATCTTGTGTAGGTGGGCATTGGAGCTAAAGTGACCGGTGAAGGCACCGACCAGTAGACGCACTTGACCTCTATTCAGCCCTATATACTATTTCATAAAATGAAACTTACCAGTATTCCAGTCACCCCAAAACACCTTATCGTTATACAGTGTCAGGGCATACGGCATCGGTATATCATCGGCCAGCACTTTCCTCCCAGTTCCGTTGAGATACGCAAACTCTAAGGCCGGAAGGTCTAGAGCCGCCCAGTACATGGCTCGCTTGTCGTAGTCTATGGCCAGAGCGTGGACGCGGCCGACTTGTTCCATGAAGACTGTGGGGGATGACCCGTCCATAGCTGCGCGTTTGATGCTCTTCGAGCCGAGTTCCGACCAGTACATATAGCTGAAAAAGTCAGTGTAAAATACTATTAGACGCTTCTTCTTCTTTCGAGTTGATGATCCGAACTAATTTTTCCCGACCAGAAGGCAGCCACATCGATAGCCCTCTGGTTGGCCTCGGAAAGGTCCTCCCGCGTGCAGGTGGTCGGGCACGCGGGACAGCAGAGCAAGTGCTCCATGGATTGAGGGGAGACACCACACTCACACTTTACTTGACCGCTGGAAAAACCCCATTTGTGAAGATTATCTCCGCAACAGCCAACCTGGGTTCGCAGGAGCTATTAGACGCTAATTTACATTTACTCCATTTATTTTGGGAACATGAGCTTTTTGGTATAGTGAACTAAATGTTTTTAGTGAATTAATATTTAGAGGCGTTTGAGATGTGGTGTTGGAGGAGGATGGAAAGGATAAGCTGGACAGAGAGAGTGACAAATGAAGAGATACTGACGAGAGTAAAAGAAAAGAGAAACATCTTAAAGGCTATTGAAAATAGAAGGGGAAATATGGTGGGCCACCTTATACGACACGACGAATACATAAGAAACCTTATAGAAGGAAAAGTTGAAGGCAAGCGGGGAAGAGGAAGACCGAGGATAAGCTACTTCGATCAAATCAAAGAGAAGGCTGGCGTTGCGTCGTATAAGGAGGTCAAGGAAAGGGCCCTAGACAGGACACAGTGGCGTTTACTACACCGACAAGAGCATAGCTCTTAAATTGAAGAAGAGAAGAACTAAATGATCCTAAACGGTGCAAGTAATCATTTTGTTTAATATTATTTTTATCTTCTGTACCTAATTGTTTGTATGTGTGTATCGGAAATAAATTCTTTCATTTTATGACTATGGTTCTAAGGGTGTTATTACATGGATGCGATCGACATTGATCGTTTGATTGATTATAGACCGTTCAACGTCGATTATTGTTTATTTCTTTAGAAATAGAAAATCCTTCATTAATAGATCATTTTTGGCTTAAAATACTGCACCATGCGAATACATTTCTAAAATGATATGGCTTAAAGTAGTAAACATATGATCTATTAAAAAGGGCGAAATTCAGCTGAGTGTCGCTAGATGAATAGATACCTATACCTCTACCGACTCTGGTTTTCAACTTGACCCTTTCCACATATAACTATAGAGAGCAACAATGTCGTTCTGTCTGTTTGTCTGTCGTATTGGCTCATCTCCGTTCATGTCACATACAATTATTTTCTGAAACTCGACCAGTATCAAAAATATGGGATTTAATCATAACCATAATACCATGTAAATACGCACCATGCCATCTCCCTCCCACACACTCAGTACCTCACATACACACTAATATCCTCTTTCATAAAAACATACACATTCATACAACACAACACGCACACACTGTTGCTTTCTTCGTCCGTGCAGTCACTGATGGGCCAGCTGAAAATCAGCGCTGTGGCTTGTTGCGTTATGCTGAGCTGGTGTACCCTTTTTGGCACTGTACCACACCAGATGTTGTGTGCTGCATGTATTAATATTTGTATACTTCTGTATTGTGTTCTATATTCTGGTGTTTACAGCGCTAAATAAATGTTTTCAATTTCAATTACCTACTAAACCAACACAAACAGTGAATTAGGACTGAAGGGACCTCAAAATCCTGTCGCCATTAATGAAATGATTTCTAAAGTCAATAAACTGAGACTGTATAACTATTGTTCTATACTATGCAAGTTGACTATATTTCTTTGTCCGATCTGTCATCAATCATCGATTGACAATTGATACGAGTTGATGCGAACTCGATTGCGTTCATGTAATAACACCGTAAGATCAATACGTAGTACTCCATTAGGTTATGCCCTCACTAGGTCATAACACATTTTCTGGTGAAGAAGTCAAGATATATTAGGAGTGAGAATTCTTTGCCGGAACACACGGGGGACGGGGACGTCCAATAGATGTACTGACCAGACCATTTTATTGCGAAATTTCATCTTATAGTATATCAAATATCTACTTACCCTTTCTTAGGATCTAGCGCAATGCTCTTGGGCTTCTTCAGGCCTTGCCATATGAGCGTCCGTCTGCTCGAGCCGTCGAGCCGCGCCACTTCTATGCGTTGAGTTGCTGTGTCTGTCCAGTATATGTTCTGACCAGACCAGTCTATCGCTAAACCTGAAATTAGCGCATTAAATTGGGATTAATTTCAAACGGAATTCTAAATCAAAGTTGTCTAAGCATTTGAAATATCATAATAATGATCATGCTTTACAAACTACGATCTCGTTAAAACTACGTGATTTGCGGTGTTTTACATCGACAAACTTCCACAATTTTTTCTGTGGTTTCATCATTAATAGTTATAACGACTAGTAAGACCATATGATTACTGAACATATGATGCACTTGAAAACGAACGTTTTGCCCATGAAAGAACAAACCCAAGGCCGCCCTAGGGCGCAGGACTAATTTTTTTTCATTCAAGGTTTTGCCCTATATTATTATGTCTAACAAAGAGTGAGCGTAAGAGCGTCGGTGGCCTAGTGGCTAGGACGCCGGACTCCCATGCGGGAGGTCCGGGTTCGAAACCATGCAATGCCATGTACCAATGAGTTTTTTCGATTTTTTCGAAGACATACGTACATTTACCAGTCGGTAAATGTACGTATGTCTTCGAAAAAATTAGAGCAGTCGCTTTAACGGTGAAGGAAAACATCTTGAGGAAACCGGCACGTCTGAGGAAAATAAAAGTTTCCGAAGGCGTGTGAAATCCACCAATCAGCACTGGACCCGCTCGGTGGATCATGGCCCGTACCTTCTCGTACAAGGGGAGGCCTGTGCGCCAACAGTGGGGACATTAATAGGCTGATGATATTGATGAACTAAGAGTGAAACATTCCGCTGCGTGGACACTCACGAAAACCTAATCCCAGACTCCGACGTATTTTTTATGACTCAAGGGCAATATATTCAGAGAGCTCGAAGGGCTCTTTCCGAGCGTTTAGGCAAGAGTTGAAATACACACAGCACACACAAACACACAACCTTACACACCTTCACACCATCTTACACACCTTCACATACACAAATAACCACATATTGTAATTCTATTTCTATTTCTTCTACATATTTAGTGCTATTTAATTAAAATTAATTTTGAGTTATTGTGTAATTGGCGTTATAACTTTTTAAGACAAGTACTTGTATAATTGTTTTGCTGTACAATAACCTGTAATAAAATAAAATAAATATAAAAATTAAATTTCGATGTGACTCACCTTCAACCAAACCCAAACCCTCCAGGATTTTCTCCATATTAGATCCATTCACAGAGCACCTGTTGATCGTTTTTGTCTTGCTATCCGACCAGTATATTTTGGACCCCGACACGTGCACGGCTAGGGCGCTGACTTCCTTCAACTCTTTGATGGGAAGAATCGCGTCATTGTTTACATTCTCGACGCTTATTCGGCCGATTATGTTCTTGCGACTGTAAACTAGGAACGCTTCTGGTTCTATGCAGGATTTCCTGTCAGTGCTTAGTTCTAGACCTGGGTAAGAATACAAATAATTATTAAATATGAATAGAAATTATTTCGACAATAGAGATGTTACGGAGGTGGTTTTACCGAAACCGAAGGTTTTAAATTTGATATATCGGAGTTGGAACCGGATTCGGAACCGGAATCGGAGGCGGAGGTAGAAGATAGATGTTCAGAAGAAGTTCAAATTTTAAACCGTTTTTTTAATTTTTATAACTGAACTGGCCAATTTTTTTTATGATGACGTTTGCGGTATTAAAACATGTTTTAATACCGCAAACTTCATCATAAAAAATTGGTATACATAAATGTATTCCTACACTATTTAATAAAATATTGATATTTGAATATGTTTGCTCACAATTCAAAATTATCGGAGCCGAAGTCGGAGTCGGAGGTGCAAAATCAATCGGAAATTCCGATCTTTCGGAGTCGGAGTCGAAGCTCAGTAACATCCCTACTCGACAATACGAGACAATCAAAATATAACAATGGCCTCGATTCCGGGCTCACTAAAGTAAAGTTTTGCGTCGTTACAGAGAGACGACGACGAAAAGTCTGTCATCATCATCTAACGCCGCAAAATGAAATTATTTTTAATATTTTATTTTTATTTTTATATTACTTAGGTATTTTAGTCTGTAAGGTATTTATCCAAGGCCAAGGTATGTATTGAAAAGGTTCATTTAGGTTTAATTATCTTTTGATTTGGCGGCCACTCCGAAAACGAAGGTAAAATACAGCTGAGGGTTTAAGAAAGTGGTGCCATATTCTAATCTTTCATCGCAGAACGACAATTCGATTAATCTTCAATGGTGGTTCTCTAAGTGCCATTATTAATTAAGTAGATGTCTCAGTTTCTAAGTATATTAGACGACAAGATGTAACATTTACCTAAAGGACAGCTGCACACGAAATCCTTAGGTCTGTTGAAGCACAGGTGGCTGCAGCCACCATTGTTGTCCACACACTGGTTCCAGCCGAGACGCTCGCCCAATCGGAACGCTTTCAGTCCTAACATGTTCGCCATCTGTTCTACTACTGGCTCTCTTTCTAGACCTGTTACAAGAAACCAGATTCATTTAATTCAAAAGTCAAATAATTTTGAATTTAGGCTCAAATAGAAAATACAAAATCGTCAAATGGGGCCTAAAGAACGGTAATAGTAAGGTGGTTTGAGGTCAAATGATCAATGTTTAGGACTAAGATATTTTTCCGACATATGGAACCTTCAGAATTTTTTTTGACCAAGAAAAAGTGAGATAATCGTGGTTTCAATGTTTAATTTAGACACCTATTTATTTTCTTATCTTATGATAGGGGGCCGGGATTATATAACCCCAGCGGCACTTCGACCCTTGAAGGTATTTTGTGCCTACCCCATTTTACACACTGGTCATCTCAGTGTGCAGGTTTCCTCACGATGTTATCCTTCACCCTTAGAGCAGTCGGTAAATGTACGTAAGTCTTCGAAAAATACGAAAAACTTATTGGTACATGGCACTGCATGGTTTCGAACCTGGACCTCCCGCATGGGAGTTCGGTGTTCTAGCCACTAGGACACCGACGCTCTTTAGACACAAAGTTAATATATCCCAAAAGTAAAGGAACTTTGATTAGTACACAACTTACCAGTATTCTTATTGATCCGGTCCAAAGTGCGTCTTTGCATATCCGTCCAATAGAGATGGTCGCCGAGGAGGGTTAGTCCGAATATGTGAAGAATATCGTTGTTGTGTAGTTCTCTCCTATCTGAACCATCCAAGTTGCACACCTAGAATAGAATAATTTGATTTAGCATGGAAATTATTTCTACGTGTATGCAAAATATCGTGTTATGAACTTATGACTTTGCATAATGTTATTATTATTATTATTATTGGATTAGCAGGCAGGCAGCTAATGCTGGTTAGCCTGTTTCTTCACATTTCGTAAGTGGCTGTCTAATCTGTTTTTAAACTGGTTTATAGTTTCAGCATTCACAACTTGGTCAGGTAGGCCGTTCCACGGGATGACTACCCGGTTGAATAGGAGATGATGTTTTGGGATAATGTTGCAGCATATTTTTGACTGACAATTTATTTAGATATAGGTCTTTGGTACATTGGGGAGTAGCAATTCACTATGGACTAAGCACACTTGCTAGGTAAGAAATACCCATACTTTCTCACACTGTAATTACAAGATTACTACACTTTTATTTCTAATAAACCAAAGAATAACTAAATCCATAGATAAGACTCATATCTAAATCTTATGCGTCCTCTCCCCAATAGGGTATTTGACAAAAAAAATATTATTGCATCAATAAATCTACATGGACACCCTGAAGATGGATCTGGAATCCGTTTATCGATATCTCAACTAACATCAGCTATATTAATGGTTAAAGTTAGTATTGGACAGATGCTATGTCCCTTTCTAGAAAAACAGAACTTTATATGCAGCCAGGACCTGCTTGTATGGCGCTAGAGAACAGTTGCGTCATAAAACTTATTGCCGTTTCTTTCTACCGTCTGATTTTTGATTGCCTGTAGCTATTTTATATTTCAACGGATTTTAATTCTGTTTTCACATTTGACCATTAATTTTTGTCTATTTTTATGAAATGTATTTAATATTTGATACTTGTCAAATACCCTATTCAGACTGCTGTCGTCAAGCAAAGAATAGCTAAATTAATTGCTTATCTTTATAATTGATCTTACCTCAATCTTATGCGTTCTAGCATCACCCCAATACAACTTATTGTTGATTGTATCAAGGGCCATGCCATTGGGCCAAGTCAGTTTCTCAGATACTATCAACATTCGACCGCTGCCGTCGAGGTTTGCTCGTTCGATCTTGGGTTTTTTCTCGTTCCAATCGGACCAAAACATCCAACCAGCCGTCGGGTGGAGGGCGATAGCACGAGGATCGTATAGTTCGTCGTGGATTAGTACCTGTATTTAATTTTAAGTTAGGTGTCTTTAACCTAATAAACGTCAATCGTTTATTAGGTTAAAGACTCCAAAAATAGGAGTAAAGATAAAAAAAAGGTTAATTAAACTGATGTGTGGTAATGGGATCGTACATTTGTCGTGTTTGTGGACAAGACTTTTGTTTGTATAAATTGGATGTTACAAAATCAGACATCGGAGACGTGCATAAACAAGGTCAATGCGTTTTCTTTATTGCAGTTTGGTTTCTTAGATTTGCATCCAAAGGCGAGCATGCGTAACACGATGAAACCAAAGAGGTTACTGGAAATTCGTGATCGTCGGTGGCACAGTGGCTAGGACATCGGACTCCCAAGCGAGGAGTTACCAATGAGTTTTTCGTATTTTTCGAAGACTTACGTACATTTACCGACTGCTCTAACGGTGAAGGAAAACATCGTGAGGAAATCTACACACTGAGATGACCAGTGTGTGTGAGGTAGACACAAAAGATCCTCAAAGGTCGAAGTGCCGCTGGGGTTATTCCCGGCCCCCTATCATAAGATAAGAACTGCTTTTCTCTCCGCCTATCAACCTCACAAAGGATACATAGTAAAAATGATCGCCAGACACTAAACTTAGTTTCAAAAGCCAGCTTTGTGTAAGGGTTTGGACAGGTTTTGGGTTTTGGGTTTTGACATACCTTCCTAGCACTACCGTCGAGCCTAGCAACAGTTATTGTGTCGCTGACCGGGTCTGTCCAATATATATTCCTTGCTAGAGGATCAATAGCGATGCTGTCTGCAGTGCTGTGAATAACTACTGATTGCTCACTGCCATCTAGGCGTGATCGAGATATGGTTTTTGTCTGAAAAACAAAAATTCAAAATTCAAATTTTTATTCAAAGCTTATATAATACATAATACTACAATACAATACACATAAATATACATCACCTTTAAAAAAACGCCCATTTTAGTGTTTTAGGTTAGTTTTAAGTTCTTGATATTTTGAAAACAGTTCTAGGCAATCTTGATTGAAAGAGGTCCTTTGCTATTATATAAACCAGAGGTCACCTGTTTCCATAATATAAATATATTATAGAAATAGGTGAACAGCTCTAAGTGCACACCTAATTATTATTATATATTTAAGTCAGACAGGGTCCATACAAATAAAGTTAGTATATTATATTACTTAAAGCTATGTTAGTATTTTTTTTTATTAAAGAAATAATACCAAGGCCATGGTATCGACCCCAAAGCCTGGACGACTACTTCGCATTGACATGCAGATATATCCAGTGCCTCAGGATCGGGGAGTCAGGGGACTCGGTAAAAGTCAACAGGTGTTGCTGGGACTGCTATGTACACGGTGCATCAAGAAAGCAACCCTTTTTTGGTTGATTGCGTGAAAGTCATACTAAGAGTACTCTATCTCCAGCCTCATAGGAATTTTCCCACCAGGTTTTGAAGGGACTTGGTCCAAAAGAATACCAGTGCGGTAGGCATTCTTGTCTGCAGCAATATGCTGAGCTGAGGCCCTTTTCACAATAACAGCAGACCATCAGATATGATATCAATATGTTTACTTTTGACTACATAATTATTTTATTATAATTATAACTGTTTCGGTCATTGCTGTGTGTGAAATAAACGTATTACTCACTTACTTACTTAACGTTAGATTCCTCTATTACTAAATTATCAAAATTTATTATAACTTAATACATAATGTAAATTTAAAGCTATCTTCTTTAATTAATTACTGTAAAAGGTATGCATTTGCCGTTGTAATGAATAAATAATTAAATTAAATTAATTTTTATGATTATTATATGTTTATATACAGGCAGCATATATGCTGATGCGTCTATGTCATATTGTTGGAAAGTTATAAGTTCTTAGTTTCATTTTATAGATTTCACAGTTCACAGTTTTTACACAGTCAGTCATTGTTATTTATTTAAATTAAATTTTTGCACTAAATCATTGTTTTGTTGTATTGTCAATTAAATTAATTAAATTAAACAGTTTCATGCGTATTTTACTCACCGAACTATCAGCCCAGTAGACATATTCCGTCTTAGGATCGAAGTCAACAGTAACGACTCTCTTCAGATCCTTCAGCGGTAGTGTGTAAGGGGTGAAATCTGGTGAGTCTAGGGATATCTTGGAGATCACAGAGCGTTGCGCGACTAGAAGTAGGGACTGGGGAGCGTTGTAGCAGGTTGTATTGCTGCCTTCCTTGAGTTTCACGCCGGTAGGACATGTACAGATGTAGCCTGTTGAAATGAAAAATAGAGGTTAAATGTGTTGATTTATAGTATAACTGTCACGTCCATAACCCCTGGGGGTAGACAGAAGAACCACCTTCATCATAGGTTCACTTTTAGTCGTAAGATTTGGTGGACAAACGAGGTGCCGAGCCTATCTCCGTCTACTAGGTGTAAAATACTTGCCACAAAGACCCTTAGTCGCCTCGTACGACACCTACGGGAAGAGTTGGGGTGGTGCAATTATTTATGGACGGTAGGAGATGGCATTTATAATTAATGAATAAAATGTTAAGGCAAGTAGGGTGATGGCGATAGGGAAATTATAGATTTATCTGACGGCAAGTCAGGCGAATCTAGCGACTGCGTTAGTGAATCACTTTTTTTTAATAAGTAGTTACGGGCCACCTGATGGCAAGTGGTCACCCTCGCCGTGCCTAGAGACATGTGTAATGTCGGTAAGACAAAACAACCTTCCGAAATGGTTCGGTTCAAAGTATTCCTGATTGTTCCAAAAAAATTGGTAAGTTTAATTTGGACGAATTTTTTGGGACCAATCCAGAATAACTGAATAAAAAACCAATGAAGAAAATAAATAAAGATATGATGATCCCTCTTCATATCTAGGATCGGTGCTTTTATATAGTTGATTCCTGTTCAGGTAGGTAACCCAAAAACATGATCGGCAGCGAGAGGGCGTGGGACGTAAAGGTGGCCTTCTGCGAGCACGTAATGGCGCAGAAGGAAGGCGAGGAGCGGATCAGGGAGGACGACCCTTCGTCCGACTCGATCCGCCGTAGGAGAACCGGGCGAAGGCGGCTGGCTCACGCTCGCCACCTTCCCCCTTAATGAGGGCCTCCGGGCAATGGACTGTGTCCATTGCCTGTTAACAGGTCCTCGAGTAAGTATGGCGAATGCCACAAGCCGAATGGGGACGTCAGTTCCCTGAGTTGGTTCCATAATGCGGACACAAAAGAAAATCATAGATTGGAGTTTAGGATATGCAGTGTAATATCTTAATTCTTAACTTACCAGGTGCCACAGGCGATAGTAGACATAGATGCGAGCATCCGCCGTTGTTTGTTTTACATGGATAGTCACCACCGGGCATTAGCTGTCTGTTTGAATCAAACACTTTGATGTCAACTGGGACTGGGTCCGATTTTATGAGCTCTTTCTTGGGCCCGCCTGTCGAGACGTCCCAGGAGTGAATTGTCCTGGAAGTAACGATGTCTATATTAAGAAAGGCTCAGTCACAGAATGTTTACAGTTCGCAAAAAATGGTAAATCAAATTGCTTACAAACAAGATTTTAGAATTACAAACTATCTGCATATATTTATAACTGACTTTGGACTTGAGCAAATTGTATTTTGGATAAACGCTATGGACAAGTGTAGTTCAGTCAGTGCCAAAGCATAGAAAAGTTAAGGTTTCATTCAGGGAAAGGAATGGGGCAATAGATTTTGGCTCAACCCTGTCTACGCCCATGTCTTTTTCTAACCTATAGCCAAATTCCAATTTAATCTGAGAGTTAAATCTTAGTTTCATTCATACTTACCATGACTTCCAATCAGTCCAGTATAGCTTATCATTAAAGAAAGCCAGAGCATAAGGGTACTCTAGTCCTCCCTTCACAACCCTCTTTCGTTTAAGGCCATTGAAGTCTATCACGTCTACAAACTGTAGCTTAGCGTCCACCCAGTAGATCAAATTGTTGTTGTAGTCTACGGTTATTCCATTTGGCCAGAAAATATCTTCTTTTATTATGACTTTGCGAGTGGATGGGTCGCCATTCATGCCAGCTCTTTCTATTTTGGGTACTTCACCCCAGTCTGTCCAAAACATGAGTCTAAAACCAAAAATTTCCTATTAGTTATTTACAATTTTACATGATCATGAGTTCTAATATTACTAACATCATGAGTTCTAATATTGTTCTAATATAACTAACATATTTTCGTTTAACAATAAACATTAATTTGATAAGAATTTATTGTATGGTGGGGAAAGAAATAATGGGCACAGTTTTGCTCTGTCATATTATGAAACATGTAATTTGTTGCAAAGCCGTCAATTTTGTGCATGCCGTGTTGCATTATATGATCCATTATTTTTTATGTACATGGCACAAACGGGGACAACCTAAGAACGAGAGCAGAAGAAGAGTTTTTGTCTTTTCCTGAAGTGAGCAGTAACTTTTAAGAATCTTACCCTTCTTTAGGAACAACGGCAATAGCCCTGGCCAAGTCAACATCTGACCAGAACAGCACTTTCCTGTATTTCTGGTCTATGCTAATGACTTCTAATCTATTGGTCTCTCCATCGGTCCAGTATATTTTGTCCGTGTACCAGTCTATTGCAATGCCTGTTGGAGTTATTAGGCCTTCTGTTACTATTTTTACCTGAAAATTGATAATGAAATAGATTAAATAGTGTGAAGTACATTGTAATAATATGAATTGCTTGTTAGGTACATACTTATGTTCTACTATTACAACATGAGTTGCGAGATTTAAGTATGTTTACATAAATGGCAGGGTATTAATGTGCTGATGTTGTTAGATGTTTCATTGTTTACGATTATGATTATGTCAGCTCTTTTCAAAACTATTGGTAGATCAAGTTGAATTCAGTGTGCAGTATCATTTTACATTGGAAAACAACATAATTACTACAACAACATGTTTGTTTGAATCTATGAATAGGTTTTTTTAAAAATTTGAAATAAAAGTGAAAATTAGAAAAAATATCCAGGAAGCGGGATGTTTTTAGAATATTAGTCTTCTTGTAAAGACTAAAGAAGAATATCTTACTTTCTCTCCAGAATGTGTATCATTATACTCCATGCACTGTATCAGCTCTGCAGTCTGATCGGACCAGCATACCAAGCCTCGTCTGTGCAGGAAGTCCACCGCTGACCCTTGCTCCAGACCCTTGATGATGGCATTCACTTTGCTGAGCTTCGTCACATCCGCTACTCTGATGTCTGATGCGGTTGAGTATAATAACAAAGGATTGCTAGCTACTGTATAATAATCTGGAAAATGGAAAAATAACTAAAATTAGGAACAAATCATAAATTCAAAGACTACATATCGTACTGATAATGCGAGCGCTAATTGCGCTCCAGCCTAGAGGAGGACTTAAAAACTACTATAAGAACTATAAGAAGCGACTGCCTAAGGGCACCCAGGTGGGTACGGACCTCGGCTTAGGTCGTCGCTGGGGAGGGAGGGGTCTGGGAGAAGCGGCCTGAAATACGCCGATAGCGCATGTAAGCGCCAGAAGCGGGTCGCCGCCCGCACCGGCGCGGGCGGTATGTAGGTGCTGTGTGTGAACTACTATCGGGTGGGGGAGTGGCTTCCGCGATGGAGATCGTGATGGCGTCGTCGGGGTCGTCTAGGACGTGTCTAGGCCGACGTCGTCGATGGGATGTCTTATATGTGGTATTAATAGTAGTACCTCAAATCTGTGGCACTTTTTGATCAGAAAACAGTCAAAATGTCAATGAATTGTTTAATGAAAAATTTATGGATTTATTTTACAACACTGATTATTGACTTGAATACGAATGACTGTAGAGGAAGCACGAGTGGCATGCCAAGACAGAGATTAGTGACGTTCCATTCCCTCTGTCTACCCCGCAAGGGATATATCCCTATATAGTGAAGTTATGTATAATTATTGACTAAATTAGGTTTAGAATCTATGACATGGGTGGTTTTCCAGACTTTCTGAACATCTTGAGCGTTAACCCAGGTTAACTTGAGCCGAATTTATGAATCTAGCCCAAGCAATATTGAATATTATATGCTGTTTTTTTGAATTATGAGCCCATAGTCCCTTGATTTCATGCAAAGGTATAAAAGAAAGACAAGACGAAAGAGATATATCTAGAATTGAGGTAATGTATAGTGCACAGCATAGCCAGAAAGTGTTTGTTTACAACACCCATAAGAGCATGTCAGTCCATTTTTATAATTTATTGTTTTAGGGAATATGCGAACAAACCTTTCAACTGCAAAAACATCAACAAACAGAACACATGAATCACATTTTGTATTATTTTGTCGGCGTGGAGGATCCTTCGGCGCTTCGTCATAATGAAAACAAATGAAAAGCACCACACAAATTCTTCATTTGTTTATACCGTAAAAATAAGGCACGTAGAAAATCAATTAGAAACACTTGGGTATGGTTATCGTCACATTATTTCTGTTTGGGAATTTATCTATTAATACGTCTTTATGCTGTAATTCCTGAGTTCCGAGATCAACAAGATAAAAATACTAGACGAACGAAAGGAACAGACGCACGCACGGATGTTTTTTTGTAATTTGTTTGTCGTTCCGTTCCTGCTAAATTGACAGCTTCATCAGTCCCAGAATTTTTTATTTTAGAAGATATTTCAAAGTTAAGTTTAGGGTAAATATATTTTTATTTTGATTATAAACATTTGCACTTATGCTTGAAAACAATTTTAGAATAAATGGTTAACAATATAAAAACAATGAAAGTAGGAGCAAACAAAATGTTGAACAGAACGAAGTCTTCCTGTTTTTCGATGAGTTTTCGCTAGATGGCGCTGCAAAAGAAAAAAGCGCGCGTTTTTAAAAATTGTAATTTTATTTAAAATTAGCCACTGACCTGTAATATCTATTCTAATAGATATTACAGTGAAATTAGCGCAGAAAATGAGGTACTTACATTACAATTTTATTTAGCAGCAACTTCTTTTGAAGATATTAACTGAAAATGCAACAGAATTTAACAAAACATATTTAGTACCTACATAACTACACAAATTCACACATTCCGTACCAGCATTACGTATGTAACTTGAATTATATTAATTATTTAACCAAAACCTTGTCTCTATTTAACTTTTGCTAGCTCCCAAACAATGTTCATAAACTCTGAAGTATCCAAAACAACGGCCTAATATGAAAATATGGCGGGCGGGCGTACCCGTACGTACCCCCGTAAACTAATACAAAACTATTCATAAATTAATAATTACTTTGGTTTGTTAGCATGTTGATTAACCAAATGTTCCCAAAGTTATCCTAAGCATGAGGAATAACTTGAAGGACTGTAAATATTGGGTTATCTAAATGTTTTCATCAACTTTAGTTACCTACATTCATAAATAATATTCGTACCATGAAGCTAGTAGTATATACAAATACAAAATACAAATATACTTTATTGCACACCCGGGACATAAACAAAACATACAACATAAAGAGAGGTACAATACAATGTGCAGAAGGCGGCCTTATCGCTTTAAGCGATATCTTCCAGGCAACCTTCAGGTGATGGAAAAATCATAAAATATATAATATACGGGTGCAAAAGGCGTATGAAATAGATACTACTATAGCAGGCCTCCTTAGAGGTCCAGCACAAAGACTATATTTAAAAAGAAGACAGTGACAGTGTGGATAGGAAAATTAGTTATTCTTTTGTTTATTAATGTCAATTCAGTTTCAATAAATATATAAAATATTATCGTAATATAACTTGAGTATTAATTAGTTAGTGAGGCGTCTATAACTGGTGACCCCGACGTGATAATAATATTATAAAGTGTGTGTGTAAAAAATTACGGCGAAAAACTAACAAAAATTCCATAAAAAATTTGGATTTTTCAAACATAAAAAATATACACGGTGTAATCGTAAGTACATGGATATACAGGGTGTTTATATACAATGTCTGATCCTGAAGTGGAAGTGCCACTTCCCGCTGAAGAACACACGGTCAGTATTAAAATACCAATTTTTTTGAAAGACAGACCAGATATATGGTTTTACCAAGTTGAAGCATTATTCAAAATCAGTAAAATTACTACAGAAGAAACTAAATTCAACTATATATTATCACAATTAGATCCATCAATATTAGAAAATCTTTACGATATTATATTGTCAGAGAGCACAACAAAATATACATTGGCAAAAAATAGATTACTAGACATATACAAGGAGAGTGAAGAAAAAAAGATCAAAAGACTGTTGACTCAAGTCGAGTTAGGAGATGCAAAACCTAGCCAATTCCTACGTCGGCTTCAAGGATTGGCAGGAACAGAAATATCCAGTAAAGCCCTTAAAACTATTTGGATAGACAAACTTCCTAATGCGGTAAAAAATATAATAGTAGTCAGCGATGAAAACTTAGATACATTAGCTATCATGGCTGATAAAATTATTGAAATATCTTCAACTTCGACTATTTATTCAACAAGTGAGCAGCCAATACCGTCAACAAGTTTCAATTTGCTTACAAAAATCGAGGAATTGGAAAAAAAGATCGAATCCCTTACTGTCAGACGCTCTAAAAGTAACGCTGAAACTAGATCTCGTAGCCGCTCACACAGTCGCAGTCGCGATCGATTTAATCCTAAAGGAAAGTATTGTTTCTACCATTTCCGATTTGGTAAACGATGTAAGCCAGAAAAATGCCAACAACCATGTAGCTTCAATCAGGGAAACTCCAGCCGGCAGACGAAATAGCGGCTCAAACGTCTGCCATTAATGAAACGTGCCGCAGATCAAGATTATTCGTTAAAGACAAATGTACTGGTCTGCGATTCTTAATCGATAGTGGCGCCGATGTCTCAATAATACCTGCCTTAAATATTCAAAATTGCACTGAAAGCTCATATAAGCTCTTCGCAGCTAATAACACTGAAATCCAAACCTATGGTACTAAATTATTGACAATAGACCTAGGGTTGAGACGAAAATTCCAATGGCCATTTATAGTTGCGAAAGTAACAAGAGGCATACTAGGAGCAGACTTCCTTGAACATTTTAATTTAACAATAAACTTGCATGCCAGAAAACTTACCGATGGCGTTACTCAGCTTAGCATCAAAGGCGACGTAGCGTCTATCGAAATAAACGAGATAATACGCTCAAAGAACGAAGCATCAAGATACCACAAATTACTAGCCCCATATCCTGATATCACGAAACCAAACTTTCTTCTTGGCAATGTTAAACATGATACCAGACACCGTATCGAAACTACAGGTGATCCTGTACATTCAAGAGCTAGACAGCTTGATGGAAAAAAGCTAGAAACTGCAAAACAAGAATTTCAATTTATGTTGGATAACGGAATAATACAACCATCTAAATCGCAATGGGCAAGTCCACTACACATGGTGAGCAAAAAGGACGGAACTTTTCGACCTTGTGGAGACTATCGCAGATTAAACGAAAGAACTGTACCAGATCGATACCCATTGCCACGAATTGAAGATGCTCATTTTATCCTTAAGGATAAAACAATATTTTCCAAAATTGATCTCATTAAAGCCTACTACCAAATACCAATGGCGGATGAGGATAAACACAAAACTGCAGTAATTACGCCATTCGGCTTATACGAATTTAACGTCATGAGTTTTGGTCTACGAAATGCACCTTCAACAAAATTAAATATTGGCAGTGATTTGGCCTGCCTGATAGACGACGGGAGGGAGTTCCACAGCCTAACAGCTTGGACTGTGAAAGAGCGACTATAGAATTCGGTGGAGTGTGATGGATATTGCAGCATTAGTCGTGTGCTCGGCCGAGGATGCCGACCACTGACGGAAGCGCGCACGCTAAACCTTTCCTTCAGGTACTCTGGAGCCACGGGACTGTGGAGCACGTTATACAGTGTTGACAGAATGTGCGCATTACGCCGGAGACGTATTGGTAGCCACTTTAATTTGGAACGGAACTCAGATATGTGGTCATACTTACGTAGACCAAAAATAAATCGGATGCACACATTCTGTAACCGCTCCAGTTTATTCAGCAGCTCCTCCGTTGCATCAAGGTAGCAGACGTCTCCGTAATCCAAGATAGGCAGTAGAAGAGATTGCGCGAGCGCAGTAGATCAGTATATAGTAGATCAGTATAAAATATATAAAAATATGACCTATTACTTGATGAGCTCTAAAAAACCATACGAATGTTTAGGGATTTCACATATAAGAGATAAGCATAGGTTTTATGAAAAGGGGATTTGGCGGCGGTTTTGGCGGTTTAAAGCCTGGACTATATTCGCCGGTTCCAGCGCAGCCGGTTCGGTTCGCTGCAGACAATCACGAGGCGCTGACTGCAAGTGGGAGGAGGGCGCAGGGCAGGGCTGCAGCGAACTGAACCGGCGCTGGAACCGGTGCCACATGGCACCGGTTCCGGCTTCATGGAACCGGCCTAGGAACCGTCGTCGTGTTGTCCGAGCCTTAGTCCCAGCCTGACAGGGTTTAACCTAAACCTAAATTTTTCATGTCCCAAGTCGCCTCATCTCAGATTTAGTAAAATCGCCGACCATTATCCCCGAATTAATATTTGGCCATGACCCTGGAACGCGATTTTCGTAGTGGAATGTCGAATTCAACATTAGTCCTATCTCATTCGCTCACACTACACGTGTGAGCGTGACAAGACGTTCGTAGCGCTCGACTTTTGTATGTCGAACGCTGCGAGAATCGCCCTCCTGGACATGATACTTGGTCCTGTAGTATATAATACATTTCCTTATATTATTAAACCAACAGGTAGATACTTACGTCGTCATCAATCGCCAACTTGTTACAGTTTCCTCCATTCGCAATACATTCGCTCCACTTGACATCAGTAGATCAGATAGTATTGGTGAAATCATTTCCAATCTCCCCGTGATTTCCTACATTACGTATTTACGTCAATCTCGACGGTATTCCCTTATTAATTTCATTTCGATTTCCGCTAGTTTTCTCCCTTTTACGTCACGTCTCATCTTGTGTTAGGTACATAAATAAATATCTGTCTTGGCATGCCTCTTCTAGTGCTTAAGTTCATAGGTTAAACAACATTTTAACACGAGTGATTTTGTAAAACAAGGCGCGGCCGAGTTTCACAATAGATAGCACGAGTGATAAAATGGCCATTATGTGCAGTTGCATACAATACTTTTTAGACGCCAATGAAATACCTAAATAAATAATAATCAAATTATCCTGGATGAAATCTGTGATTTTAACTACATAACGAAAACAGGGCAAAATCAAATCACGCCCGCAATTCAGCTAACTCTCCTATTTCTGTTCAGTGGAATATGGAATGATTCGATCGGAAATAATCCCACTACAAATGGCCATTTGTACATCTGGCACATCCGCTAAATAGCTTTCAGGACTTTAGTAGATAACATGTTACTAATTGTACGTATCTGTTTGCAACTATGTAGGCATTTATTTGTGATTGCAGCGATTTTGAAACGGAACCGGACCAAACCATCGAAATCTATAAAACCGAAAAATAGATTTAACGATTTATAACATTTCAACTACGCTCAATCCTAAAATGTATTTCCCCCTTATTCCGCTTTTCCTAGACTGGCGTAAGGTTGCAAAACCCATTGGTTCTGGTTAATCTTCTGCGGGGGATTAATCTCCTTCCTCATCCTCGAGCGTATCTTTCCTCTAAAAACTAAGCGCGCCCTGGTTTATCCGGAATTTCCGTGTCAGGCACGACCTGGCTGGTGTGGTGTTTCATGTTCATGACTCGTATGGGTTCGGTCTGATTCCGTTTCAAAATTGACGGAGTGTGCTTCATGCGTAAAAGCAATCTGCCGATATGGGTCTGACCAATGCCTCTCTACTATCTACTAGGAAATCTACTGTCTTCCGATTAAGTAACTGTTCCAAATCTTTGACAAACTTTATTACCTATATCAGTCTCAGGGACCTCTTATTAGAAAGACAATCCAATGCAGAAGTGAATTTTCTTATTCGGTGCTAATCTTATCCTAATAAATAGAAGCGACCCATGCACCCAAGGCTTAGACAGCCTTGGGTGCCTAAGCACCTCGCCTTTCACTAGAGAAAGGCGAAACACCAGATTTAACCTTAATATCGGATGTAAAATTGTAAACCCTCTTCATAAACACTTAAACATACTTATACATAAACATATCCGACGAGTGCTCTACTTACTAAATTATTCGTGACTACCTCGGGTAACCAAGTTTGATAACTGGTACAAGGAAAAATATTTCTTCGTATAGTTCACTAAGTCAACTGAACGATTTTTTTGGGAAAATCGCTTATATTTAAAACAATTCATCGCTCCTGACATATTTCCTATTCTCTGTGTGAATTGGAAATTCACATGGCCTTTGCACGTAATGTAGTAGGTAACCAACCAGAAAAATTAAGTCGTATATAAGTAAGTCGAAAAACGTTTTATTATCAGAAAAATATGTCGCTGTTTATTATCCTTAATTCTGTGCCTCTTTCAGCTTGTAATCGTGTCATTTCATTTATAGATGGAGGTAATAAGTTGTATAAACCGGCTGTTACATTCCATTAGGTAGGTACACGATGATTTGTGTAAAGACGCTTTTACCTGACTCACGTTTGTACCAAAACCTTTTACAAGATTGTCGTACGATTGAGCTGAATAAGCGATTTATTATTCTACTATCTTGCTTGGTTTAAGTAATTTGTGCCTTTATCAACGAAAATACCTACAAAGCCTATGCCAGTATGTATACCTAAAGACTTCTATGTGCAAGCCAAATGAAAATGAAAAAGTTTATTTACTTATTACAGGGCACACAAAAAAAAGGACCTCCGACTTACAAACTAGGTCGAAAACCTGTATCTTGGAAGTCGGGATTCCGTTGCACTTTCTGTGCAAGCAAATTACAAATTATATTCTTAACCTAAAAGGAATTTGGAAAATTTAATCATAAAGGAATTTAGTAAAGATAATGGTAAGAGTGAGTATGGGTGGGGGTGTGTTAGGTTGTGTGGGAGTGTGTAATGATGTAAGTGTGCATATGTAGTGTAGGGTGAGTGGGTGTGTGAGTGTGGGAAGTTAAGTGTTAATAATCTGAAGAACGTAATGAGTTTAGTGTGTAAAATTTTATGTTATATGCCAAGTTTTTAATTTACTCTCCTTACCTTCTTTTTCCTGCAAAAAAGTGTCTAAATATCGGTTACACATAATACATTTACATAACTATGGATACTTGATATAAGGAGGGTGCCGTATGTACATTAAACCCTCTATATGTATTAAGTATTTCAGAAATATCATTTATTTGTAAATATGAGTAATTCAGATTATGGTGATACATTGGGTTTCTGTATCACCATGTTCTGTCCGAAAGCGTACAAATTTTTGTTCAATAAATTAATCAATCATAATAAATTAGCAAAATAATAATAAAGGTAACAAAACAAAAACATCAATTTTTTTACTTGCTTGCTTGCTTATCGTATGGTTAGTGGCCAACCTATTTGTCAGAGTTGTTCAAGCCGCCCGTAGGCCTCTGACATGGCTTAACGACTGCTGTCGAACGACAACAACCGGGACCGACTGCTTAACGTGCTTTCCGAGGCACGGAGGAGCTCAGATGAAATATGCCACTAGCGGTCCCCCGTTTATTACTGAATTTGAGACATTAAAAAATTACAAAACAAATTACAATATCAGCAGTCAACTTTAATTAAATTTTGATGATGTCACAGCTTGTCACCAAGGAAGTCAATTTGTAATAGCATTTTTGTAAGAGCAATTTATATAGTCTATTTTTAAATTCAGGCAAGCTTAATTCTACAATGATTTTTGGCTTAAACTCATTGTATTTACGTAATTTACGAATCCTTCTCCTTAACAACTATCGATGTGATGGATGGAATTAGTCCATGCGATGCAAAAAATCTTTATCAATAGCTATAGTTACCTAAGAGTTGCCTCTAGAATAATGTTGTACTGACCAGTAATTCAGAAAACCTGAGTTACAGGGAACGTCAAGATGTGTAGGAAAAATATGCGTAATGCCTAAGCTGCGTATAAGAACTTTGCATCCTTAAAATACCTATTCGTAGTATAATAACCTGCCCTCGATCTTCCTTCAGCCGAAGCCACTTAGCTAGTCATTTGAGTTGGCTCTCCAGAATAAACGTGAAAAAACATGATAATACTCATTATCTTTAAGAAAATTACGCCCCCCATTCGCAAGGTGAAAGCTTACATAGATAGGCCTGCATTTACTCGCAAATGGAGTGCCGAGCAGTAATTTGTAAGAACCTGAATTAAATTGCCTCTGGAATAACGACCTTGCTCTTGTATTAATAGAACGAAACTGAGGTACTTAGATTGTATTTTTATTTACCCTAATTTCTGCCCCTTGTTCATAATTCCGCCTTGGCTTTGTTGTTTCTTTACAAATGATACGCCATTAATCTTAAAGAATTTTTTTGATAAGATAAGAAGAATACGTGGCATTTTTAGGCGCTGTTTTCTTCTGTTTAGTATAAAGTAGGTAATGTTTGGTTTTTAGCAATGTTTAAAACGTCTGCTCTTATTTTAATTATCTTAAACACACGCTCACACACACAAACACACGCTCACACACAGACTCTTCACCCCGAATATTTTTATCTGGCTACACCACTAAGTTAATTATTTTAGTCTATGCTATACGAGATAATCATTCACGCTCGTTAACTTGACATTGTTCGGTGAGAATTAACCCTTGAGACTTACTCTCAGACCAGCTTGGCAACTGGTTTCCGTTCAAGGCGACTAACCCCACTAAGGCGTCTAACGCGACATTCCACTTGATGGACGCACACCCTTATAAATTCAGCTGTTATTACACTTATATTAGGTGCCTTTCCAAATTAATTAATTAATTAAGCTATATATTGAAAGCCCCATAAACTTTGTAATGGCCTTTGACGGAATTAATATTTCAAAAGTAGAGTTCGACTGGGCGTGTTTTTTTGACTGAAACCCATGTACGAAATTTCGTCCGTAAAGTGACCAATTAGTTGAATTTTTATTGTACAATGTAATTAAAATGTTAGGACAATTTTTTTGATATTATTTTGACCGAAAAAAGTTTGATGATTTAAGTTCCCCACTTGCAAAAATGAAAAAACAATTTTTTTTTAATCCTGTCTATGAAAAATTAATTATAGTTGTTATAAGTACTTACAATTGGGTTGGTTTAGGCATTAATTAATTTTCAATCGACACTATATACTTACTTCTCATGTGGTTAGTGATATGAGTGGTGTGATGAGTTCAGTGGCCAACCATCGACTGTACATATATCTGTATATATATATAATCTACATGGATGGATATATATCTACATAGAACATCCTTGCCATCGACGTACTGATTTTACAAGTAGGTACCTAATGACAGCCCAAACGTGCCGACCCGACTGTATTGCAACTCCTAGAAATGAAATGTTACTAAGTTTAAATACATACCTTTACGCTATATCCCTTGTGGGGTAGGCAGAGATAACGGAGCGCCACGAATCTCTGTATTGGCACGCTTCCCTGCTTCCTCTACAGTCATTCGTCGTTTCACGCATGCACGCCGTTGGATCGTCTGTTCTGTATATTAAAATCTAAGAGCACTCTGTCAATCTGATCTTTAAAGGTCAGTCTAGTACGACCAGGCTTCTCCTTCCACTCAATTTCGCTTCGTATACCTGTTTCGTCATTCGTTCATCACTCATTCTTGCTACATGCCCGAACCAACGTAGCCTTTTTTCATCTTATTTATGACACATACATTCAGACCAGCCATTCTACGTATATCTTCTACTAAGCTTAATAAGATAAGATAAATTTATTTCACGACAACACTGTTTGCAAATATACAATGGAAGGTACAGTAAAATGAATACTACAATAAAATAAAATAAAATACATATTTTCTAATACCGAGCCTACGGTTAGCACCCACCCTAGGTAATCCTGTGTCGTGGGCGCTGTGCTGGGGAGTGTGTGTTGTGATTTGTACCTATATGTAATGTTTTTAGGCGAAGTAGAATTGTGTGAGTAATATTGGTGTTTCTATTTGTAAAACTAAATGATTTGAAAAATAATTAACAGATAAAGCCATGAGAATTTAAAAAACTAAAAATAAATAAAAATACAGCTTAGTGGGTATATCCGCTAAAATACCTACTTTATACCCAAACTGTCAAACAAGATGTACAATAAGAGGTTTGGAATGACAAATATAATGTAAGTACTGGACATTTGTGAAATTAATAAATTTCACAGATTTAATTATATAATGACTACAAGTAACTAAGTAGTACTTAGGGGGTCATACTTATTCATTCGTTCATTCATTTCGTCATAGTAAGTACATACAACAAAGACAGAAACAGACTTCTTTATGGTGAGAAGTTCTTCAGTTTCTTCGTAGGTTAAAGAGAAAAGTGCCAATCAGTGATTTTAAACTTTGCTAGGCTAATAAGTAGAATATATATATAGAATAAATACTCATACATGGTGACCGTGACAGTAACTATTATTTAAATATGAGCGGTAGTGGCCGAAACCGATGCTACGATTAAACCCTATTCAAAATAGGGTTGAGTCTGAAAACGAACCATTATACTCTATTATTCGAGCGATGAAATTAATTTCACTCATTAAATTAACATATTTTTACGATCAAAGTCTAAGTTGACTAGCACGTAAGATATTACAGGGAAATAAGGAATATTTAAGATACAGTGTTTAAGATGATGGAGTGTAGTCGAATAAAATATGCACTCATTAATAATAATTACTTCTTTAAAATGTTTAAGAAGAGGTTTTTCAGAGTCGTTTAGTGTTGTGAGTTGTGTTTTCCTGTAAAAGAGTTAGTAAAGAATAATTCATAATAGATATTGTTCAATCTATGTTTTTTTGTTACAATAGAGTATTCTAAACCGCAGCGAGTTGACTGATTATTAGCCAAAAGTATGAAATCATCCTCTTCTGCGTCACTTGCGCCAATCAATAGTAAACTTGCAATTGAAAATCCGAACGTCGCATCGAAAATCTTCCATTTTCCATTTTCATATCATCTGACTTTACGTCACATCCCTATTCCTCACTATACGAATACACTAATGCCTAAATGTAAAATATTCCCGTAATTAACCGATAAATTAGACGAAAATTACCTCATTTGTCATTAACATAAACGTATCCGTTAGGGCGACCGGACACGCGGCCAAATAAACGGTTCCGGACCATTATTGTATGTGGATCGACGCTCATTATAGCTATGGTTGGCACCTTCGTACCTGCTTAAAACAAATATAGGCAGTAACGCGCGTTTCTTCATTCAAATAATACATATACATACTTATATAATACATATAAATTTGGCCTCTGCTAGTGTACACACTGCAATTTGGCCAATGACCGTGTTAGAATCTTGAAAATCGCTCGAACGTTTTGTCGTCTGTTTTGAAAAAAATAACAGTTTACCAACGTCGAGATTATGGGAGAGTCGTATGCATCAAGAATTCCTAGTGCCTTGCATTCCAAGTGCAATTGGAGGTAAGTTGCCGAATTCACACGATCTGTAGTTTTTCACTGTCTTATATAAAATACACTAGTTTTACGAAAAAAATTAACCACTGTAAACCGTTTTTGAACAATAAAATAGGACGAACACGCCATGACAGCATGAACATTCAACATAACCTCAAGTAGATTAATTACGATCAAACAGCGACCTTCTTTCTTTTAAGCGCGAGTATTTTAGCAGGATAGAATCGTGTATCTTTCTGTCATTATAATATAGATATATAACATAAAGCGGGGAGCACACCTCCGCGGTATCATGCTGGTGAGCGGAGTGGTAAACATCCCTGTTACGAAACCGCATCTATC
Organism: Hofmannophila pseudospretella; assembly: GCA_947369225.1. Lineage (NCBI taxonomy): Eukaryota > Metazoa > Arthropoda > Insecta > Lepidoptera > Oecophoridae > Hofmannophila > Hofmannophila pseudospretella. Next base: position 12,072,718 of record OX376316.1, read on the forward strand.
CAAACCTATAATTTATAAATTGGCAATACGACTGCCTACCCTTCTAGGCAACACTAAGTCTTGTAACAATGTTTGAAGTAAATAGACTCCTTAAACTTCTTAGTTCGTGATTTTATTTATATCTCCTTCAAGAACCTGAACAGGGAACCCACCAGGGATGGTGTGGGAACACCATATCATCTTTTTTATTCAAACCTCCTGGGTACCCTAACACTCGGTATTAAATAAACTTATTAATTTAGATTTTGGATTTGACATTAACCTAAATCCGGCTCGAAGGATAACGGGAAGTTGTCAAGCGAATGAATTGTTTATTCCACTGTAGAAACCTCTTGAATTATTAAACTTGTGTGCTGAAGTTGGTACCTACTCATGTCAAACTTCAATAGAACATCACAACACAAAGGAAATATAATTTTCAAATAAGTCCCGTAAAATGGGGTTGCTTTGATCAATTTAGAAATTCAAAGCGAATATCGCATGAAAGAGTGCAGAAAACAAGTAGGCAGGTGGGTAGGAGACTTTTGATGGACTATATATCCATCTTTGCTGAAATAATTTTGTTGGATGTTTATCTATTTGTATTAATTTGAATATTCATTTAATTGTACAAGTTTTATTAATAAAACAAATTATTATAATTTATTATCTACTTATATTAGACTATTTATACCTAAGGTTTCGAGCGTGGGATCGGAGGGGCGAGGAGAGGAAAAGTTGGGCACAGTGGAGGTCAGAAAGTGGTTACCACTGGTAACTTACACAATCGCAAATTTCTCTAAAACTTCTGAATTGATTTAAATGGCTTTCACTAGCAATTAGAGCTACATACTTTTTGTAAGCTGGTGAAAGCATATTTAAATCAAATCAGTAGTTTCAGAGAAATTTGATGGTGTAAGTTGCCAGTGGTAACCGCTTTCTGACCCCCACTGTACCTAATCACGTGCTCCAAATTTTGTGGAGCACGATCTTGAGAAATAATATAAAGTTCCACTTTGTATAGTTTTTTATTATATTTTAAAAGATTATTATTTATTGAGCAAAGACGACGCAGAAGACACTTCTTGCTTGTTACAGATCAGCAATATGAGACATATTGCTGTTTCAGCATTCAAGCAAAATCAAGAGCGAGAAGATAGAAAGGTGGCACTTAGAACTGTCATGTTACAAATACGACATAATTTATCGACATGTGTAAGTAAACTCGCTTGATGGAAAACGAATCGTCATGTTAAATAGATTTGTTCCATGTGCATAACTAAACCAAATAAAACGATGCTGTATGCTATTTTGTCCGTTACGATAAATATAACCTAATATTTGTGTTAGGTTGTAAAATAAACGATGTGTGCTACAAAAGCGTTGCCAATTAACCCTATCATTGACAAAATAACAGGCAATATACGGTAACAAAACCAGGTCACGTGCATCAATGGTTAATTAAAATGTAGATATAAATTATGCACCCTACGTATATACTCCCAATATGGAGGAAAAATGCTCGCCGCCGGAATGCAGAAATAAAACTTAGCATGATTCCCAACTTCCTTTTTCTTAGTGACCCTAACGAGGCTGACATGGTCACCTTGTCGTGTACTAAAGCCTCTAAACTGACATTAAAAAAAAACTTAGCATGATTTTCACCTTGTATTCATAGGTTCTCAAATACTCGTATATTTCGCCCACGATTTTTTTTTAAGCGAATTATCAGGAAAACACAATTTTTCGCCTTTTTTAAATCAGCTATGGCGTCTTAACGCCCCCCAATTTTCTTTGGGCCTTCTACCGCCTCCCTGAAGGCCTCCAGCGCCTACAAGAGGGCGTTATCGCCCATTTTGACAGTTAAAATTTAACTGTAAGGTTCTCTAAATAACAATTATTCCACTTCAAGGTCTGCCACTTAATAAATACGTGTATGAATATGAGAAAGACAGACTGTCATCAAAAAATAGCTAAAAAGACCGTACAACAAAAATTTTCCGCGGGCTGTTAATCAAATCTGGCTGTGATTTATTTTTTATTTTCATGGTACATGGTAGATTGACATGGTCAATGCTCAATCGACATTATTATTATCTTCCTGTCGTATTGTTAGTCCAACCGTCGACATACTGATTTGACAATAATGACAGCTCAAACGTGCCGACTTTCGTATGTTTAGCAACCAATGTGGTTATTTGTTTCATGATAGCAACGTACGTTACAGTAGCATTCTCCTTTGTAACACTCTAATAGGTATTTTTCTTGACACAGGATCAACAACAAACATGACAGATTGAATGTGTCAACAAATACCCCACCTTGCCTCCCACTTTGCTCCTCAATCCCCCGCAATCTGGACACCGGATTCCTTATAAAAACTCAAGTAAATATACACATTTAGTGTAAACTAAGTTGACACACTGCAGTGTGTCTAAATCAGTATATTAGCACTAACCGGGAGCGGGTGAGCTTGTTTCCTTCAAGGCTTCCGATATGTGAAATAATTTCACTGAAATGGAGTAATGAAAAAGCGAATGTGAGGGCTGAATGTACGAGTATGTACTTTCGATATGACTGCATTCCAAAGTATTGATGTGATTTAATAAACTGAATCCATAGATTATATTGCAATACGTGGAAGATGGCGTTTCGTTAATTATTAATGAATGTGGCACATATTTTTTGTTTCTCGGTAAAATGTATGATGTTTCGTAGATATTTATCCGTTTATAGGATGGATTGGAGTATCTCTTGTAGTGGTAGATCCTGATGTGAAGGATCGCCTGGGGTGGTACCATCCTGTTATCTATTTCTGCCGTGAAGCAGAAATGCTTGAATTTCTGTGTTCAGTTTGAAGGGTAAGAGAGCCAGCGTAATTTCCGGCACATGAGGCAATCCATCTTAGTCCTCAAGGTTAGCAGCGCATCACAAACCCTCTAATATTAATACAGTGAAGTGAGATGTCTATGGGCGACGGTGACCACTTACCATCAGGTGGCCCGTTTGCTCGCCTGCTCAACTTATTAAACAAAACAAAAAAACTCTACCGGTAAAAAACAAAACTAACCTAACCTAACCTAACCCGAGTAACTTCCCGGTGGTAAGACCCCTTCAGGGCCCAACCTAACCTAACTTAACCCGAGTAACTTCCCGGTGGTAAGACCCCTTCAGGGCCCGGCTGGTTAGCGATCCTTCTATTGCTTCTATGTATAGTCTGTCGTCAAATATCTTCGCTTCGGCGTTGATGTGATTCGGCAGTGTTTATAGTAGCGCCATGTTATTTCTTCTCCTGAAGGTCTTTGCTTCACCTCAGTTAAAATTTCATATACTTAAATATACTTACTCATATACTTGAGTAAGTATATTTAAGTATACAGGGTGTAACATTAAGAACGGTCAGTATGGGAATGCCTGAAACTATAAGACATACGAAGATCTGTTCTTAGGAACCATGTCATCAATTTTAGTAACAAGAAACACTGTATTCATACATTTTTAAAAAAACCTGTACTCAGCCTGGGAATCGAACCCGGTTGTTTTGAAAAAAAATCCAACACTATTTCTATTTAGATATCGATTGTGTAGGTCTTAAGGAATACATGTTAGTATGAAACGTGATGTTTAAAATTTATAAAACGCATTGTTTCCATATCTTTTAATTTATTTTAGTAGGTGTTCGAAATGACTACCATTTTGTAAAATACAACATTCAACTGGTTTAGGTAACGATCTTACTATTGAATGTTGTATCTTCAGGTGGTGAATTTGCGTTAAAATTGTCTCTATGGCTGCTGGTCTCTAGGTCTTCAATTGTGTCGTAGCTTGTTTTGTACACTTCATCCTTAACGTAACCCCAAAAGAAATAGTCTAGTCTAAAACAAATTAAAAGATAGTAATTAATAGTCTAGTCTAAAGTAAATTAAAAGATATGGAAACAATGCGTTTTATTAATTTTAAACATCACGTTTCATACTAACATTTATTCCTTAAGACCTACACAGTCGATATCGAAATAGAAATAGTGTTGGATTTTTTTTTCAAAACAACCGGGTTCGATTCCCAGGCCGAGTACAGTTTTTTTTTAAAATGTATGAATACAGTTTTTCTTGTTACTAAAATTGATGACATGGTTCCTAAGAACAGATCTTCGTATGTCTTATAGTTTCAGACTTTCCCATACTGACCGTTCTTAATGTTACACCCTGTATATATAAAAAAATAAAATAAGGAAATGATATCGAGAAAGAGTTTTCTCGATATCATTTCCTCTATCCGAAGGTTCCCTGGAAGAGATCTCTCTTAGCGATTAGGCCGCCTTAATTGTACTTCACTATTTCCTTTTCTATCTCTTGTTTGTTGTTTTATATTTGTGCAATAAAGTGTATTTTACTTTTTACTTTACTTTAATTAAGTACCTACCTAAAGTTTAATAATTACGCTCGGGACACAACTGCAACTAAATAGAAGACCTCACTCACTAATGGAGTGTGACCTGGTGAAAATTGAGAGGAAGAAATTTGGCCTCAATAGGCGCCAAAATGGCCGGCTCAATATTATTTTGAGTCTGTACTTATCTGATAATATGAAACACTTACTGTTGTTTGCTAAGTTGGCTCTCAAAGTGAGGGCTGACTCTTATAATACTTGAGCTTCCCTTCCCTTTTCTTAGTGACTCTAACGAGGCTGACACGGTCACCTTGTCGTGTACCAAAGCCTTTAAATAGAGATTTAAAAAAAAGTTTCAGAATTATGTACCCAAAGAACAAGGTTCCTTTTATACATACCCATGGAATAGACATAGGTGAACAACTTAACGAAGCGAACTCTTGTATGTATTTACTATAATACAGTTTACAGAAAAACTTTAGTTTAATTTGACTTACCACGACAATTAAATGGTATGTGGCTAGGATTTACCTATGTACTTAGCCAAACAATGAGTTTGCAAACCATACGTTATTTGATCAAGTCTATTCGAACACCACTACATTCAAGAGTTGCCTTCCTAAAGTTTTTTACCTCTCCACCAAAACCTACATCGTACTAAAACAAGATGTTCAGAAACAAATTACAACTCGCAGCCAATAAAGTCTATCAGATCCGAGATCTGTATTCAACCCTTTAAAATTAGTTCCTAGAGAAATTCTTCAGGGATCTCGAATCCATTGGCGTTTCACATCAAAGAGAAACTTTACGACTGACTCCAAGTAGCGCCATGTTACGGTGGTTCTACTTACATTTTTCAGATAACATTATGACTTAAATAATGAATGAATTCGTGTCACCTTTTTGCTCTTAGATAAAAGTTTGTTTGTTTGTAATCTCTTTTATTGTACTAATATAAAGTACACAAAAATTAGAAACATATTAAAACTAGTACAAAGGCATACTCATAGTACTATTTCATTGAAATCTCTTCCAGCCAACCTTTGATTTTTTTTTTTTTATAAATTAGCTACGACAAACAGGCAGACGGGCCACCTGATGGTAAGTAGTCACCGTCGCCTAGAGACACGTGCAATACCAGGGGCATTGCTTGTGTGTTGCCGGCCGTGGAGGGAGAGGACTTTTTTAACGTTCTCTTTGAAGCATCCCATGTTGTAGCGCTGCGGGAAAACGGTCGGTGGGAGAGAGTTCCACATTTTACAGGTGCGTGGTAGAAACGTTCGTGTAAAACGGGTCGTGGTAGACACCCAAGGCTTTAGAAAGTGCGGATGAAAATTGAGCCGCCGACGAGTGGTGCGATATTTAGGAGAGCATATACAACTTTTATGGTGGGTATGATTTATTTACGTGGTGGAGCAAAATACTATACATATAAAGAAGGCACTAGCTTGTTATACGGTGAGGTGATGTTAAAGTGTTCATTTCGAACACGAACATCGAGACTTATACTAGAGATTAGATAGTGTTTGATGTTCTTTAGTGGTACCAAATTAAGTTGTTGCGTATAGCATGCAACGTATCAGATGTGACCAAAAATTCAAAAATGCAATGCTTTCACGCCTTTCCTTTCTATAAGGCTCAGACTACATGCGTCCGGTTCCAGCCCCGGTTTTGTTCGCTGCAACCATTAACATGCGTACCACCCTCCCCTCTTGAAGTCAGCACTTTGTAATTGGATGTAGCGAACTGAACGAACCGTGGCTGGAACCGGACGCGAGTAGTCCGGGCCTAATGAATTTGGAACGATTGGAGTTGAGAAAGATCGGCGAAAGACATAAAAGTCTTCGTATCGAATGATGAAAACCATTTTAGATTTTTTGGTAAAATTTTGGGCAGATTATAGTTTTAAATCGCGTTCTTTATAAACTAATAATTGAATCAATGTTTGCTATCGTCGGTTGCAGAATACAATATAAATATATTGCCAAAATACATAGTGCTTTGTGATCTGTTGGTTCTCTATTTGTTATCTGTTGTTTTACTTTACTTTACTGACTTTACAATAGCTTATAATTAATTCAAATTAAGGCTATATCTAATAGTCTAAATGCAGCCACTTACCTATTGCTTAAATCCAGCCATAAAGCGGTTCAGCAGCTGAATTCTAATCTGTGATACGAGTATTAAGCTAATTACCTACCTGAAATGGTATTCCTCGTACGAGTAGAACCTTCTATTTCAAAGCGATTTCTAAATTAGTATTTTGTTCTCTACCATTTGCATTAAATTTGGTAGGGACAAAGATTTCGAAATTCACCTTATTAGATTGCTCGCTATAGAAGTTTTAAATGGAAACCTCGTAACTATAATAACGTAAGTAGTTGTACAGTTGTCTTCTTCTTGTCGTGTGATTAGCGGCTAAACTTTTCTTTTAGAGCTAGGAGCGTTTAGGAAAGTTCTAGAACCTCTATCGATCGATTAGAAACTAAAAAAGTTCTACACATTAATACACATTCAAAATCTATCCTTATTTACCAAAGTGCTTCCATTATAAATAATCTCATCAAAGTGTGGCTCCTATTTTCAACACGCACTTAATTTAAAACACAATAACGCGCGGGCCAATTATCTCGCGTGCGAATTAATCGTTTCACACCGCGCCTGTAACTTCATGGATGAGATATTACGACTGGATTAGGTAGTAGGTGCACCATATAAATAAGAAACAGTATTGAATTTTCGTACAAGCGAGTATGAGGTACTCATAGGTACTCATAACACACTCTCGCGTCGCGGGACAGTGCTGTCCCAAAGGCCGCTATCACAAAATAAATAATTACAGAAAGTCTTAGCATTAACTTTCACCGCAAGATCTCATACTCTAGATACTCGCGCCGGTCGGCTTTGTTTACACAGGTGCGGAATCTTCTTCATCGTTCCATCAGTCGCCGACGGCGTCGCGGTACATGGCGCGTGGCCTAAGTACTTACTCTATTAAGATTGCCTTCTGTACTTATTCATTTTGTACCGCAACTTATGGACCGACAAGTAGAACTTATCCAAAAATATTAAAATAAGAGGAGGGCGCTACTAGTCCGATTTCTGTGACTCTATCCTTGGGCAGACCCCTAACACGATGGGTCGATGAAGTAGAAAAATGCGCTGGAGAAGACTGGATGAACGTAGCGAAAGACAGCGACACTTGGTTATCTCTAGAGGAGGCATTTACCAGCCGAGGGGTTTTCATCTTAAAAAAATATCTTAATAATTTTAATTAATGCAACTGACCTTTAATTTTCGACGCTATTATTATCTTAATTAATCAAATTTATTTTATTCTTTTTAATAAAAATAATGTCTAAATATTTTTTTTAGAGTTGCATGTTATTACTATAAATCCTTTGTAATCTTAACGCACAAATAAACTATTCTTTTTCTTGTTATTATTTATTATTTAACACTTTAATGGCACAAGAATAGGGCATGAGGCGAGCTTAATGCCATGCGGCATTTTCTACCAGCTAACCATTGGGTCATAAAGATATTGCAAGGCAGGTGCATATAAATTAAATAGAAGAGAAATACTAAATATTATTATAAATATTTTTATTTCTCATTATATTATATCTAAGCTTAGCTGTCCAACGGGCCAACGCAGCCAGTCTCTTGGGTACACTGCCGGATGTGAGGGACTTAACCCAAATTTTTTAACTTTAGTTTTTTTCTTCTTCTTAGCCTAATTTTAGTTTTAGCTTATTTTTATTATTATAGATTTATCATTGTGTATCTTAGGACGTTAGTTAAATAATAAATATGATGAGAAATAAACGGCTTTATTATTTTATCCTTGGAGAAGATGGTATCCGAATTTATTAGTGCCTCGCGCGCTAAGTCTGAAATTCATTACTGTGCCTTTTTATATTGGTATGTACCTGTGTAGTACAATACCATTTTCCGGCTGGCTCGCCTCGTCATACGGCGTGGGGTGGATTTACGAAAGTTAAGCGAAGGGAGCTTATTGAAAGAGATTAGCTTTTGTTATACAGATGTAAAGAAATCTTTTAAATCAGTCCTCCATTTAAACATGCCAACGGGCAACAGCCTTAAACACAAGCTATTTGCTTTTGCTATATAAATTTTTAAATAAAATTTTTTTTTGAGAGTATAGGGTAGTCGACTTTTGAACGTAAAGCTCGAAGCTTCCGACATCGACGAACTCGTGGCGTCTTCATTTTTGTCACCAATATTTTTACAACCTTCTGCCATCATTCTCAAAGTATTATATTACTTAATTAAATTATCGCCCCATAACCTGTAGTAATATTAAATAATAAATCATTTTTGAGAGTAAAGGGTAGTCAGCTTTTGAACGTAAAGCTGAAATACTGCTTAGCGAAGCTCCAGACATCGACGAACTCGTGGCGTCTTCATTTTTGTCACCAATATTTTTACAACCTTCTGCCATCATTCTCAAAGTATTATATTACTTAATTAAATTATCGCCCCATAACCTGTAGTAATATTAAATAATAAATCATTTTTGAGAGTAAAGGGTAGTCAGCTTTTGAACGTAAAGCTTAAATACTGCTTAGCGAAGCTCCCGACATCGACGAACTCGTGGCGTCTTCATTTTTGTCACCAATATTTTTACAACCTTCTGCCATTATTCTCAAAGTATTATTTAATTACATTATCGCCCATAACCTGTAGTAATATTAAATAATAAATTATTTTAGAGAGTAAAGGGTTTTTTAGTGGAATGTCAATAATCGAATAATATGTTCGTTAATAGGACAACAACAAAAATAATAATACAAAAAATTAATTAATTAATTAAAAAAGAAATTAATACTAGCCAGTAAGATTAGCTACCTATAACAATATCAAATATTAAACGCATTTCTTAGAAATTAAGAAATAGTAATAAATTGATGGTCAAATGTCAAAACAGAATTAAAATACGTTGAAAAATAAAATATCTACTGGGAATCAAAAATCAGAACGGCAGAAAGAAATGGCAATAAGTTTTATGACGTAACTGTTCTCTAGCGCCATACCAGCAGGTCCTGGCTGCATATAAAGGACTGTTTTGCTAGAAAGGGACAAAGCCTCTGTCCAATACTAACTTTAACCATTAATAGAGATATTAATGAGTTAGTTGAGATATCGAAAAACTAATTTTAGATCCTTCTTTAGTATGTCCATGTAAGTTAATTGATGCAATTAAAAAATTAGATTAATAACATATTACTACCCTCTTTTACAAAATACGTACTACTAGGTGAGGGTTTTTATTTTTCTGGTCAAGGTATATACCTAATTTTCATGTTAATACTTATTTAATGCGAATAATGTTGTAGAAGGATAAAAATATATAAAATATGTATAGTGGGTTATTGTTAACCCACTGACATTTAATTATGTTCACATGACAATTCCTTTACGGAGACACATAATTATTATTTTCTTTTTATGGACATTATTTATATTTTATTCAGATTAATCATTTGATGATTACACATACCTAATGAACCTAATGGTAGTATAGACAACGCTTAAGGCAGCTTTAATTAGTTATCTTATTTCTTGACATTTAATTTAATTTAATTTCAATCTTTATACCTTTAAACTGACAATGTCCCTATACAGCAGCAAATAATATTAATTTATTGACTTGTATTTTATACCAAACATTAGAATTTAATTTATTATTTATTTGACAATGTCCCTTTATATCAGCTAATATAGATTTTATGTTATTTTTAGTAATCATTAATACAGACATTGTACCGTAAGGCGTTACGCGATTTCACTATAGTCTACATAGGGTAATATGAGTTTGAATAAATGAGTATTCGCATCTCTTTGTATTTGTAAATGGTTGTAGATTATCTACGAGTTCTACGATCACTCTACGTCAGTGCTACGCTTCATTCGTAGCACTCATAACATTCTTTTATTTGTAATTGAGGGGCTCGTAGTCTTATTCTAATAGAACATGGTTCGAAAGAGATTGATCAGAAGTCAGAACCAGGATAATGTGCGTCTAGTAGTCACCCTACTAGGAGTACAGTTTCATCTGAGACCCTTCCGTGCCTCGGACAGCACGTCAAGTTGTCAGTCCAAAAAAATCACACAAGAAGAATTGTAGTTTACGAAATTAATTTCACTGGTGCATCGCTCCTACTCCAAAGCTTAAGCCTAGAATACATAGGACAATATGAGTTACCCAGAGGCCTAGCTCCTAGACTCCGCTCCATTGTAACTGGTTTAATAAACAGCGCCGAGCTGACGGCGGCGCCAACGCTAACGAGATCAAAGTATTTGTATAGGACGCTTAAATTTGCGCTAATCCCGTTGTGACGGTATTCCTGTGCTCTGGTAGGTAGTTGGTACAGTAGAGACACTGCATGTTTTTGAAGTGAAAAGTTCTTTAGGCGCACCTTGCGCTCTTCCCGTCACGCTCGAGTCGGTGACGCTGAATCGGGTCTCCCATTCGACATCAAGCGCGCTCGGGTCGGTGACGCTGAATCGCATATACTCGGCTCTAGTCGTCATCAGCTGTCATCGGCCACGTTTACAGTCTAACAAGGATTACGTTTCAAGAATTAGGTTTTTATTATTATCTAAGTCGTGCTTTGCGTGTTTTTTTTTGTAAGTTTTCACTTCTATCGTGTGGTCATAAGCACACACCCTCTTTTTTATTGACGACTAAACCGGCTTTTAACCTCAAGCTCCCTGGTGGTAAGTGAAGATGGAGAAGATAGAGCACACGGCACGTAATGTAACCATTACCAGTACTGATGTACTTAGTACTTTTCTTCAATAAGAAAATTTACATAGAAAGGTGGTCACTAGCCTAGTGGAAATTGATGGGTTCTTACCACCAGCAAGTTACTCGGGGTAAGTTGACTCGTAATATTAAATAATATTTTATAAAAATAATAATTTTGGAGATTATTGATGAAGATGATTCTTTTTCTTTGAAGTTTCTAAAGAATATTCTTAATTTTGATTTACAAGACCAGTGTTTTTTTTAACTATAAAAATATTAATTATCACTTGCTCAGTGCCGGTAGATGTGAAAATGAACATTAAGCGACGCGACGTTTATATATAATATAATCCGTCCCATACACGTGATGTGTACGCGCATCTATCTTGTTAATAAATCAGTGTGCGTTTGGCCTTTGAAGCAGAAACACGCTTTTCATTTTACTCGTGGCGGAGTCGCGAATTATTCGTACCTTCGTACCACATTCGTGTAGTTAATTCGATTTCAATTTATTTTATTTACACATCCACAAGTAGGTACAGGTAAGAGATAGGTATATGAAGATGTAACCTGACTCAGGACTCAAAAGATGCACTCACTCACCCTTAATTAATGTCTGGCTATCTGACTCCCAACTAGGTTTCCCTGTGCGTGGGATTATGTAGTACATTCGGCAGCTACCTTCGTTCAACCACGAAACTCAGGATTGGAAAATTTTCAAAGAGCGGCCTGAGGCATGGTGCAGTGCGATCAATATAGCCGATAAGAGTGATAAGTTGAGAACAAAGCGTCGTGCTCTGCTGTTAAGTAAACTCGATGACAGTTCGTATAAGTTAGTGCGAAATTTAGGTCATCCGGCAGAACTGAGCACATTGATGTTTACTGAAATATTGGAGCATCATTTCGACGATCATTTCCAGCCACGGAAATGTGTACTCGCTGAACGATATCGCTTTCACTGTGCTACACAGAAAGCGAGCCGCTGGCGGAATGGGCGGCCAGGGTTCCAAGCCTGGCGGTATATATGACGAAAAAAAATATCGGAGAGCCTGGTTTGTGAAAAAAATAGTTAAATCAAATTAAATATTTCGACGTGAGCCTCAAAAACTTTTCTATACTTACCTATCTGGGATTACTATATTAAATCTGGGATTTTTCCGGCCTATTATTATTGTCAAACTGACAATCTCTGGTTTTTAAGAGAAATCTGGCGAAGATTGGTCAACAATAAAAGTTTTTGAAATAAAAATCTCGTGACTTAATGAAAACTAATTTCACACATTTGATATTTGGTATTTTTAGGAAGGTTGGTAGTAAACTATTTGTGATAGATGAAACTCAAAGAAAAAAAATATTCATACGATTTTTCATATTCATTCAGTCATACGCTACAAAACAGTTTAATATAAGCCAGGCGGCTTCATGTCTGTCTATGTGTACGTAAGCTTTTGCACTCGCAGCGATTGTAATTTTGTATCAGTTGACGCACTGTACTCTTATACTTAGCTTCCGCTGCTTCCGGTTAATATAAATTAAATTCCGGCATGTTAGCGCTAACTTTGTTGTAAATAGAAAGAGTTAAACGGGCCACCCCGCCATCCTGACAAACAGCTGGCCATTTCTTTTTAGAAGAGCTCGCAAGCGGAGGAATGTTAAAGGAAGTTAAAAGAGTGATGAAGCAGTCTGGAAAATTCTGGTCTTAGTGATGGGAAATATGGTTTTTGAATCTGGGTTAAAACAAGGCTAGAATCGGGTTTCGTACCTCAACAGGTAAAAACCTTCATAGGATCACTTTGTTTCCGTCTATGTGTCAAGATACGTTTTTTTTAATAATTAAACAATATTCTAAGAGAGAGAGAGATCGAGATGAGATCGCTCTTAGCGATAAGGCCGCATAAATTGTACTTCACTATTTCCATTTCTATCTCTTGTTTGTGTTTTCTATTTGTGCAATAAAGTGTATTTTACTTTACTTACTTTACTTTATAAAACAATAAAAACATAACACAGGATCCTCCGTGCCTCGGAGAGTACGTTAAACTGTTGGTCCCAGTTACTGTTCTTCGACAACACATGACAATGACCACTAACAACACAACAAGCAAAGAAGATTTGTTTTATGAGGTACTGGTACTTATAGGTTATGGTGATTTCTTCTTAGACGATTGATCATTTTTGCGATAATTTCTAAAAGAACCTAAACCAAGTGTTTGGCTAAACCTAATTCCAATTAGTTCCGGAGTTTCCAATATATTGAAAATTTTAATAACCATCAAAGCACTTAAAACACCGTTCGGTGAATATTTTTGTGTACTCATGCCATACTGTGGATACGTTTAGCAATTTTTACAGCATGGCATAATAAATTCATGAATGCTGTTTTTTTTGGCTAGAATTATACCGAGTGTTTGTTCATCACTAGCTGCGCTGCTTTTCAATAGTGACATAGTTTTCAGTATTACTGCAGGGTTTCCTTTTGCAGTTTTACTTTAGTTAGCTGAGAAATATAAAATACTAAGAAAGTAAAGAAGTGTTATTAATAGTTCTGTTAATACTTGCGGTTGTTGGTACTTGGTGAAACTTGTAGTACATGATTAGACTTAAATAATATACTGTTTCACGGGTTTTAATTGTATTTTATTAATTACGACCGGTTTCGTTTACACATACGAATGACAAATAATGTATTGGCATAATGGATTAGTACTTACAACAATATGGTAAACTTATATTATTGTATAGATGTCTAGAAAACATTCTTTAGTTCTCAAACTAGGTCTAACCTGTGTCTTGAGAACTGATTCCTTCCTAGTAATTCGGATCAATGGTAGGCCTCTCAAAGTCCACAACTGGCCCAATCTTCGCCATTGAAGACCTGTTTACTGTTTCATCTTTAATTAGAAAATAAATATAATAAATACTGTAATAGTATTTGTTTAGAAAATAATTATAAACAAATACCTGAAGATGTGTAAACGAAACCGGTCGTAATTAATAAAATACAATTAAAATCTGTGAAACAGTACGTTATTTATGTCTAATCATGTTATTTATACTAATAAGAATATGACAATAGTATCTCAGATATGTTAAACCTGCTTTACGTCGAGGCAACATCCTGCAACATTGTGGCATGTATGCTACAAAGCCGTTTTGCTATACAATGACGCACGTTATCGCAAAAATTTGTGACATGGCGACTTTTGCGATAACGTATAGCAGAACGGCTTTGAAGCATGCCACAATGTGGCACAATTTGGCTTCGGCGTATAACGGCTTTGTAGCATGCCACAATGTGGCACAATGTTGCTCTGGCGTAAAACTGGCTTTACACTGTTTACCCGGCACAAGACGCATGAGTCTTCATTCCCGATTCAACTCGATTCGTTTCGTACGAACTTTTTGGTAGAAAATGTTAATGTAAATTACATAATAATAAACTTTTTGGTAGAAAATGTAATAGTAGAAAATGTAAATTTCAAATATGCCAAAAAGCCTTAACTGAATATTTTAATCTAAAATCCAAACAGAGTTTATTGAATTTCAAAATGTTAGCCGTGTCTAGTGATTTTAAGGCTGGGAGAAACGTGTGCATTTGATACCTACTATAGGTTGCCCTGTGCTGTAGGGATCATTTGCTTCCGGTCCACTGTCATATACTGTTGTTTGAATCGATGTTTGAAATAGAAATATAATAAAATTTAATTTAAGCCGGAAATTAACAGGCGTCGACAACAAAACCTTGGGCTATTTGCTAATTAAAATAACAAGCAAGTACACGGATAACTGAGCTTTTCAGGCACTTCGAGCTTTGCGCTTTGTTGGGAATAACGTTCTCCTGGAAATAAATATTATTTGAAACTCTATTATTAATCTCAGATAGGTATTTTGTAACTTTAGCTTAGGTATCTTAATGTTATTTTGATATCCCTTCTTTATTAAATAAATTCCTATATGTAGAAAAACCTGAAAATGGTAATAAAAGTTTTGGGACTTGCAAGTAGTTTTTGGAAATGTGTGTAGCAATTTTTGCTGAAAGATAAACGCATATTAAGTTTCTGTAATCGTAAAATTGTGACTAATTCATTGTCATTGCTGTGTGTGAAATAAATATATTACTTACTTTTTATTACTAAACACACATTACAAAAAAATTCTGTAGTATGGGCAACTTTTCAAAATCTTAACCCTTACATTAATAAGACGTCACGTAGTTTCACGTACCCTGAGTACATAGAACGATCCTACTCACATTAATTTATTTTTGCAATGAGGATATCCCTTTGTTTGACGTGGGTATACTTTACTACTACATTGGCAGGTTATCGAAGCGTGGCAAAAACTAACAGTCCGCCAAAGAAATGTACCTTACTAAGTTAGGAGTACATACGACTTTCTTCATTTCCCTCACCTATGTGTGCGTTTTTGCCACGCATTAGTTTCGTTAATGTGAAGTCTGCTCCTATATAATGTTACTATTAAATGTTTGTGATCATTACGGTCCTGAAAAAAAACTGCGTTACAATAAGGTAAATCCAGTGTGTTTGGTATCTCCCCTACTTTCCGTTAAATTTTATGCTTGTGGCAACCCCGCTACTTAACTTAGGTTTAAAAAAAATACTACTGTCACTTTCACAAATCCACACCCCTTGATCCCTATTTTCACCCCTAATCGGTCCTACCCCTGAATCGATTCGTTTCCCTCCCAAATTCCACGAAAGTTATATTTTTATGTGTCAGTGGTTCCAGCCTGCTCCTCGTCAGGTGAGTACCTAGCATACCCCTAAGTTATTTATTACAACCCCCTGCAAATCGAAAGGAAAACTGTCGCCTAACAACATCGAAAAGGGAAGAACCAAAATTCGCAGGGTTTTCTCGAACCCACCCCCCAATCGCGGCCTATCCCAGGCTGTGCACCCTCTATGCTCCAGGGTGGACACAATTACGGAACACAGTGTTTTGGCGGGAAAGTCGCTGGAGAAGGTTCTACGGTGTTTATTTTATTGCTCTAAAATTGTTTTCTGGTGATTTTGATAGCTAAAAATTGGCGTAGTTTTATCTAGCAAACGTCAATAACAGTGATAATGTGTTTTGAGTGATAACTCTTAAAATAAATTTCTCGTTAGTGGTTCGTTGTATAGTTTCACTCTGTGATTCTGCGGCGGGCCATAATAATTCGCCAGAGACTAGACCGGTTGAAATTTCCGTCATAACTCCTAGGAGTGTTAAAATGTGTCTACACCACAACATTTTAATGCTGAAAAACTAAAACTGTTTTAATTCGCTTAATATTTAGGCTGATGGCCTGTGTTGCCAATGCCTTCTTAAATAAAATAAAATAAACAAATCAGGTAAATCCACAGAAAATACAAACGCAAATGGTTTTATAACACGATAAGCACACTTGCGGGGACATTTTAGCAAAAATGACCTGAACCCGGGACAAATGGTAACAATATTTACTGCGACCATTACGGTCTTTTATGTGACACAAATGCTAGTTGGTGTAATCTGGAAACTTTTTACGGGAGTGTCGCGGACTTAGCGCTTTTTGCGCTGGATGTAGCAATGGTCTAAGACCTATTTTAACATTTATTTAATTGACATTTTCATTAGAAGTTTCCTTTGAATTCAAATGGCGCTCCATTGAGCCCTATATTCGGTTTTTGGTTTTTTACTCAAAAAAAATATCTTCGAGAAATGTACGAATAACGAATGAGAACGAATTGAGAACTTTACAAATTGAGAAATTGCACCAACTGCTCATAATCAAAATTTATTTATGTTCTCTGGAACTAAACGTAGAGCTCAGATTATGTTAAAATAAAGAGAAAACAGATCACGACTTAGGTATTAAGTAAGTAAATAATCGTCAAGTCGTCTGAAAGAACAGTAAGACAGCCTACATTGTACTGTTTTAATAAACTAAATTTAATCTTAATATTCACCTTTACAATACTAAGATAACCTAACCTAACCTTCCTTCCTTTCCTTCATCATAATCAGCAGCCTACTCTAGGCCACTGCTAGACATAGGCCTCTCCCAGGGCGCGCCATTGAGCCCGATCTTCGGCTCTTCTCATCCAGTCGCTGCCAGCCACCTTGCGCAGATCGTCGACCTTCCTTACCTTCCTTGAGAGCAAACCTTCCGAATGAGAAATTGAACCTGAAACTTATGCCAGAAGTTCATAAACGTTCCTAACCCAACAGCGCTGTTTTGCTATTTCACGAATATTTTAAGTAACGTCCAAAGCTCCCAGGTATAAATCAGACACACAATAGTGTCCCTATTTGCATAAACCGCGGCTTTATAAACGAAATCGCTGTCATTTTAATTTAATATTAACCGTGTCCGGTTAATTTATTTCAGATTGTTGCGAAAAATTGTTACGAAGCGGTCGGTAAATGATATCAGTGCAGTAATTTGATCACGCTGTATGACAAGCCCATCAATGAACAGGAAAAGCTTTCGGGTGTAGAGACAAGCACATTTGCATAAAATCAGATTAAAATACTCATTATTATTTAGTTCTGTCGTTTTTTGGTGCTTCTCTACCGGGTTGAGTTCTTAGGAAAAAAAATGATGTGTGACTCGTGGTCCCACTTACATTGTCCCACCATTACTCGTAGTCCCACTAGCCTGAAAATGTAGGTTCGTGGTTCCACTGCCAGTGATAGTTGTAGATTACGGATCGTGGTCCCACTCTAAGTTAAGGTAAAAAAATATAGTTTGACTTTCATTGAGAAATAAGAAATATTCTTTTTTTTAAAGAGAAAGGTAAAAATTAGTTTGACTTTATTAAGAAACAAGATATTTATAATTATTTATATAATTTATAATTATTTTTACTTCATCAGTAAACTACCCGTTAATTATGTTGGCTTTTCTATTTCCCAATTAATATTGAGTTCCTAAAATATAATATTATGATATTGTTTATGGCCAAATTAGTGGGACCAAGAGCAACTGCATTACGGCTGACTGATGATCCCACCAGACAGTGGGACCACGAGTCCATGATATCGAGATACTGTACCACTAGTGGGTCAAATTAGTGGAATCACGACTATAACCAAAAAAAAATATCTCTCCATGAATCTCTTTCAGTGAGCAATATCTGGTGTTTATAAGTTTGACGCACATGTCTGTGGCATCATAACTCAACAACCGATGATCCGATTTGGACGTTTTTATTTATTTAACAGAGTATATTGTTGAGAGTGTTCTTATGGCTAAGAACACTCTCGACAGACACACACTCCCTGTTCTTATGGCTGTCTGATACACATTGGTACAGAGGTTTCCAGGATCTTGTAGTAACTTTGATGTCTGATGAGATCCCTGGAACGGTAAGTTAGATGGTTCGAGTATGAGTTCGAATGCTTAGCACCATGGTGACCTGATCTGGAATCTTGAGGACCTGATGACCAGGAGAAAGTAAGGGCATCTCCACAATGGTTAGTCGGGATAATGTAACTTATTCAGCTTAAAGGGATGTTCTTTAACTAAAATACAGGATCCACATCGGACCTAAGGGTTTTCAAAGTAACTAATCTACAAGGCTATATAATGTCGGTTATTATTTTAATACTCGAAACTTTCTCGTTCATAATAAGGTTGCGACTCAACTCGAAACATAAAAGCTACGGCACTCGCCTCTCTCGAGACTTGCATAGTCTCGAGCATATTATCTGACAGAATGGAATAAGGCGTAATGAAGGTAGAATAACCTAAGGAATAGCGGGTCCAATTAACAGCACTACCTCCATTAGCCGGTAAGACGTGCTTTACCGGCTATAACCGGCTATAACGGCCCATAACCGGATCCCGGGCGTTGAGAACAGACTAATCCGGACAAATGAGTCGCGAAAGATGACATTCACTCGCTAATTGGAGTCCAGAGTTAAGTGGGTTGCTTGCTGTAGGGTCTGGGTATTTTTGAAATATGTAGGCACCTAGGAAGATAGACAAAAACATAGTAACCTATTTTTTAGAGAAATTAGAGCATTGGAATATGATAGGCTGGGCCCGTTTTTGAAGAAATTAAGAGCGGGGAAAATAGGAAAAATATCAGTTATAGGCTATAATCACCTTGGATATCGGCAGCACCGCCTGGGAGATACCATAGTCTTCAGTTCAGGCCAAAGCAAGTGATTTTTGCGATTAACTCGCGCACGGGTGCAACCTATGTCAGTATTGTATTTTGTTCAGTAGACCACTAGATAAAGGTGGGTACGATCTGTCAAAAATCTCCGATTAAATCTCAACCTTGCCTGTGCAATATGGTATATTTCAGATTCTCAAATTTTGACGTTTTAGGTAGATTGACCTGTGATCTACTGTACCAAGTCATCACTAATCCCACCATTAGGTGAGATATACTAATACGGTATTCTGTATACTCAGAGAAAATACTTAATAATACTCCGAACCTCTTGTTTAACCGTGGCTAGGCGCAAATAAGAGTTTAGTCAAAAACCTCGAGTAAACTGAATTTAACAACCAACATCCTCCGAAGTTTCTTTGTTCGACTCAAAGTTGTACATCAAGTTTCGTAACAATCATGTTGAAAACTCCAAAACTCATGCCAGCAGCATTAATCTCCCGTGATGGTGGTCGATTTAACTTGCCAACAAGTCGGTAATTTTATATGTATGAGTGAGTTATATGACGAGCTTATTATATATACGAGTAATGAAGGGACAACGGGAGCGTAATAATGGCACCCACCAAAATGCAGTACAGTGCTGGGACCGAAAGCGCTTATCAGCGTTAATCTTCTGTGATGGTGGTCTATTTAATTTGCTAACAAGTCGATAATAATCAACGAGCTTATATGGAGCTTATTCTGGAGGAACAACGGGAGGTAATAACATCCACCAAAGGGTAGTAAAGTGCAGGAATAGAAAGCGCTTACCTGAAACCTATTTTACAGAATAGGCATGTATTGGAATTGTATAATAGAAAAAAATATGTTTTTGGGGTTATTTTTTTATTTGGGACTGAAAAGCGTTGGAGTGTAACAAATCAAATTCGTAGCATAATTGTAACCTTCACACATCGGAGTAGGAGGCAATGAAATGGCTGATCGTTACACGAATTTAGCCATTTCTGAGGGTGTTGAAATGCATCTAGATCCGCTTGGACCTGAGTACATTCCGAATGCGAGGGCTGCCTGTATGTCTCGCTGGAGAGACCAATATGAGGAATTAGCTAAAGTGAAGGGGTTTTGGTACAATACACTTAACTACATGCCAGCCTGGGCTCCATGGTTTGACTGTGTCAGTCTTGGTAGGGAGCTACTTGTCTTGGCTTTTAGATTACGCTCGGGTCACATTCCGTTAAATAAGTTTTTGCATTTGGTGGGAAGAGCTGCATCACCGTTTTGTACCAACTGCAACACAATAGAAGACCTCACTCACCTCCTAATGGAGTGTGACCTGGGGAAATTTGAGAGGAAAAAATTTGGCCTCAATAGGCTACAAAATGGGAGGCTCAATATTATTTTGAGTCAGCCCTTAAATATGAAACACTTACTGTTGTTTGCTAAGTTAGCTCTCAAAGTTAGGGCTGACTTTAATAATACTTGAGCTTCCCTTTCCCTTTTCTTAGTGACCCTAACGAGGCTGACATGGTCACCTTGTCGTGTACCAAAGCCTCTAAATTGAGATTAAAATATATATATAAGTCGCGTTTCTGTTGAATCCACTATGTTCACTTGAATCTCGTGGTTGGATCCATTGATGGCTCCAAGTGGACGTTTTTGTCCACCTGAGTCCATTGAAATCATAGGCTAAAAAAATACAAAAATGTTTATTGAACCAGAACAACAAGGCTATTCTTTTCAACATTGTCCTTTAACCGGTAATAAGGTCAATAATTCTGGGCTTTAGAAAAAGGTTTTTGTACCTATAGGAAAGCAAAAACACGAACAAGATATTCCAATTCGCTAACAAAGTACCAGGGCGGTAGCAACAGGAAGCACTGGATGTAGAACTCAAACACAACTCGCCGCGGGGCGGGTCAACTTGTGTTTACTGCCGCCCCGCATCCCGCGCCCGCAAACCGGTTTGGGCCCCACTAACCTTAAGCTGGGACTGCATGCGGCGGTTCCAGCGCCGGTTCGGTTCGCTGTAGCCCTCCCCCCACTTACGAAATCGCGCTTCATGATTGGATGCAGCGAATCAAACAGGAACAGAATCGGCCTCGTGTAGTCCGAGGCTTAGTTTTTTAAGGAAATCTGATTATACCTAGGAAACTAGATTTCATTACACCTCCTCATAAAGGGCATCTTTTCATGCTTGGAAAATTGCTCATAGATACAACACTAGTGCCGTTATTCGTTTTACATATAAGTAAATGAAGTGACCCCCGACTTAAATAATTAAAATCCACCAGAAATCTCCAGTCTTCATAAAGTAGATGTTTAGTTACATAATAAAAAAATTATTTAACTTTTATAATTAGTTAAGTATTTTTATAATAATAATCTTGGATGAAAGAAAAAATAGTATTCATCCTTATAGTAAAAAAAATATGAAAATGAATTAAGGTAAATATTTACACACCAGGAACCCAATTCCACTCTTTTCATCCACCTTTAACTACAAATCGTATTCTGCTAACACCATGCTAATATATTATTATGATCGGACAGATCGATCGTTGGCTTGACCGAAACGTAACGCTTCATGAATAATGGCATACGAAAAATGTTAGGTCGCTGTAATTTACTTTATATTGAAAATATGTCTATCTACCTATCTTTCAGCCCGTGTCTGTCTACTGCTGGACATAGGCCTCTCCCAGGGCGCACCACATTACTCGGTCCTCCTCCTTCCTCATCCAACCATCGCCAGAAACCTTCTTCAGGTCGTCGGTCCACCGTACAGGGAGGCGTCCCACACTGCGCTTTCTTGTATGCGGTCCCCACTCTAGAACTCGTCTACCCCAACGGTTGTCGGTTCTACGACAGGCATGGCCAGCCCATTGCCACTTCAACTTGCTAATCATATGAGCTATTGTTTATTGTTTATTTACATATTTCATAACATCACTAACAGTTTTACCAATCGTGTGTTACATGTCAAGTTATATTATAGGTACATAGCATTCTATTTTATATTGGTACTGAAGTAGGAGGAGCGGTCATTTCAAAATACCGTCGGTAACTCGCGTTTTGCGACAGAACTTATGTTGTATTCGTAAAATTGGGCCCCTGGTGTTATGTGAAATGTTGTGTTATAAAACCATTTAACAGCTCTTAAATTACAAATTTGATTGGAAATAATTATACTTTTATCATTCCTACTACAGCTTATGTGGTTTATTCTTATTTTATGACTTTGGAGTACAGTGGAAATTGGAAGACACATCAAGCTATACTCGATGGAACCCTGTCGCAATAAGTTTAAGTTAAGATTCCTGGACATTCGTTTAAATGTGTCAAATACATTAAAGCGACAAACGGCCTGATGAGTCTTCCACTGTTCCTACTTTGAAAGGTAATAAGCATTAACAGTAACATCACACAATGCGATCAGGTTATGCAACCAAAGGCCAATTATTCGAGTAATAAACGATAGATATTAATTAACCTAACACCACTCAACTCGCTCAACGGTTATAAGCCAATTACTTGATTAACTGCTTCCGGTAACTGCATTAATGATAATTTGTCTAATAATTATTGTATCAGCTCATTTATTCTAAATAACTGCAGGTAATTAGGTCCTGTAGGATTTTAAACAAAAAGAAGGTAGAGTCGTATTCAAAATATTTGGCAAAGATTTTGAAATTTACCTATAGGTACCTATTGATTCTCGCTAGAAGACTTCTATGAGAACCGCATCTGTCTGTTGACGCATGCGCTGTAGTGTTAAATGCAATGTCACACCGGTTTCTTTGGATCGTGGTCATTCTATGGACTTAATCACATAGAACGACTCTATTTGACATTGCTTTCGGCATTAATTTCACGAACTAGTTATCTCAGTGTGCAGGTTTCCTCACGATGTTTCCTTCACTGTTAGTGCCGACGTAAGTCTTTGAAAAAGGAGTAGGGTAAACCGATAGTGATTGCTTAAATAGCAACTTATTTTTAAATAGTCTGTGGATATTAGTCATTGAGTCAATCTAATATAATGATCTGCTGAAGCGCAGAGTTTTTAGAATTCCGCTGCCACATGTGAGAACGGTTTTCGCTAAACGGTTTGGAAACTACCGAAACGCGTTCATATACAATAAAATTATAAAACATTGAAATATTAAAAATATTTCCGCGAAAGAAGCAAAAGCTAAAATTCAAAGATGGTTACTCACGCTAACCTATGATGAAACCGAAAATATTGTTTCGCGATCGCTCTATCACTGACTTCCACGGCACACTTGACGGCACTCACCATGAATATCCTCCCTCTTTCACCAAACCACATTATACACTCATCCACACACACACTCACCTTAAGACACCCTAGCACACTCACGCTCATCGTCGTACAACACCCCATAGTTAATTACTTTCTTATCCTTATTTCTGTTTATTTTAATAAATGTATAATATAAATAAGTAATAAAATTAATATAAAATAATAATAATTAAATTTCCCATAAATAAATATATCTTAGTATAAATTGATGTAATTATTAGATAAGATTGAACCGGCCTCCGCGATACAGGCTGCTGCCTAGTGCGGAGTCCTATATTAAAAAAAAAACTCTAGACGATTCGACAGTAACTGAGCAGTTATTGAAAAAACATAGTAACAACGATATAAATTAAATAATCTATAAATAAATAATAATTTGAATATAAAAACGAATTTTTATGATAAAATTTTTTTAATAGCCGTTTTCCGTAGCAAAAATTTAAGTTCTTATTTTGACATTATTCGCAATACGCAACACATTTACGTTATATGTATGGCATCTATCTAAAGGTTGGTCCCAAATTGTATAATGTAAAGTCCAAAGTTTGCTAAGTAACTAAAGACAGCCAGAATATAACATAACCTTATCTTTTGTAGTCTGGTAAAAAGACATTATTTTTGTCCTAAATTAAGTTATAACTTTGAATGAACAGCTGTAAAGTACCCGCTGTAAAATTTTACCATTAGGGTAAATACCGTTACAGTAAATTTTACTGTTACCGCTAGTGTGATGGCGGCATTCGGAGCCCGTAAACACTATGATAACGGCTGCGCATTTATGACGATAATAGCGATATGTTTTAGGATTCATTCCGAACGTACCGCGCAGTAATGTCCACATTAGGGACATCGGAAACTTTGTTCTCACCATGGAACATGAACGCATTGCATTACGTTTCAAGCACAACGGTACGTCATCTTTTTAAAATATTTAGTTTTACGACTCTGGGATCCAGACCTTTTGAGCCATTCTGTATATTATTATTTTTCTTCAGCTTTTCTTTCATTCTTGTATTCTACATTTGGTTGGACATATACTCTAATCTGTGTTCTTGATTCTTCTAACGGAGGGTTACCATTAATGGATGCCAGCACAAAGTTTAACCATAAAAATACCTATATTTCATCATTTTTAAATTATTAATTATTAAATGATTAAATTAATTATGTTCACGCATTTGCACATCGAAATATTTGTATTAAATATTTTTGTTATTGCAAGACTAATAAAACATAAGTTACAAACTTGATAAAAATGGTAACCCGAGTGAGGTACCATTGTGCGTCATGCAAACCGTAGCTGTTTTGCCTGGTGAAGAATGAACCGTCTTCTTGTGCCATAGTTCTCACTTGGTGCTTTTGGTAGAGACTGGATGCTGAGAGCCGATGATTGAGATCACTGGCACTTACCTGGGGAGCAGACGAGCAAACGGGCCACCTGATGGTAAGTGGTCACCGCCGCCCATAGACATCTCAACTCACTATAATGTTCTTAGAGGGTTTTCGATGCGCTGCTAACCTTGAGGACTTGGATGAGGTGCCTCGTGTGCCGGTTATTTCTGCCTTAAAGCAGCAATGCTTTGCATTGCTGTGTTCCGGTTTGAAAGGTAAGAGAGCCAGCGTAATTACATGCACATGCCAAACTATTTCCTCAAGGCTAGTAGCACATCGAAAACCCTTTAATAACGTCTATGGCGACGGTGACCATCAGACGGCTCGTTAGTATTGGTTGTCTTCAAGCTTAGTAAACGATGAATAGCATTTTATGGTTTTCAGAGATCCAATCCCTCGAAAATATTCCGATCTTTATGGGTACCAATTTTCCATTGTTTCATTTAAACCAATAAATTAAAAAGACATGAATATACTCGTACTCGTATAAGGATAGAACAATATACTTCGACAATTCTAAGATTCCGTCACACACAACCGGCTATTCGAAAACTCGTGAATCTGCTTAAAGAGTTATTGGGGTTCAGGGGCCATAAGATGTCGACCACAAATCCAGGGTCCTGTCAATTTACACCCGGCCACGGACCCGGATATTTATGCCCGGCTATCAATGTCAAGTGATTTAGGTGTTTGTTATTCAATGGTTATTAAATGGTCCGTCATGAGGTTTAGGGTTTAGGTTAGATAGATAGATTAATAAATACTTTAGCACACAAGAATTAGGGGAGATATAGTCTTGAAAGTGTAAGTGTTAATTGTAAGTAGTTTAGAGTTAGCATCGGACTACACGCGATAAGGTTCTTTTTTATTAGTAGCAATTATTTGGAGGGTGGAGGGGGGGTTATGTGTTGGTCATTTGTACCACTTTACACGAAAAAATAACCCTGTTACTCGTATGAAAGTTTTCCATACTAAAGAAGAAAAAAACTCTATTATTTTGAGCCTTGGTGGCAATAAACTCATCCATGTCGTTATGAATGAAAGGAGTTTCATTTATGCTTCTTATTTCAGTATTAGAATAGCAATAATTCATTTATTTGTAGAATTTTCAAACCAACAATTTTGACGATTTTCACGAAAATTTATTTTAAAATATTTTTTTTTGCCCATTCGTTATTGTTATAACCTATAATGACACCCTAGAAATATTTGCCGCTTATAAAATAGGACACTATTATTATTATTATTATTTATTAATGAGCAGGCAGCATTAAGCTGATGCGGCCATATCTAAGCTGGTGTATTGTTCACTATATAAGCTTTCCCCCCACTCTAAATCAGTGCTTCGTGATTGAATTGACCGATCCGAACCGGTGCTAGAACCAGACTACGAGTATTTGACTTTGTTGGTTGCGATGACGTATAGAAGATTATGGGAGGGTATAAGAAGATTATGGGACCGAATAACAACGTAACACAAGCTCCAATACAATAGGTCGTTGACCCGATCCTGTGAACCATGACTTCTATACTCAGAAGAACGTTATTCAACGCTATAATCTTAAAGCGTGAGCTTAGCTTGCTTATTCTCTTTAGAGACTGGTAAAGTAAGGTAGGTTTATTTTTACGGGACAACATTTAAGGAGTCATTTATATAGGTAGGTGCTAAGGTGTATTTATGATGTTACGGGTATTTTTATGGCAAGGGATTAGGGAGTAAGAGAATTACGGAAAATTGAAGCAAACTTACGTTTAAATTATTGAAATAATGGGGAAAAAAACAATTTTTTTTGGTGGAAATGCGTACCGTAACTTCAGGAATTTAAACAGGGTTAATAAAACGTCCAGTCGTTCTATGTGATTAATTCCTTAGATTGATCACGACCCTCAGCAATGAGGAACATGACTTAGAAGAAGAAAAAAACGTAATGATGTAACAAAAATGTTTTTTTTTTCGATTTGCTGCTCTTGTTGTCTTTGCGATCTAACCCCCCTTAACTCCTTATCCCGGTAATACGGGACAGCGGAAGGTAGCTAGGGTGCCTCTAGACAATCTTAGTGAACGGCAAAACGTAGACTATTACACTTGCAATGAGTTTATACTTGTGTGTTTAAAGTACTTACACTTATGGGGTTAGGAGCACAAATATTTCATAATGCAGCTTTACTGCACGATCATTTCGTGTTAACTACACAGTACACTATACATACTGAAATAAAATATCTGTTTATCACTTGCACTTTACAGGATGATTCTGTACCAAATATGTATCTCATTAATGGCAGCCGTGATCATTCTATGGACGACTGTTTTGGCAGATTTAATGAGGTGGTCTGCCAGTTATTCCCATTTTACACACTGGATCTGAGTGTGCAGGTGTTCTCGCGATCCGAAAACTCATTCCCGTTAAACACGCCTGTGCATAAAGTTATCGCAAAAGTTTAATTTATACATGAAAGCGATCATCCCACTCCCACATGGGATCTTAGCCCACTACAACACCTACGCTCAGACTAAATGTAAGCTACCGTAAGAGCGTTGGTGGCACAGTGGCTAGGGTACCGGACTCCCATGCGGGAGGTCCGGGTTCGAAACCGTGCAGAACCATGTACCAATGAGTTTTTCGTATTTTTCGAAGTCTTACGTACATTTACCGACTGCTCTAACGGTGAAGGAAAACATCGTGAGGAAACCTGTATGTATGAGGAAATTAAAAGTTTTCGAAGGCGTGTGAAATCCACCAGTTAGCACTGGGCCCGCTCGGTGGATCATGGCCCGTACCCTCTTGTACAAGGGGAGGCCTGTGCCCCAACAGTGGGTGATAGGCTGATGATGATGATGAATTTAGAGTTAGCAGCACACGCGTCCGGTTCCAGCCCCGGTTCGGTTCGCTGAAAAAACATCGTGAGGAAAACTGCATACTGAGATGACCAGTGTGTAAAATGGGGATCCCCTTTTGTGCCTACCGCACAAAAGATCCTCAAGGGTTCAAGTGCCGCTGGGTTATTCCCGGCGCCCTATCATATGATATGATAAGATAAGCTACTGTACATTATACATTTTATTTCGAGAAAAAGTTCACATTTTGCGAGAATCTTCTCATTTTTAATTTTACTCACTACATCTACAGACCCGATTGTAATTTGACGGAGCGAAGTCCGAACGGAACCCTCTATCATTTAGGAAATAATTTGTTAATTCCGTAGCCGTTTTTCGAAGCTGAAATATTTGGGTGCCGATTCGTTCCGCGCTGTTAATCCTTAATGACCCACTAAAATTAACTGATTGTTAAATTAAGTGTGTAATTTTGTTTAGAATTCGTTTCGCATTGTTTGTGAATTCGGAGTTTTGTAGTTCAGGACTTGATTTGTAGTGTTGAAGCTAATTCTAGTCAGAAAGAAGGTAGGTAATCATTAGGTTTTAATTGTAGTTTGTTTGTTTGTAGTATCTTTATTGTACTAATATAAAATACACAGAAAATAAAAAACATATGTACAAAGGCGGGCTTAACCCATAGGGACCCTTTCAGCCAAACTCAGTATTCGATACAATTATAGTTCGCTCTTAACATCCGAACTGTCTATTTTTTAGGGATCCGTACCCGAAGAGGAAAACGTCCGTCCATCTGTCACGCGGGTCTAGCGCCTAAACGGAATAAGATACACACTTCATAATTTCACATAATAGTTATGTATTTATTAACCAAAATCCGAATATCAACTCTTTAAAATTGTGTAAAATAGTTTTTAGAAGGGGTCTCTTATAAGAAAAAGGGGCTGATAAAAAAGAAAAAAACTGTACCTTATCGTGTGGGGTATCGTTTTTGGAGTTCATCAAGTTCAGTACATATATATTATATTATATATTACACTCTTGTGTTATACTGTTTGTCAGCTCCTTACTGCATTTTAAGGCCCGGACTACACGACGACGGTTCCTAGGCCGGTTCCAGTATCGGTCGGTTCCATGGAACCGGTACTTCATATAAACTCAAACAAAAATGCGCTGTCGACTACACGTACAACGGTTCCACTTGGAACCGCGCTCAAGCGCAACGCATGAGTTTGAATGCAGTCGACTACACGGCCGGTACCGGTACCTGAACCGAACCGACGTCGTGTAGTCCGAGCCTAAGTTACATAGTTTTAAAATATACAACTCTATAAAATACCGGTTACAGCGCCTGATTAACAATGCAAATTAGTAGCAATCTAACTAGAAGATCAAGCCCTAGGAATAGGATAACCAAAGCTTAGTTAGTCCACCTTTGGAGAAATTGGTCGTTGGCTTTGTTTCGTAATTTGAATGAGGTTTATTTTTGCGTAATAAATAGCTTCGGAATTCGTTTTAAATTAGGAAATTACGTGAAATACATTCACATTTGATTGGGTGCTTAACATTTTTGGTCGCTACGGTTAAATTGTTTGCGGTGGACTCTGCAATGTGGTTTTGTGCTGTAAAGTATGTGTCAAATAACATATTTTTCTATTTAATTTTCCATGTTTATTAACGATAGCATAGTGATACTTACCCATTTATACTGTATAATATATAAGGTCCTTTTTTATTTGTAGCAAATATTTGGAGGGCGGTATGTGCTGGTCATTTGTACCACTTTACACGAAAAAAATAACCATATAAAAATAAATGTTACTTGTATGAAAATTTTCCATACTAAAGAAAAATAAACCCCATTATTTTGCGCCTTGGTGGCATAAAATCTTCCGTGTCGTTATTAATGAAACGAGTTTCATTCATACTTCTTATTTCAGTATTAGAATAGCGATAATTCATTTATTTGTAGAATTTTCAAACAAACTATTTTGTCGTTTTTCTCGAAAATGTAATAAGTAAAAAATTTTTTTTACCCTGTCGTTATTGTTATATATAACCTATAGATGACACCCTAGAAATATTTGCCGCTAATAAAATGGGACCCTATATACTTAATGTTACTTATGTTCACAAACAAATGATTGATTGATTTTTTCTTCTGTCGAGTCAAGTCACGAATCCAGCTTCTATATTCTCTTGCTAGACCATTTATATTCAGATATCTGGACTGTTTTCACTACAGTAACTACAGTATTCCTGAATGCCAGCCTCAATAGTCCCAGTCCGGGGGTATTTACCTACCCCATTTATCATTTAGCTCTGCAATGATAGTGGTAATGGCTAATAATGTACACTACACACACATTCGCGGGGACCCTCATCTATCATCGGATTAAGTTTATCCCCCTCTATATTATTTTTATTCGTCCTCTGGGACGGATAGTGTCCATTTGGACGGTGCACAAAAGGCGAAATGACACCCTGTATGTTGTGTACACGCCATATTCACGTAATGGCGGTTGCGAAAAAACAGCGCCATAAATGGTTTATTTAGCAATTACTGAGGTCGGGTAATGGGTATTTTTACATAGAGTTGGACTGTTATCTCATTAAAATTAAAAATGCTTTTGGACGATTTTGCGTATTGAATATTTTGCGATGCGACGCTTATTCTACGATAATCCTATTCGGCATAAATGAAATGAACTAATCATAGTTTGTGCTACGTGGTAAAGCTACGGCGTAGCTATTATCCGTAGCGTATTTGTCACCCTTCTTCTTTCGAGTTGATGATCCGAACTAAATTTTTCCCGACCAGAAGGCAGCCACATCGATAGCCCTCTGGTTGGCCTCGAACAGATCCTCCTGTGTGCAGGTGGTCGGACACGCGGGACAGCAGAGCAAGCTCCATGGTTTGAGAGGAGTCACTAGACCCACACTTTACTTGATCGCTGGAAAACCCCCATTTGTGAAGATTATCTCCGCAACAGCCAACCTGGGTTCGCAGGCGATTAAGCGTTTTCCAGGTTGGTCACGGGAGTTTGAAACCCGGTGGTAGGTCTTCTATTGTCATCACTTCACCCTGAAAATAATGGTATCTAAAGGTAATGTTTCGAGTAATGACTTAAACTTTACTTACGTATAATTAAATGATGCATTTTTTTTACATGTTTGTTTTGTCTTTAGATAACATAGTTACACTTTTCGTTACACTTAGACACGTCAAGGAACAATTATTATCCGTTATATTATAACCCATCATAAAGCACAAATGGCACTGCAGTCAATATAATAATGAAAAGAATATTAAATAGAAAATGTGTTTACTCCTTTTTATGAATACTACTTACAATCTAATAGCTGCTGTAAAGGGGCATTGTCAATTAAGTTTTAAATATCATTCAAATTATTACAAGGTATTAGTAAGAAAGCATTGTCAAAAATAAAAATATGGCTGATGCATAAGGCATTCTCAAATAGGAATGTAAATTATGTTATAATAGGTTTGTACACAATTTAAAATTTAAAATAAAGGACATAGGCCCTTAATGCGTTCAAAATGTTTCTGATTTTACTCGATATATCGGCTAAAAACTTACTTTAAATACCTATATTTCATCACAGTCTAAAATTTTAACAACAGGTCGGTAAACAAGGATATGTTGGCGTGGCGATCCATAACCGCGCATTAATCACGCTAAGCTCAACCGTGTTTATTTCTGCGTCCCAAGAGACGTTTACGCCGTTCGGTCCTGCTCACGTAGCATTTTGCTTAATTTTAGATTAACTTGTAAACGAAAACAGCCTTTACGTTCTGCATCCAGTCCAGTAAAAGGTACTATATTAAAATGACCCAGTGTATCATAATGGCGAAAGTATGGGAATGTCCAATGTTTTGAGAATGTTCAATGAATTGTTAAATTATTAATTTATTCTATGTGACAAGAAATGTATACTAATTTATATAGGTAATTTATGTGTTATGTAATGATTGTATGCCAAATACTTACTTGAATTTAATGAAGTTAACTCTAAAATATTTGCATGCCAAAGCTGACGAAATATGTGATACCCAATAATTAAGATTTGTCATCCAATGTACCATATTTCTAGCGAATAAATAATTCATACATGCTTCATGTTTCAGAATGTCCAATGTATCAGAATGTTCAATGTATCTTGTATCGAAATGACTATGTATTAAGATGTCTTACCAGACGCATTACGCATTTTAATGCCTTAAAATGCGTACACGTGAAAAGAGTGCGTGCTATTAAAAAAAATGCTTTATACAATAGGTACCAATATTCTTCTTTAACCACTACAACTAGGCTAAAATACCTATGCTAGGAGTTGTTCACCACAGTGGTCCGAAGGTGGATTCGGTCCGGCAACGCTTGCGCCCAACTTTTGAGCCTTTGTCGCTATGTTTATTTTCTTTAAAAAATCACCATTAATAACCTGTAAATTACCAGTAAAGGTGTTTTCACACGGACTTACAAAAACCTGCCGTGCGCGTTTTGTTTATAAACAGCTGTGGTATGAGCGCTATTCAAATTCAAATTCCGAAGAGATTTAGCCCCGTTCCGGCGGCCCGCATCGCCGGATCAGCATTTACGGGAAGTTTTTGAAAATGGAACACATTTTTCATGTAATTCTTTAAGCTTAGTGAAATTGTTGTCGCTGCCGTTAGATGAGTCTGTGAATAGTATCTATTAATTAAGAAATATTTTTTGAAGAAGATTTCCAAGCATTTTTTAATTTTTATATCAATTGTCAGTGTTTCTATATCGACGGTGACAACTTACCATCCGTCTGCCTGTCTATCTTAGCTAAATAAATAAGACTGCTTTTCCACCAAAGCTGTGCGAGGAAGCGAAGCGATGAGCGAGGAAAAAATCCGCCAATAGCATCGCTCCATTTTAATCATCACGTGATATGACGTGATAATGGCGGGATCCTATTGGTGGATTTTTTTGGTGCTCACCGCCTCGTTTCCTCGCACAGTTTTGGTGGAAAGGTACACAAGGCTAGTGAAATTCTTATCTACGAGTACCTACTTAGTATTATAGATCTTACGAACGTTATTTCTTCGCATTACTGTGGTGTAACGTTTTCGTGTGGGAACGCCCTAATGCAACTTAAGCTGAACCAACCGAGCACAAAATCCTAGTGGACAAATTGAAAAACAACCACAACGCACCGCAGGGCCAGAGTGCTAACAAACGTTTAGACCTATTCACATGGTCGCACTCAGGGACGCAAAGGGCCACGTGTAAATAAACTTTGGTGTCGAAGAAAGCGAAGACAAATTGAAACATCGCACTGCAGGATGGTAGATGATACTCTAACAAATATTTATACATAGGACCACACTTAGTGCTGCAAAGGCGATTTGGTGGAATATTTAAAAAATTAATTAAAATTAATTTTTTTTATTCATAAGCTTATATAATACTACAATACAATACAAGTAGGTAGGTCTCTATTTACAAAAATCAACACCTGGCACCTGCACTAGTCAACGGCTGTCTTGCAGCATGCCAGTCCTTCCTAAGATAGCCAGCGGGATATGATACTGTGTGTGTACAGGGGTGAGGGTGTATGAGATTGTGTGGGGTGGTGTTTGTGTGTGTGTGTGTGATGTGAGAGGTTAACAATGGCCATGATAAATTATCACTTAACGTAATACATCTATTAGCTCTTCCGTTTCAGCATAGTCCTTCATAGACAGCCAGGCAGAAAAAATGAATTTGAATTTCAGGACTAAAAATTGTATTGTATTGTATTTGTATTTTTTTTTATTCAAACACAAGTTAATAGAAGTACCTTAAAAAAAGAAAAAAAATGAAAAAAAAGGATTAATAATTCAAAGCAGTGATGGAGTAATAACAAAGAAAATAGGAGGGAAACTTAGAAATCAAATAACTGCGGGGTCACCCAGAGTCTAGTTACTATGACTGAAGTAAAAATATGGGCGGTTCCCATTAGTCCAACGGTTTTCGAGAAAGTCCACTGAAAGATGAATTCATTGTCTTCAAAGCGGCAAACTGAACCGAGTTTTTCTGAAAATTCGCGTGGACCCGGTCTTTTCCTAGCTCCGTCCCTGCCCATGCGTAATACTTCCGAATTCTCGTTCCGTCCATCCGTGTTCGCCCCGGAATAACACAGATCGGTTACGAAACACAATGGCGGCTGTTCCGGCGAATCTATTCCGCCCCTTAATCCAGAAAGGTCGCTGGGAGCCATTCAATAACCACTTAAGAGTGGCCACGATTGTACCGGACCTGATAAGAGTGGGGACACGATGGGGCCGTGTTCCAATTGGGGCGCTTTTTGTCTAGAAATGCTTGTTTGTGTAGTGAGTTGGCTTTTGATGTTTTATCTTTGACTTAAGAACGCTTAATCAAAATCCTTACGTTTCAAAACCATTTTTGGTAGTAAATATAGCTATGTAAATAAATATTATACCAAAATAAAGACTATTTCCTTAGAAATAATCCATGGTCGAGAAGGTCTTTTGAAGTACTTAATGTGTGTTTATGCCATTTTTAAAGAATATGTCATGCATGATAATGATAATAATTATACGTACAGATAAACACAATGCGTTTAGTGTGTGGCAAAAAACGGAACTATAAGTATAGTAACAGAATAAGAGCGTCGGTGGCACAGTGGCTAAGACACCGGACTCCCATGCAGTGTCATGTACCAATGAGTTTTTCGTATTTCTCGAAGACTTACGTACATTTACCGACTGCTTTAACGATGAAGGAAAATATCGTGAGGAAACCTGCACAATGAGATAACCAGTGTGTTAAATGGTGTTGGCACAAAAGATCCTCAAGGGTCGAAGTGCCGCTGGGTTATTCCCGGACCTTATCATAAGGTTATCCCCTATCATAAGATAAGATAATAGTAACAGGATTTTCATAGCTACTAGCGCCACCCCTGAAAATCGTCACAATTCTGTTCGTCTGTAATTGGGTAAACATAAATGTCATATATTGACAAGCGGCAAAACTATGGGAAACTGTTACGTAAACTTCTAGAGGGGGTGTGGAACGGCAGCGGAGCTGAATTTTGACACTAAACATCTAGGGACTGAATATACACCCTAATATTTATTTAGTAGTTAAAAATGTGTTACTTACTATATTTATTTATCAGGCACAGCGATTCGAAGTGGATTTAGGTCATGGGCGCCGGCAGAATTATTCTGGGACCCAGCGTCTGGCCTAGACTGACCTCGTCACTACGATATTCGTAGATGTTCTTAACTTTTTTGTATTTGCAATTGCATCTCCTTGCACTTCCCTTCCGGCACCCATTATCGTGGCTTCCGATACTGCAGAGCTCCATCACTCTCTCTCCTGTTTGTCTCATCACTTTCGACCCAGTTGTCCGTTCGTAGCTCCCACAGATCCTTTTCTATTTCATCGTTTCAGCTTTACCTAGGACACCCAACCAGCCGTCAATAGCTGGGGCGTTCCACGTATGCTCGTTTCGCCGTGCGTCCTCTTCCATATTCGAGACTTTCTCCGAGCCATCGAATTCGCCAAAGAAAGTGTTTGTATTGTTTCAATATTGTGGGCATCTAGAGAGTTACTTACATGAAATCTAATATTATGATCTTGGTATTGGGTGTAATGCAGTGATTTCCTTCTATCTGGGTGTAATACGGGTGTCTTCTAGGTGATAAATGCTGTCTATTTGTTATATGTGTATTATCTGCTTGTTGATGTTTTTGATGGATTTATATTATGTATATAAATATCTAGGCCTGAAATATAAAAATAATGTGAAGTTAATAAGGATAGTAATTTCAGTGCAGGAATATCTTCAACCAGATTTGGGAAAATATTGATAGCGTGTTGTAGCGCAATATTTGGGATATTGTTTCTTCATTCTGGGCATTACATATCTCGTGATATCTTACTGGCACGTTATAGTTCCTTCTCGTGTCATCTCTATTTAGAGCTATGGCATAGAAAGGGATAGCATGTGTACGTGGTGTACCCTTTTTGGCACTGTACCACACCTGATGTTTTGTGCTACATGTATTAAACTTTGTATACTTCTGTATTCTGGTGTTTACAGCGCTAAATAAACGATTTCAATTTAAATAAATGAATTTTATGAAGACGTTTCGAGTAACTGACGGTTTGTCTCCCAGTCTGAACACCCGTCTATTTGACACTACAGTAATTTTTCTTTGGCACGAAAGGAGCTTAGCTCAATACAATCTCTGTGCGTCCGTCCAACCGTGCTTCTTTTATAATAAGAACGTTTCAATTTATGCAATACCTCTTTATTTGAACCAATGAAGTGAATGGATCGGATGGAATGAAGTCCGTCGGACTCAATCGTTGCATTTCCTCTTTGGAGCGCAGACCGATTGGAAGTGGTTATTTTGTTTGTGTAAAGGCACTGTACCTCATTGCACTTTATAAATAATTGTGCATTCGTCTATTTAAAATCTATTTTCACTTCGGTGGCGATGAATTTCTGTTATCTCTGTTACGTAGTTTCGAAAACACGAGTTGTTAAAGAAGAAGTTATACTATCGTAACAATGATTCTTAGTCTAATCGTGAGCAATGGGAAAGTGATCGATCGTGCAAGTTGGGCGGAGTCGTTAGACCATGTCAGAGACATACGGGCGGCCTGAACAACCCTGACTTTTTTCGCCAAAGGCCACTCACACGAAAAAGACAGAAAACATGTAGACTGCAATTTGAAACTCGGTTCGCCAATCAAAATACGATCATACGCGACACTACAGATCGATTTTCCAGGCAACTAATAACAGATACATAGAAACGAGTTACAGATGCTTTTATCTTTTATTAGCCGCTGAACAAGCCGACCATATTGGCAGCACAAGTTTTGATATTAAGGGTGCGCAAACGGGCGGCTCGACCGCTCGAACTTGTGTGTAACTTTACTTTTCGTCATTTGCAAGAAACGTCCTTAATTGAAGGTTGCCTGGAAGAGATCGCTCTTAGCGATAAGGCCGCTTAAATTGTACTTCACTATTTCCTTTTCTATAATAAGAATAGTTTATTTGTGCGGTAAGATTACAATGGATTCATAGTCCATACATCAGTAGGAACTTAAGCATATGTTATATTAAACTAAATAAAACTAGTGAGCAACCAGTTATCTTACAATAAGCGCTGACCTCCGAACTAGGAAGTTCCTGTGTCTCGGAGGACAGATCTCTTCTGTGACCAGTGGAAATGAACATGTAACAGAACATGCGAAAATAGAAAAGTGACAAAATTTTTTTTTTGTTTTCTATTTGTGCAATAAAGTGTATTTTATTTTACTTAAAGCTTCCTTAAGTCATTTATTTAGAGTTAGGGCACAGAAAGAGATAGCATGTATTTAAGATTTTAATCCTGGACTATATGCGTCCGGTTCCAACCCCGGTTTGGTTCGCTTCATAAAATCACGAAGCGCTGATTTGAATTGAGACGGTGGGCGAAACGCTTGTGATTCGTTGCAGCAAATCGAACCGCGAGCATGTAGTCCAGACCTAATTTTAAGGACGTATCGGTATAATTGACGGTTATTATGTTAATCTTAATCCACAGCGACCAGACCAGTAAGTACCTATTAAACCTCACATTGTCGTGCACAGCGGTGCACAGTAGCGAAATATATAGGGTTCTATTTTATTAGCGGCAAATATTTCTAGAGTATATTGAGAGTATATAGAGAGTACTATCATCTATAGGTTATAACAATAACGATAAGGCGTGAGCGATGGTGGCACAGTGGCTAGACCATCAGACTCCCATGCGGGAGGTCCGGGTTCAAAACCATGCAGTGCCATGTACCAATAAGTTTTTCGTATTTCTCGAAGGCTTACTTACATTTACCGACTGCTCTAACGGTGAAGGAAAACATCGTGAGGAAACCTGCACACTGTGATGACCAGTGTGTAGAATGGGGTAGGCACAAAACATCCTCAAGGGCCGAAGTGCCGCTGGGGTTATACCCCGGCCCTCTTTACTAGGTATACGTACCTAATAAATTTGCTGTATGCAGCAAAGTCTCTGTTAGTTGACCTCAGTGAATGGTATAGACACTCTCTCAGACCCATAAACCCAATTGTTATCATCACAAGGAAGCTAAAGCCAGCTACATATTGTCATCCATTTTAATATAAAATTATAACGGAGATTTGACCACATAATCGTGTTGTGTCCCGCAACCAGCGCTCCATCTAGCATGTTAGGCGAGACCTGAAAACCAGCGTGTCGCTGAGGTCTCGACCATTTCATTCTACACATAGGTCAATGCGTGTTATATATATATATATATATATATATATATATATATATATATATATATATATATATATATATATATATATATATATATATATATATATATATATATATATATATATATATATATATATATTGTTTATAGGTTAAAAAATTAGAATAAAATAACAATATTGTACCTTTTAACTCATGTGTGAATGAATAAATACTCTTTTATTTTATTTTATTTTATTTATTTATTTATTATCAAAAGATAAATAACGATAGGGCAAACAATTTTTTTTTATGTTTAAGTAATTTTAGAGAAAAACGAAATTTTTTTTGTTTTAAATCTATCAATCAATCATTTATTCGTGAACATAGGTAACAATAAGTAGATATTAGTATACAGTTTAAATGAGTAAGTATCACTATGCTCCGTCGTTTGACATACAAATATTTTAAATAATTTATTAATAAATATTCAGTCAATAATAGATAAATTAATAAAATTAAATTAAACAATTGACCAGCATTAATGTCTCCTTCGTGAGTGATGTCGCGTTAATTAAAAGTTACTAAAGCTATAAATTAATATCCTGTTTATGATTTAACTTACAATGAAAGGTGCCCAAGTGTCTGGCTCCAATTTGATTCGCTTTAAAATTGAAAAATAACCGACCCGTATTTTTTTATCGATCCAAATTCATATTTAATGGGGGAATTAATACGAATCAAATCGGATTAGTCCATTCTGCAACATGTACAAATGCAATTTCACTATGATCATACATTCGAAAACATTGAAGGGCGATTTCCACCACTAAATATGAATTTGGACCGATAATTATTTTTTTTACTACTAAACCCGCATTTGACCTCGATCTCGCCTGATGGTAAGCGACGATGAGGTCGACGATGGAGCATGCGAAACCGATAAAAATATATACGGATCGGTTATTTTTCAATGCTCTTCAATATATCTTAAAATGAATCAAATCGGAACCGGACACTTGGGGACCTTTCCTTGTTAGTGTTAGCTGTATCCATAATCAGAAATCCTGTTTAACTTATTATGTCAGATTCTCATTCAAAAGTTTCACATTACATCAGATTTTCTTATGAGTTTCGCATTAGAGAGAATTGGATGATGTAAGACGATTTAACAAATATCAAAGTGTACATAATTAAATGCTTACTTCCCGTAACAAGATTAATTGGACGTTTGGGCGATGATACTTATGACTTTTAATTTACGCTAGTATTTTCAGTACCGTATTTCCGCTGTGCTACGACGTGGGTTGCTTCAAAAATAACGTAAAA
Organism: Hofmannophila pseudospretella; assembly: GCA_947369225.1. Classification (NCBI taxonomy): domain Eukaryota; kingdom Metazoa; phylum Arthropoda; class Insecta; order Lepidoptera; family Oecophoridae; genus Hofmannophila; species Hofmannophila pseudospretella. Next base: position 12,112,117 of record OX376316.1, read on the forward strand.
GGAGTCCTTTCCTTTCCTTCCACGGCCTGCAACGCACAAGCAATGCCTCTGGTGTTGCACGTGTCTCTAGGTGACGGTGACCACTTACCACCAGGTGGCCCGTTTCCCTGTTTGTCTAAGCCTATTAAAAATATCCCTAAAAATAAGTACAAAATTACTGTTAGAAAATTGTACGACGACGGTGGATAGTAAAAATGATCATATGACATCCAGTCATTTTCAGTATTTTAGTTCAAGTTCATTATTTCAATGAAATTGAAAACGTTTATTTAGCACTGTAAACACCAGAATATAGAACACAATACAGAAGTATACAAAGATTAATACATGCAACACAAAACATCAGGTATGGTACAGTGCCAAAAAGAGTACACTAGCTCAGCATAATGCTGAGGCAAGCCACAGCGCTGATTTTCAGCTGGCCCCTCAGTGACTTCACGGACGAAGAAAGCAACAGTGTGTGCGTGTTGTGATGTATGAATGTGTTTGTTTTTATGAATACAGTATGAATACAGAAGTATACAAAGATTAATACATGCAGCACAGAACATCTGGTGTGATACAGTGCCAAAAAGGGTACACCAGCTCAGCATAATGCTAAGGCAAGCCACAGCGCTGATTTTCAGCTGGCCCTTCAGTGACTTCACGGACGAAGAAAGCAACAGTGTGTGCGTGTTGTGATGTATGAATGTGTTTGTTTTTATGAATACAGTATGAATACAGAAGTATACAAAGATTAATACATGCAGCACAGAACATCTGGTGTGATACAGTGCCAAAAAGGGTACACCAGCTCAGCATAATGCTAAGGCAAGCCACAGCGCTGATTTTCAGCTGGCCCTTCAGTGACAATATAAAATTACTAAAAAGAAACAAGCAAAACAAATAAAAAAAATAGAAAAATAATAATAATAATATGTGCAAAATAGCTACAATTTACTGATATAGTTTTTAATAGCTAACATATTTACTGATAATATAGTTTTTAATGAGAACTACAACCGTATCGTTTTCTGACCGCAGCGTTCTGACCGCAGATCTGTATCGCACACTTCGCTAGTTCAACTGCGCACTGGTTGGAGCCCGAACTTGTTCTCATTAATAACTCTCGATACCGGCTATACTTAACCTACTATAAAAGTTTATATAGGTATTCGTTTTCATTGCTGAGTTTAGGTCCATATTTATCTAATTATACTAAATTACTTGGTCTATGGCCATACGCGTAACGGAACAGGGTCTCGTCGTTGTTTTATTTTTTATTAATTTAATTCAATAATTTTAACGTAATTAATTGTTGTTCGTTTACGTTTCGTAATAGAATTATACAAATATATACAGACTTACAATGACACTTACAGACAGAATTATACAAATGGATGGAGACAAATGTATAACTGTTAGTGGTTGACTGTATTTTATATATTATGTATTTAGTAAGCTGCGACGCGGGTTACGTAGAGGAGCTACGTACGCAGCGGGAACTCTCTCGTAGGCGCCTACGAGAATACCAATAATTTTACCCATTTTGTATGCGTAAAATACAATGTAACCTTATGCGTTACTCTATACCCCCTCCCCCTCCCCCAACCTGTAATAGGACTCCTATTTCCCTGGATCCGTCCCTAGTTCTTTCAACAATGAAATACAAAACAAATACAAAACTAATTATAGCAAAATTTGATAATTAGAAAATTATGTTGACCGAAAAATCTCCTTCTCAAACATTTGTTTCCTGAGACTCATCTGCAGATGACGCCAAGGCCGAACTATCTGAACCTTCTTCGAACAATGTGACAACAAAGAAGCGGCCGTCGTCAGGGAACTTTTCGCCATACCTACCTAAATCACAATAATTGTGTAGGTAAAAAGTACCTGTCGCCGCCGCCGGGACGAAGAAGTGTGAAGCACTTAAGCGGTTAGCTACACTGAATTCTGTACGACTGAATTTAGTTAAGTGTAAATGTATTCAGTACCTACGGTTAGCCTGTAAACAGAAGCATGTCAATTAAATCGTTGACTAATTAGTTGACTGAACTGGTCAAGTGTAACAAGCACTTTATATTTTAGGGACGGGTGCATGGTAGCAAAAAAGAGCGGGAGTTTATGAGTACATTTTAGTATTCACTTAACAAACAAAATTGGCAACTTTCAATTCTATCTTTACGTCAAACATTTAGATTTTAAGATTTCTTGCAACGACTTATTTAAAAAAATAAAATTAAAAAAAACCGGGTCCAAATCGGATCATCCGTTGTTAAGCTATGATGCCACAGACAAACACACAAAAAGATAAACGTGTGAAACTTATAACCCGCCCTCCCTCAATCGGTCGGGGGTTAAAAATAAATACCCTATGTCCTGCCTAACTTTACCGCTCTTCATCCGCAATAAAATCGCTCCATTCATCAGCTTTAATTATCGCTCCATTCGGAGAAGGTAAGGCTGTTTCCCCAACGATAATAATAATAATAATAACACCGTTACATGAAAGATTCACAAAACAATCTTAAATTACTATAAAATACTTGCATATTTATCATTTTCATATATATCTTTTTATTTTTTCGTCCCCACTCTCGTTTGGTCAAAAGCCCGCGATTGTGGTAGAATACTCCAGAAATGGGAGATAAACAGAAATTTTAAAACATAATAATAAAAAATTAAACGTCCCGCCCAGGGCTACAAGTTTGGATGACATCAAAAAACATTTTCATACTAAATATCGGAAACTGCGGTGTCCTCATAAAAAGTCACATCGAAACTTCTTTTCTTTCCGGCGACAGCTGGCCCGATATTAGGGGGACGATTTTTCTTTATGACGTCATTTATATAAGGAGCCACTAAAAGCCTACAATGGTTATTATGTAATACTTCGTAATCGTCCAAGAGTTTGTCAACACTCGGTGCAAGTAAATTGCCCTTAATGGCGCAACCTTCTTGCTAGAATCTAGAATATTGGAGTTCGTCAGTAAAGGCCGATTCCACTGATTGTTAGCGAGTTTCTCCCGCGCTTCTGTCGCGTCCACACCAGCTTTTTTTCGTTGTCTTGCAAATTGTTTACAGTAGTGTTTTTCAAGTAAGAATGGTGATTTTTATTCGAAGAACGTCTACAAAATGTGATTTACTTTTGACCTCGATCTCGCCTGATGGTAAGCGACGATGAGGACGATGATGGAGCACGCGGGTCCAGTAAATGCCTATTCACTCTGGCCTTGAAGATCCCATGGTTGTAGGTTTCTGGAAATACAGACGCCGGCAGGCTGTTCCATTCCTTAGCCGTTAGCATTATGAACGAAGAAGCAAATCGCTTCGTACGAACAGATTCATGTGTGGGACAGTAAAATAAACTCAAATAAGACGTTACATCCCGATCCGTACTTGACTAGTTTTTGAAGAGTCATACTGCGCCCGGGACGCCTTCTTCTTTGGTTCGGATGATGCAGAAGCGTGGAAGATTCTCCTGGATAGCATTGAAATGTGTCACACCAGCATTTTAATGAAGAATTGAATAGATGTTTACATCAGACATAGCTGTATGGGCTCAGTTCCCTTTGCCTTAATAAAAAAAACAACGATTGTTAGTGGCCTGTTTACATTGGTCAAGTGATTAGCGAAGTGGCGAGTACGAGTACAATGAGCGATGATAACAGTACTCGCCATTGGGCACTCGCCGATAGGTTTACATCACTGTACTTACCCACTTCGCCAAATACTTGACCAATGTAAAACGAAAAGAAGAAAGAAGAACATCGCAGGAAAAACTGAGTAAAAAAATATCATTGAGTTATGATATCACAGACAAACAGTCTTACGGACAGACTTCCTTTTAGTCGGGAGTTAAAAATTGTAAAGTAAGGAATGTAAAATACACTTTATTGCACAACTAGAAAACAACAAACAAAAGATAGAAAAAGGAAATAGTGAAGTACAATTTAGCCGGCCTAATCGTTAAGAGCGATCTCTTCCAGGCAACCATTGTCTCTTCATTGTCTGCAATGAAAGCTTATTTAACCACTACATAGCTGGAGGGTCCGGTTTAAACCCCGCTGCCTTTTGCCACCTGAAAAATTCTTTGAAACTGACAGAGGAGCCACCGTCACAAACAATTAAAGTCTGCCGTGGAAAGAATTACAACAAAGCGGTCTCGACGTAGAAGCTAAATTTATTTATTTATAACATTTCGAGCATACCACTGCCACAAACTACATGAGTAGGTACCAGAACGGAAACTTTGTAGGCACTTAGTAGAATAGCATAAAGGAAGCAAGCATTTGCAAGCAATTGCATTTTTTTGTCGATTCAGAGCCCAGGTGGGCGATTCTTGCAGCGTTTGAAAAATGTCTATCTTCTATATATCTCGAAAGTAAGTAAGTAAGTAATATGTTCATTTCACACAGCAATGACCGAAATAGTTATAATTATAATAAAATAATTATGTAGTCAAAGGTAAACAAAGTAGTCAAAGTGATATACCGAAGGCAAAAAAGAGAAAAAAGAGCGCTATGCAGGTATGTCGAGTGCTAGCTATAGACATATTTATGTCTAAAATTAACTCGACATCCGCCATCTTTCGACATTTAGTCGAAAGTACGAGAATTGTCTTCCTGCGGTCGACAGCGCTGCGGGCGGCGGCCTGTCTTTGTGTGAGTACTTAGTGCCACGAACGCTAATAAGTACTGATTTTCCCTACTGGCTGGTGTTTAACTATTTGGTGGCGGCGTTCTCTACAAAGAGTAAAGGCGGTATGCCTGGTACTCAAACTCAGAATTTTTACATTTTCTACTTTCGAAATTGTTTCTTTGCGCTCGAGATAAAAATGAAATGCTAACGTTCATTTACACTGAAAGTTTTGGACAGCTATATTTTGCCTATTTACAAATATAGAGTTTAGGAGGAGTGGTAGAGCATTATTCCGTTGTGAGCACCTAAATGGGGACGTCAGTGTTATTAATGACTCAGATGAGACTTTAAACTTAATAAGTTTATTAGAACTTTAGTACCTACTAACGTGATGTAGGTACTTTGAATTTAGTGTACACGGGTACGGAAATGAACTTCTTATATCTGATTATAATTATATAGATTTTTTTTACCTCGGGTTCTAATTATGGTAATAATTTTCCTGGGTCTACGTATTTCTGAATGGGGCATAATAAATCAAACGACCGGAATTTTATTTGACGACAACAACCTAACATCCCAATTAATGTGTGAGCGACGAGATAATAATAACGCTTCTAATAAACTAATTCATTTTCTTTATAAAACCAACTGATTATTACGAATTAACCATCAATGATTTAGCGTTTCGATTAATAAATTAACTTCTAAATTACCGACTGATTGTCAGCGATTGTTGTTATTATAAATATAATAACCAAGAAACAAATGCTTGCACATTAATGCCTGCAAGCTAACTTACATGTCGGAGCGAAATCGACACGGATGGGTTAGGTTAAGGCCTTCAAGCTAGGGCGGCAAATAGGCGTAGCGAGCCCAGCTCGCTGCGCCTTATTGCCGCCCTAGCCTAGGTTATATTTTTTTAACAACCCAGAAAAACTATTTGCATATGCTTGCCTTGGGGTGAATGGTGAGGGGGGAAAGATAAATAACTTGGAAGGGGGGGGGGGGGGTCTAAGACTGAGGTCGAAAATTCAGAGGCTTAAATATAAATTACCATGCTGAGGTTATTAAAGCTTTTTTGTTCCGACAATATTTAGTCGCTGAAATAGTATTTTTAGATACTTTTTAATTGGTCGGTAAACTAGTAATTCAGAGGGCAACTTAGTTTTACAGTAGACAAAAATGCTATTATTAGAAGTTGTGTTAATTACCACCCTTTCTGTATTTCAGAATTGGTACCTATGTATTTCTGAATTAATAAATTACGAACACAAGTAGATAAGTACTTTAGAAGTTTTTGAAGAAAAACAACAAAAGTTTAACATTAATAATTTCTGGCAAAAGAAACCACACAACCATGAATTTCTTGTAAAAAAAAATGTTCTATTATGCTAATATTAAAAAAAAAAAAAATCATTTATTAATTTATAAATCATGGAATATATTTTTATGGTAATTTTTGTGCTTTGTCTGGTATCCAATAATGGTATCACTCAGTTAGTTGATGATGATGACTTACCCTTGTAAAGTGAAACGTCATGCAATCCGTATTCGTTTTGCCTTTCTACTTGTACCATGGGATAAACTTGATACTAAAGGGCAAACAAGGCTATGATTGCCCGTAGACAAAGTTTTGCCAACGCGAAAAAACCTTTTGTCTGAATTGTTTTTCTTCCTTCTTCACAATCATATTATCATTGTCTAAAGCTTTCTGAATCTGATTGTAACCTTTCTGTTTTAATTTATTAACCAACCAACACAAAGAACAAAATCACAAACTTTATAATTATAAGGGTATGCTGTATAACGTGTATATTTATCCACATCGTAGTATGATCTCTCTGTACTCGATAAAGTTAACTTAGATAGGTACAGTCGACCACAGGTCAACCTAACCACCGTACCATATTGCACAGACAAGGTTGAGATTTTATCGAAGGTTTTTGACAGATGGTACACTTTAGCCAGTGGTCGACTGTACTTGAGCACATCATAAGTACATAAATATCGTTTTACCGTTACCTGTAAATTGTAGGTGGCAACAATTGTATCGACTGGTAAATTACTACACTTTACAATTGTTTTTATTTATTTGGTGAAATAATTGGATAAGTGAACTGTATAATGACCACTGATCGGAGTAGGGCTCTGTCGGGTCAATGTCCTCAAAGGTTATATTAATATGGATATGATTTCGGAATCCTGTTTTAAGTTATCGAGCAAATGTTGTAAATTACTTTTATAAACCTCGCCCTTAGTCGGCGGATTACGATTTTTTAAAAATTGTGAACTTACGAAGAAGTTAAAACACTACCATAGGTACACTAGCGCTATGAATCTTAAAAAAAATAAATTTCGCCACCAATCTTAAATGTGTATCAAAACAAATATAACGTTAAAAATCTAAATAATATATTTATTCAATCCCGGAAATTCCGGGATTATTGGGCATACTTATCCATATTATGACCGTATGAGGCAAGTACCAAAAACAGCCCTACCTACTCCGATCATAGATAATGACAAATAATACTTATGCACTTGTGAATTTCATGTTTATTTCTACGACGTGCAATTCAATGTTAGTATAAAAATATAATGATTACTTATAATAAGGGAGCAACATGTCCGCCGATAAACTGTTAAGCAGTTTAGCGGTATATTTTTAAGACGCTGTTGTATATTATACTGTATAAAAAAATAATTAAAATATATACAATAATAATGTATGGTTACTTACTACTTACTTACTTACTATTCCTGATAAATTTACTATTCCTGATAAATATAAACATTTGTCTGAAATGTCTATAATATGTTATGTTTTAAGTGTGTGAAATATCTAAATTGAATGTGTGTAAATATGTGATATCATTGTATAAGTATTAAAAGGTATAACCTCATAAACGTATGTACTTCATGTTTTGGTATGCCGTGACCGTGTTGCCGGTGCTACTAATTATTGTGTTTTTATGTCAAATAGAGAAATTTCAAAATCAATCAATCAATCAGTTCCTTAACGTTATAAGTACATATATCGCCTCGGCATTGCATCGCCTGTAAACAAACAATGCCTTGGCTTGTTGCAAAACAAGGCGTAAACTTAGTTGTTAAGTGTGTGTTGCTCTGTACTAGTGTGTTTAACTCCGTATAAGGAATTCGGAATAAATCAAGTTGAGGCGGTGTTGAAACATTGCCGTGACGAAAAATATACTTAATATTAGTATGCATTTGTTTAAAGATTTATGTATATGTATTTTTAATATGTATTATATATCTTTACTTATATAACCTAATATAATAACAACTTCCATTTAATATGCACCTACCTAAACATTTCTGCATAACCCCATGGTTAGCTGGTACAAAATGCCGCAAGGGATTTAGCTCGCCTCATATACACCTTTTTTTGTGTGCATTAAAGTGTAAATATATAAATAAATAAAATAAAAATATGCTATAACCTTTATGCGGACAATCACTGGTATGATTTCCTAATTCATTTAATAAGACTCCATTACACCGAAACCTTTAAAAGCACCCCACAAAATGTCCATGTCTAAAAATGCAAATTGGCTTTTTACGATACAATTTTCATATTTATTTTACGTCCGTTCCCATCTAAAATCCATTACCTGGCCCGTATTAAAGTCCCCCGAAAAAACCCGCTGAGGATGCAACGGATGCGAAATACTGTCGACCTTCGATATTGTGGGCCCGGGGGGACCGCGTCATATTCCCGATATTCAATAAAGCGAACTAACACGTTTAGCTGTCAGGTCGAACCTTCGCTGAAATCCCCAATGCATTATCGTGGTGTAAGTGTAACAGTACGGGTACTTAGCTATATTTTACCCAGCTTCCTCCCAGGAGGCTGGGTTATGTGGTTTCACCTACTAAAACCTCCTCGATGGTTGACCTCGTACATATTTTATTTGCACACACATGAATTACAAAAGAAACAACAACAAGAAATTTGATGTTAACAGATTCTCTCTAAAATAGAGATTTCTTCCAGCTAGACCTTTAACATAGAGAAATTTAGTACGATAAGTAGACATACATACGTGTACAAATTATGTAAAACAAGAGGGACAAAATATATGGAGATACTAATAAATTCTCAATTCTTAACACAAGAACAAAATTGTACATAAGCTAAACAAAATTACTAGAATACATTATGAACATATATTATACTTATACTATAATAATACTAATAATAATACATACACTAAACTAACAATAATACTTAATACATACACTATTTACCTAATCTATTTATATACTAATATTATATATACATATATATCTTACAGTTAGGATATCCGCAAGTGTGACTTTTATTTTTTCGTTATAGCTATAATAGAATATGTGTAAAGCTGTAGCTGCTGACAGTAACTTTCATTAGACATCTTAATTTTCAATCATTAATCACAGCCTTTTTGCAGCAATTTTCCTTTTTGGAGCAATTGACTCACCTACCTACATACTCGTACACGAGTAATTTGAGGTAACAAGTGAAGGTACATGTTGGAGGTGTCCGGGGATCTCCAGTGGATCGCACCGATGACAATTTTCGCAAATGTCATTGAAGGTGTTATATGTTTTTTGCGTCATATCTCTTAATTCAACGGCCCAAGAATAATTAGATTTACAGATTACTTAGACTTTGATCAGTATAAGTAAAAATTCAGCGCTATGGTTACGTGTTCCTACCACTTTGTCCGATCGATCGGACTATACATATACACTATAACTATAAGTAATAATTGCAAAGCAAACTGTCAACATATGGCTCGAGGGCGAGCCTGAGAATGGACCCTCGCAACTTCGGCGGAATCTCTATCACAAGAGTCCATACTGTTCACTTCTATTGTGGCATTATAGTGGTGCCATCCCAGCAAATACCATTCGACGCCATTATTGTAAAGTCAACCAAAGTTCGCTCCTGATATTTAAATCAGAATTTACCCGTTCGCAGCATTTACGAGTTATTTCTCGTATCTCCAAAGGATTTAAGGGAGTTGTTGCGATTTTTCTTGGGTAAATCCCTTTTCCGTTGTGTAAATAGATGGTTTAAGGAAGTACTTATAAGGGCTTTAAGATATGTGATCCAAAAATTCCTTCTATGGCAAGCTGTTCTCATTGGCACGTCTTATGTATTATGTATATTAGAGCATATCCAATGCCAAAGAAACGTATTAGGCTCCCTATTGTTCGGCATAACTTTGATTGTCCTAAATTTACTTCCCCTAATATTCATCGTCATAATAATCATTTGCCCTAATAATTACTTCCCATAATATTATTAGACCTAATATCACTTGCCCTAATTTCGTGAGACATAATAATCATTATCCCGAATATCATTTGTCATAATCTTCTTATCACATAATAAGTCAAAAAAGTCAACAGTCAGTCATGATTTAAATGTCATAAAGTTTTTAGACATAATTATTGTAACTCATAACATTTTAATATTCCTAAAATTCTTAGTCATAAGCATTAGTTGTCATAATTTTCTACAAGTTGTCCATTGCAAAATTTTGCATATGCTTGCCTGGGGGTGGGGGGTGAGGGAGGAAAGGTTAATGACCTGGGGCAATAACTCGGGTCGAAAATTCAGAGGCTATAATGTAAATTACCATGCTGAGGCTATATGAAATTTTTCCGTTTTGAGAATATTTAGTCGCAGAAATAGTAATATTTAGATACTCATAGTCTCGTAATTCAGTAATTCAGAGGATAAATTAGTTTTACAATTGACAAAAATGCTATTTAATAGAAGTTTGCTTAATTACCACCCAAATAAAAATTATCGGAACACAAAGATATTCATGGTTTATAAGTAAATAAAAAAAAATACATTTTTTATTGATGCAGACAGTATCTTTTACTGGTTAATACTTGCGGTTGTTGGTACTTGGTGAAACTTGTAGTACATGATTAGAACTTAAATAATATACTGTTTCACAGGTTTTTACTGTATTTTATTAATTACGACCGGTTTCGATACGACCGGTTTAATAAACAAATACCTGAAGATGTGTAAACGAAACCGGTCGTAATTAATAAAATACAGTAAAAACCTGTGAAACAGTATATTATTTAAGTTCTAATCAAAGTATCTTTTACATTTTTTCATATTTCCCTGGCTCCCACACTAGGATACCCATATGGGTATAGTATATGGACAATACAGATGCAAACTTACATTATTATACACTCCCACACAACCTAACACACCCCTACTCATACTCACTCTTACCATTATCTTTACTAAATTCCTTTATGATTAAATTTTCCAAATTCCTTTTAGGTTAAGAATATAATTTGTAATTTTCTTGCACAGAAAGTGCGACGGAATCCCGACTTCCAAGATACAGGTTTTCGACCTAGTTTGTAAGTCGGAGGCCTTTTTTTTCTGCCCTGTATAAGTAAATAAACTTTTTCATTTCAATAATCCTACTTCCCATAATACCTAATCAACAAAATATTATCACAACACAATATTAACAGAAACAGCGGACTAAAACTAGTATTCAATAAACGGGAAAGTAATGGAATGAAACAGCCAATAACTCAAACTAAATGACGGGAAAGTTCGTGAAACAATATGCGTACCCATATTTCATATCATATTCTTGTATCGCAGCAATGAACAAGTTAGGTACGTAATTCGAAATGTTCCAGATATTATTTCAGAACCAACTTTATATAAGATCACTTATGATCTAGCAGGTCTTGTTTTTCTTTCTTGTTGATATAGGTACGTCTACACTTATCCTGTATAAGCGTATAGACGTATGAATATTATACTCTTCTTCTAAGTCGTATTCCTTATTGCTGAGGGTCGTGATCATTCTAAGGAGTTAATAACATAGAACGACTCTCGTAGCAGATTTAATGGGATGGTTTGCCATTGCCTACCCCATTTCACACACTGGTTATCTCAGTGTGCAGGTTTCCTCACGATGTTTACCTTCACCGTCAAAGCAGTCGGTAAATGTACGTTACTTCGAAAAAACCAAAAAACTCATTGGTACATGACATTGCTTGGTTTCGAACTCGGACCTCCCGCATGGGAGTCCGACGTCCTAGCCACGACGCCACCGACGCTCTAATATTATACATTTTATGTCTATATGTTTAGTATGTTAATTAGTGCTCAAGGTTCTTGCTTGATCAGAAGGATGATTAAATAAAGAGTCCAAATTTGTTTTACCTTATATTTTCCAGAAAGTACACTATTACAATTTCGAACCTATTAAACTTAGCGGCTGCTTAAAATTACGGTACGGTGGTTCGGGAACGACACGTTATGCTGCGTCGACATAACGTGACTTGTGTCCCTACATACATATTGATGTTTTTAAAAAGTTTTCAGTTGTAACTTGACATTACATAATACCGTTCCTGAGACCTTAACAAAAATGCTTTAAAATCTTCAACTTTGACCGGCTTTTATGTCATTATTTTTGTACGATTTTTTTAATAAAAAAGTATATTCGTAATTGTGAGTCCACCTCTAAAATATTATTCTATAAAATTTTATTGGTATTCGGGTTTGGGCCAAGAATACATGTGTTTTGAAGTCTGTATCTTATACCGTTTATGAGCTAGAAGTGCGTGACGGGCAGACCGATGACGTTGACGGAGCGACAGTAATAGGGTTCCGTTTTCCCCTTCGGGGTACGCATACCTGAAAAGAGGATAAAAATAGAACTACTTATTTTAAAAACCGGTTCAAGATTCGCGATTACGTGAGAGAGACCTGACACGTTTATTAATGCCAAAATGCCGGACTGTATGACACTGTATGAAAAAAACTGGTTCATTATGTCTGTAAGGATTTAAACCATATATCAGCAGATATCAAACAGTTACCCTCAAAAGGTCTAAATACAGAACTTAAAGCATGGCTGATTGAAAAAGCCTCGCTATACAGCGGGGCAACGCCGCCTGCCTCCTCGGGACACTCCCTGCAGGGAGCGACCTGGGCCAAGTCTTTTACTTGTAAAATAGTTAGGTATTTTGTAATTTTAGCTTAAGTATGTATTTTAGTGTTATTTTAGTATTTTATTTTTATTTATAAGGGAAATCTACAGCATTAACAATTATAAAATTACATATGTATTAAACTTAAAGAAGGCCAATTACAGATTTCCTCGTTTATATATGACTTGTATACCTACAGAACGCGGTTAACTTTAAGACTAATAATGTAGAATTAACATGAATATGTCATACATATTTACCACGAGTATTAATTGTTATACTAAGATTAATGTAAATAATAATATAATAATTAATAAATTATTTTATTTTGAATAAACAAACTTACTTACTCCGCTGGCGCAGCGACCCGAAGTGGATCTTGGCCTCCGATACCAAAGAGTGCCATCGCTCTCTCTCCTGCGCAGTCTCGAGCCAGTCAGGCGCCCGGAGCTCCCGCAGATCCTTCTCCACTTCATCGCGCCAGCGGTATCTGGGACGTCCGACCGGACGTCGTCCGTTAGGGCGTCCCACATACGACTTCGATGGCTCGGACACATTACTAGGATGGGGGAGGATCGGGCAGTTAAACGAATAAACAAACACCTTCCATTTTTTAATTATAATTAATAACTTTGACATTAACCTTATGGCTAGTTGGTAGATTTAATTTTATTGTATAATTGCGATTTATAACCTATTATTATTTTTCATGGTGTAAAAATTTTTTGCATGCTAAAATAATGTCGAAACATGTTATGATCTATTCCAACAATACTACTATTTTATATGTACCGTGTTTTGTGCGAACAAAAAAATCAAAAAAAAATCATGACGAGTTTTATAATTTATCATTCATAATGTTATTTTTCAACGAGCAACACTGACATCCCAAATCAAGTATAACTTTAGACGGACAAAGACGGGACAATTTGTAATTCTCTGAAAAGGTAAATACGAATATTTTTGAAAGATAAAACGTCTAAACTAAAGAAATAAAGAAAGAAAGAAAGAGAAACATGTATTTAACATTGTACACATTATTAAACTTAAAAAATATTGGAAAAAATATGCAATATTAAAAGGACACATCATGTGCTGCGGTCCGACCGGTACGGCAGAACCGCAGCGCTACAACTAAATTGTACTGTATTGTATTTATTTATCTTATAGTAACTGAAACCGTTACAAGATACGTCATTAACAGCAGTATTAAATATACTCTGAGAATAATATAAATTCAAACGAATTCGGCGGTTAAGAGAGAGGGGCGGTGACTCCCGCTCTGGATCGTACCTCGTCCAAAGGACCTCACTGGCTATACAACGTGGCAATGCTGCCAGTGTAATGGGTACCTTTGGACGGGGGTCGATTCAGGATCGGGAGTAATGACTGTACATTTTTAAAACAAAGGAAAAATTTATTTACCTATTTATTTTATTATTTATAATATTTAAGTTGACTTTTGTAGATACTTTAAGATTTTTTATAATGTGGTAATTAAATAAATAATTCAAACTATATAAATCAAAAGTTTTAGTTAGAGTGTCGGTCAAAATAAAACATAAATAGTTAGGTACAGTCTTGTACACCGTCAGAGAATGGATTTTTTTAAAATAATAATCAATTACAATAGGTATAAGTATAGAATTCCTATAGTTAGTAGGGAATAATGTGTCAGAGGAAATGAGTGTGCTTTAATTTTGTGGACATGAATTCGTTCAAGTTATAATAAGCGTTACTTTGAAATAACTTATTTAAAACAACCTTAAATAGGCAATTTATTAAGTCCAATGATACTCGTAGATAAGATCTTGGCGGGCGCCACAATAAATAAGTTATCTCGATAGGAAATGACGAATCACTTTATCAATGTCTTCTTGTGCTGTTCTCCAGTTTATATATCTTATTTCGGCAGTATAATGTATTGATTTCCGAATTGCTTTAATTACGTGTCGAAATTTCGAAGGTCATAATAATTAGGGAAACATAACTGTTACCTACTGTGACAGGCGTGAGGAGGCGTTCCATCCTTACGTTGTTGATATCCCATCTGCTCGTACGAAGCGATTTGCTTCTTCGTTCATTATGCGAACGGCTAAGGAATGGAACAGACTGCCGGCGGCGGCGTCTGTATTTCCCGAAACCTACAACCTTGTGATCTTCAAGGCCAGAGTGAATAGGCATTTACTGGACCCGCAAGCTCCATCGTCGACCTCATCGTCGCTTACCATCAGGCGAGATCGAGGTCAAATGCGGGTGTAGTAGTAAAAAGAAAACCTTCATCAATTGTTACATACACGTTTCAGAGACCTTTAGATTTCATTACACAAAGAAACTTCGTCACAGTACTGACATTTTTATTAAAATAAGTGTATAGTAGGCGACAACCTCGGAATGCCGTTGCTAAGTCGTTGCTAGGCATATTAGGCGTACGGCAAATGGAGCACTTACGGCGTTGCCATCACTCGTATCTGACTAGAAACGAATCTTGATGTTCGCTTAGTAGCTGTATCTACATTTATGTTACTAAAGGGTGCTATAGGTAACAAGGTAAGGTAAGTTAATAGTGACATAAACGTCTTCTACTTCTTCTTCAGGTCCTGGAGCACCTATTTTAGTGGTGCATATACGGCTGAGACAATGTTCTTCCACCGCGCTCTCTCCGATGCCGCAGCCTCTAACATAAATATAGATACAGATAAATAAATAAATGGAATACAATCCCCGAGGGAGTAGACAGAGGAACCACCTTAATCATTGGTAGTTCCCACTTTACTGTACCTTACATATAGGTAATAAATGGATAGACAATAATACATAGGTATTTAAAGATAAATGAATCGATGATTTTTACTTTCTTTTTGTTAATATCGTCAGTTTTTAAACCCGTCTTTTAAAATTGTAGCACTTCTTGAAGATTAACCCCTTACAGTCCGGACCTATCCTTTTCCAATACAATCCACCCATACAAGTGGCCACTGGACCCATATTCTCGACAACAATCGACAAAAGTAGATTGCGATCCGAATTGTGTTCTCGACTTGTAATGGTGTAGTCTCAAATGGAAAAATCGTGATCCAGTACATTACATAACAATTTTAATTTAATTTATTTAATTTGTATTGTATTAGAAGACATTACTGATAATTTATTGTATCTATAATGCCAAAAAGGGTACACGAGCTCAGCATAATGCTGAGGCAAGCCACATCGCTGATTTTCAGCTGGCCCCTCAGTGATGCACGGACGAAGAAAGCAACAGTGTGTGCGTGTTGTGTTGTATGAATGTGTTTGTTTTTATGAATGAGAATATTAGTGTGTATGTGAGGTACTAAGTGAAAACAGTAAAAATGAGTCTAAATGTAATTCTATTACACACACACACATACACGGGCACACACGCGCACACTCATATACACATTCACAAACTCTCTCTCACCCACGCATCACTCATAACAAAACAACAGGTATGAACAAAAATAGAATGGACAAATACTTACGTTTTATAGAAAAGTATCTCCTCCCCAAACGGGATGCCATCCGGCGGATAGACCGCGCTGAGGAGAGGCGTGAATAAAGCGACGAAACCAACGGCCAGAGGCAACCCAAGGACCTGCTTGTGGTTACAAGCAGTGAAGGATGCAACTTCCGGAGGAGGGGGGGGGGGGGGGCAGCGCCCCGAAACAGTATCCCCGCTCCCACACCAGGGACCGAGCAGACGGCCAATAAATGAATCCCCAAACCATTTTATTGTTGCTATCTACTATACTGCAAGACGGTCGATGAGGCCAGTGCAGGTAGTAGTGACCGATATATCGATACATTCTAATTACATTATTACTTGATTGTAATTTCAATGTTGTTTGGTTCAATAAATATTTTTGTATTTTTTTTTGTATTCTATTCTATTCTATGTAATTTGCGTTTCCGACACGTAATAACGCCAGTCCCAGATGGAAAATCGGGATATTGTTTACGCATCGGGGACGCCCGGGCAAAAAGTTGCCCGCTCCCGGAGATATTGACTTTCGCGAAGCAATTAAGATAAAACCGCGACATTATCGGTCCGGGTCGCCATACTGTCCGTTATTAATGGGATAAAGGTGGGACAATACAACGCTGAGATTGGATATTAGTGAGCACCGGGTAATTTATGAAGTTACGGGCCGTGGGAATTGATGCTAGTTTTTAGGGATCCGTATCCCGAAACCGTATCGCCCGTTAGGCTCTACCAGTGTAACCAGCTGTTCGAACTTCTTGTTTTAACTCCTTATTTTTCGATTTTATATGTTTCTATGCTCCAGTCCGGTGCAATGATCCGAACTACACAACACGTACACACTGTTGCTTTCTTCGTCGGTGAAGTCACTGAGGGGCCAGATGAAAATCAGCGCTGTGGCTTGCCTCAGCATTATGCTGAGCTGGTGTACCCTTTTTGGCACTGTACCACACCAGATGTTCTGTGCTGCATGTATTAAACTTTGTATACTTCTGTATTGTGTTCTATATTCTGGTGTTTACAGCGCTAAATAAACGTTATCAATTTCAATTTCAACTATACTATACTATATGTATTTTTTTGGGACAATAAAGTTCTTTTTCTTTTCTTTTCTTTCTTTCTTTCTCTTTCTTTCTTTTATTCAACCAAAAAACAGTCTCATCATTAAAATTTGCCTTTTCAAAGCGGTTTCAGTTGCCAATTACAGATCTTAAAATAGACGAATTACCTTCTTATTCGTATAATGGGAACTGTGTATATACACACCTATGTATGTAGAAATAAGAAATAGAAAAACGTTTATTTGTTGTCTGCAGCACACACGCAATTCCACTTATAATAATATAGGATATATTATACAATATATTCTTGAACAACTAAATAATTGACGGCGTACATGCTTTATTTTTTATTGACTCCTAAACCCGCATTTGACCTCGATCTCGCCTGATGGTAAGCGACGATGAGGTCGACGATGGAGCATGCGGATCCAGAAAATGCCTATTCACTCTGGCCTTGAAGATCCCAAGGTTGTAGGTTTCGGGAAATACAGACGCCGGCAGGCTGTTCCATTCCTTAGCCGTTCGCATAATGAACGAAGAAGCAAATCGCTTCGTACGAGCAGATGGGATATCAACAACATAAGGATGGAACCCCTCCCCGCGCCTGGTAGTCCGAAGGCGGAATGGAGATGCTGGAATTAGGTCGTGCAATTCCGATGCTGCAGCACTAAATAGGCCTCAGCTCAGTATAATGGCATACTCTAGAGTACTCTAGAGCATGGCGCTGATATTCTGCTTTAGCCGGTCGAGGTCGGAGGGGGAAACCAAGCAACGATAATCTGGAGGTAAAAATGTAAAGTTGTGTGCTGAAATGGTAATGAAATGAGTTTGTGTAGATGAATATACGATACGATACAATTGTATATACCTGAATTATAGTAGTAAATTTAGTAGTAAATAAAAAAGAATCTCAATGGCGCACCCTGGGAGAGGCCTATGTCCAGCAGTGGACTAAAGTAGGCTGCTGATGATGATGCCTGATTACTAAAACAGACATAATGATCAGTTATCGTAATTTGGATTCAGTAACAGGGCCGTAGTTGGATAAAAGTAACCGTAAGCCAGTTTCACTTTTTTTTTTCGTGAAATGAATCGGCATAATATTGTGAAAAAGATTTAACATCTATTGAAGTTAGCTTGTGCTGGCAGAATATAGTAAAGAAGAAATATTTGAATAAGGAACCATTGGTCTTAGAGAATGAGGAGTTTCTGCCGCGCTTTTGTGGCGTCCACGTCAGCTTTGTTTCGATTTGTCTTCCAAATTGTTTTACAGTAGTGCTTTTCTAGTAAGAATGGTGTTTCTTGCTCGAAAAACTTCGACAAGATGTGAATAATGTGTGGGACAGTGAAGTAAAGTCAAATAAGACGCTGCAGCCCGATCCGTACTTGGCTGGATTTTGAAGAGCCACACTGCGTCCGGGACGCCTTCTTATTTGGTTCGGATGGCGCAGAAGCGTGGAAGATTCTCCCAGATAGCATTGAAATGTGTCACACCAGCATTTTAATGAAGACTTGAAAGAGTTGCTTACATCAGACATGGCTGTATGGGCTCAGTTCCCTTTGCCTTAAAAAAAAAACAACTTAGAGAATGAAAACACGGCCCACTGTCATTTTTGTATCCTTGAACATTCCAGTTTCGAACGAAATTATTATACTCGTACGTGATTTTCATTGAAATGGTGTGCAAAAGTAAGTTAATTACTTATTTATGTTTTGATATAATGCAGTAAATTTGGCTAGTATATAGTGACAACTTTGACACTAAACACAAAGGACAACATTTAAAAAAAATATCAGTCACAAAAAAGGTAACACTACGTGTCATAAGAACTCTACAAATAGAACTGTGAGCCCATTGCTGCTAAGGTAGCTTACAAGTGGTTTCTTATCCAATTCTGGCTCTGTTACTGAATCCTGATAACGATCACTGATAATGATGCACCGAATCGATTCTGCAGCCGATTTTATTTGGAGAGACATCGAGAGCGCGGTCACAAGATAGTCCGAGATGGAAGAACGTTATGTCTGCTCTCTGCCCTAATGTGACGACATAGGACAAGAAGAAAAGACCTTCTTATGATTGAATTCCTGAAATCTTCTGCCCGATTGGTCACCTCATCTACCAATAAAAATAACGCATTTATTTCGGCCATCAATATTACTTCAAAAGAATCATTCGATCGGACGGGCACAAGTTCTTACCAAATTGCCATTCGAGCTCCGAGTCATAGTATAAACAGGAACAGTAGAGGATCACATTTAGTATCGCTCACCGATATATATTCGCAAGCCACACCTGTAATATTAATATTTAGTATTTACTAATAACGTCTAGAACTCAAACTAAAGTTCTAGATGTGGGAAAGCGGGTTACGACGCTAAAGTGGCGATGGGCCCTCACTCAGTGGTGGCCAAGGTTGGGGAAAAGAGGAGTAGGTCGTCCAGCAGCTAGATGGGCGGTGACATCACCAAAGTCGCATCGAAGACCTGGATGCGGCTTGCACAGGATATTTTCATCTGATATAGTAACTGACTTTGGTCGATCGAGACGAGATCCTTCTTCCGATCAGCTGTTTCAAGAGTTTAGGTGCCTTAAATAGCCTTAATAATCTTTCTTTCTTTCTTAATGATTGCCGACTTCCGGTAGGAGATGGTAGTACAGAAAGAAGAACACTGAATTAACTGATGATGAGGCTAACGATGGCGTATACGTGTTTAGAATAGAGTGGAAGTTTTAAACGCCACGAAACATTTTCATTAATATCGTTTGGCGACACCCAGTTACCTAGAAGGTACTTATAGTGCAACCATAAAGTATTATGTGCGACAAAATTTATAGAGGGACCGACAAAATATACTTCACTTCATCCGTGTTTTTGTAAAAGTCAACGCGCGTCTTGTACTGAAATACCTTACTGTTCTTATTTATACTGTGACCTTTGAGACGCAGCTGTGTTGTATGAGGACAAAGTTCGTACCGTGCTTGTTTTGCCATCAATTCGTATGTTTGTGCACTGGTTGTCTAACACATTCGTATGTTTGTTCACTGGTTGTCGAACACATTCGTATGTTTGTTCACTGGTTGTCTAACACATTAGTATGTTTGTTCACTGGTTGTCTAACACATTCGTATGTTTGTTCACTGGTTGTCTAACACATTCGTATGTTTGTTCACTGGTTGTCTAACACATTCGTATGTTTGTTCACTGGTTGTCGAACACATTCGTATGTTTCTTCACTGGTTGTCTAACACATTCGTATGTTTGTTCACTGGTTGTCTAACACATTCGTATGTTTGTTCACTGGTTGTCTAACACATTCGTATGTTTGTTCACTGGTTGTCGAACACATTCGTATGTTTGTTCACTGGTTGTCGAACACATTCGTATGTTTGTTCACTGGTTGTCGAACACATTCGTATGTTTCTTCACTGGTTGTCTAACACATTCGTATGTTTGTTGACTGGTTGTCGAACACATTCGTATGTTTGTTCACTGGTTGTCGAACACATTCGTATGTTTGTTCACTGGTTGTCGAACACATTCGTGTGTTTGTTCACTGGTTGTCTAACACATTCGTGTGTTTGTTCACTGGCTGTCTAACACATTCGTATGTTTGTTCAATGGCTGTCTAACACATTCGTATGTTTATTCACTAGTTGTCTAACACATAAAATGCTTATTCGTTAATTTCCTCAAATGTTCTCCACGTTACTGGTATTGTGTCTGTATAGTGTCGTTTTTCGTTTTTAGGGAACCGTATCCCGAAAGGGAAGACAGAACCCTTTCGCTGTCGCTCCGTCATTCATCCGTCTGTCGCGCGGGTCTAGCGTCTAAACAGAATGTATATAGGTACATACATTATGACTTTGACCTAAATTCGAATTTCGACATTAGTGTTACAGAATTCTATTTTATAGTCTTTTTCACATAGGAAGACATGTCGAACTTTTATGAAAAACAAAATAAAATACGGATGAAAGTAATAATATTAAGTAGTAATATTTTATACTGTATTTGGGAAAAAATGTAATTCTATTCTATTCTATTCTAAAGTCTGAAATCCTCCTCTATGTACTCCCTGTGACTCAGTCGTTACTAATCGGAAGGCATCCAACTTTCGGTTTTAATAAAAGTTCGACGTGCCTTCCATTGTGAAAAGTACTAAGAAGGGGTCCAACAACCAACATTTTTTTAAACCATATTTTTAACCATATATCCATAATCCCCGAGGGGGTAGACAGAGGAACCACCTTCAGTCAATAGGTAGTTCCCACTTTTCGCCATAAGATTTGGTGAACAAACCTGATAAGGTGGCGAGCCTATCTACTAGGTGTAGAATAGTATCCACTAAGACCCTTAGTCAACTTGTACGACACCCACGGGAAGAGTTGGAGTTGTGCCATTCTTTAAGGCCGGTACCACACGGCACATGCAAATACAATTGCCCATGATGCGGGTATAGTAAACCCATGTCAAAAAAGCTTTTTACCTGCCAGAAGTCATTATAAGTACTTTCGATTTCCACTGAATCTTAAAGAAAACTATCAACTTACCTTTCCGAAGTTTCAGTTTACTTTTCAAGAGAACGAGGAATGTAAAATAGAATACTTATAAGAACTAGTGATGGAACGAATATTTTTAATCCTCGACCAAAAAGAAGCGGTGTTATAAGTTTACCTTTGGCATCTAAGTCAACAACCGATGATTCGATTTAGACGAGGATTATTTTATTTAACAGAGAATATGTCCAGCCAGAGACATATCTGATAAAAATTGGATCAGGGTTTTCCAAGATCTTGGAGTATGTTTGATGTCAGAAGGGATCTCTGGAACGGTAACGGTTAGGTGGTTCGAGTTGGGCTCAAATGTATAAAAACCATGATGCCTTTTCCACATCTGGAATCTTGAGGACCAGATTTATTTATTTACTAAAATTACGTATTTAAAATAACCAGCACTAAAATACCTAAGCTAAATACGAAACACCTATCTAAATAAATTATACTAAAAACTTATAAAACTTTATCTTATCTTATGATAGGGGGCCAGGAATAACCACAGCGGCAGTTCGACCCTTAAGGATCTTTTGTGCCTACCCCATTTACACACTGGTAATCTCAGTGTCCAGGTTTCCTCACGATGTTTCCTTGCACCGTTAGAGCAGTCGGTAGATGTAAAACAAAGATGAAAAACTCATTGGTACATGGCACAGCACAGTTTCGAAGCCGAACCTCCCGCGTGGGTCCGGTGGTCCGGTGGTCCGGTGTCAGTGTGCCACCGACGCTCTCTAAATAAAACTTTACTCGTAAGCAAATGAATCATGAATCTAATTTAAGCACTGTAATAAAATGTCTAATATTCTCTGAGTACGAATATCTTCGTAGGTATCCGTTGCATCACTGACTAGACTGAAAACTTTACTTGGAGTGTAATACCACCGGGGACCGCCTACAGTAGCTCTCTAGAGGAAAGAACTGATGTGAAAACGTAAAGTTTTCTGAGCTCACGTCAACAGTTTTCATTGAATTCTTATTTTTAGGGTTATGTTTTGGTACTCTAATATTTGTAAAAGAAAAAATTTTTTACTTCAAACAAGCACTTGTTTCAATATAAAGTCAGTCAGTTCACTTTAATCAAGAAATTGTTCACTTCAACCAAGAACTTAGTCGTAAGCTATAAATTAATAATGCGTTCAACTGAATAAAGTTACTTTATACTAATATGCTCTAAATCAAATAAGTTAATTTTTAAGTGTATAAAACATAATTATGTCCTCTCACATTTCGGGTGTCTCAGGAACAAGGACCAACTTTGACAAAAAAAATAATTGAAAATTCGAATAGCTATTGTTTGACTTTTGAGTATATGCTCCAGATATATAAACTTTATAGAAACAAAACAGTTTCATATCAAATTAAAAGTTAATGTAATATTGTGACAATTTCCGTGCTGTCATTTCTTTCTGTCCTTTTTTCTATGAAAATAAATATTAAATTCATTGAACGAAAACGAGGCTTTGTTACATGATGGGAGACAGTATCATTGCGCACATATAAAAATAATAATACAATATGGAGTACCAACAACAACACTAACACGTTATAAACACTAACTTTTTGTTTAAGACTGTATTTTACTATTTTGACAGACTATAAAGGAAACCAAATATAGTATTCTAGTATTCTTCTTCTTCTTCTAAGTCGTATTCCTCATTGCTGAGGGTCGTGATCATTCTAAGGAATTAATCACATAGAACGACTCTCGTGCCATGGTTTGCCTTCTCCATTTCATACACTGGTTATCTCAGTGTGCAGGTTTCCTCACGATGTTTTCCTTCCTTATCAGAGCAGTCGCTAAATGTACGTAAGTCTTTCGAAAAAACCGAAAAATTCATTGGTACATTGCATTGCCTGGTTTCGAACTCGGGACCTCTAGCATAGGAGTCCGACGTCCTAGCCACGACGCCACCGCGACGCTCTATGGTCTACCTTGTCATTATATCAAATAGTTAGGCCATGAGGAAATTTTTATTTTTATTTACTTCTAAACCCGCATTTGACCTCGATCTCGCCTGATGGTAAGCGACGATGAGGTCGACGATGGTGCATGCGGGTCCAGTAAATGCCTATTCACTCTGGCCTTGAAGATCCCAAGGTTGTAGGTTTCGGGAAATACAGACACAGGCTGTTCCATTCCTTAGCCGTTCGCATAATGAACGAAGAAGCAAATCGCTTCGTACGAGCAGATGGGATATCAACAACATAAGGATGGAACCCCTCCCCGCGCCTGGTAGTCCGAAGGCGGAATTTATTCCTCGTGGCCTAATCAGTTAGGCCATGAGGAATACCCCCAAAATTTATGACTTTACTCGTATAAGATACATAATATAATGAGATTGATCTCTATCTTTAATACTTTTAACTCCTTTCAAACTCAACAGAAACTCTGCATTTCGTATTTCTGCCAGAATTTTTGGAATGCAGTGGAAATAACTGAACAGCTAGTTAGTATTTAATAAATCAAGGCAGTTTTTTTTAAATAAGCAGAAACCGTCTCTACTGTAATCGGCGACCAACAAAATATTACAAAAGACCGGACTTAAGTAGAGTCGATTTCTATTTTTAAAATTTAAATATTGGATAGAACTTTCAATATGATCATTATTCACGCTTGATCCGTCTTTAACTTTTTTAACTTCATCTTTTAAAGACCCGACAACGATCAATTTTTCCATCAAACTCTGTTTATTAACAGCAAAGAGTGACGGAGCGGGCAATTTTGCCGATAAAACTTTGCTGTCTCCGCAAAATTTTCCGGGAAGAAGATACCCGGTAACATCGCAAATGATAAATTAACGAACTTCCCCAGATTCAATACCAGTTCATTATCTTGCTTTTGTTATATTTATGAAGGAAACATTGGCCGAAGTTTTCGTATCACGCAAAAAGGATGCTGACTTAGTAAGATAAGCTGTGAGGAGATTAAAGTTGCTAACGTTATTGTCTTTAGTTGTAGATCAATCACGGTGTTTAATAATGAATGATGATCGACATGATTAAGTGAAAAGTTTTGCCACTATTTAAGCTGGATCAAGGTTTAATGGCAACGATGTTGCATTAATATTTAAACAATACTTTAACCCTTACTTGTTTCAGAAAATCAATGAAACAGAACGAATGTTCTGAAATATATTATGTTTAAAACTTGATTGTGTCATTAGTTAAAATGATCATCTTTTATTTAAATAGAAATAGAAAATCCTAATAGAAAAACCATTTTTGGCATAAAATGCTACAACCATGCGAATACATTTTTAAAATGGTATGGCTTAATGTAGGTAGTAAACATATGATCTATTAAAAGGGCCAAGTTCAGCTGAGTGAGTGGTTTTCAACTTGACCCTTTCCAACTTATAGCTATAGAGAGCAACAATGTCGTTCTGTCTGTTTGTCTGTCGTATTGGCTCATCTCCTTTTATGTCCTTTAAAATAAACGCATTCATTCATTCATTCAAAGAATTTGGATTTCACCCTGTGAGTGAAGGACATTAGTTTTTATTAACAGCTTCGATCTTATCTAAAATCTAATTTAACACAAGTCGGTGTTTCAAAAACTCCCGTAACTTTATAACCTGTTACAAATAACATAAATCTGTGTTTCACCTAAAACACACATCACATGGAAAGAACATCTGCATAAGCCCTTGTTCCGAGCATTCGTCTAAAGCAGCCTCTCCTCCATCTCTCCAGCACAAACATTCAAAAAGTAGCGCAATGCATACTCTTTCAAAGGCGCAAAGACAATACGTATCACAAAGTCTGAGAACGCAAAGTAAGAGCGTTTGCTTGCCAAGTACCAGGCAAGCAAACACTGGGAAGAGGTAAAACGCGCCATATGTCTTACAAGCCACAAAACGTCCTAACTACAAACATTTTGGTAACAAAAAATCAACCTTACAATGTACCGTGTAGAAGGTAGATGTTAAAGTGAAGGTGTGACGGAAAGAAGGTCGAATGTTCACATTTATTTTCGCAGTTGGAATGCGGCTCCGTGATATGCTAAGCAAAAGCTGAGCAAACAAATTTGTAGCGACACGTTTAAAGCAAGAATGAAATGTTTAGGGTACCCAACACTGAAAGGGAATCGCCTTAAAAATTGCATGTTTTAAAGTTGTTTTATCTACCAAAGATGCATACCACCTTTTTTAGGTCTTTATTCTTTTAGTGGGGAGGCCTTAATGCGGATAAACTACAATTGAAGCCGACTTGTAGTTTCGGAATTATTCTATTATTCTTTGGATCATCCGTCATCTATATGATTGATGTACCTATGAAGAGCATGAACACATAAATAATTAAGATTTTTGAAATGAGTGAAGGTTTGACATATTCACGTGAAAAAAGTTAATTGTAAAAGTAGTACTCTTCAGAATGGTACCGAACATGTAAGTTTAATATTTTCTCAAAACCTACTAGACCGGTTCTGTTTTTTTTTCACTGATCTATGTATAGTTTAAAGTCAAAATCGTGCTGGTAAAATATTTTCTTTCTTAGTTTAGTAGTTTTTAAAATATTATGTGAAATTGATCTCGTCGGATGTGTTGGGTGTTTACTTATGGCAACAAAAAAAATATGAAATGTCATCTGTCAATGTTAGCATGGATGAAAAAAAATTAGTCTCTACTTAATAACGTTCGTTCGTTCCTTCATGGTCTTTATAGGTAAACTTTATAGGTATTGTATTTAATATATTTATCTTTTGATAACAAAATTACGCTTAGATATGTCATGGTACAATTATTATCCGTTATATTACAACATTTAAATTATTACTTACATGCTACTAGCTGCTGTAAAAGGGCATTGTCAAAAGAAAAAGAAAAAATATGGCTGCTGCATAAGGCATTGTCAAATACGAATGTACATTATGTTATAGTAAGTTTGTACACAATTTCAAATTTAAATTTACTTAACGCTACTAGCTGCTGTAAAGGGGCATTGTCAATAGATACTACGGATCTAATACAGTCAGAATAAAATAATACTATTATTTATAAAATGTCATAAAATGAATATCAAATATCAAAATCAATAAATTACAATCTTTTATTTATCGTTTAGCTCATGTAATGAGTACAGATCCATGTTTATTCACATTTTTTTAGATATCTTTTTAAAGGATTTGTTACTACAGTCCATTGTGGCTTCAGAAAATATATTGTAGAATTTAACACTATTATTAATGAAACTTTTCGACTTCCTGGTTAATCTACATTTAACTGGAACTAGTTTACGTTTATTTCTGGTGTCAAACGAGTGTACATCAGATTGTTTTGTTTTGTTTTTGTCCAATAGGACAAGTTACTCCGTGCATATAAAAGATTAGAATAAACATAGGTTGAGTAAAATGTCATGATACAGGCCTCTTTAAATTTACCACGGCATGATGTTAGCGGAGATGATATCGAGTGAAGAGTCCTGATTGTCCTTTTGCAAAATGAAAATTTTGTTAGCAGTTGCAGCATTCCCCCAGAACTTAATTCCATAGCTCATTATGCTATGAAAATAGGCGTGGTAGACTATAGTCGCTGTTTTAGTGCCACATAACTGCCTTACTTTCAAAATTGCATATATTGCCGAGTTTAATCTAGACGCCATTTAAATCTGACTACGCCCGCGATGTAAGAGGGTCGCGGGGCGGGACGACAGAGGGCGAGCGTGGGACGAGCGGGAGGTGGGCCTGCCTAGCTCGCTGACCGCTCGCCCTTTGTCGCCTCGCCCCGCGCTCTTCTTACGTCGCGGGCGTACCCAGATTTAAATAGTTTACTTTAGTCTTTAGTACTGTTTATTTCAATTTCTTAGTGACGATTATTATTTTCCTTTACAAAAATGGGGTGCCATATCTCAATTCATAGACTCTACCACCCTTTCATTCGTAGTGTAAATCTGTACTAACATTTTAAAAGTTGACCTCCTTACCTTGTACTTGCCTATGAGACGTTCGACGGATATGACTTCACGGCAGCGGTAACAGTATCGAACGGGAGTGACCTCAATCCATTGACGTGGAAGCACTCTATTTGCTTTCAGGATTCGTAGTCGAAACATTGAAATATTTACCTAACCGAAATCAAATGAGATCAAACCACCTGTAACCTATAACTTTTTCTTAGTAGTATAGCGTCTAATCTAAATGTATGGCAATTTGGTGTACTTTTAATTAGTACACTATCAGTGACAATATTTTTGGCACAATTGGAGTAACCTCTAATCAATTAAAGATTTTTGACACAATTGGAGTAACCTCTAATCAATTAAAAATTTAATGTAATACAATTCTATTCTTGGGTAACCTAACCTAACCTAACCGAAATCAAATGAGATCAAACCACCTGTAACCTACAACTTTTTCTTAGTAGTATAGCGTCTAATCTAAATGTATGGCAATTTGGTGTACTTTTAATTGGTACACTATCAGTGACAATATTTTTGGCACAATTGGAGTAACCTCTAATCAATTAAAGATTTTTGACACAATTGGAGTAACCTCTAATCAATTAAAAATTTAATGTAATACAATTCTATTCTTAGGTAACTAATTCAAATGTCAATTAATTATATTAAAGATTAAAAACTCTTGTTTCTGCACTAATGTTGTCTTTAACAATTAATAGATTAATTTTTTGTTTCATTATCCCATATTGTATTCAACTCTGGACATAGGACTCTGACAACGGACGCAGAACTCTAATCCAAAAAAAATTTCGATCTTGTACATTAATTGATCCAATGACTTTTGTTATTTGGGCGGAACTTAGTGATTTACCTACGTATCCCTGTACTTAAAAAAATACTTCGTTTTACATACACACCTTCACAGTATGTCCCTTGCGGGGTAGGCAGAGAGAACGGAGCCCCACGAATCTCTGTTTTGGCACGCTTCTCTTGCTTCCTCTATAGTCATTCGTCGTTTCACGCATGCTCGCCGTTGGGGTCGTCTGCTCTGTATATTAAAATCTAAGAGCATTCTGTCGATCTGATCTTTAAATGTCACTCTAGGACGACCACACGCAAAATAGGCGCTTAAGACGTCGAGTTGCGGAAATCAGCCCGAAATTACATTACACTCTAGGACGACTCTGGCTTCTTCTTCCACTTACTTTCGCTTCGTATACCTGTTTCGTCATTCGTTCATCACTAATTCTTTCTACATGCCCGAATCAACGGAACATGCCTTTTTTCATTTCAGATTTCGACGAAGAAGACGGAAGCAAAACTTCCTATAAATAATTAATTGTACAATTAATAGACTTTTTTTTAATGCAAAACCTTCATTTGCACAGAATCATCCATCATTACTCTACAAGTTTTCGGAAGCTAAGAAATATTAATATTCCCCACAAGATGAACTTTCATGAGCAGCTCACAACACAAAACTGTGCATATTTGCTCCTTGTTCAAAATTCATTTCATTTAGGGCTGACAGATGTTCTTAGCTCGGGACATTATTTGTCCCACTCCAATATTGTCCTACTGCAGAAATTTGTATTTCCTTTCAAAAAGTACTCAGTAATTTTGATGTAAAACATGGCTTAAATATTATTTGTATGAAAATTAGTAGTTACCTATCTATAATTAATGTTCGGTCGAGGTTAGAAACGGGAATCTCACTAAACCCATATTGGTAGAACAACTACAAAGTTTTAAAAGGCACATGAGCCGTAAATTATTGATTGAAAAATCTTTCTTATATTAGAAGGTGTGTGAATAGATGAGTATTATACATTATTGAAATTGAAAACGTTTATTTAGCGCTGTAAACACCAGAATACAGAAGTATACAAAGTTTAATACATGCAGCACAGAACATCTGGTGTGGTACAGTGCCAAAAAGGGCACACCAGCTCAGCATAATGCTGAGGCGAGCCACAGCGCTGATTTTCAGCTGGCCCCTCAGTGACTGCACGGACGAAGAAAGCAACAGTGTGTGCGTGTTGTGATGTATGAATGTGTTTGTTTGTATGAATGAGGATATTAGTGTGTATGTACCTCACATACTGAGTGAGTGTGTGGGAGGAGTATGTAGTGGAAAATCGGAAAATCTCTGATAGTCCAGTTCTTCTATTTCCAAGCACCCAATAAGCCCAGAAGCGCGCTTATTGGGTGCTTGGAAATAGAAGAACTAGACGGGACGGCGGGAGGCGGGCGCGATTCCTGACTATAAAGACAGCTGTCGGACGACCAACAGCCGGGACCGACAGCTTACCGTACTCTCCGGGGCATTTGTAACTGGTTTGTAACGGGACGATGGCTCCCGTCTCACATCGGGACATTTCTACCAACCCATCTCTCGTATCCCGAAAATCACGACCAAGTTTCCTTTGCGGATTTATTCATGACTTGGCCGAATATTTGATTGATCACCGTGTCTGAAGCAATCGGGCTCGGATAAACTTGCGGACCACTTCATTGGGTGAAAAACCGGCTTGTTTGAACTCGGGGCAGTGATGGGGCGATTTTTAGTAACAGTGGAATTGATAGCTATTCGAGTAGACGATTCAATTTGGTTATTGGTAAGTGAATGGACCAATGACGACGCACAATTGCTTTGTTTAAATATTATTAATCCGGGTATAATATTATCAGGGTTCGAAACCATGCCATGTAGCAATTAGTTTTTCGGATTTTTTCGAAGACTTATGTACTTTTGACGAAAACTGCATGTCTAAGGAAATAAAAAAAAATCCAAAGGCGTGTGAAATCCACCAATCAGCACTGGGCCCGCTCGGTGGTTCATGGCCTATACCCCCTGTGTATGGGCCTGGGCCTGTGCCCCAACAGTGGGGACATTAATAGGCTGATGATGATGAAGTGAATGGGACAATGACGGCGCACAATTGCTTTGTTTTAATATTATTAAACCGGGTATAATATTATAAGGGTTCGAAACCATGCCATGTACCAATTAGTTTTTCGAAAACTTATGTACATTTACCGACTGCTCTAACGGTGAAGGAAAACATTGTGAGGAATCCTGCATGTCTGAGGAAAAAATAAATCCAAAAGCGTGTGAAATCCACCAATCAGCACTGGGCCCGCTCGGTGGTTCATGGCCTATACCCCCCTGTGTATGGGCCTGGGCCTGTGCCCCAACAGTGGGGACATTAATAGGCTGATGATAATGAAGTGAATGGGCCAATGACGACGCACAATTGCTTTGTTTTAACATTATTAAGCCCGTGTGCTCCATTTTCGGCCTCATTATCACTTACCACCAGGTGACATTAAAGTCAAAGCCAGGTTTAGTCGTAAAAAATGTCTAAAACCTCTATTTATAATTTTCAATTTTTTATAGAAATCCTGAAGTACATCCGGTCCGGGTTCGCACGGGTTTATATAATGATAATTGCCCACCCTTGGGGTTCAATCCATTCCTCTGGGATGTCTTGAGGTTCCCGTAGGATTAATTTCCTTCCCCGAAACTGAAGGCTTCCCGAATGTAATGTTTCCCATTCCCATGTTTGATGGTAAACACCTCAATAACCCGCTCCTCCAGAAACTCTACAACACCCAAATTCTTTGGTGTTGTAGAGTTTCAGGAGGTACTACAAGCCCCACATTATATATCTTTTAAAGCTATAGCATTAACTCTCAGCTTCCGAAGCCCCAGATCCTCTCCTACACATAAAACCCAGAGTTAAACTCGACTCTCACATCAGCGCAAGGCAAATGTTCACGTTGTCCACAGACATCAATCTTAGCCTCTGCTCTTACAACCAATGCAACTATCCAAAATTACTTCATATTTCCAGCTATAAAAAGAGAAAATAGATATAAGAAACTCGCAGGGGAATCGTCAATGATATTAAGAGTCGAGCAGAACTTTGCCAGAAATTCAAATAAACTATCGCACGTGCAGGTGGATGGGTACATGGGACAGCAGAGCAGATTATGTCTGCCAGCAGCGGGCCTGTCTGACCTAGGTGAAATAAATCGTCCCTATTATAACCGATTAAAACCATTTAAAATTAGAATGCTCATTGTAGCCTTAACCATTCCCCATAAGACCACAGAGTTCCTTTTCTACAACGAAAGCCTAACCCGAATATATTTTCTGGCTTGGAACCTGCGTGAATTAGATCAATAATACCCTCGACTACCGAACTTCATCTGGGTTAACAATGCCCGCATACAAAAAAAATATATTTTTCCAAAAATTAGAATTTCGTACAGAATCGAACCCAATAGCCTCGGAACGCGAGACCTCACAAACAAGGCCAATATGCATTCAGTTTATGTTCCAAATTAGGTATTACTTTTATGACACCTATGACACCTCTAGTCTTTTGTTTATCTCTCCACTAAAACCAAAATCAAAAAGAAAAACCTCTGCACACCCCAGGAAAAGGACCATTGTTCAGCTCCCTGGTATCATATCATATGATTTAGGGCGCGAAGATTTGTAAATAATAAAACCTAGTATGTACACTACAATAATAATAAATAAATAAAAATAAAATAAATGATGCAGGGGCCAAAAAGACCATCTACGGGAATCTATCTAAACTTCAGTGAAAACCGGAATAAAATCCGTTCAGCCGTTTCGCGTTTATCCTTCATACATAGACAATTTGTTACTTTGTACTTGTTTCCTTTCCTTAATTTTAACGAGGATTATAAAATACAGCCTTCGGTAGTCTGTTTACGAAATTTGGGAACTTTTTATGGAGCTTTTACTAGTAAAATATTTATAATTATAACCATCGAAAGTCATTAGTTTTTCACCCTTGAAATTGTTTTGTATAGAACCTAACCTAATTATTTGCAGTTTTTATAGGACGCCTTATAACCAAGTCTACTATAATTTTCTTTCTAATTCTGTGACCTGTCCCAGCCTCTCCAGTGGGAGTCATAAAAGACAAACAAGCCGTATGCCTTGTGGGTCAAATAACGAAAGGGGCGTGTCTCAATTTTTTTTATAAGTGATATAAAAAAAGAAAAAAATTAGAAATATATTGATAACTATATGTACGATTGCCTAGATAAATAAATAATCTAAAAGGTATTATTCCGAAATCAGACGCTAACAAGCAATCACATTCACACCAAAATAGCTGGAGAGCAAAATAGTGATATAGAGAGAGAAAGAGTTGAAAAAAAGAGAAAAAGAAAAAAAAGAGAAAAAAGAAAGACAAAAAAATTGAGAGAAAGTTGCATAAAATGAGATGGACCGTCTGTTTTTACGGATAGGTATAATCTTTTTTATTGTATAAGGAGAGCAGACATGTAAACTAGACACCTAATGGTAAGTGGTCACCGTCGCCCATATACATCTCACAACAGTATGAGGACTTAGATGAAGCACTTCATGTGCCGATAATTACGCTGGCTCTCTTACCCTTTATATACGAATACCAAAACCAGTAATACATAAGCATTGCTGCTCTAGTTCTGCACAATACAAAAATGAACACAAAATACAAAAATATTTACTACTATTTTTACGACAAAACTGAGGCTCTAATCATATAACATGAAATTTTACACACTAAACTCATTACGTTCTTCAGATTATTAACACTTAGCTTCCCACACTCACACACCCACTCACCCTACACTACTATGCACACTTACATAATTACACACTCCCACACAACCTAACACACTCCCCCCATACTCACTCTTACCATTATACTAAATTCCTTTATGATTAAATTTTCCAAATTCCTTTTAGGTTAAGAATATAATTTGTAATTTGCTTGCACAGAAAGTGCGACGGAATCCCGACTTACAAGATACAAGTTTTCGATCTAGTCTGTATGTCGGAGGTCCTTTTTGTGTGTGCCCTGTATAAGTAAATATACTTTTTCATTTTTTTCTTTTTTTTTTCTTTACTATTTTTAATAAATATTTTTTTTCTTACTATTGAGCCAAACAATATTTAAATTACAATCATTTAACAACAGTGTAGTTACAATGTATATATAAGTAAATATCAGTCTCTACTACCTGCATTGGCCTTACATTGTGTACATACTCGTATGTGATTGTATTCATAATTACTGTAAGATATATTTATTTCAAAAGATGTGCTGCTGAACGTTTCTTGCGCCGCTTCTTTCCTTTCAGCTATAGCACCTTACGAAGCGGTGGTAGAGTAAAAAAGACTGACGTTGTAAAAATGTACTATAAGGTACTTACTAACAATAAAAACATTTCGATTTTGATTTTACTTCTTTGCAGCAGAATTAGGTAAAAGAGTGGTACCACAGTTACTTTTGCTTATTTATTTGTTTTTGTAATATATTTGTTTAATATTATTTTTGTTTTCTGTACCTAATTGTTTGTATGTGTGTGTCTAAAATAAATAATATTTCTTTCTTTCACTTCAGCCTTAGCACAGAGTCATACAACCTTAAGTAATGTTTAAATAATGTGTTTCCAGAAGAAAAAGTTCAAAAGCGCCTGCAAAAGATATAATAGCATTAAAGTCATTGATTATAAAACAAGTAAGTTACATTCGAGTCAGGCAGAACACGTATAATTAACCAGTCGGAGTTCTCATCTTTACTTTGAAGACCTTTCAAACTCGTAAAAAACAGGGACAAAGTTTTGGAGAACGTAGGTACGTAGTTTCTTACTCAGGTATTTGGCTGATAAAGTCGCTGAAACCCGTAAAATATCAAGTATAAGTCCATAGTAAAAGTTTTCAGCCTCTTGGGTAATACTTTTACGACATGATTGTACTTACCTGTGAAATGGCAGCCTTTAGGTATACTTATGTTTAGGTATTTTATATTTATGTTTTTTATCGTATAGGTAAGGAGAGCAAACGAGCAAACGGTTCACCGTCGCATAGACATCTCACATCACTATAACGGTTTTCGATACGCTGCTAACCTTGAGGATTTAAACGGAGTGCCTTATGTGCTTGTAATTACGCTGGCTCTATTACCCTTTAAACCGAATCACAGCAATCCAGACATTGTGGTAGATTTAGGTAACAGGGTGGTACCATCTTTAAAATATTGTAGATTCTTGTGGATTCGGTTGATGGGGGTGGTGGGATGGGTGGATTGTGGATTCATATTCTCGTGAGAAAAGTTGTTTGACGCTAACACACTAAGCAGTAAGAAGAAGAAGAAAGACACTCCAGCTAACTATCTGAAAAGTGGCCTCACCAAATTGTGAAGAGTGTGGTGTGGTCGAAGACGTATACCATATACCGATGGAATGTGTCCGGAACGAGTCTATCAGGCGAGATACATTTAAAAAAATATCTTTTAATGTATGGGATATGGGGGGCTGTAAGAGCGCCTTGGCCTTTCCCTTATCGGATTCGGCCAAGGCACTGTACAAATTAGTGAAATCTACGAGAAGGTAGGTTATATAAATAATGTATATAAATTGTGCATACATTATTTTTATAACCTATAATTTTATGTATATAAATTGTACCGAGCGACATAGTCGCACAGGCGACTAAGCTCAAGAAATAAAGATTTAAAAAAAAAAAAACTATCTGAAACTCTGTCGCAATAAGTTTGTGTTATAATTTCTTTGACATTGATACGTCAAATACGTTAAAGCTACAAAGTACCAATGGGACCTTTATGAGTTAGCCACTGTGTTCTAAAATGATAGTCGTAGGTTCAAAACCGGATGATGTATAGAAAGGATGATGGGCACTTTTGGTCGACGATGAAAGCCCTCGGTTACTTCTGGAACCTAGAGTAAACGAAAAAATAGAAAAACTCATTGGTAAGCATGCTTTCGAACCCGGAACCTCCTGCACGGGAATCCGACGTCCTAGCCACTACGCCACCGACGACGCTATAAACTCAATTGAATTGAAAGCACATTTTCACTCAGAATTTCATAAAATATTAAAAACAATTTGTTATCTACTAAAATCCCTCAGGGTTTTTGGTGCATAATCACGATACCTTTTTCTGTGAGCTGCACAGTCACAGTTTTAATTAAAATCGACCGACACATGATATTGTAGTAGACATTTCGACGACGTATAAACAGCAAAACTAATGTAAAAACACTCTCAAAACTATATTAAACCGGGATGGAGATAGTATGAAATACATTAATTTAATCATATGGCTTTATAATGAAATACATTGTAGAGAAGAGAGTATACGGTAGCAGGTTGAAGCGGGCGCAGGGGTATTAAAAGTTTGAAACGTATTTCTGTTTGGGCAAGCGTAATGTGCACCCGGTAAGCGTAAGTGGAGTGACGATCTGCGCAAAGGTGGCTGGCAGGGACTGGATGAGAAGAGCCGAAAATATAAAAATATTTTGAATCAAATCATATTTCGAATAGCTGTGACCAAAAATATCAAATTTTACACATGGTATTTTTTGAATGATTATAAAATAATGTGGAACATTTATTGGTAAAAGTTTTTAGCGTATTCAATGGCTAAACTCTTCAGCTTTATTTTGGTACTTTAAGATTTCCGCTATCTCTTTCAGATTTCTAATTATTTAACTTTAAGTAGAGTAGTGTTTCTAAGATCTGAACCGAAGTGATCTGAAGCTGGAGGTGTGGGTTCAAGTCTCTAAACATCTTTCGAATTGGAAGTAAAATCCGAGTGTAAAAATAAAATTGTATATGTTGGTTCCGTAGGTACATCAGTTCAGCTGTGCCACAAGAAGCCTATTATTGAGAGAAATTTTCTAACATGCGATAAAGTAGTGTTCGTAGTTTCTAATCTTTATAAGCCTAGGTATTATTAGTTAATATTTTCTACTCCTGTCTGTTCCCTGTGATTATATAAGTACTAAAATTACAAAACATTTTTGTAATTTTAGTATTTTATCTCTTCCAGGCAGCCTGTGATTATATAAGTATGTACTAAAATTATAGACGGGTTTTGTAATTTTAGTAGTTAATGTCAGTTTTGTAATTTAAGTACTAATATTACAAAACATTTCTGTAATTTTAGGACTTAAATTACAAAACTAACATTAACTACTAAAATTACAGAACATTTCTATAATTTTAGTACTTATATAATCACAGGCTGGCTGGAAGAGATCCCTATAAAGGTTGGCTGGAAGAGATCCCTATGGGATAATCCCGCATTTGTACATGTTTTAATGTTTTTATTTTCTGTGTATTTTATATTAGTACAATAAAGAGACAACAAACAAACAAACATTTAATAATATTTTTTTTTATTTGGGAGACTTAGTGACTAGTTCGATTTTCCCCAGCGGTCGATTCTTGTCTTTGTCTTTGTGCATTTTCTTTTCGAAGCCGAAAACCGAGTAGTAGGGGAGAGGGAGCACCGTCGACGACACGGGGAGCAG
Organism: Hofmannophila pseudospretella; assembly: GCA_947369225.1. Taxonomy (NCBI): domain Eukaryota; kingdom Metazoa; phylum Arthropoda; class Insecta; order Lepidoptera; family Oecophoridae; genus Hofmannophila; species Hofmannophila pseudospretella. Next base: position 12,149,132 of record OX376316.1, read on the forward strand.
ATCTGGAACGAAGGAAAAAACCCCATTAAAATGTGATAACCACAGAAATCGGACTATTAGCACTTAGCGTCCTCTGAAGAATGATTATGTGAGCACTAATAGCGAGCCTAAGGGTTTGTGCAAATGCACATATAGTTCCATACATTTGACATTTCAATGCCTAATGTATGGGTAAATGCTCACATCGCATGCGCTAACTGGCAGACGCGATTTGCATAAAGAACTTCTCTAGCAAGCAATCCACATAGGGTGAAATTGATAATCTTTGGTGACGATCGGTTATGTGATTTTAGACATCCTTCGCTACACGGCACCATACCAGGGTGTTACCAAAAATATTTGCCGGACTTTTACCAGGAATGCCCATTAATGAATGTGAACAATTTTGTCAAATAAAAATGGCAATGAAAATGGGCACTTACAATTTTTTCCGAGCTTTCGTCAAATTCGATCGCTCAAGGTCACCAATTTTGTATGAAAAGTCTGGACATTATTAAATGCAATTTTCAAAACTTTTTGGACAAAGTTGTACACGTTCATGAGTGGATTCTCTGGTTAAAGTTCGGCGAATGTTTTTGTTAACAACGTGTATATTCAAAGCTTTAGTTTTTGTTCTAACACACTGCAGGTGCATACACTTCAAATTAGTTATATTAGTAGCACCTCTATTTGGGTAAAATAGGAATGAGCCACAAGTAGATTATTGTGAGACTAATATTAAAATATATTATATCTACTACTACTATACCCTATAGTTCTTTTTTCTTTTTTTTTCTTTAATTATGGCCTCTGCTAGTGTACCTACACACTGCAATTTTGCCAATGACCGTGTAAGAATCTTATTATAACAATCACTCGAACGTTTTGGCGTCTATTTTGAAAAAAAAAAACAATTTACAAATATCGATATTATGGAAGAGTCGTATGCATCAGGAATACCTAGTGTCTTGCATTCCAAGTGCAATTGGGGGTTAAGTTGCCGAATTCACACCATCTGTAGTTTTTCACTCCCATTTCACTGTCTTATATAACTTTCACTTATCACGGACGATATTTAGGTAAAATAAACTATTTTTACGAAAAATTTACAACTGTAAACCGTGGTCAAATTGCAGTACGTACACTAGCAGAGGCCATTATTAAAGAAAAAAAAGCGCTCTCCAAATTGTATACACTAACGTATCTTTCACTGTACCTATTGTAGTAGAGAATATACCCGTAATAAAAGACTATATTTTACAAAATTATAAATCTTTTCTTTTGATAACAGTGACACAATCATACTAATTTAATTAAAAAAAACCATGCCAATTATTTCTTCTTTAGGTATTTAATGGCATGTAAATGTAACCACACCTATTACTTCAAGAACACCTGTCTATCCCATGTCAGGTGGTATAGTAAAGTATGTGTAAGGTTGGAGTGCACTTCGCTAGACAATTTGTGCTCCACCGGCCGACGTAGCCTTGCGGCGACGGGCCATGGTCAAGAGTGTTTATAAGGACTGGCTCTTATATAACCTGACAATTTACTGTAGCTACTGGGCTACTTGTATGGTTAAATTCCGTTGTTATTATTAACAAATACAGGGTGTATTTTGTGGCTAGATAGTATCAGGAGTTTAGAGGATTTGTCAGAGAAGACGTTTTATTTTTGGCAATATTCTTTTTGAGAGCGATGGCGCTCTTTGGTAGCGGAGGCCCAAGATCCACTTCGGGTCACTGCGCCAGCGGAGTAAGTCAGTAATATTCTTTTTAAGGATCCGTACCCCGTAGGGGCAAACGAAGCCCTATTGCTCTCGCTCCGTCGTCGTCTGTTCGTCCGTCTGTCAGGCGGGTCTAGATAACAGGAGATCTATTCCACTAAATACAACGTAACTAAATAGAATCTAAACTGCATCGTTATGACGTGTTTCGTATGCTTCTATCCACTAACGATCCAATTTCAGTTAAATTCCGATCGAGTCAACGATCGATCGAACAGTAACGTATTTGTGCATTCTAATAAAACATTTAGTTTATACTGAATCGCAGTTGAACGGTAACAAAACGCTTCAACTGTCAAAAATAACGATCGAACATAAGTTCCTCCCAAGGTACTTTGCCCGATCGACAGTAAATCGAAAGGTGGCAGTGGTAGAGTTATGCGTCAGCAGAATGTGATTTGGTGTCCATATAGAATTGGAATGAAAACTAAATTGAAATTGGATAGAAATAGAACTACAAACGTAGTAATTTGGGCGAATTGAACCTCATATTGGCGAGGCCCGATTCGTCCTAGGGCGGTTTTTTATGTATAATTGTACACAAGTCCAAAACTATTAGTATGTCTATGACTAATGACTACAAGGCCTACGGGCGGCCTTAAGAAATCTGGAAAATAGGTTGGCCACTAACCATACGATAAGCAAGCAAGCATGAGTTCGTTAACATCCTGTAAAGAATTAGACTTGCTATAGACATATTAAAATTTTAGAGGTTGTCTGGTGAATTAATCAGATTCCATTTAGTGATCCCGATACAAATAAAATACAGTTACAGAACCAACCTACTTCATATAATTTATATGTAATAAAATTATACAACCTACTTTGGAGATAATATCAGTAACAGGTTGATATACGTTTTAGGATTCCGTAGATGAAAAAGGGGTTACATATTAGTAAAAATATTTATGTAAGGAAATGTAAGAACCTATTTATTTTAGTTTCCTATTTTTGACAAAAAAGCTGCCCTATGTGCTTATACATACATATATGTCGCACCCCGATTGTATAATCCGCCGTTTAACATATGGTTAGCCTTATTGCAAAACGGCGCTGTTTTGTACTACGGTTAAACGACGTTCAGCCGTTTTACATAAGGGCTGAACCTCAACACGCCCGATAGTATAAACGTTTTGCGTTCTTTAATCCGACGGGTCAAGTTACTTTTTTGTATAACTAACGCTAACTATCCGAATATACTCGTACTTGGTTAATTCTTTACTGTAGTCACCTTGTACTTATAGATATATGATTGTACTTTGGCACCCCTGGACATCTTAAAGATGTGTCCACATCGAAAGTGTGGTTTTTTAAAAGTTCATTCACTAAGAAACGTCATATTTTTACAATGATTCATATAGAGTTCATGGTAATGGTCTCAGTTAGTTTCTTAAGAAGACTTTATAAGAAGGTCCACATGTTCCAGTTAAGTACAAAACATTGTTATCACTGTCGGAACCCTCAGGTATTCTACAACTTGCACTTTGCTGACTCTACATGCGCGAGCGCCGGTAAGCGGTTGCATTTTTGAAAGTGCACTGTTTGCTATGACGCGTGCGCGATCAAGGTAACACTACCGTATCGCGAAGTAGGCACACCATTATTATTGTTATTACATTTCGATTTAAGACTTAAATGATCCGATATTTATTTCTTGGAGGTAAATACTTAATTTTGTTTGAAAAACTCATAAACCGCATTAAAAACATGAAACAGCATAGATACGGTACGGTACGGTTTCAGGTTTAATTTCTATCCTGAATTCTCTGTATCATATCCAAAAGCAGTAACATTTTCGGAGACTGAATTTTATATGATTTAGAAATTGTAAAAATTACTAAGATTGCAAGTCTACTCAAGGTTTCATGTCGGTAGCTACTAAACTATAATTTAGGAATAATATTCCAAAAGTATATTTTTCGAATATTTTTTTTTCGAATAAATTGTTCCAGTATTGATATTTTACACCCTGTGTGAAAGATAAAATAAATAAGATACAGATTTACAGTTACGGGCGAACTAATTCTGATGTTCTCAATATTGGATGGTGCGATTTTTTACAATCTTTTATTTATTTTTAAATGTCACTTGTTGTGACCTTCTCCAAGTAAATCTAGTTTTGAGGTCAAGTAACATTGCTCGATTCTAGATTGTTATAAATGTAAACTTGTATTTTAATTTTGAGAGGAATCTTCGAACACAATTATAATTTAAAAGGAGAACTGGCACTTTTATACGAAAGCTGCCCCAAGTAACTGTAACAAGTTGAGTGGTATACAAAATCAAAGTTCTGATCAAGTTTTACAATTTACTAGTGCTTTATGGTGACAAAGTTGGATCTGGACTCTGATATAGACAACATTTTCTGTGAACAAGCTAAAGAAATTGGACCCAGTGGGATCGAAACCTTATTGAAAGCCACTATATCCAATCTTTGTTATACAGAAACCCAATTTTGTTATCATCAGAAGGAAGCTAAAGCCAGCTACATATAACTACTTATTGTCATTCATTTTAATATAAAATTACATAATATAGATTTCACCACATAATCGTGCTGTGTCCCGCGACCAGCGCTCCATCTAGCACATTAGGCGAGACCTGAAAACCAGCGTGTCGCCGAGGTCTCGACCATTTCATTAGACACATGGGGCAATACGTGTTATATATTGTATACGTGTTGTTTATAGGTTCAGAATTAGAATAAAATAACAATGTTGTACCTTTTTACTATAATATGTGAATGAATAAATACTCTTTTATTTATTTTATACATAAATTTGATATGTTATCAAAAATATTTGCTGTTAACCCTGCAATATGCCGAAGTCTCATACAATCCTGATCAATCTCCTCTACATTCGGTCCTTAATTACTTCTTGGCTCCCTCACGGCGTTTTCCTAAGTAATATTAACTAAGTTTGGTTCCACGAAATTAAGTCAGCCGACTCTTCATTAAATCAAAATTCAAATTAACTTTACTTAACGGACCTCGAACTAGGCTGAATCTGTATAGAGGGCACCCAAAGTTAGCTTTACCAATGTACATAAACAAAGTTATTGTTTAATTAAGAACTTTAGTGTTTCATTTATCAATATGTTAGTATATATTTTTGACTAGACTGACGAGATTGAGATGATGATTGAAGATGAGGTTGACAGAGTGCTCTTAGATTTTAATATACAGAGCAGACGACCCCAACGGCGAGCATGTGAGAAACGATGATGACTGTACAGGAAGCACGAGAAGTGTGCCAAGACAGAGATTCGTGGCGCTTCGTTCTCTCTGCCAACGCCGCAAGGGACATATCGTGAAAGTGTGTACGTATGTGTGATATTTTTGAATAAGAATATTATTAGTAACTAACTTATTAACCCTCTACAACTGATGTACCTCGTCTAGGAGTCTATACAAATAGTTTAGAGCTGGGAATCGAACCAGTGAAGTCCCCACCGCAAGACCGTGCAGGACTTTGATAATAGTCAACTCAGTTTATGGACGTTTGCCAGAAGTTACAAAGTTATTATCTTCTCTTTTCTCATATATTTATTTGTTTGTTTACATATATAACATACACCGTATTACAGTAAACCAATACACTCTCATCTACATTACTATCAAAATTATTTCTTTTGTATTGGAACAAAACTGTCCATACTCCTTTATTTTAATTTAATTAGGACATGTCTTATAATGTGGTACTTTTCAAGTAACAAATATTAAATGTATTTCTTAAAAATTAACAAATAGACATAAATTGTTGGTCAAATGTGAAAACAGAATTAAAATTTGTTGAAAAATAAAATACCTACATGCAATCAAAATCAGACGATAGAAAGAAACGGCAATAGATAATTATGACGTCACTGTGCTGTAGCTCATCTGCGCAATACAAGCAGATCCTGGTTACATACTCGTATAAAGAAATGTTTTGCTAAAAAGGGACAGAGCATCTCTCCCAGTACTAATTTTAACCATCAATATGTCTAATGTTAGTTGAGATATCGAAAAACGAATTTTAGATCCCTCTTCAGGATGTCCATGTAAGTTGATCAATGGAATAAAAAAAGTCAAATATCCTATTAGTTTCTGCAACCAAGTAGACTAGACACCCACCTGATCGTGAGTGGCTACCGTTGCTAAGCAACAGCAGAGATATCTCTGATGCGCTGATGTCCTTCAAAAGACGAAACAACTCACCTGGTTTCAAAACATTATCCGAGTCCCGTCGATACAGCATCCCTTCACACCAAGCGATTAGGTAACCGAATAACACAAAAACCAAACAAAAATTCATTCTTCAAATGGCTCGTATGTACTAGGATCACAGAGACGACGGCAGGTATATTTCAACCTCTATTTATTTGACACTCTCCGTGTCGCGCGAGCGGCGCACTCGAATAACTTGGAATAAAGTATCGAGTGTATCGGCATAGGTGTAGAGGTGGGGCTAGAGCGGCACTGGGGGGCTTTAGCCACTCTCCGAGTTCCATATGAACGAAGATTTTAATAATAACTATTCAAATCATACCACATTGAACAAATTCGGATAAAATAAGTAAGTAATTAACCCTCGGGGATTATGGACATGAGAGATTGTAATGTAATGTAATAACTGACTTGTTTCCGCAACTGGACGTCTTCAGCGCCTATTTTGCTTGTGATGGGAACTACTACTTACTCGAGCCACCCCAATTGGACTCTGCTGAGCCGCAAGAGCTGTCTGGTGAGTCTTCGGCAGGGCTTCTCAAGACTGCTTGCAGTTCACAACCTTGGCCCAGCTAGAATTCTGTATATATTTCGTGTGTTGGCGCAGCGACGTCTTTATCCAGACGTGAAAGAGTTTATGTTGTGTTATTTAACAATCGTCGCACGAAACGGCCTTAAAGTAAAGTCTTCATTAATATACATGCTATCCCTTTCTACGCCATAGCTTTAGAGTCTTAACATTAAGGACGTTTCTAGTAACTCGAGGTAATTTCTCCGTGTTACGGGTACTGAAACATTGGCACTTCTAGTGCACACAGTGAATTTAACGCTAGAAGGGTCTAAACCCCCCTTGTTTACCCAATAACGGTAACGTATATCGGTCGACAGTTTCAATGCTTGTGGCATTGGGTGCTGCGGAAATCTAATATGAATACGTTTTTGGCAAATACAAGAATGGAGGTGTATACAACGGTACAGCGGTTCGGGATCACCGACTTATTGGTAAATAATGTGACGGGAGGATAATAAAATGGAAAAGTATTAGGTGAACGGCACGTAGGTATTGTTTGTTCTCGAATGGGTGGAGATTTTGTAAAATACAATGTGTCACTGGCTCACTGCTATAGAACTTACGCCGGCGGCGTATGTACCCTACGTGTTTCTTATAGTTGGAAAATACAATGTGTCACTGGCTCACTGCTATAGAACTTACGGTGGCGGCGTATGTACCCTACGTGTTTCTTATAGTTGGAAAATACAATGTGTCACTGGCTCACTTCTATAGAACTTACGGCGGCGGCGTATGTACCCTACGTGTTTCTTATAGTTGGAAAATACAATGTGTCACTGGCTCACTGCTATAGAACTTACGGTGGCGGCGTATGTACCTTACGTGTTTCTTATAGTTGGAAAATACAATGTGTCACTGGCTCACTGCTATAGAACTTACGCCGGCGGCGTATGTACCCTACGTGTTTCTTATAGTTGGAAAATACAATGTGTCACTGGCTCACTGCTATAGAACTTACGGCGGCGGCGTATGTACCCTACGTGTTTCTTATAGTTGGAAAATACAATGTGTCACTGGCTCACTGCTATAGAACTTACGGTGGCGGCGTATGTACCCTACGTGTTTCTTATAGTTGGAAAATACAATGTGTCACTGGCTCACTGCTATAGAACTTACGGCGGCGGCGTATGTACCCTACGTGTTTCTTATAGTTGGAAAATACAATGTGTCACTGGCTCACTGCTATAGAACTTACGGTGGCGGCGTATGTACCCTACGTGTTTCTTATAGTTGGAAAAGTAGCTGGTTTATATGATTTCGAGTTTGACTTTGAGAGAATTCAATGAAAAACGGTTATTTATTATGATTTTAGTTGATTTATACTTATACTATCACTTAACCTACTACCGTTATTATAACCATTTAGGATGCTACCCTGTATATCATTTATTTATTTTGTATTAATCACACATCATCAACATTTTCAATTTCACACATGAAAATTAAATTATTAAGATTGAATAAATGAGTAAAAAAGAAATTAAATTAAAAATCAATCACATTTCATTCAATAAAATTAAAAAATCATTCATTACATACAAGGTCAATTTAATATAAAAATAAAAATCCTTACTTAAAGTAATCAGTGTTGACTAATAAATTAAACAATCAGATGTAACTTCGTTCGTTCCTATATTAAAAGAGGGTCTTATCCTCAAGCGGATAATATTTGAGACTACTCTTATTATAAAAATATTTTAAATTTTTTAATTCAATTTTATGATATTTTTTTTATATTTTTTTATGAGGAGATCCGGCATGACAAAAGTTATCGACATAGCTCATAAGATTAGCAAGCTGAAGTGGCAGTGGGCCGGTCACATCTGTCGCAGAACAGACAACCGCTGGGGTAGACGAGTTCTGGAGTGGAAACCGCGTTTGGGCAAACGTAGTGTGGGACGATGGAGCGACCATCTGCGCAAGGTGGCTGGCAGCGACTGAATGAGAAGAGCCGAAGATCGGGCCCAATGGCGCGCCCTGGGAGAGGCCTATGTGCAGCAGTGGACTAGAGTAGGCTGCTGCTGATGATGATGATTTATTTATTTTTTCTTTTACACTTTTGTGTACAGGTGAGTTTATTGCCTTGCGGCATTTTCTGCCAGCTGACCTTTGGACATGCAGATATGTTATGGCGGTGCAGTGGCAATAAAAATCACAAAGAAACTTAATAATACGTGAATTTTATATATTAAATTAACAAAATACTTACATAGTATACTAATATACAATATAATTTACTTATATACGAAGTCGAATTGAGTGAAAAATAACAATTTTGCCAATATTTCGAATTAAAAAAAACCAGTTTCCATTTACATAATAAAATTAATCAACTTGATTCGAGAATAATCGCCTATTCTAGCAGACCAAAACAAACTAGTGTTTTCATAATTGGAGGTGACCGTTCTTTACGTGTCCATAAAAACCTTATTATACACCGATACCATCTTTAGCCTGAGATGAGATCACGGCATGTTTATACACCATTTGTGACTCAAACTAAATGCGGGGGCGAAAAGATGACACTATAAACTTGTGACCAATTAGAGTGCCTTCTGTGTTACCGCTTCCTAGACCACGTGAATCATTTGACAACATAAAAGACACCAGCCAAGAGCGTGTTGATAGAAACAAAAAAAAATACTTTATATAGGTGTATGATCGCGCACACTGGAGCCGCCAACAGAAAAAAATATATATTATGCATTATGTTTATTTAAGAAAGTTATCGAGTTGCACTCCGACAGGATATACCTAGTATTTTATTTTGTCTAAGTCGTGTTCCTCATTGCTGAGGGTTGTGATCATTCTTAGGAATTAATCACATAGAACGACTCTCGTGGCATTTTTAATGGGGTGGTTTGTCATCGCATTCCCCATTTCACACACTGGTTATCTCAGTGTGTTTCCTCACGATGTTTTCTTTCGAAAACACCGAAAACCTCATTGGTTTCGAACTCAGATCTCCCGCACGGGAGTCCGATGTCCTAGCCACGACAACACCGACGTTCTCAAGCTAGTATTTTTAAGCCATCATTTATAGTTAAGTTACGGTTCGCATTTCCGCGATAAATGGCCGTTTTTGGCGGAAATACGTTCAGTAACTTCGAATTGAAACAAGGTTATTAACCCTAACCGCGATTGGAATACTAGACTAGATTTTGCGCGCACAAAATAGTGTACACGCGGCAATACGGAAAACATTTGAAAGGTTAAAGCTAGTCTAAAAATACTATTTATCATGTCGGAGTGTAACTTAATAAAATTAAAGTTATTTTAAATAAAATGTAATATTGTAACAAATAAGAATAAAGTTTTGTAAATAAAATGTAATATTGTAACAAATAAGATTTTATCCTATGATATAATATCCTATATATAATATCCTTATCTTATCTTATGATAGGGGGGCGGTAATAACCCCAGCGGCACTTCGACCGTTGAGGATCTTTTGTGCCTACCCCATTTACACACTGGTCATCTCAGTCTGCAGGTTTCCTCACGTTTTCCTTCACCGTTAGAACAGTCGGTAAATGTACGTAAGTCTTCGAAAAATACGAAAAACTCATTGATACATGGCACTGCACGGTTTCGAACCCGGACCTCCCGCACGGGAGTTCGGTGCCCTAGCCACGTGCCACCGACGCTCTTTATATTAGAGAAGACGGTGAACTGACCATGGTGTACCATGTAAATACACACGCACCATGCCATGACACTCAGTACCTCACATGCACACTAATATCCTCATTCATAAAAACAAATACAACACAACACGCACACACTGTTGCTTTCTTCGTCCGTGCAGTCACTGAGAGGCCGTGCAGTGCCACTGTTTCGAACCCGGACCTCCCGCATGGGAGTCCGGTGTTCTAGCCACTGTGCCACCGACGCTCACATCATATCCCCTTAAATTACACGCGACACTCGGTGACACGTCAGGTAACCACAAAATGTCTGGAATGTACCTTTGAAGTTTGCTGTTTCGCAATAATCTCAATTTCAAGTTCGTGAGCCTACGAGACCCATGTCAGTGGTCGTGTGACTCGTCTCGTCTGCCTCGTGCCGCTCCAAGGGTTAATAATAGATGAGTTCTATCCTAGAAGCGTCAGTGGCATAATGGCAGGATCTGGGTCTGGATTTGATTTCAGGCACGCCATGTATGTGCCAATAGTTTTTTAAGATTATCATGTAAATAATTAATGCCAAGGCCCTGGAACGTGGTCCCTGTTCAAAGAGCTGTTAAAGCGCCTATTCGATGCGACGAGGGACCCAAGAACTGGCAGCTTTTCGCCCAAAGGATCAGCATAGCGGAGCAATACCGCCAGTATCCTTGGTACCCTACCCCCAAGGGCCTAATTTAAGAAATATTAAAGTTACATTTAAGTTTCTTTTTGTATATTTTATCTTATTTATTTTATTAGTCTTCCTTCTGTAATTGTAATATAAATAACTTTAAGTTGTAAATAAATAACTATTTTGACAATTCCAAAAGAAATACAATAAATTATTAATTATAAGTAATAAATTCGTGTGACCCGTTTCGTCTGCCTCATGGCGCTTATAGGGTTAATAATAGATGAGTTCTACATTAGAAGCGTCAGTGGCATAATGGATATACGGGAGATCCGGGTTTGATTTCAGGCACGCCATGTACCAAAAAGTTTTCGCTGGTTTTCGAAGATTATCACGTAAATAATTACATATTCAGGGATAGATAGTGCTGCATCTAACAGGTATTTCAAAGTGACAGAAGAGTTGTTTTGACCTAATATTTTTTCATTGTGTAGTAGATAGTTTTTTGAAAAAATAAAGAAATTCATTGAATTTATAATTTCCCAATGATAAAACGAGAAATATGAACAAATAACAAAGAATTAATATCTACGATCAAATATTAAAAAAGAAAGTTTTTGTAAAATTCAAATTTTATGGCCTAGGTACAAGCTAGGTACCCATATTATGGCACATTTTGACATTTCAGTATACAATCAGCGCCATCTGTTTAGTTGATTGGAAGCAGCCGGAATATCCCTCATTAAAAAGAAAAATATTTAATAATTTTTAAATAATAAAGTTCGCGTGACCCGTTTCTTCTGTCTCGTGGAAGCTGTGAAGCAAAAGGTTAAAAGTCAACTGTAGAAGTCACGACCGACTCGTGGTCACACCAGCTTGTAACACCAGTGTGATTACCAGTATTTTTTTTCTTCGTCGTCACACCGCTATAAAAACTACACCTTTTACAGTATTGCATTAGTGCTGGGATAATAATAAAAATAAAATAATAATAAATAATAATCGATAAAAATATCGATACATTTTATTATTCGAACAAATTGTTAGAAGTGACCGTTGTATAGCAGCCAGATACGGGAGGGTCGGTTTGGATTTCGGACACACCATTTAAAAGATTTTCTACGTATGTATGTTACTTCGAAGTTTCGGTGGCTAGAAGAAGAAGGTATAGTGGCTAGACATACGGAAAATCCTGGTTCAATTTCAGTAAGTGACAAATGGATCAAAGGCTAGGGCACGAGACGGCGGCACAAGCGTCATTGAATGAATGAATACACTTGTGGACCAGTCTGGGGATGGACCATTGCAGCACAAGCTTTTAGTAGCTATCAAAATTAAATTGGTTATCAAAACTTATCCAATGATTTATCCAATATTTTTTTATTTTATTTTATTAAATAAGGAGAGCAGACGAGCAAACGGGCCACCTGATGGTAAGTGGTCACCATCGCCCATAGACATCTCACTTCACTGTATTAATATTAGAGGGTTTTTGATGCGCTGCTAACCTTGAGGACTAAGATGGAATGCCTCATGTGCCGGAAATTACGCTGGCTCTCTTACCCTTCAAACCGAAACACAGAAATGCAAGCATTTCTGCTTCACGGCAGAAATAGATAAGAGGGTGATACCACCCCAGGCGATCCTTCACTTTAGGATCTACCACTACCATAATGTGCATATAATGCGTATTTTTTAATCTGTTTGTTTTTTGATACGGGAACTTCCTAGTTCGGGGGTCAGCGTTTATTGTTACCCAGCATCAGCAGCCTCCTCTAGACCACTACTGGACATAGGCCTCTCCCAGGGCGCGCCATTGAACCCGATCTTCGGCTCTTCTCATCAGAAGATCTTCTCATCTCTTCTCTTCTCATTGTTACCCATTGATCACTAATTTTATTTAATTTAATATAACCTATGCTTAAGTTCTTACTTGTGTATGGACTATGGATACTTTGTCATCTTACCGCACAAATAAACTTATTCTTATTCTTTGAGTCTTCGGTCCATTAAAGGATTCGACCCGCGTCTGCCAGTTGGCGCCCTTGCATCTCCCCCATACATTTAGTCCGCCATTGAAATATATGAAAATGGTAAAAATTATATGCGCATTAGCCCATTTGGCTCACTGTCAATTCTAGAAGAGAGGTCGGCCTCTACCATAGAGCTCAAATTATCCTTTTAGAAACTTTTTTCCTTTTACCATAGAGTTCAAATTTTTCTATGTATGTCTATGGTAATGATATACATAGAAAAAACCTGTCCGATTTCTGTAGTAAATACCCTATTACCTATATGTTAACATCTCTTGTCAATCCGATTGAACCGTTGATAGCTGATAGAATTCGACTGAATAGCAGCCAGGATTTCATTTCCGGTCTACGTGATCAAAGCTTAGAACATTACAGGAAGACTGAAGACAGGCATAGAATTGAGCACAAGGGCAATACTGTCCTGTAAACTAAGAGGATATAGTATAGGCCACGACTTGTCTAAGACTAGAGTCTTAGGGACCGCCACTGTATGTCGATTGAGATATGTATGGGGCATTGACGCGGTCAGTTTATATGGCAAGGTTTCAAAGCAAGTTTAAGGATATATATTTGTATCACACGGGTGTTTTGCATGTTTTTACGGGTTATAAAAGTGCCTATTAGCTTCCGAATCGAAATGACGTGTCAAAATGTCGAAGTGTCCAAATAATTCTCTAAATCGTGTAATAAAATATTTAATAAATCTCTTTTTTTTCATGATGACAATACATTAAACTATGCTAAACGTTGGACTCTGCACTAGGCAACAGCCTGTATCGCGGAGGCCGGTTCAATTTTCTTATCTAATAATTTACATCAATTATAAAAGATATTAATGAGATATTTAATTATTATTATTTTTATTTATTTTATTATTTATTTATATTATACATTTATTAAAATAAACAGAAATATAAATAAATAATAATATAGTTAATATATAGTCCAGTATCAAAATACCTAGCGTTTATGCCTATTGTCTCAAAACGTCCAGTTTCTCAAAATGTTAATGTCAAATACTAAGGTTCATAAGTATATGGCCACATAATCATGTAAAAATGTGTAACAGAAAAGTAACTCCTTAAGTCCTAACCTAGGTGCCTAGAGTATTAATTAGTATTCTCTGATAGCGTTTGGTAAAGACACTACTGTCTCAATCGCACGCCACGCGTCACCGTTACGCATCGTCTCTACCTACACTGATCGAATGGAACTTTCTTATCGCTCCAGACTATAAGATCAATCACCACACCGATATTCCGCTCTTTTTGCATTCTCACGAATAAAATAAGTGATCAGCACAGACCCTTGATCTACTACCCATGATCTGTAAATATGTATGTAAATATTCGTGAGGAACAGAAAAAGAAAAAGAGCGTAACGGGGTTGGAAAGGAGACCGAGAAGGAATTGTATGAAAATCTGAAATAAAACTTTTCAGAATTTTGTAACAAATCTGTTTTATTATTATTGTTCTTTTTTGTTTTCTTTCAAAAGACTGTTGCTTTTATCTTATTTTATATCCTTTTTAGTATTAATATTGTCAGTTTTATATTTTCTTGGTTTGGCCAACGTCTGTTACATGTTCATTTCCACTGGTCACAGAAGAGATCTGTCCTCCGAGATACAGGAACTTCCTAGTTCGGAGGTCAGCCTTTATTGTTACCTTTTGCTTACTAATTTTATTTAGTTTAATATAACCTATGCTTAAGTTCTTACTTGTGTATGGACTATGAATACTTTGTCATCTTATATATACAATTTCTGCGGGGTTCTTTCTTAGAAAACACACAGTTGGAAAATTCCTTTTTGTTACGTATGTATAGCCATAGCCTAGCGCTTAAAACCCCGCTCATCTTTATTAGACGACTGCCGATTGCGGAGTACGTTTCACAGCATTACGACGGCGTTTGCATCCGAAATGGATGCAGCGACGCAATTAAGCCATCTGAATGCGGAATGAATGAACTTCATGTACGTCGAAACTAGAAACCTATTCCTTTGTATTTCTCAGTTCTGTCGTACGATTCATGTTCTGGTTTAGGAAACTACCTATTCGTAGACAGATGTTTAAGGTGAAAGATTTTCTTCAGGAATTATAAATCGTTTCACGTTGTTCCTCTACTTTGTTCTACTGGACGTTTTTTAATAGAACTTCTTCGTTATTGACTTATTTAACGTCTTCACTACTAGACCAATGGTCTTCTCTCACGCCCATATTACTTATTGCTGGATTTCGCATGCTTTTGCTATGTTTTCCTTCATAGTCTTTTGGTGTCAGTAATTTCAATAAGTTTATTGAAATAATGTACGAAAATAAAATAAATATGTTAACCAATTCCTGGGGTAAATTGAAGCAACTCAATCAAGCAGAAAAGGTCTTTACTCATGTAAATAACTCCTGAAAATATACAAAATAAATCTTTTTAATCCTTGATTAACATTTTTTACCCTTTAAAAATTAAAACAAAATCCACAGGAGTGAATAAACAACATTTTGTTTTAATAACATAGAGTGGAAAAAAGTAATTAAATAATACCAACGTACTCGTAGGTTAATTAAGCGTGTTTTCTGCCCGCTTGTCCGAGCCACTCTCACAAAATTTGTTTTATTATGAGCCCTATTCCTTAGACATAGAGTAGAGGTCCTTTTGCATACACATGGGCTATAGTACCACGAAAATTGCGACCTCGAGGTCCCCTATTAACTATGTATGTTGCAGAGATAGGTACATGACATCCCCGTATATTAAATCAGGATACTGTCCTTCGAAGACGTGAAGATTTGACAGGGCTCTCGGGGGTAAGATCGGTTTTACAAATTGACAGCTGCTTGACATGGACTTTACTGAATTTGTGGTTTAATAATTTTCTGAACATTTACTGCTAAACTTTTGTTGATTACGTATGTTTGTTAATGTTTATAGTAATCTTATATACCTACGTATGTTACCTAGTTCTGCGAGAGATTTTAACGTAAATCATGCAATAGGGTAGTTTCCAAGTATCAAATATCAAATGAATTTCTTAAAAATTAAGAAATAATCATATAATATATTGATGGTCAAATGTGAAAAGAGAATTAAAGTTAGATGAAAAAAAAATATTTAAAGACAATCAAAAATTAGAACCGTTCTACATCAATAAGTTTTATGACGTAAGTGTTCTCTAGCGGCATACAAGCATATCCTGGCTGCATATAAAGGACTGTTTTGCTAGAAAGGGACAGAGCATCTGTCCAATACTAACTTTAACCATTAATATATCTGATGTTAGTTGAGATATCGAAAAATTAATTTTAGGTCCTTTTTTAGTATGTCCATGTAAGTTGATTTATGCAATAAAAAAATTAGGTTAATACTGTATTGTTACAAATCGTTGCTATTTAACGTTTTCATTGTGTTTCATGCACACTTACTCGTACTAGATACGAGTACATCATAGTTTAAACTGTAAACTGAAACTGATGGATTGCCTATTAAAATGTATAATTTTATAATGGCTAAATTCACTTTGGAAAAACTTAGAACATCGAAACCTAAAATAAATACTTATACAAATTCATGTTTAGTTGCAGATAGTAAAATAACATATAAGTACCCATCTACAATAATAATGTGTAATTAAGTACAACTGGTTATAACGACGTTTGATTTCTCTGCCAACAAACACATTCATAAAACACAACACGCACACACTGTTGCTTTCTTCCTCCGTGCAGTCCTAAGAGGCCAGCTGAAAATCAGCGCTGTGGCTTGCCTCAGCATTGTTTTTTTGGCACTGTACCACACCGGATGTTTTGTGCTGCATGTATTAATCTTTGTATACTTCTGTATTGTTTTCTATATTCTGGTGTTTCCAGTGCTAAACATGGACAAAGAAAAAAAACGGACATCGTCCCATGAACAATAACTTGACGCAGCCATAGGAAGTCAACTCGCTAGTATATACGAGCCCTTACGCACACAGTCACACCATAGAAATACGTTTCACCCGCCATTACGCTTCCCATCTCGCGCGTGTCATGTTTGTTGACATATTGAAGAAAATACTACATTATGTCGTCATGTGTAGTTAAAATCATGTCGAAACCATAGTGGTATCATAAAAAAGAGTCAGGGGATCACCTATCATAAGTAAGCGAGTAATTTATTCACCTTATTTCTTGATTTTTATTTAAAATATTTAGATCAGAAATTTAGACACAATCAGCCAGTGTTGCCAATAATTAAACATGAAAATTCCTCGAAAGTGTGGGAGATTGATAGTTTTACTTTATATACACATATTTATTTTTAAAATATTTCAAAATTCTCCTACGATACTAATTTACTATATAAATAAAAAATATTTTTGAAATCAATGGTTTTTTATTTATCTTTTTATACATGGACAAGAAGAAAGGGCCTTTAATTTTAATAAAACCCTAGTTCCGAGAGTGGTGACAAATGCTTAAACTTTATTATAATTTTATTTCAATCAATTGGGTAAATTCTCTTTACATATGGCATTCCTCTATACACTCTCACATACTTACACTGCCGCCATTGCTTTGCTTCAACAACGTTTTTAATGACATTCCCTCCGTCTTTTTTTAACCTTCGTGGTGCTAAATAAACGTTTTCAATTTCAATTTAAGCAAAAATAAATTGGCGAAAAATATACGCCACGCGTATACATTTTTGCCAACCAGCTTTTCAATGTCAATTTGTCATTTCCCAAGTGCTCAAATCGGAATTAGAACCAGGTCCACATCCCGAAAGCAGGTCATAAATCATAATCTACGGGCTGGTCGCCGGTCGCCTGCTCTCAACGGACGGCCGACGCTTGCAAAATTAAATTCAATTTACTCGGCTTGATTAGTTTGGCGGCTCTAATGCCCTTTATTACATGGCACAACCTGCTGCTGGTGTGATAACATACTGTGTTGTTTAATGCTACCTATTACCATAGACGATGATTGGAAGTCGGATAGATGATGGATATGTCATTGGTATTTCAAAAGACCACGCCTAATTATCAAGGAAGAATTGAAGGCCTCCTATTCAAAATTAGGTAAGTATAAAAAAATCCTGTGGTCTATGGGATTTCGGTCGCTTTAAAGTGGTGTCGAGGTTTAGTCTGTCGATGCATTGTATCTCGAACTTCCGTCTTTTCGAAGTTCGGTCTGTCTATTTTCAGTCCTGTCTAAGTTCAGTCTATCGATGTTCAGTGTTGTCTAAGTTCAATCTGTCAATGTTCAGTCCTGTCTGAGTTCAGTCTGTCGATGTTCAGTTCTGTCGATGTTTAGTCTGTTGATGTTCAGTTCTGTCGAGGTTCAGTCTGTTGATGTTCCGTACTGTCTAAGTTCAGTCTGTCGATGTTCCGTCCTGTGGAACTTCAGTCGATCGATATAATGTCCTGTCGAAGTTTAGTCATTCGATTTGTTAGTCATTCCATCCGGCACAGTCAAAAATGACTTCGTTACATTATCTGCATTTAATGAATAGATTACTGTATTGGTATTTATGATATCATAATTATGATTTTTAGCGACTCTAAATTTGCTGCCAGTCCATTATTTTTACGACCCATTTTCATTTTCTTAGATTTTTATTACTATGTATATGTTTTTATTACTATGTTTACATACACTTATACAGTTTATTTATTGAGTTAATTATACTTATAATATTAATATAAAGACAATTAGCTATATACACCTATTTACAATATTCAACTACCTATACCTACCTACGAGTATATTTATAAAGCGAACACGCCGTCTAGGGCGCTCCCATGCGGTAAAGTTCCCAGGACGCTGGCAGCGTTACCCCGCTGAACGGCTGTATAGACTTAGGCGTCGAGGGAAGTACGCGCCATCTCTGAGATTCCCCGAGGCGAGGACCAGTCTGGTCGAAATGTATTTTAAATTTTTTTTGTAGACGACCTCAGACCCAAAGTTTCCACAGCCAGCGCCACGGAGTTGTAGTATGCTCTGATATGTGAATACCAAATATTGATTAATAATTTTCTGATCGATTAAAAATCTTTGCAAAAAATACCTATGGAGAGCTAAACACACCTAAGACATTATTTTATATATAAGTAGATAGATAGATAGATAGATAGAAACACTATATTGTGTACAAATACAGAAAAATTAAAACTACAGGGATATTAGCACGATATGTACAAAGGCGACCTTATCACTTAAAGCGATCTCTTTCAGGCAACCTCTGAAGTTAATCGGACATTAAAGAGATTAGCGACTATATAGTGCGAAGATAAGAAAAAGGTTACATTACTTAATACACAGGAAATTTAGTAAAATAAAAGTAATATGATATACATAAATAATAATGTAGAATAATACTAAAACAGTTAAATGCATGCTTGCTTATCGTATGGTTAGTGGCCAACCTATTTGTCAGAGTTGTTCAGGCCGCCAGTAGGCATCAGACATGGCTTAACGACTGCTGTCGAACGACAACAACCGGGACCGACTGCTTAACGTGCTTTCCGAGGCACGGAGGAGCTCAGATGAAATATGCCACTAGCGGTCACCCATCCAGGTACCGACCGCGCCAACATCGCTTAACCTACATACACAATAACATTACCTACATAATAACAGTACCTATAATAACAGTACCTATTCCATATTATTGGTTGGTGGAGCAGAACGGTATTGATCGAATTACGTGGGATGCTCGTTGGAATGTAAAGATATGAACAACATCCCATCGATTTCCGTACGAGGGGCAGTTCAGACATGGCTACAGGTGGTTAATATACGAGTAATATGTGGATAGGCTGCAAAAGGTGCCTTCGCCCTGGCACAGCTGAAAACCAGCGCTGTGGTTCTGCCGTACCGGTCGGACCGCAGCACATGCTGAGCATGTGTCTTTTTAACGTTGTGTTGTTTTTGTAAATTCTATTCTTTTTAAGTTTAATAATGTATGCATAATGCAATGTTGAATTAATGTGTTTTTCTTTCTTTCTTTTTCTTTAAAAGAAAGACTGTCGTTCTATGTGATTAATCCTTAGAATGATCACGACCCTCAGTAATAAGGAACACGACTTAGAAGAGACAAAAAAAATGTTATTGAAGGGGTCAGAATGAGATAGACTCATGTTGTTGTAATTGGGCCCTTTGCATTTTGCCACTTTAATTAAAAAGCAGCCACACAGTGGACCGATGACATAGATTTCTTTTGCAATTTCCCTGTTTTTTGACGAAAGTTGCTTTGTAATGAGTCGCCCTGCAATAAGTAACTACAGGTTTTTGTTAGACTTACTTACTATATACTAGACTTTTCTTTTTGGTCAGAAATCGAAACTAAAACCCCTTAGCACACAGAAGGTTGATGCATTACCGCCTATGCTAGGAGGTCGTTAATTTGTTAACAAACGCGGGTAAATGAGCCACTTGATGGTAAGTAGTCTCCGTAGGATAACTCACCTTTACGATGTACTGCTAACCACGAGGAGTCAGGAGGATTTTCCGATAATTATTACGCTATGTCTCTCTTACCCTTCAAACCGGAATACAGTAATGTGGTACCTATCCAAGCTGACTCGGCTTAGAGTCACATAAGAAAAGATTGTTTCCTTTAAACAAGAACTTTGTAGGGACATTGTGTATGGACACTGTGTATGGACACAATGCACACTGTGTTCTACAGTGTGTCTTCCGATGTCAGCAGTTTTAGTTAAGGCACGCGGCTGCGCCCGCGATTCAATCGTTCCTAAGCCGTCACTATGTAAACTTGATTTTAAATATATATTCCCGATTAACCTAATTTGTGAGTATCATTGAAGACCCTGCAGAAGAGTACCTTGAACACACTTAAACCCTAAAACTTTTTTCAATCGTATAAAGTCAGCGTGTACAATTCAACAAAGGAATTGTTCCATTCAATCAAAATGAATAGTCGAATCCATCATGTAATGTGTTCATCTGAATGAAATTTCTTTTTATGCTCTAAATCAAACAAGTTGTTTTTCCAGATCATCACTAAAATATTTCAAGTTCCTATCTTTCAAACCCGGAATACGGACTCAGCGACGATAATTGTACGTTTACATTCGACGGTGCCCTGACCCAACGTCTCAACTGAAAACAACGCCAAATTAATATCTGACTCGTTGTCCCTTGAAAACAATTTAATGGATCTATCTCGTTTTGTTTTCCTTCCGTTTTCTTGAGGGACTTGAATTTTTGTAAGAGGTTTTTATTAATGAAACTCGAAGCTCTTACGCGTAGATGAACAAAGTGTTTTAAAACTTAATTCTGCGTTAAAAGACATGGCTCCTTCTTCCTATTTCTTCTGAGTTTAACTTAAACTAGTCTGATACATAGGTAACATTTGTAACAGGTAATAGGTAACATTGTTTCTGCCACGCACCTGTAAAATGTGGAACTCTCTTCCACCCGACGTTTTCCTGCAGCGCTACGACATGGGATGCTTCAAAAAGAACGTTAAAAAAGTCCTACCCCTTCACGGCCGGCAACACACAAGCAATACCCCTGGTATTGCACGTGTCTCTAGGCGACGGTGACTACTTACCATCAGGTGGCCCGCCTGCCTGTTTGTCGTAGCCAATTTATATTTTAAAAAAATAACAATGAAGTGGCGTCCTAGCCACTACATCACCGACGCTCTCTTCATTAGTGTACAAGTGTATACATATTTTTATAGCCTATAAATCGTCCCACTGCTGTTAGGTAAAGGCCTGTCGACAGCTGCCCTCTCTCTTTCCTCTTTTCTCTATTCTGGATCACCTCCTTACGTGTTGGAAAGTGTCGAGCCTTGCTACCGATTTAAAAATTCTAAATTAAACATGATGAATTATGATATTATATCCTAAAAAGTGGACTTCATCTTTCAGAAAAAATAAAGAGTTTTACAGAAAGAAACAGATGGCAGGGAACCCTAATCAACCGTTACTTTCAAATTTTCGCGTGCTCCACAGCTTTTCAGGAAACTTCTTTGAATGTTTTAGAATTTGCCTTAATTAATTAGCTGCTCAATTAGAATACAAGTATTCAAAGCCCAAAGGAAGTATTCAAACGTTTTCTTTCTATACGCCTACTGATCTGCTTCCATGTTCCATCCTAAACATGCATAATTCAATTCAATTAATTTCTTCCAAGTTGGTACAAATTGTACACTTTTGTATGTCAATAACATTCAAACAAAATACAAAATAATAATAAAAAAGGGCGTCGGTGGCCTAGTGGCTAGAAATCCAATGCGGGAGGTCCGGGTTCGAAACCATGCAATGCCATGTACCAATGAGTTTTTCGTATTTTTCGAAGACTTACGTACATTTACCGACTGCTCTAACGGTGAAGGAATACATTGTGAGGAAACCGGCACGTCTGAAGAAATTAAAAAGTTTTGGAAGGCGCGTGAAAATCATCAATCAGCACTGGGCCCGCTCGGTGGATCATGACCCGTACCCCCTTGTTCAAGGGGAGATCTGTGCCCCAACAGTGGCGACATTAATAAGCTGAGAATGATGTTTCAAAAATAAATAAATATGAAATGATTTGTTAGATGATCATTTTTTTAATTACCCACATTTGCCACAATTTAGTGTAAAAGTAACTTTATCTGCGATTCACACAGAGAAACAGTTGTGTATGACGCTGAAAGCGACACCATAGAAACAAAGTCGCCGGAACTTGGCACTGTTTGAGACGTGGCCTTTATTTTACAAAGATAATTTATACCAAAAAATGTAAGTCATTCTTCTCCCTACCCTATTACCAATTTTGCCATCGATCCATAATTCTGCGGTCCCATTAAAAGTATTTTGTTCCGTCGTAAACCGCCTTATTTCTTAGCAAGTTAATTATTCCGTAAACTCAAATTACCGCCAACAGTGGGTAGTCCCTAATTAAGGCCAGGAAATTAATTACCTCGACTTACAACTTGTTAACATCAAAAGGTACTCGATGAATGGATGAGTTTCTTCATATTTTTAATCAAAATTAATTACGACGATTTCCATTTCCAGTTTTCCATTTCCGACGCAGTATCTTGAGTTCTTTCCGCATAGTAATATATATTTTTTAAATTCTATATTGGTGTGGAATGGATAGATGGAATGGATGGAGCATCGGTGGGGTCGTGGCTAGGACGTCGGACTTCCATGCGGGATGTCCTACCTAGTTCGAAAAAAATGTAATGTCATGTACCAATGAGTTTTTCGTTTTTTCGAAGGACTTACGTACATTTACCGACTGCTCTAACGGTGAAGGAAAACATCGTGAGAAAACCTGCACACTGAGATAACCAGTGTGTGAAATGGGGAAGGCAATGGCAAACCACTCTATTAAATCTGCCACGAGAGTCGTTCTATATGATTAATTCCTTAGAATGATCACGACCGTCAGCAATGAGGAATACGACTTAGAAGAATGGAATGGATGGTACAATCTATCACATGTCAACCTACTCAAATGTCAAAATTCGTGAATCTGAAAGTCACTAGTTTAAAGTCTTAAAAGTCTTTGTTGGTATGAATAATACAAGTTTCACTTAAGTTATGTATTAAAACTAATAAATATTACATATTTCACTTTTCTGCACTATACTGCCGGTAACCTATTAATAATTCTTCTATCGCCTAGGTTGCCTGGAAGAGATCGCTCTGAGGGATAAGGCCGCCTTTGTACACTTATTCTATGTTTCCTTTCCTATGTAAATTTCTTGAGTACATCAGTGTTCCGAAAAGAATGTTCGACCCTTACATAATGACGATATCAAAGGATTGAATTATTTTAGGTTCCTACCTATGCACATCATTTTTATAATTAATCAATAGATTAAGTTAGATAATATAACTAAGCATAAGAATTTTTTGTCAAACGTGACGGTCTAAATGTAACGTATTTGTTACTTGGAATAAACTATTTTGAACTTTGAACTTGTTTGCAATAAAGTATTAATCTATCTATCTACAATTTACCATACATACATACATAACTCTCACGTCCATAATCCCCGAGAGGGTAGACAGAGGAATCATCTTCAATCACTGATAGTTTCCACTTATCGCCGTAAGATTTGGTGGACAAGACAAACGTTATAGGTCAGAACTAATAATAAGTTTATCAACTATTAATAAGTAGTATTTGACGTAATGAAGTCTACTATAACTTTCTTCACGAGCGTTAGGAAAGAATTAGTGTGTGTTACTGATTGTGGTTTTTTGACCAAATAGGAGTAATAAAATACTTTTTTCTTCTTCGATTCTTTGTTTAAAATAACAGGCTGAAATTACGAGTACCAGATGAAAAAACACAGGAACATTTTACTAACAGGAAAAGTTTCATTATGAAACGCTATTAAAAACAAAAGAGTTCTCCTTCGCTCGGTTCCTTAACTCGAGTTGAGGAGTATTCACCTAGGATAGGAGTCCAGGGTTGAACGCAGCGAATTAGCACGAAGATGGAGCGCATTCGAATGAGGTTAGCTATAGCTTGGTTTCGACTCTTGAACCAAAACGTCGGATATCGTGTTGCCTTCATATTTGTGTTGTGAGTATCTTTGTCCTCTTGGACAGGTTTTGGCCAGCTATCGATCATGGTTCAACAGAATACCAGCGCTGTTACGTACAGCGCTTTTTGTCTGCAGCAATAAGCTGAGTTGAGGCCCCTTTCGCAATAATACCAGACCATCAGACATTATTTCGATATGTTTACCTTTGACTACATATTTTTTAAATTATAATTATAACTGTTTCGGTCATTGCTGTGTGTGAAATAAACATGTTACTTACTTACTAATCTTATTTTATCTTATGATATAATCTTATGATAGGGGGCCGGGAATAACCGCAGCGGAACTTCGAGCCTTGAGGATCTTTTGTGCCTACCCCATTTTACACACTGGTCAGCTCAGTGTGCAGGTTTCCTCACGATGTTTTCCTTCACCGTCAATGCAGTCGGTAAATGAATATGTATATATGGAACTGGAAAGCTTAGTGGCTTTGTATAATACGAGTAAGTACTTATAACACTGAAAAAAATTCTGAGACTACCAAGTAGTTACGTTAAACAAATTTCTGAGCCTGCCAAGTAGTTACATTGAACAAACTTACTTGGTAGACCAATCCAAGTAGGTTTATTAACTTCAACCAAGAAATTGTTCACAACAACCAAGATCTTTGTTGTGTATACCAAATAAAGTATTTAACTGAACAAAGTTAATTGGTAGGTTCAGAATCAACCAAGCGTTATTCTGTTGTATTTTTAACGGTTACTTATGAGTGTTGAAACTTGAAATGACTCTGCCAAAGTTTGCTATGACTTTCGAAACTCGTTTAATATGTCGGGAAAAAATACATATTCCATAGAATGCGAATACCAATGTGAATTTCACATGGTGCTTAATTCCACCTCCTGCTTCCTTTTAGCTTAACACAGGATGGTGTTGGAGGCACTACTTCAATATTGGCGAGATTAAATTCTCAAGGGAATAGGATTTCACGCTGTTGCATAAGCTTGATGCAAGCTGCGAAAATCTTGGTATAAGCTTCTGACGTGCCAGAACATAGTTTGGTTTGATGAGTAGCTATTATACTTAGTGGCTTAATTTAAAGTGACGGTGAGTGCCTCGAAGGGAGGGGGGGGGGGGGGGGGGGGAAGCAGAACACTTATAAATAAATAAATGACTCGATCATCGATTTACCACATCATAAAAAAATTCTCACCAGTTTCCATATTAGAATAAATGACTACTTAAATGATAAAGAGGCTTGGTCCTAAATTCAGCTCCAGCTGTGCACATTGTGTACATATTAAATATGATTGTATTTCATAATTATTGTAAGATTTATTTATTTCAAAATATAATATGTGCTGCTGAAAGTTTCTTGCGCCGTTTCTTTCCTTTCAGCTATAGCACCTTACGAAGCGGTGGAAGAGTAAAAAAGAATGACGTTGTAAAAATGTACTATAAGGTACTTACAATAAAAAAAGTATTAATTTGTTTTATTTTTTATTTTTTGTGAGTTTTTTTTATTTCCTGTGGTTTAAATCGATCATTGAGTCATTTATTAGTCAAGGCGTACTGCCAGTGTTTTTACACCTGCCAACTCAGGGTGAATTTCAGGAGTGCCTCCATGAGCGCCATGAGGGTGCAGTACAATGACGCGCATCCTCATGAAGTACCCGCGCTATTGCAGTGCGTCGGGCATGTTTGCCGAGGCGCGAGTGCCTGATGTCTTTGCTGTCGTGAGGGCTGGCATAGCGTCCTTCTGGGACAGAATGCGAAACTCTCACAACAGCATACTCAGAGCCATAAGCGAAGACTTAACATGTCCGGTATTTAAATATTGGTTGTCCGTGCACCAGCGCGCGAAACGAAAATGACATGTATTATGAATAGTTCGACCGGACCGTTCGTTATGTCAATAAAAATATATAACAAAATTTCAAAATTCATCGACATCGAATTAAAAGACTCGATATTCAATAAAAAGATTAAAGTTGTATCTTCTTAACAAATGTTTCTATTCACTGCAGGAGTTTTTTGATGATAAAACCAATACTTAACTATTAAATCAATTATAACTTGTAATGAGATTTAATTTAATTTATCTCGTTAGCATTTATTACTATTATAATATATTATAATCTCTTATTTTATATTGCGGTGCCCTACTCAGTGTTTCATGTATGACCAGATAATATACATTTTTAAGACCAATTGTAACACATGAAAAGCAATAAATGGTATAAGTGTGAGTACTTCATATTTTATTTTATTGTAAGTACATTATTTATTTTCAGTATTGTTTGTATGATGGGTTTTTTGCCTAATAAAGAAATTATATTATTATTGTTTATTAAACAGAAGTCCAATTGTCAATAACTGTAACAGATCTAACTATTGTTATGTCCTCGTGCTACTAATATTATACATTATTATATATTATTTATTATTGTTTATTAAGTGGGTTTGTCAAATAAATATTTCTATTATAATTATCATCAGATAAATGACATTAAATACGATGTAAAAATTTGAAGCCACCTTTGCTATGAGATTAGAAAGCATGAGGAATTAGCTAACTATGATTAAAAACAAATTAGAAAAAAAAATTAGTTCAATTAAAATAAATAAATAATTTAAGTATGCCCAGCATTGTTAGATGGTTTTTCTACTCCCTTTTCGTAATGTGTTCATTATGAAACCACAATCAAAAACATAAAGAGGTTCATTCGTCATGGTCGTGGGAAAATAGTGTTTTAATGAAATATTAAATAGCAGTTTTCGATTGTAATATGTAAATTTTTCTTTGTTGTAGCGCACTGCATACAAGAACTCTTTCGTATTAAATGTACTACATTTCACTCGCCAACTACTTAGTACTATAGCCACAATACGTCAAACGTTTCTACGGTTTCCATAGTTACCAATAATGTTAAGCTGTCATGGCGTCTGTTGAAGTCTCCGTAATGGTTTGTATTTTCTGTTTATATATGTTTCATGGTCGTAGAAAAATTATTGTATGCAACGCACGTAATGGCGATTTTAATACTCGAACGATCTATTATAAAACTCAGCTTCGCTTCGTTGCATAAACAGTTCTCATGTTAAAATCGCTATCATTACGTTGCCGTTGCATAAACTACTATTTTAAATAAAAGTTAAATTAGAAAATGGTTGAAACATTTTTCGCAAGCAGTATTTGAAATTGGGACCACGCCAGTTTATTTAAATATTCCTATAGCAAGGCCACACTTATGAGGCGTGGTGCGGACGGGGCATAGACGCTAGGTTCGATTTTTTAATTGTATGCAATGCAAAGGCTTGTAAAGTTCACTATTGTTTGGCACAAAACATGCTAAATGTTACGGACTACATGCTCGGGTTCCAGCCGCGATTCATCCAATCACGAAGCGCTGATTTCAAGAGGGGGGAGAGCGGAACGCATGTGATTGATTGCAGCGAACTGAACTGGGGCTGGAACCGGACGCGTGTACTCCAGCACTTAGACATCGGGGAATCTTCCACATTGCGGAAGAGCTAATAATCAATAGTGAACTTTATCGTCGTTTGCATACAGTTCAGTTTCGTGCCCTTCCGTGTTGTCTCTTAGATGTGGCCTACGGTTAATGCGTAATAGGTAAATAAAAAGTTACTTACTTAAAACTTTATAATACTTTTACAAAATAATACGAAAATCAATCGGTTTATCAGCAATCAAACCCTGTAGATTGATTAACATAGTTTTCGCATAAAACTTCAGTCGGAACTGTAGGCATTCTGGAACTTAGTTCGGAACTTACTCGTTCTGAAATGCATCTCCGAGAACTGCGCGCAAGTAAATTTTTGCTCAAGTTGTTTCAAAGATCTTCATAGCCATAACATATCTTTAAGAAAGGCTTTATTTAAAGGCTTCTTTTGTTTTGGTTTAGACTTTAAAACGACATTTACTAAAATCAACAATGTGAAAAGATGATAATAGTTCACAAAATTAAAAAAAAAACAATTTAAATAATAATAAATTATTAAAATTAAATTATTAAAATCGAAAATACAATATAGAAAACATATTTAAAAGAGAAATTAAATACTTACCTAAATAAAGTCGAATTTTACAGTAATATTATGTAGTAAATTAAAAAAAATATACTAAAAAATTAATATCTATCTTGATAAATAATAATTATACTATAATAATATTATTTCTGTAATTTTACCGCACAAATAAACTATTCTTATTCTTATTCTTATAACTAGTGTTCAGGCATTTATCAAATGTAAAAACTATTTGTATAAAATTGTACAAATTTTGAGCAAAAAAATTATTACGATTAAATAAATTAAGTTATCTTATTACCTATTATTTAAACTCAATATGTGGGTCACACATAAATCTAGATTATTTAATATAATAACTTAGTTACCATGGCAACACTAAGTTTAGAGCATGCTCAATCATGGTAACTTTAACTTCGTTAACTTCAACTTGTAACTGGACAGAGATAGGTGGTGTGTTATAGCTAGCTGCTTGCTTTGTTTGGACGTTCTCAGGGGAAATAATGTACTGTAATAATTATGATAGAGCTGTAGTTTAGAGAGAGTTAGAGATAGCCAGTTTTTTCAATTAGTGATTCAATCATTAAATTGTGTATTGTAGTGTATTGTGTAGTGTATTGTATAAGTGTATTACGGTAAAGACGGTGATTCATCTTATCATATCTTATGATAGGGGGCCGGGAATAACCCAGCGGCACTTCGACCCTTGAGGATCTTTTGTGCCTACCCCATTTTACACACTGGTCATCTCAGTGTGCAGGTTTCCTCACGATGTTTTCCTTCACCGTTAGAGCAGTCGGTAAATGTACGTAAGTCTTCGAAAATTACGAAAAAACTCATTGGTACATGGCACTGCGTGGTTTCGAACCCGGACCTTCCGCATGGGAGTTCGGTGCCCTAGCCTCTGTGCCGCCGACGCTCTTTGTCTCTCGTAACGTTGGAGTTGCATAAATTCAAATCCTATAGTTACTTGTAGCGTAGAGATATAATTAGGTTTAAGTGGAAATCAGAGAAGCAGCTACTCAATTTCGACATGACGTGAGTACATGACCATTAATTAGTGATGGACGTAGTCGGGTATACCTACTATACGATTAATCCCAGTACGAGGATGCTTCACTGGATGTCACAGTATAAATGGATTGCTTATGCGTATACGAGTATCTTAAATATTAATAGAGGTATTAGATCTGCTCATGTTCTCTTGACCGAATAAAACTTAAGGTGATTCTGATTTTCTAATCTAATTAACACACTCAATGGAATTTGAGGGGTCCAATTTGCGTAATTTCGAAAGAATCGTGCATGAATTATTTTTTACAGCATGACGAGGTACACTAAACCGAGCTTATAGTAATTTCTCATTGCAAAGCAAAAAAAACATTACGTAAATATTCCCAACAATTTCCACCTTTCAGTTTCTACAGTCTAAAAAGAAACTTTGAAACGCCAACACTTTTTCAATCAGTATTAAATCCGAAGCGTAATCCCACTTAATGAATGCATCGACTTATCAAAAAGGGATTTAACTCTAATACGCCAGATTGGGCTTTGTACAACGGAACCTTGTTTTCCGTTTATCTCAGCTTTTCAGTCGTACATAACTCAACGGGGGCTTTTCGCCATCGTTTCGTCTTTGTCTTAGACTAGGCAATATCTATCTAATGACGTTGAAAATTCGTTCGGCCTTCATTTGCCTAGTGATGATCGACGTTACCTGTCTTTATCTCAATACATTTTCGTCTTTTATATCGATGCTATACGATAGTTGTTTCTTGTTCCAGTAATAGATCGTTAATTGAATGATTTCGTTTGTTCTTCCTCGTTATTTTCGGCTACACCCACGTGGATAACCAAGTTTGATAACCATTCATTTAAAAGGAAAATTATTCCTTGTAGATAACTGGTTTATGAATCAAGAATTGTTTTCCATTGTCGATAAAATTCCTCGTAGATAATCGGGTTTTTTGTTTGTATCAATATTTTTTCCCTTTAGATGACTGCTGGTTATCAAACTTAGGTATCTACCTTTTTTATACTGTATCCCCCTATTGTTAAACACGTAGAATGTGCACTTGCGCTATGTAGCTATATGTATTATATCTTCGTCACGTCTTTTCCTCTTCAACATCAATCCTGGTACATTGATGTATTACTCTCCGCACCCAGTCATTACCAGTCACTTTGCGTAAATCGTCGCTCAATCTTGCATCTGCTTTTTCTCATCCACAGCTTTCTGTGATTCATGCTTGCAGTTCAGCGATCCGCTTTCAACAAGACGTAAAAGACGTTTCCAATCGATTTCAAATCTACAACGTGTCCATAATATTTCCTTTAACTTTGGCAAATTAATCAGACTACTGAAACTTCTTAATTCTACCATGCCACTCGAAAACGGACTGAAAACGAATAATGCAAACTGTGGTGTACCAAGCGTACAGAACGTGTGAGGAAATGCTAAACCCAGACAAACAAGCTCATTAGCAGACGCAGTCGGTGTGCGGTGGGCGGTGGCATTGCGGTGGAGCTATCAGATTGACTGAGAGGACTGCTCGACTCTATGCGGCTCTGGTACATTGATTTAATTAATGACCTATCGGAAATAAAAACTTCAAGTAAGATTGAAAATAGAGAGGCGGTAGAAGCACGATTTGTTTGGAAATATTTTACTGAGGTAGATTAGATTTTCTGTTTTAATTTCTGATTAAACAAGGCTAGGATTTCGGAAAGTCTGAGATTTCACTAGAAGACGCTGCATTTTATTAAGTGAGGCACGTCTGAAGATGTGCCGCTGCTGATTGATAGCTGGATATGATAGTTACGAATAGTCGAAAAACCCCAAATACAGTCCGTATTTGGAGATTTTCGAACAAAATGTGGACTAGATTATGATAGTTGCACAGATGACCATAAAAGCCCACCTACCTTTGATCTTGTTGTCGACTCCTCTCCTTGCGTCTGATGAGATGGCGGATGACGTCACATAATGCAATACAGCTTGCACTGAGTGTGGGAGCTCCCAAAATGTTCATGCGTCACAACAGATTTAAGCAGACACCAATTAAACACAACGGCACATAAATATTAACGAAACAGTCAATGTTCGAGCAATTTCTTTTGTCTTCAGAAAGCACACGACAAAATACGCGGCCATGTTGGCGGTCAAACGAGTTCTGGTTGGTCGATGGCCGGTAGCAGGCCCGTGTGGCGCGACGCTCGTCGAACGTAAACAAGGAAAAAAGCGGGTAGGACTATATCGCTATCCGGCACAGTATTAATCTACCTACATTTTGTCCGAATGAAGAAATAAAAAGGTTTGTTTATATATTTGCGAACAATAGCAGTCAACGGATTATGCAACTGAAAAAGAAGGAGGGAGGTAGTTTTGTTTATAAGTAAACGAAATTGAAAACTTTGATTAAATTGTTATAGACAGAACTATAATTTTGTTCATAGCAAACAATTGTTTTACGAACACGAACCCGAAAACTTTATTCATTTCACAATTTCGTCGATTACTTTCATCCCCTCCGTTTAAAGTAAATTTGTGATTAGTAACCGGCATACCCATACCCAAATACAATGGACAACAAAACACGTATTACAACAGTCCCTTTTTCCTTTGTCTTTTTGCCGTATAGAAGACAATATTCGTAAAATAGAGATAGACCGGGAATCGAGTTAGTAGTTTTTACTTTTCTAAAGGCCCTAAAACATTTAAATTGGTAGACGCCGCTCTGCTTAGAAAAACACAATTCTACTTACTATTACCAGTACAAGTTTATACGGGGCTTTTGAAAAGTAAGAATTACCCAACTCCCCACCAACTATTGGTAAGTGTTGAGGACTCGTGCAGCACCATCCTTATGCACAATTTGCGAACGAAAGAAAAGAATAAAACATCAATTCGAACATGACCGCGATCGATAACGCATTACACAGCTCACTAGAATCATTTTAATTTAAATGTAATACGAATTAAAAGTCTTCAAGATATACCTCTGTTCTGTTGCTTGCACCCCTCAAGAAAGTACCTCTAGTAAGTACTTATTAAACATAATTTTAATTATATTCAGAACCATAATAATTTGACACTATTAAATTTGAACTAATATTTTTTTACTATGAGTAAAAAAATATAAGGTTCTTCTGAACAATAATTATAGTTAATATAATTCATATAATTTTCTAATTATATGTATTGATACAATAAGTCAGTCCAATAACAGGGTTTATCCAATACCAATTGAACAAGCCTAACAATGTTAAATTACATTAACAATGTTACGATAATAATGAAATTCACCATAAAATGACGCTGGTTGATGTACATTTTGTACTCCAGTGCTCATAGAATTGATTTTAGGAAATATGTCTTAGGGCTTCTTCGGGACTTGTAGCACCGACCTATACCAATTTATAAGCCCTATGTGTAAAGAAAACTTTGCTATCGGGCTACTGGTCTAGAAGGGTAGCGGAAGAGGTTCCGTCTCGTCCCAAAAGGAATCAGCTGGGGAGTGACAAACAAAGAGGAACAGTGACTGATATAGCAATCACGCTATTTGTTTACTGTGTGCATAGCTGCCTTGAGGGAGTGACTTGATGTGAAGGAGGGTTCTGCTGATGGCGTTTGGAGTCATTTATTATACTTTAGTTTGCAGTCTCAAAGGTTGGAGAAAGAGCATGAAGCTATTTGGAAATTGATATTTCCTATGGGTATTCCACTCGACATTATGGTACATTTTTGTAACATATTTGGTCAATGATTGGAAGCTGTTTTAAACAAAATTGAATCGATTTTTAGCAAATTCATTACTTACTTAAGGTAAATGAATACAGTGAGGTGAGATATCTATGGCCGACGGTGACCACATACCGTCAGATTGCCCGTTTGACCGTCTGCTCGCCTGATTTAATAAAAAAATATTCGCCGCTGTGTCAAGCAATCACCATTCAAACCATTCGATTAAAGTAAGCCACGCGAATAAGTTTCTGAATAGGTACTGTGAGTTTCAAATCGAATTAACTTTGCATTTTAACGCCATGCAGTCAAATACAATATCCGGTATGAATAGGTATTAGTTTCGGAAATATCCGAATTTGGAACAGCATCGGAAAACGGAACCAACTTCATGCTATTGTTATTCCAGTGCCAGCTTATACACGTTTATGCAATTGCGACCTCGCAGACACTAACGCCATATCAATGGGTTTCTCTTTGAATAAATTATCTAAACTTACACTAGGAAAATCTAAAGACGTGATAGAAATGTAAAATTACACTAATTTAATTTAATTTATTTATTCGTCAACATGCAACATGACAGAAAATATTCCAATGCGTTACATTTGTCAGATAGAATTAAGAAACATGTCAAATTAAACCACAAACATACAAATTAATTTAGTGTAACAACGGATCACTTTGGATTTGAAAAATTAGATTTTTTTTTAGAAGCAGGTTTTCAAAAGTTGATAAAGAAAAAATAGCTTTTTTTGATGCGAATTACCACTTTAGTTACACTCTGTGGAACCAATTTTTTTGATTGTACACCGCTTGAGCTCTATTAAATTTTTTTTTTTTTTTTTTTTATTAAATAAGGAGAGCAGACGAGCAAACGGGCCACCTGATGGTAAGTGGTCACCGTCGCCCATAGACACCTCACCTCACTTTATTAATATTAGAGGGTTTTTAATGCGCTGCTAACCTCGAGGACTAAGATGGATTGCCTCATGTGCCGGAAATTACGCTGGCTCTCTTACCCTTCAAACCGAAACACAGAAATGCAAGCATCTCTGCTTCACGGCAGAAATAGATAAAAGGGTGGTACCACCCCAGGCGATCCTTCACTTTAGAATCTACCACTACTACGTAAGTTACCTCATTCCCTATACATAATACCTATAATTAATGTGGACTTCGATTTGTACCTCCAATATCCCGAGTATGTCAGCATTTGCTGACTTTCCCCCCTTTTGCCAAATATACATTACATATTCATTATATATCATATTATAATTCTTTGTACTATAATTTTAAATTGTTAGGTAATTTGGCAATAAATAAATATATTTCTATTTCTATTTTTTTCTATTTCAATCAAGTTTTTTTATAAGTTACCTTTTTGACATATAATATTTGTCTAACATGGAACAAGTGAATTAAGCATTATGCTGAACTGGTGTACTCTTTTTGTTGCTGTACCGCACCGGATGTTTTGTGATGAATGTTTTATATCCTTGAATCTGTTGTATTGTGTACTTGCTATATTCTGGTGTTTACAGTGCTAAATAAACGTTTTTCAATTTCAATTCTTCTTGATCACTCTTAACCTCTCAAAAGATGGAGTCGTTCTTCTTTTTTGCAGTTTTTAGAACATCCCTAACAGAACTACAAGAACATTATTTTGACGATAAATAGCTCATATTTCAAATACCATGTGACATAACATACCTAATTACCTCTAGGTATACCATAGTATAAATTATTATCAGAATTATTATAGTTACAACAATGCGCTTAGAGTTTTGGTGTGTCGTGTGCTTCAAAGATTAATTAATTAAAATAGATGAGACGACATGTTCATAGTTTAAATTCTCCTAGTTACCACAACTATTTACTTTAAGGAATTTGACAGCACTGAGTAATGTACGGATCCTACGTCGTGATATTTAATGATGTATATTTATAGCTTATGGGTATACCCATACCCGCGTCGGTGGCCTAGTGGCTAGAACGCCGGACTCCCATGCGGGAGGCCCAGTTTCGAAACCATGCCATGTACCAAAGAGTTTTTCGGATTTTTTCGAAGACTTATGTACATTTAACGACTGCTCTAACGGTGAAGGAAAACATCGTGAGGAAAACTGCATGTCTGAGGAAAAATAATTAAATCTAAAGGCGTGTGAAATCAGCGCTCGGCGGATCATGGTTCCATACCTCTTTGTGCAAGGAGGACATTATGATGATGATAATGATGATACCCATACCTATAATTGCTTCTGTAGCGATAACTGACCAACCTGCAAGAAATGGTTAGAAATTATCAAAAGTGTTTTCTTTATGATCGTTTAGTTGATGGAGAGTCGACCAAACAATTTAAGAATCTTAGCCTGGACTTCACGAGTCCGGTTCCGGTTCACTGCAACCTCAAGCCCTCCCCCATTTGAATACAGCGCTTTGTGATTGGATGTAGCGAACCGAACCGGAATGAAACCGGTCTCATGAAGTCCGAGGCAAGTGATTGGTATGGTAGTCATATTTATGGGTACTTTGTTACACTAAGTTAACAAAGTTCACTGAGATCAGTCCTGCGAGATACAGGAACTTCCTAGTTCGGAGGACAGTGTTCACTAATTTTATTTAGTTTGATATAACCTATGCTTAAGTTCCTACTGGTGTATGGACTATGAATAATAACATAATTATTTATGCATACAATAATACTAAAGTGTGAATATTACTACGTTATACCTACATTTTAATTATCTTTTTCCGGTGGTGGTGCAACTAACAAGTAATTTTAAAGTAAAAAATAAATAAAAGTGCAGTGTTTGAGTGGAAATTAAAATATCGAGCGAGACACGGTCCTCTATGGATGGATTCCTGATATCCCACACACAGGGAAACCTAGTTGGGAGTCAGATAGCCAGACATTGAATAAGGGTGAGTGAGTGCATCTTTTGAGCCCTGAATCAGGTTAAATCGCCATGTACCTATCTCTTACCTGTACTTACTTGTGTAAGTGTAAATAAAATAAAATGAAATTGAAATTGAATACTTTGTCATCTTACCGCACAAATAAACTTATTCTTATTCTCAATATATCCGTTTAACAAAGGCCTCAAAACTTGTTTTAATTAATCTAACACAGAAATGAAGTAAGAAGCATATGTATACTACAAGACTTGGCGGAGTCAGATTAAAGCGATGGTTACCCATTTCCATTGTGGCGTAATTCCAAATTCCACTCTACGAATGTCGCGAAGCAAAGGTCTTATGGCGGTGACGTATATGCCAGGGCTGGATTAGAGTGATCTATCGTTCAGGACTAGACTCATTTACCTACTCATTCTTGCCAGGTGTGTACCAATTTTTCTAATTTATTGAAGTTTCTGTTTCTGCCGTGAAGCAGAGATGCTTACATTTCTGTGTTTCGGTTTGAAGGGTAAGAGAGCCAGCGTAATTTCCGGCACATGAGGCCTCATCATCAAACCCTCTAATATTAATACAGTGAGGTGAGATGTGTATGGGCAACAGTGACCACTTACCATCAGGTGGCCTGTTTGCTCGTCTGCTCACCTTATTTTATTAAAAAAAGTTTGTGAGATCCATTTAAACAATTTTGTAAAGCACGAGTGGTGCTGTTTTGTTGTCAATCGATGTCTTAGATAATTTGAAGTAAAGCGGATGATGATCTAATGAACAAATTAAGATAAATTGGAAGATTTTGATTACAACTTAAAATGACTTTTAATCTTGTTACAGTTGGAAACGAAAAGAAAAGAGTAGTAAATAATTTACAGCAGCTATTATTAATTTACCTATTTATTATTTTCAATGCCCTTTTACAGCAGATAAATTAATTTTATTATTTATTAATTTAGTAAAGTGACAAAGCCCCTTTACAACTGCTACAATCTTAACTTTTTAGCTAAATCTTTAAATGTAAATCGGCTGGTCTGTTCGCTCCTGTCCAGTTATGTTTATAGTTAATATGAATTGTGTTTGAATTTTAAATTTATTGTAAAAGCATGACGTAACCAAGAGTTCCTGGTGTCCCGATGGTTTTTAATAAATGAGTATGAGTAATTCCCTGATTATTACATATGTTGCGCTATTCTTAGTCGTATTCTTCACTGATGACGATCATGATCATTGTGCTTTTAGCATCTTTATTATTGGTGAACGTTTCGTATTTATGTTTTTCTACTCCCATTTCGTAATTTGTTCATTAAGAAACCACAATCAATAACATAAAGAGGTTCATTCCTCATGGTCGTGTGAAGTGTTTTAATAAAATCTTAAATAACAGTTTTCGATTGTAATATGTAAATTTTTCTTTGTTTTATGGCACTGCATACAAGAACTCTTTCGTATTAAATGCACTACATTTCACTGGCCAACTACTTGGTACTATAGAAATAACGATCTATTATGAAACAAAGCGAAAAATCGCTATCATTACGTGACCATTGCATAAACTACTATTACCTTGTTTTATTTGCATTATATAACATCACATTTTTAGTTTCTCATTCTAGAGTCAGGGTAGAATCCATCCAGCAAGGCAAATCCTTCAAAATCGCAACTCCATGCAAACCTACAATACTGGCTATATTAATTCTTTTTACTTTTAGGTTGACTTTCTCCCGTGTTTTCGTTCTATATACGGCACATGCCGTTTCGGCATCCCTTATTCCAACCCTGGTGCCGTGTACTAGATACACGGCTATTAAGTTTAAACCACGTAATTCTGAGGATGCACCTGCCCGTATTTTCACGGCTACGTTGTCGGGGATAGAACGGAATTCGTGCTGCGAGCTAAATGATTTCGCTTTAGCTTTGTGTATGTGCGATTAAGATGACTACTCTGACATCTGTGTGACTCTTATCTTTACGTATCCAGTTGTTGTGAAGAGAGTTCATTGTTTTCGTGCCGCATTATGCTAAGAAATACTAAATTACCTTAGCTTTTTCCCTTTGTTTCTCCTTTGATATAATAAATTGTTATTTTGCAAACGAATAGAATGCTTTCCGATGTCAAAAAGTGGTATAAATATTACGGCCTAAGGCCGAAGTGCGGTGGTCTTTTACATTTTCCTACGAAATGTGTGAAACTATGAAATTGCCACAAAAAATATTAATAACGCGTGGTCTCGTTTCCGAATTCCAATACTCATTCTAACCCTTCGAGTGGTGTCTGAATTTTTTTGTCATACACATGTTACCAAAGCGAATAGTTAGCAATATCAGAGGGCATTGGGGTGTGAAATTGCATGGCTATCGGACCGACGTGGCCGACGTTAGATCGCTCCGGTGGACTTGATATCGTGAATCTTGATTTGTGATAATGCACGTTGTGTTTGAGTGAATACTGTGAGGAATATGTTTGTGCATAATGCATACTTATAGGACAGAAAAACTAAACCAGGATATAGGTTGTTATTGTTAGGTTTTTCGGTTCCTGTTTCCGCATTTAGACGCGTAAGTAGTCCTTTATGCGTTTACGAGTATGGATACTGAACAGTACCGCTTTGTAGGGTTTTTTTTGTTACACCGTGTATTAGTTAGGGTTATGGTAAATTTTGCAAGACGTGCATAATTGAACACGAAACGCATGTTTTTAGGGTAGAGACTACAACAAATTATTTTGGTCCCATAAAATAATTTTTGTATCATGCAATAGAATCGCTTCATTATTACGTCACGAGTACAAAATGAAGATATCCTGAAAAAAAATTCACGCTTTCTCGTACAGCTATCGACATGCATCTTCTATTTTATTCCCATTACGGTGCTGTGCAAATCTAGGTTATCTTGGTTGTAATTAATATCCAGCGTCATAACATTTTCAGAACTAAAAGCACGAACGAAACAATCTAAAAATTTAAATTCTTGCTTTTCCCCACTTTCATCAGAAAAGAAAACTCCATCAAGATAAAAAAAGAAACTATTTTCAGTTGCTAATTGCCTATTCAGTAGTGAAGCGCAAAATAAAGACTAAAGGACCACATACTATGGTGTTTGGTCTAGTACGGTTTTGGTACAATTTATAATAAGTGAATATTAAGGTAGCCAGAGTTTTAAGAAAGCTCCGTTTTGGCTGAGCTTAATTGGGTTGTAAATTCTCATGTTTAGCAACATATACATTTTTCTTGAAAAAAAAAATCGTACGAAATGAGTAGAATCGAATTGAAAAACTGAACCGCGACTGTAGTTCAATGTGTGAATTTTGACAGCTATGTTGACCAAAAATTGTAACAGATCAGAGGTACAGTCGACCACAGGTCAACCTACTCAATTTGTCAAAATTTGAGAATCTGAAATGAATTATATTGCGCAGGCATAAGGTTGAGATTTAATAGAATGTTTTTGACAGATGTTATACTATAGCTTGTGATCGACTGTACTATTGTCATGTCCTTACGATAGTAACATGCATCGGTTTAAACAAAAGGATATAACAGTCCATCCATTTTTCACCATACTTTTTTTTTAATATCGAATAGAAAAACAATTTGAATCGCGACTGAAGTGAATTTTGACAGCTGTGAAAGTGTAACAGATATGAGGCATAGATTCTGAAGTACTTTGTCATGTCCTGACGTTAGTAACACAAGTCTTTGTGTTTACCTCTTAGATCAATTTTACTTAAGATAATTGATCTGAGGTTAACTTCAGTTAAGCTCTAGCTCTGCACATTGTGTACATATGTGATTGTATTCATAATTATTGAAAGATATATTTATTTCAAAAGATGTGCTGCTGAAAGATTCTTGTGCCGTTTCTTTCCTTTCAGCTATAGCACTTTACGAGACGGCGGTAGAGTAAAAAAGACTGACGTTGTAAAAATGCACTATGAGGTATTTACTTACAATAAAAAAACATTTTGATTTGATTTTGACCTAGTTTTTTGTCTTTACTTCACAAACTGAACTGATTTTGCACATCACTATTATTTCAGCTTGAAAATCAGCCGCAGGCATTGTGGGAACTGCAATTTATGATAGGAAAGTGAAACTTGGGAAGGGTAATTTAATATGGAGTTTCATGAAAATTGCACAGGGTTTTAATTGCGGGAATACAGGAACTGGTTACAGATGAGGTAAACATTAAATATGTGCTAGTGAAATGGTTTTGAGGTAAAAATATTTAAATAAAAAGAACATAGTTACAACGTTTAACGTTTTTTAAGGTGTGGAGAAATTCAAATACCTTGGATGTACAGTAACCGATACCAACACAAGAGAAGAGGAAATCAATATCCGAACTCAAAACGCCTTGAGATGCGCCGCAGCCCTGCACAAGGCTCTGGTGTCCAAGTTACTGAGCAGAAATACCAAGATCCGGATCTACAAAACTGTCATCAGACCGATCTTGATGTATGGATGCGAGATTTGGACACTAACCTTAAAGGAAGAAAACAGACTCTTGGTGACCGAGAGGAGGATATTGAGGAAGATTCTGGGACCAGCCAAGAGGGCAGATGGAGGGTGGAGGATGAGAAAGAATAGGGAGATGGAAGAGATGGTGAACGAGCCGAACATCATAGGAGAGACGAAAGCGGCTCGACTCCGATGGCTCGGACACATCACTAGGATGGGGGAGGATGGGGCAGTTAAACGAGCGTATGTGGGACGCCCTAACGGACGACGTCCGGTCGGACGTCCAAGATACCGCTGGCGCGATGAAGTGGAGAAGGACCTGCGGGAGCTCTGGGCGCCTGACTGGCTCGAGACTGTGCAGGAGAGAGAGCGATGGCGCTCTTTGGTATCGGAGGCCAAGATCCACTTCGGGTCGCTGCGCCAGCGGAGTAAGTAAGTTACAACGTTTTATACGGGCTGTATTACTGAAAACATTCGTGTAAATTTTATTAACGTTTTCAACACTCCATGATATATAGACTTGGAAATCTATTTCCCAAAAAGAACTTCTAAAAATACCCAAATCATACAGATTTTCTGTTAGATCATACAGTCTGTCGAGATCGAGCTTTGTATTTTGTATGGTATGTTTTTAGGGTTCCGTAGCCAACTAGGAGCCCTTATAATTCCGTCAAGTATTTTTGTTTCATAGGGCGTCCCCCTTTTAAGTTTTGAAATAAAACAACGAATCTGATAAAATCTGAGGGGTGCTACACACATACTCGACTCGACATGTTCGGATCGGCTGTAACTGTCAAACGTCATATTGATTTGACAGTTAAATCCGACCCGAACGTGCCGAGCCGAGTATGTGTGTAGCACCCCTAAATGATATATGGTAGTAAGTACTATCAATGAAAATTCTAAAGAAACCATAGTTACGTTATGAAATATTTTTAAGTAATTCTTGGCCTGGAAATATGTCCTTTAGGTCAGTTGTGAAATACATCTCGACAAATGTATAGTGTAGTTAATTATATGAAATCGTCAGCAAAATATTTTTTGTAATACAATGCCTATAATGTGTGTGTTTGTGTGCGTGATACGCTCTTGGCAGGTTTTCATGTTAAAATATATTTGTGCGAAAAAGTTATTTGTAATCAGTTATGGAACTTTAGTTGATTTTAATGAATAATTTTATAACCAAAATAATGTTTTGGATTAATTTAGTTTTTTTATTGTATATTGTAGAGAGCAGACGAGTTAACGACAGTTGGCCTGATGGTTAGTGGTCACCGTCGTACTCACACAGACATCTCACATCTCACTATAATGTAATTAGAGTGTTTTCGATGAGCTGTCGGCTAACCATAAGCACTTAGATGGAGTGCCTCATATGCCGGTAATTTCACTGGCTCTCTTACACTTCAAACCGAAACACAGCAATGCTACTTTACGGTAGAAATATGTAAAAGGGTTGTACCACCCCAGGCCGACTCGGCACAGAGTCAAC
Organism: Hofmannophila pseudospretella; assembly: GCA_947369225.1. NCBI lineage: Eukaryota > Metazoa > Arthropoda > Insecta > Lepidoptera > Oecophoridae > Hofmannophila > Hofmannophila pseudospretella. The sequence goes on from OX376316.1 coordinate 12,191,151, forward strand.
CATCTTCAATTTTGTCAATATTAGGATATTTTAAATAGGAAAAATAATTGGTACCTATATTTTATGCTTCTTGGTTTCAAGTAGTAATATTGATACTTACTTCTTTAATAAGGTTTTTAATTGTTCTACTCTTATCTCCAGCGTTTCACCCTGTATTTTAATTATCAGAGAAATTGTTTTTACAAGTCTACCGATCCATAGGATAATAAATAACGAATTTGGAAGTTATTTTTACCTACATATTACATAATGCAGGAAATTGCTCGATCCATTCTCGATTCTCGATAATATCATTTTTACATTCTTTAGAGAAATTATTCACCTACATTGTAGATACTCTTATACTTAATTTTAAAATAAACGTATCGAATAAAGTAGGTATTACTTGCTTTTCCTAATTAGCTTTTATTTATTTTTCAATTACAATTTAAACTAAACAAAAGTTCAAAGTTCAAAAAATAGTTTATTCCAAGTAACAAATACGTTACATTTAGACCGTCACGTTTGACAAAAATTTCTTATGCTTAGTTATATTATCTAACTTAATCTATTCATTAATTATAAAAATGATGTGCAAAGAAATGTTTTAAATAACAGAGGCTTATTGTTCAAACCAGGCAAAGGGATTCGTTACGAAAAGTTTATATCGATTGGTAGAACACCATGGTTCGAAGTTAAATTAATTTTAAATTTAATATTAATTAATAAAGTCAAAGATAATAAATAATCCATCTGTAAGTCTTGTCTTTGAAATTACTCGTATCTCAACGTAGAAAGCCTTTTCATTTCAACACTCGAGAACGGATTGAAGTATTTTGAACACTTGGTTCTATTTTTTGAGCCAAACCCCTCCCCCCGTATTGAATCATTTGAGTTGTCTAAGTATTTGACTACCTAACTCGATTTTTCACTAAGAGGTCCAAAACAAAGGCCCGGAATGAGAGCTCCGAAATCAAGTGGTGACTTCACCAGCACAACAGTCTATTTTCAGAGGACTTGTTAGCTTGCTAACAACCAGCCAACGGAGCGGGCGATAGGGTTGCCAGGGTCCAGGGTTAAATATCGGACAATTCAAAGTATATTTTCTTAGGTATACTCTGACCAGGAATATAAAAACCCTGTCAAGAGGGGCGCCAGTGAGGGTACTTTTGTTGTTTGGCGTTATGAAGCTCGCTTTGAAAAAAATGGTTCTTTAAATATATTTTTTTATTTTTTTTTCGGAAAACATACAGCTTATATACAAGAGCATCAGTGGCGTCGTGGCTAGGACGTCGGACTCCCGTGCGGGAGGTCCGAGTTCGAAACCCGGCACTGTCAATGAGTTTTTCTGTTTTTTCGACATGCTTACGTACATTTACCGACTGCTCTGACGGTGAAGGAAAACATCGTGAGGAAACCTGCACACTGAGATAACCGGTATGTGAAATGGGGAAGGCAATGGCAAACCACCCCATTAAATTTGCCACGAGAGTCGTTCTATGTGATTAATTCCTTAGAATGATCACGACCCTCAGCAATGAGGAACACGACTTAGAACAGAAGACAGCTTATATATTACATCTAAATAGCAAAACATTGTTAGTACATACGCCAATAAAGTTTCCACTTATAAACATCGCATGCTTAACAATAAATAAATTGGTACAGTTCAGCCAATATAAATGTTATTGAGATTTTTTTCACAAAACATTAAATAATTTAACTGAAAACTGATACTTAAAAACAATCGCAAAGAATAAAAAATAAATAAGGTTAAATAATAAAACGGTAAAAAAAAACCGCAATACGGTTTTATATTCCTGGTCAGAGTATACTTGTCTATTTATTATCCGCCAGTCATGGTTATTCTACTGCTAGGTAAAGGTAATGTGCACGCTTTTCCAAATATGTCTGCGCTATGTTTATTTAGTTTTTAATGGGAGTCCAGATCGTCCCGCCGTCTTTTTTAGGTTTCCCTCTGGGGTCTAGTATGCCATAAGGCAACCTTAAGAATTATGAGAAACCCATTGAAATAGCAAAATGCTGTCACCAGTCTTAGAAACCCTAGTTTAGTTGTAACTATTCGAATGCACACGCAATCATTTTAAAGTAGCTCTCTGATTAAGATTTATAGTAACGAGCGGCACTTGATTGTGTACATTGACTAACAAATGTGGCACTTTGTTGTGTACATTGACCAACAAATGTGGCACTTTGTTGTGTACATTGACCAACAAATGTGGCACTTTGTTGTGTACATTGACCAACAAATGTGGCACTTTGTTGTGTACATTGACCAACAAATGTGGCACTTTGTTGCTTTAACTTATTTGACACATTCAATCATTCATATTAATGCCAAGAAATTATAACAAAACCTTATTGCTACAGGGTTCCACAGAGTAAAGCTTGACTTCTTCCACTGTACTCATGAAGCAAGTAACCAATGGAATACCGATAGCTACATTTCTTCCTACAAACGTTGAGCGAAAAATGTGGAGGGTAGTGGAGGGTAGCGGAGGGAAGACCGCGGCTATGGCAATAAAAAAACGAGACAATGCTATACAATTAAGCACATGAAAGTAAAAGGCGGCGACAAAGACATCAACGAGCTCGCTTTAACTCTGATAAGCGTCTAGAGTGCCGTGAAAATTATAAGAAGTATACTGCTAATGTTCGGCGCGCGCGGGTCTCCCGCATCGGCAGTCAAGTGGTTCTATAGCCATTGACTGTACTCAAAGATGTACCATTTAATAACAGTGGTACCGAATCTGCGGAATCAATCGCTAAAACAAAACATCGATAAAGGAATTGTAATATATGAGTGAGCGTGACAGTTTAATTTACTTTAGCGGCCACCCCGAAATTTACCATTGAATACCCTATTCAGCATTAACATTATTATTCCTATTAACATTATTAGTTACATTCGTAGGCAAATAGCAGATTAACTGGTTTAAACAGGCCACCTGGTCACCCTGGCGAGGACTCAGCGTGGATTGCGCCTCGCTCCGTGACTTGGCTGTTCCCCCCGACCCTTTTTGTCTGTTTTCGTGGAAACGACATTATTACGTGTCTCAGACTTTCGTTATTGGAAAAACACGTAAGAAACACGTTGCCTATTGATAGAATCTATGTGTAATCGCGTTTGCAGTGAAACACATTGCATTTAGATTGCTTTTATGGTTTGCCAATTTTCTGTTAGATTAAAGCGAGTCGAGGATAAAGGTGCCTTTTGAGATTTTCCTTCGATCTTTTCGTGACTTGCTGAGAGCTTTTGATGTCGACACATCAACACATTAAATATTGTAATCGCATTGCCATTTTGTATGAATGTATTTTTTTTAAATCTCAGTTTAGAGGCTTTAGTACACGACAAGGTGACCATGTCAGCCTCGTTAGGGTCACTAAGAAAAGGGCCTTCCCTTTTCTCAGTGACCCTAACGAGGCCAAAAAATAATTAGTTTCCTTAAGCTCAATGTATTTTTTAGAATAGCAATATTTTTTAAAGGCAGTTGGGCTATCTATAATAATGGTAAATGATCACTGCCGCCTAGGAACCTAATAATCTGCAAAACAAGTTGTATTGGAGGGAAAAAAGCTTTTTTAATATTATGTCAGGCAATGGAGTCCCAAAGTAAATTTGTTTCAACAAAACTAGCACGAAAAGAACATCGGGCAAAATGATTCCAAACCAAGTCGACATGAAAAACCGTAGCCAACTAAAGTGAAAAAGAAAACGGACGAAAGAAGAAGTCCTATTTGTATAGGTTAGTTTAACAAACTTTTAAACCAAGTTTATTTTTAAAAAGGATCGTGGAACTTTCATTTAACTTACCATAAACTCGCCGTTGCCTGCAACACTTTAACTTGGCTTATCTTAACTATAGTTTAAAGCTACACTCACATCTTTTATTTTTAATCTCCTCCCGGCAAACGCGATTGGAGTTGAAATTACTTTGTTCTTAAGCAAAGATCGAATATCTGCGTTCATTTTTCAATACTTTGTAAGCGACTATCGCGGCAACTTTTGTAATTAGGTGGCTTGGAGCCTCTTCTGCCCGCATACCTTTGTAATATTTGTTGGAGGAACAATCAGAATATTCTAGCACATTACATAAACCAAACCTAACCATAACAATGATAGAGAAAGTAATGTAATTAATTGCTTATTGTTATGACTTATATACGCAAAGGTTTTGAAATTCAGCCAATTTCTGTGCCTCTAAGTATTGTTAAAAAGAACTCCAATTTTTTTACTAGCCTTGTTCCTACATCCGTTTGAAATTTTTTGTACCATGTTTATATTAGTATAAAACTAAACTAAAAACTAAAAAAAACATCTAACGAGAGTTTGGTGGCAATTTTCAAAAGTTTCAAAACACAATATTTTAAGCTTCTGGCCCACATAAATATAACTAAGATCTCTACCATCAAGTTTACCGCTACATAGAGCTGATTGAACGTGTTTTCTTTTTAGTCATACATTACTAAAAAATAGGTTCCAGTTTCAGGAATTGTCCAGTTCCGTACCAATGTTTTTTGTTTGTTTACATTAGGATCACTATACCCATTGTTGTTTCCTAAAGGTGAAATGAACAAATTCCACCTTTAAAATGAAACTTATTAAAATTATAATTAAATACACAATTATTTATATTACCGGTAATATTAAATTTCCGCCTGGTGAGCCTGTACACTTCACAGAGTCGTATTCAGAGGCTCGTCGGCACTGGTTAATTATATTCAACGAAGTGATATCTGTGAAAAAAGGGAGTTTTGGTAAACAGCGCAGTAACTTTAAATTGGTTTTTCCACCGCTCCGAGGGACGTTAAGAATTTCATTCTTTCATTTTTTTCAGAATGCTTTGTGAGGGACTTATTACGGATATTATGAATAAGCGGAATTATTGAGAAATCGACTTTTGTCAGTGATGGATTCGACCGTTTCCTTGAATCTGAAATACTTGAAAATGAAGAGCAATTCGGGACGAGCCCGAAGTGCGTGTAATTTCTGACGCAGGACTTTTGCGTAATGAAATCGAGTTGATTTTGTGATTGTTTGAACTGTAGATGGATTCGGAATTAAATTGAATTGCAGAATCTGATTGGACAATAGAGGATATAGGTACTGGAAGATTACAGGCATTTTTTATTTCGGTTCAAATTGAACGTTGGCAAACACAATTTCGACTCATAGCTTTTGTGGCGCTTCTATATTTGATGAATTTATGCCTATCATATAATGTCAAGTTGAAAATTGAAAGAGACCCATAATAGATATTCGACTTGATAGAAAAGCTGTTTTTTATTGTACCGCAAAGAGAGTTTTTAAAATTAAACAAGAATAAATCCCAATTATCCCGTGTGCAGCTTTTTATCTCAATATAGAAATATTTTTACAAGAAAAAAAGGAAAAAATACGATACAAAATATTCAGTACACTTAATAAACACAATTCCTGGAGTAAAGTAGATAATTTAAAGATGCACGCACACCACCGCGACTCGTTGGGCCGGCAATAAAGCCCGGGAACATAGCCGAGAATTCCGGGGGAATATCGACAAGGCTGCGACCCCGGGAAAATTAAGTTTTTCGCGTCACGTCACGGCGAATTTATCGCGGTAGTTGCTCGCGACGAATCAATATGGCCGCTTACAATTTGCCAATGCTGCTGCCGCTCTACATTTCAAAGTGTAGTTTGGAAGCAGTTTTGTGACAATTTTAAAGTATGATGAGCTGCATTATGTTAGAATAAGGCAAGTACCAGCATAAAGGAATGAACTCGCGCCAGTCACTAGGGGAGACTAAATTTCCTTTCATCCAAGGCTAACACCCACAAATTATTATATAACACTTTAGATTTCTCGGTTAGTTTAATAAATAAATGTTGCTACTTGGCCTAAATATACTTTTTAATTCATAGTTTCTTATTTTTCTGGATTTGATCAGTCGCATGTAATACATCCATGTTTAATGCGCATACAAAAGAAATAGAAAAGACATAATTCGTACTACCTGGAATACCTTTTGGAATACCTTGCCACCTCCTATTAGAGACGCGCAGACTCTTGACACCTTCAGGACAAAACTTAAAATTGATCTACAAAAATCGGACACTGCTCCGTACATTCTTTAGGTGCCCTGTAACTACTGTCCTTCACAATCTGGAAGTGCTCGGTAATATTATGCCTCTACTGTGAACTACCATCCACACACATAATACCATGTAAATACACCCGCACCATGCCATCACCCTCCCACACACTCAGTACCTCACATACACACTAATATCTTCATTCATACAAACAAACACATTCATACAACACAACACGCACACACTGTTGCTTTCTTCGTCCGTGCAGTCACTGAGGGGCCAGCTGAAAATCTGCAGCGCTTGCCTCAGCATTATGCTGAGCTGGTGTACCCTTTTTGGCACTGTACCACACCAGATGTTCTGTGCTGCATGTATTAAACTTTGTATACTTCTGTATTCTGGTGTTTACAGCGCTAAATAAACGATTTCAATTTCAATTTTACTACATAAGGACTATTTCGTATCGAGTGAACAAAACTGTAACATTTTTGCTTACGACTTACAGACTAGGTACTAGTATGTCTATATCTTTTATTTATTTTTTCCTTCGATACGAAATAATCCTTGATGTATGTTAAGTGTGAAGAAAAAGACATTTTATTTAAAAATAATCTTAAAAAACGGTTAATATAAAAGAATTATTACTCCATTAAACAATTTCTAAATGATAAAGTAATGTAATATGCAAATTATTGACTAATAAATTGAAATTTATTCAATTACCTTACCTAACCTTTGTATATAAATTGCTGTGCCCGTGCAGGGTGTTAAAAGTCAATAGGCGAGTGATTGTACATTTAGCATGCAATAAATAAATGAAATATGAAATATTCAGTTTAAGTATTTGTTGTTCAAATACTAAAACTGAATAAAAAATTGTAAATTGGTCATACTGGGTATGACTACATGACCAATGCTTTAGCCAATTTACACTAAAACAGGTTAAACTTTGGACGTCGTCGTAACGATTTCTGAACACACTTTTGTGTTTCAAAAACAAACTCTGTAGTGAACGCAATTTTATAAGCATGTAGCGCAACGTACGTTCGTTACATTAGAAAATTGTATTACCCATAAAACACAATGTTGTTTTGATGCGATAGAGTTCTTGATGGGTCTTGTGTATTCAGTATCCGTCGACCTTTAACGACTAGTAAGGTAGTAAAAATTGATTGAAGGTGTTGGATTATTATGATCAATATGTGAAGCTTCATGGTTTGGGACATAGACTGGTCACTTGACTGAATTCAGTCCACGTTTTATAGTCGACTAACTAGACAGGCTTTTGTTCATATTTTGTAAATCGCAGACTAACTGTACTGAATGCATTTATACTTGACTGAAATTAAATGAAATGTCATTTATTCACGAGAAATACGGTACAGTTTTTAGTCAAACTGAATTCAGTAAAGTGACGCTTTGAGGCGATGGCCGATTGACCAGAGCTCGTACTGAGTGGTGCCCAAGGTCTTGGAAAAGAGAAGTAAGGACATCCAGTAGCCAGATGGGCGGATGATATCACCAATGTCGCATCGAAGACCTGGATGCAACTTGCACAGGACCGGGAAGGGTGCCACAAAAGAGAGAAGCCAGTGGGAAGACATTGGCTGATGATGATGATGGTTATTTAACATTTGTGTATTGTGGAGAAGATACGTTAGTTTAAGTTGGACTGTGCCCAATAAGATATTAATCTTTATATAGGATGTGTAAAAATATGACGAAAACAAATGCGGGGTGAAAACGGCCACACCCTTGTCAATCATACCTATAATATAAGCGCGATGTCTATTGAATAGATCCACGCTGACAAACGACTGATAGCACTTGAATGGCTGTGGGCGTTTCCTATATCAAACGGATATTTGAATGTCATTCAAATTGGGTTCCTATATAATTTGTGTAAATCCCACTCATGTAGATAAATGGAAACACTTTATTGTACACAATTACTGGAAAAGTGCAAATTGGGTTCCTATATAATTTGTGTAAATCCCACTCATGTAGATAAATGGAAACACTTTATTGTACACAATTACTGGAAAAGTGCAAATTGGGTTCCTATATAATTTGTGTAAATCCCACTTATGTAGATAAATGGAAACACTGTATTGTACACAATTACTGGAAAAGTGCAAATTGAGTTCCTATATAGTTTGTGTAAATCCCACTCATGTACAGAAATGGAAACACTTTATTGTACACAATTTCTGGAAAAGTGCAAATTGGGTTCCTATATAGTTTGTGTAAATCCCACCCATGTAGATAAATGGAAACACTTTATTGTACACAATTTCTGGAAAAGTGCTAATTGGGTTCCTATATAGTTTGTGTAAATCCCACCCATGTAGATAAATGGAAACACTTTATTGTACACAATTTCTGGAAAAGTGCTAATTGGGTTCCTATATAGTTTGTGTAAATCCCACCCATGTAGATAAATGGAAACACTTTATTGTACACAATTTCTGGAAAAGTGCTAATTGGGTTCCTATATAGTTTGTGTAAATCCCACCCATGTAGATAAATGGAAACACTTTATTGTACACAATTTCTGGAAAAGTGCTAATTGGGTTCCTACATAATTTGTGTAAATCCCACTCATGTAGATAAATGGAAACACTTTATTGTACACAATTACTGGAAAAGTGAAAATTGGGTTCCTATATGAATCAGCTGTTTCATACATTTCGGTAGTTTTTTTTAATTTTTTTTTATGTATAACTAAACCCGCATTTGACCTCGATCTCGCCTGATGGTAAGCGACGATGGAGCATGCGGGTCTAGTATAGGTATTGAGATTTTTTTCGCGATTTCATAGTTGGCCCCATAGTGAAAGTTATTCAGTTATGGATACTGAACACCCCCCTTTCGGGACTATAGAGGGTTTTTGTTACACCTGTATAATGTCTTATACTAATGTCGCGTTTCATGAAGTGCATAGGTAAGACAGATGTAATATAATAGCTATTTTAAATTATGTTATTGAATTAAACTATGTTTTCTGTAGTGGTAGATCCTAATGTGAAGGATCGCCTGGGGTGGTACCACCCTCTTATCTATTTCTGCTATAAAGCAGAAATGCTTGCATTTCTGTGTTTCGGCTTGAAGGGTAAGAGAGCCAGCGTAATTTCCGGCACATGAGGCAATCCATCTTAGTCCTCAAGGTTAGTAGCGCATCAAAAACCCTCTAATATTAATACAGTGAGGTGAGATGTCTATGGGCGACGGTGACCTTTTACCATCAGGTGGCCCGTTTGCTCGTCTGCTCTCCTTATTAAAAAAGAAGAAAAGTAAAAACTTTGTGTACCTAGCTCTAGAAGCGCACTTGGTGAAATGAAGTGAACCGCTTGGTGGTGGTAGGTAAAAATGGCATAGATAGGACGTTCGATTCTCAATGCATGCGAGGTCTGAATTCGATCCCTTTGAAATGCCTACTGCCTTCCTCAACATTTTATAATTTCAGAAATTAGTTTTACGTACCAAGCAAACCATTCACTTTTTTTACTCTATACTTCTACTATTCACACTGTATCCCTATTTATGACAGCCCATCGTGAGCCAATATAGAATACGTGGTAGGAGCCACCATACTCTGCGTAGAATATAATTCCCCGGGCGAAACTTCAATTTAATATCAAGCGAGCTTGTATGGTATCACCTTATATTACCAGTTCCCAGTTCAGTAACGTTTTAATTTATTAAACGCAGGTGCGCCCCCCAATTTATGCCTTACATTACATAAAGTATTATAATCTGCGCCATATACCATAATTTTGCTGAAGCTAATTTAATTTTCGATATGTTCATTCGTAATTGTTTGTTTGTTTTTCGTATGGTTAGTGGCCAACAAGTGTCGGAGTTGTTCAGGCCGCCCGTAGACCTCTGACAACAACCGGGACCGACAGTTTAACGTGTTCTCTGAGGCACGAAGGGATTCAGATGAAATGTCCCACTAGCGGCAACCCATCCTGGTCCTGACCTCGCCCAATATGACTATTCTGCGCAGCTAGGCTATGAGCCCTATTGTAATACAATTACAAATATACTTTATTGCACACCCGGGACAAAAACAAAACATACAACATAACGAGAGGTACAATACAATGTGCAGAAGGTGGCCTTATCGCTTTAAGCGATATCTTCCAGGCAACCTTCAGGTGATGGAAAAATCATAAGATACATAATATACGGGTGCAAAAGGCGTATGAAATAGATACTACCTACCCTCAAATAAATAAATAACAATAATAAAAAAATAATTAAAAATGCAATTATGTTATTAAAGATCGCTTTCAGCGATTATAACAACTATAATGTACTTTATTAATCGTAATGTAAGGCATTGTTATGAAACAGATTTTTGTAGTGCCAAAGATGGCCTATGGTTTGCACAATGATTGATTTGTTTTAAGATTTCACTTTTGCAGTGAAAATATATTTCTTTTGACTTATCACATTTTTCACAAAATACGAGTACCTATTCGACCTTTCGGCAACATCTCAGTTGAAATTTTTAGAATACCTATCTTTATTTGACGAAATATTAATCCCAATTATGGCGTGTTATCGCTAAATTAAATAATCGCTGAACGAAACGTTGCCCCACAAGAAGAAAGTAAGAAGAACGAACGAAGAAAATAAGATGAAGAAGAAAGAAGAAGTAAGAAGAAGAAAGAACACAGTCTTGTATTATCACTAATTAGTGAGCGTGGTAATATTAATTTTAGTTTCAGATTTTGCGGCCACTCAGGATTCAATCAGTCCTCTTTACATCACACATAATTATTACGAACGATAGGTTTCTAACTAAATAAAATCTAGACATTTCGCCCCACTGAAAAACAATATATTTTTTGTAACAGAAATCTGAAAGTGTGTTCGATTTTCGATAAATAAAAAATATTTTGTTTATCGAATGTACAAATAATTTGTTCCTGAAGCTAAGCCTAGTTACCCCACTTTAATCCGGATAAGGGATAACCGGACAAAGGGGTCGCTAACGGACCAATGGGTGTTGTTGCGTCACGTTTATGGCCGGATGAAAAGGGAATTTGTTCAAGATTTCTTTGAGTTTCAGATACTTATATCGTAGATCAGGTCCAAAGGTAAGTTATGTACCTCTAGTTAGGTGACCTCTAATTCTTGTGTACTGGACCACTAAATAACAATAATAGATACAGTATAATAATATTATATTTAAAAAAAATGGTCAACACTATAATTATAGACACGGAACGGATAAAAAACTCCAAGCCATTGTTTCTTACAATGGTTTGGAGTTTTTTTTCCGTTCCGTGTCTATAATTATAGTGTTGACCAATTTTTTAAAATATAATATTATTATACTGTAACTATTATTTTTGAACACCCATTATTTCTCGGTAACTTGACATCAGTAACCACAAAAGCTTAATATAATTAAATTGGTGTCTTGAATAGTACAATTTAGAAGAAAAAAAATTGGTCTCCGTAAAAATGTACTGCCAGTCCCACATACCGCTGGAGTGAAGAAATATAAAAGCGCGAATGCGCGATGTCGACAATACGTCAAACGGTTTCCATAGTTACCAATACCATGTCAAGTCAAGCAGACGTGGAATATTTTTGATCTGTGTTTGCATCTGAATGAGTGATATTAATTAATAACACTGATCGACGAAAAATTTACGAGATTTTAATACCATGTATGAAATTACTGACAAGGCTATGGAGACGAGAAATCGGACGGATCTGGCATTGTTTTGTCGATGGAACTTTAACGAACTGTCATGGTGACTCTGTTGAACGTTCCGTAATGGTTTGTATTTTCTGTTAATAAATTTCATGTTCGTAGAAAAAGTATTGTACGCAATGCATGTAATGGCGACTTCAACACTGGAACGATCTCTTATGAAACTCCGCTACAGTTCTCGTGTTAAAATCGCTATCATTAAGTGGCCGTTGCATAAACTACTATAAAGCATCTCTAACTTTCCCATCCGTTCTTCAACCTTCAATAAACATTCTTCCCAGCCGCTACCGGTGCGCTCATTCAAATCGACTTTCACTTTATTTACATTTTTCCAAAGACCTATTATATCGGTATTCATTCATATTTATTCGGGATCAATCAATCTTTGCTGCTATTTTCCGATCGCGCGCGCCGCTGGCAGAATAAATCTTTTGTAAAAGTTTTCTCAACAGGATAGCCGCGAGTATTATTCATGAGGGTGCCAACCGGTTGATTGATCGCGGTGTTTACTTAACTATCTAAGTTATAAGTGGAAGCGAGATACTTGTCTGTGACGAATCGCAAATTGCAACGCACACCGCCGCGGTGGGCGAATCGCGCAACCGCGCGGTCCTTCAAAATTGGATGAAAATCGTTATCAGTCGGAAATTGAAAGTTTAATATTTCATCCTAGAAAAAAACAACTATGATACACATCTCATAGCGTAACGAATCAAAAATAGAAATCAATATTTTTTTTAAATATTTCCATTATTTAAATGGCATGATAAAATCTGACAACGGGTATTTTTTTCAAAATACCTAAACTTCCGAATATTTTGAAAACTGGGACACTTTTACTAAACCTATGTTGGGTTATTCTGATAGGGCGTGGTATTGTTTATCGTCAGTTTTAGTCTGGACCACTATTAACGGGACAACCTGCATATACAGTAAAATAAAAGTTGTAACGGAGTTCAATGAGTCGTAGCATTTCTGCTACGATGCTATCGGGTAGCTGATGACTAGTGTATAATACATTCCCATGATGCTCGATGTTTATTTATCTAAGTGTAAGCGATTTACTTGTCTATTCAGGTAGTAAGTGAAAGCGGTTTGCTTAACATCGGATTTCGATAAAGAAAGTTTCCTATCGGGAGCGTAACGGCGTAGCAGATATCGTAGCACATGAGAGGTGTACGATTTCAAAGTATGAAACGCCAAGTGGTAAAATTACCTGTATTAAGTGAATATGTCCAGCAATTCACTCCAATAATCAGTTTTGAGTGAGACTTCAGAAATGTCTTTTGCATGTAAGTACTTAGATAATATTTGCATGACGATGTAATACCCTGAATAACTCCGAAGCTTAAATCCACTGGAATGACTTTCACATTCACAGTCGCAAAAAAAGTTTTGTCAAAATTAATATATGGTAATTCTAAAATGTGTTTTGGTTCCTCAGTATTCTGTCTACAACCAATTAATTAAATGAAACGTTATCTATTTTCTTCAGCCACCCAGTACCCAAGAGATGTGAGGAACACACATCATAGATGAGAACATCATGACTGAGTAAAAAACGAGAATCTTTTATAGCATGCACCAAACCTAATGGGTGAGAATGTTGCCTAATGTCTTACATTGCTTTAGAAATCCCGAGAAACTCATCCAGAAGTAAATTTTAATTCGAGGAAATAAATACACTTCACTGGGTATAAAACGTGTTTTGGAAACTCGGGTGTTTTGTTCGACTTTCACTTTTGTTTATTTGTGAGTAAGAAACTGACTCATATTGTACAGGAAATGGTGAAGGAAAATAACGTACACCATAGCAAACTGGAGAGATAACTGTTTCGGCCACATTTTTAGACATAACGACTTTATTAAATCAATAATAAAGGGGAAAATCTACCTAATACTACCTGAACTAAATGTGGTGCAGCATTGTGCAAGATATCAGTCTGTGCGGCTGTTTAACAAGTTGCCCGTTGAACATAGGACAGACATGAGCCTCCATACATTTAGGGTCAAATTAAAAACACTTCTTTTGGAAAGGAGTTTGTATTCAGTAGAAGAATTATAATGTAAGTAGGCACCTGTGATGGAAATATGACTAATTAGCAAATTATAATGTATTGTGTTGTATTTGTTTTGACATTGTTTTTTTTTATTATTTAATATTTTTTGTGACATGGTTTTATTTTTGTAATTTTAATTTCTTTTTTTATAACGCTTGACACTGAAAAAGTTTAATTATTATTTTTAATTATTATTTTTTGGCATGTTATTTTTTTTGTATTCAAACACAATTTATGATTGTTTATAAATAAATGATATGATATGAATCGATGTAAAGAGACAGAGGGGTTTACCCAGGATAGGATACATGGAACAATTGAAGGAGTGGAGCGGTAGTTCATCGTACCAGGATGTATGGAAGCTGTTGCAGGGACAGGCGCCTGAAGAAGTACATGAAGAAGTGAGAAAGACAAGTGACTTACAAATTGTAGATATATAAGCAATTCCGCTTCCCATTGGAATGACGAGCCGCACAATGTACAGACACTCACTATGTATTTCTATCCCTTTTCTTTCCAGTTTTAATTGTTATCTATTGCATCTTTAGGTATTTATTTATTTGTACTTTCATTATTTATACTTTTAATTTATTTTTGTTTTAGTCCCTGACTGCTGTTTCGCCCGCGATGCCTTCGTCCTGGCACAGCTGAAAACCAGTGCTGCGGTTCTGCCGTACCGGTCGGACCGCAGCACATGCTGAGCATGTGCCCTTTTAATATTGCATTGTTTTTATTTTATTTTTTCCAATATTGTTTTAAGTTTAATAATGTGTGCAATGTTGAATAAATGTTTTTTCTTCTTTCTTCTTCTTCTTCATTTCTATATAATATAAACATGGGGGAAGCGGGAAGGTGCCCATCACGCTGGCAGCATTTCCACGCTGATTAGCCAGCGAGATGCGCTGCACCAGGTACGACTCGGCGCGGGGGTCACCTGAGCGCTCTCTCAGTCGTATTCTAGATATGTTAATATTTAAACTAAGTAAATACCGCTTACCTAAATATTGAAATATGATAGTTGATATTCTTATAATTATACAAAAGTGAAAAAAAAGTAAAAGTATCTATAAAAGTAAAAGCGACGGTGGCACAGTGGCTAGGACACCGGACTCCCATGCAGGAGGTCCAGGTTCGAAACTGTGCAGTGCCATGTACCAATGAACGTACATTTACCGACTGCTCTAACGGTGAAGGAAAACATCGTGAGGAAACCTGCACACTGAGATGACCGTGTGTAAAATGGGGTAGACACAAAAGATCCTCAGGAGTCGAAGTGCCGCTGGGTTATTCTCGGCTGGTAATAAAAGTACCTATCTAATTGCATAAAATCATTGTGCATTTTAGCTTCCAGGGTGGAATTTAAAAATAAAATAAAAGGTAAAATTATATAAATGTTACAAATTCAAGTCGAGAATTTTTAAGTTATGGTTTAAAAAATGTCGCCCATTTAAAGGGGCATTTGCGAGTTCATCTTGTTCCGCATAATTTTGTTCTCGAGAAGGAAGTAAAAGATAATGGTCTCATATTTACAAGGATCAAAAATTGTATTAACATGATTTGTAAGTGTAATTTATTTAGCAAAGCGATGCTAGGCTTTCTTAAATAATTTAGAAAGGATAGGTCCTAACCTTTTCTAATTTATTATTTATAAGTGAGGTTCCTATCATTTGCTTTTATATTTTAACACGTTCATAGTCCCCAAAGAAAATTGTTTGACAACTTCACAAGTCCAACTAATTTAATTCTATGGTTGTGTCCAATGGAGGCACGGACTCCTTGGCTAGCACTTAGGTGCTTTTTTTTCTTTTTCTTTTCTTTTTATCTTTTTTCTATGACTTACCTACTCCGCTGGCTCAACGAACCAACGCGGATCATGGTCTCCGCAACCAAGAAACGCCATTTCTGCCTGTCCTGCGTGATCTCCTGCCAGTTGCTGACTTGAAGTTCGCGCAGGTCCTTCTCCGCCGCGTCTCTTCATGGGGCGACGTCCGTACGGCAGTTCCATGTATGTATGTTCTCCACTCTACCCGATCCTCTCCCTTTTCAGTGTAAGAGTCAGTGGGGTCGTGCAACTTTTATTTCTCTAATTACGCTGGGCTCCAACTTTAGTCTAAGTATAAGTTCTAAGTTTAACTTAGTCCTTGACAATGCTAATAAATTGTTGACGACGCATAGAACAGGTTTATGCCGTTCCATTCCCTCTGCCTACAGGGATTACAGCGATTTGATATATGTTTTCTGAAAGTTATGTAACTCCATCATAAACGTGCAACTATACTGGAACAAAGCTCAAAAATAGTAAGCTGCTTTCCATTGTTTTTATCCGAAGCTAAGTCCCCTAACGAACAAGTCCATAATCTAGGAAAGCTCATCTGTAAATATCGACTTTTGAAAAATGTTTGATGTACGAAAGCTTTCGTTTAGTTACATGAATTCAATCTTATGGTTAGATCAACCTATCGCATAAGTAAGTGACAAAGACAGACAAACACTATTTACTCTTTGACAAAGAACTATTGTGCATATTGTCTCAGTTGATATTATTTTGCGTGATGTATTTTGTTTGGCGTGAAGGGTTTCGTAAACGATTTGTTATCATAATATCACACAAAATAAAATCATATAATGGCAAAGTAATATTGCTGTTTATATAATTTATTACGGATTTTTCACTGAAGAAATCAGATGTACCTACTCTGGAACTCAAGTGCGCGGCGAGACGCCGTCGGGACGTTGTGCGCCTCACACTCTCCGTGATCAAGGCATTCGAAATGGGCCAAAATTAGTGGGAGTATATCTGACTTGTTCAGTGAATGATCCGTACTGTAATTGTTGTTTAAAAACCCGTCAAGTGTACACTATTTCCGTACTGCGCGAAATGTTCCCCGTACCCCCGGACATTAGTGTACATCCCGGTACACTAATGTCCACCGTCATTGGACGTGTTTATTGTTTTACATTTGTTGACGTTTCGTTCATAGCATCGCAATTCTTTAGTATAATTTTTTTCTATTTTGGCCTATCAAACTCTCTAATCTAATCTCGAAATTCTAGACTACCAGAACACATCTGGCTCTTAGAAGTCTAGGATTCCAATCGCGGGAAGGGTTTAAAAAAAAATGACATTTTGTTATCGACATTGAATCGTTCTATAACCGATAAGTGCAGATCTCAGCTAAATTATCTTTCTCTATAATTCTCTATACAACTTGTCATCGTATGCAATAGGCGTTCAGCCATTCATGACGTCACGTCATTATCATAGATACGTCATGATTCATGAAGAGCGTTAATTCGCTCTTTGTCAAGCGAACGTTTATATGGTAACATTTAGGGCCCATTCCTACCAGTTACAGCTATACAAAAGCGCTGTCCTCACAATTCGGCCTTTTAGTTCGAGCACCGCTATATGGCTCCCTATTAACCGTAGTGGGGTCTTTTTGTCCCGTGACCGACATTTTGTATAGAATAATGCATCGCTTAGTGGGGTGTTAAGGTGTAAATAGCGTGTATATTTCATTGGGAGAACGGCCTACGGGTGCTCATTTTGTTCAGATATTGTAATCTTTACTAAGACTTGCTTGATTACATAAAGCGGAAATAATATTGTCATGCAACATGAGCCTAACATGTAATAATTACATACTGGATAAGTTACATTTAGAATTTTATAGGTTCTGAAGTGTTTCTGAAATGTTCGTGGAGGCCAGTGTGGCGGGGCTTGATGCGCTAATCAGACACCGTGCAGCTAGGTTTAGGGATAGGGTCTTCAGAAGTAAAAATAGCCTGATTGCTGATATATCGGCTAAGGATTGGAACAGCCTGCCGGCGTCTGTATTTCCCGAAACCTACAACCTTGGGATCTTCAAGGCCAGAGTGAATAGGCATTTACTGGACCCGCATGCTCCATCGTCGACCTCATCGTCGCTTATCATCAGGCGAGATCGAGGTCAAATGCGGGTTTAGTAGTAAAATAAATAAATAAATATCAACCCACTGTTTAAATATATTTAAATTTTGGAATAAATTGCTAATGTTGTAAAATTTATTTTAGTTTAGTCAAAATTCAAAATTTCCTTATTCATTGTACTCTTACTTTTTTTTACTGTGTATGTTTCTATAAAAATTGTATATACACGTAAATAATGGCAATAAATATACCTAATTCTATTCTATTCTATTCTTATTTAGACAGTTGAAATTAACGGAAAACTTAGTGTAGAGCTCTGCTTGCTCCAGACAACCAGTGGTTCATTTCCAGGTTTCTTTTGAAGACTTACCTTAAATGTATTTACCTACTGACCTTTCTAATAGAATAATAAATATATGATAAGGACACCTGATATAGCTCATTAAAGGCTCGTGAAATCATAATTGGATCAGCACGGTAGATTATGGGCTGTAGGTTTTCATGTAAGGTGGGATCTCCTTGCAGCCAGATTTAAAAATTGAACATGATCCAATACTAACGTGCACAAACTAAGTTTTGAAAATGAATTTTAAGCTAAATTTTAAAATGAAGAGTTAAAATACTTAAGAGCTAAGTTAGACTCTGTCCTACATGCGGGCAGTTTTGATCGAAAGTCTACTTTAATTACCACCATGACACCCACAAAAGGGAGACTCTTGGCTCCTCCGGCCTTTGTCGTCGGTTTTATCTTAATTGCTTTAAGAAACTCGATATCGTTCGGCGACAAGATGCTTTTTATACCTCCACTCAGCTCCCCGATGGCAAACAATGACAAAACTTTGAATTAGTTTTTGGTCAGATAACGGAACGTTCTTGTTTTTTCGTTTCCACTGTTATTACGGACAATTTTGAGAAGGATTGTTCGAGTTCTATAGTTTTTGAAGATTCATTTTCTAGATTTCAGTTCTGAAAGAGCTTTTGTTTTCTAGAATGTGTAGTACGAGGACTGATTGAAAATGTGTAGTACGAGGACTGATTGAAAATGTGTAGTACGAGGACTGTTTGAGAATTATCTTTAGTTACTTACATACATACATAAACACACGTCTACAACACAAAATATATAGATATTTTGTGTCCATAATCCCCGAGGGGGTAGACAGAGGAACCACCGACAGGTAGTTCCCATTTTTCGCCTTAAGATTTGGTGGACAAATGTGATAGGTGGTGAGCCTATCGCCGTCTACTAGGTGTAGAATAGAATCCACAAAATCCCTTAGTCGCCTCGTACGACTCCTACGTGAAGAGTTGGGGTGGTGCTATTCTTTATGGCCGGCACGACATTAGTTAGGAGTAATTCTTTACAAGTCTTCTAATAAGTCGCATTCCTCATTTTTGAGGGTCGTGATCATTCTATGGCATTAATCACATAGAACAAGTTATTTTTAATGGGGTGGATGATTTGCCATTGCCTTCACAATTACAAGTATATCTATCTATCTCTGCTCTTGAAGGTAACGAGTGCTTTTAACAACTTTAAAATTTCGATAACTCAAAGTTCTATTTAAAATTCATAACCCAAAATTTCTAAAAAAACTGACACATATAGGTACAATTAAATAAACTTTCACATTGTAAATAAAAAATCCTAAGTTTTAAACAAGTAAAAACTGGAACAGCAACATTTTTACCATTTGTCTACTTTTTGTTTTAAAGTAAAATTAAATATTTAAAAAACGTTAAACCTGATGGTTTCTACTAAAACCAACAGACCTCTACAGTTTCACACTGAATAAATAATGTTGCCGTGCTCAGCTCATATTTATCTTTCAACCCCTTGCCCTAATGCTCACCGGTGGCGACGTTTAGAAACTCTGGCCGGGGTCCAACCGTCAGAGTTCGTAGGTCACCTGCTTAATGTGCGGACACAGTTTGAGGATTACTGACCCATGACGTCAGAAAATGTGGAACTGATTCTTTCTGGTGTCACAAACATTATAACTGCTTTCCATATCATCAACTTGTGAAAATAGCTAAACTATTAGATACCTTATAACCTCGCCTCTGGTTATACAAAAGGCGAAGCTTGTTCGACCCTAGTGTGAATTGAATAATCATAGAAAGAAATTGAACAATCTCTCATCTATATTCACAGTTTTTGGTTCTTTTTCCACAAAACCATCCGATTAGTTGGCAGACAATGAAGCTGCCATTCAATTGACAAATTTCTAAAACCGGCCTCTGAATTCACTGTACCTTCATGAAACATCTGTTGCACTGAAACGGATATTTCGTATAGACGCATCAGTAATCACAGCGGGTCGAAAATATACTGCGGATTGTTCATTTTCACCGATCAAAGAAACGCGCTGATGCCCACTTGACAATTTTATACGAAACCGCAATACGTTTAAAACATGATAGCTGTATAGTGTTTACGAATATTGTCTTCTTCTCTGTATCCAGACACTACCACCAGCCTATTTGCACTCCTTCTGATTGGAGAATGTCTTGTAAATAAGTACAACGTTATTTCTGTAAAAGTTGTACTTAAATTGCATCATAGCTCGCATGGTGTCCCCTACAATCTGCAACTAAGCTGCACTAGACTACGACGATGTAGATCCAAGTTATCAGATGTTTATGTGAATGGAAGACCGGACTATTTCAAACACTTTCCACGTCATATCTACGTGTTTATGTAACCTGAGACAAACAACGCGTTTTAGAGTGGAATAGCGTTAATTTCCGAGCCACCACGTGAACCGTTATGGGTTAGTGACCTGTATTATTAAGTACCATGTTTTAGAATCCAGAGCTCTTTAAAAAATTGCATTTGAAGGAATTGTATTAACTAAATATTAAAAATACTAATTAAATATTAAAAAGCGTCTGAAAGTTTACTCATAGTGCTATGAGTAAATTATCAGGCGTTTAAAGGACTACGAATCCTGTCACCGAAACACGTGAAAACGTCAACTTATAAAAACGTTATGTGAACGCGAACATTTTGACGCATGCATGGTTAGATTTTCCGCATTATTTGTTTTGATTCAGCAAAGCTTCCCTTCCCTTCCAATCCCTACAGAACCCTTATTGCCAACTATTTGTAATACACAGGGTTTCTTTAGAGAACACTCCCTAAGTCATTTGTGTGAATTCGAGCGATTACCATTGTTAGTGCTAGATGAATAGGCTCGAATTGGTAACGGCCAATAAGGAGAGATATATAATTTCGAACTAGGTCGCAGACACTGGTTAAATTCCAGTCTCCATCTGCAGACGACGGTTACTGCGATCGCCAACCCGCAGGCCTAGCGTGGCGATTATGGCATCACCTCCTATGGACAGCGCAAAAAGAAAACGGCCCCCAGTTCCCGGCCGCCCCACTATTCCTGGTCACGGTGGCGGCCATGGTAGCGACGATCTGCGTAAGGTGGCTGGCAGCGACTGGATGAGAAGAGCCGAAGATCGGGCTCAATGGCGCACCCTGGGAGAGGCCTATGTCCAGCAGTGGATTAGAATAGGCTGCTGATGATGATGATGATGACCATTTGCCTTGCGCTGATGTGAGAATCGAATTTGACTTTGGGTTTTGTGTGTAGGTAGCTTTGGAAGCCGAGAGTTAATGCTATGGCATAAAAATATATATAATCTGGGGCTTTTAGTTCCGAATTTGGACTGGGCATTAATTTGGGTGTAGTAGAGTTTCAGGAGGGGCGGGCTATGTAAACGCAGAGAGGTTTACAATCCATGGGAAATTTTACATTCAGGAAGCCTGCAGTTTCGAGGGAGGAGATTAATTCTTTAGCCACCTACGGGAACCTGAAGAAACCCCAGAGGATTTTTGATCCTGATATAAACCCGTGCGAAGTCGAACTGGGCAGCTAGTTATTCAATACAAGGGATCTAAATACACATTTATAAACGAAGGCAGCCTGTTTTACTTTGACATCGACTTTACCTGGGGTCCCTAAAATTACTACACTTGCCATATAGAAAACTCATAGCAATATAAAGAGTATTCATTCATTCATTTATTCATAAAGTAAAAAGGTCGCTTAAATTTTTTTGACGCGAATATCGCTGAAACTTAGAGGACTGTCGTTCCAAAAATCCGAGGGATACGAAACAGTGTCACGCAACAGTATAAATAGAAGACACGTGACTGCTTTTCGTAAGTTGTTTGAGCCTCCATTTTTTTCGTATACGGGCCAATGTCATAAATATTTTTGTCTTGCTTCTTCATTCATTTTTCAGACACAGAAATTAAGATCGCGAAATTTGAGACAGAAGAAACAAAAAACAAAATGTAATTATGGTAATGAGACATCTAAGGGCTTTGCAGGTCACACAATAAATTTTAAAATAAAAAATAACAAAAAACTGACGCTGCGAGTACTTTATTGCAAATGCTATTTACGAAATAAAGGTACTTATTGTTATTGTTATTAAAATTTAAGTTAATTGAATAGAATTTGAGAGAAGTTTAGCGTGCAAGTATTTGTTGTAAGTGAAGTGCAATACTGGAAACTTCATGATGTGCCTAGGTGTTCAAAGATTAACAACACTCCTTTAAATTAGGGTAGCTGGGTTAATTGATAGTAGGTAGAGTTCATGGAGCGTGGAGAAGCATCGATCAGTGGTGTAGTAGGAAGTCGGACGATCTATACGAGACACCCTGGATCGATTCCAGCTACCCATTCGAATTTTTTCGAAGACTTACGGTACAAATCGACTGTTCTAACGGTGAAGGAAAACATCAGAAACTGTACACTGTGATAACCAGTGTGTGAAATGGCAAAGAAATGGTAAAATCACTCTCTGAAATATGCCAAGAAAGTCGTAGTTAATTTCATTGTATGATCACGACCCATAGGAGGAATACGACTAACTATGAAGAAGAAAATGCAATTTACACTTTGACATTTATATTATTTGATTTATTTTGTGAAGGTCTTAATATGTTATAGGTAAATCATTTAAGGCGAGGTTCTCCGCACACTAGCGCCGCCAATCGTAAAAAAATCATATTTGATTCATATTTTTTTAAATCTTACCCGAAAGCACTCCGAAAGGATAAGTAGTATTTTTTAAGCTAGCATTAATAACCCTAGTTGAATTCCTGAAGTCACTGTACGCATTATCGCCAAAAGTGACCGATTTTTTTCGATTGGCGGCGCTTGTGTGCTGAGAAACTCGCCTTAAGTCTGGCTTCCCCGCGACGTATAGAGGCGCGGGGTGCGACGACAGAGTCTCGCCTGCATCCCGTTCGTTCCCCGCTCACTCTCTGTCGTCACGCCCCGCGCCCCTCTTACGTCGCGGGCATAGTCAGACTTAAATGGTTTACCTATAGTTCTGTGTTTGATCTGTCTGTATGTTATCTTCATATCCCTGGGAAGCTTTTAGAAGTCGGTTCATTTTTAAGGTTATGCATTAAGCATCTTAAATATTAATTTTATTTATATTGTATTGTATTTTATTTATCTTATAGTAACTGAAACCGTTACAAGATACGTCATTAACAACAGTATTAAATAAAATCTAACAATAATATAAATTCAAACTATATAAAATCAAAAGTTTACATACATAACATAACATCACGCTATGTCTCTTGCGGGGTAGGCAGAGATAATGGACCGCCACGAATATCTGTGTTGGCACGCTTATCTTGCTACGTCAACAGTCATTCGTCGTTTTTCTGCCTTATTTGTTAATCTATGGGACTAGTGGCTAAAATAAATAAAAACATTTTAATTATGATTAGATTCAAATAATATACTGTTTCACAGGTTTTTACTGTATTTTATTAATTACGACCGGTTTCGTTTACACATCTTCAGGTATTAGGTAAACGAAACCGGTCGTAATTAATAAAATACAGTAAAAACCTGTGTAACAGTATATTATTTGAATCTAATCATGTACTACAAGTTTCACCAAGTACCAACAACCGCAAGTATTAAACATTTTAATTATTAACTTTAAAAGCGAATACATACAATTTGCAAATCGACTGATTTCACAATGGCCCGTGACATATTCATTATGCCGGCAGTGGAGGGACTGAAGGGGGGAAAAGTTTCGCTCATGGCTCAGGCTTGTTGTTGCCGAATTATTCATGACTCGTTCAGGAATTCCGATTGATTATACTGTTTAGCGCAAATTAAACTTGGCGATGCTACCACGGAAATCCATTTCAATGTTTCAGTGTTTTTGTTAAAATAGTGTAGAGTCTATGAAATGAGTTATGACACACCATTTTTGTAAAGGAAAAGAAAAATCGACACGCTACACTAAAGTACACTATTTATACAGTATGGCACTTTTGAAATATCAAATCATCAGTTGTAAACGAGCGTATGTGGGACGCCCTGACGGACGACGTCCAGTCTGACGTCCCAGATACCGCTGGCGCGATGAAGTGGAGAAGGATCTGCGTGAGCTCCAGTCGTCTGACTGGCTCGAGACTGTGCAGGAGAGAGAGCGATGGGTTGCTTCACCAGCGGAGTAAGTAAGTAAGTTGTAACAGGGTCTGGTACAGTGATGTGATGATTAAAATCAACGATATTACGGTAAAATTGATGTGTTAATCTTCTTATACGTAGAGTTAAACGAATCTTTAGGTTTTCTTTATTATTTACTTCTTCGTGGTCTTCGTATTTGTTCTTCTCAATCTGTGAATTGTTGTCGTTTGGGCAAACGTAGTGTGGGACGCCCCCCTGCTAGATGGAGCGACGATCTGGTCAAGGTGGCTGGCAGCGACTAGATGAGAAGAGCCGAAGATCGGGCTCAATGGCGCGCCCTGGGAGAGGCCTATGTCCAGCAGTGGACTAGAGTAGGCTGCTGCTGATGATGATGATGAATCTGTGAATTGAGATCAATAGTCCAAATCTTCTCTCTCTACATTCCATTTGTGTTTTTATTTCCATTATGGATATTGAATACCTTTCAACACAGTCTTTCAGCGGGGTAAAATAAAAAATGCTCACTATCGCTTTCGTCTTAGCTTTTACTTATGCAGTAGATGCTTTTAACGTGGGTGCCGTGCTTACCTGAGTATACACGTATAACACTGAGACACAGTATAAGTGTACATTGACAGATATAACATTCATAATAATTCATTTATTCATGCATAATCATGAGTTACATACAGATGTTATTATGTACTATTATTTAGTCCCAACATGATTTACCTTGTCGGTATAGCAAGTTTGTAAGAGTAGTTCTTTTCGTATAGTAATTTCTAAATGTTTATCTTCAAAATATTCCCGAACTGAATACTAGCTTTTGGAGGTTAATAAGTCCCTTAGATACTTTTGAAATTGCTTTTCAGTTTGGACTTTTTTCAAATTTTCAGGGAGGTGGTTGTAGACTTTAACTACCATGAAATAAGTGCATTTCTTCCCCCCTCCCCCATGTTTTTTGTTGCCATATGTAGCGAAATCGACTTGATGGGCTCTATTAAAGTGCACACACGTAAGCAGTTTGTACCCTGAATTGTCTGACTCCCTTTGATACTAATGCTTCAGCAGGGTCAGATAATTCAGCGAATCGACTGTATTTTCTATTTTTTTCTATCTACGATTTTTTATTAGAAAAGAAGAACAGACGAGAAATCGGCCCACCTGACATCTCACCTCACCTCATTGTTACTAGAGGATTTTCGATGTGCTGCTATCCTTGAGGACTTGGATCTACTGCTTCATGTGCCGGTAATTACGCTGGCTCTCTTATCCATCAAACCGAAACACAGCAAAGCAAGCATTGCTGCTTTGCGGCTGGAATAGGTAAAATGGTGGACACAGAGTGGACTCTACACAGAATTTCTGCAGAAATAGGTAAAATTTCTAAATTGTTGCATTTTTGTAAAATCTTGTCAAATAAAAATCTTGAAAATTTCTTAAAAATCTTGAAAAATTCTTAAAAATCTTGAAAACCTTAAAAATCTTTATCCTATCCTCGTCGCCAGTTTGATATATAATATATACTGGGATATCCCACAGGATTCCTACGGGAAGGCTCTTCAATAAAGCAAACTTGTGTAGCTTATCAACGTCTATTGAGGAATGAATGAATGTAACTTACGAGTATAATTATCTACCCTACAAACTCGTATATCTCAAATAATCTTGTAAATTAAAAATCATGAAAATTTTGTAAATTGTTGTAAAATCAGCATATTGTTAGGAACATTAATTTTAAGCCATGTAGAGCACTGCAGTCATAAAGACTGGATCTGGTTACACAGTAATTTAGATTTTAATCTTTTCTTATTTATTGTTTCACGACTGACAGGCTGTTGTTTTAAAAAAGCTATTAAGTTTCAGTAGTTGCGCTCTCGTTAAGAAATTGTTCTAGATAGGGTTAATTAATGACTTTACTTTTGAAGGTGTCAGTGACTTTTTGAAACTGAAAATTCAAACGAAACTTTGTGAAAGCAAGTATTTTGCGGCTAAAAGATTATTTTATTTTGTTAATATTGTCTCGAAAGGGTTCTATTCTATGTGAAGTAAATTTCGTGACTTTCTGTAACTTTAATGTTATTCGAATGTAACGTCAGTTAATAGTTTATTATTATTTATTACTCACCATAAAACTACACCTAAACTAACCGTAACTAACATAATTTGCTGGTAATAAGGTAACTTATTACCAGCAAATTGTCGAAGATTACTTTTTTTTCTTCATTATTGATTCTTCGTCTTTCGTCTTTTTACACCTTCCTTCATCTTTCTTCGTCTTTCTTTTTTATGATGATGACGTAATCTTTCTTCAATACCAAATAAATTCCCAAAACACAAAAGCAAGCAAACATAAAAACGTTTTCATTGAAATTATGACAGAAACGTAGCAGCAGTCGTAAGAAGGTAATTTAGAGGAATTACCGTAAGACTTTTAAAGACAAAACAAAACAATTTTCGCGAATCGCGCTCCGAAAAATTAGAAGTAAATTAAAAAGCGAAATTAGTAAACAAACAGTTCTAGCGGAAACAGAAACATCCGAGAGCGCCGAGCGGTGGAGGCAGTTAATTTAAACATTGGCTGTACGAGGCAGCTGTTCACCAATTAGCGGGTCAACTCATTAAATTACTTCGCCCCGGTTCTGCTTGCCTGGTACCCACCGAGTCTTGACGTGTACCTGAAAATACATCAATCCATTAGGGTACATGACAAGTATCAAATATTAAATGCATTTCATAAAAATTAAGAAATAGACGTAAATTGATGGTCAAATGTGAAAACAGAATTATTATTTGTTGAAACATAAAATAGTTACAGACAATCAAAAATTAGACGGAAGAAAGAGATGGCGATATTATAGAGTGACGTCACTCCATAGTAGCGCCATGCAAGCAAGACCTTGAGCTACTTAATTAATACTGTTATGCTAGAAAGGGACGGAGCGTCCTCCCACTACTAACTTTAACCATTAATATCGCTGATGTTAGTTGAGATATCGATAAACGGATTTCAGATCCATCTTCAGTAAGTTGATGTTAGTTAAGGCAGGCAGCTAAATAATGTTGGTTACTTTGTTCCACCAAAGCATACTGGCTCTAATTTTCACACTCACATTATTATAATTACGTAGTTACTTTACTAATTTCATGAATTTTCAGCATTTATAACTTGCTTGGGTAATTTTTGAGTATAAACTGAATTACTTCTCCTCGGTTCTGTGCGCCTGGTGCTTGCATTCACAATGCCTTGAGCGGTACTGTCGACAAAACGTCCGAAATCTTATTAGATTTATTCCGGATGCCATTTTAGATTACAGCCTTTGTATAGATCTCACAGATTGAAATCTATTCAAATTGAAATTTTGGTGACCCATCAACATTATTCTTTAAGTACGTCTCTTCTGTTCACCAATTAGGGTCAACTCATTAAATTACTCCACCATATCAGGAGAGACATTGTAACAATAATCAATAAAACTTAGATGGTACTAGTACAGTAGCGTTGTAGCTGGATACATGTAGTAAAGACTCGAACAAACACATAAAAATGAACCCACCCCTTTCACCCTTTCACTCTCTTCTACACAAACACGCTCACATACATTTCCAATAAACACATCCACACACACCAAAACTTATTTCTCCGTATAAGCTTTTAAAATAGGAAATCTGTAATTGGCAGTATGTTTATAAGGACTTTTTGGTTTTTAAATTTAAGTGCTGTGGATTTTGTAATAAATAAATTTAAAAAAATTAT
Organism: Hofmannophila pseudospretella; assembly: GCA_947369225.1. Taxonomy (NCBI): domain Eukaryota; kingdom Metazoa; phylum Arthropoda; class Insecta; order Lepidoptera; family Oecophoridae; genus Hofmannophila; species Hofmannophila pseudospretella. The sequence continues at coordinate 12,219,158 of OX376316.1, forward strand.
CTAATTTTCATCTGCATCTGATAAATGAATTTTATTGCTTCTTACAGGCGAAATTAACGGCGACAGCTACTATAGCATCGGGGAACAGGGGAAGATTAAACTCACGTTAAAAGTGACCGCGGTGAAAACGACCTGTTGTTGATACGAGTAGAGTTCATTATTTACAAATTCCTGACTGCTTGCCACCGCCTAAATGAACTAATGGTAAGTTACGTAGGTACGAGTATTTATTTAAATAGAAGTGCTAGTAGTTTGAATTTGTTGGTAGAAGTCTGTTGGTCTCGCATTAGTGGGTCACATGTACATTCTAGAATAGATTAAATCGGACTAGAATTAATCTATTCTAGAATGTCAGCGAGCCAAGAGTTTGGGAATATCCCATTGTTTCTATTACATTTGAATAATAGACATTGACATTCTTACTACACTCAATTTCTGCTTTACATGTTCTGCACTGAATTATTCTGCTGCTCCTTGTGCTTTTCGGGTAAAGAAGAAGACTCCATACTTTCTCTTCTTTCTAACTTCTTTTAAAAAACTACTAAATCTACAGAATGTTTTTATTCTCCAAACCATTTTTAACCGATCAAAAAAGGGATCATCATCAGCCTATTAATGTCCCCACTGTTGCGGCGTACGTGTTGCACCTTGACCAAGGGGGTACGGGCCATGATCAACCGAGAGCGGGCCCAGTGCTGATTGGTGGATTTCACACACCTTCCGAAACTTTTCATTTCCTCAGACATGCAGGTTTCCTCACGATGTTTTCCTTCACCGTTAGAGCAGTCGGTAAATGTACGTAAGTCTACGAAAAAATCCGATAAACTCATTTACATGGCATGGTTTCGAACCCGGACCTCCCGCATCCATACTTTATCTTCTTTCTAACTTCTTTTAAAAAACTACTAAATCTACAGAATGCTTTTATTCTCCAAACCATTTTTAACCGACCAAAAAAGGTATCATCATCAGCCTATTAATGTCCCCACTGTTGGGGCGTAGGTCTCCCCTTGACCAAGGGGGTACGGGCCATGATCAACCGAGAGCGGGCCCAGTGCTGATTGGTGGATTTCACACACCTTCCGAAACTTTTCATTTCCTCAGACATGCAGGTTTCCTCACGATGTTTTCCTTCACCGTTAGAATAACCATTTGAATAATAGGCAATTATTCAATGGCTGGCATTAGGCATATGCGCTCCCGTATTTAATTAGTTTATGCATTAAAAAAGCAGATTTCAAAATAGTATTTGGTCTAATTTACATTACTTCGTCCCCTTGCGTCTTCCACAATTAGAACACTGTTTTTAGTTACCTATCGCGATGCCAGGTAGGCTGATGACGATCCATTTAGATGTCCCTTTGTCCAGTCATTTGAAGGGAGAAAGTCGAGTTCCTTCGTCCCCTTGCATCTTCCACAATTAGAACACTGTTTTTAGTTACCTATCGCGATGCCAGGTAGGCTGACGACGATCCATTCAGATGTCCCTTTGTCCAGTCATTTGAAGGGAGAAAGTAGAGTTACTTCGTCCCCTTGCGTCTTCCACAATTAGAACACTGTTTTTAGTTACCTATCGCGATGCCAGGTAGGCTGACGACGATCCATTCAGATGTCCCTTTGTCCAGTCATTTGAAGGGAGAAAGTCGAGATACTTCGTCCCCTTGCGTCTTCCACAATTAGAACACTGTTTTGAGTTACCTATCGCGATACCAGGTAGGCTGACGACGATCCATTCAGATGTCCCTTTGTCCAGTCATTTGAAGGGAGAAGGTCGAGTTTCATCATTAATTAAAAACTTGGAACCTCAAAACGTCTCAGTCTAAACGCTGAGTTCATTAAACGTCTCCCTCGCTTCCCAATTTACCTCCATTCGAATCCAATCTAAATTCGCTCAATTTTTTAACATAATCACCGATCGGATAACGCCGGTATTCGCGAGACAAAACCGGGGCCCGGAAAAAAAGGAATTGTAATAAACGGTTTATCGAAGAAATCAGGGAAGGTCTCGGGAGACACGGGAATTAAGGGAGTCCACTAATGAGATGTTGATTGCATCCCGCGTCCCGTTTGTCGCTGGCTTCTGGTCGTAGAGCTGGTTCTTTTATAGGAGGGCTTATGAAACATTTTTTTTTAATCTTTTGATAATATAGTTACACTTAGATACGTCAAGGAACAATCCGTTACGGGTTGTAACCTAGTTACAACCTAACATATAAAGTGAATGTTTCATGTTTTCGACATTCTTACTATACTCACAACAACATCTAACATTATCTTTCCTATTATCAGGTATATTCTAAATTTCTTTTGATTAACTTGTTCCAAATTCCGTTTAGGTTTAGTATATAGTTATGTAATGTTATAAATTGTCATATGCTTGCACGGAATAGTACGACGGAGTCCCGACTGCCAAGATACAGGTTTCTACCTAGTTTGTAAGTCGGAGGTCCTATTATTGTGCCTTGTAATATGGGAATAAACTTTTCATTTTTCAAACTTTTTTTTCTGCACTGAATTATTCTGCTGCTCTTTGTGCTTTTCAGACAAAAAAGAAGTCTCCATACTTTCTCTTCTTTCTAACTTCTTTTAAAAAACTACTACATCTACAGAATTTTTTAATTCCCCAAACCATGTTTTAACCTACAGAAAAAGGGATGTTATAATTTAATGCCTATGTTAATTTGTTTGTCTGTAGCATCATATTATATCGACAATGGATGATCCGATTTAGATGCGGGTTTCTTTATTTACTAGTAGTAGAAAATTTTGTGGAGAGTGTTCTTAGCCATGTCTGATCAAAATTGATTGCGTAGTTTGTAAGATCTGAACTGTTTTTAATTACGTCTCAATTTTTTATAAGTTTAGTTTAATTTGAATATAATGGTTTCGGACTCGTCTCAAAAAAGATCCCCAAACTGAATCCTATCTGAGATACGTACAATATATGGTAAAAAAATTATGGTGACCCTTTTGTCTTCTTCTGAAAATGTCACGAGTACGATCTCCTCTTTCACGATTCATTTTTTCGTACACCAACTTCCGTTACATTTTTCTTCGTTAATATTTTTTTTTGCTCGAGGCAACAGTTGAAATGCAGAATGCATCTTCGCAGTCTCTCGTCTGAGGACTTATGCAGATTTCATTAAATTTTCTCTTGAAGTTGGATGAAAGTAGGTCGTTATTTAGGCCGAAACTTGATTTTATTTTATTTGTCTATTTTAGGAATGTTATAATACCGTATAGTGCCTGTTATAGTGCCCATTATTTGCTTCACCCTACTATTTAATTTAATTTATTTATTAGGTAAACACAACAGATTACAACCATAGAAATTACAGAAAAATCAATATAAACTTATGAGCTAGGTCGTAACCCTTAACGTGTAAACACAGCATGGTTAGGAAGTAGAAAATTGATTGTTGTACAATTTTGAGTTACGAAAAAATACTATTGAATACTATAAAATAAAACTAAAAAAAACTAAAAGCACTATATATTATATATCAAAATTGGTGTAGTAATTTTCAAGATCTTGGAATATCTTCGGCATCATGGAACATGTCGATGATGTTGAAGATTTTTCTAATAAGAAGTGTAGTTTGAAAGTGATCATGCTTTTCCGACATCTGAATTGAGGATATGTGGATATGCTGTAAGTAGGTAGCTTACTAAATTTTAATTTAGTGTTATTCATATTACGTGAAGTTCAATTTAGAGTACCGTACCGTCTAAATAAAGAAGATTTTTTTTAAATTTAATAAGGAGAGCAGACGAGCAAACGGGCCACCTGATGTTAAGTGGTCACCGTCGCCCATAGACATCTCACCTCACTGTATTAATGTTGGAGGGTTTTTGATGCGCTGCTAACTTTGAGGACTAAGATGGACTGCCTCATGTGTCGGAAATTACGCTGGCTCTCTTACCCTTCAAACCGAAACATAGAGATGCAAACATTTCTGCTTTACGGCAGAAATAGATAAGAGGATGGTACCAACCCAGGCGATCCTGGATCTTAGGATCTACCACTACAAATTTATTTGCAGTTACATATCTTATCTGTAAATACAAATTACAGAAGGACCTCCTTTTGCAGAGCCACTGAGTAACATTAACATTAATTGCTGCTTTACGGCAGAAATAGATAAAAGGATGGTACAGCTGGTACCAGACTCTGTACGAAGTCATACTGCCTTCAAAACGAAGCATAATCAGAGTTCTACAATCTATACTATCGCAATGCACCTAATTTCCACAAGGTTCCGTACCTCGCATGACGAACAGCCATAAATGAACGTACGTGAAAATATTTCGATAATGTGAGATTTATGTCGTGACATTTAGTGCCGTGATATCACTGAAGTAATGACAGTTACTGGAAAAGAGAGACAAATGATATTTTATCAAGATTTTGGCCATTAAATAAATAAACAAAATAAAATAGCCTTTTCCAAACGAAATAATTTACAGGCATGCACAATATATAATTCATTCTATTATTAAAATAAAATAAAAAAATACAAATAAATTTATTTTGCAACTTACAATTAATACATGGTTGATGCTCTAAATCCCGCACTAGGATACCCTGTGTCGCGGGATTTAGGCTCTTCTGTGTAGGTACAATTTTGATTTAAAAAGGGAAAAAATAAAATAAAAATAAACGTATACCATTTTAAATTATCATTAGATACTAAGACGTAAGCATGGAGTGCAAGTTTGTGTGCATGTGTGCGTATTGGTGTGGGGGTGTGGAAAGGTGGGGGTGTGTGTTTGTTGAGGGTGAGAGTGAGGGTGCGTGTTAGGATGTGTGAGAGTGTGCGGGTGTGTGACTGCATGACTAGTATATGTGTGTTTATTCATTGGACAATTTCCAATACTTTCTCAGTGCTGTCATAGTCTAAGGTTGCAAGCCAGGTGGTTAGAGATTGTTTGCACCTATATCGTGTATGATTAACAATTTTGAGTAATTTGTTTACCTTGGTGTATAAATACGGTCCAAGATAGCGATAGAACCTTTGGCCAAATTTAGTACGTAAATTTATTCCATATTAAATTACGTATTTATTGTATTAAATTATTTATATTATAATTATTTGTCATTAATACATATAGTATCTTTATACATTGTCGTTTAATATCTTTTTTCATGTCATATTTATGTACTTCATTTACTTATTATTTTATTTACATTATTTTAAGTTATGCATTCATTATTCAGGTTTGGGCACCCATCGTCGGGTGAAGGCCTCCTGCACCTGTTACCAAGTATGGCGGTCCCTCGCAACCCTGGTCTAGGTCGCATCAGGGCCATTACACAGACCTAAATCCACCTTGCAGTAAGTGGAGATTCCGTGTTTCCAAAAACCCTACACTAAGTAATTGACTTTGATCGTCGCTCTGTATCGCAGCCAGCAAGAAATACAGTCGAGTTGCGAACCTCCTCCTCCTACAGGGATGTAAGGGGGGTCACCAACATCTAGACCTCCAAATGTCAAACTCACCTGCACGTGGTGCATCCTGCCGATTAGCGAACGAGTCCCTGGCGACCGACTAGTGGCGGTATAACCACTCAAATTCTGGCTGGGTCAAAATACCAGAAGCACGATGACGGGCAGCAGCGTCATCGGGGCAAGCGATCCGGCTACTGCGATCGATTATGGCATTACCTCCCATGGATATCGAAAAATAAAGTTGAGTAGTTATAAATACCAAATCACATAGCTGGATTTTATCTACGGAATTCTGGATTTTTTGGAAGCTGAACAAAACCCTGTCTGTACAACAACATTTTACACATTTACCTTTATTTATCTTGGTCAAGATGAAATATCGCTAGGTAAAAGTTGCTTTTTAATCGATACTCTAGACTAGACTCAATCAAGTCCCTTCAACACGGGGCAGTTGCGATTCTGGTATTATTTCATTAATAGCCATAAAAGGATAGAATTAAAGAAGAAGAATTATTTATTTAATTCTACACAATTTTAAATATACATGTCAAAATATATGTCTTATTTGTAGAATGATCGTTGGTGTGTATTTTTTGGAAGGGAGGTACCTGGGATAAGATTTTTGAGTTCCTTCGAAGATTTTCGCTGGTTTGAGAACGTGGTCAGTCCACGGCCACACCACCCATAGGCACCTCACTTTTTGGATGATTGACAACACAACTCAGATCGTGCACGAGAGTATTTTTAAACCTTTTTTGGAAATTATAGCTAAGTTTTACAATTTATTTTGAATTTTCAACGCATATCAGCATGCGGGTTTTCGGACATCTGGCTTTTTGTAACTTGTGACGTCATGTTCATTGGGATTGGAGAGAAAGGGAAAGAAAATTGATTTTGTGAAACAGCTGCGTATGCGGTGCGGTATAAGTATGTATGTATATATGTGCGAGGTGTAGTTTGGCCAAACCAATTGTCAAATTATTAATGAGCAAATTAGATTAAAATATTGTCATAAAGCATTTGTTGATGTTGATGACGTCATCTTATTGAGCGAGATAGCAATATTGAAAGGCATACATTAAAGAGTATTATTTGATAGGAGCTGTGTCAGTTTCTTTTGCGATTATAACCCGTGCTAGGGAGCTAAGGGTGCTGATTTGACAGCTACGGACAGCTTGAACGTGCCGAGTTGCCGACCTGATTGTATTTGTAATAATCACAGAAATCGGACCAGTAGCGCCCTAGCAATCCTTTATCCTTGTATTCCCTGACCAGAAATAAAAATCTCTTGCCATATTGCGTAATTAAAAACTCTAAATTAAAATTTTAAGAAACCTCCGACGTACCATTGTGGAGATCCCCTTACTTTTTCTTGGACTTCATCAGATCATCAAGGTTTAAGATGTCAAAAACGCACCATGAACCTCAATATTTGAGCTCAAATTCGAACCATCTAGCTATTACCGTTCCAGAAATTCCATCTGAGATTAAAGATACTCCATGATCTTGGAAACCACTGGTCCAATTTTTATCAGATCTAACTAAGAACACTCTCGACAAAATTATCTATTAAATTAAAAAAACCGGGTCCAAATCGGACCATCCGTTGTTGAGTTATGGTGCCACAGACAAACACACAAACAGAAAAACATGTTGTCATATGTAGTAGTACTTTGTGTACTAACAGTAATCATAACTATAATGTGGGTAGGTTGCTTAATGTTATAAGAGAGGGTAATTCTATGTCAATAAAGTCAGTTGGTTTTAACACGTCGACTGGTGTGTTTCATTTGAGCTCATAAAATACCACATGGTGTCAGGTGTGGCCCAGTGGCGTTTATCGGTTGTGTTCAGTGTTCTGAAGTAAGTCTGCAACATGGGAAACGAAAAACCAACTCAAGAACAAGCGTCGTCGCGTGTTTACTCTGCGATTCAACAGCCAGCCGCCATGAGTGAGGACGGCAACGTCATGCTGAACTGGAGGGTCCATACCCTCCAGTTCAGCATGACGTTGTTCAGTCCGCGTTCGATTATTATTTAATCGCGTCTGGAAAAGAATCGGCTTCGTCTCGCGAGAAGAGTGCATTGTTCCTACACGTAATAGGGAAATACGGACGTGAAATTCTCGAGGAATTAGAATTGCCAGAAGCAAGTAGCAGTGATTATGAGATATTGGTTGCGAAGTTCGCTCAGCATTGTGATCCTGCTCGGAAAGTCAACTTCGAAAGACATGTGTTTTTCGATAGCTATCAGTGTGAAGATAGCTTCGATAGGTTTCTGAGCACGCTTAAAACACGAAGCAAATCATGTGATTTTGGATCCTTACGCAGTAGTCTCATTCTCACTCAGTTAATCAGAGGCATAAAAGATTCAGGTATGCGTGAAAAAATGCTTGCGAAAAAGAAACTAGAGCTTCAAGATGCCGTGTCGTGGTGCCGCGCCGTCGAGGCGGCGGGGCAGCAATCGGAGGCGTGTGGGCGCAGCGGAGACGCACGGGGCGCCACCGCCGCTCCCGCCGCGGCCGAGCCGGCGCTGGACGAGCTGCGGGGCCGCCGCCGCGCAGGCCGGGGTCGCGGACGCAGCCAGCCGCGGGCGCACGCGCAGTCTACGGTAACAGTGTCTGTGACAAGTGCGGGCGTGAGCACTCCAGCGGTGATAAGTGTTCGGCGCGTGATGTTCAGTGCTACAGATGTGATCGTGTCGGGCATTTTGCGAAGATGTGTAGGGCCAGGTTTGTCAACGAAGCCGCGGACGAGAACACCGAGGAGGAAGCGAGTGAGTTATTGTTATACAGCCTATCTCTGGACACGGTGGACGGCGGCTCGGAGCCGTGGTATGAGACTGTGCGTGTTAATGATGTTAACATTAAGTTTAAGTTAGACAGTGGGGCCGACGTGTCTGTGTTGTCGTTGTAGCATTTAAGGAGGCGGGATTTCAACAGAGTGTGTTAAAGAAAGACAGGGTCGTACTCAGGGAAATTAGTAAGTCGAGTTTACCAATTGTGGGTTATTTCGAGCCAACTCTGTGTTATAGAGACTCAAGTTCGCGACATAAAGTTTACGTTTTGGATGTTTCTTGTAACAATCTTTTAGGACTAGGTGCATGTAAAAAATTAAAATTAATAGCACGTATTAATGAGTTGTCGCGATACGAAATAGACGAAAATATTTTTAAAGGTATAGGGTGTTTACCATCTATTTGTAAAATATTAACGGATGAAACTGTGCCTCCAGTAGTGAATGCTTCCAGAAAAATCCCCATCAAAATGAGAACTCGTCTGAAGGAGGAGCTAGACAGTATGGAAAAACTTAATATTATAACTAAAGAAGAGTCTCCTACTGACTGGGTTTCAAATATTGTTATAGTCGAAAAACCTGATAAAAAGATTAGGCTTTGCTTGGATCCTTTCCATTTAAATAAAGCTGTCCGTCGTTGCCATTTTCAGCTGCCTACGCTAGACGAGGTTACAAGTAACTTGATAGGTGCTAATTATTTTTCGAAATTAGATGCCAAAAAAGGATTTTGGATGCTTCGTTTGAACGAATCGAGTTCTAAGCTGTGTACTTTCGCCACACCATACGGTAGGTACCGTTTTTTGAGAATACCGTTCGGTATAAATTGCGCGCCTGAAATATTTCATAACGAAATGTATAAAATCTTATCTATGCCTGGAGTAGAAATATTCTGTGATGATTTGTTGGTCTGGGGTTCTACAAAAGAAGAACACGACATCAGGTTACGAACACGACATCAGATAACTAGATTAGATAGAATGCAGTAGGCATTCTATCTAATCTAGTTATCGAGATTACCCAGTACAAAAACAAACTATCTCTTTATATAATAAGTGGAAGATAGAGATACACGCAAACATTACCTCTTTATTATTATTATGCAGCTGTAGATTTTATGCAGCTGTAGGTAAGTATACCCATGTAGTTTACTGGATGCATGATTTCACAATGCAACACGTTCTTCACTTGAACTTACGCACGAACTTAACTAGCACGTAACATTCAGCTGGGTAGGAAAATACTTCAAAAACATTTATTTTATATAAAGTTACGACTTCAAAACGAAACATTTCTTTAACTCTTTACATTTGGTCGAAGAGCGTTTTCTTAGTAAAACCGTTTAATTTTTCACGGTTTTGAATTCTTAATTTATTCATTAACTCCGCTGTCATTTCAAAAAGTTCGTTTCATTTAAATGTCTCATTGTAAAGGAGACATTGTTTAACTTAAAGAGAAATATAAAATTACGTTGGTTTTGAAAAGAAAAATTTTAAAATTCTATTTGCTTTGAAATATTCTTCAACCTGTCTACAGACGGCTATCTATAGTTTTCGCCAGCAGCTTCTCTTAGGCAGGTACCTAATTTTACATAAAGGTGGCTTAAAACTCTGGCTAGGTACCTTATGTCTAAGAATATTTGAGTAACCCTTGCTCTTTAACTGTTTCTTATCTATGTTTGAGGAACATGAAACAGGACTTAAAACGCAAAGCGTTGCATAGATGAAGCCACGAGCACACTCCGTAAATAGAAAAGCAAAACGAAACGTCATTTTTGAAGATATCAATTTCACGTTATTTGGATTAATTTAATTTCTCAAAGCTATAGTAAAATTGTGATGATATCATGGCATCATATGGCCATTTCAAAAGAGCAAATAAAAAAGCTGTTAAAACAGCGTGGCGTGAGTCTGAAGGAATTTAGTGGAAAGATACGTATCTACATGTTGATATTTGGCTTTATTTGCTAATTTAAAGTTTATTAAACAAAAATCTTTTTATTCATTCAATATTAATCAAAATAATAATAATTTATTTATCAAATTATTGTCATTGAAAGCAATAAAATTAGGTTACCTTATGTTTAGAACAAAAGCATATTTAAGTCGTACACGTACGTCGTATTATTGAATGTTTTTTTGTAACTGTGCTAGGAGCGCCTCTAGTGGTAAAAAATTGCAAGATTATCTCCTATTGAATTTCTTTTCTGAATTAAGTTTATTTTCTCTCACAGGTATTACAAAGAGATATGTGTGTGTCACGTGCGACAAGAGCCAATACTTGTTTCGCAATGTATTATTTTAGAGGTAATTTGAGGTATTTCTTAGGAAAGAGATACACTATATTTTAATAGAGGTTGAATTCTTAGAATTTAATAAATTAAACTGACAACAATAACAAAAAATAGTTTAGTTATATATAGTCGGATTTTACAAAATGTGCTAAGCTTTTCAAAGTTTACTAACAAGAATCTCAATGATTTTTGTAGTTACAGCGAAACAGACTCAAAGTGGGTGAAATTCCCAGCACGTACAGCGGCCATCTTGTCTTCGTGAGACGCTCCTGACCTGAGCCAGGCTTTTGTGAGTTGTGTTGTCTTTGTGACGAAGTCTCGAACATCGTTTGAAGTCCCGATTGAATATAGTCCATATAATATAAACATATTACATTTGTCAAAAGCCTTAATATAATAAACTGCCCCGAGTCGCACCCGGCGGGAAGGTGCCCATCACGCTGGCAGCGTTTCCACGCTGAATAGCCAGCGAGATGCGCTGCACCAGGTACGACTCGGCGCGGGGGTCACCTGAGCGCTCTCCCGATTGAATTAGTAGATGCAGTATAGATGAAGATCAGATTTTTTTAATGTATAGACTTAGGATTGACTAGCAGTCACCATCTGGTGGTAAGCTGTTGATAAACACCAGAGATGTGACCGACCTGCAGATAAGTAATAGATTTTGAACTGTCGGAACAGACCTCCAAATAGTAACATCTGAGCCTTATTCACAGCCAGCGACAAAAAGGCCAGATTTATCAGACCCAGGTCATCGATATATGAACTCGATCAACAGAGTGCCCGGAAAACACACGCGTTATTTTTTTATAGCGGCGTGGTTCGTAACGAATCTTGTACCTGCATTATGCCTGGAAAATGACCTTTCTGTGAGGAGCCTGGTTGATTATGAATGAATTGTGAACTCTGGTTTTCTTATTGTATAAAGAGAGAACGGGCCACCTGTTGTGATCATCGTCGTCCATTGATATCTCATCTCACTATAATGTTATTAGAAGGTTTTCAATGCACTGTTAACCTTGAGGACTGAGAGTGCCTTAAGTGCCGCTAATGGCTCTCTTAACCTTCAAACTGAAACACAATAATGCAAGCATTGCTGCTTTGTAGCAGAAATAGGCAAAAGGATAGCATCACCCCGGCTGACTATACAGAGAGTCATACCACCTTCAGTGTTTATTGTAACTTTCACAATCATCCATCATCAGTCTATTAATGTCCCCACTGTTGGAGCACAGGCCTCCCCTTGCACAAGGGGGTACGGGCCATGATCCACCGAGCAGGCCCAGTGCTGATTGGTGGATTTCACAAGCCTTCGGAAACTTTCAATTTCCACAGATATGCAGGTTTCCTCACGATGTTTTCCTTCACCGTTAGAGCAGCCGGTAAATGTACCTGAGTCTTCAAAAAAATCCGAAAAACTTATTGGTACATGGCATTACATGGATTCGAACACGGACCTCCCGCTTGGGAGTCCGGCGTCCCAGCCACTAGACGACGCTCTTGTAACTTTGTAACTTTTGACAATAGTCTAATATAAAGGTTCCTAAATGATAAACAATTTTTACGAAGACACAACATATAATTTAACATTTTGGATTTACAAATTCTGGACGAATGTCAATCACCGAGAATAACCGAGTACTACCCAAAATCACAGAGTACTGCAAGTATATTATTATACTGACGTAACGGAAAACCGAAAACGCCAAAATCGAAAGTGCAACATTAAATGCAAATGCAGTACTCACCCTAATGCACACAGTTAGTTGCAGGTCACGTAAAGACCCCCTGAATAAGTCCTAAAACTAGCAGCCCGGCGCCAGTTTAAAAACAAACTCCAAGACGCTACAGCGTGTTACGAAACAATCCAGATGTTAAGACAGAGCCGTACGTGACTCGAATCTAAGCTGAGGGGAAGTAAGTAGTAGGGCGGCAAAATCTCGGGTATGCTTGGCTCACCTTGTAGAGCTTTTGATATACACCAATATACGGTTAAGTTATTCTGTATCTGTCAGTTCGCATAACTTTCGCACGTTTCCATAGCTGTGTTAATCCTCTTATTTAAACCCAAAAGACTAGAATACTAGAATGGAATACTAGAATAGACTAGGATGAAAAAGACTCTAGACTCGAATATCGTGGTCATTAATATTAGTTGAAATCGTCTAATCTAATCCGATTAAACACGATTGAATAAGTTAGTAAATTAAATTGGTCAATTCTTTAAAATCAAATCAAATCAAAATACTTTATTTTCAGAATTCTGTATAGAATAATGTAAAAGATCTTAAAAATATATTAAAGTCAAAGTATTCAGCCTGTTAAAAGGCGTACAAAATGTCAGATACCTACATAGAATATAAATTAAAATAAAGTCAATTTTAATGCTAATGTGAATCTTCATTATTACTCCTTCACACTATAGAAAGAATTTTCAAGCAGCCATTTCAATAATTCAGTTTTTCTTGTTTGTTGACCTACGGAAACCTAATATTAATATTACATAAAGTTTATCAAACAAATTAGAAAGAAATTGTAAAACTAGTAAAATAAGAAAACTGAAAACAGTAAATAAAAGACAGTTGTTAAGTTGCGAGGAAGTGGACGTTATGGGAAGTGGACCATTTAGGAAGTGGACGTTATGGGAAGTGGACCATTTAGGAAGTGGACGTTATGGGAAGTGGACGTTGTGAACTTAAACGGTTTTAAAGAGTAGGATTTCGTTGGGATGTAATTATTGTAAAACTGATCTGTAGCAATATAGTCATTCTAGTCATAGAAATAAGATTAAATTGTAAACATACGTATAAAAAAACAGAAAAGTAAATGTAAAACTAAAGAAAAAAAAAGAAAAAAATAAGAAGAATGAAAATGAACATAAAAATATAGATAAAGTTTGTCAGGTATTCTTAATTACAGTGTTACAATTGACTATAAAAAGTGTAGAAAAGTATACAAAAAATAAATAAAAGTGTCCGCTGAACAAAGTCTCCGATTATCTTGTCGGAGGATAGCTGGCGAACATACATTTTTTTTAGTAATATTCAGAAGTTGAGGCAAGTTTTGATTAAGTAAAACGAATGGCAATATGGCCTATTCCACTAGTCCCTACCAGCTTATACCCTCCTACCCTATAATTTCATCGATACCGAAAAACTTACTACAATAGTTTACAATGTGGTGTCGTAATCGGGATACAGGGGTGTAAAGCCCCCTCTCGTATACCTAATAATCCTATCCACTGACCACAACCCGCAGTTTAGAAGCTCTCGCCCCAATAGTTGTAGATAAAAGCCGTTATTGAATATTAAACTCACGAGAATTGAATATTATGGACGGCAAGAAAGTTGGGAGCTCATGATTAAATTCTTGTGGAAGGATTTTATTTTAAAATACTGTGTTGTAGAAAATTTGTTGGGTGATAACCTAAGTAGATTATTGTTGAGTGCCTCAATTGTTGTCTTCAAAGAAATTCAAATTTAGATATAGTATCTACGGACTTTAAGGCTACAGCTAAATTGAGTATAAAAGCAAGTAGCTCAATAATAACTTGACCGGCCTAGTCTTTTGAAGGTTCATTGCACATGCTCGAAAATTCTTTTGGATAATGCAAGTTTGCATACTACGTTTCGTATAGTAAAGCATAATACATTGAGTCTAATGATCAATAACCTTGATCTTTGTTTTATGACTCGAGTTCTATGATCAGTGCACTTAGGATATGAGTCTCTTACAATACCAACTAAATGTGTCTTCAGTATAAAATCAATCATCAAATAGACTGGGCCACCACAGCTGTTCACTAAGCAAAGTACAGTGGAACACACATCTAGCTATACTCTGTGGAACCCTGTCGTAACCCTGTTGTTATGATTCCTTGATATTCGTATGAATGTATCAAATAAATTAAAAGTGCTAAAGTACAAAGCCTGATGTGTTGTCTACTGTACCTATGCATCATATTTACTATTAGTTTATTTTCCCATTTCCTCTACGCAACAGTAAATGGATGGGATAAAGCTAAATGAACAAAAATAAATGAACAAAATAGGTCAGTAGGCTGATGGTCAATTCGGTTCCACCAGCGACTGAAAATCGATCATTGGACAACTGGAATTATATAGGAATATAAGTATCAAGTGATTGATTTGATGAGGTGGAACGTGAATTGATTGCTGAAGGGAGTTTTTTTTTATCTGGCGAGCAATGTGACGGGCGTAACACAATAATTATGATTTGAAATGGAAAAGGGAATAAGTGAGTAACTTTCGTACAGTGATCAACAATTAGGGTATAACTAATATCTTAATAATATGTATGTTAGTCTGTAAAACAGGTATATGTCTATGGGCCTAGTAGCCTGAAATAAGGTTTTTATTCATTCATTCATTCTTAACCTTACTTTCTTTGTTGTTTTAAGTTATTTGACAAATTCATATGAATGTCAAGACATCATTACAGAAACTTATTGCAACAGGGTTCCACAGAGAATAGCTTGATGTGTCTTCTACTGTACAATCGACCACTGGTTAAATTATATTATCGTCTGCAACATTTCTTCTATCGAATCACAACCTCATGTCACCGTAATATAGTTTGTAAATTTGACGTTTTGGGTAGGTAAGTTGATCTGTGGTCAAATGTACTTTATTAATTAGACTTTACTTAAATTTTGTGACTGTGACAGGATGCACAGTCATTTTAGTGAATGGAGTTATATAAATGTCGGCGGAATGATAGTAAAATCATTCCAATCGGATTTGTAGTTTTGGAGTTTATCAATGGTTTTGTTTATTCAAGAAAATCTAACGTTACATCGAGATTCTTGAAGTTACCTAGGAGTAACTTTTAAAAATGTTTCACGTCAAATAAACTTGGTAAAAAACTCTACATTGCATAATACTGTCCACGAAAAGCATTCATTATTTAACTAGCTGTATTTTTTTTTCAAATATGTAATCGGTAAGCTGAGATTCGCAAACTTGCTGTACTTGTTACTAAAAAACTTAACAAATAATAATATTTGCCAATATTGGTATAACCAGCCCATTGAATTCCAAAGTTCCGCCGACAGAGTATTAGTTATGAAAATATTCGAATACTCCGTCCAGTTGTTTACGTAAAGACAGCAAAATTGAAAAAGTTTGCTGTATTTCAGCAACCGAGCTCACACAGCGTGAGGTTAAACTAGTTGGCGCAGTTTTTGCATCGTGATCTCCGCGAAAA
This sequence comes from Hofmannophila pseudospretella, assembly GCA_947369225.1. NCBI lineage: Eukaryota > Metazoa > Arthropoda > Insecta > Lepidoptera > Oecophoridae > Hofmannophila > Hofmannophila pseudospretella. The sequence goes on from OX376316.1 coordinate 12,234,919, forward strand.
GGCTGAAAATTGCCGTGGGGGAAGTCCCTAACAAAATGAGGATGAAAGTTAGGCCTGTTACAGCCGGTGTTGCCAGACACAATGTTCGTTAAGATTTTGTGGCCAAGATCAACTTTTGGTGCGTTGTTGCTTTAACTTATTCTGACACATTTATACGAATGTCAAGACATCATAACAAAAACGTATTGCGACGAGGTACCACAGAGTATAGCTTGGTGTGTTTTTCATTGTACAGTGGGCCGCCACTAATCAGTATTGCCGTGTCATAGCGAAAGCTGCTATTTGATACCTTTTCCTGTAACTCATTAGTCTAATAGAAAACCTTTAGTCTAAAAGAAGTATAATATAAATTAGATTACATTCTAATAGAAAATGTATCAAATAGCAGTTTTAAGTTTTAACTATGACACGGCAACACTGACTAGAGGCGCCCACCAGCCTCCGAAGCCATTGGAGCTTTGTGGAGTTTTTAATTTCGTTCCACAGCCACTCGCGGCAAACCTCGTTACAAGTTTAAATTGGCATTTCTCGGAGTAATGGTTAGACGCCGCTGGTAACTTCCACTCGGTGTCTCCTTTACTTGGTGGGATGGTGAGGTAATTCTTATTTAAAATGTATGAGCGGTGGTGGTTACACCGGTATTTGAAGGAAAAATCGAGCGTGGCTATGCAACAGTACCTACACCCGCGGGCCCGACTGCGCCCTGCAGTGGCTGAGTGAATATTTTATGGAGCTAGTAGCAGGCACAGGTGTGTACTCAGGTATTTTAAAATTAATATGGGCAGGCGAACCCACCACTCACTCTCGTGTTCAATCGCAAAGAATGATAAATCCGACCTCCTAAGCATGTGATAAGTATTGAGGGAGTGTGAAATGAAAAATGCGTAAAAGAAAAGCAGTATACCGCTAGAAAATGTGAACTTGAATGCAAATTCGACACGTGGTTCGCCTCTAAACGAGGATAACTAGAAAGTGGACAGCTCTGATGTCAAGAGCAAACTGAAGCCGCGCTGCATCGCACCGCCTTTTTATCTCTTTCCAGTTAAAAAAAACTAATGGATTTAGATGGATGCAGTTACTGTTGCTTCAAATTAAAGGTAAGTAATCTTACCATCATTCTATCACAAACTCTATCATGTTGTATCTAAAGCACAAGTAGGCTGCAACTTGTACAAAATTATAGTTTACATCTTTCAACTTAAAAAATTGAAAGCCTGTTTTTTTTTGTAAATTGTCATTTTACAAATAATCACCATCATCATTAGCCTATTAATGTCCCCACTGTTGGGGCGCAGGCGTACGGGCCATGATCCACCGAGAGCGGGCCCAGTGCTGATGGGTGGATTTCACCCTTTCGTATCACACACACACACCTTCGGAAACTTTTCATTTCCTCACGATGTTTTCCTTCACCGTTAAATATTTTTGTTAAATTTTGTTTTAACAACTTTTGGGGGTCTACATCTGGGTCCGTTCTAGGTGCGACCCTGGTGTGGACTGTAAGTTTTGCTCTGCCGTGCTCGTGGGAATACAGGACTCGCACTTTTATTACTTTACTAGCCGCTATAATGCTGAAATGTGACGGCTTTTACCGCCGCTGCACCTTAATGGAATCTTCAGGAAATAGGTGTTATCCTCTACTTATACCCTACTTTACTTCATATAATGCACACCTTATATCACATACTTAGCTTGAGTAACTTTAAATTTTAATCTGGACTTTACTAGGTTACCAGGAAAACGTAGGGTAAACGGAATGAAGATGGTATGACTCTGTATAGAGTCAGGTTTTGTGGTACCCCTTTATACTCCTTTATAAGTAGCAATACTTGCTTTGCTGTATTTCGGTTTGAAGGGTAAGAGAGTCAGCGTAATTACCGACACATGAGGACTCCATATAAGGGGATAAGTCCTCAAGGTTAGCAGCGCATCGAAAACCCTGTAGTGAGGTTTATGGGACGACATTGACTACTTACCATCAGGTAGCATGTTTCCTCGTCTGCTCACCTTATACAATAAAACTGTAACCAAACTTACCTACTTACAAACATATAGCTTCACAATACGTCCCTTTCGGGGTTGGCAGAGAGAATGGAGCACCAAGAATCTATATCTTGGTACGCCTATTTTGGTCATTCGTCTCTTCGTGCATGCTCGTCGTTGGGATCTGTAAGTTAAAGTCTATGAGTAATCTATCAATTTGATCTTCAGCATAGGTGCGACCCGCTGAAGAGTAACTTGATGCTTCCTGAACATGTTAATGCTCGCCTTGGCGGGGGCACTACCGTGTCCCAGGACCGTATCAGGATACGGTTACGAACATTAAGACGTTACACGTCAAAAAATAGTCAAGAGCATTAGTTTCTAAGAAAAATCAATTTTTGTACGAGTTGAGAATTTCGGGAATAGGTACAACACCCAAAACCCTTGTACGTATATACCCTTTCCTGTATTATGTAAAGGTAACAGAAATCGAACTACTAACGCCCTCTCCCTAGAAAGATAATGTGAGCACTGCCAGCGAGCCAAGGGTTGGGGCAAAGCGCATATAATTTAGACAAGTTCCATACATTTGATATTTCAATGGCCAGATGAATGTATGGAGAGATGCCCACAGCGCATGCACTAACTGGCCGACGTGGTTTCCATAAAAAACTTCTCTAGCAATCTTTGGTTACGTTTTTTTTTCATTAAATAAGGAGAGCAGACGAGCAAACGAGCCACCTGATGTTAAGTGGTCACCATCGCCCATAGACATCTCACCTCACTGTATTACTATTAGAGGGTTTTGATGCGCTGTTAACCTTGAGGACTAAATTGGATTGCCTCATGTGCCGGAAATTACGCTGGCTCTCTTACCCTTCAAACCGAAACACAGAGATGCAAGCATATCTGTTTCACGGCAGAACTACATAAGAGGGTGGTACCACCCCAGGCGATCCTTCACTTTAGGATCTACCACTATATATACATAGGTTATGTATTATTTAAAATATGGTGGAACTCTGTGCACTTTGCGGGTCTGCAATAAGAGAAGGCCGTACGTTAGGGTAAGTGAGGTGTGTCATTGGAATAAACGAGTCGCATTAGGGTCACAGCACCCCCCCCCCCCCCCCCCCCCCCCCCTAGTTCTTTTACATACGCCTCAGGTCCGTTATGTTCCGCTGAAGTTGCTGAACTAGTTCAAAGAGCGATCTTGGGAACATTACGTTAGCAAATTTATTGGGAATTGTATATTGTACATTTTGCGTATCGACTTTCTACATGTAATTTCTGGAATCTATCAGCAAAACAAATGTGTACAATTTTATAATAATATATCTGATACTGTAATAAATATGACAGAGAACAAATTTAAGACCCATATAAGCCGGACCATATGTAAAAAGGGTTATTATAAAATAAATGACTACTTAAATGATAAAGAGGCTTGGTCCTAAATTCAGCTCCAGCTCTGCACATTGTGTATAAGATTGTATTCATAATTATTGTAAGATATATTTATTTCAAAAGATAATAAGCATGCTATCAATGCAGACATTCAAATCAAAACAAAATGTTTTTATTGCAAGTAAGTACCTTATAGTACATTTACAACGTCATTATTTTTTTTTTTTTTTTTTTTTTACCGCTTCGTAAGGTAATGTAGCTGAAAGGAAAGAAGCGGCGCAAGAAACTTTCAGCAGCACATCTTTTGAAATAAATATATGTCTTACAATTCTTATTTTATTCAATAAATTACACGTATAATAAAAATATAATTAATTTAACCTAATCTGAGTAATATTTACAAATAAAAGATTTCTCCCAGGCTCCTACCAACAGGCAGAGTGCCCAGAAGGCTGGCGGCAATAATTGTGAATACAATCATATACAAACAGAATGTGCAGAGCTAGAGCTGAATTTAGGACCAAGCCTCTTTATCATTTAAGTAGTCATTTATTTTATAATTACCCTTTTTACATAAGGTTCGTCTTATGTGGGTCATACATTTTTTTCAGTATCAGGTATCTTATTATAAACTCGTATACAGTGACCCATAAATGATGTGTTTACTTTACTAAGTCTAAAGGGAAGGGACTGCAAGGGAAGCAACAGTTGTATCTATAAATTCTTAACTCGAAACCCGGTATCGATCGCCATATTCCATTTAACTAAGTTAGTTAAACCAATCCCCCGATTACACGAAACGCCGAACGTCCAATTATTAGCTTCGGCTACAACTAACACTGGAATCTAATTCCGACTAGTTACTGCCAAAGTGTTAATCTCACCCGGTCTTGCAATGAGGTGGTATTAAACAAACACCCGTAATAACCCGACCGATGTAACTTCAACTCACCCACCCCCTCCTCTAACCTTAAAACACACAGCTCTGGAAGAACTGATACTAATTTTCAGAGGTCTGATGTTGCTGGTGGGCGTTATCGCAAGTACTACCCGAGCTATTTAAGAACGTAATCAAGCGAAAGGTAATTGCATATAATAGGTTCAGGTGTTAACAACTCCTGAAATGTGTTGGTTAAGCCGACGCCGCGGGATTTACAATTTACTGATGTTTTTCGGTTATGAGTAAAAAGAAAAAAAGGTGAATTCAAATTCAATTTTTTTTATTGCAGATAAGTACCTTAAAAGTACTATTTTACAAGGTCACTCCTTTCCAACTACCACCGCTTGGTAAGGTGCTGTAGCTGAAAGAAAAGAAGCGGCGCAAGAAAAAATCAGCAGCACTCTTTTGAAATAAATTAGGTACAGTCGATCTCAGGTTAACCTACCCAAAACGCCAAAATTTGTGAAACTGAAATGTATCATGTTGCGCAGTCATAAGGTTGAGATTTAATCGAAGGTTTTTGGCTGATGGTATAATATAGTCGACCAGTACAATAGTATGTGGCGACGCACGACGCGCGCCACTGCTATACAGTACCTACTCACATCGGCGTAGAACGCGCTATCGAAATTTTCCTAGGACTTCGTATATATACGAGTTCCAAACATCCACAGTGGGACCAGCACATCTGGTCACCAGGCACAACACCCCACCTGGTGGAAGATCTTCCCTTTTCCCTTTCATACAACTGACGTTACGTCATTCCATGTCCTCATCATAGCGCGTTCCTACAATTTACAGTAGGTACAATTTTATGAAATAATTTGAAATTAACATGCATATACACACTGCACACATTGTGCAGAGCTGGAGCAAGATTTTTAGGGCCAAGCCTCTATATCATTTAAATAGTCATTTATTTAAAAAATATATCTTTATTTTTATTGTCACATAAAATTTATTCAAAAATGTTGGCTTCCACACCAGGCGACAGCCTGTATCGCGAAGATCTTATATTACCAATATGGTGCGAAATGTCGTAAAAATTGTCCCAAATCCATTTATTTCGATATTTCAGAGAAGAAACGAGTTGTTGTCCCAAATAAGATTAAACAGGAACAAATAAATTGGGACAGTAATTTCCGTGAAACACAATACTAGGCAATTCTAAACGGAGTGGAGTTAATTCTAAAGACTCCGATTAACGGCCAAGATCCATCCGTAATCCATCCCGGGGCCACTAAAATGTAACATAACATATAATAACATAAACTACTCCATAATCCCCGATGGCGTAGACAGAGGAATCACCTTCAATCACAGGTAATTCCCACTTTTTGCCGTAAGATTTGGTGGACAAACGTGATAAGTGGCGAGTCTACCGCCCTCTACTACTATTAGTCGCCTCGTATATGACATCCATGGGAAGAGTTGGAGTGGTGCTATTCTTTAGAGCCGCTACCACACAGCTCAACTAAGATGTAGCTACAGGGTTTACTTCTTCTTCTTGTTGTCATGTGGTTAGTGGCTAAACTATTGTCGGAGTTGTTCAGGCCGCCTGTAGGCCTCATTTATCATGTAGGACTGACAGTTTAAGCTATCCAAGCCACAGGGTTTTCTCTACATAAACTCTGAGAATCTGAGATATAAGTGTGCTCTCAAATTATTTTACGTCTACATACCTATTTACATGTTTATTTAAATTTTTTGTGTAAATTAATATGTGCCAATTGTTGTGTATGTATGTTACGAATTAATTAATTTTCGTGTTTAGTACAAATACAACTTTTTTTAAACCTTGAAAATGTAGGCATAGTATTGAAAATGGAGACAAAGTAGTATTGAAAACCTTAACTGCAGGATCGTTAAATAAAACAAAAATTGAAAAAATATCTAAGACAGTTAAGTTTATTTCACAGTATTTAAATCAAAAGGGCGTACGTAGGTTCTAAACTATAATCAGAAACTTCTCCTCGGGGTTTTGAACTAAATATCTACACACACGGAGTGTGTCCGCCAAGTTCGGAAAGAAAAAGGACGACGACGCACTTACGTGTGTTACATTACAGGAACCATTACGAGCCATTTTCGACCGCCTATAACTCAAAATCTATTTAACCTACATACTTGAAATTTTGTGTGTCTGTTAAGACCTACCCAATTGCCCCGAATCCCGAATTTTATAGCAGTAGCTTAAATAGTTCCTGAGATATTGACCTCTGAAAATGGCCATTTTTAACACTGACTCACTCATCTCTGTGGTCTCATTATGATAGAGTTTAGTAGGTAGACTTGTAGAGTCATATTACCATCAAGTAAGGAACGTCAACACATACACACACACACGCGAACACACACACACACACACACACACACACACACACACACACACACACACACACACACACACACACACACATACTAGTACTGCCAATATAGTGGAAAGCAGTACTCGTAAATATATTTAAAAAGAAAAAGAAGCACTAGATAATTTTATAGAATGTGAAATTTTACCGGCCCACAGAAGCATAATGCCAAAACAGGAGAATGTATACCGATAAGCGATTTTCCTGGTATGCTTTGGGCGTAGCTCTGCTCAGCTCAGTTGCTCTAATTCTGATAAAACGTTGAGATTGTTGAGCCAGATTGGCATTTATCACTGAGTCCGGAAGATAAATGTGTTTAGACTAATGTTGTTAAGGTCTAAATTATTTTAGAGAGATGTTATTAGTCTTATTTCGTATCCTACGATATTTATAACGGAAATAAAGCTTCGTTGTAAACTAAATGGACGTTAACTCTCTACCGATCGACGGAGGGCGTGTTATAAGTTTGACATGTTTGTCTGTGGCATCATAACTTTAAAACGGATGGTCCGATTTGGACCCGGTTTTTTTATGTAATAGAGAATTTTGTCGAGAGCGTTATTAGCTAGGTCTGATAAAAATTGGACCAGTGGTTTCCAAGATCTTGGAGTATCTTTGATGTCATATGGGATCTCTGGAACGGTAATAGCTAGATGGTTCGAATTTGTGCTGAAATGTTTAGGTTCATGATGCGTTTTCGACATCTGAAACCTTGAGGATCTGATGATGACCAGGAAAAAGTAAATGAACTTCAATTTCACAATATGTAACTGGAAGAAATGATATATTATAAGCCCGTCGAAACTGTAATAGTTAGATGGGGGCTTTTCGAACTAAAGTTGTAGGGAATCCTGAGACATTTCAAGAAAAAAAAATTAAAGATGGCGGCCAAAAAATATATGAAAATGATGTGGAGCTAGGTATTTTAAGATAGGCATGGCGAGGCCGAAGGCCGCGCTCCGCGTAGAGCCAAGCGGAGCGTCCCTCCGCCTTCCAGACGTCGCAGGTCTAACCTGCTAATTGTTCTTAGTCATGAAAAATTGATAAGTGGTTATAAAATTTTGGAGTATCTTGGGATGTTGGAGTATGATGGGATCTCTGGAACGGTAACAGTTTGGTGGTTCGAGATTGAGCTCAAATGTTTATGTCCATGGTGACCTTTCCACATCGGGAACCTTGAGGACCTGATGATGACCAGGAAAAATTAAGGGGATCTCCACAATGCTACGTCGGGAGTTTCTTAAATTTTTAATTTAGAGTTACATATATTAAATTTTAATATTAATTTTGTTCCGAAAATTATCGTTCAGGTGATGCAACGTTGGCTGCGGTTAGAAATAGGATGGGTAACACATTATCATTTGTGCCTCTCCGTGCCTTGGAGAGCTTGTTAAACTTTCGGTCTCGGCTGTTGTCGGTGTGCTGTTAGGCATGTCAGAGGTCTACGGGCGGCCTGAACAATCCTGTAAATAGGTTATCCACTAACCACACGTTAAGAAAAAGAAGTTATTTTCTCTATTAATCAAATCCATCCTGACCTTAATATAAAAGCCACGTCTAGACTTTTCCAATCCCAGTTATCATTTGACTGAATGCCCACCTATTTCTTATTTCTTTCGATATTAATTTGAATTTTTTTCTCTGCCCTATTTCTAACTTATTTCTTACGTCATTTTGTGGAGATACAAGTCCATAATGATACCCACTTTTAGATATCTACTTATAAATACTCGCCAGATAGATCTGCCGCAAAGCAGCAATACTTGCTATGCTGTGTTCCGGTTCTAAGGGTAAGAGAGTCAGCGTAATTAACGGGACATGTGGCACTCCATCCATGTCCTCAAGGTTAGCAGCGAATCGATGACCTCTATTAATATTATTGTAAGGGCAAAGGTGACTCTCAAGAATCCGAAATGAGGAGATCCGACATAGAACAAAAGTTATCGACATAGCTCATAAGATTAGAAAGCTGAAGTGGCAGTAGGTTAGTCACATCTGTCGCAGAACCGACAACCGCTGGGGTAGAAGAGTTCTGGAGTGGAGACCGCGTTTGGGCATACGTAGTGTGGGACGTCCACCTGCTAGATGGAGCGACGATCTGCGCTAGGTGGCTGGCAGCGACTGGATGAGAAGAGCCGAAGATCGGGCTCAATGGCGCGCCTTGGGAGAGGCCTATGTCCAGCAGTGGACTAGAGTAAGCTGCTGATAATGATGAAGGGCAAAGGTGAGCTTACCATAAAGTGGTCTGTTTCATCGTCTGCTTTCCTTAAATACCTATAAAAAATATCTTGTGTAATATTCACAAGTCACTAAGGCGGCAGACGATCTAATAATCTAGCCTAATCCTAAAAATCCAGCCGCATCGTGTCAGGATAAAAGGCTTCCACTGCAGTTCTTAAAAGATTTCCTTCTTAAATGTCTTTTGAATTCACCGTGAAATATTAGACGATAAGCTAGTAAATAACCTGTTTTATTTATGGTAACAAAATATATAGTAGTTTCATTGGGTGTCATGGATTCGGATAAAAAATATTTGGTTTTGAAACGGTTTCGTTATTTTTTCATAGGGCTGTAGTTTTCAAAAGGCATGTTTTATGAACGGAAGCTTTAGAAATAAGAACGAAAAAGCATTTCATGAAACAGAAAAACCTCAAACGGGAAACTAAAATTTGTTATCGGAACAAAAAAGCCTGCTAAAACATCCTTACACGCGTTTAAATGTTTCCTACGAAACTTTTCTGAATCCGTCGAAAAATAAGAACACAGTGTAACATTTTGACGGTGCTCCGTGCAAAATATTACATTATGTAGATGAGGAATATATTAAGCACACGGCACGTTACATGTGAATATTTAAAAGTCCAACAAATTGTGTCGGGAGAGAGCGCGAATGACGGGGATAAAATTCAGCCGCACGCGCCATAACGGGAGATCATAATTTTTGAAAAGGTCCCTTCGGTTTGTTACGTGTCATGTGTACAAACACTCGGTTCTGGAGCTTAGAGTCGTACTTTGCATAATTGATTAAAGACGTATTAATACGAAGCGAAAGTGAAGTTGATGGTAAGAGCTGAGACAGACAGCTATAGCATGTATTTTAATGATGACTTAACTTATAAAACGTTTCGTGCAATTAGCGGCCAGCCTTAGAGGGAGCTGAAGGAAGAGAGAGAACTACAGCCCTAAAGAAGGCCTCTTTTTAAGACTTCTCTCGAAGCTTCTGAATTTGTTAGCAACTTATTATCAGACTTGTTAAACTCTTCTGGTAGAGTTCTTTGACATTGCCCAAAGACTATTGTGGAAAGACATCAAGCGGGACCGTTTCTATACAACAACAAAAACCCTGTAACAAAAACCCCCTTGTAAGCCGAAACCCGGTGGTGTTTAATATCTATAACTAACCAACTTTCACTATTGGGTCAAATCTGATATCGCGAAAAAAAGAAATCAGCTGTTTTGTTTTTGCGATTTCAGAGTTTGAAAGTTGTTCAGTTATGGATATTGAACATAATACAAGGGGGGTTTTCTTACAACTTTTATAGTGGTAAGTATAGTAGAGTAGAATAGTTTTAATCCACTACCAGATGAATATCTTCTGTCCTTCACTACTATGCGTTCTCCCTGTTTTCTTTCTGTTCATTAATATTCTGTCCTGAAGCGTTCTAGCCCAGTGAACTTGAATTTGCTGACGCGGTTGAACTACCAGGGAAGCAGGGCTCTGGTAGAAGTGTTCAGTAGTAATATCGCCCCCGATACAGGCGAGGGAAAAATGACCGTAATACAAATTGCAATATGAACGGCGGCGACGCCGTACCCGCTATCAAAGCACTCTTTCAGTGTTTGCAATTTCAATAACTACAGCATTTGTGTAGGAGGGCCAGATGGCGGGTTAAAGAGGAGACTGGATCTGATAGAACATTGAGAATTTTGAGATTTATTTATTCGTGTTATGCTTGCTTGCTTGCTTATCGTATGGTTAGTGGCCAACCTATTTGTCAGAGTTGTTCAGGCCGCCCGTAGGCCTCTGACATGGCTTAACGACTGCTGTCGAACGACAACAACCGGGACCGACTGCTTAACGTGCTTTCCGAGGCACGGAGGAGCTCAGATGAAATATGCCACTAGCGGTCACCCATCCAGGTACCGACCGCGCCAACGTCGCTTAATCTGCATGATCACGTTCGGACCGTGCTCGCAACTAGGCTACGAGCTCCTCCTCCTTCGTGTTATTAGAAAACGTACTATTTTCGTTATTTATTCGTAGATATCATCATAATCATCATCAGCCCATGTCGTCCCACTTCAGGGTATAAGTCTCCTCTTTTTTGTGCCACCCTATACGATCCTGTGCTAGTCGCATCCAGGTCTTCGATGCGACTTTGGTGATGTCATCCGCCCATCTAGCTGCTGGACGACCTACTACTATTTTCCCCGACCTTGGCCACCACTCAGCGAGGGCTCTGGTCCACCGGCCATCACCACGTCTAACCAAGATGGGCGGGAGCCCATCGCCACTTTAGCGTCGCAACCCGCCTTCCTACGTCTAGGACTTTAGATATCATAGTTGTCTAATGCCCTACTTTAGGTCAATTTGCCGACAGGTGACGCTGTACGTTTATACCTGGCGGCATCGTTTGGTGACCTCTGTTTTATATAGCATTTATAAAGTTTTTTAATAAATTGTACTCTTCGAAAGTTCATGGCTTTCTATTCTTTTTGATATAGGCGCCCTCTGCGCAACCATAGTGGTCCTTCGAGCCGGATTGTAGTTTGACTGGTCGGGGATCAGTAGGTAGTGTAAATAGTAGTGTACAGTGTATAGTCAGTTAAAAGTGTTATAAGTGAATTTAGGCAGACAGTGAGTTCAATTCAGTGCGGTACAGTGAAGTGAAAAGTGCAGTGGCCAACCTTTGGATTGGATTGTGTTGCAGATGGTTGGTTAGTCAAAAGACTTGTGATTTTCTTCGGAATTAGTTCTCTGAAAGACTTGTAAAATTTTCAAAATTATTTTAAAGACTTAGCCGCATTTTCCAACTAATTTCGTTTGTCAAAGACATAGTGCAATATCTGTTAATTTTGGACTTAGAAAATTTCTATCCAATTAAAGATGGAATTAATTCCTTTACAAGTTGAGCTTTGTTCTCAAATGGAAAAAGAAAGATATGATTTTCAAAAAGTTTCCAAATTAAGTCTGAAGAAGAACTGTATAGAAACCAGACTGAATAGGCTTGAAAGTGATTGGGCTCAGTTCAAGACAACTCACTTCGTGATTATTGTTGAAGAAAAATCGAGAACTGATGCATACTTCACTGATGATTTGTATGATTCAACGCAAGAAATATATTTTGATTATTCCAGTGAGTTAAGAGAAATTCTTGATGATTTGAGTCACTCTGTGCAACCGCAAACGAAATGTGTAATTGTTGGTAGTCAAGCAAATGTGAGGTCGCTCTCTGATATTGATGTTGTTGAATTAACTTGCCGTTACTGTTCTCTAAAACATTTACTGATTGACTGTCCTGGCTTTAATAAACTGACTGTTATTAAAAGAAAGATATTTATACAGTTAAACAAATTATGCATTAACTGCCTACTACAAAGTCACCCGACATATTGTAAAATAAAACAAAGATGTATAACATGCCAAGGGCGTCACCATTCACTCCTTCATATGAAATGAAATGAAAGTTGAACACAGGCCGAACGGAGGGTACCATTCAACGGAAGTACTATGTCAGTCTTCACAAGATGACAAGCCTGAGTCTGATACTCGAGCACAAACGGTGTTGTTACCTACTGGAATGGTTCAGGCAGTAGATGGTCTTGAACAAACCGTTTTGCACAGTGAGTTGTTAGATCAGAAATCTCGGGCTCCATCAACAACTGAAGATGCAGTACAACCATTTAAAGAAACACTGATCTATGGGATGGTGACAGGATTAGTTGAAGGGACATTTAAGTCCAATTCCAAAATTGCTGATTCTGATTTCACGAAGCCAGGAAAGGTAGTTCTTCTTTTAGGTAGAACCGTAGGTAATAATATAGATCAAATGGCTTTAGATTCAAACACGGACTCAAGCTTTTTAATGAATCTTGAGACTTGTATATCAAGTTCGGTCACATTGCCCCTTTCTATGAAGAAACTTGTTTTGAACTATTGTTTATTCTGTGATTTAGAGTGGCCAAAACTGGATGCAGTTGATCTTGCTGATCTGAAATTCAGGAAGTCAAGTAAGAATAAAGTATGTCGTTTCATGACTTATAGAAAGTACACGCCTAGAGAGGAAGATATCAAGGATTACGCTGTTACTAGCAGAATTGAAAAGAATAAGTTGTTATGCTGGTTGGCTGGCCTTTGCGTTCGCTGGAAAATATACATAATTTGCCATGACTAACCATGATCGTACTCATCACGTCAAATTCGAAGACAACCCTGCTGATTGTGCTTCCCGGGGGGGTGAAACTGTAATGAAGGACCTCGATCATGGTGGGCGGGGTATTCTGTAATCTGAATTTTCTTATTGTGTTTAATAATTTAATTTGTGTAATTATTTATAATGTAAAATATTAAACAAATACCATATAACAATAATTATCGTAGACGTATGACTTCCGAACTAAACCTTACTTCAACACTACTTTCTAGTAGTGTGTTCTTATTATTAGTATTCTACCATATAAATGTTCCTTTTAATTAAAATGCTTGTGCATTATGCATAATTATTGTACATTCAAATCGTATACTTTACCTAGATTTGTCTTGATGGTTTTGTGATATTTTAACTCCTGTATTTAACTATAGTATTTGGTATAGATGTCTTTGATTTAATTAATTTATTTGCATGGGAGAATCTTCGTATAATTATTTTATTTCTTTTGTTTGTATGATGACTATCATCGTACAACTTGTAGTTTAATCTCAACTTTATTTCTATTTGGGCTTTTTTCTGTCTAGGTCATAGTTGGTATTGCAATGTTTTTAATTTTCTGTCTAACTAACTAAAGTAACTTAGTAATGTGTCGTGAGTTGTGTTAATTGAAGTTATTACGTTATTTTAATAATTAATGTTTTAGTTAATTTTAAGTTTCTTGTTTTATATTAATGTGAAGGACATCTAAAACAGTTGTCCTTGGTGGGCGGTATGTCTAATTTAGGTCTACTTTAGGTCAATTTGCCGACAGGTGACGCTGTACGTTTATACCTGGCGGCATCGTTTGGTGACCTCTGTTTTATATAGCATTTATAAAGTTTTTTAATAAATTGTACTCTTCGAAAGTTCATGGCTTTCTATTCTTTTTGATATAGGCGCCCTCTGCGCAACCAATAGTTCTAGTTAAATCAAATTGCCGTCTGTACTTACTAAGATTTTTAATAAAATCTCGCTATTTCATTGTTTCATTCATTCATTCATTAACACATCGCATTACTTTTCCTTTTAATTTAAATTTTATATCCATTAAATTCTCGTAGCCTGGTCACCGTATTCAATACACGAACGTGCAGTCTTTTAGAGGGCCACGGATACGTTTGGAAATTATAAATGTTTTCGCTTTGACTAGTGCAGGTAGCCGCCATATTTATGGAAGAAACATCAATATCAATTTTCATCGGAAATTGTTTGATATTAATATTAATGTTGATCGAAATTGGAAATTCGCCCGATGTATTAAGTGAAATGAGTTTATGGCGGGCCAGTGTATGTCGATAACCTTTATAAACTAATTTTACGTGCATTATTATTGTTCTATTATTTAACAAGCTTTTAGTTTTACTTGTTATGTATCTAAGTATTTACATTTGAGTCCAATTTTGTTAGTCTAAATCTCTTTAGTAGTTCCGCTTCATTTATATTTGTACAAAAAACTATGACATTTGGTGATATATATTATTAGTCATTTATGTATTTGTACAAAACTATGACATTTGGTGTTAATTAATATACATTAAACTATAGGACTCCGCACTAGGCAACAGCCTGTATCGCGGAGGCCGGTTCGATTTACTTATCTAATAATTACATCAATTTATACTAAGATATATTTATTTATGAGATATTTAATTATTATTATTTTATATTAATTTTATTACTTATTTATATTATACATTTATTAAAATAAACAGAAATAAGGATGAGAAAGTAATTAACTATGGAGTGTTGTACGACGATGAGCGTGAGTGTGATAGGGTGTCTTAAGGTGTGTGTGTGTGTGTGTGTGTGGATGAGTGTATAATGTGGTTTGGTGAAAGAGGGAGGATATTCATGGTGAGTGCAGTCATGTGTGCTGTGGAAGTCAGTGATAGAGCGATGATCGCGAAACAATATTTTCGGTTTCATCATAGGTTAGCGTGAGTAACCATCTTTGAATTTTAGCTTTTGCTTCTTCCGCGGAAATATTTTTAATGTTGCAATGTTTTATAATTTTATTGTATATGAACGCGTTTCGGTAGTTTCCAAACCGTTTAGCGAAAACCGTTCTCACATGTGGCAGCGGAATTCTAAAAACTCTGCGCTTCAGCAGATCATTATATTCGTTAGAGTTTAGAAGAGTTTTGTGGGCAGTGAGACCGGTTTGATAATATAATTTATTTTCAATTTACTTCCTCTTTACCTATATTTGCACAAGAAACTATGACATTTGGTGATACATTTTATCACTCGTGTTTGTATTTGCACAAAACTATGACATTTGGTGAATACTTTACCACTATCACTTCACATGTTTTGGCTTATTTGGAGTACCTATTCGTTACTTCAACTAAAGAGAACGAAACTAATATATTTTAATAAAGAAGCCTCAAATACTGTACTTGTTTAAATTGTAAAAGAATTCCAAAATTATATTATTAGGAGCAAGCAACACGGCCGGACCTTTGTTCAAAGTCTTTCCCGTCGTCAAAGTGAAATATCTCTTTGTAATCTTCATGAATAATATCGGATTAACGGGACTTTGGTACTAATCCGTTTTCTTGGGCCGTTTTCCTTTTATCCTCACTGCTGCTGCACGCCTGGTAATTATTGTACATTCACAAAGCAATTTTACCTGATTTCCCTATGGCTGAATGATAAAGGCGCCTGGTATGTTTATACGAAGATATAACTCTTTAATTATAAAGACATGGCCCTTCTGAGCCTTGGGAGAAAATATACTTACTTGTAACTGTTGTTCAAACTGCGCAAATAATTAGAATTTTCACATTATTATGCTTGCTTTGTAATGTTAGCAATTTAAACTAAATTATTAGGTTTGTCCAAATCTCTTAATTAGACGGGCCTTATCTTATAACAATATCTGATGAGAAGAAAATAAAACTATAATTTAAAAAAAAATTGTTAAGTCCCCCACATCCGGCAGTGTACCCAAGAGACTGGCTGCGTTGCCCCGTTGGATAGCTAAGCTAAGCCGCTGGGCGAAATAGGAGCCAGCTCTTGAGTCTTTTGACGTGTCGACTAGGAGCTTTGCGAGGTCCTTGAAGACGCGGTGCGCTCCCGGGCCCCAGGGTCGCAATGTTTCAACCTCAAACGGCTCAAATATGTATGTTTCACCCAAATCTGGGGTTTCTGCAGTAGCGGCCGCAGAGCCGGCTTTATAAGAGGTGGCTGGAAGGTGAGACGGGACAAGGGTGTCGACGCAGGTGGCGTCCCACACCAAAGGCCGTCCCATCTTCCAGGGTACGAGGTTCATTCCGTCGGGCCTCTTGCCGTCGTCGTGCCTCAGTCCGTTCGGTTCAAGGACAGCTGGCGCTCCGGCGGAGGAAAGTGCCCGGCGTATGATGTCGTTGAGCTCGGAATTATAGATTTATCAATGTAGATACTTATAATTGAAAAAAATAATAAAAAAATAATAATAATAGTTTTTTCTCTTATATAACGTTTTCCATAAACCTTGCACACCTACTACCTCTTTCTCGATATCATTTCCTCTGCCCGAAGGTAGCCTGGAAGAGATCGCTCTTAGCGATAAGGCCGCCTAAATTGTACTTCACTATTTCCTTTTCTATCTCATGTTTGTTGTTTTATATTTGTGCAATAAAGTGTATTTTACTTTACTTTATTTTACATTTTGCATTATTAAATTTTATACCTGATCATGAGTATTGAAGTTACTATCTGACCCTCACTCAATGAACTTATGCCCGCCCTCCTGCTCCATAAGACCCCACCAGCCTGCACGGAACAGCATTTTCCCGTAGCTCTGCCCCTGTCTGTCGCTCAGAAACAGAGCGAGAAGTATCGCTTCCAAGCGCCCGCACTCTCCGGCATCGGCGCGCCGATTCCGTGGAAGTAATCTTTCACGCCTAGAGTCACGAGAAAATACGGTTCAGTGTGGACAAGACTGACGTAGTACCCATAAGCAATATTGGGTGCCATCAGAACTCAGAATTAGGATAGATTACTGCTAGTGCACATTTTTATCTGAGCCCCTGCGTGCCTCGGTCCCGGCTGCTAGTCGCTAGGCCGTGTCAGAAGCCTACGAGTCGCCTGAATAAAGTAGTAACTACAATAAGTTAGCCACTAACCACACAAGAAGTTGTTCCTCTATGAAAACAGTTTCGACAAACATAATTTTTAAAATAACCCCTTTTAAGTTTGTTAGTATGGTTCCTTTTTATTTAAGTTAGTTAAAAGTTTAATGTTGTAAAGTTACTTGATGTCGTTAGTTAAAGTTAGGATGGTATCTCCTTTTCCGTTTTAAAGTGACATTATAAGTTGCGGTGGGCAAACTTTCTTGTAAGTTAATGTATGTTTCCTAAGCATAATAGTTTTCAGTTTTATGTACTTGTTTAAAACTTTTTAAGTGGTTTTAAGTAGGTATCTATTTACTAATTCACGTTTTAAGTTCTCCACTCGTAAAAGGGGTTATTTGTAGATTACCAACTTACCAATGTTGAACTGAGCCATTGCATAAATTGCTCACAATTCGTTATTATGCTGTGTGGTGCCGGCACCACCACAACTCTTCCCGTGGATGTCATACGAGGCAACTAAGGATCTTAGTATGGATACTATTTTACACTCAGAGACGGCGGTAGGATCGCCACCTATCATGTTTGTCCACTAAATCTTATAGCGAAAAGTGGGAACAACCTGTGATTGAAGGTGGTTCCTTTGTTTACACCCTAGATCCGACGACGGCGCATGCGCCGCAGTCTCATACTCAATGCCCTAGCTAGGCCCATAGCTAGGATCATCGGTCGGAAGAGGTTCAAGGGATTTGATGAGTTTCAGATAGTAGATAGTAGTAGATAGCCATTCAGGCACTTTCATGCGCTCACATGAAAGTGCCTGAATGGCTGTGGAAGGCCACCGCCCGCGGGTCAATGTAAGCATTTTTGAGAGTGGGTTTGAACCCCCAAAACCACCCCCCTGCCTATCCCTAACATTATTCTTTCTGGTTAGAGTGATTTAGACTTTTATTTTAGATTTTCCTTACCCGACGCCTGTTAGTTTTCCCAATGCATAACACCAACAAGTCAAAAACAAGAGAAATCACAATTCAACTGTCTTTCACAACTTTGCAAGTCAAAATTCACATGTCCAAAATAGTATTTTGAACATCTTCAATTGAAAACAAGTTTTAACAAATGCAAAGTTAAGTTTGTCCGGGTCTCGTCCGGTAATAAGAAAGGAACAATAGTCGACCCGGATATTTGAGAGGACGTCGAATTTTTCGCAGCTCTGGATGATGGTGACAATGGGTTTTGTAATCATCATTCAGGATTTTAATATTCGGTTTAAGTGAAAAAAGCGTTGCTGGATTTTCTGCTATGGATTGTTTTTGGCGTTGTAGGGGTTTAATCGGGATCAGGGGAGAAGGGGAGTTCATTATTAAGAATTATTCTGAAAGAGAGAAATAGTAGCTTTGTCAATACTCAATTATTTCATAATCTTTTTGTCTAGTTGATGTTTCGTTTTGCTGTAGAAATAAAAAATAAAGTACTTACTATTATGTTAAAACAGCTTGGTTTTGAAGGTGGTATAACTCTGTGCTCTCTGCTAGGGGTGGTACCACTCTTTTACCTATTTTTTCCGCAAAGCAGTAATGCTTGAATTGTTATGTTTCAGTATGAAGTGTAAGAGAGCCAGCGTAATTACCAGCACGTGAGGCAATCCATGTAATTCTTCAAGGTTAGGAGTCTAATAACATTATAGTGAGGTGAGATAATTTCTATAGGCGATGGTGACAACTTACCATCAGGTAGCCCGTTTGCTCGTCTGATCTTATAGAATAAAACATGTAATTTGAAGATTTGTCGTTCCATGACGATTCTGTGATACATAATGGATTCCGGACTGATTCTTATTACATCCCTTAATATACCTACTTGAGAATTCGGAAGATACGATATTGCCCAATGTTTGGTGACAGGTGACGTTGTAAAAGAAGAATCAATATCGGAAAGGCCAAAATAACCTTCCCTGCGACGATAATCTCTAAGGAAATTAACCGTCATGCTAAACATGGAATTTTTAAGAAGGCTTCGCTATTTCATTTACTTAACGCCGCGCCGTTTCGCTAGGGACAACGCACTTTATTTTTAGACACTCATGAAAATTAAAAGCGGAGGAAATATTCTGTTAAGGTCACCTCACACGAGTCGAGTGATCAGATCAGAGATGCAAGAGAAGGCCAGTAAATTAATATTTTCTTATTGGTTTGTGTCAGTTATGTTTCTCCCATCACTCTTAGGTACCTACGTAAGTACTTGTGGTCTAGTATAGGTACTTGAAAGTAAAAAGAAAGAAGATAAGAAGAAGATGTTTAGTTTTTAATTTTAATTTTTTTACCTACAATCTCTATCGCGCCCACTAACATCTTGGGATAAGGCGTGAAATGAAAACAGCGCTGCATATTTGGTACCCGAGTATTTGCTGACTTTCCCCCTTTTGCCAAATATACATAGTGCTTTGTGATCTGTTTGTTCTCTATTTGTTATCTGTTGTTTTCTATTTGAGCGTATTTTACTTTACTTTACTTTAAGTATCAATAAAAACGGCCAATTGCGAGTCTGGCCTCGCGATATCCAAGTATATGAATCCGTGCAATTTAAAAGGACCATTTATAAGTATTGAGCGATAATCACTATTGCTTTGGCTCAGAATGTCATGATCCCAGCAAGAACACCATGACGAGAATCAGGAGAGGCATACCTCCAGTACTGAACAACGAAGCTGCTGCTGATGATGACGATGTTGAAGTACTCGGAAAGAATACGACGTCACAAAATTTTCCTGCTGTGACGCATCTCTGACAGCTTACTAAGCCCGTGTGCTCCATCTTCGGCCTCATCGTCACGTACCACCAGGTGGGATTGAGGTAAAAGGAAACCTCTGCACTCTGTAGGAAAATTCTGCGTCAAAACGACAAATCTCAGTGCAGGTGTACGCCATCGCTTGCTGGTGCGTCCTAACCGTTTATTGGCTGGAAGCCAGAAGCCGCGACACGAGCTTGCCAATCTGTTTTCGGTGGTGGTTAGAATTGTTTAGATTTAGGGTTTTTACTGGCCAAGCCATAGTGACCTCAATAGGGAATTAGGTTATTAGAATTATCGTGCAAGCCAGAACTAGGATGGGTGATCGCTAGTGGGTGAGTCCGGAGGTACGGAGACTCAGAGGGCATGTTAAACTGACAGCAGTCAACGGCCTATAAAGGCCTGAACATTACACGAAAAAAAAGAACCCTTTTCAACAATCAATTGAAACAATCAGATAAAATGTATAGGAGCGTAGCAGGAAAGTAGATTCTTATTTATAAAACTGCTAGGATAACGCTAAAGAGAAGAACTTGTGATAAAGTTATTTCAAAAACTGATAGGTACCGAGTTATCTTATGAAGTCAAAGGTAGAAAAAATACATTTATGTAGATATATCGAACTGTGTGTAAGACTTTTTCTTTGTATTTCTCTGCTTCACGGTGACAAGACATCGCCTGCGGGTAACAGCGTTTGTGACTAATGTAAATGTGGGTACATACTTGCATCGTCTGTATAGACCTTTACATGAACGAACAAAGTGAAATGAGCTGACACAAAGGACATTTTGTTAGTGCTAGGATGTTAACATTCCTCGTTAACCCGCTGAATTGGGTTTTAGAACGTCAAAAACATAAAACTGTACATTTTCCATCCCAATGCGGGTACAACGTACAACGGACATGTCCCTCTATTAAAGCGTGGGTAACACGAGAATTCCGGACATGTTTCTTTATGGAAATGTTGTTTTAAACGTTTGGTGGATTCCTTTGATGTTAAAATGTAGTTTGTACTGTAGTTGGAAATAAAATGGCTTAGTACCTAGCTTATTTTGATGTGGAATCACATCGTTACCCAAATGGTACAAAGGTATATAAAGATAAGTCGGCCAAAGACACGACACGAAGACATGTTCCGGAAAAATCTAATACGCTTACACTTATACTGTATACTTTATTTTGCACACATAAATCACAAAAGAAACAACAATTTGACGTACACAGGTAAAATAGAGATTTCTTCCAGCTAGACCTTTAACATAGACATATTTATAATGATAAGTAGACATACAATGTACAAATTATACAAAACAAGAACAAAATTGTACATAAGCTAAACAAAAATACTTGAATACACTCATATGAACATATATTTTATTTATTTTATTATTTTAATTTTATTTTATTTGGGTAGCTTACAGCCTTATTTACAAGTTACATATACATATATAAAAACAATAGCCATTTGCTTCCACAGTTAATGAAAAATAAATAATAAAACAACTCTTAATCTAGCAACCATGTACATTTACAGATAGGCAGAGGAAAATTCGTTAGTGAGTAAGGATTTTACGGAATCAGGACTACTGTTGAAAAGATCTAAAGTAGGGTTATTGCTTAGCTGGTTAAATGCTGCACATGCTCTTACTAGATAGCTATTATTTCTGTAATTTGTGTGACACTTAGGGACGCGAAGTAACCTGTTACTTCGTAAATTTTGATTTGGAACATCAAATGAAATTTTGCTAAGGAGCTCAAGACAATCAATTTTACTTTCCGCAATTTTTTGTAGGAATGTAGCGTCCGCTATATCCCTACGGACAGTAAGAGGCAATAAGTGGAAATGAGCACAACGTTGCTCATACTCACGCTTAGGAATTCTAAATTTATAAGAAAGATAACGCGTAAACTTCTTTTGGACTTTCTCTATCTTATTGGTGTACACATTGTAGCAGGGATTCCAAACTTGGGAACAGTGTTTTAGATTACTACAGACGTAAGCACAATATTTTTTTTTTCTGTTTTCATGCTTTTAAAAGGTTTAGACGTGCGAATGATAAAACCCAAAGAAAATTTAATACTAATAATAATACATACACTAAACTAACGATAATACTTATGTATTACATACACTATTTGCATAATCTATTTATATACTTAGTGTATGATAGTTGTAAAAAGCGCTTGTAAGACCAACTATAGCAGAGTCTTAGAATATTTTATTATTAATTTGGGTACGTCGGTACGATAGACACCGGTAGGCAGACAGCTGAATCCTATTTAAATATTCCAAGCATTTCAACCTATTCATACGTCTTGTAGATATAGCTGTCAGACTATATTGGACAGTCTTGATATAAATTCACCTACCCGCAGTAGGTAATAATATAAAGCGCATTTTTTTTAAACTGAATTCTTGAATAATTTTTCAATCACGCTTCACAGAAGTACTAGTGACGTTTGCATATAGGCACTGAGGATCAACCCGAGTCGTACCGATTTTGTTATATAAAGTTCCATATACTTACTATCAGGTGGCGTTAGCTCGTCTGCTCCCCTAGGTATAATAACGTATCTTATGAACTCCGTAACGGCACGTCTGGCCTTGCAAGGAGCTCGTAGCCTATAGTTGCGAGCCTGGTCCGAAAGTGATCGTGCAGGTTAAGCAACGTTAGGCGCGGTCGGTACCTGGATGGGTGACCGCTAGTGGCATATTCCGTGCCACGGAGAGCACGTTAAGCAATCGATCCCGGTTGTTGTCGTTCGAAAGCAGTTTTTAAGCTATGGCAGAGGTCTACGGGCGGCCTGAACAACTCTGACAATAGATTGGCCACTAACCATACGATAAAGCAAAGCAATACAAGTTAGTATATTCTTTGTTTATGCGTTGAGGCGATGCCCTAGGCCTTTTACCTATCTTTTACGAGCAGGTACGGTGTAATGTCCGTTAACCATTAATCGGTTTAATCTAGTTCCTTTGTTTCTGAATAAAATATAAGAATCAGAGTATTCTGTGTGTCCGTTTGGGTCTTTCGTGTAAGTAATTGTCCTAAAAAATTCAAAAGGAAAATCTTATTGGTATTTCACAATAAAGAGCGTCCGTTGCCAAGTGGCTAGGACTCCGGACTCCCGTGATGTTTTCTTTTACCTTTAGAGCAGTCGGTAAATGTACGTAACTCTTCGAAAAATACGAAAAACTCATTGGTACATGGCACTGCACGGTTCAAACCCGGATCTCCCTACTAGCCACTGTACCATAGATGCTCTTAAACAACCTAACCTGTTGACTGTTATTTTTATCCCGCGACCGATCGAGGAGGGTGTGTAAAATTTGACACGTTTGTCTGTTTGTGTGTTTGTCTGTGGCATCAAAACTTGAGAACGGATGGTCCGATTTGGAGAATTTTTTTCGAGAGTGTTGGGATGTTGGAGTATGATGGGATCTCTGGAATGGTAACAGTTAGGTTGTTAGAGTTTGAGCTCAAATGTTTATGACCATTGTTACCTTCCCACATCTGGAATTTTGAGGATCTGATAATGACCAGGAAAATGTATGGACACAACAACAACAACAACAACACAACGGTACGTCGTTAGGGTTTCATAAATTTTTAATTTAGGGTTATTTAGTGTTATCCTTGAGGTAAAGGAGTTGCCCCCCTCAAAATTTTTGCATCTAATAAAATTTCCCTATAAAATCACACAATAGATTAACAGCTAACTAACATGAGAGAAAACAGTTTTCCACGGAGCATTGAGTGAATTCCACTTCTTTGAGTTTTCCAAATGCGTCAGTCTTCCTTTTAACTGGGTCAAAACGTTATTCTTTCTATTCTCAACGGGTGAAATTGAAAAATTCCAGCAGAAAAACCGGTTCATACTAGAAAATTCTAGACAACAGCAGTCAGAACACATTAATCTGAACCATTTTTGCTGCTCTCACTATTTCCGAAAAGATATAATATCGCATTAGTTCAGACGAATGGAAACATTATCTAGGATTCCATTTCTTCGTGGTCGTTTAAGGGGTTGTTTATGAACTACACTTCTTTTTTTCGTACAGCTATTTTCTTTCGAATTCGTTGAAAAAAGTATGTATAGTTATATATTTTAAAACAATTAGGCAGTGTAGCGGATGCTGAAATAATAACACTGGGGATTCTCCTTATACAAATTATTATAATTTTCAGTATAAAACAAAAGTAAACATGTTTTTCGCTCACTCCAGCTACAGCTGATCTCTCATTTTTAGAGATGTCCATCTACTCGATATTTTGTAACTAGTACACATTAAGTCACAGATATCAACAAAGTTGTTCCACAAAATAATTAAATAATAGGTATTTAAAAAATAACAAATACTGAATTCTTAACATATATAGTAGCTCTGGGTCGGTGAAAAATGATATTTTGGTCATGAAAACCTTAAAGACACGGTGTGCTTTTGAAATGAAGACCGAATGAGTTATTGAATGAGTAAGTGATGAATGAATGGAATGATTGATCTATAACGGATATCTGTGTGAGTGAAAGAGATGATAGAATAGACAAAGAGGGACAAAGGTGGAGGATGGGGTTGCCGGTGTTACATATGTTAATAAAAGTAGTGGCATTTGTTTGATGATGCATTGTACGAGTATGTATCATATCATGAAGCTTTACTAAAAAAGACGACAGGCGCAGGGTGTATGATGCTACAATAAAATATGGAAACACTTTACCGTACACTTTAATCAATAAACACACAGTACAGTACAATTCACAACAATGGTAATTACAGTTTAATTTCAATATACTATAACCACGGCCGCTCTCAGACAACTGGCTGGCCGGGCGCTCTCACACTAGTTTTATTCCCAGACCCACGCAAGGGTCCCCGGCTACCTGAAATCCATGAGCGGCGAGACTAACTATTAAAATACCGTTACTCTATGTTAGTAACAATAGTGCTTACGCTAGGTTAATATTACATCTATCTTAACCTAGGTACAACACACGGGACTGTCGCGCTCCGTAACATTTACTATTATATGTTCATTATTATTTTATCATCAATTTATTGCATGTTCTTATTTTTGGTCTACAGGATTTCTTCTTGAAACAAGGGGATACCATGTTTCACACGTGGGTTCTGTATTAATGAATTAATTATTTTTTCTCAAAGATGCTCAATACATTCAATTTTGAGCCAGGGAAGTACGTAGTTCCTGTCTCGAAGCCCAATAATTATTTTAAAAAAAGTCAGTAATGGCTATTAATACCTTTGATTATTTATACCATTCATACAAACATTGCTGTCGTCTATTATTTTTTACTTTTTAAAATTCGAGTCTGAGTAACATCAAAACGCATGTAGTGCTCATAAAAGAGATTTCTTTGATAACGTTCCAGAAAATTAAAAAAGGCTTGTGACTAACAGCGTGTAACTTCGCATATTTTTTCGTCTTTTGACTTTTATTCCTAATATTTTTTATTAAAAATGAGTAGATCTAGTGATCGAAGTAATAAAGATTTTGTTTATATGCCATCACAAGATTCCGAATGAAGCAAAAATAGTGATTTGATAACTTGCTTCCAGAAGTAATTTCAGATTTTTTTTTCGATTTCCTCGCATTATTTGAGAAAACTACTACTCAAAGGCTCGGCGGAAATAGCCATTGATAGCCTGGGAGCTTTAAAAGGCATCGGCCTTAGCCCTAGTGCGCACTACGATTTTGGTTTTTGCGACACGATTTTTAAATCGCGCTGTAAAATATCGCAGAAAGTTCATTGAGCGCACTGCAATAAAAAAATCGTTGGATTGCTAATTTCCAACATGAATTTCGTGTTGGTTACCTACTTGCCTGTGCTTATTACTAAGGAAGAAAAAAGAATTCAACAATACTGGACTCATCCTTTCACAGCTGAATCAATCAAACGGGTCGTCCACTCGAACCCTGGCTGGGGGGAGTGGGTGCGGGCCTGGAGGCGAACCTCGTGCCCGGACAGAAGCTCGGGGTGTCACTGCATCCCCGGTGTTTGATGCCGTTAAATTTAAACGGGCTTAAGGTTAGCTAAATTAATTTAATTGAGCGGAAGGATGCAATGGGGGAGGGGGGGGGGGGGGAGCCTGAACGCTGCGCTCACCACGCGCCGTCACGTCGCTCCAATTTCACAGCTGAAAGATGTATTAAAGGTTTCTTTTGTCTTAAACACAATGATGCTGTATGTATCCTAATTTTTCTTTACTGTTATAGAATAAGAATTCAAAGATTTTACAGATTACTGTGCACTCTTGAATCCAAATTGATTATAAAATAAAAATACTAGACGGCGAAATTCAATTTCACTACAATCACTATATTGTATGAGGGTTTTAGGAGAGTGCCTTCCTTGTTTTTCCTTCAGACGCCGACATGTTCACTCTGTGAAGAACAGAATGCGAAGAGGGCCGGGCTGCAATGCTGTAAGCTGTAAATAAGCTGCAATTTATTTTTGCGACAATCGCGTCGCGAGCAGTTGCGGAAAAATGTGACAAATCACAATTATAAAATCGCTGCGATTTTACTCACTTCCATATAAACCCATATGTTGCATTTCTGCGACAAAATAATAGTGCGATTAAAAGTCGTAGTGCGCGATAGGCTTTAAAGGTACTCTGAAATGTGCTCATTACAGTTTAATATCGTAGTAAGTAGGCTTCGGGTTTCAAACTAATTTTGGGGATGCAATTGCCAATATTCTGGCCTCTGCATTAATTATTAAGCCTAAGATTCCCATAGACGTTTTCTTCCTTGTTTAAAAGCATGAAATTATAAAAGTTTACGTAATGTAGTAAGAAACAAAGGCGTAGCAACGTACTTACTTTATGCATTCTAAAATATGGTGCTGGCAAGTGTATTTTAACATGCTATACGATGTAATGAGTTCCGCGAATTCCGCCCCGAAATTTCCGCATGATTTCCCTTCGGATGATCCCTTGGGATCATCTCTGTCCTCGTCTGATCTACTTCACCAATAGGTTCACTAGAAAAACCGGTCAGGTGATGCGAATGCGAATTTTGAAGTTAGTATCTTATTCCGTTTACAAGTTAAAAGCACGTGACAGATGGACCGACGACAGAATGAGAGCAATATGGTTCCGTTTTCCTCTTCGGTGTACGAATATCTAAAAAGCGCTACTATTTATTTTCCAAAGCTATAGCAAAAGACCGCATCGTAATTGGTTCAGCCGTTTCGGAGCTAGATGGGAATAGACACATGCACACACAAACAAGCAAACAAACGAACATCCTCTTAGGTCAAACGCATATACCTTCTCCGTTCCGTCGTTGGTAAAAAGCGCTACTATTAATCCATGTTTTTTTTTGTTGGATAAGGAGAGCAGACGAGCAAACGAGCCCCCCGATGGTAAGGGTCACCATCGCCCATAGATATCTCACCTCTTTATTATTATTAGAGGGTTATCAATGCGATGTTAACCTTTAGGCCTTAGATGGAGTACCTCATGTGCCGGTAGTTACAATGGCACGATCTCAATTACCCTTCAAACCGAAATACAGCAATCATTAAAGCAAGCATTGCTGCTTTCTTTGCGGCAGAAATAGGGAAAAACTCACTACTGGTAACACCAACGCAGTATCTACGGTATATGACCTGCCCCTAAACACTGAGACACGTAAAGTGTTGCCATTTGTTCGCATGTAAGTTGTGTTTATTTTTTTCCGGGGTCCTTTTGCCCGCCTGTATGAGTAATGGACCGCTCGAAAACCCGAGATGTGACACTACATGCATTAAGATTTGCTGGATTTTGTAGACCATATTATTGAGGTTGTATGTTGGCCGATAATCGTTTTTTTTTCTATAAGAAGAACAAACGAACAAACGAGATACCTGGTGGTAAGTGGTCACCGTCGCAAGAAGATCTCACTTCACTATTACGTCATTAGAGTTTCCTCTTCGACTTGTGGACTTAGATGAAGTGGCTCATGTGAAGGTAAGAAATGGGTAAAAGGATGGTACCACCCCAGGATGACTCTTCACAGAGTCATACCACCTTCAAATGCATATTTGTCAGGCGAGAAGTGCGCTTTCTTCTTTTTTCTACTCCCATTTCGTAATTTGTTCATTAAGAAATCACAATCAATAAGATAAAGAGGTTCATTCGTCATGGTCGTGTGAAAATAGTATTTTAATGAAATATTATATAACAGTTTTCGATCGTAATATGTAAATTTTTCTTTGTTGTATGACACTGCATACAAGAACTCTTTCGTATTAAATGCACTACATTTCACTGGCTAACTAATTGGTACTATAGCCATTAAAAAAACTCGGGACCGGCGCCTGCGCGATGTCGACAATACATCAAACATATCTACGGTTTCCATAGTTACCATTCATCCTGTTGAAGTCTCCGTAATGGTTTGTATTTTCTGTTTATTTGTTTCATGGTCGTAGAAAAAGTATTGTATACAACACACGTAATGGAGATTTTAACACTCGAACGATGTATTAAAATAGCTATCATTACATGGCCGTTACATGAACTATTTTTATATAACACCTCAAGAAGTGACCTCACGAAAATGGTGTAAATTAAAAAAAAAAAAACTCCCAGAAGGCACTGACTTCTATTAATACTAATAATGCAGGTCAGGCACAAGGGTTACATATAGTATCGAGTATATCACGTGCAGTAAGAGCTACCTCATAACCCTCGTCTAACGGCTCGAAAATATACTCAGAGATAATATTGCTCTAAGCGCACTTGTTATCTATTGCAAAAAATTACATTAAATTCGTAGTCTGTAATCGTAAAGTTATAATTTCTTTTCTGCAGTTACGAGTAAGTAAATAAAGTTGGTTCTTAGTTAACTCTTATCCATAAAAGGTCCTTATGATAATACTGTATGAATTCAATACCACAAAATCTCTAGGTGATAATGATAAAGCCGGAAAAGAGAATGGGGTAATTGAATACGAGCGTAATGTTATTAGGGAAATATCTTATGTAGATTACACTTGGAGAACAGGGGGTATTCTAAGATTTTACACTCCGTCAATGGCTGCCAATCCCTCTAATATTATTATGGTAATGCAGCCAATTCCAATAAAAGCATTCGCTCGAAGACATTTTATTTTAGACGGGTAATGTATAAATTCTTAGAGACATGTGCCAGAATGTGCCTGTTACCAGACAGGGGTCCGGATTTGTAGCTCATAATATCTTTTCACGGGTTTTCTTCATTTCAAATTTACAGGCAAATCGAATAAGCATGTATGAGCATGAATTTATTATAACGACTTGCCGTTTTTTTGGTGGTGTTTCACGTAAGTTGCTTATCGTTTTTAGGGATCCGTAACCTGAAGGGGAAATCAGAATCCTATTTGCTGTCGCTACTCTGTCCGTCCATCTGTCACGCGAGTCAAGCGCTTAAACGGAATAAAATACAGTCTAAAATATATTCCTCTAAATGTACTTATTCTTTTGACCCAAATCGGAATATTGGCTATACAATTTTATAAAGTAGTTTTTAGAAATGGTCTCTCACAAGTTTTGGGAGTCGATAAATAAAAAAATCTTCTCGTACCCCACCGTGTACGTTGTATCATTACTTAGAG
The DNA here is from genome assembly GCA_947369225.1 of Hofmannophila pseudospretella. Taxonomy (NCBI): domain Eukaryota; kingdom Metazoa; phylum Arthropoda; class Insecta; order Lepidoptera; family Oecophoridae; genus Hofmannophila; species Hofmannophila pseudospretella. Next base: position 12,264,470 of record OX376316.1, read on the forward strand.
TTCGTCAAGTATAGGACGAATTCATTTTTATAGAGAAAAATAATGACGTCGCCCCGTCCAAGTTGTAATTTTTAGACCAGTTTGTTACCAGGCCTGTCTCATGAACGGTACTTTCTAGGAACTTAAAAATTGGCTAAGATAGCGATAGTGAGTATTCTTTAAAAAAATCGCAAGTACTATAACTTCATATAATCTGTAATAGTTTTTAAGATCTAAGCAAAACAAACTTTATTTTTTTGCATACATTTTCAATTAGAATATGTTGTACTTACAATTAATACGGATCCCTATTCCCTATAGACACAGAGAGGTCCGACTCACACTTGGCCGTTTTTTATTACGTGAAGGGTGTTTTCGTTTCACTCAGTGTCGTAATATGGTACAATAAAATATGGGATAAGGTTTAGGGATATTGAAAGTAGAATATGACTCTTTCATAACTTAATTCCAACAAGGAAGGATACCAGTTAATGAAGACTTTGAGAGAAAATAAAAGATATAAGAAATAAGGCTAGACAAAAAAACGAACTCTACTAAAAAAATATAAAAATAAAATACACGTTATTGCCACAAAAATAAATATTTAGTTCACTGGATAATACTATTGGCAATAAGCACCTTGCTCAGCTAATGCTCGAGTGAATACACTTGCGTGTAAACACACAGCTCTGATTTTCAGCCAGTTGTTATACAAAGTTAACCAACTAACAACTGCGACAATCTAAGTACTGCCCCATGGAATGTTTTCCTGGTCAATGGTCATCATCAGGTCCTCGAGGTACTAAACACAACATTGTAATACACATTTAAGCTCAAATTCGAACCATACCGTAATAGCTAGCTATTACCGTCCCAGAGATTCTAACATCAAAGATACTCCAAGATCTTGGAAACAACTGTTCCAATTTTTATCAGACACGGATAAGAACAATATTGACAAAAATCTCTGTTAAATAAAATATAAACCAAATAAATAGGTTGTCTGGAAGAGATCGCTCTTAGCGATAAGGCCGCCTAAATTGTACTTCGCTATTTCCTTTTCTATCTTTTGTAGGTTGTTTTCTATTCGTGCAAAGTGTATTTTACTTTACTTTACTTTAAACCAAATAAATCTAAATTGTATAATCGTTTTGATGAGTTATGAATGTTATGATGCCACAGTCAAACAGACAAACGGGTCAAACTTATACCTCCCCTTCGTCGGTCGGGGGTTAACACATTAGTTGCAAAAAAACAACTTTGGTATTTCTTGGGTTGTGATAATACCTAGATAGATAGATACTTCATTGCACAAAAGAAACCAACTAAGAAAAAAAGGTGAGTACAATTTCAAATCCAATTGTACAAAGACGGCCTTTTCGCTCAGAGTGATCTCTTCCTGGGAACCTTGGGTGAAAGTGAAACTAATAATAGATAATCGACAGTATATCTAGAAAATCTATTTAACTTTACCTAATTTTGACACAAGCCTCAGCGGCCAAAAGCCTTAACGTAACTTCATCTTTTAATTTTTTTCCAACAGCCTTTGAATAACCATTATAGCTGAGCTTCCGCCCATAAATCCCATAGCCTAGCCAGTTAATAGCACCCTGACGATTCAGGTAAGGTAATGTACGACCATTATAGGGCAGCGAATAACGAATTCTGAACGCATATGCGGAGGCAAGTGATTGAAGCCATTCGTATGTCGATACTACGAGGAGAAACTCCATTGAGTGAACGAGGCCGTAGACTTTATTACTTTTATGGAGCTTGTTTCACGTGAATAAGTTGGATTGTGTTTATGGTATTTTTAGTAGAGAAAGAGAAGGATGGAGAATGAAAAGATGAAGACTCGAGGAATACTCATTGAATATGTTATGTATTTAACTATTTTAGTATACCTATATATTTATTTATGTATATCAAATTACTTTTATTTTATATTAAGTAATAGTTACCTTTTCTTTCTTCACACTACACTGTCGCTAATATCTTTAATGTCCAATTAACTTCAGAGGTTACATGGAAGAGATCGCTTTAAGCGATAAGACCGCCTTTGTACATATCGTGCTATTATTCCTGTAGTTTTTACTGTTCCTAATTTTGTGTACAATAAAGGGTTTCTATCTATCTATGTTCCAAGTATTTATCTTCTTTGATTCTAGGTCACAAAGTTGCTCGAATCCAAACTTGTTATAAGTTGGGTGTTATTTATTACTCATACTCATACCATTCATTGCTTTTCATGTGTAACAATTGGTCTTACAAATATATATTATATGTTCATACATGAAACCCTGGGCACCGCAATATAAAATAAGAGATTATAATAAATTATAATAGTAATAAATGCTAACGGGATAAATTATATGTCATTATGAGTTATACATAATATAAAGTGTAAATAAATAAATTAAATAAAATAAATAAATTAATTGATTTTATAGTTAAGTATTGGTTTTATCATCAAAAAACTCCTGAAGTGAATAGAAACATTTGTTAAGAAGATATAACTTTAATCTTTTATTGAATATCGAGTCTTTTAATTCAATGTCGATGATTTGTGAAATTGTGTTATATATTTTTATAGACATAACGAACGGTCCAGAACTGTGTAGACTTAATTTTGATTTTGGCAGAGCAAGTCTATTAGTACGAGTACTTACATGTGTATGTATTATATACTTATGTATCACATAGGGAATGCTTGGATCGATTGTATTATGGACTTGGTTATTGTTTGTTATATCAACTGCTCCTCTTTGAAGATATTGGTGCGTGTTGACTCTTATTGACTAAATATGGGTAGACTTCCGGAAGGGTATCCGGAAATTCAAAACTATCTCTTATATTTGCTCTACCTCTTTGGAAATACATCAAACGAACGCAATAATATAGTTTTGAATGGCAAAGGTCAAAGGTAAATAGGTCGATAGTTTAATTGGACGCGATTCAGAAGTATTTCTTTACTTAATAATACCTAAGGGTCCAATTACGTAGCACACCAGCGCTGAAGTCGATGGAACGCAGGTAAAAAAGAAAATGCATGATCGAATTAACGTCTACTTATAGGAGTAGATAGTTTAATCGGACGCGATTAAGGAAGTATAATAATAATATAAAGAGACCGAAATGCTAAGTGTCAGGAAACTGTTTTTAATGCACGTGACAAAGGAATTTGTAGACGATAAAAAACACGAAAATTTTAAACTCAGTGCCAGGCGAGGAGTAGAACCCCTTACGCCCTTCTGCCGAACCAAATTTGCTCAAAAGTTCCGCAAATTCTTAGCACCTCTCGTGTTAAGGAAATTTCTGAAAACTGAAATTAATGAACGTACCTACTCTAAAAAAGGATTTGAAATGTGGATTAACGATCTGGATTATAATGACACTGAAAATTTAATGGAGACTAAAAAGTAGCTAGACATACTAACAATAACAGGTGCATACTCACACACGCACGCGCACACACACAAACACACACGCACAGGCATACACGCACCCTCAAACACTCTCTCACATATGAGTATGAATAACAATATAAGGGATAAAAATATTTATGTAATTTTTATATAAGTGTATCCCCCAGGCCATTAGACTGTTGCTATCTACTGTAATTATAATTTGAATATTGTTTGGCTTAATAAATATTTTTGTATTTGTATTTTAATATAATAATATATGCCTTTATTGCTGTTTTTTTATACATGTTTTCTTAAATCTATAAATTTTTTTCTTTCTTTTTAAATAATTATTTAATCTGTTTAAATTAATCGTTGTCCGGATTATCTTCTGTCCCCCTCCTCTATAACAGCTTGTCTTCCGACATAGGCCTCCTTTAAAGGCTTCCATTCTTTCCGATCTTTTGCCCGTCTAGTCCATATAGCACCTGCCGCATACTTTAAATCGTCTTTCCACCATTTTGACGGTTTCCCTCGACTTCTTGTAGTATCTCTAGGATACCATTCCGTTATTTTCCTGGTATTAAGGAAGTATTTCTCTACTTAATAATACCTATAAGGGGCCATACGTAAATTACGTCACACGTTATGGGGGAGGGCCCCCTCCCTCTCAACAAAGTGTGACATCGTGTGACAAGGGGGGTGACGAGACATTAAAGCTTCGTGACGTCACATGCGTAAATCTAAAAAGGGAAGTCATAAATAATATAAAGGAATGGGTTCAAAGGCCATGGACATGGATGATTATATTTTGTATCGTTCATTTGTTTTGATGTTTTGTAGATTTTATGAAAAAAGATTTTAAATTGAAATATCTAATATATAAATAATTTTGGAAGTCCTTAAGTCTAGTGTTACCTATTATCTCTATCTAGAGCTACTATCTATTAAGTATTCTGTCCTAGAGCTATGTTCTAGAAAGGGATAGCTAGATATATATTTTGGAAGTGTTGTTTTAATGTCTAAATTTAAAATAGCAAAATATGTGACGTCACACCAGTGTCTGTGTGTGTGTGTGTGTGTGTGTGGGGGGGGGGGGGGGTAATCACACAAATGTGACCACCTGTGACAAGGACGGTGGGGGGTCCAAAATCATAATATTTTTTTTATGGAAGGCCCCTAAGGTTTCAATTACGTACATAACATCTGCACTACTGTCGGTCGATCGCAGATAAAACTAAGGAAATGTATGATCGAACGAACGACTACTTAGAGTCAGTGGAGCAGGAGCTGCCTGTCAGCCAGAGTACCTAATCCGCTACTTTGGTGAATTGGGGTGGCTCAGCTGACAGCACGGGGGATACACGATACTCCCATTTACGCCGACGCTGAGTCAGTTCAGAGTTAGTCACTCCCAATGAAGAAAAATACTACAGCTATAGTGACGCGCGATTATAGTGTAGGCAACTGAGGGCTTATCCCATAGGATTTTTTGACAATAGGAGATAATCCTGCAATGTTTTACCACTAGAGGCGCCACTAGCAATGGTACGTAGCCAATCAACATGTAGATACGTTCCTTTCCACCGAATATTTTTGTTATCCTTTAGACTAGCGCCACGCTGCCTTAACAGATTTTTTAGGTATGCTGTTTTGAAATGGCCATATGATGCCATGATATCATCACAATTTGTACCTGGTCTACGTAATTGATTTTGAAATAGAAATAGAAAAACGTGTATTTGTTAACTGCAGCACACATGCAAGTCCAGTTATGGTAAGTATATGATATATTATACAATATATATTCTTATACAACTAAAATAATATGTGGACGGCGTACATGCTGCAGCATCAAATAGGCCTCTGCTCAGCATAATGCCATACTTTAGAGTAGTCTAGAGCATGGCGCTGATAATTCTGCTTTAGCCGTTCGAAGTCGGAGGCGGAAACCAAGCGATGGTAATCTACTTGTAGATATGAAAAGTTGTGTGCTGAAATGCCAGATATGAAATGGAAATGAAATAAAATTGTTTAGACTAATAAGTAAATAGGTAAGAACTAATTAAACTATAAGGTAAGACGAGGGGGACAAACAATTAAAAAAATGTTTGTTAGAGAACATAATGGGTCTACAATGTATTTATAGGAAGTGATCGCTACGGAATGCCAAGCTTTTGCTTATCGAGTAATAAGGCTTTGTAATTATTTTTAAAGGTAAATTTAAAAATAGTGGTGCAACGAATCGGATGTGGGAGATTATTTCAGCACTTTGTTGCTAGGTAGTGAAATCATTCATTAATCATTTCAGTTCGAAAAGTTATATAGTATTCTGATTTGTGTCGGGTTTGGAACCTAATAGAACCCCATTACACGGACGCGGGATGATCTCCCCTCAAAATTTGTTGCACGGCAAGGCATAGTCATTACGGCGTTGTTAAGTGTGTTTCACTCTATGAAACTTCTGTAAATAATTCAGAATGTCTCTATTAGAGGTGGTGTTGGTACGTTGCTGCGACATAGATATACTCGCAACTTTTTCTTTTGTTAACGATGGGGAAAGATACCCAGCCACCGGGGGTTGGGGAAGACTGGGTTATGCGAGATTTTTACCCCCTCGATGGTCGGCCTCGTGCTTATCGGAGATCTCCAGTGGAACGCACCGGTGCCCTTCTAGCAATTGCCTGGGGTCTTCCTGGGAGGTGTACATTCCACCTCCCGGTTCCTCCCGTCACAGCAGCGTGCGGCCATAGCACGTTGCTGCCTTCCCCAGGGTCGCTCGCCAATGGACGGCCAAAGCCCCCACTTTGACCGCCCGCGAACTCCTTTTAGTCGCCTTTTACGACAGGCAGAAGATACCGTGGCTCTATTCTTCGCCCGAGACTACAGGGCTGAGATATACTCGCACCTATGTTAACCTTTACAGATAGATTTAAAAACAATTTAAAATGACGGTGTAATGGGGTGTAACTACTAGGCGAGAATAAAATGATGGAACAGGGGCAAGGACGCTCCGCGGTTGCTGGAATCGTGTGTTCGCATTATAAAAACGAAGTTTGAATGGGGAGTGTTGAAATGAAACAGGGTTGTCGCTCTCACTGAGCTGCATAATCTAAATGTATGACGACAAAAAAAGGGTCTCTTACAGTTACATATCTAATACCCCCTCGGAAAACGAGCATAGTAAAGGTAAATATTTTATGGAAAAAGGTAGGGGTGATGGATGACTTGTCGCTTACTGAAGGATGTAAATTGATGTAATGTTTGGGTGTAAACATTATTTATAGTTGCGGAAAAGGTTCGTTTCAAAAACTAGGAAAACTGTGTTAGATAAATGTCAATATAACATTACTATTAAAAAATAAGAATGAAAACGATTTTGTTCTTAACACAAAACGATAAAATGGTTACGATGGTTTAGGTCGGAAGAGTAAAAAAGTTTCTATGAATTTGCCATTCTAATTAATCACAATTTCAAAGCAAAAATAAATAAATGTAGCTATGAATTGAAATGAAACCATTTTGAAGATTTATGGCGGCTTCCCGCCACAACGATGGTGCATACGTGGTGAGCGCCTGCCAATTGCAGAAAACAGTCGGTATCGCTTTACACATACTCGCTATGTCAAGCTCGTGCGTGGTGTCCAGACGAATACAATCTTGCTCTCCATCTCCAAGACCTACCATTTATTTCGTGGGAGCGTTCAGCCCCACAGATTTATTACAAATTGGTTTATCAACCAATTAATGTTTTCTATCGTGGCAACCCTAAGTGCACCCAACGATTGTAGGTATATTAGCAGAGGCGTGCCACTGCATAAAAAGCTCTTACTGCATAGCTCCCGCTTTCAATATTTGCATTCCATTTCTGGTTACAATTTCAACGCTCACGAAGGCAATTCCTGGCAAGTTTCTTATTATTCGAGTCTTTTGTGTGGAGTTATGTATTGTATTCAATGTCGCTCGGTTAAAGCCAGTTTTAGTGTTCTTTGAATTTAGTATGAGTATTGTACTTTCATTATAGATAGAGGGCTAACTAAAATATTTGATAAAATTATATTAAAATATCTTGCGAACAAGTGAATTTGACGCTCAAGGTAACTTATTTTGTGAGTAAGGGAATGTTTAATTTATTAACCACGACAGATCGAGGGAGGGGAGGGAGGTGTTATAAGTTTGACACGTTTGTCTGTCTGTTTGTGTGTATATCTGTTGTGTGTACGTCTATTTTTATTGTTGTAATGTACCTATGCGTGTATTGAAGCGTACTTTAACTTCATCAGAAAAAGATTTAAATCGTCACTTGTTTGTTTAATTATTAATATTAATGAATATTTAAACGAAATTCAAGTACCTAAGTACTTACTTACTTACTTACTCCGCTGGCGCAGCGACCCGAAGTGGATCTTGGCCTCCGATACCAAAGAGCGCCATCGCTCTCTCTCCTGCGCAGTCTCGAGCCAGTCGGGCGCCCGGAGCTCCCGCAGATCCTTCTCCACTTCATCGCGCCAGCGGTATCTGGGACGTCCGACCGGACGTCGTCCGTTAGGGCGTCCCACATACGCTCGGTTAACTGCCCGATCCTCCCCCATCCTAGTGATGTGTCCGAGCCATCGGAGTCGAGCCGCTTTCGTCTCTCCTATAATGTTCGGCTCGTTCACCATCTCTTCTATCTCCCTATTCTTTCTCATCCTCCACCCTCCATCTTCCTTCTTGGCTGGTCCCAGAATCTTCCTCAATATCCTCCTCTCGGTCACCAAGAGTCTGTTTTCTTCCTTTAAGGTTAGTGCCCAAATCTCGCATCCATACATCAAGATCGGTCTGATGACAGTTTTGTAGATCCGGATCTTGGTATTTCTGCTCAGTAACTTGGACACCAGAGCCTTGTGCAGGGCTGCGGCGCATCTTAAGGCGTTTTGAGTTCGGATATTGATTTCCTCTTCTCTTGTGTTGGTATCGGTTACTGTACATCCAAGGTATTTGAATTTCTCCACACCTTTATATGTCGTCTCCCCCAACACTAGGTCTTTGCGTTTTTCTTTGACGTTCTTGTATCGTTTCATATGTAGATATTCTGTCTTGTCTTGATTAATTCTGAGACCAACCTTCTTTGCTTCCGATTCCAGAGTGTGCGCCAGGTCTTTAACTTCTCTTTGATGTTGTCCAAGCAAGGCCAAGTCATCCGCGTAGCCGATCACCTTATGCTGTCCATTAAGGTGTACTCCGCCGTCTACTGATGTGACTTTTCTGATGACGTGTTCGAGGACTAAGTTAAACAGCATAGGTGATAGCGCGTCTCCTTGCTTCAGCCATCATTTAATTAAAAGTCTTATTAAAATTGCCACATTATATTTTTTAATTAATTTCTGACCCGATGTGTTCCGACAAGGAAGATTAGCTATCAATAATAATCGACTGAATCACCTAAGTTAGTAAGTTTAGTCCCTCGGCAACGATACAGTGTGGCCACACTATCCTTATTGTAGAGGCCGGGAGCCGGAAAAGGTATTCTTACCATATAGCTGGGAACACATAAAATTGTCGTAGATCGAAATAATATCTTCCAATGAACCCAAAAAACATTTAAGTTAATAAATAACTTTTATAATATGTACAGTCAAAAAACTTGACCGTGAAGTTTTCACTAAGACAAACAGACAGAGAAGTAAAGTTAATAAAATAAAACCGTTGTAAAAACAATGTTATTTACCCGTTTCTAGGGTGACAGGCCAATATGATGGGGTTTGTCCAAATTTTTTAGCACAGCAAGGTAAATGTCAATTCAGCCTAAGCATGGTGATGAGCGTTTCTCATGTGATCGACATCGCCCTATTGAATTTCGAATATTTGATTTTCGGTGAAATGTAAGTAACACAGAGCTTCTATTTTAGTGCGTTGTCTTCATAATTCTAATACATAAACTCCGATCCTGACAAACCCTTCTCGCTTCTTCCACACTCGTCAATCGCTTCATACAGCTCTTCGATTAGGGTTGACCGCCCCTGACCTTTCTTTAGAACATCGGGAATCTGATCGACGTAGGTTCTTCTAGGTCTCCCATTCCCTACCCTTCCATTCACCTTTTCCTTTAATTCTAATACATATTGACAAGTATGCTTAGCTGTCGGTCACTTTGGAACACTTTCTACGCGGCTAAGATTTTTTTTGGGTCACTAGGAGGTTCCGTACCAACCTTCATGGTTGAGAACCATCGGATCGGATCTCGATGGCCAGTGAGGTAAGATATTCAGGTTTGGCTTCCGGTCTGTTGCCTAAGCGAAGTTTTTAATGACCTCCCCTGTGTGCGCCACAGCTATATCCATAAGACAAAACTCGTTAAAGTTTTACCCTTTTTAAGTTCACAAAGGATTACATATTTGAGAACGAGGTATTACAGGCAGACGATTTTAATTACGTGTGTAATAACTAGCGTAACTGCTTTTTTCCAGAGCTTAGCTTTGTTAAAAGTAGTTATACTGCTACCCCTGCTTTAGGTGTTACCTCTTTGAAATAAGTACCTACTTTTATTTTTTAATTTCTCTTCGCTACGTAATACTACTGTCTGATTATTTCTTCTTCTTTTTCAATTTAAGAGCTATGCTCTTGTCGGTGTAGTAAACGCCACTGTGTCCTGTCTAGGGCCCTTTCCTTGACCTCCTTATACGACGCAACGCCAGCCTTCTCTTTGATTTGATCGAAGTAGCTTATCCTCGGTCTTCCTCTTCCCTGTAGGTAGGGAAGTTGTAGTAAAGATTTTTTGGGTTTTTTGGAAGATATCATTTCGATCTACGACAATTTTCAATTTAGTAGACAACTAAACACTCTCTAAATCCTCCCTCTTCTCTGATTATTTATGTAAGTATATTTCTCTATTAGATCTAGTAAATTCAGTGAAATAGAATTTTTTTTTTATCAATTTCACTAAAATAATAAGTCTGTACATGCACGTGGCATTGTTATCTAGACTTTTTTTTTTCAAAGTAACCATAATAGGATAATAGTTTCACGGCAGTAGTTTGTTAGTTTCATGAACTAAATGCGATAAAAATCCCACTAGTTTCAAAATGGAACTAGGCAATGAAACTACTGGAATCAGACGATAAGATTTATTGTTAAAGTACCAGTAGATAAGTAGTAGTAGTAAGATTACCGATCTAATCTTAACTTATGATAGGGGGCCGGGAATAACCTAGCGGCACTTCGACCCTTGAGGATATTTTGTGCCTACCCCATTTACACACTGGTCATCTCAGTGTGCAGGTTACCTCACGATGTTTTCCTTTACCGTTAGAGCAGTCGGTAAATGTACGTAAGTCTTCGAAAAATACGAAGAACTCATTGGTACATGGCACTGCACGGTTTCGAACCCGGAGCTCCCGCATGAGAGTCCGGTGCCCTAGCCATTGTACCACCGACTCTCTTAAGTACCAGTAGTATCTTAAGGCTCTTGTAATATGTTACGGTATGGTTTTAATCTAATTTCTCGGATTTGATTTTCCCCATAAAGTTTGTATCTTCGCAATATATTGGATAAGAAAATGCAACGAACAGCCTTGGTGTAACTTTATTTAATTTAATATTACATTAGTAAGTGTCTAATATAAGCACTTCTTGTCACCCTATGTTAATTCCAGCATGGTTTAAACAAGTTCTATAGTCGAACAAAAAATGCAAGTCTACGTGGTCGAACTGCACGTATTCCCCGCAAAAAAGAAAACATTAAACTTGAAGAAAAAGGATCAAAGTTAGCTGAAAAGTTATAAGCCCGTCCCGGAACACCGAATAGCATGAAGTAGTAAAAGACATTAAAACACATTTCGACGCGTGAACCACTACATAAAAGTAATTACAAAAGTTCGTTTGCACCTCATAAACATCACAAGGGAATTCCCGTATAATCCTGCAAAGGATTGTACAACATTTAATTAGTGAAGACACTGTTGTAACCGTGACATTCCTAAAACTGACGGGTTGCAAAGGATTTCCTCATCGATTAACCAAAAACGACGTAAGGGATCCCTTGAAAGTCACAGAACATTTCACTTTCAACGGTTGGTGGTAGAGTTGGGTTTTGTTCGGTAGATGTGTTTCCGGAAGAGTCAAAAGTGAAGTAATTCATCAAATTGTAGTCACAATTACGGTCGAGTGACGCGACTGTGTTTGAGGAGGCGTCCTTGCTTTGTGAGATTCAGCGGATCTGGGAAAGGAAATGTATACCGGACGAGCTCGTTTGTTGATTATAAATAATGTCGGTTATATGGCGTTGGGATTTATAGAATTCTGTTGATGTCTTGATTATTATTGCTATTAAAAAGACGACAGGCGCAGGGTGTATGATGCTACAATAAAAAGGAGGTATTTCTTAGCCAGATTCCGTAAAACACTATATTTAGAGAAAATTGCACAGCGAGGTTATGCGTAGCACGTCAAGCCGCGAGCGTAGACCGTTAGAAGTGGTGTGAGGTTCAAATGTCAAAATGCGAAAAAATGCATTTGCAAATCCACAGGTATCTTCATGCTGGTCTTGAGTTACCAGTTTGGATTGTCATCGGGTTTGAGAGGGAAAAAATGAAAATTGAAATATTATTAAATAATAAAAATAATAAAGAAATATTATTTGTAATAAATAAATCTGTTCCAACACGGAACAAATACTGTAACGTACTTTGTTAATAATAAGTACCAATCTCGTCATCTTCGGCGGCAGACCGCTTGCGTTGTGACCTAACACCTGGTGAGACAATTTGGATCTTACTACACAAAGTTACATAAAGTACTATTAAAAAACCGTCACTTAATATTATGTGAAATACAACCCAAAATAATAGAATAAGTAAGTGAGGATTGCATCATCCTTGATTTTAGGTTCTAGGTAAAATGTTTAATTTCTAGATTGAATTTGTTTAGACTAAACATTTCTCTTAAAGGAAGGGGAAGCCTGTGCCCCAACAGTGGGGACTTTAATAGGCTGATGATGATGATGATTTCTCTTAAATTCTAGTCATATATAATACATTTTACCTACCACAATGTATTAAAAATATTTTATATTTAAACTCTGTAGATATTATATTAATAATGTTCCCAACTAGTTGTTTGATTCTAAAAACAAAGTTTAGGTTAGACAAAATATTGTGCTGCATTTAAGGGTCGTCCCCGAGGGTTAATTAAAACTTTGAGTTAATGTAACATTGAAACTTGCTTTTTGTTATACAATCTGACATTTCCGGGTTGTAAAATTTATTACTATGAACTTTAACTGAACGTCGAATAGTAACTTTCAGAAATAATAACAGATCCCGAGCAAGTATATCAATAGTACATTGCGTAACTAGTGTGGTAAGGGCCAAATTTTCTCATCGAGTGGTAGGTCGTGAGTTTAAGATTTTTTTTATCAGAACTTTTTTTTATAAGTACCTACCACTACTGCAGGTGCTCTTAAATTGTTACTCATAAGTAGTGTACAAAAAAATGTATTTAAAAAGTTTACATAAGTTAAAATAATATACATTTTTACGGTTATTTTTTAAAGTTACCCATTATTTTACGGAAACCCACTATTTTACGAAAAATCTACTTCAATTAAACCTAAGGCCTTAATAGCAGACAAGCTTAAAGAAACATACCAACAAAATATCTTTATCTTTCAAACAATTCTACACAAGTTTATGCGACTTATGTTAGAAAGAATGACGATTCTAAAATGCCTGCATTGTTTGGATTGTGTCTTCAATGGAACGCGCATTTGCACTCAAATACCGCACAGAATACTGTTTCACTATAAATATACTCCAACATTACATTCCCGACCCAAGTTCCAAATGCATAAAACTGTATTTACTGAAAGAACTCATCCATCAGCAAAATAGCTGGGAATCCGTCGTGCCTTGCATCCACAGTACCAGAGCAACATAAAAATCCAATACCGAGAACATCCTTTCGGGACATTTTGCAGAATTTATTGTAATTTGCCAATAGAAGCTGCAGACCGGGAGCTTGACCTGGATTTCTAGCTTCGCAGATGGATTGAATAACAATGTTATATGTCATATAGGTAGGTCGGTGCGGAAATTCCTAGGGATTCCAAAAAATACATTCCTTGGTTGTTACATAGAAAGCGTTTCAAAGTTACAGGTAACCAATGTAATTTAACCGTGATGTAGCATGATGTAACGGCGCACGAGACCTCAATTGTACGCCGGTTTATACTCATACTCATTTATTAAAATCATCGGGACACCAGAAACTCTTGGTTACGTCATGCTTTTACAATAACTTTAAAATTCAGAACAATTCATGTTAACTATAAAAATACCTGTACAGGAGGTTTTTTTGTGTTCGTTAACACACACGCAGACGTAAAAACCAGTGTAACTATTGAGCTCTCGCGTCAAAGACTACCATATTACGTTAAGTTATGCTGGTTGTTTGTTCACCCGAATCTTCTGTACGACATTAAAGAAAGAAAGAAAAACATTTATTTAATATTGTACACACTATTAAACTTATAAAATATTGTAAAAAAATATATCAATGCAATATTAAAAGGACACATGCTCAGCATGTGCTGCGGTCCGACCGGTACAGCAGAACCGCAGCTGTGCCAGGGCGAAGATATCGCGGGCGAAACGGCATTCAGGGACTAAAACAAAAATATATTAAAAGTATAAATAATAAAAGTACAAATAAATAAATACCTAAAGATGAAATAGATAACAATTAAAACTGGAAAGAAAAGGGATAGAAATACATAGTGAGTGTATGTCCATTGTGCGGCTCGTCATTCCGATGGGAAGCGGTTATGGTATGTGTTGTAGAAAATAATATAAAAAAATATAAAAATAAATACTTAAATTTTAAAAATAATAACCTAATATAAAATGTGTACTGTGTCTGATTTTTGGGCAGCGAGAACGTAGTTCTTAAGTTTAGTTTAGTTCTTATGAAATGCCTATCTGACTCCCCGATTCGGGGAGAATATTTACGATATCAATCCAACGTCTGGCCCCCGTCGTGTCGCGATTTATAGTCCAGCCGAGAATATGTAGATTTGTTCTGAGGAAGCACTTATTGAAATTGGGCTGATTTACTTTAATCACATTATCCATAATCGTAAAAGGATTGTGGGATTTCGGGAACCTCGTGTTTGGGATTCGCAGTTTTACGATGAGCTAAACTTTGAAACGGCGAAGTACCGAATCCCAATCCCCCGTGGATTGAAGGATGCACTTTTTACGATGAAACAATTTGTTTACAATAAAGTCTGTGAATTACTTTACGACCGTACATTTGGAAAATTTGAAAGATCCTAAGATTGATCGATGGATCTGCTAAACGCATAGCGACTGTGAAGAAGCGATGGGCGAGCCATGTGGCTAATAGGTGAAGCGAAAAAATATGAACCAGCAGAGTGTTGTACGTGATTTCCACGAAACTTTACGTTACACCTGTGAGATAAATTAAAATATAAAATTAAAACAAACATAAAATAAAGATGAAATTCCTACATTTATTTTCCACGCTTATAGAACTACTTTTGTGTTTAGATGCGGAAATAGGAGTCTCTCAACCTAATCAGAATAACATGACAAGTATCAAATATTAAATGTATTTCGTAAATATTAAGAAAAAGACATAAATTAATGGTGAAATGTATAAACAGAATTAAAATTCGTTGAAAAATAAAATAGTACAGGCAATCAAAAATCAGACGGAAGAAAGAGATGGCGCTACTACAGTGTGACTTCGTTCCTATGTAGCGCCATACAAGCAGGACCTTCGCTACATATTAAGACCGTTTTGCTAAAAAGGGACGGAGCATCCCCCACTACTAACTTTAACCATTAATATCACTGATGTTAGTTGAAACATCGATATCCGGATTTCAGATCCATCTTCAGTATGTCCATGTAAGTTGATTGATGCAATATTTTTTTTAAATCATGTATCTGGTTACCGCGATCATGAAATGATTAAATGACGACGACCCCTCATCGCCTTTTAATCATTTCATGATGAGGCTAAATATTATAGAACATATTGTGGTTTCGAACCCGGACTTCTGGGAGTCCGGTGTCCTAGCCACTGTGCCACCGACGCTCAACTTTTAGGCAAAATATTATAGAACATATTGTAAAAAAACTATGATACATAACTAACATTACACTATGACCGACCCATAAATTCCGCGATGCCTTACATTCGTTCCACAACATACGACGTCGGGTTCCGCCATGCATTTTTATGGGGAAGCAAAAACCACCATAAACGAAGCGTCACGTACAAAGATGACAGTGACAAACGTCGTGACCACTGGCCACGTCTGCGCTGAGATTTATCTTGGCGTTTTCATGGAGATGTATGAAACTATTTTTCTGCTTAGCTCTACTAATCCATAATAAGTTTGCTTTTATCAAAAGAAAGAAAGAAAGAAAACACTTTTTGCCACAAAAAAATACAGTTCACTTTGTTAAACTATTAATTACACATTTTGGTTATGGACATCTCGCTCAGCTAATTCAAAAGGAATCAAAAGGAAGGGGTGTTATAAGTCGCGTATGTCGGTGTCCGAAGTACAAGTAAATATATATATATATATATATATATATATATATATATATATATATATATATATATATATATATATATATATATATATATATATATATATATATATATATATATATATATATATATATATATATATATATATATATATATATATATATATATATATATATATATATATATATATATATATATATATATATATATATATATATATATGTCAGTATGGGAAAGTCTGAAACTATAAGACATACGAACATCTGTTCTTAGGAACCATGTCATCAATTTTAGTAACAAGAAAAACTGTATTCATACATTTAAAAAAAAACCTGTACTCAGCCTGGGAATCGAACCCGGTTGTTTTGAAAAAAAAATCCAACACTATTTCTATTTGGATATCGATTGTGTAGGTCTTAAGGAATAAATGTTAGTATGAAACGTGATGTTTAAAATTAATAAAACGCATTGTTTCCATATCTTTTAATTTACTTTAGACTAGACTATTAATTACTATCTTTTAATTTATTTTAGACTAGACTATTTCTTGTGGGGTTACGTTAAGGATGAAGTGTACAAAACAAGCTACGACACAATTGAAGACCTAAAAGCAGCCATAGAGACAATTTTAACGCAAATTCACCACCTGAAGATACAAAATTCAATAGTAAGATCGTTACCTAAACGAGTTGAATGTTGTATTTTACAAAATGGTAGTCATTTTGAACACCTACTAAAATAAATTAAAAGATATGGAAACAATGCGTTTTATTAATTTTAAACATCACGTTTCATACTAACATTTATTCCTTAACACCTACACAGTCGATATCTAAACAGAAATAGTGTTGGTTTTTTTTTCAAAACAACCGGGTTCGATTCCCAGGCGGAGTACAGGTTTTAAAAAAAATGTATGAATACAGTTTTTCTTGTTACTAAAATTGATGACATGGTTCCTAAGAACAGATCTTCGTATGTCTTATAGTTTCAGACTTTCCCATACTGACCGTTCTTAATGTTACACCCTGTATATATATATATATATATATTTATATATATATATATATATATATATATATATATATATATATATATATATATATATATATATATATATATATATATATATATATATATATATATATATATATATATATATATATATATATATATATATATATATATATATATATATATATATATATATATATATATATATATATATATATATATATATATAATTATTATTGTACACAAATACAGGAAAAGTAACACTACAGTAATAGTAGCAAGATATGTACAAAGACATTAAAGAAATAGCGTAGAGTAAATAGAGTAGGTACTTATATGTCCCAGAACTCGTTCTTTTCCCTCAGATTCCTTTTTTACAACGTCCCTAATGAATAATAGTAACGTGTATCTCTGTATCTCTCTGTATTAAGACGTAGGTTGTTTGGCTCCTGTCTCCGCATTTAGTCACATAATTGGTCCTTTATGCGTGGTATCAAGATATATTTCTCGTCGGAAACCCGGATTCTCTACAGTACAATGGAAAATAACATACATCAAATTATACTCTGTAAAACTCTGTCGCAATAACTTTTTGTTACGATTTCTTGACATTCAATTGGATGTGTCAAATAAGTTAAGGAGACAAAGTACCAGAGGGTATGAGCCTGATGTGTTACCCACTGTACAGTCACCCACTTGTCGTCACCGAGCCGTAATTCCGCGCGACAGTTCGCGCCGCAGTGGGCAATTATCATAAACACATCCGGCATCGGAAGGGGAACAAAAACCTCCCTCAGTGCCACAGAATAATAAAGAACAGTAAGTTAGTTAATAATTTTAGTACAAACGGCCACCGGGACCCCACATAGTTGCATGCATTCTGCGAATGTCAGATGTTCGATGAATGCTAAATCGACTGAACGATTTATCGACTTTTAACGTGGATACGAGGAGGTTCTATTTTCTAAGTAACGATAGGGCTAAAGACTGTAAGCGGGATTAGAAAGGTTTGAGTCTTCTGTCGAAATATAATATTATTAATTTCCTGTCTTCTTCTGGCCGAATTTCGTGAATGTTGATGTCATTATTTCTCTTAGAACGTCTTGTATACCGTTAACTCTCGGGTAAACTCTAAGTCAGTGTAAATTTTACATGAAAATCAACACAGACAATTCGCGAGTTTGCTTGCTTGCTTATCGTATGGTTAGTGGCCAACCTATTTGTCAGGGTTGTTCAGGCCGCCCGTAGGCATCTGACATGGCTTAACGACTGCTGTCGAACGACAATAACCGGGACCGACTGCTTAACGTGCTCTCCGAGGTACGAAGGAGCTCAGATGAAATATGCCACTAGCGGTCACCCTTCCAGATACCGACAGCGCCAACGTCGCTAAACCTGCACGATAACTTTCGGACCGTGCTCGCAACTAGGCTACTCGCTACTCGCGAGGTAACCCAGGGTTAAATTTTCACGCAAGCGGGCCTTCTTTGCTTCTTTATTAGAGCATAACGAGAATGTATTTATTCAATGACATCGCTTTGGTCTTGAAACGTCAAGATCTGCGGAAAGTTGCGCTTCTGGTTTTATTACACTGTGGAGATACTAAATAAGGTTACATTTTTGTATTTCTCTCGAGGCTAGATTATGAATGAACAATGTGCATAGGAATATTTTTGAAATGATTCGTATTTTCTTGCAACAGATGCATAAATAGCCAGCACAAAAGTACTGCAGCAAAAGCTCTATAAAAGCACTCACTGAATATAAATAAACACATTCTATTTCTGACCTAAACGACTCACAAATGGGAAGCACTACCATAATCACGAAAGTATCTCTGCTGAAACTCAAGTGAGATATTTTTAATTTTTATTAGAAATAACGGGTGTTCTCATTTTATAATATAATTTACACGTCACGGAGGCCCTCAGAAGACCTTTTAACAACAACAACCTCCGCGATAATTATGAAGTGAGTAACACGTTATATCAAATAATAATTACTCTGCTACTAGATATTAATCAAGCTCTATAACGGTTATACACGGGAGGTTCGTCCTTAAGTTAAGCTATAAACAATATACCCAAAATACCATATATATACACATATATATCACAAATGTATTTCTATAGTCATTGTTTTTGAGAAGAACAAATTAAATATTGAAGGGAGTCTAGTAAATAAATAGTAATAAATAGCATATGTTTTATACTATTTTAAAAAACGTCAGAAAAAGGAGGAAGTTCTCAATTGATGCGCTTCGGATTCGGAGATGTAAAACCTAAGAACTTAACAGATGACAGCCCATATAATTACAAAATTGTGAATCTTTCCGAAGGCCTACAGGGAAGGGCGATCCTTTCCATCAACCTCAAAACATCCTACAATAACACTAAACTAAACACTGTGAAATAATTTTTTTTTATTTTTTTTATGGGTCTTTTTTGTTTAATTGTCACTCTTTAAAATTCCATTTTGCATTTATTCGTAATATTATTGTTGTGTCTTCCAAGTGACAAAGGAACGTGTTGAAAATCAGCGCTGTAGCATAAGCTGAACACGCTCGCTGTTGCCACAAATTAGTTTATGTACCACATTGTATTGGCAAGATATGTACCTGTATAATAAATGATTTTGTATTGTATTGTATTTTTTTTATTGTAATAATAAAACCGTTATTTATTTCTAATCTAAATCTAAACCTAAAAGCGATTTATTTTAAATTACAATTACAGTAATTTCACATCACTAATGTAATGTTTGAAATTGTAATATGCTTGCACGGAAAGTGCGACGGAGTCCCGACTTCCAAGATACAGGTTTCGACTTAGTTTGTAAGTCGGAGTTCCTATTATTGTACCTTGTAATAAGTGAATAAACTTTTTAATTTTAATTTTCATCTTACTTGCACACTTCCATTTTACAGTACCAACGAACACCATTATCTCTAATAGAAACACAACAACAAAAGCTGTCTTAAGCCACAAATAAAAATATATTCTACACATTCATAACCACTCTGAAATGAGAGCAGCACTAAATCATAACACGAAAAACCTCTCCGGCACTATGCAACGCTAAAGCCTGAAATGTGGAGACAACGAACTAAAATCTCACGAAACGCGAGAAGATAATTTAATGAGGGTTGACAAATTAGTGCAGAGTTCCGTAGTCGGCAAACGTTTGTCGGCTCTCCGGTTTGAGCGGCGTATTCTGGGTTCTCGATGTGTTACAACTTGCAAGTTGCACGCATCTATTGAAATATTATATAACACTCTGTTTTATGTTGAATGTGAAATAAATAGTGATTTATTTATTTAGTGCAACGTCCATTTTCATAAAACGCCCACAAAGTTAAGTCTTCATTTTAACACTTGCTATCCCTTTCTACGCCATAGATCTAGAGTAAAAGGTCTAAAGTTGAAAAGTTTCCTATGCCGCAGATATACGTTCCTTAAGTTGGTTAGTGAATCATGAGTATAAACGTCCTTACCGTTAAGTCTCGTGTACGTTCATTAAATTTCTACGCCATAGTAAGCTCTTGAGATTTAGACCTCTAACTCTAGATCTATGGCGTAGAAACGGATAGCAAGTATTTTATAAATACTTAACTTTGAGGACGTTTTGTGAAACTGGACGTTAATTCACTATAAGACTAGGAAAGGATGAAAAACCTTATTAGGCCGCCTTTGTACATATCGTGTTATTATTCATGTGGTTTTTACTTTTCCTGATTTTGTGTACAATAAAGTGTTTCTATCTATCTATCTTAATAATGATGATAGGAACATACGAGTACATAATTTTACTGAATATACCTTGGGAGGTACCGCGTATTTCTGTCGCAAAGCAGACATTGATATGTTTCAGTTTGAAGAGATAAGCCTGCGAGAGAAGAGAATAGAACAGAATAGAATCACATTTATTGCCAAACTCATTAAAACAATTTTTTCAAAAAAAAAAACATTAAAATTTAATGTAGTTTCATACTTATCAGCTATACGTAAGTATACAGGGTGTAACATTAAGAACGGTCAGTATGGGAAAGTCTGAAATTATAAGACATACGAAGATCTGTTCTTAGGAACTATGTCATCAATTTTAGTAACAAGAAAAACTGTATTCATACATTTAAAAAAAAACTGTACTCAGACTGGGAATCGAACACGGTTGTTTTGAAAAAAAATCCAACACTATTTCTATTTAGATATCGATTGTGTAGGTAGCCATAACACTACACCATAGAGACAATTTTGACCTAATCGAGTTGAATGTTGTATTTTACAAAATGGTAGTCATTTCGAACACCTACTAAAATAAATTAAAAGATATGGAAACAATGCGTTTTATTAATTTTAAACATCACGTTTCATACTAACATTTATTCCTTAAGACCTACACAATCGATATCTAAATAGAAATAGTGTTGGATTTTTTTTCTCAAAACAACCGTGTTCGATTCCCAGTCTGAGTACAGGTTTTTTTTAAAATGTATGAATACAGTTTTTCTTGTTACTAAAATTGATGACATGGTTCCTAAGAACAGATCTTCGTATGTCTTATAGTTTCAGACTTTCCCATACTGACCGTTCTTAATGTTACACCCTGTATATGCATATTTGGCAAAAGGAGGGAAAAATCAGCAAATGCTGACATAATCGGGTACCAATTATGCAGCGCTGTTTTTGATTTCACCCCCTATCCCAATATGTTAGTGGGAGCGATAGTCTTGTGGGTAAAAAAATTAAAATAAAAGACTAAAAATCAGAAAGATTAAATATGATTATAGATTATATATTAAGAGAGAGTTTTAATATTGCCATCTGATTGACATACTCGTATCAGTAGAAATTTGAAAGGGCGGATCCGGAGAATTACAAAATCTAGAAGCTAAGGAATTGGCGAATGCGAGACAAACACAAGACTTTCAGAATAAGTTTTTACATCTTAATTTGGGTCCGAGTAAATATTTAATTAAGAAACTAACCCACTTAAGGCGGCAACAACAATGAAGATATAATTAGTTTAGAACCAACAAAATAAATTTCTTTTTAAAGTGACAACATGATCTTAATTGCTTTTCATAAAAAAGTAATTAATTAGGCATTGGCGACACAAAGAATTTTAGCTGCTACGAGTATAATAGACACCAATTATTATCTGAAGCCTAAATAAAATTTTGAGGTAAAAGATTTCAGCAGTTTTTATTTTGAACTAACATGTCCCTACATCATCGCTGTAGGTGGTAAAAATAGAAGACAAAACACTGTCAAAAATGAGAACCCATAGTCAAGCTGTGAGCAATGTCATTAAGACTAAGTGATCATGTAAAGCACGTTGGGCGAGGTCAGGATTAGGTTGGGTGACCGCTAGTGCTTACTGCCTCTTAGAAATCAGTGGGTCCCGGTTGTTGTCGTACGATAGCAGCCGTAAGGCCATATCAGTGGCCTACGGGCGGCCTGAACAACTCTGACCACTAACCATACGATAAACAAACACTATAAAATATACAAAAAAAATATTTCATTTTATTTCAGTCGATCTAACATGCAAACTACGGACTCAACGAAAAATTGGAATAAAGCATACTCCATATTTGAGATATTTGGAATATTTCAGCGTGCGGAAGTAGGCTTCGCTGGCAGACGCGAATTTCGACTGAGGTTCGACTTCGTGCATGTATCGAGCTTCCTTTTCCGGTAGCGATGCATGGAGTATTTGTTGGCTTTCAGTGAAACACTAAAACATTCTCGCAACTGTATTTAGAATAATGTAGTGTGTGTAGATATGTAAGTACGAGTACATAGAAGAAATATATTTTAGTCGACCAGATGGTTCCGGGATTAGGCGGCCACGTGGCATGTACAATAGGTACGAGTGGGTAGTTCTTTTGTAATAGTAAGGAATGAAATGAAATATTTATTTTCCAGAATGAAAATATAATATTTTTTGTAATGAATTTTTTGTAATGGTTGGATGTTGGTTATTAAACCAGGGTAGTAAAATACTCGTACGTACTTGCCTAAGTAAAAGACAATTTCAAAAATAGCCGATGATTCAACAGACACGCGAAGCATGACATAACCACAAATCCTGAATGTTTTTTTCATCATTAGTAGCCCACTCTAGTCCACTGTTGTACATAGTCCTCTCCCACGGCGCTCCATTGAACCCGATCTTCGGCTCTTCCCATCCAGTCGTTGTCAGCCACCTTGCGTGGATCGTCGCTACATCTAGCAGGGGAGCGTCCCATACTACGTTTGCCCAAACGCGGTCTCCACAAATGATTTTTTGACATAATAAAATTCCTAGAAATGTCTGTTATTGAAATTAAATTTCACGATAATTATTGAAACAAACTAAGTACAAACTCATTAATTTTCTGTGGCGGTTGGATTTTGGGCTAGCAATGTATGAAATGAAATCCCTGGCCTTAAGTAAGTAGTAAAATAGTATAAGTAAGGTAATTTTAAAATAAAACATATTGCAACATTGAGCGACTCGAAGACACAAGTTAATAATTCTTCTTTTTCTTTTAAGTTCCTCACTGCTGAGGGTCGTGATCATTCTAAGGAATTAATCACATGGAACGTCTCTCGTGGCAGATTTAATTGAGTGGTTTGTCATTGCCTTCCCCATTTCACACACTGATTATCTCAGTGTGCAGGTTTCCTCACGATGTTTACCTTCACCGTCAGAGCAGTCGGTAAATGTACGTAAGTCCTTCGAAGAAACCGAAAAACTCATTGGTGCATGACATTGCATGGTTTCGAACTCGGACCTCCCGCATGGGAGTACGACGTCGTAGCCACGACGCACGCCACCGACGCTCTTAATATTAAGTTAATAATAAGGGGGATATAATTATTATGTCACATAAAAATATAGATGTAGGGGGATAAAAAAAAATTATATCAACGGCTTCATTCACAAAATTCTCCCTCACTGTGATTAGTGGCTCTTCTCCCTCTTAAAATAAAAAAATTCTAGGCACACACTGAGTAAGTTAGTACCTACAGCATACCAACCACTAAGGTATAGACAAACTGTGTTGCCTATATTTGCATATATTAGTTCCCTTTGAAAGCAGGAGCAACTCCCGTGTTTGCTCGCAGTTCGTTTCGAGTTCTAAACTCGATTACACCATACATAGAGTAGGTACCTAAATACTTCTGAAAAGTCTACAGGGTGTAACAAAAACCACCTATAGTCCCTATAGTGTGCAGTATCCATAACTGAACAAGTTTTACTATCAACTCTGAAATCGCATAAAAATCAGCTGTTTGAACATTTCGTTCGTGTAGGTATTGCGTTTGTATGGATTTATATTTGTTCGGTTTTAATGGTGAAGGAAAACATCGAAATCTGCACACTGGAGTAACAAATGGGGAACTGGGGAAAGCAATGTCCCAGGAAGTTGTTGTACCTGTACGAGGGGTTTTAGAATAACCACGACCCATAGAGAGAAAAGCCACTGGAAATAAGTTACCCATTTAATCTCAAATAAAAATAACGGTGAAATTTATAGGATTTGTTTGCAAAAGTTCAACAAAACAACGAAGCACCGTTTATTTTTATAGTGACCGTTCGAACTACCCCAAAATGTACACAGTGTTTGTCATACCGTAGTACAGTCAGTTGGATTAGGGTTGGTTAATTAACCCTTCCTGAGGGCTTTTGCTAACTTTTCTACGGCGAAAACAAGTTAGATTAACCTGTCTAAAATATATGACGAACGGTCTATTCAAGTAGGCACTATAGCGTAGAATCTTCCAATTTGTTTATCAGCTACTTTTGCTTCGGCAGGTAAATGTTACCAATTTATCCCGCTGCGGCGCTAGTGTAGCTGGAGGTCAAATGGTTACACTTAGTGTCCACTAGCTTACTGCGATTGATTGATTGCGCTGGTTCGGGTTCGACTATCTGTGTCTAACTGTATTTAAAGTAAATAATTAATCCCCAAACTAGATTGCACAGCGATACAAAAGGAGAGGTACAAAGGGACTCACCGGCTTTCTACAGGTTAACTGAGTTTTCAGGCTGCTCCAGCTGGGTGGCCACACTCTTCTTATCTCGGTTGCTAAAGTCTTCAGGATAGACACACAAGAGCACACAAATCTTAGGTCTATTTCCGGAAATATCGATTTATTGCAGTCAAATTGCATGCGGCGCGTGAGACGCTGGCCGGACACTGCTTGCGTCACGAGGTGAGTTTAATAAAAGGATCGCTAATTGGAAATAGATAGGAATGATGGAGACAGGAAATCACTGTGCAATGAAATTATGCCCTATGCATACGATTATATCTAGGTATGTATAACAAATGTAGACAAGGGGCGCGACCATATACATACCATATGTCAAATTTCTGCAATCTGAAAGCATTCGAAAAAATCGCATTCGAAATAGACTTCAAATTTGAATTGTAGAATTTTTACAGATGGTATACTTTAGCTTGAGGCCGATTGTACTTATTTGTCGCCTTGAATTTTGGTTTTTCAGGCTACTCTATTGCAACATAGGTTTTTTGTCCGTCGGGAACCTATGATCGGATTTTCTATATAAACACTTTGGCACGGCACAGTTTTAGGTCATATATAATTATTTTTCTCGAATACATTGCCTCATTGGCAGTCAAACTAAAATTTGACAGACTTTTACTCCACCAGCGTCATGCATATCTGCTTTGAGATTTTTAGAAGCCCAATGCCCAAAGGCCAACCAATCCCTGTCAATAATTAGAAATATGGAAGCGAAACGACTGTCTCCGATAGCAATTTAAACTAGGTAAACCTTAGGATAGGACTTCACGGGTCCGGTTCCAGCCCCGGTTCGGTCGCTGCACCCAATCACAAAGCGCAAATTTCAAGTTGGAGCATGTTGGTTGTTGGTTGCAGCGAACCTAACCAGACTCGTGTTGTCTGAGGCTTAAAGTCACTAAAATACGGTTCGAATGGATGTGTGATGTGATGTGATGTGTGTGGATGTGATTTCGCGCTTCGTGATGCCTTTCGTCATTTGAACCGTATTTTAAGATATACTAAAATATGAATACTGTGACATGGGCATTACTTTTATTATTGTGTATTCTGACAAATTGATGATTGATTAATTATTTTTATATTGTTTAATATAACTTATGCTTATGTTCTTACTTGTGTATGGACTATGGATATTTTGTCATCTTACCGCACAAATAAACTTATTCTTATTCTATTCTTAGTCTTAATGATAGATGTTATGGTTTAATTTACATTATTATCGAATTCAGTCGCTACGCCTCCACTCCATTAGTGTGCACTGGTCCTAATACCGTCTCCTTACATAATATTATTATTACCTCGTTGGAATGAGCCGTATCCACGTAAAGCACAGCGTCTCGAAAGACTCCCACGTTTTATGTAAACAAAAAATTGGGTCGAACGCGTTCTTTTATTGAAAATATCTCACAGAGGTGTCGTATAGTAAATTTTTCCCATAAAAACGTTTCGCATAATGCGTTTCCTAAGTCGATGAGACGAAATTTATTGTGGATCGTAAAAGTGCGCGCATTACGACGCATAAGGCATAAAGCGGAGTTTCGGGGTACTCTCACGCCAGCGTTCTCACGTCGTCGTCACTTCTTGTGACGAACTTCGTACACTCGACCTGAAGGAAAATGGCGCAAGTGACAGAATTGAGCGAAACCTTTTTAAAGAAAGAAAGAACTTATTTCCAATAGCGCACACATACAAACAATTAGGTACAGAAGATAAAAATAATATTAAACAAATATATTATAAAAATAAATAAACGAAAATAATTAAGTTTTAATGAAGCTGTTGTGCAGCACCGAAAAAAGGGGACTGCCTCAGCCTGTTGCCGCAGCTGATGAAAAAATATATCTTAACGCTGAACGGATTATTTAAAGCTGTGATATTAGAAGTGTAATGGTTAAAAAATCTCCAACCAAAAATATAAATGTTTACCTACCAAAAGTTTTAAAATCGTCTGATCTTATCAGTCTATTAATGTCCCCACTGTTAGGGGCACAGACCTCCCCATGCGCTAGGGGAGTACGGGCCATGATCCACCGAGCGGACCCAGTGCTGATGGTGGAAATCACACGCCTGAGGAAACTTTATTTTTCTTCAGACATGCAGGTTTCCTCACGATGTTATTCTTCACCGCTAGAGCAGTCGGTAAATGTACCGAAAGTCTTTAAAAAAACTTACAGTACATTATCATATCATTTATTCATAAACAATCATAAATTATGTTTGAATACAAAAAAATAATGATGACAAAAAAATTAAAATTAAAAATAATAATCAAAAATAATAATAAAACTCTTTCAGTGTCAATATTAGCTACAGTATAAGCATTATAAAAAAAGGAATTAAAATTACATTGCATGGATTCGAACCCCGAACACCTCCCGCATGGGAGAACGGCGTCCTACACACGTCCACATCCTACTAACTTCGCCATCGAAGTTTTAAAATACAAGTTCCGTTTTCGGATCCCTAGAAACTGAAGATATTCAATATTCTGTTCCCGCGCTACGTCAGAGCTACACAAGCCACTACGAGCTACGAGAGTGCAAGCGTAGCACTTCATTTCGTAGCACTCGACTGACACGACAGAAAGCCTGGAGATTTTTCCAGAAATGTTCGCTGGACTATTCGCTACAGTGAAGAAAAATTTTTTTGACAGCTTAAATATATTTATTTTTGAATCTTTTGCTGATTTATTAATCCTAAGATTTCAGAATGTGGCCAAAATATGTGAGGAATATATATGTGCGTTATTAGTTTATACAACTGTTACGTAATTATAGCCATTTTAACACGACTGCTAGTGTGTAAAATGAGGCGCAGTCGAGTTTTAGAATAGATAGCACGAGTAGTAAAATGGCCATTACGAGCAGTGACCTAAAATACCATTAAATACTTGATTAAGTAAATAATAAAACTAATTTGCACTCTACATACACGGCATGAATACGTTAGGATATACATTATTAGGTAAGAGTTCTAACGGCTTAACCGATTTGTATGTAGAATCTGGAAACTTTTTACTATGGATACTATCGAAGAAAACTGATACTGAAAAGCAAAAGATTAAAAACCTAAACCTTAGATTAAAAAGTGAATTAAAAAATTATAAACAGCCCACTCCCTCTCAACAACCAAATTTATGAATGTTTAATCCTAAAAGTAGCGAAGCATTAAGAAATTACTTCCTACTTCGTTGTAGTGAAACATCACCGTAAAAATATACTGTTACGATTATGGGCCTTTATAAATTTATTGGCACCGTTTACAACCACACCCGGCTACCTTCTCATCGCTTAAAGGAGGCGTTAAAACTTTCACCAAAGTTTGGTGGCCATTAATAATTTCGCCGACGGAATACGGGCCCCTGAAAAGAATATTTCACTCTTTTGAAGCTGAAACTCGGTACAATCAAATTACCATCTGAAAAGCTGCCTTGAATTGCCATTTGATGCGGTGAACGGTTTTCGCTTGCTTTGTTTATGCATTTCAAAAGCATTGCCGAGGTTACGACACGGTTTCTACATGGTGTAACAAAAACCCCATATAGTCTATATTCGTCGTCGACATGTGTATCTTGCCCATCCTAACCTACGGTGCTCAGACATGGTCGCTGACAAAAACATCAAAAGTCCAAACTCAAGGTTTGCCAGCGTGCTATGGAGCGTAGCATACTCAACGTGAAAAGGACGGATCGCGTCAGGAACACGACCCTGCGCTCCAAAACACGCATCGCTGATGCAATCACTAAAGCATCTCTATTGAAGTGGGGCTGGGCAGGCCACGTATGCCGCATGCATCCGGAAAGGTGGGCAAAGATCGCCATGCACTGGGTGCCACAAGACGGACAGCGGCGCCGAGGCAGGCCTAGGCGTAGGTGGAAGGACGATATCGACCACTTCCAAAAAGGATGGTATAAGGACGCCGAGGATAGGGAAAAATGGAAAGGAGGAGGGGAGGCCTTTGCCCAGCAGTGGGACAGCCTATAGGCTATAATAAAAAAAAATAAAAAAAAAGAGTCTATATTCCCGATGGGGGAGGGGGTATACTCAGTATCCATAACTGAACCACTTTCACTATTATTTTTCAACGCTGATTTTTTTTTGCGATTTCGTGGTTTGCCCCATAGTGACAGCTGTTCAATGAATACTGAACACATTCTTTTCGAGACTACAGCTGGTTTTTTGTTACATCCAGTATTTTTGACACAGTCCAGTCATAATTTTAGAATATTGATACTAAGTCATGCTATTTTACTGTCGTCAATATAAAAATAATACACTGTAGAACTATTTTAATATGACTCATTTTCTACCTTCAATATTTGTACGAAAACATTCAAGTGCATAAAGAAACTTTCAATAAAATAAATACATTTTTTTTTATTTGGCGGTAGTACAACAACACGAAAATACTGCATGAATACGACATGAATGTCTTGTATGGGAACCGAGTCGCAGCGTTGCACTTTAATAATGTAAATCGGGGAATGGTTGGTAAGTTCTCGTAAGAATTGAGACGAGTTGTATGAATAATACAATGAACAAACTTACACGTCGATTACTGAAGATTCGGTCGAAATATCTGCAAAATATTCTGAAGTCAGCAAAATGCGAATATGCATCAATACAACCTTAATATGAGGATTTTGTTAGATTTCAGTGACTATGCTTTCTATTCAATTCATACAATATTTTTTCAGCACACGTATCGCATTTTAATTTTTTACAATGTTTGCTGTTTTGATTCAAAACACTTAATTTCGTTTACAAAATATTAATTAACATTTAACATTAAACTATAACCTCCACACTAGGTGTTGCCTGTGTCGTGGAGATTACATACTCACATTGACCACTTTACAATGTTATGTGTCATTTAACATTCACATTCCAGAATTAGAATTTAAAATTACAATTTAAGTTAAAGAGATTATATGACTATTATAAATTTATAAAATATATTAATATATACATTTATATATCTAGGTATATTTATTTAATATATATTTATAATATTAAAGCTAATTATGTACATATTATATGCATTTTATGTTACCATAATTAAAAATGTATACTCTTTCTCAAAGATCCTACACAATTATAAGTTTCAAACACACGTAGGTAGTTAGCATAAATTTCAAATTGGATTGTAACTTCACTTGGAACTTGACGTATCAATTTAACAATCCCACAATCGTGTCTTACATTGATTGGATTGATGGACTGTCTTTTGTAAATATAATTTACTTAATAACATGTTCGAAATTTTACATTTTAGCTGATCACATAGAGTTCAGAATATTAGGACAATCTTTACAAATCAGATATGAATCATAGACCTATAATGCATCCATAAAAGAAAATAAACCATAGGCACATGTCTTGAACTTAACGAAAACACCTTGAACAATGAGGATTTTAATGAAAATGATCGGTTAGTATCACATCAAACAATTTCGTTTTATTATTAGGCTCGAGACAGGCGCTTCTATAAGCTACCTTTACTTACTTTCTATAAAGTCTCTTTTCTTTCGAGCAGAAAATATACACTATATTTCCGCTCAATTTCACTAAATTTCATACTTACTGAAAAATGTATTATAAAATAGAGCCAAATACACTTTAAAACGTTTCAGAGCGTGCAACAGCTGAACTGTGTCTGAAACAAATCGCGGGTTACGTCCACCACTACCCCACTACCCTAATGGATATAATGGAACCCGTCGACTATTGGCCCGTTTACCTTAAGTGGGTACGCGACTGGCAGAGAAATGAGTGCTACTTGATGGTAATATTTGCTTTATAACTCTTTATGGAGTTAGTAACCCAAGAGTTTAATAAACTTGTTAACTATTGATTGGAGAAGGATCAAAGTTGGATATGGAGAGATATTAGCTGTGCCTCGCCCAAATTCCTGAAGCCAAATGAGCAGCGACTGTCTTTTTGCGATTGCCCTGGATCCTTCGATTTTTTATCCACGACCGAGACCTCTATTTTGTTTACG
Organism: Hofmannophila pseudospretella; assembly: GCA_947369225.1. Classification (NCBI taxonomy): domain Eukaryota; kingdom Metazoa; phylum Arthropoda; class Insecta; order Lepidoptera; family Oecophoridae; genus Hofmannophila; species Hofmannophila pseudospretella. The sequence goes on from OX376316.1 coordinate 12,295,470, forward strand.
ATCTGATTTGGGCGTGGATTATTTTATTTAACACTGAATTTTGTTGAGAGTGGTTTTAAGAACACATGCGGGTAACCATGTCTGATAAAAGTTGAATCAGGGATTTTCAGTATCTTGGAGCATGTATAATGTCAGATGGATCTCTGGAAAAGTAACAGGTAGTTCGGTGGTTTGACCGATTAAAAAATCCTTTAGTGCACTTCGCAACTATTTTCGTAACCAATTCCTAAAATGGAGGATTGTTCTTTAACAGCGGTACTTGTGGAGAGTTTTCTAGAAAATTTCTAAAATTTTTATGAATAAGTCGATCAAAATTCCATAGTGGGAATAGTCACAATAGTCCATCTGCATTTCCAGAAAAATGCAACTTTGGGATCTTCAAGGCCAGAGTGAATAGGCAGTTACTGGACACGCATGCTCCATTGTCGACCTCATCGTCACTTACCATCAGGCGGGATCGTGGTCAAATGCGGGTTTAGTAGTCAATAAAAAAAAACATCCTTTCTAATATAAATGTAGTTTTAACTTTTCAGTGTGGTTTTTTTTTACGAAATAGAATTGGATTAATGAATGTCGTGGTTTCCGTGCTTACTTAAACTAACAATAAGTGAACATAAATGTTTCTAAAACGGAAATGAAAAGAAAATAACCCCCATGTTATCCTCGCAAAAAATGGAGTGCATAAGAAATACCTTAAACTGGGAGGAGCAGAGGAGGGCTCCTCTGTAAGTAATATTTGCATGAAAAATTTGCACCCACGGGCGTTGAAGTGCGAATATAAACAATGAGAGGGCCAAAGTTCCCGGTTATTATTGTCATCTATCACAATCAGACCCTGAAAAGATGAGCATTCTTTTACGTCCGCCATATTGTCAAGAGATTGGGGAAATATTGACTGCCTTCTGGCATTTGTTGGTTTTGCAATTTTTCGAGTTTTGATGGGAACAAAGTGTATTCCTGGAGGGATAGCGATTCTTCTTACTTAATAGAGAGATTAGAACGTCAAGGGAGATGGCAAGGAACTTCCTCAATTACAACTATTACTTATTACAACTTTGTTGTTTATTAAACTGTGTTGTGTTATTTACTGCACAAAAGGTCAAAACTGCACAGAATATTCGCTTGGTTTAAACATCACCTTGTTTCGAAACGTCCGGAGCACGGCTAGCAACTGAAAAATATTTTGATTTCGATTCAGGTATCCGATTATCTTATCTTATCCGGTATCTTTTACACATTTTTCCAATTATACATTTGTATTACAAAGTCATGCGGTCATATTGGCCACAATTACACTTCAGATGTGATGAAAAACATAGTGTGACATACATGCAGAAAGGAAATTTTAAAGTCTAGACATAGAAACTGAAACTCGTCACCTCGTTTACAATCGTTGACTTACCGCACTTTTATGTTTATTTTAACTGAATAAAGTTACTTGGTGGGATCATAAAACTTTATCAATGTACTTAAGTTATCAGAAGTCTGTAAAACTAACGGTCTGAATGAGATCATACTGCAAAGTTTTGACACTAAAACTAAAACTAGAATTATGTTATCAAAATAACCAAAAACTGCACCGCCGCGGGTTAGTCCGTTTCATGAAAAATTTCGCAGTTTGGTCCAAGTTATGAGCTCAGATTATGGGACAGTATTGTAATGACCTGACGGAAAGATGAATTAATTTTTAAAAGACGGGTTAAAGATGTCCTCAAGTAAGCACTACGTTATAATCTTTAATTTATTATTTTTATTTTTCAATAGGTATTTTTAATCATTACATTCAATAGTTTTTTTTGCTTTACCATCTCAATTTTGTACAACAATCAATTTTCTACTTCCTAACTATGCTGTGTTTACACGTTAAGGGTTACGACCTAGTGCATAACTTTATATTGATTTTTCTGTAATTTCTCTGGTTGTAATCTGTTGTATTTACCTAATAAGTATATAAAATAAAATAAATAAAACGATCGGTCGGTTTCTATACCGAGTTCAGTCAGCTAAGCAGTTTCTTGTAAAAGCTAAGTACGGGTGTGTTATTACTATTAGATATTATGGATACACCGTTCAGTTAGCGCTTTTTTTATTTCACCATCTGCAATCGCCTACTGAGCATCCTGTCCAAATGTCGTTCCTTGAAATGTAGCTACCTACGCCACTGGTAGAATAAAGAAACATTCCAAAGAGTTCGATTTATGGTAGGTTAGGTTTCCATGCAGCTATGCCAAATGGCAATGATATTTATTCCATACTATTTCAGCACAGTGAAATAGGCTGGGATTTCAGTGAAGTGTAACTCAGAGTCAAATAATTTTATTGCAAGTAAGTACAGTCAACCACAAGCTATAAAAATGTATTATACCAAGGGTATTATACAAAAAGAAGGTGTATACCATCTGTCAAAAATCTTCGATTAAATTTTAACCTTATGCCTGCGCAATATGATACATTTCAGATTCTCAAATTTTGACGTTTTGGGTAGGTTGACCTGTGGTCCACGGTACCTTAAAGTACATTTTTACGAAGTCACTTTTTTTAACCTACCGCCGTGAAGTTTGACTTTACTTTTAAGATAGGGAAGTTTGACTTTACTTTTAAGATAGGGAAGTTTGACTTTACTTTTAAGATAGGTTTTTGTGTGACATACCTAACAACCGCTGAAGCCCATAACTCGATTGTTGAATTACACGTCGCGTTTTTCCTTCTCTCTAATTCTGTATGCTCTGTCGTTTCGCCGCATTTATTTTTCTTGGCGGTCTAATTTTCTTTGTTGTCTCAGCCGTTTTGTAACCAAATTCCGCGGAATGAGGTCCGTGGTTGAAATGAAATTGGTATTCGGAATGAATTGGGCTCTATGCAACTAGTTCTTCAAGGTAAGGAGACGTAATGTCATACCAAGAAACAAATGATAAATGGTCCCTGCGGTACTTTAAAAGCCGCCGTTACATCGAAGAGACCTGGCGCGGATGGAATACGGACACGACGTTCGATTTGAACTGTATGCGAACGGCGATAAGGTTCCCTTTTGATTATCAGCAAAATAATAACACCTTCCGCGTCGCTTCTAATTGTTTTCAGCCAAACCCTAATGAACTTTAGAAGCTCGCTATGGACGGTTAAAGAGATCTGAGGGAGGTCTTCTCCCAGGAGTGGGATAGCGTAGGCTAGATAATGATAATAGTGCACTTTTCGTGAATGTTATAGGCGTTTGCATACAGTTCAAAATTCGGTCACGTCCGTGCCGTGTTCGCGGCACGTAACGTAACGATTTTATAAACGTCACGGCCGCTGATTGGTTACCAGCAACGTGTCAGAGTGTGGTTGGTCAATCTACGAAGACTTTGATTTTTCGCACCAATCGTAAATAATGTGAAGAACTAGTGACATGTATAACTTCATCCTCTGCACTGCGTTTTAGTTGGTGCCGTTATCGCTTCCATACATTATAAGCTTGTTTGCTCTACGTAAGTTTCGCGGCCGCTTCCTCGGCCGCCATCTTGATTTTTAATTCGATTTGTGTTGCCGGCTTGTTTCGCACGAATGCTGAATGTTAAACCGTATTCTAATTGGACAACATTGGAATAAATTATTTCACTTATTCGGTGAAAATACTAAATTGTAACTGTTTCTAATATTTCCGTTCTCGTTTGTAGAAACACGTTTCTCTATACTTTTAGATAAATAAGTAATAAATGAGTATAAGGATCTTTATTTACCGAATTGTGATTATAAGGACGAGTACAGGTCCTTATAATCACAATTCGGTACGAAAACAGGTACGAGTCATTTGTGGAACAGTCTACCTGAGGATTTCAGGGGGGCCCCTAACAAGTTGCTGTTCAAAAAGTTTGTCCGTGAGCATCTGCGACGTTCCAGCCAATAAGGTGTTTGTTGATATGCTTGTTATCACATGCATGTTTTATAAGTTTCGTTGTTCATGTATTCATCTGATATATTTTCTCTTTCATATACTCTTTTGTATATGTATATAAATATATGTGTATTTATATTCATTTATATGTATTTATTAATTATGTATGTGAATATGTATTAATTTTTTTAAGAATAAGTTCTTATTCGATGTCATGCCCTACTATTGAAATGCAAGACGGTGCTCTGATTTGATTTTGAGGTATTTATGTGAATAACAACCTACTTCTGGCGTAGATTCTGAATCACCTAAGTAAAAAAAACCTTTAGCTAGAATCTGTAGGGTCGATCTAAATATTTAAAAAGTGCAGACAAGAAATTCGTAAGTCAATTTTTTTGAATGGCTGATGTTTCGGTATATGTGTATTATTCAGTATTTCTAGAAGAAAAGCATAGAAGTGTAGGAACGCGCTATGTAAGGAGATGGAATGACGTAATGTCAGTTGAATGAAAGGGAAAAGGGAAGATCTTCCACCAGGCGGGGTGTTGTGCCTGGTGACCAGATGTGCTGGTCCAACTATGGATGTTTGGAACTCGTATATATACGAAGTCCCAGGAAAATTTCGATAGCGCGTTCTAGGCCGATGTGAGTAGGTACTGTATCGTAGTGGCGCGCGTCGTGCGTCGCCACAGAAGTAACTTTACGTTTCATGTTATGTTTTTATAAGCATTAAGATTTGATAGTGTGGCAATAAAGCATCTTTATCTTTAAAGTATTAAATATTAGAAGTATTGAGACTTAATACTTCTATGAAGACAAGTTATTCATTTACCTGTGATGAAATACCCCGTGATCTGTGCAGAATATATTAGGCAAAGAAGAGATATGATTACAAGATTACTCAGCCATCTGCCACCATCTCCAATCCTTCCACGTCACAGTTCGAACTACCCCCATGCGGAGATGAGCTATTACATCAAGCTATTGTACGAGACATCAGCAAGACGGATGGCGCGGTCACTACATGAATATTTCAAGAGCCGCATTAGGACACGGAAAAATAAATATGTCCGACTTCACTGGACGCATTTGTATATAAATCGTGGTGAACCGCGCGTGTTCGGATTACCAATACTAGGGCAGAGTCCGAAAATATTTATCAGTTAACCGTATATCCATCTCTGTGGATGTTCCACCCTGAATTTTTATTGAAAACTCCGCGAGCGTAGTTTATAAAATGACACGGTTTTTACGAAATATTTATTCGGTGGCGGTTAAGCGTCGTAGATTTAACTGTTGGAGTTTTATTTATATACTCGTACTTACTAGCTAGAGCTTACTACTAGGACGTCGGACTCCCATGCGGGAGGTTAGGGTTCCAAACCATGCAATGTCATGTACTCGTACCAATGAGTTTTTCGGCTTTATCGAAAGATTTACGTACATTTACCGACTGCTCTGACGATGAAGGAAAACATCGTGAGGAAACCTGCACACTCAGATAACCAGTGTGTGAAATGGGGAAGGCAATGGCGAACCGCCCCATTAAATCTGCCAAGAAAGTCGTTCTATGTGATTAATCCTTAGAATAATCACGACCCTCAGCAATGAGGAACACGACTTAGAAGAAGACTTACTAGCTGTTGCGTTTTCCATACTAATTTTTCCCCCACATTTGTGCCCTTTTAAGTAGAATTTTAAAAACGTCTGTCTATATCCTAGATGTCAATCTGGACTTATTTAAATATATCCGTGAAACCTCCACCCAAATCCGTTTAGTAGTTTTTACGTAAAGTGCGTTCAAACAGACACAAACCTTTTTACGATTTTATATACGAGTATGTAGATTAAGAGGACAAGCATACAAGTTAACTGAATGTACATTGTACATTTCGGTCGTGTACGTATTGAGCTTCTGTATGCAACAGATGATATTTTTTTGTGGTTTCAGAGCTGGTCCCATAGTGAAAGTTGTTCAGTTTTGAAAGAAAGAAAGAAAGAATACTATTGGCAATAGGCAGCTGGCTCAGCTAATGCTTGAGTGAATACACTAGTGTGTAAAACAAACATCGCTGATTATTGATTTTATTGATTTTGGATACTGAACACCCCTTTTTGGCTCTATATGGGCTTTTTGTTACACCATGTATAGCACATTGAACGCCTACTAAAACATGTTCCATGTCTACAATTCATCTCACATACCTAAATGACGTTAATGGCCCTACAAATGTCCGGAACCCTAAACCCACTTCATAAAACCTCAATCCGTTGAGAGGCTATCCTTATGAATAGGAACTCGGCTGCACGACAGCCGACAGGGGCCCAAATCTACTATTTTTTCAAATAAGTATCGATTACGTTTTCGTATCGATCCTACTTTAATAAAAAAACGCATTCTGCCAACACCACGTTTATTTTTATTTTTTATTTATTTTTTATGTTAACATATGAGAAGACCGGATCGTTGACTTAACTGAAATTTAATCGAACGGTTCTTAACTAGGAGTATGTGATACACAAGCTGGAGAACACCGACACATACCTCTATGTCGTGTTTCTGAGGAAACGGCCGCCTATGCAGTGTCACACTGCCCAGCAGTGGCAGATCAACGGGCACAACTCTTTGACAAACCAAGGACGCTCCATGAAGTTTGTGAATGTCTTGAGAGAGTTCTGAGTTTCTGGTCGGAACTGTGTCGGCATAGTTAATCCAAGATACCTGCACGCATAAAGGACCACCTGCGAAATTAGGAGCCCTACAACCTAACCTATATAGGCGTATGCGAAAAACGGCAAATCGCTGCAATTTAGTTCCTATATTGACTATTGAGAGACCGTAGAATCGAGCCCCATCATGGAATATTTCCAACCTCTGAATACATTACGCCCAAAGGTTTCGTTCAGCTCAATTAATGGCTGCTTATCACGAAACTGTGGAACTTTTTTTCCTTTCTTAATAATATAGTTGTGAAGTATGCAAAGTTGCTGCCGTGACGAATGTTTTATGTGTGTATAGTCTTTAGGAAATTGTATATTCAATGTAAGATGATGAATGAAAATGATAACCAACAGAGGTAAACACTACGTTTTATTGGTAACATTTAAAAAGATTGAGGTATTTAAAGGCTGTTGATGAAAATTTATGAAGAACCAATGTTACAATAAACAAATGTCTTTCAATCTTCTTAACCGTATTCCTCATTGATGAAAAATAACAACATACGACTTACTTGGTAGATTTAATAAGATGGTTTGCCATTTCCTACCCCATTTCACACACTGGTTATCTCAGTATGCAGGTTTCCTCGTGAGGTTTTCCTTCACCGTTTGAGAGTCAGTAAATAATGTCTTTTGAAAAAAAAAACGAATACTCATTGGTAAGTTCATGACATTGCATGCATTCGAACCGATAACCGGCATGGGAGTTCAGTGTGCTATGCCCTACGCCACCGATGCTTTGTCATTCAATACAATTCAGAAAATAACCGTTTTGGTAACGAAGGTACGAACGCAAACTATTTTTTATTCATCCAAGGTTTTGGTATTTAGTTCATTTCCTCTGCCCGAAGGTTGCCTGGAAGAGATCGCTCTTAGCGATAAGGTCGCCTAAATTGTACTTCACTATTTTCTTTTCAATCTCATGTTTGTGCAATAAAGTGTATTTTACTTTACTGTAACCTCCTCGTAAAAGAAAAAAAACATTAAAAAGGCAACACCATGTTATGATACCTTAGTCGTATAATTTATAAGAGCAAGATATTCTACGAAAAGAACACCTTTCGCCCTCTTAGAGTCTACAGAATAACAAAATCGCTAATCCTTCTGAAACATCCTATATTTCTCACTGAGGTCAACAGTGAGAACTAGGGGTGTACCATAAATCGCACCGACCACGATACGGGGACTTACCTAAATTTCCTTAAGTGCGCACTAACGAGTTACCAGCTAATATCGCGCGGTTTATGGAGTGCCGACATGCGAAATGTATTTGCATTTGTTTGTTTCTTGCATTTAATTGTTTTGTTGTTAATTTTGGTTCGTGGAGGAGTTATTGCGAGGTGCTTTAAGCTTAGACCTGCCTTCTAAGAATTTATTTTGAAAGCTAGTACGTTTCAGATAAAAAAAACCTTGCCATATTGTGGAATTTAATGGTACTATTTTTTGAATAGCGAACTACATAACTCAGATTATAAAACTACCAATGGCGCCCAGTCAGCCCTTGATTTTTTTTATATATTCCTGGTCAAGGTATAATGTATTTTACAAATATTAGAGTTACTAAAAATAGAAATAAATTAATTTTGATTTCTTTCATTTTGGTCTTTCTATAGGAAGAAAATTGTATACAACCTGCCACAAAAGTTTGTAACAATTTAACTCCCTCGTAATACAGTAAACATTCTAACTTGTGCCGAGTACCGTGCAATGACGTCAATAATAATAAGTATAACAGAACCTAATAAAGAATAACGATACTCCGTAAACATAATCTTGTTGCCTCCGATGCGGAATGAAAGTTCCGTGTTCCGTTATTTCAGTAAATATTGTAATATTCGATATCAAAGGAAATAGGCAGCCATTTTGGACGATGAATACAGAGCAATCAATTCGTCAGGCGCAATGCGTTTATTTTGCATGCTTAAAGCAAGATTTATGATGATATGCCGCGGAATTACCTGAAAAAGGTGGAGTTATGTTTCATTTCAATTTCGTACAATTATATACCCACTTTTATTTCATTCCATTTATGCGTTGATTCCTATAGTATTTACAACGTAATGAATGCTATATTTAGAACTATAATCTCAATATTTAGAATAGGAAAAAAAGGAAATTGAAAATTGATTATGTTATAAACACATACAACACATTTTTTATTTTTTATTTGTGCAATAAAGTTTGAATGAATTTGAATTTTCTGAATTTGCCGACACTGAAACAGCGACGAGATAGAGGCGACCTTATAGAGACTTACAAAATTCTAAACAATTATTATAACACTGATGAACTGAAAAATTTATTTATATTGAACTTGAAAGAGCACTCAAGAAGACACTGCACACAACTAGTACGGAACACGGCCAACACACTGCCAAAACATTATCTCCTATTCGACCGGGTAGTCATCCCTTAGAACGGCCTACCTGAGCAAGTTGTGAATGCTGAAACTATAAACCAATTTAAGAACAGATTAGACAGCCACTTACGAAATGTGAAGAAACAGGCTAACCAGCATTAGCTGCCTGCCTGCTAATCCAATAATAATAATAATAATAAAGTGTATTTTACTTTACTTTACTTTACAACACTTACACAAAGAACTAAAATAAATAAAACCTAACTAAACTATAAGTAGTGTGGGACGCCCCCCTGCTAGATGGAGCGACGATCTGCGCAAGGTGGCTGGCAGCGACTGGATGAGAAGAGCCGAAGATCGGGCTCAATGGCGCGCCCTGGGAGAGGCCTATGTCCAGCAGTGGACTAGAATAGGCTGCTGATGAAACTATAAGACTAGGTCCCCGGAATGTGGCATAGTCCCCAGGACGCTGGCTACGTTTCTTCGCTGTATGGCAACAATTTAGAGCCTGTGGTGACACCGTTGAGTCAATGGAACACTTGCTGTGCGAATGTGACTCGCTGGCTGGAAGGCGTATGAGTCTTCTGGGGGTAGCCTACCCGAAACCAGAAGACTATAGGCTCCTTCCTGTAAGCTGTACAGCGTCCTTGATGCAAAGCATCTTTAAGGAACAGGAAGGAGACTAAGGTAAGGGGTGAGCACAAAAGATCCCTGAAGGTCGAAGTGCCTCTGGGGTTATCCCTGGCCCCCTGTCATAAGATAAGATAAGATGGCGACAATTGAAAATTGTAACACTTCTTTTTTCTATATAATTCTATTTAATTTGACCACTCTTTTAGCTATTTCTACTGCAAAATCATTGCCGTGTTTCGGTTTGAATCTGTATCTTGACTCTATCAAGGTGGCCAGTTTGCTGGTCTACTACTGGTTGCCCTTATACAATAAAAAATATCATCTACATGTCACAATGTATTTTTATGACGTCACATTTATTCAGTTAGCAACTGGGCGAGTTTAGCTTTAGGCGAAGAAGATGAAACGTTACACTTATCTAGATTCATCCGAGATCATCAATCTTGCGGTATCCAGGATGCCTAGTCGTCTCCCGTTACCGCATCTGTCGTCCATCTGTCTTACCTATAGAAGCTGTTTTGGATACAAAAATAGTAAATAATGTCCTGCACAATGGAACAGAATAAACAAGATTTTTTTTATTGTTTACGGAGAGCAGACGAGCAAAAGGGGCAACTGATGGCAAGTGTTCAGTGTCCTTCGACATCTCACCTAACTTTAGGTAAAAGGTAGAAGTGGGTAAAATGGTGGTAGTACCATAAACCCCAGGCTGACTGCACCTCAGTGCAGTTAAAAAATATTACTAAAATAATTTTCGAAGTGGTAAAACTCTTCTTACCACTTCCAAAGTTATTGTAGTATATTTTTTTTCATTCAATCTAAATCAGCTTTTGATGGTGAGCAAGCTTTTGTAACAATAGTAGTCCGGTTGTTAGTACTAGAAAGTAGTAAGTATTCAGAAGAAAACTTTGACTTTATTTCCTAAATGGAAGTTATTATGGTTTTTTTTTTCATGATGTATAATACAGGAAATAGATAATCTACAATGTATTAATACTGCATCCGCAATAATAATCCAGTGTACATTCAGTAGTGGCTGCAGTGCATTATGGCTAGGAGCGACTCGTTTAAAAAAGGAGGCAACTTTACGTTACCGCTGTCAATAAAATCATAGACATAGACAATAGACATTAGAAAATATTATCTACCAAATATCTGGAGCTCAAAACTCAAAACAGTGGTAAGAATCCCGTGTCTACTATAGTAAGGAAAGGGAACGAGGCAATGTCTTCCGGTGTACGTAACTAAGCGGGCTGCTTCAAGAACTCAGATGATTTTCCTAAGTTCATGAAAGACCCATCCACAGTGGATGCGGCGGGCGGAGAGCGCCCGCGGCGCGGCGCCCTTTGATCCGTCATGGCTGCATCTAATTCTGCACACTGGGTCACCTTTGCCCCGCTTTTTCATTTATCATCATGTTACGTCAAACGAAGACGTTTGTTCTTGTTTAAGAGACTCGAGTTTGTTCTTGACTTCCTCTTGTTCTTAGTTCTTAGTCTAATTCATGCTGGCTTGGATTTACACGTCATTAATTTTTAGGGTTCTTTATTTTACGAGAATAATGAGATGAGTGCAGACGACCAATCGTCACTCAGAGGAAATCTGAGTGACGATTTAGCAACAAAATATTCTCCGTTATTCTTCAAATTTCCAAAATATAAATACATGTCAGAGTTACTAAGTTATTTTCTTTAAAAAAATGTAAAGTTTTCGAAGGCGTGTGAAATTCACTGATGATGATAATAAAGCAAACTTTAGACCATTCGCTGATATAATAATAGGCATTTAGTGTATAGTGGTCATGCTGTATTCACTCAATGAAGGAGAGAATATTGGTAATGTAAAATAAAATTAAACAAAATTTGTTTAATGCCATAGTTGCAATTTTTGATAATATTGAAATATTACATACATCCTTATATTTTGCATACAATTGGATAGGTATAGATACTTCGATTCACTTATTGCAAGAAGAAAACATCATTATGTCGCTGCGACGAATTACAACAGTGAACTAGAACTGGTAGAGAATAGTTCCTCATATTACATTACACGTACAGCCTTATATCAAGCAAGACGATTCAAATAAAGCAGAACGTAGCAAAAGCGAGACGTTTTCCTAAAAATAATAACCCTGCTTCTGGCCACATGTCGACCTAATACCGACCGACGCGCGGTCGTAAAAAATAAGAAAAGACCCCGCAAAATACTCTCTATTACATCCCGGTGTATGGCGGAAAAATTGGAAATACATTTGTCGGGGAGGATATCGGACTGCGTATGGCCCGATAGGAATCAGCCGTGATATCATTTCGCATAGCGAGAGACAGTTCGCGCGTTCGATTTAGAATGAGACAGCCGAGATTCGTTTTTCGAATAAGGAATTTGGAGGTGGAACTACAGACGTCAGAATAGGCATATGTGTAAGAGCAGACTTAACATTGACATATATTTTTATGTTTTGACAATGCCTAATACCTTGATCAGCTAATTACTGTAATTATTATTATTATTTTCTGACAATGCCCATTTACAGCAGCTATAAGTTATAAATTATGATTACTTTTCGTCTTATTATGATTTTATTGGATGTAATGACCTATTCCAAATATTTGAAGCTCTTGCAGCTTTGGAAGTTTGGTATATTTCAATTAGTATAGTAGTAAAATGTAACTTAATGTCGCGGAGGGAAAAGGATATCGAGTGTGAGTGAGATGTACTCAGTGCAAATAAAATCATGTTCAGTCTGCTTGGTTAAAAGATCTTTGGGTGAACTCGGTTAGCCTAACTTTGTCACGGAAAGGTGTCAACTTCGAACAAAGGTATATATAAAATCTGATGTTTGTGACCCAGTCGAAGATAGGTTCCAATTTTGCGGTGCCCTCGAGGTGTTTGGAAGAAATATCAAGGTATGCTTACCATATCTGATGTTGTAAACTAGTAATAATACAAGTATTCCTGTTTTGCGGCGGAAATAGGTAAAGGGATTGTATCTCCCCAAGCTGACTCTACTCCTGAGTTACAACACACTCATTACTTAATTCTGTTAAAAATATCAAATCCTTTGCAATGAATTCCAACTTGCTGAAAATCTTCTCGAATTTCTTGCCATATAATGTCAAGACGTTCTATCACAAACTCCAATGAATAAACATTGCTGAATAGAGATAGTTGTCGCACATAAACGGCGATGTGTTACGTCGCATATAATAGAATGGGGATTCCTTAAATGTAAAACGTTCTACCGCTCCGAGAGCCGATGAAACCCCTATAAAAATGTTAGTCTTATATAGAGCGGGGCTTGTTTTGTGGCCGAAACCGAAACGGCAATGGAATCTGGTTTTGTTACGTTTTTGTATTGTACACAATATTTTGTGTTGTTATATTTTAATTAACAATGAGTCTGTTTCTGGACGTAAGTATTTTAAAATTGTTTATTTATATTCACAAAAACCAAAGCCCTCACTGAGTAGTGGCCAAAGGCGGGGAAAAGAGGAGAAAGTCGCCCAGCAGCTAGATGGGCGGATGACATCATCAAAGTCGCATCGAAGACCTGGATGTGACTAGCACAGGATCGTATAGACACAAAAGAGAGGAGGCTTATACCCTGCAGTGGTAACGACATGGGCTGATGATGATGATGTCTTGTGATGAAGTATTCCGAGGTTGGTGAGCTTGGACCGAATTTATCTATAAGTTGTTTGGCGGAGGAAATTTTTCCGATAAACGTTTTCATATTTAAGTACAAAAGATCTGCACTGCAGGAAAATAAATATTTTTCTTGTTGTTCTGGACGCTTGTTGTTGTAATTGACGCGATGTTGTAATTAAATTCGCATGTTTAAAATATCAATTGACGTTTTTTGGCTGAAACCAAATATTTTATCGATTTTTGTCAAACCCTACACTCAGTTCTTCTTTCATTACACTTCGGTACGCGGCTGTGAAATTCACACATGCGAATATAGACTCTAAAATGGACACATTGGATCGGTTTTTCTTCTGTAATGTAAACACGATATTTATTCGGTGGAACGTCCGATCTATTCGTTGAGAATAGCCTGTTTTCTGTGTTTTACTTTGTTTGTAACACCGAGCGTTGTGATTGCAATAGTTTTTAGATAAATAACGGTTTTTCAAATCAACGCTATATTCAATAATAAAGAAAGAAAAACATTTATTTAGCATTGCATACATAATTAAACTTAAAAATATTTGAAATTAAAAAAACAATGCAATATTAAAAGGACACATGCTCAGCGTGTACTGCGGTCCGAACGGTACGGCAGAACCGCAGCGCTGGTTTTCAGCTGTGCCAGGACGAAAGGCATCGCGGGCGAAACGGCAGTCAGGGACGAAAACAAAAATATATTAAAAGTATAAATAAATAATTAATGACAATGTTGAGCTATTAAATACAGTACCATGTTGTTTCTTGCGCCACTTTTCTTTCAGCTATAGCACCTTACGAAGCCGTGGTAGAGTAAAAAAAGAGTGACTTTGTAAAAATTTACTTTTTTTTATTGACTACTAAACCCGCATTTGACCTCGATCTCGCCTGATGGTAAGCGACGATGAGGTCGACGATGGAGCATGCGGGTCCAGTAAATGCCTATTCACTCTGGCCTTGAAGATCCCAAGGTAGTAGGTTTCGGGAAATACAGACGCCGGCTGTTCTTTAACTTAAGATCTTACAGTAAAAAAAAACTTTTAACATTTACAATTTGACAATAATACGTCTAAAAGTTCACTCCAGTTCACTTAATTTAAAGTAATGGAAGACTTTAGAATACCTGATGGTTACATAAATACATCAGAATAACTCTAAGCAGTATATGAGCACCAGAGTCACCTGACGCTAGTTGGTCACCGTCACCCGTAGATATATCACCTCACTATAATGTACTCGTATTAGAGGGTTTTGATGATGATGGAGTGCCTAATATAGGCACACTACGCTGGCTCTTTTAACCCTACAGCGAAGTATCCTAACTTCTGGGAATTCGGGTTTGATCCATAATCGGGATAATGCTTGTACCCAAAGTATAAAGTACAGGCATAGGTGTTAGTAGGTACTTTTCCGATAATGGTTTTACTTTGTAATGGTTATTATTATTATTAGTGTTGTCTTTGGATCTATATACACCGACAGTATTAAAAACATTGGACCGGAAAAAGATCATTGACCGTAAAAATAAGTTTGAATTCTGTTCCTATTATTAATTTTCAAAAATTACTGTATCGCGCATTTAATTAGCGCATAATTTAACTAGACTTGACGTAGTATCACAAAATATAAAGGAAAAATATTTTTCAATCAAGATCTATTATGGCTCCCTCCCATCTCCAGAGTACGTGCAGGAAGGGTGGCACAGCGGCTGAAGCGGCTTATATTCAGGGATATCGGCAACCAGTACAACTTTGTTGCATTTGGTGTTGAGACCATGGCCTTGGACCTTGGGGTCCTGGAGCACGGTCACTGTTCAGAAAGCCGTCCAACCAAACCAAGGTAGTTGATGGCAGTAATCTCACTCAAAGGATCAGCATAGCGATATCTTGCTGTAACATTACGTACCTGTTTATTTTGTTCAATAAAACCTTTTTTTTTTAATCGATGTTTAGACCCAAAAATCCCATTCCCCTCCAAATGGATATTGTTGTTTCAATATCCGTCGTACCTACTGGACTGAGTGAAAAAAAAATCCACTCTACGTGATAGCTGGTAGGAAATATAGGACTAGTGGACCAGCCCTAAATTACGAAACTTTCTCAAATCCTGGAAAAAAAACCGAAATAGTAAAAAACATGTGTGATTAGTCGAGAAAACGACACAAAGTGTATTTAAACAGAAAATAAAATTAATGGGAAAACATTTACTAAATTTATTTACGTTCGCACGAACTAGCCCAGTATTACACTGGGCGCTTTGTTATTTCCCTTGACAGCAATACTATTGCATCCACCAATCTCACGTGAACTCCTTGCGCGGTTCTCTCGCGAAGAAACACGAATAAATAGTACGTTATGGTAATATCGGTGGGGTCAAGTAAGAGTGGCTGATACAAGGGTCCGGTCGCTTACCCCACAGGGTAGTAATTTGCACCTGTAGTCACAGATATTATGTGAGAAATTTTGGACTACTTGAATATAGGGTGAGATAAAATGGGAATTGTTTTGGCTGTTGAGTTTATGTCGGGTTTGCTGCAGCAAAATTACACACACTACTGAACTGCCTTTTATATTATACTACTGACATTTATATTATAATTAATTAAAGACCTAAGTTTATTGTTAATTCTTATGTAAGAGGTGATGGTTTATTCAAAATAAAGTGATACTAAGATACATGCTTAAGCAAAAATTACAAAATACCTAACAATTTATGAAAATAAACTTTTCGATGTTTATGTTATACTTATTAATAGATTTGAATTGTATTCAAACTAGAAATTATACTGGCTTACTTCTAAATTAACTTCTAATTCTTCTTAGTTGATAATTAATTGTAATTTACTTACGAATGTGATTTGTATTCAAGCGTAATTACAACACTGTACATGTGGACACTGGGCAGTGTGCACTGTCTGTCGAGTCTTCACAGCAATAACAAATAATAAAATACAGTCCACTTTTAGAAGCAGAGAGGTTTGACAGATCGTGCATATTCTCCGATGTCCAACTGTATCATAACATTAGCTTTTTTATAATATAATATGTCCTGTGTCTGTGCCAGAACGAGAGAAAAATCATTATATGTTAATATATTTGGCCGGGGAGTTATGTGCGAAACGCAGCATAGATTATAAATATTATGGTAAAACTAAACGCACACGTCAAATCTTCCCTCTCGTTCTGGCACATACAAACTAGGCATCGCTCTGTGTTTTTTGTGATCATCATAGGGAACAGTGCAATAAAAACTAAATAATTAATTTAAAATGAATTTTTAATTAGGTTCACTAAAATAAATGTAGCCATATCCTACACTATAACTATTTTACAAGTAAAAGACCTGGCCCAGGTCGCTCCCTGCTGGGAGTGTCCCGAGGAGGCTGGCGGCGTCGCCCCGCTGTATAGCGAGACTTATACGCTAAGCAAAGTAGAGGCCAGCCTTCTGGTCCCGGGATGTCTCTACGAGGCGCTTGGCTATTTCAAATTCTTATATATTTTTTAAAATTGAGACATGTCAGTAAAAATTTTGATGTTTTTGTTTTGTTACCTTTATTATTATTTTGCTAATTTATTATGATTGATTATTTTATTGATTATAATTTATGATTGATTGATTTATTAATTGAACAAAAATTTGTACGCTTTCTGGTACAATGGTGATACTGAAACACAATGTAACATCTGCATTACGCATATTTACAAATAAATGATAGTACTATTTCTATTTCTGCTACTGGAACCGGCTGGACTAACCATAATGTAAAAAACTTTAAACTGAGTTTAAAATTTTAACTTTAGTTTTAGTAACTTTGGTGCAGGGATACCGCGATATATTATCCTAGTGCGGAGTCCGAATGCAATTTGTTAACTTTTAAGTAAATACAGTTTTTTTTTATATATTTCTGTATACAATTATTATAATATCTACATTTAAAGTGGTATCTAGTTATACTTAGTGGTAAGTATGTTTTTTTAAAACTCAATTCCTTGAAATTAATAAAAACAACCTATTACGCCTTTAGCACGCTGCAGCGATTAAACCATAAAATATATTTTTCAGTTTTCTAGATTTCTATGGTTTCTGTCAAAATCGCTGCAGTGTGCTAAACGCGTAAAATATAAAAGTAAAAAAAAGTAAAATAAACTATAGTTTTTAAAAAATATTAAAGGGAAGCAGACGAGCAGATAGCCCAACTGATGGTAGGTAATAGGTCACCGTCGCCCATCCTCACTAAAATATTGTAAGAGAGTTTTCGATGCGTTGCTAACCTTGAGGACTTGGATGGAGTGCCTCATGTGCCGATAATTACGCTGGGTCTCTTACCATGCAAAGCATCGCTGCTTTGCGGCAGAAATAGGTAAAGTATTTGAAACAAAAAAATATTCTGAAAGTATGTAAAAATATTCACAATTATTATTATTCGTTCGATCATACGTTACTCAACAGAATATCACATTTTATTCCTCGAATTAACCATTAAATTATTTTAAATCTCGTTCAACTCATATATTTTCGTTACATAAAATATTATACAAGGAATTGGAAACTGTCCAGCGACCGATCCTAAATAAATACCCATTCAATCACTGGTGAAATGTTTAATTTTGCAATGCTGGATTACATTGCAATACATCATTATGATACGGATTTTATCTTTAATCCCATGACAGTAATAAACCTAGGCTTATTAACTTTGTAACGACACAGCGCTGATGGCGTAGTAGCTAATACTTCGGACTTCCACACGGATGGTCCCGGTTTGAAATCATATACGTACGCACCTACCTACTGAATGCGTGACTGTGGAAAAATAACTGTTCATAGAATCGAATCTAGAGTTATATTGAGGAAAAGGGATAGCATGTATTTTAATGAAGACTTGACTTTAATAATGTTACGTGCAACTGACGGCTAGATTTTTTTATTTTTTTTTAATTACCAGTCAGACGTGCCACCTGATGGTAAGTAGTCACTGTCGCCTAGTGACACGTGCAATACCAGGGATATTGCACGTGTGTTGCCGGCCGTGGAGGGAGAGGACTTTTTTAACGTTCTTTTTGAAGCATCCCATGTCGTAGCGCTGCGGGAAAACGTCGGGTGGAAGAGAGTTCCATATTTTACAGGTGCGTGGCAGAAACGCTAGTGTAAAACGGGTCGTGGTAGACATCCAAGGCTCCAGAAAGTGCGAGTGAAAATTGAGCCGCCGACGAGGGGTGCGATTCAAGAAAGTAGACGACGGCACCAAATCAAAGAGTTCTGAAGAGCACTTCCCATTATATACGCGATAGAAGACGAAGAGAGAGCCAATATCTCTACCACAACAGGACCACTAAAGGATCTTAATCCAGCATCTAAGGTCAGTGAGGGTAGTGCCCTTTTACCTTTTCAGTTGCTCAACAATGCTTTCATTACTGTATTCCGTTTGGAAGAGTAAGAGAGCCTCCTTATAATTACCGGCCCACGATGTCTAAGCATAGAGGACTTGAACAGAACTCCATGACCTCAAGGAGCAGCGCATAACACCTCTAATAACATTATAATGAGCTGAGAAAACTAAAGAAACTTTTTTAAATTTTGAACAGGAAGTAAAGGGAGGGTAAAATGTTTTATGTTTAATATTTTTAATGAACCCTTTTTTAGGCAATCCAAACTTAAAGCAAAGAAATCACACGCCAGTGTGCACCAAAGTATGGCACAAAATAAAACTCCTCCAACTAATTAACTGGCTTCGAAACCCTTCCTTTGTACACCGTATAATTTGGCCTCAAGTATTCTATGATACTAGAACCGTCCAAAAACTTCTAATATTCAACCCTTGCTCTAAGGTTTTAGGTTCAAAATGCGACCTCTAGTTTTTTATTCTTGAAACTTTATTTTGATCCGGCACTTATTTTGGTTTCAGACATTCTTTACCAAGTTAAGTAAGTAAGTGTTATAAGTTAGACGCGTAGTCTGTTTGTCTGTATGTCTGTGGCATCATAACTCAACAACCGATGATCCAATTTAGACACGGATTATTTTTTTAACAGATAATTTTCTCGAGAGAATTCTTAGCTATATCTGCAAAAAGGATCAGAGATTTAAGTACTTATATATCTTTGATGAGATCTCTGGAACGGTAACAGTTAGGTTGTTCGCGTTTGAGCTGCGCCGGTGGTCTAGTGGCAGGACGTCGGACTCCCATGCTGAGTTTGAGTTTTTCGGATTTTTTCGATGACTTACGTACATTTATCGACTGCTGTAACAGTAAAGGAAAACATCGTGAAGAAACCTGCATGTCTGAAAAAATTAAAAATTTCCAAAGGTATGTGAAATCCACCAATCAGCACTGGGCCCGCTCGGTGGATCATGGCCCGTACCTCCTTCTACAAGGGGGGCCTGTGCCCCAATAGGCTGATGATGATGTTTAGGACCATAGTGTCCTTCTCACATCTGATGTGACCTGATGATGACCAGCAAAAATAACAGGATCTCCAGAATGGGAATAAAGCAGTTTATTTTGCTTTAAAAGATGGTTCTAATTATAGCTTTATACATTATACATACTAGAAAATGCAAATGAATTTTATGTTCCCATCTTCTATTTATTGAAAAGGAACACTTTATACTTAACACTAAATAAGCAGCTGTTTTGACGACCGTCACATAACACAGTTTATCCGACCAACTTACTTGACTAAGCAATAACGCGACCAAGTAACAGATGTCACAGCACTAATCCTATAAGTAAATATGGACATTATTGCGTTAATATTGCCTCGTATTATCCAAGTTTGTCGGGGGAAGTTTCAGCTGAGCCATATAAACTTACTTTGGTGCCGGTGAATGTGTATACGAGTAGTTGGAAGTAAACAGGATAAAAACTAGAGAAGGATCGTTATAACGGGGATGTAGTTTTGACATCCTAAATTAAAGTAAAGTAAAGTAAAATACACTTTAGAAAACAACAAACAAGAGATAGAGAAGGAAATAGTTAAATACAATTTAGGCGGCCTTATCGCTAAGAGCGATTTCTTCGAATTAAGTAAGTATACTCAATCCATCTTCTTAGATCTGTAATTGGCGTGTAGAACAAAGGTCAAAATTAAAAAATAAAAGACATAAAGACACTACATCGCCTCGTCTGAACAAAAGAATGCACTTAGCTTGTCGACAGCAGGTCTTGCATTTTGCTGTAGTAACTTCTTTTGTTTTATGAGGCGAAGTGATCAAGTATACGATAACCAAAGTGTTAAAAGCGATGCTAGAATAGGATACTTTCCAAGTAAGAAATGTTAAATACTGTTCTTAAAAATTAAGTAATAGACGTAAATTGATGGTCAAATGTGAAAATAGAATTAATATTCGTTGAAAAAAATTATAGCTACATGCAATTAAAAATCAGACGATAGAAAGAAACGGCAATAGAGAATTATGACGTCACTGTGCTGTTGCGCCGTACAAGCAGGTCCTGGCTACATATAAAGAACTGTTTTGCTGAAAAGGGACAGAGCATCTCTCCAGTACTAACTTTAACCATCAATATCTCTGATGTTAGTTGAGATATCGAAAAATGAATTTCAGATCCTTCTTCAGGATGTTCATGTAAGTTGATTGATGGAATAATATTGGGACATAATTTTATTCATCTTATTCAATCACAAAGATATCAAAAGCCGGGGCAGAGGATTATGACAAATATACAGAGCCCCCAACGCCGAGCATCTGACTGCGAATGACTGTAGAGGAGGCAGGAGAAGCACGCTTCTCCTGCTTCTTCGCAGAGAACGGAGCACCACGAAACTCTGTCTTGGCACGCCACAGACAGACAGACAGAGATTCATGGTGGTCCGTTCTCTCTGCCTACCCCGTAAGGGACATAGCGTGAGGTATGTATGTAGTTCCTTCAACATAAAACTTCAACTTTAAAGAAATATTTTCCACTCACAACGCACGCCAGTAGTTTAGCTAAACTGCTCGCAACGTAATTTTACAGCACATTTACCTACGTTAACCTACTTGCGGGTTGGCTTAGGTTATATTAGGTTGGTTGTGTTTTCTTCTATTTTCATCTTGGCGTACTACACCATTTATTTCCCGGCTATTTCTTGACTTATCGTCGTGTCGGTTGCAGGATGCTTTAATTTTAAAATGATATACTTATCTCCCTTTATGCCATAGTTCTGGGAAATAAATAGCGCCATCTTTAAGTTTGAGAACATCATCATCATCATCATCAGCCTAAACTAGTCCACTGCTGGACATAGGCCTCTCCCAGGGCGCGCCATTGAACCCGATTTTCGGCTCTTCTCATCCAGTCGCTGCCAGCCACCTTGCGCAGATCATCGCTCCATCTAGCAGGGGGGCGTCCCACACTACGTTTGCCCAAACGCGGTCTCCATTTCAGAACTCGTCTACCCCAGCGGTTGTCGGTTCTGCGACAGATGTGACCGGCCCACTGCCACTTCAGCTTGCTAATATTATGAGCTATGTCGATAACTTTTGTTCTATGCCGGATCTCCTCATTTCGGATTCGATCCAGCAGAGATACTCCGAGCATAGCTCTTTCCATAGCACGCTGAGCGACTTTCAATTTGTGAACCAATCACCGCATCATCATCGCACCGTCTGTGTCCACGTTTCGGCTCCGTAGCTCATTACTGGTAGGACGCACTGGTTAAAGACTCTTGTTGTAAAGTTTGAGAACGCTTTGTATAAATCAGTAATTTTATTTTATCTGGTCATTTCGTCGCTTGTGAGGAACCAAAGACGGATCTTATGTAAAAAGGGTTATTATAAAATGAATGACTACTCAAATGATAAAGAGGCTTGGTACTAATTTCAGCGTCAAGCTCTGAACATTGTGTACATATAATATATGATTGTATTCATAATTATGGTAAGATATATTTATTTCAAAAAATGTGCTGCTGAAAGTTTCTTGAGCCGCTTCTTTTCTTTAGTACCTTACGAAGCGGTAGTAGAGAAAAAATGTAAATAAAAGAAAAATAATAATTTTGATTTGACCAAATAAGCTATTAGGCGGTTATACTCATTTATGTCTCTTAGGGTATTAGTTTAGGTTATTAGTTTATGAAGAATACGCAAACTTTTGCGCGGCGGTTGGGTACATTGCCTGCCGACCACGTTCATGACCTTTGTATCAGTATATCTTCTCAGATTCGTCAGCACTTCAATGACGTCTTCGATATTGTAGGTGTTTATATCAGTAATACGGTAGTCACTTACCATCAGCACCGGTTTGTTAGCGGAACCTATAGTATAAAACGAAACCAAATATCTCTCTGCTTTCTCTACTTTCATTCTGCACGTAACTCCTACAATTTAACTTCCCTTTTTTAGAGGCAAAGAGACAAAAATGAAGAAACACAACTGTAACCAAACTACCCCTATTTCAGTAAGCAGCGTAGTGTTAGAATCGATCCACGTTAGCCGCTATACGTGCTGCACGTGCAACACGCCAAATAAATTACCCTCAACACTGAATTTTCCCAGTACATTTTTCCAATACTCGGATGTAGCACTTTATTTTCCCATCCTATTTATATTTCCGATGATAACTTGATTTGTTCTCAGGAATAGAGGAAGCTGTATGGGTGCTATTTTATTACATGCAAATTCAATTGTAACACTTTACCCAAAAAATAAACGTCAATCTCATTATATAAATTTTCCATACAAAAACCTACATCGCATTACATTGATACCTACTTACTTACTTACTCCGCTGGCGCAGCGACCCTAAGTGGATCTTGGCCTCCGATACCAAAGAGCGCCATCGCTCTCTCTCCTGCACAGTCTCGAGCCAGTCAGGCGCCCGGAGCTCCCGCAGATCCTTCTCCACTTCATCGCGCCAGCGGTATCTGGGACGTCCGACCGGACGTCGTCCGTTAGGGCGTCCCACATACGCTCGTTTAACTGCCCGATCCTCCCCCATCCTAGTGATGTGTCCGAGCCATCGGAGTCGAGCCGCTTTCGTCTCTCCTATAATGTTCGGCTCGTTCACCATCTCTTCTATCTCCCTATTCTTTCTCATCCTCCACCCTCCATCTTCCTTCTTGGCTGGTCCCAGAATCTTCCTCAATATCCTCCTCTCGGTCACCAAGAGTCTGTTTTCTTCCTTAAAGGTTAGTGTCCAAATGTCGCATCCATACATCAAGATCGGTCTGATGACAGTTTTGTTGATCCGGATCTTGGTATTTCTGCTCAGTAACTTGGACACCAGAGCCTTGTGCAGGGCTGCGGCGCATCTCAAGGCGTTTTGAGTTCGGATATTGATTTCCTTTTCTCTTGTGTTGGTATCGGTTACTGTACTATGATACGAAAGATTATTTTCTGTAGGTAAATAAAATAAAACATACAAAGCTATCAATGTACAATAAAGTACAAAAAAAATATTTTGGCAATGAATTTACATTATTCCGTTCAATTATTTTATTATTTCATCAAATCAACAGCAATGTAAAATGCAGTGATTTCCCAATCGACGCAGAGGCCTAAGCAATGGTTGTAACCTGCAGTAATTACTGCAGGTTCAGGAACAAACGTTAATATGAAAAGAGTTAACACCAAAAAATAAGTATTAGAGGAATTTTTAATGGCAATTAGTGTAGTCGTCAAGCAATGACATTTTTGTTTACCTTACCAATATTATAAATTGAAAAAAAAACCGTAACTCTATTTAGTATTTCATTTTTCGAAGAATAAATCGTGTCAGCATAAATTATGTTAGAAAGCATATACGTGTCATTTACATGTAATTGTACAGTAGAACTAGTTATTCTCTATATTTACCGTGTACAGTCAAATTTAATAACACCTTTGGGGAAAACCGACAATTTCTCGATTGGACAGTCAAATAGTAAATGTTAAACTCGTTATCTAGGTCAGTACTTAGCTCCACAAATTATAGGTTTTATGTAGGTACGAGTAGTTGATACTAATAATTTCCCTTATAACTTAGGACGTCTCAACAAGTAAGTGATGGTAAGTATCGATGATTTATAAATTATCGATATATAAAACATCGATTTAATGTAGAGATCAAGTCTGCTCATAAATAGTAGATATTAACCGCTCCCATTAAGCATGGCACACAGCAGCTATTTGAAACGGAATCGTACATATTTTTCGGTTAATACTACTCGTATTACATAGAATATAGAACTACCCCCCGCAAGGGATATAGTGTGAAGTTATGTAAGTACTTGTAAATAGATCTATTTCTCAGTTTTCTAGATTTCTATGGGTTCTGTCCACTGATGGGCATTTACCCGGGTAAAAACCCACTCCTGGGTAAATACCGGATAAATGTTTGTTTCTACCTGGTAAATATTATCCATTACGGCGGGTAGAAAGTCTTGACTTTCGAAAATAGTTTGATGATGTCAATTACTATAGTGTTTTCGAAACAAAATACATACATATCATGACTAAAAATACATCAAAATGTTGATCTCATCCATTTATTAGGTAGGTATTAATTTATCAGAAATTAAAAAAAAAAATAGCGTCGGTTTCTACTTTTTCAATAAAAAGTAGAAAGAACTAGTGAAAAATATTAAACTCAGCATTTTTTTTACATACGCGAATTGAAAACCACTTGATCGTAAACAGTGCATTATCCCAATACAAAAGAGCATCGGTGGCCTAGTTAGTGGCTAGGGCACCGGACTCCCATGCGACGACTTACGTACATTTACCGACTGCTCTAACGGTGAAGAAAAACATCGTGAGGAAATCTACACACTGATGAACCAGTGTGTAAAAAGGGGTAGGTACAAAAGACCCTCAAGAGTCGAAGTGCCGCTGGGGTTATTCCGGTCCCCAATCCTTAAGATAATATAAGATCCCAATACAAAACCAAACATTAACTTAATAATTAACAAGTATTAAAGCAAATCCTTTCAAACTGAGTGGAAATTAGTTAACCCCTAACCCAATACATCCATAGTCACTCTCAAATCCAATAATTATCTAATCATCACCATAACTATAGACAATAAACCGTACCTGCAATATTAACACCCGGTATAATATAACCATGAAGGTAACAAAGCTCAGGATGGAGGCAACATGCTGAAATATTATTATCACGTATAACCGGTGTTAAACACTGAAGTATATTTCACGCGTTTAGCACAGCGATTTTGAAACGAAAGCGCACCGTCTGTAGAAATCTAGAAATAGGAAAAATAAATTTCTACCTATAGGTAGAAAAGGTAGTATAGGTATATTTATTTATTTATTTATTTGGTTCGGTCTGAACCCGTTTCAAAAACGCTACAAAGGCGGTGTTAAAGGTGTTCGGTTCCGGGGTAAAGTGCGAAACTTTACTCACGCACACACAGTTACTTTTTCTTGACACATCGCCAGTAGAATAATCTTATCACTACATAGTAAATTGTATTTCACCATTTCCTTTTCTATCTCATGTTTGTTATTTTATATTTGTGCAATAAAGTGTATTTTACTTTATTATAAAATACACTTTATTTGTCCGTCTGTCTGTTTTGAAGGCTAATCTCGGAAACAACTGAACGGATATTTTTCAGGTTTTCAGGTAGATCACGATAGATTATCAAAAAGACATCCGTATGAATGATATCGGCGTAAAAGTGTGAACTAATATACCTTGCCTCCCGTTTTTCTGAGGGTAGTCACAATACTTTTTACCCAAAGAACCTTTGCGAACCTCCCCTCTGCCGAGGCCAAAGCCACTAGAAACATTAACAGTAAAAATTGTGAAATAAATAAATTTTAATAAAAATCGGTTACAAGTCACTAAAAAGTTATAAATAAATTGTAACACGGTGTAAGTCGGTGTCAATCACGTGCCACGCGTCGCACTGATCCCAGATTTGACTTTTCACGCGGTCCGATATGCGCTGCGCATCAGTGAATTAATTTATTCCCTGTAAAAAATATTATGCTTACTCCATTTAGGATAGGGTTGTTACCTTCATGAATTTAACCCTCTCGGCGGCGGGGGTTCGGCCAAATTAGATTCGTTGAGTTATATACAGCCTTATTGGCTGGGACTACCTCGCCAAGGGTTGATTAATGCCTCTATTGCTGTGTTTCCACCTAGGGTTTAGGATTGCACTAGTTAATTTAAAATTCTGGTTAAATTGCCTTTGCCTGACGTCTAGTGAATTATAAAGTGTGGGTGATTTATAGTTGTAATTTGCTATTTTTTTCTGTTATTTGTAACTTAAGTTACATAATATCGTAGTCTTTTTTTATACATAGAGTTTTACCTTTTTAGTTATTACCAATTTTCTAACAAACATTCAGTTCTTTTTTTATTACATATTATAGTTAATACTAGATCACACTGGGAACTAATACTCGTATTACTCCGAATAGAAAAGGATATAATTTAAACGTCCTTCAAATAAAATCTCTCAATAATCTAAATTGATGCCTAAATAAGAGCCCAGAAAAGAACGCGTTTAGTTCCAAAATAAATATATGTGAACAGGAATAATTATGTGTTTTGGACAAAAAATCCTTTTGGTCCCCAAAATGGATAAATCCATATAAAGGTTATTTTTGATTTTTTGGGTAGTGTAATAGGTTCAATTCTGGCAGGCGTTTAAATACATGTCAATTGAAAATACCCAAAATTGCTTAATATTACTTGTACTGAATAAAAAAAATATTAGCTTCATTTGCTATAATTTCCTCCAGTACCAGAAGTAGACCGCAATCGATAAAGCGGAAACACCGGCCTATGGTTTCCGTTGTCGTTATCTCTTATCTAGAAATTGTACTGCGGATATAAAATAGATAAGTAAAGAACATACGCTCCTATTAGCGTTCTGGTGCGAGACACTCACATGATCGTATGTCGCGCGCTGTCGGTCATTTAGGCGCGAGCGACACAAAGCATTGAGGCAAGGCAACGCGGCACTGGGCTTTTGTCACATTGGTTTTCATTCATCATTTTGTTCTCTCAGAACTTTGCATGTGAGTCTCACAATGTACGTATGTACCTACGTACTTGTAAAATCGTTCACAAAGTACGTATAGAAACTATAGTATACTACTATAGAGGCATACGGCTCGCATAGTATGCAATACATATACATGGTAAACCGCTTTTGCCTGGATGGGAGCGTGCTAGCCTACAGCTGCCGTAAAGATGAATGCCGAGTATTGACACCAATCAAAAATGTAGACGTAGCTGTAGGTTAGGTATATTATTCTCCCGTCCATGTTGCATCGGCGAGCTAATTGATGACAATTAGTTATTATGTTTACGGGAAAATTGTAAAGCTGCGACCGTCGACGGTCTGTCAGTTTACTTAACAAACCTAGATTGGTTTTTGTTACACTGTTCATGAAAATTTTGAATATAATTTTGTATATATAATTTTTCATATAGTTTTTCGTATAATATAATTTTTCAGCGTCCACGACTCAGGATTAGGTAATCCTGTGAGTGTGGGTGCTATTCGTAGGCTCGGTATTAGGAAATATGTATGTTTTATATTTAATTTTTTGTAGTATGCATTGTACCTTTCCGTTGTATAGTGTGTCGTTTAATAAATTTATTAATTAGTTATTAATTTACACTTTTAAAAATAAAAAATAAAAATAAATTGTGTGAGTGTCTTGTGCCAGAACGCTAATAGAAGCTTCCTTTCTGTCACTTATTATATTTTGTGCCGCCGATGTTCGAGTTTCATTAAGGGTGTCGTGTTGGTGTTAAAGCGTTAGAGAGCACTTTGGATTTCCAAATCCTTTGAAACGTAAGCGAGTTTTGGGATCGCCTTGAGATGCCTAGTGTCAGTATAGATTATGCGAGATGGCTCTTAGGATGATATTGAAGAGTAATTTGCTCTCAATTAAGCTTCTGACTTGAAACCGAGGTTTGTTGGTGACATGTTACATTAAGGCAAGCCTAGACTTTAGATGTAATGTAGGCACAAGTAAGTTATCACTTTAGCGCCAAAACATAACCGTTATTACTGCTATTTGAGAATTAAGGAGCTCGTAGCCAAGTTGCGAGCACGGTCCGAAAGAGATCGTGCAGGTTAAGCAACATTGGGCGCGGTCGGTACTAGGATGGGTGACCGCTAGTGGCATATTTCATCTGAGCTCCTCCGTGTCTCGGAGTACACGTTAAGCAGTCGGTCCCGGTTGTTGTCGTACGACAGCAGTCGTTAAGCCATGTCAGAGGCCTCTACGGGCGGTCTGAACAACTCTGACAATAGGTTGGCCACTAACCATACGATAAGCAAGCAAGCAAAGCAACTGCTATTTGTTGAGGACTATTCTAAAAGTTAATATTCATAAAAGTATATAGCTATATGTACTCGTATTTCCATTTTACTTGTATGAACAGCTTCTCTCAGTGCGCAGATTGTCTCAGCCATATCTCCTTCATGCTTTCTCTTAAAGTAATACCAATTAAGTGTCTGTTGCTTAAAATAAGTAGTTTAATTTTGCATTCCTTATTTTTTCGGTTTTTCTTCTGTCAATTGAGCAGGCACTACAATGGCGATCACATTAAAATTTCCCTCTGGAAGTCAGGTGATAAGGTCATATCTGGTATAATTGTTAATCTCTGCATTGGTTTTCATTCTATCATTATATCCTTCCTCATTATTATTATTTTCTCTTTTGCAGGAAATCTTACAGCGTGTAAAATTCCATTATTAATTTAATTATGTTACTTACTTACTTAATAGTATTTTTTTAATATGTGTATAGCTATATGTATTTCCATTTTACTCGTATGAACAGCTTATCTCAGTGCACAGATTGTCTTAGCCATATCTCCTTCATCTTTTCTCTTAAATGAATACCAATTAAGTGACTTTTGCTTGCAATAAGTAGTTTCATTCTGCATTCCTTATGTTCTCTTTTTCAAAGTTGTACGATTTATGACAATTACCAGGTTTTTCTTCTGTCAATTAAGCAGCTTACAATGGCGATTATAAACAAATACCTGAAGATGTGTAAACGAAACCGGTCGTAATTAATAAAATACAGTAAAAACCAGTGAAACAGTATATTATTTAAGTCTAATCATGTACTACAAGTTTCACTAAGTATCAACAATGGCAATCACATTAAAATTTTCCTCTGGAAGTCGGGTGATAAGGTCATATCTGGTATAATTGTTAATCTCTGCATTGGTTTTCATTCTATAATTTTATCCTTCCTCATTAAGTTATTTACTTAACAGTAAATTTTCCCAATTATATTATGGTTATCGATAATATATTCACATTTTCTCCATCTATCAAGGAGCCTCTATAATCGCGATCGCCCACTAGTTCATTGCTGACCGTTTTAGTTTAATTCTCTAATTTTGTTCTCCTTCACATAATATTTTCACAGGTGTAAACTTTTATCGCAATTATCTTTTTTCTTTATCGCAGTTATTCGCGATCACCAGTTGCCAGATCATTTTTTTTATTTATTATTTATTAGGGAAATCTACAGCTATTAACAATTATAAAATTATTATTATTATTCAAATACTAACCTGTTAGGTTTTCTCCCATTTCTGGGGTCAGTTGAGAGCGACAGTTCAGAAAGCAGTTATTATTATTATTAACTCTTTATTGTACACACAAACTTAGACAAAAATATGTGAATCACAAAGGGCGTGACTTATCTCTAAGAGAGATCTCTTTCAGCAAACCCCATTAAGTGAAATTTTATACGAAAATTACATATTATATTAAACTTAAAAAAGGCCAATTACAGATTTCCTCGTTTATATATGACTTGTATACCTATAGAACGCGGTTAACTATAGACTAATAATATAGAATTAACATGAATATTTCATACATCTTTACCACGAGTATTAACTGTTATATGTAAGTACTTGTTAATCAAGTGCTGGCTAAGTGACTAAGATTAATATGCGGTGGCGTGAGAGTTTCATTTTACCTGCTTTTGCTTTATTGTATCATTTTGTCCTCTTTCACTGTACATCTACTCTTTGTAGAATAAATCTGAATGAGAGTTTAGAATTTCGTTCTGCACCTTTCACACAGTTTCTTTCTGCAATGCTGTCCTCCTTTCCACAATTGTAAGATTAGCGACATTCGCCACATTTTTCTCTATCAATCAGGCAGCCTCCACAATGGCGATCGTAAAGAGTTGCCCCACTATCGAGTGATTAATGCTTGCCACGCCCCTCAGGTAGTACCACCTAATTAATGATTGTTTGCCACAAACATGGAGCCGTTCGGGGGAAACAAGCCTGTATTTTGTTAAACGATTTGTGGACGCTTTATTTGTGTTTGTACAAAAGGTATTATTAATTCCTTTGAATGTGTTTTTCACTTCTGCTGCTTGTTTTATTAAGCTTCAAACGATCGAAGCTAATATTTTGTTGGATACCCGATAAGAAACATAAATGATTACCAACCGAACTGTCATACTTACAATACATAAGCAAGTACTATATTTAATTATTAATTTACATTATAGCTGCCTACGTAGATTTGTAGGCGCAGGTAGAAGTCAGCATTTTATTTCTTACATATATGAAGGATAGGCAAGCCTCTACAAAAACCAAATTACAATTAGGTAAAAATGGTAATAAACATTTTTGTTGCTACAACAGAAATTATGCTAATACATTTCCAGCCTACTTTGGGTTGTTACCTTTCAGAAACTGTTATTTCTGCGCGTTTTATTCTCTAGCGGAGGCACTTCGTCAGAATAATGTCCCTTGTAACATTTTGACTAAAATTATAACTGCACTGAACCAGTGAATGTCTTACAAGATTATGTGCTTGTAAACATCTGCCGCGTCTAAAAGTGAGGACAGGAACACTGGCAATTACAGAGCGAGCGGACATCTGCGTCGGGCCGCCTTATATGCAATAAAGTAGGCGACATGGATGTAGGTCCTGTCAGAGGAGGTGTAGATGTCGAACATTGCTGTAACTGTAAGAGTGTACCACATGGGAACTTAGATGCGTCTCTAGACGTAAGAAATAGTAAAATTTCGTCGCCCAAATTGCTTAATACGGTATTAACCTAATTTTTTTATTGCATCAATCAAATTACATGGACATATGAGTACTAAAGAACGATCTAAAATTTGTTTGTCGATAGCTCAACTAACATCAGAGATATTAATGGTTAAAGTTAGTATTGGACAGATGCTCTGTCCCTTTCTAGCAAAACAGTCCTTTATATGCAGCCAGGACCTGCTTGTATAGCGCGAGAGAATAGTTACGTCACAAAACTTATTGCCGTTTCTTTCTACCGTTCTGATTACTGATTTTATTTTTCAACGAAATTTAATTCTGTTTTCATATTTGACCATCAATTTATGACTATTTCTTAATCTTATGGACTATTTGTAAGTATTGAATGAAAAAAAAACTTTTACCGTTTTTGCTTATTACAACTTACAAACTATTACAGATGTATCAAATTTTAGTATTTGTTTTTGAAATAGAGGTGACCTATAATTTAGCCAATTTTCAAGTTCCTAAATAGATAATACCGTTCGTGAGATTTGAGAAAAAATTTAACTTGGTTTGTGCATTATAAAATTCGAGAAAAAATATTTACTTACTTACTCCGCTGGCGCAGCGACCCGAAGTGGTTCTTGTCCTCCGATACCAAAGAGCGCCATCGCTCTCTCTCCTGCGCAGTCTCGAGCCAGTCAGGCGCCCGGAGCTCCCGCAGATCCTTCTCCACTTCATCGCGCCAGCGGTATCTGGGACGTCCGACCGGACGTCGTCCGTTAGGGCGTCCCACATACGCTCGTTTAACTGCCCGATCCTCCCCCATCCTAGTGATGTGTCCGAGCCATCGGAGTCGAGCCGCTTTCGTCTCTCCTATAATGTTCGGCTCGTTCACCATCTCTTCTAAAAAAATATTTATACGCTGATAATTATGTATTCCAAGAAAGAAATCAAGAAAGTTATATCTAAGAAAGTATCAATCTGACATTATCTCATTTCTCGAGCATTATTTAGACAAAGTTTGGGAAAGGAAATTGTTGGTAGCGTTTTCAAATTCTCTGGGAAAGCTTTTCAATCTATCAAATAAAACCAATTTGCAAGGTCTTTTCATTCTGGCTTTTTCCTGAGATATAGCTGGACCGTACCATTTTTTTTATATACCAAAACAAATACTATAATAATATCTTTTGACTATATTATTTGTGATATGATATGATGATTATTTATTTATGCCTGTATCCTGAAAAACCTACAAAAGTGTGTTAAGGAAAAGCCGTGCCAAGGGCGTTGCTAAGGTGAGCTGGATCTAATATCAAGTAATTCCAAGTATTCCATGTTATTAAAATTCTTTAGATTATATTTCTGCAATAATAAAGCGGATAGAGAGCGAAAAAGAAATTAAAGCCTCTGTTGATCACACACTGAAAAATAATTTGATAAATGAAAAAAGTACTCTATTAAAATAGAGATAGTATGTATTTTCAAAATATTATCAATATTTTCGTCTCTCCTATAATATCCTAAGCGGCTCGACTCCGATGGCTCGGACACATCACTAGGATGGGGGAGGATCGGGCAGTTAAACGAGCGTATGTGGGACGCCATAACGAACGACGTCCGGTCGGACGTCCCAGATACCGCTGGCGCGATGAAGTGGAGAAGGATCTGCGGGAGCTCCAGGCGCCTGACTGGCTCGAGACTGCGATGAGGAGAGAGAGCGATGGCGCTAGGAGGCCGGAGTAAGTAAGTAAGTATCAATATTTAAACTATAAATAAATACTTATAAAGCACATTTTTACAACGTAATTTACTCACCGCTTTAATGTGCAGAGCGATTTCCTGTAAAGTAGCAGCGATACAATTTGCAATAGGTACAAAGAGTAAGTAAGTAAGTAAGTACTTACTTACTTACTCTTAAAGTTAGTATTGGACAGATGCCCTGTCCCTTTCTAGCAAAACAGTCCTTTATATGCAGCCAGGACCTGCTTGTATGGCGCTAGAGAATAGTTACGTCATAAAACTTATTGCCTTTTCTTTCTACCGTTCTGATTACTGATTTTATTTTTCAACGAAATTTAATTCTGTTTTCATATTTGACCAAGTAATAAGTAAGTACTTACTTACTTACAGTACAAAGATTGTTTTGCACACGTGCGGTCTAGATAACCATTTCATTATACTCTATCCATATTCACTTACAGACACGGCAGCGAATTCATTTCTATGGTTTGGGTCTTCTACCGTTTCTGTTTCGCTGCAGCGTCCTTTATGCGTCAGATCTATTATTAATTTAGCTTCCTCTGTATGTTTATCAATGTCAGAAATCCGATCTGATCTCGCTGTAGGTAGCTTACGTCATTCGATCCCTTAGCAAGAAGCTCGCAACTTCCTCTTGACTCAGTAGTTCGTTTTAGAACTAAGTTCTCGTGAAACTAACGTAAAACACACTTATTTATATCTGATTAACTTCTATCTTGAATGAAGACCAAAAAGTCAGCGATCTACGAAGTTACAAGTCACAACTCATCCATTAATTCGTCGCTCCGCCGAGAAGCAACTTTAATTAATAAATAAAGGCGAGATGAAAAAAAATTAAGTCGGTGACCGACCACATCGTCGTTGCTTAATTAAAGTGCAACGATTAAAATTCCTGTTGTGCCTTTATTAAAATCTCTATGATGTTGCGGATGCTTTATGTCCCGTCGGCGGCTTTGAGTTTTAGTTTGCCGACAACATAGTTGAAATGTTGTCACCTTTAGTCATATCAGACTTTGAAGTGACAATTATGTCAGTGATAATCAAAGACAGCTTATTCCAAGAGATGGTAACAGACACAGCTAAATGCATTCAATAAATTTCAACAAAAGCTGTAAGCTACCCAAATAAAATAAATAAATAAAACATAAGTCGTTGTGGCGAGAGAGCATGGAGTGTACTATGCTCATAGCTTTCATTGCTACTGAACTGTCCTTTATGAATGTTTTTTTTTGCAGTGTTGCAAAAAAATCGCAAAATAATCACGTAACTGTCAGAGTGGTAAGTTTTCTATAAGTACTTTTAAGTAGTGAAATGTAATTAGCGTGTTATGTATGTGTATGCAAATAAGAATAAGAATAAGTTTATTTGTGCGGTAAGATTACAAAGAATTCATAGTCCATACACTAGTAGGAACTTAAGCATAGGTTATATTAAACTAAATAAAATTAGTGAGCAACAACTTAGTTTATAATGAACGCTGACCTCCGAACTAGGAAGTTCCTGTATCTCAGAGGACAGATCTCTTCTGTGACCAGTGCAAATGAATATGGGAAAATATAAAACTGACAAAATTTGAAAGAAAGACAAAAAAGAACAATAATAGAGGATAATATAAGGGGTGGTGGGAATGCATTTTGTGTGTGTGTGTGTGTTTGAGGGTGTGTGTGTGTGAGAGAGAGAGGAGAGTGGGCGTGTAAGAAGGTATGTGTGACAGAGGGAGGGAGTGTGTGAGTGTGTGTATAAATTATAATTCATTCATTCATTCAAGTACCCCCGAATTATGGTTTTTGTGAGAAACATGAAAGTGGCATGACTTCGTGCTGAAGGTAGTTTGACTCTCTGGAGAGTCAGCCTAGGGTTGTATATCAATCACACACCGCAAAGCAAAACATGCTTGCATTGATGTGTTTCGCTTTGAAGGGTAAGAGAGCCCGCATATTATTAGAAATCTGAAGAAATGTAAGCCTTGTTAAAATTTGTATTCTAATTTATCATTCGATTTTTAATTTCATTTTAATGAAGTCGTTATTATTTCTAAATTATCTGTCTTTGTTATTGCATTTTACTTGTGTATAGGCATTTTATAAAGCCTAAACAGGCTTCAAAAACTGATCGTATGTTTAGAGTAAATGAAAACTCATTTACTCTAAACATACGATCCGTTTTTCCCCTTAATGTTATAAATTTATAATCCTTAAGCTTTTAGTTCAACTTCAGTACAAAATAAAATAAAAGTTCGCACGTGTCGATGTTCAAAACAGTTTGAGATACGAATAGAGCTTCATTTCTGTGCTATTTTGAAACGTTTCATTTTACTTGCCATAACGAAACGCTGCTATATATTTACGGTATTTTAAAACAGATTTATTATGGATTTGTTGTAGAGAGACGGTAATACGAGTATAGTACTTAAATATGTTTAAAAAAAATTAATGATTCATCGCAAACTTATTAAAATAAGAGAGTTTCTCCCGCGCTTTCGTGGCATCCACGTCAGCTTTGTTTCGTTTTGTCTTGCAAATTGTTTTACAGTAGTGTTTTTCTAGTAAGAATGGTGTTTCTTGCTCGAAGAACTTCGACAAGATGTGAATAATGTGTGGGACAGTGAAGTAAAGTCAAATAAACGCTGCAGCCCGATCCGTACTTGGTTGGATTTTGAAGAGCCATACAGCGTCCCGGACGCCTTCTTTGGTTCGGATGATGCAGAAGCGTGGAAGATTCCCTCAGATAGCAAAATGTGTCACACCAGCATTTTAATGAAGACTTGCAAGAGTTGTTTACATCAGATGTGTATGGGCTCAGTTCCCTTTGCCATAAAAAACAAAAAATAATGTGTAACAATAAGATAGGAAATATTGGGTTTATGTGGGGACGGTAATTATAGTACCTATGGGTTTGATCGCACGTAA
This sequence comes from Hofmannophila pseudospretella, assembly GCA_947369225.1. Lineage (NCBI taxonomy): Eukaryota > Metazoa > Arthropoda > Insecta > Lepidoptera > Oecophoridae > Hofmannophila > Hofmannophila pseudospretella. Next base: position 12,331,350 of record OX376316.1, read on the forward strand.
GACCATAATAATAAAAAGTTAAATAATTTAAGTACTTATTTATAACCTGACCAGAAAATTCAAAACCATGTTAATAGAACAGCATTGCTACTTTTATTATGCAGTATTAGTATATTTAATTATATTCTATACTTTTAAAGTCAGTGTCATGAAGTTCGTTTTAAAAAAATACATCCATTTTATTCCGCACAAAAATATGAAGTGCCGTCATTTTTAGCTCATTGGACTATTTGAATACGGAATATAATATATTTCGTTATTTTAGCTAAGCCATTAATTCTAAGGCTTTGACCTACTTTCAATTCAACAGTACCCATACAATATTTGAAAACCAATCAAGTAAATTGCAAACACGTTCATTCTCAAAGTCTTCTCAAAGACTAGGAATAAAAGACTCCGTTGACGTAGTAACATAATACGTAGATAATTTGTAAGTCGAGGGAAGTTCACAACTTTAAACTTCAGAGATTCCCTGTTCTCAAATTCACAAAGTCTTTCCTGCGTCAAAAGAATGTTTCCTGTTCGATTTGGAGCTCTAATTGATGAGAGTAAGGTCGATTTTTCATTTTCATTTGTTTCATTGACAGGAATAAGGGTGGACGTAGACATCCCGTCGAAGAATTCATGAATCGTTTTAAAACTGAGCGTCAAGTCGTTTTTAAAAAGAACTATTAATTTTCTTGCGATGACGTGATTACTCAATAGAAAAGCGAAGAGCTTTTAGTAGTTTTTAGGCGGGTTTTTTCAAATGCTCCAAGCTAACCAATTTATATAAATTCAAGTATCGCTGATTCTAACAAATATAAATACAAAATAATTAACTAATTAAGACTCAGTTGTAGTTTACAATTTACCTATATACCTACTTCAGTCAACAATTAGAAGAATCGGTATAGTTGAGATTGAGTTTGAGACTTTCACTCCATGCTTACGTCTTAGTATCTAATGTTAATTTTATTTTATTTTTTCCCTTTATATATCAAAATTGATCTTAAATAGAAGAGTCTAAATCCCGCGACACAGGGTATCCTAGTGCGGGATTTAGAGCATCAACCATGTATTAATTGTAAGTTGCAAAATAAATTTATTTGTATTTGTATTTGAGTGTGTAAGCATGTGTATAGTATATGTGTCTGTGAGGTGTGTTAAGGTGGGAAACGGTGTGTGGGGTGAATATGCGATGTGTGTGTGTGTGAGAGAGAGAGCTAATAAGCGATAAATTAATGATTTGCCTTTTTATGTAAAGGATATTTCTGGCGTAGATTGAAAAGCAACAGGACAGCCACCTATACCCTATTGTGTGTATTCTGTGCTATTGCGTAATGCACAAAGTTGCCTCCGTAGCATTGTAATTCAATGTTAAAAAACCATTTGGTAATTTTCTGCTCAGCTTCCATTTGTAGTTTACGTAAGTACTTTGTGATCTTGTAATAATGAATCATATAGTCATTAAGAACCGAATCTGAATTGGCCGTAACTAAAAAAAGTGCGATGAAAAGTATCTTATACTTCGTTTAAAAGATGAACGGCTTTGACAGATGGACGAGCGACAGCTATTGGGCTGTTTGCCTTTCAGGTTCGGAGCACTCAAAGATGAACGGAATTATTAAGTAGGTAGGTATCGGTATTAAGTACGTGTCTGAATAGGTACCTTGTTCATCATCGGAGCCTCCATAATCCAAGGGTATGATGTTCGGGTAATGTTGTTTAAAATTTTGTATGACTGTCGGGAAAGGAGGTACTAAATAAAGTTCTCTAGGACTATCAGTTCAAATCGGATCATCAGTAGTTAAGATATGATGCCACAGATAAACAGACAAATAAACAAACATTAATTACAAACTTATAATAACCCTCTTTCGGTCGGGGTTAAAAAGAAGAATTTCTGCAGCTGAGTTTGCGAGGTATCAGGAACTGTTACAACGCAACCGTGAGGGCTTGAAAAAATGGAAGAGGCACAGGGACGCTGTGCCGCAAACTCATTGAGATATAAGACCTCAAAGTATCGCGGACATCGCGAAAAAATCGCTAACTTTGACCTCTTTCCTCATCTCTTCTGATTATTTTAGCCCAATACATTTGACTCCAAAATGAGCTCTGTTTATCGATGTTTTCAACGATACTATTTGGTTTCACATATCTATAAAATTTACGAAGTTATTAGCTTTTGAAAGAAGACATAAAAGTGTGACACTCGATACCCAAACCGGCTTCACGAGTTATAAGATGTTTTCACATCAAAAGCGCCGTCTGGCTTTGGCGTCGGTAAAGAAAACTGCTCAATTTCCGCTCGCCAAGTTTCAGCCGAGCTCTGGAATAAAGTTTTTGCATAAGATACTGCATTGCGTTAGACACTGACTCTCAATGGTGCTGTTTCGTGTTCGATCTTAACTCATACCTATAGGTACCTATAGGTAAAGCACAGACGGCGCTTTTGATGTGAAAACATCTTATAACTCGTGAAGTATGGGAGTCGGTTTATGTGAGTTTGAAAAAGTGAGCGAGTCTCATCTATTATTTACTTCAATAAAATTATTTCGAGTAAACATACATAAACTTTCACGTCCATAATCCCCAAGAGGGTGGTCACACCTGAAATCACAGGTAGTACCCACTTTTCGAAGTAAGATTTGGTGGACAAATGTCATGTCACCGTTTGATTGTCTGCTCTGCTTATACAATAAAAAAACTATATTAACTTTTTTTTAATGCATCAATAAACTTACATGGATATACTAAAGAAGGATCTGAAATTAGTTTTTCGATATCTCAACGAATATCAGAGATATTAATGGTTAAAGTTAGTATTGGACAGATGCACTGTCCCTTTCTAGCAAAACAGTCCTTTATATGCTTGTATGGCGCTAGAGAACAGTTACGTCAAAAAACTTGTTGCCGTTTCTTTCTACCGGTCTGATTTTTGATTGGTCTATAGTTATTTTATTTTTCAACGAATTTAAATTCTGTTTTCATATTTGAACACCAAAATATGACTATTTCTTAATTTTTAAGAAATGCATTACTTGGAAACTACCCTATTTTGTACCTCACCGATTACTAAAGATTAATTAGAAGAAAAAGGGTGTTCTATCTATGGGGTGTTGGAAAGTAGCCCCTCACGTACAGGGTGATTTACTACTCCCACCTGAACTTGGCAGTCACGCCCGATACTTAATTAAAGTGCTTTTCACTTATCTCTTTAACTGAACTTCATTACGGTGGTAAGTTACATAACTATATTGATTTTAAATGTGAAAAAATTATAAGCATGATGATTCAATTCTTTTTTATGTGACAGTCAATGTAACTCTACAGAAAGTCGATATCGCATTAATTGACTCTTTGATAAGGAAGATTATTTTCTGGAGGTAAATACCTAAAATGTTTTTTTTATTGACTTCTAAGCCCGCATTTAACATCGATCTCGCCTGATGGTAAGCGACGATGAGGTCGACGATGGAGCATGCGGGTCCAGTAAATGCTTATTCACTCTGGCCTTGAAGATCCAAAGGTTGTAGGTTCGGAAAATACAAAAATGGTGGTAATAAATGCTATCCTTGAAATATTTCCATCTAATTAAAAATCACCTTATTTATATAAGGTGGTATTAGATGACCAAAACCAATAACATGTGAATGAATTTCAGCTCTGTTTAGAACACTGCTAGTCAAAAGTTTATTTAACGACTAATTTTTACAACTTTATTTTAAGTATTTCTTCTTAACTTGAAAACCACCGACAAAAAAGTGACTACAGTTCTGTGACTAAGTTCAAAATGCAATGATTAATAACACGTAGGCGAAATTGTGTAATTCGAAAACCGTGCACGTTCTAGCCGACGACGAGGAAAGGGTATTGTACGTTTCAAAGGTGGAATTTATTTTGGAAACTAAATAAAAATACCGAAGCACTCTGTCGATTTGTTCCGTTTAATATCGACAATAGAGCCGGTTAGACTGTGGTCTTAGTGACGTGTGGTTGTGAATATTTTTAACAGAGATTGCTGTTATTCGTATTATGTGGTTATTTTTGAGAAAATGTTACAGCTAAGGGGGCCATTAATTACGTGAGGCGTTTAAGGGGGGAAGGGGGTCGAACCGAATCTCACCTAATCTCACGTGGTGGAGAGGGGGGTTCTCGGCAAATATCACGTAATATTTTTATTCCGCAAGAAACAGTGTATAATTGCGAGAAAACTTGGTTAAATTAAGTAAAACATGTTTCTCCACTAAAATATGGCTAAATCCTACACAATAATATTTATACGGTTTACGGTTTAAGACATTTATATATTTATCACGGTTTATAAACGTATTTACACTAAAAATACGCATTTTGAAAAATCTCACGTGAGATTAGGGGGTCGAGCCAAATCTCACGACATCTCACCAAGGGGGGAGGGGGGTCGAAAATCGCCAAAATCGCCTTACATAATTAATGGACGCCCCCTAACTAATTAATTGATACCTAACTTTGTACCTTATTCAATGGGGTGGGGGCATGATGACCCGAAATACATGTAAGTATATGTTATATGTGTCATATGAGACTTTTTGTGGTGAGAAAAAAAATATTATTTCATTAATTGATTTAGTTAATTCAAATTGCAACATTAGCGATACTTACTATTTAAATACTAATTACTTCTATATATTTACAGCTTAAAATTATTTATATTATAATTACAGAAGGAAACAAAATGTACACAACTAAAAATTGATTACTACAACTACCTCTGATTGATTTAGTTATTATTACGAGGCCTAATAGTGTTTATTTGACGCTGTTTAGCTTTAGACTAAGTTTTAATCAGAATTTTGATTCTCTTTAATCTTTATCTTATATTATGTCTTTACAAACTGTAAGTATTTGAAATGTGAATATGTTTTCGATTTCCTTGCCTTCTATAAGCGGCGGAAATAGCAATTGTTGGCCTCGGAACTTTTAAAACCTCGCCTTTGGTTCGACCTTTCAAAATATTCCTCGTTCAGTACTTATCCTAGCCTCTGCAATAATAGACAATTATAACGCATAACTTTGGAATCTATATTTATACCTTTTCCAAATTATTTCAGATATTTCTATTTTGTTGTGCGCCATGTCATGCCGACCATAAGGAATAGCACCACCCCAACTCTTTCCGTGGGTGTAGTACGAGGCGACCAAGGATCTTAATGGATACTATTCTACACCTAGTAGACGGCGCGCCACATATCACATTTGGCCACCAAATCTTACGACTAAAGGTGGGAACTAAATACCTATGATTGACGGTGGTTCTTCTGTCTACCCCACGGGGATTATGGACATGAGAATTATGTTATGTTATATATCTCTTTTGTCAAATAGAACGTCTCCTATCACTGTAACCGTTACCTCAGAGAGAGGGTTATAAATTGAGGGTTCGAAAGAACGTTTTTAAATGTAGGAAAGGGAAATTTAAAACAAAATGGGTCTCTTTAGGAATTGTTAAAGGGTAGATGCTGTTAGTGTTAACTTGCTAAGAGTTTAAAGTTTAATAAACTGATTTTTTTAAGTTAGTAATACTAATATAGTACTGAAAGATAATTCATGTTCAGTAGCTAGCAGATTAATTTTTGCATTTATAAGTTTCATTGTTTTAAATCTTCGTTGTTTTTGGCGAAAAATACATTATACCTATATTTTTTCAGAAAGTTTAAAATCCATGCGTTAGGGGTTAATTCATCATCACAGACAAATTAATCCACTTTTTGCATATAATTAAAGTCAATAATAAAATTAGTACTGTCAGCACAAGTAACAAATGTATAAGAACAATAAGTTTCGTCTCGTTTGATACAAAATTAGGTAATATCAAAGAACTTATTATATCCACTTTTATTGTAGGCATTATTTTCTTATCAAAGTGCTTAATTCGCTTATTTCTTTCATTCTTTTTGATTTTATGTGTTATAGTGTGGGAAGAAAATAGATAGTTTTTCGATAGCGTATCGATACTATCGAAATACTGCAAATTACTCATACTATCGATAGTATCGATACTATCGACAACTCAAGTGAGCAACACTATCCGTAGGCAGCGATAATCATAATCATAATTAAATTAATAATTATTCATTTATTCATTATTATAAATTTCATTTAAGTTAATTTAATTGTTTTACTAAGCTTTAATCTAATCTAATCTAATTTAATGTATCTTAATTTGTAATGTGTGTGTGTGTGTGTGTGTGTGTGTGTGTGTATGTGTGTGTGTGTGTGTGTGTATTAGAAGACCATTTGTGCTTCTGGAAATAAATATTTTCCATTTCAATTTTCAATAATTTATTCATAAAATTAATTTACATGTCATATATGGTTCTTAGTATAAATATTATTGCACGTGTTAATGTGTCAAATATTATAAAATTCGTTTATATTGAAAAATGCACAGCCTAGCAACCACATTTTTAATATATTTTCAAAAGTAATTACACTATCTGATTTTTTTATTTCATTGGGAAATTTATTGTAATTTTCATGATACTGTCAATAGTATTGAATCCTCATTAGAGAAGCCAGATTGACTTCTATTTTGATACACTATTTTGAGTGAAGAGTTGAATAACCGAGTGACCGATAGTCATACCTGTCTGTCACTCACTCATTCTTCATTCATAACTACCGTTCATTTGATCCTTCACTCGCTCACTCAAAATAGTAATAACTTGTGGTAATATCGATACTATCGAACTCAATATTCCTACCGATAATTGCTCATTTTGAAATTGAAATCGTTTATTTAGCGCTGTAAACACCAGAATACAGAAGTATACAAAGTTTTATATATGCAGCACAGAACATCTCGTGTGGTACAGTGCCAAAAAGGGTACACCAGCTCAGCATAATGCTGAGGCAAGCCACAGCGCTGATTTTCAGCTGGCCCCTCAGTGACTGCACGGACGAAAAAGCAACAGTGTGTGCGTGTTGTGTTGTATTAATGTGTTTGTTTGTATGAATGAGGATATTAGTGTGTATGTGAAGTACTGAGTGTGTGGGAGGGTGATGGCATGATGATGGAAGGGTGATTTTGGGTTATCGATTGTGTGAGGGTTTATGTCTAAAAATAAAATCGGTTAATAAACTATCGATAGTTTTACAACTCTATGTGTTATTTTGATGTTTGTCACAATGCATTATTTGTATCATAAAAAGCAGTCGCACTTTGTAAAAGCTTTTAGAAGCTTGCGGCGATAATGAAGAAGTTCGTATTTCAAAAATATCTCGATTATTCCATTAGGTAGGTTACATTAGCTACAGGCGGTTCGCAGAATCCATTATCGTTTTTTATTAACTTAGATGCTTTTCACAAATGCCTTCGGGGTATTTTTTGTCATTGTTAACTACTTTACCACCGTGTTTATTTTCTTGTTGTACTTGGTGTTAAATGAAAAATTTTACAGCAAGTATAATCTCAAAAAAATAGCAAATCACAAAAAGAAAAACTTTATAGGTTAGGGTAAAGGTACAGACAGACTATTCATACGTGACGTGTTACTACTCCATCTTATAACATTTTTGTTATATTTTACGAAACAAGCAATATCATTATCATCATCATCAGCCTATGAATGTCCCCACTGTTGGGGCACAGGTATCCCCTTGTACGGGTCCAGTGCCGATTGGTGGATTTCGAAACCTTCGAAAACTTTTAATTTCCTGAGTCATGCAGGTTTCCTCACGGTGTTTAGCTTCACCGTAAGAGCAGTCGGTAAATGTACGTTAGTCGAAAAAAATTGAAATACTCATTGGTACATGACACTGCATGGTTTTTAAACCCGCACATCCTGCATGGGAGTCCGACGTCTACAAGGCCACCGACGCTAACAAGCAATATGTGCACTCTAAATAATCTTAAAAGCCGACGTATTGATTACATACTCTTTGGCCGCGTGACCTAAAAGCCGACTGATAACTCTGACGCATCAGATTTAGCGACACACTTATAATACGCACGAGATTTCAGCGCATTAAAAGCAAAGTGAAGTAAACTGTGTTTCTCAATCTTCAATTTTCATATAAAATGTACTGCTAATGATGCGTTTTTTTCCGTGTATGGTGCGGATTTAGTATATCCCTACCGCCGCTGGATAAGCGTGTTGTACGAGGATAATCCGAGTAACTTGCTGGTGGAAGGACCCCTTATCGGTACGCCTGGCGGGCGACTTCTATGTAAGATCTGTCGTCAAATGTCTTCGTTTCGGCGGTGATGTGTTTCGGCTGTTTATAGAAGAGCCAGTACTTACTAACTCAGTACGTACTTACCCGTGTAACTCATCTTCAGCCTCATCATCACTTACCACCAGGCGAGATGGAGGTCAAACACGGGTCTAAGAGCCTATGCACACCGCGTTATTTACACGCGCAGAGGACGGGCGTTAACGCGTTTCATCTGCGTGTATACGCGCTTCAAACGAGATTCAGATGCAGCCAGTAAACCTTTGCACACGTAGATCCGCGTTTATATCGATACAAACGCGCAGGTAACGCGCGTCTGTATCGCGTCTCTGCGTATTTCCATAGAAACAAACGCACCTGTAACGCGCTTTTGTATCGCGTTTTTATCGATACAAACGCAAACAATCTGCTTTTTTTAGTTATATGGGGCCGTAAACGCGTAGACAACGCGCATCTATTCTAGTTTCTACGCGAGTCGTATAAAATACGCGGTGTGCATAGGCCCTTAAGTGTAAAAAAAACCAATGCAATATACATAGATTCTTACGTAGTAGATAAGTATCTGCATCTACATTAAATTATTAATTATTTTTATTTGTTTATTTTGCAAAATATGTTATAATATATTTGGCAATAAATGTGATTATATTCTATTCAATGTGCAGCTTTAATCTACAAATACAAATACTATACAAAATAATTTATTTACCACAAAAAAATTTTTTACACCTTTTCAAGTTTGGCGGTGTTGGACCCCGCCTAATGTGATTAAGGATCGCCGCGACCCTGTGTCGCGGCGATCCTTAATCACATTAACAATAAGTATTATATTAACTAATTTGGACTCAGTTGTATTTTGCAAATATATATATGGTATATAAAGTGTATAGTATACGTGTCTGTGAGGTGTGTTAAGATGGGAAAGGGTGAGAGTGCGGTGTGTGTGTGTGTGTGTTTGTGGGTGTGTGATCTTATAAGCGATAAATCAATGATTTGCCCTCTTATGTAAGGATATTTTTGGCGTAGATTTAAACGCAACAGGACAGCCACCTATTGCCTATTGTGTGCATTCTATGCTATTGTGGAATGCACAAAGTCGCCTCCGTAGCATTGTAATCCAGTGTTAATAATCATTTGGTAATTTTCTGCTTAACTTCCCTTCTCTATCTAACGTAGTTATCTCAAACATCATTGTCATTCTCATTTCAGAAATCTTATTAATTATTGAACTAATTAATGTTTAATTTACCTAAGTGTAGTAATTTAACTTTACGTTAAAAAAATAAATTGTATTTTTTGTACTAATTTTTCATGACTGATGAAGTTGCTCTATGTAATAAGTTACCACAGTAGACTGAAACTTCAACATTGAGTTTGGGGCAATTTTATGTGATAAAATTCCGTGTACAAGAACTACCGATAGCCCTTCGACAGATCATCGATTTTCAGGCCTCACTTCCCTAAAAGGCGGTAAATAACGACAATGGATTACACTGTTTTCGTTTTTATTAGCCGGCGGCGGCGGCAGATTAGGGCAACAAAAACGCCTGTTGTTTTTGCAGCAACACAATGGTAGGATTTCCATTAACATTTTCTGTTGAGTGAATGGCGATCCGTTTCGGGGTTGCCGCCCCTTTTTATTCCGTTTTCAGTATTGTTTGCAACGAGTTCTTAAACATAAGGAGAAGTAACGTATAAGAGAAACACGACAACCGATTTCATCGATAATTTATGAACTGATTAACGTTACGGCCACTTATTGGCCACGAATTCTTCGCACCAATCTTTGTACTCCGTCCTCTGCACTACGTTTTGTTGGGTAAGTACTATTTTCATTATTATTATTATTTATTTAAGTCAGACATAGTCCATACAATATATAAGTATATTATATTATATTACTTAAAGCTATGTTAGTAAAAAATAATATAGAAATAATACCAAGCCCATGGTACCGACCCCAAAGCACTGGACGACTACTTCGCATTGACATGCAGGTATATCCAGCGCCTCAGGATCGGGGATCAGGATATTATGAGCACGTTGATTGATAAGATTAGTTTTTTTAAATGGATTTTATCTCTGATGATTTGGCGGATTCTATGGATTCTACCCAAAGGGTAAATTGAACTTGAAAACACTTGAGATTTATAGTTACGATTAGGTTCTTTTAATTGAAATTGTTACGCTACATTTTTAAATAAGTAGTTACGGGCATATATTTTTTTTTATTATAAAAAGTATAAAAAGTGTAAAAGTATTGGTGGAATTTTCTTACCCCGTAAATGATCGCGAGGGCCTCTTTGTCAATTTGTGAATTTGTGAACCTTCTCCGCGGTATTCAAGACTCGCGAAGCATAGGCGATGGGGCGTTCCGTGCCATCGGGGAACAGATGGGAGATCACCGCACCGACGCCGACGCTGCTCGCGTCCGTGGTCAACACCAGCGGAAGCTCCGCCGAGTAATGCGCGAGCAACTCACTGGAAATCAGCATGTTCTCTATTTTATCAAATGCTTCTTGACAACTATTCGACCATGAGAAATTTTCATTTTTTTTAATAATTCATAAAGTGGTGCCAATATACTAGTAATGTCTTTCACGAACTTCGCGTAATACATCACTATACCTATAAACGATCGTACTTCTGATAAGTTTGTGGGTGCCGATACTTTAGTAATATCTTTTATCTTTTTCGGGCATGTATGTATCCCTTCTTTACTAATAACATACCCTAAATATGTTACCGAATCTGCCATGAATGTACACTTGTTTTTCTTAATTTTAAGCCATATTTTTCAAGTCTTTCGAATACTTTGTATAAATTCATGACATGATCGCTATCATTGGTTCGCGTAATCTTAACGTCATCCAGGAAAACGCCTACTTTCGATAAATCGGCGAACATCTGTACCAACTTCCTTTGGAAAATTCCTGGGCTCGAGGATAATCCATAGATTAGTCCGTTGTACTTAAGCAAACCTTTGTGTGTGTTTATGACGGTGTATTTTGAAGTATCGTCCAATTCTAGTTGTGCATAGGCCTGTGAAAGATCGATTTTTGTAAACTTTCGGCCGCCATGTAGTTTGGTGAACAAGTCCTCCACCCTAGGCAAGGGAAAACGGTCTACTTCTAAAACTTTGTTCAAACTTAGCTTATAATCCCCGTACAGACGAATGCTTCCATCAGACTTGACCACCGGCACGATAGGCGTGGCCCAATCGGAGTCTCGACAGGCTCGATGATGCCCTCCCGCTGTAGCCGCTCGAGCTCCCGCTCCACGGGCTCGCGCAGCGCGTAGGCAAGCGGGCGCGCGCGCAGCGTCACCGGCCCGCCGGAGTATCACCCCAAGCCGTCCGCGAACACCTCACAGAATCTGGAACTGAATTCCTCTAATTTAAATTCCATTGACTCGGGTTTTATTGCATTACAATCTAATATAACAATACCTAGCTCGACCAGCCACTGTCAGCCCAATAAATTGGTCTTCCCATTGTTTATAACGAACAAATCCAAATTTTTACACATATTTTTATACTTAACCAGTGGTTTAATTTTACCTAAAGTTTGAACCATCTCCCCTATATAATATTTTAACCTCAAATTTGACGGTAACAGTTTCAAATTATTGAACATTTTCTGGTAACAATCTGCACTAATACATGATATTGTGCTCCCCGTATCTACTTCCATTGACAATTGTTTATTATTAACATTAATTAACATGGTATATGGATTATATTTACATAAACTAATTTCTTTAAGAAAAGAAAAAAATACCTCTTGTTCTTCTTCCTCGGAGTGACTTACACTGTCCTCTAGTACAATGTTATTGTAAACATAAGATGATTGTATCTTAGGACACGTCTTCTTCAAGTGTCCCTGCTGATTGCAAACCCTGCATACATATTTTCTAAACTTGCACGTATTCGATGCATGCCCCGTTCTGCCGCATGTCTGACAGGGTCGATGACCTTGCGGGTTAGCCGCTGACTGTGCCGGCGGCGGCGCGCCACTCGCCCGGCGCTGCCCGCCACTGGATCCATAGCCGCCGCTCGCTTCCTCCCGGCGGTGTTGCGTCGGCGCTGCCCGTGATCCCGTGTCCGCTCGGCGCTGCCCGCAGCCGATCACGTGGCACGCGGCCGCTCCGCTGCCGTCTCTGCCCGTCGAGGGCCCGCGCTCCACCACCGCCGCGTTTGCTTCAGCTGCCTCCATCGATATTGCCAACGACAATGCCGTGCTGAATTTTAAATCTGATTCCGCAAATAAACGCTGCCTAATCGTTTCATTATGAAGTCCACACACGAACTGATCTCTCAAACTTTCATCGAGCCATGTTCCGAATTCACAGAACTGTGATATTTTTCTCAAGTCCGCTACGTACTCCGCCACTGATTCACTGCTCGATTGTTTACGCAAACGGAATTTGTAACGTTCAGCTAGAATATTTGGTTTCGGTTTTAAATGATTTGACATTACCTTCACAAGGTGAGCGAAAGTTTTTGTGGCCGGCTTATCGGGTATGCACAGCGTCACTAATAACTCATAGCTGTCCGCCCCCATAAGAGTTATTAAAAATGGTACTTTAGCTTCTTCTTTCACTGCATTTACTATAAAATACTGTTCTAAGCGATCCACGTACAGACCCCAATTGTCCGTTTGCACCTTAAACACATCCATTTTTCCGACCGCCATTGCACGTTCGTTATGCACCAAAAAACTCAAAAAGAATGTTCACTTTCTTTTGTTTATTTCTTTAAATTTGCGTAAGTCCGTCACTAACTCGTCGCCAGTTTAGTATATACCCTGGAGTATCCCACAGGACTCCTAAGGGAAGGCTCTTCAATAAAACACGTGTGTAACTTATCAACGTCTATTGATGAATGAATGAATGGAACTTATATTTATCTACCCTACATATATCACAGTAGTCTTATAAAAATAAATTGGGTAAGTACGAGAAATAACATAGCAAGCTTCAATTTAAGATATTTTTGACACTATTTCCTATTGTCCATCTCGTCACGTCGCCGTATCGTTACGTGTAATAGTCTTTGCCGTAGGCACTCCGACCGATGTTACTGAACTTATTTTTGCATTAAAAGTACTTCGGTGAACTGTACTACTTTATTTTGATGTGGCAATTAATTTAAAGCATTTTAGGGTTCCTGATAAGAAGAGCCCTATTGAAAGCTAGATAGACATTTTATCAATTAGGTAATTGCTTTTTGTGGTTTTTATTTTAATTTTTTTACTTACGACTATACCCTTGTTTGACCCCAATCTCACCTGGGGCTCACCTCACGGGTTTAGTAAGTATTGGCTCCATCAATTCAATAATTAGTAAAATTGGTTTAGACAGGAATGTGTTAGAAAGTTAGTATGAAATTACGCCGTAACGTTTCACATTAAAGTAGAGTTTTAACATTTAAAGGAAAATGTAGAGAATACGTTTGTGTCTTACATACATTTCTTTTGCTGCTAGTTCTTCTTACCCTCAAGTCCGGGTAAAAAGGCTTATATCATTTGCAAAAATAGATAAAAATTACTTCAGTAGCATTTTACCACGCGTGTTCTACGCGCAATTATGTTTTCCATTAACGCGTCATCCGAAAATAGGCCGCTAAAACCCCTTCATTAAAATAATTCATTTCATTAGCTTCGTTATACACGCAAGCTTGTTTTTAAAATTTAATTACAAGCTACCGTAGACCACAGAAACAAACTTATGTTACAACTCTCTCTAGATCAGCCTTTATCAACCCTTTTAACAGCGAATCCTTAGGATATCAACCTAGGTTATGAACACGGCTAAGGACTGGAACAGCCTGCCGGCGTCTGTATTTCCCGAAACCTACAACCTTGGGATCTTCAAGGCCAGAGTGAATAGGAATTTACTGGACCCGCATGCTCCATCGTCGACCTCATCGTCGCTTACCATCAGGCGTAATCGAGGTCAAATGCGGGTTTAGTTAATAAAAAAACCTTGAAGAATAGAAAACGAAAGTTAAAGTTCTTGAAATGGTGTCTGACTTTTTGTCCGAAGTTGACCTGCCACACGCAGACTACTAGCTAAATTAACGCCACTCTTGAAAAAAATATCTCCGAAATTAAGGCATTTATTAAAAAAAAGTATAGAATTGTTCCACGGATGAAGAAGAATTTATTAATAAATAAATAATATATAAAAATAAATCATTTAACATTTTAACATTAATGTGAGCTGATTAATAAATGTTTTAATACCCTCACATTAAAATAATAGGAAGTAAAAAGCGAAGCTACGAAAAGTGTTCACTAGAGTAGATAGAGAAATTATTTTTTGGTAGTAGCGCCAGATTCGTGTCGGGGAGCCCCTAAATAATGTGTCCGAGGATACCCATTGGGACATGCCCTGGTGGTCCAGTACACCAGGGTCCGTGGATCGCAAGGTGGGATATTGCTTCATAGGAGGCAAAAGAACTTTAAAGTCTACATATCTCTATTCACCTCAGTGCCTTGAAAACTGTCGAATCACAATCTCAGACGTTAAGCCAAATTATGTTGTTTTAGGACCCACTCCAAAAATTCGACTAATTGTATAATAATATCCCGGATTCTGTGATCTTTTTCAGCAACTTTATTTCATCGCAGGGTTAAATAAATAGGGTTAACAATTAGAATTAAAATAAAATTCCAGTAGCAAAGGATTATGCTAATTATTGCGTATGTTTATACAAATTAATGGACCACATGATACAGTTTTCAGGGTGAAAATAATAGCGGAGTTTTTATTTTATTTTTTTATTTTATTGGTTACTAAATCCGCATATGACCTCGATCTCGCCTGATGGTAAGCGACGATGAGGTCTACGATGGAGCATGCGGGACCAGTAAATGCCTATTCACTCTGGCCTTGAAGATCCCAAGGTTGTAGGTTTCGGGAAATACAGACGCCGGCAGGGTGTTCCATTCCTTAGCCGTTCACATAATGAAGAAGAAGAAGCAAATCGCTTCGTACGAACTGATAGGATATCAACAACATAAGGATGGAACCCCTCCCCGCGCCTGGTAGTCCGAAGGCGGAATGGTGATACTGGAATTAGGTCGTGCAGTTCCGATGCGCACTCTCCGAAGATAGGCAACCTTGCGCCGATGTTCCAGAGTTAAAAGACCTATTCGTTGATACTATTTATACTATCTTTCATGACCGTCTTCATCTGTCAAAAGTCAGTCAAAGATGGGTGCCGTGAATGTTCACGGCTCATCAAAAGCAAGTGCGCGTCGATTGCTGTAAGGAGTTTTGGAGCTCTGTGGCGAGAACCCTGTCGGAGTGATCGATCGGATTGTTACCGGCGATGAAACTTGGGTTCATCACTATGACCCTGAAGGTAAACAAGAGTCCATGCAGTGGCACAAAAAAGGAACAGACCACCCAAAGAACTTCAAAGTTACTCAATCCGCTGGAAAGGCGGATGATGATGGCCACGGTGTCTTGGGATTTCAAGGGCATTCTGTTAATTGAATATATAGAAGCAGGCAATAATAAATGGACCAAAGTATGCTAATACACTACGATGATTAAAAGAAGCCATCAACGAAAACAGACGTGGAAAGCTAACCCGGGTGTTTTGCTTCTGCATGACAACGCACCCGTGCATACGAAAGTTGCCAAGGCTGCTGTGCGGGAGTGTAGGTACGAAGAAATTACTAACTTTCCCTACGGCCTAGACCTGACCCTAGTGATTTATTTTTATTTCCAAACTTGAAGAAAGATCTCTAAATTATATAATAAGATGAGACTCTGAGGACGGCAAAAAACGATCATTTTCGGACAAGGAAAAAAAGGTTTTTTCCAAGGAACTGAAAATCTTATTGCTCGCTATAATACATGTATCGAAATTATTTATCTATCTACTAAGTACCAGTGGTATTCTCTTGACAAACCTATTATAAGGCTATTCGGAGTTTACATACACTTATAGGAAGCTAAATAAAATTTGTAATAGTTTTGTAAACCTTGTAATAGTTTAGTATTTTAGTGCGTTATCACATAAACTTACGAGTATTTACATCTCATTCTCGTTTATAAGCACGGAGAAAAACGGTGTAGTGGATAAAAAGGACCATAATATCATATCCATTTCAGTGTGAACAAGTCAAACAAATTAAAAACAAATATTTTGACGAGATAATACGGCGAGTGGCTTCGTAATTTCTGACGGGGTCCTAAGATAACATTTTCGGACATCTCCGTTCAGCCTTTCTGTTATAAGGTATACGTAAATAAATAGTGGAAAAGCTTGGAAAATATTCAACAATGTTTTACATTGTTTTAGATTTGCGAGTAGGGATTCATGGCCCAGTATAATGTGTCTTTGAATTTGTTATAGAATCGGTAAGGAAGCAAAACGTTCAGAGAAAAATGGAATCATTTTGGATGGGTAGTTATTTGTTTTCAGTTCGACAATTTAAAAAGATTTAAATTAAGAATAAGTTGGTCAAAAGTAAGTAATTAAGCTTCAATTAATTTCAAGACACAAATTTGAAAGTTAAATTCAAATACACCTAGAAAGTATATAGAACTCAGACGACCTTATCGCTAAAAGCGATTTCTTCTAGTCATCATTCGAGTAGAGTACAAGAAAGAGTTATGATACTGTACTGGCTTTAATCGATTGTACAAAAGAGTGGTGAGTTGCCCGTGGACTAACTGCTTGGCACTAACATAAATGTCATGGTAAAAAAAATCTGCTTTGGATTTACTGACTGAGTATATCAACCTTTTTCTTTTATCTGTTTACTTTTAGTGCTGTTTATGAATGCACAGGCCCTAAGAGACATGGTTCTTTAAGAGGCTTGAGTGGAACATTATTATTTAATTTATTAACGGCGATGCGGAAACTACGAGAGATAGGTGGCTGAGGATGTACTTCGTAGCATAATATTAAATTCAATTAAGACCACGAGAAGTTATGCATTCGTATTCAGGATGCGCTGAACTCCTTCCAGCCCTGTCGTAGGCTGAATGACACCCAATTGCAGAGCTCCATCTGACCTAGTTACTAGTTGAGACGGCATCGGATTTAAGGCAAAATGCTTTTTCGTCAGCTAAATGTTTGGTAGCAGGTATGCAGTTCTCTAAAGATTGATTTTAAATAGAGTTATTGTGGTAAGATATTTATTTAATTAGATCACTATATTGATAACCTACAAGCTAAAACGGGAAATACGGCAGAGAGATATTCTATCTCCAACGCTTTTAACGAATGTCTATTTTAGAACAGAATTGGAGTAAGGTGGGTGTATAGTGGGTGTCGAGCGTCGGTGGCGTCGTCGCTAGGACGTCGGCCTCCCACGCGGGAGGTCCGAATTCGAAACCAGGCAATGCCATGTACCAATGAGTTTTTCAGTTTTTTCGAAAGACTTACGTGCATTTACCGACTGCTCTGGTGGTGATTGAAAACATCGTGAGGAAACCTGCACACTGAGATAACCAGTGTGTGAAATGGGGAATGCAATGGGAAACCACTACATTAAATCTGTCACGAGATTCGTTCTATATGATTAATTCCTTAGAATGATCACGACCCTCAGCTATGACGAACACGACTTAGAAGAAGAAGAGGTGGGTATAAGAATAGAAGGTATTCGATTTACCAATGATGCAAATAGAAATAAATGCGTGTCAAAGAAGAAGAAGAAAATACATTGTTAGTATCAGTAGTTCACAGTTCAAAAATTAATAAGTCCAATTTACAGAAAATACAGAAAATTACGAACATTTTCTGGTGTTGCACGTGTCCTTAGGCGACGGTGATCACTTACCATCAGGTGACCCCGTTTGCCTGTTTATCTGTGTTTTTGCCCATTAAAAAAAATTAGTGGTACTTCAGGGACCTTCTAACCCTCGATGAAGGAGCCAATTTAATAAGGGTCACGCATGCACACACATTTATTCTAGCGTATCTAAGGATTTTTTAAAGGATTTTATCACATTTGAAGATGGTATGACTTGTGCAGAGTCAGCCCGGGGTAGTACCACCCTTTTACCTTTTTCTACCGCGAAGCAGCAATGCTTATTTGCTGTATTTCGGTTTGAAGCGTAAGAAGAAAGCTGATTTTTTTTTTAAATTAAACAAATCTTTCATCAGCCACAGATCATCAGCCTAAGCATTAAGCGATTTAAACAGTTTTAGTTTTTCAGCATCAAAATGTTGTGGTGTAGACACATTTTAACACTCCTAGGAGTTATGACGGAAATTTCAACCGGTCTAGTCTCTGGTGAATTCTCATGGCCCGCCGCAGAATCACAGAGTGAAACTACACAACGAACCAATAACGAGAAGTTTATTTTAAGAGTTCAATACATTGTCACTGTTACTGACGTTTGCTAGACAAAAAACTACAGCTATCAAAATCACCAGAAAACAATGTTTGAGCAATAAAATATACACCGTAGAACCTTCTCCAGCGACTTTCCCGCCAAAACACAATAACAATTCACGCGTCACGCGTTCAAATTGTATCTAAAATGATATAAATGCGTAGATAAAAAGGTAAAAAACATAATTTGCTATAGCGCGATCTCGCTCCCACATCTAATGGCTCTCGTGGAACTTCGATAAACAAAGTGCAGCGTTGGCAGTTTTACGGCTCTGGTTACTAGCCTTTTAGACATTAAAAAAAATGGCCCCTTCATAGAGTGACATCTAGCGAGCCTGTTGTAACCAATCGGAAAACCTCTCATTCCGGCACATGATGTCCACCTAAGTTTTCAGGGTTAGCAAGCACTGAAAACTAATAATTTTATAGTGAGGTGAGATGTCAATGGGCGACGGTGACCACTTAGGTACTATCAGGTGGTCTGTTTGCTCGTCTACCCTCCTTATTTGTACAATAAAAAGATCACTCTATTTCTGCGAACACGTCAAAAATTCAGCATGGTTGTTCTGCAACTGTGGGTATTCTATTCGGAATTGCCTTTTTGGGTCGTTTGTCTTCGCGTTAAGCCGCCGCTCTAAGCTTACACAGCTCAATTTAAAACCGTTCGTTGTTTAGCAATATTTTAGAGTTGCACGACTTAACTGGAGTGAAGATCGCAGCAAAATACGATTAGCGGTTGTTTCACTTTACGTTAGATATTGTGTGTGTGACAGTGAGATAAATTAGGTCACTATTAATTGTAAATAATAGAAAAATGGGCTAAAATCATACCCTGAATGGACCCGGAGAATTTGTTGAAAAAATTAAAAAATGAACATAAGAATAATGAGCGTCGGTGGTCTAATGGCTAGGACGCCGGACTCTCATGCTCCCGAGGTCCGGGTTCGAAACCATGCAATGTCATGTACCAATGAGGTTTTCGGATTTCTTCGAAGACTTACGTACATTTACCGACTGCTCTAACGGTGAAGAAAAAAAAACATCGTGAGGAAACCTGCATGGCTGAGGAAATTAAAAGTTTCCGAAGGCGTGTGAAATCCACCAATCAGCACTGGGCCCGTTCGGTGGATCATGGCCCGTAGCCCCTTGTGCAAGGGGAGGCCTGTGCCCCAACTGTGGGGACATTAATAGGCTGATGATGATTAAAGAATAATGTTCATGTTTAATACGAATTTTCCTTCCTTATGCAAAACAATTACTATATGGTTTCCTCTATATCCTCAATCCTCATTATCAGCAAACATCATTGAGTGATGCTTTGTTCAATAAATTCGTTGGTACTGTGCTTTACGTGTTTCATTACTGAATGTGCGTTTACTGTGTGTGCTCATAATCTGCCTTATTTGCTAACATACCTCCATAAGCCGCACCCGTGCGCGAGTTAATCGCAAAAACCCCATGTGTTTTGTGCCTGAATTGAAGACCTTGGGAGCTCCCTTGTGATGCTGGATATTCTTGGAGAGTGTAGCCTAGACTGACGATTTTTCCTGTTTTTTTTCCTCCCAATTTATTCAAAAAACGGGCCCTTCACCACATATTATCCCTATATGCTGAAATCACGGTAATTGTTTCTATATTAGAATGTCTTCATCACACCCCCACCGCCAGTCACTATGCGTAGGTCGTCGCTCCAACTAAACCTGCGGTTACATATAGTCGTTGACCGGTTCGGTAACCGACCTGCGGTGGACGACCTCCGTTGTTTACACTTGGTCGTTGACCGAACTCATCCAACGTCATTCGCTCTATAACAATCTAGTGACACTGACGTTCGCCGAATGCGGCGGAAATTAATGAAATAAAATTTTATTTGTTCGCACGAAACACGGTACATATAAGACAGTGGTACTGTTGGAATATATCATACATGTTTCGCCATTATTTTGGCATGCAAAAATGACATAATACGACGATTGTTAATTCACGTATAGGCGGTGGCTGCATGCTGTCGTTCGACGATCATGATGTATAGTAGCATCAGGGACTGCTCTATTACACAAAAGTCTCGTATGTCTAGCGCCTAAAATATGCAACAAGTTACCTGAAAATATCAAAATGCTTGACTTGAACAGGTTCTGGAATGAGTTGTTCACATTTTTGGTGAATAGAACTTATAATACTTTAAATGAATTTTTGGCAGATAAATTGTAATGAAATACTTAGAATTAACAATATATATTACATATTTTAGACACTATTATATATTTTTAAGATTGCATTAAATAAATACTTGTTTTGATATTATTTTTACTAAATAGATACTTATTATATATATAGATACTTATTAAAAATTTATATAATTTGCACGCCTAGTACAAAGTAAAATGTATTGGTACTTAACTAACAACAACATCCTGTTAATACACCTACATTTTTGCAAATAAATATATTCTGTATTCAGAGCTCCCATGCTTTGTACATGGACTCCTATAGACACCTTATATAAATCTACAAAAAAAATTACCGTACCATGTATGTAAATTAAGCAAATATACATTTTCGTTCGACAATATCCGCAATATTTCAAAACACACGCTGATGCCTTCCCAAGGTCTACAAGACACAGAAACCGTCTCTTTTTTCCAAGTTCCAGAGTAGATTTGTATAAAACGAATTCCATCTGTATGGCATAATAATTTGCCTAGTCGCCTTAAAAATGGTCCTGCTAGCAAATTGAAAACTAATATTTCCAAGTGGCTTCAAGACAAATGTTATTACTCCATAAAAGAGTATCTCAATGACACTAACAAATAGCAGATAAGATATGCATACCGTTGTCGGTGGAACATATGACACCTATGCTTTTTTAAATCACCTGTAAATTTTACTATGTTCTGGCAAATAAAAATATCATTTGATTTCATGCAGGTGTAACCGCACCTTAGCGTTCTGCTACGCTAAAGAAGTCCCACAAAAACGCATTATAAGGCGGCTATAGTGGCTTCCGCTCACAGATTTACTGAGATTATCCGTCCAGTAAAACTAATACATTAGCTGGATGGAATAGATTGGATTTGTACGCATATAATCGTATACAAAGACAGGGAAAACCGGCATTTGCCTCAAGGGGTGAAACTACCAATGAATAAAAAACAACTTACGAGGAAAAAACTTTGAAGTTCAGATAAAAATACCACTTGAAATTGTGATTTTGGTAATTTTAATGAAAAATCTAAAATGTGTTTTCGAATTAAGATATTTTTAACTGACGATAATAAAGAAGAAGAGTTCTTAATTTGACGCGTGACAGTCGACCACAGGTCAAAACGTCAAAATTTGAGAATCTGAAATGTATCATATTGCGCAGGCATAAGATTGAGATTTAATCAAAGGTTTTTGACAGACGGTATACTATAGCTTGTGGTTGACAGTACGTATGTGGATTTATCTCAAAATTTTTATGCAAATGAAGTAAAAAAAATACACGAAAGAGCCGACTTCAGTAGAGTCGGTTTCCATTTTTTTAAATAATGATGTTTATAATCATGGATATTTAAACCCCTTAATGTGAGTTTGCTTTTAAACCTTTACTGAGAAATAATAGTAGGCATACCTACTTACTTAATACTTTTCACTAAGTACCTCATTATTTTTAACTAGATTCACTAGGAGCTTTACTTCGTTTGGAATTTACTTCAGTATTCTATTGATTGAAAATAGCATTCGTATCTACGAAGAATACTGTGGTTTATTGCGCTCTAGCTTACTTTTTTAGCTAAGAACTGAAATAGCTTCCAAAAATACTTTTGTGGGTAGGAATACGGGATCTTCTACGAGTCAGTGGAGGCAAGGTGTAGTCAAATTAAATACTATATACTACTACTACATACTACTATTAATACCTTTTTTTTTAACACATTCTGTGCTAATGCAATATTTAACTTACATCTATTTAAAATTAATTACGGATATTATTATGACGAAATATACAGTCCTTAATTATTCTTTCCAAAATTAAAGATGACGATGTACTGTGCCATAGGTAATAAATAGAAATGTAGTTGTTTAAAATTTCGAAAACAACAGATTTGTGATCGAGGTTCCCCGTTTTAATTCTGTCTACACTGGGGCACGCTCAGAATTAAATCAAGATAGAACGGTGACGCGGACGAACTGCTATAGGAATCGCGTATGTCAACATTTTTTATAAGCCACGCCCCCAAAGTGACGTGTTACGAACGAAATACCTCTTTTTGATCGATTCACTGTCGTAACTGTTGTTTTTACAGTTACAAACCACACAATATGGCATTTTAGCACAGCCGCTCAGGAGATCGATTCCACTAAATCCACGTAACTGAATAGAATCTAAACTACATCGTTATGACGTGTTTCGTATGCTACTATCCACTAACGATCCAATTTCAGTTAAGTTCCGATCGAGTCAACGATCAATCGAACGTATTTGTACATTGTAATAAAACGTTTAGTTTATACTGAATCGCAGTTGAACGGTAACAAAACGCTTTAACTGCCAAATATAACGATCGAACATAAGTTCCTCCCAAGGTACTGTTGCCCGATCGATAGTAAATAGAAATGTGGCAGTGGTAAAGTTATGCGTCATCAGAATGCGATTTGGTGCCCAAATAGAATTGGAACGAACTAAATTGGAATTGGATAGAAATAGAACTACAAACGTTGTAATTTAGGCGATTTGGGCCCCAGATCGGTATGCGTCGAAAACTAGGCGTGAATGAATAAAATCTTGCAGTATATTGCAAGGTTGAGACACGGGTGCGCTGCCCTTTTTTATTTCTATGGGGACACGCACTACACTACTGACTTAACAAAATGTCCTCGAACTGAATAACTGTATTTTTCAAAGTGCACAGTTAAGCAAAAATCTTTGGCTTTAACCTTGTCATTCCGGACAAACCTCTGTGGTTTTTGAAATACATACGGGTACTGACGTACCCGTATGTAATTCACTACTGTTTGTTTATTATGGTAACAAAGAAAATAACCTAATTCTGACCTTAAAGCAACTCGGTTCTTCTTCTTCTTCTTCTCTTCCTGTCACCCCCTGCTGGGGTATAGGGCTCGAACAATTGCTGTCCTCTTTTTGCGATCTTGCGCGGCCTCTTCGAGTTCCTGCCAGGACATTTGGATTGTGGCTGCCTCGTTTTCAATTGACCGGCGCCATATGGATTTCTGACGACCAGGCCTGCGTTTACCCGATGGGTACAATTTCAGGGCCATTTTTGAGGGGTGATCGTCCGCCCTTCTGAGCACATGACCTAGCCGCCGCCACTTGCGAGCAACTCGGTTAATAACCAGTAAACTTTCTAAGTAACGCAATATACTAACACTGAATACGAGTATGATTGACGCTTCAAGTCTTGACGCGTAATTAATCTATGTCAAGACACGGTTAGTACTAGGCCAGAATTAAATTGAATTTGGATACTTCACAAAAACACGATCATAATTCTTGGGGAAACGCATTTATAAAGATTCCGGAATAAATGAGTTTTCCTTAAGTTAGGAAAGATTTTTTTTTCCGTAAATAAACTTCGAGGAAAATTGGGAACTCAGTAATCTAATCGTTATAAGCAGAAATTGATTTTACTTTAAGGTCACCATTTTTTAGGGTTCCGTACCTGAACGGAGGCAAAAAGAAACCCTTATGGTGAGACTACGTTGTCTCACCATAAGGGTTCCTTTTTGCTTCCCAAGGGCTAAATGCAAACGACTTGAAATTTGGCACAGTTGTAGGACTTGCTTGGACTACATTTACCGACTGCTCTGACGGTGAAGGAAAATATCGTGAGGAAACCTGCACACTGAGATAACCAGAGTGTGATATGGGGAAGGCAATGGCAAACCACCCCAATTAATCTGCCACGAGAGCTGTTCTATGTGATTAATTCATAATCAATAATTCATAATCATTCTAAGAATGATCACGACCAATGAGGACTATGAAGAATACGACTTAGAAGAAGAAGGATAGTCTTTTTGAGAAAAAAAATTGATAGTAGCTGTTGTATGTATTCCGGAAAAATAAAACTAAGTTCTAAAAATTTATTTTTTTAAGAAAAAAAATTTAACTTATATTTTTAAGACGACAAATATTTATTTTGGAAACGGAACCCTCGGTGCGCGAGTTCGACTCGCACTTCACAAGTTTTTTTTTTTCACATCTCTGTTATTCCCAATTACATTGTAATTCCCTGTAAAATGTAATGAGAATTCTATTCCTTAGTTTGACAATATTTTATTTTGAGTAAAATTTTTTATACTGACTTACAATTATTTTGTTTTATCATTTATTTAAACATCTCTTCCTCGTTTTTCTAAAAAAAATTTTTTTTTTAAATACACTGTACATAGTAGTTCAATATTTTCAGACATTTATTGTAGGTACTATTTTTTTTATATTCCGGGTATCACTAGGATGGTACCTACTCGACGTTTCTACTGAAATACGAGTACTATATAAATAAATAGTTATATATGGTTAATGTTATGGGGAGCCAGAAATTAAACAATGAATAGTCTTTAACTAGATTTAATTGGATTTGTATCGTAGGTACAACAACAAAAAGAACGTCCATTGAACAGGGAAAAAAATCACAGACAATATTATAGATAGAGGAACGAAGTACAAGTTGTTTTTTATTATTATTAAGGATTCGGTTACACTATTCCAACAGTTCGGTCAACTTTAGACTCTCAGCATAAAGAAATCACAAAATTTAAACAAAAAAATAACCGGCCAATTCTCTTTTCGTGTTTCGTCATTGGCGGAATTATTGTGCCTGAAACACAATAAAGGCCATTATAAAAAAACAAGATTAGGCCTTATCTTATGTATGAATAATTTTGCTTTTAATATTTACCTATATCTAGACAAACAGCACAGCAGTGAATCCGCCAAGTTAACAATGAAAACATGATCGCGCAGTTAAAAATGATATTTGCGGCATAAATCTTTCATAAAAATGTTAGTTCACAAATACATTTCAGAAAAAATGATACTTTTCCATTGCTAATATCAATTAGTCGCAAGCGCCTTTTATCTTATCTTATCTTATGATAGGGGGCCGGGTATAACCCCAGCGGCACTTCGACCCTTGAGGATCTTTTGTGCCTACCCCATTTTACACACTGGTCATCTCAGTGTGCTGGTTTACTCACGATGTTTTCCTTCACCGTTAGAGCAGTCGGTAAATGTACGTAAGTCTTCGAAAAATACGAAAAACTCATTGGTACCTGGCACTGCACGGTTTCGAACCCGGACCACCCGCATGGGAGTCCGGTGTCCTAGCCACTGTGCCACCGACGCTCTAAGCGCTGTTTAATAATGGTGCCATGATGTAAAACGTACATTAATATCCCCAAATACCTATAGTTTTTTGTCACGATTACAAAGTTTTATTAACCTACACTACCCGGGTGGTAATAAGAAGGATGTTTGATAAATTATATTACTATTACCGGTGGAGATAGGACGGGAAACAAAATAAACACATTTTGGGATGTGCCAGCACCGATCAGTCACTTTCGGGATTGTTTGGAAAAGCCTAAAGTAATATTGTCCCGGCCTAATAGAAAAGTCTGTGAATAATGTGTAATACAAACAGTTATACGGGTTACTACAAAATAGATATCTGTGTTGTTTAACATTTTTTTCAGCTACAACAGCGTTTACTCTAAGCCACTTTTAAAATACGCATAAAATTAATAAATTGTGAAAGACCTGGCTCAGACATGTATTTATATAATGTTATTTTAGCATTACTTTATTTTTAATAAACATTTAACAGTTAATATGAAATAAATTGTGATATAAATGCGGAATGTCAGTAATTGGAAACTCATGTGACGAGTTTGAATCCTGAGGCGTCAGCCGAGAGATTCTACGGCTCGGGTTTACATTGCCTTTCCGCATGTATATCACACAATGTTTTGATCACACATGGCGAATAAATATGCAACATAATTGTGTCTAAAACGTCTCGCAACATGACTCGCAACATGAATTTACAACAATAAAAATATTAATATTATTTTTCGGAACCGAATCCTGAATAAAAATGAAAATATTTGTAGTTGGAAATCGTGTTCCGTTCGGTAAACGTATTTAAATTCTTAATAAAGGTATTTAGAATCTTACTTGCTTGCTTATCGTATAGTTAGTGGCCAACCTATTTGTCAGAGTTGTTTAGGCCGCCCGTAGGCCTCTGACATGGCTTAACGACTGCTGTCGAACGACAACAACCGGGACCGACTGCTTAACGTGTTTTCCGAGGCACGGAGGAGCTCAGATGAAATATGCCACTAGCAGTCACCCATCCAGGTACCGACCGCGCCAACGTCGCTTAACCTGCACGATCACTTTCGGACCGTGCTCGCAACTAGGCTACGAGCTTCTCAAAACTTACTCATTTTGTGATATTTTTTACAGATATTTTTATATATGACCTATTAATAGAGGATTTTCTATTTCTATTTAAAAGGTAAAACGCACTAGTGTGAAATGATTGACTTTCGATCGACTATGCATGGCACTGAAAGATGCTATTTATGAACATGTGTGATGAAAAACTTTTTTTATATTAGTCTTCTCTCTAGTACTCTCTGGTACTTTATCTTTGTCAATTTTAAATAACTGCTGTTTATGTTATTTTAACGGTGAAGGAAAACATCGTGAGGAAACCTGCATGTCTGAGAAAATGAAAAGTTTCCGAAGGCGTGTGAAATCCACCAATCAGCACTGGGCCCGCTCGGTGGATCATTGCCCGTACCCCCTTGTGCAGGGGAGGCCTGTGCCCCAATAGTGGGGACACTAATAGGCTGATGATGATGATGTAATTTGAGTTGTTGTACAATATGCCGCAGATTTCACTACATAGACTCCATATTCTTACTAAACCCGTAGCTCCATCTTCGACCCCATCGTCACTTACCAAACGCGGGTTTAGTCGTAAATACAAAAACCTTCACTAGTGTATATTTTTGTGGCATCCTGTACTGTTAATGATTATTTACGTCAAACAAATACCTCGCGTGAAATAGTATTTGTGCGGTAACTATAAATGGAGACAGTTTTTTTCATCAATGCTATAAATATTCTATTATCGTTTGTCAATGTTTCTACGACGTGAAACTGATGACTACGTGTGGGCTTGATTTATTCGTAATTTATTTATGTAAGAATACTCGTAAGTAGTCTCATTTCCATAATTTACGTATATGTACACCTACATATTATCTCACCTACGCAAATTGTTATGTATACTTTAAAAGAGAAATATTACTTATTACGTACATGATTGCTATATACTTTATTTCTGAATTATGGGTTACATTACACTTGACTGAATTCAGTAAACAATTTAGTCTACGATTTACCCAACTAATTAGATAGGATATTGTTTATATGCTGTAAATCGCAGACATAGGGCGGTTTTTCCGCAGACAGACTCCGTTTTTCGCCGGATCGGATCTTTCACTCATACATTACGCTAATGAGTGAAAGATCCGATCCGATCCGGCGAAACACGTAGTAGTGCATAACCGCCCTAACCGTTCTGAAAGCTTTTATACTTGACTGAATTCAGTTTAATCGAATAAACGGTTTTATCATTAGCAAAGGTTATTCAGTTAGTACCTCTATAAATCCTTGTCATAAGTTAATATTTTAGAAAATGTGTTCTATCTCTCTATAGATATTATCAATCAATGTTTAATTAATATAATAAAAGCTCGTAAAAATATCAATCTGTATCTTGACTATCCATTTGTATTATATTAAAAGAAAATACTAAGAATGTTTAAACAGTCACATCTAGAATAAAGAAAATCTGATAAAGTAGAATTGTATTAACTTTGGGTCTGTTGAATCCGTGAAGTCAAATAAAACTTGCAGAAAGATATTGAACAGAAATAGAATTGCTGACTCCCAAGATTTTCCAATCAGTTCAGAGCCGCTAAACAACATGACATTTTTTATTGCATCAATTAACTGGACATACTGAAGATGGATCTGAAATCCGTTTATCGATATCTCAATTAACATCAGTGATATTAATGGTTAAAGTTAGTAGTGGGTCGATGCTCCGTCCCTTTCTAGCGAAACAGTCAGAATATGTACCTAAGATCCTGCTTGTATGGCGCTACTTAGGAGTGACGTCACACTACAGTAGTGCCATCTTTTTCTTCCGTCTGGTTTTTGATTGCCTGTAGCTATTTTATTTTTTAACGAACTTTAATTCTGTTTTCACATTTGAGCATCAATTTACGTCTATTTTTTTTATTTTTATGAAATACATTTAATATTTGATACTTGTCATGTACCCTATTATACGATAGGGTACACAATACTTGTATGAGACCCCCTCTACAATAAAATTCAACAAAATTATAAAAAGTCGATTTTTTAATTTAGGTCAAATGATTTTTGGATTTAGGTATGATGTGTGACATTTTGTAGTCAGCATCTTATTCCGTATACGAGTTAGAAGCGGGTGACAGACGAATGAACGACGGACAGTTGACAGCAATACGGTTCCGTTTTGTCAATCAGGGTACGGATCCCTAAAAACGATGTTACCCGTCCCCAGTTCTAAATTACCTTACGATGCTTTCGATAGTATATTTGGGTAGTAACTGTCCTTCTACGAAATTGTAGACAAATAACTATGCTCGGCCCTGGAGTATATAATTTTAAATTAGTTCGCTTTTGATTCTCCGTTGACTGACATGACCTCTTCTGCCCTCTCCGGGAAGCGATAATCCTTCTACGAAATTGTAACACAACAAAACACACGCACCATGCCATCACCCTCCCACACACACTCAGTACCTCACATACACACTAATATCCTCATTTGTATAAAAAAACAAACACACTCATACAACACAACACGCACACACTGTTGCTTTCTTCGTCCGTGCAGTCACTGAGGGGCCAGCTGAAAATCAGCGCTGTGGCTTGCCTCAGCATTATGCTGAGCTGGTGTACCCTTTTTGGCACTGTACCACACCGGATGTTTTGTGCTGCATGTATTAATCTTTGTATACTTCTGTATTGTGTTCTATATTCTGGTGTTTACAATGCTAAATAAACGTTTTCCATTTCTATTCCAACCCTTGGTATATTCAGGAATTGAGGTCGTGATGCGTGAGTAATATCGCTGTGTATTCTGTCTTTCTTTTTCTTTTCAGTCTGTATTTTTGTCGATCTCTCTCTGGTTGGCTAGAGAGAGACCATCACATCACTTCCCTACCTTCAAAATCTACGGGTTATATTAACAATAATTACCTAGAAACCAATTTTCATCCCCAATAAATTGTAGAGAACAACAACAAAAATGTTTTTTTCACTTCACTGTACATTAACAGGTTTTCTACCTTTTATTTATCGACAGAAAATAATCTACCTTATCAAAGCGTCAATGATAAGCGATGTGAGTAGGAAAGGCGATAATTTTTTGGTGTGAAGTGATCAGCACCATTACTTCTAATAAAATAAGCACTCTATATTACAGGTAAGTAGTATGCGAGCAATTATCAGCCTTGGACTTCACGAGGACGGTACCAATCCGGTTCGGTTCGCACCCAAAGCGCTGACTTCAACTGTGGGGAGGGCGGAGCGCATGTGATTGGATGCAGCGAACCGAACCGGGACTGAGACCGGACTCGTGAGGTCCGAGACTAAGATGTACAGTCCATTTATCTACGGCGTAACAAATCGAGTGTTCGAGCTAGTCGAGCATCGCCAATATTGTTTCCTTAAAAACAAGCAGATTCCCTGAAACCTTGCTCCTTGTTATTTTCACGGGAGAGTAACCGGGTGTATTCCATTAATGTCTGCTAACGACCGGACGCACTTCGGATTCGGGTTTAAAAGGGTTGAGTGGTTTTGTACAATCGTTCTGATAAAAGGGGATAGATGTTAAAGCTTTTAGCGATTTAAAAGATGTCCCGACAGACGGATTAATTTCGGCGTCAATGAACTAATAAGAACCAGTTTCGTTGTTGCCTGAGGCTGTGTTCTGGACAGGGCCTTATTCAGAAGCAAACGATTATTACATCTGACTGAATTAGTCAACGATTTAGTTAACTAATTAGACTGACTTCTGTTTACAGGCTGTAAATTGCAAACTAATCGTACTGAATCATTCGATAAGGCCGCCTTCTGCACATTGTATTGTACCTCTCTTTATGTCGTATGTTTTGTTTTTGTCCCGGGTGTGCAATAAAGTATAAAAATGGCGTCCATTTTATCCGTAACAGGGCGACCAGAGCGAGGTGCATCTTTTACATCAAAATTCCCGGATTGAAAACGCTTAAACCAACTTTGTGCTACTTTTACTGACACTGCACTGCATAAGGTCCATAAACGTCACAAAAAAATTTTCGCGCCTTGCGTTGCATTTTTTCCTTTTTTGTAATAATGTTTCAATATGTATCGAATTTCTTCATTAGATTCACTCATTTTGACAGAAAGAAAAACAAATGAAAATTAGCTGGAAACAACATTTTACTAATATTTATTTTTAATGTAACCTTTTTAATGTCATCAAAACCAGCCAGATACAAATAGTACAGCCAAAGAAATTTTATTACAAGTTTATACATATAGTATGCGACTTTATTAAAAGACTTTTTCCCCTTATATATTTGTATTTGTACATTTACACTTAATAGAAATCAGTTTGACTGAAAAGAGCTTTAAATGAATCATCCTCGGATCATGCACGCTGTTCTGTTTTCAAATATGTCATTACGCCTGTAACCTAGGCTTATCATCTAAATAAATGCACACAGTGTAAGTCATCCTTGTTTCCGAACTTGGCGGATAACTGCCGTGTGCTCAGATAAAAACTGTAAAACATTTACATTATCTTACAACATTTTGTAATATCTTTAGCACGTAACTGACCATATTACTCTCCTTAAATCTAGAATTAATCTGTAATACAGCCCTAAAGGAAACGAGAAAGGGGTCATTTGCCTTGGCTGTGAACTAGATTGCAAGTTGTACCTCGGTTGAAGAGACATTTATGGTACTGAAAGCCGTAGGGACACCATAATCCTGCTACAGATGCAAACAGGCTTATAAAGGAATTCCCACTAATGACGGGGAAGCCAAGGCCGTTCAGGAAATGAGTTCTTTTGCAATAATATTCATTACAGCCCCAATGTTTCGAAAAACGTAACCCATAAAATTACATTTTCTGAACGTGCTTAAGATCACCTATCAGCGGTTTAAAGGAAACGTCAACATTTTTGAAACTGAAATAAACCACATTACGCAGACAATAAGGTAAAATATAGATAAGAAAATATTTTATCGATGTTTGACAGATGATATTTTTCATTGAAACTTGTACTCATTGAGTTGGTAATTTGTCTCTTTAATTTATTGAACACTTTCATGCAAATGTCAAAGAAATCATATCATAACAAAAACTTATTGCGATAAGAATCCACTGAGTATAGATTGATGTGTCTTCCTCTGTACCATCAGTACTATCAGTAGTAGTGGACCAATTTTTCGCAACGAATGTTATTTCGCAACACGAGTCAAAGACGAGTGTTGTAGATACACTAGAGCGACACATGGTCTTCCCACACGTGATTTATAGATATTTAGTTTCCAAATCTTTTAATACGGCATGTACAACTAACTCACTTACAGCCTTTTATCCCTCGATAGTTCTTCGTCACTGAAATCCACTAAAACATCTGTATTAAAAATAACAAAGAAACAGTAATAAGTTAGTTATTATTTTAATTCTTGCACATATGATTACACACACAAACACACCTTCCCACTATTCAGCACGCACGCAACACCCTCACCCTAACACACCCTCTCTCCCCCACACTCACACACACCACACATCCTCAAATACAACCCCAGGCACATGTACACGTCACTCACGCTGGTTGATAATGAAGCCGATATATAGAGGATCACTGACCTTTAAGGCACAGGGTCTACCTAGTTTAGAGGTCAGGCGCTCGAAACAAATCACGCTGTACAACCATTGTGTACTAAATTTTTCAATAAAGATTATATTTATTTGTTTTACTTGAATACAGAACACAGAATATCTTTATTTGCAAAAATGGAGGTGTATTTACAGAATGTTGTTATTAGTTAAGTACCAAAACATTTTGCCTTGTACTAGGCATGCAAATTATTATAAGAAGCAAAGGTAAGTAAAGGTAATAAGTATCTATTTAGTAAAATTAATATCAACACAAGTATTTAATGCAATCTTAAAAATATATAATAGTGTATGGAGATATTGTTAATTCTAAGTATGTCATTACAATTTATCTGTCAAAAATTCATGTAAAGTATAGTAAGTTTTATTCACCAAAAACGCAAACAACTCATTCCTGAACCTGTTCAAGTCAAACATTTTGATATTTTCAGATAACTTTTTGTATCATCATCATCATCAGCCTATTAATGTCCCCACTGTTGGGGCACAGGCTTCCCCTTGCATAAGGGGGTACGGGCCATGATCCACCGAGCGGGCCCAATGCTGATTGGTGGATTTCACACGCCTTCGGAAATTTTTCATTTCGTCAGACGTGCAGGTTTCCTCGCGATGTTTTCCTGAGCAGTCGGTAAATGTACATGAGTCTTTCGAAAAAACCCAAAAAACTCATTGGTACATGGCATTGCACGGTTTCGAACCCGGACCTCCCGCATGGGAACCCGGCGTCCTAGCCACTAGGCCACCGACGCTACTTTTTGTATACGTTGTATATTCTTGCTGTAAGTACTTATATGAAATTGGTAGACAATGCTATGCCAGGTTTAGTTACCAACTAAAATGTTCATTTGGTAGGTAAATCTGTCCCTGGTTGTCAACTATTATTTAGAAAGGCATCTAATTCAATTTTCTGATAGGCCACATGAAATAATTTCGGGATTGCAAAAGGAAGGAAGGAGGAAGGAAAAGGGCCGGAGTACCAACTCAATTTCTTGTCGTGTTTGAAAACCTCACTTTTGGTAAAATTATTGCTGTGTAAATTTTCTCTTCAAATTCTTTCCATAAAAGGCTTTATTTTTAGAGTGGCCCTTTTATAAAAATAAACAACCATTATTATTGAAAGCTGATAGAATTACTTAGTATAATTAGGATCTAATTGTAATCTCTCGGGACTTTCATCGTCTATTTGTTTTTGCGTGTGCTACTTTTATTTTTTATTTACCTATTTTTTAAATTAAACAGTAGTGGTACACAAATAATAAAAAGTTTTGGTAAAAAGTGTAATTAAGTACTTCCTTCTTCAGTCGTGTTCCTCATTGCTGAGGGTCGTGATCATTCTAAGGAATTAATCACCTATGTGATTAAATCTGTCATTAAATCTGCCACGAAAGTCTTGCCTTCCCCATTTCACACACTGGTTATCTCAGTGTGCAGGTTTCCTCACGATATTTTCCTTCACCGTCAGAGCAGTCGGTAGAAATATACGTAAGTCTTTCGAAAAAACCGAAAAACTCATTGGTACATGGCATTGCCTGGTTTCGAACTCGGACCTCCCGCATGGGAGTCCGACGTCCTAGCCACGACGCCACCGACGCTCAATTAAGTACTTAAATAGTTACAATTGTTTGAAAGTCAATCGGTAGTTGGTCAATTAGAATTTCAAAGGCGTCGATTCTGAGGTGACTGCTAAATCTAATGCTAAAACTAAACTGTACCGCTCACTCATATGGTAGATTAGGTAAGAGTGAGGGTGAAGTTTCGTTTAGCGATATTTAAGTTTCGCAAGTGACACCCTCAAAGTATGTTGAAATAACGTGCTCTACAATACTTTCCAAAAATTTTAATCGACTTCAAAAAAGGGGAGATTATCAATTCGACTGTATGTTTTATTTCTTGCCTATATTTTCCCTCAAGATACACACCGGGGAAAGTTTTCAGTTCGCGAACGCGTGAAACGGTGATATTCCCGATGGATTTCACTTCACTACTCTCCGCTGTTTCAAACTTGAAACGTCTACAGGATGTGCCCACGAGAAGCATCCGTCAAAACAAAACTGAAAAGTAACTTATGAATATTCCCGTGCTGTACATAAGCTCGGTGTCAATCGGGTCGGAGCATGCGCAGTGTCACTTTTGGCGCGGTCTTGCGTGCGGACTTCAGTAATTGGCCGCACGCCGTCCGGTCTAAACCGATTTTCACCGGTTTCCGCTGGTTTTTTCTCGCCCGAGCGGATCGCGCGTGACACCTGTCAACGGATCACTAACGATAATGGTGAAGATTACATCACGCTGTATTTAATGTTAATAAATGAAACTTTATTAAGTGAGTGGTTGTAGTTAGGTAACTTTCTAAGTAAGTTTTTCAGTGAATTAACTTAAAATTCCATGAAAATTTTAGTAGTTAGTTCAATGTAACTTTGTAAATATTTTGTGTAAGTATATTGTGAATTTATTGGTGAATGGATTTAATAACTATAGGTAAGTACCAATTGCTTCTTCCCTTTTAAATTACCTACATTCTTATAAAAACATACCTCTGATTAAAAACATTTCTCAGTTTAAACTAAAAAAAATAACTCTTCATTGTTTACAAATACTCAAATATATTATATGTATAATTGGTTTTATGTCACCTGTATAATTAAATCGAGCAGTTACTAACCGCTTTTAAAAATAACTGCTAATAAATTTTTCAACTTAGTAATTAAAGCGTATAGATGATTGTTAAATGGTAAATTGTATTTGTATGTGCTTGTTAAAATTATTCACCGGTACTAAATAGGGTGACATACAAAAATCTTTTAAAAGTGAAAAGATTTTTTTGATAAATTAAAAAGATAGATATTTGATTTGTTGTGTTGTTTTTGTTTTTATAAATTCTTTATTAATCACCTTATATAAACAATTGCATAACTAAACTTAAGGTATACAATTACATGTGATGTTGTTACTTATACAGGCTAAATAAACACCTTCTTAAGTAATTTACCTGATTAATAATTGCTCATTACATCTTGAGATGTGTCAAAGTTCAGTAGGTACTAATTTTACATTATCTTATGAATATGTAAGCTATTGTATAGTCTTTACTTTTTACATGTTACAATAAATAAATAAATAATTAATACACTATGTAATATATCACTAAGAATAGCGGGTAAAAAAATAAAATAAAATTAAAGATTTGTTGTGTGGTTGGCTTGGGTTATTGTTGGGTTTTTTTTTTAATTAGCAAAATTTAATTATTGTAATTATAAACGTAATATTACCTAGTTATTAAAATAATCACCAGGGTTCAAAAAAATCTATAATATCTAAATAATTTTTATGGAAAAACTGAAAGATTCAAAAGTGTTTTTTTAATTTATTTATTACAAAATCTACAGCACTTAAAATTAAAAACAAAAAAGTCCATTAAAAACACTGCCAATTAAAGATTTCCTATTTTAAAACAACGCCTATAGGGAGAAATAAGTTGTGGTGTGTGTGTATATTGGATGTGTTTATTGGAAATGTGTGTGAGCGTGTTTGTGTAGAAGAGAGTGTAAGGGTGTTTTTATTCTTCATGAAAGAAACGTCATTATAAGTTAATTCTAGTATTCACAGAAAGCTCAATCTTTATTTATTAAAATAATTTATCTCAATTATTGATATTAGCTCGGAAATATTGAGTCGCATCAAAATAAAAAAAACAATTTATGAAATGGAAGTCTAGCGCCGTATAGAGACACCGCGTCTCTTGATATATTTTTACGATAATGATGTCAGTATCAGTTGATAATTATCACTTGACAATTATCTAGGCATAAATAACAAGATAATTATCAGCGAACCCTGTAAACTAACCTAGATCTATTAGTGTCTATGGCAGTAGAAATAAGATCTTTTAATTTCATATCTTCACTCTACACTTCAATTTACGCAAAGATCCAAAGGCAGAATCAGAATCCAATATGGATTAGCAGGACTACTGTCTACATCAATTCGTGTCAGTGTCAAGGGTAATCATTGAATTTTCTATTAAATCGAACGGATTACCAGTAATAACTTGTTGTAACCAGATATTAGACGATAGGTCTATTAACAACCAAGGGCGTCGCCGGGCGAGGGGGGGGGGGGGGGGGGGGGGGGGGGGGGGAACAGGTGACGCCCTTGCTGTGAATCAAGTCAAATCAAGAATTAAGGGGACACCGGTGGTTCTTATTTGGTATTTTTATTTTACAATTACAGATATTTTCATATATCACCATATGTAGGCATTACCCTGTTCTTAAGAATAGTTATTAGGGTTCCGCAACCAACTACGGAACCCTTATGGTCTCGTCATGTCATTATGTATGTTATGTATATTACAGACTAAGGGGCGTCCATCTTGTAACGTTTGAAATAAAATGAGCTAGAATGGCAATATCCTCTATTTGAGCAACAAATACATTACATTTGTAATAGTTTTAAGTTGTTAGCAAAAACAGGCAAAAGTTTTTTCGTTCAATACTTACAAGTATCCCTTACAGTACGGATCCCTGTACATATCGGTATTTCTACATCTCTAGACGGTATCTCTATCTAAGCTATGGCGTAGAAAGGGATAGCATGTAAAAATACAATGAAAAATGAAGACTTAACTTTGAGTGCGTTTCTTGCACGTGACACTGATATAAGTATAACGTAAGTAGGTTGTTTTAGATAGAACTAGTTGTTTCCCGGCGGTTTCGCTCGCATGAATGTTTTTTTACTCAGAAACCTTCCCGGGCGTGCGCACAACAACTTACTAAATTTTCATCGCAATCGGATGAATGGTATAGGAACGCATAGAGCTCAAACAAAACAACAAAGAATCATTCATTTTTTTAGACAGAATTCTCTTTCAGAAACTATATAAAACACCCGACCAAAAATAAACTTCTTAGAACTTCCTTACAATCAAACGAGAGAAATTAAGTAAGAGCAGAATCAAAGTCGTTCGTCTTTTAAACTGACCCATTTCTTCAACAATACTTTTACATGACTTGAAAACAAAAAAAGGCAGTGTTCTTTAACTCCTAGAGTCACTTTCATCTACTTTCATAAGTTCGTCCAATTCATTTAAAAGAAAAAAAACTGGTCCCAAGTTAATACCGATAGTTCTGCCTTCGGAGCAGTGAAGTGCAAAAACACTACAAGTTACGGTAATGTTGGCTAGGTCCTCGATCCCGAACCAATTTCGATAAAGTTGGGTAATCTTATTACTAGTACCTAAGTAAAGTAAGTAAAGCACTGTGTACTTAAAATGGGCGTACATAAAATATGATACAATATTAACGGCCTTTGGCTAGATCTTTGGGTAGATAACTTGACTTTGGAGTGGTGGTTATCTATAGGTAACAACGGCGATTTTGGGGCGTCATAGAGGGGGTCCCAACGTATAAGATTATTTTCTATGAGAGTCGCAGATTTTGGAGGGTCTTGACCCATGTGACCCCCTCCGCGACCGTGCCTGTTGTCTAATAGTACCTACTATTAGACAACAGGCACGGTCGCGGAGGGGGTCACATGGGTCAAGACCCTCCAAAATCTGCGACTCTCATAGAAAATAATCTTATATAACGTGCGATAATAGCCGATATGATATTTGTAATTCCTAGAGGTTGTCAGTAACCGTTTTAGTGATGCAAGTCGGTCATCGGTGATAGCGTGGGCTAGGACGCTGTGCGGGCTTTGGCCGTCCATTGGCTGGCGACCCTGGGGAAGGCAGCAACGTGCTATGGCCGCACGTTGCTGTGACGGGAGGAACGGGGAGGTGGAATGTACACCTCCCAGGAAGATCCCAAGGCCAATGCTAGGAGGGCACCGGTGCGTTCCACGGGAGATCGCGGAGCCCTCCGATATGCACGGGCCATCGAGGGGGTTTTAGTGAGTAAAAATCTCACATAACCCGGTATCTCCCTCACGAGGCTGAGTATCTTTCGAAGATTTCCTTTCCGTTAACAAAAAAAAGGACACCGGCTCTGGGCTATATGTGGACAGCCATGCTGGAAGTCCGGATTCGATTTAAGGCAAGTTATAATAGGAGTAATTAGACTTTTTGCTCTTTAGGCTTTCTCAGAAGTGTCCGTTATACAAATTAATTTTCACATAAATGTTCCTATGCATTTATTGGACGTTGGCGCGGTCGGTACCTGGATGGGTGCCGCTAGTGGCATATTTCATCTGAGCTCCTCCGTGCCTCGGAAAGCACGTTAAGCAGTCGGTTCCGGTTGTTGTCGTTCGACAGCAGTCGTTAAGCCATGTCAGAGGCCTACGGGCGGCCTGAACAACTCAGACAAATAGGTTGGCCACTAACCATACGATAATCAAGCATTGGAACGAAATCATAAGTTTTCTGTGATGCGATTTTGGGTTAACAATGAAAGGGGAAAAACACTGTCTTTAAGCATAAGGCATCCAGAACACAAGAGGTACCGCAGGCTTTCTGATCATGATTGTGTGCCAATGAGTTTTCTAATTTTTACGAAGACTTACGTACACTGCTTTAACTGTGAAGAAAAACATCGTAAGGAAACCTACACACTGAGATTACTAAGTGTGTGTGTGAAATGGGAAAACTACCTCATTAAATCTGCCGAGAAGTTCATTCTACAGTGGTAAATTCCATAGAATGATTACGACCCACATCAAAGTGGAATGTGACTACGAAAGGAGACTAGTGTGGTTCAATAATTATTCTACTATGATTATACTTATCTACATTACATATAGACAATCCTGTCACAAGGTGTAATTGTTAGGTAGAGGCAACAAAATACCCTCTTTGTTAGGGTAGGATTACACTTGTAAATTTCACGTGTGTAAGTTAAGCTTGCCTGCGGAGGCCGACCGCAAACAAGCTCTGTATGTGACTGTACACATTTGCTCGCTAAATACCTCTAAATGCACAGTATTCACGTAAGTACTCAGGTGTTATGTCTAATTTTGGAGTATTAGTAATGTAGGTATAGCCTTAGGGTGCCTTTCCACCAAAGCTGTGCGAGGAAGCGAGGCGGTGAGCGAGGAAAAATCCACCAATAGGATAGCGCCATTATCACGGCATATCACGTGACGATTAAAACGGTGCGATCCCATTGGCGCATTTTTTCCTCGTTCACCGCCTCGCTTCCACGCACAGCTTTGGTGGAAAGGCAGACTGCTTTGCTCGCTTGGAATAACCTCTGGGTGATTCTGGAACCTTTGATATACATTAGTCGATTCTACGCAGTTTAATTCTTGCGTAGCTCCGTAACATCCCTAGTTTCTACACACGGGGAAAAATTAACTGGCCTAGATTAACGTTCGTACAACTTACCAATTTTGATTAAATTAATTAGTTGGGGGTACTCTTTAATATTTTTCTGTTGTTTGAAGGGTAAGAGAGCCAGCGTATTTATTGACACATGAGGCACTCCTAAGTTCTCAAGTTTTGCAGAAACCCTCTAATAACATTAAGTAGATAGGTGATATGTCTATGGGCCATGGTAACAACTTACTATCAGCTGGCCTGTTTCCTCGTATGCTCTAAAAATAAAATTGAGTAATTATACTTTCCTATATAGTTAGATAACCGGTTATTATGTTCGTACCTACCACTTACCTGTTTTGCTTAATTTGTTTTAATTTTCATTTTGAAGATACCTAATTATTATGTTGATACTGGGTGTTCCTGGAAAAAAATCGGACTAGCTCGTGTCAGGGGTAAAATTAGGATTGGGGTAGAACTTTAATTAATTACTTGTATTGTCATTCATTTTAATATAAAATTACAGAATAGTGATTTGACCACATAATCGTGTTGTGTAGTAATCCCGCAACCAGCGCTCCATCTAGCACATTAGGCGAGACCTGAAAACCAGCGTGTCGCTGAGGTCTCGACCATTTCATTAGACACATGGGGCAATACATGTTATAGATATCGTATCGTATATTTTGTTTATAGGTTAAGAATTAGAATAAACTAACTGTGTTGTACCTTATTATTGTGATGTGTGTCAATGAATAAATACTCTTTTATTTATTAATTATTTACTTGAAAATGATTCAGGGATGCCTACAGCCTATACGTATCTTTTAAAAAAAGTTGGTAATGTTTCACACAAAATTTTCTTCATTATCCACTCCAAGGCACACTAAAATGCCTGTGCTAGCAGGGTTTCGGGACTAGGCGGTTAATGTGTAAAAACGTACAATGGGCGAAACGTACGAATGTCATTGAACCATTGTCGAAACTGAAGTATATTCAGATCAATTAGAGTGATAGTTGATCAAAGTTTAAGTACAGTGGGCAACACATCAGGCTATACCTTTTAGTACTTTGTCGCTTTATCTTACTTGACACATTCATACGAATGTCAAGGAATCGTAACACAAACTAATTGCGACAGTATAGCTTGATGTGTCGTCGACTGTACACCAAAACTGGTGGAATCCGTAAAGACCTAGGGCATGCGAGACTTGGATATAACTTAGATGTATCGTGACGTGACGTGTGGATTCTATCGATATTATTCTATCGCTAGTGTGAATAATGTTCAGTTACGGCTATCGAAAGTCAAATATCGATTGTTTTATAACGCCTAGAAACCGTACGATTAAAATACTGAGCGCGTAGCTTAAAAGCTACGCGTTCTACGAGTGCTACGGTGGCTACGTAGTAGCGAAGCTTTAATGATCGTAGTATTTAGAGCCGAAATCAAAGTGTAAGGGTATTGACCCGATTTGTGGAAAGAAGCAAAGCTCAAATAAGTACGAGTACTTACAGCTCGCGGGAAATATTTTCAACCTTTTCTTAAACAGTCCTATAACGGGATTTTGTTCAACTATTCAGTCAGTAGTCAAATCAGTAGGCTAAAAGTCAGACTTATACCCACTAAACGACTGCTATGTAGTTTGTACAACAATAACACAACTGATATACAACTAAACAGTCGTGTAACATGCGTCCAGCCCTTAACGTATAGACGTATATATCACGGTAATACAACTTATTGTAAATCACCAAACGTCATTACGACAACTATATAACTACTCGTAGGTATATGTTGGTGTACTAAGACGTAACTACGAACTAATAATTATATTTAATCTACAGCGTTACTGAATGCAGGATTGAAGGTAGTTTCCGGAGCCCGCCACCACAATACCTCGTAATTATTTCCTCTGACCTTGGGACCCCGCCCTGCGTTTTGTTCCAATACTGGTGCGTGTCCATAACACGCTACCGTGACACGCGAAGTGACCGTACTGGGCTATTGTTCTCTTTTGTTTATCACAAATGCTCGCTCGGTTTGTAACTTTTGAAAAGTGTTCGCTGTGTAACCGCTTTTGAACAGCTAATGTCCTTTACTGCACGAGATTTTCAATCCTTGCCGGTGCGACGTCATATGGCTGTATTAACTAAAACTGGAGTTCTTGTCTAAGTTGTATTTTATTTTTATAATATGCATAATAATTATTGCTTGCTTGTTTGCTTATCGTATGGTTAGTGGCCAACCTATTTGTCAGAGTTGTTCAGGCCGCCCGTAGGTCTCTGACATGGCTTAACGACTGCTGTCGAACGACAGCAACCGGGACCGACTGCTTAACGTGCTTTCCGAGGTACGGAGGAGCTCAGATAAAAATGCCACTAACGGTCACCCATCCAGGTACCGACCGCGCCAACGTCGCTTAACCTGCATGATCACTTTCGGACCGTGCTCGCAACTAGGCTACGAGCTCCTCAATAAGTATTTAAATTTAAATAAATAATTATATATTTTATGTGTATTTATTTATTAAGTTACTAATTTAGGTATTTTGAATATTATATTCATTTTGTATATTCTTGATAAAAAAATCTGTGTAGGTGATGGGATCAGGCGTTACGTTGCGGAAATCTATTATTGAAATTATTTGGGGAAGAAGGACCCACCCACCACTCACTCTCGAATTGACCCTCCCCAACGATAACCAAATCCCACCTCCTAAGTATGTGATAATGATTGGGAGAGTGTGAAATGAACTTAGGTCCCATCACATAATTAGGAGCTCGGATTTGTCATCCTTTGCGATTGTAAATCCTTCTGGATTTGATTGTCGTTCGGGAGGGCGAATCCGAGGGTGAATGGTGGGTCCTTCATAAACACCCAAATAATTTTTCTGTGTATTTCATTTCTATACTATCGCTAATCTCTATAGTGTCCACTTATCTTCAGAGGTTGCCAGTTACATAAAGCAATCTTAAAACAACTGAAAAGCAGACTGATTGAATTCAATCTCCTTGATTTACTACTGATAATGATGTCTATTATAACTGTTGTATAGCGACTCTGGCTGAAATGAGCTTTTAATAGTAAGCTTTTTTATTGAAATACGAGCTTGTGTTAATAAAAATCTATAAATAGACGACAAAGATTTTAGTGCCAACTGAGATAAATGATTTTAAAGGAAAAGTGAGAAGCAATTACAAATTCTCGTATTTCTTATAGCACCATTTCTCTTTGTGGTTCTTAATTTTGTGATATCTATGTGTGTTGGTGCTTTCAATAGATTTAATGTTTCGTTGGATTTGTAAGAAATATAATATGGTTCTTTGTGGTTGTTTTTTTGAAATTGACGGATTAAGGATCGATATTAATTTTGAAATAACCAGATTTTGTTGTGGCCAGTCACAATTTGTTGCCCCCTCCCTCCCCCATAACGTGTGACGTAATTTATTTATTTTTCTATCATTCATAACATAACTGACATAATATTTCATTCAACATCAGTTTCTAAACGGGTTTTCTCAATCCCTAGTCTCAAATTCTTTTCCAAAGAATCGTATCAAAAGGTATTTCCTTACCTTCACCCATTCAGCAAAATGTGCTATGATTCTCAAACCGTGGGTGTTGTATAAATCGCCACAAGGCTTAGGCCTAACGATCTAAAGTGAGTTAGGCTATTAAATCATACCGAAACCCAGGCGGTTGAACCAAATTTACCGCCACTTTGCACTAACTACTGCCTAACTGCATTGTTACACTTATTAATGGGCCTCTTGACAGGGCTCCTAGACAATAT
This sequence comes from Hofmannophila pseudospretella, assembly GCA_947369225.1. Taxonomy (NCBI): domain Eukaryota; kingdom Metazoa; phylum Arthropoda; class Insecta; order Lepidoptera; family Oecophoridae; genus Hofmannophila; species Hofmannophila pseudospretella. The sequence goes on from OX376316.1 coordinate 12,374,989, forward strand.
GAATAAGAACAGTAAAGAATCTCTCGCAGCAGAGTCTGTTGTTTGCATTTACTTATTTGCATGGCTCGGTTTGTTTTTTAAGATACACCTACCTAAATAATTAAAAGAGATCACAGTTGATATAATTTATTTCAATTTAATTTGGATCCCATACTAGGTAGCCACTTTCTAGGGTTAACAGTTCAAAAAACGCGTGTTTTCTAATTTAAATAATGAATGCATACATAAATAAAGAAAACCTAGCCTTTACTTATTATCGGCCCATCACTTGGAGACTAAAGATCTCAATGGACATTTTTTTAAAGTTCAAGGATTACTGCTTCCTATGGTTTTAATTCGATAGAAGAGCGGCGTTGGTGCCGTGGCTAGAACGTCGGACTCCCATGCGGGAGGTCCGGGTTCGAAACCATGCAATGTCATGTACCAATCAGTTGTTCGGTTTTATCGAAAGATTTACGTACATTTTCCGACAGCTCTGACGGTGAAGGAAAACATCGTGATGAAACCTGCACACTGAGATTACCAGTGTGTGAAATGGGGAAGGCAATGGCAAACCACCCCATTAAATCTGCCAAGACAGTCGTTATATGTGATTAATCCTTAGAATAATCACGACCCTCAGCAATGAGGAACACGTCATAGAAGAAGAGATGATTTTAATTATCATTAAAACAAACTCTGTTCCCAAAGTCACTAACTAGTCTTCCTCCTTTAGCACACTACAATGTTTTAGAAACAGGATCGGACCGAATCCATAGAAATCTAATTTTCGGTTATCTATCTAGAATAGGGTAGTTTCATTTCTTAAAAATTAAGAAATAGTCATAAATTGATGGTCAAATGTGAAAACAGAATTAAAATTCTTTGAAAATTAATATAGCTACAGGCAATAAAAAATCAGAACGGTAGAAAGAAACGGAGCCATACAAGCAGGCTGGCTGCATATATAAAGGACTATTTTGCTAGAAAGGGACAGATCATCTGTCCAATACTAACTTTAACCATTAATATCTCCGATATTAGTAGAGATAACGAAAAACTAATCCTTCTTTAGTATGTCCATGTACGTTGATTGATGCAATTTTTTTTTTCGGTTAATACCGTTTTCTTTGGTTTCCGCCCGCTTCCATTTCAAAATCGCTGCAGTGTACTAAAGGTGTTAGCCAGAATTTGAAATTAACTTGTAGCAGTAAGTTCCTCGCCCGGCGAACGGTAGTATTAAGATTCTTTACTGTTCTTGTTCTTTACTGTGTTCCTTATTATTGAGTTAATACTGTGCAGGGAGGCAGTATAAGGAGAGCCTATAATAGCTAAGGTTGTTACCCGAGAGCGTTTGTCTTGTACTTGCATTAAAGTTTAATGGTTTGTTTTATTTGTGGAGGGATAAGTATATAATATAAGAATATAAGGTGTTTTTAATTAGATTACATATTTCTAGAGTAGCATATACATGTTACTTTTTTGACATACGCGTGAAAACACTTCCTTTTGGTCGTGGCGCACAGTGGTTCGTCCCCATACAAGACGAACTTTTTCTTTAGTAGGGAGAGCAACAATAATAATAAAATTCCGTTTCTCACGATTCCCTGCTTGTTTCGATCTGCGGTTTTCATGGTTCTTATCTACTCATTTTTTACCACATTTTGTCCAAAGACACATGATGTCGAATCGTGATAAATGTCGTTTTTAGTATGGAGATACTAAAGAAAAAGTTTATTCGGTTTACTCCTAAACTATCCGTCGAATCTAAAAAGGTGTAATGACAACATTTGTTGCCCCTGAATAGAGGAACGCGATGGTGTATTTTGTTTTTTCAAATTTCATATTCTTCTTTTTCAAGATTCTATGTCCAACATCTTGTATGGGGACGAACCACTGTGTGGCGTGGTGCGTGCGACTGTGTGAGTGTCTCACGCGACAGGCTCTAATACATACAAAAGTTCCATACTGATCTTTTTGGATTAATCGATTCTCTTATACTATCACAATCTTATAATGTATAAGTCTTTATATATTTTTTATTTTTTTTATGTATAACTAAACCCGCATTTGACCTCGATCTCGCCTGATGGTAAGCGACGATGAGGTCGACGATGGAGCATGCGGGTCCAGTAAATGCCTATTCACTCTGGCCTTGAAGATCCCAAGGTTGTAGTTTTCGGGAAATACAGACGCCGGCAGGCTGTTCCATTCCTTAGCCGTTCGCATAATGAACGAAGAAGCAAATCGCTTCTTACGAACAGATGGGATATCAACAACATAAGGATGGAACCCCTCCCCGCGCCGTATGTCGTGCTATTATGCCTGCTTACCATAGGAACTCTGCTTGATAATAATGTAGTATTAACTTGATAATAACCTATCCATGAAGTAAACTTACATACTTACAGCCATTATTTTAATAATGGCTAAGATACCTTTTAAGGTATCTTGGACGAGTGTAAAGTCCCTCCAATAAAATAATAGCGTAGAATTTCTGGAATTTCATTGCTCTCATTTTAATTGCTTGTTAGAGGAAGATATTATTTGCATTTTCCTTGTCAAGAAATATTGAGGAAAATCAAAGGAATATAAAAGCGCTAAAGAGATTTAATATAACAAAGCATTATTTGCGACAGCGCATCGGTATTCACTGATAATATATTTGAGAAACGTAATGGTTTATTTTAATTAGAAATTATAAAATAAATTAAACTAAACAGATAATTAAGAACTGATGTTGTATCCGATTTTACGAGTAGGTATACAATACATATACAGGATGGGAAATTCGGTCTATTCCACGTCAGGGGGTGAAACTAAGAATAATTTGGAGTAAAAGGCATTTGATATACTTTTAAACGCTGCACAGTTTTACATTGATTTTATGCAGAGAGCGCTATTGAGAGCGCTATATAGAGCGCAGAGAGCGCTATATAATGATATTGAGCGCTATACGAAAAAGGAATGAAATTGAAAACTGATAAACACTTTCAGGCCGCCCCTGTAACTACGTGTGTTAACTATTTGCAACATATAATTATGTTTATCATATCTGTTCATAAAAATTACTTTTCTCAAAGATGCTCCGGAATGTGCTCAATTTATTCGAATTTTGAGCCAGCGAAGTACATACTTCCTGTCTCGAAGCCAAATACTTATTTAAAAACATAATTGACGATAGTAATGGATTTTCATATATTCTTACCGGGTTAAGGCCAGGAATTCTCTCGTCTTTTGTTTTTTACCTTTTAAAATTCGAATTGTAACATCAAAACGCAGTGCGGTGCGGACAAAAGAGATTTCATTCGATTATGTGCACCGATCGCGCGTCACCGCCAGCGCGAGCAGCTCCAGTTCCTACTGACAACGCCACTTGTTTCCTTTTATAGACGCCTAGTACTTTCGACTGGAATTAGTATTTGGAATGTGATTTTTTTTTTATTTTCCCGCGTTATTTGAGAAAAGCACAATTAAAGCATCGACCGAAATAGTAATTTTTGGCCTTGGATCTATAAAACCCTCGCCTACGACTCGACCTTCCAATATGATCCGCGGCCAGTAATGGCTAATTTCGTGGCCTCTGCAGTAATGTACTATTACATCATGTTACGGTAAAGTCTACGGCACTGCCTAAACTTCAACAATACCTACTGTGGTTCAGCAAATTTTGGGCAATTAAAAAAAAGAAAAATCGATTTACTCTAAAATTACAGATTTTTGACCAGTATATGCCTAGTGTCAATTTTAGACAGCGACCATATAAAACTGACATGTTTATGCAATTGTAGACCTTAGTGTGGTAAACACTTTCTGACTGCGACTGCACATTCGACTGTACATACGAAATACATAATAGGTTTTTTCCCATTCATTGTCATCCCGAATTCCAGCCGTCACAGAAAATTAATGACTGTTCAAATAAATAAATATATTTCGTGAAAAAATTATTCAAGTCACGGATACTTCTGACAATTGTGTTATTTAAAAAAATCATTCAGATTTTGTGGTTAAGTTTAATCGTGTTTGGCTATACACAGTTACGGGTCAACGACAAAATGAATCCTCGCATTCCTCATAAAAAATCATACAGATTTTGTGGTTCAGTTTTATCGTGTTTGGCTATACACAGTTACGAGTCGACGACAAACTGAATGCTCGCATTCCTCATAAAAAATGGTTCAGATTTTGTGGTTAAGTTTTATCGTGTTTAGCTATACATAGTTACGGGTCCACGACAAACTGAATGCTCGCATCCCTCATAAAAAAATATTCAGATTTTGTGGTTAAGTTTTATCGTGTTTAGCTATACACAGTTACGAGTTGACGACAAAATGAATGCTCGCATCCCTCATATTATATTTTGTATTTGGGATTCAGAAGTGTTCGTTGGATTCAATAGGTAACATAAAGTATGTTAATAACTATTGTATAAGTAGCATGTCTGTTGAATCATAGGCTATTTTTGACATTATTTTATGAATATGAAATGAACCATATGCGCAGCCATCAAGTTGAGATTATAATCTAAGGATTTTGACATTTCATGATAATTTAGATAGTACTACGGTGGGCGTAACACCTTACATGTACCTATATATAGACATCTTACATGGCAACTTGGGGGAACTGATATCAGACCAACTTTTGTCAAGCAACTTTGCATAGATCAATGCTGTAAGTATTTTTTTGGCTCACCATACAATCTATCGCCTGATTCTGGATTTATAAGTCTGGATCATGAATATAGTTCAAAAATTAGTGCCTTGAAAGATCAGGTATTCTGTGTTTTCAGACTAGGAAATTCTTGACATAGATAAATGACTCTAATAAAACAGAGTTTTTGCCGATTTTCAAATCCTGACGAATTTCTGGGATTTCTACGTAATAGGGGTAGAACCTTCGCAGCAATTTAGATAACTAAAGGGCCTATACCAGATTTTTTCCAAATTGGAATCAAAGTTGAAGCGAATGGGATTTTTCCAGTGAGCTAATATATTGGAGTCATAACATGAAAGATGGGCAAAGATCGCCATGCACTGGGTGCCACAAGACGGACAGCGGCGCCGAGGCAGGCCCAGGCGTAGGTGGAAGGACGATATCGACCACTTCCAAAAAGGATGGTATAAGGACGCCGAGGATAGGGAAATATGGAAAGGAGGAGGGGGGCCTTTGCCCAGCAGTGGGACAGTTTATAGGGTATAAAAAAACATGATGGAAGGGTTATAATGACATGATCAAAACGCAGTGCAAAGGGCGGAATTTACAAATAGGTGCCCATTTGTGATTTGCGATTACTGTGAAAAGTGAATATCATCGTAGGTTGTATCGAGATACTGTTTCACGGTTTATTAGATATTTATTGAATATTTATCTTCAATTAACGAAACCGGTCGTGAATATTCAATAAGTATTTAATAAAACGTATAATTTAATATTCAGTCATATATAGGTTTTATCAAGGATAGACACCAATTATAAATACGCAAGTATATATCATCGAACATTAACCAACCATGCGGCGAACACATTATTTATTGATAATATTTATTACAATAAATAACTTCGTATTTGGTAACACGTTGCTAGTGGCCAATCAGCGACCATGACGTTCAACAGAACCGTTAAGGCCCGATTACACTTAGTCGTCGATCGACCATTTGCTTGGTAAACGTAAGCAACCATTCGGTCACCTACCGCATGTAGCCATCCGCTGTTGATACCGTAGGTTGAAACGATCTCTACAATCCACGTCAATAGATTATAAATAGAGATTAGTGGCTGTTGATAATACAGAACAGGCAAATTTAAAAAGAGTTTGCTACTCTTTGAAATATAACTTACGAGTACTTCTTTGATTGTATGTATATGTACAAATTTATGAAACAATTAAATGTCAAGTTAATGTCATATCAAGAATCACGGAGCAGGCAGTTGGTTGACAACCGTTGACAACCGTCTACAATACAATACAATTATTCTTTATTGCACACAAGACAAAAATACAGAACAGAAGAAAAGATACAAAATACAATTACAATTGGCGGCCTTATAGCTTTAAGCTATTTCTTTCAGGAAACCTTTGGGTGATGGAGTTTTTGTAAAATATAACGTAAGGTATGCAAGAACGATTTAAATAATACCAAGTAATAAAACGCTTTTAGCGTACGGCCAAGTGTAACTATAGGTGATCATTGAGCGAATTACGTTGGACGATTCGGCCAATAAGCCAGTGTAAACAAAGGCGGTCAATGATCGTCCAACGCAGGTCGATCGCCGAATCGGTGAACATCCAAGTGTAACCGGGTCTTTAAGCATCGGTAAGACCGTTTGTCGTTTGTTTCTTATATGAAATTACGTCTCCATAAATATTAGCTTGCTGGATCGCTCCCCTATTCCATAACCACTTAATATTAAATCCTGGAAAATATTCAAGGCCAAGTCAACCCTCACTCAAACCATGTAAGGCTCGCCAACTCCCTGTAACTCATTTTTCATTCGTAAATTACATTCGCACACTCAACCGAATAATGTACAGCATGATGTGTTATTTATGGAGCGAAAAATGCGTGTTTTGTTCTAATAAAGAGTTGAAATGAACCCTGCGTTTGTTTTCCTTATTCTTGTTGTTGATAATAATGTTTCTGTCAGCTCGGGTTGCTTAGTATTTTTGGTTCAATTTGTTATTTGCATAATATAACACTATCGGTATTCTATAGTTGTTTAATTATTATTTTTATTTGTTCTTCACTATGTTACGTGTATAACCGTTTGCGATGCGAACTAAAACGGACAAATATGCGTGTGCAGATCGAATATGAACACGTATTCCGTGTATTCTGCGCTTTTAAAATATTGTGTGTGTGCGTAGGTACACTTTAGCGGAGCAAGCGATTTCCTCTATCTATCATCTTGCCCCAGGCCCGCCACAAGCGGGAGTGAAAGGCGTACACCGCACACGGGCGGCACGTCCAGGGGGAGGCAAATACAGCGATCTTGTGATATTCAAATCAAACTCTTGTTCATTCTACATTCCCGCCCTTAGCCCTCTAACCTAACCCATCAATCGCATCGGATCCGCGCTGAAATTTCGAGCTCGTTTCGCTCGTTCCCGTCCTAGTTCTCTAACCAAATCCATAATCCATATCGAATCCGTGCCAAATTTCGAGCTTGCTTCGTTCGCTCTCGCCCTAGGTCTCTAACCTGACCTATCATTTGCATCGGATCCACGTTAAAATTTCGAACTCGTTTCGCTCGCTCCCGTCCTAACCCTCAAACTAACCAAACCCATAATGCATGTCAGATCCGAGCAAAATTTCGAGCTCGCTTCGCTCGCTCCTGCCACAGTCCCCTAGAAAAAGATTTTTCTCCAAAAGAGAGTATGGGGGGCGGCATAATCGGTTTTGCAGGCGGGCGCTCAGGACTTATAATTTGCAAAAAAATACTTAAACTTTGATGACTAACTTCTATTTCAGATAGGTTGGTATAACTTTGTGACAAAGTATGTTCACTCAATCGTTAGTTTCAATAAAAGTTATCATTCTACATGCTGTAAAAACAATCCACATATTAAACATGACCAAACAAACGTGTGTTAAAACAGACAGTCATTTAATTACTGGTTGCGCCCATATTTCTGCCTAATAAGCCCCTAGCGGCACGTTCCATATTGGAAACTAGCGAACAAATTGCACTATTTTCTTTAGTAGCCCGTCGGAGGCCGTACCGCAGTACTTCCGGCTCATATTAAAACCGTTATCGCCCAATCTTAACTGCTCGTACTCGAAACTATGGCCTCAAATGAAAATGATATACTGACCCTTCCATTCGCATACAAAATTCAACCCTAAACTGACTTAGTAACGTTCCCATCGCTTTGTTCCACTCGTGGCACAGAAAAGCCCTATTATTTCTCATTATTAATTTGATAAGAAAAATCCAACGTGTGTTGTGAGGAATTTTCGGCTTTAAATTGTTAAAGATACGATGGTTTTCCCGTTGTATGCCTGTAGGTATAATGTTGATGAAAACTCGATACAATTTTGTTGTAAAATGGGTCGTTTTCAGATAGGGGTTTAAATAGGTCTCTTTGTCCGTTTCGTTATAATAAAAAATGGAGCTGGCTTCGCTTTTGCAGAGTAACCATTTACTGTCTAATGATGAACTTTTAGTGTCGAAGCGCCGTTTAACTCCATGTGAAAAATGCAAGCTTTTACTTTGCTAGCTTCACTGGAATTCAATTCAGTTGAGAATTAAATGCAGGTACTTTATTATTACGTGAACGCTCTATCCATTATGTGACATCCTTTCATTTTTGTAGGTAATTTTGTATCAATGTTTTTTTTGCACCTCCAAAGAACAATTTTACTCATCATTATTTGACTTCAACCGCAGCTGATTGAAATTGAATTGAATTGAAAATGAGAAAAACTGAGACCGTAAAAAAACTCGTTCCTAATATTTTTATACAAATAGGAATCCGGACAATGTTTGCAGTTTAAAAAAAATTACAATTAGGCAAGAAATACCAAAAAATATTAAATATTTTCTTTTACATCTTACATAGCATAGCAGGTAAGCATAAAGTTAATTTGAGATTTCATTCTGACAGATGATATAATAAGGCGAGGTCAATTGTACTCCCATTCGCAGCTGATAAACATTTAAAAAATGCTGCAGAAATTTAAATCTGTACTTTATATAATAGGGATTATTATTTTGGTCAGTGCTCTATAAATTCAAATAGGTGAGTAAACTAATATGTTGCTGAATCCCCGAAACTCTATCCAAACCATACTTATTGAGTTTCATTAGTAAACCATTAGACTCGGAAACCTTAGACGATCTAACATATTATAACATAACTCGGAGCAGCTCCAACAGCATCCTGAACGTGATAGCCGAAAAATACGATTCCCCTATCCTTAAACACTTCGTTCAGGTGCTGATCGAATGATGTTATCTTTGATCAGCATCTGATCGAAGTGTAAAAACTCGTAATTTTTGCTGAATATATTTACTAACATAGTTTTTAAGTACACTAACACAATGGATCAAGTTATCTGAAAAATAAAAATATTGAATTGAATAACTCTCACGTCCATAATCCCCGAGGGGGTAGACAGAGGAACCACCTTCATCACAGGTAGTTTCCACTCCAATCTAACATTCGGAATGACTAATCTAACATAGGACTCTGACTAATCTAACATTCGAACAATATACAGTTTTATAACTTTGTCATTATTCTTTAATTACTTACTAAAAGGTAATTATTAATTTATTATTTTCTATGTCATTTAAAATGATAATACCCGAGGGGGTAGACAGAGGAACCACCTTTATCACAGATAGTTTCCACTCCAATCTAACATTCGGAATGACTAATCTAACATAGGACTCTGACTAATCTAACATTCGGACAATATACAGATTTATAACTTTGTCATTATTCTTTAATTACTTACTAAAAGGTAATTATTAATTTATTATTTTCTATGTCATTTAAAATGCCATGCATTTTATGGGAAACGCTTTATGGAGGTGAACATGCTTGTAATTTCATATTTGCGTGTGAACTCGTAAAGGGAACGATTCTGTTTAGTTCTGATGGGACGAGAACGAAAAAAAAACGTAAACGGGGCACTTAACGAGATCGCTTTTGTTTTTTAAGCCGGACTGTTTTTTTCGCTTTGTAACTATGTGGCTGTTCCCAACCTTTGTGAGAGGAAATTACTGTAATAAAATATTTGTTTTTTTTTAAATAAAAAGTAAGCGTCTTTGTTCCAAGTATAATTTATAATGAAAGTGGGTAGTTATTAAGTGCGTGAAGGAAAGCTTTTACGAGCAAATATAATTTTATGTTTGCAAGAAGTAGGTAATTATTTCAATTCACAGCTTTTCGTGTATGAGTCGTGTGTTATTTTATGATTAGTTATTAGTTTATTATGTAGTGTTAAAAAGTAAGCGGTGGAAATGTTTATACGACCTGAATGTAGCTTAAGCCATAGAAAAGTAATATAGACAACATATTGTCTGCCGAAATTATTGTCTACGCAACAACAAAAACCTGCCTCTATCTTCTACTGGTGTGCTACTCTTTGTGGTACTACAAATCTGAGTGGGCAATAACTGTAACTCGCAGTCGGCAACGTCTACGATGACTGGGCAATCACTGCACTTGAAATGTTTTTTAATACATTTTGTAATCTTGGTTTATGGTTGACCCTATCTATGCTAAAACTGTTCCAGGAAGGTGGGCGGGTGTGTCGATAGGAGATTTTTTAAAATTATTAACAGCTGTTAATGGGAGTTGAAATAGCTCCGTCATAGCTTCCTATGGCAGATATTGTATGTCAGAAAATGACTATTTAAATGTACTGGACTCGCATATTTATTAAAAATATCACCTTTATGACAATAAAGTTCATTTCATTTCATTACCAATATCTTTTCAGGAAAGTACAGTGGAAGACACATCAGGTTATACTCTGTGGAACCCTGTCGCAATAAGTTTTTGTTATAATTCCATGGTATTCGTATGAATATGTCAAATAACTTAAAGCGACAAAGTACTAAAGGGTATAATAGCCTGACGTGTTGTCCACTGTACTCACTAAACAAAACCATCAAAAACCTTTGTCGAAATGGGACGCATAAAAAAATGGTTATCAGATTCTTTTTAATTGTTCTACCTTTTGTGATTAAGGAAATAAGTATTATTAATTTAAAATCGTGGCTTGAAATGTTCGTGATACAATCTCAAGGCCGAATAATTAACATTTCGTGAAATTGGATCAGTATTTTTAAAGGTCACTTGATATACAAGTACTTACTACGATTAAAAGTGTTGTCACTTTTTTCATGTCTGGTTTCTTTTAGTCACAACTTACAAATTATATTTATATTTTATTTATTAAGGAACACAAACAGTTTACAAATAGATAGAAATACATATAAACAAAAAAAATTACAGAGAAACAAAAAGGGTTCACAAATATTATAAACGTAAATAACATATTTCAGTTCATGTAGACAAGACCAGTACACACTAGTTATATATAAACATAGAAAATTAAATATACAAAGGAAGTAAATGTAGAATAATGTAGAGGGATATAAAACAATGCTATTAAAACAAATAAACAAAATTATATTGGAGATAGGTTACTGCTAATCATCATAATACTATTTTTTATCTGTCCCAAAGAACAGTTGAAAAGGTCAATACTGGTAAATCGTTTATTGTAGTAGACACATGTTCGCGGAATAAAAGCATTCCTTCCATAATTTGTTTTATGACCTATACTCTAGCCAATATTCAAGTTTCTATTCAGTTTTCATTCTAAATTAATTAATAATTAAATTAAAAATTCTGGTAACCATCGAAGTGGTCTAAAAATTGAAAACTTTGACGAGAGGTTTAGTCGTTAAGTTTCTTCGAAATTTAAAAAAAAATATATAGGTAAAGTACCTACTTGATAAGCTTTAAACAACGATATCTTGTAGGGTACAAGATAGGGTACAAAAACATTATTTTTTTATCGATTCCATTTACTTGTATGAGACCCCCTTTAAAATACAATACTATATTTACAAGATTTAAAATTCGGATTTGGGTCAAGTGAAATTTCGAATTAAGTATCTTATTCCGTTTAGGCGCTAGACCCGCGTTACAGACGGACAGTTGGACAGAGTAGCGATAGCAATAGGGTTTTGTTTTCTCCTTCGTGGTACGGATCCCAAAAAAGGAAAACTTACAGGTTTATTTTAATTTTTAACTCTAGAGATACTGCACGATTATTCCGATCTGGGAGAAACATCGCTATAGAGTAATAAATATACGTGTATTTTTAAGCTCTCCAGCTTTAGACGCTGCATCAATACAAATTGAACTTTCCAAAAGCAAGTATAAATTCTTGATACCGTTCCGAACATAGTAACTTGACAGCGTAGAAGACTCAAAGTTGCTAGTTCTACACAAACTTTGCTATCTTAAATTTAAGTCCCAGTTTGCCTATAAATCACACTACTAGTATTACAAATCACTTAGTGTACGGTAAATGTTCGTGAGAACAGGAAATTAGTCCGAAGTAGTTTGTCACGGACTACGCTTCAGTCGAGCCCTTTAGTTTGTAAGTAAGCTCTACATGAATTTAACTTTCGTCTAATAGCTCAATCACTACATTTTGTTGGAAGAAATGACAAAGTGGTTTGTTGTCTGTTTGTCATGTTCCTGGTGAATAAAAAATGCATTCAATCATTTATGGCATTTATTTATATGCGGCCATAGTAAGTCAGTTGGAGGAGCTCGTAGCCTAGTTGCTAGCACGGTCCGAAAGTGATCGTGCAGGTTAAGCGACGTTGGCGCGGTCGGTACCAGGATGGGTGACCGCTAGTTGGCATATTTCATCTGAGCTCCTCCGTGCCTCGGAGAGCACGTTAAGCAGTCGGTACCGGTTGTTGTCGTTCGACAGCAGTCGTTAAGCCACGTCAGATGCCTACGGGCGGCCTGAACAACTCTGACAAATAGGTTGGACACTAACCATACGACAAGCAAGCAATATAATATAATATTCACCAGCGAATGTCACTTATACATAATCAGACGAACATATTAAAAATTTGGTGGCAATATTTCGAAGATTTACGTACATTTACCGACTGCTCTAACGGTGAAGAAAACATCGTGAGGAAACCTGTATGTCTGAGGAAATTAAAAGTTTTCGACGGCGTGTGAAATCCACCAATCAGCATTGGGCCCGCTCGGTGGATCATGGCCAGTACCCCTTTGTACTAGGGGAGGCCTGTGCCCCAACAGTGGGGCCATTAATAGGCAGATGATGATGTACCTATTTAAGAAACTTTGGATCACACAACCACTGAATTGGGCCTAGTCATGACACAGCAATGTAATCATCGCTTTTTTGAAACTGAAACAGTGCGAAATATGTATAAGGATAGTACCTCCCCAGGCTGACAGTCATTAAAGGTTAAAGGTCAATAAAGGTCATTCACCAACGACAAAGAAAACTAAAACAACTGTTTATAAAACCTTATTTGAATCCAACTGTCTGCTTGTCCAATACGTTCAAGTTAAACAGGTCTAAAGTTCTAACACACCGTGACGACCGGACAAACTGGGAACGAGGGTTCTGTAGTTTACAGCTTTAGACAGAGGACCCTAAAACCACAATCAACTTGTTTTGTGAGTAACGTTAGAGAGAAAATGTTTATGTGTAAAAACCTTTTTCTAAATAATGGGTATAAGAATAACCCTCCTCGAAGTGGTATTTAATTCACCTAGACCGGTAGACCACATCTTTCCTTTAGATTTTTTTTAATCTATGGAGAGCAGACGAGCAAACGGGCCACTGGTAAGTGGTCATCGTCGCCCAAAGACATGTCACCTCACTCTAAAGTCATTGAGGGTTTTCGATTCGCTGCTAATCTTGAGGACTTATATGGATTGCCTCATGTGCCGGTAATTACGCTGGCTCTCTTACCCTTCAAACCGAAATACAGCAATGCAAGCTGCTTTGCGGCAGAACTAGGTAAAAGGGTGGTGCCACCCCAGGTTGACTCTACACAGAATCATACCACCTTCAGTAAATGTTTGAAATAAATTACTAGGTATACATCCTGTTGTAACAAGTAGTTACAAAGAAATCTATATATTATATAATATACCAATGTATAGGTTTATTTATTGTTACAATTTTTAACCCCCGACCGATCGAAGGAGGGGAATTTACTATGGTATTACCCCTCACATCAACCGTCGGCGAATAATGGTTTCGGTAAAGCATCCATCGATGAATGATTTCTTCGTAAAAGTAACCTTCGATTAAGAATGTTTTCGGCGAAACGGTCTATCGGTGAAGGGTAATTCGCTGTACCATAGTAAATTCGAAGGAGGGCGTTATAAGTTTGACAAGTTTGTCTGTCAGTCTGTCTGTGGCATCCAACGGATGATCCGATTTGGACCCGATTTTTTAATTTAATAGTGAGTGTTCTTAACCATGTCTGATAAAAATTGGATCAGTGGTTTCCAAGATCTTGGAGTATCATTGATGTCAGATGGGATCTCTGGAACGGTAATATCATGGAGCCCGTCTCACATCTGGAACCTCAAGGACTTGTAGATGACCAGGAAAAAGTAAGGGGATCTTCACAAGTAAGTTTGGTAGGTCGAGGATTTTAAATTTTAAATTTAGAGTTATCTTAAAACTTTTCTATCCTACAAGTGGTTAAAAATAAGAGAAGCAAAAACACCAACCCTACAAGTCATATTTTTTATATTTTTTTTAAAAAGAAAATACTCATGCATCTTTTATCTATCTTTTACATTTTCTTAGATTTCCCTGGCTCCCACACTAGGATACCATGTGTTGTATTATTTTCCTGAAATTAAAAAACCTTCCGGTATAATCCTCTGTTAACCTACCACACCTCAATAGAATATAAATTCCACAATAACATTACGTGTAGGTACTAAATATCTTCCGACATTCTAAAGTGAGGGAATTCCCGGTGGCATGCGAAATTCAACCCCTGCGAACATCTTCAAATAGTTATTACACTCAACGTCGGGAACATAGGTTCAACCCTCAGTAAGGGTTGTCATGTCGCATCGTCGAGGGTTCATATACATGAAACCGAAGGATTTCTAATGAGAAAGCTATTTCATTATACTAGGATGTCTATGACTGACGCGTTAAGGATTCATAAGGGTATCTGTGGTAGCTGCAAGGACTGTTCTAAAAGTTAATGGTCATTGCTTAATTATTTCTCTTGCTAAAACAAATTATAAAGCATCTTTCACTTTCGCGGGTTTGCTGGAAGAAATCTCTTTCAGAGATAAGTTCACCCTTTGTACAATGTCTCATTTTAATTGTTTTTATTAAGTCTATTGTTGTACAATAAAGTGTAAATAAATAAATAATAACAATAACGCAGTAAGTAGCTAAGGTAATACAAAATTATTAAGTAAAAAAATTAGAACGTATTTAAGAAAAATTACAAGGAAAAAATCGCGAGGGTAGTTTTGTAAAAAGACACGGTTTTTACGAAATATTTAGTCGCTGGCGGTTAAGCGTCGTAGATTTAACTGTTGGAGTTTTATTTATATACTCGTACTTACTAGCTAGAGCTTACTACTAGGACGTCGGACTCCCATGCGGGAGGTCCGGGTTCCAAACCATGCAATGTCATGTACTCGTACCAATGAGTTTTTCGGTTTTATCGAAAGATTTACGTACATTTACCGACTGCTCTGACGATGAAGGAAAACATCGTGAGGAAACCTGCACACTGAGATAACCAGTGTGTGAAATGGGGAAGGCAATGGCAAACCACCCCATTAAATCTGCGAAGACTGTCGTTCTCTGTGATTAATCCCTAGAATGATCACGACCCTCAGCAATGAGGAACACGACTAGAAGAAATGTTCGGCGATACCAACAGATATATACTTACAGTCAAATTAATCGTGAAATCCTTGATTTTAAGAAAGTAACTTTTAGAAAAAAAAAGTCATTCGGTTGCTTTCAAAGACCTAATGATTCACCCTAACAATTTCCAGAGTACATTTCAAAGAACTACTTATGCCTTGTAAATTAATGTACATTATGCCATCTGCTTGAGACGAGAGAATCCAACTCCGACACATAAAGTAGCACTTGGTAATTACAAACTTAATATGTAATAACCCAAGAAATAATGTTTCAAAGGAATTGTAATTAAACAGTATGTACCGTAAATAATACCAGTGACGTAAACATACTCCATGGTGTTTTTGTCATCATATGTATAACTTATAAGATTTTCGCAAATTCGCTTTTCCTTTTTTGTTGTTTCTGGATCGTTAGGATCGTGGATCGTTATCGTGAGACATGGAGCTAAATAGAACCAACTTTCTATCAATATCTTATTTTACTTAACTTTACAATAACTCTAATGATTTTTGTGCCTTGTCGTACCGGCCATAAAGAATAGGACCACCACAACTCTTCCCATGGGTGTCGTACGAGGCGACTAAGGGACTTAGTGGATACGATTCTACACCTAGTAGACGGCGATAGGCTCGCCACCTTTCACGTTTGTTCACCAAATCTGACGGCGAAAAGTGGGAACTACCTATGAAGAAGGCGGTTCCTCTGTCTACCCCCACGGGGATTATGGACGTCAGAGTTTTGCTATGGTATGCATTCTGTACAAATACTGATAAACTTATTACTAAATTGATAATATCAAAACTCTGACATTATATTAGGATTCGTAAGATATTTTTAATGTTTCAGTTTATTTATTTATTTACACTTTCACAACACTAGACTTAATAAAAACAATTAAAAATGAGACATTGTACAAAGGGTGAACTTATAACCTGTAATTTTACCGCACAAATAAACTATTCTTATTCTTATCAGTTTTGTTTCAAGAAACTCACTGAACTCTTATCATATCCATGTTATATTCTAAACTATCCGCTCCCTTATTTTACTATTCATTATGCTTCTTCGTCAAAATTGGGACACATTTTTCGAGAGTCACGTCACATCCAAAAATTCCAGCCCGTAGATAAAAAAGATATTTTCCGAGTTATCACTCTCTCTCAGAGCGCCGCATTACGGGAATGACACGGCGAGAACATCATACAATGCTCGTAACACACGTCTTCAAAATAAATTGAGCGAATCTCGACAAGTGATATGTATTCCTACTTGCTGTGTGGAATTCTCTTCTCTTTTAATTTGACGTTTTTTCAACAAATATCAGATACACACTTTTCTCTACATACTCACCTAAACATATAAAGTTATAGGTATATTTGAGGTTATACTGTTACAGTCTGTCCTCTAGATGCTGGCTAGCAGGATTCTAGGACAGTGTGCAGATGAAGTAATAGAAGAACTTGGTAATAGATATTATATTTTAAGGAAAAGAACACAAAACAGTAACGTATAAAATAGGTAGTAGTAGGAAATAAAAGTGAACGGGGAAACGTCCGTTCGACACAAAATACAGAGAAAAAGTGAAAATACAAATAAAACAATTTAATTAATATTATTTATAATATTTAAGTTGACTTTTGTAGATAGTTTAAGATTTTTTATAATGTGTTAATTAAATAAATGAAATTAATGGTATCATGAAATTAAGAAATTGAATGGGAACATGATTTTGAATTTAAATGAAGAAATGAAAATGCCAACACGAAATGAGATGAGATAACGATGAGGTTGAAGTTGATGGCAAGGAGGTTGATATGAACGATGAAGTCGACATCGTTACAATACTACCTAGTTATCTATAGGATGAATGCTGACCTTTATTGAATACCTTCTTTTTGGGAAAGTACTGACTCCCAAGATACAGGTTCGCCTAGTTTGGGAGTCAGGAGTTGTTCGATTTACAAGTATTGTGATGTTTACAATAAAGACTTTTTTAATATAGTTATTGAAGATAAGTAGTAGTTAGACACGGGATTCTTACCATTAGTATCGAATTAGAGTTGTATGAATCCAGTGTCTAAATATGGTATTGACAGTAACCACGAAAGCTTAAAAAGTTATTATAACTAGTGTGTGAAATAGAGAAGCCAATGGCAAATAAACCATTAATACTGCCGAGAACAAGAAGTGGTTCCATACAGTTAATTTCATAGAATAATCACGACCCTCATCGATAAGGAATACGATTGCGAAGAAGAGGTTATAGTTAAAATTGTTTTGATCTGAGAGAAAGTTAATAACTGTTACATAAAACTGATTCACATTTAATTCTAATTTCTGCTATCTCTGTTTAATAAAAAAGGTCGAAACCGACTACCGTCTATGTTACTATTATGTAATACCTATACTAACTAGTATAAATAAATACTATATGAACGCGCTATGTGGGGACATGGATGACGTAATGTCAGTTGAATGAAAGGGAAAGGGAAGATCTTCCACCAGGCGGGTTTCTGCCTGGTGACCATATGTCTTGGTCCAACTATGGATGTTTTTGGAACTCGTATATGTACGAAGTCCCAGGAAAATTTCGATAGCGCGTTCTACACCGATGTGAGTAGGTACTAATCATTGTGGCGCGCGTCGTGCGTCACCACAATACAAAATTTGAAAGGTTGAAATCATCGATAAAAAATCACCAGTGTAAAGCTTGATCAGTAATATAGAAACCCTCGCTATTACGGAATTATTATTATACAATTTTTTCCATTTGAATAATTCGGCTTTAGAAAATCTAAACGTCTATCAGATTGGCTTTCTTAAGATAACCGTCTTAACACTCAAACGTCGTTCGGGAACCCGTTCAAATACGGTGCTACTGACGTGAAGTAATGACATTTCGCGCTTACGACCCCGCTCGATCCGAGAGCCACTCAAAACCTCTTCACTTTACACGTCGTTTTGACTTCCATCCATGTACTGGGTAGAGTCGTGATGGACTCTTGGCTTTGGATTCGGTCACATGCTTGAGTTTCGGCCTAATGCTGGTTAGGCTAGATTTCTTTATTTCTTTGTAATAACATTTTATTTATTTATTTACACTTTAATGCACAAAATAAAAAGGTGTACACGAGGCGAGCTTAATGCTAACAATTAACAACAAATTGCTTATTTGCTTAACAATTATGTCTGGCTCACAGATTACTCCAAAGCACCAGGCATTCAGTAACCATATGTGTACTTCACAATTACCTACGGGTACAAAGTAAACATAAAAACATCAAAGGCTTAAACTTAACTTAAAGAATAACACCCGAATTAAAAAACAATGCAATTTTTTTGCAAATACTGCTCCATGGGTCTGAAAATACGTCGGCATTCTGGACCGTGGTTAGAAACCTATTAAGTAGCAGGACAGCTCGGGCAGACGGTGCAGCACGCGCTTGACGCGTGCGCGCTTAATTGATAGATTGTTATAACTGCGTCAAAAACCAATCCTTAATTTATATTTAGGTATTATACAAATAGCCGCAATAGGATTTTTCTGTTACGTCATTGTTATTTTTAGAATAAACTTTCGTTGGTGTCATCGGGTTAGTATAATATGTCTTCGACACAGACTTATTTCGAAAATACTTTCGTATTTACTACTACAACTGTGTTTTAAAAATTCACTTGGCACTTCCTGGTTATAATCGATTTAGAACCTAGAAAGCAATGTAGAAATATGTATTCAAAAATCTTGGTTTTGGTTTCAATTTTGACCAACAAGTAAACATATCCCATACCCTAGTAGTACTAGTGCTGTAGCGCTCATCGTTTTCCGAAGAAATTTAATCTGAGAAGGGACAAGGGGCAAGAAGTAATCGGATATAGCGGTTTTTGTGCGTGATATTTGTTTGTCGCATAGCGTTTTTGCGGTGTGGGTGAAAATGGGCCGTGTCGTGTCGGCCGAATAGCATCACCCCAACTCTTCCCACGATTTTGTGGATACTATTTTACACTAGTAGACGGCGATAGGCTCGCCACCTATCACGTTGGTCCATTAAATCTTACGGCGAAAAGTGGGAACTACCTGTGATGAAGGTGGTTCCTCTGTTTTCCCCTCTCGGGGATTATGAACGTGTCAGTTATGCTATGCTATGGGTGAAAATGAACGGCGATTCGCTCCCACACGTGTTTTTGAAACCGTTATTCGATTTAAAGATTCAAGTTTCGTGCTATCTTAATTAAGAACATATTACTGAGATCTCTGCACATATTGTCAGGTCTTGGATGACAGAAAAAGTAGTCTCACAAGTATTTTTCTTTTTATACTTTCTTTTGGCTTTCTTCCATAGAAGTGTGTCCCCTAATATTGGAAATGGAACTTTATGTCCACCTTTAAGAATTATTCCATTTAATCCATTTCAAATTCCTTTATTAAATACTATTTTAATAATTACTTCTGTAGTTACTGTTTACTCTAGAGTTAGGAAATGATTTAATAACAATAGAGAACTAAAATTCAAATAAAAGTTCAATTTTGTATAAAAACATTACCTATAAGTAATATTCTGAAAGATAATGTTTATTCAAAATAAAATAAAACTAAAATAACAATAAAATAAATGCTTAAGCTAAAATTACAAAATACCTAACTATTTTACAAATAAAATACCTGACCTAGGTGGCTCCCTGCAGGGAGTGTCCCGAGGAGGCTGGCGGCGTTGCCCCGCTGTATAGCGAGGCTTATACACTGAGCAAAGTAGAGGCCAGCCTCCTGGTCCCGGGATGTCTCTACGAGGCGCTTGGCTAAGTAATATTCTTAAATTCACTAGCAAAAATTCAAAGACGATGAAAACGTCTGAAGGATGCCAACACGATTCGCCAATTTTTCACTTGCACGAGTGTCGTGTTAAACTAGGTGATTATAAGCACCCCGGAAATTCCCAAAACCGTTTGTACGTCTTAATATTATCATAAAATATGCCAAATCCATCCATTTAAGCGCAGTTTTTCCTTCCAGCTTACTGGCTTGAAAATATTGTTATGGCTTAACGTCGGCTGTGAGAATTTTAATAATGGGCCGGTACTTTGGGGCGGTATGCAACGTTTTATACCTAATAAAGTTTTGACGGAAAAGCTGGACTTTCGAGCAATGTTTTTGAATTTTGTTGTAAAGTTCTGTCAGCGTACAGGCAAATAGTTCATGCTGCGACATTGTGGAATGTTTTTTAACTTTTATTTCGACATCAGTTTTATTTAGACTCTTTTCTGAGCTATCTCTATTGTCATAAATAGTTTACTGTCACTTTCTACTACTGAACATATACCTTTCTTCTTCCATTTTATCATGTTTTTGGTTGTCTGCATCAATTTTATTTCTTTGTCCCTTTGTATCACCTGACCGGCTGTCTGATGTTCGATCGATGTCAATGCCTCAGGCTATCTTCTGTGAACCAGTATTTCTGTATTTTAATACGTCTGTGGGTTGTCTCCTTTTCTATCTATTCTAGTTTTCTTTCTTACCTAAGGGAATACAATATATTTGTGTTTAATAGGTAAGTATGATACCTAACTTAATTATTAGTATAAGTATTGTTCAAATGAGACATTACGTGTTTAAGGCTTGCAATATATTCGTATTGGGAAAAATTCGGCGGGCGGGCGATTTATAAGGAGAGCAGACGAGCAAACGGGCTACCTGATGGTAAGAAGACCTCGCTATGAAGCTAGGGTTTTCGATGCGCTGCCAACCTTGAGGGCTTAGCTGAAGTGCCTCATGTGACCTTAATTACGCTGACTCTCTTACCCTTTAAATGAAAACACAGCATTGCAAGCATTGCTAAGTTTTTGTGTAAATATTATGTTTTCATTTACATGTAGTAGGTATACATAAGTACTTGTGTAAGAAGAGAATTTCCAAGGAAGCAAACTAACTTATGCAGACTAACTTTCTCAGAATAAATTCATACTCTCCTACACAACCATAAACCGCTTACTCCGCAGTATATTTCGTCTACACAACTCCCGTAACACAAACATAAAAGCTTACTTGCGCCAAGAATTCGTCAGCTTAAAAAAAACGTGTTATTAGGTTAGATTTAAGGCAACGCGAGCGCCAGGGCCGCGTGGCTCATCAATTTCTCTTACTTTTTTATTATTCCCACGTCGAGCCGGATGTTTGAAGGCATTTCTTCGCCTACGGTTACTTATTCTTTTATTAATAAAAGTTTACGCGACCCCCGTTACCAACCCAACAATTTCTCTCCCCGAGTTTCTCCTGATTTTCATTCGCATAATGCGAATTTAATGAAATTATATTGCACTCAGTATAAGTACTAAACAGTTTAGAAATATAGTACAGGTACTAAATCGTTTAGAAATATAATAGAAGAAAAAAAATATGCTTTATCAACTGTTTCTGTTTGGTTTTATTTCGCGAATAAATTTCGGAAGCGCACCCGAAAAGCAAAAGAAAATAGGATGGAGAGATAGAATGGGCAGTCGTTCGTGTATTATTTTTGTTGTCCGCATTGTCTATTCTTTTCAAATTTATTTTTTGATGAAAGAAGTGATACATTGACGATTTCTTTGTTTTTAATACAATTGACACCTGTTTCAAAAGGTTCTGGGTTTATTTATCATTTTCCAAATTGATTATGATTGTTCTGTTCGTTTAACTGTATTGGACTGAAAACGGTAATACTCGTCCACCTAGGTCTTTAAAATAAGTACCTACCTGTTAAAGGTTTATTGTTTTAAAACAATTAGGCAGTGTAGCGGATGCTGAAATAATAACACTGGGGATTCTCCTTATACAAATTATTATAATTTTCAGAATAAAACAAAAGTAAACATGTTTATCTCCCTTTTTTTAGAGATGTCCATCTACTCGATATTTTGTAACTAGTACACATTAAGTCACAGATATATACAAAGGTGTTCCACAAAATTGTTATATAATAGGTATTTAAAAAATAACAAATACTGAATTCTTAACAATTGTGATAATAAAGTCTCTTCTACGACTTTATGCTTCTCTTTCCCGCTCATCTTAGGTCTTTCCTCAACTTCTATCTACACCTAGTTATGGTGACAGATAAACTTTTTACTCCCTAACAAGTTGACTGACACCCTCACGTGTCAGACTGACATATCGGAACTCGAAGCGTACGTTCCCAGATTCCCCTATCTTTGATTTATTACAGGGAGTTCCCCCGGCGACATAAATTTCATTTTCTTTGTTGTTCCCATTCAAGGTTTCCTCTTTGAAATGTGACTTACGGTTTCTTATAAACAAATGGATTTCGAGAGGTAAGTACGTTTTAAGGATAGTGAAATAGATTATTCATGGCCGTTACTTGGATAGGAACAAGGGATATTGGTACCTAAGTACAAGCAATAGATACAGAAATAAAAGCCACTTATGAATCTAATGTTTGTGAAAAGTGTGATTTATAAAACGTGTTATATGACCAACTATACCCACTTCCCTTTTCGAAAATTTAAGGCCTAATCGGCCGATAAATACCCTTAGATGTATTTGTGATTATTATATAATGCTTTGAAGTAAAGTACCTATTTAGGTAGGTTACCTATTTCTGCAGCAAAGCAGCTGCTTTCATTGCTGTGTTTCGGTTTAAAGGGTAAGAGAGCCAGCATAATTACCGGCACATGAAACACTCGCAGAGAGCGTCGGTGGTCTAATGGCTAGGACGCCGGACTCCCATGCTGGAGGTCCGGGTTTGAAACCATGCAATGCCATGTACCAATGAGTTTTTCTGATTTTTTCGAAGACTTACGTACATTTACCGACTGCTCTAATGGTGTAGGAAAACATCGTGAGGAACCCTACATGTCTGAGGAAATGAAAGTTTCCAAAGGTTTGTGAAATCCACCAATCAGCACTGGGCCCGCTAGGTGGATCATGGCCCGTACACCCTGTGCAAAGGGATGTCTGTGCCTCGACAGCGGGGACGTTAATATGCTGATGATGATGATGATGAGAAACTCCATCTAAATCAAACATAAATATTTTCATGACGCCATGCCATAAATAAATTGTACCCTAGTGAGTAAGTAGATTACAGAAAATGTGCATTAGTCAAATGCAGTTGTTTAATGCGGAACGTGCATTTGAATAATAATTTACATTTTTAACATGTTTGTGTAAGTAAGGCCTTATTATGTGTAATTATTTATTATACATCATGCAAATGGGCTAAAAGAATACATACATAGGCTGTAAAAGAAAAAATAGCCAAAATTTTATCAAGATCCCTAGACACGACTATAAACATCTGCAAACAATCATGCCTCCTTGTACAATTAAGTTACCTTACGCGACCAATTTGTTTGGAGAGGGTTGAATTAATGTTATATGTACTCGTATCAAAAACTACCTATAATTTTGGCGAATGCCGGTTTTGTTAGCAACCTGTATAATAGCAATATTTAAACTATGATGCAGTCCTTTTCATAATTATCTTTTAAATAAGAAAAACACTGGACGAGCTTTTAATTTTAAATAATATAATATAATTTAATTCCTTTTTGCTTAATTCTTTTTCATGATTAGACTTAAATAATATACTGCTTCACGGTATTTTTATTGTATTTTATTAATAACGACCGGTTTTTGTTTACACATCTTCTGGTATTTGTTTATAATTATTTTCTTAACGACATGTAGGTAGATAAATACAACTTTGCGTTTTGTTTTTGCAATTACTAACAAAATGTCAAGTTATGTTCCAAAACACATCAATTAAATTGTATATCAAAATTAAACTAAAGTCAACAGGATACGGTCAAAAACTACTTACTTCCAAATATTGTCAAAGTTAATCAAATGTGTCATACTTTATGGTACTATAATATAAAATAATAATTCAAAAGAGGAGATGAGGCTAATTCTAACTGGTCATTCAGCAAATTTTCCTTATTTGGGAATTTCGCCTTGTTAATTTCTAGGGCTTCCAACAGACTTAGTTCTATTCCTTTTTCTCCACTATGTAAAATATCAAAGTTTTTTGGTATTATGTTTTTACATAATACCAAAAAACTTTGATAAAAAATAAAAAAAACATTGATAGAATAAAAATACCGTGAAACAGTATATTATTTAACCTAATCATGTACTACAACTTTCACAAAGTACCAACAACCGCAAGAATTAACCATTATTCATTTTCGTAAACTATACAGTCTACACCCAACGCCGATTTCTTTATCTGATATACCATACACGTGTAGCTAATCCTCCTTCAATATGATTTTACCCCGGGCTTTTCTCATGTGGACCTAATGGATTTATTCTATCTTTTAATCTGTACATGTTTAACTTTATTTTTACTGGTAACCCACGACCAACGGAAGCGGGGTTATGCTTTTCAGAGTTAGTTGGTGAGTTTGTTAGTTTTGAGTTAGTTTGTACGTTCCCCTGTATCTTTGAATGCGTGCACGGATTTGTATGGGATTTTTATAAAAGATAGGAAATTATTTTGTGATGGTTCTCAGAGAGAATTCATTCCGTGGAGCGTAAGAAACGTAAGAAACGTAAGAAAAAAAAAGCGTAAGAAAAGATGGTAATGGTACCTATCTGACGAACAGTTAAAGTTATAGTAACCTTAAATTTGAACTTAACTGTTCAAGGTGCTGCTTCCACATCTGGATACTTAAGGGTCTGATGATGATCAGAAAGATAGTTGGAGGTTTGTCTTTTTTTTAGTTTTCCGTGAGTTATTATAAACCTTCATTGTAACTATAGACTAAATTCACCTTCTGAACCAAGAATTTATAGCATGATCATAGAAAAAATAATATGGGCGATCTGCTATTATACGAATATATTATATGTACGCACATATACGGCAGAAATTAATTAACCTATTCAAAATTGAATTGCATTCTCATTTCAATTAATCGTTAATTTTAACGGCATCCGAATGACTTTTCTGATAGTAATATAATACCTAATTATAGTATTGGTATTTAAGATTTTTGAAAACCTCCTTTCTGGTGCTGTTCTAAAATATTCGATGGTTGAAAGAAGTGTGTAATGGATTCTTCAGTTTCACCCATTTTCACAGAAAACGATTGTTTAGTCAAAATTTAGTTTTTTTAAACGATGAATTAAAGCATAGAGAAGGTTAATTATCACTACGTTTTTAAGTAGGTAAGTGCGTATTATTTTGGCAATCGAAAAGATATGCAAATAATTATTACATTTCTCGAATAAAAACAAATTATTTATTTATTATTTTATTTTATCTGTTTTGTTTTGTTTTTATTATAAATTAAAACAATTCCATTGTATTTAACAGCAACTTCGGTCAAAAGTTGTAAGAAAATTTGAGTCGGTTTCAACCATTTGCACTGAACTGAAACTCTGACTTAGGTTTAAATATGGTGTTCATAAGTCCTCTATTCAAATGTTAAAACTCAGGGCCAGATTGTATGTATTGCATGGCTCGTTTTCATTAGCATGATTGGACTGACCCGGTTAGAATCGGTACACGAACGCGTGCTGCCGGTTATGGAGGAAGAAGTCCGCCTTAAATGGAGTAAACATTATACAATTCACCCATTTACGAGACCGAGGACCGGCACCAGGATCGCGAGTCGACCACAGACCAAACAGGCAGACGACAAAAGATATCTGCCGGAGGAAATTGGGATAAGAAAAGCCTAATACCATAGATAATGCGGATATCTGTCGAAAAGAGGGAGAGATAACTCCCTAAATTACACTGAGCCTCTCTCTAGACACAGTAGGTAGACCCCGAGAACACGTTCGGATAAGAGGTTCGATAATACACACGCACCATGCCATCACCCCACACACTCAGTATCGCACATACACACAAATATCCTCATTCATAAAAACAAACACATTCATACAACACAACACGCACACACTGTTGCTTTCTTCGTCCGTGCAGTCACTGAGGGGCCAGCTGAACATCAGCTGTGGCTTGCCTCAGCATTTTGCTGAGCTGGTACTGGCACTGTACCACACCAGATGTTTTGTGCTGCATGTATTAATCTTTGTATACTTCTGTATTGTGTTCTATATTCTGGTGTTTACAGTGCTAAATAAACGTTTTCAATTTCAATTTTTCAATCGAACAAATTCGACACCTACTTCAGACAATGGAAGCAGGCGATGAGACCTGCTTGCCATATACGAGAAACCGGCAGACACGATTTTATCGAGTGCGATTGAGGGGAAAACAGGAAGCAAGACATATTTTTGAGTGATCGATATTCTGTGACAGACTCAGAAACATATTACTTACTCATACAATAAAAAACAAAATATTTCAAATATTTGTTATCCGCTACAGCAACAGGTTGAGGCAGTCCTCTTTTTCCGGCGCTTTTTTTATTTATTTATTCGTATGGCAGATGGAGTTATACACAATATACAATAACAGTAGGTACTGCGATATGTCACAACCAAATATCCAGGTTTCTTAGCCATTCGGCGGCGTCTGAGGTTAGTAGGATGAAGTCGTCAGGGTCACCGGCGTATGCTCGCAGCGGGCACTCGCGCGT
This sequence comes from Hofmannophila pseudospretella, assembly GCA_947369225.1. Lineage (NCBI taxonomy): Eukaryota > Metazoa > Arthropoda > Insecta > Lepidoptera > Oecophoridae > Hofmannophila > Hofmannophila pseudospretella. The sequence continues at coordinate 12,401,967 of OX376316.1, forward strand.
GATGTGCTCGACGGTCTGGGACTCCGCGCCGCAGTCGCAGTGGGGGGACTCGATTCAGCCGCACAGGTGTTTGTAATGGGCGCTTCGGCCGTGGCCAGTGCGTATCCTATTAAGTGAGCACCAATCGCGGCGGGGTAAGTCGGCGCCCTTGAGCTGTTCCCCAGGTCGGATGAGGTCGCTAGCTTTTGCACCCATCTCAGTCTTCCATTGGTGAGTCCACGCCTCCATCGGATGGAAACCCTCCTGGCGCTTTTCCGGCGCTGCACACCACCTTCACAAAAACTGGATTACTTTTGTTTATTTATTTTTATCTTATATTTGTTTAAAATTATGATCATTTTTATCTTCTGTACCTAATTGTTTGTATGTGTGCGCTCTTTTAAATAAATTCTTTCTTTCTTTCTTTCACTGTTAAAATTATTTTCATGCCACGAAATCATGAAACTGGGTACATAATTCAGTATCTTAAATCTGTTCTCGATTCTCTACCATAGTTCCTTTAAATATAGAGCACTTTTTCTCCCGACGTATTTCCGCTGCGCTACGACATAGAGTGCTTCAAAAGAACGTAAAGAGTCTCATATCGTTCCAAGATCGGCTGCACACAAGCAATGCTTCTGGTATTGCACGTATCTTTAGGTAACGGTGTCAACTTACCATCAGGTGGCCCGTTTCCTTGTTATCTCTTTTCCAGCGGCGACAGGCCCTTGTTCACTTCACAGTGCCGACATTAGGTGCCCTAAACGAACGGTGCTCGTTTAAAAGAACGCGTGTTTGCTTTGCAAATGGATTTTTTAAAGGCCGTATCAGAAAATAGATCCAGGATTGTGCAGTTGAAATGAATGGCTGTTAGTTAACTAAATAGTACCCTCGGCTGGCTTGAGGTTAATTTAAGATTTTATTTATTTCTTTTTGTTGGTTTCATAACTCGTCTGACCAACTGACTACCTTTTTTTACCCGACTGCGACAGCAAAGGCCCTGCCTTTGTTTTACGGGTATTACTCGTATCTGTGGTTTTAGTTATTTACGTAAGTCCACATATGACCTCAATTTCATCTGATGATAATAAGCAATATAGAAGCGATGAGATCGTAGGTCTATTTCATTCTATTTTAGATTTTTTAGCGATAAGACCGCCTAGATTGTATTAATCGTTTTGTACGCATTGTATCACACTAATTTTGTGCAATAAAGAGTATTCATTCATTCATTTAATATTCAAACCCAAAGTATTTTAATTCTTTATCCAGATTGAATCGATTTCTGTTTTTGAATCGTTTAATTTTCGAATAAATTTCATTCCTTTACATTACAGTTTCTTTGTTTAACGTATGGTTCACAGAACAAGAAATAAAGGTCTCTATTTCTTGTTACGTGGTATGGTTAGTGGTCAACCTATGTCAGAGTTGTTCAGGCCGCCGATATGCCTCTGGTGTGGCCTAACGACTGTTGTCGAACGACAACAACCGTGACCGACTATTTAAACAGTTCTCCGAGGTAAGTACAAAGGGAAAGATGAAATATACCACTAGCGGTCACCAATCCTGCTTCTGAACTCGCTCAAAGGGGCATAATTTGCACGATTACTTTATGACCATGCTCGTGATAGGATATGAGCTCCTCAAGAAGCCAACGACGAAGCTTCGAAATCTGAGTAGAAATACCTTATAAAATAATTTCGATATTTTACGTATCTATATTATTTTATTTATTTGTTTTACTTGTAATCCGACTTTGCTCAGTGGAGTACTCTGTGACTCCAAAATGCCAGTGCAGACGAAAGGCAGAGTCTACAAAACCGCCGTCCGTCCTTCAATGCTGTACGGCAGCGAAGCGTGGGCACCAAAGAAAATGCATACTGCAGAAAACCCATGAGCAGAAAATACATACTGCAGAAATACGAATGCTGCGATGGTCGGGGGAGTGACACTAAGATACAAAATCCGCAACGAATATATCAGAGGGAGTTTTAAAGTTAGATCAATAGCTGACAAAATGACTGAGACTAGACTGAGGTGGTACGGCCACGTGCACAGGAGATCAGACGATCACCTCGTGAACAAATGCCTTTCCATCGCTACGACCAAAAGGGCAGAGGAAGGTCTCTGAATACATGGCTAACGACTGTCCAGAGGGACATAAGGAACCTGGGCCTTGTGGAGGGTGATGCATGCGACCGAAGCAAGTGGCGCCTTAAAATAAAGAAAGCCGACTCCGTATAACGGGAATGCGCGAGGACAAAGAACACGTATCTATATTATTTTACTTATTTGTTTTACTTGTAATCCGACTTTCCGCAATGGAAACGAGTTTGAATCTCGTTTCAATAAAGCATACGAAACCTGTAAACCTGGTTTAATCACAAGTTCGCGTTCGAAATGGGAGTTATTTCTCATAACTCATCTGGTTCTCGTTTTGTGTGGATGTTCGCCACAAAATAGATAAGTACCAGAAAGGAAACTTATCGGCATTCGAGCGCGAATGCACTCACTTGCGCGCCATTAGATGTGAGGAGACATTTTAGTTGCTCTGCCAACTGGTTGTCGACAGCGTGTGGCGGCGTATTAGCCTCGGACTACACGTGTCGAAGCACTAATTTCAAGTGGGGGGAGGGCGCTACGCATGTGAATCACACGCATGTAGTCCAGCACTAAAGGTAGTTTCTGAAGGTGATATGACTGTGTACAGAGGCAGCCTGGGGTGGTACCACCCTTTTATCTATTTCTTCCATAAAGCAACTAATGCTTGCAGTGCTGTGTTTCGGATTGAAGGGTAAGAGAGCCAGCATAATTAACGGCACATGAGGCAATCGATCAAGCGGCGGCGCATCGCAAACCCTCTCATAACATTATAATGAGGTGAGATGTCTATGAGAAACGGTGACCTCTTACCATCAGGTAGCTGGTTTGCTCGTATGCTCTCCAAATACACAATTAAAAACATTGTGTGAGTGTTCCGCGTCGCGAACATTATAACAGTTCGTGAGCTCTTAGAAAAGCATTCGGGTATCGGGTAAAATCGGCATCTGTCTCTGTCTTATTACAGTCGTAGTACTTTCGCTGATCGTTAACAATAACCGCAGCACACTAAACTTTTCAAAACCTGAATATTTTTATTTAAATACCCACGCACTGTACCGAATTTATTTATTTATTTACACTTTAATGCACGAAAAAGGTGTACATGAGCGAGCTTAATGCCTTGCGGCATTTTCTACCAGCTAACCATGGTGTTATGTAGAAATATTTATGTAGATGCATATAAAATGGAGAGTTCTTATTATAATTTATCTTCTGGTTTATCTATTTTGTGTTTCGCGGTGAACCTACCTATGTGCCTACCATCGGGGTGAGAAGGGGAGTGATTTACCGGCGACATCCTGCAGAGCGTCTATTGGTTATATTGAATTGAATATAACTTTTTATTTTTATTACGGCTTTTTTAGAAATGCATAGGTTCAATGCATTCCATTTTCGGTACAAGATTTTCCTGAGAAAACAGATTACACTAACAAAAACTGAAAAAGTACCGCTTGGTCTATCAAGCAATAATTATATTATCTAACTTTATTCAGTTGGATTATATTATTTGACCGACACTAAAAAATATTCTAACAAGTTATTGGTTGAAGTAAACCAAACCGTCTTAGTATGCTCAAATGCGAATTAGGGAACTATCAAACAAATATTTTAATAAGTCTAATTATGTGTAATTATCTGAAAGAAGAGCGTCGGTGGCCTAATGGCTAGGACGCCGGATTCCCATGCGGGAGTTCCGGGTTCAATACCATGCAAAGTCATGTACCGAGTTTTTCCGATTTTGTCGAAGATTTACGCACATTTACCGACTGCTCTAATGCTGAAGGAAAACGTCGTGAGGAAACCTGCGTGTCTGAGGAAATTAAAAAGTTTTCGAAGGCGTGTGAAATCCACCAATCAGCACTGGATCCGCTCGGTGGATCATGGCCCGTACCCCCTTGTTCAAGGGGAGGTTTGTACCCCAATAGTGGGGACATTAATAGGCTGATGACCTGAAAGATGCTGCGCTCGCTTTTAAGACAATAGAGTAGTAAGTTTTTTGCCGTGCATTTTATAAGATTGAGTCCAGAAAGACTGCGACAGCTCTGTTGAAATAGAGTAAAAGAAAGATCGATCAGTGGTGCAAACTTTAAAACCCGGTCGCTAAAAAAAGTATAAGTAAGTACTTTAATTTTTTTTTTTTCTTTGCATTAATATAGCTGTTTGTTATACTATATATAAACACCTTCCCGCCGGGTGCGACTCGGGGCGGTTTATTAGATTAAGGCTTTTGACTTTTGTAATATGTTTATATTATATTGACTATATTTGTATATTAAAATTTGTATCGTTAATTTTATGATGACAAAGGCATATTATTAATACTTAATAACATTATTTTGAGTAGAAATATTTTATTCAATTATTAAATAAACAAAGTTATTCGTTGAAATTTCTATTCTTTTTTGGCTATTTTAAATTTCGTCTTTGGTGGTTTGTTGTCTTCATTTATGAGAGTCATAATCATTCTATGGAAATAACTGTATAGAACGATTTTTTAACAGACTTAATGGAGTGGTTTGCTATTGCTTTTCCCATCTTTGTCTGAATAAATTGCTAAATTTATTAGAAATAGAAAATCCTTTATTAATAGATCATATAGGACATATGACAACAATTATGTAAGAAATATCACAAGAGAGTAAGATTGTAACTTGACCAAATTTTCTGACTTATAGCTATAGAGAGCAACAATGTCGTTCTGTCTGTTTGTCCGTCGTATTGGCTAATCTCCTTACCCGTCACACAATTATTTTCCGATACCAGTATCAAAAATTTGGAATTCAATCATAAACAAATTATTAGAGACTCAGACTTCTGATTATTAATAGAATCAGAAGATTAATAATAGACTAAAGCTTCTGATTAATAATAGAAAAACTAAGGTAAACAAAGATAAGCCGTAAAACAAAGACCTAATAAATCAGTATAAGAACTTTATTAAAAAAATGTGTGCGCCTATAATTTTAGTTTTTAGATCCGTCGACTTAACCGAGATAGAAACATAAAAGTTGTACGAAGATATTTTCATTAATATAAACCACCTAAACTCATAACACAGGCTGTATATTACTCAATTCTAAACTAACTCATTTTATTAAAAAATTGTGTGCGCCTATAATTTTAGTTTTTAGATGCGGACTTAACCGAGATAGAAACATAAAAGTTGTACGAAGATATTTTCATTAATATAAACCACCTAAACTCATAACACAGGCTGTATATTACTCAATTCTAAACTAACTCATTTTATTAAAAAATTGTGTGCGCCTATAATTTTAGTTTTTAGATGCGGACTTAACCGAGATAGAAACATAAAAGTTGTACGAAGATATTTTCATTAATATAAACCACCTAAACTCATAACACAGGCTGTAAATTACTCAATTCTAAACTAACTCACTTTATTAAAAAATTGTGTGCGCCTATAATTTTAGTTTTTAGATGCGGACTTAACCGAGATAGAAACATAAAAGTTGTACGAAGATATTTTCATTAATATAAACCACCTAAACTCATAACACAGGCTGTATATTACTCAATTCTAAACTAACTCATTTTATTAAAAAATTGTGTGCGCCTATAATTTTAGTTTTTAGATGCGGTCGACTCAACCGAGATAGAAACATAAAAGTTGTACGAAGATATTTTCATTAATATAAACCACCTAAACTCATAACACAGGCTGTATATTACTCAATTACACGTAGATAGAACCTTGCCACCATGGGTTTACTGTTTAATAAGGTGCTGAAAATTACTTTGTAGTTTCGTGCGCGCGCGATATTACCCAACAAGGTAAAAGTTATAAGATTTTCGCCTAAACTTGGTAATACCTGACAAGACAATATTGTAACGTGATCGTGTAATATATTGGGTTAGGTAACCGTTGTGTAACAGGATAATCTGAGTAACGTGAAAGGTACAGTGTAATGTTTACCAATTTTGTCTTGTAAAAGTGCTCTGCAACATTCAGTTAATTGTGGTGTTTTTGTAAAAAAAAAAGTACTGTCAATACAACATTTTGAGTTAAATGAAAAAAAAACGCATCTAAATTGGATCATCATTGAGTTCGATGCCACAAACAAATGCGTCAAACTTATAACACCTCTTCCTCGGTTAAAATAATAATAATAATATAGAAACAATGAAACCCGCTCAGCGTGCTATGGAAAGAGCTATGCTCGGAGTATCTCTGCTGGATCGCATCCGAAATGAGGAGATCCGGCATAGAACAAAAGTTATCGACATAGCTCATAAGATTAGAAAGCTGAAGTGGCAGTGGGCCGGTCACATCTGTCGCAGAACCGACAACCGCTGGGGTAGACGAGTTCTGGAGTGGAGACCGCGTTTGGGCAAACGTAGTGTGGGACGCCCCCCTGCTAGATGGAGCAACGATCTGCGCAAGGTGGCTGGCAGAGACTGGATGAGAAGAGCCGAAGATCGGGCTCAATGGCGCGCCCTGGGAGAGGCCTATGTCCAGCAGTGGACTAGAATAGGCTGCTGATGAATGAAACCCGAAATGACACGGCAAGTGAGGCGGCGTGCGGGGTGAAAGCGGCTACACTGGACATGCAAGAACACTATTAACTCAAATTAAATGAAAAAGAAGTACAATTTATGTAGAAATTTATATCCAAATTTCTAAATAAAAATTTAAATTTAAGGATGTTAATGTAGTAATGTACCTAATAATAATTTAAATTTAAGGATGTTAATGTAGTAATGTACCTAATAATAATTTAAATTTAAGGATGTTAATGTAGTAATGTACCTAATAATAATTTAAATTTAAGGATGTTAATGTAGTAATGTACCTAATAATAATTCAAATTGAAATTCAAAATTATTTATTCTTGTAACAAGGTACGTTACATCAAGCACGTCAAATTACAAAAATAATTATAATAATGTAAGTACTTAAAGCATCGGTGGTCTAGTGGCTAGGACACCGGACTCCCATGCGGGAGGTCCGGGTTAGAAACCTTGCAAAGCCATGTACCAATGAGTTTTTCGGATTTTTCCGAAGACTTACATACACTTATCGACTGCTCTAACGGTGAAGGAAAACATCGCGAGGAAACCTGCATATCTGAGGAAATTAAAAGTTTCCGAAGGCGTGTGAAATCCACCAATCAGCACTGGCCCGCTCGGTGGATCATGGCCCGTACCCCCTTGTGCAAGGGGAGGCATGTGCCCCAACAGTGGGGACATTAATAGGCTAATGATGAAGTACTTATAAAAAAGTACGTATTAATAAATCTGAATAACTAATTACATTGAAGTAATATTGTTCAATCTTCCGATATCGTCAAGTTGGAAATATTTCTTGGGCGCATTGACATATTCATTTAAATTATAAAAAGGATTGTTTTCGAAAAACTTTATCATTCTACACTTGAACTATAAAAATGGTAGCTTATTGTACATGGCCTCCTTGTACAATAACATTTTAACAGAGCCTCCTTGTTTTTTTGTTTTAGTCAGCCTTGTTCGTGGTACTAGAACTTTGTCCTTATATCTTGTGTTATACTGGTGTACATGTCTTCCTCTCGTAAATGTTTTAAAATTGAAATATAACTTTGTGGTGACATAACTTTGCTGATTTTTAATATCTGTAATGTGTAGATTTTTTGTATTTTGTTTTGTTTTATTAGGGGTTTTTAGGGTTGTTTTTTAGGAACTTTGTCCTTATATCTTGTGTTATACTGGTGTACATCTCTTCATCTCGTAAATGTTTTAAAATTGAAATATAACTTTGTGGTGACATAACTTTGCTGATTTTTTGTATTTTTTTTGTTTTATTAGGGTTTTTTTCTTCAGAAAATTTCTCAAAATTAAAATCTTCGAGAGATCAGCGTGAAACAGAACATTTCTGACTTTAATTAGCCCGTTTTTAGTACATTCAATACCAAGCGAGCATACATTATTCCCTATTGGCTAAGGTAACATTCTAAGCTCGTAATTTAAGTAGCTTCTTAACTTATACGTATAAAATGTAGACGTCGGTTCAACGTTAAAGTTTAAAAGTAAATCGATTTCTCTTGACCCGATTTTCAACTATACCGTTCACCTTTAAAAATGTCAATTGCACGTGCATTTTCTATTGTTTAAACCGACTACATATTACGATACGGAAAACGTAACACACGGCAGTTCGTATGCTCACAATTTCAATTAAAATATTAGAGGCAAAATCTTGGCACAATTCGTTTCTAACTTCGGAGACTTCGTGATTCTTCAAGGATTTTGTACTATTCCGCATGATTATTAAGTTATTTTGATCATCTAATGGAAAGGTAGTGGTTTCCAAGACACAGGTCCACAAAGTTATGAAACCAAGTTTAGGTGTGGCTCTTAGTGAGTTTTATTACCTTTCAAAGATCATATAAATAATCATTGACTTTTTAAAATAAAATTTCCGTCTGTTCCCAGTAGTTCAATTAACAGTTCAATCAATTGAACTAGTTGAAAGTTTATGTTCAATTGAACAGATTGATTGACCTATCGGGAAAAAATTGTCTCAGTACTCGCGCACCGTGGGTTTTGTTTCTCGTAAAATTAACTTTTTTCATCTTTAAAATAAACAGTTATTTTTCTCAAAAACAAACATATTTGTATATAATTATTATTGTACGGACTAGCTACCGAACTATTGGTACTAGAGGAACAATTCGAATAACTCAACAGAACGGGGCGGTCCACCAGGCTCCCGTAGCAGGAACCCCAGGTGATCATGTTTTTTAAAAACTTGAACTACTGAAATAGAAAACATAGTGATTATTTCATAGGGAACTACTGAGACATTTTTTCACAGTAGTTCAATCAATCTTTTCAATTGAACTGTTGGGACAAAAACTTCCAACTAGTTCAATTGATTGAACTGTTAACTGAACTACTGGGAATAGACGAAAATTTCAGTACTCTTTAGATCTGTATTTAATTTCTTATTATTTTCTTCTCGTCGGGTTGTTGTGTCCTATGTATTATCAGAGTTATTCAGGCCACCCGTAGGCCCTGACATGGGCTAACGTCTGCAGTCGAACCACAGTTGCCGGGACCAATAATTTAACTTTGGGGCTCAGATGAAAATGTACCACTATCGGTCACCCATCCTGATTTTGATCACACCCATCATAGCTTAACTTACATGGACACATTTTTACCTTGCGCAATTTAGGCTATGGGCTGCAGGTATTCCAATCAATCAGTAAACAATAGTATCTATTAGATTTGACCGTAGTATCTGAATACCTAGCTTGGTAAAAAATAGCCATACTACCTAGATTAAAGCGACTGATGCTGTAGGAAGATACCAGCGCTGTAGGCATTTTTGTCTGCAGCAATAAACCGAGTTGAGGCCCTTTTCACAATAACAGCAGACCATCACACATGATTTTAATATGTTTCCCCTCACACACACCCTCTCAGGCACACACCCCTTCATACACCCCCCCCCCCCCCCCCACACACACACACACTCACCCTCACATACACGCATACTAAACTATTTAATTGATTGCATAACCTTCTTATGTCTTCATAATTCATATTTATCGGCAGAGACTGGCCCCCACAACACAGGGTATCCTACTGTGGGAACCAGGGAAATATGAGAAAATGTAAAAGATACTGTCTGCATCAATAAATGTTTATTTTATTTTTGTTTACCTTTGACTATATAATTATTTTATTATAATTACTAGCGGCCCGTCCCGGCTTCGCACGGGCATTAAACATTACATTTAGATTTGTTAATTTTAACACATTCATAATAATAATAATAATATAAGTTTATTTCGTGATCTTAACTCCCCTCCCGTACCCCTGCCCGAGTGACGCCCTACAACGCATAAGTAGCCGAATGGAGTTTATTTTTTCAAAGTTTTAAACTCGTGATATCTTTTGAATTGAATGTCAGAATCGAATAATTCAAAAAGTAATATAAAGGTATTGAAGCAGTCTTAAATAATAAATCATTTATTTTGATAAGGTACAAATAAAGAGCTTTTTGTAGCGGTGGTATTTTAATTTCTTTTTTTTTATAAAAAAAACGCTTATTGTGACATGACTATAATAGTTAGAGACACGCTGTCGCTGATTTTTTTGTTAATAATGGTGTGTTCTAAAAAAATGTTATATATCATTTTGTTCTATCATCAATAGTTTTCGCAGCGTACGCGATGTAAGGAAGTTTTTTGATATTTTTTTACACTTTATCGTAATTTAAGTAAGGATCCCCATTTTTTTTGAAAATGAAATATAGCCTATGTCACTCAGGAAAAATGTAGCTTTCCAACAGTGAAAGAATTATTCAAATCTGTTCAGTAGTTTCGGAGCCTATTCAATTCAAACAAACAAACAAAAAATCAAACCTTTCCTCTTTATAATATTGGTATAGATAACTGTTTCGGTCATTGCTGTGCGTGAAATAAACATATTACTAACTTACTTACTGAAAATATTCTCCCAAACTTCAGTCTACCTGACGAGGGTACCTAGGTCCAATTTGGTAGTCTACATAGTAATTTGGTAGTCTACATAGTAATTTGGTAGTCTACATAGTAATTTGGTAGTCTACATAGTAATTTCGATTAAACGTTTTGTTCGTTTTCGTGCCCGCAGCGCTCCCGTTGAATAATTTACAATGTACTGCCGCAAATTCGAGCACCGACAAAACTAAATGCGCCCTCTAATCTCACCAACCCCAATAAGACTAAGGGAAAACTCCCGTAGTATTTCTACAAAGAGATTTTGTAATGATAATTGTGATGAGTGATAGAATGAGTGATAGAACTAACCAAAAGACATTAAAAAAATAAATTATAAATGTATGCCAAAAAAAAACAACAATCAGTAAATATGCATTTGAACTTACTCTAAGGCTTAATTTACATTGACGCAGAATGGAATGGAAGCGAATTTGCGCAACGTAATTGTACATAGCATAATGAACTTTAGGTCAATGGTGTAACATACAAACTAAATACGAGCCAAAAAAGAGGTCGCCCGTCTTCCGGGGAATCCTCGCGCATTCTTAATAATTCTCCTAGCTACTTTTCTTTTTTGGATCGTTTTTAGTTTGTATGGTACACAATGGACATAAAGTTCATTATGCTATGTACAATTATGTTGCGAAAATTCCATTCCGCGGCAATTTAAATTGAGCCAAGTCATTTATTCATTCATAACAGGAACTTCCTAGTTCGGAGGTCAGCGTTTATTGTAAACTAGCTGGTTGCTCACTAATTTTATTTAGTTTAATATAACATATGCCTAAGTTCCTACTCCATTGTAATCTTACCGCACAAATAAACTATTCTTATTTATCCATTCATTTGAGATGCGGTCTCCACACTAAGATACCCTGGGTTGTGGGGACTAGTCAAAATTTTAATTCTATTGTTACAGAATCTTGTTTCCATTTGAGCCCACCAATACGATAATTTGGTTTACCATTAACCAATACTTTGTTGATATCATATTCTATCAAATAAAATATATCTGTCATAGTCTTAGTGATATTTATACTCATCATCGGCCTATTAATGTCCCCACTGTTGGGGCCCTTTAGTCTCAGTGGGGCACAGATCTCCCCTCGCCGTATGCGAGTACGCGCGCCGTACGCGTATTTATTTTTATACGAAAACGACCTCGGGATTTCAATTTAGGAAACTGTTTCTGTTGGGCGGTTGGGTAAAGATAAGTTTATTGTAGGTACATAAAGGTTCTTTTTTTATTGTATTTGGAGAGCAGACGAGCAAACGGGCCACCTGATGGTAAGTGGTCACCGTTGGCTACAGACATAGCACCTCACTATAATGTTATTCGAGGGTTTTCGATGCGGTGCTAACCTAGAAGAGTGCCTCATGTGCCAGTATTTACGCTGGCTCTCTATTTTAATCCTTCATCATCAGCCTATTAATGTCTCCACTGTTGGGGCACAGGCCTCCCAAGGGGGGTACGGGCCATGATCCACCGAGCGGGCCCAGTGTGATTTGTGGATTTCACACGCCTTCGGAAACCTTTAATTTCCTCAGACATGCAGATTTCCTCAGGATGTTTTCCTTCACCGTTAGAGCGGTCGGTAAATGTACGTAAGTCTTCGTTAAAATCCTAAAAACTCATTGGTACATGGCATTGCATGGTTTCGAACCCGCTCGTATTTATACTCGTAAAGCTCTAAATAATATGTGAAACTCAGCTCGTGTATATTTTTTATGTATTAAAGTGAAAACAAAACAAATAATTTTGTGGAAATATCTGCTGCCACTATAAAATACTCTATACTAGAATCATCTATGGATTCACTGCAAAGGGAATAGGATGTAACGGATCTATTATAATAGCTTTGGAAACATCAACATAAAAATGGTCAAATGCGCAGTAATTTGTGAAAAAACTAATCTAATAGAAAGAGTCAGACCGCAAAATTGAAGGGACATTTTTCTTCCTCCAAGAATACTTTGTTCCCGTATTTGCTTATGTGCCTAAATAGATACACAATACAAAATATTGCCCATGGAAAAATCATATGGTCTGCCCGTGACAGCAATTTGTCTAACAAATCCATCACGATTCCCGGCAACCTGAACGTTTGTATTAGTTTGTATAGTTGTACGAGGCAAATGGGACGTGGTTTGGTTTCCACTGAATTTGACTTTAATAGTAACTGTATTTGTTTAATATTAATGGAAAGCAGACTAGTGGTTAGGTCACCTGATGGTAAATAGTCACCTTATCCCATATAGGCATCTCGCCTTGCTATAATATTGTAAGAGGTTTTCGCTGCACTGCTAATCTTGAGGACTTAGGTGGAATGCTTTAAGTTCCGGTAATTAAGCTGGATCACTTGCCCTTCAAACCGAAACACAGTAATGTAAGAATTGCTGCTTTACGGTAGAAAGTAGGAGGGTGGTACCAACCAGGTGATTTTCGTCATAAATAGTAATTTGGAATACACTAGGCTCTTCTTATCTTATCTTATGATAGGGAGCCGGGAATAACCTCAGCGGCACTTCGATTCTTAAGGATCTTTTGTGCCTACCCCATTTTACACACTGGTCATCTTAGTGTGTAGGTTTCCTCACGATGTTTTCCTTCACCGTTAGAGCAGTCGGTAAATGTACACAAGTCTTCGAAAAAATACGAAAAACTCATTGGTACATGGCACTGCACGGTTTCGAATCCGGACCACCCGCATGGGAGTCCGGTGTCCTAGCCACTGTGCCACCGATGCTCTAGGCTCTTCTTAGAAGTGCAATACGTTTTCCAAGATTTTGTGTAAGTTTGTTTTCGGCAAGAGCCAAAGCCATAGAAACCTTCAACTTTAATTGCTAATGTATAGGCTTAAACGATATATAGTTACCTAGTTACAGCGTTGTGGTTCTGCCGTTATGCAGCATGTGTCTTTTTAACTTCGTGTTTTTTTAAAAAAATTTGAAGTCTTTTTAAGTTTAATCATGTATGCATAATGCAATGTTGAATAAATGTGTTTTCTTTCTTTCAATATTTACTTTCAAAAAAAAGTTAGAAACTAGAAAATTAAATGGCGACTGAGGTCCAATCCAATGCGTGAATTTTGGCAATTGCGCCGACCAAAAAGTGTGCTCTAGTCTTTGGTTTTACTGTCGACAAAAATCGCGAACGCACGTCTGCCCACGACGAGCAATTTGTCTCGTCTCGGGTATCCATCACGCGGCAACCTGATGTAATGGAGTGTTCGCAAACGCAACGTAGGATATTTCCATTCAATGGAAAAAGACAGTAATGTAGTGTTCTATTGTTGGATAGAAGCGTGTCGATATGGTTGTCTGTTTTACGACACTTTCAACAGCTCGAAGAAGTTATCTTCTCGTTTCAAAGTTTGCAATGCATCAGCAATATCAGTATGTTCAGTTGACTTAATCAGTCTATCAATCAATGATCTTAAGAAGTTGTATCGTCATCGTTATATAGTGGAAGACATATCAAGCTGTACTCTGTAGAACCTTGTCACAATAAGTTTTTCTTATGATTTCAACTGTCAAATAAGTTAAAGCGACAAGTTACCAAAGGTCTTTTTTGCGAGAAACAAGTAAATAACGTGATAGAGTTTATCAAATGAGTTAAGACACCCCATTTTAAAAATAGAAATAATAATCGATAGTAAGCAACACTAAAGTAATAAGTAATACTGTTTACTAGACAATGACAGATGACGTTTCTGTTTTTCCTGTCTTTTGTTGCCATACGTAGATTTTACCACAAACAGGCGCGGACTGACTTGTAAGACTCTAGATGTAGGAAAATTTTTGTAAACTTTAATCGTAGTCTATAATGTACAATAAGATTAATCTAGAACCTGCTTACCTATATCTGTGTGCCTATATGTACGTGTACGTATGATGTTCATACATTTTGTTTTTCTAACAATAATCCCACGTTGAGGATGTGAGGTAGAAATCACGTCTGTGAGACAAAGCTACTGGAAAATAATATTCTCGGAAAGCTCTGTGTCACGCGAGCTAACCTGGGTCACTGACACTGGTACTTTTAATAATCTGTGTTAAGGAGATCGCTTTTCGCGTGCCGTGTGTGTTGCCGGCCAAAAAGAATAGCACCACCCCAACTCTTCCCGTGGGTGTCGTACCAGGCGACTAAGGGATCTTGTGGATACTACTCTTCACCTAGTAACCACAAAAACTCGCCACGAAGCACTGCACTGGCCAGCAAGGCGTTTTAACCCTATCTTAGAAGGAGATCGCTGTAAAATTGAGTTTTGTTTAATTCCGCCATATGACGAAAGTGTTTTTTATCTTGTCAAAAGCATGGCATCTCCCAGGCCCACTTATTCAGTCTGCCACATATGAAAACTTTTTGTTTATTTTCAAAAGGGCAGAGAACAAGAAATACCTACGTGATTTTTTTTTAATTTTTTCTAGTATTTCATGCACTTTCATTATTTCCAGAAACCTAAACTTTTGACAAAATACGATACGATACGATTTTCGATCATGGTCAAGTGAAAGTCACATCTGAGATTTTATTAGACATCGTATTATAAATATTTTATTTACTACTGTAATGTCGTGATTTTTTTGTAAATTAAAGTGTTAAATCGCTGAGCCCCTATTTGTATGGGAGCGAAATCCTTTTTTTTAATTATACGTGATAAGACAAAATTACAATGTACTTAACTGAGAAACTTACTTTTACCAACCCAAACCCAAGTAGGCGGTCTGTGCCTTGTACCGTAAAATGCAATAGACTCCATGCTGTCTCCATTCCGGTAGTAAAGGGCTCTTGTTACCTCCACGGGCTGCTACTGCTCAGTCTTGAGACAAATAGGGCCGTCAGATGCAGCACCGTGTGCTGACGAGCGAAAATTGCTTTGATTTTCTAACAATCCTCTAAGGGCACTGTTACTTGACGGTTTCGTACTGAGATTGGACTGGGTTAACGAATGGGTCTAGAAGAATGGCTTTGTTGTATTTGTAAATAAATTTCTGAAGATTGAAGCAGCAATGCACTTTGTAATTGAAGTGGAATAAATTATGTTCCAGAAAAAAAATTTTGAAATTCATGGAGATTTTATATCGTTTAGACTTATTGTCATTTTCATGTTGAATTTGGATTGGATTTATTATTTTTTCAAAATTGCTTTAGTAAACCCTGACCAGACATATGTAAAGGCTCACCTTGAAATATATGCTACTTACTATTTTTTAACTCCCGACCGATTGAGGGAGGGCGTATTATAAGTTTGACACGTTTCTCTGTTTGTCTGAGGCATCATAACTTAACAACGGATGATCATATTTGAAACCAGTTTTTTTTTTTAAATATAATCGAGAATTTTGTTGAGAGTGTTCTTAGCTAGGTCTGATAAAAATTGGATCAGTGGTTTCCAAGATCTTGGAGTATCTTTGATATCAGATGGATCTCTGGAACGGTAATAGCCAGATGATTCGAATTTGAGCTCAAATGTTCAGGTTTATGGTGCGTTTCCGACATCTGAAATGTTTTTGACTATGGTAAACTTCCCACATCTGAAACCTTGAGGATATGATGAAGACCAGGATAAAGTAAGGGGATTTTCACAATGGTACGTCGGGGGTTTCTTAAATTTTAATTTAGAGTTATTCATAGTGAAAACCATACCGTAGATTATAAAACTACCAATGGTGCCACCGGTACAATCTTGACAGGGTTTTATATATTCCGGGTCAGAGGGGGGTGGGTATACATAGAAAATATGGCAGTAACCCCAGACTGAAAAAGAGGTATTACAATTTTGACACGCATAAAACGGTTTCCTGTAGTAATTTGCCTTCCACTTTTCCACTACCCCAATTTATTTATCTATCTCCTTTATCGTTCTCCCAGAATCTTCATATACAATTTTCTGAAGCGCGCTCACCGTATTTTTCACTCTAACTTATTCATAGTCATAAGTCATGAGTTCTCGCAAATAAAATCGTACATTGATACAGAGCCTTGCTTACCAGATGCAAGAAACAAATGCCGGGATCGCACTAGATGACTGAGATCGTGGATGAAAGAAAAATTCGTCTCCCGAGGGGATCTTAGGGGCGGGCGTTTCTACATTCATGACTGAGATCAATACAATCGTGGTCAGTGTCTTGGTCTTAAGTAAAGTTGAGTAACTTCGGTACATCTTGGTTTTGTAAAGTTGGTAACAAATGGTGCTGTCAACCGCAGGTGCGTTACTACGGTTCCCTATACATAGGTACTTAGATTTTTAACTGAATACTTAAAATTTTGGTCGCAGCAACATTTGGTCTTAGAAACGTTTGGACTTAGCAATGTTTGGTCTTAGTTTTCCTAATTCCACCTCACTTCTCACAGTGCTGCTTCAGCACTCAAAACAAATGGTGCTGCCAACCGCAGGTGCGTTACTACGGTGCCGTATGTTTACTTGTACCTTTAACTGAATACTTCGTTTTTTCATTTGGTCTTAGAAACGTTTGGTCCTAGAAACGTTTGGACTTAGCAATGTTTGGTCTCAGTTTTCCGAAATTGACGTCACTTCTCACAGAACCAGCACTCAAAACAAATGGTGCTGTCAACCGC
Source organism: Hofmannophila pseudospretella (assembly GCA_947369225.1). Lineage (NCBI taxonomy): Eukaryota > Metazoa > Arthropoda > Insecta > Lepidoptera > Oecophoridae > Hofmannophila > Hofmannophila pseudospretella. The sequence goes on from OX376316.1 coordinate 12,419,121, forward strand.
AGGTGCGTTACTACAGCGCCGAGTGTTTACACTGTAACGAATATTCGCGTAATTTGTCCCACGCGTACTTAATTGACAGTCTTGACGTAACTGAAACGTTTAAAACGCGCACGTGCGCATAAAGCGATGGGTAATATTAGTCGGTGTCATGTTATTTCCGACACCTGATGGAAACGGTGGAAATTGTAAGAATTATTTTGTTTTCATGTGAGCTGTTGACTATTAGGGCCTTTGCTACGTAACGCGTACGTACGTGGCGGTTGAATATCCATTGCTCGTTATGAAGTTAATACGTCAGCGAAAGAACACGATAACCAGCAATGTACATCAATATCGACTCGACCGCGCGCGGATCTTCTTAACGCAGTAGTACTATTTAGTATTCGATGACGCAGTACACGCCGTTAGAGTTCTTGGAGGTTTTAAACACACCCCAAATCGCGAGGGAGAATAAACAAATATATGCAAAGGCCGTCTTTTTAAAGTATTTTACCTTTGCGAGTTCAAAACCGGGTATAATAATGGTACTTACACCAAATTGAAATAATCGATTTGCACACTGCGATAAACAGTGTGTGAAATGGGGAAGGCAATGGAAAACCACCAGTCATTCTATGTGATCGCGGCAAACATCGGTGAAAGACGCAACTGCACTTATGAAGAAGAATCGACATAGAAAAATATTAGGAACTAAAAAATCTAAATCGACATATAGAAATATTGCACTGAGGTCTGGAGGACTATGTTCCATTGCCGAGTGACTTCACCAGAAGGGCGTAAGTCAAAAAATAAGATAGAATGTAAACGTAAAAACTTCTCAGGCATTCTGCAAACCTCTTCAAAGGCTTCCATTCCATGCCGTAAATACCCTGCCTAAATTCCTACGTTCAATGTTTGTGCGTAAAATTAATTGTTTCAGCTATATTACGTTTATTTCCCTCGGCTTACGTTGCTAAATATAATGTCGGGTATTATGTATGAAAGGAATTTAGGGAGCTGTTAATACCAGGGGTTTTACTACTTATTATTACCAGTTTTGGGGAATTCGTCTGGTAAACTATGATGGGTTTAGAAGTCAATAAGGAGGAAATAGATAACTGAAAATGATATTTACCGGAAAACAGGTTAAATGTTATATTAAGTAATCATAATGATGACTTTTTATGATATGAGACAGGAAGTAAATAGGTATATGAGTAGTAGTAGTAGTAGACTAATAATTTGAGATATATTTTTTCGCCACAGCAGTATTAAAATTGTAAAGTGTAGACCTACGAGTATAAAAACTCAGGAAAATAAAATTTTAATAAATTTGGATTTTTTTTTCGATAAAGGTGTTAAAGTTTGAAAATACTTATACCTAAATCAATTCATCATATACTGCACCTGATCGTGCCAAAAGGCTGGACTTGCGAAAGAAGAAAGCGGACTATAAGAAAATGAATGTCTCGCGCAGCTAAGCGGAACAGGAACCGGGAAAGAAAGGAATTCGTGCATCAACCTCGAACGTTCCAAAGCCGGTCGCGGCGAGGCGGTCCAGCAGCAGCTTACCAGGGGCCCCTGACTCCTTACTTGAAGACACTCATGGAGAAATGGCGAAGAAAATCTACTACAGCACTTTAGAGCGGGCAGCGAAGGCTGCCACGACAGTGTTTTATGCCTTTAGCGATTTAACACGGCAGAGCGCGGAAAGTCACATTTAACAACTAAGCGACCGATGATTTGCATAGGTCGAGCGATTGATAGTGCATCCGTATTTTTAACAGAAAGCGGGGTGGCGTTACTTATTGCGCTTTTATTAGATACACGAATTATAGGTAAAGGACAGGTAGGAGATGAGGCGTGAGACATATTAAATAAGTTGAGATTAAAACTAAAAGATGGCACCACCAGAACTAAAAGAGGCATTCTAATAAATTGCACATAGTTATATCCACAACTTACAGCCATCAACAGGACGCCTATAATAAAATGTCGGTCGATTATGTCGTGTTTATTATTTTGTCTAGTCTATCGACATCCGCCCACATATGTCCTACATAATTTATTATACATACAACCTTTAATGTTCTGGTCATAGTAATAAACGTCTGTCAGTATTATCATTCACTTAGTCCGTTAAATGTAAGTACTATTTCTGCCGCAAAGCAGCAATGGACATTGCTGTTTCGATTTGAAGGGAAAGGGAGCCAGCGTAATTACTGGCACATGAGGCACTACTTAAAGTCCTCAAGCAGCATATCCTTAGCAGCGTATCTAAAACCCTAATGTTTATTTTATATTATTTTATGATAGGGGTCGGAATAACCCAGCGGTTATTCCTTAGAATTAGCGGTTTTCCTTAGCGGTTATTCGGTTAGCCCTGCGACCCTTGAGGTTCTTTTGTGCCTACCCCATTTTACACACTGGTCATCTCAGTGTGCATGTTTCCTCACGATGTTTTTCTTCACCGTTAGAGCAGTCTATAATTGTACGAGTACGTAAGTCTTCGAAAAATACGAAAAACTCATTAGTACATGGTACAAACGCATGGGAGTCCGGTGTCCTAGCCACAGTGCCACCGACGTTCTTTGTATTTTACATTACCCTAATGTTACAGTGAGATGATATGTCTATGTCGACTGTGACCATTTACCATCAGTTGGCTCGTTTGCCCGTCTGCTCTCCTTAGACAACAAAAAATCCAACATAAAAATATGAATGCTTCCAATAAACTGTGAACGATTCCGCCCATTCCAATAAATCACTGACTTCACTCTGAAAGAGCAAAACGCAGGAAAATAATTTCAAGAAATTCAATTACCACCCTCCATTGGATTTAATGAAACGCCCACAATTGTGTCTGATGACTAACACAGGTGTATTTTTTGTTTTAATAAACGCAGAGATGAGAAAGGTCCCCCGCTATCAGAGCAAACAAAGGACACAAACCTTTTTGCCCTTTTTCCTTGTCTTAAGATAAAAAGTGAAAGTGGATTAAATGCATAGATAGCCGTCACCCATAAAGAGATTCAGCTTGAAGATAATCCAAGAGAAAGAATGGCGAGCCCTGCGCTTGGGTTTGCTATCAGAAAAAAGGCTTTTTCTTCCAATGTGTTTTATGCAGGTGTCCATTATGATAAATTTTACTTTGCAAATGAAAGTTCTTTTTGTTTAGTGTTGACAGCGTTGTACATAAATATCAAATCATTTTTTTAAATTATGCTTGAAAGGTGACAATAAAAGAATTGTTGTCCAAAATAGATGACAAAGAACATGTCTGTTATTGAATTTCAATAAAGCCTTTCACTGCAGAATAAAGTGACTGTTCTATAGGCACCTGCTTGATATTGCAGGGATTTTACCTAAGTTTGACTATAATAGGTACATACATTATTTTATTAATTAATTTATTTTATTTATTATGCATTTCTCATGCTAGGTTAGATGCAAGCAGGATTAGAACCTGCGATTTTGCCGTTCCGTGGCAGTGCTCTAACCAACTGAGCTATTCAACGCACCACAATGAGTGTTACAGTATTTTCTGTATTAACTCATTGTGGTGCGTTGAATTTTTGGTAAGGGTCGACCATAGTGATCGTTACTTCGAAGAAGATAGTGAAAATAATATGAGAACCATTCGTATCATGTGTGGTGAAGTGAATCAGAAATATCGAAGCAGAAGAATTATACCTGTCCAGTTACCTAGCCCTAAAATCACTAACCCACCCATTTTCCATGGTTTCCATGGTGTCTCTTAGTTGTTTTCGTTATTTTGATTGAAAATGTTTAGTATAGGTAACTGATTTAGTCACGTTAGTTTGTTTACATTTAGTTAATTACCAACTTGAATAGAGTATAAGTATATAAACTTCACAGAGACGATAGGAGATAATACAGAAAGGAGAGGGCTTATTTACTGCTTAATATCGAGCTATATTTTCGAATTTCCATTCCTTGAATATTTCCAGATATTTTTGCATGGTGAGCATTACATTTCGTATTCTCTCTTGGAATTTCAAAGCAATTATTTGTCTTTGAAATGCAGTTCGCCGCATAGAACTTGCGATGCACTTCTGCATTTGCATTCAATAATGCTGAGACAATAAAACTCGAATGATTTCTTTGGGTTTTATTAGGAATAATAATTTGAGCGCATCTCTTTGTAAAATGAAGACTGGGTCTCTGGGTGTTAGTTCTTTAGGTACTTCGCAATTGAATGATTATGAAAAGGGATTGGAGATATCTATAGATGGTACTTACTGATTTTTCTATATTATAATAATATGAAGTAGTTAACTAAAGTAATTACAAATTTCTAACTAAACTATTCATGTACTTAACTAATAATTTCAAGTCAATATGCATTTGTAATGATATTTAGCTTACTTGTGAACTCGTGTTTACAAAAGACGATGTTAATAAATGTTTTAACATACTACTTTTATGTTTAATAGGTTATTCCTCGTGTTCCACCTGGGTGAATTTCCATTCCTCGTGTTCCACTGTCGTAATGTTTAATTCACAAAGGATTTTCTATTGATGAAGTTCTATCACCCAGGTGGAACACGAGGAATGACCCATTAAAAATACAAAGTACAAATTATCTTTCTTTCTATATACGAGAATGTAAAAGAGTAAAATTAATTACACAACAATAATAAACACAATTTATATCTCTACAACAGTTCATCGTAATCATTGTATCATTTAATCTAAATAAAAATAAATAAATAAAAAACCGACTTACCATTGTGATACTTTTTCCTGGTCACTATCAACTCCTCAAGATTCCTGAATGGGAAGGGCATCTTGGTCCTAAATACGAGTATATGTGCTTAAATTAAAACTGTCCAGCTATTACCGTCCCATTGGTCCAATTATTAACAGATAAGGGTAAAGTAAAAAGTAAAAGTAAATTATTGCACAAATATAAAATAACAAACATGAGATAGGAAAGGAAATAGTGAAATACGGGTTTTTTAAAAGACGAGTTGAGGATGTCCTCAAGTGAGCTAACCGCGCACCTACTTTATAGTCTTTACTTTATTATTTTTATTTTTCAAATAGGTATAGGTTTTTTAGTCATTACATATTTACATTCACACACAATAGTATTTTTTCCCAACTCAATTTTGTACAACAATCAATTTCCCACTTCCTAACCATGCTGTGTTTACACGTTAAGGGTTACGACCTAGCTCATAACTTTATATTGATTTTTCTGTAATATCTATGGTTGTAATCTGTTGTGTTTACCTAATAAATAAATTAAATTAAATACAATTTACGCGGCCTTATCGCTAAGAGCGATCTCTTCCAGTAAGAAAGCTCTCGAAAAAAGTTAAATAAATAGAAAGTGGGCCAAAACAAGCCATCGGTTGTTGATTTACGATGCCACAGACAAACGCGTAAAATGTATAACTACTCCCTTCCACAGTCGGACATTAAAAATAATACAGCATAAATAAAAACATTTTCTTGCAGGTGTAATAAATACTGCTATACCAATACTAATTGAATTATTGGGTGAATTCGCGGTATTCGTATAAATTACAAAACACTGACAATGCAATTTCTGGCCAAGGTGGCTTCGATTGTGCTTCATGTTCAACAGTACAGGTTGTTTACTCGCCTTCTGGTATTTACTGGTGTAATAAATTAGATCGTACTGGAGATTAATTGGTGTTTCTTCAAAAATAACACTCTTTTTTCAAAATAAATTGGTGATGATGCCATCTGGGGCACGGCAGTGTCCCCGCCAAGTCGAGCCAAAAGAGCGGGCACATTGCCGTTACCACCTTTTCCCGAAGCAATTCAGAGCACTTTTGACCTTCTCTATGTTTGTTCTGTTCATTTCTAGAAAGCTTAAAAAAATTCAATTTGAGTGCTCCGCGAACATAGGTTGGCGTTTGAACTATGATAGCGCACAGAAAAGCGTAGTGTATCAGACGGCTCCCGCGCGGAATCTTGTGTGGCATCTTAATTACCAACTCACAGAATGATCTTAAACTAAGAAAGATGTAGCGTCTTGAAGCGACTTGTTAATAAAAGTAATTCATTTCAATTTAATATCTTTATTTATCGGATAACGTAATAGAGGGAATAGTAAGAGCATTGGACTTGGCTCTATATTACATCTCATTACTTTTTCCGAGTAAAGATACACGAGACTTGGCTACTTTTTTCTTGAAATGTTTTTGTAGGCTTTACTTTACTGTTATATGTCTGTGTTCTTGACATTAAGAATATTCAAAACACAAGACTATCTATCTGATGAGGGGCTCGTAGCCAAGTTGCGACAGTCCGAAAGGATCATGCAACGTTGGCCGCGGTCAGAAAGAGGATGGATGACCGCTAGTGGCTTATTTTGGGAAATGAAGACAGATGCTTTATCACAGTCACCTTATACATTATGTAGTAATTATTTAAGTAACTAAGTACTTAGCTAATCTGTGATTCAGTATTAATACAGTTTCGGAAACACGGTGATCCGTGACCCAAATTACTGCCAAATGGCAAGTGGCATAGATCACATCGGAATCGAACCCGTAAATTACGTTGTACACTTATACGATTTGTAGTGGTAGATCCTAATGTGAAGGATCGCCTGGGGTGGTACCATCCTCTTATCTTTTTCTGCCGTGAAGCAGACATGCTTGCATTTCTGTGTTTCGGTTTGAAGGGTAAGAGATCCAGCGTAGTTACCGGCACATGAGGCAATCCGTCTTAGTACTCAAGGTTAGCAGCGCATCAAAAACCCTCTAATATCAATACAGTGAGGTGAGATGTCTATGGGCGACGGTGACCACTTACCATCAGGTGTCCCGTTTGCTCGTCTGCTCTCCTTATTTATTAAAAAAAATAAAAATACAGAGAAAGAGAAACCGAGGAGATGGGACAGAGGGAGACTTGACAGGCCTCAGTATTTGATAGATAGATAGAAACACTTTACTGTGTTTGTTTAGGCTAGGACTTCACGGGTCCGATTCCGATGTTGGTCTATTAGTGACGTGGGAACCGATATATTATTACATCACCTAATAAACATGACCTTCATGGTGATTTATTCATTTGCTTTACCATTTCTGAAATTAATATGTTTACTTGAGATGTCCGATTCCCTGATGGTATGTCATTTCCCGACGAAAAGTTACTTTAAGTGTCATATAAGTACTCACGTGACCAGGCCCGTAGCCAGGATCAGCGGTCGGGGAGGGTTCCAGGGAGTTGACGAGTTTTCAGATGATAATAAAAACACAAGTTTTAACCAAAATTTTCGATCGCTAAAATCATGTTGTTACAATTCAAATAATGAAACCAGTTTCCCTGTTTTCTTATACGTCATCAGCAGCCTATTCTAGTCCACTGCTGGACATAGGCCTCTCCCAGGGCGCGCCATTGAGCCCGATCTTCGGCTCTTCTTATACGTATATAATATTAAATAAATTCTGAAGGGGGGTCTACCAACAACCCCCCTGCCTACGGGCCTGCACGTGTCCACCCTAATCCCGCACACGGCAAAGTTTTTCAACTTTTCTATATGAATTTCAGCTTCATATGACACCCCGCTAAATATTATTTTTAAGGTGTTGTATCATCATGAAATCATTGATTTTTTTCTATTGCTCTTTTGAGGTTTCAGTCCATTATAGGACCATGGCAGCCTTATAGGGTTACATGGAATTTATTATGTCATATTTTTGAAATAAACTTGTCAAACTTGATTTCTATTATCACTTATTTACCTGTAATTTCACCGTACCTATGTAGTTTCACCGTATTAGATATACTTGTAAGAAGAAACTAGTCAAGGAAAATTATTCTATTTTGTATTAGATAGATAGATAGAAACACTTTATTGTACACAAAATCAGGACGAGTAAAAACTACAGGAATAATAACACGATATGTACAAAGGCGGCCTTATCGCTTAAAGCGATCTCTTCCAGGCAACCTCTGAAGTTAATTGGACATTATAGAGATTACCGACAGTGTAGTGTGAAGATATGAAAATGGTTATTATTACTTAATATACAGTAAATATAGTAAAATAAAAGTAATATGATATACATAAATAAATATGTAGGTATACTAAAATAGTTAAATGCATAGATATACATAATATAAATAAATAAACATATATAATAGATAGTAAACAATACATAGGTAAATATACATAATAATTAAAATAAAATGCACAACCACAACGACAAATAATGATGAGTGAGACCCGCTTTAAACGAAGCCAGGGATTCCGAATGCCGAGTTCGACGAGCAAGTGAGTTCCATAGGTAGCACACCTATGGAACTCACTTGCTCGTCGACAGCAAAGGAGTCAGTGTAGTATCTGGTACGACACAGTTTGTATTGTTAAGTAGGTATATTTATTTAGCATATAGGTGCACACTTCGCCTGCCTTTCATATCAAATTGTCACTTTATGGGGTTTGCTGGAAGAAATCTCTCTTAGAGATAAGTCACGCCCTTTGTGCTTCAAATATTTTTGTCTAAGTTTGTAACATATTCAGTGTGTACAATAAAGAGTTAATAACTGTAGTATTTTTATTAAAATTTTATGTAATACTATTTTAGCTTTTAAAACGACCTCTGTTGACGGGAATAATTACTAAATTAGCACCCAAATTTATTCTCCCATTAAGATCCTCCTACCACTAAAAGGTAGGAGTGGCCTAGTCAATTTGCAATTCAGTGCCAACTTAATTTAAAATTACCTCCCGAGCCTTAATAAGCTGAAGTATTCAAACGTAGTTCAGTGTTATCAAGTTCTCTTTCAGTAGTCCACTTGTATTCTGTCTAACAGTTTAAGAAGATATTTTTTTACTGTTCTAAGCTTTTTTATTTTCAAGCATAGGTTCATTCTAAGAAGAAATGGTCACTTACTGAGAACTATAACATTAGAACTTTGCAGAAAATGATATAAGTACCTAATATAATATATTCCTAGTTAACTTTTTTAAAGTAACAATATACAATTCTCGTATCACACCAATGAATTTGTCCTAGAATGTCTGAAACAGAAAACTATTAACAAAAATGAAATTTAAAAAAAATGTTTCATTCTATACACTTTTACATATTTACACAAATCACTGAAGAAAAAAAATTTAATGAAGTCCTTTCTGGATTCTACCATTAATAACTCTAAATGTAAACTATAAAAAAAAACCAACGTACCTTTACTTATCCCTTTACTTTTCCTGGTCATCAAGATAGATCATCACTCACTTGCTTTCACCTGGTCATCTAGATAGAATAGAACTAGATCCTCAAGGTTTCAGATCGTGAACAATTGAGCTCAAATTCGAACCATCAAGCTATTACCGTTTCAGAGATCCCATCTGACATCAAAGATACTCCAAGATCTTGGAAACCACTGGTCCTATTTTTATCAGACCTAGTTAAGAAAACTCTCGACCAAACTCTCTATTTAATAATAAAAACCGGGTCTAAATTAGACCATCCGTTGTTAAGTTATAATGCCACAGACAAATAGACCCACAAACAAACTTGTCAAACTTATGACACACCCTCCCTCGATCGGTCGGGGATTCATAAGGGTAAGTTGTTAAACAATCGTCTAGGTAGTGTAACTTAGATCCTTGTATGTATTACTTTTTGGTCATATTGTAACGATGTCGACTTCATCGTCCATATCAACCTCCTTGCCATCAATTTCAACGTCATCGTTAGCGTTTTTCTCATCTCATTTCGTGTTGGTATCTTCATTTCTTCATCTAAATTCAAATCATATTCCCATTCCATTTCTAAATTTCATTATTCCATTAATTTCATTGTTTTCTCCGTATTTTGCACTTTCTCTCTATATTTTGTCTTGAACGGACGTTTCTCCGTTCATTTATCTTCTACTACTACCTATTTTCTACGTTTAATATTTGTTGTGTTCTGTTCTTTAAAATATAATATTTATTACCAAGTTCTTCTATTACTTCATCTGCACACTGTCCTAGAACCCTGCTAGCCGGCACCTAGAGAACAGACTGTAGCAATTTTATACACTTTGTGCCCACAAAGTCATTCAAAATTCCCTTTTTAGGGTTTCGTAGTTAAACGGTAAAAAAGGAAACTTTATGGTAAGAGTTCTGTCTGACTGGCCGAATTAAAGTCGAAACATAAATATTTGAACCATCTATATTGTACAAATCCTTGAACTGTTAAAATTGCGGTTAATTGAGGCATCCAATGAACGCTTGTTGAACAATTTAATCTGAATTTTCCGAACTCCTGATTCAGAATTTAATAGGATATTGACACGAATAACATTGTATAACATTTAAACGGGACCAAATCCCATGGAATTTGACATTAACTCGTTAACTCTAGTTCGTAAATTAGTATATTTCGCCACAGTGGACGCCCTAATTGGTTATTTAATATTTATCTTCAATTTTACCTTCATGTTGTATTAAAGGCATGATCTATGGGTTTATTTATGGATTTTCGGATTTGTTTTTCTCATATACCTAATCTATCATCATCATCAGCAGCCTACTCTAGTCCACTGCTGGACATAGGCCTCTCCCAGGGCGCGCCTGTGCTATCCATGGGAGGAAATGCCATAATCGCCACGCTAGGCCTGCGGGTTGGCGATCGCAGTAGCCGGGTCGCTTGCCCCGATGACGCTGCTGCCCGTCACCGTGCTTCTGGTATTTTACCCAGCCAGAATTTGAGTGGTTATACCGCCACTAGTCGGTCGCCAGGGACTCGTTCGTTAATCGGCAGGATGCACCACGTGCAGGTGAGTTTGACATTTGGAGGTCTAGATGTTGGTGACCCCCCTTACATCCCTTTTATTTACTTTTTGGGTTTGCCGGAAGAGATCTGTCTTAGAGACAAGTCACGCCCATTAGCGTCACATATTTTTAAAGATTGACACGTTTGTCTGTCTGTTTGTGTGTTTGTCTGTGGCATCATAACTTAACAACGGATGATCAGATTTGGAACCGTTTTTTTTTATTAAATAGAAAATTTTGTCGAGAGTGTTCTTAGCTAGGTCTGATAAAAATTGGATCTGTGGTTTCCAAGATCTTGAAGTATCTTTGATGTCAGATGGGATATCTGGAACGGTAATACTGGTAGCTAGATGGTTCATGTCGCTGATATTGTAGTATACCCACTTATAGGTAAATTATGATGCCCAAACAGTTACATGTATTCCACAATATGGTGAGGCTTTTTATTTTTCTGGCCAGGATATACTAAATTTTAAAACTTATGCAGGTGCACATTGGCATGAGTAGCGGACCTCAACGAAATCAACAAAGCTCACAAAGGGATATCTTCCTTATTGCCCTTTATTTCTTGCTTTTCATCTTTCTCCTGGTTTTAAGTATTTTCATCATCCATATTAACTCTCAGAAAGAACCTTTTTCCTTATTGCCACATCCGTATTACATAATTAGATTTACAATATGTGAGTCCTGAAGCATTAGGCCCTGTGCACATCAACAGAGGCGCAGCGTATTTATTGCTGCTATACGAGTACTTTCCTACACTTCAAACTAAAGAGGACGCGCGTGGACGGTCGCGGCGTCGCGTTCGAATTTTGAAATAAATATTTCCAATTTTGAATTAAATTGCGTAATCGATTATCAATAGGACATAAAACGCAAAGCGTTGCGTAGATGGAGCCGCTTGCACACTCCGTAAACAGAAAAGCAAAACGAAACGTCATTTTTGAAGATATCACAAATTTCCCGTTATTAATTATTTTATTGCACAAATAGAAAATATAATAAAATATAAAAAAAACACTAAAATAATACTAAAGCTAAAACTAAACTAAGGCTAAAAAAGCTATTTGGCCCAGAGGATTAGCTTAGCTATCCAACGGGGCAACGCAGCCAGTCTCTTGGTTACACTGCCGGATGTGGGGGACTTAACCCAAATTTTTTATCTTTAGCTTTCCCGTTATTTGGGTTAGTTTAATTTAATTTTTCAAAGCTATAATAAAATTGTGACGATATCATGGCACCATATGGCCATTTCAAAATAGCAGACCTAAAAAATCTGTTAAGACGGCGTGGAGCGAGTCTGAAGGGTAAAAAAAAGATTTCACGTAAAGGAACGTATCTACATGTACATTGGCTACGTACCATTGTGCTAGTAGCGCCTCTAGCGGTAAAACATTGCAGAATTATCTCCTATCAGCGAAAAATCCGCTCCGCTTCGGGTCTCTAGAACGGCGCCGGGCCTTAGTGTTGACAAAGATGTTGCCGGACACTTCACAAAGAGGGATTCTTCCTTATTGGCCCTTGTTTCCTGCAGGTCATTAAGTATTTTCATCACACCACTCGGCTCGGCTAAGTGTGCCCTGGAGGGCCGCAGTTGGGAAGCGCCGCTTTTTCTTGAATTTTTAACGTGGCTCTAATGCCGTGGTGGAAGCTGGAAGAGGATAGCGGTGAAATTAAATGGAGAATGAAAGAAAGAACTAAAACCCTCTATTTTTATAATGGATTCAGATCCTCAATGGGGGTAACAGAACAACCACTGATTTTGCAATTGTTAGGTTTGATTTAAATTGCGTATGAATTTCAATATTTATGTTTAATAACAACTCTAATAGCCAAAATATCGAGAAGCAAGGCTAAAAATAAAAAAGAAAGAACGGACTTGGCGGTATCTAGAGAAACAATGAAAACGAATGTCACTCGGGACCGAGGCGTGGTGCAGAGAAGTCGTGTGCAAGGAAAAAGGGAAATATAATAGAAATCATATGAGAAGGCTGTATTTCATTACGTTACCATCCTGAAGGGAGAATTACAACACAATTGATCATTCAAAAATAACGTTTATAATTTGAATGAATGAATGAATACTCTTTATTGCACAAAATTAGTATGATACAATGCGTACAAAACGATTAATACAATCAAGACGGTCTTATCGCTAAAATCGATCTCTTCCAGACAACCTTTATAACTTATTTATTTATTTTAATAATAGATTTTTATTAACCTGTACTTCTATAACTTTAATAATAAAATAACGGTGAATAAAATACTGATTCCAGAGTTAGAATATTTGGCAAAATTCCGTCTTAACATTGTATTTTATTTTTCAAAATAATATGTTATCCTTTTCTTGATGAATTTAATAAATATTGTAACTAATAGAGTCTATCTCGAATTTATAATATTCAGTTTTAAAATTACTGCTGCACTTAACTCAGAGGAGCTTTCTATCAGTAAATTAATGATGAGAATAAAGTGAACAGAGATTATGTTAATGGACATTGCATTTTAAATTATGCGACTTGTAAATTTTCTAGAGAAATCATAAAAGTAACTTGTTGTAAGTACTACTATTTATGTATATGTGGGTACCTGTTCGAGAAGTGGCAATTTCTCAACTGTTAATTTTGAGGAAGATGCAACTGATATCATCATCAGCCTATTAATAATGTCCCCTCTGTTGAGGCACAGGCCTCCCCTTGCACAAGGGAGTATGGGACCTGATCCACCGAGCGGGCCCAGTGCTGATTGGTGGATTTCAATTTCCTCAGATATGCAGTTTTCCTCACCATGTTTTCCTTCACCGGTAGAGCAGTCGGTAAAAGTACGTAAGTCTTCGAAAAATCGGAAACACTCATTGCTACATGGCAATGCATGGTTTCGAACCCGGACCGCCCGCATGAGAGTCCGGCGTCCTAGCCACTAGGCCACCGACGCTCATTAATGAAACTGATTATTTTCTGATTTTTTTTTTCATTTCAATTAAGTTCTTTCACAGGTGTTACTTAAAGTATCGAGCATATCATGTGCGGATCCTAGGCGCAAAACATACAAGAGAGACACCTGATGTGCGCAACAGTTGTGCCCGATGCGCGTCTCAAGGTGGACCGTTTGCCCGTACACCGCAGACAATGTTTGGAAAAAATTCCCGTGTTTAATTTTCTAAAAAATATATTTTATGTATTTTGATGCATATAACAAAATGTCCCACAAATCTCCCAAATATCCCATCCAAGTTCGACAAATTAATCGTTTATACAAGTCGAGTTACATATCAACTTATTCACAAGTTGATATGTAACTCGACTTGTATAAACGATTAATTTGGCGAACTTGGATGCATTACCTATGACTTAAAAAATACTAACCTGGAACAAACATTTTTGGAGTTAGCATTTTTTAAGTCATAGATAATACATCCAACAGCGCCAATTTAATTCGCTTTATCGTCAGTATAATACATCGATTACGCGCAATAATTTTTTTTTTCAACTCCTGTCTATGAAGCTTGATTTTCAGTCGGGATCGGGCCCGCGTTGCAAGAAAATGTATGAAAGTTAAGCATTGCAAAACAGCCAGAGGCGTTGCGCACGATGTGCGCATCTTGTATATGTTTTGTGCCTTAGAATATGACAGAAAACGTGTCGCACTCGCCTTTGGCTCGTGTTGCGAACTAAATACATACTCGTAGCGATAATTCAGCCCTTCCCGCACTTATTACACAATGTACTCTCTTTATGAAAACAGAGCACATTATGGTATGGAAAAAGTACTCACAGATTTTTTTTCCATTGTTCAACGCTAACAAACTGTTTCTTGTACCAAATTGTAACTCATAGAGGATATAGGTATAAGTATATTTATAATAAATATTATTTACTTTGTAAGTAAAATAATGTGTCGGATCAAGGTGTGTTATTATGATTTCTTGAATGTAAATGGACTCGAAATTAAGTTTTGTGGCTATTTTCAGAAACGTTATGCTCATCTTTATCATCATCTGGCGGCCAGGAGAGCAAACAGACACCGAGTGTTCACTCATCTACCCGGCGCACCACTCGCTTGCCGCGCGTGCGGGCGTGTATACCGTTCCAGAATAGGTTTATTTAGCCACGAAAAGCGATGCCTTCGCGACGCTACTTAAATCGTTTGCAATAGACGTAACAGGCCTATGATGATGCTCATCTTATAAATTTTAAATTTAAACGGTCTTTAGTGTAATTAATGGTATTTTTATATCTTCTTCTAAGTCGTATTCCTCATTGCTGAGGATCGTGATAATTCTAAGGAATTAATCACATAGAACCACTCTCGTGGCAGATTCAATGGGGTGGTTTACCATTGCCTTCCCCATTTCACACACTGGTTATCTCTCACACACTGGTTCCTCACGATGTTTTCCTTCACCGTCAGAGCAGTCGGATGTACGTAAGTATTTCGAAAAAACCGAAAAAGTCATTGGTACATGGCATTGCCTGGTTTCGAACTCGGACCTCCCGCATGGGAGTCCGACGTCCTAGCCACGACGCCACCTACGCTCTATTTTTATATACGGAGTACAATTTTATGTATACCTACCTAGGTCTACCTACCTATACATAATATAAAGATACTTGACAGCAACATATTGAGGAGCTCGTAGCCTAGTTGCGAGCACGGTCCAAAGAAAGTGATCGTGCAGATTAAGCGACGTTGCCGCGGTCGGTACCTGGATGGGTGACCGCTAGTGGCATATTTCATCTGAGCTCCTCCGTGCCTCGGAAAGCACGTTAAGCAGTCGGTCCCGGTTGTTGTCGTTCGACAGCAGTCGTAAAGCCATGTCAGGGGCCTACGGGCGACCTGAACAACTCTGACAAATAGGTTGGCCACTAACCATACGATAAGCAAGCAAGCAAGCAACATATGAATTCAAGAAACTGACGCAATACTCGATAAACTTCATCCTCTTATTGGCTTCGTCTTAATCGGATAAAACTTGATTTCTAAAACGTAACGGTATGAAACTAAAGTTATAAACGCAAAGTCATCTATTAAAAACTGCAGATCCCAAAAAGCCAAGTTCGGTGCAGAAATCCGCGTCCCAGACGCTGAGGGAGCATAGACGGCAATTTAGAAAGACGAATGGTTGTTGTCAGCTGTTCTTCAAGAAATATTAAGATTGATGGCGGGGTGTATGCCTTATCTATTGACCCAACTCCATGATGCCCATATAATAAAGCCATCTAATGCAATAGGTGACGCTAGAGTTTAATTTTATTAATACTGTATACGGTTTTTAGCAAGTTACCACATAAAAAATATGAGCCTGTTTAATTTCATTCTATTTTTTTTATGTACTACTAAACCCGCATTAACCTTTGACCGGTTCGTTCTCACTAGTACCACTGTTTGTACCACCGGTGGTACTATGGAGAAAAAAAAGTCCCACTGGTACCACCATCCAAATTAGTGGAACTAGTGAGAAGTTTTGTACCACTAGCTTTTTGGGCGGTACCGACAGAAAAGGCAATATTTTCTTTCATAAAAGATACTGAAATGGTTATTTTATCAAATCAGTATAATTATTAGGTGATAATCTATATCTGTGTCCAAGGAGAATAAGGTCATCTTTTTATGTGTATGTGCATAGTATGCGAACTCGTATCACCCGGATTCTCCAATCCGCCGCCACCGCCCTAGGCGAATGGTTTCGGAAGTGGAGAATCGAGGTGAACCCTGACAAAAGCGCCGCCATTCTCTTCGCTAGGGGTCGTGCCCCTGATACGACCACCCATGTTCGGAATAACATAGGGCAACTCTCACTTTTCGGCAGACCTATCCCTTGGGAGAAAAAGGTCAAATATCTAGGAGTCACCCTTGATAGAGGTATGACCTTCGAGCCACACATAAAACGCGTCCGCGACCGCGCAGCATTCATTCTCGGCCGGTTACACCCGATGTTAGGCAAGGGGAGTAAAATGTCACTTAGAAATAAGTTGACAATTTACAAAACTTGCATCCGTCCAATCTTCACGTACGCAAGCGTGACATTCGCGCACTCTTGCCACATCCGCCGCCTTCAGATTATCCAAAATAGGTTCATGCGTAGAGCAACCGGTGCTCCATGGTACCTACGTAACGTAGACCTCCATCACGATTTGGAACTCCCCACGATCGCTCAATACATGAAGTTAGCGTCTCGACGCTTCTTCGAGCAAGCTCCCCACCACCCAAACCCTCTAGTAGTAAGCGCCGCCGCTTATTCGACTAACATCCCGTCGACGACGTCGGCCTAGACACGTCCTAGACGACCCCGACGACGCCATCACGATCTCCATCGCGGAAGCCACTCCGCCACCCGATAGTAGTTCACACACAGCACCTTCATACCGCCCGCGCCGGCGCGGGCGGGGACCCGCTTCTGGCGCTTTCACGGCAATTATCAGTACAAAAAAAAAAAAAAAAAAAAAAAAAAAGTATGCGAACTCATTACAAGTACTTACTAATGAGATGTTTCTAAGGTTTCTGACATTTGTTTATATTCTAAATCAAATGACGGATAAATACTGTTCTTAATTACATACTTTACCATTATTAATTATGTATCTTTTCTGTCGGTACCGCCCAGAAAGCTAGTGGTACAAAACTTCTCACTAGTTCCACTAATTTGGATGGTGGTACCAGTGGGACTTTTTTTTCTCCATAGTACCACCGGTGGTACAAACAGTGGTACTAGTGAGAACGAACCATTTGACCTCGATCTCGCCTGATGGTAAGCGACGATGAGGTCGACGATGCAGCATGCGGGTCCAGTAAATGCCTATTCACTCTGGCCTAACAATAATATGGCCAATTATACGTCAAAGTAGAAATAAACAAATTGATTACATTTCAATAACAATAAAACAAAAGTTAATATTTTAATATATTATAACATTTGTAATAATAGGTTTAAAACATTATTTTATTTATTTTATTTTTTATTTTATTTATTTAGGTATGCCAACAGTACATATATTTCACATTTCTATTAATCTTAATAAAATTTTACTTTTACTGATATATGTGCCAATACAAAGGCATACACAGCATTCACTAAAACATCGGGTAATTTCTTACGTACGTAGTACGTTACAATATAGGTCTAGTACCTTATAACAATATACCTTATATAACTAACAATTACAACTAATAGCAACTAAAAATAATAGTCAATAATTCAATAAATTCATATAATAAATCATAATAATAATAAAATAATCTAAACAATGTCATGTATAATACAATATAATATACTTACTTACTTACTCCGCTGGCGCAGCGACCCGAAGTGGATCTTGGCCTCCGATACCAGTAATACCAGTAATACTATATTATATTGTACTTAATAATATAATAATGTCTAAAAGATGTTTAAAAGAGACTCTATAGATAAAATGACATGTTAGGCATTTATGTTTTTAAAATAAATGTATAATATGGTATGGTCATGCGTTTTTTTGTCATTTCATTACATTTGATATAATTTTTAGGGTTATAAATAATGATGGATTCATTTGTCTCCTTGTTCACGATGAATAATGTCGGATTATTTAGCCTACTTGTATCAACGATTCTCACGACTCCTTGTAAACGGTCGGTTTGTAGATATTTATACGTTGTCAAAAACTAATTAAAATATAAGTGGCATTCCTAAAGACATTTTACGACATTTGAATCTTCTTCAAGTTGAGACCTGAATCGATTTAGTAGTGTTTTAATAATTTTGTGATTGCCTTCTTTCTGAATATATCTGGCTGGTTTTGACTTAGGATTAACTATCAGTTAGCGCATATACAAAAAAAATACAAAAATATTTATTACAATCATTTGACAACAAAGTAGTTACAATGTATCGGTATATATAAGTAAATATCGGTCTCTACTATCTGCACTGGCCTTATATACTTGCAGCATAGTAGATAGCAACAATGTAATAGCTTGGGGATACACTTCTATAAAAAAACGTAAGTTCATTCGTTCCATTCTGTTGTCTATGTTGTTAATACCTGTTGTGAAAGAGTGTGTGTGCGAGAGTTTGAGGATGAGTGTATCTGAGTGCGTTTATGTGCGCTCGCGTCTGCGCGCGCGCGTTTGTGTGTGTGTATATGCACCTGTTATTGTTAGTATATTTTTTATATAAGTCAAGACAACATTTAAAAATTCACTGTACGTAGGTAGGACGTCAATACAATAGTAATGTTGCCAGTGGAATAAAAAATTACAACGCCCAATTGTAACATGGTTTTGATATTATCTATCGCTTGTCGTATGCTTTGATTACTTGATTTATTTCAAAATCCTACTAAATATTTGATATTTAAGTTATTCAAGCACAATTATGTACTTAGAATCAAACAGGCATATAAAATAAATAACACAAAAGATAACCCCAACGGAAAAAAACACGCCCTTAAAAAGTTTGGTACAAAATGACGTATAATTATCCCTAAAGCTTGAAACGGCTGTCATTATGAACTGTCATTAAAAAAACTCCCAACTGTTATTATTACCGACTGAAATATTAGTCGTGGAAATTTTAACAAATTTTCAATTTGACTTTTCCTTGTTTCAGAGTGGAGGCGGGAGTTTAAGAAGAATAAACAACAATTCTGGTGAAAATGTAATCTTTGGAATTTGTGAAGTGTGTTTGGAATATTTATTTTGCAACCGGGTTGCTGAGGGATGGAGTGTTTGCCCAGGGCTAGCCCCACTCGGGTGCTGTCTCTGTGGACTCTTATTATAGGAAGCTTCAACATAGCAGGTTAGTGTTATTTGTATACCTTTAACCTTTTTGACAGGGTCAGATTTAGGTCAAAACAATGTAATATCAACGAGCGGAATATTCGATGTTTGAGCATGTTTACAGCATACGTTATCCGCCGAGTTCGAATACTGAAATAGATAATTATCGATATGAAACTTTGATAAAGTCACTTTATAAATACCAGCAAAAAATTCGCCGAACTGCTCTCTGCCTGGTGGAAGCTGGCCTTTAGATGATCATAATGTACATTCGCACTCTTTGATCATTAATCGTATTCGCCTGCCGTAATCGCCGCCTCATTGATTAAATTTCAGTCCGAAATCTATTTTTAACCCCCCGACCGAAAGATAAGAGTTACAAGTTTGATGCGTATACCTGTTTGTCTGTTTTATAACTCTACAACAAATGATCCGATTTCGACGCGGTTTTTCTTTGTCGAAAGTATTCTCAGCTATGTCTGATACAAATTGGACCAGTGGTTTCCAAGATCTCTGGAACGATGGATTGTTGTTTCATCGCTGGTCCATCCACCTCGGAATCAATACCAGTAAGTTTCTGTTATTAATTTAGTATCTTTTAATCTAGGTATGTCTGTTTTTCAGACAAGCATGGCTAACTAACTCCATTGTAATTTCGTCTCGCCAGAATGATAGTTTTTAAAATAGGATCCAGTTTTTTTTTTAAAATACATGAAATTGTTGTGATAGTACGTAATATTAAATTTCTATATAAATGAAGTAACAGCTTGCCGCCCACTGTAAGCTGTAAAGTAAGTATAAACGCTTTCGAGAAAATTAACTACATTTCATTAATCAAAGATTGGAGTGGACCAGATAAATTATGTACTGTTTCGACTACACTTCAAAAATAATTTATAAGCTGATCATTCTGAAAGATTATATATATTAAAATAAAATAATACTAAAATAACACTAAAATACATACATAAAACGTAACTATTTTACAAGTAAAAGACCAGGACATCGATTCCACTAAATACAACGTAACTAAATAGAATCTAAACTGTATCGTTATGACGTGTTTCGTATGCTACTATCCACTAACGATCCAATTTCAGTTAAGTTCGAGTCAACGATCGATCGAACAGTAACATATTTGTGCATTCTAATAAAACGTTTAGTTTATACTGTATCGCAGTTGAACGGTAACAAAACGCTTCAACTGTCAAATATAACGATCGAACATAAGTTCCTCCCGAGGTACTTTTGCCGGATCGATAGTAATTCGAAAGGTGGCAGTGGTAGAGTTATGCGTCAGCAGAAAGCGATTTGGTGTCCAAATAGAATTAGAACGAAAACTAACATGAAATTGAATAGAAATAGAACTACAAACGTTATAATTTAGGCGAATTGGGTCCCTGACCCAGGTCGCTCCCTGCAGGGAGTGTCCCAAGGAGGCTGGCGGCGTTGCCCCGCTGTATAGCGAGGATTATACGCTGAGCAATGTAGAGGCCAGTCTTCTTGTCCTGGGATGTCTCTACGAGGTGCTAGGCTATTTCCCGGTAGAGGCAGTGGGCTCCAGGCCCCCACGGCCCCAAGGTCTCCACCCCGAACGGCGCAAATATGCAATCACCACCCAGGCCCGCATATTTGCGCCGCTTGAGGTTCTCCGCAGAAGCCGCTGCTGACCCGGCCTTTGCCGCCGTGGCTGGAAGGTGGGACGGGGCAAGGGTGTCGTCACAGGTAGCAGCCCACACCAGAGACCGTTATAAAAGGTAAATTGTCTACCAACAAAATATTTTTCCGTTTGAGCCGATGGTCTGGGACCTGATTCTACTAATACATCATAATCTCTGTATAAACTAAATTGCAGCGACTTGACGTTTTTCGTATGCTCCTAGTCACGAAGCTTTCGATTAACGTTCCGTTACGGTCAAGCCAAGTCGGCCGGTTCGCTCATGCCACAAGAAGAAAGGCATATCAACTAGCTACGTCATCAAACGAGTGTAACCGTTGGTGATGTACCCTTGTGCGGTGACGTGAACATCGTGCGTTTCGTAGTTGATATTCCTTTCTTCTTGTGCCATGGGTTCGCTCTTATGTGTTATCTTGATGTTAGCAGATTTGTAGTTAAAATTAGATCTATACCAAATCGTTAACAAACGTTGTAAAACAGTAGGATTGGGCTCCAGATACGATATCGATTGCTATATTAATAAACAATCCCCAATAATGAGCGAGAGGTTTGCAAGTTTGGCGTAATGAAGAAAGATTTATTGTTTAAAGGGATCTTGCCTTCCTTTGAGAGGGTGGTCTTGTCGAAGAGAGGAAGGCGACCTAATTTCGACTTAAGCTTAAGTTATAAATAGGTGCATAGACTTATAAAAAAGCTACGTAAGTACTAATAACGTAGCTTACGGGTTCTTACTTGCCAATGTATTATCAATTTTTACCTTAAATGAAACGTGGTTTACACTGATCCCAAGATATTTTTACGCAGTTTTTCATTTGACATCTTTCACTCATTTTGGCATAGAACACCATACATCTCTCTTGCACACATACACCCTCAACACACCCTCTCTCTCTCTCTCACACACACACACACACGTTATTATTATTATATTATTAGTAAATAGGTACACAAATAATGAGGTATGGAAGAGCGTGGCCCTCTGACACAAGTGTTGTCACACTTAAAAGAGGGCCTCCACAATTGGAAAAATAATGTTTGTACCTTTTTGTTACTGAATAAATCTTTTTATTTATTTATTATTTATTAATTAAATAATTTTTGTTTCATCACATTTCTGTCCTGATGCAATATATATTTAAAGTAAAGTAAAATACAGTTTATTGCACAAATAGAAAACAACAAACAAAAGATAGAAAAGGAAATAGTGAAGTACAATTTAGACGGCCCTATCGCTAAGAGCGATCTCTTCCAGGCAACCTTCGGGCAGAGGAAATGATTAAATTAAATTAAATGATTAATTTAATGGCTTTACTATATTTGTATATATTTTAAATTCATTAGAGATGATTATTATTACAAAACAGTCAAGTGTCTGATTTGTTCCTTCCAAAGTTAAAGATGCCTTGTTAGGCATCTTTGGCTTAGTACTGTCTTTTCACAGTACTAAACAATCGGTAAATAGAGATGTATTTCTTCATGTGATCGAAGTGCTGGAATAAGCAATTCATTCGATATGGTGAATGTTCCTATCAATCAATCAATCAATTTATTTATTTTCGGAACACAGAGGTTCAATTTTTGTTAGTAACAATGCAGGTACTTAAGACTATGTTAGTAATTATTTGCAAAGAAAAACTTAAAGGCAGACATGTGGGATGTGGGACAGAGAGTTCGTGCGTTCATCGGGTACCTATCCGAACCCGGTCAACAAACGAACCCAGTGTCTGATTATAGGACAGTCAAACTTGCCCGCTATCATCAGTATCATATACTTGATGGTGTACTAAAATTACATAAGCATGCATTTCCTAGTAAAATATTATTAACGAAAAACAATTTTATTACAGTACTAGTGCTGTATACAGAATGCGAATGTTCCGATATTTCGTAGCTTATACCAAACCATTTCTCCAAAATAGATTCTTGGTTTTGTCGCTGAGCAAAATTGGTTTATTAAAGTAAGAAGCTTGCAGTATTTAGGAAAGTACGCTGATGCCGTCCGGTATGGTCAGATCGCTTAGTTAGATCAATCTGACCACGGCTACTATTTTGTGTCCCTGGTCAGATTATGGGGGTTTGCTGGAAGAGATCTCTCTTAGAGATAAGTCACGCCCTTTGTGTTTCACATATTTTTTTGTATAAGTTTGTATTATAATGTTTGTGTACAATAAAGAGTTAATAATAATAATTAATAATAATTATAAATTCAATGTATCCGTAGTCAGATTACAATATGTATCCATAGTCAGATTGCTACTTCCTCCCGATCTCACTAAGGTGATTTATTTATTTGATATGCATACTGCTTCGTATAATGCATTTGTTAAAGTGTCTGTCAGATGACGCCGATTTTTATGCAATAAGAATTAAAGGCGGAGCGGGCGATCCAAGAGAAAAAGAAGAAATTGAGAGGGATTAATTCATTATTAGTAATCAAATGATGTTAAATGACTGCCAAATTACTTTGGACCAATTTTTAGAAAGATTGAGGAGGTAATCTGTGTAAAACATTTATTAATGACGATTAATGGAATAAAACTTGCATTGCAAGTTAGAATGCATTTTTATTGTATTTCAATGTTCAATTTGTTTATTCAATTAAATTTGTAAGTAAGTAATATATAATTTACATTTCAATTCAGTTAAGATCTAACTATGATTTCTGTATCCAAAAATAACGAACCAGTAGCTGTGGTTAGATTGATTTAACTACCTATGGGATTTGACCAAGGATCTGACCGATCTACCTACGGACACCTAAATATCAATCTGACCAGGGACACAAAACAGTAGCCGTGGTTAGATTGATTTAACTATGCGATCTGACCAAGGAAACCAATCTACCTACGGACACCTAAATTGAATCAATCTGACCAGGGACAAAACAGTAGCCGTGGTCAGATTGATCTAACTAAGCGATCTGACTACGGATACCGGACGGCTGATGCAATAAAACATGCAGCTTTTGCAGGATATTATACAATGTGAATAAGCTTTTTCGAACGAATTCGTTTATCTGTTTACTATATTTATTCCGAGGAGAAGTGAAAAGCTCTTATTAGGTTAGGTAGGTACGCTTTAGTAGAGCTAAAATAATATTACATTGTATAACAAGTGGGTTATGATCAACATTGACTCACTCGTTAACGGTTCGGGCTGCAATACACGATGATAATGTGACCCTTAAAGCAACTGATACACACGATATTTATGTAACACCAGTAAGAGAAAGTAATATAAATAATTCAGAAAAGAAATTCAGTTTCCTGTTCCTCAACATTAAGGTAAGTATAGTTAATAGTTAATCAATTCTCGAGCAGGTGTTACTTATAAGTTGTTTGGGATAGATGTCAGGTTTTCGTTAGCCACGTCGAGGAGCTCGTAGTCTAGTTGCGAGCACGGTCCGAAAGTGATCGTGCAGGTTAAGCGACATTGGCGCGGCCGGTACCTGGATGGGTGACCGCTCTAGTGGCATATTTCATCTGAGCTTATACTCCGTGCCTCGGAAAGCACGTTAAGCAGTCGGTCCCGGTTGTTGTCGTTCGACAGCAGTCGTTAAGCCATGTCAGATGCCTACGGGCGGCCTGAACAACTCTGACAAATAGGTGACCACTAACCATACGATAAGCAAGCAAGTTAACCACGTTGATTTCTGTATGGCAAAGTTTTGTAAATCTACTATAAAACACTTAGATTCTTCTTAAAGTTACACCCTCGCCGATGATCACCGTAAGAATGAGAAGAGTAACTCCTCGAAAAATACTAAAAAGTAATTTGTATGTGACACTACATGGTTTCGAACCCGGATCTCCCGCAGTATAGCATCCTAGCCACTACGCCACTGACCCTCCTGCCGTAGATAATGGAAATTGTTAACGCTACAAAATTACGAGGGTCAGCTGGTACTGAATTATTTAAATTTCATGCATATTTTACCACTCTACTAGCTTTGTACTCAGTGGAGTTTCCCTAACAAAAAAGTAATGGTTCAGATTTAATAGTCTGTCAGCAGCGACCGAATACAAATCTACCAAGAATATCTCAATCAAGCGACATGATTTGGCTCTACGCGTCAACAGATGGCGCTGAACGACCTGTGCATACAAATTCAATATCGCCATATAAATCTAGAACACGCTAACGATATATTGTATTATATACAGCTACACATTATCCGGCAGCTGTGCCCAGGCCTACCACCTAGCCTGGAGGAAGATCTTATCTTTTTCCCTTTTGAATATGAAATACCATTCATAATTTACGTTAGGACATGTTAGGAGGATAATTAAATCTGGATTTTGTTTTCCTCGGTGTGTTTAGCTTCATCTTTATTATATATGTATTACTCAGCTGGGACTTCAAAGATCATGACAGTAAAGGACCCCGCACGTAATGTATGAAAAAAAGCTTTCAGTAAATTACTGGTAAGTGATTATCTTACTTGTAAGTTTAGGTATCTATGTACCTAAGTAATAAAAGTGGTTTTAGTAAGACAAGAATCAAACATCGACGTTTTTGATGTAAATTATTCTAGCCCATTTACTTACTTGATGCGAGAGAGTGTAAAAGATGAATTAGAAGAAGGGTGAAACAAATTCCGCGAGCAGGATTTGAACCTGCGACAATGCCTTTCCGTAAAAGATCCTTCGAGCCTTGGTGGTTCAATAACTGAACAATTTTTGAAATAGCTTATAATTTCCCATACATAACTGCTATCAATAAAAGGGTACTATTTTCAAAGAAATATAAATTTCATTGTAAGTAATTTCAACTAGAGAGTAACTAACTGTCTGTAGTCATTGAAGTTACGCCTTTATTAAAATACATACTATCCTTTTCTACGCCATAGCTCTAGGTAGAGACGACACGAGACTTAAGGAAGCCCTAACATTAAGGACGTTTTTTCAACTCACTGTGAGAACACGAGAATAAAATATGCTCCCGACTGTTCATGCCAAGTTCACGCAAATTCGTTTATGCGTAATTAAGTAACAAAGTAACATACTTTTCTGCTGGGGGGTTGGGTAACCGGTATAGGAGGGGGAGCAGGTGGAATACCTAAACGGGAAATCAATAAATCATACCGAAAAGGCTTATCAGCGAAATATACGAAACGCGCCGTCTACTTTAGGTAATTAATTAGAGAAGAAAGTAAGCTGTATTGTTTTATGTTAACGCCGCTTTTATAATTAATCTACTTGCTAGCTTTTGTCCGCGAGTACGTCTGGGAAATTCGAAAGTTCTCGTTTTTTATTGGCTCGTCTATCCCTGATTATCTTGTAACTAGTTTATTTTCTTTAGTATACTCGGGTACCTAATGAGACCGATCTCTGCCTTTAATAATGGTTGCTCACTAATTTTATTCAGTTTAATATAACATATGCTTAAGTTCCTACTGGTGTATGGACTTATGAATCCATTGTAATCTTACCGCACAAATAAACTATTCTTATTCTTAATACTTCTAACTCTTCAAATTCAACTGAAATTCTTCAAATTTTGCAGAGAGATCCATAAGGTCTAATAGATCAAGGTCGTATTTCAGCCAGATCTTAATAAAAGCTAGACATGTGACCATAATAACACGGTCTTCTATAAATTACGTTGAAATTTTTACAGGGACTCTTCAGGGATTTACTAGCACGACTTTTCATTCAACATCATCAGCAGCCTACTCTAGTCCACTGCTGGACATAGGCCTCTCCCAGTGCGCGCCATTGAGCCCGATCTTCGGTTCTTCTCATCCAGTCGCTGCCAGCCACCTTGCGCAGATCGTCGCTCTATCTAGCAGGGGGCGTCTCACACTACGTTTGCCCAAACGCGGTCTCCACTCCAGAACTCGTCTACACCAGCGGTTGTCGGTTCTGCGACAGATGTGATCGGCCCACTGCCACTTCAGCTTGCTAATCTTATGAGCTATGTCGATAACTTTTGTTCTATGCCGGATCTCCTCATTTCGGATTCGATCCAGCAGAGATACTCCGAGCATAGCTCTTTCCTTAGCACGCTGAGCGACTTTCAATTTGTGGACCAATCGCACCGTCAGTGTCCACGTTTCGCCTTTTCATTGTAAGACAGATACTCATGTTGTTCTAATACAGTTAGTGTTTTTGTGTTAAAAAAAACATCAAAGTCATCCGAAGCAACAGCAGTTACTTAGGGCAATTGAAAAATTAGCATTTAATTTCTTTAACACAGCAATAAGTATAGCTTTGTTCTAGATCGCGTGGTGTAAGCATTGTAACACACGGTCGAACAGTTTGACGTATAGCTTAGGTATCAGGTGTTTCTTGCGCCGCTTCTTTTCTTTCAGCTATAGCACCTTACAAACCGGTGGTAGAGTAAAAAAATGTAAATTGTACTTACCTCTTTTTTTTTTGACGGGGGCAATTTTCATTAAATACCCGGTCTCCTGAGGGAGAGACCAGGTTATGTGGGATTTGTACCCACTAAAACCCCCTCGATGGGCTTCGGGATCTCCAGTGGAACACACCGGTGCCCTCCTAGTACTTTGCCATGGGCCCCTCTTGGAAGATGTACTCGTATATTCCACCTACAGGTTCCTCCGGTCACAGCAGCATGCGGCCATAGCACGCTGCTGCCTTCCCCAGGGTCGCCAGCCAATGAACGGCCAAAGCCCCGACTTTGCTCACCCATGACCCCGATAACCCCTTTTAGTCGCCTTTTACGACAGACAGGGGCTACCGTAGCTCTATTCTTCGCCCGAGACACAGGGCTGTTGCTGCAATAGAAAAAAATATTTTGACTTTGAATCTGTTCAACCGTTATAGAAATAAACCTTCATACAAAGTTTGTTACTACACCCATCCGAACGACGTCGATCGCGCCATGCCATCGATCGACGAGGACTAATTTCAATCGACGTTGATCGATCAACAGTTTATTACTACAACAAACTGAACCGAACCAAACCGATCTGCCCAATGCTCGATTTTTATCGATTCGTCATCGATCTATGACAAAATATGGCTTACGTCAGGAATGACGTCATCGCCCGCGACGTGCAAATGGAATCAATACAGATGTTCGTGGAGAGGTTGGCGCGAACTATGTATGATCGCGCGGACAACGGTCCCCACGAACACCTGCGGAACATCGCCCCTTTGCACGTGCGTCCTCCTGATGTCCCCCCCCCCCCCCCTCGCCATAAACGCCGCTTCGCATAGTGGCACCAATTACCGGTGATGCTGTACCACTCCGAGATTATACCCGGGCACGAGGTTCGCCTCAAGGCCCGCACTCCACTCACCCCCTCAGGGTTCGAGTGACGACTCGTTTGCTTGCAGAATATGGCACTCGCGTGGTCGATCGATTGGTTTTCGACGTGTATTCGTCGATCAACCAAAGCTACTCGTGCTACATCAATCGATCCACGTCAATCGACGACCGCCGGGTGAGTGTGGTAACACCTAAAGACAGAAGGATGCGCTGGGGGACTCTGTTTCATACTATGTAGTGATAGTGATACGACAAAACGAGCTGTACCGACTCATCTTCGAATTCAAAATGAAATAAGTAAATATTTTATAAAAAAGAAAAAGAGAAAAACGATATGTTGGTATTTACATCCAAGGATGTCTTATTTTGCTCATTTATACTGAACCCAGGTCAGCATGGATAAATAAATATATATAGAAATCATCCTTCAAGAAAATAAAACTTAAGGTTTACTTAGCAGACTTTAATGTTGAATCTGTTATTTCGTGTACAAACAAATTTCATTCACAGTCACGTACGCCAGATGTTTATTTATGCTATTAGCTATCTTTAGTCAAAACAATAAAGGGTGATACCTGCTTGCATTCGAACGTGAACGCCCGAGCGACCGTACCTTAAAAGCAATAGAACTGTGGAAAAGAGAGGGGAGCGCCAATGCAGGCGGCAGCGTGGGACAGTCGCGCCGGGACGCTAGGAGACCTCACCCGCACGCCGTTTGGTGGGAGCGCGGTGGCCGAGAGTGCGTACGTGTCCGGCGGTCGAAAAGTAAAATGTTAGAGAGATGGAGGAGTGACGTGTTGTGATCAGCTCGGGACCAGTTGAAGATTGAAGTAGGGAGTCAGCCTAGGGCCGGAAAAATGTGTGCGCACGTTCGTGCGCAGCTTTTAGCGCAGGGACACCAGCCAGGACGCGGGACATACCTACGGCTTTTTCGGATAGCACGCGCAGTCGCAGAGCTGAGGGAGATGTCTAGTAGATAGAGGGAGAGAATGGAACTTTCGAGATTTAGAAAGGGTTTTTATAAGAGCCGGGAGGAAATTAAGTGAATGTGTTATTATTATTTCCGTTAAGTGCTAGCTATTATCAAGAAAACAAAGAAAGACAGTGTGGAGTGTAGTCTTGTTACTCGTAGCTTAGGGAATAAAACCATAACCGTGTAAATAATTTTCTGTAATCTCGTCGCGTAAATAAAATGAATGTCTATAAATCCAGATGAGTTGTGGACAGTGAGTCTGGTCGCTTGATGACCTCCACTGTACCGATTTCTACGGCAGAGTACGTGAGTAGTAGTTAATGGTCTGGTTGTATTATGGGAATCATAGGTTTTAGATTGTGGAAGAGGATTTTCCACTATATTTGTTTACTTCGTGAGAAGGGGTGTTTATCAGAATCACTACATAGTTTTATTATAAAATAGTGATTTTGATGGGCTTTTATTTTAATACATAACTTATTTATATTTGCATTTTATGGGGTATTATTGTTATTTTATGCACATATATCAATATACTAGGTATACCATACTCTTCAAATGTCATATATTTACTTTAGCCTAATTTACAAATTAAATAATATTTTAAAGTTAGCTAGATAATCCTTCGCTAGTTTCTGATATTATTATGTAAAGACTACAGAACAACATTCATGTTTCACGAAATAATTTCCTCTGCCCGAGGGTTGACTGGAGGAGATCGCTCTTGGCGATGGGGCCGCCTAGGATGTACTTCACTGTTTCCTTTTGTGTCTCTTGTTTGTTGTATTCTATTTGTGCAATAAAGAGTTCAAAGTAGGTTTGTGCATAAATAGATAATAAATTAAACTAGAGATTTCTTTATTTAGTTAGGCTTTCGTAGATCCGCGTAATAATTAGATATAGGTACGATAAACATCTACAGAGTAATTCTTCGCAGTAAAAGAAAGAACACACATTTATTTACAATGGTATATCGTTTGTTTACCTGACTTTCGTTGCGATCCGCGCGCTCGCGATGCAAAGCCGAACATTCGCTAAGTAAGAGAGCGCGGTTTTAGTAATGTATAATCGATTTAATTGACGTATCGATATGTATATCATTTTATTAAATATCCTTTGAAACTATTTGTTAGATTCTGAATTTTGACACACTAAATTATAGCAAAATTTAATAAATGATATTAGACTTATTACAGAACAAAAAATACGTTAAATATAATATAGTAGTGATACAATCGTAAACAATTAAATAGGTATAAATAAACTCAATAAAGTCTAAAACATGTTTCGTAGGTGTTTTGTTTATCTTTATAAACAACTCAAGCGTTCGAGTTTAAGGGAAATCGGTACGTTCGTAAGACTACAACACTGGTAATAAATAGGTAGTTCACGTGCGACAATTAGATGTAATATAGCTTGAGAGAAATGTTGTAATTTATTAATAGACGGCATCCTTCTAATGCCGAATGAATGAATGAAACTATAATAATAATAACTATAATAAATAATGAATTGCAGATATCGTTTATCACAAAAAGAAAAAGGGCTTAAACTACGTGTATGTAACAGATATCCCATAAGTTAGGTAGGTATATTTGATAATGTTATTGAAATAGATTATTCCAGACGAATAGTATGGTATGTCTAAAATAATGTATCTTTCTTATTTGATTTTCTTGGTTCTAAATAAATATCTAAAATCATCCTAAATATGTAATATTTAACTGAAATTTCTTTTATAATAGTATAGTTTATTATTCAAAATCGTGTTATACAAGAACCAAGAAAGTCCTAAATAGAGTGTTAATAATATTTATTATAACGTGTGATTGATTTGAATAGTTTTAAATTGTTGGTAGTCTCTAGTTATTTATTGAATAACAGGTAATAATATTTTAGGGTTTGTTCCAGTTCGTAATTTCGGATAATGTTTGTTGTGATCTTTTTATTGTTTTATTATATTTTCAGATGTATTCAACTTCTTTTGGAAATTTTATTGTTATTTAATATTCTTAACTTTTATAACAATTTCAGATATAGTCCCGGTTATTTACTTCAATAATTTTATTAACTTTTTGTTGTTGTTTGTGTGTTTTAATTGTTTTATTATATTCTAGGGTACTTGTACTGCACTCTAACTAGTGATATTTTCTTATAGGGATTGTTGCAGTAAATATATTAATTTTAATGTTTTATTTCCTTTTAGTTTTATATTCTACGAGAAATATCTGCAGAATAATTTAAGTTGGTGGTGGATTTTATTGCAAATAAATTGGTGGTGGAATTTTGATAGACTACATTTTGTGAGTTAGAGCGGCACGTGTCGGCGCGTGAATTGATCGACTTTCCGTAAGAAAAAAAAAGGAAAGTTCGAAAGGATTACGGTTATTCACGATAGTTGCCTGATTCTTAAAGTCTATCCAGAATTAGTTAAATATGAAAATACTAGTTTTATACAATTGATTTAAATGATAATTTTTAGATCATCATTATCCTAGGTTGTTCCTGAACCTTGGAGTTGTATGCAGTAATCTATAATGATTTTAATATGATTTATTTCCTTTTAGGTTTATTTTCTACGAGAAATATCTTTTGAATAAATATGTTTTATTGCAAATAAGATGGTGGTGGAATTCTGATAGACCACATTTTGTGAGTTAGTGCGGTGACTGTCGGCGAATGATCTGATCGACACTCCGTAAGAAAAAAAAAAGGGGAAGTTCGAAAGGGTTTTAGTCTCTCTTGTCCGTTGCCTGATTCATAAAATCTATCCAGAATTAGTTTAATAAGAAAATATTTCATTTGGCGTAACTGATAGTTTTAAGAACATTTCTAGATTTGATTTTATTCAAATCTAAAGTATTTAATATATTTGCCTAATTTGGCTCATGTTTAACTTCATATTCACTCTCTGAAGTATTTTTGTGAGTGAATGATGGCCGGAGTTTAGTGGCGATTGCAAGGGACCTCACAACCCTTTGTAATATACGACACTGCCTCTTACGCTTTATTTGATTCATGAAAATCACTACAGCAAGCATTTGACTATACACGTTAGGAACAATGATTTCCCCACACTATCCAAGGAATTGATGAGTAGTGGTTTACTTGGCCGGTGAATTGCTGCTTACTCAATTCACCCTACTCCATGGTAACATGACATTGGTTGACCTTGGGCTAAATTGGTATTTGTCAATATTTAGTGCAAATAAGGCTGGTGGTGGTATTAGTGCTAATAAGGCTGGGAAGTTTTATTACAAATAAAACTGGTGGTGGGTAGATCTTAAGCAATTGGCGTAAATAACATGTAAGTTCCTGAAGTCCTTGTGTATACTGAACCTAGTTTGGCTTTAATTAGACAATGCAACTACGTTCTGGAGGTTTCTTGTGAGTGAGTGATGTTATGGTTTAGTGATGATTGTGCGGGACCTCACAACCCTTTGCAATATACATCACTTTTCTTATGATTTCACTGGTTCATGAGAAATACTTCTGCAAGCAAAATACTACACATGCGGCGACTATATTTTTCCCCACACTTCACAAGGAATTGATGAGTAGTGGTCTGCTTGGCCAGTGGGTTAATGCTTACTCAATTCAACCTACTTCATGGCATGGTTGAATTTTAGCTAAATTAGGGTTTTGTTGCTTTGACCTTCGACTATAAAAGTATTATTAATATTTATATAAAATCATTGAATTTCGACTTCGGAACTTCTTAATTTCTTATATTATAAGTTGTTTTAGAATTAAGTTATCCTACCAGATCCCTTCCAAAATTTTATATCCTCTCGCCTCCTTCCTCTTTCCCATGGTTAGATAAATGTAGAGTACATTTATTGATTAAAAACTATTTCAATCCTAGCATGTTTGGTAACTGACTAAATTCCATGACTAAGGTCTTGGTTTATTTATTATCTTATTTACTTACTGGTAGCAACCAGTCTTGAGCAAAGCTCAATATTAGTACACGAATACTGGTTCGTCCAGTCTAATAAGGGCACGGCCCTAATCCATACAACTTACTGGTTCTTCCAGCCTATTGAGAGCATCGCTCTTACGACTACAAATACTGGTTCGTCCAGTCTAATAAGGGCATGGCCCTAATGCATACAACTTACTGGTAGCAACCAGTCTTGAGCAAAGCTCAATATTAGTACACAAATACTGGCTCGTCCAGACTAATAAGGGCACGACCCTAATCAATACAATTTACTGGTTCTCCCAGTCTATTATGAGCATCGCTCTTACAACTACAAAATACTGGTTCGCCCAGCCTGCTAAGGTCTTTGACCTAATAATTATTACTGGTAACAACCAGTCGAGAGCAAAGCTCTTCACAAAACTATACATGCTGGTTCGTCCAGATTTCATGAATGTTTATCATCGAATGCAGTTGAATAATTATTTCAAATATGTTGGATTGAATGGTTACTTTGCTTTGCTAATTAGCTGACGTTGATGTCAAAGTTCCATTTCCATCCATATCCGCTCCTAAGGGAGAGCATCAAGTGGTTGACTCTCATTGTTGTTGGGCGCTGGCTGGAGCTCTACAGCCCCCTAAAAGGGGAAAAATGTCCATCATTACCATTCCTAATGTTTCCGTCATCTCTAATCTTTTCCTTCCAAAAAAAATTCCTTCATATTTTCCCACATCTTCTTGATTCTATCCTAGTATATTTCCCAGTGTTTCTCTAATTTTATTCCTAATATAATTTTGTGTACTGTACATATTAATAATGTTTTACTCTTGCAGCAATGACATCAACACTACAATTTAGTGTTATCTCTTCCTTTAAGTATTTAATTATTTTATGTGTCTTCGAATTTTAATCTCACGTCTCTAAAAGTACCAGGGTTATTCTTGCGGATCACAACGTAGCGATAGACGATCATGTGGCCAAAATAATGCAAAGCATCTTTAGGTCTCTTTTGTGCGGAGGGAGTTTAGTTACAATTTGGGATGCCGTGACCAGGATTTTTTGCATTGTTCTTATGACTAAAACTAAAGTAGGCCTTGGCCTACAATTTGGTGTTCGTGAAAATGGAAAGAGTTAGTTGAGATTATTTTTGAAGACAGCTTTGTTTATTATGTTTAAAGGAGAGGGTTTGGTCTTTAGGATTGGGGGGTGTTTGAAGTTTAATAAAACGGGGGGTGTGCAAATGTTTTAAGGAATGGCAGAATGTTGTAGAGGTCTAAAGGATTGGGGGGTGCTTGAGAGTTTCAACGATTGGAGAATGTTATACAGTCTAAAGGAATGGGGGGTGTTATAGAAATCAGGAATTATTGAGGAATGAGAATAGGTATGGATTTGAAGAATACTAGGGTATTAGTAATGTTTTAAAATGTAATGAATAGGAGGCGTTCTGAGTTAATGTACTGGGGAATTATAAGTAAATGTTCAGTATGAATGTTAGTTAGATCATTTTGAATTTGTATTAGTTTCAGCTCGAAAATTTTAATCGGATAAACCTTTTAAAATTTTGGGGGGTGAATGTACCGACTCATCTTCGAATTCAAAATGAAATAAGTAAATATTTTATAAAAAAGAAAAAGAGAAAAACGATATGTTGGTATTTACATCCAAGGATGTCTTATTTTGCTCATTTATACTGAACCCAGGTCA
Source organism: Hofmannophila pseudospretella (assembly GCA_947369225.1). Classification (NCBI taxonomy): domain Eukaryota; kingdom Metazoa; phylum Arthropoda; class Insecta; order Lepidoptera; family Oecophoridae; genus Hofmannophila; species Hofmannophila pseudospretella. The sequence goes on from OX376316.1 coordinate 12,454,154, forward strand.
GCATGGATAAATAAATATATATAGAAATCATCCTTCAAGAAAATAAAACTTAAGGTTTACTTAGCAGACTTTAATGTTGAATCTGTTATTTCGTGTACAAACAAATTTCATTCACAGTCACGTACGCCAGATGTTTATTTATGCTATTAGCTATCTTTAGTCAAAACAATAAAGGGTGATACCTGCTTGCATTCGAACGTGAACGCCCGAGCGACCGTACCTTAAAAGCAATAGAACTGTGGAAAAGAGAGGGGAGCGCCAATGCAGGCGGCAGCGTGGGACAGTCGCGCCGGGACGCTAGGAGACCTCACCCGCACGCCGTTTGGTGGGAGCGCGGTGGCCGAGAGTGCGTACGTGTCCGGCGGTCGAAAAGTAAAATGTTAGAGAGATGGAGGAGTGACGTGTTGTGATCAGCTCGGGACCAGTTGAAGATTGAAGTAGGGAGTCAGCCTAGGGCCGGAAAAATGTGTGCGCACGTTCGTGCGCAGCTTTTAGCGCAGGGACACCAGCCAGGACGCGGGACATACCTACGGCTTTTTCGGATAGCACGCGCAGTCGCAGAGCTGAGGGAGATGTCTAGTAGATAGAGGGAGAGAATGGAACTTTCGAGATTTAGAAAGGGTTTTTATAAGAGCCGGGAGGAAATTAAGTGAATGTGTTATTATTATTTCCGTTAAGTGCTAGCTATTATCAAGAAAACAAAGAAAGACAGTGTGGAGTGTAGTCTTGTTACTCGTAGCTTAGGGAATAAAACCATAACCGTGTAAATAATTTTCTGTAATCTCGTCGCGTAAATAAAATGAATGTCTATAAATCCAGATGAGTTGTGGACAGTGAGTCTGGTCGCTTGATGACCTCCACTGTACCGATTTCTACGGCAGAGTACGTGAGTAGTAGTTAATGGTCTGGTTGTATTATGGGAATCATAGGTTTTAGATTGTGGAAGAGGATTTTCCACTATATTTGTTTACTTCGTGAGAAGGGGTGTTTATCAGAATCACTACATAGTTTTATTATAAAATAGTGATTTTGATGGGCTTTTATTTTAATACATAACTTATTTATATTTGCATTTTATGGGGTATTATTGTTATTTTATGCACATATATCAATATACTAGGTATACCATACTCTTCAAATGTCATATATTTACTTTAGCCTAATTTACAAATTAAATAATATTTTAAAGTTAGCTAGATAATCCTTCGCTAGTTTCTGATATTATTATGTAAAGACTACAGAACAACATTCATGTTTCACGAAATAATTTCCTCTGCCCGAGGGTTGACTGGAGGAGATCGCTCTTGGCGATGGGGCCGCCTAGGATGTACTTCACTGTTTCCTTTTGTGTCTCTTGTTTGTTGTATTCTATTTGTGCAATAAAGAGTTCAAAGTAGGTTTGTGCATAAATAGATAATAAATTAAACTAGAGATTTCTTTATTTAGTTAGGCTTTCGTAGATCCGCGTAATAATTAGATATAGGTACGATAAACATCTACAGAGTAATTCTTCGCAGTAAAAGAAAGAACACACATTTATTTACAATGGTATATCGTTTGTTTACCTGACTTTCGTTGCGATCCGCGCGCTCGCGATGCAAAGCCGAACATTCGCTAAGTAAGAGAGCGCGGTTTTAGTAATGTATAATCGATTTAATTGACGTATCGATATGTATATCATTTTATTAAATATCCTTTGAAACTATTTGTTAGATTCTGAATTTTGACACACTAAATTATAGCAAAATTTAATAAATGATATTAGACTTATTACAGAACAAAAAATACGTTAAATATAATATAGTAGTGATACAATCGTAAACAATTAAATAGGTATAAATAAACTCAATAAAGTCTAAAACATGTTTCGTAGGTGTTTTGTTTATCTTTATAAACAACTCAAGCGTTCGAGTTTAAGGGAAATCGGTACGTTCGTAAGACTACAACACTGGTAATAAATAGGTAGTTCACGTGCGACAATTAGATGTAATATAGCTTGAGAGAAATGTTGTAATTTATTAATAGACGGCATCCTTCTAATGCCGAATGAATGAATGAAACTATAATAATAATAACTATAATAAATAATGAATTGCAGATATCGTTTATCACAAAAAGAAAAAGGGCTTAAACTACGTGTATGTAACAGATATCCCATAAGTTAGGTAGGTATATTTGATAATGTTATTGAAATAGATTATTCCAGACGAATAGTATGGTATGTCTAAAATAATGTATCTTTCTTATTTGATTTTCTTGGTTCTAAATAAATATCTAAAATCATCCTAAATATGTAATATTTAACTGAAATTTCTTTTATAATAGTATAGTTTATTATTCAAAATCGTGTTATACAAGAACCAAGAAAGTCCTAAATAGAGTGTTAATAATATTTATTATAACGTGTGATTGATTTGAATAGTTTTAAATTGTTGGTAGTCTCTAGTTATTTATTGAATAACAGGTAATAATATTTTAGGGTTTGTTCCAGTTCGTAATTTCGGATAATGTTTGTTGTGATCTTTTTATTGTTTTATTATATTTTCAGATGTATTCAACTTCTTTTGGAAATTTTATTGTTATTTAATATTCTTAACTTTTATAACAATTTCAGATATAGTCCCGGTTATTTACTTCAATAATTTTATTAACTTTTTGTTGTTGTTTGTGTGTTTTAATTGTTTTATTATATTCTAGGGTACTTGTACTGCACTCTAACTAGTGATATTTTCTTATAGGGATTGTTGCAGTAAATATATTAATTTTAATGTTTTATTTCCTTTTAGTTTTATATTCTACGAGAAATATCTGCAGAATAATTTAAGTTGGTGGTGGATTTTATTGCAAATAAATTGGTGGTGGAATTTTGATAGACTACATTTTGTGAGTTAGAGCGGCACGTGTCGGCGCGTGAATTGATCGACTTTCCGTAAGAAAAAAAAAGGAAAGTTCGAAAGGATTACGGTTATTCACGATAGTTGCCTGATTCTTAAAGTCTATCCAGAATTAGTTAAATATGAAAATACTAGTTTTATACAATTGATTTAAATGATAATTTTTAGATCATCATTATCCTAGGTTGTTCCTGAACCTTGGAGTTGTATGCAGTAATCTATAATGATTTTAATATGATTTATTTCCTTTTAGGTTTATTTTCTACGAGAAATATCTTTTGAATAAATATGTTTTATTGCAAATAAGATGGTGGTGGAATTCTGATAGACCACATTTTGTGAGTTAGTGCGGTGACTGTCGGCGAATGATCTGATCGACACTCCGTAAGAAAAAAAAAAGGGGAAGTTCGAAAGGGTTTTAGTCTCTCTTGTCCGTTGCCTGATTCATAAAATCTATCCAGAATTAGTTTAATAAGAAAATATTTCATTTGGCGTAACTGATAGTTTTAAGAACATTTCTAGATTTGATTTTATTCAAATCTAAAGTATTTAATATATTTGCCTAATTTGGCTCATGTTTAACTTCATATTCACTCTCTGAAGTATTTTTGTGAGTGAATGATGGCCGGAGTTTAGTGGCGATTGCAAGGGACCTCACAACCCTTTGTAATATACGACACTGCCTCTTACGCTTTATTTGATTCATGAAAATCACTACAGCAAGCATTTGACTATACACGTTAGGAACAATGATTTCCCCACACTATCCAAGGAATTGATGAGTAGTGGTTTACTTGGCCGGTGAATTGCTGCTTACTCAATTCACCCTACTCCATGGTAACATGACATTGGTTGACCTTGGGCTAAATTGGTATTTGTCAATATTTAGTGCAAATAAGGCTGGTGGTGGTATTAGTGCTAATAAGGCTGGGAAGTTTTATTACAAATAAAACTGGTGGTGGGTAGATCTTAAGCAATTGGCGTAAATAACATGTAAGTTCCTGAAGTCCTTGTGTATACTGAACCTAGTTTGGCTTTAATTAGACAATGCAACTACGTTCTGGAGGTTTCTTGTGAGTGAGTGATGTTATGGTTTAGTGATGATTGTGCGGGACCTCACAACCCTTTGCAATATACATCACTTTTCTTATGATTTCACTGGTTCATGAGAAATACTTCTGCAAGCAAAATACTACACATGCGGCGACTATATTTTTCCCCACACTTCACAAGGAATTGATGAGTAGTGGTCTGCTTGGCCAGTGGGTTAATGCTTACTCAATTCAACCTACTTCATGGCATGGTTGAATTTTAGCTAAATTAGGGTTTTGTTGCTTTGACCTTCGACTATAAAAGTATTATTAATATTTATATAAAATCATTGAATTTCGACTTCGGAACTTCTTAATTTCTTATATTATAAGTTGTTTTAGAATTAAGTTATCCTACCAGATCCCTTCCAAAATTTTATATCCTCTCGCCTCCTTCCTCTTTCCCATGGTTAGATAAATGTAGAGTACATTTATTGATTAAAAACTATTTCAATCCTAGCATGTTTGGTAACTGACTAAATTCCATGACTAAGGTCTTGGTTTATTTATTATCTTATTTACTTACTGGTAGCAACCAGTCTTGAGCAAAGCTCAATATTAGTACACGAATACTGGTTCGTCCAGTCTAATAAGGGCACGGCCCTAATCCATACAACTTACTGGTTCTTCCAGCCTATTGAGAGCATCGCTCTTACGACTACAAATACTGGTTCGTCCAGTCTAATAAGGGCATGGCCCTAATGCATACAACTTACTGGTAGCAACCAGTCTTGAGCAAAGCTCAATATTAGTACACAAATACTGGCTCGTCCAGACTAATAAGGGCACGACCCTAATCAATACAATTTACTGGTTCTCCCAGTCTATTATGAGCATCGCTCTTACAACTACAAAATACTGGTTCGCCCAGCCTGCTAAGGTCTTTGACCTAATAATTATTACTGGTAACAACCAGTCGAGAGCAAAGCTCTTCACAAAACTATACATGCTGGTTCGTCCAGATTTCATGAATGTTTATCATCGAATGCAGTTGAATAATTATTTCAAATATGTTGGATTGAATGGTTACTTTGCTTTGCTAATTAGCTGACGTTGATGTCAAAGTTCCATTTCCATCCATATCCGCTCCTAAGGGAGAGCATCAAGTGGTTGACTCTCATTGTTGTTGGGCGCTGGCTGGAGCTCTACAGCCCCCTAAAAGGGGAAAAATGTCCATCATTACCATTCCTAATGTTTCCGTCATCTCTAATCTTTTCCTTCCAAAAAAAATTCCTTCATATTTTCCCACATCTTCTTGATTCGATCCTAGTATATTTCCCAGTGTTTCTCTAATTTTATTCCTAATATAATTTTGTGTACTGTACATATTAATAATGTTTTACTCTTGCAGCAATGACATCAACACTACAATTTAGTGTTATCTCTTCCTTTAAGTATTTAATTATTTTATGTGTCTTCGAATTTTAATCTCACGTCTCTAAAAGTACCAGGGTTATTCTTGCGTATCACAACGTAGCGATAGACGATCATGTGGCCAAAATAATGCAAAGCATCTTTAGGTCTCTTTTGTGCGGAGGGAGTTTAGTTACAATTTGGGATGCCGTGACCAGGATTTTTTGCATTGTTCTTATGACTAAAACTAAAGTAGGCCTTGGCCTACAATTTGGTGTTCGTGAAAATGGAAAGAGTTAGTTGAGATTATTTTTGAAGACAGCTTTGTTTATTATGTTTAAAGGAGAGGGTTTGGTCTTTAGGATTGGGGGGTGTTTGAAGTTTAATAAAACGGGGGGTGTGCAAATGTTTTAAGGAATGGCAGAATGTTGTAGAGGTCTAAAGGATTGGGGGGTGCTTGAGAGTTTCAACGATTGGAGAATGTTATACAGTCTAAAGGAATGGGGGGTGTTATAGAAATCAGGAATTATTGAGGAATGAGAATAGGTATGGATTTGAAGAATACTAGGGTATTAGTAATGTTTTAAAATGTAATGAATAGGAGGCGTTCTGAGTTAATGTACTGGGGAATTATAAGTAAATGTTCAGTATGAATGTTAGTTAGATCATTTTGAATTTGTATTAGTTTCAGCTCGAAAATTTTAATCGGATAAACCTTTTAAAATTTTGGGGGGTGAATGTACCGACTCATCTTCGAATTCAAAATGAAATAAGTAAATATTTTATAAAAAAGAAAAAGAGAAAAACGATATGTTGGTATTTACATCCAAGGATGTCTTATTTTGCTCATTTATACTGAACCCAGGTCAGCATGGATAAATAAATATATATAGAAATCATCCTTCAAGAAAATAAAACTTAAGGTTTACTTAGCAGACTTTAATGTTGAATCTGTTATTTCGTGTACAAACAAATTTCATTCACAGTCACGTACGCCAGATGTTTATTTATGCTATTAGCTATCTTTAGTCAAAACAATAAAGGGTGATACCTGCTTGCATTCGAACGTGAACGCCCGAGCGACCGTACCTTAAAAGCAATAGAACTGTGGAAAAGAGAGGGGAGCGCCAATGCAGGCGGCAGCGTGGGACAGTCGCGCCGGGACGCTAGGAGACCTCACCCGCACGCCGTTTGGTGGGAGCGCGGTGGCCGAGAGTGCGTACGTGTCCGGCGGTCGAAAAGTAAAATGTTAGAGAGATGGAGGAGTGACGTGTTGTGATCAGCTCGGGACCAGTTGAAGATTGAAGTAGGGAGTCAGCCTAGGGCCGGAAAAATGTGTGCGCACGTTCGTGCGCAGCTTTTAGCGCAGGGACACCAGCCAGGACGCGGGACATACCTACGGCTTTTTCGGATAGCACGCGCAGTCGCAGAGCTGAGGGAGATGTCTAGTCGATAGAGGGAGAGAATGGAACTTTGGGGATTTTAGAAAGGGTTTTTATAAGAGCCGGGAGGAAATTAAGTGAATGTGTTATTATTATTTCCGTTAAGTGCTAGCTATTATCATGAAAACAAAGAAAGACAGTGTGGAGTGTAGTCTTGTTACTCGTAGCTTAGGGAATAAAACCATAACCGTGTAAATAATTTTCTGTAATCTCGTCGCATAAATAAAATGAATGTCTATAAATCCAGATGAGTTGTGTACAGTGAGTCTGGTCGCTTGATGACCTCCACTGTACCGATTTCTACGGCAGAGTACGTGAGTAGTAGTTAATGGTCTGGTTGTATTATGGGAATCGTAGGTTATAGATTGTGGAAGAGGATTTTCCACTATATTTGTTTACTTCGTGAGAAGGGGTGTTTATCGGAATCACTACATAGTTTTATTATAAAATAGTGATTTTGATGGCCTTTTATTTTAATACATAACTTATTTATATTTGCATTTTATGGGGTATTATTGTTATTTTATGCACATATATCAATATACTAGGTATACCATACTCTTCAAATGTCATATATTTACTTTAGCCTAATTTACAAATTAAATAATATTTTAAAGTTAGCTAGATAATCCTTCGCTAGTTTCTGATATTATTATGTAAAGACTACAGAACAACATTCATGTTTCACGAAATAATTTCCTCTGCCCGAGGGTTGACTGGAGGAGATCGCTCTTGGCGATGGGGCCGCCTAGGATGTACTTCACTGTTTCCTTTTGTGTCTCTTGTTTGTTGTATTCTATTTGTGCAATAAAGAGTTCAAAGTAGGTTTGTGCATAAATAGATAATAAATTAAACTAGAGATTTCTTTATTTAGTTAGGCTTTCGTAGATCCGCGTAATAATTAGATATAGGTACGATAAACATCTACAGAGTAATTCTTCGCAGTAAAAGAAAGAACACACATTTATTTACAATGGTATATCGTTTGTTTACCTGACTTTCGTTGCGATCCGCGCGCTCGCGATGCAAAGCCGAACATTCGCTAAGTAAGAGAGCGCGGTTTTAGTAATGTATAATCGATTTAATTGACGTATCGATATGTATATCATTTTATTAAATATCCTTTGAAACTATTTGTTAGATTCTGAATTTTGACACACTAAATTATAGCAAAATTTAATAAATGATATTAGACTTATTACAGAACAAAAAATACGTTAAATATAATATAGTAGTGATACAATCGTAAACAATTAAATAGGTATAAATAAACTCAATAAAGTCTAAAACATGTTTCGTAGGTGTTTTGTTTATCTTTATAAACAACTCAAGCGTTCGAGTTTAAGGGAAATCGGTACGTTCGTAAGACTACAACACTGGTAATAAATAGGTAGTTCACGTGCGACAATTAGATGTAATATAGCTTGAGAGAAATGTTGTAATTTATTAATAGACGGCATCCTTCTAATGCCGAATGAATGAATGAAACTATAATAATAATAACTATAATAAATAATGAATTGCAGATATCGTTTATCACAAAAAGAAAAAGGGCTTAAACTACGTGTATGTAACAGATATCCCATAAGTTAGGTAGGTATATTTGATAATGTTATTGAAATAGATTATTCCAGACGAATAGTATGGTATGTCTAAAATAATGTATCTTTCTTATTTGATTTTCTTGGTTCTAAATAAATATCTAAAATCATCCTAAATATGTAATATTTAACTGAAATTTCTTTTATAATAGTATAGTTTATTATTCAAAATCGTGTTATACAAGAACCAAGAAAGTCCTAAATAGAGTGTTAATAATATTTATTATAACGTGTGATTGATTTGAATAGTTTTAAATTGTTGGTAGTCTCTAGTTATTTATTGAATAACAGGTAATAATATTTTAGGGTTTGTTCCAGTTCGTAATTTCGGATAATGTTTGTTGTGATCTTTTTATTGTTTTATTATATTTTCAGATGTATTCAACTTCTTTTGGAAATTTTATTGTTATTTAATATTCTTAACTTTTATAACAATTTCAGATATAGTCCCGGTTATTTACTTCAATAATTTTATTAACTTTTTGTTGTTGTTTGTGTGTTTTAATTGTTTTATTATATTCTAGGGTACTTGTACTGCACTCTAACTAGTGATATTTTCTTATAGGGATTGTTGCAGTAAATATATTAATTTTAATGTTTTATTTCCTTTTAGTTTTATATTCTACGAGAAATATCTGCAGAATAATTTAAGTTGGTGGTGGATTTTATTGCAAATAAATTGGTGGTGGAATTTTGATAGACTACATTTTGTGAGTTAGAGCGGCACGTGTCGGCGCGTGAATTGATCGACTTTCCGTAAGAAAAAAAAAGGAAAGTTCGAAAGGATTACGGTTATTCACGATAGTTGCCTGATTCTTAAAGTCTATCCAGAATTAGTTAAATATGAAAATACTAGTTTTATACAATTGATTTAAATGATAATTTTTAGATCATCATTATCCTAGGTTGTTCCTGAACCTTGGAGTTGTATGCAGTAATCTATAATGATTTTAATATGATTTATTTCCTTTTAGGTTTATTTTCTACGAGAAATATCTTTTGAATAAATATGTTTTATTGCAAATAAGATGGTGGTGGAATTCTGATAGACCACATTTTGTGAGTTAGTGCGGTGACTGTCGGCGAATGATCTGATCGACACTCCGTAAGAAAAAAAAAAGGGGAAGTTCGAAAGGGTTTTAGTCTCTCTTGTCCGTTGCCTGATTCATAAAATCTATCCAGAATTAGTTTAATAAGAAAATATTTCATTTGGCGTAACTGATAGTTTTAAGAACATTTCTAGATTTGATTTTATTCAAATCTAAAGTATTTAATATATTTGCCTAATTTGGCTCATGTTTAACTTCATATTCACTCTCTGAAGTATTTTTGTGAGTGAATGATGGCCGGAGTTTAGTGGCGATTGCAAGGGACCTCACAACCCTTTGTAATATACGACACTGCCTCTTACGCTTTATTTGATTCATGAAAATCACTACAGCAAGCATTTGACTATACACGTTAGGAACAATGATTTCCCCACACTATCCAAGGAATTGATGAGTAGTGGTTTACTTGGCCGGTGAATTGCTGCTTACTCAATTCACCCTACTCCATGGTAACATGACATTGGTTGACCTTGGGCTAAATTGGTATTTGTCAATATTTAGTGCAAATAAGGCTGGTGGTGGTATTAGTGCTAATAAGGCTGGGAAGTTTTATTACAAATAAAACTGGTGGTGGGTAGATCTTAAGCAATTGGCGTAAATAACATGTAAGTTCCTGAAGTCCTTGTGTATACTGAACCTAGTTTGGCTTTAATTAGACAATGCAACTACGTTCTGGAGGTTTCTTGTGAGTGAGTGATGTTATGGTTTAGTGATGATTGTGCGGGACCTCACAACCCTTTGCAATATACATCACTTTTCTTATGATTTCACTGGTTCATGAGAAATACTTCTGCAAGCAAAATACTACACATGCGGCGACTATATTTTTCCCCACACTTCACAAGGAATTGATGAGTAGTGGTCTGCTTGGCCAGTGGGTTAATGCTTACTCAATTCAACCTACTTCATGGCATGGTTGAATTTTAGCTAAATTAGGGTTTTGTTGCTTTGACCTTCGACTATAAAAGTATTATTAATATTTATATAAAATCATTGAATTTCGACTTCGGAACTTCTTAATTTCTTATATTATAAGTTGTTTTAGAATTAAGTTATCCTACCAGATCCCTTCCAAAATTTTATATCCTCTCGCCTCCTTCCTCTTTCCCATGGTTAGATAAATGTAGAGTACATTTATTGATTAAAAACTATTTCAATCCTAGCATGTTTGGTAACTGACTAAATTCCATGACTAAGGTCTTGGTTTATTTATTATCTTATTTACTTACTGGTAGCAACCAGTCTTGAGCAAAGCTCAATATTAGTACACGAATACTGGTTCGTCCAGTCTAATAAGGGCACGGCCCTAATCCATACAACTTACTGGTTCTTCCAGCCTATTGAGAGCATCGCTCTTACGACTACAAATACTGGTTCGTCCAGTCTAATAAGGGCATGGCCCTAATGCATACAACTTACTGGTAGCAACCAGTCTTGAGCAAAGCTCAATATTAGTACACAAATACTGGCTCGTCCAGACTAATAAGGGCACGACCCTAATCAATACAATTTACTGGTTCTCCCAGTCTATTATGAGCATCGCTCTTACAACTACAAAATACTGGTTCGCCCAGCCTGCTAAGGTCTTTGACCTAATAATTATTACTGGTAACAACCAGTCGAGAGCAAAGCTCTTCACAAAACTATACATGCTGGTTCGTCCAGATTTCATGAATGTTTATCATCGAATGCAGTTGAATAATTATTTCAAATATGTTGGATTGAATGGTTACTTTGCTTTGCTAATTAGCTGACGTTGATGTCAAAGTTCCATTTCCATCCATATCCGCTCCTAAGGGAGAGCATCAAGTGGTTGACTCTCATTGTTGTTGGGCGCTGGCTGGAGCTCTACAGCCCCCTAAAAGGGGAAAAATGTCCATCATTACCATTCCTAATGTTTCCGTCATCTCTAATCTTTTCCTTCCAAAAAAAATTCCTTCATATTTTCCCACATCTTCTTGATTCTATCCTAGTATATTTCCCAGTGTTTCTCTAATTTTATTCCTAATATAATTTTGTGTACTGTACATATTAATAATGTTTTACTCTTGCAGCAATGACATCAACACTACAATTTAGTGTTATCTCTTCCTTTAAGTATTTAATTATTTTATGTGTCTTCGAATTTTAATCTCACGTCTCTAAAAGTACCAGGGTTATTCTTGCGGATCACAACGTAGCGATAGACGATCATGTGGCCAAAATAATGCAAAGCATCTTTAGGTCTCTTTTGTGCGGAGGGAGTTTAGTTACAGAGCGAAGTGTTAGGCTGTGTAATTTAATACTTTTGCCTTAATAAATAACTAATAAAGAAGATTTCTGCTCGCTATGTAAAACTAATAACCTGTGTTCTTATTCAAAAACTATAATATCCTCGTAAATACCCAAATAACACGAAGCAGCTCAGCAAACGCAAAGACAGTATGTATCGATAGTTGCAGAATATCCGTTGAATATTTACAGGACGCCAACGTGGCTTGTTTTCATTAGCGTGATTGCTTCAACCCATTTTTGCTGTAAGTGTTGAATGTAGAGGGTGCTTACTTTCTGGTTACTAAGTGAAATGAATGAACTTCTTTTTCTGCTTGAAACACTGTAATGTTTCACTTAAAACACGGTTCTTTAAAATGATAGATGAGTTACAGTAACTGGGTTGATTGTACTTCAGTACCTACGTATACTTTTGGTTATGATGATTAACTATGATGCTTTGACGTGAAGGTTGAATTTTTCATGTAGCTACTCGTAAATATGTATAAGTGATATTTACTTCTATATTACAAGAATTTTATTAAATTTCTAGCACCACCAGATGGTAAGTCGTATTCGGCACCCTTTTTGAACATATTCTCAGGATTTTAAGGGTTTTCGATTCAACGTATAATTTAAAAAATCAGAGTAGGTTTAAAATCAATGACGCACTTAAAACTTTGATTTAGATTCAACTAAAACGAAATTGTAAAAGTGATTTTTTTAATGAAAATTGCGAATTAATCTGGAAAACCTATCTTGCTCAAAGGATCAGTATAGCGATCCAGCGGGACAATGCCGCCAGCATCCTCGGTAGCACACGGGCCTAATTTAAGACATTTTATAAGTAACTTTTTATTTGTGTAAAATTTTTATTTGTGTACATTTTCTTTCCTTTTGTAATTATAATATAAAAAAAATTAAGTTGTAAACTGGAAAATAGTTATAAAATCCTCCATATTCGACTTTTAACCGACTTTTAACTTTTAACCGTTTTACACGAACGTTTCTGCCACGCACCTGTAAAATATGGAACTCTCTCCCACCCAACGTTTTCCCGCAGCGCTATGACATGGGATGCTTCAAAAAGAACGTTAAAAAAGTCCTCTCCCTCCACGGTCGGCAACACACAAGCAATACCCCTGGTACTGCACGTGTCTCTAGGCGACGGTGACTACTTACCATCAGGTGGCCCGTCTGCCTGTTTGTCGTAGCTAATTTATATAAAAAAAACCGATATTTTTAATAACGAAATATTGTTCATATTCGTATTTTACGTTTAAAGACTGTAGTTTTATAGCATTTTTAGAATAAAAGCGGGTTTATTACCGGTAAACTTCCTAACATGATATAGTTTCAGTACAGACAAGATTGCCTCAACGCGTCGCTTACATAGTAACCTGGTTTATTACTTCATAAACATGCTTAGGACTGGGCGGAGATTAAAATTTATACATTTTGAAAGATGAATGTAATTGGTTGATTGGTGTGTATATGTGTCCTTATATTTATTTATACACACACTATCCCACTTATCTGTGAAAAGTATTTAAAAATAAGGTTTCAAAGTCGCAACGGAAAAAACAATCGCTCTTAGCGATAAGGCCGCCTAAATTGTACTTCACTATTTCCTTTTCTATCTCATGTTTGTTGTTTTAAATTTGTGCAATAAAGTGTATTTTACTTTACTTTACTTTACTTTACTTTACTTTACAATTTCCACCAGTTCTGTAAACAGAAATCTTGTCAAAATTAAAATCAAGTGGCTTCTTAGCATGTACCTACTACTTGTCTGTTGTTACACGAGTTACATTTTGACGGTTATAATTTCTAATGTCATACATAAGGGACTTAATGTACATTCGTATTTGACAATGCCTTATGCAGCAGCCATATTTTTTTTTTCTTTTGACAATGCCCTTTTACAGCAGCTAGTAGCATGTAAGTAATAATTTAAATGTTGTAATATAACGGATAATAATTGTACCATGACGTATCTAAGCGTAACTTTGTTATCAAAAGATAAATATTTAAAAAAACTAAACTGAAACTAACATACGTTTAATGAAATGTCATTTACGACAATTGAAATTTTAACCCTCGATATGAAGGATTTTCCGCGCGGCCAAATTGCAAATTCCTGACCACGAGAAAAATGAACAGAGCAGAAGAGCAAACGGTCCACCTGATGTTAAGTGGTCACCGTCGCCCATAGACATCTCACCTCACTGTATTAATATTAAAGGGTTTTTGATGCGCTGCTAACCTTGAGGACTAAGATGGATTGACTCAGGTGCTGGAAATTACGCTGGCTCTCTTACCCTTCAAACCGAAACACAGAAATGCAAGCATGTCTGCTTCACGGCAGAAATAGATAAGAGGGTGGTAGGTACCACCCCAGGCGATCATTCACATTAGGATATACCACTACTACTAGATCAAGCTGGCTAAGAAGAAACTACAAGTGTTTCATATGCCTCTTCGCTAGATTACCTAAATGGACATTCACAAAAAAAAATCCTCATTGACAGAAATCTAGACAGCGCGATCTGGTCACGCGGAATGTTTCCATGAATGCAAGGTCATACAGTATTTATGTAAAAAGAGGTAAAGCAACTTATTTTCCTTGTACCTCCAGTAACCGCTTGTGAGCAAGAAGAAATAAAGGCGTCGTTGCATCGTGGCGGTAAATTACGACGTAGTTAAATCTCGAGAAGGAATGCGGCCTCGGGTTCTTGTGAACTTGGCTCATACAACTGAGGAAATGTGGCGTTAACAGAGGCTCAAAACCCGATCGCGTGAAAACAATTTCAACCATGACCGAAACCATGTCACAATTCGTAGAAATGCAATGTGACCTTACATAATATAATTTAATACTTAGAATGAGATTTGTTTGTTTGTCATATTATGGTTGTGGCCAACCTTTTGTTTTTAAGGCCTCCCGTAGGCGTCTGACAACAACGTCTGTCGAAAGACAACAACCGGAACTGACTGTTTAGCCTGCTTTATGAAGCACGGAGGGCAATATGCTGCTAGTTATGACTCGTTCTGGTTCTGACCTCGCCCAACGTGGCTTAACTTGCATGATAGCTTTATGACCAAGCTTGCAACTAGGCTATGATGATGAGCCCCTCAAATAGTGATAAAATATATTATATTATATATTTCTACTCCTATTTCATAATTTGTTGATTAAGAAAACATAATGAATATCATAAAGAGGTTCATTCGCCATGGTCGTATGAAAACAGTAAATTAAAAGTAAAAGTAAAATACACTTTATTGCACAAATATAAAATAATAACAGTGTTTTAATGAAATATTAAATAACAGTTTTCGATTGTAAAATGTAATTTTTCTTTGTTGTATGGCACTCTACAAGAACTCTTTCGTATTAAATGCATTACATTTCACCGGCCAACTACTTGGTACTATAGCCATACAAATAACTCGACCCCCGCGCCTGCGCGATATCGACAATTAGTCAAACATATCTACGGTTTACATTGTTACCAATAACAAGTTAAGCTGTCATGGCGTCTGTTGAAGTCTCCGTAATGGTCTGTATTTTCTGATTATATGTTTCATGGTCGTAAAAAAAGTATTGTATGCAACGTACGTAATGGCGATTTTAACACTCGAACGATCAATTATGAAACATAGCTCTCATGTTAAAATCGCATTACATAAACGCATTGCATAAACTACTATTAAACGTTGATATTTAGACATATCGGACTAATTTATTTAATACAAAAATAGTCACACTACGCCGCTTTTTAGTACTGTCAATATTACATATAAAGCCTTAAGGCATTTCCCCTTGTTTGTATGACCTATAGCATAGCTCCTCAAGCTTCCAAGGAATGTCGGCCTTTGCGAACGCGCGACACGTATAGGTTCTACTTTGATAAAGCTTGCAAACGAATTTTTATTAACCCTTAATTTGTTAGGGGGATCTTTATGGCCCGTTAAGATTCAGTGTAGCCGTGGATGAGATAATTTGGCGATTTTACAGATCTAGTTTCAAGGGATTTTGGAATAAAGGGCTCTGGGGCATACCATGGAGCAGTACTTACATTGTCGCAGTTGTGAGTTTGTTAATTTTGTATAAGGACTAGCTGAAAATCAGCGCTGTGTGTTCACTCAAGCATTAGCTGAGCCAGGTGCCTATTGCCAATTGTATTATGGAGTGAACTAAATATGTATTTTGTAGCTGGATACATGTAGTAAAGACTCGAACAAACACATACATATGTACACACCCCTTTCACCCTTTCACTCTCTTATACACAAACACGCTCACACATATTTCCAATAAACACATCCATATACACACACACACCAAAACTTATTTCTCCCTATAGGCGTTGTTTTGAAATAGGAAATCTTTAATTGGCAGTATGTTTTTTTTAATGGCCTTTTTTGATTTTAAATTCAAGTGCTGTAGATTATATAATAAATAAATAAAAATATAAAAAAAGTATTATTATTTTTTGTCAATAGTGTTCTTTCTTTTTTTTCTTTCTTTTTATTAATCCCTGACCAAAAAGTTATTATGTCTGTCTGTGAGTTTGGCTGTTTATTCGACGTATTTATGAATGTGGAAATAAATTCTATGTCAGCCACCGATATTCGTGTCAAACCTCGATCGTATTAAGTAATAAAGTTTCCGCAAAGGTCAAATGAAACCCTATTCTGAATAGAGCTTTGTCAATTCCCGCTACCACACCTCTCCAATTGCTACTACTGTTTAACTATAATACACTAAACTTTGATGCCGCGCCAATTAATTTATTTATTAGGTAAACACAACATATTATAACCAGAGAAATTACAGAAAAATCAATATAAAGTTATGAGCTAGGTCGTAACCTTAATTACTAAAGAATGGCTAAGGTCAGAGTTAGATGTAGACAATAAGGGACGCTACATTAGAACCGTTACAAATGGGAAAAACATGTTTGAAAGAACATTCCCTGAGCGATAAAGATTTTCTACAGCGAGAAGATACTAAGCAATTTTCACTTTATCTCGCACCAATTGATACTTTTTTCAAGAACAAATGATAGATTTTCTTTAGCCGAATGACTCTATAGCACCTTGAGCCCCAAATTAATAATGGAAAGATGAATAGAACGAGTGAAAATAGAACTGCATAAAAGACTCAGGGACTCACTCAGGGGATGCCTGAAAATCAGCGCCGCAGTGCTAAAAGCGCTACGGCAACAGGCTGAGGCAGTCCCCTTTGCACACCACCTTCATCAAACTTAATTACTTTTGCTTATTTAGTTTTGTAATATATTTGTTCAATATTGTTTTTGTCTTCTGTACCTAATTGTTTGTATGTGTGTATCGGGAATAAATAATCTTTCTTTCTTTCTTTCTAAGAAACACTCTTAAAATTTTCTACAAAAATTTTCAGATATAAGCGGAAAAACGTGGCGGTCTGATATAACACGAACTATTGAAACAGACAAAAATATAGCACGACAAAAATGACACGCCGATAAATTCAATCCCGACCTAGCCCGGCTCTTTATCTCGAGGTCACGCGATGCGAACCTCGTAGATCGGGACATGGCTCTGGAAAGGTTAACGTCATCAAGTACCAGCATAAAACCTGTGACAGAAAACCCGAGAGCAAAAAATAAATTGTTTTGGGGACGCTTGCGGTGGAAATAGGTAGATTTTGTACACTGGAGAAAAATATGTTAATCTCTATTGTATTACAATGCTCCATCGTCGACCTCATCGTCGCTTACCATCAGGCGAGATCGAGGTCAAATGCGGGTTTAGTAGTAAATAAAAAAAAAATAAAAAAAAATTGTTTATTTTTATTTTACCAGATGATCATGTAAAATTAAAAAACTACACTTTTTTTATTTTTATTTTTATTTACTACTAAACCCGCATTTGACCTCGATCTCGCCTGATGGTAACCGACGATGAGGTCGACGATGGAGCATGCAGGTCCAGTAAATGCCTATTCAATCTGGCCTTGAAGATCCCAAGGTTGTAGGTTTCAGAAAATAAACTAATAAACCGTAATTGACAAGTATCGAAAATTAAATGCATTTCATAAACATTGAAATATAAACATAAATTAATGGCCAAATATTTGATGATGAATGATGATTGTGTCTGCGATTCGCGGAGTTAAACCCCAAAATAAAGTCGGTTAGTAAGTAAATGTCTAGTCGTACCTGGTGTTATGGCGATTATAGTTTCCGCGTTATAATAAACACCACACCAGTCACTTTGTCGTAATACAGTCTCAGGAAAGTCAATTCACTCAATAATCCATGAAATAAATGTAATCCCCGTTTAATTACAAAGCACACGGTGCAAAGTGCCTGTGCATCGCGCGGGAGCGGGCGGCCGACTAAAACTACTCGTATTTTTTACATTTTAGATCGGAGGGTATTTGATAGACTCACTGCCGTGCCGTCTATCAAATACCCTCCATTCTAAAATGTAAAAAATAGTAAACAAAGCCGGATCTTGAACGTTACGAGACAATGCTATCGCGTTAGTATATCGCTATCTCTGTTCAGCATGCTATTTCATGATAGTACCATTTATCGTTTTGAGAACAGTACAGCTGACACATTTTGCGCAAAGTAAAATTGATTGTCCTGAGCTCCTTATCAAAATTTCATTGACGGTTCCTAATCAAAATTTACGGAGTAACAGGTTACTTCGCGTCCCTAAGTGTCACACTAATTACAGAAAGAATAGCTATCTAGTAAGAGCATGTGCAGCATTTAACCAGCTAAGCAATAACCCTACTATAGATTTCTTCAACAGTAGTCCTGATTTCGTAAAATCCTTACTCTCTAACGAATTTTCCTCTGCCTATCTGTAAATGTACATGGTTGCTAGATTAAGAGTTTTATTATTAATTTTTCATTAACTGTGGGAGCTTATAAATGGCTATTGTTTTTATATATTATATGTAACTTGTAAATAAGGCTGTAAGCTACCCAAGTAAAATAAAATAAAAATAAAAATTTTGTTCCTTATTTGACACATGACGAATGACAAGGAATCGTAACAAAAACTTATTACGAAAGGGTTCCACGGAGTATAGCTTGATGTGTCTTCCACCAGCTAAAACCTTTTTACAGCCAAATCCCAGTCCATAGGACTCGTGTTCACACGTCCCCCACTTTTTATTGTTTCGCATTGTTCCTTTTGAAAATAAATCGGCGAGAACGGGTTGCGTGTGTCGTATATGTATTTTGCATGAGAAAGCTTCACTTCGCTTGGGGCTAGCAAAAAGGTGCGTGATCTTATGTTAGTCGAGTATACGGGGAAATTTATGGGAGTAGTATGTAATAAGTTTTATTAGATAACGTGTCCAGGTCAAAGGTACGTCCTTGGATAATGTTTTGTGACACAATAAAAATGCGGCGGTAACGTTAATACCTACTCAGTATCGGGGCAGGGTTACTGTGTACTTTTTGTAAAGAGAAATTATTGTGTCCATAAAAATGCTGTTTGTTCGGGTGAACAGTTGGTTTAGCGATAAAATAATAATCCGGGTAATGTGAAAGCTTCGTTGTATAGGTATATAAAAGTGAATTTGTCAAGTTTATAAGTATACTGGACAGAGTAGACGAGCAAACGGGCCACCTGTATTATTATTAGAGGGTTTCGATTGAGGATTAGATGTGCCGGTAATTACGCTGGCTCTCTTACTTTTCAAACCGTAACACAGCAATGAAAGTATTGCATTGCTGATTTGCGGCAACTATAGGTAAAAAGGTATGGTACCTACTGCTCCAGGCTGACAAGAGTCATACCTTCAATTTATGACTGAAAATTAGATTATAAGTGAAGTCAGTCTTAGATATTTTACTGCTAATTATTATTCTTGCTTGGAGATTTCAAGCAAGTACGAGTATACTATATTACAAGAAAATACTGCTGAAGTTGCTTACATATACCTACCTAGTACAGGTCGATTATCTAAAGCTGGCACGTACAACACATTCACACATTGCGTTTGTGTAGTGTCAGTGAATAAGCACGCGGCATGACGTCACACTGCATACGCAACATGAAAAGTCTCTCTGTCTCACTCGCACGCGGACAAGCTTATGAACGTGACTGAGATTGTTATTGTTTTGTTTTTACTACTATTAACAAATACAGTGTGATGTTTACAATATAATAAAAAATACTTATTGAAAAAAGTCATATCAGACTCTAAAGAAATTGCATTGGTGTGAGTACTGTGCACGTGCCAGCTTTAGATAATCGAAATGTACCTATATCCCAATAAAACAAGCCAAAAAGGTAAATAAACCGCCTTGAAGGCACGATTTTATAATTGCATAAATAGTCAACAATTTTAGAAATTATAAAATGAGTGAATTTATTCACAAATAATTTACATTTTAAGACGGAAACTGTATTAAATTCAAAAACAAAACTTACGGAAAATATAAACAATTGTGAGAACAGCACCAATTGTGAGCAGTTGGATTTAAATTTTATGAATTATACCTTTACGTGGAGTATATTTCTGTTTACCAAAACGACATCTATGCAAGATTGATTTAGTGAAATTAGAGCTTTGACTGCATTAGTTATAAATACATAAACTTGCGTAAGATTATATTTTCTGACAGTTTCATTGAAACGACCTATACTTTTGTATATATATATATTATATATATCTGTGTGTAGGTATATATATTTTTCTAGTATTAAAACTACCTACCTATCTTCAATTAAATTTATTTGTGTCGTATCTTTGTCCTCTTGGACAGGTTTTGGCCAGCCATCGGTCATGATCCAACAGAATATCAGCACTGTAAGCAGTTTTGTCTGCAGCAATAAGCTGAGTTGAGGTCCTTTTCACAATAACAGCAGACCATCAGACATGATTTCAATATGTTTACCTTTGATTACATAATTATTTTAATATCATTATAACTGTTTCGGTCATCGCTGTGTGTGAAATAAACACATTACTTACTTACTTAGTTACTTACTTTTATCTGGACGCAGTATAATTCACTCTTTTCCAAGTGTTAATAAGAGATGTGTATCAATTATCAAAAGTGTGGGAACCCAATGTTTTGCGAGAGGACTGGTAACCCTACAGAAGTCCCTCGGGCCTTTCGGGTCTTGTTTAATGAGGCGGGAATCGTCCTATCTGAAAGTGTGACCAATTCATCTCCGCTTCCTCCCTTTGAAATATGGCGCCGTCCTTCCGTTTCTTGACGTTTTCCAGAGCTCTATTGATTTGCTGCTCATAGAGACATTTGTCTTTTTGTTTGATTTTTTTTTCTCTATTATAAGTACTCGTAAGTAAGTAAACCTTTTAGTTTTAACCGCAACTTATTTAATATGTCTAACGCCTCATCTCCTACCTGTCCTTTACATATAATTCGTGCATCTAATAAAAAGCGCAAAGAGTATCGCCACCCTGCTTTCTATTAAAAATGCGGATGCAATATGAATCGCTCGACCTATGCAAATCATCGGTCGATCATTTGTCAAATGCGACGCTCCGCGCTCTGTCGTGTTAAATCGCTAAATGCATAAAACACTGTCGTGGAAACCTTCGCTGCCCGCTCTAAAGTGTGATTGTAGCCTTAGTTCTGGACTTTTTTCGCCATTTCTCCGCGAGTGTCTTCGAGTGAGGAGTCAGGGGCCCCTGGGAAGCTGCTGCTGGACTGCCTCGCCGCGACCGGCTCTGGAACGTTCGAGGTTGGTGCACGAATTCCTTTGTTTCCCGGTTCCTGTTCCGCCTAGCTGCGTGAGACATTCATTTTCTTATAGTCCGCTTTCTTCTTTCGCAAGTCCAGCTTTGGCGCGAACACTGGTAAAAGCATATTTTTCGGATAATAAACAACCCATTTATAATTACTTACATTCATATACTAATTCTCCGTCTCAAATAAGTCAAATTGTTTATTGTTTATAAATAATTAAGTTGTTATTGTTTTGTTTTTAATATCCACAAAATATTAATACCACATGATAGCTCCCCACCATCGCCTGAACTGTCAAACTGTCAAACCTAATGATGTGAAGCTCCTGAGCTCTCACCATAATATTCACCATAAAATGAACCTTACGCCTACCAAATAGAACCTTTAAGGACTCAAGAATAGGAGCCATTACACGAGTCATTATTTTTTGGAATAATAAACTGACAAAGGGATCCGGTGTCACGCAATCCACGTCATATAATATGACCATAATGTGTCTCTTTTATGTTAAATTGTAATTTAATCGCCTCGAATACGTTAAGGTAAAGCTTGTAATCATATTGAAAATAATTTATAAGTTACAAAGTATCGAATTCGGAACTCTTAAACAACCTTTGATTTATGACTTTCGAAAAGGCTTTTGGAAACAACGCTTTACGGTTATTTGTAAGGTAGCTAATTAAACTGTTTATAATTTTATCCTTTTGATAGGGTACCCTGTCTTGCTATTCAAAGGGGGCGGTACGCCAACGGGCCGAACGACATGCCGAGCGACAACCCGAGTGACACCATAAAACATTTGCAATCTAAATACTACATACTATCCAGTAGCAAAATTTTATCAGAAAAGATCTGTCCGTACGTACTGGGTAAACAATTGCAATCTACATACTATCCAGTAGAATTTTTTTTATCAGAAAAGGCCTCATTAAAGTGGTCACTATGAAGGTAATATAATTAAGTATCAGCGCTTAGAACTTCCTTGGAAGTCATACATACATACATCAGTGTTCCCTGCCCAAAAGTGTAGGCAGGATCAGAATCGTGCTTCGCTCGCGTGGTCTTTTTATTAGGAATTTATAGTTGAAGTAGACCCGGAAATCTCTAAATAAATATTACAAATCCAAGTGTTATGTGAACGCATCCACTATATATTCGGAACGCTTCCTAGATATTTCCCTCCTTTTGAGAGTAAACTGTCAATGCAATGTAATTCCAAAATGAATCCATAACGTGTAAGGTATCCTTGTCAAATTTAAAAAAAAACATAGATAAAACAACTAATTGGAACGCTGAGTTTAATTTAAACAAGAACCCTAGCACACCAAGGAAACCACAAAACCTATCATCCTCTATTCTAGGCAGATTTAAAGGAGTGGTTTTCCATTGCCTTCCCGGTTTTACACAGTAGTTATCTTAGTGTGCAGGTTTACTCACGATGTTTTCCTTTACTGTTAGAACAGTCGGTAAATGTACGAGGAACACCCCGTAATTTTGTAGAAAAAACCGAAAAACTCATTGGCACATGACACGGCATGGTTTTGAACCCGGACCTCCCGCATGAGAGTCGAGCGTACTAGTCACTATGCCGCCGACCAACCGACGACCTAATCATTAGAATCAAAAATATCCGTAATTTGTAACTAGCAGGAGAGGAATATTTAGTAGTAGTTGTATGGAGGTCACAGCCCAGCAGCATAGGCAGAAATCTAAGGAATAAACGGTGGTCTAGTGGTGTTTCGGCTTTGTTTACTAATTTTTATATTTTAGATCGGAGGGTATTAGATAGACTCGCTGTCATTTTAGTAGGCCACTAGCTCCCGCGCGATGCCCATGCACTTTGCACCGTGTGCTTTAAAATAAACGGGGATTACATTAATTTCACGAATTATTAAGTGAAGTGACCTTATGAGACTGTAATACGACAGAGTGACTGGTGTGGTGTTTATTGTATCGCGGAAACAAGACAACCGGGGTACCCCTCACTGCTGGATCCACTCACCGCCATAACACCAGGTACGACTTGACATTTACGACTTTATTTTGGGGTTCAACTCCGCGAAACGCGGATACATATGGCAAGGACTTCCATGCCGGAGGTCCGGGTTCGAATCCATACAATGCCATGTACCAATGAGTTTATCGGATTTTTTCGAAGACTTACGTACATTTACCGACTGCTCTAACGGTGAAGGAAAACATTGTGAGTAAACCTGCATGTCTTAGGAAATTATAAGTTTCCGAAGGCGTGTGAAATCCACCAATCAGCACTGGGCCCGCTCAGAGGATCATGGCCCGTACCCCCCTTGGGAGGCCTGTGCCCCAACAGTGGGGATATTAATAGGCTGATGATAAAGGAATAATTAGAAAGCCAGCGTAATTACCGGCACAATGAGGCACTCTTCTAGGTTAGCACCGCATCGAAAACCCTCGAATAACATTATAGTGAGGTGCAATGTCCATAGCCGACGGTGACCACTTACCATCAGGTGGCCCGTTTGCTCGTCTGCTCTCCAAATACAATAAAAAAAAAACTTTATGTACCTACAATAAACTTATCTTTACCCAACCCCCCAACAGAAACAGTTTCCTAAATTGAAATCCCGAGGTCGTTTTCGTATAAAAATAAAATACAGAAATGACCTGCTAAAGCTTCTGGATGATCGGAAGTAAAGGGAATCTGGAAATATTTGGGCGGCCCGTTGTACGTGGGACGAATAACGAAGTTAGGTGCCTTAACATATGATCGATTGGACCAACATTGGAAGAATCTTTTATCGAAACCAATGAGGTCGCCAAGAGGTTGAACAGAGCCAGAATCTGTAAGTTTTATGGTTACTGTATACTACGATCAGAAATAAGGTGAGGTACAATTAGGTGAGGTGAGATGAGATGTAATGGGATTATGAGAGCATTGGTGACCTAGTGACTATGACATATGTTAGTTGGTGGTATGGTACGACTCTTGGGAATGAAGTAGTTTGTGTTACTGATTGTGGTTTCATTTTGAACAAATTACCAGATAGGAATAGGAAAACAATTTTACAAAATTATTGTTCATATCTGGATTTGTTTCTAGGGAATACATATTATTTGAAATTCTGAAGCTATTTTATGCCGGTACACCCGCGTGACAGACGAACGGACATCAATAGGTCTAAGTTTTCCTCTTCGGACTACGGATCCCTAAAAAAGAGGAGATAAAATGCCTACTCTAATACCTTCACCAGCAGCTCACTCTAGTCCATTGCTGGTCATAGGCCTCTCCCAGGACGCGCTATTGAGCCCCATCTTCAGCTCTTCTCATCCAGTCGCTACCAGCCGCCGTTGCTCAGATCGTCGCTCAATCTAGCAGGTCCCACAATTCGCTTACCCAATTGCGATCTCCACTCCAGAACTCGTCAACCCCAAGTATTCTTATACCCTGCTTGGTAATATCTTTCGCTTGGTTTGTTATCAATCACTGATCCGAAATCTTGTCGCAGTGTCAATTTCAATTTAGGCCTTGGCACTGCGGATTTTTCTATCTACCCACACCGTCCGATAAATCAGTGTCGGTACTCTTGACACACTATGGGATCGATTTAGTGTAATAAATGGTGCACTTTTACCGAATATTGCGAGGTTTTACCGTGTTTTTCCTCTTGCCAATGTGAGGTTAATATATTTTTCTATCTGTTTTTTGAGGCTTCAGCCCATTATAGGACCTCACCAGCATCATAGAGGAGGAACAAGTTCTCAATCGCTACCATGCTGTCCCGAGACAGCGCTAGGATATAGCTGAACAGTTTTACTTCTATTACGGAAAGTGGCTGACCTAAAACTGTAATTATCTGGGGGAGAGGCGTAATGCCCCTCCTCGTCACCCATCAAGCGCGGTCTCTGGGTCGCACATACGTACACATTCCACCAAAAAGCGATACACTTATTTTTACGGTTCCCTACTAAAAATGGGGAACCGGATGCCTCACGGTATCATCAGCCCATCCTTACAAAAAGGCCTTACAATTTATGCATTCGTAACAACTTACATACTTAAATAAAAAGGTCTGTCAAATGAGTTACGGCATGTTTCTTTTGACGACTCTCCTGTACACAAAAGACATCATTCAAATCAGGCCATTTTTGTGACAACATTGCAAAGCACAGTGGTATAAAAATATGGGTATAGTAGTTTGAATGCTCGTATTGCCAAACCTGATTAACCTGAAGATCTATTTTTCTGTGGAGTCGAGTTTTCTTGAAATTCCCCAAGGGATATTTTGTACAAAATATACTAAAACAGTATGGCGGAATTAAAACTCAGATAAGTGACAGAACGTGAGAAAAAATTGTGAGTTACTTTTTTTTAAATTTAACAAGGCATTGGCAACACAAGCTATCAGCCTAAACATTAAGCGATTTAAAACAACATTTTCAACACTCCTAGGAGTTATGACAGAAATTTCAACTGGTCTAGCCTCTTGCGAATTCTCATGACCCGTCGCAGAATCACAGAAACTACGCAACGAACCACTAACGAGAAGTTTACTTTTATTATTAGAGTTCAATACATTGTCACTGTTACTGAAGTTTGCTAGACAAAACTTCACCGATTTTAGCTATCAAAATCACCAGAAAACAATTTTTGAGCAATAAAATAAACACCGTAGAACCTTCTCCAGCGACTTTCCCGCCAAAATTTCTGTGACAGTTACTTTTTAATGTGTTTTTTTATCAGTTTCAGCGCTATGTAAAACTTGAAGCCAAAATATGTCAAAATAATACTTTGAATATTTCGCACACCGAAACGACGATAGTTATGACTTGTTTTGTTTTTGGATTGCGATTCTATAATATTCGTCTGTAACAAAATGGGCATATATCACAGGATTCAAACGCTGTCACAAAAAGGCCGATGGTCTCATACTAGGTGAATGATGTCATTTTTTCACATCTCTACATAATATGACTGATTGGTATTTATAAGATAAGATAAGATTTATTGTGTAAAAGTTTAGGTAAGAATTACAAATATTGATAAACATGTCACACTAAACTTAACCTTTACAGACAAATACACTAAATTCACAAATTAATAATGTTTATATAGATTTTGAGAAGAAAACAAAAATGAAAAAGAGAAGGTCATTAAAATTTATACAATGACAATAATATTAAATTTACAAAATGTCCACTAATTAATGTTGTTATTGGTCGATTGAACTTAAGTACTAAAATATGTCTGAAATTAGTCCTTTATAGGCAACATAGGAGTAATTACCATTTCCAACTGCACTGTAATCACATTCGCTCCGTTTCAGTAATTTAATTTCACGTCAACATTTTGATGTCGACTAAAACCAGCCAAACTAAACATATCAAAGCTATTCATCATTTAAAATTAATAGAGTATTCCTCCATCAACACGACTCATGTCAAATAATGTTACTGTCCGTAATGCGTAACATACGCAACTTTGTCGCAACTAGTGTTCCGCTGGAGTTTTAATACGGTCTCCGCCAAAATTCGAAACCAAATTAACTGACAGATAGAGACATATATGATTAAATTAAACCCAATTTCAATATAATTTAATACTCACGCCTATTTCGCACAAAAAGGGGGGGGGGGGGGGAGTCAGACACTAAGGACTAAGGATTTCCATGATCCTGACATACTGTTCTCGCTTCCACACTCGTCAATCGCTTTTGACATTCTTCTGCTTAAATGCAGCGTCTCAAGATGGCTTTCCTCAGCCTATTTCTCACTCCCATGTGGACCTATCTATGCGTGATGAGTCGCGAATTGCATCGCCGAATTAA
Organism: Hofmannophila pseudospretella; assembly: GCA_947369225.1. Classification (NCBI taxonomy): domain Eukaryota; kingdom Metazoa; phylum Arthropoda; class Insecta; order Lepidoptera; family Oecophoridae; genus Hofmannophila; species Hofmannophila pseudospretella. Next base: position 12,481,432 of record OX376316.1, read on the forward strand.
TTTTAACGGTAGTAATAATTAATTCATCATCAACCTCTTACAAAGAAATATGACTCTTACCACTCTTTTCGGTTTTCTGAAAGCCGTAATCAGGTTTTTTATACCATTGACAGCTATTGGCAGCTACCTGCCAGAAGGCAGAAGGTCTGGAAACATAAAAAAGCTAGACTTAATTACCTATTGACTCGATAGAAGAAGATGCGATTTTGTTAATATATTAATTAATTATTACAAAAAATGCAAAAACATGAAGCAAGAAAGAAGAATGAATACGCCATCTGCATGTGTGATATTGGATACATTATTGTATGCTAGCAGTAGTTACTTATATTTAGTACCTACTTAAGAAGTAGGTATTACAGAAAATAATCTGTGATGTTTATAATGGCTATTTAATTGATGTCAATATGTCTAAGAAAGATAAATATTCTTTATGGATATAAACATATAAAATAGATTTAAAAAAAGATACATAACACATTTGGCAACATTATGGCTTTGAGATATTTCTTCCAGGTAACCTTTGGGCAATGGAATGTATATAGAATACAACGTAAGCGAGTGCAAGAACGAAATAAATAAACACGATTACCTACCTAAGTAGCTAATTCTATATGACTAAAATAATAACAAGTTGTGAGAGCCTCCGGTGATCATACTTAATAGAGATTAATCATCATCATCATCAGTAGCCTACTCTAGTCCACTGCTGGACATAGGACTCTCCCAGGGCGTGCCATTGAGCCCGATCTTCGGCTCTTCTCATCCTGTCGTTTCAAGCCACCTTGCGGAGATCGTCGCTCCATCTAGCAGGGATGCCCGGCCCACACTACGTTTGCCCAAACGCGGTCTCCACTCCAGAACTCGGCTACCCCAGCGGTTGTCGGTTCTGCGACAGATGTGATCGGCCCACTGCCACTTCAGCTTGCCAATCTTACGAGCTATGTCGATAACTTTTGTTCTATGCATTGTTGTTTTTTGTTCTCCTCATTTCGGATTCGATCCAGCAGAGATACTCCGAGCGTAGCTTTAATGAGCATAGCTCTATAGAGATTAATGTCATCTGCAAAAAATATGATTTCGGTTTCTGGTTTCGTTTATAAATTGATAAGAAAGACTCTATAGTCACTATGTACGAGTACAACAGTAACTGAAATACGTAATTGGAAACCGCTCTGTTAGAGCATCTAATTAGTGGTACTGTTCAGAATAACATATTTCGAGCCACAATCATGTTCTATATGTTTGGATTGTTAGGTACTGTCGAGCCATGAAAATACATATGACAAATTTTAGTACATCATGTAATGGTCCATTCAATGATGCGAATGTAATCGACATGAATGTCGTCTATCTTTCTATCATAAGAATACGACAGTGTTCTAGGGCAGCGTTCTAAGTATCTTATCTTATGACAGGGGCCAGGGATAACCCCAGCGGCACTTCAGGGATCTTTTGTGCTAACACCTAACCTTAGCCTCCTTCCTGTTCCTTAAAGATGCTTCGCATCAAGGACGCTGTACAGCTTACAGGAAGGAGCCTATAGTCTTCTGGTTTCGGGTAGGCTACCCCCAGAAGACTCATAAGCCCTCCAGCCAGCGAGTCACATTCGCACAGCAAGTGTTCCATTGACTCAACGGTTTCACCACAGGCTCTGCAGGTGGGATTGTCTGCCAGTTTCAACTTGTGTAGGAGGCTGTTAGTGCCAAAATAGCCTGTGAACGCCCCTACAATGAGACGGGTGAGACTCCTGCTATAGTTAGCGTTCTAAGTAGGTATGGTTATAATTTTTACGGGTCTATGGATGTCAATGAATTTATTAACAACTCGAGTATTTTTTTCGGTAATGATGTGCATATATTATATTATACTCGTATAAGTCCTCACGAGGATGACACATCAAGCTATACTCTGTGGAACTCTGTCGCAATAAGTTTTTGTTATGATTCCTTGATATTCTATGAATGTCTCAAATTAATTTAAGCGACAAAGTACTAAAGCCAGATGTGTTGTCCACGTACTAATATTTCACCAGTTCTAGGATCCATTGTCTCGGTACCTTGTATTTTTTGTAAATTGTTACAATTTTACGGGATCTGAGGGTTCCAGCCTTTGAAAGGCTTGCGTGGGAACATGGGTATAACTTTCAATGGATTTAGATTTCAGTTTAGAATTACGATAATTTATTTCATACACAATTTGAAATATACATGTCAAAAATCTTTTTTTTTTGTTGAATGATCGTCAGATAAATAAATTAAAATAAAATAAAATAATGTAATAAACATTGATAATTGTAAGTAGTTACTTACAATTTTCAATGTTTATTACATTATTTTATTTTATTTTAATGTAAAGAATGTCAATAAATATTGTCAATGAATTATGGAGATGATTTTTGCCAGGTAAATACATAATAAAGATGTTTAATTCAAAATTTCATGTCCATAAATTCCTTAAGTGAATAAAATTCTTTATCTAATAAAAGGTTTCTCAGTCGGCGATTAAACGTTTCGTCATGTATTTTGTTATTTATCGTGTTATGTATAAGTGTGCAAATAAATTTTAATTCATTCAATTCATTAATTCATTTAATTCATTCATTTCATTCATTCATTAAATTCATTTCTCAAGTGAGCACGCAAGTGCTCATAGAGCGTCGGACCGTTGACGCGCGGGTTTGTCTTGTACATTAAGTCAAATAGTGGATTATTTGCATGTACGACCATTATTTACTTAATATTTTGAAGACGAGTGGCTCGTAGTCTAGTTGCGAGCGCATGGTACGAAAGTGATCGTGTAAGTTAAGAGGCTACCCCTAGCTAAACTAGCGCCGCGCCACTTCTGAAAAAAAATAGTTTCGCCTGAATTAAGGCATGTATCGAAAAAGTGGACAGTAGAATTGTTCATAATCATAATAAAAACATATTTATAATTTATTAAAAAAAATTTATTAACATGTCATAAATATTCTTAGTATATATATTATTGTAAAATGTGTTAATATGTCAAATATTATAAAATTCGTTTATATTGAAAAATGCACAGCCTAGCAACCACATTTTTAATTTATTTTCAACAGTAATTACACTATCTGAATATTTTTTTTCATTGGGAATTTTATTGTAAATTTTCACGGATGAAGAAGAATTTTTTAATAATAGGTTTGTGTTTTTTTTTATAGGAAAACAATAGAAGTAGAAAGCAAATGCGTAAAAAGTTGACTTTTAGCACTCTGTCGGCTTATAAATGTATTTCTATTTCAACGGTGACCACTTACCATCAGGTGGCTCGTTTACTCGTCTGCTCTCTTTATGCAATAAAAAAAAGACTTTATTTAAGTCTAAAGTTTCGTTGAAACCCATGATGGTTACTTCAGCAAGATATTAATTAAGCCAAGACTTAAATCTCAAACATTTCGTATGCATGCCATTTCTAAAATTGAATCATTATAAACGTTCCAAGTACTCGTATGCTCACAAACATGTGAGAATACCACAGAGCTTGGAATGTCAAACACGATCAAACTCGAAGTTTGTAGCTATAACTAGTGATGGATGACTTTATTTCGGTTTGGTCTAGACGCCATTAGTTAAACAGTTAAAGTTTCGTTCACGATATTAGAACGAGATAGAATGTGGGTGGGTTACTACTGCAATAATTTATTTTAAATGTTTTGCATGAATCTTCTCGCAAACTGCTTCGAAAACAAAACACGTTATAAAGAAAATGGTACGAGATTGGCTAAGTGGTCTTGATTACGAAGGCACGGAGAAACTTTTAAAGGTAACTCAATAATTTTAAAAAAATACACACCCACACACACGCACGCACACACAATCACAATGCATTCCCACCATCCCTTATATTAACCTTTATTATTGTTCTTTTTTTTTCAAAATTTTGACATTTTTATATTTTCCCATGTTCTGTTACATGTTCATGTTCATTTGCACTGGTCAAAGAAGAGATCTGTCCTCCGAGATACAGGAACTTCCTAGTTCGGAGGTCAGCGTTTATTGTAAGATAACTGGTTGCTCACTAATTTTATTTAGTTTAATATAACATATGCTTAAGTTTCTACTCCATTGTAATCTTACCGCACAAATAAACTATTCTTATTCTTAATCACATTGTTTTACTGTAATAATACTATACGAGAATCTAGGTCATTATTTTGGGATTTTTTTAGACTTGTACCCGAAGGATGACTTCCATTATTTCCTACTTAAATAATTTGTCGTTGTATGAATAAGTACTTAGTTATTTACTTTCTGAATTAACAAATAATCCATTTTCCAAGACAATAATTTATCTACAACACTTTAAACCTTTGGTTAAATTGCTTCCAAATTAATTTTAACACTCCATAGTAATTGTGCGTACTAAATTAAATGTACTGATTTTCCACTGTCGACTATAATCATATTTTTAGGTTATTTTTTTTTACAATTTTCAAAAAGTTGTACCGTCTACCACTTGTTAAAGTTTACCATCTGTCAAATCCCTTCGATTAAATCTTAACCTTTTACCTGCGTAAATAAAACATTTCAGATTCTCAAATTGTGACGTAGTGTGTGTACGTTGTGGGTAGATTGACTTGTGGTTGCCTATACCAATTCCGATAAACGCCGATCTGATATCATAATTTTTGTTAGAAGGAAATAAAAATAAATAGTCTTGGAATTATTTTAAAAATAGAATCCGAGCACCGCACTAGCTGCAGCGAGCACCGTGCACTATGAATGTGAATAATTGCATTGCTCATAAAGTTTGCGCAGAATCCCGCGCTGCGATGCAAATAACTTGCGGCAAACTTCGCGATCTTGCTAGTCTATCCTCAGCTTGGTAAAATCAAAGTGTCTATTAAACTTTACCTTGTTAGCCTTTTGATCGGGTCTTGCACATTTAACGGTTTCTTAACGATAAAAGGGATCTCTAGAAATAACCTCTAGGTACCTGAGTTATTACAGTGCGTACGTTTCTAGAAAGGGCTTCGGGTCTTGAGACTTCGGTTATTGATAGCGATACGATATATACTAATACTATAGTGAGAAAGAGATAGAGAGCGATTTTACATGATACCTGAATCTCCTTCTAAGAGCTCACGGACTGTAATTTTTTTTATTGTAAATATAATATGTGGATAACATAAAAAAAACTTACTGCTCTTTCCTAAATTAACTCTTAAAGCGGGAACTGACTCTAATAATACTTGAGCTTCCCATTCCTTCCCACAGTGACAATAACGAAGCTGAAATGGATAACTTGTCGTGTACCAAAGCCCCTAAAAGACTGATAAAAAAGGATATAGGGGGAAGGGGTAAAAGGAGAGTAGATAACAAACGGGCCACCTAATTGTAAGTGATCACCCATAGTCACCTCACCACATCATCATCATCATCAGCCTATTAATATCCCCACTGTTTGGGCACAGGCCTCCCCTTGCACAGTGGGGTACGGGCCATGATCCACCGAGCGGACCGGGTGTTGATTGGTGGATTTCATACACCTTCGGAAACTTTTCATTTCCTCAGACATGCAGGTTTCCTTACGATGTTTTCCTTCACTGTTAGAGCAGTCGTCGTCGTAAATGTACGTAAGTCTTCGAAAAAATCGGGAAAACTTTGGTACATGGCGTGGTTTCGAACTCGGACCTGCGGCATGGGAGTCCGGCATCCTAGTCACTAGGCCACCGACGCTTGTTACAAATAAATTTAATTAAAATAAGTATAAACTATACGAAGATTTGTATTTATGCTTTTCAGATTTTGGAAAGGATTGGACAGCTGGTCTCAACTGCAATTTAATTGATGTATTACTTGCTTCAAGATAGGTAAATTTATGCAAAAAATAACGCGGGTGGAAAACTAGAAAAAGCCTTAAGAAAAATGTACCGATACTTTCCTGTCAATTGAACTACTCTCCAATGTATGTTGAAAGGAGAAAAGTTACTTTTGACCTACCTATACCCCTGTACTGTTAAGAAAATGTTGTTGAAACTTCGCAAAAGGTGAAAACTCCAACGAAAGAAAATGCGAAGTTCAGCCATTCAGAACTTCTATTTCGCCTGATAAAATATTGACTCGTTGTGTCTTCGAACATCCAATATTTTAGTCAAAGTTCAGAATTTGTCGTAACTTCGAGTAAGTAAGAGCCTGAAAAAGTTACAGTAGGTATTCTGTTGTTGAATAAATTTCAATAAACAAAAAATGTTTACCCGCTCTATAATAACTTTGAATTAAAAATTTAAGAAACCCCCGACGTACCTTTGTGGAGATCCTCTTACTTTTTCCTTGTAATCATCAGGTCTTCAAGATTCCAGATGTGGGAAGGTTATCAACATTTGAGCTCAAACTCGAACCACCTAACTGTTACCTTTCCAGAGATCCCATTATACTCCAACTTTCCAAGAAGATACAGGTCTAATCTGTTCTTAGCCATGTCAGATGAAAAATGGATCAGTGGTTCTAAGATCTTGGAGTATCTTGGGATGTTGGAGTATGATGGGATCTCTGGAACAGTAACAGTTAGATGGTTCGAGTTTGAGCTCAAATGTTTATGACCATGGTGACTTTCCCACATCTGAAACCTTTAGGACCTGATGAAGACCAGGAAAAAGTAAGAGGATCACTGCAATGGTACGTCGGGGGTTTCTTAAGTTTTTAATTTAGAGTTTTTAACCAAACTATAATTGTACATGTTTACTATAACTAGGTAAAAATTATATAATATAATTTCAGTCAAACAGCCTCCCGCGAAGTGCCTCCTGGACGAAAGTACCCAGGATACTCGCGGCGTTCCCTCGCTGAATGGCGAGGGAAATGCGCTGTACTAAAAAGTGGCCGGTTCGCGGATCACCTCCTCTCTCCTTAATTCGCCTCCCCACAGCGCGAATCAGATCCTTGGCCTCGGAGCCCCATGGTCCCGTGGTTTCAACTGCCAAAGGCACGAAGTCGTACATCGATTCCATCGATACATGTTTATATGTATAATAACTAGAAAAACAATTGGTGGAGGTAAAAAGGCTGAGTAATTTAAATAATAATTTTGACAATTACTTACTTAATTAACTAATATTCCAACAATAGAATAATTTATTCGCATTGTTAACAACGGCAAATTACTTTCTACTAAAACTATTTACCCGTCCCTAAATTGACGCCTTTAGTGGCAACCCTTAAATTTACATTCCCAGATTGAGTTGCGTTATTTGTGATTCGTGTCTCACTCGAAATCCCTTAAGCCCTTTTAAGTCCCTTTCACCTGAGTTAAGAGGCGAAGGGGAAAGTCAAGGCTTTTCATGTTTGTAGAACGATTATGGTGTGATAAGATCAGCGATTTGGATGCTTCTATATTTTTTTATTATCATCTTAAGGATTTATGCGTAAGGAAAATGTTCCTTTAAGGCTTTTTTCATCGGTTTACTTTCTGTGGATATTTTTAAAAGGTTTGTAAATGAGTGGTCTTTTTTATACATTTCATTCAAAGATTTGTTTTATATTTCTGCCAAATCTTGTCTTTTAATAGAGGTTATAGACCTAGAAGGAAGTTGGTAGTCCTGCCCTTTTGGCTGTCGTATTAATATCAGAGAGGATCAGACAACTCACGAAATAAACTGTACCTATTTATAATATTTTACATTTTTTGACGTGAATTTGATGAAAGTCTTACGTTTTGTCTGGGGGGGTCGTTCGGAAAAACCATCTGACGAAAATGATGTACTTTCGTCATCTTCGTACGACTAAACTAAAGCAGATAGAAAAATAATACTTATACCGCCTAAAAGATCCGTTCGGCGATAACACAAAAATATGCGCTTCAATGAATAATATTAATAACCAATGACGTCATACCCTCCAGAAGATGGCTCTGAAAATTTAGCGATTAAATGACTTGACTGTTTGTGACAAATTAAACTGTATTTCATAGACAAGAGTATTGCCGATATTTTGACACCTAAAAAATTGTAATATAAACAAATTTGTAGCGATAATTGGAAAATAAAATTCCGAGACCAAAAAAAGGAAGAGCAAAATAAAAAGGCATAATCTCATTCACGACCAACCGAAACCACTCTCAGGTACAGGGAGGGATCGCCGCTACCGTTTAAAGAAGAAAGAAGCCCAAGACTATTCCAAAATGATTGGCTATCACGTCTTAACTCACTTCAGTTGTGTTTATATTCGAACGTTTGTCTTCGGAACTTCGAAGTTCAAACTCTCCATCCAATCGACGTGTAGCGGAAACGGGAAATTATTTTAGCACCTTCCTAGATTACAATTATCTAAGTATACCTTCATCATACAAAAAATGTTTGATTGATTGATTGATCATAATTTCTGCTTTGCTGTGAAATACTACCAGTATTGGAACGTGCTATGAAAATAGCTGCGGCGTAGCACTCGTAGCAAAAGCGTAGCGTTTCTAATGAATCAACAGGCGTAGCGTTTCGACCTTCGCCTTTGTATTGTTCTTAGTAAGAAAATCAACATTGAAGTGGCACATAGCATTTAATACATTAGTAGAAACTACACAAGAAGGAATATCTCTCCCTCACTCTCTTTCATCACCCTATTAATCTCCTGACTGTTGGGGCACAGACCTCCCCTTGCATAAAGGGAGTACGGGGTATGATCCACCGAGTGGGCCCAGTGCTGATTGGTGGATATCACACGCCTACGGAAATCTATTTTTTCTCAGACATCTAGGTTTCCTTACTTAATACGGTATTAACCTATTTTTTATTGCATCGCTCAACTTACATGGACATACTAAAGAAGGATCCAAATTTAGTTTTTCGATATCTCAACTAACATCAGAGATATTAATGGTTAAAGTTAGTATTGGACAGATGCTCTGCCCTTTCTAGCAAAACAGTCCTTTATATAATATGTAACCAGGATCTGCTTGTATGGCGCTAGTCTCTAGCTACGTTGACCATTAATTTATGACTATTTCTTAATTTATAAGAAATGCATTTAATATTTGATACTTGGAAACTACCCTATTCGTACTAGACTAAGTATTTTGCCCACTAAGAAAACCTAATTTCGATATTCAATAGGGGGCGGTAGTTGTCTTATGGATAACTACCTAGTTATCTATAGGATGGATACTTCTCTTTATTTATTACCTTCTTTTTGGAAAAGCACTGTCTCCCAAGATACAGGTTCGCCTAGTTTGGGAGTCAGGGTATTGTTCGATTTACAAGTATTGTGATGTTTTCAATAAAGATTAATTTATTTTATTTGTATAAAATTCTAGAATACCTTGCATCCGTTTTGCTGTTCACCATAAAAATTGCATCCACAGTCACATTCATAAAAACAGTCAGGCGAATTTCCCAAATCCATTATTCAAAGGCAACTTTCGACAGACGTTAAGAGAAATCCGACGAATAAACAACATTCCCAATTATAAAGTCGGCGTCGATCGTTTCTAATGCTAATTTGCCAGTCCCCTGAATAATTTAAGCAAGTGGTGCCCAAACTTTTTGTCGCGTCTACCCCAAGGGTTTAGTACACTTTTCCTGTTACGCGGATTTAGTCCAGCGTGTGTATTTGCTCCGCATGCATTCGATTCGTTATGCGCCGACTAGAGCTAGAAGTGGTCGGGGCACGATCTAATATTTGTTAGGGATTGAATGCTGTTTTATCGACTTTTCTAGATATCGATTTTGTAGCACTGCTATTTAATGGGTAGGTACATATCACAATTGCATATCTGTACTTATATGTGTATATATGTATATATACATGCATATTTATTATAGTTGTCTTTATATATTGTATTCATTTTTATTTGACGTACACACTATGTCTGTCTACGTCTAAATTATAACGCATCTTTCACTTTCGCGGGTTTGCTGGAAGAAATCTCTTTTAGAGATAAGTTCACCCTTTGTACAATGTCTCATTTTAATTGTTTTTATTAAGTCTATTGTTGTACAATAAAGTGTAAATAAATAAATAAACACATGTCCAGAATCAAAATATCATAATTTAAAATGTCATAGCCCAAAATATTCGTATTTAAAATAATATAAATAGTAACAAATACTGATCTACGTCAATTCCCAATTTGTGACAAAGAAAAAATTATTCCGTATTTAAATTAGAAAAGGAGTATTTAAAAAAGATATTAACTATAATACTATTAAAGGCGAGATTGTTCACTTATTTGGAATGCCGTGTACGAGTAAAAACACGTGATGCCCGAGGTATTGGTTTATCCACGGATGACTCTTGAACTTGAACTACTAACTGTTATAAGAGTCACGTTGTTGCAATATGGAACATTGTAATTATCGATAAGTATGCATTTATCGATAATGCTATCACTATAAATATGACAATTCTTCCCCGACAAATTCTAGCTCTAGTGCCGACTATTGTTAAAGCAATTCAATGACGTCATCGCAATATTGGTGAATAAGATTCCAAAAAAGTTGGGAAAAAGTTGGGAACCTCTGAACCAATTCTCCAATTGGTCGTTTGTAGCATCTGGAGGCATTTAAAGGCGGACTTATTATGTATTTATTTCCATTTATTAATGGCATCTTGATAACTATTAAAGGGTTGCCGATATACGTAGAAACAGACAAGATAGAGAAATAGAAATATGACTCCGTCGGTTTCATTTTTATTCGACTTTGCCGGGGGCTTTTGGGGTTTTCTCCAAAAGGGTATCGTAGTCAATGTGGGCATAATAAGAATAAGTAACTACTTAGGTACTTATAACACCTTTTGGAATTGTACAATGGAGGTCAGAAAGTGGTTACCATTTGTAACTTACACAATCGCAAATTTCTTTAAAACCACTGAATTGGTTTATATGTGCTTTCACTAGGTTAAGTACCTTAGAACTAAATAGGTTGTGGAAGCTTATTAAGATTAAAAAGAATAGAATAGAGTAGAAATTCTTTATTTCATCAACACTCTACACAGATGTTCATAATTGTTGGTAGTGGTAGATCCTAAAGTGAAGGATCGCCTGGGGTGGTACCACCCTCTTATCTATTTCTGCCGTGAAGCAGAGATGCTTGTATTTCTGTGTTTTGGTTTGAAGGGTAAGAGAGCCAGCGTAATTTCCGGCACATGAGGCATTCCATCTTAGTCCTCAAGGTTAGCAGCGCATCAAAAACCCTGTAATATTAATAAAGTGAGGTGAGGTGTCTCTGGGCGATGGTGACCACTTACCATCAGGTGGCCCGTTTGCTCGTCTGCTCTCCTTATTTAATAAAAAATTAAAAAGAATGTTCATAATATAGGTAAACCAAATTGGTATTTAAATCAATTCAGTAGTTGGTCGGAGTGGAACACCAGTTACAGAAAAAGAACCTCGTACAGAATTGAAAAAAGCTTTCCGTCAAATTTTCTATAAATTGCAGGTGGTAAACAGTTTCTGACCGCGACTGTACAAAATCAGACTCAATAAATTATGTGATACAAAATCCAACTACAATATACGATATAACCTTGTCACACCACACGACGGTACCATACGATACTAAACACTGCTGATATGACAAGGTTCCATCGTATTTTGATTTTCTCATTTATGTATTGTCATAACATAAAAGACAAAATAAAACTACTGGGTGTAACAAAAATCCCCTATTGTCCCAAAAGAGGGGTGTTCAGATTCCATAATTGAACAACTTTCAACCATTGGGGCCAACGCTGACATCGCGAAAAAAAAACAGGGGTTCCAGCTCAATACCTAGACGACCGAAAAAGATAAAGATTAGAGCTAAACAGTAGTTTGTTTAGCTCTAAGTAGTGTAGTAACACTACTCCACTTTTTTTGGCAGACTAACATTTCAAGAAGTACCATTCTTTTAAAAAAAATTAGGTTTGAGGCTTTGGTACACGACAAGGTGACCATGTCAGCCTCGTTAGGGTCACTAAGAAAAGGGAAGGGAAGCTCAAGTATTATTAGAGTCAGCCCTCACTTTGAGAGCCAACTTAGCAAACAACAGTAAGTGTTTCATGTTATCAGATAAGGGCTGACTCAAAACAATATTAAGCCTCCCATTTTGGAGCCTATTGAAGCCAAATTTCTTCCTCTCAATTTTCACCAGGTCACACTCTAGTAGGAGGTGAGTGAGGTCTTCTATTTTGTTGCAGTTGGTACAAAACGGTGATGCAGCTCTTCCCACCAAATGCAAAAACTTATTTAACGGAATGTGAGCCGAGCGTAACCTAAAAGCCAAGACAAGTAGCTCCCTACCGAGGCTGACACAGTCAAACCATGGAGCCCAGGCTGGCATGTAATTAAGTGTATTGTACCAAAGCCCCTTCACTTTAGCCAATTCCTCATACAGGCAGACCTCTTTTTAAATCTACAAAAATTTTACCCGTACCATGTATGTACAAATTTCAAACTCACGCTGATGTCTTCCCAAGGTCTACAAGACACAGAAACCGTCTCTTTTTGCAAAGTTCCAGAGTAGATTTGTATAAAAAGAATTCCTTCTGTATGGCAATTTTAGACTACAATAATTTGTAGACTGTCTGTATAGACAGTCTTCGCTTTCGGAATGTACTCAGGCCCAAGCGGATGAAGATGCATTGCAACACCCTCATAAATGGTTAAATCCGCGTACCGATCAGCCATTTCTATATGAAAAAAATATTCGAAGCCTACCAGAAAATAAACTCCACGTAGCTACCCGGCTAATCATAAACATTAGTAAGTACATCACGGAAACGACAGGCAGTAACGTCCCAGGCCCTAATTCATATAATCTTCGCCGTGCACCCCGCCCTGCCCTTTATCTGACGCGTGCACAATATTCCCCTGTCTTTGAGTTGCCCCATACAGACACGGAAATCAATTTTATAATATTTAGTAAACAAATATCGTCATATTCACATCTACACAATTACATTAATATCAAAATCTTGTAATAATCAATAAAAAAAGGATATATACCTAATAGTGCTAGCGGTATGCTGAAAAATATGGCAGTTCTGTTCCTAAGACTGCCATCTACAACCATAATTTTACATTTAAGTGCAAAACCAATTTCGTATCAAATTACTTAAAATATTCAAATTGTCATAAATAGTGATTCGTTGGAAGCCATGTAGACGTTATGGCACATTTTTGAAAGATAATTTAAAGCTCTAGAGTATCATGTTAATCACTGTTCTCTAAACGTAAAGATTTAAATGCAAGAAGACAAAGTTAGTCGAAAAACGTGACGTAAATAAGTCAAGTCTATTGTTGTACAATAAAGTGTAAATAAATCAATAAATAAATAAATTATTTTTTTTCACAAAATTGCTATTTACTACGGTGCATATTTACTACGGTGCATATTTACTACGGTGCATATTTACTACGGTGCATATTTACTACGGTGCATATTTACTACGGTGCATATTTACTACGGTGCATATTTACTACGGTGCATATTTACTACGGTGCATATTTCACAAAATTGCTATTTACTACGGTGCATATTTACTACGGTGCATATTTCCTAAACGGTGAGAAATCGAAAAATTTGGTAAGAAGCAATCTTGTAGAAGATTTACTCAGGTTCAATTTTGTTGTTCAAACTTTTTCGCTATGAGCAATTATTTTCTAGATATGAGCCGAAAACTAATACACGGGACTAACGGGACCTTCGATTTGCCTCTCCCCATCCGCCATTCCCTTTCTAGGTCCGGGAAATTTAAGTATGTTTACATTATAACTCTTCTATCTAGTTCATATACAGCCTTGAAATAAAAAAAATCTGTTTGCATCATAAAGTGCCATATTCACGTCGCGAGCCGCTGATACTATAAGTAATTATTTGTTTGCCGAACACATGTACGATGTTCAGTAGTATACGCAAGTGCCAACAAAGTTGTTGCGTATCATACAACGTAACAGATTTATTCGAAAATGTGTATACGGGTTAACCATTATATTTCGGTGCCATCTACAATTTCATTTCAATAGAATAATGCGTATTAGACACGAAATAGAGAAAGACTGAAAATTCCTAAAGTGCGTCTAACCAAAACCCTAAAGCAAGGTTTGCAAATAAAAATGAAAATGTATAATAAACTTCCAATAGAGATCACTGAACACTCCGCTAAAGAATTTAAGGTTGTTTTAAAAAAGTACTTTCAGGGAAACGCATATTATAGCTTGAACGAATTCATGTCCACAAAATTAAGGCACACTCATTTTCTTTGACACATATTCTTTACTAACCATAGAAATTCTATACTTATACCTATTGTAATTGATTATTATTATTATTTTTAATTTCTATTCTCTGACGGTGTACAAGACTGTACCTAACTATTATGTTTTAATTTAAATATTTGACAGACACTTATAACTAAAACTTTTGATTTTATATAGTTTGAATTTATATTATTGTTAGATTATATTTAATACTGTTGTTAATGACGTATCTTGTAACGGTTTCAGTTACTATAAGATAAATAAAATACAATACAATACAATAATTATTTAAATATTTAAATCCTAGAATCAAAAACCCTAATTTATTATGTAGCTTCTATATGAATTGAATAGCCCACAAAAGTTCTTGTATGAGTCCGTGACGAAATATAATAATGTCGCTCCAGTGTGTGGGAAACCTCCGGGACGATAACACCCGAATGGCACTCTTGTTACCGAGGGACCCATTACGTTAAGAAGCACTTCGTTTCGTATCTTTCGTTCGGGTAATTGGTAAGATAGTAATGTAGATTAATTTTTATCAATTGAGCAATTATGTGCCTAGTATATAAATCAAGTCCAAAATAATTAAAGAATTCAATTAATTTTGTATCAAGATAAGGCTTGATACAAAAGTTTAGATATTAAGGCGAGGTTCTCGGCACACTAGCGCCGCCAATCGAAAAAAAATCAAGTGGCCGTTTTTGGCAGAAATGCGTGAGTACTACTTACTACAGTACTACTACTTACTACAGTACTACTACGTTTATTTTTCTTTAGCATGGAAATAAATCACACAAGTAACAGGGTTACTTTTTCGTGAAAAGTGGTAAAAATGACCAGCACATACTGTCCAAATATTTGCTACTAATAAAAAAGGACCTTATATAATTCAAATCCTTTTCTCAGCTATACCGTGCATACTCTTACATAAGACCCCTCATTCTCCGCGAGACTTTATCAGATACGTGCACCGTTCCACTGTCGTGCAGGGATAGAGCACAACAAATTGCCGGTGAAATAAGCGTATCATCCCTTTGTACGTGCGGCACGCCAGTGTAGCGCATTGACATGGAAAATTGTGTATAGAACCAGTTTCTTTTTGTGTAAATATTGGTTTGTGTACTATTTGTGGACCGTGGTACACTCACAAATCACAACAAGGAAGATAATGGGTATATAAGTGGGTATATAATGGGTATATAATGGAAGATGCTGTGTATGCCTTTAATTGGCACGTATATCAGTAAAAGTACATTTTTATTAAGATGATTTGAAATGTGAAATATATGTGCTGTTGGCATACCTAAATAAATAAAATAAATAAATATAATCGCATTAAGAATAAGAATAGTTTATTTGTGCGGTAAGATTACAAAGGATTCATAGTCCATACACCAGTAGGAACTTAAGCATGTTATATTAAACTAAATAAAATTAGTGAGCAACCAGTTAGTTTACAATCAAAGCTGACCTCCGAACTAGGAAGTTCCTGTATCTCGGAAGACAGCTCTCTTCTGTGACCAGTGGAAATGAATTATATAATTATATTAACCCGCGCAGCGGAAATACGTCGGGAATTTATGAAAATAGACATTAGATAGGCATTGTCTAATATCAGAAGAGCAATATTAACTAACTCAAATACTCACTTGCTGAACCTATAAGGTTATAAATGAAGATTCGCTTACTAGTGACGGTATTAAAGTGTCACTTCTAAAAAGGTGTGAAAACTTTTGCCGCGAGCGAGATTCGAACCCGCGACTAGCCTTTCCGGCGCCTGCTCTGTTCTAACTGAGATATCGCGGTCCGATGACTTTAAGACGAAACTGTCATTATTAATTTTTGAGATAAGATAAAAGTGTCAAGAATAAACAAAGGAAAATGGGTGAAATTCCATACAAAACGAGGCCTGATGGCAGATACTATTTTCATTATATTTTTGTTAAATAAAGTTATTTATATTAATGCTACTTTTTAAATTAGTTGAATAATTAATAAATATATGAAAATGTATGTAAATATTGATTTAACAATAGTTTTACCTACAAAAATTGGAATCAAAATTGTAAAGTACCGCAGATTAATATATTTTGCAATGTATTTATATTACTTGCATTTTATTATATTTTTTTATTTTATAGAGCATAAAATACCGATCTCAACAATATATCACATCTAGAAAAAAAATATCTTCGAGATAGGTATATTAAATAAAACTGAATCAACTTAGCTTCCGGAGACGGTTTACAATCGTCTCATAGGCTAAAAACTCATTTTATTTGCATTTTACTGAAATGTTTTTGTTTCCAGAATATTAAGAATGAAATTCTGTTTATTATGATATATAACATGATATCAAATGCAATAAGGGTGATTAGCTAGTCACAGAAGGGAAACCTGACCAAACAGGCGATAAGGCCGCCTAAATTGTACTTCACTATTTCCTTTTCTATCTTTTATTTGTTGTTTTCTATTTGTGCAAAAAAGTATATTTTACTTTTACTTTACTTTACTAATGACCTCCTGTAACTACAGTAATAATTAGGTACAGGTTTACTAAGTGCAACTAGTATTCTGGTAGTATAAAACAGCCGGCACCTCGCGAGTGGAATACACGGCGTATTACCCCGCCCTTATAACGTTAACGTCCATATTTAAGGCACAAGCTCAGGCGTGTATTAGCAAGGAACGGAAGTCTTCAAATTATTGTAAATTTTTTTAAAGTATAAGAAAGAGACGAGCATACGAGGCACATTATTGAAAATGATGCCTCAGTGCCTCCGTGCCTCGGAGAGCACATCGGTCGCGGTTGTTGTCGTTCGACAGCAATCCTTAGGCCATGTTAGAGGTGTCACGGGCGGCCTGAATAGCTCTGACAATAGGTTGGCAATTAAATATAATATATTCATCATCATCACATTATGATAAACTAACAAACAAATTAACATTGAAAGAGTTATTTTACACAAATTTCAAAATCTACACGATAATGCGCCTGCACATAGTGCTCATTTGGTCAACGCGTATATTTAAGGTATCAGCTGCATGGAGTGACCAGCTCGCAGCCCAGGCTTAAATCCAATTGAGCATGCTTGGAGACGAGCTCGGAAGACGCGTTAGACAACGCAATCCAGCTCCAGCTACGCTAGTTGGACAATGGCCAAACATTTACAAAAATCGTATCAGAAATTTGATTAATAGCATGCCACATCTTGTTACTGAAGTTATATGGGCTTGTGGAGGCTAAGCATTAAAAATGATTTAAAAAACAGTTAGGAGGTTGTTTTATACGTTTTTTAAATTAGAATTAAATGGTGTACAAAATATTTGTATACTTATTTATGTATTAATAAGTCATATATAACATACTACAATTTCAGGAATCAATCTCATATATTAAAGTAAATATCATATTTTTTTAAGTGACCCGTTATTTTTGCGACCCAGTGTATATTAATTCGTTATTCGATATCCTAATATTTACCAATTCTGCACAGAATTCTATCATTCTTCCAACATATCTTTAATCAAGGGTAAATATGTTTTCGGGAGGCAGCCCGGAAGGTGGACCGACGACATTGTGAAGACGGTGGGGCGGATGGGGATGCGAATGGCTAGAGATCGAGGAAAATGACATGCACATGAAGAGGCTTATTCTCAACAATGGGTAACAACCAAAGATTTTAAATTCACCCTATGTAGACTGCAGGGTAGAGAAGTTTTAAATGGAAAACCCGTCTGCCAGTTGGCGCATGCGATCTCCCATACATTAGTCGGGCAATGTAATATAAAATGTATGGAAGTATTATGACCATTGGCCTAAACCCTTTGGCTCGCTGTTAGTGCTCACATTATCATTCTAGAGGACAGGGCGTTCTAGCCGATTTTTGTGGTTATATTATAACAGACTGAATAGAAGAAGAAATATGCTTGTATAATGAATAGCAAACGTCCTTCCAGTTGAAACGAGTTTATTAATTAGGAGAGCGTTCCATAATCAGTGGAAATAATTCACGTTGATGTCCTTGTTCCATTACCGCGTTAACAGCTGAAAATGTAACAAACTTGTATTCAAAACAAGCAATGGAAAGTGTACTTCTGTCAACGTGAATAATTTCAACTGGTTTTGGAACGCGCTCTAAAATCGGTCTGCCAGCGAGCGGGCGCAGCCTCTCACAACTTATCTTATCTTATGATAGGGGGCCGGGAATAACCCAGCGGCACTTTGACACTTGATGATCTTTTGTGCCAATCCCATTTTACACACTGGTCATCTCAGCGTGCAGATTTCCTCACGATGTTCTGCACCGTTAAATGTACCGAGCAGTCGGTAAATGTACGTATGTCTTCGAAAAATACGAAAAACTCATTGGTACATGGCACTGCACGGTTTCGAACCTGGTCCTCCCACACGGGGGTCCGGTGCCCTAGCCACTGTGTCACCGACGCCCTCTCGCAACTAACTCATATATCTATCATTATAACTATATCACGTCTCACTCTGTTCTCTCAAAACTTGAGCCAAAATCTAAGCGTTTAAGCCGCGACATTAACATGCCGCCGTGCCGCGTATTCTCTTCTCAATCATGAATATTTATATCAGAGTGCCAGCGTCAATGTATATGTATCTATATTCCTAGGTATAGAGAGGTAGAACCCTGTGTGTGCCTTTGACGAGATGTGGAGGGATATTTTTAATTGTAACGTGTTGTTGCGACTAGAAGCACTGAAGTCATTGTATAAAATTAGAGAAGTCCTGTCTTACTTCTTCTAAGTTGCTGAGGGTCGTGATCATTCTAAGCAATTAATCACATATAACGACTCTCGTGGCAGATTTATTGGGGTGGTTTGCCATTGCCTTCCCCATGTCACACACTGGTTATCTCAGTGTGCAGGTTTCCTCACAATGTTTTCCTTCACCGTCAGAGCAGTCTGTAAATGTACGCAAGTTTTTCGAAAAAAACGAAAAACTCGTACATGGCAATGCCTGGTTTCGAACTCGGACCTCCCGCATGGGAGACCGACGTCCTAGCATTGATTTCTTAAAAAAAAGGCAAGAATTAAAAAAATATATATACTAGAAACTGACCCAACTGAAGTCGGGAACCAATAAAATAACACAAAAGAGCCTGTACCGTCGGTTTCTTTTTTTCGGTACCTACTTACATAAAACCTTATATGATGATACTTACCTTTGATGATGTCAATACTGAATTCTTATCTTTGTGTTGGATTTTCTTATAATAAAACTTATTTTAAAACATTTTTATCTTTGGTCATTTTTTGTATAAACCTTTTGTACAACCCTATAGAAAGCATAGGTAGTAATTACAGGCATACCGTAACTAAAGCTACACGAACATTTCGCAGCACAACACAGGCAATCAATTCCACCCCGATTGCTACTCAAACCTAGTGGGAACCCAATGGGAGGCACTAAAATCACCAGAACAAAAGTTTTAACTACCGACACCGGTCGGTCTATATCGCATAGCGCTTTATTGTAAATTCTGGGTGCAGTTTTTACCCGACCGACAACCCCGAAGCAAAAGGAGAGGTATGATTTTGGATGTCTATGTATGTTTATTTTGAGTTTTGAACTAGAGTCCCCCCGACTCCAGTTCGCCCCTCTGTATAAAAACTCAGACGTAAGTAAAAAGAAATTGTACCTTCTCTTGCCCTGACAATCTGTATAAAGTGAATAATTAGATATCTAAGCTTGTTAGGTCTGTTATTATCAGGGGCTCCCGACTCCTGCTCATATTTCAGAATTTATTGACGTAGCCATATTTAGTAGTAAGTCAATTTAAGGCAGAACTATCTTTTCTCAAATCAGTTTCGCAAAAGGAATAGAACAGAGTGTCGATATTCCAACTAGGTTATAATCAAATAAGCACTGAAAAGATATCGTTTTGGTTATCGTTTGGTTCTTCGGTTCAATTTCTCATCAACCTAATAGAAAGAGAGAAAGAAAAGAAATGAAAGAAAAGAAAGAAAGAAAAGAAAGAAAGAAAGAAAAGAAAGAAAGAAAAGAAAGAAAGAAAAGAAAGAAAGAAAGAAAAGAAAGAAAGAAAAGAAAGAAAGAAAAGAAAAGAAAGAAAGAAAAGAAAGAAAGAAAAGAAAAGAAAGAAAGAAAAGAAAGAAAGAAAAGAAAAGAAAAGAAAAGAAAAGAAAAGAAAGAAAGAAAATAAAGAAATGAAAGAAAAGAAAGAAAGAAAAGAAAGAAAGAAAGAAAAGAAAGAAAGAAAAGAAAGAAAGAAAAGAAAGAAAGAAAAGAAAGAAAGAAAAGAAAGAAAGAAAAAGAAAGAAAGAAAGAAAAGAAAGAAAAGAAAGAAAGAAAGAAAAGAAAGAAAGAAAAGAAAGAAAGAAAAGAAAGAAAGAAAAGAAAGAAAGAAAAGAAAGAAAGAAAAGAAAGAAAGAAAAGAAAGAAAGAAAAAGAAAGAAAGAAAGAAAAGAAAGAAAAGAAAGAAAGAAAGAAAAGAAAGAAAGAAAAGAAAGAAAGAAAAGAAAGAAAGAAAAGAAAGAAAGAAAAGAAAGAAAGAAAAGAAAAGAAAGAAAAGAAAAGAAAGAAAGAAAAGAAAAGAAAGAAAGAAAAGAAAGAAAGAAAAGAAAAGAAAGAAAGAAAAGAAAGAAAGAAAAGAAAGAAAGAAAAGAAAGAAAGAAAAGAAAGAAAGAAAAGAAAGAAAGAAAAGAAAGAAAGAAAAGAAAGAAAAGAAAGAAAGAAAAGAAAGAAAGAAAAGAAAGAAAAGAAAGAAAAGAAAGAAAGAAAAGAAAGAAAGAAAAGAAAAGAAAGAAAGAAAAGAAAAGAAAGAAAGAAAAGAAAGAAAGAAAAGAAAAGAAAGAAAGAAAGAAAGAAAAGAAAGAAAGAAAAGAAAAGAAAGAAAGAAAAGAAAGAAAGAAAAGAAAAGAAAAGAAAGAAAGAAAAGAAAGAAAGAAAAGAAAGAAAGAAAAGAAAAGAAAGAAAAGAAAAGAAAGAAAGAAAAAGAAAAATGTTTGTCAGTCTTATCTAGGGGACGTTTGTGTAATTAAAGCTGTAACTTATTTATATTAATTATTGCATATATGTACATAATTAGCTTTAATATTATAAATATATATTAAATAAATATACCTAGTTATATAAATGTATATATTAATATATTTTATAAATTTATAATAGACTTAATAATTAATAATCTTTTAAATAATACATATGATCTTTTAAATTTAAGTTGTAATTCTTTTAATTCTGTTTCTGTTTCTTTTAATTCTGGAATGTAATGTTAAATTGACACATAACAATGTAAAGTGGTTAGTGTGTGTATGTAATCTCCACGACACAGGCAACGCCTAGTGTGTGTAGTTTAATGTGAAATGTTAATTAATAATTTGTAAACGAATACATTTTGTCAAAATTTCAAATTTTAAAGAAAGAAAGAAATATACATAAACACAAACAAACAAACAAACAATTTACAGTATTTTCAACAGTATACACATACAAACAATTAGGTACAGAAGATAAAAATAATATTAAACAAATATTTTATAAAAATAAATAAACAAAAGTAATCAAGTTTGATGAAGGTGGTGTGCAGCACCGGAAAAAGGGGTCTGCCTCAGTCTGTTGCCGTAGCGCTTTTAGCACTGCGGCGCTGATTTTCAGGCATCCCCTGTGTGGTAGGCTAATAGTCACTGCTCCTATTTTATTCTTTGGTGAGAGTTTAGGTTAGTTTTTTCCACTGTCCTAAAAAGTCCACTTCACAAAATGTCCACTTCCCGAAATATTTACGAAAGTCCAAAGAAAGTGGATGATGTTTACGTTACATAAGCAGTTAATTTTTCGAATTTTTTTGAACCGAAGATCGGGCCCAATGGCGCGCTCTGGGAGAGGCCTATGTCCAGCAGTGGACTAGAGTAGGCTGCTGATGATGATGATTTTTTTTTTCAAAAGGAACTTCTGGCCCCGATTAGGTAAAATAATCGAGCCGTTCTATTTGGCCATAAGTACCTACCTACTTAAATCTACAAACAGAACATCCCAAACAAATAAAGTATCCATTTAACATGTTAGATACCGTAAAATCTCCGTAACCCCGCTTTTCAGTCGGAAAACACCCAGATAGATGACTGTATAAAAACCCGGGAGCTCCCTAAGGAGAAGAGAAGTTAATAGATTTCTGTAATTAACCCGTTCACTGGACCGGGTGATTGCCAGTCCCGGGATAAAAAGTGACAATTCGTTTGCCGGGATTTTGGGTTACACCTTTTTACGTATGGGACGACGGTAAGCCGCTCAGGGTTTTCGTGAAGGGCAAACCTTATCTGTAAGCGAATTCGGGGGCGTATTTAGTATTAGGCGGCGAAGACGGGGCGCAAATAATATGGCGATGGCGCCACCACTACTGATTAGTCTCTTTATAGCTCGACCACAAACGACGCGGCTGTGTCGTACAGCCTTAGGCGTAAAACATAAAGGGGGCGTGGCGCGCCTGTGGGGTCGTTGCACCGACAGGCGAGCCACACCACCTGTATGTTTTACGCCTAAGGCGTCGTACAGCGTTTGTGGTCAAGCTATAGTCATAAATTTGCGTCAAATCCTCGTAAAACATTTTTTTCAGACATGATTTCAATACCCATGTTTATGTTTGTCTATTTATTTTATTATAATTATAACTACACGACACGATTCGGTGATCCTCGACACGGGCTAGTCTGGTGAGGTCCTCCCACTCCCTAAGAGCTTGCAACGCTTCTACTTCAAACATATTACTATGTAATTTTAATGCTTATTATTTACTTAGTTTAGTTTTACGTACTTCTATTAACTTAACTTGTGTTTGAATAAATAAAAATAAATACAAAAACTGTTTCGGTCATTGCTGTGTGTGAAATAAACATATTTCTTACTTACTTACTTACTTTTTACTAACATACAATATTTATCACTGTAACTTGACCGACCGCTAAAATATCAAGATAAAGATTTGGTGTAGTTTAGATTGATCCTTAAAAGTTTTTAATCTCTCTTTATTATTGAATTTCAATTTTTAAAACCTTTCTTTTGGCATACAGTACGAGTGTGAGCAGTTTTAAACTAAGCAAAAATAACATGTATACGGTCAGGTAAGTAAATAAAGTGAAAAAATAATATCTACCTTTATGCAAAAAAATAATATTTGCCTTTGCCTTTAAGCCGTAACAAAGCAAATAATAAATATAACCGCGTGCTGGATAATCTAAAAGATAATCGCGCACGCGGTCATGAAATGATATCAATTATTATTTAATTATATGTATCACTTGTGGATGATCTCACCAATAAATAATATGAATATTAATGTCACCAAGTTAGATCAGATTTTAATCAGAGACTAATTGTCTAGCGTCCGGAAATCGTGACGGTACATATTGTAGCCCCAAGTACGCCCCTGAACAAATAAGAAAAATAAAGAAACCTAATCGAGATTGTTTCTCGGGTTGACGCGTTTTATCATATAAAAGAGGTGGAAACATTCAGTTTGATTCTAAAAAAGGTTTTTATTTTCAATGATGTAGGGATTTGCGCTTCTGCTTCGACTGGTATATACTTACTCGTACATATCTGTAGTTTCGACGTAGAGGTTTTTCGTTTATGTTAGGTGAATTTGTAACAAGGATTTTCTTATCTTTTGTTAGGGTTGGAGAGAATTCTCTGTTTGCACTATTCTGCACTGCCCTATGTGTTATATAGTACCGATTCAGGATTTAGCAAATTTTGAGGCGGATTTATTGCTTAAGGAGTTACCTCTCGCGCCACCTCTATCTCTACCTCTAAGTGGCGCCACTCCTGAAAATTTAAGGGTTGCCACTAAAGGCGTCAATTTAGGGATGGGTAAATAGAAAGAAATAGAAAGAAAGTAGTAGAAAGTAATTTGCCGTTGTTAACAATGCGAAAAAGTTATTATATTAGTAATAAATTATAATATTAGTTAATTAAGTAAGTAATTGTCAAAATTATCTTTTTAAATTACTCTGCCTTTTTACCTCCATCAATTGGTTTTCTAGTTATTAGATATGATTTATAGTTTGGTTAATAACTAAATTAAAAAATCAAGAAACCCCCGACGTACCATTGTGGAGATACCCTTACTTTTTCCTGGTCATCATCAGGTCCTCAAGGTTCCAGATGTGGCATGGTCACCATGGTCATAAATATTTGAGCTCAAACTCGAACCACCTAACTGTTACCGTTCCAGAGATCTCATCATACTCCAACATCCCAAGATACTCCAAGATCTTAGATCCATTTTGTATTTGGCATGGCTACGAACATTCAGCAGGTTAGACCTGCAGCGCCTGAAGGCGAGGGGACGATGAACCTGAACATTTCAGCACAAATACGAACCATCTAGCTATTACCGTTCCAGAGATCCCATCTGACATCAAAGATACTCCAAGATCTTCGAAACCACGAGTCCAATTTTTATCAGACCTAGCTAAGAACACTCTCAATAAAATTATCTATTATATTAAAAAAACTGGTCCAAATCGGATCATCCGTTGTCACGTTATGATGCCACAGACAAACACACAAACAGACAAACGTGTCAAACTTATAACACAGGGCGAGTTATAGTGTCGTCTCGATCGGTCTGAAATAAAAAAATCATTTCTCTTGAATTAAGGCATTTATCAAAAAAGTGGTCAGTAGAATTGTTCCACGAATGAAGAAGAATTTTTTAATAATATTTTAGTACCCTCATATTAAAACAGTAAGTAGAAAGCGAAAGTGGTGAAAGTGGCCACTTTTGACACATTCGCTTTTTACTTCTTATTGTTTCACTATGAGAATACAAAACTATTATTAATAAATTCTTCTTCATCCGGAGAACAATTTTATTCTACTGACCAATTTTTTGATAAATATATTAAGTCAGGAGATATTTTTTTCTGGAGTAGCGTAACCCCTTAAGTGAGAAAGTATGTACAAGTAAGTATATAGATACTTACCTAATTAGTTTCTGTCTAGATTATTCCACGACAAAACATATCTAAACATAGTTAAATAACGCTTAAAAAAATTAAAACCTTTGGTTTTTACAACCATAACGAATAAGAACGTTATCAAAGTAAAGTAAAAGTAAAGTACACTTTATGGCACAAATAGAAAACCACAAACAAAAGATAGAAAAGGAAATACTTACTTACTTACTCCGCTGGCGCAGCGACCCGAAGTGGATCTTGGCCTCTGATACCAAAGAGCGCCATCGCTCTCTCTCCTGCGCAGTCTCGAGCCAGTCAGGCGCCCGGAGCTCCCGCAGATCCTTCTCCACTTCATCGCGCCAGCGGTATCTGGGACGTCCGACCGGACGTCGTCCGTTAGGGCGTCCCACATACGCTCGTTTAACTGCCCGATCCTCCCCCATCCTAGTGATGTGTCCGAGCCATCGGAGTCGAGCCGCTTTCGTCTCTCCTATAATGTTCGGCTCGTTCACCATCTCTTCTATCTCCCTATTCTTTCTCATCCTCCACCCTCCATCTTCCTTCTTGGCTGGTCCCAGAATCTTCCTCAATATCCTCCTCTCGAAAAGGAAATAGTGAAGTACAATTTAGGCGGCCTTATCGTTAAGAGCGAAGAGATTTCCAGGCAACCTTCGGGCAGAGGAAATTATTTTGAGAAAGAGGTAGTAGGTGTGCAATCAATATTTAAAACGGTATATAAGAGAATTTTGTTTACCAATAATAACAAACTTATAAATAACAAGGTAAATAATTACGGATACTTATTAAGTACATAAAATAAATAGGCAGATATATATGTATACTTAAATAAATCATGATAAACATACATAAAATAATACAGACTACATAAACCGTTTGAACATTCACACACACATCTTAAAATTCGGAATCTTGGAACTTGGTTGGCATTTACGGTTTATAGCTAAATATAAAGGAGTGTTTTTTACTTACCTGTTTTCTTTGAACACTTTTCGAGATTAGCTTGACTTGAAACGGTTCGCAGACATTTTTTAATGGAAATGTGAACGAATGTTATTATTTTATAGATAAAATTCCAATAAAAATATGCAAAAAAATTCTTTTTCTAAGAAATATTTGAAGTATTTTGTTTATTGAAATATTTATGCCTTTGATATTTTGGATAAAACATTCTAAAGCTGTAAATCCAAAATTAAATCTGTGCCTATAAAATATAGTAAATCAATTTAAATCTAGTAATATAAAAAAAAGTAAGTATGTAAGTAATACGTTTATTTCACACACAGCAATGACCGAAACAGTAGGTAAACATCTAGTAGGTATTAATAATTAACCCTACCAGTAAAAAAGTAAGTACAACGAACATCTATAACCTAACCAGGAATATAAAAACCCTGTCAAGAGGAGCCGTTAGAAGTTTTATATTCGGAGTTCGCAATGAAAAAAAAACTTACCATTTAATTCTGCAATATGGCGAGGGTTTTCATATGCCTGGCCAGAGTATACTTACTAACCCCATGAACCCTACTATTTATTAGAATGACTTACAAATAGGTTTGTACACCATTTCTTGAACTCGTACATTGCATTACATTTACTCAGCATTGCTTGATCTGACGGATTTATTTAAAATTCCATGAACTTTATAGCGATCTCCATTCGTATGTATTGAACACATTTCAGAGCATCTTTGAGAAAATAATCTTACAGCGAGATCTTTGATCGTTTCGCGAGCCAAGAATATACAAAATTATTTGATTCTAACTTTAGCCGTTTATTGAAAGGACGGGATTATTGGTCTCTTTGAATTGCTTGTAGAAAACTTGTTATCGAGTTCTATATTTCGCTGGTTGCTTAGAAACGCTTAGATTCGGAGACTTGCCTATCTTTTCTTTACGCCCGTCGTTGAGTAACAGGATAAAATTTAACCTAACAAATATAATCGAAACAGTTTTTTGACGTATCGATAAATTGTCGAGGTTATTGACGTGAATATCTATCTAACAGAACTAAAAACATGAGAGTACCTAGGGCGACCCATTAATTTTTATACAAATAGAAAATAAAAGAAATATTACAAATGTTTATTTACAACTTTTCAAAGTATTCCCCTGCGGCATCACTGCGCTTATGCATTCGACTGAACCAGCTTTCAAAACATGTGAAAAACTGTTCTTGCGGAAGGTCGAAGAAAAGCCGTCTAAATTTCCTTCTCCGCAGATATTTCTTCAACGTGGGGAATAAATAGAAATCACATGGAGCCAAGTCAGGATGTGGTAGCAATTGCACGCCCGAATGGGTTAAAAAAGTCCATGGTTTTGGCGGCCGTGTGAGCAGGATTGTTGTCTTGGTGAAAAATTAGACTTTACTTAGAAGATTAGAGCAGACAAATCTCGCTATACCATTGGCTATTAACTTCTTTGATCTTCTAGTGGAATTACGGCTACAGGCCTACTAAGACGGAAAAAACGGCAACCATTTTTTTTGTAGACGCTTCGACCGCGAACAACCTTAGTGGGTAAATCGTCTTCTTCAAAGAGCCATTCTGTCGATTGCAGTTTCGTAAACTGAATATCCAAGATTCTTCGGAAATCAAGATGTACCTTGGTCGCCTGTTGTGAGCTACCTTCATCGAATTTATGTAGCATAAACTGGCACAAGTCTACACTTCGAACTTTCTGCTCTTCTGTGAGAGAGTGAGGTATCCATCGCGATTCCTAACTTTAAGATGGTCATGTAAAACATGTGTGGAAACTGCCTGTGATCCAATCTTCAGTTCATCCTGAATCTCGCGCTTGGTAATGTTGCGACATTCCTTTATTAGCCACTAGACCACGCTTAAACTCACGAACCAATTGGTGATGGTAGCAAGTGATGGTGGCAAGTGATGGAGTCAATTCCCCAAAAGCACTTATTAAGGCTTTACGTGATTCCTTCTATGTTAACCCTCGTTTAAAATCATAATAGATTATAGCACGAAATGCTTCCCACGTTCCTCCATCGTAGCGATTAAAAAGTGTCAGACATGTTTATTTAACAATTAATTAAAAAATAACTAAAGTTCGCCAGCCAGTGATATTTGGCCAAAGAGTTTGTTATAAAATTTTCCTCCAAGGGATAATAAAAGTAAAACAATGAGGTTGATAACAAGCTGTTGACTAACAATTTTTGGACCGCCCACGTACATTTTTTATGCGACCAGTTAGAATGATAGCAATTATTTCCATAAGTATAGCAACAGTGTTATGGAGATCGCTATGAAAAGTATTTTAGTTTCACGACGCACTCTAATATTACTAGTGGTCGGATTTTACTTTTTTTCCCATTTAAAGTGACCTCTGCTAGTGTACACACTGCAATTTGGCCAATGAACCAACGTCGAGATTATGGGAGATTCGTATGCATCAGGAATGCCTAGAGCCTTGCATTCCAAGTGCAATTGGATGTTAAGTTGCCGAATTCGCACCAACTGTAGTTTTTCACTCCCACGTCTTCACGGTCTTATATAAAGTTCACTTAACACGGACGATTTTTAGATAAAATACACTAGTTGATGACCACTGTAAACCGTTTTTAAACAATAAAATAGACCGAACACGCCATGAGAGCATGAACATTGGACATAACCTCGAAATTTACTTACCATCTTAAGATTAATTCTGCCTGTTACTCAGAGACATAAATTTTCTGACTATCGCCTCTCGAACTATTCCCACTGACTCATCATAGACTCGAACATCGACTTCTGTTTCAACTTACAGTCAATTTACTTCAGCATTCTTACTTTGAACACGTTTCACAGCAAGTTCGTGTAATAAAAAATATCCTGACTCGGTAGCGTCACAATTGCTCCGTGCCACCCTTTACGTGCCCCCAGTGTCCGATTGTTTCTTCCTTGAATTACATTGGGCCCAGACACGGACCTAGGGGAAGACCCCTTTATATTCACTGCTACTGTTTACAAAAGATAATATTAGAAATTACATTTTGCTTGGTACTATGAAAACTTAGGTTAGATCAGTTTTTCTGTTACCTATAGTTTGTAAGACGGTGGTCCTCGCATTGTGCCTTGTCTATGAATAATAACTTTAGAGTTTTTTTCAGATTTAATAAATTTTAATTTTTTCCACAACCTTTAAAAATTCCAACATAAAACAGAGCATAGGAAATCAGAAGGAAAATTTTGTAAAACTTCGCAATAAATATTTTTTCTGGAAATCGAATTGATCTCTGAAATAAACCACAGAAATTGCAAAAATATCTTCTGATAAATAAATCTTGGTCAAAATTTTTATTTGCATTTATTTCATTTGTTTTTTTAACTAGGACCGGGGGGTCATCACCTGAAACGCCTAAATGCCGGACTGTTATCGTCCTTTTCTGTCATTTTAATAAAAAAAAACTCCTTTGTTGTTACGAGTATTTACTCTTCATAATAGAAAGGGGTCGCTTTGTGTTATGATGAAGAAAAGGGAAACAGTGATAATAATGGACGTGGTTTGTCGTGAAATGAAAAACCACTAATTTAACTGAAAAAGTGAAATTTGAACATTTTTTTAACCGAAATTTATTATATAAGTACGTATTTGTTGTTCTAACTACTGTTATACCTCTATAAAGCAGGTTCCAGGTCTGTTCTATGACGGTCGGTTTGGTCCACATTAGACCTTAGTCTCGCCTGTCGGTAAAGCCTAGTTTACACGTAGTAAGTTGTTAAGTAATTAACTAAATTTTACCGAAATTTCAAGTTAATTTAAACGTGTAAACAAGTTGCAAGTTAACGATTAAGTGGTTTAGTTGCAAGTAGAATAGGATCGAGTCTATTTGGGATAAGGGGTGAAATGAAAAACAGCGCTGCATAATTGGTACCCGATTATGTCAGCTTTTGCTGACTTTCCCCCCTTTTGCCAAATATACATATAGATTGATAAGTAAGTAAGATTGGTGGCGAGTTTATCATGCAACATGAGCCTAACATGTAATAGTTACACATATGTTTTCGGTTTAGTAACCCCACCCCCTTCCTCCCTCGTACCACCCCGCGGCCATGGCCTTGCTACTTGATGCGTCTGGACGGTACAATTGAGTAAAGGTCTTAAGTTCACTGTGGTTTTTACTAAAAACTTTACTACATTATGTGTAAACGCTCGAGTACTTCAAATTTAGTTAAAGTTTACTTGATTATTTAAACACTTAACACGTGTAAACCAGCCATTAACGATGAGGAGGTTGACGATGGGTTTAGTAAATGCCTATTCCTATGCCTATATGTATAAGTAATAAATATTATTATAGTTAATACAGAATAAACATCAATTATTATTATACATTATATAATTTTATACTGTTAGTTACACCGAATCCACACTCTATGAGTTCATCAAATTCATCTTTGTTCTGTGAATTCATCCATCAGTTTTCCTCCCCAAACCCCACATTTATTATTTTGATGACGCCACAAACTTTCGCTGTTTCGAATATGCTTCTTGCTTATAAAAAATACATGGAGGTCGGATGAAGGAGTTTCGGCTTATTGGAAACATATTCATATCAAATTCTCACCCCTATATTACCGATGTCGGAGTCACAATTCAAGTGGTACGTGCTCCTACCATATTTTCCTCCTCAGTTCCTCCCTTCTGTTATAACACACTCTGGTTCCCTCTATGTCACGTTCCGTGTTATAGGGCCTGTTCTTTCAACCATTTTCTGTAGATTTTCTTACACATTATCAGATGTTAGAGAAAACCTCTGATAATGTGTGATAAAGATCAAGTGGCCATGCTAAGTTAATAACTCTGTAAGTAAAGTTATGTATTAAAATCACGTCTACCGTACACACTGTTAATTACAATAAGTTTATTCTGTATTTCCCTAAGCAAAGTGGATTGTATCCTTTTTTAGTGAAATAAATGGCTTAAACCGTTAACCGTAAATAACTAAATGTAAACAAACCGACGTGACAAAATCAGTTATACTAAACATTTTCCTTCAAAATAACAAAAACAACAAAGAAAAATCATGGAAAATGGATGGGTTAGTGATTTTAGGGCTAAGTACCTGTGCTGGGATAGTTCTTCTGCCTCGATCTTGCTGATTAACTTCATCACACATGATACGAAAGGCGCTGGGTCTCGTATTATTTTCACTGTCTTCTTCGAAGTAACGAGCACTATGGTCGATCCTTGCAATGAAATTAACAATTCAACGCACCACAATGAATGAGCCTGCTCGAATCTATCACCTTTATCTATCCCGATGGTTAGCAGGGAGAAAACTCGAAACGAGTTATGCTACACCATTTATACATATTTTATTTTTTCGTTTATTAAGTATTTTTTGTATTTTGTTTTATATGTGTGTAATAATAAGTATTATAGTATTTTAAACATAAATTCACAGATAAGCGTCCATCTTGTAAGCAGGCAGGTAGCCGCCGACAAAATATGAAATCACTTGTTACATAGACTAAGGCGGCAACACCTGCACTCTTTCATTTGACTGCATTGTATTACGTTCCAATGTTCGCAGACCCTTGCCTTTTTGGGTGTTTTATTGTAGCCATTTCCACTACATTATGAAAAATAAATATTTCAATAATATTAGCGACATTTAAAGTTAAAATTGAATTTAAGATTTTTTGAAATAAGTTTCGATATTTATTCCATCAAACATAATTAAATTTACAAAAAGTACTTAATTACTACATAATTTAAAAGTGTATACAACTAGTGTGTACTATTAAATACCTTGATTGGCATGTCACGTGGGTTTGTTTACATTTAGTTAATTACCTTTTATTTTAAACATAAAGATTCATTTGCTTGGTATTTATATTATTTTTACAGCTGTTTATTTACTACATTATTAAGGAACTTTCCTTTGCATATATTTACGTAATTGGTCATTTTAGGTATTGGACATTTTGCATAGTGGACGTTCTGCGTGTATATCAATATAAAGAAAATACGTAAATTACAATTACGTTCATACTTATCATAACAAATACCTCCTTTAATCTTTTATAGAATCAACCACCCCCTAATTTTGGATGTATGAACTCGCAAAAAGTTTTTTCTCGCCCACATGCAAAAAGCTTTCTGGTTGAAAATATTTCAAAATTCGACACAGGTGGCAACACGCCTTTGGCGGTGATTTTTAGTATGTGAATTGTCAACTAAGCCATCGTATTATTTCCATAGTACTGTCGTGGACAAAACTCAATGCCAATAAAGATATACTCTTATGTACGAGGACAAAAATCGTCTCGAGGTTATGTTGAACTTTCATACTGTCATGGCGTGTTCGGCCTATTTTATGTTTCAAAACGGTTTACAGTGGTCGTTTTTTCATGAAACTAATGTATTTTACCTAAAAATCGCCCGTGATAAGTGATTGTTATATACATATACATTGAAATTGGAGTGTAAAACTGCAGATTATGGTGTGAATTCGGCAACCTAACCTCCAATTGCACTTGGAATACAAGGAACTAGGCATTCCTGATGCATACGACTCTCCCATAATCTCAACGTTGGTTAACTGTTTTTTTTCAAAACAGACGACAAAACGTTCGAGTGATTTTCAAGATTCTAAAACGGTCATTGGCTAAATTGCAGTGTTACACTAGCAGAGGCTATAAATAAACAAACAAAAAAAATTCGTCGTCTCTATTTTTATTACATTCTGAAGATAATCCTCTGTTAAAAAGAACTAATTGGTTAATACCCAAGACAATATGTTAGTTGAAGACAAAGGATCTCTGTCAAGCAAGGTACAAACTGAAATACGTCACGTACAAACTTCTTCAAATGTCAATTATTGTGAATAGGAATCGTTCCTCTGCTGGACTAGTCAAAGCAATTGTGTATCTATCTACAGCTCACATCACGTCCTAAGGGAACAGTTGTTTCGAATGTTTGCTCGTAAAACTTGTACGTACACGGAAAGCGCCCGAGAATTTTTACTTTTCCTCCTTCAAAGAATTATTTTACGGTACGACTGATAAACTACGCTTTTATTCGTTGTCCGAATTCCCTTTCCAATAGGAAGATGTTCACAAGAAGTTGGTTGACGGAGTAAGCGCTAAATCCTTAGATTCGATCCAATTTCTTTGTGAAAATTTACGACTTGTATCTGTTTCCAAAGTTACAAGGCTTCCCGAAAAAACGGGAGTGTTTTATCAGCAATTTGCTTGTCTAGACTTTGCTAGCTTAGCTACTTTCTCTGAGTAGATAAACTTCATTCAATTCTCCGCTTTTCACATCCTCGGTATCAAAATTGTTATATTGATTATCCAGGTTGATATTTTACGGTTGCCGTTATGTAAAATAAACAGGGCCAAATTCAGCCAGTAATCTTAATCTGATAGCTGGATTGCTGGTAGGAAAAGATAAATAAACATGATCTTTTACTACATTATTAAAATGAACGTGTCATAAAAAATATAGAGAGATTTTATATTTTAAGGACTCGATCAGATTTTCAGGCAAGATTTAAAAAATGGTTTAAAGGAATATACACAGAGTTTAAAATCCTTTATATAACAAGGGATAAATTGATGAAGCTAACACTAAGGAAAAGACAAAGCTGAGAAGCAATTTTCAAGAAATATTTCCACTAACAACGACGCGTTAGGAAGCTGTTTCCATTCTACGATATCATAAGGGACCAGTATTTTCATTTACAATTTGTATTTATAGTGGACGACTATTAAACACCAAAGCATTATCGATATTCCGTATTCCGTTCAGCTATCGCCAGCAACCTTCTAATGTTACGAAACGACGTTTCCAAGCTCCGGTGTACAATGCAGGAGATCGGAAAACAACGGACATTCCAGCTCCGTAGTAAAACAGTAGATGAGGCCACTATATTATTTGAATGTTTTAACAACATTTGGTATACTGAGTAAGACCTAAAGATATTATTTATAAGATCATAATTAGATCATAATTAGCTAGTACATAATTAGCTTTAATATTATAAATATATATTAAATAAATATACCTAGTTATATAAATGTATATTTTAATATATTTTATATATTTATAATAGTCTTAATAATTAATAATCTTTTAAATAATACATATACATATGATCTTTTAAATTTAAGTTGTAATTTTTCTTTTAATTCTGGAATGTAATGTTAAATTGACACATAACAATGTAAAGTGGTCAATATGTGTATCCATGTAATCTCTACCATACAGGCAACGCCTAGTGTGGAGGTTATTGTTTAATGTTAAATGTTAATTAATAATTTGTAAACGAATATTTTTTTCAATTTTTCAATCAGAAATCAATTTTATTATTTGTCATTTCGTATTTTTTTTCTTTAAGAGGTTAAGTGTTATACAGTTGGAGGAGAAACAATTTTTCATAGTGTTCTAGTGTGAAATTGATTCTTCTTGAATCTTAAAACATCACTTTTATATGTAAGCTTCGTTTAGTATCCAGATACAGTATCTACAACAACTGTTTCTTACTGCGGAACTGGAATATCTGTCTTTTTCCAAACTTTAACTATAAGCCATACTTCCGTGACAATTCAACTAATTTCTACATACAAAATACCACATTAATTCTGTGCGCATTGTGTAGATATTGATTTGTATCTTAGTTTTAGTAGCTTAAAGTCAAAAAACTATATAATATTCGGTAGTCCTTCATTAGAGAAGCGTAGCTAGAGAATTCATATCTAAGTTCCAAGTAAAAAGGCGGTCCAAAGCCTTCAAAGCAAATTACTTGATAATAAATTAGACGTGGCTACGAAAAAGGGATGATTCGAAAAGACGTTGCTCCGTTCTAAAATTGAATTTCTGAACAACAGGCAATGGAAACGCGACCTTTGTCGGAAGTTGGTTGGAACAATCCAATTGCGCGAACGTCAAGACAAATGGCGTGATTAGCATCCACACGCCCCAAGCCTTTTAAATGGACGCAATATAAATGATCTGGTTAAGGAATAGTTGCCAAAGTGGTGCTGTTTTAGGTGATTGGTTGGTAATCTGTGGATTGACTGCATTGTTAACCTTAAGGCCTTGAAAATGATCACCTGAAATTGATTCACACACCCTCTCACCCCCCCCCCCCCCCCCTCACGCACACACCCCTCACACACACCCTCACATACACGCATACTTAACTGTTTAATTTAGCTTTGCCTTATGTTTTCTTAATTTATTTATCGGAAGAGACTGGCCCCCACAACACAGGGTATCCTAGTGTGGGAGCCAGGGAAATCTGACAAAATGTTAAAGATACTGTCTGCATCAATAATTTTTTTTATTTTTTTAAAATTTTTAACATCAATAGACTCCAACACTGTCAAATGGATTACAAATTGACTTTATGAAGGCACGGAGAGGTTCATATGAAAATAATGCCACTAGCGGTCAACGATGCAGGTTCTGATCGCCCCAACCATTATCGCACCCAGACTCAGAGCCTACTCCAAACTACCTCCAAACTTCAATTTCAAGATGGCACCCGATGAATGATGAATGAATGAACTATGAGCCTGTCTTAGATTTTAATTTTACCAAACAGTATATATAGTTTTCTCCTTAGTTTCTAGTCTTTAGTTTACTGCTTCTTATAGCCATTGGAGCATCTGTGGCACAGTGGCTAGGATGCCGGACTCCCATGCGGGAGGTCCGGGTTCGAAACCATGCAATGTCATGTACCAATGAGTTTTTCGGTT
This sequence comes from Hofmannophila pseudospretella, assembly GCA_947369225.1. Lineage (NCBI taxonomy): Eukaryota > Metazoa > Arthropoda > Insecta > Lepidoptera > Oecophoridae > Hofmannophila > Hofmannophila pseudospretella. Next base: position 12,517,295 of record OX376316.1, read on the forward strand.
TTTTCGAAAGGCTTACGTACATTTACCGACTGCTCTGACGGTGAAGGAAAACATCGTAAGGAAACCTGCACACTGAGATAACCAGTGTGTGAAATGGGGAAGGCAATGGCAAACCACCCCGTTAAATCTGCCACGAGAGTCGTTCTATGTGATTAATTCCTTAGAATGATCACGACCTCCAGCAATGAGGAACACGACTTAGAAGAGATATCCATCGCATGTTATACGAGTACCAACTCGACGCGAACCCGACACGAACTTAACTCAGAGCAAAGCATTGAAATGTGAGCTTTATATCGTATTACATACAGTAGGTTTTCAAAATTCAAAAGTAAAAGGTAAGCTTTATATGTAATACGATATATAGCTCACATTTCAATACAAAACCCAGGTGAAGCTGTAAAGGTCAATAGGACCAACATTAGTCAGTTCTAAAAAAAAATTCTTTGCTCTGAGTTGAGTTCGTGTCGTGTTCGCGTCGAGTCGCTGCAATGTGCCATGGCACATTCATGGAATACATAATATTATGAGCATATGAAAACATCGAATCGAATCAATTATTACTCATACTCATACCATTTATTGCTTTTCATGTGTTACAATTGGTCTTAAAAATGTATATTATCTGATCATACATGAAACCCTGAGTAGGGCACCGCAATATTAAATAAGAGATTATAATATATTATAATAGTAATAAATGCTAACGAGATAAATTAAATTAAATGTCATTATAAGTTATACATAATTGATTTTATAGTTAAGTATTGGTTTTATCATCAAAAAACTCCTGCAGTGAATAGAAACATTTGTTAAGAAGATACAACTTTAATCTTTTATTGAATATCGAGTCTTTTAATTCGATGTCGATGAATTTTGAAATTTTGTTATATATTTTTATTGACATAACGAACGGTCCAGAACTGTGTAGATTTAATTTTGATTTTGGCAGAGCAAGTCTTTTCTGGTAGCGAGTGTTAAATGGCGTACTGTAGGTCCTCTGCTTTTTTATACAAGTGTGTATGCTTCCTAACAAATTTACCTTAAGAATACCAAACACCTAAGCACAACTTCAAAGTGTGAAGTCTCGTCAGTGATAGGAAAAATCCTTTTGATATATTGGCTCGTTAGCCACACCATCTCCTTCTCCGGAGCCGGGATTGTTAATCGGGTCATTTGTCACGATCGCGCTTGGTATTCCCCGCGAACGGTTCGAATTTCGCGCCCGATGCCGATTCCTGCGGAAATCGCGGGTGGTGGTGAATGGTGAACGGTTCCTCGGTATATTAGTTTGCATCTCATTTGCAGGATTTAAATCACCTTTTCGCGACGAATCGGTTCACAGTACTCGATCGAGATTGTCATTATCTAGTCTGTCTAGTTTGTTTACGTTCAAATTGTGATCGTTTGTCGCTCTGTTATATCGCTGGCCTTTGCCTGATGGGATACAGGTAAATGCTCCTCCATGTGGGTCGAATGTGAAATGATGATTTACATAATGCTTCTGAAACTGAAGAAAAGCCTCAGACATAAAGGTTTTATGTCGATGTTTTTATTTACATCAATCATTAGAACTGTTAGTAAACGTAAATCTCTTAATTAGGCATGCCGAGTTCTAGAATTACTTTAAGCTTTGAATAGATTGAGCGTAAAGTTTTTAATTATAATTATTTTTGTTAAGACCCAGGGTAGTTTTACTGTCTTTGTTAATATTAAATTTTATAGTTTTCTTCTACTACTTAATGTAGGAGAAGTCTCGAGGAACATTCTCTGATCCTCTTTCGCAGAGCTGTCAGAAAAATTAGCTCGTCATTTTTGGACGATACACAAATCTAGACAGTAACTACGCTAACTAAGAGCATTCAAGTGTAAGTTTAGTATCAGTTTTGACCCTCTAGTTATACTTTTGTTTAAATATACGAGCGTAACAGCTCCTCGAAAGTTTATTTCCAACTTGTTTCATTGCACTGCACTGAAATTTTATCACGGAGTCTCATCTTATCTTTTGCGTTCATAGCTTCAGAAATAACAGTGACCTTTACGATAATGTTAATATTATTGTTTTATGCACTCCAGTCAACAACTCTTTTGCATTTCAAACTTTACATTTGAATACAACTTTGTATTTTGTTGCCATAGTGATTGAAAATAGTGTAGTTTAAAATAGTTTGTATTAAAATTTAAAAATATTTCTTCCTATTTCTTATAGCGTTTTCTGAAAGCTATTTAGTATCGTGACTGACTCTTTGTGCACACTTTTTATTGCAATCTGTGATTATTGAAAGATGTATAATTTCTCCAAAGACGCGCTACAATTTAGTGACGCTCGTTTGACAATAGATCTTTACGTACATTTATTGTCCTAAATTTTGTTATCTACCAATTACTTTAAGACTACCTTCATTACATAAATTAATAGGTTGGTATTTTCCAATGCAAACTAGTACTAAAATATTTTGCTCTTTAACTTTAAGTAAAATAATCTTTGTGACTATGCTTCATTTTCTAATTGGTTGACCACACGTACATCTATGAATATCTTATCTTATCTTATGATAGGGGGCCGGGAATAACACTCTTCGACCCTTGAGGATCTTTTGTGCCTGCCCCATTTACACACTGGTCATCCCAGTGTGCAAGTTTCCTCACGATGTTTTCCTTCACCGTTACAGTAGTCGGTAAATGTACGTACGTATGTTGCACGGTTTCGAACCCGGACCTCCCGCATGGCAGTCCGGTGTCCCAGCCACTGCGCCACCGACGCTCTACGAATATCTCACAAATAGGTAAAAAATAATGACTATCACTTGCCGTCAGGACCTAAACAGTCAACCTGATGGTAAGTGATGGTCACTATTTTTGACCCAGCGTTTATCTCTCGAGCCTGTTTATCAAAATTAAAGTGAGTGACACCACAATTCATAACTGCATTGTCAACAGGTCTCCGGCCACAGTCGAGTGTCAGAGCGGAGTCTCTAGACGCTGTAAAAGTGTCAGCGGTGTCAGGAGGCGACGCGACACTGCCTTGCGACATACATTTAGAGTCGCCAGACGTTCTACTCTTAGTCGTCTGGTATAAGGATGACACTCCTATTTACAGGTTAGTTTCAATTTCAATATTATTTTTGAAAAGTTATTTTACACAGAAATCGGACGTAGCGCCCTGAAGGGAGAATTTCAAAATTTTAGTTTTTTCTAATTTTAAGAAAATGGGATGAGTACATCTTTGTTTTAATTATTGACTGTCAAAAATTCCCTATAGTCCCGAAAAGGTGTTCAGTATCCATAACTGAACAAGTTTCACTATTACCAACTCTGAAATAGCGAATAAAAATTCAGCTCTTTCATACAAAAGCTTTCAGACTTCAGGGATGACCCCCATAGTGAATGTTGTTCAGTTACGGATACTGAACAGAACACGGGGGGTGTTCGGGAATATAGGTTTTTTTTATTACACCCTATAGAGAAATATGTAGATGTATAGAGTTGGTGCTCTGACTGTGAAGCCCCCGTGCCGGAAATAGGTACATACACAAAAAAAATCTTTATAACATGTGCATAATAGTGTACAATAAATTACCTCATGATATAAGGGTGTTAGAAGGTAGACTCTTTAAAACTGAATTGTTGAAATGGCTGCTTGAAAATTCTTTCTATAGCGTTAAGGAGTATAATGACCATTCACATTAGTATTAAAATTGGCTTTATTTTAATTTATATTTTATGTAGTTACCTGATATTTTGTACGCCTTTTGACATTAATCTATTTTTAAGATCTTTTACATTATTCTATACAATATTCTGACAAATAAAGTAATTTGATTTGAAGAATACATCGTGACGAAACCTACGCACTGAGATAACCATTGTGGGAAATGGGGAAGGCAATGTCAAGCAAGGCCCTACTCTGCTATGAGTGTCGTTCTGTGTGGTTATTTCCATGGAATGATCACGACCCTAATCAATGAAGAATACGACTAAGAAGATGGCTGATAACGATACGTCGGAAAAGTCAAGATAAGCATGAAACAAACAAAAAAAACGAATAGAAACCGACTCTACTGAAGTTGTCGACCAACAAAATAACATAAAAGAGCCGACTTCAGAAGAGTCGGATTTGATAAGAATTCAAATGAATGTCTTACGTTAGGTTAAGGGGGGTCATCCAAGAAAAAAAGTGTAACGAAAAATATGTACTTTCGAGAGCTTCGTGTGACGAAAGTTTAAGAATTAAAAAAGTAATACTTACACCATCGTAAAGATCGATCTGACGACATAAAAAAATATGCTACGTACGTAAAAATATATAGGTGACGAATCGCTGATGGAAGCTAGACTGCAAAGTCTGGAACATCGGCGCAAGGTTGCCTGTCTATCGGTATTTTATAGGATACATTTCGGAGAGTGCGCATCGGAATTGCACGACTTAATTCCAGCATCTCCATTCCGCCTTCGGACTACCAGACGCGGGGAGAGGTTCCATCCTTATGTTGTTGATATCCCATCTGCTCGTACGAAGCGATTTGCTTCTTCGTTCATTATGCGAACGGCTAAGGAATGGAACTGCCTGTCTGTATTTCAGGAAACCTACAACCTTGGGATCTTCAAGGCCAGTGTGAATAGGCATTTACTGGACCCGCATGCTCCATCGTCGACCTCATCATCGCTTACCATCAGGCGAGATCGAGATCAAATGCGGATTTAGTAGTAAATAAAAAAAAAAAACCTTCGAGGACCTTAGATGGAGTATGAAGCACTCCATCTAAGGTCCTCAAAGGTTAGCAGCGCATCAAAAACCACCGGGTATTTACGGTAGCTCTCATAGCTTCGAACCGAAACACAGCAAAGCAAGCTTTGTGGCAGAAATAGATTAAAGAGTGGTTAAGAAATAGGTACCACCCCAGGCTGACTCTGCACAGATACACCTTCAAATTTTAATTTAAAAAAAATTATTACAAATTCGCAGAAAAAATAACAACACAACAAGCACGTACAAGTATAATTCTGCAAAACACTTCATAGAACAATTCATAACAATGCAAACTATCCTTAGGTCCTTATTAAAACCTCAACACTAAGCTGGTTCTGCAAGTTTTCGCCGGGAAATATAAATTGCCCTCTGTATTCAACCACATTCTACACTTTTATTTTTCCACTTTTTCCCTCTATAATAAGCCTTGGTGGCGTGCGCTGGAACAACGACCCGCAAAGTTTTCCCCTACCATGTGCTTGGGGCAATAAAATTCAAGGTGAAACTTTTGTTGAGGGAAAAATGATACCTCTAACTATTCACAAGATGTTGTTGAACATAACTTCCGAATTGTGGTTTCAATAGGTTTTGAATGAAGCTATGTGAAAATGTATTTAGAATTCTGAAGAATAAAAAATTAAATAATAAAAATAAAAAAATAAAAATAAAATTCTGAAAAATAATAAATAAAATAATTAATAAAAAAAATTAAAAATTAAGAATAAAAAAAAAGAATTAAAAAAAAAGAATTAAATCAGTAGAGAGTTTAATATATACCAATAAAGGTTTCTCTTAGTAACTTCCTTCCTAACTAAATTCTAAGTAAAATCTTGTTGAATTTAACGTTCAACAAGATTTTACTTAGATTTTTTACAGTGTAGTGAGTTTTGATAACCAACACAGGTTTATGTTATTACGAGTATAATTTATGAAATATACTCGTACACTGATTTTAATAGTTTATTCAAAATAAAGTAATACTAAAATAACACTAAAATACGTACTTAAGCTAAAATTACAAAATACCTAACTATTTTACAAGTAAAAGACCTGGCCCAGGTCGCTCCCTGCAGGGAGTGTCCCGAGGTGGCTGGCGGCGTTGCCCGCTGTATAGCGAGGTTTATACGCTGAGCAAATTACACTTATATACTTATACAGCACAATTGATACTGAAAACATAGATTTTTCGAGTTCAGTCAATTATTTGCCACCAGAACCTTTTTTTAATTTTTGTATACCGCCAAACTGCTTAGCAGTTTATCGGCGGACTTAGTGCTCCCTTTTAAAATAATAGTAGTACACGTAGTGAGTACGCGTCAGCGTCACACACACACATCAACACATTATAGATCCCTAATATTAACTAACCTAATATATAATTCGCTACCTACTATTAACTAACACGCACCGACTTCTGCATAAAAATAAAAACCGGTCAGGTGCACTGCATTAATAATATTTAAAAGTAGCTGTTTTCATACTCCCATCCCTACTCATTGCCGGTTTAATACTCGGTAAATTCTCACTTTAAAACCATTCAAAATTCGAAACAAGTAATAGAGGCTGTGCTATGTATATCAGCTAAGATTCATGGCTAAATCGCGAGCTGACAATGTGTGCATATTTTATAAATCGCTCAGGCACACATCTGTTATGCATGACGCCCGCCATACGAGTGCCAAATTAGTTTGGGCACATACGTGGGGCATCCCAAACTGTTTGATCAGATTAAACGGGTTGGGTTGTGACGTGAAATATTTATTTTGTTGCTGTTTTTGTGTGTGTCGGTAGAAAAACATGAATGATGGGCTGTCTTCTTATCTCGTTTTTTTTCAGCCTAATGTGGGAACGGAGAGTAACAAATTCGCTGTGGAAAGTTGGCATCTTATGTTTTAGCGTTTTTGCCTTTAAAGAAACGTATTTTTAAAGTTCATTCAGTTTATATCATTATTATTATTGCAGAATGAAATGTGGCGATATAATATTATAACATTTTTATGATACTGCAGTCAATTCAAATGTCGATAATTAAAACAGGAACATGGAAAAGTCAGTTGCTTGCTTATCGTATGGTTAGGCTAGGTTAGGTTAGGGACCCATCTGTCTGCTGGACGAAGCGGGCAAACTGTTCGAGAGAATAGTCGCCCGTCGTCTCAGCGGACACCTGTCGACTGAGGGCCCCGACTTATCGGAAAACCAGTTTGGTTTCAGACGGGAGCGGTCGACAGTGGATGCAATCCTGCGAGTGCGCTCTCTGACGGGGCAGGCGATTGAGCGGGGAGGAATGGCATTGGCGATAAGTCTGGACATCGTCAATGCCTTCAACTCCTTGCCCTGGAGGGCGATCAGGGAGGCACTGGTCTATCACAATGTGCCTCCCTACCTGCACGGAATCGTCGGAGCGTACCTGAACAACAGGCGCATCCAATATGTGGGTCGGGACGAGAGAGTTCACGAGAGGGAGGTCAGCTGCGGGGTTCCACAGGGATCTGTGCTAGGCCCGTTGCTGTGGAACCTAGCTTATGATGCGGTCCTCCGGGTCAATCTCCCCATCGGAGTAAGTGTCGTCTGTTATGCAGACGACACTCTAGTGGTGGCCGAGGGGAGCTCCTTCGAGAGGACAACTCAACTCGCCGAGGTAGGGGTGTCTTGCGTCGTCGCAAAAATCCACGAGCTGGGCCTGCGGGTGGCGCCTCACAAGACTGAGGCGTTGTGGTTCCATAAGCTCCGAAGGGGAGTGGAGCCACCCAGCTCGTCGATTCGGGTGGGTGACGCGGAGGTCCAGGTTGGTCGGTACCTTAAGTACCTGGGTCTAACTCTGGACAGTCGCTGGAGCTTCGTGGAACACTTCGAGCGCCTGGTCCCCCGAATTCAGAAGGTAGCGGGTGCTATGCACAGACTGCTGCCGAATCTCGGGGGACCCCGGGAAGGAGTCCGCCGCCTCTATGCGGGGGTGGTACGATCGATGGCCCTCTACGGGGCGCCCGTCTGGGCGGAAAGACTGGCGCGTGAACCGCGCAGTAGAGCTAAGCTGAATGCTATTCAGCGCATGATGGCCATCAGGATCGTACGGGGATATCGCACGATATCCTTTGAGGCGGCGACTGTCCTGGCGCGATTCCCGCCTTTGGTCATTCTGGCGGACATGGACGCGAGGGTCTACCATGAGACCCGCGCCATCCGCCAGAGAGGCGGGATCGACCAGCACAGAGAGCTCGAAGTGTTCAAGAGGAGGGCGCGTCGACATGTGATCGAATTGTGGCATACGCGGCTCAACGAGCCGCGGAATGCACGCAAACGCACAATCGACGCGATCCTGCCAAGCTTTGAAGCTTGGCTCCGGCGGGAGGGAGGAAGCGTCACCTTCCGGCTGACTCAGGTACTCACCGGGCACGGGTGTTTCGGTGAGTACCTGAATCGAATCGGGCGCGAAGCGACGGCGCAATGCCACCACTGTGGAGGGGATCGGGACGACGCACAGCACACGCTCGAGGAGTGCCCTGCATGGGACTCCGAGCGGCGAGTCCTGGTCGACCGCATCGGGCGAGATCTCTGTCTGCCAGCAGTAGTAGCGGCTATGCTGGCGGACGACAGAGCCTGGAAGGCGGTGGTCTCCTTCTGTGAAACCGTTATGGTTAGGAAGGAGACCGCCGAGCGTGATCGGGAGAGGGCCGACCCCGCTCGGAGACGGAGACGCCGGCGCGCCGGTGACGCGCGTCGTGGTCCGTCAGCCCTGTAGTCTCGGGCGAAGAATAGAGCCACGGTAACTCCTGCCTGTCGTAAAAGGCGACTAAAAGGAGGGATCAGGGTCGCGGGCGGTCAAAGTGGGGGCTTTGACCATTCATTGGCGGGCGACCCTGGGGAAGGCAGCAACGTGCTATGGCCGCACGCTGCTGTGACGGGAGGAACCGGGAGGTGGAATGTACACCTCCCAGGAGGAGCCCAAGGCAAATGCTAGGAGGGCACCGGTGCGTTCCACTGGAGATCCCGGAGCCCTCCGATTAGCACGAGGCCGGCCATCGAGGGGGTTTTAGTGAGTGGAAATCTCACATAACCCAGTCTCTCCCCCAGGAGGCTGGGTATCTTTCGAAGATTTCCCCCCCGTTACCAAAAAAAAAAAAAAAAAAAAAAAAAAAAAAAAGGTTAGGTTAGGGAAGGCAGCAACGTGCTATGGCCGCACGCTGCTTTGACGGGAGGAACCGGGAGGTGGAATGTACACCTCCCAGGAGGAGCCCAAGGCAAATGCTAGGACCAGTGCGTTCCACTGGAGATCCCGGAGCTCCCCGATAAGCACGAGGCCGGCCATCGAGGGGGTTTTAGTGAGTAAAAAACTCACATAACCCCCCCCCCCCCCCGGGCTGGGTATCATTCAAAGACCCCCCCCCCCCGATACAAAAAAAAATATGGTTAGTGGTCAACCTATTTGTCAGAGTTGTTCAGGCCGCCCGTAGGCGTCTGACATGGCTTAACGACTGCTGACGAACGACAACAACCGGGACCGATTTCTTAACGTGCTCTCCGAAGCACGGAGGAGCTCAGATGAAATATGCCAGTAGCGGTCACCCATCCAGGTATCAACCGCGCCAACGTCGCTTAACCTGCACGATCACTTTCGGACCGTGCTCGCAACTAGGCTACGAGCTCCTCGAAGGGAAAAGTATGATGAGCGAAAAGAGATGAATTCTGCTAAATTTGATGCTTATAGTACCTATCTATAATATAAATAGAGAACATGAGAAGAAATTACTATCACTATTTCGAGCAGTTACTACTTCCAGAATCCAGTGGTAATGCCTCCCTTCCTACTGAACTGAAAGATATTGGAAAGAGATGAGGATTTCGTAAAATACTTCAAAAAATAAAAAAGTGAATCTTGTGTTATCAAACCCAACTCCAAACAGTTTTAACAGATATTTCTCAGCCAATAGGTATTGATAAATAAATAGAAAATTTGGAATGAAAAATAATCCCGTATAATATTCGTGCTGGCTGGTCCGATAACAGGTTTTTTTTTCTATTTATTTTGTGAGGTTCGAATTCTGCAAAAGACCGGCTTACGAGCAAGTAATTTTCCTGGAAAATACAATTGGCTGATATCTAAATCGAATTTTCTTCCTCCTGTGAGCTTGTTGTTATTTATTTAAATTTCTTTTGTAATTGTATGTATTTATTTGTGTATTCCTGCGCCTTATTATCTAAATACCTATATTTCGTTCGTTGCCCGTGACACAACCATACATAACCTAGTTAGAGAACCTCAAATCAATGTTATTCGTACTTATGTAAGTATTTGTATGTTATAATAATCTACCTTCACCGATTAAAAACACAAATTCTTTAAATGAATTTAAACTAAAATTAGCGCAGTTTGTTTTTTTGAAAGGTGGTTTGCTCCCGTCATCATAATACTGTACTACTAGCTTTTGTACCACATTTTTTGTGCGTTGCGTTCTACTAACTATATGTAATATACAGTGTTAGTGAATAGCGAACATGCATCTTTTTAAGTCTTTTTCACATGTAAGTGGCAATGTCTTTAGTGTGAATAAATATCTTTAAACCTAAACCTATGTTATTTTCTAGGACTGAAAAGAAATACTTTTTGAATAATTGGCAATTGTTCAATATTTTACTAAAATATGTTTATTAATAAATTATTTTCTTATCTTATCTTATGATAGGGGGCCGGGAATAACCCATCAGCGGCACTTGAACCCTTGAGGATCGTAAGCCAGCCCCATTTTACACACTGGTCATCTCAGTGTGCAGGTTTCCTCACGATGTATTCCTTCACCGTTAAAGCAGTCGGTAAATGTACGTAAGTCTTCGAAAAATACGAAAAACTCATTGGTACATGGCACTGCATGGTTTCGAACCCGGACCTCCCGCCTGCGAGTCCACTGTGCCACCGACGCACTTAATCTGATATACCTATCATCGCAATTTATGTAGACTCTAAAACTTTGGCTACAGAAGCTTTGTGTTCCTTACAAAGACGATGTAGATACTTACTACTGATTTACCAAGCTAGTAATTGTAAAATTCATAATAGATACCTACATCAAAGCATTATTATCCAACCAAGAGAGAAATATTCCTTTCTACTATTTCCTTTTACTATAGGTACTTTATTTTATTCTAAGTCTTTTCATTCAATTTTGTCGGCAAAATATCCTGGCATTGCCCTCTGCTGCCTGCATATTGAATAGCAAAATGCTTTGAAAATAATAAAAGAAACTATCGAATAACTGTTTCCTGTGAAAATGCTCGTAGGAGTAGAAGATTATTTTCTATTCAGCACGCCTCTGTGACGGATTATGACGAAGTTATGTAGGTGCCTACTGGCTATTGCTATTCTGGGCTTGCATCGATATTGATTGATGATGCTTGTACGGAGGTAGCTAAGCTATTTACGAACGAATCAATCGATATCACGAACTAGTTGAGATCAAAATTTGAAATCATACAACTTTTAGTCGTCTTTAAAAACAAATTAGGTGGGTAGGTACGTGACTGTATCTATATTTCGTAATAATAGTATTCCTATTCTCGGCTGCGCTTCGTTTTACAATCTAGCACTCGTGTTAAAATAGCTATCATTAGACAGCAGTTGCATAAACGACTATTTTCTTCAACTTTTACGGAAAAACTATTACCTATATTCCATTCATTATGATAGCATTGCTCCTTGGAGCCGGATAGATATAATTAAGAAACTTGTAGCTGTTTATTATCGTATACGTTATGGAGTTGATGTATTGCCTCCTCTACACTGTAATAAGCGGGTCGGTTATGAAATATTTATGAGTCGTTACGTTTTCAGTCCAAGCATCAGGCACTTTCACGCGAATTTCCAAGGTGACTCTTGAAGGTAATAAATGAGAAAGGCGGGGCGAGGTAATTATTATGCTTCAATGTCGGCGACGTATGAATTGTTCCGCTAATATTTCGTGTAATTGGTTATTTGGATTTCGTGGAAGCAATTAGAAAATGGAATCCAGAATGGATTTTTTGCTTGATTTGGCTCTTGTGTTACTTATTTGTTGAACCTTTTGGGAATTATTAAGATCACCATAGCCACATATTTTTCTTATTACACTTTTTTTTATTACACACTTTTATTGTTATGTCCCGTTTCATTAATAAAATTTAATGTTTTCAAATGTTAGTGTATGTATTCATTATGTTAATTAATGTTTTGAATAGAAGTATTTTCTTTTATTTATAAAAGAATATAGTAGTTTTAGTTTCAAATTTAACGTTGTTATCGGCTATCTGTAATTTTTTTTATGATTTTGTAGTCTTGCCACACATCTATTTAATCGATAATTTTGAAAATAAAATCCGTATTTTTTATACTGGCCTTATTTGATGTTTACGGAATGGAAGAAAATATAGTACTAGTGCCCAAAAAAAGTCCTGTAAATTGTAGTAAGAAAATACTATAACAATTCAGACAACTTTGGAAAAACTTAATTCCAATTTTTGATGACGTTTCAAAAAATCCACTCATAAGCAATTAATCTAAAATTCTACTTTATTTTCGTTATTTTCACGTACAGAACTCGAGACAGAATTTAAAATCGAACTTTATCACATTTATGTCACTGTTGGGTTATTATATTACATTATTAAGTATTAGAAATAACTTATTACAGTATTGTGTATGATTAATTGTTAAGAGTCACGTTACCTTGTTTACACAACGGACCATAACGAAAAAACACAATTATTTTTACACATTTTGACTCTACGCTTGTTTATAAAAAGTCGATTGCATGAAACGTCCTAAAATTTAACCACAATTAATACATAACTGTGTAAGTGTGATATTAATGACTCTGTTTAATTGTAGTTCTTATTAATGTATTTTTAATTTATTGACATACTGTTGTTTGTAATTAGTTGGACATTGTTTAAATTCTGTAATTCCATATAATTTAATGTATTCTAATAGTATTGTATAGATATTATTGTATACAATTTTGTCTTGGGAATATCCTGTTATAAAATTTGAACGTCACTGCTCAAGAAAGAGAAGTTACTAAAGGTAGCCGGAATTATAAAGCAGCTTCTTGCAATTGGCCATAACTTTTCTATACCTACCTAATTAGGAATATAGAAAAGTGCGAGGTTCCGCATCTTATGTAAAGAAGTAATTCCTCTTAGAGAGTCCAATCTACATATAGCTTCAATTTAGTTCTATGATTTCTAAATAAGGTTTTTTATTCAATCCGTATGGAACATCAATATCCGATATAACATCATCATATATTTATTCCTGATCATCGTCAAATCCTCAACGTTCCAGATGTGGGAAGGCCACAATGTTCTTTATACATTTGAGCTCAAACTCGAACCACCTAACTGTTACCGTTCCAGAGATACAATCATACTTCAACATCCTAAGATACTCCAAGATCTTACAACCACTGATCCAATTTTCATCTGACATAGCTAAGAACATTCAACAAGTTAGACCTGCGGCGCCTGAAGGCGGGGGGACACTCCGGGCTACGCCCTACGCGGAGCTCGGCCTTCGGCTTCGCCATGGCTATCTTAAAATTCCTACCTCCACATAATTTACATTTATTTTTTTACCGCCATCTTTAATTATTTTTTCTCTTGTATTGTCACAGGATTACCTACAACTTTAGTTAGAGAAAACCCCATCTAAGTATTATAGTTTCGGCGGGCTTCTTATATAATCATCAAATTCTTTCAGTTTTATATTGTGAAATTGAAACTCGCTTACTTTTTCCTGGTTATACTCATACTCATACCATTTATTCCATTTATGATCAGATCCTTAAGGTTTCACATGTCTGAAACGCACCATGACCCGGAATATTTGTGCTCAAATTCGAACCATCTAGCTATTACCTTTCAGAGATCCTATCTGACATCAAAGATACTCCAAGATCTTGGAATCCACAGTCCAATTTTTATCAGACCTAGCTAAGAACACTCTCGACAATATTAAATAAAAAACAGGGTCCAAATCGGACCATCGATTGTTAAGTTATGATGCCACAGACAAACAGACCGACAGACAAACGTGTCATAAAAATGTTCTAGTACTTAACATAATCTTGATTTTTCAAAAAAAATGAGGATAATTTCATTTAATAGGAACAAGGGAAGATCCTACTAAATAAAATTTTAATTAAATTTTGTGCTATTTCACAGTAAATAAACTTAACATTATACTATAGAAACATTCACAAGTCCATGGTCCAATATAAACTCGTATTCCCCAAGGAGTGCCAAACCTATGTCACGCCGGGATACCTTTTCCATTTACTTACATCCTCATAACACAGAAAGGGAGCCATGATGACATGATCGTGCCACAAAATTGGATACGGATTCAGGATAATCCAGGATTAGTTACATTGTCTTTGTATCTTATCTGCCATGATTCAGAGAGGATATGTCGTTTCAACAGAAATTCAGTCTCATATTGGTTTTTCATCCCTTTTCGTCGAATATTGTTCACAGTTTTTAGAGTTTTTTATAGAAACTTGTTATTTTTCAAAGAAAAAAAATATTTTAGGTCAGTTTGACGTTGAGTGCTCTTAGATTATAATATACAGAGAAGACGATCTCAACGGCGAACATGCCTGAAACGACGAATAACTATAGAGGAAGCAAAAGGAGAGTGCCAAACAGAGGTGAGGAGAGAGTGAAAATTGCCAGGAAGTTTTCTCTTTTAGGTAGTTTTTTCGTTTTCCCTAAGGAAGTTTTTCGGAAAATTTCCAAAATTTCCAAAATTTGGAAGTTTTCAAAATATTTTACTTGTTACATAATTTATCTACTATGATAAAGTAAAAGACATTTCCGGAACTTTGTAAGGTTTCAAAATGTTTTACTTCTTACAGTATTTATCTGCTATGATAAAGTAATATCGTCTGATGAACGATGTTTTAACTCTATACGTGTTTTTTAATTTTCATAGTAAATAATTTCCATTCAATTTATAATGATTTTTATTCGGTCTAGAGAAAGGCAAAAGCAAGAATCTGATAATTCTCATAGATAAAATTAAATCTACACTGCACTGAAGGCCCATGCCCGTAAACATTTTGAAAACTTCCAAAGTTCCGGATGTTTTGGAAGTTTTTTCCAAAGTTTAAGGAAAGTTTCAGAAAACTTCCGGAATTTTCAACTCTAGTGCCAAGACAGAGATTAGTGGCGATCCGTTCTCTTTGTTTATCCCGCAAGGGACATAGCATGAAGGTATGTTTGTAAGTAGGGTACGTAATTCTAAATGTCCAATTGGTTGTTCACAGCTACGACGGTCGACCCCAGATCCTGACTCCCAACTGGGCGGACGAGATGTTGGGTGATCGAGCAAGTTGGCGCTCGGGGCCACAATCCGGCCTGTACATACGCGACGTGGTTCCGTCGGATCGGGCTCTGTACAGATGCAGGGTCGACTTCAAGGTTTCCCCAACGAGGAACCATAAAATTGTGCTCGATGTTATAGGTAAGTTCTGTATACGCATGTAACTATAAAACCAATAAATAATAAAAACTAATATAACTCAGTAACAGATTTAATGATGTTTGAATGTAAGTGTAAAAGTGATTGTTATAAAAATTTGAATGTAAGTGTAAAAGTGATTGTTATAAAAGTTTGAATGTAAGTGTAAAAGTGATTATTAAATAAATAATAAAAACTAATAAAACTCAGTAACAGAATGAATGATGTTTGAATGTAAGTGTAAAAGTGATTATTAATTATAGAAATAAGTGTAAAAGTGATAGTAATTAACTTTCGCAATTTTGCACAATTAATATGTACAATAAAATACCGCATTTATATTTAAATATGTAAGGGTACTTTAGGAAAACCTATAATTGGCTTATGTTTAGATTATTAAGTATGGTTAATTTGTTATAATAATAGCTGTTGGTTCTCTAAATAAATAAAATAAAAAAATTATAAGAATAATAAGCTATAATCTTACTCCATGCAAGTGCCTAGTTGGTATACATAGAAAAGTTACAATAGAAATACAAGAGTATAATAAATTATAATCCAATAATAGCGTCTACATCATAGTGAGGTATTTTTTCCTAAAGGATTTTCTCTGTAAAACTACATAATATACTAAGTAGATGAACACATTAGAAGAATGTCGGTATTGTTGCTTTCTCTTTATTTTCTTCCAAACATCATTATTTACTCCCAACCATATTTTGTTGTTCTCATGTACATTTTACTTTCAACATTTTTCTCAAGCTCGACGGAGATATGTACCTACCCTTCCCATACATAAATACGAACGTATCATCCGTCTTTATTTTACGTACCATAAAGATACAAGTCCTCATTTACTTTTACGCTACCATAAATTTTACAGTTAAGAACTGTTCTAAAGATATAGCAGACGATATTCGTCTTAGCAATATAGCTGTCACAGCAATATAGCATCTAGTCCGGGACGGTTTCATTTGAAATTTATAGTGGACTATTTCGAATTCGCATCTGAATGCAAACTTCCAAAGCTATCGTCGGAACATGCCTTAAATATGCAGCCAGCAATTTGTATTTATTACACCGTAGATAGTTATATTATTCGAGAAAATTTTAGTGAGTTCTTAAACGTTCCAGCGTTTGAATAATGTAACAACAATTGGTGTAAGCCTTGAATACCGTGCCGTGTATTGTTTCTGTGATTTAATGTTCACTCCTGTAATTCTATTTTGTATCTCACTAAGATTTTTGGGACTAATCACGAATACTTTTTAAAAGTGGCACTAATTAGGAATTTTGTCACTTTTGTCAAGTATTTAGAGGAGTAATCTGGATTAATCTGCTGCTTTGTCAGAAAATATATTTTTTTCAACACAGTCTCCACCACTCATAATGTTAATACGCGTAATAAGAACAAATTATATCACCCGATAAGAAGATTAAAAATGCAAATGGCAGCACTTATGGCAGTAAAAGTCTACAACCACCTCCCTGATAATTTGAAAAAAGTCCAAACTGAAACGCAATTTCAAAAGTATCTAAGGGACTTATTAACCTCCAAAAGCTACTATTCAGTTCGGGAATATTTTGAAGGTAAACATTTATAAATTACTATACGAAAAGAACTACTCTTACAAACTTGCTATACCGACAAGGTCAATCATGTTAGGACTAAATAATAGTACATAATAAATAACATCTGTATGTAACTCATGATTATGCATGAATAAATGAATTATGAAATATTATTAAATTTTGTTTGAAGAGTTTTTCTTCTCGAGATTTTAGAAAATTGACATAAAATGTTGCATTGAAAGAGGTTGAAGGAGGCCAACACGAAGACTCGAATCAGAAAATAAAGATACATAAATAAAGACAAAATGTATCTTCTCCACCAGGGGGATAGCTAGTAGGGACTAACTAGTGGAACAGACCTAAGTTGATACAAAACTACTGAACAAGAAATTAAAACTAGTATTCTACTAGAACAGTTAAATAGTAAATTTATGGTTCAAAATATTCAAATCTCTCTATTGCTTTCATTATTTAATTTTGTAGAAATATGATTAACATTAATTGAGCGACAATTAGTAAATATTGGGTTATCTAAATGATTATTATCGGTTTAGAAATCATTTTATTATCAAAATTAAACGAATTAATACTCGCCGAATCAACTTAACATGCTAAATTGCAAACGATTTAGGAATGCTATTAGTTGTTGAACTAATAATACACTTCCTATAATTTTGTAGTGTTGTCCTTGATGGCGTATTCTTATTATATAAATGTGTAAATTTTTATGTAGCTTTGAATAAAGAGTTTTCTATTCTATTCTAACCAGTAATTCAACTATTCTTGTAACAACTTAGATCATGTGATCAATATTTCAAACAAAATGAAGTACTCGTAAACCTAGCGCAAATATTCGATCTAAAATTTATATCCGGCCTAGAAACGAAGTCTATTCAAATAGCAACGGTTTATTGACATCTTGATTCTTGCCAGTCTGGAATCTTGGTATGCCACTAGGTACTCATAATATATTTATAAGGAAATCGGTAATGGGTATCTTATAAATAAGACATCTAAAGCTTTTATATTTGTATGCTTATGGCAAAAATATTAATAAAAGGTCTTTATTGTTATTTTTAATAGTGAAATTTATTGTTCTTTCCAATATAATAACAGCTTCATTTTTTTTTTTATTTACTTCTAAACCCGCATTTGACCTCAATCTCGCCTGATGGTAAGCGATGATGAGGTCGACGATGGAGCATGCGGGTCCAGTAAATGCCTATTCACTCTGGCCTTGAAGATCCCAAGGTTGTAGGTTCTAAAATACAATAGAGTAAAAAACTGCAGAGAAATTTAATACTTGAATTTGTTAGAAACCAAATTACTATTAGAATATTGATGTAGATTATTAATATAATATATTTAAATACAAATACAAATAACAATAAGAATAGTTTATTTGTGCGGTAAATAAAAAATAAAAAAAATATAATAATAAATTTATTATTATTATTTTTTTATTTTCTAAACAATTATTAACAATAGTTATTGTTGGTATGTTGTTTTTCTACAGGTTTTAGTCAACATGCCAACATTCACAACATATATTTTTTAAGAATATTTGACCTAAAGTTTAATTAATACAATCTGTGCTGTCCTTTCTTTTCAACAAGCAATCAAGGGTTTAATAAAATTTGTTGTAAAAAAAACAAAAAAGATATCAGAAAAGTAATTGATATTTATATAACATTACCTACCCGCTTACTAAAATATAAATTTCTTAACACAGTAGGTATATAACGCTGTTCTAAATCGTATATAACGTAAACAATACGGATATATCGACCCGTAACGTAAGTAAAACGACGAAGTAATTTCACACAATTTCATACTTCGACCGAGAAAGGTCTTCCCATATCTAAGTCTTTGTCGACATACACGGATGAAAACGTGACAATATTTAGATGCAGGGTCTTACAAAGCACGCTCAGAAATTTTGGTAACCTAAAATATAGATATTTTTTTATGTTCAGGACAAAATCAATGTTGTTAGTAACGTTGAAAATTATAACTGGTTTACATATTTACTAGTTACTTAGATGACAATGACAGTGAAACTTTAGTGTGTGACTCGTGGTCCCACCTACATTGTCCCACCATTACTCGTAGTCCCACTAGCTTAAAAATGTATGTTCGTGGTCCCACTGCATAGTGGGACTACCAGTAATAGTTGTAGATTACGGCTCGTGGTCCCACTCTCACACGTATGGAAATAGCTGTTAGTGTTGTTATGAAATATATAAATAAACAATAAACAGCGCTGTTGCTTGTCTCAGCATTATGCTGAGCTGGTGTATGTGGTGTGTGTGTGTGTTTGTATACTTCTGTATTGTGTTCTATATTCTGGTGTTTACAGTGCTAAATAAACATTTACAATTTCAATTTATATAAACAATCAACTCTATTTTTATTTCCAAGTGTAATGAAGTCCTTCAGATACTGGCCACTTTAGTCACAATTCACAAAATATTATAATAATATGTTGTCATACCTGTCAGTGTCCGGTGTCCTTTTTTCCTGTCCTGTCTCTCTTCACACCATTTTCTGTTATATTAATTAAATTATTGAGTTCCTAAAATATTGTGATATTGTTTATGGTCAAATTAGTGGGACAAAGAGCAACTGCATTTCGGCTGACTGATGATCCCACTAGACAGTGGCACCACGAGCTCATTATATCGAGATACTGAACCACTAGTGGGTCAAATTAGTGGGATCACGAGTCGTAACCTGAAACTTTCTATTTGAGGTTAAGTTAATTAAGTGAATAAAAAATTTAACAGTTCTGCAAAACAACAGGAGTCCCTTGATACATCTAAGTCTGGGTTTAATCATGGCATATTGCAAAATTGAGGTATATTGTGTCTGTTATAAAGCTTACATCGAATAAACCTAGATAGGCTAGACAGGCTATGTTATTGACTTGAATTTCGTGAATAAATTAGTTTGCATTAGTCTAGTACAATACGAACCAACTCTAACATTTGCTATCGTAAATTTCAACTTAGCTAATAGACTGGGCAAACAGTCCAACAGCCCTGTTTACCTTTTACGTCCTGTCTCTATGTTCTTTATATTATTCTTGGTAAGTAGTATATGTTAACTGTAAAATAGATAGACATGGAGTAATTACTATGTAGTTAGACTAATGGAGTTATTAGTTATTCAGGTTGACTAAACAATTACCCTTATAGGGATCGTGGATATTAGATATACTATTAGATATATATAGACAGGCTCCAATCCTAGTAGTAGTGATGGTTTTTAGCAAAATAGCCACATTTTGCGTTTTGGCCTACGTCCAGTTTGATCTTTATTGCCATAATAATTCTTTTAGTTAAATATTCATTATAAAACCTATAGGAATCACCTGCCTTATTACAAAGACTATAAGGTATATATTAATTCACTATTAACTACTTAGTTGAAATGTTCATAAGATTTACAATCATTCTTTAGTTACCTTCTAGAACATTATAAAGAATTACGAGTTTCTTTGTTTTGTCATTATCGTTCTTGCGTTTATTTTTCCTTATTTGAAGATTTCTGATTATTTGATGTCTTTGTGAATAATTCTGGATGATTCATATATTCAAGTTTAAATAAATACTCGTATATCGATATATGTATCTTTAATTGGTCCATCTCCATTCAAACTGAATATAATTTCTTCAAATTTGCAGAGCTAATCCTTAGGATCAAATAAGAGCGTCGGTGGCATAGTGGACAGGACACCGGACTCCCATGCGGGAGGTCCGTTTTCGAAACCGTGCAGTGCCATGTGTTTTTCGTATTTTTCGAAGACTTACGTACATTTACCGACTGCGCTAACGGTGAAGGAAAACATCGTGAGGAAACCTGCACACTGAGATGACCAGTGTGTAAAATGGGGTAGGCACAAAAGATCCTCAAGGGTCGAAGTGCCGCTGAGTTATTCCCGGCAACCTATCATAAGATAGGGTCAAATACAGGTCAAGTTCGTATTTCAGCCAGATCGATGTGAAACATTAATTCTAGGCTAGCCAATTGCTGAACAGACATTAAAAATCTATTTTTATATAAGTATTTTTAGAACCGTACAATGAAAAGTCCTAATTTTGTTTTGCCGGAGGTCTGTTTGTTGTTTATTTTAAGCTATAGAGTCGACTGAGGCAAAAAATCAATTAGATACTTTATTTTGAATTTTATCTTCTGAATTCCAAAGAAAATGATGATCTATATACGAATTTATTGAAAATTAGTTTTTTGCCCGTGATCCTTTTGTATGACCACGTCTCTAGAGGTTTTTTTATTGATCTGGCTGAAATAAGAATAAGAATAGTTTATTTGTGCGGTAAAATTACAAAGGATTCATATTGCATACACCTGTAGGAACTTTAGCATATGTTATATTAAACTAAATAAAATTAGTGAGAATCAGCAAGTTTACAATAAATGCTGACTTCCGAACTAGGAAGTTTCTGTATCTCAGAGGACAGCTCTCTTCTGTGACCATGTAACAGAACATGGGAAAATAAAAAACTGACAAAATTTGGAAGAAAGAAAAAAAAACAATAGTAAGGGGTAGTGGGAATGCATTGTGTGTGTGTGTGTGTGTGTGTGTGTGTGTGTGTGTGTGTGTGTGTGTGTTTGAGGGTGTGTACATAGATAAATAGATACGAATCGATTTGTATTTTGATCTGTATTTTACTCTGAAGATTATCTCTGCAAAATTGCAAGAATTTCTGTAGAGTTTGAAGGAGTATTATTACTATAATAAACTTCATAATTACAATGCGTTTTACATTTCCTCTCCTGAATTCCCTAGAAAATGGTGATCTACAATTTTATCGAAAAATCATGGACTTTACAAAACTTTTTACCAACGTTTATAAAGACGCTTGAATATTTTACAAGCTTTATTAAGTATTCTAGTAGTTGGTTTATACTCGCCTATATCCATGAACGAAACACTAAACTTTTATTCATTTTGTGTTAAAGTAAAAAATTGTACAATATTATGTTATGATGAGGCTCTATTCAGTAGAAAGTTTTCAAACTGTATTAAATTTTGTTATCTTGTACTTTATTACTATGACTTTGCTTAAAATTTCAAATTATTTACAATAGTTATTCAGAGTGAATGAAATTTTTTCTGTAAGTACACCATGTGTAAAAAGGTATATTTACCCCTTTCTGTAAGTACACCATGTGTGAAAAGATTTATTTATCCCTTTCTGTAAGTACACCATGTGTGAAAAGGTATATTTACCCCTTTCTGTAAGTACACCATGTGTGAAAAGGCATATTTACCCCTTTCTGTAAGTACACCATGTGTGAAAAGGTATATTTACCCCTTTCATCCTCTATTGTACTTCAACTGTTATTTATCGTTTCATACATACTAGCTGATTTGCTGATGGATTTCAGGATTTGTTCAAATGATCTGTTCCTAATACCTGAATACAAAATTGGATACAATTTGTAAAAACCTACTCGTACTTACTTCTTTAACTTCTGAAGAAATAATTCAGGGGCATGACGTTGTATTTCGTATATTCCTAATTATATTTAAATAAGGTTTTTATGATTTACACGAGAAAAATTACTCTCAATACTAATCTATTACCTTGTATGTACAAAATGAAATAGAACAGAGAGAGAGAGACAATAAGTAAAGATTTTTTGCGAAAATAAAAAAGTTGTAGATAAGTTGTTCTCTTTTTGAATACTGAACCTGTACAACAGCTGACCATGATTCTACCTATTAATCAACAAAAAAGGCAAAAAAATACTAAATACCATAACATCATCAGTAGAAAAACCGACCGCAATCACCAACTTCCGACTGAAAGGAGGCTATCTCGAAAAATCACAATAACCATGATAAGATTGCTTCGGGCCCAAAGTAATTTGTGTCCGGGACGTCTGCGAAGCCTTTTATTTTATTTTAGCAATATACGGCCGGAGAAAAAAGTTTAATGTAGGGTAACACGATTATGGAAGAGTCCCTTACGTGCGTGCCCTAAATTGTTTTTGCGGTACACCCAGTATAAGAGACAGTACTGTAACCATAGAATACTTACTTAATAAAATACTCCGCATAAACTACTTAAGTACTAATTATTTGTCGCAAATGACTTTGAAAAGGCAGTATTTAGCTTGAATCTCACCTGGAGGTAAGTGACGATGAGGTCGAAGATGCAGCACACAGGCTTAGTGAGTAAAGTACTGGGTCTTTTATAAACACTGCCGAAATACATCAACGCGGTAACGAAGATATTTGACGACAGACCTTGCATAGAATAGCATAGCGGTCGCTACCCGGGGGGACCCTGAAAGAAATTACCCGGGTTAGTTTCCTCGTACGACACGCTTGCACAGTACTGCCCTGTAAATCCAATACACTGTATGTTAAGATACAGTGTTTTGATTTAATAGCGCTTATTTGATTTCTAATTATCTGTTTAGTACCTTGGTATTGTAACTTTCGAGCTCTATGAGTCTGATACTGAGATAAGATAACAGACAATACACTGTATTTCTAACCATTACAAGGCTTAAAAATGAATATTTACGCGTTTATCTGAAACTCGATATTTTCAAGTTACAGTGTATTGGATTTAGTAGGAGTAGCGGTAAGGATATTCTAATCCAGCCCATACACGGAAAAATAAAATCCTGCCTGTAATGATTTTAACCACGAAGCATTTTGTTGAAACCCTTTATGTTGTGCATAGATTAATTAACTTGAAAGGATAAGAGATCGGGGTGGCATTAGATTTTTCAAGTTTTCCCTCATAATGTCAAATATGTTTGCATAAAAAATCTATGTCTGGCTATAATATTATTCATGACCGCAAAATAACGCCACATGGAATGGAGCGATAAAACTACTCAATTTCACCCCTAAAGTCTCTAACATAGTCTATCAAAAAAGGTTCAGTAGGTAATAGTAGTAGTTCCTTTTGAAGTGACAACTTCTTAAAAACCGGTAACACAGAACACAGAAGACATAACATATTGATAGCCTACTTTGGTTACTTTCATTCCTTCCTAACTTACGGCATAGACTTATGGGGTCGGAAGGCAGATAGGGACTGTCCGTTCATAATTCAGAAACGAGTAGTTCGAAGAATGGCACGTGTCCCCGAGGATACACCGGCTCGTGATCTATTCATTGAGTTTCAAATCGTCACTCTACCATCGCTCTACTTACTTGAGATAGGTAAATATGTCAGAAAAAGTCTAAGAAATGGGTTGGCAAGAGACTGACAAAAATGAGGTAGCAAGACCTTGAATTGATTGACAGTCGACTACTGAAGACCCACCTGTCCACGCACGTCGCTGGTCCGCGAATTTACAGCAAAATTCCAGCTCCTATCCGTGATTCTTCTCGGATAGGAGCTGGTATTTTGTTGTTAAAGAAGAAGAAAGAAGAAAAACACTTTATGCCACTAAAAAAATATATACATATTTAGTTCCCTCCAGAATACTATTGGCAATAGGCACCTAAAAAGAGAGCTACTATAACGTACAACAGTTTCATTTTTAAATTAAAAAATTGGTTGGTCCAAAAGGCCTGTTACTCTGTCAAGGAGTTCCTTGACGAATGGTACCTATGTATATTTTAAATACTGTAGACGTATATTTTGCAATACTTTTTTAAACTTTTTGACATTGTACTTACTTTAAGTAAGGAATTTTATAAATATTAATAGGGTAAAATATGTAAAATAATAATTATAATGTAATGAGAACAAAATTATCATGACATGCTAATATTGTAATACTTATTTCTAACTTGTTTTATTTTATAAGTGTGAAATGTACTAACTACTGTAATCTTTTTGACAATGTACTCGTATGTTCATTACTGAAATAAATGAATATGAATAACCGGGTGCCACTTTGAAAAGTTGACGCCGACATCATGCAGTGCCCGACACGCTGTGCATGTCCCTCGGTGACACTCGGAGACCAAGTGAGTGAGGTCAACGGGTGAGGTATCGTAGGATAGATAGATATATCTCTCACAGAGAGGGTTGGGGGTCCCCCCCCTCTCTATGAGAGATCATAGAGTTCATTATAATTATAACAGGTAAGTATTTGGTTAGACCACAGACATCGGATTATATATAAAAATGGCAATTTGTATTCGGTGCTACAACTTAGAGGTTAAAACACCAGACCAGATTCAGAGGGGGAGGCCCCCCACCCCTCTCTATGAGAGATGGCTTTAGATTATAACTAAAATATATAGATATTCAATCCGCTATAAGCAGCCATAGCTCGAAGACAAAATGAGTGTGTTTCTACGAGTGGCATATCAAAGGATAGAGAAAGATTGTCCGTTAGTGGAAAAAAAATCTGGTCTGGTGTTTTCACTTCAAACCTCTAAGTTGTAGCACCGAATACAAATTGCCAATTATTATTTTTTATATAATCCGATTTCTGTGGTCTAACCAAATACTTACCTGTTATAATTATAATGAGGTCTATGTATGAACGGTATCAGAATGCACGGTAAAGCCAAAATTAAATTTTAATACTCGTTATCATGAACACCCACAGGCTAAACGTAAAATTCGATGCCCTAGCGTACACTAACCATGAAAATGTTTGAAAAGGCTCTGTGCTACGACTATACTCGTATTGTACTAATCTTGCAAAACTATCTATAGTTTATGATTAGACTTAAATAATATACTGTTTCACGGTATTTTTAATTGTATTTTATTAATTACGACCGGTTTCGTTTACACATCTTCAGGTATTTGTTTATAATTATTTTCTTAACTACATGTAGGTAGATAAATACAACTT
Source organism: Hofmannophila pseudospretella (assembly GCA_947369225.1). Classification (NCBI taxonomy): domain Eukaryota; kingdom Metazoa; phylum Arthropoda; class Insecta; order Lepidoptera; family Oecophoridae; genus Hofmannophila; species Hofmannophila pseudospretella. The sequence goes on from OX376316.1 coordinate 12,542,911, forward strand.
TGCGTTTTGTTTTTGCAATTACTAACAAAATGTCAAGTTACGTTCCAAAACACATCAATTAAATTACCCTTACCTAATAACTCTTCTTCTTGTTTTGTGAATATAACTTTCGCTTTATTTAATAATCTGTCATAAAATTGTGTAAATTTTCTCTGTTCATATAATTGGTTATTAGTTATGTACGTAATTAAATTATTAATTTTTTTGATGTCTAAAATGTATTTTAGAAAAACCGTCAAACAAAAAACCCGTCAAACAAAAAAGACGACAACGTACCCGCGTACCACCGCTCAGAACAAGCTTTGCCCAACACCAGTACGGTTTCTTAGGCCCATTTCTTTATAGACGATGTCCATGATATTGCTAAATTTAGTAGGCACTCTTTAAAACAAATTCTTAAAATCCACCTGAATGAATTTAGCTACGATCAAACCGAGAAACTATTACGTCCACAACAATAATACTTCACTCATCTACAGCATGCACACATACACACTTTCACACTTACCCTCTCACACTTAAACATACACACCCTTACATAGACTCCCACCCCCAAACACACCCTCACACACACCCTTTCATTCCCCCTTACATACATTCACACGTCTTCGGGTATAAAATAATAATTAAAAAAATATATATATTATAATAAATTGTATTTTGTGACTATTATAGCTTGGTGTTCACTAGGGGGCGGTATTTGTCCCATGGATAGCTACCAAGTTGTCTATGGGATGAATGCTGGCCGTTATTGAATACCTTCTTTTTGGGAAAGCACTGTCTCCCAAGATACAGGTTCGCCTAGTTTGGGAGTCAGGATATTGTTTGATTTACTAATTTGTGATGTTTTCAATAAAGATTATTTAATTTAATTAATTTAATTTCCTGTATGATTTTTAAGTTTGACTCCATAATATTATACTTTGTTTTAGTGGATTATTCTCAGAATACCAGATTCTTAATACACATAATATTGGTAAAAATAGTACAGAGTATTCAGCGATATTTTTTATTTCAGAATTGCCAGAGAAGCCGACAATTTTCGACGAGCACGACAAAGAAATCATAGGCATAGCTGGACCATACACAGAAGAATCCAGCTTGAAACTTACCTGTGTTGTAAGTGGAGGTAAAACTAGTAGACATCATTATACGTGGTATTGTATTTTATCTTCTTCTGTACTACTGTGAGACTTAGATAATCTGACAACAGTATTAGAATAATCCCATTGACCTTCTATAGAGAGATTCATAGAGCCTTAATGAAGTGTCATCAAGAAAGTTCCAATTACGAAAAACTTCCAATTTTTCTGCCAATACCGGTCGGCTACCGGTGATGGTTCAATGCAAACGATAACATAAACGACATGGTGTATCATACCATGCATATATTTTGTATATTACTGCCCTTGTTGTATTTCTTATTGATGAGATGAATTAACCACTCTTGCCCATTTCACAAGCTGGTCATCCCAGTGTGCAGGTTTCCTCACGATCTTCTCCTTCACCGTTAGGGCATGAGTCACAACCTTACGGAAGGTATAGGAAGGAATACGACTAGGAAAATGCTAACTTCTTCTTTTTAATTCTTCTATGTGCGGTGACGTAAACATCGTGCAATCCGTAGTTGATATGCCTTTCTTCTTGTGCCATGGACGCTCCTAAGTCTATCTAGTCTATTAGCTAAAAAATAGATTGTTTTTCTATGATATTAGTTTATTTCAATATTTGTTAATTTTAAAACCCTAATAATTTTATCACCAGGCAAACCAATGCCTCGACTGCGATGGTGGCGAGACGACAAAATCATCTCGACACTTTCGCCACTGGAAGATGGGTCCAGACTCAGTACTCTAGACCTAAGGATACCAAAGCTGACCAGGCAATACCTGGATGCAGTATACACCTGTACAGCAGATAATACCCAGCTGGTTCAACCATTGAGGATCAATGTGCAGATACAACTTTATTGTAAGTATTTTAATTGTACTCGTATCTGCCACAGAATTCGGACTAATAGCGCGCTCTCCTATAGAATGATGATGTACTATATAGCACTGACAGCGAGCCAAGGTTTTGGGCAAATGTGCATATATTTTTGACAAGTTTGATAGTTGGCGCTGTAAGCATATGTCCATTCATTCGGTTTTGGAATTATCAGTTTTTCCTGTTGAGAAATTTAAAAAATTAACTTACTACCTTTTGCACTAGGTGAACTAATAGCAAAATCAGTTGAAATGTTTTAAATATTTATATTAGTAACGAAATAATCGCCTGTATAAACACTTAACTGTTCCACCTTGTATAATGCCAAATCATAAAGGCACGTCAACCCTCACATCACCTCTAAATTCCCCGAATTCCAAAGACTGACAGGAATTCCGTCTAATTCACTGAACAATAATTCACGGGCTGGTTAACTTTGAGCATATATTAAGGGGCAAAGGTGTAAGGTCGGCATAACAATGGGAAATAGCTACAAGGTAAACCGAGCTATGTGCTGGTAATAAATGTTAATTATGGGATAAATGGATGTTTAATCAAGTTTATATACAGGGTGACTGTAATGTGTTTAATAATAGAATAATCGTTTCCAAAAAGATCTTTAATTTTATGTTTTTTAACTACAAGCACGTAACTCCTAGATTCTGTTACGATAGCTTTGTTCATTTTATTTAATACGAAAAAAGGTAAAACGAAACTACAGGAATTACAATCATATAAAATATTACGTATAATTATGGTTACAAACTTTATTATATAGAACTGTAAAAGGGCTGTCCCATAAAAAAATGGTCAATATCTAATGATGATCTGATGATGTTGTTGATATCCCATCTGCTCGTACGAAGCGGTTTGCTTCTTCGTTCATTATGCGAACGGCTAAGGAATGGAACAGCCTGCCGGCGTCTGTATTTCCCGAAACTTACAACCTTGGGATCTTCAAGGCCAGAGTGAATAGGCATTTACTGGACCCGCATGCTCCATCGTCGACCTCATCGTCGCTTACCGTCAGGCGAGATCGAGGTCAAATGCGGGTTTAGAAGTAAATAAAAAAAAACTTCGGAGATGGACTTCGGAAGTCCTTGACGGATAACAGCAGCAGCACGTCACGGTAAAAAGGCAATTGTGTTCCTTTACCAACATTACCAGTAAAAATTGTGAAACAAATAAACTTAAATAAAAAATAAAAACCGCCTTCAAATCACTAAACCGTTTCCAATAATAAAATACAAGTGACAACGAATTTTCCACTGGCAAAAAGTAGCCTGTTTGAATCTGTGACATACGGTAATGTGTGTGCCGAATTTTGTACAGATCGGTTGAGCCTTTTAGGCGTTATTGAGTAGCTGACACATTTATCGTTTCGTTTGTCTGTATTTAGAGTATTTATTTTTTTGCCATCAGCCCACACAGGTGGGTCAAAATTGTGAAATAACAGTATAATACATTTTTTCTGTTGGTATAAAAAAAAAACCGTTGTAGTTCGATTTCTTCTGTTCTGATCCACGAAAACAATTACTGAGTCTATTTTGGGAAATATTGTATTACAAAGCAATCCATCCAACCTTTGCTCCCTGTATTTTCTTGCTAAAAATATATTTTCTACAAAGTCTTATAAAGGTCTTCCTGTTTCTTTAATTTAAGAGTGAACTGCGCGTGAAAAATTGTGACATTTTCTCCCGCCATAAAATCAAAATAAAGTAATATTAAGAAATTAAATTTTATATTCCTTATCGGATAGTAAAATTATTTTTTTTTCAGAATATTTATAGATATGAAGACATTAACAATCGAATTTTCACGATTTTCCACGCACAGGCCACCCTCTTAAGGATTTTTCTTCATGTATTATAGTTTTTTATATTTACTCTTACTTTTGTAATTGTTATGTGTATAAATAATTTTAAAGTTGTAAATAAACAACCCCTGTTATAGTATATTTACTTACATTCTGTACAACAGGGGTGCTCAAATTTGTATTGTCGGCGATCTACCAGAACATAATTAGACTACAAGTGTAAGGCACTGTAGGGCACTATGGCGTAGGTAGGTAGGTGGTGGTACCCAAAAAAAGGCCAAGAAAAAAACCATGTAATCAAAAAAGGTTTTATTGTACTCAAAGTGTATAAGACTCTAAATAACCAAAACCACAGATTACCTAATAATTACTACGAGTTATGTACTTAACCAAAACTCTTGAACATATTTCCGCGATCGACTAGTAAAATTTTGACAGTTCGGATCGACCGTTTGAGCACCCATGCGGTACAATTTTCTTTTTACCCGAACTGCGCGACAGCAAGGACAGGGTTATGTTTTTCGCGCGTATCTATGTTTGTTTGTTTTTGAAGTATTCTTTATCCTTCGTAGCGCCTAAACGGCTGGATGGATTTTAATGGATGAGGTATCATTATTTTCCTCTAAATCCCGAGAGTGACATAGGATATATGAAGTGTCAAGAAATCCAATATCTCAGATTCAATAATCATGCAATCAAACTATATCACGCAGTCGGAGGCTTATATGGAAGTTTAGTATGGAAGTCATTACCACGCAGGCCTTCGACTGCGTGATATAGTTTGATAGCATGAATCTTAATCCACGACATTTTCTATCACCTTCCAATTACGCCTTCAAGGCTGAGAGCAGTGAGAACAGTGACCATTTGAAGCCGTCTTGTTTCCATCGTTTTAGTTAGCTTTTTTACGCAGTCGGGTTTTTTAATTTTTTTATTAATCGACTTCAAAAATCGGGAGGTTCTGAATTCGATAATTCGGGCCAGTAACGCTAGCATTTCACTTTCCCGCGTTCGATGTCCTCCTGCCAGATCATGGACCAAAATTGTAATCGTATCGTAATGAGCAAAATACATGCATTATTTTCTCTCACACTAACAAAGCATAATATCCTATGACGTCATACGTGTGTCCACTTCGTAATACTGGGTCATTTGTCTAACTAACCGCGTCTAACATTATGAACGGTGACAACGCACTACGTCATCTCGTACGTGCCCGTTATCAGATATGAGTTTATGACGGGAGTCTCGGATTGTGGAAGTTGCGAAAAGTAGATAGTGACGTCATATAGTTATTTTATTTATTAAGCATTTCGCATGCTAGGCTACCATGACTTCCCGAATAGACTTGTTGGCTAGTCTTACATGCTGGTATAGAAGTAGTTACATTGCATATACAGACGGTATCTACAAGTGGCGAAAGGGTTGACTAATTTGAAGGCGGCTGGATGAGTCGCGATAGCTCAATTAGTTAGAGCACTGCCACGGAACGGCAAGGTTGCAGGTTAAAATCCTGCTCGTGGATTTTTTTTCTTTCTTTTTCTAATTTATTTACGTGATACCTAATTGTTGTTAGAATTTACTTCTTATTTCTACTATAAGTATCTGTATAGGATTTATTCTCGATTTTTTAAAACCGTATAGAGATTTTCAAGGGCCAATAATATCACATTATGTTAAACGATTGCTCGCCTGCTCTCTTTATTTAATAAATAATAATAATAAATAACGTAACTTTTTTACGTGACATCAAATTCATTCCCAAACTATTATCACAATTAATTCACTTATATTTTTACTAAACCAATTAGGAATTACATTTAGGTTTTATTTATGTATAATATACCCACAAGAGGTTCAACTTGGTTTAACAAGGAGTTCATTGTCATATTTTTTTAATACGGTATATATAGATCGCGACAACCTGGGTGTGCCGTTCTGAGGACTTTATTTATAGTTGCTAGGCAAATTAAGCGTAAACAACACAGAGCGTTATCGAATATTCATTATCGAATATTCGATATCGGTAAATGACAATTACAAGCCACGAGGATCTTAAGGAAAGTTCTATTTCATGTTATGTTCTATTTGATTGAATCTAAGAAGTAGATCAATGTGAATAGGCTTGCCCGTTAGAATGGAAGTTCAACTTTGGCACCTCTTTCTATTCTATACAGAATCGAACGGCAAATAGAACCCTGTGAATGGCAGTCACAGTCTAGATATAAAATAGACACTGATAACGCGATAATTCCTTTCTATCATAGATCTATTAATATAAATATTTATCGATAATATACCCAACGTATTTGTCACATCACTAGAAACCGGCATTCCGGGGATGTCGCGTACTATAAGTTTTATTGCAGATCCTTAATATAAATCAAGTTCGTATTTAAGGATACATATTACAAAGTATCTATTTTAAGAATTTAACCATTGTTACAAACACCACTGAAAAGCCTTTGAAATATTATGTCGATTATGTTAAAAATAACAAAGAATACACCAAGGATTTTGAAAAGGTCACATAACGTCTTGGTAAAGGTCAGTTTGTTTTAATAATGTTATTTAGCGTAAAATTTATGTTTTGGCACTGTCTTTGAATTCCTTTCGATATTAAAAGACAAATTAATATTTTGTAATTTATTTATATGACTTAGGGGATAAACCATTATTTCGTTCTAGAAAGATCACTCATCATCAGCCCATGTCGTCCCACTGCAGGGTATAAGCCTCCTCTCTTTTGTGCCACCCTAAACGATCCTGTGCTAGTCGCATCCAGGTCTTCAATGCGACTTTGGTGATGTCATCCGCCCATCTAGCTGCTGGACGACCTACTCCTCTTTTTCCCGACCTTGTTCACCACTCAGTAGGGCTCTGGTCCACCGGCCATCACGTCTTACCAAGTGTCCCGCCCATCGCTTTCCCACGTCTAGGACTTTAGTTCGCTGTCGGATCGCTGTGTTGCGGATCTTGTCCATTAGGGTCATACCTAACATGTCACGCTCCATGGCCCTTTGTGCGACCCTTATTTTGTGCACAGCTTCTTTTGTGAGCGTCCATGTTTCGGCACCGTAAGTCATGGTGGGCAGAACACATTGGTTATACAGTTTGGTCTTCAGGCATTGTGGCATTTTTCTGTCCTAAAGAGAGCTAGACTAATTTAATTATCGTCATGAGCGTTAACGCCCGCCTCATTAGCAAAAGAATCTCTGGTAATATTATAGCAAGCCGAGGCGTTGACGTTACAGAGTTGATAAATATGCTTTGGTATATTTGAGATGAGCTGGTACGGAGCCGAGCGTCGGTGGCTTCGTGGCTAGGATGTCGGACTGCCATGCGGGGCGGTCCGAGTTCGAAACCAGGCAATGCCATGTACCAATGAGTTTTTCACACTGCACACTGAGATAACTACTTTGTGAAATGGTGAAAGCAATGGCAAACCACCCTATTAAATCTGCCACGAGAGTCGTTCTATGTGATTAATTCCTCATAATGATCACGACCCTCAGCAATGAGGAACACGACTTAGAAGAAGATACAGCGCCGTGGCGCCTATCTACCAGTGTTTATTTTGTATCCCCTTTCCAACTAACATTAATTATCACTTTAATTTTGATGTTGAAGTTTCCCTAGAACAACTTGCGACGACCGTTGAATTTAAATCTAGTTTTAAATTAGATTGGAGGAGCCAAAAATTTAAAATGTTGGGTTTTGTTGAAACCCCTGCCCGGGGGGTTCAAGTGGAATAGTCTGTGTCCGTGAACCTCCTACGGGGTTCAAGTGGAAGTTTCCATTTTATAGCCATGAATACGTGAACATTATGTGCTTTACCTGATACAATTCCTGATAACAAAGATTTCTGATTCTGTAGACAACTACCTACGCTACAAGGAATTTTAAATTCCTGCTTTGGTTATTTAACTGCAATGCAATACACGCAAAAATATTCTCGTAATATCCATTACAATTATAATAGTATCCATTATAAAAAAAATCTCGAATTATTAACGAGAAATCTTGTACAATTGATTCATTATATATTTCTCGTTACTATTACGAGATTTTTAGTACCTATCCATTACAATATTTTATATTATCCATTGCAAAAAAATATCGGAACAGTAACGAGAAATCTTGTACAATTCGGTATTTGACTAAATTTTGTTTATTCCATCAATCAACTTACATGGACATCCTGAAGAAGGATCTAAAATTCGTTTTTCGATATCTCGTCTAACATCAGAGATATTAATGATTGAAGATAGTACTGGAGAGATGCTCTGTCCCTTTTTAGCAAAATAGTTCTTTAATAGTAGCCAGGACCTGCTTGTATGGCGCTACTACACAGTGACGTCATGATGCCGTTTCTTTCTATTGCCTGATTTTTGATTGCATGTAGCTATTTTATTTTTCAACGAATTTTAACTCTATTTTCACATTTGACCATCAATTTATGTCTATTTCTTAATTTTTAAGAAATGCATTTAATACTTGTTACTTGGAAACTACCGAAGTGATCCATTATATATTTCTCGTTACTATTACGATTTTATTTGTAATGGATACTATAAAATATTGTAATGGATACTAAATGATCCATTGTCCTGGTTTCTCGTTACTTTAAGGGATATTTTTTTCGTGTACATTTCAATATATAAGAGCCGATCCAGTAGCTAAACTTTCATAACTTCCGCATTACTCGACGACAAACGTTCATTCACTGTTATTGCAAAACTAAATCCACGTAAATCCGGGCGATTAACCTATATCAGACGGTTCGCTTGTCTGTGTCGGCTTATCTTGGATATGACGGCTTACAACCGCAGAATTCTTTTGTGTCAACCGACACCCCGGGGCGGCCATTAGTTTTTATTTGTATGTCACGATGCCCTGTAATGTCCACAGACATTAGACATAAGCGGATTTAAGGTTATCGCACACATATCCCGGCACCTGATCAGCGTCGCCTCAACTCGAGCCGTTTAGTATTCTTTTTTTTTAATTCCATACTGCAACGCACACTAATCAACTTCGTAATGGCATTGCCTCACCTCGGGACAAAAAATATATATGAAAAAACAAGCTAGTAACCCGTTCGCAGTTCGTGATCAATTCGCAGTCACCACGCTTACGTCGGGGCGTCGCCTCCGCGCTGACGTCTCGCCGTCGACGCGCGGGGATAGCGCGCAGACCGCCTGTTGTTTTATAAGTTTTATAGTCGTTCCCCAGGTGAAGGCTATCCGTCGCCCAGCCGTAGCCGCGTCGACACCTCGGAGGTGCTGAGCGCCGGTTACGTGTCTGTGGCGGGTTGACGCATGTTGGACGGCGAGTCGATACGGAGGCGACGCGGTGCATAGTTGATAACAGCCTTTAACATGATTTCATGTACATTTACAGAATTCAAAAATTCAATTTACAGTTGCGGAATTTTATGTTAACTATTTTTTTCGTAGCCTCCATAACACAGATTATAAAAGTACAAGTGGCACCCTCTTTTATATTCTTGGTCGGACTTCACACATAACTTCTTTACACTTAACAGATATCGAAGAGTTGCAAAAACTTCTGACACTTCGCCATATAAATTAGCTCGTTTAGTATTGTATTTATTCAAATTCTCCATACTATAATTTTCTTAGCGTTACTCTATTATTTATTCTGATGTTAAGTCTGCTTCTATAACACCTACCTACTTAAATGTCTTTGGTAATGTCATCGCAAGCAGGAATTATTCTCTATTAGGTATATTAGTAATAAAGGAAAGATTATAGTAATTAGTGTTATGTAGTGAATTAAAGACCTCTGAGAAACAAAAGGAATATTTTGGTGCTTACTTTCTAGACATTAGGCGCAAACTACGCGCAAGAGACGTGGCGCGGACGGGGCACGAACGAGACGTTCCAATTTTTAACTGTATGAAGATGTCTAATAAAGAAATGTATGAAGACGTCTAAAAAATTTAGATGTGATGCCGAAGACAGGCAGTGGAATGCAAGCACAGTAAAAACACAGTCATACTTTTTTTTTGCCTATTCCGAACTTGGTTTTAAATTCTGATCATAACCCTCTACGACATAATTATACACTTTCATTAAAAAATTGGATTTAATCTTGTGTTAATTTTTTTCCCGATTCAACCAGTTCAGGTGCAGTGGTGGACTACTGATGAAACGGGACATACAGCCACCAGTGATGAAACGGGAATTAAATTCCCGATTCAACCACCAGTGTTTGAACCGCGGTAAATGAAACGGGAATAAAGGTTTTATGATTACGAATTACAGTCACCCACAGTTTAGAGATATAATACAGTAGTTTTATATTGCGTGTAGCTAATGTGTTATAAATTATAATGTACAATGGCCTACATAAGTAAGTGGTTATTTTAACATCAAAATAGTGTAACTCGTTTACCGATTAACTCGCCTATGCGACGAACGCTCTACTTCTACTACCCCAGGAATGATCAGCTTTCCTTGGTGATTGTACTGTTTCCAAGCGATGATGTCATCCGACCTGTAGGTACACAGTACGACACGCTTACGTTTTCCTGTCTGGCTTTTAGTGGGGGATGTATTTGTGTTATTACACTTTTAGACCGTTAATGCCACTAATGGAAAGGCATTAGGTGACTTCTATTTAATTTTGTTTGATGCTACCGACGTCTAAGCTGATATAGGTTATGTTATTTTTGGAGTAATTTAACTTTTTGCCGCTTTATTAATAGTAATGAAGCCGCATGAATAGTTCTAATTGTTTTTTAATGTGTATACTTGGTGCAAAGATACCGATCTTCTTCCTTTTATTTATTTAACGCTGACAGACGAGTAAACAACCCACCTGAAAGAAAGTGGTCACCGTCACCCACACATGTACGTGCATATGTACATGTGTGGGTGAAGGTGAAATAATACAGCATTGTCTGCTCCTCAAAGAGCTTCGGTTCGAGTAGACCTTTATTGTAAGTACTTATTTATTTGTAAGTACTTTATTATAAATACTTAATGTAAGTACGTAAGTACTTAAGAGAGCAGACGAGCAAACGGGTGCCTGATGGTGAGTGGTCACCAACGCCCATAGACATCTCACCTCACGATAATGTTATTAAAGGCTTTTCGATGCGCTGTTGAAATGAAATGAAATTTATTTTATTCGCACGAAACACGGTACATATAAGATAGTTGTATTGTTGGAATAGATCATACATGTTTCGTCATTATTTTTTTAACCATGTTACCCATGAGGACTTTAATCGAAAGTCTCATGCGCCGGTAATTACGGTGGTTCTCTTACCCTGCCAACCGAAACATAGCAATGCTAGCATTGCTGCTTTGTGGTAGAAATATGACGGTGGTACAGTCGGTTTCCTGAGTAACCTGAACCTAACCCTTCTAGCTGAGGTATCAGTATCAAAAGGGAGTCAGACAATTCAGGGTATAGACTATGCCATCACATGCTGTCTCTTCAAAGAATCATAACACCTTCAATTCCTTTGTCCAGTACGACCGCTGCTAGTGGAGATCATGGAGAGGGAGCAGCCGCTGTCAGTGGGGCAGGAAGCTGAGCTGGCCTGCTTTGCTATTGGGGCTAGACCGCCTGCCATCATCACCTGGTGGCTGGGGAACCAGCAGCTGTTTGCTGAGAAAGAACAGAGGGTAAATACATTATCAGTATTGTTGCTCGTATTTTATCAACAGGGTTTGCTGTTTTTGAAAAAGTTACTTTGTTTACTAAAACAGCCCAATCCTTAATCATTCTGATCTGGATTGTTTGGTAATCGACACCGAATGTAATAACCTATGATCGGAGTAGGTAGGGCTGTTTTTGGTACTTGCCACATACGGTCATAATATGGATAAGTATGCCAAATAATCCCGGGATTTCCGGGATTGAATAAATATATTATTTAGATTTTTAACGTTATATTTGTTTTGATACACATTTAAGATTGGTGGCGAAATATTTTTCTTTAAGATTCATGGCGCTAGTGTACCTATGGTAGTGTTTTAACTTATTCGTAAGTTCACAATTTTTAAAAAATTGTAATCCGCCGAGTAAGGGCGAGGTTTATAAAAGTAATTTACAACATTTACTCGATAACTTAAAACGGGATCCCGAAATAATATCCATATTAATATAACCTTTGAGGACATTGACCCGAAAGAGCCCTACCTACTCCGATCACTGGTAATAACTAAAGAAATAGTCAGAGAGGGAGAGAAGGAGAGTGCGTATAATAATTAATAACTAAAGAAATAGTGAAAAGTGAGATATAGAATGGATAAATGACTCACAAAATTGATTTAAAAACTGGTAAGGAATGGGGAGAAAGCATACTTACATAATTATATCTTAATTCTACTACGAATTAAAAAAATATATTATACGCTAATGTAAAGTAAAGTAAAATACACTTTATTGTACAAATATAAAACAACAAACATGAGATAGAAGAGGAAATAGTGAAATACAATTTAGGCTGCCTTAGCGCTTAGAGCGATCTCTTACAGGCAACTGTAAATTTAAAATTCATGTAATTTTTTTGATAAAGAAACTTAGGCCGTCTTTAGCTACCCTTAATTCTTGGGTAAACTCTAACCTCTCCCATGTCAATTTTGTATGAAAACCATAGACAATTATCGCGATAATCCAGGGTTACAATTTTCGCGCAAGCGGGGCGGGCCTTTTTCCTTTTTTAAAATTACTTTTTAATTATGATAATTTGTTCTAGAACTCAGAGGATCGCAATAAGACGCTGTCGGTTCTCAAATGGACGCCCCGCAAAGACGATGATGCCAGAGTTCTGACCTGCAGGGCGTCTCACGTCAAACTGGAGCGATCTACGATAGAGACTAGTATAAAACTCAATTTACACTGTAAGTATTCTGCAAAGATGTGTACTAGCGCAAGGACTGATAGACCAGGAGATCGATTCCACTAAATACAACGTAACTAAATAGAATCTAAACTGCGGTGTAAGGTGCTGAATGTAAAATTGGAAACCATGCCATGTACCAATGAGTTTTTTGTATTTTTCAAAGACTTACGTACATTTACCGACTGCTCTAACGGTGAAGGAAAACATCGTGAGGAAACCTGCACACTGAAATGACCAGTGTGTAAAATGGGATGGGCCCAAAAAAACCTCAATGGTCGAAGTGCCGCTGGGGTTATTTCCGGCCCCTTATCATAAGATAAGTCTTCTAAACTGTATCGTTATGACGTGTTTCGTATGCTACTGTCCACTAACGATCCAATTTCAGTTATGTTCCGATCGAGTCAACGATCGATCGAACAGTAACGTATTTGTGCATTCTAATAAAACGTTTAGTTTATACTGCATCGCAGTTGAACGGTAACAAAACGCTTCAACTGTCAAATATAACGATCGAACATAAGTTCCACCCAAGGTACTTTTGCCCGATCGATAGTAAATCGAAAGGTAGCAGTGGTAGTGTTATGCGTCAGCAGAATGCGATTTGGTGACCAAATAGAATTGGAACGAAAACTAAATTGAAATTGGATAGAAATAGAACAACAAACGTTGCAATTTAGGCGAATTGGGCCCCAGTAGAATCATCTGTTACACGTTTTGATCAGAAAACTGTGAAATTTTCACATAGATTAGATTCTAAAGAATTTTAGTGAGAAATCTATGTACTGGAATATCTTATGGTATTCTGCATTCATTCCGGTCTTATACGACGATGTCGGTACTCAAATGGACGCCCCGTAAGTACAGTCGACCACAGGTGAACCTATCCAAAACGTCAAAATTTGAGACTCTGAAATGTATCATATTGCGCAGGGGTAAGGTTGAGATTTAATCGAAGGTTTTTGACAGATGGTATACTATAGGTTGTGGTCGACTATACGACGATGGTCGAGTTCTGACCTGCAGTATTAAACTCAATTTACACTGTAAGTATTCTGCAAAGATGTATTAATTACTAGAAGGACGTAACAATAGAAACAAAACTGTAAAATTTTCACGTAGTCTCGATTCGAATTTTACGATTAGAACAAATTTTTATTTTAGAAATTACTGGTAAGTATTCTGCATTCATTCCGGTCTTGTACTAAAAATTCGTTCCAAAATAAATAAAACTCTAGATTTAAAAGTCTTAGAAGCAACTGACCCAGAAAATACGTCGCGAGATAGTAGTAAGGACAGCAGATAGAACTTTAAAAAAATATGTGGAGTGAAAATCTTGGAGCTGAAGTTCGTATCAAATCGGTCCTTATTGGTTCCAGCTTTGGGTTTGTGCACATGAAATTATAGATTTCCATGATTTTTGTAACTAAATAGTTTCGCTTGTCGAGAGAAATTACCTGTCAAGATTTCGAAGCCATAATAGTTCTGGAACCGAGAATAGAGGCTTTCTTTGACAGAATGAAGACTTTGATGGATGAAGGTATCCATCACATGGACAATCGTCACCCATATATTCCTTGCGATTACAGAACAAACCATACACGCGTTTATGGATTCAACTGCTGGCATTTAGTCAAAATTTTTCGGAACCAATTTAAAAAATTGACGTATTTTCCTTCAGCATTTTTTTTGTTATGTACTAGTATATTCATACATAAAATATAGACAATTGGATCTATATTACATATATAATGGCTAAAACAACAGGTTATGGTCACAATTTGGTTTAATGTCACTTTAACTTATCTATTTAATACATTTATACGAAATAAATATCAAAGAATCATAACAAACTTATTGCGATTTCACAGAGTATATCTTGAGTGTCTTCCATTGTATTTACCTAAATAATACTGAAGCAGTGAAGCATTTAAACACAGGGTTATCTAGGATAAGTTACCGCGCAATTTCAATAAACGTCCATCATGTTAAGCTTCCTTAATTCTCGTGTCATCTCTATCTAGAGCTATGGCATTGAGAGGGAAAGTATGCTGTATTTTAATGAATACCTACTAAACTTTAAGGACGTTTCGTGCATCTGATAGATAGTTATCAAAATATAATGAAGTCCTTAAATCGTCAAGTATTAAAATCTCAGAGTTATGTTTTAATTTACGAATTATTTGCCATAAACCAGTTAAAACCAGCATCACCCTATCGTGTCTTTCTTGAACGAAATGTCTTTTTATGCCGCAGTTTCATTTTGTCCCTGAATGATCCCATTCGTTCAGCTTAACCTAAAACCACGAGAAGTTATTGGCGTTATAGTTCAGTGGTTCCCAAGGGAAATAAATCTAATACTGTCTAGGATCTCGCAGTAAAAATCAGGTAAAAATATTACGACACGGTAAAGTGGTACTTCGAATTGTTGAAAGCATTTAGTATTGTGTCAAGGATTGGATTTAAGAAAAAAAATTCTCCCTCCTAATGGATAGGAAATGAATATTATGTTGTATCGCGACCTAGATCACCAAGTCGATCGGGAGGGTAAAAAATGAAAACTCATATAGAATAATTAATAACTCTAAATTAAAAATTTATGAAACTCCCGACTTACCATTCTGGAGATCCCCTTACTTTTTCCTGGTCATCATCGGGTCCTCAAGATTCCAGATGTGGGAAGATCATCATGATCATAAACATTTGAGCTCAAACTCGAACCGTTAGCTGTTACCGTTCCAGAGATCCCATCATACTCCAACATCCCAAGATACTCCAAGATCTTAGAATCGCTGAACCATTTTTCATCTGACATGGCTAAGAACATTCAGCGGGTTAGACTTGCGGCTCCTGAAGGCGGGGGGACGGTATGCGGAGCTCGCCATGGCTATCTTAAAATCCTAGCTCCACATTATTTTCATTAATTTTTGGCCGCCATCTTTAACTTTTTTCTCTTGTAATGTCTCAGGATTCCCTACAACTTTAGTTCGCGAAGACTCCACCTAACTATTATAGTTTCGGCGGGCTGATAATCTTACAATTCTTCCAGTTTCATATTGTGAAATTATAGTTCACTAACTTTTTCCTGGTCATAATCAGATACTCAAGGTTTCAGAAAACGGAAACGCACCATGAACCTGAACATTTGAGATCAAATTTGAATAATCTAGCTATTACCGTTCCAGACATCCCATCTGACATCAAAGCTACTCCAAGATCTTGAAAACCAATGGTCCAATTATATCAGATTTTTATAAGAACTCTCTCGTCAAAATTCTAATAAATATATATTCTAATATTTATTCTATTAAATAAATAAAACCGGATCCAAATCGGATCATCCGTTGTCAAGTTATGATGCCACAGACAAACACACAAACAGACAGAAAGACAAACAGATAAACGTGTCAAACTTATAACACGCCTCGATCGGTCGGGGGTTAAAAAATACGGTAGTAGATAAACAATACTAACATATGTCTATTTTTGTCGTAGATGTACCAATAGTAACTCTGAAACTGGGTTCAAAATTGAACCCAAACGACATAGAAGAAGGCGACGACGTTTACTTCGAATGCCTTGTTGAAGCTAATCCACCAGCTTATAAAGTTGTATGGGAGCATAATGTAAGTAACTTTTAAATCCTCTGTAAAGTGGTTAACATTGCTACAGTCTGTCCTCTAGATGCCGGCTAGCAGGGTTCTAGGACAGTGCGCAGATGAAGTAATAGAAGAATTTGGTGATAAATAATATATTTTAAGGAAAAGAACACAGAAACAGTAACACAGAAAATAGGTAGTAGTAGGAAATAAAAGTGAACGGGAGACGTCCGTTCGAGAAAATACAGAGAAAAAGTGAAAATACAAATAAAACAATGAAATTAATGGAATAATGAAATTTATAAATGGAATTGGAACACGATTTTGAATTTAAATGAAGAAATGAAGATGCCAATACGAAATGAGGTGAAATAAACGCTAATGATGAGGTCGAAGTTGATGGCAAGGAGGTTGATATGGACAATGAAGTCGACATCGTTACAACATAACAAGTATTCATATGAGTAACTATAATGATAATTCTGTAAATAATTCATATATATTCGCCTAGGCATCCATGTGTTCAGAAAGTGTTTAAAAGAGCTGTTTATTTCTTCTTTTCTTTCTCATTTCTTGGTGTAACGTAGGCACCTATTGTAATCAATATTCGGTCTCATTGTCAATTTACCATCTTGTGAGAGCTATTTCTTCTTCCCGTTTTTCTTCTTTTTCTTTTCTGTTTTCTTCTCAAAATCTATATAAACATTATTAACTTGTGAATTAGGTGTATATGCCTGTAAAGGTAAAGTTTGGTGTGACATATTTATGCAACTATATCTGCAATATTTTTCTTACCTAAACTTTTACATACAATAAATCTTATCTAATCTTATCTTTTCTTTCTTATTTCTTTGTGTAACGTAGGAACCTATTATATCTTCGGTCTCTCATCCCATAAAATTAATTTCAAAGGAAGGCCTTGTTTAATTGGCGGGTTTAATTAATTATTGGCTATAATTTAAACGTCCATCAAATAAATTTTTAGACCCTAACACTAAGTACCAAGTTAAATAAATATTTTGCTTAATAATTACTAGTTTCTATTTTTCCTTTTTAGGGTCAAATAATGATACACAATCAGAGAGCAGGTGTCATAGCGGGTTCCGCACACCTGGCGTTACAAGGAGTGTCGAGAGAACAAGCCGGAAAGTACATGTGCACTGCTTCCAACGTGGAGGGAGACGGGAAGTCTGCGGCTGTCAGTCTTCAGGTTATTTGTGAGTAACTCTTCAAGTAATCAATCTGTTTTTGCTGTAGACCGGATAAATGATCTTGTAAGACAAAAGCCTGAAAGGAAGAGAAGCAAATCTAGATGGTCCTCACGATACACGTCTGACCTAATATAGGGACTACTGATAATATGTGAATATTATGGTTAAATAAATCGAACTTTAATTTAATAATTTTTTTTAGTCTGAATTACTAATATCTTTGATGCCGTATTACGACAACTTATTTTATTTTATTTATTGCAGGAAATCTTACAGCTTATAATTTTTTTACATAGTAAATGCCCATTTAATGCTAATTTCCTTGATATTCCTTGTCATGATTTTAACATAAAATTAAAATGTTCAATTCCTTTCCGAAATCGTCATTTTAGATATTTTATTGATCTTTTGTTTTGGTTGTTGTTGGAGCCCTATGATACCCGAGAGTTACTGAGGCCTCAACTGCTTGATCTATGCTCGTTCATTTTCTCGAGACTTCAAAACTCCCTCTAAACCTTTAACCACATCACTAGTTACTAACAACAACATTAACTTCTAATGCACATGACTCCACGAGTCAAAGCTATTGCAGACTACTACATTGCCGTCTGGGGCACATTTAAAGAAACGCGAGCTCGGCCAGAACAACTTTATTGCAAATATATATTTAGAAACAGACATCAGATTTTTATTATTGTAGGTAAGTACATTTTTACGTCACTTTTTTCACTCTACCACCGCTTCGGAAGGTGCTATAGCTGAAAGGAAAGAAGCGGCGCAAAAAACTTTCAGCAGCACATCTTTTGATATAAATATAATAATCTTATTATGAATACAATCATATACACAATGTGCAGAGCTGGAGCTGAATTTAGGACCAAGCCTCTTTATCATTTTAATAGTCATTTATTTTATAATAAGTTAATAACCCTTTTTACTGAAGGTCTGTCTGATGTGGGTCTTAAATTTTATTCTCTGCAATATTTAATACATTATCAGGTATCTTATTATAAAATAGTACACAATGACCCATAAATGATATATTTACTTTACTAAGTCTAAACTCTCCCTCTCCCCTCTCCTATAAAGTTCTGATCAGTAAAATAACATCCACATTATTTTATTCATAGTCCTATCTCGGGCACTGAGGATTTATTTTAACATTTGAATAGCTACCTATCTTTAACTTTTCCTGTCTGAACAGTATCTCTCCACTAACTTATGAGAATCCTTATATTCAACATTCAAAACATACTTCAAGTTTTGTCGGAAGTTTCGTGCTTATTCGCGATACAATAGCTTGTATTATCACTGAACGCGGCAACAGTTCGTTTGTTCCAAATCACAAGAGGTTCGAATTTACTGAATGTGCTAGATGACTATAAGTTAACCATTGTTTAAAGTTAACAATAGCCCGGGGCCATTAGCGGGAAACTTCCCTTGTATACGTGTTTTACTTCGCTACTAATGTATTATGTATACCTGTCGTTTCGTAAACTTTTAGAAAGTTTTGCATTGACAGAGACTTTTGGTGATTCGACTTGAGAGTAACGCAACTCTCAATTAATTTTGAATGATTCTAAAATTTGCAATTTTAGTAATATGTAATCAGGATCAAAGGAAATATTGTCAATTTGTTCTGGTTCATTTCTAAAATCTCCCTTCTTTACTTTTACGCTTACCTTGACAAAATTTTAAGGTCAACTAAACAATCAATATTTATAGTTCCAAAGTACTTATACTACTACTCTACTTACTTACTCTTTTTTGTCCTGTGCAATAAAGAATATTTGTACCTATTGTATCTACAACTTTTACTTTACTTTAAAAAGTTTTGTTCCAATCATACTATACCGCACATTTTAGTAATTTACGTGGATGACATATTTTTCTTTTGACATTATTATTGTTGGTAGTTATTATGTATCGCCTATATACGTAGTTATCCTTTCTTGACCCTCATACATTTTCATCCAATTTTAGACGCTGGAAAAAGGCGCCGACTAACCTGTATAGTTAGTAATTTATCTTTCATGTCGAGGCTCCTTGTTGCATGTTCCCAAGTGGGACGTTAATAGCCCTTTATACGTAGAGCGAGCTACACACAACATACACCTCCGTAATATCCTCCTTCTGGTCGTAATCTTGGTAGGTACTAAATGTAGCGATGCATAAATTCAGGTTTATTTCCTCCATATTTTTTCTTTAGACGTTATATTATTTATTCTTACACAGTTTTGATCAGATTAATGCTCTTTAATTTACGTTTTTGATTCATGTGATTTTTTTCTTATGAGGGTGGGTTGTTTTCATTCCTATCTGGTCTACTGTCTGTTCTACCAGTATAACAAGTAGAGAAAAAAATTAAAATAAAAAATGAAACCGACACTATTGAAGTGGCGCTCTTTTGTTTTATTTTGTTTTTCACGCGTTGCCATTATAGAGTGCCGCTCAGTTAATTATTTTAACGGCGGCGATCAAAAGAAAACAATAAAAATATACTGAGATTTTATTCCTCTGAGTCATTTTATACTACTGAAATTTACTTGGTACCCTGAGGTAAAATGTGTCAATAATTCACATTCCGTTAAATAAGTTTTTGTATTTGGAGGGAAGAGCTACATCACCGTTTTGTACCAACTGCAACAAAATAGAAGACCTCACTCACCTCCTAATGGAGTGCGACCTGGTGAATTGAGAGGATGAAATTTGGCCTCAATAGGCTCCAAAATGGGAGGCTCAATATTATTTTGAGTCAGCCCTTATCTGATAACATGAAACACTTACTGTTGTTTGCTAAGTTGGCTCTCAAAGGGCTGACTCTAATAATACTTGAGCTTCCCTTCCCTTTTCTTAGTGACCTAACGAGGCTGACATGGTCACCTTGTCGACTTAAAAAAACTCTAATTTAAAAAATTAAGAAAGCTCAGATGTACCATTGTGGAGATCCCATATGTACCATACATACATACGCGTCGAATTGAGAACATCTCCTTTTTTTTTTTTTTTATTAAGAAATATGTCGTAGCATCCTAGAATTCAGAAATAATAATCTATAAATTTATATTGTGTAGCTATTGTGTATTGTTTCTGTACCCGTCCGTTCCATTTCACTGATTGTGACCTGAACAAGGATCTTTATATTCTATCGACGTTTAAAATGTAGTCCCTTACAAACCTGGGGGAAAGATAAGATACAAGGCAAGGTTAGTGGCCAGAGGTTTCACCACAAGTGAAAGGTGTAGACTATAATGAGAAGTTTTCTCCAGTTGTACGACATTCTACTTTGAGACTTTTGTTAGCGATAGCTGCAGAGAAGGATTTAAATCATCATAGAACAAAACGTAAAGCATCATTTTGTCCAAGAAGCGCCATCGAGTTAGAATACCTGCCTACTGAGATAAAGGTAGCTGATGTTCTAATCAAGGCTCTACCTAGAGAAAAGTTTAAGTTTTGTGTGAGAGACAGTCCGTGAGATCTTCGAAAGGAATTCGGGTATCGGGTAAAATCGGCCTCTGTCTTAATCTCACTACAGTTATACATATTCGCGTATCGCTATTAATAACCGAAGTTTCAAGACCGGACCCTTTCTAAAAACTCACGCACTGTACCCAGCTGGTTATCATACTTGGTTACGAGTATCTAAGCGGCTGTAGCCAAAATCATCATCATCATCATCAGCCTATTAATGTCCCCACTGTTGGGGCACAGGTCTCCCCTTGTACAAGGGGGATACAGGCCATGATCCACCGAGCGGGCCGGGTGTTGATTGGTGGATTTCATACACCTTCGGAAACTTTTCATTTCCTCAGACATGCAGGTTTCCTTACAATGTAGCCAAAATACCAACCCACAATTTCGACAACACAAGACAATACCTCGTTTGTGTTATGTACGATCACTTATCGTTCTGCTATTTGCATGAGAGCGAATACCCCATCATTCAGTTCTACACCCAACCCGTTCCTTCACACACCATCGGTGTCGCAAATTGAATGCACTAGAGGTGACCGTCGGACCACTTGCTGACTTTTCGAGAACCAAATCTCGAAAATGATAATCGAGAAATAGAAATCGATTTGGGTGGTTTCAGAGGGAGTTGGTTTTATGAAAGAGAGTTTCTAACATTTCGCTGTAACATAGCAAAGCATAACTCTCACATCCACAATCGGGGGGACGAAGGTTTGAACACAATCCCAACTCACCGCTACCCAAGCTACCCAAATTCTATAATAAAAACGTTGTTTATATGTGTGCAAAAATCTATAACGCATTACCAGCAGACATTAAAACTAAGACTTTACCAGAATTTACTTGGAAACTACGTAACTGGCTTGTTGAAAAGTGCGTATATTCTATAAATGCCTACCTAAATTCAAATTATAATAACTAATTTTTATTTTGACAATACATTAATAAATATTTTGACAATACATTAATAAATATTTTGACATAATTGAAAATGAAATGAAAAATGAAAATGAAATAGTTTATTTACTTATACAGGGCACACAACAAAAGGACCTCCGACTTACAAACTAGGTCGAAAACCTATATCTTGGAAGTCGGGATTCCGTCGCACTTTCTTTGCAAGCAAATTACAAATTATATTCTTAACCTAAAAGGAATTTGGAAAATTTAATCATAAAGGAATTTAGTAAAGATAATGGGTGATAGTGAGTATGGGTGGGGGTGTGTTAGGTTGTGTGGGAGTGTGTAATAATGTAAGTGTGCATCTGTAGTGTAGGGTGAGTGTGTGTAACGTGTGTGTGTGTGTGTGTGTGTGTGTGTGTGTGTGTGTGTGTTATTATAGTATAAAATTATAGTGCATTAATAGTTGTGAGGGACATAATATAATATGTTTGTAAATAAAAAACATCGCATGCCTTAACAAGGTAGATTATAGCGGATCAAATTAAGATAAACATCCTAAGATTTTGTGTGGTTGAGGTCTCAGAAACTCATTTTTCAACGTTTGATTTTTGGGGTTTTTTTGTAGTTTTCATGGGCGGAGGGGACAGAAGATTCAAACTCCATACCGACATCTTTTTCTGTAGGCATAACAATTGATAAAGAATTACTAATATTTTATGATAGCGATAACCTAGCCTTTATTTTAGTACTACTAGCGGAGCCCTAGGTTGCATTGCAGTCATGTATCGTGCAATGCATAACTTGCAAATGCATGCGATGCATCGA
Source organism: Hofmannophila pseudospretella (assembly GCA_947369225.1). NCBI lineage: Eukaryota > Metazoa > Arthropoda > Insecta > Lepidoptera > Oecophoridae > Hofmannophila > Hofmannophila pseudospretella. The sequence continues at coordinate 12,565,603 of OX376316.1, forward strand.
CTCTGATTCTCAATAACATGCATATGTTAGCCAGTAAGTGAGGATATTGAGTACATTCATGAATAGAGTGTTTCAAATGCCAATTCGTGATGCATGTGTTAAAGAGTGCCAGTTGACATAATTTTTAAGGTTCCGTAGCTAAATGGGATAGCCATTACGTACTTTCGGGGAACGGAGTCATTATGGTGAGACTTCGGTGTTCGTGCATCTGTATTTTACGGCTGTCCTCAGCAAATACTTATGCTATCTAGAAATTTGGCACAGTTGTAGGACTTGCTTGCCGCATCTATTCTAACTAGAATAAATAACTAAAAGAAAATTGCAAATAATTTTATTTTTATTGAAAATGGGGTCTGAGACAAGGGTGGAAATCTGAAAGTTGGGCACTGGGGTAAGTGGACCGCATCTATCATTTACGAGTATAATTGTATCATTGTTTGTTTGTTGGTTTGTAAAATCACATCCAGATTACTTTAAAAAATATACCGAAGTATATTCAAAACGAACCAGAAGTCAATATATAAACTTACTGTATCAGCCTCCTTGTAATAAATATATTTATAAAGGCTCTTGGCCACGTGGTTCGACCGCATGGTTCGATCAATCGGACTACGTGAACTTTTTTTTCCAGTTGAAGTCTAATTTAACAAAGTGGCTTTTAGAGAACTGTTTTTATAATATTAGTGAATATTTAGACAAATTGCATGCACATTAGAATTATATAAATTTTTAGTTTAAGGAATGATATAGGTATAACATTATTCTGTTAAATATTTGCACGCCTGCTTGCAGGTTGAATACTGTTTCAAACCCCTTTGTAAGACCATGTTATATATTACGTATTCTTGCAAATAAACATTGATTGATTGATTGATTGATTGTTTGCACATTATAAAAGTAATTTGGTTAATTTAGTGTGCTTTCGTTTTTGACTTATACTCGTAGCAAAAAATGTGCGAAAAAGAGTTTGGGGAATTGGATGCCTTAGTGAACAGAAAAAGACCAGTCACAGAGCTGAATCGTCTGACTAAAGATAGAACAATACTAACTGTTTGCAGGCAATGTCGAAATTAACGTATGCTCTATTTAGTGTTAGTAATATTTACAAAATCAATCTTGATAATAATGAATCTTCATTATTTTAAAAAAAACAGGCATCATCATTTTACAAAAAACACTTGTAAAAAAAATTATCACTTTAGGATATAAGTAGAAATCCGAGAAATAAAATTTCTACTCTTCCCACACAAAATAAAAAGCGCATACAATACATACGTATCTACTCGTATAAGTAGTTAAATCAAATTTTTGGTTTCACAAATCTTTTGCAAAAACAGTGCAGTTCGCACACACACACACACACACACACACACACACACACACACACACACACACACGCGCGCGCTACACACACTCTTGGATACAATGATGACCACCTATTCAAATGATTTTGGAAATCCGAAAAATGAAATTTCTACTCTTCCATTACACGAATAGATACGTATTTACCTATAGATATTATGCGCTCTTTATTTTGTATGGGAATAGTAGAAATTTCATTTTTCGGATTTCCAAAATCATTTGAGTAGGTCTTCATATTACCCATGAGAATACGCACTGTTTTTGCAAAAGATTTGTGCACCTAAAATTTATTTTTAAACAAAATTTATTGAAAATTTTATCGTTACCTATCGTTTTTAATTAACACTTAATCACAAGCCATCAGCCTCGAAAACGTAAATGGAAAGGGTTCATCCTGTGATGAATTGTTTGATTTGAACAAACCAAAATGAATAACGTTATTTGTTATATTTTGTTTCAGTAAAAATATGTAATGGTTAATATGTTATTTACGGTTGCCTTAATCTAAATTAATTTGAACCTTCGAACTATTAATTAGTTTTCCACTCATATTCCCTAATTACAAGTAACAAAGGAACCACCTTCATAAACTGAATGTACTCTCTATTATTCCTGGTCTGTAAAGACTGTCTTTTAATCAAAGTGATCGCTGTTGATGATGGGAGGTTGAAGATGAGTTCGGTAGGTCACTAAGAAAATCTAAATTGAATAATGTGCAGCGAAAGGTTCTCTCATTCTCACAAAATCTTTGAAACGACTACTTGAATGGGTTCCTTTCTTCGCAGATAAGCCGGTATGCACGAAAGCTTTGACTGCGATCGTCGGTGCGGCTCTCAATGAAGCAGCGAAGGTTACTTGCGAGGTCGATGCCTTCCCTCCCCCCAAGAACTTCTTATGGACCCTTAATAATTCCATGGGCACAGTGGAATTGGAACCGGTAAGTATTTGCGTGTAGATTGTTTAGATAAAATAGTTTTCCAGAATAATATTTTTTATTCGTGCGTGTTCATGTGGTTTTAAGCTTAAAAATATTGTTTGTCTTAAAACCTGTAGTAGAATAAATAGTTTGGGGTGTTAGTGTGATATAAAAAATAATAATAGAGGAGTAATAAAATAAAACCTCGTAGTCGGGGAATTACTAAAAAGCAGCGAAAGTATAAGAAAAAATACTAGTTATGTTATTCTGTATTGGTTAATGATAATTATTTTATGGAGGATTTCTATGGAGACCTTTATTCATCAAAGGCACCAAAAACCGTTCTACAAAATGAAAAACGAGCCCGTCTCGTCTTTCACTATACCGAAAACTTGCCAGAAATTAGTATCTACGAGATCAAGGCTGGTATGAAGGCAATGAAGAACAATAAAGCACCGTCTGATGACATTCAGAAAACAGCCGACAGAAAGTGGAGTCGAGGTACCACCAGCAGAACCAGGTGGAGATAATTAGGGGAGGCCTATGTCAACTGCTGGACTCAACAGGGCTGCAGATGATGATAATTAGGCATTAAGAATAAGAATCATTTTTTAAATAATATACACATACGAGTACATTATGTGTCTTAGTATTAATGCGGTAAGTACAATGTTATGAAGAGAAATCAGCAAAAGATTGAAATTAAAAAATTGACTAAAAAATATTATACTACTATAGTATAAGTATAACTCGTATATCGAACTTACCTTATCACCGTCTGTTGGCAAGACTTATAAATAGTTTTTTTTGTAATCTGTGGATTATGTAGTTGGTTATGCATTTACCTTATACTTGTATTAGTTACTATACTTATGTAAACTTTCATGTATAACTGTTTGTGATATCTAATAAAATAAAATAAAATAAAAATAGGCTACAGCTGTCCCGTGGCTGCCGACATTCATACGATTAGTCGTACGTAAGTGAAGGAGAAGATAAGACGCAAAAATTTATGATTAAATCTAAATCTTAATTTTATACTAGAGACGTGACCCGATCAATAAAAGAATGAATGAAATCCAAAACACCCTCGCACGCACCCTCAATCACATACACGCATACTTAATTATTTAATTAATTGCATAGCCTTATTATGTCTTCATAATTAAGATATATCGGAAGAGACTGGCCCCCACAACACAGGGTATCCTAGTTTGGGAGCCAGGGAAATCTGAAAAAATGTAAAACATACTGTCTGCATGAATAATTTTTTATTTTATTTTAAAAATATATTTAAAATATCATTAAAGACAATTTATAGCCTGCTTCGATAAATACCCCGAAACACACCTGAACGTGATCAGACCAGTTCGAGGATCACTCGACGTGAATGCGTACGTGCAATACCGTACGTATTTGCAATGTCGAGTTCCCCCTTTGACTATCCAATTAACCTTTGCAGTGCCATAGAAATTAATCATTACTTGCACTAGTAATTTTCGAATTTCACAATGTACGAGAAGTAAGCAATTTTCATCCACATCATATTCGATGAAATGTTTGATACCAAATCAAATCAAATAGTTTATTTGTTGAAAGTAGGTACATACAGAGTTTTTAAATTATTTTACAGTATCACTACTTTCTACCACATTGTGTAGCATACAAATACTCTTCATTCTAACATGATAGAACCTTATAAATAGAAAACCTTTGTTTATTATTATTACTTATGATCGGAGTAGGTAGGGCTGTTTTTGGTACTTGCCACATACGGTCATAATATGGATAAGTATGCCCAATAATCCCGGGATTTCCGGGATTGAATAAATATATTATTTAGATTTTTAACGTTATATTTGTTTTGATACACATTTAAGATTGGTGGCGAAATATATTTTTTTAAGATTCATGCGCTAGTGTACCTATGGTAGTGTTTTAACTTCTTCGTAAGTTAACAATTTTAAAAAAATCGTAATCCGCCGAGTAAGGGCGAGGTTTATAAAAGTAATTTACAACATTTGCTCGATAACTTAAAACGGGTTCCCGAAATCATATCCATATTAATATAACGTTTGAGGACATTGACCCGAAAGAGCCCTACCTACTCCGATCATTATTACTTACAACATTTAAATTAAGAAAATAACGATAGAAGAACTAAAATCTAGAGAATGTACTGACAAGAATAACAAAACTATACGTATAAACATCAAAATGAAAGATAAAAAATTTGACCTAAGTCCCCACATCTGGCAATGTCGCCTATGTTTTATGGCAACATACCCTAAAGGCTGGCCGCATGCCTACCTAATACCGTACCTTACCGTATTAGGTAAGGTACTGTATTAGGTAAGGTACCGTATTAGGTAAGGTACGGTACGCGCGCGCTGGCCGCAGAGGGCGTAGGACAGAGACGAGTGGGCGCACTTGGAGGAGGCCTACACCCGGAAACCGGGGACTTCCGACGTTATTAATTAAATGTATAATAATGTAATTTATATAAAAAAAATTTTTTTTATTAATTTAATTCTTTTTTTTTAATGTATAATTTAGGAATTGAAGAAGTCAATAAAGGCTTTTTATTTTATTTTTATTTATTTACCTACAAGACTTTACCGTCAAAGTGTTAAGAAAGTAAGATCCTCGTGCCTTTGGGCTTTGCTGGCAGAGATCTTTCTTAGAGATAAGTCACGCCCTTTGTGTTTCACATATTTTTGTATAAGTTTGTATTATATTGTTTGGGTACAATAAAGAGTTAATAATAAAGTAACTGACTTGAATTTAGATACTGCATATCTTAAACCGACGTAATTAATAGACCAAGTTCTAATGAATTGCAATGTTCTGCCATCATAAATTTTAATTAGATAGGTACTGCGTTTACAAAAATTTTGGATTGCTAAAAACTGAAACCGAAATTCTAGTTTGCTTTGACAGAGACCCATTTTCAGCAGAGGACAGACCACTGCTTCATAATGATGATGATGCAGGAACGAAAGCAACAACAAAGAAAAATAAACCTCCACTCATCCAATTAAATTTTCATCTTTCCAAAAGGGCAAGTACACCATCGACCCCAAAGGTCGGTCCATCCTCATTTACACTCCAACGGCCGAAGCCGACTACGGCTCCCTGGCCTGCAGAGCTACCAACCTAGCCGGCCAGCAAATAGAACCGTGCAGATATACCCTGCTGCCAGCTGTGCGACCTGATCCACCCTTCAACTGTTCGTCGCTGAATTTGACGGACGATTCCGCGGAGCTACGTTGTATCGCTGGTGAGTCTAAAATTATTGGTTTGGGAATATGATATCCGAATTGGAAATAATCTAAATCTTTCGATTTAGTCATGGCACAAGAAGAAAGGCATATCAATTCGTAGTAGTTATGCCTTTTTCTTGTGCCAAGGTTTTAACCATATAGCATTCATATTCATATTTACCTATAGGGTGTGTGTCTCGTGGTCCCACCTACATTATCCCACCATTACTCTTAGTCCCACTAGCCTGAAAATTTAGGTTCGTGGTACCACTGCATAGTGGGACTACCAGTAACAGTTGTAGATTACGGCTCGTGGTTCCACTCTATTTTTATTTCCAATTCAATTAATGGTGATACATGGAGAGGCGAGGAGTACCACTGCTACGACAAAAGTTGCTTCATTATTTTTTGCTCTCATGAGCAACAAAAATGAAATCTCACATCTTGGACCAAGAGCAACTGATGATGATCCCACTAAGCAGTGGGCCCACGACCCATTATATCGAGATACTGGGTCTAGTGGGTCAAATTAGTGGGGTAACAAGTCGTAACCCTATACATTAAAAGATTGTACTCGTAATTTCATATCGTTTAAAATATCTATTTATAGACATTAATTCATCCAATCCATTTGACTTACTCGTACCTTATACATGAAGAATGATGCTAGTAATTTACAATCAATATCTGATTATCATACAATTTCTAGGAATTATAGATAAACTACTATTCCTAATGGACATCCTCACATAGACGAATTGAGATTTTATCGTGTTTCTAATATTATGAATTCATAATTATTATGGTGATAGGTTGATAACGGTTAAAAAATAATAACCGTTGATTATATTCGTTCCTCGTATCATACGGTTTTAGGGATCATAGGTATACTGCTTTGGACTAAAATACGATATGCACTAATTGAGATTTAATCGTGTTTCAGTTATTAAGAATTCATAGTTATTATGGTGATAGCGGTAATTAAGAATAACAGTTGTTTCTGTTCATTCGTAATCCTGAAACGATTCAAATTTTCCAAGGTTACGATGGTGGTCTTCTCACTTCATACTTCGTGGAAGCTTGGGAAGCTGGTAACCTTCTAGCCAATGTGTCCACCGCTACTCCAGTATGGAAATTACGAGGTCTGGGCTCCGGAAAACAGTTGAAGTTGGTCTTCTATGCACACAACGCGAGGGGACGATCAGAAGCTATCACATTGAGAGTGCATACGTTGTCTAGATTGGCGTTACATACGGGTAACTTATTTACTACTATTATTCCTTTACATTCCCATTCAATTTATGTAAATTGTTCAAATTAAAACTGTCCGTTAAAATTAAAGGTTTTTCAAAAACGCCAAAGCATTAATTTTCATAAAATAATTTTAGGCGGGACTAGTGACTCAACAAAAAGATTATTTTTTAATTTTTTACTGTGTATTTTATTTCATTAAATAAGGAGAGCAGACAAGCAAACGGGCCTGATGGTAAGTGGTCACCGTAGCCCATAGACATCTCACCTCACTATATTAACATTAGAGGGTTTTTGATGCGCTGCTAACCTTGAAGACTAAGATGGATTGCCTCATTTGCCGGTAATACGCTGGCTCTCTTACCCTTCTAACCGAAACACAGAAATGCAAGCAACTCTGCTTCACGGCAGAAATAGATAAGAGGGTGGTACCACCCCAGGCGATTCTTCACATTAGGATCTACCACTACTTTAGTAAGTAAGTAAGTAAGTGTACGAGTATTAAGTAATAGTAACCTTTTTCATATCTTCACACTACACTGTCGCTAATCTCTTTAATGTCTCGTTAATTAACTTCAGAGGTTGCCTGAAAGAGACCGCTTTAAGCGATAAGGCCGCCTTTGTACATTGTGTACAATATCGTGCTACATTGTGTACAATATCGTGCTACATTGTGTACAATATCGTGCTACATTGTGTACAATAAAGTGTTTCTATCTATCTAATTTTTTATTCTATACTACTTTTCATTTCATTCTCATTTATTCAGAACTACAACATTATACACAGAAATTCGTAGGTTCATAGGTCATAGGCGGCTAGTCATTGCATAATTAATGTTTGGTGACCTATTCCTACCGTTGGTTCACATGCGCCCGACCCAAATTGTACCCAAGTTACTCGTACGAGAAGTTGAAATATTTTTTATTCAAGAACAAACTTGTTCAGTTTGATGAAAATAAAAACCTCTAATTACTATTAGTCCAGTCATGCTGTTGTATCATGTTGTTGTTGTCGCCAATATAAAAATAATACACTTTGTGTGTCGTGCCGGCCATAAAGAATAGCACCACCCCATCTCTTCCCGTGGGTGTCGTACGAGGCGACTAAGGGATTTTGTGGATACTATTCTACACTTCTAGATGCCGATAGGTTTGCCACCTATCACGTTTGACCACCAAATCTTACGGCGAAAAGTGGGAACTACCTGTCGGTGGTTCCTCTGTCTACACCCTCGGAGATTATGGAGTCTAAATATCTATATATTTTGTGTTGTAGACGTGATTCTATGTATGTATGTATGTATGTAGAACATTTGAAATGATTTATTTTCAACTTCAACTTAAACACAGGGCCCAGCAATAAAAAGGCACTGTGTCGCCAACTATATAATATAAACAAAGACCTGTTCATAAATGGTATATGTGTTATTTTTTTGCTAAGTTAGTACATACGAGTCGTACATTTGTAGAAGTCGGGAATGAAGAATTTATAGAACATGTTTTTGAACATGTTTTCACTGGGTCTAAAAATGTATGGAACGTCGCCATTGTTCTTTGTAAGAAAACCTTACAGTGCAAAACTTACTTTTAAATAAATTTAATTGTAATAAATACGAATACAACATGAATCTGCAAATGACTTGTATGGTAACGTTGCTGCTGAACACTTTTCTAATATTTCATTATTTTCCGTGCATTGGACATAGAAGCGAAGACAGCCAACAACGTGCATGTAGATGCCAGCTGGGCTCTGGGAATAATAGCTGGCATCGTTGGCACCCTAGCTGTCGTGGTCGTCATCGCCGTGTTGGCTAGAAGAAGGCATCATAGACCCATGCAATATGCAGGTAAGTTAATTAGAAAAAGCGGTTGAAATTTTTTCACGAACAGGATTTAAACCTGCGACCTTGCCTTTCCGTTTGGGCGTTAAATTAATCAACCCTTTTCTGTATACCATATAAACAGGCTTAACTAAACTTAGAAGTTATATTTTTGTACGTCCAGCATGGCTAAATGAAATTGTAAGTGTTTTTTCCATATCTACTGCAAACATAAGTCCTAGACGTGGGAAAGCGGGTTGCGACGCTAAAGTGGCAATGGACGGGACACTTGGTTAGACGTGGTGATGGCCGGTGGACCAGAACCCTCACTGAGTGGTGGCCAAGGTCATGGAAAAGAGGAGTAGGTCGTCCAGCAGCTAGATGGGCGGATGACATCACCAACGTCGCATCGAAGACCTGGATGCGATTAGCACATGATCGTATAGGGTGGCACAAAAGAGAGGAAGCTTATACCATGCTGTGGGACGACATGGGATGATGATGATGATTATGACTGCAATAAACGTCATTTAAATTCATTCAATTTAATATGTCATCCTGTTAAGATACAGCAGACCATCAGACATGATTTCAATATGTTTACCTTTGACTACATAATTATTTGATCATAATTATAACTGTTACGGTCATTACTCTGTGTGAAATAAACGTATTACTTACATACTTACTTACTTACAGCCGTCATTGGCGTGTGTAGAAAATAGTTTTGCAGTACATGCAACCCCTTCCATCATTCCTTCATTTTTTCGGCTGTAACGCCTTTAGCTGCTGTTTTTTGCTAACACTTGTCTTGAAGAAAAATAAAGTAACGTCACTTTTGGTAAAAAATAATCAAAAGTAAATTTATTACCGCTTAAAACTAGATAAATTACTTGTCGTGATATCCCGACATGGCGTTCATGTCACGATTTCCCATTGTCGGCTATGGCCGTCTTTGGCGTTCCTTTTTTTTCGCCTGATGGTAAGCGACGATGAGGTCGACGATGGTTAATAAGCCTTTACGTTATAAATATAAAAAAATTTGGCCAAGTTTTAATCAGAGTTCCAATTTTTAAATTTCTCGTTGTTCAATATACTTACCTACATATTTATCTAATCAAATGTGGGTTATTACTTATAACCTGTACCTGGTGCAGCGCATCTCGCTGGCTATTCAGCGTGGAAACGCTGCCAACGTGACGGACACCTTCCCACCGGGTGCGACTCGGGGCGGTTTATTAAATTAAGGCTTTTGACACATGTAATATGTTTATATAATATTCTCTCTTCTAAGTCGTATTTCTCATTGCTGAGGGTCGTGATCATTTTAAGAAATTAATCACATAGAACGACTCTCGTGGCAGATTTAATGGGATGGTTTGCCATTGCCTTCCCCATTTTACACACTGATTATCTCAGTGTGCAGGTTTCCTCACGATGTTTTCCTTCACCGTCAGAGCAGTCGGCAAATGTACGTAAGTCCTTCGAAATAAACCGAAAAACTCATTGGTACATGACATTGCTTGGTTTCGAACTCGGACCGACGCTTAAAATAAATATAATATAATATTATATTGACTATATTTTTAAATCAACAATAAATCAAACATTAGTTATAATACTCCTATTTATTTCAAACTGTGTATTATACGTTATTCCTACGTATTCCCATCAAAACTTATCTCCGAAATTAACAAACGATTTTCTGAAAACGATCTCAATAAACATTACCCTTAGGGGTAGACCTTACAACACATTGATGGACCGTTACCCTTACAAACTTTTCGCATTCAAAACCTTCTTTGTCCGTAATCTCATAAAAAAACTCCCAAAGCCAAACCCATTCCGAACTGTAATTCCTTAAAGTGGGACGCCCCATGTTCCCACATCGGAGTCATATATTACCAATCGCGTGTACAACGACTGTTGCATCAAATTGACAATACAGTTATAAGGTGAAATAGCGAAACTTTGGGTTTTACGACAACTTTAACGCTAGGTTTTGTTAGAAACAATTTACGTGGAGCATTAGCTTTATACTAGGGACATAACTTTTTGAACTTTCGTGGTTATTAACAACATTTTGTACACCACAAAAATAGATTTTAGTTCCTATAATCTTATAGTTAGATACGAGATTCTCTTACCACAGTTTGGGGTTGTTTTCAGTTGAGCTCCCGTTAATTCGACGCAGTTGCATGCGCCATCGTCGCGGGTAGACCATAGCGCATGCAACAGCGTCGATATTATCATACAGGTAACTAAATACAAAATCTAAAAGGTATGAATATTCTGATTTTAATAATATTGAATTTGATTCTTATATAATTCCATCTATTATTTTTTATCTACTAACGAATTTTTCGGTTTTTTCTATAGTCTTACGTACATTTACCGACTGCTCTGCCCACTGAGATAACCAGTGTGTGAAATGGGGAAGGTAATGGCAAACCACCCCATTAAATCTGCCACGAGAGTCGTTCTATGTGATTAATTACTTGGAATGATCACGACCCTTAGAAATGAGGAATACGACTTAGAAGAAGATATAAAAATACCATTAATTACACTAAAGACCGTTTAAATTCAAAATTTATAAGATGAGCGTAACGTTTCTGAAAATAGCCACAAAACTTAATTTCGAGTCCATTTCATCATCATCAGCAGTCTACTCTAGTCCACTGCTGGACATAGGCCTCTTTAAAAATAGTTGTAATACGTAAAAAAATAGCAGACAATATCATCGGTATTAACCGGTATTTTTAGACTATGATCTACTTGCGGTAGCATTTTAGGCAGTTTTATTTTCGTGATGCTATTATGAGCTCAAAATATCTGCCTTCACGGCAAAATATGAGCTGTATTTTCCGGTTTCAGATAAAATGTTTTATTTTCAGTTATTCGCTGTCTATTTTCTGTCATCTTTCCGACATTCAGACGTGGAAATTGCGAGAAAGATGAAATAGCAAAACGCTAAATTTTCCGTATTTATAGTCGCTCTATGTAATTTATTTATATTTTTGTTCAGTTGATAACTGTACCGATTTCCTCTAAAAATAGTGGAAATTTTGAAATATCCATTGAACTTAGAAAAATATAAGTAGATTGCAATAAATTTAAATTTCTTAATATTCGTAGCAATACATACTTCCATTTTAAAACCCTGTAATAATACGTACTACACGTAAAAAAAATTAAAAACGCGTCATTGGTACAGTCAACCCGGTATGGTTTTATAAGATTTTTTTAGTTCAGTTTTGATCGATCTAGATCGATCTTACAATTCTATCCCTGTTACGCAGCTGGAAATTATGATTTGTGAGCAGTACGTGAAATTTCTCAATGTACCTTACAGTGAAAAAAATATTAGAATCGGTATAATAGTTTTTGAAATCTCAAACATACGAGTAACAGTAAAAGTACCCAAAACGTCAAAATTTGAGAATCTGAAATGTATCACGTTGCACTGGCATAACGTTGAGATTTAATCGAAGGTTTTTGACAGATGGTTTATAGCTTGTGGTCTACTGTGCATACTCGTATTGGTCCCGTATACCATTTCCTACATGTTACTGTACTTTTATAATCTGCGTATGCGTATGCGGTTTTTCATATAAAATTCCGCAATACAGAGCACTCTATTAGTAGTGAAGCTTTTGACGTGAATTCGAATCAACCTCTTACGTTAGGTTAAGAGGGCATCCAAGAAAAATTGTGTAAGGAAAGTGTGTACTTTCGACAGCTTCGTGTAACTTAAATTCAAAAGTTAGAAAAGTAATCGTTATGCCATCGTGAAGATCGAACCCACGACTACAAACAAATTATAACGTTTAATAAATACAGCCAACATTATATACATTTTCCAATGCCGGGATAGTGCCTGCTGAATATCAAAACCTAACTCGAGAATTGCGTGCGGACAACCCTATAGTCTAGCGTGATAATATCGATATAATCTCTGTCGATATTATTGTATTGTCAATCATAGAATGTATAAATCATTGCTTTGTCTGGTGTCTTTTATATACAGCTCGATTGTGGAAATTGATTATGTGTTATATTATTTATTAGATAGATAATTTTATGGTTGTGTGAATAGTCAACATAACTCGCATTTCATCATCATCATCATCAGCAGCCTACTCTAGTCCACTGCTGGACATAGGCCTCTCCCAGGGCGCGCCATTGAGCCCGATCTTCGGCTCTTCTCATCCAGTCGCTGCCAGCCACCTAACGCAGATCGTCGCTCCATCTAGCAGGGGGGCACACTACGTTTGCCCAAACGCGGTCTCCACTCCAGAACTCGTCTACCCCAGCGGTTGTCGGTTCTGCGACAGATGTGACCGGCCCACTGCCACTTCAGCTTGCTAATAACTCGCATTTGAACTCACTAAAAATTGATAAGTAGCCTTATCATCATCATCATTACATAGTATAAAACGAAGTTCCCCGGAGCATTTTCTGTCTTTGTTTGAAGGAAATTAATGCGAAAACGGCTGAACGGATTTTGTTCCGGTGAAAACCGGAACCGTGAAAATTGAATTGTAGATAGATTCCCTAGGATGGTCTTTTTTGCCCATGCATCATGATATGATACCAGGAAGCTGAGCTATAATCCTTTTCCTGGGGTATGCAGAGGTCTTCCTTTTTGGTTTTTGTTTTGAATAGATAAACAAAAGACTAGATGTGTCATAGGTGTCAGAAATGTAATAACCTTTATTGAAAGGGCAATGCAACTCTTCCCTTGTTATGGGGCCCAAAATTCCAAAACACATTGCAAATGTTACTAGTGGATAATATATGGATGGGCAAAGCATAAACGCTTTTACCGTACCTACCATTATTTTTAATAACTGAATGGCTAGAAATGACGTTTGATTTCTTTCTAGCTCCAACGCAGACCGTGAAGGATTATAAGAATTCGATACCAAGCGCAAATCATTCCCCTATACAACCAGATGACAAGAATCCTGATGTTGTTCCTCTGGGTAAAGGTAAGACTTAAATAATAATGAACAGACTTAAATAGTGAAATTGACACATTATAAAAAAGATATGGTAACGTTGAAAGTTTTAGTAGATACTAGAATAAATGCAGGTATAACAATTTTACTTTTCATGGTGTCATTTTTCTACGTCCTACGATTTGAACTATTAAATCAGTTTAGTCACATTAAGCAAATAATTAGTAGTAAGTCAGGAGTCGTCGGGTAATTTATAGATATATAAATTATCTTTGGTAATGGGCTGTCCCATTGAAAATTCAAAATAGCGGACAGTAGATATGCCAGGCTTCTTTTAGTAATTCTGACCTAACCCCTTTTCTCTTTTCGACCAGATTTCAACTGCACAAGGGACTTAGAGCGTCCCCCCGAGCCACCTCCCTACGGGGCAGTGGTTTCGCCTCCAGTGGGGTCTTCCAGAAGTGCTCACAGTCTTCAGCACAACGAAGTGAGGTCTACCACGCCTCACACACCAAATACTCCAGCATCCGATGCGCAGGTACTATAATAATAATGATAAATAGGTACCACTGTCACCTCCAGTAGGGTCTTCTAGGAGTGCTCACAGTCTGCAGCACCACAAAGTAAGGTCTACTACGCCTCACACTCTAATTACCCCAGCGTCCGATGCTCAGGTAAATTATATAATAGATGATTCAACAGGTAGCACTGTCATCTCCAGTGGGGTCTTCCAGAAATGTTCACAGTCTGCAGCACAACGAAGTGAGGTCTACCACGCCTCATACACAAAATACTCCCATTTATTGAGAGTTAAAGTCAAAATCAGGTAACAAGCGGTTGTCAAGGAAACAGATCACCCGACGCAAGACAACGACCAAGAAGAAAGAAAAGGATCCTATCCTCTCTCATTTACGCTCATTGTTTTCTACCATGTTTAGAATGGAAACTACTATTAACCCTCTGCGTGGATTCCTAATTCACAAACACTTCCACTTGAAATTCCAAGATATACAGACTTCTTTACTTTCTTAGTTTTCTCAGAAAATATGCAAACACTTCAAGAATTTCACATCTTATTTCCATTTTCTACACAGAGTATCGGAAACTTAACAGAAGACCGACGAAGCGTTACAAGCGGGACCCTGTCGCGACGGAGAGAAGTCGTCACGACCAGGACGCCACTATTGGCGAATGCGCGTGAAAGCTGCGTCTAGTCTGAATAATTCTTAGTCTATGGTAATTCTTAGTCTATCGAAGGAAACATGCATTTTTATAGGCTTGCCGCTTAACTGAACCGGTTTCCTGAGATTAGAGCATAGTGCGGGGGTTTCCGCTTCTATGGTTGTTTCGTAATCCACATATCTTCCTCGGGAACTGACTCTGTTATGTGGTAGGCTTGTACCTACGTAACTGTTTTACATTGTTATACTTGTGTGTATCTCCAGCCAATGTATAAGATTTATGCTTTTTAGAGCCAATGCAATTGAAAAAATGTGGCAAGGTGGTGAAAGAAAATAAGAGGGATGGAAAGGAATATATTATGGTAAAGTGATTAAAAAAAATTGTAGTTAACAGTATGGATCTATACTAGAGAGTATGAGACCTCCGGATCACCTTGTACCATTAATTAATACCGTATACGGAGCTCTAATAGTACGTACAGTCGAGAATCTTAATTTAGGATTCCACTTTTACACATTGAACAACCTTGTCATTAGATAATTGCCGTCTACGTCTTATTGTGACAAAGCCGTTACGTGTGTAAAAGTGGGTCCCAAATTAAGATTCGTGACTGTACAATTGACACTGATGTGCCCAATTAGTACTCACTGGAGGCGAATTTAGGTCTAAAACTCTTACTATTTTACAATAACTAATTCTTTTTTTTATCGGAAAAGGATACTTATTGTACTTTCGCAATTATAACTACCTTATTTCCGATATATTATAATATTATCATCATCAGCAGCAGCCTACTCTAGTCCACTGCTGGACATAGGCCTCTCCCAGGGCGCGCCATTGAGCCCGATCTTCGGCTCTTCTCATCCAGTCGCTGCCAGCCACCTTGCGCAGATCGTCAGTCCATCTAGCAGGGGGGCGTCCCACACTACGTTTGCCCAAACGCGGTCTCCACTCCAGAACTCGTCTACCCCAGCGGTTGTCGGTTCTGCGACAGATGTGACCGGCCCACTGCCACTTCAGCTTGCTAATATTATGAGCTATGTCGATAACTTTTGTTCTATGCCGGATCTCCTCATTTCGGATTCGATCCAACAGAGATACTCCGAGCATAGCTCTTTCCATAGCACGCTGAGCGACTTTCAATTTGTGAACCAGTCGTACCGTCAGTGTCCACGTTTCGGCTCCGTAGGTCATTACTGGTGTTATAATATTATATAATAACGTAATTTTTTTTGTATACTGAGAGCAGACCAACGGGCCAACTAATGGTAAGTTGCTACCGTCGCCATAGACATGTTCACTGTTGTCATTAGAGGGCTTTCGATGCGTTGCTAATCTTGAGGACTTAGATGTAGACGGTGTCACGGTAATTGCGCTGGCTCTCCTACCCTTCAAACCCAAACACAGCAATTCAAGTATTGCTGCTTTGCGGTAGAAATAGGTAAAAGGGAGGTACCCCCCCCAGGCTGATATATTCCGGATTGATCCTAAAAAAATATTCTGAATTCCTGACTCTGCAACAAATCAGCCTTTCAGCCCTTTAATTAAATTAGAAATTATTAGACTGAACTTTTTAATTTACCTACCTGTAATCTTAATATGAGTAGTAACTTTGTATACACATCGAAGTAAGCAAACGAAGACTGTCATAAATTGGGTGTTTCCTTTGATGTGAACTTAAATTTAACATACATATGTATTACGAGTGTAAATATATACTTAAGTAAATTGTAGATATTTATTAAATTTAATATTTTATATATAGGATGTTTGATGTTAATAAACGGCAACTCTATAAGAAAAATATTTACTTTTTGTATCTAGATTCTAGACTAAATATGTTTGTTATCAGTTGTCACACTGTTATTATTTGTAGTACCTATTGTACCATAACCTATTTGCATTAATTATTAAAAACGTTTTTTTTTTTAAATTAGGCAAATTAAAATTTTCTGCCTATTACTTCAAGAAGTTCGATTATGTAAAAAAAACTTTTAAAGTCCCTACAATAAAACTTTACTTTACTTTTTACCTGTCATCATTTACTTACCTTTATTTAAAATCCTAGAGATGATTTTTATTTACCATGCCTTTAGCTTTGCTAAGCTATTATACTATTTATTAAAAAAGTGTTCCACTTTTAAGGTTTTTTTAAAGAATAAAACGGATTCTTCAAATTCATTGCAACTTTTACAGATTTAATTATTTTTTTTATCACAATTATTTTTCTTTATTACAAACCATTATGTCAAATTATAATATATTATTTTAAATAGTCAATAAACAAGTATAACCATCTAATCGACAGTTCAGTCAAACAAGCCCCCTCTCACCGTGTCCCTCCCAAAAGTCCCCATAATACTTGCCGCATTGCCCCGCTGGATTGCGATGGAGATGTGTTGGACGAGGAAGTGTCCAGATTTAATTCATATTTTATACTTTTACTAATACTTAGTTATGTAAGCTCAAGCTCAATTAATTTATCGTTACAATTACAATAATAGTTACTCATAATTTTACTTACTTACACTTAAAATGATTTTACAATTTTTAATAGATATCTTTTTAACATTTCTTTTGAACAAAGAAAATTAAATAGTGCACTTTAATTGTTGTATGTGATTATAATATTAAAATGGCGTATCAATCATAAGTACTGTTTTAATTAAGCAATTACCAACAAATTTTTATTTGAGCATTCGAAATAATTTTGGGCTCAAAAATAAATACAAAATAATGTTATATAATTCATGTTTCCACAATATTTCAAATAATTAGTTAGTCGAATTATGTTTCAAAAGAAAAACTAGACAATAAATATTAAATAGTAATTATAAAATATTCCATTTAATATATTTTAGTGAAATAAATTACATAAACCAATGTTCTACAGACTTTAGTGAAAATTTGAACTTCTGTAATTTAGTTAGAATTACTATCAATTATATTATTTTGTTTACAAGTGAAAGTTCTAACCACGAAGCCAGCAAAACCTTATTATCTATCATTAAAAAAATATTTTTTATTATATAATGTAGCTGAAGAATTTGTAAATTAAACATTTTATAATAAATACTTAATTTATAAATATAAAATGATAAAGAATTCACTGTGATGCTACGAAATTTATTACGTGTACTGTTAACTATAATATCTAGTATATATTTATGTGTAAATAATCTAATAATATTATCAACTGATAAATAAAAAATGACACTAGAAAAATATTTTAAATATTTTTAAGCGTAATGTAAATAAACTATGATGTGGATGAATTATTCAAGAAACGACTTATGAAATGTTAATAATTTATTTTAATTTGCAATGTTATCTATCGAATTATTTATTTAACATACAGATGCCACTTTAATGACTGTTAATAATTTGGGTAATCATTCAATTAGCATTTAATATTTAGCGTATTAAGATAAACTCTGTAAAACAAGTGAAAAATACAAAATGTTTCCTCATACGGAGTTTATTACTTAAAATGTTATAGTCGATTAAAGCGGCATCCTGTTTAAAAAATATTTTATTTATTTAATACCTAGAACACTTTCTTCCTTTGTAAATAATTACTGAATAATTAGGTATTTAAATTCAATCATAATTTGTTTATTCTACTGAAATTTCGGTGACTTTTTCAAAGACTTCTTGACATATCGTAAATATTAAGCGGATATGTGTAAAATTTCTTGGAAGAAATAAATTTGCTTATTAGCAAAACGATAGAGTATTTTAATTTATTTTTACGGTCGATTACATTATGATAACAACAGGGAACCGTAAAAGGGGTCGGAAAACTTACGAAAATAGGGTAAGAGCCCCAATATTCGTTCAACCAAAAAATCAACTGAGAAAGAAAATCGAACCATATGGCTACAAAAGAAAACAAAGGTTTATTCAATCAACCCCGAACTGGAAAAGGTGACGAAATCAATCCACTAATTTCTTCCACACATTCGTATAGCTACATATAAACGTAGCATTGATATACCCCTCTCAGACGAAAGGAAAATGGCAGCAGAGATTGTCTACTCGAGTCGCTCGGCCATTGAGGTTCGTGATAAGAATTTTTATTCGACCTCCCCCTTTATTGTGGGATCTGAAGGTAGGGGAATTAAATGGAAGGACATACTAGTCCGGGATGAGTTTTTCCTTGTTTATGCCTTTGATAACGGTAAAGTGAAAAGCGTAATCTGTGAGACAATGGAAATCTTTTAGGGGCTATTGTTATTTTTTGAGGAAAAAAGGAGCTTTCGCGTGTTTTAAAAAAAACCATTTGAGTAGGTATCTAGTTTGAATTTAGAGTGTAGAAATTAAACAGTAGCAACTTTCTACACAGCTTTTCTGTAAAGGTTATTTAATTTCTGTAATACTATACTTACGTAGCTTCGAAAGATTACAAAATAAGGACTTAAAATACGAAGGGCACAGGGGAAGAACAAGCGTGGTCACATTGAAATCTTTAGTTGTCAATTTCTCAATTCATTGAATATGTAACATAGCTTGTTTTTCCTCTGTGCCCTTCATATATAAAACAACATCCAAAAAACACTTGATCAAATTGCGAGTATTTTTTTACAAGTAACGTTTTGCAGAACAGTGTTATACGTATACTTAACTTAGGAGATTAGCAAGCTGAAATGTCGTAATTTTTTATTTTCTACAAGGAGGAGCTGACGAATATAAACTGGTCACCTGATCATAAGTGGTTACCGTTGCCATAGTCTTCTCAGCTTACTATAGTTATTATAAACTGGTCACCTGATCATAAGTGGTTACCGTTGCCATAGTCTTCTCAGCTTACTATAGATATTATAAACTGGTCACCTGATCATAAGTGGTTACCGTTGCCATAGTCTTCTCAGCTTACTATAGTTATTATATACTGGTCACCTGATCATAAGTGGTTACCGTTGCCATAGTCTTCTCAGCTTACTATAGTTATTATAAACTGGTCACCTGATCATAAGTGGTTACCGTTGCCACAGTCTTCTTAGCTTACTATAGTTATTACATGTTCTTCGATGTGATACGAACCTTTAGGTGGAGGGCAAGAGGCTACAGGTGCCATATGGCATCTGTCACGCTCCACATACAATATTGTAGAAACTACAGCAAACTTGCAGAATCTGACCATGGTGTATGATTAACTAACACCATAGGAGAGAAATAAAATACGCATATGTAATACATAACGACAATTAAAATATATAGAAGTTCTACCAAAACAACCAGAAAATTGGCAACTTTTTTGATGATCTTATCTTATGACAGGGGCCACGGATAACCCCAGCGGCACTTAGACCCTCAGGGATCTTTTGTGCTCACCCTTTACCTTAGTCTCCTTCCTATTCCTTAAAGATGTTTTGTATCACGGACGCTATACAGCTTACAGGAAGGAGCCTATAGTCCTCTGGTTTCGGATAGGCCACCCCCAGAAGACTCATACGCCCTCCAGCCAGTGACTCACATTCGAACAGCAAGCCCATGCGACCCATTTAAACAAAAGGTATGTTATAAAAAATAATTTATTAAATCGGCGAATGACACATCTGTCTCTCCCACCAATAAAAAATAATCAAACTCTAACAGAGGGCTCAAAACCCTCGAATATCTAAACGAAAACGAAAAAAGATAATTACCCTTCAAACCGAGACAGTAATGACAGAAGAGTCAGATAAGAGTAGAGATATTTTTAAGTGGAGACCATGATTACTCCCATGTATTGACGCTCTTTGCAAAAGGAGCGACGATCTTCGCAAGCCTTGAAAGCCGAAGTTTAGAATAGATAAGACGAGTCTTACCTACATAGCACAAAATGTCTATCTATAGATAGAGATCTTTTTATATGAATTTTAGCATTATAACAAAACCAAAGTAATAGTATATAATTCCACTAACTTATACCATTTTACCGTTGAATTCCCACAAGGCAATCAATTCAAAATCGCAATTCGATCAGAGCGTTCTTCAAACGATCATCCGTTCAAGCGCAAAAACGCTCCGAAAATTCCGCTCGCTGACCGGCTCGATCTTGTAATAACCGACTCTGACCGGTTTCAACCAGTAATATCTCGCTCCAGCCAGTTTTGCTCGAATTAGTTAACGGTTGGAGTGGCACCGTCGCGTGCACCTCCCCTGGGGCCTGTGTGCATATGTAATTGATGTGCCCTCCCTTCAATTTACAGCCGCACGAAAACGTTTATTTTCACGTCGTTTAAGTGCGTGCCTCTAATCGTGTAAATGGAAAAAGTCGTGTGGAACCTGCATTATTCTTAGCCATAATGAAATGCTTCCTTTATGACTTGCGGAAATAAAACTCATTCATATTCAAGTGATAGATAACTTACTTGGTTTTGTATGAATATGAGTAATTATCATTCTAACTTATTTATTAAGATGTTAACTTACGTTGTAAATAAAATGTAATCTTTAAAAGTAAACTTACTAGTTATAAACTACCTACAATAGTAAATCGATTGATAATTTAATACGTAGATCAGAAATAATAAACAATATGATATATTTGCTTCTAAACAGTTATAAGACAACCTCTGTTTTCGATATTGGAGGCTTACTGTACCTGCGTACTTAATGGAAAGATATATTTTTTCTGTCGACAAAAAATATGGTATGTTAGGGTAGTGCAGTAGGATGATATTGGCTTTAGGAATTTGTCAATTTTAGCTCACCTGTAGCGAGAAAAAAATCAAAATCGAATAGAATTCATATTGAGTCATAAAAATGAATACTATTCCTATAAATCCAGACGACAGCATGGTATTGAGGTCAATTAGTGTCAGAGCTTATATTACCTATTTGCATAGGTATTATTAGAGGAGTGTATGACGAATCAGGTACTTAGGTATACGAAACGAAGTTTACTGAAATTAAAAGCCGGGGTCGTCCTAGACTGACCTTTAAGTGCTACCTGAGCGAAAAAAGCGCAGGTAATCGAAAAAAATCATATCAATTAAATAATTATTTTTTTTCACGATTGAATAAGATTTTTTTTTAAATTTCATTTTCTTTTTTAAAAGTCTATTTTTCTGTAATTTCTCTGGTTGTAATCTGTTGTGTTTAACTAATATATATTTTTATAAATAATCTATAAATTGTCCTACTACTGGGCACAGGCCTCCCCTCCTCCTTTCCATTATTCCCTATCCTCGGTGTCCTTATACCATCCTTTTTGGAAGTGGTCGATATCGTCCTTCCACCTACGCCTGGGCCTGCCTCGGCGCCGCTGTCCGTCTTGTGGCACCCAGTGCATGGCGATCTTTGCCCACCTTTCCGGATGCATGCGGCATACGTGCCCTGCCCAGCCCCACTAGAGATGCTTGGTGATTGCATCAACAATGCGTGTTTTGGAGCGCAGGGTCGTGTTCCTGACGCGATCCGTCCTTTTCACGTTGAGTATGCTACGCTCCATAGCACGCTGGCAAACCTTGAGTTTGGACTTTTGATGTTTTGTGAGCGACCATGTCTAAGCACCGTAAGTTAGGATGGGCAAGATACACATGTCGACGAGTTTTCGCTTGAGCGACAGTGGAAGGCTACCCTTCATTAGATCTTTCATTGATCTTCCAGGCATTGTCTATACGTTTACCAATTACCTTTTTTAATAAATAAAAAAAATTGTGTAATCATTTACCTGTCATTTTGTCAGTGTTATGGCTTGGTTTTTCCAGACTAAATTAATACTTCAATCAGTATTTCAAATCGACAAATCGTCTCAAGGAAAAGTTTCGTGCCTATTGTAGTATCTACTCAATTATTAAGCTTCACAAATATTGATACTTGAAAACTTGGAGTTCAAATTTCGAATTGACCTCGTGGCTCGCGATGAAGCGACGCGACGGTTCGAAGCCCGTGAGATCCATTTACGTAATTGATACGTACGCCCCGTCAATTTGACGATGGAGCGTAACTCGAACGTTTACCCTACACCTACAACTGAAAAAACGTTTTTGGTTTTGAGTTTTTATTTTTTCATTTCATTTATTTCCTCTTTTGGTACTTACAGCACACTTAAACATGTCAGTAAACAGTACTTAAAATTAATTCAGATTTATTACTTATTTTTATTTTTTTATTTACTACTAAACCCGCATTTGACCTTGATCTCGCCTGATGGTAAGCGACGATGAGGTCGACGATGGAGCATGCGGGTCCAGTAAATGCCTATTCACTCTGGCCTTGAAGATCCCAAGGTTGTAGGTTTCGGGAAATACAGACGCCAGCAGGGTGTTCCATTCCTTAGCCGTTCGCTGTATTATTTATATATTATTTATAGTATATATATTGTTTGTAGTGTAGGTATACAAACTAATATCTGGCTCGTTAGCACAATGCACCAGAGGCACCACAGTCAGTATAAAACTAATCCTATAAGTACTTATCTAATAATCAAAAATAATAATACTTAAACAGTAATAGCTGCTGTAAAGGGGCATTGTCAAATACATATTAAAATATAATTAATATAATTATATGGTAATTTAGCTGCTTGTCGCATTGTCAAATGGTAAATACAGTTTATAAAAAAATGTCAGTAATAGCTGCTGTAAATGGGCATTGTCAATAAATAAAATTAGGTTTAGGTAATAATTAAGTATAGATAAATAAATAAAATTAAAAAAACAACCACATTAATATGAAGTTATTGCATGAAGTTCTAGGCAACACTATTAGTTCTGTAGTTCATACGTTCACTTAATCTGTGAAATGAAATGGTCCTTTATGTTGAATAGGTTACATTGGTTGCAAATGTTATTAAATAATTCTTTTATAAGAAATTTTCCGAATACAAAATAATCATCATCAGCAGCCTACTCAAGTCCACTGCTGGACATAGGCCTCTCCCAGGGCGCGCAATTGAGCCCGATCTTCGGCTCTTCGCATCCAGTCGCTGCGCCACCTTGCGCAGGGACTCCATCTAGCAGGGATACAAAATGTTTAACATAAATTGTGACTAACATAGATTGTGTGATTCAATAAGATAAAAGTTTCTTATATTCACCTAAAACACAGTAACTAGTAGCTATTTCTTCTCTTACAAATTATTATTCAGGAATTCATAGACTCTTCTTCTTCTTAGTAGCCTCTAGTAGCCAATAATTTAGATTTTTTTAACATGGTCTTGTTTGGCAGCTTTTTAGGTATCCGTACCCCTGTTGCTGTAGCAACAGCAACAGTAACAACAGCAGCTGTCTCACCGTCACGTACCGTGGCGTCGTGTCACCGGCCCTAACTGAAAACCAGCGCTGCGGCGGTTGCTAGCATCTAGCCGTATCGTCACAGCATAATGCTTTTGCCACATATGCATGTGAAATTGTGAACTTACTCTAAGTAAAAAAGTATCTCTTTTAAGTAATGAAATGTAATTATCGTGTTATGTATATGGGTGCAAATAAATTTTAATTCATTCCTTCAATAACGTTTATTTTTATTTTTTTCTATTACATATTAACCCTTATTATGAGCGTTTATTAAGCATTCTATGAGGAGTATACTACCAAACACCACTCTAGTATCTAGAGGCATTCAAGTAGTACCTGTGCCATTCAAATCCAATGGATCTTTGTAGTCATTTCAGACTTTTTACTTTTCACATTGTGTGACGGAAACAATGGACTTGGCTGGACTTGTTTTTGTTTCGCTGGCTATTGTTCTGCGGCCCCATCTATGTGTAGATCAGTGGTATAGCTGTAAAAGACATTGTAAGTGCTTATGAACTTACTTCCAACTTGTGCTTATTTTAAAAAATTATACTTGATTCACCGCTGGTGGAATTATATCGAATTACTTACATACGTATCAAGTGAACCTCCTACAAAATAATCCCAAAAAAAAATTTTTTTTGTTGCAATTAAGTATCTTAAAAGTACAACTATCACCTAGTACCAAATTCGCTCAAAAACCGGTTCTTAATATGAAGCAGACACGCGTAGCAATATCTACGCGTCATTCGTTGTACCCGTAGCACTTCGTAGCACCTACGAGCGCTACGAACAAAGCCAAATTAACTCAACAATTTCTGCCCTATTATCCAGCAAATCTCAAACAAACCAATCTACGAAACCATTACCCAAGATTACACAGGCGAGCGTTAAAAGATCTTTCTGCTAAATGAATGTTGACTGACGGCACAAAGTAGATAATTATGTAACAGAAAAGAAGCTCTCACAGCGTTCTGGCGTGAGGCACTATTCGGTTGTTAATATATTTAATAGTAATAGATTATAATTTATTATATATTTATAATTTATATGATGAGGCTTATGTAATATTAAAAAGAATATTTGTTTTATTATTTATAAGATTATTAATTAGTTTTTTAATAAAACACGGGGCGGAATGTTTGACTAAGGCTTTTCATAAGTCTTTTTTTATTTTTTATTGACGAAGTTTATTAAATTAATTGTTTTAATAATTAAAAAATATTATAACATTTATTTTTATTATGATAAGATTAATCATATTTTTTTTATATTCGAATTATTTATTCCTCTTTTATATTTAATTTACATTCGTTCAACGCGCGCCATACTTGTATACATCGCAGGAACTTAGTATTGGGCAGTAAAGTTTATTTTTTTATACGAGTATAAATCAAATTATTAATTGAATGATATTTCAGTTTTTCATTAACAATTACAAATTGTGTCGGAAAATTCCTTGCAACTGCAAAGCGCCAAAGCTTTCGGTCCATGTAAGCGACGTTTAAAAGGCTGCGCGCAGGGTACGATCGTGTGAGTGCCTCATGCCAGAAGGTTGATAGGGAGGTAGGGAGTTTCTTTTCTGTTATTTATCTATTTTGTGACAACGGTAACCGGCTGAGAGTGCAACTGTATGCTCAATTAATACGTTCCCGGAGATATTAACTGACGAACTGCGGTGGACTATTGTTTGGTGTTCTTTGATAATTGTGTGGACTCCAGAATTTTTGCTCAAGTTTTACTTGGATTAAGCAAAAATTGTAACAAAACCAATTGGTATATTTTTCAATTCTTTTTTAAAAAAAATTTTTATCATTATATAAGGAGCGCAGGCGAGCAAACGGGTCACCTGATGTTAAGTGGTCACCGTCGCCCATAGACATTTCACTTCACTAAGAAATTATTGATTTTAGAGGGTTTTTGATGCGCCGCTAACCTTGGAATGCCTCATGTGCCGGTAGAATAGGCCGTAATTACGCCGGCTCTCTTACTTTAGAAATCATTGTAGAATTTCTGTTTTTCAACAGAAGTAGGTAGCCATAAAACCAATCCAGGCTGACTCTCTACAGACAAAGTCATATTACCTATTTAAATACAGGAATTTTCCAGCCAGCCGTGTACCCGATGGACAGGACAGGTTTGTAATACAGTGAGTATTAATATTAGAGGGTTTTTGATGCGCTGCTAACCGCGAGGACTAAGATGGATTGCCTCGTGTGCCGGAAATTACGCTGGCTCTCTTACCCTTCAAACCGAAACACAGAAATGCAAGTATGTCTGCTTCACGGCAGAAATAGATAAGAGGGTTGTACCACCCCAGGAGATCCTTCACATTAGGATCTACCACTACAATTTAAATAGTATTATTGGTTTTGTTTAATGCTAAAGTTTCCAGCATCTCAGAAACAGCATTTTGATATAATTTACATGATAAACAATATGATGATCAACTTGGTCAGTTTTCACGTTTTTTATGAATTGGGTTCTTCTAAGTCGTATTCCTCATTGCCCTCCCTCGATCGGTTGGGGGTAAAAGAGTAAAATAAATAAAATTCCACACTAAGCTTCAATCAGGGTGTCCATCTGTGATTGGATGCAATCGGACTGGTGATCCTGTTGAACAAACAAGCTGTTATTTGGACACCCCAGCTGGATAACGATACAACATTTTATGGCCAAATGATCGTTAAGGGAATTTACTACCCACTATTCTAAACTTTTATATACACAGCTTATTAGTACAGATCCTATATATTAACATATTGGAACTGACTTTATATCGTTAAACTGAAGAAAAAAACCGCCTGTTTTATTTTGAGCACATAAATGCTCAGAATAAATAATAATCGGTTTTTTCTTCAAATAAAATAGAAAGTAAAGTAAAATACACCTTATTGCACAAATAGAAAACAACAAACATGAGATAGAAAAGGAAATAGTGAAGTACAATTTAGGCGGCCTTGTCGCTGAGAGCGATCTCTTCCAGGCAACCTTTAAGTGCCCAACTGAATAATGTTACTAAAAAGTAAAGTTTAGAAACGTCGGTGGCCTTGTGGCTAGGACGCCGGACTCCCATGCGGGAGGTCCGGGTTTTTCGGTTTTTTTCGAAGACTTATGTACATTTACCGACTGCTCTAACGGTGAAAGAAAACATCGTGAGGTAACCTGCATGTCTGAGGAAATGAAAAAAATCCGAAGGCGTGTGAAATCCACCAATCAGCATTGGGCCTGCTCGGTGGATCATGGCCCGTACCCCCTTGTGCAAGGGGAGGAATGTGCCACAACAGTGGGGACATTAATAGGCTGATGATGATGATGATTCAGAAGACAGATTATTTCATAAAGATCTACCACAGATACTACTAAATGTATTATACTCATAACAAGTCTATGTTTCTTACCTAATGAGTAGATATAAGAAGTCACTAATTAATGCATCAAGGTATACCAGCCAAGAACATGTCAGGTACGTCCTTGATAGACTTTCGTAGCGATTGTATCACAAAAAACTATTTTCGACCGATGGTCATACAATTTGTTCCAGATTAGTTATAGCTAATAGAATTAAGTTGAATTCTATTTCCCAAGGTAACTTTGGTACTAAATCCGTTTAACTTAAATTGAAGGTACTTACTACCGGTATCATTTAGATATTTTCCAGATTTAACGTAACAGCATTTCAAAAATTAAATGGGAGGAGATGCGCTTTGTGACATACAGACGGGCAGACATGACGATATTTCAGGGTTCCTAGTTGACTATGGACCCTAAAAGGAGAAGTAGTAGTTTACTTACCCTGACTGTGGCCCTTTTCACAACAACAGCAGACCATCAGACATGATTTAGATATGTTTACCTTTGACTACATAATTATTTTATTATAATTATAACTGTTTCGGTCATTGCTGTGTGTGAAATAAACGTATTACTTACTTACTTACTTACTATATACATATATCCCTACCGCCACTGAGCAAGCATGTCGTACGAGACGACTAGCCCGAGTAACTTGCTGGTGATTCTTCAGGTCCGCCTGGTTAGACCACCTTTCTATGTAAAATCTGTCGTCAAATATCTTCGCTTCAGCGTTGATACGTTTTGGCAGTGTTTATAGAAGAACCAGTACATACCTAACCTGTGTGCTCCATCTTCGGCCTCATCGTCACGTATCACCAGGTAAGATTAGAGTCATACGCAGGTAAAAACAAATAAAAGAAACGTATTTACGTCAAAGTTATGTCCAATCGACTAAATTTAAGATACTGAAATCTCAATTAAATTTGAAGCTTTTCTTCAGAATTCACAGATGACGGTAGCAGTCGAACCTTTGAGGAACCAAGCGATGCTTAAAAACGCCTGTTGATTTGAACACCATTGTAGCAAAATTGGATAACGCGTCGGCTACGGTTAAGCCGGCGGAGATGTGGGTTCAAATAGATATTGTATTCTTTGTAACGGTTATTTCTAATATTTGTTACAATAACCATGGCACAATAAGAAAGGCATATCAACTACGGATTGCACGATACTCACACACCGCACGGTAGGTCATCAAACGAGTGTTACCGTTGATGACATACCCTTCATCATCAGCCTATTATTGTCCCCACTGTTGGGACACAGGCCTTCTCTTGCACAAGGGTGTACGGGCCATGATCCACCGAGCGGGTCCAGTGCTGATTGGTGGATTTCACACGCTTTCGGAAACACCGTTAGAACAGTCGGTAAATGTACGTAAGTCTTCGTATATAGCATTGCATGGTTTCGAACCCGGACCTCCCGTATGGGAGTCCGGTATCCTAGCCACTAGTCCACCAACACTCCATGACATACCCTTAATGTCGTGCAATCCGTAGTTGATATACCTTTCTTGTGCCATGGCTAGAACCTCACTATTATCCAAACACGTCGCACACAGTTACATTACAACTAACCGGATGCCCAAATACGTATTCCCGTTCAATATTCGATTCCTCCAATCCGAATGTTCATTTCGCCACAAAGGTAAATGAATAGGCAAAGGCTATCAGTAACCTGTGACAGACATAAGCAGAAATAGTGGTCAATTTCTCGACCCAAATAGAAACTGTAGTGCCACACAAAGAACCTACCTGAATTGATCAATTTCTGAAGCTCTCGCGTTTACAAATACAAGCGTTTAATCCTGAACATGGGGTTTGGCAAAAAAATCCACTTTTTCACCCAAAGGGGAAAACGTGAACGTGGAACAAAAGACCATTTACAGCAAACAATGTTTTTTTTTATTGTTTATGGAGAGCAGATGAGCATTTGCTTTAAATGGCCACCTGATTGAAAAATGGTCACCATCACCCATAAACATCTCACTTCACTAAGAAGTTATTGGTTTTAGAGGGTTTTCGATAACCGCTAACCTTGGAATGCCTCATGTGCCGGTAGAATAGGCCGTAATTACGCCGGCTCTCTTACTTTAGAAATCATTGTAGAATTTCTTTTTTTCAACAGAAGTAGGTAGCCATAAAACCAATCCAGGCTGACTCTCTACAGGCACAAAGTCATATTACCTATTTAAATAAAGGAATTTTCCAGCCAGCCGTGTACCCGATGGACAGGACAGGTTAGTAGAATGCTAAAAGTTTTTAACAGGTTTTAGTTTGTAACAAACAGTGTAAAAAATATACAAATATATGTTAAAAACGACGTGGAATATCATTCCAAAAATAAATATTTTCGAAAAGGATTTCTCTGCACTAAAAAATTTTTCATTTTGTTCAGAAATTTTTGTCACCATTTTATTTGTACTGATGCCAAAAAAGAATTGCCGGATATATTTTCGGCTTCATGTTTTTCATTGACCGTTTATATGGAAGGCGGATTCTATAGATAATCAGTGGCTATGTCCAACGGTGGACAAACACGGATTGAAAGGTAGATATAGGTAGATATAAGTACTTATACTTATATAATTATTTGCTTGTACGAGTAACTGTGTGGGGCCAGTAGCTTGCGAGCATGGTCGGAAAGTGATCGTGCAGGTAAATTAACGTTGGGCGCGGTCAGAATAAGGATAGCTGACCGCTAGTTGCACATTTTTATCTGAGCCCCTTTGTACCTCAGAGACCACGTTACGCGCAAAACATATACAAGAGGCGTGCCAGCAGCGCGCTGCAGCGTAAAGTCAGCGCTGTCTCCGCCTCTGTCTGTTTTGCACCCGTCGCTTTCATACATTTTGTATGCAAGTAGATTAAGAGGCGGCACGCCGGCAGTTGTGCCCGCGTTCCGCCCCCTTCAAACTATTTTCATACAAAATAATATATGAAAGTGAAGCGGCGCAAAACATCAGCGCACCGCCTCTGTCTGTTTTGCGGCTTAACCATGTCAGAGGCCTACGGGAGACTACAGTTGTCCTGAACAATTCTGTCAATAGGTTGGCACTAACCATACGACAAGTAGAAGAAGATTATAACGTTGCTCTAATATTTTTGATAACTCTTGTTTTTACTTAGATAATTGTTACTCGTTTAATTTCAGACTAATTCAGACCTACTCTTTGCTACAATACGGTTCACTAGATACGATCACAAATACTTCTTCTTGAATATTCACGGAGCAATTAAGTTAATGTCGGGCATATAATTTCGCGCACAAAACCCGACGACTAATCCTAACTGCTAGTACATAGTTATAAGCATAAGCGTGGCGATAAGCGTTATAATTAGCAAAGCTCCCTTGACTTTTTGCCAAGTCATCCCCAATTTAGAAGGCCCTATTACACAGATGATTTGCGAACGTATTTCTAGCGAGGTTATCTTCAACGCTCTCGCCTCTTGGCTCTTGCTGGCCGCGTGTGCGCATCGAGCTCGCCGCCTATGCGCAACGAATTCACCGTGACTTACGCGAGCTCGCGGCGTGATGCATACGCACGCTAGTGGTCAATATTGAGAGGATCGCGGCAAATTCGGTGCGTACATGCGACGAATTCACGGCGAGCACGTTGACGGATCGCCACGCTGGAAACAAGTAAAACATTTTTTTTATAGAAATTAATAAATTCGACATTAACCTTATGGCTAGTTGGAGGACTTCAATTTATTCTATTATTGCGATTAATAACCTAGTATTATTTTTCATGTCGTAAAATTTTTGTGCATGCCAAAGTAATGGCGAAACACGTATGATCTATTCCAACAATACTACTATCTTATATGTACCGTGTTTCGTGCGAATAAAGTAAATTTCATTTCATTTCAATAATTGAGCTTTATGAAACAAGTTCCCTCGCTCTCTTTGCTTTGATCAAATATTTCGGATTTCTTTATTGCAAAGGTTTTTCGTAAAAAACTTTTGTTCTGTCCCTGCTATTTAATCTGACTTACAATTAACCAGAAGCGATGTATACCGAAAATGATTTGCAAATGTTTTTACGAAAAACCGCACGAGTGGTTAGCGGAAGAAGAATAAGGTGAATAACCGCTAACTGCACCGCTGTCGCTTATTACTGAGCACAAGCCTAGATCCTAGTTCACACATTCTTCGCCATTAATCTAAATCTTAGAGTCCTTAATAGATGTCTAATATTTTAAGAGTAACGAACGAAGCTGTTACTATCAGAATTTCCACGTTAGTGCATATCTAGAGATATTAAAAAAGACGACAGGCGCAGGGTGTATGATGCTACAATAAAATATGGAAACACTGTACCGTACACTTTAATGAACACACACATACACACACACAGTACAGTACAATTCACAACAATGGTAATTACAGTTCACTTTCAATATACTATTACAACGGCCGCTCGCAGACAACTGGCTGGCCGGGCGCTCTCACACTAGTTTTATTCCCAGACCCACGCAAGGGTCCCCGGCTACCTGAAGTCCATGAGCGGCGAGACTTACTATAAAAATACCGTTACTCTATGTTAGTAACAACAATACTTACGCTAGGTTAATATTACATCTACCTTAACCTAGGTACAATAAACGGGACTGTCGCGCTCCGTAACATTCCACCCCCTTGTTTGAGGGTTCAACCGAAAACATTTTCATTCGTAGGAAGCGCGGCAACCTTCACAACTGGACGTCTTAGTGTCCCATGGTTTGTCTTAATGTCCACTACACGTACGTTTCCGTCATTTCCCGGATACACTTCACTGACAATGCCACGGGGCCACTTATTTCTCGGCAGATTGCCATCCACTACCACCACTATATCACCAACTTTCAGAGACTCGCACGTTTTAGTCCATTTCTGACGACGCTGTAAGGTGGGCAGGTATTCTCTCGTCCACCTCTTCCAGAACAAATCAGCCAGTGCATTAGTCACCTTCCACTGCTGACGGGCATCCGTGTCCTTGGGATCGAATGTTTTCATAGGCGCATCTCCAGCAGCAGTGCCCAGGAGCAGATGATTGGGCGTGAGTACCACGGGGTCTTCATGGTCTGATGTCACATATGTTAGAGGTCGGCTGTTGACCACTAACTCCGCCTCGAGCAACAACGTATACAGCACTTCTTCTTTGGGCGCACGTTCCCTTAGGGTGACTCTAAGCGCATTTTTAACAGAGCGTACCAAACGCTCCCAACACCCACCCATATGAGGAGCAGAGGGGGGATTGAAGCGCCACTCGATCCCTTTCGCCAGTGACTCGTCTCGAACACGCTGGTGATCTAATGTGCGCAGCGCTGCCCGTAGTTCCGTGTTCGCGCCAACGAAGTTCGTCCCTTGGTCGCTGTATATGACGGATGGTTGCCCTCGACGCGCGACTAAGCGTCTTAGGGCCAAGATAGCGGAGGCGGCGCTCAGCGAGGCAGCCAGCTCCAGATGCACGGCGCGTGTGGCGAGACATGTAAAAAGTACGCCCCACCGCTTCTCACGGCGCCGACCAATGGTGACTTCCATCGGGCCGAAGTAATCAATTCCGCAATGCACGAAGGCTCGGCGTGTAGTTGAGAGACGGACGGTAGGCAAGTCTCCCATCTTTGGCGGCACAGGTTGGGCGCGTACCACCCGGCATGTTTGACAGCTCGCGACGACGGCCTTCACAGTTGGTCTCAACCGCGTGACCCAATATTTTTCTCTAACGGCATTCACCACCGCTTCCTGGTTAGCATGTAGTGCTCTTTTATGATAATGGAGCACAATTAGACGGGCAGTATGATTGTGCCCATCCAGAATGACTGGATGCTTCTCACCAAAGGTCAGGCCTGGCGCGGCACTCAGTCGTCCTCTCACTCGTAGCAACCCATCATCAAATAACATGGGG
Organism: Hofmannophila pseudospretella; assembly: GCA_947369225.1. Classification (NCBI taxonomy): domain Eukaryota; kingdom Metazoa; phylum Arthropoda; class Insecta; order Lepidoptera; family Oecophoridae; genus Hofmannophila; species Hofmannophila pseudospretella. The sequence continues at coordinate 12,598,837 of OX376316.1, forward strand.
TCTAAATTTCGAAGTCTACTGGAGGGTGGTAGGCACTCCCCGGCCTGAAGAGCGGCCAATTCACTAGGAAAGCACTCCACCTGTGCCTGTTTGAGAAGACACATCTCAGCCTCCTGTATGTTCTCTGTTGTTAGAGAAACATCTTGCTTCTTCCTGCATCTATGAATGAAAGCCAGCACGCGTGCTATAACACGCACTGCACGCGTCCACGAGGGGTACCGCATAGTATCAATGAGTGGCGGGTCTGCCACCTTGGCTGTGTGTACCCTGTGGATTCTCTCCACGTCTTCCCCGGCTGCCCTCTCTGCGTCGTTAGGCGCCGGCCACTGTTCCTGTGGATTACAAAGAAAGGGAGGACCCAAAAGCCACATGTTAATACCATTAGGCCAATCAAACTTAGTAGCCTCGTCAGCTGGGTTATCATCGGAGGGCACCCAGCGCCAGTTACTTCTCTCAGACCTACGGTCGATTTCAGCGAGGCGATGCGATACAAATTTCTGATAATCGCGCGCGTCTGAATTAATCCATTTAAGAACTGTCATAGAGTCAGTCCAAAGGTATTTATTTCTAATTGGAATACCTAACTCTTTTTCTATAGTGCCGGCAAGCCTGCACGCTAAAACGGCGGCCTGTAACTCAAGGCGGGGAATAGAAACAACCTTTAAAGGAGCCACTCGCGCCTTCCCTATAACCATCGCAGTCGTTCTAATCCCGTTCGCGTCATTTCCTACTAGATAAGCCACTGCCGCGTAGGCTTGCTCACTTGCGTCACCGAACACATGTAGCTCTATATTGTCGTGTTGCAGTCCGTACCAGCGAGGTATCTTAACATCGGTCAGTAGTTTTAGATTACTTAGCCATTTAAACCAAATCTTAGCCTCAGTTTCATGCAACTGTTCGTCCCATTTAATCCCTGACTGCCATATTTTCTGCATGAGAATTCGCGATTGTATAACGCAAGGGTACAGAAATCCCAGCGGGTCGAAGATGCTCATAATGAACCGGAGGAATTCCCTTTTAGTAGGAACAATTTTTCCTTCTATAAGTTCTGTAGGCAGTCGTTTAAACGAAAGGTCGAAGCCCAAGTTGTCATTATCTGGTGACCATATCATGCCCAAGGTTCGCTCAGTACTGTTTGGTGATTTGTCTAAATTCACACGGTCAGGTGCAACAGCTGGCAGCCGTTGGCGGAGCACAGGCGAGTTGGTGACCCACCCCCTAATGACGAATCCGCCTGCATCATGTATACGCGTTACCTCCTCTATTAACTGTTGCGCCTTTTCGACCGATTCTACGCTATCGAGATAGTCGTCCATGTAGTGTTTTTCAAATATAGCCTTTACGCCTTCAGGATAAATGTCTTGGAACTCACTAGCGTTTTTATTTAGAATATAAATGGCGGACGTGGGTGAAGACGCGGCCCCAAAAATCATAGAATTCATTACATAGATATCTGGGTCCCGATTCCTGTCTTGACCGCGCCACAGAAACAATTGAGCTCCCTGATCCACTTTACGGATTTTAACGCGCATAAACATATCCGCAATGTCGCCCGTGAAGGCCACTGGGCCGCCTCGAAACTTGAACAATACGCCTAGTAGTGAATTTAGCATATCTGGACCTGTAAGCAAATTATCATTCAGTGACGTCCCTTTGAAAGTCGCCGCGGCGTCAAAGACTAACCTCATTTTCCCTGGCTTATTGGGATTCACTACTCCGAAGTGAGGTAGGTACCACACAGGATTAACTTGCATGCCGTTAGTTACCTTCCTAGCAAAATCCTCAGAAAGAAGCCTACCTACCTGTCTACTGTATGCTTCAGCATAGTCAGGATCACTATCCATTTTACGCTCTATGCCGCCTAAACGTTTACGTGCATAGCTGTAGTTATCAGGTAACTCGATATTATCGCGATTCCAGAGCAAGCCTACCTCCCAGCCGCCCTCTATACGTCGGCTGGTGTTATCCAAAATGCGAGTAGCCCGCTCGGACTCTAAGTTCTTCCGCGATAATTCCGTTATACCAATGGCCTCTAGTTCAAACTGTTCTTTCACTAGGTCATGCAAGTCAGATTTTACAGTCATCATGCAATTAATGGAATCCGAATCAACATAAGCGCTCGCGCCTAAGGGTCCATGAACGACCCATCCTAATTTTGTGAGAGAAGCAACAGGTTGGCCGGACTTACCCTGACAGATTTCCAAGCTGACGATGAGCTCCCAGTTGTCCTGGCCCAATAGTATCATGGGTTTCGCTTCCTCCATTTCACCGAAATCCAATTGGCGTAGGTGCGCGTTATCTTGAAAAACCCTGGCTGGTACCGTTTGCGTCGGTAAGTCGAGATCGTCCATTGTACGCAACGACACACGGTGGCTAACACCATTAGGGCCACGAATTGTGGTCTCCACTTTACGGGATATATTGTCCGTTACGCAATGCCCACCGACACTCACAATTTTAAGTGGCATTACAGGTCCATCACAACCACTCGCGAGCGCGCGGTCTATCAATGACACCGTAGCTCCGTCATCTAGTAACGCGTAGATGTCTCTTTCATCACCATTGTCTAATACTATCGTTACAGATATCACTTTAAGCAGTGCCTTGGATCGATTTTCCCCTACATTGGTCACTGCTTCAGTATCTACGGGTACCGCGGGCTGAGAATCACTTTCATTAGGTCTATCCGCATGTAATAGCGAATGATGCAACCGTTTACATTTATTACAGCGTTTCGCGCGACAAAATCGACGAGGGTGACTTTTCACAATGCACTTAAAACACAAATTATTGTCTTTCACAAAGTTCCATCTATCATTAACATTTAAGTACTTAAAGTCTCTACACTCATTAAGTTCATGATCACCTTGGCATTTAACACACTTAGCACTTGATGTGACTTCATTGCTCTTTGTGAGAGCTGTTTCCACTTGTGTGTTGACACGATGGATCACTTTAGGAGGCATTGGGTTCCTATTGGAATTTCTGTTGTCATGAGCTCGTCCAGCATTGTTCGATCCTCCGGCGACTGCTATTGGCACGTAGTACGACGATGCTCTTGACAAGTGGCTTAGAAATTCCACCAACACACACAAGTTAGGTGACACTCGTAAGTCCACAGTACTGTTTTTATTTCTTTCCATGGCAAAGTTGCCATACTGAGCACGTTGCGAAGGTGTCAGCTTGTTCAGTATTTCATTGACAAGCTGTGGGTTATTTATATACCCATCGGCGCGTATATTCTTCAATAATGATAAGCAGTTCCGCACCACAGCTGTAAATTTATTTAGCTCCCGACCACTCTCGGACACACGAGGTAAACTGCGTACCTTTTGCAGGGCGCACTCTAAAATACCGTTCGGATGCCCGAACTCTTCCTCTAATGCCATCATGATTTCATTAGGATCGGAGCTCGATCGCAACATGTCCTCTACGGCGACTTTCGCGTCACCGTGTAGCGCTGCCTGCAGTCTCGCTATATTTTCATATGGCTCAAAGTTGTAGGCCTCCGACGAGCTACGGTACATATTTTTAAAGGACAGCCAGTCAGCTGCGTTTCCATTAAAATGCGGCAGTTCGTATACCTGCCTAGGTACCGGTTTAGGCCGCGCTAGATTATTTATGGCTCTAGCGAGCTCCTCAAATTCACCGCCGAAGGGCGCCCGCGCATTGTTATAAACAAAGGGCGCGCGGCTGTTATCTCCGTCTCTTTCAACTTGACGTACAAGCGGTGCACGGACGCTGCATTGTTCTTGCGCAACGCTACCTGCAGCGCCGGCGGCGCGGTGGGATCCCTGCATCGATGCGCTGTTATACGCGACGGCGGGGGCAGGGCGTCTATCTTGCGGGAGAGGATCGCAGGTACCGTTACGGGGTACGTCATCGCTGGGCGCGCGCGACGCGGTCTCGTACACAGGGGTAGCGCGTCCATCGATCGGGAGGGGTGCGCCGATACCGTTAGAATGAATGTTGATCTCAGGCGCGCACGTTTCGGCGGCGGCGGCGGCGGGAGGCACAATACCATTATGCGGCGCGTAGCTTGCCCGGGGCGCGCTATTGTCCTCGTTGCCGCCCGTGCCGTGATTTCCTTCCACGTGGTTATTCTGTCCGTCCAACCAGTTGATCACATATTCTGACGGATCCATTCGGACGGATTCTCTATCTGACCTTCGAGACTGCGACTCCTCCTCTGTGGCATCAATCTCAGCCCGCTCCATCGCCAGTCTCTTCCGTATGAGGTCTTTATTTATCCTTGAAATTTCAATTTCAGCCTCATACTCGGCGCGGAGTTTCTGAGCTTCTCTGTACGCTCGGCTGGATCGAGACACCTGAGTACCTCCCCTCTTGCTCAATGCCTTCAGCGTCGCCGGTGTCTCCGGTGCACTGTGCGATGTTCTCGCGGCCGGTACTTCTCTGTGACCTGGCTGGCCACCCGACGCGAGATTCACCGCAGTTCCTCCTGGTGCAACCGGGCTATTCGTTGACGACGTAGAGGGATGTACTAGGTTGATACCTCCTACCTGCCGTAGTCGCTCTTCCTTGTGAGCTCTGGAGCGCGTCATCACGCCGTTGTTCACGTAATTACCATTATTTACCTGTTCCATATTCATTGTAGATCCGGCTCGAAGGACCAATAAAAAAGACGACAGGCGCAGGGTGTATGATGCTACAATAAAATATGGAAACACTGTACCGTACACTTTAATGAACACACACATACACACACACAGTACAGTACAATTCACAACAATGGTAATTACAGTTCACTTTCAATATACTATTACAACGGCCGCTCGCAGACAACTGGCTGGCCGGGCGCTCTCACACTAGTTTTATTCCCAGACCCACGCAAGGGTCCCCGGCTACCTGAAGTCCATGAGCGGCGAGACTTACTATAAAAATACCGTTACTCTATGTTAGTAACAACAATACTTACGCTAGGTTAATATTACATCTACCTTAACCTAGGTACAATAAACGGGACTGTCGCGCTCCGTAACAGATATGCACTAAATATGTAGACATTTTCTTCATGGAACAACTGTAGGAGTACTAAACAACGTTTTATCTTTTAGTTACTTTTAGCACTGTACCGCACCGGACCTTTTGTGCTGAATGTATTATATCTTTTGTATTGTATACTTGCTGTATTCTGGTGTTTACAGTACTAAATAAATGTTTTTCAATTTCAATAGTTTAGGTACAGTCTACTGTACCTTAAAATATATGTCTTGTCTACAAGACATATATTTTAAAATATATGTCTTGTCTACAAGACATCATGCTATATCCGTTAGAATTGTGTCGCTTTAAGTTATTTGACATATTCATACGAGTTTTAAGGAATCATAACAAATTAACAGACCCCAAGACTCATTATTACCAAAACAGTAGTAACAGTAACATAAGCATATAGCAGTGATCCGTTATCTTCTTCTTATCAAATGATCGGGGGCCGGGACTAACCCCAGCGGCACTTCGACCCTTGAGGATCCTTTGTGCCTACCCTATTTTACACACTGGTCATCTCAGTGTGCAGGTTTCCTCACGATGTTTTCCTTCACCGTTACAGCAGTCGGTAAATGTATATAAGTCTTCGAAAAGTACGAAAAACTCATTGGTACATAGCACTGCACGGTTTCGAACCTGGACCTCCCGCATGGAAGTCCGTTGACCTAGCCACTAGGCCACCGCCGCTCTCACACACAGTGATCCGTTATACTGAACCACAGTCTGCATCTCGGTGACTTCATTTAATTTAGAATTGAATTTGTTCGAGAGTGTTATTAAGCCATATGAGATAAATTGGATCAGTGGTTCTAAAGATCATGGAATTTCTTTGATATCAGATGTGATTTCAGCAACGATAATAGGTTAAGTGGTTCGAGTTTGAGCTCAGAAATGTTTAGGACCATGATGCCATTCTCACGTCTGGAGCTATAAGGCCCTGATGATGACAAGAAAAAAGTAAGATGATATCCATAATGGTAAGTCGAGGGTATCTTAAATTTTTGGTTTAGAGTTATCACTAGAGTAATGTTCGGTGCTTTGCTTATGCTTACTTTACCTACAAATGAACATGAGGCTGATGATGGAGCAAGTGGGTTGTGGGCGACGCACGACGCGCGCCACTACGATTGGTACTTACTCATATCAGTGTAGAACGCGCTATTGAAATTTTCCTGGGACTTCGCATACTTACGAGTTCCAAACATCCATAGCTGGACCAGGACATCTGGTCACCCGGCACAACACCCCGCCTGGTGGAAGACCTTCCCTTTTTTCGCGCGCTATGTTCTCACATAGCGAGTTTCTACATGGGTTTACTCGCCTTAACGCATTGACTGCCTGTCCAATTAGAAAACAAACTACAGGTGCCACTAATTAATAAAAAAGCTGTATGCCCCGAACACCAATAGTTGTTCAAAAAATTACAATACTCAGTGCCCTGAACATCTATGCTGGTCCATATTGACTACCGCTAGGTGCCGTAAACACGTATTTCATAGAAATGGAATTCCCTACGCTGGATGCAGCCCGACAACCAGAATTGTCCGGTTAACTCCTATGTATACCAAGGGCTGGAGGTTTTTTTGGGTTGGACGAACGTCAACTCGACCTGTCACGCAGTGTTGCCAGTATATATGAACAGGAACAAGACTTTATGTAACCTATTTTTTATAAAGCTACAAAATACAAGTTAACAAGTATAAATCGTTGTATATTAGAGAAGGGTAGGTAGATGAAGAAGTTTAATGTAAAGGCATGGGTTTTGATGATAAAATTTATATTTCCTTAAAATAATAAAACAAATTAGTTTCACATTACATCTAAATTGCTACGGTCCCGCCAAATAAAACAATGAACTTTTTTACTTCTTTGTTTCATTTCTTCCCATATTAGGTAGGTACCTACAATTTTACAATCAGAGTAATACTTGCAAAAGCACCAATAGACCGCGCCGGACTCGTGGTCCCCCAAAACTGATTGCCATGCAAATCTTTATGGGCCTTATTTCAGAATAAAAGTTTGCTCTGTGGTGTAAATAGGAATACTCTGAATTTCGTAACTGATAAGGACACGCAGAATGGACAGAGGCACCTAGCAGAGTACTACGTAAAACCTATGTTCAACTATTTGTGACAGCGGCATTCGAATAAAGTAAGGAAAACAACTAGAGTGGACAGAGGCAGTCAATGCGTTAATGAAATATTTATTGGTAAAAAACCTATTTTACTAACACCTAGTAAGTTTTTCGGTAATGTGATTTTTTAATATTTTAAAATATTTTTTCATATTTTTTTTATATGTAGTTATGTAGGTACTAGTAGGAACCTAAACCACATAATTAAGTTTGTACAGAACCCTTAAGCCGCGACTGACGAGTCCATTCGCACTTGTCCGGTTTTTGTTCTCTATTTACTGTCAGCTAGAAATGAATTCTTGGTGTAATCACTTTTTAACAATACTATATTCGCATAGACGATATTACCTACGATGTTCAAAGAAAGATTTCCCGGTTATTATCAATAGGGAAAATGGTATAAGGTAGAAAAAGATTTGTGACATAATGAGATACGAGAATGATATAGTCATGCAGAAGCTGACTGCGCGTGGTTTTTGAGGAATTATTCCAATTTATCTCACTAAGTCCACCGTTTAATAGTAGGTGGATTTTTATCTGTTTGCCTATCTCCTAACATATTAGGGTAGTTTCCAAGTATCAAATATTAAATGCATTTCTTAATAACTAAGAAATAAACATAAATTGATGGTCAAATGTGAAAGCAGAATTGAAATTCGTTGAAAAATAAAATAGCTACAGACAATCAGAAATTAAACGGTAGAAAGAGATGGAAATATAGAGGAGTGACGTCACTGCCCAGTAGCGTTATACAAGCAGATCCTTGGCTACATATTATAAAGGACTGTTTTGCTAAAAAGGTACAGAGCCAAAAAATTAGTTTCAAAAACAAACTTTAGTTTTAACGTTTTCTTATTATTACTCGTATTGTACTTATAACTTCGAACAAACTTAAGTGGCTCAAAATTAAGCTGGTATAATCTCACCAAATCATCCCCAAGTTTCACATTTACCTCGTTCCATAATTTCACAATTATTATAACATCTGAATCAACTCACAAAGTTTGTGTGTTAAATAAATAAGCCGTTACCGACTGAAGAACTAAGATAACAACTCTAGAGCAAAGTTAAACGCAAAACGACAAACTAAGTTAGCGACTTAATTGACGACGCAAATATACTTGAGGATATTAATATTTGTCAAAGACAATTTAACGAATAAGTATCACTCTGTTGATATAAACAAGTATATAGAAGCGAATTCACGTCTACAGCAGAGAAGAGTTTTATCAAGGAATAATAGAATTAGAGTTTACTTACTTACTTACTCCGCTGGCGCAGCGACCCGAAGTGGAGCTTATCCTCCGATACCAAAGAGCGCCATCGCTATCTCTCTCCTGCGCAGTCTCGAACCAGTCAGGCTCCTGGAGCTCACGCAGATCCTTCTCCACTTCATCGCGCCAGCGGTATCTGGGACGTCCGACCAGACGTCGTCCGTTAGGGCGTCCCACATACGCTCGTTTAACTGCCCGATCCTCCCCCATCCTAGTGAGGTGTCCGAGCCATCGGAGTCGAGCTGCTTTCGTTTCTCCGATAATGTTCGGCTCTTTCACCATCTCTTCAATCTCCGGAATTCGAGTTTAACAATTTTAAATCATTGGAATATTTGTGTTGTTCTCTAACACATACGAGTACGATAGCGACTCAACGAGGTAGATTAAAATATACGAGTAGTTTGAATTTTCCAGGTTTTTCCAACGGGTAGAATTACACTGTACCTAATACAGAGGACAATACATCTGGCTATAATACACTGTACCTAATACAGAGGACAATACATCTGGCTATAATACACTGTACCTAATACAGAGGACAATACATCTGGCTATAATACACTGTACCTAATACAGAGGACAATACATCTGGCTATAATACACTGTACCTAATACAGAGGACAATACATCTGGCTATAATACACTGTACCTAATACAGAGGACAATACATCTGGCTATAATACACTGTACCTAATACAGAGGACAATACATCTGGCTATAATACACTGTACCTAATACAGAGGACAATACATCTGGCTATAATACACTTTAGTACTTTGCCGCTTTACTTATTTGATACATCCATACGAATGTCACGGATCAAGGAATCATATTATAATTTAGTGCGACGGGGTTCCTCAGATCAGGGAATATAGCTTGGTGTGTAAAACTATATAATCAGCAAAAGAAGCAAAACAACAAAAGTGATAAGAAAAAATTACAATCAGAGCGAAGTAATCAACACTCTACAGGGTGCAATATATTAAAACGTCACTCCACGTCGTATACGAGTGCTTTCATTTCTCCGGGAGCTCCGTATGATCTGTCACTATCAAGGGAAATCCCGGGTTACTTTACAAACGGGATCACCGTTGTTGGTAACGAGGAGGAATTGTGATTCTCAACCGAGCGTAAATACTAGTCCCTTTGAGTCTAGATTGCACGGGACTTTTAGAATTCAATGCGAGTTTTTAGTTTTTACTCGTTGAGTTACGGGTGACGTGTTAAAAGGTTTAGAATTTTTTACAAGCAATATATAGGTGTAAATCCAATGGTTTTCTTTAACAGTTTCAGAAGTTTTTAAAGTCCGGAGGTATTAATCATTTACTTATAAAGCATGCTCCTTCGTCGACCTCATAGTCTACCATCAGGCGAGATTGAAGTCAAATGTGAGTTTAGAGGAAAGAAAAATATTTATACTTTTCATGAATATTGGATGTTTAAGATGTTCTAAATAAGTTAAGTTTTAATTATGGTTAAACTGATAATTACAGCTTTGCACACATTACGTGCCTCAGATTTTCGTCGACGCGAATCTATGAATACTAATTTCTTTATTTACTCGTTTTCACACAAAATACCTTCTATATACTCGAATCCTTCAAATCTTAAGCTTCAATAGCCGGCTTCAAATCTTCAAAAACGGACATCATTAAATAGATTTACTTGAAACTATGTCTGAAGTTATAAAGCGCCTTTCAGACTATGACAAACGACCGTGTCTACAACACCGTCTCACTTTTACACACTACACGGCTGTACAGTACAGGCGCCTGTTTTACACTCGGATGCACTCAATTTGTAAACTGTAAGAGATTGTAAGTGAAGGGTTCAATTTATTCTACAGGTATTTTGTGTAACACGGTTCATCAGCAGCCTGCTCTAGTCCACTGCTGGACATAGGCCTCTCTCAGGGCGCGCCATTGAGCCCGATCTTCGGCTCTTCTCATCCAGTCTCTGCCAGCCACCTTGCGCAGATCGTCGCTCCATCTAGCAGGGGGGCGTCCCACACAACGTTTGCTCAAACGCGGTCTCCACTCCAGAACTCGTCTACCCCAGCGGTTGTCGGTTCTGCGACAGATGTGCCACTGCCACTTTAGCTTGCTAATTTTATGAGCTATGTCGATAACTTTTGTTCTATGCCGGATCTACTCATTTCGGATTCGATCCAGCAGAGATACTCCGAGCATAGCTCTTTGCATAGCACGCTGAGCGAATTTCAATTTGTGAACCAGTCGCACCGTCAGTGTCCTCGTTTCGGCTCCGTAGGTCATTACTGGTATGACGCACTGGTTAAAGACTCATGTCTTTAGACATTGAGGTATGGGCGACGAGAAGATGTGACGTAACACGGTTGTAAGATGATTATGTCATAAAGGCCGCATAAGATGGAAAAAAAGAAAAAAGCAATAGTTAAGCCAATATAGGCACAATAACAATGACAGGAAGAACTGTCTCATTCCAAACACAGAGCTTTCGAGGAAAAGTTGTACGTCTTGTAATCTATTAGTCACAGACTTTTAAAATTTGTTCAACACTATCAAATAAATAACAGCTCAAGCGCTCGGTCGGGATTTAAAAATACACGCTTTAAATAAATACAAACTAATAAAATAATGGATATATCAGTAGAGAAAATATATTTCCATTTTCACTTGAAAAATTTATCACTATTTATTATGGCGACTGACACAATATTTTGCGAACACATGAAAGAAACACGGTTAAAATAAAAGCAGTAAAATCCAACAACAGATAATTGGACCAGCCTGATATTTCAGCTTGATTAATAACATTATAAATCAGCCTGAAACCAGACTTAATGTGGAAATTAAAATGACAATTCAGATTAAAAGAAGACAATTCTGGTTGTCAGGGTTAGGTTTTTGTATTTTTTGGATGAAAATACATACTAGCATATGTAATTACTAGAATATAAAATTTACTTGATTTTATGACCCTTAACAGGTTACAAAGGTAAATAAAAAGACAATTAAATTATCATAAAGTTATGGTCACGATTCAAATGCTTCAGATAGATAGATAGAAACACTTTATTGTACACAAAGTCATGAAAAGTAAAAACTACAGGAATAATAGCACGATATGTACAAAGGCGGCCTTATCGCTTAAAGCGATCTCTTCCAGGCAACCTTTGAAGTTAATTGGACATTAAAGAGACAAGTTACAATAAGTTCTAGGGTGAGAGCGCTAGAGAGAGAGATATTTCTGTTGTCCTAGGTAATTCGATAGAAAATACACATATTTATTTGCTAGTCGCGCAGATAACAAAGTTTGACAACCATGACTAATACACGTATTTTGTTACACCCTGGTGAAATGTATTATCAGAGTTAATAAAACCTATTTAACGACAGAAATTCTGTACATTAACAGCGAGTTAATAATCTGGACCGTAATAATTTCAAGCCCAAAGGAACGCCCAAGTCGAATCGCACAGTATGACATTTAATAGGGGCAACGTCTCTTATGCAAATTCAGGGGCAAATCTGCCGTTACGACGTGTCGTGTTTGTGTCGAATTTTGGCGAATTTGCCAAAATGTTCGGAATTACATTCGACAACTTCTACTTTGCTAATTTACGCACGGTGATGCCAAATTGTGCCTTAATTTATGCGAAACGTGTGAGTTACTGTTTTGGTATTGTTCTATGGTGTGAGAGAATACTCACAAGTTCTATTATGACTTAGTTGATGAGATTAGTCTCAATTACTTAACTTAGGATATGGTTAAATAATGGCGCAATAGCGTACGGCCCATGACCTCAGACTTAACTAAGAAAATTCAAAACAAAATTCTCTGTTAAATTAAATAATCCGCCTCCAAATCGGATCATCGTTTATTATGCCACAGACAAACTGACATACAGATAGAAATAAGCGTTAAACTAATAATATTTAAAAAAAATAAAAAAAAAATATTTTTTTTCGTTTGTGTATTTGTGTTAGTATTAATTATTTTTTTGTATGTTGTATTATTGTTCTTTTGTTATATGGGTTTTTTATGCCTGAAATAAAGATGTATTATTGTTATTATAACACCCCTTCCGTCGGGTGTTAATAAACGAGTTGAGAGCCATAGCAAGCTATGGCGACAAATGATACCTAAATGAAATCTTCCTACATCGCAGAGAGGAATACAAAACTGAACAGATTTAGACGTTGTCATTCATAATTTTCCCTAATTTAAACAATTCAATCCTAACCTTACGCAATGCATACCATAATTTAAAAAATTTTAAAAATTTGAAAAAACCCACGTCGTTAAAACTGAGCTGTAAAAAAGTAATGATATAAAAACGTTATACTTAACTTAAAAAAAATGCACTAATAAATCTTATGCGCCGCCATATTTACTGCAGCACTCCCTAGTGAACTAGCAGAAAATAAAGATTGATTTCAAAATCAGAAGTTATGAAAACCCCCGAACGCCTATTTTCAGCACGATATGAACAAATATTAAGCATTTCCATATCTACAGCGGCGCCCCCTGCTGGATTAGCACAATAAAATCAAGCTAAGAACCTGCTCTGTTAAATTCCAAAGCAAAAAACCACTTCTAAAACAAACAAACATCCTCCTTTCCTACCTCTTTAAACTTTCCTTTCCTTTTATCTACCCTTGTTGTTATTCTGCTTTTCCTGTATGTTATGTACTCATTATATATTTTAGTTTATGTAGTCCTATGTATTATTTTATGTATGTTTATCATTATTTATTTAAGTATACATATATATCTGCCTATTTATTTTATGTACTTATTAAGTATAGTATGGTAATTAATTACCTTGGTATTTATAAGTGTTATTGTTGTGTAAATAAAATTCTCTTATAACGTTTTCCATAATGATTGCACACCTCTGGAACACCACTGGAAGAGATCGCTCTTAGCGATAAGGCCGTCTAAATTGTACTTCACTATTTCCTTTTCTATTTTTTGTTTGTTGTACTTTACTCCTCTAAGGTCAAACGCATATACCTTCACCGTTCCGTCGTGTGTAAAAATAAGCTCTCTAACTTTCGAGAAACGAGACAAATCCACAAATATCCATAAGCGACAAACTGACCTCTACTTGTTTTGATCGTCGGTTAAAAATAAAACCTAATACATACATGCGGCGTACGCCCGAATAATGTGCGTTAATCGCGAGCGAGCCTGAAACAGTGGCGACTAAGCCCTAGCGACATATTGGGGCACAGGCCCTGGTGTAGATCAGCGTGGTCGTACTCGGGATTTGGGAAATTTATTCGCACGATCTCGGTACCTCCCTGCTCGTTGGTACCACATTGTAGAGATAGGTTTCCTGGAATAGGCTAGTCATGGGATAGGAAACATAAATCATCAACCGACTAATTTATTAGCTGTGGATTTTTTTATTGGGTCGTTCGCTTTAACAGCGTTATTGTAGCCAACGTCCGCATAGGTGACGACGGTGGGATCCGTTGGTTGAATGAATGTGGACTGTATGCTTGTACTTGAGGTCTTATACCTTAAAAACGTATAATTAGCAACTCGGTTATTGTCTTTAGAGAAAACGTTGCACACACTTCCCATGTCCGTTCAGAGGTGACAGCTTCGTAATATTTAAATTTCCGACATCCCGCCCCTGCCACCGCCTCAGACCCCTCCCGAGACGTTCGTTTCACGAACATTATTAGGAGTTACTTTTGACAAAATAAAAAAATGTATATGGTTAGTTATTGGGTCAGGCCTAATTTCAATTTTAATTTAAGATATCATTGTCCAAAAAAAGTTACAATAATATCGATACTATATTGAAGTCCATAGTATGGAGGAATCAATACTATTGATAGAATCGTGACGATATACTATAATAATATCAATAACACTATGGCTATAATTTATTATAATTATTATTTGTACGACAATGCCCCTTTACAGCAGATATATTAATTTTATTATTTATTAATTTAGTTCAATGACAAAGCCCCTTTACAGCTGCTACAATCTTAATTTTTTGCCAATTTTTTTATATGTAAATCTGCTGGTCTGTTCGCTCCTGTCCAGATATGTTTATGGTTAGCAGGAATTGTAAGTAATTGTAAAAGCATGACGTAACCAAGAGTTCCTTGTGTCCAGGTGGTGTTTCATAAATGAGTATGAGTATGAGATAGTGTGGGTGTTCTCGATGGAATTGGTTACCAAACCATCGAAAGTTTTGCAATGCGGCCGGCTCCATTGCGGTTCGGTTCTCTGCAACCAATCACAATTAGCTCCGCCCTCCCCACCATTTGAAATCAGAGCTTTGTGATTGGATGCAGCGAACAGAACCGGAAAGGAACCGGCTTCGTGAAGTCCTAGTCTAACATTTAAACCGGAATGCAACATAAAATCGAGAGAGAGAGATGTCTATGCATTTCATACAAAATTGACCTCAGTTTAGTAAACCCGGCTCATCACATTCCGATCTCGTCACCCATTAATTTCTAGCTACGAAAACTTCCCATTATTTTGTCCTAAAACACGTTGCCCCTTATTAGGGTTCCGTACCAAAATGGTAAAAAGGGAACCCTTATGGTGATCTGGGTTTTGATAACGTTAGAATCATCCTACTCGCCGCTGTTCGCTGCCGTCGAGAGCCATTTCCAGAACTTTTAACCCCCTACTCTCCCCTGACGACCATTCACAGGCACACGTACCCGTTTCGATTACGGTGACGTCACGGCTTCACAGCAAAAAGATAAGTATTGGCTCCTAATGCAAGGGTTACGGTCCGCGAGAGACCTGGCCCCGACCCGGATAAAGAGCCGAGCGTAACTTATTGGCTAATAAAGAGTTAAGACTTCGGATTTCTTTCTGAGGGATTGGGTTGGATGTTTTAACTTTGACATATAGGATGAGGTCACTAATTCGCAATTTTCTGCGTTATTTAATAAACCAAGATGTCAATGAGGGGTATCGTTAGGAAAAATAATTCCCATTCATGGGAAGGTGACGATATTGGACTAAGTCGGGTTTACTACCCCGAGCTCAATTTTGTATAAATTGAAAACGTTTATTTAGCGCTGTAAACACCAGAATATAGAACACAATACAGAAGTATACAAAGTTTAATACATGCAGCACAGAACATCCGGTGTGGTACAGTGCCAAAAAGGGTACACCAGCTGAGCATAATGTTGAGGCAAGCCACAGCGCTGATTTTCAGCTGGCCCCTCAGTGACTGCACGGACGAAGAAAGCAACAGTGTGTGCGTGTTGTGAAAAAAAAAATGTTGTGTAAAATGCATAGACACTTCCCGATTTTCGATTCCGGGGCTAGGTTAGGTTAAATTGGTGCAATGCAACTCCACCTCCTAAGGTTAAATTTACGTTTAGTCCTTGCATTGATGTGTTCCGGTTTGATTAGTTAGGCTAGGACATTCCGCTTCGGTTTGGCATACAAAGCGCGAATTTCAAGTGTGGGGAGGACGGTGCTCATATGATTGGTTGATCAAATGTTTTTATTATAAGTAAGTACCTTAAGTACATTTTTACAACGTCATTTTTTTACTCTACTACCTTTTCGAAGGTGCTATAGTTGAAAGGAAAGGAGCGGCGTATATATCTTACAAAAATTATAAATACAATCATATACTCGTATGTACACAATGTGCAGGGCTGGAGCTGAATTTATGACCAAGCCTCTTTATCATTTAATTTTATAATAACCCGTTTTACATAAGGTCCGTCTTATATGGGTCTTAATTTTTTTCTCTGTCATATTTATTACAGTATCAGGTATCTAATTATAAAAACGCACACAGTGATCCATAAATGATGTGTTTACTTTACTAAGTCTAAAGCGTGGGACTGGTTGCAGCGAACCGAAAGAAATGGGACCGGACTCGTGAAGTCTAAGCCTAAGAAAACCAGCGTAATATCGACACATTGCATAAGGCTTCGAACTAAGTCGTCAGGGTTAAGAGCTTATTGAAAACCTTCTTGCAATATTAGTGAGGTGAAGAGTCTATGGGCGACTGTAACCTGTCTGCTCATCTTCTTTCTTTCAACATACAAAAATCTAAGCAAGTTATGCCGCGTTAGACGCCTCAGACTTCGACACGTGTATCTATGATGGTGCGGTAAGGAAATTCAGGTCCAACCCTACACGAAATTTCAAATGGAGTACTTATCATATGGAAGCGACATCGATAAACTCATCCAATATTCGCCGCAAACCAGAATGTTCACGTTTACCAGATAGCAATCACACAAGTTTGCGGCACCGACGCAAATTATGCTGCACTACGTGTGGTGCGGGCGGCAAAAACGGACAACAGTCTGTTTCAGTGATTAATTTTAATTGCAAAACTTAGCGTTTGGAGCGTGAAACCATCCGTCGGCTGGTTCTCGCTTCCACTTGTAGGTCACGTTTTGCAGCTTGCCGATGCTTGTGCAGTTGTGTGTCGTGTGGGGCGGCAGAAATGCGTTAGACATCATGCTGGTTATGCGTCACTAAGTTTGTGTGGTAATTTACACGATCGTATGGTTAGTGACCAACCTATTTGTCAGAGTTGTTCAGGCCGCCCGTGGGGCCTTTGACATGGCTTAAGCCAACTAACTAACTAACTAAGCTAGTTAACTGCTGCTGTCGAACGACAACAGCCTCCCGACTGTTACCGACTGCTTAACGTGCTCCCCGAGGCACGGAGGAGCTCTGATGAAATATACAATACAATACAAATATACTTTATTGCACACCAGGGACAAAAACAAAACATACAACATAAAGAGAGGTACAATATAATGCGCAGAAGGCGGCCTTATCGCTTTAAGTGATATCTTCCAGGCAACCTTCAGGTGATGGAAAAATCATAAGATACATAATATACGGGTGCAAAAGGCGTATGAAATAGATACTACCCTCAAATAAATAAATACCAATAATAAAAAATTAAAAACATGCAAAACTTTGCAAGCTGTATAAGTAATATAATATAAAAAAATATAAAGAAATATATATAAAAAAATGAAATATGCCACTAGCGGTCACCCAACTAGGTACCGACCGCGCCAACGTCGCTTAACCTGCATGATCACTTTCGGACCGTGCTCGCAACTAGGCTACGAGCTAGGAAATGATTTTGAGAAAGAGGTAGGTGGTAGGTGTGCAATCATTATGGAAAACGTTCATCATCATCATCATCAGCAGCCTACTCTAGTCCACTGCTGGACATAGGCCTCTCCCAGGGCGCGCCATTGAGCCCGATCTTCGGCTCTTCTCATCCAGTCGCTGCCAGCCACCTTGCGCAGATTGTCGCTCCATCTAGCAGGGGGCGTCCCACACTACGTTCTCCCAAACGCGTTCTCCACTCCAGAACTCGTCTACCCCAGCGGTTGTCGGTTCTGCGACAGATGTACCCGGCCCACTGCCACTTCAGCTTGCTAATCTTATGAGCTATGTCGATAACTTTTGTTCTATGCCGGATCTCCTCATTTCGGATTCGATCCAGCAGAGATACTCCGAGCATAGCTCTTTCCATAGCACGCTGAGCGACTTTCAATTTGTGAACCAGTCGCATCGTCAGTGTCCACGTTTCGGCTCCGTAGGTCATTACTGGAAATTTATGGAAAACGTTATTATATAATATAAGAGGGTGGGAGGGCCTTAAGGCTCACAAATACAGGGACATCGGCAACCAATACAACTTTGTTGCATTTGGTGTAGGGACCCTTGGTCCTTGGGGCCCTGGAGCTTGGTCACTGTTCCGAGAGCTGTCCAAGCGTTTGTTCAATGCGACGAGGGACCCAAGGGCTGGCGGCTATCTTGCCCAAAGGATCAGTATAGCGATCCAGCGGCGCAACGCCGCCAGCATCCTTGGTACCCTACCACACGGGCCTAATCTAAGAAATTTTATAAGTTACATTTAATTATTTTTTTTGTGTACATTATTAAATTAATTATTACTACATTTCTTTTCTATATAAGAGTATTTAATTTACACTACAATTTAAAAAAAAATATATATTTCAGTAATCTCTGAATTTAAATCTTCAGGAGCGGTCTTGATGGGAATAAACCCCCGCATCGCTGACTCACTATCGACCTGTGACAAATTGGAATTGTTTTGCCTCCATTTCCTCTGAATTTAATTTACACCATGATTTTACACCCATGAAGTTCGTGTGTAACAGTACCAGTAAAACTGAAGTGAATGCTATTAACTAACTTAGATTAGCAAAAAGTATTTTAGTACGAAATAAGAGTCATCAGAGTTATATAAATAGATAGGTATGGGGTCTCATTCTATTTAGGGTTCCGTACCAAAATGGTAACAAAGAAACCTGTGAGACTTCGGTGTCCGTCCGTCCCTCTGTCCGTTCGTTTGTAGTTCACAGCTATTTTTCTCAGGAACTACTAAAGCTTTATAGACTTGTTTGGCACACTTGCTAGCCCGCACTTATCTCAGGTAAAAAATAATCTAAAATAATTTTATTGAAATTGGGGTCCGATATAGGGGGGGGGGGGGTCGAAATCACAAACATCTAGGGCAAGTGGGTATCTTAAATGTAAGGGCTTTATGTGTGCATTACAAAATTTTATTTTATTTTATGATTGCATAAATGATCGTTTTCCCCTTTATCTCCGAAATTTGCTAGCCGAAAAAAAACGAAGCTTAAAAATTTTATAATTTTTGATATAATAAAAAAAAAAATTTCAAGTTTTTAGAAACACTGATATAAGTGAAAGAAGTTGGATTATTTTTAATTTAGAGTTATCAGTGCCTAATAAATGATCAGAATTTTTGTGTAAGTATATTTATAAGTACATTTCAACAGTACTTAAGAATTTATATATACATACATACATTTCGGAGAGTGCGCATCTGAATTGCACGACCTAATTCCAGCATCATCAGCATACCGCCGAATTAAACCATTGTGGAGATACTCTTACTTTTTTCTGGTCTTTATCAGGTCCTCAAGGTTCTATATGTGGGAAAGGCCCTAAACATTTCTGCTCAAATTCGAACAATTTAACTGTTACATTCCATCAGCATCAGCATCTCTATTTCGCCTTCGGACTACCAGGCGCGGGGAGGGGTTCCATCCTTATGTTGTTGATATCCCATCTGCTCATACGAAGCGATTTGCTTCTTCGTTCATTATACGAACGGCTAAGGAATGGAACAGCCTGCCGGCGTCTGTATTTCCCGAAACCTACAACCTTGGGATCTTCAAGGCCAGAGTGAATAGGCATTTACTGGACCCGCATGCTCTATCGTCGACCTCATCGTCGCTTACCATCAGGCGAGATCGAGGTCAAATGCGGTTTTAGTAGTTAATAAAAATAAAATAAAAATTACAAGATTGGTTACTATAGTAACATCTACTTTAAATGAAGTTCTAAAACACGAATTGTAATAATTTGAATTGTAAATAAAATATAAGGAGAGCAGCGGTAGGATGGACTAAACATTTAATTTACTCGGCTGCTTACTTTAGAATAGAGTAAATCTCTCATGAGTAATGTCTTGCTTAAATTATTTTTATGTTAAAATTATGCAGGATAATTAAAAAACTTTCCTTTTAGTGTTGAAGCTGAACCAGTGTTGCCACCTTGGTAAAAATTAATACTAGATCTTCTGCCGAATTCTTCCCAGAAATCTCTAAATAAATTACAATTTAAAAAAATCGCAGTATATGTAAGTAGGTACTTAAATTATTTTGCGAATTGATTAATATGGAGTTTACAACCTATATACTGTTTCAGTACTTAAAAACTTTTTTTTTCTCGCTATTTATGTTAACACAAAATCTGCTAGATTTATAGCGGCAAAGTCCTTAAGGTGGCAACACTGAGCCGAAGCAACTTTTTTAATTCATTGTATAATTACAACTGATCATAAAGTAGTTAAATCCTGTAGATGTAATACAGTAGTCTTTTAAAGGATTTAAATTTTATTTTGAAACAGTTCAGTAATTTAAAAAAAATACATTACTTTTACTAACTTACTTGTCGTTCCAGGTAATGATAATGTGGCGACGCACTACGATTAGTTCTCCCAACTCGACAACAGATGTCGCTGTACAACGCGCTATCGAAGTTTTCAATAGACTTCGCATATATACAAGTTCCAAACATCAACTGGTGGACCGGCATTGGTCCCCAGGTCACCCAACCTGATGGGAAGATCTTCCCGTTACCTGTTCCTAGTTCCTCTTCGCTATAGAACCTCATCATCATCAGCAGCAGCCTACTCTAGTCCACTGCTGGACATAGGTATCTCCCAGGGCGCGCCATTGAGCCCGATCTTCGGCTCTTGTCATCCAGTCGCTGCCAGCCACCTAGCGGAAATCGTCGCTCCATCTAGCAGGGGGGCTACCTAACGACTTACAATTATCTCTATAGCTACCGATCAGTTGGAACAACTTGGCGTCTTTAGGCATCCAAACCTACTGGCGCAGCCTTTCTTTATATGTGAAGTACAGTTACTCTCTAAAATAACATAATATAAATACCGTAACCGTTAAGTACGTATAAACATAAATATCATAACGGGATTCTTATCATAATGTAAAAAAAAGATAGTCTTTTAATCATCCAATTATTTTATTAAATTAATCAATAAATAATTCATTAAGTATGTAATTATGTAATTAGTTACTTTTACAGTCTTATTTGACCTCCCAATTTGTAAATATTTATATTACGATGTCTTTAAAATGTCAGAAAAAATGACAAGAATTTCTTTGTAATAAAAGGTAGGATAAGAGAGATAAAAGTATTTTGTTTTTGTTTCGGAAATAATGGGATCAACACAAGATCTCGTAAATATTTTTCAGCCCTATTTTGCTTCAAAATGTTTACCTGTTTACTAATTAAAATTCCTGAAATCAGTCAACAAAAACAAATAATATATTTTTCGGATTTCGGTATTTGACTAAAATTTTTTTATTCCATCATTCAACTTACGACATCCTGAAGAAAGATTTAAAATTCGTTTTTTGATATCTTAACTAACATCAGAGATATTAATGATATAAGTTAGTACTGGAGAGATGCTCTGTCCTTTTTTAGCAAAAGGTTTTGTCGTTTGTTACGTCATGATGTAATATTGCCGTTTCTTTCTATCGTCTGATTTTTGATTGCATGATACTATTTTATTTTTCAAAAATTTAATTCTGTTCACTTTTGACCATCAATTTATGTCTATTTCTTAATTTTTAAGAAATGCATTTAATATAGCTACTTGGAAACTACCGAATTATCATATACTTAGTTTACGTACTTACACAATTTACTTTTAAACATTCGTAAATTATAGTTATACGCAGAGAGAATACTGTATTACAATATATTTGCTGGATATTTTTTTAAAGAAAATACAATACAATACAAATATTCTTTATTGCACACAGGACAAAAATACAGAACAAAAGAAAAGATACAAAATACTAATACAATTGGCAGCCTTATAGCTTTAAGCTATTTCTTCCAGTCAACTTTTGGGTGATGGAGTTTTTGTAAAATACAACGAAAGCGGGTGCAAGAACGATTTAAATAATACCAAGTAATAAAAATACAACAATTCTAGAAAACTGCATGAAGTTCTAAGCATAAATAAGTACCCAAGAGATTTTTATAAGCAAGAAACCAACTGAAACTGCAGCGTTATCACGACTCTAGCCCCGGCAAGATTATATTTCTCCAAACACTCGTATATAACCCTGAATGTGCATTCGGGACACTATTTTAGTGTCGCAAATAAAGTTTGTAGAGGCTATAAAGCATGAACTAATTTGTCAAAGTTGCCAGGAGCAACGAGCCCGACCCGTGCAGTCACGGTAATGAGTTGGCATTGGAGCCAAATTCTGTTAAAATATTCCATAAAAAAATGGAGAAACTTGCTTTTCGTATGGTTAGTGGCCAACCTATTTGCCAGAGTTGTTCAGGCCGCCCGTAGGCATCTGACATGGCTTAACGACTGCTGTCGAACGACAACAGCCGAGACCTACTGCTTAACGACCTTTTTTTTTTCGTACTGACAATTGCTGTTGGTCCTAATGACCTTTACAGCTTCACCGGGGTTTTTGGGGCGAGCGCTAAGTGCGCTCCAGCCTGGAGGAGGACTTAAAAGCTACTATAAGAAGCGACTGCCTTAGGGCACCCAGGTGGGCACGGACCTCGGCTTAGGATGTCGCTGGGGAGGGAGGGATCGGGGAGAAGCGGCCTGGAATACGCCGATAGCGCGTGTAAGCGCCAGAAGCGGGTCGCCGCCCGCGCCGGCGCGGGCGGTATGTAGGTGCTGTGTGTGAACTACTATCGGGTGGGGGAGTGGCTTCCGCGATGGAGATCGTGATGGCGTCGTCGGGGTCGTCTAAGACGTGTCTAAGCCGACGTCGTCGACGGGATGTCGGTAAACGGTTAGTGGTGTAAGCGGCGGCGCTTACTACTAGAGGGTTTGGGTGGTGGGGAGCTTGCTCGAAGAAGCGTCGAGACGCTAACTTCATGTATTGAGCGATCGTGGGTATGCTTAACGTGTTCTCCGAGTCACGGAGGAGTTCAGATGAAATATGCCACTAGCGGTCACCCATCCAGGTACCGACCGCGCCAACGTCGCTTAATCTGCACGATCACTTTCAAACCGTGCTCGCAACTAGGCTACGAGCTCCTCGAAATATTATGATATTATTTACTCGTACCTCTAAAAACGAAGCGAGTGCTTTGGCCTGCACTAAATGTTTAAAATGCACTATATTGTTAGTTACAGAATGTAGATAAATGGTTTTTAATTAAGCAGCTGGCAGCGACTGGATGAGATGAGATGAGCCGAAGATCTGGGCTCAAGGACTAGCCCTGTTAATTATGTTGAGCAGGTAAATTAGTCTAGTTTCCCATATTTCAAGCTTGTATCATACTCTTCTTTCACAAAAAATCCTTTTAAAGGTGTAAATATAATTTATATTTATTTTAATATATTTAGTTTGTGTTTTAATTTAACAGAGTGGAATGTGCAGCGCCCAGACAAACCAGCTTTTTGGTTTCAGGGCGCGAAGATTTGTTAATACTGTAACTTTGTATGTACACAACAATAATAAGTAATAATACAAATTAATAATAGGCCACAATAGGCTCCAAAATGGGAAGCTCAATATTATTTTGAGTCGGCCCTAATCTGATAATATGAAACACTTACTGTTGTTTACTAAGTTGGCTCTCAAAGTGAGGGTTGACTCTAATAATACTCGTACTTGAGCTTCCCTTCCCTTTTCTTAGTGACCCTAACGAGGCTGACATGGTCACCTTGTCATGTACTAAATCCTCTAACCTAAGATTTAAAAAATAATTATTATGTAATGACATCGAATAGTTATACGATTCGATGGACATTTGAATTTGAAAATAATAGATATCAATTTTGACCACGATCGTGAAGCGGAACCGAACAAAAAACCTCGCACAGTTCTGTCATTCTTCTGCCATTTTAATCAATTGGAAACCAAAACAAATGTCATTACCCTGAAGCCTCCACTGGCATTGCGCGATAGTGCAAGCGGCAAATTGTACAAACTTGTGCAATTGAAACTCCAATATTATAATCTCGGTATACCGGGCGGCAAAACGGGCGGTTGTTTTTGCCGCCCGGGCCCATTAACTGCTGTATCTCCACTGAACACTCACCAGAAAATAAACAAGAACAGAAGGGAATCCGAAACTAGAGTTCATCGAACGAGGCACTTGAATGCAACGCTCCATCGTTCGTTTACGGGCGTGTTATTTTTACCCACGACGGAACGGAGAAGGTACATGAGTTTGACCTACGTGGATGTTTGTTTGTTTGTGTGTGCATGTGTCTGTTCCCATCTAGCGCCGAAACGGCTGAAACAATTTCGATGCGGTTTTTTGCTATTGCTTTTTTATTCGCGATCGCATGCGGGTGTGTATGTGCCGCTCGCGGCGAACGATAGGTAGCGATATACACATCTGAAAGTACTTATTTACTTTGTCCAATCACCGTGGAAAGTCTACATAACCTATGCTATAATTTTTGTTTTACGTTTATCGGGCAGGGCTGTCGATCGATCACAATGTGATAGCGTGATAATAATTAGGGGTTACCATTAAAATTCGATTGTTATTAATAAATGAAGCTGTTTGGCGATTACAAAACTTTCTGCCATGTTTAAGAGCGTTGGTGGTGCAGTGGCTAGGTTGCAAACTCAAGCTCAAACATTTATTGCATTTAAAAAGTTCTTAAATTATAAACCAGTACAACTCGAAACGAGTTATATTTTATTTTTTTGTTAATTAAGTTGTTTATGTATTTTGTCTGTGTGTGTAATAAAGATTATTAAAAAAAAGGTACCCTGTGAGACACAGCAAATTTTACAATATGTTTTTGATATATTGATATTATACACATTAATTTGTAATAAGTTATAATAATTTAAAGTAGATACCTTAACTGTACTACAATATAGTAAAACTACTACTACATACTGTTACTTATACATAGTAATGCGGCATATTCCGTCCTTTAATGTTGCAAGTGAAGGATCGCCTGGGGTGGTACCACCATCTTATCTATTTCTGCCGTGAAGAAGAAATGCTTGCATTTCAGTGTTTCGGTTTGAAGGGTAAGAGAACCAGCGTAATTACCGGCACATGAGGCAATCCATCTTAGTCCTCAAGGTTAGCAGCGCATCTAAAACCCTCTAATATTAATACAGTGAGGTGAGATGTCTATGGGCGATGGTGACCACTTACCATCAGGTGGCCCGTTTGCTCGTCTGCTCTCCTTATTCAATAAAATAAAATAATAGTATAAAATAAACATCATAAGCTTTAACTTAAATTTTAATTTTAAATTGTGATTCTGGAATCTGAATATTAGAATGACACCTAACACTGTAAAGTGGTCAATGTGTGTACCCATGTAATCTCCACGACACAGGCAACGTGGAGGTTATAGTTTAATGTGAAATGTTAATTAATATGTGATAAAGGATTAAACTTTTCAATTTTCAATATGTTAATTATAGTCTGAGAATAAAAACTCACGGAATGTCTATAGGTACCTATCTCCATGTCCTTGTTTTCTTCAAAGAATTCTTGTATAGTGTAGAAGCATTTTTCACTGAGATAATTCTATAGTCGACTTTTGAAAATTTCTTATTTCTTATGTAGTTTGGTATTTGGTTGTATATTTTGACTGACATTGAATAGGATCCAGATCTGCATATCTCATGTTTGGAAAATGGAAGTTTTAACGCATTTTTATTTTTTTAATTATTCGCAGTCCTAATTTTATGTTTTTCAAAGCAGTACAAATGTATGTTTTTGCTTACAAATTTACATATATCTAGGATGTATATCTATGCTGGACTCCCATGTTATAATGAAAGACTTGCGTTCATTTACCGACAGAGCTAACGGTAAAGGAAAACGTCACAAGGAAATCTTCACACTAAATAGAAATAAGGAAGGCAGTGGAGAACCACCCCATAGAGTCATTCTACGTTGTTATTTTCATAGAATGACCATGAGCCTCATCAATAAGCAATACGATTACGAAGAAGATTCCACATGCACGTAAGTATCAGAAAATGAGACATAGAAATTTCTAGACGTTAATTTATACTTTTTTTTCACTAGTAACACCCATAATCAGAGTTCAGTCTGGGATTGTATCACCCTTTTACATATTTCCGCAGACTTCTTCTTCTTCTTTCGTGTTGATGATCCGAATTAGATGTTTCCCGACCAGAAGCCAGCCACATCGATATCCCTCTGGTTGGCCTCGAAAAGGTCGTCCCGCGTGCAGGTGGTCGGACACGCGGGACAGCAGAGCAACTGCTCCATGAATTGAGGGGAGACACCACACTCACAAATTTACTTGATCACTGGAAAACCCCCAATTGTGAAGATTACCTCCGCAACAGCCAACCTGGTTCGCAGGCGATTAAGCGTTTTCCAGGTTGGCCACGGGAGTTTGAAACCCCGGGGTAGGTCTTCTTTTGGCGGTATGAAATCTTTAGGCGGGTATTTCTCCCGCCACAGCTTGCATCTTTCTGCAGTAGTGTTTCGGTTTGAAGGGAACGAGAGGCAGCATCTACCTGCAAATGAGAGACTCCATATAGATATGTCCTCAATGTTAGTAGCGCATCGAAAACCCTCTAAATACATTTAAGTGAGGTGAGATATCTATGAGCGATGCTAATGATAAGCCACCTGGTGATAAGATCAGGTGGCCCTTTGCTGCCCGTCTCCTTATACAAAGAAAACCTCCGTTTCAAACGATAAACTACCCAAAAAGAATGAAACCTAAAGAATCGTTCAATATCGCGGTTCTGCACAATCGTAAGGCGGCACACATGACGATCGTAAAAAATGTGAATGGCATATTGAAATATTTCCCGCGACCCTTTTCTCCCCAATTTTCTTTCTGGCTCCGTGTAACGTCGGTATAAATCTAGCTGGCAGCCCGTTACCGCTTCGATTTGTGTGTTTATGCTTTATTATGTCGGATTTCTTCAAAGGTTTAAATAGAAAAGGCAGGTTAGGCCTGTACAGGGCATAAGAAAAACCGATCAATTCCCTTCAAGGGTTGAAAGTTAAGAACCTACCTACGAATGTGAACAATTTTATTGGAAAATAAATTCTGAATTCAAGATAATATATGCGATTTTTTATACAAACCCGTAGATAAAATTATAAATGTCAGAGCCTAAGTTTATTCATACACATTGACCTCTATAGACAGATTCCTTGGGCCATGTCTACAAGAAAGTTCCAATTTCGAAGGATCCTACAATTTTCCATTTAGTCGGGTACCGATGAGACAATTCTATGCTAGAGTGTTTTGCTGCATAAAAAATCATTATTAATTTTAAGCTAGTTTCTTTATACAAATAATGCAACTAGCTGTAGTTAAGTTTGTTTTTAGAAATATTTGCCGCAATTTCGTACTTATAGGTTGACATTATAAAACAATTGCCTCATTGTCAAACAGATTTTCGGCGACATGGATTTCAATGGTCAGACAGGATGTATAAAGTAAAGTAAAATACACTTTATTGCACAAATATAAAACAACAAACATGAGATAGAAAAGGAAATAGTGAAGTACAATTTAGGCGGCTTTATCGCTAAGAGCGATATCTTCCAGGCAACTTTCGGGCAGAGGAAATGATTCCGAGAAAGAGGTAGTAATAATAATAATAAAATAAATAAAAGAGTATTTATTCATTCACACATTAGTAAAAAGGTACAATATTGTTATTTTATTCTAATTCTTAACCTATAAACAAAATATATATATAACACGCATTGACCTATGTGTAGAATGAAATGGTCGAGACCTCAGCGACACGCTGGTTTTCAGGTCTCGCCTAACATGCTAGATGGAGCGCTTGTTGCGGGACACAACACGATTATGTGGTCAAATCTCCATTATAATTTTATATTAAAATTGATGACAATATGTAGCTGGCTTTAGCTTCCTTGTGATGATAACAATTGGGTTTCTGGGTCTGAGAGAGTGTCTATACCATTCACTGAGGTCAGCTAACAGAGACTTTGCTGCATACAGCAAATTTATTAGGTACATATACCTAGTAAATTATCCTAAAAATAACCCCTATCGGTGAAATAGAACTTATTTACTATCACAGGATTTAACATCTAGTGGCAACGAACTTCGGCGTGATTGGTGTGTATTATAGATGTGCAATCATTATGGAAAACGTTATATAAGAGAATTATATTTACACAACAGTATATTCAACTCTATCTAGGTAATATACCTTTACTTACCTACATCACATTTTCTACCTTATCTGTGGGCTATGTTTTATGTTATGTTACATAGCCCTCAGAGTATGCACAGGCGCGGGTCGTTATGTCAGGAATGACGTGATAGCCCGCGACGTGCAGATGGAAACCATTCAGGTGTTCGTGGAGAGGTTAGCGAGATCAATGTATGATCGCGCCGACAACGGTCCCCACGAACACCTGAGGAATATCGCCCCACTGCACGCGCGCCCTCCTGACGCACGGTACCCGCTCCTGCGCGAGTTAGTACGCCCTCAGTCGCCCAGTGGCGACAGGGTGGAGCGAGCCCCCCCCTCCCCCCCGATTAACTAAACTAAACCTTGAGCCCGTTTAATATAACGGCACCAAACACCGGGGATGTAGTGACACCCCGAGCTTCTGTCCACCCACTCCCCCGCTTCAGGGACGTGGACGACCCGTTTCATTGATACCTTATCTGTATAAAACACAAACTAAGTATGTTTCTAGATACACCTTCCAGAAACACATCACTAGCTTTTTTTAGTTATAAGCTAAGCTAGCTATAAGCTTTCAACTCTTCTATCATAATAATCCGAAACCTTACTTACTTTACTTGAACTTTTTTATTGTAAGACATTTGGGAATTTGACAAAATAAAGCTTCTCATCCAGTCCTGTATTAACATCGGTTGACTTGAATTCCCAAAAGTAGACTCCATGGTTATCAGGGTTGCCGCTTGTTTCTTTACTTACGTCTGTCCTCAAATTAAATAAAATATACGATAGAATAGAAATAATTTATTATTTACAAAGGGGAATTCGTCAGAAGTACAGGTTGGGGGATAAGGTTTTTGTATAAGGAGAGCAGGCGAGAATACTTGCCTTGTGTTGGAAAGAGGTTACCGGTTTTCGATGCACTGTTAACATTAACTTAGATGGAGTGTCTAATGTGCCGGTTAATTTCGCTGGCTCTACCCTACCCTTAAACCTGAATATGGCAATGATGGCCTGGTTGCTTTTCAGCAGAAATAAGTAAAAAGTGGTTCCTCCCCAGGCTGCCACAGCCCAGAGTCCACCTTCAAAAATGAGTGCACAATGCTGTGCAAAGAAGCAAGGCGGTAAACGAGGTATTTCACCAATATATTTTTAATATATTATTATTTCTTTTTTTTTATTTATAGTAATTAATATTAAAAATTCAAGATTTTTTTTGATTTTTTTTAATAGATTTTTCAAATGTGTCAAAAAAGCCTTAACTAAGTTACATTCATGAAATTTATCCCAAATATTTTAATCTAAATACGAATCGAGTTTATTGAATTTCAAAAAGATAACCGTGTATAGTGTTTTTAGGCTGGGAGAAAGTTTTGCATTTGGTTGCCCTGTGCTGTAGAGAAAATTTGCTTCCTTCCGGTCCACCATATCAATTTATTAAGTTGCTTCTTTGAACGAACAATTTGCTAGTTAAGCCAGGATTTAGTTTAACTCCAAGTAAGTCATAAGCATCATCCATGGTTCGATCATCTTTAGGGAATTATGAGTATTGAGAGTTCTCGTATTGGGAAAGGGAGAGACGGGGATAAAAGGAGCACAAAATATAACAAAGGGTCGAATCTTCGTCAAAATTTCTGGTCCCTATGTCAAGATGAAAAGAAGATAAACAAAACTCAAACCGAAATAAAGCTTTTATCCATGTGTCATTGTGAAGAATGTTACAAGGTAATCAAAATATATTTGAAATTCACAAAATATTTTACTATAGGGTTAGCTAAAGAGCACAAACACATAATGCTTAGATAATTATATAGGGAGCAGACTTCACATTTGCTTAAATAAGTAATGGCAAAAACGTACATATAGTTGGGAAAACACTCGACGCATGGATAAAGTAGTCTTAAGCTGCATTTATATGGTGGAATATCAGAAAGTTTTGCCACGCTTCCATATTTGTCATATTTGTTAAGTTTAGCTACACATCGAAAAAAGCATATTAATATCCTCATTGCATATAAAGAGTGTGAGTGAAATTGTTATGTACTCAGTGTACGTGAAATTATGTAACGTCTTTCTTAATTATATTTCATGTTCTTGGCTATAAACGCGTAAGATTAGCAACAAAATAAGCTTTCGTTAGAATTTTCCAGAACAAATCTTACATTGTCACTACACTTTTGTTACATACTTACTTTGTAACCTAAGGTTAAGAGCTTTAGATAATCCGCGATTAGGTATAATTTTATCGCTCATCAGCCTATTAACGTCCACACTGTTGGACACAGGCCTTCGTTTGCACAAGGGGGCACGCGCCATGGTCCACTAACGGCCATGGGCCCAGTGCTGTTTGGTGGATTTCTCATGCCTTCGGAAACTTTTTTTTTCACATTATCATTTTAGAGGAGGGCGATACTAACAATTTCTGTAGAAAATATAATAAGAAAAGATATTTTTCGATTTCACAAGAGAAGCGATGACGATAACGAAGTCCCTCATTAATTCCTTCGAATCCTCCCATTCCCTTCGTGTAATAAATACGGAATCAAAGGCTCGTATTAATGAGGAATTCGTGTAACTAACATTCATAATTACTTGTTTGATTAAATTTTATTTTTATATTCATTTTTTGTGGCGAGGAGAAATCCAAATATTTGCTTACCATTATAGCATATAGGTTAAGGTAAATAAGGTAAATAAAGAAGGAAAATAAAGAACACTGTCATGATGGTGCTACTGACACTTTTTTACACGATAAGGTCAGCAATGCCAGCTTCGCCAGGGTCACTAAGGGAAGGAATGGGTAGCTCAAGCATTATTAGAGTTAACCCTAGCTTTAAGACCTAATTTAATTTTAGCAAATAGCGTTTTTTATGGTATCGTTGAGGGCTGATTCAAAGTAACATTGAGCTTTCGATTTTGGAGCCTATTAAAGCAAAATCTTTCTCTTTAAATTTTCTATTGTCTAACACTGATACTCGTACTTTTATAATCTATGTTACAGAGATCGCAATAAAAAAAAACACTGGGTTTTTATATTTCTTGTAATGTTTTCAATACATAATTAATTGCGTTCTTTGATCACTGTTTCGGTTTCACTGTAAGCGTTAATTTATAGTCATATTAACTATTCCAATTAAATAAAATCTGTATTCGTATTTAACATTATTTAATATAAGACTATAAACCTAGTGTAAAATTAAACCAGTAGTTGTTAATTTAACCAGTTGCACGTTCGCATTTTCTAGCGGAATACTGCTATTCACTTAGGTTCCATTCATTTTACACTCTCCCAATCCTTATCACATCCTTAGGGCGAATCCGAGAGTGAATGGCGGGTCCTTCTTCCCCAAATATTTATAGTAATTAATAATGGCTTTCCGCAAAGTAACGCTTGTGTTTAATAGAATTCGATAGACAGTGGATGGAGCTGGT
Organism: Hofmannophila pseudospretella; assembly: GCA_947369225.1. Taxonomy (NCBI): domain Eukaryota; kingdom Metazoa; phylum Arthropoda; class Insecta; order Lepidoptera; family Oecophoridae; genus Hofmannophila; species Hofmannophila pseudospretella. The sequence goes on from OX376316.1 coordinate 12,630,441, forward strand.
CTGGTTCTTCTGTTAGGCGTTTCCAGGCATTATAATAGACCCATAAGAAGTATACCACTCACCTTGACTGGATTTGAGCTGCGTCTCATGCAAAGGAGCCAATTTATTACACAAACATAGTTCACATATAATAGCACACAAATCGAAGAAAATTGTCCAGAAATATTGAGAAAAACCACATAAACCGAATTTTTAATTGTCCGCCGTTGATTACGTTTGGTCGCGGCAAGATGGCAGTCAACCGAGAGTCTCCCACCACTCGCACGCCGCATGTCGCGGATATTGTAGTATACCCACTTATAAGTAAATTATAATGTCTCAACTAGGGTAGCTTTTACAGCTGCTTCGACCATCTGTCACTTTCGCTTCGTAGCTTGTCTACGCCGTAACCGTAGCTCAGCCAGCGAGTTAGCGTTTCTATGTTATTATTTTAGTTAAGAGGAGTTATTTGGTACAACAAGCAATGTACATTGCATTGCGATTGCCGTGTCGTGTACCGTACGCACCTAGTCACTTCAGAGATCAATTTTTATCTGTTGGCCCGTTTGTTCGTCTGCTTTAAAAACAAACAAACATTGAAACGGTTGCAATCCTCTGCGTACCTAGCAGTAACTCAACAAAATCTCGCGCGGACCGAGTAAAATGCAAAGTGAGGTTGTTTAAAAAAGAAAATGGGGCAATTTCGGCAACGCAATCTCATAAAATTATTTAAACGCTCCGTAATAAAAACGGCCATACGACGGGGCTATAAAGGCCCTTAATTGCGTGTGGTAGTGTTCCGGACCTCGAGATTTCTTCGGCATCAAAACAATGATTGCCCGGACGCCATTATGCGGATTGGTCGGTTAACAACTTTCATAGTTATAAAACAAACGGTTTTCATGACAAGGATTAGGTTAGACGTACCTCGTAGTCGTTAACTTTAAATCTTAAATAAACTAAGAAAATAAAAAATTCCAAGACTATGACATCGAGACAACAGCATATAATGAAGCCTATAAAGAAATCGGAAAATACATTGTTCTGTGCCCAATCTCCAAGAGTCACAGAAATACATGATTTAGTTTTAATAATTACATACATTTTCAAGAAATTTAATTTCAATATCAGATATTTCTGAGAATTGTAATATTCAAAAAATGCATTTAGATTTTGTGGCTTTTAATGTTATATTTGGTTTTATGCACATTCGGGTTGACTAATTTGAACATTGTCCTATAAAAAATTGGTAGTATGCTCAAAGCTAGGGCGTAATAATCCCACTATTACAAATCGGAAAGTGTATTTATGAGTTTCATTTTAAAGTTGGGCAAGCGTAGTGTGGGACGCCCCCTACTAGATGGAGCGACGATCTGCGCAAGGTGGCTGGCAGCGACTGGATGAGAAGAGCCGAAGATCGGGCTCAATGGCGCACTCTGGGAGAGGCCTATTGTCCAGCAGTGGACTAGAGAAGTATTTTAAAGTAAGAGTTTAAACCTGTTTCAAAATATAGTCTTCGCAAATTCATCAGGATTTAGAACCTCAACTATAAGGCCGCCAATTGTAATTGTATTTTGTATCATTTATTCTGTATTTTTGTCCTGTGCGCAATAAAGAATATTTGTATTTGTATTTAAAAACAAATTCAAAAATAAATATTAAAATAAACTTTGTGTGGACAAATACTGCCACTAATTGATATTTATTCACAGAGTACCTTTCATTTACAAATATCAAAACTCGTATTGCAATTACGTCATAACCCCTTACTTAATATTTCAATTCTCGATCGCTCGTATCACACATACGTTTAAATTCTAAAATGCAATTTGTTGCTGCGGCTTGGCAAGAGGGGTACGAACGCGGGAGGGGACCGAGGTATATATGGTATACATTAGAATTTATGATACATGGCGGCCCAGAGAGTAATTAAAAGATCCCACAGAGGGAAATAACACAGAAATGTTGTGAAGTTATGGTATAGTGGAGTACTAGTGGGGTTACTTTGAAAAGTCCAGTCATTTGTTTCGGAGTCAACGGCCGACAAGTTTATGCTTTTAGCAACAAAGGGTGGGGTAAGTAGTGGTTTTGAAGCTTTATGGTTGGGGAGCTTTTTATAAGATACGAGGAACACGACTATAGAGCTATTCATCATCATGTAGGGACTTTAGAGCCCTATACACGTGGCAATCTGCAGAGCCCAATCTGCAGGGCGTTAGAGTGGGCATAACTAATGGTAAATCCAAGCTTGGCATAATAATATTCATAATCTTATGAGAAATCTCCAAAAACGTTTTTTTTCCTTAAAATAAACTGTCCATAATTGGTGCCTGTATTTTTGTGTTGTTGATGGATTGTGCTCTTTATTTATATAATAATAATATTTTAGCCTGCAATATCCCACTTCTGAGCAAAGACTTCCATCCAAACTATCCATATACCTCTATCTTGTTATTCCTTCGGCAAGTTACTAAGAAAGCTATTCAGAGCGTCTCGCTATCTTTGTCCTGGTCTGCCGCGACGTTGAGTAAGGCGGTTGTATGATGGAGACCAGCCAACGTTCCAACACGCCTGTAGACGTGGCAATCTGCAGGGTTCTGCAGATTGGATCTCTCTTCAAGAAATAATAAATGTTCTTTCTAATAATGGTGAAAACGCGTTGATAATAATTTGCAAACGACGTAATAGACTGTAATTTTAAACTGACAATATTGCCCGATTATGTCTACAATTTATTCATTTTATGACGTCATTATCCAACGAAGCGAAACGGTCGCTGTTAAAGCACCTTCTCAGTTCTTACCCTTTATGACTTAATAATTACCTCCCGGTTCCTATTTGTCTAAGAAATTGGCCTAATAGCTATAAAGCAGCTGCACTTCACATACAAAGTCTGAGCAAATTTGGTCTAATTTCATTTTAAAGTAAGTTTATTATAGACTTATTTGGACCTACTCCTAAAAATAAAGAATATTTTTTTAGGGATCTTGAGAGCAAGTATACGGAAAGATCCCTAAAGCGCGAGGTTTGATTTACACCACTTGGCCGGTTTTTCAATTTATATTTTATTTAGTTTAATATAACATATGCTTATGTTCCTACTTGTGTATGGACTATGAATACTTTGTCATCTTACCGCACAAATAAACTTGTGCACAAATGTAGATGATAGATCAAAAAGGCTTGAAGAAGAAATGTGTTATCTTCATTCACGCTTAATTCCCTATTTTAAGTTACTATTATTTATTTTATTTACATCTTAACCCGCGCTTGACCTCAACCTCACCTTGCTCGCTTGCTTATCGTATGGTTAGTGGCCAACCTATTTGTCAGAGTTGTTCAGGCCGCCCGAAGGCCTCTGACATGGCTTAACGACTGCTGTCGAACTACAACAAGCGACTGCTTAAAGTGCTCTCCGAGGCACGGAGGAGCTCGGATGAAATATGCCTCAAACGGTTACCTATCCAGGTACCGACCTCGCCAACGTTACTTTACCTGCACGATGACTTTCGGACCGTACTCGCAACTAGGCTACGAGCTCCTCAATCAATCAATCTAACTTACCTGGTTGTAAGTGACTATGAGGTCGAAGATGGAGTACACGGGCTTAGTAAGTACTGGCTCTTCAATAAATAGGTTAATAACAGTCTGCACATTCTTTATTTACATAATATAATTTATAAATAAGTCGAAACAATTTCGTGTTGTGTTACCCCAATACTAATGGGATTGGCATATGGGGCACTTCCATCGGACAAAACAGTCGAATTACATGTTATCGTCATGGGAATCGAAGCGTGGACCGCTATAAATATAGCTTTAATCCAGCTAAGCTGATCCGGGGTAGGGTTAGCAGGCCAATGCAGTGTTTTTCATTAAAATTCCTGTGTTATTATTTGAAAATTCCTTGTTTTTAATAAGCCACGGAAATTTTGTTGGAATTTCACTAAATCGGGTCTTTGCAAATTCCTATGTATGTTGTGAATCGAATATGGTGCTTCTATGAACAATTTGTTAAGATGGATGAATGAATTAAAATGTATTTGCACACATATATATAACACGATAAAATTACACGATTACATTTCATTACTTAAAAGAGTTACTTTTTATAATTTAATTTTAATTTAATTTATTTATAAGGTAAACACAACAGATAACAACCAGAGAAATTACAGAAAAATCAATATAAAGTTATGAGCTAGGTTGTAACCCTTAACGTGTAAACACGGCATGGTTAGGAAGTAGAAAATTGATTGTTGTACATAATTGAGTTGGAGAAAAATACTATTGAATGTAATGACTAAAAAGCCTATATCTATTTGAAAAATAAAAATAATAAAGTAAAGACTATAAAGTTGGTGCGTGGATAGCTCACTTGAGGACATCCTCAACCCGTCTTTTAAAAACTAATGGCCTAGGATCGAATAATTTAAATAAATAATTAATAATTTTAATTTTAATAATTATTTACTCCTTGTTTTCAATTTCAGTAGAATTTTATTTTATACAAAGGCAGTTTAGGGTTTCATGTGTTCAAGGTACTCTTGTGCAGGGTCTTCAATGATGCTCACAAATTAGGTTAATCGAGAATATATATTAAAAACCAAGTTTACATAGTGACGGCTTAGGAACGATTGACTCGCGGGAGCAGCCGCGTGCCTTAACTAAAACTGCTGACATCGGAAGACACACTGTAGAACACAGTGTGCATTGTGTCCATACACTGTGTCCCTACAGTAGGATTCGCCATCTGTCCAGCTGCAGCACTAAGATAGATGTACTTTTGTAGATGGGGGTGAAAATGTTCACAGCCAGCACTTTCTGTGGTAGTGATTTTCTCGTAATTACCAAGTTTGTTGGTTCTACAAGGAAAAATATTTCTTCATAGATATCCGGGTTTTTTTTCGAAGATTTGTTTTTATCCTTATAAAAAACGTTTTCATAGACTATATCACCCTGTATTGTCCAAATAGGTAAGTACTTATTTTATTAGTCTATTTATAACCTCTCAAAGTCATCATCATCTGGTGCCATCTTCAAATTGAAGTTTGGAGGCCACTTGCGATCCCATGCTGCGTCTTTCAGATCATGGTAGTTCAATCCGGTCCACTCCTTGATATCATCCAGCCAGAGCCGAGGGCATCCTGGACCTCTCTTTCCCGCGATCTCGCCTCCAAGGATCAACCTTGGAAACTCATATAGGGATCCTCTTTGCAGGTGGCCGAAAAAGGAGGTCTACTACTAATAGGTCTCTCTAAAAGTCCCACCAATTATTTTTTTCATGAGAATATTCTGGCATCTAATAAAATAAAAGCACTAAAGTACTATGGCACTAATCTAAAAGTATTGGTAGCCCTAAAACAGCGTCCTATAATGGAGGCGGCTTTTATTACAAGCCCGGGACTAATAAACCGAGTCGTTTCATTTCGCCCAAAGTTGCATAGAAATAATTCAATGGACTTCGGTAATGTCATAAAGTGACGGACGAACGTGTCGTGTCCGTTGACCTCATGTTAGACGTTCGGTATTCGCCTATTCGAATATTTTGTTTTGTTTCATTGTATGAGTATTGATAGGAGATATAAGTTCAAGGTGTAACAAATGCGAGTAGATTTTAAACGTTCGCCGAATCAAGTAAATGTTCAACACAAATAATACCACAGTTACCTTTGTATTTTGTAATGGACTATTCCTAGCCTAGTAGTAGTTAATATAGAACATTGGTAATGTGTAAAATATGAAGTAAGAAGGTACTTACCATTTTTTTTTAAATTCTTATTCTATATTTTTATCACCCTCATAAATACTCATAAAATATTTATTAACGACATACATAAAGTATCAACAATATAAACAAAAATTGTACTTTTTGATATTTAAATATTTGATTTCGGGTCAAGCGAATTCATAACAAAGAAGTCTGTTTCTTATTCTTTTAACTAGCTAGAGACCTGTGACAGACGGATGGTCACTCAGTTAACCTACTAGTATATAGAAATTCCATGGTTAGCCAAGTGCAGGTAAACTCATACTCATACTCATTTATTTATAATAGGATAATATATTACATTTTTATTAAGTATACATTATACTTAGTTATTGTTAATAACTTATCAATATTTAAAATATAAGAATTTATTATCATTATATAATAATATAACAGTATATAATATGTATTATTTACTTCACTATTATTAAATATTTACTTACGTTATAAAAACGTCATTTTTGATTATATAAAACAATTATTACTTTTCTGTTTAAAATTTAATTTAACTAAGTAGGTACCTAATTGAAGACATATTCTTTCTTATTTTCTTAAAATAATTATAAAATTAATGAAGATATTTTTTTAGTTAAGCACAGACCTAACACCATAGACATGTCCAAAAAGAATATATTTTTTATTCCACCTTGTACAATTTCCAATACATACTATAGTACCTACCCACTATTATTTATATTGCGACTTTAGGGTTAAAGTTCTAGCAAGGACAGGTTGTTTATACCTCATTGAGAGTTTAGTGTTATCTTGGGAGCCATAAAAGAACTGAGATTTAAAGCCGCCTTATCGAAAATAAGCACTGCTTAGGTAAGATTTGCAGTCGAATTTATTATTGAAACAAAATAATTTGTAGTTTGTACTGTATTCTGCGTAAAAAAGACAATTATATATTTTATATTATCGTACCTGGTGCAAAGGTAGGTCGTAGCGATACAGCGCGGTAACGCCGCGAGCGTTATGACTGACTATAATTATTTTATTATTGGAACATTATTCTTATTATGACATGTAATTCATTAATTTTGAAATACATAAATTGATTAATTTATTATATATTTGAATATGATAGACTCTGTGTAGTCAGCCTGGGGAGGTAACACCTTTTTACCTGTTCTGCCGGTAAAGCAGCGCATTATGGCTTCTTCCAATGCTTTCACTTAAAGAAGTCGTAATTGCCGTTATAATATGAGGCACTAAGCCCTCAATTCCAGTCGAAATATTACAGTGATGTGAGATGTCTATGGTCTAATAGTGTTTCGAGTTTCATGCTGCATGGATATCTAGTTACATCAAATCACAGAATGTTACAAACACACACCCGGGACAAAAACAAAACATACAACATAAAGAGAGGTATAATATAATGTCCAGAAGGCGGCCTTATCGCTTTTAGCGATATCTTCCAGGCAACCTTTAGGTGAATACGAGAAAACGTCAGTTATATAATATTATGACGGTATGTATGGTTTCTTTCGTATATAATTTAAACATACCACACTCTCTCTTCATCCGGTGTCCACCCACTGCTGCTAAGTCTCCTCCAATGCACGCTATTTTCTTATATACCACACATAAGCAATCAATTTGACGAAACTCGCTTTAAAAGAGTCTAGAGTATCTAAAAGTTCGTTAAATGATCTCATCTCAGCATCTGAAATATCTGGCATTTCAGCACACAACTTTTCATATCTACATGTAGATTGTCGCTTGGTTTCCGCTTCCGACTTCGAACGGCTAAAGCAGAATTATCAGCGCCATGCTCTAGACTACTCTAAAGTATGGCATTATGCTGAGCAGAGGCCTATTTGATGCTGCAGCATGTACGCCGTCCACATATATTTTAGTTGTATAAGAATATATATTGTATAATATATCATATACTTACCATAAGTGGAATTGCATGTGTGCTGCAGTTAACAAATAAACGTTTTCCTATTCTATTCTATTCTATTCTATTCTATCTCACGTCGTCTCCCCAGCATTCTTCTACTAAAGTCACATAAACTTTTATGCCCTAATGCATTCCTATGATAAAGTCCACAAACGGGCAAGCCACTTAGTTCCACGTAATAAAAGCTGGCCACATAAAGTTTACACTCAGTATCTTAGACCACGACAACACGTAGCTGGTGCAGCTTAGTTCGTATTAAACGTATGGAGGAAACAAACCCGTTCCAAATAGAGTAAGCAAAGGAGGAGTGAGTAAATGTCATACCAACCTGACAAAACACGGCTCCATTGATACGTCACGATTTGTGATAAACGTTAAGGCAGTTAGCTGTCCAGAGCAGCGCATTACCGCGTTGTAGTATAATCCGCGAAGATGTTCACATTGATTTGTAGCTCCGCTCTGCACTACCTTTAGTGTTTGTATTTTTTTTGTTTTTCAATGGTATGAGCACTATAATTTTGTCGAAAGACTCTGCTTTTCTAGACTTCTCTCTTTTCGAAGTTAGGTCTGTCTAAGTCCAATCTGTCGAAATTCAAACATGTCGAAGTTCAGTTAATCACTATGAACTCGTGTCTTAGTTTAGACTTTCGAGCAGTGTCATTCGATTTCATCTGGAAGTCATTTTAATAGGGGAAACAATTGATACCAACCATGCTTTCTGTTTTGTTTACACTTTCACGTCGATCTTAGAAGACATGCATTAGACAGAGACATCCCTTTGTTAAAGGTCTGGAAATGTTTAAAACTAAGAGTAGAATGAAACATAATTACATATTATTTCAAAAACTCGACGAATGTATCTCTAACGTGATAAGTAGTATTTTTTTTCTCCCCTCAGCCTCTAAATGTAAAGTACATTCGCTTAAATCGTTTCGCTCTTTTGAAATTACCGCCCGAGCTCGCTTTTCAATTTAAGCGAATGGACTTTTAAACGAACCTGTCCTTGATTTATCAACATTAGACCATAGTTGATATTAACTCCGCTTCGATATCTGCTTCTGCTTGCTGTTTTGCTTTCGCTTTCAGAGAAACAAAAAACCCGACATTCGATTTACGGACGGATCAAGAAGGGAAAGTACAAAATTATCTGGAGCAGGGATATACATTCCTGAAGGTAGAACAAGCCATCGAACTCTATCATCATCAAGCAGAAGAAAGAAGAAGATCAAGAAGGGAAAGTACAAAATTATCTGGAGCAGCGATATACATTCCTGAGGGTCAGAACAAACCATCGAACTCTATCACTGGGACCATATACAACTGTCTTCCAGGCAGCGGTGTATGCTATCAGGACAGTATAGGAGAAGAAGAGTTACAAGATCTTAACTACGGAGACATCCTGAGATTCTGAAAAGACACTGGAAGATGGAACGGATGTTACCAGCCGGAACATCAGTAACCGAGGCTTCGCAGAGGGAACTGGGTGAAATAACTCTACACATAACTGATCACCGGCCTGGGCCAGTACGCCTGGGCGTCTTCCAAAAAGTCATAGTCATCGTTTGACTAACAACGGCGGCTGTTTGAAAGAGCGACACGATTTGAGGGAATGGACTTTACCTACTTAATTGGTGTGTCCATCCCGGCGTGCACCGGAACGACTGCTTCCTTCATACCTAAACCGTGTTATTTTATAACTTTAAGCTAGCCATTGGTACTACTTACGTACTCTATTTTAGAACAGGATATTAGCAAGTTAGGTCACTGCTAAAATAACAGAAATAAGGTGGTATAGAGTAAGGTGGCATAAAGTAATCTTTTGGAAACTTCAAGAAGGTTCCTAACAAGATGGTTCATGAACAAGAAGTTCAAAAAGTTGGTTCATTGACATCTGCGAGGTTGCAGTCAGTAAGGTAAGTTGCGACAGGTTGCGATCACACTATGCACTCGTATTAATGTCATCAGTAAATAAAAGCTAAATTAGTAAAAGAAAAAGCTCACGGCAATTTTTTCACCCCTATTTCTACTTTATTAGAGTATGTCTAATCTAGTTAGTTAGTTTCTGCTTAGTGTTATAAATTGGTAAAAAAAATTACGAACCCCAAAATTATTTGAAGTTTCACAATAGTTAATTTGAACACAAAAATACAGCTACAATATTCAGAATTAAAACAAAAACCGTGTATCTCTGTTTTGCGGGTGAAACGTTTTTGCTACATCCCGTGTAACAGCAATGAAACATGCGCTGCGACATACATTAGCCACAATGTTGTACGGGTTGGAAATACAGTGTGATTTATTTTCGGGGAAAATATTGTAAATTATGTAGGCCATTCTGGTGTGGAAGTGGGAAATACATCACGGACTTGCCAAATATTGGCTGCTCTGGATAAAAATAGACTCTGAATAAGTATTAGAATTTTTATTAAACGAACAAACGGGCCACCTGATTGTATGGTAAGTGGTTACCGTCGCCCATATAGATATCTCACCTCACTGTAAAGTTATTAGCTTAGGTTTTCGATGCACTGCTGACCTTGAGGACTTGACACCTCATGTGCCGGTAATTACTCTAGCTCTCTTACACTTCAAACCGAAGTACAATACATTGCATTACTGCTCTTACACTTCAAACCAAAGTACAATACATTACATTACACCTCTTACACTTCAAACCGAAGTACAATACGTTGCATTACTGCTCTTACACTTCAAACCGAAGTACAATACGTTGCATTACTGCTCTTACACTTCAAACCGAAGTACAATACATTGCATTACTGCTCTTACACTTCAAACCGAAGTACAATACATTGCATTACTGCTCTTACACTTCAAACCGAATTACAATACATTGCATTACTGCTGTTACACTTCAAACCGAAGTACAATACATTGCATTACAGCTTTGCAGCAGAAATAGGTGCATAGTTCAAATTCAACCTTTTGAATACTTGGTCAATTGCTGCTATCTTTCTGTGAAAGGACAAATTAAACTATACATTTAAAATCATGACATAAAGAGAGCTTTCGTCTACTTTATGACATTTATATCGACAATGTGATGCCATGCGGGAGGTCCGGGTTCGAAACCATGCAGTGCTAATGTACCAATGAGTTTTTCCGATTGTTTCGAAGACTTACGTACATTTACCGACTGCTCTAACGATGAAGGAAAACATCGTGAGGAAACCTGCATGCTCCAACAGTGGGGACATTAATAGGCTGATGATGATGATACCTAAACACATTTTTTATTTATTCCGGAATGGTCCGAAAAAAACCGCCCGAATTTAATGATGAAAAAATGAAAAAAAAAAAATAGAATTGAGCATGTAAGATTAGGGGACTGTAAATATTATTTTAAATCATTTTGTTTTAAATATTCGAAATAAAACGTATAATTTAAAATTAAATTCAAAATCGGAACAAAACCCAACCGCCGTCGGTCGGCAGTTTCGCTCAAATGGTTCGAATTTCGAATCGGAACAACTCGGAGTCTGCCCGCAGGGCCCTCGGGGAGATCGGGCTTCGTCGTACCCGTTCGCCACAGTACAAATTCAATTTCGTTCGTTGTCGTATTTGCCCGGTCCATTTTGCTATTGCCAGATAGTCCGAGAGAGATACTCGGTAGATTTATTCTAGTGCTTTACAAAGAACGACATTTGTGGTCTATAAAGTTAATACATTTTTATTAGGGATAGTGCACGTGTGGTTTAGAATTTTCAACACGCTTTGGACACAAGACATTTCTATTGTGGATTAAATAGGGTTTAAAATACATTTAAAAAAAAATCTGTTTACTGAGAGTAGACGAGCTTACTGGCCTCCTGATGGTAAGTGGTTAGTCGCCCGTTTATTTTATTATTGTTGTGTACATACTAGGTTTTATTATTTACAAATCTACGCGCCCTGAAGCCAGAAAGTTGGTTTGTCTGGCCGCTGCACATTCCACTCTGTTAAATTAAACACTAACCAAATATAAAAATATCTTAACATCAATCAAAACATGACCGTAGGTAAAAATTGATAACGGCAGGTAGGCATCCATCACGGGAGCGCACGGCGTGGCGGCCGACAATTGTAGAGAAACCGGTCTTCTAGACATCTCTCCTAGTCTCATAGGTCTCATAGACATCTCAACTATATATTATTAGAAGGTTTCCGATGCCTTGTTGGAGTGCCTCAAGTGCCGGTAATTATTCTCTAGCTTATCCTTAGGAAGACAGCAATGCAAGCATTGCTGCTCACAGCAGAAATAGGTAAAAGGTTGACTCTGCACAGAGTTATACCATAGCATAACTCTCACGTCCATAATCCCCTAGGGAGTAAACTTTTAGACCACCTTCAATATAATTCAAAACTTGTAGAATGTAGGTACCAATAACTCAAAAGTAAAAATATTTTAAAAGTCAAATAATTCAAAAGCTAAGATAATTCAAAACCTGTAGTAAGTAAGTCTATATAAACGAGGATATACAAGTCATATATAAACGAGGAAATTTGTAATTGGCCTTCTTTAAGTTTACATATGTAATTTTTTAATTGTTAATAGCTGTAGATTTCCCTTATAAATAAATAATAATAATAAAAGTAGGTATTCGTAACTGGAACAGTCATTTGAAGGTAATATTAAAACTATGTAACCAATATGTAATGTATGTAAGCCAATATGTAATGCTGCATGGGTATTTAAACAGTCGGTATTTACACACCCTTTCACACACACACACACATACTCACATACACAACACACCCTCAAACTCTCACGCCACCACATATTAATCTTAGTCACTCAGCCAGCACTTGATTAACAAGTACTTACAAATAACATTTAATACTCGTGGTAAATATGTATGACATATTCATGTTAATTCTACATTATTAGTCTTAAAGTTAACCGCGTTCTGTAGGTATACAAGTCATATATAAACGAGGAAATCTGTAATTGGCCTTCTTTAAGTTTAATACATATGTAATTTTATAATTGTTAATGCTGTAGATTTCCCTTATAAATAAAAAAATATTCATTTAATATTTTTGATATGAACTACACGTAGTCCATCCGTTCATTTTAATTATTCATAAAGCCGTAAGCAAAAATCCTGGAACATATTCGTAGCATTCGTAGAAAACGTTAATGAAATATCCCGCTTGCAGCAATAAAAGTTCGCCTTTAGTAATATAATTAAAAACACAAAAACTTTTTCGAAGGTAAAAGTGTTCTATTTTGATGTAAATAACATTGAGCATAATTTCCCGTCTCGCTTTGTGGCGGCTTTGAAAAAAAAAACTGCCGACATCTGCAAATAAGGAAATTATGAAACCGCTGCAAAAAGCCGGCATTCAGCCTTTGTTCGTCCAACACCTTTTGTTTTTTACCTGCGAGCTTTTAATTGAAAATTGAAATACGAGTAGGTTAGGTTAGGACAAGTTTTTTTTTTCACCTTACCCGAAGTGACGATTGAATTATATGGTTTGACATAATTTGAGAAACGTCACTTTGATCCATCGAATTATAAGTCCTACTTTACACAATTTTTACATTGAATACGTCTTATGCAAACGATTATACGGGGCCATTGTTGTACCCTGCGTTTCTTACCCATCAATGTCAGATCAATATGAGTGACAATCACAGTGACCAGATTATCTTGTCAGATGTCATATGGCTATGAGAATAGGTATATACGAATATGTCCACAATTTGACATATAAAGTTACTAATAAACAATTGACAATTCTGTCGTGTGTATCCAATTGTGTACAATGAGATAGTATTTCCTAGTAATGTTTGTGTTGTAAACGTTTTCTAGTAATATAATTGTATTGTTTCCTAGTAATATTAGTATTAATAATAGTAATGTTACTATTATAACTACCTACTAACATTATATTTTATTTATTATAGTAATGTTACTAATAACAAGAAGTACTAACATTACTAGGAAATAATATAATCTCATTCAGCCCGAAGACGGAGAAGTTGCGATTCTGATAATTTTATGCCTTCTTCCTAGCACCGGTTACAATCGCAAAGACTATATTGCCACACAAAAATAAAATAAAACATATTTAATTCACTCCATGTTCCATAATACTATTGGCAATAGGCACCTGGCTCAACTAATGCTTGAGTGAATACACTGACAGCTCCTATCAAATATAGCTCCATCTATCTTAGTGAGTTTCAATGTTGCCATCTCGCCCAATAAGATGGCCCGGTGAAATTTAAAAGGGTGCGAAAAAATAAAGACCAATAACCAGTCGTCTATAACTAAAGCAAACCATGGTTCACGGACTTTCTGATAGCAACCCTTTGCTAGTTGAATCGTGAGGTATCGTCAAATTGAATACATTTTAATTAACCACATTTCAGTTCTAATTAAATTGTAATGTACGTGCATAATACTCATATGTCTAAAATTCATTAGTGAATTGAAATGTGGAATAAATTTGTATTTTTCAATTATTTCTCGGACAGCGAACTTTAACACCAGCATCTCCATTCCGCCTTCGGACTACCAGGCGCGGGGTGGTGTTCCATCCTTATGTTGTTGATATCCCATCTGCTCGTACGAAGCGATTTGCTTCTTCGTTCATTATGCGAACGGCTGAGGAATGGAACAGCCTGCCGGCGTCTGTATTTCCCGAAACCTACAACCTTGGGATCTTCAAGGCCACAGTGAATAGGCATTTACTGGACCCGCATGCTCCATCGTCGACCTCATCGTCGCTTACCATCAGGCGAGATCGAGGTCAAATGCGGGTTTAGTAGTAAATAAAAAATATGAATCCTTATCCTCGCGTCGTACTCCTCAATGCTGAGGGTGACCATCTTTAGGGATCAGGTGAAATGGAGAAAGATCATCCGCCAGAACCTTCTGGCGGATGATCTTTCTCCATTTATTTCTGTCCTCAGCGGTGTGGATAGCATCGTGAATTGTAGAACTGTCAAGGGTGGTGCGGATTTGGTCGGACCAGCGCATCGGACTACGTCCTCGAGGCCTCATCCCTTCCATTTTTCCGGTCACAATAAGTTTTCCGAGGTTGTCACTGTCTTTCCTGGCAATGTGACCGAAGTACTCGAGAATTCTAAGAAGGCACTCGGAGGACAGTCGTGAGGTGATTTTGAGATATTTTATTTATTTGAGATTTTGATATATTTTATTATTATTTCTGAGAAACCTTACAGCTAAATTGCCTTGCCTGAATTGTTCTTTTTTTTACATACGTGTAAGCCAAAAAATAGGTCTCCTTAATTTATACAAGCTAGTAATAATAATTAGTAACAGCTAATAAAATATGGAGTTGGGAAAGTGGAGTGGGGAGAACAAAGAAAAGGGTATGTGTGTAAATTGTAAGAGTATGTAATTATGTGTGTTGAAAGGGTGTGTGTGTGATATGAATCAACTACAATTATAAAAACAACATTGCATTGACCATATGGGTAAATGCTTGCTTATCGTATGGTTAGTGGCCAACCTATTTGCCAGAGTTGTTCAGGCCGTCCGTAAGCCTCTGACATGGCTTAAAGACTGCTGTCGAACGACAACAACCGGGACCGACTGCTTAACGTGCTTTCCGAGGCACGGAGGAGCTCAGATGAAATATGCCACTAGCGATCACCCATCGAGGTACCGACCGCGCCAACGTCGCTTAACCTGCACGATCACTTTCGGACCGTGCTCGCAACTAGGCTACGAGCTCCTCATATATGGGTCAATAATTTAATTGACAAAATTAAAAAAAATCATATAAAACTTTTGCTCTGAATTTAATGGAATCTTCATAGGCAAAGACTTGTTATAATTTGTTATGTTACAGTTTTAGAAGAACAATTTTAATAATGTTATGTACAATAATAAAATATTGAGGTATCCGTAAGGTAGAGATTCGCTTTGCACCTAGAATTCTAATTTAAATTCAACTAATACTACGCCCTTACAGCCTACATTAGCTTCGAGAGAATTGCAAGCACTACACAAAGCAAACGGCAGTATAGAGCTTTATAATATTACGTAAATACATTTTGTATATATCGAAATTAGAGAGCTTTTACACTAGTTATTCTATAATACCTACCCACTAACTTACGGTTAGAGCGTCGGTGGCACAATGGCTAGGACCCCGGACTCCCGTGCGGGAGGTCCGGGTTCGAAACCATGCAGTGCCATGTACCAATAAGTTTTCGTAGTTATGGAAGATTAACGTACATTTACCGACTGCTCAACGGTGAAGGAAAATATCATGAGGAAACTTGCACACTGGGATGACCAGTATGTAAATGGGGTAGCCACAAAAGATTCTCAAGGGTGAAGTGCCGCTGGGTTATTCCTATCATGAGATAAGATAAGGTAGGTAGGTAGCTAGTGAAATCTTTTTCTAGAATTGTGACGGAGTATGTTTTGATGGAGGTAAAATTCTTAGGACGACAGTATGAAAATTAAGTTGTCAGAGATCCGATGGGGTGTTGACAAGAAGTATAGGTATGTACGCACTTTTGAACACGAACATCAATCAAAATACAAATACAAAAAAATTCTAATTATAATTATTTTCAAACTGTATTCAAAAATCTTTCCGTTAGGATACATGAAATGTTTTATATCAATTTTATGTATGGACACAGTGTTACGGTGACGGTGCGACTGGTTCACAAATTGAAAGTCGCTCAGCGTGCTATGGAAAGAGCTATGCTCGGAGTATCTCTGCTGGATCGAATCCGAAATGAGGCGATCCGGCATAGAACAAAAGTCATCGACATAGCTCGTAAGATTAGCAAGCTGAAGTGGCAGTGGGCCGGTCACATCTGTCGCAGAACCGACAACCGCTGGGGTAGACGAGTTCTGGAGTGGAGACCGCGTTTGGGCAAACGTAGTGTGGGACGCCCCCCTGCTAGATGGAGCGACGATCTGCGCAAGGTGGCTGGCAGCGACTGGATGAGAAGAGTCGAAGATCGGGCTCAATGGCGCGCCCTGGGAGAGGCCTATGTCCAGCAGTGGACTAGAGTAGACTGCTGATGATGATGATGATGACACAGTGTTAGCCGCATACAGGATCAATATTTGTTTAATAGTTGTACGCACATGCAATTAAAGTTCTTGTGTAGCATGCAATGTTAGCTTTGTTTGGTCATGCCGCCCTTTATAGGCATCTGACATGACAGCCGGGACAGGTAGGTAATCTCCGAGGCACAGAGGAACTCAGACAAAAAACGTGTACACGCCGATAAAGGATCGGTGACTTATGTTCTACAATATTTTTTTTCAAATCTAAAAAAAACCATACACAAAGATGAAAATTCAGCGTAACAATACGTGATCACTTGGTCAAATCGTTGTTCGGGCAAATATTCAATCGGAGGGATCATGGGTGTTACGTCAAATTCCCCGAATGTCCAGTCAATTATTATTTGTATTTTATTTTTTTGTTTCTATTTTTGATTAAATTTTTGACTGATAAAATATTTAAATACACTTCTGTAAACAAATTGCGTTTAGACAATGGCTGAATTGTAAGAGTCTTGGAGGAGGGGCACTGTATGCTGAAATACAGGTTACACCTAGTTCGGCAACAGTGGCTTAAAATAGTTTTAGTGACATAGCCTAATATAGTTTATTTAACAAATCTGTAAACTTTTTTAAGAAATAAATTTATTATTATTATTATTAATGAAATCTATTCCCTTAATGTCCAATTCCCACGAACGTCCAGTTTCCCAAACGTCCGGAGCTCTAACAAGTCAACTACATAGGCTTTGTTTTGAATGTATAATATTTTATTAACGTATCTCAACGTAGTGTAAGGTCTCCCTAATCGGATATCGAACAGTCATGGGTTTGTTGATCGGAACTAGAAAGGATTAATGCATTTGCTTTGTTTGAATAGTATGGCAACAATAAATATAGAGCGGTAATGTACGCTGCTCTGTTAGAAACTTCAATTATAGGTTTATGGCGGAAATTGTCGACATAATAAGTCTTTACCTATGAATTTGCCGCTGAATTCAGAGCAAAGTTATATATTAATTTTTATTTTGGTCAATTAACTTTTTAATGGTAGTTAATTAAAGCGAATCGCGGCGGTGCGCGGTGCAATATGAGGTTCGCCTAAAGCCTCTCATCATCAGCCTATCAATGTCCTAACTGTTGGGGCACAGACCTCTCCTTGCACTAGGGGGTTCGGGCCATTATCCACCGAGCGGGCCCAGTGCTGATTGGTGGATTTCACACGCCTACAGAAATTTTCAATTTCCTCAGACATGCAGGTTTCTTCACGCTGTTTTACTGAAAATTTCATCAGTACATGACATTGCATGGTTTCGAACCCGAACCTCCTGCATGGGAGTCCGACGTCTTAGCCACTAACTAGTCCACCGACGCTCAATGCCACTACTTGGAAATAGTGAAATAGAATAGAAATAATTGAAATTTTTGAGGTCACTTTATGAGAACAATATTTTCTTCTTCAAAAGTCCTACTTTCGAAATAAGTACCCATGATACATTGTTTGCACACAATAATAATTATTGTAGGAGTTACAGAAAAACGTTCTGACAGTGGTTATTTTAGTACACTGGACGTTTTGGGACTAAACATAAATATGACATTATAGGACATTAACGTATTTAAAAGGAATACCCATAAATCTGACCTCGTATTTAAGAGCGACATAAAATAAAGAGAAAACTTTTATCGGTGTATTAAAAAGCAGCTTTTACCTACACTGTGCCTGATGGTTGACAATTATAATTACAGCCAACATTGAAAGCCACTTCTCTATTACAACCCGTGTGAACTTTTAATAAGTTTCGAATGTTGCCGCCGTGCCGCGTTTTCCCAGTAATTTATTTTGCAGACGGGTTGGCACAGTGGCTGAATTGGAGAAAAATGGACATAGAACCGTTTTTTGTCGGCACCTGAAGTACAATGTCTGAAAATGACCAGTTTCGAAATATCCAGTGTTTGGACAATTGTACAGAGCATCAAAGTTTCAAATCGGAATCTATCAAGATTTTTTTTTAGAATAAGTAAATGAATTTTTGAAATGGAGATCCTCCAATCGATGCTGTCTTGGCGTCTACTTGTCACCGAATAGGACAAAAATGAATCTGTCCAAGACTAAGGTGATGGCTAATATACCAACAGTCCCGGGTATAATCATCCAAAATGTACAATTGGAAGAATTTTGAATTTTACTTATCCATTCAAGCCGTCAATATGGATAACTGCTGAAATCACGCGCCGTATCAAGCTCGGATGGACCAGCTTCGGTAACATGAAGCACATTTTCAAGTCCAATATGCCACAACACCTCAAGAGGTGAACTTTTTATCAATGCATGCCCAAATTCATGCGAAACATGGCCGCTTACAAACACAATAATATCGAGTCTGAAAGTAGCTCAGAGATCCATGCTCCGATTGACCATTCGCGGTCGTGTCCGAAACGAGGATATACGCCAGAGATCCGGCGTTACAGACATCGGAGTTATAGTCTCCCGACTGAAGTGGCAACGGGCGGGCATTTAATGAGGTACATAGACAACTGATGGAGCCGCAAGATAACCGAGTGGCGTCCCCGTACCGGCGGCCGAGACCCGGGCAGACCGAAGGCTCGATGGTTGGAAGATATAAGAAGCATAGCGGGCAAGAGGATAAGGAAAACAACCAGTACATCATGTTGGAGAAAGATGGAGGAGGCCTATGTTCAATATTGGACGCTCTGGTGGCTGAAAATGATGATGATCATGTGGGATCTGAAATAAAAAATGTGGCAAAATTCTTGTACTGTATTGAGACAAACTTTGAATGAATGTAATTAAATATTTTTTTAATAGTGCAATGGATAGCACGTGGTTAGTAGTAGAGTATGATTTTTTTCAATTAAAGAATAATTAAATCAGTAAAAGCCTATTACCGATGTGACCAGTTTCATAAAAATATTTATTCTAAAAAAATCTTGATACTTACATCCCGATTTGAAACTTCCATAAATAAAATACTGTAATTACTCTTTATTTAACCACCATACATTCTTTAAAAAACACAACCGTCATAAGTGTGCAATGTATTTCCTGTTTGTGACAAAGGAAAGGTTTTAAAATGTTTTTTTATAAAAAAAAACCCCCAGACATAGCTGCAATAGAACTGCCACTACCGATTTTACAGTTGACAACATCGCCGGCCAAGTAAACATTTTGCATAAACGGCTCACCGCTATTACCTTTCATATTAAAAAGATAAAAATTACCTTCCAACTCGCAGGACAAATGATGACATGACAAGGATGCTATGGAAAGAGCTATGCTCGGAGTATCTCTGCTGGATCGAATCCGAAATGAGGAGATCCGGCATAGAACAAAAGTTATCAACATAGCTCGTAAGATTAGCAAGCTGAAGTGGCAGTGGGCCGGTCACATCTGTCGCAGAACCGACAACCGCTGGGGTAGACGAGTTCTGGAGTGGAGACCGCGTTTGGGCAAACGTAGTGTGGGACGCCCCCCTGCTAGATGGAGCGACGATCAGCGCAAGGTGGCTGGCAGCGACTGGATGAGAAGAGCCGAAGATCGGGCTCAATGGCGCGCCCTGGGAGAGGCCTATGCCCATCAGTGGACTAGAGTAGGCTGCTGATGATGATCGCAGGACAAATCCGAGACAATGAAATTATTATGTTTCACCGAACCCTTCTTAGGGCCACACACGCTTCGGCCGGCGGTTCTGTACTGCAAAAATAATTACTCATGCGACCGTGCACTACATGCTTTCGGAATCTTTAAAGAGATTTTGAATTAAATACGTGTTAACTCGTACAAGTAGGTATTTGTTTTCAGGTTATTTTGTGTGTCAGAAAACTTTTCATTATTAGACTTCCTTCATTTGTACTTTTTTCCTGTAATTTTGTACTGAAATGTGTTCCTATGTATTAATTTTTTTCCACTTCCCAATGTGCAAGGTCGTCTGGGTTGGTACCACCCCCTTACTTATTACTGTCGTAATGCAGCAATACTTATATTGCTGTTTAGAGGTATTGAGTTGCACCTCTTTACTGGCCTAGGAGTTCGGTACGTGTCTATACCTACGTCCTAGCCAGGGTATGTCTTCGAGGAGTCATCTTCAATGAGACACTGGACTTGTTAACCAATACTTATATTTCTAACATGACGGTGGTAAAGAAACGACTAGCCTAACGTGACATTTAAAACTGCTGACATAAGTAATTCACAATGTACAACACCGTGTGCACTGTGTGTACACAGTGTCGCTACAGCTGTATTCCGGTGTGAAGGTTAAGTGAACCAGCGCAATTACGAGCACATGAAAGAAAAAAAAAGAAAAAACACATTTTGCCACAAAAAAATAAAAAAATAATTATACATATTTAGTTCACTCCATAACACACACACACACACCTAAGTGGGGCAGTCCACCTAAATCTTTCAGGTTAGCATCACATTGAAAAGCCTCTAATAATATTACAGTGCGGTGAGGTGTCTATGGGCGACGGTACGACCACCTTCCATCAGGTGACCCATTTTCTTATCTGCTCTCCTTATACAATTAAAAAATTGGGTTCTTTTTGGCTTGACCTTCATTGGTTACCATGAAAGATGTAAAAAAATATAAAGCCCTTTTTTCTGGTAAATACTTATATTAACGTTCAAGGGACTGTTGTGTTTTGCCTTACACCCTATATTACCTATGTATAGAGTATATTTAGGGTAGAATTAGGTTACATCCACTGACCCAAAGGGGAAACCTCCTAAGTCATCAAATCTGAACGAAAGGGAGCGGAGATTGAAACTCATCTGACCTTTTGGGGTCGCACACCTGTTAAAGGGGATACAAGTGCCTATTTTGTTTCACCTTTACAATATACCTTTTGAAAATATTTGATATGAAGATTTGGAATATTCCCCTCCTACTCTACGACTGTTTTAGCACGGTAAAATGATTTTAAAATCGGTACTCCAGCGAAAGTTTGCACTACGAAGTTTTCCTAACTTTATACTTGAGAATATTCAGAAAATTCTGTCAAGTACTGTTTTAACTTGAATTTGACAATACTTTGATTTAAATATGGAAAATAAGTTTCAATCAAGGGAAGTAACGAATTCATGACAAAACAGTAGGACCTACTATGGCGCAGTTGTTTGGGTAAAGTCATGGATGAAGAAAAAATAGTCTCCCTCCCCAACATTCTGGAATATTTTCGCTTAGACTGACTCCTTGAAATTATCAAATGACACTTCGTTGACCAAAGTTCAACCATACGGTATGGTTTAATTCTTTTTAACCTAGTTCTAGCGTAGCGTAACCCTACGCTACGCTAGAACTTGGACCCAACCACGTCGTTACCCTAACCTTTTTTTTTTATAACGGGGGGAAATGGAAATCTTCGAAAGGTACCCAGCCTCCTGGGGGAGAGACCGGGTTATGTGAGATTTTTACTCACTAAAACCCCCTCGATGGCCGGCCTCGTGATTATCGGAGGGCTCCGGGATCTCCAGTGGAACGCACCGGTGTCCTCCTAGCATTTGCCTTAGGCATCTCCTGGGAGGTGTACATTCCACCTCCCGGTTCCTCCCGTCACAGCAGCGTGCGGCCATATCACTTTGCTGCCTTCCCCAGGGTCGCCCGCCAATAAACAGACAAAGCCCCCACTTTGACCGCCCGCGACCCTGATCCCTCCTTTTAGTCGCCTTTTACGACAGGCCTACCCTAACCTACTATTAGAGTAACAACGTGGTTAGGTTAAAATACAGACCACTAAATTCTTTATTATAAACAAACTAAATAAACAATGTCACGACTTTGTCAAGGCACACACACAAGGGTAATGGTAATCGTTGAGTTGAGACCCATGGTAAACGGAGCGCAGCACACGGGAGGAGACACCAAACCTCCGGAAAGCCGCCGCCGCCCCCACGTCCCACGGACGCGCGGTGACACCACCAGGCAAACATAAACATTATCTCTCTATACGGGTGGACGTTCGTAACTTCATGGGGTAAATGATATTATATTACTGCTCAGGTAGATTATATACCTGAATAGAAAAGAATATAAATTAATCCACCTGAGCAGCAGTAATTATTTTCAGAAGAAATATTTATTGTTGTCCGACAGTTCCAAGAGCTAGTAAAACCGAAACCAGTTCCAAATTGAATTCGGCCATACCTACTCACGGTTCTGTCATGTTAATATTGTTCCCCTACTATAAGTTCTAATTAATACGCCAAATACGCGGGGCTAGAAACATCGTACATTTCTGTTCTCGGTAAATACCTTTTGAAAATATTCGAGTTGAGGCGACGCTGATCAGGTGCCGGGGTGATATGTGTGCGATAGCCTTTAGACTGTAGCTGTAATCTGAATGTAACATATTATATTTAGACATGAAATAAAACCCTAATTATTATTTTTTAAATTATTTTGAGTCTATTGCATGGATCTCTTCCAGCCAACCTTTGATTAAAAAATGGAAAAAATGTGCCATGGCAAGTACCTTACATGGAGTAGAAACTGAAGCATTCTGAATATTTCGTCAAAATATCGACATCAAAAAATATCAGAGCTGGTCAATAAGAACTTTTATTAATTTTGCCATATTTTTTCTCGATGAAGTGAGTTAAAATCGGAGGGGGGAGGGGGAATCTTTCAAAGATCCTCCTGGCCTCCTGGGGTGAGACCAGGTAATGTGGTATTTTTACCCACTAAAACCCCCTAGTAGGTCAACCTCGTACATGGTGGAGGGTTCCGGGATCTCCTATGGAACGCGCCTGTGCCGATCTAGCACTTGCGTTGGAGGGGCCGAGAGGTGTATACTACCTCTCAGAATTATTCTCCGTACGTAAAATCTTGTTGGGTATGTTTAGTATATTAATAATTATTTGCAATAAGGATTCATTTTTCACTTCAAGGTACAAAACGGAACCCTAACAATTATATGAAACTTTATCACGTATACAAGAGAAATATTGACTGTAATCCAATTATAAAACACGGCGTACTAGAAATAACTAATATCAAATTAGTAGCTTCAAAACGAAATTTGCAGAAAATAAAGTACCGTTGTTTATCTACTTTTATTTGTAAATATTAGCATTGGCATGTTTTTTGTGAATTACTAATTACTAAAACCTGTTTGTTGAAATTACATTTAGTCAATACTACATTTTTGTAATAAATATTACATACTGTGATAACAGCAAAAATATTATAAGTAATACATTTTTTCAGTTTTGCGCCAATTGCTGAATTATTTTGTAATTTCTGGAAAAAAATTCTCTCAATTTATGCGTTTTCCTCATTGTAGCTTTCAACCAAAAATGAATCAAAATAAATGATAGGGGTAAAACGATGTAAATGTCAGAACAAACCAAACTGGGTCGGTCGAGGTTCATTACAATTACAAATGAACAGCATCCTCGCAGAGTGGAATCTGGCAGAGCAGAGGCAACGGTAACCCGCGTTAAACAGCCTGTTGAAATATGCGGGTATTTCGAAGGGACGTCGCGTGCGGGTAGGCGGTTCGTTCTTTGTAAAATAGTTGGGACGTAGATGAGGTAGGGGACACGTTTTAAATTACTGGTACTTTAAATTCACCTTTAATGGAATGCTTTAGAGGGGATTGCAAAAGTAAGGAGGAAGGAAGGTTTATTAGAAATACCATCAGTTGCCATGGAACGTCCTTGAAGTTAAGTCTTCATTAAAATACATGTTATCCCTAATCTATAGCTTTAGATTGTCATGAGACTTGAGGAAGTCTTGGACTTTTTTGCAACTCACAGATAGATTGTAATTTCCAATTGCGTGTTAAGTATATAATTTTGTACTGTACAAACAATATTTTTAAATCTTTAATACTAATTACAAATAATCTTTCCTAAATGTATATAAAAGAGGAGGGGGAAGCCTTTGCCCAGCAGTGGGACAGTTTATAGGCTACTAAAAAAATGTATCATACATAAATGCTCACTCAATTGTTGTCGAAAAACAGTCTCAACATGACATAGATTTTATGTGTTATTTGATTTAAAATGTTGTTTTGAATGTGAGATGCTCGATTGTAATAAGTCTAATAATCAAAGTAAAGTAAAGTAAAAGTAAAATACACTTTATTACACTTAATTACATTCGGTTTTTTTTATCTTGGAGTAAGTACGAGTATGTACATTCAAACCAGTTGAATCATGACCCTCTTGCTTAGGTATAACTTAACTTAGCTGCGTTAAAATCGGGCAAAATCGTTTTAATTCGTAGATAAGATAAGATAATGTTTTATTGTGTATCAATATTCAGGTGCATTTTGCAGGTAAATTTGCACATTAAGTAAATCTAATTATTATTTTTAAGATGTATCTTGACTCAAGGCTCAAAATATGCACTCACTCACCCTTGTTTAATGTCTGGCTATCTGACTTCCAACTAGGTTTCCCTGTGTGTGGGATATCAGGAATCCATCCATGAGTCTCACTCGATACATTTTAATTTACACTCAAACACTGCACTTTATTTATTTTTAACTTTAAATTTACTTGTAATTTGCACCACCACCGGAAAAAGATAATTAAAATGTAAATATAACCATTGGTTCCACAAATAGTTACCTATATAGGCATATACACAAATATTTATACTAGATACTTAATAATAAAATCAGAGCATGGATCAGTTAACACACATTTACAAAATCACTCATTACTCACATAAATTATTCGTAAAATAGAACATGATATTAGTTCATTTGTAAATACAAGATAAAATGGCGTGGATCGAGCTCGAATCATGGCCGTTTCTGGACCTGAAGCGGGCGCGTGGCTGCAGGCGTTACCGTCACCCCATCTCGGCACCCACCTAGATAACGACACATTAAGGGTGGCTGTCGGGCTCAGACTCGGGCGCAACATTTGCGAGCCACATCAATGCAACTGCGGAACCACAGTGGACGCCAGGGGCTACCACGGGCTCAGTTGTACTTAACGAGATCGTGCGGCGTGCCCTGGTTTCGGCCAATGTTCCCTGCGTGCTGGAGCCTCCTGGATTGAGCCGTACTGATGGCAAGAGACCTGACGGTTTAACGTTGGTGCCTTGGGAGAAAGGCAGATCCCTGCTGTGGGACGCCACGTGCGTAAGCACGTTCGCGGCTTCCCATCTAGGCCGCACCGTCCGGACAGTAGGGTCGGCTGCCGAGTGGGCGGCCAAACAAAAACATGTCAAGTACGCTGGGCTCGAAACGGCTTATATTTTCGTTCCACTCGCTGTGGAGACCACGGGCGTATGGTGCACGGAGGCCAAGGATTTTGTCCGAGGTTTGGGCCGACGACTGAGAGAGCGCTTAGGTGACCCCCGCGCCGAGTCGTACCTGGTGCGGCGTATCTCGCTGGCTATTCAGCGTGGAAACGCTGCCAGCGTGATGGGCACCTTCCCGCCGGGTGCGACTCGGGGTTGTTTATTAGTTTAATATGTTTATATAATATGACACATATAATATGTTTATATTATATTTTAAGGTTTTAAAATTAATTATTTTAATCTAATTTATTTGTGTTTTGACTGTAACTAATGAATATTTTTATTAAGATATAATAAATTGGGAAACTAAAAGATAAAATGACATTTTTAAGTTTTAAAATATTTAAATACACTTTGCACTTGAAACAAGAATAAGTACTTAAGTCTCATAAATATTTTTAACGAAGACATTGTTGTTCATTTTCTGGTCCTTTGTCTGTAACAGTCGCCTTAACGAAGTTCTGCGAAACTCCCCAACAAAAGTTACGCAGAGTTAACTTAACAGTTTCACACAAGAAGGCTTTTCCGAAAGCCTTCAAAGGGAAATTTTGAACTTAACACGTCTTTAAAATAAGTATATAATATGCGAAAGTGAGAGAAGGAAAAGCCGGGACCCTCCTAGACTGACCTTTAAAGATCAGATTGACAGAGTGCTCTTAGATTTTAATATACAGAGCAGACGACCCCAACGGCGAGCATGCGTGAAACGACGAATGATTCTTCAATCATAGCTTCCTTTTCAGGAAGCAATAGAAACGTGCCAAGACCAGCAAAATATTATACCCTAGAAATGTAATAGATGCATGCGAGGGGCGCCACAAAATGTGTACTCAATAAATTGTGAATTAGGTATTTATATTGAATTGTTTCAGTTCGAAAGGTAGAGCCAGTCTAATTACCGGTGCATGAAGTACGAGTACTCTATCTATGTATATAGGTACTCAAGCCTTTAGCATAATTCAGCGATTTTGAAACGGAATCGGTTCGAATTGGAAATATATTTTTCGGTTTTCTAGTTCTCTATGGTTTCGGACAAGATTACCAGAAGCGCATCGAAAGCCCTCTTGCAATATTTTAGTAAGATGAGATATTTGTGGAATTGATGATCACTAACCATCAGGAGGAAAGCATCCGGACAAACTCGAATGTGTACTCAGGTACACATTTTGTGTACCGGGCTTAAAACGGAGTGCGAGTGGCGAGTCAATCACGCCTTGCGTTTGACTTCGAATTTTGAAATCGATCTGTGCATCATACGCTCCTATGTAAGAGTTACGTAGACGGAAATTCGCCTTTGTGACATCGCCGAAAGATCTAGTTTTGTTCAAATATTAATTTGATTTTCATTGTGTGAGATATGTGTTGCATTATTTTCAATTCGCACACAGTTGCGTGAGATTTGGTACCATCTTTTACGGGAATTTTGTTGGAAGTTACTCATCTAGAGTATAATATGTCGCTGACCAAGACAGATTAGTGGCGCTCCGTTTTCTCTGCCTATTTCGCAAGGGGCATAGCGTGAAGGTATGTTTGTATGTATATTTTTTTTAATATCGCGTCCTTATACCATCCTTTTTGGAAGTGATCGACATCGTCCTTCCACCTACGCCTGGGCCTGCCTCGGCGCCGCTGTCCGTCTTGTGGCACCCAGTGCATGGCGATCTTGGCCCACCATTCCGGATGCATGCGGCATACGTGGCCTGCCCAGCCCCACTTCAATAGAGATGCTTTGGTGATTGCATCAGCGATGCGTGTTTTGGAGCGCAGGGTCGTGTTCCTGACGAGATGCACTTCTACTGATTTTGTCCGAAACCATAGAAATCTTGAAAACCGAAAAATATTATATATTTCCAATTCGAACAGATTCCGTTTCAAAATCGCTGAATTGTGCTAAAGGTATCTATAGACAAAGATAGAGTACTCTTACCTCATGTACCGGTATTTAGACTGGCCCTACCCTTCGAACTGAAACAAATAAATATACGAGTAAGTACCTAATTCACAATGTAAGAGTATATTGTTTTTAATAAATAAACTAAAACTAAAACAAGGGTTCTTGGTAATTAATATTTAAAAAAACGATAAAATCAATAAATAAATAGTCATCATCATCATCAGCCTATTAATGTCCCCACTGTTGGGGCACAGGCCTTCCCTTGACAAGGGGGTACGGGTCATGATCCACCGAGCTGGCCCAGTGCTGTTTGGTGCATTTCACACGCCTTCGGAAACTTATAATTTCCTCAGATATGCAGGTTCCTAACGATGTTATCCTTCACCGTTAGAGCAGTCGATAAATAAATGATGTAAAAAAATGTATGAGGAAGGCAATGGCAAACCACCCCATTAAGTCTACCCCGAGAGTCGTTCGATGTGATTAATTCCTTAGAATAATCACGACCCTCAACCATGAGGAACACGACTTAGAAGAAAGAATAAATAAATAAATAATTGCCCAAATAAATATTAATGAAAAACAATATAAGTTGCAACGAGGAGGTCGAGTCGAGGAGCTCGCAGCCCAGTTGCGAGCACGGTCCGAAAGTGATCGTGCAGGTTAAACGATGTTGGCGCGGTCGGTACCTGGATGGGGTGACCGCTAGTGGTATATTTCATCTGAGCTCCTCCGTGCCTCGGAGAGCACGTTAAGCAGTCGATCCCGGTTGTTGTCGTTCGACAGCAGTCGTTAAGACATGTCATATGCCTACGGGCGGCCTGAACAACTCTGAAAAATAGGTTGGCCACTAACCATACGATAACCAAGCAAGCAAGTTGCAACAAGTACTTTAAGGCAGTTCTCCATTTCTCTGAAACTGTACTACTCTCGACATCTATCCAAAATAATAATATGCGTACGGTTTGCTCAGCCACAACCTAGATGGCGCTACTGGTTATCAAATTTGCTGTGTACTGAATAGTAACATAGCCGGCGGCAGTCGAGTCGCTTCAATCAAAGCTTGCAGCAAATACTCAGGACTTAATTTCTGCGGATTTGCGGGGAGGCGGACTAGAGAGTAATGTGTGAAGTCCTACTAAGTGTTCTCGATCTCACTTTAATATACTTTTTAACGACATAAGTTGAGAAAACTGCGGTGCAAACGTCTCTCATACGATCTTTGGACCATTGTTCTTTGTGGTGACCCGTTCCTGACACGTGGGTTAACTTACAGATACCTGCAAGCTTTTAAATTAGAGAGCGGTTAGTTAACATTCGATTTGTAACTTCAAGAAATATTTAATTACAGCGAAGGTAACGTTGGGAATCCAGATCTTTCCTCCACTCTACTAGTAGTAATTTATCCCACCAAATATTTGAACTTATTTCAGCAATAACGACCATATTTAATTATTAACATATTATTGTACAACAATAGACTTAATAAAACAATTAAAACGAGACTTTGTACAAAGGGTGAATTTATCTCTAAAAGAGATTTCATTCAGCAAACCCGCGAACCTTTCCTAGCTTCGCACGGGTTTTATAATCACCATAAGGAACTAATCTAAACATCAGTGAAAACCAGAACAAAATCCGTTTAGTCGTTTTCAAGATTAGCCGTCACAGACTTACGGACGGACGCACCGGGTGACTTTGATTCAGTACAGTGCGTGTTATGAAAAAAATCGGGACTTGAAAATTTCAGTACGCTTCAGATATTGTTAACGGTTGGTGAATGTACCGTACCTACTAAGATTGTAGTAAGACAGCGACAGAGGCCGATTTTAAAATGATACCCGAATCATTTTCTAAGATCTCACGGACTTTACTACATTATATAGTCTATGACAATGGTCATAGAAAGTGATGGTCACTAATAAATGGCAGGAAAATCATATAGGCTGTGATATACATAGGTTTATGTAGTGATGTAGTTAGTTAGGGACCATCCATAAATTAAGTCACACGAATTTCATAATATTTGGAACCCTCTCCGTCCTTATCGTAGGGGGTCACACTCTCTGGTGTGACGTCACATATTTTGCAATTTTAAATTAAAACAGCACTTCCTAAATATTTATATATTTTTACTTAATTTTTTTTTTCATAAATCCAACAATAAATCAAAATATATAATAATCATTTTAGAAAAATTACAAAACATTAAATCAAATGAACGATACATAATTTTATCATCTTGTGTCCATGGACTTAAAACCATTCCTTTATATTATTTATGTCTTCTTCTTTTAGATTACGACGTGACGAAGCTTATTATGACCCCCCCCCCCCTCCCCCATTTGTCACACGATGTCACACTTTGTTGACTTCCCTCCCACCCCCTTAACATGTGACTAATTTATGGATGGCAAATCGTAGTCGTCTTGGGTTATATAACTGTACGTCGAATCCACGTCAACCTTCTGTCAACTACAAAGTCAACTGAGGTTACGTGAGGTTGCCAGAAGATGAGACAAGTTTGAGGCACATTGGTAGGGCCCAAATCCTTTGTTCCGCTGTAGCGAGCTCTGTTTGAGATCCACGTTGCGAATATTTGTGCTAGTGCACTCGCTCTCTGAGATATGTCAGGAATTTTGAGCTCCCACCGTGTTAACATGGCCGTGGCATTAGCATAGAATACTTTGTACCGAGCTATTCTGAAACACAGTTTGGAAATATGCTGCCAAAACGCGAGAATAGAAGCTTCATAAAGTAGTCAAGAGGATTATCTAGATACACGGTAGTGTATCCACCAAGTACGGAAAAAGGCTCTTTCTCCTCTAGTTACACGATGTACTATTATTCCGACCAAGTGAGCGTCGGTGGCACAGTGGCTAGGACAACTGCTCTAACGGTGAAGGAAAACATCGTAAGGAAACCTGCACACTGATATGACCAGTGTGTAAAATGGGATAGGCACAAAAGATCCTTAAGGGTCTAAGTGCCGCTGGGGTTATTCCCGGCCCCCTACCACAAGACAAGATAAGATTCCGACCAAAGTATATTTTTGTGGTTAAAGTTATAGCTAGCTCTCAATGCGGGCGAATAGTTAGTGTCGCATTAAACCGTCCATAGTATACTTTTACATTTGCAAATTTTTTGCCCTGCGATGATCTGAAAGGAAATTACATTGCTCATTTCGCCCTCTGCCGACCCCCATGACAGTTTGTGGCGATTCCTTCATTTCCTCCCTAGGTCGTATCGTGATCTACCCTTTTGTGAAATTTCGTCTTGAACTTTTCCTGTTATTTTTTTATATTCTTTCAAACATTTGCGGGTTGTAAAAGATTATAACTTTTATAATTATTTAAGGAATTCCTTTTAAATATTTTTCTTTTCTTGTCGTTGTATAAAACTTTTATTTTTGAGCTAGATTCTGATCATAGTTATGAGTCAAAAACTCAAATACTCATTTATCGAACATTTGGGGAACTTAGCGGATCACTAGGTTAAGTCACTTTTTAATATAAATACAGGTGATCGTAATATGGCTGGATGCGCACATTATTAATTGTAAGTAGGTGGTACATACAATTAAAATTACACAATGCACAATATCCACAAAACAAAAACAAACTTGTTTCCTTGCTTATCGTATGGTTAGTGGCCAACCTATTTGTCAGAGTTGTTTAGGCCGCCCGTAGGCCTCTCAAATGGCTTAATGACTGCTGTCGAACGATAACAACCGGGACCAACTGCTTAACGTGCTTTCCGAGGCACGGAGAAGCTCAGATGAAATATGCCACTAGCGATCACCCATCCAGGTGCCGACCGCGCCAACGTCGCTTAACCTGCACGATCACTTTCGGACCGTACTCACAAATAGGCTACGAGCTCCTCATATATAGTTAACTAAGGTGTAGGTACTTAACATAAATACCCACATTTCTCTAGACTTTCTTATTTATTCCTAATGAATTCCTTCAAAGATCTGATTATTCCTCACAATGTTTATAGCGGCTGGTAATTTCGCTTGTAAGGAAACAGAAAGTTTAGATTTCTAGCACTTTATTGAAGTGAAACTCCACACACGTTTAAATAACCTTGTGGAGGCGATAAAAGTAATTATTATAGAATTAAATATAGAAAACGTGTTCCACTATAGGTGGTTAAGGTGGAACAGGAAAGGAAGTCTACCACGACCCGTTTTACACGAACATTTACTACAAGCTCCTCAAAAAAAAACATTTACCAAAAATTTTAGATTATATACTTAAAAAGTCTTAAAAACTATAGCTGCTGTAAAGAGGCATTGACAAATAATTATTATAATAAATACAATTTGGATACAATTTGAAAAAAAAATTAGAAAGCTGCTGTATATGGGCATTGTCATGAAATAATAATACCTATTAAGGTTATTGAAATGTCAAAAAAAAATAAAAAAAAAATATGACAAAAATGAATCAAATATTTTTATTTTCCAGAAGCATTACAGATACAATAAATTATCAAGTAATGTCTTCTAATACAATACAAATTACAAATGAAATACAATAAATTAAATTAAAATTGTTATGTTATATTAAATCGAATGAAATTTATAATCATCATCATCATCAGCCCATGTCGTCCCACTGCAGGGTATAAGCCTCCTCTCTTTTGTGCCACCTTATACGATCCTGTGCAAGCCGCATTCAGGTCTTCGATGCGACTTTGGTGATGTCATCCGCCCATCTAGCTGCTGGACGACCTACTCCTCTTTTCCCTGACCTTGGCCACCACTCTGTGAGGGCTCTGGTCCACCGGCCGTCACCACGTCTAACCAAATTTATAATAATGTCGGTAAATTACAACAAAAGTACAGTAAAACAACAAAACAAACAAATATTTATCCGTATTGTCGTTATTAAATGTCAATATACATTATAGTTCTAAGGAAGCCATCTTTCTAAGACATTGAGAGTTGTTAAAATGCTTCATATACGTAAATATCCAGTAGTACTTTTGACGGTTTGTTATTTATGAATTCCGGAATGGCCGCCTTTAAATATAATCGCTAAATGAAACGTCCCGCTCTATTCAACTAAATCTAGTATAGGAGTAAGCGTGACAGAGTCATTTAGGGTTAGCTTTAGATTTGGCTGCCATTCCGGAATCTAAGCCAGTTTTTACTTGACATACTGTGTAGAATATTAAGTTTATAATTTCAGTTTTCATTGTAAAGGAACGCACATCACTTATATAATCTATGATCTGTCATAGACATAGATCATGACGTCATTTCAAGGAAAAAAAGAAAACTAGCATAGAATCATTCAAGTCGCCATTCAACAAAGGTATTCGTGTGTTTGTGTGTATGATCTCATCAAGACCCAACTCGAGAAGACCAGATCAGGTTTGGACACACGGAGTTAAAGGTATTGTCTGCCACGTTTGAAATTCCTATACAATCTAGCTTCTAATTATCGAAGTCTTGCACATCCTGTCTTTATTGTTGTTAAAAAATTATTAGAATTAGATGTAGGTACCTAATGTTTAGAGCGTCGGTGGCGTCGTGTTTAGGGCGTCGGACTCCCATGCCTCCGAGTTCGAAACCAGGCAATGCCATGTACCAATGAATTTTTCGGTTTTTCGAAAGACTTACGTACATTTACTGACTGCTCTGACGGTGAAGGAAAACATCGTGAGGAAACCTGAGATAATTAGTGTGTGAAATGGGGAAGGCAATTGCAAACCACCCCATTAAGTCTGCTACGAGAGTCTTCTACGATTAATTCCTTAGAATGATCACGACCCTCAGCAATGAAGAAAATGACTTACAAGAGAGTAAGTACCTAAAAGTGTTTCGGCTTATTCTGAATTGTAGAATACCTTTTTTTTACCTAATTGCCTATCATTTCATGTTCTCCAAAAGTGATATTCTATTTTATTTATGATACAATCCACTTCTTACGTAATATCAAATTATTCAGCTTTTGTATAGCTTCAGTTCCGATGTTCATGTTCATTCATGTTCCTAATGAACAGCTTACGTTTCAAAGCGTTTTCACGTGGTTCCATTTTCACTCACACAATGTTCAATTACGTAACGTTATTAGCCAGATACCCGTAAGTACACATTATTACTTATGTAAATTCTATTACCGGTTGTGTGTTACTACGTACTCGTACTTAACAAACTTCAAAACCCAGTTTGGGCGGCAGGCCCCACCTCCCACTCGCCGCACGCTCGCCCTCTGTCATACGCCTATTACGCGCCTATAGTTATGTCGTTACGTCCTGTGCGCTCGCGCTACACTCGTGGTGTCCATTCTTGTATGGTCGCAAGATTTAAATGTCACGCTCACTTATATACAAGGTTGTATAGGAGTGAGGGTGACGTTTCGTTTAGTTATGATTTAATTTAACAAGCAAATGACTCGACTATCTATCGTCATAAACGAAGCGTATCAACTAAGAAAACCCAAGCACTAAACATTTAAGTTAAAGAACGATGTATCTTATGATAGGGGGCCGGGAATAACCCAGCGGCACTTCGACCTTTGAGGATCTTTTGTGCCATCCCCATTTTACACACTGGTCATCTCAGTGTGCAGGTTTCCTCACGATGTTTTCCTTCACCGTTAGAGCAGTCGGTAAGTGTACGTAAGTCTTTGAAAAATACGAAAAACTCATTGGTACATGGCACTTTTTTTTCTCTATTTTAATCTTTTATCTTGATTTTAAAATCTAAATCAAATATCAAATAGTTTTGTCTTTATTTTAAAATAAACAAAATAAATGTTAATTAACTAGTTAACAAATATCATATAAAAATAATTATTTTTTACAGACTAATTACGCCTTTATAAAATATTAAAACATGATTAAGTTATTATAATTACCATGATGACAAAGATTTAAAGTTGTATAAGATATTTAAACATGTGAGACTTGCATGCCTACATAATTATTATAATTATTAAACAAAAGAAAATATTAATTACAAGGTAATCCGTTATTAAAATGCATCGAGTTTGTATTACTTAAGTGACACGTAAGTGATTACGTAAGTAAGTACATGACACTGCACAGTTTCGAACTCACTCACATTCTCTCACTTCTTTATTCCGTACTGTTCTCCCCCCCCCCCCCCCCCCCCCCCCGCCTTATCTCAAGGAGCGATTCCAATTTATATCTTCCACACATGACCGCATTCTTCGTTCCTCTGAAAACCTCCTTCTATATTCCCCTATTCACACTTCTAAATTTTATGACCAATCCTTCACTGTCCATGCTATCCGTCTCTGGAATTCTTTATCCGTATCGATAAGACAAGCCAAATCCTTAGATATTTTCAAGGCACAGGTTAAGGCCCACTATCTATCCCAATGACTCCTTCTTCCTTCCTTACTTTTCCACAACTTTGGTTTCTAGATGTATGTATATATGTATGTGTGTGTATATGTAGATATTTTATATATAAGTATATATAAATATATTTATTTGTATGGGTATATTATATATATATTATTGTAAACGGTGCACAACCTACCTTTTTCCACCAAAATTACTCCACCAGAAGGTTGTCTGGAAGAGATCGCTTTTAGCGATAAGACCGTCTAGATTGTATTAATCGTTTTGTACGCATTGTATCACACTAATTTTGTGCAATAAAGAGTATTCATTCATTCATTCATTCAAGTCAATTTGGTATAATTTCAATGGCGTTTGAGTTACGTAATAAACCGAGCACACGTAGATGGGCAAATATTAATTTGATTTTCATTGTAAACGCAGCAATTGTGCTGAAACATAATATTGTTCGAGGATGTCAGGCAAATGTCGCGAATTGCTACCCAAATTGCCGGTGATAGAATTTGAATAGACTACAATTATTATTATTGTTATTATATTTACTACTGTTTTTCTCCCTTTATTGGGGTGAGTTTACCGTACTGTCGCGAGCTTTTGGCCAAACGACAGTATGAGTGAAAGACGTATTAGAAGTAGAGTTAATCAGAAGAAATAAAGTGAGTTGATCGATGTGTGAGAGTGTTGATGATGAGTGAATGTGAGACGTTTGTGTATCCATGGACAGGAATTTTCGAACAATCCTGCAAGTGTTTAGAATGGCAGCTTTCTGAAGAAGAATGAAAGTAAGAGAGTGTATTTGAAGTGTTTTCAGGCTGGTGTGTAAGGATTTGGGTATGACTCCTCTAGATGAAATTATGATGGGTACAGTTCTAACAGTGTTTACCCGCCACTGGTTCTTCAGTTCTATAGAGAGATCCGTATACTATTTTTTCAGCGTGGGCGGTAGTGAGGTTGTGTGTGTTGGGGACGGCTATATCAATGAGGTAAACAGTTCGGTTCTTTTTGTCATGGAGTGTGATTTCTGGTCTATTGTAATGTATTGTTTTATATGTTATTATTGTTCTACCCCAGTACATAAGTACGTATTGTATATGTAATACGTAATAATAATGCTTCATTCGATAGAAATTCGACGATAATAGGTAATTAATTAAATATTGGGAATGTTATCCCTGGAGATGTTATAGGAAATCTCCAATCACGTTACAAATACTTATCGTAATAGGTATGAGTATGAATTGTTTTAATAATTTTGTAATATAAAATTATTGTAGTTTCTTGTTTTTTTTTTAAATGCCTATTCACTCTGGCCTTGAAGATCCCAAGGTTGTAGGTTTCAGGAAATACAGACGCCGGCAGGCTGTTCTATTCCTTAGCCGTTCGCATAATGAACGAAGAAGCAAATCGCTTCGTACGAGCAGCTGGGATATCAACAACATAAGGATGGAAACCCTCCCCGCGCCTGGTAGTCCGAAGGCGGAATGGAGATGCTGGAATTAGGTCGTGCAATTCCGATGCGCACTCTCTGAAATGTATCCTATAAAATACCGATTGTAATGCATATTATATTGTCTTCATATGTTTTTATTATCGGTTATTATTTTAGTGTAATTTAATTTATATACTTAATTATATTATAATGTAAATTAAATTGTTTATTTATTAAATGTCAATTACAATATATTCAGTAGTTTCTAAAATATTACAATACCTAGGTAAAATTATATAATATAATTTCAGTCACATAGCCCCCCGTGAAGTGCCCCCTGCCGAAAGTACTTATTTACTTAATTACATGTACTTAATTATGTTTTTAAATTATTTTTTTCCAAATATTACTGTTTTTTCCTAAATATATTTGATATCTACGCTATTGCTTTTCGCTTCTATAAGAGTGTTCAATAAAACTAGTGCTACGAGTGCTACGCCGTAGCATTTATTTTGTAGTCGTAGCTCCACTCTAGTTAGATTCATGGCAGAATAATCTATCAAAGTAAAAACCAGTAAACAAGAAATAAAACAGTAGATTGTGATACCAAGGCCCTATTTCACGAAACTACAGTCCTTGTGATTACAAGTCTAATATGGCAACATTGGCTGTGTTTTGTATAGGGGTTATATTAATATTGCCATTTTAATCTTGTAATTTCATGAATTGTTGCTTCGCAATCTGAATCTAGTGCGATAATGGAGAAATTGTAAACGGAGTGATGAATTTGTATTCTGCGGATTCTACGACCCGAATTTATAATTGCTTTCAGCATGTGCGTCACACAACATTTTAAATTACACCTGACTCACTTAAATTTTAAGTAAAATGAGTATAATGTCACGCTATGTCCACTTGGCTCCCGTTGTTTCATCCAAGTGGACATTTTTGACCACATTAGTCCTTTCTATATCTAGCCAAATTCTATACAAAACACAGATTTAGATCTGTGTGTACTTTTAGAAGTATAAAGATATTTTTAGCTGCATTTTATTTTTATTAAATCCGCTCCCTAATTGCCCACAATGACGGTGTAAATGTAAAACCTTTTAGTGTTAACAGTTTTATACAATTTTCTCATTCTTATACAATAGCCAACCTGTGGAGCTTAAAGCTCCGCAAATGGAACAAAATAACAGCCATTAGAGACGATATAACTTGAATCGTTTACGTAGCATCAGCATAGGTCAAATTTATTTATATTTCATTCTACACAGTCATGCCAACATTACAAAGTTTAATTGGCTTTCAAAATAAAAGGTTTATTTATTGCCTTTGAATGTAAACTCTTTAGAACTTTGTTGCATTAACATATTTGACAAATTTTATACGAAAGTCAACATAACAAAAAAAAAATTGGACGGGTTCCTCAGAGTATAGTTTGATGTGTTTTCCACTAAATAATATTGTGGTCCATTTTGGCAATAAGCCTTAGTCAAACACTAAGGCTCGGACTACACGACGACGGTTCCAGAACCGGGCAATTCCATGGAACCGGTTATCGTTGTTGTTGTCGTCCTATGGTACCCCGGAGGTACTGAGGGTCTCCACGAGATCTCTTCACGTCGCTCTGTCCTGGGCCACCTTCCTAGCTCCACTCCAGCTCAACCCTTCTGCCTTTAGTTCACGGTCGACAGTTTGCCTCCACGTGTGTACAGGACGGACAGGTTTTCTCTTCCCGCGTGGCTGCCACTCGAACGATCTAAGGAACTTGTTGATGAAAACTTGAAGTTTGTTAGTCAGTCCCTTGGAACCGGTGCTTCATATACTCAAACAAAAATGCGCTGTCGACTACACGTACAACGGTTCCACTTGGAACCGGCCTGCTCGGTTCCTGAACCGAGTGGGCGGGGCTTGAGCGCAACGCATGAGTTTGAATGCAGTCGAATACACGGCCGGTACCGGTACCTGAACCGAACCGTCGCTGGAACCGTCCTCGTATAGTCCCAGCCTAAGACCCCTAAATCACAGGCCAACTAGTCGAGATGAAGAGTTGAACGACGACCCTGGCATGTTGTGACGTCCGTCAGCTGTATTTGTACTTCAGATTACACATCAAATTGTTTTAAACATGTTTTAATCATTGTTTAAAACGTGTTTTAAGCATCTCATAGAAAACTTTAAAGTCCATTTTAAACATGTTTATTCCTTTTTAAAAAAAAATATGATTTGTTCTTAATAAAAACGGTTTTATTCCAAACCTGCATAGGGGTGATGGCCCAACCTGTTAAAAAATCAAATTACCTACTTTTTACCTGATTTTTTTCCAATCTATTTGTTTTTTGAAGCTTTGGCCCACTGTAGAACCAAGTCAGTCTCATAGGATAACACAAGTCCTTAATCACTAAACTGCTGATACAGTGCCTGATATAGCAGAATAGTTTGATAGCTTTTTCGGAGAGAGGCTGGCTTAAAACTGTAAAGTAAAGTAAAATACACTTTATTGCAAAAATATAAAACAACAAACATGAGATAGAAAAGGAAATAGTGAAATACAATTTAGGCGGCCTTATCGCTAAGAGAGATCTCTTCCAGGCAACCTTCGGACAGATGAAATGATATCGAGAAAGAGGTAGTAGGTGTGCAAGGTTTATGGAAAACGTGAATCGTAAAACTGTGATTGTTGTCTGTTTATATTTTTATCACTTTTAAAGTTTACGTACTTTCGTAAAGACTGGTACAAAACTGCAAATATTAAATTAAAATGAAATCATTTATTAAATCAGACCAATTAGTCCATAATTATAACCTTAATAATTATATCAAATATCATCAAATGACAAAAAAAATCGCATAACAAAACACAGTAGAAAAAAATATTAATATTGTTATAGATATATGCTATGGTTGTAGCCTGTATATAGCCCTAAAGGGTCATTGAGGGAAAGAGACTCTTAAGTCTTCAGTACTTCAACCCGTTGAATGGCTCTCGAGTCGTGGCACCGAGCCTCCCTTGGAAAATGTGTTCATTGTTTAAATTATTGATTAAAATTAAACTTTCTAAAATCTTCCTGTTTAGTAAAGAAAACACTCTAAAAGTGATTCAAGAGATCTTGAGTCACGGTAGGTAAATCATTTCAAAAGTTGGTATGGATGCGATTAATTAGTGGTTCAATACGAGTTCTATTAGATGGTACGGAGAAAGAAAAAACTCTGAGTTACAAGTCAGATCCTCCTCGTTCATGTATACAGAATGAAACGAATAACTCTAAATTCAAAATTTAAGAAACCCCTGACCATTGAAAAACATTTATTTAGCACTGTAATACAACAAGTTCACAGTTCGTAAGAAGGTATACAAAAGGGTATAATACTTTCAGCACAAAAGATTGTGGAGATCACCTTACATTTTCTTGATCATCATCGGGTCTTTAAAGTTCCAATTGTGAGAATTTAAACATTAAAGCTAAGACTAGAACTACCTAACTATTATTAACGTTCCTGAAATCACATCGGATCATTAAAGTGCAGTAAAACACAGATAGATTTTCTTGGCGTAACTTCGTTTTGGTTTGGATGGTAATAAAATCCCCTTACGCTTATTCAGTAGAAGGGTTATTTCGTACCATATAAGTTGACAATTTCTTTCCCTCTCATTCAAATTGCCTTTAAAAGTTAAAATTTGGGCGTACGCACATACGCCCAAATGCTTCTAATGGATTGTGTAATTTTTCATAATTTCATAATACAGTATCAAGCTGGTAAGAAAATTATGTCTACTACACACCGCAGCATGTCACCGGGGAAATTATGGAAGTAATCGTCTGATAGTTTGGGAGTCAGACACATGAATTTTGCCTTACAAAATGGTCTACTAAATTGGTAGATGTAGGTACTTCTACCAAAAAATTGATCAATTCTTAGTTACTTGAAACGTAACGTAACTTGACTGTACATTCTACGTGTACGGCGTGAGACAGTGGCTTGACCGCGGACTAGATTACATTGATTTTCTTATCGTCCGTTTCTTATGTATCCTAAGAGTATCCCTTATTTACGTCTAATTGCTTTAGAAAATGCCGCTACACCTAAGATAGTCAGAATTCTAAGAAAGATATATGTAAATTGGCTGTAAAAGTTCGTTTTAGTAACACATGTTCGTTTTTTGTAACACACTTTTGTCACACTGTTTAGACTCCTGATCTATGATGCGTATTATCCATCCACCTGGCGCATTGGTGTGAGAAGTGACGCGCTCCTGCTAATAAATTAATGCTATTTTAAGGAAGTTCATGCATGACATTGGCCGTATGCATATATTATTTTTATGGTTTTAGTTGGTTGTTTACGTTGGTACATTACCGTAAAAAATATCATTTATATAAATATAAATTTAACACTGCAATCAAATCGGTAGATATAAACGCCTCCATTTTGGCGCGCTGTCTGCGACGTCAACATCCACAACAACATTGACATTGTGTGTGCTGAGGAGTGTTTAGCCAATGCAAATCCATGTTTGTTGATAAACCAACATGGACTCTGACGTCACGTTTCGGTCTAACCAAAAGCGTTGCGTTTGGCTTTTTTGAATTTCTCTCACATTTTTCCCACTTAACTTGTTCCAAGTTCCTTTTAGGTATAGTATGTATATAGTTACTTACACTCTAATGTTATGTTATAAATTGTCATATGATTGCACGGTAAGTGCGACGGAGTCCCGACTTACAAGATACAGGTTTCGACCTATTTTGTAAGTCGGAGGTCCTATTATTGTGCCTTGTATTAAGTGAATTAAACCATTCATTTTCTTTTTTTTTATTTATCTAAATTCTTAATTAAAAAGCAATTAAAAAAATGGTATAGGTACAATTCTGTAGTAATAAAGACTACAAAAAAATACTTGACCTATATTTGAATAACATGCATATTCCCTATTGTTCGTTTTAGCGTTAACATGGGAAGGTAAATTCCACTGTGTCGTCTCCCGGCCTATGATGTAATGTATTCGTAATATCGCCCACCTAGCGCGTTGACGTGACAGTGAGGCTGTTTATTAATTAACGTTATTACATCATGCGATAATGGCTCGAATATTGGATTAATATTTGAGACAGATTGGCAGTGTAATGACTGTTATTTGGGGTTGTATAGTCGACCACAACTATACTATCTGTCAAAAACCTTGGATTAAATCTTAACCTTATGCCTGCGCAATATTCTCAAATTTTGACATTTTGAGTAGGTTGACCTGTTAACTAACGAATAACCTAAAAGATGGAATATTTTACAGAATTTTTCCTGAAAGTTGACAATACTACGAATGTTTAGGTTTTATAAACAGTACGAGTATACTTACATGACAATATTTTGAAATATAAATTAATCAATATTAATAATAATTGTAATAAAAGCTTTATTAGTAGTAGTAGTTTATGCGACGGTCACGTAATGATAGCGATTTTAACACGAGAACTGTTTATGAAACGAAGCGTAGCTGAATGCGTTGCATACAATACTTTTACTACGACCATGAAATTTATTAACAGAAAATTCAAACCATTACGGAGCGTTTATCAACAGAGTCGCCATGACAGTTCGTTAAAATTTCGTCGACAAAACAACGCGAGATCCGTCCGTTTTCTAGTCTAAGTCTAGTCTAGTTTTTAATGGCTATAGTACCAAGTAGTTGGGCAATGAAATGTAGTGCATTTAATACGAAATAATTCTTGTATGCAGTGCCATAAAATAATGAAAAATTTACATAAGCCAATCGAAAACTGATATACTAATATTACATTAAAACATTGTTTTCACACGACCATGACGAATTAACCTCATTATGTTATTGATTGTGGTTTCTTTATTTATGAACAAATTACGAAATAGGAGTAGAAAAAATAATATATGTATAGTGGAAGACACTGTCGCAATCAGTTTTTGTTGTGATTTTAGACATTCGTATGAATTTGTCAAATAAGTATGCAGGTGGAAACATGGTGGTGGTACATGGGACAACAGAGCAGAGGTTCTATGGTCTCGGTGACGGTTGGCTTAAGCGGCCTATACAAAGACCTGCATGGAGGCTCGTGCCAAATTGGATAATGTGTAGGCTTGCAGAACCGATATTTTTAATCTGTCCTTCTGCGAGCCGCCAAGCCGTCTCCCTCCCTACATTGCAAGCAGCGTAGTGTGTAGCGCAGTGGCTAAACTTTCCGCTCAATATGACCCACTTTTTACACCAATACGAGTATATCCGTTTTTATGTTTTATGTAACCCAGACCAGTCGATGCCAGGTGTATTTTTTTAATGTTTTGATAAAAACGGAGCCATTTTGAATCTGCAATCTCACGTCTTACCATTCATTAAATTAAATTAAATTGTTGTTTTTATTCAGTTCGGGAATTCTTAGATTATAATAAGCTGCACAAATATAATTTTGGTAACGGAAAATGATATATGATAGGATAAGAGTAAAATAATAATGTAATAAAATGATATACTTATATAATAATGTAATGAACGACATAAAGTATAATTTTGACATATATAATTCAACTATATTAAATATATTTACACGCTAAAATAGCAGATTTTTGCACGGCCCTAAATTGTCATATGTAACACCTAATTTATAACCAAAAATCGGGCAAATAAATGTATTTCAATTCACAAAGTACTACGTGAAATGATTTGCAGGGTAATGTGTGTGCCCTGCAGGCAGGACTTTGTGTAGGCCGCTTTAAGGCGACCAGTTTGTAGAGGTTATCCATGAAATAGCTATTATAGTTGTAATTCGACGACAGAAAAAAGAGAGGATCTCATCCCGTACGCAGGTGGACGGGCACATGGGACAGCAGAGAAGACTCTATGGTCTTGGGGGAGGCCGCCTCAAGACGTCCAGTTTAAATTTTGTATATCAAACAACTTGCTACTCTAGTTTTCCAACCAATAACGAAATATGATTTATTATACCTCTTGAAATTACAAGTTACATGTGTCGTTAATTTTAGGTTTCGAACACAGTGCTTTAATAACCACCTGTCTTTCAAGTTTGACAACTTAATTGTTCAAGTCACGCCACCTAAAGAAAATTGGGTATATCTATAATAATATACTAACAAGCTATGTTTATTTTGAAGGTGGTGTGACTCTGTGCAGGATCAGATGGGTCCACCCTTATAACTATTTCTGCCGCAAAGCAGCAATGCTTACGTTGTTGTGTTTGGATGTGAAGTATCAGAGAGTCAGCGTAGTTACCGGTACATAAGGTATAAGTCCTTATGCTTAGCAGCGTGTAGAAAACCCTCTAATATTATTATAGTGAGGTTTGAGCCTGAGCCTGCAAAGCAAACCCTAGCTACTGGCTAGGTGGCTCTGTGGCTAGGACACC
The DNA here is from genome assembly GCA_947369225.1 of Hofmannophila pseudospretella. Lineage (NCBI taxonomy): Eukaryota > Metazoa > Arthropoda > Insecta > Lepidoptera > Oecophoridae > Hofmannophila > Hofmannophila pseudospretella. The sequence continues at coordinate 12,674,458 of OX376316.1, forward strand.
GGGCTCCAATCTTCACACTGAGATGACCAGTGTGTAAAATGGGGTTGGCACAAAAGATCATCAAGGGTCGAAGTGCCGCTGGGTTATTCCCGACCCCCTATCATAAGATAAGATAAAGCAAACATACATCGTTCTTTAACTAAAATATTTAGTGCTTGGGTTTTCTTAGTTGCGCTACGCTTCGTTTATGACGACAGATAGTAGTCAATTTGCTTGTTAAATTAAATCATAACTAAACGAAACGTCACCCTCACTCTTACAGAATCTTGTATATGAGTGAACGTGACAATGTAATTTAGGTAGTTGTACCTGTCACGGCTTCATGCCGCAGTAGGACTCCGCCTGCTGCAACTTGCATTATCCCCTATCATAAGATAAGATAAGAAACCCCGTTTGCTCGCCTGCCCTCTTTACACTATTAAAAAAAGCGAGTAACCATCCGCAGTTTAGGCAAAATATTTTCCTTACAATCAGATTCTCCATACAAATGTATTATCCCCTTGCTTGCTTATCGTATGGTTAGTGGCCAACCTATTTGTCAGACTTGTTCAGGCCGCCCGTAGGCCTCTGACATGGCTTAACGACTGCTGTCGAACGACAACAACCGGGACCGACTGCTTAACGTGCTTTCCGAGGCACAGAGGAGCTCAGATGAAATATGCTACTAGCGGTCACCCATCCAGGTTCCGACCGCGCCAACGTTGCTTAACCTGCACGATCACTTTCGGACCGTTCTCGCAACTAGGCTAATCCCCTTATTACATATATTACTATAACTTAGTAAAAATGTTAAGAGGAACATATTTTATTGCCATTTCCTAAACACTATCTTAAACTACCGAAAAGGAAATACGACCGGCCGGACACACGTCGTAAAATCGTACGACGAAAACGTATTGGAGGAGCAACTTTATTGCGAGTATCATGACATGGCTGATCCCTCATAAAAATATGTATCGATATTGTAAGAAAAATATGTCAAGAAACTTATGTTAACGTGGCTTCGAAGCCCGGAGATGGTACAAGGGAATATTCGTATAAACATTCGTATCGGTCGTTTTATGTTTGCGTTGGAGTATTGCTTGGCATGCTGAGTTGGGGATATCCAACGTAGCAAGTCCGTACTTTGCGTAGAGTGTGAAAATACTACGTGTTCGCCAGTGTCATAATTTTGTTTGCGAGGTTCTTGTTACGTGTCAGGATGTCTGGGTCTCGAGTGGTTCTGCAAATATCTGAATAGAAATCAATTCTTTAGCGCATCTTTTTTGAAAATAACCGAATGGATTATTTTTTTCATTTCGAATTTTGTTCAAGGCCAGAGTGAATAGGCATTTACTGGACCCGCATGCTCCAACGTCGACCTCACCATTGTCGCTTACCATTAGGCAAGATAGAGGTCAAATGCGGGTTTAGTAGTAAATAAAAAAAGTACTTATACTTTATTTTGCACACATAAATCACAAAAAAAAAAGAAATTTGACGTATACAGGTAGAGCTTATCTCTAAAATAGAGATATCTTTTCTTTAAAAAAAATTATGTTGAGCACGTCATTTATTATTATAATCTGCGCATTTTTTGTTGAGTTTGTTAATAACTTTGTGCAATTTTTTATGATCCCACTTAAAATCCCCTGTCCCTATTAAAAATAGGTATCGATGTAAAACAAACTAGCAAAACATATGCAGCCATAAGCAAAGATGTAGAACGCTGAAAACGAGTCCTGTTAAATAATTCCCACAGTTTAGATTCGGCTCATACTTGAAACTGTTGAACATACGCATTAATTTGGTCTCAACAATCGGTCGTTTTAATTTTTAGTGTGTGCGGTAGATCCTGTGTGAACACAACAGATTTTTAGGTATACATTTCTAATACGTAAGAATAAGAATAAGTTTATTTGTGCGGTAAGATGACAAAGTATTAATAGTCCATACACCAGTAGGAACTTAAGCATAGGTATATACCTAAATTGAGTTAAACTTACTTAAATTTCAAATGAAAATTTAAGCTTATGTTATTATGTTTCAATTCAGGTTGAATTCTCAGGATTGATAATTATGTCTCTAAATATTGAGGCTATAATTGTGTAGGAAATTTTTCGAAATATTCTGTTTTGCCACTCAGATACTAAAACTGCAAGGCGCCTATAGATATAGGAAGCGGTGAGAGCAATAGAGCCAATATTACTAGTGAGCGATAGAGTGACACCGTGCCATCCTTCCGCGTCCGGTTGTCACAAGAGAGTCTCACTATTCTGACACCCTTGATAATTGACATCACATATCGCGTTTGTTCACATCCACAAAACAAGTGTGAGCAAAACAGAACATAAGTAGCGTTCAACTATTGTAAATCGAGCGCGCCAAAATCGCCCCGCCTTGAGCGGACTCATTCCCATAATCTACCCCTATGTTTACAAGCGAATGGTACTCGCGGGGCGCTCGCGTCCGGCGAAGCGTTCTGTAAATATTTGAGCGATCCGCGTTTTACAATTTACACCCATCTGGGAATACCGGAACGTTGCTTTACGCCCTATCAAACACGATGGAATCCCGTAATTAGAAATGTTTTAGTGATCGTTCCAGGTTTAAATTAATTCCTACTAGATTTACTGCTGAATTCGCTTGAAATGATTTACGGTAAATTTTCTCTGTCATTAGGATTTTCTTAGAGTTTAATTTTTGAAATTGAAGTTCTCTCCTGTGCTTTGATTTGTAATGTTTATTTGAAACACTAATAGAAAGTCTTAGAAAACTGACACTTAATAATTACCGTCTATAACATTTTGGAAATAAAGTTGTATTGAAGTAAATTAATTATGTATTTTGATTGCAAAGAAATGATTTATTATTTTGATTCTACACGGAATAAGCAGGTCTGTTGGATGAAGTAGTACACTGTTATAAATCTCCATTAATAGTTGGATATTTGAATAACAAATGTCCAAACTATGAAAGTTGGTCCTCGGTAGTTGAATTTATGCGGAACTTTGAAGAGAAAATCATAGATAACTTTATGACGGCAAATATAGGTATTTATTGTCTACGGGTAATCTACAGGGCATATAAAAATCTGCATGGAAACAATGGTGGAATTTATCTTCCCGTATTCAAAATATCTATCAGCTTATAATACATATATACACACATATTACTTAAGGGAGCGGAACTAAAATTAGAGTAAATATATATAGATGTGTAAATGTAGAAAATAAAGAGTTACCTTTTTATATGGCGGCCTGTCAGAATAATATCAGAATTTTTGGCACTCTTCGATGTCTGTCAGCGTAATAGTGAACTATAACTATACATCGGTGGAAAAAGGACATCCATTGCATAAATAATGTGTGTGAGTGAGATGGTTATAAGTACTTTGTGTATGTGACCATGAACTTTTAATACCTATACTTAGAAGAACGAACATAAATTCACGTATACTGAGTTCTTATAACCTGGAATGGAATCCTTTTTCCCACGACGTGTATTTTACTACTACACTGACAGATATCGTAAATTCTGACATGATTCTGACAGTCCGCCATTCAAATTATAAGATATACTCTAAATATAGACTTGAATTAATTAGCAATTTACTCTTAAAATAAATGTCATGTATATTAGAATGTTGCATTGGCAATACCGCTCAATCTGGACTCGATCCCAGAGTCGTAGAAATTAGATATTTAAAAAGTTATTTTGACAGCTGTCAGAACTGTGCGTTTGATGTAGAATGTTTGGTAAGTTAAAAACGTAATTATATTCAGAAACGGTAAATTAGGAAAGGTTTATTAGTGTTAAGCAATAAGTTATAGCTTACCGTGTAATGTTGCTTTTATTAAGAGACATAATCCAACAAAATATACACCTCTTGCCGCTAGTCTTGTAAAGTGGAAGACACGTCAAGCCATACCTTGTGGAACCCTATCGCAATACGAATTTGTTATGATTTCTTGACATTTGTATGGATGTTTCAAATAAGGTAAAGTGACAAAGTACTAAAGGGTTTAGCTTGATGTGTCTTTCACTGTATTATTTCCTCATCTATGTGCTTTTTTGCCACACATTGATTACCCTAATATTAGTTCTGCTATTCTGGTCTGTTAGTACCTATAAATTCTTTATTTTCAGGAAACAAATTATATATATAACAACTATACAGAAGACAAAGAAAGAGATAATATACTTTATAGACTAACATACATAACATTATAAAAGAATTCATTTTGGTGCGGCTTAAGATGATGACCATTTTTTCGTCGTTGCTTCTCTATAACGACGAAAAACCACCCCTTCGGAAACTTTTAATTTTCACAGACATGTAGGTTTCCTCGCGATGTTTTCCTTCGCCGTTAGAGCAGTCGGTGAATGTACGTAACTCTTCGAAAAAATCCGAAAAACTCATTGGTACATGGCATGGTTTCGAACCCAGACCTCCCGCATGGGAGTCCGGCGTCCTAGCCACTAGACCACCGACGCTCCTATACGAGTTACTTATCGTAAACCTAACTAAACGCAGCCGTGTAAACAAATCCTGGAGTTCTCTAGCAATAACATCGTTTAAAAGGGATAGTGATTTATTAGAGGTGTCTAACGATTAGCATCGAAGAGGGTCCCGTACGGTCCGTTTGGCGCATTTCAATTACTGCGCCTGAGAACCCTCTGAATAATGCATGCGGAACCCTGATTGAAACGTTCAGTCTGTGTTGGTCTTAATTTTTGGGCGTTGGATTATTTATGTACATATTTTTTTCGGTGTATGGGTTTTGAAAAATGGCGTTCTTTTAATTCTATAGGAATTTTATACGGGAACTGTGTGCCATAATAAGGAAGACCCTTTCATTTCATTTATTGCTGTCATGGGTATCACAAGGTCTTAAAACTAATTACAGCACCAATCATGAGCCCTGTAAAACATAGCAATTTTAAATAGATTAAATTAAAATAAAATAAAATTAATGATTAAATTATAAATTAAACATTAAAATTGAATTAAAATTACACGATTTCAAAAAATAAGTGGTAAATATCGGAATTCGGAATATCTGTCTTTTCTATAAAAAAATATATAAATAAAATAATTCAATAATCAATAATGACAGCAGATTGCAAGATTTTTATTTTTATTTTTTTATTTTCCTCCCTCCTTAATTTTTAGACATTAAGAGATTCATTTCAATTCATGTCAAAAGATATTTACAGAATTTTCACCTGCAAGTTGTCAATGTTTTGATTTATTATTTTATTAGTGGAAGACAGGATACTTTCGCCCGCGATGCCTTCGTCCTGGCACAGCTGAAAACCAGCGCTGCGGTTCTGCCGTACCGGTCGGACCGCAGCACATGCTGAGCATGTGCCCTTTTAATATTGCATTGTTTTTATTTTATTTTTTCCAATATTTTTTAAGTTTAATAATGTGTGCAATGTTGAATAAATGTTTTTCATTTCTTTTCTTTTCTTTTTACTAAAAATTTAAAAAAAAATTACTAAATTTCCTTGCCAAAATATTTTAATTTTATATTTTTTCCGTCAAGTTGTCAAATGCGCATGTGTGTTTAACATTCCGCATGGAAGACAGGCGGTAGGAAACGGAAGCGGCGCCGGAAGGAGCGGGCGCAGCGACAAACAGCGCTTCCTGTTTCTGTTAACAAATCCTAGCTGGATTCAGAGCTAAGTGAAAAGACACACTATGCCGAAATTACGCGACAGAAGTTCGGCCGCTAATCATTTTGTATGAGTTTTGGCGACGTAATTTCGGTCAGGTGTATCGCGGGTAATCTAAAAAGCATTGTGAGCGTAACCGGGCCGAAAGTTCCCTCGCGTAATTTCGGTAACTGTGTCGCTAGGTTAACTCAAATGAATTTTGTAAATATTTCTTAGGAATAGTTCACACTTTACCAAGTATAAACCATCCCTTATAAGACAAATTAAAGTAACGTCGCAGTTTTTGATAAAAGGAGAATATTTGTTTCACGAAAGCGGTATTAACTTTCTTGAATTTCATTTTTAGGGATCTGTAAGTACCCTGAAAGGGAAAACGGAGGGATCCCTATGGGGTACATACATACAGTAAGAGGAATCGATTTAAAAAAATATTTTATACTCTCCGTGTAGGGGTTCATTCTCTTAATGATCGTCGAGTAGAGGACGAATATTTTAATTATTTTATTGTCATAGAAATACTAATTCTTTATGACAATACGATTTTAACTTGAAATTTTAGACCACTTTTGTTACCAGTGTCTCTTGAACGGTACTATCTCGGAAATTGAAAATTGTCTGGAATATTGGCCATGTCTTTGATCAAAATGTACTAAGACTTGACCCATACCATACCCATATTTGTAAGTATTGTGCAAAAACACTTGTTTTTTATACTAATAACTTGTGAACTATTCTGTAATAGTACGGATCCCTATAGACATGGCGAGGTCGAACTTGGACTCAGCCGGTATTTTAATTGGTGTGCTTCAGCTTTGCCTTTTTGGTATTAACTTTGCAACTTATATAAAATACGAACGAAGGCGTAGGCGTAGGCGAGTTCTTTAATTTGATACCTAGTATTCTTTATTTATATAAAAACATCTCGAAATTGTCTGGGAAAGTTAATTTGATCTAAATTAATGTAATAACGTACTGCGTTATATTATAATTCCGAAATTATTCTACGAATAAGAGGATATTAGATTTTAAGAGAAATTGGAATATAAGAAAAACATGAAAAACTTACGGAGTAAAATTAGAGGAAATTACGGAGTAAAATTAGAGGTTTTAGAGGGATTGCACAGTCTTATGTCGAGTAGAGTAAGTTAAGTAGAGATTTGGCCATGGAAAATAAATTAAATTAAATCGTTTACTTTTCCGATAACAATACTTTTGATTTTACTTTATAGGTAAATAATGTAGACTGTAATATATCTACCAGTGAAAGAATTTGTATAATCTAACTAGTAGTTTTTGAGTAAACAATGACCCCCTACTACCTGTAGTAGAGTAACAAACTGTACATAGAAAATATATCAGGCCGCTTAATAAACTATAGATATTGCTTGAAAATAAAAAATATATTAAATACCATACACCTAAATAGGAACAACATTTTTAGAGGTTTCAGTAAAAGTTGCCATTACATAAACACTAACGCCATTACGTAAAAGTTTCCAGTACTCTTTAAAACTGTATAGTTTTATGCGTATGCATAAAGTATTCTAGGAATCTGACTTATACATATAAAACCAGTTCACGTCACAGTAATTCACAGAAGGAAAAGTTTTCTCTTCAAATAGTGTCACCCCGTCCTTTTGAAGTGGAGCATCAAGGAAGCTAGTTCGCTGTCAAGTCGCAGGGAACATTCCAGAAGCCTTTGTATCAGTTTCAAGTGAACTCGAGGGTTGTAATTTGATTTCCTGTGTTACCACCGAGCAATGCTGTTGCCGTTTTGATTTTGTTAGTGAATATTTTTTAGTCTAGTAATATTTATTCTAAAATCGAAAGCTATTGCTGCGTAATTTCTAGTTTCTCATAGATTATAAGCAAACTTTTTTGTTAAACAACATAAAATACTGTCTGTATGAATTTTTATTTTATTTTTTATTCTTTACATATAAAATACGCGCATTACATTATGTATATTTTTTTTATCATACTTGCCCAAATAATAACTAACCCAACCAGCAAAAACTAGTCGTTAAAAGTCGAGACAACGTTTTTCTTACTTGATTCTGAGCACACCTCGTGTCAATTCATTTATGAAGTCATTATAGGACCAATACATTGTACAGGTGGATGCTTTAAGCCATTACACAATGATTTATGTAAAATACGCTTTTATGTAAGTATACTTGACTCACGGTTGTACAAAAATATTTTACACGATTGTTCGCTCAAAAACCTTTTTATTATTCAATTATTATGCTTATTTGGAATCTTTCCACATAAATAATTATATTCATTTTTAACTATGACAGCTTAATCGCGTCGGTATTTAGTTTTTGGTAAACTATACCTTTTTCATAGTTAAAAAGGAATACAAATCGTAAGTTTAAAATATCATATAGAAATATATTGTGCTAACTACAGCTCTCTCTCTCTCTCTCTTTCTCAATCTTTCTTCTTCCCGCTACTGTGCCGAGGAATTTGGGGCTAGTAAATAGATGTAAAGAGTGTCAGTGGCCTTGTGGCTAGGACGCCGGACCAATGAGTTTTTTCGGATTTTTTCGAAGACTTATTATGTGCACCGACTGCTCAAACGGTGAAGGAAAACATCGTGAGGAAACCTGCATGTCGGAGGAAATAAAAAAATTCGAAAGCGTGTGAAATCCACCAATCAGCACTGGGCCCGCTCGGTGGATCATGGCTCAAACCCCCTTGTGCAAGGGGAGGCCTGTGCCTCAACAGTGAGGACATTAATAGGCTGATGATGATGATGAAATAGATGTCTCCATGTTTCTCTGTCTTGCGCCAGATCGCGTAGTTCATTCCAGTTTTTACTAACTACAAGAAAAAAAAAGGTAAGCTGGTTTACCCACAAACAAGTAAAACTAATCTGCGAGTAAGACCCAGTTCCATTCAGTAGAAGATGGATAACGCGGAGCATTCAGCTATTTGTGTCGATAAATCTATCTGAAAACTATGTGGCTACTATAAATTCAAGCCGTTTGTAACCATATTTTTAGACTAGAACTCGCTTGCAGTTTAGTTTGGTGGAATTAATCTCTTTAGATATTTCTGCTAGGAACTTACTCAATATTTTGGTCCCTATACGAGTAAGCGTTAATAAATAGTGTTGAATAACATAGTCAAAAATATTAATATAAAATATAAATCAATTAGAATAACATAACAGATAATTATCTTCAGTTAATTCTAAAATTAAGCTAAAACAACAACAAGCTAGAACATCACTACACCGATGAGCTCAAGGGTTTTGTCTAAAAGGGTTTGTAAAAAGGCCTTTTACCGTGCTCCGCCCAAATGTTCCCAGTATGCAGACTATATTGTAATTTTTTGATTTTGATAATTGATATTCAATTTTATAACATTTTATAAATAATAGTATTATTTTATTCTGACTGAATAAGATCGGTAGTATGTATTGACAATGCCCCTTTACAGCAGCTAGTAGCGTTAAGTAAATTTAAAATTGAAATTATGTACAAACCTATTATAACATAATGTATATTCCTATTTGATAATGCCGTATGCAGCTGCCAATTTTTTTTAATTTTTATTTTGACAATGCCCTTTTACAGCAGCTTGTAGCATGTAAGTAATAATTTAAATGTTATAATATACCGGATAATAATTATTCCATGACGTAACTAAGCATAACTTTGTTATCAAAAGATATATTTAAAAAAAACTAACTAACTATAATATATAGTGTTTGTGGCGACGCACGACGCGCCACTACGATTAGTACCTACCACCTACGCATATCGGTGTAGAACGCGCTATCGAAATTTTCCCGGTGACTTCGCATATATACGAGTTCCAAACATCCATAGTAGGACCAGGACATCTAGTCACCAGGGACAACACCCCGCCTGGTGGAAGAACTTCCCTTTTCCCTTTCATACAACTGACATTACGTCATTCCATGTCCTCGCATAGCCCGTACCTATATGTTAATATAAATAGCTAAGTGTTAGCAGTAGATTATTTTGTCACTGATAGAGATATTCAAAGTATTCCAGCTGATATTGCTACTAGATCACCTAGTGCAAGAAGAGCTCGTGGTCTAGTTGCGAGCACGGTCCGAAAGTGATCGTGCAGGTTAAGCGACGTTGGCGGTGGGACGTTGGGGTGGCGTGGTCGGTACCTGGATGGGTGACCGCTAGCACATGCTCTTACTTGATAGCTATTCTTTCTGTAATTTATGGGACACTTAGGGACGCGAAGTAACCTGTTAATCCGTAGACGTGCAGGTTAAACGACGTTGGCGCGGTCGGTACCTGGGTGGGGTGACCGCTAGTGGCATATTTTATCAGAGCTCCTTCGTGCCTCGGAAAGCACGTTAAGCAGTCGGTCCCGGTTGTTGTCGTTCGACAGCGTCGTTAAGCCATGTCAGAGGCCTACGGGCGGACTGAACAACTCTGACAAATAGGTTGGCCACTAACCATACGATAAGCAAGTATAAGCAAGCAAACCTAGTGCAAAAGGTCTAAACTTTTAATTTCTCAATAGCAAAAAGTGTTAAGTCGAAAATGATCATTTTTTGTGTGTATAAGAGGCTTATTTTATCCAAACGGTTTATTTTAACTCAACATAATATCTCATCCTATTAGAAAGCCGTTTATAAATCACTGAAATACAAATACCAAATAAACCCCGGTTTACAACTGCGTTAACAGAAAGTTAATTATATCCAAAATACACAGAAAAGCAAATAAATCACTGGTTTATACCGCTAGTTATTACATACCGGAATACCGCTAATCTCTATCAAATTAGCTGCTTATCTACTGCCGAATGAGTTATAAGCCCCGCTAGGTATTTTGAAATTAATTTTAGTTACAATTTGAGCTCCATATTTACTGGTGTGTAATATTGTAAAACAAGCTTGTTTAGGGAGAATAACACAGATTAACATATATTTTGTCTATAGTTTCTAAACAAAATAAGTGAAAATAAACAATTATTAGACAGTTTCCAAATATAAACAGAGAAAAAGAAATATATATAGAGATCGCTCTTTGCAAAAAGGCCGCCTAAGTTGTACTTCACTATTTCCTTTTCAATCTTTTGTTTGTTGTTTTCTATTTGTGCAATAAAGTGTATTTTACTTTAACTTTAAAAAATTCGTTGAAAATCCATAGAAAGCTATGGCGGGGCCATTTAAATTCCAATACAAAGCCGCCGTTAAAAAAATTAAAAGGAAGCTCGCCCATTCGCCCGTCCGAGGCCGTGCTTTATTATATTTTCATGAAAACCGTACGAAAAGCAGTTTTAACCATACGCATATTCCAATTTCAGTTAAAAAATAAATAATAGTAACTGAAAATTTCTTGCAAAAATAAAATAAAATATTAATTTAGTTTCATAAATTACTTGGCTACCTTTATAAGTGAAACAGAAAAAAAAACAGCGTAAAATTAACCAAGAAAACTTCTATATTCTATGAAAATTAACTATCCATCATATTTTGAATTAGTTTTGTACAGAGACATTTAAGTATAGGTACCTATATTTATAGCGTTGTATAAATCTATGTTTTTACATAAATACCTATAAGAAAATGCTTTATGGTACATTTATGCATATAAGTTACCATTAATTACTTATTATAAATTATATCCCTAAACTATTTTACCTAAGCAAGTGTTGTGTTCTTTCTAAGAACTAACAGCCTTAGCAATATGGCTTACAAAATAATGTATGTACCCATATTAATGCGTTTTTAATCTGTTCTGAAATTTCCTCCACGTTTATTAAAATTTTGGATTAAGTACAATTTTATGCTCCATTTATTTCATCATTTTGGCTTATGTGTAACACATATACATTTGGATGGAAGAAAAGACAGTTTTCGAAAACAACACGGCATGACCGAAATCCGCGCTTCCGCCGCTTAATATTGGCATGTCATTTGAATCGTATTTTAAACGCATTACGGTTTAGTTTAGATTGTTATCGAAGTAAGTCGCAGGACGGCGATTCTCGTAGTGGAATGTCGAATTCGACTATAGTCCTATCTCATTCGCTCACATTACATGTGTGAGCGTGACAAGACGTTCGTAGCGCTCGACTTTTGTATGTCGAACGCTGCGAGAATCGACTTCCTGCACCTCCACTCCTCCATTCGACTAGTGTGCGCTTGGCCTCAGCCGTGTCCTGAAAATCCTGAAACTCGTTTCAGCGCCATCTATTCACCGTACACGAAACTCCGCAGTAACGTTGCGTACGAAAGTTGTTTGCTGACTTTGTATAGAATATTAGTTGAACAGCTGTAGAGATAGAGGTGTCGGGTCTGTAGTGAAATGGTAATTATTGCTGGCTTGTATGTGATGTTATAAAACTCTTTGGTACTCGTATATCCTTTATATACCAAGGACTCACTGAGACTGGATGCAAAGAAACGAAGTTTAATTTGTTGACTTGGTCTTGTAAATTTTTTGTGACTCTTCTAATGAAATGTTTCGTATAATTAGTCGAAAAGGGGATATTCAGTATCCATAATTAAACAACTTTTAATATAGTGAAAGTATTTTAATTATTGGTTAACAATGTTTTAGTTTAGGAGTAACTAATGATAATCAACTGTTATATTAAATAAATAATCAATTATGTAAGTTGTTAAATAGTAAAATAAGAATGAAAAAAATATTAATATAAATTCTGATAAATACTGTATTATTGGTTCATATAAAATACAAATATATTTAGTTCCCAAGTTACTGGTTCGCCTAGTTTGGGAGTCAGGGTATTGTTTCATTTACAAGCATTGTGATGATTTCAATAAAAAAAAATTGTTTTTTTTTTTTAATTTTACTTATGATTTTTGACATAAGTATAAATGTGTCAAATAAGTTAAAGCTACATAGTACGTGCCCTAATGTGTTGGCCACTGTACCTAATGTGTTGGCCACTGTACCTAATGTGTTGGCCACTGTACCTAATGTGTTGGCCACTGTACCCAATGGGTTGGCCACTGTACCTAATGTGTTGGCCACTGTACCCAATGTGTTGGCCACTGTACCTAATGTGTTGGCCACTGTATCTAATGTGTTGGCCACTGTACCTAATGTGTTGGCCACTGTACCCAATGTGTTGGCCACAGTACCTAATGTGTTGGCCACTGTACCTAATGTGTTGGCCACTGTACCTAATGTGTTGGCCACTGTACCCAATGTGTTGGCCACTGTACCTAATGTGTTGGCCACTGTACCTAATGTGTTGGCCACTGTACCTAATGTGTTGGCCACTGTACCTAATGTGTTGGCCACTGTACCTAATGTGTTGGCCACTGTACCTAAGGTGTTGGCCACTGTACCTAATGTGTTGGCCACTGTACCCAATGTGTTGGCCACTGTACCCAATGTGTTGGCCACTGTACCTAATGTGTTGGCCACTGTACCCAATGTGTTGGCCACTGTACCCAATGTGTTGGCCACTGTACCTAATGTGTTGGCCACTGTACCTAATGTGTTGGCCACTGTACCTAATGTGTTGGCCACTGTACCTAATGTGTTGGCCACTGTAACCAATGTGTTGGCCACTGTACCCAATGTGTTGGCCACTGTACCTAAGGTGTTGGCCACTGTACCTAATGTGTTGGCCACTGTACCCAATGTGTTGGCCACTGTACCCAATGTGTTGGCCACTGTACCTAATGTGTTGGCCACTGTACCTAATGTGTTGGCCACTGTACCCAATGTGTTGACCACTGTACCCAATGTGTTGGCCACTGTACCTAATGTGTTGGCCACTGTATCTAATGTGTTGGCCACTGTACCCAATGTGTTGGCCACTGTACCTAATGTGTTGGCCACTGTACCTAATGTGTTGGCCACTGTACCTAATGTGTTGGCCACTGTACCTAATGTGTTGGCCACTGTACCTAACGTGTTGGCCACTGTACCTAATGTGTTGTCCACTGTACCTAATGTGTTGGCCACTGTATCTAATGTGTTGGCCACTGTACCCAATGTGTTGGCCACTGTACCTAATGTGTTGGCCACTGTACCTAATGTGTTGGCCACTGTACCTAATGTGTTGGCCACTGTACCTAATGTGTTGGCCACTGTACCCAATGTGTTGGCCACTGTACCTAATGTGTTGGCCACTGTACCTAATGTGTTGGCCACTGTACCTAATGTGTTGGCCACTGTACCTAATGTGTTGGCCACTGTACCCAATGTGTTGGCCACTGTTTTTATTACCTGTATAACCCTTTCAACGACCTGAAACTAGGTCATTCTACTAACCAATACGGTAACTGCAAGCAATATAAAACAAACTCTTATATACTTTTTCACCAAAAAGTTAAAATGCTACGAAGTGCTACGCTGCACCGCTTCACGGCTACGGGCTACGCCATGGTTCTACAAATACGGATTGCGCTATAATTTTTGATTGGTAACTTTTGGTAGACTTTTTTTTAAATTTATTGCATATGGGATATTAAAAAGAGATACAATAAACATTATTTAGAGGCGTTTGAGATGTGGTGTTGGAGGAGGATGGAAAGGATAAGCTGGACAGAGAGAGTGACAAATGAAGAGGTACTGACGAGAGTAAAAGAAAAGAGAAACATCTTAAAGGCTATTGAAAATAGAAGGGGAAATATGGTGGGCCACCTTATACGACACGACGAATACATAAGAAACCTTATAGAAGGAAAAGTTGAAGGCAAGCGGGGAAGAGGAAGACCGAGGATAAGCTACTTCGATCAAATCAAAGAGACGGCTGGCGTTGCGTCGTATAAGGAGGTCAAGGAAAGGGCCCTAGACAGAACACAGTGGCGTTTACTACACCGACAAGAGCATAGCTCTTAAATTGAAGAAGAAGAATAACGTTTTAGGGTAGAGCAATTATATCAGATAGTAAATACTTAATAAAAAATATTTACAGAAAAAATATTTACGTAACGTCCTTAAATGCGATATCAATTATGTGAATCTATAGCCTTATATAGTTTCTTTTCAATAGTTTGAAGATTTAAGTTAACACTAACAAATTACCTAAATGAAATATTTAGATATCAGGAGGTGAGAAACTGGACGCATTTTGATGTTATCACTCATAATTTTCCTTAATTCAAACAATACCAATCCTACCATAATTCCTTACATTGTCAATTTCTAATTTTATAATATAATTCGATATTTAATAGTAATTTTGAATTTCAAGTTTAACTCTACATTAGTAGAGATAATTTGTTTTTATAATTTTAAAAGACAAACTTTGTATTTACTTAGTACTAGTACTAGTAGTACATTTAATTTATTAATACTTCAATGATATTTTGACTGAAACTTACTTACTTACTCCGCTGGCGCAGCGACCCGAAGTGGATCTTGTCCTCCGATTCCAAAGAGCGCCGCTCTCTCTCCTGCGCAGTCTCGAGCCAGTCAGGCGCCCGGAGCTCCCGCAGATCCTTCTCCACTTCATCCCGCCACTGAAACTTGACGAAACATTTTTCTATATTGCCTGCCATGTTACAAACATTGTATAAAGTGAAACAAAAATGGAAATAATTGATTTATTGGTCGCAATACATTCTATCAAAATTAACTCCCAAAAGATACTAAAATAAGATAAATTTATACACATCTACACTATACATACATTCTTACATACGTGTCGAATTGCGAACCTCTTGTTTATTTTCGTCGGTTAAAAATTATCTTTAGGTTATACTTTATTTACGATTAAACCCGCGTTTGACCTCAATCTCACCTGATGTTTATGTAACGTACTCGTAGTTAGATCTAGATAGTTAGTTGCTATAAAATACTAAGAGTTCTTGGTGGACACCAAGGGCCAGGGCTTTGTTGCCATATTTTTTTGAAAATAGCTAATAAACATCAATTATAACTTAATTCTTTTTCATTTTAATAATACTGTGATGTGAATCCAACTGGGTGTTATAATTCATATTTAATTATTTAGGCGGAGGTGATGTTAATGGATACTGTGAAAAATCGTTGTCTTGGGACACATTACTGGCTTATGTTACGTCGTAAACATAAACTGAATGAGGAGAGTGTTGAGTAACTTACTTATCGTCAGTTGCACGAAACGTCCTTAAAGTAAGTCATCAATTAAATTCATGCTGTAACTTTCTGCGCCATAGCTCTAGAGTCTAGAGCTCGTAGAGTCTAAACAGAGATGACACGAGATTTAAGGTAATCTTAACATTAAGCATGTTTATCTAATGATCTGTACTTTCATACAGATATACCATATTTTGATGCCAAAGTGATGAAGTATGATTAGTATTAAGTATTATTCAATTTTTACAGTAAAAATTCCTATTTCTATACAAGTTGTAACGTTGTTTTCGATTAGTGTGGGTATAGAACTGTACTGCTACAATTGTTTGAAATCTTTAAAAGGTCTATTAATTTTTTTTATTAAGCATTTCGATGTGGGAAAGCAAAACTGCAGTAAGTAGCCATAACGCAACTTCTATTACAGCTCATAAACTTACCAATAAAAAAAACTTATTTTCTAAACATAGCTTATTTTACAATCTGCAACAAAGAAATTCATTATAAAGTTACTAGAGGTATGTCTTCTAATTACAGCAGTAAAGTTTTTCATTAACACACTTTAAAACGCTGCAACTTCAAACAGGACAAATGCATGAGTCGAAATGTATTATTATTATGCCAATATCGAAATTCGTCGTTTTAGTAGGTACCCCTGACTTACCACTGGTCATCATCAAGTCCATGAGGTTCCAAATGTGGGAAGGGCTCAATGGTACAAAACATTTGAGCTCAAACTCGAACCATCTAGCTATTACCGTTCCTGAGATCCCATCTGACATCAAAAGTACTGCAAGATCTTGGAAACCAGTGATCCAATTTTAATCAGACATGGGCTAAGAACACTTTCGACAAAATGAAAAAATCGGATCATCCGTTGTCAAGTCATGAGGCCACAAACAAACAGACAGACAAACATATCAAACTTATAACACGCCCACCCTCGATCGTTCAGGGGTTAAAATATTACATAATCCAGTCTTTTCCCAGGAATTGCTGAGCCTTATTGGTCTTATAAATATTTCCACCCCCGTTAACAAAGAAAACGGCATTATTAACTTCGTAGAAGTCTCGATTTAGAATGATTACACCTTGTTAAGTTGTCTACTTACCATGTCTTACTCACTGTAAGTTATACCTGAAGTTAGTAGCTAGGTTCATATATGCAGTTATCTCTAATTTTTAAGGCAATTAACACAATGAAAATGTAGAGGAACAACGTAGAATTTAACTCGAAGTAGAGATTAGCTTTACTCAGATTAGAGTACTGTCTCTAAGAGTATTTTAACTCTGAGATTTAATAAAAGTGGTGTCAGTTCAACAAGATATCTAAGTAGTTTTTGCTCTACGATTTCAGAAATTAACATAAAATTTATTTCCCCTTAATTCTTCCTTTTCTCCTTCTTTTCTTTTCTCCATAACGCAGATTATAAAAGTAATAGTGACACCCACTTGACAACCCTATCAATAATCCCGGTCGGTATAATAATATGCTTACTTTACTTACTTCTTGTCATAAAAAAATGTTTCCGAAGGTATTTGAAATCCATCAAACAGCTCTGGGGCTGCATGGTGGATGATGTTCCGTACCCTCTTGTGTTCTGGCTGACGGATGACTGACTGGTTACGACAAAAAGGAGAGGAGGTAACACGCTGTAAATACACTGAAAAAAAAAACATTATTTACTTACTATTCAAACAAGCCTTGTACGTTTGTTTACTTCAACAAAGAAATAGTTCACTTTAGCCAAGATCTTAATCGTGTCTAGCAAATAAAGTGTCCAACTCATGAAGGAACGAACGGCCGCGAGAGAGAGAGATGGGAAGCTTATTTTTCTTTTATCAATGTCCAACTAAATAGAGTTACTTTGTAGGGTCATAATAAAACAAGCTGTGTTTTTCAGGTTGTGTGATTTTTGTGATTTCGGATCACATGGGAAATAAACATATTACTTACTTACTTACTTACATGGTCGACATATGTATTTACTTGTAGTTTTCCTGTGATATTAGCAGAACGACGAACATAGCAATTGTATTTCGTAAAAATAAGTCCTAAAATAATCTCACTGGCTGGTAATAAAAATGTCAGTTATATTTTTTGGTAAGTGAAGCGCACTCGACCAATCGCCGAATTAATTTTAGCGCGCTTCGCTCGCAAGGGGCTCTTGCGATAAGTGGCGCCCTCTTGATCTATCCGCACTTGAACCGCACCTAACGTTAACCGTACTGCATAATCAGAATACTTCGATATTCGAACTTCGAACTGTGGAGGTCTAATTTTAAAAGTTTTATTTTTTCTGTGAATTTTAGCGGAATTTAAAAACTCTATCAAGAGGATGACATTGGTAGTTTTATAGTGTGTTATTGAGATTGTTATGGAAAAGTTAGTTCCATGGCAAGGGTTTTTATAATATCTGGTCAGGGTATACCTGGTGTCTGGATGCCTCTCAAAGCAAAATTTCCGTTGAATAAACTTGTAGTAATTTTGCTTCATTCAACGGAAATGTGCTTTGAGAAGCATCCAGATCAATACAGAATCATAATTTCTATTGAAAAAATGCAATTTGATCTATTTCCTACAAAATAAAGCCCACATCTTTTGCTCCTCTGTAATAATAAATACATAGAATGGCAATCATCTTTTATTTTACGAGTCAAAAATACGTTACCTTCATAAATGTTTACGGGACAATATCCGTTAGCATTATTTTCTCACTAATATTATTAGAAAAGGCGATGTTACGACACAATAAACGTATACAGGGTGAATTCCAGTAAGTTTGAAAACATAAAACAAAATAGTGGGTGCGATAATTTTCGCTCAAAATAATAGAAATGATGATTTTTTTTTTCATTTAAGAGTTACTCTACGAGGATTTTACAACGTAAATTATAATAGACCTTACAATAAGTTAATTAATACATGAGTGTAACCTGTATTGACCGCTTGAAAGATACTACAATACGGTACAAATATAAGTTTTGAAGCTTTCGTGTTTATTGTCAAAACCTACTACAGTTAGACACGGGATATCGGAAGCTCAAAAAAAAACCATAACGTCGTAAGAATCCCGCGTCTAACTACTCGTATTACCTACGTTACAAATATTTCTCGAAAGACTTACAAGTGTAGACCTACAATTATTATGCCTAAGTTATTTTGCCCCACATACTTACACCATGAACCAGTACAAGAAATGTAACACAAAACCTTGACCTTTAATCTATTATAACCCAATGACTTAACAAAAATAAAATCATTCGCACCAGGTGTACAAAACGATTAAGCAAGCAAGCGAAGCAAAACAGAAATATTGAATTTTTACACGACCCCGTTGACAAGAAGGTGCAAAGCAAAATGATAAACATTAAAATGGCGGTAGACAAAGCCCTGGAACAGAAGGGTTGTTATAATTAAACGGACCTGATTTTTAGACTTTATTTTACGGCCACCTTTTGTACAGAGACAAAAGCCTCCCTGACAATAGAGGCCGCCACCTATACCGGTGGATAACTTATAGAATGACCACGTTGTTGGCTAAATTGAGACAAGAATTGAGTCGTTTTTTTTTTAATTTTGTTCATTATTTTGATAAGTAATGAGTGTCTGTGAACAAACTATATATGAGCTACTGAATCGGATTTAACTAGGTGTATTTTTAGTCAGCCTGTATTAATCCCAGGCGAGTTAAGTTCGAACATACATTTTATTGTTTTTCTTTCAAACCCTAGATTAGACCCCGGGGCGAAGTTCTATTGGAAAATCGACATGTTTTTATAAGCACAGTGTAATTTTCATTATATACTGTAACTAAAAAGTTTGCTTAATCAGGTTTTAATATTGAAAATGTTTGTAGAAAAGCTCTGCTCATGCATAAAATTAAAAACTTATCATGAGAAAATGTTTTCCTAGAATTTTAATATATTCTCATAGGACTTTCTCATTTTGGTATTTGTCAGAAGAAGGTGAAAGATAAATAAAATAATAAAATGCCTATTCTAGCCTTGAAGATATGGGTATCTTCAAGACTGTATGTTGTATGTTTCGCAGGCAAGTTATTCCATTCTTTAACCGTTATCTGGCATAAATTAACAATATTTCAAATTCAATTTGTAAATAAAAGGATATATACACAATTCAATAGATTTTTTTTATTTATTGCGGTACATAAAATATACCTATAATAAATTGTAGTACCTACTCAAGGTTCTTAGGTTAATTTAGACACATAAGCGGTCCTTTATTTTTTATTTATGTGTACTTGCAATAGGTACACAAAACGATGAAATACATTACAAGAAAATAAAAAATAGTACATAAGGTTGAGTTTATCTCTAAAAAGGGGTACCTATTTTATATTTTTCCGGGACAAAGCGTGGTCACCCTAAAATCAAAATACCCTCTTTCCGTACTTCCACAGTCATGAACAATAGTAATTTCAAAGCGCGTGAAGACTCCCAGACTGAGCTACTAAGAATAGCTGCGAAGATAATTTTGTTTTATTTTCTGCTTCTAAAACTTATTTGAAATCCAATTTCAATCTGGAGGCTGAACTTTGGACAATAGTATTTCAAAATCATGAATCAATATAACATTTTAAGTTTTCGTGATTATTGTCAATACTATTATAGTTAAACTTACCATCAGATCGAGATCGGGGTCAAATGTGGGTTTAGTGAACAATAAAAAAAACACACGGGATTCTTACCACGGTTTGGGGTTGTTTTGAGCTTCTGGAGCTCAATACTTTGATGATTTTAATTTTTAAAATTTATTTTAGACGAGTTGAAACTCCTAGCAAGCTTTATAGCGGAGCTATTTATACTTCCATGCATGCCCAGCGGCATCAATTAGGACTGGTCCAGAGACTGATCGATCGACTTATTTGAGAATCAATTATTCAACAATTACTCAGTAAATTGAACTTTGCACCCGAAAGCTTCCAAAGCCGCATTATTTTCCGTGCCATTATTCCGTGAACTTTTCACCTTGTATTTCTTAGAAGCCTATTACATAATTAAGTTCCCTTACCGTTAGCATAATTTCTTTAAAATTAGCAAGTAATGGCGGCTGTTTCACAAAGTCGAGATTTATGTACAGTGGAAGACACATCAAGCTATACTCTGTAGAACCCTGTTGCAATAAATTTTTGTTATTTCTTTATAACATTAATTATGTCTGGTTTACAGAATGATCCAAAGCACCAGACATTCAGTAACTATACATAACAGTTTACAATTACCTACCGATACTTTATAAACTTAAAAAAAACTTACTTATCTTAACGGTTAACACCCGAATTTAGAAACAATATAATTGCTTTGCAAATACTGCTCCAGGGGTCTGAAAATACGTCGGCATTCTGGACCGTGGTTAGAAACTTATTAAGTAGCAGGACAGCTCGGGCCGTCGGTGCAGCACGCGCTTGTCGCGTGCGCGCGCCGGCGGGCAGCGCGAACAGGCCGCGGCGTCGACGCCCGCACGCGCGCACGTACTGGTGGGGCACGTACAGCGGGAGGCGCGCCAGTGCAGACGGGTTGTCCACCCTGTTTCGCAATAGCAGGCAGTAGTGGAACATGAGGAGCATCTTTCGTCTCAGTTCTAAAGTCTCTAGTCCGACCATGCCCGAAACGAACAACGATGGGTAAAGGAAGGGATAGTAACCGTATAGTCTTTTGTACAGATACATAGCGAATTTACGTTATGATTCCATGGTATTCGTATGAATATGTCAAATAACTTAAAGCGACAAAGTACTAAAGGCTTGATGTGTCTTCTTGTCTTCCACTGTACATGTCGTATACACATAACGTAATGCCGCGTTTTAAGAAGTGCGTAGGCATTTCACGATGTGTTAAAAAAGTTAGACATACTGTAATTAGTAATAGTCGAATTCTACGCTATCTGTCTAAGATTTTTAGCCACTTTGTGAAATGCAGATCACCAGTTAGCACTTAGCGCCCCAGGTGCACGGGTGCAAGGCTGGTACAGACGCACCGGCAAGCGTCTTGTTCCTGCTTAACATTGCAGTGCAGAGCAGTGCAGCGCAGTGCAAAGTAGTGGAGCGTAGTGCAGAGCAGTTGCAGTGCAGATTATTTTCTGTTATTTTATACTTGTTATAAGTTTTCAAACAAAATCTATATGGATCTAAGTAATTTTATAGGATCTAGGTATGTTTTGTATAAGAATTGTAAAAATTAATGTAGGTGCGTTTATTTATAGTTCAATTATGATGTCTAACCTTCCAAAAGACCTATACAGGAATATTATAAATAGGTAAGTATGCTACAATCTGCCCTCTAGGTGCCGGCTAGCAGGGTTCTAGGACAGTGTGCAGATGAAGTAATAGAGGAAAATTGGTAATGGTAGATATTATATTTATCAGGAACTGAACAACACAATAGTAGAAAATAGGTAGTAGTAGGAGACAATTTCATAAAACGGAGAAACGTCCGTTCAGGACAAAATACAGAGAGAAAGCACAAAATACAAAGAAAACAATGAAATTAATGGAATTTAGAAATGGAATGGGAATATGATTTGAATTTTGAAAATATATATGAAGAAATGAAGATGCCAACACGATATGAGATGAGATAAACGCTAAAATGAGGTTGAAATTGATAACAAGGAGGTTGATATGGACGATGAAGTCGACAACGTTACAAGTAGGTTACCTTCACTGTAGAGTCAAATCTATAATTTCGGTAATCTCAGTTAGACAAACTGTCCCTTGTTAGATAATATTATAATACGCGTAATTCAAAGTTTAATTAAAATCTGAAACCTACACAAAAGGTTAAACCCGTATTAGAAATTAAATTTCAGGAAAAGCACTGTTTTAGGGTTATTTATTTTCAATTAAATCTGAGAAATTCAGTCCTTTATATTTATGGAGTTGATTCTTATATGAATTTTATATAAGAGGTTAAAATTATCGTTAAGGGTCGATAGAAGAAGAGCGCTACGGTTTTTAAACAGGGTCTTAAAAAAAATTTCGAACTGAGCAATTTCAGCAACTGATGCTAATAATTCGTTATTTAAGTTTTTCTACGGAAAATAAAGACGGGAAAAAAATTACTGCAGAGCGTTCCTTTCTTCATGTTTAACATTAAGGAACAGCTTTTGGTGATCTGAGACAAAATAAACTCAACGTGTGACTAAACTGATAAAGTTATATAAGTTTATGTAACCTAATATAATAACAACTCTCAATTTTATATGCACCTACCTTAATATTTCTGCATAACCCGATGGTTAGCTGGTAGAAAATGCTGCAAATAAATAAAAATAAGTAAACTGATAATGTTGGAAGTAAGGTGTTTAAAATGTCTCACGATTGTATTAATCCTACAATAAATGGACTCAATATATATATTTGGTCTAAATCCGCGTTTGACCACAATCTCACTTAATAGTCGTATAATATTAAGTATAGGTAGGTAACGATTAGCTGGATCAAAGGTGCCAAAAAAACGACACAAAATGTTAGTAGAAATGTCCTTTAAACACTAAAACCTTGGATGAAAGAAAAAGTAGTCTCCGTTCGTTCCTTCATGACTAAAACCCTTTGGAAGCGGAATTTTGTTACAGCCTGTAGACCGCAAAGATATACCTCAAAGTCTAATGTTGCATGTGGGCAGGCTCCACCTCCGCTATTGATTTTTGCACCTTCACACTTGTACCGGTAAAATGTACCGGAATTCCGAATATTCCGGTACACTCCGGTATAGCTTGGGATATTTCAGATGAGATTCTGTTTCGTCATGCGACTGATGTGATTACGATATACGAGTATGATTAGAACTAGCTGTGATATTCGTCAGATTTTCTAACGTTAGTCACTTTTATATATAGTATGAAATTAAGTTTTCTTTTGATGAATGTTTTATGTAGATTTAATGAATATTCATTAAGGATTAAAACATCGCAAGTAAAAAAATCACAGATTTACCTAGTGAAATCAGTAAGTTAAAAAGGTCACGTCGTCTACGAATATATATTTTTTTCCAAATATCTTTTACCAAATTAGTAGTGATTAGTAAAAAATGTCTAATTAAGTAACGAATCTGTGCAAAAGATAGGTAAAAATTGTCTAATAACTTAAATTGGAATGTCACTAAATTATTAATAGGCAGTTGAAACCGCGGGACCATGGGGCTCCGAGGCCAAGGATCTGATTCGCGCTGTGGGGAGGCGAATTAAGGAGAGAGGAGGTGATCCGCGTGCCGGCCACTTTTTGGTACAGCGCATCTCCCTCGCCATTCAGCGAGGGAACGCCGCGAGTATTCTGGGTACTTTCGGCCAGGGGGCACTTCGCGGGGGGCTGTTTGACTGAAGTTATATTGTATAATTTTTGCCTAGTTATAGTATGACATTTTACTAATTAGTTTTTTTATTATCATATTGTAATTAATTAAGTTGACATTATTTGATACTTGTCAAATACCCTATTGTTCCACCGTGTTAGGATTTGATAAGACTTCTTCCTAATAAATTAATCTTTTTTTTTTAAATTATTAATTATGTCTATTAGAAACGGGTTTCCTAGGCCATAAAATATTTTAAAAAATCGAAACCGACCTCTTGACCTTATCAATATTGGTTGAAAACATGTACCTACTAATCTTTGCAGAATCAGCCTACGGTGGTACTGTCGACCACTACGAGCTAGTATACCCTATGTCAAATTTCATCGATTAAAATTCAACCTTATGTCGGCGTAATAAAGTTTATTTCAGTTTCACAAATTGTGACGTTTTGGGTAGGTTGGCCTGTAGTCGACTGTACCACCCTTGACGCAAAGCACCAATGCTACATTGCTGTGTTTCGGTTTAGAGAACCAGCGTAATTTCCGGCACAAGAGGCACTGCATCTTTTTTCTCAAGATCAGCAGCGCATCGAAAACCCTCTAATAACATTATAGTGAGATGAGATGTCTATGGATTACGGTGACCACTTACCATCAGGTGGTCCGTTTGCTCATCTGCTCTCCTTATACAATAAAACAACTAAAAAAACGAGCGGAAACACGATCGGGTCGTACCTCAATTTTGATCAGGGAACCCTCGTTGACGGAGTTCCCGTGGGATGATTTGCATAATTTTTGTCTCAATCGATGCCTCTGCACCTTTTTTTGTTATTTTAGCTTTATTTGCCCGAATTTTTTATGCATTCCTCTTCAAATCACGACTTCTTCTGGGTACCATAACTGGTAAGAAAAGTACGATATTTTCTTCTATTGAAATGAACTGTGAAGGACCAACTGACGAAATGTAGTTAACTCAATTTGCAAATCACGTTTATGAACCCCCTGATAACATAATGTCATAAGGAAAGTACCACTTACCGATAGGTCAATGAACGCTCGCTTCTAATCCCGGCCGGTTATCTTCTGATTAGCTGTTTTACACATATTTAACAGTTTCCAGGTATTTATAACAGTGTCCACAGGAACATACATAGTTGAGCACTAGATTTGAGTCCTTCTAGCTAAGAATTATAGTGTTTTGATATTTTGCAATCAATGCACGCGTATATGAAGGTTGAAACATGTGGTTTTATCAAATACAATAAGATGCATTTGAGGACGCGTGGCGCCATCTAGTAGCGGCTTGCAGTACAACCAGATGCAATTATTTTAAAAAAGAAACCATAATCGTGATCTATGTGTTAAATCTAATTCTAAACAATGACTAATTTCAAAAGGAATTGACGCACAACTTCTTCTTGTTGGATTTATAAGTTTCTTGAATGTATCGATCCGCTATTTAATATCATTTCCAACGAAACTTCATTTGTTCCAATAGCACAATTATTCACAAAACTATTAATCACCTGAAAAAATTTCACGGCCCAATATTTCACACAAAATCACGTGTTTGCGAGGACTCATAACTTCTGACGTTACTAACTTTCAAGATTTTTTTCTTTATTTTGTTATTTGGGCGTCTTTCCTCTAACGATAGAGATAAGCCTGCGGGTGACTGAAGGAGAAGCGATCGTAGGTGGTTACATATTTCGTGTTATGCGACCGCGCAGAATTATCAGGGTTCCCTGTCAAAATGAACTAGGAACAATGGTCCAGAACAGTGGTGTCGATTTAGCGAGATTTGTACGCCATTAGGAATGTTCATTGTTCAGCGATTGTTGTCGCTATATTTTCATTCCGTCTTAAAAGGATAGAAAACACCATAATACCAATCCCAATAATTAAACACAACACCCGTTCCTCTAAGAATAACTAAATTCCTATCCAGGAAACTCCTACTCCTAGACATAAGTGTGTACTTCTTTGGAAGTGGACACCATTTCTAACCCAATTACAACTTAGGGGAAAAACGTCCCCGCAAACACACCGACCTAATAAAACTGACAAAGTTATGAAGAAAGAAGCGCTGGCTCCATGGCTCCATCAGGTCATTACGCCGTCAGGAAAACTTACAAGTTCGCAAGCAATAGACGCCCCAAGTTGGTGTTTGCGAACATAATTATGGCTCGGCGCGCTGCGATTGGACGAACTCCGCGTGAAATTGGTCCACGCGAGTGGCAAAGTGGTTCGGTATATTCTAGACTTCGGTGGGTGTATAAAAAAGGTAACATAGCGTTTTCCGGTACAACAGCAGCGCTGCGGTAATACCGGTTACTGTTCACTGGAACATGATCTCCTTATTTTATCGTATTTTTTATTCAGTACAATGTTTATTTTATTCAAACTGGCGCTTGGCATAATTTAATTTAAAAAAATGAATTAGGTCATGTGCCAGTTTGATTTAACAAAACCTAACTTGATTTACAAAAGTTTTAGTATGGAGCCAAGGTCCCCAGTCTGCAATCTTAGCATTATCTATTGATATGGTCCGCTGCTGTCATGGACAGCGTAAAAAAAGTTTATGCTAAAAAATCTGTCTTTATTTATCCAATGTCCAGTGTTTTCGTGGCCATGTTATAAAACCCGTACTTTAGGTACCACGTTGGCGACCTAGCGATCTAACACCTAAACTAATTCAAACTATCCTACAAACTTTCCTCTAGCACTCTATTATTAATCTTCCCCCTTTATGTTAAAACACAAATTTCTGTTCCACTTCAGCTTACATAAGATTTTGTGCGTTGAATATTATGGTGCAAAGTATACGTGAAAACCCTATATCCAGTGTTATATGGCGTGTTACCATTATGTAGGCTTTCACGTGTATTATCTCGGAGATTATTAATTATGGGTTACGTAGAAACTTCAGCATTAATTTTGAAACGTGTACTGAATAGCTGTAAAGAAAATTCATAAACATTAATTAATTAACACATGTATAAATAACCCCTTTCAATTGTATCATCATCATACTATTTATAATAATGTAAACTGGAAAAGAAGAATACTTACTTATATTTAATTTATGAGTCGAGTACATACCTACTGCTGACATAAGGCTGAGTTAGTTTCAGCAAGCCTTAGAAGTTTTACAACTTTGGTTTATATTCTTATTTGATGTAGGAAGAATTTTAAAAAAAATAGATTTAAATCTAGCTGGTTTCAATGGCAACTTCAGTAACCTCTATTCGCCTTCCAGAAAATACTATTTAATTGAAATTAGAAAAGTTTCATTTTAAATATTAAAATTAAATAATATTTATTACTTGAGTACATAAAAGATAATATTTAGAATGGACGACCTTCAAATTTGTGCCCTACAGAAATGACGTAAGCTTCTCTAGTAATTATAAAGAATATTATAAACTTTTTCGTTAACAGAGCCCACTTAAAATCGCTTAGTAATTTATTGCACCGACTGTTCACTGAGATAAGTTAGTAAATGTAATGTATGTATGAAGAGAACCAGAGGCGCTCGCGTGATCTTTCTCAGCACTTAGTTAGTCATTCCACGTTGGGCCCACTGCGAATTGCTCCACTCTTTCCTTGACTGGAGTAAGGCAATTACTTTGAATGAAGAAGTGAGTATTGGCACATTAGTGACAGGTCATTTTTTAAGCCGGATTTTTGCATACTTAAGTCTTTCATAAATCTTCCTTTTACTCAAGGTTAAATAAACATTCAAAGTGTGTTTAGAGTAAAGAGAAACAGCCAAGTAAATCTTATAACTTGAAATGGATTAATTAGTTTACTAGTTTCCTCTTGAGAGATTAAAGCCGAGACTTGAGAGTTTGTTTGACTTTAAAATGTCATTTTAATATTCAGTTACTTACCTAGAAAGAATTTTAATAAGTACCCACTAATAACGTTAAAAATAGGTCAAATTTAAATAATTACTTATTGCTGTCGCCAGCATAACTTGGTCGACACATGTACAGTCAAAAGCAAAAAAGTGATGATGATAAGCTATAAAAAATATTTATATCTAAATCAGTTATGGGAGTAGCCCTTATATGTGTGGATATAAACATGTACAAAAAGAGGATACAAATAGATATCGCATCTGTGGTTCATAAGCATCAATTTGTACATAAGCATGTATGGGAATAGTTTTTTCTATTTTTGAGATTTCTAGTACTCGAACCTCGGTTTACCCCATAGAGTATTTTGTTCCTGACACGAAATAGAATCAATTGCCATCAAAAAATTATCCCTGACAGTACAATTTTTCAAAAATCTGTTAATGCAGTTTTAAATAGCTCCAAAAGTTAGGGAAGGTCTCCTAAGACCATTTTCTCGTAGCTCTAACGGAGATCCGTTAGCTACCAGATGGTAGCTGCCCTGAGTGCCCCTCCGAAACTTTCCACCCTGTATATACCAACGTCTCCCTTATGTGATATAGGTACATATACATACTATTATTACAGAATAGTGTATTCGGCGTAAACATTTCAGAATAATATTTACACTCAATTATATTTACGAAAGTTAGTCGACAAATTCAGCCAATAAAATATGGCCTACTTATAGGACTTACCAATGTAAAAGTGATAAATAACTGTGTTCAAACATTATGAGTCATATCATATATGACTCAGCGTTCCGTTTGACGTTAGTGTTCCCATTAGGAATGGTAATCCGAGTTACAAAGCTGCCTACACGATCGATATCATAGACGGTAACGAGAGTTAGCAATAAGTCGCCGGCACATGTTGGCTGGTCGCACGTGACGGCAACTTCGCCAATATGCGATCGCCTCACTCTTAATAACCAGTGACATACTGTGGTAATGTCCTACGATCCTTTAGAGCAGGGTCGGCAACCTTTCAGCAGGCAAGTGCCACATAGTGGTAAAATGAAATAAAGGCGGGTCGCACATATTCATAATTTTGTTATTAGGTACCTATATCGATGATATTCATCATCATCATCATCAGCCTATTAATGTCCCCACTGTTGGGGCACAGGCCTCCCCTTGCACAGGGGGGTACGGGCCATGATCCACCAAGCAGGCCCCTGTGCTGATTGGTGGATTTCACACGCTTTCGGAAACTTTCAATTTCCTCACACATGCAGGTTTCCTCACGATGTTTTCCTTCACCATTAGAGCAGTCGGTAAATGAACGTAAGTCTTCGAAAAAATCCGAAAAACTCATAGGTACATGGCATTGCATGGTTTCGAACCCGGACCTCTCGCATGGGAGTCCGGCGTCCTAGCCACTAGACCACCGACGCTCTTATTAAAAGACGATAAAATTAAAAATGCAAAATTTTACTTTTTCATTTTATCATTATTTTATTCAAATTGTGACATATCAAAAACAAGTCGAAAAGAAAATGAGAAAAAAAACAGAAAAATTGAATGAGAACTTCGAAATAACTACACATGGGAGTGGAATCAAAATTTAATGTGATTTGATCGCATTTGACTGGATATATATATGGTGCCCTGTAACTACTGTCCTTCACAATCTGGAAGTGCTGGGTAATATTATGCCTCTACTGTGAACTACCATCCACACACATAATACCATGTAAATACACCCGCACCATGCCATCACCCTCCCACACACTCAGTACCTCACATACACACTAATATCCTCATTCATACAAACAAACACATTCATACAACACAACACGCACACAATGTTGCTTTCTTCGTCCGTGCAGTCACTGAGGGGCCAGCTGAAAATCAGCGCTGTGGCTTGCCTCAGCATTATGCTGAGCTGGTGTACCCTTTTTGGCACTGTACCACACCAGATGTTCTGTGGTGCATGTAATTAAACTTTGTATACTTCTGTAATCTGTATTCTGGTGTTTACAGCGCTAAAAAAACGATTTCAATTTCAATTTTTTTATTTGTACAATGTTTGCTAAACAGTAGCACTCAAATGTTCACCTGTGAGACGAACAATTTTTATATTTGAAAATTGAAAAAGTTTGTTCGCATAGGTGCTACTCAAAATTGTAATTAATTACTGAGCAATCCTTTTCAATTCGTCAAAATTAGATGGCGTTTCGCGGCCAGCGAGGTGGGCTGACTTCCGCGGATATCACAGATTTCAGTTTTGGCGCGAAATTAAAGTCATTCCGTATAGGACCTTTATTTACAAAACAGTCGCGGGCCGCGGGTTGCCGACCCCTGCTTTAGAGAACTAGTTTTACTTGTAGTTTTTATTCTTCCGCGTGGACTTTATGTAGGACATTGTGTGTGTCCTAAATAAAGTACGGAGCGTGACCATCGCGCTCAAGATGGTCGTTGTACGAAATGACCATTACAGATATTAACTGTTATGTGTACGCATGATGACTACTTTGCTCCTGGCAAATGGCTGTACTAAATAAAGTACATAACAATGGAAAGCAGCGGCTGTTCTACCCCGACCTATTTTGTCTAGTTTATTTTATCTCATTGGTTTCATAACGCTAGTGGCGGATTCAGGGGAGCCTACGGCCCATGGCCCATAACACATTTAAGATCCCAATAGGGCGCGAAAATCGACTCACCCTTGACCATTTTATAAGTACTATTTTCCGATTTCAGGAACCGATGCTCGAACCCCAATTTTTTTCCTGATCCGCCCCTGCATAACGCTGATAATAATTAGGTACTTACAATGTTTTCTTTTCTTTGTATTTACAGATATTTTTCTAGGCTAATAATTGGTATAATGTTTATAATATAGGTCAATTTTATTTTACATTTAGTCTCAATCTTATTTAAGTAAATGAAGGAATAAATACTTATAAGGATAAATTGTAATTTGGGACTGTTATTGCTTGGTATTCAGTAGGGGGCGGTATTTTCCCATAGATAACTACCAAGTTGTCTATGGGATGAATGCTGACCTTTATTGAATACCTTCTTTTTAGGAAAGCACTGTCTCCCAAGATACAGGTTCGCCTAGTTTGGGAGTCAGGGTATTGTTCGATTTACAAGTTTTGTGATGTTTTCAATAAAAAATATTTTATTTTTATTCCAAAACTGAGATTTACTTTCTATTTCGCAAGAGGACGAAATTGCGTCCATGTTTCCAATGTGCCAATGTGTGCTATGTAATGTGTCGAATGTGCAATGAGTCCCCGTGTCGTCCGTGACATTGGACACATTGTGACTGGACGTTTTGCGATCTTGACATTTTCCGACTTTGACATTTTACTACTTGGACATTTCGCGACTTGGACGTAATTTGGAGTCTTGACATTTTACGATTGACATTTCGCGATGTCTTGGAATAAACATTAGTTCTCTTGCGAAATAGACAGTAAATCTCAGTTCTGGAATAAGTATTTATTCCTTCATAATGAAGTAAATTTTTTTGTAAAATCCCATTTTTCCACTCGTATTTTGAAGTAGAATTGTGTGTTAATATATTTCAATACTAGTCAGTAAGCTGATAGACAGAATACCTGAGTCAAATCCATAACCGTTTCAGAGCCAATCCGATTTGCGGTCGGTATACGCAATGCATTTGTACTACTGCCTCCAATCCCGAATGAGCAGCATCTACGGACTCGATTATCTGTTGAATCCATTTTGGTTGAAATATATCTTATAATTTGTGTATTCATCACTTCATTAAATCACTGTTCAAATAAATATCGGAAGACAGAAACACCCTTACTTGTACCCATAATAAATTATTGTGAATTCTATACAACGCTTCTACATTGTTGAAACGAGGTAACCAATTGAAGACTACCCCATTTTCAATTATTATCGGGTATAGTGAGTATGTTACTCTGAGTGTTACTGTGTGTTACTCACTGTAATAAAAAAACGCTAAGGTTACTCCGACATTTCAATCAGGAGGAGGATACTCAAGAGACCTTTTACAAGGAGCAAGAATTGTTCCACTCGTGGTGGGGTCACACTTCAAACTGCGCGCTGCTGCTCTCCGCGCTAGCGCCGACAGAGCTGGAGAACGTCAGATGGATAAATGGATTCGTAAAACAGTCACAAAGCTAACTATTATAAAGTTTAAATCCCAAATTGTTAAACTTGAACGGAATGTCGTATAGCCCTTTAACATGATTTAAAATTGTCGACATCACTCGCTGGCGCGTTGAGATAAAAACTTTATTGGTGTCGGACCAGGCCCGCCGCTAGCCACCTGAGCGCTCGCCGTAAACCGAAAATGCCGCCCCCCATATCTTCTTTTGGAACGAGATTCCCGTTCGCCCCTCACGTTAAAATGAAAATTTGACTGAAAAATCCAGTGCACACTTTGCAACCAGCTGGCGAACCGAATTTGTGGTGATGTTGTGTTAGGTTAGTGGGCTATGGCGGGGCGGGAGCACGGATACGACGCGGATGTTGGGTTAGGTTAGAAGGCTAGGGTGAGAGCGAACTCCAAATTTTGTTTGTTTGGTTTGGTTACAGGGATAGGGCCGGAGCGAGCGGAGCGACCTCGAAATTACAGCGCAGATCCGATGCGGTTGATGGGTTAGGTTAGAGGCCTATGATGGGCGAGAGTGAAGCGAGCTCGAAATTTCAACGCGGATCCGACGGGGATGTTGGGTTAGGTTAGAAGGTTTGGGCGGGAGCGAGGGCAGCGAGCACGATTTTTTTATTCGGATCTGACATGGATTATGGGTTTGGTTAGAGGGCTAATCTCAGAAGTTCAGCTCGGATCCGACGACGCAGATAATGGGTTAGGTTAGATTACGAGGACGATAGGACGCGAGCGAACGAAGAGACCTCGAAATTTTGCTCGGATCTGACATGGATTATGAGTTTGGTTAGAGGTCTAGGGCGGGAGATCGCTGAATTTGCCGCCCCCCTGGACGTGCCGCTCGTGTGTGGTGCACGCCTCGCTTGTGGCGGGCCTGTGCCGGACGAAATCAAAGGCAATGCCATTATTGTGCGACGAATTAATTTCGTCATCGTTGTGACGAATAAAATTCCGATCGCTCATTTGTCACCGTTCTCGTCACCGGAACCTGCTGCGAAATGTTTTAACCGACTGAATCGATAAAAGGTTGTATTGTGATCTATATGTCGTAGACGCATAGCGTAATGGCGCAAGTACGTAGGCATTTCACGAAGTGCTAATAATCTTAGACAGGTACTGTAATGGTAGAGTTCTACACTATCTGTCTAAGATTATTAGCCACTTCGCGAAGTGCGGATCGTTAATTCGCACATAGCGTATCACTCTTTTATGAAACTAGCGCTATCTGGTAGTTTGCCTCTGTTTTATTAGGAATGCTATACATATATACATCTATATTTTCCATGTTTCGTGTCGTTACTTGGCAGAACTTCATTAAACTTAGTATATTAAATGAGATTTATAGCACATAGTTCTACAAAATTTTATTCATTTGTTTTTATTTTGAAATAAATTCACCGCGACCGGTTATTTACAAAATATTAACTATATTTAACAATATTCTCTAATATAACGTTTGTATAATGTAATGACACTTAAAGCAAAACAAGATAATGTTTTGGGGCAATAAAAGAGATGGCGCTAATATAGATTCAAAATTTAAAATTAAATTAATGAATTAATCTTAATATAAATAAATGCTGGAGTCACTAACCTCGTAACTTTCAGAGTACACTAACAGTTTTAATATGAAATTGTAAGATATGTAGGTAACGGTAAAAGATGCATAATGTGCGCATCTGTCGTTTAAAACCAGTAAAACTTTTAGTGGCCCTAACTACACGGTAACGATACCAAAGATATCTTTAATGTTGAAAATGTTGGTTTTAAAATAAGACGAATAAATATAGGTAGCGATGTTTTATTGCATAAAGCTGCAAACTATACTACATTCTAATACTTAATTGATAACTCTACATTCAAAATTTAAGAAACCCTCGACTTTCCATTGTGGAAATCCCTTTTCCCTGGTCAACATCAGGTCTTCTCAACAATTGATTTCAAACCCGAACCATTTACTTAAACTATTACCGTTCTAGAGTTCCCATCTGACATCCAAGATACTCTGAGATCTTGGAAAGCCCTGATCCAATTTTTATTACACTCTCGACAAAATCTCTGTCCAAATAGCATCATCGGTGTTGAGTTACGATGCCACAGACATAGAGATAGACAGACCTGCAGGCAAACAGATACGTTTCAAACTTATAACGCCCCTTCCTGTTGGTCGGGGTTAAAAAGAGGATTATACAAATCTTTTGATATTATGAAGTTTATAGAGTATCTTGTATTGTTCTTTGAAAAGTGTCTGAAGTCTCAAGATATAATATCTTGTTTGAGAGATATTTCTTTGTGGAACACTTTGATTGCAAGAAAATAAATATAAGCAAAGTGAACAGGGATAGCTTAGAATTAGGAGGAAACTTGACACAGTCCAGTGCCTCCACGCTGAGGCCCCAAGTGTCTATCCAAGGAGTACATGTCTACTTTGTTGGGTCACATAACAATAGATTTAAATTAGTTGGACTTGTGAAGTTGTCAAACAATTTTGTATGGGGACTGTGAACGTGTAAAGGTGCAAAGTTACTAATCGGTTTACATACAAAATATTTTACACATTCATGTAGTACTTACTAGTGTAATATTTTACTGGAACATTGTCACTGTTAGTTCAGTCGTGCTGTTTTACTGTCGTCAATATAAAAAAAAAACACTTTAGAACCGTTGATACGATTTTTTATTAATATTTGTACAAAAACCTTCAAGGGCATAACATAACTCTCACCTCGTCCATAAATAACGGCATAATACGGCCTTTTAATAAAAGAAAGTGTAAGTGTTGTACGTAACCACAAATGTTTATAACGTAATAAAGACAATATAGGTTTAATAAAACGACTGACAAAATGGTAATTATATTTCAGTAAAATAGGTAGGTAGGTAGGTAGGAATAGAAGGTGAATGTGTAAATGATTTTTATGGAAACCGAGTCGAATCGCACCGTAAGCAAGAACATTGTTCTGGATCATACTTGAAATATATCGTATAGTACCACTAAAAGTGTGTGGAGGTATTTTGAAATTTGCATGTTTGCACGATTGAATGTAAGAATTACATTGTAACGATGTCGACTTCATCATCCATATCAACCTTCTTGCCATCAATTTCAACCTCATCGTTAGCGTTTTTCTCACCTCATTTCGTGTTGGCATTTTCATTTCTTCATCTATATTTTCGACTGGCTCGAGACTGCGCAGGAGAGAGAGCGATGGCGCTCTTTGGTATCGGAGGCCAAGATCCACTTCGGGTCGCTGCGCCAGCGGAGTAAGTAAGTAAGTATCTATATTTTCAAAATTCAAATCATATTCCCATTCCATTTCTAAATTCCATTATTCCATTAATTTCATTGTTTTTACTTATTCTCTCTGTATTTTGTCCTGAACGGACGTATGTCAGATTTATAAAATTATCTCCTACTACTATTTTCTACTATTGTGTTGTTCTGTTCTTGATAAATAATATCTACTATTACCAAGTTCCTCTATTACTCCATCTGCACACTGTTCTAGAACTCTGCTAGCCGGCACCTAGAGGGCAGATTGTAGTAGATTGTACTTACCTAACTACATAACCTACATAACATTCCTACATAGATCTTATCGTTAGACATATCGTGGAGGGTTAGACATCATAATTGAACTATAAATAAACGTACCTACATTAATTTTTACAGTTCTTACACAAAACATACCTAGATCCTATAAAATTACTTAGATCCATATAGATTTTGTTTGAAAACTTTTAACAAGTATAAAATAACAGAAAATAATCTGCACTGCAACTGCTCTGCACTACGCTCCACTACTCTGTACTGCTCTGCACTGCAATGTTAAGCAGAAACAAGACGCTTATTTCTGCTTAACATTGCAGATTAGACGGGTATTCGTCTTTACGACATCATTTATTTTAGTTTTTGTGTAAGAAATGTGTTACCATTTTCAACTAGCACACTGGATCTAACAAATATCGATTTTCTTAACAAACAATGTAACAGACCGATAACAGTTGTTGAACAATCGCAATATTCCGACAAGTGCTTCCAGTAATATCGTGACAAACTTTGTCATAGCCCTTTATTGCCCACAGCACTATTACGCCGTCACCCCTCTATATTGTTTGCTACCTACCATTGTTCCCTGTGTCATAATCGAGGTTGACCTGAGTTATTAGCCTTTGTGTCTATGCCCTTTCCTTTGAGCGTAGGCTCGATTGAATTTTCATCTAAATCATTGTGCAAAGTTGTATTATGTTCTTTCTTATATAAACGAGATCTTCTTGATATAATCTTACCTCTTCTTTCTTAGTCGTTTGCTTATTGTTGAGAGTCGAGATCTTTCTATGGAAATTAACACATAGAACGACTTTCATAGCAGATTTAATGGGGTGGTTTGCCATTGCCTTTCCCATTTCATACATTTGCTCTGTGTGCAGGATTGCTTACAACGTTTTCCTTCACATTTAGAACAGCAAAACATAAGTCTTTCGTAAAAACCGATAAACTAATTGGACGATGTCTTTGCATGTTCGCAGTTCAGGCTGACTTTACCCATATTTGACCCATTTTGCCTAATATCAATCTGCACTAATTTAAATATATCCGTGAAAAGTTCATCCAAATCAGTTCAGTAGTTTTTACGTGATGTGCATTCAAACAAACAACGAACCTCTATGATTTTATTATTATGCATGGATAATCTGATTCTATGATGTCTCGAAAATTATACAATTCGTGATAATCACGAATTAGATTCACCTTTAAATCTAATTCGTGATATGTTCGAGACATCCTACAAACAATGGTAGAGGCAAAATCTAAGGGTAAACCGCACATGGCAATAACACAACCGAATTAGGAAAGAGGCCACGAGTCCTAATTTTCCTAAATGGTGCAGTTCCTTCTGTTATTACTTTAATATCTGCGTGAATGTTTTCTCTCGTGAAGGTAAATATTGAATCAAGTATGGGATAACAAAATGCGTTTCAATAAAAAGTAGAACCTTTGAGTTGAACATTCGGGTTAGAAAGTGGATGTGAAAGTTACGAATAGCGAATAGGTCGCTGGGGTTTTAGGGAAAATTCCAATAGTGGACTGTGTTTGGGGTTTTTCGAACAAAATGCGGAATAGATTATGGTAGTTGCACAGATGACCATATAAGCCCATCTACCTTTGATCCTGTTGGTCGACTCATCTCCTTGCGTCTGATGAGATGGCGGATGACGTCATAGGGTGCAGTACAGCTTGCACTGAGTGTGGGAGCTCCCAAAATGTTCATGCGTCACAACAGATTTAAGCAGACACCAGTTTAAACACAACGGCACATAAATATTAGCGAAACAGTCAATGTTCGAGCAATTTCTTTTTCTTCGGAAAGCACACGACAAAACACGCGGCCATGTTGGCGATCAAACGAGTTCTGGTTGGTCTATGGCCGGTAGCAGGCCCGTGTGGCGCGACGCTCGTCGAACGTAAACAAAGAAAAAAGCGGGTAGGACTATATCGCGATCCGGCACAGTATTAATCTACCTACATTTTGTTCGAACGAAAAATTAAAAAGGTTTGTTTACATATTTGCGAACAGAAAGACTTATAGAGATCTTATCTACTCCAAGTCTTGGAAACCCCTGATCCAATTTTTAGCAGTCATTGTTAAGAAATCTCTGTAAAATATAAGAGGTACATAATTCGCGTCCAAATCGGATCATCGGCTGTTAAGATACTATAGACAAACACACATTACACCCCTTAAGGTGTGGGTTAAAAATAATATAACGAATAAATGATTGGATGATTGATTAATAATATTCAAAGTATTGATTTAATAAAAAAAACAATGTTCAATGAAATTACTTATGGTTAGGTACGTAATATGGCACAAGAGTTGAAATAATGTCTTCAGTATTGTCTCACTATCCTTTATTTAGCAAATTTGACGATACAAAAAGATGCCTTCACCTTCTACTCGTCCATGGGTAATCTGTCACGGGCATCCAGCAACAAAACTGTTCCAACCCTCGTCAACGCCGCAACTAGGTTCAAAAAAGCTGCAATTTCCTTCAATAAACTCATCACACGTGTCGCATCGTCACGCAGATTAAACACCGAATTACCAACTGATGGATCGACGGCAGAAACTCTCTGAATTGATAGACGACTCTCCCAGTCAATGGATGGTTGCGAGATAAATAGCCCAGGATCGCGCATTGAATACGTAACAAATGGTCCTCTCGCCTTAGCCTATGACGTAGGACAGGGACAAACGCTTTGTGCGTCGACCTGCATCATCAGCACAATGCCTCAGATACGGAGCTTCCTCGTAACGTTATTTATGGCGCGAATTTTTCTTTGATCGCGCCTGATTAAAACTTAACGGGTATGATGAATGGTGTTGCGATAGTAGGTACGGTTGGGAATAAACCTGGGGCTGGTTGGTAATCTCGTACGTAAGATGTTTTATTTGTGGGCCCTGTAGCTGTTATTTTTCAGTGCCTTATGTGAAATATATTTTCTCTAAAAAAGAAGCAAGATATAGTCGGAGCTATAATGAAAGTGAACACAATATGGTGTGCAAATGGCGTCGACATTTCCAGACCTTCTGCGATCTGCAACGTATATAGGAAGAGGGGGTTTGTTACACCATTAGCGGTCAAACTTGCTCTATATACCGTCAACTTTCCTTCCCGGAACCCGGTATTTAGCGTACCTCTGTCTGTAGTAAGAAGACAAGCCATTTTAGAGCATGAAACCTGGACCAAAACTTTGTAGTTTGTAAAGCGTTGTAGGAATTAGCAGAGAATAAAATGGTTGCAATCCGGAGGACGTGCTTGAAGGATGATTTTTTTCTATTTTTGTCCAGTAGGACAAAAATAGAAAATAGTTACCTATAATAATACCTAATACCTTTAATAGTTACCTACGATTTAGTAAAATCGTAGGTAACTACATACTTACAGAATCTAACTGCTAACACAGAGTAATTACCATTAAATATAACTGCTCTTGAATTTTTTATGACGCTATTAGTCCGTTCTTTTGCCGTTAGATCAGTAGTACCATTGACTAGTACCATTGATGGTACAAGTGACACAACTTTGTATCTTTAGTACCATCAATGGTACTAGGGACACTAGTTTAGGATTGGTACTACTGGTCCTGAATAATGTTGTGTCGCTAGTACCATCAATGGTACTAGTGAAACTATGGTCCGATGTGCAACTATTCATACTTTTTTCATTGAAAATTTTAGTGAGAAATGAAAGACGAAAGTAGTTTCGATATTTTATTGAATCACATGTAATAAAAAAATGCTCATCGCTTTTTTTTTAAATCACCTCGATAATTTTTAAGGTTGTCCGCAATTTATTTTTAATTCGTGTGCAATAGAGATAAAATTCAGTTTTTATCTATGAGCAATTAATTTCGTGTTTTACAACCAGTTCATGGAAAACATAGAAAGTTAAATAATTTAATAAAAATCACAATCTGATAAAATTAAAAGTAGCTATGAATATTTTACGGTCAATTATGCAGAATGTTCTTGCTCAGTCTAAAAGCTTACGACGATTCTTTTACTATCAAAGATAACTTTGATGATAAATTAGAATAAATAATATTTTAATATGTATTAGGTAGTGAACTAGTGACACTTTGTTTCAATTTGTCTATAATTAATAAAATTAATAACAATTTTACTATGACTTCGTGACGTTAAAATTTAATACATTTACAATTTTAACTAATCTTTTAAAGTTATTTTTGTACAATATACAATTTAAACTCTTATGGTAGGTGCATTGATTAAAAAAATATAATTTAAAAATTAACTTCGTAAAAATGGATGATGGAGTAATAAATATTAATTTATACAAGATTTTTTAGCTAATAATTAAACTATACATAACTTAGCCCATAACCTTCACCTTCAATAATAATTAATATCTCTTAAAGAGTTTACTAAACAAAGATTTTTTTAAATCAAGTCATTTTGTATTTTCTAAGGATTTTCCTTATTTACATTAATATGATCATTATCAGTCATTGTCGCAAAGTTTTAATTACCTAATCTAGCCCCCTATATTTAACTTAACGTTCAATCACAAAAAATATTTTGCGGTCGATTTCATACAATTTGTTCCAAATTAACTACACCATAACTTTTTCGAATTATATTTCATAATGTAACTTTGGTACAAGGTCCGTCATAATTTTCATAGGTATGTAGCAGATTTTTTGTATTTGTATTTTAATAGTTTAAGGGAGGAATCCTTGTATAACATACACACAAACGGACAGACAGACAGACATGACGAAATGCTAGTTGGCTATGGAATCCTAAAAACATCATGACATTGCTTATTCAAATCTAAACTAGGGGCAGGAAGGGGCTGTAGTTATCTCAACTTTTCTTTGAATTTTCAATGTGACTCGAAACCTAGTTAAAGTTCATATTTTGATGTCACTGGACCACATTTACTAGTAAAATGTTCATAAACCACCATTTAAACTTCGTTACACACAACTTTCCTGATGCGCGGCTAGAAGAGGCGTTCTCGTCGTGACCACTTCTCTATGTTTCAAGGTTCCGTTGATATTGCGACCGGAGTCATTCTGAAACAGGTTTCTCATATTAGAATAAACATACCCACATATTCTTTTTCTTCTTTGGGGTTAACGAATCTGCTCACACTGACTCCACATAAGTGGGAATTGTGCATTTCTCCCACACTGTCAGCTTAGCTCAACATACGTAAGGAGAAATCTGTAAAGTTCTTAACCTTTTTTATTTCAAGGGGAAACTCTCATGAGCTTCTCTTCACCACGGGGAGGTGAAGAGGGTATGTCGGACTTGTACCGACTAAAACCCCTTGGTATTCCGTCTCGCCGCATTAATGGCGTGGACGCGGGAACGCTTACGCACACAACCGCGAACCCCACCTGCGGGTGTCCGCTGAAGCAGACCCTTCGCGGGGGACTATGGTCCCCATCCGCCGGTTAGAGGTGTGTATGGAATACATATACACCCATCCA
Organism: Hofmannophila pseudospretella; assembly: GCA_947369225.1. Classification (NCBI taxonomy): domain Eukaryota; kingdom Metazoa; phylum Arthropoda; class Insecta; order Lepidoptera; family Oecophoridae; genus Hofmannophila; species Hofmannophila pseudospretella. The sequence goes on from OX376316.1 coordinate 12,715,523, forward strand.
ACGCGAAGACCTTGGACGGGCAACGAAAGCCCCCGTTACGTCACCCAGGTCCTCATCAATATTTCCCTGAGGTTTTCTTCCTCGGTGTGATTTTTTCCTTGAGGTTCTCTTCCTCCTCGCAATTGTTTTATAGAGGTTCACTTCCTCGTGGCCGTCTCGGGCCTGGTCGGTCCCGGTACATGGAATTCCGGTTCCCGGGAGGAGGCGACACCCGGGTCCCAGTCCTCACGGTACCGGGCTTACGACATGGACAGTCGGATGCCCGGCCTGTCCATTAAGCCCATCCTTGTGCCCTCAGGACAGAGGGAACACGTGGAGAGCCCTCTTCGTCGGGATAGTACCCGCTCATGACCATTCGCTGTGCCCTCCGCGACGGAACAGAAAGCACAACGTACGAGCCCCTCTCGTCAGGTTATTAGCCGACGGCCTGCAAGATCCCCATCTGCAAGGAGAAGTCACTGACCGTCGACCACATAAACCTGATAGCAACAGTGTTGTAAAAAAAGTAAATTTAAAAAATACAAAAACCCGACTTCGTATAAAAGCAAACTAAAAAGATGGAAACAAGATGGTTTCAAATGGGCACTGTTCTCAAATATCGTGGACTCTCTAAGATTTATGCTATCTGACGATATCATGCAGTCGGAGGCCTGCGTGGTAATGCTTTCCAGTCCATATAGTAAGGCCTCCGACTGCGTGATATCGTGTGATAGCATGAATCTTAGAGAGTCTACGACATTTTTGAGAACAGTGACCATTTGAAGCCGTCTTGTTTCTTTTTAGTTCGCTTTTATACGAAGTCGGGTTATGTATTTTTTTAAATTTACTTTTTTATTTTTTCCTTTTAGTGTTCCATCGAGGTCGAGCGGCGTCGTATCATTGAGACCTCTCTTTTGATACCCATGTCGATGTATTTAAAAAAAATGATAACTTCAACAATTATGACGGTTGGCAGCCGCCATATTGGATTTCTTGACACTTCATATATCCTATGTCACTTTCCTAATTTAGAGGAAAATAATGACACCTCATTCATTAAAATCCATCCAGCCGTTTAGGCGCTACGAAGGAATAAAGAAAACTCCACAAACAAACAAACATAGATACGCGCTAAAAAAATGACCCTACCCTTGCTGTTGCGCAGTTCGGGTAATAATAGGCCGACTATATTTTGGGTAAGCTGTATGTTCTTCTTTAGCCATAAGGCAGACATTATAGAGATCGTTTATCTGTGCCTCCTGGTTGATAATAGAGGTGATCGTATGATCAAATACATTAGCACTCGTGCCTAACTGGGAGTCAGTCAAGCGTACTCAGCCAGTAAGTGCGTACCAATCTAGAGGTGAACTTATGTTCTAATATGTTAGTAGGTACGCATACCTGAAACTCAGTGTACCGAGTATACTGCGACATGCGTTAGTTAAGTTCGGGCTTAGCAACAGTGTACGGTTAGTGAGGCTAGAGGTGACCTTATGCTCTAATACATTAGTACGCCTACCTGTGAGGCCAGTTAGGCGAACTCTAGTTATGTATTACATTATGTATTTTGAACGTGGCAAGTGGTAACAGTGTTGGCTAGAGGCTAGAGGCGATCTACAGGTGCTAGAGGACAGAGGTGACCTATGCTCCAATACAATTAGAACGCCTACCTGGGAGTCAGTGAAGCATATTCGTTGTGCCAAGCTGTGTGCTCTAGTAATAACTAGAAAAAAAGCCTAATAAGGCTGGGCCGTGGAAATTGTGCAGTGTTAGCTTGAGGCTGGAGGTGACCTTAAGCTCTAATTCGATAGTACGCCTACCTGTGAATCAGTGAAGCATATTCGATGTGCCAAGCTATGTGTGCTGTAGTAACAGCTGGAATAAAAGTCTAATAGGGCTGGGCCGTGGAAATTGTGCAGTGTTAGTTAGAGGCTGGAGGTGACCTTAAGCTCTAATTCGATAGTACGCCTACCTGTGAGTCAGTGTACTGAGCATGCTGCGAGACAGGCGTACTCGGCGAGTGCGTGCGTGCCAAGCTGTGTGCGCTGTTCGAGTTTTTTGGCTCGGGCGTGGCAACCACCGCCGAATAGAGAGGCGGGTCAGGTTGGCAGTCTGATACGCCTGGGCAAATACATAAGCAACAATTAGTATGTTTTTTTAAAGAGAATTATAAGATGTAAGAAATAACCCCTATAAAACCGAAAGGAGGTGTTCTGTACAACTTTTGTTATATAATAAAATTTTTGACATTTAATAGTAATCGATTTGTAGATCGGTACAAAATATATGGAGATTTTTACTTTGCGAAACTCAAAAATCGTATAGAACAAAAGTTGTTATGGTTATGGATACTGAACACCCCCTTATAAAGGGATGTTTTATCGTATCCTGTATTCTATGTAATTAGCGAATCAGTATAGGTACCTTACTGATGTAAGATAATTTATTGAGCATAATTAGGTATGGTCGACAAACTGCATGTGATTTAAAACAAAGGTTGTGCCAAGGTAACAAAGATCTTGCTAAGGTACAGTATATGTTGTGAATCGAAACGACTGGACCACGTTCAGTGTGGCAACCGCTAGATTTATCAGCAAGGCAAAAGGAGCGAGGAAATGGAAAATATTTTCTATCCCAGGAAATTCTCAAATACAGGTTTTTGTATTCAGAACATAATGGTATTATATACTCGTAACTCAGATCCTATTACCGTATAAATCTTTTGTATTTGAATACAATAGTACTACAATGCTGAAATGTTGTAGGAGTATTTGTTGCAGGAGATTTCAAAAGCAGAATATTGAAAACAGATTTCTAAGAAAATGATAGTAGCCTGCTATATCAAAGTAGTAGCTTGCGAGGGACCATGGCTTCGGGCGCCAGATTTCAAGGGGGCGGCATTTTATTTTATTTTATTTTATTTTATCTGTTTTGCAGGAAATCTTACAGCTTAATAAATTATAGGTACATAGTAAATGTTCTTTAAATATTTTTTTAATTTTGGCGCCGATGGCGGATGGTGGATTTAAAAAAACTCCCTGCGCGGCATTGCATATCGTAAATATACCGATTGCAGAAGGTGAATTAAAAAAAAATCGCTGTGCGGTTTATCATGTCGTGAAATTATTTAATCCTTTTGAAATGGTAACAGAGTTAATACATAAACTCTCACGTCCATAGTCCTCGAGGGCGTGGACAGAGGAATCACCTTCAATCACAGGTTTTGTTTTCCGTGCAGACGGGTTTAGAATATCTCTACCGCCACTGGATAAGTGTGTCGTACGAAGCCACTAATCCGAGTAACTTGCTGGTGGAAGGACCCGTCCAGGGACCGCCTGGCTAGCGACCACAATTCTATGTAAAATCGTTCTTCGTGTTTCGGCAGTGTTTATAGAGGAACCAATACCTAATTATTATAAACCCGCGTCCTCCATCTTCGACCTCATCGTCACTTACCACCAGGTGAGATTGGGGTCAAACGCGAGTTTAGTCGTAAATAAAAATAAATAAAGTCCCACTTTTCGCGTTGGTGATTTGGTGGACAAAGCGTGATAGAGTTGTTCAGATTTTCACGTTTTTTTTCGTTTTGCGAAAACTAGGGGGAGTGGTAAGGAGGCGGAATTCAGGCTTCCCCTGATGGCGCATATTCACGCTACGCCACTGATCTATTGTAATTATCAAAGTTATAATCAGAATCAATGCAAAACTGTTATCTAACACACAGCCTCCACTCCAATAAATTCAAAGTCGACATTATGAAGTTACTCGTACAGCCCGAAGCGGTTCTCAGAATCCGCCTGCTTTAATGATTTCGTAACACAATTATGTACTCGTCTTAATTAGGTTAGGTCGTATGAAGTAGGTACAGAAACGTCTAGACGAATTTGTTTTATTACGTTCGTTAAATAGGACGTGACATTGGTAGGTAGAATTCGAGAAAGTAGGTATACACACAAATTACTTATCCAACATAGGAGGAGCTCGTAGCCTAGCGAGCACGGTCCGAAAGTGATCGTGCAGGTTAAGCGACGTTGGCGCGGTCGGTGCCTGGATGGGTGACCGCTAGTGGCATATTTCATGTGAGCTCCTCTGTGCCTCGGAGAACACGTTAAGCAGTCGGTCCCGGTTGTTGTCGTTCGACAGCAGTCGTTAAGCCATGTCAGATGCCTACGGGCGGCCTGAACAATTCTGACAAACAGGTTGGCCACTAACCATACGATAAGCAAGCAAGCAACTTATCCAACCAACCAAACATAGAATTAAAGAAATATAAGAAATTAACATGAAATATGCTACTAGCGGTCACCCATTCAGGCACCGACCGCGTCAACGTCGCTTAAACTGCACGATCACTTTCGGACCGTGCTCGCTAGGCTACGAGCTCCTCCTATGTTGGATAAGTAATTTGTGTCTATACCTACTTAAATGACATCACCAAAGTCGCATCGAAGACCTGGATGCGACTAGCACAGGATCGTATAGGGTGGCACAAAAGAGAGGAGGCTTATACCCTGCAGTGGGACAACATGGGCTGATGATGATGATGATAAGAAATGAAAGGCAATGTACCCTTTTAAATAATGTTAATGTACCTACTAAGATATACAAAAACAAAACTCTGTTTTCGATGGGAATATCGATTTTAGTACTTAAAAGAAAAAAGAAAACAACAAATGTATCCTAGTAAACTTTTCTCGCTAATTCTACAGACTGGAAGCTAAAAAGCTTTTAAGCAGAAGGATAGTTTACCGAGTAATAAGTAAAGTTTAAAAACAGTGTCGAAGTCTCGACGTGAACAAAATACAGCTAATGAAAACCCGTATTTAGTTAGATTCAAGACTTATGTTAAAATAGTTATACTCGTATAGTTTTCATTAGTTAATGGATCAGGCGTTAGTTTAAAATTATTGGTGGCAGAAGGACCCGGCACTAACCCTCGGATTGCTTATCACATCCTTTGGAGGCCGGAGTTGTTACCGTGTTTGGATTTGGTTATCGTTGGGGAGGGCGAATTAAACCGAGACTGAGTAGCGGGTCGTTCTTCCCGAATAATTTTAAAAATAGTTTTCTTTCTATTCCGCAACCTAGTCTTTAAAAAAATTTGGTATGATATACGCAAAGGTTAGCTGGAAGAAAATGCCTTAAGCACTCGCGAATTAAAAACTAATAATAATGAAAATAAAAAAATGACTATTAAATAGATTATTAATTGTATTAAAAATAGGTAAGCAGGTACTTCACTTATAATTTGTTAGTTTGTTTATTTACATATTTCATAACAACACTAACTGTTATTACCAATCGTATGTTACATGTCAAGTTAGATTATACAACATTACATTTTATATTGGTACTGAAGTAATAAAATCTACCTACCTTCCCCTATCTATAGATATTCTAAAAATCGACTATAACGAAGCTTTAGGAAAGTAAAATTCAGTGTAAAAATAACTCCTTAAAGTTCCTTAACAACTCTATAAACCTCTGAAATTTAGATCCTAGTTTGTCCACGAATTCGTGAGTTTTAAGTTTCCGCATTACTTCTCAGTTTGAGTTTGCCAACCATCTGTGTAACATACGTTACTGAACTTGGCTGCAGCGGTGATGTTGAATGTTTGCCTTGTTCGTACTAACAATAAATATAGATGGTATGTATATTGTTACATATTTACTTTAAACTATGGTTTTGCATTGGATATATAATACAGGTCTACTATGTAGAATAAGCAGCTCCAGCTCTGCACATCGTGTATGTATATGATTGTATTCATAATTATTGTAAGATATATTAATTTCAAAAGATGTGCTGCTAAAAGTTACTTGCGCCGCTTCTTTCCGTTCAGCTACAACACCTTACAAAGCGGTGGTAGAGTAAAACACGACGTTGTAAAAATGTACGTAGAATTGTACGAACGTGGAAATTGTACGAATGTGTCCAAACGCACTTCAAGGTACTTACAATAAAAAAGTTTGATTTGATTTGATAGGTATACTAGTGGCTCGTTACCCGTGGTCCCACCACAATGTCCCACCATACCAACTATTTATTAGAAGTTTATGTCTTTTAATATTTGATATTATAGAAATAGACCCCTTTTGAGTAGGTGTAATAAAAATAATCTAAATCTATCCTATAGAGCAGAAAACATACAGCAGGAATTTAATCTAAAAATGTAGTTTTAAATTAATCCAGATAATTCAGAATGTTTTGAGATTATCTGAACATTTTAAATCTAATCTAACGTTGTGAACCTAAAGGCATGTAAGTAAGTATGCTACAATCTGCCCTCTAGGATCCGGCTAACAGGGTTCTAGGACAGTGTGCAGATGAAGTAATAGAAGAACTTGGTAATAATAGGTATTATATTTTTAGGAACAGAACAACACAGAAAATAGTAAATGTAGAAAATAGGTAGTAATAGGAGTCAATTTTATAAAACAGAGAAACGACGTTCAGGACAAAATACAGAAAGGTGAAGACAATGAAATTAATGGAAGTTAGAAATGGAATGGGAATATGATTTGAATTTTGAAAATATAGATGAAGAAATGAAGATGCCAACACGAAATGAGGTGAGATAAACGCTAACAATGAGTTTGAAACTGATGGCAAGGAGGTTGATATGGACGATGAAGTCGACATCGTTACAAGTAGGTTACCTTCACTGTAGAGTCAAATCTATAATTTTGGTAATCTCAGTTAGACAAACTGTCCCTTGTTAGATAATATTATAATACGCGTAATTCAAAGTTAGTTAGTATATTTATAAGAAATCATAATAAAAGACGAGACAAAAAAGCAAGTGATCTCGTTTTAGCTACCCATTTCAACGATCAATCATAATATTCATAATACGTCACGTCGTACGTCAGTAATGCATAATAAGCATTTTGACGTATTACGATATGGTGAATGATGACGTGGCTTTTGAATTATGTGGTCCCAGAGTTGAGTGCACTGTCATATTTCCGCCAGTTATTATATTAAATAGTAGAAATGCAAAATCCTTTAATGATAAATATGACGGCTGACAGTCAGGATCATCAGGGTCATCAGGATTGCCACCGTTCATCGTGAGGTTAGGTCCGGTATGAAATAATAGGCATACAACGTTAGTCACACTTCGTTATCATGATTAACCTAAATGTAACTTCACAATAATCGAGGATGCACTTAATAATTAAAGATTATTTTTATTGAAACGCGGTGATCTCGTTACGGGGGTTTGGCCACGCTCTCCTTTCCGTCAAAAACACACTCTGCCGACCGGGACCAAAAACAACCACCACCTCCCACGCGTTTTCTTTTTTGTCAGTTCATAAAATAAGAGTTGCCACCCAAGCAAATCGGCATTGCTTGACGTTTCATTCGAATCAACTTCTATGATGTGACATCGATTCTGCTTCACATTTTAATCGAATAAAACCTTGCACGATGCGACAAATACATATAATAAAAGTATTTCTAATTCCTAGCAAAAGTAAGAACAAATATTTGACTAAGACTAGAGCGCAAAACTTGGGTATAGCTGAGAACAAGAATGTATGTTATATAGATTAAAAGCTTTAACTTGGAAGTATCTAAAACCAAAACATTAGCCTCTGATTCTGATAGTCCTGAGATATAAAGGTTGTAAAATTAAAAAGGTATCCACACGTCCTTCACTTACACGAGAGTTTACAACCAACCAACATTAAAAAAACTACATTCAATCACTTTTCAAGAAGCAAATGCAACGCCTGAACAAATTTGAACAGCAACGCATACCGCTAAGCCGATAACAGCCGGCTTTATCGTTCATACAAATGTATCAATACCCTACTCTTTCGTACTAATGTTGTTTCTTTATGATGTTTGGTTGTAAATTTTCGTGTTTTGAAATAAGAATAAGAATAGTTTATTTGTGCGGTAAGATTACAATGGAGTAGGAACTTAAGCATATGTTATATTAAACTTGGAAGAGACAAAATTTGGAAGAAAGAAAAAAAAGAACAATAATAAAGGTTAATATGGTGTAATAAGGTTTATGTGGTGGGAATGCTGTGTGTGCGTGTGTGTGTGTGTGTGTTTATGTGTGTTATTATTGTGTTACCTTTAAAAGTTTCCAAGACCACTAAGCCAAAATCATACCATTTTCTTTATAACGTGTTTTGTTTTTGAAGCAGTTTGCGAGTTACCAGATTGGACAGAAATAGAAATATCATTTATTTATAAATATGGGCAATGCTGATGTTACGTTGTGTTTCAGTACCACCATATTCTGCCCGAAAGCGTACAAAATTTTGTTCAATTTGCTACAGTCTGTCCTCTAGATGCCGGCTAGCAGGGTTCTATCAATCGACACTCTGAATTCTACGCTCTGCCGAAAAATCGGCGAGGTTCTGGAACTCTCTTGGACGTTCTGGAACGACGTACTGGGAAGGCACTTCTTTGCAGTTGCCTTCCTTCACAAGCTTCTTGTCTTCTTTAATAAAAAAAATTGTAACATCGAAAACCGTAGTTTCCTTGTTTCTTGTTTACAATATTAACACGAGGGCGCCACTGCTACATTGTACAGATGAAGTAATAGAAGAATTTGATGATAAATATTATATTTTAAGGAAAAGAACACAGAAACAGTAACACAGAAAATAGGTAGTAATAGGAAATAAAAGTGAACGGGAGACGTCCGTTCGAGACAAAATACAGAGAAAAAGTGAAATTAATGGAATAATGAAATTAAGAAATGGAATGGGAACATGATTTTGAATTTAAATGAAGATGCCAACACGAAATGAGATGAGATAAACGCTAACGATGAGGTTGAAGTTGATGGCAAGGAGGTTGATATGGACGATGAAGTCGACATCGTTACAATTTAATAAATCAATCAATCATAAATTATCATCAATAAAATAAAATAATGTAAGTGAAGGACTTGTGGTGGTCCCATTTTTATCAGATCTAGCTAAGAAAACTCTCGCCAAAATTATCTATTAAACGAAAAGCCAGGACCAAATCGGATCGGCGACCGCCACTCCTACGGCACCCGCCACGCCAACAGGCTCCGACCGCTCTCGCACTCCCTCGCGAACACCTCCAAAACCGTGCAGACTATGGTACCAGCAGTGTACGATAGATTGCCCGGTGATGTCACTGGTGCAATTGGCTTGTCAAGCAATCGTTTTACTCATATAACTATTTTCTAGAATTAAAATTAAATTAATCATCGCAATAGGTACCTATCTTTACAATAGGTACCTACTATTATAATATATTGTTTTTTTTTTTTTTTTTATTCATTATTCTCAATTTTTTTAATTGAAAATTATAATCTTTTTTATTATTGACATACATAACTATGTGTATGGTGTATTGAAAAATGATCTGTAATGACGTGTAACTCATGTTATCAATAAAGTATTGTATTGTATTGATCATCCGTTGTTAAGTTCAGATGCCACAGACAAACGTGTCAAACTTATAACACGCCCTCCCTCGATCGGTCGGGGGTTAAAAAATTTCAATTATCAGAATCTCTACAATATTCCGCGATATAATAAGCATTCTTTTACGGATTCATCTAATTTATTTTCTTTTAGGCTGTATCGAAACCAAAAGTTTAATATTAGCAATTTAATTATTATTTGTTCGTAAGTCTGAAGAGTGAATCATCTTTTTCTATTCCCATTTCGTAATTTCTTTGATGTGAAACCACAAATAGCAATACAGACTACTTCATTCCCAAGGGTCGTTAAGTGATGAACGTTGTGGTGTCGTAATATTCATAACGACACCGCGTACCTGCATTACGATACCGTCAACTCATTAAGTACAAAGTAAATTTATTAATAGTTTTATGAAATTTGATACAAAATTAGTATATTAGGAAAAAAAATTTCACGGAAAAAAATGCCGCGTATTTTTTAAAATAGCCGACGACACGTGACAACAACTTGGATCACGCACTGTTGTCAACTGAGTTTTGACGAGCTGTCATTGCTTGTTGGACGCTTCACAATAGTTTGTATTTTCAGTTATTTAAGTATTTCATGGTCGTAGAAAAAGTATTGTATGCAGCTCCACGTAATTATCCATTGTAAAACCCATTTTTTTATATTTTGATCATCGCTACGCTCGTATTAAAACTAATAACTCGTTTTAAAATGGCTGTAATTATGTGTCAGTTGCATAAAATACTATTATGTAGCAAACACCCACTCGATAATTAGACTTTTTCTTGAAATTAAAACTAAGGAAATTGCCACATACAAAAATGATTTCTTTTTAATTGTTTATTTTCTGTGAACTATTTTTTATTTTCTCTCAAAGGTGTTACAAAAAGTATCGTGTGTATTTCGTGCGCTAAGGGTAGCACCTCGTGTTTCACAGCCCTCGCCTAGCCTCGGGTTACGGGTTGCGACTGAATATTCGGGCGACAATGCGGCAGTGGCATTTTTGTACTGTAATGTACCTACGTTATAAAACTACCTTTATAGCCCCTTTACAGCTGCTAGAATCTTAATTTTAAAATTTAATTAGACAATGTACATAATTGTTTATATTTGCTAAATTTTTAAATGTAAAATCTGCTGGTCTGTTCGCTCCTGTCTAGTTAAGTTTATAATTAACATGAATTACGAGTATATTTAATTATAAACATAACTGGAGCAGCCAGATGGGCGGATGACATCACCAAAGTCACATCGCAGACCTGGATACGACTAGCACGGGATCGTATAGGGTGGCACAAAAGAGAGAGAGCATGACGTAAGCAGGAGTTCCTGGTGCTCTGATGGTTTTAATAAATTAGTATGAATATGTATAATACTATATATGAATATATACTATATGGATTTATTTAATATTTTTCCCAAAACCTAGTTATCTAGTACGAATGATGAGATGAGGTCGAAGATGGAGCACGAGAGCCTAGTATGTCTAAATTATTACCGAATAGACTATATATTTTCAATAAAAACGTACCTGCCAAATGGGGCAGTAAAAATGAGCAAGAATTTTTCAAATGGTTGTAAAAATAAGTAACTTTGAAGGAGAAAATAAACATTTACCTTTACTTAGAGGTATTAGGTCCGGATTTCGGTCGTCGGGCCCGTGAGGTGAATTCCTTTTCGGGAGCGTCCCTTTCTGACTTTTCGATGATGGTACTGTAACTGTGGACAAAAAAAATATATATTTTAATGTAATCACTTTGTGAGGAGCTCGTAGCCTAGTTGCGAGCACGGTCCGAAAGTGATCGTGCAGTAACCTGCAGCGACGACCAGCGACGTTGGCGCGGTCGGTACCTGGATGGGTGACCGCTTGTGGCATATTTCATCTGAGCTCCTCCGTGCCTCGGAGAGTACTTTAAGCAGTCGGTCCCGGTTGTTGTCGTTCGACAGCAGTCGTTAAGCCATGTCAGAGGCCTACGGGCGACCTGAACAACTCTGACAAATAGGTTGGCCACTTACCATACGATATGCGAGCAACTTTGTTCGTTTTCGAAAGATGGAAAATGTAGAAGAGTACCTAGTATATACAGAAATTCAGTATTTGACAAAAAACAATTATTCCATCAATCAACTTACATGGATATACTGAAGAAGGATCTAAAATTAGTTTTTCGATATCTCAACTAACATCAGAGATATTAATAATTTCAGTTAGTACTGGAGAGACGCTCTGTCCCTTTTTAGCAAAACAACTCCTTATATGTAGCAAGGATCAGCTTGTATGGCGCTATTACATGGTGACGTCATAATATAATATTGCCGTTTCTTTCTATCGTCTAATTTTTGTTTAATTAAATTCTGTTTTCACATTTGACCATCATTTTGTCTATTTCTTAATTTATAAGAAATGCTTTTAATATCTTACTTGGAAACTCCCGAAATGCGTGTTGATAAATATTTATGAATACTCGTATGTATACTGAAGACAGGACATACTCTTATTGCTTCATGACCATGAAGCATCAAAAGCATAAAAATGCCTAAATCGTTAATATACCCACTATTCGCTTTTTAGGCATTTTGACTCCAAATCAAACATTTCTTTATGCTCTATAAATTTCCTACCACCTTTATACTTATACCTAAATAACATTGATCTCTTTACCGTCGACCACCTAAAATTCTAGAGTAGTGTTGCAAGAAAACATAGTTTTTCGATAGCCTATCATACTACCACTCAATAATTTATAGTTCATAATTACCGCTCTTTCGATTATTCCCACTATCAAAGTCAATACTATCTATACTAACGAACTAAATACTGTCGATACTGTCGAACTCAAATACTATCAGTACTTTAGATACTATCGCTCCTACCGATAGTATTGTTTATTTTGGGCTATCGATCGTATTAAAAGCAGAGGACCTACACAGTACGCTATTTAACACTCGCTACCAGAAAAGACTTGCTCTGCCAAAATCAAAAGTAAGTCTACACAGTTCTGGACCGTTCGTTATGTCTATAAAAATATGTAACAAAATTTCACAAATCATCGACATTGAATTAAAAGACTCGATATTCAATAAAAGATTAAAGTGATATCTTCTTAACAAATATTCCTATTCAGTGCAGGACTTTTTTGATGATAAAACCAATACTTAACTATAAAATCAATTATGTATAACTTATAATGACATTTAATTTAATTTATCCCGTTAGCATTTATTACTATTATAATTTATTATAATCTCTTATTTTATATTGCGGTGCCCTACTCAGGGTTTCATGTATGATCATATAATATATATTTTTTAAGACCAATTGTTACACATGAAAAGCAATAAATGGTATGAGTATGAGTATTATCGACAGTGTTTGCAGATTGGGTTGACTAACAACTATCGGTTTTCAAATTATCGATAGTTTTGCAACGCTACTCTACAGTCTACAGTACTAATGCTCAAGCAATTCATTCCACACCACATTACAGCAATTTATCTTACGCGATAGCAACAAGAGTTTTCAAGACGTGCTCCATTCTTCAGCGAAGAGATTTTATTTCTGTCTCAACGCATCTGGCTCGGTTGAATGCAATTCTTGCTCTGGTTTCTCTAGTTTCTTTTGCTTGTCAGTCTTTTTATGGTTTTATTTTTAATGTCCATAGGAAATAGAGAGAGATCAATGTGGAAGTGGGAGGAGGGTTATTTGATTTTGACTGTTTTACCGTGGGTTGCAAGAAACGTCCTTAATATTAAGGTTTTCTTTGGTCTCGTGTCATCTCTATCTAGAACTATGGCGTGGAAAGGGATAGTATGTATTTTAAAGAAGACTTAACTTAACTTTAGACTTAACTTTAAGCCTGACAAAGTAATGACCCCTTTCATCATCATCATCATAAGGCCTGATACGTTATTGCAGAGGATTTAAGCAGCGTCGCGAAGGCCCCCCGAATGACCCATTTACACATTGAGCTAACCTATAATGCCTATAATGAATTAATAATTAAGTTTGTGCTTAATCAATAAATAAAAATCTAAACACGAAATAATGGCGTTTGGCATCACTTTTTTCGTGTTAATATTTTTGAGGGTTTTGTACTAAATTATTAGAGTTAAATTTTTTCTGATAGGTTCTAGGTGGGCGAGACAAATGTGTCATTCACCGAAATAATAACAAAAAATATTTTATAATATGCCTTTTGTATAAATGGACCGCAAAGTTAGCGCATCAAAAAATTGACAATTTTGTTTTTGTCATTTTGGTAGAACTTCAATATTTTTTTAATATGTCGTTATGTATCACATATGTGTATTTTATTTGTCTCCTATGATGTTAGTTAATCATACACCATGGTCAGATTCTGCAACTTTGCGTTATTTTCTATAATATTGTATGTGAAGCGTGACTGATGCCATATGGCATCTGTAGCCTCTTGCCGTGTCTTTTTGATATCAACTAATTTTATTATGATCCTTTGGAATATTATTACTAGTGTAGGGACGTATTACGTGGTGTATTATTTCAGCTGTATGACAGGAAAAAGGGAAGATCTTCCACCAGGCGGGGTGTTGTGCCTGGTGACCAGATGTCCGAATCCCCAGTACGAAGTCCCAGGAAAATTTCGATAGCGCGTTCTACACCGATGTAAGTAGGTATCGTAGTGGGGCGCGTCGTGCGTCGTCACACTAGTAACACATAAAGTGTGACCAGGAGTGCACTAGATAAGAACCCAACCCCCTCTCCTCCTCCCAGCCCAATTCCCCCCTCACGACTAGTATCCCTAGAAATAAAAGCTAATAAAAACAAAATGATACCGACCTCCAATTCAGCCACAAATACTATTGATCAATCTAGCAAAGTTTAATATCTAAATACTAATATTTGATACCATTTATTGTCTTGAAAGATCTTTCACTAATAGGCAAGAAATGCAAATACAAAAGGCCTAAGTAGGAAATAGTTTCCCGGGACGAAGAGAAAACAAAACTGTTAATTTACTCGTACCCTCGATCCACAATGTTTACGCCAGATCAGTTCGCTCATGCTAAATGGAAATAGTTTCGACGTAGGCGATTGTAATTGGAACCGTAATGAGATCGCATTGGAACGAAATTGCTGGAAAGTTCTGTTCTGTGTAGTTTTCTACGAACTGACTAACGATCGATTTTAGAATAAGCGCTGCGAAATATTGCAACTGAAACTATGAATTAAGCATTTTATACGAGAGCTGCTCCATTTAGTTTTCCAAGTTTCCATTTCCCTTTTAATCCAATCTACAGGGAGCAAATACGAGTGGTACCATACAATATGTAGTGGCGTTTTTCGTGTTCGTATTGGTGTGCGACCAATACATTTTTTTAATTGCACCTATCAACTTATATGGACATCCTGAAGAAGGATAATTTTTCGATATCTCAACTAACATTAGACATTTATAGTTTAAGTTAGTACTGTAGTATGCTCTGTCCCTTTTTAGCAAAACAGTCATTTCATGTAGCCAGAACCTGCTTTTATGGCGCTAGGGAACAGTGACGTTATAATTCTTATTGTCGTTTCTTTCTACCGTCTGATTTTTCATTTCCCTGCAGCTATTTTATCTTTCAACCAATTTTACTTCTGTTTTCACATTTGACCATCAATGTACGAGTATGTATTTTTCTTATTTTTTATGAAATGCATTTAATATTTGGTACTTGGAAAATAACCTATTTAATGGGAATGATGATGAGGCTGGGATGGTATGCCTTTGCCACCTATATTTCACATGCTATCTCAGTGTGCCGAATTCTTCACGATGTTAGATGGATATATTGACACTTATGGATAGATAGACACTTATTATGATTTAGCTGATAATTTATTGATAATTATTATTTTACTATGATTCATTAGTTAATTATTATTATGTTAAATTTCGAATACAATTTATATTGTAAACGAATAAATAAATTGAATAGATAGACACGTTATTGCATACAAGATACACAATTAGGAGAGAACAAGTTCAAATTGACGTACAAAGGCGACCATATCGCTCAGCGATCTCTTCCAAGTAACGGTCTTATTCTCCGTAGATAGAACTATCGGTTACAGGAGATTGTTTAATGAAGAACAGTATCTGTAGAACAAAACTTCTACAGACTGAGCAAAAAATGTTTTTACTGTCTTGTTTGACATACCTATTTGGAGAAAAACTTGGAAATTTAAATGACATAAAGTTACGTTAGACTCACTTCGTTCAATCGCTATTTTTAACTCTGTATTTTTAGAAATTTTTCAAGAATTCAAATGACATTGAAAGAATGAAACGAAAATAGCCGTACCTACTGTTAACGCCATATATCGTTATTTTTAAATTACACTATACACATTTGTACTTATCTTATATTCATATAATTATACCTGTTCCTTTACTACCTGTCACCTAAGAGACAAGACCGAAAGAATACGCGCATCGTGATGACGTCATCTGCCAATCAAAATTACTTATGTCGCAACGGTCACGCAAAACAAACGCTCATCGGAATTAATTAATTTCCACGCTAATTACTCTAATATTGTAACTGAACTATCGCCGCGAGTGCTCTACCCTTCAAACTTTGGTGGAAACCCGAAGAAACCAGCCGCCGGAGATCCAGGAGCTTCTCAAGTAAGTCTTGTCTCATCTCCTAGCTCTCTGCCGCAAATTTTTCCACCACCTACTAAGTTATTTTGTTAATATTAGCCTAAAGTTTTACCACAGAATATTTTTCCAGTCCTTTAGGAAACTATTACCTACTTATATATAAAAAAAGCCAATTCCATTGCTTGTATAAAGATTTTTGTGGCATTAAAGAGTAAGCCCGTGTTTGTCCATAATCTCATCTGATGCTAGTGTCGGTGAGCACACAACTCTATCTATGGGCGACGGTGACCATTTACCTTCAGGTGACGTACTGCCCTGAAAAAATCTTTAAGGACCAATTATACATTAACACAATACCCCGTGTATTAAGGTTAAGGATATCGTCTTTGAAATTATAAGAATATAAGAGTTCTTAATGTGCTTTTAAGATTATCTTATTTATCTTTGGATGGGGGCCGGGGATTCCAGCGACACTTCGACCCATGGGGATCTTTTGTGTTCAACCCTTTGTACCTATCCCTTGACCACATCACCGAATATGTTGTGCATGAGTAAGACTATGCGTCTTAGTGGGAAGGATTTGAATTCCCTTGGGTCCAGATAGGCAGAGCCTAGCAGACCCATCCTTTTTGCCGCGAAAGCGTCACATTCACATAGGAGATGTGAAACGGTCTCCAGTTGTTCACCACAGGCTCTGCAAGATGTGCTGTCAGTCAGCTTCATTTTGTGTATGTGAGCATTGGTGCTAAAGTGACCGGTGAAGGCACCGACCAGTAGACGCACTTGACGTCTATTCAGCCCCCAGATCTTGTTGTTCCAGCCTGTGACTTTGTCCCCAATGAATTTCTTAGAGTGTTCTAACCCCTTTAGGGTTAGCCACTCATGTTTGTATCTATCGGTACTGTACTTCTTTATGCTTTTAAGATTACTTGTCATATTTAAATTACCTATAAATTATTTTTTTCAAACAGGATATCCTAACAAAAAGCAATAATAAAACACGTTACCTTCATAGTCTCTGGATCTATGCCGCAGTCTCGTAGCAATAAGAGCAAGGCATAATATGAATGCTACTGTAATAGCTGCCCCTAACACTCCACCGACTGCCCAGTTCACCTCCCATGCTGCTTGCGCCTCTGTGTACAAAAAATTTTAATAAGTAAAGGTAGTAAAAATTTGAAGGTGGTAGATCCTGAAGTGCAGAATCCCCTGGGGAGGTTACCACCCTCTTACATATTTCTGCCGCAAAGTAGCTGTGCTTGCATTGCTGTTTCGTTTTGAAGAGTTAGAGAACTAGCGTAATTACAGGCATATGAGGCACTCCGCCTAACTCTTCAAGGTTAGCAGTGCATCTAAAATCCTCTGGTAATAATACAACGAGGTGAGAAGTCAATCGGCGACCGTGATCATTTATCATCAGATGACCCGTTTGTTCATCTGCTCGCCTTATACAATAAAAAATTACCCCAACAAACCTGCCAAGAAAGTTTTTTCACGTAGTTAATTTCACAGAATGATCACGATCTTCATTAATGAGCAATACGACTACGTAGAGGAAGGTAATCTGTAATCGATATTGCTTTAGTCGCAAAAAATATCCAATCTTTCATACCAATTAAAAGCCTAAAGAGAGAGAAGCAATGAGAGAAGATGAATTTACGGAGTTGGTATAGGTATCTACCTAATTTGAGGTTGTGCAAAACCACAAAAGTTGGACTAGTAGCGCCCTGTCCTCTGGAATGATGATGTGAGCACTGACAGCGAGCCGAGACTTATAGTTCCATACATTTGACATTTAAATACCCGACTAAAATGTAGGGGAAAATTCACCTAGCAGGCAACTAGCAGACGCGGTTTCCATATAAAACTTCTTTAGCGAGTAATTTACATAGAGTAAATTCTAGGCTAAAATCTTTGTGCAAAACCATTTACCTCTTCTGCACTATACTGCCGATAACCTATGAATAATTCTTCTATCGCCTAGGTTGCCTGGAAGAGATCGCTCTGAGCGATAAGGCCGCTTTTGTACACTTATTCTATGTTTCCTTTCCTATGTTGTTGATATCCCATCTGCTCGTACGAAGCGATTTGCTTCGTCGTTCATTATGCGAACGGCCAAGGAATGGAACAGCCTGTCGGCGTCTGTATTTCCCGAAACCTACAACCTTGGGATCTTCAAGGCCAGAGTGAATAGGCATTTACTGGACCCGCATGCTCCATCGTCGACCTCATCGTCGCTTACCATCAGGCGAGATCGAGATCAAATGCGGGTTTAGTAGTACATAAAAAAATTAATAAAATATGTAAATTTCTTGTGTCCAATAAAGTATTGATCTATCTATCTATCTATCTACCAATAACAAAAACAGATGTGTAATGATCTACATTAAATATGATATAATTGTCGTTTATGTAAAACAGGTTTTATTTTAATCCAGGTATTATCAACAGAACCATTTATTTTGAGTGAGGAGGTCATATTACAACCTTTGAATATTTCAAATAGATGCACGCAACCTTTATATTCATAATTCGTCTATTTCAATTCAGTAGATGATATTACATAAATCTGTAGTTAGAATACCTAATGAGGTTTCAGTTTCAAATTACGAATTTAATTAAATCAAAGTTAAATTACAGTCGCAGTACAGTCGGCAACTCTGTGATAATAACATTTACCTACGAACCAATTTTGAACTCTGTAGTTATTAGTGCATTAGTGTTATTTTAGTATTATTTTAATAAATTATTGTATTTATGTATATAACTAAATTATATTGTATATTTGTATAAGTATTGTATATTAGTATACTATGTAAGTATATTGTTATTTTAATATATAAATTTCATATAACTATAATATAACTTAGTACATTTCATATTATGGAATACTTTTATTACGGTATTCTGTATTGTATTTCTTCTATCAAATCTTAGCCTTTTGTCGGCGATTTTAAGGTCCACGGGTGGATTCGATTCAGCGACGCTTGCGCTGCAATCTCGCGCCATAACCTTTAAACCTACCCAAAACGTCAAAAATGTTTACACTTTTGACGTTTTGGGTAGGGTTGACCTGTGGTCAACTCATAGTTAATTTGAGCTCTAATTTGCGTTTTGAACATTATTTATTTATTTATTACAACGCAACGCAAATGCATACTTGTTACAGTAATTAATTAAAAATGTACATTATGTATGAAGTTATATGCGACATAATGGGGTCAACCTAGGGTTAACTGTACTAAAGTACATGACACGGGGTTCTAGACTTTGTTCAAAGGTTGTATATGTCTGGTTTGAATCTAAAAATCAAAGGTTGAACTCATATAATGGCGTTCAGCTCATAGAACAAAAGAGTAATCTGTGCTTTCAAGCGTTATTCCACTAACTTTGCGATTTATTCCAGTGTTTGGTTCGGACATGCAATTAGTTTTTATCTATTGAAAATGTGTCAGTTTTATATTCAGCGGAATTTTTAGATTTAATATGAAATAGTTTCATATTAAATCTAAAAAAATCACAATGTAGAATCAAAGGTTGAACACAGGGACATCGGCTATCAATACAACTTTGTTGCATTTGGTGTAGAGACCCTTGGTCCTTGGGACCCTGGAGCTTGGTCACTGTTCCGAGAGCTGTCCAAGCGTCTATTTGATGCGACGAGGGACCCAAGGGCTGGCGGCTATCTCGCCCAAAGGATCAGCATAGTGATCCAGCGGGGCAACGCCGCCAGTATCCTCGGTACCCTACCACACGGGCCTAATCTAAGAAATTTTATAAGTTACATTTAATTATATTTAATAATGTACTTATTAAATTATTATTTCTACATTTCTTTTCTATTGCTCTTCCTTCTGTAATTGTTTGTGTATACATAATTTTAAGTGATAAAAATTATAAAAAAGGAGAATCAAGTTATGGTGGTAGTTGGTAATTTATAACTAGCACCTTCCCATACGCATTGAAAATTACTGACGTAGAGCCATAGAGTCAGATAGGAATTTCCTAAGTTATTGGTTTCTTTATAATTGATTTGCACACACGTAAATTACAAAAGAAACAACAACAAGAAATTTGACGTACACAGGTAGAGCATATCTCTAAAACAGAGATTTCTTCCAGCTAGACCTTTAACATAGAGAAATTTAGTACGATAAGTAGACATATATACGTGTACAAATTATGTAAAACAAGAGGGGAAACAATGTAGAAAAATAAATATTCAATACTTAACACAAGAACAAAATTGTACATAAGCTAAACAAAATTTCTTTGTGAATAGCTTAAACGATCGTTGCTATCTATTCTGAACTTTTAGGAAAGCCCCGAATCGCTTTGTGTTTAAAAATCAAGTTCGTTGCCACCTTTTGAGTTCCTCATAATCCCTAAAACTTTATATTTTACATATCAATATATTTGTGCATAATATTTTTTTTATTTTTTCGTTTGTATTTAATTATATTGTATTTATGTATATAAGTAAACTATTTACGCCATTCGGGGTGGAGACCTTGGGGCCGTGGGGACCTGGAGCCCACTGCCTCTACGGGGAAATAGCCAAGCGCCTCGTAGAGACATCCCGGGACCAGAAGGCTGGCCTCTTCTTTGCTCAGCGTATGTCTCGCTATACAGCGGGGCAACGCCGCCAGCCTCCTCGGGACACTCCCTGCGGGGAGCGACCTGGGCCAGGTCTTTTACTTGTAAAATAGATAGGTATATTGTAATTTTAGCTTAAGCATTTATTTTAGTGTTATATTAGTATTATTTTATTTTGAATAAACACCCATTAAAGTCTTCAGTAAATTATATTGTATATTCATATTAGTACTGTATATTAGTATACTATGTAAGTATATTGTTATTTTAATATATAAATTTCACATATGGTTAAGTAAGTTTCTTTGTCATTTTTATTGCCACTGCACCGCCATAACATATCTACATGCCCAAAGGTCAGCTGGCAGAGAATGCCGCAAGGCATTAAGCTCACCTGTACACAAAAGTGTAAGAAAATAAAAAAACGTTTATATAGCAGAACTCGCTAACCGTAAATAATATTCTTACCTACTATTTAAAAAAGTTTGTTTTGATTTCTCTGTTTTTTTATGGATTTTGCCGCGTGCTAGTAATTGTATATGTAATGAAACTTGAGATTTGGCCAATCATCTTCACGACAAATTCCCCAACAGTTATTTGCGAGACTTTTGTCTGTTATCTCCTATGTCGGCACTACGTGCCGTGGTTACGTGAGAACTGGGACCCGATTCTACTAAAACAACGTTATTCGTACAACGATTTTCGTATACCACTATAAGTTATTGTCACGAACTGTTCGATCAACGTTAGGTTTCTGTCAAGCCAACGATCGATTGGTTCATTCATGCGTGTTTGCATAGTTTTCCTCTTCTTCTAAGTCAGATTACTCATTTCTGAGGGTCGTGATCTTTCTAAGGAATTAATCACATACAACGACTTTCTTAACGACATAGCCCGTATAGTATCGCAAAAGAAGTGGAAGTGGGCGGGCCATATTTGCCGTAGAGATGACGGTCGGTGGGGCAAGAAGGTCATGACATGGAAACAAAGGACTGGGACCAGGAGCGTAGGTCGACCACCAGCAAGATGGGCAGATGACATAAAAAGGTCTGCTGGAGGAAACTGGATTGCTAAAGCTCAAAATCGTAAAAAATGGCGTGCATTGGAGGAGACTTGCATCCAGCAGTGGGTGGACACCGGTTGAAGAGAGAACAACTTTCTTGGCAGATTTAACGGGGTGGTTTTGCCACACACATATTTCACACACTGGTTATCTCAGTGTGCAGTTTTTCTTTCACCGTCAGAGCAGTCGGTTATACCTAAATTTTTCGAAAAAACCGAAAAACTCATTGGTACATGACATTGCGTGGTTTCGAAACCGAACCTCCCACATGGGAGCCTCCCGCATGGTATTAGAAGAATACGTGTTGTTAAAGTTGGATCAATACGAAAACCTAATCTACGCTACGAACTAACCTAACGCTACTCTACGCTACTAACCTAAGCTACGACAAACGTTGTAAACAGTGGAATTGGGCTCCTGTGCGAGAAGTGGCGAACTATTGCGAACGTAGAACTTGGTAAGAAGTGAAAGACAACATGAGTGTGGTTAACGTTTACTTGCAGTTTTGCTCCGAAAGAATACTTCCAGATATTATGAACACTGCAAGAGGATTTAGGGAAGATATTGTGTTAAGTTTATTTTTAGGATGGTGCCCTTTCCATATTGGAACCTTAAGAACCTGATGATGATCAGGGAAAAGTAAGTGGTTCTCCACAATGGTAAATCGGGAGTTTTTTAACTTTTAATTTAGAGTATAACAAGCCCCTATAGTCCCAAAAGGGGGTGATCAGTTCAGTATCCATAACTGAACAGCTTTCGCTATGGGGCCAACTCTGAAATTGCGAAAAAGATCAGCTGTTCCATACAAAAGCTCAATCAATACCTACACGATAGAAATGTATGAAACAGCTGATTTTTTTTCGCGATTTCCTGTTGGCCCCATAGTGAAAGATCATCAGACATGGAAACTGAACACGTCCCTGTTGAGACTACAGTGGGTTTTTGTTGCACCTGTATGGATTAGAACAAAGGCTGTTATAGTTTCATGACTTTTCATAACCCTTACTTGGAGTGAGACGTTGTCACGTTAAAGGCCTTACCAGTTCTCGGCGATAATCTTGGAGCAGTCTCAACAGTGAACATGACATGCTCGGATCTCCCTCTAGCGTTGGCAGCGTACA
The DNA here is from genome assembly GCA_947369225.1 of Hofmannophila pseudospretella. NCBI lineage: Eukaryota > Metazoa > Arthropoda > Insecta > Lepidoptera > Oecophoridae > Hofmannophila > Hofmannophila pseudospretella. Next base: position 12,738,340 of record OX376316.1, read on the forward strand.
CCACAACTTTCAGTTGTCTCTTCGCTCCCAACCTTCGAAGGTTCCATAGAGCTTGTGCATTACTAGAGTTGACGACTAGTCCTTCATTCGCCCACACTTCTGCTATGTACACGCAGTGGAGACCACCTTCGTAACCTGGAATAAAAGTTGTGCATCAGTAGGGGAAACCATATACTTATTATATTGATTGACCATTTGGAAGAATCACAGTAAATTAAAAATTGAAAAACGTTTATTTAACAGTGTAAACACCAGAATACAGCAAGTACACAATACAAAAGTATACAATACATTCAGTACAAAAAATCCAGTGCGGTACAGTGCCATAAAAAGGGCACACCAGCTCAGCATAATGCTGAGGCAAGCCACAGCGCTAATTTTCAGCTGGCCCCTCAGTGACTACACGGACGAAGAAAGCAACAGTATGTGCGTGTTGTGATGTATGAATGTGTATGTTTGTATGAATGAGGATAGGAATGCAGACGAGCAAACGGGCCACCTGGTGGTAAGTGGTCACCGTCGCCTATAGACACCTCACCTCAATGTGTTGATATTAGAGGGTTTTCAATGCGCTGCTAACCTTGAGAAAAGATAGAGTGCCTCAAGTGACGGTAATTAAGCTGGCTCTCTTACCGTTCAAACCGAAATACAACAATGCAAGCATTGCTGCTTTGCGGCAAAAATAGTTAAGAGGGTGGTACCTCCCCAGGAAATCCTGAACATCACTATCTACCACCATACGAGTAGTTTCCCTATTTTCGTTTAAGAAATATTAAAATTTCATATACGAGTAGTACCTAGTTAGAAGTATTTATACAATGCAATTAGATATAAAGTGAAGGTACAACTTCTCTAATTACTTCAAATATCGAAAATGGTTTCAAGTTGATAATTAACGGACTACTCGCAGGCCATCAAACAATAACTTTTAAGGAGCCTTCATTAAGACGTCAACGGCTTGTAATTGATAGATTAGGTAGATAATAAACTTTGGTGAGAATTAAGAGTTACTGAATAAAGCTTTATAGCTTATGCTTATGCTTTTTAGCTTTTTTTCCCACCACCCCTTATATACCTTTATTATTGTTCTTTTTTATTATTATTTTGTCAGTTTTATATTTTCCCATGTCCTGTTACATGTTCATTTGCACTGGTCACAGAAGAGATCTGTCCTCAGAGATACAGGAACTTCATAGTTCGGAGGTCAGCGTTTATTGTAACTATGTAGTTGCCCACTAATTTTTTTAGTTTAATATAACCTATGCTTAAGTTCCTACTGGTGTATGGACTATGAATACTTTGTCATATTACCGCACAAATAAACTTATTCTTATTCTTTCTTAAAATTATATCTTACTGCCTGTTGCATGAACTCTTTACTTACACTTCTAGCTTAATTTAAAATGCTTTTTTTTTTCTTGTATAAGGAGAGCAGACGAGCAAATCTGCCACCTGGTGGAAAGAGGTCACCGTCGTCGCTCATGGATATCTCACTTCACAATAAAATGGGGTACCTCACGTGCCATTAGTTACGCTTGAGGAGCTCGTAGCCTAAATGCGAGCACGGTCCGAAAGTGAGCGTGCGGGTTAAGCGACGTTGGCGCGGTCGGTACCTGGATGGGTGACCGCTAGTGGCATATTTCATTTGAGCTCCTCCGTGCCTCGGAAAGCACGTTAAGCAGTCGGTCCCGGTTGTTGTCGTTCGACAGCAGTCGTTGAGCCATGTCAGAGGCCTACGGATAGCCTGAACAACTCTGACAAATAGGTTGGCCACTAACCATACGATAAGCAAGCAGTTACGCTGGCGCTCTTGTGTTTCAAACCGGACTACAGCAATGCAGTTGTTGCTGCTTTACGGCAAAAATAAGTAAAAGCGTAGTAACTTTCCAGGCTGATTTTGCACAGAGTCATACGCCTTCTTTTGTTTTCTAAAGCTAAGACTTACAAATGGATACGTCAGGCCGCTTCATACAATCGACGATTAATCTAGTGGCATTTCTTTCTATAGCTGTGGCGTTGAAAGAGATAGAGTAAGTTTTAATCAAGATTGATTCCTCAAGTCGCCTATAGAATAAATTAACGTTTGCGCGATTGTTGATGTAATTAAATTAGAAATAATGGTAAAATAAATGGATATTGAAGTAAGCGAAAAATCAAAATATTATGCCAGTCATAATCAGTGAAATGGCAAAGAAAAAGACATAAATCACCAGGACCAGCATATGAAACCTCCACAGCGTTAATAAGAATTTACCTATACGCCTTTAAATTCATAGAAATCAAAAATATATATCGTGTTATTATTCCTGTAGTTTTTACTTTTCCTGTTTTTGTGTACAATAAAGTGTTTCTATCTATCTATCTATCTATCTATATATTTTAAAATTATAAAATTTAAAACAATTACTACTATTATTATTATTATTTATTTATTTAAGTCAGACAATAGTCCATAGGTAGGTAGGTATATAGGTTAGTATATTATATTACTTAAAGCTATGTTAGTAAAAAATAATAATATAGAAATATTACCAAGCCCATGGTACCGACCCCAAAGCACTGGACGACTACTTCGCATTGACATGAAGGTATATCCAGTGCCTCAGGATCGGGGAGTGAGGGGACTCGACAAACGTCAACAGGATGCTGCTGGGACTGCTATTTACTCGGTGCATCAGGGAAGCAACCCTTTTTACGTAAAATTGCGTGAAAGCCATCCACGCGGGCTTCTGCAAACATCCCCGATGCACTACAGTATTTCGGCAGCCCCATCAGCATCCTGAAGGCGTTATTATATTGGATCCTCGGGGCATTGAAAGCCTTTTTGGTATAATTAACCCACAGACTGCACGTGTAAAAAGTCTGACAATATGCCTTAAAAAGGGTCTTTTTGACTTCTGTCGTACAACGTGCAAATCTGCGGGCCAACTATTCAAATAGAAAATTAGACATCATTAAGCTAGTGAGATAGTAAAACCTAAGTTTAGTCCGGTAAAACGAAAAGTTCCTTTTTGCTTCGGTGCTTTTCTCGCCTTAGGCTAAACGTTAGTTGAATGAAACTCATTTCCAATTAATTCTATTTTAATTGCGGGTACTCTCTGAGGAATGAGAGTGACATGACCTTCACAAATTACTCCAGTCAAATAAAAACCGCATAAAACTTAGACTTAATTTGTAAACTAGTAGATTAGTTGCCATTGACGTTAACATAAAGTACACCGCAGAGCAAGTATGGAATAAAATGCCGGTGAAAAAATATATGTTACGTGTTTTGATGCATATAAAAAAAGGTCAGCTGGCAGAGAATGCCGCAAGGCATTAAGCTCACCTGTACACAAAAGTGTAAAAGAATAAATAAACAAAATACTACAAAAGTAAAAACTTTTTTAATCTATAAGGGAAATCTACAGCTGTTAACAATTATGAAAACTTAAAGAAGGCCAATTACAGATTTCCTTGTTTATACTTGACTTGTATATCTATAGAACGCGGTTAACTTTAGAATAAAAATATAGAATTAACATGAATATTTCATACATGTTTACTACGATTATTAACTTGTTATAGGTAAGTACTTGCTAGAACTTGTATGAAAACTGATTTCAGGTGAATATTCACTTATCATTTATTTTCTCGAAAACTAAACAGAAAGTTTTTACTTTTGTAGTATTTTGTTATATGCACCAAAACACGTTACATATATATTTTTTTTAAATGTTCACCAGCTTTTTTTCCATACTTGCTCTGAGGTGTACTTTCTATGGGATCGGTTTTTTTTTAGCCATCTTTATATTATAACGCAAATTATATAAAAGTGTGGTACCCTCCATTATTAGCTCAATCGGGTTTAATAGAAAACATGAATAACCACCGCAGGGTTAATAATTAATCAATAACCTACGACTAATTAATCAATTGACTTTTTCCAATTAATTTTATTTAATTAATTCCAATTGATATTCATAATATTGCCGTAAGGCACGCTAATTGTGAGCGGTACGGATTTTAGTTTATTCTATAATAATTATGAATCATTTGCGGTTCTATTATGAGTAATAATAGAGCGTCGGTGGGCTAGTGGCTAGGACGTCGGGCTCCCATACGGAAGGTCCGGGTTTGAAACCATGCAATGCTGAATGCCATATACCAATGAGTTTTTCGGGTTTTTTTGAAGACTTACGTACATTTTGCGACTGCTCTAACGGTGAAGGAAAACGTCGTGAGGAAACCTGCATATCTGAGGAAATGAAAAGTTTCCGAAGGTATGTGAAATCCACCAATCAGCATTGGGCCCGCTCGGTCGATCATGTCCCGTACCCATGGAACATGAATAGGGTTTGATGATGATTATGGGTAATAAGTAGTACTCAAAGAAATTTTATATTTTGTCGTTTGTGGACGGTTTTATTACCACCACAAGAGTCATTCCATATTTAAGTTAAGTCTATAGCAACGGTACTCCATGCTTATTGCGTACTGTAAAGTAATTATGGTTGCGAAAAGAAAAATAATTAAACAATAAATGAAATGTAACTTATGCATGTGAAATTTTGAACTTACTCTAGAAATTGTAAAAAAAGTAACTCTTTTAAGTAATGAAATGTAATCGAGTAATTTTATCGTGTTATGTATATGTCACGGTGCCGAAACATGGACGCTCACTAAAGAAGCTGTGCACAAAATAAGGGTCGCACAAAGGCCCATGGAGCGTGCCATGTTAGGAATCACCCCAATGGACAAGATCCGCAGCACAGCGATCCGACAGCGAACTAAAGTTCTAGACGTGGGAAAGCGGGTTACGACGCTAAAGTGGCGCTGGGCGGGACACTTGGTTAGACGTGGTGACGGCCGGTGGACCAGAGCCCTCACTGAGTGGTGGCCAAGGTCAGGGAAAAGAGGAGTAGGTCGTCCAGCAGCTAGATGGGCGGATGACATCACCAAAGTCTCATCGAAGACCCATCAAGATGCGGCTTGCACAGGATCGTATAGGATAGCACAAAAGAGAGGAGGCTTATACCCTGCAGTGGGACGACATGGGCTGATGATGATGATGTATATGTGTGCAAACAGATTTTAATTCATTTAAACTACTGTAAGGGCTCAAGATTAGCAGCACATCGATAATCTAATAACGCTATAGTGAGGTGAGATGTCTATGGGCGACGACTGTGACTTACTAATACATAATAAAAAAAACAAGTTTCATTACCTGCCAGACACAGCAGATCCAAAGAGTCATCAGTCAGGTTGTACACAGTACAATTTGTGGGAGGATCTGGTCGTGTCGCCGGCAGCAGCGTGTACACACAAGGCGACGTTTGTTGCCCCGCGAGGTTTGTCGCCCGACACGACAACGTGCCGTAATCAACGTCCGACACCGGCGTGTAGGTGAGTACTGACCGACCCTCCTTCGCTTCGACTACGAATCGGTCCTGTGGAAAAAAAGAAGATATTTTTAAAAAAAAAATCGCACGCTAAAACCTGACTGTTTTTTTTTCTTTTATGGATTTGAAAAACTCACATATTTACAGTTTCATATCACCAAAGCATATGTGAACTCAATTATATACCTAACACAACTATATGTCTATATTATACAAATATATTAACATATTCTTATAAATACTGCCAATTTTATCATTAAATGAATCGAGTTTCGGGCACTGAGTAACAAAACCATTAATCAATCTGAGCGCTGGCCGCGTAGGCGCATAGAACGCTGTGTCCGTGCGCACCATGGGCGTCGCGAGGAGTCGCGGCTTGCGCAGCCTGATGCCGCCCGGCACAGCGAGCGCGCAGCGAGCAAGGGTCGACGGATTGTGCAGTTTATTATTGAACAGCAGATAATAATGTATGAGAAGTTGATATTACAGACTAGAGAAGTTTGTGACAAAGACAGGCTACCTATATACTGTAGACACAGCAAAAGCAAAGGTAAAGGGCAAAGGAAATAGAGCCTCTGAGCTCATTTGTTAGGACTTCGAATCAAGTACTTAAGTATGCCTAAGCATTTTGTAAACAATGTATTGCTCCAGAAATACTATAATTATTTAAAACTTATTTATCTTATAGAGATCTCTCTTATCTTACCTATCTTATCTTATGACAGGGGGCCAGGGACAACCCCAGCGGCACTTCGACCCTCAGGGATCTTTTGTGCTCACCCCTTACTTTAGTCTCCTTCCTGTTCCTTAAAGATGCTTTGCATTAAGGACACTATACAGCTTATTCCTGTAAGGAGCCTATAGTCCTCTGGTTTCGGGTAGACCCCCAGAAGACTCCTACGCTTTCCAGCCAACGAGTCACATTCACACAGCAAGTGTTCCACTGACTCAACGGTGTCACCACAGGCTCTACAGGTGGGATTGTCTGCCAGTCTCATCTTGTGTAGGCTCTTAGAGCCAAAATGGCCTGTGAACGCCCATATAATGAGACAGGTGAGACTCCTGTTATGGTTGTAAATTTTTCTACACCCAGTCGTGCCACAATTTCCAATGAACCTCTTAGTGTTTTAAGTTGGTCGTTTTTGACCACTCCACCATATGCAGGTCCTTGGCTTTAGCCTTAATGGCTTTATTTATACCTAGATACCTACCTACCTAGATAGTCCCAAAAAAATCATTAATAAATAATAAATAAATAAATTATTTATTCAGGCACGTGTCCCAATAGGTACAATTTTACAATTGTATTAATATAAGACAGTAATTAATTTAAATTACTTATACTAAATTATCAATATTAAAATATGAAATTAATATAAATTAAATTGCATTATTAAATTAAATTAGATGAGGTTAAATTTATACAAAATAAATAGAATAATTGGTCCCTTAATACGTAATTAGCAACATTCAGATCATTTACTAAGAAAATTAAGTACATGTACCTATAATGTATTAAATCATTCATTCTAAAACAAGATTCTGGATCCACCCCAAACAGATAATTCTCGATTTGTACCAAAAACAAAACGAACAACAAAAACAAACCCATTTCATTTTTATTCTGTAACAATTTAGCGTTGTGTTACAGAAGGGGACCCTGAAAGGGACTGTAACGTGTGAAAATATTAAATGTAAGCTTTGGCGGAGGTCGCCAATAGCGGTCGGAAGGTTGACAAGCTGTCAAATCGGTCTACTCGATCAATCACAAGCGAGATCAGCCGGAAATGCGGTGGATAATATAGGTACATACTTATAGACCAAGGATTTTGAAATTCACCCTATGTAGAGAAGTTTAGAGCTCGCTAGAGAAGTTTTATATGGAAACCGCGTTTGCCAGTTGGCGCAAGCGCTGTTAGAAATTTCCCATATATTAGTCGGTTATTGAAATGTCAAATGTATGAAAATATATAAGCCCTATGGGGCAAACCCGTTGCTCACTGTCAGTGCTCTCTTCATTATTCTATAGGGAGGGCGCTAGTAGTCCGATATCTGTGGTATAGCCGCAAAAGCCGCTAGTATAAGAGTTTTGGAACGGAAATGACCAGAAAACAGATATTTTTTATTGTACGTGGGGCGGTACAAAAATTGTTAGTCAACGGCTTGTTATCAACCTCATTATTTTATTTCTATTATCTCTTGAAGGCAAATTTTATTACAAACTCCTTGGCCAAAAATCACTGGCTGGCGAACTTTAGTTATTTTTTAATTAATTGTTAAAAACATGCCTGTCACTTTTCAATCGCTACGATGGATGTAACGCGGGAAGCATTTCGTGCTATGATCTATTATACGAGTATTATGATTTTAAACGAGGGTTAACATATCTGGACCTCAGAAGCATTAAACTGTATGCCATAGCCAATTTTACGAATGAGACAATTCTGTATAAAAATTGGTCATGTTTGAACTTTGAATAGGTAAGTATAAAACTGGTAAACGAATTCTTAAAGTTTTTAAATTATTTATTAAAAAAACTTCTGGTTATAATTTGTCACAATACCTAAGAAACCGAAAATGGTAGAAAGGCATTTACAGTATTATGCTTCTGAGGTCCAGATATAAGGAATCACATGAAAATTTAATCAGTGATTTTGGGGAATTGGCTCCATCACTTGCCACCATCACCTATCGGTTTCGTGAGTTTAAGCGTGGTCGGAGCGACCTGAAAGATGACCTTAGACTGGGGTGACCACCAATGGCAGACACTCAAGAAAACGTCATCAGGGTGGAGTGGCTAATAAGATTCAGGATGAACTGAAGATTGGATCGTTTAAAAATCACTGCAGTGTGCTTTCAATACGATTTTCTCTCAATATCATCTTCACTTTCACAGACCATCCTTTGTAGAAATCCCAAATCTTTCTTTACAAACGAATAGGCGTTTCAGATCTGGGGATACATATTAAATTACTAGCTGTCAGCCAGTGAGCATTTTGCTTGATCACGGGTCTAGAACTGTTTTCTCCGATCTGGCTGAATTACAGACTAGACCTGTATTTGACCCTGAGGTAGGTTTAGCCTTGCAAAATTTGATGAAATTGTGTTGACTTTAAAATGAGTTAGAAGTATTAAAACCAGATAAACGATCTTTGTCGTCCCCGTTTTAGACACCAATCTGGAACTTATTCTAATACTTTTTCGGACAAGTCAGTAAAAAGTTAATTTCCAACGAATTTTTGGGACCAATCCGGATAAATTTCGTTGTTTATAGGTACTAGATAATGTACGCAGTAAAATTATTATTAGTTCCAAAACATACAAGCTTTGATTCATGTTAGTTCCCAACATTAAAGACGATAAATTCTGTAGCAGTAAGTAATTAGTAATTAAACTCAAAGTTCGATTTATCGAATAACTAATGATAAGCGTAGGTGGATGCTTATTGGCAAAATTCGTATCTTCAAAATTGCCATAAACCGAAGAGAAAGAAAGAACCTTAATTAGTTTTTAAGGGTTCGGCCCTTAATCGGAAATTCCCAAAAAGTAAGTTATATACCCAAACCTTTTACAACCATGACTGACTCGACACTGGCAAAATTCGTATCTTCAAAATTGCCATAAACCGAAAAGAAAGAAAGAACCTTAATTAGTTTTTAAGGGTTCGGCCCTTAATCTGAAAATTCCCAAAATGTAATTTATATACCCAAACCTTTTCAAACAATCAGTATTCCGGCTTCAAATATGTACAAAAGACAAGATAGACATATTTAAATCCAATGTGTAAAACGGATATTGTCTACGTGTTTCCCAGTATCGCAGCAAAGCAAATAATACGAACGCTCAAACGATTATTGGGTATCCAACAAAGATTCTGGTGAAGTATTTTAACCCTTAACTTCAGTTATCAGGGTCCATTACAGCGACGAGGTGAATTTGGGATGGGTTGGGGCTTGACCCGTTAAGGATCAACATGCCTTTGTATGTAGGTACCAAAGGGTTTTGATTGTTCCGTACATGTAAGTACATTTATTTGTAGGTAGAGGGTTGCATGTAGAAATGTTGAAAGTATTTCGATACAAAACCTTCAACTTGATGAACTCAGATAGACATTCCATTTGAAAGGATTACATCTACATCATTTATAGTCATAATAACCTTCATGTTATGTGGATTTATTCAATCTGAATGTGTACATACAGTGACATACAAATACATAAACTCACGTCTACAACACAAAATATATGGATATTTTGTATCCATAATCTCCAAGGGGGTAGAAAGAGGAACCACCGATAGGTAGTAATTAATGTCTATTCCACATAACCTGTAGTGATTGCCTGATTTCTGGACGAAGGAATACTAAATATATAGCATGGCCAATTGTTAAACGTTCATCAATGTATACCAAATGTCGAGAAGCAATTATCAAAACAAATTGACATTTTTTCGTTGTGATCTACGCTTTTGTTTTCTGGGCCGTCCTAAACTGAATATTCTGAATTAACTATTATTGTATGAACTACTAAGATACTATATTTCTTACTAAGAAATATAGTGTCTTAGTAGTAAATACAATCAAATACAAAGAAGGCCGTACAGCAATTATTTCTATCAATTGAATTATTAGGATGTCCTGGAAGAGAACTGGGTAGCTGTTACCATTCTCAAAACGATCATGAGATGGCGTACTAAACAGAGACAGCCCTATACCAACGCGATAGCATTGTCTCCGTTTAGCACCCCATTATATCGTTTTGAGAACGAACGGTACTAGCTATACCCTGAATAATAATACAGATAGAAAAGAAATGAATAATAATACATGGTGTTCCTTTGTTTCTACTTACAGGGTCAACCTTTATAGAGCCAGCGGAGTTGTTAAGGGTCCACTCGAAGGTGTCAGGGGGAGGGAAGGCGTCCACTGCGCATTCCACACTGGAGGGCTCTTGAAGGGCTGCACCGATAAGTTTTATTTCCCTCTTCCGGCATATGGGCTTGTCTGTGAGGAAGGAAAACATTTCTTTAGGATACTCTTTGTTATCTGACGATTAATTAACCGAATTAGTCGGTTCGTTTCCTGTTTTTGTGTGTTAGTCGTCAATTTGGTTCATTTGTGTGCTATTTCTACATTCAGTTGATATGAAATTGTATCACAGGCTCGAATTCTAGAGAATATTTTTGTGTTTTCTTAAAAGCTTAGTTTCGTTTTATAAATTGGTAGGAAATCGGCGATAAAATCTACAAATTAACAATCGCATGTTATTTTACTCCCGTTATTATTAACACAGGTGTTACAAAATATTAAAATCATTTCTCGTCGATACTTTATTTTACTTAAATATCTTTCAATCATGTCAGTTCGAACGAAATATATATTACAGCAATTTCACGATAAAAAACGTCACTGAAAAATCAGTTCGGCAAAATAATTAATGACTACGGTAAAATGAGGCCAAATTGGAAGCAGATCAAAGTGATTCGATACAGCCAATACCTTTTGTAATAAAGAAATTAATTTCTTTAATGTCTGACTGATATATATGTATATGAGAGTAATATATTTGATAACTTATAGGTGTATAGCTACTACGGCCACAATTTTTTTAAATTATTTATATAGAAATTTTTACCTGTCCACATTAATAGCACTGTGTTGATCAAAGACATATTTTGTTTTATGAGAATTATCTTGAATACATATCTTAGATATTACACAATAAACATACTGAAAATAAAATAAAAGTAAAATAAATAAATAAAAATTAAAAAAATTATTGATGCAGCTATCTGCATAAATATTTTTTTTATTTTTATGGAATCTGAGAAAATCTTTATCTTTCACATTTTCTCAGATTTCCCTGGGATACCCTGTGTTGTGGGGGCCAGTCTCTTCCGATATATCTAAATTATGATGACATAATAAGGTTATGCAAATAATTAAATAATTAAGTATGCGTGTATGTAAGAGCGTCGGTGGCACAGTGGCTAGGAAGATCCCTTCAGTCCTAACTCACTGTTTTTTGTTTGTTTATGACTGAATTCCTAATTTTTGATACTGGTCGAGTATCGGTAAATAATTGTGTGTGACGTGTAAGGAGATGAGCCAACACTACAGACGAACCAAACGACATTGTTGCTCTCTATAGCTATAAGTTGGAAAGGGTCAAGTTGAAAACCAGCGTCGCTAGATGTATAGGTATCTATGCATCTGGCGACACTCAGCTGAACTTGGCCCTTTTAATAGATCATATCATATGATTATATCACATGTCAGAATGTAAAATATGGTCAATTTATAATCCGACTCATTTTGTCATATTTTGTACATATTTTTTACAGATATTTTTTAATTATGGTCTATTAATAAAGGCTTTTCTATTCTATTTTATACTATTCAAGGACGCCGGACTCCCATGCGGGAGGTTCGGGTTCGAAACCATGCAATGTCATGTACCAATGAGTTTTTCGGTTTTTTCGAAAGACTTACGTACATTTACCAACTGCTCTGACGGTGAAGGAAAACATCGTGAGGAAACCTGCACACTGAGATAACCAGTGTGTGAAATGGGGAAGGCAATGGCAAACCACCCCGTTAAATCTGCCACGAGAGTCGTTCTATGTGATTAATTCCTTAGAATGATCACGACCCCCAGCAATGAGGAACACGGCTTAGAAGAGAAGAAGAGAGTATGTGAGAGGGTGTGTAAGAGGGGTGTGTACGTGAATATAAATTATGAAATACTTATGTTGTTAAGGACTTCTGTGAAATTAAATATGTATCATTTAACAGCAATATCAATTTCACTCAAAAGAATATGAATTGAATTCCACTTTAATAGTTTCGATTGTTATCTCGCAAATGGGAAATGCATTAAAATCTGACCAATATCATAAATTATTCTGGTTGATATTTAAAACGATTCCGATTGAGTCACTTTATGTTTATTCAGATACAACCTTTTGTTTCGCATGCGATTGGCTCTAGAGCGAAATATTAACTGACAACTAGAACGGCTGCGGATTTTTGCTGGTGATCGACCACGGTTATTTTGCACTGCAGTAAAAAGCGTTTTTATTATTGGTTCAATGGAGAAGAACTATACTAGCAAGTAATTACAATACCGTGAGAAACGTTTTCACTAACTATTTGTATTCATTTTCATATAAAATTACATAATAGAGATTTGACCACATAATCGTGTTGTGTAGTAATCCCGCGACCAGCGCTCCATCTACCACATTAGGCGAGACCTGAAAACCAGCGTGTCGCTGAGGTCTCGACCTTTTCATTAGACACATAGGGCAATACATGTTATAGATATATTTTGTTAAGAATTAGAATATAATAACTGTGTTGTATTACTTTGATGTGTGAATGAATAAATACTCTTTTATTTTATTATTTATTTATTATTATTATTTGCAAGAATGGGTGTTTACATATTAGACGATAATGACACCGATAACCATGAAGGTAAGAACGCCCGAGACGCCTAGGGGGAGTTTTTTTTTTCATCCATACCTATAACTAACATTACGACAACATATAGACGCTTTCAGACTATGTCGTCCACGACACCATACCGGTGTCGTGTCGGTGTCGTTATCGTCTAACACTCTAATGTAAAAACGCCCAATAGAGGATTTGTCAAATCGGTTAACAACAAACCGCTAATGAACAATATTTTTTTTCAAAATTCTACGATATTATTTTCGACTCGTCCCAAAAAACTACCCCAATAAAACTCAAAGTTTTAACTAAAAATGTACTCCGGATTGGTGCCATAAAAGAGGACGCGAAATGAATCTAAGTTTTAATAATTCCGAGTATTTAAACTTGGAGCGAGAGCTCCTTGAGGCTCGCTCGCGTGATAATGATCCAACTAGCCTTGAAACTAGACAATGTTACTGGAGCAGAACCTTTCTCAGTTTCACAGACATGTTATGTCAGCGTCACATCCGGTCGCAAAATGAATAATGAAATTTTCGGCAAGCTGCCGCACTCTGGCCAAATGGAGTTAACTGGTCAGGGGATGTTCTGAACATTGACAGAGCTAGAATAGTTATATGCAAGATTCAAGGAGTTTCGTTCTACACTTTGACGTAGACAGGGTGAGAGCAATTTGAAAAAGATTGAAGTAGTTAGATTTTGGGACCAAATTGTATCATGCATTACTCTAGAAAGTGAAGCAATGACCGAAAGAGGGAATATATAAGTTTGACGCGTATATTGTTCTATATGTTTGTTTGTTTGTCTGTGGCATCATTCTCCAACAAAACATGATCCGATTTTAACACCGTTTTCTTTATTTAACTGTGAATTTGGTCAACTGTTCTAAGCCATCGGTGCGGTCAGTACCAGGATGGCCGATAGGATATTTCATCTGAGCTCCGCACGTTAAGCAGTTGGTCCCGGTTGTTGTCGTTTTTCAGCAGTCGTTAAGCCATGTCAGAGGCCTACGGGCGGCCTGAACAACTCTGACAAATAGGTTGGCCACTAACAAGCAAGCAAGTCATGTCTGATCAAAATTGGTTCCGCGTAGTGTCCAAGAACTAAATAATATTTCATGTTAGTAATCTCTAGATCGATTTACAATGACAGCTTTCCTATAGTCATACAAAGACGACCGTTTAGCGGTTTATATCATGACCACATTTCTTAACACTAATTCAAAATGTTGGTAAGTACCTTACATTAAAATTACACAAACATCATACATCTAGAGCCTTGAGGATCTGATAATGACCAGAAAGATAATAAGAGGACCTTAATGACAATAAGTCTGGGGTTTCGTAAAGTTTTAATTTAAAGATACTCATGTTTTAAAATTATAGCATAAACTTACAAACAACTTGCATATGCAAAGGCGATGCCTTCCCATCACCTTCCACGTTGGATGCTGTACACGTATACTTTCCAGCTTGATGTCTTGACACGTTTCTAAAGGCCAAATTGGTGTTGCCCGTGAGTATGACTCCTCCAGAAGGATTGTGTTGCAACACTATACCCTGTCGGCAAAAAGAAGATGAATAAAGAACTTATATTACATACCTACACACATTCCGACTTTTATTATAGTAAATTTCTGAGCATGAGCCTCCTCCATTCCTTTTCTGGCAGCCCTGTGTTTTCGCCATCCAGTTCCGGTCAAAGGTTTCTTATGAAAATTACATTATTATGTAAAGTTTAAGTGAGATAAACGGAGCACAAAAATAAATTTCGTACGAAAATGGTTACTATAAATTACAAGCTAATTGTTTTTAAATAAGATTACCGCCTTTAATCCCGGTATCCCTTTTTAACACAACCAAAATCACGGCCTACGCTTTATAAAAATTAACTGATTTCTCTAAATTCGTTTTATAAGCTTGCAGTTTGGAACGACTTTAAACCTAAGATTCTTACCGACACTTTGTTTATTCTGGACTCGTGCCAAAAATCCGTACCTGCCCAAATCTATGAAATTCAACTCATCTAGGTAATTCAGGGTTATATGGCCTTATTTCTTTTGGGCAAGAATTTCACATAGTTTTCAGGTAGTTAAATAAAAAGTGTGAATTGCTAATATACCTTTTATTAATCAACTTTAATTATACATACTTTGGTCTCGTTTAAATAATTAGAATTCCTATTAAAAATAAAAACAAAAAACATAGCGACTGGCCATCTCATCGGACATATACGTTTGAGATGGCCATTAAGTGTCGTGTAAGATGACCATATTATTTTTGGGTTCTTTTCCCCTTTCCTTTTCTCTTTCCTTGGTTTTCTTTATTTTCGTCAAGTTTTTTCTTCTGTTTTCCACAGGCGTCGCAAGTATTTAAAAAAGGAGTGCAATTTTCATGCATCCATTTGAGGCATAATATGCACTGAATCCAGTCTTCGGTTTTCCCTGTTTCATAATAATTTTCACCACATCTTATGCAATTATAGAAGTCATTCGGATCATCGCTAACCTCTAAATCTATAAGGTTTTCGTCTTCTGAACTTGATTCCCGACTTTTTTTATTGACACGCGAATTACGGATCGGCATCTTACTTTTTAACACTTCTCTTTTTTCCTTTATCTTAATACTCTTATTTCCTTCTTTTTCTTTCTTCGTCTTAATACTTTTATTCGCTTGTTTTTCTTTCTTTTTGTTAATATATTCTGTTGAAGTCAGTTCTACTGCCACTTGTTTTGAACGCTTCCGGGCAGAATTATCGGAAGTTAGAATGACGGGACTTAACGAGTCTAGAAATTTAGAAGGGGTTTCTTTGGTCTTTTCCGGTGTCTTTGAAGATCTTTGAAAATAATTAGATGGACCTGGCTGCGGTGAATCAGATTCTAACAGCTCCGGCAGAGGTGGGTGACACTTCGTTGGCTGACACGAGTCAAAGTTTTGTTGACTTTTTCCCTCACTTTGAGGTTGGTGGGAGTCTGTTACGAAAGCGTAATCAGGAATGATGGACGGATTAAACGGAAATATTCCAGTAGAGCTGAATCCAGAGGAACCATTCCTTTGAGTTGCAGATTGTCCCCAAGCAACTGACAAAAGAGCACCAAACTGCGATCGGGTAATTCTTCGTCCTGGGTGATTATTAAGCCAAATGCGACATTGCTCGTAGAAATGAGACTTCAGGGACTTGAAAAAAGCCCTATCCAAAGGCTGCAGGTAATGTGTCGTGTGGCTCGGCAAACATAGGAGAATTATATCATTTGCTTCAGCTAGTTCCAGAACATCAACGGAACAATGCGAAACATGTCCATCAACAATCAGCAGAACTTTTCCTGCAGGTTTCCTTGGTATAAAATGATCTTTCATCCAATCAACAAATATGTCCGCAGTTACATAGGCTGATTTTTGTGACATGTAGAGAATAGACCCCGGTGGTAAGCCATCTTGAAATTCAGGTTTCTTGTTCTTCCCCTTCATAATACAAGTGGGCGGCAAAAATGTTCCTTCTGCGTTACAGCAGGCAATCACGGTGATTGTTTCTCCCTTTTCCGTCGAGGTTACTGTGGATACAGCCTTACTTCCCTTTTTAGCAAGAACTGTTCCAGGACGACTGTTGAGCTGGAGACCAGTTTCATCGACGTTAAATATGTTGGAAGGCTTCGCAACTAACTCGTTGTCTGTAGAAATGGTCCGCAGAAGTTCAAAATACGATTGTGTTTCATTACGACTCATCCCTGTCACGCGAGCAATGGAAATCCCTTCTGATTTGCGCAATTTAATATCTTGATTTCTTTCTAAAAATCCATTAACGAAATCGTACCCAGCTTTTTCCTTTTCTCTGTTAAATTTATGTTTCAACTTTAGTTGCTCTGCAAATTTGAATGTTATGGATCGTAGATCGCCTCTTGTCAACGGGAATCCTTTAGATTGCATTTTGATTATGTGACGTGTAAGTCGCCTTTCATTATCAAAGCCCAATGTGCAACCTGGTCCCAGGCGGCCCTTTACTGGATTATTTTTCTTCAAGCGCCGCTCTAAGGTTTTTCTTGGAACACCAAAATTAATTGCAGCTCTGTACACTGACATATTTTGATTTTTTATAGCTTCTAATGCGTTTGATAACTGCTCCTGGGTCCATTTACCACGTTTCGAATCTGGTACTCTGACGTATTTCGGCATCTAAAATAAATAAAAACGTTGAAATTGCAATCAAACTATGGCCATATAACCCTGAAAAAAATTGGCCATATCAACCAAACTCTAAGGATAAGATGGCCATATATAAATAAATATTGCCGCAGTAGAAAAAGCGAGGTGATTTTGAGGTTAGAAAATCGACAATAGATCGGATACCAATAATTAAGTAAAAGGAGGTTAGAAAACCTTATGAAAAACCGATCACAACGAAGTATTTAACATGTAGTAAAAAAAATATCTGTTGTCAGTACAAAAAATCAATAAAATACTCACTTTTAAATTATTTTTCTGCACAAAACACCACAACACGTATTCACCCTTGTTAGCATCGTCGCCATACTGGCGATAGTGGCTCCATCTCGCATCGATTTTCGGAAATATTTCGATTGGCCATCTTATACGACAGGCCATATCACCCTGAATTACCCTATTACAACAAATTTCTCTTTTAAACGATAAACTGTGGTGTTACTATCAACTGCACCTAAAAAGTGCAAAGTTATTCATGTCGCGTTTATCTGCATTCACGTGTTCCATTTTGTGTCGCTTTTACAAATTCAGAATCGTTTAGTTATTGCACACGTTGAAGTCAATATTTGGTTCGAATCGTCAAAGGCCACGGTTTTGATAAAAACACCGATTCGCAGCAGAATCCCTCTAACGCAGTTGTTTTTGACATGCGGGGGCTATTACAAACGCTTTTTGCTTTCCGTTCCATTTATTACCAATACTATGGTCGTTTTTCTGTTAGAATTGAGCATTTTGCCCCATTTTTATTTATTGAACATTAGCTTTCCGTCCAGTGCCTGTCTTTTTCGCCGTAACTGATTTCTATTTTCTGTAAATCATGCTTACGTTAAAAATTGCATCTGAAATCTAGTTGAACTAATCCACATAATCTATAGGGGTAGACCAATATACCTAAAATATATTGGATGCGAAACTTATTAATGTTCTTTTCGTGTTAAAGTACCCTACATGTCTTTAGTTTACCATTCACCCCACTTCACGCAGATCAATTTAATTTCCAAGTTCTTAAAGTTTACTACAAAATCAAAAGAAATCTTAATAAACTTAAAAGGAAATCTTATTCAGAGGTCAATTAATACGGTTTCAGCTCTCCTTTGTCTAGTTACTAAGATGTATTTTTCTTTGTGTTCGGTTTTATCGTTTTTTCTTGAAACACGATGACTTTAGTATACCCGATCTACTAGGTACTTTTTTTTACTTTTGAAAGTAAATGCAAAAATGTGTCCCTAGTTCATTTAAGCATGACTTTGTAAATATACACTTTGCATCTCAAATGAATTTTCAACTTTAGCAAATTGTCTTGAATAAAGTAGGTAGATGGGTTTTAAATTCTCGAAATACCTAACTTCCATGACTATTTTAGACACCGCAGACAAATTGAATTGTTTTGTAACTTCAGTTACAGACACTGATCCATTTACTTTCATTGCAGAGCACAGAGCTCGAATTTCCAGAATAATATTTCAACTGACGTTTCATATTTGATACGTCAGTCAACCTACCCGAAATAATAATTCGAAAATGCGATGTTTCATTGACTCGCCCCAAAAATTTGCTCCAAAATAAATCTCATCCCGTACAACTTTTAATATTATTCCTAATTGACTCAAACAGTCAGTACACCTATATTGCCATTTTTGTATATCATGCGTGAAACACAGTCTCTGAAAAAGAATTTTCTCTGACAGAAAACTCTAAAAATAGACAACAAAAGGTTACTCACGTTGTGTTCCCATATCACTTTGTAGGACGGCGGATTGGCATCGACCTCACATCCGAAGTACACATCGTCGCCTTCCTCGATATCGTTCGGGTTCATCTTCGCTCCGAGATGTATCGTTGCTGATGGTACATCTATTGGAAATAATACGTTACAATGTAAATAAAATCTTGCAATACCTTCAAAAGAATCAGTGATTTAATACTTGTTAAACAGAAAGTCAATAAAGTGAAAGACGTATACCAAGATAAATAATAATACCATTCTAAGTAAATTACTATACAAATGCGCGGTTAATATAGTCGGAAATAAAAGAAGTATAGTTCAAGCGAAATATGTATATTAAATTCTGGACAGACCAAAGATACAGAGTAATCTGTCGAATTATTCTATTAAGTATGAAATTGTTTATTATTCTAGTTCTGATACTAAGGGACGATAAGATCATTGCAAACATTTTGAAACTTAAAGTATTATGACACGAAAAACGAATATCACAATTAATTCAAAGGCTAGGGCACGATACTATGGATCGTTAATTATTTTAGGCGAATTACTCTACAGCCATCTAATTGTTTTAGACGATTTGCTAACTAGACAATGTACTTACCTGTTAGACATCTTATCATAAACAAAATACTTAAACGTAATTCCGAAGAATTCTCGAACCATGCTTCAAAAGTAATTCAAGAATTAAATTCAAAGCTTATTCACTCACAGTAAATGTTCAGTGGTAGTTTGCTCTCAATAGTGGATTTATTGAACTTTGAATGCTCTGCCCTGCATGTAAGGACTTTTCCGTGGTGTTCTTTCAACGGAGTCCATTGGAGCAAAGATTGCGTCTCGTTGCCGTCGTCTAGTTTCTGTAAAGAAATCTTGGGTTAAAATTCTGTAAAAGAGGAATATAAAGTATTTAGAGTTAGTTATTGGAAACAATTCACTATTCTATATCGAAGGACATTTTCTTTTAGGAAATACTAAATTGAAGGTGGTCTCAATTATTAATTGTTGCTATTGCAGAAAAAAAAAGTTTTCTTTCAAACTGTATTGAAGTAATGATTGAAGACTGAGCTTGACAATCCGCACCACATTTCGATACCATTCATTCATTCATCCATTACTAGCTCAGGTCGAGCTTCGATCTACAATTTCGACTTTCCTGTATACTACCTATTATTATTATTAGATTGAACGGTGTTACTCGCTTCATAATTACCGCGGAGGTTACTTTGACGTTTCGGTCTACGCGAGACCTTTTTCAAAGAGTAACGGAGCAACCACCGCTAGAATAATAAAGTGAGTAACACCCGTTAAATCTAATAAAAATTAAAAAATGTTTGAGTTCTAAAATTTCCTGCATACGAGTACTTATATAAGTTATTACCAGTATTTGTTCTTACCCTATGTTTAGTAATGGACTTCAGCTGTATCTCGCCGAGCCACCAGGTGACAATGGCTGGTGGCCGAGCTCCTGTAGATCTACACCACAATTCGGCTTTTCTGCCCACCGACAGTGGCTGTTCTCTTGAGAGGATTTCTACTGTTAGTGGCCTCACTGTTCATAAAGAAATAAACAATATTAAGACATCTTCTTTCTTTCTGTTGTGTGTTCAGGCTACTCGTATTCCTGTGACATGACCTAACGATTGCTGTCAATTGACAGCAGCAGGGATCGACTGTTTGTATCCGAAAATGTGGCAGTAACGGTTACCCATCCTGGTTCTGACTGCGCCCAACCGATCACTTTCAACCATGCAACTAGGCTACGAGCCTCTCGATATTTGGTAGCATAAGTTAAGACTTACTAAGACTTACTGGTATAAGAATTACCTATGGATAGAGCAGGTTATACAACGCCATCTTTTACAGAGCGATTTTTGCCCCTCATATGAACACCTAGGTGTCATCTATAATAAATGGTAACGTTACTAACTTGTCTGTTCTTTTATTTCATTTCCCACAGGTAAATTTACGTATTTATACGCTTTTGTGGAATATTAAAAGGGTAAATTATTTATTTTACTTCACCCGGTTTTTAACGAAATTGATCGTAAGCTTTCGGTATCTACTGGTTTTTCTGAAAGCTCTAAATCCTCCCTATTTCTTAGAAGTTCAACGTCAAATTGATTTGTCGTGTCATTATATCTACCTACGTTTTTCCCTCGTCTGTTACGGGTAGATTTATGTTTTTCCATACTATTCTAGCCATGTTACTGCTTCCAGTGTTATATAAAATGTAAGAAAAACAAATTTTTTTCACATCGACTAAACCAATAAGGTTGATGGAATACTGTGGCTTAGACAGTATATGAAAAACAAAGCCTTTATACGCAAATATGAGAAAATTTTTTCTTATATCGTAAAATAAATTCTTTGTCAGAAATTCCTATGTAAGTAAGTATGCCTTGTAATTGTAAAAATATGATATACTATCCAAAAATTTTAATGTTTCGTAATATTAGCTTTTCCAACTACATAACTAACATGCTATTATGTGAAACATCTATAACCCTATATTATAAAAGGTAGAGAAAAATATAATATTCCAGCATAGAGAAGATAAAAATTAAATAAGAGATTCACTATGTTCCCCGTCATCAAACAAGACAACCTAGATGAAAAATCTGAATTGGTCGACGCTCATCAAATTCTCATTTTTTCCATTTCGCGATTCTGCACAATTCAAATTTTTCACAATCGCTCTTTAGCACATTCCGGTTTCTGCCTAATCGCAATTAAGCAAAGTACAGTTGCAAATCAAAATTTAAAATCACCAAATTGTGCAGAATCGCAAAATGGAAAAACTGAGAATGTGATGATACTCAACCAATTCAGTTTTTTCAAAAACTGAAAAAAATCTACGAAACATCTCGATTCGAGTTTTTTCAAAGTACTTGATACAAAAATACAAAATAATTTATTAACCACAAAAATATTACCATTGTTTTTAAGTTTACTGTTGGACCCCGCACTAAGGCGACCCTGTGTCGCGGCGATCAAGTGAGTACTACCATAGAATATATAAGTACTTACCTAATAATACTTGTACAGTGGACCACAAGCTATAGTATATCATCTATCAAAAACCTTCGAATAAATCTCAACCCTATGCCTGCGCAATATGATAATACATATCAGGTTATAAAATTTTGACGTTTTGGGTAGTTTGACCTGTGGTCCACTGTACTATCTACTCCATATTAACATAAGTGGTATGACTTTAGCTTCAGTCAGTTTCAGGTGGTTATACTCTTTTACCTATTTCTGCCGCACAGCAGCAACGCATTTGCTGTGTTTCGGTTTGAAGGGTAAGACAGTGTGATTGAGGCACTCTAAGTCCTCAAGGTCGGCAGCGCATCAAAACACTCTAATAACATTATAGTGAGGTGAGATGTCTATGGATATTGGTGACCACTCAACATCAGGCACCCGTTTGCTCGTCTGCTCTCCTTATAAGTACTTACAATAAAGGTCAACTCGAACCGAAGCTCTTTGAGGGGCAGACAATGCTGTATTATTTGCAGTACATGTGTATACTGCAGATAGATGTGCCCTTGTAGCGTTTCTGACCACCAGGGTCAATGACCTCGTCGCTCCTGAGGGCTGCAGGTCACCAGCGCCAAGGCTTGTGACCACAGTGTCTCCTTGAAGCCATTTTACTGTTGGTGTTGGGTTACCTGAACAAAAGATTGGAAAGGTATACAAAATTATTCGTAAACAGTTGAAATTACTTTTGAGAGCTTCCCGGAATTTAAGATACTCGTTTTATATTGACAAAGTTTCCAATTTGGTGACTTGATATTTTAAATTGAACCACGGTGATGGTAAGAGCTATAAATTATTGGATATAGTATCGGTCTAAATATGGATATTTTGTTTCAAAATAACGCGAAGGTCGAATTAAGACATAACCCAAGAGTTAGTGCCTAACCCGGGTTATATCACAAAAGCGTCTTGCACCAACGCAAACCCTGAAAAATGATGTATGAAAACCATATACAATTCGCGAGTTAACACAGGATTATCTAAGCCGGGTTAAGAACATTTAACTCGCACTTTCGTGCAAGCGACCCTTACTGGTTTAGTTACCTTCATTGGTGAAATCGCATCAACTGAATGTTCGAGACACTTAAATCCTTCTCTGAATTTAACAAATTCACGTCAATTATCAACATTACGTCACGTCAATTATTAGGACCATTATATCTTATAATTAGAAAACAATTAACTCTGTTACTAATGACGTAATGACAAGTTTAATGACGTTGACAGAGTTAATAAAATGAAGCGGATAAATGCGTTGATGTAATTGACATCATAAATAATTCAAAAGGAAGTTTTCCCCTTGCCAGAAAGACGATTCATCAAAGAGAATGCTCCAGAGTTGCATCAACATGATTAACTTAATACTCATCTGGAGTGTGGAGAAAATGTAATGCTTCATTCTACAGAGAGCTTACTCCAATCAAATTATCTTCTTTACGAAAGGAGCAAATGACTTTACAGAAAATTCGCGGCACAAAAACATATACTCCTACTTACCTCCGTTTACGGAGCAAATAAGTTTGAAATCTCCCCCTTCGTTGTAAGGGCCTGCGATCCCGGATATTTCTTTGCCGTATTCATCAAAGATCACCGGCTTACTCGGGAGCTCTGGAAAAAAGAGCAGATTTATTATGGTGTTCAGTTCAGAGGCATTTGTTCTGAAAATAGTAGTTTCAGTAGATATAGCAATTATGTAAGGGGATCTCATTATCATTTCCCAAAGATATAATAGGTACCTAGTATTTGTGATGGCAATGCTGTGTTAGTTACTATCAATCAAAAACGCTTCGTATTTCAAAGATTCGAGTACAGATCAGTACAAAGTACACCGCAGAGCAAGTATGGAAAATAAATGTCGGTGAAAAATTTTAAAAAGAAGATTGAAAAATAATTAAAAAAAATGTATATTGAGATAACTGACTTTTGAATTTTTTTGAATTTCCATAATTTAAAAATTATAGACATTGTCATTTTAGTTTCTATGGAGATATAGTTTTTTTATTTTGGTTTCCAAATCATATTTCTCTTTCGTTTGTAACAGTTTTCGTATGAAATATCATTTGAGGTGAATTTTCACTTATCATTTTCATTTTCTCGAATGCTAAATATAGAAAGTTTTTACTTTTGTAGTATTTTGTTATATGTATCATGACTCGTGACATATATTTTTTTTTTAATTTCACAGGAAATTTTTTTTCCATACTTGCTCTTCGGTGTACTTTATACAAATGTTTATTGACTCAAACTATATAATACAAACTGTAGGTATATAGTGAAGATATGCAACGATTTTAAATTGCTACCGGCATTGAAATTTTGTTAAATAATCATTTGGCATGTTTGTCTAAATAACAATGTTTACTCCAGATTCCCCTAAAATGTATTCACAATCAAAATGAAATCAGTACGCGGTGAATCGCGAACGACGCCGAACGCTTCGCCAAATACCCCCAAATTGCGGATAAACAAACTACCGACGGCGCTCGAATGTGGCCGAGGAAATGAAAATCCTCCTCGTTGACTCGAAACAAAAGGTTTTGCAATATGAGTATTCAGAGGAGGTTCCCAGCAATCATGCGAAGCTTTCATATCCATTCGCCGCAATGTTGCTATCGCTTACTGGAATGAACATCTGCCACCCGTTCATTGTTTCGTATGCTGCGCTAAAGTGCGGACTGCATAAATGAGAATTTCGCCTCCTTCCCAAAAGTAATAAGCGGAAAACTAGTTCAGAAGATTGCGTCTTATCGTAACTTGACAATAGAATAGGCTCTGGCTCAGATAAAACCGCAATTCGTTAACAGAGACAAATTGAATGGTACGAGAGAGACAGTATTTTCAAATTATGGAGACGCTAACGCCACTTTATCTTAACTTCTACGTTTTATATACGATTATTTGAACTTATAAGAAAAACATATATCTTTCTTAAGATGTGATCAGAAATCCGCGAAGAGCAAGACAGACCGGAAAGGGTGGCACAAAAGTGGATGTTTATTGGTAACAAAGTTTTGAAGGTAAAATGACTCTCTGCAGAGTCAGCCTGGTATGAAACCACCATATACTACTGCAAAGCTGTAATGCTTGTATTGCTCTATTTCAGTTTGAAGGATAAGAGAGCCGCAGAGCAGCGCATCTAAAATCCTCTAATAACTTTATAGTGAGGTAAGATGTCTATTAAGAGCGTCGATGGCGTCTTGACTAGGACGTCGGATGCGGGAGGTCCGAGTTCGAAACCAGGCAATGCCATGTACCAATGAGTTTTTCGGATTTTCGAAAGACTCACGTACATTTACCGACTGCTCTGACGGTGAAGGAAAACATCGCGAGGAAACCTGCACACTGAGATGACCAGTGTCTGAAATGGGGAAGGCAATGGCAAACCACCCCATTAAATATGCCACGAGAATCGTTCTATGTGATTAATTCCTTAGAATGATCACGACCCTCAGCCATGTGGAACACGACTTAGAAGAAGAAGATGTCTATAGGTGAGCCTTTTACCTCAGCTAGCCCATTTGCTCGTCTGCTCTTTTTATGGACAATATGACAATAAATAACAGTAATAGGATTATATTGGCTAAAAATGATGATAATGATGGTGATGAAGACATCAGAAAGTAGGCAACAACACTGACTCGTAATAAACAAGATACACCCCAACTAGACAGTGTTTTGAAGTCCGTTCCCATTACCTAATGGATTCAATATCCATTAACGTATCGACATATTTTTCAGTCGTGCCATTTGCTTACGCTACCACACGCCCATCCGCTCTTGTACAAATGATATATCATAAAACACCAAATCGATATGTATGTTGAAACAGAATATCTAATGTATTTCGTAGAAAACTAATGTAAGTACAAATAAGGGAAATTGAAAAACACAGACAGCGCTTAGTCTATTTGAAAGGAATTAAGAATAAAGTTTTTAAACACTTTACCTTAGAGGAGTGGATACCTATAGAGACCGTCACGTTTTTAAATAATTCAAGACTTCTAAGGAAGAAGCAACTTTTAATTTAAAACTTAATCATCATTAAAGTGAACGCCAGCCCCGGGGACAATGCAAGACAGCAGACGTTGCCAACGTGTTTTTATTCTCGTCAATAAAAAAAAGTTGTTTCTCCTAACAAACAAGTTATTCTTTGACCCGCGAAACTTTCCCGTGTTGATTTCAGAGGGGTGTGGGATGGGTCTTTATCAAGATAAATCTTAGGACTATAATTCATAACGTCAGACCTAAACAAGGTAAGTGATTATTAGATTTCGCTGATCCCAGCGAGGTTCTGTGAGGGTGTTTTGTCACAAATGGATTCTATTAGGTGAACAATACTACTACTACTACTCCGCTGGCGCAGCGACCCGAAGTGGATCTTTGCCTCCGATACCAAAGAGCGCCATCGCTCTCTCTCCTGCGCAGTCTCGAGTCAGTCAGGCGCCCGGAGCTCCCGCAGATCCTTCTCCACTTCATCGCGCCAGCGGTATCTGGGACGTCCGACCGGACATCGTCCGTTAGGGCGTCCCACATAAGCTCGTTTAACTGCCCGATCCTCCCCCATCCTAGTGATGTGTCCGAGCCATCGGAGTCGAGCCAGGTGAACAATGAAAGGTAATATTGGATAAAAATCGATAATCTTACTAAGATGTTGCTAATTAAAAGCAATTTCATTAAAGACACAATAGTTACTGAGGTAACAGTGTGATTGATCTTTGCAGAACCAAACAATAGTAAGCAATTGTGAGTAAAACTATTGTGAGTCCGAAGACTCATCGATAACATGTCACGAGGATAATAGTAAACGACGGGCGATAGAAGAACTTGGCTCTGATGATAAGACAATTGAGTGACAGAGAAGTGTCAATCAATAAATTGTAGGGATGACCAAAAAGATCTTCATCTGGATAATCCAACAGTAATTTCAATCAATCAATCAATCATTTATTCGTGAACATAGCTAATAATAAGTAAGTATACAGTTTAAATGAGTTGGTATCACTATGCTCCGTCGTTTGACATACAAATATTTTCAATAAATTGTTAATTGTCAATATTATATAAATTAATTAAATTAAATTAAACAGTTGACTACTAGTAGTAGTATTAATAGTAAGTAATAGTAGTCGTAGTATTAATTAACTAAACACTGATTATGGACATACATATAGATCGGACGTAAGTATAATAAAAATGTGGCAAACACTGATTAAATATCTTTGTCACTTAAAAAATCATTTACTGAATAATATGTGTTGTCAACTAGCAGTTTGTTCAGCTCGCGCTTAAATGAGTTTAAACAGTTAGACTCTCGTATGGATTTCGGTACCTTATTAATAATTTCCTAATTTTAGATGGAGCCGTTTGTGATAATACTATATTCATATTAATTTATTTCAGTAATGGTCATACTTTGTCCAAAAGATAGAAAATAATTAGAAATAAATATTAAAATAATAGAATGGCATGATCATTATAATTATTATAATACATTAATATCAATAAAATTTCTTACTTAAAGTAAGTATAATGTCAAAAAGATTTAAAAAAAAAAGTATTTCAGAATATATTATACGTCTACAGTATTTCAAATAGGTACATCATTCGTCAAGGAACTCATTGACAGAGTAATATGCCTTCTGGACTAGACATTTTTTTAATTTAATATCGTAACAGTTGTACGTTTTAGTATCTCGGATAGGAGCTGGTATTTTGTTGTAAATTCGCGGACCAGCGACGTGCGTGGACAGCTGGCTCTTCAGTAGTCTACTGTCAATCAATTCGAGATCCTGCTGCCTCATTTTTGTCAGTCTCTTGCCAACCCATTTCTTAGTAGGATACTCTCTTAGATTTTTCTGACATATTAACCTATCTCAAGTATGTAGAGAGAGGTACAGTGAGGATTTGAAAATCAATCAATAAATAATAATAAATAATAAATTAAGTTTTACAGTTTTGTTAAATAAACTATATTAGGCTATGTCACTAAAACTATTTTAAGCCACTTTTGCCGAACTAGGTGTAACCTGTGTTTAAGCATACAGTGCCCCTCCTCCAAGACTCGTACAATTCAGCCATTATCTAAACGCAATTTGTTCACAGAAGTGTATTAAAATATTTTTTCAGTTTCAGTGTGTGTGTGTGTGTGTGTGTGTGTGTGTGTGTGTGTGTGTGTGTGTGTGTGTGTGTGTGTGTGTGTGTGTGTGTGTGTGTGTGTGTGTCTGTCTGTGTGTGTGTGTGTGTTTTGTATTGTATGTATGTTGAAGTAGATGTATTTTTATTACCATGATGTTTATTGCCATACTGCCTACATATGCTATACAATACTCGTAAAGCAAAGAAGTTTAATATGTGTCGATGTATTTTATTGCATAATATTTCACTGGTCAGTCAGATAAATTAACAGCTTTATTAGGTAGAATAGAGATAGATAGTAATAATCAAATAAATTTACTTGAAATTAACCCTAATCCGAAGAAATATATCGTTTTATATCAAGTTTTAGAGCACTGATACCGTGAAGTTACGAGAAAAATGATTAAAAAAGTTTTTTTGCGCATCTTGTTACTCAAAAGAGCTAAAGGAAAGTCAAAATAGATTCATTATGTCAAAGTAAAAGAAGAGCGTTGTAATTTCCGACATTTTTCTATTACCATAGCCTTAGTTTCCTTTCGTTTGAAATGTTTCGTGTCGATTTTCGGCAGGGATAAAGCTTTCGTCGGAAGTTTTGTAGGGTAACTGTGTATTATCGTGATCGACTCACGAGAATGGCCTTGCCTAGGAATGGGTTTAACGGATTTTATACAGCTTGGATACCTGTAATAGAGTTTGGCATGTATTTAAACGCATGCCAGAATTGTACCTATTACACTGCCAAAAAAATCCAAATCTTTACCTAAACGGATAAACCTCCATCAAATTGAGTTGACAAAGTATCTTATAATTGTAACCATTTTTATATTTATTTTGCGTTATAAAAAATAATTAGAACCTGGAAATGTTAATTCCAAATCAAATATTTTATGTTATTACTAAATAGGTATTACCAATATTTTATTTAATGATTTTCAAATAAGTCATCCTAACTGAGGCTAAATAAATAATTATCGATCTTAAAATATTATTCATTCCAAAATATTTTATTTCATTCCAAAACCATGTTTCTCATCATATTGCTTCATGAATTACCTTAATAAATTATTAGAATGGGAAAATAAATAATCCTTTCTCATTACTACAGTATCAACAAGGCCCGGTTCCGTGACCTTGGGACTACGCATGTGTGCGTTAAACTACGTGCGGAATATGCAGCGGAGTCCGCTGCGGGTTCCACGACGATGCTGTGAATCTCAGCAATGTTTTTAAATCCAAATAAATTCTGAAACTACTAAAATATTTTTGATACGAGTATATTTTGACTTTTGATTGTAGCTAGAGACATAATTTATCATTTTTCTATTTTATTTTTAGTTTCAAAGTATCAGATTACCGCAGTTTAGATAAAGTTTTAAAGTAGTAAACATTGTTTATATCGCTAAAATTAAAATCTAAATATAGTTGCTATGTTTCAAATAAAATATTTATCTACTAAGTTATATCGAGATACAAAAAAAATTAGGATCAATAATAGTTATTTCGGTTTAGAAATTTCAACCACGAAACGTATGCAGCGCATCCCGCGGTTAATTCCGCGTAACCCTCCGCGCACTACCCTACATATAGAAAGAATTCGTTTGAAAATCAAGCAATACGCGCGGAAAAACGCGTCTGCATGACCGCTTTCATACATTCTTATATATTTGAATTGTCCGCTTTACGCCCCGCATCACGCGCAACACTAAGCTCCGCGTCCGCGTCATGAACGAGGCCTTAGGCACAGGCAGTGTTGACGCTCGGGAGGGAGGCGCGAGGGGAGCAGCCGTAGCCGTAGCCGTACGGGTGGCGGGGAATGTAATTTTAGCTAGCCAGTAACACATTTTTATGTCGATTATATAATTTGATGAAACACAAGGTATTATGTATACACCTTTTGGTGTTATTGTTTACAATTTAGCATAACCATTTTTGAAGGAGGTTTATCAATTTTGGGGACCAAAAGTATTTATTGTCCATAACACATAATTATTCCGATTCACGTACATTTTATTTTGGAACTAAATGCTTTCTTTTCTGTACCCTTATTTAGGTATAAATTTAATTTATTGAGAGTATATTTATTTTATTTGGTACTTAGTGTTGGGGGTCTAAAAATTTATTTGATGGACGTTTAAATTATAGCCATAGAGTTTTGGGACTAGTGTAGAAATTTTAATGATTTGGTTTACGCTTCAATATTGCAGGTTTTTCGAAAAGGGTATGTTATACCTTCAGAACAATTGACTGGAATTATTCTAAACATTTGAAGCGGAAAGTACCGTTCCGGACCATCTCACCACTAGTGATGAAATAGCACTAATAAGTGGCTTAATCATCAGGGTGAAGGTAATCCATTGGTTCTTTATCGTTTTAACTTATTTGAACATTCATACAAATGTCAAAGAAATCATAACAATGGGTCCTTGGTGCGACAAGGTTCCACAAAGTTGTACAACGTAATGTGTCTTCAACAAGCAGTTACCTAACTGCTTGTTGAAGACACATTACGTTAACTAACTATTCGGTACCTTAACTATTCCCCCACCTTCCCCTAAGTACCTACTTAGGGGAAGGTGGGGTAATACCGAATAGTTAAGGTAGGGTAATACCGGATCAACCCTGTAGTCTCGGGCGAAGAATAGAGCCACGGTATCTCCTGCCTGTCGTAAAAGGCGACTAAAAGGAGGGATCAGGGTCGCGGGCGGCCAAAGTCGGGGCTTTGGCCGTCCATTGGCGGGAGACCCTGGGGAAGGCAGCAACGTGCTATAGCTGCACGCTGCTGTGACGGGAGGTACCGGGAGGTGGAATGTACACCTCCCAGAAGGAGCCCAAGGCAAATGCTAGGAGGGCACCGGTGCGTTCCGCTGGAGATCCCGGAGCCCTCCGATAAGCACGAGGCCGGCCATCGAGGGGGTTTTAGTGAGTGGAAATCTCACATAACCCAGTCTCTCCCCCAGGAGGCTGGGTATCTTTCGAAGATTCCCCCCCCCCCCCCCCCCCCCCCCGTTACCAAAAAAAAGGGTAATACCGGATGTTTGTCTGAGGAATCATTACTTAACAACGGATAGTCTGATAAAAATTAAACCAGTGGTTTCCAAGATCTTGGAGTATCTTTGATGTCAGATGGGATCTCTGGAACGGTACGGTATCAGCTAGATGGTTCGAATTTGTGCTCAAATATTCAGGTTCATGGTGCGTTTCCGACGTCTGAAACAGTAGGCGAACTTCAATTTCATTATGAACTTTGAAGAATTTGAAAATTATCAGCCTGCCGAAACCATAATAGTTAGATGGGGTCTTCTCGACCAGGAAAAAGTAAGGGGGTCTCCACAATGGTACGTCGGGGGCTAATTAAATTTTTAGTTTAGAGGTATTTGAACAATTATACGTTACTTCAATTATTATTGTATGAGCCCTAAAGATCTATGTACTAGACTTTAATTTCTACCTTCGATAGCTTTTAAAATAACCAGTAATCAGATTTCGAAAAATAAACTAACTTGATTACCCATACTTTATGGTTATGCTTTAATACGAGTTAGTTTTATGGTATGAATTAATCTAATATATACCTATACCTTACGGAGTAACACACCATAGAATTACAGCCTAATTATAGGCACGCCAAGGCCAGCTATGGTGATGCAAACTTGTACTGGTCAAAAACTACTATGTCAATAGGGTAGGTAGGTAGGTAGGGGTAGGTAAATAAAAATAAATACGAGTATAGTAAAATTCTATTTCATGTACCTTTTTAGAGATATGTACTTTAAAAGGGAAAACGGAACTCAATTGCTGTCGCCCCGCCGTCCGTCCGTCCGTTTGTCACGTGCTTCTAGCTCGTAAACGGGATAAGATAGGACTTCACACGTATCGTGTATTCCCGTAACACAAATCCGAATGTCGCCTCATTATTTATATTATATTTTAGTGGGGATCTTATAGAAGTAACGGGGCTCAAAAAAACAAATGAATTTATTAAATATTAAATTATGATGTCATGATGACTAAGGGAAAGCGACGCTAAAGTGGCGATGGGCGGGACACTTGGTTAGACGTGGTGACGGCCGGTGGACCAGAGCACTCACTGAGTGGTGGCCAAGGTCAGGGAAAAGAGGAGTGGGTCAACCAGCAGCTAGATGGGCGGATGACATCACCAAAGTCGCATCGAAGACCTGGATGCGACTAGCACAGGATCGTATAGGGTGGCACAAAAGAGAGGAGGCTTATACCCTGCAGTGGGATGACATGGGCTGATGATGATGATGACTAATGTGGTGTTAATGTATTTATTGTTTCGAACACAAAAAGAAATTTTCTGTGACTAGTAGAACCACAGTGCCTGTGAACAGAGGTAAACAATGTATGAGACTGATCTATGTCCTTGCAATAGTGATGTTATTTACCATGTCTGTATTGCGAGGCAATGGGAATTCAGAAGCTATTTCGATTACCGCATAACGAACCAGGGTTACGTATGTACCAGAAACCGCATCTGACTCTGTGCACCTATTACCTTACTACGGTATATTTACAATCCTACATCTATTATGCCTATCTTATTCTGTTATAATGAAATACAAAACGTATAGAAGAAGATACTGTCTTGGTTTGTGGATATGCAATCTTTCATTACAAAGAATCGTTTTAATACTTAAGCCAGAAATTGAATACCTACTGGGGGTTTTAAACTTTCATATTACCTCACTTTGGTCTATTTACAGATCTAACTACATTTATGCCTCTCTTATATAATGGAATACAAAACGTATGTAGAAGCAAATACTGTCTTGGTTTGTGGATATGCAATCTTTCATTACAAAGAATTGTTTTAATACTTAAACTAGAAATTGAATACCTACTGGGGGTTTTCAGTCTTCATATTACCTCACTCTGGTCTATTTACAGATCTAACTACATTTTGCCTCTCTTATTATGTTAATAATAAGATTATAATGAAATACAAAACGTATAGAAGAATATACTGTCTTGGTTTGTGGATATGCAATCTTTCATTACAAAGAATTGTTTTAATACTTAAGTCAGAAATTGAATACCTACTGGGGGTTTTAAGTCTTCATATTACCTCACTCTGGTCTACGTCTATTGTGCGTCTCTTTTCGTTAGACATAAAGATTATAATGAAATAAAGAACGTATTAGAACAAGATACTGTCTTGATTTGTGGATATGCAATATTTCATTACATAAAATCGTTAAACAGGCAGTACCCAGAAATTGGATATTGGGGGTTTAAATTTAAGCCTTTACGGAATCGGACTGAAACCATAGAAAACTATTTTTCTGTTCTGTTTTCGGATGTGTTCGGTCCGATTCCGTTTCAAATTCGCTGCTAAAAGGCAGTATTTAGTAATATTTTCGTAGAGGAAAATTCCCAGAGCCCCAGTTCACGACCTTGGCTCTAAATAACTGTTTATTTGACTGAACTTGTACATAATCTTGTATTATTTTGACTTCCTGAGCAAGAATAAGAGGAAAAATAATAATACCGGGGGAAGGTTATCCGTTTTCGCATTATCCTATCTCAAAGCACCCCTCGAGATGCCCTCAAAGTCTCCATAAAATTTTAATTCCCGATCTGACCCACATTTTTACTGTCAGCGACCGAACGTAAATCATCCCTGGCTTGTTCGGGCTTTCCTTAAAGTTTCCGTGTTGATTCCACCAGGATAAGGGAGGGTCAAGTTTATGATCGCACCAGTTTTTATCGAGATTGCCCAAGACGGTACGGCGCGGCGGCGTCGAGTTTTCATAGCTTTTGTTACCCTAGTGTTTCGGGGTGAATTATTTTATTAAAACACAAAAAGGGGAGAGCAGATACCGGGTTGAGATTAGGTGAGAATTTAAAGTTTCGCCTTTCTTTTTTGAGATCGCCGTTCGAGATATCTTTGAGACAATAGAGGTGGGACATTCGGATTAAGATCTCTTGGAAAAAATGTGACCTTTAAAATTCAAGATTTTCTTTTTATCCATTGTTTAACAAATTAATTAAGATTAAATTGTATTTGTCACCTGGGACCGACCTAGTTTAATACTGTCATGTACCTATGTGATAAACTACATATACATAAGTAAGTAATTTAGGTTAAGCGACGTTGGCGCGGTAGGTCCTGGATGGGTGATTGCTAGTGGCATATTTCATCTGAGCTCCTCCGTGCCTCGGAGAGCACGTTAAGCAGTCGGTCCCGGTTGTTGTCGTTCAACAGCAGTCGTTAAGCCTTGTCAGATGCCTACGGGCGGCCTGAATAACTCTGACAATTAGGTTGGCCACTAACCATACGATAAGCAAGCAAGCAAGCAATTTATTTAATAATTTTGTTCTTTCTTCTTCTAAGTCGTTTTCCTCATTGTTGAGGGTCGTGATCATTCTAAGGAATTAATCACAACGAACAGATTTAATGGGGTGGTTTGCCATTGCCTTCCCCATTTCACACATTGGTTATCTCAGTGTGCAGGTTTCCTCACGATGTTTATCCTTCACCGTCAGAGCAGTCGGTAAATGTATGTAAGTCTTTCGAAAAAACCGAAAAACTTATTGATACATGGCATTGCCTGGATTCGAACTCGGACCTCCCGCATGGGAGTCCGACGTCCTAGCCACGACGCCACCGACGCTCTCAAAAAGATATTTCATGTTGTTAGACCAGTATTTTTATGTGATTGATTATGGGTTGTTGAAATTTTAAATGAAACATTATTTTAACCACTGAATTATTCATCAATAAAACAATTGAAACATAAAGTAGTGATAAAATGTTACTTATTCAGTGCAATCAACATAATGGTTTCACGGACGACAAACAATGAATGCTCATATTATTACGATCATTTTAGTATGGAAATTATGCGCTTAATGAGTTTTTGAAATTCACTCCTAATTTATTTTATGTGTTCACAATAATCTATTTGTAAAATGAAGTATTTAATTTTAGTATGAAGTGAAATAGTTTCAGCGTTTCAGTAAACATATAAAACCTTTAATTAATTTTTTTATTGCGATCTCCATAACACGTTTATAAAAGTACCGGTGGGCGCCCTCAGGACGCCCCAGGGTTTCTATTTTCCTGGTTAGGGTATAATCAAAGTAATCTGACTTGAAAACAGTATTACATCGGGCCCGTCTAAAAATTTTGTAATTTGATGAAACAAAAGATGAAATATCTTTGTTACAAACTTTGTTTATTTTGGAACAAACTTTTTAATTCATATTCCTACAAGTATGAAATGAACACAACTAGATGTGTAGACTGAAAACAGAGCGCATGACGTCACGCCTTGCAAAACATATTTTTTTGTTATAGCTGTTTATTGTGGTTAGGTAATTTTGTGCTATTAAAATATTGTATTTCAATCATTGACCTAGTTTTCTAATAACACGACGACGACAACAAATCTTTGCAATTGTCTTAGGTTTTACAAAAGCATGTTTTGCAAGGCGTGACGTCAATCGAGATGCCATGACAGTTGGAGCGTTTTGGTAGGAAAATTTAAATTGGTTTATAAAAATGCAAAATACACCATGTAAATGTTGGATTTTCGTTGAAATATTCATATTTTGAGTAAAATACACCGTAAGATGAAATTATAACCAGTTTCACAAAAATTGTCAACTAGCCTATTGCTGACTGTGAATTACCGATCGCATAGTAATCAAATACTTTTTATTTAAACACATTTTCTGTCCTAATGCAATTTGTATTTGAACTTGGATTGCATATTTAAAATTCATTAGGGATATTATTATTACGAAATACATATACCTACAGTCATGTACCGGAATTGTTTCTTCCAAAATTAAAGATGACTAAAAGTCAATGTACTGTGCAATCGATAGGTAGAGATGCAGTTTTTTAATTATTAATTGCAAAAGGATCGTGATCGAAGTGCTGTTGGGCGCTATCTCAAGGCAGCAGTGTAGTGATTGAGGGTCCTGTATTTCCATATGAGGCTGGTAATGCTCTTATAAAAGGTCTTACAAATTGTATCATTATAATTGTTGAGAATGTATTTTATTTATCTACTATATTTATTGTACTCCAAACCTTACCCACCATAAAAGTAGTCTAAACTCTCCTTAATCAAAGGTTGGCTGAGATCCCTATGGGATAAGCCCGCCTTTGTACATATTTTAATGTTTTTTTTTGGTGTGTTCAATAAACATCAATAAACAAACAAAGGACCGAAGTAAAAAAAAAAGATAATATTAAAGAATCAGGATAAGGCCAGTGCGGGTAGTAGAGATCGATATTTACTTATATATACATTGTAACTACACTGTAGTTAAATGATTATAATTTGAATATTGTTTGGCTTAACAGTTTTTTTAAATATATATATCAAAGAGCGTCTTACCGATAACATCAAGCGCAATCCTATAATTTCTCGTCGGCGACACCTGGAAGTCAACACGACATCGGTAGACTGCCCTGTCCCTCGACTGAACTTGGTGCAGCCGCAGCAAAGACGATGGAAAGTTGACCCACCGGGCTCGCTCTCTGAGCGCGTCGTCCGTCCAGTGGGCCTGTCCCTCAGGAACACGTGTGTCGAAACTGTTGACAAGATAAGAGTTTGGTTAATACTTGCGGTTGAAACTTGTAGTACATGATTAGACTTAAATAATATACTGTTTCACAGGTTTTTACTATTTACAGTATTTGCATATAGAAGTGTTGTCTTCATTCCTTATGTTTTAAAAAAAATTTGCTTTGCAGTTTCTTAGATTTACAAAATCATTGAATACATTAGTTTTAAGTTCAATAGTAAGTGATTAGACTTAAATAATATACTGTTTTTTATTGTATTTTATTAATTACGACCGGTTTCGTTTACATATATTCAGGTATTTATTTATAGTGTATATATATAAACAAATACCTGAATATGTGTAAACGAAACCGGTCGTAATTTATAAAATACAGTAAAAACCCGTGAAACATTATATTATTTAAGTCTAATCAAGATAGAGTTTATTACAAGGTGTATAATATTATATAGTGTGTCACAAGACTCACAAGTCAGAACAATCCCCTTATGTACTATACCGAAACCAATGATCGAAACAATCGAATTTCCATAAATTGTAAAACAAGTTCTTTAGTCATACTTATAATACCTACTAAATATGTCTAAATACAGATACTCTACTATAATAATAATACAATGAGGTGGGATGCCTATGGGCGACGGTGACCACTTACCGTCAGTTTGCTCGTTTGCTCTCCTTATTTAATAAAAATATTTTTTTTTTAATTTTTGCATATTTGTATTTCCCTAAATTTTGCGAGGTTCCGGTCCGCATATACTAGTAACTCTAGTAAGGTATATAACTCAAAAAATGTGTGACTTTTCCGATTCGACTATAATTCCAGTTTGTATATTGTTACGATCCAAGCTACCATCGCCTAAAATATACCGCACTTTACGAAACACCCGATATTGTATAATGCACACGTTTGATTCGAAATCCCGAACTATTTACACTGAATTTGCGAGCGATAGATAATTGGTATTCGATGTTGTGAACTGTTGCATAGCTGCACGAGGTCTATGGGATTGCATAGGTGCTTTAGATCAATACGGGAGCTGATCGTGCATACTGCGTATAGGCTAGGTTTATTGCAACCTCAATAGGGGCATATTCAGTCCATGATCCATTTGCAACGATTTAGTTTGGAGCAGCGAGCAGTGTTAATGCGCTTGAATTGCCTAGTGTTGGATCGAAGAATGAATTGCTCCAGTGGAATAGTATTGGGAAAGGCATTATCGTACACTAGAAGCTTACATACCTACATGCAGTTTTCACTCTATACGAGGTAGGTAGAGTAGAGACTAGAAAGATAGACAAATTTGAGGACTTTTATGAAGTGCCTCTAGAGGCGTATTCCGGAGGGAGGAAAGGGGATGTAGGAGGGGACTGCTATGGTCCCCCAAAACCTTTAAGACCCCTGTGGAACGCGAGGTGAGGCAGCACAAATAGGTAAAATTGTGGCAAATACCTCCCCAGGCTGACTCTGCACAGAGTCATACCACCTAATGATGTTGTTGGCCTTTTACATCTTGATTTACACAGCGCTGTGTCGGCATCTACGCTCGTGGCTGAATAAGCCGATGCGAGAGCGGCAAGGTCTGCCGCACGTGCAGCAGGGGAACTGCGAGTTTGTTGGAGCAGGAGTTGCGAGGAGTCTGTGCCGGTTAGCTCGTTAGTCAGCTAAATTTTGGAACCACTCGATCACCAGACGCCTCCATGCGTCTAAATCCACGGCGAGTTTCTCCCACCTCATACCCCATTATTACTCGTTGTAATCTTAGAGCATGTCAGGTAATGTAATAGCCAAGATTTGGAAGGCAGACAGACATGGGAGCTAAAAACCTTCATCCATTATCGACACACCCAAAATCCTCACGACTATGAAGTGTGAATCCGTAAATGCCTTATATTAAATTCGGTAATCACAGAATACACAAGCGTTTTTCTGACAACATTTAAACTACATTCGATTTCCGAGCCAAAATCGGCAATAGAAGAGGAGATAAAATGATAGAGTGGCGACAGCAATAGGGTTCCAATCGGCTCCATTTGCCCTTCGGATACGAATCACTAAAAGCAATAGTTTGAAAGCAAACGGACTGACAATCAAAGGAATCTAAAGATCAAAGCTTTCCAAGACCATCTAGAGGTGCCTATATCACAACAAATGAGAATTGAACAGGAATTGGATTTACGAATCCAGCAGGAAAAGTAGAAACATTTTAACGCATCATGTTATAAGAATCGGGGAAAATGTGCAGACATTTATTTTATTGTATCAGGCGTTACTTTGTAAAAATAAAGGGATTTACGTCACTTCTGTCACTTTTATACGAACAAGATTAGGAACAGAATAGAATTAATTTACCATTTTCGTCGAAATCCATGATTCTCTTTAAAACAGCGTCTCTTAGCCAGAATGAGACTATTAAGGCAAAACTAGTGAAGCTAGAGACACTCATATTCAAAGATTTGCCGCATTGATTGTGGATCGCGCTTCAACTTCCCTAATACTTGGCAACCTCTGTGGCACAAGCTGGCCGCCCAGCACTTAGTACAGTTGCAATCGCTAATTCGTATCCAGTACTTATCTTTGATCGCCGTAGCTTGCTGGTATGTAATCTAATATGAACACGCTATCTGATAATATAGGAGTTGCATACGTCGAATGATGGCTAATAGATACCTTACAACTGCTACGCTATTTATTTTGTCGCATATCGCTTAGTTGTTATTTGTTATTGATGGTTAAATTATCTAGGCTTATAATGAAAAGTTATATGTTCCAATATAGTAAAATATTAGGATTATCGTTTTCATTTTTTTTAACTAAAAATCTCGCACGTGTATTATTGTGTATTCCTCAAATGTTTCTCAAAAAAGGCTCTTCTCAATGTGAGTGTACATCAGTGTACCCCGGGTCCAAGTTTATAATAAAATTTACAGGAGTGTTCACTTCACAGAGAATTCAAGAAGCGTACAACTCCAGCCCAATTATGCAAACAAGTCCTTTCCGACTTCAAAGTTTAGTTTCTGCCAAAATTGCGGGCGCATCGCGACGTGATCAAAATATATTTTAATTCAATTATTATAATTTGAATGAGTTTAGAGGGTTATTATGTGGAAATTGAGGTCGTTTTCGAGATCCCAAGAACTGGATTCGTAATTCAAGTATTCGTAATATTAAGGGAGTTTAGTCCAGATAGGTTTTTGACACTTGATTTGCAGTTTTCTTTGACTATCGCCTGGCATAGTCAATTATGTCTTCTGCTAGTATTAATCAATTATAATTTTAACTCCGGATATCGATACTATTTGTATATATAGCTCATCATGCAGTGAATCTTAATGTTATGCGTTAAGGTCCATTGAGAAGAAACTCTTGTTGTTTTGTGTTCTCTTTCTACACCTAAAATATCATTGTTACGAGTATATCCCGACCTATTTCTTAAAGTACCTACTTAAGGTTCCTAATCGTTACCAGCCTTACTTAACCGTTTTAATTTGTTATAACATTAACTCCCTTGTTCTCTATAATGCGGAAAATTCACAAATGAAATCACAAACAGTCGCTGCAAAGTTACAACTGAAAACTAAATTCAATATTTCAAATTTTGTCGGACCTATTTTCATTCTGTTCGAACTTCCAACCGAATGTCTGGTCCAATTCAAGTTCTGTTTTAATTACTTCAGAAGTTATAGTGATTAAGTAACGGACTGTACTGTTAAGGGTCCGCTTGTAACACGAGCAAATATAGCCTGAAGGTCGGCTCCTATTTGCATGAGCATCCCGCAACATTTAACATTAAACCGAACTTCCGTACGGTTCTTTGTTTAATTTCGTCCTTTGGGCGAGGTACTTATGGGCTTTGTCACGGTTGAAAGACACCTAATAAAGGTTAGGGCGATACAACATGTAAGTAAAAATGGAGTTTTGGACGTGTTAAAAAGGCTTTTGACGGCATGAAAGCTTTTACAAATTTAAAACACATTTTTATTAAGTAAAGTATAGTAAATCTTCTTATTTTTCTAACTTAATAGAATTTAAATAGTTAAGTATTTTGTAATTTTAGCTTAAGTATGTATTTTAGTGTTATTTTAGTATTACTTTATATTGAATAAACTATTATATTCTAATAGAATTTATATAATATGTATTACAATTACAAAAGGATTTTTTGTGAATCAAGATACGGAAACCTTACTATTGAATACCTGAAGGTGTATAAACGAAACCGATCGTAATTAATAAAATACAATAAAAAACAGTATATTATTCAAGTCTAATCACTTACTATTGAACTTGAAACTAATGTATTCAGTGATTTTGTAAATTTAAGTAACTGGAGAGCAATTTAAAAAAAAACATAAGGAATGAAGACAACACCACTATATGCAAATACTGCAAATAGCCGGAAAACTGCTATATTTCAAGAAGAAATGCGGATTTAAACTCTTGTTCTGATAAAAGCTAAAAACAAAGACGACACGACTGAACACGAGCGTGGAAGACTCTAAGTCACGTAGGATAAAACCACACGGAGGATTCAGAGCCTTGCTTTAAAATGTAAAAAGGAAAATACTAATCCTACAACCATAACTCAAGTCATACTCTACCTACAATACTGTACTAATTTTCAGTTTACACATAAAATACGAGTAATGTTGACAGAAATGATAGTATATTACGGTATAGCGCCAGTGATAATGGCTACCATTACATTTAAGGTCTTCACGATAATGAAGACCTAATTTATTTAATTCTCCCTTTCCTGTAGGTCATTAGGTATTGTCAGGCGAACGAACAATCAGGCTATTGTACGAAAAATAATGTACGCGTAGATTGAGTAATTTGTAGATGCAATGAATTATTCAATCTCTTTCGCAATCCTTTTTATGCTAATTCTTTCTTTCTATATCTGAAAGGAGAGACTCATAATTGTATCATTCCAGTTATCAAATTAAAATTTTATGGAAATGAATTAACCAAATACAAAATCTAATCCGTTTCTATTATATACCTTTTAACAATTATTTGCGTTCACTGATGGTTCATCTTGACCTCAAATCAAAGAGGTATAAACCTAAGTAAATACACAGTGAATTGAAGGCAAATTAAGTGGTTCACGCTGCTAATTTCACGACCTGTTAATGTTAAAATTTTCATCCTTTGATAGTTTGCTTGGAGGTTTTGGAATACTAATAAGGAATTATTAATGAGATCTGAAATTTAATCTACTATAATTCGAGGCCAAATTAAACTACGAGTACCTGTGTTACTAAGAGAAATTCATAGTCGGTGATCATAAACCAAAAAGTTTGATTTCCTATTCTTTCTCTTCTTCTCTTCCTGTCACCCCCTGCTGGTGTATAGGTCTCGAACAAATTGCTGTCCACTTATTGCGATCTTGCGCGGCCTCTTTGAGTTCCTGTCAGGACATTCGGATTGTGGCTGCCTCGTTTTCAATTTCAGGGCCATTTTTGAGGGATGATCGTCCGCCTTTCTGAGCACATGACCTAGCCACCGCCACTTGCGAGTGAGGACCTCCCTTTCCACGGGTTTCTCATGGGTTAATCTCCATAATTCGATGTTTTATATAACATTAGGCCTTTAGAATTTTCCTCAGACAGTTGTTTACAAACACTTACTTGATTTCCTATTAGCAGATTAAATTGTATGAGTTCTGTTAGTTCTGGAGTATTCTGGTAACAAACTACCATACCCAGTTAATTTTTTCTTTGTAAGAACCGGGAAAACTGAGGTG
Organism: Hofmannophila pseudospretella; assembly: GCA_947369225.1. Classification (NCBI taxonomy): domain Eukaryota; kingdom Metazoa; phylum Arthropoda; class Insecta; order Lepidoptera; family Oecophoridae; genus Hofmannophila; species Hofmannophila pseudospretella. Next base: position 12,780,606 of record OX376316.1, read on the forward strand.
TCATATGTTATCTAACTAAAGCTTCAGCAAAATCTAAAATTTAGGTTACGAGTGCATATTAGGTCTTTACCTATGAAGTTGCCGCTGAATTCGAAGCAAAAAATTTAGTTGATTTTTTTATGTTGGTCAATCAAATTAATAACCCATATGGACAATGCACGGTGCTGTACACCTTGCTTCGTGCCAAAATTCATGATTCTAGGTCAACGAGAAGTACCCTATAGGTTTTGATGAGTTAGTTTGTGATTGTCAAAATATGCAACTTATATCCATGGACGTATTTATTTTATTTATTTTTATTTATTTCTTTTGATTGCATTTAGTTTCAATTTTAAAACAAGCTTCAATTTTTACAGCACCAAGAGTCCATAGACTAGTATTTGACATTAATTTTAACTTGATACCTCTATCCGTTCCTGCGAAAAAGCGTCTTGACAGTGTGACAACAAAGTTATCCTATAAAGGTTCCGTGTTTTCCTTTTGCGGTACGGAAATCTAAAAACAGAAAAAAAAGAAACCAAGAGAAAACAGAAAATAACCTCAATGATTTCCAGCTCAGTGGACTTTAACAGTAGACATGTAATTATGAGTTGTTTATATACATTAAGATATGTAATTAGTTTTATTTAAATAAAGAAAAAATAACATGAATCAACTATCATTATAAAGCCAACAATGCATTGACCATATGGGTCATTAATAAGATTGACCAAAATAAAATAAAACAATTAATTTTTTTGCTTCGAATTCAGCGGCAACTTCATAGGTAAAGATAAGTAAGTAAGGTAATTCTGTTATGTAAAAAACAAATGTGCAGGTAGGTGGACAATACATGGATTATGGACGACCTTTTTTTAAATCTTTAATAACGGTTGTAGATAGGATCTGAAATGGCCCTACCGTAGCTTGTTATGGCTTTCAGTTTCATAACAAGTAATTGATACAAAAGAGACGAAATACATAAGATAAGATAATATTTATTGTGTAAAAGTTTAGGTAAGAATTACAAATATTGCAGATATAGTTGCAGAAACATGTCACTCTAAACTTTACCTTTACAGGCATATTCACCAAATTCACAAATTAATAAAAACATACATTTATACAGATTTTGAGAACAAACAAAAAAGGAAAAGATAATACATAGCAGTATTCCGTTATCTTTAAATATTCGAACATCTGAACATCTCATGAAATGTAATCGTGTAATTTTATCGTGTTATGTGTAGGTATGTGTGCAAATAAATTTTAATTCATTCATTCATCATCTTGATACGATGCATTGTCATTACCATTATTACACTGATATATTGTTGTATGCATTGTCATTACCATTATTACACTGATATATTGTTGTATGCATTGTCATTACCATTATTACACTGATATATTGTTGTATGCATTGTCATTACCATTATTACACTGATATATTGTTGTATGCATTGTCATTACCATTATTACACTGATATATTGTTGTATGCATTGTCATTACCATTATTACACTGATATATTGTTGTATGCATTGTCATTACCATTATTACACTGATATATTGTTGTATGCATTGTCATTACCATTATTACACTGATATATTGTTGTATGCATTGTCATTACCATTATTACATTGATATATTGTTGTATGCATTGTCATTACCATTATTGCACTGATATATTGTTGTATGCATTGTCATTACCATTATTGCACTGATATATTGTTGTATGCATTGTCATTACCATTATTACACTGATATATTGTTGTATGCATTGTCATTACCATTATTACACTGATATATTGTTGTATGCATTGACATTACCATTATTGCACTGATATATTGTTGTATGCATTGTCATTACCATTATTACACTGATATATTGTTGTATGCATTGTCATTACCATTATTACACTGATATATTGTTGTATGCATTGTCATTACCATTATTACACTAATATATTGTTGTATGCATTGTCATTACCATTATTACACTGATATATTGTTGTATGCATTGTCATTACCATTATTACACTGATATATTGTTGTATGGTATTTTCGCTCCCATGTTATTGAAGCATAAAGTTTATTGTTATCGACATACCGGTCTCTTCTCTTGCACAGCTAGGAGTCAGGTTTTATTCGTGAACTTCTTTAAATTGTTCGAGTTTGCCCTCTCATGCGAGGAACTTTGAAATATATGTAAGGCCAGATGTACATCGAGTGCTGCAGTTATGTGGTTTGTTTTTAAATCATCATATTCTTTACAGTCAATTGTAATATAACTTAAATAATCTCCTTCATCATCATCTTTTTTTAGGTATAGCACCTTTAATTTATTCACTATTGTATAATAAGACAATCGGTATTTACTAATTATGTACCCTTACAAGGTCAAATTAACCTATTAATCATTGACGTAAAAATTATTACAAAAAAAAATAATTCAATACCAGGATTGGCCCAGAAATATTTCATAAATGTAAAATGGTTCATAAATTAAACTATGTATATCTTCTGCAAATTTTCTCTTCTGCACATGAAATTAATTTGTAAGTAATAGGAACAATGGTACCTACGCTTTAACTTTATAAAGCTGAACCGTGGGCTGTGGGCCACATTCCATCCACTTCATCAGGATTTTTTTAGAAATTAGAAATATTTATGCTGTCTGGAACAACTTGTTCAATTATGACGACATAACAGATATTTTATCTATTATTACTACTATTACTACTTTTACTACTATTACGACTATTACTACTATTATTAGCCCTGTCATCATACTCCAGGGTATAATCCTTCTCTCTTTTGCCTGTTTTAGTCAAATCATTGTTGATGTCTTACTTCTTGGAGATGTCAATAATTTATTTAGTATCCACCTGTAGCACGAAACGTTTTGAGTTACTTTTTTGTCCACAAGGTAAAAAAAATAATTAAAAATAAATATTTTTCTGCAGAATTAATGATTAGGAAACTGTAATTTTAACTATGCTAATCAAAAATGTTAGCGTCGTAATTTTTTGTTAATTAAAAGAAATTTTATCCAATATTTTCCTCCGTCTAAAAATTTCAACAAAAGTTCATTCCAGACACGGCGTTAAATTATTTAACTCGATTGGTTATTCAAAGCAATTTTCGAAAGTGCTGACAAGATGGCACATACGATCGTATATACCAATATTGATTCGATGTCAACCTTGTAGTAGTAAGTTGTAATCTAATTACTAACTAATATCTTTTTAAGAGAGATTATAATGTTATATTGACTGTAGGAACTATTACAGTTCAGTTTATATCATTGTGGTACATTACAAAAGCTGAGAGTTCGGTGATGGTGCCGTTCGAAGTCCAGTTTCAAGATTTGTGCCAAACTTGCTTGATCGACCGGCCCTCTATGCTACCTTTATGAAATCTTTATTGTTTGTCTTTGGATCCCTGACCTATGTCATTTATCCCCTATGGGATCCAAGTACTTACCCTATATCTTCAATATTCTGTTATAAAGTGGAAGATACATCAAGCTATACTCTGTTGCAGTAAGTTTTTGTTATGATTTCTTGACATTCGTATGAATTTGTCAAGAAGTTACCAATCTAAATGGTTACCAACTGTTAGCATCTTCTCAAGATACGTATACCTACTGACTTTGTTAATTTTAATTATAATATTAGTACAACAACTAATATCAGTAGTTTCGTAAAGTATACAGGCAAACGAGCAGTTAGCCTGTATCCTTCACGCAAATAAAAAAAGATAAATTGCGAATAGGTGTGGTAGACCCATCTGTGTTGTTAGTAATGAAATGAAATACATTTATTTAAGTAAGTAGATAGTTAGTCAACAAGCTGTCTAGAACTAAGCCATAGGGTAGGATACTAAATGAGCAGCCCTGTAGTCTCCGGCGAAGAATAGAGCTACGGTAACTCGTAAGAGGCGACTAAAAGGAGTCATCAAGGTCGCGGGCGGTTAAATTGGGCTTTGGCCGCCCATTGGCTGGCGACCCTGGGGAGGGCAACAGAGTGCCATGGCGGCGCGCTGCTGTGACGGGAAGAATCGGGAATATACACACCTCCCAGAAAGAGCCCAAGGCAAGTGCTGGGAGGGGCACCGGTGCGTTCCTCTTGGCCGCTTGTCAGCGAGGGATCTTTGGAAGATCCCCCCCCCCCCCCCCCGTTACTAAAAGTAAGAATACTAAATGAAGAATACTTTCGGCAGTCCGTTGCGTGATGCGGTCATACGCAACGCATAAATATCCATTGGTCGTTATGAAGTAATAATGTCGACGAAAGAACACAATAAACAGCATTGTACATTGTATATCTACATCGACTCGTCAACACGCGCGAAAGTGGTGTGACACGGCCTACGTGTGCTGTAATACACTGTTTCTTGCATGTGTGTTTTATAGTCCAAAACCATGATACACCTACCTGTATAGTTTTTCTGTGACATAGAGAGATAACTGTAAATTCTTATTGATACCCTGACCAGAAAAAAACCTTCGCTCTATTGTGAATTAAATGGAACTATTTTATTTAGCGAACTCCAAAAACTATATAAGTAGGTACCAAAGGCGCTCTCTTGACAGGGTTTTTAGTTTTCTGGTCAGTGTATACTTACTACAAATATGTTGGGATTTGTGTAACTCGTACCTAATACTCAATACCGAATACCAGGCGAGCCGAGCTTGTCACAATATTTGCGGGTCTGTGCCGCAATGCGCCGCGCCAGTTCGCGTCACAGGCGAAATTTTTCGAGGCTTTATATAAAATTTAGATAAACCGCGCATGTGTGAAGTTGGTTAGATGCAGCCAAGTTTTGTATCTGAATTTTAGACTAGTTTACATTATGTGTGCTAGTTTCTGGAATGAACATTGTTTCTAAATTGAACAGTTTCAAACTAAATACTTTTTGTAATACCTGCGCGAGAAGTATCCTTTTTCTTAACTTTAAATTAGCGCACAGTTAATAGTGATTTGAGTTTGTTTAATTTTTATGTTTTTTTAATATTCTCTTCAAAATTATTTTCTAAAGTATGAAAAGTTGTTTGTAATTTAAGTATGCTCAGAAAAAATTTTAGCATCTTTTTTTTTATTAATTTATGAAATTTTTATCCATTATTTTCCTTTGTCTGAAACTAATTTCAACTAACGTTATCAGCAAAACATGGCGTTAAATTATTAAACTCGATTCGTTATTCAAAGCAAAGTTGTTTGTTTACTTATTAAAAAAGATCCTGCAAGTTATTAAGTAATAATTTTGTACACGTAATGAATAAAGCACCTACAACTAAGTACGCTACGTGTCAAAGAAAACATAAAAAACCATTCTGCCGACATCCGGGGAGATATATTTAATCTGGCAACACTACGCGTAATTACATACGGGGTTTGAGTGCTGGACTTGAGTGTTGAGTGTTTTGAGCGGGAAATTACCCTAGTTGAACTGAATACTCTTAATAACTTTTTTATTTTTTAGTAAATACTGACTATTGTTGTTGTTGTTGTGTGGTTACTGATTAGTAGCCCATGTATTTCATATATTAACAATTATAGTCCCCCGCTGTACAATATTTCTCGTTACTAACTATTAAAATTTTCTTGTTTTGTATAAGTACAAGCCTGTATTCTAAGCTCTACACTAGAGGTATGATAGAGCAATTTTTTGCTTCCACCCACACGCAAACAAAGAGGATCGAAGCGTAGGCGACAAAGTTCGTAATATGACTACATAATATGAATATACAGTGTCCCAGAAAGTAGGTGTAGATAAACAAAAAAAGGGTGATGACTAAGGTTATTACATACATTTAAAGGGAGCAGCGGAGTAAAGTTCACCTGCTGGCATTTTATTACAAAGTAATAAAAATGCAAAAATTGAAAAAAACTGAGATGAGATGTTGGTTACCATCATGAAATTTACTAAAGCAGAGTAATGGAAATAAAACGGGATAAATCGGGAAATATCTACGTATATTTAGGACTCGACGATTTGACACAACCAACTAAAACAAATGTAACTGAGAACTAGATTACACAAAAACATTTCATGTAAAAAGTAGACAAGTCTCGTGTATCTTTACTCGGAAAAAGTTATGAGATGCAATATAGAACCAAGACCAATGCTCTTATTATTACCTCTATTACTTTCATTATCGTGTCACTTGTCACTATCAAGTCACTACATCTTTAGTTTAAGAACATTCTGTGACTTGGTAATTACGCTAAAGGGGGAAATTGTCTGATTATTAAGTCTATCATGTTATCTATCGGTATCTACCCATAATGTTATAGTTATTGTTAGGTTCACGTTACTTAGTATTATTTTTAAAGATTTTTGATGATCGGTCAGTGACAAAATAACGAAACTATATACTTTTTATCTTGTGAACTATAAAAGATAGAAGCTTGTAAATTGGAGATTTATCTATGTTCGCGGAGTACTCGAATTAATGTTTCGGGAAAAGTGGTACGGTAGTGTGCCCGCTCTTTTGGCTCGATTTGGCGGGGGCACTGCCGTGCCCCCAGATTGTCATGTCTATCTAGCCTAGCCAGCTACAAAGTGCACATAGAACCTTCAACATTTACTCCTCCGCTGCTCCTTCCCCCCCCCCCCCCCCCCCCCCCCGACTCGTGAAAAAATTGTTTGAATCATAAGTAACCGATAAGCTACAGGGATTATAGATATAACCTAGATATGACCTCAGCCATCGCCCTGTTTGATTCATACTTTCTGGGACACCATGTATAACTTGAGTGATGCCTGTATGCTTGGTTAACATAAATATAGTTTGTCGAGGCGACCTTCAGAAGATTAATATACAAAAATCCCGCATGTTTCAGGGTTACACGAGGAATAATAATGTAAAGTTAATATTTACCCGGCATATTACATATGCTATTGGATGTCAGTTAATTTTATTGCATACGCTATCTACATGTAATATTGAATCGTCATGAAAGTTTTTCTTTTGTAAACCACAAGCGACCTGTCCTGGATTCACAACTGACCATCCTCAGTCCTGAATGGTCAGTTGTCAATCAATCTATACGTCAGTGGAAGCCGGAACAAAATCTTTTCAGCCTTTTCCGATATTATCCATTTCACACAGACAGTGAAACGCGGCGGTGGACTTTGTTTTACACTACGTATAAAATCTAATAATTTTATAGTACCTAATAGTCGGCTATTATACTGCCCTGATAAGAGAGAAGGCCGCTAAGTGCAAAAAGTTGTTTTCGAGAAAATGGCAAAAAACGCGGCAAACGGTTTTTTTAGTGTTTTTTAGAATCTATGTAAATTACCACTGTTCTATGGAATGTAGTTCGTAGAAGACTTCTTACGCTACCAGATTGAGCGAAACTGGTAGTTAAATACTAGTATTAGTAATAAAAAAATATCTTTTTCTGTTTTAGCTTAGCATATTCATAGTTTTGATTTTACTATCTGAGATTAAAGGGCCGCTAATATACCTTAACGGCTTTATAGTGTAGTCTCGGTTTCGACTTTCCTAGCAAATTTATTTTCGTTTGAAGTTAAATGACAATCATACGCTTAAAAGCCGCTAGCTCACTTAACCATTTTTTAATATCCTATGAAGTACTAGGGTCATACTCTAATACTATGCTATATCGCCGTTAAGTACTTAGCCGCCCTTTAGTTTAGTTTTTACCTAAGTTGAAACGAAACTATTAATCTAAACTTACGTAAAAGGCGGTTAAATTTACATTTATGCTAGTTAGTCGCTTTTTGAATTAGTATTATGTTGTAAAATATTTTACTTATTTGTCATAAAAGCAGTTTTCAGCATATCTTAAGTCAATTACAAAATAAGGTTTTAATAGGGAATTAATAAAAGTTTTACAAAAATTACAGTAAAATGTTTATTCATGCAAAATCACTTCGTAGGTATATTTTAATCACAACCTTTCTTTTATTAGAACGTACAATTTGAATGAATTATAATTCTTCTTCTTCTTTCCTGTAGGAAATACGATACAGATTTAAATAACAAAATGCTAACAAAGTGCTTAAAGCTCCTTATAATTACTTTCTCTACAACATCTTCAATATCGAGATCAACATTTCACACGTTATTAAAACGTGTCTATTAAAATATCAAAAATATTTTTTAATACAAAAACCTAAAAATAATTATTAGAACACTTCTTTGTCTTCATACGCTTTCCTCTCAAATCTTCTTTCACCCCATCATCGCGTAAGGTGTTATACAAAACTTTGTCGTTGCTTTTTTTATAGCCTAAAGTAGTTAAAAATTTTTTTTTGCATACTGCGGTATTTTCTTTTTCCTTTGTTTTTAAATTAAATGTGCGCCTAGGATGTCTTTTTGGTGAAACCGTAATTTTGCGCTTTGGTGTTGCAACACAAGAGTTTTCTTGAATAAATATTCCACGTTCTTTCCAATTCAAAAATTTACAATTTCCAATAATTATTATTGATTGCCTTCCTTTCTTCTTCATTAAACTTTTCCATACATTTTTTTATACATTTATTTGTACAGCCCTCTTTCACAAAAAAAATCTCCCTGTATTTTGTTTTTTCTCCAGTTGCCTATGCAATACACTCGTGTCATATTTTTCTTTTTCGTAACGTTCCTGATTTAGTGTATAAAGTCTCATCTCTCTCTTCTTTTCCGTCTACCTCTTCCTCTTCCACAGCTTTCTCTTCTTATTCTTCTCCGTTTACCTCTTCCTCAGCCTCCTCTCTTTCTTCTTCTTCTACGTCTACTTCTTCCTCTTCCTCCTCTTTTTTTTTCTCCATCTGTCTCTTTCTCTTGCTCAGCCTTCCCTTTTTTTCATCAGCTAGAGTTCTCTCTTCCTCTGGTACGTCTAAGTCCATAGATTCTTGCATTTCAGAGGCATCGCCTGCAACTTCTTCGTCCGTTAATTCTTCTTCTATAATCACTACAACTACCATTTCTTCATCAGATTCATGTGTCTTATTTTCTAATTCTAAACGTTTGTTTTCAGATTATTTTACAATTAGTTTTCTATTTAAGGCTTTATTAACTGCATCTTTACTTTACAAAAGTAGCGATTTTACCTGTCCGCTTTTAATTTCTTTATCAATTGATCCTTGTTTCACAGATTTATTTTCCGTCTCCCCTTTAGGTGAGGTTAATTTGACTTGCCTTTCGTCTTCTTCCGAGTCGGAACCATTGATATTTGATATATTCATCAGTGGCACGTAATCTTCATCTTTCACCGTGTCGACAGAGTCGAAGTCTTCATCAGAATTCATAGATGGGCTAATTTCTTCATAGCAAGTCAAATCTAGATTTTGTTGATCTTCAGGGACTTGTGTTGGTGTTTGAAAGGACCTTATCTATGGAATTTAAATCACTTATTTGCCATTCGTTAATTTTTTAAAATACTGGTAAGATCAATGAGTAACGTCGTGACCAAAGGGAATTTTCATATTGTGAATCAGGAAACTTCATTTGTGACATAGATTGTGACAATAAGTTCTTGCTATCACCATAATTTCTACTCGTTGCAATTGTTTTTAATGTTATATCGACGCCATATGATTAATTTATGGTCTCGTGTTGTGAATCAAATATTTTACTCGAGTTACACATATTTACTAACTTTCTAACAGCGGTTTAGTCGCGAAAAGGTAACAAACAGACCGACAAACAGACAGAGTTACTTTCGCATTTCGACGGCGAAGTATCAGGACCTCCTAACTTACATTTTTATGCATTTGCGTTTTCCACATTATAGACATTAGTTCCTATCTTACTAGGATTATTGTACTAGGAATTCTCGGTCTCCATTTCCATTTCGCGGATTTCTCGACTAAGAAACCATAGTATGATCAGAACTAATGCCATTTTATGTGGAAAACGCAAATTCATAAAAATGTAAGTTAGGAGATCCTGATACTTCGCCGTCGATTTATAATATTAGTTAGGATTAGGATATAAGTGTAGATTTTTTTGTTTCAATTTTACAATCTTACCTATATAAAAAATATTATTTAGTGGTATTAAAATACAATGAACATATATAATTTACCTTTTATCAATAAATAGGTAACATATAAGTTCTTTAGAGCCAAGTACAGAAATACCTAGCAAATTTCCAGCATATCTTCTTAAAATGTACAGTATGCAATTAAACAACTTGAAATATTATCGAGTAAAAGAAATACTTACATAACTATAACAGCTTACCTTTCGAAAAAACACTTTTGGCGCGAAAACAACCGCGCGCCGAGCGCACGCGGCCTCCTCGCGAACCCGACTGTAAGTCGACTATCGAGCGATTTTAACTTTATCGATGAACATATAGCCGCTTTTTAAAGTATTATTGTGCTTTTACCGCCATATACATAAAATTCAAAATAAATATTTAAACCTTATCATACGCTAAAAAGCCGTAACTTCCAATTTGCTTAGCACGAACTTTAAAAAAATATGGAATTACTACGCTAGAAAGCAGTTAAAAGATTTAGCGGCCTTCTAGCATATGACAATCTGTTTGCCGCTTTTTGCTGTAGTTTTATTAAGATTTCTATTAGAACGGCTACTACATAATAACACCGTTACACTCCTCTAGCCGCCTTTTAGAAGATCAAACGTATTTAGCGGCGTTCGTCTGTAGTTTGCAACAAAAATCACGTAAGTAAAATTACCGTTACAGTCACTAAACGTTTTTATAGTTTAGTAGAGAAAAAAAGTTGCTTTTTAGCTTAGTACAATCCCAAAATATTGTATTTAACGGCTAAAATGCTTAACATATCTCTGAAACCATTTGGGATAAAAATATAATTCCAAGATGGGTCGATGCGGAATCATTTGCTTATTTCGCAGGTATCAATAACTCAAAAACGACCAAATGTCACTTAGCGGCCTTTTCTCTTATCAGGGCAGTATACTCGTAAAGGAGCTGTGGCGGCGCTAGGGGAAATGTACCAAAAAGTTCTGAAAATTACCGTAAATTACATGAAATATTAGGCAGTAATTTACCGGCTTTACGAGTATGTCTCTAGTTTCATCAATACATAGTAGGTACGTAATACCGCCTAGTACCGTATCGTTACACTGCTTTATTGTTGGCACAGTCAATAAATCGTGTGCGAGACTGAAATACGGGATTTACTATGTACAAGGCATTTTTTTAAAAATATATTGTGTAATAATGCTACGTATATTATAGTACCGTTGTGAACTTCGTTCTTTAATGTAGACTCTGATGAATTTAGTACACTGCAACGATAAAGAAATGTATCGAATCGGACCGAATCCACCGAAATCTAGAAAACTAAAAAGTAGATTTCTATGGGTGCGGTTCGATTCCGTTTTAAAATCGCTGCAGTGTGATAAAGTCATTATTAGTTATTGCAACACCTGGGTTGAGAAGTAACTTTAAGTACATACATACGTTAATTTTGAAGAAAATGAATGTGAATTTAAAGAAATTCTCTCACTGGTGCTAAATAAAGTATCGTGTGTATCATGTGCAAGAAGACCACTGGTGCTCTATTGCCTAACCTAAGGGTTAATTGATAATGCGGTTTACCTACACCTAGGATATAACTATGGTTTATAATTTAATTAATAACAGATCACTGTTATTAATTAAATTATAAACCAGTCGGGTACCTATCAAGGTACCCGACTGCCTCGGTTGATCCTTTTGTTATATATAATTAGAGACGGTAGATTAGTATTAATTATGTGTGATAATAATATCTAGTACTTGTCTATCCAATTAATTTGATGTAGGGTGGGGTAACACCGGATAGTTAAGGAAAAAAATACTTAATTGTGGCCAATGTTTATTTTGGAATTAAATCTTAGAAAACACTCAACCACTAACGGTGAGCTATATATTAAAACATTAAATTTAAAAAATCAATAATTACTCAAATTTGGAAAATCCGCTTTCACCCCTTGTATATGGGTCAAACCAAATACCGCATCTCCGAAGGTGGGGTAAATATGGATAGCAATTGATTTGCAAAGTGACACACGCAAAACACTAGTTATTGAGTAAACAGCCAGCACAAGCTTTGTATTTACCCTATTTTGAACAAACTGTGCATTCAAACAGTCATCTGCAGACGTTCTATAGCTATATTTCTTATCACAATTAAAGCATTTCGCATATTTCTTGTTAACCTCTTTTCTCTTTCCTCCTTTCTCTTTTTTCCTTTGGAATTCTCTTTGATCTGTTTTACTTTTTCGTTTTCTTTAAAAAAAAGGTAGTGACGATATTTTTTAATGATTTTGGTAAGGATTATACAATCGGGTATCCGATATCACCCCTTACGGTTGCATCCCATATGTATTTTTTTACAAATAGACTTTATACTAGGTAGATATGTCTAAATATCGCATCAAATAGACGCTGCTGCGAAATAAATTATTCACATTCATACTAATTTTGTGCAATAAAGAGTATTCATTCATTCATTCACATTGGTAGTCAATAGCTAATTTTGATATCTGATAAATAAGTAAGAATATTACTTCACTTATGCGTTTTTTTTAATTTTCTCAAACGCCGACGCAATAAACAACACCAGACCCATCTCCATTTGAACTCGAGATAAGCACAATATACAAATGATTTCTAACCTATTAGGATGATACAATGGCAGCTGGAAATATGAAATTTCTCCCACTATCTGTTTTCACCCATTATCCGATTTCGCCCCATGTTCCCCTACCTACCGATAATCATAATTTGGAACGCCGTAGCAACAACTTAAATAACTGGATATGCCAATCCCTAATTATATGGACTAAGGGATATGTATTTAAATATAAATATTAAAAGCAAATACATTTACCTATTATGATGACTTATTCTAAGAATTTTTCGTGGGCGTTTCTCTGTAACGTCAGAAAAGCACCGGAACGCGAACTTTGTAGGACTTGAAATCAGTGGGGGCGTACTCGACTCCCAACTGTTTGCAACAGACCCCAAATGGCGCTTCCGAATCCTGAATCCGGCACTAGATCATCATCATCATCAGCAGCAGCAGCCCACTCTAGTCCACTGCTGGACATAGGCCTCTCCCAGGGCGCGCCATTGAGTCCGATCGTCGGCTCTTCTCATCCAGTCGCTGCCAGCCACCTTGCTTTGCGCTATCCATGGGAGGTAATGCCATAATCGCCACGCTAGGCCTGCGGGTTGGCGATCGCAGTAGCCGGGTCGCTTGCCCTAGATCGATATAGAGATTGCGGCACTAGATCATCATTTGAAAATGAAGCTTCATTTATTTTACCAGTGAGCACCTATTTAGCACTTTTATTAATCATCATCATCATCAGCAGCCTACTCTAGTCCACTGCTGGACATAGGCCTCTCCCAGGGCGCGCCATTGAGCCCGATCTTTGGCTTTTCTCATACAGTCGCTGCCAGCCACCTTGCGCAGATCGTCGCTCCATCTAGCAGCGGGACGTCCCACACAACGTTTGCGCAAACGCGGTCTCCACTCCAGAACTCGTCTACCCCAGCGGTTGTCGGTTTTGCGACAGATGTGACCGGCCCACTGCCACTTCAGCTTGCTAATCGGATATCCTCTTTTATTAATACGTTCGATAAATATCACAATAGATAAACAACCCAAGCGAAAATAAGCAAAACAAAATGTCTGTCCCAAAAATCAATTCACGCATGACATATTACGAAGCCGCCGCAAAGGCCCACATGTAGGATTATTTTTGTCCTGGATTCCATGACGTTGAATAAGCGACACCTTTCGCGTGTCATGACATGACACTGTTGCGGTATACTTCTGTATACGACTTTGTTGTGAACGTTATTAAAACTTCGATCTGTAACGGTGAAGGAAAACATCGCGAGGGATCCTGAGGGTACCTACCAGAGCATGAATTGATTAATCACCACCTCGAACCACCTAGCGCAAAGCCCTAACAAAGTACTGTTCTGTTTGTTGAATATTTTGTAGCTCTGCACAGGGTTATACCATGTGCGTGATCTTTTAGTTAAACATTCGAGTATCGTGTAAAGTGGCCCTCTGTCTCTCTCTGACTACAGTCGTAGTACATTCGCGTATCATTAACAATAACCGAAGCACACCGAAGCTTTCAAGACCCGAATGTTTAACTAAAAGCTCACGCACCCAACCTTTTACGAGTACCTTATTTCTGCCGAAAAGCGCAATGCTTGCATTGCTGTGTTTCGGTTTGAGGTAAGAGAGCCAGCGTGATTACCGGCACATGATATACTCCAGTCAAGTCAAGTCCTCAAGGTTGCAGCGCACTGAAAATCCTCTAATATCCTCTCAGTCACTGAGACGCCAGCTGAAAATCTAGACTTCCGACTATCTATACAATCAAAGATCCGACTTCTAGACAAACTTGACTGTGAAAGTGTGAAAATTACACTATCGTACGTACCTATACCATTATTATAGAATGAAGAAGGTTGTAATTACCTATTACACGTTATTTCGCCTGGCCAACAACAACGCAGAAGTACAATAATTATTCCATGTCACAACACAGCTGTTTTAGGGGTAGTTTCAAGCATGCGGCATCCAAGATTTTGAATACCTTACCACCTCCAATTAGAGATGCGACTTGACAGCTTCAGGAGAAAACTTAAAATCTATACAATTCACTTACAAAAATCGGACACTGCTCCGTACATTCTTTAGGTACCCTGCAACTACTGCCTTTCACAATCTCGTAATCTGTGCTCGGTAATCTTATGCGTCTACTGTTAACTACCATCCACACACATAAAACCATGTAAATACACACACACCATGCCATCACCCTCCCACACACTCAGTACCGATCGTACACACTAATATCCTCATTCATACAAACAAACACATTCATACAACACAAAACGCACACGCTGTCGCTTTCTTCGTCCGTGCAGTCACTGAGGGGCCAGCTGAAAATCAGCGCTATGGCTTGCTTCAGCATTATACTGAGCTGGTGTACCCTTTTTGGCACTGTATCACACCGGATGTTTTGTGCTGCATGTATTAATCTTTGTATACTTCTGTATTGTGTTCTATATTCTGGTGTTTACAGTGCTAAATAAACGCTTTCAATTATTATTTTTTAATAAGTATATAGGTAGTCAGGTGAGCTGTCTTTGGGCGACGATGACCAGGTGGCTCGTTTGCTCGTCTACTCTCCTTGTACAATAAAAAAAAAGAATAGTGCATATCGGAGGACTCCGGGAACTCCAGTGGTGCCCCCTAGCACTTTAACTAATAGGTTTCTTACGGGAGGTGATTTACACAATCGCGTAAAAATAATAATCTACACAGCAGCTTCCAATTACGTATTGAACGTCTACTTATGTAATATCCAGACAAAACCAACTGACATGTTTTAATAAGCGTCAAAGTCTGTGCGAAATGAACACAGTATTTGGCACAGCCTAAATAATTAGTAGTGGTTCAACGAACGTGTTGTGCACTCTGTATATATACCGCCAATATCAAGGAACAGAAAACGTAGCTAGTGCGCCTTATACTTTTTCTTCTAAGCCGTATTCTTCATTGCTGACGATCGTGATAATTGTAATGAATAAATCACATAGAACGACTCTTTTGGCAGTTTTAATGGGGTAGTTTGCCATTGACATCCCCATTTCACATACTGGTTATCTCAGTGTGCAGGTTTCCTCACGATGTTTTCCTTCACCGTCAGAGTAGTCGGTAAATGTACGTAAGTATTTCGAAAAAACCGAAAAATTCTTTAGTAGATGGCATTGCATGGTTTCGAACCCGGACCTCCCGCATTGGAGCCCGACGTCCTAGCCACGATGCCACCGGCACTCTTATACTTATAGGGTTGATTAAAATACCTGCATTGACCTCTTATAGAACGACTCAGTTTTTGTAAAATTGGTACTTACTACACATGTACCTACTCGTATCATTTGCACCGTTCAGCTGATTGATTTGCAAGTTTCTAAAAGTTATTTGGAAAAAGTTGTTTTTTCTTGAGACCTACAAGAGGTCAGAAGACGTGTACAGTCTGGCGCAAAATAGATATCAATTCACAATGACATTTCCATACTATTTCAGTAAGTGTTGCCATTATTTAATTTCTACTCTTTTTTGCCAGGTTGTATATTGTTACACTCTATATTTATCTGTCTCCCTCTTAGATACCTACGTTCAGATACGTTCTGGACGCTGTCAGTGTTAGTTTTTTCAACGAACGTCAAGTCTAAAAAGTAGTATTTTCTTAGTAATCAAACTCACGGTAAATTTTCTAGACTATGGTATTAGATTTGGT
This sequence comes from Hofmannophila pseudospretella, assembly GCA_947369225.1. Classification (NCBI taxonomy): domain Eukaryota; kingdom Metazoa; phylum Arthropoda; class Insecta; order Lepidoptera; family Oecophoridae; genus Hofmannophila; species Hofmannophila pseudospretella. The sequence goes on from OX376316.1 coordinate 12,796,864, forward strand.
ACGCAGTTTAACATTGCAACAAATCCTCATCAGACAGAGATTTATGGAGCCAAGTTCCAAGGGCATTACGGTAGACGTAATATCCGAGCCGCCTAAATAAGAATGATATTTATTTTGTGCGTAAGTAAAAGACACTAACCTATGCACAAAGTGAGTGGAAGAAAAAGCTGGGGCGTCTTAGACTGATACTTAAGAATCAGACTGATAAAGTGCTCTTAGATTTTAAAATAGGTACACAGCAGACGATCCCAACGGCGAGCATGCGTTAAACGACGAATCAAATGAATGAAGAGGAAGCAAGAGAAACGTGCCAAGACAGAGATTCGTGGCGCTCCATTCACTCTGCTATTTTCATTTATTTAGCGGCCCAATAAATCGTTTTCAGTTTCTTCAACAGTCTAAATATTATTAATTTATTTTCATTATTTCCACCAGTTTTAGTAACTGAAGAACTTGAAAATCTTAATAATTTTGAGTGCTATTATAATAAAAAAGTGGGTGTGAGCTTATGACCACACGATAGAAGTGTAAAACTTACAAAAAAAACAAGCGTCACCGACTCGAGCGCATTTGATGTCGAATGGAGCCGAGTATACCCGATTCAGCGTCACCGACTCGAGCATGACGGTTCAGTTTGGTTCACTGTTCAGAAACAGCGCAAGGTGCAAAAATACCATGAAAGTATGCGTACAGTTTTATGTCATGCCTTATTTTCCAAAAAAAATTACAGTTACAATGTTGTTAATCCTCTCAAACGAGTAAAAACCTACATAGAACAAAGTTAGACAGGTAACAACAGAAAAATATGTCCACAAAATGATGAAAGCACATGTCCCTACTGACAGATAGCTAAAATAAAAGCGACACGGTTGATATTATGAATCTCGTGAAAAAGGGACCGACCCACCGACCCCTTTATTTTTTTTTGTGTCCTAAAAACTCGTATTGTATGAAATTTATCATACACAGCCTCATATATATGGGAGTGGGTATTTTTTTAAATCCGAACCGCCAAAAATTTGAAGAGTATATTAGGTATGATGTCTATCTGAAAAGAATTCTAAAAGTTCCACTTAAGTAATCCGAATTCTGAACATTATGTCAAAATTATAAAATATCACAAATGCTGGAAGGCGATTCTCGCAGCGTTCGACATACAAAAGTCGAGCGCTACTAGTGTCTTGTCACGCTCACACATGTAATGTGAGCGAATGAGATAGGGCTAATGTCGAATTCGACATTCCACTACGAGAATCGCCATCCTGCTTATGCTAAATAAAGTTTCCTTATCTATTTCGCATATACCTAATATGGTCGTTCCCCGTGGTACAACCGCAATGTCCAACTAGTTGGACCAAGTTTATGAAATGGCGTGAACACCATTCCACGTCGGTTAATGAGATATGTATGAAGGCAAAGATTTAACTGATAAATGATAACGGTTACGATATTCCTTTTTTTAATATAAAGAAAAATCAAAATTATTTAACCCCACGTTCTTTCACGTTCTTTGAAATTAACCTATTTTTGATTCAACGGTAAACAATCAATTAATATTCTTTGTTTTGATCGGATAAATATATATGTTGTAGTTTCATAAGCGTTCTTAATTATTTTATGGTTGAAAACATGATACATTCAAAATCACTCGATCAAAAAAAAATACGAGACAGGTAAATTTTTGATTGATTTTTTGGTCGTACATGAAGTTTATCAATCCCTTTCTCACAAAAAATGTCTAAAAATAGATAATGACGTTTAGAAGAATATTTAATGGTAATTTTTTCACAAGAAAGATTATTTTTTTTAAACAAAATATTAAATAACAAAGCGGCGCACGCGCTCCCCTTCAGTTGCCCAATCCCTACTGCGTTCGAATAACCTGCCCTTGAACAATGGAAAGAAACCAAACTAGATAAATAGATAGGTACGTAACAGTTTACTAGTTACATAATAGGTAATTCCACATTTTAATTTATAGTAAACTGTGTTACATAGTTAATTGAAATTCCTCAATCCATTCTATCGATAGTTAGACTCTCCCAAATGGTCTAGCCACTAGAACATCGTCAGGCTATCATCGTGCCTTTGATCTATTCACTCTATAATTGCTCCATCTATCACTGCCTCAGTTAAGCCTTCCTAACCCACAACTATTTCAGTTTGAACATTGAAGCTAAGATTAACTAGATGTTCCTTGAGAATTAAAAAATCCTCAAGATACATCTTGCAATACAATATAAGCTTATTAATCCCCGATCAAAAGGAGGGGTTTTTATAAGTTTAGGACGAATGTCTGTATGTCTGTTTGTCTGTCTGATGATCTGATTTTTAACCTATTTTTTATTAACAAGAGAATTTTAGCAAGGCTGTTCTTAGTTATGTCTGATTAAAATTGGATCAGGGGTTTCGAAGATGTTGGAGTGCCTTTGATGTCGAATGGTATCTGTGAAACCGTAGCAGCTAAGTGGTCCGAGTCTGAGTTCAAAAGTTTAGAACCTGGGCCCTTCCCACTGTTGGTACCTTGAGGACCTGATGATGCAGAGAAAAATTCGGGGGATCTCAGCAATGGCATGTCGGGGATTTCTTAAATTTTTCAACATATTTTACCGCAAGGCTTTACCCTAATAAAAGACGTACAAGGTGCGGTAACAGAACTCGACCTCAATAATAACAATGGGGGCCACACGCACGCCTTAACCCTATTGCATCTCCATTTAGTAATAAAAACAGGGCTGAAGACACAGGAGGGAAAGTTTGTTCGGGGAACTTCCAAGTCTTTCTCTTCGTAACAAGGGATGATAATCGAAAGGCAAAGATCCACGAAATGAAATATCAACTAGCTATGTACTAGATGCGATGCCATCGCGACGCTGCTTAAATCGTCTGCAATAGACAACAGATAACAAGAGAAAAATAACAAATAGAGAACAAACAGATCACAAAGCACTATGTATATTTGGCAAAAGGGACATAACGTAGACGTAATAGGACTATGATGATGATGTAATGTAATATAATAACGGGCTGATTTCCGCAACTCGATGTCTTAAGCGCCTATTTTGCGTGAAATATGATAATATGATGATGATGATGATGCACTGGAGGCCGAGAAGTAGTTCGGCCTAACGTCACCGACAACTACTGACACTTTCGTTAATGTTCCGACTTCCTGACAAACTTAACTGTGAATTTCTGAAAATTACACTAGCGTACGTACCTATACTAGTATTATTATGAATGAAGAAGGTTATAATTACATATTACACGGTATTTCGCCTGGCCAACAACAACGCAGAAGTACAATAATTATTCCATGTCACAACACAACTGTTTTAGGGGTAGTTTCTAGCATATGACATCCAAGATTTGGAATACCTTACCACCTCATATTAGAGACGCGACTTGACACCTTCAGGAGAAAACTTAAAATCTATACAATTCACTTACACAAATCGGACACTGCTTCGTACATTCTTTAGGTGCCCTGCAACTACTGCTTTTCACAATCTGGATGTGCTAGGTAATCTTATGCGTCTACTGTTAACTACCATCCACACACATAATACCATGTAAATACACATGCACCATGCCATCACCCCACACACTCAGTATCTCTCATACACACCTATATCCTCATTCATAAAAACAAACACATTCATACAACACAACACGCACTGTTGCTTTCTTCGTCCGTGCAGTCACTGAGGGGCCAGCTGAAAATCAGCGCTGTGGCTTGCCTCAGCATTATGCTGAGCTGGTGTACCCTTTTTGGCATTGTACCACACCGGATGTTTTGTGCTGCATGTATTAATCTATGTATACTTCTGTATTGTGTTCTATATTCTAGTGTTTACAGTGCTAAATAAACGATTTCAACTTATTTTAAAATCAATTTCAATATTCTAAAACTATAGGTGTTATTTTCAGTATTTTATTAATTTAATCTCAATTGAAAGATGGGAATTTATTACTTCAAAATTAATGAATTACATGTCAAAATAATAATAATCTTCCAATAATAAAATAATTAGAGTCAGTCAAATAGCCCGCTCCTTCCCGGTGCAAACTGCAAAGGTGCCCATAGCGCTCGCGGCGATGTAAACTGGTTGTATTTAATTTTAAACATCGCAGAAGTACAATCAATCATTTCCAAATAATTATTCTAAAACTATATGTTGTATACTGACCTGTACACAGGGTTATCATCAATGTACCACACGACGAGTAATAAGCTGTCATTGCGCATCGGAGGCCGAGAATCGCACGGGAGCTCGGCCTCGCCGCCGACAACTGCGGACACTCTCGTCACGGCCCCAGTCACGGAGGACAGCGGGCTTCCTGGAAACACAGTCGGGTTTAGAAGGATTTATGGTCTACAATGCGAAAATAAAATATTTATCCGTTTCTCTATAAGTACTCGTAAGTAAAGTAACTGTTAGACTCAAATAATATACTGTTACACAGGTTTATACTATATTTTATTAATTACGACCGGTTTCGTTTACACATCTATTATCTCATCTCTTTAATGTCCAATTAACTTCAGAGGTTGCCTGGAAGAGATCGCTTTAAGCGATAAGGTCGCTTTGTACATATCGTGCTATCATTCCTGTAGTTTTTACTTTTCCTGATTTTGTGTACAATAAAGTGTTTCTAACTATCTATCTATCACATCTTCAGGTATTTGTTTATAATAATTTTCTTAACTACATGCAGGTAGATAAATACTGCTTTGCGTTTTGTTTTTGCAATTACTAATAAAATATCAAGTTACGTTCCAAAACACATCAATAATATTTTGTATGTCAAAATTAAACTAAAGTCAACAGGATACGGTCCAAAACTACTTACTTAAAAATATTGTCAAATTTAAAAAAAAAACTGCATGTTGTTAAGAAAACTATTATAAACAAATACCTGAAGATGTGTAAACGAAACCGGTCGTAATTAATAAAATACAGTTAAAACCTGTGTAACAGTATATTATTTGAGTTTAATCATGTACTACAAGTTTCACCAAGTACCAACAACCGCAAGTATTAACCAAGTAAAGTAAACTTAAAAGGTCTAGAATAATAGCTGAAATCATAGACAACAGACTACAGAACTAGGGCCCAATTCGCCTAAATTACAACGTTTGTAGTTCTATTTCTATCCAATTTCAATTTGGTTTTCGTTCCAATTCTATTTGGACACCAAATCACATTCTGCTAACGCATAACTCTACCACTGCCACCTTTCGATTTACTATCGATCGGGCAAAAGTACCTTGGGAGGCACTTATTTTCGATCGTTATATTTGACAGTTGAAGCGTTACCGTTCAACTGCGATTCGGTATAAACTAAACGTTTTATTAGAATGCACAAATACGTTACTGTTCGATCGATCGAAACTTAACTGAAATTGGATCGTTAGCATAGCATATAGCATAGCGTTAAATAGTAGCATACGAAACTCGTCATAAAGATGCAGTTTGGATTCTATTTAGTTACGTGTATTTAGTGGAATCGATCTCCCGTACAAAATATTAGATAAAAATATAAAAGAGACTCTCGGTTACACTGAATAATTCCTACTGGATAATTGTTGTAACTAAGTAACTTGTAATTGTAAGTCATTACTAAAATTTATTCGAGGAAAAGACTCCTGAACAAATTTTTAATTAAAAAAAACCTGAGTGTCTACGTAGTAATTTTTAGCCTTTAATAACAGATAACGAGGCAGTCTTCAAAGTGATTACAGAAGCTACATTATGAATATTTCAAATGAATAATAAAAATTCATAGAAAAATCGAATAGCTGCTCAAAATGTCGTGGTATAAAATAGCTCATAAGGAAAATTCATTTAGAAAGTCGGTTTTCCCGTAAATAATATTTACTTTGTTTACATTAATTTCATCTCCACAACTGATCTTTAAAAGGACAGTTTAGGAGCTGTTGAAAGTCAAAGTAGGAGTTTATTTACACTCAAAGTCAAAACTTGACCCTTATCATACTTTCCTGTCAATATTAAATGAGCAACCTCAGCGAGGAGGTCAAAGATCTCTTTGTAAATAATATTAATATTTCAGTACCAACCTTCCTTCTCCATTTTCTACTGTATTTAGATATGTCATTTTCGTACACAGACTTCCTGTTTCGGTGCGTACTGTGAATAAAAAATAAGGATCTGTTCCGTTACCAAACCCAACCAAATCCAAGTGTTTATCTCGTGGAATCCTCATATAGGACAGTGTTACGTTTCGAGCAGGCCAAAATCCCCTTTTGGGTGTTCAAGCGAAAAGACGAAGCGGTGCACAGTGCACTAGACTTTTCAGTTCTGATGTTGCTATATAAATGTATGTATTTAACGCTTGGATGAAAGAAAAATTACTTTCCATGCCCTAAAATTGACAAAAATTCAACCATTCAATGACCCGCCCGCGCCGAGACGACAAAATTAGCTTTCCATAGGGGTGGGCGCATGTTCGTTCCTTCTTGACTTCTTTAAAATGTATCTATAGTTCAATTCAATGTGAATTCTGCACTTCATTGAAAATTATTTGATAAACAATTTGCATACTAATTATTAATACCTATACAATTTTTTGGCAAATAATTTAATTTAATTAATTTTGTGAGTTCGGTAGTAGGTAACTTGAGCTGAGGTTGCTTGAAATACTACTATTACTATTACTTGCTTGCTTGCTTATCGTATGGTTAGTGGCCAACTTATTTGGCATCTGACATGGCTTAACGACTGTTGTCGAACGACAACAACGGGGACCGACTGCTTAACGTGCTCTCCGAGGCACTGAGGAGCTCAGTAGAAATATGCCACTAGCGGTCACTCATCCAGGTACCGACCGCGCCAACGCCGCTTAACCTGCACGATCACTTTCGGACCGTGCTCGCAACTAGGCTACGAGCTCCGAATTGATATTAAGAACATTTTCTCGATTGATCATAATTGACTCAGTGATTCTGAAATCTAATATTTTACACGGATTGAATTCCACTCGAAACGCCAGATATCTAAGTGCTCTACTAATAAGACACTTTAAAATTAATAATGCCATTTAGTATTGCCGTCCACAGATAAATCCTCCGGACGGCAAACTTGGCGGACTTGGCAATGTGCCTGATGCAAGGCAGGCCAGTGATAGGCTACAAAATTAATGCCCTCAGTTTCACCAGCATTAGTGCATTCAGGCAGAAACAAAGCTTGCGGATTGCTGTTGTCGTTCTGGTTGTAACTAGACGTGTCACTTGCTAAACTAGATTTTCATTTGTCCTACCCTCACTTCATTCTATTCGAGGATGTATGTACATCTATTTGAGTGATATAACTTTACTGTCCTACGAAGTGTGAACCTACTACAAGGGTAGTAGAAAACATAATAAGCTATACTGTATCGTATCGTATGTATATTAGGGAGTGATCCTTGGCACACAGGTGATGCCTGAAAATCAGCGCCGCAGTGCTAAATCCGCTGCGGCAACAGACTGAGGTAGTCCCCTTTTTCCGGTGCCACCACCTTCATCAAACTTAATTGCTTTTGTTTATTTATTTTTATCTTATATTTGTTTAAAACTATAATCATTTTTATCTTCTGTGCCTAATTGTTTGTATTTGTGTCTCTTTGTGGTGTACTGTTTCTCTGTGAAACCCTGTCGCAATATCTTTTGTTATGATTGCTTGACAGTCGTATGAATTTGTCAAATAAGTTATAGCGAAAAAGTACTAAAGGGTAGACTAATGTGTCATCCACTGGACACGTGTTTCAAAGAGATTTCGTAAACAATACAAGTAATTTGACAGAGTCTGTATGAGACCTCTAAAATATAATTCAACAAAATTTTAAACACGATATTCTATTGGGTCACGATAGTCGGATTAGGTGGTCAGATGACATCAAGACTAGAGCTGGAGCTTGGCTCAAAAGCACTACAAATCGGACTACATGGAAATATATAGGAGAGGGCTATATCCAGAAGTGAATGAATAAAGCCTGAAGAAGAAGAAGTCGGATTAGGAAAACATAATACTTATATGATATTTTTAAATCTGTATCTTATTCCATTTAGGCGCTAGACCTGCGTGACAGACAGATGAACGGAGACGAAGTGACTGCAACAACCCTTTTCCCTATTTGGTGTACGAATCGCTAAAAAGGTGCGATACAAAAAGCGCGTAATTTCCCATATTTTCCTAGTTTTTACTTTTATTTCCTACTAATATTTTTATTTAAAACTGACCAATCTCCTCCGGTCGCCCGTCCGCTTGTCCAGCGGCACATTGCGCTTCATATTTATAAATAAAGCATTCTAATCTCAAAAGCGTTCAAATCGCTTCATCTCATACCTTACACCAACAATATATTAAGGTTAAAAAACAAGAAAATGACATTCTGGGAGACGCAGGTTTCAAGAGCTCAACTGGACAATACTGGACACGAACACCTGTCCTGGTAAAGCCGTGATGGTTCTTATGTGCCAAATAAACATAAATAAAGATACGTTATGTGAGGACCAAATGGTTTTATCTACACTACACCATTGTCAGACAGTGGTTTTATGGTCGGACACGAAATAAAAAATTGCTAAGTACTTTTGATTGATGATTGAAATGCTGTAAAAAGAGAAAAGACAGTATCGTGTACTTTAAATGTAGTAACTGAAACCATTTTATTATACTGGATGAAATTTTAGTCCGTCTGAAAAAATGTGGCATGACGGGTAAGTGGATATTCTGAAGATTTCTGAAGACCAAAAAATATTTTATCATAACATATAAGGTCATATTTTATTAGCGTCAAATTTTTCTAGGGTCTATAGGTTATAAACTTGTCGAAGCCACAGACGAGACAGGGCGTCAACACCTGAAATAGCGTGAATAGATCGTACAGTTGTAAGGAAGGCCATTGAAATACGTGGAGGTTTAACCTAGGTTACGAATAACAGCTAACTTTATCAGGAAAACCTGAACGTGTACCTCTCAACCCTGAGCACGGGGAAGACACCACACACAATCGTGGAGGTCCACCTACACCCCGCAATAGTATTCCGAATGCGTCGTCAGAAAAACAATGAAAACATACCGACCTGCGTATTCCTTGTTTCACATCATTTTAACATCACAACCTTACCAGAATATGATCATCAGCACCGGGAAACCACCCTGATTACCATCACCACCAGCCGAGCTCACTGTTTTCTTCATATTATAACCTCAAAACCACAGACCGCCGCTCGCTCTCTGCCACTAGACTGCCTTGCGTTTTCGTTCCACGCATTACAGCGCTGCATATTACCGTTTTTGAGGAACACTAGCACCTCACTCTCCGACAAACTTATAACAATAATAATAGGGCAAAAAAAAATACTTATTAAATTATCGAGTTTTTCAAAATTGTTTGTTTAAAAATTCTACAAATGAATGAATGATTGCTACTGAAATAAGAAGAATGGATGAGTTTATGCCTCCAAGGCACAAAATTATGCAGTTTATTTTTCTTTAGTATGGAAAATTTTCATACAAGTAATAGAGTTATTTTTTCGTGTAAAGGTGACCAGTACATACCCTCCTCCAAATATTTGGTGCTAATAAAAAAGGAATATATCGTTGACAATATCTCTCTCGAGGGAAACTACCCGCATTTAAGAACACCTATACAAAGTATAGCAAAGTTTCCAACGGGGTATAAAGTGACAAATAGTTGGTGATGTTCTTGTTTTGTTGCAAACTTGTGCACTTAAGTCGATTACCTGAGTGCACTGAAGTAAAGGAAAATACTTAGGTATACTCGTACTTACTGTTGAAGAATAGAGGGAGACTTAATATGTGGTGATATGAAAACATTCAAAAGCAAACATTTTTTCGATATCTCTTAGAAATTGGTGGCTTATAGTAACAATTATTTTGTGGGAAGAGTTAGAATTTCACCTAACGCTTTAAATAATCAAAATAAATTTACCGTTAAAAACTCCAAAAAACCTATGGACGATATTTTATGATGAATTTCGTTGTTCATCTTGAAGGCACGGGGGAGCAGAGGACTAAGGATACACAGTGGAATGTTCAAATTAGGTATATGGACTTGAGTATAGGATCGCCTGGGGTGGTACCACCCTCTTATCTATTTCTGCCGTAAAGCAGAGATGCTTGCATTTCTGTGTTTCGGTTTGAAGGGTAAGAGAGCCAGCGTAATTTCCGGCACATGAGGCTATCCATCTTGGTCCTCAAGGTTAACAGCGCATCATAAACCCTCCAATATTAATACAGTGAGGTGAGATGTCTATGGGCGACGGTGACCACTTACCATCAGGTGGACCGTTTGCTCGTCTGCTCACCTTATTTAATAAAAAAAAAAAAAAAAAAAAAAGTACAAGTTTAACAAAATCGGCGATCTATTTTTATTATTTATTTCATTTGATGTGATTCGTATGGCAGTTGGAATTATACACAATAACAGTACTGTGACATGTCACAACCAAATATCCAGGTTTCTTAGCCATTCGGCGGCGTCTGGGGTTAGTAGGATGAAGTCGTCAGGGTCATTGGCGTATGCTCAGGTCTGGGTGTCTATTTCAGAGTCCCAAACACGTAGTGCATGGATTTATTTAGCTCGACGTCTACTAGACTTGTGTGCGCACTCTCAAGCCAGACTGGTGCACAATATTCGGCTGTAGAGTAGACGAGGGATAGGGCTGTTGTTCGTAGGCAAGTGTTTTATTATTTATTATTCAGTTCGTATTTCATTTAGACCATTTGATCCACCGTGTATAGTACTTATGTAAAATAAAGTGACTTGACTAAGAATTGGTTGAAAAGCAATTAACCTCCGATTGAAGAGGACCTCTTACCTAATTTTTTTGTGGTACTGGGAGATAATGGAAAAGAAAACAAGGCTGAACGTCGGTTAATGTTGGTAATTTACCTATTTACTAAGCTTAAATTGAATAAGCTTGTGTAAGTATAGTGCGTCTCGTGTTAGTGACATTCTATCGTTAGAATTACTTGCTTGCAAACTTAAAAAGCTTCCCACCCTCCTCTGGCTAAACTTTGAAGGGTCTCCGCGGGGGAAGAACACTCGCTGCCAAGGTTCTTCGTATCCTAGTGGCTACATACTTCAAAGTATGAGGCTAAATCTGGCTTATCCTGAAATTACGAATTTCCTCGTGCCCTACATAACGGTAGAACAACATTGTGGCACATCACGCGTGCTCAGTTATCTGGAGCAAATAAATTAATGTATCTTTCGCTGTGTATATTTAAAAAAAAGTTCCGTATCTAACTAAAAGGTAAAATAAACCAGGTTAATGGTGAGGCTAAATTGTCTGTTTCTAACTATATGTGAGCATCGCCTACGCTTCCTTGAACTGGCACCCTACAGGAGGATCTCGCAAACGTGGAAGGCCCAAGGCTACATGGAAACGTAGTCTTTAAAAAGACCTGGATGCGGCTAAAGTATCCTGGGAATCCATAGAGTCGGCGGCATCGGACAGAGCGCGGTGGAAGAATATTGTTTTAGCCCTATGCACCACTAGGTGTTCTAGGACCTGAAGAAGAAGACGAAGAACTATATATGAAGGTTGAGCAGAAATATAAATATACCGCCATATTGCGGAATAATAGAGACTATTTTTTCCAACAAAGAGAAAATTCAAATAAAATATCAATGACGGCCTCGTGACATAGTTACTAATACCCTAGTCAGGGTACTATATACTTATACCACAATAGTTTTCACCCTATTTCTTTTCGCAGTATTTCTATCGACTTCAAAATATATCGTATCGTAAGAATACGAGTTAGAAGATAGTATCGTAAGAATCATTTGGGAGTTCAGTTTTTGACGATTTGAAACCCATGTTCAAGGGGTTAATTCCCCGATTACACAGTATTTTTACGAGTTCAGAGAGTAAAACAATAATTTATATTTATTGGCAATAACAAAACGCAATTTGCTTATTGTGTACTCTCGGGTTACCCTATTTATTTTTAAATGTCCCCGTACGTAATACTGATAATTAAATAAATTGATTCGTAGCTGTTAAGAAAACATGCTGAGAAGTCTCTGTTTCATACAATACAAGACTAATATTCTTTATTGCACACAAGACTAAAATACAGAACAGAAGACGGCGGCTTCATAGGATTAAGCTATTACTTCCAGGCAACCTTTGGGTGGTGGATTTCATTATTATATACCGAATACAATCAATTTCATGTAAGTACCTATGGGACATAGGATATACCGATCACTGTGATTAATTAATGGAAAAGCGATTCGTTCCAAGGAGAACGGATAATTCTTGTTCTCAGCTATAGTACCTACACATATGTTTTGCGATTTATTTTATGTTCTTGTTTGTATAAAGTAAGTGACATTGTAGGTTACCTTGATTTGTCTGATATATCTAGGTCAACGAAAACTACCCCGACATAATTACAAATATTTAATACTTAATAATTTTCCCATGATAATTACATAGTGGCAGGGCCAGGCAACATTTGGAACGAAATGAATTGCTAGAGCTCCCTTACCTGTTGTTTACAATATTAATGAGGTTTAAGGGGCTTGTACACTGCACCATAACAACGGGACAACAAAGGGTTGACTGGAAACAATCGGTACATGACACCCTCATGTTGGTATTGTACTCGTGTAGCCGGGCGGGCACATTGTTTGTTGGGTTAATGTCAAACAGGTATTCGACGATGAATTAAATATGGATAATTACCTGGAAAATATTGATAGGTAATTGAAATTGAATTTGAAAACATTTATTTAGCACTGTGACAACATAATACATCAGGTACACAATACAAAAGTATACAAAAATATATAAGTACCCACTTAATATTGTCAATTCAAAAGATCGGGTGCGGTACAGTGCCAAAGCTATTATACCAGCTCAGCATAATGCTATGACATGCAAACCATAGCGCTGATTTTTAGGGATCCGTACCCCGAAGGGGGAAACGGAGCCCTATTGCTGTCGCTTCGTCGATTGTCCTTCCGTCTGTCCGTTTGTCCGTCCATAGTTTGATTTTAATTTATTTACTAAAAACGTGTAATATAATAAAAAAACGTCGCCGTTTGTGGCACTTATCGAACATGGAATCAAAGTTTTCGAGAAATTAAAGCAACTGCTGTTCCAGAACCTGTAGTCAAAGATTGTTTATCTGTCTATACACCAGTAAATAGTATTTGTTATGCCCTTTTTAATGGTGTATAACTTATGTCCGTAGCACATACAGTTTTTGAGATATTCACAATTTAACACAACTAAGAAATTCCGCTAATAAATAGCTGAACTTAGTTATCGTTCCACCAATGACGTAATCACCGCTAGTGGAAATTTCCTGTTTTATTATGATTGGGCAACATTAATCGTTCAATCGACACATGCGTTACGTACAGAGCGCGATGGATACTGATATGCGTTCTCGCGGAACACATTTTGGTAACGTTTTTCAGTGCATACCCACCCAAATATATTTGTTCGTGTAAGACATGAAATTTGATTCCATGTCAAAATACTAAATTATATGTAACTCAAATCTAAAACCTGCTGACATAATAGAAAAAAATACTGAAGGCTCTTAATATAATTGCAAATTATAAGTTACATAATTTCCGCCAAAATTGCTCGCGTACTATGAATCTAACCGAAGTAGCAACTTATTTTACATATCATTTACTATTCATTTTTCATCAGGATCGTATTGTAATCAAAGCTTAAAAATTACTGAATCACGGTTATCGTGTAGTCAACAGCTAAAGTAAAGTATGCCATATTAGTTTTACACGATCTAATATTAACCTTATGAACCCGTAATATAGAGGTAAGATTCAGATGCACAAAGTTGTTTTGGTAAGCTGGTCTATGGTCGGCTGTACGAGCGCCCTAAATAAGGTATCGTATAAACTCTCGGTCAATCTTGCGTCACCCAAAGTCGCGTATCGCATGCCGCTCAGAAATTAATGAGAATTGGCTTACCCCTAGTCAAAACACACCCCTTACTCCATTTACGAGTATTATTGATGATATAAGGTGGGGCCACAATAATTCTAAGTCATAATGAAAAATGAAAAGGGACCGCTATTAAAAGGTATAATCATGAATATGCGTTAAAATTTCGGTGGTGACGAGGTTCTGCTAAGTATTATAATGTTCTTATAATTTAATGCGTCCTACCAGTAATGATGTACGGAGCCGAATCGTGAACACTGACGGTGCGACTGGTTCACAAATTGAAAGTCGCTCAGCGTGCTATGGAAAGAGCTATGCTCGGAGTATCTCTGCTGGATCGAATCCGAGATGAGGTGATCCGGCATAGAACAAAAGTTATCGACATAGCTCAGCTCAGCAAGCTGAAGTGGCAGTGGGCCGATCACATCTGTCGCAGAACCGACAACCGCTGGGGAGACGAGTTCTGAAGTGGAGACCGCGTTTGGGCAAATGTAAGTGGGGGACGCCCCCTGCTAGATACAGCGACGATCTGCGCAAGGTGGCTGGCAGCGACTGGATGAGAAGAGCCGAAGGTCGGGCTCAATGGCGCGCCCTGGGAGAGGCCTATGTCCAGCAATGGACTAGTGTAAGCTGCTGATGATAATTTAATGATATTTCGTATATTCTTAGAGAGACCAATGATATTATAAATGGAACATAAAACGCAAAGCGTTGCGTAGATGGAGCCACTTGCTTGCTTATCGTATGGTTAGTGGCCAACCTATTTGTCAGAGTTGTTCAGGTCGCCCGTAGGCCTCTGACATGGCCTCTGCTGTCGAACGACAACATCCGGGACCGAGTGCTTAACGTGCTCTTCGAGGTACGGAGGAGCTCGGATGAAAATGCCACTAGCGGTCACCCATCCAGGTACCGACCGCGCCAACGTCGCTTAACCTGCACGATCACTTTCAGACCGTGTTCGCAACTAGGCTAAGAGCTCCTCAATGGAGCCACTAGCATACTCCGTAAAAAGAAAAGCAAAACGAAACGTCATTCTTGAAGATATCACAAATTTCTCGTTATTTAGGTTAATTTAATTTAATTTTTCAAATCTAGTGGTAAAATTGTGATGATATTATGGCATTATACAGCCATTTCAAAATAGCAGACTCTGTTAAGACAGCGTGGCGCGAGTCTGAAGGATAAAAAAGATTTGATGGAAAGGTACGTACCATTGTGCCAATGGCGCCTCTAGTGGTAAAACAATTCAGGATTATCTCCTATTGTCATATACGAGTACTAGGTAATGATTTTGAGATAAAAAATAGAACATTTTTCATCTTGTTTTATTTTTCTAACTAGGTAACACAAATTAGATTCTAAGGCAGTACTTCCAATTAACTAGCCTTCAATACAAAAGACATAAAGTAAAATTTGTTTCCAATTTTTGTAATAATTCGTATAGGTATGGATTCAGATAAATTCACTTGCTGTAAACAGTATTCGAAAAGAGTAATTAGAAATAGCAAAGTGTGCTCGGAGTAACACAAGTCAAAATTATCATTATTTATTTATTAAATTATTGTCATTGAAAGCATTAAATTTAGATTTATTTATTTATTTATTTACACTTTAATGCGCAAAATAAAAAGGTGTACATTAGGCGAGCTTAATGCCTTGCGGCAAAAATGCCGATAATAATGTTGGTAGAAAACTACCAGCTAACCAGCGGGTTATGCAGAAATGTTTAGGTAGGCGCATAAAAAATGGAAGTTCTTATTATATTATATATAAATAGTATGAATAGCTATTAGAGGTCTATGTCCAGCAATGGACTAGTGTAGGCTGCTGATGATAATTTAATGATATTTATTATATTCTTAGGGAGACCAATGATATTGTAAATGGAACAAGAAACTCAAGCGTTAAAAAATGGAAGTTCTTATTATATTATATATAAATAGCTATTCATAATACATATTAACAATCCATATACATAAATCTTTAAAAAATGCATACTAATATTAAGTATATTGTACATAATATATAACCATATAAATACTAATATATTATGATGTACATATAAATATATAATTATAAATATATATACTCGATAGCTAAACAGATAAATACGTAAACTCTATTGTATTGTATTGTAACAGTGAACTACCACAATAATACCTTATTGATTTGGACCTTGTCGTAGATGTTCTCGGACCAGGGTTTTGAACTGGAACTTGTGATATGTTAGATTATGTTATGTATGGAAATGATCTTTAAGTCATACACGTACGTCGTAATTTTGAATGTTTTTTTTACTGTGCTAGTGGCGCCTCTAGTGGTAAAATATTGCAGGATTATCTTCTATTAATACAATAATGAGGACGAGGAAAAAAATAATATAAGAGCGCTTTCACATTATGCGACTTGGTCGCGCTGCTGCCACAGTAATGTGAAGGTGTCGTCGGACTGCCGCGCGCCCAAGTCGCCAATATGAAAGCGCTCTAACTCTTGAATTTAGAAGAAGATTCTTTAAAATATAATTATAATTATTACGGTTCGGATGGTGAGGAAATTTTCTTCAAAATACAAAGAGTTATATGCAAGGGATGTCCTTTAATTAATCAACTGTAGAAATTGATTGGGTTAACTTCGCTAAAAGGACATTTTCATTTATAATTTCGTTTCCAAGTTCAAAGACGAGACTTAGATAATAAGGAAAGACAGCACGAAAGTAAATACGACTGAAAACTCGGTGGAAGCAAATGCAGTAATGAAAACAGACTGTGACAGACATGAAATCCGCAGAACAATGTCACGTCAAATCCTGACGTTGCATGTTACAGCTAAATTAACTGACGACCAAACCTTCTCTTTTATTTAACTATCAACGTGAAAGGCCAGGAACGCAAATTAATTTTAATTTCGTATTTATAAATTAGTAAGATTATGCACTGTGAACTAATAGTAGGTACCAAAATAGTTGTAGCTCAAGAAGATTTACTTCTTTAGAACTTTGCACGCTACTAAATTATACATAATTATACATTTTTTTAGAGGCGTCGGTGGCATCGTGGCTAGGACGTCGGACTCCCATGCGGGAGGTCCGTACCAATGAGTTTTTCGGTTTTTTCGAAAGACTTACATACATTTACCGACTGCTCTGACGGTGAAGAAAAACATCGCGAGGAAACCTGCATACAGAGATAACCAGTGTGTGAAATGGGAAACGCAATGGCAAACCACCCCATTAAATCTGCCACGAGAGTCGTTCTATGTGATTAATTCCTTAGAATGATCGCGACCCTCAGCAATAAGGAACACGATTTAGAAGATTTTTTTTTTTAAATTATACATTATTATAATTATAGACATTTTTATCATGTTTTGGTTGGGTCACTCTGTGATAGATTTTCAAAACTTTATACAGTGACTTACACAGTATTTATTAATCAAAATGTATGCATCAAAATCAATGAATATTGATTGATTGAATGTTGAAATGTTGAATATTGAATGAATTCCGTGACTCGGAGAGCACGTTAAGCAGTCGGTCCCGGTTGTTGTCGTTCGACAGCAGTCGTTAAAGCCATGTCAGAGGTCTACGGGCAGCCTGAACAACTCTGACAATAGGTTGGCCATTAACCCTACGATAAAATTTCTATAGAGTTAAATAAATCCAGCTAAGCGACAATTCGATTTATTGACTTGATAAATCAAACAATGTTGGAAATATGAACTTCAATCATTTCTTAGACAATTAGTTATTGGTTTATAGATATCTGAAATCATTTGGCATACAAATTGTAGACATTTGTAAATACAAGTATAATATTACCTTGAGCTAGCGTTTGTAGGAGCTGTTAAAAGCTTAGAGCTCGTAACTGTTACTATTTGTATGTAAATGTTACTGGAATTTGTGTTGGTTTATTAATTGTGTGGCGTACTTCGATTCGGTTTAACATTTTGTTCTTACTGTATAGTTTGCGGCTTGTTGTTTGTTTGAATTTCAGAACGTCGAGAGTTTTCCATCTGTGTGTTTGCATTGGTTTCATTGAAATACGAAAGCTGCGCATCTGTCATTTCATTTCGTTTGTTTTAATCATTTAAAATCATTTTACTGCTTTTTGGTCGAAAGCTAATGCAAGCTATGGCACCCCTGTGCCGGAAATACATATACACAAGAAATGTTTATAACATGTGCATAATAGTGTACAACAAATTACCTCATGATATAAGGGTGTTAGAGGGTAGACTCTTTAAAACAGAATTATTGTAATGGCTGCTTGAAAATCCTTTCTATAGTGTGAAGGAGTATAATGGACATTCACATTAGCATTAAAATTGACTTTATTTTAATTTATATTCTATGTAAGTACCTGATATTTTGTACGCCTTTTAACATGCTGAATACTTTGACTTTAATATATTTTTAAGATCTTTTACTTTCTATACAGTATTCTGACAAATAAAGTATTTTGATTTGATTGATTTTGATTTGATTTGAAAATCAAAGAACAGTAAAACATTTACTTAAAGTACTTATTAACTTAATTAATTAAGGTACTTATTAAATTACTACCTACAAATCCATCCCGTCTTCGTTTAGTTGTGTCTAAATATCAAATTATTCAACACACTTCCGCATTAATATTAAATTATTTCAAGAGTTTTGGACGTTGATTGGTATTTGTGGAAAAGTTTGAAAGATATTCATAATACAAAACAAATTCAATCGAAATAACAGCCTAACAAAATGGAACGGACGTAATTCAAAACCTCAACATTTCTCAACAATTTTGAGTATATAAATAGGTTTTTTCATATAATAGGTGAGAGAACGGTAGTTGGGCAAGGGGTTGCACAGCTCACCCAGTAGTAGTGGTAGTGGTAGTTGTTAAAATCAGTTTACCCGTCAATGTTGGTGGGTTGTCATTTTAAAAATCTTCTGGCCTAATAAACGTAGTGTTAAAAAAAATTAGACCGCGCATGTTTCTAATATTTCCGATGTCTACATTGTTCTTAGTTGGTTTATAAATCTCCTTTAATTGGCTTGGTGATTAATCCGTTTATTTGGTAGTGGATAGGTTGATTTCGATCACTGGTTACTTCATTGGTTCATAATTCAGTAGTATATAGGTTTATTTTATACTCGTAGGTACCGCGAAAATGTTGAAATAGAAGTAAATAGGTATTGGATGACAAAACTCCAGAAACAGAGTCTAAAATTGGCGCTATTCATAAATAAATTCTAAATTGAAATAACTTTTATAATAGGTAGGTCTAATTTAAGATTAAAGTATTAGTATAGAATCCACTGCGGAATTATTATAAAAACTTTTGAGATAGAAGAGAGAATGATTATACTTAAAGGAATTCAGAGCTTTATCACAGAATAAATTATAGTTTATGTCGCGATTAAGAATTCTTCGTACATTTTCGAGATACTGTCACGTCGTTTGCATCGTAAACTTTTAGGGGCTCGGTTTCTATGCTTATATATTCCGTTCTACGTCATTTCACTTAAGAAATTCATTAAACCCCCTACCTTCCCCCATGTTAGTCCTGTAATTTTTATTAAAATAATTGTACCCCTATATGTAAATTACAGAGATTTAGCAATTTGTATATATAAATAATTTGAGGTTATTGAAGAACATTGATAATGTGTAAAAACATTACCAGTGTTTTTGTATATAAAAAAATACTGCTAATAATTTAGTGATAACGTCGATAGAGAATTAATTAACATGAAACATTAACAACTCAAAATTAAAGAAACATATTGAAAACATCGTTACGAGTAGAATTAGAACCTGCATTCTACGAAGAATGATGTAAGACAAACTCCTGACAAGCAAAACAGTGTTTGTACAGAAAGGGGTGGTAAGAATAATGCCCTGCGTGCCGTCGGATACGCCAACTGGTGAATTGTTAAAGACCTTAAAGATCCTCGC
Organism: Hofmannophila pseudospretella; assembly: GCA_947369225.1. Classification (NCBI taxonomy): domain Eukaryota; kingdom Metazoa; phylum Arthropoda; class Insecta; order Lepidoptera; family Oecophoridae; genus Hofmannophila; species Hofmannophila pseudospretella. The sequence goes on from OX376316.1 coordinate 12,816,766, forward strand.
ATTCTCAAGCCTGTCCGTCTTGAAAATAACTTCAAACATAAGAATTATTATAGAAGAGTAGAACAAGGAGATTACTACGATGCTTTTTACGCTGAGATTTCGTAATTAGAGAGTAAATTTCACAGATAAGTTATTTATTTATTTACATTAAACTCGGATTTACGTGAGTCGAACGATGTGTAAGATCAGACTGTGAAATGAAAACGTGCCAATCAGTCAATTCTCGTTAACAATATTTGTCTTGTTAATGCCTCAGTGCGAACAAGCGGAGATATAGGTATGCGTATGGAACAATAACCCTCCAGATTTATTCATGTAGATACAGTCAGATGATTTAAACCACACAACAAGCACATTTTAGTCATAGCAAGCACATTTAATTGTATTACAAACTTTATGAACAAAAAGATTTATCTTTCACTTTGGTGGTGTATATAGTGCACAGACCAAATAAAAAATATATATTCTAAACTAAACATTTAAGAAACCCCCGACTTACCATTATGGAGATCCCCTTACTTTTTCTTGGTCATCATCGGGTCCTTAAGGTTCCAGATGTGGGATGGGCTCAAAGGCCCCAAACATTTAAGCTTAAACTCAAACCACTATTACCATTCCAGAGATCCCATTTGACAACAAAGACCACCGTGATCCAATTTTTATCAGACAAAGCTCACTTCTCTGTTAAGGCTTATACTGTCGCCAATGACCTTGAGGGTTTGACCTTCAACATCTAGAAGTTTACGGCTTTGGACTCTTGCCGAAAACTGTGTCCTAATCGGAGCATCGGTTGTTGACAGACAGACAAACATACGAGTATAAGGTAAAAAAAATAAAATCCCTTTTTATTTTGGTCTGGGGTAAAAAGAAGTCTAAAAGCGAATTCTAGAGTAAATGAAATCATCAAAATCCTGCACCATGAAACAAGATACTTTCATTTTTGTCTCCCTCTTTGGCTAAATAAAAACAGGGTAAGCGCTGACCTTGCAAGCTTCAGAGGCGATGAAGCGGAAAGTTTAGCGGCACCTGAGCGCAGCGAGGGGCTTCTATGGATCAACGTAAAAAGGCACTTTGAACGTTGAAAATTTCAGAAGGGTTTCAAGAGTAATGAGGAGCTAGAACTAAATGGTAAACTGGTTTTATAATGTTAATTTGACATGAAGTAGGTGAAGTGTCAATCTACGTTAGTGCAACGAAAAATTGCGAGTCCTTAAAACATTCAATGGTACTAGAATTTACGTCATGACTTTGCATTTAAAAATTCATATACCTAAATATGAATTTCAGTGACGCATTCATGAAGGTCATCATAATATTTAAGGAAACTGCACAAGAGATAACCACAAATGAAACGAATGACGGAATATTCCAAGTTCAAGTTTATACTGAGTAATAGGAGTTCTAGCACAAAAGAGATAAGTAGAGAAAAAATATACATACTGCAAATGGTAGTACTTATACTAGTTACTAGTTAGGCTTTCTGATCATCAGGGGTCAAAGGGTTGGATAAACATCTTCAAAGCATTTACTTTCATAAGAATGTTCTAAAATTAGTACATCATGTTAGACATAGAACTCATGGAACGGTAACAGTTGGCGCTACGAGTTTGAGCTCAAATGTTTAGGACCGTGGTGCTATGGTGACCTTCCTACATCTGGTACCTTGAGGACCTGACCTGATGATGACCAGATAAAACTAAGGGGATCTCCAAAATGGTAAGTCGGAGGTTTCTTAAATTTTTAATATAGAGTTATAAATAAAACTGACGTTTCTTTCTCTCTGCCCGTGGTACAGGGCGTGATGAACGATAGTATATTTTATGTAAAGACAAAATTTGTATTTACTAAAACATAACATTTTAGAATTGAAACTTACAAAACGGAAACACGAGTAATATTAATAGTTAAAACGGCGACATTAGTTCCAGATTTCACAGAACGAGTGCCAGTTATCTCAACAGCACTAATGGTACGTATTTTCGTGTAGAATTTAACAAACATGACACACACTCATATAACAAGTAAGAAGTCATGCCCAATATTGTTAGGTCTCACGAAAAAGGAGTTCACGTTACACTTTATTTCCGCGAAGGTTTATTTGAAGGGCTTTTTTTACTTTCCCTTTTTGTCATTTTCTGTGTAGGGAGGGCAAAGTAATTGCATGTTCGCAGTATGATAAAGTCTGCAGAAGGAAACGAGATTACGCATAATTTAGCTTCTCTATTGAAATCAATCATGTTTTATGGCCGCTTATTTTCAGCAATTCTTTCAAATCCGTTTAAGATTATGAGAATTGACTTGTAAAGGATTTAGCTATTTTTGGTACTGTTCTTATATTTTTTCCTTCTGAGGCTGCATGGTTCTGTAATGGGTGGAAGGCTCAAAAACAAATAAATTATTTCTATTGAGAGATTTGTGAGATCAGGCAGTCAATGAAATGCTAATAAAAGAACAACTTTACTCGTAGGTATAATTCTTCCACAACGTCTGCACATTTAAAAAAAAAATTGCAATGAATATACTTACATATAATATAATAGGTTTGATTTAAATTGCGTATGAATTTCGATATTTATGTTTAATGACAACTCTAATGGCCATGAGAAGCGAGGCCAGAAATAAAATAGAAAAAACGGGCTTGGCGGGATCTAGAGAAACAAAAAAAACTAATGTCACTTGGGCCAGAGGCGTGGTGCAGAGAAGTTGTATGCAAGGAAAAAGGGAAATATAATAGAAATCATACGCGAAGGCTGTATTTCATTACGTTACCATCCGGAAGGGAGAATTACAACACATACTAACAATCAAAATGCAAACAGTGCAGTATATTCTGATCTTTATTAGAAAATAGTAGATCTATAAATTCAACTAAAAGCTTTTTCCAATGCATGCCAATCGAACCAATATGGAAAATATGGCGAACACCCATTGAACCTAAACACAGTGCAGCTCGTACAAAGCAAAGCGTATGTTATAATAAAAATACAATTTAGGTAGTGGAAAGTTTTAGATGTTTTATTGAACAGTTGAGTGGAAAATTGTTCACGAGAAATGGGATTGTGCATGTATATATATTATATTAATACTGAGAATACAATACGAGTATATATACTTTTCATACTACTTGTAGGATTTTCTTATTCTTATTTTCCGTTAGTTTCACCTGGAACTGACGACTTAAGCATGACACAATGAAGCGATTTTGAAACGAAGTGGACCAAAACTATAGAAATCCAGAAAACTGAGAAATAGAATTCTAAAGCCTTTATCACACTGCAGCGATTTTGAAACGTAATCGGGCCGAATCCATTTTTCGGTTTTCTAGAATTTTCTTTTTTATATACTTAAAACTTCATACACACTATAAAGGTGTACAATGCGAACTTAACGCCCTGCGGCGTTATCTACCAATTACTATTCTATGATATCGGTCCGCTTCCGCTTATAACTTTTATAAAGCTTCGTAAATACAACTCAATATTTACTTTCATGGCATAGGAAGTAACATGGTACGTTTACAGTTGGTAAGGTTAGTCATGTCCGGTATATCTGGCCTATTTTATAGCTGCATTTAAACCCTGCCCTTACCCGGCTTTCGTTTCATTATTGACGGCTTGGCTTTATACACCTTAATGCTTATTATCAACGGTAGAACGATACGTAATCAGTCTTTTACAGCTATTTCTTTGTTGCTGGTATATCCGTATTTTTTATTTCGATACACCTCACTAAGCCTCTGGCTGTTGTTGCGGGATTACTCTTTAACTTTAATCATCATTTATTATTTATTATTATTATTTATTATTATAATTATTTATTTATTATTTATTATTATCATTATATAATTTCGCATCTATGCTTTAAAAAAGTACTCCCATTAGGTCATGCATGAATTTTTTCACACTATGTCATGCATGAACTAGTGAGATTAAATATTGTCTCACTATGTTATGCATGACCAGGTGAGCCGTATGGCCGAACGCTGCTGTGACGGCAGGAACCGGGAGGTGGAATATACACCTCCCAGAACCCAAGGCAAATGCTACCGGTGCGTTCCACTGGAGATCCCGGAGCCCTCCGATAAGCATGAGGCCGGCCATCGAGGTGGTTTTAGTGAGTAAAAATCTCACATAACCCAGTCTCTCCCCCAGGAGGCTGGGTATCTTTCGAAAATTTTCTCCCCTTACCAAAAAAAGCGTGTCATGAAATAGTGAGAAAATTTTGACAAAATAATTAATCTCATCTGGTCATGCACGACATAGTTATAAAATATTAATCTCACTAGGTCATGCAAGGGTTATTCATGACATAGTGTGAAAAATTTGTGAGCGCATGACCTAATGGGAGTACTCGGAACCATTTACAGGCAACGTTTTTTTTACAGTATTATTTAATAAAAAGTTATGTTTATAAAGATAAAAATCTGCGCTTTACAGGAGAAATGCAGCAGAAAAACCGCTACGAGAAGAGCGATCCTATGGGAATACACGTTTCACTGTTAATAAAAATAAACCGAGATCTAGGTTAATTTTCATGAACGAAGATGAAATGAGGGATCAGTCTCTTAATTTTTTAGGCCCCACTTAGTTTTATGATACTCGCAATTAAGCGGGAGCTGCAGTGAGGATGTTAATGGAAATGGTAAATAATAATGTTTTAGTAGAAAACGTAAAAATGGTACAAATGAAAGAACAATGTGGGGTAGATTGTGTAAAACTTAACTCTAGCTCCAGTAAACAATGGGTGCAATAGGAATTGGTCTATTTTTTGCCAAAATGATTAAATCTACTACTATGTAAGAACAATGAAAATAATAATAATGAGTGATTACATTATCAGTCAAATTAATTGAAATTGTAGCCGAAATTTACATCGACGATTTATTTACCACTGATAGGGTATTCGACTTTTTTTTTTATTGCATCAATCAACTTACATGGACATCCTTAAGATGGATCTGAAATCCGTTTAACGTTATCTAAACTAACATTAGCTATATTAGTGGTTAAAGTTAGTAGTGGGGGGATGCTCTGTCCCTTTCTAGAAAAAAAACCTTGTTTGTGTAGCAAGGACCTGCTTGTCGGGCGCTACATAACTGTGACGTCATAATTATTTATTGCCGTCTCTTTCAACTGTCTGATTTTTGATTGCCTGTAGCTATTTTCTTTTTCAACGGATTTTAATACTGTTGTCACATTTGACCATCAATTTATGCCTATTTTCTTATTTTTATGACATGTATTTACCATTTGATACTTTTCAAACACCCTATTCCAAATCTCAGTGCTGTTACAATAGAAAAACTTCGGTCATGATAATTATTATCAGATATAGAAATGCAAAAAAATATTTTCCAATTATATAGAAAACTCCTAGAACGGAAGGCAATGGTGCTTGTGGTTTTTACCCTTGATAAATCTGTTTCATTCCCTCAAATCCTACCACTCTATGGTAATTTTTCCACAAACAAAACAACTCACATAATGAAAGAGCTATACAAAACTTTCTGATAGCAATTTGTGCTTCTCCTTTGTGAGATTGCCTGATTTCATACAATAGCCAATGGTAATGGGCTATAGAGAAGTTGTAAGGGAATTATCCTGAACTTGTATATCCTTAGCACATAATAAAATAACACGCAATGATCATTTTTCTTTTTCCTTTCATATTATTCCTGTGGCAGTTGGATGGGGCAGGAAAACAGGGCATTTGTGCTTGCCACGTTGTCGTCACGTACTCTATACGTGAATTTCGAGAATTACATTTGTAATGGGTTTACGATGATATAAAATGTGCGCTCCGAAATCTGAAGAAAAGCTATCGTTTTTATTATTATCAATCTACCACATACCTGTCTTTCAAGACGTGAGCCATTTCTCCGCAAAATGCGGTTGAAAAGAACTTTTCTATCTCACCACTGAGCGGGATTTTAATAAACTAGATACATACCAAAAATATTAAACGTTAAACCGGTAAAGACATTTTGAGACGGTACCAATTTAACTTTTCTTATGATCTAATATTCTGACAGGTAATACTGCATACTTCTAACCGAACGAAACTCTTGATTAAAGTCACTCATCATTTCTTGTTTACCTTTATTAGACAAACAGACGCTTATATCATCAAACTTATAACACCGCTCCCTATAATTCTTGACTATTCCGCACTTGTGTATTTTTCTTTCATCACTTAGAGGTGGGATTTTATCTAACTTTACATTTCCGTCAATGAAAAAATGGACGTTTTTAACACATATTATAAAGCATAACCTTAATCAACAAAACAAATTGTAGCCTTCAGAGCATAAGGTCTCATTCACCCAAAGTCTATAGAGACAACGCAGATATTTTCAGTGAAAACACACGAATGACAAGAGAATTCAAGTCTGTTTGTGTAAACTGTGTGAAAGTTGTTTACACCAACGAAATGAACACACTGAGCCGGAGACCAAGAATCCTCGTTAGTTTATTTGTATGTAGAGAGATCGTGCCAATCGAAGAAATAAATATTTGTTACATTATTTAGAAAAACTCGAAGAGTGTTTCTTCGACAAGATACGAGTATTTTGAGGCTAGCTTTCCGCCAAAAATGGCGGTTTTTCAATGAAAAATAAAACGGGTCTGTACCAAAGTTACGTTCGAAAAACTTATAGTGTAGTTAATTTGGAACAAATTGTATAAAATATTTTAGTGTATCGAATGGCTACAAAACCTTATGTTCTTGGTCGGATTTTTAAGGCAGGCTGCAAAATATTAGTAGCTTTACTTCTTAATAAAATCGTAAAAACTTAATTTTTATAAAAAATGTCTTTGTAATATTAATACAGCAACATACGGCACATGTAAATATTTACTGTCAGTATCTCAAAAATCTCAATAACCTCTTCAATTCTTGCAATGACCTTATTATTAGGTATTATTCGCGTAGGTATTATTTTAGATATACTTACCGTAGTGGAAAGCTTAGGCAATAACAGTGACATCATCCATTTATCTCACATTATCTACGGTAGACGTGTCCGGCTCAGACCCATTTGTAACTCTACAACACTGATGAGGGCTTTCACCCTAAAACACACCTAGATACTCATATACAGAAGGATATCGGCCCACGCTCACGCGGGCGAGAGCTCTGCGTACAAGCAATGCGGACAAACTCATTCGCGAATTTTAGGCTTCCCCCTCCCCAAGTATTGTTGTTGTTTATAGTACAAAAGGACCCGTATTGATGTTTATAGTACAACTGTCCTGGTGAACAGTTTTCGTATTTAATATAATTTTATGTCCTCTTTTAGTAGTGACAGCGGTTGAAAGGCCCGAAGAATGGCCGTGTGGCGCGATCGCCCTCGATTGCACTAGATGCCTATCACTGTAAGTATTATTTATTAATTTAACAAACTACATTGCAAGAAATATTTTTTGCAAGGCTCTTTCTTTTTAACTGGGAATTATAGTTCCCCTAACGCTAAGGTTGAGTGTAGGGACTAAAATCGCGGACGCCCAGAGCGGTCCTTCTGTATCTTTATAATTTGTGCTATCACCCCGCGTCGCCCACGAGCGATTGTCAGGTGGGTCGGTTGAATAGGGTGGTCTCATTAGATTTGTCTGATTATACCCACGCTCTGCAAAACGAGGACACTTAGCGGCAATTCAAAGAAAGTTATAAATGAAAAATCGACGGTCGAGCGAAACTAAGCGATCGTTTATAAGCTTTCCTCCTTTAGAGCTTGTGAAATAAAAATGACTCTGAATATCATGAACCAGAAAATTTAAATAATGAAACACAGAAAACGTGGGTAGGAATGAAAGAAAATGGAGTATTAAAGGTAATCTAACTTGACAGACGATTGTGAATGTTTTACCAGATGTAATGGAGTTCTAAGTTGAAATTTGTGTGTTATAGACAACGAATAACAATCTACTACCTCTACTACTAAGTGCTGCTTAAGTTTGTAGACATTCATTTGTCGAATTATATACTCTTCGAGTTTTACAAACAAGTTTTCGAAGACTTATTAACTTCATGATCACAAACATAAGTGGTTCGTAAAACATTAATAAAGAGAGCAACAATGTTCCCTCATTACAAGAATAATTTGAAAACTTATCAAAGTCCAATAAAGAAACAAATCAAACGATAAGAGTTTCCAAACCCTTCTCTATTTCCTTACACAGCAAATAATTCGTCAAAGTTGCTCTGAAGTAAATTACATAAGTAACATGCTCGTACAAGACAATGTTTGGTTGCCCGCAGAGCTTTGCAAACATTGAATTATTTATTTACAAGAAAATAGGTACCTTCGTCTGTTTAGAAGAAGTTCGAGTTAAACGTAAGTAATTGAATTCTTGGGAATTCAACCGCATGGGAACAGTGTGTACAACGTTGATGTTGTGGTTCAATTTATGGGATGTAACAAGATGTCTTGAAAGTTATGGACAAACTTTCACATGGGGAATAACTTTACCAGGAAAGAAGTAATTTTACATGCAAGGAAGGGAAGTTGTTACGCTCTCATAAATTAAAATCCATATGTTCTTTTATACAGCTCTTTCGAGTCCAATACATACCAATATTGAACATAGCCATGTCTTCATATAGTGGCTACCGCTATAATCAGAATAATTATTAAAAGTTCTAAATAGATTTATTAAAGACCTCGTACCGAAAAAATAGTATACGAATCTTCTTGAAACAAATAATTGTACAAACTAAGGTGGTGTATGGAAACTGCACTACAGATAGGAGTACATAATTAAATGATTAATGATATCACCAATCAGCAAGGTTGAATAAGACTGTAACAAAACCTAAAGTTATAGTAATAATAATAATAAACCCGCAGGGCAGCTCTGTGACGAGCTGTTCGTGTGTAGCGACAACGCGGACCAGTGTTTTGAAGTGCTCCAGAGAGTCGATCAAGACCCTCGTTTCCAGCTTGTCTTCGCCGGTTGACCGGAGTGGAAACCCAAGGGGGTCTGCAGGACTTTCGACTCCGGCTTGCTTTAACTGACCGTCCAGAGTGGAGTGGCTGAAGCTGTACGCTCGGGGGGTGGAAGTGTAAAAGGCATAAAGCCGGGAGTAGCGCTTAGTGAAACTGCAGCACACCTCTCTACACCCCCTCAACAGCTTATGCTGGTGTTGCCCCTGTTGTCATATGACAACTATTTTGTGGGGGCATCTATTCAGTAAGCGGCAAGTCACCACCTTCCAATTGTGTCATCACCTTGAGATACACTGACTCACTCTTCATCATATCACTGTATCTCACTGTGTCCGTTGTCTCCCAAAGTAGACCCGATCACCCAATCCACTTATCTTTCAACCCAATATCCCAGTTAAAATAAAGTATCCCTTAGATACTTTACCTTACTAATAGTTTATGCAATTAATGGGGACTGTCTTTGAATGCATTCTTATGGATGTGTTGTGACAGTGTCCAATAGGAGCAGTCCACACTCACACTGTATCTCACTGTGTCCGTTGTCTCCCAAAGTAGACCCGATCACCCAATCCACTTATCTTTCAATCCAAAATCCCAGTTAAAATAAATTATTTCTTAGTTTACTAATAGTTTATACAACCAACGGGGACTGTCTTTGAATGCATTCTTATGGATGTATTCCATCCAACAATTCTACAGTAAATACTCTTAAAAAAGGCCTCTACGTATTGGACCCATGTCCCCACGCAAGCCTTTCAAAAGACCGGGCCCTTTAGGACCCGAGAACCCTGAACGGTCATAATAATAATAAATTTCTTTATTAAGTCATAAATCCCATTATGAGTGATGAGGCGTAAATTTTGCAATAGGATCATGAAAGTTGATGATGATGGTGATAAACACAATGCAGACTCAAATATATTTTCTCACAAACCTGATAAATTCTAATAAATTAAAAACAAAATGTTTCCACAGCGAGTTGATAGCTGTAATAAATAAAAATTATCCAATTTTGATACACGCTCATTGTTTTCACCCCGCCCGACAGATTTATCTAGCTAACTGAACTGGAAGATATTGATAAGCAGTCTGTGAAAAGGATAACCAATGATTTACTCCAAATAAACACCTTTAGAGGTATATCAAATCACGGACCAAATAAAGTACCTTTAGAAGTAAGTACGTACCGGTACATAATAAATAATGGAAGTTCCAAACTTTTTCTTGACAGACGCGTGTGGCGGGAACACCTTCTAACTCAATTTCGTTCAAGGTTTCCAAACTAATGCAGACAGTGCGAAGTTTAGAAGAAAACTTTTGTAATAATATATCGTAAACTTGTAAATTTACCACAGTGGTACAAATTGAAAGGGCGGCCGGACAAAAAGTTTCACCAAAAACGTATTCTCTGCTAAATCGTAATTCCGTTGATAGAGAGAGACGCAAAGCCGCGGCTAAGATTAAGATAAACCGTGGTAACGCCTCGGTTATAAATCTTTCAGGGGATAGATAAAGGACTGGTCACGTGGACTGCGTACCGTTGATTATTTAACAGGAAATCGGTGCCGCTACAATCTTGCCGGCTTATTTAATGGCGTTGAAAATGTTATTTTAATGGCCGGCACTTTATTCTGAACTGTTCACTGTGTAATTTTATGTGGTGAAATTAGGTTAGGAACTTAACCTACTATGGTTATTTTTCTGTAGCTCGAAGCTCTAGCTCGAAGCTCGAACCGAATGTGGGACACATTGAGTTCAAATTTTCTTTTTATCTGCTAGTTCTTCTAAACAAACAACAATACATACGCTAGTGATTTGAATTTGGTTTTTATTTATTGTTAAAATTAATATGGAATGGAATGATGGGGGGAGGGGGCTTAGACCCTCGATGGTTCTTCGAAAAATGCACAAGTATAGGGACGTGAGGAACACTCTCTCTGGAAAAAAATATGATTTGACAACAATTAGAGTAGAATCTATATATCCTGAAGATGTCGTCAAAATAACGACTTTTAAAAATTAATCATATTCGATAAACATTACGAATACCTTATGTATTTGTAAGTCAAAAAACCGCAACTAAAATGCTTTTTGATTTACTCAATAGTTTTTATTTTGCTCTCTAGTTTTTTACCCAGAATAAAAGACAACCCACTGTCCGTATCTAACATGGGCTTAAGATTTATTTCCTTTAATACTTATGAAACAATACGATGTGTGTAGTTTTTGCTTGCACACAACTTTTGCTTATATCTTGACAAATAGTTTCTAGTTTTTTGGGATCCGTACCCCGAAGAGGAAAACGGGACCCTATTGCTGTCGCTCCGCCATCCGTCTGTCACGCAGGTTTAGCGCCTAAACGGTATAGGATACAGACTTCAAAATGTAGGTATTTCAACTATAAATGTTTTTTAATTTGTTTTTAGGGGAGTCTCATACTCGTTTGGAGTACAATTGGAGTAGTGGGTAACTATTAAAAGTTACATCTGTAGTGCTAACAGATGGCATCCCAGTCGGATAAAAAACGGTATTAGAATTTTTACTTTTAAAAGTCTTTTTGTTTTTTGTAATGCTTACCTTTAGTTTATTTATTATTTGGCCCTTCTCATACGACAATCTTCTAAATGATTATCTTTGCATGACACTATAAGAACATAAAACTAATTGCTATGTCTACATAATGTTGAAACAAATACAGCAGGAGTGCTGTATTTGTAATTTGGGGGTTCTACCGGCGCCATGTGGAATTATAATGGCCGACGTTACTCTACGCCATGAAACATATTTACTTGATACAATTGAATCAACCAACCGAGTACTTTTATTAACACCATTGTTTTAACCAGATTTAATATGAAGGTACTTTAATATTACCATACAGTCGTACAAATCTCACATTTGTAATGTTTAAAATTTAAAGGGAAAGCCGGCCAAGAACGTGTCGGGCACGCACATGACAGGGCTCCGTAGCCGTACAAAAGATATTTTGCTGCCGATTTCATACAATTTGTTCCAAATTAACTATATTATACTATTTTCTCGAGTCCTTTATTATGTAACTTTGATACTGGGTCCGTTATGATTTTCATTGAAAGCACGGTATAAAGACTTCCTACCAAATACCAGTATTCAAACCTACAAGGAGTATACAATTTCCAAATATAGTTAATCAAAAATAAATGTAATAATAAATGTAAAAATAATTTACAGAATATGTCAGTGTCAGTAAATAAGTATAACCATCTAATCGACAGTTCAGTCAAGCAAGCCCCTCCCTCCCAAAAGTCTCCATAATGCTTGCCGCATTGCCCTGCTGGATTGCGATGGAGATGTGTTGGACGAGGAAGTGAGGAAGTACTTAAATTGTTTTTTAGATTTTTTTGTAACTGTAAAAAACTGTAACTTTAAAGGTAAAAGAGGGGACGGGACGACGACACCGACGCTTTATATGACGCGTACGCGTACAGAAAGACGGACAGACGGACAAACAGACATTTATAAGGGTTCCTTAGTTGGCTACGGAACTCTAGACAAACGCCCGCTGTACTGACTGCCCATGTAAGCCGGATAAAAAAAGAAATTTATCCGCTCGTTTACACAATTACTTCACATTGTCCCGCGCAATATCCACCAGTACACAAAAGAAACCATTTTAAATAATGTAGACAAATGAAAAAAAAAACATGAAAACTCGTTTGACGTCATGATGAGATTTGTCGCGATTTCCCCGAAGTTCTGTTTCTCCGGGGTTCCCTTTGCTCTGGTTTATTCGATTACCTACTGCGGACGGAAAGAGGGATTCCAGTATAATTTTTATATTAATATGCGATTCGAGATTTTGCGGAACGCAAAAATGGGTCGAGTGCTCTACGCTCGGTAAATTCATCTCATTATCTGTGGATCTGGTATCCGTATGGACAGGTAAGAGGTCTCCGTATCCGCAGGGTAAAGGCTAAAGGTGAAATCGTGTTAAGGATTTTGACAGGCTTTATTCCGTGTTCCATCATTCGCATTATCTTTTGCATGTGGTGTGGGAAGAAAGATATTTGTCTTCATTTTAATTTCGCTGTAGAATATGAATGATGAGATGATGAATTGGATTTGAATTTTGTCTTTCTTTAGTTAATCTTTTATTTAGTTAAGGGTTTCGCTCCTTCATACAAAGGAAGAGATTGAAAAAAATAATTAGTTATAAGTAACAAACGGTGTTACATTCCATTTAAAAACTTTTTAAAGTTCACTTCAACGAGATACGGAGATTTTTTTAGGATTTACTAATTCTATTTCAATTCCTGAAGCTATCGTAACCATTTCCGCCAAAAATGACCGTTATTAAAAAAAAGTAATAATCTAAAATATATGTATATTTTTCTTACTAAGTATGTATGTATTTGTGAATCTGAAGGCATATACGACTATCTAGTACAGAGGTATAAAGATTTTTTTAACTTTTTAGAAAGGAATCTGATCATTTAGATTATGTCCAAACCCAATCACCCTTTTAGCAAATTCGAATAATAACGAAAAACACCCGTGCACCCTTTATAGCTTTTATGGCATTACACAACCCGCTTTCGAATTAATGAGTGAATCCTCTCATGGCCACAGGCGTTACGATCATCAACAAGAGAAGAAAAAAAACAATTAACTACGTTCCGTTTCTACGAGAATGTTCAAGCCTTCTGTTTTAATTAAAATGGCAGTTATTTTTCCTTGTCTACACAAAAACGAAAGTTTGTCCGAAGAGGAATTACAGGGTGGTCTATTATTACTTTTATGTAAATCGACGGAATTTATTGTCGTAGAGGAACACAGGTAAAAATGTTTCTCTAAAATTATGCACTGGCGAGCAGATTAAGTGTTTATTAAATTTTCTCTCCCTCACTCAAATCATATTACCGCGTTTGTGAGTAAGGGCTGGCAAAAAGCTCACTAAGAGGTGTTTTATGAAGTAAACACGTGAAAACAAATAATTCACGCTAGCCTTAACGATCACTGCGTTAAAGAACATACTTCAATAGAACTAACCAGTTGCAAAAACATCCATTAAATTTTAACACGAATTAAATATATTCTGTCCCTTTCTATGTTTCAGAAAGAGATGTCACTATACTTAAAGTAGCCAGAATTTTATGGAAGTCTATTGCAATTGGCCACAAAACTTTTATGTTTGTGGGACAAAAATGTGGTTTTTTTTAGGGTCGTGTCAGAAGGCATCCCAAAATTCCAGCTTCAATTGATACTGGATAAATGAATGAATGCTAGTTGAATTCCTCGATTAGTTCTAAGGATAATCATCACATCTTCAAAAATAATTTGGTAAGTACTATACAGGACGCTTATTTACAGTGTTTAGCAGATTTGGTAAGTACTATACAGGACGCTTATTTACAGTGTTTAGTAGATTTGGTAAGTACTATACAGGACGCTTATTTACAGTGTTTAGCAGATTTGGTAAGTACTATACAGGACGCTTATTTACAGTGTTTAGCAGATTTGGTAAGTACTATACAGGACGCTTATTTACAGTGTTTAGCAGATTTGGTAAGTACTATACAGGACGCTTATTTACAGTGTTTAGCAGATTTGGTAAGTACTATACAGGACGCTTATTTACAGTGTTTAGCAGATTTGGTAAGTACTATACAGGACGCTTATTTACAGTGTTTAGCAGATTTGGTAAGTACTATACAGGACGCTTATTTACAGTGTTTAGCAGATTTGGTAAGTACTATACAGGACGCTTATTTACAGTGTTTAGCAGATTTGGTAAGTACTATACAGGACGCTTATTTACAGTGTTTAGCAGATTTGGTAAGTACTATACAGGACGCTTATTTACAGTGTTTAGCAGATTTGGTAAGTACTATACAGGACGCTTATTTACAGTGTTTAGCAGATTTGGTAAGTACTATACAGGACGCTTATTTACAGTGTTTAGCAGATTTGGTAAGTACTATACAGGACGCTTATTTACAGTGTTTAGCAGAATTGAACAAAAGTAAAGTAAGTAAAATACACTTTATTGCACAAATATAAAACAACAAGCATGAGATAGAACAGGAAATAGTGAAGTACAATTTAGGCGGTCTTATCGCTAAGAGTGATCTCTTCCAGGCAACCTTCGGACAGAGGAAATGAAAAGTATAAATTGATCCTATTAGAGATCCGGACCCCGAAGTGAAAACGGCATACTATTGCTGGCAGTCTCTCGCCATACGTCCGTCCTTCCGTATGTCACGTGCTTTTTGTTCATAAACAGGATAACATACAAACTTCAAAATTTCACATATTGTGTATTCTCTTGGTCCAAATCTATCCATATAATTCCATTTTAGAAGGGGGTCTCATACAAATAAAGGGGTCACTATCGGAACACCCACATAGCCAAAAGATCCATGCAGAAGAATGACTAAACTGGCAAATTGACCTTGTAGCAAAACGACTAAACTAGCAAATTGACCTTGTAGCAAAACGACTAAACTAGCAAATTGACCTTGTAGCAAAACGACTAAACTAGCAAATTGACCTTGTAGCAAAACGACTAAACTAGCAAATTGACCACGTAGCAAAACGACTAACCTAGCAATTTGACCATGTAGCAAAACGACTAAACTAGCAAATTGACCATGTACCAAAAACTAAACTAGCAAATTGACCACGTAGCAAAACGACTAAACTAGCAAATTGACCTTGTAGCAAAACGTCTAAAAATCAAATGGTCAATAGTGTAAAACGACAGGTACATCCATTAGCGAAAGTTAAAACGCATTACTTAAATTATAGGGATCGTAAGTTAGAAGTACACCGGATCCCTATAGATAGAGCGAGGCACCCGACTTACACTTGGCCGGTTTTTCGAAAATCAAACTAAATTTACTCCAATATTGCTGAAAATACTCTCAAAAGAAAAAAAGATTTTCTTTGACCCATTTTTGCTATATTAGGTAAAAATTTACAGTCGTGTACTTAAACCTAATACAAACTTTTACCTTATCGGTGACTTTGTAGTACGTAACCGTAACTACTTCACAATTTGCCTTGTTAAAATGATTACCGAGCCCTTACTACGAAAATATGTTGTAATACTAAACCGTTACTATGTCATACACGACGGTTTTGTGATCGTGATGTTGATTTTGTAACTACATGTCGTGGTCCAGGTTTATTTTGTAACTACATGTCGTGGTCCAGGTTTATTTCTTGACCGTATTTTGCTGTCTACCCTTGTATACTTGTTTGAGATCCAAATAGATTAAATTATTGCAATCTGATTATTTTCTACGTAAAGATGTTTTTTTATTATTATTAATAAAAAAATAAATTAAAACATATATAATTATATAATAATAATACACCTGGACCCGTAAGCTTCGCTGTCAACTGACCCCAGAAATGGGAGAAAACCTAACAGGATAAATTACAATAATAATAATATTTAATAATTAAATTATTATTATTTATTTATATTACTGTTTTTCTCCCATTATTGGGGTGAGTTTACCATACTGTCGCGAGCTTTTGGCCAAACGACAGTATGAGTGAAAGAAGTATTAGAAGTAGAGTTAATTAGAAGAAATAAAGTGAGTTGATCGGTGTATGAGAGTGTTGATGATGAGTGAATGTGAGACGTTTATGTGTCCATGGACAGGAATTTTCGAACAATCCTGCAAGTGTTTAGAATGGTTATTATTATTATTAATTTTTCAAGATTTTTTCTTTTGTTTTTAATTCTTATTATAACTTATTATCGGTTATTAAGAGCGCTATGTCTATAACGTAAAATGTCAATGTAGCAAAACTCATAATGTCTACAATGCAAAATAACTAAAAAGCGAAATAATTGAGAACCAAAATGTCTAAAACGCGAAATTGCAATAATTGTATATTTATATTTTAATTGGATTATTATTAACATTTTATAAATTTAATATTATTGACATTGTATACATTTTAATGACATTCTCTTTTTTGTTTGTTCTCAAAATCTGTATAAATATATGTTTTTATTAATTTGTGAATTTGGTGTATATGTCTGTAAAGGTAAAGTTTAGTGTGACATGTTTATGCAACTATATCTGCAATATTTGTAATTCTTACCTAAACTTTTACACAATAAATCTTATCTTATCTTATCTTATCATATTTATGCCTACAAGTCCACTAACTACACAGTTAAATTGTACATCTACACTTTGCACATCTACAATGCAAAAGCAACTAACAAAATAAACATATTTCTAACCTCAAAACAAACTCCACAATCTAACTGTCATCTATACACTTAACAAAACTGATTGTTATTTCGAGACTTATTACATTCAGATGCTTATCGTTGGGCCTACCGTGTCTCTACATAAGCGAACCAGGTATAGTAACCCTAATGGCCTACAAAAGTAGACCGTTGGGGCCATAATAATCCCTTCCACATGACCGCGTAGTCTGTGTCCGTTCGTAGGCATCTTAACAATAACATGGTATGGAGATGGAGTAAGTAACACTACTGAGGGTGCTATTAAATCCTCACCCTTGTATCCCTTTTTTGTGTCTACCACTGTATAGGATTGTACAGAATAATGTCCTATGTAGAAATGTCGTAGCCAGATAGTGTAAAACAGGATTTCACGTTGATTCTAAATGCTTATGTCAATTCTTAAACTATTTAATTTTATTTATTTATTAGGTAAACACAACAGATTACAACCAGAGAAATTACAGAATCAATATAAAGTTATGAGCTAGGTCGTAACCCTTAACGTGTAAACACAGCATGGTTAGGAAGGAGAAAATTGATTGTTGTACAAAATTGAGTTGGGAAAGCAAAAAATACTATTGAATGTAATGATTAAAAAATACCTGTTAAAAAATTAAAATTATAAAGTAGGTGCGTGGATAACTTACTTGAGGACATCCTTAACCCGTCTTTTAAAAACTAATGGCCTAGGATCGAATAAGTCTAACGATGGCTTATTGTTACTGTTCGAAGAGGTTTCGTTAAACAATCTACACATTCGCACAGTAGGGTTATAGAACGATGTGTTGTTTATTTTGTATGATTTTAAAATATTTAAGATGCGTGCAATATGTATTAAACTACAAGTGATAATTGTTTTAAAAGTGGTCATGTGAGCATATGAGCAAACGTGCCACCTGATGGTAAGTGGTCACCGTCGTCTATAGACTCTCACATTACTGTATTTTTAATAGACGGTTTTTGATGCGCTGCTCACCTTGAGGACTAAAGGCTGTCGCACAGATATCAACCCTGCACCGGATCGCCTCGCGGTCAACAAGGTGTCAACCCGGCGCAGGCACGTAACCGGGGCTCAGCACCTACGAGGTGTCGGCGCGGCTACGGCTAGGCGACGGCTAGCCTAACCTGGGGGACGACTTTAAAACCGAAAAAAAACGAGCGATCTGCGCGCCATCCCCGCGTCGACGGCGAGACGTCAGCGCGGCGACGCGACGCTTCGACGTAAGCGCGGTGACTGCGAATTGACCACGAACCGCGAACGGGTCACTAGCTTGTCCCGAGGCGACGTGATGCCGTTACGAAGTTGGTTAGTGTGCGTTGCAGTTGGAATTTCATACAAAGAATACTGAACGGCTCGAGTTGAGGCGACGTTGATCAGGTGCTGGGGTGATATGTGTGCGATAACCTTATGTTGGATTGCCTCATTATCGGAAATTACGCTGGCTCTCTTACCCTTAAAACCGAAACACAGAAATGACAAGCATTTCTGCTTCACGGCAGAAATAGATAAGATGGTGGTACCAACCCAGGCGATCCTTCACATCAGGATCTACCATGTACATACGTAGGTTCTTCTAAGTTTTGTTCCTCATTGCTGAGGGTCGTGATCATTCTAAGGAATTAACCACATAGAACAACTCTCGTGGCAGATTTAATGGGGTGGTTTGTCATTGCCTTCCCCATTTCACACACTGGATATCTCAGTGTGCAGATTTCCTTACGATGTTTTCCTTCACCGTCAGAGCAGTCGGCAAATGTACGTAAGTCTTTCGAAAATCCGAAAAATAATTGGTACATGATATTGCATCGTTTCGAAATCAGACTTCCCGCATGGGAGTCCAACGTCCTAGCCACGACGCCACCGATGCTTCACATACGTAGGTACAGTGTCAAAAAAACAAAACAATTAGAAAAGTCAGGTCTATTTCTGACATTTCCTAACACATACTCGTATGTACACTTGTCACTCAAATGATATACATTATTTCTCTAATAACCAGTGGTAATAAAAAATGCTCTATTCGACGCTCCCTCTACTACTAACTTGACGATTTGAACTATGATTTGTATGAATCATTAATTTTACTCCGACTTAAGTTCATGCGGGAAGGTCAAACCAAGTAATTGGTTATTATAAAAGCTAAGTATACGGGTCGTATTTTAAATCCAGAATTAAAATTCGAATTAGATTAATTATTTTTAATATTACAATACGCTGAGTGTACTTAGGTAATGCTATAGGTAATATAAATAAATCTAGCCGTCGCGAGAAAACCAAAAAAAAAAATACTTTACCAAAGGGTTGTCTAGAGGAGATAGCTCTTTAGGATAAGACCGCCTACAGTGTATTACAGTTTTCGTGCATTAAAGTGTATTCATTTATTCATTCATTCAATACCAGGATCATGACAAACTTTTAAAAGTTTAAATAATGCTGTTTGATAATTTTCATTATTGAAATGTAAAGTACGATTTTTAAATTGTGATTAATCAGGACTTTACCCCAAAAATTGACTTTAGGGCAGAATATAAAAATAACAGTGGACTAGACAAAATACCTCTGTATGAAGAATAGATGGACAATATATTCATATAGTAGTCATTCCAGTAAACAATTAAAATGGAATTGAAAAATAATAAAAAATGTGTTTTTAGATAACAGGGTTTTGCATTTTTTTTAAAGCTTCATAATTTAGAAACTACAGACATTGTCATCTTAGTTTCTATGGAGATATAGTTTATAATATTGGTTTCTAAAGCACATTTCTTTTTCGTTTGAAACAGGACACTATTATTTTCTCTTCATCATCTCGTACAATTTTGTATGAAAACTGAATTCAGGTGAAATTGCGCTTATAATTTTTATCTCGAAAAGTATACATATAAAGTTTGTACTTTTGTAGTATTTTGTTATATGCGGTAATACACGTAACATTATATTTTTTTAAAATTTTCACTGGTTTTTTTTTCCATACTTGCTCTACAGTGTACTTTGTCATTAAATAAAAATGTAAGTACAGTGCCTATTGTAATAATATAAAATTTAAATTAAATGTGCACTGGTGATGAAAGTGGAAGCAGATTACCACGTACATTACATATAGTTAATCTTGAAAAATAAATTAGATGGCTGAAGAATAAGTATGAATGAATGAATACTCTTCATTGTACAAAATTAGTATGATACAATGTGTACAAAACGATTAATACAATCAAGGCGGTCTTATCGCTAAGAGCGATCTCTTCCAGACAACCTTATATATCTATCTCTTTATCTAAGTATGTACTTACCGCAAATTAAATCAATGAAGGTTGATAGATAGATAGATTAATACGTTATTGCACACAAGAAATTTACATAGGAAAGGAAACATAGAATAAGTGTACAAAGGCGGCCTTATCGCTTAGAGCGATCTCTTCCAGGCAACGTCTTAATTCTAATACCAGAAGAATTATGGTATTAGAATTAAGGTTGATGTGATAACATCGATGTGAATTTAAATTTAGGTAAATTAATTATAATAAAGCAAACTATTAATAATGTTAAAAAAAGAATTAGAATAGAATAGAAAAGAAAATTAGGTATCTTTAATGCTGAAAATGAAATTGATGAAAACTTAAGTTATCTAACACTAATTGAAGTATTAATTTATCAATCAAATCAAATCAAAATACGTTATTTGTCAGAATACATTATAAAAGGTCTTAAAAATTGATTAATGTCAAAGTATTCAGCCTGTTAAAAGGCGTACAAAATATCAGGGACCTACATAAAATATAAATTATAATAAAGCCAATTTTAATACTAATGTGAATGGTCATTATACTCCTTAACGCTAAAGAAAGAATTTTCAAGCAGCCATTTCAACAATTCAGTTTTAAAGAGTCTACCCTCTAACACCCTTATATCATGAGGTTATTTGTTGTACACTATTATGCACATGTTATATACATTTTTTTGTACATGTATTTCCTGCCAAAGCTTGTTTATTATTTGTGGCCTCGTCTGCCTAATGTGCAAGTCGCCCCGCTTTGTAAAATGAAGCATATTGGCTTTAATGAATAAGCATATCTCGTATTATGTCTATTCGAATGTTATTAGTCTTAAAACTACTCGACGAAACTAACTAAAATATGGAGTACTGCAATGGAACTAAACGTTAAAGAAACGATCGCATGCACGATTGCACAAAGTTCAAAAATCACGAACATATACTAGTAAACAAGTGACTTTCAACCTCCATTTCGATTTTCCAGTCCATAAAATGAAATAGTTAGAAATACCAAAGCTTGAAAACGGCGACCTCCTTCCACAATAACCTTAATACCTTAACCGCTTGCATTCGAAACTGTGATAATCGGACTGGCTGAGCGAGGAATCGGACCACTCAAAGAAGTTTATCGGAGCCTTACTGCGGCTTAATGGCGTAAGAGAAAAGATTTCAGCGAATGTAGTACCTACTGAATTTTTAGCAACATGATATTATGACATGACATCCACGCATTTTTTTCAAAAAAAATATTGTTTGTAACGAAACGAATCTACAGTCCTTACGAATATCCTTATCAGTGACGAAATAATCGCCTGTTAACACTTTGCTGTTCCATCCTGTATAAGCTATAATTACAAAATTTAATTGTCACTTGATTTTTAGACTAAAAGAGCATTATTCTTGGGTTCCCTAGCTGTGACATAAATAAGAATAAGTTTATTTGTGCGGTAAGATGAGAAAGTATTTATAGTCCATACACCAGTAGGAACTTAAGCATAGATTATATTAAACAATAAAAATTAGTGAGCAACAAGTAACAATAGAATAGAAAGAATAGAATAGAAAAACGTTTATTTCCTGTCTGCAGCACACACACAATTCCACTTATATATTATAAAATAATATATAAGTGTATACATATACAGGGTGGACCAAAAGTCCGTTAACATTTAAAATGGTTATAAAAAATACAAATGCTACTTTAGTGAAAAACTGTTTATTTAATAATAAAGTAGACAAATTAGGATTTCACTTTTTAAAAATAACATCATTCAAATGTGACCCTTGTTCATCCTGGCACACCTGTAACCGGGAACGGAAATTTTGCATGACCGCCCGACAAGTGGTTGGTGAAATGTTCTGCATTTCCTCGCGTATATTTTCTTTTAATTCCTCAATAGACACTGGGTTGCTGATGTAAACTTTACTTTTGAGATATCCCCAAAGGTAAAAGTCCATTGGAGTTAAATCCGGGCTGCGGGGTGGCCAGTGAATGTCACCTCTTTTGGATATGACTTTTTGGCCAAAAATTTCACGAAGTGCTGCTATAGAGTCATTGGAGGTGTGACATGTTGCCCCATCTTGTTGGAACCAAGAGCTTCGATTAAAGCCTGAGAAGTCCTGTAATGCTGGAGCAAAAAAATTCTGTAGCATCACAATGTATCGCTCTGTATTAACGGTGACGGCGCGGTTTCTCTGATCTTCATAAAAATATGGACCAATGATTCCGCTGGCTGACAATGCGGCCCATACAGTAACCTTGGGCGAGTGTAAAGGTTTTTGGTGCTTCAAGTCCGGGTTAGTGTCACTCCAGTATCTGCAATTTTGTCGATTGACATGTCCATTTAGGTGGAAGTGTGCCTCGTCTGAGAAAAAGATGTTATTGAAGCTCGTAAACCTCTCAAGCACTTCGTTAGCAAACTGCAGTCTCTGAGCAGGGTCATTTGGCTTTAAAGCCTGTACAATTTGAATTTTGTAAGGATGTAAATGTAAATCTTTGTGTAGAATGCGATTTAGAGATGTTCTGGGCACATCTAAAGCACTAGACCGCTTTCGAGTAGAGAGACCAGGTTGTTCTCGAACAGACGCTCGTACACGCTCTATGTTTACTGGATCGCGCGATGTCCTAGGTCGGCCGGATCGTGGTTGACTTAAAGTTGAACCTGTTGTTTCGAACTTCTGTACCCATTTTTTAATCGTTTGAATTGTTGGTGCTTGATTTCTGTTCCGTATATTGTAATGATTACAAAATTTCCGTTTAGCTTCGGTCGTAGAATCGTTGTTTCGATAGTACTCGCGTACGCAAAATGCGCGTTGCGCTCCGCTGAATGACGCCATGGTACTAAATCCCTATTAGTAGCTCTCGCTTGTAGTAACACCCCCCGCGCCAATACCCCGCCCGCGCCGACGCAGCGACCTATTCAAATGTTAACGGACTTTTGGTCCACCCTGTACAATACAATATATTCTTAAACTAAATTAATAATAATGCACGCTGCAGCACCAAATAGGCCTCAACTCAGCATAATGCCATACTCTAGGGTAGTCTAGAGCATGGCGCTGATATTCTGCTTTAGCCTATAATAATAATAATAAACGCTGACCTCCGAACTAGGAAGTTCCTGTATCTCGGAGGACAGACCTCTTCTGTGACCAGTGGAAATGAACATGTAACAGAACAGACGTTGGCCGAGCCAAGAAAATATAAAACTGACAAAATTTGAAAGTAAAACATAAAAGAAAATTAATAAAGGGGTGTGTGTGGATGTGTTTGAGGGTGTGTGTGTGTGAGAGAGAGGATGAGTGGGTGTGTAAGAAGGTGTGTGTGAGAGAAGAGGGCGTGTGTGTGTATGTGTTTTTTTATTATTGTGTTACCTTTAGAAGTTTCTCCGTGCCCACGTAATCAAGACCACTAAGCCAATCTCGTACTATTTGCTTTACAACGTGTACAAAATAAAAGATATAGCACTAAATGATTCTGAAAACACAATAAAATTAGGTAATTTATCCGAGTAATCTACCATGACCTTTTCAACGAGTATTTATCTTATGCAAATGTTACTCTATCTTCTAATTTTTACGGCCACTTAAAGAATAGGATAATACTAATGATATGGAACACGAAAGGGTTAGAGACAACTAAATAAATGTTTACAGGAAGATCGCAGTCAATCTATTAGCAATTAACTATGAATAAACCTAATCTATCTAGGAGTAAATAGTTTTTAGGTTAGACCAAAATAAGATAATGAGAAATAAAGAGAAACTATAACTTTTATTCTTATAATAAAATATAATACATCTAGCTGGACTAATTTGTATTCTTTCCTTTTATAAAAAGTATAATAATTTAAAGATTATTAAGTTAAGAGACGGACAGCGGCGCCGAGGCAGGCCCAGGCGTAGGTGGAAGGACGATATCGACCACTTCCAAAAAGGATGGTATAAGGACGCCGAGGATAGGGAAAAATGGAAAGGAGGAGGGGAGGCCTTTGCCCAGCAGTGGGACAGCCTGGGCTATTATAAAAAAAAAAGTTAAGAATGAAATAAGATAAGAATAATTAAGATTAAATTATAAAATTGACCCATAATCCTGAGGGATTATTATTGTCACTATAGTTTGAGCTTCTGATACTGCATTGAGATGCAGTATCAGAAGCTCAAACTATAGTGACAATAACAGACACCTCTTCAATATAGGCATCACAGACAGCCCCTTGTGCAGAGCATGCATGGAGGCGGAGGAGACGGTCGCCCACGTGCTCTTGGAGTGCAGAGAGGTGACCACCTACCGGGCGGGAAGCCTAGGCGCCCCAGGATCACTTCCCGAAGTCCTTCAGGACATCAGAGGACTGCTGGACTTCCTGGCGAAGTTGGGGTGGCTCGATTAGTAGTAGTTTCCACCACACGCAAAATAGGCGCTTAAGACGTCAAGTTGCGGAAATCAGCCCGTTATTACATTACATTAGTGACAATAAATGTATGCTACGGCAACAGGCTGAGGCAGTACTCTTTTTCCGGTGCTGCACACCACCTTCATCAAACTTAATTACTTTTGTTTATTTATTTTTATCTTATATTTGTTTGAAATTGTGATCATTTTTATCTTCTGTACCTAATTGTTTGTATGTGTGCGCTCTTGGAAATACATTCTTTGTTTCTTTCTTTCTATGTACAACAACCGTTTGTAGATTATTTGTTGTCCATTCCATTTGTCCATTATCGGATTTCAGAAACATAAGCTACATGTTAAAAGAAGACTATGAAAACGAATCGCTTGACGTTTATACTTCGAACAGTTGCAAATTCTCCAACTCAAGGCCCTCCTTATCTGTTTCGAGATTTATTATAGAGAGGGGTGAGACCTTCATTCTTGTCAACGGCTGTTTTTTGTTCAACAAATTAATTAAAGCTGTCCAGTCCAATGAACGGATTTTAAGTAAGGCTCTTAGTATCATTCGCTTCTTTTGTGCATTTGCCACGGTCGTAGAATAGGATTCCGAATTGGAATGATTAATTGAATAGCTTAGTGGTTCTTTTAGCCAATTAGCCTTAGTTTCCAGGAACGGTTCTATTTCAGCTGCCAATTTCAATCTATCTACGGAAATGTGGTTGTACAATGAAGCTAATAAAGATTTCAGGTTTGCGTATAATAGAACATGATCTAATTTATTAAACTAAACAAATTTTATTGTAAATAGTAACCTTTCTTATGTATGATGTGACTGACTGATAATAGACATGTGATTGCGATTAGATCATTAGATGTTATTCATCCATCAACCTCATACTATGCAAACGTGGTTATTTTGAATATAGATCCCTGAATATAGATCCCCGCAAGGAATTCTCCATCACATCTCCTGTTCTCGGTTTATTATATAACTTGTAGAAAAAAGATCACTACTTCCTACTCTTGACATTTATAGACATTGATACAGATTGCCTTTCTTCGATACCCATTCTTTTAGACTTTCAAGGCTAGAAAGTCTCAATATTTGATTTGAAGCTAAGGCGGGTTCAACCATTAGTCCCCGATTCTCACCTCGAAGATGTTTTGTCTCAAGTAAAACAGATAAATTTTGTAATTTGTTAACGGAACGACCTATAAAATCCATTATAAGAGTCTTTTATTCAATAACAGTTGCGATTGATGGTTTTGTAATATTGTAGAGTGTGAATTTGAATTCTGTCCGTGTTTCCCTTGCTCCCGTACCGGGGATCAATAACATTGGCAAAGTGCCATGAAAGAATAGCTGTAGCTTGCGGAAATTTAGGAAAATGTCAGTGCGGAATACATTGTTGTAACACAGGTACCGGAAATAAGGGAAAAGCTGGTACTAACTCGAAGAAGGAGTTAGAAAGAAACCCTTACATTCGTCGTCAGTCTAGTTTTAGGCAGAGAAACGGTTATCGGAGGAGATGGAATTACTAAAGTGTCAATTGATGTGAAGAGGGAAAAAGGAAGCATACACAACCTCGCTTAGTGGAAGATCTTCCTTTTTCTCTCTTCTCATCAATTGACACTTTACTTCCACAAAGCGAATTTTTGTATGGTGACTAGTTAACCTAATCCACCAACGCATATAATATGAGTTCACCTAAATACGAGTTCCATAAGTGCCATTAAAAATTTCAATAGCGCGTTCTACGTTTCGTATTATGGAAATTAGGCATCTTGTATGCAGAGTATTCGTCCAGTATAAATGGGGACATCTGTTAGCGAGTTGAGTGAACTAATCTTTGTGGTGGATGTACGTCGTGACAATAGAACCCAGGTCTCCACTCGCACTGTGTAGACATGTTGCCGGTTAGGAAAAGTTCAAATGCTGCCTTCGAAAAAGGTGTCCCACGAATTTTCAATTATAGTAAGAGCAGTAAGTAAATACTGGATTTTGTAAATATAAAAAAACGGTTCACTGCTTGCTTATTGACAAAACATAATATCCTTCACCGAGAGAATCTCTTTGCTTCCTTTAGGCTTATAATAATCTGTAGCCAATAATCTCGCTACGTTCGATCCCTTTTCGGAAATACATAGAACACTAAGGAAAAAATGTGTTTTTCTGCTTCTATTACATTCCTTCTATTATTTCTATCCTTGTCGTTTTATTGTGCTCTAAGCACGACCGTTCTTTGGGTCCGGCCCTTATCTGTCGCTAAGAGATTTATTTCGAGCCTCCCTCCAAGTTTTACAACACACAAGGCTTTACTACCACCAAGTAGCGGAGAACTTTGTTGGGTGTTGGATTTTTTAAAAGCTTTTTATTTGCCAAGTTTGAGTGGAATGTGGGATCCTAAACCAACATTCGCATGAGTTATTGTAGATCCAACGCTCACCTGCGTATCAACAAATGTTTTGACAGTATGTCGCTCTGAAGACTGATGTGGAAGATTAATAACCGGAGTCTTACCTAAAATCCCACCCACCTATTACTATAATAAATAACTAGCATGGTTGTAGAGCAAATAACAGCAAATATTGAATAGATACTCCTTTAAGTAGACACTTAAGAGGGACGTATTTAAGTACTCTTGAACTTATTTCAGTAGCAGTAACTTTGCTGGTAAGACCATAGTACTTAGAACCGGGTACTTAAGCATTACCAAGTAGTTGCCTGTAACTTAGTAACGCTTTCAGTTTTATTTTATTCTCGACTTGAATACAATATTCAGTATTCTCTTTCTTGTTGAGTTCAAAAAGTTTCATCGCTACTAAATTACAGAATTCATGAGAAATATTTTGCAGAACTGTTATTTTTCTATTATATAATAGATGGACGAGCTTTTATTGTTCTATATTTTTCTTTTTAACGGCTGTAGATGGGAGTTGAAATTGTCCCGCCATAGCTAGCTGACATTTCAAACATTGATATCTACAAATCAAATCAATCACCAATTCTAAACCTATATTACGAAACCCTAGAAATGCTACATTAGTCAAATAAGCAGACACTATGACATGGCAGCATAATTCTCACATCCATAATCCCCAAGGGGGTTGACAGAGGAACCACTTTCATCATAGGTAGTTCCCAATTTTTGTCTTAAGATTTGGTGATAGGTGGCGAGTCTATCGCCGTCTACTAGGTGTAGAATAAATAACTAAGACCTTTAGTCGCCTCGTACGATACCTACGGGCAGTGTTGGGGTGGTGCTATTCTTTATGGCCGGCACGACACGGTACAACTACACACTATTACTCCGTTCAAGGGCACGAACCTAAAGCCTGAAAGCAAAACTTCGCATGTGTTTGACAAAAGCTACGAAAAATGGGCTAGGCCGAAACATTTTTTATAACACAAACGTAAAAAGAACTGACAAACACATTAATAAAAGTTTCCGTGACTCGCGCTGGCCGCTGGCAAAAGTCAAATATTATGCTTTATACAGTTCATTTGGAATTCAGAACATGCTTTTATCCGTCCTTCCCTGTTATGGTCGCATGTAACGTACGAATGCTGCCGTGAGATATTTTGTGTAGTTAATAATATAACTTGTTTGGAGATGAACCTTCTCAGCGTTTTTGTCATACGAGAGATCTTCCTTATCCTCTTATGAATGGCACCATTGAGGGAATAAAATGCGTGGAAAACAGAAATGTATTTTTCTATTTTTGTCAGAATATTGTTCATCAGTATTCGCCCCTTTCATTATATTATTAATTTGTATATAAAATTAATATGTTCCTGCTTTAGTAGACAGAATACTCTTGACTTTTATGTAAAAAGATGTTGGCTTGTTTCGCGGTACATCAAATAAAGGATCATCCATAAGTTACGTCACACGAATTTCATGATTTTGGTATGGTATGACCGGGAGGTCATACAAATTTGAATGAACTTGAATGACTACCCTGGTGTGACGTCACATATTTTGCAATGTTAAATTTAGAAATTATTAATTTAAAACAGCACTTCAAAAATTGTTTTTATATTTTAATTAAAAATCTTTTTTTCATAAAATCAACAATAAATAAAACATATTAGAATATTTACAACACATCAAATCAAATAACCGATACAAAATTTAATCAGCTTGTGTCCATGGACTTTGAACCCACTCCCAGATATTATGCAGATATATGGTGATATATTGTGTAGCATGAAATATATATTTTTTTACTTTTATTTACTACTAAACCCGCATTTGACCTCGATCTCGCCTTTTGGTAAGCGACGATGAGGTCGACGATGGAGCATGCGGGTCCAGTAAATGTCTATTCACTCTGGCATTGAAGATCCCAAGGTTGTAGGTTTCGGGAAATACAGACGCCGGCAGCCTGTTCCATTCCTTAGCCGTTCGCATAATGAACGAAGAAGCAAATCGCTTCGTACGAGCAGATGGGATATCAACAACATAAGGATCGAACCCCTCCCCGCGCCTGGTAGTTCGAAGGCGGAATGGAGATGCTGGAATTAGGTCGTGCAATTCCGATGCGCACTCTCCGAAATGTATCCTATAAAATACCGATAGACAGGCAACCTTGCGCCGATGTTCCAGACTTTGCAGTCTAGCTTCCACCAGCGATTCGTCACCTATAAGGCGCTTAGCGCGTTTCTCCACTGAGTCAAGAGCAGCCAGTTGGTACTTAGCTGAGCCGTCCCACAGGTGGCAGCAGTACTCCATTCTAATTCTATATAGATAGGTAATGACCTCAGGCAACACCCTGTTTCGTTTGATACATACTTTCTGGGACACCCTGCATAATCTATATACCTACCTATTAATAAACCAAGTACCTATTAGTACAGGTAGTGGAACAGAAATAACTGTCACTTATCGACCCATCTCCATTAGCGTGCTCTGGTAACCTAACCTCAAAGGGATTCGGATCTTTCAGCGATCAATAACCACCTATTTTATTTAACGATTACGTACATACTTATCATAAGGGGCCAACCATAAATTACGTCACACCAATTTCATGATTTTTGGTCCCTCCCCGCCCTTCTTCCTTGTCACAGGTGGTCACATTTGTGTGACCCTGGTGTGACGTCAAATATTTTTCAATTTTGAATTTTGAAATTATTACATTAAAACAGCACTTCCAAAATTGTTTATATATTTCTATATAAAATCTTTTTTCATAAAATCAACAGTAAATCAAACATTTTAGATAAAACATCAAATCAAATAAACGATACAAAATTTAACCATATTGTGTCCGTGGACTTTGAACCCATTCCTTTATATCAGTTATGACTTCTTTTAGATTGACGCATGTGACGTCACCAAGCTTATCACCCCCCCCCCCCCCCCTTCACACAATGTCACACTTTGTAGACCCCGTCCTCCCCCTTACATTTTATTGACACAAAATCAGGAAAAGTAAAAACTACAGGAATAATAGCACGATATGTACAAAGGCGGCCTTATCGCTTAAAGTGATCTCTACCAGACAACCTCTAAAGTTAATCAACCCTTAACGTGTGACGTAAATTTATGGATGGTCCCTAACATTGTTATTTTAATTCCTTGGATCCGAAAGCAATCTTCATTATTAAAAGAATTTGTAATGGTAATATGAAAAAAATAAAATTAAAAAAAAATGTTTATTACAATTTATTTGAGCTATTATTTCGTGTCAATTCATTGTTGCATTCAATTATTTAAATGTTCAAAAAATATTGTATAAATATTGCCTATAGTTTGTTCTGTTAGCGTAACCTTGCTGTATCCAATTCCGTACGTACATTGACCCTTAAGGCTTAATTACAGATCTGAATTGATTTTCTAATATCTTTACTTTTCCGAAAAGAATATTTTTTACATTTCGGAAGAGATTCATAATCTTTACTATTCGGAAAATTGTATGATATTAAGAAAATTCCTCGTCAAACGTAATACAAATGATAACTGGAAGGTAATGGACATACATGACCTTAATATGCTATTTTTTTAATTGGTATTGTTGATGTAATAATGGGGTTGATTCAGTCTATGCTGCTATTAGCTATACTAGTATTATAGTTAATCATATACCGTATTGGATAGGTGATACCAGTAATAACACATCCCACAGATAGATAAATTCAAAATCAAAATTCAATACGTTTATTATTGGAACAGCACCAACAAAGCAATAAATGAAATGTACGATTGTGCGAAACAACTTTAGAAATTAGAGAAACTTTGTACAGTCATGTTTGTACTAAAACGCATAAAGTTGAGAATACACTACTCTGATTTATTTTAGCATCTTCTAACTCGTATTCCTCATTGCTGAGGGTCGTGACGACTAACGACTCTCGTGGCAGATTGAATGGGGTGGTTTGCCATTGCTTTCCCTGTTTCACACACTAGTTATCTCAGTATGCAGGTTTCTTCACATATTTTCCTTCACCGTCAGAGCGGTCGGTAAAAGGTTTTCGAAAAAACCGACAAACTCATTGGTACATGACATTACATGGTTTCGAAATCGGACCTCCCTCATGGGAATCCGACGTCCTAGCCACGACGCCACCGACGCTCTAGTATTTTTTTATAGTTATTTATTATTTTAGTATAATTCTATTTAATAGTAGTAGAAAATTCAGATCGTTATAAAAGTTGTACCATAAGTCAAAAGCATTATAGAGGTTTTGGAGCCTTTTAGGTGAAGTGAGCGTAATGCCTTTCTTCGATCATGAAGTTGCTCACAGACTGTTGGTGTAAAGAGACTCAAGACTCGAGACGTTGGTGTATAGGTTCTTCGGTAACGTACCAATGAAGGGGTTGACGATTTTGGTTTACCTAACTTACCTTTTTTTTTAAATTCCTCAAAAAAGGTATTTTAGGTTAACGCAATTTTTAAAATTCTTCAAAATCGCGACCATGCATAAATACTATATACATTGATATCCGAAATCAAAATAAACAAAAAAATGTATATGACAAAACCTACAAAAGTGTCACGTTTCCAAGATATAAGCTACCAAAGTTATATTGGTCATACAACTTGTATCCGGAGTAGGTACTACTTTGATGACTCAAATCTTAGAAATGTGACGCTTTATGAGATATTGACATATTAAATTTCTTGTTTGTATTATCGATATCAGCTATCGTTTTTTTTTTTAATCTTTATTTTTTATGCTTAGTCGCCTGTGCGACTATGTGGCTCGGTACAATTTATATACATACAATTATAGGTTATATAAATAATGTATACACAATTTATATATATTATTTATATAACCCACCTTCTCGTAGCTTTCACTAATTTGTACAGTGCCTTGGCCGAATCCGATAAGGGAAAAGCCAAGGCGCTGTTACAGCCCCCCATATCCCATAAATTAAAAGATATTTTTTTAAATGTATCTCGCCTGAGTGACTCGTTCCGGACACATTCCATCAGTATACGGTAAACGTCTTCGACCACACCACACTCTTCACAATTTGGTGAGGCCACTTTCTTAATATCAAAAACGCAAATTTGTTCAATGGAATGTGTCCAGAACGAATTCTCAGAGCTTTACAGTATCGCGTCTGTTAAATGAGCAATTATTGATCCAGGGAGAACTAAATGGTTCCGGTTGTATTTTATAAAGGCTATCGATTTATAAAGGTAAAAAAATAAAAATGACGGACAGTTAAGTAGGCCAGGCTCCATTGCCATCTTCAAACCCTTTTATTGCATTCCATAATGTTTGTTATCTTTGCTCCTAATAATAGTATATTCCAAGATGATGGATAGGTAAACAGACATATGTCATCATCAGGACATCCGCTCTGTGGCTACATTTCGTACTGTCACAAGGAAATGAAGGAAAAACTGATCGGTTATAGCGCTCACCCGGAGGCAAGGGAAACGAAAAAGTATATTTTTGGCATTTCAATATATTTATTGGAAGTTTGATAGATATGGTATATATATTTATGTCAATGTCGATATATTGAGTAGTATGATTTTTAAGGTAACTAAATTTCTATATTAGCTAGAAACAGAGAACTAGTCGTAATACGTAAGGATACATGATTCCATACACGAAACAAATGACAAACGGTTCGATCACGCACGACCCAACTAATCGCTGATTGGTTGGTTGGCCACGCACGTCATGGCGTGGTTGATCAATCTAAGATGACGTTCTATTTTTGAACCAATCGCAAGTCACAAACAACAATGTGACATGTAGTAACTCCGCCCTCTGCACTGCATTTTGGTTAGTTCTATAATTACAATTCTGTTATCACTCCATGCATTATTAGCTGACTGAGAAATAGAGTTAGCCTCGGACTTCACGTGTCCGGTTCCCAATCAAAAAGCGCTGATGGGAGGGCGGAGCGCATTAAACCGGGGCTGGAACCGGACACGTGAAGTTCTAGTCCTAAACCCAATTGCACACGAGTAGGATAATACTAAATAGGTATAAATCAAAATAATACTTTACCTGAAATAATACTGTTTTGAGTAGCCGAAGGCGAAGTGGACACAGCGAGCAATATGAATGCTATCAAAGTCCTTTGAGTGTGCCCCACACAATACATTTTCTTTATTATCTAGCTAACACTAAAACTAACGTTAGATATTTATAAAGTTTGGACATTGACACTAAGTTGTAACTCTGACTATTTTCCTAACTCCCGTTCTAGATCTACGCGACCTCGTCCAAATCTGAAACAAACAAAACATTGTTATTAGAAATCTAGCTAAGCAATATGTATCAGTAAGCATCTGCTACTCTAAGAAAATCTAGATGACTAAACTGAAATAATATACTGTTTCACGGTTTTTAATGTATTTTATTAATTAAGCCCGGTTTCCTTTACACTTCTTCTAAGTCGTGTTCCTCATTGCTGAGGGTCGTGATCATTCTAAGGAATTAATCACATAGAACGACTCTCGTGGCAGAATTAATGGGGTGGTTTGCAATGGCTAACCACCCCATTAATTCTGCCACTGCCAATAGGTGAAGTGAGCGTAATGCCTTTCTTCGATCACGAAGTTGCTCACAGACTGTTGGTGTAAAGAGACTCAAGACTCGAGACGTTGGTGTATAGGTTCTTCGGTAACGTACTCAATAAAGGGATTTGAAGATTTTGGTTTACAAAAATCAAAAATCTTCATGTTACAGCAATTTTAAAAATTCTTCAAATCGCGACCACGCAATACTATATAAATTGATAGCCGATATCAAATCAAACAGAAAAAAATATATCACAAAACCTACAAAAGCCACACGTTTCCAAGATATAAGATATCAAAGTTATTCTGGTCATACAACTTGTATCCGGAGTAGGTACTGCTATGATGATTTCTAAGGAATTAATCACATAGAACGACTCTCGTGGCAGAATTAATGGGGTGGTTTGCCATTGCCTTCCCCATTTCACACACTGTTTATCTAAGTGTGCAGGTTTCCTCACGATGTTTTCCTTCACCGTCAGAGCAGTCGGTAAATGTACATAAGTCTTTCGAACTCGCACCTCCCGCATGGGAGTCCGACGTCCTAGCCACGACACAACCGACGCCTCATAACGCCTTCGTTTACACATCATATCACATCTTCAGGTATTTGTTTATAATTATTTTCTTAACTACATGTAGGTAGATAAACACAACTTTGCGTTTTGTTTTTGCAATCACTAACGAAATGTCAGGTTACGTTCCATAACACATCAATTAAATTATATGTCAAAATTAAACTAACATCAACAGGATACGGTCCAAAACTACTTAGTTACAAATATTGTCAAAGTTAATGAAATGTGTCATACCTTATGGTATTAAAATATAAAATAGTTCGTATTCTAGACAAAATTACATCTTTGTCATTTTACTCTTCTAGCTTTACTACAATACATTTTGTATACTTCTTAGGCATTCAACGCCTATCTATACAAAAGGATTTATTATGCAAGATAGGGTTTTCGGATCATATGGAAAAAGTAAGTGGTATAGTGAGGATGGGAATCTTTGGTACAAGATCCAAGCGGCTACTTCAGAAACCTAGCTCAAACGACAGCGCTGTTCGTGTATAGTTGAAAACAATTTTTTTTTCGAGGGGAAACGCTCATGCTTACCTCTTCGCCGCAAGGGGGAGACGAAGAGGTTATGCCGGACTTTTACCGGCCAAAAACCCCCCCGGTGTACCTGCGCACCGCCTGACGGCGAAGTCACGGGAACGCTTGCGCATAACTACCGCGACAAGTTGAAAACACATCAGGCAACCCAACGCAACCCTTTAGTACTTTGTCGCTTTATAGGTATATATTGATATGTCTTCCAATGTAGGTAACTACAATAATAATTATTAAGGGTTCAAGTCATTTGGAAAATAGTTAGACGATATACACACACACACACATACACACACACACACACACACACACACACACACCACACACACACACACTCACACACACACACACAAACACCCTCTCACAACAGTTTATTTTTTTATTTTATTTTTAAAATAATAATATTTTTTATTTAATTTTTATATAAGTGTATCCCCCAGGCCATTAATTAGACTTGCTATCTACTACGCTGCAAGACGGCCGATGAGGCCAGTGCAGGTAGTAGAGACCGATATTTACTTATACATTGTAACTACACTATTGTTAAGTGATTATATTTTGAATATTTTTGGGTTAATAAATATTTTTGTATTTTGTATTTTGTATTTGTATATTATTATTATAAATTCAAACAAAGTACAACACATAAACAGTTAAAACGGCTTCATTAAGCAGTTTTTTTTTTAATTAACTGATAACGCTATAATTACACAATAACAGCAGACGTATTTCATAATCATAATGACGACTAAAAAATACCTGATTATTGGGTATTATTGCGCCATTCAGTAGGGTACAATATTTCACACTAATTATAGACTATAATATGAGTCCTTCCCTACCCCTACAAATAAGAGGGTTGGGTTCACTATATACTATTCAAATTTATATTTAAACGGTGAAGGAAAACATCGTGAGGAAACCTGCATGTCTGAGGAAATTAAAAAGTTTCCGATGGCGTGTGAAATCCACCAATTAGCATTGGGCCTGCTCGGTGGATCATGTCCCGTACCCCCTTGTGCAATGGGAGGCCTGTGCCCCAACAGTGGGGACATTAATAGGCTGATGATGATGATTCAAATTTATACATGTAGGTATGGGACGGATACAATATCGCTGTCGCCACTGGTCAAGCGTGTCGTAAATCGAGTAACTTGCTGGTAGAAGGAACCCTTCAGGGTCCGCCAGAATAGCGACCACCCTTCTATGTAAAGTCGCTCCTCAAATATCTTTGCTTCGGCGTTGTTGTGTTTCAGCAGTGTTTATAGAAGAGCCAGTACTTACTAAGCCCTGTGTGCTTCATCTTCGACCACATCGTCACTTACCACCAGATGAGATTGAGGTCAAACGCGGGTTAAGCCGTTAATAAAAAACTACATCTGGAAAGCTACTGGTGACGGGCTAAATAGAGGAGAAAAGACCAAGAGGGCGTAACTCGATAAGATGGTCTAACCAGATATCTGACCACCTCGAGATGACTATTAGCACAGCGTTCCACTGCGCAGAAGACCGGTGAGTTTGGAAGAAGACCGTGGATAAAGTTTGTCGGGGTCACGATCCTCAACACTGAGGGACCGACTGAAGAGGAGGAAAAAGTAAATAAAACTAAACAAATAAACGGCTTCCGAATGTTGTCTTGTACCTAAGTTGCGAGTAAAGTTTTTCCGCTCAATAGTTAGGCACAAATAATCCTTATAAATACTAGGAATCCCTAAATACTCGTATATTACTATAAAACCCCGAATAGTGGTAAATCTTAGGTCTTACTTGTAAATCTTAAGATTTACCAACATGAGTTGGCAAATGTAAGGATTGATGTAAGTGGCACATTTTTCGGGCTTTTTCAACGAGAGTTTGGCACATGCTAGGATTAACCAATAATGATTGGTTAAAGTTGTTTTAGAGAATAAAAACAAGGTAATATAATTTATTATAATTAAATTAATAAATCAAGCTAACTTACTCGTACATGTCTGAGCGAAACCGATACGGATGGGTTAGGTTGAAGGCTAGGGCAGTAAATAAGCGTAGCTGCCGCCCTAGTCTTCGTTAGGTTATTTTTTTATTACAACCC
Organism: Hofmannophila pseudospretella; assembly: GCA_947369225.1. Lineage (NCBI taxonomy): Eukaryota > Metazoa > Arthropoda > Insecta > Lepidoptera > Oecophoridae > Hofmannophila > Hofmannophila pseudospretella. The sequence continues at coordinate 12,853,815 of OX376316.1, forward strand.
AGAAAAACTGTTAGTATATGCTTGCCTGGGGATTATTCTAGGCGTTGGGGAGGTGGGGGGGGAATAGGTCAATGACCTTGGCGGGGTCAATGACTCGGCAATAATGCTATTTCGGTCGGTTATAGCTCTGTCGTTTTCTAATCATGTCTTTTTTTCACCGTTTACCGTGTCTCTGAGGTATAATTTAAGATTTACCGAGTTTATGTTGGTAAAAGTCCGAAATTAACGATGATTACAGAGCAATTCGGACATTTACCGTTATTACTTGGTAAATCTTAGGTTTTACAGGAAAATTTACCGTAGTTCGAGCTTTCACAGTAACGTGGATATGGCGAGGCCGCATCGCACTTGGCCGGTTTTCATTTTTATTTTTAACGGCTGTTAATGGAAGTTGAAATAACCCAGGCTCAACTTGCTTTTAACTCTAAGATAAAATAAAATAAGAGCACTCAACACTATATTCAACGCCGCTAGAATTTTATGATAAAACGTAATTTTTATGATAAAACGCCACTTCTTGTGTTAAATTTTAAGTACTAATTGTAAGTAAGTACTCGCCTAATGTATTTTAATTTATGAAAAGTACCAAATTTATTAAGAAAATGCGAAGGCGCGAGTGGTGAGATAACCCTTAAGAAACCCCACCTTAGGGAGAGCATGTAATTCGAAGTTGCCGACTTCTTGTGATTGTCTTCAAAGTTTCAAGCTACCTACTTTAAGCCACTCTGCTCCTTGTATGCCGAATCCAGGTAATTTACAAAATGTGTGTGCTTTCTAGGAAAATCTATAGAACGGTACTAGTGAAATGGAAAGTTAACCAGGCTGTGTAAATCTAGATAATTTACGAAATATTTGAGAAGATTTTTAGGAAAATGACAAGTATAGCAGTGTATTAGCAAAATGACTAGTTATAGTAAAATTACTAGTTCAGGTAGTATATACTCGTATTATATAACTTGTAACTTGTGTGAAATGTAGAGGTTTTTTTTTGTTTCCAGTTATCAAATTCCGCTTTTTGAATCTTCCAATAAGTCGTTTTAAACGAGTAAGGGTATAGTATTTTAAATTCCACCAATCAAAAATGGGCTTCCACAAAGGGTTGTGGATCAGGCAGGGGTATTGTATGCATCATGATCCCACGTAGCTGGCCCAGTAAAAGGGGAGTTTTGCATACTGTCCAGGAATTTAAAAGGCGACACAAAGTTATCTGTACGTAAAAGAGCATCGATGGCACAGTGGCTAGGGCACCGGACTCCCATGCAGGAGGTCCCGGGTTCGAAACCGCGCAGTGCTATGTACCAATGAGTTTATCCTATTTTTCGAAGACTTACGTACATTTACTGACTGTGAAGGAAAACAACGTGAGGAAATCTGCACACTGAGATGACCAGTGTATAAAATGGGGTAGGCACAAAAGATCCTCAAGGGTCGAAGTGCCGCTGGATCATTCCCGGACCCCTATCATAAGATAATCTGTACGTAAAAGTAGACAAAGTTACAAATAAACCAAAGTTACAATAGGCCCAAAACAGATACCTTTACGTTCTTATACTGTCAATCAGTAGCGTTTTGTTACCTAGTCAACGAAGGTAAATGAACAGTTAAACGCTAGCCGGATCTGGCCCAAAGCTATAGGCCATTTTACTGCCGTTTGTATTCGGCCATTTTCCAATAGGCCAGTTTGCATTAAGGCCATTTTGGAATAGATAATTAGGTCATCATCTACAATTCGACGACGGGATTACATTGTTCGAAATGTGAATAAATTTTGCATTGATTTGCGATACAGTGTGTTTTCTAACGCAATACGCAATGAATCATTATATTTAGTTAGTTTTTTAACTACGAAAACGGGGCTTAATCGCGCCGGTTAAATACCGGCGCGATTAAGCTCCGTTTTCGTAAATTTGGGTAAACTTAGGTTAAAACATTAATAATAATGTATTATTCTTAGTTTAAAATCTCATATTAGGTTGGTTTGACTAATAATAACGAATTCAGTGATACTTACTTATCTAAGAGAATGCGATTTTATGGAAACAAACTATTTAAAAATTCTGTAATTTCTTCGGAAATCATCGTTAATAATAGAGGTATAATAAATAACTATTAAACGAAAAAATATGTGGTTATTGACATGTTATAGTTAGATAATAGTATCAATACCATATTTTGGGACTGATTTGAGCTCCCGATATTTAGATCGGGTACTCAAAACAACCCCAAACCGTATTAAGAATCCCGTATCTAAGAGTAGTAGGTAACTATAACATACATAAAAAATGATCTTGAAATACAGTAAAGAGTTCATTTCTGTGTTCTATACAATAGGGAACTTGCATGAATTTTAAAATTTAAAACTATGTGTTGCAGTCGATAGAATAGTACATAAAAAGATTAAATTGTGAGTAGTAATATTTATATATTTGTATTTATTGAGATATTTAGCTTTTTAGTAGCGCGAAATGGAACGTAATTTCAAACACCTATCAGCATTGAGTGACGTCATAGGATTTCTCTACCCTAAATTTAGGGAATATTTTTACAAGTGAGGCGGAATTATCTGAATAAATATATATTATTATTATAAACTATTATTATTTTTATAAATTATATACCTATTATAATAATTATACATAACTGTATATAGAAATAACTGACAGTAACGCTTACACGTATCCAAATCTGCATAAACTTTGATAAACTTCTAAGGAAAATATTTTTTGCAATTGGCAACTTTTGTAATTAAAACAACGAATCATTACGATTACACCCTAGTTATTGTTCTTAGGATTACACAAATACTGTAAATAGTTTTATTACTCTTGTAAATAACCAATATAAAAATAACCTCTAAAGCGAAAAATCTTTTGACAAGTTCAAGACTGTTCACAGCTCACGTTTGTTTACATAAAATCCAATTACGTCACTTGAGAAAATGAATGCGTTTTGGCGCGAAAATTGTATTATGGGTTTTTACAAAGCTATATCTCTTTAAATAAGCATATTAAAAATCTTTTGTGTTCAGTAAAGTTTCTCTTTTTCAAGTATCTTTCGATTAAAAACAAAAAAAAACATGCAAGTTCCCTATTGTAGTAACGTAAAAAAGTTGTCAAATTGTAAGTAAAAAATAAAAGTAGGAGCAGGGTTATGTATTTAATAAATGCTTGCTTACTTCGTAACCAGAGAATTTAATACAGGTGTTTTGTTACAGCCTGTATAAAAAGGCTGTGCTTAGTAAGGCAGACTCGATATCTGAATAATTTCAACAAATCGAACGTCAATTTGTGATTTATTTTATGTGGCTGTTAATTTTCAGTTGCGTTCAAATAAACGAAACTTCCAGACTTTATCTTAAGAGCAACAAAATGAAAAACATAACTTTTAAATGTAAACACGTAAATAATAAAATAAATCGTAAAACACCGTCAGTACTTATATGAGAAGATAAGACGAAGTGAGTCTGTAGATGTCACATCAAAACCGTTTACATTACCTTTGAACTATTTTGCGACGCCATCGCTAATTATTATTGTCTTGCTACCAAACATTTAGGAAAAGTTGATATTTGATCAAAGAAATGTCATCATAACATTATGATCGATATCTTCTTTTAGATCCAGCGAACGAATTCCTTTCCTTTGACCTAATTTAGCCATTCTCTCGGGATTGACTCCAATTTCCAGTGTCATTATCTTTGACGCAATGGGACTTAAAATGATGTTTTTGACGAATTGAACTAAATGATAGATCATGGGTAGGATATTAAACTTAATTACGAAGTGGACGAAATAGAGACCTATATTGTATTTGAAAATCTGTAAACAGGCACACGATGACTGAGTTGTAAATTATCCCCAATTTTTCTATTTTTTTTAAAGTAATTTCATAAAATATAATATAGTAATTAAGTACGGTAAACGATTATGCAGTAATTGACAGGAAGATATTCATTTCAAACAACTCACCAAAGTTAGAGATGAAACAAAGTTTAGGTGTCTGTCATTGAAGATCGCAAACCATCTCGTCGTTAAGAGTGGAGTGGAGTTACAATCGTTATCCACTTTTTATATTGTTGTGTGGAGATGAAAGGAGAATTATCAGAGTATTTAAACCAATTTCTTGAAAGAAAAAAAATCGTTGTTCTACGTAATGATCCACATTATGTTTGATTCATAAACACCATTAGTATTACGGATAATAATCTATTTTTCGGTTTTCTATTGACTTCTAAAGTTTCAGTACGCTTCCGATTCTGCTAAAGACTTTGGCACGAATTTTGCGGACGAATCCGAAATACATAAATAGAATAAAAATCAAAATGTTTTTTTCTAAGAATTTAATAAATTTTAAACTAAAACCTTAGAATTCATTCTAAGAAAAACCACTCCACGCAGCACAGGAATCGTAAGCGGATTCCGCAGGACCATGAATTATAAATATTCCCATTGTCTAAATCTCTGCCATACAGAGTGCTCTGTGTGTGACACGTCATTTTCTCGGGTCCCGCCGGTCCCGTAGTCCCGTAAACTTTGAAGTGCCCAATGACCCGGATTTACGGGACCCCCATTTACTCTCTATGACACTTCAACATCCCTTCTCAAATAGAAACAACGACGAAATGTTCCTGACGTGTCCTTTACGTCGCTTCAAGGTTTTTTTCACTAACGAGTTTGCCCAGGTATTAAGTTTATTTGTTCATTAGTCTATTTGTTTGTATGTAATTCTGAATATATTATCTATTCTGCTAAAAGTGAACTAACATTTTGTAAGTTTAACTTCCTGTACAAATTGTTTACCTTGACCGACTGATTTGTATGAAAAGTTTTATTAAGTAATTGAAATTAAAATTAAAAAACGTTTATTTAGCACTAGAATACAGCAAGTACACAATACAGAGGTATACAAAGATTAATATATGCAACACAAAAGATCCGATGCGGTACAGTTCCAAAAAGGGTACACCAGCTCAGCATAATTCTGAGACAAGCCACAGCGCTGATTTTCAGCTGGCTCCCTAAAGCATGCGAACTATATTTGTACTACCATCCTTTCGTTTTCTTCATAAAAATACTTGGTTATTACGTTTATTGGTCGTTGTACGTATTGGTCATTATGCGTACGATTAATCCAAAAAATATATCCCTCCTTTTAAAATATCCATAAATATATCATTTAAAATGGTAGACACCAAACGTAAATATTTATGTAAACCAACAAGTATTCTTTATTGCTTTTTGTTACCCTTTTAGTAAAATATTTATTATTTTATTTTATACATGCACCATAAATCATAAATTATCATTATAATGATGTAATGGAATTATAATTATCATAATGGAACATCAGTGGACGCATGGAGGTAAGGAATAACAATGTACGCTTACATCACTTTGACGTAACCATCACACTTAAAATGGAATAAAAAATCCTACCTATCTAGATTAACATTTTAATTTAGGCAAGTAAGCATTTTAATTTACTTATAAAATGTAGAATAGAAACTATAGCGAGACATTCTAATCAATATATGATTTAATACTGATTCCTCACTGATGAATGAAAGAAACAAACTAGAAACTATTCGGAGGATTTCCGACTTTCTTCAGTATTAATCCGTATTTTATTCACATAACTCAGGTTTTTTCACGTTTATTTGATCTAAAATTAAACGTTGTTAATTAAATTAATTAAGCCATTATTTAGAACATTATATATTTATAAACAAGTCTTCTAATCGTTATGTCTAATCGATTTAATGTTTAAGAATCTGAAATGACATAAAGCATGGATGAAAGTCTCCCTTCCTAACGGGCGGTTGTTCGTTCCTTCATGGCATAAAGCCTCGCTAAACGATCAAATGAAAGCTAAGTACATATACGTACTTAGAATATTTACAGCATCGATAAGAGAATAAGAATAAAAAATATTTTCGAAACGAGTCATTCGTCTCGAAAATATTTTTTATAAGAATAAACTAAAATCGTAACACAATTTTACGATTAAAGAACTGACCCTAATAACATTTTGGTATAAGTAATTTATTTAGATTATGTATTTTGTACAGAATAAAATAAAACGTAATTCCATTAGGAAAAGTGGTCACGAACTATACTATAATGTTGAGCAAATATTATTATACTATTTACACAGATTGATAAGATCTTTCATGCGTGTTGTATGTGTTGTCTCCCCCATACTCATTATAGTTTCAGTGTATTATTATGGCCGAAATAATCAATAACATTATAAGTACACGTACTTATTTGAAGAATAAACGCCATATTTGTCCACCTTTCTCGTAAGTGAGTCTTGTATATGACTTCAGTAAATATTAAAATTCACAAGCTTCAATATCTAGTCTATCAAGTGAATTATGGCACAAAATTTTGTAAAAGAAAATAAAAATCGACAGCAAGCAACACTAAAGTCACATGGCTTAAAAGGGCTGGAACTCAGAGCCGTAAAACTTTATTTTACTATTTTAAAAAACGCTTTACTAAACGTCATACGTCCTACGATGATACGGCTGGCGGCTGTCAAATTGATACGGAAACCAAATAAACGATAAGAATGTTGCGTAATTTAATATTAAGTAGCTACGTTGAAAAGTTTGTAATTACTTTTTGCAATTTGTTTATAATAAGTTAGCATAATTTGCTTTACAACGACGTTCAGGTTACGTGCTTTCGAATTTGTCAGCCGTATCATCGTAGTACGTATGACGTATGACATTTACTTTTGATATTCCTGTTTTTTTGTTGACATTCGTAAATTTTATGGCGGCGACTTGATAGACTCTAGTTTGTGATGATGACCTAAAATAAGTATACAGCTTTTGACATAATGACCATTTTTGAAAATTCTACTTAATAATTGATCAAAATGTGGAAATAAAGTTCGTATGCGAACGAAGTAACGCTAGTTATAGTTATATAGACAGCTTTTCTTTACATTTATAATCTCAAAAATCCAAAATTTAAATATCTGAAACACCTATCTCAAAGACAACTGAATATTTAATCGCGGCCAAATTTCCACCGCCTGAAGTCAAGCTAACAGATCAGGATTATCGGATTAGCCCGAAGACTTTCACCAGGTCTTGACAGTTGCAGTTATGTAAGGGATTAACTCCGATATTATTAATGGAGCTTTAAGATAAGTTGGATGGACTCATTCCTTCGACTTTTGCAACATCACTTCGGATTTAGAGGGGCACTTAGCTTGAGTTCCGAACTGTTTCTCCGCTCATTAATTTTTTACTTAGTTCTTGCAGCTTTTACCTCTGTGTTTGTAGTTCTTTGGATTAAGAGATAAGTATATACAGAGTATAACAAACACCCCCTACATAGGGGGGGTTTAGTATACCTATATAGTACCTATTCTGAAATCGCAAAAAAATCTACCGTTCCATACAAAAGCTCAATACCTAACGTACGAAATATATGAAACAGCATTATTTCGCGATTTTAGAGTGGGCCCATAGTGAAAGTACAAAGTTAATACTGAACACTCTCCTATCGACTATACTACTCTCTTGGATGTTTTTGTTACAACCTGTATATACTATTTCTTGGTTTGCCTTGTTTTTTGTTAAAGGGGATATCTTCTTAAGATACCCATCCTCCTAGGGAAAGGCCGGGTTTTGTGTGATTTTTACCCACTAAAACCCTCTCGATGACCGACCACATGCATGTCGGAGGGCTCCGGGATGTCCAGTGGAACGCACTGGTGCACAAGCACTTTGCCTTGAACCCCTCCGAAAGGTGTATGATCCATATTCCGGTTCCTCCCGTCACAGCAGCGTGCAGCCGTGGCACGCTACTGCCTTCCTCAGGGTCGCCAGCCAATGGACGGTCAAAGCCCCTTGTTTGTTTGCCTATCGTTTAGATTTCGAAGATGTACCTACTTTAATGTGTTTTCCACAGAAATCGGTCCAGTATTTAAGTAGGTACCCTCTGAACTTCACTGTCTTTGGTGGTATTTTCAATTTTATTATCTCTACCATGTACTCTTGATCTCTACTCTACTCTGATTATCTATACTCTGTACCAGAAAAAAGGATTAAAAATCATTGGAATAATTTAAAGATGCCAAACTTTACATACCTAGGTAATAAAATAAATCTGAAAAATCTAAATCTATACCTACTTCGAACTGAATAATTTAATTTACTGACAGCTAAAACGATAAACTTTTTATATTATCTGTACCTGTCTACTTACTACTTAATATACTTATTGGCAAAAACGCTCGAATTCTTGGTTTTAAAATTAATATTACTAAAACACCATGAAAATGAAATCTTTCCCTGACTTTTGTTTTTTATTAGGTTAACCTTTTTATTTCAATTGCTTTTCCTCACAAAGATGATTGTTTCATTCGTTACAAAAGAAGAAAAAAATCTCATCTTATGAAACAGTAATCATAAAATTAACTTGAAAGTGCTTAAATAAAAACTCATCAGATTTGGTTCTTTTCCCACCGATGTTTTAATGTTAAACTTTCAAATAAGGAAATGGGCAAATTTTCGAACTTCAGCGTGTTATATTATTTTTTCCATTATTTATTATTTAGCTTGCTCTTTTCAAGGCGGACTTGATTGAAAGCAGTAATTAGAGAAAAAATGGAAGAATTCTTTATGAACGCGAAAGTTTTCTCGTTCGACGAAAAAATAAAAATTTTGTGACCGCGGCATATAATTGAATTGTTAGCAAAGTTTCATTTTATTAAATTACTGGTGACAGTTTGATTAATTGTTTTAACTTTTTACATCGAAGAAGAGTTAGTAAAGGTCGAGGGTTAGATTAGTGTACCTAAAAGGCTACAGCCTGATTTGATAACAGTCATCTAAAGGGAAAAACATGGGAAAAATATTCCTCGTAGATAACCGGGTTATGTAACGAATAATTGATTTTCTTTGTAGTTAACTTAGCGGATTTGAAAAGTTTTAATCAAAAGATTTGTTAACACATAATTCGAATAAACAATCGAAATTCCAATCCCAGTATAAGTATGAATCAGTCAATATTTCAACCAAATTATATAAATTAATTGGATTATCATGCTTTCATATTAGTTATAAAGATGCGTTCATAAATTATATAGATGCGTCATAAAGATTACTTTTAAAGATGACTTTTATTTTTTTAGCGAACGCATCTTTATAACTATTAGTTTTGTGATGTAGACGAACGAATTTACCGTTTTCTTTTAAGGTTTACAGCAATTTTATTCCCAAGATAAGCCAATATCACAACACCTTTCCCCCTCAACATCATCTTCACAAAAGAAGATACGCCATAAAATATTCGAAAGCCACATTTATGTCGCAGTCGTAACATAAAATGTGAAAATGTCCGGGCAAAGCGCAGATAGTCTCAAAACAACTTAAGTGCACACCGGTCCACTTACCGTAAACCGGAATAAACTTCCCTCATCCATCACCGAACACATCGTTCACAAACACTTTGGAACACAACCGCGAATTTCGAAACTGTTCTCCAACGTTATGATAATGAAACACCATGAAAACAAAACACGTCGCCAGCACCTGTTCTATTTCTATATTCATGCACGTTAATGCAATGTTTGGATATCCTTATCCGTCACCAATAGAGTTCAAATTCGTATTGTTTTCTAGGTTAATGAAAACATCGTCTATTTGGGGTTGGACCGACGTTCGTGTTCACTCCCCGATTGCCGCGTTCACACTACCTATAAGGGCGTAACTTGACAGATGCTTATTGCGCCTGCGTGAAACGAAGTGACTCTTTGGCCCGACGGACTTATTCACGAGTTAATTAATATATCAACTTTTCTCCGTCCCCTGTATTAACTGTCTCCCTTAATAAAATATTTGACTTAGTGTCTTTTTCCTTGTTTGACAGGGTCAAATATTCCTCTGAGTTTTGTGGGGGTTAGCCCAATTTGTGGTGTTAGCTGATAAGTTAATTTTGCAAGTATTCTATTCCGAGCAACCATTTTCATCAGGATAATTACTATTTAACTCGCTAACTGCTGCGCTAATTTTGTTTGTGAATTTAATGCTTTTAATTTTAGTCAGATGCAAGATGGTTTTAAAATTAATTAAGTATCTTTTTATTCATGTAGCACTGCATAAAGAGATTTAATAATTGTGTTTTGAGTGTTTATATTCAATATGAAAGTGTGGAACCGATCATATTTTTTGTGTTTCTATCCAGCTACGAATTCATCTGCATTTTACGTGCTCATAGCACGCACTGCAAAATTTGACTTTCTAACCTAGTTTTAACGCTATTATATTACTCATATATTGTTGATGGTGTCAAAAAGGACTCTTCGTAATTCCTGTGTAAGTAAGTACTTGCGGCGAAGTAAGACGCGAAAGATAATTAATGTAGATAAAAATATGTACACACCAATAAAATCCCTATAACAAGTTTTATAATTCGTTTACAAAGTTAGTAAGTAAGTAGTAGAATGAATTGTGCTTCTGAATAACTTAAACGTGGAAAGTAGACGGAAAAGTGGTTACTATCTTAACGTAAACATGACCGAAATAAAACTTGTTAGTAACTTATATTATGTACTTCAATATCCGCATCGTGCTGTTCAAATTTTTTTTATTTAAAGGAATAGAAGAGGAATTGACATTACGTCAACTGAGATGAAGAGGGAAAAGGGAAGATCTTCCACCACGCGGGATAGTGTTACTGGTGACCAGTTGTTCTGGTCCACCAATAGCTGTTTGGATCTCAGATCATAAATCGAAGGAAATTGACCAGAAATATTGAGAAAAACCACATATATCGAATTTTTAATTGTCACAGATTGTCCACCGTTGATTTGGTGTGGTCGAGGCAAGATGGCAGGCGACCGAGAGTCTCCCACGCCGCATGTTGCGGATATTGTAATACTACAATATCCGCAACATGCGGCGTGCGGGTGGTGGTGCGAGTGGTGGCATTATATAATGCCCGTACAAAAAGTAATAGAGATAATAGTAAGAGCTTTGGACATGGCTCTATATTGCATCACATTACTTTTACGATGTCGACCTCATCGTCCATATCAACCTCCTTGCCATCAACTTCAACCTCATCGTTAGCGTTTATCTCATCTCATTTCGTGTTGTCATCTTCAATTCTTCATTTAAATTCAAATCATATTCCCATTCCATTTCTAAATTTCATTATTCCATTAATTCCATTGTTTTCTTTGTATTTGGCACTTTCTCTCTGTATTTTGTTTTGAACGGACGTTTTTCCGTTCATTTTTTATCTCCTACTACTACCTATTTTCTACTTTTACTATTTATTGTGTTCTGTTCCTTAAAATATAATACTTATTACCAAGTTCTTCTATTACTTCATCTGCACACTGTCCTAAAACCCTGCTAGCCGGCACATAGAGGACAGACTGTAGCATATAGGCGAAGTCCCGATATTGAAAATATCGATAGCGCGTTCTATGTTTCGTATGGAATTTAAGCGTCTTGTATGGAGAGTCGTCGTCGTCGTAGTGTACCAGGTGTGCCATCTGTTGGCGAGTTGCGTGAACTAACATATTTAATTTTTACTAACATGCTTAGATATTAATGTCACATAATAATGGAATGATCAAAACAGGTAGAGTTTTAATTTATAGTGTAGATAGTAACGTTGATATGTTCTTATGAATTCGCGGTAATCTAGATAAATCATAATTATTTACTTTCTTGCTTGTCTATATGAAGACATACTCTTAATAAGAATTACATATTAGGTAATTAGCTTTTTACCCTGAAATATGAATATAAATCACATCTATGTTCAGATTTAGTTATGATTATAGCTTGAGCGTCGATGGTCTAGTGGCTAGGACGCCGGACTCTCATCCGGGAGTTCCGGGTTCGAAACCATGCAATGCCATGTACCAATGAGAATTTCGGATTTTTTCGAAGACTTACGTACATTTACCGACTGCTCTAACGGTGAAGGTAAACATCGTGAGGAAACCTGCATGTCTGAGGAAATTAAAAAGTTTCCGAAGGCGTGTGAAATCCACTAATCAGCACTAGGCCCGCTCGGTAGATTATTGCCCGTACCCCCTGTGCAAGGGGAGGCCTGTGCCCCAACAGTGGAGACATTAATAGACTGATGATGATGATGATTATAGTTATACAACTATAATCATCATCAATAGGTACAATTAAATAGTTAAGTTACGTATGTGTTTACGCTTAAGATCAGTACAATTTGCTTCATAATAAATATCATGCTCGAGTACTTAATTAAGACAATAAAAGTAAAGTTTGTAATTTTGACACATCACACACACACACACACACACACATACACACACACCACACACCCACACACACTCACACAAACACAACCTCATACACCCTCTCCCCTGTACACACACAGTATCATATCCCGCTGGCTATCTTTGTAAGGACTGGCATGCTGCAAGACAGCCGTTGGCTAGTGCAGGTGCCAGGAGTTGATTTCTGTAAATAGATACCTACCTACTTGTTTTAAATATTGTATTGTATTGTAGTATTATGTATTATATAAGCTTTTTAATTAAAAAATTGAATTTTGAAATTTTGAATTTGAAAGAATGTCGATTAGAAAATCTAATTTTAAAATGGAATAAGTAAGTAGGTAAGACTTATTTATAATAAGGTAAAAATGATGAAACACAAAAATGCGTGATATTAATTATTTTTGTTTTTTTACTAAAAAGTAAACCAGAAAGTAAATCATAATTTAACCTCAGTTGCTACTGATGACGAAATCATTAAGTAGGTACTTATATGTAACTATGTAACAAGTTGTATATTAATAACTAAAATAAAACGCTCGGAACACATTCCATTAAATAAGTTTTTGCATTTGGTGGGAAGAGCTGCATTAATTACTGTTTTGTACCAACTGCAACAAAATAGAAGACCTCACTCACCTCCTAATGTAGTGTGACCTGGTAAAAGGCTCCAAAATGGGAGGCTCAATATTATTTTGAGTCGGCCCTTATCTGATAATATGAAACACTTACTGTTATTTGATAAGCTGGCTCTCAAAAATAAGGGCTGACTCTAATAATACTTGAGCTTCCCTTCCCTTTTCTTAGTGACCCTAACGAAGCTGACATGGTCACCTTGTCGTGTAACAAAGTCTCTAAACTGAGATTAAAAAAATAAAATAACATCTAAGTAGGCATACGAATACAGTATTTGTTAGTCTTTAAAATTATACTCACTAAATAACCAGCTACCTATTAAAAAGAATAAAAAATTAGTAAGCTTTAAAAATAAGTTAAGTTATGACTTCTGTATGACTAAGCAACTTAATTGCGCGTTTCGTTCCAGTCCAGAAGTTAGATGAAACTTATTTTTAATCGCAATGCCACAATGTTTTTTTTAAACTCACATATTTGAGAGGAATATGGTATAGTACGATTCAGATTTAGTAAAATATAAAGTAAGTCAATTTTCGATTTATATCGGATTGACCAAGGCCCAAGGGCGGCCTGAAGAACAACACTGAGATAGGATGGCCACTAACCACAAGAAAAGAAGAAGAAGAACGATTGGAATGTTTTCTGATCTTATCAGAAAGTCTCGATGTAAATGAAAAGTTGTAATTTATTATAGACCCACGCTTGTTTCCCGCAGGGGTAGGCAAACATAGATAGATAGAAACACTTTATTGTACACAAAATCAAGAAAAATAAAAACTACAGGAATAATAGCACGATATGTACAAAGGCGGCCTTATCGCTTAAAGCGATCTCTTCCAGGCAACCTCTGAAGTCAATTCAGATACTAAAGGGTTCCCCTGCAACGATCCTGACAAACCGTTCTCGCTTCTTCCAATCTCATCAATAGAAAAATACGTAACTATGCTTCATACATTCATTTGGTTATTATAGCAGCTGTTCTAAAGTTTTAATATCATGGGTCAAACATTTTATTTCTGTAACAAACATCATAGCTAAATTTTGATAAGATGAGAGAGAATAAAAATCATGAGAGATGCATAAAGAGTGAGATCCTTTTTATATACTAAAAATGCGATATAAATACGATTCTTTCGTAATCGAGGACATGTCTATTCAGTCTAGTCTAAAGCCGTGAATAGAGATATGCCTGGCTACCTACCACAATCAGATTAGGCCTGTCATTGAAGCCTCGTTAAGGTCGGTGCTATTGTTATCTTGCGCTAAAAAAAGCATAAAGGTTTTCGTTTGATATTCAATCGCGCCTAAACGGCTGAAAGGATTTGCATGATATTTTGGATCCTGTACAAAGATGACGACTCGTATTAGGTATAACAAAAGTCGTAGCAGATCCGAAGGGTGATTGATGAATGAAAAAGGTGAATCAGATTTAAAAGTATCTATTGCTAAAGGAATCTAATACGAGTATCTTATTTTGAAGGTGATATATTCTGATATGTAAGAGCGTCGGTGGCACAGTGGCTAAGTCACCGGACGCCCACGCGGGAGATCCGGGTTCGAAACCATGCAGTGTCATGTACCAATGAGTTTTTCATATTTGAGGAAGACTTACGTACATTTACCGAGTGCTCACTGCACACTGGGATGACCCGTGTGTAAATGGGGTAGGCACAAAAGATCTGCAAGGGTCGAAGTGTCGGTGGGTTATTCCTAGCCCCCTATCATAAGATAAGATAAGAAGATAAGATCCTGATATGTAGGATCGCCTGGGGTGGTACCACATTCGCACCTATTTCTGCCGCAAAGCTGCAATGCTTGCATTGCTGTGTTTCGGTTTGAAGGATACGAGAGCCAGTGTAATTACAGGCACATGACCCACCTAAGTCCTCAATGTTAGCAGCACATCATTATCAATAACGCTTTAATAATAATACAGTGAAGGAAAACATCGTGAGGAAACCTGTATGTCTGATGAAATTAAAAATCTCCGAAGGTTTTTAAAATCCAGCGCTCAGCACTGGGCCCGCTCGGTGGATTGCACAAGGGGTTGTGCAAGGGGAGGCCTGTGCCCCAACAGTGGGGACATTAATAGGATGTGATGATGAATAATCCAGGGAGGTGTGATTTACTATGGATACTGTGTTCACATGCAAAAGCATATGCAGTAAAAATATTGAGGTAAGCAACCGCTTTCAGCTCTGTGCGAAACCTTTAAAGTTCATACAAAAAATTTAAGTCACGTGAAATTATTAACTAAATTTAATATGATGCCTAGGCATCCCACAATATTTCGTTCCAGACTAAACACAACTTTGAGGTTAAAGACAAGAACATGTGGGTTTTGCAAATGTACACATTTCATCACCTTACACCCCTTGGTAGGATTTACAAAGACGCTAGTAAAGTATTCCCTCCCACAGGTATTAAAACCTGAAGAATATTTGAATACGTTTACGGAACATAGACACCGAATTTTATATCAGAACCGTTATTAAAACCAACGGAAATATGTGAAAATGTTTTTCGGAAAATATTTAGACGCCGACAAGACGACTCAATCTCAGACGTTATTAAAAACTTTAAGATATGATACGAATATGTTCTTGAAATCGAATCCGAAATGAGGAGATCCGGCATAGAACAAAAGTAATCGACATAGCTCATAAGAGTAGCAAGCTGAAGTGGCAGTGGGCCGGTCACATCTGTCGCAGAACCGACAACCGCTGGGGTGGACGAGTTCTTGAGTGGAGACCGCGTTTGGGGAAACGTAGTGTGGGACGCCCCCCTGATAGATGGAGCGACGATCTGCGCAAGGTGGCTGGCAGCGACTGGATGAGAAGAGCCGAAGATCGGGCTCTATGGCGTGCCCTGGGAGAGGCCTATGTCCAGCAGTGGACTAGAGTAGGCTGCTGATGATGATGATGATGTTCTTGAAATAATGTAGGTGTGATGTGATGTAGATAACTCATGGTTTTATGATGTTTTGAATAGTACAAGCTTTGGTACAAGTGTTCTAGCTAAGTATTAGCCCAATAGTCTTGGGTTAGTGCTGGCGGTGCCGGCCCTAAAAAATACCACCACCCCAAATTTTCCTATGGGTGTCCTACGAGGCGACTAAGGATCTTAGTGGATACTATTTTATACGCGTATCTGATTTAATTACGCGTATCTTATTTTGTACTAATTTTGTCTTTCGCGTTTGTCCACCAAATCTTACGGTGAATAGTGGGAACTACCTGTGATTGAAGGTGGTTCCTCTGTCTACCCCTTCGGGGATTATGGACGTGAGAGCTGTATTATGTAGTCTCGGGTTATAATAAATAGGTAATAGAGTTATGGCAGCCCTTGTATGTCGTAAAGGGGGACTAAAAGAAGTTTAAAAAAAATTCGATCGATTTCGGTTCTGTACACAACTTTTTACAATAAATAAATTATACTTATATATGATGAAACTAGGTTCTCTATAGAACAATTTAAAAAAGTCTGACCTTTATTTGCTCTAACACACAGGAACCACATAAACTATCAATCACTCAGAGTATGGCATAAAATAATATTAATCAGAATTTTAAAAAAAATCTAGTTTACCTATGAATTTAAAGAAATTAGAAAAAGAAAAGGCACTGCTCTAACCTCGTGGTTCAAATCCCGCTCGCGGATTTTTTTTTCACCCTTTTTCTAATTCATTTGAGTATGCCTAGCATGGCTAATAGCTTAATAAACCAAAATTACCTAAGTATGAATTTATAAATTATAATTATCGAAGTCACTGAACGAAGTAACCATTCTGTCTTGAAAATATAGATAATAATTACTGTGAGTATAACGCGACACAAAATTATAATTATTTAATTTACTGCTAGCTATGACGTCAGCGATTTAATTTTCATTATGCCGTTGACGTTATCTGTGCCTATAATTTTATTCGTGTGTGTCGTTATGAAACTGAGAATAATATACAGGGTTTCAGGGAAAATTAACCTTTGAAATGAAAATGAAATGAAATATTTTTATTACCCAGAAGCATTACAGATACATTAAATCATCAGTAATGTCTTCTAATACAATACAAATTACAAATTAAATACATTGAATTAAATTAAAAATTTTAAGTTAAATTAAATTGAATGAAAATTATAATAATGTCAGTAAATTACAACAAAAGTACAGTAAAACAATTTATCCATAATGTCGTCAAGTTATTGGCACATGATAAGTGGCCCATATCCGATGTAGTGGGCTAGGAACCCATTCTCTTGTCGCCGTGATGATAAGGTTGACCGAGCGCATGACTCGCTCGCGGAACCGGAGATGCCGGAGCAGCGCCTGTCAGGCGAGCGCGCGGCCCTTCGTGAACGTCTCGCTGGCGCTGCACCTGTGCCTGCACCTGCACCTGGGCAGCCGGGACATGGCGCGC
This sequence comes from Hofmannophila pseudospretella, assembly GCA_947369225.1. Classification (NCBI taxonomy): domain Eukaryota; kingdom Metazoa; phylum Arthropoda; class Insecta; order Lepidoptera; family Oecophoridae; genus Hofmannophila; species Hofmannophila pseudospretella. The sequence continues at coordinate 12,871,159 of OX376316.1, forward strand.
CACGCGTCGTTGTACTGCACGCGCATGCTGTGCATGGTGGCCGCGGTGTAGTTGCACCACAGCTCGTCTGTGTACACACTGGTGCAGTAGGACAGGAACAGCTGTCTTTGACCTCTGCGCTGCATCTTTTATAATAATTAAGAAGAGCAAAGAAGTAGCAACACAGCAACGCAATAAAAAACCAACCAAGAAGACATCTCAATCAAGCGACACGCTACGAGTACTTTGCTCTACGGGCGGCGGTGGGACCGTCCAAAAACTGTTACTCAACGGCTTGTTATCAACCTCATTGTTTTATTTTTATTTTTTTATTAAGTTAAACAAACAGTAGTACATAATAATAGATAATAACAAACAAAAGCCAGTGAAGTTTTTACAGAAAGTACTAAAAATAGTTAATATTGTGATGTCACTCGCGTAAATACTATTTTAAATTCTATTTATTTAATAATATAAATTTATTCATAAAATTAATTTACATGTCATATAATAATAATAATAATTTTCCAATAAAAAAAAATAATGTCAATCAAATAGCTCGCCCCTTGTCGTCCCCGGTGCAAAGGTGCCCATAACGCTCGCGGCGTTACCGCGCTGTATCGCTACGGCCAACCTTTGCACCAGGTACGACCAGGAGCGAGGGTCACAGCCCCTCTCCCTGAGGCTACGGCCAATCTCTGCCACAAATCTCTGCCAAATTCTATTTTAATTTACATATTAATAACTACATCAAAGGTGGACATTTTAACGCTTTTGAATTCAAAATATGTCAACGCTACTGAATTTTTTATTATACTCATAGTTATCACATGCTCGCACAAGAAAGAAATGAAAGAAGAAGAATGTTTCACTTTTATTATCCCTTGCACACTTTATTAACACAGCAATGAAATAAATGCTGCGTTGCAGAAACAGGTAAAAGGGTCAGTCTGATACCTATTACACATCAGAGTCTCATAACACTAGTAAATACATTTGTAGTATGACTGTTTATTTAAAAATTATATCTCAATATGTAAAGTAAAGTAAAATACACTTTATTGCACAAGTAGAAAACAACAAACAAGAGATAGAAAGGGAAATAGTGAAGTACAATTTAGGCGGCCTTATTGCTAAGAGAGATCTCTTCCAGGCAACCTTCAAGTATTAATTTTCTTTAGGAATTGTCAAACATCGTATAAGTACCTATGTACCTAAGTACTTACTCCAGTTAGATCCAAAGTTATTTTAAATATAGCAAATGGTATTCAAGAAGAAAATAAATCTAAGATTTTTGGTTTTATTAAGTTTCATGATGTTTTTCGTGAAAGCTGTTCATAATTATGGTTATTTTCACCCTAGAAATGAAGTAGCGTGGTACAATCTTCCCTCTAAGCGCCGGATAGCAGGGTTCTAGGACAATGTGCAGATGAAGTAATAGAAGAACTTGGTAATAGTAGATATTATATTTTTATGGAACAGAACAACACAGAAAATAGTAAATGTAGAAAATAGGTAGTAGTAGGAGACAATTTTATAAAACGGAGAAACGTCCGTTCAGGACAAAATACAGAGAGAAAGTAAAAACAATGAAATTAATGGAATTTAGAAATGGAATGAGAATTAGATTTGAATTTTGAAAATATAGATGAAGAAATGAAGATGACAACACGAAATGAGGTGAGATAAACGCTAACAATGAGGTTGAAATTGATGGCAACGAGGTTGATATGGACGATGAAGTCGACATCGTTACAAGCGAATTCCGGTTCAGCCTGTATAGCATCAATAGAAATTTATGGATTCAAGGGGAGACACAGTTAATTGAATTAAAACCCTGGCTCAGCTCCTTGTATAGCTATCGGCTTCGCTACTAATGAAATTAGCATTTAATATTTATTCAATTAAGGGGAAACTGCAGATTGACGATACACATATATTAATAGTGAAATGGTATGTAATATTGTACTATGTTCACGATAAATGAAATTACTGCGTACTGTAACTTCAGGAATTCAAACTGGATTCTTTACACTAGCCTAAAATATTACTTATTCTGTTGGAAGGAACCTAAATGGCATTTGTAAATAAAAAGGAATAATGTAACAAATAAGTATGTATGAGTGAGCACTCACTCACTCACTCACTCATCTACCCGGTGCACCACTCGCTTGCCGCGCTTGTATGCCGTTCCCTAATAGGTTTATTTAGCCACGAAACGAAATGCCTTCGCGACGATACTTAAATCGTCTGCAATAGACGTAACAGGTCTATGAAGAAGTATGTATGTATTATTTTTTTAATAGCAATGCTAGTGTGCGCGGTCAATCCCCGTAACCACAAATACTAAAGCTTGTAAGATTTTTTATATACTAAGTATTAAGAAAATAAGGGTATAGTATTTGTTGGAAGAAAGTTCTTTTAGAGATAAGTTCACATATTGTACTATTTTTCCATTATTATCGAAGGTTGCCTGGAAGAGATCGCTCTTAGCGATAAGGCCGCCTAAATTGTACTTCACTATTTCTTTTTCTATCTTTTGTTTGTTGTTTTCTATTTGTGAAATAAAGTGTATTTTACTTTATTTTTACTCATTATTTGTTTTTACAAAGAATAAATAAAAATACATCTTTTGACCATTTCCGATAAAGACACTTAGGATTTCACATAAATATTACGGTTTAGACAAATTGTAGATAATATATAGAGATGTGCAAGTTAAGTATTCAGCATCTCGATCACGATTCTGTTGCGAACAAAACTTTAACTGCATCTCTATTTACCGATCGCACAGTGGGTAGTCTTATATTTCATCTTCAACTTAGGGGAGAATAATTTAGGCACATGACTGTATATTTCGATAAATAAGCAAGTTTAAATACAATCGAGCAAGACACATTGATGGATTTCTGATATCCCACACACAGGGAAACCTAGTTGGGAGTCAGATAGCCAGACATTAAAAAAGGGCGAGTGAGTGCATCTTTTGAGCCCTGAGACAGGTTACATCTTCAAATACCTATCTCTTACCTGTACCTACTTATGTAAGTGTAAATAAAACTTGCCTTAGGACAGAAATGTCTTTAAAATAAATATCGTTGGCAAATTCGTTTATATTTTTTGTATTTATTTATTCAAACACAAGTTAATACTAAACTAAGTAAAATAATAAGCATTAAAATTACATAGTGATGTGTTTGAAGTAGCAGCGTAGCAAGCTGTTAGAGAGTGGGAGGACCTCACTAGGCTAGCCCGTGTCGAGGAACACCGAATCGTGTCGCAGCAACCTCAGTGGATATTAAATTTGCTTGTCATCGCAATGCGATATATACTGAGACAAAGATGAAATACAGTAAATGGAAAAAGAATTTAAAAAAAAATAGTTAAAAAAATTAGGGTACTTACACACAACTTACCGTGGATAATAATGAAATACAAAAACATTATAAATACCTATAATAATAGATATTACTTATTACTACTTACTATATATACTAATAACAATAATATTTATAAATATTCATAAATACATAATATGATTGATTCAGCTTGTAAAAGATCACGATCGGTAACTGACAGTCCGCATGTCGAAGAGCGTCGGTGGCACAGTGGCTAGGACACCGGACTCCCATGCGGGAGGTCCGGGTTCGAAACCGTACAGTGCCATGCACCAATGAGTTTTTCGTATTTTTCGAATACTTACGTACATTTACCGACTGCTCTAACGGTGAAAGAAAACATCGTGAGGAAACCTGCACACTGAGATGACCAGTATGTAAATGGGGTTGGCACAAAAGATCCTCAAGGGTCGAAGTGCCGCTGGGTTATTCCCGGCCCCCTATAAAGATAAGATAAGTAGACAGTCCGCATGTGCTTTATTCTCGCGGCCTCTCATTTCACCGTACTCGTATATTATCACATATTATATGTATCACAGGTCATTAGTGCAATTTATTATTTCTTTTTGGCAAATTCTTACCTAAATTCTTCACATAAGTATTTAATCTATTCGGTGTTTAGTTTTTAATTTAAATTAATTATTTTTTTACCCACTGTCACTATCGCTCCCACTAACATCTTGGGATAAGGGGGGAAATGAAAAACAGCGCTGCATATTTGGTACCCGAGTATGTCAGCATTTGCTGACTTTCCCCCCTTTTGCCAAATATACATTACATATAGTGCTTTGGTATAGTGCTTTGTACTATAATTTTAAATTTATATGAGTATTTGGAAATAAATGTATTTCTCATTCTATTATGTTATCGTAATCGTATTGAACGAGATGGCAATATTGAAACTCATAATAATTATTTAAAAGAGATATGACAGCTACTATTTGACAGGGCTATCAGTGTACTGTGCAATTCTGACAGATAATAAGAATAGAATAGAATAAGAATAGTTTATTTGTGCGGTAAGATTACAATGGAGTAGGATTATAATAGAGGATTGCATGAAATAATAATAAAATTACCGGAATTGCAAAGCCCCGTGTTAAGTACGGGTCCTGATTAGAGTGGTTTAAATTCAATTGACAAGTTAATCCAGAGAAACTGTCTAGTACTAGTATCCAGTACGATCAATACCAATTAGTTTGTGTTTGGTTGGATACGTCACTGGTGGCCTGTATAGACTTACTTGCATTATTGTGTCAATATTAGTAATTGCTATGTTGTACCGTGCCGTGCCGTAATGGTATTAAATGAACCATTTCTTTGTGGTTCATTTATGCTTTCGAAACGTATTGTTGTTTACAGCCCATGGAGAAACATGTATGTCGTTTCCTTTCTTCCTCCACACACAACTTAAAAGGTCGCCGAAAGGGTTTTAGGTAAATTATATTTATGCCAAAACTGATGCTGCTTACATCTTGGACGTAGTTTTTATCTGTAAATATTATTTGATCCACTCTGTCCAATTGGATGACACCTGAAACCACAAAGCCCGTTATCTGTCTAGATTTTTAACCCCCGATTAAAATAAAGGGTTATTATAAGTTGACGCGTATGTTTTGTTTCTCTTTGTCGGTGGCGTGATTCGATTTGGACGCAAGTTCGTTTGCTCATTGGGCGTATTCACAGGACTCCGGTGTCATGGACGAGGACAATATAACGTGCAAGCGCCTAGTAGTAAATGTATGAGATCTGTAGGGACACTGTGTACAGACACAGTGCACACTGTGTTCTACATTGTGAATTATTATGTCAGCAATTTTTAATGGCACGCGGCTGCGCCCGCGTCAGTCTAGTCGTTTCTCTACCACCGTCATGTATGGTATACGGTATGGAAATATAAGTATCGGTTAATAAGTCCAGTGTCGTGCCAAACTCCTAGGCCATTAAAGAGCTTCGGCCGTCCATTGGCGGGCGATCCTGGGGAAGGCAGCAACGTGCTATGGCCGCACGCTGCTGTGACGGGAGGAACCGGGAGGTGGAATGTACACCACCCAGGAAGAGCCCAATGCTAGGAGGGCACCGGTGCGTTCCACTGGAGATCCCGGAGCCCTCCGATAAGCACGAGCCCGGCCATCGAGGGGGTTTTAGTGAGTAAAAATCTCACATAAACCAGGTCAGTAAAGAGGTACAACTCGAATACCTCTAAAAGATCCGACAATCGTTATTGTCTAATATAAAAATGGCCAACTTCTTAATAAATAACATAGATCACTCAAAAAAATGCGGCTATTAGAGAGGCGACAAACCAAATTAATTGGAAAAAGTACAATTTTGCGGATTCATTGGCGGGATCCCAGGGGCGTTTGGTCGGACACACCCGCACGTTAATAAATTACGTATGATTAATTAAGTGTGTGTGTCGTACGATGGCTGTACGCCGCGCCGCTTAAGGACACGTCATATTATGGAACAGAAACATCGCGGCCAAGGATTGTTCGTGAACCTGAGTGCCCCGTATTAATTTTTCATACACGTGTGGTTTGAAAAACGGTGAGTAGAAAAAAGGGTTCTTGGCCTTGTGAATGGATTTTGTTTTCAACAGTGATTTATATGTCAATATTTTGTTTTGTTTATTAATTATTTAACTAACGTCCTATGATACACAATGAATATAGATATTTGAGCCGTTTGGGGTTGAAACATTGGGGCCCTGGGGCGCACCGCGTCTTCAAGGACCTCGCAAAGCGCCTGGTCGACGTGTCAAAAGACTTAAGATCTGGCTCCTATTTGCCCAGCGGATTAGCTTAGCTATCCAACGGGGCAACGCAGCGAGGCTCTTGGGTACACTGCCGGATGTGGGGGACTTAACCTAAATTGTTTATCTTTAGTTTTTTTCTTCTTCCTAGTCTAATTTTAGATTTAGCTTTAGTATTATAGATTTGTCAATAATTGATACTTTTATCGTGTTTTTCTGAAAACAGACGAGATTGTGGTCACCATCATCGCACATCCCACCTCACCATAATATTACTAAAGAATTTTTAATGCGCTGCTAAACTTGAAGACGTGGAGTTCTTCATGTGCCGTCGATTACGTTGACTCTAACATTCTCGTCAAATCAAAACACAGCAATGTAACCATTACTACATTGCAGCAGAAATATGTAAAAGGGAGATAGCTACACTCAGGCTGATTCTTCATACGAGACATAACACCAGTAAAAGTACCTATATGTACCTGTGAAATTTTGTGATAACAAAAGAATGTCATGATATACGAGTATAATAATATAGAGTTTACAAATACATTACTCGTATTAAATTGGGCGATGTTTTTATTGATACGTACGCAATCCCACAGAGTGAAATTAGGTTTGCAAAAAGAACAAAAATTAGCAAAATTATCGAAATACACCGTAAATTTTTCATATTATGGTAGCGATACAGCTACCCTACATAAAACCAACCAAGAAGACACATCTCGCGAGTCACACTACTTCGCTCTACGCAACAACAGATGGCGCTGAACAGCTGCTCGAACAAATTAGATTTCATCATGCAATAGCTAAAACACGCTATTGAATTTTTCTTTGGACTTCTCATACAGGTATATAAGTTCCGACTACACACTGTTAGCTGACCCCAGGCCTACCACCTAGTCTGCACCGAGATGTACTTACATTATTCTTACCTCTAACCGCGAAATATAAAATCCGCAAAATAAAAATTAACTGAAATTAAAATGTTCATTATATTACCTATATGGGATATCTTAAAGGAGGTAGGTAATCCAATGAAAAGTTAGGTAACTCCCTCCTTACTTATCAAACGGTCAAAGTCTGCCTAATAGCTCTAAGGGAATAAAGTTACATTCATTTGCATACATTACCTTTTCTCTTTTGAGAAAGTTGGAACGCGAGATTTGTTCCGCTTGCTGCCTTACAATCAACTCCATATTGCGAAAAATTACTAGAAAACTGATGTAGTGCCTACATTTTTTGTTTTCCGCCTCTAACGGTGAAGAAAATCATCGGTGTAGTGAAGAAATCTAAATTTTGTGAAATCCTCCAATGAGTATTGGACCCCAATGCTGATCATGGCTTATACTTCAATAGTTAGAGACATGATGTTGAGGTAAAATCCTAATAGTAGAACAAAATAATACAATTAAATTAAAATTAGTTTTCATGTAACACACAAACATGTTCAATTCATGTTCTTTTTTAATTTTTAAAGGTTGTGGATGCGATTTGAAATGGCCCCGTCATAGTTTGCGGTGGATTTCAACTTGTTGACTATAAAGACGCTCATAGTCTGGATTCTGTATGTAAATGACAGCCCACCGGTCATCTATATTTATGACAATCTTAACTTTTCGTAGGGATTTTCCCTCTTGTCATAATGATTTCATCCCTAGATTAGTAATCTCTTTTCCTTTTACCTCTAATTACATCATATGTCCAGTGTTAATAAATAATGAGCTATGAATTAAGCCGAAATCTTATCAAGATGTATTAAGTGAGTAAGATATATTATGTAAGTAAGTAGTCTTACTTATATAATTACAGATGAAAGAAACGAAAGCTAAGTAGTGATGAGCAATCTAAAATGGAAGACGTAATTGTGTAAAACTTGTTTTTCATGTTATAGTTTCAGTTTTCAGTGTAACATCTAATCTTATGATATAGGTTTTATAACTAGCCTGGGTTGTGGAGGCCAGCATCTAAGTTATCTAAGTTTAAAGCAAAAAAATAATATACAAATTAATTATCTAACATTATTGAGACAGGGTAGGGGTAGACAGAAACAGACAACATTATTGAAGTAGATTTTTTTTTAAATAAATGTTACAAGTAAAAAAATACAAGTTAAATTATACTAGGCATAAAACACCTACTAAGAGTTAGTCAAGACTGATTTTAGAGCATCGGTGGCACAGTGGCTAGGACACCTGACTCCCATGCGGAGGCCCGGGTTCGAAACCGTGCAGTGCCATGTATCAATGAGTTTTTCATATTTTTCAAAGACTTACGTACATTTACCGACTGCTCTAACGGTGAAGGAAAACATCGTGAGGATACCTGCATACTGAGATGACCAGTGTGTAAAATGGGGTAGGCACAGAAGATCCTCAAGGGTCGAAGTGTCCCTGGGGTTATTCCCGGCCCCCTATCATAAGATAAGATAAGTTTGTCAAGATAAAAAGGGAACTCTTTTTTTGTTCAGTGACTGAACCAAACTCAATTTTACAAGAAAGTGAGTAACAATGGAGCAGTAGATGGAGCTTACGAGTTTAGAATGTTACTATTCTGGATATTGTTTGAACATAATTAACGTCTAAGACAACAAGCTTTAAAAATGAGATCCAAGCAAGGTTCCTTGAGTTAGGCGCCTCGTAACAGTGGCGATACGGATATCCATTTTTAAATACTTAGATAGAAATTAATATTAGTACTATCAAGTATATACAAATACAAAACGTTTATTGTCAGACAAATAAGTCCATATATAATAAGAATAAGAATAGTTTATTTGTGCGGTAAGATTACAGTGGAGTAGTAAGATTACAGTAGTGAACTTAAGCATATGTTACATTAAACTTAATAAAATTAGTGAGCAACCAGTTATCCTACTATAATATGTTAGTAGATTCTTATAGCTATATTAGTAATGTACATTATATATTTCTCAGTATTCAGTTAGGAGTGAAACCTGTTTCTAGGAATTCCCGCAGAGCTGATTGGCATGAAACTATACATTAGTTAGATCTCAACGCTAATGAGAATATGTCAAATTATAGTTAAGCCATGTCAGAGGCCTACGGGCGGCCTGAACAACTCTGACAAATAGGTTGGCCACTAACCATACGATAAGCAAGCAAGCAAGTTCTTTGCCTTTGTTTATTAATTCGGCGTTAATAATATTAATTTATAGTTATTGGTTTTCATCAGTTTATTATATTTTCATAACCAGAATACATACAATGGAAATGTTTTCAAATGATCGAATTTTACATCGTCGATATTTTGTAACCAAAATGAAATACACAAATAGAAAGAACAAGCAAATCAAACGATCATAAAACAAAGTTGTTATACTTACGGGAAAGATTGACGATTTTCAGAATATCACAAAGAATAGAGAAAACGAACTATATTAAATTATTTAAAAAATAAGACATAATTTTAAAATAAGAGTCTAATGAACAGACACATACGAAACACTGCAGACACAAACACTTTACTAACGCAACGTGAAATAAATTCAGCAAAGTTTCGATGTTCTCACACTCTACGGTGATTACACTGGTACAAAGTTTAAGATAACCGTTGATTCTGAATAATGTTACGAGTTCGGACTTAAAGTTAAAAGGGAATTTGTACGTGTTTATATAAGGTTGGGTGGGTGCAATTTATCTTCTAAACCAAAGTTTGGGAAAAGTCGCTTCTAATACCGACGGGTTTTACCAACAGCTGGATTTTTAATTTATATTTTTATTTATTTGTCAGTTTCACAGCATATTACACATTAAATATATAAATCAAACAATTAAAAATCTATAGATGCCAGTTACGAAACCAAACTGTTACAAAGCTATTAAAAAAAGGTAATTGAGCAAGTAGTTACAAAATGAAAGAGAAAATATTAAAAATAAAATAAAACAGAAAATAAAACAGGCTTTACGATATGTTTCAGTGGTAACGGTACGTGTGCGCGCGCGTGTGTGTGTGTGTGTGTGTGAGCGACGAGGATAATGGTAGTGAGTTTGGAACAGGAGAAGGAAGGACTAAGACCAGGCCAATTGACGTATGACTTCGTTGACGAACTGAGAGCGACTAAGGAAGAAATTTTTGGATGGTTGGATTTTACGAACAGTACCGATTTTTATAGGTTATCATAGTTGTATTATTAAAGGATGTTCTGCTTTCAAAAACAGCTAAAAACAAATACCGATAACCTTGATAACCTTCTTGCTTAAATGGCGTAGAAACAACAACATTTAAAAAAAAGCGAAGAAAAGATAAGGAATGAAATGTCTGGCGTAGGTACTGTTAGTTGATCTAAATTAAATGTCGTCATCACTCTGGTGTCAGCTAGTCTAGACTAAGATAATGTCAAGTGTAAAAAATAGGTTAATTCCAATTGAGAACTAGTCCAAAGATCTGTGAAGGAGAACCAATGATCTCATGACATCATACTCGTATAATTCAATTATGATAATAACAAAAGACAGATTAACAATACCAATTTTACTTAGCAAAAACAGCTTCCAATCGGCTTAAACCCAGAACGGCACAAGTTAATTTCATTAATTTAGAAACAAGAATTTTTACATCATGTTAAAATTAGAAATAGAAACAGAAAATTCTTTATTAATAGACCCTTTTTGGATTAAAATACTACAACCATGCGAATACATTTTTAAATGGTATGGCTTAATGTAGTAAACATAATGATCTATTAAAAGGGCCACGTTCAGCTGAGTGTCGCTATACATCTACATACGCTATACAACAATGTCGTATAAACTTAGAATCAATCTACACTTATAACCAAACTACTATCTGACCTCCTGTGCACCTTAAATCGGCTGTTTCTAAAACCTTACCCACCAAAATTCACTATTCCGGTGAAATCCGTCAACAAAATAAAACCGTCAGATGTCCTCTTAAATTTTATAGTCTACCATTGGTTCCCATTGGCATGCCAAACAGCTTCGAAACACCTTCGAATTGAGCTTTATGCGTTCCGTTATTCCAAAGGATTTCCTAGGTGTGTAGATTTTAATCGCCTTACGTGCAAACACAGAATTTTAATCATATTAGCGAACCGTGAACAAATATTTGCCTTGAGGAGTTTCAAACTAAACTTTCGGTTTAACCGAGCATACCGCGTTAAATGTCTACGGTATAGGAGCACTTAAATATTTAGGAGGATCTAATTATCTTGATTACCGTGACTGATTGATGTGACGTCACTCTTAAATCTCTCTCCAATTTCCTTAGCTTGTGAAATGAGATTCTAGAAAAGTTTCCTTGAGTTAATTTAAGAGTTGCCAGGGTTCGTGTTTACTTTAAAGTTTGATCCCAAGGGAATGTGTCATGTTTTTGATATATTTGTTCATAAAGATAATTAAAAATTGATTGAAATTTCTGATAACAATCAAATTTTAATTATCTTATTGATTTATTTGATATATATAATTTAATATTTGACATGATATCTTTTCATGTATGACTGACTACAATTCAATTTATGGCTTTTTCAATAAATGAAATGAAATGAAATAAGGTGTTTTAGTGATTACATAATAAGCTATCGTTTGAATATAATTCATTTAGGTTTCATCTTTCAGGTGTAAGGATGAATAATAATGATGAATGAGGTTTGATGAATCATCAAACGAAAACGTAAAATATCAAAAGCTATATTAAAATCATAAACGTAAAAGTTGACGGACTTAATATCATAACTGAAGTTGTAACTCTGAATTATGTAGTTTCACTTAACGTCTCACTTAAAACGAGTAGGTAAGTGTTAACCATAAAACAGGGCTTAATAATAAATTAAGCTTTTAGCTGCAATAAACTCTAATCTAGAATGAACACGTACCTAATATATCCGCAAAATGAACACCACACTAATGAAAGCACATTTTTGTCGTAAACCACTGGATGTAGTCTTTAATACTGAGGACACTTCACTTCAAAACATAACTCTAAATGAGACTGGGTTGGGAGCAGACTATGCCATCATATGAGCGCATTACTCGCCTGTAAAAGTTGCTAGCATTAATACTCGTAAGGCCACGAATAGAGCGGAAAGATGAGCTTACATCTTGTTATACACAATGCAACGATTTTTAAACGCATTCGGACCAAATCCATAGAAATATATTTTTCGGTTTTCTTGATTTCTATGGGTTTGCCTGATTCCGTTTTAAAATCACTCTAATGTGCTAATTAAAATGCGGAATGGAAAAGACTAATTTAGAATGTGAAATAAAAATTGGTGACATTTATTTGTTTATAGTGAATCAAAGAATTACAATTATATTTAGATAATTATAGTAAAATGTATGTAAATGTATATATGAGTGTAACAATTCACTATTAGGAAGGTACTACTTCCTCTAGGTACATGATATCACACGTATCAATTTTTTTTATTCCTTTTATGAACTGTCACTGTTTTCAAGAAACATTAATTTTTCTGGTCAGTTTTCAGTTATTGGTGCGACGAAACAAAATTATTCAATCACCTCAGGTGCAAAATATGAAAAGCACAGAGCGTACCGTCTAAATTGACTCTACAATGGGGTATTAGACAATTAGAAAGTATTTCATAAGTTTATGAATTTTTAATGTTTAACATTAATAAATAGAAATGAGAAGGTAGAAAGAAATGGTAATAACAATTTGTGACGTCACGTTTTGACGTTTTGCTTAAAAAGGGACGGAGCATCTGGAGAGAGGGATATTATAAAACGAATTTCAGATCCATCTTCAAAATGTCAATGTGTGCTTATGACCACACGATAGAAGTGAAAAACTACAACAAAAAAACACGCGTCAAAGACCCGAGGACGCTTGATGTCGAATGGAACCGAGTATACCCGATTCAGCGTCACCGACCCGAGCGCGCTTGATGTCGAATGGAGCCGAGTATACCCGATTCAGCGTCACCGACTCGAGCGTGACGGTACAGTTTGGTTCACTGTTCAGAAAGAGCGCAAAATGCGCCTAAAGAAATGTTAACTTCAAAAATTATTCAAATACCCTATTACATATTATTCCCGCTCCGCTTACGCTTCCGCTAATGTCACCCCTAATGCCCCCAAATAAGAGCTTAATAACACCCTCCGTACCGACCAATTACGGCTAATTGTATTGACCTAAGCTAACCCAGCCGGTCTAATTCGGTCGCATGATGCATGCACTGACTTATTGTTACGAATACCTACCTATTGATAAGCTCATTTGACTAAGCTGTAATCAGTTGATTAGGTATTAGCTTAATCGATATCAATCAGGATGTCTCAGTTAGCGACGTCAAAATGAGAACCGTAAGGAGAGAGTCTAACTAAAACTATGGCACAGATAAAAGCAAAATGGCCAATAAAAGAAAGAAAGAAAGAATTTATTTCTGTGTATCAGAAACAATTAGATACAGAAGATAAAAATAATATTAAACAAATATATTATTAAAAATAAATAAGCAAAAGTAATTAAGTTTGATGCAGGTGGTGTGCAGCACCGGAAAAAGGGAACTGCCTCAGCCTGTTGCCGCAGCGTTTTTAGCACTGCGGCGCTGATTTTCAAGCATCCCCTGAGTGCCAGGGATCACTCCCTAATGATACAGTACCGGAACATAAAAAATAAATAACGGAAATATTAATAAACAGAAGTAAAATATTAGGAAACGAAGGAAGGTACTTATGTACTTAATTTTTAAATTATACATTAGAATACAGGAAGGTATGTATGTATAGGTATTATTGTATAAAATAGAGAAAAAATAAAAATAAAGCAAGCAATGAAGATGAAACTGAAGGAAGGATAGGTACTACTGTTCGATGTAGCGAAACTTGTATTTGCTGTGTCTATGGCAACGAATTTTGTATGTTAAGCATATCCGTTTCTGAGTTTAAGTACAAGGTATTCTAATAAAAATTGTAATGCTCTTAGATTTGATTTTAACTTGTAATATTTTTCTATATACATCGGTGAAAAACATCGTGAGGAAACCTGCACACTGAGATAACCATGTGAAATGTGGAAGGAAATGTTTAACTACACCATTAAATCTGCCAAGAAAGTCGTTCTATATGGTTATTTCACGGCCCTCATCAAAGAGAACGGTTAAGAAGAAGATTCTTCTTTTGCGTCTTGTCTACATATAGGCAGGTTATCAAACATTCCAAGGACAACTGTTTTTTTCCGTCTACGTGAATTTGTTCTCTATGTTCATTATTTAAAAAGTTAAAAGGAATAGCAAGCTATATCAGGACTATTTAGACTCCCATGTAAGCACTGACCTGTAATATCTATTCTAAAGACACATATATTACAGGTCAATGCATAAAAGCTACTACCACCCAAGCGGCCGCTTTAATATTATAAAGATTGAAACTTATTTTAGAAACTTGATGATTATTTTCAACGTTATCAGGATTTTGTATGTATCTTCATAGGTACTAGGGCGATCCATTAATTTTTAGTCAAAATGAAAGAAATATTACAAATGTTTATTTACAACTTTTCAAAGTATTCCCTGCGGCATCAATGCGCTTATGCATTCGAATGAACCAGCTTTCAAAACATGTGAAAAACTGTTGTTACGGAAGGTTCAAAAAAAGCCGCCTAAATTGGTCTACTGCTTCGTCCACAGTCGTTTTCCTTCCCCGTAAGGAAGAAAAGGAAATCACATGGAGCCAAGTCAGGACTGAAGGGTGTTTGGTTATGCTCTATGGTTTTTATGAAGAATTGATTTGGCAGTTTTGTTTTCCTTTGGGCTTGTCATTCATTAAAATAAATATTCAAAATAATAAAATGTTTTAATTTATTAAACTTGGTGTCAGGTTTTGAGAACGTCGTGCAAATATTTTATATGTGTGGTGAAATATTTTTATAAAACAAAGATGAGTGAAAAAGATCATAAAAATGTTATTCAATTTCCTAGTGCTACGGCTGGTCACAGCAACAGTTTTGGTTGTAATATTTGTCCATTGGTCATCAATGTTTATATTATATTTTTTGTATGTATTGAAAAGTGACAGACCTTTTTTTTAACAATTAATTAAAAAATAACTAAAGTTCGCCAGCCTGTGATATTCGGCCAAGGAGTTTGTAATAAAATTTGTCTCCAAGTGATAATAAATTATTTTGATAACAAGCCGTTGACTAACAATTTTTGGACCGCCCCACGTATGTAGTGGTAGATCCTAAAGTGAAGGATCGCCTGGGGTGGTACCACCCTCTTATCTATTTCTGCCGTGAAGCAGAGATGCCTTGCATTTCTGTGTTTCGGTTTGAAGGGTAAGAGAGCCAGCGTAATTTCCGGCACATGAGGCATTCCATCTTAGTCCTCAAGGTTAGCAGCGCATCAAAAACCCTCTAATATTAATACAGTGAAGTGAGATGTCTATGGGCGATGGTGACCACATACCATCAGGTGTCCCGTTTGCACGTCTGCTCTCCTTATTTAATAAAAAAAATATATATGTGAAAGTACTTATTTTATAAAAAAAAGAATAATTTTCCGACGTATCGAATAAAAGTTAGGAGCTACCTAATAAAAGTAAGAAATTTTCTTTTTAATTTCAACGTTAACCTTCCGAAGTTCCCGCACAAAAAAATTCTAAACCAACAATCTAAAATAACAGAATCACCTTATCATTTGCATAAACATAAAACTTTTGAAATTTAACTTAGGGGAATGAAAGTGAATTTGAAGTAGAAAGATCTCCAGGCGTCCGTCTCGTTCACGATACTGAACGCAATGTATGTAAATTACTTGAAAATTCCATTTTCTGTCTCAAGTTCGGTCCACGCGAGTGTTTGGCAGCGAGTTAAGCGGACTAGCTAGGTTAAGTTAAACTGGTCTGGATTGTTGTCAACAAGCTGATGAAAAAATGGTGTTTAAAGTAAACTTTGAGCTGTTAGTGGGTTTTCATGCTATAGCACTCTGCTATAATTTGGCAGATTTGATATTTGCCTTCTCCGACTATTCGAACAATAGTAGATAGACTGAATGAATGCAGATTATTTTTTTCTAGACTTAAATTATGTAAACAGTATATGAGTTAATCGTTGAATTTTAAGTTCTATAATAAGTGCTGTTTAGTGCAATGTATGAGCGATTTCAACATTTGCTTTATTATTATTATTATATATTTGAGTCAGACATGGTCCATACAATAAAGTTAGTATATTACATTACTTAAAGCTATGTTAGTAAAAATAATATATAGAAATAATACCAATCCCATGGTACCGACCCCAAAGCACTGGACGACTTCTTCGTATTGACATGCAGGTATATCCAGTGCCTCAGGATCGGGCAGTCAGCGCACTCGGCAAACGTCAACAGGATGCTGCTGGGATTGCTATGTACTCGGTGCATCAGGGAAGCAACCCTTTTTCGTGTGATTGCGTGAAATCCATCCACGCCGGCTTCTATCTAATCTATCTAATTCATAATATCATTAATGAAGGATGATTAGTGAAGAATGCGGAGCAGACAGAGAAACTGTCTGTTGCTTAGTCTAAAGTCATTCTTCGTTTCACATTATACTAACTTTTGGTAAGGAAGGAGGAATTATCCGTAGTGCATTGACAAAGTCTCGTTCCTCGTTCCAAAAATGTGTTCGGGGTGGCTGTTGACGAAGCAATCCTGGGACGCTGGTGTCCCCATATAAAGAAATTTGTTGTGTATTTGTTCTGTTTTTGTTAATTTTATTATTTTGTGTTTTCACTTTTGTTTTATGTCTGACCATGCCAGAATACCAGCGCCTGACGACACCCCACCGCCAGACATGGACCCTTTTGCTTTCAAGCTTTAATTTTATAGTGTTATTATTGTATTGAAAGCAAATAAACCTTTTTTAATTTTCTTTCTTCATTGTTTTATCCACTGAATTTTCAATGACACCTCATTTGCACCGCTAGCTACATCTCACTTGCACCACTTTACAAGTGTCCGTCTCAAAATTAAGAGAAGACTCCCATCCGTATTTAATTTACCATTCCTTGAGCATAACAGAAACGAAAGGTCCTCCCTCCCCTTTAATAGTTGTACAGACTTAATTAGAAAATTCATTTTATCCTCAACTCTTGCAGTTTATGGACGGTGCAGTTCCATTTAAATAAAGTAATGCAACTGTAATTAGTTGTCCTGTAGTCGCAAAGTTAGGGTGAATTTGAACGTGACTTTTTAAATTGCTTGTTAATACTAACTACGAGAGGCATGTGCTACGTGTAGAGATAGGCTATTATCTAGCATGCAATTTTAGGGTGGAAATGTTGAATGGTATTCCAAGAATTTTATTTTTATATCTTCGTTATTCTTTGAACTCTTAGCTGTTTGAAAGAAAATTATGTGATCTGGATTCAGATCAAATCGTAGAAATGTTTTGATATCAGTTTTGTTCGAATTTTTATTAGTTTGAGTCATCGACGAGTTTTATTGCATATGCTCACTGTTTTACTGCAGCAAAAATACGTTTTCTGAATTTAGATAGCATTAAACGAATTACTCCGGCATCGATTTCGTTAAAGATAGGTTTTAGATTGTCTTTAAAATTATAGGTTTTTTAAAATTTTCTTTAATTAATGTGTTTTGAGATTTCTTCGCATCAGTAATCCAAACAATTTTAGTAGCTAAATTTACCTTTGTAAAGTCTTTTTATTTAATTTTGTTAACTTGAATATTAACGGTGCATTCAAAGATAAACCCTAAATAACACTCAAATAATTATTATATTTCTACCACGATTATTAATCCGAATATTTCAGCTCACTTTCGGTGAAATGTTAGCAAGGCACGAATCCGACTGGACAGGTCAGAAGTCTCAAGGGAAGGGGGTAAAGTTGCCAACTAATTTGCATACATCGCCAGGGACTTGGGGATGATTTCGTTTAGTCAATTTATTTAAATATAACTGGCAATTTTTACGGGATTGTGTCAACATTTGATAATTTTGCTTTTGCCTTTTTGACCGAGATCTGTGAGTTTTTTATTTGTCCATACCTATTATATCTGCAAACTCAAATTTCAACTCAAATAATCTTTAAATGGTTTAGCATTATCTTAAAAGTAATAATTACTGCAATGTTCGATATTTTAATTACTGCTTTCAGTGAATCATCATCATAATTATTATAATTAATTCATATAGTTATGGCCTACTTTTCAAAATAGTATATTATATCAATTTCTACCAAATTGTGTCCCTGAGTGCATCAAAATACGTTTCGAAGTTAAGCATTTCAGTAAGTATAAATTACGTAATGTGGTTTTTCAAATGCATTTTTGCAATGCGAATCGATTTTCGAGCTCGTATGTGTATTATTTATGCCACACATGCTACATAAAGCCCAGAAGTTACGTGACGTCATTTAGGTCAGGGATATGAAAGTCTGGTGGATATGAAAGCTCGTTATAAATGAATAGACTTTAAAACAGGTGAGATGCCTGGATGCAGTTCTAGAAAATGATAACTGTTTCTGTAAAAATGGATAAATAGAGAGTGAAATAAGTATTGTCTTGTGTGTTCCAGTAATTATTTCACGTTTGTTTGTAAATAAAGGCACCTTAACAAGTAAATATGATGCCAAAACATAATAAGGTTCTCAGATATATCGAGTTTTTGCCGTATATGGGACGGATTAGAGTATCCCTACCGCTATTAATCAAGTGTGTCGTACGAGGTTGTTGATGGTTTAGTCAACCAAGTAACTTGCTGGTGGTAGGACCCACTCTGGGTCACCGGCCACATTTCTTTGTAAAGTTGTCGTCAAATATCTTTGCTTCGGCGTTGATGTGTTTCGGCAGTGTCTACAGTAGAGCCAGTACTCACTAAGCCCGTGTGATCCATCTTCGACCTCAACGTCACTTATCACCAGGTGAGATTGAGGTCAAACCCGGGTTTAGTCGTAAATAAAATGAGTTTCCGTGAAGTACTCTAGACTTTTGGTAGAGAAAAGTCACATGGAATCCTAGCGTAGTGGACTAGGGAAACTTGTTGAGAAATGACTCATATTTATTAGTGAAACAAACTACTTTTATTTTTAAATAGTAACATAATACCCAGACCTGGTTTAATACTAACCTGACCGTGAATTTAACCTGGAATGTGCAAAAAGACTATAGCAGTATTCTGCCATAGTCTTTTACGGTATTATACGAATACTTACATTATTATGTTTAATATTTTTAAAATATTGTAGTAGTAAATATATGTCCAGTGTATTCGATTATTTCCGCTGTATTTCAAAATTATTTTCTAGAATGAAAACCCTACTTGGATGAAGGAAAATTTTCGCCAGTGGGCGGCATAAAAGATATGACTCACTTTACCTTATTTTTTCCACAGTGCCGGTTCAAAGCTAGTTTGTAGGTCTTCGTTTTGCTTTCAATATTTTTGCTTGTTCAGTCCTTGACTGACTTTCTCAACTCTTTCATTTTATTTTATTTCATTGGCTTCTATTTATTTCCTAGCCAGTCCTAAATCTGGTTCGCGGTTCCTTATGTAACTATTCTAGGGTGTAACGAAAGGGTGTAGTCATATTGAAGGGTTCAAAACTGTAACTGATATAGATTTTCTATGCAAAATTTCAAGTCAAAATTTAATACTTTTCTCCCAAGTTTCTTTTAAGTCCCAAAGTTGAGGTTCCGTTCTGTCGCCTACTATACGTATCTATATAAACGATTGTATCCATACTCAGCAGTTTAATTAACATACCTGACGGATATAATAAGCCATACCATTGAGCTAAACCACGATTCTCTGCATTCAGTCGCTGCCAGACGTTCGCTATAGAGATGTACATTCAAGATGTATGTCTATTCTGTTCCTAGAGCAACCGTAGTACTAGGGGACAGGTGTAATGGTGATTGAATTTATTAAAGCAAAGTGCAACATCTCCGAGCGGTGCAGTGACGTCCTTGTTATGTGGTTCGTTACAAAGCTGCCACAATATAAATAAGAACAGTAAATTATCTCGGTACAAGCGGCTGCGGTCGTTGCACTGGGAACTACGAGGACGTACTTTATCGGTCCATCTGTAGTAATGTCACATTGCTTTACTCGACGTCGCAGCGTGTGGAAGTATCTTGCGCGTTGAATGCTAGTACTGAGATTTTTTCTTTCTCTCCAAGCTGGTATTCCACCCGCTGCTGGATATAAGTAAAGTACGAGATTCTCTATGGTTTTTCTTATCCAATTCCCTCAGACAGGTTATCTTATGTCATCTCCCCATTTTGCTGATGGTCAGCTGTCAATCATGGTCTCAATATCATGACTTTATTGCTCCATCGGCCATCATGTCTTCCGCAAGTATGGCTCGCCCACTTCCACTTCTTTTGGGATATGTATGTCAGTTCAGTTTTTTTCGAATCTCCACATTTGGTAGTCTCGCATTTAGTGGTCTCCTAAATTCTAAACTAACTCCTCCATCGCTCTCTAGCTGATCTGGGGTTTGCTGGTAGAGATAAGGAAAGCAAGAAAGAAAAGAAAATTCATTTATTTAACATTGCATTATACAGGAAATTGTATGAAAAGACAACATTAAAAAACAACACAATGTCAAAATGCTCAGCATGTGCTGCGGTTCGACCGGTGCGGCAGAACCACAGCGCTGGTTTTCAGCTGTACCATGGCGAAGGCATCGCGGGCGAAACAGCAGGTTAGGGATTAAACCAAAAATATAAACGTACATAGAATAGCAAAGTGAGTCGTTAATAAATAATATGAAAAGTACAATTAAATAAATAAATATCTAAAGATGAAATAGGTAACAATTAAAACTGGAGAGGAAAAGGATAGGAATAAAGAGTGAATGTATGTCCATTCTCGTATCTCTCTTAGAGATAACATGACTTATCTCTGTATCCCTTTGTGCTTCATATATTTTTATTTGAGTTTGTAACATATAATATTTTGTGTGTACAAGAAAGAGGTTTTTTTTCTTACTGATTAATTCTGTTGGTCCTATTGACCTTTACAGCTTCACCGGGGTTTTAAAGCTGTCAATCCCAGCTGGATACGGCACTCTATTTCGTATGTCTGTCTATTTTTATCCAGACTCAATATTTGACCCATAGTTTAGCTATATTTCTACGTTTTCGATCGTCTTACCATCGATTTCTATATATAGTCTAAACCTGATCTTAGTTTTGGATGAACGAACCCTTAAGATTTCTTACTGTTCTTATTTATATTGTGTAGTTAGCTAGTAGCTACCAGTAATGAAATGAGCATAGACGTCCAATGGGTTTCCAAGATTATGTTGTCTGTAAGAATTCTACGAAGGCTGAATTGGAATTCCAATATCATAATGAAGACAGATGGATTTAATTTCGACTCTTACTTTTCTACGAGTGCGATTTTCGTTGGTAGTTCCATCCCTGGAGAGGTTTCTTTGATAGCGCAGAGTAGATGATCTGGTTCAATGGCATGCCATGCGAGAGGCATAATACATTATCTTTTAGGGTTTTCTGTGCGCTTCTAATCTTGAGAACTTAGATGGATTGCATATGCCGAAAAATACGCTGGCTCGCTTACCGTTTAAACCAAAACACAGCAATGCAAGCATTCCTGCTAAATAGATGGTACCACCCCAAGCTGACTCTGCACAGAGTCATACCACCTCACATTCATCAGCATCCCACTCTAGTCCACTGCTGAACATAGGCCTCTTCCAGGGCGCGCCATTGAGCCCGATCTTCGGCTCTTTTCATCCAGTCGTTGCCAGCCACCTAGCGTAGATCGTCGCTCCATCTAGCAGGCGTCCGAGACAACCTTATAATCTGGATGACGTCACCACATCCTCTTGCATGACTAACGTAATAAAGCAGGTGTTAACATTCCGAACGACTTACTGAAGTCGGTTAAAACGTTTGACACTTCAATTGGTGTTAACTACACCGGTCGGGATGATTACATCTGAGATGGGCAGATGCGTGATCTAATAGGTTTAATCACTTTGACCGTCTTCGGAAATGTGGTTTGTGCGTGATAGGGTAATTTACGATTTAATTTCTGCTATCGTTGTAAGCCTCACCAAGGAACTTGTTTGTTAATCCTTGGGTAAGATTGTAGTATGGGTCTTTAATCTGTGTAAATTGAAGGAGCTTAAACTGTGTTGAAGAGCTTTAGTGACACAGTGGCTGGGACGTTGGACTCTCATGGGAGGTCTGGGTTCGAACCCATGCAATGTCATGTACGCGTACCACAGATTACCCCCTAATCTGTAACTCTTAATGGGTTTTCGGGTTTTCCGAAAGGCTGCAGATAAATTTACCGAATGCTCTAAGGATGAGAAAACCTTCACACTAATATAACCAGTGTGTGAAATAGTGAAGGCAATGTCAGACAACCCCTTTGTTGAAAGAGCTTCTACATTCTTCGACGTTAATAATACCTACATAGAATGTTACAAAAGTGGTATTTCCTTCTTTCTTAGGACCTTAAAAGACAAACAAACTTAAAAGTATATAAGTTCAAATAGATTTTGAGTTAAGCAGCTCGAAATGGTTCATGTAAATAAACAACATAGTCAGTGAAACTTGGCGGACGCATTACCGTGTCAGATTGTACTAATATTAAAACTCCGTACTAAATTCATTGATGTTTCGCAGAAGTTAGATTTGTAAGCAAGACTCAGCAGAAGTTATACCATTTGGAAACAATAGCAAGCTAGTTCGAGTTTCTGTCTAATTACAACTGGGTACCTACGTAGCCTCTATCACGTGCAATTGGGTACCTATTCGATTTACTGTCTATTGAATCCTCTTGAAGCATATTGTCTGTTCTAGGAAACGCGTTAACGGGCATCTTCTATCTCTATTTGCGAAGTTCCAGAGTAGACTTGTATTAAAAAAAAACCTTCTGTATGGCAATTTTAGTGTATAATAATCTGCCTAGTCGCCTTAAAAATGGTCCTGCTAGCCATAACTAATATTTCCAAGTGGCTTCTGACAAATGTTATTACTCCATAAAAGAGTATCTCAACGACACCAACAAATAGCAGAAAAGATTTGCATACCGTTGTCGGTGGAACATATGATACCTATGCTTTTTAAATCACCTATAATTTTCACTATGTTCTGGCAAATAAATTTCATTTCATTTCATTTCATTTCTATTAACTTGTGAATAGATTTTCTTTAGTTCTTGGATTTTCATTTTTGTCCATGCTTTTCTTCTTGACTTTATGAGTCAACCTGGTGGTACGACTGTTTTACCTATTTCTGCTGCAATATTTACATTTCTGTGTTTCGACTTGAAGGAAAAGAGAGCCAGCGTAATTACTGCCACATGATGCATTCCATCTAAGTATTCAAAGTTAGCAGCGCATCAAAAACCCTCTAATAACATTACATTATGCCTCTCCTATGGCGTGTCATTGAACCAGATCATCTACTCTCTGCTTTCAGAGAAACCTCTCCAGTGGTGAAGAACGATTTTTTTTGCCGCGAGCGAGCCTACCCTGGAAAGGCTAGTTGCGGGTTCGAATCCCTCTTAAGCCCAAAATTTCTCACACTTTTCTCGTTTAGAATTTTTTTGGCCTGGCCATATCCATTTTCCAGTCACGAAAATTGGCCGAAACCTACTACAGATAAAATTAATATGAGTTTAGGTCATTAAAATTTGCCACGCAGCAGTAGAACCATTTTATAGTGAAAATTCTGAACTACGATTTCGATACACGTCTTTGTTGAAATCTGTCGCCATCGTGGCTTCTTGGGAATAACTTATATTCATTTTCCAGTCACTAAAATTAGCAGAAACCTACTGCAGATAAAAGTAATATAAGATTAAGTCATGAAAATGTTCCATGCAGCAGCGGATCCTTTTTTAGCCTCTGATGCTACGTTGATTAAGTTTTATTTAATATATCTCGGAGTTATTATATTTTTTTCTACATGTTATATATTTTTAAGAACGGTATTTAATGCTCTATAAAATAAAATGCAAACAATTTAAATAAATTGAAAAATAAATGAATCTGCGGTACTTCACAATTTTGTTTCTATTATTTAGAGATGAGTAGGTTAAAACTATAATTAAATCAATATTTACATATATTTTAATACATTTATTAATTATTTAACTAATATTATACTACTATTTAAAAAGTAGCATTAATAAAAATCACATTTTTTAAAAATAAATATGCCACCTGATGGTAAGTAGTCACCGTCGCCTAGAGACACGTGCAATACCAGGGGTGTTGCTTGTGTGTTGCCGGCCGTGGAGGGAGAGGACTTTTTTAACGTTCTTTTTGAAGCATCCCATGTCGTAGCGCTGCGGGAAAACGTCGGGTGGAAGAGAGTTCCACATTTTACAGGTGCGTGGCAGAAACGCTCGTGTAAAACGGGTCGAAATCACTTACTCACACTGGAATCACTTTATTTATTATAAACATTATAAAAAATATTATCTGTCTTCAGGCCTCGTTTTGTATGGAACCCGTCGGATTACCTTTAAATTTCAGTAAGCCTAGAAAGCAAAAGTCTAAGCTAGTAATTCCACAATACCTAGAGCTGGCGTCTCGGGGAGTATACTCTCAAAACATTTCATAAAGTAAAACTATTCTTTTCAGCTCGAACTTGGGTTTCACTGATGTTACAGCTAGAAGTTAATTTTAATTAGAAAACTTGAGCAATTAGCCTTGCTTCACCTTCGCTTAACTAGCTGGGTATTCGTCGGTGGGATAAATTGGAATTGTTTAATTTACCCGCGTTGCACTGTACGGTGCTCATTAATCTTTGTCAGTCGATCTAATGAAATTAAGAAGAGATCAAGATGGTGTACTGAAACTTAGAAATTGAGAAGGAAACTCTTATTAAATTGAGATCCGTTTAAGATAGGGTAAAAGAAGAAAAGCTGTATAAATGTATGTACCTTATGTGGAAGAAGGTACCTATTTAAATTTTATGACAATTATTATAAAATTACAGAAAAATTGAAAATCAAGAAATGAAGGAGACACTTAATGGTACTTAAATATAAGAATAAGTTTATTTGTCCAGTAAGATGACAAAGTATCCATTCCATACACAAGTAAGAACTTAAGCATAAGTTATAATAAACTAAATAAAATTAATGAGTAAAAGGTAACAATAAACGCTGACCTCCGAACCAGGAAGTTCCTGTATCTCGGAGGACATAATATCTCTTTTGTGACCAGTGCAAATGAACATGTGACAGACGTTGACCAAGCCAAGAAAATGAGTTGCTTGCTTGCTTATCGTATGGTTAGTGGCTAACCTATTTGTCAGAGTTGTTCAGGCCGCCGGTAGGCCTCTGACATAGCTTAACGACTGCTGTCGAACGACAACAACCGGGACCGACTGCTTAACGTGCTTACCGAGGCACGGAGGAGCTCAGATGAAATATGCCACTAGCGGTCACCCGTCCAGGTACCGACCGCGCCAACGTCGCTTAACCTGCACGATCACTTTCGGACCGTGCTCGCAACTAGGCTACGAGCTCCTTAAGAAAATGTATACGTATCGTATACTACAAGTATGTACTCGAATAGTTACTTACTTGTAATATACGAGTACGAGTACTTACCTAAAATGATATGGATAGTAAATATTTTTTTTAAATAAGTTATTAGTTATAGGGTGTAACAAAAACCTACTATAGAGGCGAAAGATTCAGTATCCATAACTGAAGAACTTTTACTATGGGGCCAACTCTGAAATCGAGAAAAAAATATCTGCTATTCCACGACTGAAATATATGAAACAGCTGATTATTCCTACGAGATTTCAGTCCAGGTTATCAATGTTTATTGATGGATAATTAAAAACGAAAATAATAAAAAAATAAAAGTGTTCATAGTGAGTATTCGTGTTACTTGTTTCATTAATACCTTGTATTACATGTGGTTTACGCATAAAGTTTGGAAGGATAATTAAATACACAAAATTTATTACATATAAGGTGGTACAACTTTAGATAACTGCGTACATAAATCTATATATAACAATCTCATTATCTAAACTTACATACTTAGTCTGTAATGCAAGTTTGCCCTGTTGACCAGCATGGCCACCATGGCTTATCGTGCGCCCGAAGTGCCGGGCGCATTCCGAGGCACGCCGACCTGAACGACATCATCCGCCGGGCATTTGCCACCGCGGGTGCGCCAGCCGTGTTGGAGCCCAATGGTCTGGCTCGCGATGACGGTAAAAGGCCCGACGGTATGACACTCGTGCCCTGGAAGCTGGGACGGTCTCTGGTGTGGGACGCTACCTGCGTCGACACCCTTGCCCCGTCCCACCTTCCAGCCACGGCGGCGAAGGCCGGGTCAGCAGCAGCATCTGCGGAGAACCTCAAGCGGCGTAAATATGCGGGCCTGGGTGGTGATTGCATATTTGCGCCGTTCGGGGTGGAGACCTTAGGGCCGTGGGGGCCTGGAGCCCACTGCCTCTACGGGGAAATAGCCAAGCGCCTCGTAGAGACATCCCGGGACCAGAAGGCTGGCCTCTACTTCGCTCAGCGTATAAGCCTCGTTATACAGCGGGGCAACGCCGCCAGCCTCCTCGGGACACTCCCTGCAGGGAGCGACCTAGGTCAGTTATTTTATTTGTAAAATAGTTAGGTATTTTGTAATTTTAGCTTAAGCATTTATTTTATGCAAGATTATTAATTACTTTATATTGACCTGTTTACACCTTTTTACAATATAAAATATGAAAGAATTACCTAAATTGATAATTATTAGTCACTTATTCCTTTTGGATAACCTAAATTTTAATTTGTTCGCCAGTTATCATATCTATACGGGGCCGGTAATAATCCCAGCGGCACTTCGAGCCTTAAGGATCTTTTGTGCCTACTAAACCTATTTAACTATCTATCTACTAAATTGTATTCCTCGTTGCTGAGGGATTAAACACATAGAACGACTCTCGTGGCAGATTTAATAGGGTGGTTTGCCATTGCCTTCCCCATTTAACACACTGGTCATCTCAGTGTGCAGGTTTCCTCACGATGTTTTCCTTCACCGTTAAAGCAGTCGAAAAATGTACGTAAGTCTTCGAAAAATACGAAAAACTCATTGGTACATAGCACTGGACAGTTTCGAACCCGGACCCCCCGCATGGGAGTCAGGTGTCCAGGTGGCCACTGTGCCACCGACGCTCAAGGTTTCGCCAGTTTGTAGTGAATATATTTTTCATTACATGTGCTCATATAGCGCATCTTTAAGTGCCCGCATAGCCGAAAGAAAGTTGATCATTTCACACTAGCGATTTGAACGGAGCTAAGACCGAGTAGATCCTGGCGAAGTCGCGGAAGTTATGCGCAAGCGTTCCCGTGGCTTCGCCGTCAGGCGGTGCGCAGGAACAACGGGAGGGTTTTTGGCCGGTAAAAGTCCGGCATAACCTCTTCGTCTCCCCCTTGCGGCGAGGAGGTAAGCATGAGCGTTTCCCCACGAAAAAAAAAAAGGACCGAGTAGATCGGAACTATTCGGAATGGAACACCAGTTGCAACTATAAAATATATTGGTTTTGATTCCGGAATCAGTTTCTAATAATGAGCCTACTAATTTATTAATATATAATTTTTATTAATTTGCCAATTACCTGCACATTTTTTTTATAGTTGCACAATCGTGCCTCTAGTATTGCGAATAAATGAGTAACTCATTTATTCATGAGTTGCATTATTTATGAGTTGCTCATTTATTCGCCAGGTGTGATGCAAAACGTGTGACATAAGTGCGGAAAGGCAACTATAAACTCAGGCCGTTGAATCCATCGGCTACGTCTTGGAAAACAAACTCGTCAACACGTTAACAATTGCTAATTTACCGCACTTATAACACTATATACTTTTTAAATATTCGAGCAAACTTTACAGCTTTAAAAACTTCATTCAGATAAGCCTGCGTTCTTCACGTACGAGTACTAATTTTAACTTGAACTAAACACGAATCTCGTCGGCAGTTGTAGCTGACTGCTTAACTTTCAAATAAGCTTCCTCTGAGCTTCCTGTAACCGAGACCTAGGTTGAACCTAAGTTTGTCTTAGTTAGCGGTCGTGATTTACTTGCAAGACCTACATTTTTGCACGTCTAAAGAATAATACTGATACCGATAACGTTTTAGTCACAATAGTTAGTCATCATCATCATCAGCAGCCCACTCTAGTCCACTGCTGGACATAGGCTTCTCCCAGGGCGCGCCATTGAGCCCGATCTTCGGCTCTTCTCATCCAGTCGCTGCCAGCCACCTTGCGCAGATCGCCGCTCCATCTAGCAGAGACGCCCGTCCCACTACGTTTGCCCAAACGCGGTGTCCACTCCAGAACTCATCTACCCCAGCAGGTGCCAGTTCTGCGACAGATGTGACCGGTCCACTGCCACTTCAGCTTGCAACGTACAATAGTAAGTATTTAATTAAAACAAAAGTTCATTTTATTATAGAACGCGCTACGGGAGGAGGAGAAGAATGAAGGTGTGAAGGGGGAAAAGGGAAGATTTATCACCAAGCGGGCTGGTATGCCTGGTAATTAGTAGTATTGGTCCACAGGATGTTTGGAACTATATAGGCGAAGTTCGACGTACGTTCGATGTATGCAGAGTGCTTCGAATGAACTGCGACATTTGTCGGCGAATTAAGTGAACGAATCGTACATTATACAACAGCAGTGGACTAGAGTAGGCTGATGATGATGATTTATATATGTCGCAGCACGAATGTATAATCCGCCGTTTTACATAATGCCCAGCCATTTTTCAAACCGGTTCCGTTTTGTTTTACTGCTAAACGACGTTCAACCGTTTTACATAAGGGCTAAACCTCAACACGCATTTCACTAGGAATCACCGGGAAATACCGCGAATCACCGGAAATCACTGGCTAATTATGCGATACGGCTGCAATATAGCAAATTTACATTCCGGCTAAACGTGGGCAGCCATATTGTAGAACGTAATGCATTGTCAATCCGGTTCAGCCGTAATACATAACGGCGCCGAGTGTAAAACGGCTATCCATTATGTCGCGGATTATACAATCAGGCTATGAGATATACAACATCAAATCTAGATATTTAATCAGAATAGGTATATCAATTTAATCAAAATATTAAGTACTTGTTTTATACGTTAATAACCTACATGTAAATGGAAATGTGTCCGAGATTCCAAATAGAAGAATAATATTTGTGGCGACACACGACGCGCCACTACGTTTAGTACCTACTCACATCGGTGTAGAACGCGCTATCGAAATTTTCCTGGGACTTCGTATATATACGAGTTCCAATCATCCATAGTTGGACCAGGACATCTGGTCACCAGGCACAACACCCCGCCTGGTGGAAGATCTTCCCTTTTCCCTTTCATACAACTGACGTTACGTCATCCATGTCCTCACATAGCGCGTTCCTACATATTAATTAAACAAATCAATAAAAAAACAAGCAAATAACTATGACTGACTAATGAATGACTTAACAAAAACAAAATCAATACAGACCGAAGTGAAAACGTGATAAGTTTGTGTGAGAACAAATGGTGTACCTTACTACACGAGAAACGTACCCTTTGATCACAGAAACGCAGATACCGGTTGTAATTTTAGTCCGTCTGGAAAAAAATATGGCATGACAGGTAAGTGGAGTAGAATTTATGTTTTGGCTTTCCCGATGGAAAGCGTTAGCATCTGTCACACAGTTTTTTTTTTACAAAAAAAAAAGAAAAAAGATGGCTGGAAGAGATCGCTCTTAGCGATAAGGCCGCCTAAATTGTACTTCACTATTTCCTTTTCTAATAAAGTGTATTTTACTTTACTTTACAAAACTAGTACGGGTGATATCGTTCCTGATATCTACAGGTCTAACTATCAGAAAAAAATGGTACCAAAAAAAACCTAGATTCTGAAGGTTTCGTTAGAATCCGTTGTTCCGTCAAACAACGGATTTTTTCCCAAACCACTTTCGCGTTGTTGGGTAATTATTATTATTATATATTTAAGGCAGACAGGGTCCATACAATAAAGTTACTTACTTACTTACTCCGCTGGCGCAGCGACCCGAAGTGGATCTTGGCCTCCGATACCAAAGAGCGCCATCGCTCTCTCTCCTGCGCAGTCTCGAGCCAGTCAGGCGCCCGGAGCTCCCGCAGATCCTTCTCCACTTCATCGCGCCAGCGGTATCTGGGACTTCCGACCGGACGTCGTCCGACAAATAAAGTTACAATAAAGTTAGTATATTATATTACTTAAAGCTAAGTTAGTAAAAAAAATATATTAAAGAAATAATACCAAGCCAATGGTACCGACCCCAAAGCACTGGACGACTACTTCGCATTGACATGCAGGTATATCCAGTGCCTCAGGATCGGGGAGTCACCCCTGACTCCCCTGAGTCCCCACTCGGCAGACGTCAACAGGATGCTGCTGGCACTGCTATGTACTCGGTGCATCAGGGAAGCAACCCTTTTTCGTATGATTGTGTGAAAGCCATTCACGCGGGCTTCTGCAAACATCCCCGATGCACTACAGTATTTCGGCAGCCCCATAATTGCCTAATAAAGTTAGAGTTTTCGTTCCAGTAATTATGTGAGATCGCTCATTTACGGAACCAGTTTAAGAACTCGTACTATTTTAACTGTCAGGCAATGACTACCCCTTGTTGGATAATTTTACTTGTTTTGGAATGCTTCCATTGTAATAAGACATACCAATTTTTTTAGAAAACCAATCGTTCTAGAATCTTGAAACAAATTACAAAAAAAAATCATTCATAAAATAATAAAAAAAATTAAGTATCCTATATTTATAATATTTATCAATTCGGTAGTTTCCAAGTAACAAATATTAAAATCTTTTCTTAATAATTACAATGTTTTACCCCTGGTGGTGAAATTGGTGGTGAGATGGTCAGAACGAGATATCGCATAATTTACTTGATCTGTATTCGTGCCAGTAAATGCATCCCCATTAGAGCTACGGAACCCACCCCGTTGATGGATCACATCGCATCAACTAAGGGTGGTTAACCGTTGTTATACGTATCTCTGAAACATCATGTTGGCACGAAATAACAAAAAATTACATCGAATCTGATCATTGTATCTTATATTTTACTACAACGATATTTTATGGTTTTATTTTCATGAATAAATCTTTCAGAGAAAATAATCTTTCTGATGTTTTTATGTGTTCGTAACTTTTATTTGGAATAACAAAAACAAACCACTTAAACCTTTCTTTACGTCTCTGACTAAAATTGTTTATAAATAAATAACCATAGGCAGTACACATTTCTCAGCCGTGCGAGTGATACCTTTAATAAATTAACACGTTAACAGTCCCCATACAAAATTGTTTGACAACTTCACACGTCCAACTAATTTAAATCTATTGTTATGTGACCCAACAAAAGAGGCATGAACTCCTTTAGATAGGCACTTAGTGCCCCAGCGTGGAGGCACTGGACTATGAATGAACCGGTTATGTGGCGGTGAGACGTTTACTTAGTCAATTGTTTTAATGCTCTGTGTGTGTGTGCTTAAAGTGCACCTATTTGAGGTGCTTCATTATTATCCTATATTATGTACGAGATGGAAGAGATGGTGAACGAGCCGAACATTATCGGAGAAACGAAAGCAGCTCGAGTCCGATGGCTCGGACACGTCACTAGGATGGGGGAGGATCGGGCAGTTAAACGAGCGTATGTGGAACGCCCTAGAGGACGACGTCCGGTCGGACGTCCCAGATACCGATGGCGCGATGAAGTGGAGAAGGATCTGCGGGAGTTCCGGGCGCCTTACTGGCTTGAGACTGCGCAGGAGAGAGAGCGATGGCGCTCTTTGGTATCGGAGGCCAAGATTCACTTCGGGTCGCTGCGCCAGCGGAGTAAGTAAGTAAGTATGTACGAGTATGTCTAATATTGAAGACCTGTATTTGACCTTATATTGTTTAGTATGAGTCATATTTTATTTTAAGTGCTGGTGGTTTTCCAAAAAAATAAATTAACAATTTGCTGACAATGCTAAAGTAAAAATTTGGCCTACAATATTTGTAATAAAGAATGGATTGATATTAATCGACCTTCAAATTAGTGACACCAAAGACGATTGTGGCAAATCTAATATTGTACTAAAATTATTTTTAGTTGAACCTTCTTCGCAAGCTAAATCTGTTATTATAGCAATCCGATTTATATATAATGATGATGTATATTTGAATGACCTCACCAATAAATTATATGAATATACGAGTAAGTACGTTTTACCTAATAGGCAATAATGGTTGTCAGTTGAACAGTTATCAATGGAGTTGTAACAAAACTGTTCTCTTAACAAAAATAATAAGAGATTGATAAAATGTTGGCCAAATGATCGAGTAGGATCCCACGTTGAATTTAATTAAGTAACTCAGTCTTTTAGAGAATCAAATAAAAATAATTGAAGTTAGCGATCATTTAAAGAAATTAGACTTTCAATCCTCAATATATTGCTAAAATATTACACTTATTAAAATTAATTGAAGACGAAGCAATGCTTTTAAGTAATTATGTAAATACTGTTACTATACACGAACTAGATGAATAAAAAACGTAAGTAAAACCAATCTAATCCCATTATTGGCAACAATATTTGAAACTTGCATTTCAAATAGAATCAAATGAAATTTTATATAGACAACAATAATAATTTCGAATGCAACCAATAAAAGGATTAGTGCCACAAGCTTTACCATCAACCCATCCCTATACTGCCCCGGTATAGACATCACCCATCTTGTGGGAAAATGTAAATGTAAGTTCACCACTCATCTTGTGAGAAGGTGAAATGGAGTACGTCACCCATCTTGTGGGAAGACGCAAAAGCCAACACCACCCATCTTGTGGGAAGGTGCATTAGCTTAAATAAACACCACCCATCTTGTGGGAAGGTGCAGAAATGTGGGAAGATATAATAATCATGATGAGGCAGCTCCTCAATAATCAAAATCCAGCAACGAGACAAGCTCAAACTTCAAGCGACTCCAAAGGAAAACTCCTTGAACGTTGTCAAACCAGAGTACCGGAAGGTACACGAAGGGGTCCCACTTGCCCGTCTACTCCCAGCGGGTATCAACAACAAAACAAGTGATATTCCATACGTGCCGGAATTTACCCCCAGTAGGACGGTGCTCGCCGAGTTCCAAAGAAAGTAACTAGATGCAAGAACCAAGGTCTCACTGAACATGACATCTTGGAACAAGTAAAGTGTAAACAATTATGTTACGTACAAATAGAATGTATGTGAAGTATTACTGCTCATGTTTGTATAAATTAAGGATGATGTTCATACCAGATCAGCCAGGGATACATTGTATTAAAAGAATAAATAAATAATTATAAAATAGACATTAATAAAAATAAACTAAAAAAGTAAATAAGGTAGATCCAAAACTCTACCTAAACCCTGAGACCACTTTTCACCATTAATATACTTACTTACTCTATTTCCTGCTCATTAATAGATTTTTTAAAGATTAAACCTATTTTACCATCACCTAAGCTTAAGTTTAAATCCCTATCAATTTCCTAATAAATGCAATGTTGTAATGTGGTGAGTAAAGTGGATACATACTTAAATAAATAATATCAGGTCTCCCTCGATTTACTATGAACATTAAATGTCCATTTGTGTGTCGAACCCAAACACATCAAATTAGAGCAGTAACTTTAGCAATGAATGGGTCTGGGATCCAGACTCTGGATATATCCAAAGACGTGCTCGTATTACGCCTCAAACGATTTATCATTACCCAGCCTCGAGATTCATCTCATGGCTAAATGGGTAAATGCACGTTTAATCCAAACAATGCTTAAGAACCGCTCGTGATGAGGACCATCCAAGAAGCTATTTCTGATGAACACTCCTCACCACTTGCTCAATCGCACTCGGTACCCAGCCGGGTGTTCTTGAACAAGATCGCCTAAACGACCAACCAACAATTCCATTGCTCCGTAGAACTAAGCTACAGGAACGCCAGACAGCCCTTCAGAGCATGCGCGAACTCTGTGACGAACAAAGGGTATAAGAGTTGGTTTCCGGCATGTATAAAAAGTGTCAGTTTAATGATAAATAAATTTGTAATATAATCGAAACTGTTTGATTCTGAAACTCTACAAACAACGAAGTGCTCCCTGCAAGCAGGACAATACCTCGCATTAGAGAATCTCAAAAATCTAATAAGTCCTCGATTATGGTTCATGCATAATGACTACAGACATTCCTTCCAAGCATCGTAATCCAAACACAAGGTGCTTTCGTATTCGCAAAGGAAGAAAATACGCCATCATTACACATTAGCTGGTTTCAGCCTCCACTCTCCATGTTTACACATAGAAAATAAGAAGCCGTCCCCATATAGGTCAGGCATGTAAAGACTGGCATTTTATTGTCATGCACCAAGTACCTTAGTATTTTTACAAGCGAATTTCTAATGAGATACCATTTTTGAACACCACTTTCATTTTACATTTGTTTGAACAATGTAATTTTGCGTGGCGCTCCATTCTCTCCGCCTTGCCCCAGAGGCGAGATTATGGTTATATTTGTATAACGGTCATTTAGACCTTGCCAGCTTTACTTTGAAAGCCCAAAGTAACAGGACAGAATTTTCTCTGTCTCTCGGTGCCGTGCTCACCGATGCCTTCCCTATATATACTCATTACATGTTGTGACGATCCGCTGTCGGGCCTAATGCCCTATCCCCATACTAAAGTTCGCCGACTTATATCTCGAGAACTAAACATGTTATCACTATATAATCTTTGACAAAATTATTCAGTTTGACGAACTCTTTCCGATAAACTAAGTATTGAAAAAAAAAAAAAACTTTATTGAAATTTAAATTAATTTCAATTCAACATTGAAATAAGATGTTTAACACCTAGACTGTTACAGAGTGAACCATGTTTAACTCAACTGTGACGTCATATAAATCAAAGACGCAAAACCAATACGATTAACAGTTTAGCAATATACGAGTACACTGAATTATTGGTGTCACTATTGTTTTACTAATACTAATATTAAATTATTGACGGTTAGCAAACGTTTTTGGCATGTTCCTATAAACAGTATGAGTACTAGTGTACGTGTACTTGTGTAAGTAGCTCTGTATATGATTTAATACGGATTAGTTCCAAAACATATCGGATTCGTCCGAAAAATATCCCGGATTGGCGCCTAAAACGGGGACGAGATTCTAATGTAAGCTTTAATAACACCGTGTATTCCGAATTAGTGCCACTTTTTATAACCTAAGAAGGGAAGAGAAACAGCTAGAAATATATTATAATGATGTTGATGACGTCACGGTAAAAAAATAAATGTAATAATTTTTGCAACAAATTTTGTACCTATTCCAAACGATTAGCTACGTTTCAAAAATACATTGTTCAGTAAACATACATTGTTGGCCTAAAATACAACTGATTTTACGCGCATGATTTTTTCCAATAAGTACAAACATTTCCAATAAATTTAATTTCAATAACGGTCGCTTCTGAGAATTTTATTAACGTGTGTTTGGAATGTTTATTGGTAAAGGCCGTAGTGAATACAACAGTAGTTAAGTTACTAACAGCTAGATTGTGCATAGATAACTTCTGTTTACACATTACAGGTTCGTTTGAAAAGCACTGGGGCGTAGTGCTGACACGGTTTAATAAAGTGTAATGGCTCACGCGTGGTGGTTCAAACGACGGCTGGGGTGTAACTAGGGATGTAATATTGGGGGGTTGTTGCGTGTGTGGTGTACTTTTAGGAAATGAAGCACAAGACAACAACTGAATTTGTTTGAAGAGGGCGGTGAAGCTTTCAGAGCTCAAAGTTACCAACTGGTAAGAGATCACTCAGGAAAAAGCTATCGGCACCTCTAATGGTAGCGGAGGCTAAGAACTACTTTGGGTCGCTGAGCCAGCGGAGTAGTTACCACATAGTTCAGTGCCTCCACATTGGGGGCATCCAAGTTCTAGCTAAGGGGTCTGTGCCTCTTGTTAGGTCACATTTAAGAGTAAAGGACGTGTTATCAAAAAAACTGGACGGTGAACGTGTTTTTTTTTAAATTTATTGATTTATAAACCGACATTTGACCTCGATCTCGCCTGATGGTAAGTAACGATGAGGTCGATGATGGAGCATACAGGTTTAGTAAATGCCTATTCACTTTAGCCTTGAAGATCCCAAGGTTGTAGGTTACGGGAAATACAGACGCCGGCAGGCTGTTCCATTCCTTAGCCGTTCGCATAATGCACGAAGAAGCAAATCGCTTCGTACGAATTGATGGGATATCAACAACATAAGTAAGACAATAATGTAAAGAAAACACAATACCCACTGCGATTTGAAACAGCTTTTCTTTGAATAAAAATAGTTAAACAAGCTTAAGGATTTAATTTAAATCGTAGTCTAATGTTGCTCAGCAGTTTAACCTTACAAAGCGGTAATACTAAACTGAAAATGACACAAAACAAGTAGGTATATTTTTTTTGATAGAACACACAATATCTTGAACTTTGAACGATAATATTGTAATTAGATACGGGATTCTTACAAAACAAACCCAAACCATGGTAAGAATTCCGTTATTTAAATACAATACAAAGTCACTAACCTCGAAAGTTTAACATAGAAAATAAGAAGCCGTCCCCATATAGGTCAGGCATGTAAAGACTGGCATTTTATTGTCATGCACCAAGTACCTTAGTACTTTTACAAGCGAATTTCTAATGAGATACCATTTTTGATCACCACTTTCATTTTACATTTGTTTGAACAATGTAATTTTGCGTGGCGCTCCATTCTCTCCGCCTTGCCCCAGAGGCGAGATTATGGTTATATTTGTATAACGGTCATTTAGACCTTGCCAGCTTTACTTTGAAAGCCCAAAGTAACAGGACAGAATTTTCTCTGTCTCTCGGTGCCGTGCTCACCGATGCCTTCCCTATATATACTCATTACATGTTGTGACGATCCGCTGTCGGGCCTAATGCCCTATCCCCATACTAAAGTTCGCCGACTTATATCTCGAGAACTAAACATGTTATCACTATATAATCTTTGACAAAATTATTCAGTTTGACGAACTCTTTCCGATAAACTAAGTATTGAAAAAAAAAAAAAAACTTTATTGAAATTTAAATTAATTTCAATTCAACATTGAAATAAGATGTTTAACACCTAGAGACTGTTACATTCAACCCCCAAATTTTTAAGAGGTCTCCCAATTAAAAATTTCCTAATAAAATAATCCACTTAAAATTAAGCATAGTTCATAGTATACAATACTTGAAAACAAATTTATTAAACACATTTTACTTAAATATTTTAAACAAATAGGAAACTTATTTTATCCGTCAACTAATAAAACACAATTTAATTCAAGTAATTGAAATCATTTTCATTAATAGAATGCGGGAATACTTGAACTATTAACCACTCCAACACTAAATAAACAATTCGCACTCTAATCACAATATAACCTAAACCATAAAGGTTCTCTAAAAAAAAAAACAATCCTTCTATAACATAAATGTATTACCTTTCTTTACTTACGAACTTATGAACTAAAATATATCTGAAATGATTAATTATACGATATAATTAAAAATATGTTTCCCACATCTTTTATTTCATAACTAACTATTTATAATATCTTGACAAATGAATTGTGTTGTAATTTCCATTTACTTGTTTTGTCTGCGGACAAATTAACTTATATACATTGGGAAAAGGAATTGAAACGACGACATATAGTCCTTCATATAATAATTCAAATTTCTTAGTTGCTTTCTTTTTCGCTTGCTTTATTTAACTTATGAATCTTCACTGAATCCCCTACTTTAAATTGAATTAGTCTATGATGTTGATCAAATCTAATTTTCCTTTTAATACTAGCTTCCAATAGATTCTTTTTAACCTGTTCTCTTACTAATAAAAGATCTAACTTCTCCTTCACCTGCGGCAATAATTTATCAATTGACAATTTATTTGACTCTCCATTTTTATTTCGTGTTCATAACAATTTGCTCGCCCAAGTTTTAAAGTAAATAAATTTGGATAATTTGATAAAATGTCATTTAGTTTTTGTTTCTCTACCGCGTCAACTGCTTCCCCAAATGTTAATTTCCTTCAGTAATTCAAACAGAAAACTTTCCGCAACGCAAGTAACGTCACTCCCTGTATCCAGCAAAGCCTGAACTTGCATATCAAATGTTTGAATAGTCATCTCCGATCTCAAATTTTCTATAAGTTCCTCGCTTACCTTAGTCTCATCAAAAACTGAATGAGTAAAATTCTCCTGAACAATAATGTCACCTTCTGATACATCCGAATTATATCTTAAAAGTTCACTAACCTCTTTAAATGTATCTTCCTCTTCTAAAGTTGCTTCTTTGTATCCTATTTGAAAAACTTACAAAACAGATTGGAACGTTTAAAAATTTTACTCTAAATTTAACTTCATATAGATATGTTTCTAGTACTACTAACAGGTAGAAAGTACTTCAACCCCCTTAGTTTTAAAACATGAGATGACTACAACCAAATAGTGATCAAAATAGAAATGAGGCCGCCTTATGGGTCTCACTCATCATTATTTGTCGTTGTAGTTGTGCATTTTATTTTCATTATTATGTATTGTTTACTTTTTATTTTATAGTTTATTTATATTATGTATATCTATGCATTTAACTATTTTAGTATACCTACATATTTATATATGTATATCATATTACTTTTATTTTACTATATTTACTTTATATTAAGTAATAATAACCATTTTCATATCCTCACACTACACTGTCGCTAATCTCTTTAATGTCTAATTAATTTCAGACGTTGCCTGGAAGAGATCGCTTTAAGCGATAAGGCCGCCTTTGTACATATCGTGTTATTATTCCTGTAGTTTTTACTTTTCCTGATTTTGTGTACAATAAAGTGTTTCTATCTATCTGCTTCTGCACATTGTATTCTACCTCTTTTTATGTTGTATGTTTTGTTTCTGTCCCGAGTGTACAATAAAGTATACATATTTGTATTTGTGTGATTACAACCCCCTGAGTGTAAGCCTAAATTAATCTCAAAATAGAGATGACTACAACCCCCTGAGTATAAACCTAAATAATTCTATATTTACCTAGTGTGTATATTATTAATAAATGCAAATCCTCTAAATGTAGAATTACTCAACCCCCAGAATAAAATACTGTTCACTAACTTCTTTTTTACTCGATAGCTCTTTCCTTTTTCACGAACACCAAATTGTAGGCGCAATGCCTACTAAAGAATTTACAAGCCGTAATATCCTGGTCACGGCACCAAATTGTAACAAAACTGTTCTCTTAACAAAAATAATAAGAGATTGATAAAATGTTGGCCAAATGATCGAGTAGGATCCCACGTTGAATTTAATTAAGTAACTCAGTCTTTTAGAGAATCAAATAAAAATAATTGAAGTTAGCGATCATTTAAAGAAATTAGACTTTCAATCCTCAATATATTGCTAAAATATTACACTTATTAAAATTAATTGAAGACGAAGCAATGCTTTTAAGTAATTATGTAAATACTGTTACTATACACGAACTAGATGAATAAAAAACGTAAGTAAAACCAATCTAATCCCATTATTGGCAACAATATTTGAAACTTGCATTTCAAATAGAATCAAATGAAATTTTATATAGACAACAATAATAATTTCGAATGCAACCAATAAAAGGATTAGTGCCACAAGCTTTACCATCAACCCATCCCTATACTGCCCCGGTATAGACATCACCCATCTTGTGGGAAAATGTAAATGTAAGTTCACCACTCATCTTGTGAGAAGGTGAAATGGAGTACGTCACCCATCTTGTGGGAAGACGCAAAAGCCAACACCACCCATCTTGTGGGAAGGTGCATTAGCTTAAATAAACACCACCCATCTTGTGGGAAGGTGCAGAAATGTGGGAAGATATAATAATCATGATGAGGCAGCTCCTCAATAATCAAAATCCAGCAACGAGACAAGCTCAAACTTCAAGCGACTCCAAAGGAAAACTCCTTGAACGTTGTCAAACCAGAGTACCGGAAGGTACACGAAGGGGTCCCACTTGCCCGTCTACTCCCAGCGGGTATCAACAACAAAACAAGTGATATTCCATACGTGCCGGAATTTACCCCCAGTAGGACGGTGCTCGCCGAGTTCCAAAGAAAGTAACTAGATGCAAGAACCAAGGTCTCACTGAACATGACATCTTGGAACAAGTAAAGTGTAAACAATTATGTTACGTACAAATAGAATGTATGTGAAGTATTACTGCTCATGTTTGTATAAATTAAGGATGATGTTCATACCAGATCAGCCAGGGATACATTGTATTAAAAGAATAAATAAATAATTATAAAATAGACATTAATAAAAATAAACTAAAAAAGTAAATAAGGTAGATCCAAAACTCTACCTAAACCCTGAGACCACTTTTCACCATTAATATACTTACTTACTCTATTTCCTGCTCATTAATAGATTTTTTAAAGATTAAACCTATTTTACCATCACCTAAGCTTAAGTTTAAATCCCTATCAATTTCCTAATAAATGCAATGTTGTAATGTGGTGAGTAAAGTGGATACATACTTAAATAAATAATATCAGGTCTCCCTCGATTTACTATGAACATTAAATGTCCATTTGTGTGTCGAACCCAAACACATCAAATTAGAGCAGTAACTTTAGCAATGAATGGGTCTGGGATCCAGACTCTGGATATATCCAAAGACGTGCTCGTATTACGCCTCAAACGATTTATCATTACCCAGCCTCGAGATTCATCTCATGGCTAAATGGGTAAATGCACGTTTAATCCAAACAATGCTTAAGAACCGCTCGTGATGAGGACCATCCAAGAAGCTATTTCTGATGAACACTCCTCACCACTTGCTCAATCGCACTCGGTACCCAGCCGGGTGTTCTTGAACAAGATCGCCTAAACGACCAACCAACAATTCCATTGCTCCGTAGAACTAAGCTACAGGAACGCCAGACAGCCCTTCAGAGCATGCGCGAACTCTGTGACGAACAAAGGGTATAAGAGTTGGTTTCCGGCATGTATAAAAAGTGTCAGTTTAATGATAAATAAATTTGTAATATAATCGAAACTGTTTGATTCTGAAACTCTACAAACAACGAAGTGCTCCCTGCAAGCAGGACAATACCTCGCATTAGAGAATCTCAAAAATCTAATAAGTCCTCGATTATGGTTCATGCATAATGACTACAGACATTCCTTCCAAGCATCGTAATCCAAACACAAGGTGCTTTCGTATTCGCAAAGGAAGAAAATACGCCATCATTACACATTAGCTGGTTTCAGCCTCCACTCTCCATGTTTACACATAGAAAATAAGAAGCCGTCCCCATATAGGTCAGGCATGTAAAGACTGGCATTTTATTGTCATGCACCAAGTACCTTAGTATTTTTACAAGCGAATTTCTAATGAGATACCATTTTTGAACACCACTTTCATTTTACATTTGTTTGAACAATGTAATTTTGCGTGGCGCTCCATTCTCTCCGCCTTGCCCCAGAGGCGAGATTATGGTTATATTTGTATAACGGTCATTTAGACCTTGCCAGCTTTACTTTGAAAGCCCAAAGTAACAGGACAGAATTTTCTCTG
Source organism: Hofmannophila pseudospretella (assembly GCA_947369225.1). Classification (NCBI taxonomy): domain Eukaryota; kingdom Metazoa; phylum Arthropoda; class Insecta; order Lepidoptera; family Oecophoridae; genus Hofmannophila; species Hofmannophila pseudospretella. Next base: position 12,912,956 of record OX376316.1, read on the forward strand.
TCTCTCGGTGCCGTGCTCACCGATGCCTTCCCTATATATACTCATTACATGTTGTGACGATCCGCTGTCGGGCCTAATGCCCTATCCCCATACTAAAGTTCGCCGACTTATATCTCGAGAACTAAACATGTTATCACTATATAATCTTTGACAAAATTATTCAGTTTGACGAACTCTTTCCGATAAACTAAGTATTGAAAAAAAAAAAAAAACTTTATTGAAATTTAAATTAATTTCAATTCAACATTGAAATAAGATGTTTAACACCTATAGACTGTTACAGAGTGAACCATGTTTAACTCAACTGTGACGTCATATAAATCAAAGACGCAAAACCAATACGATTAACAGTTTAGCAATATACGAGTACACTGAATTATTGGTGTCACTATTGTTTTACTAATACTAATATTAAATTATTGACGGTTAGCAAACGTTTTTGGCATGTTCCTATAAACAGTATGAGTACTAGTGTACGTGTACTTGTGTAAGTAGCTCTGTATATGATTTAATACGGATTAGTTCCAAAACATATCGGATTCGTCCGAAAAATATCCCGGATTGGCGCCTAAAACGGGGACGAGATTCTAATGTAAGCTTTAATAACACCGTGTATTCCGAATTAGTGCCACTTTTTATAACCTAAGAAGGGAAGAGAAACAGCTAGAAATATATTATAATGATGTTGATGACGTCACGGTAAAAAAATAAATGTAATAATTTTTGCAACAAATTTTGTACCTATTCCAAACGATTAGCTACGTTTCAAAAATACATTGTTCAGTAAACATACATTGTTGGCCTAAAATACAACTGATTTTACGCGCATGATTTTTTCCAATAAGTACAAACATTTCCAATAAATTTAATTTCAATAACGGTCGCTTCTGAGAATTTTATTAACGTGTGTTTGGAATGTTTATTGGTAAAGGCCGTAGTGAATACAACAGTAGTTAAGTTACTAACAGCTAGATTGTGCATAGATAACTTCTGTTTACACATTACAGGTTCGTTTGAAAAGCACTGGGGCGTAGTGCTGACACGGTTTAATAAAGTGTAATGGCTCACGCGTGGTGGTTCAAACGACGGCTGGGGTGTAACTAGGGATGTAATATTGGGGGGTTGTTGCGTGTGTGGTGTACTTTTAGGAAATGAAGCACAAGACAACAACTGAATTTGTTTGAAGAGGGCGGTGAAGCTTTCAGAGCTCAAAGTTACCAACTGGTAAGAGATCACTCAGGAAAAAGCTATCGGCACCTCTAATGGTAGCGGAGGCTAAGAACTACTTTGGGTCGCTGAGCCAGCGGAGTAGTTACCACATAGTTCAGTGCCTCCACATTGGGGGCATCCAAGTTCTAGCTAAGGGGTCTGTGCCTCTTGTTAGGTCACATTTAAGAGTAAAGGACGTGTTATCAAAAAAACTGGACGGTGAACGTGTTTTTTTTTAAATTTATTGATTTATAAACCGACATTTGACCTCGATCTCGCCTGATGGTAAGTAACGATGAGGTCGATGATGGAGCATACAGGTTTAGTAAATGCCTATTCACTTTAGCCTTGAAGATCCCAAGGTTGTAGGTTACGGGAAATACAGACGCCGGCAGGCTGTTCCATTCCTTAGCCGTTCGCATAATGCACGAAGAAGCAAATCGCTTCGTACGAATTGATGGGATATCAACAACATAAGTAAGACAATAATGTAAAGAAAACACAATACCCACTGCGATTTGAAACAGCTTTTCTTTGAATAAAAATAGTTAAACAAGCTTAAGGATTTAATTTAAATCGTAGTCTAATGTTGCTCAGCAGTTTAACCTTACAAAGCGGTAATACTAAACTGAAAATGACACAAAACAAGTAGGTATATTTTTTTTGATAGAACACACAATATCTTGAACTTTGAACGATAATATTGTAATTAGATACGGGATTCTTACAAAACAAACCCAAACCATGGTAAGAATTCCGTTATTTAAATACAATACAAAGTCACTAACCTCGAAAGTTTAAAAAAAATTATCGCTAACCGGGCTGGAATGAGACAATATTTTTTTTTAAGAATATGTTTGCAGAAATTAAAGTAATTCACATTAGATATTTTGAATTCCATTTCGAACGTTTCAGAATAATCCTACAGGGGTTTTGCTTGTAACGATGTCGACTTCATCGTCCATATCAACCTCCTTGCCATCAATTTGAAACTCATCGTTAGCGTTTATCTCACCTCATTTCGTGTTGACATCTTCATTTCTTCATCTATATTTTCAAAATTCAAATCATATTCCCATTCCATTTCTAAATTCCATTATTCCATTAATTTCATTGTTTTCTTTGTATTTTGTACTTTCTCTCTGTATTTTGTCCTGAACGGACGTTTCTCCGTTTTATTTTTTTGTCTCCTACTACTACCTATTTTCTACATTTACAATTTTCTGTGTTGTTCTGTTTCTGATAAATATAATATCTACTATTACCAAGTTCTTCTATTACTTCATCTGCACACTGTCCTAGAACCCTGCTAGCCGGCACCTAGAGGACATATTGTAGCATGCTAACGCCCGCCGCTCCTGGAAAATCTTTATAAGCAAAATGCCCCAGATTGAATTTTCCCGTTGTTTAGAAGCGACAGAATGAATGATGCCTTACACTTAGTGTGCTGTCTTAACGTGTGTACCATCGCCATAATATCCCTTTATTGCTTACTGGTTCACGCTTTGAAGTTTATGCTCGTTTATTATATGTATGTATACGGGCAAGGGCGAGAAACCAATACGAATACCGCGATTGCGGTCTAGATATTATAATGTCCAGAACTGGAAGCATCTATAATATATATAGCAACATTCTACATTGAATATACAAAGTATGTACTTTTGATGATTTTATTAATTATTACTTACATGGTTAACTTCACGCCATTTCCCTTGCGGGGTTGCAGAGAGATTAATCAATATTCATTAATTTAAATTCTGTTTAATGACAGTTAAGGTCCGTCTTCATTTTCAGCCGATTTCGTGGAAATTTGAGTCGTTTTCTGAATATATTTTAAAGTGTGTTACATAAGTGAGAAGCGTTGGGAACATAATACATAAGTACTATGTTCCCAACGCTTCTCACTGATTTGTATATTTTTGCTTTGATTCAAATGGCTTGTAGTATGATAATCATCATCATCAGCAGCAGCCTACTCTAGTACACTGCTGGACATAGGCCACTCCCAGGGCGCGCCATTCAGCCCGATCTTCGGCTCTTCTCATCCAGTCACTGCCAGCCACCTTGCGCAGATCGTCGCCCCATCTAGCAGGGGGGCGTCCCACACTACGTTTGCCCAAACGCGGTCTCCACTCCAGAACTCGTCTACCCCAGCGGTTGTCGGTTCTGCGACAGATGTGACCGGCCCACTGCCACTTCAGCTTGCTAATCTTATGAGCTATGTCGATAACTTTTGTTCTACGCCGGATCTCCTCATTTCGGATTCGATCCAGCAGAGATACTCCGAGCATAGCTCTTTTCATAGCACGCTGAGCGACTTTCAATTTGTGATCCAGTCGCACCGTCAGTGTCCACGTTTTGGCTCCGTAGGTCATTACTGGTAGGACGCACTGGTTAAAGACTCTTGTCTTTAGACATTGAGGTATGGTCATGAGTATGATCATGATGACAATTAATTATACCGACCTTAAGACTAAGTCATCAGAAGCTTCTCTATGAGTCGATCGTTTGCAAAAGTCTGGATGCTGAATTTTTGTGTGTTTAATGGGAAGAAGGTTTTCATAACTTAAATTGAATCTCCTATTTATGTGTTTTGCCTCCGTAAATAACAAAAGAGATAATGAAAATAAGTACGCTCTTAATTTTTCTGTTCCTTTTGAATCGTCGTTGACCTGTTGAATGTTGCCGAATGAAATTTTAGTCTTTTATCGTCGGTTTTGGTGAGTTGAGACGAAATCTTGTGCAATTTCGTGAAATTGCGTTTCTGAATATTTACATTTTGTTCGCTCCCAAGCTTCTCCTAATTTTTATTTTTATGTAAAATTTTACTTTGCAAATCTTGTTTTGCCTATTATAAGAAAAGAATTCTCCCATCATAGAGGGGTCCATTTACTCTATGAAACTAGAGTCTGTAGTGAAAATACATAAGTAGTAATTTGTCAAGGAACATTATTCTTCTCTCCTTTAGTTTTATTTTGTCATCACTGTATTATCTTTATTATATTATAATCAGTGATCGGAGTAGGTAGAGCTGTTTTTGGTACTTGCCACATACGGTCATAATATGGATAAGTATGTCCAATAATCCCGGGATTTCCGGGATTGAATAAATATATTATTTAGATTTTTTACGTTATATTTGTTTTGATACACATTTAAGATTGGTGGCGAAATATATTTTTTTAAGATTCATGGCGCTAGTGTACCTATGGTAGTGTTTTAACTTCTTCGTAAGTTCACAATTTTAAAAAAATAGTAATCCGCCGAGTAAGGGCGAGGTTTATAAAAGTAATTCACAACATTTGCTCGATAACTTAAAACGGGATCCCGAAATCATATCCATATTAATATAACCTTTGAGGACATTGACCCGAAAGTGCTCTACCTACTCCGATCATAGATTGTAATTATATTTTTATGTTAGTATATAGTATTTATTTATTTGTATATTTATGTATTATATTATATTTATGCACGTATTTTCTATTTTGTATTATTAAGTAGGTATATTTATTTAGCATATAGGTGTACACTTCGCCCGCCTTGATATGAATCAAATTGTCATTTTATGGGGTTTGCTGGAATATATCTCTCTTAGAGATAAGTCATGCCCTTTGTGTTTCACATATTTTTTGTATAAGTTTGTGTTATAATGTTTGTTTACAATAAAGAGTTAATATAGTAGTGCTCAAACTTTAACGGATATTTTTTATCTAGATGGGTATAATATTATGAAAATTCGTAAAAAAACAACAAATAACGTACAAATCAAATGATTTTGATGTATGATTTGTTGATTTTTAGGTGATATTTATTTTATATTTCCTTTTAAAATGATTTTGATGCATGATTTGTTGATTTTTAGGTGATATTCATTTTATATTTCCTTTTAAAATGATTTTGATGCATGATTTGTTGATTTTTAGGTGATATTCATTTTATATTTCCTTTTAAAATGATTTTGATGCATGATTTGTTGATTTTGTTCAGGTGAAAATTTTGTCAAAAAATGTAAGTACATACTTTGACGAATGTTATCATAATAGAATAGAATAGAATAGAATAGAAAACGTTTATTTGCTGTCTGCAGCACACACACAATTCCACTTATACATTATACAATAATATACAAGTGTATACATATACATATATACCATACAATATAATCTTAAACTAAATTAATAATAATGCACGGCGTATGCATAATCATGGGTTTTCCTGAATGCCTCGTGTTCAAAATCCTTTTTCCTTAATTTTCTTCCTTATTCCACATGGAATACCACCTCGAGTGTCTATGGTCACTGCCCGTCCCAGTTTTAATATGTAAGGATTTATAGTCCCGCAGGTGATATTCATTTTAGCTGTTAGATACAATGGCGGACACAATAGCGTGCGCCATATAATATTATTACATGACTAGATGTAAAACAATATAATATTGATAATATAGGAACATTATGACCCAGATCATTGAACTATTTTAACACGAAAGATTTCTAAATGCGCAAAAAAATTGATAATTGTATGAATATACAGGTGTAACAAAAATCCCCTTGTAAGCCCGTGTTCAGTTTACGTAACTGAACAACTTAAATCATACAACTTATAACAACTTGAATCCAAACTATTGGAAAAACTATAAATTCGCGAAAAAAAATCAGCTATTCCATACAAAAATACAAAAGCTCAACACTTACATGATCGAAATGTTTGAAACAGCTAATTTTGGCTTTTAGGGATTTCAGAGTTGATCCCATAGTTATGGATTCAGGTAATTGGACATTAAGGGAATAGATTTCACTGACTGGACATTAGGGAAATTGGACGTAACGCCTATGATCCTATTGAACACCTCCCTTTTGGCTTACAAAGGGTTTAAAAAACCAGTATATAATACAATAATATCTTAAATGTATATCGCTAAACTGCTTAGCAGTTTATCGGCGGACATGTTGCATCCATATAAATAATCATTATTAGTAAAAGTGAAAAAATATATATTAAATTATTAGTTAAAGTTAAACCCTCTATACGAGTACTATTTTTGAGTATGATTTTTTTTGATAATGTAATTTTTAAAATTCTTTGTCAATGTAACTCAGGGCACTGACTGTACCTAATTATTTGCACGAGGGTGTAGATATTTATTTTGCTTGCAAGTGTATTAAGTAATATGACGCTACTACCTGCGCCGGTGTCTAAGTAAGTAGTATCCCTAAGAGGGTGATACAACATCCCGAAGTACATTAATTCGACCTTCACTGACCTCGGAACATTGTCCGCGAATAGGGTTACCAGGTTTAGGTAACTACTAGTGTTACCAGAATAACATTTAAAAAAGCTACAAAAATATATCGAAATGTAACTATTGAGATAGATATAACGGCTTGAATACAGTTCATGCTAGTTTAGGTTGATAACAAAATAATTCCAGTTGTATACGTAATTTCAAAGTTAGTCCATGATTTCATCATCATCATCATTGCTCACGCGGTAAGGGTTGGAACACACTCGTCCGCAAGGAATCGTATTTTCCCTTAACTCTATCCTTTTTCGTCGCTCAGAAACATCGCTTGCTAGAGCAAGAAAGATAGCTTCCACAGAATCGGTACACCGATGCCGAAGAGTGCGGGAACTTGGAAACAATCTTTCTTGGTCTAGCGAACGATGTTTCTTAGCGACAAACAGGGACAGAGCTACGGGAAGGTCTACGGTGGTCACACCTAAATAGAACGATCTGTGGACGCCAGTATTGGCTATATTGTCACTATTTGTTTGACAACTTTGAAGGCTTATTGTAATCTAACAATCTATGTGGATCAAAGCCTAATAGCCTTTGGCTATTGGTAACGCCTTTCCTTAACAAACAGCGTGGGAGTAAAACCTTTAGAAATACCAAATAACATTTGACCCATGTTAGAAATACCAAAATATAATTAAGGTTTATTTTTAGATGCCGATCTATTTTCAATTCCTTGAACCTAGGCATATTGAAATTAAACCTTAAATATTTTATCCATCGAATTTACGATGGGTCAACGATTCTGTGAACTTTGTATCACAAAAGATAGGCGTACCTACTTACAGTGCGTGAGAAAGGGCTTCGGTTCTTGGGACTTCGGTTATTTATTGATGGCTGTAGTAAGACAGATACCGATTGTACCTGATACCCGAGTCACCTTCTAAGAGCTCACGAACTGTATCTTTTGCCGAGCGAAAGTTATAGCTAAGTTTTGAAGTAAAGATCAAGGTAATTTTGCGATCCAATCTTAGCTTGTACTGCTACAGTCTGTCCTCTAGGTGCCGGCTAGCAGGGTTCTAGGACAGTATGCAGATGAAGTAATAGAAGAACTTGGTTATAGATATTATATTTTTAAGGAACAGAACGCAGTAAATAGTAAACGTAGAAAATAGGTAATAGTAGGAGACAAAAATAAATGGAGAAACGTCCGTTCAAGACAAAATACAGAGAGAAAGTCAAAATACAAAGAAAACAATGAATATAATGGAATTTGGAAACGGAATGGGAATATGGTTTGAATTTTGAAAATATAGATGAAGAAATGAAGATGCCAATGTTGAAATTGATGGCAAGGAGGTTGATATGGACGATGAAGTCGGCATCGTTACAGTACAAAGACTCTGGAACCGTCAGTCATTTTAAAAACGGTATAGACAATTATTAGAAAAAGGATATTATGGGGAATTTGTCATTGTCGTTTCGTAATTGGTACTCTTGACTGAATCTGAACATAGCTAAGGTTACATACTAACCTTGTAGAGATTTTTTTGTTTTTGAGCCTATCGCATCAGTGGTGCATCCAATTTTTTTTTCTTGATCCGCTGTATCACATTATTATTATTAAACAGGTTCATCTGCCAACAAACTATAAGGCGAAGCTTTCTATTTTACAAAAATAATGTTTTGGTAGCCTACCGTAGCCCGGGGATTCTTCGCACCCCCTGCCCCACCGTTACCATGGCCGCCACCGTGACCAGGAATAGTGGGGCGGCCGGGATCTGGGGGCCGTTTTCTTTGTGCGCTATCCATGAGAGGTAATGCCATAATCGCCGCGCTAGGCCTGCGGGTTGGCGATCGCAGTAGCCGGGTCGCTTGCCCCGATGACGCTGCTGCCCGTCATCGTGCTTCTGGTATTTTAACCCAGCCAGAATTTGAGTGGGTATACCGCCACTAGTCGGTCGCCAGGGACTTGTTCGCTAATCGGCAGGATGCACCACGTGCAGGTGAGTTTGGCAATTGGAGGAATCTAGATGTTGGTGACTCCCCTTACATCTACCAGAAGAGAAGAGCCGAAGATCGGGTTCAATAGCGTGCCCTAGGAGAGGCCTATGTCCAGCAGTGGACTAGAGTAGGCTGCTGATGAAAAATAATGTTCGAAATATATAAAAATAATCATTTTAGTAAATGTGGATCAGGAGCGTCGGTGGCACAATGGCTGGGACACCGGACTCCCATACGGGAGGTCCGGGTTCGAAACCATGCAGTGCCATGTACCAATGAGTTTTTCGTATCTTTCGAAGTTTGGCAGTTGGAGGTATCTAGATGTTGGTGACTCCCCTTACATCGTCCAGAAGAGAAGAGCCGAAGATCGGGTTTACATTTACCGACTGCTCTAACGGTGAAGAAAAACATCGTGAGGAAACCTGCACACTGAGATGACCAGTGTGTAAAATGGGGTAGGCACAAAAGATCCTCAAGGGTCGAAGTGCCGCTGGGGTTATTCCCGGCCCCCTATCATAAGATAAGAAATAAGAAATGTGGGCCAGAGTTTCTGCATTTTACCCCAAGCCCACTCCACGATATTAATACTATTTTCCCCAAAACATATTATTTTCCATTTCAAAGAACCTCGGTGACCTAAACCCATTGAGTTGCGAAATCATTCCTGTCCCACAATTCCTCCTCCTACGGGACATTTGTGATTAGTATTCCTTATCCGTCCACTCAGGCGATACGTGGTCACCCGATTGGTGGAGATTCCCCTCATGAGCCGTCCTATGTTTACTCGTACGCTCGTATCTTTTTTATTACAATGGATACATTTATAGGTCGGGTGGGTTGTCGAAAGGGTTCTTTAATTAATTCGATAGAAAGATTTTTGTTGAGAGGAAAATATTATTTTTCAAATTGTGTTAAGTACTTATTTTGATGTGTCTCTAATATTGATATTTATTTTAAACGCCTACTGCATAAAAAGTACGCCACACCGCCATTCCAAGTTAGCAATAAATATAAAGTAAGTAAGTGTTACTCGTATGAAAGTCGAGTCGTAATGTTGCACCTTAATTTGTTTAATGTTGTAATTTGTTTAATGCAGAGGGGGGCAAATTATCAAAAGTCAAAAGTTGAAGATGGTTTACTCTGTACAGAGTTAGCATGGGGTGGTACCGCCATTTTATCTGTTTCTACGGCAATCATTGCAACTTTTCTGTGTGGCATTGAAAATCCTCTAATAACCTAGTGAGCCGAGATCTCCTTTTTTTCTTTAATGAATGGCCCCTGCTAGTGATTTACACTGTAATTTGGCCAATGACCGTGTTAGAATCTTGAAAAAAGTTTTGGCGTCTGTTTTGAAAAAAACAGTTTATCAACGTCGAGATTAAGGGAGAGTCGTGTGCACTAGGAATGCCTGGTGTCTTGCATTCATGTGCAATTAATTGGAGGTTAGGTTCCCGGATCCACACCATCACCTGTAGTATTTCACTCCCATTTCACTGTCTTATATAACGTTCACATAACACGGACGTTTTGTAGGTAAAATACACTAGTTTTGCGAAAAAAATAACCACTGTAAACCGTTTTTAAACAATAAAATAGAACGAACACGCCATGACAGCATTAATACAACAACTTAACCTCTGAGATCTCCTTAAACATTTTAAAAAGTCGCAGATAATGCGCACGTAACGAGTATTTATAAAGTGACTGATGCACAAACCTTTCTCTAATTGCCCTATAGCACGTCTAAAATCAACTTTAATTACCGAACCCTAATCTCCATCCACCTAAGCAATATCCATTAAAGGACCCAATCCAATACCGTATGTAATCGAGCGCAACTGTTAACTTCAGAAAGATTTCGAATAAAGGGATTGCTGTATACTGCCCTTGAGAGTGCTAAATACGGATCCAATGACCGGCTCGTCCATTCTATTAATCTTTTTAACAGCCCTTAAACAGATTGCCGGAGCGTATACAAGGGGCTTTCTTTCTTGGTCCTAATTAAAATACTCCAATTTGTAACGGTGCTCTTAGCGGATAAACTGGGATTAGATGCCGTCTATAACCGTGGCATCTAATGGTCTCAGGAGTAGAAGTAATTATCGTACCTTTTCTTTGAGAGTAAAAGTAAATGACCTTACAACAGAGTTCTTGTAAGGTAATTTACTTTTAACACCCGACGCTTTTATGGAACGTCGGTGGTCTAGTGGCTAGGACGTCGGATTCCCATGCGAAACCATGCAGTGCCATGTACAAATGAGTTTTTCTGATTTTTTTTGATGACTTACGTACATTTACAGACTGTTCTAACGGTGAAGGAAAATATCGTGAGGAAACCTTCATGTCTGAGGAAATTAAAAGTTTCCACCAGTCAGCACTGGGCCCGCTCGGTGGATCATGGCCCGTACCCCCTTGTGTAAAGGGAGGCCTGTGCCTCAACAGTGAGGACATTAATAGGCTGATGATGATGACGTTTTTATGCAACCATTTTCTCTCTTATACAGAAATCGATGGTGTACACTGCACAGTGGCTAACATATCCGGATATATTATTCCATAAGAATGTCAAAAAATCATAACAGAAACTTACTTATTGCGAAAGAGTTCCATAGAGTATCAACAAGCTATACAGGTAGACTTGGGAATCGTGATCAGAACTTATTTTTTCCAACTCAGTAAACGTTTACTATTTCCTAACCATTGTACTAATATACTTTAACATTTTTCCTTATTTTTTAAAAAAAATATTATGATAAACATTGATTTTTTCCATTACTAAGTGTGGTTCACGAAGTGGCTAAAAATCTTAGACAGATAGTGTAAATCTCGACTATTATATATATTATAGTACTATTCTATTATATTATAGTATCGGTCTAACTTTATTAGCGCTTCGTGAAATGACTACGCCCTTGCTGAAATGCGCCATTACGCTATGTGGCTATCACATATATATATTACGGGAATATTTCTTAACGTTTATAAATTATGCAAAAAATAATATTATTTTATATATTTTATTTGAGAACGGAACCCTCGGTGAGCGAGTCCGACTCGCACTTGGCCGGTCTTTTTCAGTAACAGAGACCAAATATTTTGAGGATGTTTTCTAAAGCATGGGTATGTAAAGTGAAAATTCCCCCGTTATAATGTATGTGTCGCCGCCCGTTTGTATAATTCGCCGTTTTATATAATGGCTAGACATTTTGCATAACGGCGCAATTTTGTATTACGGCTAAACGACATTCAGCAGGTTTACATAAGGGCTGAACCTCAACACGCCCGATTGTATAAACGTTTTGCGTTCTTCAATTCGGCGGGTCAACGTTGAACCTTTTTGCATAACAGCGTGAAATGAGAAGACGGATTGTAAATTTTATTTCCAATTTATACAGCTCGTGGCTCTGCTTAATCATAATAACAAACATGGCGTCGATTGTAGAAAATGTTTTGTTGAAATAGTCAAATACATATCAGCGCGAATTACCGGAAATCACGCATTTCACAAGGAGACACCGGGAATCACCGGGAAATTCCGCGTATCACCGGGAATAATTTGGTAATTATACAATACGCCTGCAATACAGCTGTTTTACATTCCGGCTAAACGGGGCAGTCATATTGTAGAACGTAACGCATTGTCAATTCGCAGCCCGACTATCTGAACGACGTTCAGACGCAATACATAACGGCGCCGTTTTGTAAAACGGCGGATTACACAATCAGGCTGCGACATACAGTGGGACGTACTGGGACTTAATCCGGGAATTTTCGCCAGAACTTTTCTCTGTCGACGCACGACCGTGGAATGGTGTTAACATGTTTACAACGAAAAAAAAATGGGGAATCCATATGCATTGTTCTGGTTTCGAACTAACACGCTGTGTTGTGGGAAACGACTATTTTTGACGCAACTCGTTTCGCCAGCCGCAGTTAGTGAGTTTGTTTTTCATGTTCAACTTCATAAGCGTACATCTACATTACAATAGTCCACTGTAAACCTAAAGTTGAATATATAAGTTTAAGGAAAAAATATCATTTTGATAAGTCAAAGCTACTATTGTAAAGACGATGTCTTAAATTAGCTTACTTCTATAACTAAGAAATTGAAGTCAGCGGAAAATAGTTACCTAATTCGGTTTAAAATTTCTTATTAGCATTTTAGGCTAGGTTATATTTACTAATATATATATTCTGATTTCGGTGGTCGTCAAAGATAATTCAGTAATAATAAAAAATATTTGCAGAGCGGGTTAAAAATAAAGTTCAGAACTTCGTGATATTTTCCGATGTGTCAGTTTTTACGTTTCTGAAAGTTCTCAAACGGAATTATTCTTCAGTAAGCCGACTTAGAGTAAGTGAAATTTTATGTCGAAATCGTTTTAACCCTTTCGCACCTGAGTCACACGATCGTGCGTTCCTACTTTAGAAAATTCCACAAAACGCACAGAATCTCTTTTTAAGGACCAATCTGAATTCACATGACGGTGACTTCATAAATTAAAAGGTTTATTCATAAAAAAGGTCAACTGACCACTCCACCAGTGGTCAGTTGTCGCGTGAACGCCGGCAAATCGTCTACGCTTCTTGACAGGACCCTGTATGTTATTTTGTATTTTTCTAAGTTTCATGCATTTTCTACTATACCTTTGTCGTATAATTTCATAAATAGTACGTAGTATCTGAGAAAAATAGATATCGTTAATATTTTTTATTGTAACTGATTAGCGGTATAGCAAAGTTAACATAGCATGTCCGTCAGCTCCAGGTCACAATTGTACCAACGCACGGGCGTGCGTCCTTTGATTTTTACATGTTTTCTTACGTTTTTATTGCGTTTCAGGGTTACAATTAAACAGCCACCTTGTCCTTGGTATACTGGAAGATAACAATAATTTACATTTCGATATAGATAGCGCAGACGAAGAATTTATTCCTCCTCAGCCTGAAAGTGAAGTGTCATACGACTATCAACCATCATCATAGTTTTTATTTAGTCAGAAAGACATTTTTGTTTCTATATTATAAGTTTTATATTGCCCATAAATGTATTTTTGATTGTTTATTTAAACCCTGGTAATTTTTTTTTGGTTTGTCCTATGACTGTAAGAGAAGTTAGTTTTTAAGTTATTCTTTTCAAAACTGTGATAATGTACCAAAACTGTGTTTTAAGTACAAATGTGTGTATTCTGATTGAAATTACATTATTATTTTAAATAATACGCGCTGTGATTATAAAAAGTGGCACGTTCGTGCGTTGGGAGAAAAAAAACCTGGATAAGCACGATCGTGCTTTGATTGGCTTGATTGGCTTATAGAAATGATACCCTTAACTGATTGTTAACTATTTTTTTCGTTAAAACACTTAGTCCATTTACCATGGTTTTATAGAAAAATTATAAAATCTTGAAAAAAAAATCTCAGGTGCGAAAGGGTTAACAGATATGTATAACTGACAAAAAAATATGTTAGGAGTGAAACGTAGATAATTTGAAACTATATGAAAAATGTTGATTGAAGTACATTTCTGATTTGGCCATACTTTTCGAACTACTGAGGTTTTGAACAAAACTTCGGATATAGAGTCGGGGCATCTAATAAGTCTGCTTTGGAAGCTTGTATTTTGCGTATTTAACTGCTAAAAATACATCTAAAATGAGGTTTGAAAACTTATTTTATTAATTTAGTTATAGCGTCTTCTCTCTCTAGCTCTAGTATTGAGGTTTGTTTTTCTTTTGTTTGTGATAGTGTAGATATTTGTTGATTTATTTGTAACTGTTTAACTATAAAAAAGACATCCTTATCAATTTAAAAAAATAATTAGATAGCTATATTTTAATGAAAATTTAAGTTATAAAGATGGATATTTGAATTATTAGGGTTATTTTCATGTAGAATAAAAAATCGATATAAATAAGTATTTTTACTCACTAGCGCCGCGAATGGAAAAAAATACATACGAGTATTTGTTACTTTTTATATAAGAAACTTGACAAGGGGTTTCTCCGACAGCATAAGTAGTATTTACTTTACCACCTCTGTTTGAATTTATGAAGTTACGGTACGCATTTCCGCTAAGAACGCGCAATATCTCTACTTAGGCGTAAAACATACAGGGGGCGTGGCGCGCCTGTCGGTGCACCGACAGGCGAGGCACGCCCGTTAACCGTTGTGCCGGCGGCGAGCCTCATTGCCAGAGATTTTATTTCTAAAAAAATATATGTTATGTATCTTGATGCATATAACATTTGATGCGTATTTAATATTGCTTAAACGAGAATATATAGCTTGTTGTTATCATATACAAGAGTTATTTTCTTATACAAGATTCTAAGACTTGTTTTTACACAAACCTAAAAATTTTAAAAAGCAATATTTTTTCAAATCCTATGTCCATAAAAGATCGATTTTCAGTCCACTAGACGGCGCGCAGGCCGTTGTGCCCGCGTTCCATCCCCTTCAAACTATTTTCATACAAAATATATACAAGAAGTGTGCCAACCGGCGTACCGTCAGTGCACCACCTCTGTCTGTTTTGCGGCTTAAGTTCATAGATCTCAAAATGTTCAGAAAGACTTTTTCAATGTTAACTGTGAAGAACTGTGATTAGCTAAGTTGCTTAAACTATATGTGTTATTTAACTGTAATTTTTCCAATTAAAATAAAACTTGTACAAACCACTAAAGCATTTTCGAATTACAAGTTAAACAGAGTTTCGAGTTATCGAGGTTCCACTGTGTAATCAATTTGTTCCACCGCAGATGTTTCCCGTGCCCCGTTATTGGATCCCTTACAATATAATATGCGGGATATTTTTTCACATATTGTCGAGGCAACATTACCGCCTATACATTACATACAGATGGAGAATGGTAATTTGTGACTTGTAAATTGCACTAGTTTTATCACAATAGGTTTTCTTCATAGCTTTAACGCGTTTAGTGTACATACTAGGGATGTTACGGAGGTGGTTTTACCGGAACCGGAGTCGAAACCGAAGGTTTTAAATTTGATTTATCGGAGTCGGAACCGGATTCGGAACCTGAGTCGGAGGCGGAGGTAGAAGAGAGATGTTCAGAAGAGATGTTTTAAACCGTTTTTAATTTTTTATAGCTGAAGTGGCCAATATTTTTTATAATGACGTTTGCGGCAATAAAACATATTCCTTTATGTAGTCCTACACTATTTAA
This sequence comes from Hofmannophila pseudospretella, assembly GCA_947369225.1. Taxonomy (NCBI): domain Eukaryota; kingdom Metazoa; phylum Arthropoda; class Insecta; order Lepidoptera; family Oecophoridae; genus Hofmannophila; species Hofmannophila pseudospretella. The sequence continues at coordinate 12,928,601 of OX376316.1, forward strand.
TAAAATATAGATATTTGAACATGTTTGCTCACAAATCTTCGGTATCGACTCAAAATTATCGGAGCCGAAGTCGGAGTCGGAGGTGTAAAATCAATCGGAAGTTCACCACCACCACGGACACCAACATCTCACTATTCCTTTATTACGATTTTGGTACGGAACCCTAAAATGTTATAGGTACGTAGGTGGCTGTGTAAATTTACTGCCGACAACCTACGAAAGAAAATACGAAGTACGAAGTATTTTTAATATAACAAGTTAAATAGAATTATTTTCTTTGTGTCCTATAATATTAGTACGAAATTGTTTCATATTTACTTTGTATTTTATTAGGTTGAACAGATTCTGATATTACGGTATACATTTTGATATAATTTTCCCGTTCAATATCACATCCGGTGTCTACAGTACTGTGTTGACATACAAGGTAATAACATACTTAATAAAGGATTTATTTTGTTTGTATTAATACGCTGAATAACAATAAGTACATAATAATATGTAAAAATATCCGGCCAAGTGGTTATATGGCGGCTGCCATAGCATAGCCATAGGTCCGGGTTCGAAACCATGCCATGTACCAAAGAGTTTTTCGGATTTTTTCGAATTACATTTATACATTTACCGACTGCTCTAACGGTGAAGGAAAACAGGGTGAGGAAATCTGCATGTCTGAGTAAATGAAAAATTTCCGAAAGCGTGTGAAATCCACCAATCAGCATAGGCTCGGTGTATCATGGCCCGTACCCCCTTGTGCAAGAGGAAGCCTGTACCCCAACAGTGGGGCTGTGCCCCTAATAGTGTGTACATTAATAGGCTGATGATGATTATGGTTATCGAGCATGAGGGCCATGAGGTCTTGTATGACAAGGTCGACGGCCCACTACCGTTCGACTTTTGGCCTTAAAGTCGTCGATTTTCGCCTGGTATGGTTTTTCATTTTTTTATGTTAATTTCTGCCAACTTCGCCGATCTATCAAAAATTCTCCGGATTTGTTCTCGTTCACGGATTTCCCTCCAAGGTTCGGCCATTGTGTCGGGCACGCGATATTCAAAATCTTGGCCTCACAACGGTCACGGTCTGAAGGTCACAAAGTCACGGTCACCACTATGTGAGGGAATTTGGGTGAAGAATCGAAACGACGGCTTTGCGATGTCACTGTTTATTTCACTTTTAACTAGGTTCTACATCATTATCATCATCAAATATAGGTTCAGCAGCGTGCTTTCATCGCCGGAGTTCGTTAGGAATCTGAATGACAGCTGTCAACTGTCAAATCAACTTTTTATTAAAGTTTGCAGCGGTGTTGCCACTGTGGAAACTAAATTTCCACGACAATCGTCTTTCTTAGCTGTCAAAACGGGCCTATTAGATCGTAATAACTTTACCTATAGGTATCCCTTACAAAGAAAGTAGTAAGAGGTACTTTTACTCTCATATCTCATTTGAAATTGAAATTAAAAACGTTTATTTAGCACTGTAAACATCAGAATATAGAACACAATACAGAAGTATACAAAGATTAATACATGCAGCACAAAACATCCAGTACAGTGCCAAACAGGGTACACCAGCTCAGCATAATGCTAAGGCAAGCCACGGCGCTGGTTTTTAGCCTGCCCCTCAGTGACTGCACGGACAAAGAAAGCAACAGTGTGTGCGTGTTGTGTTGTATGAGTGTGTTTGTTTTTATGAATGAGGATATTAGTGTGTATGTGAGATACTGAGTGTGTGGGAGGGTGATGGCATGGTGCGTGTGTTTTTACATTTAAATTTGATTTTGGTATTTATTTGTAACTTTACACGTGCCTTCATCGGAGGCAAGTGCTCTCAACTGTATAGTAAAATCTGAGACCTCTCGAGCTGTCTGACCTATAAATATAAAATATCCCCCAAGAATCTCATTTCGCCCTGTTCCGGCTCAAACTGGAAATATCCAGATTAGCTCTTCCACGAAACGCCCTCAACATTTGTCATCTTAATAGCAGCGCGAAACAGTCGGCCCTAATAAAATTATACTACGGCAAACATCAAGGGAATTAAATTTTAAAGACTCTCTTTTGCTTCTAATGGCCCGCTTTAAACGAAATCTGCGGGAAAAGTTGTGAATAAACAGTAGAGGGGGATCAGATTTTCGGTTTTCAACTAACGGTTTCAAATACAAATATACTTTATTGCACACCCTGGACAAAAACAAAACATACAACATAAAGAGAGGTACAGAACAATGTACCTTATCGCTTTAAGCGATATCTTCCAGGCTACCTTCAGGTGATTGAAAAATCATATGATACATAATATACGGCTGCAAAAGGCGTATAAAATAGATACTACCCTCAAATAAATAAATAACAATAATAAAGAATGCAATGCAAAAGAATGGTTTCTTTGCTGTTTTACCCATATTACCCATTACAACCCAGGTTGGCTGTTGCGGAGATAATCTTCACAAATGGGATTTTTCCTGCGATCAAGTAAAGTGTGAGTGTGGTGTCTCCCCTCAAACCATGGAGCACTTGCTCTGCTGTCCCGCGTGTCCGACCACCTGCACGTTGGAGGACCTTTCCGAGGCCAACCAGAGGGCTATCGATGTGGCTACCTTCTGGTCGGGAAAAAATTAGTTCGGATCATCAGCTCGAAAGAAGAAGAAGAATGCTATTTTAAAAACCATGTAACTATTGTAATGTTATTATAAAATACTATTTTATTATATCCTGTTGTAGAAAATTATACGTAAACTAATTAATATTTTTATAACAAGCGTGTGAAATCCACCAATCAGCACTGGGCCCGTTAGGTGGGGCATGGCCCGCACCCCCTTGTGCAAAGAGAGGCCTGTATCCCAATAGTGGGGACATTAATAGGCTGATGAAAGATTACAATTTTGCAAGTTTCAACAATATGTTATCTGGATTTACAATTTATTTTGAAATTATAATGTACTCGTATGTATACAGATATTATAATGTATATATACTTATAATATCTGTTACGAAATTTCTTTTCAAATAACAGGTTTTCAAAATTAAATAAAAAATAAATAACTGAAGCAGTTAGCCTTAGGTCATGTCGGGAAGACCACTTGTGTATCCACAACACGAGTCGTTAGACGTTAAATAACACTTGCAGTGACAATTTGGCCCTTTCTGCACTAGTAAGACAAGGTACTATTTTTTTAAAAAAATATCAAAATAATTGTCGCAAAGTATGTCAACAACTCATACTCATACCATTTATTGCTTTTCATGTGTTACAATTGGTCTTAAAAATATATATTATATGATCATATAAGAGATTACCACCATGCTAAGTATAAAAACTTTAATTTTCATTAATATTCGGTTTCGGTTTCAATCTCATATAATAGACACAAGAACCAAGGATTTGGTTTCTAGCAAAAAGTGAACTTTACTCTTACTTTAATAAACGGGAGTCTTCTGAGTGCGCCAAGTTAGTAATTTTAATTTAAATAACCAGCGAACCTACTTCACTTTACTTACCTGAAGAAATTCTAGCGTGTGAAGAGTTCACAGGTTTTGTAAGCAAAGGCTGTATAATAGAAAGATTTTTATACAGAGTCAGTTTAATAGCTTTACTAGTAAGACACAAAGCATGAAAATAGTAGTTTATGCAACGGCCTCGTAATGATAGCAATTTTAACACGAGAACTGTTTATGAAACTAAGCGTAGCTGAGTAAAAAAGATCGTTCGAGTGTTAAAATCGCCATTACGTGCGTTGCATACACTACTTTTTCTACGACCATGAAATTTTTAACAGGTAATAAAAACCATTACGAATTTTGTTTTTCACAGAGTCGCGAGATCCGTCAGATTTCTCGTCTCCATAGACATTTCAGTAACTTCATATCGTATGGTATTAAACTTTCGTTAATTTTATAGAATATACAGTGATGACGCGATAATTCCTTTCTATCATAGATCTACTTGTATGTAATAGATCATAGAATATATATTTATTGATAATATACTCAACGTACTTATCATATCTCTAGAAACGCGCATTCCGGGGGTGTCGCATAAAATGAAACAAATATCTATAATATTATTTGCGAATTCAAAGATCTTGGAGGTCTTAAATTATGTTTAAATTACGTGGGAAGTACAGTAAGTACAAAGATCTCATAGTATAATTCTCACGTCAAAATCCCCGAATGCTAACTTACGACAAATGTAAATTCAGTCGAAAATAGAACAAACTATACTCGAGCTAACCTTTTATTCCGTTCATTGTCTCTTTGCATTTCCTAAATTTACTTTTAGAAATCCTCGCCATAAATTGCGTTTAGTCGAGATTCGGATGGAAAAATATACACTCAAACAGAAATGCCGTTGAACTGCGAAATGTTGCCTCTTGGTAAAGGGCTCCAATTCCAGAACCTCACAAAAGGTTTCGTGAACGATAACGAAATAAAATCAAAGCCAAATAACCCTGATCCCGCCGAGTAACAGCACAAATTGTTATACAAACGGGACCCCCGATAATATCGTTCTAATGTCGACTAGGAACGAACATAAGGATTATTTGAATACGATACCGACCACATGCTTTAAAAAAAATATATAAATTGTTTACGACAAACAGGCAGGCGGGCCACCTGATGGTAAGTAGTCACCGTCGCCTAGAGACACGTGCAATACCAGGGGTATTGCACGTATGTTTCCGGCCGTGGAGGGAAAGGACTTTATTAATGTTCTTTTTGAAGCATCCCATGTCGTAACGCATGAGTTATAAAATTACAATTTTGTCCATTTTCAACCCCAGACCAAAAGAAAGGGTGTATGTTTGTTTATCTTAGATTGACGCGTATGTCTGTTTATCTGTGCCAACTCATAACTGAACAACCGATGTTCCGATTTGGACGCCAAATATTTTATGTTGAAGGTTTAATGATGTTGTTGGATAATTTTCATGTAAGTAAAATTGTAATAAAATAAAAATAGGTAAATAAATAAAATCTGTCATCAGACCGATCTTGATGTATTGATGCGAGAATTGGACACTAACCTTAAAGGAAGAAAACATACTCTTGGTGACCGAGAGGAGGATATTGAGGAAGATTCTGGGATCAGTCAAGAAGGAAGACGGAGGGTGGAGGATGAGAAAGAATAGGGAGACTGAAGAGATGGTGAACGAGCCGAACATCATAGGAGAAACGAAAGCAGCTCGACTCCGATGGCTCGGACACGTCACTAGGATGAGGGAGGATCGGGCAGTTAAACGAGCGTATGTGGGATGCCCTAACGGACGACGTCCGGTCGGAAGTCCCAGATACCGCTGGCGCGATGAAGTGGAGAAGGATCTGCGTGAGCTCCGTGTGCTTGATGGCTTGAGACTGCGCACGAGAGAGAGCGATGGCGCTCTTTGGTATCGGAGGCCAAGATCCACTTCGGGTCGCTGCGCCAGCGGAGTAAGTAAGTAAGTAAATAAATAAAATAAATTTAACAGGGAATTTCGTTGAAAGTATTTCTATCTAAGTCTGATAAAAATTTGATTAAGAGGTTTCCAAGATGTTAGGTATGTTTGAAGTCAGATATCTGCAATGGTAACAGTTAGGTGCTTCTAGTTTCAGCTCAAATGATTTTGACTTTTTAGTAGGAGAGACCATCTTCAACAATTAATCTTTGCATCACAGTTATAACTGGAACAAAGACCGTACAGCTGTTTCCGAGTTCTGAGACACACGGACGCGTCAGGGAACTTAATTTGCCGATAGATTAGCACTTTCGGCAGGGTACTTTTGTACCTTGTAAGTGTACAGATAAGAGTTAGCTTACCTCCTGTAAAATTATAAAGAGAGAATTGGTCTGCCGTTAAACTGCTAAGCAGTTTGGTGGAAATTTGATGTAATTTTTGAAAAATTGACAGCGATTACATAAAAAAAAACTATGTTTTATACAACGTAGAATATACCAGTGACGTGAAAACATATCGTTCTAATATGCAATAATTGCTCTATCTTAACGGGATTTTAACTAATTTATATGCCAACATTTTATCACAAATTCCACTCATGAATAGGAATAATTTAGGTGCCAAAAAATGGCATTTCGCAAAAAAAAAACATAATTACTCTTCCCTTAGAAATCGGTCTCTGAAGGTCACTTAATTTATACAGGGCCAAATTTTGGGTAAAGTTGATTATATTTTTAATCCTGGTTAAAATGTTTTCGCTAACATCCTGTTAGGTACATGCATTCGTTAACATCATGTATCTTAACAGCATCTCATTTTTTTGCTTGCAAATTAATACTAATCAACGAAAAATAAATTAGGTGCCAACAGAAAGAAAATCATAAAGAATTGTCAAACAAACAACATTAATTAACAAAGCCCAAATTGCTATCTTTAAAAAAGCTAAAAATTCCTTTGGAATTCCAACAGGAAACGCCAAACAAAAGCCGTCGATTTAAGGACAAATAAATTTTATTTACAGCGCCAAAGTGGCAATAAGCAGTTGAAAAATGTCTTTCGGACGCAGTACCTAACGTAGCCGAGCCAACCTCTGTGAAGTTGACCGGCCCCAAAGCCGTTGCCCGCAATTCACCTATGCAGGTCGAAAGTACTCGGTAAGTACTTTTAAGTTCTGTGTAACTTTTCGTTAGTACTCTTACGCAATTCGATTATTTTTAAAAAACTTTTTGGGGCCGGCCAACTTCACACTCCCGGCCCAAAACGACTTTTTCGACTTTTTTTTTCGCCAATCGACAGACAATCGTTAGTACTCGATTGTTCCAAAATATTATCGTTAGTACTCTAAAACAGAATTTTTAAAAAAATTATTGAAATGGGGTGGCTAACTTCACACCTGCCGCCCCATATGCAATTCACAATCAACAAAATACACAGGCGAGGTGTTATCGTTAGTACTCGATAGTTCTGCAAAACTTTTCGTTAGAACTCTCACCGTAACGAGAGAAAAAAATAAAACAATTAAATTACTCAAAATTTCAATAGGTAATATAACTTTACTCAACTTCATACTTCAGGAAAGCTATTTCTACGGCAGCAGAACCAAGTAGTGACTGACACTGATAATATTAAATCATCAACGTATACCAAAAATTAGCTAATTAATTAAGTAACACCGAATATTATTATATTTAGCACACGCATAAAACAGTCCATTTGGAAAAAACTGATACATGAAATACCTATCTCATGTCTTGGAAAAAATCTTTAAACGTGCATTTGATGAAATTCATTAGAGTCAAGCCCGATAATTCAGTAGTGGTAATAGCCACCCCGGATATTTTCAGTATACGTAGACAACAGCCCATGTGGAACACTCCTAGTCGACTAACAACGTTAGTACTTTCATCAACTCGTGGAAAATAAACATAATCTCAAAAAAATTAGACCCTTATTACTCGGTGGCGGAGATAGCCACCCCGGATCTTTTCAGCATACGTAGACAACATCCCATGTGGAACACTCCTAGTCGACTAACAACGTGAGTACTTTCATCAACTCGTGGAAAATAAACATAATCTCAAAAAAATTAGACCCACATTACTCGGTAGTGGAACTAGCCACCCCGGATCTTTTCAGTATACGTAGACAACAGCCCATGTGGAACACTCCTAGCTAACTAACAACGTTAGTACTTTCATCAACTCTTGGAAAATAAACATATTCTAAAAATAATTAGACCCTCATGACTCGGTAGCGGAGATAGCCACCCCGGATCTTTTCAGCAAACGTAGACAACAGCCCATGTGGAACACTTCTAGTCGACTAACAACGTTAGTACTTTTATCAACTCGTGGAAAATAAACATATTCTTAAAAAAATTACACCCACATTACTCGGTAGTTGAAATAGCCACCCCAGATCTTTTCAGTATACGTAGACAACAGCCCATGTGGAACACTCCTAGTCGACTAACATCGTTAGTACTTTCATCAACTCGTGGAAAATAAACATAATCTCAAAAAAATTGGACCCTTATTACTCGGTGGCGGAGATAGCCACCCCGGATCTTTTACGCATACGTAGACAACAGCCCATGTGAAACACTCCTAGTCGACTAACAACGTGAGTACTTTCATCAACTCGTGGAAAATAAACATATTCTAAAAACAAATTGACCCTCATGACTCGGTAGCGGAGATAGCCACCCCCGATTTTTTCGGCATACGTAGACAGCAGCCCATGTGGAACACTCCTGGATAACTATCAACGTTAGTACTTTCATCAACTCGTGGAAAATAAACATAATCTAAAAAAAATTAGACCCTCATTACTCGGTAGTGGAAATAGCCACCCCGGATCTTTTTAGTATACGTAGACAACAGCCCATGTGGAACACTTCTAGTCGACTAACAATGTTAGTACTTTCATCAACTCGTGGAAAATAAACATGATCTCAAAAAAAATAGACCCTTATTACTCGGTGGCGGAGATAGCCACCCCGGAACTTTTCAGCATACGTAGACAACAGCCCATGTGGAACACTCCTAGTCGACTAACAACGTGAGTACTTTCATCAACTCGTGGAAAATAAACATAATCTCAAAAAAATTAGACCCTTATTACTCGGTAGCGGAGATAGCCACCCCGGATCTTTTCAGTATACGTAGACAACAGCCCATGTGGAACACTTCTAGTCGACTAACAATGTTAGTACTTTCATCAACTCGTGGAAAATAAACATGATCTCAAAAAAAATAGACCCTTATTACTCGGTGGCGGAGATAGCCACCCCGGATCTTTTCAGCAAACGTAGACAACAGCCCATGTGGAACACTTCTAGTCGACTAACAACGTTAGTACTTTCATCAACTCGTGGAAAATAAACATATTCTTAAAAAAATTACACCCACATTACTCGGTAGTTGAAATAGCCACCCCGGATCTTTTCGGTATACGTAGACAACATCCCATGTGGAACACTCGTAGTCGACTAACAACGTTAGTACTTTCATCAACTCGTGGAAAATAAACATAATCTCAAAAAAATTAGACCCTTATTACTCGGTGGCGGAGATAGCCACCCCGGATCTTTTCAGCATACGTAGACAACAGCCCATGTGGAACACTCCTAGTCGACTAACAACGTGAGTACTTTCATCAACTCGTGGAAAATAAACATAATCTCAAAAAAATTAGACCCTTATTACTCGGTAGTGGAACTAGCCACCCCGGATCTTTTCAGTATACGTAGACAACAGCCCATGTGGAACACTCCTAGCTAACTAACAACGTTAGTACTTTCATCAACTCGTGGAAAATAAACATATTCTAAAAAAAATCAGACCCTCATGACTCGGTAGCGGAGATAGCCACCCCGGATCTTTTCAGCAAACGTAGACAGCAGCCCATGTGGAACACTTCTAGTCGACTAACAACGTTAGTACTTTCATCAACTCGTGGAAAATAAACATATTCTTAAAAAAAATACACCCACATTACTCGGTAGTTGAAATAGCCACCCCGGATCTTTTCAGTATACGTAGACAACAGCCCATGTGGAACACTACTAGTCGACTAACATCGTTAGTACTTTCATCAACTCGTGGAAAATAAACATAATCTCAAAAAAATTGGACCCTTATTACTCGGTGGCGGAGATAGCCACCCCGGATCTTTTACGCATACGTAGACAACAGCCCATGTGAAACACTCCTAGTCGACTAACAACGTGAGTACTTTCATCAACTCGTGGAAAATAAACATATTCTAAAAACAAATTGACCCTCATGACTCGGTAGCGGAGATAGCCACCCCCGATTTTTTCGGCATACGTAGACAGCAGCCCATGTGGAACACTCCTGGATAACTATCAACGTTAGTACTTTCATCAACTCGTGGAAAATAAACATAATCTAAAAAAAATTAGACCCTCATTACTCGGTAGTGGAAATAGCCACCCCGGATCTTTTTAGTATACGTAGACAACAGCCCATGTGGAACACTTCTAGTCGACTAACAATGTTAGTACTTTCATCAACTCGTGGAAAATAAACATGATCTCAAAAAAAATAGACCCTTATTACTCGGTGGCGGAGATAGCCACCCCGGAACTTTTCAGCATACGTAGACAACAGCCCATGTGGAACACTCCTAGTCGACTAACAACGTGAGTACTTTCATCAACTCGTGGAAAATAAACATAATCTCAAAAAAATTAGACCCTTATTACTCGGTAGCGGAGATAGCCACCCCGGATCTTTTCAGTATACGTAGACAACAGCCCATGTGGAACACTTCTAGTCGACTAACAATGTTAGTACTTTCATCAACTCGTGGAAAATAAACATGATCTCAAAAAAAATAGACCCTTATTACTCGGTGGCGGAGATAGCCACCCCGGATCTTTTCAGCAAACGTAGACAACAGCCCATGTGGAACACTTCTAGTCGACTAACAACGTTAGTACTTTCATCAACTCGTGGAAAATAAACATATTCTTAAAAAAATTACACCCACATTACTCGGTAGTTGAAATAGCCACCCCGGATCTTTTCGGTATACGTAGACAACATCCCATGTGGAACACTCGTAGTCGACTAACAACGTTAGTACTTTCATCAACTCGTGGAAAATAAACATAATCTCAAAAAAATTAGACCCTTATTACTCGGTGGCGGAGATAGCCACCCCGGATCTTTTCAGCATACGTAGACAACAGCCCATGTGGAACACTCCTAGTCGACTAACAACGTGAGTACTTTCATCAACTCGTGGAAAATAAACATAATCTCAAAAAAATTAGACCCTTATTACTCGGTAGTGGAACTAGCCACCCCGGATCTTTTCAGTATACGTAGACAACAGCCCATGTGGAACACTCCTAGCTAACTAACAACGTTAGTACTTTCATCAACTCGTGGAAAATAAACATATTCTAAAAAAAATTAGACCCTCATGACTCGGTAGCGGAGATAGCCACCCCGGATCTTTTCAGCAAACGTAGACAGCAGCCCATGTGGAACACTTCTAGTCGACTAACAACGTTAGTACTTTCATCAACTCGTGGAAAATAAACATATTCTTAAAAAAAATACACCCACATTACTCGGTAGTTGAAATAGCCACCCCGGATCTTTTCAGTATACGTAGACAACAGCCCATGTGGAACACTACTAGTCGACTAACAACGTGAGAACTTTCATCAACTCGTGGAAAATAAACATAATCTCAAAAAAATTAGACCCACATTACTCGGTAGTGGAACTAGCCACCCCGGATCTTTTCAGTATACGTAGACAACAGCCCATGTAGAACACTCCTAGCTAACTAACAACGTTAGTACTTTCATCAACTCGTGGAAAATAAACATATTCTAAAAAAAATTAGACCCTCATGACTCGGTAGCGGAGATAGCCACCCCGGATCTTTTCAGCAAACGTATACAACAGCCTATGTGGAACACTTCTAGTCAACTAACAACGTTAGTACTTTCATCAACTCGTGGAAAATAAACATATTCTTAAAAAAAATACACCCACATTACTCGGTAGTGGAAATAGCCACCCCGGATCTTTTCAGTATACGTAGACAACAGCCCATGTGGAACACTTCTAGTCGACTAACAATGTTAGTACTTTCATCAACTCGTGGAAAATAAACATGATCTCAAAAAAAATAGACCCTTATTACTCGGTGGCGGAGATAGCCACCCCGGATCTTTTCAGCATACGTAGACAACAGCCCATGTGGAACACTCCTAGTCGACTAACAACGTGAGTACTTTCATCAACTCGTGGAAAATAAACATAATCTCAAAAAAATTGGACCCTTATTACTCGGTGGCGGAGATAGCCACCCCGGATTTTTTCTACATACGTAGACAGCAGCCCATGTGGAACACTCCTGGATAACTAACAACGTTAGTACTTTCATCAACTCGTGGAAAATAAACATATTCTAAAAAAAATTAGACCCTCATGACTCGGTAGCGGAGATAGCCACCCCGGATCTTTTCAGCATATGTAGACAACAGCCCATGTGGAACACTTCTAGTCGACTAACAACGTTAGTACTTTCATCAACTCGTGGAAAATAAACATATTCTTAAAAAAAATACACCCACATTACTCGGTAGTTGAAATAGCCACCCCGGATCTTTTCAGTATACGTAGACAACAGCCCATGTGGAACACTACTAGTCGACTAACATCGTTAGTACTTTCATCAACTCGTGGAAAATAAACATAATCTCAAAAAAATTGGACCCTTATTACTCGGTGGCGGAGATAGCCACCCAGGATCTTTTCAGCAAACGTAGACAACAGCCCATGTGGAACACTCCTAGTCGACTAACAACGTGAGTACTTTAATCAACTTGCAGAAAATAAACATATTCTTTAAAAAAATTAGACCCTCATTACTCGGTAGTGGAAATAGCCACCCCGGATCTTTTAACCATACGTAGACAACAGCCCATGTGGAACACTGGTAGTCGACTAACAACGTTAGTACTTTCATCAACTCGTGGAAAATAAACATAATCTCAAAAAAATTGGACCCTTATTACTCGGTGGCGGAGATAGCCACCCCGGATTTTTTCTACATACGTAGACAGCAGCCCATGTGGAACACTCCTGGATAACTAACAACGTTAGTACTTTCATCAACTCGTGGAAAATAAACATATTCTAAAAAAAATTAGACCCTCATGACTCGGTAGCGGAGATAGCCACCCCGGATCTTTTCAGCATATGTAGACAACAGCCCATGTGGAACACTTCTAGTCGACTAACAACGTTAGTACTTTCATCAACTCGTGGAAAATAAACATATTCTTAAAAAAATTACACCCACATTACTCGGTAGTTGAAATAGCCACCCCGGATCTTTTCAGTATACGTAGACAACAGTCCATGTGGAACACTCCTAGTCGACTAACATCGTTAGTACTTTCATCAACTCGTGGAAAATAAACATAATCTCAAAAAAATTGGACCCTTATTACTCGGTGGCGGAGATAGCCACCCAGGATCTTTTCAGCAAACGTAGACAACAGCCCATGTGGAACACTTCTAGTCGACTAACAACGTTAGTACTTTTATCAACTCGTGGAAAATAAACATATTCTTAAAAAAATTACACCCACATTACTCGGTAGTTGAAATAGCCACCCCAGATCTTTTCAGTATACGTAGACAACAGCCCATGTGGAACACTCCTAGTCGACTAACATCGTTAGTACTTTCATCAACTCGTGGAAAATAAACATAATCTCAAAAAAATTGGACCCTTATTACTCGGTGGCGGAGATAGCCACCCCGGATCTTTTACGCATACGTAGACAACAGCCCATGTGAAACACTCCTAGTCGACTAACAACGTGAGTACTTTCATCAACTCGTGGAAAATAAACATATTCTAAAAACAAATTGACCCTCATGACTCGGTAGCGGAGATAGCCACCCCCGATTTTTTCGGCATACGTAGACAGCAGCCCATGTGGAACACTCCTGGATAACTATCAACGTTAGTACTTTCATCAACTCGTGGAAAATAAACATAATCTAAAAAAAATTAGACCCTCATTACTCGGTAGTGGAAATAGCCACCCCGGATCTTTTTAGTATACGTAGACAACAGCCCATGTGGAACACTTCTAGTCGACTAACAATGTTAGTACTTTCATCAACTCGTGGAAAATAAACATGATCTCAAAAAAAATAGACCCTTATTACTCGGTGGCGGAGATAGCCACCCCGGAACTTTTCAGCATACGTAGACAACAGCCCATGTGGAACACTCCTAGTCGACTAACAACGTGAGTACTTTCATCAACTCGTGGAAAATAAACATAATCTCAAAAAAATTAGACCCTTATTACTCGGTAGCGGAGATAGCCACCCCGGATCTTTTCAGTATACGTAGACAACAGCCCATGTGGAACACTTCTAGTCGACTAACAATGTTAGTACTTTCATCAACTCGTGGAAAATAAACATGATCTCAAAAAAAATAGACCCTTATTACTCGGTGGCGGAGATAGCCACCCCGGATCTTTTCAGCAAACGTAGACAACAGCCCATGTGGAACACTTCTAGTCGACTAACAACGTTAGTACTTTCATCAACTCGTGGAAAATAAACATATTCTTAAAAAAATTACACCCACATTACTCGGTAGTTGAAATAGCCACCCCGGATCTTTTCGGTACACGTAGACAACATCCCATGTGGAACACTCGTAGTCGACTAACAACGTTAGTACTTTCATCAACTCGTGGAAAATAAACATAATCTCAAAAAAATTAGACCCTTATTACTCGGTGGCGGAGATAGCCACCCCGGATCTTTTCAGCATACGTAGACAACAGCCCATGTGGAACACTCCTAGTCGACTAACAACGTGAGTACTTTCATCAACTCGTGGAAAATAAACATAATCTCAAAAAAATTAGACCCTTATTACTCGGTAGTGGAACTAGCCACCTCGGATCTTTTCAGTATACGTAGACAACAGCCCATGTGGAACACTCCTAGCTAACTAACAACGTTAGTACTTTCATCAACTCGTGGAAAATAAACATATTCTAAAAAAAATTAGACCCTCATGACTCGGTAGCGGAGATAGCCACCCCGGATCTTTTCAGCAAACGTAGACAGCAGCCCATGTGGAACACTTCTAGTCGACTAACAACGTTAGTACTTTCATCAACTCGTGGAAAATAAACATATTCTTAAAAAAAATACACCCACATTACTCGGTAGTTGAAATAGCCACCCCGGATCTTTTCAGTATACGTAGACAACAGCCCATGTGGAACACTCCTAGTCGACTAACAACGTGAGAACTTTCATCAACTCGTGGAAAATAAACATAATCTCAAAAAAATTAGACCCACATTACTCGGTAGTGGAACTAGCCACCCCGGATCTTTTCAGTATACGTAGACAACAGCCCATGTAGAACACTCCTAGCTAATTAACAACGTTAGTACTTTCATCAACTCGTGGAAAATAAACATGATCTCAAAAAAATTGGACCCTTATTACTCGGTGGCGGAGATAGCCACCCAGGATCTTTTCAGCAAACGTAGACAACAGCCCATGTGGAACACTCCTAGTCGACTAACAACGTGAGTACTTTAATCAACTTGCAGAAAATAAACATATTCTTTAAAAAAATTAGACCCTCATTACTCGGTAGTGGAAATAGCCACCCCGGATCTTTTAACCATACGTAGACAACAGCCCATGTGGAACACTGGTAGTCGACTAACAACGTTAGTACTTTCATCAACTCGTGGAAAATAAACATAATCTCAAAAAAATTGGACCCTTATTACTCGGTGGCGGAGATAGCCACCCCGGATTTTTTCTACATACGTAGACAGCAGCCCATGTGGAACACTCCTGGATAACTAACAACGTTAGTACTTTCATCAACTCGTGGAAAATAAACATATTCTAAAAAAAATTAGACCCTCATGACTCGGTAGCGGAGATAGCCACCCCGGATCTTTTCAGCATATGTAGACAACAGCCCATGTGGAACACTTCTAGTCGACTAACAACGTTAGTACTTTCATCAACTCGTGGAAAATAAACATATTCTTAAAAAAATTACACCCACATTACTCGGTAGTTGAAATAGCCACCCCGGATCTTTTCAGTACACGTAGACAACAGTCCATGTGGAACACTCCTAGTCGACTAACATCGTTAGTACTTTCATCAACTCGTGGAAAATAAACATAATCTCAAAAAAATTGGACCCTTATTACTCGGTGGCGGAGATAGCCACCCAGGATCTTTTCAGCAAACGTAGACAACAGCCCATGTGGAACACTCCTAGTCGACTAACAACGTGAGTACTTTAATCAACTTGCAGAAAATAAACATATTCTTTAAAAAAATTAGACCCTCATTACTCGGTAGTGGAAATAGCCACCCCGGATCTTTTAACCATACGTAGACAACAGCCCATGTGGAACACTGGTAGTCGACTAACAACGTGAGTACTTTCATCAACTCGTGGAAAATAAACATAATCATAAAAAAATAGGACCCTTATTACTCGGTGGCGGAGATAGCCACCCCGGATTTTTTCGGCATACGTAGACAGCAGCCCATGTGGAACACTCCTGGATAACTATCAACGTTAGTACTTTCATCAACTCGTGGAAAATAAACATAATCTAAAAAAAATTAGACCCTCATTACTCGGTAGTGAAAATAGCCACCCCGGATCTTTTCAGTATACGTAGACAACAGCCCATGTGGAACACTCCTAGTCGACTAACAACGTTAGTACTTTCATCAACTCGTGGAAAATAAACATAATCTCAAAAAAATTAGACCCACATTACTCGGTAGTGGAACTAGCCACCCCGGATCTTTTCAGTATACGTAGACAACAGCCCATGTGGAACACTCCTAGCTAACTAACAACGTTAGTACTTTCATCAACTCGTGGAAAATAAACATATTCTAAAAAAAATTTGACCCTCATGACTCGGTAACGGAGATAGCCACCCCGGATCTTTTCAGCAAACGTAGACAACAGCCCATGTGGAACACTTCTAGTCGACTAACAACGTTAGTACTTTCATCAACTCGTGGAAAATAAACATAATCTCAAAAAAATTAGACCCTTATTACTCGGTGGCGGAGATAGCCACCCCGGATCTTTTCAGCATACGTAGACAACATCCCATGTGGAACACTCCTAGTCGACTAACAACGTGAGTACTTTCATCAACTCGTGGAAAATAAACATAATCTCAAAAAAATTAGACCCACATTACTCGGTAGTGGAACTAGCCACCCCGGATTTTTTCAGTATACGTAGACAACAGCCCATGTGGAACACTCCTAGCTAACTAACAACGTTAGTACTTTCATCAACTCTTGGAAAATAAACATATTCTAAAAATAATTAGACCCTCATGACTCGGTAGCGGAGATAGCCACCCCGGATCTTTTCAGCAAACGTAGACAACAGCCCATGTGGAACACTTCTAGTCGACTAACAACGTTAGTACTTTTATCAACTCGTGGAAAATAAACATATTCTTAAAAAAATTACACCCACATTACTCGGTAGTTGAAATAGCCACCCCAGATCTTTTCAGTATACGTAGACAACAGCCCATGTGGAACACTCCTAGTCGACTAACATCGTTAGTACTTTCATCAACTCGTGGAAAATAAACATAATCTCAAAAAAATTGGACCCTTATTACTCGGTGGCGGAGATAGCCACCCCGGATCTTTTACGCATACGTAGACAACAGCCCATGTGAAACACTCCTAGTCGACTAACAACGTGAGTACTTTCATCAACTCGTGGAAAATAAACATATTCTAAAAACAAATTGACCCTCATGACTCGGTAGCGGAGATAGCCACCCCCGATTTTTTCGGCATACGTAGACAGCAGCCCATGTGGAACACTCCTGGATAACTATCAACGTTAGTACTTTCATCAACTCGTGGAAAATAAACATAATCTAAAAAAAATTAGACCCTCATTACTCGGTAGTGGAAATAGCCACCCCGGATCTTTTTAGTATACGTAGACAACAGCCCATGTGGAACACTTCTAGTCGACTAACAATGTTAGTACTTTCATCAACTCGTGGAAAATAAACATGATCTCAAAAAAAATAGACCCTTATTACTCGGTGGCGGAGATAGCCACCCCGGAACTTTTCAGCATACGTAGACAACAGCCCATGTGGAACACTCCTAGTCGACTAACAACGTGAGTACTTTCATCAACTCGTGGAAAATAAACATAATCTCAAAAAAATTAGACCCTTATTACTCGGTAGCGGAGATAGCCACCCCGGATCTTTTCAGTATACGTAGACAACAGCCCATGTGGAACACTTCTAGTCGACTAACAATGTTAGTACTTTCATCAACTCGTGGAAAATAAACATGATCTCAAAAAAAATAGACCCTTATTACTCGGTGGCGGAGATAGCCACCCCGGATCTTTTCAGCAAACGTAGACAACAGCCCATGTGGAACACTTCTAGTCGACTAACAACGTTAGTACTTTCATCAACTCGTGGAAAATAAACATATTCTTAAAAAAATTACACCCACATTACTCGGTAGTTGAAATAGCCACCCCGGATCTTTTCGGTATACGTAGACAACATCCCATGTGGAACACTCGTAGTCGACTAACAACGTTAGTACTTTCATCAACTCGTGGAAAATAAACATAATCTCAAAAAAATTAGACCCTTATTACTCGGTGGCGGAGATAGCCACCCCGGATCTTTTCAGCATACGTAGACAACAGCCCATGTGGAACACTCCTAGTCGACTAACAACGTGAGTACTTTCATCAACTCGTGGAAAATAAACATAATCTCAAAAAAATTAGACCCTTATTACTCGGTAGTGGAACTAGCCACCCCGGATCTTTTCAGTATACGTAGACAACAGCCCATGTGGAACACTCCTAGCTAACTAACAACGTTAGTACTTTCATCAACTCGTGGAAAATAAACATATTCTAAAAAAAATTAGACCCTCATGACTCGGTAGCGGAGATAGCCACCCCGGATCTTTTCAGCAAACGTAGACAGCAGCCCATGTGGAACACTTCTAGTCGACTAACAACGTTAGTACTTTCATCAACTCGTGGAAAATAAACATATTCTTAAAAAAAATACACCCACATTACTCGGTAGTTGAAATAGCCACCCCGGATCTTTTCAGTATACGTAGACAACAGCCCATGTGGAACACTACTAGTCGACTAACATCGTTAGTACTTTCATCAACTCGTGGAAAATAAACATAATCTCAAAAAAATTGGACCCTTATTACTCGGTGGCGGAGATAGCCACCCCGGATCTTTTACGCATACGTAGACAACAGCCCATGTGAAACACTCCTAGTCGACTAACAACGTGAGTACTTTCATCAACTCGTGGAAAATAAACATATTCTAAAAACAAATTGACCCTCATGACTCGGTAGCGGAGATAGCCACCCCCGATTTTTTCGGCATACGTAGACAGCAGCCCATGTGGAACACTCCTGGATAACTATCAACGTTAGTACTTTCATCAACTCGTGGAAAATAAACATAATCTAAAAAAAATTAGACCCTCATTACTCGGTAGTGGAAATAGCCACCCCGGATCTTTTTAGTATACGTAGACAACAGCCCATGTGGAACACTTCTAGTCGACTAACAATGTTAGTACTTTCATCAACTCGTGGAAAATAAACATGATCTCAAAAAAAATAGACCCTTATTACTCGGTGGCGGAGATAGCCACCCCGGAACTTTTCAGCATACGTAGACAACAGCCCATGTGGAACACTCCTAGTCGACTAACAACGTGAGTACTTTCATCAACTCGTGGAAAATAAACATAATCTCAAAAAAATTAGACCCTTATTACTCGGTAGCGGAGATAGCCACCCCGGATCTTTTCAGTATACGTAGACAACAGCCCATGTGGAACACTTCTAGTCGACTAACAATGTTAGTACTTTCATCAACTCGTGGAAAATAAACATGATCTCAAAAAAAATAGACCCTTATTACTCGGTGGCGGAGATAGCCACCCCGGATCTTTTCAGCAAACGTAGACAACAGCCCATGTGGAACACTTCTAGTCGACTAACAACGTTAGTACTTTCATCAACTCGTGGAAAATAAACATATTCTTAAAAAAATTACACCCACATTACTCGGTAGTTGAAATAGCCACCCCGGATCTTTTCGGTATACGTAGACAACATCCCATGTGGAACACTCGTAGTCGACTAACAACGTTAGTACTTTCATCAACTCGTGGAAAATAAACATAATCTCAAAAAAATTAGACCCTTATTACTCGGTGGCGGAGATAGCCACCCCGGATCTTTTCAGCATACGTAGACAACAGCCCATGTGGAACACTCCTAGCTAATTAACAACGTTAGTACTTTCATCAACTCGTGGAAAATAAACATAATCTCAAAAAAATTAGACCCTTATTACTCGGTAGTGGAACTAGCCACCCCGGATCTTTTCAGTATACGTAGACAACAGCCCATGTGGAACACTCCTAGCTAACTAACAACGTTAGTACTTTCATCAACTCGTGGAAAATAAACATATTCTAAAAAAAATTAGACCCTCATGACTCGGTAGCGGAGATAGCCACCCCGGATCTTTTCAGCAAACGTAGACAGCAGCCCATGTGGAACACTTCTAGTCGACTAACAACGTTAGTACTTTCATCAACTCGTGGAAAATAAACATATTCTTAAAAAAAATACACCCACATTACTCGGTAGTTGAAATAGCCACCCCGGATCTTTTCAGTATACGTAGACAACAGCCCATGTGGAACACTACTAGTCGACTAACAACGTGAGAACTTTCATCAACTCGTGGAAAATAAACATAATCTCAAAAAAATTAGACCCACATTACTCGGTAGTGGAACTAGCCACCCCGGATCTTTTCAGTATACGTAGACAACAGCCCATGTAGAACACTCCTAGCTAACTAACAACGTTAGTACTTTCATCAACTCGTGGAAAATAAACATATTCTAAAAAAAATTAGACCCTCATGACTCGGTAGCGGAGATAGCCACCCCGGATCTTTTCAGCAAACGTATACAACAGCCTATGTGGAACACTTCTAGTCAACTAACAACGTTAGTACTTTCATCAACTCGTGGAAAATAAACATATTCTTAAAAAAAATACACCCACATTACTCGGTAGTGGAAATAGCCACCCCGGATCTTTTCAGTATACGTAGACAACAGCCCATGTGGAACACTTCTAGTCGACTAACAATGTTAGTACTTTCATCAACTCGTGGAAAATAAACATGATCTCAAAAAAAATAGACCCTTATTACTCGGTGGCGGAGATAGCCACCCCGGATCTTTTCAGCATACGTAGACAACAGCCCATGTGGAACACTCCTAGTCGACTAACAACGTGAGTACTTTCATCAACTCGTGGAAAATAAACATAATCTCAAAAAAATTGGACCCTTATTACTCGGTGGCGGAGATAGCCACCCCGGATTTTTTCTACATACGTAGACAGCAGCCCATGTGGAACACTCCTGGATAACTAACAACGTTAGTACTTTCATCAACTCGTGGAAAATAAACATATTCTAAAAAAAATTAGACCCTCATGACTCGGTAGCGGAGATAGCCACCCCGGATCTTTTCAGCATATGTAGACAACAGCCCATGTGGAACACTTCTAGTCGACTAACAACGTTAGTACTTTCATCAACTCGTGGAAAATAAACATATTCTTAAAAAAATTACACCCACATTACTCGGTAGTTGAAATAGCCACCCCGGATCTTTTCAGTATACGTAGACAACAGTCCATGTGGAACACTCCTAGTCGACTAACATCGTTAGTACTTTCATCAACTCGTGGAAAATAAACATAATCTCAAAAAAATTGGACCCTTATTACTCGGTGGCGGAGATAGCCACCCAGGATCTTTTCAGCAAACGTAGACAACAGCCCATGTGGAACACTCCTAGTCGACTAACAACGTGAGTACTTTAATCAACTTGCAGAAAATAAACATATTCTTTAAAAAAATTAGACCCTCATTACTCGGTAGTGGAAATAGCCACCCCGGATCTTTTAACCATACGTAGACAACAGCCCATGTGGAACACTGGTAGTCGACTAACAACGTTAGTACTTTCATCAACTCGTGGAAAATAAACATAATCTCAAAAAAATTGGACCCTTATTACTCGGTGGCGGAGATAGCCACCCCGGATTTTTTCTACATACGTAGACAGCAGCCCATGTGGAACACTCCTGGATAACTAACAACGTTAGTACTTTCATCAACTCGTGGAAAATAAACATATTCTAAAAAAAATTAGACCCTCATGACTCGGTAGCGGAGATAGCCACCCCGGATCTTTTCAGCATATGTAGACAACAGCCCATGTGGAACACTTCTAGTCGACTAACAACGTTAGTACTTTCATCAACTCGTGGAAAATAAACATATTCTTAAAAAAATTACACCCACATTACTCGGTAGTTGAAATAGCCACCCCGGATCTTTTCAGTATACGTAGACAACAGTCCATGTGGAACACTCCTAGTCGACTAACATCGTTAGTACTTTCATCAACTCGTGGAAAATAAACATAATCTCAAAAAAATTGGACCCTTATTACTCGGTGGCGGAGATAGCCACCCAGGATCTTTTCAGCAAACGTAGACAACAGCCCATGTGGAACACTTCTAGTCGACTAACAACGTTAGTACTTTTATCAACTCGTGGAAAATAAACATATTCTTAAAAAAATTACACCCACATTACTCGGTAGTTGAAATAGCCACCCCAGATCTTTTCAGTATACGTAGACAACAGCCCATGTGGAACACTCCTAGTCGACTAACATCGTTAGTACTTTCATCAACTCGTGGAAAATAAACATAATCTCAAAAAAATTGGACCCTTATTACTCGGTGGCGGAGATAGCCACCCCGTATCTTTTACGCATACGTAGACAACAGCCCATGTGAAACACTCCTAGTCGACTAACAACGTGAGTACTTTCATCAACTCGTGGAAAATAAACATATTCTAAAAACAAATTGACCCTCATGACTCGGTAGCGGAGATAGCCACCCCCGATTTTTTCGGCATACGTAGACAGCAGCCCATGTGGAACACTCCTGGATAACTATCAACGTTAGTACTTTCATCAACTCGTGGAAAATAAACATAATCTAAAAAAAATTAGACCCTCATTACTCGGTAGTGGAAATAGCCACCCCGGATCTTTTTAGTATACGTAGACAACAGCCCATGTGGAACACTTCTAGTCGACTAACAATGTTAGTACTTTCATCAACTCGTGGAAAATAAACATGATCTCAAAAAAAATAGACCCTTATTACTCGGTGGCGGAGATAGCCACCCCGGAACTTTTCAGCATACGTAGACAACAGCCCATGTGGAACACTCCTAGTCGACTAACAACGTGAGTACTTTCATCAACTCGTGGAAAATAAACATAATCTCAAAAAAATTAGACCCTTATTACTCGGTAGCGGAGATAGCCACCCCGGATCTTTTCAGTATACGTAGACAACAGCCCATGTGGAACACTTCTAGTCGACTAACAATGTTAGTACTTTCATCAACTCGTGGAAAATAAACATGATCTCAAAAAAAATAGACCCTTATTACTCGGTGGCGGAGATAGCCACCCCGGATCTTTTCAGCAAACGTAGACAACAGCCCATGTGGAACACTTCTAGTCGACTAACAACGTTAGTACTTTCATCAACTCGTGGAAAATAAACATATTCTTAAAAAAATTAGACCCTTATTACTCGGTAGTGGAACTAGCCACCCCGGATCTTTTCAGTATACGTAGACAACAGCCCATGTGGAACACTCCTAGCTAACTAACAACGTTAGTACTTTCATCAACTCGTGGAAAATAAACATATTCTAAAAAAAATTAGACCCTCATGACTCGGTAGCGGAGATAGCCACCCCGGATCTTTTCAGCAAACGTAGACAGCAGCCCATGTGGAACACTTCTAGTCGACTAACAACGTTAGTACTTTCATCAACTCGTGGAAAATAAACATATTCTTAAAAAAAATACACCCACATTACTCGGTAGTTGAAATAGCCACCCCGGATCTTTTCAGTATACGTAGACAACAGCCCATGTGGAACACTACTAGTCGACTAACATCGTTAGTACTTTCATCAACTCGTGGAAAATAAACATAATCTCAAAAAAATTGGACCCTTATTACTCGGTGGCGGAGATAGCCACCCCGGATCTTTTACGCATACGTAGACAACAGCCCATGTGAAACACTCCTAGTCGACTAACAACGTGAGTACTTTCATCAACTCGTGGAAAATAAACATATTCTAAAAACAAATTGACCCTCATGACTCGGTAGCGGAGATAGCCACCCCCGATTTTTTCGGCATACGTAGACAGCAGCCCATGTGGAACACTCCTGGATAACTATCAACGTTAGTACTTTCATCAACTCGTGGAAAATAAACATAATCTAAAAAAAATTAGACCCTCATTACTCGGTAGTGGAAATAGCCACCCCGGATCTTTTTAGTATACGTAGACAACAGCCCATGTGGAACACTTCTAGTCGACTAACAATGTTAGTACTTTCATCAACTCGTGGAAAATAAACATGATCTCAAAAAAAATAGACCCTTATTACTCGGTGGCGGAGATAGCCACCCCGGAACTTTTCAGCATACGTAGACAACAGCCCATGTGGAACACTCCTAGTCGACTAACAACGTGAGTACTTTCATCAACTCGTGGAAAATAAACATAATCTCAAAAAAATTAGACCCTTATTACTCGGTAGCGGAGATAGCCACCCCGGATCTTTTCAGTATACGTAGACAACAGCCCATGTGGAACACTTCTAGTCGACTAACAATGTTAGTACTTTCATCAACTCGTGGAAAATAAACATGATCTCAAAAAAAATAGACCCTTATTACTCGGTGGCGGAGATAGCCACCCCGGATCTTTTCAGCAAACGTAGACAACAGCCCATGTGGAACACTTCTAGTCGACTAACAACGTTAGTACTTTCATCAACTCGTGGAAAATAAACATATTCTTAAAAAAATTACACCCACATTACTCGGTAGTTGAAATAGCCACCCCGGATCTTTTCGGTATACGTAGACAACATCCCATGTGGAACACTCGTAGTCGACTAACAACGTTAGTACTTTCATCAACTCGTGGAAAATAAACATAATCTCAAAAAAATTAGACCCTTATTACTCGGTGGCGGAGATAGCCACCCCGGATCTTTTCAGCATACGTAGACAACAGCCCATGTGGAACACTCCTAGTCGACTAACAACGTGAGTACTTTCATCAACTCGTGGAAAATAAACATAATCTCAAAAAAATTAGACCCTTATTACTCGGTAGTGGAACTAGCCACCCCGGATCTTTTCAGTATACGTAGACAACAGCCCATGTGGAACACTCCTAGCTAACTAACAACGTTAGTACTTTCATCAACTCGTGGAAAATAAACATATTCTAAAAAAAATTAGACCCTCATGACTCGGTAGCGGAGATAGCCACCCCGGATCTTTTCAGCAAACGTAGACAGCAGCCCATGTGGAACACTTCTAGTCGACTAACAACGTTAGTACTTTCATCAACTCGTGGAAAATAAACATATTCTTAAAAAAAATACACCCACATTACTCGGTAGTTGAAATAGCCACCCCGGATCTTTTCAGTATACGTAGACAACAGCCCATGTGGAACACTACTAGTCGACTAACAACGTGAGAACTTTCATCAACTCGTGGAAAATAAACATAATCTCAAAAAAATTAGACCCACATTACTCGGTAGTGGAACTAGCCACCCCGGATCTTTTCAGTATACGTAGACAACAGCCCATGTAGAACACTCCTAGCTAACTAACAACGTTAGTACTTTCATCAACTCGTGGAAAATAAACATATTCTAAAAAAAATTAGACCCTCATGACTCGGTAGCGGAGATAGCCACCCCGGATCTTTTCAGCAAACGTATACAACAGCCTATGTGGAACACTTCTAGTCAACTAACAACGTTAGTACTTTCATCAACTCGTGGAAAATAAACATATTCTTAAAAAAAATACACCCACATTACTCGGTAGTGGAAATAGCCACCCCGGATCTTTTCAGTATACGTAGACAACAGCCCATGTGGAACACTTCTAGTCGACTAACAATGTTAGTACTTTCATCAACTCGTGGAAAATAAACATGATCTCAAAAAAAATAGACCCTTATTACTCGGTGGCGGAGATAGCCACCCCGGATCTTTTCAGCATACGTAGACAACAGCCCATGTGGAACACTCCTAGTCGACTAACAACGTGAGTACTTTCATCAACTCGTGGAAAATAAACATAATCTCAAAAAAATTGGACCCTTATTACTCGGTGGCGGAGATAGCCACCCCGGATTTTTTCTACATACGTAGACAGCAGCCCATGTGGAACACTCCTGGATAACTAACAACGTTAGTACTTTCATCAACTCGTGGAAAATAAACATATTCTAAAAAAAATTAGACCCTCATGACTCGGTAGCGGAGATAGCCACCCCGGATCTTTTCAGCATATGTAGACAACAGCCCATGTGGAACACTTCTAGTCGACTAACAACGTTAGTACTTTCATCAACTCGTGGAAAATAAACATATTCTTAAAAAAATTACACCCACATTACTCGGTAGTTGAAATAGCCACCCCGGATCTTTTCAGTATACGTAGACAACAGTCCATGTGGAACACTCCTAGTCGACTAACATCGTTAGTACTTTCATCAACTCGTGGAAAATAAACATAATCTCAAAAAAATTGGACCCTTATTACTCGGTGGCGGAGATAGCCACCCAGGATCTTTTCAGCAAACGTAGACAACAGCCCATGTGGAACACTCCTAGTCGACTAACAACGTGAGTACTTTAATCAACTTGCAGAAAATAAACATATTCTTTAAAAAAATTAGACCCTCATTACTCGGTAGTGGAAATAGCCACCCCGGATCTTTTAACCATACGTAGACAACAGCCCATGTGGAACACTGGTAGTCGACTAACAACGTTAGTACTTTCATCAACTCGTGGAAAATAAACATAATCTCAAAAAAATTGGACCCTTATTACTCGGTGGCGGAGATAGCCACCCCGGATTTTTTCTACATACGTAGACAGCAGCCCATGTGGAACACTCCTGGATAACTAACAACGTTAGTACTTTCATCAACTCGTGGAAAATAAACATATTCTAAAAAAAATTAGACCCTCATGACTCGGTAGCGGAGATAGCCACCCCGGATCTTTTCAGCATATGTAGACAACAGCCCATGTGGAACACTTCTAGTCGACTAACAACGTTAGTACTTTCATCAACTCGTGGAAAATAAACATATTCTTAAAAAAATTACACCCACATTACTCGGTAGTTGAAATAGCCACCCCGGATCTTTTCAGTATACGTAGACAACAGTCCATGTGGAACACTCCTAGTCGACTAACATCGTTAGTACTTTCATCAACTCGTGGAAAATAAACATAATCTCAAAAAAATTGGACCCTTATTACTCGGTGGCGGAGATAGCCACCCAGGATCTTTTCAGCAAACGTAGACAACAGCCCATGTGGAACACTTCTAGTCGACTAACAACGTTAGTACTTTTATCAACTCGTGGAAAATAAACATATTCTTAAAAAAATTACACCCACATTACTCGGTAGTTGAAATAGCCACCCCAGATCTTTTCAGTATACGTAGACAACAGCCCATGTGGAACACTCCTAGTCGACTAACATCGTTAGTACTTTCATCAACTCGTGGAAAATAAACATAATCTCAAAAAAATTGGACCCTTATTACTCGGTGGCGGAGATAGCCACCCCGGATCTTTTACGCATACGTAGACAACAGCCCATGTGAAACACTCCTAGTCGACTAACAACGTGAGTACTTTCATCAACTCGTGGAAAATAAACATATTCTAAAAACAAATTGACCCTCATGACTCGGTAGCGGAGATAGCCACCCCCGATTTTTTCGGCATACGTAGACAGCAGCCCATGTGGAACACTCCTGGATAACTATCAACGTTAGTACTTTCATCAACTCGTGGAAAATAAACATAATCTAAAAAAAATTAGACCCTCATTACTCGGTAGTGGAAATAGCCACCCCGGATCTTTTTAGTATACGTAGACAACAGCCCATGTGGAACACTTCTAGTCGACTAACAATGTTAGTACTTTCATCAACTCGTGGAAAATAAACATGATCTCAAAAAAAATAGACCCTTATTACTCGGTGGCGGAGATAGCCACCCCGGAACTTTTCAGCATACGTAGACAACAGCCCATGTGGAACACTCCTAGTCGACTAACAACGTGAGTACTTTCATCAACTCGTGGAAAATAAACATAATCTCAAAAAAATTAGACCCTTATTACTCGGTAGCGGAGATAGCCACCCCGGATCTTTTCAGTATACGTAGACAACAGCCCATGTGGAACACTTCTAGTCGACTAACAATGTTAGTACTTTCATCAACTCGTGGAAAATAAACATGATCTCAAAAAAAATAGACCCTTATTACTCGGTGGCGGAGATAGCCACCCCGGATCTTTTCAGCAAACGTAGACAACAGCCCATGTGGAACACTTCTAGTCGACTAACAACGTTAGTACTTTCATCAACTCGTGGAAAATAAACATATTCTTAAAAAAATTACACCCACATTACTCGGTAGTTGAAATAGCCACCCCGGATCTTTTCGGTATACGTAGACAACATCCCATGTGGAACACTCGTAGTCGACTAACAACGTTAGTACTTTCATCAACTCGTGGAAAATAAACATAATCTCAAAAAAATTAGACCCTTATTACTCGGTGGCGGAGATAGCCACCCCGGATCTTTTCAGCATACGTAGACAACAGCCCATGTGGAACACTCCTAGTCGACTAACAACGTGAGTACTTTCATCAACTCGTGGAAAATAAACATAATCTCAAAAAAATTAGACCCTTATTACTCGGTAGTGGAACTAGCCACCTCGGATCTTTTCAGTATACGTAGACAACAGCCCATGTGGAACACTCCTAGCTAACTAACAACGTTAGTACTTTCATCAACTCGTGGAAAATAAACATATTCTAAAAAAAATTAGACCCTCATGACTCGGTAGCGGAGATAGCCACCCCGGATCTTTTCAGCAAACGTAGACAGCAGCCCATGTGGAACACTTCTAGTCGACTAACAACGTTAGTACTTTCATCAACTCGTGGAAAATAAACATATTCTTAAAAAAAATACACCCACATTACTCGGTAGTTGAAATAGCCACCCCGGATCTTTTCAGTATACGTAGACAACAGCCCATGTGGAACACTCCTAGTCGACTAACAACGTGAGAACTTTCATCAACTCGTGGAAAATAAACATAATCTCAAAAAAATTAGACCCACATTACTCGGTAGTGGAACTAGCCACCCCGGATCTTTTCAGTATACGTAGACAACAGCCCATGTAGAACACTCCTAGCTAATTAACAACGTTAGTACTTTCATCAACTCGTGGAAAATAAACATGATCTCAAAAAAATTGGACCCTTATTACTCGGTGGCGGAGATAGCCACCCAGGATCTTTTCAGCAAACGTAGACAACAGCCCATGTGGAACACTCCTAGTCGACTAACAACGTGAGTACTTTAATCAACTTGCAGAAAATAAACATATTCTTTAAAAAAATTAGACCCTCATTACTCGGTAGTGGAAATAGCCACCCCGGATCTTTTAACCATACGTAGACAACAGCCCATGTGGAACACTGGTAGTCGACTAACAACGTTAGTACTTTCATCAACTCGTGGAAAATAAACATAATCTCAAAAAAATTGGACCCTTATTACTCGGTGGCGGAGATAGCCACCCCGGATTTTTTCTACATACGTAGACAGCAGCCCATGTGGAACACTCCTGGATAACTAACAACGTTAGTACTTTCATCAACTCGTGGAAAATAAACATATTCTAAAAAAAATTAGACCCTCATGACTCGGTAGCGGAGATAGCCACCCCGGATCTTTTCAGCATATGTAGACAACAGCCCATGTGGAACACTTCTAGTCGACTAACAACGTTAGTACTTTCATCAACTCGTGGAAAATAAACATATTCTTAAAAAAATTACACCCACATTACTCGGTAGTTGAAATAGCCACCCCGGATCTTTTCAGTACACGTAGACAACAGTCCATGTGGAACACTCCTAGTCGACTAACATCGTTAGTACTTTCATCAACTCGTGGAAAATAAACATAATCTCAAAAAAATTGGACCCTTATTACTCGGTGGCGGAGATAGCCACCCAGGATCTTTTCAGCAAACGTAGACAACAGCCCATGTGGAACACTCCTAGTCGACTAACAACGTGAGTACTTTAATCAACTTGCAGAAAATAAACATATTCTTTAAAAAAATTAGACCCTCATTACTCGGTAGTGGAAATAGCCACCCCGGATCTTTTAACCATACGTAGACAACAGCCCATGTGGAACACTGGTAGTCGACTAACAACGTGAGTACTTTCATCAACTCGTGGAAAATAAACATAATCATAAAAAAATAGGACCCTTATTACTCGGTGGCGGAGATAGCCACCCCGGATTTTTTCGGCATACGTAGACAGCAGCCCATGTGGAACACTCCTGGATAACTATCAACGTTAGTACTTTCATCAACTCGTGGAAAATAAACATAATCTAAAAAAAATTAGACCCTCATTACTCGGTAGTGAAAATAGCCACCCCGGATCTTTTCAGTATACGTAGACAACAGCCCATGTGGAACACTCCTAGTCGACTAACAACGTTAGTACTTTCATCAACTCGTGGAAAATAAACATAATCTCAAAAAAATTAGACCCACATTACTCGGTAGTGGAACTAGCCACCCCGGATCTTTTCAGTATACGTAGACAACAGCCCATGTGGAACACTCCTAGCTAACTAACAACGTTAGTACTTTCATCAACTCGTGGAAAATAAACATATTCTAAAAAAAATTTGACCCTCATGACTCGGTAACGGAGATAGCCACCCCGGATCTTTTCAGCAAACGTAGACAACAGCCCATGTGGAACACTTCTAGTCGACTAACAACGTTAGTACTTTCATCAACTCGTGGAAAATAAACATAATCTCAAAAAAATTAGACCCTTATTACTCGGTGGCGGAGATAGCCACCCCGGATCTTTTCAGCATACGTAGACAACATCCCATGTGGAACACTCCTAGTCGACTAACAACGTGAGTACTTTCATCAACTCGTGGAAAATAAACATAATCTCAAAAAAATTAGACCCACATTACTCGGTAGTGGAACTAGCCACCCCGGATTTTTTCAGTATACGTAGACAACAGCCCATGTGGAACACTCCTAGCTAACTAACAACGTTAGTACTTTCATCAACTCTTGGAAAATAAACATATTCTAAAAATAATTAGACCCTCATGACTCGGTAGCGGAGATAGCCACCCCGGATCTTTTCAGCAAACGTAGACAACAGCCCATGTGGAACACTTCTAGTCGACTAACAACGTTAGTACTTTTATCAACTCGTGGAAAATAAACATATTCTTAAAAAAATTACACCCACATTACTCGGTAGTTGAAATAGCCACCCCAGATCTTTTCAGTATACGTAGACAACAGCCCATGTGGAACACTCCTAGTCGACTAACATCGTTAGTACTTTCATCAACTCGTGGAAAATAAACATAATCTCAAAAAAATTGGACCCTTATTACTCGGTGGCGGAGATAGCCACCCCGGATCTTTTACGCATACGTAGACAACAGCCCATGTGAAACACTCCTAGTCGACTAACAACGTGAGTACTTTCATCAACTCGTGGAAAATAAACATATTCTAAAAACAAATTGACCCTCATGACTCGGTAGCGGAGATAGCCACCCCCGATTTTTTCGGCATACGTAGACAGCAGCCCATGTGGAACACTCCTGGATAACTATCAACGTTAGTACTTTCATCAACTCGTGGAAAATAAACATAATCTAAAAAAAATTAGACCCTCATTACTCGGTAGTGGAAATAGCCACCCCGGATCTTTTTAGTATACGTAGACAACAGCCCATGTGGAACACTTCTAGTCGACTAACAATGTTAGTACTTTCATCAACTCGTGGAAAATAAACATGATCTCAAAAAAAATAGACCCTTATTACTCGGTGGCGGAGATAGCCACCCCGGAACTTTTCAGCATACGTAGACAACAGCCCATGTGGAACACTCCTAGTCGACTAACAACGTGAGTACTTTCATCAACTCGTGGAAAATAAACATAATCTCAAAAAAATTAGACCCTTATTACTCGGTAGCGGAGATAGCCACCCCGGATCTTTTCAGTATACGTAGACAACAGCCCATGTGGAACACTTCTAGTCGACTAACAATGTTAGTACTTTCATCAACTCGTGGAAAATAAACATGATCTCAAAAAAAATAGACCCTTATTACTCGGTGGCGGAGATAGCCACCCCGGATCTTTTCAGCAAACGTAGACAACAGCCCATGTGGAACACTTCTAGTCGACTAACAACGTTAGTACTTTCATCAACTCGTGGAAAATAAACATATTCTTAAAAAAATTACACCCACATTACTCGGTAGTTGAAATAGCCACCCCGGATCTTTTCGGTATACGTAGACAACATCCCATGTGGAACACTCGTAGTCGACTAACAACGTTAGTACTTTCATCAACTCGTGGAAAATAAACATAATCTCAAAAAAATTAGACCCTTATTACTCGGTGGCGGAGATAGCCACCCCGGATCTTTTCAGCATACGTAGACAACAGCCCATGTGGAACACTCCTAGTCGACTAACAACGTGAGTACTTTCATCAACTCGTGGAAAATAAACATAATCTCAAAAAAATTAGACCCTTATTACTCGGTAGTGGAACTAGCCACCCCGGATCTTTTCAGTATACGTAGACAACAGCCCATGTGGAACACTCCTAGCTAACTAACAACGTTAGTACTTTCATCAACTCGTGGAAAATAAACATATTCTAAAAAAAATTAGACCCTCATGACTCGGTAGCGGAGATAGCCACCCCGGATCTTTTCAGCAAACGTAGACAGCAGCCCATGTGGAACACTTCTAGTCGACTAACAACGTTAGTACTTTCATCAACTCGTGGAAAATAAACATATTCTTAAAAAAAATACACCCACATTACTCGGTAGTTGAAATAGCCACCCCGGATCTTTTCAGTATACGTAGACAACAGCCCATGTGGAACACTACTAGTCGACTAACATCGTTAGTACTTTCATCAACTCGTGGAAAATAAACATAATCTCAAAAAAATTGGACCCTTATTACTCGGTGGCGGAGATAGCCACCCCGGATCTTTTACGCATACGTAGACAACAGCCCATGTGAAACACTCCTAGTCGACTAACAACGTGAGTACTTTCATCAACTCGTGGAAAATAAACATATTCTAAAAACAAATTGACCCTCATGACTCGGTAGCGGAGATAGCCACCCCCGATTTTTTCGGCATACGTAGACAGCAGCCCATGTGGAACACTCCTGGATAACTATCAACGTTAGTACTTTCATCAACTCGTGGAAAATAAACATAATCTAAAAAAAATTAGACCCTCATTACTCGGTAGTGGAAATAGCCACCCCGGATCTTTTTAGTATACGTAGACAACAGCCCATGTGGAACACTTCTAGTCGACTAACAATGTTAGTACTTTCATCAACTCGTGGAAAATAAACATGATCTCAAAAAAAATAGACCCTTATTACTCGGTGGCGGAGATAGCCACCCCGGAACTTTTCAGCATACGTAGACAACAGCCCATGTGGAACACTCCTAGTCGACTAACAACGTGAGTACTTTCATCAACTCGTGGAAAATAAACATAATCTCAAAAAAATTAGACCCTTATTACTCGGTAGCGGAGATAGCCACCCCGGATCTTTTCAGTATACGTAGACAACAGCCCATGTGGAACACTTCTAGTCGACTAACAATGTTAGTACTTTCATCAACTCGTGGAAAATAAACATGATCTCAAAAAAAATAGACCCTTATTACTCGGTGGCGGAGATAGCCACCCCGGATCTTTTCAGCAAACGTAGACAACAGCCCATGTGGAACACTTCTAGTCGACTAACAACGTTAGTACTTTCATCAACTCGTGGAAAATAAACATATTCTTAAAAAAATTACACCCACATTACTCGGTAGTTGAAATAGCCACCCCGGATCTTTTCGGTATACGTAGACAACATCCCATGTGGAACACTCGTAGTCGACTAACAACGTTAGTACTTTCATCAACTCGTGGAAAATAAACATAATCTCAAAAAAATTAGACCCTTATTACTCGGTGGCGGAGATAGCCACCCCGGATCTTTTCAGCATACGTAGACAACAGCCCATGTGGAACACTCCTAGTCGACTAACAACGTGAGTACTTTCATCAACTCGTGGAAAATAAACATAATCTCAAAAAAATTAGACCCTTATTACTCGGTAGTGGAACTAGCCACCCCGGATCTTTTCAGTATACGTAGACAACAGCCCATGTGGAACACTCCTAGCTAACTAACAACGTTAGTACTTTCATCAACTCGTGGAAAATAAACATATTCTAAAAAAAATTAGACCCTCATGACTCGGTAGCGGAGATAGCCACCCCGGATCTTTTCAGCAAACGTAGACAGCAGCCCATGTGGAACACTTCTAGTCGACTAACAACGTTAGTACTTTCATCAACTCGTGGAAAATAAACATATTCTTAAAAAAAATACACCCACATTACTCGGTAGTTGAAATAGCCACCCCGGATCTTTTCAGTATACGTAGACAACAGCCCATGTGGAACACTACTAGTCGACTAACAACGTGAGAACTTTCATCAACTCGTGGAAAATAAACATAATCTCAAAAAAATTAGACCCACATTACTCGGTAGTGGAACTAGCCACCCCGGATCTTTTCAGTATACGTAGACAACAGCCCATGTAGAACACTCCTAGCTAACTAACAACGTTAGTACTTTCATCAACTCGTGGAAAATAAACATATTCTAAAAAAAATTAGACCCTCATGACTCGGTAGCGGAGATAGCCACCCCGGATCTTTTCAGCAAACGTATACAACAGCCTATGTGGAACACTTCTAGTCAACTAACAACGTTAGTACTTTCATCAACTCGTGGAAAATAAACATATTCTTAAAAAAAATACACCCACATTACTCGGTAGTGGAAATAGCCACCCCGGATCTTTTCAGTATACGTAGACAACAGCCCATGTGGAACACTTCTAGTCGACTAACAATGTTAGTACTTTCATCAACTCGTGGAAAATAAACATGATCTCAAAAAAAATAGACCCTTATTACTCGGTGGCGGAGATAGCCACCCCGGATCTTTTCAGCATACGTAGACAACAGCCCATGTGGAACACTCCTAGTCGACTAACAACGTGAGTACTTTCATCAACTCGTGGAAAATAAACATAATCTCAAAAAAATTGGACCCTTATTACTCGGTGGCGGAGATAGCCACCCCGGATTTTTTCTACATACGTAGACAGCAGCCCATGTGGAACACTCCTGGATAACTAACAACGTTAGTACTTTCATCAACTCGTGGAAAATAAACATATTCTAAAAAAAATTAGACCCTCATGACTCGGTAGCGGAGATAGCCACCCCGGATCTTTTCAGCATATGTAGACAACAGCCCATGTGGAACACTTCTAGTCGACTAACAACGTTAGTACTTTCATCAACTCGTGGAAAATAAACATATTCTTAAAAAAATTACACCCACATTACTCGGTAGTTGAAATAGCCACCCCGGATCTTTTCAGTATACGTAGACAACAGTCCATGTGGAACACTCCTAGTCGACTAACATCGTTAGTACTTTCATCAACTCGTGGAAAATAAACATAATCTCAAAAAAATTGGACCCTTATTACTCGGTGGCGGAGATAGCCACCCAGGATCTTTTCAGCAAACGTAGACAACAGCCCATGTGGAACACTCCTAGTCGACTAACAACGTGAGTACTTTAATCAACTTGCAGAAAATAAACATATTCTTTAAAAAAATTAGACCCTCATTACTCGGTAGTGGAAATAGCCACCCCGGATCTTTTAACCATACGTAGACAACAGCCCATGTGGAACACTGGTAGTCGACTAACAACGTTAGTACTTTCATCAACTCGTGGAAAATAAACATAATCTCAAAAAAATTGGACCCTTATTACTCGGTGGCGGAGATAGCCACCCCGGATTTTTTCTACATACGTAGACAGCAGCCCATGTGGAACACTCCTGGATAACTAACAACGTTAGTACTTTCATCAACTCGTGGAAAATAAACATATTCTAAAAAAAATTAGACCCTCATGACTCGGTAGCGGAGATAGCCACCCCGGATCTTTTCAGCATATGTAGACAACAGCCCATGTGGAACACTTCTAGTCGACTAACAACGTTAGTACTTTCATCAACTCGTGGAAAATAAACATATTCTTAAAAAAATTACACCCACATTACTCGGTAGTTGAAATAGCCACCCCGGATCTTTTCAGTATACGTAGACAACAGTCCATGTGGAACACTCCTAGTCGACTAACATCGTTAGTACTTTCATCAACTCGTGGAAAATAAACATAATCTCAAAAAAATTGGACCCTTATTACTCGGTGGCGGAGATAGCCACCCAGGATCTTTTCAGCAAACGTAGACAACAGCCCATGTGGAACACTTCTAGTCGACTAACAACGTTAGTACTTTTATCAACTCGTGGAAAATAAACATATTCTTAAAAAAATTACACCCACATTACTCGGTAGTTGAAATAGCCACCCCAGATCTTTTCAGTATACGTAGACAACAGCCCATGTGGAACACTCCTAGTCGACTAACATCGTTAGTACTTTCATCAACTCGTGGAAAATAAACATAATCTCAAAAAAATTGGACCCTTATTACTCGGTGGCGGAGATAGCCACCCCGGATCTTTTACGCATACGTAGACAACAGCCCATGTGAAACACTCCTAGTCGACTAACAACGTGAGTACTTTCATCAACTCGTGGAAAATAAACATATTCTAAAAACAAATTGACCCTCATGACTCGGTAGCGGAGATAGCCACCCCCGATTTTTTCGGCATACGTAGACAGCAGCCCATGTGGAACACTCCTGGATAACTATCAACGTTAGTACTTTCATCAACTCGTGGAAAATAAACATAATCTAAAAAAAATTAGACCCTCATTACTCGGTAGTGGAAATAGCCACCCCGGATCTTTTTAGTATACGTAGACAACAGCCCATGTGGAACACTTCTAGTCGACTAACAATGTTAGTACTTTCATCAACTCGTGGAAAATAAACATGATCTCAAAAAAAATAGACCCTTATTACTCGGTGGCGGAGATAGCCACCCCGGAACTTTTCAGCATACGTAGACAACAGCCCATGTGGAACACTCCTAGTCGACTAACAACGTGAGTACTTTCATCAACTCGTGGAAAATAAACATAATCTCAAAAAAATTAGACCCTTATTACTCGGTAGCGGAGATAGCCACCCCGGATCTTTTCAGTATACGTAGACAACAGCCCATGTGGAACACTTCTAGTCGACTAACAATGTTAGTACTTTCATCAACTCGTGGAAAATAAACATGATCTCAAAAAAAATAGACCCTTATTACTCGGTGGCGGAGATAGCCACCCCGGATCTTTTCAGCAAACGTAGACAACAGCCCATGTGGAACACTTCTAGTCGACTAACAACGTTAGTACTTTCATCAACTCGTGGAAAATAAACATATTCTTAAAAAAATTACACCCACATTACTCGGTAGTTGAAATAGCCACCCCGGATCTTTTCGGTATACGTAGACAACATCCCATGTGGAACACTCGTAGTCGACTAACAACGTTAGTACTTTCATCAACTCGTGGAAAATAAACATAATCTCAAAAAAATTAGACCCTTATTACTCGGTGGCGGAGATAGCCACCCCGGATCTTTTCAGCATACGTAGACAACAGCCCATGTGGAACACTCCTAGTCGACTAACAACGTGAGTACTTTCATCAACTCGTGGAAAATAAACATAATCTCAAAAAAATTAGACCCTTATTACTCGGTAGTGGAACTAGCCACCTCGGATCTTTTCAGTATACGTAGACAACAGCCCATGTGGAACACTCCTAGCTAACTAACAACGTTAGTACTTTCATCAACTCGTGGAAAATAAACATATTCTAAAAAAAATTAGACCCTCATGACTCGGTAGCGGAGATAGCCACCCCGGATCTTTTCAGCAAACGTAGACAGCAGCCCATGTGGAACACTTCTAGTCGACTAACAACGTTAGTACTTTCATCAACTCGTGGAAAATAAACATATTCTTAAAAAAAATACACCCACATTACTCGGTAGTTGAAATAGCCACCCCGGATCTTTTCAGTATACGTAGACAACAGCCCATGTGGAACACTCCTAGTCGACTAACAACGTGAGAACTTTCATCAACTCGTGGAAAATAAACATAATCTCAAAAAAATTAGACCCACATTACTCGGTAGTGGAACTAGCCACCCCGGATCTTTTCAGTATACGTAGACAACAGCCCATGTAGAACACTCCTAGCTAACTAACAACGTTAGTACTTTCATCAACTCGTGGAAAATAAACATGATCTCAAAAAAATTGGACCCTTATTACTCGGTGGCGGAGATAGCCACCCAGGATCTTTTCAGCAAACGTAGACAACAGCCCATGTGGAACACTCCTAGTCGACTAACAACGTGAGTACTTTAATCAACTTGCAGAAAATAAACATATTCTTTAAAAAAATTAGACCCTCATTACTCGGTAGTGGAAATAGCCACCCCGG
Source organism: Hofmannophila pseudospretella (assembly GCA_947369225.1). NCBI lineage: Eukaryota > Metazoa > Arthropoda > Insecta > Lepidoptera > Oecophoridae > Hofmannophila > Hofmannophila pseudospretella. The sequence continues at coordinate 12,967,123 of OX376316.1, forward strand.
ATCTTTTAACCATACGTAGACAACAGCCCATGTGGAACACTGGTAGTCGACTAACAACGTTAGTACTTTCATCAACTCGTGGAAAATAAACATAATCTCAAAAAAATTGGACCCTTATTACTCGGTGGCGGAGATAGCCACCCCGGATTTTTTCTACATACGTAGACAGCAGCCCATGTGGAACACTCCTGGATAACTAACAACGTTAGTACTTTCATCAACTCGTGGAAAATAAACATATTCTAAAAAAAATTAGACCCTCATGACTCGGTAGCGGAGATAGCCACCCCGGATCTTTTCAGCATATGTAGACAACAGCCCATGTGGAACACTTCTAGTCGACTAACAACGTTAGTACTTTCATCAACTCGTGGAAAATAAACATATTCTTAAAAAAATTACACCCACATTACTCGGTAGTTGAAATAGCCACCCCGGATCTTTTCAGTACACGTAGACAACAGTCCATGTGGAACACTCCTAGTCGACTAACATCGTTAGTACTTTCATCAACTCGTGGAAAATAAACATAATCTCAAAAAAATTGGACCCTTATTACTCGGTGGCGGAGATAGCCACCCAGGATCTTTTCAGCAAACGTAGACAACAGCCCATGTGGAACACTCCTAGTCGACTAACAACGTGAGTACTTTAATCAACTTGCAGAAAATAAACATATTCTTTAAAAAAATTAGACCCTCATTACTCGGTAGTGGAAATAGCCACCCCGGATCTTTTAACCATACGTAGACAACAGCCCATGTGGAACACTGGTAGTCGACTAACAACGTGAGTACTTTCATCAACTCGTGGAAAATAAACATAATCATAAAAAAATAGGACCCTTATTACTCGGTGGCGGAGATAGCCACCCCGGATTTTTTCGGCATACGTAGACAGCAGCCCATGTGGAACACTCCTGGATAACTATCAACGTTAGTACTTTCATCAACTCGTGGAAAATAAACATAATCTAAAAAAAATTAGACCCTCATTACTCGGTAGTGAAAATAGCCACCCCGGATCTTTTCAGTATACGTAGACAACAGCCCATGTGGAACACTCCTAGTCGACTAACAACGTTAGTACTTTCATCAACTCGTGGAAAATAAACATAATCTCAAAAAAATTAGACCCTTATTACGCGGTGGCGGAGATAGCCACCTCGGATCTTTTCAGCATATGTAGACAACAGCCCATGTGGAACACTCCTAGTCGACTAACAACGTGAGTACTTTCATCAACTCGTGGAAAATAACCATAATCTCAAAAAAAATTAGACCCTTATTACTCGGTGGCGGAGATAGCCACCCCGGATCTTTTCAGCATACGTAGACAACAGCCCATGTGGAACACTCCTAGTCGACTAACAACGTGAGTACTTTCATCAACTCGTGGAAAATAAACATAATCTTAAAAAAGTTGGACCGTTATTACTCGGTGGCGGAGATAGCCACCCCGGACCTTTTAGGCATACGTAGACAACAGCCCATGTGGAACACTCCTAGTCGACTAACAACGCGAGTACTTTCATCAACTCGTGGAAAATAATCATATTCTAAAAAAAAATAGACCCTCATGACTCGGTAGCGGAGATAGCAACCCCGGATTTTTTCGGCATACGTAGACAGCAGCCCATGTGGAACACTCCTAGATAACTAACAACGTTAGTACTTTCATCAACTCGTGGAAAATAAACATATTCTAAAAAAAAATAGACCCTTATTACTCGGTAGCGGAGATAGCCACCCCGGATATTTCAGCATATGTAGACAACAGCCCATGTGGAACACTCCTAGTCGACTAACAACGTTAGTACTTTCATCAACTCGTGGAAAATAAACATAATCTCAAAAATAAATTACCCTTATTACTCGGTAGCGGTGATAGCAACCCCGGGTCTTTTCAGCAAACGTAGACAACGGCCCATGTGGAACACTCCTAGTCGACTAACAACGTTAGTACTTTCATCAACTCGTCGAAAATAAACATATTCTAAAAAAAATTAGACCCTCATTACTCGGTAGTGGAAATAGCCACCCCGGATCTTTTCAGTATACGTAGACAACAGCCCATGTGGAACACTCATAGTCGACTATCAACGTGAGTACTTTCATCAATTTTTTTTTAGAAAATAAATTTCTATATATACATTTCCACGAGTTGATGAATACTCACGTTGTTAGTCGACTAGTAGTTTTCCACAAGGGTTGTTGTCTACGTATGCTGAAAAGAGCCGGGGTGGCTATCTCCGCCACCGAGTAATAAGGGTCTAATTTTTTTAGAATATGTTTATTTTCCACTAGTTGATGAAAGTACTAACGTTGTTAGTCGACTGAGAGTGTTCCACATGGGCTGTTGTCTACGTATACTAAAAAGATCCGGGGTGGCTATTTCCACTACCGAGTAATGAGGGTAATTTTTTTGTAAAGAATATGTTTATTTTCTACAAGTTGATTAAAGTACTCACGTTGTTAGTCGACTAGGAGTGTTCCACATGGGCTGTTGTCTACGTATACTGAAAAGATCCGGGGTGGCTAGTTCCACTACCGAGTAATGTGGGTCTAATTTTTTTTGAGATTATGTTTATTTTCCACGAGTTGATGAAAGTACTCACGTTGTTAGTCGACTAGGAGTGTTCCACATGGGCTGTTGTCTACGTATACTGAAAAGATCCGGGGTGGCTATTTCAACTACCGAGTAATGTGGGTGTATTTTTTTTAAGAATATGTTTATTTTCCACGAGTTGATGAAAGTACTCACGTTGTTAGTCGACTAGAAGTGTTCCACATGGGCTGTTGTCTACGTATGCTGAAAAGATCCGGGGTGGCTATCTCCGCCACCGAGTAATAAGGGTCTAATTTTTTTTAGAATATGTTTATTTTTCACGAGTTGATGAAAGTACTAACGTTGTTAGTTAGCTAGGAGTGTTCCACATGGGCTGTTGTCTACGTATACTGAAAAGATCCGGGGTGGCTAGTTCCACTACCGAGTAAGGTGGGTCTAATTTTTTTGAGATTATGTTTATTTTCCACGAGTTGATGAAAGTACTCACGTTGTTAGTCGACTAGGGGTGTTCCACATGGGCTGTTGTCTACGTATACTGAAAAGATCCGGGATGGCTATTTCAACTACCGAGTAATGTAGGTCTATTTTTTTTTAGAATATGATTATTTTCCACGAGTTGATGAAAGAACTCACGTTGTTAGTCGACTAGGAGTGTTCCACATGGGCTGTTGTCTACGTTTGCTGAAAAGATCCGGGGTGGCTATCTCCGCTACTGAGTAATAAGGGTAATTTTTTTGAGATTATGTTTATTTTCCACGAGTTGATGAAAGTACTAACGTTGTTAGTCGACTAGGAGTGTTCCACATGGGCTGTTGTTTATGTATGTTGAAAAGATCCGGGGCGGCTATCTCCGCTACCGAGTAATAAGGGTAACTTTTTTTTGAGATTATGTTTATTTTCCACGAGTTGATGAAAGTACTAACGTTGTTAGTCGACTAGGAGTGTTCCACATGGGCTGTTGTCTACATATGCTGAAATATCCGGGGTGGCTATCTCCGCTACCGAGTAATAAGGGTCTATTTTTTTTTAGAATATGTTAATTTTCCACGAGTTGATGAAAGTACTAACGTTGTTAGTCGACTAGGAGTGTTCCACATGGGCTGTTGTCTACGTATGCTTAAAAGATCCGGGGTGGCTAATTCCACTACCGAGTAATGAGGGTCTAATTTTTTTTAGATTATGTTTATTTTCCACGAGTTGATGAAAGTACTAACGTTGATAGTTATCCAGGAGTGTTCCACATGGGCTGCTGTCTACGTATGCCGAAAAAATCCGGGGTGGCTATCTCCGCTACCGAGTCATGAGGGTCTATTTTTTTTTAGAATATGATTATTTTCCACGAGTTGATGAAAGTATTCACGTTGTTAGTCGACTAGGAGTGTTCCACATGGGCTGTTGTCCACGTATGCCTAAAAGATCCGGGGTGGCTATCTCCGCCACCGAGTAATAAGGGTCCAATTTTTTTGAGATTATGTTTATTTTCCACGAGTTGATGAAAGTACTAACGATGTTAGTCGACTAGGAGTGTTCCACATGGGCTGTTGTCAACGTATACTGAAAAGATCCGGGGTGGCTATCTCCGCTACCGAGTCATGAGGGTATAATTTTTTTTTAGAATATGTTTATTTTCCACGAGTTGATGAAAGTACTAACGTTGTTAGTTAGCTAGAAGTGTTCCACATGGGCTGTTGTCTACGTATGCTGAAAAGAGCCGGGGTGGCTATCTCCGCCACCGAGTAATAACGGTCTAATTTTTTTAGAATATGTTTATTTTCCACTAGTTGATGAAAGTACTAACGTTGTTAGTCGACTAAGAGTGTTCCACATGGGATGTTGTCTACGTATGCTGAAAAGATCCGGGGTGGTTATCTCCGCCACCGAGTAATAAGGGTCTAATTTTTTTGAGATTATGTTTATTTTCCACGAGTTGATGAAAGTACTAACGTTGTTAGTCGACTAGAAGTGTTCCACATGGGCTGTTGTCTACGTTTGCTGAAAAGATCCGGGGTGGCTATCTCCGCTACCGAGTCATGAGGGTCTAATTTTTTTTAGAATATGTTTATTTTCCACGAGTTGATGAAAGTACTAACGTTGTTAGTTAGCTAGGAGTGTTCCACATGGGCTGTTGTCTACGTATACTGAAAATATCCGGGGTGGCTAGTTCCACTACCGAGTAATGTGGGTCTAATTTTTTTGAGATTATGTTTATTTTCCACGAGTTGATGAAAGTACTCACGTTGTTAGTCGACTAGGAGTGTTCCACATGGGATGTTGTCTACGTATGCTGAAAAGATCCGGGGTGGCTATCTCCGCCACCGAGTAATAAGGGTCTAATTTTTTTAGAATATGTTTATTTTCCACTAGTTGATGAAAGTACTAACGTTGTTAGTCGACTAAGAGTGTTCCACATGGGATGTTGTCTACGTATGCTGAAAAGATCCGGGGTGGTTATCTCCGCCACCGAGTAATAAGGGTCTATTTTTTTGAGATTATGTTTATTTTCCACGAGTTGATGAAAGTACTAACGTTGTTAGTCGACTAGAAGTGTTCCACATGGGCTGTTGTCTACGTTTGCTGAAAAGATCCGGGGTGGCTATCTCCGCTACCGAGTCATGAGGGTCTAATTTTTTTTAGAATATGTTTATTTTCCACGAGTTGATGAAAGTACTAACGTTGTTAGTTAGCTAGGAGTGTTCCACATGGGCTGTTGTCTACGTATACTGAAAATATCCGGGGTGGCTAGTTCCACTACCGAGTAATGTGGGTCTAATTTTTTTGAGATTATGTTTATTTTCCACGAGTTGATGAAAGTACTCACGTTGTTAGTCGACTAGGAGTGTTCCACATGGGATGTTGTCTACGTATGCTGAAAAGATCCGGGGTGGCTATCTCCGCCACCGAGTAATAAGGGTCCAATTTTTTTGAGATTATGTTTATTTTCCACGAGTTGATGAAAGTACTAACGATGTTAGTCGACTAGGTGTGTTCCACATGGGCTGTTGTCTACGTATACTGAAAAGATCCGGGGTGGCTATTTCAACTACCGAGTAATGTGGGTGTAATTTTTTTAAGAATATGTTTATTTTCCACGAGTTGATGAAAGTACTAACGTTGTTAGTCGACTAGAAGTGTTCCACATGGGCTGTTGTCTACGTTTGCTGAAAAGATCCGGGGTGGCTATCTCCGCTACCGAGTCATGAGGATCTAATTTTTTTTTGAATATGTTTAGTTTCCACGAGTTGATGAAAGTACTAACGTTGTTAGTTAGCTAGGAGTGTTCCACATGGGCTGTTGTCTACGTATACTGAAAAAGTCCAGGGTGGCTAGTTCCACTACCGAGTAATGTGGGTCTAATTTTTTTGAGATTATGTTTATTTTCCACGAGTTGATGAAAGTACTCACGTTGTTAGTTGACTAGGAGTGTTCCACATGGGATGTTGTCTACGTATGCTGAAAAGATCCGGGGTGGCTATCTCCGCCACCGAGTAATAAGGGTCTAATTTTTTTGAGATTATGTTTATTTTCCACGAGTTGATGAAAGTACTAACGTTGTTAGTCGACTAGAAGTGTTCCACATGGGCTGTTGTCTACGTTTGCTGAAAAGATCCGGGGTGGCTATCTCCGCTACCGAGTCATGAGGGTCTAATTTTTTTAGAATATGTTTATTTTCCACGAGTTGATGAAAGTACTAACGTTGTTAGTTAGCTAGGAGTGTTCCACATGGGCTGTTGTCTACGTATACTGAAAAGATCCGGGGTGGCTAGTTCCACTACCGAGTAATGTGGGTCTAATTTTTTTTAGAATATGTTTATTTTCCACTAGTTGATGAAAGTACTATCGTTGTTAGTCGACTAGGAGTGTTCCACATGGGCTGTTGTCTACGTATACTGAAAATATCCGGGGTGGCTATTACCACTACTGAATTATCGGGCTTGACTCTAATGAATTTCATCAAATGCACGTTTAAAGATTTTTTCCAAGACATGAGATAGGTATTTCATGTATCAGTTTTTTCCAAATGGACTGTTTTATGCGTGTGCTAAATATAATAATATTCGGTGTTACTTAATTAATTAGCTAATTTTTGGTATACGTTGATGATTTAATATTATCAGTGTCAGTCACTACTTGGTTCTGCTGCCGTAGAAATAGCTTTCCTGAAGTATGAAGTTGAGTAAAGTTATATTACCTATTGAAATTTTGAGTAATTTAATTGTTTTATTTTTTTCTCTCGTTACGGTGAGAGTTCTAACGAAAAGTTTTGCAGAACTATCGAGTACTAACGATAACACCTCGCCTGTGTATTTTGTTGATTGTGAATTGCATATGGGGCGGCAGGTGTGAAGTTAGCCACCCCATTTCAATAATTTTTTTAAAAATTCTGTTTTAGAGTACTAACGATAATATTTTGGAACAATCGAGTACTAACGATTGTCTGTCGATTGGCGAAAAAAAAAGTCGAAAAAGTCGTTTTGGGCCGGGAGTGTGAAGTTGGCCGGCCCCAAAAAGTTTTTTAAAAATAATCGAATTGCGTAAGAGTACTAACGAAAAGTTACACAGAACTTAAAAGTACTTACCGAGTACTTTCGACCTGCATAGGTGAATTGCGGGCAACGGCTTTGGGGCCGGTCAACTTCACACAAGTGCCGAGCCAGCGGACAGTGGGGCGTATTGGGACTACTCCCAGACATATTGGACTGGATGTAGCGGGATATATTGGACAAATAATGGCAGTTAACTTTAAAGTCACAATGCGAATCGATAATCGAAGAACAACGAATAACAAAATAATAGAACTTTTTTTTCGGACGAATAATGTTGTCAGTGGACAGTGGAGTTTACTGGGGATACTGACATATGGACTGGATCAAGCGGGATAGTAGATTAATAAAAGCAGTTAACTTTAAGACACTATACATGAGATGATAGAGACAAAGTGAGAAGTATGTGACGTCATGCAGGAGAAGTCAAAGTCTTTAATAACTAGTACGTGCTTACGCACTTACGTACGAAAGAAATTATCTTATATATTGCAGAATCCATTCAATTTAAGTAAAGTAAAGTAAGTAAAATACACTTTATTGCACAAATAGAAAACAACAAACATGAGATAGAAAAGGAAATAGTGAAGTACAATTTAGGCGGCCTTATCGCTAAGAGCGATCTCATAATTGAATTTAATGTCTGGCTATCTGACTCCCAACTAGGTTTCCCTGTGTGTGGGATATCAGTAATCCATCCACGTGTCTCACTCGATACATTTTAATTTACACTCAAACACTGGACTTGTATTTATTTTTTACTTTAAAATTACTTTTTTAAATTACTATCTTTTTCAAGAAAAAGATAAAGATAATTAAAATGTAGGTATAACGTAGTAATATTCACACTTTAGTATTATTGTATGCATACATAATTATGTTTAAAAAATGATTTCATTGGGGCGGTGATAGGAAGTTCACTGAGACATACTGACTACTGAGTGCTCAGCACAGTGGTAAATGTAGATTAGTTCCCGACAAAATGTATAAGACACACCAGGTATTCAAAGCTTTGGATTTCTTGTCGCTTCATCTCTATCGTCTAGCATATGAGAAAAAAAGAGACAATCGCCGATCTCCTACATCACAACACCATTTACCGCTTTATCAGACATCTCCGGTAATCTCTGGCAAGTTTTCGAGAGACACTGTCAATAATTCCACTGCTTTCCAATTAATCTGACACCTGTGTAAAGGAGAACGACAGTTTCAGCTAAACTTTCCCGATTTCATGCGAATTCGGTGTAGCAGGAATGATTGGACACATCATCCTAAACAAGCATCGTCCTTTTATTGAAAGAGACAATAAAATACAAACATACCAACAAAAACAAACAACATAACAATTACATGTCAACAGCTGTAAAACCGTTCGAAAATTTTTCTCATCAAAACCCATGACTGCTCCAACTTCTGTTTCCCAATAAAGGGATCCGAACCATAAATAATATCCCCCGTATATTATTAGACGACAAAACATTGGTCCACTTGTTCGTTTTCATAACTGGTGCTGCCGTAATCAAAACTTTTCGTATGCTGCATTGTTAGTTTAGGAGCCTGTTTTGTGAATTTGACTTTAGAAACGTTCCGATATTTTTGGCTGTGAAGTTGGATGAAGAAAAACTTGAATAAAGGATTCTTAATTATGTTTTTATTGTTATGGTAATTATTTGATCTCGTCAGCTTTCGCGAATGAAATTTCAGCGACCATTCGTCACAATACATCCCACAGGATATCCCATCTGCTTGTACGAAGCGATTTGGTTCTTTGTTCATTATGCGAACGGCTAAGGAATGGAACAGCCTGCAGACGCCGCTGTATTTCCCGAAACCTACAACCTTGGGATCTTCAAGGCCAGAGTGAATATAGAATATAGTTCTCCTCGTCGAAACCGACGACGGCGACCCCTTCAGTTAAAGAAGAAGAAGTGAATAGGCATTTACTGGACCCGCATGCTCCATCGTCGACCTCATCGTCGCTTACCATCAGGCGAGATCGAGGTCAAATGCGGGTTTAGTAGTCAATAAACAAAAATACACAGATAAAGTCGTTCTCACGATTCCATGGCCTCGGTTTTTTTGCTTATGGCATGTGTTTAAAATTTTAAAATTCTTTGACATAAAAATGCTCTCTCTAAGGGAAGCTAAGCAGAAAATTACCAAATGGTTATTAACACTGGATTACAATGCTACGGAGGCGACTTTGTGCATTCCACAATAGCATAGAATGCACACAATAGGCAATTGGTGGCTGTCCTGTTGCGTTTGAATCTACGCCAGACATATCCTTACATAAGAGGGCAATCATTGATTTATCGTTTATAAGATCACAAACACACACACACACACACACACACACACACACACACACACACACACACACAGCACCCTCACCCTTTCCCGTCTTAACACACCACAGACACGTATACTATACACATTATATACTATTTTTTGTTTGTCCAACATATATGTTGTGTTCTTTACCTTTCATAAACTGATCAAGCTCCTGTTCCATGTTGGAAATGAAACACAATATGTGACAAATGATTGTGTTTCAGAGTCAGTTTCTACAGAAAATATTATGTTAAAGTAGAATGTAAAATGCTGTTTTTTTTAAATCACATTTACGCTCGTTTTAATGTCAAAGGACAAAATAGTGTTTCAACGTCGCGATGTAGAGTTATTATAGTGTCTTAAAAAGTAATGAAACTGTAAGTTACTTTGATCTGTTTAAGTTAAATTTCATTTAAAAGTGTTATAAAGTCTTTACCTACTGTTACATGTATAAGAGAAAGGTACAAAGGTATTATTATATTAATAATAGGTACTTTCGTTTTCCTCCTCAAAAGACAGTAGGTACTTGATTATGGATATGGAATTTGACCTAGATATTTAAATAAACTTTCTACATCCTTTTCTACCCCTATAAAAATGCAAGCAGAAGAAGACTCCATAAGTTACATCACAATACATTCCAGCATCAAAGTAGACTGGGCTGCTCTGGTTTCCTTTTGTTTCTCATTGTATTGTATACTCATCTCCTATAATGCTCTGTGGTCTGTTTGCAGTTGATGACAAAAATAGTGTATCACAGGTAGACGAAATAATACTTTTTGTTATGATTTTCAACAACAATACTGTACTATGTTTCAGAAAAAAAATCAAGGAGAAATAATTGCTTAATTATTTTTTTTTAAATCCAGTTCCTCCTTCGTCACCTATGAAACCTAGTTTACCTGGGGGTAGCCTACCCGAAACCAGAAGACTATAGAAATAAAGAAAGAAAAACATTTATTTAATATTGCACACATTATAGGCTATAGGCTCTAGGCTCACACTCCTATAGTGTCCTCCTACCTGTAAGCTGTACAGCATCCTTGATGCAAAGCATCTTTAAAGAACAGGAAGGAGACTGAGCACAAAAGATCCCTGAGGGTCGAAGTGCCGCTTTATCCCTGTCCCCTTGTCATAAGATAAGATAAGATAACATTCGAAAAAATTTTCAGTAACCATGTTTTAACCTAACTTTACTTAACAAAAAGTGACAAGTTTGATTGGATTACGCAAAAGTATAGTGAACAACTACAAGCTCTTAGGCACATTTTCAATTTTAATATCCGGGCAAATTATCTGCTACTATATTCCACTTTTTCCAAAGACCTTTTACCTTTACAATAGTACCTTAGATCTTAGGCACAACTGTCAAAATTCACGCTTTGGATTTCAGTTGCCAAATTCCATTCCATTTTTTGAAATTGAAATTTTTGGTTTGTTAAACGTTTTTGGAATGTCATATCCCGTTGTTTATCTTATAATCGATGACTTTTTCATATCCTCAACCTCCGTATGGCATCCCTTTTAGAAACCATATTAATCGTCATTAACATGTACATAATAATAAGCACTGATCGGTGTAGGTAGGGCTGTTTGGGGTCAAAGACCTCAAAAGCTAGATTAGTTCTAGGTTAGTATGGACATCTGTAGACGTCAGAGTGAAGCGAATTTATAATTCAATAGAATTTCGTCGTCTATTTCATTTCTTTCAAGTATGTCTAAATCCGGGTTTCTTTAGTAGTCTTCTAGTCTTCTTTTAAATTCCGAAAATCCCGGGATCTTTTAATATATTTTTTTTAATGGCATATCATAGTATGATGATCGCAGGTTGGAATTACCAAAAGTAGCTCTATCTACAGCGATTTTTTCAATTCCGGAAATCCCGGGATTATCGAAATATGGTTTATAAGAAAGCCGTATCCATATCATGACCACAGCTTGCAAGTACCAAAAACAGCCCTACCTACTCCGATCGCTAATAATAAGTAATGAGCCAGACGGGTTAGAGTAAGATTTTACTTAGCAACACGTTGTTTACGAGTCCATTGGAAGCCACCTGCACATCATTTTCATCGTCGTGAGACGAGGGCGCTCGGCGTACCTGCGTAGCTGAGCGGCGGGCATAAAGCGAGCGCATATCTGTAGGTATTTGGTCTTCATTAGAGGTGGGCGATCATGAATTATTTACATAATCGAAACATCTACTAATTACTAATACTGATAATCGATTATGAAATTAGTAACTAATTCATTTTCATAATACTAACTATGTTTGTTCTAAGGCAAGTACGTACCTAATTAAAAAATGATACATTGTTGATTATTATTTATTATTATTTATTCGTAATAATGATTTTCTTACTTTTTATTATAAAATAATAAGAAAATATTAATAAATACACACCTACACCTCTGCGATGGCTAACGAAGGCCAGGGCTAACAAATATATCTCGTGCTGTTTCACTCGCAACAATTATGACCTACGTGAAAGTGGAGTGAATACGTCTACCGCGACGAAAGCTTGCGCTCCGTGTCTCACTCACTGCGATGCAAACAACTAATTAGTAACTACTAATGACTATAATCGAGATATCTCGAAACATCTTCATAATCGAATGATTAATATTAGTATATTTCATAATCGCCCACCGCTAGTCTTCATTCCAGTTCCGACCGTCCTCGAGAGGGACACATCGTGGGACGCCATGAATCCCGTTAAGCTGTCGCTTATTCTGGTAGCTAGTTATGCTGGTTCATGGCCTCCATGGTCGGCCCTCAGTGGGATCAGGAACAGTACGTTTAAACTTTGATGCTCGTGGAGGAGAGAGATACCTTAGTAGTGGCAGGGTTTCACTGTTTAGTGCGTGGCCTGCGTGGCAGACATGCAGGAGGCACCCGACCCACCTTCACTCTGAAGGTGGCTACGAACATCCGAATAGGACTGCTGGATAGTAATAAGGTGGTGTATTCTGTTGGTGAGTGTGTTCTTTTATAATTTATTCCAGGCACAAAGAGTAGACGTTCACAAGATCCATTGTGACCGAGAAAATCTTAGTGATTACTCCTTATGTCGCTGCAGTGGATCCGATAAGCATATAATTTATAATAAGTAAAATTGTGTTATTTATTTTGGCAGCCACTGTAACAAGCGAGCGACCTACTTGCGGAAGTGTCAGCTTGAAAGCCCGGTCCGAATGGGCATACTTCTGTATTGTTTAAAGTTTTGATTAAAAACCAGTGACAGTTGATACTTACTGCTTCGCGATTTTGATATTAGCGGCTTTTGTTCCGAAATATTGATACTTTGTTCTTCGCCACAATTTGTAATGTTCTGTAGGAACGCGCTATGTAAACACGGAATAACGTAATGTCTGTTGTATGAAAGGGAAAAGGGAAGATCTTCCACCAGGCGGGGTGTTGTGCCTGGTGTCCAGATGTCCTGCTCCAACTATGAATGTTTGAAACTCGTATATATACGAAGTCCTAGGAAAATTTCGATAGCGCGTTCTACGCCGATATGAGTAGGTACTAATCGTAGCGGCGCGTCGTGCGTCGCCACAAGGCATAGAGAGATAAAACCTCTTTTACCTATTTCTGCCGCAAATCAGCAAAGCTTGCATTACTCTGTACCGGTTTCAAGGTTAAGAGAGGTAGCGTAATTACCCGCACATGAAGCACTTCGTTGCGAAAACCCTCTAATAATATTATCGTGAGGTGAGATAACTATTTATTACGGTGAGTACTAACTATCAAACTAAGCAAAATATCTGTTCCGCAAGAATCATCATTGGTGGAATATTCATGAGTTCAACATGAGTGGTCATAAATTATACAGCAAACTAAAAACAAATACGTTTTAGTTAATTTAGAAATAAATTACTTAACTAGTAGCAACAGCTATAAAAATGGAAGAGGCACAGGGAACTCGAACGCTCGAACTGGAGCCAGGCTGGTTTCCGTCAGTCTTGTCTTGTCTTGTTGAATACAAACGTACATACATGTTCCATATAACCTCCATACAACTCATACTAACTCCATACAACTCATACTAACTCCCTTCAACTCATACAGCCTCCATACAACTCATACAACCTCCATATAAGTCATACAACCTCCATACAAACTCCATACAACCCGACCGACTGGACGTTCCGGTAATAGGACCTAACACCCCCTTTCAAGTCGATAGCATTAATAACTACTATTAATGCTATTGTACTCGTAATTTGTGGGCAAAAATATATCCCCTATAGATATGGCGTGGCCCGACTCGCACTTGGCCGTTTTCTAAGTTGAATTTTCAAAATATCTATAGCCTATATGTCAATCTGGACTTATTTAAATATATCAGCGAAAACTCCATCTAAATCCGTTCAGCAGTGTTTACGTGATGCGCGTTCAAACGTACAGATCGACAAACAAAAATTTAACTTTTACGATTTTATTATATGTATTGATTGATTTTTGATTATTATAAAAACGATCAAAACATCTACGTCGACTTACATACTTTCCCTTTACAACGTGGGAATATATATTGTAAAATATCCTAAATGAATTACCAAAGACGATGGAGGTGGATGTGGGCGAAAATATCAAAAACATTAAGATCCTGTTGAAGCGATAGGTACTACTTCAATAGCACTCCACTTTCCAAATAATCCTTTTAAGGTAAAACGACGTGTATGTACCTAAGTGCCTTCTTTTTTGGTAACGGGGGGGAAATCTTCGAAAGATACCCAGCCTCCTGGGGGAGTGACTGGGTTATGTGAGATTTCCACTCACTAAAACCCCGTCGATGGCCGGCCTCGTGCTTATCGGAGGTCTCCGGGATCTCCAGTGGAACGCACCGGTGCCCTCCTAGCATTTGCCTTGGGCTCCTCCTGGTAGGTGTACATTCCACCTCCAGATTCCTCCCGTCACAGCAGCGTGCGGCCATAGCACGTTGCTGCCTTCCCCAGGGTCGCCCGCCAATGAACGGTAAAAACCCCCACTTTGACCGCCCGCGACCCTGATCCCTCCTTTTAGTCGCCTTTTACGACAGGCAGGAGTTACCGTGGCTCTATTCTTCGCCCGAGACTACAGGGCTGATGTACCTAAGTACCTGAGCCATATCATATTTCGCTGGCTGTACCTATATACGCCATTTAACACTCGCTACCAGAAAAGACTTGCTCTGCCAAAATCAAAAGTAAGTCTACACAGTTCTGGACCTTTCTTCATGTCTATAAAAATATATAATAAAAATTCACAAATCATCGACATTGAATTAAAAGACTCGATATTCAATAAAAGATTAAAGTTATATCTTCTTAACAAATGTTTCTATGCACTGCAGGAGTTTTTTGATGATAGAAACAATACTTAACTATTAAATCAATTATGTATAACTTATAATGACATTTAATTTAATTTATCCCGTTAGCATTTATTACTATTATAATTTATTATAATCTCTTATTTTATATTGCGGTGCCCTACTCAGGGTTTCATGTGTGATCATATAATATCTATTTTTTAAGACCAATTGTTACACATGAAAAGCAATAAATGGTATGAGTATGAGTATATGTTTCTAACGGTAAAGGAAAACATCATAAGAAAACCAGAACACTGAGATAACCAGTGTGTGAAATGGGTAAGGCGATGATAACTCTCCTATTAAATCTGCCAAGAAAGTAGTTCTATTTTATAATTTCCATATAATGATCACGACCCTCATCAATGAGGTATACGACTAAGAAGAAGTAAGCTTTCAGCCTCAGTAAGTATATATTTTCCACACAGGAAACCAGTCACGTAATATAAAATATACGAGTATGCTACATTTTCCTGGTGTAGCGGTAACCTAGCTCCTCATAACGTCAATATTATTTGAGTGTATCTCGAAATAACATAGGAATACGTATAACGTAGTCGAGTATGAATATTATGAATATTCAGGTTATGCTGTGACGCAGCATAAATTTAGCAGCGTATAAAACCAACAGACTGTGCTGAAAATATTGCGGTGTTCATAGCCATGCAAAGAATTAATAGACCTTTAACATATTGCCATCGGAATTATATTTTTATGCCATTTTATTTACATAATATGTTCAAATGGCAATGAATATATGGCTGACATGAACACTATATTTTTTAAGTTGAAGAAACGTAGATGAGCAGATGGGCCTCAGTGGTTACCGTCGCCAATAGACATTATGTCCTCACTAAAAAAAGCCAAGCAAAAGCGGTTTGTGATGCTCTCCATGCCAACTTGAGGAAATAGGTGATGGGCCTCACTTACTCTTAAAACCGGAACCCAGAAATTTGTGACAGAAATGGGTGAAAGAGTGGTATCTCCCCAAACAACTCTACATATCAGGATCTACCACCTTGGGAAAAATATTATCTGGTTATCAAGTATTTCTCCACTACACTTGCATAAAATGCAAACACCTTTTCAAACACAACATCACCTTTTTAAACCCCGACCAAAAGGAAGTTTGTCCCCGGCCAAGAAAAATAATGGTTTTCTGTGTGTCAGTGGCATCATAACTCAACAACCGATTATCCGATTTGGACGCAGTTTTTTTTTTATTAAACAGAGAAGTTGGTCGAGAGTGTTCTTAGCAATGTCTGATAAAAAATGCACCAGGGGTTTCCAAGATCCAGGAGTTTCTTTGATGATGTAGGATCTCTGAAAATGTGTTTAGAGCCATTATACCATTCCCAAAACTAAAAATTGAGGATCTGTTTATGACCAGGAAAAAGTAAGGGACTGTCCATAGTGGTAAGTCGTGGGTTTTATATATTTTCAATTCAGAGTTAAAATGGAAGGCTCAATGTTAGTCAGCCTACAACAGATACAATGAAACACTTACTGCTCTTTGCTAATTAGCTTTTCAAAACGAGGGCTGACAATGCCTTAATGTTTTAATGCTTGAGCTTCCCATTACTTAGTGACCGGGAGGGTGGAAGCTGAAGCAAAGAAAAGACGTAAGAGGAAGGAGAAAGAGGCAAACCTAGCCTTGAGAGACAGGCTGCCAACGGTGACAAAATGCAGCATATGCGGTCGCGAGTGCCACTCCAGGATGGGGTTGTTGAGCCATTCCATGACGCACCAGAGACAACAACAATATACCTTGGATTAGCATAAGTCATCCTCGCAACGAGGGACTGCCACGACGACGAGGACGACTTAGTGACCCTAATGAAGCTGACATGGTCACCTTATCGTGTACAAAAGTCTCTAAAACACTGATATATTTTTTACATATTTGCAAGCAGTTTCCACAGGTAAATTTGATATCGATTAATATTGAAAAGTTAAACCTGCGAGTACCGAGTCTACCGAAATGTTGCCGTCTAATGAACTAGATTAATTACTAGTCGTTATCGGCAAGCCGAAGTTCTTGACGACTAATTAGTCAAGATACCAGATCCGACCCAATTCTGTCTTATAATGACGTTATTTTTATTACTAACAATATAACTATTTTTATTTGTTATTTTCTTTTCTTTTAGTGTAATACACTTGGAATAACTTGGAACTTGGAATCCTTATAAAATATTTCTAAACTTTAAATTCGATTAAATTTCGTCAGTACATGATTTCGACTATGAAAGATTGTCTCAGTCAAAAATTCCGCCCCGTGTCGACCCTGGCGCAAATGACGCTCGCGGAATTACCACGCTGAATCACCACGGCCAACCTCTGCACCAAGAACGGGCTGTGACCCCGGGGCGGGGGTCACAGCCCCTCTCTACTACTACTATTTTTATTACTCATTTTTGGTATGTATGTATTTATTTCTTGGAGTCAATTTTTAATTTTAAAAAATAAAATATCATAGATATTAATTTTTTATATAAAGTTAAAAAAATCGTTTATTTGCTCATAATGCAAATGTCTGTTTTATATGAAATACTACAGCAAATAATTTTTGAAGTGAAAACTTCTTAAGGCGCACCTTGCGCTCTTTCTGAACAGTGAACCAAACTGAACCGTCACACTCGGGTCGGTGACGCTGAATCGGGTATACTCGGCTCCATTCGACGTCAAGCGCGCTCGGGTCTGTGAAGCGTGTTTTTTTTGTAAGTTTTCACTTCTATCGTTTATTTCTGTATTTTCTATATTTTCTTATGCCTTCTGATCTAGGTCTAGATATCAGGAACGATTGCAGCCGTACTAGTTTTGTAAAAAAACTGTATAAGAGATGCTGTAATCCTTTCGATATTTGTTGGCGCCACTACTGCGTACTCCATCGACCGATAAACAATAAGTACAGTCGACCACTAGCTAAACCATCTGTCAAAAACCTTCGATGGAAACTCAACCTTATGACTGCGTAATATGGTACATTTCAGATTCTCAAATTATAACGTAGGTTGATATGTGGTCGACCATACCTGTTAAAGTTAGGCTCAATTTACATTGCCGCAGAATGGAATGGAAGCGAATTTTCGTAATTGTAAATAGCATAATGAACTTTATGTCAATTATGTAACATACAAACTAAATACGAGCCAAAAAAGAGGTTGCGCGTCTACCGGGGATTCCTCGCGCATTCTCGAGAAAAGCTACTTTTCTTTTTTGGGTCGTATTTAGTTTGTATGTTACACAATGGACATAAAGTTCATTATGTTAAGTACAATTACGTTGCGAAAATTCGCTTCCATTCCATTCCGCGGCAATGTAAATTGAGCCTTACAGTTAGTTCGATAATCGGGTCTCAGTAGAGAGTCGCGGTAACGGGCGACCTTTGCTCAGCGATAAGCATGTGTCGTAAACGTTTTCACATTTTTATTTATTTATTGATCTGTGCCAACTAATATCGAATCGGGATACATAAGTATAGAGTTTCAGAAATAATAATATAATGTCATGATGGTGTAGGTTTTTAACTGTTTAAGGTTAACTATTTAGACCTCTTTCTTATTGTACATCTTGTTTGACGGTTTGGGTATGGAGTAGGTATTTTTAGCGGACATACCCACTAAGCTTTATTTACTTTTCTGTTTTTTAATTCTCGTAGCTTTATCTGTTCATTATTTTTCAAATCATTTAGTTTTACAAATTGAGACACCCATATTACTCACACAATTCTACTTTTAGGTACAAATCAGAATACACACTCCCCACCACAGCGCCCACGACACAGGATTACCTAGTGTGGGTGCTATTCGTAGGCTAATTATTAGGAAATATGTATGTTTATTATTAAATTTTTATTGTAGTGTTCATTTTACTGTATCTTTCCTTTGTATATTTGCAAACAGTGTTGTTGTTAAATACATTTATTTATTATTTATTAAATACTTACAACATAATTAGTTGTGTTAATTATTAACTAACAATTAAGAAACTGAAACTTAGTTAGAAAAAATACCTATGTAACTAAATAAAAATAATAAAATAATCGGGGAGTAGGGATGTTATTAATGTTTAAACTTAATGTCAGATTTATTCAGGGAAATTCATTTGAATAATTATAATTTTAGAGGAATAACTATATTACGTAAATAAATAAAAAAAATATTGTTATTGTAGATGGAAAAAATAATCGCTCTTTGGTATCGGAGGCCAAGATCCACTTGATCCACGTGGAAATAATAAACAAAACGTTAACACATTGTCGGGCTGTTTTGGTATAAAATTACCAAAAATAAAGTTAATAATAAAAACGTGGGAGAGAATAACATATCTGATTTTTCACGTAGAAATGAGTTTACAAACTTTATGAATATAATAGTTCGGTATCAATAACCCAAAGTATAATGTTTATATTGGCTGTAAATTAATGTAACATTCTGTATAATACATGCTGAATTTCCAGACTCGGAACTTAATCATAAACATTCTATAAGGAACGGGAGCCCGACCCTTTATTGTACCCTGTCGAAAATATGTATGTAATTCTGGTAACTCATTTCTATTTGGAACGCAAAAGTAACATAATATCATACAATAAGGATATTATTTCTACTATTCAACTAAAATCTATAATTCACTTTTTTCTTTTTTTTTATTATATTTGGAGAGCAGACGAGCAAACAGGCTACATCAGGTAGCCTGTTTGCTCGTAAGTGATCACCGTCGCCCATAGACGTCTCACCTCGCTATAATGTTCTTAGAGGGTTTACTATGCGCTTCTAACCTCGTGTGCCGGTAATTACGCTGGCTCTCTTACCCTTCACACTGAAACACAGCAAAACAAACATTGCTGCTTCGAAATGCGGTAGAAATAGGTAAGAGGGTGGTACCGACCCAGGCGATCGTACACATTAGGATCTACCACCTGTAAAAACCTAAAACTAACTTAGAATTAACAAGAAGAAGAAGAAGATTAAACATCTGTATAAACCAAAGGAAGTTACAAGTAGAAAATATTTTATTTTACTTCACGTTTACTTTGTAATAAATGATATAATAACTATACCTAAAAGGTTAATTTTCACCAATAATTAATATCAATTATTATTATACCTATTTAATATTTCACTGGTTGCTTGCTTGCTTATCGTATGGTTAGTGGCCAACCTATTTGTCAGAGTTGTTCAGGCCGCCCGTAGGCCTCTGACATGGCTTAACGACTGGTGACGAACGACAACAACCGGGACCGACTGCTTAACGTGTTTTCCGAGGCACGGAGGAGCTCAGATGAAATATGCCACTAGCGGTCATCCATCCAGGTACCGACCGCGCCAACGTCGCTTAACCTGCACGATCACTTTAGGACCGTGCTCGCAACTAGGCTACGAGCTCCTCAAGGTGTGACAATTATTTTGATGAAACATATCTTGATGTTAATTTATTCAATAAAAGTTTCGTCAATTAATGATTTGTCAGGGAGATCGGCCGTCGCCTGAGAGAGAGGGGCTGTGCCCCCGCTCCGGGTCATTCTTGGTGCAGAGGTTGGCCGTGGCGATTCAGCGTGGCAATGCTGCGAGCGTCATGGGGACCTTTGCGCCAGGGTCGACACGGGGCGGAATTTTTGACTGAGGCCGTCTTTCATAGTCGCAATCATTTATTGACAAAAAAATATTGAATAAATTACCTAAAAAGGAATTTAATATTGTATTAATATACAATGTAAATTGTGTTGGTAGAGTAATAGTTCTAACTTTTATGATACGGAATTTTATATTAAGGCATTTCTGATCTTTCATTAGCTGTTCTTAATTTTTAATTAATTCTTTATTATGTTATAGGTATGACTTATGCGTATATACCTGAAAAGGTAGGATTCAGTAAAACAAATTGTTAAAATTGTAAATACAACTGATTTCTATTTCTAAACCTAAACTAAACGCAGCACGAGACGTGCTAGTTATTTAGTTCTGCCAAAGACGAGAACGAACTATGGCAAATCGAATGCTTACATACGAGGGTGCGCGCTATTATAATAATCTACCTTCACCGATTAAAAACACAAATTCTTTAAATGCATTTAAGCAAAAATTAGCGCAGTTTGTTTTTTTGAAAGGTGGTTTGCTCCCGTCATCATCATAATACTGTACTACCAGCTTTGGTACCACAATTGTAGTGCGTTGCGTTCTACTAACTATATATAATATATAGTGTTAGTGAATAGAGTAGCGAACATGCATCTTTTTAAGTCTTTTTCACATGTAAGTGGCAATATGTCTTTAGTGTGAATAAATATCTTTAAACCTAACCTAACCCTCAACAAGATTCGAATTACCACGTAGGTGCGTTCGGTAAACTAAGAATTAGACAATAGACTCCCGCGCTTTCATCTAATTACGCCAGCACCTACAGGTATTTGGGACATGATACATTACAATTTAATTAAAATCTATTCTAACCAGTTACGTTAATTCCGAATATCGTCATGGTTACCTGTAGGTTAATTAATTGACTATGATATGGTTTCGATGGGATAGTACTAATATTGGTAATAGCAAATTATGTAAGTAATTATTAAATTAATACCAAACAATTAATTAATTTTGGGTAGTTAAAAAAGAAGACATACCCAAGTCCTTTGAAATACTATACACCACAGTATTCCAACGGACATAAAATAGATAAGTACTTACCAGAAGAGAAACTCAGTACCATATTAAAAGAGAAAAGTATGTCATCTTTATAGAAAAATACCCGTTTCGATTTGAGTGTGTTCGGGCGCCACCGCTATACTACATAAAATATCATCTGGTCTAACGTCAATTAATCAGATGCGATTTTATGTAGTAAGTGCATAGTGCCCTACTCAGGGTTTCATGTATAAACATGTAATTTTTTTTAAAGACCAATTGCTACACATGAAAAGCAATAAATGGTATGAGTATGAGTATAGCTACGGCGCACGCACACAGCCACACACTCAAACCAAAACGGGTATGTTCGTATGAAGATGATCTACTTCTCTCTTTAACTATGTCAGTACTTACTCGTACGTCTTAGCTGATATACTCACATACCGCGGTCAATCGACGCCAGGAATGTTTCTCCAGCCCATACGCGACACACGGCGCGATAGGAAAGTATGCTAGTCTTTAAATTCCCTTCTGTTAGTTTTCTATTTTGTGTCACAGTGGATCCTTATTTCAGATCCGCACCAGCAGATAGTCCATCTGGGTCTTATCTTATCTTATGATAGGGGGCCGGGAATAACCCAGCGGCACCCTTGAGGATCTTTTGCGCCTACCCCATTTTACACACTGGTCATCTCAGAGTGCAGGTTTCCTCACGATGTTTTCCTTCACCAGAGCAGTCGGTAAATATACGTAAGTCTTCGAAAAATACGAAAAACTCATTGGTACATGGCACTGCATAGTTTTGAACCCGATCTTCATGGGATTCCGGTGTCCTAGCCACTGTGCCCCAACGCTCCAAAATACATCTGTTCGTGAAATGAACGCGGGTTTAGTAAAAAATAAAAATAATTTAAAAAAAAGTCTCGCGAGGGGCCTGAGACGGTGGCAGGGGCCGGTAGGTCGAGAAATTTAAATATGACGACGAAGCTGTCACTTCTCAACGGACACGGGAAAAGTGTGCAACGTTTTCTCTATAACCGAGTTGCTCATTGCACATATTTTTGTAGTAGGTTATAAGACCTCAAGAATTTCATCTTAATTAAATAAGTACTAACAAGCATACAGTCCACATTCATTCAACCAACGGATCCCACGGTCGATACTTATGAGGACGTTGGCTACAGTTAGTTTATTACCTCTACGATATAATATGTAGATATCGCTAAGGCATTTGTCAACAGAAATAATATACAGTCCGATCCCTAAAGCTATTATACACTACCTTCTGAAGACCCCTTCCCATAAATCACCCAAGGAAGATCCGTTTCATATCAATCATCCCATAGTCGTACAGTTAATACCGACGGATGGGAACGAAAAATTCCACATTTACATAGAAGGCCGGCATATATTTAGGGTCCATCTTCGGGACGAGTTACTTGTATTAGGAAAGGACGACATTCTGTCCAGCGTCAAAGAATACCTACCGGATGAATTTTTCATTTGTGAAAAATATGGTATAAATTACTAGCTTTATGCTGGTTATGATCATGATGCAGTAGATTATATTGCTTTACAATTTTAACAAAGAAAAGTAAAATACACGTTATTGCACAAATATAAAATAACAAACATGAGATAGAAAAGGAAATAGTGAAATACAATTTAGGCGGCCTTATCGCTAAGAGCGATCTCTTCCAGGCAACCTTCGGGCAGAGGAAATGATATCAAGAAAGAGGTAGTAGGTGTGCAAGGTTTATGAAAACAAATCTTCAGTGAACGGAATATTATATTCAATAATGATGTCTAAAGCTATGGGCAAATACAATTTTGCACACGGGATCATGATTGATTCATTTAATTCAATCATTTGACTTCGCATGCATTAGTACCAGGTAGGTATTTTCTGTAATTTTGCACACGGGATCATGAATGATTTAATTTAATTTAATTTATTTATTAGGTAAACACAACAGATTACAACCATAGAAATTACAGAAAAATCAATATAAAGTTATGAGCTAGGTCGTAACCCTTAACGTGTAAACACAGCATGGTTAGGAAGTAGAAAATTGATTGTTGTACAATATTGATTCAATTCATTAAGTCATTTGACTTAGCATGCATTATTACCAGGTAGGTATTTTCTGTAATTTTACACACGGGATCATGATTGATTCATTTCATTCAATCATTTGACTTCGCATGCATTATTACCAGGTAGGTATTTTCTGTAATTTTACACACGGGATCATGATTGATTCATTTCATTCAATCATTTGACTTCGCATGCATTATTACCAGGTAGGTATTTTCTGTAATTTTGCACACGGGATCATGATTGATTCATTTCATTCGGTCATTTGACTTCGCATGCATTATTACCAGGTAGGTATTTTCTGTAATTTTCATCATAAATATAAACCTATCCCAGTTCACGCCATTAAGCCCAGTCTAGAATGGAAGAATATTATTACAATTATAATCACTAAAATAATTTTAAAACGATGTTATTATAAAAATCCTTAGAATAGAATAGAGCCTTATTTTCGTCTAAATTTATCTATTTCCGAAGTTTTCTACTCTAAAAATAAATAGTACTTATACCATTATCCCAATTTCACCTGTATTTCAGAACACCAAACCCGCTGCGTCTAGATCCTCCAAAATGAGGTCTTTTGGTCCCCTATTATGTAAATCGAATCACGGGACCTCCAAGATAATATGGTCCCAGAGATTTCGAATGGTTGATCCGACATTACCGACCGGCGTGCTTGTAAACATCGTTTATGGAAATGTTGTCGATACGAAGTCTTGCTCTTTCCAAAACGTATCTCTTGGTGCCATCTCTCGAAAGCTACATGAGTGGTTCCTGAGAAATTTCCCATCCCGTTACGCTCTTTTTCTGTTCCTCATGAATAAAACTCTTGATCTATTCCTTACCCTTGATCTTATTCTCTGTAAATATCATTTACTTTATTTATGAGGAACAGAAAAAGAGCGTAACGGGATTGGAAATTTCTCAGTAAACATTCACATGTAATATGCGATATTTAGAGACAAACAAGAAGATCAGAGAGAAGTTCAGAATCAGAAGAAAGAGCTGTTATCGTTCTGCAGCAGCGTGAATGGTTTCAAATCGCACTGCTACAGAACGATAACAGCTCTTTCTTCTAATTCTGAACTTCTCTCTGAAAAGAAACAGTGTAATTACTGGCACATGTGGGACTCTATATTAGTCCTCAAGGTTAGCAGCACATTATACCCTCTAATCATCATCATCATCCTATTAATGTCCCCACAAGGGGGTACGGGCCATGATCCACCGAGCGGGCTCAGTGCTGATTGGTGGAGTTCACCCGCCTTCGGAAACTTTTAATTTCCTCTAGACATGCAGGTTTCCTCACGATGTTTTCCTTCACCGTTAGAGCAGTCGGTAAAAGTACGTAACTCTTCGAAAAAAAGCATTCGAGAAAACTCATTGGTACATGGCATGGTTACGAACCCGGACCGGACTGGACGAACGCACGAGAGTCCGGTGTCCTAGCCACTAGGCCTAGAATGTATCGGCTCTTTGTGTCTATGATACCATCTTGTACTTTGATAATTACCCACATTATTGACAAATAAATGTGTGGATCTGAGAAACCGTTGCGTCCGCGACGAATAATTTGGACGTAGATCGCTCCGCTGGAAATACGCTTGCAATATCTAGTGAGACAAGGCCTTAAGGTGGAAAGCGTGACCACTACTGGGAATTTTTTTAAAACTTGCTATAGTCTGTCTTCTAGGTGCCGGCAAGGAGGGTTCTAGGACAGTGTGCAGATGAGAGTAATAGAAAAACTTGGTGATAAACATTATATTTTAAGGAACAGAACACAAAAAATAGTAAATGTAGAAAATAGGTAGTAGTAGGAGATAAATAATGAACGGAGAAACGTCCGTTCAAGACAAAATACAGAGAGAAAGTGCCAAATACAAAGAAAACAATGAAATTAATGGAATAATGAAATTTAGAAATGGAATGGGAATATGATTTGAATTTAAATGAAGAATTGAAGATGACAACACGAAATGAGATGAGATAAACGCTAACGATGAGGTTGAAACTGATGGCAAGGAGGTTGATATGGACGATGAAGTCGACATCGTTACAAACTGATTAATAGAGTAGTCGGTAAATGTACATAAGTCTTCGAAAACTCGTTGGTACATGGGAGTCCGACGTCCTAGCCACTAGTCCATCGACGCTCTAACTAAACCCTCTAATAAAGTGACGTGAGATGTCTATTATAGGCGACGCTGACCACTTACCTCAGGTGGCACGTTTGCTCGTCTGCCTAAAAATAAGATTGTGTTACAAAAGTTGTGTTGCTCTCGACAGTATGTCCCGGGAGCAAATTTCGTGAATTTCCCGGGATATTGAAAACGAGAATTCCCGACTCGGAAACCCTAATTGTGAAGCAAATCTATTTGGCACTGGGTAACAATCAGACCAAATGTTTACAAATAAGTTTTGTGATAAAACTATATACGAGTACATGGATAAGTAAGTAGATATACAATACTCGTATAAACGTAAAAGTGTAAAGAAAGGAGCATGTTATTTTTATACCTACATCTACATACAATAGGTATCCAAAGATTGTGAAATTTAAAATTTAACCATATACCCACTTACTACTAGAAAGAAAGAAAGAAAGATTATTTATTTCCGATACACACAAACAATTAGGTGCAGAAGACAAAAATAATATTAAACAAATATATTACGAAAATAAATAAGCAAGTAATTAAGTTTGATGAAGGTGGTGTGCAGCACCGGAAAAAGGGTACTGCCTCAGCCTGTTGCCGTAGCGCTTTTAGCACTGATGCGCTGATTTTCAGGCATCCCCTCAGGCAGGCCAGGGATCACTCCTTGATGATACACTACCGGAACATATAAATAACGGAAATATTAATAAACAGAAGTAAAATATTAGGAAACGAATGAAGGTACTTAATTTTCAAATACACACCACATTTTTAAATATACACTACTACACCGATTTCTGTGGGTATATAACACAAAACCATAGATACCTTGAGTATGTAAATATTTCACAGATCCTCTTGTAATTATAATAAAAATAAATTTTCTGCTCCGCGGAAAGGATTTTAAGGTTCTACTTAAGGAGTAAACTCAACTAATTTGTTAAAGAGGCGAGATTCTCTCTGGCATTAAACACAGCTTTTAGATTACAGGCAGACTGTTTTAATTTCACGTCAATTAATCTTTCTTATTTTGCTTTTCAATTTTATTACTTTTGAGACGAAACGTTTTGACCTCCCGGAATTGTAATTTTGTCTCTGTGGAAATAACTCGGTAGAGGACGTCCAAGAGCGTGATTGTTGTAATAATAAGACAATTTAACTTCTCTTTGTATTTACGATTAGCAAGACGGTTCATCAAGATTAACCGAGTTGTTTCGGTCTGCCTAAATAAGTTAGCCGAGCCTAGAGGATCTGATAAAATTTTATTTAAGCTCGTTACCGCAACTAAATGTAACTAAGGTACTTTTTAGGGATCCGTACCTATAAGGGAAATACGGAGCCCTTTTGCTATCACTACGCTATCCGTCTGTCACGAGGGTCTAGCGCCTAAACGGAATAAGACACAGAATTCAAAATTTTACATTATGAATTCTCTTGACTCAAATATCGATAATAAATTTTTGTAGATTTAAGTTCTATTCTTATTCTGTGTCAGTTAAAAATCAACATAACAATGATTGAAGGAAGTTTCTTTTCCTTTATTTAAATAAAACTAATTACACGTCTTAAAACATAATACTGGCATAAGCCTCAGGACTTGTGCGCCAGTAAAGAATCGGTCGTACGTACCTATTTACTATTTCCAAAAGTAGACAATAAAATATAAATACTTAAAAAAGTAAGTAAGAGAGAAGTGCCAAGATGGACAGATATTCATGGCGCTCCGTTCTTTCTTCCTATCCGCAAGGGACAGCCTAAAGATAATGTATGTTAAGAACTACAAAGCTCTATGGCAAACTCATGAAAGTGTGCAATGGCATGAAAGAGTTGTTCATTTTAAACCCCTTGCATTGGCACCACGCGATTTTCTGTCATTGAAACGTTCTGTTCAAACGTGACACACACAGCGTACCTATTTGTGAAGCGTTCCATTCGAAAAGAGATAGCAGCGGGAAACGCCGCCTTTTCTAGATGACACTCTGAGGATGCTGGTTAAAATGGAACAGACATGTGTGGTTTAGGAGAATATTCTTGACACAAGACCGATGGAGAACAAGTTGAAGATGAAAATGTTAAGGAAGATATTAACGAAAAACAGAATATATGTGGGAAATAACAATTCCAGTTCAATAGAACTTCATTTACCTTATTTGAATATGATTTCAATACAATGCAATGACTAGTGATTTAGCCGGTATAAAGGTTGATAATTTTCCATTTTGACAATAATGAGTCAGCAAGCTAATTCAAAAGAAAGGAATGCATCGTTTAATTGTCATTAATGCGAATAATTGTATAAGTTGTTAACTTGATATTCTTCTAAGAGCACTCTGACATTGACTGTACAGTGATGGAATTAGGGGACTTATGTAATTTTCTCCTAATAAGTCTGAAACGGAACATTACTGCCTGAGAAGTGTTTGATTCAATTAGTAACAATGCTGTAACTGCAATTTACTCCGTGTCATGTATAAACAACAAGAGCCAAACTGAATACATTTGCTTATTCGGCAAATTGAGTTCCATAAAGTTGCATGGCAAACTCAGAACTGTAAACGTACTATAGGATAGAATAGGAGATTATGCAGCGATATAGGTAGATATGTACACATTAGAAACTAGAAGAAGACCAGAAAGATAAAACATATTTCGGAACGGAATTATTGGATTAAAGATGCTATAAACCGATATATAAAGATCTACGACTACCTGTTCCCGTCCTTGTTTGTGATCGGTGTGGTGGGCCTCAACACTCTGAAGCTGAGGCGTTAGCACTTCTCTTGCATTATTATCTGCTGTTCAATAATAAACTGGACAATCCGTCAACCCTTGCACACTGCGCGCTCGCCGTGCCGGGCGGCATCAGGCTGCGCAAGCCGCGACTCCTCGCGACGCCCATGGTGCGCACGGACACAGCGTTCTATGCGCCTACGCGGCCAGCGTTCAGATTGATTAATAGTTTTGTTGCTCAGTGCCCGGAAGTCGATTTATTTAATGATAAAATTGGCAGTATTTATAAGAATATGTTAATATATTTGAACAATATAGCCATATAGTGGTGTTATGTAAACAATTGAGCTCACATATGGTTTTGTGGAATGAAACTGTAAATATGTGAGTTTTTGAAATTTATAAAATAAAAGATGAAAAGGGTCTGTAGAATCAAAATCATCATCACTGTAAGTGATATAACTTTTTAAAATTTCGATGTTATTGGCAATGTTATAGTAGATAAGTACGGGATTCTTACCACAGTTTGGATTTCTGGAGCTCAAAACAAACCCAAACCGTGGTAAGAATATCTCATTACCTCAGTGTGTCCAGTATTGACCCCCCAAATCCTTTCAGCATGTTCTATTACTACCTGTTATTTCGTGTGAAACAGAATACCTAAATCAGAATATGCTACTCCATTTCTCTCCATTCCTACTACTATGTAGGTAACAAGGTTTGTGAAAATGGAAGTCTCATCCGTTATTCCTACATCTTGCGACCGCATATTGCGGTTTGCGGCAGGGAAATGCAAAATGAGATGCAAGTGACAGCCGCAGGAACGAGTGCTTCTGAAAAGATGGGTTTCGGTATAGGATTTCTATATGAAATGCTCTTAGTTACCCGAGGAGAGTTATGTTTCATGTACCAGTTAGTGTATTTGTCTTTTCGCTAGAGTGTCTCGGGAATATTCGTATCTCAGGAATGGTGCTTCCGATTCAGCTTGTCTTATTTTGTTGACGTTGTTTTGGTTACGGTTTTGTAGGTACAGGATTTCGCGCACACTATAGCACCGTCAATCTAAGAAAACATATTTGTTAAGTGAAGTGAAACCACAGCTTGTTGGCCAAAGACTAATTTTGTTAATCCATGACGGTACCCACATAATCATAAAGAATAAACAAAATGAACAAGGTTAATAACAAACACTATAAGTTATGTTGATGTTTACAAACGGCATTTACTTATTTACTAAAGACGCAAGTAATATGTTGGTGTTTATGAACAGCATTACATATACTTAATAATAACTTAAAACTATGACCACCACCAATGACAATAATTAAATATTAATCTATGACGGTACCCACATAATCATAACATATGCATCATTAAGTACTTACATTATTACGAATATTTTTTTAAACTCATCGAGTTGCACTCCGACAGGATAGCATGAATAACCCTTTTAGAATTCCTGAAGTTGTTACGGTACGCATTTTCGTTAAAAATGGCCGGTTTTGTACAGTACATCAGGAATTCAAACATGATTATTTTGTATCTACAGACTCATTTTTTTCCATACTTGCTCTGTGGTGTACTTTAATTAAGATTTATTAGCTTCATAATAAATGTTTTTATTTCTCATGTTAAATAATGTAAAAAAGTTTTACTTATCACTTAGTTATCGCTCTTAGCGATAAGGCCGCCTAAATTGTACTTCACTATTTCCTTTTCTATCTCATGTTTGTTGTTTTATATTTGTGTAATAAAGTGTATTAACTTTTACTTTACATTAGTAAATAAAGGAATAATACTGTTTGGTTGTTAAAGTAGCCTTCCATTTTCCACCCACCTTATTTCTGTGTTGTGTGTAGGTTTGAAATAGCTAATTATGACAGATTAAATGACGTGTGGGATGATGATGATTCAGATCAATGTGGAAGTATCTTTTGATGGGCTGGTCGTTATTTTTGATCAAAAGAAAGATATTTGTTTGAAAGAAATTAAGTACTTATCTTTTTTTTGTTTATTTTTAACCGCAATCTCTTCATTTCAAATAACAAGTTAAGACTCGTGGAAAAAGCTCAAAATGAATTTCCTCTTGCTAAAATATTAACTTGCATTAAATGTTACTTGAAATTTTATTGTTTATTTGCTTTCTTAGTAACCACTTAATATAGGTATGCGGTAACATTTTTTAAAGTCCCAGCCTCAATTTTTAAAAAATCGGGTTTTTAGGTTATCAAAGGTTTTTGTGTAACAAAAATAGTATATAGTCCCGAAATTTTAAAATGACACCACCATAGGGTATTTGACTATTTTTTTAATTGCATCAATCAACTTACATGGACATCCTGAAGATGGATCTGAAATCCGTTTATCGATATCTCAACTAACATCAACTATATTAATGGTTAAAGTTAGTAGTGGGGGGATGCTCTGTCACTTTCTAGCAAAACAGTTCTTATTATATGTAGCCAAGAATCTGCTTGTTTTGCGCTACATAACAGTGACGTCTTAATTATGTATTGCCGTCTCTTTCTATCGTCTGTTTTTGATTATGGAGAAATATAGGTTATAATTTTGATTTCTATAATCTTTTTTTTGTTAGGAATAGGACACTATATTTTTTCTATGAGACCTGAATTCAGGTGAATTTTCACTTATGTTTTTTTTCTCGAAAACTACACGTAGAAAGTGTTTGCCTCTGGGATATATTGTTATATGCATAACATAACATATATTTTATAAAAAAAAAAAATCCGGCACTTTTGTTTTCCATACATTGTCCGCGGTGTACGGGCAAACAGCCGCCGCCGAGTAACGGTTGAGGGGCGTGGCTCGCCCCCTGTATGTTTTACGCCTAAGAGCTCACTGACTGTACAAACATTCATAACAATATTCTTTTTTTTTAATCAGTTTGACTTGACATTGTTCCAAAACGTGAAAAATGACTCCTAAGACATGCATTGACAGCCATTATGGGAACATCTGAATGAATGCATTATGAGCGCTAGGACACGTCAAAGTAACATCCATCTTGCCTAATTTCGAAGGGTTAAAAAAATAATTTCCGTGTTTTAATTAAACCCTCCACAACCCATTCTTCATTCGCACAATTTCAACTTTTGTCCAGATTTCCTCTTAAAAAATATTTTATTTTTTATTCAGGCAGCAGCCCACAAGGGGGCTCTCTGTCACGTAGAGGTGTTGCGAAAACGTGCCACGACACACATAGCTAACCCTTAATGTGCCTACTCAGCTGGAGTGGGTTGGGGAATTCGGATAGATAAAGTGTTTTGTGACGATGTCACTTAAATTTGAAGAGAACAAGAGAGATGCATAATGAAAATGTGAATAATTTTTCTGCGCGTGAGACTTTAACACTCTCATAGGCCTGTGACGCTGTCGACGCGTCAGACCCGCCTTGAAATTTTACGAGTATATGATGATGTCCTCCACGACGTATCCGTCGACGGCGACCCCTGCTTTGCTCTTGGCGTGCGCTCGTAGGTGGTTAGCGAAGACAAACTTCGTCCTGAAGACTTGGTCACAAACAGAGCAGTAGAGTTGTCCGCCAGAGTTGAAGGTGTAGTTATAGGACGGCTACGAGTATATATAATCCCACCAAAACATTTCATGAAAAAGTAGCCATGTCTCGTGTATCTTTGCTACAGTCTGCCGGCTAGAAGGGTTTTAGGACAGTGTGCAGATGAAGTAATAGAAGAACTTGGTAATAGATATTATATTTTTAAGAAACACAACACAGAAAATAGTAAATGTAGAAAATAGGTTGCAGTAGGAGACAAAAATAAAATGAAGAAACGTCCGTTCAAGACAAAATACAGAGACAGAGTGCAAAATATAAAGAAAACAATGAAATTAATGGAATAATGGAATTTAGAAATGGAATGGGAATATGATTTGAATTTTGAAAATATAGATGAAGAAATGAAGATGCCAACACGAAATGAGGTGAGATATACTACAATATCCGCGATATGCGGGCTTGCGAGTGGTGGGAGACTCTCAGTTGGCTGCCATCTTGCCTCGACTACACGAAATCTACGGCAGATAATTAAAAATTCGGTTTGTGGTTTTTCTCAATATTTCTGGACAATTTCCTTCGATTTATGTGCTATTATATCTGAACTACGTTTGTAATAAATTGGCTAGCCAAAACTTTGTGATTAGTGAGAAAACTGATGTACACTGTTGGACACCACATGGCCTAGCTCCTTTGCATGAGACGCAGCTGAAATCCAGTCAAGGTGAGTGGTTTACTCCTTATGGGTCTATTGTAATGCCTGGAAACGCCTAACAGAAGAACCAGACCAGGTCCACCCACTGTCTATCGAAGTCTATTAAACACTTTTATTAACGAGTCGCTTCAAGTCGCTACATCTTAAGTTTAAGAACATTCTGTGACTTGGAAACTACCATTACAAGTCCAGTCTGGACAAAGGATAAAGGTTCATCTATTCCTTTAGAATCGTGGGCTTTCTGCATCCAGCTTCCGTCCTCGTGTGAGGCATCTCAACCCAAAACCTTGGCGTACTTCCCATTGTTTAATAAACTTCTAAAAGTATTTTGATAAATAAGTTACAAGGAGAAATAAATCTTACAGTCACCTCGGGTTATAAGTTACTTAAATATGAATCTTCCAAGTTTTCATACTTTTAATTATTATAACAAGCAGCTGCGCTAAATCTGTTGCCTGTTTTATTTTATAGACAGGGTCCTATTTTATTACCGGCAAATATTTCTAGGGTGTCATCTATTGGTTATAACAATAACGATAGGGCAAAAAGATATTTTTTTTACTTATTAAATTTTCGAGAAAAATTACAAAATAGTTTGAAAATTCTACGAATGAATGAATTATTGCTATTCTAATACTGAAATAAGAAGTATGAATGAAACTCGTTTCATTGATGAGTTCGACATGGATGAGTTTATGCCACCATGGCGCAAAATAATGGGGTTTATATTTATTTAGTATAGAAAATTTTAATACAAGAAACAGGGTTACTTTTTCGTGTAAAGTGGTACAAATGACCAGCACATACCTTATATACCACCCCTCCAATATTTGCTACTAATAAAAAAGGACCTTATATAATTTTTATAAAAAATTTAATCAGCGGTTTCTAACGTCTTAGAGTTATCTTTAATGTCAAATGCGATCTTAGGAACGGTAACAGTTAGGTGGTTCGAGTTTCAGCTCAATTGTTTAGGACCATGGTGCCCGTCCACATCTGAAATCTTAAGAATCTGATGATGACCAAGAAAAAGCAAGGGGTAAGTAAGTACGCAAAAGTAAATATTACAGTATAACTCTAAATTAAAAATTTACGAAACCCCCTTCTTAAATTTTTAATTTAGAGTTATAATCAATTGTCAACACTGTTTATTGACGTACCTAGCACACCTAGTCTGGCATTATGGTGGTAACTTAAAACCCCGTGTTGATCGAGCGAGGCGTAAAATGAGTTTAGCTATAACCCCCTGCCCCCTGGGGATGCCGAAGGTCACGTTACACCGTTGCGTGGAACTCGACCTACGCTTTATGACCGCTGCGTATAAAAGTAAATTTTGATAAAGAACTTTTAGGTCAGCCACGCATGGTAGGATTATCATAACAAACCATACACTTACATAACACTATACGAAGCTCTTATTCGATCTCAGCTCGAATATGCTTCAGTGATCATGGGCCCAATTCGCCTAAATTACAACGTTTGTAGTTTTATGTCTATCCAATTTCAATTTAGTTTTGGTTCCAATTCTATTTGGATACTAAATCGCATTCTGCTGACGCATAACTCTACCACTGCCACCTTTCGATTTATTATCATACGGGCAAAAGTACCTTGGGAGGAACTTATGTTCGATCGTTATATTTGACAGTTGAAGCGTTTTGTTACCGTTCAACTGCGATTCAGTATAAACTAAACGTTTTAGTAGAATGCACAGATACGTTACTGTTCGATCGATCGTTGCCTCGATCGGAACTAAACTGAAATTGGACCGTTAGTGGATAGTAGCATACGAAACACGTCATAACGATGAAGTTTAGATTCTATTTAGTTTCGTTGTATTTAGTGGAATCGATCTAGAACCCCTTCTATACCGTTTACTCGGATAAGCTTGATTAAAATAATATCACATTTACGCTGACTGAAATACCTCTGTGTAAGGATCAATTTTAAAGACAGATTGACAATAGAATACAGTCGATTTATTGTCCATGAACGTACGTAACCAAAAGAGAATTGAAATTCACGTGTCGATAAAGGATTTAATCGTCATTCGTATTGGTTTTCCTGCGGCTTTCAGCGTCAGTGCAGTCCTGTGGGCCGTCAAACAGACCGTCAGAGGTGGAATGAACACGTCGTAGCCACAGCTTCAAATGAAGTCAAACGAACAGTAAACGATGTCAAACGAACAGTAGAATGCTCCTCTAGAATGATGATTATGAGCACTGACAGCGAACGGGCAAATGGGAGTGAAAAACTACAGTTGGTGTGAATTCGGCAACTTAACCTCCAATTGCACTTGGAATGCAAGGCACTAGGCATTCCTTATGCACACGACTCTCCTATAACCTCGACGTGGGTAAACTGTTTTTTTCTTTCAAAACAGACGCCAAAACGTTCGAGTGATTTTCAAGATTCTAACACGGTCATTTGGCAAATTGCAGTGTGTACACTAGCAGGAGCCTAATTTAAAAAAAAATTGCACATGTATGACATTTCAATATATTTATGGGAAAATGCTTACATCGCTTACGCCAATTGACAGACGCAGTTTCCATATATAAAACTTCTCTAGCGCACAATCCACATTGGCGAGTGATCAAACGAAAAGGGACCTTACGAGAAAAATAGTTGATTTCGAGTAAAACCCGTTTAAAGTTTAATGTTTGTCCACGCGCGAGAACGACGAACGCAAGCTAGCGCAGGGGAGGGGTAAGCTGTGTATATAGAAACTATTATTTTAGGTTAACTATCCCAGGTACTCGTAAATTGATCAAGTGTGTGCGCTGTACGAGTCAATTTAAAACAGAGGTGGGTGAAAACAGAGCTTTCCCGCACTTACGACCCGAGTCACAAATTATTTGATTAAAAAAACTATTTTACTAAAATAATATTTTTGGACTAAATACAAATTCAAAGTCCAACGATTCAAAGTCACATATAAAATTAAAAAACCGTTTCCAATGCTTAAGGTCCCTTTTCGTTTAACCACTCAAGGGTGAATTGTTGAACAACCCCAACTACGCTTTTGACACATTTTAATATCAATTGCCTGATGATAATCTGTCAAAACAAACGACAAATTTCCGGATACACACAAACTAATTACCTAAGTTTCTTTCTTGACCTGTGTCGAATCTAGGACAACCATTATGCCAGTAGACACTGCCTACAGCGCCACGGGTCGGTAGCGTGACGGATAGTAAGTGCTACCGTCAAATACGCAGTTTTTTGACTGCCAGTGTTTTGGTGTCAACAGTCGGGGAGAAAGTAAAAATGCTGACACAGATTTTGGTGCTTGATCACTGCATCTTGCTTTCATGATTCAAGTCCTTATAAATACTGGCTTGTTATTCGTTATTTTTCGTGGTTGGTTAGCTCTTTCTTATCTTATGATAAATGAAGGCAACTTTCCATACATTGATGTCAAATCACAATGACATTTCCATTTTCCCAGGGAGAGGTTATGTTGTTGTGTTCATGTTATCATGGCGTGTTCGTCCTATTTTATTGTTTAAAAAGGGTTTCAAAATCTTTGGTAAAATGTTGTGCTTTGTCTGTGTTCTACGTCGAATTATGCAATTAGGGCTCGGTTTACTTACAAATTACTATGCACGTACCTGTCTCACTTTTATATTCTACTGGTATATTGTTACTAAAGAAAGAAAGAAAAACACTTTTTGACAAAAAACAATAATAATACATATCTAGTTCACTCCATAATACAATTACTATTAGTTAGTTATTTGGGATCTTCAAGACCAGAGTGACAGAGTAGTAGTAAGTTTTACTTAACCCGTATTGTTCCATCGTCGCTTACCACCAGGCGAGATTGAAATCTATTGTGGGATTGGTAGTTATTAATTTAAAAAAAAAAATCAGTTGTAGGAAAACCTTCAAATGCATTCTTTATAGAAACATTTTTTAATTGGCGATAGTACAACAGCTTTATTGACCTGATAGTAATAGTATTTCAGTAAAATATTGCATGAATACGACAGGAATGTGTAAAATGACTTAAATGTAAATCGAACAGTGTACAGTCGGCCTCTGATTAATGCCATGCCTGGCCCAAACGCCTGAATCGATTTTCATAATGAAAATGTCAAACGATCGATCTCATCAGTCCTCTGAGTGATACCTAATGTTATAAAAATATGTTGGCTGAAAAATTCGTCAATAATAAAAGTTAATCCAAGTGTCAATTTATGATGAATAGGAAATATACTCGTAACTCAACCTACTGGGAATTGATAATGATGAATAAATTAATATTTTTATTATTTATTTATGGAATATTCTATACAGTAGGTATACAGGTCTCCTTAGCCTCCATCCCCTCTGAATCCCCCCCCCCCCCCCCCCCCCCCCCTCCCCCCAACATTAGCAAAATATGTATCGAGTAAGGTTAGGCGGTACTTCACGCCGGGACAGCTTCTAAAACTTTACCAAGCTCAAGTCCGGTCGTGCATGGAGTACTGCTGCCACCTGTGGGACGGCTCAGCAAAATACCAACTGGCTGCCCTTGACTCAGTGGAGAAACGCGCTAAGCGCCTTATAAGTGACGAATCGCTGGTGGAAGCTAGACTGCAAAGTCTGGAACATCGGCGCTATCTACCAGGCGCGGCGAGGGGTTCCATCCTTATGTTGTTGATATCCCATCTGTTCGTACAAACTAAAAAAAACCTATCCACAGCGAAACCCGACTCGCACTTAGCTGGTTTTTTAAAGAATTTCAAGTAGGGAGGTATATTTTTGAGTTAAAACCCGAATCGTCTTCTTGTCGCGTGGTTAGCGATCATTCTATTGTCAGTATTATACAGGCCCGGAGAAGCTCAAATAAAAATGTGCCTTTAGCGGTCACCCATCATGGTACCGACCGCGCCCAACTCTGCTTAACCTTCACGATCACTTTCGGACCACGCTCCCAACTACGAGCCCCTCGGCAAAATAATGTAAGAAATAGATTGCCTTAATTATTCTGGAATAAAACGAATCGCTGAAGAGAACGAGTTCACGAAATGTCTCTCGCTTTAACTGAGTTATTAGACCCGTGTCACTGTCACTCCCAGAACCAACTTCTCATTTCTTCGCTCAGAAAATATTTGAATTTGTGGCACGTCGTGGTCACATCATATAAAACATTCGAGATTTGCTGTCATAGGTTTCCTTCAAGTGATTTTGTCAGAATTAGAAGGATAACTCGGTTATGTAAAGAAAAATTTTACTAAGCTTATTTCCAAAGCTATTTCAAGATTTTACATTTGCTATAATTATTTTTCTATTTATAGCTCTTCAAGCTTTGGGATGACGTTTATTTTAGCGTAGCGTAAACTTGAAGAGCCCTTGACCTACATTTGACCTCGAAAAGTAGGCTATATTTGTCTTTACAATAAAAAATGCCTAATTGTCAATGTCAACAGACCAAACTTTACAATTAGTGTGACCATACTTATTAGATTTCTACTTTTTCAGTAGATTGCGAACAATGATTTTCAAGTTTAATTAATGTTATTAGTTGGGTCAAAGTTTTCTAAATAACATTTTAATATAAATTAAAACGTTATTTACGTACAAGACAGACACACATAATTATTCTATGTGCCCTTATCGCGAACTAATTATGCACAAAATTCTATTATCCGTCGTATACACAGGTCATATAATAAAGAATTTTCATCGTTGGACTTGTTCAATGGCGGGCACCGTCATTGAACAAAAATAACAACAAAAATATATATTTATTACATTACACTATCCTTGCTATGCTATGTCATGCTATCGTTGATTTATCAACATTAGACGATGAACCATAGTCATTGTTTGACTAACAACGGCGCGAGCGCAGGCGTTATTTTCAAAGAGCGAGACGATTTAAGCGAATGGACTTTACTTACTAAGCCTGCGTGCACCATCTTCCGCCACATGATCACTTACCACCACGAGTTGAGGTAAAAGGTTTAAATGTAAATAATAAAAGCCACCTGCCACCGCTGGCCGCTGAATTGCCGCTGCTAGAAAAAATGAAAAATACTCCGCACTCCAGCACAATTACATGTTTATGCCTTTTGTTGTGGAGACTACAGGCTGCTGGAGCGCGGAAGCAAAATCGTTTGTGGGTGAGATTGGCCGACGCCTTAGGGAGAGGGGTTGTGACTTTCGCTCCGGGTCATTCCTGGTTGGCCATAGCGATCCAGCGCGGTAATGCCGTAAGCATTATGGGTACCTTTGCATCGGGAGCGGCAAGGGGGGAGGTTTATTTATAATTATTTATTAATTAAGTTGACATTATTTGTAATTTTGATATAAACAGTTGTATAAATAATAAAAAAAACGTTTCCAACGTTAAAAACTTTTTCAAAAACATCTTCCGTTACTCTGTAACCAAGATATTTTACACAAAACGCAACAAAGATAACAAATGAAGAAAAGCAACTTTTACATAGAAATATTTCCTTTGACCTCGTTCAATGCGGGGCGGAAATTCGATTTGAAACTTTTCCCAAGATCTTTGATGAAGCAAAGCGGAACATTTTCTTGAGTATTGTGCGCAAGGCGCGCGGTCGTTGCCTTACTCTTTATTATGGTTATTTTCAGGGTTCTTTCAACGGCTAAACTCTATTAATGAAGATTTTTAATGCGTCAAAGATACCAGAAAATATCTTAAATATGACAGATAAAAAGATCTATACATGTATAAAGAAATCCTTTGGAGAATCTTTTGATAAAAATGAATGAATGAATGAATACTAAAATGCAAACTCAATTGAAATTCAACTGTGACTCAATTGTAACTAAACAGTAAAGTAAAGTAAAATACACTTTATTGCAAAAATATATAATAACAAACATGAGATAGAAAAGGAAATAGTGAAATATAATTACAGTATCTCAAATATAACTCAACATATTAGGAACTGGCTAAAGTGAAGGGGCTTTGGTACAATACACTTAATTACATGCCATCCTGGGCTCCATAGTTTGACTGTGTCAGCCTCGGTAGGGAGCTACTTGTCTTGGGTTTTAGATTACGCTCGGGTCACATTCCGTTAAATAAGTTTTTGCATTTGGTGGGAAGAGCTGCATCACCGTTTTGTACCAACTGCAACAAAATAGAAGACCTCACTCACCTCCTAATGGAGTGTGATCTGGTGAAAATTGAGAGGAGGAAATTTAGCCTCAATAAGCTCCAAAATGGGAGGCTCAATATTATTTTGAGTCGGCCCTTATCTGATAATATGAAACACTTACTGTTGTTTGCTAAGTTGGCTCTCAAAGTGAGGGCTGACTCTATTACTTGAGCTGAATAATACTTGAGCTTCCCTTCCCTTTTCTTAGTGACCCTAACGAGGCTGACATGGTCACCTTGTCGTGTACCAAAGCTTCTAAACTGAGATTTAAAAAAAACTATGACTCAAGTCTGACTCAACTATGTAACCAATCGGTCTCTTCCGATACAGTTTACACCACCACTTCTAATTACATAATTGTCCATTTAATGATTTACCACATTTGGTGTGTGCTATGTTTTGGCAGCCATCAGCTGCCAAAATATAGCATATTTTTGCCTATACATGCCTTAATCCCTTTTGTTCGAGTCGCCCTGATCTATAAATAGATAACAACAGGTATTTTTACGCCCTGTATAATCTTTTGTTTCAATTATTCAAGCACAGCTTTACTGTCGCTTTGAAAAAAAACACCCTGAGATTTCGTGTTGGTGCGTGAAACCATAAAAAGGGCAATTTTCACGAATTATTTAGTTCAAAACGCGTGGAAAGGTCATATTGGGGCCCAAAGTGTTGCTTTGTTATCGACTACTAAAACCGGAAAATAATTTAAGAAATAATGCTGTGAAAAAAGCTCAATTCAAAAACACTACTTTTCAGGAGATATGAAATAAGATTTTTTCGTTCTGTTAAAATAGATAAATATTATTTGTTTGTGATGTTAATTATAAGTGATAACATTGAACGTGTGTAACGAAACATCTAAACGAATAGCCTGTGAAATGTCTCAGGATTCCCTACAACTTTAGTTCGAGAAGACCCCATCTAACTATTATAATTTCGGCGGGCTGATAATCTACCAATTCTTCCAGTTTCATATTGTGAAATTGAAGTTCACTTACTTTTTCCTAGTCGTCATCAGATCCTCAAAATTTCTGTGGAGACGGACCATGAACCTAAACATTTGAGCACAAATTCGAATTCTATAGCTGTTACCGTTCCGGAGATTCCATCTGACATCTAAGATAGTCCAAGGTCTTGGAAATCACTGGTTTTATCAGACTTAGCTAAGAACACTCTCAAAAAATTCTGTATTAAATTTTAAAAAACCGGGTCCAAATCGAATCATCCGTTGTTAAGTTGTTAAGTTATAATGCCACATATAACTGGCCGGTTTTTAAAAAAAAAATATTTCCACATTTCTTAGACCAACCGATTTCTAAACAGCAAAAAACCAAAAAGGGCTCAAATCGAGTTATTTCTGTTTTCACCAGAGGCACAGAAATACTGAGTGAGAGGCAGTTTTATTTCGCATGGGCAGAAGCTGTCAGCGGGAAATCATATTCGGGTTTCCCCTACATGTTTGTTTATCCCGCCCGCCCTTCATTTGCTTGCTCTAATTATGACATGTTCGCTGTTGTTCGTTGATCTTGTAATTTTGTCTGGAATAATCAACCAAAGCAATATCTAACCAAAGTTTTATCTACTTGTAATATGAAAACAGTAACTATAACATTATTAATAATTTGTTAATTTCAAATGAACTTTGGTAATAACTGGATTTGTTTTTGTTAATTCTGAAATTAGTATTTGAATGTGATGTGACTTTGTAGAGTCAGGGTAAGAGAATAAACGTAATTACTGGCACATAAAGTACCTACTTTAAATCCTCACGCAAACCTGAGCGCAACGAAAACCCTTTAATAACATTATTGTGAGTTAAGATGTTTATTGGCGAGAGTGACCACTTCTCATCTGCTCTCCTTACCTATACAAAAAAAATTAACCCATTAAGTTCGGTTAACTCTTTTCTCAGTTTAAACTTATCTATTATTGATTTCTTAATTAAACTCTGTGATACTAACACCGTAGTTTGTACGTACGTACGGGTATATAATAATGTATAGTATATCGAACGACAACATAACTGCGTCAGTATGTTACTTATTATGTTTGCTCGAAATTCGGAAGTTTGCCAATATTGCGAGTATCGAGTTGATTATCTATTGCTGACTCAATAAACACTCGTACGAACGCGTTCTATCAACTATGTTTTTGTTTGCTCGCTCGTTTGGGCACTAGTTGCGATACCATCCTTTGCTGACGCCATTGGAAAGTTAAATTGTATGTTAATACCCATTAATCGAACTTTCGAAAATTCGTTATAAGTAATTATGAGACAGAAATATTTCACTTTTTTACCAACTACAAATGAATGAATGAATGAATTAAAATGTATTTGCACACATATACATAAAAAAACGATAAAATTACACGATTACATTTCATTACTCAAAAGAGTTACTTTTTTACAATTTCTAGAGTAAGTTCACAATTTCACATGCATATGTGGCAAAAGGGTCCGTGTGTGAAAATTATAGAAATATTTCTTAATCTTCTGTCTTGTGACAGAAGATTACCAGCCATAATTTGTAGTTTGTAAAAAAAGTGAAATATTTCTGTCTCATTATTACTTACAACAAATTTTTACAAACGTTGCAGAACCTGAATGTAGAATCAATATCAGAAAAGATCTATATGATTAATTATTGATGCACGATTATTCTATATCTTTTTAAATATCCTGTATTATTCTGATGAGTTGTGTTTTACTAAAATTAAATCCATACAGCCTTTACCGTATACGTAAATTACATCGCAGTTAGATTGAGCATACTCTATATAGGTACTTATATAGATCTAGAAACGCTACGAAAGTGCTACGGGGTGTCGTAATGATAAATTAAATACTCCGGAATCCAGTGAACTTGACGATAGACTACTACTAAATTAAGTTTTATGTTGTGATACTGATATAAGTCCTTCAGCTAGAGAGATCTGATAATTCAGGAAACCGATTGTACCCAACTAGATTTTTTTAAACCCCCTACCTATAGAGCCGAAACTTGACACCCCCCCGTTCAGTATCCATAACTGAACAACTTTAACTCTGAATCGCGAAAAAAATCTACTATTTCATATATTTCGATCATGTATGTAGGTATCGAGGTAATTTGTAAGGAACAGCTGTTTTTTGTTTGGCACCATAGTGAAAATAGGGAACTTGCATGAATTTTAAAATTTAAAACTATGTGTTGCAGTCGATAGAATAGTACATAAAAAGATTAAATTGTGAGTAGTAATATTTATATATTTGTATTT
This sequence comes from Hofmannophila pseudospretella, assembly GCA_947369225.1. Lineage (NCBI taxonomy): Eukaryota > Metazoa > Arthropoda > Insecta > Lepidoptera > Oecophoridae > Hofmannophila > Hofmannophila pseudospretella. Next base: position 13,010,174 of record OX376316.1, read on the forward strand.
ATTGAGATATTTAGCTTTTTAGTAGCGCGAAATGGAACGTAATTTCAAACACCTATCAGCATTGAGTGACGTCATAGGATTTCTCTACCCTAAATTTAGGGAATATTTTTACAAGTGAGGCGGAATTATCTGAATAAATATATATTATTATTATAAACTATTATTATTTTTATAAATTATATACCTATTATAATAATTATACATAACTGTATATAGAAATAACTGGCAGTAACGCTTACACGTATCCAAATCTGCATAAACTTTGATAAACTTCTAAGGAAAATATTTTTTGCAATTGGCAACTTTTGTAATTAAAACAACGAATCATTACGATTACACCCTAGTTATTGTTCTTAGGATTACACAAATACTGTAAATAGTTTTATTACTCTTGTAAATAACCAATATAAAAATAACCTCTAAAGCGAAAAATCTTTTGACAAGTTCAAGACTGTTCACAGCTCACGTTTGTTTACATAAAATCCAATTACGTCACTTGAGAAAATGAATGCGTTTTGGCGCGAAAATTGTATTATGGGTTTTTACAAAGCTATATCTCTTTAAATAAGCATATTAAAAATCTTTTGTGTTCAGTAAAGTTTCTCTTTTTCAAGTATCTTTCGATTAAAAACAAAAAAAAAAACATGCAAGTTCCCTATTGTTCAGTTATGGATTCTGAACCACCCCTTTCAGCTCTATACTGGGTTTTGTTACACCCCGAATGAATATCGCTAGCATGATAGATGATTTCTTAAATACAATAAGTATACCTACCTGAGATAATCTGATTCCACACTACGGAAAGTGGAAAAGCAAGTACATAGGGATTGCAATACAAAGTACCCACCGAATTATGTTTCATTCTGAATTACACGGACGAAATGTTTCATTCCCACCATTACCTTAAGAGTGTTCAGCACCAATTACTTATTCATAAGGTTCCGTAATTCACTTATTAATGCCGCCCCACTCCGTCTCTTATTATTCATGCCTCGTGATAAAATCTAACTATTTCCTAACGTCACTTACATGCAATCTATTATGCCATTATATTTCGAATGAGGTAACATGTCAAAGCTTCATTATAAAATCATTAGCTATTCCGCGATAGAATTAGGCAATCTCCCCGAATAGATGTTGGGTATTGGTTATGAATTTTGAATATAGTTTCAAGTTTGTTGATCCTTTTGAGATTTATTGCTAATCCTAATGTTGAATAAGGTTATAGGAAAGGATCAAAGGTCGGAAAAAATAACATGAAGTTTCGCGCACAGGGCGTTTCACATAGTATTTTAGAAAAATACTTTCTTTATCTTTTGTAATGTTTTCGAGGCTTCGGACAAATTAAAAATGTAATCACCGTTTGTCATGCACTGTCGAGGGATTGACCTAAGTATTGGTAGGTACATACAAGGGATGCCGCGAATATTCGCATTCGCATGTACTTTTCTATAGAATTTTAATCGGCGGGGAATAACCGGCGACTGCGCGCGCTGTAATGTGAAGTGCGAGCGATCGCCATTCGACCAATACCGTGCCTGATTGCGCTTCCCAAACGATTGTAAACAAAAACCAGTTTAGTTGTTCGTTTGTCATGATGAATCTAATTCATCGTAAATTCGTAATTTAACTATTTCGTAGTAATGTAACTTTTTTTCTTAATAAATAAAAGTACACTAACTCCCTGACATTAGCGGCAACTCTGGTACATACCTACTTGTAACTCAAAGTTATTATGAAGTATAATCTAGTACCTAAATGATGTATTCACGCCAAAAAAGTCAAGTGTAGGCATCAGCCAGACTTTGAACGTGCATATCACTGAGCACTAACAAATCAACAATAAACAGTCAGCTCAGTTTTATTATTAAACCTCACCATAGCATCTGTGGTACGCCGAGTGTTCAATTTAGAAGTCATAACTTTCTCGCCATAGGAATGTAGCGGTTATATCGAATCTGCCAAGTCGAACCAAATCTTTATATTGTTTTTTTTGGCCTTTATCTACATTTTGGGATATAAAATGAAGAGGAGAAATAAAAGGAAAATCCAGAATACACTTGGAATATCCAGTTGCAGCGCCTGGGAGCTCCCAAGGTTTCCAGTTAAAAAACTCTTTTAAGACAGAACGTATCAAATTAATTTAACCAATTTAAAATAACAATCAAAACTTTAACCACTCAAAAACATAACTAAAAATAACTCGAAATTAAAAATTTACTACTCCGGAGATAAATCCTCTTACTTCTTCCTGGTCACAATCAAGTCCTCAATCTTCTAGATATAAGAATAGCACCATGGCCAACTCCAACCACCTAACTATTACCGTTCCCCGAGATCTCTTGTGATATCAAAGATACTCCAAGATCTTGGAAGCCAAGCCACTGCTGCACTGGTCGAATTTTTATCAGACAGGCTACTTCGATGAATTTCTCTGTTGATCAAAAATAACTGCATTAAAATCCGACCATTGGTTGCTGAGATGTGTTACCACAGACAAACAGACAGATGTGTTGCCACAGTCAAAATTATCATACCTTTTTGTCGGGGATTATAATAAATAGTCTCTCTCGGGACTGCGTTTTGTGATAAAATAAAATAAAATTCAACATTTCACTGAACTCTGACATTTGTAAATCTACTTTCACGATTTCAGGTAGCCGAATAGAACACGATACAGAAGTGAGGTTTTGTGTTCCCAGCAATTTTATCGCTGTGGGCTAGAGCTGAGGAGAATGGAAAATTTCAGAATTTTATGAATATTTTATTTTGTGCTCAACAAATCGTATGATTGCTTTTTGATACCGAAATAGAAGCTTAGAATTGGATGAGAACAAAGAGAATTCAATCAAATCCGTAATGGAGACCCTGATTACATTGAATATAATACATTAATTATGTCATTGATAGGTGTTGATAGCGCGAACTCAGTTTAAAATTTAGATAAAAATCACTAGTTTAAAATATTGGAGATTAGAAACGAGGTGTTTCATTTAAAATTATCCAAGATCCTTTAAGAGTCCTCAGAGATAGGAGTAAGTACTTTTGCGTAAAAAAATTGGATAACGATTCGTTATGTTGATCTTGGAGTATCTTAGATGTCAGATGGGATCTCTGAAACAGTAATTGTGGTGATTGAAGTCCCCATCATTACCAGGAAAAAGTAAGGGGATTCTACACGATACCTAGTCGGCGGTTTCTTAAATTTTTGGATTAGAATTATTTAAACCAAACATAAAAATGTAATAGGATAAATAAACCGAAAACATAAATTTATATTCACCACGTCAAGTCGTCACGTCTCTACTGAAAACAGGCTATTACTCTCAGTGAAGACTCCTTAAAATTTAATTCTCAAAATGTTTACTGTGAAATAATTTTATTACCGCAGACGGTGGCGTTAGGTTATTAAAGTGACAAATGTACAACTGCGAACACCTTAAAAGGCGAAAGCAAAGATTTTCAAAGACAAGTTTTGAGGAAAATATTTTTGAGTTGGATTTTAAAATGAATTTAAAGTTGAAATACACCATTGGTTAATTTAAGGATTCAAACCTATACAAAGCTGAAACAATTATGTATATTTTTACCGATAATACTGAAGAGTATATTCATAAATTCAGTATTTTTCTGAAGGATTAACAGAAAGAAGTAAGTTTCCAAAATCCTGCTATATTTCAGATAATATAAAGAACAATGATGACGTAACATACATTTTGAAGCATGTGTATGACTTGTATGAAATAACTTAGCATGATAGTATTTTATGCAAGTGACACGTTATTTCAGCCATTGCAAATGAGTTTCTAGTTTTTGATACGAGCGTAGCGACACAGGGTCATGTTATAGCTGGGCACTGTGTCGGCTTCCTTCTTTGGTCAACTGCCCTCCCTTCAAGAAAACTTATTTAAGGTAAATCAGTCCAAGAATAAATCAGAGCCAGGCTGAAATATCTGCACACCTACGTACGAGTACAAAATTGAACTGAAAGAAAAACAAGTTATAATTACGCAAAGTAGCTAAAATTATAATGCGAATCCACGGCAAACACGACTAAGTTACGAATAGAAAAACTTAGCACTAAAATAATAAGCTAACAATAAACCTTCTACATCGCTGAATCTAAAAGGCAAATTGAAATTTTTCACTACCGCACCACGAAACGAGCTTGTAAACAATAACGTAGCTCAGTTAGCATACATTCAAGAGAGCAAACTCAACATTTTCACTTGTAGCTTGTACAAAGCTGCTCGCCTTGCTTACTCCATGGTCTACAAAAACTAAGCGGAGCGGGGTAACATAGAAATAGTTACGTCAGTACTGTTTCTTAATTTACTTCTGATCTCCCGATAGAAAATAATCTGTAAGCATATCCAGAGCATAGAGTATTGTTATGTTCCGTGCCTATATAGACTAAATTGTTATAGTCATTCAGACCCAAATCCAAAAAATACAATCTATCAATTAAATTCCTTGGTAAGGACCATGAGCGTTAGGTTATCAAGGTTCCAGAATAGGAAGGCACCATATATATTATATTTTGTGCCATGGTCCCAAACATTTGAGCTCAAACTCAAACCACCTAACTGTTACCGTTCCAGAGATCCCATCATACTCCAACATCTCAAGACATTCAAAGATCTTAGATCCATTGATCCATTTTTCATCTGATGGCTAAGAACATTCAGCAGGTTAGACAGCTGCGCCTGAAGGCGGGGGTCCGAGCTTCGCCACTACTATCTTAAAATTCCTAGCTCCACATCATTTTCATTTATTCTTTGGCCGCCCTGTTTAATTATTTTTTCTCTTGAAATGTCTCAGGATTCCCTACAACTTTAGTTCGAGAAGACCCTATCTAACTATTATAGTTTCGGCGTGTTAATAATCTTACAATTCTTCTAGTTTCATATTGTGAAATTGAAGTTCACTAACTTGTTCTTGGTCATCATCAGATCCTTAAGGTATCAGATGTGAAACGCACCATGAACCTGAACATTTGAGCTTAAATTCGAACCTTCTACCTATTACCGTTCCAGATATCCCGTCTGACATCAAAGATACTCCAGGATCTTGGAAACCACTGGTCCAATTTTTATGAGACCTACCTAAGAACAGCCTCGTCAAAATTCTCTATTAAATAAAAAATACCGGGTCCAAATCGGAGCATGCGTTGTTAAGTTATGATGCCACAGACAAACACACAAATAGACATACAGAGAAACGTGGCAAACTTATAACACGTATATTATTTGTAGGGCAGTGTGTAACTAATATGGAATGATTTTGTTCAGCTTTTCAAATAATTATGTTACTCTTGGATGTAGGTAGCAACAACCGCTATAAGTGCAACTTTTTTTGGATTTTCATACTTTATGTACCGATCAGCTGATCGATCTGTATGAAAAGTCTTTTTATTTACGAAAATCAAAAACTCGTTGAACAAAATTGTCCAGTTATGGATACAGTTATGAATATAGGCTTTATAAGGGGTTTTTTATCACACCACATATAGAGTCACTGCATGCACTGATGTTTACTTATCTTTCTATACCGTTGCTTATTATACATTAGCACGATTTTATTATTTTGTTATTCTAGTTCACTTCTGTTCACTGTTATTTAATTATCCTTCGACCGCTCTATCACACACTATATTCCGCTTCACACTGCCCATTAGACCATCTCTTTATTTCCATGCAAAATGGACGAGCGATATACAAATGGTTGGTGGCGAATGAAATACACAAGCTTAACTTAATATTGGAAACAGCTTTGTTGATACAGCAACTTGCAAATTTCGTTGCTACAGCAAAAAATCTTGCTGATTTATTTATTAGTTACAAAAGCAAGATTTGTTACTATACCTACGTATACGTATATATACCTAGTTTTATTTTATATGTTTACTGTTTCTTTGTAGACGATTTCCTTATCGGTTTTCTTTGTTATCCAAAAGTCTTTCATCTTTTAGGATTTGGCACTGCCATTTTTCTTCAATCGACGGTAACCATAGGTTCATAATTCTATACGTATCTGTATTACAGTTTACTATGTAGCTAGGTACGTTGGTAGCACAGATTACACACAGAAGGTCAGCTCAATAGAACACGCGAAATCGGCTCACGCGCACACGGGCTCTGCGTACAGAGTATCTCAGGGCAAATCAAAGGAACTCAGACGATCGAGTGGAAGATATAATTTTTGTACTTTAAATAAACGAAATACATTGCCAGAAATATTATTCACAAGTCTGTTTCTTTTAAACTGGGAATTATAAATGCCCTACCGCTTTATAATCAAAATCGAGGACGCCCGGAGCGGCCTTCTGTATCTATTCTGTGTTTGAAGAATAAAATGAGAAGTTTGTTTTGTAAAACAATGGAACCTAACTATGGAAAGAAGATCATCTTCTTGTCGCTTTCATCACCGAAGAAGGTCGCAATTATTCTGTGGAATTAACCATATTAGGTTATACCGTAGAGTATCCCACCTAACCCACTCATGTCGGTTTGTATTTCCATGACTTCGGCTTGTTTCCTCCATTCTACATACTCTCAGAAGAAAGAATCGCTATAAATTTGTCTAAATCCCTGGTTTTGGATATTTCCCTGCGACATATGTAAGTATGACTCACTGAAAAAGCTCGTGATGTTTGGGACTGGGTAGTTGGGTAGTTTGTCATTTTACACACTGGTTATCTCATTGTACAAATTACTCGCGACGTTTTCTTTTACCATTACAGCATTCGATAAAAGGGGTTGCGAGCATGGCCCGAAAGAAGAAAGCAAGTTTGGCGCGGTCAGAATCTGGATGGATAACGCCTGGTGGTATATTTTAATCTGAGCTCCTCTGTGCCTCAAAGAGAACATTAAGGCCTGCGAGGGACCTGAATAAAGAGAAGAGAAAGAGTCGGTAAAAGATGTAAATCTTCATGAATGCATGTAAATAAGGTCTTTGAAGTGTACAATGGACAACCCATCAGACCCTTATACATACTCTTTAGTACTTTGTCACTTTAACTGATTTGATACTTTCATACGAATGTCAAGGAATCATAACAAAAACGTATTGCGACAGGGTTCCATCCATGTGTCTTTCACTGTACAAATTGTTAATCAAACAAACTCATAGTACATTTATCTGAGAAGGTCATCCGGGGTCTAAAGATGGTGGGCGGTGCGACACAAAGTCAAACTTTAGAAATCTTATCTTATCTTATGATAGGAGGCCGGGAATAACCCCAGCAGCACTTAGAACCTTGAGGATCTTTTGTGCCTACCCCATTTTACACACTGGTCATCTCAGTGTACAGGTTTCCTCACGATGTTTTCCTTCACCGTTAAAGCAGTCGGTAAATGTATGTAAGTCTTCGAGAAATGCATGTACATGGCACTGCATTGCATGGGAGTCCGGTGCCACTGTGCCACCGACGCTCACAACTTTAGAAATTATATTATGTAGATTCTATTTGACGCTTCGTAACTTTCCAGCAAGAATGGGTTCATGTTCTGCTTCCATTTAGTCGTCAAATTCTGAGGAGACTCTATTAACATTTCCCAGTTATTGTACGAAGTGCAACTACGAACTTGGGCCATGGCACAATCCTCGGCTTTCAACGACCTGTCTTTAGAAATGTATATTTTACATAATTTCAATTTTCTCGTCAGTGAATACAATGTCTTGTAGTACTTTCTACTTTTATTATTCTCAGGATCATGTTTCTGTGATGTTAGTCCTAATGAACTAGTTTAAAAAGCTTTACTTCAAAAAGCAACAAAATTACGCTCCAAGAAAATATCAAAACCCTTACCTGAAGGTAAGTCAGGTGTTTTTTCTGTCAACAGCTCGCTCCACGTATCACCGTATCTGGCAAATGCTTATCTTACGTAATGAAGTGGCAAACAAGGTTCTGTTTTCTTTGGCATATTGGAGTGTGCATCGACGTAGGCTTACTTACAATATTTCTATTTGGCGAGAATTTGCGGTGGAGTGCGTCCTAAGAAAATAAAAACGTAACGTTGAGGTTATAGGTTATACTTTGGGTTATATTATCAGTAATCTGAAGGTGAATGCAGAAATTAAGTATATTCGTATGAAACATTTCCTTTTTGAAACTTCGTGACAGACTACGTTATATAATGTAACGCTAAAATTATATATATACCATCATCATCAGCAGCAGCCCACTCTAGTACAAAGCTGGACATAGGCCTCTCCCAGGGCGCGCCATTGAGTCCAATCTTCGGCTCTTCTCATCCCGTCGTTGCCAGCCACCTTGCAGAGATCGTCGCTCCATCTAGCAGGGAGGCGTCCCACACTACGTTTGCCCAAACGCGGTCTCCACTCCAGAACTCGTCTACCCCAGCGGGTGTCGGTTCTGCGACAGATGTGACCGGCCCACTGCTACTTCAGCTTGCTAATATTATGAGCTATTTTGATAACTTTTGTTCTATGCCGGATCTCCTCATTTCGGATTCGATCCAGCAGAGATACTCTAATATATACCATCAAAAGAATTAAATTAACTGCTATAATAATGGGTAATCATCAGTTCAATTAATTCGTATTAATAATTACTCGTATAATAAAATTTCTATTCATTTTTGATGATAGAATTTCACCATTATTTTTCTTTATTTAGGTTTGAAGTAGATAAAACAGAGAGTAAAGGTACTTACATCCTAATAAAATTACTAGAATTTATTAGATGTTACCCTTAATTTTACAATAGCTTTACTCGTACACAGGTGCCAAATTCATCTGATTAGATCACAAAATTTATAAAATCAGAAATGCTTACATATTTTTTCGTAAAGGTGTACCCAGAAAGTGCCATTGCAAATGAAGATAAATTAATCCATTGTCCGAAGTCATTTATAACACCATTGTTATCTCAGGGAAACTGAATGGACTTATTTCACTCCACTTGACCTTGACCTTAGAACAATAAAGGTTATCGGAAATACTTCGTTTTAACATGGAGTAATATTCGTTGAATTTGAGAAATTTTATAATACACTAGTACCTTATGTTTGAATCGTTTCGTCTTCTTTGGGTAAATACTTTTTGGTTTTTTTTTTAAACATTGATTACCTAATAAAGTAATCGAAGGAAGCATCGGTGGCGCCGTGGCTATGACGTCGGACTCCCATGCGGGAGGTCCGGGTTCGAAACCATGGAATGTCATGTAACAATGAGTTTTTCGGTTTTTTCGAAGGACTTACAGGTACATTTACAGACTGCACTGACGGTGAAGGAAAACATCGTGAGGAAACCTGCACACTGAGATACCAAGTGTGTGAAATGGGGAAGGCAATGGCAAACTACCCCATTAATTCTGCCACGAGAGTCGTTCTATGTGATTCATTCCTTAGAATGATCACGACCCTCGGCAACCCTCGCCTCTTCCTTCCTCGCCTCTTTCTTCCTCGCCTCTTTCTTCCTCGCCTCGCTCTTCCTCGCCTCGCCTCGGCGCCTCGTCGGCATTTTGTGGCGAGTCAAAGTGCCTCGCCACAGTTTAACGATAAATACAGTTGGCCGCCTAACGTACTCGCGCAGGGCAACGCTCGCTGGGGTGTGGTGCAGCGAGTGGGCGGCGTGTGCGGTGGTATTAACTTACGTAATGTGAGTGATAAAATACATAGTGACAAATCGTTTGAGGTTGTATGAGTTGGTTGTATGGATTTAGTATGAGTTGTATGTGTGGAGTTTGAATAGAGGTTGTATGAGTTATATGGAGGTCCATACAATTCATAAAACTTCAATTGAATGAATTATAAATAATTTATGTATAATAAATAGCTAACAATGCTCTCGAAAAATTCTGTTTTAAATAAAAAAAAACCGCTTCCGAATCGGATCTTAGTTGATGTTGGCACAGACAAATATATGCGTTAAACTTATAAAACCCCTTCCTTTTGGTCGGGGGTTAACGGGACATAAAATAAACGATGAATATGATATCGGCATCAACCCTATGGGAGCGAAGTTTCTTTGTGCTACTCGTACAGTCATTTTACAGCTGTAATAGAATATGAGCTTTATCGTCCCAACTTAATTACGAATTAAACGAGCTGTTTCATTATTTTCTCGATGGAATATAACTTCCTAAATTGCTTATTTTTATCGCCTCTTTCAATTTATTCATTTAGAAGTATTTTCTACCAAAAAGGTTCATAAAAATTTTTTTTTTTGAAACTGTCTAATTTTTTAATATTAAGTACCAGATTCTTAAAAATCTGTTATTTTGAAACTGTCATATTGAGAATGAGGTACATAAATAAAACTTTTACACATTAGTTAGTATGAGTTGTATGTATGGAGTTGTATAGAGATTGTATGAGTTTTTGGAGGTAGTGTGGAGTTGCGTGAGTTGTATGGAGTTTGTATGGAGGTTTTATGAATTGTAAGGATCTCCATACAAATCATACAACCTCGCACTAATATAATAATTAAAACAGACACCAGTTAAATATTTCAATGAATTAAGGTAATTAAGAAACTGTCTAATTTTTAGTATTTTAACCTGGTATTTATACCAGATTCTTAAAAAATCTGCTATTTTGAGAATGTTGTATAGAGAATGAGGTCATAAACAAAACTTTTACATAACAAAAAAATCTCAGTGTACTAGGTACGGATTTAGCGGTCACGCGATAAAATCGCAAATCATATCCACCTGCATTAAATTAATTACTACTTATCGCTTTAATTTTACCGTGTAACTGGGTGATAACCCGTTGACGATTTAATAAGATAATAAGACATAATTTTGATTGGCACTTAAACTTTTTGAGTATCTACGTAAGAGGTAGTTGAATGTTACTAAACTATTCTGGGTTTATGGTCATCTAATTCAGACTTTACTGTGTAACAACTTGGAACGCTTAAAAGGAAGTTTTATGCCCGTAAATACATAAGTAATACCTACAGTGTATAATTTTTTAAAGCTACCCTCTTTTCGGGTGAGATTTAGGAATGTACGGGACGAAGTGAAGTTAACACGTTCACAGATACAAAATTGTTGATGAACTTCACACGCCCACCTAATAGTTTAAAACTGTATAGTTATGTGGCCCAACAATGGAGGCACTGGACTGTGAATGTGTTAATAACCACCTTTTGGTTGAATGTTATGTTTTGAAACGTTAAGTACTTCTAACAGAGCTAACGTTTTCATAAAAAAGTTACAATCCATTAGGGCTCTACAATTTCACGATTAAAACTTTTCAGATTAAACCATACAGAAGGACAGTTAAACAAATAAAGTCCAAGCTTAGAACTTCTTTAAACAAAATAGGAACGAATTTTAGAGCTTCGCACAAAATTTGGAAAAACGGAAAACCTGGAAAGACCATTTTTTTATCATCATCATCATCGTCATGGCAGTCCATTTTCTATCCAGCTTCGGATGAAGGCCTCTTCCCCTCTCTTCCATTTCCGCCACCTTGAGCCCGTTCCATCCAATCCCGTGCTCCGTATCATCGGATGTCATCGACCCAGCGTCTTGGTGGCCGGCTTCGCGCTCTGGTGTTCGCTGGTCTCCACTCCAGGACTGTCCGCACCCATGGGGTCGCATCCATTCTGGCAATGTGCCCCGCCCATATCCACTGTCTTCACTTTATTGTCGTTACCACATCACTCACTTTCGTTTTACTTCGGATCCATTTATCACGCTTCCAGTCGCGCAGTGTAATTCCGAGCATAGCTCTCTCCATTCTCTGCTATTAATATTACAAACACGGGACTTTTTGTTCCAATAAAGGCAATGTCCTTTTGAACCTGAGAATAATATGACGTCATCACTTCGGTTACACGAATATACAGTACTGGATATATTACCAACAAGAACAGCATTTAATGTCTTCAAGTAGACGAAGAGAGCGCTCCGGTTCTCGCGTCGGTAAATCTCAAGTGTTCAATATGTCACGTCATTTTGCTCGAAAGGACACATGAGGGTAATGTGCTGAACGCAGTATAGAGGGTGTAACAAATGTAGTATCACACTCAAAAGAGAAAGGGTCTATTCGTGTTCTATATGTAAATGAGTGCTCTATAGGTTCTTGCTAGATCAGAAGGATGATTATAAAATAGTCTAAATTAGTTTTATCTTATATTGTCTAGAGCGTGCGCCAAGGCGATCCGCTATCTCCAAAAATATTCTCAGCTGTTCTTGAATCCATCTTCAGAAATTTGAATTGGGCAGACAAAGGCCTTAAAATTAACGGAGAACTAATTAGTCACCTAAGATTCGTGGATGACATATCTATCTTCTCTGAAAACCCAAGTACAATAACGATATATATATATATATATATATATATATATATATATATATATATATATATATATATATATATATATATATATATATATATAATATCATAATAATATAATAATTTTGTGAAATAACGGAAAAATGACATGTTAATTTTATTTTAATTTATCAATGATTGTGTATGAGTGGTAGAATTAAAGGCTGTTTTTATTTTATTTTATATTATTTCTATTTATATTGTCTACAAAGTACGGCTAGCTTAAGGTTAGCGAGCGGGTTTCGCCAGTCACGTTATGCTGCGCAACATAACGTGACTTGTGTCCCTACAGGTTTATATGCTAACCGCTACTTTAAGAAATATAATACAACCTTACCTTTTTTAACAACTTTCAAGAAATTTTCGAACAATATGCTATTCTTTAACACAAGAGAGTACAAGTACTTAAGTATAAGTAGGTTAGGTTAGTTGAATAACGACAACATTATAAACGTAAAACGCCGATATTTTTATGGCTTGCCGAAAATACTGTTCGCTTAATAGAACGGAGCAATCTTTACCTTTTGACAGATTGAAAGTCGAGTTAAGATCCAAATAGACTGCCTCGAACTGATACCTACTCAAAATAATAAATAAACGGAATATTGTTCAATCTTTACAGGAAACCTTTTAATAGGTCTGTCTATTACATATTTTGGTATGAATATTTATGGATTTCCTATGATTTAGTGGAGCAAACAGAATTTACTTAAAACAGTAACTTAAAAAAAAGAAAAAGTAATACTCGTCCACGCGCGAAGTGGAAGAGAAATTAGTAAATCCAGATTTCAAGCAGGATTTATTTTATACTTGGCAGCAGAAAAAGGACGTCTTAAAAATAGAAAATGCTGTTTACAAATATTACACAGACACCGAATTATGCAATTATTTTATAGTAGGTATATAAAAATAATAAAGAGAACAGGAAAAGTTTACACAACAATATAAAGAAAGAATGAAGAATAAGGGTATTATTGGTAGTAAAGAATGAAGAGTTTTGCATTAGACGATGTTATAGACGTTATAGATATATACGTTATAAATATATTAATGTGATCTAATTATTTCCGTCTATGTTTGTTTAAAAAATTACAATGTAAGTAATTAGAATTAGATTCTTTTGAGTCAGTAATCCTAGAGTTCCACATCAAGAAGCGTTGTTTTTTTTACATCGAAGAAAGTACTACTATTATGTTCCTGGTCATTAGGAACAACTCCTCGTCTGGTGAAATGCCTTTCTTTTTTCATTTTAATTACAATTGACAATAATCTCAAGTCTTTCCTTCAGCATCTCGGTAATCGGTAACCTTTCATATTAAACATCAATTCTTCTGAAGAAAACGTCATCAGATACTACCGAATAAACGTTAAAGACAAGGACCCCTGTTGTTGACAAATTCGATTCTACATTTAAATTCCAACCGAAACGCATACATGTAGTAACTAAGTCACCTTATTTACTGCTAACTGCAAACTCCTAGTCGCTTAGCGCGGTAGCCACAATGAATGACCAGCTTTACTATAGAGCCTCATGTGAAAACTGGTTTAGACTGTATACATAACGTTGAAGTTCAGATTGCTGAAATACATTTCAGCTTAGATTTATCACAGGCAGGAGCATAGGATATTAAGAACGCATGTATTATGTTTGCAAAAGTTGCACCTTTTTCAAATGGTAAACAGTGCGTGAGTTTTCAGAAAGGTCTTAGGGTCTTGAGATTTCGATTGTTGATTGCAAATGTACTTAGACTGTAGTAATACAGATACCGATTTTATCCGATACATAAATCCCTTTCTAAGAGCTCACGGTCTGTAATCTGTAATTTCTAAGTTACCCTGCAGGTATGTGATTAACCGTCAGTGTAGTAGGGATCACTATATCAAATATAATTCAATTCATTTATTGTGTAGTTGTAGGTAACATAATGAGTTATTCTGCTAATAAATGAGTATCACTACAACCTGCCTCAATAGACGTACAATAACCTTAAGCTATATTATTATATTCGCAACTATCGCAAGTCATTACATTATTTTATCAAACATTATATTACATTCATTATATTATATTTCATTTATTACATATTATTGTCAACCTATCATAGGAGGATCTCGCAAACGTGGAAGACCCAGGGCTACATGGAAACGTAGTCTTCAAAAAGACCTGGATGCGGCTAAAGTAGCTAAAATATGGGAAACCATAGAGACTGCGGCATCGGATTCGGACAGAGCGCGGCGGAAGAATATTTTCTCAGCCCTATGCACCACTAGGTGTTCTAGGACCTGAAGAAGAAGAAGATTGTCAAATATGTTTTTATTTTTCCAAATTTTATTAAAGTATTTAATGTATGTATGTATTAAATACGGTTGCAAGTTATAAAGATACTTAACAAGATTCATGTTTTATTCATTTCACACTATATACCGGCTGATATAATCGACTTACAAAACATTTGAGTACCTACCAGACTCAAACAGCTAGTGTAGTGAGAAATATCGGTAGATTTTCTAAGTCTACCTCCTACGTTCTAGTTTGACACGTTTGTTTGTATGTTTGTCTGTGGCATCATAACTTAACAACGGATGATCAGATTTGGCCCCGGCTTTTTTATTTAATATAGATCTTATCGAGAGTGTTCTTAGCTAGGTCTCATAAAAATTGGACCAGTGGTTTCCAAGATCTTGGAGTATCTTTGATGTCAGAGAGGATCTCTGAAACGGTAATAGCTAGATGGTTCGAATTTGAGCTCAAATGTTGAGGTTCATGGTGCGTTTCCGACATCTGAAACCTCGAGGATCTGATGATGACTAGTAAAAAGGAAGTAGACCTTTAATTTAAAAACCGGTTGTTCCGTTGTTATGTTATGACGCCACAGACAAACAGACAAAAAGACCGACAGACAAACGTGTCAAACTTATAATACGCCCTCCCTCGATCGGTCGGCGGTTTAAAAGAATTAGGAATTCCTAAAAGGATTTAGGAGTTCCAAGTTCCAAGTGGCCTAGATGAAAATGTGTCACTAGCGGTCAAACATTCCAAACGTTTCCTAATTTGCACGATAATATGAAATAGAAATATATTTATTGCCAAATCATATAAATTTAAAAAATTAAAATTATAGTACAAAGCATTATATTATATGTAATGTATATTTGGCAAAAGGGGAGAAAGTCAGCAAATGCTGAAATACTCGGGTACCAAATATGCAGCGCTGTTTTTCATTTCCCCCCTTATCCCAAAATTTTAGTGGGAGCCATAGTGATAGTGGGTATAATAATAATTAAAATTAAAAACTAAACATGATATGATACCAACGCCTTTTGACTATGCTGATATGCTCACAACAAGACTAGACGTCCTTCACTCATAATATCTCTAACTCATCCCAGAATATAGATAATTAGTATCTATTGTAAGACAGCGATAGTATCGAAATAATGATAACATCGATAATTATTCTAAAAAATAGTCTGAACTACTGTATCGATAGCTTCAGAGTCTACTATTTGAGCTAACGAACCTATATCATAGGTGGCTGGCAGCGACTGGATGAGAAGAGCCGAAGATCGGGCTCAATCGGCCCTGGGAGAGGCCTATGTCCAGCAGTGGACTAGAGTAGGCTGCTGATGATGCTGATGAACCTATATCGTGATGTGTCGATATGGTCGATAGTCAACTATCGATAGTTTTGCTTTTGCAACGCTAGTATGCACTTCGTCGTCACATTCACATCCCGACACGCTAAACCACTTACGTCATCCCCGCGAGTATGTTCCACGATGCCGAGTATTTCAGTTAAGCTACCTATATTTACATAACAAGAACGCGAGAAACACTAGTGGGACATTTTAGCGGAAGCAGTAGGTAAGTTGAGGTTATATTAAATAAATATGTGTATAAGTAATATGTATCTAATATGATCAATAACTTAACTTCTGTGGTTGCCTGGAAGAGATCGCTTTAATCGACAAGGCCGCCTTTGTACATATCGTGCTACTATTCCTATAGTTTTTACTTTTCCTGTATTTGTGTACAATAAAGTGTTTCTATTCTATCAATTTTATTAATACAAATAAAATAGTAACAACTTGATCTGAGCTAACCACTTGTTATTGTCATTCCATTCTTACGATCAATAAGTTACAGGTTAAACCTTTTTCTTATTGATGAATTTAAAAAAAGTGCATGAAGCTCTATAATTTATTCATTGCTCCTCGAGTCCCATAATAATTCATATATGTCAGATCTGAGAATAAGGGTATAGATGGCCCGCTATCATTCTCCGGGTTGTCCTCACCCTGTAGTTCTATTTTTAAAACCAGCGAAATATAATTTAATAACTATTTTGACTCAATCAACTTATTTTAGAGTTATTTAACAGCAAATTAGTTACTGCCTATTTACTCGATACTCACTAGCCACGGGTCAACCGTCTCAATAGCAACCACTAGTCACCGGTTAGACATTCAATAGTAACCGGCCATACGAGAGTCCCCTGATAGCAACCAGTTACAGTTAATATTCGGAAATGCAATATTCTCGAATAAAATATCAAGTCCGACTGCCTCGTCGACGAGTCGCAAGTGAATGATCCCACATTGGGTCGGGCGCCCGCTTTTATAGAGGCCAGGTAGTGGGGGGCGGCATGACGTGGTATCGGCTGTTGCTGTGTGTTTGCATCGTCGCAAGCCGCAGGTGGGCATTACACGTGCACTATGACGTCACTTGTTGTTTGCGCTGACATATAAGATTGGGCCCAATTTATTGTTTGTTTTCGCCTTCAACCAAACGTAGTGCGTTTTGTGTGTTGGCCGTTGTGCGCTTCTGCGACATCAAACTACTTGAAACGAGTCATAATGAGAATTATGAGTCCAAATTCACCTAATTTTATTTATATAAAAATTTACAGCTATGGTTAGTTACTGATGAAAATATGATATGAAGATAACTAACTTTCCATGTATTTATTTAAATTCAAATTATTAATTAATTCGTAAATATAGGTTGCACAAGTTGTAACATAACAGTATGGAGCTCTATATTTAGCTATAACAGCATACGAAATTTTTCTTAATAATTATAACATAAGAAATATAACTATGCGGGCCTGGGTGGTGATTGCATATTTGCGCCGTTCGAGGTGGAGACCTTGGGGTCGTGGGGGCCAGGAGCCCACTGCCTCTACGGGGAAATAGCCAAGCGCCTCGTAGAGACATCCTGGGACCAGAAGCCTGGCATCTACATTGCTCAGCGTATAAGCCTCGCTATATAACGGGGCAACGCCGCCAGCCTCCTCGGGACACTTCCTGCAGGGAGCGACCTGGGCCAGGTCTTTTACTTGTAAAATAGTTAGATATTTTATAATTTTTGCTAAAGTATGTATTTTATTGTTATTTTAGTATTACTTTTTTTTAATAAACCTCCAAGAAATATAACTATAGTAGTTTAAGTAATCTTTAACTAGTAACTAAATAAATAAAATTTGAAACAGTTAAATTCAAAATTAAAACAAAACATCCTAAATAAATCAAATGAGATCAAAGTTACTTTATTATAAACTAATAAGTTTAAAGTTCTTTACAAGTGACTTCAACAAATAAGGCAAATAATAATAAGTACCTATAGTATTAGCTTGCTTGCTTATCGTATGGTTAGTGGCTAACCTATTTGTCAGAGTTGTTCAGGCCGCCCGTAGGCCTCTGACATGGCTTAACGACTGCTGTCGAACGACAACAACCGGGACCGACTGCTTCACTTGCTTTCCGACGCACGGAGGAGCTCAGATGAAATATGCCACTAGCGGTCACCCATTCAGGTGCCGATCGCGCCAACGTCGCTTAACCAGCACGATCACTTTCGGACCGTGCTCGCAACTAGGCTACGAGCTTCTCGAGTATTTGATAAAATACCAACAGAGAATAAAGTGCCTACATATGGGTATGTACGAGTATGTATATTATATACCTATAATGCAATGAGAAAGACTTATCATTACCTACTTTAGTTTTTAATTTAAATAAATCTTTAATAAAATAAATACTTTCATGAACTTAAAACATGACTGAATATCATACTTGTATAACATATCCGAATGACATAACATTCTTTCTCAAACAAATAGGACCACGATTGTTGTCATAATTATCTTCCAAGGAACAAACTTTGTATTGTAATACAACACAAAGTTCCCTTCACTTGACTTCGTAACTTCCTAAAGTACGTACAACGAAACACGTGGCTCTCATAATTTTCCAGCTATTCTCCGGCACTGGTAATATAAAACTAAAACATTTCTCCACACATGCCGCGGAAATAATTTAATTCCACAGTAATATCTAACACCCACCTGTTATAACCGGTTCACACCAGTTTTACAGTCCGACACCGCCAGGTGGCACGAGTGTCGGGGTCACCACTTTATACCCTACTAGTTACAGTAAATTATAGCCTGAAGCACTCCAGAGACTAAGGGAGTTTGTCCAGATTATAGTGCCTAAATAATTTAGTAGCCAGACTGTATATGGAAAAGTTTTGAGTTGGGTTTTTGTGGGTCACGTACGTGACCTAGCCGTCTGTGAATTAAGGTTTTCTAGTTTTGAATGTAGCAGACGAGCAAACGGGCCATCTGCTGTTAAGTGGTCACCGTCGCCCATAGACATCTCACCTCATTGTATTAATATTAGAGGGTTTTTGATGTGCTGCTAAGCTTGATGACTGAGATGGATTGTCTCATGTGCCGGAAATTAGTGCTGGCTGTCTTACCCTTCAAACCGAAACACAGAAATGCAAGCGTTTCTGCTTCACGGCAGAAATAGATAAGAGGGTGGTACCACCCCAGGCGATCCTTCACATTAGGATCTACCACTACTAATCTATAAATAAAATATCGTATTTTTAGCAAAGTTGTTGTTTTTTTTTCAAGGCAAAGGGAACTGAGCCCATACAGCCATGTCTGATGTAAACAACTCTTGCAAGTCTTCATTAAAATGCTGGTGTGACACATTTCAATGCTATCTGGGAGAATCTTCCACGCTTCTGCACCATCTGAACCAAAGAAGAAGGCGTCCCGGACGCAGTATGGCTCTTTAAAATCCAGCCAAGTACGGATCGGGGTGCAGCGTCTTATTTGACTTTACTTCATTGTCCCATACATTAATCACATTTTGTAGACGTTCTTCGAATAAAAAACACCATTCTTACTTGAAAAGCACTACTGTAAAACAATTTGCAAGACAATGAAAAAAAGCTGTTGTGGACGCGACAAAAGCGCGGGAGAAACTCTTTTAGCAAAGTTTAGAGAATAGATTGTATATTATTGTATTAATTTTTTAATTATCGAAAACGGACTTAGTTACGTGGTTAATTATTTTGGTTAACTATATTGTAGTTACCTTTATTGGTCATTTCTACAGAGTTGCACATGTTATGTGTGAAAATATTTAAACATTAATTGTTTGGAGTAACGAATACATGCACTAACCGTATAACATATTATGTTATTAACTTTTCGGCGAAGTTAGAAATGTACCGAGTTGATGGTGTACTTTTAACTTTGGGAACAATGTAATATTCATATCATTGCTACCTATTGCGGTCATGGTGTCATGGCCTGTTGAGGGTTAAGTCCCGTTTTGTTATTTAATTATATTGCCATATCTACAGCGGCGCCCCCTGGTGGACTAGCACAATAAAATCCAGCTAAGAACCTGCTCTGATAAATTCCAAAGCTATACCAAAAAACCCGCATCGAAATTGGTTCAACCGTTTCACAACAGACACATGCAAACAAACAAACATCCTCTTAGGTCAAACCCATATACCTTCTCCGTTCCGTCGTGGGTAAAAAAATAAATACAAATTGTTTAACTTTGTAATTTTAAATGTAGTGTACTGACACGTTTAATAAGCAATCAGTAAAAGTACTAAACTTTTATATGTAGAAATATCTTAATAATAATAAATCTTAAGTAAAGTAAAAAATGGATTACCACTAAAGAAGATTGAAGTTCTCTATATTTATACGCGATAAACTTTCTCACCATACTTTCAATTCCAAGATAGCATAAATAAATAAATAATTTTATTGCAAATATTTTTTACAATGTCATGTTTTAAGGTACTACCACTTCAAAAGTTTAAACTGTGCAAGAAATAATTAGTATCACATATTTTAAACACTTCTAGATCCTAAAACCTTGACAACGTATCTTAGTTTCTAGATTTCCCTTTTGTTTGACCGAGAACAGCAACGGTAGCCACCCATTAGACAACAGCCAATAGTCCAGTTTTGGGCAACAGCATCCCAAGTCGACCACAACACCGCCCTGGAAGCTTTCCAACCACAAATCGTGGAATTTATTTGCCTTCAACCGTAGCTAGTGCAACTACGTGGCTCGTATACAAAATGCATTGGAACAAAAGGATAGAATTTCTGGATAATCCTTTTAATACTTCGATTCAAGATATACTCGTACATAGTATGAAATGTGACTAATATTTTATTCTAACATAAGACTTTCATCGTCAGCCTATTGAAGTCCCAATTTTTGGGGCACAGGCCTCCCCTTACTTAACACAAAGGCATTACCAGTAAACCTGTCAAACCGGTCAAAAACTAGACTTGTCTACGAAAGAATCCAATGAAATTTAAAAATATTATATAAACCATTACTCAAAACGATCCATGGACACAAAAAAAATGGTCCATGAGCTGTCCACCCGGCTAGTTCTTACCTCGGGTAACCTCAGGGCTAGCGCGTACCTCGCGCTAAGACGCAGTCTTGCCAGCTCGCTTGGTGGATCATGGCCCCCCTCTCGTACCCCCTGGTACGGGTCATGATCCACCGAGCGAGCCCAGTGCTGTGCGGTGGATTTCACACGCCTTCGGAAACTTTTAATTTCCTCTGACATGCAGGTTTCCTCACGATGTGTTCCTTCACCGTTAGAGCAGTGGATAAATGTACGTAAGTCTGCGAACAAATCTGAAAATCTCATTGGTACATGGCATTGCATGGTTTCGAACCTAGCCTAGCCACTAGCCTATTATCTATCTATCTATTGTCATTAATTTACTACCACATGCCGTTACGCCATCAAGTATCCCTTCTCAATATTCTCAATTATTGAAAATATTGAGATTTTAATTTCTGTAGACAAAAACTCATAAAAGATATTGAAGTGATATAGGATCGAAAGAATAGGTACTTGCAGGCGTAACAGCCTACGAGTATGTGGTAGTAAATTGACTCATTGACTCATACAGGAATCATAAAGGTTAAATGAAATGAAATGAAATTTATTTACCAGAACATAGTGAAAATTATAGGTGATTTAAAAAGGATATGTTCCACCGACAACGGTATGCAAATCTTTTCTGCTGTTTGTTAGTGTCGTTGAGATACTCTTTTATTATTATATTATATTATTATACACTAAAATAAAGGTTAGGACAAAGTTGACATACAATTTCATGAGGATCATATCCTTATCCAGTAACTTTATTTCTATCATGACAGCCGTGTAGTGGAACCCGTATTTTGTTTGGTCCAGTTATGGCGTTGCAAGTCAAGTATGGAACGATAAATATAGTCGGAGCAGACGATTTTTCTTTGACTGCTTTAGTTTGTCCATTGTCCAATCTGTTGTTGGGTTTCATTTATTAGACGTCATTTTAAATTGCATTGTAGGATATAATTATGCGGGTTTAGGTCTATATAAAAATATAGGTAATGGTTTAAAAATACGAATATGGCAGCATTAGTTACGGCGGTTTTAATATTAAACGAATAAGTAATTTCTACCCAACAGTCGTTTAATTAAAACTAACCTATAGTTAGCGATCTTAGAAGGTGGTATGGCTCCTTGCAGGGTCAGCTTGAGGTGGTTGTACTTTTTAACACCTCAACCTCCTCTCATCTGGTGGTAAGTGACGATGAGACCGAAGATGGAGTACACGAGCTTAGTAATCCATAAAGCGTATTGCCGTGTTTTCGTCTGAAGGGAAAGAGAACCAGGGTAATTACCGACACATGAGGCCAATCCATCTAAATCCTCAAGTTAGCAGCGCGTATAAAAACCCCAATAATTTTATAGTGAGATGAAATATCCTTAAGCGACAGTGACTATTTACCATCATGTGACCCGTTTTGGAAATTATATTTCTGGCAACCGTGAATAAATAAATTAGTTAAAACTACCGTATAACCATATACAAATAATGTCACTGGAAACTAAAAAACTCGCAAGAAAATCGATTCGCAGTGCTTTCACTCGCACGCTGAATTCGTGGAATGAGAAAAAATCTTCTTCTGACGCCGACCAAGTTCAACTTTCCTTCAATTTGTTAGCGGAAAACGCCAATCAGCTGGATGGCTATGATAAGGAAATTTTCGAACTCCTAATCGCAGAAAATTTAGACGAGGATGTGCTGAACAAGGAATTGGAAAGAAGTGAGCAGTATAGGTGCAAGTTTCTCCTCGCCGAATTAGAATTCTCTCGGCTAAATAAGATCTCTTCTCCTCCGCCGTCGTTGAGTGAAATCACTGTAAAAGGTCATGGTTCCAGATCGTCTAGCAGAAAAAATAAACTACCGACTATAGAATTGTACAAGTTTAATGGTGAATTGAAGAACTGGCTGAAGCTGGCTTTTGTAGTCAATTTAAGAAAATCGATGATTACGATGAGTTAAGTAAGGACGATAAGTTTCACTATTTGCTGCAAAGTATTTCACCAGGAACGAGAGCAAGTGAACTTATCAATAGTCTTCCACCGACTGGAGATAACTCCAATTAATTTGGTAATACGAGCAGTTTCAACATCTTCATTCAACGTATTATTTTTGTGTTATTTATATTGTTATAAGACAGTTTAGTAGTAAATAAAAAGTCCAGCAATGGAATAAGTTCAAAATACTAACCAATAATTATCCTTTTTTCAAAAACTGAATAATCAAAATTTAAATATGGAGCCAATTAATGTAAATTAATACTTAACCTAACATACATTATTTATATTTAAATGCGTACGCCGATTCCTGTTTAAAATAATACAAGAATGCGTAATATAATATTATGTATGCTCAGGACATTTACAGAATAAAAGTATAAAACGTAACAACTGTTTAATTTACCCCGAAACGTTTATTATCTTTAGGGAAATTTAACAGAAGCGTGACGCGACTGCCGAATTGTGGCTTTCGTCAAAAAAATCCCCTTCAGTAACTTGGTTAGGCAAATAATGGTAAAGTTTAACCGAGTACAAAATGAGGTATAGCTTTGTGTAATAAAATACTGAATTTGTACGTTTTTGTAAAGCGTTAAAGTAAATTGACAAACATTGGTTTCGTAAAATAGAGGCTTTATGATAGAATGTCTAAAATGCAATAGCTCTCGAGTGAGATTGAACATGGTACTTGTATTAATAAAAATTAAAAACTCTATTAAAAAATCTCTGTGTCGTAAAAAAATGACTGACAGAGATGCACGGCAAGACTACTGACTATTTATTTGTTTGTAGTGCCAATGGCTCGAAAATGTTGTATTTTTTATTAATGTACGAAGAAAAAATGTATGATTATTATTATTAATTATTAAATAGTAAACCCATTCAAATAATAGGTTGTGAGTAGGACATAAAACGCAAAGCGTTGTGTAGATGGAGCCACTAGCACACTCCGTAAACATTATTAATTTATAATTAATTTTAAGTTCTTACATTGTTATGTATATATATTAATATATTGAATGGAAAAAATGACGAACAAAAGTGTACAAGCTGTACCAATTTGTTAACTATACTATTTCATTTCATTTCTAATTATACGATAAATGAAAGACAAGTTATTAATTTTTAAAAACTCCGGGACAGAAATTCGTGGAGGTCAAATTTATCGGCCTTCTACTCCAATAAATCTAAATGTTAGTGTTTCTGTATTATAAAAAAACGGACTTAACACAAAGGCTTCAACTATGCATTACGCTACCAGTACCTAAGTCTGTCAAACCGGTCAAAAACTAGACTTGTCAACGAAATAATCCAAAGAAATTTAAAAATATTGTATAAACCATTACTCAAAATGGTCCATGGACACAAAAAAATGGTCCATGAGCTGTCCACCCGGCTGGTCCTTACCTCGGGTGACCTCAGGGCTAGCGCGTACCTCGCGCAAAGGCGCAGCCTTGCCATCCAACGAGGCAATGCATCCAGCGGCGTCCTGGGGACCATGCCGCTCTCGAGAAACCTTGACGACGTGTTCTGGCTCTAGTATGTAAGTTCCTTTGTTTTTATTTCGTTTGTGATTAGTGTAAATATTTGTCGTTTTATTTTGTGTGCTCCTGTAAATATTAGCTTTATTCTTATTACAGAGATTAAGTTGCTTAATATAAGAAGGAAGACGGAGGGTGGAGGATGAGAAAGAATAGGGAGATGGAAGAGATGGTGAACAAGCCGAACATCATAGGAGAAACGAAAGCAGCTCGACTCCGATGGCTCGGTCACGTCACTAGGATGTGGGAGGATTGGGCAGTTAAACGAGCGTATGTGGGACGCTCTAACGGACGACGTCCAGTAGGACGTCCCAGATACCGATGGCGCGGTGAAGTGGAGAAGGATCTGCGTGAGCTCCGGACGCCTGACTGGCTCGAGACTGTGCACGAGAGAGAGCGATGGCGCTCTTTGGTATCGGAGGCCATGATCCACTTCGGGTCGCTGCGCCAGCGGAGTAAGTAAGTAAGTAATATAATTTAATTTTGTAAAATAGATTAATTTGAATGAATATGAAAACCGCCTCTCAAATTACTCAAAAACGACTTCCATTATATACTATAAAGCCATTACAACAAAAATAAACCAATAAATCACCCAACTGATCGTCAAGAATCCCAAAATATATATTATTCCTCCAGACTTTTTTACGCATACGACGACAACAAGACGAATAGAAGAGATCTTATTCAGCTCTGTCGATGTATGACACGTGAATTATTCATGGAATATTTTATCTTCAGTCTGCGAACTTGAAATCATGTATGTTTTAGCGAGAAGTCGCGTGATGGAGATACTATTTGACGGGTATGAGAGCTTTCACTTTTAAATTTCGATTTTAAACTTGAGAAGCCCATTTTTCATCTGGAAAGGTATTATTCAAATATCCTATACTCGTCAGAGACATATTATACTCATATAACGAAGAACAAATAGCATAATATACAATGGGAAGGCAGGCGTGTGCCATCGTTTGCTATAATTTTCAACTTGCTTTATTAATAAAACATGATCGGGTAACACTTGGCGCATGCGGATAGATTACAAAAGTTTGCTTGGCCGAAACACGAAACAGCGAATGCACGTTTGACCGACAAACATTATAGCGACATTACATAACCGCGAAAAAATTGTTTTTATTAAGTGTATTGTCGTACAATAAAGTGTAAATAAATAATAAATAAAAATGATCCAGGACGACCAACTTTATGAAAGTATCGCCTCGTCTGAGCGACAGTACCTTGTAGCGAAAATCGTGTAACCGAAAGTTTGCTTGGCCGAAACACGAAACAGCGAATGCACGTTTGACCGACAAACATTATAGCGACGTTACATAACCGCGAAAAAATGATCCGAGACCAACTTTATGAAAGTATGTATGTATATGTACGTATTTATACCTACATAACACATACATTCTTTCATAAACTTGATCGTCCTGGATCATTTTTTGCGGTTATTTAATGTCGCTATAATGTTTGTCGGTCAAACGTGCATTCGCTGTTTCGCCTTTCGGCCAAGCAAACTTTCGGTTACACGATTTTCGCTACAAGGTACTGTCGCTCAGACGAGGCTCGGCCAAACAAACTTTCGCTGATATAATAATCGGCATTCTGTATTTAGAAAAAAAGAAAGCAAGAATTTATTTCCATTAGCGCACATGCGATCTAATCCAAACGAGATGTAGTCATATACTTCCAACCCATACAAACAATATTTCGCCCTCATGTAATCCACCCGTTGCATACACTGACTTGTGCTGACACACATGCATATACATATACTTACCTATACATACGCGTCGAATTCAGAACCTCTCACTTATGGTCATCGAATAAAAAAAAGACTACTAGTCCGACTTCGGTAGTCTGAATAAAATCTCTACAGCAAGAATATAATACCATTTATAAACGAGTAGCCATATTTTCTTCTCAGAACAACACTCAGCATTTATTGCAGGAGATGTGGGAAATCATGCGCTATTAGACGATTCACGTCACACAGTTGTCAAGTTGTCTCCTCATTGGTGAAACTCGATCTGAGATTGAATTATAGCCAATGAGACACGACAATAACAGTGAAATACTATGTACTCTTATTGTTTAATATTTGGAGTCTAATAAATATAGGAATTCCCAACACAAATGTTACCCTAAATAAATAAATAAAACTCAGTATTGTTGCCTCGATTCCGAAATAGTAGGATATAAATAAGTATGTATTTGGAAAGATAAACAACAAGCAGCTAGCTCCCTTGACAGATTGAAATATGCCTTATCATGTTGAATAGGTAATGGGAAATGGGTATAAACTTATTTTTAATCAGAATGATGTACAAGTACCTATGTAGGGATCATGGGCGTTACGTCCAATTCCCCGAACATCCATTTTCCCGAACGTCCAGTTCCCCGAATGTCCAGTTCTTTGGTCACTTAGATTTTTAAGGATTAAGTCAAAATGTCAGATTAGGTAATAAGATTGCTTTGATTATCATGTCAACATTATATTTTCATTCTTTATAGATGAAGCAGTATTCTTATCAGAGAGAAAGTAATGGAAATAAAGTACATAATACTAACTCCCACAATCCAGGTGGACGGATGATATTACCAAGGACGCATCGAAGACCTGGATACCACAATATCGGAAACGGATAGATTTACTGACTTTAACTTTAGTTATAATACTTTTTGTGTCCAATTTGTTGTTGTGTTTCATTTATCATCAAAAAAAAAAAAGTTGTACTGGCATCACTTTAAACTGCATTGCAGAATCTATACAAGGGTTTAAAATACCAATATAGCAGTATTGGTTATGGCCGTTATAATTGTAATATACCTGTGCGATCCCCAGCGATTCCAGGGATCTTTCGAGGGCGAAATAAACTAAGGGGAACGAGATAATGTCCAGGGCAGGCAATAAATACCAATGAAAAACCAACTCACCAGCTTCTCAGCCCGAGATCACTCATCGGCGCCGACAATGTCCAAAATTCTAGCAGTTTTTTGTATCACCGAAGCACCAGCACTGTATCAGCACTGCGAGGAGTCCATGGAGGTGATAGTTCATAAGTGATGACGAACTTCGGTGACACGCGCACAAATCGCTGCTGTCTCAAGGGATGTGGTTCTGAGACTGTGTCAGCGAGTGGCAATCAACGATAAAAATTACCCAATACATTAAACAAAACTTATGAACTAGGTATGCGTGGTATACCCATATTATAATATTATATTTTAAGCGTCGGTGGTCTAGTGGCTAGGACGACGGACTCCTACGCTAGGTCCGGGTTCGAAACCATGCAATGCCATGTACCAATGAGTTTCTCTGACTTTTTCGACGACTTACGTACATTTACCGACTGCTCTAACGGTGAAAGAAAACATCGTGAGGAAATCTGCATGTCTGAGGAAATTAAAAGTTTCCAAAGGCGTGTGTAATCCACCAATCAGCACTGGGCTCGCTCGATGGATCATGGCCCGTTCCCCCTTGAGCAAGGGGATGCCTGTGCCCCACCAGTGGGGACATTAATAGACTGATGATGATAATATTTTAATATAACGTCAAAACATATTAGTAGCTCCGTGGGTAACGGGGTAATACATACCTTCCCAGTCATGAGACAGTGTTTTGTTTCCCATTCACACAAGAGTTAATACGTTCATAAATCCCCATGACGCTCTTTACTAAAAAAATATTTTACCGGCAGATGTACTGACTTTATACGTAGTAGTTATGTCAGTATATAATATTCTATTTTATTCGTTTTGTTATTATCCCATCAGCTCGTACGAAGCGATTTGCTTCTTCGTTCATTATGCGAACGGCTAAGGAATGGAACAGCCTGCCGGCGTCTGTATTTCTCGAAACCTACAACCTTGGGATCTTCAAGGCCAGAGTGAATAGGCATTTACTGGACCCGCATGCTCCATCGTCGACCTCATCGTCTCTTACCATCAGGCGAGATAGAGGTCAAATGCGGGTTTAGGAGTCAATAAAAAAAAATACCAACACACATTATATACCTACGCTTTTTTATTATATTAACTGAATAAATTCCCACGACACTCTTTACTCAAAAAAATATATATCACGAATAGATTTACTGGCCTGAATAAATTTCCGGACAGATTGCAGAAGCCCGGAAATCCCTTGTGCGCTAAAGGTCCGATCATCCGGCGAATTAACATCAGAATTTTCACTTCCCTCATGTTTTTAGATTTTAATGTTTAGGATTATTACATTTTCAAAACGTTCCGGACAAACATAAAATAAATAATGAATAACGTATAAATATTTTATTACCTATACGCCGAACGTTCTACGATGTTACGGGTGGCATATTCGATAGGACGTAGCCTAAACGTGTTGCTGCAAATGTGTACAACTTATTATTAAAAATTGCAAAAAAATAATTAATTACAAACTAAACAACGTAGCTACATAACATAAATTACGCAATATTCTTATGGTTTATTCGGTTTTCGTAACAATTTTCGTAGCACTCAGGGGATGCCTGAAAATCAGCGCCGCAGTGCTAAAAGCGCTACGGCAACAGGCTGAGGCAGTCCCCTTTTTCCGGTGCTGTACACCACCTTCATCAAACTTAATTACTTTTGCTCAGTTTTTGTCGCAAATGAGTTAAGTACGCCATTGTGTTCAAAATTTCGTATTCCATATTTACGCAAAGATCTGTATGTCTAAGCTTTAACGCGGCATAAAGGGACTGAAATCAATTTGTTCATATTTTATATTAGCACAAACAGGCGTACATCACCCAACGCAGTTCAATACTTGAGTTTCGCTGTTAATGACGAATAGAAAAACGTTGAAACAGCCATTTTTCCGAGTGGTATATCCGCTGTCATTATCGATCCCCCATATTATTGTTCTTTATAGTAATATTATTTTAAACACGAATTAGACTTAAATAATATACTGTTTCACAGGTTTTTACTGTCTTTTATTAATTACTACCGGTTTCGTTTACACATCTTCAGGTATTGAACACTTTATTGTAGATTAACAATGTCAATTAATTAATAATTAAATAATTATAAATAAACCTCCCCCCTTGCCGCTCCCGATGCATAGGCTTATGATAACGCTTGCGGCGTTACCGCGCTGGATCGCTTTGGCCAACCTTTGCACCAGGAACGACCCGGAGCGAGGGTCACGCCCCCTCTCCCTAAGGCGACGGCCAATCTCACCCACAAACGATTTTGCTTCCGCACTCCAGCAGCCTGTAGTCTCCATAACAAAAGGCATAAACATGTAATTGTGCTGGAGTGCGGAATATTTTTCATTTTTTTCTAGCAGCGGCCAATTCAGCGGCCGCTGCGGCTGTGGCTGGCAGCGAAGGTGCTTACACAGGTGGCATCCCAGAGTAAACAGGTATTTGTTTATAATATGAGTAAACGAAACCGGTCGTTATTACTAAAATACAGTAAACACCTGTGAAACAGTATATTATTTAAGTCTAATCATGTACTATAAGTTTCACCAACTAGCAACAACCGCAAGTAATAACCATAAACACGAATTATTTTAAATCATAATTGAAAACATCTTATAACTCGTGAAGAATGGGAGCCGGTTCTGACATCGAGTGTCACACTTACTAAATAGTTTTACTCATGTCTTGGTTATTAATAAGGCTCACTAATCACAACACTAAACTTGATGTAAATACAAAAAGTTTTACAATATGTGATAAAACCCTTTCACACGTTTTTTAAAACGCTCTCCTTAAAAGTTGCAAAAACTGAGTTACGCCTGTAAGTGATGAGACTGACTAATTAACTTTGACAGCTAATGTGAATGTTTAAATGTTAATTTTATTATACTTATGACAATTTTATTATATTTATGTCAAGTTTATACATAGGTAAAGATTTCAACCCGCTACAAGAATACAATTTTTTAAAGAAAATACCTATCGGGCATATTTTTGCAACACTATGAAACTGTATAACACTGGATGTTTGTAACATTTCTGGTGTTGAACACGTACCCTTGGAAGGCTTCCAAACGCATGGAGATCATATTTCTCGGGATGCTCCGTTTATTACTCGCCTGTGAATAGAATTTGGGTCACTGTTACTGTTTCATAGTGTACGTTTGCACTTTAATTGTTTCATAAACTAGTCATAAATTGTAGACTAGTGAAATGACTTCTAAAGGAACAGTTAGGTACATGAACTTTTTATTTGGGTCTCATTTATTTAAATCTGAAATATTTTAGTCGTAATTTTTGTTACCACTAGGTTAGCTTTTTGAAATGGGTTCTGTTTTGTGTTATTTTCCGTTTCTAATTATCCGTATCTCGAAGGAGAAAACTAAACCATACCGCTGATGCTACTGTAACTCCGTCTGTCCACTCGTGTTTTGCTTTTACTTTTTAAATTTCATCAAAACAGCACGGACAGAGTGTTTTTTTTTTGGTTCTATGCCTGAATATGAAAAGACGCGATACTAAAAGCGCGTAATTTCGTATAGGTATTTTATCTTACTTTTGACTTTTATGACTATTTTTTTAATAAGTTCAACATCTAGTGACAGGAGTGCTAAGGACGTTATTTATACATTTATACGCCTACAAATTGCCTGAATGAAGCAAAAATAGTTGCTTGCTTACTTGCTTATCGTATGGTTAGTGGCCAACCTATTTGTCAGAGTTATTCAGGCCGCCCGTAGGCCTCTGACATAGCTTAACAACTGCTGTCGAACGACAGCAACCGGGACCGACTGCTTAACCTGCTTTCCGAGGCACGGAGGAGCTCAGATGAAACATGCCACTAGCGGTCACCCATCCAGGTACCGACCGCGCCAACGTCGCTTAACCTGCATGATCATTTCGAACCGTGCTCGCAACTAGGCTACGAGCTCCTCTAAAAATAGTGATTTGATAACATGCTTCCAGTAGTTAAGTTTTAGCTTGGAATCAGTAAGTATTTAAAATGAACACTATATTTTTATTATTTCCTCGCATTATATGAAACAAGTACTATACAAGCCTCGGCGAAAGTTTTAAAAACCTCCGAGGAAAGCAATGGCTAATTTCCTTGCCTCAGCAGTAATATACTCGTACTGTTTGTCATAAATCTGTTTTGCTATTATTTCTCAAACAACGCTTTTATTATATTAAGTGCACTTTTCCATACAGTGGGCCATACCATATCTTACATCCACTCTCCACAGACATTATGACATAATGGATTGGCCCCAACGTCCCACCTGAGCAAGAGCTCGGTCCGGTTCCTGTCCGGTATTATACTGTCACTTAGTTTAATGTTCCTATTTCTCATAGTCCAGGACTATTACTGTCCTAGTGTTCTCCTACCCATTTTAGGTAAGCCACGCCCGAAGTTTCCATAGAACGTAACCTTACAACACTCAACATTTCATTATCATCAGCCTATGTATGTATCGTAATTTTTTAAATTGAGACATATCAGTAAAAAAATTGATGTTTTTGTTTTGTTACCTTTATTATTATTTTGCTTATTTATTATGATTGATTAATTTATTGATGATGATTTATGATTTATTTATTAATTGACAAAAATTTGTACGCTTTCGCGTAGAATATGGTGATACTGAAACACAATGTAACATCTGCATTACCCATACTTACAAATAAATAATATTTCTATTTCCTATTAATATCCCCACTGTTGGGACACAGGCCTCCCCTTTCACAAAGGGTTATTTTGCTTATTTATTATGATTGATTAATTTATTGATGATGATTTATGATTGATTTATGATTTATTTATTAATTTATTAATTTAAAGTCACCCCGCTTCATCTTAGGCGCAAACACCAAGACCTAATAATCCTACATAAAATTCTTCATTCCACCATAGATTCACCTTCCTTGCTGTCCTGTCTAAACTTCAACACAAACTTTAAACTTCGCAATCCTAAAACATTTGTATTAAATGTTTTTAAGAACAACACATCGTTCTATAACCCTATTGTGCGAATGTGTAGATTGTTTAACGAAATCTCTTCGAACAGCAACAATAAGCCATCGATAGACTTATTCGATCCTAGGCCATTAGTTTTTAAAAGACGGGTTGAGGATGTCCTCAAATGAGCTTTCCACGCACCTACTTTATAGTCTTTACTTTATTATTTTTATTTTTCAAATAGGCATAAGATTTTTAGTCATTACATTCAATAGTATTTTTTCCCAACTCAATTTTGTACAACAATCAATTTTCTACTTCCTAACCATGCTGTGTTTACACGTTAAGGGTTACCTAGCTCATAACTTTATATTGATTTTTCTGTAATTTCTATGGTTGTAATCTGTTGTGTTTACCTAATAAATAAAATAAATAAATAAATAAAATAATTGAACAAAAATTTGTACGCTTTCGCGTAGAATATGGTGATACTGAAACACAATGTAACATCTGCATTACCCATACTTACAAATAAATAATATTTCTTTTTCCTATTAATAACCCCACTGTTGGGACACGGGCCTCCCCTTTCACAAAGGGGTATGGGCCATAATCCACCGAGCGGTCCAATGCTGATTGGTGGATTTCATTTCCTCATACATGCAGGTTTCCTCGCGATGTTTTCATTCACCGTTAGAGCAGTAGGTAAATGTACGTAAGTCTTCGAAAAAATCCGAAAAACTCATTGGTACATGGCATTCAGCATTGCATGGTTTCGAACCCGGGCCCGGCCGGGCATGGGAGTCCGGGGTCCTAGCCACTAGGTCACCGACGCTCTACTCAACATTTACATCACGAAAACTGATAGGTAGCTAGTGATCACAGATTACAATTTCAAAATCAGACACCATCAGATTATTCAGAAAAATTATACAACAAACTAAAAACAAATACGTTTTTGCTAATTAATTAATAAATTAATTAATTAGTAGCAACAGCAATAAACATAATAACATGAAGGTGCAGTTACCTTCTAGAGTCAATTATTACGTCACGGCGTTAGTGACGTGACTTATAATCGGTACGCTGTTGATTTTGTTCTTTTATTATTTATTGAAAACCGTTACAATTTCATAACGGGAAATCCCAAATCAAAATTCTAGTCAATACTTCATTATAATATACATAATTAACATTATTAATATATGTGATATTATTGTTTTTTTTTTTAAATGTTAATTAATAGGT
Organism: Hofmannophila pseudospretella; assembly: GCA_947369225.1. Classification (NCBI taxonomy): domain Eukaryota; kingdom Metazoa; phylum Arthropoda; class Insecta; order Lepidoptera; family Oecophoridae; genus Hofmannophila; species Hofmannophila pseudospretella. Next base: position 13,043,911 of record OX376316.1, read on the forward strand.
TGGCTAACATGTCAATAAGTTACATTAATATAAAAATATAAAAACTGTCATAAATATTTGCACGGACACCACAAAACTAATTGAATTACATGCTTGATAAACGTCGGATTGCTGCTTCTATGAATTTGGTCTGTGAATTTTGATTCGTATCGATTGTTCGTTGATATTATTCGTATAACTCGACGATATGTATTACTCAGTTAAAATATTTTCTGTTTTGTTGACTTTACGTTATTGCGTTTATACAGAATGTTCCGAAAACTCGTTTCACAAACTATTGTAAGAATAATATGGAAAATATTAAACACCTTTCAAAGAATGGAATAACCATTAACCACATTGGAATAACCAGCGTAATGGAATACCATTACGCTTACAGTTTTTTCATAAAAATAATATTTGCAGTGGTTTGGTTTCTCAAATTACCATAGCCCAACTTGGAAATTAATATGATGCTTAATATATACCTAGATAAAACACCGGGTTTGTTGTTGTATCGATTTTATGAAGTGTGTGGATATGATCGTTAATCGGTAATTATTTTACCGAATCATGATGTGGCACATTACTAATTTGTTGTTATGACTTACAAGTGACATACTTCAGCCGTGCCTTTCTATGTGAAAATGATTATAATATTGGCTCAGTAATATTATTCAATTTCATTATTATATCCATAGAGTCATAAGAATTATTTAATTGTAATAATAGTAAATGAGAAAAAATTACACCCCCAACAATAATTTTATATTTTCTATGCCATTATTAAGATTCAATACAGACTTTCTGATCATCATCAGATCTTCAAGGTTCCAGATGCATAGAGGTGGGGGTAGTTTTTGATGTAAAGTAAACAGGTACTTATCAAAATTTTGTAAGACTGTCAGAAAAGGTGACCATTGAGGTGACCAAGATATAAATTGTTGCCTAGCAAACATGAAAAAAAGGAGATGAAAAGGAAATGAAGTAATAGGTGGTAAGTATTACGTTTACTTTCCTAATTATGGTCATACTTCTGTAAATAAATTGTTTCAAAATACAGTAAAATAATTCGCAGAGGACTGTCACAAACATTCGTGTAAAGAAATAATAAACAACGTTTATAAATAAACAAAATCTGGAAATAGTGGAACGCAAGCCAACGTTCCCCCAAACAATAAGTAAAGTCGACCAAGAACGCCTTTGATTGCTTCTGGCAGAAGGATGTTGGTAAAGTTTTAGTAAGCAGTACAAGGTATAAACTTTTGTTGAGGAATTGTATCTTCCGTACCAGATTTAGTTTAGTATTAGTTGTCTCTTCTTACCTTCAATTGGTAGGTAGTAACCTACCAAATTATTTAACAATTGGTACCTCACCGTACCTGAATATAAACCATCTTTGTTTTTTTAACCAATTTCAAAAAAGGAGGATTAATGCGACTGTATGTGTTTTGTATTACCTGATATCTCTGACATTCGTATGATTAGTAAACCGATTTTGATTATTTTTCTTTCATTTAGAAGAGTATACCTCCGGGGTGATTCCATAAAAATTAGGTCAAGATCTGATGTTGCGTTTCGAAGATTGACAACGGAAGTCCTTAACGGATATATAACAGCACCTCATCTGTAATTAGGCAAGCGGCGATCATCCCACATTGGGTCGGGCGCCCGCTTTTATAGAGGCAGGTAGTGGCGGGCGGCATGACGTGTAATATATATATATATATATATATATATATATATATATATATATATATATATATATATATATATATATATATATATATATATATATATATATATATATATATATAGTACAATAGCGTCTTAAATATATACCGCCAAACTGCTTGGCAGTTTATCGGCGGACATGTTGGTCCCTTATTATAAATAATCATATTTGTATACTTACTAACATAATAACATAAATAATAACATAATTCGTATCAGGGCAGAATTTTACACTGCAGTTATTGCTTTTATAACATATTTTTATAACAGTCATCTTCAGAACTGTAAAGACAGGAATAGTTTCTCGTAACTTGTACCTTCAAAAGAGAATATAATGGTACCTATAGTTTGAGAAGTATCGCCACTGAAGCGAAGGCCGCTAAGTTGACAATACCCGCTGCAAATATGTCGAGACAAGACACAAACTTTGTTGGTTCAGAGTGTGTAAGTCTTTAAAGCAGTTTTGATTCTCGTGGTACCGTTTATTGATTCGGATAGAACTTGCTCGTAGTCAGTCACAAAGTTGTAGAATGATTTACATTCGGGAACTATTTAAATTATGATAATGATACGTTATATATAAGTGATACGGTAGAACAATTTAGAAAGGTTTCTTTCTCTCCCGCATTATTGTCACTGTGGTGTTTGTATATTTAACCATAGATGCTCCAGTATTTTAGCATCTTGTATTGTTAAAAAACTTCAAGCAAAGAATATGAAAATTTGCACACATATTTAGGACACCCAAAAGGTCATTTTAAAGATTATAGCCCACGCAGATCACCGCTCTCTACGAGGTGGAGGGGGTCAAAGTATCACTCCTCCGCGCTCCAGTAAAAAAATTATAACGTCATCGTTATACTTGCCAGGGTATTTTTGATATCGTTCACAAGTCGCATAGTATTTTAATTGTGATATGAATACCTAATGAAATTGATACATAAACGGTATTTAGTTTCCTATGATTAAAGGGATTTAGATTTAATATTAAAGGGATTTACTTTAACTTTTGAACCTCTCCTGACGTCGAAAGTTTCAGCCTTCTAGTAATCTCTGATACAAAGTTATAGGCAGATTAAAACAGGCCGAAATGCTTCCAGAAAAAGTGGTCTTCTTCTTCTAAGTCGTATTCCTCATTGCTGAGGGTCGTGATCATTCTAAGGAATTAAAATAATAAAACCTTCGCCAAATTGAGGAATTAAATAGAACAAGTTTTTCATAGCGAACTCCATAACAGACAATATACGAGTAAGTACCAATAGCGTCCTCTTGACAGGATTTTTATTTTCCTGATCAGCGTATACGAAATTTTTCCATTTCACAATCAAATACAGCAAAGTTACGTGAACATTTTTGGCACCGAGCGCACTAAGCAAAAAGTTTTCGGACGAAGGACTTTACCCACCAACCGGCGAAACTTCCACAAGCTTTTCACCGCTCTTTGCCGCTTTGTAGCTACCATCCGCAACTCTTTATAAAGATGCACTAGAAGAAGAAAGGATACTGCGTTTTTATTTTTAGTTTTATTGTGATTATTTCTGTGTAAATGGACGGCTACGAGATCTAATTTAAGGTTTGTATTTGTAAGACTAGATTGTTGCGACTCTCTTGGTGTTGTCATTGGAAAGTTTAGAAGAAAATAACCTTTAGTTAGTGTGCGTCTTTTCTGCAAACGATGAAACAGGGTTTTTATGATTCATAAAGTGATAATATTCTGCCACTTAGAATATGAAATAAAAATTATGAAAAAGAAAATTGATTTTTACGTAGGGCTTAAGACAATAAGTAAGCAGATTATACGCCAACAAAATAATATTGTAAATGAAAATTTCCTTTCCAAAAATACTTACGGAAGTTACAGGGTAATTCAAACCATTAAACTGTTTTATAAATTAATGAATTAGCCCGATGTTTGCAGTGAGTTACATTACAACCCATTATTGACCCACAAACTAATAAAAACACTGTAATAACCAATAAAACACTGATAAAAAAAACCTAAAAATAATCTAGGTATTTAAGAAAAACATTACAGCCAAACAATTAGTGAGAAATATTCTTTAGTTATACCCGTGGAGGCGGTAGACAATGTTGTGCAAATACCATCATCCCGGAACTCTTGATTATAAATAAATAAGTCTGTTCTTTACATTGAGTTACATAACAACCCATTAAAATTGCTAATTTAAAAAAAGCTGTTACGAATAATGTTCAAAATACTGAATATTGTTCTCTTAATTAGAGAAACACTTAGCTAAATAAACAATGATTAATTCTAGTTAAGAGAAACACTAAACTAGACAATCAGTGAGAAATATTCTTTAGTTATACACGTGGAGGCAGTAGACAATGTTGTGCAAATACCAGCGTTCCGCGACTCTTAGTAATAAAAACTAAATTAGTCTGTTCTTTACAATGAGTTACATAATAAACCATTAAAATTGCGAATTAATAAAAACGCTGTCACGAATAATGTTCAATATTGTTCTATTAATTAAAGAAATACTAAGCTAAATAATCAATGATTAATTCTAATTAAAAAATACACTAAAGCTAAACAATCAGTGAGAAATATTCTTTAGTTATACCCGTGGAGGCAGTAGACAATGTTGTGCAAATACCAGCGTCCCGCAACTCTTGGTTCGTTAGCGCCCCGTCCCGAATCACGCCGCAAACTGTAAAATAAAGTTGCCCCGTAAAATACCGCTTTTATATTTTTATATTTTGTACAAATGAGCCAGCTATGGTACAGCGAATTACCCTTCACCGATAGAACGTTTCGCCGAAAACACTCTTAATCGAAGGTTACTTTTACGAAGAAATCATTCATCGATGGGTGCTTTGCCGAAACCATTCTTAATCGAAGGTTACTTTTACGAAGAAATCATTCATCGATGGGTGCTTTACCGAAACCATTGTTCGCCGACGGTTGATTTCTCGAAAAAAATCCGAAGTCAGTAAGTGGAGACTGTATGTCTATTAGTGGGGACTATTAATTTATGTTTTATTTTATTTTGTAAAAAAGTACCTGCATAATATTTATATTAATCGATCTATTTTGTACTTAACTTTAGAGCATTGAGAGTTTTTGTACTTAACTTTAGAGCATCAGAAGGTCTCGCAAAGCGATACGCTGAAGATTTCTCGTTTGCACACATAATTAGACACTTATTTGCGCTTGCTTTCCTTGAGCCCACTGAGATACCGGAAGCATTCAGAATCGTTCAAGATAAAATATTACCGCCAGAAGCTGCTGGGATTGCACATTGGTTTAATAAATATTATGTCAATGGATCACTTCAAATGCAGACACCTACTGGCACTGTTGTAACGGTAAAAAGAAATTCGGCACTATTTCCACCTGCTATGTGGTCAGTATACGATCGCACACTTTCTGTTCCGAGAACACAAAATGCACTAGAATCTTGGCACGAACGCTGGAACACACTCCTCCATAGAAAGAAATGGAACATATATCAAACAATTACTGAAAGAGCAAAAACATACAGAATGTGCTATCCAACGAAACAATTCCTCAGAGCCTATGCCAAAGCGCAGACGTAATGCACAGCTTGAATATGATGTTAGATTACAAACACACTTGTCACAAAAAACTGAGATAGACATCAAATCTTTCTTAGAAGGATTGGCCCACATTCTTTATATCAAAAATAAGCAGTAAATTTCTTTTTCTTGTACCAAGCAGTTCTTTGATTTTTATTAATTTGTATATCTATAATTTAGTTGGTTATAATTTTTCTTCTCATCATATGCATAAAATTAAAATAGATATATTGTTTATGTTTTATTTTATACTTATTTTGGAATATTTTGTCGGAGTCCATTTTATTGTATTAGTGGCTGCAGTCAATTTGTATATTAGGATTTTGGAATGCTCTAAAGTTAAGTACAAAATAGATCGATTAATTTAAATATTATGCAGGTACTTTTTTACAAAATAAAATAAAACATAAATTAATAGTCCCCACTAATAGACATACAGTCTCCACTTACTGACTTCGGATTTTTTTCGAGAAATCAACCGTCGGCGAACAATGGTTTCGGTAAAGCACCCATCGATGAATGATTTCTTCGTAAAAGTAACCTTCGATTAAGAATGGTTTCGGCAAAGCACCCATCGATGAATGATTTCTTCGTAAAAGTAACCTTCGATTAAGAGTGTTTTCGGCGAAACGTTCTATCGGTGAAGGGTAATTCGCTGTACCATAGCTGGCTCTGTACAAATTGGGGTTGGGGAAATTAAAATTGCTAATTAATAAAAACGCTGTTACGAATAAAGTTCAAAAAACTGAATATTGTTCTCTTAATTAGAGAAACACTAGCTAAATAGTCAATGATTAAATCTAATTAAAAGAAACACTAAAACTAAACAATCAGTGAGAAATATTCTTTAGTTATACCCGTGGAGGCAGTAGACAATGTTGTGCAAATACCAGCGTCCCGCAACTCTTGGTTCGTTAGCGCCCCGTCCCGAATCACGCCGCAAACTGTAAAATAAAGTTGCCCCGTAAAATACCGCTTTTATATTTTTATATTTTGTACAAATTGGGGTTGGGAAAATATGTTTTGCGGTTTTAGTAGCATATGAGGGAGATTTGATGCTTTTGCATCAGGTTTATGATTTGCAAGGCGCTACTGTAACATGATTTGGTGTGAAGTTATTGTGTTTTGTAGTGAAAGCTTATTACGATAATGATGTACACTAATATTCTTCTTAGTCATTATCCTCATTGATGAGGTTCGTGATCATTCTATGGAATTAACCACATATTACAACGACTTATACGTTAAAAACTAAAATAAAATAAAAAATATATTATTGCTACATTTTCCGGTGCTGGTGAAAATTACAACTAATTTTAAAGTAAAAAAATAAACAAAATTACAGTGATTAAGTGAAAATTAAAACATACCGAGACACATGAATGGATTTCTGATATCCCACACACAGGGAAACCTAGTTGGGAGTCAGATAGCCAGACATTGAATAAGGGTGAGTAAGTGCATATATTTTGAGCCCTGAGTCAGGTTACATCTTGAAATAACTACTCGTATCTCTTACCTGTACTTATGTAAGTTTAAATAAAATAATAAATATATGAAAATAAAATATGAAATATGAAAATTACAACGACTTTGTTGGCAGATGATTGGTTTGCCATTCCCTTCACCATTTCACACACTAGTTATCTCAGTGTGTAGGTTTCCTCACGATGTTTTCCTTAGGAGCAGTTGTTAAAATTGTAGGGACACTGTGTAAAGACACAGTGTGCACACTGTGTTCTATATTGTGAATTATTATGTCAGCAGTTTTAAATGTCACGCGGCTGCGCCCGCGTCGGCTAGTCGTTTCTCTACCACCGTCATGTATGGTATACTGTTTGGAAATATAAGTGTCAGTTAACAAGTCCAGTGTCTCATTGAAGATGACTTCTCGAAGACATACCCTGGCTAGGACGTAGGTATAGACACGTGCCGAACTCCTAGACCAGTAAAAAGGTGCAACTCCAATACCTCTAAAAAATGTACTTACGTAATTCTTAGAGAACTGAAAAATCTGATTGGTACGTATATGCTTTTGCCTGGTTTCGAACCCCACGATCTCCCGCATGGAAGGCGTTCTAACCACTAGGTTGGACCACCCCAGGCTGACTGTGCACTGAGTCATACTACCGTCAAGGTTTCGCCACTGTAAAATGTTATCTCTTCATTAAAAATTAACCTCAGCGAATAACAAAAACCCAGCCAAGTGTGAAACTGGGTCGAGAAACCCTTCAAATTTGAATAATAATCCACCTCTATAATAAAGCAATTGTGAGAAAATCATCAAATCACTGATCCAGCAAAAACCAAAAATAATATGGTAGAAAATTCAAATGTGAATTTAGGTTATCTACCTACTTGTGTAATATAGTGTAGTAAATTGGATCACGCGCCGGCTAGCTGGAGCTGGAGGTGTGTGTTAAAATCTTTGTATTTTTTCTGATACCTATTTGTTTTCTTGTTTTTTTCATTTGAAATAAATCAAAGTAACTTCTAAAAAATATAATATAGGTATACCAGATAGGTATATAGAGTGGTATCCTCTCCGGACCTTTTCCACACTACCTTCTTTCCTTTTCCTTAATACCAGTATTTAGGGGTTTTTTACATTGTATTTGAGCCCATGAATACGAGCATATCGTTCGCATACCACCAGTAACTTTCGAAGACCATTGATCGAGGGACTAAAATCACCATATAAGCACCATCGGCATAGCTCAGATTGTTTACACATGTACGCCAATATGACAACCGACTCTAGTACCCCACAGCTCCGCGATAAAAAAAAAGTAAATTTGAAATAAGTATTATTTAATTTTGATTTTAATTCAGATAAGGACAATATGCCTACTTACATTGGGGTTTTAATTTTTGTTTTGTATTTTATTATTATTTGTACTAAATCAGCCAAAAAACTTGATTTTTTTTAAATTTATTTTTTTATTTTTTTATATCTCAATTTAGAGGCTTTGGTACACGACAAGGTGACCATGTCAGCCTCGTTAGGGTCACTAAGAAAAGGGAAAGAAAATAAAGTTTAGTACCTTGCAAAAAAAATTACCATCAAAACAAATTCCAACGGAAGTGGAACTGAACAGTAAATTCGATATTTGAATATAAAACAGTCTTTTTTTATTTGTTCTATAACTGTGACATTCCCGTAAAAACCGATTTTTTAATACAAATCGAATCTTCCACTTAAAAAATCCTCATCATCAGCACCACTCCATTGATGACACTATATTGATGCGTAGGATGTACAGGGTATCCTATGTGAGCCAGTGAAATTTCAAAACCTTGCTTTTAACATAAATACATAATTTATTTATTATTACCTCTATTATCATTTAACATATTCGACGCTTCATTAACACGTTGCAGAATTGATAAAGAGCCGTTCACAATATTCGTTCCAGAATTTTCCCTTTAATAATCCTTCTCTAGCCCGTGAATAGGTGCTGCGGAGCGCAAAATTGATTGAATTTTAAACTTTTGCTACTTGTAGATCTGACTTCCGGCAGGAGCTCGCTTTAATTACTTAACTCCTTCGTTCGAGGTGGGCAGAGAGCGTCGATGGCTTAGTATGTAAGATGCTGGAATATCTTCAGAGAAGTCTCAGGTCAGTGTAGTGTACTGTGTAACCAATGAGTTTTTTGGTCTTTTTCAAATACTACTTACACTTATAATATCGTGAAAAATATCGCTTCTTTGATTTCTGCTAAAGACTTTCACGAAGCACGAAGCAAGATTTTAACTACAATCTTAAAATAAAAAAATAAAAATGATTGATTGATTAATGGAATCCTGCACACTGACGTAACCAACGTGTGAAATGGCACATTACCCTATTAAATCTGCCAAGAAATTCGTTCTATATTAAATCTATAATGACCCTCATCAATGAGAAATACTAGAGAAGGAAGACGATACTAGGTTGTATTTTATTTTAAACGCCAATAACATAGTTTAAAAGTCACAATGCTATTTCAATTAATCTTCCACCCATAGTACTTAGCCCGATGTCCTCATCTTACATGTACGTAATACAATGGTCCACTAGTAGTTTAGCCAACTAAACTTCAGCGACCTCAAAATTAATTAAAACTTCCCCCAATTTATCCCCTGTCGATGTCGGGTGCGTGAGTATGTGCCCTTATAATAGAGTTCGAATAAAGGTAAATAACGTAGCGAATTGTGGCCGAAACCGAAGGTGGATTTGGGTTCTTGTTATCCTAAAGTATATAGAAGTCAAATGACCGATAGTGTCTTCGATTCCCGTATTTCATTCATTATTTTAACTCTAAGCCGAAAAAAGCCTAATTATATTATATGTACAGTCGGCGTCTAGCTAAAGTTTGTTATCTGTCAAAACACTACAATTCAAATTTGAAATCTATGGAGAATACAGATTGCAAAATTTTACAGATGGTATACTCGTTAGAGGCCGACTGTACCAAAACAAAGGTAGAAAATTAAAATAAGTAGAGCTGTAAAACTAAAATTTTGATTTAAGACAGAAATTAATACAGAAAAAATGTTAATCTTTACTTTGACAAATTCCAAATCAATCAAGATTCATAAAACAATATTTCACTCAAGCGGGCTGATCGATGAATTGTTGTTAAAGTGTGTCTGTGTCTGCTTGTTTCAACATTCCACGTCAATCTTTCTTCTTTCTTGTCGCGGCCGCTCGTAGGCCTCTGGCCCAACGAATGACAGCAGCCGGGACCAACAGTTTAAAGAACTCTACAAGGCACTGAGAAGCTCGGCTGAAAATGTGCCATTACGTTTACCCATCCTGGTTTTGGCGCGCTCAACGTTGCTTAACTTGCATGATCACTTACGTACCATACTCGCAACTAGGCTACAAGCCACTCGAAAATGAATTTTTGTTTTGGTAGGTAGGCAACAGAAATTTAAATATAGTTCAATCGGATATTCCACGGCTTCATTCAAATCATTTTGTTCGAACAAAGAATATAAAGCACAAATATTTAGGACACCCAACGGATCATTTTGAAGATTAGAGCCCACGCAGATCACCGCTCCACTACGAGGCCAAAGGGGTCAAAGTGTCCCTCCTCCGCGCTCGAGTCAAAAATGTATACATTGCCGCTACTAGTAGATTCCCTCATTTTCAATACAAATGTGGCCGAAACCATAACGTGGGTACCGGATACGACTCGGATACTCTAGCATAGTTTTTGCTAATCGCGTGTTCGATACAAGTTTTAATTGCTAAGTGGGCAGAAGACCGCAGTGATTTATCTACGCGGCTGTCGTTTGCATGTATTTTGGGATTTTGGGTAAGTATGTTGAAATAATTATTAGGGGCACTGTATTCGGGAATAGAATTCAATGTTTTTGGAACATTCCCTAATACTGTAAGTATGCAAGTACGTTACAATAATACTTTTATATCTATTTGTTTCTTAAATCTCAGTTTAGAGGCTTTGGTACACGACAAGGTGACCATGTCAGCCTCGTTAGGGTCACTAAGGAAAGGAAAGGGAAGCTCAAGTATTATTAGAGTCAGCCCTCACTTTGAGAGCCAACTTAGCAAACAATAGTAAGTGTTTCATATCATCAGATAAGGGTCGACTCAAAATAATATTGAGCCTCCCATTTTGGAGCCTATTGAGGCCAAATTTCTTCCTCTCAAATTTCACCAGGTTACACTCCATTAGGAGGTGAGTGAGGTCTTCTATTTTGTTGCAGTTGGTACAAAACGGTGATGCAGCTCTTCCCACCAGTATTTTGTATTTTAATAAAGTATTCCTGGCATAGTTAGTGCCTTCATTAAACTTAATTACTTTTGATTATTTATTTTAATCTTATTTTTGTTTGAAATTATGATCATTTTTATCTTCTGTGTTCTCCTAATTGTTTGTATATGTGAAAAAAATGGAAATAAATTGTTTCTTACTTTCTTCTTTCTTTCTTTCTTTCTTTCTATTGTACAGTAATGTCTATGGTGCAAGAGAAAACGGTTTCCAGAATGACTTCTACTCCTGGTCGTAGTATCGTAGAGAAGACTCGCATACTTACGACGACGCGGCGACGTGGCGTGGACGGGATATGGACGCGACGATCAAATTTTAAACTGTCTTGAACTGTATGCAAATGGCTATGAAGTCCACTATTGATTGGCGCACAACAGAAGCGACGTGGAAAATGCGCTGTAATGCTTTTGGCTGATAATAAAACGTGAACGTTATCGGTATTTGGAAACAGTTCAAAATTAAGTCTGTGCCCGACGTTTGTTTGGTGTGGCCTTCGGCTAGACTTCTAGTATTTCTGGAAGCTCATCGGCCTAAATGAGTTGAGCCTTTTCAATAACGCGAAACGCTTTATTGAAAAGGCTCTATACAGTGCAAGTACACAATACAGAAGTATACAAAGATTAATACATGCAGCACAAAACACAGTGGTACAGTGCCAAAAAGGGTACACCAGCTCAACATAATGCTGAGGCAAGCCACAGCGCTGACTTTCAGCTGGCCCCTCAGTGACTGCACGGACGAAGAAAGCAACAGTGTGTGCGTGTTGTGATGTATGAATGCGTTTGTTTTTATGAATACGGATATTAGTGTGTATGTGAGGTATTGAGTGTGTGGGAGAGTGATAGCATGGTGCCTGTGTATTTACATGGTATTATGTGTGTGGATGGTAGTTAACAGTAGACGCATAAGATTACCGAGCACATCCAGATTGTGAAAGGCAGTACTTGTAGGGCACCTAAAGTATGTACGGAGCAGTGTCCGTGTCAGTGTCTTATGATGTCATATCTCCGAATATATATGAAATTTAAAAAATAACACGTTTTGAACAAACCACTTTATTCTATCAGTGAGCAGGCAACAGAAATACTTAGTAGACAAAAATAACACCACCCACACAATATATCGGAAAGAGCTACGGACCGACTCTTTATATTTCCGTTAGAGACTGTTCCTGTATTTTCTGAGGACCAAATTCACACAATATGAACAAGAACAGTATAGAATCACCGCACGAGACCGGTTGCGCGGCGACCGCTACTTCTTCTTCTTTTCAGCCTAAAGTAACTCATCGTTGGGTATATGCCTCTTCATGTGCACGCCATTCTCCTCGGTCTCTAGCCGTTCGCATCCACAGCCTCCCGCTGTCTGCACAATATCGTCGTTGCCACTCGAGCTGTCTTCGGGTCAACTATCGTCCTGCATTCTGGACACGTGCCCTACCCTACATAATGGGGCTTAATACAGTAATCCACATTGACAATCTATATAGTATTTGTATACGCTGAAGCTAAAGTAATTATTTAATAAAATCCCTAACAAACTCAGAAACGCATAACAATAAGATCCACAATCCTGTATGACGCTATTTGACTATTTTCTGTGATATTTTACCTTTACGAGCAACTAGAGCTCATTACACTGACAATAATGTTTGTTCGATTTAACCATACTCTTGATAAGGGTCCGTTCAAGTAATACGTAAGCAGAATTCTAGCTATTTTAACCCCTCCGTCCCCCTTGCCAGCGAAAGTAAGCTGTCCCCCCCCCTCCCCCCACTTACGTAAGCATTGGTATAATTTATACAGAATTTGTCAAGTCTTTAATTATAATTCATAAACAGGTATCATTGTTATTAACTGCTGATCGCTTTTTGTTCCGACGTAACCACCATTCAAACCCCCTCCCGTTGTCATAAAAAATAAGCAAAGTTAAAACCCCCTACCCCCCTTTGATGCTTATGTAATACTTGAACGGCGCCTATGGATTATGATGGATAATGAAGAATAGTGATAATTTATTATGTTTAATTTCATTTAAGTCTAACAAGATGATTTACTTCATCTATCTTTTTTCGCCCGTAGCCATGGTTGTCTCACTGAGCAATGGCCTCCTCGGGGCTCTTCCAAACATATTCTTAGATTCTATTCTGTTCTTTTTTACATTGCGAAAATAAAGCAGGACAAAAGTCACTCGACTGACATCACTCGAGAGGACATTTTGACATCACGTTTCGTTCCTTTAACGAACCATGCTTGCTCCACGTTTGGGCATCGCGTTTTATCAGCTCGGTCAAGTAAAAATGGAATGAAGAATTGAAAATGGAATCGCCCGATTCTGCAAGTTTATAAAAATAAACGTTATGAATTGGAAAGCCTGTCTGTTTGAAATTGGATTTCATCTTCTACACTAACTATGGAACCATTTTTGATATGACTATTGTCTCTATCCTATAGAAATAGAAATATCATTTATTTGTAAATATGGGTAATGCAGATGTTACATTGTGTTTCAGTATCACCATATTCTGCCTGAAAGCGTACAAATTTAGTTCAATTAATAAATCAATGATATATCAACATCAATAAATTAATCAATCATAATAAATTAGCTAAATAATAATAAAGGTAACAAAACAAAAACATTTTTTTTACTGAAATGTCTCAAATTAATATATTTTTATATTGTTTTAATTATAAATTTTGATGATGTCACAGCTTATCAGTAAGGAAGCCAGTCAATTTGTAATAGCATTTTTCTAAGAGCAAATTATATAGTCTATGTTTAAATTCAGGCAGGCTTAATTCTACAAAGCTTTTTGACATTTTATTGTAAATCTTAGGAGCCATGCAAACTACACTTTTTATATAACCACATACCTAAATAATCTAGCTAGGGGATATTAGACGTGATAGTTATGCTATGCTAAATAAAATCAGAAACATTCGATTCAGGAGGCTTATAAATATTCGTTCGTTTAATTTGCCTAAGAATAATTTGAAATAAATAAACATTAAAAACGTGTAATTAATGAGAACATTTTTTAATAAATAAAATATTTCTGCCTTGATGGATTAAAGAAAGAAAGAAAAAATATACTTTTAATAGCTATTTGTATCTTGTACTATGTTTCATACAATGTAAAATAAATTCTTTATTATGACCCAATGACACAAATTAATATAAAGGGAGTCAGACATTCAAGTTACCAGTTGTACAATGTGTTACACAAAAACTTGTAGCGCTCTATAAGATATGGCTACGCTGGTCGTGCTACGGCGTAGAAGACATCCGTAGTCGCATGAAGGAACGAACGTACGCGGGAGACAATTTTTTATTTCATCCGAGCGTAGTCGGTGTATAACCTAGTGATATATTTTAGGTCGAGAAAGATATCTGATAAAACTGGTTTAGGGGTTTCAAAGAACTTGGAGTATCTTTGATGTCAGGTGGGATCTCTGGAACGGTGAAAGTTAGGCTCAAAGGTGCCCATCCCACATGTGAAACCTTGAGGACCTGATGATGACGAGGAAAAAGTAAGCGAAACTCCACAATGGTAAGTCGGGCGTTTCATAAATAATTTAGAGTTAGTAAATATAATTCTAAAGTTTTTTCAGCTGTTCCATTCCTTAGCCGTTCGCATAATGAATGAAGAAGCAAATCGCTTCGTACGAGCAGATGGGATATCAACAACATAAGGATGGAACCCCTCCCCGCGCCTGGTAGTCCGAAGGCGGAATGGAGATGCTGGAATTAGGTCGTGCAATTCCGATGCGCACTCTCCGAAATGTATCCTATAAAATACCGATAGACAGGCAACCTTGCGCCGATGTTCCAGACTTTGCAGTCTAGCTTCCACCAGCGATTCGTCACCTATAAGGCGCTTAGCGTAAATCGTAAATAACTCTATTATCGCATAATTTTCTCTTATAGCCTGTAAAATCTTTCCTTTCTACATATTACAGACAAAAAACACTGGATTTAGAAATGATTATCTATTAGATACTCGTCCAATAAGATTTTTATCACGTACCAAGGAAGCAACTGAACATCAAAAGCCTTTTATGATTCCGTTCGTAGCTACTTTCAATATCAAATCTTCATCACGTACATTATGAGAATCGATTTTGAATCGTATATCATGAACAGATTGGAAATAAAATTCTAGAATGCAGTTACGAGCCATAGAGATGCAAGACACGGTCCTGTTACATCGTATTTCCACTTTTAAAATCATTTTAGATAATAGGAATATGCGCTACAAAAGTTTGGTTACAAGCAGGGTTTCTGAATCGGGAAATCTCGTTCCTGATTTCCCGGGAATTTCATGATATTTCCTCCCGGGAAACATTATGTCGAGAAATCGAGAAATCGGGAAATATTAACAATCGCAAAATGCGCGAAAACCGAGACGTTTATATACGCGGGCGGCGGCGCTGCATCGTACAGCACAGCTGGCTTCGTTTTATAATGTTTTTAGGATTTCGTACCAAAATAGTAAAAAAAGGAACCCTTATTGTGAGACTACGTTGTCTGTCCGTCTGTATGTCACAGCTGTTTTCGTCAGGAACTCCTAAAGCTATCGACTTGAAGTTTGGCACAGTTGTAGAACTTGCTTGCCCGAATCTATTCTAGGTAAAAGGAACTTGGAAATAACTTTATTTTTAATGATAATAGCGTCCAAAATGGGGGTCGAAATCTGAAAGTGAGGCAAGTGGACTTTGTTTGCACATTAAAACATATTTTATTTTTAATGCACGATAATTGAATAAGTAAGGGATCTTTATTGTTATAACCTATAGATGTCACACTAGAAATATTTAGAATTATTTATTTACACACTAGAATTATTTTTTTAATGCTATTTGTCCTGGATCCGTGACAAAATCTATTGTTAAGTTATTGTTATGCAAATTACAAAAGGAAGGTAGGAAAAGTTGTGGATAATTTTCTGAAGAATATCTAACAGTTAGCGAGCAAAATTCACCAAATAAACGAAGAAGCAAGCCCTTAATAGTAAAAGTCGTTCATATCAAAATTCAGGGTTTTATCAAAAAGAACTTTCATTAATGAGTGAATCTTTAAATCGTACATTTTTCTAAATTACAAATGTTAATTTTAACGCTGGCCAAATAATTTGATTTTAGTATTTTTTTTAAAATTGTAGCATTTATATCATTTACAAACAAAGAAAAATTACCATGGAAATCACATAACAATTATGCTATGTGAAGGATCACTCTAACAGGCTTTGGTATAATATTATATAATAATTCTAGTGCGGAAAGTGAGCAATTGGAATCAGAGTGACGAGTTCTATAGCCCGACTTTATAATTGCCTTTTCGCATTGAATCACATAACTGCGGCAGCCAACATAGCCCAAATACATTTGTGCTCGAACTGATAATGAATCAGCAAAAGGAATAAATGTATAAACTCTCTACTGATGTTATGGAAAATTATTTAAATACTTAAATAAAAGCAAACATAACCGTGTTAAATTGTGACGTAAGCCTTGCATGAAAAATGACGCATTGTATCTTATGACATCATGAAGGTAAAATATGTCAGGCGCCGTCGCTGGAAGGGACACAGTATGAATTGTTTAACATTTGAATGAATCAGGTTATAGTATGTTACTAACGAATACTCTCACTTTGTCACTAACGAATAAACTTTCACTTTTTTAGAACTTATACTCAAGCGAGATATTTGGAGCTTTAAGGACCTAATACCAGGAAAAAGTAAGACGATCTCCACAATGGTGAGTCGGGGGTTTCTTGAATTTTTAATTTATACTTATCACTTGAGAATGTTCGTTGCTTGCCTTACCTACAACTGACTAGGTAGATATCTTCAAGATAGTGTACGTGGGCCTAGTAATGCCTATTGACTCTCGCCTTAAAGATACCAAGGTTTTATTGAGTGAATAATTTTTTGGTAAAATAGTTGATAATGACTTTTCGGTAATGTGATTTTATTAATGTTAAAATATTATAGATACCTAACTATCTAAGTAATTAAGTTTGTACGGATCCCTCAGGGCGCGAGTCTACTCGCACTTGTCCGTTTTTTTTATAAGTACTAGGTATAACATTTTCTGTCATAACGAGAGGATCGCTCTATCAAAACATAATCTGAGAGAATTGTAACGTGTACAGTACACGTGTGAATGTGTGCACAAATAAACCTTGCCCCGCTTTCCACCAAATCGCCCGGATTAAAGCCGGACCCCGATTCCGGTCTAAAAAACGTAATATGATAATAGCTCCATCCGGGGCGGACTTATTTCCTCCAAGTATGAAATGCACAGCTACGAGCAAAACGGGAATTCTGTTGACTGCTTGAAGTATGCCCTGAAGTACGACTGTTTTATCTTTTGTTTACGAGCTCTGAGCGTTATATGTGGCAGTTTGGCGAAATTTAAGTCGCGTTTACGCTTATTTTACATTTTGTAGGCGAAAGTTGCGGCGGCGGGATGTCGGATCTTAAAATGATGACAATGTGCAAAGAAATGGAATCCCTTTACTCGTTCATTTACATGTTCCCACGTTGTTTCTGCAGTTACCGCTCTTTTGGCGCTGTATCATGAATAAAATACAAGTTGTAAAGGATCCGATTTCATTCGTAGTAGGTATGGTATTAAAATGTGAATTTCCAATTTTATGTAGTAAGAAGTTTGATCAGAACTATAAAAACCCTTGCCATATTGCCGAATGAAACGAATCTATTTTTTTATTGCGATCACCATGACATACGAGTATCTAGATTATAAAAGACCAAAGGCGTTCTCGTGACAGGGATTTTATTTTCTTGGCAGACTAAAGAACGTAAGTGGATAATATTCTTTGGTTCCACCAGATGGCAAAGAGTAAAATTTTCATTATTAATGTTGCAAACATTTTGCCACAATTAGAACTATCAGGTAATAATAAATAACTTTAGTCTTTGGTACTTTGTCATTTTAACTTACTTGACACATCCATACGAAAGTCTATAAATCATAACAAAATCTTATTGCAACACTTCCACAGAGTATAGCGGGCCATTATCCGAGCGGACCCAAACGACTCCATACCCGACGTTTCTTCCACTGTAATTCTAAGATCATGTTGACGATGGTGCACGTGGATCATCGTAGGTCTAGTAAGTAACCATTCACCAATGTTTTAATTTACAATATATATTCATTCCGTAAAATTTCAGTTTTTCTCATAAGTACCTATATCTCAGAATTGCTATTACAAAAAGATTCACAAGAAATAATTTTAACAATCAAACAAATACAGGATAAAAACTTTTAAATTATAAATGAATTAAAAGTAAATTTTACTAACTTTTCACTTCTTTACAAGAGCTGCCAAATTCTGATTACATAAGCCATTAATCTGCTAAAGTCAGAGCGCTCGGCCTCGAAAAGCCAAAAGTTTGCGAAAGCCATAATCCAATTGTGTTCCCAATATTACTTATGAAAGAAATCACTTTATGAGAGATTACTACTGAACATTATTGGCCAAGTTTGAAAGTGTGTTATTACTTTTAAATAGATAGGCTGGCTAAAATGCTGCTTTTTTCTTCTTTTCTTTAATTTATTTCATCGATATCGTACCTAGAGCATTTACAAATTGTTAAATACTCTACATGTTAGATAATAGTGTTTACTTGTTGCATACCTGTTTTTTCTGTGTATCTAGACATGAGCAAAGCGTTGGACTTTGTGAATCATGCAAACCTTCTCCAAAAGTTAGACAGATATTGAATTAGGGGCAAGGTTTAGCTTAAAAGCTATTTGGAAAACATAATGCAATGCACGGAGATACAGAGCCTGGTTAATTCAAATAAAGTTAAATATAGATCTTCCTTTAAAAACAATAATCCATGTGGCGTACCTCAAGGTAGTATCCTGGGGCCACTGCTATTTTTGCTATATAGTAATGATCTTTCTAATGCAACTCGACATAAATGTAGAATGTTTGCGGACGACACAACATTAATAGTTAAATCTGACAATTAGATAATTTTAATCAACATATATATATAAGATCGATATTGAAGATATCGTTGACTGGTTAAAAATAAAATACTTACATATTAATATTGAAAATACACATATAATGTAATTTAGGACATGCAAAGATAAAGACATAGGACTTAATATTGATTTTAATAATGTTAAAGTAAATGAGGTCGATTAAACAAAGTTTCTAGATTTTTTCGTGGCCAAATTCTGTAGTTGGAATGTACATAATAGAAAATATATGTACACCGATTGATAAATTTGTATATGCTCTGAGATTTCTAATTAAAACTATGATCCATTATTATGGGGAAACTCTGTGGACGCTATTACTGCGACTCTTGTTCAAAAGAAATGCATTAGAGCAGTGTGTAGAACCCATTTTTTAGATCCATGCTGACCCTTATTTAAATTAACAAAGGTTTGACCTTTAAACAGATTTACATCTTCGTTTGACAACATCGTGAATATTTTGATAAACACAGCGATGTTTTTTTAAGATCTACAAGACAGTAGGACACACTATATCTACCTTTCGCTAGAGCTGATGTACATAGAAATAATTCGTACTGTATGTTTACGAATATACAATAAACTTCCAAATTATTTAAAGAAACTTTTTTTCAAACAGTTTAAAAATAGGCCTTCAGAATGGCTCTTGGAGAAGTGTTTCTCTCTGTTAAGGAATTTATTTTTATTTTATTTATTAAGGAACACAAACAGTTTACAAATAGATAAAAATACATATAAACAAAAATTTTAACACAGAAACAAAAAGGATTCACAAATATTAATTCTTCTATAATTCTAATAGGAATTCTTAATAAATGTTGTATGAATAATTATCTTAAATTGTTATTTTTTTTTAATTCTTTTTATCTTTAAATTCACTCAGTTTTAGATTATTTTAATTATAATAATAATTTAATTATTATTTGGTACTATATCAGTCTATTTGGTTAATATTCTGTCTTAATCTATCACTCTCTGCTCTAACTCCCATGTTAATTAAGGCTATACCTACTTTACTCAATATTTTGCTTCCATTAATTTGCATTTTTATATGTTTTTCCCATCTGGCTCAGAAGAAATAATCTAGTCTTTTGAATTTAGAAAGACTAACCGTTGGATATTATATTATGTAGATAAAACATATAGAAGTATAGGGTGGGCCATGAATTAGTTAACAATTGAAAAAATCATATAAAGAAAACCATTTGACATATTTTTAAAATTGTTTATTTACAAGAAAGTTAGTTATTTGGAATTTATTTTTTAAAAATAACATCATCTAAATGACCACCGTTTCGATTTTTGCACTCTTCTAAGCGAACACCGAAATTTTCGAATACTCGTCGACAAAGAGACCGCGAGATCGCTGACATTTCTTCACTAATGTCAGCGATCCAGATTTAAGATTTAACGCCAGCAGACTTCTTTTTATGGGGTTATTTGAAGAGTCGTGTTTACACCCATAAACCAAAAACACTACGTGAACTAAAGGAAAAAATTAGTGAAGAAATGTCAGCGATCTCGCGGTCTCTTTGTCGACGAGTATTCGAAAATTTCGGTGTTCGCTTAGAAGAGTGCAAAAATCGAAACGGTGGTCATTTAGATGATGTTATTTTTAAAAAATAAATTCCAAATAACTAACTTTCTTGTAAATAAACAATTTTAAAAATATGTCAAATGGTTTTCTTTATATGATTTTTTCAATTGTTAACTAATTCATGGCCCACCCTGTATATCAAATTGGCCGTAAACACAAATACTTGCTCCAAAATCTAAAAGTTTAATAGAAATTATCTTAAAAGTACATTAAAGTATTTATTGCGATTGCGGTATTTTTACTTTATAGCACCATCTTAGCCACCACATTCTTCCTGCGATAATGTAATTCCCATGATATTGCCTCCACACAAGGAGAATCAATTCTGAGATGATTCCATTTATTATTATGGTCTTCGAAATGACTCACAAAACTGACGACAAAGAAATTTATGTGCATTTTATGCTTAAAGGGAGGATCCGAAATTGCTGTTTAAAAGCAATTTCTTTGAGGGTTTGTACTCAAGTTTTAATAATCGGGTCAAGTCGAGACGCACTTCGAAGTGCCTTTTCACCTTAAGTGTATATAATTGGTACTATTTTAGCCGTTCTTTTTCTCGAAAATTCTTATTCAGCAATTAACCGAGACTTGTCGTTTTTCTGGAATAGTTAGGTACTTCGCTTATGTTTCTAAAGGGCCTTCTTGGAATTTGCATTAGATATTTTTCTTTTGTTTATGAAGTATAGAACGCGCGCCCGCCCTTAGAAGAGTATTTTTTGATTTCATTCAAGCTTTTGTTGTTTTAAAGAAAATTTCTAGGAATTCAAAGTTAATTATGAAAGATTCGGGGAAATGTTTTACAGAGCCCAAGAGAAATGGTTTCTACAATGTGTACTTTATGAAAAACTATTTTGTTTACAATTCGTAGAGTCTGATTCCGTGATTCGTTTTCATCTGTTCGTTAATATCCGCTTGCTTCTAGATTTTTACTACCGCTGTAGGTAGATATTACCCACCAAAAATATAAATTGTAAGAAAAGGGGCCAAGTTCAGTACAAGGAACAGTGAGACTGTCGACTTCGCCGATAAAGTAATTGAGATTTAAGTAAGTGTCAAGTTCAGTTAACCTTCAAAATTACCTACAGAAATATATTACATTTTTTTAATAGTTTAAAAAGAAAATTTACTGCTTCTTAACACTAAATCCGGCAAGTTTTTAAACGAGTCTTTCAATAGAAGATAAGAGTTCAAGACTCTGGTGTGAAAACTTGCCAAGTTAGGAAATTAGTTTTAAGAAGCAGTAATTTTTCTTTTTAAACAATTTAAAGTATGTATATATTTATTTAGGTAATTTTGAAGGTTAACAGAACTTGGGACTTACATACGAGTAAACCGCCATTTAGGTTATTATTATTTTTATTTTCGGTACCATGTGTTGGACCATATATCCTTCTGCAAATAGATCTCTCTTAAATCTTGTTCAAAATAATTATTAAAAATCCAGGGTCATTTCAAAACCCGATTTGAAATTAAGCTACTTTTATTAAATTTGGGATTCCGGGTAATTTCGGGGGCCTACAAAATACAAAATTACAAGTGTGCAAGTCAAATGGATTTTGAGTATTAGGGAATCGAAAATCGCTCGAAATTGTTCCTGTAATATAACACACGTCGTCGCCCTTTTCATTCGAACTTGGCGGACACACTCCTGTGTGTCTAGATAACAACCAAAAATATCATACAAACCCTTATTTGACTAGCATAGCACCGCCATCGCCTACGACTTGTGTTGCGAAATAACACTCGTAAGCGATAACTCGACCCTTCCCGCACTAGTTACGTAATCTACTATTTACGAGTGTATGTCAAAATTCTATTTTCCCCTCCATTAAGGTGAGTCTGGCGGTTTTTCAGCCCTAAAGAGCGCCATGGCTAGAGGGCGAGGTTCGCCATATGATTTATTCACCCACACCTGCTGCTGTGCCAGAAAAAAGTCGAAAATAAATTCAAGCATAACTCATCAAACATTCTGCCTTGTGCACTGCTCACGATATTTCGTATGCCCGTATAAGCAATACATTACCAAATATAGTGGATATTACAACGTAAACTTTAGTGAATTTCTCGCTAGAATGGTTTTATATAGGCTGTTACATACACTCGGCTAGCGGGTTTAGGGCTTTTATGGGGAGCCCATAAAAATGATAGATCACTGTATGGTTCGTGTTCTTTACATAGTAAGGTGGTTGGATATGGTGTGTGATCGTAGTTCCTCCTTATCGTATACCACTTATGGGGTTATTATAAGTATTTGTTTAGATTTTATAATCGTATCTAAATAGTTTGTTGTTAGAAATTTAGACAAGTCAATTTCTATCATGGAAGTATATTTAGTTACTTTAATGCCCAACGATAAATACTAGTAGAGTTATCTTGAGTGCCAGTGGTATTTTATTTTCTATCACGGACTTGTGGGAAGGATTTCCGATCAATCAAATCTCCAAGGAATGCCTGACATCGAGGGTAGAAATCAAATTTCCGTTGCAGACATCTCTATGAATGTTGAAGCTGTTGTTCATAGAATAACATTGAAGTACGTATAAAGGAAATATTGAGTAATCAAACTGACTGCTAGACTGTCCTAGAATGCTGTTTGAGGTTTACATTCAGTCTGACATATAATAGTAGTTGTAGCCCTGAGCCCAACTGACGTGTATGACAGCCATTGTAAAATGAATTTAAAAAAAACGTGTTTCACAATGACTAATTTACGTACAGTTGCATACAATACTTTTTCTACGACCATGAAATACATAAATAATTAAAAATACAAACTATTATTTAGTGAAGCGTCCAACACGCCATAACTGGTCATCAAAACGCTGTCGACATCAGTGCGTGGTCCAAGTTGTCATCAAGTGCCATCGCCATTTTAAAAAAAATATTATTTTAAATTCTTTTCATATACTTTTTTCATAAACTACCTATAAAATTTTGTTTCAAATTCCATGAAAATATTACCAAACCAACCATAATTACCTAACTTATTTTTATACTTAGTTGAGTTGATGGCGTCGTAATGTAGGTTCACGGACGTTCATTATGAAGTAGTTTGTGTTTCATATTGAACAAATGGGAGTAGAAAAATATATATTATTTAAGTATAAAATTATAACAATTGTAGGAGGTATTAATCTTTTCAGAGTAAGTAAGTAAGTAATATGTTTATTTCACATACAGCAATGACCGAAACAGTTATAATTATGATAAAATAATTATGTAGTCAAAGGTAAACATATCTAAATCATGTCTGATGGTCTGCTGTTGTTGTGAAAAGGGCCTCAACTCAGCTTATTGCTGCAGACAAAACTGCCTACAGCGCTGGTATTCTGTTGGACCATGACCGATGGCTGGCCAAAACCTGTCAAAGAGGACAAAGATTCGACACAAATAAATTTAATTGAAGGTAGGTAGTATTACTAAGTGTGAAATATATATACCTACATTTACCATGAGAGACGAAAGCGGTTCGACTCCGATGGCTCGGACACATCACTAGGATGGGGGAGGATCGGGCAGTTAAACGAGCGTATGTGGGACGGACCACGTCCGGTCGGACGTCCCAGATACCGCTGGCGCGATGAAGTGGAGAAGGATCTGCGGGAGCTCCGGGCGCCTGACTGGCTCGAGACTGCGCAGGAGAGAGAGCGATGGCGCTCTTTGGTATCGGAGGCCAAGATCCACTTCGGGTCGCTGCGCCAGCGGAGTAAGTAAGTAAGTATTTACCATGACACATAAATGTATCAGTTTAGAGAGGTATTTACCACCCCTTTACTTATTTTTGACTTATCAGCAATACTTGCGTGGCTGTACTGGATTTCTTCCAGTTTGAAGGGTAATAGAGCCAGCGTAATTACCACTCTATCTAAATCGTCAAGGTTAGCATCGAAAACCCTCTAATAACATATAGTGAGGTAGTGGTCTATAGATTGGTCACGGTGACCACTTACCATAGGTAGTTCGTTTTCTCGTGTGCTCTGCTTATAGGTAAAATAAAAAATATTGAATTCTCAATCTTTGTAACTACTTTTGAAACTTTTATTATATCGGCAGCTGTAACATGCAAGATCAAAAAGGCTTAAAGGTTTATCGTTATGGAGATAGGGTCCAAGAAAGGATAAAAAATAGTCCTTTCAGGGTTTATGGCCAATTTGTGTACAACAATTTCTCGGTCGCTAAAAATTTTCTCCGCAATATTTCAGTAAAGGGAAAACAATATTTATACGTAGATAATTCAAAATGGCGCCCGATTTTATGTTTCCAAACTTTATTGCATCCGACAAATCGGTGTCGTTATGCATGAAAAACAATATGTAAAATGTCACTATTTTACTTCAAACCGAATTTTGTCGCTGGAATTTTTTGTTTTTTCTATGTGACACACATGATTGAAATTAGTATTTATCCAACTGACACGTTATTTGTGCGATATCCCCAGCGATTCTAGGGATCATCAATAAACTAGGGGAACGAGAGAAAGTCCAGTGAAAGCAATAAATACCATCGAAAAGCCAACTCACCAGCGTCTGAGCCCGAGATCACCCGTCGGCGCCGACAATATCCAAAATTCAGGTAGGTTTTGAGCGTCACCGTATCACCACTACAATAACAGCACTGCGAGGGGTCCATATGAGGCAAAAGTTCAAAATGTATGGAAAATCCGGTAACACGCGCGTAGTGGTGTCGTCTCCAGGGCTGTGGTTCCGAGACTGTCGCAGCGAGTGGCAATCAACAATAAGAATTACCCTCACTGGACATAACATTTAACAACAATGAAATCTAAAGCTACCTACAAAAACTGTCGCTAATTACGAAAACAAACTTACAAACTAATATGTGTGGTACGGATTGTACATTATTACAGCCATTGTAAAATGAGTTTTTAATTTTTTGATACGAACGCAGCAAGTATCAAAATAGAAAAAAACGAGGATTTTTCTTTGTACTTAATTGAATTGACGGTATCGTAATGTAGGTTCGCAGTGTCGTAATAATTATTACGACACTGTGAATGCCGAATGAAGTAGCTTGTGTTGCTAGTTGTGGTTTCATATCGAAGATTTATCATATTGGAGTTTCGTACAACCTACACTTAATCGTAATAAAACATACGTTTTTTTTCCTGGAAATGACCGGGTTCGATTCCCGAGTCATGTATGAGCTGTTTGTAAATCTCTGAATGCAGTTTTTCTTAACTCTAAAATCTACAACATGGTTCCTTAAACATATTTCTCTATCTCTTATAGTTTCAGAGTTCCCCAGGTGTCTCCCCTCAAACCATGGAGCACTTGCTCTGCTGTCCCGCGTCTCCGACCACCTGCACGCGGGAGGACCTTTTCGAGTTCAACCAGAGGGCTATCGATGTGGCTGCCTTCTGGTCGGGAAAAATTTAATTCGGATCATCAACACGAAAGAAGAAGAAGAAGAGTTCCCTATACTGACGCATCTCAATGGTACACTCTGTGGTAATATTATTGGGTAATTTGAATTTGTAGGAGGAGGTACAATACAAGCCATAAGCCACAGCCTGGTAAAGTACGGATTAGTGCGGTTTGGATTAAGACTTTATTTTCTACGTAAATTAGGTAAGTACATTTTCTTCCGATGATTGCCGTCACTACTAAGCAGTTAGTAAATATACGTTCGCAAGTAATAAAAACCTATTGTAGTTACAGATTCACTTCGACTATTTATATGTACAGGTGCCTTACAATCTACTTTCTACTCACGAAAAGAAACACAATTTCCTAAAATGACTCCCGTCTAAGCAAGCGATATTACTCCACAAATTTAAGACAACAAGGTAAACAGAGCTTCTTAAAACAAGCAGGAAGGATGCATAACGTTAAGGAAAAGAAAGATATCACGTCGTTTCTTTTTACGAACGTAACACGGGATCGTGGAGCGTAATGTTCTGGATAATCGTGATAAACAAGCGTTAGGCACATGACGTCGAGTGGATGGTAAAGGAACGGGTACATTGAAGGACAAAATAGATACTTAAGTAACAGAAGAAATGTTCTTAGCGTTCTAGCGCGAGGCACTTACTCACACAACAGCACGCCGCAACGCGCCGCGTTATCGTTTACACGGGCCGTAACATCCAGCCCAAGCGATCGCCACGCTGCTGTAACTACAGAAGGGTAATTTTCCAAAATATATAATTTTACTATGGATTAATATAAAGGTCGACTAGAATCACATGACATTAAAATAAATAGTAAAAATAATATATTCCCATGGCAACACTAACCTAACAACTGTCAATATATCTATATATTTTTATAAATATAATTAATTATAATTATATTAATTATTATTATATTTAATTAATTATATTATATTATTTTTAAATTATAATTTATATATATAATAGGTAAACGTATTGTCATCCAAACTACGATATGTTTGCATAGTTCAACTGTATTGGATATGTAGAAAGGGGCAATAAAATTTTATATATATATATATATATATATATATATATATATATATATATATATATATATATATATATATATATATATATATATATATATATATATATATATATATATATATATATATATATATATATATATATATATATATATATATATATATATATATATATATATATATATATATAAAATTTTATTGCCCCTTTCTACATATCCAATACAGTTGAACTATGCAAACATATCGTAGTTTGGATGACAATACGTTTACCGAAAAGTTTTGTAGACTTTCCGAAAAATAAAAGAAAAATTCTTGAATAAGTATTTGCTCTTATTGTTTACGGAAAAAATCCTTGATATTACTCATTTGACACACGCTGAGTGATAGTAAACCTAAGTGCCTCGCGCCAAAACTATAGTAGAAGCTTCTTTTCTTGTACTTATCTATTTTGCATCTGAAAAAACAGAAGAGGTTAAGGTAAAAATGTCACCCCCTAACGTGTGTCTTTTTATGTGGTAAACTGTTTAATTGTAAAATGCTGTCGAAACTAGGGCTACTTATATTAAATTATTACCTCACATGTAGAAACTGCCACAAGGCAACTAGATAGACATTATAAATATAAATTATAATTAAATTATAGGCTGTACGTCCTACGACGTTACGCCTGGCAGTTGTCAAGTGCCTTAACTAGTGATGTGACAATACTATTGGTATCGTAGTACTAGTTACATTCAAATTATTAGGCACCGATATATGTTATATGCGTATTTACTAATAATACCAAACAATATAATAAAATAGTTATGACTCTTGATCTCAATTATTTTATCGGCGAAGTCGGCAGGCCAATTTATACAGTACATATTCAGTGAATACGATTTCTTTATTCTTCGAAAGAAGAGGAATTGTCGTCAGCAATGTCAATATCGAGATACACATATCGAGTATTAAAATCGTTCGATACTTCGAGTAACATCACTAGGTTGTCATAACCAAATGAGGCACTACAATCATAACCGGTCAATTTCACGATATGTCTCCCTTACAACGTGAATTGGCGGAAGTATTGTGCCTTAAAACACAACACCAAAGCCCATTAATTTAAAAAAAAAAATTAAAAAAAAAACTGTGCATGTTTGAAGAAAAAAATGTTATTATAATTAGCATTCCCACTTAAGTACATATTATCAACGACACGTTACGTCCTATCGAATGTGTCAGCAGTAACATCGTAGAACGGAGAACCTTATAGTAAGACACATTTTCAGGATAAACTTGTACGCTTTCTAGCCGCTGACCATACTCCCCGTCTACTTGAACTGCAACTGTACAAAATTCTTAAGCGGCTGAAAGGTAAAGCGAACTCCGAGGTCCACGTTTCAGTTTCATCTCACGTTGTGATGTCACACGGTGTTTAGATCGCATCAGAATATTTTCGCTACTATACGGTAATGGACTCGCCGTAGAGGTTACACAATCGCGTAGTGTAGAATATTTATAGGGAATATTTGCATTTAGGTGGAGTGAATTGAACTGCACTATGAATATTATGTGATGAAAGAATTAAGGTGGGAAACTGCTACGTAAAATTTAATACTTCATTTTTTTAGCATTTGACTGAATCATGTATTTTGTATATAACGGGCATGTTATAAATATAATGTTTTGTATTGGTAGATCCTAATGTGAAGGATCGCTTGGGCTGGTCATCATCATCATCATCGGGTGCCATCTTCAAATTGAAGTTTGGAGGTCAGTAGGCAAAATCGCCTGCGATCCCATGCTGCGTCTTTCAGATCACGGTAGCTCAGTCGGGTCCTTGATATAATCCAGCCATTTGCGCCGAGGGCGTCCTGTACCTCTCTTTCCCGCGATCTTGCCGTCAAGGATCAACCTTGGAAACTCATATATGGAACCTTTTTGCAGGTAGCCGAAGAAGGAGGTCTTTCTTCGCATGACGGTTGACATCAATTCACGCTTGCGGTTGACTATTTCCAGAACCCTTTGGTTTGAGGTGAAGCTAGTCCAAGGGATTTTGAACATTTTGCGTAGCGTCCACATCTCAAACGCCTGCAATCGCTTACATGTCTCCGTCTTTAGTACACATGTTTCGCATCCGTATAAAAGATATGACCAAACGTAGCATCTCATAACGCGGTGCCTTATATCAAATTGAATTTTGGGGTCGCATAGTACTTTGGCCTGAGGTAGTAGCACCCTCTTATCAATTTCTGCCACGCAGCAGAAATGCTTGCATTTCTGTGTTTCGGTTTAAAGGGTAAGAGAACCAGCGTAATTTCCGGCACATGAGGCAATCCATCTTAGTCCTCAAGGTTAGCAGCGCATCAAAAACCCTCTGATATTAATACAGTGAGGTGAGATGTCTATGGGCGACGGTGATCACTTAACATCAGGTGGCCCGTTTGCTCGTCTGCTCTTCTGAATAAATTAAAAAAAAATTGCAATAATTTCAATTGAGGTCGCTAAAAATTAAATCTTTTTTCGTAAACACCT
The DNA here is from genome assembly GCA_947369225.1 of Hofmannophila pseudospretella. Classification (NCBI taxonomy): domain Eukaryota; kingdom Metazoa; phylum Arthropoda; class Insecta; order Lepidoptera; family Oecophoridae; genus Hofmannophila; species Hofmannophila pseudospretella. The sequence goes on from OX376316.1 coordinate 13,073,550, forward strand.
CACCGCCAATGTCTGGATATTTAAGTAATCAATACGTTACTTTTATACGTATTTCTCAATATTGAAACGTTATGAGTCTAATAAAATAAATACATCATCATCATCTACAAAACTTACACTATAAAAGACCTAAAGAAGCAGGGGAAAGCAGCAACCTAAACGTAAAACGACGTATAATACGACTAAATTAAGAATATCGTGTCACCTGTCAAATATTTAACATGTTAAATGATTTTAAAATTAGTCACTAACTATGCGCTAACCCATGACCACTATTTTGCTTTTCATAAACATCACCTCAGATTTGCGATTACTGCTTATTTGTTTACGTTTTTTCTGTTATGCTAAACAAAACGAAGTATAGAGGGGTGAGAAAAGGTAGCGGAACTGAATTTTGGCACATGCCTCACCGGAAACGAGCCATAATAGAGAACACATTCACCGACTCTACGTCAGCAAAGCCTAGAAAACTATGAAAGGCCAGTCGCCTGTAAACAATACCCAGATTAAACCAGCCTGAAACAGTGAGTGTATTCTATTGCACATGAGAGCTCGAAGTTCTCAGCTTATAACGTGTCATGGTCTCTAAGGGAGCTTTCCAGTGTGTTGGCTCAGGCTTGTTAAAACTTTTATATCTACAAAAGATCAAGTCTTTGTTTCCCTGTTAAAACTTTCAAGAATGTAATGTGTTACAAACTTTATAAAAGTCAAGCTTCTGTATTATGCAGTCTCCGACGAAATATTATTAGTCAATACTATCACAACCGATGCAAGAACTAAATGACAGACTCATAATGGTTTCTTAGAATTATAAGCATGCAGTAAGACATATATTTTATACATACATACCTTCACGATATGACCTTTGCACGCTTCATTTGCTTACTCTTCTCCTCTTTTCTCTTTCTCTTTTATAAATTTTCATATATGCGGATTTTTTTCCTGACATTTTGTTCTCGCTGTCTTTTCCGAGTGGATATATAGTGGGCGACGGGTTTGTCCTCTTCTTTATATCATTAAATGTTGATGCAGCCAATTTTATAGGTTCTGAGGCACTCTGCGCTTCCGCCTGCGTATGTCCTGTTTTTATTACATCAGTGCAGTTACCGATTTATTTGGGTGGCGAAATATTAGGGGTTAAGTAATTGAATACAGTTCTTTTAAGTCATAAGCGTTAACTTATAGTTTATTTAGCAATATGAGCACTACATTTCAACATGATACCTATTAATATCAAACTGTTCTGCTATATCAGGCGCTGTCTTAAGGTAGCAGTTTAGCGATTAAGAACTTATGTTACCCTATGAGGCCGGTATGAGCCCGAAGCCTCAAAAAAGATATAGATTAAAAAAATATATAAATACAGATATTATGAAAAACCAATGAAGCTTTCTTCGTAGTTATAATTATAATTACTACATATTATCAAGTAATCTAAATTTTGAAGTTACTGTCAAAATACATTACTCAACAACATGCATAGTTGTTTAACATTAAATTAGTAAAGTTTCAGGTTATTAACCTATAGCTTTCCTTCGTACCCGTTATGGCAGTTCTATGGCTAAAGTTTTCGCATTACACCCCGTAAGGCATTTGGTCTACAAAATGTATTTTCGTGGGGAAAGTGCGGTTAGTATCGTAAACGTTTTAGTGATATTTATGCTGGTATTACTGTAGATTTCTTTTTCACAAGTTTCATTCTTTGATAATTTTACTGCTTTGGTCTTTAAAAGTTACATAAACTTTAGAATTTCCCCCATTAATAGTTTTATCTACTATGTTTTTTTTTGTATAAGGAGAGCAGAGTGAAGGCCTTTGTCCAGCAGTGGAACAAATTATAGGCTATTAAAAAGAGAGCGGACTATCAAACGGGCCACCTGGTGGTAGGTACAGTCAGCCTCTAGCTAAAGTATACAATCTGTCAAAATTCTACAATTCAAATTTGAAGTCTATGGCGAACGCTTAAGGTTCATTTCTGGTTGCAGACATTTGACAGATGATATATATTAGGGGCCGACTGTACGTACCTCCGTCGCAAATATACATACATCTTACAATAATGCCATTGGGGTTTTCGATGTACTGCTAACCTTGAGGAGTAAGATGGAGTATCTCATGTGCCGGTAATTTGAGTGGCCCTCTTACCTTTTAAACCGAAACACAGCTATGCCAGCATTGTTGTATTGTGGCAGAAAGAGTTAAAAGGATGGCACCACCACAACCTGATTTTGCACAGAGTCATACCACGCTTTCAATTATCATAATAATTATTTTCAATGTTATGTTTGAAGTATGGATTTGGTACATTTTGTTTACATAAGTTTTTTATTGTAAGTGAAATAACTTATCACTTTATCTTATCTTATCTTGATAGGGGGCTGGGAATAACGCTTAAAACCTTTAGGATCTTTCGTGCCTACCCCATTTTACACACTGGTCATTCAGTGTGCAGGTTTCCTCACAATGTTTTCCTTCACCGTTAGAGCAGTCGGTAAATGTACGTAAGTAACTTCAAAGTTTACACACACATACAAAATACACAAAACACTTACCCTCATTTTCTAGAAGCTCGAGTCCGTGATGAAGCTTTCAACATTGTTACTTAACAACATAACAAATCTACAAACAATGTTAAGCTTTTCACCCTAAACAAATTCTTAGAACACACCCGGAGAGACCGTGCTCATATTTCAAGCGCAAGAGATACTGTTGTGCATATTATAGTATTAGGAGTCAGGGTATGGATGTCATAAGGAACTTGCGCTGACGTTTCCTTTATTGCATAAGAAGAACAGACGAGAAAACTGACCACTGATGGTAAGTGGTCACCGTCGTCCATAGTAGGGATGTTACGGAGGTAGTTTCACCGGAACCGGAGTCGGAACCGAAGGCTTGAAATTTGATTTATTGGAGTCGGAACCGGATTCGGAACCAAAGTCGAAAGCGAAGGTAGAAGAGAGATGTTCACAAGAAGTTCAAATTTTAAACCTTTTTTTTAATTTTTATAGCTGAACTGGCCAGTATTTTTTTATAATGACGTTTGCTGCAATAAATCATGTTCCTTTATGTAGTTTTACACTATTTAAAAAAATATTGATATTTGAATATGTACTCGTATTCTCACAAATTTGCACTTTGCCGTATTCCGTCAACTTTATAAAAGTAGTTCCATGAATAACACTTGTTTTTGGATTCATTAATCTATAAATAAACTTGTCACAAATTCAATTGTAGCGCGTCTGACACACAATTCACAAAACAAACAACTGAACCGGCCACATAAGTAGCATAGCAAAATAAGTTATATTGTGGCTGCGAGCGTGAGCGTATATTCGGTATAACCTCCGATTTAAAATTATCGGAGCCGAAGTCGGAGTCGGAGGTATATGTAATGTAATAACGGGCTGATTTCCGCAACTTGACGTCTTAAGCGCCTATTTTGCGTGTGGTGGAAACTATTACTAATCGAGCCACCCCAACTTCGCCAGGAAGTCCAGCAGTCCTCTGATGTCCTGAAGGACTTCGGGAAGTGATCCTGGGGCGCCAAATTAGAACATAGACATAGAATTACTATGTCCCTTGATCCACTGAAGGGTGACCTTGATGTGACTACCTTAGTCGGAGGTATAAAATCAATCGGAAGTTCCGACCTTTCGGAGTCGGAGTCGAAGCTCCGTAAAATCCCTAGTCCATAGTCTCACCCTCTATATATAAAGTTTATGAAAGTTTTCGATGCGCTGCTAACCTGAGTGCCTCTGTGCCGATAGTTATGCTTGCTCTCATGAATGCGAGCATTACTGCTTTGCGGCAGAAATGGGTAAAAGGGTGGTACCTTCCAAGGTTGCTCTATACAGAGTCATATAATAAACTTAAAAACGTGTAAAGCGTACCTAAAAGACATCATACATATTGAGTTATAATACATAAGAAAGGAATTAGTATAACAAAAATCAATATAATATTCAAGCTTTCTGCACACTGAAGCTATTTTGAAATAGAATCGGACCGAACCAATAGAAATCTTGAAAACAAAAAAAAAATTAATAAGATTTTTATGGCTTCGATTCGACTATAAATGGATCATGGGCGTTACGCCCAATTCCCCGAATGTCCATTCAGTGAAACTGAAAAGCTGTTACCTGTAACAAGTTATTTTCTTAAACAACCACTAACAATTGTAAAATTCAAACCATCCACTTAAACTCGACTGTACCTACAACTATAATTACTTTAATGATTGTAACTCCGTATTAATAAAGTAACATAATGGTATATATTATTTCCTTGCGTTAATTTCGTGGCCCTATTCAAAATCACAGCAGGGAAAAGGCGGGTCGAATAGACCTCTGACAAGTAATACACAAGACAGCATAATCGCATTATTATTCTCACGGATTGGTTTGGTAGTAGAATGAACATAGACTAGTAAACCGGTAGATACGACGCAAGAACAGTTACGATCGAAAATATTGTTTATTGGTTACACACGGCAGTTATAATATACCTAGAGATGTATATTATAGCTAGACATATTTCAATACATCTTGATCTACCCGGGATGTAATATACCTTAATATGTATTATAGCTGTCTGTGACAGTCTTTAGTAACAGATAAACAATAGAAATAGAAGCAGAAAATTAAAAATTACGAGGAGAAAGCTAAATAAATTATAATATTGTATTAATTATGCGGATTTTTTTAAATATATCTATTTATTTTTTAATGAAGTATACGTATTAGAATGTAGTTAATTGTAAAATATTTTATCGATTCACCTATTGTTGCTTTCTTCGTCCGTGCAGTCACTGAGGGGCCAGCTGAAAATCAGCGCTGTGGCATGCCTCAGCATTATGCTGAGCTGGTGTACCCTTTTTGGCACTGTACCACACCAGATGTTCTGTGCTGCATGTATTAAACTTTGTATACTTCTGTATTCTGTATTCTGGTGTTCACAGCGCTAAATAAACGATTTCAATTTCAATTTCAAACAGATATTGCCTTATCAGTACTGTGAGATAGGGAATATCAATAAATATCAATCCAAGAAAAAATATCGTTAATCAATTAATATCCTACAAAATAGACACGGGACAGTGATATACTCATACTGTTAAAGCTAGGTACCTATTCTCTTTCAGTATTTAGATTAATTTTACAAACCATTATAAGAGCTAGAAGCAAAACAAATCTCTAAAAAATCTCAAATAATACCAACGCAAATAAATACATACCAGACCGTAATAACTTGCAAACATGGACTTCTATTTTCAGAACCTCCGCAATATAAATAATAAACTTTCGTTTGTAATAAAATAAATAGTATGCGAAAGAAAGAAAGAAACAAATTCGTATGGGACAGACGTGACCAGAATGAAGCGAACGAAGTGGAAAACTGTGCTAGTAGTGTGCGACGTTACGTATTATTACGAATACTTTGCTTCGTAATAAAAAACGAAATACCCACCAGTTTTTCGGAAACAACTGTAAGTTTTTGCGTACACACATAATATTTTCATTAATATTAGGTCCTTACATATGAAACTGGCGTTGTAAAATTTCATTAACAATGGTGCATACTTTGATTAATTAAATATATTTTACAAAAAAAAAACGACTTTTTATTCCTCCCATACAAAACGCCAATTTCATATGTAAGGACCTAATATTAGGTCCTTACATATGAAATTGGCGTTTTAAATTTCATATGTAAGGACCCGCGACAGTCAGTATATTTATTTCCCTGAACAAGTCCCTTAGAAAGTCCCAGCAACGTAGATTATATATTGTAAGAGTGGAACTACAGGTTCATCATAAAAATTAGATGAACACTGGAACGATGGATGTTTTATGACACCGCAATGTTTTCTGGTCAAACGCCGCGGTTGGGTACAACAATAGCGACGCGGTCTATGTTCTCGGTCAATCTGACGGGTTTATTTCCTCGGTTATTTGTTTTGTTATTAGTTGAACCTTTTAATCGGAACCTTCTACCCACAGCCTAATCTAGTTAATGCTCGGTGCAACGTTTAAATGACGGATTCCAACCCATTACGAAACTCTCTGCCACCTTGCCAGCTTGAGTGTATACGAAGAGCCAACTCTAAAGTAGACCTCTATACGAAGTGTGCGCCCCAGACCTCTGTGACAAAAAATCCGAAAAACTTAGCCATCGAATATTGGCAGCAACCCCTCCCTAATACAACCACTTGCGGTGTTTAAAAAAATTCGTGAGTCACCCTTTATAACATCGTAAGTGATAACTTTGGCATTTGATATTATTCTCATAATATATTAATAACTATATCTTTCTAATTAAAAATATCAGATTTTTGCACGGCCCTAAATTGTCATATGTAACACCTAATTTATAACCAAAAATCGGACAAATGAATGTATTTCATTTCATTTCTTCTCCTTAGGAAGTGGACGAATTACGATTTGAAAGATGACAATTTAGGAAAAGGACGTTATAGGAGTGGTCAACTTTGGAAATTGACAAGTTAGGAAGTGGCCCAAGTCGCCCTGAAGGTTTCTTCTATCCTAATTTCTGAAGAAAATTAGACTAAGAAATGTAAAAAAATTCTCTAAGAATATTAGACTTAGTTTATTTATCTTCCATATTTACATAAAGTGTGTAAGTTCCAACAAACAAAACAGAAGCATTAGGCAACTATTGGCCTTCTTCTGTGTATACCATTTCCTTTTGACATGAACCCTTCACCTCGTACAATAAAAATCATATGACCCCAAAACGTGCTATAACTACTCCATGTATCCGTTTCGGATGAAATTCCACAGCTTGCTTTTTAGCAGTATTATTTATAGTCTAGTATTTTTAGTCTATTGTCTTCTGGGGGTAGCCTACCCAAAACCAGAGGACTTTAGGCTCCTACCTGTAAGCTGTATAGCGTCCTTGATGCAAAGAATCTTTAAGGAACAGGAAGGAGACTAAGGTAAGGGGTGAGCACAAAAGATCCCTGAGGGTCGAAGTGCCGCTGGGGTTATCCCTGGCATAAGATAAGATAGCAGTATTCGTATCATGTGACACATTCCCTGGTCATAACACCAAAGTATCATGTCAAATTACATCAGTATTAAAGAGGGTGTTGACGTCACCGAGGTCCGATATTAAAAGTCCCATCTCAAGAGCGGGTGAGCTGTTATTGCCCTTGTGGTCCCCTCAGCTGTCCTTCCTCGACCCTTGTTACAAGTCAACCCTTGAATTTCTATGTACCTTTATGCGGTTCCTTATAAATAAGTCGGTTTGAATCAACAAGTGCTGCGTAATTTGGGTTATTAATTTTGTGGGTCAACCCCCCGGTGATGGCGGGACTAATTATCTGGATGGAAATTTTGTGAAGCCCATTTTATAGAAAGGAGATCTGTAATTAAGAACAATTTACGAGTGATGCATGAGGATTATAAATAGGTTACTATCATAATTATTTATTTATTTACACTTTATTGTACAACAGCGATGATCTGCGCAAGGTGGCTGGCAGCGACTGGATGAGAAGAGCCGAAGATCGGGCTCAATGGCGCGCCTTGGGAGAGGCCTATGTCCAGCAGTGGACTAAAGTAGGCTGCTGCTGATGATGATGATGATGTACAACAATAGACTTAATTAAAATAATTAAAATGAGACATTGTACAAAGGGTGAACTTATCTCTAAAATTACTCTAAGATTACTTCCAGCAAACCCGCGAAACTGAAAGATGCGTTATAATTTAAAGGTAGACAGACATAGTGTGTACGTCAAATAAAAATAAATACAATATATAAAGACAACTATACATATATAAGTACAGATATGCAATAACTATAAAATAATAATAAATATCCCTAAAACATAAAATACATAATATACATACATATACATACATATATAGGTTTAAATAAATATTAACAAACTAAGATGGATGACATAACAGGAATCAAAATTGAGAAAGGTAGTGTTCTTTTACTTGTTTTTTGAAAATGAGAATTGTTTGTTTAATTACTGATTATTCATCACTAAAGGTAATTAATAGACACATTATTGGTAAAGTAAGGGATATAGCAAGTATATTATTAACTGTGGATTCTTTGTAACATTGACTGTAAGTTACTACAAAAAGAGTAAAATTTCGATCAATTTTTAACTTTACCAACCAAACTACGAATTTAAAATCATATGCACTAAAATGCAAATAACGTGAAACACTTTTATCTAAAAAAAGAAACACTACCTTTAGAAATTTCTGTAACAAAAACGGAATTTTAAGTTACCTAAAGCCGTTTTAAATTTCAGCGATAGTAGGAAAAAGAATGCTAAGGTTGTATTATAAAGAATTTTAAAAGCTAACACGACTGAACCGTTTAGTGTCGAGGATTAAACGACAAACGACACTGAAAGCCTTTGACACTCTACGTAAGGGTAATTGAATGCATGTCCGAAGTAAGTCTCCTAATAGACACACGGGCAAGAAAAACAGCAAACAAAGAGGACGTTCAAAGTGTGAACGCTATCTTATCTTATGATAAGGAGCCGGAAATAACCCAGCGGCACTTCGACCCTTGAGGATCTCTTGTGCCAACCCCATTTTACACACTGGTCATCTCAGTGTGCAGGTTTCCTCACGATGTTTTCCTTCACCGTTAGAGCAGTCGGTAAATGTACGTAAGTCTCCGAAAAATTCGAAAATCTCATTGGTATATGGCACTGCACGGTTTCGAACCCGGACCTCCCGCAACTGAGTCCGGTGCCCTAGCCACTGTGCCACCGACGCTCTAAGTGTGAAAGTTAAAAGAATGCATAAAGGTGGTACTACTCTTTTATCTACTTCTGCAGCAAATGAATGAGCGAATTATTTATTCGCTAGAAAAATGTTACCTACATTGGATGACAAATCTTAAATATTGGGTATCACATATTTCGCCAGCTTTGGCATGCTAATATTTTAGAGTTAACTTTATTAAATTCAATTAAATATTTGCCATATAATCATTACATAACACATAAGTTACCTACATAAATTAGCATACATTTCATAACACATAGAATAATTTAATAATCATACTAAAATTAATAAATATAATGCATGTCAATTCAAACAAAAGCAGGTTTGAAGGGTAACAGAGCCAGCATAATTACTGGCATACGAAGTACTCCATCTTAGTACTCAAAGTTAGTGTATCTAGATATTTACTATATTAAACAATTTGATAATTTAGACAACCTAAAACAATAGTTGATAAAAGTGTTTACGTAAAAATTAAATATAATACAGATTATTACTGTTGGGTGAATAGATAGATTAACCATAACTAAAATACAAAATGATGACATATTTGATAAAATTATAAAGCCTAACTTAAAACTGTTTTCTACATTTGCTTTTGCTGTTAGTACTTATGACCCAGTGTTACCTAGTTTAAAAAAAATCTGTCAATGTGTCCCCGAAATGGCTCAAAGGGTAAAGGCAGCTAACAGCAGAGAAGCGTTTTGTCAAAAGCCAAAATGAAAGGTTTTTTTCACCGTGCATTATAAATCGTGTTCGGAGAGTTTCCAAAAGGTCAACTTTGTTATTTTTATTTCATACGCTTCGCATTTAATTCCCAGAGATCAAAGCGTAGGTATTGTCGAGTTTTAACATGGTGTTACTTTCATTAGCGTAACATCAACAATAAAAGATTTAAAAGCGTTGGGACAACAATTCACAGAACATAGAGCGCTAACGCCAAATATTTTGAAATTCACCCTATGTAGATTGCACGCTAGAGAAGTTTTATATATAGAAGCTTGGAAAGCTCTGTTCCGAGAGCTGTCCAAGTTGACTAAGCTCCACAGGGCCCCAAGGACCAAGGGTCTTGTCAATTGTTTTTATTACAAGTCGCAAAAATGGAATTAGTGCTAAAATATTTTAGGGCGATGATTTTTTATGATTTTAAAAGTTCCCTTTCTCCGCAAGATTGCACTGCTCATCTTCAAAATGTAGAGAACAAAAGTGGTAGGGAAGCACCTCATCTGAGCACCGTAAGGCGTTGGTACGCTGAATTTGATCGTGGCCGAGTTTCTGTCCATGATGAGATTCGTGAAGGTCGGCCCTCAACTGCGATCACTGAGGAAAATGTGGCTACTGTCAGGCGGCTAATTAAAGAAAACCGACGTATCACCTATGAGGAGACTCGATGACATTTTCGGATTGGTATGATATTAAAAAAAATTACATCAACATTACAAGTTAGAAAACTTTGTTTTCGCTGGATTCCTCAAAAACTCACCTCAGAACAGAAACGGGCTCGTGTTGATTGGTGCAAAATGTTGTTAACGTACGACCACAGGCGTGCTATTTATGACATTGTGACAGGAGATGAACATTGGATTTATTGTTACGATCCAGAAAGAAAGCTACAGTCTTGGGAAGGCGACAGCAGACCAACAAAATTGTGGCAGGCGTGAAGCGTGGGCAATAAATGATTGCGTTTTTTTCTCCCAGACGGGTCCTGTCTGCACGATTCCACTCGAAGAACAAAAGACAGTTAATGCTAAGTGGTATACCACCATTTCTTTGCCCAGTGTGTTCGAAAAAGTTAGGGAAAACGACCAAGAAGTCGCATCCTCTTGCACCATGACAATGCTTCTACGCACACTGCAGACAAGACAATGTCATTTTTGGCTTCTGAAAAGGTGGAGATCGTGACCCATCCCGCACAGTCCGAACCTTGCACCATGTGATTTCTTTATTTTCCCAAAAATCAAAGGCCAGAAGAGGCTGTGATAGCTGTAACAGCACGTGAAAAACATGCCCTCGGATCAATGGTCCTCATGTTTTCAAAAATGGTTTTAACGAATGAAAATGTGTTTAAAATGTAACGGAGAATACTTTGAATAACAATAAATTTACTTTAAAACTGTTTTATTAATGAGTAAACAACTTACAAACATGTAAAATTTTATTTACAACAAAAACATATAAATACCAGGGTAATTAATTATCATACTATACTAGGATAAAACTAAAGCTAAAACTAAACTAAGGCTAAGAAAACTAAAGATAAAAAATTTGGGTTAAGTCCCCCACATCCGGCAGTGTACCCAAGAGACTGGCTGCGTTGCCCCGTTGGATAGCTAAGCTAATCCGCTAGGCCAAATAGGAGCCAGATCTTGGGTCTTTTGACGCGTCGACCAGGCGCTTTGCGAGGTCCTTTATCCTTTATCCTTTTTAATGAGTAACGCAAAACTTTTAGTGTGCCCTGAACGTAAATAGTGATTAGTGTATTAGTAACAAACTACTGACGAAAAATGCTTTCGGATAATTTACAAAGAAAATGTAAAAGCTTTCAACTCAATGAACATAAACGCCTTTGTAATTAGGTTATTTCTATTTCGTTGGGCAACGAATTATGTGCATGCGATCTAAAATAATCAAAATAATTAGTGACAACCTCTATCACTAGTTATTTATATTTCTACGGTTGTCACCTATAAATTGAAAAATAATATATAATTATTTTCAGTTGTAACAGTTTAATTTTCTGCTGGGTAGTAAATGCCTCAACGGGGAAATCCTTTATCAGTTAAAACTATATCAGGAAATGTTTGACATTATATTTTTTATGGTCACTAGTGTACATTACAAGTTCTACTGTATTCATATTCTTTAATTATTTTTTTAAATTGTTTAATTGTATTTATTTCATCTCAAAGCAACAAAACCCTTTGCAAGATAAGTCGTACAAAACAATTTAATAATAAATTAAATAATAAATCAAATTAATCAAACTTAAATTATTTACATTACAGAAAAATACCTATAATAGTACAATAGTGTACAGTCAATAAAAAATAAATAAAAGTGCGGATACAATGTCAAAATAATTTTAAAATGTCACAGACGCTAAGAGTCGTATATATGTCAACTTCCCGAGTCATAGGAAATGAGAAAGTTTTAATTTTGAGGCCATTCTTTCATTTCATTAAAGGACTTCTTTCTTTTTTCATGAATTAATAAAAACATATTTTTTTTTATGCTTTTGGTATCCACCTCGTTGAACAGCTTGCACAGTAAGCTGCATGCATGGCAAATATTCAGCTATTGATACTGAGCCACCCTGCAAAGTATTCAGTACACTTTCTCTTTCTTGTTTAGTTTTCCTGTTTGTTTTCAAAAATATCAGTCTGAGTTTTTTTTTAACTACTAAACCCGCATTTGACCTCGATCTCGCCTGATGGTAAGCGACGATGAGGTCGACGATGGAGCATGCGGGTCCAGTAAATGCCTATTCACTCTGGCCTTGAAGATCCCAAGGTTGTAGGTTTCGAGAAATACAGACGCCGGCAGGCTGTTCCATTCCTTAGCCGTTCGCATAATGAACGAAGAAGCAAATCGCTTCGTACGAGCAGATGGGATATCAACAACATAAGGATGGAACCCCTCCCCGCGCCTGGTAGTCCGAAGGCGTAGAGTTGTCAATAAACACTGGTATCTGTGCTACCCCTACTCACCTATTCGTGAATAAATCCGGAAATCAGTAATTAAATTCCAGTTTCGCTTCCGTGGACATTTAATAATTCAGTGATTCCATTTTACACCCAGCAAACACCGTGTACACAATGTACATTTGTTACTAATCTGGATTTCAAAGGAATTGCCCCTTTCAGACAGCTCTTTAAGTTAATACTGACACTTATTAGACTGCCAAGTATAGGCCTTTGTGCGTTAATCCGTTTTTGATGTCTTTTCATCTTCAATATAATTTAGTTTCTGTTAGATTTCATGTTCATCTTGATCTATGGCAACCTTTACCGTGATATGGCAGTGACGGTTTTTGCTAGAAATGCGATTTCGCCAGCTCATTTCTTTATAATAGCCTAAAGAGCAAATCAGAATTAGGGGGGATTGCCAAAAAACATTACCTTCTCCTTCCTGCCTTCTTCCTGCCACTATCTCTCTTCTTTGGTTCTAGAACGATGCCCCAACTGTCTCAGTAATATAATATCCCCAAGACTCATATGACCAAGTAGTGAACTCCGTTCTATAGAATTTGTCGTCAAATAAATTACCTCGACATTCTTATAATCGTCACCTGCTATGTTTTCCCTGAGCGTCGGTGGTCTAGTGACTAGGACGCCGGACTCCCATGCGGGAGGTCCGGGTTCGAAACCATGCAATGCCATGTACCAATGAGTTTTTCGGATTTTTTCGTACACTTATCGACTGCTCTAACGGTGAAGGAAAACATCGTGAGGAAACCTGCATGTCTGAGGAAATTAAAAATTTCCGAAGGCGTGTGAAATCCACCAATTAGCACTGGTCCCGCTCGGTGGATCCTAGCCCGTACCCCCCCAGGGCAGGCCTGTGCCCCAACAGTGGGGACATTAATAGGCTGATGATGATGATGATGATGTTTTCCCTACAATATAAATGCATCATGTCACATAGTTTATTTAGTTAATTTAAATACATGCATAACTCAACAGTTCAGATTCAGAACAGAACTAACATTATTCCAGTTAGTTAAAAGTTGTGTGTGAATCAGAAAATAATTCTGTCCGCGTTCATTTGCTTTTTATGTGAACAGGAAATTCAATTTCAAACTTTGCTCGAGACCTTTGCTTTGGTAGCAAAGCGAAACAATTGCAGAACATTGTGTCCAGAAATCGATAAAATCTCTTTCTCTATTTGTTTTTGCTGTGGGATTATTTTGTTTTTTAAATGTTGATTTTGTTCTTATAAACTATAGCCTTAAAAAATAACATAATGTCATTTTTCAACATACTTGCTCGTAAAGTTGCTACAGTAGAGGATAGCTCTAGGTGCCGGCTAGCAGGGTTCTAGTACAGTGTGCAGATGAAGTAATAGAAGAACTTGGTAATAGATATTAAATTTTTAAAGAACAGAACACAGAAAATAGTAAACGTAGAAAATAGGTAGTAGGAGACAAAAATAAACGGAGAAACGTCCATTCAAGACAAAATACAGAGAGATAGTGCAAAATACAAAGAAAACAATGAAATTAATGGAGTAATGAAATTTAGAAATGGATTGGGAATATGATTTGAATTTAGATGAAGAAATGAAGATGCCACCACGAAATGAGATGAGATAAACGCTAACGATGAGGTTGAAATTGATGGCAAGGAGGTTGATATGGACGATGAAGTCGGCATCGTTACAAAGTGAATCTTATTGCACCATTTTTAGGTTCGTATTGCAGCTTATAAAACACGCGTGCTTTTTACTTTACATTTACCGCACTAGTACTTTTGTTTAAATCTCAGTAAATAGTTGTCTAAAAATATGATAATGAATATTTTTTTCTCACATGTGTATTGAAAAACGTCGTACGAAACGCGTGAGCATTACACTCGAGGCTGGATTGCATCCCGAGCCGAAGGCGAGGGTTTAATGGAGCCGATACCAACTTAGCTCACTTGAATCATAATGTAATAATAATAAAGTGTGATAAAACTAAATTTGAAGTTAAATAGCTTTTCGGGTCGAAACGTCTCGAATCCTTTATTGAAAAATCCTAAGCGCTTATGATCTTGTATGTTTTTGTAAAGTTGGTTCTGAATAAATGGAATTTGAAATTGAATACATCAAGTTTAAAATTTAGCTGCAGTCGCCGTCAGTTGCACAAAATGTCCTTAAAGTTAAGTCTTTATTAACATGCTATCCCTTTCTACGCCATAGATAGCTATAGCTCTAGATAGAGATGACACAAGATTTAAGGAAGCCTTAACATTAATGACGTTTCTAGAAAGTCACGGTCAGTCTACTGGTACAAGTACCTCTCATCACCTTAACACCAAGGCAGCTCGTAGCCTAGTCGCGAGCACGGTCCAAAAGTGCTCATGCAGGTTAAGCGACGTTGGCGCGGTCGGTACCTGGATGGGTGACCGCTAGTGGCATATTTCATCTGAGCTCCTCCGTGCCTCGGAGAGCACGTTAAGCAGTTGGTCCCGGTTGCTGTCGTTCGACAGCAGTCGTTAAGCTATGTCAGAGGCATACGGGCGGCCTGAACAACTCTAACAAATAGGTTGACCCCTAACCATACGATAAGCAAGCAAGCAAGCAACACCATGGCAGCCTATCTTCAATCCTGCTTTGGATAAATTCCTTTTCCCATTTCCTCCATCTACTGCAATCTTGAGCCGGCTTCATCCAATCACGTCCTCCGTATATAATATTAGACAATCGAGATATATTGTCATTTCGGTTTCGTGACCCCATAGTTGAGCTGTGCGTCTCTGGCAACTTCCCTTTCAAGACGTGTCATTCCCATTACGTATTTCTTCAGCCACTGACTTCTGAAAAGGTTTATGATTAATTCAGACCACGGTAAGTACGTTTATTCGTCGAGTGGCGTTGACAAAGCCCACGACAGTGTACGTGATGAAATTGGCCTCTCCGGTTGGTACCGTGCGGCCGCTGGCAAATAAATCGCTACAGGTACGGATTCAGATAGTGGGCAAACGATAGGCTGGTTAGGTTAGTCCAGAAGGCCTTTTAAGGAGTTCGTTCCTCGAGGAACGAAGTGACATCTGATTGTTTAATTTACTATTCGACACTGCTTACTTTAAGTAAGGATTTTTATTTTATAATGAATTGACCGTGTATGTAATGAATGATTATTTAATTTTATTGAATTAAATGTGATTGATTTTTAATTTAATTTAATTTTTACTTATATATTTAATTATTTTTTTTAATAATTTCATATGTGTAATTGAAATTTTAAATGTTGATAATATATAATTAATACAAAATAAATATTTTATAAAAGATAGGGGGACTCATTATAAATTTTATTCGTCAGTGGTGTTGATATACTGCACGACAGTGTAATGTGACGAAGTTGGTTACTTGATAATGAACTGCTCGACGGAAAATTAATCACACAAAAACATTTCATGTAAAAAGTAGCCAAGTCTCGTGTATCTTTACTCGGAAAAAGTAATGAGATGCAATATAGAGCCAAGTCCAATGCGCTTACTATTACCTCTATTACTTTCATTAACGAGTCGCTTCAAGTCGCTACATCTTAAGTTTAAGAAGATTATGTGACTTAGCAATTACGAAATACAAAATATAATATTGTTACATTAAAAAACACTTTCCAATTCATGAATAATTAATTGTATTGAAGCTCTGAGATATACAGGATTTTTTAAGTGTCAGAAAAAAAAATGTATTTTAAGGGTTATGCACTAACCCAATAAACAACATTGCTAATTATTAATTGAATGGAAGTAATTGTTTTACACTTATTATGTATTGAGATATGTTTATATAGTCGTGCAATGCTGACAGCTGTCTCACCGTCACGTACCGTGTCGTCGTGTCACCGGGCCCTGACTGACAACCAGCGCCGCGGCGGTGGCTAGCGTCTAGCCATATCGTCACAGCATAATGCTGAGTCAGGAAGTCTTTTGCCACATATGCATGTGAAGTTTTGAACTTACTCTAAGTAAAAAAAATAACTCTTTTAAGTAATGAAATGTAATTATCATGTTATGTATATGTGTGTAAATACATTTTAATTCATTCATTCTTCATTTACCGATTTATTAAATATATCCATCAAAATTTAATTTCATAAATCTGTAAATTAATAGCATTATTGTTTACTGCACTAACCCTTAAAATTCTATTTTTTATGGTTATGTACCTAATAAAGAAACTATTTTTATAGCGATGATAATGATAAATCATTATTAGGAGCAGTCATTTTTATAGAAACACTTCTTCTTCTATTTAGGGACAGGTCGCTGTAGCAGTCTCCATCCGATTCTGTACCCCGCCTTCTCCTCAAACTCCTGGTACGACGAACTACCGCTCAAATCCTGTAACTGTTCCATATATCCAATCCTGGGACGACCTCTGTCGTTTTCCTTTAATTTTCCCTTCCATTATGGATTTAATCAAATCATTATGTCTTACTATGTGGCCGAGACAATTATTATTATTGGATTAGCAGGCAGACAGCTAATGCTGGTTAGCCTGTTTCTTCAAATTTCGTAAGTGGATGTCTAATCTGTTCTTAAATTGGTTTATAGTTCAGCATTCACAACTTGCTCAGGTAGGCCGTTCCAAGGGATGACTACCCGGTCGAATAGGAGATGATGTTTTGTCAGTGTTTTGGCCGTGTTTCGCACTAGTTGTGTGCAGTGTCTTCTTGAGTGCTCCTTCAAGTTCAATATAAATAAATTCTTCAGTTCATCAGTGTTATAATAATTGTTTAGAATTTTGTAAGTCTCTATAAGGTCGCCTCTATCTCGTCGCTGTTTTAGTGTCGGCAAATTCAGTATTTCCAGCCTCTCCTCATACTCTAGGTTCTTGAAACCCATTTGTAGCTTTGTGGGTCTTCTTTGGACTCTTTGGAATTAGCCGAGATAATTATAGAAACATTACCAGCATTAAAGTATACCTATCTTTCCAAACCGAAAGCTCCACCCGGACCCCCAACTTTAAACTGAGTCCACCCCTGATCGCTTACGTTGATTATTTATTCGCCCCAGATCAAATTCACGGCCCATCAGGCTGTGAACTAATCAAGGGATCAGCTGTCAAAATTAGTTAAGTAGGCCAGGTTGATTCTGTTTATTCTAAAGGTATTAGTACAGGATTATGAGATGTAAAATTCTCTTTGTTATTTAAATTCGCAGCCAGAAATAGATTTTGGAAGAGGGGGACTCCCTCTCCTGAAATGCAATGCTCTGAGGATTTTTAATGAATTCTGAGGAATGTTAAAAAGGAAAATAAAATTATACTATAAAAATAACCGGAAATATTTTTACTATCCTCTACTCAGAGGACCTTACAACCGGAGGGAAGTGAAAAGTAAAAGTGAAAAAGCTTAACATTCTTCTTCTTGGCGGTCACTAATTCAGTAATAATTTAAATTTATGGGGCTATAAAAGGCCACGGGTTGTACTTTTTTTGCGTGCAGGACTTTGATAACAATTTATATGCCAATGAAGGGTAAACAGAGTACATTCAAAACACACGCTATTTTGCATAGTCTGAACCAGAAACCTACAAAAACTTGAGAAAAAGCATCGGGAATAAAAAAAAACATTTTACCTTTTTGATAAACATAAAGCATTTTTAATAATCCTTAAGGCTGGGCCCACATTGGCGGGTTTTGTCCGGGCCGGTCGCCCGGAGCCGGTCGCCTGATGGCGCAAATTCAATACAATGTATAGCCTGTTTTTCCACGGCTGTTTTCCCGGCCCGATTAGCCAGCGATCGGGACGGTCTCCTCTCATTTTGGTCGGTACGGGCACCTGAAGGCACGCTCTGCATAGATTGGTCGTATATCACCACATACGACTCGGGCGACCGGGCCGATTCCTCAGTTGAGCGACTTCCGTGTTTTTCTGTAATTACGAACCTCGTCCTATTTCTTTATGTTGACTGAATAAGTATATTTGTAACAATACCTTGGATGGCAGAAAGAATAGTACGTTGTATTAATCTTTGATTTAAAATGCAAAAGTTTAAACGTCCGGGCGTCCGGGCCGGGCAAAATCTGCCTGTGTGGCCCCGGCCTAATAAAGATAAATCGCATATATTTACCTATCAAGTAATGTCCGTCTATCAGTAAACCGTTTACAAGACCATACAATCGCGTCTCCCATGTAAACCGTGGTTTGATAATATCGATGTTCCCAGGGAGATTCTAGTTCTAGCATTTCGACAAAGGTCGGCATTCCACATTCTAACAAACAAGTTTCATCATTTAGTTGGCAGAATCGACTCTCCGCTTTGTATCGATAGTACCTGTAATACTCGTAACTTGTAACTGCGCACCTACGTCTGAACTTTAATATTTCCTGCGCTGTAGACTGCATATTGGATAATGGAACTACATCATAATCACCACCTGTAATAACCAGATGTGTATCACTTGTTAGTGAAGTGTGGTCCGAGGCAGCGCTTGTTGGGTGACGAGGAGGGCAGATTATTACAGTTTTAAACCAGCCACTCACCGAAACAGTTACCAAACTATTCTGCTACATCAGGCGCTGTGAGACAGACATCAGTTTAGTGATTTAGAATTTGTACTACCCTCTGAGGCTGGCATGGTCCCATAGAGGGCTGAAGCCTCGAAAATAAATAGGTTAAAAAAAGTAAAGATGTTATAGGGGAATGTAAACATGTTACGTCATTTTGAATTCAGATGAATTTTAGGTACCTTTCCGGAATCGTAATCGTAATCGTATTTCCTAAATCGTAAAATGGCGAGATGACCCTGATCGCCGATTTGTGACAGACACGAAAACATGATTTTGTGGACGACATAGTGTGAAAGCGTAGTAGTATTAAATGTATGAGATTCGACAACTGACGATATCGCTATCGTGTAGGTAATGTGAAAACGCCCATTTACTTACTGATGGAAAAAGCCTCCGCTAAACTAACAGAAAATGTTTGCGCTGTAAATCGAATAAATCTGATATTAACTGCTGAAGACGCAAACTGAAAGTACGGTTAGAAGTTTTATGCACTCGGTTTAAAGTTTTAAACCATTTATGAATATAAAATCCACGTGTGAACTTCTACAAATCTACAATGTTGCAGAAAGTAGAACTTCGAGCATGTTTGAACAGGTTTCGTGCAACTCTTCAGTAGAGGAAATTCAATTTAGTTCGTTTCTTGCCAATGATATTGTAATGTAGAATCTAAAGCAGTCATTTATTATGCAAACAGGTTCCAAGCAGCGTATTTTAATTTGAATTTATTGGCTTTGGAAATACGCTACTGAAAATTAAGAGCGTGTTGTCGTTTGAATTTTGAGTCGGGTTTTAAATTACAGCTTGGAATTATATACGTCCAGTAAAATATACAGTGCAAACACAGACGTATTTTAAAATAGTAGTAATAAAATCAAAGTCAAATGTTTTGGCATGAATTCAAATGAATGCCTTACG
The DNA here is from genome assembly GCA_947369225.1 of Hofmannophila pseudospretella. Taxonomy (NCBI): domain Eukaryota; kingdom Metazoa; phylum Arthropoda; class Insecta; order Lepidoptera; family Oecophoridae; genus Hofmannophila; species Hofmannophila pseudospretella. The sequence continues at coordinate 13,093,474 of OX376316.1, forward strand.
TTAGGTTAAGTTTACCATGACCCCCGTCATGGTAGGTAGGCAAAAGTAACGTAACGAAAAATATGTACTTTCGAGGGCTTCGTGTAACAAAAATTTAAGAGTTACAAAAGTAATAGTTATACCATTGTAAAGATCGGTCTGACTACAAGAAAAAAAAATGCTCGACCCCCCCTAGCTCGCTCTCTCTGGTGGTGTCATTAGCCGCAGAAGTGAATACTAAAAATGAGGTGTTACGCGGTTAGCGCTCAGTTTAAAGTAAGCTATCGTCGAAACTACTCGATGGATTTGGACCAAATAAACTGTATTTTAAAGAATAGAGAATACGCTACGATTTGCCGTTAAGAAAATACAGTTTGCGGTATTAATAAAGTTCTAACATTGATTAGAAGTAAAAATGGCAAGGTATAAAGAAAAGAAGGCTAAAATTAACAAGCAAGGTATAAAGAAAAGAAGGTTAAAACCCGTTTGCGATCGACCAAAATATCTTTCAGGAGCGGAGAGGATACGTCTTTATCGTTTAGGAAAGAAAGAAGCCCCTAAAAATGACACCGGCTCGAACCAGGTCGACGAAGATGGCGAGCACTGGACGAAATTTGAATTAATGAAAACAATCAGTAGTGGCCACGATTTTTACCCACCCCGATTTTTATTGCAAGTAAGTACCTTAAAGTACATTTTTACAACGTCAAATCTTCACTCTACCACTGCTTCGTAATGTGCTAAAGCTGATAGAAAAGAAGCGGCGCAAGAAACAATCAGCAGCACATCTATTGAAATAATATAAACACCAAAAATAAAAAAATTAACAACTTTAAACTTACAATTATTAAAATCTTATCTTATCGTCATCCCACCTATTTAGCCACGAACAGAGCTTAAACATCATGATTATCAACATCATGATGTTTAAGCTCTATTCGTGGACAATGTGCAGAACTGGAGCTGAATATTTTTAACTCCAGATGTTACTGAACCTTTGACAGATTTGCAGAATAAGACAAAATATAAAATGAATTACAAATGTAAATATTTTAGTAAACAGAAATATCATGTATATTACATTGTGACAAAAATTAAATAAGGAGTTATAACATTTTAATAATAGCACGCAAGGGTATCTTTCCTGGCGAAAACCCTAAGAAAGAAGATGGTAAATTCAATTTACACTTCAGCCGAATCAAATGTATTCAAAGACGGATCCAAAGAAATAAAACAAAAGTAAATTAGAAAGACATTAAAAACCGACTGCGAGCGCTTGATTACACTGTCTCTTAAATTAAGTCGGAACACAGGTGTTGAATATTTAAAAGTGCGGGGAAAAGAAACTGCTTAGTCCCTTAAAAAGTCGCTTAAATTTCTAATCACGTTATCTGGGTACATTCGTAAAGCCTTCGGTTAATTTGCGTCTGTGTTGGATTAAACTGGGGTTTTTAAATGTTTCCTGCCATTGCCAATTTACGCAACTTTGTCATTGAAGTTTGTTTTCAAAGGAAACTTTTAACAGTCTTGATGAACGATTGTGAAAGATGGTTGAATTGCGTCAAGATTTTTGTTGACATTTGCATTTTTATGATTACTCCTGCAAACTTAGTAGAAGGCAACGTAAAGGGGTAATGTACAAGGAATATAAAGGGGTAATCTAGGGTTCTAGTACTTAAAATTAAGGGTGCTACAGTCTGTCCTCTGGGTGCCGGCTAGCAGGGTTCTAGGACAGTATGCAGATGAAGTAATAGAAGAACTTGGTAATAGATATTTTATTTTTAAGGAACAGAACACAGAAAATAGTAAAGGTAGAAAATAGGTAGTAGTAGGAGATAAAAATAAACGGAGAAACGTCCGTTCAAGACAAAATACAGAGAGAAAGTTCAAAATACAAAGAAAACAATGAAATTAATGGAATTTAGAAATGGAATGGGAATTTTGAAAATATAAGTGAAGAAATGAAGATGCCAACACGAAATGAGGTGAGATAGACGCTAACGATGAGGTTGAAATTGATGGCAAGGAGGTTGATATGGACGATGAAGTCGACATCGTTACAAGGGTATTGATCTCTCTGATAAACGTATGGGGACTCTAAATTTTTTTTCATCTAATCTTTCAAGAGAACGTTTTGTAAAACAAACAAAATGTTTACATGCTTGAACAGTATCTAAGCGTTGAGTATATTTTGTGACATCTAACAGGCATATTATGGTGTTCTAAGATAAAATTTAATAAAGTGAGTAAATACTAAAAATTAAAGAGGGAAACTAAGATAATCAGGATTTAAATGAAGGCAGACTGTATGCTAGGCTGCAAGGTAATCTGCGAGGTTTGGATCAGAACCATTGTAGTTTGCTAGGGGATACCATTATAACAACCCATTATGCTTGAAGATTGAGTGGCATTTGGTTACGATATTTTATAAATAAGCGACTCCATACATAAAATAAAAATAAATAACATGAACGTCAGTTAGATTTAATAGCAAAGCCACTAACGATAAATTGAAACTGCGTCAGATACTAAACACCAAACACAAAACGAGCATTAATCACGCTTACAGAAATATTAACCAGAATTTCATAGCTAGAGTTGCGCAGTCATTTACCTAGGTGTTTAATTAACAAAGTTCCAGCTCTTAACCTAGATCTGGATGCCGCCTAAAAGCGAGCACTAGGTCAAACCAGTTTATTATAAAATGTGAACTCGTAATTACGTAAGAGCACAGCAATTAGCAAAATGTGTAAAGCATTGTTTTCAAACCTGGGCGGCTACTAAGGTTTCTTGTTTTCAAGCTATTTCTCGTAAATTATGCGCTATTTTGGGCATTTTTGGGTTGTTCAACTACCATTTATTAATTTTCGCATTTAAGCTAAAAGTCACACAGCATAATCAGTTTATACACCTCCCCCACCTTTAGGTCTTCTCATCAAGAGGATTTTGACGATTATAGGTACTTGAGGGTGGTATGACTATGTAGAACCATTTTGGAGTGGTACCACCCTTGCATCGCTGTTTCGATTTGAATATATATATATATATATATATATATATATATATATATATATATATATATATATATATATATATATATATATATATATATATATATATATATATATATATATATATATATATATATATATATATATATATATATATATATATATATATATAGTCCTTCTCGTCGAAACCGACGACGGCGACCCTCTTCAGTTCCTAGCATGCGCTCGAATGTGGCTGGCGAATCCGAACTTGCTCTTGAAGACCCGGTCACAGCGATCGCAGTAGAGTTGTCCGGCACTGTTGTATGTGTAGTGGTAGGAAGGCTTTGTGCGGGTTTTCCTTAAATGGCGTTTGGAATCAAGATTAGCTAGACTCAAACTGGGCTTCACTTTTCCTGACACGCGTACGCCACTCCGGCCTTCGTGATGCGAGCTCTTCCCACCGCTCAGTTGATATGTCGCAGGCATTTATGTGCCGCTTCAGCACGTCCTAAATTAATTATAAGATAACAAATATTAATTTAGGATTACTTAAATATTTGTACGCTAAAAATAGCAGAAATTGTCATAAATTGTCATTAATTTCATTACGTCCCTAAATTGTCATATGTAACACCTAATTTATAACCAAAAATCGGACAAATAAATGTATTTCATTTCATATAGCGCAGGAACTGTCCACCAGATTTGCGCTTCCCACTGGAGAGCTCCGAGTAGAATACGGCTTTCGGTATTCTACAGTCATCCATGCGCTGAACGTGGCCACACCATTTGAATGATAAGAAATCCAGCGTAATTACCGGCGCATGAAGCACCTATATAAGATCTCAAGATTAAATTTAGTAACTTATCAACCCTCTATTCATATTACAGAGAGGATGCCAATTGGCCACAATGACAACTTACTATGAATTGCACGTTTGCTCTCCGTATACAATAAAACAAAATTGTCTATCAAGTACTCGTATGTCCTGTATGTCACTATCAACCTTTGAATATAATAGAATACATGCCGTGACCTCAAAGCTGACTTTCGGATCTCGTCAGGGTCAAGAGTTTTGGGCTCGAGAACCTTTTCGGTTAAGGACGGACCTCCGCGGTTAAGTTACGAAAATTTTGACACTGAATACTCTGACCTTCAATGAAGAGGACATGGCGAACACGCACGCACATTCTATGTAGCTAATTATTATAAGGATAGAATATAAATTACTTTATTGCATTAGTTTAGGTACTTTGATTATTAAACGACGAAACACTGTAGAGGAAGCAATAGAGGCATGCCAAGACAGAATTTCGTGGCGCTCCATTCTCTCTGCCTACCCGGTAAGGGACGTAGCGTGAAGTTATGTGTATATGTTTGTACTTTTTTATTTTTTCTTCTTTCCATAAGACTCTTCATATTAAGACACTAACTCAATCATTTTATGTTCGGCGTGTTTTTAAACGCCTTCCAGAATTGTACATATTACACTGTCAAAAAAAAACAAATATTTACCTAAACTGATAAATCTCCATCAAATTGCGTTGACAAAGTGTCTTATAATATAACTGTAAACATTTTTATTTTGCGTTATAAAAATAATTAGAACCCGGAAAAGTTAATTCCAAACCAAATATTTTATGCCATTACTTAAAACACATTACATTATTCCGGTTCATGTATATTTAGAACTAAATGCGTTCTTTTCTGGGCACTTAGTTAGGTATCAATGTAATTTGTTGAGAGTCTATTTATTTTATTTGGTATTTATTTATTTATAGTGAACTTATCTCTAAAAGAGATTTCTTCCAGCAAACCCGCGTTGCGTTGGTAACTAATGTTGGGGTTTTAAAATGTATTTGATGGTCGATTAAATTATAGCCATTATGTTCTAACCAGGTTCTAACTAGATTTCGAATTATCCACCCTGTTGGTTACAGAACCAACCCACCAATATTTTGCACCAAACGAGAGCACTTATCCATTGTCGAAGTACGGTCGCCGAGCCAAAGTTGTGAGCTTTGAAACTTTCTCAAGAGTCACTCATAGTGCAGTCTGCACATTATATCGCCACTGCTGCGGCTGGCTTGCAGTAAGTAAGCATCTCGAATGTCGGTTGTGTACATGACAAAAAGAATAACCCATGAAGTAGAAATCTTCTGGAACAAAGCGAATTAACGGCAGGCAGACGTTTTAAGTTACTAAACGAATTGACACTTTATCAAAATATTGGGGTGCACTTGATAGATTATGTGATTCTGCGACTAGTATGTATCTATGGATACTATTTTACACCTAAAAGCCGGCAGTAGGCTCACCACCTATCACGTTTGTCCACCAAATCTTACGGCGAAAAGTGGGAATACCTGTGATTGAAGGTGGTTCCTCTGTCTACCCCCTCGGGGATTATGGACGTAAGATTTTGTGTTATATTATCGAAAGTAGACGAGTAGACGAGCCATTTGATGGTAGATGGACGGAAAGATGGAAACACCTTGGCGGTCCCTAATCGACACTTGATCCAGAACAATGAACCAAACAGCACAATGAACGGTTTCCACCTGCCCAGATCACTGTGGTCGACACTGAACCGCCTGAGAGTCGGACAGGGATGATGTGGTGAACTCGTGCACAAGCTTCAGAGCTGACGCATGATCATGCACATGCTTTAGAGCTTGACCACGCGTGCGCCTGCGGGGCCATGCAAACAATTAGCCACCTAACGGAGGACTGCGAAATATGGGCCATACTAGGAGGAATCGACAGAAATAGAAATAGAAAAACCTACACAGATTGCACTTGCTGGACGACGAAACATAAGCATGACTGAGGAATATTTTGCCATTGTAAAATAGCTTGATTGTGTTATGCTGACTGCTGAAATAATTTGATGGTAATTGGTCACCATCACCCATAAACTCTCACCTCTCTAAAATATTACAAGGCGCTGCTAACCCTGAGGACTTAGGCGGAGTGCCTCATATGCTCTCTTACTATTCAAACAGCAGTGCAAGCAGTGCTGTTTTATGACAATAGGTAAAAAGTGGTAAATGTACTGCACATCAAGGTCTAAAACCTTGAAAACATTCGGGAACCGTACCGTAGCGCCGCAGTACTAATACCGCTACGGCAACAGGCTGAGGCAGTCCCCTTTTTCCGCTGCTGTACACCACCATTATCAAACTTAACTTTTGTTTTATCTTATTATTATTTTTATATTTGTTTAAAATTATGATATTTTTTTATATTCTGTACCTAATTGTTTGTATGTATGCGCTCTTAAAAATAAATTCTTTTTTTCTTTCAAAATGTAATAACAAGGACTCTACAAAATAATTTTGATAGCGCGTTTTAGACTTAGCTGACTTCTTAATCGGTCGCGTCGGGCCTATACTACTTTTTCTTCGAAATATTATTTGTTCACGAAAGTTTACGGAAAGGCGAATAAAGAGTTGAAGCGTCTCATCATTTATCATGCAAATGTTTGAAACTTGTGAAGTGATCGATGAAATTGTAGCCAAGGGTTGTCCTAAGGATTCCATATTAGAGGCCATTAATGTTTATGGGGTTGAACGTTGCCATGCCAACATATTTTAGCCAACGTATTATATGCTCGAAAAAATTTGGCCGATTTAAAAAAAAACTGTGAGCAACAATACAAGAATTAGTAACAAAATTATATTACCCACTACACGACTAACTAAAGTGTCAAAGTCCTTCCTTGTGAATTGTGTAAGATTTTATAATTTAGTAACTGTGAAAATAAAATGGCTGAGTGACAAAAAAAATAAAAACGCTGTTAAAAAATCTGTCTCGTAAAGCTTACTGTGCCAGACTTTATGACTAACAGAGATGCATGGCAACACTGTTGATTATTTATTTGTTTGTAGTGCCAATGGCACGAAATTTTTTCTTTTATTTTTTTTAATTAGTAATAATAAAGTTTTTTTTTTATTTACGGAGAAAAATGATGATTATTATTATTGATTTATATTGTTCTTGATTTGTATTATTGTTTATTATAAGTTCTTAAATTGTTATATATAAAATTAATTGAAAAATTTACGAAAAAAATTGTACAAGCTGTGCCAATTTGTTGACTAAACAGTTTCGTTTCATTTAAAAATCAAGCTACTTTTGGCACTTATCAATTAGGTATATAGGTTTTGGGAAAAAAACCTGTCAGACAATTTTCCCGCAATTGAAACTAGATGTAGACTTTAAGTACACAATGGTTATAGTTCTTAAAAATACACAAGTTTTAAATTGAAATTGAAATCGTTTATTTAGCGCTGTAAACACCAGAATACAGATTACAGAAGTATACAAAGTTTAATTACATGCAGCACAGAACATCTGGTGTGGTACAGTGCCAAAAAGGGTACACCAGCTCAGCATAATGCTGAGGCAAGCCACAGCGCTGATTTTCAGCTGGCCCCTCAGTGACTGCACGGACGAAGAAAGCAACAGTGTGTGCGTGTTGTGATGTATGAATGTGTTTGTTTGTATGAATGAGGATATTAGTGTGTATGTGAGGTACTGAGTGTGTGGGAGGGTGATGGCATGGTGCGGGTGTATTTACATGGTATTATGTGTGTGGATGGTAGTTCACAGTAGAGGCATAATATTACCGAGCACTTCCAGATTGTGAAGGACAGTAGTTACAGGGCACCTAAAGAATGTACGCAGCAGTGTCCGATTTTTGTAGATCAATTGTATAGATTTTAAGTTTTCTCCTGAAGGTGTCAAGAGTCTGCGCGTCTCTAATAGGAGGTGGCAAGGTATTCCAAATCTTAGATGCCGCATACTTGAAACTACCCCTAAAAGCAGCATAAATAAATAGTAATTATATTATAAATAATAAAATATTCGAAGCAGCAACCCTAACTAACTTCTCGACGCGTCTGTCGTGATTTTGAACTCGGATTAAAAAATTAACAATGACGAATGAAATTTTGGATAAAACAAATTGTTGTTATAAAACTTTTTGACAGATCACCCAAGGAAAGAGTACAAGGGTCAGAAAAGATGAAATTATATGGACAGGGGATAATTGGTTGTTGCGTAAGTATATCAGTATATCCAAAAGGTATGTTACTTGATTCTAGATGTCGAGTCTACCATTATCTTTCCACGAAAGCTGTGCGAGTAAGCGAGGCGGTGAGCGAGGAAAAAATCAGCCAATGGGATCGCTCCATTTTAATCGTGACGTGATAATGAGACAATCCTATTGGTGGACCAATATAAAAAAGAAATTACTCTAGCTCTAGCGTTTATAAAAAATGTCGAGCTTCCATTTAACCTGTTCATTAATATTTCTAACAAATATTTCCCACAGTTTTATTAACAAAGATTTAGATACATTCTTCATACCTACTATCTTATTTACGAGGCAGACCGTAACAAGCGAGCTGATCTGATATGAATATCACAGAAATCCTAAATGTAGTTTAATTTAGTCCAGGATAAATCTAGATTGTATCTGCATCTGGATAGCGTGTATTTAGCTCAGTCGGAATAGATTACACTATCATTTACCTAATACGTAATCAATCATATTTGTTGTTTCAGTCTGTATTCGTAATAATACGTTGATATAACTGTCTAATAGATTAAATAGACTATAAATTAATAAACAATAAATATGTAATTTATCGTAAAATACCTACAGATGTATCATATTAATGGATATTAAACAACCAGACACAGTACACTTTTTATAGTAGGTTTTTTTTAAATCTCAGTTTAGAGGCTTTGGTACACGACAAGGTGACCATGTCAGCCTCGTTAAGGTCACTAAGAAAAGGGAAGGGAAGCTCAAGTATTATTAGAGTCAGCCCTCACTTTGAGAGCCAACTTAGCAAACAACACAGTAAATGTTACATATTATCAGATAAGGGCTGACTCCAAATAGTATTAAGCCTCCATTTTGGAGCATATTGAGGCCAAATTTTTTTATTTTTTTATTTAAGTATATATTTTTATATTATTTTCTTCTCTCTTTCTTTATAGTGTTACAACACCATACCATAACCGCTTCCCATCGAAATGACGAGCCGCATAATGGATAGACACTCACTCTGTATTCCCTTTTCTCTCCAGTTCTAATTGTTATCTATTTCATCTTTAGGTATTTATTTATTTATTTGTACTTTTATTATTAAAATATATTAAAAATATATTGTTGTTTTCGGCCCTGACATGCTTGTTCGCCCGCGATGCCTTCGCCCTGGCACAGCTGAAAACCAGGCCTGTGGTTCTGCCGTACCGGTCGAACCGCAGCACATGCTCAGCATGTGTCCTTTTAATATTGAATTGTTTTTTTTATTTCAAATATTTTTAAGTTTAATTATGTATACATAATGCAATGTTAATAAATGTTTTTCTTTCTTTCTTTCTTTATTTACCGTTCGTCAATTAATGTAAATAAAACATTACTTTACCACAGGCCTTAACTTCAACACAGGCACAAATAATAAATTCACGAATCCAGGCATAATTTCAAATCTCATTTTTTATTTAGCAAACGCATCCATCTTTAAAGGATAATAATTATATTAGGTCGGTAGTTCCTACATAAATATAGTTGTAAAATAAACAGAACTGATATATTATAAATTGTACTAAAGACTGATCAATTATGTTCTGTTAGTTTTTATGACGATACCACACGCTAAGATGTGTGTGGTATCGTTATTTAGAGCTCATTAAGTATATATAAACTACAATTTACAAAAAATCTTCATGTAAAAAAAGCGCACTAAACAATTAACATTGTCTAATTAATTCCTACATATTTTTTTGCCAAATAAACCCAAAACAAGCGTTCTTTTGAATTATTAGTACTGGAGATATAGATGTATGCACATCTCTCAAGCAGTAATAATTATACCTATTCGGTCAGTAGTTCCTACATAAATAATATGTCGTAAAACAAACAGAACTGATATATTATAAATTAAAATATAATGTTTATGCAAAATAAAATAAAACTAATATAACAATAAAATAAATGCTTAAGCTAAAATTACAAAATACCTAACTATTTTACAAATAAAATACCTGACTTAGGTCGCTCCCTGCAGGGAGTGTCCCGAGGAGGCTGGCGGCGTATTATAAATTGTACTAAAGACTGATCAATTATGTTATGTTAGTTTTTTTATCTTAGCGTGTGGTATCGCTATTTAGAGCTCATTAAGTAGGTAAAAAATACAATTTAAAAAAATCTTTACTGAAAAAAGTCCACTAACCAATTAACGTTGTCATTTTACTACATATTTTTGTTGCCAAATAAAACCCAAAACAAGCGTCCTCTTGACAGTGATTTTAATGGGTTTTTATTACGCGTGGGTCGGGCTTCACTTGCTTATTTCGCCTGACTGATTTAGATATTGAAATAACGCGTTTGTATGCTCACTCTTCACTCAAGCCTTCCCACAGACTTTCGCAGTATTATTGAGTGACTCATTATATTATAATAACAAACAGGCCCGTATCCAGGTTCAGCGGTCGGGGAGAGTTCAAGGGAGGTGATTAATTTCAGATATAGTAGACAGTAGCATGCGCTCACTCGTCGTAGCTCAAAAGTGCCTGAATAGCTGTGGAAGGTTGGTGGAAGATGTTGGAAGAAGAGGGGGTTTCAACCCCCAAAACCCCCCTGCCTATGGGCCTGATAACAAATATAATATTCGCTTAGAAAATGGCAGACGAAAAGAGAAAGGGTGAATCTTATAGGAGCAATATCAAAGACAACACAATCGCATTATGATTAGGGCCCTAATATTAGTTCTCGAACGTAACTTTTGTCGTGATCAAGTCACAAAGTTTATGGACAGAATTCAAATATTTGACTTTGTGAGTCTATAAAGTCGATCTCGCCACCTGTGTGTGGAAAAATCTACAAATGACAATATACACTGTGTATGTTTATACAGTAAAGTGTATTACTTTAGTGTTCCTTATTGTCGATTTTATTCCTTTACAAAAATGGGGTGCCATAACTCATTTGATAGACTATATGTAGGTAATTAAATTGACAAGGAAAATTTTCTGTTTGATTATGGAGCGCAAATCACTTTGATGGTGGATCAAAGTGATGCACCAATTGTTTTGAAGGCGGTTTTTAATTTTTATTAAAAATAATTTATTTCACAATTTTTAGTGTTAATGATGAGGGGGCCTGGTGTTGGTGAAGGGTTGGTTGATTTTGTCTAATTACAAGTGACTTACTGTCATCCGCTGAGGACTTCCGCTGTCCATCTCCGAAGTGCGTCATCAGATATTTATGGGATCATTATTTTTTTTATGATACCAACCTGGAGGTATATCCTTCCCTATAAAAAAGAATCATCAAAATCAGTTCACAAGTGCCATACATTAAAAAAAATCATACAGTCGTATTGAGAACCTCCTACTTTTTTTGAAGGCGTTTAAAAAATAAGCAATTTTTTATAACGTAAAGAACCTGCCTGGTACCTTTGGATCGCATTGTTGATTTTTGGTGGCGTTAAATTATCTGAGCCAGAGTCAGTCAAATTACTTACTTACTAACTAACTTACGAGTAAAGGTTAGATTAGTATTCTATGAGCAATTTTCGATCAGGTCTGAAAAGATTACCTTTATAAGCTGGTGCATGAAAAATAAGTTGTTTATTGTGTTAAATCATTCAGAGCTTTGTGTAGAATAAAATAACTCACAGTATTAGGCTAAGTTTTGCATAATAATATATTATTCTGAAACATATGGTAGGGGTAATGGTGGATTCAAGAGGAAGCTGGTAATCGTCTGAGTATGTTAAAGGAATGACACAATGATACTCACTGTGCCTTGATTTTATTGAGGGTAGTATGGAGGAGATTGAAATTAGCAGCTTCTTCATCTCACGCGTTGGTCTTTGATTTTAAGGGCGAGGTTTCATATTTTATATTGGTAACATTAAACAATTAGACATTAGACATACAGTTTCGAAAATTTCGACTAGCAGAACCAAAAATAATGCTCATTGTTTCTTATAAGTTTTAGTAACAATAAATGGAATAATGAACCGTGGCGTGGACTAAATTCGCAAAACCTTTCATTGTACCGACAGATAAACAGTTACAGTTGCTGTAAACACTCCAATATTCATTTCCTTTGCACGTCCTAGAGCCTTCGTTCTTGTCTTAAAGAGCACGAAAGCGTAAACAATTTGAGATTGTGCCTTCCACCTAAACGGAAGCTACTACTGAGTGGACTTTTCAATTTTGCCGAGTGCTACGGAATTTATGCTAGGAAAGAGGGTAGTGTTTTCTTTTCATTTCGAAAAGAGCACCCGCGTTTCATAGTCAGGCTCGGCTGTTAAAAAATCTTTCACTATCGACTGTCGGAACGGAAATGAAATGATTGGAAATTGAGATTTCTGTGTTGGTTTACTTGAAAGATAGGTTTTACTTAATTGGTTTGTTTTGCTACAAGCTGCCCTCTAGGTGCCGGTTAGCAGGGTTCTTGGACAGTGTGCAGATGAAGTAATAGAGGAAAATTGGTAATAGTAGATATTATATTTATCAGGAACTGAACAACACAATAGTAGAAAATAGGTAGTAGTAGGAGACAATATTATAAAACGGAGAAACGTCCGTTCAGGACAAAATACAGAGAGAAAGTGAAAATAATGAAATTAATGGAATAATGGAATTTAGAAATGGAATGGGAAATGATTTGAATTTTGAAAATATGGATGAAGAAATGAAGATGCCAACACGATATGAGGTGAGGTAAACGCTAACAATGATGTTGAAATTGGTGACAAGGAGGTTGATATGGACGATGAAGTTGACATCGTTACAGTTAAATTGAAAGATTAGTTAGACTTAACTGCCTGCTGAAAAAGAAACCGCTATGATAACTGAATAGATAAAATAAAGTAAAATAAGTTTGTGCCACTGTAAAAGCACGATATATTATATTTCGTGTGTTCTTATATTCGTCTTCTGCTTACCCGCAGCTCAGGAAACTTACAGCTCTTCAATTTGATAGATTAACCTTAATAATAACAGAGTATTATATACTAGAAATTAATAAATAATAACCTTAAAATGACGTCTACGGTACACATTGTTAATTACTATAAGTTTATCTTGTATTTCCCTAAGCTGTCTTAAACCGTAAACCGTAACCGTAAAATACTAAAACCCGACTACGTTTATAAATGTCAAAATAAGAATAAGGCCCTACTGTGAGCCTTAAATTGTTGTATAATATGGCTGTCAATAAATTCTGAGATATAAGCCAGAGCCCGTTGTCCCGGAGATTTTACATTCCTAACACTTACGAGCACCTTAGCGAATTTAGTTCTTTGCCTTCTTTTCTTTTATCAAACGAAACAGCATTTCCAAAAGTCGGAAAATCGTAGATATTGGCAAGCTCTACAGAACTTATCCTAAGATGCCTATCACGTACGTCCCAAAAACCCAATGCTACTTATCTCCCTCACAGAGGGATTTCGCTGAAATCTACAAGCCAAACCTTGTTCGTAGGTAAAGCAAGAAAAGCAAGATAGCCTCCGATTATAAGAGCTATGCAAGTAGAGCTCTTGTCTGATATGGCTTCGGACACGGTATCAAAACATCTAGCAACCTTAGAATATTACGAATAAGAATAAGTTTATTTGTGCGGTAAGATTACAAAGGATTCATAGTCCATACACCAGTAGGAACTTAAGCATACTCGTATGCTACTCGTACGGCTAAGGAATGGAACAGCCTGCCGGCGTCTGTATTTCCCGAAACCTACAACCTTGGGATCTTCAAGGCCAGAGTGAATAGGCATTTACTGGACCCGCATGCTCCATCGTCGACCTCATCGTAGCTTACCAACAGGCGAGATCGAGGTCAAATGCGGGTTTAGTAGTAAATAAAAAATATATGTTATTATTAGATTATTTTATATTTTATTTGGTTTTACATGTCTTTGCTTTATATACTAGTAAATATCTAGTAAAACAAACAAAGCTAGGAAATCAACAAAGCTAAATCAACCAAGCTCAATAAATGACTTCAAGATGAATAAAATTTTCAAACAACTAAAAATACAAGCACTTCAAGCTATTGTAATGGAATAAACAAAACATGAAATTTAATTGATACCTAATAGAACTGGTAACACACGTAAAATACTTAATAAGCACCTAAATTCAGTTTATCAAATTAAATTTAAAATTATCATAATTCTATTTGCCCGGTGTTTTATTATCAAACACGATAATTCGTGGATGGTTTGTTTACATCTATTGAACTCTGGCAAAGTGGAGAGTTTGAACAATAGTAGACGATTTAGAAATAAAACAAGTGTGTCATATTTTAGGCTCTTGGTCTCAATAGATCGGATTCTTTTTTTTGTAATCTAACTCTAGATGCACGAAAGACTCCAGCTAAGTGGAGTGTACAATTTGAATGAGTGCGTCTTGCATGTTTACCCGATGCTCCACGGTACGCACACTCCATTTCGACTTGATATGAAACGGTAAGACGTCTGAATGGCCTTTTACGAGACATTTTCTAGACTTTTTTTCCTGAAAGCAGCGGGATTGAATAACAAAGTGCGCTCTTTGATTGGCCTTTCAATGCTTTTCTTTGGTATTTGCCTGTTTTCCTTTTTACATTTCCAAGATCTTGAGGTTTCCTTTTTCAAGAACAAATAGTTTTTCATCTTTCGAAACGAAAAAGTTTCTGGTTCGTAACAGTAGTTAACGAATCTTTTTCTACGACAGTTAAAATTCTATGAACAGCTATAATGTAAAAACAGATATCAGTCAGAAAGTTTTGGGAGGTACAAAATGAAATAAACAGGTAACAAACTTCCGAACATAAAGAGGGAGCTCTGACAGTCCATAAATCATAACACAAAATACAGGAACGCAATCGGAACAGTTAATAAAAACAATCGAACGCGTTAACGAGATACGGCGTCCATATATCCACAAAGTACACATTGTACTCATTTTCACGGGATCGAATAAACATTGTTGACATGCGAAATCGGTGCGCGAACGACGGATCGGGCTTTGGGAATCTGTGCGAAGGGTATACGCTCATTTTATGGGACGCACATCGTGATTCGATTTGAATAAAAGGTATCGTCGCCCGACGCCCAATATGTAAATTCTGTGCTAGAAACAAGCACGTTTACCTCTCTATTCGTACCAGTCATTGCTGAGGATTAGAATAGATGTAACGTAATTTCGAAATTAGAAAAAGTCGTATCGAATTCGATTCACTCTTGAGTCAAGATAATTATCTTCGAAATCATTGTTTTTGATTTATTTTTTTAGTTATATATACTTATATAAATAACGCAATAAATCTTTTTCGGCTCTTTCTTCTTTCTTTCATTGGTGTCTGTACAATATCTTACTGCACACCCTTACAACCGTAAGTTTTATTTTATCATTATTAAGTACTGGAAAATCTGGGATCTCAGCTTTTGGATATCATGTTGTACAACTTTGAAAATCAAGTATTTTTCTACTCTATTTCTAGAACCAAATACTTCAGATTTCGACTTTGAACAACCCATTAAAGTGAAATATCTTTCAAAATGTATACTGTAAAAACAACCAATAGAAGAGCTTTTCACATAAGGGAGCTGGGATCAAAAAAAATAAAGCGGTTCAATTGGCAGATTTAACGCAGCTCCATTCAACTCCTTTTTACACCATGTATGTCTAACAGCAAAAGAGAAAATATCCGGTGTATGAATCGGTAAGGTAAACAAAGCGTCCGGCGTTCTTAATTGGTGTTGATCCGTTGGCTTATAATTGAAATTCAGCCGTTCCGACTCGTTAGGGACCGGTCAATTTTGCAAGATATACGAGTATTACAAATATTGGTATTTGCCCTGAATATTTTTAATTTAAAATTCATACCAAATTATTTCTAAACAGAGTCTGAATTATTGCTTCAAATAAATATTCCATTACTAAACTTCTTTAATATAATGCCACTAATCAGTTGGAGTAAAGTCGGTTGATTAGGAAAAATATTGCCAAATGGAATTACGTCATTAGTATGTAGCAGCTAATTACGTAACTATAATAAAATATTATGCTTTTTGACTTTCATTCATTGATTTTATGAGTCTAGTAAGTAAATAAGTAATATGTTTATTTCACACACAGCAATTACCGAAACTGTTATAATTATGATAAAATAATTATGTAGTCAAAGGTAAACATATTGAAATAATGTCTGATGGTCTGCTGTTGTTGTGAAAAGGGCTTCAACTCAGCTTATTGCTGCAGACAAAAATGCCTACAGCGCTGGTATTCTGTTGGACCATGACCGATCGCAATTAGTTTTTTTTTGCAGATTACAATTATTTCAGTAGCCGGTAAAGTATCGATTATAAAGGTTGAACCGAAGGCGAGGCTTTATTCAAAATTTCTAATTCAAAATTGCATTTCTATTTTTGTGTTATGTATAATTTTATACATCTTACTAGGTGCAATAATGAGGGAGTAAAATGCCTGTGTCATGCAGACAGACAGACCGGATATGATTCTAGTCTAACTTTTGTCAGACATCACTGTTGTAAAAGTTAGACTAACAAAAGTAGTGTCTACATACTACATTTGATAAGGCCGCCTTCTGCACATTGTATTGTACCTCTCTTTATGTTGTATGTTTTGTTTTTGTCCCGGGTGTGCAATACAGTATTTTTGTATTTGTATTTGATGGAAATCATAGTTGTCCAAAACACGTTTGATCGATATACAGATATGACGAAACTATAAACATACAAATACAAATACACTTTATTGCACACCCGGGACAAAAACAAAACATACAACATAAAGAGATGTACAATATAATGTGCAGAAGGCGGCCTTATCGCTTTACCTAAAACTTGATCGGAATGTTCAAATTTCAGCAAGCTTTATCAAATAAATTACCCGAACAGTTCTCATCTCATCACTTCTCACAAGTCTGTTTTAAATGTTTGCTAATTAATATGTATTTTACTGTATTATAATTTACATTACGTATTCAGACGACTTAGCTATTCTGTAAAATTACCACAATGCTTACAAAATGCTGAAATATTCTCTTTGTTAATTAATCTTAACTAACCGCATTTCCTAACGACCAAACAATTAAGTGATAAGCTCTTTTAAACATCATGCTTCATGACAGAAAGAAAATTCTTAAGGAAATTATAATGGCTGTAATAAAATTGCGATTAAGCCGGAAAACCTACCCAAGTCATAGGATCAGGAAAGACCAAAGTGTGGGCAGAAATGCAACCAGAAAATTCTGAATCTGAATTTCAGGATATGTGTGTCGCGTAGGGTCTACGCGACACATATATCCGGAAATTCAGATTCAGAATTACTGACACTCTTCCAACTATTGTGTCTCGCTTGTTCGCTCCATTTATACTTTTGGAACCAATGCCAAGACCTAAACGAGCAAGAAGAGAATCTTACTTACAACAATATATTTTATTTAAAAAAAGCAAGAAACATCGAAAGTAAGTAAAGGTAACTTTGAGATTTGTCATTTTAAGTCCTTTCCCTTTCTTTGTTCACCCCCGCGCTCATACATTGAAATAACTTGCATTGAAAGTTATTTATAACTTTCAAATGTTTTAAAAATGGTGAGTATTTTTTTTTAATTTTTTTAAAATAAGGAGAGCAGACGAGCAAACGGGCCACCTGATGTTAAGTGGTCAGTGGTTTTTGATGCGCTGCTAACCTTGAGGACTAAGATGTGCTGGAAATTACGCTGGCTCTCTTACCCTTCAAACTGAAACACAGAAATGCAAGCATTTCTGCTTCACGGCAGAAATAGATAAGAGGGTGGTACCATCCCATGCGATCCTTCACATTAGGATCTACCACTACCAAAACTCTTAAGACAAAATTTTAAGACTCTTCGTACAAAACAGAGTAAGACTCTCACGCAAAACGGTCCGGGTTCGAAACCATGCAATGCCATAATATCAATTAGATTTTTTTCGAAGAATAACGAATAATAATCTATAGCTAATGGAGAAAACATTGTGAGAAGCCTGCATGTTACAGGAATTTTTTTACCGAAGGCGAGTGAAATCCAAAAATCTGTACTGGTGGATTATGGTGTATATCCCCCTTATGTTGCTGAGGCCTGTGCCCCAATAGTGGGGACGTTAATTGACTAATGAAAGTACAACATATGTGACCCTGAGCGATCGGTTTGTATGAAAAGGCGGAAAAATTTTGTACTCTATTTTTAAACTTTTTGGACAAAGTTGAAATTCTTAAATAGAACTCCTGGTAAATTTTCGTCAAATGTGTTAACACCCTGTATCTTTCGAGCCATATTACAACCATCCCTTAGAAAAATATACCGTAGGTGCGGCCTGCTCGAGCGCAAAGACGTTATAATAAATATTTCAGAGTTTATTGCCCCTCTTATTTGACGACGGGGGTCTAATGACCAATTTAACGCTTATGAAGTGCAAATTCTCTGTCATACCGTGAAACGAGACATTATAATACCCAATTTCAGCTTCAGAAAGAATATAAATGTGCCACGCACCTGCGGGATCTTTCCCTTACTTTTTTCAGAGTCTTATTTTAATTTTATCTCCTCGTGGATCGTAATCTTATATTTTTCTTTGCGGACGTATTTTTTGCGGAATTGAAAATGGGTGTTGAAAATGCTTTATTCATCTACTTTGAGCGGGTGTATTCAGTTTCGGACACTGAATTAAAATACCAAATTATTTACATGTTATATTTTTCGTCAGCACTTTTTCTGATTTTTTTGACTTCTAATTGTGTTGTTTGTCATGTTTTCATAATATTCTACGTTGTCACTTATACATACATACATACCTACCTCATTTATACAAACATAATACCTTCACGTTATGTCAATACAAGGTAGGCATGTAACGATGTCGACTTCATCGTCCATATCAACCTCCTTGCCATCAACTTCAACCTCATCGTCAGCGTTTATCTCATCTCATTTCGTATTGGCATCTTCATTTCTTCATTTAAATTCAAAATCATGTTCTCATTCCATTTTTAAATTTCATTATTCCATTAATTTCATTGTTTTTATTTGTACATTCTTTTTTATCTGTATTTCGTCTCGAACGGACGTCTCCCGTCCTACTACCTATTTTCTGTATTACCTACTATGTGTTCTTTTCCTTAAAATATATTATTTAAAAACCAATTCTTCTATTTCTTCATCTGCGCACTGTCCTAGAACCCTGCTAGCCGGCAATAGAGGACAGACTGTAGCAGGCAGAGCGAACGGAGCGCCACGAATCTCTGTCTTGACACGCTTCTCTTGCTTCCTCTACAACAGTCATTCGTCGTATCACACACGTTCGGCGTTGGTGTCGTCTGCTCCGTGTGTGTACGTTCTCGATATTTTACTTTTAAATTCAAACCCAGAATTGTTTTAATAAAAAGGAATTCATTTATTAAAAAGTTTATTTCTTTAACAAAGAAAGTTCTCCCGCCTTCACAAACAACCCTCTTCAATGATGCAGCAAACCTATAAAATTAAAGAAAAACTGAAGGGAAACTTTACTCATTCCAACATAGTTCCAAGTTTGAACTTATTCCTTGTACAAGACCATGTTCCATCGCGATTAGTCCCCGATAAAAGGGTGGAGCGGTCCCATTTCCGGTCCGAACTCGTGTCTGTGTAGAAAAGGAAATGACGTAACGCGCTCCAGTATATTTCTGTGGAATGTGTAGGTGTTCAGGAAGGAAAATTTTCTTTAATTTTTAAAGATAGATTTTCTGTTCTTATATAAATTTCCAATTATAGACTTAAAAGTACAGGATCCGTGCGATGGAGTTAAACTGAAGGATGTCATCCCTTTTCAGACAGCGGGCGTACTCGTATATAAGATTGATTGCAGCTGTGGTAGTTCATCCCGTACTTTGGTCAAACTAAGCGACCATAGCCGTAAGGGTCAAAGAATACTGTGAAAAATCGCCAACTAAATAAATCTACGATCGCCGAACATCTTGATAATGGAACTAACTATAGGTACTGGATTGAACTCCAGAAACCGATGATCATTTCCACTGATCGCCACAACCATTCTAGAATTGTACGGAAAGCAATTGAAATTAAGAAACATAAACATTTCAGAGGACGGTTTCAAATTATCATCTACGTGGAATCCGGTGATACAAAATGTAACTCTAGTCTAGTCCATAAAGTTTACCAAAAAATTAATACAAATCGTGTAAGTTTAAAATGCTCTTTCCTTGTTGACAGTTTTCAGTTCATGATAGATAGTGCTTGTACAAAATTTAATGTGCTTTGTTGAAGAACATTCCAAACAATTTTCGGCTTCTTATCCAAGAGACATGTAACACACGGTGTCCGGTGAAGTGAACGGAACCGCGCAGCAAAGATAGTGTTAATGTATGGCAAAGGAACTTGTAACAAGTTTGGTATTCTTTCTTTGTTAAAAATTCGTGAAAACAACTTTCTTTAGTTTTCTCTCTTGAAGTAGCACAATTTGTCTTAACTTCACATTACATTTAACATTGTTAAAATCAGAATACGGAGCTGTCATTTTTCTTTTGAATAATTTGTGCTTTTACACTTTTTATAATAGAACACAACCCACATGGTTGCTCAGCCATGGTTAGGTAAGTAAAGAAAAACATCTATTATATTTCTGCTTCTATCGAACTAACTTCAAGAAGTATGCTTAACACAAATACCTAATATCTTGCATAAAGGGTGGTTTTCTTAACTCTATGTCGAGAAAATTAAATTAAATTATTTGAATCTATACAAGTAGGATTGAAAACAGAATTATCCCTTATTTTAAACTGTAGAATCTATAGAACATTATATTTAAATTCATATAAAATTATAGAGTACAAAACATGGAACCCAAAATAAAAACATGAATTACAGAAGGTAGACATAACCTTTGGCATCCAGAAAAGGACTTTCTCGTCAACTAAAACAAATCTAAAATTCACTCTCCTTTATTGGTTACTCGACGAAAAGGCCCCACGTCCCTTTTGCGTATTAAAATAATGGATCCATATATAAAACAGGGCTAGTTCGTGCAAAAGAGACACGATCACCCTTTCAGATAGATAGCTGGTTACTGGCAGTAAATATCGTCTGGAGCTAACGACATATGTCCTCCTACACCTTCGAGATGTTGCAAGGCGTTACAAAATGTGCTGATCCTGAAACATTTTACATAGAAAGTTAGTAATTTGTTGTGCAGAAATTGGGAATTGTAAATTACCTTTGCAATATCACGTTAAACCGAAACACGTTCCTCCAACCTCACGTTTGACCGAAGTACGTTTCTTTGAAGTTGATAGATCCTAATGTGCAGTGTCGCATAGGGAGGTAACACAAAGCAGCAGTGCTTTGTGTTCCGGATTGAAAGAAAAGACAGTCAGCGTAATTACCGGCACTTAAACTAAGTCTTCAGAGTTAACAGCGAAAACCCACTAGCAATATTTCAGGAGATCAGACGAGCAAACGGGCCACCTGATGGTAAATTCACCGTCGCCCATAGACATCTCACCTCACTGTATTAATATTAGAAGGTTTTTGAGGAGCTCGTAGCCTAGTTGCGAGCACGGTCCGAAAGTGATCGTGCAGGTTAAGCGACGTTGGCGCGGTCGGTACCTGGATACCCATCCAGGTACTGACCGCTAGTGGCATATTTCATCTGAGCTCCTCCGTGCCTCGGAAAGCACGCGCCTACGGGCGGCCTGAACAACTCTGACAAATAGGTTGGCCACTAACCATACGATAAGCAAGCAAGCAAGAAGATTTTTGATGCGTTGCTAACCTTGAGGACTAAGATGGCTTGCCTCATGTGCCGGTAATTACGCTGGCTCTCTTACCCTTCAAACCAAAACAAAGAGATGCAAGCATATCTGCTTCACGGCAGAAATAAATAAGGCGACCACCCCAGGCGACCTTTTCTTAAACATACAAAAAATTACATCAAGTTGACCTAAGTACGTTCCATCGACATCCATCAAGGATAAAGATCTGACACAGTTTCGAGCGCAGTTGTGCTTGTACGAGTAAACTTCACATAGAAAATGTACCGCAAGTAATTTGTGATCCCAAGCTTGCCGGTCGCTGTGACGACGCCGCAGTTTATTTACTCTGCCACTGATCTTGTTTCTGTTAGTCTATTATTTTGTTGTATTCCATCAGTACTATAAACTTTATCATTGATAATTTTATTCTTTAATATTATTTCTTTTTTTATTAAATAAGGAGAGCAGACGAACAAACGGGCCACCTGGTGGTAAGTGGTCACCATCTCCCATAGACATCTCACCTCACTTTATTAATATTAGAGGGTTTGTGATGCGCTGCTAACCTTGAGGACTAAGATGGAATGCCTCATGTGCCGGAAATTACGCTGGCTCTCTTACCCTTCAAACCGAAACACAGAAATACAAGCATCTCTGCTTCACGACAGAAATAGATAAGAGAGTGGTACCACCCCAGGCGATCCTAAACTGTAAACCTAAATTTCTGTGATATTCCAAGGCAAGAGTATTTTCTTTGATTTACTTAAGTAATTCAAAAAATTGAAAACCGTTTATTTAGCACCTGTAAATAAATAAATAAATTCTTTATTCAGGCACGCGTCCCAATAGGTACAATTAGGTTCAATTTTACTATTGTATTAATATATGACAGTAATTAATTTAAATTACTTATACTTATATACGATCATTTACTTAGAAGATTTAAGTCATACATGTACAATGTATTGAATATGGCCCCGATAATATCATTTTTACATTTAGAAATTCTGTCATTGAACGCAGCCCTCATTTTGCGTATAATCGCATAAAAGTCGTCCACCCTGCTCTCGGCGAACATGCCTGACGCGCTACACCACCGCCACGGCAAGCACATCATCGCTCTGAAACCATTATTGTACTGCACTCTGTGTTGTATGTGCTCTTCGTGTACTTATACCAAAGTTGGCTGGTGTAGAACGACTGACAGTACGCCTTGAACAGGGTCACCTTCACTTGAGAGGAGGTATGCGCAATGCGTCTTGCCAACATGGAAAACACTAGAATACCGCAAGTACATAATACAAAAGTATACAAGGATATAATACATTCAGCACAAAAGATCCGGTGCGGTACAGTGCCAAAAAGGGTAGTGTAATTCGTAGTGAGCCTGATGAATCTTTTATATTTTTCTGTATCAAATTCATTATCACCCCACTCTTCTTATCTTCATCTTTTGTTCATGATATTTCTAAGCCATTTCTTCTCTTAGACTACAATTTCTATTTCGTATTTTTCATCTATCGTATTACTGTTAATTTTCTGTTACCTATATCACTTATTGAAAACACTCGGTAATACATTTTCACATCATCGCAACATGGAAGTTAACGTTTGTTTTTAAGATAAGGGAAGAGTCTCTTTGTTTTCAATATTTCCTTGTTATTATCTTATCGTTCCATCTATTTTGCACTTCTCTGAAATCTTCCTTGTGTCACCATTAGTATCTATTGATTATGATGTTACTCGTATTTCGCCATCTGAGCACTGTGAATATTTGATTTATTCCGGTTATACATATAGTTAAAGTCATGATTCTATAGAATGATACCTAAATATGTTTTTGTACTAAAATTATATCGCATGATAAACCTAAATAGAGATAATAAAGAGATAAATATTTCTAACTGAAGACGTAATTTGAAATTGAAATTGAAAACGTTTATTTGGCACTGTAAACAACAGAATATAGAACACAATACAGAAGTATACAAGATTAATACATGCAGCACAAAACTTCCGGTGCGGTACAGTGCCAAAAAGGGTACACCAGCTCAGCATAATGCTGAGGCAAGCCACAGCGCTGATTTTCAGCTGGCCCCTCAGTGACTGCACTTGTAGTACAGATAACGATAACGGTGATGATAGTAATTTGTTGTAAAGATCAAAACAATACACGACAATAAGATGCTAAGATAGATAAAACTGAACATGCTGTTGTGCATAAATTCTGAATGGAAAAATCAGATATCTAAATTAGAAGAATAACATATATTGTAGGCTTCAACAATCAATGTTGAATTTGGTATAACTCTGTACCAACATTTTACCTATATCAGCCACAAAGTAGCAACACTTGCATTGCTGGTACGTGCTTCGGTTTAAAATAGTCATAAATTGATGATCAAATGTGAAAACAAAATTAAAATTAGCTGAAAAATAAAATAGCTACAGGTAATCAAAAATCACAACGGTAGAAAGAAACGGCAATAAGTATTTTCACGTCAGTGTTCCCTAGCGCCATACAAGCAGGTCCTGGCTGTATTTAAAAGACTGTTCTGCTAAAAAGAGACAGAGCATCTGTCCAATACTAACTTTAACCATTAATATCTCTGATGTTAGTTGAGATATCTAAAAAATAATTTTAGATCCTTCTTTAGGATATCCATGTGTAAGTTGATGGATGAAATTTAAAAAATTAGGTTAATACCGTATTATCGGCACATGAGGCACTCCTTTTAAATTTTCAAGGCTAGATGCGCAGCGATAATCCTTTAATAATATTATAGTAAGGTGAGTCTATAGGTCAACAGTGACCACTCACCATCAGATGGTCCGTTTGCTCATCTCCTCACCTTATAAAATGAAAAAAAATTAATGAACAACATTGTCCAAGCGACAAAGTTAACAAAACCTATAACTGAATATTGGGGTCGGTGTAAAAAGTTTCGTACGCTTTAGTGTTAGAGCGTTGGGAAAAGGTCGTAAAACTCGGCATTCGTCCACTAAGCCGATTACTCTATGTAATCCAACCTCGACGTGACACACGAGCCCGCTCTGCGTTCAATTAGCTTTTACTGTGCCACCGTCCTATGAGACTATATACGTTACATGACATATATGAAATTGAATCTTAAGGCTGTAAGGTCAAAAGGGTGTAATTTTAGCTTCTATTTACCCACGTTTTTGATGTCCTGTGGGAGGCGATGTTTGGACATTGTACCTATGTCAGTCAGTCGAAATTAGTTTGCTGATGCCGGAAATGTTGTACATTTCACTGTAAGGTTTTATTTATGTCAACATAATTTAACTTAATGTATAAATACCAGGGTAATTAATTATCATACTATACTAGGATAAAACTAAAGCTAAAACTAAACTAAGGCTAAGATAGAATAAACTAAAGATAAAAAATGTGGGTTAAGTCCCCCACATCCGGCAGTGTACCCAAGAGACTGGCTGCGTTGCCCCGTTGGATAGCTAAGCTAATCCGCTGGGCCAAATAGGAGCCAGATCTTGGGTCTTTTGACGCGTCGACCAGGCGCTTTGCGAGGTCCTTGAAGACGCGGTGCGCTCCCGGGCATTCGTAGTACTTATAAACAACTTCATAACAATATTTCCGGATAATCAGGTATAATGAAAATGATAAACATATGTATGAAGAATGAATGAATGAATACTGAAAGTGTATCCTTATCCATTGAGATGTTCTTTCCGTATTGCGTCATTAGTGATAAAAAGGATGACTCGCACTAAATCGTGTTTTTTTATCACCGTTCTACGAAGTTATATTGTTCCATAATAATCTCTGTAATATATATTTTTTTCAAATTTCTTTGACGATTACAATATTTTCATACTCCGAAGAGTCGCTTGAAAATGGGGTTATACAGGGTGTAACGAAAACACCGTATAGTCCTAAACAACTTTCACTAGCCAACTCAGAAATCGCAAAAAAAAATATCAGTTGTTTCATTATTATTTCGGTCCTGTAGCTTTTGTGTGGAACAGCTGGTGTTTTATCGCGATTTCAGAGTTGGCCCCTTAGTGAAAGTTGAACAGTTATGGATTATAGGTGGTTTTTGTTACACCCAGTATTGTAACCACTTACTTATAAGTTCACAACTCGCTTGGGGTTTTTTTTTTCTGAGTACCCCATTAACCATCAGTTATTGAAACATCTCAATGATCCGACCTTTTACAACTTGGACATTTGACCAATCGCTTGAAATAATATTAAAAATGTCGAAGCCGCAGACGAGACAAGGCGTCAACACCAGAAATAGCGTGAATAGAAAGTGCTGTTAAGGAAGGAAGTATAAGGAAGGCCATTGAAATACGTGGACGTTTAACCCAGGTTACGAATAACAAATAACTTTATCAGGAAAACCTGAACGTGTACCTCTCAACCCTGAACACGGGGAAGACACCACACACAATCGTGGAGGTCCACCTACACCCCACTATAGTATTCTGAATGCGTCGTCAGAAAAACAATGAAAACATACCGACCTGCGTATTCCTTGTTTCACATCATTTTAACATCACAACCTTGCCAGAATATGATCATCAGCACCGGGAAACCGCCCTGATTACCATCGCCACCAGCCGGAATGGAGCTGACTGTTTTTTTCATATTATAACCTCAAAACCACAGGCCGCCGCTCGCTCTCTGCCACTAGACAGACTTGCGTTTTCGTTTCACGCATAACAGCGCTGCATTTTTCCGTTTTTGAGGAACACTAGCGCCTCACTCTCCGACAAATATTTAAACAAGTGTGCTCTCAGTCCAATTCATGATTTGATCTCCGAATCAATCGAGTTCATTTGACCACATATTGGTCATTTTGCGTATAGGATATTCTACCTGTAATCCACCATGTGTAACAAATTGATTAATTATTCAATTGTATTTGCTTAAAAAGGGAAAACTGGGTAAAACGAATACAATTGTAATTAGAACTGTAAACCTAAACCTGAGGTTTACATTAAATAGAAATAGCATACGGAAATAATGATTTTATGGTTATTTAAGAGAAACATTTTTATGTATAAGTTGAGGTACAGAGTTACTTTTGCACTTTAACTGTTTTGACACATTAATACGAATCTTATTTCGACAGGTTTCCACAAAATATACCTTGAAGTTTGCACTTAAATATCTATAAAACTTTTATTTCTGTATGCCGTTCTAAAATATAGTCTCTGGATCACATAACTCACAGTCGATCATGATAAGCTTTAGTAATGGACAGAAAGGTCAATAAATAGATCAAAAATCCGCACAATCCATTCACTAAACCAATGTCCGAAATAAAAACACGCGACGCACCGAACAATCGGTCGGTGTGAACGGATTATCTGGTTGTAATCCTCTCCCAACACAACGCGCTACTTTTGAATAAAACATAGCATTCGCTTCGCTCGTCACAACAATCCTTTACCGGTTTGGAGGTAAAAAGTGCCGCTGTGGACGGGTTTGTTTCCTTCAAAAAGTGCCTGCCACCTGATAGTATGAACAGTCTTTTAGAGGCAGTAAGTAATAAGTGAAAATCCTTCATTCTTATTTCTCTTATTCATTCTAGGTACGACAGATATCATATTCTTATTAGCACAAGTAATAATGACTATATGAACAACCGTACATTCTACGAAGTTACGATTGACCATTCGATAGGACGTAATCCGAACGTGTCGTTGCAAATGTACACGGGAATGCAAATTATGCTAACTTATTATAATCATATTGCAAAAAAAATTACAAACTATCGAACGAACCTACAACGTAGAACGAACAGCCTATAGTGTTTCTGATGATATGAATATGATATGATATGATATCGCCATATCAATGGGATAATATGTCTCTAACGCTATGACAGGTACGGTTCCAGTCCCGATTCGGTTCGCTGCAACCAATTACAAAGCGCTGATTTCAAGTGGAGGAAGGGCAGAGTGATGTGATTGGTTGCAACGATCCGAACCGGGGCTGTAACCGGGCACGTGAAATCCGAGGCTTAGTCCGGACACCGGTTCCCTTGTAAGAAAAAATAAGCAGGTTTGTTTCCTCCAAGTTTACCAGAGAATATGATGCGAATGAACCCATTCGTTTGCTTTCAGGAGCTGCCTTTGGAAAACAGCTTTTTATGAAACGCGTTCTTTGTTCGATCCCACTATATGGGAACAGTACGATCATGTTAAAAATATTCTCGGCATTGTGTGAGGTGCGTACTTAAAATCGTAGCGGAAACCTTTTTTTTTCATTTACAGCTAAACCCACGTTTGGGGGCGCAACAGGGTGTGGCGGGGGCGCAGTGGGAGTGGCGGGCGAGCGGCGGAGTACGGTGTTTTCTATTTTTCACAAGTAAGTAAATTGTCATATGCATCATCATCAGCTCTCATCATCAGGTATTCTTCTTCTTGAGTATCAGTTGCCAACCTATTAAAAGTCGCCCGGTATTCATCGGCTGAAGGCTAGGGTCTAGCTAGAGTTTTTGGGAAAATGGTCATGAAACCAATCTTTTCAACTATCACATGTCACCATTTACCTCTCACAATGTCACCACCATTCACCTATCACTAGACATTAGTCACTTGTCACTTGTCACTTGTCACTTATCACATGTCACGTATCACTTGTCACTTATCATGTGCGTACTTGGAATTTTTCTCATAACTCTTCTTTGAAAAGAAATTACTTACCGGATTAAAAAACGTAAGTCTGATCTACACCCAAGTGGGATGACGGAGATCATGTTTGTATTTATTGTTTGTACATATTTGTATTTCGAAGGTCGTCCTAGACTGACCTTTAAAGGTCAGGTTGATAGAGTGCTCATAGATTTTAATATACAGAGCAGACTATTCTAACGGCGAGCATACGTGAAACGACGAATGACTGTAGAGGATGCAAAAGAGGCATGCTAAGACAGAGATTCGTGGCATTCCATTCTCTCTGCCTACCCCGCAAGGGATATAGCGTGAAGTTATGTATCTTTGTATATTTGTATTTCCATGATTTCTTAAAATGTTTTTTCAAAGTCAAAGTATTTTTTTTTAATTGCAAGTATGTACCTTAAAGTACATTTTTACAACGTCTATTTTTGAAAGGTAAGAGTTGTCACAGTTTGTTTGTTTACAACCTTTGGATCTTCAAGGCCAGAGTGAATAGGCATTTACTGGACCCGCATGCTCCATTGACGACCTCATCGTCGCTTACCATCAGGCGAGATCGAGGTCAAATGCGGGAAAAAAAGTCACAGTTTTTCGGAAACAACTGTAAGTTTTTACGTACATGATATTTTCATAAATATATTGATCCGTGATAGTCAGTATATTTATTTCCCTGAACCTTTTATTTATCTTGGAAATCCCAAACTAGATTATGTAATGCACGAATTGCCCTCTTCCGTACAATGAAAATGGTTTCAATATCAGCCGCTCGGCCTCACAGAAGAATGCCATAAGATATTATGCTGGGAAAATAACTGAAATATACTAGCCTTGCGGTTCCTACATCAGTCAGTTGTCTTATCTTTCTAACAGCATAAGCGGCGGTATTTAATCTTCCGGCCAATGTACTTATGTGAGGAGCCCACTGAAGTGTTAAGTCTAAGGTAATCCCTAGGTAACTGTATTGTTAACCAATTACAGTGTAATGTTACCTAATATTACAGTGTTTACTGCCTTTTTTACGTTAGGTTAAGTAAATTTGAAGCATTTGGTTTTCTTTGCATTCAGCACTAGATTATTTACAGTGAACCATTCCAGTACTTGCGCAAGAGTGCTGTATACCTCAATGAGTTCACTGGCTTGTCTATTGATTTTGAATATAAGTGAAGTGTCATCAGCAAATAACACGATATTTGACATATTCTCCTCTACATATGGCAAATGATTTAGTCACTATATACAGATGGCAAAATAAAACTGGACCAAGAATAGAACCATGAGGGACTTGGAAGCCCATTTTATTCCAGTTTAAAATAATATACTTACTACTTATCTTGTCAGAGTGCAACTCTGTGTGTAAAAACTTATTTATTTAATAAATATGATATATTTTTTCGATTTGTGGCGCTATAGTATAGTGAGCACGATGAATGAACTTATGTTTCACCGTTAGTGCCACATGTCTATTTGATACCTCAACTACCGGACCCCGTAACAACCCCAAATCTGTATGGTAAGAATCACGTATCTATCTTTAACATTGTCAACCACGAAAGCAATAATCACATGTGTGTTTCTGTTATATAGGAGGGCGAGTGGATGAGCGATCTTTTTTATTTTTGTCGGATAGTAATGGGAGTTGAAAGGTCCTCTCCATGACTTTCAAATTGTATTATTACTAGACCCCGTTATCTTGTCGAACTAATGTCACGATTGGGGAGATACGGGTCAAAATCGCACACCTTGGTATTTGTCGTGTTTGGGAATTTGTTTTTATTGCACAATAATTTTACTTATAATTTTTTTAGATGGAAAATAATTGCGGGCATTTTAAACTACCAGTGCCAGCTGTCATCCAAAAACATTTGTTTCTAGAAACTACGTTGGGCTGGTCAGTGTGCCCTTCGCACGTAAATTTAAAGTTCACAGTTGCCGTCCGATGTGCATCTTGCAATCACCAAAATCCCCATACTAATTACACTGGCTTTGTGGATTTGGTTTTTGTATTAATTATGGAAAAATTCAAAAAAACAGCCATTACCAAGCTTATGCTTGTAGTGATTTGTTCGCCTGTAAAAAAAGCTATAAAGATAGATATATTTTTTAATATCTAGTCTAAATTTTATAAGTGTGTCATTTTGACCCCTACCTACCCAATAGTGATGTCAGCGCGACAAAACAACGGGGTCTATTTATAACAAACTCTTTTTCCAGAAAGTCACAAAAAAATCATCTAAACAACCCCTTTTCAAAACAAAATGAAGACCGACCATTCCAGACACGTCTCAATAGAAAATACTGATTCCCATTGTTTACATGCAGTGTTCTGACTTACACAATTGTTCGGTTCGGGTTTCTTATTTAGGGCTCCGTTGGAGCTAAATGTGACTTATTAACTTACGAAATTTTAATTTGTAAAAAATATTTTTTCGCCTTAAACAACTGGAACCGTAAAGTTAGGTAGGTACTTTTGTTTAATTTTAAAAAACGCACTTTAAACGCGCGTCTGTATCGCGTTTACGCGCGTTTTCATCAATACAAACGCAAACAATCTGCTGTTTTGAGTTCTACGGTTCTCGAAACGCGCGTCGTCTACGCGTATAAAATACGCGGTGTGCATAGACCTTAAGGTTTGTTTATAGCATCTGTCAAGATATATAAACATCTCAAACATAACAAGCATGTATTGGCATTTACCGCTTGTGACTTAATAAACCAATACGAAAGCGACAGGATTTACCGCAAGAGCTGGATTATAGGTACTCTATACCAGTGAAAATACACCAAGGATTAATGTACCCGTAAACTTATGCGTGAAATATTTTTTTTAGAAATGATGTGATAATCTAGAACGATCTATTTGTATAAACCAAAACTTCTTTGTCGATCCCAATTTTTCTCAGTAAGTTAATTCGAGTACTGAACTGAGAGAAGAGAGGCTTTCCTTTCAGTATAATTTTCTACAAATTATGAGTTGTAAAAGGGGAATATAAAAAGTACGTATAAAATCCAGCGTTCACAAACTGCAGCAGTCTAACACCGTAGCTGAATCTAAAATGTATAAACCTCCGATCACGTCAATGAACAGAACCCGACGTTTACATACTGCGTACACTTTACCAAGGTTTTTTTGTGAAGTGAAGTGAAGTGGAAATGGGACGAGAAACCCTCGGTTCAATTCAAAGGATAATCAAATAGTTTACGGTTCAGATACATTTGCGTTGTGCACAGTTATGTGGCCAGAACAGAGTTCACAATAGTTTTGGTGATTTTTCTTTCACCAGGCGACTTGTAAGAAGGTTACTAGATATAAAACAATTGTTTTCTTAATTTTAATTTTATGTATTACTTACTTACTTACTCCGCTGGCGCAGCGACCCGAAGTGGATCTTGGCCTCTGATACCAAAGAGCGCCATCGCTCTCTCTCCTGCGCAGTCTCGAGCCAGTCAGGCGCCCGGAGCTCCCGCAGATCCTTCTCCACTTCATCGCGCCAGCGGTATCTGGGACGTCCGACCGGACGAAAGCGGCTCGACTCCGATGGCTCGGACACATAACTAGGATGGGGGAGGATCGGGCAGATAAACGAGCGTATGTGGGACGCCCTAATTTTATGTATTATACATTAATTAATCAAGAATTTTATTAATCCTGCTCGAGGAAAGTTTTTCATGCTTTTTCTAATTTATTTAGTTAGTTTTCTTGAAAATTTTGAAATAGAAAAGGTCACGGAGAATAGTAGAATTCAAATATTTTTCAAAGAAAATAATTGGCAGAATCCATTCGCTCAAATCGTCTCGCTTTTTGAAAATACAGCCTGCGCTCGCGCCGTTGTTAGTGAAAGGATGACTATGGTCTAATGTCGATAAACCATAAATCAAGGATAGGTCTTTAAAGGTCTGGTCGAGTATCGGAAAATAATTGTGTGTGACGTGTAAGGAGATGAGCCAACACTACAGACGAACCGAACGACATTGTTGCTCTCTATAGCTATAAGTTGGAAAGGGTCAAGTTGAAAACCAGCGTCGCTAGATGTATAGGTATGTATGTACATCTGGCGCGGGCGGCAATTTCAAAGAGCAAAACTATTTAAGCAAATGGACTATAATATTGTTTTCACGAGTCCTGTTTTATATTATGTGTAAGATAAGATGTTTTGCAAAAAATGTTTGCTTTGATACACGTCTCTCATTAAAATGTAAATACCTAAATTCTGTTCTGAAATTTTAGTTCTTTAGGTAACGACCTACTTACGTCATAATTTCAAACAGCTAAGTCTTTATATATTAATACGTTGTGTATCTTGGCGTGTCACATCACATTTTAGTTACACCCTGAACAGGAACTAGCTTGAATGTTTATCGTATAGTTAGTGGCCAACCTATTTTTTAGAGTTGGTCAGGCCGCCCGTAGGCATCTGACATGGCTTAACGACTGCCGAACGACAACAACCGGGACCGACTGCTTAACGTGCTCTCCGAGGCACGGAACTAAAAGACCCTCACAAGAGGGCACCATTGGTAGTTTTAGAAACTGTGTTATGAAGTTCGCTATGAAAAAATAGTACCATATAATTCCGCAATACGACGAGGGTTTTTTAGTTCCTATGTACTGTATATATGTACTATATATGTATTATCGGTTTTCTAGTGGCCCTTTGTACGTTAATCTTGGAATTCTAGAGCTTTCGATTTCAAATCCAACGTTAAAATTCTTTGTGTCTGTCATACATGTTTTAAATAAGAATGCCTTAATATTTTCAAATTAACAATAATAATTTATATATCACCATACATTAAACCATGTACCTAGAACAACTTGAAAGTATTCAACTGCCAAATACCAGCCACATATACTGTTCCAGTCAAATGGAATTTCACACAGAATGTCCAATTTATATTTTTTGACATTTTGGCGTCTTAGAGCTCAAATTTTATTTTTCATGATTTTAATATTTTCAAATTAACAATAATAATTTATATATCACCATACATTAAACCATGTACCTAGAACAACTTGAAAGTATTCAACTGCCAAATACCAGCCACATATACTGTTCCAGTCAAATGGAATTTCACACAGAATGTCCAATTTATATTTTTTGACATTTTGGCGTCTTAGAGCTCAAATTTTATTTTTCATGATTATGCGTTCCCAATTCGCCTAAATTACAACGTTTGTAGTTCTATTTCTATCTAATTTCAATTTAGTTTTCGTTCCAATTCTATTCGCATTCTGCTGACGCACAACTCTACCACTGCCACCTTTCAATTTACTATCGATCGGGTCAAAAGTTCCTTGGGAGGAACTTATGCTCGATCGTTATATTTGACAGTTGAAGCGTTTTGTTACCGTTCAACTGCGATTCAGTATAAACTAAACGTTTTATTAGAATGCACAAATACGTTACTGTTCGATCGATCGTTGACTCGATTGGAAATTAACTGAAATTTGATCGTTAATGGATAGTAGCATACGAAACACGTCATCAACGCAGTTTAGATTCTATTTAGTTACGTTGTATTTGGAATCGATCTCCTGACGTTCACTAACTGCGGGGGAATTGAATCAGGCGGGGGGCGGAGAATGTCGCTTCTGTACGGTAGTACTATTTAGTATTCTGTGCCCTGACCAAAAAAATAAAAATCTTTCACAAGAACACCACGGATAAATCTATGTTATGGAGATCGTAATGAAAAATATAGTTTCTTAACTTCTAATACTATAATCTAGTTTACTCAAATTAAATAGTTACCGACGCGGTTGAAAGCCCCGTTGGAAAAAAAGTTATACTTACATTTAATTCCGCAACATGGTGAGGTTTTTATCATCATCATCACCTTCAGCCTATTAATGTCCCCACAGGCCTCCCCTTGCACAAAGAGGTACGAGCCATGATCCACCGAGCGGCCCCAGTGCTGATTGGTGGATTTCACACGCCTTCGGAAACTTTTAATATCCTCAGACATGCAGGTTTTCTCACGATGTTTTCCTTCACCGTTAGAGCAGTCGGTAAATGTACGTAAATTTCGAAAAAAATCCGAAAAACTAATCGGTATGGCATTGCATGGTTTCGAACCCGGACCCGAATGGGAGTCCGACGTCCTAGCCACTAGTCCACCGACGCTCACCGAGGGTTTTATGGTCAAGTTTTTATTTGCAAAATCACCAACACGCAGAGGAGCTCGTAGCCTAGTTGCGAGCACGGTCCGAAAGCGATCGTGCAGGTTAAGCGACGTTGGCGCGGTCGGTACCTGGATGGGTGATCGCTAGTGGCATATTTCATCTGAGCTCCTCCGTGCCTCGGAAAGCACGTTAAGCAGTCGGTCCCGGTTGTTGTCGTTCGACAGCAGTCATTAAGCCATGTCAGAGGCCTACGGGCGGCCTGAACAACTCTGACAAATAGGTTGGTCACTAACCATACGATAAGCAAGCAACCAACACGCATAATGACGACTTTGGTCATTTTACCAAACAAAAGTCCAATACGCAGAGTGTCATAAAAGCAAAATGTCCAATTGCAGAATGACCAACATGCTAACGTCAGGAATGGAATGTACTGTTGGATGTTTGCAGCAAACCAACAGGCCGGACCATAACTATGCATGAAACAACAACACGACCGGTAACTACAAATTATTTAGGCTAGTATTACCATCTTTATTAGCCCGGGAGTCGGCGTAATTTGTCCGGGAGCCGGCTCTCATATTTCCCGCTCGGCTTTATTTAGGCGGGGGTCATTAGCATAATGCTGCATTACCGTTCCCGTATTCCCGTTCCCGTATTCTCGTTCCCGTGGACAATATTCTGTGCCGTGCACTTTGTTCGGTATGCAATATTCCCAGTATTCGTCGAACGAAAGTGCTGTTTTATGGGAAAGATTGCATCGTTTTTGCACTGCTTTTATTCTTACGGTATTGGAAAGAAAGAATATTGAGGAAGTTCAAGGTTCTATACACCTACGAATGAAATTTTAACTTAGTTAACTGATCGGGGGCTTGGTTCGTCGTGCTCACATGATAATTAGCGCCGCTGGGCATTCGAGATAGAATGTTCATTCGAGGAATTAGATTCTTGATCTTTGGGGGTTTTGTATAGTGTCATGTTCGTAATCCACGTGATGATTAGGGTGAATGACGTCATGTTGTAAGACAGAGAAGTTCGTCTTTTATATTCTAAAACTACCGAGTTCTAACAAAATGTAACCGTTTATGAGCTATCCACTATATATTATATTAAATTTTATGTACAGGTAAATCTTATACTAATATAAATGTAAAAAGGTGGTATGACTTTATGGAAAGCAGCAATGTTTTCATTGCTGTGTTTCGGTTTGAAGGGTAAGTGAGCCAGCGTGATTACCGGCACATGAGGCACTCCATCTCAGTCTTCAAGGTTATTAGCCCACTCTAATAATTATAATGTGGTGAGATGTCTATGGGTGACGGTGACCACTTCCCATCAAGTGGCCTTGTGCTCGTCTGCTACATATCCAATAAAAAAGTTATCAGCTTACACTATAGCATTTTGCAATACATAAACTTTAATTTTACACCGGAATCCCATTTGAAATGGCCCATTTTATATTCTAAAAATCACACTCCAAATGTTTTCCCGCTGAAAGCCGTATAAAAAATCAATGAAAGGGGCAAATAGTAACCCACAATGCAACTTTTGCAATAAAGCTCTTATGGGATTAATTCATATCCCGATACCATAAGTTGGCAAAGCGTGTGAAAGTTTATACTTTCTGACTCTAATGCTTCGGTTTGTGCTGATTCAACGCGTATTTATTATTGAGGGATGAGGGTGTTAGAAGTTTATGCCATAAGCTGTTTTAAATCATCTCCTTTTCTGTTCTATACAGGCGAAATGTTGTTTTTCTTTTATCAAATTAACAAAAATAAAATTCGAAAATTAAGCACAATACGATTTACTCTGAAAGGTAAACCGAAGGTAATGATAGTAGAGTTAGAAATTATGTTAGAAACTTTAGTAGTATCTACACAAACGAGTATGTATTTTAAACTAACGAGCAGAACATGATTTGTTAGCAAGATACAGAAGTTGTACGGTTACCGATACGCCAACCGTCTGATAGACTATATTGCAGGAGTTTGCAAGCTGTAGAATTCCACAACTCGTGTGGTTTGAATCAAATTGTATCTCAAATCTTTGAACAGATAGCTACCATGTTGCTCTTTTGAACATTCGACACTGCATACCAAGCATGGCTTAAATCAAGAAGTTTCCTTATGAACTTGTCACATACCTACTAATTAATTGTTTCCTTATGAACTTGTCACATACCTACTAACTAAATTGTTTCCTTATGAACTTGTCACATACCTACCAACTAAATTGTTTCCTTATGAACTTGTCACATACCTACTAACTAAATTGTTACCTTATGAACTTGTCACATACCTACTAACTAAATTGTTTCCTTATGAACTTGTCACATACCTACTAACTAAATTGTTTCCTTATGAACTTGTCACATACCTACTAACTAAATTGTTTCCTTATGAACTTGTCACATACCTACTAACTAAATTGTTTCCTTATGAACTTGTCACATACCTACTAACTAAATTGTTTCCTTATGAACATGTCACATGCCTACTAACTAAATTGTTTCCTTATGAACTTGTCACATACCTACCAACTAAATTGTTTCCTTATGAACTTGTCACATACCTACTAACTAAATTGTTACCTTATGAACTTGTCACATACCTACTAACTAAATTGTTTCCTTATGAACTTGTCACATACCTACTAACTAAATTGTTTCCTTATGAACTTGTCACATACCTACTAACTAAATTGTTTCCTTATGAACTTGTCACATACCTACTAACTAAATTGTTTCCTTATGAACTTGTCACATACCTACTAACTAAATTGTTTCCTTGTGAACTTGTCACATACCTACTAACTAAATTGTTTCCTTATGAACTTGTCACATACCTACTAACTAAATTGCTTACTTTTATACTTTCTAAAAATTAATTCTTTTTATACTTGATAATAAATCAATAATTTTAATATAGACAGGTTTCTTATACTGAGTGATACCCTACTTTCTACCGTTAAAGATGCTGTATTATAGAGGACTTGACATCAGTAGACATTATTTTGAAAAATCATAATTATAAAGGAGAAAAAATATTTCTTGATATAATAAAGAGTTTTGAACAAGAAAGCCATTTCACATCAAAGTAAAGTAAAGTAAAATACACTTTAATGCACAAATATAAACAACAAACATGAGATAGAAAAGGAAATAGTGACGTACAATTTAGGCGGCCTTATCACTAAGAGCAGAAGAATTTTTTTTATAAGAATTACATAAATACCAAGGTAATTAATCAATTATAATTCTTAAAATATTTATTTACAACTTAAAATTATTTATACACAAACAATTACAGAAACAAGAGCAATAGAAAATAAATGTAGAAATAATTAATTTGATAATGTACACAAAAAAATAATTAAATGTAACTTATATAATTTCTTAGATTAGGCCCGTGTGGTAGGGTACCAAGGATGCTGGCGGCGTTACCCCGCTGGATCGCTATGCTGATTCTTTGGGCAAGATAGCCGCCAGCCCTTGGGTCCCTCGTCGCAATCAATTATTAATTATTAATATTATTATTATATTAACCGCGTTTGGGCAAACGTAGTGTGGGACGCCCCCCTGCTAGATGAAGCGACGATCTGCACAAGGTGGCTGGCAGCGACTGGATGAGAAGAGCCGAAGATCGGGCTCAATGGCGCGCCCTGGGAGAGGCCTATGTCCAGCAGTGGACTAGAGTAGGCTGCTGATGATGATGATTATAATAACACCAGTGCTCTCACTTTGTATTTTAAACCGGTTGCAGTCTTGTCTTATTATATCTCTCTATCTTGTCTTATCTTATAATTTATTAAAAGTATCATTATAGTTTATTTTTTTAAGTTGTCTTTATTTTCAGGCACTAGTCCCATAGAATTAAAAAAAGCGAATAATAAATTATCAATTAATTAAATTAATTATAATAAAACATAAATTAAGTAAGTAAAGTAAAATACACTTTATTGCACAAATAGAAAACAACAAAAATGAGATAGAAAAAAATTGAAAAAAAAATGAAAAAAATTATTAATCCACAAAATATTAATTAACTTTTCACATTAAACTATAACCTCCACACTAAGCGTTGCCTGTGTCGTGGAGATTACATGGGAACACACATTGACCACTTTACAATGTTATGTGTCAATTCAACATTCACATAGAAAATTTCAGATAGAAAAGGAAATAGTGAAGTACAATTTAGGTGGCCTTATCGCTAAGAGTTATCTCTACCAGGCAACTTTCTTTATATAGCAATTATAATTTATTCGTAGTTTACAGACTTATCAAAATTCTCTCACTCCGTTAGCGCTAAGTTAAAACTAAAACAAGAGAAAGATATAAAACGTCCAAAGTTCGTGGCTTAGCTCACGTCTCACATTTCACGGCTCTATTTAGCCTGCGGCTCTAATTATCATAATGCAACACTGCGACAGGCTCCACGCTTTTGATTAAATTGCTGCTTTGCCACGTTGAATGCAAATAGACCGAACGAGCTATTCAGAATGCTACTGCTTTGTTTCCATCGATGTTTTAGAGGTAACTTCTAAATGTAAGGAATTAGATACTTTAATAAATAGTTTTGCTACTCCCATTTCGTAATTTGTTCATTAAGAAGCTATAATACTACAATGACATAAAGAGGTTCATTCGTCATGGTCATGTGAAAATAGTGTTTTAATGAAATATTAAGTAACACTTTCCGATTGTAATATGTATATTTTTTGTTGTTGTATGGCACTGCATACAAGAACTCTTTCGTATTAAATGCACTATATTTCACTGGCCTACTACTTGGTACTATAACCATAAAAAAACTCGACACCCGCGCCTGCGCGATATCGACAATACTTCAAAATGTCTACGGTTTCCATAGTTACCAATAACATGTAAAGCAGACGCGATATATGGGCGCCGTTTTAATTTGTTTCTCTGAATGAGTGATTATAAGTAATAATCGCCGAAAATTGAAAAAAATAATATTGACGAAAGTTTAATACCATCTGAAATAACTGAGGTGGCTATGGAGACAATGATGAGCTGTCTTGGCGTCTGTTGAACGCTATGTAATGGTTTGTATTTTCTGTTATTAGGTCATGGTCGTAAAAAAAGTATTGTATGCAACGCACGTAATGGCGATTTTAACACTTGAACGATCTTATGAAACTCAGCTACGTTTCGTTTCAAAACAGTTCTCATGTTAAAATCGCTATCATTACGTGGCTGTTGCATAAACTACTATTATTCGAAGTAGGTTTCTATCATATAATAAGTACAGAAAAATTACAATCAAACAAATAATTCAGAGGAAAGATATATTATTATTTATTACGCACCTCTAGAAGGAGCGCTTATAGTGCAGAAGTAGGTATTTATTTAGATACTAGTCTAGGAATATCATTAAAATTAGCGATCCTGTCCTACAAATTTCTACATTTAAACTGACATATTTGCACCTCAGTGCCAGTAATCTATTGTACGTTTTTTTCAGTGGTTATAAAATGACCAAAATTTTAATATACAAAATTGAATCCAGCAATTTTTCGTAGCTGACCGGGCGAGTGGCAGATGCGGGCAATGTGCGAGTTGTAACGGATGAGTGGTGTCAAACCGACCTTTAATAACAGGGGATGCTTCGAAATACCACCTCCTTGCATCCGCATTCAAGCAGCATCATCAGGATTATTTGCTTATAATCCACACCAGTAACTTTCAGAATCAGATCACAAGACGAGAAAACCTCCAAAACGCATAATACATATAAAATCGCTTATAGAATATTTAGATATGCATTTTGGATAGATTGATCTCACGTTCTCTGGTAATAATTAATGTGATTGTAAATTGATACTTGAACAGCCTGCCAGCGTCTGTATTTACCGAAACCTACAACCTTAGGATCTTCAAGGCCAGACTGAATAGGCATTTACTGGACCCGCATGCTCCATCGTCGCTTACCATCAGGCGAGATCGAGGTCAAAAGCCGGTTTAGTAGTCAATTAAATAAATTAAAAAAAAATATTGACTTAAATATATTTGCATAATAATGAATTCTTACTAAACTACCTGTATTAAGTATTGTTAAACTATTTTGTACCAAAAAGTAGAATTTTAATATTTAATTTTATTTATTTATTCGGTAAATACATCAGATGACAACCAGAAAAATTGCAGAAAAATCAATATAAAGTTTATGAGCTAGGTCGTAACACTACTAATACTCTACATTAGAATTCAATACATGAGCAGTCTAATTCTGCACACATATGAATATTTGACGAAAAAACCCCAAATAAAACCATTCAAATGGACTAATAAGAGAAGTAATCCATCCCAACCATCGCTGTCCTTTACAAATTGTCATTTGTGACCCGCATCCATTCGCAAAATATCTAAATCCCCGTTAATATGCCTCATCAATTTACCTCTGTCTAGGTAAAAATATGGAATATTTCCAGGCAAAGTAAATGCCGGCGTAGGTTATTACCGTGAAAGTCTATAAATTTCTCACAGATGCGATCTACGTGCAGTGTAGTGGGCTTACTAAAGTGCATTTCGATCTCAGGTCGAAATATGGGAATCGGGGTGCAGAGTTGCTGCCTAGGTAAATTAAAGAGCTTATTCCACTCGGTTGTGCTCTAATCCTATAATTGAAGGTGACGTGTAATGCTTCGTGTTCTAGATTCATCCTAGATTCCTGGGTTATCTTGTAATCTGAATTGGAACTTAATTAAGTGGGTGTTCAGCATGTGTTCAGTAATGCATTGTTCCTGTAATATAGAATCCTCAATGGCAGGAATGTGTATATTATCTGATAGGTACGTTTCTGCCGTCTGTAGATGAATGAAATCATCTTATTCTCATGTAAATCGTTTCATCAAGGGTAATATTTGCTTCTTAAAACAAACATGAGTGTTATGAGTCTATATGATATTATCATTATACCCCTGACAATACAAATAATTAATATTCCTGAAGTAAATGGGGTTTCTCCCATCTTATGGCGACGTTGCTAAATCAGTTTGAACTTGAACCATTGTTATAGACTATATTTAGTTGATATTTTTGTTCCTGTAGGAGGGCACCCTGAACGGCTAATCGAGGGAATACGCAGAGATCTGAACCTGTGTCGATGAGGTACTGGATCTTTGTCTTCCAGTCAGTGAAGAACAGGCGGCCTGTTGAAGTAGGGCAGACGCTTTCGGCCACTAATGACTGCCCTGGGCATTTCCCGACTTGAAGGTGCACGGGTCTTTGCATTTCCTTGCCTTAGCGCCGTACTGAAAATGGTACCATCAGTGAGGATGACCTTCTGGACGTTCCCGAGAGCGTGAATGATGGCGTGTTTTGGATCCCGTATCAGAAC
Organism: Hofmannophila pseudospretella; assembly: GCA_947369225.1. Taxonomy (NCBI): domain Eukaryota; kingdom Metazoa; phylum Arthropoda; class Insecta; order Lepidoptera; family Oecophoridae; genus Hofmannophila; species Hofmannophila pseudospretella. The sequence continues at coordinate 13,135,410 of OX376316.1, forward strand.
GTCGACGGCTGCCGGAACCTCTGTGGTTTGAGCGGGATTGGCGGTGCATCTGCGTTAACGCCTCCACCTGCCGCGTCAATTCTGCTACTCGCGTTTCTATAGCAATACCTGGCAAGCTAAGCCGACTTTAGATTAGCTAGCCCATTCTCGGCTGTGAGTTACTTTCGTGGTGTAGGTACTCTAATGTGCGGTATATTAAACGATAAATTGTTCCCTGGACGTACTGGGTAGCTGAATCTTTTAGTTGCACTTTATCTAAGTATTTTTTGAATGAAATCCCAAAAGATAATGTAAACTCTGAATAACCGTGGACCTTAAAGTTCGAATAGAAATCTTTACGATATAACAAATTGTTACTTAACAGGCTTCAATATGCTCTTTAGTCAAAAATAATTTTCTAATACGAATCGTAACCGAATCCATTATTACCTTTGCCTTATAATATACATAGATACGGCACATTAAACTGAAAGCGACTATTAATTTAATATACTCTGTTTTACAACCTTTCTACATATAGCTTGACATTAATTATTTCTTCAGTAAATAGATGCTTACAGTGTCGTTCGTTACGAGTATCTTATACTATTAGTTTTAATACACATATCGTCGCAGCATAATGCTGAGTTAGAAACCCTTTTGCCACATATGCATGTAAACTTACTTTAAACATAGTTACTTTTAAGTAGTGAAATGTAATTATTGTGTTATGTGTGTGCAAATAAATTATAATTCATTCATTCATAATATCATTTTACTAGCTTTGATTAATTAGAAAATCATTATTACTCTTCAACTTCAGTCAAAATTGTCGAATGAGTATACACCGAAGGTTAACTATATTCTTTCTTACATAGCTCGTTAACCTAGTATAATCTATAATATGAATCTTGGAATCTCATTTCAAAAAATTTAAAATGGAGCTTAACAGTTATCCAGCAAATAATTAATTAATAATGTCTGCTCTCAAACTGTGATCAATTCAAACGAAGCTTCAGCTAATTGCCGCTTAGTCTCACGTCGATTTCAAGCAATTTGTTACTAAATTTATTTTATTCTTAATTCGTGCCAGCCTGGTTGGAGAATGGAGAGCACTTGATTAAATCTAATTGGTTTATTTGCTATTCAAATAATATTACCTTAAATTAATATGTAATGACCTATTCTTCGCTTAACAGTGCTAGCTGCCAAGCAAAAAATTCAATTTAACGCTTTTGTGTAATGCGTATCATATTATGTTGACGTAACCGCAGTGCTCTAAATGTTCCAATTAGTTAAAAAAATATAAATATACAAATACTTTTCCTTATTTTAAGTAATATTTACATTAATATTCTCTATGATACACCCATTCTTCATTTTACCATTTATCAATAATATTTTGAGTCAGCCCTTATCTGATAATATGAAACACTTACTGTTATTTGCTAAGTTGGCTCTCAAAGTGAGGGTTGACTCTAATAATACTTGAGCTTCCCTTCCCTTTCCTTAGTGACCCTAATGAGGCTGACATGGTCACCTTGTCGTGTACCAAAGCCTCTAAACTGAGATTTAAAAAAAAGTAATATTTACATTACTATTCTCTATGATACACCCATCCTTCATTTTACCATTTATCAATATTATTTTGAGTCAGCCCTTATCTGATAATATGAAACACTTACTGTTTGCTAAGTTGGCTCTCAAAGTGAGGGCTGACTCTAATAATACTTGAGCTTCCCTTCCCTTTCCTTAGTGACCCTAACGAGGCTGACATGGTCACCTTGTCGTGTACCAAAGCCTCTAAACTGAGATTTAAAAAAAAGTAATATTTACATTACTATTCTCTATGATACACCCATCCTTCATTTTACCATTTATCAATATTATTTTGAGTCAGCCCTTATCTGATAACATGAAACACTTACTGTTGTTTGCTAAGTTGGCTCTCAAAGTGAGGGCTGACTCTAATAATACTTGAGCTTCCCTTCCCTTTCCTTAGTGACCCTAACGAGGCTGACATGGTCACCTTGTCGTGTACCAAAGCCTCTAAACTGAGATTTAAAAAAAAGTAATATTTACATTACTATTCTCTATGATACACCCATCCTTCATTTTACCATTTACAATAATATTTTGAGGTAGCCCTTATCTGATAATATGAAACACTTACTGTTGTTTGCTAAGTTGGCTCTCAAAGTGAGGGCTGACTCTAATAATACTTGAGCTTCCCTTCCCTTTCCTTAGTGACCCTAACGAGGCTGACATGGTCACCTTGTCGTGTACCAAAGCCCCTAAACTGATATTTAAAAAAGTAATATTTACATTACTCTATGATCCTCATTTTATCATTTTTTTAATTGCCTATAGACTATCTCACTGCTGGGAAAAGGCCTCCCCTCCTCCTTTCCATTTTTCCCTATCCTCGGCGTCCATATACCATCCTTTTTGGAATTTTACCGTTTATCAAAAGTGTTTTTCTTTTCATTTCAATCAAACTGGAGCATCGCAAACACGAATACCTTTAAAAGTGTATGTGAAAGTTTTCCCTCAGAACGGAGCTCCTACACATAGTAAGGAACTCTTAATTAAACTTATAAAGTTGATACGGCTGCAACATTAACTAAATGAGAAGATGTTATCAAAAGGCGTTAGGTATGAGTGGGGAATTTTCCGTTTGCGTTCTATTCAGAGTTGTACATACAAGGGAATGGGAATTGAATGGTGCGTCTACTGTGAAAATGTTTTGATTTACGAGTTTTAATTCTATGGGTGTCTGATGTGTGTAAATGGATGTAATCAAAAGTTTCAATCAAATTTATCCTAATGTATCTATTTAACTTGTTTTTTCATGGAGATTGGGTTTCCTTTATTTTATTTTATTTTGGTTTATTCAGGAAACATACAGTCTTTTACAAACATTATACATAAGATATTAGGATACTAATAGACCTAAAGTTCCATTTCTTTTCTAAGAATATTACATTAGAAAATATCACAAATAGCACTACTAAAAAACGTGAAAGTAAATATAAAAGAATATGAAAGTAAATAGGAAAAAGTGTAGATTACTATATAAAAAAGATACATAAGGCTTTAGAAGGCTTTTTTCAAAAGGACAAGAACCTAATAATTTTGACACAAAATGTATACAATTTATGATTTTATACAATAATGTACCCCTCTCACGCACACAACCCTCATACACACCCTCTCACATACACGCAAACTAAAATATTGAATTAATTGCATAACCTTATATAATAAAAATAGTAACCTTAGTATGTCATCATAATTTAGATATATCGGAAGCGACTGGCCCCCACAACACAGGGTATCCTAGTGTGGGAGCCAGGGAAATCTGAGAAACTGTAAAAGATACTGACTGCATGAATATATTTTTTTATGTCTATATAAGTATCAGCATGTTACTGTGTGTGCCATACTCGTACGTTGGCGTTTACGCTTAAGACCAAAATGATAAAGAAACCACAATCATTATCATAAACAGGTTCATTCGTCATAGTCGCGTGAAAATAGTGTTTTAATAAATAATAAATAAATAAATAAAATGTCTTTATTGTCAGGTTATACACCAATAGTGCCTAAGTTTTTTTAAAATATAATTAAAATTAGAATAAAACATTAAAAAAAAAAAATTAATGAAAGTTTAAATAACACTTTCAGATTGTAATACATATTTTTTGTTGTTGTTGTATGGCACTGCATACAAGAAGTCTTTCGTATTAAATGCACTACATTTTATTTGGCAATATAGCCATTTTAAAAAACTGACACGCGCGTCTGTCTGTGTCGACAATACGTAAAACATGTCTACGGTTTCCATAGTTACCAATAATATGTCAAGCAGACGCGGAATACGTGCGCCGTTTCAATTTACATCTGAATGAGTGTTAATAATTAATAACATTAATCAACGAAAATTGAAAATAAAACCGAAAGTTTAATACTTTCTGAAATAACGGAGGTGGCTATGGAGACAGGAAATCGGAAGGATCTTGCAATGTTTTGAGGTCATCGGAGCTTTGACGAGCTGTCATGCGTCTGTTGAACGCTCCGTAATTATGTGTATTTTCTGTTAATATATTTCATGGTCGTAGAAAAGGATAAGTAGTAAGACTGGGACCAGGAGCGTAGGTCGACCACGTACGAGATGGTCAGATGATATAAGAAAGTCTGCTGGAGGAAACTGGATTGGAAAAGCTCAAGACCGTAGAAAATGGCGTGCATTAGAGGAGAGTTACATCCAGCAGTGGGTGGACACCGGTTGGAGAGAGAGAGAAAGTATTATATGCAACGCGTAATGGCGATTTTAACACTCGAACAATCTAATGAAACTCAGCTTCGCTTCGTCTTCGTTTCATAAACAGTTTTCATGTTAAAATCGCTATCATTAAGTTGCGGTTGCATAAACTGCTATTGTTAAAACTTTTTGTTAGCAAACTGTGCACACACACCAAGGCGCTCACGCTAGAAGCAAGATAATGGCGGTAGATGTTATCAACCCTCGTGTAATACCCGTACAAATTGAGCCAACTTGCAATTAGCCGTAGAGTTAATAGTCGTCAAGTGGATTGCACCCTAATTTTGGCTATTATACTTTATTCATTCTGTGCATGAATTTCGGATTGTTTTATGTCCGAAGATATTGAATCATATACAGCGGCTTAGGGTGTCATTTTCATGCCATGGTAAGGATTTTGATATAATATACAGCATAGCGTTTTCATAAGATTCATAGAGTTCAGGGAATACATTACTGCCATTTAACTATCTATCTACTAAATTGTAAATGAGGGATTAAACACATAGAACGACTCTCGTGGCAGATTTAATAGGGTTTGCCATTGCCTTCCCCATTTCACACACTGGTTCTCTCAGTGTGCAGGTTACCTCGCGATGTTTTCCTTCACCGTCAGAGCAGTCGGTAAATGTACGTAAGTCCTTTGAAAAAACCAACCGAAAAACTCATTGGTACATGACATTGCATGGTTTCGAACTCGGATCTCCCGCATGGGAGTCCGATGTCCTAGCCACGACGCCACCGACGTTCTTCGCCTTTTAACTACCGAGTGAAAATTCAGTTCTCTATAATAAACTTTTCTGTAACTACATATGATTTTAATTCTGTCGCTTTCAGTGTAAGTTATTAAACTCAAACATAAAGGAAATGTGTAACTACATTCAGAAGTAAAGTAATTCGTCTTTGCTTTGTAACTCAGCGATATCAGGACAATACACTCTCATTCACGTTGTGTTTATTCAACTCGTTTAAAACTCATGGGATTCTTTTCACGACTCCAAATCCTCTCTATGTACAAGGGACAACCTTTGGTTTGATCCTGACATTCTTGCTTTAAATTTTCAAATATATACGTTTTCATCGTAAACAGGAAATGAAATATTTCGCGAGTTTGTGTAGTGGATGGATGCATATTTTATCACAGAAAAGATCGAAAGAGAGACCAAAGTAATGTTCTAAATAGAAGAAGAGTTGGAATGGAAACAGATAAGTAGGTAATAAGTAAGAAATAAAGTACGGAATGTAATTAAGAACTACAGACTTATACTCTTTTATTATTTAGTAGATCGACAGTACGGTAACGGGTTTCAAGTTTCAACGGACGAAATGAATTTCCACTGTATAATGAAGCTCTGCTGTTTGTAAACCTGTACAGGTATAGCAACTTTTATTCGTTGAAATAATGAAAATAAACATTTTAACTTTACATTAATGGGGGCGTGTCACGCAATACGTCTCTTTTAATCAACACATAGTACTGTATTATATTTTATTTTGTTTGTGCTAGTGTAAATTGTTGTTCATTTCTAAATTAATTGGTTATTAATTTATCCAAATAAATATCCATAGCAAATATTATTTTCCCTTTGTTTTATAATGTCCCAGGTAGCATGTGACGTCGGCGATGAAACCATGACGTCATAGGTTGATCAACCTATGACGTCGTGGTTTCATCGCCGACGTCACATGTGACGATTTAGGTTCCTTCCTATTTTCGACTTTTCAGTACGTCTCAGTGACGTCATTTTAAGGCCCGTCCTATTTTCAACTTTTGAGTACATCTCAGTGACATTAAAATGAGGTCCGTCCTATTTTCAACATGTGAAGACGTCTCATTGACGTCATTTATGGTCCGTCATATTTTCGCCTTTTGAGTGAGTCTCTGTGACGTTATCTTAAGGTCATTATTCAAACGAATCGAACTCTTACTTAGCTGTTTTCTTTGAGTCGGTAAGTGATTCATAATTATTTTATTTAACTAAGCACTAGGCTGTATGGTAATAAATTCCTTTTCCTTTAATTATATAAAAAAAATAACGGAACACGATTCTTAATTTTTTTGGTGCTTTTATAATAATATGTATTTTTGTATCATTAATGGTTATTTGTTCATTTTTAATTGCGTTTATGAGATAGTAATAACACAGATATAATCGGTTGAAACTTAACAACATCAGTGAAGTCCCACCGCTCATTGCTAGATGACGCTGTATTACTACTAGTGATTTCTAAAACGCGGTTTTACACGGAATAGTAACTATCATCGGGGGCGCGTGCATGATATATCCTTCATTATAGCTACACATGCATCTAGCACTGCTTTCTTATTTGGAACAGCGCTATAGATCATTCATACCCACCAAGTAGTGTTGGACATTTGTTAGCACTAGTTGTTGCGCCCAGAGCCGCTTCCTACGAGCGCATGGGTCCTCGGCTACGTGTCATCAGGAGGGTCACCTGGGCGTCTGATCACTACACGTCTCTAACACGACCCGAATATAAAGTTTCTAGGACGACCCTAATATTACGTCTCTGGGACGACATGAATTTACGTCACCAGGGTGCGACATTAGTACGGTTGGTCACCCCGACGTCATCTAAAAACGTCATAGCGCCACAAAATGACTTGGATGAGACGTAACAGTGACGTAAAAATGCTACCTGGGGTTATACCCATTTTTCCGTATGATGATATAACGGAAAAAGTATATGTATTTGTAGGCTATTATCAACTTTCCATAATGCCCTATTGACTTAGTTATGATGAAACATTTCCAACCAACATTTTTGTAGGGTTGAACTTTCTGATTTTTTTGACTTTTTAGCTTTTAATAACTAAGAGGTAAGGAACCTCTTAGGACGAGATATTATAAAATTCAGAGGAGTAATTAGTTTGAAGAAGCTTTAATACTTGGAACTTCTAAAATAAAATGTTTTATTCATTGACCCATTATCGCATTATATCGAAAAAGGGTTGAAATTTTCATAGTACTTTTCTGTTACTAAATTGTATCGCTAAGAAGTTGACTAAATCCGCTTTGTAACTTTGCTCTTTACATTCAAGGGAACACAGCTTTTAGCAAATGTAAACTCTTTTAATTTTCATTTTTCATCTCATCGATCTCAAGTCATATCGAACCAATGATTTAATTTCATGTTAGCACGCATACATTAGTATCATTAATAGTACATACAGAACTCTCAAGTCCATAATCCCCGAGGGGGTAGACAGAGGTACCATACCTTTTATAAATTTTATTTTTATTAACTACCAAACCCGCATTTGACCTCGATCTCGCCTGATGGTAAGCGACGATGAGGTCGACGATGGAGCATGCGGGTCCAGTAAATGCCTATTCACTCTGGCCTTGAAGATCCCAAGGTTGTAGGTTTCGGGAAATACAGACGCCGGCAGGCTGTTCCATTCCTTAGCCGTTCGCATAATGAACGAAGAAGCAAATCGCTTCGTACGAGCAGATGGGCCTTAATAGCTAGTTCCCACTTATTGCCGTAATAATACGAATGGGTATAAAACAAATAAATTAAAAAATAAATCTGTCTTTCATCTACTTCTTGAGACGACCCTTAAACTGAAATACGAAACCAATACTCGTAGAGAAGACGTCAGAACCACTTTTTCAAACTGAAGTAGCTATCACTCTGTCGAGAAGTTTCATTTTACTTAGTTAACAAGTTGATCCTTCAAGACAAGTCCTGAAATAATCCAATATTACACGAGCCAAATATCAAGGATTGAATAATAATCCTGATAAAATATAATACATTTATTGTATGTCTATTACCTGTCTAAAAAGAGTTATTTAATCTAGTCTAGTTACTTATAAAGGCCATCGCAAATTGTACCAACTCGACGCGAACCCGACCCCAACTCAACTCAGAGCAAAGCATTGAAATGTGAGCTTTACACAGTATTAGGTTTACAAAATTCAAGTGAAGTAGTCGTCGATGAGTACATCGACATCGGAATCATCAAATTTTGAAAATCTACTGTATGTAATACTAATACGATATAAAAATAAAATAATAAAATCAATAATATTATTAATACGATATAAAGCTCACATTTCAACGCTTTGCTCTGAGTTGAGTTGGTGGCGGGTTCGCGTCGAGTTGGTATAATATGCGATGACCTTAAGGTTATTTCATTGTAATTTCAATACATAAAAGACCATAATCCAGATGCAGTCATGGTAATTAATCGCTGTAATCTAAGTATATCAAATATAAAACGAATAACCATATCAACCTATAAATACTTATCCAAAAAAATTATAGGTAAATAATTTTTCATTAGTTAAAACTTTAATGTTCTATGTTTTGTTTATAAATAGAAGTGTTACAACCCAATAAATAAAAATCTGAACGGACCTATGAAATTGGAATCATCTTTATTTTTTCCTATATATTAAAAAAAGGTCCTTGTCTGTTTCCGAAAGAAAAACAACCGATTCAATCAGAATTCAGTTGTAGCTCTCCAGGTTGAAGTACGGAACAGCGATACCAATGTACCGACAGAATACCGTTGGCAATCGAATGCCGGCCGACCCCATTCTATTCGGTCTATCTGTTCCCATGATTGTTATTGTATTTCGTGGATCGCCCTATCTGCAGTTCTATTTCATTCTTACAAGCGTTTTTCTCTAAAAAAAAATTTAGAAAAACTAAACACTATGTGATATGCATTAAAAATAGAGGGTTGTCACGAAATATTGTAAGACATTTAATGCTTTAAATTTAAATTTTGACTTTCAGTGTATACCTACATTTTGGTTTAAAACTTTGATTCCATAATGTAGTGAGTGAGCGGTAGATAAGTAATACAGATTATTACCTAAGTATTTATTGATCCGCGATTTATTACAATGAATTATAACTACACCCGCACCATGCCATCACCCTCCCACACACTCAGTACCTCACATACATACTAATATCCTCTTTCATACAAACAAACACATTCATACAACACAACACGCACACACTGTTGCTTTCTTCGTCCGTGCAGTCACTGAGGGACCAGCTGAAAATCAGCGCTGTGGCTTGCCTCAGCATTATGCTGGTGTACCCTTTTTGGCACTGTACCACACCAGATGTTCTGTGCTGCATGTATTAAACTTTGTATACTTCTGTATTGTGTTCTATATCAATTTATCTGATTATTTTTAGAAACAAATCACGGTGCTTGCTTCGCCTGTGAGCGAACTGAAAGCTTTCAAAGATAGACAGACAGAGACGCTACCGCCAATAGAACGAATGTAACTATACGAGGTGAATGAATGACTGAACGAATGAATGAACTAGTAGGCCGTGTCACAATAGCGCCGGTCGACAAATCCATTAATAATTCAAACAGTTAGCCGCGATCTCGTTCGTTCACACTGATTTATACCTGAATACATGAATTCAATATTCAGAGAGTTTAAAATTATTGATTATTACGAATGATTAATAAAAAATCGGTTATTTTAACTTCTGCTAAGAAATGTGGTAGTTTTTTATTTTAAAAATTTGGGGTATCGCTGAGGTCTCGACCACTTCATTAGACACAGGGCAACACGTGTTATAGATATCGTATCGTATATTTTGTTTATAGGTTAAGAATTAAATGCAATTTCAAAACTATCTAAGGGACTTATTAACCTCCAAAAGCTACAGCTAGTAGTGGTAGATCCTAATGTGAAGGATCGCCTGGGGTGGTACCACCCTCTTATCTATTTCTGCCGTGAAGCAGAGATGCTTGCATTTCTGTGTTTCGGTTTGAAGGGTAAGAGAGCCAGAGTAATTTCCAGCACATGAGGCAATCCATCTTAGTCCTCAAGGTTAGCAGCGCATCAAAAACCCTCCAACATTAATACAGTGAGGTGAGATGTCTATGGGCGACGGTGACCACTTAACATCAGGTGGCCCGTTTGCTCGTCTGCTCTCCTTAATGAATAAAAAATAAAAAAAAAAGCTAATATTCAGTTCGGGAGTATTTTGAAAATAAACATTTAGAAATTATTATATGAAAAGAACCACTCTGACAAACTTGCTATACCGACAAGATTAATCATGACTAAATAATAACATCTGTATGTAACTCATGATTATGCATGAATAAATGAATTATGAATTGGAATAAAGTAACTGTTTTGTAGGTACCTTATTATTTTCATATGTGTCAATGAATAAATACTCTTTTATTTATTCATTGAAACACTTTAGGTGTTACACAACCGATCTGGAGCCGTAACAGCCGAACATTATGTATGATAATTAGTAGTTCAATATAAACTTTTTACCCCACACAAAGCGGATGTTCAATAATTCTAGACGTAGCGTCGATCTACGCCTTTCCCTCATAGCTGTTCTGTAAACCTAAGTTATAATAATTTCAGGAATAGCACTTCCGAGTATTGCGATGTTAGTGTGAAAACTGAGCAATTGTAAATGAGAGAGTTTGAAATTTTACATAAATTCAGGAGACTTACACCGACTGTGAAGTTTTATATATTTACTTAAGTAATATTTTCAGAGATATTGTTTCTAATAATTGATACCAATATGTATCAACTTTGTGTAACTAATCACTTTTCAGATACGTTCGTGGATTTGGGTTGTTTTTTTAATTTATAATTGGTTTAATTAGGTACCTTTAGTAATTACAGCGTATAATACAGCGTAAATAAAGCGTCGGTGGCGTTGTGGCTAGGACGTCGGACTCCCATGCGGGAGGTCCGGGTTCGAAACCATGCCATGACGTGTACCAATGAATTTAGGTTTTTTCGAAAGACTTACGTACATTTATCGACTGCTCTGGCGGTGAAAGAAAACATCGTGAGGAAATCTGCGCACTGAGATAACTAGTGTGTGAACTGGGGAAGGCAATGGCAAACCACCCCATTAATTCTGCCAAGAAAGTCGTTCTATGTGATTAATTTCTTAGAATGATCACGACCCTCAGCAATTAGGAATACGACTAAGAAGAAGTAATTAAAGCAGATTAATTGGAATATCGATCAACACCTATTTATAATATTACAGGCTTTTACTACCTTGGTTTATCATACGAGTAGCTTGTTTACATACGCTTTCAAATTACATGAGGCGTAGTTTAAAACGGGCATTCGAATTTTGTAGATGTTCCGCATATTTATTTCTATTACTAGAAAAAATTATTCGATTCGAAAGTAACTGACATTGAGCGACCAAAATGGAATGATTGGTTATAATTTTCGCCTATTATTATTATTATTTTTGACATGAATTCGAATAAATGTCTTACGTTAGGTTAAGGGGTCATCCAAGAAAATATGTGAAAGAAAGAAGCCCAGAAAAATTACACCGGCTCGAACCAGGTTGACCAAGATGGTGAGCGCCGAGGACCAAATTCGAATTCATGAAATAATAAAACCTGCAGTTGTCCCGATTTTTTAAATTTCTTTTCTATCCTATTGAAACTAAAGGGTTATTTTTTATCTTATCTTATTATAGGGGGTCGGGAATAAGCCAGCGACACTTCGACCCTTGAGGATCTTTTGTGCCTACCCCATTTTACACCCTGGTCATCTCAGTGTGCAGGTTTCCTCACGATGTTTTCCTTCACCGTTGAGCAGTCGGTAAATGTACGTAAGTTTTTGAAAAATACGAAATACTCATTGGTATATGTCACTCCACCGTTTCGAATCCGAACCCGCATGGGTGTCCTAGCCACTGTGCCACCGACGCACTGACATCAAAGATTCTTCAAGACCTTAGAAACCCCTGATCCCATTTTACCAAACACAGGTAATAAAACTCACGACAAAATAAAACCGCATCCAAATCGGATCATTGGTTGTTGAGATATATGCCACGACAAACATACATATGCGTCAAACTTATAACGCCTTCCTTTTTGTCCAGGGTTCAAAAGAAAAGTCTCAGATGACAGATGCCTAAAATTAAAAATTCCGTGATGTTTTTCCATAGTCTTTCGTAAAATACGAAAAACTCATTGGTACATGGCACTGCGTGGTTTTAAACTCGGACCTCCTGCATGGGAATTCGGTGCCCTAGCCACTGTGCCACTGACGCTCTAATGGTCAAAGGGTCATTAATAATGACAGGTTCAGAACGCTACCTAATAGGTATCTACAGATTCTTGGATAAGACCTCAAAATCAAATACCTAATCTTTATGTACAAATAAATACACAGTACAAAGAATATACTGGATTTTACTATTCTTGCCAATAAATACTAGTGCATCAATCTCAATATTACGGTCTTCAGTAGTGGCTCTTTCACTAAATATTTTACGTACAAAAATCAGGCTCCATTACTGGGTGGAACCTGAGAGGATTTCTGTTCAATAATTCACATGTTTGTGTGACGCAACCTTTGTGAGGTTGTAGCAAAGCTATATTGATCACTTGCTAGGACACTTGTATAAATGAAAGGTCTTCGCCTTCTACAAATAATTTCTATACACAAACTGGATTAAAACTAAATTTGTAGATAACATCGTTTAATTCAGAACTAGGCTGGCACAGGTAAAAACCGGTCAAGAGTACCGCCTCGCTCTGTCTTTAAAAAAAGGAAAAACTGCTTGTTTTTCTCATAAGTTCATAACCTAAATTGCGATACTTTGACTAAAGTAAGGTATAATGTACCTATTCGTTATGTAAATACTTTCCTATTTATTTTCATGAAATGTACATAAGTCTAATACTTACAAAATAGGTAACTTCAGCTTCCTTTGTGAATATTAAACTTCCACTTTGTCATTTTTTGCCGAAAAAGTCTATCCTTTGCTAGAGTATCGGCTTTCGTGGTTAAAAGTGTCGCCTGGGGCATTCGCTCGCAATGCTGCGACACTTACGGATGTCGTGAATAAAGAACTCTAAAATAACACACTGAAAAATAAGAAAACGCAATATTATTTTAAAACGGGTTCATGTTGTCTCTACTATATTAAAATTTATTGTGTGATTAAATTACTTACATAGTTCAGTATTCTATTCAAAAGATGCCAGGTTATAAGTACTTGATTGATGGTCACTTGCTAAATCATTGCTAAACAAAACTTCACTCTCACTTTGACAAAAGTATAAACGTGAACTCACAGTTTAATTCAGTTTAGCGTGTCCGGAATAGTTACCATTACTACCTCATAGGTACCTAAAGAACTCTACCACATGGATTATTAGAATTCGTATATAGGCCAAGTCTAATTGAAAATATCGATAGCGCGTTCTAAGTTTTGTATGGAAATTAGACGTCTTGTTTGCGGAGTATTCGTTCGGGACTAGTAGTGCCATCTGTCGGCGAGTTGTGTGAACTAATCATTGTGGCGCGTTGTGCACAGTAACCCTTACAAATTAAAAAATTCCTGATATCAAAACGCAAATCGTTAGTTCCCTATGTGACGTGTCCCCTAAAACCATGAGTCACGGACTCACGGGATTCCCACAGCCGTCACACAGCGTCATGATTGCACCCACGTTTTAATTACTGATGGTAATCTGCTTTTGCACTGACGAACTTTTCGTGTTTAGGCCCGACTTCAAAGGAGCGTGTGTTCAAAGGCTTTTACGGAATGTTGAAAAGATGCACCGTAGTTTTTTGACGTGAAAGTTCAGTGAGGACAGTGTGAAAACTGATTTCTGCTAGAATGACGGGCTTTACGGAACGAAATTAGCTCAAAAAGAGCTAAAAGTCGTGTCGGAATTTTGTGTTAATACGGGGGAATGCCTTCAGAGATAGTGCAGCTATTTTATTCCCAAAACATTCTGCCATTAGAGTACGGAGAACAGCAACATTTTATCTGATTCTTACTTCTGTTGTAATTTTAGTAGAACTAGATTCATAGAACTAAACAGATACTTCATCATCATCATCAGCCTATAAATGTCTCCACTGTTGGGGCACAGGCCTCCCCTTGCACAAGGTGGTACGGGCCATGATCCACCGAGTGGGCCCAGTGCTGATTAGTGGATTTCACACGCCTTCGGTTTAATTTCCTCAGATATGCAGGTTTCCTCCCGATATTTTCCTTCACCGTTACAGCTATCGGTAAAATGTACGAAAGTCTTGGAAAAAATCCGAAAAACTCATTGGTACATGGCATTGCGTGGTTTCGAACCCGGACCTCCCGTATGGGAGTCTGGCGGCCACTAGACCACCGACGCTTTAGACGCATAGAATCAGCTAAGTATAGCTGATTTTATCATAATTTTGATTCGAAAAAAAATAGGTACTAAGTTAAATCTCTTACCACCACAAGTAGCCATTGAAAGTATAACAACTCTCAAAAGAACTTTGTAGGTCTGACTAAAGTTTCTAGTAGCTCTCAACATTAGTATCTAAGTTAGTTTAGATACTCTTAGTACGTCTACAGCTTCCACAAACTTATAAACTTCCTTACCATGACTCCATAAATTATTATCAAAGAAATTGTTACTGAAAGATACGGCTAAACGACCTTAAAATTAAGTCTTCATTAAAATACCTGCTATCTCTCTTTACGCTATAGCTCTAAATAGAGATGACACAAGCAATTCATAGTAATTTCTTGCAATTTACTGTAAAAAAATCTAATACTTGTTAGATTTGTCTACGTTTAACACAATTATTTTGTATAATTGGTTATGAAAGAATTAAATGAATCTACCTATGTGCAAAAGGAAAAGATCCACTGGAAAAAATATCTGAACTTACCAATTGAATATATTATTTGATAGACTGTAAATATGATAATGACAAGTGCGGTACGGTAGTATCAAATGGAAACAAAAGGTTATTTCAATTAAAAAAAGTTTTTTTTTCTGTGCTCAAAATTACGGAAATCTATGAAAGCGACGACGTGTTAACATTAAACACACGGTGCTTTCAACTACCGACCTTTTTTTTTAAAACGAGTATCGTCCGAACCCGAGTCCGCATGTTTAACGAACCACGTTTGTGAAACAGAAACACAATAGTGTATGTCAAAACAATATGATATATCGTTTAGAGCACAGACCAAGCCATTCGGGGGAATCCAACCGTGATATTTGGTCGTGTGAAATTTTGAAATGGATACCCAATTTTACGGTTCGCGGTTTTGTTTATACACTTCTCGATATTCATTTTAATATCTCGCATCCTTTGTCGGAACACGAATCAAGTGAATACCAATTTTAGGTTTAGAGGTACATGAATTCAAAAATTAAATTGGTGAAATAATTATCTACGTCAGGGTTAGATTAAAAATACATACATACATAACTTCACGCTGTCCCGTGCGGGGTAGGCAGAGATAATGAAGCGCCACGAATCTCAGTCTTGGCACGCCTCTCTTGCTTCCTCTACAGTTATTTGTCGTTTCTCGCATGCTCGCCGTTGGGGTTGTCTGCTCTGTGTTTTAAAATCTATGAGCACTCTGTCAATCTGATCTTTAAGGACTGGTTTATACTTGGTCAAGTACTCAAGCACAACTGTCCATTCACTGACCATTTTACTTGCACTCGCCACTGTACTTGACCAAGTGTAAACCAGCCCTGAAGGTCAATCTAGGATGACCCAGGGTTTTCCTTCCATACATTCTATTAAAACTACAATTACGATTTCTGGAATAAAAATAATACAGATAAACAAATAAACTGAGGTTCTGAAAGACAGCTAAGCAGAGAAATACACCATGTCCATGAGGTTTAATTACTGAAACAAACATAATGAGTAAGTAAGTACTTTTTTACGGTTTCAACATTTCAGATGTTACTCGCATGTTGCCCTATGCATTGTTTTTCTATTGGAAAAATTAAGATCTCTATCTTATAATTGAAAGCTTTTTTATCAAAAGGCCAGAGGGGTTTAGAAAATAATAAATCTAATTAAAAACCAAGAACATCCTTATTGGAAAAGGCGTTACGAAATTTTTTAAAAGGCTGTTAATCTAGTTATGTCGCCCCATTTTGGAACTAATGGATTTTGATTCATTTTAATACACTGCTACACTGCTAATACTATTAATGTTACAATATTTGAAAATAAAATGTTACATACCTACTCGTGGATAAGTAAGAACATAAGGTAGTGTAAATATTGAAAATCTATGGAGAATATAAAAGTTAAAAATAGTTTTTTAACTATTACATAAGTACACGTTGTTAACAAAAACATTCGATGGACTTTCACAAGGAGGCTGAACAATTTTGTCAAATAAATTCTAGAATTTTTTTATTGAAATTTTGAGGTTTATATTGAAAATAAAATATAATTTTTAATTTAATTTTATAGATGGTATCGTACGAGTATGGCACTGTGCAGAGTCAGTCTGGGGTGGTATAGGTGGTATGGCCACACCAGGCTGACTTTTATCTGTTTCTGCCGCAAAGCAGCAATGCTCTCATTAGCGTGTTTCGGTTTGAAGGATAAGAGAGCCAGCGTAACGGCACATGAGTCACTCGATCTAAGTCTACAAGGTTAGGAGCAGCAGCTTCAAAAAACCCTCTAATAACATTTTTGTGAGGTGAGAGATGTCCCGTCTGCTTTAATAAAATCTAGTAATAAAAAAAATCTTATAAAAGATTACAAAAACTGTCTCAAAAGCAATCTCACTGAACATGTGTCAATGCGGAAACGCGACCTTTCCTCGTATGAACCCTAATTTACAAAGGCCCGTCCAGGGACGGCCCGTCGCCATTTTGAGATTTACGCGCGGCATCCATTTTGTTAAAACCTACTCACGTGCAACATGCAAAAGCACTCGGGCTGAAAACTCGTGAAATGTGCTGAAACTACTCCGCGGCGACATCCAAAATGCGGCCGCTTGGGGCCGCGGTAATTAAACAATTTTCATTATTTTCGTGTTAGAGTAGGTAAGTAAATTTGGGAAAGGTGAGACTAACTTTGCCTTGACTGAGAGCTTAGTATTCTGAACAGAAGATAATAGAAATACATTTATTTCCAAATTATTTTGTTAGTTTTATATTTTCTTGGCTTGGCCAACGTCTGTTCTGTTACATGTTCATTTGCACTGGTCACAGACGAGATCTGTCCTCCGAGATACAGGAACTTCCTAGTTCGGAGGTTAGCGTTTATTGTAAACTAACTTGTTGCTCACTAATTATATTTAGTTTAATATATGCTTAAGTTCCTACTGGTGTATGGACTATGAATACTTTGTCATCTTACCGCACAAATAACTTATTCTTATTTTTTACAATAATGCAAATATTTATTCCAGTCTGTGAGTTCTTAGAAAGGGATTCGGGTGAAATCGGTCTCTATTTGTCTTACATTCGCGTATCGTCATCAATAACCGAAGTCTTCTTTAAGAACCGAATCTCTTTCTAAGAACTCAAGGACCTTCAGGACTGTATGTATCTATTACATATTTGTCAAAAAGGGGGGAAAATCAGCAAAAGGGAAAAACAGAGAAGCATAGAGACGACGTCTTTTACCAGCCCCCAAATTCCTCGGCGCTTTAACGGAAAGAAGAGACAGAGAAAGTTCTAGATACTATGGTATGTAGGAATAACAAATAGTTATGAATAACAAACCCTAGACAATTCGACTGCCTAGATCACTGGGGGTTAAAAATAGGTTCCAATTTTCGGGTCTAGTCTGACAATTATGGTAATTTATAAAAATATACATTCATACATACCTTCACGCTATATTCCTAGCGGGGTAGGCAGAGAGAACAGAGCATCACGAATTCGCACTCACGCTTCTCTTGCTTCATCTACAGTCATTCTTCGTTTCACGCATGCTCGCCGTTGGGGTCGTCTGCTCTGTATATTAAATCTAAGAGCACTCTGTCAATCTGATCTTTAAAGGTTAGTTTAGGACGACTCTGACTTCTTCTTCCACTTACTTTCGCTTCGTATACCTGTTTCGTCATTCGTTCATCACTTATTCTTTCTACATGCCCGAACCAACGGAACATGCCTGTTTTCATCTTAACGATGACACATGCATTCAGACCAGCCATTCTACGTATCATATACGAGTATATACTCGTACACCTACTTAAAATGGTTTCGCAACCCAATCCGGGTACATAAATAATAGGAGCTATCAACCTACGACTAATTGGATGCACGTAAATCGTCGTTTCGTTCGACGTTGAAATATTTGACCGGTGAAGCGATTTTTTCAAACAAAAATAATAAAATAATAAAAACATTATGAAATTGACGTACATACCTAATTTAATTACAACTAATTTAATTGTGGTAAAAAACAAATTACACTCGACGACACTGGCAAAGGTTGTCTGGAAGAGATCGCTTTTAGCGATAAGACCGCCTAGATTGTATTAATCATTTCATACGCACTGTATCACACTATTTATGTGCAATAAAGTGTATTCATTAATTCATTCGCTGTTGTTCTCTAAAATAAATAGTGTTGATATAAAAGTGAAGGCCGAGTTTAGCTAGATATAGTTTCGGACTCACTAAATGCTAGATTTTGTAAGAGTGAGTGTGATGTTTGGGTTAGCGATGATTTAACGAGTGACACCCCATTATCTGAACCTTTCTTTGATCTAATTTTGGAGGTTATGTTATACCAGGGGCCCAATCTACTAATACAACGAAATCTCAAAATGAACTATGTAAATTGCAGCGACTTGACGTTTTTCGTATGCCACTAGACACGAACCATTCGATTCCGCCAAGTCTACGATCATAATGTGTTAGCGTGGTGTTAGCAGAATACGATTTGAAGTTTAAGTATGAAAGAGACGAAAACGGAATTGCTACTTAATTCGAAAATACTGACAAACGTTGTAAAACAGTAGAATTGGGGTCCTGGGCAGCTTTTAAAGTGCTCAAAACGATAAGATGATATCATGAAATTGCGTGCTAAACTCTGTCTCTGTTTAGCTCGCCAGTTTATGATTTCATTTTCCTCATTTTAAGAAAGATAATAGCTACTGGGTACGTCTGTACTGCCCTGGAACTCCCGATAAAGGACTTTCCGAACTTCTTGTCCCCTAAATTAAACGATTACGCGAGAGTAAACAAACAGATATAGCGAATAGTATTTTTTCTACTCCCATTTCGTAATTTGTTCATTATGAAACCACAATCAATAACATAAAGAGGTACATTCATCATGGTCGTGTGAAAATGAAATATTCAATAACAGTTTTCGATTGCAATATGTAATTTTTTTGTTGTTGTATGGCACTGCATACAAGAACTCTTTCGTATTATATGCACTACATTTTCACTGGCCAACTACTTGGTACTATAGCCATTTAAAAAAACTCGACACCCGCGCCTGCGCGATTTCGACAATACCTCAAACACACATTTCTACGGTTTCCATAGTTACCAATAACATGTCAAGCAGTAATACGGTGCCGTTTTAGTTTGTTTCTCTGAATGAGTGTTAATAACTATTATTAATCGACGAAAATTTTAAACAGAAGCTTTTAATACAGAAGAGTTTTTGTATGCAGTGCCACAAAAAAAATTAAAAATTAACATAAACCAATCGAAAACTGTTATTTAATATTTCATTAAAACACTATTTTCACACGACCATGACGAATAAACCTCTTTAATGTTATTGATTGTGGTTTCGTAATGAACAAATTACGAAATGGGAGTAGAAAAATAAATTTAAAACACTGAAGCACCGCCAAGCGTCGGATTTCAGTTTGCCAGTACAAAATAATTACGTTCTGTCTCCGCGAAAGGAAATAATTAATGGCTGAAATAAATCTTAAAACTTTTGTCGACTTTGGTTACTTACCGTATTTATAAATTATAATACTTCTAGACAAGTTCTCATTTCCGGCTGATTAATTTTTTGTAGCCGTTTTCGTAGTATTTAAGGGAACCGACGAAGAGAGGAAATGATGAAAACGTGGAGATGAACAGCATAAGATAGGGCGTTATTAAATGCCTGTTAAGTATTCATAATAAATTATGAAGGCAACCAGGATACTAAGGTCGAAGTACATTGATTTTAAAATATTTGGATCCGCCACTCGCTTTCGGATTCTCCCTCCCCAACGTAATCGTTGGGGACGGCGAATCCGAAGACTCAGAAGACCGAAGGCAAAAATATTTACAATCGCTAATGATAACAAATCCGATTTACTAAAGATGTGATAAGGAAAGATAGTGTGTTTGAATTCCCAAAACGTGATTACGAAAGATAGTGTAAAATGGATAGAAACTAAATGAATAGCGATACGAGTATTTTCACTCATTTCATGTTATTGTTTTCATGTTATTAGGAAAGATAGTGCTTTCCTAATAACATCTTCAGAAAGTTCGATTTGTTATCATTAGCGATTGTATTTTTTTTTCCTTCGGCCTTCTTAGTCTTCGGATTCGCCATCCCTAATCTTTACGGAGGGCGAATCCGAGGATGAAAGGGTAGGACCCACCCGCCTATTCCTTTCTACCATTATTTTAATTAGTACCTACTTGTATTTGATAATGTAATGATTCGATCAAATACATTTATTCCAGATCTAAAAAAAACCTGTAACTACTCGTATACTAGAAGCGATAGTCTTTCCTGATCACAGGTTCACAGTTTTTTTAAATATTTTTTAAGATAAAATCCAGGTTTGACTTCTCTGATAGTAATTGAGGTGAGATTGAAGGTGGAGCACGCGGGTCTAGTAAAGCCCTTAAAAATTCAAGGTACCTAGTATGTTTCAGGAAATACAGACGCCTTGGCAGTTTATTGTATTTTTAAATAATGCTCGTACATACTACGTAGGTATTATGTCGCCGAGTCACGTATGTTTTCTTTAGATCAAGCATCTTTTAGAAACATCGGAAACCTTTAAGCGGCGCTTAGCATTGATGTCACCGCGTGTTGGGTTGAAACTTTAACACGGGATCAAGTGGCAGAGACTTTCTCTAAGGTGCTTAAGTCCGTACCTCTCCAGAATCCGTAATGGGATCGTGAGGAAACTGACGATATTCCCAATATTATGCATATAAAAACGCCTCTTTAGCCCGCCATCCGTAACGTTTTCGGGGATAAAGTTACATTTTGAGAAGCGCTTTTACTTTGGGAATTCCTATAGAATAAATCCATAGCAATCAATCATTACTTTTGCGCACATACTTTCTTTCTTTCCAGGGAAGGTGTGTCAAATTGGTACCTGTTATAGCCTATGTGTTTAAGTTTATTAAAATTCGCCTCTTTTGGTTGAGTTTTAGCTATTTCTGTCGCAAAGCTGCAGCAATGTTTCTATTCGGTTTGATAGGCGACTTCGTAAGATATGGCTATCTTAGGAAGTCGCCTCGCTGGCGCGTAATTATCGACACATGAATAGAATAGAATAGAAAATCCTTTATTAATATACCATTTTTGGCATAAAACAATGTACTCTGTCCAATTGGATCTTCCTTAAACTGTAAGTATATTGTTATTTTAATATATAAATTTCACGTATTATTAAGTAAGATTTTTGTCATTTTTATTTCCATTGCACCGCCATAACATGTCTGCATTCCCAAAGGTCAGCTGGCAGAGAATGCCGCAAGGCATTAAGCTCACCTGTACACAAAAGTGTAAAATAATAAATAAATAAATAGACCTATAACTGTTGACCAGTTTAACATGACCATGAGGAATTAACCACTTTGTATTACTGATTGTGGTTTGCTATTGACCAAAATACGAAATGGGAGTAGATAAATAAAAATATGTTTGTAAATCTGGCAGCTTAAAGGATATTTTTTTATTTACGACTAAACACGCGTTTGACCTATGGTAAGTTGATGAGGTCGAAAATGGAGTACACGGGCTTAGTAAGTACTGGAACGATTGAGCTAAATGACTCAAACATTCATTACATTATAATCATTACACGGTACCTTCATAATGAGTTCAGTTTCAGACTTAAGGTTCTGCCCCATTTCCCTGTCACGATTATAAACCCCGGTAACGCCCACGCCTAAACTTTGTAGAAGTTGTTTTTGCCTGATCACCAAGCTGCTGTAAATTGATCACAAACTTGCCTGGTGAATTTAATTATCAGATGAACCCCAGCACTTTGTTGAAGGATACAGGAAATTATTTTGATGGATTAGGTACATTAAGTTGTTGGGTATTAAGGAACTAAAGTTAAATACTACACTTAGTAACGCTGATGAAGTTGGGAATGATGTAGGCTCTGTGTGACCTTGACACAAGATCAAATAAAAACGTAAAGTGATCAAAAGTTCTATTTATTATCTTACTTACTTACTTACTCCGCTGGCGCAGCGACTCGAAGTGGATCTTGGCCTCCGATACCAAAGAGCGCCATCGCTCTCTCTCCTGCACAGTCTCGAGCCAGCCAGGCGCCCGGAGCTCACGTAGATCCTTCTCCACTTCATCGCGCCAGCGGTATCTGGAACGTCCGACCGGACGTCGTCCGTTAGGGCGTCCCACATACGCTCGTTTAACTGCCCGATCCTCCCCCATCCTAGTGACGTGTCCGAGCCATCGGAGTCGAGCTGCTTTCGTTTCTCCTATGATATTCGGCTCGTTCACCATCTCCCTATTCTTTCTCATCCTCCACCCTCCATCTTCCTTCTTGGCTGTACAAGAAATTTAACTACGCGATGATGTATATCCAGTAATGTAGTACATACATTAATATACATATTAAATATGCATGAAACGACGAATGTCTGTGGAGGAGCAGAGGAAGCAAGAGGCCTGTCTTGCTTCCTCTGCTCCTTCGCCGTCGTGCCAAGGCAGAGATTCGTGGTGCTCCTTTCTCTCTGTCTACCCCGCTAGTACGAATTTCTCACGCCTCTCTAATCTACTTCCTCTACAGTAAATTGTTATGTCACGGATGCCCGCCGTTGGGGTCGTCTGCTCTGTCTGTATAAGTATGAGCACTCTGTCAAACTGATCTTTAAAGGTATATCTAGGACGACCCCGGCTTCTCCTTCCATTCACTTTCGCTTCGTATACCTGTTTCGTCTTTTGTTCAAGCCGTCATTCTTTCCATATGCCCGAACCAACAGGGCATGAATTTTTTCATCTTTTTGTAGTTGCACAAATGTCCAATGTCAATGTAGGGTTGAGGATGTCCTCAAGTGAGCTATCCACGCACCTACTTTATAATCTTTACTTTGGTATTTTTATTTTTCAATAGGTATTTTTTAATCATTACATTCAATAGTATTTTTTGCTTTCCCAACTCAATTTTGTTCAACAATCAATTTTCTACTTCCAAACCATGCTGTGTTTACACGTTTAGCGTTACGACCTAGCTAATAACTTTATATTATTTTTTCTGTAATTTCTCTGGTTGTAATCTTACCTAATAAATAAATTAAAAATTAAATTAGATTAAGTTAAATGTTACAATGATTATGATAATAGTTTTATTTTTATCATCACAGTAATATTTTAATGAAGATGATGATGATTGATGCATAAGAAAGACCGGAAACGAAATATTTGTGACGAGAAATAAATTCATAAAGTTACTGTAATAAAGTCACAGGAATTTCTGCTGCAACTGACTTAGACAGCGGTGTGTCAATATTCAAATAAGGACATGGAAATCCATTCCCCGACCTCAGAGTAAATATTCGAATTCGAAGGTCAGAAATGGATTAATGGATTCCTAACTAAAGTGACCTTAGTTAATAACTTCGGCGGACTGAATAAGCCGGCCAAATTAAATCGTAGGTTCCTGCCAACCGAAGATTACGGTTATTGGACGACCATTTCGCTAATAGAATTTTAATATTGAACAACTACTTCATTCGAAAATTTGTTTTCCATGACCTGATAATGGAGCCAGGGATGGTCAGTATCCGTAGCAATTCATTGACCGTAAACTTGAAATGATTTACAATTTTGACATTTTTTTTCTAAAAGTGACGTTATGATATTGCATTAACACTATATCTCTTTCCTGGGTACAGACCATTTCTAAGATTTCACATGGTTTTGAAGTAGATTTGAATTTGAATTTGTTCCATTAAAAACGTAGTGAATAAAAAGAACGTTAAAAACACACGCCGGCAACACACGTGCAATACACCTGGTATTGCACGTGTCTCTAGGCGACGGTGATTACTTACCATCAGGTGGCCCGCCTGCCTGTTTGTCGTAGACAATTTATAAAAAATAAAAAAAATACCTTATCTCTGGTTCTATTTAGGTATTCCATCAGGTCATGTCACCGAAAGAAATTTTCCATATTCTCTGCAGAGACTACTTATTGCCTATTACTTTATTTCGCAGAAAGGTCGTCGTAACCTCACAGAAAAACATTTACTAGCGTCCTTCAAAGAGAATATTGGAGAACACAAAAAACAGTTCAAAATGACGCACAAAAATCTAATACCCCCTCACATGACGAGTTCTTTATATCAGAATACGTTACATATAGAGCAGCCTCCAGCTTCGAGCGAAGTCGATAGCGGCGGAGCGAAAAATGTCGGAAATCTTGAAAGCTTCCGGTTGTTACACGAAAGCCTTCAATCTGATTGAGTGCTCAAGCGCTCAGATTGAGCCAATGACTGGCTCTTTCTCTATGCTAGTTTTGAATTAGAATGTACTAGTTTCGATTGCAGAATTCTTTGTTATAATATATTTTGAACCGACTGTTCCAGGAGGCGTGTATGTATGTACTCGTATGTACGTTTCTCGCTTCCTGTAGCCTAAACGGTTTAATGGATTTTGTGTATGACGCTTATATTAGTTATTCTCGTCTTTGATATGAGTAAGTACTTATATTTCAGTTATTCTAAAAATACAACCAGTTGCTTGCTTGCTTAACGTATGGTTAGTGGCCAACCTATTTGTCAGAGTTGATCAGGCCGCCCGTAGGCCTCTGACATGACTTAACGACTGCTGTAAAACGACAACAACCGGGACCGACTGCTTAACGTGCTCTCCGAGGCATGGAGGAGCTCAGATGAAATATGCCAAGAGCACCACCATCACCATCATGTCACCCATCCTGGTACCGACCGCGCCAACGTTGCTTAACCTGCACGATCACTTTCGGACCGTGCTCGCAACTAGGCTACGAGCTCCTCAAACAAACGACAACCTACACTCTTAATTAAGACATAATAAACTGTTTTTAATAATTTATAATACCTAAATACGTATTTTCGTATAGGTAAGTACTTAACTGTACTTATTTGTTTAATAGATTCTATAGAAAAGCAGTAAAGCATTATTTACGAACAAATTCTGAGAAAAGTCCAAACAAAATGTAATCTACACAATATAATCTGAAATCAGGAGATAAATCCAAATTCATTATTTCATCGGCGCGGCCGCTTAAGGGCTTTTTGCCTCACGTTCAGTTTATGCAAATTTTCATATAAGCTGCAGTAAAATGTTATATTGCTGACGTGTCTTCCATTCTACACGTTAATAAATATTTTCACACCAGTGACGCATGCAGGCATTTTTTGAAATTAAAGGATTAAGTAGGTAAATGTTTGTTACCTGATCAAAAATCGGGTTGAAACGTAAACGCAATAAACGCGAGAATCTGTTTTTATCATGAAGGAACGAATGCCCGTCCCTAGGGGGAGACTAATTTTTCATTCATCCAAGGTTTTTATAGAGCAGAATTTATTCTAAAATACGCGATTGTATAAAGTGCGCCAGGGGATGTGTCACGTGAAGAACGCAAGAATGAACCTCGTTTTCCGTATTCATATTTAGTTTTGATATATTATTATTTGTATTTTTCAGAATACATACTGTAAATATTTTAGGTAGAATAATAAATCAATAAACACAATATTATGAAGAATATTTTATATTGGGAACATTTGGGCGGGGCGCGCTAAAAGGAGGCCTTTTTGACTAAGCTTCTCACGTAGTGACAAAGTTTTAGATTTAAAATAATAATAATTGACATGTAACTTTCTATCATTGTTTTTATATTATGTTTATTTATTTATTAATCTGTATATAATATGTCTTTTTATTGATATATGATTTAATCATGACCTCCTGAAAAATTACAATGCTAAATATAAAGAATTTCAATAAGATTTTAATAATGATTTTCATTATTTAATTTTTAACCGATGACAAAGAGGGGGTTCTCAATTGGTCTCCTGTGTGTGTATGTAGATTTTTAGGGTTTAAAATAGTTTTAATCCACCATTCGTCACTACTGACGACCAATTAACCCCAAATCCCTAGGGATTGGGGAGTCGGCTACTTCCCTGGATTCGGCTATTTCCCTGCGATATACATATTACGGGAAAAATAAAACTGATGTATATTGTTTATATTGTTTATATAACGTTTATATTTCAAAAAATATAAACGTTAAAGAATCGGTTTTATTTTTCCCGTAATATGTATATCGCTGGGAAATAGCCGAATCCAGGGAAGTAGCCGGAAAAAAAACATTTTTTTTTCTTATTTCATTTGAGAAAGCTCTGTGGGCGAGTCTACTCGCACTCGGTCGGTTTTTATTAAACCAGACTCTACGGATTTAACATCGATTTTGTCCTTTAAAATATAGGCCAAAAATGTATTAAATACTTACTTACTTACTCCGCTGGCGCAGCGACCCGAAGTGGATCTTGGCCTCCGATACCAAAGAGCGCCATCGCTCTCTCTCCTGCGCAGTCTCGAGCCAGTCAGGCGCCCGGAGCTCCCGCAGATCCTTCTCCACTTCATCGCGCCAGCGGTATCTGGGACGTCCGACCGGACGTCGTCCGTTAGGGCGTCCCACATACGCTCGTTTAACTGCCCGATCCTCCCCCATCCTAGTGATGTGTCCGAGCCATCGCAGTCGAGCCGCTTTCGTCTCTCCTATAATGTGGAGGATGAGAAAGAATAGGGAGATAGAAGAGATGGTGAACGAGCCGAACATTATGTATTAAATTGTCAAGTAAATAAAGTTGGTCATCCTCAGGTTCAATCAAAGTTTGGTTTGTCGCGTCATCAATGAAAAGGTCTATTTTATTATTCACTCTCAACTTTTAACGAGAAAAGTTAAACGTTTAAGTTTTGACTTTTTAAGCGGGGTTACTTTATTTGATCAAAAATGGTTAAATGCTAAATAGAGGTGACTTTCTTTACATCCTATGATAAAAGGATTATTTTTCTTAAATTATTCTTCGTTGTGTTTTTTTCTGAGTTTTACTGCAAAACTAAGATAATTATAACTTAATACTTCGTGTTTTATTCTTGTAAATAACATTTCTCAGTGTGTCGGTCGGTGGCGTCTTGGCTAGGAAGTCGGACTCCCGTGCTGGAGGTCCGGGTTGAAACCAAGCACCAATGAATTTTCGGTTTTTTCGAAAGACGTACCTACATTTACCTACTACTCTGACGGTGAAGGAAAACATCGTGAGGATATCTGCACACTGAGATAACCAATGTGTGAAATGGAGAAGGCAATGGCAAACCCTGTTACTGCCAAGAAAATACTTCTATGTGGTTATTTCCATAGAATGATCACGACCCTTTTCAATGAGATATACGACTAGAAGAATAAAGATATCGTACCCATTAATTTACCACATTCTTCATTAACTTGTCGCTTAAATTACTGGAGCAACAATTTCCTAATTCCGATTTAGTATACGGTAGAATTCATTACCAACATGAAAGCGCTCAAAAAATAATTACCTAACTATTACCTCTAAGTCACTAATAAAATCTGCCGATTAAATTAAACCACAGAATTCACTAAAACTTACCAACTGACATTAAACCGTAAAGACAAACCCGCAAAGTTTAAATTAGCAAATGGGAACGAGTTAGGAATTGAAAATTGAAGTGGTTATTTTACATTACGTTAGTTGGATAGTTCCTAAAAGTGTTCACACATGATCCAACATTTTCGGTCCCAACTTGTTTTCGAGTTCATTTACATTCCTTCGGGAGGTACCTGGAAAGTAAACACAATAAAGTTGTTATTATGTATTAGTTTTTTTAATAGCATTGTATGATCCATGAGATTTACAAATGCTGCAAATTTGTCAAATTTTTGAACTTAAACTCAAAATCACCTCACGACTGTCCTCCGAGTGCCTTCGTAGAATTCTCGAGTACTTCGGTCACATTGCCATGAAAGACAGTGACAACCGCGAAAAACTTATTGTGACCGGAAAAATGGAAGGGAAGAGGCATCGAGGACGTAGTCCGATGCGCTAGTCCGACCAAATCCGCACCATCCTTGACCCTACAATTCACGATGCCATCCACACCGCCGGGGACAGAAATAAATGGAGGAAGATCATCCGAAAGACAGTGATACCTAAAGGTGGTCACGACCCTCAGCATTGAGGATTACGACACGAGGAGGAGAATTTATATACAGCAATACAATTGCAACAGGGAAGTAACAAAGTAAATGACAGAAAATGTACAAAAGGGAATTGCTAAATGAATAATGTAACTAGAAATAAAAATCATAATTATAATAGCTTTTCACACATCTAACTCAGGGTTCTAAGTTAAAATAAACACCCATATTTTTTACAATACTAAACTCATTAAATAATCTCGAAACAACGTAGTCACAAAGTTCAAGCAACCAACCAAATGGTTTGTAAAATCTCTAATATTAATTTATCTGTTACTATGTTTAGTTACTAAACTTAACTTAAATACTAAACTTTAGTATTAGCACAGAATACTAAATAGTACCTACTCGTATATGGTGTTTTATGTTTACTGTATAAAGTTAGTCTTGAAAATAAATATTTAATCAGATTTGTAATATTTCTGTTAAGTTACGTTGTAAGTACTTACAACTTTTTTTTTTTTTTTTTTTTTTTTATTAAATAAGGACCAGCAGACGAGCAAACGGGCCACCTGATGGTAAGTGGTCACCGTCGCCCATAGACATCTCACCTCACTGTATTAATATTAGAGGGTTTTTGATACGCTGCTGACCTTGAGGACTAAGATGGATTGCCTCATGTGCTGGAAATTACGCTGGCTCTCTTACCCTTCAAACCGAAACACAGAAATGCAAGCGTCTCTGCTTCACGGCAGAAATAGATAAGAGGGTGGTACCACCCCAGGCGATCCTTCACATCAGGATCTACCACTAACTTAAGTAAGTACTTATATTATTTAAGTCTAATCAAGTACTTACAACATAATTAAAATTTAATAATTGATTAAATACTAGTCTACCGAGTTTAAGATATTTCTAATTGAAGGACTGAAATATGTCAGAAATCGGATCGTGTGTCCGTCCAACTTTTATCGGGTCATGGTAGGTGGTACGGTCATTACAGGGTGCCCTAACATGGAATGGGCGTGTGTAAAAGCCTTATACAGTTGATAATGGACTTATTGATATAACTAGACGTGAGTCTTTCAGCTTTTGACGACGTTTGAAATAGAAGAGTCCATTATTTTCTGATATCTTTGTAAGTTTGAGATAGCGTGTTAATTGTAAGAAATATGCGACAGGGACGAAGTTTTGTGTCGATTCTGAAGTTCGTAGTAAAATATGTGATTAAATATTATATGGATTACTAACTAATGAAAGTAGGAAACTAATAACTCATTCTTGTTACTTGTTAGAACACAATATTTAGTGGTACAAATACAACACATTGTTCCTATAATTATCCAAATAATTTCGAAAGACACGCAATACGAGTATAAACAATTTTTTTCAGGTCGGTAATTAATCTCTAGATCCCTTTATAGGTAGGTACTCATATTGTCGACCACAGGGCAATCTACCCAAAATATCAAAATTTGTGAAACGGAAATAAGCCGGCATAAGGTTGAGTTTTATTAGATAAAAACAGATGGTATACTTTAACTGGTGGTCGACAGTACCACCTCCAACTTATAAAATAAAAAAGGTCTTTATTGACTTCATTCATTACAAATTATACAATTAAAAAGATTTATATTAATAAAAATTATACATCTTGCATTATTATGGAGTTAATAACATACCGCACATTAATAATCATATTATATATATTGTTATATTTTACACCAATTCAACCTGCTACTTATATAGCTTTCAATAGTTTTGTTGTTGATAATGGCACAAAGGCTAGGACCCGAGACTGTCGCCGGATCGAATCCACCTTTGGATATTGAACCTTTCCTAGCACACGATAAAAAAATAAGGGCGTTAATTAACGAAACAGATTCATTTTAAGATATATTGAAGAGCATTGAAAAACCCATATTTTTTGAATGTATGGGACATATAGAAATCGGTTTGGTACATAATGCAGAATTTACTCCTAATTAAATAAGGGGTAGGTATTAGTAATTACAGAGCTTCGGTAGCGTCGTGGCTAGGACATCGGACTCCCGTCTCCCGCACGGGAGTCCGATGTCCTAGCCACGACGCGTCCGAGTTCTAAACCAGGCAAAACCATGTACCAATGAGTTTTCGATTTTTTGAAAAGACTTACGTACATTTACCGACTGCTCTGGCGGTGAAGGAAAACATCGTGAGGAAACCTGCACAATGAGATAACCAGTGTGTGAAATTGGGAAGGCTGAATTAAAAGAGTGACAAACAGCAGTATGATCACGAGGAAACACGGCGTGTTTACCCTTGTTGGAGTGGTTAATGTAGAATATTAGTAATGCGTAAAACATTACCAATTATTTTAAAAAAAACCAATTTAATTAAATTCAAGGATTCAAGTCGCAAACAGTTGGTAGATTCCAATGTGAAGGATCGCCTGGGTTGGTATCACCCCCTTATTTCTGCCGTAAAGCAGAAATGCCTAGTTACTAATGAGCGAAATAGATACAGCGCGCACAACACTAGCGCGCGATCGAATTTGACCATCACTACTATTAGAGTTTGACATAAGCTTGTAGAGTAAAATCCCGCCGAATACTGAAAATATGTGTTTGCTTTATAATATCGGCCTGAGACGCCCCAGATTGCCCAACAGTATATTTCTGTGTTTTGGTTTGAAGGGTAAGAGAGCCATTTCTATTCCATCTATTTTATTTTAGAGCCATTCTATTTCTAGCCTAAAACACAGAATAGTATTAGGTACTAAAGTATGTAAAATATTAGTTAACTTTTGTTATTGCTCCCACTGCCAGCTTCGCTTTCCAAGACGGAGATGTTGATAACATACTAGAGCTTATAGGGTTGGCAACAACAATTCGATTAAAATCTTTTTTTTTTCAGATTTAACTTTCTGAAGGAATATCTTTATAAAACCGAGTATCATAGGTTTAGAATAAATGGCAACAAATATTTAATTAGTTATTTTTTATAATTTTACAATGTGTTAAATGCTATTAAAAATAGGTAATAAATCGGTAAAATATTGTACGAAATCGACATGAATGTGTAAATATCTTGTTTGGAAATGGAGTAACATTGCACCTATGAAGAGGTTACCATCATGTTTCAGATTACGAGGGTTACTAATCCTGAATATCAATAAATTTTCAGTGATATTTTTTTTTCAAATAAATAGTCTAAGACTATCAGGCAAATGGGCCATCTGATGGTAAGTGGTCACCGTTGCCTATAATTTCGTATTTTTGAGGTAGGCATTTGTATTGAACAAGGACACTGACGGTGCGACTGGTGCACAAATTGAAAGTCGCTCAGCATGCTATGGAAAGAGCTATGCTCGGAGTATCTCTGCTGGATCGAATCCGAAATGAGGAGATCCGGCATAGAACAAAAGTTATCGACATAGCTCATAAGATTAGCAAGTTGAAGTGGTAGTGGTCACATCTGTCGCAGAACCGACAACCGCTGGGGTAGACGAGTTCGTGAGGGACGTAGGACAAACGTAGTTTGGGACGAGCGTCCCTGCTAGATGGAGCGACGATCTGCGCAAGGTGGCTGGCAGCGACTGGATGAGAATAGCCGAAGATCGGGCTCAACGGCGCGCCCTGGGAGAGGCCTATGTTCAGCAGTGGACTAGAGTAGGCTGCTGATGATGATGATTTGTATTGCATCTATTTATTCATAATTTATGTTAATTATGATCCATATTTAAGTAAAACAGCTTATACAAAAAAGTGACAATAGTTGAAAATTATGTGTTTTTGAAACTTACTCGTAACGTATTAATTCACGGTAGACCATGATATCCCAAAACTGTAAGCGAAAAGGGCGCCAATTCAGAACCTGAATAAAAATTCGCGATATTTCAATATCTTTCACAACCCTAAAACCTTATCATCTCTTTACACGCGAATTCCAAATTATATACACAATAATACGTTATTTAAATAAGATAAGACGTTTGAAACTTAGCAACGTCTTGCTAAAAGCTGTTTTAAGTCTAAACGAATTATTATACGACTCAAATTCAAGCTTATTCAAATTAAGTAAACAGCGTTGATTTGTAATGTTTATTTTAGACAGGATAGGTTTTGTGACATTTGCAATTGGTTGAGAACTATTGTTGCGGCAGATGTTTGTGAGTTGGCACTAGTGATGTAACGGTAGTTTCATGAATTCATCTAACAAAACAGGTTGTTATAAAAAATCTACTATAGAGCCGAAAGGGGTTGTTTCAAAATTAAACTTTCGCGCTTCAAAACATAGTCTGGACAATTCTCAGCGCGCCAACTAGCAGCGCACCTAGCGGAAAAATACCGCAACTTAAAAAAAGATCGAGAGAAGAGCATGGCGCCATCGGCCCGCCGCTCCGATAAAATTATTCATTATAAACCCAAAATCTCGTGCCACACGTAAATAAACTTCTCCAAAATTAATAAAAAACACTCCAGCACCAATCTGGACAAGATTCACAAAGAAACCAGCTCTTGGAAGACCATCAGAGGGCCCTCAAGGATTCTCGTCTGCGGCTGCGCTGCTGAGTCTAAAAGTTCTCCGCTATCTGATCTATCGACCCTATTTCATAACAGGGGTTCTGTATCCATAACTGAAAAATTTTCACTATGGGTCCAACTCGCGAGAAAAATTAGCACTTTCATACATTTCAGTCATGTAGTGAGCTTTTGTATGGAACAGCTTTTTTTCGCGATTTCAAAGGTGGCCTCATAATGAAAGTTGTACAGTTATGGATACTGCTTTCGGCTTTTATTACATCTAGTGTATAAAGTGTTTTTTAATTATATTAAAATATTTCAAGGTTAGCGTTGGTTACAACAAAGATTTATATTCTTATTACATTTTCGAGAAAAACAACAAAATTGTTTTTTCACTTCGCTATAGGTACATCCACAGTTTTCTACGTTCTATTTACTTACAGAAAATAACCTTCCCTATGAAAGCGATGTCGATTTTTTACGAGTTAGATGGTTATGGTTATTGCAAAATGATACATAATTACCAGCACTTTCCCCCCTCAGAAAAGGAGAAATATAAGTAATTTTATAATGCTATTTTATTATATGATTCTAAAATTATATATTCCGGACTCGTCTCCAATATTCATGCCAAAATTCTCAACTCGTGCTTGTTTTAAAAGTGCAGATAGATTTATAGAACTGCAGGAATTCGTAGGAGGCTGCAGAAATACAGGAAATCCACGGATAAAAATGGTTTGAGTAAACTTTTCCTTTTGGTTACAGAGTTTTGCATTTATAATTTACAATAATAATCAAGTAGGTAGGTAAGTATAATGCTAAAATTATTTTGGTCCAATATTTCCTTGTAATTTTCCGCATCACGCTTAGTAAGTAGAGGAAAATTTTGCTAAAATATTGTGAGAACCGATACTTACCAAATAAATAAATGAATAGGTACGATCAGTATCTTCGTCGGAAAAGTGAAATGTATATAATAAATTATTAATTATGAAAGAGTGTTTCAATTAGTGTTTGGGCGATTTTAGACCCACGACTTCGATTTTGGAACTTGCTCTGATTCAGTATATTTTTATATTGCCAGCACCCAACAAAATATAGCTGAAAGGATTCGTTTAGATCTTATTAATAAGACATAAACATCCAAAGTCTGATATTACAAGATACAGGTTTTCGACCTAGTTTGTAAGTCGGAGGTCCTTTTTTGTGTGCCCTGTAATAAAGAAATAAACTTTTTCATTTTTTTTTCTTCCTTTGACAATTTGTCCATTTGTTGGACAGTTGGTTTATTCCATTCATTCATACTTCATATTCCATACATTAAAAACTTCATGATTATCACGTCAAACTATCACAAAATATTACTTATTTCCTTTCAGTAACTTCCTCTTTTTGAACTCCGCTGACAATGACTTGCTAATAAAATAATAATGGGCGTGCTTCCTTTTCACACCTTTGTGGGGTACGAAAGCAAGTGAATGGAGTTTCACTTTTACAGCTATTGGAAGATAATAAATAACTATGCCAGGATTTTTCCGGTTCTTATATTATACGTCGTTGTTATTTTTTTCAGCCATGTAGAACTTTCTAGTTTGTTATAATATCTACATAACTTTTGCAACTTTAAAAGTGTTTTCCCAATTTCAGATCTTCCATTTCTTTGCAGGTATCTTTAGGACTTTTTCGAGGCCAACTAGAGGTCTATCGAAGTGGCTGCTTTCTGGTCGGGAAAAATTAAGTTCGGATCATCAACACGAAAGAACATATCATATCTGCATGCCCAAAGGTCAGCTGGCAGAGAATGCCGCAAGGCAATAAGCTCACCTGGACACAAAAGTGTAAAAGAATAAATAAAGAAGAAGAACAGGCATGGACTCCCACAGAACTTGTTTATGTCTCACTTTTCGTTAAGGCGTCTGAAATAGCTCCAAAACTAAACCATTTACATCCTACACGTATATTTTATGAGTTATTGGAACGATTTCAAAAACCTTTTTTTTAGAGCAATACATAATATAACATTGTATTTAAAAAGATAATAGTGAAGCAAAGTTCAGGTATTTTTATAAGCTTCGGCAGTCCGTAATAAGCTTTCAATACGATGCCAGGAGCAGATTTTCTGTCACGTAAATATATTTTCAGCGGAGCTGACAAAAACCTAAAACGGCCAACTATGTCTACGAAAATAGCTTTTATTTATTATCTACAAAGCAAGATTTACTAGAAATAATGCTTTATAAAATCTGTTATATTGTACCTAATATACAGGGTGTCTCAGGGTTATAATAAATAAATAAAAAATAAAAGAGTATTTATTCATTCACACATTAGTAAAAAGGTACAATATTGTTATTTTATTCTATTTCATAACATGCATTGACCTATGTGTATAATGAAATGGTCGAGACCTCAGCGACACGCTGGTTTTCAGGTCTCGCCTAACATGCTAGATGGAGCGCTGGTTGCGGGACACAACATGATTATGGGGTCAAATCTCCATTATAATTTTATATTAAAATGGATGACAATAAGTAGCTGGCTTTAGCTTCCTTGTGATGATAACAATTGGGTTTATGGGTCTGAGAGAGTGTCTATACCATTCACTGAGGTCAGCTAACAGAGACTTTTCTGCATACAGCAATTTTTTTAGGTACATATACCTAGTAAATTATCCTAAAAATTCTCATCACAATTAAAGCATTCTGCATCTTTCTTGTTAAGTTATTTGGGATTCTCTTTAGTCTGTTTTCCTTTTTCGTTTCCTTTAAAATAAGGTATTAATTGTGGTTTTCTTTAATGATATTGGTAAGGCTTATGAATCCGGATATCCGATTTCACCCCATCCGGTTAGACCCCACATGTAGATACTTTTTTACAAATAAATATTATATTAGGTAGATGTATCGATCAATTTGTGAAACAAAAACGTAAATAATTTGTCAAATAGACACTGCTACGATTGGTACTCAATAGCTAATTTGATATTTGCTGAAATATGTACGAATATTAATTCACCTTTGTTTTTTTTATTATTCTAAAACACCGACGCAATAAACAACACCAGATCGATCTCCATTTGTACGAGATAAGCATCTACTAATGCTTTCTAACCTAGAATAATACAGCGGTAGCTGGAAGTATAAAATATAATGCTATCTGTTTTTACCCCCTATCCGATTTCCCCCCATTTTCCCTACTTTTAGTTTGGATTCGTGTTATTTAATTTAATCAAATAACTAACGTAATGACATGACAATAGGGGTCATTCCTAGTACCTCAGATCGGTTATACGTTTTGTTGTAGGAAAATTCACGCATTGAACTTCAATCGCGATTCAGTTTTCCATAATTAGCGCCCGACAACGATATATCCGATCCGTAATGTGTGAAAATATATGAACTGTCATACATATCCTGTTGCATAAATGGATGATGTTAATTTTTAGTAAAGAAATGCGGTTGTATTATTAAATTAGCTAATAAGTATAGCACAACACCTGTGTACCGATTTTCCAAAAGGCCCAATTTGGGAATACATTTTTAACGTTCCTATTCACGCGTTCCTCGCGAATCACGCCGCGTTTCGTTTCACGCTAAACCCGTATTTTCTTTCAATCGATTGGTTTGGGCTTTATTACTTCGCACGAAGGCCATTTTTCAGCCGCTTAGCGCCATTGCAACCCTCTCCCAAATATCTTAAACAAATTTATTCAAGCTTAGGCAAGATGTTTTGTTTGTACAACGTAAATAGGTACTGCGTTTATAAACGCTCTCGGCATCCCTTTGGCAGTGGTATTTCGGCAGCGTTTGAAGGGATTGAATTTTAAATGTTTGGTTTGGATGTTTTAGGTAAGTATGCGGAAATAGAATGGTAATTAGGCAGTGTTATTCCGAAATTTGATGTGTATTTTGCCTCTACATTACGGAGGCTTAAGGATGTCTTTCGACCAGAGCTGTGCGTGGTGATGAGCGAAAACATCCACCAAAAGGATCGCGCCATTATCACGTCATATCACGTGACGATTAAAATGGCGTGATCCTATTGGCGGATTTTTTCCTCGATACCTCGCACATCTCTGATCGAAAGGCACCCTTATGCTATAGGTATACATATTTACCCATGGGAAGCTACAAGAGAAAAATAAAATAAGTACTTCAAAGGCGAATCAGGGCGATAGTTTGCTAAAAAATTCCAGGGTTACAGGTACTGCAGGTATATCTAGGCGTCTATAAACAATAAGGAAAGCAGACTGCTGAAAGGCACTGCCTGATGGTAAGTGGTCACCGTCGCCCTTTCACCGCCCATAGACATCTCACCTCACTATAATGAAATTAGAGGGTTTTTGATATGCTGCTAATCTTGTAGGAATCGTCCTTATTGTTAAGGTTTCCTATAAATCTCGTGTCATCTCTAGTCTAGACTCTAGTCTAATCTCTAGTCTAGATATTGCTATTTTTTAATTATTAATTAATATTTTTGTTATTATTAATTAATCAATTTAATTTTGACATTTTTAGTTAATATAATTGACAATATTTAGTTTTGAATAATGTATACAATGTTTAATGGCGGTAAGTTTTTTTTCATCTTAAAAATATATTAATCACTCATTTAATTATTCATCAATCAATGTTTAATCTTGGTTTATTAATAAAGATATGATATGATATGACATATGACGTAGAAAGGGATAGCATGTATTTTAATGAAAACTTAACGTTTCCTTTCAGACCGAGACACAGCAATGCAAGCATTGCCACTTTGCAGCAGAAATATAATATGTAAAAGGGTGGTATCTCCCCAGGCTGACTCTACATAGAGTCATTCCATCGCCTATCTTAGCCTGACATGCATCATATTGTAAGTATCCAGTCATATCATCTGTATATCAAATATGAGCTTAGTTGTATTCTAAATTGTAATATTATTAAATTGACTCGATCTAGTGCTTGCTATGTTCCAAAATATTAAAAATAGACCAAAACTTACTTAAGAAAATTTCAGAGAAATTTAAACATGTAGAAATGTAGGTAGTAAAGCGAAGTAGCTTTACAAAATTTAAAACAGAAATCAATCTAGGTCACTCCTAAGTGCATTCGATCGTACGTGCTGTATAGACCGTGATGGATGGAGAGAAGTTGCCTTCGAAATCACGCGAGTTTTACCTGAATATATTAAGTATGCTAAGTAAATATGTAAAAGTTTGCGATTTACCCGAGGAAGAGATATTTTTAGCTCTCTAGGGTAAACAAAACTTGTGACTTTATATTGTACGCGGGGAAAGCGTATTCTTGTAACAAAATATGTTTCTTATGAAGAAAAATGGAGCAATATTTGCTGCATGCACTTTGAATTTTCTATTCCTTCTTTATCCTTATTGTACTTTCCAATTCTATCAATTCTTTTGTATGAGTATTAAAAAGAAATAAAAATAAAACGCGGTTATTAAATAAATCAGCTCAATGAAAGGGAGGGTGGAGGATGAGAAAGAATAGGGAGATGGAAGAGTTGGTGAACGTGCCGAACATCATAGGAGAAACGAAAGCGGCTCGACTCTGATGGCTCAGACACGTCACTAGGATGGGGGAGGATCGGGAAGTTAAACGAGCGTATGTGGGATGCCCTAACGGACGACGTCCGGTCGGAAGTCCCAGATACCGCTGGCGCGATGAAGTGGAGAAGGATCTGCGTGAGCTCCGGGTGCTTGATGGCTTGAGACTGTGCACGAGAGAGAGCGATGGCGCTCTTTGGTATCGGAAGCCAAGATCCACTTCGGGTCGCTGCGCCAGCGGAGTAAGTAAGTAATGAAAGGGACCTGCCGTGCCGCTGCCCTGCAGAGAGCGAACTTTTGTGTGCTATGTCAATCAGCCAACAGAAAATGAAATTTCCTTAGATCGCGGAGGTGGGAAAACCCTGATAATTAGTTACCAAAACATTTATAGTTTGAAAATATTATTGATGCTAAAGGCACGCCGAAGTACCCTGCTGTCTAACTTTCTTACCGATTCTACATTTACCGACTGCTCTAACGGTGAAGGAAAACATCGTGAGGAAACTTGCACACTGAGATGACCAGTGTGTAAATGGGGTAGGCACAAAAGATCCTCAAGGGTCGAAGTGCCGCTGGGGTTATTCCCGGCCACCTATAATAAGATAAGATAACTTTCTTTATAATAATTTAGAAACTGAACAGATTTAGATACTTTAACTTACTCATAGTCTTCCCTAATTCAAACAATACCAAGTCTAACACAATAGGTACATTTCATCAAAATCGTCTCTTTTCGACACAAATCCACATAGGAGTACACACTCGTTGAAATGAGAACCTCTCCTTTTTTACCCGAATACGGCGAATCCAAAAGGAGAGTATTGATTTTCGCGCGGGGTATGTATTGTTACCATCTAGAGCCTGAACGGCTCAACCGATTTGGACAAATGAGATATTGTTGGATTCCTAATTTTGTGGACAGTGTAATATGCAAGGTATTTCATTTCATAATATAATATTGCTGATGTAAATCCAAAATTACTGGGACCATGCGATGCTCACTGCGTCCTTCCTGACATAGATAGGTAATCTTCAATTCACACTAATATTTATAGTAAAAAAAAAGATGATCAAAAGATAATTATACAGTGTTAAACACGTATCATGAGACCATAAATCCAGGCCGCCTAAATTGTACTTCACTATTTCCTTTTCTATCTCATGTTTGTTGTTTTCTATTTGTGCAATAAAGTGTACTTTACTTTACTTTACTTTTACTTTACCGACCGCCGGATATCTGCAGAAGTTTCGCCAACACTCCTGAGAGGGCGAAACCACTACGAGGGAACACGGCCATCAAGTCGTACGCTCAACGCTCCGATCGCCAGAAACTTCCTGCGCTCCGTTAATTCCCTCATGGTTCCCTCATCGGCCGCAACGCTTGCAATGTGGCGGATCACATACTCTTCGATGGCTGGTATGGAGGCCGCTCAACCGTCTCCGGACTTAAGTAGGCCGCTCAAAAGATAACCTGGAGAAGTGGAGTATAAGTACACACCTCAAAATAATACCCAGTGCATATGAGGATGCGGCCAACGCACACGAACTCCACTGCACACCGGGTGCCCTTTTGTCCCTACTACATAGTTGTACTTTTATTACTTATAACCAGACATAGACATACGTAAGACATCTTTTTAAAAACCTACATTATCTAAAGAGATTATTATCAGAATAATGAATTGTCGTATTACCTATTGAGCAAAGTAACTATCGACAATTGTCATTTATCGATAACAAATCACTACCAATTTTCTACTACAAAAAGTTATGTCTGCTTATAACTTAATTTCATGGATCTCTATAGTTACTTGAGTTATTTGTAAAGTTAGTTGTCAACGTTATTTTGGGCCACCTGTACTTATCGAATACGACAATTTACACATTTGTCATAAAACTTGCGACGCAGTATCGAAAACTTTTGTAATCCGCACTAATTGTATTTCTAAATGGTGATTTACAAAACTAAAAACAGCGAAATAACTAAATAATTAAAAAAAAAACGACTACGTTTAAAAAGGCCGAAACAAGAATTAAGCCCTAACTGTGAGTTCTTCGTTAGATTACTACAAAATATGGCTGTAAATTCTGAGATATGAGCCGGAGTGAAAATTTTTGAGAAGATTAATATTTGTGAATAATTATTCTACAGGAACAAATGAAATATCGTTGAAAAAGATATTAAATAGAGAATCGATTAATTTACAAAACTAAAAAATTCAACAAGAACTTCAGAAGCTGCGCGTCAATGCAGTTTTGAAAGGTACCCAGGAAAAATTGTGATTAGAAGAGGGATACATCAAACATTGAGGAAAATAAAGCTAAAATAAGGGAAAAGGCAAGGCATCGTTTGAGGCAAAAAATATTCAAATCGTCTCACGGGGACTCCGTCAACGAGCCCTCCGAAGTTGCGGCAGGTGGCGAAAATTTAGAGCAGCAGCCTAGTACGAGCGGGATTACGTCATAGAAACTTTGTCTTAGTGTCCCCCACTGCCCGCCGATTCCCGCCACTGCCCGCCGGTTTCCGCCACTGCCCGCCACTCTCCCTCACTGCCCGCTACTGTCCCCCTCTTTCCCCATGAAAATTCCGTAACATAACAGGGTTCCGTGATCAAAAGTGAAGCACGTCCCGGTCGTGCTTGCGCCCTTTTTTGTCATCGATTATAAAGAAAACACGTAGGTATAATTAATTTTTAAAAACTACCTAAAATTATTTTTAATACATTTTTTCTACAACGTAATTGACATTAATCAATTCAATCAACTTACGATAAAATAAACACTCATTTAAAATTGTACTTAAACTTTATTTAATCCTGCGGAAATATCTTTTCGTGAAGCCTTTCGCTTTGGTGTGACTAATAACTTCAACAAAACCGTCTGCATCGAAGAAATGGTGACGTCCACACTTATCATCTCCTGGTAACACTGATTCTATCACCAACTCATTTTCATTTACTATAGTAGCCACACTTTTCAATGTTATTG
This sequence comes from Hofmannophila pseudospretella, assembly GCA_947369225.1. Taxonomy (NCBI): domain Eukaryota; kingdom Metazoa; phylum Arthropoda; class Insecta; order Lepidoptera; family Oecophoridae; genus Hofmannophila; species Hofmannophila pseudospretella. Next base: position 13,176,955 of record OX376316.1, read on the forward strand.
CTGGTAATTGTTCGTCGTACTCTACACCAAGTTTAAATGTGTTTTCATTTGTTACAAACAGTGACGTTTGTTTTATAGTTAACATGTCTTCAGTTTCTTTTATTATTTCTTGCTTCGGTGATGACATGAGAATAATTTTGCGTATCAGGTATGGTACGCCTACATCTCTCAAAAAAATGTCTAAATTATCGTTCTTATAGTATTGGTATTTTCCTGGGATGAAAAGCATTTTCCTTTGTGTTCAGTTTATATTCAGATCTCTTGAGAATTTTAGATACTTATTATATCTTTTGCTCCTTCTTCATAGACGAATTTATTGTGACTATTTATTTCTTTATAACCTATACAAATATATATGTCGTAGCATATAGCGTAATGGCGTATTTCAGGAAGCGCGTAGTCATTTTTAGTGCTAATAAAGTTAGACAGATACAGCAATAGTCGAGTTTTACACTTTCTGTCTACGATTTTTAGCCACTTCGTGAAATGCAGATTTCTAGTTAACACATACATTACACTGTCTAACTTTTTTAGCACTTCGTGAAACGCGCCATTACGCTACTTACACTGTAATTTATGTAATTTATCTATTGATACGTTTGAACACACCGACCAGGAGAGATGACTAATATATATTATAAAAAAATTATAACCTTGAGTTAGATAGAACTGATGATAATTTTAATACTAGTTTCACTGAAACTCTAGGATAATTATCTACAGTGATAATGATAATACAGTTGGGATTGGAATTTTCAACCATTGAATACGTAACGTGCAATTGAATAGGTAATCATCATCATCATCAGCAGCCTATTCTAGTCCACTGCTGGACATAGGCCTCTCCCAGGGCGCGCCATTGAGCCCGATCTTCGGCTCTTCTCATCCAGTCGCTGCCAGCCACCTTGCGCAGATCGTCGCTCCATCTAGCAGGGGGGCGTCCCACACTACGTTTGCCCAAACGCGGTCTCCACTCCAGAACTCGTCTACCCCAGCGGTTGTCGGTTCTGCGACAGACGTGACCGGCCCACTGCCACTTCAGCTTGCTAATCTTATGAGCTATGTCGATAACTTTTGTTCTATGCCGGATCTCCTCATTTCGGATTCGAATAGGTAATCCATCCAGATTAATATCAACAGTAATTATTTGTATAAGGCCGCCTTCTGCACATTGTATTGTACCTCTCTTTATGTTGTATGTTTTATTTTTGTCCCGGGTGTGCAATAAAGTATATTTGTATTGTATTTATACAGAACAAAACCGTTTAGCTATGCTTTTAGAGCAAAGAGTATTAATATTTGTGTATTAATATCAACATTTTAATTAAGATTGTATCTACCTATCCTATTTCAGTTGTATCTATACTTATTTGCATTTGCGTGTCAGACTCACGCACCGAGTTCCCTTCTTAAAAGAAATATTTCTCATTTTGAATAAAAAGTCTTTTAAATTTATTTCTCAAAATCTATAAATGTTAAACTTCATTTTATTTTTCCAGGAATTCATACAATACACTCTATCAGAAATTTTAGATTATCATCGTAATTTTTTTTGTTTTAATTTTCTGACGGACGGGAAGTTCATTTTTTTCCGTTTAGGTACGGAACTTTAAACATGATGAGATGAAACGAGACGAGTCCACCTACGATAGCATTATATAATTATGCTGCATCATTTCGGACTGATGATATCATCCAATGACACTACTATGGAATGGAAATGGTTACAGATTGGTGTAGTAGTGCAAAATGAAGGTGAGCAAAGAGAAATATGGAAACTGCTAAAATGACAGGAATCAGCCCCTTAAAAGGACATTAATTTTGTAAAGAACTAAGCAAAAATACTGAAGTCATATTGCATTTTAAAAGTAATCTTGATAGATATTGAACTATAAAGAAAAATGACTTTTTTATCGTAGATATGAGGAACTATCTTAAGATAATTGTCGATGATATCGTTACATAGTGATAGATAACAAAACTATACGTCTATCTCATGTCATTGCTATAGTTGAATATTTTTTATTTCATTAATTATGGCCTCTGCTAGTGTACACACTGCAATTTGGCCAATGACCGTGACAATGAATCTTGAAAATCACTCGAACGTATTGGAGTCTGTTTTTAAAAAAAAACAGTTTACCAACGTCGAGATTATGGGATAATCGTTGTTGTCAAGTTGACCAAATTATTACCTATAAATTAAAACAGAAGTAAATGGCAATACAGTTTTTTTTTTAATTATGGCCTCTGCTAGTGTACACTCTGTAATTTAGCCAATGACCGTGTTAGAATCTTGAAAATCACTCGTACGTTTTGTTTTGTGAGTCGTATGCATCAGGAATGTCTAGTGCCTTGCTTTCCAAGTGCAATTGGAGGTCAGGTTGCCGAATTTATTAATTACCCATTTCACTGTCTTATATAACGTTCACTTAACACGGTCGATTTTTCATGCTGTCATGGCGTCTTCAGCCTATTTTATTGTTTAAAAACGGTTTACAGTAGTCATTTTTTCGTAAAACTAGTGTATTTTACCTAAAAATCGTCCTTGATAAGTGAATGTTACATAAGGCAGTGAAATGAGAGTGAAAAACTGCAGATGGTGGTATGAATTCGGCAACATAACCTCCAATTGCACTTGGATTGCAAGGCACTGCATACGACTCTCAAAAAAAACGTTCGAGTGATTTTCAAGATTCTAACATGGTCATTGGCCAAATTACAGAATGTACACTAGCAGAGGCCATAATTAAAAAAAAAACTGTTTTGCTTCCGTTCTTCCGTTTTAACTTATAGGTAACAATTTGGTCAACGTGCGCTAATATTTAACCTTGGATTAACTTATGAATTCTATCTATGTTTTTCATACAAAATTGACTTCGAGTTATTATTAATCCAAAACGATTTTAGTGTTTTAGAAAATAATTATTGCGTTCACTTTCTAAAAGGGAAAGATAGTGTTTCTCTGCCCCTAACTAACAATGAGGTGATTTGGTAGAGGTAGATAACTAAACGGAAACGAATAAAAAGGAAATTTTCTAAATTAGAGTTGAGAGTTCCATGCGATTCCTGGTCGGGTCACTTCCTCGTTCAACACAGTTCCTCGTAATTCAGTGGGGCAATGCGGCAAGCACCATGGGTACTTTTGGAAGGGACAAGGTGAGAAGGGGTTTATTTGACTAGCAGTAATTTGATGATACAATTTTATTTTATGTAGGTAATTATTTTTAATCTGATTTTTAATTAAATGTAAATTGTTTGTAAATGATAAATTACAAAAGACATAAGTAATGATAAAACACATAAGCAGGAAAATATTATTTGACAATTAACACGATGGCACAGCCTATAAACAATTATTAATTGAACAAATAAATACATTGCACACAACGCGAAGATAATACATATTGTCTTTAAAATAAAAATAAATTAATAAATTATTGGTAAAAATATATCCCTAACCTACCTAAGTTAGGGTTATATTTTTACTAATAATTTACATTAACGTAAGTATTTATTTATTAAGTAAATAGCAGATTACTTTTTATTGTGTTGATTTACAGATTATTGTGTTGGAAAGCAAATATGAGTAAATACAAAAATCATGAACAAAACAATATTAATGAAAAATAAAGTAAATACGCCGATGGAGTCCATTGAGTCACTTATGGCGGCAGTGGTAAAACCTTCGAATGGCAACAACAAAAATTGGAACAAAAATAATCATTTGTCAATGTCTTGTAAAGATAAGTATTTACTATTTTAGTGTTGTTTACAGTCGATTTTTAATTTCCCTTATCACGTCTTGAAAGACCTAAAATACGAATAGTGATATAAAATACGAATAGGTATACAATCGTAATGGAACTAAAGCAACATCACCGTCTTCAAGACCTACAAATCAGGCCTCCAAATAGAGTATAAGGTATAATGTAATTGTAGTTTCTCTAATTCACTCTACGGTAATATCGTTTGCCTTCATTCTTCGCCTTATCGTGAGTATATGTTATGACACAACCTTCCTCAGTAAATGCATAGTGTCGTCCGCAATTGGTATTTCCCCATGATATCACTGACTTTGTCTCCATTTCGCGATCATTCACTACGGTTGTCACACTGGTCACTGTTTCACTAGGCATTTTTTCCACGTATTCTTCTCCGATCGTGAAAGTGGACTGTGATTTTCTTATCAGTGAACTTGTGGTGATGGTCATCATGTCACCGTCCTTAGCTATTTCCAATAACGGTGACGCCATTGTCATCATTTTGCGTCCAATGTATGGGACCCCAACTGCGATAAAATATTCTTCTAGATTTTCGTTCTTATAATGCTGGTATTTTCCTGGTATTAATGACATTTTGATCCACTGTTTTAATAAAACTATTAGTAATTAAATGAACTGTAGAGTAACAGTCCGATCTAATAGACGAAATTGTTCAAAGTGTATGATACACTTCTGTCTGACACCAAGTCTGATTTTATAAAGTTATGATATCACTATGAGACTCTAAATAACCACCTGTTATTGAAGAAAATTTCTGTATTTAATTGATAGTACGATAACATAAAATCACGTACAAGAGATAACAGATCATAAACATGTCAATAATGATAAGTCTGATAAAAAATTATCAAATTGTATTACTGCTATGTCACAATTATATTGTAGAACTAATGACTGAATATGAAGTTATAGATAGGTTAATAGATAGATAGATAATACATTTATTTGTTGTTACAGCAAAACACAATATAATAGGTGCAAACAATCTCTAACCACCTGGCTTGCAACCTTGGACTATGACAGCACTGAGAAAGTGTTGGAAATTGTACAATGAGTAAACACACATATACTAGTCAAGCAGTCACACACCCACACACTCTCACACACACTACACGCACCCTCACTCTCACCCTCAACAAACACACACCCTCACACATCCTCACCTTTCCACACCCCCACACAAATACGCGCACGCACACATTCACACACACACACACACACACACACACACACACACACACACACACACACACACACACACACACACACACACACACACACACACACATACACACACTTTCACTCCATGCTTACGTCTTAGTATCTAATGTTAATTTAAAATTGTATACGTTTATTTATTTATTTTTCCTTTATAAATCAAAATTGTTCCTAAATAGAAGAGCCTAAACCCCGCGACACAGGGTATCATAGTGCGGGATTTAGAGCATCAACCACTCTTGTGTTAATTTAAGTTGCAAAATAAATTTATTTCTATAAATCATAGGTTATTAACTTATTACATTATCATAAATAGTAGTTCGATTTACTTCTTCGTTCATTATGCGAACGGCTAAGGAATGGAACAGCCTGCCGGCGTCTGTATTTCCCGAAACCTACAACCTTGTGATCTTCAAGGCCAGAGTGAATAGGCATTTACTGGACCCGCATGCTCCATCGTCGACCTCATCGTCGCTTACCATCAGGCGGGATCGAGGCCAAATGCGGGGTTAATAGTCAATAAAAAAAATATTTAAAAAGGTATGGCTAGATTTATGTAGACTCGAAATTAATGGAGATTAACAGTTTATATATTCTGAAAATTTAAAAGAAAAAAACAAAAATATTTATTCGAACATTGCACAAAGGAAATTATTAATATATATTTAAAAAATCGTTTGTATAAATCAGAAAATACTATGAAATATTTTTAGTAAAACTGCTTTGTACACTTAAACCTGAACAAAAGGTAATTAAAATACTTACTTACTCCGCTGGCGCAGCGACCCGAAAAAAAAGCTTAAATAATAATTAAAATAAGCTGTGGTAACTTGAAAATACGTACTTACCTGGTGATATATATAATATAGGTTTTCCTAGTGCAGACACCAGACTCTCAAAAACAAGTAGATTTTTGTTTCTTTAATTTATGTTTCTTACCCACTAAATTGTTACGTACTTATGTGAGAGTTAATAAATACTTTTATTAGTATTATTATTTCAGTCTGGAAATATTCGGACTAACTGCGCACAAACGAATAGTTTAGTAAAGTCTAGACTAGTTGCAAAGTCACAACAGTAGGTACTCAAATTCTCTAAAGTTTAGTTAATAATTCAAAGGGCATGCCCTACAGCTAAAGAAATAAGTTTTCGAGATGGATAATGGCTCACAAATACGAAATTTAGTCTGGAATTTGAAGCTATCAAAAACAATACTTCACAGATATAAGACAACAGCCGCGGTTATATAATAGTCGTTGACCGATTCGGCGACCAACCTGCGGTGAACGATCAACGGTAAACCATTTACAGTGTGATCACTAGAGCTAGAAGTGGTCGGGGCACGATCTAAAATTTGTTAGGGATTGAATGCTGTTTTTATCGACTTTTCTAGATATCGATGTTGTAGCACTGCTATTTAATGGGTAGGTACATACCACAATGTCCAAAATCAAAATGTCGTAATTTAAAATGTCTTAGCCCAAAATATTCGTATTTAAAATAATAAAAAATGCCGACTATTCAAAATACCAAAAATATTTAAAAACGAACAGTTGAATTACTCAACCCCAAAATTCCGTATTACAAAATACTTATCCCCAAATAATGTTAATTTAAAACATTTAAGTGAAAAAATAAAAAACACTCAGGTAATGTATTTTTAATGTTAGAAATTGAAGATAACAGCTTTACAAACATAACATTTAAATTTTTTACTTAAATTCTGTTAAACTGGAAAAGAAAAAGTGAGTCGCAAAAATATGGAACATTGTAATTATTTATCGATAAGTAAGCATTTATCAATAATGCTATCCACTGATCGGAGTAGGTAGGGCTCTTTCGGGTCAATGTCCTCAAAGGTTATATTAATATGGATATGATTTCGGGATCCCGTTTTAAGTTATCAAGCAAATGTTGTAAATTACTTTTATAAACCTCACCCTTACTCGTCGGATTACGATTTTTTTTAAAATTGTGAAAAATATTTCGCCACCAATCTTAAATGTGTATCAAAACAAATATAACGTTAAAAATCTAAATAATATATTTATTCAATCCCGGAAATCCCGGGATTATTAGGCATACTTATCCATATTATGACCGTATGTGGTAAGTACCAAAAACAGCCCTACCTACTCCGATCATAGGCTATCACTATAAATATGACAATTCTGCCCCGACAACTTCTAGCTCTAGTGATCACAACTCTAGGGACAAGAAAATTAAATTCATATTTAGTACAATGGTTGGCCCAGTAAATTAAATTTAGTAAGCAAAGTTGTATTCTGACAGAAACTTGGTATAAAGGGCTAATTTAGTCTAAATCGGAACTGACTCAAAGGACATTGACGGTTTAATTTAACTTTTTGCTGTATTATATACATGTATATAATTGTATGAATAGGAATTACGTATGTATTTATCTATAGTATGTAGTTATGTTCTAGAGATCCCACCTGAAATCAAAGATACTCCAAGAACTTGGAAACCACTCGTTCAATGTGTATTCATAAATTATATAAATACATACATAATTCCTCTGTCTACCCCCTCGGGAATTAAGGACGTGAGAGTTAAGTATGTATAAATACATAATTACGGAACAGTACGGTACTGTATTTTAAATGCATACGGCGAGACGAATATCTAAGAATAAGGCGTGACAGTAGTAAAAAAGTTTCAGAACTATAATTTTGCTAAAAGGGAAATTTATTTACAACTTAAAAATATTTATATTACCATTAGAAAAGGAAGACTAACAAAATATATAATAGAAAATGTATAGAAATATATAGTACAAAGTGTAAACTTAAATGGTACTCAAAAATGTCTTAAATTAGGCTCGTGTGGTACCAAGGATGCTGGCGGCATTGCCCCGCTGGAGCGCTATGCTGATCCTTTGGGCGAGATAGCGCCAGCTCTTGAGTACCTCGTCGTATCAAATAGGCGCTTGGACAGCTCTCGGAACAGTGACCCTGCTCCAGGGCGCCAAGGACCAAGGGTCTCAAAACTCTCCTATGTTCACGAATAAATGATTGATCGATTAGTAGTAGTAATATTTACTAAAATGATGGTATTTTATTACCTAATACACCTACAGCTAATTCTGCGGAATCAGCGTGTGGAGATATCACATTTCTACTTATTGCTACAGCAAAGCAGCAATGTTTTTTGCATTGCTGTGTTTCGGTTTGAAGGGTAGCAGAGTCAGCGTAATTACCACTAAGTCCTCAAGGTTAGATGCGAGCGCATCGAAAACCCTCTATAATATTATAGCGAGGTTAGGTTAGATGTCTATGGGCTATGGTGACCACTTACATTCAGATGGTCCATTTGATCGTCTGCTCTCTTTGTTAGCGCCTTTGTACGGTATGGCGGCTGGCTCGTGGATGTTCCGCGGCAGACCACGCAGTCCAGCTCCAACATAAAATTGTGGGGAAAATACTTGATTGTAGAGATATATTTTTTATTTACTACTTAACCCGCATTTGACCGCGATCTCGTCTGATGGTAAGCGACGATGAGGTCGACGATGGAGCATGCGGGTCCAATAAATGCCTATTCCTATTACTCTGGCCTAGAAGATCCCAAGGTTGTACGTTTCGGGAAATACAGACGCCGGCCGGCAGGCTGTTCCATTCCTTAGCCGTTCGCATAATGAACGAAGAAGCAAATCGCTTCGTACGAGCAGATGTGATATCAACAACATAAGGATGGAACCCCTCCCCGCGCCTGGTAGTCCAAAGGCGGAATGGAGATGCTGGAATAAGGTCGTGCAATTCCGATGCGCACTCTCCGTAATGACAGATGACAGGCAAAATACCGATAGACAGGCAACCTTGCGCCGATGTTCCAGACTTTGCAGTCCAGCTTCCACCAGCGATTCGTCACCTATAAGGCGCTTAGCGCGTTTCTCCACTGAGTCAAGGGCAGCCAGAGATGTAGGTCGCAGGCTGTCTGGAGATGAGAGAAACCCCTGTTATCACTGAATTCGCCGTATATTTTTAACTATTTAAACAGAGCACAATACAGATCACCGACACACGACAATGACAGATGACAACTCAACTGACATTTGAACTGCAGTATTACAATGACAAATTAAGAAATGTTTTATGTTGCCAACACTCTTTATAAAATAGAAAAAAAAAGAAATAATCGAAATGTTTAACCTTATGGATGACAGAAAAAATAGTCCTTTAAGGGCTTAATAGTTCCTTCAATGTGTTCATCCCTTTAACAACTATGTCACTAAAATCTACTACAGAAGAGATATTTTCCACGAATATTGACTTAACACCTTACCCGTATAATCTAGTAAAGTGATACCTATCACGTAACTGTTAATCACTGAACCGCACCCGAGAGGATCCTGGAATATGCACATGAGCTTACCCCATGATCCTCAATTGAGCCAAGAAGCCCTCTAATGAATCATTAACCAGTATAACAGGATCCGTCGAAAGTAAATCTAATGTAATGGAGGCATGGGATACAAAAGGTCTAAATTAAATGGACGGTTAGAGGAACTTAATAATTCAATTGAAATTAATGATGGTATGGTTATTACTAGAACTATCAGCCTGAACTGTCGTAATGGGATCATAAATAATCTTTTACACAGAGTTTGTATTATTTACTGTAACAATAGGAGCACGTTACATTCATTATTGTCATTATCCTCTATGAGGTATAATGCGAATGAACGTGGATTTCTTTCTTCTAAATAACTTTTATCATCTCTGCTAATAATGGTGCAAAGAACATTTATGTGGGCGAATAAGAAAGATACAAAAACTAAACTACATTCATTTGATTCCCTCCATGTTATAGTAATAAAAATAAAAACATAAAATTCAATAAGATCGACATTACAAATCGGAATAATAATTGAAAAAAAAATTGAAAAAATTGATTCGTTAACAAAACATTAATTAACATTTCATTTTAAACTGTAACCTCCACACTAGGCGTTGCCTGTGTCGTGGATATTACATGGATACACACATTGACCACTTTACAATGTTATGTGACAATTTAACATTCAGATTCAGAATTAGAATTTAATATTACAATTTAAGTTAAAGAGATTGTATGACTATTATAAATTCATAAAATATATTAATAAATACATTTATATATCTAGGTATATTTATTTAATATATATTTATTATAATAAAGCTAATTATGTACATATATGCACTAATTAAAATAATTAAAGTCACAGCTTCAATTACACAAACGTCCCCTAGATAAGATATATGTACTCAAAAGCGCAGAGGTATTGAGAAAAACGACATTTTTCAGAGACTCGCTATAAAAAGAAACCATAGACTCTGATTGACAAATAAATATTCAAGAGCTTATAAAATTAAATTTATGAACTGGGACGATCATTTATTGAAACCAAATTAATTAATATAGGTAAATTCATAATTTTATTCTGCAAATTAAATTATCGATAGTCGATGTTATTTATATTCTTTTGATTTTTCATGGCAACAATAAACCGGCAGCCATGTTAGATATTAGCTGTCAAACGTGTCGTACTCCCTTATCCATTGGAATAATGGCTATATTTCTATGGTACTTACCGCGTCACTAACGCCGCTCGTCAGGGTTGCTAGATTCCAACCCATGCCATCCTCTTTGGTCCACACAACATTTGAATTTTATTATTTCAAATAGCCCTAAAAATTATGAAACTAAATAATAATACTTGCGTTTAATATTTAGATTAAATACAAATATGACTAAAATTGAAACTATTTTAAAATAATCTAAATTATTTTCCTAAGCAATGCCATAGACATTCATTTATTTTTCTAGCAACACATCCGACGCTACGTAATAATCGATGCGTAAAGCGAAGTTGTTTTTATTCCTTTGAAGCGCGATAATGACAAGCTGAACGCTGGAATCATTTGCAAATGGTTACATTTGAATTCATTTACATGAAACTCGACGAATCGTTTCCGATATCACGGAATTTCGTTTCTTGCTTTGATCACTACGCTAACATGACAGTGACGTTCCATTTCACACGTCTTATTTTTTCTAAACATATCTATAAATCCATTTAGTATATCAATAAGTAAAGGATTTTAGTAAAATCGTCAGTGATAGGTAGGAAATATTAAAAAAAATGTTTTAAGTAAAGTCAAATTATACTGTAATCTATTTTCTACCTTGAATGAATCCAAACAATAATTAAGCTTTTAGTAATAGAATCGGAAAGTTTCATTTATCTAAGGCTCAATTTACATTGCCGCGGAATGGAATGGAAGCGAATTTTCGCAACGTAATTGTACATAGCATAATGAACTTTATGTCAATTGTGTAACATACAAACTAAAAACGAGCCAAAAAAGGGTCGCGCGTCTTCCGGGGAAACCGCGCGCATTCTCGAGAATTCCCCTAGTTACTTTTCTTTTTTGGCTCGTATTTAGTTTGTATGTTACACAATTGACATAAAGTTCATTATGCTATGTACAATTACGCTGCGAAATTATCTCTCTTAGAGATAAATCACTCCCTTTGTGTTTCGCATATTTTTGTATAAGTTTGTATTATATTGTGTGTGTACAATAAGGAGTTAATAAAGAAAATTCGCTTCCATTGCATTCCGCGGCAATGTAAATTGAGCCTAACACTTTACTTTAAGAAAGGAGGAGTGACAGTTTTAAGGCCTATTTCAGTTTTTAATGGTGAACTCTATAATCGATGAACACATATTTGACATTGTTTCACCATTAAAAATGAATATAAGATTTCGTAGACCTACGATGTACGAGTAACAATAATGGACGGATAATGTAATTAATGAAACATATACAACAACAAAACAAACAAATGAAGCCATTAGTGGTGGTTCTAGTTCAACAATAGAGATTGAATCTTTGTTCATTATACGAGATTAATAATAAATACCTATACCAAAATCTAACTAGTCTTAGCTGATATAAACATAAATCTCAGCTTGCTTGTCGTATGGTTAGTGACCAACCTATTTGTCAGAGTTGTTCAGGCCGCCCGTAGACCTCTGACATGGCTTAACGACTGCTGTCGAACGACAACAACCGGGACCGACTGCTTAACGTGCTTTCCGAGGCACGGAGGCGCTCAGATGAAATATGCCACTAGCGGTCACCCATTCAGGTACCGACCGCGCCAACGTCGCTTAACCTGCACGATCACTTTCGGCCCGTGCTCGCAACTAAGCTACGAGCTCCTCAAAAATCTCAGCAAAAAGGATATTTAGGTACCAAAAACATTTGAACCCAATCAAACGTAACCGGTCAAAGTTGAACAAACTGTAGAAAACTTTCGAAATTACGACGAAAATGCAAACAACGGAAGTCCCCTAAGGATTTTTAATATCTACTGCCAATCTCCGGCGCGATTACCCGCCAATAGAATTATTCTTTCTCCGACGAAATAAAAAAGAAACTCCCTTCATTTCCATGGAAAGTGATCTGGCTCGATCGCGTTTATTGAATTCAAATCACATCGGCGAGGTACAAAAACTTGGCGATCAAGTGTTCCCTGGGTGACGTTTATGGCAGATCTAGTTGGGAAATGGCTCTTTAATGTACTATTGTACAGTTATTGAGGACATTATAGATTCTTTGAGAACTGATTAAGATCTAAGGAAGATTTTACAATTTAGATCAATCGACTTGATAGCATAGATTAGGGATCACGATAAATATGAAAAATAACAGGGAATTTGTTCAAAATGCTTTTGGTTTGATTAAATAGTTTAGATTAACAAATTACTTTATAATTATCAGAATCATTGAGGAGCTCGTAGCCTAGTTGCGAGCACGGTCTGAAAGTGATCGTGCAGGTTAAGCGACGTTGGCGCGGTCGGTACCTGGATGACCGCTAGTGGCATATTTCATCTGAGCTTCTCCGTGCCTCGGAGAACACGTTAAGCAGTCGGTCTCGGTTGTTGTCGTTCGACAGCAGTCGTTAAGCCATGTCAGATGCCTACGGGCGGCCTGAATAACTCTGACAAATAGGTTGGCCACTAACCATACGAAAAGCAAGCAAGCGTCAATTTTCTATGAGTTTAAGAAATTAACTTTTTTATCCAATTTTCTAACTCTTTAAACTTTCTCTGCAGTCTTAGCGACCTGAAGCAGATCCCACTGGTCCCTATCTCGAGCCACCTCACTACAATTATTGGCAGAGTGAAGGTCATGCAGATTACTCTCCATCAACATCTAGAGCAACCTACTGGACGACTTCCACGCGACAGCTCTTCATCACGAAAGATGAGAAAACAATCCCGAATTATTAAGTTACTCGTACTCATATTGTACTGAGTAATAAGCGTTGTATGCTGACAAGAAATAAACAATTTACATATAATAACTAGTGATCGGATTAGGTAGTGCAATTTAGGGTTAACGACCACAAACGTTATATTAGTATAGGTACGCCCGCGGGATTGCGGGATTTCGGAAATGTTCTGTACCTATATAAAATACTTTTTCTCCTAATGGGAACTCCAAAAGGAAATTATCACATCATCCCTTTTGCGAGAGAGAGAGACAAAGATATACGACTATTAGGACTATATTCGGGATTTATTGTCTCTTTCTCACATTCACACTTTCTCAAAACGCTCTTATCAGTCGTCGCCTATGTTATGCCGAAACAATACATTTTCTAAGATTGTTTGGCAAGTGTGAAGTAAACAACAAAATGGCGGTAAATTTAGCCTCGTAAAAATATCATAAGAATGTTTAATAATATTTTTGAACGATTTTACTGTCCAATGTGGTTACATTGGACAGTAAAATCGTAATATTACATGGACAAGCCCAACAAGTAACGATATCCCGGGATTACAAATTCGCTAATACCTGGTTAGGTATTAGCGAATTTGTAATCCCGGGATATCGTTACTTGTTGGGCATGTCCATGTAATATTTCGACAAGGAATCCCGCAAAATTGCACTACCAAATCCGATCACTGATAATAACTAAACAAATACATAAAACCACAAAAGATTTTGTAGTAGTAGATCCTAATGTAAAGGATCGCCTGGGGTGGTACCACCCTCTTATCTATTTCTGCCGTGAAGCAGAAATGCTCGCATTTCTGTGTTTCGGTTTGAAGGGTAAGAGAGCCAGCGTAATTTCCAGCACATGAGGTAATCCATCTTAGTCCTCAAGGTTAGCAGCGCATCAAAAACCCTCTAATATTAATAAAGTGAGGTGGGGTGTCTATGGGCGACGGTGACCACTTAAGATCAGGTGGCCCGTTTGCTCGTCAGCACTCCTTAAATAATTCTCCCGGAGTTAATAAGTTCTACATACTCCAGCGATGTTTTCCTGCTCAATGTTACTCGTACCGAATGGTTGGTACACATATTTACGCAAACAAAGCTATCCGGCTGTAATTAAACGTCAAACTGTGTAGGGAAGAACTAAAACAATTACAATTTGTCTGGAAACAAGTAGTAGGTGTTAGCGGTACGAAGTACGCATATGGACGTTGATGTAAAAGGGTGGAAAGGTTGATTACATCAGTATCTCAGTAGAAAATGTTGGTCTCAGGAAGAAAGATGTAGGTAATGATTGATCGTATTGTTGTACAGTGTTTTACAAATGTTAAACTTTAAGAAAATTCTAATTTGGAAGAAATGGAAAGTGATATCTATTAAAATATTGATGATTCTCATTAACTGTGATCGGAGTAGGTAGAGCTCTTTCGGGTCAATGTCCTCAAAGGTTATATTAATATGGATATGATTTCTGGATCCCGTTTTAAATTATCGAGCAAATGTTGTAAATTACTTTTATAAACCTCGCCCTTACACGGCGGATTACGATTTTTTAAAAATTGTGAACTTACGAAGAAGTTAAAACACTACCATAGGTACACTAGCGCCATGAAACTTAAAAAAATATATTTCGCCATCAATCTTAAATGTGTATCAAAACAAATATAACGTTAAAAATCTAAATAATATATTTATTCAATCCCGGAAATCCCGAGATTATTGGGCATACTTATCCATATTATGACCGTATGTGGCAAGTACCAAAAACAGCTCTACCTACTCCGATAACTGCTGATTAGGAAGTAGGTACATAAGTCCTACGTGTTTTCTTTGGAATTTTGTTAATAGCACGGCAAAAGTTCCAATGAATCGACACCCAGTTTATTTTGCTCTTTATGCGATCAGTATAGAAACGGTTTTAAACAACTGAAAAAAAGCGTAATTGTAGTACCACTAAATTTCATCATTACTAGTTACCTAAATGATAATTATTGATTTTGTAATTAAGGTCAAGAGTTAGGATATGATAGAATTATTAAATTTGAATGTTTATATGGATTACAAACGTATTAGTAAAGCCCCAATCATTATACTCTTAGCTTGCTGTTAGAATAAGTTCAAAAGAAATGTTACAACAAAAGGTTTAACAAAATTCTTCTCTTCTCCAAAGCAAAGGCTACAAATTCTTAATCGCTAATCTGTCAATGTAGAACAAATCCCTAACAGCTAATTCTCAACTGACTGCTAAAGCTAGTCTCACTGAAACAATTACCGAGGGGACATTCTCGTAACAAGTTAGAGCTTTGATTAAACTGAGACCGCAGCTCGCACCTCGTCAGTAGTTTGTAACTGACAGCTTAAAATGGCTATTTCGCTTAAAATATTAGTTAAAGCATAAAGGCAGGGAAAATGGGAGAGTCAAAGGAGCGGAGTTACGAGGTAAATCAGAATTCACTTTGTGTTAAACATAAAATAAAGTGGGTACTCCCATTAGATCATAACAATATTACTATAAGAATACCGTCAAAAACTAAAAATGTTAGTAGTAACCAGCCAGTCACTCGCTTAAAAAAACTTCGCTAAACGAAACGTAACCCTTAACCTTACATAATAGATAGATAGATAGAAACACTTTATTGTACACAAATACAGGAAAAGTAAAAACTTCAGGAATAGTAGCACGATATGTACAAAGGCGGCCTAATCGCTTACAGCGATCTCTTCAAGGCAACCTCTGAAGGTAATTGGACATTAAAGAGATTAGCGACAGTGTAGTCTGAAGATATGTAAAAAAATACGAAAAATCTACAATCTAGCATGGATGAAAGAAACATTTGTCTCCTTCCCCAAGGGGCGGGGCGGGCGTTCGTACCTTCATGCAGTCTAGCCTAAGTCTAGCATATGAATGAGCAAGAGAGTTTCATTTAGTTTTTAGATTTAAGCCCCCAGAATTGACGACACTTCTTGACTTAATTCAAAATCACCAAATTTATTTCTCCATTGCTCAATTTACCGGTACGCTACACAATTTAGCAGCAAATTTCGACAGGCTACGATAAATCTCGAACAGGGCCAGGGCGGTGCGTGAAGACTCAAGGTCTCTTAATTAAAGGTCCTGACCCTTCGAGCCTATATAGCAGCTTTTAATCTTGATAGTGGCACTAATAAACCCGCATAGTTTGACGCTGGAAAGTGGATATGGTTCAATTTTAGAGAAAAGGAGCGAATAAATTCTACGGATCTCGGGGAAATAGGTTCGGGTTTTATAAAAGATATAGTGAAATATATAGTTTTGTTTTTAAAACCAAATAGAGACACTTAAAGAGCTAGCAAAAGAGAGTAAGGTCACTTACCTACTATAAAAGAAGACAACGCTAAGTCGTGTGTATCACAATGAAGAAGATCGAGTGTGCTCTAGAATTTAGATGTATAGATGAATGTAGAAGCAGATGATAGATAGATAGAGATAAACATTCACAATAACATTTTCCCAGAAAATATGCATATTTTATTGGTAAAATGTATGTAACTCTATGTAACAAGTATATCGCCTCTCTACGAGTAAAAAGCGCATATTGCTGCAAAACTAGCCGGCGAGTAAGTGAATTTTCTGTAATTTCAGCACTGCCACATTTTCCATTAAATACGATTTCTCCGTCCTTATGATTCATTGGCATTATCATTACATTATCTGTAGCCAACGAGCGTAATCGTTTCCCAACGTTTTATAAATTCAATCCAAGAAAACTTCACAATCAAAGATTGCACAGTCAATAGCGTATCAATACCTATTATACTTAGTTCCCTTTAGAAGCAGCCAGCGTCTCTTGGTGAAACTCGTTTCGAAAGTTTTCCTTGAATCCCACTGTTGGCAATTTTACACATTTCACAGAGGCTCAATACGGTCCAATAAAAGCGAAAAAGAGTGCAGCACGATATACGTAGTGTGGTATCAGTGACAGCGGATACAGCCTATAAGATAAATTTAAAATTGTATAATAGTATTTTTTTTCAGGAATGTATGATGTCGTTATATTTTGACGAAAAGCGTCTTCAATCCAATCGCAACCGCAATCATTTTCTGAAAATGTAGTATAGTAGGCCTGTTAGTTACTGTAACTGTAACTGAACAACTTGATTGGAAATTCGATACAAAATCGTTCGTGTTCAGGTAGAGATATGTTTCTCTTTATTTAAATGAAGAAAATATAGATTAATTAAGACTAATTACTGGCATAAGCCTCGGGGCTTGTGCGCCAGTAACAGATTAGACTACGTACATACGGGTACCTTTACTGAGCGCCTGAACAGTCCCATCTTTAGGTACTGGCTTAGAATATTTAATACTCTAAGGGTACTGGATATCATTGCAGCGCGACCAGAATGACAAGTAACAACATTTGTTTTTACAGTTTTTTTAGTCTAAGTATAATAGTTTATGTCATTAATTCATTTGTTATTTATTTTGTTATTGTATTATATTTTTGTATGGGTGTTTACCTGAAGTAAATAATTTATTATTATATAATTATCCTCTTATTTTGCCAACTAGGTATACAAAATAATATGTACTTCTGTGTGGAACTTTTACTCGTGAACTTTAGAAATGTGTCATAAGTATGTGTTTTTAGAATAGAATAGAATATAATAGAAAATCATTTATTAATACACCATTTTTGGCTTAAAATACTACTTTTAATGTTATTTATGGTTTAAAGTAGTAAATATATGATCTATTAAAAAGGGCGAAGTCGAGGGCGAGTGTCGTTAGATGTATAGATACCTATACCTCTACAGACGCTGGTTTTCAACTTGACCCTTTCCAACTTATAACTATAAAGAGCAACAATTTCGTTCTTTCTGTTTGTCTGTCGTATTATGTTAGATATTTTCTTACATTATTTATATACAATTATTTTCTGAAACTCGACTAGTATCAATAATCTGGGATTTAACCTACTAAAACTACTTTTTATGTTAATGTGAGTTTTAGAACTTGAATCCTGTCCATGATTGCTTCTGTAGTCATAGATCCTGTCTTATATCAAGAAAGTGATACCACAATAATAAAATATAGTATCTATAAGTATCCTTAATTTTTTAATATAATGGCGTATGATACTCGTAAGTCACTTTGCAATGCAGGTTTAAGTATCCCGCTCTCTATATTTAGTAAGACCACAACTTTACTAAAGGTGGAAAACGGGAGGTGGAACCATACTGTTGGAACGTTGTGGAACTTTGTACTAAAGGTGACATATGCACCTTAATAGTACAGTGGAAATTTTATAGTAGACGAATTTTCAGATTGGACTTTAGTGTGACTGAAGCTTGTTATAAAATCAATATTATTATTTATCAATTTAAGGGTGGACGTGTCCATTAATTAATGGCATAAATCTTTAAAAAAATTGTCCCCTGTTAAAGCTTTATGTGTAGGTAGACCTGGCGATTTCCTTTGAAGAGGACTTGAAAAGGAATAGACTTGTTATAATTTCAATTAAAGTAGATACCTCTCTAAAAACCTTAATATAACTACAATCTAGCATATAATACAGACTGATGAGTAGTTTAATTCTAACTTAAATATACTAATAAGTAGTGTAATTCTAATTTAAATATACGAATAAGTAATTTAATTCTAACTTAAAAATACTAATAAGTAGTTTAATTCTAACTTGAATATACTAATAAGTAGTTTGATTCTAACTTAAATATACTAATAAGTAGTTTAATTCTAACTTAAAAATACTAATAAGTAGTTTAATTCTAACTTAAATATACTAATAAGTAGTTTAATTCTAACTTAAAAATACTAATAAGTAGTTTAATTCTAACTTAAATTAAAACCGAAATACTTAATCTAAGAAAATGTCCACTAAGTGGATTCTTAGTCATTGATTGTTAAGGCGAAGCACTTTGTTCGTGTGTCTTGAAAATACCTGCAACCATTTCGTGTATCTTGCTTTCAGCTTTCCTTGGCTAAATTGCAAGAATTCCAGTCGATGTCCCTCGATATTTCTAAATGCACCAGAGTGCAACTGCATCGAACGCCTAGTGCCCCATTACGGTGAAAACCTTTGTTTCAATAACATACGAGTACTTATTTCTTTTCTCGTAGGTACGAGTATTTGGATAAGGAGAATATTGCTTTTCAATTTCTTTTTAGTTTTCTACATTTGGTATTTCATTGTTCTTACGTGTTTCTTTCTGGTTTGATGTTGGGGTTTTTGATGTACATTTATAATTACTACTCTAAATGACTGAATGTGATTTGACTATTTGCAGAGTCTGTCTACCTCCCTTTACCTATTTCTGCATTGCTGTGTATCGGTTTGATGGGTAAAAGAAACAAAAAGGTAAAAGAAGAAAGAAAAAGGTAAAAGAACCAGCGTCATTACGCATACATGAGGCATTCCCTTTAAATTCTTTGAGTAAACTGTCATCTTGTTTGGCCGCTAGAGTTCGTGAATATTTTTTTTCGATAATTATCTAATAATTGTTTAATTGTACATACGAAGTTTTTATTTTGTTGTATTCATATTATTGTTGTATTATTTATTATTTTAATGAAATTACATAGGGTATGCAATGCTTATTTTCATATATGCTGTGAACGCCACTGGGCGGGCTACATACATAATACATAGTTAACATTAAACAGGAAATTAAATTAAAATGATTTGAAAACCATAATGAAGTAGAAACACAATTTAAAAATTACACTCGCCGCTATACAACCGTAAAACAAAAGAAGGCGAACAAAATGTATCACCGAGTTTTTTAAACAGAAAATCTGGTCGAATAATTCCATCCACGAATAAAGGGATAAAAAGGACTACTGTTTCGTTCTGGCTGTAGTGCTGAAACAACTTAAGTGAAACATAAACAGACAAAAGCCTTAAATTTATTACAGGCATTAATTTCTTCTCCGAGTGCAGACAGAATGTAATTATTTTGTTTAAGCATTTCTGTGCGGGTCCTGTAAGAATATCCTTGTGTTTTACTTAACGTTAAAGTATGTACAATGGAACGTAACTGTCTGTATGTATGTTGCTTTATCGCTTTGGTAAATTCAGGAAGGGAGGCTGTAATGGCCATTATCAAAATTCATTGTAAAAGGAAATTCCTGTCTGCCTGTAATGTTCACGGCCTAATAGTTTTCTTTTTTTTTGCTGAATGAGAGAGCACACAGCACCGTTAATATCAGAATTGTGGTTAAAACCACATGAAAAGATAAATGGGGTTGGTGTACGAAATATACGATATATTTCGTAATTAAGGAATATAAAAATAAGAGAACCCACGCTCCTAATTGAAAAGAGATATACGAGTATAATAGCGGAGTTATATGTCTAATGTCCCAGCATAAAAGATGATTACTAACATATTATCCTAAGTATTTATTTTTCATCTAGGGATACGCACTAAGAAAGGTACCAAGATAGATTACCACAAATGTGTTCCATGTATACAATCCTACTGCTTAGAGCTTAGGAAATAGTGGAATGAAATAGGCTCCCGAGTATTATGTAAGCAGAGTCATCCATCAGACGAAAAAGATCCCACCGCCCATACAAATGAGTGCGACAGCGAATTCCAATCAACTCGGTCACTTTTGGAAAAGGAATGAATGAACGAACAAATCGGGGACCGCATTCGAAACCCTTTGAAATATTGATGACGGATCTACCCAAGGGAACGATTATTCGAACGGGATCGAATCTCGGTGTATCGAGAACATTCGCCACTGACGATATCCGGACTGACAATTTTAGAAGTTTTTTATTGCTGTTCCCAAAGTGGCGGCTGTATTGACAAAGATTATTTTGCTTTTGAGTAGATAACTTTTGCTGTTATAACCAACGTTTAAAGTTCAATCTTGAATACCGTAGGCATTTTAAATCGTGAATCGATTTTGGTTCATGTATACGATTTTTTGAGTATGTAAACGAGTATTTCTTCCCGCTTTATGAGCCGTGACAGATTGGAATTGATAAGTGGGAAGCGAACTCGTATTTTAACAGCTGCTACTTTTTCAAATATTCACTCGTCTTTTCAATTTTGTATGTCTTAATTATGTTACTGTGGTACATTTAAAAAAATTTAAAACCTTGATATCTAATTTTGTTACATTGAATTTGAAATCTTTGATAATAAGGAATACAAGTTCTTACCAGCCTCATGAAATTTCAGAAAATTTGGAACTGAGAAATTTTGAACTTTACAAAACTTCTCCTGACGTCTCTACCAATCAATGTTGTTCAGAAACTTTAGTTTCTCTTCTTTTTTTTTAGTTCCGCAAACACTTCCAGACACTTTAAGTTTCAGACTCAGCTCTAATTGCCGGTGCTCTAGATCCGGTTTCTCAAATTATTTATGACGGGTTTCGCTGACACTGAACTGCATTTGCAACTTTACTGATTTTAGATTTTGCAACTCTGTGAATATTTTAATGTTCGTGTGCTCGTTGTCATAATGCAGATCAAATGTTTTAGTGTCTGTGTTTATTTTTAGTGTCTGTGTTTATTAGTGTTCAACCTTATGAACTAATTTTTACGTAATACCATTTTAAAATTCGTAATAATTAGACTATTTTTGTCTAAACAGTGAATTATGTCTGTATTAAAAATACCTGATTATTTATTTATCGTTCGGTCGTCAGCATCACACAATCACACTATTATTTTACAAAGGCAAAATATTCTTCAGCCATGCTATGGCTACGTCGTCCAGCAAGTGTAATCTGTCGATTCCTCCTGGTATGGCCCATATTTCGCAGTCCTCCGTTAGGTGGCTCATTGTTTGCACGGCCCCGCAGGAGCACGCGGGGTCAGCTCTAAAGCCCTATTTGTGCATGAGTTCACCACATCGTCCCTGTCCAACCCTCAGGCGGTTCAGTTTCGACCACAGTGATCTGGGCAGGTGAAAACCGTTCACTATGCTGTTTGGGTTCTGGATCAAGTGTCGATTAGGGACCGCCGAGATGTTCCATCTTTCCGTCCATTTCTCCTCGACAGTTTTACCCTCAGTAACAAGCCCATGCGCATAGCGGCCGAAAGGGTAGCGCGACTTTAGTCGGAGGTCAAAAGTAGTGCACGACAAGTAATACCTGATTGTTTCTATGTCAGGCCATTTTGTTAGATTGGCAAAATATAATTACAAATAGGTTGTTGAGTAGAAAAAAATCTAAATCAATATCGAAGAAGCTTTTGAGCCTGATAATTACTACAGTTTTGAAACTAACTTCGCGATAGCGTTCTAAGTTCTAGGAATATTCCAAAGATAGAAAAGACGATGATAACAAAATTCTACAATTATTTCTTTCTTTATTTTCTAACTTGAAGACATAAAATGATTTTAATTGGTAAGTCAAAGTTATATAAGCACAACTTAAACTTCGATCAATTACTTACAGAATGCAATGAACTATATAGAACTAGGTATCCAGAATTAACTAGAGAATAACTTGAAACTACAGCGTAATGAGAACTCCTGTAACTTCTACGTTAGTATTCATTTATTCCAAGAGAAACTGAGGTATTTGGAATCCCTTTGAAGAGCGATGCATTTCCACTAGTTTGTTCGAGGACTCAGGAACTATTGAGGTAATGGATATGTAAGTATTTTGAGTTTAAGTCTGCACTACTGAATAGAATAAAATTAGCATAGCCCGTGTCTCAGTATTCAGAAATAAATAGTAAGACTACACTGAATGAAAACTTGTTTGATTTAGAGCATATAAAGATTTTTTTTTAATTTGAACAAATTACTTGATAGATGAAGAAGAAATGAGGAGATAGAACAAAAGTTATCGACATAGCTCATAAGATTAGCAAGCTTAAGTGGCAGTGGGCCGGTCACATCTGTCACAGAACCGACACCCGCTGGGGTAGACGAGTTCTGGAGTGGAGACCGCGTTTGGGCAAACGTAGTGTGGGACGACACGTGGAGCTACGATCTGCGCAAGGTGGCTGGCAGCGACTGGATGAGAAGAGCCGAAGATCGGGCTCAATAACGCGCCCTGGGAGAGGCCTATGTCCAGCAGTGGACTAGAGTGAGCTGCTGATGACTTGATAGATATGACTAAGATTTTGGTTGAAGTTAACAAGCCGACTTTATATGCTCGTATTGAAACAAGTTCTTGTTTGAAGTAAACAAGCTTTTCTTTCAGTGTAGTCATCCTATTTATTTTTGAATGCTGAGACAGTAAAAAGATGAGAGAGAGAGAATAAATAGATATCAAAGATTTAAATTCATCCAATGTAGAGAGAGACGAGAGAAGGCGCCATAGTCCGATTTCTTTGGTAGATACTTACATAATAGAGGCTTTCATTTGTATTTTTTAATAAAAATTAATTTATTCACATAGGTACAGAGGAGGAAGAGGTATAGCAAGATATGAGAATACTCGCATGATGGTTTCATGAAATGCAAATGTAGGACCTATACCCACATAATACTTTGTTTTTTTTTAAAAACCTCATCACGGGTCTCATTTCGGAGCAAAATTAAAATGTCCGAACCCTGTCGGTACCCTCTTTCGAGCGTGAAATTTCTCATATTCGCAAAAGAGACGTGGTATAAATGCGCTTTGGGACTTTCACGATAAATTGCGTCCGCGCTGCCCGGGTAATTGGCAGGTGACCGGCACGATTATTCAATCCCGGCATTGATGAATTTACCGATCGGCGTATGCGTTTATGTCAGGTAGTGTCCTATACGGCTTATAGCTGTAGACAGTGTACAGTCGACAACACATACTCATATTCAAACCATTTATTGCTTTTCATGTGTTACAATTGATGACAATGAAACCCTGAGTAGGGCACCGCAATATAAAATAAGAGATTATAATAAATAGTAATAAATGCTAACGGGATAAATTAAATTAAATGTCATTATAAGTATACATCAGACTGTACTCTTCAGTACTTTATCGCTTTAAGTTATTTGATACATTCGTACGAATCTTAAGGAATCTAAGATTGCCTGGAAGAGATCGCTCTTAGCGATAAGGCCGCCTAAATCGTACTTCCTATTTCCTTTCCTATCTTTTGTTTGTTGTTTTCTATTTGCGCAATAAAGTGTATTTTACTTTACTTAACAGAACTTATTGCGATGGATTCCATAGAGTATAGCTTGATGCGTCTTCTAACTTCCACTGGACATTGACTTACACATCAGGGTTCAGGGTACATTATACCCCTTGGTCCTTTGTCGCTCTAACTCGTTTGTGACACATTCATACTAACGTAAATGATACATAACAAAAACTTATTGCGACAGAGTTCCACAGAGTATAGCTTCCAACTTCCACTGTACATTGGCTAACACATCAGGGTTCAGGGTACATTATACCCTTTGGTCCTTTGTCGTTCTAAATTGTTTGTGATACATTCATACTAATGTAAAGGAATCATAACAAAAACTTAATGCGGCAGAGTTCCACAGAGTATAGCTTCCAACTTCCACTGTACATTGGCTAACACATCAGGGTTCAGATACATTATACCCTTTGGTACTTTGTCGCTCTAACTATTTGTATTTCATACGAATGTAAAACTTATTGCGACAGGGTTCCACATAGATGTCTCCTCCACTCTCCACTGTACATGGCCCAACAAATCAGAGTTCAATACTATAGTTAGACACAGGATTCCCACCACGTGTTGGGGTTGTCTCGGGGTCGATAGATGCTACGAATCTGCTATGAATGAAATGAATAACTAATGAATCTGTGCTAACATAAAATAGAAAAAAAAATGCCACTATTCTAATCAGCGCCAGCGAATTAATCGTTTACAAACGTATATGTCTCGATAACTGTATGTTTTTAACACATAACTCGATAACTGTATGTTTTAATGGAGTGTGACCTGGTGAAATTTGAGAGGAAGAAATTTGGCCTCAAAAGACTCCAAAATTTAATTTAATTTATTGAAAAAATGGGAGGCTCAATATTATTTTGAGTCAGCCCTTATCTGATAATATGAAACACTTACTGTATTTGCTAAGTTAGCTCTCAAACTGAGGGCTGACTCTAATAATACTAGATCTTCCCTTCTCTTTCCTTAGTGATCCTAACGAGGTCACCTTGTCGTGTACCAAAGTCTATAAACTGAGATGTTTTTAAAAAAATGACAAGAGCAGAGGTATGATTTATAACTATATGTGAGAGATTCCAGTTTGTAATGCTTGCTTGCTTGCTTATCGTATGGTTAGTGGCCAACCTATTTGTCAGAGTTGTTCAGGCCGCCCGTAGGCCTCTGATATGGCTTAACGACTGCTGTCGAACGACAACAACCGGGACCGACTGCTTAACGTACTCTCCGAGGCACGGAGGAGCTCAGATGAAATATGCCACTAGCGGTCACCAATCCAGGTACCGACCGCGCCAACGTCGCTTAACCTGCACGATCACTTTCGGACCGTGCTTGCAACTAGCTACGAGCTCCTGTAATTACCAGCAGAGAGACAGCATTACCCTATCATGAAATTGATGAATTTGCCGGTTGGCGAAGGCGTTCATGTCACGTTATTGTTCTGGAACGCCTGGGAATTGCTGTGGTCTTGGTGGTTGCCAGATTATTAAAGATCTATCAGTCCCCGTCAGTTGCAGGAAACAGGTTTGCTATCGCTTTCTACGCAAAAGTTCTAGATAGATATGATACGTACCTAATAGCTGATATATAAATAATATATTCAATATCCGGATTAATAATAATCCGGATAAATAACTTTGGGTTAAATGCCTACGGAAATCGCATAGCACAATAAGGGTGCAATACAATGATGCGTTTCGCACCCTTATGCGGTTGCCGCGATTCTGTAGTGCATCGGGCATGTTCGCTGACGCACGGGTGCCCGATTTCTTTGCGGTTGTCAGGACTCGCATCGCTTCTTTTTGGAAGCGGTTGCGACAATCAGACAACAGCATACTGAAGGACCTACGCAGTCCCATATTCAAACATTGGTTGGCTGTCCACCGGGACGAGAACCGTAAATGAATAAGTTGTAGCCAAATATTATTAAAAAAAAAATTATTTTTGGTCTCATTTGTGTATTTGGTTTTAGTATTAATTATTTTTTTTGTATATTGTATTGTTCTTGTGTTATATGGGTTTTTTATGCCTGAATTAAAGATTTATTATTATTATTATTAATGCTTTACTTTTGATGCTAAATGGTCTTAATAAAAATGGTCAAAATAATGTGGAATGAAAACACAAATTTAATAATATTTTTACATGTATACTTCTACTAAGAACATTTGACATGTAAATTAATTTTATGAATAAATTATGATTATGATTAAATGGTATAACTCTCTGCAGAGTCAGTCTGTGGTTGTACCACCCTTTTTAGGAATCCGTACTCCGAAGGGGAAAACCGTTCGTCCTTTTGTCAGGTCTAGCATCTAAACGGAATAAGAAACAGTCTTTAAAATTTCACATAATATGTATAAAGATGTGTGACCGCTATAAAAACTTTTTTTTTCCTATACCTGGAGCATATACTCAAAAGTCATTTTTATTATTACAAGTAAGTACCTCTAGTTTCTATTTTATTGCGTAGGTACTACCTTACCTATAACCTCCATACAAATTATACTAACTACAAACAATACAATCTCTCAACTCTTGCGATAGACAGTGGATGGAGCTGGTATGGTTCTTCTGTTAGGCATTTCCAGGCATTACAATAGACCCACAAAAAATATACCACTTACCTTGACTGGATTTGAGCTGCGTCTCATGCAAAGGAGTCGCCAGGCCACGTGGTGTCCAACAGTGCACATCAGTTTTCTCACTAATCACAAAGTTTTGACTAGCCGATTTATTATACAAACATAGTTCACATATAATAACACATAAATCGAAGGAAATTATCCAGAAATATTGAGAAAAACCACCTAAACCGAATTTTTAATTGTCCGCCGTAGATTTCGTGTGGTCGAGGCAAGATGGCACCCGACCGAGAGTCTCCCTCCACTCGCACGCCCGTATGTCGCGAATATTGTAGTATACCAACTTATATGTACATTATAATGCCCGACCACCCATACAACTCATACAACCTCAATACAACTCACTAAATAGCAATCAATAATTTATTTCTTTTGTTATTCCGGTTGTATTTTGTTTTGATCACCATTGTGGATTCGAGTGTACTTATGAGCACAGTATGAAGGAAAATTTCAATTGAATTAATTTATGGATCAGTTAGGCAAATCAGTTAGGCCACGAGGAATACACCCTTTTTCACATAGGAAGGCATGGCTGAAGTATGTCACTTGTAAGTCATAAAATCGAATTAGTAATATGCCACAACATCTTTCGGTAAAATCGTTACCGAATAACGATCATATCTACACACTTCATAAAATCGATACAACAACAAACATGGCGTTTTATCTAGGTATTTATTAAGCATATTATTAACTTTCAAGCTGGGCTATGATAATTTGAGAAACCAAACCACAGCAAATATTATTTTTTATGAAAAAACCGTAAGTGTAATGGAATAATCTTTTAATACATTTACAAGGCCTTTTGTTACAATAGTTTGTAAAATGAGTTTTCGGGACATTCTGTATAAACGCAATAACGTATATTCAACAGAACAGAGAAACAACAAAAAATTTAACCGAGTAATACGAATAATATCAACGAACAATCGATACGAATTAAAAATTTAAATCAACAGCGTACCGATTATAAGTGACGTCACTAGCGCCATGACGTAATCATTGACTCTAGAAGGTAACTGCACCTTCACGTTATTATGTTTATAGCTGTTGCTACTAATTAAGTAATTTATTAATTAATTAGCAAAAACGTATTTGTTTTTAGTTTGTTGTATCGTTTATCTGAATTATCTGATAGTCTCTGATTTTAAAATTGTAATCTGTGACCACCTATCAGTTTTCGTGACGTAAATGTTGTAAGGTTACGTTCTATAGAAACTTCAAAAAAAAAACTGCTGTGGCACCTCTCGTCTGAGCACCTAGTGCCTCTGAGAGCACGTGGTCCCGGTAGGTGTCGTTCGACAGCAGTCATTGGCGCCCGTAGGGCTCTGATATGGCATCAGAGCCCTACGGGCGCCCTTAACAACTCTGACAATAGGTTGGCCACTAACCATACGATAAACAAACAAAACACTACAATATTTTATATTCACTAAACAGAGAAAACAGATGCTTTGTTATCTAAAAGCTTAATTTAGTTTTCCAATGTCGACCTCGCAACTGGGATATACGGGTGACAGATACAGATCGGGGATTAATTTTTGTCTAAATTACTTAGTGTTTAAATTTTCATCAACTGAAATCTAGGCAAACAGGTGTTGATGAAAAGATATGTCTGGATTCTAAATTGTAAATGCTGCTATAGAAATAATAACATCATTTCAAATTATATAATACAAATTATTTCCATTCTTGTACAGTAGTAACCCTTCGTATTTGGTCAAGTTAGAATCTTACTCATCTTGTGATATTTCTTACATATTTTTTGTCATATGTACCTATATGGTCTATTAATAAAGAATTTTCTATTTCTATTCTATTTCTATAATAGAAAATATATAAGATACGAAGTGGTCTGGACAGTTAACTCATCATCTTTTATTTTAGAAGGTAATTCTAACCAAAATACACAATAGGGATGTTGACTTTTTTTTTTTAAACTATTATAAATCTATAATAATACTAAAACTAGTGTTTTTGGTAGTGGTAGATCCTAAAGTGAAGGATCGCCTGGGGTGGTACCACCCTCTTATCTATTTCTGCCGTGAAGCAGATATGCTTGCTTCTCTATGTTTCGGATTGAAGGGTAAGAGAGCCAGCGTAATTTCCGGCACATGAGGCATTCCATCTTAGTCCTCAAGGTTAGCAGCGCATCAAAAACCCTCTAATATTAATAAAGTGAGGTGAGATGTCTATGGGCGATGGTGACCACTTACGATCAGGTGGCCCGTTTGCTGGTCTGCTCTCCTTATTTAATAAAAAAAAAAAAAAACTAAAACGGGGCAACGCAGCCAGTCTCTTGGGTACACTGCCGGATGTGGGGGACTTAACCCAATTTTTTTACTTTATTTTTTTCTTCTTCTTAGCTTAAGTTTAGTTTTATTTATTTATTTATTTAACTTTTCAAATTGTTTTTGTAGGGAACAGAAGATTTTCTGTGAATTCCGAAATTTAATTATTTCGATATCCTAGTAAAATAACTTATGTACCAAAAATAAACTTCCAGAAAATAATATTACTTTCAAAGAAACTTCACAATCCGCTTAAGATTTCAATCAAGAAGGAATAATTCTCTGAAACTATCGATTACATTGCTCTTTGGCGAGGAGTGAATGAAAAGTTCCATCTATTTGATTGAATATTATAATTCTAGGAGATTGGATGATTTCAAATTCTGATTAATATCTGAGAAGATCAGATATTGGATATAGGGATGGTGAGATCATTGCTCCAGGGAGGCCAATCTTTTGAATAGTGGATTTTAATATAGGTAATGGGTTGTTCATTAAAAAAGATCGACTATAATCTATGCAAGTTTCTGTTAATGTTGTTTTTACTTGGAATTTAATTTAATTTATTTATTAGGTAAACACAAGAGATTACAACCTTAGAAATTACAGAAAAATCAATATAAAGTTTTGAGCTAGGTCGTAACCCTTAACGTGTAAACACAGCATGGTTAGGAAGTAGAAAATTGATTGTTGTACAAAATTGAGTTGGGAAAAAATACTATTGAATGTAATGACTAAAAAACCTATATCTATTTGAAAAATTAAAATAATAAAGTAAAGACTATAAAGTAGGTGCGTGGATAGCTCACTTGAGAACATCCTCAACCCGTCTTTTAAAAACTAATGACCTAGGATCGAATAAGTCTAACGATGGCTTATTGTTGCTGTTGGATTTGGTTCTATTCTAAATAGTGTTAAAACATAAGGTGAAATTTCACCATGTGGATTTCATACAAAAGTGAAACATTATACATTCATGTCAAATTTCTGTAATATTATACTGTTTTTCTATTATTAATTTAATTTTAATATAAAAGGCCAATTATAGGTCGTCACTAATAGAAATTACTTACATTTAAAAAAAAAGCAAATTGGTGCCATTGTAAACACACACACACACACACACACACACACACACACACACACACACACACACACACACACACACACACACACACACACACACACACACACACACCAAAGACAGATTATGAAATAATAATTAAAAAATGACTCAGTATACATCTCACCGCCACACTACCGGTATTGAACAGGTCCAGATCTAGGACCTTACTTCATTTATAAAAATTATCACTCGCACGCCAGAGATACGAGTATGTGTTCTGTCTATAGTTGGTGGATGCAAGCGGAATATGTAGGGGAGGATTGACTCTCTATTAAGTCTATAATGCTGTGGTTCTGTCGCTATTGAAAAATAAATTGTAAGTAGATACTTTTTAATCCCACAGACTTCCTCAAAATTTCGTTTATTATAAGTCTAGACTAAAATAATCTAGCCAACGTAACCCCAGCATTACATTAAGGCGAGGTTCTCCGCACACTAGCGCCGCCAATCGAAAAATAATCATATATGTTTCATTATTAAGTTTTATTTAAAAGACTTACCCTAAAGCACTCCGAAAGGGGAAGTAGTATTTTTCAAAATGGCATTAATAACCCTAGTTGAATTCTTGAAGTTTCTGTACGCATTATTGCCAAAAGTGACCGTTTTGGCGTGGCGAAAATGCGTACAGTGACTTCAAGAATTCAACTAGGGTTATTACATTAATGCCAGCTTAAAAAATACTACTTATCCTTTCGGAGTGCTTTCGGGTAAGTTTTTTTTTAAATAAAACTTAATAATGGAACAAATATGTTTATTTTTTTCGATTGGCGGCGCTGGTGTGCGGAGAACCTCGCCTTTAGCGTTAAAACATCACTCGACCGCAGTTGGCCGCGAGACTTACGTGTAATCCTAAAAGGGTAATATTTTAACAGAAAATAGCTGCCTTCCCTCTTGGAGTGCACTCAAGTATTTACCGAGTCCATTAACCCCATTAACGCTCTAGCGTTTTGACCACAACGACAGTGTTGAGGTTAGGTTGATGAGAGGTCTAGAAAAAGGTTTGAAAGTGATGCGATTTGACCTTGGTAAATTAACCCCGAAGTCCTCAACAGTAATTTTCGTCAGCATTAATAGAGATGACTCATATTTATGTTATGTATGATACCTACTTTATAACAAAATTATTTTATTTTATTTTAATTCATTACTTTCTTTATAACATTTCATTGGTAGAAATGATTTCACTCTGCCAAATAATCGCATTTCAGAAAAGTTAACGAAACCCTGAAAATATTGAAAAAAATTTTACAAGTGACTAGGTATATTACAAGTGTGTCGAGGTAATTATTAATTAGTTAAAAACATGTAACCTTTCACGCAACGAGCCTTCCTTGTAATGGTTTTTGATACAAGTCACAAGTAATAACGTTATGTTGTTTATTATGTTATATAACATTATGTTTCAAGAAATAATGTTATGTTATTTATTGTATTTATGGTAAAATGTTATCCTGGTCACGACATCAATTGAAAAGGTTACGTCACCCTTATAAATGTTTAGAATATTATAGGTTTATTTATCACAGATTAATTCATAATCTATAAAAAAAACAGAATCATTAACATCGGAATCCCGCATTAAAAATTGAAATAATTCCTAAGAGTTATAAAAAATTTAAGATAATTTACAATTCACCGTCATTCAGAGGTATTCTCAGCTCGTAGCACTGTTGTAGCTAAACTCTGAAATATAATGAGTAAACTTGTTGTTAAGTTAGAAATTCATATAAAGATAAAATAGTGTGACTAAATAGTTTACTTTCTTGGCAATCTGACGCCAATATTAGCACACGACATAACAAAAATTGAAGGTACTATGAAATATGAATTCAATTTTCTTTAAATCCAAATCAATCTTCAATGTTTGACAATCCAAAGGGACTATGAAATATACGCACACATACACACACACTTGCACTCCAGCTGACATGCTTACATTATTATCTTATGTTAATTTAATATTGTATACGAATGTTTATTATCATTTATTTTATTTATTTATTTCTCCCTTTATTAATCAAAATTGTACCTACATAGAAGAGCCTAAATCCCGCGACAGGGTATCCTAGTGCGGGATTTAGAGCATCAACCACTTTTTGTATTAATTTAAGTTGCAAAAATAAATTTATTTATTAATTTATTATTTACACCTATTACATCTTCGTTCTGTTGGTATGTTTGACAATCCAAAGGGACTATGAAATGTAAACTTTTTTTATACCAAAGCACCTATTACATCTTCATTTTGTTTCAATGTATGACTATCCAAAGTCATGTCTTAAATTCGATAATTAAAGGCAGAATCCAATGTGAACTCTTTTCGTTTGCACCAGACTAGTGCGACCCAAGTTGTAGGAGCAGGCGTGAACGATCGTCACGTCTCAAGCACTACGTGAGCGGGAAACTCCAGTGAAATTATATTAAGATCGCGCCGCATAAGATGTATATTTTAGAATTATCCAATACGAAACCAGAAGGACGAAGTATACGAAAATATGCTCGTGGAAATGAACTTTCAAGAACACTACTAAAGAAAAACCAGTTTGCTAAAGAATTTCAGAGTCTATTCTTTTTTTTGTTTTCAAACTTTATAAAACTCGTTTTAAGTTTAACTGAAATGTAACCAAAGGTACAGTCAAAGTTAAAGTTAGTTACAGTAGTAGTTACTAATTATTAGTTATCATCACAGTTTATAAACAGTTTCTGTATTTTAACCACAACAACATTTACTACTTAGAATTCAAGTAGTGAAAATTCCATTTGCAAGCAAAAGGGACACGTTAAACAATCTAATTTTACACCACAACAGTTCTTAAACAAATTTACTCGAAACATTTCACGACACAAGGACTTTTCGTGTTCATATTCATATACTGTTGATTTACTTCATTCATTCTCATCGTTTAAATATGTATGAGAGCACGTCAAAACTTTTGTAAGAGAACCGAACTAAGCGAACTTAAGTATCACTCGAAAGTTGGTGAAATTTAAGTAGGTACAACTTTAAGCTCCGGCGCTATTAAGACTGAGACAATGTATAGTCAAATACAATATTCAGGAAAAGCTATTGTAGAGGAAAATGTCTCATTGTTCGTTCAACCATTGTTGGGTGTCGTTCGCTACTTGTTAATGGAGATAGTATTGTCTTAGGTTACTGAGTCAGCAACCGTCGCTGCAGTTCAGGTTTTAATTGTAAATGCATTTGAATAGCGAAGTGCTGTCGACACAAACCAATAATACGGTTAAATCTATACCATTTAATTACATTTCTTTATTTCGTTTTTTTGGTACTTACAGCACACTTAAACATGTCAGTAAACAGTACTTAAAATTTATAGTGTAGGTATACAAACTAATATCTGGCTCGTTAGCACAATGCACCAGAGTCAGTATAAAACTAATCCTATAAGTACCCATCTAATAATTAAAAATAATAATACTTAAACAGTAATAGCTGCTGTAAAGGGGCATTGTCAAATAATAAAAATTGTAGAAATAGTGAATAGCTGCTGTAAAGGGGCATTGTCAAATACATATTAAAACATAATTACTAATAATTACATGGTAATAGTAGATACCTATACTTTAGCTTTAGGAACAGAAGTAGAACATAAATTGGTTTAATCCACACTGTTTATTGACTTAAATTGCAGTTTTTTTTTGAGGAATATTGTTTTTTTCAGTCTCATTATTTTTAAGGCTATAAATATTAAGGCTATATATATAATTTGGTTGGAAATGAAACATGGTGTCCACACTTCCCCACCAGGAAGTGCAGTTAGTACCTACCTACTAGTAAAAGTTAGTGGAATATGCTGAATAAAAGATCTTTTTTTATATTTTTCAAAATTTTCTCTTGGTCACCCCAAATCGTTATTTAAATTTCAAGACAGCACATTCAAATGAGGTTTAATAAAGTATTGTTTTGTCGACCGTACGAGTGGTTGTATGGTCTCTGACGAAGGAGAGATCTCGAATCCGACACGGTCGGCATGTAAACTGCTTAATCATTCTTCTGGAGCTATTCTGTTATCATTCGAATTTCAATGATTATTTTTCGAATGATTTTGTGGATACTTTTGGCTCTAACAAAATTATTTGCCCTGAAATTCAGCTTAAGATTATAAATTGAAAGTCGTAAATTTCTTTTCTTACAAATCGTCAAGCAAGATTAAAAAAACATGTCACAGGGAAATAGCCGAATTCAGTGAAATAGCCGAATACTCTAGGGATTTGGGGTTTATTGGTCGTCAGTAGTGACGGATGGGGGATTAAAATTGTTTATCGTGTAATAATGAGTTACGAGATTGATTGGAGGGGAGGAGGAGGGGGGACTGTAAATATTGCGTGTACGTAAGTGCTGTCCTAAACCTTTTGAAAGAGTAGGTAGGAAAGAACCCCGGGAACCTGCCCTCCCTTCATACCCTCCAGCTTCCGCCAAAGATGCTCCTGACCCTCAGAGCAACAGTTCTCCCCAGTCTTGGCCAAATATCTAGGGTATTCGGCTATTTCCCTGCGACAGATAAATCAAAGGCTTATAATAAAAATCGACGTACCTATCTAATAAAAATACTTAGTATTTACAATTGCAAATCATGTGGCATTAAAGTGGAGAAATCAAACTCGCCTAGAAGATCTAATAAACATTAAAAGAAAATGAGTGCTACAAACAAATTCAAATGTAATAGTAGTAACGTATCATGCTTTAAAAGAAAGGAAAAAGTAATTTAAGCGTACTGCTGGTACATTCTACTTCGAATACCATAATAATGGACCCCTAGTATCGCCGGCACGCACCCCTTAAACGTTCCACGTCTGAAATTAAAGAGCGAAAGAGGTCGCGATGTGGCTTTGTGTATATTGTTACAGTATCCACTGAAAAAACTCCCAAACTCCAACATTGAAACTTGGGCCGCAAACTTATCTGAACGTGACAGGAATGCCCATTCACTGATGTTTTGGGTGAGTTGCCCTTTTACTGCTCAATCTCTAGAAGATGCTTGAAGTTTTTTTTATTATGAATGTCGGAACGAGGGTCTTTATGAGTTTTTTTTGGGTAAAGGGTAAATGGAAACAATAGGGCTCTGGGGAAAGCTGTTGTTTTAGGGCAGGTTTTAATGTTTTCCATTTATGCGGTGATTAAATTGAATTATACATATGATTGTTGTCAATTTTATTGTCTGTCTGAAAAACTCTGTGTGTATACAGAGTTTTTTAGACAAGGGGAAATTGTTTGATTATTACGAGTATCATGTTATCGGTATTATTAGGTCCATGTTATTTAGTAACATGTGCTTGTAGAAAGCACTAATTATGTTACAATAATCACCTTAATGTATTTATGCGTCAACTCAGAATATCTCTTGTTGCGTAATTGACAAGTCACAGATTTATCTTAAATTTAAGATGTAGCGACTTGGAGTGACTTGTTAATTCAGTAACAGAGGTAATAGTAAGAACTTAGAACTTGTCTCTACATTGAATCTCATTACTTTTTCCGAGATACACGAGACTTGGCCACTTTTTACATTAAATGTTATTGGGGGATTCTTGTAACCATTTGTTCTATTTTATTGAATAAATTGTAATTAAAATTGAAAATTGAAAGTTATAACCTGTGTGTGTAGTTCGCTATGAAAAAAAGTACCATTTAATTCCGGAATAGGCGAGATTTTTAGTTTCTGGTCAAGGTATAATTAATACACCTACGTGTTATTTGACAGCAGCCAATATATCAGTCAACCTCAACAATAACCATGATTGCTAATTATATCACATTAAAACCGAAACAAACATGATAGGGCAAATCCGCTTGCGGTCGGTATCAGGAAGATTAATCCAGTTCCGACTGGATTGTACAATGTACAAGCCCCGTACGCCATTGTAACAAATACATATTAATTCCGTTGCTGAATCCGCACATAATTGAAATGACAATATTGGTTAACGTGGAGCTAATTTTAACGGTCAGATTTGATGGCCAGATGGCGTTTAATGAAGCGACTGCTCTGATTTATGAGTTTCGAAATGATAGTATCAGATACTAGTTTAATTCAATGACAGGTAATTTTACGATATTGGATATTGGTAATTGAAATAATATTGAATGGGTTAACTCGCAGTCCTGCAATCTGAATTGGTTCTTAAGACGTTGCAAACAACAAATAATATTGAAATAATAATAACTGGTCATATGACGGCTATTTTAGGGCCCATTTATTCCGTAAGCGGCAAGTCACCATCTGCCAATTTTGTCATCACCTTGAGAGACAGTGACATGATCGTGTCAGGTGTCCGTATAGACCTGATTATCCAATCTACTTGACTATTTCGCGATCATTAGGAGCAGGGTCGCCATGTTCTGGCAGAGGGTATGTGACACACATAACGGACTTTTGAAAGTTGTCGGTCAGGATATCCATAGATTTCTATGGTTTGATTTATGGACTGATTCTATGGACACTGGCTGAAGATGCACCAGACTGCGAATAAAAAGTAGGAAATTCACTTTTATTATGTTTAATGTTAATGTATTTTATTTTATTGTATTGTGTTAAAACATTCCCTTTTTTACTTCTACTTTTAATTTAATTTTCTGTTTTCTGGTTATTTTCATTTCATTTCTTTTATTTTTTTTTATTTTTTTTATGTTTTATTCTAATTTTACTTATGGTTTATAAAACTTGTAGGCACCATGGGTGTATAACCTGACAATAAAGACATAATATTTTATTAATATCCCAAATAAAATAAAGAACTTATCCCTTAGTTCACTAATAGTTCATGCAACTAGCGGGGACTGTCTTTGAATGCATTCTAATGGACGTGTTCAGAGATAGGCCCCACACAAGCCCCACGCAAGCCCCACGCAGAGATAGAACCATGTCCCCACGCAAGCCTTTCAAAGGACCGGACCCCTTGGGGCCCGTGAATCCTGAAAAGAGTAAAACATAATAAATATTTTACAAAAATAAAAAAAATCAAGTCATTAAAATTAATATAATACTTACATATTGAATTGCAATGAAACTGAAATAAAACGAACTTAATTCAATGTACTTCTAATTTTAGTCTCATTTTATATTTTTGTTTACAAAGTTATACTTAGTAGGTAATATAAAAAGTTATTTAATAAAAAGTAGAACTGAAATTATAATGGAATAACTTAAAGCTTAATGGCATTAAGCTATGTACAGCTAAGCTTCTATTGCGCTTTTCACGTAACGGCTCCTGTAACACGGAATGGGCGGGTGTAGTCAGCCAATGCAAGCTTGTACGTAACCTACACAGGCCCGCCACAAGCGGGCGTGCAAGGCGTGCACCGCGCACGGGCGGCACGTGCAGAGGGGCGGCGAATTAGCGATCTTGTCATGGTAAAATCAAACTATTTTGCATTCATCAGTAGAGTATTATGAATGTCTTAACATTAATTGCATGCATTCTCTTCTTCGCAAATTATTTTTCAGTTATCCCGTAACAATGCCTTTGGCACTTAATCGTTAAGGCCTGCTTACGCGAAAATTTAACCCCGGGTTATGCCTTCATACAAAAATGACATCGGGGTAGAGTTAACCCGTTAACATTTCAGGCAAGACGGCCTAAGATGCATGTCTTCTGTAGGTTCGAACCACATTCGAAGGGAACTTGTAGTTTCAAAACGTGCCACTCCTTCGTGCACACTTAGTACGCTCCCGTCCTAGCCCTTTAAAAAAATTAAAAATTAAATTAATCTTTATTTCAGATACAAGTATCCATATTGTTGTTAGTAGACTTAAGATTTATGTGTTAGTAAATTACCTAATTAACTATGTATATGTATATGTTATGTATATTTTTATTTTTAAGGCCTAACTAATCCCATTATCTATGTAGGGCCCAAGTAAAATTTCGAGATCACTTCGCTCGCTCTGCTGCTTGTAGTCTGCTAACCTAACCCATCATCCGCGTAAGATCTGTGCTAAAATATCGAGCTCGCTTCACGTTTCTGCCCTAGCCCTCTAACCAAAGTAATATAATCCATGTCAGATCTGAGCAAAATTTCGAGCTCGCTTCTCTCGCTCCCGAGGCCCGCCATAGCCCTAAACCAAACCCATAACCCATCTCAAATCCGAACAAAATTTCGAGTTTGCTTCGCTCGTTCTCATCCTAGCCTTCTGACCTAACCATCGTCCGCGTCGGATCCGAGCTGAAACTAGCTCGCTCCCTCCATAGTCCACTAATCTAACCCATCCCATTTACAACAATATCATCATAAATACAGTTCGCCAACTGGATGCAAGGTGCGCACCGGAGTTTTCTGTCAAATTTTCATTTTAATGTTCATCTTGCTCCAAAAGAGAATAGGGGGGCGGCATGTGGCTAGCGGCGGGCCTGAACCTACGTTAGTTAGCTGTACGTTTGGAATATACCATGATAGGTTGTACTGAGTGTATAGTTGTTGAAGGTACACGGTAGAGATAGTCTGATATAGAGACTGAAAGGAAAATGACAATGAATGATCGTGAAGTTACACGTAAAAGCATACATAAAATTAAAAGATGTAATCTGAATATAAATAAGCAAATAATAACATTCAGAAACGTAAATATAAGCCTTCATGAATATTAACAACGGAGGCAATATTGAGGTTTGTGAAAAATTAATAAAAACGTTATTGTTATTTTTCTGAAAAAAGGTTAAAACCTAAACACATATTCATTAATTTAGCCTACCCGCATCAGGCGCGTATTTTTTAAAATGTATGTAGAAATATTTGTATCTAGCAAAGAAATTGGTTTTTAATGAGTTAATATAGACTATAGGTACCGAATGATTTGCGGGTAAATGTCAATATGGTCTTTTAAATCGCTCTTCAAAACCGGTATCTAAAACAGACAAAAGTTCAGCAACAAATAGACGAGCCTTTACTGGCGGACTTCCAAAAATCGCTTCATGCATTGGCCTGTAAACCGCGATGTTGAGCCGGTCATGTGTGAAGATATTCTTGATGCTCTCATCGCAGCTGATTTATCAAGGGTTATGGAGTGCCAATTAAGAAATCATCGAGATAAATTAAAAAATCCAATTAAAACAATATACCATGCGTCCTAGAGCCGCCGGGCCTGTATCGCTCAGATGGCAAGCGGCCGGACGGACTTATCCTGATCCCATGGCAGAGAGGCCGATGCCTTTTGTGGGACGCAACTTGCGTGTGTACCTATGCGAGTTCGCATATTCGAGGGACCACGCAAGCAGCCGGATCGGCAGCCGAGACGGCGGCCCGATCAAAGCACGACAAGTACGCCAACTTGGAGCCCACGTGTGATTTCGTGCCGGTCGCCGTCGAGACGTCGGGTACGTGGGGTTGCGAGGCAGGGGCGTTTGTTAGGGATCTGGGTCGGCGGTTAAGAGAGAGGGGCGGTGACTCCCGCTCTGGATCGTACCTCGTCCAAAGGATCTCACTGGCTATACAACGTGGTAATGCTGTCAGTGTAACGGGTACCTTTGGACGGGGGTCGATTCAGGATCGGGAATAATGACTGTACGTTTTTTTTAAATGTATTTACCTATTTATTTTATTATTTATATTATTTAAGTTGACCATTGTATTGTATTGTATTAATTAAAATTGTATTTTCAATGTAACAAAGGAAGCAAAACAATTATTAATATACAGGATATTGGAATTTATTTAATTAAAACAATTGTTTAAAATATTCTTTTTTAATATGGAATTATGTCAGATTGCACGATTAAACCGTAAAGAAATTGCAGATCATTTTACTATTGCACATTCAATGATATTTGATGTTATTCTCATAGAGTATTTATTTGTGCAAAGTTGTGTGTTAATAATCTTTGCATAAATCCTTTTAAAGTTCCGTGCAGTTTTGTATAATGTATATAATTAATATGCATCAAAATTATTTGTTCTTTTTTATTCAGTCGTGACTGCGGATTTAACAAGTCGTTAGTCAATTTAAAGAGTAACAAGATGAAATTTATAGCAAGCTAAGGTGGGGCAATTTCAACTCCCATCCGCAGTCGCTATAAATTAAAAAAGTTCGCCCGTCTGACCATATTGCAGATACACATTTATTTGTGCTTTATATATGATCATTGTTTAATTTCTTAAATAAGAGATAACGTTACGAGTTCTCCGTTCACAATTTGCTATACATGAACTACTTCTATCCCACGCGAACTTTCCCATAAGTGTTCCAAGGGGAGATTAATGCCGCCTGCACCGAAGTTCTATAACCAAGCTAGAGTTAATTAGCTCGTCTCAATAGTTCACGCTGCATAGCTGTACAAGTGCACACATAGTGCAAATTAAGCTTTAACTAAAGCTGACTAAACTACAGACGTTGCTTGTCATGTTGCCGGTTCACGCCAATTGAACGAATAGAAAGTTTGATCTTTTTAATTATTTCGTATGTGAGAACGAATATTGGTATGATAGACAATTCAAATATTAACGCCACATTTCATTACCTACTGAATTTACAATGCTCTGAGTTATTAATTATGAGAACACTTGACGCAGATGCAAAATTACCTGTGTCATGCGTCTAGCAAAAGGCGACACACAAATATATATTACAAAGACACCCATTAGGATAAAGAGCACAAGTAACCCCTTGCACAGAAGGTGCAGATGACTTTGCCATGAAGAAAAATAATCAGCGGATGTACTTACCAACTAAGCCTAATTGAACTCATATTAACGGAATTATTTATATTTATATTTTATATTTATATTATATTTATTATTACTTCCATAATCGTATTTGAGGTCTTACTGACGGTGGCCGAGAACCAGAAAAAGAGGTGTGCGTCATAGGACGTCTATCAGCCAAATGAACAAACGATATTAATATCATCGAATCGCATCAAAGACCTGGATCTGATTTTCACGGGGCCAGGAAGGGTAGCCAAGTCACGAAAGAGAGCAGGTTTATAGCCTGCAGTGAAATGACTTGGAACTTGAAATTGATGTTGAGCTGATCATATTGAAGTAAGACAAAGATAGACAGATTTCTAACAACACTTCTTTCCTTCAGAATCTTCAAATTGCTTAAATAAAACGTCCTTTTCACCTCTATCTAGGTTGAGTCACAAACGACAGCATCAAAACTTCCCAACACGAAACAATTTCGTCTCAGTATCGAGTCAAACACTTGAATAGCTTTGGGTCTCACGGGATGTTACCAAAATAACTACCTATCTTCTTTCATCAAAATTCCTTGCACTACGGGAGCTTTACATGAACCATGCCTTGACATTATACATGTACCTAAGTAATTACTTACTAATCACACCAATCAATTAGGTGTGATTAGTAAGTAATTACTTTATTCTTCGTTTGTACTAATCACACCAAACGAAGAAGAAAGCCTAATAAAGAATCATAGCTTGAATTTAACAATTTCAATTAACTTGAAAGAAAAATAGAACCACACTTTGTACAAGTAAAAGTTTCGTTAGGTATGTTAATCGTTTTAATGTTATTTACAGAATAATTATGTTGTATCATTTTTACTAAATTCACTCTCGTATTGCAAGTTTAATATACATATAAATCTGTGAACTTTTACAAGATCATTGTTTATATTAAACTGTGGGTATGAAATTGTACGGTCCCACAACGATTTTGTGCGTCAATCCTTTTGGGTATCAATCCAATTAATCGAATACTATTTGGTTTTCCGATAATTATTGCCTGTGTTATAACCAAGTAGATTCCCATATGCGTTTAGCGACGTTGTGTATGGAAGACCCTGTATTCCGGAATCTGCTGGATGCTCAAAGGACTCCGGGAAATGACAGGCTGGAGTGTTAATAGCTGATGCTTATCTGCATTTTCGTGAGGTGCTTGAAGAGACCTCTTTTGTTACCTGCTTAGTTTCAAAGGGTGAAACTTTGACGATATAGCAAAGGCTGAGAGAGGTGGCGTTTGACGTGTAAAGGATTAATGTGTCTAGAAATTTCTACGAACCGTTGTTTAATTAATTACACAACGTTCTAAGAACAGAAGATAGTCCTTAGACAAATTTCAAGACAAAACGAAAATATATACTAATATTTCTTATTGAACATTTGCTTGCGTTTAAGTACAAAAATCGTGAAAAAAAATATTTATTTTTCTAAATCTTGTCGAATGTAATAGAGGTCAGTAAGACAAAATATATGGGAAATCCACCAATCGGCACTGGGCCCGCAAAGTGAACAAATCGTGTCAACCAATAGTGGCAAGGCCTATGTTCCAACACATGGGACGTGAATGTACAGATGATCATGACAATCCAGTTCTGCTGTTATTTTGTGAACTATTTTAAATAGCAACATACTAATAGAAACGGAACTAAAGAAAATATGAAACATGTATGAGTTAAATAAAACAAAAATCCCCGACGATCTGTCATGTGGATGTAGCTCTTTTAATAAAACTGAAATAAAGTTGATTTATGCCTGTTTTGTCTGGTTGGAACAAGATGGCGTCGGTAATATCAGGATGAAACCGGTTAGAAGCGGCTCTGAACCGCAATTTTCTCTCTTTCTCGTAGTCTTGCAGTTTTAACTCGGCAGTTAGAGGATTCGCTTTATTAAAAAAGTGTCAGCTCGACTGTCTTGAATAATTTTTGCTTATTCCTTTTCTTAGGCGTTGAGCTGACCAATGAATTTCTGATTTTTGCGCTGTATGACGATCCAGTTTTAAATCTCAAAGGTTTATTCGCCACCTAGATGAGAATCAATAAAATTTTGTAAAAGTATAATCTCTGTACTTTTTAGCCTATACCAACCAAATCATTATGTAATTTAAAAGCCCCAGAAAGTTATTACAATGAAAGAAATAGGTTAAACGGACAGATCTCATTACCATTTCATTATGTTAACAATATGCACTCAAATTTCCATTATAAGGATCAACAAAAACTTTCAGATATTCTTCCCATTATAGATTTACAAAATTCTAAGATTTTCTTCTTCTTAGTCGTATCTCCTCTCATTGATGAGGGTCGGATTCTTTGGAAAAAAACCACATAGAACGATTTGAATGGTCAGGTTTCCTATTGCCGTTCCTATTTCACACACTGTTTATCTCTATACTGCACGTTTCCTCACTTAGTTTTCCTCACCGTTGGACCGGAGCAGACGGTCATTAATGTACTTGTACGTTGTTCGAAAAAACCGATAAACTCATTAGTATATGACACTGCATAGTTTCGAAACCGAACTAGCTACTATGCCACCGACTCTCTTAAGATAAAATCCCTGAAACAACAAGAAAACAATAAGAACAGTTTGTAAAAAGCTAAGAATAAGAGTTTGCGGTGACAAGATTTAACAAGTACATCATTAGTAAGGTGACAGTGCTAACATGGTTCCTGTAAGCGATCAAAAGAAAGAGGTCGCATCGACAATGGAGAACTTTTCAATATCGTGTCGCTACATATTTTAGTGGGCGACGGTAACTTGTCGAACTTACGAGTACGAGTATCTCGGGGTCGGGGTAGTGTTGGGACTTGGCGGAGTTGGAAATTAAATTATCGATAGAACTGGTGGATATTGAACGGAATATGTTA
The DNA here is from genome assembly GCA_947369225.1 of Hofmannophila pseudospretella. NCBI lineage: Eukaryota > Metazoa > Arthropoda > Insecta > Lepidoptera > Oecophoridae > Hofmannophila > Hofmannophila pseudospretella. The sequence goes on from OX376316.1 coordinate 13,220,987, forward strand.
GTAAAGTTACATAGATAAATCTCCTATAACATGAGACGATTAAATTGACAGTATATTTGTGTTGGATCACAGACGGATTTAGAATTGTGGTTGGAATTATTAGGATGATAATTAACGAAATTTGGAACTAGAATAGTAGCGCGATTACGGGTGAGGTATGATTAGAAGCAGAGGACGGATTAGGTTAGAATTAAAGCACAGTCCACTCCCCACTTGAAATCAACGCAATGTGATTAGATGTGGCGAGCCCAGAAAACAACTTATAAATTGCTTTATGCTTATGTACAGTGAAATATACATCAAGCTATACTCTGTGGAACCCTGTAGTTTTTGTAATGATTCCTTGATATTTGAATTAAGATAAAGCGACAAACTAATGGATATAACCTGATGTGTTGTCCACTTTATAGTTTATTAAATTTTTTAACTATACATACTTACGCAAAGATTTCAACTAAACCTTGAAACACATTTTCGTCGATAAAGCGAAAACTTATTCTAACACTAAACATCTGTTCTCCTTGAAGCGAACCAAACTTACGGAAGTTCGCCCAAATCTTGGAAAATAAACCTCACTTATCCAGCGTGTAGTCGCGAACGAGATTTATAGCACAATCTTTAGACCTTTTTCAATGTTTGGTACCTACTAGGCAGATATTGAGACATCTATTAGTTTTTCCTGCCTTTCCAACCTTTCTTCTGCTGGACTTATAAGGTTTTATTGTGAAATGAACTTCTTCAATTACGTAGGTAAAGATGTAGGTAGCTGTTTTTGAACTCTTTTTTTTGGCAATCTTTATTACATTCGATTTAAGGCTCATTAAGTCATTACTGTATTGTTCAACCTCTTAAATTCAACATTTTAAGTAAAAAGAAAAAATATATATTTATTCGAATTTCAACGCGGATTTTTCACGTACCTGCATAATAAGTAGTTTAGAGTTGTTTAGATTTTTATCCCTTTTTTAGTTGTCAATTAAACATACTTTTCTAGTTGAAATACTTACCTATAATTCCTATATACATTCTAATAATTAGAATAACTGATATTTTAATCAAATGAGCAAACTATCGACTATTGAACTATTGACTGATTTGAAATCAAGATAAATGTCGAGAACTTTACAAGGTGTTCCCGAGGATATGTATTAACTTCGCCAAACACTTCTGCAGCTTTTACATAATATATTTGACAATGGAAGTGATCCTCAAAAACGCTTCATTTTCGAGATACTTGCTATTTTATTTTACTAAATTTAATTTAGTTACACATGAGTAAGGGTCTTTATTTATCCCCGTAAGAAAACCTGAATCAAAACAATAACAAAGAATTTGGCTTTCGTTTGCACATGTCATTATTATCTTATGTCATGATTGTCAAGTTTAAATTAATCAATATGCGACGTTGCCAACTCGGAGCAAGGCATTTAGTTTATATTTTTTTTAGTAAAATTAAAAAATGTTACAATATGGAACTTCGATGTTCTGGGTACAGTGTCGAAGTTAATGCATAACCTAAATGAAGATAAAGGAACACCTCGTATAGGTGAGATTGAGGTCAAACACGGGTTTAGTCGTAAATCAAAATAAAATACTGTGATAAATAATAGTAAACGACTCTACTGAAGTTGGCTCTTTTATGTTATTTTGTTGGTTGACTTCAGTAGACTCGGTTTAAAATTTTTTTTCACGTTTAACATTTCTTGTAATTTCTAAAACTGACTAGATTTAGATGTTTTCATTTTTAATTTTGCCATACAATACCAGTCTTAACGCAATGCAATGCTTCATCAAAATCAGCCCGCTAATTACCAACAAATATCGAAACATACAAGGATTGGCAACTTGGACGACATTGACGGGGGCGCCAGTTTGTACGTAGCGAACTGTCATGAAGTGACGTTTTACTAGGTGACGGCATTAGTTCCGATTTTTGCCACGTGCCAAAACATCCTTGTCGGATCTTTTGCCACGTGCCAAAAGATCATTGTCGGATTGTACATTACGCGTCAATAATATGAGAACATCTCCTTTTGTGACCGCCTAGAAAAAGTTTTAATTTTAAAACATCCCACAGCGTCGAGTCGTATTGCATTTCTTCCCGTTATTGTCTTCTGAAAAGGAAAGAATGAATAAAACGCTTCCTAGAACAAAAAAAACGACTGGAATTGTTTTTCATTAGACATCCTTGTGAATTCAAACCACGATTGTAGAATTCCAAAACGGGAAACAATTTACAATCAGTATTCCTTTGGCGAATAAATTAAAAGTTGTCATAGGCGAATGAATTAGAGGTTCCGGTATAATTGAGATTGTTACTTGCAAGGTGGGTGTTAAATTGTGGTTGGCAAATGTAATTTAATTGATATCTGACTTGTATGGTCGTACGTTGTCAGGAACAAAAACAGAAGCGACAAACTGATCGGGCAAAAGTACCTTGGGAGGAACATATGTTCGATCGTTATATTTGAGAGTTGAAGCGTTTTGTTACCGTTCAACAGCGATTCAGTATAAACTAAACGTTTTATTAGAATGCACAAAAACGTTTTATCTTATCTTATCTTATGACAGGGGGCCGGGAACAATCCCAGCGGCACTTCGACTCTTGAGGATCTTTTGTGCCTACCCCATTTTACACACTGGTCCATCTCAGTGTGCAGGTTTTCTCACGATGTTTTCCTTCACCGTTAGAGCAGTCAGTTAATGTATGTAAGTCTTAGAAAAATACGAAAAACTCATTGGTACATGGCACTACAAGGTTTCCAACACGGACCTTCCGCATGGGAGTCCGGTGTCCTAGCCACTGTGTCACTGACGCTCTTGACAAAAACGTTACTGTTCGATCGATCGTTGACTCGATCGGAACTTAACTGAAATTCGATCGTTAGTCTTATTAGTTATTCTATCTCTTAGTTATTCTATTTAGTTACGTTGTATTTAGTGGGATGTCCTGGACCCCTTACAATCTTATCGACATTTTGAATAAAGCTTCCATTCCATTCCGATTCCATTGCACGCCTGGCCACCTCAATCAGCACCCTCAAGACGTCTCCCTCAACACGTTCTCCTCCCCCTCACCCTCCTTCCCCCCAGTCCATAATCCCCCATCTCCATGTGCTAGATATGTGTTAATTTTCTGCATTCGAGCGATTACCTGTGTACTTTACTTATTCTTTAATCCATGCAGATGTATGACTAAAGAGGCGTTTTTCTCTGTTTTTCATACATACATTTAAATTAAAATTACTTGTATCAGCGACCTCTGCCAACGGGTAGTGAAATAAAATAAAATAACAGTCAACTCGGCTGAAAAGCGCCATCTAATGAAAATAAGTCACACTCATATTTTTCGTAACACCATCGTAGAGGAGTAGGTATGCCATCTAAGTGATAACAATGAATTACGATAGATGGCGGTATATTGAAAAAAGTAGATAACTTTTAATTATGAAAGTGGAATGTTCATTTTGTGAACTCTAGGTTGCATTGAGTGCATGAATGAATAGTCTAAAAACTTAATAAAGTATTTATTTTGTTTTGAATGGAAATGTAGGTATTTATATAGCGGTAAATAAGACCTAACTTGAAGTTGATAAATCAAATTTCTTAGAACATATTGTAAATTGTATTTATTTCATCTGAAAGCAACATAACCCGTTGCAAGATAAGTCGTACATATACATAAATATTATTATTTGAATTAAGTGTGATTTCAACTCACTGACGTGTAATTATTACAGGTCAATGTTTCAACTTAATAACTTTCTTTTAAGTTGCAACGCTAGTTACAATTCTGTTCCTATATACATTATTTTACACATTCACTTCGTACCTACTTGTGGAATATTTTACTGGAATATTATACTATTATGTTAATCATTGTGTTGTATTGTCGCCAATTCAAAAATGTTACAATGAATTTCAACTCACTGACGTGTAATTATTACAGGTCAATGTTTCAACTTAATAACTTTCTTTTAAGTTGCAACGCTAGTTACAATTCTGTTCCTATATAAATTATTTTACACATTCACTTCGTACCTACTTGTGGAATATTTTACTGGAATATTATACTATTATGTTAATCATGGTGTTGTATTGTCGCCAATTCAAAAATGTTACAATTAATTTTATTAATATTTTTATTGAAGGTTTACGCAGACTTCAACTTGGAGAATTTTGGGGGTTTCTGAATTTTTCTTGTGGGGTTTTCTGAAGTTGCAGGTCTATGCCAATAAGCCACAATCGACCGTTGCCCTGAGAGCCAACATAACACAGGCCATCGCTCAGATTCAGCCGGATCTATGCAGCAGAGTCATTGAAAATTGGACCTCTCGGATTCGTGCCACCATTCGAAGCCGCGGCGGACATTTGAACGATGTTATATTCCATTCATAATGGCATAAAAGGGCCTTTCAAATAAAAAAAATATTTCGTTAATATCTCACACACATCTTGTTTTATTCAATTTTAACATCGACCCGTCCTTGTTGAAAGACCCTTTAAAAGAAGTATAATTAAATATAATAAGAATAGAAGTGTATAAAAATAATAATTACACTTCAGAACAAATACCTGATTATGATTACTTTTCAACTTTCAATATTGGCGACTTTACAAAAGCACGATTGTACTTGGTATTTCACCAAAATATTGTAATTATTGTTCACTATTTCTATAATACTGATAAATAACTAATTATTACCCCTATCCTCACTATCACATAAATAACAGAATACGTTTATACCTACTTTAAACATTATTATTATGGCGACGCTTTGCGCACACTAGCGCCGCCAAACGAAAAAAATCATATCAATGAATTAAAACATTTTTTTTTAAAGTGTCTGGTAATAACAAAACAAAAAAACAAAATAAGAAAGTGTCAAAAGTGACCACTTTAACAATTTCGCATTTTGTTTTTTAAACTATTTTTAAAAATTTCTTCTTCATTCATGGAACATTATTACCAGACACTTTTTTTTAAATGCCTTAATTAATTGATATATATTTTTTTCGATTGGCGCTAGTGTGCACAATGCCTCGTCTTAAAGAATTATCAAAAATATTACAAATTCATCTTTATAGGTAGGTATAGATCTGTCTATGACGTTCTAACATCGCAACAAAGACTCACTAAATTATCACTAGACGGGATTTTCAAGGGTGATGGTAACCACATCAGGTGGCCCGTTTCTTCGTCTGCTTTTCTTTAACATAAAACAACTTTCAAATCACAACTCCCTGTATAACCTAAATCCCTCATTGAGGAAACGGAAACACCTACCTAAGGTCAACATAGCGAAAATTAAAAAAAATATATCAGCTGGGTCTATGCTGAGGCTGTGTTATTATAGGCGCAGGTTCCTTAATATGAGGCAACTCCAGTCGTAGGTTGTTTTCAGCATCTCTCTCAGCCACTTCTTCTTCATCGATAATGGAGATATCCCTGATTGAAGGTCTGTTAGACCGTCTCCAACCTGGAAGAGACCAGAAAATATGGTGTAAGTGTTTGTTATAGATAGGTACTTACTTATACAAAAATCTGTAAATGACAAAATGTTGTATAGTAAGTACATCAGAATAATCAATTTGTCATTCAAAGATTTTTGTCGGAAAATGGGGGGTTGGTTCAAGTACCCTAGCCCGATGGTGTAATTTAGCACTTTAAGAAGTGTTTGGACTGTATCGTGAAAAGCTATCAAAAGTTCACCAGAAAAACAGTACCTATAGACGACGGCCAAAACCACCATCTTTTATTTTTTATCTTTTGTTGTGTCTCAGGATTCCCTACAACTTTAAAAACCCCATCTAACTGTTATAGTTTGTATGGGCTTTTAATCTTCCGCATTCTTGAAATTCACTTACTTTTCCTGGTCATGATTAGACCCGGTAGATGTCAGAAACGCACCGTATTTGAGCTCAATTTCGAACTATTTAGCTATTACCGTTCTAGTGATCCCATCTGACATCAAAGATACTCCAAGATCTTGGAAACCACTGGTCTAATTTTTATCAGACATGACTAAGAACACTTCCGACACAATTCTCTATTCAATAAAACCGGATCCAAATCGGATCATCCGTTGATGACAAACTTAGCTTTGTCGTGCAAAAAATGATTTTCTCATACTCGGTCTAAACCACGGTCGCAGTATGCACCTACAAAAGTAGTTTGTAAACGTAAAATTACGTTTTTTTGTGTAATATAATTACAAATTAAAAAAATCGGATTTTTTCCGTTAGTTGTGTTGTGCTTCGTGCCAAATTTCATGATTCTAGGTCAACGATAAGTACCCTATAGGTTTTGATGAGTGAGCCTGTGAGTATTAAAATAGGTTTAAAGATATTTATTCACATTACAGACATATTACCACTTACATGTGAAAAAGACTTAAAAAGATGTATGTTCACTTCTTACACTATTCACTAACACTACATATATAGTTAGTAGAACGCAACTAACACTTAGAAATTAGTTTATACCATAGAATTCCGCTTCAAATCAAATTGTGGTACAAAAGCTAGTAGTTCAGTTTTAAGAACTATGGCCCCTTGGTGATTTCATATTAATTTCAACTTAATATGAAATCACCAAGGCCGTCACCTCTACCCGTTCCTTAAAAAACGCGTCTTGACAGACGGACAACAAAGTGATCCTATAAGGGTTCCGTTTTTCCCTTTTGGGGTACATAACTCTAAAAATGACTCGCACTTGACTCTATGAAAATACTAAAAAAGTAATTTTGGTGCTCGAAGTGCGTGGACAAATCGTAACAGCATAAAATTACACCATCCACACCATAGATAAGAAATAAGACCGGCCAAACCACGTAATATTCCAAATACTTATAGTAAAATAAATATCCAAAAGAATACAACATAAAAAAGAACGGTTTTCGTATGTCAATCTGCTAAATATATAAAAACCTTAGTTGCAATTTAACGACTCGATTTTCATACAAATCATTTAACACAATTATCCCGTATTCGTGCAATATTTACTGACCTATTATTACTGTCAGGTCAACCGTGTTATACTGTCGCCAAATAAAAAAAATTGCAATATATTTCATTGAAAGGTTTATTTATACAATGGATGGTTTCCATACAAATATTCAAAGTTGAAAATTAATTGTAATAAAGGTTCTAAAGTGGCTTATTTTTTTATAGGCGACAACAAAACAACATGATAATTAACTATAACAATATACCAGTGAAACATATCAAAAGTTCAACAGGAATGTGCAAAAGAATTTGTACGAAAACTGTGTCGTAACGTTGCACCCACATAAATCTGACCAGTAACGCCCTCTCCCAACAAACTAGACTGAATTTATTTTAATGAAGAGTAATTTGAAACAATAGTTGACAATTTAGAAAAAGATAAATAGGCTACTTTAATTTCCAAACGATCACCCCCACACATACCTATTCCCATATAATAAAGCTATTTGTATGGCGTACCATGTCTTCATAATGGCATAGTCATACAAATAATTGTAACACACAAAATATCCCTTGATAATTTGTTAAATTAAAACAGAATATAGGCTAGGTTATTTTTGCACACTGGAGATAAAAACAATTTAGTTTTTGTGAAGCTTTTTCAACTTACTATTGAATCTTACGATAGATTTTTCAGATAGGGTGTCTGAAAAAGTCATTAAAATATTAACAATTTTATTAGAGCCAATTTAAAACTTTCTGATTGGAACTTTAATTTTGTTTGAATGTTAATTTCAGATGTTTATTGCTGAAAAATACATTTGTTCAACTTCAGTGTAACGATTTTTGACCAGAGAAGTTGTCTTAAATTGACTACTAAAATAATATTTCCAAGTTAAACAAACTACTGCCTAGTCCAACAAACTAAGAAATAAAAGAACCCAAAAAAATGAAAAAATATTACCTTCCAAAATTGGCGGTTTAGTCGTCCTGGACAAAAGCCTTGGTCCGGTAATAGTTATCACTATTGCCCCTATTGGAGCCGTGATCACAATTGACAGAATGCACATCGTGACTACAACTTGTGCATATTTGGTGAACTCCTCAAAATTTGGAGAGTTCGCAGCTGATTGATTAACTTGGTCGAGAGCCACCGGTGCTAATGCAGCCTGTAATGTTAGAGAAATAATAGTTAATAGAACATGGCAATAATAATACCTATGTTTGCAGTGTCAAGGTCAGCATTCATTCCACTGACCTGTAATATATATTCAAATAGAAATAGAAAAACCTTTATTAATAGACCATATATAAAAATATCTATAAAAAATATGTACAAAATATCACAAAATGAGTTGGTTTATAAATCGGCCATATTTCACATTCTGACAAGTGATTACATTAATATGATCTATTAAAAGGGCCAAGTTCAGCTGAGTGTCGCTAGATGTATGTATGTATGTACCTTTATATCTAGCGACGATGGTTTTCAACTTGACCCTTTCCAACTTATAGCTAAAGAGAGCAACAATGTCGTTCAGTCTGTTTGTCTGTCGTATTGGCTCATCTCCTTACACGTCACACACAATTATTATTATTCTATAGGTCAGTGGTTCATTCGCATCAGCTGTAACTTCTACGTTCGGTTACACGCCTGTAAAATACAGTTTTTTTTCTTGGCTTGCGTACCAAGTCTTTTGATCCAATTAGGAAAGTAAAAATAGAGATGTGAATGAATGTCTAATTTGTAATTTACCATGTACTATAGATTAAAATGTACTTAGAGTAAGTTTCTTTTGTAAAACAGAAAAATGAACGAGTCGAATGTTGTCAGCTTAAATTTTTCAAATCATGCTAATGCTTGCATGCTTTTTATTTTCTCAATTTCATGACCGCAGAAAAGTCAATGTCTTTTCCTTGTTAAAAAAGGAAGATGTCACGGTAGATCTAAGAGATTACATTGGCAACACCAGCCTCTTTGCCTTCCTATCATTATGTGAAGAGCACGTCTAATAATACATTTTTAGTTTAAAATCAAGTCGCCTAGCACTGTGTAATTTAATACCATTACGCTATGTGCGAACTATGATATGCACTTCACGAAGTGGCTAAAAATCTTAGACAGATAGTGTACAGGTATAGGATTCGATGATTACAGTTATATCTGCCTAACTGTTTTAGCAGTTCGTGAAATCCCTACGTACTTCGTGAAACGCGCCATTACGCTATGTGTCTAAAACAAATCCACGCCCAGTCTAAACTCTAGAACTTAAAGCTGTAATTCTGCACATCACTAATTTAGTGTACACACTGCTATTTGGCCAATGACCGTGTTAGAGTCTTGAGTGATTTTCAAGACTCTAACACGGTCATTGGCCAAATAGCAGTGTGTACACTAAATTAGTGATGTGCAGAATTACAGCTTTAAGTTCTAGAACGTTTTGGCGGCTGTTTAGAAAAGAAAACATTTTACCAATACCGAAATTATGGGAGAGTCGTAAGCATCAGGAATGCCTAGAGTCTTTCATTCCAAGTGCAATTGGAGGTTAGGTTGCCGGGTTCATACCATCTGTAGTAATTTCACTCCCATTTCTGGATGTTCTCGGTAATCTTATGCCTCTACTGTGAACTACCATCCACACACATAATACCATGTTAATACCACTGCACCATGCCATACATCACATCACCACCCCACACACTCAGTACCTCACATACACACTAATATCCTCATTCATACAAACAAACACATTCATACACCACAACACGCACAAACTGTTGCTTTCTTCGTCCGTGCAGTCACTGAGGGGCCAGCTGAAAATCAGCGCTGTGGCTTGCCTCAGCATTATGCTGAGCTGGTGTACCCTTTTTGGCACTGTACCACACCGGATGTTCTGTGCTGCATGTATTAAACTTTGTATACTTCTGTATTGTGTACTGTATTCTGGTGTTTACAGCGCTAAATAAACGTTTTCAATTTCAATTTCACTGTCTTCTATAACGTTCACTTAACACATACGATTTTTAGGTAAATAACACTAGTTTCACGATATAATGATCACTGTAAACCGTTTTTAAACAATAAAATAGGACTAACTCTCCATGACAGCATGAACGCTCAACATAGCCACACATGACTAATTGGAGGTACGAGAATATTGCGAACAAAGTATGAGCCAAGATATTTTACTATGTATACGATCGTGACAGTAGATATCATTTACCATACTAGCCATTCTTTGTAAACAAGAAACAATAATTGTAGGTAATTCTTAAGCTACGCTGCCATGGCCATATTTATCTAAGTCAACAATGATCAGTTCGATGACACGGTACAATAATTTGTTTTTGTGCACCAATGAAAGAGTGAAAAAAATGTCATGCATCAATTTTATGAGGATTATCCATAGAATTGGCAATGGCCTAATTGAGGCTAAAGAACCGTGACCGATCCGCTGAATGGAGTGACGTAGTGTTTACACGTTGATACCACTGTGTTTTTTTAATTTTTTTGTAGGATACACTTTACAAGAACAAAATTGAATATCTAAAATAAGTATAAAATAATTTAACAAAATTTTTGTCATTCAATAGCCTTTCTTTATTGTTGTTCTCTTCAAAATATGTCATTGCATGCACCATGTTATCATGTTTCATTGGTAACGCAAACTTTTTACTTATTTCAAAAACTTATAGAAGTAAAGCCCGTTTAGTTATGGTTTGTCATAACTTATGACAAACTTCCATTCGGATTTCTCATACAGTTCCCACCTAATTCAGGAATTGGGAACCGCCCTCTGACACACAGGAACACCTAGTTCAGGAGTCAGAGAAGTGAAATCATAGGCAATTATAATAAAACAAATAGTTACGTCTTATACTTTTACGTAAATAAATATACGATCAATCGACTCCAATAAAATGTAGCTGGTTACAATCCGATGAAAATTTTTGTAATGACCATGAAGTTATAGAGAGTTACGGCCAATTACATGAAACCTTTTTTAAATTTTGGCTATCCTGGATAACAAGGACTAAAAAACCCTGAAAGGAGACTGAGTATATGGAGCTAGGTTCAGGACGTTCAATTCAACTAACTAAGGTTTTAAGAATAATCCTACCTGTACAGTAGCTTTAGCCATCCAAGCCAAACCGACGAACACTTTCTCCTTCATATTCAGGTTACTCCTGACTGCGCACACGCTTGTAAGGATAGCGCGCAGTACCATGCATATTATTAGTATTCCACCTCCAATGAGCACCATGGGGAGAGTTAAGTCTTTAATCTGAAAGAAGAATATTGGAAGTATACAAGTAACTGTTAGTAAGTATTTGTTAGTAAGAGATTTATTTCCTACACAAGAACAAAAACGGATTTTATTGAGATAGATAGAAGTAGAGGCATTAAAAGAAATAAAACTACTTGTCAAACAGCCGGCCATGACACAGGGCCAGAGCAGCCTGATAAAAAGCAGTACCTACAGAGCAATGTCAATGACAAAACAGTTCACGTTGAAAAAAGTTTGAAAGTTACTGTAGCACTTGAACTACAGTAGATGTTTTTCAAGTAATTTTTTAACTTTTACAATATGGAAAATGTTGCTTCATTTTCATCAATAATAAACGCACCTGGACAATCATTATACAAAATTTAAGGGTCCGAATAAAATGCAGTACCTACCTATGGACTCTCTAGATAATGCTTCTTTAAATTTTTGAACTTACCACAACTTGCGCTCCAGTGACAGAAAAGAGCATGGGTTCAAAGAACATCCAGAAGATCTCGAAGGCTGTCACCGCAGGATTGTCTTCGAGCTCCCATCCTAAGTCTGTCCAGTTCTTACAGGCGACGAAGGCAAAAGTTATGACGGCAAGAGGTCCTGGAATATATTTGATTCAGCGATTAACAATCAACCTATCAAAACTACTAAAATTGTTATATTATATTAATAATATAATACTTTTATCAACATCACATCACAAGTTAATACATGTAATCATGAAACGGTAACTCGTATGAATATACGCAAAGCCCAAAAGGTTGGGATCACTAATTATTTTTCATGATGTCCTGTTTTTGAATATGTTCCATTATCTACGCTTCTGTCCTATAATGAACTGATAGAGATCCATTAACAATCCAGAGTAAGAACTCTAGTAGTGCCTAATAATCCAAGAATATTTAGTTTTTAACTTACCAGCACCACCCCATCCGATTTCTTCGAAGCCGAGCATTGACACAATTCCACCAAATAGTAGAAAAAGTATCCTCAGTGGTACCAAAAATGCATCGTTTCTCTCTGGTACGAATTTCACAATGTATCCTAATAATACGCCAACTCCTATTCCAACTATTACACTCAGAGGACCCTTAAAAAGATAAAAAAGTATATAATAACAGAAAACACAAGATGTAAATAAAAAACACGTAAATAAAATACTAAAAAAATAATACTTAAGTAGTGGAAATGATAAAGTAAACAAAGGTGACACGGGAGGAAAATAAATAGACTTGCTTGCAGGAGAAACATAGCAAACACAATCCAAAGTATTAAAATTATAATTACACACATATAAAACATGTAAATGAACGAAGTCTTTGCACAAATGTTGTACTATTGGTAGATAATTGAACAAGGTCAATATAAAAATAGTACCTGAATAATAGTCCATGTTAGCGATGAAGAGCTGAATATTATGGAGAAAACTATTCCAAACACAGCAACACTGGCAGCATCGTCAATACCAGATACGGCCAGAACGAGTGTAGGAATGCCTTTTGATACTCCGTAGCCTTTTTGACGTAGACGTAGTAAACATGATACAATAACAGCTGGTGATACTGCTGCTGTGACCGAACCTAACAGGAACGCTGAAATAAGTTAGATAGTGAAATACGTTAGTAAAATATAGAATATCTAGAGAGAGTCCCATAATAATTGAATCATAAATTAACTTACCCCAAACCCAAGGTAATCCAAGAAGAAAGTAGGCCAAGGCAGCAGAAATCACGAACTCAAAGGTCCAAGGCACCATAGATAGCTTGATAACCGTAAGGAAGTGTTTCTTCATTGCATGTGGATCCAAATCCATACCAGCTCGTATCAAAAGTATTGTCAGAGATATTTTTCTGAAATAGAGATAAAATAATACAATTTATTGTTTCCTTATTCAGTTGTTCCATTGTAGTTCTAAAATGGTTGAATTAATTTAATCTTACCTGATGTATGAAACGACGTGCATATAATCTTTGTCAAAGTGTACAAAGCCTACATTTTTCAGAATTACTCCCATTACTAACATTCCTATAAGGGCAGGTAATGTCGTGACTTTTAGGACAAGCCAACCTCCCAAATGCGCTGCTAGAGTCAAAATTACTAGAATATATAGCTGGCCTCCAGGAGCTGCAGCCGAACCCATGACCATCCATAGCATCAGCCATAATAGTACACCTGAAAGAAAAGAAATATCAGTTTGTTTTCTTTCCTTTTTCTGTAGAAGGTCTAAAAACCCACTGAGCTGTAGGTCTAAAAATAACATGTCACTTTCAGTTCCGCGAATATAAATCCAGTCTATGAGCTTGCTGACCATAACCAGATTGTCAAAAATACATATTATCATGTCCATCATAAATGAGATGGTAATGAAGGTATTTATATCGAAGTCAGATTAGTCATCGTCCTCGTCAATAACATTATTGGAATTGAGATGAAAGTAAATACCAGTTCGTTGACAAAAGATATCAGGAAAACCGCAGAATATTGACATCTAACCTAAGTATGAATAATTTGCTTACCAATTACGCAAATTGTCATCAATCGCGCAACTTTTCGAAATGATGGACAGAATGGATATGGGCAAACTTTCTGCCAGTTGGGTGGTTCCCATGAAGGTATTCCGGCATCTTCTTGATGGCATTTCTGACAGCAGGCATACCACCAGGATCTGTAAAAAGATAATGAACATCATTTCTTTTTATGGAAAAACTCAGTGCAACTCTTTATGCTAGCAAGAGATCCAATTACAATAGTTTTACCTTTCGACGTGTTCACTGTGACAGGATAACGCTTTCTTAGAATAGATGGTTGACGTTGTTGAATATTTCTTGAACTTGCCTTCGATATGTGGTGGTCGATCTAAGAACAAAGATGTTAAAGTAAAGTAAAATACACTTTATTGCAAAAATAGAACAATAAAGTGTACAACAAACAAAAGATAGAAAAGGAAATAGTGAGTAATGTTAATTTATTACTAAAAAGAGAAAAAAGTATCAAAGATGAAATTTGCATTTTGCATAGATTAAAAACAGGGATATGAGTGATTTGAGTAATTTGTCACATTCATCAGTTAAGTCAGTTATCCTTATACTAAAAGTATAATATCTCATACATTTGTCAAGTCTATTTTCCTTGAACAAAGTGGTCTGTTTTTCAAAGGTAAGGTTCGAAGAATCGGCTAAGTACCAACTGGTGGCTCTTGACTCAGTGGAGAAACGCGCTAAGCGCCTTATAGGTGACGAATCGCTGGTGGAAGCTAGACTGCAAAGTCTGGAACATCGGCGCAACTTTATGCAAAATTTCGGAGAGTGCGCATCGGAATTTCCATTCCGCCTTCGGACTACCAGGCGCGGGGAGGGGTTCCATCCTTATGTTGTTGATATCCCATCTGCTCGTACGAAGCGATTTGCTTCTTCGTTCATTATGCGAACGGCTAAGGAATGGAACAGCCTGCCGGCGTCTATATTTCCCGAAACCTACAACCTTGGGATCTTCAAGGCCAGAGTAAATAGGCATTTACTGGACCCGCATGCACCATCGTCGACCTCATCGTCGCTTACCATCAGGCGAGATCGAGGTCAAATGCGGGTTTAGAAGTAAATAAAAAATATATATTTGTTTTCAATACTTTTAACCTTGGAGTATTACAATTTGTATAACGACGTGCCTGAAGTAGGTGCTATAAGAAAAAGACATCACCCAAAAAAGGATTGAAACAAAAACTGCAGTAAGAAATAAGAGCAAACCGAATTCGTCAATATTGGAATAATTAGAAATAAAACAATACAGGAAGACATAAATAAATTGGAATGTGAATAAAATGGAAGAAAGATCATAATGTTTAGCTGTTGCTATATGCAACCCAACCCGTAAAACAAATAATGATTATTCTCAGAAATCGGTTTCCACTGCTGCATAAAGTATAGATATTTTGTATAGCAAAATCATTTTAGAACTTATAAGAAAGTTGAAATATTATGCACTTACCCCAAGATGTATCTATTTCTGAAACCAGTGAATTGTGAAGATTGCTTTTACGACGAGAAGGACCCTCGGCTTGATGACTTGGTACCCGACCATTCCTGCTGGAATAGTTAAAATAATAAATTAAAATGTAACCAAAATGGAATTAATAATTTGATAATGTTGAATTAATTTATAAAATGTTCAAGGGATTAAGGAAAAGTAAGATTTTTACATAGGGACATCATACTTTTTCTAGTAGTCAGATTCAAGATATACTTTTCATAATGTGCAACGTTAAGAATCGGTTTCTATACAAGTCATTTTACACATTCATGTCGTACTCGTGCAATATTTTACTTATGTAAATGTTATTACTATCAGGGCAAGTGTGCTATTATACTGTCGCCAATTTCTATAATTTTATTAAAAGATTTATTTATACACTACACTAGAAAGTTTTCGATTTTCATATAAACATTGAAAGTTGAAAATTAATCACAATCTAAGTATATTGGCGACAGTAAAACAGCATGATTGAACTAATATTAACAATATTCGAATAAAATATTCCACAAGTACGATATGAATGTGTAAAATGGCTTGTATGGAAAGGAGTCGTAAGTTGCACCTTAATGTTGAGGAGCTCGTAGCCTAGTTACGAGCACGGTCCGAAAGTGATCGTGCAGGTTAAGCGACGTTGGCGCGGTCGATACCTGGATGGGTGACCGCTAGTGGCATATTTCATCTGAGCTCCTCCGTGCCTCGGAAAGTACGTTAAGCAGAGTAGGTCCTGGTTGCTGTCGTTCGACAGCAGTCGTTAAGCCATGTCAGAGGCCTACGGGCTGCCTGAACAACTCTGACAAATAGGTTAGCCAGTAACCATACGATAAGCAAGCAACCTTAATGTTAAGGCTCTCTCAAGTGTAGTAACATATATTTCTAGAGCTATGGAGTGAACAGGGAGGAACAGTGTTGTGTCTAAAAGCGGACAACTTTATAGATATTTTATACTATTAGTGGTTTAACCACATTAATAATTAAGGTATTATTCTGTATATTCTATAGGATTAGGTATATTCTATAGTCGCTCTTTCACAGTCCAAGCTGTTATGCTGTGGAACTCCCTCCCGTCATCTATCAGGCAGGCCAAATCACTGCCAATGTTTAAAAATTTTCTTCGTCAACATTACGAATTGCAGTGTGGATACTTTGCCTAACCATTTGTTATCTAATGCAGTTTCATTTTAGCATATGATGTGTGTTGTTTATTTGTTTATTATATTTTTGATTATATATTAAGTATTATATTTCTGTATTTACGTAATATTATTACTGTTATTTATTTATTTGAGGGTAGTATCTATTTCATACGCCTTTTGCATCCGTATATTATGTATCATATGATTTTTTCATCACCTGAAGGTTGCCTGGAAGATATCGCTTAAAGCTACACATTGTATTGTACCTCTCTTTATGTTGTATGTTTTGTTTTTGTCCCGGGTGTGCAATAAAGTATATTTGTATTGTATAAGGTAAAATACAATAATAAATATTCCCTAGAGGAAGGAAATTACTCCTCCGTACATAACATTGTATATCAGTTTGTGTATTAAAGAAACTAATATACAATGTTATGTACATGTCACGTATGTGTAATAAAATAATGATCATGTGTTATAAATTGTTGTTACAATTTTGACATTGAGCTAGAGGCCGGATCAGCGAAGTCGGAACGATAAGTTCCCTTGAGACCGATAGACATTAAATTGACCATAAAAGGATTACGGAGCGGAACTGCTCGTAAGAATAGGAAGTAAAGATCACGTCTGACTGATTAAAATTATGATTAGTGCTTGGTTACTAATAAATACACAATGATGAAAATCTCAAATTTGATTCCTGTTCTATCATCCATCTTAGTTTGTTAATATTTATTTATATCTATATATGTATGTACGTTAATGTATATATTGTGTATATGTATTTAGAGCGTCGGTGGCGTCGTGCCTGGACGTCGGACTCCCATGTGGGAGGTCCGAGTTCGAAACCAGGCAACGCCATGTACCAATGAGTTTTTCGGTTTTTTCGCAAGGCTTACGTACATTTACAGACTGCTCTGACGGTAAAGGAAAACATCGTGAGAAAACCTGCACTGAGATAACTAGTGTGTGAAATGGGGAAAGCAATGGCAAACCACCACATTAAATCTGCAACGACCATCGTTCAATGTGATTAATTCCTTAGAATGATCACGACCCTCAGCAATGAGGAACACGACTTAGAAGAAGAAATATGTATGTATATTATGTACGGTATTTTTAAGAGATGTTTATTATTTATTTTATAGTTATTGCATAACTGTACTTATATGTGTAACATATATGCATATTATAATAGAATAATACTAATTACACTTTATATTGCGCAGTAACTTAGTGTACAAAAGAGCGTACATAAAAGATGATACATATTATGTTGGCGGTTTTATCACTAAGAACGATCTCTTCCATACTTTAGCTTCCAACTTTAAGCATACAAGTTGTATGATTGGCAGATTGACTCTATGAGTTCAAGGGTTAATGGAATGTATTAGTGATGGATGAAGAAGAAGCGGTTTCATTATTATTATATACGAATGTGACTGGTAGATTACTTGGATGGTAGAAAAAACAGCCTCCGTCCTCTAAAAATAGTCGTATAGGGACTTCGCGCGTTCGTTCCTTCATGGGTAATAACATAGTTTTCTGATTCTCTAATCTAGATCTAGTCACACGAAATCTTTAATACCTACTTATCTAAATCTAATAGTCTAGAAGCAGAAAAATGTATTTTTACGTGTTCATATTTTTAACGTTAGTAAGTAAGTAAAGTACTCAGGTACTTTAATATAAATATATTGTAATTACAAACCGGTAAAGACAAATACAGACATGTGGTTTAATTTCAACAGCTTGCGAATTAATCGTACTTGACAATTTACGAATTTCAAAAAACTTGCAAATTAAAAATGAATTGACTGAAAACTTACCAATTATTATTCCTATTCAGGGGATCAGTTTCATGATCTGAAGGGAGACTGTCGTAGTGATAACTTAGGCTTGTATGGCTTGTATGAGACATGTTTCATGACATTGTTTCCACTTTCCAAGTTTATTTTTCACCGATCGAATTCACTTACGAGAGACTTGCGCGCGAACATACCTAACCGCGCGACACCAATGTATTGAAGGCAAGTGAGCATATTGCAACTTGCAAGAGAAGGTTTTTAATGCTAGGTCTGTTCTGTTCACCGCCCACTTCACCTCGCCCCTAGCACGTGACTGCCTCAGAGCTTTCAGTTTCGCCGGCCGGCAGGTCAATGGCCGACAAGCAAAAAAAGCTTAACTGCAAAAGCTCTGTGTTTAAGCTTCTATGTGACAGAGAGCGTATCTGATAAACAACTGAATGGGATCGCGGCGGCGCCATTGGTTTTATGAAACTGCTTCGGATGAGCGATTTCGTTCGATTTTGCATACGTATGTAGGCGCCTTTAATTTGAGCTTGACTTCTGAAGTAGGTATTGTTCTATTAAATCCTTGTTTATGGAGCACCATTGTTTTCTCAATGACTTTACATTCCAAAAAGATTTTAGCAAGAGGACATGACAATAGCGTTTAGGTGTACCTCAGATCTGTTACACTTTTCTGTCGGCACAGCTGACAAAATTCACGCACTGAACTTCAGTCGCGATTCAATATTTCGATTTAGTTTGATTTTTTCGAAAAAATCATAAGATTGTCATATCCAGTTGTTTAAATCGATGCTTTAAACATAAAACAGAAATTTAAAATGTAAACTTTTCGGCCAATACCAACCAGCTGTTCAAATCTTAGTAAGGATGTATAGCATGAACAATTTACACAAGGTTCTGTGTTCATTACCAGCCTATTAATGTCCCCACTGTTGGGGCACAGGCCTCCCCTGTGAAAAACAGCGCTGCATATTTGATACCCGAGTATGTCAGCATTTGCTGACTTTCCCCCCTTTTGCCAAATATACATTACATATAATGCTTTGCACTATAATTTTAAATTTATATGATTTGGCAATAAATATATTTCTATTCTATTCTCCCCTTGCACAAGGGGGTATGGGCCATGATCCACAGAGTGGGCCCAGTGCTGATTGGTGGATTTCACACGCCTTTGGATTTTTTTATTTCCTCAGACATGCAGGTTTCCTCACGATGTTTTCCTTCACCATTAGATTAGTCGGTAAACGTACATAAGTCTGCGAAAAAATCCGGTAAACTCATTGGTACATGGCATGGTTTCCGCATGGGAGTCCTAGCCACTAGGCCACCGACGCTCAGGTTCAGTGTTGCTTCGAGGCAAATATTATTTACTGCAATTTGTTTTATTGATTGCTAGGAAAATTGCAGGATTGTTCAAGTTCAACATTAATATTACTTGTATGACTTTCAAATTAACTGGTTTAGTCTTAATGTAGACATCATTTTAATCTAACGAGGCGTTACGGGGTAAGGTAAGTATGTCAAGATCGAGGTGGCTTGTATGTGAACTCGATTCTTAAAACTATGTTTACTTTGTAAACTTTGTTTTTGTTTTTTTTTTGTTTTTTTTTTGTTCTACTGTTTTCTTAACAACTGTTTGTAGAGTTCTTCGTTTATTGCCAATATCTTCATTAGCATTTATTTGTCAGTTACTTTGCTTTGTAATTTATCTTTATTTACTTTACATGTTCCATGATTAACTATTGTTAAATTTTTATTTATACAGGATGCTACAAAATGGTGTTAGATCCATATTGTAGTCTTTAGTCTGGGTCAAACTTTTAAGTGAAAAACTTTTCCAGCTATTTAAAAGTTGAAATATTTTTTTGTTCCCGGCACAAAATTATCAGGAGAGCACAAAACCTTACCTTCTTCTTAGTCGTATTTCTTACCCATGACGGGGGTCGTGATCAAATATCATTCTATGGAAAAAACCTCATGAACGACTTTCTTGGCAGATTTTGTGAGGTGGTTTGCCCTTCCGCATTTCACACACTGTTTACCTCAGTGTGTAGCTTTCAAGGCTCATGATGTTTTCTTTCACCGTTAGAGCAGTCGGTCTTTGGGAAAAATGGAAAACTCTTAGGTGCATGGGAGTCCGACGACCTAGGCATTTACTGGACCCGCATGCTCCGATGCATCGTCGACCTCATCGTCGCTTACAATCAGGCAAGATCGAGGTCAAATGCCGGTTTATTAGTCAATAAAAAAAGACACTACTGCTAATATGCCACCAATGTTCAACGAGTACCTCACCTAATACTTACCTAGGTACTCATATTATTAGTACGACTTCAAAATTTTTAAAATTTCGAATTTGTTAGTTACCCTGTCCAAATAACGTAGAATAGATTAAAGTTATTATTACTTATTGCAAAAAATACAATCAGTATTTGCTTCGTTCCCTCTATCGAGAAAAAAAACTAGAACGACATATAACTTATTCGTGTCATTTTGGTGTAATTAGAGAGGGCAAAGTTTAACCGATTATCGCGATTGTGAATCAAAGTGTTTCATCCCATTCAGATCTATCAACACTGTTAGTACATCCTGTATAGTATTTGTCAACTTAATTAACATAACTGTATTGTTTGATAGTTACATGACGTGTCTGTATTATTTTAATTTAAACTCCACAAATAATTACACAGCTTTACATTATTATTCACTTTGTAAGAATAAGAAACGTTTCCTTGAATTTAGGGCTTTCATATAGGGCACAACAAAGACAAGAATTTTTAAGAGGCATTTAGTCACAATAAGTCAGTGTAATAAGTAAGTAAGTAAAGTAAGTAAAATACTCTTTTTGCACCAATAGAAAACAACAAACAAAAGATAGAAAAGGAAGTAGTAAGTCATAATATGCAGAAAAATAAGAAATGGTTCAGTTGTAAAGGAATAAACTGACAATAATGAATAAGTCATGACTCTACCTACTTACTCTATCAGTTAAGTTAATATTAGTATGTATCAAGAAAATAAATTAGTAACACCAAAAACATATAAGGTCTGTAAGATATCGCTCTCCGCGATAAGACACTGAGCGTGGCATAGAAATGGGCTATTCCACTGGAGTCCTTTTCACGTAGGAAGGCACGTTGAACTTTTATAAAAATCTAAATAAAATCAAAATGTTTTTTATTGTAAGTACCTTTAGTACATTTTTACAACGTCATTCTTTTTTACTCTTCCACCGCTTCGTAAGGTGCTATAGCTGAAAGGAAAGAAGCGGCGCAAGAAGCTTTCAGCAGAACATATTTTGTAATAAATATATCTTACAATAATTATGAATATAATCATATATGTACACAATGTGCAGAGCTGGAGCTGAATATAGGACCAAGCCTCTTTAGCATTTAAGTAGTCATCTATTTACATCTATTTTCATTTTTTATCATTACACACTCCCACACAACCTAACCCCCCCCCCCACCCATATTCACTCTTACCATTATCTTTACTAAATTCCTTTATGATTAAATTTTAATACCAGAAATAAAAACAAACCTGCAGTCCCACGCTTTAGACTTAGTAAAGTAAACACATCATTAAGGGTCACTGTGTACTATTTTATAATAAGATACCTGATACTGTAATAAATATGACAGCGAAAAAATTTAAGACCCATATAAGACGGACCTTATATAAAAAGGGTTATTATAAAATAAAATTAAAAATTAAAAAAAATTAAAAAGTGTATTTACTTATTACAGGGCACACAAAAAAAGGACCTCCGACTTACAAACTAGGTCGAAAACCTGTATCTTGTAAGTCGGGATTCCGTCGCACTTTCTGTGCAAGCAAATTACAAATTATATTCTTAATCTAAAAGGAATTTGGAAAATTTAATCATAAAGGAATTTAGTAAAGATAATGGTAAGAGTGAGTATGGGTGGGGGTGTGTGGGAGTGTGTGGGAGTGTGTAATGATGTAATGATGTGTGTGCATCTGTAGTGTAGGGTGAGTGGGTGGGTGAGTGTGGGAAGTTAAGTGTTAATAATCTGAAGAACGTAATGAGTTTCGTGTGTGAAATTTTATGTTATATGATTAGAGCCTCAGTTTTGTCGTAATCTAAAGAGAGTAGCCATTAAATTACTATTGTTATAATTGTTATGTTAAGAAAATTTCGTATGCTGTTATAGCCAAATATAGAGGACCATACATTTATGTTACAACTTGTACCTACTTACAACCTATATTTATGAATGAATAAATAATTTGAATTTGAAACAACCATCACCAAGTAGAACACGTCATTTTTATAGTGGTAGATCCTAATGTGAAGGATCGCCTGGGGTGGTAGCACCCCCTTTTTCATATCTTTACACTACACTGTCGCTAATCTCTTTTATGTCTAATTAACTTCAGAGGTTGCCTGGAAGAGATCGCTTTAAGCGACAAGGCCGCCTTTGTACTTACCGTGTTACTATCCTGTAGTTTTGTTTCTATCTATCTATCTCTTATCTATTTCTACCGTAAAGCAAATATGCTTGCGTCTCCGTGTTTCGGTTTGAAGGGTAAGAGAGACAGCGTAATTTCCGGCACATGAGGCAATCCATCTTAATCGTCAAAGTTAGCAGCGCATCAAAAACCCGACGGTGACCACTTACCGTCCGGTGGCCCGATTGCTCGCCTACTCTCCTTATTTAATAAAATAGAACAAGAAAAAGACCTACGTGATACTTTATGTAATTTTAAGTTGACAGTAGATACTTATATACTGTAACCAATTGATTAATGTGTCCATAAGTGTGTGTATAATCAATAAATATACTGAAATACTGAAACACACAGTCGCTCGTTAATATTAATTGACCTTAATGAATGGACATTTAAAAGACCAAAGCAATCACAAAGCGCTTACTGTTCTGTACACTAGTCGATAAGAAACATGTCTCAGACAACAAAATCAATTCTATCAGGCAATTTATTAAAGCTTACTGATAGCTTTGCTGATAAAAAGCACGTGACAGTGACTAAGTATACCTATTACAATACAACGGCACATATACAGGCTGAATACGATAAGTGATCTCACTCTATAATTCCTAAACTATACAAGATATTATAAAACTTTTTACTGATGTTGAAACTACGTCACTAGCTTAATTAATTGATATTAATTAATAACTATCTGAAAAAAAGGATATGTCCAAAATTTTGATTTTTCCCACTCTCTCTATTTAAACTTACATAAGTAGGTACAGGTAAGAGATATGTATTTGAAGATGTAACCTGACTCAGGGCTCAAATTATATGCACTCACTCACCCTTATTCAATGTCTGGCTATCTGACTCCCAACTAGCTTTCCCTGTGTGTGGGATATCAGGAATCCATCCATGTGTCTCATTCGATACATTTTAATTTACACTCAAACACTGCACTATTCACTATGGTATGACATTCATCGAGATATTTTATTTAGGTACTTATGAATATTTTATGCACTTGTTAATTACGAGATAAGTATTGTATCTTTATCAATAATTGTGATAGATAGTAATACACGTGTTTCCATTCTAATCCGCTACTTTAAAAGAGTAGTACAAAGTGAATTGGCTGTATGTATTTTGTACCTTTGTCTTAAACTTAATAAACAAAAACGAAATAAGAATGCCGCCAAAATTTCATTAATTTTTTTTATGTAATAAATAATAAAATCAATAAATAAATTTTAAACTTAAAAAATATCAGTTGAAGTAATTTTCCAAATCATTTCTCTTTAGTTCCATAATAAATGTATGGGAGTAGGAAAAATCAAAATTTTGACATATCCTGTTTTTCTCTTCAGATAGTTATTAATATCATTTTATTAAGCTAGTGACGTAGTTTCAACCTCAGTAATATTTTTTACAATATCTTGTATTACATAGTTTAAGAATTATAGATTGAGATCACTTATCGTTTCCAACCTGTATATGATATTTAACCGTAACTACAAACAATTACTACCATTAGACGATGACCTCCAGCAATTCGTGGTTTAATAGTTTTTATTACCAGAGAAGGGCTGAGCAATGATTAAATAGAGGTCCTTTATAATTGGTCACACACGTTGCCTTTCACAAAATAGTCACGTGATGTACTGTGATTGTAACATCGAGTATGCATGATTTAAAACAGTAACAAGAATAAGTGAAAGGTAATAAACAAATGTATTGAGGACATATTACTCATTACTCCTTCTGAGTTTGGATGGTTAACTGGTTTGGTAACCGTGTGCTACTAAATAAAAACCAACACTTTATAGATTGCGTCGGTGGCCTAGTGGCTAGAACGCCGGACTCCCTTAAGTTTTTCAGATTTTTTCGAAGACTTATGTAAATTTACCGACTGCTCTAACGGTGAAGGAAAACATCGTGAGGAAACCTGCATGTCGGAGGAAATAAAATAAAATCCAAAGGCGTGTGAAATCCATCAATCAGCACTGGGCCCGCTCGGTGGATCATGGGGAGTACTGTGCCCCAACAATGGGGACATTAATTGGCTGCTGATGCTGATAGATAAATTTTGGGTGTGACTCGTGGTCCTACCATTACTCGTAGTCCGACTAGCCTAAAAATGTAGGGTCGTGGTCCCACTGCATAGTGGGACTATCAGTAATAGTTGTAAATTACGGCTCGTGGTCCCACTCTATTTTGCAGTTGCAACTATTAAAGTACGAATTAATATTATAATACAGTCACAAATGCAAATAATCAACTAGAAAATTACAGTTGGTTATGTTTTATTAGCAACCAACTGACCAACTGTCGTATGCAGTTGCAACCAAGAGCAACTGCATACGACTTACTAATAATCCCACCTGACAGTGGGACCACGAGCCCATTATATCGAGATACTGTACCACTAGTGGGACAAATTAGTGGGATCACGAGTCCTATACAACATTTTGAAGGTGGTATGATTCTATGTTAGCAGCGATCCAAAACACTTCAATAACATGAAAGTGAAGTACATAACCTTACATTACATCTAGATTATCGTTGCTTGGTTTCCGCCTCCGACCTCGACCGGCTAAAGCAGAATATCAGCGCCGTGCTCTAGACTACTCTGGAGTATGGCATTATGCTGAGCTGAGGCCTGTTTGGTGCTGCAGCATACGCCGTGCATTTTTATTATTTAAGAATATAGTATAGTATATATGTATATGTATACACTTATATATTATTGTATAATATTTGCGTGTGTGCTGCAGACAGCAAATAAACGTTTTTCTATTCTATTCTATTCTATTCTAAGTGAGAGATCTATGGGCAACGGTGACCAATTACCATCAACTGCTCTCCTTATACAATAAAAAACAGATACAAAATAGTAACATTGATCATACCTTTCAGAATTTGCATTCTTCTCTTTATCCTGTTCATTGGCCATTATAGATACTTTTCTTTCAACATTAGACACTTTTCTTTCCTTTGAAACCTTCCTTTTTGCTGAATCCGTCGCATTCCATAGTATCGATGGTGGGTTCAATTCCTGATTTGTCGCGTTTGCCATTATGAGTTTATTATTCAAATTATACTCATGTGTTTTAGAACTTTGTTCAGAAGGATTTGAATTTTGATCTCCAGGCTTTAAATTTTGTGCATTTGATTTCAAATTATCTATGTTCATTCGTTGTGTATCATCCCATTCACCTTCTTCGAAATTTACGTCGCTGAAATCGAACGGGTATTCTTTTATCGATGACATTCCAGCCTTGCGTAGCTGAAATTTTAATACCGTAAATAAATAAAAATATACAGGGAACAGTTTAAAAAATACACACAATACTCTTGCAAGGCTGGCAATTCTGACTAAGAAACTTTGGAACATTTGGAAAATAAACGTTTTGATTCTCCATACGATTTTCAGGTCGTTCCTCGTGCTCCACCTGGATTCTTCACCAGTTCGCTATTTCTTTGAAAAGTTACTTGGTAAAAGTAATTTAGACAGGTGCGATACTGAGTCATTCTATTGTGTGTTACACCATTTATTGAAACTAAAACAAATAAGAAATCCTCTACTATATTTTTTTTTATTTAGACTTAAATGGTTTAACTTTCATCACTTGTCTATTTAAATTCTCACTTAGCACAATCCTTGAAACATCCCCTTCCCTCCATTTTGAACCAAAAATGTTTTGAAAGCTCTTATTATCTCAATACGAGTACACTTTATTTTGAGGCATGCAGATTTTCACAATATTTTCCTTACAGATGATTTATTCTCGTAATACGTACATGTTATATTTATGTGGTACCACGAGAAATCGAAAAAGCCTTCAAAAGAATCCAAAACTTTAATGACTCGTCAGGGATCGAATAAGAAACGGTATGTGTCTTATCCACAGCTACACTATCTATCGATCGAACTCCAGTGTCATTTTCCTTTGCAATTTTTTTTTATATTAAAGATTTTATTTTAATTTATTTTAGTTCTAACTTTTGGTATTTTGTACAGCTTTATTTAGGAAAAATTATGGTTAAGACCTTATGTTGCAAGTGATATTCAAAGTCCTTTATTGTTATTCAGTCTCTACGCGGCTGTTTTAAGACAGCATCTGAACAAACAGGCAGGGGAAATGAGAATATGACTGCCCGCTGAGAGTTCTTGCCAAATTCGACTGTATCTCATCTAGTGTTTTTCTAACTCTAGCCCAACTGTGGATAACGAAATCGAAATTTCAACGTGTCTCGTGACAAAACTGGAGGAGAGAATTTTGTTTTCAACCAAGCGAAACACAAATTCAATGGTTTTTGCTACAACGATTAAGTTAAGCTACTGTACCTTTTAGTATATTCAATAAAAAACAATTCTTTTAATACTTTAAATATTTTTTTGGTAACAAAAATGTCAAATATAACGTATAAACTTCGTACGAGATTGACGATGTCAATGGACTGTGTTTCTCTTTACTCATATGTCAGATGATGGAGATAGCAACAGAGAAGCGTATCCTTGTAAGCTTAGTAGCCTTTACTTTTATTTTTGTTGTGGAAATTCAAGTCCAAATAACCAATGCTACCTACATTCTGACTCTTTTCATAAATATGATTGATATTATCATTATCTTAATTTCTGAATCTCAGTGGAAAATAGTTATTAGTAACTTGTCACGAAACGTGCACACTGACGGTGCGACTGGTTCACAAATTGAAAGTCGCTCAGCGTGCAATGGAAAGAGCTATGCTCGGTGTATCTCTGCTGGATCGAATCCGAAATGATGAGATCCGGCATAGAACAAAAGTCATCGACATAGCTCATAAGATTAGCAAGCTGAAGTGGCAGTGGGCCGGTCACATCTGTCGCAGAACCGACAACCGCTGGGGTAGACGAGTTCTGGAGTGGAGACCGCGTTTGGGCAAACGTAGTGTGGGATGCTAGATGGAGCGACGATCTGCGCAAGGTGGCTGGCAGCGACTGGATGAGAAGAGCCGAAGATCGGGCTCAATGGCGCGCCCTGGGAGAGGCCTATGTCCAGCAGTGGACTAGAGTAGGCTGCTGATGATGATGATGATGAACTTGTCGCCCAGTGACAAGTTCATGTAGGCAATTGCTGCATTGTACATTCAGTGAAATAATTTATCAACTGAACGGAATAATGAAAGCGGGCAGTCTTTGTATTGTTTCCCCAATTTACTTATAAATAAGTATTAATATACAATGATCACATGACATGACACCTAATGATTAATTTTGTACACAAATAACGGCTTAGGTATGTATGTATATTTTTGACTGAAATGGTGGAAAATTATATTACTCCCACATGGTAAAGAGTGAAATTCAAGATAGGTAGAGTGTGTTGAGATAACTGTGCTACAGTCTGTCCTCTAGGTGCCGGCTAGCAGGGTTCTAGGACAGTGTGCAGATGAAGTAATAGAAGAACTTGGTAATAAATATTATATTTTAAGGAACAGAACACAAAAATAGTAAACGTGGAAAATAGGTAGTAGTAGGAGATAAAAACGTCCGTTCAAGACAAAATAAAGAGAGAAAGTGCAAATTACAAATAAAACAATGAAATTAATGGAATAATGAAATTTAGAAATGGAATGGGAATATGATTTGAATTAAGATGAAGAAATGAAGATGCCAACACGAAGTGAGATGAGATAAACGATAACGATGAGGTTGAAATTCATGGCAAGGAGGTTGATATGGACGATGAAGTCGACATCGTTACAACTGTAAGAAATTTTAGGAAGGGGTGGTTGATTACGAATGACCAAGTGGTGGGCGACTTACCCGTGGTACTATATACTACTTAGATAAATGTTGTTTAGTATTTAGAGAAAATTTTTAATTTCGTGACAATTCGGTTCGTTTATAATTGGATAATAGGTTATTTATTGATTAGCTAAGAAACTCTGGGAAACAGATGCGTAAACTTCTAAAGGGGCGAGGAAGGGTAGGAGAGCTCAAATCGACGCATGCGATGTGTTCCATGCTCTAATTCAAATACATATTTTCATTTATCGTTACCTACAGACCTAAAGAATCCAAAAGTTGCAGAACTGTTTCGTCGCCGTTATTTTAAGCTCTACGTTCATCGTATATATAGGTTTTGGTTTCCCGATCCTACTACACTAACGCACTTCGTACTGACTCAAGTGTCATTTTTACGACGATTATGGACTGGAAAATCTATCAAAAATCACCTTTTAGCATTGCCCATTTGAGTCGCGTATTTTTTTTGTTTCAAATATAAACGCGTGCGCACCGGGTGCTAACTGAATCGCGGGCGCTACCAATTATACTGAACACAGTTGTAAACACCGACTTCATTTATGATGTTCAGTGCCTGAACAATAGAAATTAACCCAGTGTTCCAGAGAACTGGTCTAATTGAATAAACGCTGTAATGGTTGTCTATAAATTAGATAATCGTAAACCTGCATTCGATGAAAAAATATTTATTTAATGCATTGATTATTATAGTTAATCCACATTAACTATAATAATCAATGCATTTGAAATATTTTTTCATCGAATGCAGGTTTACGATAACAGGTTTAGGTTAACTTGGGTAAAGCCTAAATAAGAATAAGTTTATTTAAGTTTATTAATAAACTAAAATAAGTTTATTAATGACAGATAAGAAGCCACCTACTTATGTGTCATTAATAAACTCAATTTATTCTTATTCTTATTTAGGCTTTACCCAAGTTCAACATAAGGCGAGAGCCAAGGACAGGCACAAAAAAAATGGTAATGCTGAAATCGGTTAGGTACTTATCTAAAGAGTTAGTAAAATACTCTCTAATTTTAACATGTTAATGAAGAATGAATGAATACACTTAATTTCACGAAAAAATTGTATGAAAACTTAGTACCTATGTTGAGAGCTTCGGTGGCACAGTGGCTAGGGCACCGAACTCCCATGCGGGAGGTCTGAGTTCGAAACCGTTCAGTGCCATGTACCAATGAGTTTTTCGTATTTTTCGAAGACTTACGTTTTACCGACTGCTCAAACGGTGAAGGAAAATATCGTGAGAAAACCTGCACACTGAGATGACCAGTGTGTAAAATGGGGTAGGCACAAAAGATCCTCAAGGGTCGAAGTGCCGCTGGGTTATTCCCGGCCCCGTATCTTAAGATAAGATAGTACCTATGAGTTACTGAAATAAATAAATATTTTGTTTATTTCGTAAACATTTAAACATTACAATTATTAACAATCAACTTTGGATCAACTTGAGGTGCAACGTTTATAATTCGGTTTCTATACAAGCCATTCTACACATTCATGTTGTATTCATGCAATATTTTACTGAAATATTATTGCCATCAAGTAAATCATAGTATTGTACTTACGCCAATTAAAAAATATATTACAATGTATGTTATTTTTTTAATGAACTTGTTTTCATACAAATATGTAAAGTCGATGATTAATCATGTTCAAGCTTCAAAAGTTTTTGGCGACAATAAAACAGCATGGTTCATGTATGAAAATAAATTGTAAGGAACCCAAATCTTCGTACCGTTAAAGAGTAACTTCTCCTTTTGTTTATTTCTATACTTACTTATCTAAGATTGTAAGAATCATGGTTTCATTGAAAATGTTCAAAACCAGATTTTTAAAGAACGAAATACAATATGAAGTTAATATAGTTTGCTCCAAAAATAGATACTAATTAAAGAAGCTATAATTCTTAGTAAATCTGATTGAACATGTAAAGAAGATCAAAGGAAACCTGCAAAATAAAATAAGGACGTTTTTACTGCGTTCTTGAAGTTATTGAGAAAATCTTACACTGTATATACTCGTATATCGCCCCTGCAATTATTCTTAACTATACTTTGTAAGTATAGATTTTCATAATAAGTAATTATAAATCAGGAACTTACCTAGACCGTATTCAATACTAAGTCACCCGTACTCTACCGTGCGCGCAGCTCTAAAACTAAACAGTAACTAAATTTTGAAGCTTAACTTTTCAGGATTTCAGTATTTACATGTTAAATATAGTCTAAGTTCTATATTAAACAAATATCGCTATGCGTTTGTATTATATTACAAAGTGTACATTTTAAATCGATGTGTCTTTGTTACCCTAGGCGCTGTAAAATCCGTTGTATTTTTCACAGGTAGGTGTAAATTGCGATGGTTGTTTAATAAATCATGTTTGTAGGTGTATTCAGAAAAATTACAATACATCAATCGTCATTGTGATTCATATATTTAATCTGTTTATACATAAATCTGTTAATCCATCTTTACAGATAAAGTAAAGTTATATAATCATAATTTATTCATAAAATTAATTTACATGTCATATATGTTCTTAGTATAGATATTATTGTACAATTTTTTTTTTTTAATAAAATAAAAATTTATTCATGCAGACAGTATCTTTTACATTTTCTCAGATTTCCCTGGCTCCCACACTAGGATACCCTGTGTTGTGGGGGGGGGGGGGGGGGGGGGGGGCAGTCTCTTCCGATAAATAAATTATGAAAAAACATAAGGCAATGCTAAATTAAACAGTTAAGTATGCGTGTATGTGGTGTGTGTGAGGTGTGTGTGCGTGAGATGGCGTGTGTGTGATGTGTGGTGTGTGTATGTGGTGTGTGAGTGTGTGTGTGAGGGGGTGTATGTTGGTAGGTGTAAGGGTCAGTGTGCGTCCATAGGACTCAACTAATTGGTAACAATATTTTTTCAGTATTAATATGTCAAATATTATAAAATTCGTTTATATTGAAAAATGCACATCCTAGCAACCACATTTTTAATTTATTTTCAAAAGTAATTAGTAATTACTTTTGAAAATAAATTAAAAATTACACAATCTGAATTTTTTATTTCATCGGGAATTTTATTGTAATTTTTTGGCCCTAAGTCGTACATGGTTTTGGTTGATTTTTGCAATCGACATTATTTAAGTTTTAATTCAGTTTTGTTTCTGAGATCATACTTGATGTCTGTTTTATCATGGAATAGATGTATGTTGACTTTTACAAATCTGCCTATATCAAAATTAAATTGTGAAATGAGGGTGAGGATATTATATTCTATGAAAAGGTATTTAGTCGGAGCATCTAGGGAAGCAAGCAATATAATTCAAGTTGTATAATTTCGAATAGGAAAATACGTAATTGGTTAAATTATAAATCGAATCAGACTAAACCGACACTACTATGAATTTCATTAATAATTATTGTCAATATGCAATTTATTTATACGTACATATTATAGTGCCGCTATATTTTATAGCATCGACGGCCTAGTGGTTAGGACGCCGACTCGCGCACGCCGTCTGGGTTCGAAACCATGCAGTACCATGTACCAATGAGTATTTACGATTTTTTCGAAGACTTACGTACATACCGACTGCTCTAACGGTAAAGGAAAACATCGTGAGGAAACCTGCATGTCTGAGGAAATTAAAAGTTTTCGAAGGTGTGTGAAATCCAGCAATCAGCATTGGGCCCGTTCGGTGGATCATGACCCGTATCCCCTTGTGCAGGGGAGACCTGTGACCCAGTGTGAACAGTGGGGACATTAATAGGATGATGATGATATTTTATTTCTTACGATAGGTACTTACTTATACTGGGTGTAACAAAAACCCCCTACAGAGCCGAAAGGGGGGTGTTCAGTATCTATAACTGAACAACTTTCAATATGGGCAAAACTCTGAAATCGCAACAAAATAACAGCTGTTTCATACATTTCGGTCGTTATGTATTCAGCTTTTGTATGGTACATCTGATTTTTTTTCGCGATTTCAGAGTTCGCCCCATAGTGAAAGTTCAGTTATGGAATGAACAGCCCCTTTTCGGCGGTTTTTGTTACAGCCTGTAGAGTCCGTCAAGTTGATCTCGCCGCCTGTGTTGGATAAAATCTGCGTATAGCAACAAAAATACATAGAAAAAACCGGCCAAGTGCGAGTCGGACTCATCCACCGAGGGCCCAAAAAAATAATTTTCGTCTAAGTATAAAAATATCATTTTTTTTCTCAAAAATATAAACATTTAGAACTTTGTGTTATTTTTCCCGTAATATACACGAGTATGTCGTAGACACATAGCGTAATGTTGTAGGCATTACACGAAGTACTAAAAAATTTGGACAGATACTGTCCTGTATGATGTAATAGACTAATTTTACACCATCTCTCGAAGATTCTTAGCCACTTCGTGAAAGCAAACTTTGGACTACGGGGAATCCCCTGAATTACAGTTTGTGTCTAGCTCGGAAGCGCATTTCGTGAAATGACTTACACGTTTTACGCGGATAATGTAGCGGTGGCGTAGTAGCTATAACGTTCGACTCTCAATGCGTACGAGGTCCGGATCGATCACTTTATACTTGAGTCTGAGTTTTGGATCTAGGTCTTGGGTCTGGGTCCTGGGTCTTGGGTCTTGGGTCTTAGGTTTTGGGTCTGGGCCTTGGATCTGAGTCAGACCAAGACACCAAAACCCCAAGATCCAGTACAAAAACATCAAATCCGCACATCGCACGCATTGATAGTCGAACATCTTAACTACTACACCACCGAAGCTACTATTTCTCTATCGGCGCAAAACATGTTATGCATTTCACGAAGTGCACTATTTAGCTAGCTAGACACAGTATAATTCAACCATTACGCACATATGCGAACAAATGATCTGTACTTCACGAAATGCCTAAAAATATTAGACAGATAGCTCTATAGGCTATTATAGTATCTGTCTAATTTTTTTAGCTCTTCGTGAAATGCGCCATTACGCTATGTTGCTACGATATACCTAATACAACATCTTCTATCAATACTAATTAATTCAGATTTTTCGTCGTTAAAACTGAAATTTATTTTTTTTAATTTCTCAAAAACTGTAAAGTTTCGAAACATCGTTTTATTTTTCCTGTGAAATATATAGATGATTATCTATATGTTTGAATTATTACAGATTTTTGGTTTGCAAACTTCGGAGATAACGGGGGAACGGTCTTTTTTTGCACATTTTTGGCCATAAGTCATAAACTATGGCACCTAATATAAAATAAAAAATAGTTTTGTAATGTGCAAGTAAAACCCTATCATATGATACCCAATATGCCCCAGTTGTACCACTTTCAGAGTTTGATCCCCAATTTTAAACCCCATTATAAATTAAATAGAATTATTTCCTAATTTGGATGCAAATTGAATTTAGATGCGGGCAACCAAGTTCTACAATTGTGCGAAATTTCAAGTCAATAGCATCAGTAGTTTGTGAGAAAAATAGCTGACATGCAGTTGGACAGACGGACGGACATCGAAGTCTCATAATAATAAGGGTTCCTTTTTTACCATTTTGATACCGAAAAACCGGGCAACATTGCCCGCATTTTTGCAAATTTTTAAGATTTCATGAAAAGTATCCGCTGTAATGTACAGCAATCTTGATCATTGTTTCTATTACCATTATATGTGCTTTAAATATCAAAATATAGGGCCCGAAAGTAAAACATAATCCGAGATGATAATTACAGTTAAAGAGCCAGGAAAAGTACCTGCACAATCGTCCAACATTCCCCATTCTTATTTTTTAAGAAACTGTGAGCCCTAAAGCTTTGATAATAAAATATACCTACTGTAGGAAATTATTATAATTATTATATATTAGGGATTTTTTACGAGACTTGTTACTTTGTAGTTTGTAGTTTGACGGTAGGTAATAATAAGGTGTTTATATTTGTGATGTAGGTTATGTGACCATCTATTAAGTATGTAAGTCAGTATAAAAAGGCGCAAAAAGGATAAAAATAAAACTATTATTTATAATAAAATAAGGGAGCAACATGTCCGCCGATAAACTGCTAAGCAGTTTGGCGGTATATAATTAAGACGCTACTGTATATTATATTGTCTTTAAAAAAAATTTTTTTTCTTGGTAAAATTTCGATTAGTTCGATACGTTCAATTTACCAAAAAGTTTACAAAATCTTACCATGTCCTTAAATTAATTTGCTGTGCAATATTTTAGTTATTTTTTGCTTCTGGGTAAAGATGTCCGTCAAAGGCAAAGTTGCCCGGTTTCACGGTGCGGAACCCTAAAAAACAAAACGAAACTTTTTTCACTTCTAATGATCCTTCGAGCCGGATTCCAAGGAGCAAAAAACCTAAGGTCAACGACCCATCCATTTAAGGGCCTATCACAAACAAACCATGACATTCAACGCGTATCAATTAATGCAGTTGACATGCTCTATTTATTGAGATCCCGTGGCACCAACCTCGTGAGTGGTCATGTGATGCTTTGAGCCACTTAAGCAAATAACTAAACTTCACAGCTACAGTCAATATTTGGATATTTAACGCTCAAATTAATATAATTTATATTATTTATGAAGGCTATTACCACTTTATGGAAAATCCATTGAATCTTGGATTTTCCGATGTCGGCAAATATTATTAGTGGATCTTCTTCTAAGACGTGTTCCTCATTGCTGAGGGTAGTGACCATTCTAAGGAATTAATCACATAGAACGAGTCTCGTGACAGATTTAATGGGGTGGTTTGCCATTGCCTTCCCCATTTCACACACTGGTTATCTCAGTGTGCGGGTTTTCTCACGGTGTTTTCCTTCACCGTCAGAGCAGTCGGTAAATGTACGTAAGTCTTTCGAAAAAACCGAAAACTCATTGATACATGGCATTGCCTGGTTTCGTCCTAGGACTTTCCCGCACGGGAGTGCGCCGTCCTAGCCACGACGCCACCGACACTCAATATTAGTGGATAAAGGATTTAAATTTACATTTACAATACATCCATATACACACACACCAAAACTTATTTCTCCCTATAAGCATTATTTTAAAATAGGAAATCTGTAATTGGCAGTATGTTTTTAATGGACTTTTTTGATTTTAAATTTAAGTGCTGTGGATTTTGTAATAAATAAATGAAAATAAAAAAAATATATTATGATAAATCATTTACAAATAAATAGTAGGTAAGTAGGCACTTTGCAAGTATGTAGATACATGACCAACACATAGTACTGAACCAAAGATTTTGAATTCACCCTATGTAGATTGCTCGCTAGAGAAGTTTTATTGGCGTATGCGATGTGAGCATTTTCCCATA
The DNA here is from genome assembly GCA_947369225.1 of Hofmannophila pseudospretella. Lineage (NCBI taxonomy): Eukaryota > Metazoa > Arthropoda > Insecta > Lepidoptera > Oecophoridae > Hofmannophila > Hofmannophila pseudospretella. The sequence continues at coordinate 13,256,780 of OX376316.1, forward strand.
ATATGAGTCAGGCAATGAAATATCAAATTAAGTACTCGTATAAGTGCATTTGCACAAACCCTTTTGCTCGCTGTCAGTGCTCACATCATCATTCTAGAGGAGATGGCGCTACTAGTCACATTTCTGTGGACTGTACCCAGGGCGAAATTTATAGGAGCTCCTGGTAAGCGACGATGAGGTCGACGATGGTGCATGCGGGTCCAGTAAATGCCTATTCACTCTGGCCTTGAAGATCCCAAGGTTGTAGGTTTCGGGAAATACAGACGCTGGCAGGCTGTTCCATTCCTTAGCCGTTCGCATAATGAACGAAGAAGCAAATCGCTTCGTACGAGCAGATGGGATATCAACAACATAAGGATGGAACTCCTCCCCGCGCCTGGTAGTCCGAAGGCGGAATGGAGATGCCGGAATTAAGTCGTGCAATTCCGATGCGCCACTCTCCGAAATGTATCCTATAAAATACCGATAGTCAGGCAACCTTGCGCCGATGTTCCAGACTTTGCAGCAAAAGCTCGCAGTTCCATTTTCCTAATAATATCTACTATTCACTTTTATCAATTTCTTGTATTTTAATAAATAAATAAATCACTTTATTCATCATGGATCTATTTTGTTAGTAACAATACAGGTACTTAAGACTATGTTAATATGTTATGTTATTTTACCTAACCTTCATCAGTTCGTTAAAGCATTTCGGTTGTTTGAAAAACTGAAAAAGATTTTTTTTAGTTCGATTTCAAAAAATATCCAGGGCCTCCACTTCTTTGTTGTCCCAGGGTCTCCCAAATCCGGCCCTTTGATACTTCGTATTTGACTTGACATTGAACAAAAATCTGCAAAAATCAAACAAAAACTTATTGCGACAGGGTTCCACAGATAACATGAATATCTTCCACTGTAGGTACATAACAAAAGTTACAAAAGTTACCTGAAGTTACACAAAATAAAATAATATTTCCATTGATTATTCCAAATAATTCCAATTTAGAACTCCATTGTCGACACTGAGGGTATGATTCGCCATGTGCATCCAGACAATACAGATAGAACTGTTATAGGAGCCATCTTACAAATTCGTAGAGTACTAGGTAAGTTACCTGTAAGTCATTCCTATTCGGTATTCATTTCCAACTGTAGTACCCGCCATCTATAGTAGGGTTGCGGAACTAAAATAGTCTCAAAGAAGGTCAGTGAAGGTAATTTTTTAGCTTAGTTGTTGTTTTACAAGTATCCGAAGTGACTACTAGATGGCTCTCAACTTGATTTCAGCACAGTACTCTCCTAACAAAAACACAAACAATAACTATTTCCACAATGATCCTGAGATCTACAAAATGGATAGGTATTATCAATCTATCTTAATCTAAAAAACGTCGTCGCCCATATTTGTTTTGACAGCATACGGAAACTGAACGATAATAGTATTATGCAACTGACACGTATATAGGTACATAACAGCCATTGTAAAATGAGTTTTACAATGGCAAACAAAAACAAACAACCACATTCATACATCACACACGCACACACTGTTGCTTTCTTCGCCGTGCAGTCACTGAGGGCCCAGCTGAAAATCAGCGCTGTGGCTTGCCTCACCATTATGCTGAGCTGGTGTACCCTTTTTGGTACTGTACCACACCAGATGTTCTGTGCTGCATGTATTAATCTTTGTATACTTCTGTATTGTGTTCTATATTCTGGTGTTTACAGCGCTAAATAAACGTTTACAATTTCAATTTCATTACGTGGAGTTTTTCTTCGACCATGAAATACTTAAATAACTGAAAATACAATCTATTGTGAAGTGTCCAACACGCCATGACAGCCATGTCGCCGGCATAATTAAAAAAATTAAAAAAAGATTACGCAGTGACATTTTTTTTCCTAAACTACTAATTTTGTACCAAATTACTAATTTTGTATCAAATTTCATGAAACTATTAATAAATAATGAGTTGACATTCATTACGTAACGAGTAACGACCCTTGGAACTAAAGTATTTTGTGCTGCTGTTTTTGGTTTCACATTGAACAAATTACCAAATGGGAGTAGAAAAAATTCAATTCAATTGTTCATTCGGAGTGAACAAAACGAAACTTCCATTTGGAAAGTCTGGAAAATATTGTAAGGAAATAAGTTATTAAAAGGGCTGGCTGGACGTAGGTTATTTATAGTAATAATTATAGTAAGAAGATTTGGTCCCAGTGCGCCTAAAACGCTTTTTGTCATGAAGTCTAAAACGCGTTATGTCTAAAACGCAGTCTAAAACGGAGTACTAATATGATTTTTTGCCTTGTTTGCTGCAGCTTAAACGTTAAGAAAGTCTATTTTTATATATATTTGTAATTTTCTATGTATTTTATTGTAGCAAAAAGTAATCATAATATTTTCATTTTTTCATTTCATTTTCATTATGTATCTAATAATGATTAAAAACGTACGTACGTAGTACCTAAATACTAATGTAACAAACAAAAAAATGATTATAGGCTATGTTTTTTATTTGCATTATCATTATTAGGGGTAGCTAAGCTTACATACTTACCTATATTTATATAACTTCTTTAAATGATGTATGTGAATAGTTTTTAAAGTCGTTATAAAGTAAACCTGAGCGTCGGTGGCGTCGTGGCTAGGACGTCGCACTCCCGTGCGGGAAAGTCAGAATTCGAAACCAGGCAATGCCATGTATCAATGAGTTTTCGGTTTTTTCGAAAGACTTACGTACATTTACTGACTGCTCTGACGGTGAAGGAAAACATCGTGAGGAAACCTGCACACTGAGATAACTTGTGTATGAAATGGGAAAGGCAATGGCAAACGACCCCATTAAATCTGCCATGAGAGTGGTTCTATGTGATTAATTCCTTAGAATGATCACGACCCTCAGCAATGAAGAATACGACTTAGAAGAAGAATAAAGTAAACCATAGCTTTTATACTTAGGTATACAATGGATCCGTAGAGTTGATATTTTCATAATAATAATTGTGTCAGACAAACAAACACTTACTTTTATAAAACCTGAAAATTGTCATGATCACCAAAAGAATCTATGATATACTATGACGAGTGTTCCAAATAAACACAAAGCGAAAAATAAAAATAAACACAGCAGAAATGCGACCCAAAACAAATTAATAGCAAACACAATAATTCACATTAACGCTGATGTTGCATCACATTACACGCAGAAATTTCTGCCGCAAGCAGAAATTCCGGCATAAAAGCAAAATTTCCTGGCCGCAGACAGAATTTTTGCCGAAAATTTGGCACACGTCCGTGCTGACACAGTTTTATGGTCCCCGGGACAGTAAATATGCGAAATAATTTACACAAAATACTAGAGACGAAGTGTTACTACGAATTCTCACTCATAATTCACGCTGGATATTTTAAATTATAGGATAAACAGTGAATCAAAATTCAACATCCGTAAACCGGTTGAAATAATAAGTACATACTATTCGTGTGTAATGTTTTGAAAATGTTTATGAGTAAGTACCATATTTTGGCATTATTTAAATTAATAATATATCAAAGAATTTCCTTATTTTTTATATATTTTTATTTATATTTATAAGGGAAATCTACAGCTATTAAAAATTATAAAATTACATATGTATTAAACTTAAAGAAGGCCAATTACACATTTCCTTGTTTATATATGACTTGTACACCTACAGAACGCGGTTAACTTTAAGACTAATAATGTAGAATGAACATGAATATGTCATACATATTTACCATTAATTGTTATTTGTAAGTACTTCATAATTATTTCACAACATAAGCTATAGATAACCAATCTATCTAAACTTATATTGACAAAAAGCATTTATTTAGGATCTTTACTCCTAATAAAATTGTACGACGAAAGTTTACTACCAAAATACACGTAGCGAACCTACCATTCATACATATTTATATCAACGAAAATAGGTAAAAGGACCGCACGTTTCAAGAGACCCTCAGAAATTGAGGGTACCCTATAAACTGGAATTCAAGACTCGGAAGAAAAGCGAGTATTGTGCGAATCGTAAAACGACAGTAAAGTTCACCTTTCGAGTGCCTTCAATATCGTCCTCCAGCGGATTATAACTCCCAAGTTGTGTTTTATTACGTCACTCAATTTTGGACAAGTTTAAAAAAAACGTTGATTGTTCTCAAAAAATCAGACAATATTATCCACTGCTGCGTAATGAAAGCTTTTACGTGTAGTTGCATACAGTTGAGTTCATTCAAGAGGCACTTATAGGTGGAATGGCTAATGTCCAACGTCTAGTGTTTAATGTCCAATATCCACTGTCTAATTGAATTCAAATTCCATAAACTCATTTAACAGTTACATTTTAGTAAATACACCACCTATACTAAAATGCTTGACACCTGTTAATTTTTTTTATTTTTGCACGACCATAAATACTGACTATCTGAATGACTGTGGTTTAGTACCTACATTATATTATTATTATTATTAAAATTTAAATCAGACAGAGTCCATACAATAAAGTTAGTATATTATATAACTTAAAGCTATGTTAGTAAAAAAAATATTATTAAAGAAATAATACCAAGCCCATGGTACCGACCCCAAAGCACTGGACGACTACTTCGCATTGACATGCAGGTATATCTAGTGCCTCAGGATCGGGTAGTCAGGGGCTCGGCAGACGTCAACAGGATGCTGCTGGGACTGCTATGTACTCGGTGCATCAGGGAAGCAACCCTTTTTCGTATGATTGCGTGAAAGCCTTCGCGGGCTTCGATATTATGAAATGGGAGTATCTACTCCCTACCTAATGTCATTGATGTAACAAGGACATTATCCTATTTTCTTAAAGAAAACGTGACAGCAATCAATGTTTCCACCTTTTTATGTTGATTGCTCTACTACTTCAATTGAAAATTTACAATATATCGAATTCTAATCATCTCTATTTCGCACTCGAAGGCACCACTAGTAACACCGTGTTTTGGAAATGGCGATTTTCACATTTTAACAAACAGTATGATTTCTGCTGTTATAGTTCACTGTTCAGTAAATAAAGCTAACACTAATTAAGTTTTATACAAGCGCTCGGATCAACAGATTTTATAGTCTATTCCAATTTGACAAATTAGTGAATCTGTTCTAATAATCTACTACGAACAATTCACATTTACCTAAACGTGTGAACAGTTTTAAACACATATTGAATTACTTCCTTTCAATTCCTAACTCGTGTTCCACTCTAGATCCAACGCAGTTCTTCCTTCTAAGTTTGAAGTCAAAATATTTACTCCCATGCAATTTGCACCCATTACCGTCTATTTGTTAATGGTATTAGGTTAGTCTAGCTTGAAAACAAGCTAGCCTAGCTAAGTGGGGTATATGTCTTCTGAAGTGACATGTACTGGAGTGAAATTCTAGATAATGTTAACTTTGAAATTTCGAAATCTGTCTTGTATCAATTCAACAATATAACGAAGCGGGAGGCACTTCTTTATCTTCAGTGTCTGGAATTCAAAGATCGAAGGTAGAGACGAAAATTTATTCAGACTCGTAAACCATAGCATTTGAGGAAATTATTTGGTTGTAGAACATAAACGATGCTATAGAAGGGTCATTTTCATTACCTTCACCAACTGCACTAAGCTTTCTTAATCAATCCAAAGTTTTCTGATGGTATCAGCGACTTTAGTCAATGAATGTTGTACCCTTCACTACCATTGGCTAAGGAATGGAACAGCCTGCCGGCGTCTGTATTTCCCGAAACCTACAACCTTGGGATCTTCAAGGCCAGAGTGAATAGGCATTTACTGGACCCGCATGCACCATCGTCGACCTCATCGTCGCTTACCATCAGGCGAGATCGAGGTCAAATGCGGGTATGGATGTAAATAAAAAATAAAGAAATTGTTTTAGACAGAGATGGCACTAGCTAGATGTTAATATTTCATTGGCGTTTACGATTCTAGCAACTTTTTCTTCTTCTTATTGTCGTGTGGTTAGTTAAGTCAACCTATTGTCAAAATTATGGAGGCCGCCCTTTGCTTTGGATTGTAGTTCCTGCATTATTTAATTTATCAGCATTTAGCAAACTAATTTAATTTAAAACACAACACACGTAACAATTTAAAAAACTTTTTCTATAAACATTTCCCTATAAATCTCCTTCGCGCACGAAACTATCCACTAGACCAGAGTTATCTCCAGTAGTGACCTCTGATTAATGCCGTATATGAATGGACCGCGGCCGGGGCTCATAATTTATGGTCCTATCGCGTCGGTCCACTCTCCGATGATCCTGGTAACGTATCGGGGCTATTCCTCTACTATGGGGTCATTTACTAAAGGGTTTTTTGGGAGATAGGGTGTTTGTTTAAAGTAATAGGGCCTTTTCGAGCTATCTAGCTGATTTTGATAAAGAAGGTTGGAGGCCAAACTGACTCTGTCAAATTATCTTTACACAGTTTTGGAAGAGTAACTTTTTCGGGCACAAGCATCCTTTTAATCAAAGATTGAAACTGAAACCCACAGATGGCCGACGAATTACGAAGTCGAAATAGTCCAAAAGTCTTTGAAGTATATTTACATCCAGTACTAACATAAAGTTTCGGATGATGAGTCAGAGATGTAAAAGTAGCGAGTAAGGCAAATAGGCTTAACAGAAACTAAGTTAACACTTGCTATTTGAACAGTATAACAGCAAAGAAATGTAAAAACAAAATGTTATGCGAGAAATATAATAACGTACCTTCAAATAAAATAAATAAAAACCCAACTGCGTAAAAAAGCGAACTAAAATGATGGAAACAAGACGGCTTAAAATTGTCACTGTTCTTTGAAGGCCATAATTGGAAGGTGATAGAAAATGTCGTGGACTAAGATTCATGCTATCAAACTATATTACGCAGTCGGAGGCCTGCGTGGTACAGCCTTCCATACTAAGCTTCCATATGGTAATGCCTCCGACTGCGTGATATAGTTTGATAGCATGATTATTGAATTTGAGATATTGGATTTCTTGACACTTCATATATCCTATGTCACTCTCGGGATTTAGAGGAAAATAATGATACCTCATTCATTAAAATCCATCCAGCCGTTTAGGCACTACGAGGGATGAAGAATACTCCACAAACAAACAAACATAGATACGAGTACGCGCTAAAAACATAACCCTGCCCTTGCTGTCGCGCAGTTCGGGTAAAAAGTCAAGGCACCTTAATTTTAAAAAGATTTTGACGTAAATTTTATTATAATAATAATATAATTCCTTTATTTAGGCAAAAAACCCATCAAACAATAATAAAATAAATAATCAATAAAACTAAAAAATAAAACTCCACAATAAATGTCATTTCCGGTTCGCGCGCTGGTGCACGGAGAACCAATATTTAAATATCGGACATGTTAAGTCCTCGCTTATGGCTTTGAGTATGATGTTGTGAGAGTTTCGCATTCTGTCCCAGAAGGACGCTATGCGAGCCCTCACAACAGCAAAGAAATCGGGCACTCGCGCCTCGGCAAACATGCCCGACGCACTGCAATAGCGCGGGTACTTCATGAGGATTCGGTACTGCACCCTCACGACGCTCATGAAAGCTATCCTGAAATTCACCCAGAGCTGGCAGGTGTAAAAACACTGGCAGTACGTCTTGAACAAAATTGTTTTTTCAACCCGCACTGCACCTGGAGAACCTCCGCGCGAGCATGCTGCAACGAACCGCGAGCGCCCGCCTCTCCCTCTCGATATCGTTGTCGTCCTTGAGGTCACAGGTCAGAATATGCCTCAAATACTTAAAATGCTGCTTCTTACTTATGGTAGATATCATACATACATAAGTACATAACTTCACGCTATGTCCCTTGCGGGATAGGCAGAAAGAATGGAGCGTCACGAATATCCGTCTATTGGCATGCGTCTTTTGCTTCCTCTACAGGCATTCAGCGTTTCATGCTTGCTCGCCGTTCAGGTCGTTTCCGCTGTATATTAAAATCTATGAACACTATCAATCTGATCTTTAAAGGTCAGTCTAGAACGACCACGGCTTTATCTTCCACTCACTTTCGTTTCGTATACCTGTTTCGTCATTCGTTCGTCACTCATTCTTTCCAAATGCCCGTTAACAATACCAAAACTCTCAAGAACGTTACAACCACTTACGTATCTGGCAGGAAAAAGCTGTTTCCTAACTCAGATAACAACTAAATCTAAAGTCATACTGCATCATGCGAATAACGAAGAGCTCGTCGCATATTCCCGAACTCTCCAACTAATCCAGAGCGTTGCCAATCAAAACGAGGTCACCAGGAAATGAGCCTGTTCCCTTGCCAAACCTGGTTGAGTGCGTTTGGAACGCGCTCAAGTGTTGACATAGGAACCTCTCTCCACGAGTGATACACTGCGTGTGAACTGGGTACTTGGGTACTTGAATTAGCGAAAAGATTGGGTTTTGGTCCATTGGTTAATGTAATATCTTCTCATTCACCATCCTCTACGAGCATAGCTTAACTTATCACTATAGATTTAATAAGTAAAGCGACTTTGGGCGCGCTCAGGGTTCAATCAGACCCCTTATGCTAATACTCGTAGATATTGGCACCCTGGCCCACGTCTGCTCGCGTGACTATTCAAAAAAATAGAAGCCCCGGAATTCTAGGACCGCATAGGATGAAGCCAGGAGCAACCTTCAGCATTCTAAGAAAGAAATTGGAGTGACGTCGGGCACGCACAAATTTAAAATTAGATCTATTATTTTATTTGTCTTGGTTTGGAGTCGCTAGTCGCTGCGCCTCCTGAAATATCGCCCCCTAAGCTATATCCTTTTTAGCCTATATGGTAAATCAGACCCTGGGTGTGGTCAGAGCCAGGACGGGTGATTGCTAGTGATACATAGTGAACTGATGTTGCCTCGGAGAGCACGATAAACTGCGCTGGTTCAAGCAGCAGTTGTTCGACAGCAGTCGTTAGGTCAAGTCCGAGACCTACGAGCAGCCTGAACGACTCTGGCTATAAGTTGTTTACTAACCAAACGACAGGAAGAAGAAGAATAAAATGAGAAAAAGAACCATAATCACCATCAACTGTCTATTTTAGTTCACTGCTGGACATTAGCCTTTCCTAGGGCGTGTCATTAAGCTAGATTTTCGGATCAGCCAGCACAACCGGTCAGTTTTTAAATCAGGATATTCCAGGTAAAATCATTTTGGAGCTTGACGATGACCTATAGAGTTCCAGTATTAACACTTTTGTATTTCATGTCTGAATATAAAGTCACAGAAGTTAAATAAAATCTAAAGTTCTTTATTTTCAGGCTACAAATTATATAGCTAACTGTACAAAAGGGGATATTACTTACTGAAAATACCTAATGATAATGCCATGATTAGCTTATGTTGTGATTATGTAGCCGTTGTTACCTTTTAACATTATTAATTGTTGGAAAGAAACGTGGGTCTTGTGGTATTTTACAACTGTAGCTAAGGTTCTATGGGAACCGAAGATTGGGGGGAGGGGTCATGGCCTCTGTGACCCTCACCGTCCCTGCGACCGCGCCTATTAAGAGCTGAAATACTTTTACACTTTAAGAGCAAAACATTAAAACTCCATCCAAGACTAAGTGATTTTTAAAGACGTCAACCCTTTACTCTAACAGTTGAAAAATAAACTTCGAAAGAGTAATCACTGGAATCGCCACTTAACTAAGAACACAATTGTCAGGAAACGACCGCTATCAAGCATAATAGCAGTTGCCCTCTAAGCGCTCGTAAAGAGGTCATAAAGTATAACAACTGTTTAACAATTACAACCGTTATAAAAACCTCAAATCACTGTGTTTAATTAATACCATAGGTCGAGGTTAATGTACTTTTGTTGAAGAGGTTAAGTGGTCTAAAAATTATGCCGAAAATCTGTGTCAAGCCATTACAGAGGGGTTTTATTTATGCTGCTGTGGCGACATTAATCGCGCCACAAAGTTTACATTTCTCACTGACCAACAGATGTCGCTGTTAAATTGGAGAATACTATGCATACATCAACTTCATATTTCCATACAAAGATAGAACTCGCTATCGATATTTTCTGTAGACTTTTCACTAAAACTAAAGAAATAAATAAAGATTATTTATTTCCGATACACACATACAAACAATTAGGTACAGAAGACAAAAATAATATTAAACAAATATATTACAAAAATAAATAAGCAAAAGTAATTAAGTTTGATGAAGGTGGTGTGCAGCACCGGAAAAAGGGGACCGTAGCGCTTTTAGCACTGCGACACAATTACGCTATACAAACCAACCAAGAAGACATCTCAATAATAATTCACGACCACTACGCTGTATTCGTCAACAGATGACGTTCTTCACTCCGTGTAAAACACCTTTAGTTCAATATTATCAATTTATATTTTCACAGTCAGTAGCAGATATGGATTATGAAAAATATTGAAACTCTTAACATTACTTCACTAGAAAGCAATTGAATTTCCAAACAAAAGCCATTCATCTATGCTCTATAGTAAAAAGAGAGCGTAAAATTAGAGTAAATTAAGGAGTTTTAGGTCGGGCCCACATTGGCGGGTTTTGCCCGGGCCGGTCGCCCGGCGCCGGTCGCCTGAAGGCGCAAATTCAATACAAATCTATGGCCTTGACAGAATAATAAGTATATTTGTAACAATACCTTGGATAAAAGAAAGAATAGTACGTTGTATTTATCTTTGATTTAAAATGTAATAGTTTAAAAGGAAGGGTGTTTTATATTAAAACATTTCATAAACATTATATTGTTCAGAAGTCTCTGTAAATTATAATATAGAATTATAATAATCATCAGTGATGGTGGGTGATGCACGATAAACCTTCGCAGTAATATGAAGATCACATCTGTTTTAGAATAATTGAGAAACGGTACAAGAACATCCGTTTTTTGAAGTCAGATAATAAAATATTATTGTTAATTGTTAAACAAGTACAAACTTGTTTCTGAAGAAATTGGTGTGAATAGTCTAAAAATTGCATGAAATTATAAATAAATAAAATAATCATACATTACCGCCTCTGTAAGAGGACCGATCGCGGCGACAGCCGAAGTCAGACTAAAGGAAACCGCAATCGACCGGCGTGTCTGTGGCGTAAAACCGGTGTCCGGGCTCCAAATCCGTTATGGGCCCGAGCGCGTCCGGGCGCCCGGGTCGAGCAAAACCTGCCTGTGTGGCCCCGGCCTTACCCTCTTGTTTCGTGAAAGTTATTCCCACATGCTCCAATTTTTACATGAAAGTAATTCCGCGTTGACCTTATTTCCACTTTTTGGTTCTCGTAATTTGGTAGGTTACATGCTCATGATGAAGATTGAGTAAACAGAGCTAGAAAGTCAGTCATAATTACTACTAGTAGATTCTTTTTCCTCATATTGTTTTTCGTTTTGTTAAAGATATTATGAACTTTGACCTGTTTCTACGAGCCTGTGTTTACTGTGCAAATAATAACAATAAACGACTTCATTTTTCATCAGAATCCTAGTAGTTAGTTCTAAGATTCTGATGAAAAAGTGTATTGTTGTCGAAGAAATTAGTGTGACCACGTGCACACGCCGAATTCAACCGAGCTTTATGAAGATTCCTGCTTTGCTGTTCTTGTAATAAAACATAGTGATAAAACACATTCTAATTCATAGGGATAAGGACTGAATATACTTTTTTAGTCTTCAGAATAAAAAGTGCTATCTATACTCAGCCTACATAGAAAAAAAATCGGTGTCATCACCAGCCTCTTAAAACGTTCCCGCTGTTGGGAACCAGGTCTCCTGCGAGAGAAGGTTCCACCGTGCGGACCCAGTCCAGTATGATGGATTTCTTTGCTTTTTTTAATGAAAGCCTTTGACGGGAAAATGAGAATAACCCTTTCGCGGAGGTGTTAAATCAGCCCTATTCAATTATTTTCAAATTAATGAATCGCCATCAACTAACCAATTAGTTCAGTTTTAGGGGTCCGTGTAAAATAAATTAAACCTATTTGTTGTACGGCTAACAATTCTTATTGTCAAGTTAGCGCAATTAAATCATTCTTGGAATTTTGCTGACGCGTTGAAAAATTAAGCCGGTTTTTCATTGGAAAAGGTAATTACAATAATTACGCTTTTTGCGTGTTTCGTTCACGCTGCCTCTGAGTTTTATTTACCGTGCTTGTGTATTTATGTTGATTTAAAATAAGTCAGCTTTTCTACGATTTCTATTTCGTCGAAAACAACAAACAAGCTTGGGAATAGTTAAATCATATTTACAACAATGGAATTCCTAGAAAACCCATCGTTTTTTATTTATTTGCAATTAAACGTCAAGAATATTATGCGTACTTTTTCAAAATAATAGAATATTATACGAAAACTAATACTTGATAGATATAAGTAAGTAATTTATAAGCTGTAACTTATAAATTACTTACTTATATCTATAAAAATTGCGTTGGTGGTCTAGTGGATAGGACGCCGGACTCCCATGCGGGAGGTCCGGGTTCGAAACCATGCAATGCCATGTACCAATAAGTTTTCCGGATTTTTTCGAGGACTTACGTACATTTAACGACTGCTCCAATGGTGAAGGAAAACATCGTGAGGAAACCTGCACGTCTGAGAAAATTAAAAGTTTCCGAAGGCGTGTGAAATCCACCAATAAGCACTGGGCCCGCTCGGTGGATCATGGCCCGTACCACCCTTGTGCAAGGGGAGGCCTGTACCCCAACAGTGGGGACATTAATAGGCTGATGATGATCTATAAAAAATAACTTTCAAGTGTTATTCTTCGTATTTTAGGCGCCTGAACATATTTAAAGGCAAAGGTAATTTAGTACCCTTTAATCAAATTCTGCTATCAAAGTAAACCAGCTGCCGTCGTAAATTACCCAAGTGTATAAAGAACATTTATTATTTCTCAGTAACATTTCCTTTGAACCCCGTGATTTGACAACGTTTCCACGAAAAAGATCGGGAGTGTCGCATCGATTATCTTGCCCGTCAACTCGAAAAACAACCCTTGTATAAAATATTCACATACACAAGAGAACTTCGTTGGGCCGAATTCCTGGTAGGGCGAATGCGAAATTTATTGGACACCTTCCGTTTCAATTTGCGAGTGCCAAGGAGATGGTGTCATTCCGTAGGGACAACCCTCGAGGTTCGTCGAACATCAGTGCTGCCCTATTTTTGGAGTAAAAAAGCGCTTTTAGAGATGAAACCGAAGTAGATACAGTTGAAGTGCTTTTACATAGACATGATGAACAAGCTAACAAAGCTCTCTAGGATACTGTAGCTCCACATAAACTTTATCTTAAAATTCAAGTAAAATCTTTTAAAAAGTAAGCATCTTCGATCCTAATACATAAATCTGTTACGAAATCATACGTGAACAAGACTAAAAAATACTTATTTACGGTTCAAATACAAATATACTTTACTGCACACCCGGGACAAAAACAAAACATACAACATAAAGAAAGGTACAATATAATGTGCAGAAGGCGGCCTTATGGCTTTAAGCGATATCTAATATCTATATACATAATATACGGGTGCAAAAGGCGTATGAAATAGATACTACCCTCAAATAAATAAATATCAATATTAAAAAATAAGAATAAATTCAAACCTTTGCAAGCTGCAAAGCAGTAGTAATAATATTATATAAATAATATATATATATATATATATATATATATATATATATATATATATATATATATATATATATATATATATATATATATATATATATATATATATATATATATATATATATATATAATACTTATTATATAATCAAAATAAAAAAAAATGTATAATATAATGTAGTACCTCTTCATTTAAGTTGGTTAAAATATTATAAAAAAGTATGTGAATAATATTATTGTCTATGTCTATGCTGTTGATAAATACTTTCAAAATTATTCGTAAGTTATTTCTATACTAACTTAGAGCAGTTAAAATAACTCGACTCTAAAGTAAAGTAGATAAGTAAACCTAAAACTAAAGAACAGGAGAAGAATAATTGAAAAAGTTAATAAGAAACTAAGAAGAAGAAACACGAGAAGCTAGAGTTTTAGTAGAAAAATTAATTCTAAATTATAACCTGGTTTTTGAAGTAATAGAAGTGTCAGGCTCAATATGCCCGTGGCTGCTCGGTATGTGGGTGAGCTCGGTGATTACACATATGGTTTCGAGTAGGCGCGGTGATCTCCTGTTATGTTTTTAGAAAATCAACCAAAGGAATTGGTTTAAACAAGTCGAGCGCCACACAGTTTATACTAACTGTGAAAGGTATAATAAAATTAAGAAATCACCGCTCCCATGGTCCTGACTGAAATAAATTAAAAGTATGGTTTGGCTTCCATTAAACTTGCTCTAATCTACGATCTTACGATTAACTACTTAAAGAACGACAAGGTCCATCATATTATGTTGGCCGGAAACACCACAGGAACATAACACAGGATTATGGTTTACACAGACAGGACTGCAGGTATCCTTCCTGGTGGCCAGGGACATCTTTCCGTCAGCCTTAACATTGAAAAATATTGAAATCCCAAAAAAAACCAATCATATGTCCCGTCTGAAACAAATCAATTGCACTGCTTTACTCTCTGACTGCACCTACTTAGAGACACATGGTGCATTTCCTTGAGACATTACCTTCGATGACCATTTTGTTTTGGGTTGCGGGGAAAACTTAATGGAAACACGAATTAGATTAGAGCAATATGGAATCTAAACGCGAAAACTGAATAAAATTACTACGAAAAGTGAAAATTCTACATGACTTTATACTGACCTGTTACGGGTTGGAAATTTAATACTTCATGGTTGTAAGTTACAGAAAACGAAGAGCTAGCCTTCTAAGAGTGCTTTTCTTCATTTTGGCAAATTCCTTCACATTTTGGTAAAGGCGATGCTTTCCGTCCGAAGACTCGAATGAAAAGAACTATAGACAATATCTTTTTTTTTTCGATGGCAGCTGTTTTTTTTTACCATTCATAATGAGCTACCAACGTTTTCTCAATCAATCGTGGAAGTATTATGAAATAAAGGCCCTGTGTCACTTTAAAAAATCATTCTCGTGCTTTCTCTGTTCTACGTAAAACGACTTCGGATGAATATGTTTATTGGCCAGAGCCTAGTGGCTTGTGCCATGAAAATAATTAAAAATCTAAATGTCAACGAGAACGTAAACAAATCGACAGATAACCACACATTCTCAACTTTAAGATGAAAACTATGTAAAACAGTGCAATTGTGTGGTATTTGTATGTAACGACAGCTTTCGGGAACCTGCCGAGAGCCATCCCGTCGACGACGTCGGCCTAGACACGTCCTAGACGACCCCGACGACGCCATCACGATCTCCATCGCGGAAGCCACTCCACCACCCAATAGTAGTTCACACACAGCACCTACATTCCGCCCGCGCCGGCGCGGGCGGGGCGACCCGCTTCTGGCGCTTACACGCGCTGTCGGCGTATTCCAGGCCGCTTCTCCCCGACCCCTCCCTCCCAAGCGACGTCCTAAGCCGAGGTCCGTACCCACCTGGGTGCCCTTAGGCAGTCGCTTCTTATAGTAGTTTTTAAGTCCTCCTCTAGGCTGGAACGCATTTAGCGCTCGCCCCAGAACCCCGGTGATGCTGTAAAGGTCATTAGGACCAACAGCATTTATCAGTACGAAAAAAAAAACCTGCCGAAAGCTACCGTTACAAAATCCAGCGCAAAAAGCAGATAGTAGGAGCTGTCACGTATTCCGGCCCATACCCGCAAATAGGTACGTAATGTTGTCAAACTTGTTTTGTGTTCTACACGCTTTTGTTCCACTGAAAATTTCACGTAGAACTACAGTAGTCTGACCCAAATTCACTATTAACAATGGGTTGTAAAAGGTTCACAGTTCACACTTGGATTCATACATGAGTTCTCTTTGAATGAATGTCGTCCCAAAAGGTCAGGGTTGAAACCTGAAGGAGGTACATTTAATGATTTATACCTGCACGACTTATGTCCAAACAGAAAAACGTCCTACGGGAAAAATGTCCATTCAGAAAAATGTTCAACCAGAAAAATGATCAACTAGAAAAACTACTTTGATATTGATTAAAATTATGGTAGGAAAGAGAAGATGTATTTATAGGAGTCAATTTATAGGTATACTAATGATAATAATTTTCATTAAAATTTCGGAACAAATACTTTATTTTGCTATACTTGAAGCAAAATAAAAAAATTAAAACATACTGACCACCACTGTAGGAACGATCCAATTCAATTAAGTGTTCGTAGTAGGGGTCACCAATTGTAGGAACGCGCTATGTAAGGAGATGGAATGACGTAACGTCAGTTGTATGAAAGGGAAAAGGGAAGATCTTCCACCAGGCGGGGTGTTGTGCCTGGTGACCAGATGTGCTGGTCCAACTATGGATGTTTGGAACTCGTATATATACGAAGTCCTAGGAAAATTTCGATAGCGCGTTCTACGCCGATGTGAGTAGGTACTGTATCGTAGTGGCGCGCGTCGTGCGTCGCCAAACCACTAAAATTAAAATTTAAAAAAAAAATTGAAACATACTGAACATCACACTGACCAACTAACAGAAATTACGAGAGTCTGTCTAAAAAGTCATTTTACGCAAAAAAAAACACCTATAATATATTTCTATTCTATTCTATTTCTATTCTATTCTATTCTATTCTGTTCCATACTTACATAACATACCAGCTGTTGCTTACATGACCAAAATGTATGAAACAACTGGTTTTATTTTGCGATTTCAGAGTTGGCCTCATAGTAAATCTTATCTTATGATAGGGGGCCGGGAATAATCCCAGCGGCACTTCGACCCTTGATGATCTTTTGATCCTACCCCATTTTACACACTGGTCACCTCAGTGTGCAGGTTGCCTCACGATGTTTTCCTTCACCGTTAGAGCAGTCGGTAAATGTACGTAAGTCTTCGAAAAATACGAAGAACTCATTGGTACGGTTTCGAACCCGGACCTCCCGCATGGGAGTCCGGTGTCCTAGCCACCGACGCTCTCTTTCTTACATCCTCTTTTCGCCTCTATAGGTTTTTTTTACATACATTTGTTACAACCTGAAATGATAATAGTACATCAGATTCGTCACACATTTTGGTCGGCACAATTGTCAAAATTCACACATTGAACTTCTATCGCGAATATCGATTCAATTTAATTAGATTCGAAAGATTTTTTTAGGGAAAAACGTACGGACTATCATATCCTGACTTTATAACTGATGCTGGTTGGTTTTGGTAGCACAATAACGACATTAATGAAGTCACATCACGTCCACTTATTGTTTGGTTCGGTGGCTTTGTTTTTGTTTCGTATGAAAGCGGCAGTGTTTCTGTTTTTATCGTAAACCATTTGGAAGATAACTCGAATACAGAGACCATTTCTCGAGGGTCGTATATCCCTTTCTTCTATCAGAGTTTCAGCAGCCATAGTGACATTGTATTATAGTGTACTGTATATTATGTCACTGAAATTTTTGGGTGTTCTGTATGCACGCATTTAAACAGTGTTCTCTGGATCTATTTTTAACGCCCGACCGATCGAGGGAGGGCGTGTTATAAGTTTGACACGTTTGTCTGTGGCATTATAACTTGAGAACGGATGGTCCGATTTGGACACGGTTTTTTTAATTAATAGAGTGTTTTTTTGCTAGGTCTGATAAAAATTGGACCTGTGGTTTCCAAGATCTTGTGGTACTTTTGATGACAGAGGGGATCACTGGAACGGTAATAGTTAGATGGTTCGAATTTAAGTTCAAATATTCAGGTTCATGGTGTTGGTATTCAGGTTCCGACATCTGAAACCTTGAGAATCTGATGATGACCAGGAAAAATTAAGTGGACTTCAATTTTGCAATATGAAACTTAAAGAATTGGAAGATTATCAGCCCGTCGAAACTATAATAGTTAAATGGGGCCTTCTCGAACTAAAGTCGTAGGGAATCCTGAGGCATTTCAAGAGAAGAAAAATATTTAAAGATGGCGACCAAAAAATAAATGCAAATGATGTTGAGCTATGGCCATGGCGAGGCCGAGGGCCGAGCTTCAATTAGGGCGCGCGTCCCCCCGAACGCTCCTTGCTTCGCAAGTCTAACCCGTTGAATGTTCTCAGCCATGTCAGATGAAAATTTGATCAACGGTTCTGGGATCTTGGAGTATATTTGGATGTTGGAGTATGATGGGATCTCTGGAACGGTAACAGTTAGGTGGTTCGAGTTTGAGCTGAAATGTTTATGACCATGGTGACCATGCCACATCTGGAACCTTGAGGACCTGATGATGTCCAGGAAAAAGTAAGGGGATCTCCACAACGGTAAGTCGGGAGTAATTATAGCACAATTTATTGTATAATGTTCCATAGCAGTTAAAAATATTACTCGTATTTTTCTTCCATTGATCATTTATTTATTATTCCTCATAAAAACAATACATTTATGAAAGTAGTTTCTACTTCAATAAGAACATTATAGTTAGGGAGTAAAATATGCAAATACCATATCTAAGATCCATATCATTATGATTATATTCATAATTATTGTAAGATATATTTATTTCAAAAGATGTGCTGCTGAAAGTTTCTTGCGCCGCTTCTTTCCTTTCAGCTACAGCACCTTACGAAGCGGTGGTAGAGTAAAAATGTACTAAGAATGACGTTGTAAAAATGTACTATTAGGTAATTATAAGGAGTATTTGTAAGTATTTGGAGGTGGCGCCGTGGCTAGGATGTCGGACTCCCATGCGGGAGGTCCGGGTTCGAAACCATGCAATGTCATGTACCAATGAGTTTTTCGGTTTTTCCGAAAGACTTACGTACATTTACCGACTGCTCTGACGGTGAAGGAAAACATCGTGAGGAAACCTGCACACCGAGATAACCAGTGTGTGAAATGGGGAAGGCAATGGCAAACCACCCCATTAAATGTGCCACCGAGAGTCGTTCTATGTGATTAATTCCTTAAAATGATCACGACCCTCAGCAATGAGGAAAACGACTTAGAAGAAGAAGAGTAAGTATTGAGCGAAAATGTATCTTTTTCCGTTTATGCGCTAGACCCGCGTACTTAACAGACGTACGGACGGATGAACGGACTACGGAGCGACGGAAATAGGACTCCGTCTTCCCCTTCGAGGTATGAATCTAAAAAGATAAGCAATCCTCATGTCTAATTGACCACCTAAGTCGCTAGCTAAATATTGGCAAATCAAATCATGTAAATGTACTCGTATATAACTAAATCAATGATTTGGCCAAAGTATCCGCGACCCATATAAACATCCGTTTGACTGTGGGTACAAAATGAAGTTTGCCCATCTAAACTAGATGTTGGGTAAACAAGTGTTGGATAAACAACCGGGGGATTGGATCGGCCCGGTTCGAACCGGATTTTGTGATTGATAGATTTTATGTTGAACACGGCTCAGTAAACACATTTGAATTGATGTTGTTTTGCATTGTTTCGGGATGATTTAAAATGGTTACGAACACGTTACGAATGTTACGAACAACATTAATTTTCTGCTGGAAATATTGCTGTTTGGCGATTCTTTCCTAATTGGGAAATGTTTTTGTTAGAGTCGTGGGGTCGTGACGTCACTTGGATATTTTTCAACTTAAGCGAGGATATTACATTGTTAAATATAATTACGAAAATAAATAGTTTATTCGGGCATTATAATTTACCTATAAGTGGGTATACTACCATATCCGCGACATGCGGGCGTGCGAGTGGTGGGAGACTCTCGGCCGGCTGCCATCTTGCCTCGACCACATGAAATCTACGGCAGACAATTAAAAATTCGGTTTATATGGTTTTTCTCAATATTTCTGAACAATTTCCTTGGATTTATGTGCTATTATATGTGAACTATGTTTGTGTGATAATTTGGCTAGCCAAAACTTAGTGATTCGTGAAAAAACTGATGTGCACTGTTGGACACCACGTGGCCTGGGTCCTTTGCACGAGACGCAGCTCAAATCCAGTCAAGGTGAGTGGTATACTCCTTATGAGTCTATTGTATTGCCTGAAAACGCCTAACAGAAGAATCAGACCAGCTCTATCCACTGTCTATCGAAGTCTATTAAACAAGTTTTAAATGGAGAATAAATAGTCGTATTAATCGTATAAATCGTAATTACTTTATAATTTTAATATATTTATTAATTATTTAACTACTAAATAATATACTATATTTTAAAATAAATCACTTAATTTAATAAAAACATAACGAAAATAGTAACAGTCATCAGGCCTCGGTTTGTATGAAACCCGCCTGATATCCTTCCGGCTTTAAAATCCAAAAAAAAATGTGCCATATTTTGATCAATTTCATTAATAAAATGTTTGTTTGCCCGAAATTGGCTACAATTTTATCAGTAACTAGCGTCATTTATCTGCAAAAAATTAAAAAAAATTTTTTGAGTGAATTTAGCATGTGTCTTACGAAGTTTTCGTAAGACACATGCCAGTTTCACTCTGAAATTTTTTTTAATTTGTTTGTCCTTCAAAAATCGATATGAATCTAAAATGAGCAAAAATGCATTATCGAGCTTTCCACACTACGGGACGCAATGTAGAGTTAATTAATTAATTAATTTAGACATAGCGCTCATAACCGTTTATTTCTTTTATATAAGAGCAAGGAATAGTAGAAGTCGTAACTTCCAAAGATCAATAGGAAACCAGCAAACAAAGTTATAAATCGGTAAACTTGTTTCCGAGTTATCATTTTAGTAACTAAGTACTTATACACGAAATATTTTGTAGTAGGTATATGAAACTCTATCAGTTTACTCTTTACCTTCAAATATTAAGTTCATTTATGTTTAAAACGGTAATCCATTTTAAGATCGATATTCCGATGGACGGAACAAAAAGCTAGTCGTTTAAACACCGTGCAAATAGAGTTCGAACGATAATTTTCAGAAAACTGTTCAATTATGTCAATCATAGGCAATTTAGCATTTTCACAAGAATTGTTCGTAGTTTGCGTAGTAAATAATGAGGTTTTTTTTCCTTTAAACGATTGTGTCCTGTATGAAATGATCCATTATTAACATTTGTACTTATAGGAACTTCAGAAACTTTGTTTTGCAAATGCATTCGTTTACGTAACCGAGATATCTAGTTTTTTAAATGAATATGGTGAGTGTGGTGTCTCCCCTCAAACCATGGAGCACTTGCTCTGCTGTCCCGCGTGTCCGACCACCTGCACGCGGGAGGACCTTTTCGAGGCCAACCAGAGGGCTATCGATGTGGCTGCCTTCTGGTCGGGAAAAATTTAGTTCGGATCATCAACACGAAAGAAGAAGAATGAATATAAATAAAAAAAATTGAAAAGTTTATTCAGTTATTACAAGGCACAAAAATAGGACCTCCGACTTACGAGTACAAACTAGGTCGAAACCTGTATCTTGGAAGTCGGGATTCCGTCGCACTTTCTGTGCAAGTATATTACAATTTAAAACATTACATTAGTGCAACTATATTCTAAACCTAAAAGGAATTTGAACAAGTTAATCTAAAGGAATTTAGGAAAGATAATGTTTAGGAGTGCGAGAGGGTGGGTGTGTGTAATAAAGTAAGTGTGCATCTATAGTGTAGGGTGAGTGGGTGTGTGAGTGTGGGAAGTTAAGTTCAAAAGTTCAAAAATAGTTTATTCCAAGTAACAAATACGTTACATTTAGACCGTCACGTTTGACAAAAATTTCTTATGCTTAGTTATATTATCTATCTTAATATATTGATTAATTATAAAAATGATATGCATAGGTAGGAACCTAAAATAATTCAATCCTTTGATATCGTCATTATGTAAGGGTCGAACATTCTTTTCGGAACACTGATGTACTCGTTCATGCTGTAGAAAGCATTATTTTCAAAAAATGTTTTTGTAATCCGTTTGAAGTCAGAGGCAGGGAGATCCGTTAGTTCCAATGGTAGTTTATTGTACAAGGATATTTTTATAGAGATCCCTTGCTTACCAGTTTTAGTAAGTGTTAAATAATAACGAGTCTGAAGAACATAATGAGTTTAGGGTGTAAAATTACTAATACTTTTTCTACGACTTCTGCTTCATTTTATACAAATTATATCTTACCGCCTTACCTTATCGTACCTCACTTTTACAAACCTTTGTTCGATTCGAAACTCAGTAAACCCTAGGTCTTGATTTAGTACCTCACTATATCTCAAGTAACCGATACAAGTCAGACAAATGTCCTCGCATTATTCCCTCCTCTCAAGCCACTAGTGAAACTCTAGTAGTCATATATTACTTGGAGTAACACACAGTGGGGAAGACATAATGGCTGCTACTCCTCTAATATTTCTTGATTATCCGCTCCTGAGACCACACACTGAGTGCAATTACTGGGAAGTGCAAAGTGGTACTGTTTTATAAGCTCTTACTGGCTCTTTGTGAGATATGGGCAGTGTAATGTCTTAGTGGTTTGGAGATAGTTCAATGTTATGTACTATAAATATAAAACATGTTATAAAAATTAGATTAGATTGATTGGGGGTTTCTCAGGGTCTGTACACTATATTTTATTCTATACAACAATATACCTAATTCACAAAAAAAAACTCTTTCTTAAACACTCTTTCGCTTGGATGAAGAAAAATTGGTGTCCCTTACTTTCTTTAAACAAGTGAAAGAGTGCTTATGCTACTTCATTCTCTTTCGCATGAATTTTGTTACGAGTAGTGTACTCGTACTGGTTTTAAATGGCAACTCAAAAATACGTATATCGTAAAATGTGCTTTTGAATCTCACAGAATAGGTACTTAATACCTGTATTTCGGTAAATGCTGAAACCTTAAACTAATGCTTTCAAAAGATTTACTTCTGAAAAGTTGAACATCAAACAACTTCTTTAATTAATTTACTGGCTGACGTTTTCAACAAGAACATTTTAATTATTATTCTCTCATAGAATTTTCCATTACATTTATCCATTTACCATCAACAGTATGCCTAATTTAAACAGCCTCCTCTTCACCTTTCTAGCCTGTTACAATCTTAAATGAAGGCACTTGACAGTAAATGCCTTCAGCACCCTGCAGCGATTTTGAAACGGAATTAAACTGAATCCATAAAAAAATAAAAAACCGAAAATATGTTTCTAAGGGTGTTAGTACATCTTCGCGATCGAATTGATCGGTGGTATTGATCAACGATTATAGACCGCTCAACGGGGATCATTGTGTGCTAATACACCAAACCGATCTGGCATCGATTGAGCATTGATCGA
Organism: Hofmannophila pseudospretella; assembly: GCA_947369225.1. Classification (NCBI taxonomy): domain Eukaryota; kingdom Metazoa; phylum Arthropoda; class Insecta; order Lepidoptera; family Oecophoridae; genus Hofmannophila; species Hofmannophila pseudospretella. The sequence goes on from OX376316.1 coordinate 13,280,095, forward strand.
TGAAAATATTCAGCTTTGGTTTATTGATCGCATCGCAACAACTAGCACAAGGTTGATTAATTGTTGTTGGATGTGTTTTACGAATCGCAATCATTGATCAACCTACGCGGCCGAGGTTGATTAAGGCATCGATGCGACATCCATCGTGCAGGTATAAAACACCACAATGTTTCGGTCCGATTCTGCCTCAAAATCGCTGCAGTATACTTGTAACGATGTCGACTTCATCGTCGATATCAACCTTCTTGCCATCAATTTCAACCTAATTGTTAGCGTTTATCTCACCTCGTTTCGTGTTGGCATCTTCATTTCTTCATCTAAGTATATTTTAAAAATTCAAATCATATTCCCATTCCATTTCTAACTTCCATTAACACGTCTCGCTTCCCCTAATCCCCATCGCTGGTAACAAACAACGTAAAAATCGACCGTGTCCCCAATTAAAAAACAGAACGGTGTTCGCATTCCAGCATCTACAATCATTAAGTGCCAGGTTGTACAATAAAATAAACGTACACCTTGATATCTATCCACTAAATAAAAATAATTGTAAAGTAAAATTTAATAAATGGCTACTCTCTTTAGATTACGACAAAACTGAGGCTCTAATCATATAATATAAAATTTTACACACTAAACTCATTAGGTTCTTCAGATTATTAACACTTAACTTCCCACACTCACACACCCACTCACCCTACACTACATATGCACACTTACATCATTACACACTCCCACACAACCTAACACACCCCCACCCATACTCACTCTTACCATTATCTTTACTAAATTCCTTTATGATTAAATTTTCCAAATTCCTTTTAGGTTAAGAATATAATTTGTAATTTGCTTGCACTGAAAGTGCGACGGAATCCCGACTTACAAGATACAGGTTTTCGACCTAGTTTGTAAGTCGGAGGTCCTTTTTTTGTGTGCCCTGTAATAAATAAATAAAGTTTTTCATTTTTTTTTTCATTATTCCATTAATTTCATTGTCTTCACCTTTCTCTCTGTATGTTGTCCTGAACGGACGTTTCCTACCTATTTTCTACATTTACTATTTTCTGTGTTGTTCTGTTCCTTAAAAATATAAAAACTACTATTACCAAGTTCTTCTATTAATTAATCTGCACCCTGTCCTAGAACCCTGCTAGCCGGCACCTAGAGGGCAGATAGTAGCAGTGGCGCCCAACGTGGGGCTACATGGGGCAGATTGTAGCATACTAACAGTTAAAAGCCTGAGTTTGTTAAATTAAACAGTATCATTGACTATGTAAACGTAGTTAAATATTTGTCTTACAATGGACCAGAGGTATTGTCTTGTGTAATGTTCCTAACCGCTATTGTTTTCACTGAAGAAACATCCGTAGGGATTGCTCCTTTGAAGTCTCACAACAATGATCAATCTTCGTAACTAAAGTTTATAATCTTCCTTCAGTCGGTCCGCATTGTTCTTTAAACATAAACTTAGTTCTTAACACGACTTTAACAACATTTGCCGTTTAACTGGTAACTCTTGGTTTCTATCGGTTTACTGTCTAAGTATTTATAGGGTGTAACAAACCATAGAACGCAATAAAAAAATCAGCTGTTCCATACAAAAGCTCAAAACCTACACGAACGAAATGTATGAAACAGATTATTTTTATTTATTTATTTCGCGATTTCAGAGTTGATCCCATAGTAAAAGTTTCAATCAATCAATAATTTATCCGTGAACATAGGTAATAATAAGTAAGTATACAGTTTAAATGAGGTGGTATCACTATGCTCCGTCGTTTGACATACAAATAGTTGTTCCGTTATGGATCCTGAACACCCCCTTTTCGGCTCTATAGGGGGCTTTTGTTACATCCAGTATACCCATACAGGATGCTTGGTGTATAGAGTGCATGGTGGGGGCAAGTTGAGTTTAGACATTGTAAGTTTCTACAAAGTGAATTTAGCCATGATTAAATTATATATTATAGATAACATCATAAGGGGATGCCTATTAAAAGGTATAATTTCATAATGGCTAAATTCACTTTGTAGAAACTTACAATGTGCAAACTAAAAAATGTAACATAATATTAACCATTAATGTATAACTTTGACAATGGTAATTGCTCCCACCATGCACTCTATACACCAAGCATCCTGTATAGGTATACTGGATGTAACAAAAGCCCCCTGTAGAGCCGAAAGAGGGGTGTTCAGTATCCATAACCGAACAACATTTACTACCTCTGAAATTGCTAAAAAAAATCAGCGGTTCCATACATTTCGGAGTAGAACCTAAAGTAGTAGAATTTCTACTCTTCTTATATAAAAACACCATGATAGAATTGAATACGAGTATAATTAAATAATCACAAACAAATGCCATTTTCGATGAAAATCCGACGAAAGTTCGAATAATTGAAAGGGTAAGCACCCAATAAATTATACGTTTTCCCATTTATTTTTAAGAGGATTAAAATAAAACTGCAATTTTTATTCAACTGAAAACCAGTTTTATTTAAAATCTATCTAACTACACAAAGTAAAGAGACCGTAGAAGTTTAAACTTCAAAGTAAATAGAACTAGACACCCCAGAAGGCAATATACACAACATTACATTAGAGGAGGCCGCAAAAATCCTAGGTTTATGTCCCTTGTGCGTGGGACAAAGCTGAAGCGAAACATACAAGCTGAGAGCCGGCTTTGTGGTGACGACATACAGAATTTAGGATCGACGAACATGTTTTAGACGAACATACGGTCAAAGAAAGCACGCTTCGTAATTAAAAAATTAAGTCTGTGAATTGAAATACAGAAACACAGTTGAAGGGGAACATAATGAAGTGAAGATTTCTATTATATCAATAGATGTAAATGGACGAACATCTTGCAATTGAGTTTGTGTATTTTTATGTCGAAACTTAATGTGAGGTTTGCATAAAATAGAATAATATAGGAAATAGGTAAGTACTTACAATACTTACATACATACCGTCGACGGAAATATAAATGCGTCTTCATACAGTTCCATGCATTTTGCTTCCCTGTTAAATCGTGACGTAAATGTGCCGTTACCGTTCAAAATTATAAAAGCAGCCATTGAATCCTCTTGGGGGCAACGGAGGTGCCGTGCGGCCGCAGTGCGTGTGCATGGAGCCCTGCTGACAGGGACACCTGCCCGGTGGGAGTGGAGTGAATAGGGGTAACTGTTCTTCGCTTACTGCCCGATACGGAGAAGGCCGCTAAGAGTAAAACGTAATTTTCCAAACTGGTTTTCTAGTGTTTTCTTGAATAACTCCGCTGGAGCAGCGACCCGAAGTGTATCTTAGACTCCGATACCAAAGAGCGCCAGCTCTCCCTACTGTGCAGTCTCGAACCAGTCAGGCTTATACTGCCTACTTAGTATACATTTTTTTATTAACTTACATTTACAGCCTTTTACAGTATTTATAAAAAAAAACATTACTTAAACATTTGCCAATTATAAATTTACATTATGTTACTCAACATTATATTAATCTTATGTAGAAACAAACAGAAAAAAAACAGATTGTAGGTAACTATTTAAAGAGAAATGCGTATAATGTTTACGTGTGTACATATAATACAAATAGGAACAAGTTATATTATTGGAAACACCAGCAAAATGTCTACATGTGAAGTAATGTGGACTAATATTCCACAGTTATTATTTGTCGAAATACTTTCTCGTGTATCCCAACTTCCATATCAAGCGCAGGTGGTGTGTCCCAGCTCGAATGATACCGCAATAACACTAAAATAAAAGTAAGCTATTGCGCTGGTTACCATCTGACACTGATTTCCTTTAGTTCTAGAACTGGAAGCTTTGTTATGTCTTTTGATATAAAAGCGCTCATACTCTTGTATTTGTATTTTTGATTTATAATTTAATTATGAAAGGGTTTGTATTTATTTTATTTTATTTTATTTCAAAAAAATTTCACAGTATAACAGTTATATTAAGGCATTGTGAAATTCAGCAAAAAATATATCTAAAAATAATTACATACTAACTGTAGAGGGACGCACATCCATACTCTCACAGAACCTCAGACACTCATCACGCACACTCGCCCATCGACTTGCAAACATATCACAGTCTGGTGCTGACGCGAGAAGCGCGTTGAGATTCTGCAGAGCACGAAAAAGAGGCGAGGTATCTAAAAATATTCTTGCTTTGCCCGTCATTTTTGAAAAGGGCAATGTTGTTTCCCATACGTCATTGTCATATCATAGAAAATTATTATCATATAAGTCACAATACATGCCTGTTGAATCAGAAGCATAAGAGATGCAGAATCAGACAGTATCTATCATTTAATAAAATGCATAATACAGTTATGAATGCGCTCGACTGTAGTTTTTGAAGTGAACACTTCTTTAAAATCTAGACTGCAAAGTCTGAAACATCGGCGCAAGGTTGCCTGTCTATCGGTATTTTATAGGATACATTTCGGAGAGTGCGCATCGGAATTGCACGACCTAATTCCAGCATCTCCATTCCGCCTTCGGACTACCAGGCGCGGGGAGGGGTTCCATTCTTATGTTGTTGATATCCCATCTGCTCGTACGAAGCGATTTGCTTCTTCGTTCATTATGCGAACGGCTAAGGAATGGAACAGCCTGCCGGCGTCTGTATTTCCCGAAACCTACAACCTTGGGATCTTCAAGGCCAGAGTGAATAGGCATTTACTGGACCCGCATGCTCCATCGTCGACCTCATCGTCGCTTACCATCAGGCGAGATCGAGGTCAAATGCGGGTTTAGAAGTAAATTAAAAAAAAAAACGGTAACCGCCCGGGGTACGACTATGAAAAGTTGACGCTGACGTCCGTCACGCTGTGCACTGGTTCTTGTCACTCGGTGACACAACTTTAAAGAACAATAGCTCGGAGACAAAGTGAGTGAGGTCAACAAGTGAGGTTGTCTGGTACTTACAAAATAATTATATTAATATATTAAATATTACTTACTTATTCTCAATGTGAATGTAGAATTATTGAATATGAAACAAAGTGGCGTTCGCTTTTGAAGTTTCTAAAAATTTTGAAACTGTACTTTCAAATAAATCTATCTTTTGTTTCATTAAAATTATAATTATGATTTTCAACATAGGTAGGTATGTAGCTATTTGAAGTTTATTTTTAAATAATTAATAACATGCCCCAAATTATTTTTAACAATTGCACCATCTATCGACGACCGTCAAACGCATCACAGTGCAAAGGTAGGTAACGATACCATTTTATTAGAAGTAATTACAACGTCTCTAAATATTTAAAACTGTATTTTTCTAATTAAACCGAGATTTATCGAAAATTAACCATGAAATATTTTCACTATTCAAATAAAATCTTTCGATTACAAGGTTCAGTTTGATTGTAATTGGTATAAAAGTCGAGTACTTCCGATCGTGGGTAATAGATTGCCGCCCTAGGGCGAGAATGTGGTACTTTATGCCTGGATTTCTACGGATACATAGGTACGCCCATTTTTGAGCAGATGTAAAAACAAAAAAATTAACTAAAACCAGCGAACGTAAAGCCTGCCGAAGCATCTAGTTCGCTTCAAATATCAAAGACAACAAGATTCATGATCCAAAATATACCAGTACCTGACGCTTTGTTGTCGAGTGCGCTCATTAAGGACCTACCCTCGTTTTTCACGAAAAATCCCATTCGAAACGCTGACGTTCCACTCAGGAGTCGAGTTCAAATAAGGCTTATTCCACAACGAGGACCATTAATATTCCTTTGATGTGGACTAGTTTTTGTTAACATTTTTTCACACAAATTTCCGTACATCTCGTATAATTACTTACTTACTCGTACAGTGCTTGCAATATTCTAACCATTAGCGGTTTTTTTTTCGTTTTATTCAAAGCTGAATGTGCAAATTCTTGTTCATCTATGTCTTTGTTACATTTATCACTTCAAATTTTAAACCTTTGTATCTTTTAGCACAAAAGGGATATCTATGCTTCTAGTAACCACAATTTTATCCCCATTTGATACGTGTCATATCCAATTGCCTTCGGTCTCCCCTATCCCTTCACACCCTAACTGCCTTCTAATCATGCGGTTGGAGTACGTACACTTACGAAGTGGCTTTTAAAACATCAAAGGCTCCGACTATCCCTCTAAAGAGATGGGGACACGAAAATTATTTATTAGTTTGTATAGAAAGGGAGTTGTGGCTTCTGAAACCTACTCTAGAGATTTTGTTCATCTTTGTTACTAAAATGGCTTTGAAGGTTTTAATTAAGAGCGGCTTCAAGTATTCGTTGATTAAAGTTTGACAATTGATAACGGGGTTATTATTACATAAATACACAAATTAGTGACGGCCGATAAGGCCAGTACAGGTAGTAGAGACTGATATTTACATTGTAACTACACTGATGTTAAATGATTATACTCGTAATTTGAATATTGTTTGGCTTAATAAATATTTTTGTATATATTTTTTTTGTAAGTACTCATTATTACACACAACAGCGTCAGGTTTTGAAGCCATAATAATATCTTCTCAGCTTATAAGGAAAGATTTCTGAATTCTGAGTATTCGCAAATATGTAAACAAACCTTTTTATTTCTTCGTTCGGACAAAATGTAGGTAGATTAATACTGTGCCGGATCGCGATATAGTCCTACCGCCACACGGGCCAACCAGAACTCGTTTGACCGCCAACATGGCCGCATGTTTTTGTCGTATGCTTTCCGAAGAAAAATAAATTGCTCGAACATTGACTGTTTCGCTAATATTTATGTGCCGTTGTGTTTAAATTTGTGTCTGCTTAAATCTGTTGTGACGCATGAACATTTTGGGAGCTCCCACACTCAGTGCAAGCTGTACGGCATCCTGTGACGTCATCCGCCATCTCATCATACACAAGGAGGAAAATGCCGCATGGCATTAAGCTCGCCTCATGTACTATTTTTTGTGCATTAAAGTGTTAAATAAATAAATAAGGAGAGGAGTCGACAACAAGATCAAAGGTAGATGGGCTTATATGGTCATCTGTGAAACTACCATAATCTATTCCGCATTTTGTTCGAAAAAACCCCAAATACAGTCCACTATACGAATTTCCCCCCAAACCCCAGCGACCTATTCACTGTTCGTAACTTTCACATCCACTGAGTAAACCATGCTCTGCAAAGGTCTTCACTTATTTTCTACTGACAATGCAGTTTGCCGGTTCTTTTGATTCTCTATTTATTTAAAGCACAATTTACAATTTTATTTTTATTGGCTTTAAATATAAATATTTTACTCTTTTGTCTTAGTATCTTTTATTTTTATTATCTTTCGTACCTACTGAATGTAGTAGTCTTGAAAGATATTCTGAATGTAAGGTCTAATTAGCTACTTTCTTCTGTACCTTTTTTCCGCTCTTCAAAGTTACTTGTAAAATCTTGACTCCCAATTTTAACTTTTATCATTTTTACTATTTTCTTCATCAACTAACTTATTCAGGTCTCGAAGTAAAATCTTCGTTTCTTCTAAGAGGTTACTTATGTTATTAATATCAACTCTATTTGGAGCAGTTAATGTAGTATTTTGGTATTGTATACCTCTTGAGTTTTTCTCTAAAGTGCTTACATGTTCCTTATTGGTTTCATTTTTGTATTGTAGAGTGGTACGCACTGAAATTTAAAATATACATAAACATCTTATGTTTAAATAGATGAAATATCATATTTGACAGTAATCTAGATCGGTGATATATTCCCCTTATTACTAACACTAATATTACCTGTTCCAATTCCATAGACAAAATAGCTGCTGCATGTTTTAAAACTTACCAGGTCGACTGATAATCTTGTTCATCATAGTGGTAAATTCTGCAAACACGATATCCACTATAGACTTATTTCCATACCAAATATCCAAAGCACTATTTGTGGCCCATTTACTAGGTCTATAATCTCTTGTATTAACAATAGGATCGTCCTTAATTTTAAAAGTGTCACCAAAAATTGTGACTGCTAACACAAATATTAAACTTGGTAGAAACTCAAACATGCCCATTCTGACCCAGGTATCAGTGTGTCTGTGTCCACAGTCCGTTCACATCTAATTTCTCGAAACTGAGATTGTTACATTGGTTTTGCAGGAAATCATAACGTTTGTATTGTTCTTTTGAAGTTTCATCACAGTCATTGTACGAGTGTGTAGTTTTAGAAGCTTTGGCATTTCCGCGACTCTTGCTTTTCCCACGATTCCATTAAAGAATTCGTAGTCTGCTGGCTTTGGTTTCCATCTTCTTCTTTCACGTTTAAATTTACTAGGTATTGACTTCAAATTAACTATATCAAAGGTACATAATATTTAGTTATTTGTCAGCAGCTGAATAAAACTTCTTTCTAAATCAGGTTAAGTTTTTTGTCTTATAAATGCTGCTGGCTGAACAGAGAGATAGTAACATTTTTTTCGAATCAGAGCATTTGGTAATCAGCGGAGGAATGTGGTGGTGATGATTGAGAGGTTCTGAACCTTTCAGGCAGCCAGCAGCCGTTAAATTAAGTTCTGTTTCTATTCTCATCATTTTACAGTCCATTTAACAGCACTATGTCTGTGATTTTAGAGCCCTCAGGCTGAGAACGACAACTTCCTAAAATGACAACTTCCTAAAACGACAACTTCCTAAAACGACAACTTCCTAAAATGACAACTTCCTAAAACGACAACATTTTAGAATGTCAACACCGTCAGAGGCTGAGAACGACAACTTCCTAAAATGACAACTTCCTAAAACGACAACTTCCTAAAACGACAACTTCCTAAAATGACAACTTCCTAAAACGACAACTTCCTAAAACGACAACATTTTAGAATGTCAACACCGTCAGAGGCTGAGAACGACAACTTCACTATGAAATTAGTAGTTGTTTACTATTTTTATTACTTGCTACTACGGAACACTTCATGGTTGAGTCTGACTCACATTATTAAGTTGTTTCACTTCATTAAAAGACGTTCAGTAACAGAGCAAAGCATGTTTTTAACGAAAAGCACCTATGATCAATCCACACGCACACATATCTAATACGTATAAATTAGACATTTTTGACATTTCATAACTGAGGGCATTTTCGGAATTTGTCATTTTCGGAATTTGTCATTTTCGGAAATTGTCTATTTTGGAATAGACGTTTTAGGAAGTTGTCGTTTTCGGAAGTTGTCGTTTTAGGAAGTTGTCGTTCTCAGCCTGAGGGTTTTAGAGACCCAATGTCATAGACCCCTAATTGGATCAATGATACGTTAACTATTTCTCCTACTAAACCTATAATTTCAAAATTCCTAAGTAAAATTATTATTGCTACATCTAACGTGCAGCAGATTTTCCTTGTAGCATCAAAAGCTACAACAACGTGTTATCAAGATTCAGGGACACCATTATTAGCAGACAGTCAATATGTGAGCCAGAGTATCGGTTTCCGATTCATAAGCAAAACTTGAATGATCGAAAATGTTGGATATGGTACATTTTGGGGTTGGACCTCATTTGTCCGCACTGAACCGTATTTTCCCGTAACTCTATCTTTTTTCGTCTTTCAGAAACATCGTTCGCTAGTAAGCTTCCATAGAATCGGCCCACCGATGCCAAAGAGTGCGGGCGCTTGGAAGCAATCTTTCTCGCGAACGTTGGTTCTGAGCGACAGACTAGGATAGACAGGGACATGCGGGCAGGTAGGGTCCAACCCTTAGACTGCTAAAATAAATGTATTTAAGTCTTCAGTAACTGTTTTTGTCGGCTACTTCTCTTTTTATCACTATTAAAAGAAGAAGTAGTAGTGGTAGATCCTAAAGTGAAGGATCGCCTGGGGTGGTACCACCATCTTATCTATTTCTGCCGTGAAGCAGAAATGCTTGCATTCCTGTGTTTCGGTTTGAAGGGTAAGAGAGCCAGCGTAATTTCCGGCACATGAGGCAATCCATCTTAGTCCTCAATGTTTGTAGCGCATCAAAAACCCTCCAACATTAATACAGAGAGGTGAAATGTCTATGGGTGACGGCGACCACTTACCATCAGGTGGCTCGTTTGCTCGTCTGCTCTCCATATTTAATAAAAAAATTAAAAAAAGAAGAAGACGACGGTGTCGGGAACTCTTTTTGTCTGTTTGATTGCTATAATTTTTTGAATATAAAGTGTATTTTACTTTACTTTTAAAGTATCTTTAGCTTCAGTATTCGAGTAACTTGCTGGTGGATGGACCCCTTTGGGGGGGGGGGGGGGGTCCTCCTGGCTAGCGACCACCAACTATGTAAGGTTTGTCGTCAAATTATCTTTTCGCTTCGGCGTTGATGTGTTACGGCATGCCACACTGCCGTGTTTATAGAAGAGCTACTACTAAGCCCATGTGCTCCATCTTTTTTTTTATTCAAGTTTTACACAGTACAGTAATATCTAAGTGTATACCGCCAAACTGCTTAGTAGTTTATGGGGGGACTTATTGCTCCCTTTTATAAATAATAGTAGTACACGTAGTGAGTACGCGTCAGCGTCACACACACATCAACACATTATACATATCTAATATTAACTAACCTAGTATATAATTCGCTACCTACTATTAACTAACACGCACCGACTTCTGCATAAAAATAAAAACCGGTCAGGTGCACTGCATTAATACATATGTATAGGTATACTCTGCATTGATGCATGAATAACACTGGTGGTGTCCGTTATGCCGGTTTCTACCGTCTGATTTATCTTATCATGTAGTGATTGTGCTGTTTTTGATATACTAATTAATTTGTTAAATTCAATTCAATCAATCTTAGACCTCATCGTCTCTTAACACTAGTGAGAAAAAAGTATCACATCCCTTAAAAATGTAACATGTTCTTACATCAATGTCTGCGGACGTAACACGGATACAGCAGCGTTTTTATCTACCCTATTTTCCGACCTCATATTTCTTCCATTATTCAATACGTTTTCAATACCGGACTCAGGTAGTTTTAGTAAAGGGGCCACCGTTGTTTTTAGGGATCCGTAACCTGAAGGGGAAAAAGGAGCCCTATTGCTTCGCTCCTCCGTCCGTCCGTCTGTCACGCGGAAAGGATTAAGATACAGATTTCTATCCACATCTATAGGTAAGTGTATTCCCTTGACCCGAATTAGAATAAACGAATTTAAAATTTTGAAAAATTTTTTTTTAGAGGCGAGCGTTGGTGGCCTTGTGGCTAGGACGCCGGACTCCCATGCGGGATGCCCGGGTTCGAAACCATGCAATGCCATGTACCAATGAGTTTTTCAGTTTTTTTTCGAAGACTGACGTAAATTTAGCGACTGCTCTAACGGTGAAGGAAAACATCGTAAGGAAACCTGCATGTCTGAGGAAATTAAAAGTTTCCGAAGGCGTGTGAAATTCACCAATCAGCACTGGGCCCGCTCGGTGGATCATGACTCGTACCCCCTTGTGCAAGGGGAGGTCTGTGCCCCAACAGTGGCAACATTAATAGGCTGATGATGATGACGATTTTTAGAGGGGGTCCCTAATAGTAAAGGGAATCGTTAAAAAAGCTTTAAACTGCCCCACTTCGAAAGAAGCTACAAGTAGCTGAAATCAAAGAAGCGGCGCAAGAAACAATCAGCAGCATATCTTTGAAACAATTTTGAAAAAAAGCAAGTTTGTAATAAAGGACACTCAAGTGCTAAGATAGATAATCTTATTTTATTCTTTAACAATGACTTCGATTTCCGAGTGGCCACCAAATATGATGCTAAACCTACATGAAACTGTCATGTTCACTCATACTAAACTTGTACGAGTGAGCGGGACGTTTCGTTTAGCGAATATGACTTTTAGAGGCCACCCCGAAATCGAGGACAATGTTAATACATGACTTGTTCAAATCAATTTTATTATTACTACTAGAAATTGTGGGGTCCTCGATCCGGCCCACGATATTCCGATGCAATGGCTAAGTAAGATGTTCTGAGAAAATGTAAGGGGAGCCGGCAAATGTATTTACTTTGCTCTTTTTGTACGATGGTCTTAACTTTAAAAGATGTGTTATTTGAACAATGGAAAGGGTTAGGAAGGGATATGGGATCATCAGACGATTGTCTATTGGGATTGTATAAAATATACGCATAATAGAAGGGAGAGCAGATTTACAACACAGTAATTTTAAATTAACACCGACAAGTGCAGAAATTTAGGAACATTTAATGATGGAATATTATGACAGAGGGTCGATTTATTGGTTATCTTAACAGCTCAGAAAATTAAGACAAAATATTCAGTAAATAAAATAATTATTAGATAAGGATTGGGATAAATACTGAAGCATCTTACACAATAGTCAGATGCTGAAAAAACAACATAAGAATTTTTCAATGACTTTTATTAAAATAGTAAGGAGTGAAATATTCAGGATAGCTTGATTTTCTATGGAGCCGGCGGTGGCGTAGTACCTGAAAAGTAATTTAAAGTAATGAAATTATTGACAGATGGAAAAGCAGTGGCTCTACTCTCTTCTCTAGGCTCCATAATCAAGACAACAATGAATTGAATAAGGTAAGAATTACTGTGCTAGTAATTTTCTCTGTTTCCTCTCCATGTTCAACTAAGTGATATCCAACTAAGCGCAGTTCGTTTTTATTTTCAACCTCTTTATCTGTGATGTTAACATAGATTGTAGCTTAACGCCTTCTTTATATCTATCTTTTCAATTTCGGCATACACTAATAATTCAAATTTTAAAATGCATTGCCCGAAAAGTTATCATGACTTTACTTATATCTATCATTTTTTATATTTTTACATTTTCGTCCGAGAGTACAAGAGAAAACAATGTTATTTACAATTACTACTATTTATTTTCGCCTCCTGTTGCTTGTACAACCTGCTGTGATACCTGCGACCCTGATTTCCTCTGTGTCGCCCATTCACCTCCTACAGCCGGCTGAGCTGCCGTGCTGCATAAATGATTGAAAAATCCCCTAATACATCGCTAGAACGGCGGTGGCGTCGTGGCTAGGACGCCGGATTCCCATCATGCGGGAGTTTCAGCCTCGAAACCTTGCAATGCCATGTACCAATAAGATTTTCGGATTTTTTCGAGGACTTACGTACATTTACCGACTGTTCTAATGGTGAAGGAAAACATCGTGAGGAAATATGCATGCCTGAGGAAATTAAAAGTTTCCGAAATCCACCAATCAGCACTGGGCCCGCTCGGTGGATCATGGCCCATACCCCCTTGTGCAAGGGGAGGCCTCTACCTCAACAGTGGGGGCATTAATAGGCTAATGATGATGAATACATCGTTTAAGATGTTGCATAATAACTTTTATTATATCACATACTCTCTTATGAATAACATTTATGATCTTTTAAAGGCACAAAAAGGAACTCTCACCTTTAACTTCAACAATTCTGTCTATTGCCTTCGATCCAACATTCCACAGCTCCCTCGCCAGCAATCCCATAATCGTTTTATTAGAGTAGATCAAATCCATTGCTTTCCCGACCAAAACATCTGAGTTACTAAACGTATTATCATTTTCTAGCGTTTGATATCGCTTCTTTAATTCTTCTTTGGTTTTATATGAATTCGTTTTGTGAACTTCTAGAATGAAAATTGAGAATATTGTCACGACTAAAGTCACTCGCGGTAGCATTTTGAATGGTGAGTTTGTAGCCGGGTGAGGTGTTGTGTTTGTTGCCATTTGTGGTAATGGATTCCAGGAATGAATACAGGTTTGGATCACATGGAAACCAAGCAAAACGAATCGTTAGTTTGAAGGGTAACTCTACTAAAGTACTTACATTAAAAGTAAGTATACCTACCCTAAGTACCTACCTAAGTATCTACTAAATACCTACTTACCCTAAGTATAGTACCCTAGTGGTAAAAGAGATTGAGGGATTCGTAGAATGTTCCTAAGTACCTACTTAATTTGACATGACTGAATCTATGGGGAGAAAGCGCATGCGCCAACTGGCAGACGCGGTTTCCAACAAAACTTCTCTAGCGAGCAGTGTGAATTTCAAAATATTTGAAGTACTTATACCTCCTTCAGGTTTCCTTACGATGATTTTCCTAGACTACAATTTCAAACAGTAAAACTAGTAAGTTTATGTATCATACGGAACCCTAAAAACTGTACCGAAGTGCTAGAATAAAGTTAGTTATGGCACAATAAAAGGCAAGTCTCATACTTACTCATAAAACATTTCAAATGTACGAAACCACTTTATCTTGGTCTAGCATAAACATAAAAGTTTAACATACGAGTAAATGTCATAATTTCATAACCAAACTTAAACGATTGTAAAGTTGAAAATACTGTGGTTATTATTATAAAATTGTAATATAAGTCAGCCAAATCTGATATTTATGAATTTCATATTATTAAAATTTGCTTTTCAATTAAATATTCTGTTATAATTCTGTAATAGTTGGAATCACTTTATTGTACTGTACATAAATACAGGAAAAGTAAAAACTACAGGAATAGTAGCACAATATGTACAAATGCTTAAAGCGATCTCTTCCAGGCAACCTCTGAAGTTAATTTGACATTAAAGAGATTAACGACAGTGTAGTGTGAAGATATGAAATAGGTTACTATTAATATTAGCGCAATATTTTAAGAAATAGGTATGTTTGCGCACGCACATACCGATGGTTTTCAAGCCATTATGCGCAAAAGAACTGCGTCTCTGCTTTGCAGGCTTCGGAGCAGCTCCAACAGCATCCTGAACGTGATAGCGGAAAAGTACGATTCCCCTATCCTTAAACACTTCGTTCGGGTGCTGATCGAATGATGTTATCTTTGATCAGCATCTGATCGAAGTGTAAAAACTCGTAATTTTTGCTGAATATAATTACTAACATAGTTTTTTAAGTACACTAACACAATGGATCAAGATATCTGAAAAATAAAAATATTGTATTATTACCTAATACACAGTAAAGTTAGTAAAATAAAATTTAATAATATTTTATTTTCTCATCTAGAACGGACAAATATTTAGCTAAACATGTCTTTTTATTTTTCAGGAATTAATTAGTAGCGCCCGCGCCGTAGCGTTATAAGTTTATCTAAAATAGATATTTAGGTTTATCAGAAATTTTATACCTAGTGTCCTACGGCTAGTTGTTGAACTTATGAAATTCCTGTTTAAAAGTCGTCGAATTTTTCGTGGAAGGCAAAATAGAATAGCATTCCCATGTTCCCTGGTCGAATTTGGAGATGACATCCCCTAGGGCCTTGGCTGCACGTGACAAGTAGGAAAATACTTATGTCCTGAGGTATTCGATGAAATTTTTCATTTCGTTTTGTGAGCTGTGAAATTTTGCTACCCGGAGATCCCGTCAGATGAAAATTGTTGTGCAAATTATTTAACTGCAAATTATTTCATGAAATATCACGATTCTTTATTTACTTACTTTTTCATTATACTCCTTAACGCTATAGAAAGAATTTTCAAGCAGCCATTTCAACAATTCAGTTTTAAAGAAGTCTACCTTCTAACACTCTTATATCATGAGGTAATTTGATGTACACTATTATGCACATTTTAAGGCCTCAGAGATTTCAATCCAGCAAAATAATGTTTAATTTTAATGCTTAAGAAAAGCCCTTTTAGGTCCCATAAAATAAAATGATTTGTCAAATTAATTTACTTATTATAACTGTGTGGTAAGATTTTATAAAATCGAGTATAGATTTACAAAACTAATTTTGTCTCAATAATATTCAGATGTTTACTTTTTATCTCAGTATGATTATGATGCATTCATCATACCTAACAGAAAATTCTTTTAAAAGATCTTTACATAAAATATATTACCAAAGTACTTACGTACGTACTTCCACATTGATAATTTAGTTTTTAGGAATTAATTTTACTAAATCTTACCACACAGTTATAATAAGTAAATTAATTTTACTAATCATTTTATCTTATGGGACCTAAAAGTGCTTTTCTTAAGAATTAAAATTAAACATTATTTTGCTGGATTGCAATCTCTGAGGCCTTAAAATGTGCATAATAGTGTACAACAAATTACCTCATGATATAAGGGTGTTAGAAGGCAGACTCTTTAAAACTGAATTGTTGAAATGGCTGCTTGAAAATTCTTTCTATAGCGTTAAGGAGTATAATGACCATTCACATTAGTATTAGAATTGGCTTTATTTATATTTTATGTATATCTGATATTTTGTACGCCTTTTAACAGGTTGAATACTTTGACATTAATCTATTTTTAAGATCTTTAACAATGTATTCTGACAAAGTATTTTGATTTGATTTGATTTAAAATGAATAAGGTTGATAAAAAGATGTTTGTTTATTTATTGTACGGTTAATGGTTAGTTGTAAGAGTTAATCAGGCCGCCCGTAGGCCTCTGACATAGCGTAATGACTGCTGTCGAATGAAAACAACCGGGACCGACTGTTTAACGTACTCGGGAGTACGTTACAGATGAAATTGCCACTAACTGTCACCTATCCTGTTTCTGACCTCGCCCAACGTGGCTTAACTTGCACAATCGCTTTATGGCCACGCTCGCAGATATCTATGAATAAAACCTTTCATCATCATCAGCCTATTAATGTCCTCACTGCTGGGGCACAGGCCTCCCCTTGCACAAGGGGGCACGGACCACGGTCCACCGAGCGGGGCGGATTTCACACGCCTTCGGAAACTTTTAACTTCCTCAGACATGCAGGTTTCGTCACGATGTTTTCCTTAACCGTTAGAGCAGTCGCTAAATGTACGTAAGTCTTCGAAAAAATCCGAAAAACTCATTGGTACATGGCATTGCATGGTTATATGGAATAAAACCTTTACATGCCATGAAATAAAACCTTCATAACCTTATATGCTATGATATACCACTTGTTTCCCCGGTTACTATCTCACTGCTGCCAGCAGTGTCAGTCGCTGGCTCTTTTACCGTACAAAGGTATCGTATTTTCCTCAAAGTTTCTGCCACAATCCTTTTAAATCTTCACGGGGGTGCGACTGCTAGACACTGATAGCCTTCAGGGTACTTCAGGCTGTTCTTACGGCAAGCATTACGATGACGGTTTCAAATTGAATGCTTTTCGCTTCAGTTTTCTTTTGACGTTGTGCAACTTTAAAGATAAAATCCACATTAGAACTTTTGTTGAAAGTTGCAATTGCTTTGATCTGTAATTAATGAGCAATGTCAATCGACTCAGAGACTTACTTTTTGAACTACGAAAATGGGCTTAATCGCGTCGGTGTTTATTTTGGTAAACTGTACTCTGCCTACCTTTGTTCAACGATTATTTTACTAAAAATCCAGCAGCTACATAAAATTAAAGAAATGCACATATTTTCGTGAAATTTAATTTTGTATTTGGGATTCAATAGTATCCGTTGGATTCAAATAAATGAAATATGTAACATAAAATACTCTAATAATTATCGTTATAAGTCGCATGTTACCTAGTTGAATCATAAGCTAAAAAAACAGTGTTCCAAAGAACATTTGAACCAGCGGAGGTCAGCGCCTATATTAGGATAACTGGTTGCTCACTAATTTTATTAAGTTTAATGTAACAACATATGCTTAAGTTCCTACTCCACTGTAATTTTACCGCACAAATAAACTATTCTTATTCTTATGTGTAACACAATAAATCTTTGATCTCTACTGTCAATAATTAGAAAATCCGTAAAAGACATCACAAACAAGATAAAAAATCAAGAAATGTTCTGTCTGTATTATCACTGGTCTACAAATTCAGGAAATGATAAATTTTGCACTGTTTTTACAACAAAACCTTTTAAGTTCTTCATCAAAATTCACAACAAAAAAGAATTTGCCTACCCCTAAAAATTATACACGACTAGTACGGTACGGAACCGCTAAGCTAGCAGATTGCCGTCTGCCTCGATGAGATAAGGGTTTACAATGACCTAGTTATTTTCTAGATGACTCAAATGGTTTCGTTTTTCAGATAATAGTATGAAACTATAACAAAATGTTTTTTTTGTTAGACTTATAAGTTATAATACGTACGACTTATTACGAGTATGTATAGATAAATAGGTGGATTGAGTACTTAATAAATAAAAATATTCCAAAAAATATACTTACAAAGTTTTCATAATGAAAAAAAATTCTATGAAATTAAATGAGATGACATAAAATCATTAAGGTACGAACGCCCGCTCCTACTACTTATTCTTTCATCTATGCATAAGTACCTAATGTATTATACTTGTGTCATACCATTTTTTTTGGGTCTACCACCCTGATATGCGGGACCGCCACCTTTTTAGGGATCCGTACCCTGAAGGTCGCTGTCGCTACTCCGTCCGTCTGTAAGTCAGTCAGTCAGGCGGGTCTAGCGCCTAAACGAAATAAGATCAATCAAACGGGTCGTCCACTCGAACCCTGACACGGGGAGTGGGTGCGGGCCTGGAGGCGAACCTCGTGCCCGGACAGAAGCTCGGGGTGTCACTACACGTCGCGGGCTAAATAAGATACAGACTTCAAAATTTCACATAATATCTAAGTATTCTCTTGAGTCTTCTGACCCAAATCCGAATATCACTTAAAATTTTGTTGAATTATACTCGTGTTTCGTGTGTTCTATTAAAGTAAATGGGATCAATTGGGATCTATAAGAAAAATACTTCTGTACCCTATCGTGTGGGGTGTATTTATTTAGAGCTCATGAAGTAGTTATATGCTACGACAATGTTTTATTTTTATTTTTCGTGGAGAAATAACGACATAAGCTCCCAATTTGTCAATTTTAAACCATTTTTTAAACCTTTGGAATCTTATATTGTCTTTCTTCTATTTTTCTTAACTTGATACATTTGTATGAATTTGTAAAACTGCGATAATGCCTTAGAAAAACAAAACAACTTACCTTAAAAGGAAGATCCAGTGTCTGTAGTCCATTGGTTGTTTACAACAGCCTACTACTATAAATTCGCACTGTAATTTTGGCTCTGTGGTAAACAATATTTTTATCTGTCACAAGCAGAGACTGGCAAAGAAAGGTTTAAGTAAACCTCTGGGAAAATTAAAATTCAAGAAAATCTTCAAGATAATATTTTTGTATACACATCATACACAAATGTGGTGACAATGGTAGGTACCAAGCATACCAAGGATACCTAGGTACCAAAAATATTCCCAGAGCAAAAAGTACAGTAGCCAGCTCGTTAGGTATGCTTTTGGTGCTTAGTCGCCTTAACTTGTAACGATGTCGACTTCATCGTCCATATCAACCTCCTTGCCATCAACTTCAACCTCATCGTTAGCGTTTATCTTATCTCATTTCGTATTGGCATCTTCATTTCTTCATTTAAATTCAAATCATGTTCCCATTCCATTTCTAAATTTCATTATTCCATTAATTTCATTGTTTTATTTGTATTTTCACTTTTTCTCTGTATTTTGTCTCGAACGGACGTCTCCCGTTCACTTTTATTTCCTACTACTACCTATTTTCTGTGTTATTTTCCTTAAAATATATTATTTATCACCAAATTCTTCTATTACTTCTTAGAACCCTGCTAGCCAGCATCTAGAGGACAGACAGTAGCAAACTTACTTGAGAAATTCATAAGAATGTCAAAGAAATTTTTGATGGGCGGAACCCAAGTCAATCCTTTTATAGATCCAAGGCCAACAATAACATTTCTGTCGAGGTTTGTATAGTACTTTTCTCAAATAATGCTAGGAAATCGAAACCTTACTTATTTCAATCTGAAAGTTTCTATTGTAAGCAAGTTACCAGATCACTATTTGATTTGTAGTCATTTTTAATGAAGAATTATTTAATAAACTTCAAATGTTGGGATATTTTTTTCGATATTACGCATTTTTGTTTTCAAATTCCATTCCATTATTTTCAATTTTGCCCTCGAAGTCAAGTTGATTAATTTTCGATCACGTAGTAGGTATGGAATTTACGCAAGAGAAAGTCTATATTAATATCAACAAGTAAAACATCACATATCGCTAGCACTTATACATATTCTTCCTAATACTTATTACTGGAAATTAGGTATGTAACTACTTATAGAAACTAGAAAGTACCTCCATCTTATCTTATGATAGGAGGCCGGGAATAACCCCAGAGGCACTTCGACCCTTGAGGGTATTTTGTACCTACCCCATTTTACACACTGGTCATCTCAGTGTGCAGGTTTCTTCACGAGGTTTTCCTTCACCGTTAGAGCAGTCGGTAAACGTACGTAAGCCTAAAAATACGAAAATCTCATTGGTACATGGCACTGCACGGTTTCGAACCCAGACCTCCCGCATGGGAATCCGGTGTTCTAGCTACTGTGTCACCGACGCTCAAGTACCTCTATATTCTTCCTACTTAATGGTGGAATTAAAAAAAAAACTTTTTACAATTAGTAGTAATTACTTTACTTGTTAAAGTTGACCACTTTTCGATTACGTAGTTTGTAATTTACAGAGCAAGTCTATAAACTAAGTTACATCAACAAGTACAGATATCAAACTTCCTAATTCCTATCACTGGTAATTAGGTAAGTATATAAACTAGGAACGAAGTAAATCCACATTCTTCCTATTTTCATCTCAGAAACGACGTTATCGCAATCTGGCAAGAATTGTAAGAGGCTTACGGACAATCATAAAAGTGTATTACCATTAAGAAAGGGAGAATGAGCTCAATAAAAAAAAAGTAAAAACTAAAACCCGACCCCGTTTAAAAAGATCAAAACAAGTACATAAGTATTAAACCCTTCTGTGAATTCTGCCTTAAATTACTACAAAATATGGCTGTCAATAAATTCTGAGATATGAGTCGGAGTCTCACGGCCGCTATTCAGCAAAAATTAAAGTATCGTATGACACGCGGAAAGAGAACCTGGCCGTCCTGTACACACGTGGAGGCGAACTGTCTACCGTGGATTGAAGGCAGCAGGGTTGAGCTGGAGTGAAGCTAGGAAGGTGGCCCAGGACAGAGCGGCGTGGAGAGATCTCGTGGAGGCCCTCGGTACCTCTGGGGTACCATAGGACGACAACATGACACGCGGATGATCAAGACGAATCCAACGGTACCAATTTTGTTAATATCCGTCCAGTGGTTTAAACGCTGTGAGGGAACAGGCGAACATACATACATACTTACATAAATACATAGACTGCTAAAATCATAACCCTCCTTTTTGCTTCGCGTAGTCGGTTTAAAATAAGGTCGCGATCCTCGACATTATCTCGAAAAAGCGAATGGCCCTGGTTATCGATTCCAATAAATGGTGCTCTTTATTTCAGGACGGAAAAAAAGAGAAATTACTGGGAACAGCTGAAATTCTCATTAAAATTCCATTACGACATCGCCGACTCGAATATGGCAATGGATATTTGAAAGGGAAATAATTTTTTTATATCGACTCCAATCTACGAAGGCTGTAATCGAAGAAAACATTTGAATAAATAAAACAGAAAGTAAGTTAAGTATACAGTTTTGTTTTTAACCCTCGACCTAAAGAAAAGGGTGTTACAAGTTTGACGTGGATGTCAGTTTGTCTGTGGCATCATCACTCAACAAGCGATCATCCGATTTGGACTGGAATTTTGTCGAGAGTTTTCTCAGCCAAATCTGATAAAATGTTGATAAGGATTTCCATGATCTTGAAGTATCTTTGATGTTAGATGGGATCTTTGGAACGACAACAGTTAGTTATTTCGAGCTCGAGATCAAATATTTAGGACCTTTCCACGTCTAGAACCTTCAAGTCCTGATGAAAAGTAAGGGGTGCTACAATCTGCCCTCTAGGTGCCGGCTAGCAGGGTTCTAGGACAGTGTGCAGATGAAGTAATAGAAGAAACTTGGTAATAGTAGATATTATATTTACCAGGAACAGAACAACACAATATTAGAAAATAGGTAGTAGTAGGAGTCAATTTTATAAAACGGACATACGTCCGTTCAGGACAAAAATACAGAGAGAATAAGTAAAAACAATTAAATTAACGGAATAATGGAATTTTGAAATGGAATGGGAATATGATTTGAATTTTGAAAATATAGATGAAGAAATGAAAATGCCAACACGAAATGAGGTGACATACACGCTAACAATAAGGTTGAAATTGATGGCAAGGAGGTTGATATGGACGAAGTCGACATCGTTGCAAGGGAACTAGTTCTGCTCCTGTAGGTAACATACTCATAAACATGTTTGGGTATAATTCAGTTTTAAAACAGTAGAAATATCGATTGAAACTAATAACGCTCCATAGAACACGTAAAGGGACGTTCAAACAAAACCTATTCAAATAAAAGACCTTGGCTTCTGCTTCTGTAATCACGACTCCAATCGGTCTGATTGACCTTTATGCAAATGCCAAATTTGCCCAGGAGCAGGTAGGTTGTGTAATTGAATAATTAACCTGCCTTCACTTCAGTCTATTTTATTTGTACAGGTTGAATTTGACTTAAAATCTAAGTGACCATGGAACTGGACGTTCGGGGAACTGGACGTTCGGGGAACTGGACGTTCGGGGAACTGGACGTTCAGGGAAATGGACGTTCCGGGAAATTGAAGACTGGACCTTCGGGGAATTGGACGTTCAGGGAACTGGACATTCGGGGAATTGGACGTAACGCCCATGATCCGTTGAAACAAAATACATGTAAGCATTGATTGACTGTAAGCAACGACATTATTGTATGACATTCCATACACTGTTCATCAATAAATTAGTTTGAAACGAATCGAATCAAATTGTAAAATTGAATTGCAACTGAAGTCCAATGTGTAAATTTGACAGTTTTTCCGACCAAACAGTGTAACAGATCTGAGGTTTATGTCCTTACGCTAGAAATATAATGTCTTTGTATGTAATCTTTGAGAGGTTAGAGTGTCAGTGTAATTACCGGCCCATGAGGTACTCCATTCATGTTCTCAAAATGCATTGCATAAAAATTCCTCTAGTAATATTATTGGTGTTTTCAGTGAGGCGAGATATCTGTGACTGATGGTGACCACTTACCATAACATGGCCAGTTTGCTCGTCTGCTCTCCACAAAACACAAAAGTTTTTGATTCTGAGTTATATGAGCCGAGGAGAAGGCAGCAACGTACTATGGCCCTACGGTGCTGTGACGAAGGATCTGGGAGGTGGAACATACATCTCCCAGGAGGGGCCCGAGGCAAAGTGCTGGTGCGTTCCACTGATGATACCGGAGCCCTCAACATGCACGAGGTCGGTCATCGAGGGGGGTGTTTTAGCAGGTAAAAGTTTCACATAACCCGGTTTCTCCATTATTCCCCCCCCCCCCCCCCCCCCCCCCCCCCGGTTAACGAAAAAAGGATTTTGGTACAACCTGTACATACTCCTGAACTAACTTTATTTATTATGCCATGTCAGTTTGATTAGGTAAATAATAAAATAAAAAATATAAAAAAAAATATTTTGAAGTTCATTCCAAAGTTTAAAGTTAATTTTCTTTTCTTATATTGTTGGTAAGCCTTTTTAGCGTGCCGTGTCGTGCCGGGCATAAAGAATAGCACAACCCCAACTCTTCCCGTGGGTGTCGTAGGTACGAGGCGACTAAGAGACTTTGTGGATACTATTCTACACCTAGTAGACGGCGATAGGGTCGCCACCTTTGACGTTTGTCCACCAAATCTTACGACGAAAAGTGGGAATCACCTATGATAAAAGTGGTTCCTCTGTCTACCCCGGCGAGGATTATGGACGTGGCAGTTATGCTATGCTATGCCTTTTAATATAAATATTTTATGCTGTTTTTATGAAAATATGATTCACAAGACCGTAAATTTCAGATTTATTCGAGCTTAGTGAATAAATCAGCCATCATAAATTTGCCAAAACCGCTGAGTTTTAACGTTAATATAATCTCGTTTGTAAATCGGACTTAGCTTTATTTCTAAAAACACTCCCCACTTAATCACAATCAGATGTCAGATCCATCATTTTTAAATTCCGGCTTTTAACAGAAATCTAAAAAATATATATTTTTATTTTACCAGAGAGAGCAGACGAGCAAACGGGCCACCTGATGGTAAGTGGTCACCGTCGCCCATAGACATCTCACTTCACTATAACGTTTTCGATGCGTTGCTAACCTTGAGGTCTTAGAAGGAGTGTCTTATGTGCCGGTAATTAAGCTGGCTCTCTTTCCGTTCAAACCGAATCACAGCTATGCAAGCAATGCTGTTTTGCAGCAGAAACAGCTAAAAGGATGGAACTCCAGGCTGACAGAGTCATACCACCTTAATTCATTTATTAGGTACGCAAATTTCAAGATAAGATAGCTAGTAAATAAATAACTTTCAAAATTTTCGCATTCGCACTGGCAACCTACAGGAGGATCTCGCAAACGTGGAAGACCCAGGGCTAGATGGAAACGTAGTCTTCAAAAAGACCTGGACGCGGCTAAAGTATCCTGGGAAACCATAGAGTCTGAGGCATCGGACAGAGCGTGGTGGAAGAATATTGTCTCAGCCCTATGCACCACTAGGTGTTCTAGCACATGAAGAAGAAGAATCATTTCGCATGCTAGGCTTACTTAAATAAAATAGGAAAAGGGTCATCATCATCGGGTGCTATCTTCAAATTGAAGGTAGGAGGTCAGTAGGCAAACTCGCTTGCGATCCCATGCTGCGTCTTTCAGATTACGGTAGCTCAGTCCGGTCTACTCCTTGATATCATCCAGCCATTTGCGCCGAGGGCGTCCTGGACCTCTCTTTCCACGATCTTGCCTTCAAGGATCAATCTTGGAAACTCATACATGGATCCTCTTTGCAGGTGGCCGAAAAAGGAGGTCTTTCTTCACATGACGGTTGACAACAATTCACGCTTGCGGTTGGCTATATCCAGAACCCAATGGTTTGAAGTGAAACTAGTCCAAGGGATTTTGAACATTTTGCGTGTAGCGTCCACATCTCAAACGCCTGCAATCGTTTACAGGTATCCGACTTTAGTACCCATGTTTCGCATCCGTATAAAAGAATTGACCAAACGTAGCATTTCATAAAAAGGGTGAAGAATATAAATTAAAATTTTAAATGTTAGACTTACATAGTTAAGCTGGTATAGAAAGGGTTGACTTATTTGAAGCCGGATGAACCCGATAGCTTAGTTGGTTATAGCACTCCCATGGAACGGCAAGGTTCAAATACTGCTCGCGGATTTTTTTCACCCTTATTAATTTATTTAACTTTGAAAATTCGCTAGCATTCCACAGTCTCGATTTGATTACTTAACTCGTTCCAAAAAAAAAATCATCTTGACATCCAAAATCAGCCTTTGAATTTAGTTATCAATTTAAGTACTTACTTACATAAAAAGTTGGCTTTTCTGCCATCAAGTTGGTAAGAATGATGAATAATTATGATGAATGATCTTATAACTTGAAAGAAATCTTTTTCGCCCGCTCTATGCTTAAAAGGTCAAGGTCAAACAAAAGACGAAAAAGTCCCATTACCTTCTGTTTTCCTGTAAAAGATCATTCCAATTAGTTTATTGATCCAAATATCTCCAGTTCCTACGAATTACCTTTATTAATGAAACCTTTCTTTAGTTTCATCGTTAAAACAATGTAAAAATTATTGTTAATTGGATACATGTACGGGTATTATCATTTAAACCGTGTTCATGTGAAATGTATACTTTATTTTTGCTAAGTACTAACCCTCTTTGTTTGTGGTTTCAGAGTTGTAAATAATTAGAGAAACCATCATCGGTTGCTTTGGGACAATACACTAAGAAAAATGTTTCGTATATTTATTACCTGTCTACCTGTAATACCTGAAAAGAGTGATTACAATTATTTTTGTAACATTTACAATGGCTTTATGTATTATGTACATATAAAGCCACATTTACATAAACAACAACATAATTTCAGTTGCATTTTGGTAATTATATGACCGAGTTTTCTGATTTCTGATATTCGTTTCAGTTTTATTTACGTGGTAATTTTATGCATTATTAAAAATAAAATGAAAAGTGGAAACTTTAGGACAGCAACTTTTGAAAAATATCTTTTTGTTCCAAATACATTTTTTATTATTTTCTACTAAACCCGCATTTCTACTTGACCTCGATCTCACCTGTTGGTAAGCGACGATGAAGTCGGCGATGGAGCATGCGGGTCCAGTAAATGCCTATTCACTCTGGCCTTGAAAATCCCAAGGTTGTAGGTTTCGGGAAATACAGACGCCGGCAGGTTGTTCCATTCCTTAGCCGTTCGCATAATGAACGAAGAAGCAAATCGCTTCATACGAGCAGATGGGATATCAATAACATAAGGATGGAACCCCTCCCCGCGTCTTGTAGTACGAAGGCGGAATGGAGATGCTGGATTTAGGTCGTGCAATTCCGATGCGCACTCTCCGAAATGTATCCTATAAAATACCGATAGACAGGCAACCTTGCGCCGATGTTCCAGACTTTGCAGTCTAGCTTCCACCAGCGATTCGTCACCTATAAGGCGCTTAGCGTGTTTCTCCACTGAGTCAAGGGCAGCCAGTTGGTATTTTGCTGAGCCGTCCCACAGGTGTCACACATACTTTGGCAATATAGCGAACTTGTTTACTGCTGACTAATGCTGACCTAACTTGTGAGATTGCAATACAAAAAATAGATTGCAACTCAAAAATTATCTCAAAGTCAGCAAGAACGGCCAATGTACCGTTGTAATTTATCTAAGTCAAAAAAACATTTTTGTAATATAGTGAATTCTTATTTCTATACGAGCAACCCACTCAAATCAGAAGCAAAAGTTATAGCAGCAAAGAGATTTCCTAATAAATAATTTGAAGAATCACAACGTGATTTATGTTGGCCATAAAGCGGTCGGGGCTCGCAAGCCTGTTTATATTAATTTTGCCATTACCCTGTCCGGAGCGTAGCGGCATGCATTTTGTTTTGGTATCGCCCCTGCATGGGGGAGGTTTGACCGAAAGGTGGAGTTATGGGTACAAGTTGCATTATGGGTACAAGAATTGGGCGACGTATTTATGTACGGCAACGACAGTCGATGTGAGAAAATCGCCTTCTCTGCCTTCTTTTAAAAATGCTCTCAAAAAGCATTTCAGTCACGTTGCTGACACTTTGAGCTGAAGCTTAAATTCATTATATTTATATATGTATTCGTATATGTGTATAACCAATTGTATATATCATTATAATTGTTGCGTATGTATTTTATTTATCTACTATATAATTATTGTAATTTATTTATACTTATTATTTACTGTACTCCACACCTTACCCACCATAAAAGTAGTCTAAACTCTCCTTAATCAAAGGTTGGCTGGAAGAGATCCCTCTGGGATAAACCCGCCTTTGTACATATTTTAATGTTTTTAATTACTATGTATATTTTTTTTTCTATGTGTGCAATAAAATGACTACAAACAAACAAACAGTTACAAATTAAATTAAAATATTTATTTCCATATAAAATAAGTTTACATTATGTATTAATTGTGCTTTTAATGATTTTATTTTATAATAAATAAAATAATTTCTGTTGAAAAAGTTAAGTTACAATAAAGTTATAGACACATGTTAAAATAAAATAAAAAATACTATGTAAAGACACTTAGCTATTTATAATTAAAATATTATATAATAAATAAAAATTATATAATCCTGTTCCTTCCGACTTACTCGTAGCTTTATAGTAGCAAAACATCAACTCTATTATTACATTATATATTAAAATATTATATATCATTATCTATGATCGGAGTAGGTAGGGCTGTTTTTGGTACTTGCCACATACGGTCATAATATGGATAAGTATGCCCAATAATCCCGGGATTTCCGGGATTGAATAAATATATTATTTAGATTTTTAACGTTATATTTGTTTTGATACACATTTAAGATTGGTGGCGAAATATTTTTTTTTAAGATTCATGGCGCTAGTGTACCTATGGTAGTGTTTTAACTTCCTCGTAAGTTCACAATTTTAAAAAAATCGTAATCCGCCGAGTAACGGCGAGGTTTATAAAAGTAATTTACAACATTTGCTCGATAACTTAAAACGGGATCCCGAAATCATATCCATATTAATGTAACCTTTGAGGACATTGACCCGAAAGAGCCCTACCTACTCCGATCAGTGATCATTATTATCAGTATTTTAATTTATTGTGCTTTAGCCATGCTAGGCGTACTGAAATAAAACATCCTGCTCGATGAATCAAATTATTATTTGTAACTTTTTAGTAATTTAAAGACTTTTTAAATTTAAATTAATGTATCTTGTAAAATATTACGCCTCTATGGGGATAAGATAATAAATAACAATTTTAAATATTCACTTAATAACACAAACGTATAACTCGAAAATTTAGTTTTCATAAACCCTCAACCTCGCAATGTACAGTTTCAACATGCTTTGGAAAGAAACAGCGGATCCAGCAGAATCCGTTTAAATTAAATAGTCTATTAGAAATAGAACAATTCAAGTCGTGTTAATTACAAACCCAAAAAGCAATTAAAGCACGATTCGCGAATTCCAGCACACAAAAATCAATTTAGGCACAAAACAGTTCTGCCGGCACCCAGTTTATTAGTAACCCCTCTCCTTAGAGCATTTAACGCAATCCAAATCAAAGTTACATGACCAATGGGCATACTATCGCTAAAGTACACGAGGAGAGCGGGTTTCGTTTTGGTCCTTGAATACTTTTGAAATCGAACCAAGTTCAGAATTCCATCGATTTTGGGGCAAATTTGTAGAATGTATTCGGTTCGGGAAACAAGTTCCTGTTATACCTTTAAAAGCATGGCTATTCGAGCAGACTTTTTATAATTTTGACGAATTCATGAATTTAAAATCCAATTGACATTAACTACATTACATGTATTACTGGGACATTGTTTAGTTTTATTTTATTTTTTATTTTAGTTTTATTATTATGATTTATTATTTAAATAATTAACGATGATGTTTTTTATTTGTTTGTGTTATTGCAATGAAATGTAATCATTTTTATTTTTTCCTTGACGTGTAATTCATATTATGAATAAAAAATTTGAATTTAATTTGAATTAGACGTCTTGACATAGTTGATAATACAACTTTACTATTGTATTTGCAAGGGGTTTCAATTCCTGGTCGGGAAGGTGTTTATACACATAGCATGACACCATGGAACTCTAAAATATAAACAACTGAGTACCTATGTTTCATCCTTACGACCTCCGTCAAAACTGGTAGGCTCGGCTACGTCAATGGCGCTTCCCTATTTTAATGTTCTAAGCCTCTCCCCATATCGTACTACCCCATTCTTCGTATCGCAAAATTTAATTAATCCTGATGTTTGGAATGATAATTGAAGATTGCCGAGGTATTTCATGCCAGCAAGGGTGCCAAAGAGGCGGGATCCGAGGTGCTAATATCACGATTTATAGCTCCAATGAACTTGACACAAACTCATCATGATAAATTACGTTGTGTATTGAAATAGAATTTTAGTTAACAATTTTGTAGTTGATTTAGGTACGATCGCGAACGTTAATTTAGGATTGAAATTAAAAAAAAACTACTTTGCTCAGCCTCCTCGGGACACTCCCTGCAGGGAGCGACCTGGGCCAGGTCTTTTACTTGTAAAATAGTTAGGTATTTTGTAATTTTAGCTTAAGCATTTACTTTAGTGTTATTTTAGTATTATTTTATTTTGAATAAACGTATACAATAAAAAAATAATTTAGGACTTATTTTTACACATTGAACAACCTTGTGAAGACCATGAAATCCTGTTGTTATAAAAAAGGTTGATCCGTAAATTCTATCAGCGATAGTAAATACTTCAATATATTCATATGCTCTAAGAATAGTGAAGTAGATTCCTAAGCGAATTGTTATAAATAAACCTTGAGTTGTTAGTGAATGATTATTTTCTATTAATGTTAATACTAGATTAACGCTAGTATTAGATCTTTTTTATTGTCGTCTACGTTATATTGTGACAAAGTTGTTCAATGTATCAAAGTGGGACAAATTATGGTTTCGCGACTGTACTAAGAATACCTCGATAACAGCAGGTTACCTTAAGCAATTTTAATCTGTTCCTTTTGTTTAACGTTAATCCTATACCAAACAAAAAATCTTAAACGTTCAAAACATACTTTACAGAATCCAATTCTTATCTCAATTCGACAAATTGATAGAGACTATTGAATTCACTAACTTTATTATCACTAATTGATGATTTTATAACACCATTAAAGTTTCAATAGCCATCGGATAATCTAATAAAAGGGGTAAAAATGTTACGCCTATTTTTTAATTAAAAGCTGTCTATACAAGAAAATATGCTTGTCTATGAAAGAACAATATGTAAATGACTTTTTTTAATACTTTAATACATAAAAAGAGTACATGAGGCGAACTTAAAGCCATGCGGCATTTTCTACTATAGCGAACCATCGTATCACTCCAAATCCTTAGACAATTTCAAAGCACAGGTTAAGGCCCACTATCTATCCCAATGACTCCTTCTTCCTTCTTTACTTTTCCACAACTTTGGTTTCTAGTATTATTGTACGGTAACACGGGTAACGGTGCACAACCTACCTTTTCCACCGAAATTATTCCACCAAAAGGTTGTCTGGAAGAGATCACTTTTATCGATCAGACCGCCTAGATTGTATTAATCGTTTTGTACGCATTGTATCATACTAATTTTGTATATATATATATATATATATATATATATATATATATATATATATATATATATATATATATATATATATATATATATACCTAATTGCCTGAGTATTATATACTTATCTTAGTATATGTCGAGAAAGAAACTTGTAAAATCAAAGGCGCTGTTTAAGCAACTCAGACCCCCATGTCTTTCCTTTGTACGTTGCTGTGTTGGCGGATTTTTCCCTTTCATGTCTCCGAGAGCCACTCAGTAGGCGCTGAAGGTATCTTCCTGAAAATTTGGAGGCGAAAACTCGGAAAACGTGGATAAATTTTAAGCTAATTCTCAACCTTATATTTTCTTGTCATATTTTTACTTATTTTGCTATTTCGCGTATGTGAAAATATATACCTAAGTATGAGTGGAGCTGAGGCTTCACTTATTGAAATGGTGCATTTTAATTACGGTTTTAAAATCATTTTTATACTTACAAACGGGTCAAAAACAGAATCCCATCCCATTTTGACGTCGGTTAAAATATGTGTATTTTAGCGACCAAATCTAACTGAAAGTTAACTGAAACATAGATAGAGAATTAAAAAATATTTAATTAATGATGATTTATGTTTGATACAGCGATGCGATGTGATATCAAGATTGTCTGAAATAAGTATACCTAATTTATGACTTCGTCATTAATTTTGACGTTTTAGTTTATCATCATAAGCATTAAATAACAGTATTCCACATTCTTCTTCGTCTTGTGTGGTTAGCGACCAACCTATTGTCAGAGTTGTTCAGGCCTCCATCATGGCCTTATTATCCATTTAATTATAAGATTCCATAATTTCGAGAAACACTAGGTACGTGCGATGTACATGTATATACTCGTACCTTTACACACAAGTCTTGTTCTTTGATGTTTTTGAGTGGCACTCGACAAGTGCGTCTGGCGCGACTCAAAGCTCCCCTTGTGCTTTGCCTTAGACCACAGATTAAACAATAGTTACTACGTAATAGATACATCACTTCTTTGATCATGCACGGAAACCGCAATTTATATAGACCTTGCCACTTAAACTATCAATTATATTGAATTTTTATTGTAAGTAAGTACCTTATAGTAAATTTTTACAACGTCATTTTTTTATTATACCAGCGCTTCGTAAGGTGCTTTAGCTGAAAGGAAAGAAGCGGCGCAAGAAACTTTCAGCAGAGCGCATCTTTTGAAATATATATATCTTACAATAATTATGAATACAATCATATATGTACACAATGTGCATTGCTGGAGCTGGATTTAGGACCTTTAATAGGAATATTAATAATATTGTCGACCGTGTCGTGATCGATAATATTAATAAGTATATATAAGTATTAATAATTCCTTACTATCATTCAATAATCTTCACTCAAATTATAAATGAATGAATACACTTTGCACGAAAATATAGTTAGAAACAATGAGTACAGAGCAATTAATACAAAGTAGGTGGTCTTATCGCTAATAGCGATCCCTTCCAGACAACCTTTGTATTTAAATATTGTGCAGCGTGTATCCCGGCGGCATACCACGATGGTCCACGGCGATGTAGGTATAATAACGATGTCTACACCTGGAGTGTCGGAGACCTGCTTAGACTTCAAACGTTCTGATTCGCTTTACACCTTAAAGTAGGCTCGGATCTAGGCTTTGAGATGGTTTTCCTGCGAGGTGTTGGTGTATCACGGGTTTTGAAATATCGCTAATTAAAATGTAACGGAGTACTGCGTCAGCGGCTGTGGTTTCATAATGGCCTCATTCTGTCATTGCTTTAATCTTGCCTTTGCATTTATTCCTTACTGTAGTACATAAAAGCTCATCTCTTTTAAGGCTCATCTCTTTTTTTTAGCTGAGCCAGGTGCCTATTGCCAATTGTATTATGGAGTGAACTAAATATGTATTATAATTTTTTATTTTTTGTGGCAAAAAGTGTTTTTTCTTTCTTAAGTTCAGTTTCAGTTTTTAGTTTCTTTCATTATTATGTTTAACTTCATAAATAATATTATGACTAAATATTAATATTTGTTGTTGTAAATAAATTACGTGAACACAGGTACCTAAGTACCTAATAAAATCAGGGATTGAAAATATTTTAGGTATTAATTTTGTACTTTATCGTTATTTTGTTATTCTATATTTTGAAATAAATACTTAAGAAATGGTTTATGTAAATAATTTTTATTCTAATTCAATAAAAAAAGCTCTTCATTTGATAA
Source organism: Hofmannophila pseudospretella (assembly GCA_947369225.1). Lineage (NCBI taxonomy): Eukaryota > Metazoa > Arthropoda > Insecta > Lepidoptera > Oecophoridae > Hofmannophila > Hofmannophila pseudospretella. The sequence goes on from OX376316.1 coordinate 13,313,018, forward strand.
ATAAGTATGTTCTATTTAGCTATTTTAGCTTTTCTAGTTAATTATAAGTGAATATTGTAATATTATTTATTATTAACTTTGTATTTAGTTTTGCATTGTAATATTGTTTCCTCCGATCTCTCGTTAAAATCTCACATTTTTCAATTTCATATTCCACAGACATACAGAAGATAAAATATAATATAAAATAATCTTTTCCCAGTCTTTCTGATCTTACACAATTACGATTTCTTTCGCAAACCCTCCAAGAAAATCAACGCTCCTTCAATCAAGATTCCAATTACTTTTATTTGACTTTACATACATTGTGTTTAATTACGAAACAAAGGGATGCGATGTCGGCTGGGACACAAAGCATGGATTACACATATCCAGCACGGAATCAGGACAATAAGATAAAAGATATCCTTAATCCAACGCTTCTGTCGTTTAATTAAGGGGAGCTTATAATGCTTCCATTAAACACTGGAACAAGAATACCTACTCAATGTGCAAGACTTGCAAGAGTTAATAATGAGAAATGTTTCAAAGTTATTTATTTCATGAAATCCTACAGACAGACGTATATAATTTATCAGTGCGCTTACGCTTTTTTACGCTTATCAGTGCTCGATTGTGTTTATAAAGCAATATGATCTCCAGAAAACTATTTTTAAAACTCGTAATAATGCCAATGTGTGCATTGAATTGGTGTAGAACGACAAACTAAACTTCTAATCTCTTCAAGCATAATATTCTGTGGCGACGCACGACGCGCGCCTCTACGATACAGTACCTACTCACATCGGCGTAGAACGCGCTATAGAAATTTTCCTAGGACTTCGTATATATACGAGTTCCAAACATCCATAGTTGGACCAGCACATCTGGTCACCAGGCACAACACCCCGCCTGGTGGAAGATTTTCCCTTTTCCCTTTCATACTACTGACATTACGTCATTCCATGTCCTCACATAGCGCGTACCTACAATTGGTGACCCCTACTACGAACACTTAATTGGATTGAACGTTCCTACAGTTGTTTATTCACAGTTGTTTTTAAAACTAAATTACGTGATTGGCTTGTCAAGCAATCGTTTTATACATATGACAAATTTCTAAAAATAAAATAAAATAAATCATTGCAATACCTATCTTTACAATAGGTACCTGCTATTATAATATTTTGGACAAAGATTTTTCGATTTTCTGTCACCCCGATTGTATAATGTCCTGGAAAAGAGATTCAGCACTTGTAATCTCTCCAAATACAAATGTAGAAGTATAATAAAAACCTGGCTCCTTGGTTTGAACTATGAGGAAACAGAAAAAATGCTGGCCAAATAAAATAAATAGGCATATCTAACCTACATAATAAACACACACGCTCACTCACACAACACACACACACATTTTAATAAAACCACACTCTCATACACCCCAACATATCCTCCCATACTATCATAATGTTATAGATATTAAGCACTAAAGAACTTTACCGACAGCAGCACACACAAAAATGCAATTTAATAAACCGATATGGTGGACCGGAAGCAAATGATCCCTACAGCACAGGGCAACCTATTGTAGGTATCAAATGCAAATATTTCACCCAGCCTAAAAACACTAGACACTAACTTTTGAAATGGAATAAACTCTGTTCGGATTTAGATTAAGATATTTTACATAAATTTCATTAGTATTTTTTATTTGTAACTTAGTTTAAGGCTTTTGTCATATTTTTGAAAATAAACTTGTTAAACTTGTTAATATTTTTTATTTTATTTTTATTTTATTCGTTATTGAAAGATTGAATGATTAAATTATTTATTGATAAAAAATTTAATTGGAAATTTAAATCATTTTTATTATTGTTATAACTAGTTATAAGTATTAGTATTGTTATACTGGAAAATTGACGTGTAACTTGTTGTTATAATAAAAATATCGTATTGTAACGTATTAAGTATATTTCTCATTTTTTTTTTAATTAAAAAAAAACTGCTACATAAATCTATATACACAGGATTACCTAGTGTGGGTGCTAATCGTAAGCTTGGTATTAGGAAATATTTAATTTTTTGTAGTATTCATTGTACCTTTCCGTTGTAGTGTTGTCGTTAAATAAATTTATTATTATGATATAGTTTTTAACATCACCAAGGATAAATTTGTCGTAGATCTGTAAAGCTTGGTAAAATAAGTTGTATTGATCGATGAAATCTTTGATTCGAGAGGTGACAAAATGAATAATGATGACGTTGATGTATTGCTTTATTTATACCAAAGGAACGCTTTTGCTGAGAATTTTAAACTTGTTGCTTTCGATGAGATCGACATCGTACACTACATAAGCTTGGCCTCAAAAAGGGCAGCGTGGCGTGACGAACTTTGACATTTTCATGCTCATCATCAGCAGCCTATTCTAGTCCACTGCTGGACATAGGCCTCTCCCAGGGCGCGCCATTGAGCCCGATCTTCGGCTCTTCTCATCCAATCGCTGCCAGCCACCTTACGCAGATCGTCGCTCCATCTAGCAGGGGGGCGTCCCACACTACGTTTGCCCAAACGCGGTCTCCACTCCAGAACTCGTCTACCCCAGCGGTTGTCGGTTCTGCGACAGATGTGACCGGCCCACTGCCACTTCAGCTTGCTAATATTATGAGCTATGTCGATAACTTTTGTTCTATGCCGGATCTCCTCATTTCGGATTCGATCCAGCAGAGATACTCCGAGCATAGCTCTTTCCATACCACGCTGAGCGACTTTCAATTTGTGAACCAGTCGCACCGTCAGTGTCCACGTTTCGGCTCCGTAGGTCATTACTGGTAGGACGCACTGGTTAAAGACTCTTGTCTTTAGACATTGAGGTATGGGCGACGAGAAGATGTGACGTAACTTCCGAAATGCTGCCCAACCCAGCTGAATTCTTCTGTCGGCTTCTTTCTCGAAGTTGTTTCTACCTAATTGCACAGTCTTTCATGCTCGTATTTAAGTAATTATGAAAAAAAATCTTAGCTGATATCGGAAAGTCAAAAGAATCCAAATCCATTCATCTGATCTTAATAAATTCTTATTTTGGATTTATGGAAATGCCAACTTTGGGTTAAATGCCTACGGAAATCGCATAGCACCATAAGGGTGCAATACAATGATGCGTTTCGCACCCTTATGCTTATAAGTTGCAGCCAAATATTATTAATTTTTTTTTGGCCTCATTTGTGTATTTGGTTTTAGTATTAATTATTTTTTTTTGTATATTGTATTGTTCTTGTGTTATATGGGTTTTTTATGCCTGAATTAAAGATTTATTATTATTATTATTTACAGTATTGAAGTAAAAATGACTTTTACTAACCTAGAGATAAGAGTATTAGAGACTGTTTAATTTTTGAGGAAAGATTTAAAATTCTGCGGGTAACTTTGTTCTAACTTAATTTAATGAAATTAATCAACTTATCTCTCTAATAATTAAAGTCACATTATAAGATAAAAGAAATTTTTAATAGAATAAAAACAAACTGGAAACTTTTTTCACAAATTGGATTAATGTTTAATCTAGGCGAGTGCAGCCTGAACATATTACTTGATGTTGACACAACTTATTTCATAATTGGGTCTGCGTGGAACATGATTCTAGAGCAAATTGGATTGCACTAATGTTTGAATTGAATTTACCCAAGTATGGATTTTGCTTAGTATCCAGTATCCACCCACGGTACCCTGACCTGTAACTAAATTACCCTCGTCATATTGCGGAATTATATGTAACTATTATTTTCATAGCGAACTCTATAACACCTTATGTAAAGAATATTTCTGGCGTTGCTTTTGAATCTACGCCAGAAATATCCTTTACATAAAAAGGCAAATCATTAATTTATCGCTTTTATAAGCTCTCACACACACACACACACACAATTTCCGCACATTCACCCCACACACCCTTTCCCACTTTAACACACCTCACAGGCGCATATGCTGTACACACGGTTACACACTCAATCTTAACTCTTCTTCTTCTAAGTCGTGTTCCTCATTGCTGGGGGTCGTGATTATTCTAAGCAATTAATCACATAGAACGACTCTCGTGGCAGATTTAATGGGGTGGTTTGCCATTGCCTTCCCCATTTCACACACTGGTAATCTCAGTGTGCAGGTTTCCTCGCGATGTTTTCCTTCACCGTCAGAGCAGTCGGTAAATGTACGTAAGTCTTTCGAAAAAACCGACAAACTCATTGGTACATGACATTGCATGGTTTCGAACCCGGACCTCCCGCAGTGTCGGCGGCACAGTGGCTAGGACGCGGGACTCCCGGCGTCCTAGCCACTGTGCCGCCGACACTCAATCTCAACTATACCAATTCTTCTAATTGTTGTCTGAAGTAGGTATACAGGTAAACTGTAAACTACAACCGAGATCTAATTAGTTAATTAATACACATTGGTAATGTATTTAAGGATCGCCGGGACACAGGGTGGCCCTAGTGCGGGGTCCAATAGTAAACTTAAAAACAATTGTAAAAATATTGTGGTAAATAAATTATTTTGTATTTGTATTTGATTATAAATAAAACTACCAATGGCGCCCTCATGACTTGACAGGGTATGTTTTTTTTTTCTATTTCTTCTAAAAATCTGTATAAACATTGTTAACTTGTGAATTCGGAGTATATGCCTGTAAAGGTAAAGTTCGGTGTGGCATGTTTGTGCTACTCCATCTGCAATACTTGTGATTTTTATTATGGTGGGTGTAAAACTAATGTCTTCTCGAGCCTTGCAGCCAGTTTAAAAGCATTAGTGGGGCTGGAGCCAGCACTAAGAGGCTTAAAACTAAGGAAAACTATGTTACTTAGAAGAAAAGAAAACGTTTATGCTTCTTCAGCAGCTAACAACTTTCTTACAATTCTACATATGCATTGGATAGTGGATTGCATTATAATATTGTACAGTGGGACTAGTGTCTGAAAATGAAGACATAATTTCATGTACGAATTCTGACGCAAGAAACTAAATATGGATATTTCCTAACAAATACGCCAAAATAGAGAGAGCTTGATCTTGACTTTTAAAGCTAAATATTTATTCTAACGTTACATAGTTTATTTATATTATTTTTATTTAGAAAGCCCACAGATAACTTAAACATTTCAGTTTTTTTAATATGCGTGTAAAAGCATTGTCACCCATACATACGTATATTAGAATTATATACAGTTTACCTCTCCCTGTAGTAACACCTACCTGTGTTTTATTAATTTATGAAAAAAATTATTCTGAAAATCAGCGCTGTGCGTTTACACGCAAGTGTATTCACTCAAGCATTAGCTGAGCCAGGTGCCTATTGCCAATAGTATTATGGAGTGAACTAAGTATGTTTTTTTTTTGTCGTGGTAATCAAGTGTTTATCTTCTTCTTCTTAAAATGTTCGATGTTGCTTGAAATTGTATTCATCAAAAGTTATACATGTTTATATTTTAAGGTACGTAATTGAAATACCGATGTAAACATTCATCTAAGATTCCAATCTCGGCAATATTATCGCGACACTCCAAACGCGGAGTCGAACCTGTAATCTTCCAATTACAAATTCAAGTCCCATCCATTCCAATTAACTTTCATATTGATCTGGGAATACCGAGTGAAACGATCTTCCATTTTTATTGCCATTGCAAATGTAATAAAAAGAATTCAAGTGTTGCAGAATTCGGAATCAGTAAAGTTGTATTTTGGGGTTATATGATTGCAGTACTTTTATTTATCTATTTCCCATAAACTATATTAGACTTCGAAGGGGAGATTATTAAAATGTACATTTGGTGCCGAATAACGAGGTTCGTATTATTATTAACTCTTTATTGTACACAATATAATACAAACTTATACCAAAAAAAAAGTATTAAGTACTTACTTAATTATTAAAATTTGCTCTAAAATTGTAACGATGTCGACTTCATTGTCCGGTCCACCTCCTTGTCATCAATTTCAACCTCATTGTTAGCGTTTATCTCACCTCATTTCGTGTTGGCATTTTCATTTCTTCATCTATATTTTCAAAATTTAAATCATATTGCCATTCCATTTCTGAATTCCATTAATTTCATTGTTTTACATATTCTCTCTGTGTTTTTGTCCTGAACGGACATACGTCCGTCCGTTTTATAAAATTGTCTACTACTACTACCTATTTTCTCTTATGGTGTTGTTCTGTTCCTGATAAATATAATATCTACTATTACCAAGTGTCTTCTATTACTTCATCTGCACACTGTCCTAGAACCCTGCTAGCCGGCACCTAGAGCGCAGATTGTGGCAAAATTGTCAGCTACTACATCAGAATTAAGGTACAGAGCACATAATTTAAGGAAATAAATTAATAAGTTACTAGACGTTGTGTTGAACTATAAGAAAACTATTAAGTAATCAAGTTAATTACTTACACTTTGTAACATTGTTGTGTGAATATTTTGATTTTATTTTATTTTATTACAAGTTATTGTACAGCAAATCAATTATAACAATACTTATTCTAAGAAGTTAAGTTGTTCGTTTTAGTTTGACTTTTTTTTAAATAGCCTATAGACATTCCCACTGCTGGGCAAAGGCCTCCCCTCCTCCTTTCAATTTTTCCCTATCCTCGGCGTCCTATATATAAATTATCCCTTTAAAATATTTGTTTAGTGTTACGTTATTTAAAGTAACTGAAGATCTGAAAAAGAATTAAGTCAGTACAATTACGAGCAAGTTGCACAAAACCAACGAACTTGTTTTAATTTCGTCAGTTGTATTATGAGGTTAATTGAAATGGCAACAAAGGTATCGGTCAGTTAACTCTCCTGAATGTGGGTTATCGATTTACCCACTCTCAATCAGTATTGAAAGGTTGAATCTATATAATTAACCTTTCTGCAGTCTATTTGAAATAAGTACGTTGGATCTGAGTGACGTAAATACAGCTGAATTATATAGTTATAGAGCGTCGGTGGCGTGGTGGCTAGGACGTCGGATTCGGACTCCCTTGCGGGAGGTCCGGCTTCGAAACCATGCAATGTTAAGTACCAATGAGTTTTTCGGTTCTTTCGAAAGACTTAGGGCCTATGCACACCGCGTATTTAATACGCGCAGACGACGCGTGTTTTGAGAACGCGAGTCGTCTGCGCGTTTACGGCGCCGTAGAACTCAAAAGAGCAGATTTTTTGCGTTTGTATCCATGAAAACGCGATACAAACGCGCGCAAGAAGCTATGTGTGCAAAGGTTTACTGTCTGCGTCTGAATCTCGTTTGAAGCGCGTTAATGCGCGTCTTCTGGGCTTATGAAAAACGCGGTGTGCACAGGCTCTTATGTACATTTATCGACAATTCTGATTTTGTTCATAGTATGACGTATTTTCTTGCATTCTTTTATTATTTCTTTACTTTCAAATTTTCTTTTATTCTGCAAATAACTAATCTTCTTATGAAAAAATAAGGAAAACTGACTCGAATGAACTAAACTATTGAGAGTTACTCTACAATTCGAAAGCTTTATTATTACAAGATACAGAGCTCTGGCTTTGCCTCAAACAAACCTCGTGAAATCAATACCCCTTGATGAAAAAACATGCCTTTTTTATTTGGGGTGGAACGTAATCTCGTAATAGATTTACCTACCTGTGGATTTCAATATTAAAAATGTGAGGCGTACTGTGGGAAACAGCTTGAAACCATACAAGATAGGGGTACTCGAATACTTACACATATTGTAACTTAAATCATCATCATCATCAGCCTATTAATGTCCTCACTGTTGGGGCATAGGCCTCCCTTTGCACAAGGGGGTACGGGCCATGATCCACCGAGCGGGCCCCGTGCTGATTAGTGGATTTCACACGACTTCGAAAACTTTTAATTTCCTCAGACATCCAGGTTTCCTCACGATGTTCTCCTTTACCGTTAGAGCAGTCGGTAAATGTACGTAAGTTTTCGAAAAAAACGGAAAAACTCATTGGTACGTGGCATTGAATGGTTTAGAACCCGGATCACCCACATGGTAGTCCGGCGTCCTAGCCACTAGGCCACCGACGCTCTTATTATCTATTATTGACGTTATGCAATATTAAACTTACAAGTTATTTACAAAGATAACTACAGTCTATAGTTTACCATAAATAAACACCGACGCGAGTTTAATCAAAGTTTTAAAAATTAAATGACGTTTTAAATATCTATTCTTAGTTTCTATTCAAGTAGATTAAGTAATTCGTGCTTCATGTAAAATTGTAAGTAGGTGATTTCCAGGTAATTTACAATATAATAAATCACAAGCGTTAATATAGGTATATATGTGAACTATGTATGTGTAATAAATCGGCTAGCCAAAACTTTGTGATTAGTGAGAAAACTGATGTGCACTGTTGGACACCACGTGGCCTGGCTCCTTTGCATGGGACGCAGCTCAAATCCAGTCAAGGTGAGTGGTATACTTCTTATGGGTCTATTGTAATGCCTGGAAACACCTAACAGAAGAACCAGACCAGCTCCATCCACTGTCTATCGAAATCTATTAAACAAAAAATTCATTGCATAACTTCTAGTAATAACAGTTGTTAGTGCTAGTGCTCCGGCAAATAAGCAACCTACGACCTAAACGAGATACGACGAGATGAGCGAATCATAACCATAAAATATAGCATCAGAGCCTTCTCTTGACTCTCAAAATGGGATCCATAGTCATAACCCTAAGTGTCAAGACGTTACCAACATAGACTATGAAAGATGAGCGTCTAGCCAGATTGACTATAAAAATGTTGCAGAAACTTACGAGTACTCGTCATCGTGAAAAATACATTTCGATAAGTTCTTATGGTTATCGTTTTGTGTATATGTCGCAGCAAAATGGACAATCTCGTTTTGTAATAATAGAAATAGAAAATCCTTGCACAATGCATTCCCACCACCCCTTATTATTATTCTTTTTTGTCTTTCTTTTAAATTTTGACAGTTTTATATTTTCCCATGTTCATTTGCACTGGTCACAGAAGAGATCTGTCCTCCGAGACACAGGAACTTCCTAGTTCGGAGGTCAGCGTTTATTGTAAAGTAACTTGTTGCTCACTAATTTTATTTAGTTTAATATAACGTATGTTTAAGTTCCCACTGGTGTATGGACTATGAATACTTTGTAATCTTACCGCACAAATAAACTTATTCTTATTTTTTACAATAATGCAAATACTTACTCCAGTCTGTGAGTTCTTAGAAAGGGATTCGGGTGAAATCGGTCTATATCTGTCTTACATTCGCGTATCGTCGTGTATGGACTATGAATCCTTTGTAATCTTACCGCACAAATAAACTTATTCTTATTCTTTATTAAAAGACCGTTTTTGGCTCAAAATACTACAACCATGCCATAAGGTTTCAAACTCCCGTGGCCAACCTGGAAAACGCTTAATCGTCTGCGAACCCAGGTTGGCTGTTGCGGAGATAATCTTCATAATTGGGGGTTTTCCAGCGATCAAGTAAAGTGTGAGTGTGGTGTCTCCCCTCAAACCATGGAGCACTTGCTCTGCTGTCCCGCGTGTCCGACCACCTGCACGCGGGAGGACCTTTTCGAGGCCAACCAGAGGGTTATCGATGTGGCTGCCTTCTGGTCGGGAAAAATTTAGTTCGGATCATCAACACGAAAGAAGAAGATAAGGATTTAATCAACACAAACAGTGAATTAGTACAGAAGGGACATAATAACGCTAGCGAAATTATGATAAAACGAAATATTGTCAGACTTACGTTGTTCTCACAATATGACGAGCAAATTTTAGTTACATTATAATTTCGCTAGCCAATCCTAGAGAAATTGTGAAGCGTCATATTTTTTGACAATACTGCTGAAACAGCTTTTTAGTCATATTGTGAAAGTAAACCTGATTGGTCAACTGTACTTAGCTGTCAAAGTCTTGTCTGAGCATTCAAGCAAAATTGACCAATCAGTGCGCTCGTGATCGCCCACCTCGGAGCCGTTCTTTGGCCACTAACAATGTTACTAGCGTTATTACAATTTCTCTAAGATTGGCTAGTGAAATTATAAAGTAACTAAAATTGGCTCGTCTGATTGTGAGAACAACGTCCAACTGACAATATTTCGTTTTATTATAATTTCGCTAGCGTTATTATAATAAAACGAGATTGACAATTCCGCTGCGACATATACACGTTGTTTAATAGTGTATAGTCTGATTTTAAAGACTAGGTATGGCATTTTCTTACGATTTCTGTAAAATTAAATGACAATAAAATGTTTATATTTAATGTCTACTCTATAGAATAAGATAGTAATCGTGCTATGTCGATATATTTAGTGAAAACTGTAGCCAATAAAGGAACATACATAAATGAAATAAACATTTAATTTTAAAGTTTGAATTTATTGGATTGATCTTATCTTATGATAGGGGGCCGGGAATAACCCCAGCGGCACTTCGACCCTTGAGGATCTTTTGTGCCTACCCCATTTTACACACTGGTCATCTCAGTGTGCAGATTTCCTCACGGTGTTTTCCTTCACCGTTAGAGCAGTCGGTAAATATCTACGTAAGTCTTTGAAAAATACGAAAAACTCATTGGTACATGGCACTGCATGGTTTCGAATCCGGACCTCCTGCATGGGAGTCCGGTGTCCTAGGCACTGTGCCACCGACACTCACTGTTAGATTAATACATCATAGTCAGTATATTCATATTGGCTACTTAATGAAACTCTATCCCACAAAGGAACACACGGTTATTAATTAGTGTCTTGATTCCAATCGCTAGTTTACATCAATCCGAGTCAGGTAAACTAGTCTAAACCTATCTCGTCAATTCCAATATGCTCGTACAATCACAAACCTAGGAATAACAGCTTCCAAAATGCTTTGCTGTATCTATCTATCCAGTCCCTTTGTTATTAATGCAGAATTGAAATCCCTGTTAGGCCCATTGCTCACTACGCAAAGTACTTGCGTTCCGCAAGGACTAATAATGTTTTGCGGAAACGGTGCAAGTTGCTTGCAAACAATGTATACACTGCCCTGCAGATGTAAGTGTCTGATCATAAAGCTAATTTATCTTATCTTATGATAGGGGGCCGGGAATAACCCCAGCGGCACTTCGACCCTTGAGGATCTTTTGTGCCTACCTTATTTCACACACTGGTCATCTTAGTGTACAGGTTTCCTCACGATGTTTTCCTTCACCGTTAGAACAGTCGGTAAATGTACGTAAGTCTTCGAAAATTACAAACAACTCATTGGTACATGGCACTGCATGGTTTCGAACCCGGACCTCCCAGGGTCCTAGCTACTGTGCTACCGACGCTCTTATAAAGTCAATTTACTTGACTACTAAGTCTGCAGAACTATATACGTTTTATAGAGAGATAGAGAAGAAATTTAGTTCCAGATCTGCATTGCTATGTCTCTACAGGTCTGGACCGCCATTGCCTTCCACATATATACTGGTTACCTTAGTGTTCAAGTTTTACGATGTTCTCCTTTACCATTAGAGCCGTCAAACTCATTGTGAATGATTGATTTTGAAAGTTCTTTTTGTAACATAAAACACATAATAATTAATAGTACCAGTAACACAGTCATGGTATACGAAAACATAAAGTACCTACAAGATATTGCATGCTTTCGAAACCACAAATGCATTATAATCGGTACTTACTCGAAGTTAGAAGGAATCTCTCCCTTTTTAAGTACTTCCTAAACTAACCAGGGGTGAAATAACTTATTTCACCCATTCTTACTAGCTAACGTGTCGCTTTCCGTATCCCCCATATCTCAGTACAGTCTGCGCCCGCGCAACTACTTCAGTACCAATATAAAATGCAATGTTGTATAATCTAACTTGACATGTAACACACGATTGGTAATAACTGTTAGTGTTGTTATGAAATATGTAAATAAACAAATAAAATAATTATCTCTGTGCGAAACGCAGCATAGACTATAAATATGATGGTTAAACTAAACGCACACGTCAATAATAAATAAAAAAAATAATTTAAAATGAATTTTTAATTCGTTTCACAAAAATGAATGTAGCCATATCCGGCTCGAAGGACCACTTATGTAGGATATGGCTACATTCATTTTTGTGAAACGAATTAAAAATTAATTTTAAATTAATTATTTAGTTTTTATTACAAAACTTTGCACTGTTCCCTACGATGATCACAAAAACAGAGAGCGATGCCTTGTTTGTATGTGCCAGAACGAGAGGGAAGATTTGACGTGTCCGTTTAGTTTAACCATCATATTTATAGTCTATGCTGCGTTTCGCACAATCTCTGCTTAGTATTTGTAGGTACTTGCGCAGTACTAACAATAGTGTGCAACGGGCATTACGTCCTTCAGATGGGTTCGGATAGATCGATCTGAAACAAGCTGTGTCCCGAATGTAAATGAGTGTATCGAACACAGTCAATTCGTATCTCGTATCCATTAGGGCTGCTGACTCAGATGCTGTTCTGTTTGCTTGTTCTGATTCTACCATTAGGTCTCATTTTCCCTACATATTGGTTTGCCACAACTAAACGCAGGAGGTATAAGAGTTTGGGGTTTGGAATAAATATTAATTCGTCATACTTATTTATTCTATGTTCGGAGCATTAAATTATTCAATGGTTCGAAGTTATGTTTCAGTTGTATTTTTATTAATTATGGTTTTAGAAAATGTATTTGTGATGGGGATTCATGAAGAAATGATTTTTGCCGGCTAAGAGCGTGAGCTAGAAGTTCTTTATTACTATTATAATTTATTATAATCTCTTATTTTATATTGCGGTGACCTACTTAGGGTTTCATGTGTGATCATATAATATATATTTTTAAGAGCAATTGTTACACACGAAAAGCAATAAATAGTATGAGTATGAGTATATTATATTCGAAAAATAATTTCGTGGACTCTTTTTACGCAGCAATTAAAAATAGTAGTTTATATCACTGTATTGATACTCGTAGCTATTGTATAACGAGTGCCTTTTTGTGAAATGAGCCGTAGCGTAGGCGTTATACTTGGCATAGCTTTTAATACTTGGCAGTGCCATCAACTACTATTTTTTATTATTTGTCAAACACATGCCATGACAGCTCGTAGAGGTGCGATAGAGAACGCCAGCGCGATGGTAGTATTGGTAGATAACCATGGTATGGTAACCATCAACATCGGGTTATTTTCTATGGTTTTATTACAAAACACATTGGGCATTGAAATAATATATTTTTTTTAATATAAATTAGCTACGACAAACAGGCAGACGGGCCACCTGATGGTAAGTAGTCACCGTCGCCTAAAGACACGTGCAGTACCAGGGGTATTGTGGGCCGTGGAGGGAGAGGACTTTTTTAACGTTCTTTTTGAAGCATCCCATGTCATAGCGCTGTGGAAAAACGTCGGGTGGAAGAGAGTTCCACATTTTGCAGGTGCGTGGCAGAAACGTTCGTGTAAAACGGGTCGTAGTAGACACCCAAGGCTTTAGAAAGTGCTGGTGAAAATTGAGCCGCCGACGAGTGGTGCGATTCAAGAAGACGACGGCACCAAGTCAAATAGTTCTGAAGAGCACTCCCCATTATAAACGCGATAGAAGACGCAGAGAGAGCCAATGTCTCTCCTTATGAAATATAAAATAATATAATAAAATTATTCGCCTTTGTTGCGTATAGCGTCTTTGTATTAAATATTTACCCACATAAATCGAGTATATGTTTAAAATGCTAAAAATGTAATATAAGAAGAATTAGTAAGAAGCTAATGTAATTTATGTTATAATAATTAACATGCATTTTATAAGTTTCCAAATTGCATGTAGGCCGGTGAAATATTTAAGAAAATTCATGTTATAACACTGTTGCTGTGTCAATTCATATAATCATAATTATAAGATTCAATAAAGAATTATGAAAAAAAATATGGAAGAGAAATTTAGTGTATCCAATCCCATGAACTACTTAATAAGTATACTTTGTTGACCTGTAATGAAAACTATTTACTACCTATAACTTGCCACGTGTTAAGTATTGAGAATTTATTTGTATCTGCATTTTTTCCCCTCTTGTTTTGAAAATGAAAATGAAAAATGAAAATGAAAAGTGAAAATGAAAAATGAAAATGAAAATGAACAAGTTTATATACAGGGCACAAAAAAAAGAATCTTGTAAGTCGGGATTCCGTCGCACTTTCTGTGCAAGCAAATTACAAATTATATTCTTAACCTAAAAGGAATTTGGAAAATTTAATCATAAAGGAATTTAGTAAAGATAATGGTAAGAGTGAGTATGGGTGGGAGTGTGTTAGGTTGTGTGGGATTGTTTTACATAATTTGTACACGTATGTATGTCTATGTTAAAGGTCTAGCTGGAAGAAATCTCTATTTTAGAGATAAGCTCTACCTGTGTACGTCAAATTTTTTGTTGTTGTGATTTACGTGTGCAAATAAAGTATGACCCTTAGGAATGAATTAGTATGTGTTACTGATGTAGTTTCATATTGAATTACCTACCAAATGGAAGTAGAAAAGACTCTTTGACCAATGAGACGTAGAATAACAATTTCATGGTTTTTTTTTATGTATAACTATACCCGCATTTGACCTCGATCTCGCCTAATGGTAAGCGACGATGAGGTCGACGATGGAGCACGCGGGTCCAGTATATGCCTATTCACTCTGGCCTTGAAGATCCCAAGGTTGTAGGTTTCGGGAAATACAGACGCCGGCAGGCTGTTCCATTCCTTAGCCGTTCGCATAATGAACGAAGAAGCAAATCGCTTCGTACGAACAGATGGGATATCAACAACATAAGGATGGAACCCCTCCCCGCGCCTGGTAGTCCGAAGGCGGAATGGAGATGCTGGAATTAGGTCGTGCAATTCCGATGCGCACTCTCCGAATGTTTAGTTCGGCTTCGTCCTATACCATTTTCGTATCAAACTGAGCGTTTATTTTAATTTAATTTATTCATTCATTGGTTCTACGTTCTATTCCATTCAATTGTTGACTGGACAAGGAATTGCACTTTAACCTGTTCTGTCTGATCAGTCCCTACTTACTGTTTTGTTTTGTTTAAATTGCAATAGAAATAATTAAATTGATGATTTAATACAAATTCAATTAATTTTGGTACAATTTGGATAGGTAGTTAAAGCTTTGTAATATTCGTTACGTCGGGAAATGTCAAAGTCGTAAAATGTCAAGACTCCAAATTACGTCCAAGTCGCGAAATGTCAAAGTCGAAAAATGTCCAAGATCGCAAAACGTCCATCAGTCATAATGTGTGCTATATATCCAATGTCACGCCACGGTCTTGACATTTTACAACTTTGACATTTCGCGATGTATCGGTAATTTTAAAGTTTATATAGAAACGGCTCTTATTCTTTCCTTACTAATTTTTTAGAAGCAATGTGGCTTTCACCTGGTTTTTGAAATAAACGAAACCAAAGTTCGTAAATCGTTGAACAAAGCAACCGCTCATCTCTGATGTCAGTTCATAATCTTTGTACTCAAGACGGTACTAAATTATCTGTCAAAAGCAAACAAGGTAAGCCATTACGCAAATCCATTATCGCATTAAGGAGGAAAGGCAAACTAATAAAGAGACAAAAATAAAATAACCATTGACTTCCTGATAAAAGAGCAATACCAGCAATTTTACCCAGCATGAGAATAAAAAAAGATAAATTTCCCTTTTGCATTTTATTCCTATTTCATTCCTGTGGCCACCCCCGCTTTCTTTTGTTCTGCGTGATTTATGAAGTACTCTTGCCTTACAAAACATTAAACATCGGAGCGGTATGCAAGTAAATAGAAATAAATTCACACAAATTCTTGTATGGAAAAGGGGAACGAACATTGTAGTGGGAAAAAAGGATTTTCAGTTTGTTTTATAGCATACGCATAAGCGTCGGTGGCCTAGTGGCTCGGACTCCCATCCGGACCTCCCGTCCGGGATCGAAACCATGCCATGTACCAGTTTTCGGATTTTTTCGAAGACTTATGTAGGTACATTTACCGACTGTTATAAAGGTGAAGGAAAACATCCTAAGGAAACCTGCATGTCTGAGGAAATAAAAAATTTCCAAAGGCGTGTGAAATCCACCAATCAGCACTAGACCTGCTCGGTGGATCATGGCCCATACCCTCTTGTGCAAGGGGAGGCCTGTGCCCCAACAGTGGGGACATTAAGAGGCTGATGATGATGATGATACGCATAGTGAAAGTAAAAGAGGTCCACAACTTCGCCTTCAACAAGCATAATGCATTTGATAGATCTCATCTATAACTACATTTTTCGTTATGGAAGATATATTGTAAGTCTTATTATTAAGAGATAGTGACCAGACTAACTCATCTCAGACTAATCATCTTCAGACTAACTGTTCTGTTTCTATTGATTTTGTTTCGCCAGGAACTAAACAAAACTTCTGTCCAAAAGATGTAGTTCTCGGCGAGATCTGTCAAATGCACTATATATAACGATATCTGTCAAATGCACTATATATAACGAGATCTGTCAAATGCACTATATATAATGAGATCTGTCAAATGTACTATATATAACGAGATCTGTCAAATGCACTATATATAACGAGATCTGTCAAATGCACTATATATAACGAGATCTGTCAAATTCACTAGCCATAACAATTAGCCCAAATCTCTCATTAGATCAGGATCACTGACAAAAAAAATCCGTTTCAATTTCAACTTACTCTTTGAAAATTGTACAGAACAAAATGTACGTGATGTACAATGTACGTGTGTGTGATGTGTGATGTGCGTGTGTGTCGTGTATGTGATTTTTCTACTACTTCTTTTTAATTCAATTTGATACTTACTAATTTATTATAAACTATTACTTTTTGTTGTTGTTTAATTGTAACTCTTTAAAATGTATTTTTGTATGTATTTGAAACTTGAAATATTTATTGTGTCTTCCAAGTGATAAAGAGACTTATTGAAAATCAGCGCTATGGATTATGTCCATAGCGTAAGCTGAACACGCTCCCTGTTGCCGGAAATTAGTTTATGTACAACAGTGTAAGGACAAGACATGTAAGTAATTAAGTAAGTATGTAAGTAATATGTTTATTTCACACACAGCAATGACCGAAACAGTTATAATTATAATAAAATAATTATGTAGTCAAAGGTAAACAAATCGAAACCATGTCTGATGGTCTGCTGTTGTTGTGAAAAGGGCCTCAACTCAGCTTATTGCTGCAGACAAAAATACCTACAGCGCTGGTATACTGTTGGACCATTGTATGTATTGTATACCTGTAATATGTATTTGTGTGCAATAAATGGTTTTGTATTGTATTGTATTGTAAATTAGAAATGAGTGAAAGTACAACTACTTACTACTCATTTTCGTAGCAACCTGAAAAATAATGTTTATAGTGTGGCGACTCACGACGCGCGCCGCTACGTTTAGTACCTACTCAAATCGCTGTAGAACGCGCTATCGAAATTTTCCTGGGACTTCATATATATACGAGTTCCAAACAAACATAGTTGGACCAGGACATATGGTCACCAGGCACAACACCCCGCCTGGTGGAAGATCTTCCCTTTTCCCTTTCATTCAACTGACGTTACGTCATCCATGTCCTCATCATAGCGCGTTCCTACAATAGGTTTAATTTTAACATTTTATTCTTTCTCATTTACTTTAAAAACATTATTAAGCTTATATCTTTAGTATACAAAATTTGTTATCTTTTTACCATGGTGATTTGGCATCAGTGACTGAATAAGAAACAACAGATTTGACAGATGTCGCCAAAACAAAATGGCCGCCACAAATTATTAACATCGACCCGCTCTATTTGAAAGACCCTTTACGTTCCATTTCGTTTACAAATATTTTCCATATCAATCACTTTGTAACAAGGATAACTTCAGTAGGTATAGATATACAGGCTGTAACATTAAGAACGGTCAGTATGGGAAAGTCTGAAACTATAAGACATACGAAGATCTGTTCTTAGGAACCATGTCATCAATTTTAGTAACAAGAAAAACTGTATTCATACATTTTTTTAAAAACTGTACTCAGCCTGGGAATCGAACCCGGTTGTTTTGGAAAAAAATCCAACACTATTTCTATTTAGATATCGATTACGTTAAGGATGAAGTGTACAAAACAAGCTACGACACAATTGAAGACCTAGAGCCAGCAGCCATAGAGACAATTTTAACGCAAATTCACCACCTGAAGATACAACATTCAATAGTAAGATCGTTACCTAAACGAGTTGAATGTTGTATTTTACAAAATGGTAGTCATTTCGAATACCTACTAAAATAAATTAAAAGATATGGAAACAATGCGTTTAATTAATTTTAAACATCACGTTTCATACTAACATTTATTCCTAAATAGAAATAGTGTTGGATTTTTTTTCAAAACAACCGGGTTCGATTCCCAGGCTGAGTACAGGTTTTTTTTTAAATGTATGAATACAGTGTTTCTTGTTACTAAAATTGATGACATGGTTCCTAAGAACAGATCTTCGTATGTCTTATAGTTTCAGACTTTCCCATACTGACCGTTCTTAATGTTACAACCTGTATATTAATTTCCTCAACTATCCAACATTTGGAAAAAATAGGGAACTCCCCCTAGTCTATGTTGAGTCTCATTTTGTATAAACTGCAATAAGAAACGGGATAAAACAAATAGAAAAGACTGTCGCATTGAATGTTTGTCGACTAACAAAAGTATTTTTTTCTCTTATAATAACATTATACAGAGGGGGAACAAAGTATGTTTTTCTTCATTTCATTGTTATTTTATTGTAATAAAGAATAATAGAGTTGGGACTACTAGAATGACAATATTTGTGATGAACAGTTGCAAGGAATGAATTTGTGGCTACCGTTCGTCGAATTCTTTGATTAAACGAACGTTATAATGTAATAAATAATTATGTATTTTTGTCCATAGGTAGCGCGCGCTAGTGTGTGAAAATAATAATAATAAAAATAAAAGAGTATTTATTCATTCACACATTAGTAAAAAGGTACAATATTGTTATTTTATTCTAATTCTTAACCTATAAACAAAATATATATATAACATGCATTGATCTATGTGTAGAATGAAATGGTCGAGACCTCAGCGACACGCTGGTTTTCAGGTCTCGCCTAACATGCTAGATGGAGCGCTGGTTGCGGGACACAACACGATTATGTGGTCAAATCTCCGTTATAATTTTATATTAAAATGGATGACAATATGTAGCTGGCTTTAGCTTCCTTGTGATGATAACAATTGGGTTTATGGGTCTGAGAGAGTGTCTATACCATTCACTGAGGTCAGCTAACAGAGACTTTGCTGCATACAGCAATTTTTTTAGGTACATATACCTAATATATTATCGTAATAAGAACCCCTATCGGTGAAATAGAACTTATTTACTATCACAGGATTTAACATCTAGTGGCAACGAACTTCGGCGTGATTGGTGTGTATTTTATTTTACTTTATGTGGCAAAATCGACCAAACACAAGCAGATTTTTGCGACGAAAGGAGGTGCTCTTAACAGTGTTTTTAAACGCTGCTAGTGTGCGTTGCGTCCCCTTAGCCTCAGACATCACGAGTCTGGTTCCAGCAGTTCACATGCGTCCCACTTGAAATCAGCGCATTGTGATTAGTTGCAGCGAACCACCCGTATCTCGAACCGGACCCGTGAAGTCCGAGGCCTGTACAGCGAAACAAAAGTAAAACCTTATTCTTAAATCACGTAAAGAAAGTCTCCTCACAAAACAAGGACGGATGTTCTACAGGATAGTTATCCATCTTGCATCTACTAAGTGGGATTTCGAAGTAATCTGTGCATCGAACCGAGAGCTTCCCGGAGATTTATTCCACTGCGCTTTCCGGGAAAAACCCACGGAGCTTACTGTTGTAGGAGCATGATTAAATATTGTATGTTTTCGCCGGAATATAACTATTTTAGTAGTTTATGCAACTGTCACGTAATGATAGCTATTTTAACACAAGTGCTTGTTTGTGAAACGAGACGCAGCCGAGTGATAAAATGGCTATTACGTGCAGTTGTATAGAATACCTTTTCTACTACCATGAAATTCCTAAACAAATAATAATACCTATACAAATGGCACCATAGTTCTAGATATCGGTGAACTTAACTATTACGTCTCCTATAATTCTAGCTGACATTAAAGATTCGAAAGGATCTTGAAAACCTGTGATCCAATTTTTATCTGACATGGCTGAAAAGCACCTCAAATAAATTCTTTTTCAAGTTGAAAGTTAAAAAACATTTATCGAAATACTTGTTACACAATTTTTACTTTTAGATAGCATAGTTCTTACGTCCATAATCCCCGACGGGGTAAACAGAGGAACCACCTTCATCCTACGTAATTCCCACTTTTGGCCGTTAGATTTTTAGGACAAACGTGGTAGGTGGCGAGCCTATCGCCGTATACAAGTATAGAATAGTATCCACAAAGACCCTTAGTCGCCTCGTACGACATCCACGGGAAGAGTTGGGGTGGTGCTATTCTTTATGGCCGGCAAGAGATTTACTTTTGTGCAAATAAACAAACGCACATGTGAAAAGTAATAACAACCCTTCGTTTCTTCAGTCGAGGGTTAAAAATATACATACTTAATGCAGGTGCATATTTAAATTCAAAACTTTGCCTTAATATTTACCAAACATTATTTAATTTTATCTATCTGCTCTTTTTTCATAATTTTCACAATGTAGATATATTTACCTTATTCTAGTTTATTAGAACAAATACCTGAAGATGTGCAAACGAAACCGGTCGTAATTAATAAAATACAATAAAAAACCATGAAACAGTATATTATTTATGTCTTATTATGTACTACAAGTTTCATCACTTGGTGAGTTGTTGGTACTTACCAACAACCGCAAGTATTAACTAGTTAACTTAGGTTCCATTTTAAGCCCTCGTGTATCTTTTGTGTAACCTTAATAATTTTCTGTCTCTCTCTTCCTTCACGTACAGTTTTCCCATAAAGTAAAGTAAAATACACTTTATTGCACAAATAGAAAACAACAAACATGAGATAGAAAAGGAAATAGTGAAGTACAATTTAGGCGGCCTTATCGCTAAGAGCGATCTCTTCCAATCAACCTCGGGCAGAGGAAATGATTTCGAGAAAGAGGTAGGAGGTGTGCAAGGTTTATGGAAAACGTTATATAAGATAATTTTATTTACAACAATAACATATAAATACCAAGGTAATTAATTACCATACTATAGTTACTAAGTACATAAAATAAATAGGCAGATATATACATGTATACTTAAATAGATAATGATGAACATACATAAAACAATAAATAGACTACATAAACTAAAATATATAATGAGTACATAACATACAGGAAAAGCAGAATAACAACCAGGGTAGATAATTATGATAGTACGACCAAATACGAATACCTTCTGGTAATATCAATATCCATGGAATATGAAATGTATAAGAATTGCCAAAACTATTTTTATGAGCCAATTAAATTAAATTAAAAGACTTTTATTCCACATAATAATAAGTGTCAAACAATATTACTATTACAAACAATAATAATAATTTTCTAATATTAAAATAATTAAATTAAATTAAAATCTCTTTATTATCAGGCACTAGTCCCACAGAATAAAATAATAAATTAAGAATAAGAATAAGTTTATTTGTGCGGTAAAGTAAAAAGTAGTACAAAGTATTCATAGTCCATACACCAGTAGGAACTTAAGCATATGTTATATTAAACTAAATAAAATTAGTGAGCAACAAGTTAGTTTACAATAAACGCTGACCTCCGAACTAGGAAGTTCCTGTATCTCGGAGGACAAATCTCTAGCAAACCAATTCAATTTATCTTTATATAAAAGCTTTTTTACTGGTTTCATAGAGAGTGTGGAAAACACTTGAGATAATAACACTTCTAAACACTTGATTCAGAAACACTTAACCACACTTCATAATTATTGGCTTGTAATTTTATTAACATCACCAAAAATATGATTTATGATTAATATTATTTAGGTTCTGCTATGGGATCTGCTATACTCCTTTGCCCAGCAGTGGAACAGTCTATAGGCTATAAAAAAGGTACTGCTATACATAGCTGTCCATTATATATTTTATTTGAAAATTAAAAGTTGGAAGATAAAGAAAACCAGGTAACTGAACTGAACCGAATAAAAATAGCACAAGGGCGTACGTAATACTGAAGATTTAATTGTTCTTCAGTATTATCTTATGATAAGGGGCCGGGAATAACCCCAGCGGCACTTCGACCCTTGAGGATCTTTTGTGCCTACCCTATTTTACACACTGGTCATCTCAGTTTACTCTACTACATTAGGTTTCCTCACGATGTTTTCCTTCACCGTTAGAGCAGTCTTAGAAAAATACGAAAAATTCATTGGTACATGGCACTGCACGGTTTCGAAGAACCAAGCATGGGAGTCCGGTGTCCTAACCACTGTGCCACCGACGCAGTATTCTTTTTCAGTATTACGTAGGCGCTTGTCCTATTTTTTGTACTATTGGATTCGCTTGTAAATTACAAACTTGAATAGCAACTGTTTATACTCATCATCAGCATTATTCATCATCATTACTCTCGTCCACTGCTGGACATAGGCCTCTCCCAGGGCGCGCCATTGAGCCCGATCTTCGGCTCTGTTTATACTCAGATTTTCAAAATTTCCACTTGAATAATAACTTGAAACTTAATAATAATTGTGATCGTTAACTCCGTAAAATCTAATAACAGAACCAAATTAAGGCCTTCCTACAACTAATCCTGGTAAAGCCCGGTCATTTACTTCTCTTTTACAATTTGTGCTTCATGAATATTAATAAGAGGTAAGAGCGTTTTCTGTTTTGCGCGGATGCGGGTGCGACCCGTCCGCACCGGTACGGGTCTGCAATACTCTATTCTATAGTGCATTTTTAACTAAAGTGTACCGCCACCGCATGGAGCTGAATATCTCCGCGTGCGGATACGTTCTGTTGTAAATTTTGCTGTCAAGCGGACCGTCTTCTTCTCTCTCTCATTTCTGAGGGTCGTGATCATTCTAAGGAAATAATCACATAGAAGCAGTCTCTCGTGGCAGATTTAATGGGGTGGTGGTTTGCTATAGCCTTCCCTCATTTCACACACTGGTTATCTCAGTGTGCAGGTTTCCTCACGATGTTTTCCTTTACCGACTGTAAATGTACGTAAGTCTTTCGAAAAAACAGAAAAACTCATTGGTACATGGCACTGCCTGGTTTCGTATTCGGACCTCCCGCACGGGAGTCCGACGTCCTAGCCACCGACGCTCGTACACTCCCAGATATACCAAAACTACCATGAACATTGACAATAGTGCTACTTATTAGCGAAATTCATATTATAAGCGGCCATTGCTGTGGGATAAACATAACGATTTGTATCGTAACCGGTACGCGTGCGGACGGGTCCGCATCCGCACCCGCATCCCTGCGAAACAGAAAATGCCCTTAGGCTAGTTTCAGAGCAGCGCGTATGGTCCGCGCGGACCGTCCGCCTGAGGGCCGTCCGCACACTTCGAGTATGCGTGTTCCGTATGGAGTATCCGCGTCACTGTAAAACGCCTTACGTGTGTCTCCGCTCCGGACTGCGGACCGCGGCGCTCTGAAACCAGCCCTATACTTTGGTTTCTGATTTTGCCTGTCACGATTTTATGGGACCCAATCAGATTTTATCTCTATCTGTGATGAGAGTATGGGGTTTGGTTTAAAGAATGAATTTCTACATAATTATTACTCTACTTTTATGACTTGAATGGAAGTAAGATTTAATGAAATTGGGTCAGCGATACCCTAAATCATTATGATTCACTAAAGATGTGCAGTGCAATATTTGAGCTATAGTAACAATGTTATTATGGTAACTACTTCCATGTTATCGAGTTAATAAGTTTTTAAGAGTTTTTATATATTTATCCAATCAGAAGGCAGCTACGTCAATTACAATTATAATTTACTACGTAAATTATAGT
The DNA here is from genome assembly GCA_947369225.1 of Hofmannophila pseudospretella. Lineage (NCBI taxonomy): Eukaryota > Metazoa > Arthropoda > Insecta > Lepidoptera > Oecophoridae > Hofmannophila > Hofmannophila pseudospretella. The sequence goes on from OX376316.1 coordinate 13,337,072, forward strand.
AGTTTTTAAATCTCGCCCCAAAAATCCCGGTGAAGCTCTAAAGGTCATTAGGACCAAGACCATAAGTCAGTTAGAGAAAAAAAAGCTACGTCAATAGACATAAATGAGAGGTTACAAAATCTATTTTAATTATTTTGACTAGCATTTAGGCCAATATTATTATTTATGGAATAATTTAAAGCTAAAAGGAAAAGTTCTATTTCATTCAGTTGATAAGACGAAAGGGTACACATACTGAGCTTTATAAGCTCCAACTCTGGCATATTGAAGAGCAAAGTTGGACCCGTTAATTTGTAAATTTGAGTTATATTGGACAGGTTAATTCGATGTCCAATTTCAACTTTGATATTTTGTTAATTGAGTATAGGGAATTTGTGGGTGGAATTTAGGGATTCTAGTAAATGTCAATTAGTAAAGGGGTATCTTTAGTAGTGGGTAGTGGTATGAAGCTTTCAATAATGAACTGTGACATATACTTTCCGAAATTAATTTCGTACTACGAGTTTTATTGGTTTTACCGACATGATATTACGTTACAATGGTTTAGAAAGAAAGAAATTATAACAATGTATAGTAACCTGTAAGTATAATAATTATGTTTTACTTAAAAAGATGGCCACTTGTCACTTATCTATTTACTCATATCTTTATTGACTTAAATGTCGCAAAATCAAAAATATCAAAATCAATTTTATTTTATGCTGCGTGTCAGCAGAACCCTTTAGAAAAAATGAGTTTATATGTTTTTTTTAAAAAGTGTAATAAGGTACATGACAAGTATTAAATATTAAATGAATTTCATAAATTTTAAGAAATAGACATTAATTTATGATCAAATGTGAAAACAGAATTAAAATTCGTTGAAAAATAAGATAGCTACAGGCAATCAAAAATCGGACGGAAGAAAGAGATGGCGCTACTATAGTGTGACGTCACTCCTAAGTAGCGCCGTACAAGCATTTATACTTTTGTTTACTACAATATGTTCCTGATTTTGAGACTGGAATATGTACAGTCTATGACGTACATCACTACGCCTGAGTGCACGGCCTTGATTAGGACTTTCTTGGGCCAATTCAGCCCAAATAAATCTAGTCTTCGTCACGCACTGAAGCCATTTTAATTAGCATTTTATTTAGCATTTAATATAATTAATTTAGTAGCATTTTTAATGTATTTATTTATCAAGTGACACACTCAGTTTATATCATTTAAAAATAACCTTGCTACAGTCTGCCCTCTAGGTGCCGGCTAGCAGGGTTCTAGGACAGTGTGCAGATGAAGTAATAGAAGAAACTTGGTAATGGTAGATATTATATTTATCAGGAACAGAACAATACAATAGTGGAAAATAGGTAGTAGTAGGAGACAATTTTATAAAACGGAGAAACGTCCGTTCAGGACAAAAATACAGAGAGCATAAGTAAAAACAAAATAAATTAATGGAATAATGGAATTTAGAAATGGAATGGGAATATGATTTGAATTTTGAAAATATAGATGAAGAAATGAAGATGCCAACACGAAATGAGGTGAGACAAACGCTAAAATGAGGTTGAAATTGATGGCAAGGAGGTTGATATGGACGACGAAGTCGACATCGTTACAACCTTATCATCATACAACGCGGCCCCTATACCTTGGCTACATATTAAGACTGTTTTGCTAAAAAGGGACGGAGCATCCCCCCACTACTAAATTAAACCATTAATATCGCTGAGTTGAGATATCGAAACTGGTTTCAGATCCATCTTCAGTATATCCAAGTTATAAAAAAAATATTAGTCCCACGATTAAACCATTAACCTGTGTTTAATTTAAACCTTTTGCGTGTTCAAAGAAAATTGTCATTGAAAATTTTCCCAACCTAATTTCCTAATTAAGTCAAATCGTCCCCGTAGAATGGGGACAAAAGACTCCAATGGGAACCGTTTTAAATGCATTAATCCTCTTTCACCACAATGGAATTTGAGTAATTACATTATGAAATACAGTAATCACTTTTCCTTTGAAGTTATCATTGTGTTTTGTGGCTTCTTTTGGTATTTAAGTAAACCTTGTGGTTGGTTTAAGTTTTCTGTTATTATCTTACTTTACGTTTTTCTAGTTAAAAAAATTCGCTCTTGGTATCAGAGCTATCCACTGACAGTGGACCTCGCCTGCGGCTCGTGTTGCGAAGTAGACTCGTGCCGACAATCTGGTCCCTCTCGCCCTAAGTAAACAATCTACTATTTCATACTTTACAAAGTATAAACAACGACAACCCACGCAAAAAAAAAATTTTTCTTCTCCCATTTCGTAATTTGTTCGTTAAGAAACCACTATCAATAACATATATCATTCGTCATGGACGTGTGAAAATAGTGTTTTAATGAATTATTAAATAAGAGTTTTCGATTGTAATATGTAATTTTTTCCTTTGTTGTATGGCATTTTCGTATTAAATGCACTACATTTCACTGGCCAACTACTTAGTACTATAGCCATTAACAAAAACGCGACACCCGCGCCGGCGCGATTTCGACAATACGTCAAACTATCTACGGTTTCCATAGTTACCAATAACGTGTTAAGCTGTCATGGCGTCTGTTGAAGTCTCCGTAATGGTTTGTATTTTCTGTTTATATATGTTTCATGGTCGTAGAAAAAGTAATGTATGCAACGCACGTTATGGAGATTTTAACACTCGAACGATTTATTATAAAACTCAGCTTCGCTTTGTTTCATAAACAGTTCTCATGTTAAAATCGCTATCATTACGTGGCCGTTGCATAAACTACTATTTTAATCAATTCCATTTACTTTTACGGACGGACGAATTGGTCGGACGGAGTATCAACAATAGGGCTCCGTTTTCTCCTTCGTGGGACAGATCCCTAAAAATGTTACATTCATAGCTAAATAGCCTGAAACCTTACAAAGGTTTTCATTTCACGGATCCCTAAAAAGAAAGCAAATGATGAATGTAGCGGATCGAAGGGGCCTGGGGGGACCGGCCCCGAATGTTGTTCCCGTTCAATCATAACATAAAATATAGGGACAACGATAATAGGGACTCATTTCATTTGTCATTTCATTTTGGTCAATACCATTTTTTTGTCACAAAAATCCCGAATCAGTGTATTGTAAAATCTGTGAGAATAGAATGTCGGTATATAGCATTACGTCACATCTTCTCGTCGCCCATACCTCAATGTCTTTTTAACAAGAGCTTTTAACTAGTGCGTTCTACCAGTAATGAGCTACGGAGCCGAAACGTGGACACTGACGGTGCGACTGGTTCACAAATTGAAAGTCGCTCAGCGTGCTATGGAAAGAGCTATGCTCGGAGTATCTCTGCTGGATCTAACCCGAAATGAGGAGATCTGGCATAGAACAAAAGTTATCGACTTAGCTCATAAGATTAGCAAGTTGAAGTGGCAGTGGGCCGGTCACATCTGTCGCAGAACCGACAACCGCTGGGGTAGACGAGTTCTGGAGTGGAGACCGCGTTTGGGCAAACGTAGTGTGGGACGCCCCCCCCCTGCTAGATGGAGCGACGATCTGCGCAAGGTAGCTGGCAGTGACTGGATGAGAAGAGCCGAAGATCGGGCTCAATGGCGCGCCCTGGGAGAGGCCTATGTCTAGAGTAGGCTGCTGATTATGATGATATAGCATTAAAGGATGTAAGTATTTCTGAAGGCGGTACGACTCTTGCAGCAACACCCTGTAGTAGTACCAACCATTTGAAGGGTATCCATTTTCGATATTCCAGATTTCTATGGGTTTGGTCCAATTGCGTTTCAAAATGGCTGCATTATGTGCTACTTTGAAAATACTTGACACATTTTCACCTTCTCCTCCTTCGAGAGGATTTATAATGAATCATGCAGTACGAATCACACGTATAATTCACAAGCTAATTCAATTTCTAACCAATGGTCTGGCTCGCGATGACGGTAACAGGCCCGACGGTATGACACTCGTGCCCTGGAAGCTGGGACGACCTCTGGTGTGGGGCGCTACCTGCGTCGACACCCTTGTCCCGTCCCACCTTCCAGCCACGGCGGCAAAGGCCGCGTCAGCAGCGGCCTGGGTGGTGATTGCATATTTGCGCTGTTCGGGTTGGAGACCTTGGGGCCGTGGAGGCCTGGAGCCCACTGCCTCTACCGGGAAATAGCCAAGTACCTCGTAGAGACATCCCGGGACAGAAGGCTGGCCTCTATATCGCTCAGCGTATAAGCCTCGCTATACAGCGGGGATACGCCGCCAGCCTCCACGGGACACTCCCTGCAGGGAGCGACCTGGGCCAGGTCTTTTACTTGGAAAATAGTTAGGTATTTTGTAATTTTAGCCTAAGTATGTATTTTAATGTTATTTTAGTATTACCTTATTTTGAATAAACAATTTAATTATATATATTTATATATATAGATATTTTATATATTTTATTATATAAAATATCTAACTATACATTCACTTTTCACTTTACTATAGCGTTTATTTCATATGAAACTTTAGACATTTCAGAGCTTTAATTTTCCATGCGCTTTCAAAAAGTAAATTCCATCTGATAGCTAACTGTTTTATATCTTTTTCCATTCCCGAGTTTTGGTCGTCGAAATAGAAGACCATTTTCTCTCAAGTAGATTTGTAATATGACTCTTATTGTAATCTTGGTCGGCAAAGGAATAAAACCACTTATAACTTTCCATTATTATCATAAATATCATGAGAAGGTCCCATTACCGAGAGTCAATGACTCGCGAAAAGACTTCATCCACTTATTACCGTTTTTAGGATTTTGCACAAAGATCACTATGATAATAAGATTTGGCGTTATATTTACTTGATAGATGTCACATTTTTCTAAAGACTACTGTTCTACCAATATTTTCTCCAAATTGCTTATGAAGTACCTCATAGCATAAACTATAATTTATATTTTAGTTTTGTAATATTGATTTGACGTACACACTATGTCTGTCTACCATTAAATTATAACGCATCTTTCACTTTCGCAGGTTTGCTGGAAGAAATCTCTTTTAGAAATAAGTTCACTCTTTGCACAATGTTTCATTTTAATTGTTTTTATTAAGTCTATTGTTGTACAATAAAGTGTAAATAAATAAATAAATGATTTAATAAAAGGCGATGACATCTCACAGTGTCTATTTGTAATAAAATTTTGAAGCAATAAAATGAATATAACTTAACATAGTAAAGAAAGAGTCTTTACTCTTTCTTTACTATTTTAAGTTATATTCATTTTATACCAAGGTATAAATGTCACATTAAGAAAGCTTCTATTATTAGCAATCTTACAATATTACAAGCTGAGACTATTTAGCTGGCTAGACGGAGACAAGTCGCGGTACAAACGCTTCGCCCACAGCGGTCTTGCCAGCCAGTACTGGCCCGTTAATTTTTGGACGTTTTCTCACGGTCGGGTTACATCTAGACAGGTATATAATTATAAGTTAGTACGCTTCAGGTAGGCGAGACGATAGGCGAACTTTTTTAAATTTCGTTGGCTGTTAATGGGAGTTGAAATGTCCCCGCGATAGCTTGTTATAACTTTCAACTCGTTTATAACTAAAATACAATATTAAAACCGTTTTTTTTAAATAATTGCATGGCATACATCTTATCTGGATTCTTATCTTCTTGTTTCTATGATGTAGGGTTCCGTACCTATTAGGAAGACAAAAGTAAAACGAGCAGTAATGGCGGTCAATGCTACGAAATTATTCTCTATCACGAACACTTTCGCTCGTCGAAAGCCTTTTAAGATTCCGTAGGAATGGACTGGATTTGTCGTGGATTTAACGAATTATCTACAACAGGAGCGTTAGAAATTAGAATAGTCATCATGCGTTTCAAAATAATTGAAATATGTAACCTTTATTATTGTTCTTTTTTTTATTTCAAATTTTGTCAGTTTTATATTTTCCCATGTTCTGTTACATGTTCATTTGCACTGGTCACAGAAGAGATCTGTCCTCCGAGATACAGGAACTTCCTAGTTCGGAGGTCAGCGTTTATTATAACTTGTTTCTCACTAATTTTATTTAGTTTAATATAACCTATGCTTAAGTTCCTACTGGTGTATGGACTATGAATACTTTGTCATCTTACCGCACAAATAAAATTATTCTTATGTAAGTATATAGTTAGTTACATAATACCTACATGAACTCTCACGTCCATTATCCCCGATGAGGTAGACAGAGGAACCACCTTCAATCACAGGTAGGTAGTACCCACTTTTCACCGTAAGATTTGGTGGACGAACGTGATAGGTGGCGAGCCTATCGCCGTCTACTAGATGTAGAATAGTATCCACAAAGACCCTTAGTCGCCCGTACGACACCCACGGGAAGAGTTGGGGTGGTGCTATTCTTTATGGCCGGCACGACACGGCATTCTGAAATCGCGAAAAAAAAAGCTGTTTCATACAAAAATGTTTAAGAAACCAACTGAAAAAAGAACACTAGGTATAAGAAAAAAAAAGAAAATCAACCTAGCAATATCTTAGTTGGATATAAAATCTACCCTAAACCGAATTTCCTTTTAATCTGTTTCTTAGATAAAACGCAAAAGTATAAAAACATTTCAAAGTATAAAACCAAATATTTTGAAATTCATGCTATGTAAATCGCTCGCTAGATAGCTTTTATATGGAAACCGCGTCTGCCATTTGGCGCATGTACTGTGAGCAGCTCCTCATACATCCATTATGCCACTGAAATGTCAAATGTATGAAACTTGTCAAAATTATATGCGCAGTTGCCCAAACTCTTATATCTTATCTTATCTTATGACAGGGGGCCAAGGATAACCCCAGCGGCACTTCGACCTTCAGGGATCTTTTGTGCTCACCCCTTACCTTAGTCTCCTTCCAGTTCCTTAAAGATGCTTTGCATCAAGGACGCTGTATAGCTTACAGGAATGAGCCTATAGTCCTCTGGTTTCGGGTAGGCTACTCCCAGAAGACTCATACGCCCTCCAGCCAGCGAGTCACATTCGCACAGTAAGTATTCCATTGACTCAACGGTGTCACCACAGCCTCTGCAGGTGGGATTGTCTGCCAGTCTCATCTTGTGTAGGAGGCTCTTAGTTCCAAAATGGCCTGTGAACACCCCTACAATGTGAGACTACTGCTATATGCGGGTGAGACTACTGCTATAGTTGTAAATTTTTCTGCACCCAGCCGTGCCACCATTTCCAATGAACCTTTTAGAATGTTTTAAGTGCCCAAACCCTTGGCTCGTTTTCAGTAACATCATCATTCTAGAAGAGAGGGCGCTACTAGTTCGTTTTCTGTGGATAAGCCCTCTTATAAAGCTTTTCATTTGAGAAAAAAGGAATGCAAAAGGAAAAAAATCCTACGAGGCAATACTATGTCACTTGAACTAACCGACTCGGTAAGACGATAATAAATATTGAGACTAGAGAGCCAGTGACGACGCCATCGCAAAGCAGTCACAAGTGGAAACCCAACCGAGAAATTATATTTTTTCTTCGTCTTTCCCGTTTTCATTAGAGCTTCAAGTATTTTTAATTTTGCGAATTTATGAGAGAATATTATCGACTTCTCTGTTGTTTTCTTTGAATTTCGTTTGATGGTGATGGATAACTTAATAAATAATAAAAGGTTTTTGTAAGAAATCAGATATTCATAAGATATTGATGGATTGATTATTAATTATCGAGAATTTTCAATTGTCATGGGAATTTGTTTACATCGAGAAATAGTCTTTTAGAATCTTTTAACAAAGTTACTTGGTAGACTCAGAATTTTTTCTCAGTGTTCTATCTACACCACCGCATGAAGATAAGCGTATCATAAGCAAAAATGCTCAAAACCCTGGAATATTTCAATTTCAATGTATTTTTATTTAAACTTACATAAGTAGGTACAGGTAAGAGATACGAGTAGTTATTTCAAGATGTAACCTGACTCAGGGCTCAAAATATATGCACTCACTCACCTTTATTCAATGTCTGGCTATCTGACTCCCAACTAGGTTTCCCTGTGTGTGGGATATCAGAAATTTTCTGATGATGATGATGTCCTCCACGACGTATCTGTCGACAGCGACCCCTGCTTAGCTCCTGGCGCGTGCTCGTAGGTGGCTAGCAAAGACAAACTTCGTCCTGAAGACTCGGTCACAGACAGAGCAGTAGAGTTGTCCGCTAGAGCTGAAGGTGTAGTTATAGGAGGGCTTCGGACGCGTTTTACGGACATGGCGTCTGGCGTCAAGGTCTTCTAGGCGTTTGAGTTCGAAGTCGTTAGTGGCGATCTTGACGGCATCAGCGAGGGAATATATTAAAGTGGATAAGTGGTTGCGCAGGTACAAATCCACTCTCTCGTCCTTACTACCATTATCTACTGAACCCTATATAAACATTTCCTAGCGCGATATAGAAAACTACTCGACTCAATCGCCCGAACAGGGGCGCATGAGAAATTCCATTTGCAATTTCGTATTTTCACTTTTCGCTGCGACACGCCGGGAATGGCGAAATGTTCGCTATGAAAATTTAAGAATGTCTCCCGTCGCTCCCTGCGGATATGACCGCGGTACGTGACGAATGCCGTGCCGTATGTAATGTTGGCTGATGCAAATATGGAGCTAGAAACGACAGTCTCAGGAGAATGTTGAGAAAAAAGCTTGAACGCCCTGTTTTCGTAGTTAAGAAATGTGATAGGCTTGTTGTTGGCAGGTACAAATTTGTTTCTAGGAACGACAGAGTTTTAGAAGATCGGTGAAAAAATTTAATAGGCTTCAATACCGACGCGATTAAGCCCTGTTTTCGTAGTTTAAAAAAAGTGATAGGCTCGTTGTCGGCAGGTGTAGATTTGTTGCCGTGGAAGTTATGCGCAAGCATTCCCGCGGCTTCGCCGTCAGGCGGTGCGTAGGAACACCGGGATTTGGTCGGTAAAAGCGGCAAAGAGGTAAGCATGAGCGTTTCCCCTCGTAAAAAAAGTGTAGAATTGTTGCTACAAACGAGAGTCTTAGAAAAATGGTGGAACAACTGTAATAGGTTTAGACGAATCTCACATTGCACCACGCACTGCCCCGGTGAGCGGTGAAGCGGTCGGCCTAGTAGGTACTAGATTTTATGTTATTGTTCTTTATAGACGATCGTACGTTTCTCTAATCACAGAAAAATTGTCTCTTGTAACATATATTTTTCTAGATTGTAGCTAAAGATTCGCCATCATGACGTTATCATAATTTTTCATCTTTCAACGTGTCATACAATGATATCGTCGAGATCTATAATTACATCGAAAAAGTCTCGCTGTTTCTTTCAGCTTTGTTTTTATTTTTCTGCAAGAAACGGAGAGACCTTTTCCATGTCAATCAAAAACCTACGTTAAAAGCTTCTTTATACGTAAAAGATTTAGAACCGTTTAATTGAAATTGAAAACGTTTATTTAGCACTGTAAACACCAGAATATAGAACACAATACAGAAGTATACAAAGATGAATACATGCAGCACAAACCATCCGGTGCGGTACAGTGCCAAAAAGGGTACACCAGCTCAGCATAATGCTGAGGCAAGCCACAGCGCTGATTTTCAGCTGGCCCCTCAGTGACTGCACGGACGAAGAAAGCAACAGTGTGTGCGTGTTGTGTTGTATGAATGTGTTTGTTTTTAATGTCATGATAACGCCATGATGCCCCATCTCGACGTTACCTATTATAAAAATACATAATGATTACAGGGTTGCGTCTTGTTTTTTTAATGTACAAAATAAGAATGGCTGTCCATTTGTTGAACCCCTAAACTACTTTCCAGTCATGATCTGTTCGGAAAATTTATTTTATTATCCGATTCGTGGTGCATGTGTACGCTCTGAAACATTAATGACTTGAAGGTGTCACTTCCAGAATGATACTGAATGTTACGTTTCCGATATACGATACATCTTGTGCGACTCGCGCGATATGCGCCGTAGTATATTATTTTCTTTACTGTTTGTTTATGATTATTACACATACTTAAGGCACTTACACGTATATAGAAATAGAAAAACCTTTATTAATAGACCATATATAAAAAATATCTGTAAAAAATATCACAAAATGAGTAAGACTCTAAATTGACCATATTTTACATTCTGATAAGTGATAACATATGATATGATCTATTAAAAAGGTCAAGTTCAGCTAAGTGTCGCTAGATGTATAGATACCTATACCTCTACCGACGCAGGTTTTCAACTTGACCCTTTCCAACATATAGCTATAGAGAGCAACAATGTCGTTCTGTCTGTTTGTCTGTCGTATTGGCTCATCTCCTTTCATGTCACACACAATTATTTTCCGACACTCGACCAGCATCAAAAAATTGGGATTAGATTTGGATTAAATTTGGATTTACTAGCCTTGGGTGTCTACCACGACCCGTTTTACACGAACGTTTATGCCACTTCGTTCAGCACTGGGCGCGCTCGGTGGATCATGGCCTGTGCCCCAACAGTGGGAACATTAATAGGCTGATGATGATGATGAAGTCTTCGAAAAAGCCGAAAAACTTATTGATAAATGGCATCCCAAAGCCACTTTCTACACCACCAACGCCAATGTGAGAGTGACAGATTCTCTGTATGCAAAAACCCCAAAATTAGTGTTTAGTAAAATTTCCCCGTAATAATTTAATTATGTACAAGTATAAGTATAACGCACGGGTGAGCGTCGGCGGCACAGTGGCTAGGGCACCGGACTCCCATGCGGGAGATCCGGGTACGAAACCGTGCACTGTCATGTACCAATAAGTTTTTCGTATTTTTCGAAGACTTGCGTACATTTACCGACTTCTCTAATGGTGAAGGAAAACATCGTGAGGAAACTTGCACACTGAGATGACCAGTGTGTAAAATGGGGTAGGCACAAAAGATCCTCAAGGGTCGAAGTGCCGCTGGTTATTCCCGGCCACCTATCTTAAGATAAGATATGATAACGCACGGGTATAAACAATCTAGCAGGTTCTGTAGTCGAGTTAAAAGGAGTTTCAATAGACGCACATTACTTCACTACTGACAACTAAACAAACAATCGTTCGTATTCATTAGCACCGACTCCACCTTTACTTTTAAAGTACTATGCAATGAAGATGGAAGACTTTGCTTTTAAACTACAATTTCATCTCAAACATTGAAATTTAATTAAATTAACTTTCCTCTACCTTCTCTCTAAAGAAAACTGAATAAACCAAAAACTAAAGCGTTATAAGACTTATTTATAAGACTCCCCGGTGTTTGCTCTGAAATATTTCCAGTAAATTTTCCGTGGTAAATGCAGCAGTGGGTTGTTGATAATTTATATGAGAAAGACTTGAAGATTAGGCACATAATGGGGGCCATACATTACGCCCCTGGAAGCCACTGCCGTGTGCGGTTCATAGCGTATTTACATCATGGTTACGTGACAATGTGTTGGGTGGAGAATTTTGCGGGTTCATTTTTCTGGAAGACTGTTAAATACGTGCGTCAAAAACTCTTTTGCCGAAGGATGTCGTTACAGCGTTTTGTGCAAAAACGTGAAATCCGATTTCAAACAAAATACTAACTCTGGCTGGGTAGCCAAAGTCTCTGGGTAGAGACTTTCTTTTTAGAATGGACGCATTATTTAAAAGCAAATGTTGAGCTAAATAAGTTATTAATTTTTAGGAGATTCTATGTCTGCGGAATGTACCAGTGCATCTCCTACTAGCGACCACTTTAGCAATTTCCAATAATAATGTAGATATCTTTATAATGGTTTCTGTCTGCCTTTTGATTTTATTTTAAATCAATAAATCTACACTTACCTTTTCTTTCTTCACACTACACTGTCGCTAATCTCTTTATTGTCCAATTAACTTCAGGTGTTGCCTGGAAGAGATCGCTTTAAGCGATAAGGCCTGTCTTTGTACATATCGTGCTATTATTCCTGTAGTTTTTACTTTTCCTGATATTGTGTACAATAAAGTGTTTCTATCTATCTATCTATACACAAACCCTATTCGTGGCGTTTTTTTAGCCTATAGACTATCCTGCTGCTGGGAAAAGGCTTCCTTTATTCCAATTTTCTCTGTCCTCAGCCTTCTTCTGCAACCTGCCATTCCTATTGGAAACTATCTAGTTCGTCCTTCCACCCACGCCTAGGCCTCCCTTTCACCGGCAGCCGTCTTCTGGTATCCAATGCATGCCGACTGATGCTTACCCGCCTGTCTGTATGCATACGACAGACGTGGCCAATCCAATTCCGTTTTAAGATGGCCTATACTTACCAAAACTATTATCTTTAGATTACCTTTATCAGCTGTCGACATCAAACTTCTAAGCTCGCCATAAGCCATATTAAAGACATTTACACACAGTGTGTTCTTTTCAATGGTTCTGTTAAGTATGGATCGATCTCGTCGCTTCAAAGAAAACTATGAACCATTTTTACTTATTTTATGAACACCACCTTTAACTTTTAACAGCACCCGATTAAATCGGCGAAATGTTTGCCGAAAACGAAATCGGGTATTACTCAGTTATGATACCGAGATCGGTTAGGACATCACGGACTCACGGACTGAACAATTTTCCTTTTAATATTCATGAAATTCAAATTGGGTATACCGGGCGATTGTTCGCCGGTTTTTAGGGGATTTGCAAAACTTTGCCTTAATTTTGGGGATTCTGATTAGAATTGGGATCATTGTAGAGTGGTAGTTAATTTTGGGGGTATTTATAGGGTGTTATCGCCTTGGGTTTGCAAAAGATTAGTGTGTAATGTCAATTTATTTCATTGCACGGTTGGTGTAGGTAGTTCTTTCAAGTCTACGTTCTCTATTATAGATATTTGGCCTCATTGAAACTTTCGTGTATGTCTACAACACATTGCATGACTAACAATTTCTACTTTCGGCTATTATTATATCGTTATGATAGCTTCGATCGATGGTAAACTATATTTTTTTCTTGGGTAAAAATATTGTGGTATTATTTTGACAGATATCTCCCGAAGGAAATACCCATGGACTCTACGTGACAAAATGCTATCTGAGGACCAATGGAATTTATTGGTTGTATTCGATGTACACATATACTCGTACCTACATATATAAACTTTCACATAATCACCGAGAGTGTAGACAGAGGAACCACCTTCAATCACAGTTATAGATCTTATTTTTCGCCGTATGATTTGGTGGACAAACGTGAATGAATGAATGAATACTCTTTATTGCACAAAATTAGTGTGATACAATGCATACAAAACGATTAATACAATCTAGGCGGTCTTATCGCTAAAAGCGATCTCTTCCAAACAACCTTTTGATGGAGTAATTTGGGTAGAAAAAGGTAGGTGGCAAGCCTACCGCCGCCTTCTAGGAGTAAAATAGTATCCACTAAGATCCTTAGTCGCCTCGTACGACATCCACGAGAAGAGTTGGGGTGGTGCTTTCTTCAGGGTCGGCACCACACAGCATACTGATACCTGAGTAGTATAAACAATACAACATTAAAAATACCCATTACTAAGCATAAAAATTCCATAGATTCCCATAGAATAGAATTTTAAAAAACAAAATTTATCTATTGTTATAAAATTATTGTACATTTACTAAACACTAAACAAAATATAAATTGTATCAAAGCTCAATTGAGCTCAATGAGAGCGTCGGTGGCCTAGTGGCTAGGACGCCGGACTCCCATGCGGGAGGTCCGGGTTCGAAACCATGCCATGTACCAGTGAGTTTTTCGGATTTTTTCGTAGACTTACGTACATTTCTCTACGTAAGTCTTCTCTAACGGTGAAGGAAAACATCGTGAGGAAACCTGCATGTCTGAGGAAATGAAAAGTTTCCGAAGGTATGTGAAATCCACCAATCAGCACTGGGCTTGCTCGGTGGATCATGGCCCGTACCCCCTTGGTTAAAGGGAGGCCTGCGCCCCAACAGTGGGACATTAATAGGCTGATGATGAAAGCTCAATTACCTTTGATTTTATGTATGTGGTTTATTAATTAGTTAAATTAATTAAACTAATATATATATTTATTTATTTGTAAATTTCACAGCATATCACATTACATATATAAATCAAACAATTAAAAAATCTATACATTCCAATTACGAAACCAAACTGTTACAAAGATAATTAAAAATTAATTGAGCTAGTAGTTACGAAATGAAAGAGCGGATATAAAGAAAATAAAACAGGCCTTACGATATGTTTGAGTGCTATGTGTGTAGGTGTGTGAAAGTGTGTGTGTGTGTGTGTGTGTGTGTGTGTGTGTGTGTGTGTGTGTGTGTGTGTGTGTGTGTGTGTGTGTGTGTGCGTGCGTGTGTGTGTGCGATTTAATGTAGTTTAGTCAAAAAGTTAAACAGGAAAGACGGAACTGTACACTACAAGAGAGAACTAACTACCGTTTCAAAATACGTCAAATCTCTGCGCTCAATGAAGTCGGTTCGATCTTCATTTAAAATTGTTTATTTAATATTTCCTTCCAGAGCAGAGCTTTTAAGGAAATTCAGATTCTATTTACAGGTGAAAGAAGTGACCTAAATCGGCTAGACTGGACTCAAAATTGAATTAACGCTGCCGCTTCTGAAAGCAAACTCTATTTGCATCTAGGTAGGAAATGTTTCATATTTTTAACCTATTTATGAGTCGAGATTTGATGTTTAAAGGATTTTCTAAAACATTCATCATCATCATCAACAGCCTATTAATGTCCCCACTGTTGGGGCACAGGCCTCCCCTTGACCAAGAGGGTACAGGCCATTATCCACCGAGCGAGCCCAGTGCTGATTGGTGGATTTCACACGCCTATGGATTTTTTTTATTTCCTCAGACATGCAGGTTTCCTCACGATGTTTTCCTTCACCGTTAGAGCAGTCGATAAATGTACATAAATCTTCGAAAAAATCCGAAAAACTCATTGGTACATGGCATGGTTTCAAACCCGGATCTCCCGCATGGGAGTCCGGCGTCCTAGCCACTAGGCCACCGACGCTATATAAAATATTAAAGTGTAATTATCACATGACACAATATATCAACTTCCGTTTGTATAATTAGTAAGATTATTCGGTGTTACTCAGGGTATATATAGGTAGGTACAGTGGACAACACATCAACACAACACCCTTTAGTACTTTGTCGCTATAACTTAAATTACACGTTCATACGAATGTAAGGAATCATCATGATCTCGTGTGCTCCATCTTCGGCTTCACCCTCACTCGCCACTAGGTGAGATCGAGGTCAAACGCGAATTTAGGTGTAAATAAAAAAAACTAAAAACATAGCGACAGAATTCCACAGAGTATAATTTGATATCTTTCTCTGTACTTACTTAATTCCATCTGTTTTAAATTCATCCTCTTTACATTTATTACTAGTAGTGGTAGATCCTAATGTAAAGGATCGCCTGGGGTGGTACCACCCTCTTATCTATTTCTGCCGTGAAGCAGAGATGCTTGCATTTCTGTGTTTCGGTTTGAAGGGTAAGAGAGCCAACGTAATTTCCGGCACATGAGGCAATCCATCTCAGTCCTCAAAGTTAGCAGCGCATCAAAAACCCTCTAATATTAATACAGTGAGGTGAGATGTCTATGGGCGACGGTGACCACTTACCATCAGGTGGTTCGTTTGTTCGTCTGCTCTCCTTATTTAATAAAAAAATATATTACTGCGTTTGTCGATATTAAATGTGAACAAATTTTGTGAAATAGTTAAGTTTTGTGAAACTTTGCTATTCATGTTATAGTGAACCTAATCTTCAGTAAAAAGACTGCAGTGTTTTATCTGCCAATTTGTATTTGTATCTCAAATTCAATACTTGGCAGTTTTTTTTTAATTTATAACGTTTATTTAGCGCTGTAAACACCAGATACAGACGTATACAAAGTTTAATACATGCAGCACAGAACATCTGGTGTGGTACAGTGCCAAAAAGGGTACACCAGCTCAGCATAATGCTGAGGCAAGCCACAGCGCTGATTTTCTGCTGGCCCCTCAGTGACTGCACGAACGAAGAAAGCAACAGTGTGTGCGTGTTGTGATGTATGAATGTGTTTGTTTGTATGAATGAGGATATTAGTGTGTATGTGAGGTACTGAGCGTGTGGGAGGGTGATGTAATGTATGGCAAGGTGCGGGTGTATTTACATGGTATTATGTTTCCTTTCGATGTTACAACTTTATAGAAATATCAGTTTCTAAGCAACAGTCTATAAGTTACAATATTCAGAAGAATGCCCCAGATTATACTACACAGTACGACGAAATCCTCTCAAATGATATAAGTTCAACATTATCATACGAGCCGAACGAAATGCGCAAATCTCAAATGTACGGATAATCCGGCTTGTGCCGGTTGGATGTCAAACTTTTCAGCCGGCAGCGACATTGTTAAAACAAATCCTTCAAACGAATTCTAAATACATATTGATATCGAATTTCCTTCAGTTCTGAGCAGTTCTATTTCTTTGAATTTGGTTAATGTACAGAGTAAGATACATCATCAAGCTATACTAGGTGGAACTCTGTGGCAATAAGTTATTGTTATGATTTATGGCATCATTGAGTCCAATCTTCGGCTCTTCTCATCCAGTCGTTGCCAGCCACCTTGCGCAGATCTTCGCTCCATCTAGCAGGGGGCGCCCCCACTCTACGTATGCCCAAACGCGGTCTCCACTCCAGAACTCGTCTACCCCAGCGGTTGTCGGTTCTGTATCAGCTTGCTAATCTTATGGGCTATGTCGATAACTTTTGTTCTATGCCGGATCTCCTCATTTCGGATTCGATCCAGCAGAGATACTCCGAGCACAGCTCTTTCCATAGCACGCTGAGCTACTTTCAATTTGTGAACCAGTCGCACCGTCAGTGTCCACGTTTCGGCTCCGTAGTCATTACTGGTAGGACGCACTGGTTAAACACTCTTGTTAAAAAGACATTGAGGTATGGGCGACGAGACGATGTGACGTGACTTCCGAAATACTGCCCAGCCCAGCTGAATTCTTCTGTCGGCTTCTTTCTCGAAGTTGTTTCTACATTCATTGGTTTTTTATCCATTCTTTAAAAATTTCTAGAGTATTAACACTAGAAATATAGTTTAAAGAATAGATAATAAGCTCAACTTATTGTAGTGAAATAAGAAACGAACTATCACATAAACCCCTATAAAGCCTAGTTAATAAGATTATATAACTTTGTAGAACTACCTTCAGATAGACAAATTCATATTATGTAAAGTATGTACTGTAATTCATGATAAGCCATTAAAATTGCAAATTTTAATGGCAAAAGTGCCTTGTAAGTCAAATTCAAAGAAACAGATTATTCGAATGACAAGGAATATCTCTCAGTAAGGCACCCATGATACTGCATAAGGGCATTATTTATTGCTCAGCACCTGCGTCTCACTCGATAGTATTATGTTGGCAGGTTTTATGTGATTTCATGCTGTCACGAGGGATTTTTTGAATAGGGAAGTAACGACTGAGTTTAAAATATACCCTTTTTTCAAATAAAACGGGTGTGCAATTTCGTTCGCCTAAACCCTACTATATTTACTTAGAAAATATAAAGGAAATTATCTTCGACACTTCATCTACCGGATCGCACATTATTTTCTTGCTCTATACTGCAAATAATATTTCTTTGCCTTTCTTCATATTCTCTGTTTTATTGTTCTAAACTGAATTGCATTCGGAGAAATATACTTAAATTAAACAAAACTGCAAATAAGTACTTCCAAAACATAAGATAAGTTATCGGGACCATTATTTTTCCCCATTTTCATCTGTCAAGTACACTATATCGAAAAATATTCAATTCGGATTTACATTATGAAAATGATGAAATAAATTTCTAGGAAACGAGGTTCCCACAAACTGAATAAGTAAGTAAGTATTGGATATACAATTTTAGTGTTATTCTTTGTTTGTTACATTCTGTAGGAACTATCTGTGATTGAGTCAAAAAGCTCGCGCTGGTAAACAGTAGAAAATTTGAGAATTAAAAAAGGGTGTTAATTAACGTATCTTCTATTAAATAGCATTTTTATCTATTGTAAAACTGAATTTTCCTCAAAATTACTAGTTTACCGACCAACTATGAGCATCTAAAAATTACTATTTTAGTGACTAAATATTGTCAAAACAAGAATGATTTAATATAACCTCAGAATCGTAATTTGCATTTTCGACCCGAGTCATTGACCCCCCAAGGTTTGTGACCTTTCCTCCTCACCTCTCACGGCCAGGAAAGCATATACAAACAGTTTTTTCTAGGTTGTTATATAAAAAATAATCTAAGCCATCCGTGTCGGTTTCGCTCCGACATGAAAGTTACCTTGCAGGCAAGTGTGCAAGCAGTTTTTTCTGGGTTATTATAAATCCGTCGCTGACAATCAGTCGGTAAACTATTAATTTACAGGTTAATTTGTTAATAGAAACGCAAAATCAAAATAATTGTTGTTTTTACTTGATTCGTAATAATCAGTTGGTGTATATTAGAAGCATTATTATTTTCTCGTCGCTAACGCATTAATTAGGATCTTAGGTTGTTGTCGTCAAATAAAATTCCAGTCGCTTGGCTTATAAGTTCCCATTAAAAATGCAACACATATCTAAAGTCCTTTTGCGTAGTCCCTAAGCCAGGGCTTCAAAAATAAAATATTGACTAGAGAGATCTAATGACACTCGTTACAATTTAAACCTTATCAGACAATGTTTCTGGAAATTAGTGTCTGATCCCAGTAGTTCCATGGAACTGCGAATCATTTAAAATCTACCAATTCTAATATCCTAATTCTTCACACTAAAGTTACCTTCTTAACATTTTTCAAAATATTTTCCACTACGTCACCTATACTTTGAACAAACATGTTATTTTACCTACCACAAGCGCATAACCGGAGATTAAAAACTCTTGTCTCGCTGCATGCTCCATTAAAATCCTTTCCCGTATAGAAAATTAAACCGCAACATTATATTTTTAATGAAGCGAGATTTCCTGCAAAACTTAGTGGCGGATAGTTATTAAAATGGTCTCCTGAATTTGGTAACACCGTAAATTGTGATAAGGAAACGCATTTTAGTTTAAAAGTGTTGCTATGATATTTTAACGTTTAATCGTTTTGTCAAGTAATTCACTGATCATGTCACAAGGAAACAGGCAGCCTGAATATTTCTGACAATAGTTTGTCTTGATTTCTGTGGTTGGTCTCTATCAACACGACAAAAAAGAAAAATAAGTGACTTTACTGAATTATTAGTCAGATTATTCTTCTTTGATTCACTGTCTTCTCTGTATTTTATTTTTTCGAAGGCCTATGTGAAATCCACACATCGACATTACGCCCTTCCAGTTGGGTTCTGTGCCCCAACAACCGCTATTATATTCGTAATTCGGTGTCTGTATATTAGAAGATGGTAACTAATAAAGAGTTAGGGGGCGTCCATTAATTACGTTAGGCATTTTTTAGGATTTTGTAAATGGTGAGATTATGTGAGATTTTCCTCAACTCCCTCCCCCCCTCTCCTAATCTCACGTGAGATTTTTTAAAATTTGTGTTTTGATTATGAACGCGTTGGATTATAAAAAAAATAATAAAACAAGAACACAATTTATTCTATTATCTTTATTTAAGACTAGCAAAGACTAGTAGTTGAGATTATTACCGTTACTTAAATTCACTGTGATAAAATTAAATAATAAATACTTTAACAAAAATGAATAAAAGATTTATTCTAATTCAGTCCATGGAAAAATGAAGTGATAATTTCGAAAAAAAAACCACCCCTCCCCCCCCCCTCTTCCAGGTGAGACTGAGTAAGATTTAGCTTGACACCCCCCCCCCCCCCCCCCCGAACACCTCACGTAATTAATGGACGCCCCCTTACTTCTACATATTATTTCTAAAATGTCAAATATGATCAAAGTGATCAATATTCCGTGAAAGCAAATTATTCAAAACCTTTTCAAAACAAAAATCCTCACTGCATTCTGCTATAAATAGAGTCTTGTAAGTCGGTCACGGATCGCTGTCGACTTTTGAATAAGAATATTTCTTTCGATGCTTCTCCGATGCATTTATTGCGGTACATGTTACGAAAAGAACGATAAAGAAAACAACATTACATTTATTTGAACTTTTTATTGAAAGATTAAGAAGAAATCTTCGTTAAATGGATAATTTAGACCCAAAGATCGAAAACGCTCATAGGGAAAAATAATCGCCCACAACGCGTTGTGGTTTCTCAGATTCAGGCACAATGCGAAATTCGCGTTGTACTTGTGAGTCTAGCAAACATGACCAGAATAACTTGTGGCAAAGCAAAACTCGTGTTGTGGTCCTTTTGATATGAGACTACAACGCGTTGTGGTAAAGAGGAAATACCACGCGTTCTGGACGGTAGCTAAGATAACCATGTTACAGTCAAAAGAATAATACGAGTATAAGCACATACTCGTTTAACTATGAATTATTATTAGAACAGTCTAGGACCAGCATCTCTTGATATAGCAAAGGAATATATAAGTATACTGTACGGGACTCCGAGCCAGCGAAGTTACAATACTAGCAAGAGGTATTGTGTCGAAATATAGTACCTGAGTTAGAAATGATACTCGTGTAGGTTATTAGGTGTACCCTTCGTCGTTGTAGATTGAAAACCTCGGTAATGCCTTTTTGAACGTTTCAGATCAATTTCGATTTTTGAACGAACACACGCTAATTTCAGTCTAACTCAAACGAAACCTTAAATATTTAATGTGATGTGCGTCTGACGAGGCCTTCTTTCAAGATTCAAACTAAAACGAAAAGGTAATGGTAAGCAGAAACTAGTATACTCGTCTTTGTAGTATAGCTTGTAACGATGTCGACTTCATCGTCCATATCAACCTCCTTGCCATCAATTTCAACCTCATTGTTAGCGTTTGTCTCACCTCATTTCGTGTTGGCATCTTCATTTTTTCATCTATATTTTCAAAATCAAATCATATTTCTATTCTATTTCTAAATTCCATTATTCCATTAATTTCATTGTTTTTACTTTTCTCTTCGTATTTTGTCCTGAACGGACGTATGTCCGTTTTATAAAATTGTCTCCTACTACTACCTATTTTTTACTATTGTGTTGTTCTGTTCCTGATAAATATATAAACTACTATTACCTTGGTAATAGTAGATATTATATTTATATTATTACCTTGGTAATAGTAGATATTATATAAGAAACTTTTTTCTTCTATTACTTCATCTGCACACTGTCCTAGAACCCTGCTAGCCGGCACCTAGAGGGCAGATTGTAGCAAGCTAAACCGCCTCAGTCTACAATTTGAACCACAGTATTAGCATAACGTGGCCAGGTGTTGGCGAATAACTGAGTCGTCGCAATGCAGCATGAGGGATCTTATATTCATATTATTGTGGCGTCAGCGCAGTGCTGTCCAGGCTGTTACTTTGGTATTCAAAAATCAAGAATTCACTACGTCGATATTATATTTATCACATTTTAGAGTTCATTGTTGAATTTCGTCGTTTGAAGTGATGTGATGGTTTAGAAATTCTCTACCGCCATTACTGTTTACCCGTGTGTCGTATGAGGCGGCTTACCCGAGTAACCTTACTGGATCCGCCTGGCTTTATAAAGTTTGTCGTGATATCTTCGCTTCGGTTGTGTTTAGCTGAGCCGTCCAACTATCCATCTTTTAGGCTTCATCGATCGTCACTTTGCCATCAGCTGAGATGTAACAATTAATCATGATGTAATCAAAACAAGCAAAAATTTCAATTTAACGCTTATGTATTACGTATAATATTATGTTGACGCAACCGCAGTGCTCTAATATGTTCCTAATGGTTGAATATTAATAAATATACAATATACAAACGTGGCGAATTCAGTTGTCGAATTCAATTCAGTTCAGATTTTTTTGAATAGAATTGAACAAATGATTACATTCGCCGCCATTTTCACCCGATGGTAAAGTAACGATACATGGAACTTTGAAAAAAAAAGAGAAGTTTATTAAAGAGACTTTTTTCTTGCATTTATGTAGCATGAAATAAACGTAATTAAAATGAAAGGCAAAATTACGCAGAGCTAACAAAAGATAAGGATAGAAAAACTTTTCAAGCCTCAGCGTTACATTTTATTTCAGAAAGAAACAAGAGAATTTTCAATAGTGAGTGTTTTGTTACAACCTGGAAGTTTTGAATTACAAAGGCCTTTAAGCTCAATAAGTATAATATTTTGATATAAATAAGCCAGTACAAACGTATTTATCTGAAAACTAGACTTAAAAAATCATCATAATTTTACAAAAATCACAAAGGAGACACAGTAGGTATAAATACAGCAGCATCCGACGTCAATACAACAGAGTACCACTGAAATATGAATATCCGTAAACGTCAACTAGGTTAACAAGTGCTCGCAAGTGGGAATAAAATATGACGCCGCGGCTCAACGGCGGAGCACTGAAAACTGTTACTTCATCTCCTAGCTGAATATTTATTGCTCTGAGGGTACTGACCTTTACTACTCTTGGAATGATTTATCATATGCGTTGATTATGACTCACACTTGGGATCTTGTGTTTTCCTTTTTAGGGATCCGTACCCCGAAGGTAAAACGGAGCCCTATTGCTGTCCTCCGTCATCCGTCTGTCCTTCATAAATCCGTCTGTTACGCAAGTCTAGCGTCTAAATGGAATGAGACACAGTTTTCAAAGATTTCCAAATCCGAATATCAATTTGAAAATTTTGTAAAATGGTTTTCAATGGTCCTTTACAAGTAAAGGGATTGATAAAAAATACATTTTCTACCCTACCCTAACGGTTACCATTCTAGAGATTCCATCTGACGTCAAAGATACTCTAAGATCTTGAAAATCCTGATCCAATTTTTACTAGACATGGTGTTCTACACTACACTGTTCTACATTCTCTGTTAAAAAATCCGTGTCCAAATCGGATCGTCGGTTGTTGAGTTGCGATGCCACAGACAAACGGACAAACAGACAGTCATACAGATAAATAGACATACGCGTCAAACTTATAACACATGATTTATTTACCGCCAACTTGCAGTGTCCGAGAGTTGCTCTCAGGGATCTGGATCAGTAATATGTGACTGAGTGTCAAATACAATTACTAGACGCTACCGTTGAGCCTAAAGGCAGTATCTGTAATTGGTCAAGAGGTCCTCTCAAACGGCAAAGCTTCGCCTTTGGTATAGAGAGAGGCAATGCAGAAATCCTGCAGAAATACACGCGCGCCCGCCCGATCCGAACGCGCGGTACCCGCTCTCGCGCGAGCTGTTGTTGTCTCCGTCACCTGAGGGCGCCGGAGAGGAGCGACGTGCCGACGCACGGTGAATGCGACGTACAAGCCTCATTCCCCACACCCCCTCCCCCAGTAACCTATGAACTATACTTTTAAGTATAGTTCATCTCACCATTAAGTCCGCTGTCACATCAGCGGCACCCAGCACCGGTGAGCGGTATCTCACCGAGACCCGTCCGGGCAAGAGGTCTCACCTCCAGGCCCGCACCCTCTCTCCCTTCGTGGATTTTCAAAGAGAGGAAGACCCCTCAGCAGCAGAAATCCTGTACAAATCTACAATCTAACCTAGCTACGAGTATATAAAACTTAATCTAACTATTTGCATCTAACCTACTATTTACAAGTGTTAGCGTGCATCTGCGTGTTTTAACACTCGCTACCAGAAAAGACTTGCTCTGCCAAAATCAAAATTAAGTCTACACAGTTCTGGACCGTTCGTTATGTCTATAAAAATACATAACAAAATTTCACAAATCATCGACATTGAATTAAAAGACTCGATATTCAATAAAAGATTAAAGTTATATCTTCTCAACAAATGTTTCTATTCACTGCAGGAGTTTTTTGATGATAAAACCAATATTTATATAAAATCAATTATGTATAACTTATAATGACATTTAATTTAATTTAGTCCGTTAGCATTTATTACTATTATAATTTATTATAATTTCTTATTTTATATTGCGGTGCCCTACTCAGGGTTTCATGTATGATCATATAATATATTTTTAGACCAATTGTTACACATGAAAAGCAATAAATGGTACGAGTATTATGCGTAGGATTGAGCTGCCTGTCCCGTCTATGATAAGTTGGATTGGAACTATTGCTCGTCCCACTTCTTAAGACATCCCTTATTACTCTCTTGAGGTTGTCCAAGACAGTTGGTAGTTACTCGTGCCTCCTGAAATTCTGCCCGGGAAAGGGGTTCGACCCCAGCCTTTACCTGGCCCATAGCGCACAGATCACCCCAGTAGTAAATTCTGTAGGTATAAATAACCCGTCGGACATATCTGTGGACCTGAACTGGGCCTTCTGATACATTTGACATGCAAAGTCGATCAGCTTACGTAACAATTCGTGTTGTTACGCTCACACAAACATGAGATGGATTAAAATGATATTCGAATTTTGCACGTCGATACGTGCCATTATCACTACTCCAGGTCCACAAATATTTCCGCGGAATTCCGAATGCAGCTTCATTTCTCTGGAGTAGTTCACAAACTCGTGTTTGAACACTGGAAGTGAACAGTCAGTCCTTTTTGAATCAATAAATTGTTTAAAGTTTGTTTGTTTATCGTATTGTTAGTGGTCACCTTATTGTCAGAGTTATAGCGGTCACTCCCAGACCCAGAACCCAGAGTTATAGTGTTCGGACCTCGCCCAATATGACTTTTTTTTTATTAAATAAGGAGAGCAGACGAGCAAACGGGCCACCTGATGGTAAGTGGTCACCATCGCCCATAGACATCTCACCTCACCTTATTAATATTAGAGGGTTTTTGATGCGCTGCTAACCTTGAGGACTAAGATGGATTACCTCATGTGCTGGAAATTACGCTGGCTCTCTTACCCTTCAAACCGAAACACAGAAATGCAAGCATTTCTGCTTCACGGCAGAAATAGATAAGAGGGTGGTACCACCCCAGGCGTTCCTTCACATTAGGATCTACCACTACCTCACGGCAGAAATAGATAAGAGGGTGGACTTAACTTACAAGATCACTTTATGACCATGATAGGCTATGAACCCGTCCATAGTTCCTGTTTAATGTTGAAGATGGTATATTTTATAAAAGTCAGTACTTTAGTTTCGTCCCCGTATTTCTCCAGTCAGTTCTTGCCAAAATAGTTTTAATTTCTCACAATCCAAAGGAAACCGGGCATTCCTTGCATCGACAATAGTTAACTGAATCGCGTTGCATTACTTGCCAAAAAACTTTACCTACTCCATTGGTTCGTTAGTGAAATGGAACTACTTAGGAAATTGAGTCAGATTGCAGATACTCGTAAATTTTTGAAGAGAAGGACGCACGTAACTGTAGTTGCAAATAATTGTGTCGATTTATGGTTTTTCCCCATATATGGGGAAGCCAATTGCAAAAAAATAAAGGCCATTAAATAAAGCCACGAAAATCGTTCTATGTGATTAATTCCTTAGAATGATCACGACCCTCGGCAATGAGGTTCACGACTTAGAAGGAAGGAGCATTGCGTGTTTGCTTATCGTATGGTTAGTGGCCAACCTATTTGTGAGAGGTGTTCAGACTGTAGGCCACTGACATGGCTTAACGACTGCTGTCGAACGACAACAACCGGGACCGACTGTTTAACGTGCTCTCCGAGGCACGGAGGAGTTCAGATGAAATATGCCACTAGCGGTCACCCATCCAGGTACCGACCGCGTCAACGTCGCTTAACCTGCACGATCACTTTCGGACCGTGCTCGCATTAGAAAATACTGTGATAGGGGGATTATGAGAACAGAAAACGCGGTTATAGATTATAATATTTTATAATTTTTATTTCTCTTTTTAATTGTTGCCTTTGTCTATTACTTGACGACAATATGGATATATATTTATGTATGTATTGTTGTTAATTTACTGACATTATTTATGATTGTCATTCAATTTCAAAAATCAAGCGACGTTGGCGCGGTCGGTACCTAGATGGGTGACCGCTAGTGGCATATTTCATCTGAGCTCCTCCGTGCCTCGGAAAGCACGTTAAGCAGTCGGTCCCGGTTGCTGTCGTTCGACAGCAGTCGTTAAGTCATGTCAGAGGCCCTACGCGGCCTGAACAACTCTAACAAATAGGTTGGCCACTAACCATACGATAAGCAAGCAAGCATTCAATTTAATTTAACTTAACAATTTAAATTTAATTTGTATTGTATTAGAAGACAATACTGATAATTTATTGTATCTATAATGCTTCTGGAAAATAAAATATTTCATTACATTTTACATTTCATAAGGTTCTTCCTGCTTCTTCTTCAGTTAGATTAGGTCTTCATTTCATTATAAGTATATGCAAAGAATGTATAATTTACTACGTAAAAGGTATAAATACAAATAAGTTTATTTTGCAACTTACAATTAATACATGGTTGATGCTCTAAATCCCGCACTAGGACACCCTGTGTCGCGGGATTTAGGCTCTTCTATTTAGGAACAATTTTGATAAATAAAGGGAAAAAATAAAATAAAAATAAACGTATACAATTTTAAATTATCATTAGATACTAAGACGTAAGCATGGAGTGAAAGTTTGTGTGCGTATTGGTGTGGGGGTGTGGAAAGGTGAGGGTGTGTGTTTGTTGAGGTATAAGGTGCTTATTCTTTTATGATTACATTGATTAATGTTAGTAGTCTTTATCATATTATGAATCAACCATCACCAACCCTAAAGTCATTTATAATAATTACTCGACTAAAACAAACGCTTAGAAAATTACCGATTTAATCGGCGTTTACTCGACAAACGACGTCGAAAAATTAGTTAACTCCGATTGGGTAATTGTTTTTCTTCGCTAAAACTTTGTTTAACTCTTTTATTTCAACAAAGTTTGTTAGCAGCAAATGCCAGTCGCAGGAAATTAATGGCGGATTTTTTACGATTTTAACTTCCATTTTTCAAATGTAGTAGAGATTTCATTATTTGATTTCGAGGACGTTCTGAAAATTCTTTCGTCGATTTGATTTTAAAAAAATCGTAAATCAAACTAATTTTTCACATTACTAGTGGCCTAGAACGAAACTATCGATAACAATTTGTACTAAAAGTTATACAAAGCATGATGCAATAATGATCTAAGATAGCAAAGGTAACATTTGTAAAAGCCAATATACATGTATTCCATGATAAAACAGACATCAAATATGATCTTCGAAACGAAACTGAATTAAAACTTAAACAATTTCGATTGCAAAAATCAATCAAAACCATGTAAAAAGGGCCAAAAACTTACAATAAAATTCCCAATGAAATAAAAAATTCAGATAGTGTAATTGAAAATAAATTAAAAATGTGGTTGCTAGGCTGTGCATTTTTCAATAGAAACGAATTTTATAATATTTGACATATGAACACTGTACGGTTTTGTACATTAGAACAGATGTTGTAGTTATAGATGAGTTGCTGCTGCAGATTATGTTGTTAGAGATGGAAGTCGCTCCGCAGATTTTTATGGTACATTGAGTAATACATTCAGTTGCAAAGAATGTATTACTTACTGTTGGCCACGGATTTCAAACTCCCGTGGACAACCTGGAAAACGCTTAATCGCCTGCGAACCCAGGTTGGCTGTTGCGGAGATAATCTTCACAACTGGGGGTTTTCCAGCGATCAAGTAAAGTGTGAGTGTGGTGTCTCCCCTCAAACTATGGAGCACTTGCTCTGTTGTCCCGTGTGTCCGACCACCTGCACGCGGGAGGACCTTTTCGAGGCCAACCAGAGGGCTATCGATGTGGCTGCCTTCTGGTCGGGAAAAATTTAATTCGGATCATCAACACGAAAGAAGAAGAAGTTGCAAAGAGTTGTAGATAGTTCAAGTTAGTTGTTGAGAGCGCAGCAGGCAAAGATCACTTTAAAGTAATGCAGAACGTATAATTAAACAATAATTATAACAATTACTATTTGTGGCAACTTCTCTCTGTCAGTTCTTACTGTACTCTCAGTAAAAATGTTTAAAATTAGTTACACGAGTCGCGGCTAAAGTAGGTTGTTGACTAAGCAGTATAAAAATGTACGTGTGTGAACCGTACCAACACATTGTACAATAATATTCATTCTAAGAACATATATGACATGTAAATTAATTTTATGAATAAATTATGATTATGATTATCGTTTTCTTCTTGATAAGTTACCCAACAATTTAAAATTGCATTGAAAGTAGTGGTAGATCCTAATCTGAAGGATCGCCTGGGGTAGTACCACCCTCTTATCTATTTCTGCCGTGAAGCAGAAATGTTTACATTTCTGTGTTTCGGTTTGAAGGTTAAGAGAGCCAGCGTAATTTCCTGCACATGAGGCAATCCATCTTAGTCCTCAAGGTTAGCAGCGCATCAAAAACCCTCTAATATTAATACAGTGAGGTGAGATGTCTATGGGCGACGGTGATCACTTAACATCAGGTGGTTCGTTCGCTCGTCTGCTCTCCTTATATAATAAAAAAAATGAAAGATACCTATAGCAAACCGATAAAATGGAATTTGATGTCTTAGATATGGCTTAAATAAACTAGAGAGAACTGGCATTAAATTGTTAATAGCCTAGTTGATTAATGAACATAATGCCAACAAACAAGGAATTATATAAACGAATATTGTTCCAAATTTACCTAAAGGAATATAGAATATGTTGTAAAGAAAATACAAAGACCAGTCGCTACGATGGCTCGTTCACTGTCCAGGCAATAAGGTTGTGGAATTCACTCCCACATGCAATTGCAAGTGCAAGTCCGTCCTTGGAAGTGTTCAAGAGTATAGAGTAAAGGAGCATTATCTATCCTTATGATTAGACTCAAATAATATACTGTTTCACAGGTTTTTACTGTATTTTATTAATTACGACCGGTTTCGTTTACACATCTTCAGGTATTTGTTTATAATAATTTTCTTAACTACATACAGGTAGATAAATACAGCTTTGCGTTTTGTTTTTGCAATCACTAATAAAATTTCAAGTTACGTTCCAAAACACATCAATAATATTTTGTATGTCAAAATTAAACTAAAGTCAACAGGATACGGTCCAAAACTACTTACTTACAAATATTGTCAAAGTTAAAAAATAAAAAAGAATTGTGTCATACCTTATGGTAAACTAACTCTAACTGGTCATTCAGCACATTTTCCTTGTTTGGGAATTATGCCTTGTTAATTTCTAGGGCTTCCAAAAGACTTAGTTTCATTCCTTTTTCTCCTCTATGTAAAATATCAAAGTTTTTGGTAGTGTTTGGTATCCTTATGAATTCTATACTTTATTTATTATTTTATGTATATGTATGGATTGGTATATATGTATGTATATTATGTAGTAGGTGGGTATATGTATTGTAAGTAACTATTCATGTTGTGTATTAGTATTATTATGTATTATATTTAGTATATTTTTATGTATATATTTTGTTTATACAGGGTGTAACATTAAGAACGGTCAGTATGGGAAAGTCTGAAACTATAAGACATACGAACATCTGTTCTTAGGAACCATGTCATCAATTTTAGTAACAAGAAAAACTGTATTCATACATTTAAAAAAAAACCTGTACTCAGCCTGGGAATCGAACCCAGTTGTTTTGAAAAAAAAATCCAACACTATTTCTATTTGGATATCGACTGTGTAGGTCTTAAGGAATAAATGTTAGTATGAAACGTGATGTTTAAAATTAATAAAACGCATTGTTTCCATATCTTTTAATTTATTTTAGACTAGACTATTAATTACTATCTTTTAATTTATTTTAGACTAGACTATTTCTTGTGGGGTTACGTTAAGGATGAAGTGTACAAAACAAGCTACGACACAATTGAAGACCTAAAAGCAGCCATAGAGACAATTTTAACGCAAATTCACCACCTGAAGATACAAAATTCAATAGTAAGATCGTTACCTAAACGAGTTGAATGTTGTATTTTACAAAATGGTAGTCATTTCGAACACCTACTAAAATAAATTAAAAGATATGGAAACAATGCGTTTTATTAATTTTAAACATCACGTTTCATACTAACATTTATTCCTTAAGACCTACACAATCGATATCTAAACAGAAATAGTGTTGGATTTTTTTTCAAAACAACCGGGTTCGATTCCCAGGCTGAGTACAGGTTTTTAAAAAAATGTATGAATACAGTTTTTCTTGTTACTAAAATTGATGACATGGTTCCTAAGAACAGATCTTCGTATGTCTTATAGTTTCAGACTTTCCCATACTGACCGTTCTTAATGTTACACCCTGTATATATATTTGTTTATTCACATGTACACATACTCTGCCTGCTCGAATCTATCACCTTTCTCTATCCCGATGGTTAGCAGGGAGAAAACTCGAAACGAGTTATGCTACACCTTTTGTACATATTTTATTTTTTCGTTAATTAAGTTGTTTTGTATTTTGATTGTGTGTATAATAAAGATTATGAACTATAGTCCATTCGGGTTAAGAAAACAATGAATCATCAGTGCAACTGCAGGGTAAAGGTCTAGTCACAGTCGAATAAAAATTCAAACAATTTAAAAACATTGTAAATTACTCGTCTTTCTCCGCTATGCATTATCGATCCACTTTTATTTTTACGAATAGGTGAGGTGTTTATTTTAAAATTTACTGTAATGCACAAAGGACACGGCCGTTTCGTACGAGGGTCTGCCTTGAACTGGTCAATGTGAACTTGGCTTTCTAATTTGCTGCTCCGTGATTGGTCAGGAGGCGTGTCTAGGCCGGACGACAGCGATGACTCACTATTTTCTTAACTCGAATAGACTATAAACTAAAGACCAATGGTTCCTGAACTGTCGGAGGCAATAACAACAACTACAAAGAACTATCAACTAACAATGAAGACGAAGCGTTTAAATAGGTAATGCAATCACAGGGATAGATTCTCCAACCTAAATACAAATCATTATAGATATTTAATAAAATAAAATAAAAACAGTCTTTAATTCCTACCACTCATACACAATCATTCATAAATTAAGGCCTCATCATAGGCCTCCCCAATTTCCTCCAGTGTTCCTGTCCCACATTCTCGTCCAGTGTGCTCCCATTTGCTTTGCAAAGGTATCGTCCCATCGTTTATAGGGTCTTCCTCTTTTCCTTTTCCCTTCTTTTGGGTACCACTCCGTGACTTTTTTCATCCACCTGCTATCCTCTAGTCTTAGTATGTGACCCGCCCATTTCCATTTTAGGTTTCTAACTCTTTTAATTATGCTGGTAATTTTTGTTTTCTTTCTAATATCTTCGTTTCTCACCTTATCAAATTTTCTAATACCCAACATGCTTCTCTCCATTTTTCTTTCGCAAATTGCCAGCTTAAGTTCGTCTTGCTTTCTTAAGGACCAAGTTTGACAGCCGTATGTAAGACACGGTAGTATAGCCACTAGCCACATAGATATTTAGGACATAACAATTTCCGCGTCCAAGGAATTTAACCACACAGCAATATGCTTAGACAACGATTCCGGTCCATAAAGGAAATATGTTTATAGCCGAAAGGGAAAACAATAAAAGGTATAATATGAACATTTACTCTGTCTTTACTTACTCTTTGAGTCAATATATCTGGAGTTAATGATGGGGAAATAAAATATATTGATAGTGGTGGGTTTCTGTCGTTCCACTTTTTTTGTTCGGTTTGCATTAGACAAATAAGTAATTGGATTAAACTTTGTGGGTATTATTATTAATGAAAGGTACTCGTATGTCAATGCTGGCTCGTATTTTTGTTTTGTATGTAAGTAACATTATTTTTATCAACGTCAACCGTATTGTACCCTAGATGTAGAGTTATTCCATATATTGTTTATGGTTTGATTATTTTTTTATTTTCATCATATTATTTTGCTAACACCTATACACAATTTCTGCGTTCATTGATGTAATAGGAAACCATTAATGCAGATTTATCAAAACTATTCATTTATGATTGACATTTTATATTTCCCACATTTGTTCCAGTTTATCAAAAGTATCAAAATCAATCGAATTTAGTTTTAGTTTAGCTTTAGTATCAGCAGCCCACTCTAGTCCACTGCTGGACATAGGTCTCACCCAGGGCGCGCCATTGAGCCCGATATTCGGCTCTTCTCATCCAGTCGCTGCCAGCCACCTTGCGCAGATCTTCGCTCCATCTAGCAGGGGGTCCCACACTACGTTTGCCCAAACGCGGTCACCACTCCAGAACTCATCTACCTCAGTGGTTGTCGGTTCTGCAACAGATGTGACCGGCCCACTGTCACTTCACTTCGATAACTTTTGTTCTATACCGGATCTCCTCATTTCGGATTCGATCCAGCAGAGATACTCCGAGCAGAGCTTTAGTGTGTTTATTGCAAATTCCATCACAATTAAAAACAGATATCTAGGTAATTTATAAATTGATTGTTCAAGTTCAAAATGTTTGCATCAAAGTGGCTTATGGCTTATCACAAACAAATCACCCGAAGTTACGTTAAGGCAAACGGATAATGTTTGGAATTGGTTCGCCGCATCCTTTTGGTGTATCATGTATGAAGAATTTAGTGTATTGGAGAAAGCTTTACTTTAAATCTTTGGTATAGATTCAAGATTAAGTAATACTCCCTGCAGGACGGAGAAACATAATACTTTCCTCATTATGAAATGTTATTTGCTATAATTTTTGTGATATTTTATTAACCTTTAATAGGGCGCAAGCCTCTGTCAATGTTACATTGCAACAAATGATAATTTATAGGTAAGTTTACATCAAAGATCATCCTAAGGTACCTAAAAAATGGGGGGGAATAAGGGAAGGGGGTGTTTTTTTGGTGGGAAATAATATCCCCTTGCCCTATAAGGTGTGTAATTTCTTTAGTCAAGTGGGAAAATTATTCCCATTGCCCGATTAGGCTCGGCATTTTTCTAAGACTAGTTGCTTGCTCCGGTTTTACTTTTAATATTTTATAGTTTCACATAAATAAAGAAACAATTTCAAAATGGCAGCCGTTCGCATACTATCCCGCTCTCAGTGCTTTCATGATAACCTGTCAGTCGTCATAATTTTATTTCAGTGCGACGTCATCTTTTTAAATGATTCTCTGTTACGGCTTATGTCTAACGGGTATTAGGTCAGTAAAACTCGTTTAGTATAAATTTAATTTTATTGAGACAATTCTTTGCAACTCCTTCTCTGTTACAGGTCTCTTCTTTTTTTTACCAGCCATTGTCCCAAGAATCCTGTGAAGTGATGAAAATATAAATGTTTTTTTTAATAAGCAGAGACTGGAAAAAACAAAATTGAAACTTAAAACTAATTTTGAAAGGAAATAAGCAATGAAAAAATCACATCTCTGGCAGAGGTGATTGCCTCTGTAGCCGTGGTTGTAGGTGCCGGTTACGGAATACCGAAAGACGCGGGTTCGATTCCCGCCAGAGGTGTGATTTTTTCATTGCTTATTTCCTTTTAAAATTAGTTTAATACTATTCTGTGTTGAATTAGACACGAAAAAAATAAAGAATTAGTATATATATTGTATATATATTAATGTAAAAAACATTGGAACTTGTTCCGGATTAACCAAACAGATTACCGAAATTCTATATGGGTAGGTAAGTGTTTTTTTCAATTAAAACAAGAGTATTACTGCTGGATCTCACTGAACCGCCAGAACAAACAGAACCTGCCAGATGAAATGCACCGGTCGGAGCTATGTGCCGGACCGATGGGACCGACCGAACGACTGGACGCATAGACTGAATGATAAATAAATGAACCGGACAGACGAACCTGACTGGACGAACCAGACTGACTGAATTTACAGAACCAGAAGGACAAACCGGATCAATCTGACGAGGTAGAGTGAGCTCCGCTCTAACTTTTTCAAAAGCCTGTGGTAGTGATAAAAAGATGACAAAAATTTAACACGCCATAAAATAAACGCAATCATATAGAATCTTTACTATTTCTGAACAATACCAATTTTCGCCATTTACATTTTTTTCGATCCCTAATAATAAGTAACAAGTAAATACAGACAATTTTTTATATATATATATGCACTGAAATAATAGGATCACAAACGGGCAATGGGAATTATTTTCCCACTTACAGATCGTACATTCTGTACACAGGGACAACTGTATAGGCATGAAACAACGTACATAGTCTCTAGAATAATCAATTTATGTATAATTGTAATCAGATTCTACTTACGGGATTTTTCGCTAAACAGTTTCGCCAAAAATCTGCAGAACGTTCGAAAAATCACAAGCGTTTCACAACAAAATCACTTTGACATTGACATGCGACGTCAAGATGACATATTTGATGTAAGTGTTGCCAACAAGAACGTTAGAGTAATCTATTGTGGAGCCATAGCTTATGGATGCGTTCAGTTTAGCACGAATTTGTCACATAAAAACCGGTTTTTGGAAGTGGGAAATAATTTCCCTTTGCCTTATTAAGGGTTAACGCCCGACAGGCAAAGCGGGTGTTTCGAAGATATTAGTTTGTTATTGATTTCATATTCTTTAATAGATACCGAATTGTAAAAGAAATATTTTTGTAAATTTTTTTTTTGTGTACATTATCAAATTAATTATTTCTACATTTCTTTTCTATTGCTCTTGTTTCTGTAATTGTTTGTGTATAAATAATTTTAAGTTGTAAATAAATATCTTAAAGAAATAGAAAAACGTTTAATTTAATTTAATTTATTTATTAGGTAAACACAACAGATTACAACCATAGAAATTACAGAAAAATCAATATAAAATTATGAGCTAGGTCGTAACCCTTAACGTGTAAACACAGCATGGTTAGGAAGTAGAAAATTGATTGTTGTACAATATTGAGTTATGGAAAAATACTATTGAATGTAATGACTAAAAAACTTATGCCTATTTGAAAAATAAAAATAATAAAGTAAAGACTATAAATTAGGTGCGTGGATAGTTCACTTGAAGACATCCTCAACCCGTCTTTTAAAAACTAATGTCCTAGGATCAAATAAGTCTATCGATGGCTTATTGTTGCTGTTCGAAGAGAATTCGTTAAACAATCTACACATTCGCACAGTAGGGTTATAGAACGATGTGTTGTTCTTAAAAACATTTATTTGTTGTCTGCAGCACACATGCAATTCCAATACAATATAATATATTCTTTAACTAAATTAATAATAATGGACGTCGTACATGCTGCAGCACCAAACAGGCTTCAGCTCAGCATAAAGTCATACTCCAGAGTAGTCTAGAGCATGGCGCTGATATTCTGCTTTAGCCTGTCGAGGTCGGAGGCTGAAACCAAACGACGATAATCTAGATGTAAAAATGTAAAGTTGTGTGCTGAAATGGTAATGAAATGAGATTGCAAAAGCAATAATAAAAACTGGATTTGTTCTAACTTTTGTTTTTATTTAGTAATCAATCTTAGCTTACCCGTTTTGGGCTACCTTCCCCTACCTAAGCGTTGTATAAATATAAATAAGGAGGAAAATATCTCTTGACGCAGCTATAAATTACTTGTAACAAATATGTATACTTACTCTAGTGAAATGTAACAAATTACACTTCTATGCAAACGAACACTAAGCCAGTACAATGAAAGATACATCAAGCTATGTATAAATAATATATAAGTAAATCATTTATTTACATTTTTGTTCCATTACATACAATGTTTCGTCAAGTTTAGGTCAACATATCATTGTAGTATTAATATTAATTGTAATTACTTAGTTGACACAACGTTTGTATTCAAAAATTATAAAAATATATTATCTCTACTAAACTTGGTGGAACTTTGTCGTAATACTATGCTCGGTGGAACTTTGTCGTAATAAGTTTTTTGTTGTGCTTTCCACTGTACAGCTGGGTCCTATTTTTCAGCATAGAACTGGTTTCATTCGCCCATGGACGCATCCTTTGGGGTTAATGGATATCGATTTACCATAATCCGAGCCGGATGCCCGCGCCTAACCTCACGGGGCAGCCTCTAAAACCTCCATCGCTATAAGGATTAGTGGAGGCTTTCCATTTATTTATAGTTTAGGGCAATTTGCAATACAGGAAGTGAAAAGTACGAAGTCTGTATGGTGATTGTATGCTTCAAGCTCAATTAAAAGCTTATGTACGAGTACCTTCCATTCACTATCGAAGTTAATCTGTTTCTTAGAATTCAGTTTTTATAACAGTGCATTTTGAGCTGGTTGTAATTTGTATATACGAATACGTCATAAAACCAACCAACGACGACTATTTTAATGTCTTTATGCACATTGTATTAGCAACATTAGCTAGGCAACCCGCGAGGTGGACCGACCACATTGTGAAGACAGCGGGGAGAATGTGGATGCGAACGGCTAGAGACCGAGGAGAATGGCGTGCACATGAAGAGGCCTATACCCAATTATGGGTTACGTTAGGCTGAAAAAGATAGAAGAAGAAGAAAGATAAGATATTTTTATGGTATAATGAGAGCAGACGAGCAAACGCGACCTGGTAGTAAGTGATCATAGTCGCCAATAGATATATTACTTCACTGTAATATTATTAGAGGGTTTTCAAAGCAGATTTAGATAGAGTACCTCTTGTATTGGTAATTACAGCGGCTCTAATTTCAGTATCCTTCAAACCGAAATACAGCATTGCTGCTGTGCGACAGAAATAGGTGAAAGGATGGTACCATGGTGACTCTACACAGAATTATACCACCTCCAAAAAAAATGTTTATAACATGTGCATAATAGTGTACAACAAATTACCTCATGATATAAGGGTGTTAGAAGGCAGACTCTTTAAAACTGAATTGTTGAAATGGCTGTTTGAAAATTCTTTCTATAGCGTTAAGGAGTATAATTACCATTCACATTAGTATTAAAATTGGCTTTATTTTAATTAATATTTTATGTACCTGATATTTTGTACGCCTTTTAACCGGCTGAGTATTTTGACATTCATCTATTTTTAAGACCTTTTACAATGTATTCTGACAAATAAAGTATTTTGATTTGATTTGTTTCAAAATCACCTGTTTCCAATGTTTTCCCAAGACCGATTTTGCGCATCAGAATGCAATTTAATAAAATTGCAACTATATAACACTGTGTACTCCTACAGTGAAAGATTCACAAAGAGGCAGTAGGTACATCTACTTACGTAAAGTTTGTTGGAACAGGTGCAGTCTACAATGAGAATAATTCAGTTGTCGATAACAGAGAGTGTACACCTATCGAATCTTCTGGAGAAACCTAGATGCTAGATAAAGTTTACGAATGAGACAAAGTACAAATTAAAATTATTACAGAAAATAATTACCTTGAAATTAGATGTTAACGGTTACGGAAGCAAAAATTGGCAGTAATAAGAATAATTCAAGATACTAATGTTAAAATCGATTAATAAAATCATAGTCGTAAAAATAAAATTAAAAAAAATAAAACAGTATTTATTCATTGACACACATCGAACTAGTAAGGTAGGTACAATACAGTTATTTTATTCAAATTCTTAACCTATAAACAAAATATACGATACGATATCATTATACATGTATTGCCCTAAAAACAACCCTGCCCTTGCTGCTGCGCAATTCGGGTATTAAAGTTTTATTATTGGTTTACTTAAGGTGAGAATTCGTGATAATTATAGAGGTTTCTTTATTTATTTTGTTACACAAATCTGATAATAATGATTGTGGAATTTTAATAAGTCTGTGGCGACTTCGCGCCACAATGACGGCGCATGCGCGCTGTGCAGACTGCGCGCGCTGCTGACGTCTCAAAACAATCGCCACCGCTTTTCTCTTACTCGCGCTGTCACTCCTCTTCCTTTCATCATCGCAATATCTATATAATATATTTCATCATCGCATCAACATGCTGACTTTCATTCCGTGGGGCACACGGCCCCATAAGTCTTTATGGTAGAAACCATAAAGACTTATGGGGCCGTGTGCCCCACGGAATGAAAGTCATTGTCAAGACATACCTATTTATTATAATAACTAGAGACAATATTAAGTATCTGTTACACTTTATTGTCATGACTTTCAAGATTAACGATTTCAGCAGCATTTCAATTTTTCGAATTATTCGATTCGTTTTGAACGAATTTTTCTGATATAAAATGTACGTGGGGCGGTCCAAAAATTGTTAGTCAACGGCTTGTTATCAACCTCATTGTTTTATTTTTATTTTCCTTTGGAGGCAAATTTTATTACAAACTCCTTGGCCAAATATCACTGGCTGGCGAACTTTACTTGTTATTTAATTAATTGTTTAAGAAAATGACATTTTTCAATCGCTGCGCTGGAGGTAACGCGGGAAGCATTTCGTTCTATGATCTATTATGATTTTAAACGAGGGTTAACATAACGCGTGTATTTCGAGCTGACTTCCCCTGAGATCGCCTGTACGCAGAGCCCGTGAGTGCGTGAATCGATTTCGCGCGTTTGTATTGAGCAGACCTTTTTATGTGTCAGGGCGGAGTGGATAATAAAGGCATGTCGCAACATTACCAAGCGCGAGATTCAGGATGAACTGAAGATTGGATCACAGACAGACTGCCGCCAGCCTTCCCGAGTGACGATAGTCCGAGGAGCGGAGCGCGTGGTATAATTTTTCACCATGACAACGCTCCTGCTCATACGGCCGCCAAAACCATGGACTTTTTAACCCATTTGGGCGTGCAATTACTACTACTTTCCCCCCACAGTCCTGACTTGGATCCGTGTAATTTCTTTTTGTTCCCCACGTTGAAGAAATCACTGCGAGGAAGGAAATTTACGACTGCGGACGAAGCAGTAGAACAATTTAGGCGACTTATTTTCGATCTTCCGCAAGAACAGTTTTTCATATGTTTTGAAAGCTGATTCAGTCGAATGTATAAGTGCATTGATGCCGCAGGGGAATACTTGGAAAGTTATAAATAAACATTTGTAATATTTCTTTTATTTTCTATTTGACTAAAAATTAATGGATCGCCCATCCTGTTGTTTGAATCGATTGATAGAAAATAATTTCTCAAATTATAGCCGATTTTAATCACAGTAATAATTTTTCAAGAAATATTCGACAACTCTTCAACAGCGCGTCTTCATATAACAAATCTAATAATACCTATTCTATTGTTACATCACTAGATAATAAATTAATTGTGTCCAAAATTTCATCAACAACAAAACAAAGACCGTTCCTCACAATAATTAAATTAAGGGAACACTGGAACACTCCGGTCTCACTGAATAATGGACGTTTTGTAAAGGCTTATGTTACGAACTTAGAAACCTATACTATACGTCTTTCAATGTTTCAATTTGTTGGGTTTTGTTATTTATTTTTAGACCTCTCCTCGTCCTCTCTTTTGTAGTCAGACTGAATACAATTTTATTTTTATGTTTTGTATTCCAATCAACTGTAGAATTTTTAGTTAGTTCTATTTCTTATTCAGTGCCTTTTAGAGGATTATCTCTGAAAATATTTTCTCGGTTGACTGTTTTGGAATATTATGTGTTCAATCTGATTTAAAACTTGAGCTGTTTTATCTATAATACATGCCTGTTTCATAGAATTGTACAAAGTAAATATTTTGATAGTATAATAGGTATGTAATTTACAATGGAAGGCACATCAAGCTATACTCTGTGCTATTCCTAATAAAACGACAAACTACCCTGAAGTGTTGCCATTGTAACTAATCTACTGATTTTGTTTAATAGAATTTTTCTTCCATGTTTAATTATTATCTTGTTAAACTTTGAATGAATGAATGAATACTCTTTATTGCACAAAATTAGTGTGATACAATGCGTACAAAACGATAAATATAATCTAGGCGGTCTTATCGCTAAAAGCGATCTCTTCCAGACAACCTTTTGGTGGGGAAAAAGGTAGGTTAAACTTTATTAGTTTTTTTGAGCATTGGTATAGTTAAATAAATTTGTTTCTGTTTAATGTAATACCAAGCGTTACCTTAGACAGATAATCATGTCACCATATTTAGTACTATTCCTCTAATATGTACATTTCTCGTAATTGTGTAATTGCTTTAAAGTATTTTTATCATCTATGAATGATTGGCTGTTCTTAGATAGTAGAAGCAGGTTGCGTCAATAGATCTTATTAGAATAAAAAACTGTTCGAAGATAAATCCTACAAATTCTTTTTCCGGTTAGTTGGAGTGGCAGGTGCATATTGCAGATCCGATGCAATGCAATGGCCTAGACGAAATGCGGTGAATCGATTGGAAAATAAACCCAACGCTGCAGAAGGTGCATGTTTTCTGAAAACAGGTGATGAATAGAGAAGTACACCTGATAGAGTTATACAAGTAAAGGTAACGTGACAAAGGCGGTTAATTAATTAATATATTTGGGTAAGGCCGTTTAAAATTGTACTTTACACACTGGAAAATATAACACACAATAACAGTGGAAATATGTAACACATACACATTGCAATTGCATTTTTTTTATTGTTATTTATTTATTTGAGGGTAGTATCTATTTCATAAGCCTTTTGGACCCGTATATTATGTATCTTATGAATTTTCCATCACCTGAAGGTTGCCTGGAAGATATCGCTAAAAGCGAGACGGCCGCCTTCTGCACATTATATTGTACCTCTCTTTATGTTGTACGTTTTGTTTTTGTCCCGGGTGTGCAATAAAGTATATTTGTATTTGTATACACCACAACACCATACTCGCCTGATCTGATCTGAATACAGTATTTGGTCTATCTTAGAGGTGAGGGCCTGCGCAACTCTTCAGTGGACTCTCTAAAGGCTTCGCTGAGGAAGGAATGGGACAAAATATCAGTGGGGGAGTTGCGGAGAATTGTTGATAATTTTACCAAACGTTTGACGCTTTGTATCAACGCTAAAGGAGAGTATTTCGAAGACCTAAATATTATTGATCAAAAATCACTTATAACTTAATTTCATTTATCTCTATAGTTACTCGAGTTATTTGTAAATTTTGTTGTCAACGTTATTTTGGGCCAACCTGTATATTTAGGCAGTTGGATCAAAATCAAACGAAACTTCTATCAAGTACTTATACTTATTGTAATTTTTCAGGAACATTATTTTGTGCATTATTTTTTCTTCATCATCAGTTTCGTCCTCCTAATTTCCGCACGGTCAGGCTAGTGGGTCACCGCCTCACAGTGGCAGGCGAGGCAGCAGGTGTGCGCTAACCGGATCGCGCTGAGCTGATGCGATTCTCGGCTCCATTGCACCTTCAATTTTAAACAATTCTCCGGTTCGAATACCTTTTATGGATATTCACACTTTATTTGGTTACATAAATGTAAGTACAGGTGGTTACGTCTTTTTTATTTATATTTATTTTATCTATTTAGTCAATTTGTCTTACAATGTTTACTTCCAATTGACATCAATCATCGACAATTTCTATTGGATTTCTGAAATCTACGTAAAAAACAAAAAAAAACAGTTACATATTCATTCCGATATCTTTAAAAATGAGGATGCTATGACGCTTAAAGATGCAAGGTGCCCATTTGCCTAAAGATTATAGAAGTTCTATACAACGTGAATTTTAGTGACGTTACGACAAGCTGGTCCAGCAAGACACATTGTATAGTATGTAGTCAGACGGTTGTAGATTACCATGGGCACCGGCAGAAAAAGAAAACCCAATCGGTGCAGTCAAAAATTTTAATTGTACATTAGTGCAACGATACATGCCACTCACAGAATCTAGATACATGGATACCGCCAAGTTCCTTTTCTGGCTGATTCCTTTTCGTCAGCCCTTCGAGCCGGATATCCAAAAGCAATAATAACCAAATCCCACTTCTGAATTCTGCTGAACAAATCAAGCGATAAACAATCTTTATTACACATATAACAATGGATCACGGTTAAGTGAATTAATAATAACTGAGAGATACCTCGCTCCACCTGTTACGACGGGAAAATGGGGAAGTAATAGTACAGTTCCCTAACGTTCCAAGTCTCTTACGTAAATTGGATCTGTGAATAGATATCACTGATTGAATTAGCCGGTTCATCGGCGCGCTCCGACTCGCCTGGGCATGGTATTACGCATGAAGGTATCAATCTCGCCCCACCTGGAGCATGCACCATCCGTTTCCATAATTAAAATCTAATTTTTAGCAAATAACTATGTATAAAGATGTTTCTATAAATTTTCATTACCGTGACTTCCTTTTTTGTTCCTAATGAATGAAGTAGGTAATTAATACTTGCAAAAAAAAAGACGAAGAAAACCCTAAAACACTTTTTACTGTAATTTTGTAAGTTAACATCGCTTCAGTAGTTGTTATTGCTGATTTTTGTTTTGTTTTGCAGTCTCTTCTGCCGAGTCTATTGGTACTAAGAGAGAATGGAAAGAGGTGAGTTTACATTCCATACATTAGGAGAATAAGTATTTAGTATAAGCCCATAATCTGTAAACTTTGAAAATTTAAATTTTTCATTTCTTCACACTTTCACGACATTAGATACTTTAATGTTATAATTTCACTTGTTAAAAATTCACTTTATCCCGGATCCTAAACTGTACTTCATCCTGACTTCATTCCGGTGGCTTGTGTTCGCTCCTTACCTTCATGGTATTATGGTACATGTATCGGATCCCAAGATATTCGCCTTAGTTTCGCAAGTGATAGAAATAGAATGTGATTGGATTTTTGTTTGGATATTTTGATGTACTATATTAGGATAACGGACCAAAACCTTAATTCTATTGGATATTGGTGATTCATCATCATCATCAGCAGCAGCCTACTCTAGTCCACTGCTGGACATAGGCCTCTCCCAGGGCGCGCCATTGAGCCCGATCTTCGGCTCTTCTCATCCATCCATATTGGTGAACGCTGTCTGTAAACTAAAATTCACAATCTTTTCTTCACTCAGTTCTCATTTTCCATTAGTTAAATTATTAAACAAAAGTTGTTTCAAAAATAATTAAAATTGGTAGTTGTTTCAATTCGGTAATGTGAAGAATTTTAATTTATTTATAGATAAATTATAGCGAATTTTTATATTTCTATTTTCATAATTAATTTTACGAGATATTGCTAAACATCTTCAAATTAAGAATTGAAATGAAAATCATTGAAAACCAGTAAAGATATTTTATAAGCCAGACGTTTCACGGTTTTCTTTCGCAAATAAGAATGAAATTTTCCTAAATATTCTGCCGTCAAACGCAACAAATGTCTCAGAGATCAGAGATCTCTCTTAGAGATAAGTCACGCCCTTTGTGTTTTGGCATAGAACACATCTCTCTTGCATACACACACACATACACCCTCGCATACACCGTCTCTCTCTCTCTCTCTCTCACACACACACACACACACGCACACACACGTTATTATTATTATTCTATTATTAGTAAATAGGTACACAAATAAAGAGGTATGGAGGAGCGTGGCTCTCTGACACAGGTGTTGTCACACTTAAAAGAGGGCCTCCACAATTGGAAAAAAATAAGTTTGTACCTTTTTGTTACTGAATAAATCTTTTTATTTTATTATTATTATTTACATATTTTTTGTATAAGTTTGTATTATAATGTTTGTGTACAATAAAGAGTTAATAAATGTCCACGCGAGATTATTACGTTTTGTACAAGATATCCGGAAATCATACCGATTTCCGGATAAACAAATATGATTGGCCCCTACCCTCATCTGTATCTCAGTGTCACAGTCTAAAGAATATCTTATTTTCTAGCAGTCGTTCAATGACTGGCTCTACAACACTAATTTTCAACCAAACACAATTAATAATTAATTAAAAATAATTAGTTAGATCATCTTCATCAGCCTATTAATGACCCCACTGTTAGGGCACAGGGCTCCCCTTGTACAAGGGGGTACCGGGCCATGATCCACCGAGCGGGCCCAGTGCTGATTAGTGTATTTCACACCCCTTCGAAAACTTTGAATTTCCTCAGACATGCAGGTTTCCTTACGATGTTTTTCTTCACCGTTAGAGCAGTCGCTAAATGTACGTAAGTCTTGGAAAATAATCGGAAAAACTCATTGGTACATGACACTGCATGGTTTCGAACCCGGTCTCTGTTAGGTGATTGTCATTAATATCTATTAGTTACTAAATCATGTTCATGAGTATGAAATGTA
The DNA here is from genome assembly GCA_947369225.1 of Hofmannophila pseudospretella. Taxonomy (NCBI): domain Eukaryota; kingdom Metazoa; phylum Arthropoda; class Insecta; order Lepidoptera; family Oecophoridae; genus Hofmannophila; species Hofmannophila pseudospretella. Next base: position 13,381,249 of record OX376316.1, read on the forward strand.
GTTACTGTAAGTACTTTCAATATGATTTTATACGAAATATAAATTATTTCTCCGTTCACTCACTTACTCGTTCACTCACGCACTCATCACGCATCATTCATTCTTACACGACCACGTTATCTCTGAACTATTTACGGATGCAATGTTCCATTATTTTAGAAAACAAATTAAATTATGATGCAGTGGTTTTGCCGAGTTCCAAATTCTGCCACTTTAATGATGACATATGGTGGCATTGTCTTTCCCTGCACTTTTGACATTACTGCGGTGTCTGAATAGCGTTGCTAACAAGTTTTTTCTCGATGATATATTTATCTATCTTTCTCTCTCTGACCGCTTACTATGGATATTTTCGCCAATATTACGGCTGTTGGCTCACTGTATGCTTCTGCACTTTGAGACATGCAGTTTGAGATATGTTTCCCGCTTCCTTTGGCAGAATACCGCCGGATGTTATATTTTCGTATCTAAGAAACTGAATATTTGTCTCCATAATAATAATGTAACTCTTATAATAAAGTTTTCCAGAAAAAATCTTCTGCCTATAAGCATTTTTCGGTAAGTATTATTTATTTCCTTGTGAACATGTCAGGTCTAACTGACATGACTAAAAACAGTCTCGAGAGAATTATCTATTGAATAAATAAAACCGGACCTGTGAAGTTCTACCGTCAGGCCTGGACTACATGCGTCCGCTCACAGCCCCGGGTCGGTTCGTTGCAACCAATCACATGCGTTTCGCCCTTCCCCCACTTAAAGTCAGCGCTTCGTGATTGTATGCAGCGAACCGAACCGTGGATGGAATCGGACCCGTGAAGTCCTAGCGTATGGCTCGGACTACACGACGACGGTTCCAGCGACGGTTTGGTTCAGGTACCGGTACCGGCCGTGTACGACTGCATTCAAACTCATGCGATGCACTCAAGCACCGCCCGCTCGGTTCAGGAACCGAGCAGGCCGGTTCCAAGAGAACTGTTGTACATTTAGTAAGTAAGTAATATGTTTATTTCACACACAGCAATGACCGAAACAGTTATAATTATAAAAAATAATTATGTAGTCAAAGGTAAACATATTGAAATTGTGGCGACGCACGACACGCGCGCCACTGCGTAGAACGCGCTATCGAAATTTTCCTGGTACTTCGTATATACATATACGAGTTCCAAACATCCATAGTTGGACCAGGACATCTGGTCACCAGGCACAACACCCCGCCTGGTGTAAGATCTTCCCTTTTCCCTTTCATACAACTGCCGTTACGTCATCCATGTCCTCACATAGCGCGTTCCTACACAATCATGTCTGATGGTCTGCTGTTATTGTGAAAAGGGCCTCAACTCAGCTGTAGCTGTAACATTGCTGTAGTCGACAGCGCTTTTTTGTTTGAGTTTATATGAAGCACCGGTTCCATGGAACCGACGGTTACTGGTCGTGTAGTCCGGGCCTAACTGTCCAAGCCACATTCTTCAATGTGTACGTAAAGAGTTTGCAGCACCATTTATCTCGTTCCCGACCCTACTCTTTCGTTTCTTTCGCCCATCAATCGTATTGTGCACCCTTGGCGGTTACAAATAACTCGTAGACGTTATTGTCAAATGACTTACGAAGCTGCTTCTTTTACAGTGTAATTGAATAGGAGGACACCACTAGTCCGGTATCTGTGGAAACAGGTTTTTTTCTCAAAGATAGCCTGAAAGTTGTGCCTGATGACCAGCTGTCCTGGTCCGCTAAAGGATGCTTGGAACTCGTATACAGGGTGTCGTAATATTGATTGGCTAGACTGCAAAGTCTGGAACATCGGCGCAAGGTTGCCTGTCTATCGGTATTTTATAGGATACATTTCGGAAAGTGCGCATCGGAATTGCACGACCTAATTCCAGCATCTCCATTCCGCCTTCGGACTACCAGGCGCGGGGAGGGGTTCCATCCTTATGTTGTTGATATCCCATCTGCTCGTACGAAGCGATTTGCTTCTTCATTCATTATGCGAACGGCTAAGGAATGGAACAGCCTGCCGGCGTCTGTATTTCCCGAAACCTACAACCTTGGGATCTTCAAGGCCAGAGTGAATAGGCATTTACTGGACCCGCATGCTCCATCGTCGACCTCATCGTCGCTTACCATCAGGCGAGATCGAGGTCAAATGCGGGTTTAGTTAAACATAAAAAAAAAAAATCTGCAGTGTCGTAATAAATATTACGACACATTTTATTAATACTTTTGTCGTTTTAAATAGGAAACTTCGCTAAAATATAATTAATTTGGCTTTGCAATTAAGCTGCTTTATATAAACAACATTTTGATTATTCTGACAAAGTTTGTCAATGTAACGGCAATTCCGGGAAACTCTAGATTTGATTCATTGAACAGTCTCAAAGTGTCGCTTTATCACATTGACTCTTTAACAGACCCTCAGGTCTGACCAGAACAGTAGTAGTGGTTGGTACAACGTAATAGTTAGCTTGTTCCAGTTTGAGCTTAAACGTTTAGGACGTTTTAAATGAAAATAAATTATAATATAATTATAAATTTTAAATAGAAATGGAATGGGAATATGATTTCAATTATGAAAATATTGATGAAGAAATGAAGATGAGGTGAGATGTTTATCTCACCTCATATCGTGTTGGCATCTTCATTTATCAGCAGCCTATTCTAGTCCACTTCTGGACATAGGCCTCTCCCAGGGCGCGCCATTGAGCCAGATCTTCGGCTCTTCTCATCCAGTCGCTGCCAGCCACCTTGCGCAAATTGTCGCTCCATCTAGCAGGGGGGCGTCCCACACTACGTTTGCCCAAACGCGGTCTCCACTCCAGAACTCGTCTACTCCAGCGGTTGTCGGTTCTGCGACAGACGTGACCGGCCCACTGCCACTTCAGCTTGCTAATCTTATGAGCTATGTCGATAACTTTTGTTCTATGCCGGATCTCCTCATTTCGGATTCGATCCAGCAGAGATACTCCGAGCATAGCTCTTTCCATAGCACGCTGAGCGACTTTCAATTTGTGAACCAGTCGCACCGTCAGTGTCCACGTTTCGGCTCCGTAGGTCATTACTGGTAGGACGCACTGGTTAAAGACTCTTGTCTTTAGGCTGATGATCTTCATTTATTCGTCTATATTTTCAAAATTCAAATCATATTCCAATTCCATTTCTAAATTCCATTATTTCATTGTTTTTACTGAAGGGAAGTTTCTCCGTTTTATAAAATTGTCTCCTACTACTACCTATTTTCTACTATTGTGTTGTACAGTGATAAATATAACATCTACTATTACCAATTTTCCTCTATTATTTCATCTGCTCACTGTACTAGAACCCTGCTAGCCGGCACCTAGAAGGCAGATTGTAGCAGTGGCGCCCAACGTGGGGCGTCACTGCTACACCATCACGTGCCATCACGTACCATCAGGTGGCCCGTTTGATCATCTGCTCTACTGATAATTTTTTTTTTAAATATTACCAGCGAAAGGGTTCATTTTCTTAATCAGGGTAATACATGAAACATGAGAGGCCACAAATAATGAACAAGCTATGGCAGCCCCCGTGCCGGAAATACATATACAAAAGAAATGTTTATAACATGTGCATAACAGTGTACAACAAATTACCTCATGATATAAGGGTCTTAGAGGGTAGACTCTTTAAAACTGAATTATTGAAATGGCTGCATGAAAATCCTTTCTATAGTGTGAAGGAGTATAATGAACATTCACATTAGCATTAAAATTGACATTATTTTAATTAATATTCTATGTAGGTACCTGACATTTTGTACGCCTTTTAACAGGCTGAATACTTTGACTTTAATATATTTTTAAGATCTTTTACTTTCTATACAGTATTCTGACAAATAAAGTATTTTGATTTGATTTGATTTGAGAGCATGGAGCAAATATGCACTGTTTTATGCGTGCTCTATCAGAGAAAATCATTCAAATAAACAACTTTTTTTACAAAGAAGTTGCAGACATTCTATGAACAAATCTCTAAATGTCGCAAATTGTCTCGAATTTTACCTGAATAATGTAGCACAAACAGTGGATGTTAAAGTCATAGAGCATGCAATACACAAGCGCAAATCGTTTCAAATGAGAGCGTCATGAGTGCAAATAAATTACATTAAATCGCCGGCTCACGTGCCGGAAAATTCACCAATGTTTCACTGGATGGATAGGGTGACAAGCTTTATTGGATTTGTACGGGCACAGCACAAAAGCTTTTAGTATATTTTTAAAATAGAGCCTGCAGTTTTTGAATGTATTTCGCATTCGTGTTTAAAAATTACATTCATCCATCGTATTGTAACATCGTGTTTTTAACATCAATAATATGAATTCTCAGTTGCAATTGATATCATCATCATCAGCAGCCTATTCTAGTCCACTGCTGGACATAGGCCTCTCCCAGGGTGCGCCATTGAGCCCGATCTTCGGCTCTTCTCATCCAGTCGCTGCCAGCCACCTTACGCAGATCGTCGCTACCATGGCCGCCACCGTGACCAGGAATAGTGGGGCGGCCGGGAACTGGGGGCCGTTTTCTTTTTGCGCTGTCCATAGGAGGTGATGCCATAATCGCCACGCTAGGCCTGCGGGTTGGCGATCGCAGTAGCCGGGTCGCTTGCCCCGATGACGCTGCTGTCCGTCATCGTGCTTCTGGTATTTTGACCCAGCCATAATTTGAGTGGTTATACCGCCACTAGTCGGTCGCCAGGGACTCGTTCGTTAATCGGCAGGATGCACCACGTGCAGGTGAGTTTGACATTTGGAGGTCTAGATGTTGGTGACCCCCCTTACATCCCGCAATTGATATACGAGCAATGTATTAGTAAGTACTTATTTATTTTGTAAATTAGTAGGTAATAAAAAGATCCATACATTTCATTACTATACAAAGGAAATATTATACTATATATTATATTATTTAATTATTTGTACTTTTATTATTTATACTTTTAATATTTTTGTTTTCGTCCCTGACTGCCGTTTCTCCCGCGATGCCTTCGCCCTGGCACAGCTGAAAACCAGCGCTGTCGTTCTGCCGTACCGGTCGGACCGCAGCACATGCTGAGCATGTGTCCTTTTAATGTTGCATTGTTTTTTTTTATTTCAAATTTTTTTTAAGTTTAATAATGTAAGGTACGATCCAATCCAATTAAGTGTTCGTAGTAGGAGTCACCAATTGTAGGTGATGGAACAGGTGATTCAGATCACGTCGGGGTCACCAATGGCTGGAACGCGCTATGATGAGGACATGGATGACGGAATGTCAGTAGTATGAAAGGGAAAAGGGAAGATCTTCCACCAGGCGGGGTGATGTGCCTGGTGACCAGATGTGCTGGTCCAACTATGAATGTTTGGAACTCGTATATATACGAAGTCCCAGGAAAATTTCGATAGCGCGTTTTACGCCGATGTGAGTAGGTACTGTATCGTAGTGGCGCGCGTCGTGTGTCGCCACAAATGTATGCAATTTTAAATAAATGTTTTTCTTTCATTCTTACACTCAATTGTAATGTCCGCAATTAAAATCATTTATATACAGCATTTCTTTAATTTAATATCCGACTTGTGAAGAAACTTTAAAAGAAAAGTCCGTACTAGTTAATGATGGAGCACCACCCTACTTAATGAGTACAGACTCACTCGTTTTCAAGAGTTATTTAAGCACTTACTTAGAGAGAAGTTAGTTTATTTTTATTTTACATTTCAAACCTCGTTTAGAACACGGTGGGCCATGTCTAGAGTATACACATACCTTTATATGAATATAGTCGGTACCTCTCTCCTAAGTCGTATTCCTCATTGCTGAGGGTCGTGATAATTCTAAGGAATTAATCACATAGAACGACTCTCGTTGCAGATTTAATGTGGTGGTTTGCTATTTGCCTTCCCCATTTCACACAGCGTGCAGGTTTCCTCACGATGTTTCCTTCACTGTCAAAGCAGTCGGTAAATGTACGTAAGTCTTTCGAAAAAACCGAAAATCTCATTGGTACATGGCATTGCCTGGTTTCAAACTCGGACCGTACCGCATGGGAGTCCGACGTCCTAGCTACGACGCCACCGACGCTATTAAGACGAAGAGTTAGTTAGAACTTTCGTTTAAGCTAAGTCTATGAAGTGACCGTAGACTTTTATTTTGGACCAATAGTGCCCTTATTGATAAATACTTACATTAATACTTTAATATAGAAATAAAACTATTTAAGGTTCTATTTTATTAGCAGCAAATATTTCTAGGGTGTCATATATAGGTTATAACAATAACAATAGGAAAAAAAATACGTTTCATTAATAACGACATGGATGAGTGTATGCCACCAAGGCGCAAAATAATGGGGTTTATTTTTCTTTAGTATGGAAAATTTTCATACAAGTTACACGGTTATTTTTTCATGTAAATATAAATGACCAACACATATCCCCCTCCAAATATTGGCTACTAATAAAAAAGGACCTTATATAAAAATGAAGTGACCTAAAAAACAACCTTAAAAGGCTTTGCAATGGCTCTTCTATAACACTGCTGAAATACATAAACGTAGCGAAGATATTTGACGACAGACTTTATATAGAACGGTGGTCGCTAGCCAGGAACCTAATTTTTCCAGTGCCTACATACTTATAGTATTATTACGTAGTTTTATATTATGTATGTTTTGTAAATAAAAAAATCTAGGGTAATTCGAAATTCTACCATAAATCACTTATTTATACGGTGGTAGCCAATAGAACTCTACAGAAGAAGAACCAACACAGAAACGTACTTACAACTTTCAAGCCTTCGGGACTCTGAATAGCAGAAAGTTGCCAAATTGAAGCCAAATGATCCGTCAATCTCTGACAACTACACGAGTTTAACACATAACAAGGAAAGCCTTTTATTTTCCACAACAGAACCCGACCCCCTTCATAAAATAGTAATGTAACAGAAGGGAAACTGGTAGCGTTCACGGCGCGAGGCACTCACACAATAACAAGCCGCTTCCTTGACCGATTGGCCGACACGTCACTGACAAGGCATATCCTTGGTCTCGGACTTGATGGATCCGGTTCCCTGCAATCAATCAAGTGGTGGGAAGGCGGGGTGTATGTGATTGGTTGCAGCGAACCGAATCGTGGTTGGAACCGGACCCTACCATACTGATGACTTGTGAACGTGTTTCTAGCGAGGCGATTCGTAAACATGCACGTCGCGAGCTGGCCGTTTGTGCGTAATTAGTTCGTGGCGATTGTCTCAATATTGTACATTCGCGTGCGCATGGATTCCGCCGGAAGCTTATTACACGCGCACAACTAACTCGTGGACGTTGACGGATCGCCACGCTGTAAACACGTTCGCAAATAGTTTCCGCACGGGTAACAGCTTGAGAGTATCTGAGTACTTTCGCGCTCGAACTTTAGTTTCAAGTTTCCATTCTGTATTTTATCTAATTTGTACCCCCTTTCCCGTACCCCCATGCAAAATTATTCACTCCCTCCACTTCATTCGTTACCCTGACGTACAAATACAAATTGTATTCGTAAGCTTAAATTATTATGTTACGGGCCTCCCGAATACCAAATTATAATTGTGTGCTTACCATATCTTGGGGTTGTCGGGAAGAATTCCGGAGTTCTCATACTTGATGTGACTTGTTAAATATGACAGAGAATGGGAGAAAGTTATGTATATGTCAATTTTGCATGTTAAATTCGTATATACGAGTATTTGTCGTCTTTTTAATCGTTTCGACGCATACCCCAAAGTAAGGGTTTGACGCGTGGGTGTGCATACTTTTCTGTGGCATCATAATTTGTAGGCTGAATAAAGTCTATCTATCAACCCGTATCTGTCCACTGCTGGACATAGGCCTCTCCCAGAGCGCGCCACATTACTCGGTCCTCCGCCTTCCTCATCCAATCATCGCTAGCAACCTTCTTCAGGTCGTCGGTCCACCGGGCAGGGGGGCGTCCCACACTGCGCTTTCTTGTCCGCGGTCTCCACTCTAGAACTCGTCTACCCCAACGGTTGTCGGTTCTGCGACAGACATGGCCAGCCCATTGCCACTTCAACTTGCTAATCATATGAACTATGTCGGTAACTCGCGTTTTGTGACGGATGACTTGATTTCTAACTCTATCCATCAATGAGATACCGAGCATAGCCCTCTCCATAGCTCGTTGAGCGACTTTGAATTTTCGGACCAGCCCTGCCGTGAGTGTCCACGTTTGAGCGCCATATACCATAACAGGTAGGACGCACTGATTGTATACCTTCGTCTTAAGACTTCAAAAGACTGAATAAAGTGTTTGGAGATAATTGCTTTGACATTTTAAAAATATTGGATCGGATAACGTTGAAAATATCTAGTATTTACAGAAACGCGATTCCGTGGCAGTGCTCTATCTATCCAAGAGAGCTGCTTATCTTATCTTATCTTATGATAGGGGCCGGGAATAACCCAGCGGCACTTCGACCCTTGAGGATCTTTTGTGCCTACCCCATTTTACACACTGGGTATCTCAGTGTGCAGGGTTTCCTCACGATGTTTTCCTTCACCGTTAGAGCTGTCGGTAAATGTACATAAGTCTTTGAAAAATACGAAACAACAACAATAAATATATATCATATATCAACAAGTTATGATCATTTTTATATTCTGTACCTAATTATTTGTATGTGTGCGCTCTTGGATATAAATTCTTTCTTTCTTCTTTTTTTCAATAGTCCGATTTGAATGGGGGGGGGGGGGGGGTTTCTTTTATTGGAAACAGTATTTTGTCTAGATAGATTTTAGCCGTATCTGATTAAAATTGGATCAGAGCTTTCCAGGATACAGGGGACAGGATAAGTAGTAATGTTTAAGCTAGCATTAATATATTTTTTGAATTCCTGAAGTACGTATTTCCGCCAAAAACGGCTATTTTTAGCGGAAATGCGTAACGTAACTTCAGGAATTCAAACATGGTTCTTAGTTGTAACTTATACTGTCGGAGTGCAACTCGATAAGTTTTTTTAATAAAACGTAAACAAATCAATCAAGTCAAGGGATGTAATGGGGTTCACCAACATCTAGACCTCTAAATGTCAAACTCACCTGCACGTGGTGCATCCTGCCGATTAACGAACGAGTCCCTGGCGACCGACTAGTGGCGGTATAACCACTCAAATTATGGCTGGGTCAAAATACCAGAAGCACGATGACGGGCAGCAGCGTCATCGGGGCAAGCGACCCGGCTACTGCGATCGCCAACCCGCAGGCCTAGCGTGGCGATTATGGCATTACCTCCCATGGATAGCACAAAAAGAAGCTGGCAGCGACTGGATGAGAAGAGCCGAAGATCGGGCTCAATGGCGCGCCCTGGGAGAGGCCTATGTCCAGCAGTGGACTAGAATAGGCTGCTGATGATGAAACAAATCAAACATTTATTACCAACAAATTCGTTCGAAACTAAACAAATCTATCCTGAAGGTTGCCTGGAAGATATCGCTTAAAGCGATAAGGCCGCCTTCTGCACATTGTAATGTACGTCTCTTTATGTTGTATGTTTTGTTTTTGTCCTGGGTGTGCAATAAAGTATATTTGTATTGTATTGTATTGTATCTATCAAATTGAATCGCGACTGAAGTTCAATGCGTGAATTTTAAGTGTTGGACTATATGCGTCCGGTTCCAGCGCCGGTTCGGATCGCTGCAGCCAATCACAAGCGTTCCGACCTCCCCTCACTTGAAGTCAGCGCCTGGTGATTGGCTGCAGCAAACCGAACCGGCGCTGGAACCGGCTCATGTCCAAGCCTAACAGTTATGCCGAAAATGTAACCCATGCAAAGTACCTACTATTGTCATTTATCTAAATATCTTTGGCAATCATCGATTGTCCTAGAAAGAATTCCGACGAAAACGAAATACTGAAATATACATTTATGATCCAGTATTTACACGGATTGAAAATAAATATACTTACCTGTCGCATCAAATCGTGCCTTCAAAGAAAATCAAAGTAAGTACTGCTCTGTGCGACTCACTGATCCATGCGTAGCTTTCGAGAGCTTTGATGTTATTGAAAAAGTTATAGACAGCTGCGCTTTCATCCAGGCTCCTGTTGCATATCGAGATATGGAAATAGAAATGTAAAAGTTCTGACACTCTTTTGCGTTGAAATGTAGATCCAAAGGTTAAAATTATTTAAAATAAGAGTAGAAACTGACTCTACTGGAAGTCTGATCTTATGTGTTATTTTATTTGTCGCCGACTTCCGTAGAGTCGGTTTCAATTTATTTTTTTAAATATCTATCAGGCAGCAGGCTATAGAAACGTAACACTACAAATTACTTAAATGAAGTCTTCTTACATTGCATCGGGGAGGCGGGAAAACCTTATCGTCATCTAAAGGTTAAAAACTGTTTCGACAATTTGAACATTTTGCGTATTGGACGTTCTGCTTATTTATATATTTTTCTAAAGATTGTTGCGATAAAAGTATTTATCTATCATCATCATCATCATCAGCCTATTAATGTCCCCACTGTTGGGGCACAGGTTTCCGCTTGCAAGGGGGGTACGGGCCATGATCCACCGAGCGGGCCCAGTGCTGATTGGTGTATTTCACACGCCTTCGGAAACTTTTAATTTCCCCAGACATGCAGGTTCCTCACGATGTTTTCCTTCACCGTTAAAGCAGTCGGTAAATGTACGTAAGTCTACGAATCTATCTAACTTGGATAATTTGGTAGTAATTAATATTAATTGACTTTTCTTACGCCTTGAAACATCAAGGCGTTCAACAGAGTGAACCATAATCAAAACACGTCCTTTATGTCTAAATTGTTAACAGTTGAGACTTACGCTCATACAGTTAAGATTTCTCCTTTACTTTACCATACCCAGTGAGTCTCTCTCGTACGACTTTGCCCGAATTACTTCCTTTGTTAAAGTAATTTCAAGTTATAATTGGGACTGCGCATAAGACTCAAAGGATATGTTACGGAGTTGCGTGTTCTAGATTAGAGAAGGATTCATTTGTCATTTATTTCATGTACATAACAGTTATGGTAAAACTTATTGCAATTACTGTCAAAAGTTTTGTGTGTTTCCTTTTCTCGAGTTTTGCTTTCATCTGTGTCTGAACTTTGGTTTATGGTTTAGTTAAATTGACTTCTAGTGTCATATCGAAATACTTATCAATTCTATCAGTATCCATCTTGTTTCCATTTGCAGCTTTAACTTCAATGTCAATCCCATTGGTTTTAAGATTGTTTGCTGTTTCACACACTACATACATCTATTGATATTGAAAACGTTTACCGCTGTAAACACCAGAATATAGAACACAATACAGAAGTATACACAGTTTAATACATGCAGCACAGAACATCTGGTGTGGTACAGTGTCAAAAAGGGTACACCAGCTCAGCATAATGCTGAGGCAAGCCACAGCGCTGATTTTCAGCTGGCCCCTCAGTGACTGCACGGACGAAGAAAGCAACAGTGTGTGTGTGTGTGTCTATTATTTTAAATGTTATCGTAATTGTTATTGTAATTGAATATTCCCAAGGTGACCTAAACGAGAAACTAAAATCAAATTGTTGATAGTTCTCAGAAGTTTCGTTTATAAGTTAAATAGAAATAAAGTATAGCTTAGAACCAACTTCGTAGACGTACCTTTTGTTTCACGTTCGCAAATGACCTTTTAAAAAAGGGGTTAGTGCTGTCAATGGAACACTATTACAACCGTGTCACATCGTAAATGTCACGGGGACCTCCTACATTCATAATTTAGTACCTACCATTAGCTATTAAATCCTAAAACAGCAAAGCATAGGAAATAGAAGACGTTTACGTCCATTCACTTTATTTAAGTCCGTTTACTTTATCTACTCATCATTATAAGGCTACAATTTTAAGTCAAAATATAACTTTAGCCCTGTATCGTGGATAAAGTGATAATTTTTTAAAATAAGTACATCTTATTTCTTTTTCATTTCATTTATTAACCGACCTATATTTATACTGTTTAATAACTGAATATTCCAAGAAACTTTTCTAAATTTTAAAATAGATTGCTGTCGCACTGTTGAGTTATCGCAGCGAATGTCGATTTTTTGAGAATGCAGATGCTGCTATTTGGTAAAGATGTATTTGGAAAGAGAAGGTAAGTACTTATTTTATTACAGCCTGTATTACAAAGAAAGCTATTCTACTCAAAATTAACTTTAATTTTACAGGTTACATAACATTTTGCTTCATAAAAGAGGTAATTATCGCATAAATTTAATTAACTTACCTCCAGTAGGGTGTATGAACATCAAAGCCTAAATTTCAATTAACAGCATGACAAAAAGCGTTATGTAATACTTGCCGATTTCGTACTCAGTTAGTTGTCTACTTAATAAGCTCTAAGAGGCATTCGCTTTTAGAGTGTCACATTATGTTCGTTCAAGTTATATCTTATTTGTTTTAGTAGGTATGTAGTTTCATGTAGATATCCCAATAAAATTATAGTATGTAAAATGACAGCAAAATGCCAGTGCTCTAACTTAGTAGCTCTCTTGATAGCGTCGGTGGCACCGTGGTTAGGACACCGGACTCCCATGCCTACTCCCATGTCCGGGTTTGAAACGGTGCAGTGCCATGTAACAATGAGTTTTTCGTAATGTTCGAAGACTTACGTACATTTACCGACAGCTCTAACGGTGAAGGAAAACATCGTGAGGAAACCTGCACACTAAGATTACCAGTGTGTAAAATGGGGTAGGCACAAAAGATCCTCAAAGGTCGAAGTGCCGCTGGGTTATTCCCGGCCCCCTATCATAAGATAAGATAAGTAGCTCTCTTGGTTAGATAGAGCACGCCACTGCAACGGAATCGCGTTTCTTTAAATACTAGATATTTTCAACGTTATCCGATCCAATACTTTTGAAATGACAAAGCAATTATCTCCAAACACTTTATTCAGCTACAAGACATTGACTCAGAGATTGTCTATTCCGAAAAGAATACGTGTAAGTACTACTTAGGTTTTCCATTTTGTACACACTGCGCCAGAACTGATAAGACTTGCGTCGGCGTACTTACGACGCATACTACTTACACCGTGTAATTACACCGTGGAAATTATAGCATAGCATAACTCTCACGTCCATGCACAGTCCCCGAGAGGGCAGACAGAGGAATCACCTTCAATCACAGGTAGTTCTCACTTTTCGCCGTAAGATTTGGTGGACAAACGTGATAACTAGCGAGCCTATGGCCGTCTTCTACTAGGTGAAGAATAGAACCTTAGTCGCCTCGTACGACACCCACGGGAAAAGTTTGCTGGTGCTATTCTGGCCTGCACGACACGGCACAGTGGAAAGTAGACGCCAAAAGCTTCCGTATAAACTGCTGACGTTTTAAACATACTTCGTTAAATGCCACGGACAAAATTAAGCATGAGCTTTGGTGAGTGCCGTTTTACACGATGTGTAGTAATAATAACATGCATGCAAGTACAAGGGTATAAAGACTGTGTAGTAGTGAGAAACGATGTGAGACTAAACACTTTCACCGAGTATGAAATTAAACCATTCTTATATGAGCTCTCAGTACCCAGATTAAATTTATTTTATAAAAATAAACACATTGAATCAATAACCTACAACCTTGGGATAGAGTGAATAGGCATTTACTGGACCCGCGTGCTCTATCGTCGACCTCATCGTCGTTGCTTACCATCAAACCAGATCGGGGTCAAATGTGGGTTTATGGGTAATAAAAAAAATAAGATTATAGCACAAAATAAGTCAGGTGATATATCACTGATAGATATTTCGCATCGGAATTGCACGACCTAATTCCAGCATCTCCATTCCGCCTTCGAACTACCAGGCGCGGGGAGGGGTTCCATCCTTATGTTGTTGATATCCCATCTGCTCGTACGAAGCGATTTGCTTCTTCGTTCATTATGCGAACGGCTAAGGAATGGAACAGCCTGCCGGCGTCTGTATTTCCCGAAACCTACAACCTTGGGATCTTCAAGGCCAGAGTGAATAGACATTTACTGGACCCGCATGCTCCATCGTCGACCTCATCATCGCTTACCATCAGGCGAGATCGAGGTCAAATGCGGGTTTAGTAGTAAATAAAAATAAATAAAAAAAAAGATAGATAGATATTTCAGTTGTTTTTGGAAAGCGCCACGCAGCTTGAACAAGGTGCGTACTCGTATATGAGGTTATGTACGATTTACGTTTGGTGGTACCACCCTCTTATGTAGTGGAAGATCCTAATGTGAAGGATCGCCTGGGGTTGTACTCTTATCTATTTCTGCCGTGAAGCATGCTTGCATTTCTGTGTTTCGGTTTGAAGGGTAAGAGAGCCAGCGTAATTGACGGCACATGAGGCAATCCATCTTAGTCCTCAAGGTTAGCAGTGCAACAAAAACCCTATAATATTAAACAGTGATGTGAGATTTCTATGGGCGACGGTGACCACTTAACATCAGGTGGTCCGTTTGCTCGTTTGCTCAGCTTATTCAATAAAAAAAATATTACACGATGCAAAGTTGAAATTGGAAAAAAATAATCAGACATTAAGTAAGTTGAGTCCTAGTACTTGCGTAAGTTACTATGCATTGTGTGTAAGGGCAGCAGTTCCTCAATTTACTCTGAGAATAAATTCCTTTTACAGTTTTAAGCTTTCCCGTCACGTAGCGCTGTCAAAATTCTCATACGATTTGATCGCGTTATTACGTGCGTCGTGCAAAACAAATGAGACGTCCGCACAATGAAAGGAGGTTTTACTGGATGCGTCCAAAAACGCAGTTGTCGTGTTATCCGATGAAATCAAAATCAGAAAATGTGTCTATCTTTGGGTAATTTCGTTGACACGAAACACCAATCAGTAATTTGATGTGGTTAAGGTGAAGTCTACAAAATACATCATGTTTGGTCAGAGGTGAAGACGTGGGCTTACGAGTAGATGCCGACAATGTCTATTAACTTTGATGTAATAATAGAAGACGTGGGTTCAGATGCCCCGAATGTCTATTAACTTTGATGTAATAATAGAAAATGTTCAAACGTATTAAGTCAAGCACATTTCAGTCATCTATAATTAGGTAGAAAATAGTGACGTGAAAACTGACCTGCTAATTAATCAGCTTTGCTCGCTTGAAATTTCGAGTGTTGAGACTAAAGCGAACTAATTGAAATTTCCAGAGAAATTGACTGAATATTCTGAAAGTAAAGGGTTTACTTTCGAGGGGTTTATATTATTTGTAAGTCATAAGTCATAAATTATCACGGATTAATTTTGTATTTATAGATAAGATATTATAGAGATGTCAAGATGGTGCCACCAAGGTGCTTGTATTTTTATAATCTGCGTTACGGATATCGCTATGAAAAATTTGTTCATATAAAATTCCGCAACATGGCAATTTTTGGTCGGGCTTTATACTGCACTCTTGTTTTCTTAATTATATAAAACCTTAAATTTTAGATCTGAAATCGAAGGTTTTATAAACATGCATCACAGTGTTATCGCAAAAAAATGTGTGGTCGCTGTTTATCTTGAAGTAACAAGAGATCAAGATAATTTTAAACTATTATACCTACTGTTAAATGTTATGAAAAGAAAAATACTTAATGCACGAAGAAAAAATATACTTTTCTAGTCTAGTGACCCTAAGTCTAAGTAAGCAGGTGAGTGCGTAAGCTCCGCTCACGTAGAAGTGACTGCCTCGCTCTGAATCACAAGTAGTAGGCGTATCATGCTTGGAAATGAAGTATTTCCATTCATAAACTAGTTCCGGGATATTTGTTGCAAAGTATGGACCCAATTTACGGGTTTCATCAAGTTGAATTGGGAAAAGAAAATATGGTCGAAGAAATAATTTTATCTACAGTTTAAAATAACACACGTGGTGGTGGTGGTGCTACTATTAACTCACGAACGACATCATAATTTATTCAGCAAGAAATGACGGCAGTAGATCCATAGTTCTTCATAATTTGAAAGGAAATGTTACTCCACATATGATAGTATCCAATAATTGTTTTATAATTTATCTTTCGTCATGCAAATCACTAACGAAACGGAACAGACAATTAAAATCATGAATACAGTAATGAATTCAATGATGTAGAATAAATTCCTCACGCGAACAAAGCACATTATTAAGTTATTTGACACAAATGTGGTTTAAATACCACTGTAATCCTTTATGAACACCATTTGTAATCCTATTTATTGCCTGTTGAAAATGCCCTTGGGGTATTTAATTCAGAATTATCTGATACCTAATTTTACTCTGTGTTGATTCAGTATTAATGAAATTATTGAAAACTATTTGCAGGTATAGCAGCAACTACTTATGTAAATTCAAATAGTTACAAATTCAATTCAATATGTTTAAATAAAGTGCAGCATAAGCATTACCAATATGGTCTGCTATAAAAAGCAGTTTTGTATTAATTAGGATTCCACTTCAAAACTACTTTAGGTCGAAAGGTAGTATTTAGATACCTATACGCATTCTTTACTCATCAACAGAACGGCAAATGGACTAAGGTCAGTCTAGTTACTATCCTTCTCACAATAGCTGTAATAATGCTATAATAAGAACTACCTACGTGATATGTTTGGTACTGGTTAGGCATAGTAGGTAATTCACTAAACCTGACGTTACTATTACCTACTATGAATAACCAGTACCAAACATATCACGTAGGTAGTTCTTATTATAGCATTATTACAGCTATTGTGAGAAGGTTAGTAACTAGACTGACCTTAGTCCATTTGCCGTTCTGAGATGATTCAATTATAACATGAAACTATAGTGTAGCTATGTGTAGTGGAACTATAATTAAAATTAGTAGTGTCTATACAATAGTGTAGTATCATGTCGTCTTGACAATAATTTACGATTCAAATATTATTTTATATATTTTATTATTGCTCTACATGATACGTGATGTTTTAAATCTAACATCAGAACTTAAGTGGTTAAACATTAAATAATAAGTGGTAGGAAGTGATTGAAGAGTGATTCCAATCCATTTAGCAACTTTAATTTGGCTTGTCCATCACCCTACTACTTTCACATCAACCCAAACAGGTAACGAAGTCGATTTATTCCCAATGCCAGCGGTCAGAGGTGGCATGCTCAATAATTTAGTTGGGTAATTCGTCGGGGAGCGAGGCGAGCGCATCTATTATTCAATGTGAGGTCCGAATCCCGCGGAGTCTATCTAATGCATCCGTGAATGTTTTCTAATTTCCCCGCAATACAATTTCCGTTTTATTGATTAACTTTCTGTCTGTCTGACAGCTTCTCTATTCGTCCATTGTTGGACATAGTTGTCTGTCAAGGTTCTAATTCTTTTTTTTCTTATTTATCTTTTGCCAGTATAAGGGCCTATACACCGCGTATTTTATACGCGCAGACGACGCGGGTTTCGAGAACGCGCGTCTTCTGCGCGTTTACGGCGCCGTAGAACTCAAAAAAGCAGATTATTTGCATTTGTATTGATGAAAATACGCAAGAAGCGCGTTTGTTTCTATAGAAACACTCAGAGATAAGCATTACCTGCGCGTTTGTATCGATACAAACTCGGATCTACGTGTGCATAGGTTTACTGGCTGTGTCTGAATCTTGTTTGAAAATCGCGGTGTGCATTAGTTGCATCAAAGGATCTGAGGTTGAACCTCCTTTGAAACACACTCTGTCCCTTTCTACATTATAGCTACAGAAAGATATGTCGCTAGGTCTTTCAATGAGGTTCATGTAATTGGCCGTTACTCTACTCATGTACTCTTCTCCAGAGCTAGATTGATAATTATTATTATTATGTTAGATTGTATTGTCTCTCCACTGGGCATAATCCTCCCTCCAAAGATTGTTAATCTTCTATAATTAATATTGTAAAGTGCCTTCTCCGGATTATTATTAATATACATTGATATATATGAAAAACAACAGTATACGTAGGTAATGCTCTTTGTTGAACCTCCTCCGGTAACTTTATTGACTTCCTTTTTCATTGCATAATTTGTGCTTTTCTAACAAATGAAGACTTTCCTTTTTCTCATGATTAAAGCCTCTACATAATAAATTCCCAAATCCTCAACGGATCAAACAACATTTCTAAAATGATTACATATACAAATTGCAACATAAAATTCTACTTAACAAAACATACAATTTCTTTTGAAATTATCACAGGTTACATCGTAATACGTCCTTTAATAAATAATCAAACAAGGAACGTAATTACATCCAGACCTGCTCATTAGAGTAAAGGGAATAGAAAATGACAATGAAAAAAAACTCGTTTGATACCGGATTTTTCATGGAGAGGTATATTAACCCTCTTACGGTTCAAATTTCACAAAAGACTACAAAGTATTAACGGTAACGAGGGTGGGAGCTAAATTATGTGGTATAAGTAATAATGGTCTAGCGAATTTAGAAAAGATAGGAAACGTTGCGTAATTATGAGTTTCATATAATCATCTGTTCCGCAAATGTTATTATGTATTTTGTGGATCTATAAGAAAGTTTCCAATCGATGAAACCAACCCTATTTACTCGCCCTGAGATTAGTTCTGACTTCCAGTTTGTAATTAATAATTTTGCCTTGTAAGGTTCTTATTAGATTCAAATCTTTCAATTAAATTTCAAGTTTCTGACATGAAGTGGTGAGAAGTTATACTACAATAGACTTTATGTAATATCCTTGATAGTTATTATTAGCTTTTAAAATTCATACAGGATATAGGGTTTCCTTTAAATCTCTTGAAGCTGACGCCATTTTTGTTTTCTTAAATGTGTTTTAATAAATAAAACAAAGAACACACAACGATCCTTTGTATTTATTTTAAGAAATCTCACAATAAAAGTCTTGACTGGATCTTATCCATAAACGGCAGTATGCACAGCAAATTTATTTCCTTTCTTACACAAACAAGACCTTACAAATACTTAAATCTTAATTCATACAAATTTCCATACAAATATTTACAAGTAGCCCTTATTCATAACGAAATGTTTAATCATTGCCTAGTAAAGACCTCCATCTTCAATCATAATCTTTCTACTCGTAATTTGATGAGTAATTGTAACAGTAAAATAAATAAAAGCTGCTTATTTTCTGTTCATGTATTTCGAGTAAACCTCATTATTTTTAAAATTATGTTTACGAATAAGGGCAAAAACATTTTTAAAATTTATATTTATAATATTGTCCAAAATTTATATCGAACCGTGACTTAATTTGAAAATTAAATAAACTAAATTCGATACCCTGTTTGCGAAGGGACCTACCCCCCGATGAAACACGAAATGACTAAATAATTTTGTAGACTTTGTACATACATGCTATACGTATATCGTCTTTTATAATATTTTATTAAATTAAATAAAACTGAGGATTTTATGATGGATGATAACTAGTTTCATTATTACAAAATATAATATATTCTAATGAATGAATACAGTATATTAAAATTATAGTTTCATTTGTAACCAGCTCAATAATGACAATCATTAGTTTGTTAGATTAAATAAAATAAAACTATCTGCTTTGGCTGAAATCGGTGATATAATAATATAATTTTCATCTTTCGTGTGATTTGTTAAATAGCTATTATCTACCAGCCATCAATTATTTTTAGTTAATATAATAATAATAATAATTTTCCAATAAAAAAAATAATGTCAATCAAATAGCCCGCCCCTTGTCGTCCCCGGTGCAAAGGTGCCCATAACGCTCGCGGCGTTACCGCGCTGTATCACTACGGCCAACCTTTGCACCAGGTACGACCCGGAGCGAGGGTCACAGCCCCTCTCCCTGAGGCGACGGCCAATCTCTGCCACGAATTGTTTCGCCTCCGCCCCCCAACAACCCGTTGTCTCCACCGCGAACGGGACGAACAGGTAGTTCTGTTGGAGAGCGGAGTACTTATCCCTTTAGTTAATTACCAAAAACATGTTTCATAACTAGAAACACGGTTTTTGTCTGATCATGACATTCATTCAACGTGCAATATTTACTTTATTATTCTCATTCATACAAACATTTATAATAATAGACATTTGTGCCTCTAGTTATAGAACATCCAACTTATTTAGGCCTGTACCTACAGCGTATATTAAAATATCTGCATTGATCGTTTGCAGATTCAGCTCAGTGCCAAATGTTTCCTAACTACCTTCTAGAAATTCAAAACAATAGCTCCCTATGCAAAATGATCGGTTAAGTAATGCATTTGTATAAAATTGTTTGAGTTTCGAATCTTTTTAAATTTCGGTTTTAAAAGTTCTTCTATTCTTTTCTTTCTTTTCGAGGGCTGCTTGTATGTCTCGCTGGAGAGACCAATATGAGGAATTAGCTTAAATGAAGGGGCTTTGGTACAATACACTTAATTACATGCCAGCCTGGGCTCCATGGTTTGACTGTGTCAGTCTTGGTAGGGAGCTACTTGTCTTGGCTTTTAGATTACGCTCGGGTCACATTCCGTTAAATAAGTTTTTGCATTTGGTGGGAAGAGCTGTATCACCGTTTTGTACCAACTGCAACACAATAGAAGACCTCACTCACCTCCTAATGGAGTGTGACCTGGGAAAATTTGAGAGGAAAAAATTTGGCCTCAATAGGCTACAAAATGGGAGGCTCAATATTATTTTAAGTCGGCCCTTATCTGATAATATGAAACACTTACTGTTGCTTGCTAAATTAGCTCTCAAAGTGAGGGCTGACTTTAATAATACTTGAGCTTCCCTTTCCCTTTTCTTAGTGACCCTAACGAGGCTGACATGGTCACCTTGTCGTGTACCAAAGCCTCTAAATTGAGGTATAAAAAAAAAACTTCTTTTGTCGATATTGAATGTAGTAAACGATGAATAAAGATATTTTCTTACACCCTGTTTAATTAACTACTTCAAAAACATTTTCTGTACAATTTCTTTATAAGAAATACATTTATTTACACATTTAATTCTAACATTAATTTTATGTTTAAGAAAAATATTTTAAATATGAAAATTCGTAATACCTTATGGCTGTACAATTATATAGCTACGACCAATTTCAGCATTTAACAGGCAATAATTTAATTTAGTACACATAAAAGCTATTATTTGACAATATTATAAAATAGTGGCCCTAGCATGAGTCCTTGAGTAACTCCGGCAATGTCTCTTACAATTTGGTAAACTAGTTTTGGTTAATCAGACTAGACGTCTAAATTATTCATCCACAGGCAATGTTCAGTTTAAAACTACACTTCTCGGTTGTTTTTACCTGTAACAAAAATATTCAATTTATAGAAAATATTACGTATTTACTTATTCAAAATATTATTAGTTTAATTGCATTATTACTTTAAATACCTTTGGTTCCCTTGCTAATATTACTTAATATTAAATTATTAATAAAATATTCTGTGATTATCCTGATAACTAACAATTTCACTTTGAATAGTACTTCATTTTGCCAGCTTTGCCGAAAATATTTTTTCGAAGTATTATTTATTTATTTTTATTTTATTTATTTACTTACAAAAAATCGGCAAGCTCGATGACATCTTGAGGGATAGAAAAATGTGTTCTGCCCACCATGACTTACTGTGCCGAAACATGGACGCTCACAAAAGAAGCTGTGCACAAAATAAGGGTCGCACAAAGGGCCATGGAGCGTGCCATGTTAGGTATCACCCTAATGGACAAGATCCGCAACACAGCGATCCGACAACGAACTGAAGTCCTAGACGTGGGAAAGCGGGTTGCGACGCTAAAATGGCGATGGGCGGGACACTTGGTTAGACGTGGTGATGGTCGGTGGACCAGAGCCCTCACTGAGTGGTGGCCAAGGTTGGGGAAAAGAGGAGTAGGTCGTCCAGCAGCCAGATGGGCGGATGACATCACCAAAGTCGCATCGAAGACCTGGATGCGACTAGCACAGGATCGTGTAGGGTGGCACAAAAGAGAGGAGGCTTATACCCTGCAGTGGGACAACATGGGCTGATGATGATGACTTACAAAAATTGCACAGCAATACAGTTAAAACTAAGACACTGTGAATTCATGCTTTATTTCTTTATAACAATAATTATGTATTACTCCAAAGCACCAGGCATGCTTGACACAATACCGTACTTAATGTATCGTATAGTATCCCACAGTAAATCAAATACAATAATCACATATCTACAAAGATAAGTATCTCCGCTGTTACTATTTTAAGGTGTAATTAAAATAATTATGATTTTCTTACCTTTCCTAAACTCGTGTGCAGTAACTTATGATACTAGAACTTGAGCCAACGCCGGCACCAACACCGTTGTAAATGCTGTGTAGAGAATTGCCCCTAGAAAGAAAAAAAAAGTTTTTTTTTCCGAAGAATATATTTTGTTTGAAGTAAACATTATATCCTTTTAATTAACTTTTTTGAACACGTCGTAGTCAAGTCTTGATAATGCCTTGGTTAACATTGTATTATGGAAGTTTATCAAGTACCCATTGTTTACCTAGATACTTTTACGTTGAAATTTAATCTTAAGACCCTGCCAGCCTTTATTAATATCGCACTAATTGGATTTCAAATATCGACACCGTTCTAAGAAAAATGACAGCAGAAAATTATGAAAGATCATTTTATGTCGTAGGATGAGATTTTTTTTGTAAACAAATAGTCTGAAAATAATTCTGAATCCTAAATCAGACTTATCCCGTCCTATTTTTATTTCGATATCATTTAAAAACTTATATTTTGATGATTAAGTTCCATTAAAATTTTACCCTGTGTTAATTCGCGATTTGTCTATGAATTTCATACAAAATTGACATTGGGTTAGAGTTAACGGTTTGCGCAAAATGCCTTAAAGTTTACTGTTCTGGAAGTTACCCATAGTTCACGCAAACAAAGTGAGTCTAAAACTATCAAAGTGACAAGTTTCATCGTTATTTTATATTTGAAACTCTGAAATTTTATCTAAAAGACAATTCATTACTGCACTAATTGGAAGAGTAAATTCAATACCCTCCTAAGAGAAAGCTGCCGATGGCTGTTGAATTTTACACGAAATAGGTATTAATTTCCGTTTGTTAATGATCTCATCGGATGATTCAAAAGTATCAGGTTCTGTGTATTATAACAACATTGTAAATGAATATACCCAGCATCTTTTAGCTAAAAATACATAGAAGATAGAACCGACGTACGTTTTAGGTTCATAATCATAATAATGCTTTTACATCTACATGTTACAAGATGATTTAAGCAGCGGTTATACACTTATAAATAGATGAAGTGAATAAATCGATTCACTAGATACCAACACAAAGTTTTAACCAAAACTTGTCAAAAAAATGACTACGCCTCTTGTTAATTGAGAGGATGTTAATTGTAACCGAAACAAAATTTAAATCAAGTAAACCAACCTTTAGAACCAACTGCTGCAGCTAATTGCATATCAGCTGCTGTTGGCATCTCAGGAGTGGTACTAATTGGACCTGTTGACAATAATAAATTCTTCAGTACTGTGAAGAAATATAAAACAAGTTAAATATTTAATGTTTATTGCACAAACAGAGATGGAAATCACAGGAATAGAGATAAACCGAGAGATATTTTGCATAAAAATTCTCCACAATAAAATTATCCATCGTGCATTTATTTACAAGAAAGGCATGAAAGGGATTGTAGACATGGATATAACCAATAACCCAAACGTGATTAAATAGTTCGTCAAAAAGAAATCACCCTGATTCCCTATAGATTTCCTGCTTGGTACAAGTAAAAGAAATCTCATCTATCATCATAATGTAATAATCCATCTTTCAATGTCTTTTGTAACGGGAAAGGCTTTTGTGGGAGAAATTATTTCCAAACTACAAGCCCTTATGATGAGGCTTGTTGACTTTCCATTAAATGAATTGGCGATCGTCGGGAGGTTCTCTTATTGTCCATAATTGTTTGAAGCCGTTTAGTGTACAAAATCTATTAAGACCATATAACACTTATTACAACAATATTCGTAGTATTGCTCGTAAGTAAGTACATATCATATTCATCATCATCATCATGTGCCATCTTCAAATTGAAGTTTGGAGGTCAGTAGGCAAAATCGCTTGCGATCCCATGCTGCGTGTTTCAGATCTCGGTAGCTCAGTCCGGTCCACTCTTTGATATCATCCAGCCATTTGCGCCGAGGGCGTCCAGGACCTTACTTCCCGCGATCTTGCCTTCAAAGATCAACCTTGGAAACTCATATAGGGATCCTCTTTGCCGGTGGCCGAAAAAGGAGGTCTTTCTTCTCATGACGGTTGACATCAATTCACGCTTGCGATTGGCAATTTCCAGAACCCTTTGGTTTGAGGTGAAGCTAGTCCAAGGGATTTTGAAAATTTTTGGTACTGTCCACATCTCAAACGCCTGCAATCCCTTACATGAGATATTATGTATGACGAAGTGATTTACCAAGTTCCTCGTGAATAATATGAGTGGAGTAGATGACTTTTATATTCTGTTTACTGTTTAGTGAATAAGGTAAACGAAAACAACTTGCAGGGTCACATAGTGAAAAAGGGTCTATAATATCAGGTGTTATTTGTAGATTGTTGGGATGGAGGGCGGAGAGGTTCACCCTTGGTTGCTCGTGTAAGGGATACCTTAAAATATTTTTGCTGTTGCCCTGCCCAATATTCTATTAAACGCGCTTTTTTCTACCACAATGGAGTTAACGAAGCATAAAATTATTCACGAGGACTGCCTGCAGGAAATGTTTCATCTCTCTTTCCTACAGTTTAGATAGCTGTGTACACAAACTTTTTGCTGATAAAAAGCTTAAATCTCGCAAATTATTCTGCGGAATTGTTATTTTCATGCCTCCCGTTAAAAAGAATGCCCATCCCTTATTCTTTTCGCTTCCACTGCTTGGCTTTAATGACGTTCGTCGACTTATAAAGCGGTTAAATTGCTTGTTTTAAATAAATAAACAGCCTTCTGTTTACGTCGTCACGTTTTACGCTGTTCGCGCCCGTTCTTAATTCTTTGTCTGCTCTTAAAAAGAATAGGAAATGATATTCAGTGGCTCAGTTATCATTGTGTTTCTGTAATATTATTCGGGAACTGTCTCCACTGAGGATATTTTCTTTCAATTTTGAAAGTTAATTTGGCTGAAATACATTTCAGACCCGTTGCTTTTACTCCATAAAAGTTTTCATTTGAGTTGATTTTTCTTTTCCCAGTAATAAAAATGCCTAGCATACATTGGCGGAATTCTACATATTCAAACATATTCTTCTTTTATTGATTACGGTTTTCTGGTGAGATTAATCCTCAACCTTATTTTCTTACCCTGATTTATTTCTTACTGACTAAAATTAATATTCGATATCAATAGGGCTTAGAAGAGGCTTACAGCCGGCCAAATTTCCTCTTTCCTTATTTTCTACAATATCCCTTTCTCCTACCTCGAAGAGGTGTATTTTCATTTTACATTTAAGTGCTGAAAAGGTCAAGGTGGTTGCTTAAACAAGTTTATTTTCTTAATAAAGATACTGTTATAGTACGTGCAAACATCAGCCTTGTTTTAAATTTCCCACTTTCTCTGACGCTGACCGATCTTGTCTCTTAATTCATCAGGCGAAACCATTTCTTTAAATGAGTATTAGGACCTCATTCATATTTAACTATATGTTCAGGTAAGTCAAGCGGAATTGAAATTTTCTTACCTGGATAATATATAGCTTCTTTCCTCACAGCGTACTTCGCCTGTGGTATCCTTAATGTACAGATGAATTCCGCTGGTGAAGGCAGGTCAGCATCCCGCAGCGTCACAGAAGCGACTGCTGAGTACCTCCCATTCAGTAACTTGAGGTTGTGGCAGACGTCTTCGAGTCGCCTAGGGGAACAAGAAAGAATACAATGTTTAAAATAAATGGTAAATTGAATTTAGCTTATACAGTTAAGAGAGATTATGACTTTGCGTCGCGCAAGAAACCGCTTGAAATTGGCGAAAAAGGTAGTGACGATGAATGAGTGTAACACACAAATTGATTTCCGAAAATATTTTTTCGAATAAGGAGAAAGGATTTTCATACAGTACGTTATAAACTACAATATTGGCAAGCTTATGTTAATTCCATTAATTTTGGTTTACTCGACAACTTTGACAGATAATGTGGATATTATCAGATCTATGCGCTGTAGGCATTTTTGTCTGCAGCAATAAGCTGAGTTGAGGCCCTTTTCACAACAACAGCAGACCATCAAACATGATTTCAATATGTTTACCTTTGACTACATAATTATTTTATTATAATTATAACTGTTTCGGTCATTGCTTTGTGTGAAATAAACATATTACTTACTTATTTACTTTATCTATAATTATTATCTGTGCTTCTATTCAATTACCTAATATTTATTCTACTTTAAATTCCTTATAGAACCGTAATCCTTCATCATTGTTATTATGTTGGATTGATTAATGCTCTCTTTACGAAGCTCACTTATTTCCATAAATATTTCCCTTAATTCTCAATAGATTACATCATACGAGTATTTCTTATAGGCACTGACTAGAATGATTCATAGTATAGAGTGGTTATTTATAATCATTTAAGTGCCCGAACCGATTACATTTTGTTCCACGGCGCAGTTCGGAAACTTTCTGACAAAATCATAAGAAATGGGCTGAATAAAAAAGGAGTCCTTGCTAGTTGTGATAACTTTTCAACGAAAGGTAACAAGTTTCCAACTTCCAGTGTTTTCGAAAGTTAACGTTAACGCCACGATTCATTTGTCAATATCTGTTATTTCATTTTATACTTCACTTGGTTCCTTAGTAATTTCTCATCCGAGATGAACAGGACCGCAAATTGTATCGATTGTATTGTTAGCGAGGCAATCCAGGGAAAATCTAATACCGGTACTCTCAGAGCCTCTCACAGTTTTATCAGTAGATATTTAGGAGGCGTAGAAAATAAAGTTTCTATCAGTTCTGCCTCGGTTGTGTCGAAATCGTCGAAAAAGTCTAGAATATTTCTATGTATATTTGGCAAAAGGAGGGAAAGTCAGCAAATGCTGACATACTCGGGTACCAAATATGCTGCGCTGTTTTTCATTTCACCCCTTATCCCAAGATGTTAGTGGGAGCGATAGTGCAGTGGGTAAAAAAATTAGAACTAAAAATGAAAAAGATGAAATACTTATGTTGAGAATTTAGGTAAGAATTTGCCAAAAATAAATTGCACTAATGACCTGTGATACATATTGTGTGTGTGTGTGTGTGTGTGTGTGTGTGTGTGTGTGTGTGTGTGTGTGTGTGTGTGTGTGTGTGTGTGTGTGTGTGTATGTATGTGTGTGTGTGTGTGTGTGTGTTTTGTGTGTGTGTGTGTTTGTGTGTAGTACATTCTGTTAGAATAGGTAACTATCCCATTTTTGTTGGAGTTATACTCTGTGGTCTCGAAATTTGTTTACGCGCGTGTACCTACCTAATTTACTATCAGCTGTCCTTGTAAGATCTATTACGTCTAATACGAAGCAATTGTAATTACTTCAAGTAATACCTACTTTTAATTCGTTTACAATGAGGTATATATATTATGTATCATTGTAACAGAATCATGTGACCTGTAGTAAAACGTAATTACTTATTTTTATTACTAAGTGCCGTGTTTCATCTTCGTCCGTTTAAGTCTAGAAAATCCATATCGAGCATCTTCTATATTCATTATTGTCAGACTTTTTACACGTGCAGTCTGTGGGTTAATTATACCAAAAAGGCTTTCAATGCCCTGCGGATCCAATATAATAACGCCTTCAGGATGCTGATGGGGCTGCCGAAATACTGTAGTGCATCGGGGATGTTTGCAGAAGCCCGCGCGGTGTATTAGCACCTAGTACATAGCAGTCCCAGCAGCATCCTGTTGACGTTTGCCGAGTCCCCTGACTCCCCGATCCTGAGGCACTGGATATACCTGCATGTCAATGCGAAGTAGTCGTCCAGTGCTTTGGGGTCGGTAACAGCGGTTTGGTATTGTTTCTTTAAAATATTTTTTTACTAACATAGCTTTAAGTAATATAATATACTAACTTTACTGTACGGAACGTGTCTGATTTAAATATAATATATAATAATAATAATTAACTTTATTCTTCAACTTAAATTCTATCTCAAATGATATTTATAGTCAATTCCATTAACAAGTAGCTATAGCGATACAAACACACTAAGGCTGCGCGTAGGTAAGCCCCTACAAAAGCTAAAAATAACCAAGTAAGCTAGGATCTGAGTCTTGTTACAGTACGTAAGCTTTTTAATTTATTTACATTGTACTCTGAGATCAGCGGGGCTATTTCCTTTTCCTCCGTGCTACTTTCTTGGGAATTATGTTATTTTACGTTCTAGCAACTTTATCTCGCTGTTTGAACAGGTTGCATCTTCTGTATGACTTTGTTTGTCGATTTTCCAAGTCAATTTAATAAATAGGTCATGCATGTAAAATAAACGTCTGTTTTATTCTTAGAATATAATCACTTCACTTAATCACTTAACAATAGTGTAGTTACAATGTATAAGTAAATATCGGTCTCTACTACCTGCACTGGCCTCATCGGTCGTCTTGCAGCGTAGTAGATAGCAAGTCTAATTAATGACCTGGGGGATACACTTATATAAAAATTAGATAAAAATTATTATTATTTTTAAAAAAAACCTGTTGTGAGAGGGTGTTTGAGGGTAAGTATATGTGTGTGTGTGTGTGTTTGTGAGTGAGTGTATGCGTGTGTGTGTGTATGCACCTGTTATTGTTAGTATGTCTGGCTCTTTTTAGTCTCCATTAAATTTTCTGTGTCATTATAATGACCAACACTTTTTTTTATTGACTACTAAACCCGCATTTGACCTCGATCTCACCTGATGGTAAGCGACGATGAGGTCGACGATGGAGCATGCGGGTCCAGTAAATGTCTATTCACTCTGGCCTTAAAGATACCAAGGTTGTAGGTACATCAAGGTGTACCATTTGGTACTTTATTTATTTATTTCACCTTACGGTTGTAACTTAACAGATATTTCCATAACGTTACAATGTCATTACATACATTAATCATTTTAAATTACGTTACTATATCATGTCATATCTTGTTATAATAATTAGTTCAAAAATTAAATTATAATGTTATCCATCACCATGTTGAAGATATTCTCCAGACTGGTTTTGGATGCATCTTCATTTACGTTCATCCATTATCATCACTCTTTTAAATTATTTAAATAATCAGAACTAAGAAATAAACTAACCTGCTGTTATTTAATTAAACAAAGTTTGGTGCAACCACATAGGTAGGTACTCTTAGTAAA
Organism: Hofmannophila pseudospretella; assembly: GCA_947369225.1. Lineage (NCBI taxonomy): Eukaryota > Metazoa > Arthropoda > Insecta > Lepidoptera > Oecophoridae > Hofmannophila > Hofmannophila pseudospretella. The sequence goes on from OX376316.1 coordinate 13,410,589, forward strand.
CCAAACTTCCTTCAGTATTAACAACAGTGAGCGAACATTTGCATTGAATGAATAATGAAGCAGTGGTTTAAAGGAAATTTTAAAACTAACGCTACTTTAGTATTCACAGAGAGAGAGTTTAGTTTATCATCTAATCAATATGAAAATACACATGAAGTAGATACAAAGTACAAAGCCTACAGTACTAATACCTGATGTACCTACACATCGACTAGGAGTTTAGAAACAAATTATCTTTTCCTTTGTTTCAATAGTGAAGGTAATATAATATATAATAATAATATAATACAGGGTGGGCCAGAAAGACGTACGATTTTAAAAACACTATTATTATTATTATTGGATTAGCAGGCAGGCAGCTAATGCTGGTTTAAACAAAAGAAACAGGCTTCTTCACATTTCGTAAGTGGCTGTCTAATCTGTTTTCAAACTGGTTTATAGTTTCAGCATTCACAACTTGGTCAGGTAGGCCGTTCCACGGGATGACTACCCGGTTGAATAGGAGATGATGTTTTGGGAGTGTTTTGGCCGTGTATTGCGTTGAACGGTATGAGAGCGGTGCGCGGGAGGTGGGGATGAGTAGCTCGATTCTCGGAAATTTAGTCGACATGGCATGCAGGTTTCCTTACGACGTTTTCCTTCACCTTTAGAGCAGTCGGTAAACGACGTAAGACTTCGAAAAAATCCGAAAAACTCATTGGTACATGGCATTCAGCATTTCATGGTTTCGAACCCGGACCTCCCGCATGGGAGCCCGGCGTCCTAGCCACTAGGCCACCGACGCTCATCATCAGTGGTGAAATGTTACCCCAAAGTAAGCAACGTTTGGCCCGGTCGGTTCTAGGATGGGTGTGTGCTCATCTGAGCTCCTCCGCGCCTCGGAGAGCACGTTAAGCAGTCGGTCTCGGGTGTTGTCGTCCGACAGCAGTCGTAAAGCCATGTCAGAGGCCTACTGGCGGTCTTAACAACTCTGACAAATAGTTACTAACTATATAATAAAACAAAAAGTACCATAGTATAAAACTCCTGCCACTCTACATAATGTTGTCAGGTATATTATAGGTAAGTAATGAAAAAGTGAGCTTTCTTAGAAGCAATTCACTTTTCCTTATGAGAAAGCCATTGTTACCAAAACAAACTAATTTTAATATTTTTCAACATTTAAGTAGACGTGCGGAACCACCTATTTTTTGCCGCAAAGTCTAAGATCGTGCGGATTTTTTTAGCAAAGCATATTTCTAGGAGAACAAGGGACTTGGCAAGCACGGTGTTTGCAGGTGCCTCCGTTGCATTCAACCAGATTTAATCTTAGACGTCGAGGCGTTGCCAAGTGCTGCCTTCCGCTTCAGGATTCATTGTCGATTGTGTTAGTTTCAAAAACATTCTTAACATTATGGAATTTTTAATTTTAGGCATCTCTCATCTGAGGCTGTTCTTTGAACCCTCGACAAAAAGGAAGGCGTTATAAGCGTATGATCTCAAGGAAGATGATATTCATTTATGCACCCGTACTGCGAAATTAGACGCCAATAGTAAGCGCCCAAGATCTATTATTGTGAAGCTCAAAAACCCTATGATACGCGATGGTCTCCTGGCTTCTGTTATTAAGTTCAACAAAAATCACCGGGATGATAAACTTAATTCAGGACATCTGGGCATTGGTGGTGACAAGAAACCGATCTTTGTTGTGGAACACTTGTCTCCCAGCAACCGTGAGCTTCATAGAGCTGCCAGAATTAAAGCTAAGGAAAAGGATTACAAGTTTGTATGGGTTAGGAATGGGCGTGTATTTCTAAGAAAGACTGAATCCAGTGATGCTATTGTTATTAAGGACATTGATACGTTGAATAAGCTCAAATAGTTTATAACTTCATGTACCGATCTCGATTCTTATCCTATATTTTTGTAAAATTCACATCTCTAAATTGTTATTACCAAAATGTTCGAGGCCTAAATACGAAGACAAATGAGTTTTTCCGAAATGTTGCGTTGTGCAATTATGATGTTATAATTATTACCGAAACGTGGCTTCAGGATAATGTCACTGATTCAGAACTTTTCGATGATCGATACCAAGTGTATAGACGCGCACGTGATCTAAACCGAGCACGTCCTAATGTTAAGGATTCACGACCTGTTAGAACGGGCGGTGGTGTGATGATTGCCGTTAAAAATACATTAAATTCATATAGGGTTATCTCCCATGAGAGTGATTTTGAAGATATATGGGTAGTTATTGAGATGAAGTGCGGTAACCATATCTCTAAACTTTGTATATGTTTGTTTTACACTCCATCTCCCCTAAAACTAACTGATCTAGTGCAAATACTTGATAACACTAGTATTCATCTTCCTAATTATGACGAAGTCTTGGTCGTGGGAGACTTCAATTTGAAGAATATAACTTGGTTGAAAGACGGAAATAATAAATATCTGTTGCCTGCACGCGGTTCCTGTCCTCCTGATCAGTACAATCTCATATCAGAGTTTATGTCGTTGAATAATCTGAAACAATTCAATCTTGTCACTAACCATAACTCAAGGACACTGGATCTAGTGTTCTCGACTTTAGAAAATGTTCAGCTCGAGAAGAGCAGATATCCTTTGAGTATTGTAGATGATCATCATCCTCCCCTAGAATTCGTTATGGACTTTTTTGCAAATAGAACTCTGGAATCTATTGTTCAACCTAGATTAAATTTTTTCAAAGCTGACTATGAAGCTATCAATGTAGATCTGGAAAAGGTTAATTGGCAAAATTTGTTGCACAGCTGTGCTGACGTGAATGAGATGGTGGAGTTGTTTTATGATACGCTTAATTCTATTATCCAAGCTCATGTACCACTTATAAAGCCAAAGGGAAATAAATACCCGCATTGGTTCACTCGTGAACTTATTAAACTCCTAAAAGAAAAAAACAAAGTGCGTTTACGTTTTAAGAAATATAGAAACCCTATGGACGAAATCATTTTTGATCTGCTGAGGTCTAGATGTGAGCGTTTGATGAAAACTTGCTATAACGATTACTGCATTAGGTTGGAAAATAGCATTGCGCAAAATCCAAAATATTTTTGGACGTACGTAAAACAAAAGCGCAAAAATAAATCTAATATTCCTGCTTCTATGCATTTCGATCAGGAGACAGCTACTAGCGCCTCAAAAGTATGTGATCTGTTCGCGAGGAATTTTGCATCAGTTTATAGCAGCAGTGGTGCTTCTAATACTATTTGCCGTGATTCTTATGAAGTAGATTCCTCGGTATATCCTAATTCTTTAATGTCGATCAATGTTACTGAGACTCAAGTTTCAAAAAAGCTCGAAAATTTGGATCTGTTTAAGGGCCCGGGGCCTGATAGTGTGCCTCCAGTGTTCATACGTACTTGTGCTAAGCATTTGTCCTTACCATTGGCAGTTATTTATAATAAGTCGCTTCAGTCTGGACTTTTCCCCAAAGCTTGGAAGGAGTCTAAAGTAGTGCCAGTATTTAAAGACGGTTCCAAGAACGATGTCAAGAACTATCGTCCCATTTCTATTTTGTCTATTTTTGCAAAAGTTTTTGAAACTCTCGTTTATCCCTATCTTAATAATCACGTGAAGCCTTATTTGACTTATAGACAACACGGGTTTTTAGAGGGCAGGTCAACCAGTTCAAATTTAGCCTTGTATGTCGAACGTTTGATAGAGTATATGGATGATCGTATTCAAGTTGACGCAATCTATACAGACTTTAGTAAAGCCTTCGACAAAGTAAATCATGACAGATTGCTTAAAAAACTATCTGCTTTAGGAGTGGGAGGATCTCTTTTGAATTGGTTTCATACATATTTATCTGACCGAAAATTAGCTGTGGTGGTCAATGGAGCCTGTTCGGAACCCTTTATAGCTCTATCAGGAGTACCACAAGGATCGCATCTGGGTCCTCTCCTGTTTATAATTTTCATTAATGATGTCGTCAATTGCTTCCACAACTCTGAGGCATATTTGTTCGCCGACGACCTTAAGATTTTTAGGCCAATCAAAAATAGTAGCGATTTAAACTTGCTACAAAGTGACATTGATAGACTGACTGCCTGGTGTATCGATAATAAGATGCTGCTTAATGCTACTAAATGTAAACACTTAACCTTTACGCGTAATAAAGCACCTCTATATACTTCTTATTGTATTGAAAACCGCAAGCTTCAAAAAGTGAGCTGTATGCGTGACCTGGGTGTTTTGATCGATAGTGAGCTAAATTTTAGGGAACATATGGATAATGTTCTAAATAGGGCGGCTAGAATGTTGGGGTTTCTAATAAGAAATACAAAAGATTTTCGTAATCCATACACAAAGGTCCATCTTTTTAACTCGCTGGTTAGAAGTGGCCTTGAGTACTGCTCACAAGTGTGGTCTCCCTTCTATGAAGTGCATAGGAATCGTATTGAAAGGATACAAAAGAAATTTCTAGTTCATCTCACCTATGCTACTAAAAAACGTCGTCTCCTCAGTTCGTATAGTAAAAGGTTGAAACATTTCCAAATTATGTCGCTCAACAATAGAAGAAAATTGCTTGATCTGATCTTTATTTACAAAATTGTTAACAATCATATTGACAGTCCCGATTTGCTTAATAGGATAAATATTTCTGCTCCTAGTAGATTGGTACGAGTTAATACTTTTAGACTGTTTAAACAACATGTTCAGAAAACAAATCTAGGACTGAATTCCCCTATTTCTAGAATGTTAAAATTATTTAATCACTTGCCCAAGTCCATCGACGTAGACATATTCTTTGACAGTTTGTCCGTTTTTAAGAAAAAGGTACGCGAATACCTGACTACGTCGATGGATTAGTGGTAAGTATTGCAATTCTAAAAAAAAAAATTTTTTTTTAATTTTTTTTTTTGTTCCTTTTTAATTTTTTATAGGCTTTTTTTTGTTTTAAAATGTAAGTATTTTAATTTTTAATTTTAATTTTAATTTTTTTAATTTGTAGAGATTTTTGTAACGCACTGTTTGAAACAAATTGTTTTTATTGCATTGTCTTGCTTGTCATTTAAGTTTGCTGTGGTTACCTGTAATGGAATGTGCACTATGACATGTATTAGTGTAAGATATATATAATTGCTGAGTGTATAATTTGTTGGTAATCCAAATAAATAAAATAAATAAATAAAATAAAGTTTTACGCGTATTTCTGTTTGTCGTGGCATCATATCTCAACAATATATGATGATCCGATTTGGATGCGGTTTTATTATGTCGTGAGTTTTCTTACCTGTGTTAAATGGGATCAGGGGTTTCCAAGATCTTGGAGTATCTTTGATGTCAGAGCGTCGGTAGCACAGTGGCTAAGACACTGGACTCCCATGCGGGTCTTGATTCGAAACGGTGCAGTGCCATGTACCAATGAGTTTTTCGTATTTTTCGAAGGCTTACGTACATTTACCGACTGCTCTAACGGTGAAGGAAAACATCGTGAGGAAACCTGCACACTGAGATGACCAGTGTGTAAAATTGGGGTTGGCACAAAAGATCCTCAAGGGTCGAAGTGCCGCTGGGTTATTCCCGGCCCCCTAACATAAGATATATTTGATGTCAGATAAGCTTTCTTGAACGGTAACAGATAGGTGGTTCGAGTTCAACTGAAATGTTTACACACTTCCACATCTGGAAACTTGAGGACCAGGAAAAATGTAAGGGAATCTCCACAAAGGTAAGTCTTTAATTTAGAGTTCTGTGTCATGTTTAAAGCTCGTGATTTATGTTTAGGTTTATTATCTACACTTTTAGGCCTCTTTCCCGTATATGTACTTATATGTTTACTGTATGAAACCGAAACGTTATACACAATCTTAATAGAAGCGTTTTAAATCAAAACTCCGTATCAAATTTCATAGTTAATGCATAACATGAGTACTCCCCGCAATGCGGTTACAATGCACCGACAACTTCATGCATCAGAATTGTATCCAATTTATCCTGATCCCTGATTCAACACATAAACCTCTCTAATTCCTAACGAATGAATAGTAATGGGGAGATTGGATAGGTCAGCTTACGTTTGACGTTCCGCTTCCTTGTCAAGCGATTGGGTGGAAATTAGGAGGAAATCGCAGGAAAGAGAAACTTCGAATGTTTGGGCGAAACGGATTTTGTTAGATATCGGTTAAATTTTACAGGAACTTATTGAATATGTGGTTTTGATGGTGCTGGGAAATTATTCATGCGGTTGAAAATCAATAGCAGGTTTGAGTTTAGGTCAATATGTGTGGAAGGATTAATTGATACGATTGTGTTCTGCTGGGAAGATAGAATATGAAATCGGTTATTATTAAATAAACAAATGCAGTTATGACTGTAAAATAATGTAAATCTTCCATATTATAGTGACAAGACACGCCTAGAGCAAACAGCCAAGAAACCTCAACCCAAATGTGAGAAGAAGAAAATTATTATGACTATAAGATTTACGTACGCTACTAACTGCTCTAACGGCGAAGGAAAATATCAAGAGGAAACCATGATCGATACGTCGTCATACACCTGCACGCTAAGATAACCAGTATGTGAAATGAGGAACGCAATTGTAAACCACCCCAATAAACCTGCCAACGTTCTATTTGGTATTTCCCTCATCAATATAACAAGGATGCGAGCCAGCGTTACCAGCACATGAGGCGGTCAACCTGTAAGTTCTGAAAGTTAGCAGCGCATGGAAAAACTTCGAATAATAATACAGTGAGGTGAGATGTCAATGGGTGGCGGTGACCACTTACCATCAGGTGGTCCGTTTGCTCATCTCATCATCATCATTATCATCAGCCCATGTCGTTCCACTGCAGGGTATAAGCCTCCTCTCTTTTGTGCCACCCTATACGATCCTGTGCTAGTCGCATCCAGGTCTTCGATGCGACTTTGGTGATGTCATCCGCCCATCTGGCTGCTGGACGACCTACTCCTCTTTTCCCTAACCATGGCCACCAGTCAGTGAGGGCTCTGGTCCACCGGCCATCACCACGTCTAACCAAGTGTCCCGCCCATCGCCATTTTAGCGTCGCAACCCGCTTTCCCACGTCTAGGACTTTAACTCATCTGCTTTGCTCATCTGCTCTCATAGAATAAAAAAACGGAAGATGCTCACCTCTCAGGCGTGGCCAGCGTGAGGTTGGGAGCTGGAAAGGCTCCCTCCGCCGCACAGATGACGTTGACTGTGTCGTCATCAGTTTTATTCTGGATCAGGCGGAAGTTCGTCTCCGGAACTGTAAAGATACACTTGTTAAGTTTCTTTAATATTTTCTTTCGGGTTCCGTACCTAAATCGCAGTAAGATTTAAAGAGAGTTGTCGAGAAAGTTTGAACATGTTAAAAGGAATGAATGATACAAGGATAATGAAAGCATGAATGAAGAGTCGGGAGAGGGAGAGCTATAGACCTACATCGATCAGATTGCGGACGTTCTGAAGAAAGACCAGGTGCACCAAGCAACCGAAGATCGTGTATGAAGTGATTGATAAGTGTTAAAGAAGAAGTATGTTAGGCTCGTTGCAGGTGGAACTCTTTAATCTCTGCCTTCTCCCGCGGAAAGTAGCTGTAAGTCTATGTACGTAAAGCACAATTAATGAGGACGTATGATGCACGGAGGCCAAGGTTTTTGTCCGCGGTTTGGGCCGACGACTAGAGCGCTCAGGTCCCCGCGCCGAGTCGTACCTGGTGCAGCACATCTCGCCGGCTATTCAGCGTGGACACACTGCCAATGTGATGGGCCACCTTCCCGCCGGGTATGACTCGGGGCGGTTTATTAGAGTTCCTTACTCTTTTTTTGACATTTATGTAACATTTTGACATGAAATAAATAAATAATTCTTTATTAATAAGGGAGTATCAGAGCTTTTAAATACCTTCTACAAGTCTATCCAGAGCTATACAAAGAAACTAGGCGAAGTATACATACATAATAGACTAATTAACAGTGGAGCTGTGATTACGCCTAGTGCTGATCAATTAGCTGATAATTAGCTAGCCCACCAGCACAGTATTAGCTACTATACTGAACAGTACACCGTTATCCAGGCCTGACTATAATAATAGCGGCAAACCCCAGCTAAACTATGCAGTAAAGCTATTTCAGAGTCAAACAAAAGTAAGTAGGTTGATCAATGGAGGGTTAATTTTGGTGTATAACTTTTCAGAAAATACCGGTTTTAGACTCTAAGGTTGACTTGCGCCGTTATTTAACCAACCATCTAAGTCTTCCATAAAAAATACCAGTGGTTTGTGTTAATCCGATAATTCTGTCCAATAAGGAATAAGTAGTTAAAGTCTGTATCTTATTCCGTTTAGGTGCTAAGTCCGAGTGAGAGATGGATGGACGGACAGAGTAGCGACAGCAATAGGGTTCCGTTTTCCCCTTCGGATCCCTAAAAACAGGTACGTGTGTAAATATCGTTTCTAAAATAATTGTAAGAGCTCATAAAAAAATAAAATTTGTAATTCTGTTTCCATTTCGCGTTATTATATTGAAATGAATATTTGAACTGCTACATCTGAGCATATTTTCGTAAATGTAGGTAAAAATTTATGAATACTTTTACGTACACAAATCGTTTCCTTTCTAGCTCGACTTAAAAACCTCAGTAATAATGGATATTAAGTATTTTGCGTGAATAAAAGTAAATAAACTATACTCGTAAAAATATTGATTTCTTTTTGAAATCGATCGTTGATGTTTGTAATTCTAGAAACATGAGTGCTTTTACTAGGCTTTGAAGAAGTTCCCCTGACACCCCTGTACCCGTATCACGGGGCAGTTGCGATTCCGATAATTTAGCACCGGTTAGAATCGCAAAGAAACGGACACAGCTCCTGTCTGATATAGCTCTATCTCTCTTCAATGTATGAATTTCAATATTGCCACCTCACTCAATAAGATGACGTATCCGCAGAAATGCCACTCTAGCAAAGCAATCGCGGACTGTCGACTACCAGTCGCTAAAATGGCAAAGTGCATTTTAAATTCTTTCTATTTAAACACATTTTTGTCCGAATGCAATTTGTATTTAACATGCATATATTTAAAATTCAACGAAATATTTATACGAGTACACTGTCGTGTAAAACCAATACACTGTATGTTAAGATACAGTGTTTTGATTTAACAGCGCTAATTTGATTTCTAATTATCTGTTTAGTACCTTGGTATTGTAACTTTCGAGCTCTGTGATTCTGATATAGAGATATACATACATTACAAGGGTCTAAAATGTATATTTACGCGATTATTTCAAAATCGATGTTTCCAAGTAACAGTGTATTGGATTTTCACGGCAGTACAGTAATGTGTCTGAATTGTTTCATCCAAAGTTAAAGATGACTAAAACACAATGCGACCGGTAAATAGAGATGCATAGCATAGCATAACTCTCACGTCCATAATCCCCGAGGGGGTAGACAGAGGACCACCTTCATCATAGGTAATTCCCACTTTTCACCATAAGACTGGGTCAAATAGTATCCACAAAGACAAGAGCGTAGGTGGCACAGTGGCTAGAACACCGGACTCCCATGCGGGTGGCCCAGGTTCGAAACCGTGCAGTGCCATGTACCAATGAGTTTTTCGTATTTTTTGAAAGACTTACGTACTTTTACCGAATGCTCTGACGTGAAGGAAAATATCGTGAGGAAACCTGCACACTGAGATGACCAGTGTGTAAAATGGGGTAGACACAAAAGATCCTCGAAGGTCAAAGTGCCGCTGGGGTTATTCCCGGCCCTCTATCATAAGATAAGATAAGATCCACAAAGACCCTTAGTCGCCTCGTACGACACCCACGGGAAGAGTTGGGGTGGTGATATTGTTTATGGCCGGCACGACACGGCACGGTAAATAGAGATGTAGTCGCTTAAAATTTCGATCGCAACAGGATCGTGACCGAGGTGCTGATACCACTCATAGAGAGTGGTGGCTGGTGGACTGTTTTATTTCCTCGAAGCCTTCCAACTCCCATCGGCATAAAAAGATGCGATGCGGATAGCAGATGCCGACATGAATAAAACTGCTTATCCGTACAAAAACAACGCGGTTTGGTGCAATTTCATAGCGGTAGCGGAGAGCGATATTACGTTACTGTAAAATTGGACATCCTGAGTAAAGTTAGGCGATACTTCACGCCGGGACCGCTTTTAAAACTTTACCAGGCTCAAGTCCGGTCGTGCATGAAGTACTGCTGCCACCTGTGGGACGGCTCAGCAAAGTACTAACTGGCTGCCCATGACTCAGTGGAGAAACGCGCTAAGCGTTTTATAGGTGACGAATCGCTGGTGGAAGCTAGACTGCAAAGTCTGGAACATCGGCGCAAGGTTGCCTGTCTATCGGTATTTTATAGGATACATTTCGGAGAGTGCGCATCGGAATTGCACAACCTAATTCCAGCATCTCCGTACCGCCTTCGGACTACCAGGCGCGGGTAGGGGTTCGAACTAACCGAGGAAATGATTTTTCAATAAAATTCTTGTTTGATCATTATTTTTTCCTATTTAAGTTGCGTTAATTTGTTGCTAACGGCGGTTTTGGCAATTGAAAAAAAAATAAAAGGTTTGTCATAGATTAACTAATAATTAATTAATTTCCTCTGTCGGAAGGTTGCCTGGAAGACATCGCTCTTAACGATAATTCCGCCTAAATTGTACTTCACTATTTCCTTTTCTATCTTTTGGTTGTTGTTTTCTATTTGTGCAATAAAGTGTATTTTACTTACTTTACTTAATAAGTTATCATTTCACTATATTCCGACCAAGCTTATAGTCCACTGGTACTTTCATAATCTTCGTTATGGAGATTGACTGATACTCCAATACCGCGTAACTAGCACTTTTAAATACGGTGTGTTTTCCTTAGACCGGTCAAAGGAAGTGCTAGTAGCTCAGCAACTATATGTGTGTCAGTCAACTTGAGCTTCTAACTTGTACCAAACACCAAATGCGACAGACGCGGGCGACGGTGGCTAAACGTGTCATATGTGGAAGTAAACGTTTTATGAGAAGCTAGTCTTGCAAAATACGAAATTTTGAAGTAAGTATTCATTCTTCATATAACTTTAGAGCTACCGGTACGGTTTTGTTACTCTTGAAAGAGTCTTAGATAAAGTTTCGTGTGGAGAAAGTCTTGGATATAGCTGAAAGGATAAGACTGAAGAATTTGTTAGCTACGAGGACCTACGTTTTGAATATTTTGTTTTCCATTGAGGGGTCCACACAGGATAGAAGTCGTGGAGAGATAGAAACACTTTATTGTACACAAAATCAGGAAAAGTAAAAATTACAGGAATTATAACACGATATGTACAAAGGCGGCCTTATCGCTTAAAGCGATCTCTTCCAGGCAACCTCTGAAGTTAATTGGACATTAAAGAGATTAGCGACAGTGTAGTGTGAGGATATGAAAAAGGTTACTATTACTTAATATACAGTAAATTTAGTAAAATAAAAGTAATATGATATACATAAATAAATATGTAGGTATACTAAAATAGTCAAATGAATAGATATACATAAGATAAATAAATAAACATATATAATAGATAGTAAACAATAAATAGGTAAATATACATAATAATGAAAATAAAATGCACAACTACAACGACAAATAATGATGGGTGAGACCCGCTTTAAACGAAGCCAGGGATTCCGAATGACGAATTCGACGAGGAAGTGAGTTCCATAGGTGTGCTGCCTTGACAGCAAAGGAGTCAGTGTAGTATCTGGTACGACACAGTGGAGCCTTTAGGATATTATGGAGCAGTTGAAGAAGTGGAGCGGTAGTGTGTCGTACCAGGAGAGTAATGAGATGGATGTATGGTAGCTGGTGCAGCAACAAGGGTGTTAACACTTGACAATGATAACACAATATAATAATTTATCCTTAAAATTGTAACTGGAGTAGTACCTAGAAACCAATGATGAATAAGGACTGAAAGGAATTTAATGATGGCATCCAATGATGAGTCAAATGTAATCATGGAATTAATTACACAGAAAGAACTAATTATGTACGAGGACTTATTACTTCCACGCTGCGACCAAGTGTTGGTAGCTTCCATGGACGAAATATTAATGACATAATTATGAAGTCTGTCTTCAATGCCTTCTTAAAAATGGATGAACCATATGAAATTAAGTCTACATTAAATATTAATATAAGATACCAAAACTTACCAAAAACAATCATTTGTTTCGTCTTCGAATCTTCCTCCATGAACGTTGATACTACACATGTATAATCACCAGAAATGTCTGTATTAGGCTTCACTATCCTCAATGCTCTATGCATTTTAAGAGGATCAGGTGAAGCTCTATACGTTAAGTCCACTCTACCTCTCAAAATCCCCATATCCTGAGGCTTCTGAGTGGCTATCCATTGGTACACTGGCCTAGCTTTATTCCTGAAGAACCACTTTACAACTAATCCTGAGGTGTTATTACCATAATTGTAATCACAGTCTAATATAACAGCGTCCTGCACTCCATACTGGATTATTTCTGGCACTACCACTTTCACTATTTTCACAGCATCTAAACCTGTAACAAAATGACATTTTTTATTAGTAACTCGCTATAAATCAAAAAAATATATAATTATCATAATTGTAAATGTTAGCCAGCCACACATCAATCATCATCATAGGCGCAAACATTGCTTAAGTCTTAGAAATGTAGATCAATATACAGAATATAATACAGAAGTCCAGAGAAATATGAATTTCTCCTTAACCTACCTAATAGAATAAAAAGCAAATTTATTTTACAATGAAACGGGTAACCTTCAGCGAAGCTAAAAGTCATTTCACAGTTACAAAGTAGAATTAAGTAGCGATTTATAAAAGAGAGAAGCACTTCTCAAAAACATCGAAACAAAATTGAACGTTTGCGAGCAGTCACGTCCCAGTTTGACAGCATCACATTAGCGATGGCATCGATAATAATAAATCCCAAAATCCCAATATCGAAGCAAACACGGCTACGGAATTAACGGAATGTTTCCCCGATAAAGCAAATAATTAATATTCATGGGACGACACAGAAACAATTTACTATAGACACATTACTTGAAGTTTATGCTCAAAGAAAACTCCCTTCAGCTAATCCATATCCATCAGTCTTGTAGTCCGGAAACCATTAATATTTATGCAATTCTCAAGTCAACGATGTTGAAAGCTTATTTAAATTCATCCTTGGTACTGCTTAAAAGCGAGGGGTAGACACGACCTAAAAATTTGATTCGGTCGCACTTAAAATTTCATAAGTGGGAGCTCTAAGTGACATCGTAAATAGAATAGAGTGTTGGATAACAAATTCATAAAGACATTTTGTTGGGAGCACTTTGTTCATGAAATGACAATAAGTTTGACACAGCGGACAGCGTTTCTCATAAACAGCACCTACTATAGGTGTACCTAGCGAGTTTCCTGGAATATATTGCACATTTAGTTCAAAGCAAGCTTGCAAAGATGCTCGACGGATTCGGAATTCTCATAATTCAGTTTTGTCATCATTTTCTTCCTTATTTTTTACCTTGCAGTGCAGCAGCATGCAAATTTTATATTCTTTTCTTTTCTAAAGGATGTTTACGAAAGCGTTCGTCAAGTTTTTGTCAGAAGTCCCACTCAACAACAGCTTTCCTCAAAATTCAAAAAAACATGAAAGCTTTTTTTGAGATTTTTTGTCTGTTTATGGGTGTTACTTTTACCGAAAATATCGCCTAATGTATTGATAGCTACATCGCCTGTAAGTATTTCAAAAGGTTATCTAGAAGAGATTGCTTTTACAATAAGACCGCTTTTACAATATTTGTATTGATATCAAATCTATAATATATATTTGGTAGTATCTAGGGGACGTTTGTGTAATTAAAGCTGTAACTTATTTATTTTTATTATTGCATATATGTACATAATTAGCTTTAATATTATAAATATATATTAAATAAATATACCTAGTTATATAAATGTATATATTAATATATTTTATAAATTTATAATAGTCTTAATAATTAATAATCTTTTAAATAATACATATACATATGATCTTTTAAATTTAAGTTGTAATTTTTCTTTTAATTTTGGAATGTAATGTTAAATTGACACATAACAATGTAAAGTGGTTAGTGTGTGTATGTAATCTCCACGACACAGGCAACGCCTAGTGTGAAGGTTATAGTTTAATGTGAAATGTTAATTAATAATTTGTAAACGAATAAATTGTTTCTATTTTCTATTTTTCTATATACGCCTTGTTTGATGTTAAATTTTGTATAATTAAGGGGCCGTTCAAGTATTACGTAAGCACTATAGGGGGGTGGGGGGGTCTTTGTACTGCTTGTTTTGGATGACATGGGGGGCAGGGGAGTCCAGATGATGATTACGTCATCGATAGTTATTTACTTTTTTACACGAATGGCAACCCTTACATTGTCTATGCTTGAAAACGAAACGTATTTTCGGGGATTCCCGCAAATATACACGCATACGTTTAGGCACTCGCTTTCGAATCGATTCGGTGAATTACCGCGCGCTGTTCACTTGTCTAAATTTCTTCTGTCAGTGTATTGTTTTGTTCGGATACTATAGCGAGTAGACGTATTGTAAGCATAGCAAAGCAATTCAACATTTGTGTTTCAGTTGACTTCATTAGCCAAAGTTTAAGGTTTAAATAAGATGTCGTTTCAAATAGACAAATCCAAGTTATACCAAAAATTGTTTGAAAGTTTTAAAAAATCTCATACAAGTACGAAAGTGCAAAATGTACAAAAGTTAGTTAACGAAGTGTGGCGAAATTATAAATTACAAGCAAAGTCCGACAAGGAACTAGATATTATTGTATCTAAGAGAATTGAAGAAGAATTGCAAGCGGCGACTAAGAATAAATCCAATGTACTACATTTTTTTTCCAAGGTGAGTGACGAAATAATTTTAGGTATCTATGAGTACTAGAAATATTAGAAAGGAGATCATTAAAAGTGGCCCAAATGATGTCCCGAGGTACACTTTGTAGAAAAAAATCCTTATTATATGTTTAATATCACTAAATTTACTTTTTTAATATTTGTGTTGGATCGGTAAATGCCAAAGAAAATGCCAAGTTGTCGAGATCATAGTAGGTATCGTCATGAACCAATTCATAGGGCAAAAAAGCAGAAATCCAGAGAGAATAGCCAAGTTACTAGTATTATATAATATGTGATAGTTATTATAATTATTAATATTATATTTATACTTTGTATTATCAAAATACTCAAATAAACAAACAACGTATAAAATATGAAGTGCCAAATAGTCGACGGCGTTTTGTTATTATTAGATTTGATTTGTGTATTTTTGTAAAGTTTCTTTTAATATTATAATGCAATGTATTTAAGTAAAATTATGTAAATACTTTATAAAGAAACGACATAATAAACATTTTTAACTAACAGAACGCCATAAAATGTCTGATTTTGTCACATTTTTAAATTGTGATGTCGATTAATAAAACTTTGGACCACAGATTTTGATATACCAAGATACCGGGAGCAGTATGTCCACGCGTCCCTGGCGTTAGTCCAACGGACTAACGTCAAGCATTTGCAAACTCTGTTTACTTTAATTCGCGCCGGCAGCGAGTCGTGTCGTCGTCGTATTCTTACTTGTAATGTTAACATAATTTTCGAAATCCTTTGTTTTTTCTTTATAATTTGATAGGCATGTACCTTTAACTTAACTTTGGGCAAACTTGTATGGGCTTTTAATGACCTCCTTTACATGCGAATTTTGCAATTTCCCTTTGGGGAAAGTTGCCAAATGACGGGCTATGGCTTTAAATAATCTTTAAATGCAGTTTTTATTGCATACTTTGGATTTATGTAGCTTAATAAGAGAATCTTATTACTTTTAGGCAACGACTACCTGTAAACCTGCAGAACAAATTATACAGCCAGCTTCAAATATTAAAAAACAGGAAGAAGATAAAATAAAACCCGATAATGAATCACAACAGCAACGCGAAAATAATGAAAATGCAGATAAACAGAGAGCAAAACCTTCTCAGGAAGCTATGAAAAATAAGATTGCTCTGCTCGAGAAAAATCTAAACGCTTTGTATTCTGCCAGAGATACTATGCCAAGCCGTGCTGAAGTTGATAAACAGATCATTAAGTTACGTGAGGAAATAAAAGCAGCAAAACAGTCTTTAAACAGGAAGATTCAAAACGCAGTTGCCCAGAAGAAACACAGGGATGGTATGAAAAGAAAGTTAGAAGATATTTGTCATGAAAATCCAGAAATAAAAAAAAGACTATCTCTGAGGGATTCAGTGGGACGTCCTAATCTTGAAAGCAATCAACCATTACTATTGAAAACAATTTCGGATATAGCTTTGTTTGGGAGTGCAGCAGATGATAGAAGACGAACGGAATCTATTCGCAGCGTAAAAACTCTTGATGAACTCACACAAGAATTACGTAAAATAGGATTTGACATTAGTCGCAGTGGGACATATCTTCGTTTGATACCCAGAAAATCTAATTCTGCAGAGGGACGAAGACATGTATCGACAGTCCCTGTTAAGCTCATTCGGGCTCAAACTGATCACCACAAGAGCCACTTAGATAGCAAGTTTGCTGAAACATCAATCCATTATTTAGAGAACATAGCATCCATACTTGGACCAGATCAAGTATTTTTCATTTCTCAAGATGATAAAGCTCGAGTCCCTATTGGCGTAACTGCGGCAAATAAGCAAGCACCTCTTCTAATGCACATGGAATATAGAATCAAATTACCTGACCATGATTGGGTAATCGCTGAGCGTCATAAATTAATACCATCTGTTTATGCTGGTATCAAAATCACTTCCAGTATGCTAGGACAACCGCAAGCCGTTGGATATTCTGGACCAACATACATCGCTATTCGAAGTGGAAAGCATAGTTCATCTACTGCTAATACTCACGCTCAGGATTTCGAGACGCTTCTCGAACTTGAAGAGTTTCGACCATTAGCTAAAACTGACCATGGACTAGTAAAACCAGTGGTAATCATGACGGTTGATGGAGGGCCAGATGAAAATCCGCGTTATGAAAAAGTCATAGGGTTTGCTATACAACATTTTAAGCGACATGATCTCGATGCATTGTTTTTAGCTACCAATGCTCCTGGAAGAAGTGCGTACAACAGAGTAGAGCGCAGAATGGCTCCTCTCAGTCGGGAACTGGCTGGTTTAATATTACCTCATGACCATTTTGGGACTCATTTGGATGAACGTGGCGTTACAATTGATGAACATTTAGAAAGATCTAATTTCGAATTTGCAGGAAATGTATTAGCTGAAGTATGGAGTTCAATGGAAATTGATGGCTATAATGTTACTGCAAAATATATTGGGGCAGGACAACAAGATGTTCCTGTATTTCCAGACATTAAATGGTATTCAGAACATGTGCGTGAAAGCCAATACTTGCTTCAAATTGTAAAATGTAAAAATATAGAATGCTGTCGTCCAAGAAGTGGTCTATTCAGATTACTGGATAACAGGTTTCTTCCACCACCTGTAAAAGTAAAACAAACAGTTGATGACTTGGTTTTGGATGAAGGAGGGCAATTTCTTGATCTTCCAGTCAATTTAGCTCTACGCTTAAGTGCTTCACTCAAAGATTTCCGGCAAATGCCCTACGATTATTTTTGCCCGACAGTAAAATTGAGGCTATCAAGTCGAACATGCAAAACGTGTGGTCTTTATCATGCTTCCATCAAGTCACTAAATCGTCACATCGAGAAGATCCATAAAAAAGTAAACTCGCACACTGATAGGAAAGTTAGACCTGTAAGAGTCGCTGCTCGTCGAGCTAATGAACTGATGTGCATTATTCAAAATTTAGAGCACCATGATGTTGAATGGCTCGATGAGAACGACGTAGACATACCAAAATCGGATGAAAGTGAGCAGACTCACAACACTGAGCAGCAATCCAAGCAATCCAATGTCATCGAAAACTTAGAATCATGGATTCAGGTTGCATGGACTGAAGACTGTTAATTTGAATTTAATATGTGTACCAAAAATTTAAAATTAGTTTGTTATGTTCGTAAGATTTTAATATTTTTGTCCCTTACTCTATGTTGATTACTGCATCAATAAAATCTAATCTCCAAGCTAAATCAATTTTCTTATTTTTAAAATTATAATTATAACATTATAATTATAATATAAAAAAATACATTTTTAATTGAAAAATGTTTACGTAAGCATGGGGGGAGGGGGTAAAAGCTTTGCTTACTATTGCTGACAAGGGGGATGGGGGGGTAAATAATTGTAATAAATCTGCTTACGTAATATTTGAACGGCCCCTAAGCACATTATAATTTTTAATTTGAATATTTATTGTTACTATCACAAACACAGAATTTTCGTCTAGGAAATTCTTTCTCATGACATCCGAACTTATTTCCAACCACAAATCCCAGGATAGCACTTTCAGTAGAGCTCATGGTTTCAAAATTCACACTAACGAGGTGGCTTAGAGCCACAAGATAGATAACCACCAGAAGGAAACTCAGTAGTTACATTCGAGCGCGAAGGCTTGCCTCAGCATTATGCTGAGCTGGTATACCCTTTTTGACACTGTACAACACCGATATGTTTTGTGCTGCATGTATTAATCTTTGTATACTTCTGTATTGTGTAATTGCTATATTTTGGTGTTAACAGTGCTAAATAAACGTTTTCAATTTTTTCAATTTCAAGGCACTCTCTCAAACGCGACTTCGTTGTCGGTCAAGCCCAGTGGCGGCCGACAGTGGCGGCGGGCGTCGGCGTGTCATTGTGTGTGCGTCTCGCCGCCGCGTACGACTAGTGCTGAGTTTCCGTTCTGGTATCTATCTACTATGTAAGAGCTGTCACATTTGGATAGAGTTAGCAACGGGTCATTCTCTCCACGAATAGTCTGAGTTGCGGTTTGTATAGAGTCCATTGTTACAGAATGCTGAGGTCTGACGTCACTTTTGACAGAATTAAATGTCTAAAATTACCTACTAGTAATAACGAAGAAACCCGGCCAAGTGCGAGTCAGGTTTCAATCGTGAGGGATTCGTGCTCCGCGACAATATTGTGTTCCATATAATAAAGTAGATACACGACCTAATTCCAGCATCTCCATTCCGCCTTCGGACTACCAGGCGCGGGGAGGGGTTCCATCCTTATGTTGTCGATATCCCATCTGCTCGTACGAAGCGATTTGCTTCTTCGTTCATTATGCGAACGGCTAAGGAACGGAACAGCCTGCCGGCGTCTGTATTTCCCGAAACCTACAACCTTGGGATCTTCAAGGCCAGAGTGAATAGGCATTTACTGGACCCGTATGCTCCATCGTCGACCTCATCGTCGCTTACCATCAGGCGAGATCGAGGTCAAATGCGGGTTTAGTTGTACATAAAAAAAAACAGTAGCCAACACATCAGAATATAGAATTTGGAATTTGGTACTTTGTCCCTTTAACTTCTTTGTAACATTTAATACAAATGTCAATATAAATCATAACCAAAACTTAATTCGATAGGGTTCCACAGAATAGGATGATGTATCTTCCATTTTACATACTCGTACAGACCCTTGAATGAAAGAAAGGTGCCGGCTTTATAGGTAAAGTAAAGTAAAATACACTTTATTTCACAAATAGAAAACAACAAACAAGAGATAGAAAAGGAAATAGTGAAGTACAATTAAGGCGGCCTAATCGCTGAGAGCGATCTCTTCCAGGCAACCTTCGGGCAGAGGAAATGATTTCGAGAAAGAGGTAGTAGGTGTGCAAGGTTTATGTAAAACGTTATATAAGAGAAATTTATTTACGGCAATAACATAAATACCAAGGTAATTCTAGTGTTGTATTGTTTTTAACATAATTATGATTTGAAGCCTATAATTATATTAGTCGTTAACAAGGTCGCAGGTTGAAATCCTCCTAGCGAAAAAAAACACTTTTTCCAATGTGTTTATACCTGATTCCGTTTACAAAGTTAGTTTTCTTTGGCAGGCGAACGACTGCCAAAGATTTTAGTATTCCCTTGAATACGGATCCCTAAAAACTGAGACGAGACAATCCTTTGACCTTGAATGAACAGAAGTTCTAGGTCTCACAGTAATTAAACAGACGACTGGGGAATTATTTCCACGAAAAAGGAATTATTAACACTTGAAACAATTGTTGCTAATTGGCTTGGTGATGGGGTTTTTTTTTCAGGAAAGTTATAATGAAGTCCTTTGTAATATCTTTGTCTTTAATATTAAAATATAATAAAGTACAATGCGCGTTAGACAGGTCAATGATTCCCGGTATTTCTCGGTAATACCCGGTGAATCGCGGTATTTCCCAGTAATATCCGGGGATTCGCAGTATTTCTCAGTAATACCCGGTGAATCGTGGTATTCCTTGGTAATATCCGGTGATTCGCGGTTTTCCTTCGTATTTTTTTAAACCCCGACCGATCGAGGGAGGGCGTTATAAGTTTGACACGTTTATCTGTTTGTCTGTGGCATCATAACTTGACAACGGATCTTGATCAGATTTGGACTTTTTATATTTAATAGAGAATTATGTTGAGAGTCTTCTTAGCTAAGTCTGATAAAAATTGGACCAGTGGTTTCCAAGATCTTGGAGTATCTTTGATGTCAGATAGGATCTCTGGAACGGTAATAGCTAGATGGTTCGAATTTGAGCTCAAATGTTCAGGTTTATGGTGCGTTTCCAACATCTGAAAGCTTGAGGAGCTGATGATGACCAGGAAAAAGTTAGCGAACTTCAATTTCAATTCACAATATGAAACTTGAAGAATTGTAAATTTTCACCCCGCCGCGCGCCGCCGAACTTATAATAGTTAGTTGGCGTCTTCTCGAACTAAAGTTGTAGGGGATCCTGAGACATTACAAGAGAAAAATAAATTAAAGATGGGAGCCAAAAAATAAATGAAAATGATGTGGAGCTAGAAATTATAAAATAGCAATGGTGAGGCCGAAGTTCGAGCTCCGCGTAATGCGAAGCCTGGAGCGTCCCCCGCCTTCAGGTGCCGCAGGCCTAACCTGCTGAATGTTCTTAGCCATGTCAGATGAAAAATGGATCAGTGGTTCTAAAATATTGGAGAATCTTGGGATGTTGGAGTATTATGGGATCTATGGAACGGTAACAGTTAGGTCGTACGAGTTTGAGGTCAAATGTCTATGACCTTGAGGATCTGATGATGACCAGGAAAAAATAAGGGGATCTCCACAATACTCCTCCACAACACAAGACTATACAATCGGGCTGCGGCATAAACACTATCAAAACTGTGCACAGAGAAAATACCAGCTACATCCGCTTCCATAGATTATAAAACAGGTAATTTACAGTAACTTACTTATGAATTTTCTGTAAGTACTACTTATAATTTTTTTTCGATATTGGTATAGGAACGATAGCATGCGTACTGATATTGTAAAATGTATGGTAAAGCCTTCCATTGGGATACAAACGTTTCATAAATATTATGTCAGTAATTGTTAAACCTTAGTAGATACTATTCTACAACCCCTAGTAGACGGCGATAGGTTACTTATCACGTTTGTCCACCATATCTCACGCCGAAAAGTGGGTCCTTTGTCTACACCCCCCACCCCCCCACCCCCCCAAAATAAAAGCTAGAATGATTTGTTAAGTATTTTACTGATGATATCACATTTTCTTCAGCTTATTTTAGCTTATCTTGAGGGTTGGCGTGACATAAAATTTTCAAAATAAGCTTAAAAATCACTCATTTTTATGTTTAAATCACTTATAATAGCTAGATACGAATAAAAAGCACAGTATATGCTTACACGTAGCATGTTCCGAGGTTACCATGAGTGTAATAACTTTGCTACGCGGGTCAAGCTACGCCGTAGAGGTTATTCGAGCGAATTTGAAATTACTATTGATCATCTTGTTTATGATAATTTAATTATTATGATCATGTTCATTATTAATTATTATGATCGGATTTGTAGTAGCTATTATTGGATTTATATGGATATGACCAGTGAAATAAAAAAGGAAAATAAATGTTATTCTCATTAAATCTACTCAAGCAATATAAATTATTTTCTGAATGGACACAGAAATTATTATTGTGCACTGTGCAGAAGGAATCTAAAATAATTTAATAAAATGAAATGTTTAAATAAGTAATTATTCATTATTTCAGCCGAAAGACGTTCACTGCTGGATCTCCATTTTCCTTTTTTATTTCAATTTGTCAATTGGTCACTTTCATATAAATCCAATAATAGCTACTTCAAATCCGTTCTTTATTCATGATATCATCATTAAAATTATTACCATGATCATTTTCATTATTATCGTTATTTGTAATCTAAATAAATTGCAAATGTGGTAAACTGTTGAATTAATTATGGAGTTCATACCAATAGTAGAATACATACCTAATAGTGTTTCAATAGTATTCTAGAACAACACATTTCTCTTGACTATTAATTATGAACAGTTTAAATTGAACTGTCTAAACTGCAATTATAGGAGATTTATTTAACTTCCTGGTAATTAACTTCTTCGGTGAATTTCTGTGAAGTTTGATCAAAGACAGAGGTTTCATTAGTAAAGTAAAGAAATCATTAGGAGGCTGGCTTCTAGTGTTAAATGTTTGGAAATCTATTCTGCCCTGATAAGAAAGAAGACCTCTAAGGGAAAAATGTGATTTCCGAGAAAATGGCAATAAATTTTTAACGTTAGTTTTCTACTGTTTTCTGAAATTCTTCATTGAAAATTTCTGGAGTTAGTTGAAATTTTCATAAAATTCCTGAAACCTAGATTCCACAAAGTGCTTGATGTGTCTTTCATTGTACAGGAGAAAAGTAGGATCTTGAGTTAAAAAAGTGGTTGACCAAAGAAGTTTTAACCATACTTTAGTTGCAATCATGGATGTAAGAAGAATTTTAGTCCAAGGGGCGAGAGTTCCTACCTTCATGGTTACAATATAATTTAGGCAGTTACCGCTCTTTCTCCCTGTCGTAAGTAAGAACTCCCAAATCTAAATTTAACTAATGTACAGTGGATGACCGTATCATACTATACTATATGTGAAAGTGACACCCTGTTGCAATAAAAAAGAAGACAAAAGAGCCGAAAATCTCCTCTCCATCCTAAACTGTTCAAGGTATTCTTGCAAAGAAAAAAATAAAAATTGGCTATTGACACTTGATTACTTCGATACTGAAAAAATATTGTTACCAATTTCTTGATTCTTATGGACGCACACTAGCTCCTTACACCTACCAACATACACCCCCTCACACACACCCACATACACACATCACACACCCACCATCTCACACACACACCCTCTCACATGCACGCATACTTAATTAATTGCATAACCTTATATAATAATAATAACCTTAGTATGTCATCATAATTTAGATATATCGGAAGAGACTGGCCCCCACAACACAGGTATCCTAGTGTGGGAGCCAGGGAAATCTGAGAAAATGTAAAAGATACTGTCTGCATTAATAATGTCTTTTTTATTATTAAGTTTTATTTGGAATTCGCATGATTGTGTCAATTCTGTGCAGTGTAGCTAAAATATTATTAAAGATTTGTCCTGCTTGCTTTCAAAAATAACTTCTTAAACCGATCCAAACAAAACACCGGCAGGCTGTCTTATTATTTTTTAATTTAATTCCGTAACCCTTGCAGAACCCTCGATGTTATTTATATTTAATTTCGTCCGAGCACCGGCAGCTATATGGGGGTGTACGAAAAAATACCACCCGTTTTATAGAGTGGAAGTATCTGTAGAATACGGACAACCCTGACCTTATTTTATGAGAAGTCGAACTTTTTTCATAATAAGCGTTTCTATCATGAAAATGTTTTGCAACTGAATTAGAAAAGAAGGAAGCAGTGTATTTGGGAAGGGAGAAACGTGATAGACTACTCTTCTGAATTCGGACTGTGTACAGTACTGTAGAAGTATTTATTTAGGTAGATGGGGCAAATCGATCGAACACCCACGAGAGAATTGGTACTTACCTATCTGCCTAGCTTACTTATTCTATAGTTACTTATTATATAGCTAGCTTCTGTATTCCACTGAAATAATATAAAATAGTTACAAATCTGAGGGCACGGTAGGACTCTCTTTACGTTATTTTAAAAGCACCCCATGTCGTAGCGCAGCAGAATTACGTCGGGTGGAAGAGAGATCTACATTTTGCAGGTGCGCGGCAGAAACGTTCGCATGAATTGGTTTGTGGTGGAAATTAACTTTTATCAATATTTAGGAAATGTATTCAAAACTATTTAACATTTTTATTTATTATTCGTCGATTCAAGAGCGTCGGTGGCATCGTGGCTAGAACGTCGGACTTCCATGCGGGAGGTCCGAATTTGAAATCAGGCAATGCCATGTACCAATGAGTTTTTCGGTTTTTTCGAAAGACTTATGTATATTTACCGACTGCTCTGACGGTGAAGGAAAAAATCGTGAGGAATCCTGCACAATGAGATGACCAGTGTTTAAAATGGGGTAGGCACAAAAGATCCTCAAGAGTCGAAGAGCCGCTGGGGTTATTCCCGCCCCCCTAATCCCCTATCATAAGATAAGAAAAGATCAATCCAATAAATTCAAATATTAAATACTCAGATAACCAGTGTGTGATATGGGGAAGGCAATGGCAAACCACCTCATTAAATCTGCCACGAGAGTCGATCTATGTGAATAATTCCTTAGAAAGATCAACGATCACGAATATTAAAATTATTATAAATATAACCCATTAAGAAAATGTACAGTCAAATTAATTTATCTAATAAAATTATTTTAAACATAGCATACTGAATAAATATTCTTGAAACAATTCGTCATATGTGATCAATACCATAGAATGATCCATCACGACCCTCATTAATGAGGAATACGACTAACAAGAAGATAAACAGCACACAGCTGTTTATCTTGAAAAAAAAAAAAGTTGAAAAAAAAGTCCTTAATGTTAAGGATTCCTTAAGTTTCGTGTCATCTCTATCTAAAGTGGGGCGTAGAAAGGGATAACATGTATTTTAATGACGATTTAACTTTATGGACCTATAGCAGGCCTCCTTAGAGGTCCAGCCCAAAGACAATACTAAATTATTGACAATAGACCTAGGGCTGAGACGAAAATTCCAATGGCCATTTATAGTTGCGAAAGTAACAAGAGGCATACAAGGAGCAGACTTCCTTGAACATTTTAATTTAACAATAAACTTGCATGCTAGAATAAATAAATAAATATATAAATAGAAATAATATATATAAATAAATAGAAAGATATATCAGCAGATGACGACGAATTGACTGAAGATCGTCAAACTACTCCAGAATCTCACAGCGCTCGCCGCGTGGGATTCACGAAAGGGGGGTGGTATAGCAGGCCTTCTTAGAGGTCCAGCACAAAGACAATATTACAAAGAGAACAGTGACAGTGTGGATAGGAAAATTAATTATTCTTTTATTTATTAGTATCATTCAGTAACAATAAATCTATAAAATATTATCGTAATAAAACTTGAGTATTATTATATAGTGAGGCGTCTATAGACCTTTCGTGCAACTGACGGAAAATCCCAATGTAAACTCAAAATAGAAAGTAATTGCACCAACTTCTTATAATTCATTAGTAACTCGAACTTGTTTTAAATTTGCCTCCGGCTCGAACACGTGGCCAAATCATTAAACGAACTCGCGACTTCCCAGCAAACTCCCGTATTTTCGGGAGTCCCACTAAAAGGTCACAATATATTATTTCCCAACGGAAACCTCTGGGCTCGC
Organism: Hofmannophila pseudospretella; assembly: GCA_947369225.1. NCBI lineage: Eukaryota > Metazoa > Arthropoda > Insecta > Lepidoptera > Oecophoridae > Hofmannophila > Hofmannophila pseudospretella. Next base: position 13,436,435 of record OX376316.1, read on the forward strand.
CCGTAGCTATTAATAATGGGTTTCCTTTGCCGGTAGTACTTGCATCTGACAGTAACGATAGCACTTTTATATACTGTCGTTTATCGTGTCGCCCGTTTTTATTATTTAAATTATATCGTAGTCTGTTATTCACTTTTTTCTGCTTTTCAGGATTCCTTACCTAAACCTATACGTAAATATTACGTCAGTAACTAACTCTGTGCAAACGTTAAATAAGAAACCCTTATTGTAGACTTCGGTCATCATCGGCAGCCTATTAATGTCCCCACTGTTGGGGCATAGGTCTGCCCTAGCACAAGAGGGGTATGGGCCATGATCCACCGAGTGGGCCCAATGCTGATTGGTGGATTTCACATACCTTCGGAAAGTTTTAATTTCCACAGCAGGTTTCCTCACGATGTTTTCCTTCACCGTTAGAACAGTCGGTAAATGTACGTAAGTCTTCGAAAAATCCGAAAAACTCATTGATACATGGCATTGCATGGTTTCGAACCCGGACCTCCCGCATGGGATTCCGGCATCCTAGTCAGTAGACCACCGACTCAATTCGGCGTCCGGCGACGAGACTTCGGTGTTCATCCGTAATTAATGTCATTAGCGTAATAGACGTGTCATAGACGTGTCAAGACGAGTAAACGAAACTTTTTCTCTACAATTTACTACTTACTATGAAGTTAAACATTCAAAATTGATCAGCCGATTTGAGTATTTGCCAGTTCAAACTGCTTTTAACTAGTTCGAGAGGATAAAGTTGCTATATCTGAATCTAAAGCACTCTGTTTAGTAGTAATAGCGAAACTTTAGACGCGTTATTCGGAAAAAAATGCTTGAAAGGTTTATAAAGCTTCAATAAATTCACATCAAATTATTTTATCCCCACCATTGTGACCCTTGTACTAGGGTATGGGAGAACAATTTAAAAAAAATACAGGTGTATTTAGAAACCTGGAAATTGATTAGAATATTGCTCATATTAATACTTGATACACCTGTAATAGTTTGTAAGTTAACAGTAAAAATGCAAAAGGTTTTTTCATCAATATTTACAACCAGTCATTATTAGTCATTTATTTATTTGAGGGTAGTATCTATTTCATACGCCATTTGCACCCGTATATTATATATCATATGATTTTTCCATCACCTGAAGGTTGCCTTATGCATATTGTACCTCTCTTTATATTTTGTTTTTGACCTGGGTGTGCATTAAAGTATATTTGTATTTATGAATAGCACGGATCCCTACAGATATGGCGAGGTCCCACTCGCACTTGGCCGTTTTTTTAAAGTTTGTTCCTATCGGCTTCCAATTGGAATAGTTCTCAACTCCAACGTTTGACCACCGCAAATAACATTTAAGTGGCACTTACCAATCAGACAGCAGACTAACTTCGCCATTTCGATATTATTGGCACAAATAGCTTGGGATTCGATAAATCTACCCTCACTACCAGTTTCAAAGTTCAATACGGTAGTTATCCTACTGCTGTACAATTTCGAATGGTTTAGGTTTCCTGTGAAATTTAATATCTCCTCTTAAGTTGTTATGAACTATTAGTCGAGGTTTAAACTACTAAATTTCCTTTTAAACTATTGTATTCTGCAAATTTGAACGTTAAGAGCAAAACATCATTATTATCCATGTCATTATTATTTCATTATCCACATCATTAAATTACAAGTAAAACTTCAAAAGTTGCTAGTTAGTTTATTTTCCTAGTTAGTATTTCATTAACTTACTCTATTATTAGGAAACTCTCTATTATTAGGTATATTCTAAATTCCTTTTGATTAACTTGTTCCAAATTCCTTTTAGGTATAGTATTATATAATATATAGTTACTAATGTAATGTTATAAATTGTAAAAAAATATGTCATATGCTTGCACGGAAAGTACGACGTAGTCCTGACTTCTAAAATACAGGTTTCGACCTAGTTTGTAAGTCGGAGGTCCTATTATTGTGCCTTGTAATAAGTTAATAAACTTTTCATTTTCAATGTAATTTTATCCACAAATTAATATTTTGAAATTCAGGTATAAAAACCCATTGGGATCCAGTATACTTAAAGGGATCTATCCGTACTGAGCAATAAACGTTTGCATATTTTGATCACACCTTGAAAACTGTTAAAGTTTAAGTATTTTTTTAAAACACAAAACTCTATAAGCAACCCTTTAACATAGTGTTAACATTTGACATGATCTTCACTGACCGACGTTGTATTGGATCCCTGATATTTACTTAATTTTTTTTTGGTAATAAAAATATCTTCTCTGGAGTCTTGGGATAAGCTTGATCTATGTCTGCATTAGGGATATTACGGAGCTTCGACTCCGACTCCGAAAGGTCGGAACTTCCGATTGATTTTACACCTCCGACTCCGACTTCGGCTCCGATAATTTTGAATCGGAAGTTATACCGAAGATTTGTGAGAAAACATATTCAAATATCAATATTTTATTATTCTCTAAAGGAACATGTTTTATTGTCAAATGTCATTATAAAAAAAAATCCAGTTAAGCTATAAAAATTAAAAAACGGTTTAAAATTTGAACTTCTTCTGAACATCTCTCTTCTACCTCCGCCTCCGCCTCCGACTCCGGTTCCGATTCCGACTCCGATAAATCAAATTTAAGACTGCATTGTTTTTAACTAGTCTGCATGGTTTTTAACTAGTCTGCATGGTTTTTAACTAAAAAACAGTCATTTCTCAGAAAACTTTACATTTGCTCATTTCCTCTAAAAGCAACGGACGATATCTCAACATTTCTCAAATGGTACGAAAGAACACATTTTTAATTAATTAGAGACGAGATTGCAAACGTAAAACAAAGTAGCCCTTTGTTTCACAAAAATATCGTTGTTACAGCGGTACGAAAACGAGCGCAGAATGTAGGTCGGGCCATTCAGAAGTAACTTGCTAAGATATAAACGTGTAGTGCCAATTATAAGCTACGGCGTAGTAATTGATGATTATATGGCACGTTTGTAGAACTCTTTTTGCGTTGCTCTTGAATGATCCTATACAGTAGCGGGCTTCAATACATTCAATACATTGTACATGTAATATGTATACTAGCGGAAAAGTATTGTACCTACTTACTTATGGTGCTATGGAAAGTAGACGTTTTGTCATAGGTGGATTTTGGGGTGTTAAACACCTTTTAGGGAAAGGAAATTAAGAACACAAACTGATAACAAATTAAACTCAACTAAAATTAAATTAAAAATTGGCTATTGACACTTGATTACTTCGATACTGAAAAAATATTGTTACCAATTAGTTGATCCTTATGGACGCACACTAGCTTCTTACACCTACCAACATACACCCCCTTACACACACACACATACTCACATCACACACACACACACACACACACACACACACACACACACACACACACACTTATACACACACTCTCTCTCTCTCTCTCACACACACACACACACACAATATGTGTATATAAACCGAATTTATTAATAGAAATACAAATAATGTCAGCTTAACTAATAAATAATTATAAACCTTCCTCCCTTGCCGCTCCCGATGCAAAGGTGCCCATAAGTTATGGGCACTACGTTTGCGGCGTTACCGCGCTGGATCGTTATGGCTGACTTTTGCACCAAATTTAACCTAATTTAATTTAATGATTTATATTTCATATTTTTATAATTGATAATTTAATATAAGTAATTTAAATTAATTACAATCTTATATTGGTTATAATTATTTATAACCAATCAAAACAATTGTAAAATTGTACCTATTGGGACGCGTGCCTGAATAAAGAAATGGTTGTCTGGAAGAGATCGTTTTTGGACCGCCTAGATTGTATTAATCGTTTCGTACGCACTGTATCACACTATTTTTGTGCAATAAAGTGTATTCATTCATTCAAAGATTTTTTATATAGGTACTTGTCAAGAACACAGGCATAATCTAAGTATATGGACTCCAATGCAGAAGGTCTGGATTCGAAACCATGCCATCAATGTCATGTGAGTAACAATGAGTCTCTAGACTTTTCGGACTGATCTAACGGTGAAGGAAAACATCGTGAGGAAACCTGCACCCTGAGCTACCCAGATGTGAACTGAGAAAAGCAATGGCAAACTACGTCGTTAAGTCTGCCAAGAATGTCGTTCTGTGTGGTTATTTTTATAGAATGTTTACGACCCTCAACAATTAGGAAAACGACTTAGAAGAAGAAGTCTAATAACTTACACCGACAGCTAAAAACTTACGTACCGTGTAATTTCTTGTGATCTTAAAATGCTACGGGCTCTTTGGTTTGCACTGGACTTTGTTCATAACTATTTGCTGAATTAAGTTACTAAGTATTTTATTAAAATACATATATAATTAAATTACGATTTAATAAAATAAAGTCATACTAAAATAACACTAAAATACATACTTAAGCTAAAATTACAAAATACCTAACTATTTTACAAGTAAAAGACCTGGCCCAGGTCGCTCCCTGCAGGGAGTGTCCCGAGGAGGCTGGCGGCGTCGCCCCGCTGTATAGCGAGGTTTATACACTGAGCAATGTAGAGGCCAGCCTTCTGGTCCCGGGATGTCTCTACGAGGCACTAAGTAGTGCCTCCAAAGTCAATGGGAGTGATGAAAAGTAATTTCATTTTAATTTTTTCATTTTATTTCATTTGTTCGCTAACAAACATACATTTGTGTACGAAATAGTATGTACTAAACAAATTGAGAAATATTACAGTACATGTCAAAAATTCCCATGTGATCCTGTGACTAGAATTCCCCAAACCATTAGTAATCACTTCGTAATGACTTAGTAATGACTTAGTAATCACTTAGTTATCACTTCGTAATCACTTAGTAATCACTCAGTAATCACTTAGTAGTTACTGACTACTATTTATTTTGATCTTTCCACGAAAGGCGATCAAAGGGAATCTAAAGAAACCCATTAAGTGGACCAATAAAGCAGTCTGAAGAGCTGAAGGTTACCTACAGAGAATGTATGAATTTTGACTGTTGTTCCGGGTTACGACTCGTGATTCCACTAATTTGACCCACTAGTGGTACAGTATCTCGATACTGGTCGGCTCGTGGTCCCACTGTCTGGTGAGATCATCAGTCAGCCGAAATGCAGTTACTCTTGGTCCCACTAATTTGGCCATAAACTATCACAATTCCGCACAAAGTGGGCATAAAATCTCAGGAAATATTACATCCAAAGCATTGGTCGGAGCAATTTCATAATCGGCGTAAATTTTCATGGGATTCCATTCTGGAAATCGGGTTTTAATGATGTCAAATAATACGAGATATGAGTTTTATTTTTTTTTGCTCATGAGAGGGATAAACGTTTATTGGTATCTAAGTAAGATTTTTAGCTTTTTTCTGTTTATTATTTGAAACATATTTAATGAATATAACAGAACTGAAATTGGTGCGAAGAAAGACAACTTGAAGGACACCGGACACTGACAACATACAATTATAATATATTGTGAATTGTTAATAAAGTGTAATCTACAACAATTACTGGTACCCACTATGCAGTGGGACCACGAACCTACATTTTCAGGCTAGTGGGACTACGAGTAATGGTGAGACAATGTAGGTGGGACCACGAGTCACACACCGTTGTTTCGACCAAAATGCGTAACAGATCTTAGAGAGAAGGGGTGTTGTCAAGTACGTTAGTAGTATAATGTCTTTATACAGGGTTAATAATGATTCTCAAAAACTATTGAATCTATAAGAAACATTTTTCATTTTTCTTATGGTTTCAGTAGTTTTGAGACAAGAAACATTCAATTTATTCATTTGAAATGTTAGAAATAGAACAAGATTTAACGAAAATACTTGCAAATCTCTACTCAATTATCTTTATCGTACAAATAATCTCTCTGATAAAATCGTGGAACTGAATAATAATAAATTGTCGAAAAAACAAAACAATGAATTAATTCTATTTTCGAAGGCAAATAATAATTTGAACGTGTATAGCCGTCGTTATTTTAAAACGCCAATCAGTGATTCTGACGTTACCGCATCGATCGGCTAATTGTTTGTTTACTTTTTTTTTATGTAGCAACCCACGGAAGTAGCCCGAAGGTAATTGCCTCAAAAGGAATATTTTTTTGTTTACCCCGCAAAAATCTAACGGTTCCAAAGATTCCACTTCCCCAAAGTGATTATGAGAAAATACGTAAATGCTATAGGATTTTCTAGCTAGCACGGGCATATAAGCCTAGTTGGAGAGTGTAGTGGAGAAGTGGACTGTAGAATGAAAGTCGCGGTCGGTTTCCTTGAAGGCTTCTTTATTGTGATTCTTCCTTTTTTAACTGGACTATTTCTGGATTTCAACTGTGTTTTCACGGCAAAAATGTGCTACTTATATCCCCCATAGAGGTGTCGCAACTAGTAATACAGCGGGATACGATACCGTGAAAATAGTTTAACAAACTTTCGCCTACTTTACTTTACTGTAGCTCTAGTACACATGCACCTTTTCTTATTATGCTAAGTAAGTACACAATCATTGAAATCATTTTTACCTATTCTAAGGCCGAGAGAGGTTAATAAAGAATTTTGTTAATGTGTAAAACATTACCAATATTTTAAAATGATCGGGTGCTCTTTCTGACCACTGGCATAGATTCCTAAGCCAGAATGTTCACGCTGTAAAAAATCTACGCCAAAAACTCACTCGGAGAGAAATCTCCGAAAAAAATATGGACTACTATATCCTGTTGTTTAAATTGATGTCCCAATCACATAATATTATAGCTGTATGAATTTGTCGCTTTGACTGTCTGTCTGTACCCATTTGCAATGGAAACTCGAAAGTCATCATTTGCATGATTGCAACTGGCCCCGTTGTTTATGTCGAGGGTGGCTGCGTATAAAATTGCCAATACTTTATGCTTTTCCCTTTGTTTTTGGGAATTACTTATAATGAAGGTGGTTCCTCTGCCTACCGCCTCGGGGCCTATGGATGTGATGCGTAAAACATGCTTTGCTTCTGTTTTATGTTATGAGGTTCTGTTTTCTAATATAATAGTGATTTTCTTTGTTATAGTATGGATTTTTTTAACCTACAGCCAGAAAATGAAAACTTCTTAATTTGACGTATGTATGTGTGTATGTATTTGGATTAGTCTCGAAATTTCTCGGTATCTAGAGGGCTGATTTTGATGGAATGTTATGCGTTAGGATGGGTGTTGTTTGAATTTGTTTCCTTCTTTGTCTTGTTCTAGGGAAAATTATGAGACACTACTTTAAATAAAAAATTAAGAATCTCCCACTAACCAGTGTGGAGATCCCCTTGCTTTTCCCTCCATGCATGGTTTCGAACCCGGACATCCCGCGTGTACGAGGACAAAGAAAGAAAGAGCAAAGAATAACAATTCCTAGAACTGAAATAACTGCAATTTTGTACAAATATTTACGGAACACGATTGAAAGATTATTTACTATTGGCTCTCTCAGAACAGGCCTAAGTACCATTCAAGTTCTGTGTTTCAAGTAGGATTGCTAAAAGCATATCAAAAGGAGACAAAGTTTATCATGTTACAAATGTAAGATATACTTATGAGCACGTATTAGTCTGACCTCGATGTTCATATCAAATGTCAGAAGTCGTGCTTTCAACAAAATTGGTGTCTCGAAATAGTGACATTTATTTACAGGAAGAAAATATATTGTCTTCATTTATTTCTGACGGGAATCATTTATTTTGTGCTTCTAAAATGATGCGGTATGTCTCCATAAAAACACTCATTCTGATACCAAATTGTTGAATAAATTCAAGAATAAGTACCTAGAATAAAGACATGTTCATTATATACGAGGGGCGGTTGATAAGTTATGAGCCTAAGTACTTTTAAGTGTCACTAATTACTCACGCTGCATGTCACTAATTGCGGATATCCTTGTAACGATGTCGAGTTCATCGTCCATATCAACCTCCTTGCCATCAATTTCAACCTCATCGTTAGCATTTATCTCACCTCATTTCGTGTTGGCATCTTCATTTCTTCATCTATATTTTCAAAATTCAAATCATATTCCCATTCCATTTCTAAATTCCATTAATTTCAATATTTTCTTTGTATGTTGCACTTTTATTATTTTGTCCTGAACGGACGTTTCTCCGCTTTATAAAATTATCTCCTACTACTACCTATTTTCTACATTTACTATATATTATGTTATTCTGTTCCATAAAAATATAATACCTACTATTACAAAGTTTTTCTATTACTTCATCTGCACACTGTCCTAGAACTCTGCTAGCCGGTACCTAGAGGGCAGATTGTAGCATCCTAAATAGTATACATACCGAGTCTCATGTCCCATTAGCATCATGGATTGTTACTGTGAGTTCCGTTGTGCACGGACCGACTTTTAAGCATCCAGCTGATATTTGATCAAGCAAATATTCATGCACACGGCGCAGTGCGCTGGCGGATAAAGCCGCAAAAGCAATCGGCAGAACGGGATCCCCACCAGCGGGGGATCCCTCGCGTTCACACGGCTCTGGAGCGGTACAAACGCGGGCACCAGAGAAAAGCATAGCAAAGATGAGCAAGAAGATGCCGCCGTACCCGCCGCCGTCGTATCGGAAGGGCCCCAACCCTCCCGGTGGCATGGTCTTATTGTTTGAGTATTCGATTTTTGGTGAAAAAAATGTATGAACTAACCCCATGGCACAAGAAGAAATGGTAACCCGAGTGACGTACCCTTGTGCGGGAAACGTCAAGCAATCCATAGTCAATATGCCCGTGAAGAATGAGCAGTCTTCTTGTGCCATGAACTAACCTATTAACACATTAACATATCGCGACGAATGGTTTATTCGGCGCATTCGATTCTGTGTCTAGAGTTCCCCAAACCACTAGGTTAGTAACCACCATCACAGCACAGCCCAAAGCAATCAATAATACCAGTACCTAAGAATTTTGCTAAAAGTAATATGAAACCAGAGAATTTTGCTAAAAAGTAATATAAAAAAAACTTCCTCCAAGTTCCGTTACTAAGTAGGTGTTTTAAGCAAGTCATGAGCATTATGAAGTTGAGATTCCGAAGTGGGGAGAAATGTAAAAGTGCCTTTCATTTTTCATGTCTCTATTGGAAAGTTTTAATGGGATTCGTGACTCGATCGAGTATCTCTACTCGTAGATTTTTCTTTAAGATATCACGTAATTTCTTTGTCATTTCATTTTCGTTCATTTAGAAGATGCGTTTTCATCTTTATCTTTTAACATCTTCTTAATTCGATTTTTATTCCACCGAATTGTTATTATTGTTCGAGAATTGGTTACTTTGAATCTTTATTTAATTCAAAGATTGTTATCGCACTTGGTTACGTTAACCCTATCGTGCCTTTAACCAACTACCTACATTTCTTAAACATTGAAAAGAGCATTCTTTCCGCACCAGAAATTGGATCAGCTAAAATGCCTTGAAACATAACAATATCCAGTTATCAAACCAATCGTTCTCCTTTTATCTACGAAACTGACACATTCCATCAGAACATGATGCACGTCATTTTATCTGAAATTGGCTACTTACTTAAAAGTACATATAAAAAATTCACAAAAAAATATAGCATTTCTACTGAAATTAATTACAGGTTTGTTACTAATAAAACACGAATTAACACATTACACTTGTGACGTCTTCTTATCAAAGTAACTTTCTTTAATCATATATGTATCCTCTATTTAAATTATGAGCCAAAATTATAACGCAGATCAAATACGTTGGAATGTTTATAAGAAGATTTAAAAGAAGGAAAATACTTACATAATTTTTAACATAAGATTACAGACCAGAAAAAAAATTATGAACCCCAACGAAAAGGTCGAGGTCGAGAAAAGGTCACACATGCCAACTGAGACGTAGAACATTTGTGTGTTCAATTTCGGTAAAAGTTAGTAGCTATTTGCTAATGTAATTTAAATGTACTTGAGTACATTAGTATACTATTCATAAAGATTCAATTTCAAATATACGAGTAAACCCGATTTGAAAATGCCATATATATACTCCCATGCGGGAAGTCTGAGTTCGAAACCAGGCAATGTCATGTACCAATGAGTTTTTCGGTTTTTTCGAAAGACTTATGTACATTTACCAACTGCTCTGACGGTGAAGGAAAACATCGTGAGAAAACCTGCATACTGAGATAACCAGTGTGTGAAATGGGGAAGGTAATGGCAAATCACCCCATTAAATCTGCCACGAGAGTCTTTCTATGTGATTAATTCGTTAGAATGATCACAACCCTCAGCAATGAGGAATATGACTTAGTAGAGAAGAAGAAGTATCTAATATGGCTATCAATTACACAATTTCAGGAACTATTCCTTTTCCCTGAAAAACTTACATGAAACTATCCTTGAAATATTTTAATCTGATTAAAAAGTACCTTAAGAGGTGGTCTGCGCGTGAAAAATCGTGAAATGTTCTCCCGCCATAAAATCAAAATAAAGTAATATTAAGAAATGAAATTTTATATTCCTTATCGGATTATTCCTTATATGAATGTTTGCATGAAATTACTTTTTTTTTCAGAAAATTTATAGATATGAAGAAATCATCAATAGAAATTTCACAATTTTTCACGCGCACATCATCACATTATGTAGATGACAAAGTGTCAAGGTCTCCATTTCCGTACGTCATTGCATGTTTATTCATGACATACACCAGACTAGCCTTCGTCTGCAGCTCAGCTTACCTCACTCAAAGGATAAGCTTAGCATTCAGCGAAAAGCCGCTAGAGCTTCCAGAGCTTTATAATATGTATACAGAATACACCATTACATTACTCAGAATAACATGTTTCAGTTATATGATTAGTTGGTATGGTATAAAGGTTAAGAGAATTCTTAATATGTGAAACATATACGAGTAGGTATGTTATTTTATTTGTTACATTTTCATACATGTCCATTCTTATTTTTCTAAGAGTTATATTCATCTTCTTTCTTTTATCTACTTTAGATACTCATACTTATACCAATATTAATTTATTCAACCATATGGAACATAATAGATCGGTGTTCCTTTTCTTGTCGTAATTATAGATTGTCCTAAAAACACTTGTCATAACAGGCTTGCCGTAATCAGTTTTAACATATCTTATCTTATGATAGGGGGCCGGGAATAATCCCAGCGCCACTTCGACCCTTGAGGATCTTTTGTGCCTACCCCATTTTACACACTGGTCATCTTAGTGTGCAGGTTTCGTCACGATGTTTTTTCTTAACCGTTAGAGCAGTCGGTAAATGTACGTAAGTCTTCAAAAATACGAAAAACTCATTGGTACATGGCACTGCACGGTTTCGAATCCGGACCTCCCGCATGGGAGTCCGGTGTCCTAGCCACTGTGCCACCGACGCTCTAGCTTGAACCTAACGTTGGAGTCCCATAATGTTTGTTAAGTCCTAAATTATCGAGTGTTCCAAAGTTTTGAACAAACGATTATAATGACGAAGAATGATATGGGACGTAAATTTAAGATTATAGAGAGATTATGACAAACAATAGAGAGCCTAATAGAACACTAGGTTTATATGAACTATAATAAGTACCTTATAAACTTAACATGGCTGAATATGTCACAAAGCAAGTCTACAAGCGCAAGCGCTACTATGGAGTGACGTCACTCCATAGTAACGCCATCTCTTTCTTCCGTCTGATTTTTGATTCTATCTATCTATCTATCTATCAGCCCGTATCTGTCCACTGCTGGACATAGGCCTCTCCCAGGGCGCGCCACATTACTCGGTCCTCCGCCTTCCTCATCCAACCATCGATTTTTGATTGCCTGTAGCTATATTATTTTTTAACGAATTTTAATTCTGTTTTCAAATTTAACCATCAATTTATGTTTATTTCTTATTTTTTACGAAATGCATTTCATATTTGATACTTGTTATGCACCCTATTGGACTCCGTTTTCCGTTTCTGGTGTATGCGGATCCCTAAAAAAGGGTTTCACAAAACGTCAATTCACTGAGCCATCTTCCACGTAGTCGACAAACTGACCATTATATCCCTCTAACAAGACAAAAAGCTGGCAAGATTCCTTATTGTGAACTAAAAAAGGGGTGAGGTCAACGTGGCACTAAAAATTCCCTTTTCCGTAACAGATCGCTGTCCAGATAGTGTAGGAAACCGGGCCAGTGTTTACTTTATTGGGTCAAATCATGAACGTTGAGCGGAAATAACTAGATTTTAAGCAGCCATTGATGATTTATCGACTGAAGACTGTGGACTGCTCATGACTGAGGACACGGACTACTTACTGTTTTATTATTTTCTCGTAGGTGGAAGAAACATATCGTGAGTATCACGTGGGGAAAGACCACGTATCACACTCGTGTAGAAACACTCGCCTATAGCTCATGTTGCAAAATTATACTCGTTGCGACAATATGGCCCTTTCCCTACTATAGGTTAACTCATTTTAGAGTTTTCTCCCTGACTTGAAAGATAGAGAAAGATCATAGATTCGAGCAGACAGAGTAAAATATTAAATGCTGCTAATTCCCTCTTTCTGATTCCTTTCCTATCCTTCCGATTTGCGATTAACAACTTTATCACATGCCTTTTATAATAATTCTTCTGCCTGCATATTATTATTGATTATCGTTTTACCTTCACAATTGTTTACCTGGAAGTGATCCCTTTCATCACCATTTGAAATTGTATCTTACTGGTTGTATTTCTTGTATGCAGTGAACAGTCTATTAACTACTTTTTCTTGTAATGGGTAAGTATTTTTCCTTGAACCGCTTAACTGTGGGGTCGCCTGCGCGGCAATTGGGGCGCGGGGCGGGACGCCAGAGGGCGAGCAGGCAGACCTCACCTCCCGCCCGCCGTACGCCCGCCCTCCACGCCCCGCCCCGCGCTCCTCCCGCCGCGCAGGCGACCCCACAGTTAAACGGTTTACCTACATAAATTTACTTAAATTCAAGATTGACCGTAAATTGCAAGAAACGTCGTTAACGTTAAAGCTTCCTTATGTCTCATGCCGTCTCTAGAGCTATGACGTAGAGAGGGATAGCATGTAATTTAATGAAGACTTATAACTATAAGAACATACGTTCGAATCCACGTTGTGTAATTTCAATAGGAACATGTTCTCTTTCAAAAGCAAATGCTGCTGCTTATTAGGCGCTAACAGCTTGCCGCTTAAGCTCAAAAGTTAAGTGGAATACATAAAAGTCACGCAAGAAGCATTCTTGAATATCGCTACAGTATAGCGGGATGTGAAATAAGCCGTTAAGGGTAAGAACAATAGAAGCCTATTTGAGCAAGTCAAATATTTTTCTGTCTTCTTTTATCCACGGAAATGAACGCTTTCTTTTCAGTGGTGCGCTTTTTCTTTGGTAAATTTTGTTAGATCATCTTTGTTGTTTTTTAATGAGTTTTAAGGACGTATATAGTCCAAATCTTAACCATACGACGAGTATTGAGTAGTAAGAGCGTCGGTGGCCACTCCCATGCAGGAGGTCCGAGTTCTAAACCATGCAATGCCATGTACCAATTACTTTTTCCGATTTTTTCGAAGACTTACGTACATTTTCCGACTGCTCTAATGGATAAGGAAAACATCGTGAGGAAACCTGCATGTCTGAGGAAATTAAAAGTTTTCGAAGGCGTGTGAAATCCACCAATCAGCAATGCGCCCGCTCGGTGGATCATGGCCCGTACACCGTTGTATAAAGGGAGGTCTGTTTCCCAACAGTGGGGACATTAATAGGTGATGATGATGATGAGTATAGAGTAACACTAAATTCGTAGAAACTACAATCCTTTGAGTAACACTAGTGTTTTAAGTAACACTAAAATCCTGATTCTGAAACGGAATTGGACCGAAATCATAGAAATTTATTTTTCTGGTTTCTAGATTACACTGTGGAATATTTTTCCACCCGACGGTTTCTCGCTACGATACGATACCATTGGGGTGCTTAAAAAACATTAATGTGGAAAAAGTGTTTTCCTTCTATGGTCGGCAACATAAACAATACTCGACGATGACCACTTACCATCCAATACCGTTTACCTGTTTGTCGTATCCTATTTATAAAAATAAAACCTACCCAGCCTCTGTGATTCTAACAAATGAGACGACGAATTTGTCGGAATGGACGGATGGCTCAGTGATGTCTAAAGACAAGAGTAAATAGGTAAAAATACGACCGATTCTTTACTGGCGCACAAGCCCTGAGAGGCTTATGCGAGTATTATGTTTTAAGATATAATTAGTTTTATTTAAATAAAGGGAAAAAAAAGTCTTTGACCAGTGCGTCCTACCAGTAATGACCTACGGAGCCGAAACGTGGCCACTGACGGTGCGACTGGTTCACAAATTGAAAGTCGCTCAGCGTGCTATGGAAAGAGCTATGCTCGGAGTATCTCTGCTGGATCGAATCCGAAATGAGTAGATCCGGCATAGAACAAAAGTTATCGACATAGCTCATAAGATTAGCAAGCTGAAGTGGCAGTGGGCCGGTCACATCTATAGCAGAACCGACAACCGCTGGGGGAGACGAGTTCTGGAGTGGACACCGCGTTTGGGCAAACGCAAGGTGGCTGGCAACGACTGGATGAGAAGAGCCGAAGATCGAGCTCAATGACGTCTCCTGGGAGAGGCCTAAGTCCATCAGTGCTCTAGGGCTGCTGATGATGATCAGCAGCCCACTCTAGTCATCATGAGACGACAGATTTAAGTATATCGTTAGTTTTTAGTGTATCGTTAGGGAGTGATCCCTGACACACAGGTGGTGACTGTAAATCAGCGTCGCAGTGCTAAATCCGCTACGGCAACAGGCTGAGGCAGTCCCCTTTTTCCGGTGCTGCACACCACCTTTATCAAACTTAATTACTTTTGTTTATATATCTTCTGTACCTAATTGTTTGTTAGTGTGCGCTTTTGGAAATACATTCTTTCTTTAATGTAAATTGAAGAAACCAAAATCACGCTTCTCGAAATACAACGCCTTAACTAGGACTCAACCGGCTCGGCGTTAGCGAAAATGACAGGGCATGACTACGCGAAACGTTGCTAAGTAATTACATACATGTCATACTCTAACGCGGAACACACTTCATGTTTCACAAGGGTGGCCACGAAAGTGGCTCGATTAGGTATCGACTGCTCTGACGGTGTAAACATCGTGAGGTAACCTGCACACTGAGATAACTAGTGTGTGAAATGGGGAAGCCAAAGGCAATCCACCCTATTAAATCTGCCACGAGACAACTCTCTATGTGATTAATTCCTTAGAATGATCACGACCCTCAGCAATGAGGAATACGACTTAGAAGAAGAATAAAAGTGGCACAAATTCATTGAGAATAGAGTCTTATCAAGTGAGTTATGCAATTCTTTTGTTTTCTTTAATGAATGACCCCAGCTACACACTGCAATTTGGCCAATGACCGTGTTAGAATCTTGAAAATCACTCAAACGTTATGGCGTATGAAAAAAAAAACAGTTTACCAACGTCGAGTTTATGGGAGAGTCGTATGCATCAGGAATGCCTAGTGTCTTGCATTCCAAGTGCAATTGGAGGTTAGGTTGCCGGATCCACACTATCTGTAGTATTTCACTCCCATTTCACTGTCTTATATAACGTTCACTTAACACGAACGATTTTTAGGTAAAATACACTAGTTTTACGAAAAAATAACCACTGTAAACCGTTTTTAAACAATAAAATAGGACGAACACGCCATAACAGCATAAAAGCAACCCAACCCATTTTTATAAAGGAAACTCATACTCAAACTAAAGTCATACTTTCTACTAGACATTGACAATTTCATTTTTTTTTTATTGTCTAATATAAATTTTACCAAACACAGGCGGGTGGCGAGATGGACTTGTAAATACTTTACTCGTATGAGTAGTTTGAAAGATCCGTGCGAGTTCCAAGTCAATACCATAATGATTTGAACTCTACTATGGAAGCTAATGTTTATTAAATCACGCACAAAAAAGTTACCTTCCCCTAGTAACTAATGACCAACATTTGATTTCATTCCGATTTGTCGCCGGTTTTTTAAAAACCCAGATTTGACTGCAAATAACTGCAGAATAGCATTGTCCTTTTTCCTTACAGTGTCCTAATTTCCTTATTCAATTCATTTCGATATTATTATTTATCGGATAACTTGACCCATTGTGTTAGTGTACTTAAAAACTATGTTAGTAAATACATATCAGCAAAAATTACGAGTTTTTACACTTCGATCAAAGATCAAAGATAACATCATTCGATTAGCACCCGAACGAAGTGTTTAAGGATAGGGGAATCGTATTTATCCTTATAAGTCCACTATTTGATTTCTTTGCCATTTGTCGCTGTTTTTTTACGACACAGAATTGAATGCAAATTACTACAGGATTGCCCCTTTTTCTTACATTGTCCTAATTTTCTTAGAAGCCACATGGCCACCTTATTTTATTTCACACGCCATTCATGCCTCTTGAAAGCAAGAAGCTGACTTATAAATAAATAACGGAACGAAAAGCATTTACAGCGTAATGGCCAGATTAATTCAAAAGTAATTTGATTTCATGGAATTTTCGTGAAATCCATTTACTTGCGGAGGTGGGATGTTGACTTAATAGAATTAAGTGTACTGGAATTAAGGTACTGAATTACGACACGTCTCGGTTGAGTTGTGATGTTTTAATTATTTTTGTCTTTTTTGGTTTTTAGAATTAACCTTGAAACTTGAACAACGTTTATTTAGCACTGTAAACACCAGTTATGCGAACGGGTAAGGAATGGAACAGCCTGCCGGCGTCTGTATTTCCCGAAACCTACAACCTTGGGATCTTCAAGGCCAGAGTGGACAGGCATTTACTGGACCCGCATGCTCCATCGTCGACCTCATCGTCGCTTACCGTCAGGCGAGATCGAGAAAAAACAGAATATAGCAAGTACACAATACAAAAGTATACAAAGATATAATACATTCAGCACAAAACATCCGGTGCGGTACAGTGCCAAAAAGGGTACAGCAGCTCAGCATAATGCTGAGGCAAGCCACAGCGTTGTTTTTCAGCTGGCCCCTTAGTGACTGCACGGACGAAGAAAGCAACAGTAACTAAGGTTAAAACTCCGAATTAGCATTGGCACTACCGATCTTAATATTAGAACTGTGAAAAATGGAATGTTCACAGTTCTAATATCGTTATCGGTACAGTAGTGATCATTATCCAGGAAAATAAGGTCTCGCCCCTCCAGTGGGAGTTGGGGATTATTACGCAATTACATCTGAGCAGAGATGACGTCACTAGGGTTGCTACTGTTCAAACCTCTAGAGGTCTATTTAAGAGACCTGTGGTACGCTTGTGTCCTTTGCCTTCACAATAAGTTACGTTAGTTAGCATAGTTTGGCCACTATTGGTAGTCTTAGGTATACCTATTCAGCACGTAGTTTTGACGTGAACACGTCCTACTTCTAATTACTTCCGCGTGTAGTTTTTTTTACGTGTATTCGTCTTTCTTGTTATGGTTTGAAACCTATCCTTTCAAGGCGGGCGAAACAACGGACAATGCGATTGGCGCGTCTAAAGTGTACACATGAATACATTTTGTGTAGTGGAAGACACATCAAGCTATACTCCATAGAACCCTGTTTTCTGTTTCTGTTATGATTTCTTGACATTCGTATGATACTCGTAAAGTGTCGAATAAGTTAAGCGTCAAAGTACTAAAGGGTATAAGCCTGATGTGTTGTCTACTGTACCTTTGTTATAAGCTGTTGACACAGACATCAATGTACAGATTTATGGGACCTTAATTGTCGTGTCGTCAAGAAACTTCCACTTTCGAAAAAACCTACAATATAAAATAATTATGTTAGTTTATACTTGTTGGTTGTACTTGTTGTGTACTAGTGTGTACTTGTTGTGTCTAGACAAACTGAACTATGTATATTTACGTTTATAATATTTGTGAACCCTTTTTGTTTCTGTGTTAATTTTTTTGTTTATATGTATTTTTAAGGGGGGTCACCAACATCTAGACCTCCAAATGTCAAACTCACCTGCACGTGGTGCATCCTGTCGATTAGCGAACGAGTCCCTGGCGACCGACTAGTGGCGGTATAACCACTCAAATTCTGGCTGGGTTAAAATACCAGAAGCACGATGACGGGCAGCAGTGTCATCAGGGCAAGCGACTCGGCTACTGCGATCGCCAACCCGCAGGCCTAGCGTGGCGATTATGGCATTACCTCTCATGGATAGCGCAAATGGCGCGCCCTGGGAGAGGCCTATGTCCAGCAGTGGACTAGAGTAGGCTGCTGATGATTTTTATCTATTTGTAAACTGTTTGTGTTCGTAAATAATTAAATTAAAAAAACAATACAGGATAGAGCCGGAACGGGTGTTCAGTATCCATGACTGAACAATCACTACAGGGCCAACTCTTAATGAAATACATTGAAAGAAATATGTTTCACAAGGTTCTTTCTTTTAAATTGGGAAATATAGCTGCTACGGTCGAGTGTAGGTAAATAATTAAAATAGCAGGCGCCTGGAGCGAACCTTTTTTAATATATTTGAGATAATACACTGCGTGTCGAGTTATTACTTAAATTTTACACAAATAAAACCGAATAAAGGGAAACAGTAAACAAATATCCGCCCGGGATCGTTGTGTTTATCCCTCAACAACTTTTAATACTCAGCTCAATCATTGTTTGTTTATCCAAAAAATGTAATGAACCACGCTTTAAAGCTTCCTGATTTAAACTTCGGAGCCAGGGTGGTAAACATGGGGTTTGGGGGTTCCAACCCTGTGAAATCCTTCTTTCATACGAAATTTAGCTATTATTTTTAGGGTTCCGTACGTAAAAGGTAATTGTACGGTTTTGTACATTAGAACAGATGTTGTAGTTATAGATGAGTTGCTGCTGCAGATGATGTTGTTAGAGTTGGAAGTCGCTCCACAGATTTTTATGGTAAATTGAGTAATACATTCAGTTGCAAAGAGTTGTAGATAGTTCAAGTTAGTTGTTGAGAGCGCAGCAGGGAGAGATCACTTTAAAGTTATGTAGAACGTATAATGAAATAATAATTATAACAATTAGAACAAGTGTTCTTACGACACTCTAAATAAAATGTATAAAATTAGTTACACGAGACGCAGGTACAGAGAAGTAGGTTGTTGACTAAGCAATATAAAAATGTACGTGTGTGAACCGTACAGTAATAATAAATAAATAATGGTGAGATTTCGGTGTCCGTCCGTTCGTCTGTATGTCACACGGCTGTACTTATCTACTACAAATGCTATCGACTTTTGTATGCACTTTACAAAGTATTTTTTATGTGCCATAGTTTTTAACTTATCGACAAAAATGTACCAAATAAATAAAACGATGTTTCAGTATCTACTTTATAAAATTTTTAACCCCAGATATTAACAAAAATGTATACTATTATTTTAACGTTCTGTCTCACGTAAGAACGACTCTGTGATCAATAAATGTGAAAAACAGCGCTGCATATTTGGTACCCGAGTATGTCAGCATTTGCTGACTTTCCCCCCTTTTGTCAAATAAATATTACATATAATGCATTGGTATAGTGCTTTGTACTATAATTTTAAATTTATGTGATTTGGCAATAAAAAATAAATATTTAAAAACAATGGATACTTGAATATTGTGTGATGGATGATTATGAGTCATTGCGTGTCACGTCATAAGGTCTTGAGTATGGAACCCTCGGTGTGTGAGTCCGACTCTCACTTGACCGGTTCTTTAGAATGATGATGCCGTTATTTCGACCTTTAGGTACTAAATGAATTGGATTAGTAAAAATATTATCTTAAGGTAATACGAGTACTAGTATAGTATAGTAGTAGAAATGTGGAACTCTCTTCCACCTGACGTTTTTTCACAGCGCTACGACATGGGATAAAAAAAGTCCTCCCCCTCTACGGCCGGCAACACACGTGCAATACCCCTGGTATTGCACGTGTCTCCAGGCGACGGTGACTACTTACCATCAGGTGGCCCGCCTGGCTGTTTGTCGTAGCTAATTTATAAAAAAATAGTAGCAATGGTTGTTTCTACCTTTATGGTACACGTATTTAGGAAAAGGTATAACTAACCGTGTTTTACAGATGGCTCGTCGTACATTAGCTCCATGCAATTTCCAATGCAGGCTGCCTTTCACGGAATTGCTTCTTTTACAACATTGCCTACTTTATCTCTCTGTTTCCTTTTGTACGATTTTTCTTTCTCACTTTTCTTCTATTGTAAAACATTATCAAATAACTTATTTCTGGTTCTTGTTGACATACATTGTCATTTAAACCAAGCAAGGGAAAGTAGATTTATTATTATACTCGTCACAAAAAATTCGTCTAATTCGTCCAAAAAAACTATTCCGTACTGGTGTCAAAAATGCGATGCGGATAACACCAATCTCAGTTTTAATGACAATGAAATTGAAATGAAAAATGAAATGAAATATTTTATTTTCCAGAAGCATTGTAGATACAATAAATTAAACACAATAGATAATTAATTAATGACAATAGTGATATTCCTTAATTGTAGGTATCGTTTTTAATTTGGATATCTGATTGACGGTATGTTATTTGTCTGTGGCATTAATACTGCAAAGTCTGGAACATCGGCGCAAGGTTGCCTGTCTATCGGTATTTTATAGGATACATTTCGAAGAGTGCGCATCGGAATTGCACGACCTAATTCCAGCATCTCCATTCCGCCTTCGGACTACCAGGCGCGGGGAGGGGTTCCATCCTTATGTTGTTGATATACCATCTGCTCGTACGAAGCGATTTGCTTCTTCATTCATTATGCGAACGGCTAAGGAATGGAACAGCCTGCCGGCGTCTGTATTTCCCGAAACCTACAACCTTGGGATCTTCAAGGCCAGAGTGAATAGGCATTTACTGGACCCGCATGCTCCATCGTCGACCTCATCGTCGCTTACCATCAGGCGAGATCGAGGTCAAATGTGGGTTTAGAAGTAAATAAAAAAAAAAAAAAAAACTCAACGCCTAATAATCCGAAGCACGAAGATTTTTTTTAATTTAACAGACAATTTTAACGACAGTTTTTTACCATGTCCGTACTGTACCGGTGTCTCACTCGCCAGCAGTTCTGCTGCAAGGACTCAAGATCAGGCTTACAATAGAAAGGTAAGCGGTAGAACAGCTCCGGGAGTCATTATGTCAGATGGGATCCTGGAGTTTGAGCTCAAATGTTTATGACCTTGAGGACCTGATGATGACAAGGAAAATGTAAGGAGATCTCCACAATGTCTGCGAAGGTTGCCTGGAAGAGATCGCTCATAGCGATAAGGCCGCCTAAATTGTACTTCACTATTTTCTTTTCTATCTCATGTTTGTTCTCATGGTTGTCCAACAGCAAACTTGAAAAGGTGTAATTTTTTTTGTGGTATTTACCACATTATTTATTTATTTATTTTGTATATGTATTTTGTATTATTACGAGTATATAATAAAACGACTCTTGGTGACCGAGAGGAGGATATTGAGGAAGATTCTGGGACCAGCCAAGAAGGAAGATGGAGGGTGGAGGATGAGAAAGAATAGGGAGATAGAAGAGATGGTGAACGAGCCGAACATTATAGGAGAGACGAAAGCGGCTCGACTCCGATGGCTCGGACACATCACTAGGATGGGGGAGGATCGGGCAGTTAAACGAGCGTATGTGGGACGCCCTAACGGACGAGGTCCGGTCGGACGTCCCAGATACCGCTGGCGCGATGAAGTGGAGAAGGATCTGCGGGAGCTCCGGGCGCCTGACTGGCTCGAGACTGCGCAGGAGAGTGAGCGATGGCGCTCTTTGGTATCGGAGGCCAAGATCCACTTCGGGTCGCTGCGCCAGCGGAGTAAGTAAGTAAGTATATAATAAAACGGCTATAATTCAGACTGTGCAATAAAGTGTATTTTACTTTTACTTTACAATATCAAGTCGGGGACTATATTTTTAATTTATAGGGTTCTGTAGTATCATCTAATATTCAGAACCCAATTATTGTCATAGAAACAAAGGCTCGATAAACATGTCACTTTATAATCGATAATCGATATTGACAAAGGGTAAATTCGATGTAATTCATCATCTGGTGTCATCGGCGGGTTATGTTCGGTGATTAGCCTCTAGGGCGGCCTTATGTTATACTTTATTATTCACCCTTTATTTTATTATGCTGTTTACTGTTTTTTGTGTGTTATTGTTTGTTAGTCAGAGGCGGACTTTCCTTAGGCCCGGGCCTAGGGCCGCCAGATATAAGAGGAGAAAAAAAAACGTGAAAAAAAACCACAGACGTGAACAAGAAACGACTCTAATGGCCTTATAACAAAGTATACTACACTGAGAAAAATAATGCGAATTCAAGAAATGTAAAGTAAAGTAAAGTAAAATCGTTGTCGTAGATGTTCTAGGACCAGGGTTTTTCATATCATATCATATCATATGTTTACTACTCTCATCACTTGTTAGAACGGAATTTTAGGTCAAGTTAGAATCTTACTCATCTTGTTATATTTCTTACATAAGTTTTGTCATATGTAACTACTGGCCCCACGTTGGGCGCCACTGCTACAATCTGTCCTCTATGGCCGGCTAGCAGGGTTCCAGGACAGTGCGCAGATGAAGAAATAGAAGAATTGGTTGTTAAATAATATATTATAAGGAAAAGAACACATAGTAGGTAACACAGAAAATAGGTAGTAGGAAATAAGAGTGAACGGGAGACGTCCGTTCAAGACGAAATACAGATAAAAAGTCAATGTACAAATAAAACAATGAAATTAATGGAATAATGAAATTTAAAAATGGAATTGGAACATGATTTTGAATTTAAATGAAGAAATGAAGATGCCAATACGAAATGAGATGAGATAAACGCTGACGATGAGGTTGAAGTTGATGGCAAGGAGGTTGATATGGACGATGAAGTCGACATCGTTACAATATTAATAAAGGATTTTGTATATCTATTTCTTATTTCAAACCGATGGTGCCGAGAAGTGGGCGGTTGGTACTGACCTAGGGCGGCCAAGACCGCTAGTCCGCCTCTGATGTTAGTATACATTGAAAGGTTACTTTCATCGTTTATTCGTCGTAGTTTTATAACGTTGACAAATTAGAGCGATTAATATCATGTCAGTAATGTCGCCTACCGCGCCTGTTACTTTTTGGGTTATTATATCACCTAATACAGTCCATAATTTTAGTTGAGGGCCATTGTAACATATGGGTTGTCGCTGGGCCGATGAAATATGGTTTATTATAATTCACAAAAAATATGTTGTTTTTGGCTTATTGTAGCTTTCCCCTTGATATTATGTTATATTTAAGTAGGTATACTATATGTTCACATTTTTTGTTGGAGAGTGAATAGGCGTGTGAACGGTAACCCATCCACCCGTCTACTTTCCAGAAACAAATTGTGGTTTACATAATAGAATTTATTCAGATTCAGAAAAAAATCAAAAATCACAATCAAAAAATCTAATGAATCATAATTTATTTGATTGATTGGTAGAATGTTTCCATTCAACTATTTTTTACGTAAAACGACAGGCATGTTTTGAGGATGGCTATCTTTAGCAATCGTCAAAACGTGAAGGCAATTCCTCTTGGAATTCCCTTCACTTGCTTTCACAAATGACCTTGAAAAAACCTCTTAACTTTGATTTTTATCATGTTTACTGAAGAAGTTTTAAAAAAATGTCACAGCTTTGTTGTGAGTGTGTGTGAGCTCTGAGTGGTGGTTGTTAAAAAACATATTTTAACGTTAAGAAAAATTAATTGTAGGTTGGTACACAATTTTTAGACAAATATTTCATGGAAATGACGTCAGCATCAGTTGAATCATATTTTCTATTCCTAAGATAAAGAATTTATTGGGGACAGAAAAACCAAGAAATTTAATTTAATTTAATTTATTTATTAGGTAAACACAACATATTACAACCATAGAAATTACAGAAAAATCAATATAAAGTTATGAGCTAGGTCGTAACCCTTAACGTGTAAACACAGCATGGTTAGGAAGTAGAAAATTGATTGTTGTACAATATTGAGTTATGAAAAAATACTATTGAATGTAATGACTAAAAAACTTATGCCTATTTGAAAAATATAAATAATAAAGTAAAGACTATAAAGTAGGTGCGTGGATAGCTCACTTGAGGACATCCTCAACCCGTCTTTTAAAAACTAATGTCCTAGGATCAAATAAGTCTATCGATGGCTTATTGTTGCTGTTTGAAGAGATTTCGTTAAACAATCTACACATTCGCACAATAGGGTTATAGAACGATGTGTTGTTCTTAAAAACATTTAATACAAATGTTTTAGGATTGCGAAGTTTAAAGTTTGTGTTGAAGTTTAGACAGGACAGCAAGGAAGGTGAATCTATGGTGGAATGAAGAATTTTATGTAGGATTATTAGGTCTTGGTGTTTGCGCCTAAGATGAAGCGGGGTGACTTTAAATTTAACTTTAATTTAATTTAATTTGACTTGAAATTAGTGATTCTATTTAAATATTATAATTCAAATAAGTATTCATTTAGTTTTTGACATTAATGTTAAATACCGACTATAACTACTCGTATAAAACTCTGTCCGTGGATTCAAAACAAAAGACAACTTAATTAAATTATTGATTTCAATAGAAAAAATAATTTGATATAAATTATGATTTTAATCATAATCATAATTAGCATAAATCTTTTAAAGAAACTATGAAAAGAACTATTGAAGACCTAAACTAATCTAAAGAATATGCTAAAAAAGGCAACAGCTGTATACCTAAACTTTAAAACTTCATTAACAATTTGAAGATACATTCATTTAATACCATTTCCAATTTATTACTACTGCGCTATATATTATTACTGCGCTACTGTTATTATCCAGATATTTGCCAATTTTTCTAACGGTATAATAAAGACATGAAAAATATATCTGACACAAATTCCTTCGACGAAATTACCATGTATTACCATAAAGATCATTAATGTCAGCTGCAACATGGCCGAACCATAAGACATTATTATAATGCCTTATAATGACCACTCATAGCAAGTACGGTCACTTTCCTCATGTTCGGAATTTGATAACAAGTTTAGGGTCAAAACACATTTAAGTTGAGTGGCTTGGTACCACAGCTGGTACTGTAGGTATGTGTGAACGCTGAATTCAAAGGATCACTCCTTTGAATTCAGCTAAATGAAAAGATATCTTGTATGTTACTTTTCACCATTTGTATGGTACAGAGGAACAGAAGAAACTTGATAAGAGTTATATTACGGATGAACTATGTGGGTGTTTATTCAAAATAAAATAATACTAAAATACATACTTAAGCTAATATTACAAAATACCTAACTATTTTACAAGTAAAACACCTGGCCCAGGTCGCTCGCTGTAGGGAGTGTCCCGAAGAGGCTGGCAGCGTTGCCCCGCTGTATAGCGAGGCTGAGCAAAGTAGAAGCCAGCCTACTGGTCCCGGGATGTTTCTACGAGGCGCTTGGCAATTTCCCCGTAGAGGCAGTGGACTCCAGGCCCCCACGGCCCCAAGGTCTCCACCCCGAACTGCGCAAATATGCTATCACCACCATCACCACCCAGGCCCGCATATTTGCGCCGCTTGAGGTTCTCCGCAGAACTATTGAAGTTGAAAGTTGATGTCAACACTCAATTTCGTGAATAAGGAAACAAAGATCGATCTACAAATGCAAGATCGAAAAGGTTAGAATATGAAGAGCAAAAAAAAATATTAACAAAACTAAATTTGAAAGCGTTGAACTAAAATTTAAATCTATTAAACCTTATCAATCTGAAATCAGATGGAACAGGTCTGCAAAATTTGAGTATACAATAACATAATGTATTATAATTAGTAAAATTGATAATATCGTACTGCATAATGCGTATACACATTTAAATTTGATAATAGCCATACGATCCCAAGCGTAGAACATTGGAATAATCCGGGGTTTTTATTAGTTCGTTCACCCGCATCATTGAGCTTTGGTTTTAGTCGATCCCATTTCGTTAGATGGAATGTTACCCTTATTGAGTGGAGCGTACCATTTTCCTCTTATATAGGTCAGTATATTTATAGTATTCCATGGAAAGAGGCATATCTTTGATGGATCGAATCCGAAATGAGGAGATTCATAATAGAACCAAAGTTATCGATATACGGTCATAGGATTAGCAAGTTGAAGAGATATTGGACTGGTCATATCCGCGTATATAGTTGTTTGTGCCATGGTCACGGTTAGACTCAAGTATGTAAGTAAATTCAATAATATTATAGTTAGATACTATTGTCAAAAACTTCAAAAGCTTAAAAATTTTGGTTAAGTATATTTAACCATGCAGAGTTTTTGTCGTTTTTAAAATAGTCGATTAGATAAATATTTACTGTAGCGGACTTTTGTAGTATTTATTTCGAAATTAACTTTCCTTAGATCTAACGACCATAAAGCTCTCGTTCAAAGGCATGAGTAAAATTCGCAAGCAGTGATAAACGTTATTTTTATCAGAGTTACGTTATTTGAATTCCGCAATATTTCTCTTCAGTTCCGTGGCGCAGCGACTCGAAACAAATCAGGAATTTTGTTCATGCGTCCATGTTCACATCATTGAACTTTCGTTTCCGTTTTAGTGGAACATTGCCTTTACCGTATCGGGTCTAAAGGGCTATGTCCAGTACGGGTCAATATGGTAAACTGATCGTAACCATCAAACGCTTATAACACATAAAGTTTGCAGCTAACTTAGTTTAATATTCCGCGTACGTAAGTCAGAAACGATAGGGTCGGGTCCGAAGGCTCTGAAGGAAACTAAGGGTTCGGTACTTTGTTTTAACATTTTAGTGAAACGAAAAACCTTAATAAGGGATATTGCGGTGGTGCTGCGAAATTTGAATATATACTGGAACTAAATATATAATTCATGAATACAATATTTGTAAGTAAGTAGATACAAAACGTGAAATGAATAGTTTCTTTCTAAGTACATAATTGTTTTATATCCAATGATACGCGAATTGTGGTAGGCATTAGGGTAGGCAGGGATGTAGAAAATAACCATCCAAAAGAAGGTAAAGTAAAGTAAAGTAAAATACACTTTCTTGCACAAATATAAAACAACAAACATGAGATAGAAAAGGAAATAGTGAAGTACAATTTAGGCGGCCTTATTGCCAAGAGCGATCTCTTGATCTCTTTGAAGTCTGTATTTCGAGTTTAGACAATAATGCTCGAAACTCTTTATAACCTAACATTAAGTTTAACAACATCAGTACCGGCGCCAGCGGTAACGGAAATATAAGGAACGGCAGATAAAGGCCCGAACAAAATAAACAAGGAATTAAATGACGAAAAAACGTTACTTCATGCGTAACCGGAACCACGAAAAAAATAACGTGCCGGTAAAGATAACGCAACCCCGGGTTTTAATGTCGCACTGCAAATGGACGTGTCCGGTGCGCTTTACCGGTATTAATGCTCCGATGGGTCCGGTACTGTTCCGGACTTTTTGGCCGGTAACGGATTTTGTGATTTGAAATAAGAGATTTTCTCAGTTTTTGGAATAATTAATGCTGATTTCCAAAAAAATATTTTAATATACAAATATAATATTATATAGGATATTTTATAGGATACATTTCGGAGAGTGCGCACCGGAATTGCACGACCTAATTCCAGCATCTCCATTCCGCCTTCGGACTACCAGGCGCGGGGAGGGGTTCCATCCTTATGTTGTTGATATCCCATCTGCTCGTACGAAGCGATTTGCTTCTTCGTTCATTATGCGAACGGCTAAGGAATGGAACAGCCTGCCGGCGTCTGTATTTCCCGAAACCTACAACCTTGGGATCTTCAAGGCCAGAGTGAATAGGCATTTACTGGACCCGCATGTTCCATCGTCGACCTCATCGTCGCTTACCATCAGGCGAGATCGAGGTCAAATGCGGGTTTAGTTATACATAAAAAAAAAAAAAAACGGGTAAAAGTTCGATTCATAAAATCTGCATAAAATTCCTTTCCTGTCTTGGTTTGCTCTTTGTTTTATGTACTGCCCTTCCGTAACCAATAACCAATATTTTAAACCCAGCTAGACAACTGTTCCATCTCTATAACCCTAAATCAAAAATGTAAAAAAAACCCTACTTACCACTGTGGAGATCCCCTTTTCCTTTTCATCATCAGGTCCTCAAGATTCACATTTGAGCTCAAACTCGAACCATCTAAGTGTTACCGTTCCAGAAATCCCCTCTGACTTCAAAAATACACCAAGATCTAGAATACTAGTTATATATTTTTATAAGACACTGCAAAAAACACTCTACAAAATTGTAAGTAAAAGTAAAAAGTGAAATACACTTTATCGCACAAATATAGAACAACAAACATGAGATAGAAAAGAAGATAGTGAAGTACAATTTAGGCGGCCTTATCGCTTAGATCTCTTCCAGGCAACCTTCGGGCAGAGGAAATGATATCGAGAAAGAGGTAGTAGGTGTGCAAGGTTCTTGCACAAAAAAACTGACTTCTTCAATTACTCCTTTTGTGTTCACGCGGTTAGGTTGTGGAACGCACTACCCCCCAGTATTCGTGAGAGTCAAACAATTCCCATTTTCAAAAAACAAGTATAAGAACACTACCTTTCTCAATTTTGATTCCTGTTATGTCATCCATCTTGGTTTGTTAATATTTATTTAAACCTATATATGTATGTACGTATTTGTAAGATATGTATGTATATTATGTATTGTATTTTTTAGAGATATTTATTATTTATTTTATAGTTATTGCATATCTGTACTTATATGTGTATATATGTACATATACATGCATATTTATTATAGTTGTCTCTATATTTTGTATTTATTTTTATTTGACGTACACACTATGTCTGTCTACCTCTAAATTATAACGCATCTTTCACATTCGCGGGTTTGCTGGAAGAAATCTTTTATAGAGATAAGTTCATCCTTTGTACAATGTCTCATTTTAATTGTTTTTATGAAGTCTATTGTTGTACAATACAGTGTAAATAAAGGTTTATGGTAAATGTTGTGTTATTTAAAAAAAAACTCTTCCAAACCGGATCATCAGTTATCTTATCAGTAGTTGAGTTATGATGCCTGCCACAGACAAACAGAGACAAAGAGATATAACACAGTTTCTATCGGAGGGTAATGTGAAATGTCACTACGTTGTTTCATACTGACTTTCTAACACGTTCCTGTCTAAATCATGAAAATATACCTTAAACGATTTAATGATACAATAAAAACGCTATTAGTTTGAAGATTACTGAGAAACCTGACAGCTATATAATGCCTGAATTATTCTTTTTTTTTTACATGCGTGCAAGCCAAAAAATAGGTCTCCTTAATTTATACAAAATAATAATAATAATTAGTAACAGCTAAGGTGGAGGAGATGGGAAAGTGGAATAGGGAGTGGGGAGAACAAAGAAAAGGGTATGTGTGTAAGTATGTAATTTGTAAGAGTGTGTAATTGTGTGTGTTGAAAGGGAGTGTGTGTGTGTGTGTGTGTGTTATCTAGTATTATTCGTCGAAGTAGCTATAACATCCCCCCTCAAATTCGTAACTGCACCGGAAAATATGCATTTAAAAACAGACTTCGCTCACACTTGCTGTCGGTGCAATTACTGTTGCCCTGGTCTGGACCTGTTCCCTTTATTCCCTTTATCTCCTTCTTAGCTTATTGAACATACCGCACTGTACCCCATTAGTATAATTATATGTATGTATATATTTGTGTGTAGGTATATATATTTATTTATTTACGATATTTATATATTTTTACCTTACTAATACTACCTATCTTCAATTAAATTTATTTGTGTTGCGAGTATCTTTGTCCTCTTGGACAGGTTTTGGCCAGCCATCGGTCATGGTCCAACAGAATACCAGCGCTGTAGGCAGTTTTGTCTGCAGCAATAAGCTGAGTTTTGGCCATTTTCACAACAACAACAGACCATCTCATACTCATACACATACTAATTTATTAAACACCATCGGGACACCAGGAACTCTTGGTTACGTCATGCTTTTACATTACTTAAAATTTAAAACACAATTCCTGCTAACCACAAACATAACTGGACAGGAGCGAACAGACCTGCCGATGTACATAGAAAAATTTTGGCTAAAAAATTAAGATTGTAGCAGCTCTAAAGGGGCTTTGCAATTTATCTAAATTAATAAATAATAAAATTAATATATCTGCTGTAAAGGGGCATTGTCGTACAAATAATAATTAAGATATTTATTTACAACTTAAAATTATTTATACACAAACAATTACAGAAACAAGAGCAATAGAAAAGAAATGTAGAAATAATTAATTTGATAATGTACACAAAAAAATAATTAAATGTAACTTATAAAATTTCTTAGATTAGGCCCGTGTGGTAGGGTACCAAGGATGCTGGCGGCGTTACCCCGCTGGATCGCTATGCTGATTCTTTGGGCAAGATAGCCGCCAGCCCTTGGGTCCCTCGTCGCATCGAACAAACGCTTTGACAGCTCTCGGAACAGTGACCAAGCTCCAGGGCCCCAAGGACCTAGGGTCTCTACACCAAATGCAACAAAGTTGTATTGGTTGCCGATGTCCCTGTATTTGTGGGCCTTAAGGCCCTCAGCCGCTTCAGCCGCCCCACCGGCCTTCCTACACGTACTCTGGAGGTGGGACGGAGCCAAAGTGTCTACGCAAGTAGCGTCCCACACAAGGCCACGTCCCATTTTCCAGGGTATTAACGACATTCCGTCCGGTCTCTTGCCGTCATCACGCATGATACCGTTCGGCTCCAGGATGGCCGGTACGTTGACGGTGGCAAGAGAGCGACGCAGAATGTCGTTTAAGGCAGCGTGGCGGGAGAAGCGGCCGGCGCTCTTTTGGCAGGACAGACCGTGGTGACCGAGGGGGTCGACATCTGCACCACACGGGCACTTATGAGGCGCGCAGACCTCGGCACCGAGGCGGAGAGCGATTGCTAAGCGAAGGGTCTCGTTGTCAATGAAAGTGCCCGTGTTGGCGGAGGGGTAGGCGTGTAGCCAGTGGCCAGATTCCCTGGCGGCCACGGCCAGCAGCCTGGCGCGGGTTGGACCGCAGCTACTGTTCAGGAGTCTGGATGATATGACCTTGCAATAATAATTATAATAAATTATATCTGCTGTAAAAGGGCATTGTCAATTGTCACATGTCATAAAGTCTATAAAAACATATCCAGAAAATAAAGTTATAATACAATAATCAATTATGAAAAAGAAAATACAATGTCAGTATACAATTTAGTAATAATTATATAATTAGCTGCTTCTAAGACACATTCATCATGACATCAGACATGATTTCAATATGTTTACCTTTGACTACATACTTATTTTTATAACTGTTTCGGTCATTGCTGTATGTGAAATAAACATATTACTTACTGACTTACTATAAAAAAATCAAATTATTTTTTCAACTTAGATTGTAACCACATAAATATGAACAAACGACCCCAGCACATTTTCTCCTAACATATTGATGATGTCTAAATCACTGTACAGTATGAGTCCTCGATAAGGTCGGTGTTCCCACATACATAATAGATGAGTTGTGATTCGTTTGATCGATGAGCTCCTGATTTGGCTCGCGCCGCTTAAGACCCTCGCCCACAACCCGACACGTGCCTGGCCGATTTGTTCTGACCATTGTCGAAAAGAAAGTAAGTTAGGTAACACTTTTTTATTACCTAACTGAAAAAGTTTTATGATTCTAGACTCAAACTATTCGACAAAAACAAACGACTCGACTCACGCACAACTGTAAACTAATAAAACAAAAAGTACTTTAAAAACATATACTTATTTGAAAATATGAAGCAGACATAACATAATTTCGCGTAAATACGCTGAGTACATAATTGAAATTGAAAACGTTTATTTAGCACTGTAAACACCAGAATATAGCAAGTACACAATACAGAAGTATACAAAGATTAATACATGGAGCACAAAACATCTGGTGTGGTACAGTGCCAAAAAGGGTACACCAGCTCAGCATAATGAGGCAACCCACAGCGCCATAATAACCATCTCACTCACATTAAATTAAACAACCCCAAATCTCTTTAAAATTCAATGGGTACATTAAAATATATCAAAACATTACTGTAAAGATCAGGGTAATATGACTGTTGTGATATTTCAGGCTCCGACAAAGGTCTACCCTGTATAATACATATTTTAGATTGTAAAGGTCAGATTATCATCGTTCCAAAATCGTGTATAAAATTAGGAGACGTGACTCCGATCGTAGCTAAAAGAGAGATTTATAACATGGAGTTCAAATCCGACATACCCCAGGAGCTTCATGTCACGGAAATAAAAATGCTGCGATGGATTTGTAGCGTATACGTAACGAGTATATTCGTGGCAATCTCGGAGCGTGACGTAGGGGACAAGCTTCAGGAGAATCAGCTGAGGTGGTACGGCTATATCACGCGAAAACCTCAGGTTTACGTCGGAAACAGATGCCTCCGACAAGGTCATCGTGGGAGCAGTACCACGTGGCCGACCCAATGAGCGACGGCTCGATATTTTGAGGTCCGATATAATTGCGAACGGACTCGCAATAGAAAACGCTAAAAACAGGGTAAAGTAGAGAATACATACCGGAAAGCAAATGGCCAACGGCCTGGACATCTCTATGAGAGATTCATGATAGAAGTCACTTAAGTGCATATAGAATATAACAAAACAATAGATATCGGATAGGTGCCTAAAATTTCGTCCGAATTTAAAATTCCTTTGATTCGTCTAAAAAACTATTTCGGATTAGTTGCATAGGACGAAATAAGAAGCTCAGCTTTGACAAAAACTGTGTATTCAGGACGCAGGACGATATTATGTAATTTCAAAGGCGGTTTCCTGACGCCTACATTAAAGGGATTTTATCGGCATTCAGAGTCTATTAAACGTCATTGTGACAGTAGGAATGTAGCAAAGCATCGTGCTGCGTCTCATTTATTTGCAGGTCAACTTAGTATGGATAACTAAACAACATGAAACTTCTGGATGAAATTTTCGAAGAAATCTGATCCTATTCGCTAGTTGCACAAAACGTCGTTTTAAAATATATGCTATTTAAATTAAACCCACGTTTGCTCTCAGTCTCACCTGGTAGTAAGTGATGATTAGGTCGAAGATGGAGCACACGGGCTTAGTAAGTACCGGCTCTTCTATAAACACTGCCAAAACACATCAACACCGAAGCAAAGATATTTGACGACAGACTTTACATAGAAGAGAAGTTGGTAGCCAGGACATAAAAGACGTTTCTAGCAACCCACAGTGAGAAAATTATATTATTAAATAATTAAATAAATAAAATAATAATATTGAAGGAGAAGATATAAAATTTAATTTTGATTGAACATTTTATGGTAATTCATCTAATGGTAATCAATAATAAAGATCTCATCATAATAAAGAGCTTCATCCCACGATAAACAAGAATTCCACTTTATTTTTACAAATGAATTATTGATGAGTCCGCTGAATCAATTCAGAATTTCTCTCTGAATACACCATTTCAACATATTTTATTAAGCGCATTTTTTAAAGAATTTTAATTTGAATCAGTGGGCAAACGGTTCCGCACAATTTAATCATAAAACCTTTATGAATTTGCTAATAACATGTTTGCTTTGAAATTGAAAATTCGGATTTACTGTTACAAGTATTTTTTTATGTCCAAGCCAGGGTCGACTCTTCAACTCAAAAGTCCATACCTAGATTTTTAAATTACACGTGATTCAAAACCTAACCTAACATAGGTTGAGGGGGCTCTTGGCTAGATACATAGTCATAGTGATCGTGCAAGTTAGGAAACGTTAAGCGAGGTCAGAAGCAGGATAGTGGCAAATTTTCTTCTGTGTCCCTCCGTTTCCCGGAGAGCGTGTTGAACTCGTGATCCCTGTGGCAGACGGTCTACAGCGATCTATCGCTTAAAGCGATAAGGCCGCTTTCTGCAGATTGTATTGTACCTCTCTTTATGTTGTATGTTTTGTTTTTGTCCCGGGTGTGCAATAAAGTATATTTGTATTTGTACAGCAGTCTTTAGGACATGTGAGAGACCTACAGGCGGTCTAAACATCTCTGAAAATGGATGAGCCACTAACCTCAATACAAGAATAAGACCACGGCGCAGAATACTTACGTAAGTACCCTTTAGTTAACTATTATATGTATATGCTTTAAATTCAATTCTGGCAAATACCAAAGATACCACAGACAGAGCAAGGGAACTCGTATATAATTACAAAATACAAAAATACAAAATACAAAAAGTTTATTATTTTCTTCCACTTAAGGTAACAAAGTTTGAATACATAATATAGGTTTTGACCTAGCTAGTGGAAGACTGATGCTCAAACTAGGATTAACCTGTGTTTTGAGTCACCAGGTCTCCCCTTCCAGATCCATGTACGGTAAGTAAATTTATGTACAGGTAGGTAGTTATAAAAGAAATAAAGGGCCAAAATATAGAAAATAAAAAGAAAACCAAATTACAATAGGATTTTGTGTAAAAGCGTGTTTGGTGTGTGTGTTTGTGTGTGTGAGAGTTGCGTCTGAGTGTGTGACAGAATTGGGTGAGGATGTGTGTACATGCGAGGTGTATCATATGTGTGTCTGTGTGTGTATTTGTGTATGTGCGTGTGTGTGTAAGAATGAGAAAAAGGGGTGTACAAATGTTTGTGATTGTGCGGTGTTGTGTACGCATGCAGGGTGTAAATGTGTGTTCCCATTCTGCTCTAACTAGGTAGTTATAAGTAGTAGATTTTCTGTTTCATCATAACTAAGCGATAGAAGCCATTTGCTAACAGCCTTTTTACATTCCCATCTTGTTTTAGGGTAAATACATAGGATTTTGTTTATTAAATTATACAGCCTTTTTCCTTGAAAACCGAAAAATCTTTGTGTGAACGCAGTTCGAGTTGCCATAGGAGAAAATATTTTATAGTGACGTCTTTTGTTCGCATTACGATGTTCACTAATGTATTCCACGATTGTATGTTGTCTTAGAACTGTTTCTAAAATGTACAGTTGGCGTACATTTAACACTTCAGCATCTTTATACAGCTGTAGGGTAGATTTATAATTGAAATAAAGAATGAATCATTCACATGCTATTTTTAATCCAAGATTATTTTCAATCAACCACACGCATATATTGCGCAGTGAAAGCGGAAAACGTAAATATACTTACTTATACTATAAGCTACACGTATGTATAAATAAAACCGTCCGCGCTCCGACCAAATCTAGAATGCGTATTATTTATTGCACGTTATAAACTCTCACGCACAGCTACGCGACAAGCAATAAACTATGCTATCACGTGACTGCGTTTGTATTGCAGATGATATTATTATAATTATTACACCTTTAATGGATTCTTTTGAATAAATGTCTCAAAAATTGTAGTTGTTCAAAATTAATACACAGCTAGTAGAGCCATAATAAATGGAAAGCGAAAAAAAGAACTTATAGGTAGATAAAGAAGTTAATAAAGTAGAAGTTACAACTTGATCAAACCAATCAATAAATACATCATCTCCATTAGCTTATTAATATCCCCACTGTTTGGGCACAAGCCTCCCCTGCACAAGGGGGGAAGGGCCACGATCCACCGAGCGGGTCCAATGCTGATTAATGGATTTCACACGCCTTCGAAAACTTTTAATATCCTCAGACATGCAGGTTTCTTCACGATGTTTTCCTTCACCGTTAGAGCAGTCTATAAATGTACGTAAGTCTTAGAAAAAATTGGAAAAACTTATTGGTATATGGAATTGCATGGTTTCGAACCCGGACCTGCCGCATGGGAGTCCGGCGTCTTAGCCACTAGGCCACCGGCGCTCCATAAATACATAAAGCGACATTTAATTGTATGGTCTCAATTCTGTCTTGATGGCGAAATCCAAGATCTAGATCGAGTCACTGAGCCATCGTAATACTATAGGTATCCACACCCCCACACCAATACACACTTTTAATCCAGCGGGCATGGCCGCTGGATTAAAAGTTGGATTTACATCTCAGTATCTTATGTTAATTTAAACTTGTATACGAATGTTTATTATCATTTATTTTATTTATTTATTTCTCCCTTTATTAATCAAAATTGTACCTACATAGAAGAGTCTAAATTCCGCGACACGGTATCCTAGTGCGGGATTTAGAGCATCAACCACTTTTTGTATTAATTTAAGATGCAAAATAAATTTATTTGTATAATAAGTATATAATCTGCATAAACCACCTACTATGGTTATCCAAATTATTCCCAGCCACATATAACATATCTAGCTTATACAAGTGCCTACGTCACCGGACGCGTCGGTCTTCCGGCAGACCCGGACTCCGGACGAACCCCAAAAACAAACGTATCGGATTCGCTTAATCGGCTGAACATTTACGTTAAAGTGCTGCTACCCTTTTTACTCGTTTAATTTCGTGTTATTTCTTTGATTTTGTTTCAGTGTAGGTACCTAATTACGCTT
Organism: Hofmannophila pseudospretella; assembly: GCA_947369225.1. NCBI lineage: Eukaryota > Metazoa > Arthropoda > Insecta > Lepidoptera > Oecophoridae > Hofmannophila > Hofmannophila pseudospretella. The sequence goes on from OX376316.1 coordinate 13,473,097, forward strand.
CATTTATTTTGTGCTTTAGATGGTTCCAATTATCAAGTTCATTCATTGTTCAGTTTTAAATTAGATCACATTTTTTAGTTTCATTTCGTCTTTCACTCGGGGCTGTTTATTAGATTAATATGTTTATATAATATGACACATAATATGTTTATATTATATTTTAAGGTTTTAAAATTAATTATTTTAATCTAATTTATTTGTGTTTTGACTGTAACTAATGAATATTATTTCGTCTTTAATTTTGTTTTGTATAGATTTTACTGCTGACTTTGTTTGGATTGCATTTATATTAACAAGTGGTTTCTCTCTTACACTTCTGAGAGAGTATTATCATGAAGGAACGAACACCTGGATACTATTTTTTCTTTTATCCAAGTTTGTTGTTATATATTGTATTCATCATTTCTATGACAATTAACTAATCATCAAAACATCTAAATGAGTTTTAGGAGAGTATTTCATTTACTCTCCTAAAACTCATTTATATATCATCTCTTTGTCTGTAAGAAAAATGTTATTATTATCTCATACAGAAACTGCGTAGCTGATTGACAAATATGTTGTCATCGCAATATGTTGGCGGCATGATAAATGGAGTCTGTGGTTTAAGTTTGTGGGTTTCAAACTTCTATTATACTATATCTTATACGGAATTACTTCGGTCACGCCATGTCGACGAATATTTGCAGAATCTTGACTGGTGAAATGTCATGCAATTTTAATTTAGGTAACTCATATGTTAATCTACGTTTGTGTAATTGAAGCTGTGAATTATTTATTTTAATTAATGCATATATTATGTACATAATTAGCTTTAATATTAAAAATATACATTAAATAAATATACCTAGATATAGATATATAAATGTATATATTAATATATTTTATAAAATTATAATAGTCATATAATCTCTTTAACTTAAATTGTAATTTTAAATTCTAATTCTGGAATCTGAATGTTAAATTGACATATAACATTGTAAAGTGGTCAATATGTGTATCCATGTAATCTCCACGACACAGGCAACGTCTAGTGTGGAGGTTATAGTTTAATGTGAAATGTTAATTAATATTTTGTAAACGAATATTTTTTCAAATCTTGGGATACGCGAAAAAGAATTGCCTCTCACTTTATATTTATCTGAACTTTTTCCATAAAACAGGGCTGCCAAGACAGTCACTGCACTTGTCAATTTGTTTAAACCTAGTTTTGTGAAGTAATTGCGTGCTAACAGAACGATTAATAGGACAGTGAAATGGGAGTGAAATACTAATCGTATGAATTCTACAAGAACCTCCATTAGGATCTGAATGCAAAGCACTAGGAATCTAGATCTATACGACTCTTCCGTGAATCCTCGACGTTTCGAAATGTTTTTCTCAAGTGGCAAATAGCAAACTGCAGATGCCATTTTTTTTTAAAAAAAGGAGGGTTGGAAATACTTCAGTACCAATCAATCAATCAATCAAAAAATCAATAGTAACATTTACTAACATTTATTTTATTTTTAACTTACTCTAAGTAAAAAAATAGAGTTACTTTTTTACTTAGTAATGAAACGTAATTATTGTGTTATGTATTTGTGTGAAAATAAATTTTAATTAAGTAATTCATTCAATCATTTTTGAATCAGTATTACCTGAACGAAATAATCTACAACTTATTGGGAAGGTTCCTCACTCAATGGTTCCCATATTTGAGTTTTCATTTAAGTCGGTCTTAAGTTCATTTGAGTTTCCTCACTCTTTAAAACATCTAAATACCAGCAAATGAATGGGTGTTTATCTCGTTTACGAGGCGAAAATATCTCGAAGTTGCTCCACATGCTTTATCACATTATAACTTCTCAAGTTCCAACTGAAGGGAATCATGCTCCCTCCAGAAATTCTTGAGAACATTTGGAAAGGACAAACTTTTACTTTCTTGCACTTGGGTTAATATTTATGTTTTATTTAGACGTCATTTTATTTACTTTATTTTGCGTGAGTTGCAACAAACGTCTTAAGGCTTCCTGTCATGCATTTTAATGAAAACTTAAAGGACGTATCGTGAACTGAGGGTTTGTCTAATTATTATTTTTATGAATGAATGATTGATTATTAATCATGGTAATAAAAATACATTTACATCTACTACAACATACATACAATACAATACAACACAACACACCTCACTTTTTACCTTCTTTAAGCCCAGAGAGGATCTTTAATATTACTTATATTATTTTACTTACCTTAATATTATTAGTTATTATTATTTTTATTTTATTTTTGATTAAATTTATGACCGATAAAATATTTTAATCCACTTCTGTAAACAAATTGCGTTTAGATAATGGCTGAATTGTACGAGTCTTGGAGGAGGGGCACTGTATGCTGAAATACAGGTTACACCTAGTTCGGCAACAGTGGCTTAAAATAGTTTTAGAGACATAGCCTAATACGAGTATAGTTTATTTAACAAATCTGTAAAACTTTTAAGAAATAAAAAAAATATTAATTATTTTATTTTATTTTAATCTATGATTGACCCTTTTTATTAGCCTTATGTCCGATATATGTGTATGTCCATAATCAGTGTTTACTGAATTAATTATCTACTAGTCAACTGTATAATTTAATTTTAATTATTTATATAGCGGACGATACATTCCTACAAAAAATTGCGCAAAGTGAAATTGATTGACCTGCGCTCCTTAGCAAAATTTCATTGACGGTTCCTAATCAAAATTTACGGAGTAACAGGTTACTTCGCGTCCCTAAGTGTCACACTAATTACAGAAAGAATAGCTACCTAGTAAGAGCCTGTGCAGCATTTAACCAGCTAAGCAACAACCCTACTATAGATCTCTTCAACAGTAGTCCTGATTCCGTAAAATCCTTACTCACTAACGAATTTTCCTCTGCCTATCTGTAAATGTACATGGTTGCTAGATTAATAGTTTTATTATTAATTTTTTATTAACTGTGGAAGCTTAAAAATGGCTATTGTTTTTATATATGTATATGTAACTTGTAAATAAGGCTGTAAGCTACCCAAATAAAATAAAATAAATAAATATATTATTGTCATTTGAATATTCATTAACAAATTATTGAAAATATTTGTATGTCAAACGACGGAGCATAGTGATAACTACTCATTTAAACTGTATACTGATATCTACTTATTATTACCTATGTTCACGAATAATTGATTGATTGATTGATTGAATTGGTAGAAAAAAAAGGTTATAAAAAATTATTTATGAAAGGAATGCAGCAGTTTGTCAGACATGACTGATCACAGCATCACTGCTTTTTTTGGTCACCCAAGGATCAGAAAAATTACGACAAATGTGAAAATACGTTAGTGCTGATAGCACTGTTAGTGCTTATTCCTCTTATTCCTCTAAAATACAATATTTGTGTATTAAATTACTTATTGTGAGTACACTGCAATTTACCTATTCAATTCCTACCTCCTTTCTTTAAAGGTCTACAGAAAAAAAAACTATAATTCAGGGTTATGTACAGGGGCGGCCTGAAAGTGTTTACCAGATTTCAATTTCATTCCTTTATCATATCGCGCGCAATAAGGCTTACATAAAATCAGTGTACTTTAAAATGTGCAGCTATTAAAAGTAAATCAAATCATTATGCAAGAAATTTATTATACTTCAGTAATTTGGTCTGTTTTTATTGCTTACTACTACTTTCAATTTCTGACGCTTAAGTACCAGATATTAAAAAAAAACACTACTAATCACACTTTTAAAAGTTGCGTTATCTATGCCTATAGTCACAATTTTAGACAGCGACCTTATTAAACTGACGTATGCATGCCTAAACCTTAGGGTGGTAAATATTTTCTAACCGTGACTACGCCTTTGCACATTAATGTTTAGAATCTCTTCTTCTTCTAAGTCGTATTCCTCATTGCTGAGGGTCGTGATCATTCTAAGGAATCAGAACGACTCTCGTGGCAGAATTAATGGGGTGGTTTTCCATTGCCTTCCCCATAAATGTTTAGAATATCCAATTCGAAATAAAAGAATAAGAATAAGTTGCGTATCTACAGTCTGCTATCCAAGTTATCTGACCCCCTCCTCCCCTTAACTGACGTACTAGCATCGAAAGGGGTCAGATAACTAAAGAAACATACCTACATAAATTTATTATTAGCATTTTTTATCTATGTATTCTAAGTCTATTGTTGTTATGTATTTGTCTGTTAATTTCCCTAATAGAAAATAAATAAATAAATACCGTACTAAAAAATAAAAAGATAAAGAAATAATACCATCCACTGTCGTAAGTATTTCATTATATATGTCCTTATAATAAATTATAGGTAACATTTTTCAAAGTTTGTTTCCCAGTAATACGAACACAGTAAAGTGGTTCCAGATATTAAAGTATAGGAATACGTCTACTTTATAACTGCGATAACATAAACCATAAGTTTTCGTTATTATGTAGCTCTTATAACACTTGTAAACTTATTAAGTAAGGAGTTAAGTAATTTAATATGTAATAAAATAACACAATACAATTTCATTATAATAATTTATAACTTTTTCAAAGTTTCTAAACACGTAATACGGTTCCAGATATACGAGTACAGTAATACCCCGCTTTACGCGAGGGATACGTTCCAGAGAAAATCGCGTTAAGCCAAATTCGCGTATATTGGGGTCTGCTCAAAAATAATACTTAAACATACTAAATCAATTTCATTTATTGCAAAATACTAGGTGATACATTTTGAGCGTTGGTTTTACGAAAATACACGTCCAAAATCTTTTCCAATCATCGTCACCTAGATAGGTGACAGACATCTGTCACCAGGAGAGCCAACATAAAGATGGCAAGTCGCAATGGAAAACATTTTCTATAATTATCTATTCATTTTCTATTTGGGATTCCCTAATCAGAGCTTATATAGAGAAGGAAAGTCGCACCAGAAATTAATTTGTGGGGAATACCCCAGTTAGTGTTTGCAGGAAATCGCGTCAAGCGCGAATTTGAAATTCGCGTTGTAACGAATCCGCGCAATACGGGGTCGCGTAAAGCGGGGTATTACTGTATGTGTACTTTATAACTGTGATAACATAAGTTATAAGCATTCGTTATCGTATAGCACATATAACGTAAGTATAAGTAAGTAAGGGTTAAGTTATTTGATATGTAATACCACAATACCATTTCACACTACCAACAATTGTTTAAAAGAAAACCCCATTAAAAGAAAATGGATAAAAATGAACTTCACGTTTCAATCTATCCACATTCTGCCTCTTTATAAAGGATCATAATCCTTTGATATTGGCAGTGCCTTTTTCCCCTGGTTTATTGGAAAAACGTCTTTATCCTCAGTCCTGATGATATTTCTATTTTAGCCCCAGCAAATTCAATTACTTAATAATACTTTCCATCGTAAGAATGGCCCGATTGATTACGTCTTTATGAAGACGATTACGAATGTACATGCAATCCAGGACACTGATGCGTACTGATGGGCACGCGGAAAGTTTTGCGCTCCTGGCCGCTCATAAATGTTTGAATTTCAAATGTTATATTTTTTTTAAACATAAAAACTCATTTATTGGTATAATAGTTTTTGGCGGGATATCGTTTGTTAATTGTTTTTTTATCAAGTCGAAGTTCGTCGTCCGTAGCAAAAATGGAATTTACGAGAAAAGATTTTAGGGCGATTTTAAAAGTTCCCTTTCTCCGCAAGATTGCACTGCTCGTTTTCAAAATGCTTTTGGGAGGGGAAGCACCTCATCTGAGCACCGTAAGGCGTTGGTACGCTGAATTTGATCGTGGCCGAGTTTCACTCCATGATGAGATTCGTGAAGGTCGGCCCTCAACTGCGATCATTGAGGAAAATGTGGTTATGTATAACGTACCTTCCGGAACTACCTTCGTACTAGTCTTTATTATTGGTATTATATTTAAGGATCACTGCGACACAGGGTCAAAATAGTGCGGGATCCAAGGGTAGGTAAACTTAAAAATAATTGTAGAAAAAATCGGCAAATTAATATTTTTGTATTTGTACCTATTATAATTAGAGCTAGAAGTTGTCGGGACACGATCTAAAATTTGTTAAGGACGTGTTTGTACAAGTAAAAACACGTGATGCCTGAGGTATTGGTTTATCCCGTGGATAAACCAATACCCTGACTCTTGAACTTGAACTACTAACTGTTATAAGAGTCACGTTGTTGCAATATGGAACATTGCAATTATCGATAAGTATGCATTTATCGATAATGCAATCGCTATAAATATGACAATTTTGCCCCGATAACTTCTAGCTCTAATTATAATTATTATTCTGAATCTTTTGAAAAGTCTGTACTCTGAATAAAATAAATAATTAATTCCAATTTCGATCAATGGACCCCTCCATTGATTGTCTCTATGAAGAGTCGAATTTATTATTATTATTTTCTTGTTCGATTACAATAGGTTCATTAAACAAAACGACAACAGTAGCAAAGTTAAATAATTAAAACAGAAAAAAACAATTATTTTAAATCGTAAAGATATTCAAACTAATAAAATTGACATAACAATACATACTAGTGTTCGGATCTGATTAGGTATTTTCACGCATTGCTTTGTTGTAGCTGATCGGATTTGATAACACTTAATTGATTTTGCTCTCAGTCACACACACACCCTGTCTCAAACAAATTCACACATACGCGAACACCGACACCCCCTTTCACCACATACACATCCTTACACCACGTTGCATACAATATACCTTCTTCTTCTAAGTCGTATTCCTCATTGCTGAGGGTCGTGATCATTCTAAGGAATTAATCACATAGAACGACTCTCGTAGCAGTTTTAATGGGGTGGTTTGCCATTGCCTTCGCCATTTCACACACTGGTTATCTCAGTGTGTAGGTTTCCTCACGATGTTTTTCTTCACCGTCAGAGCAGTCCGTAAATTTACGTAAGTCTTTCGAAAAAACCGAAAAACTCATTGGTACATGGCTCATTGGAGTATTGCCTGGTTTCGAACTCGGACCTCCCGCACGGGAGTCCGACGTTCCAGCAATCATTAAAATAAAACTATTACTTACATCACTTACCAAGTTACCACGTATATATTATAAATTATCCTATATTATTCTTCTTTCTGTCGTTATTTCCCTAATGCTGTTATTTAAGAAAATTTCATAATGTGACGTGTGGTAATTAAGTAATTGTATGCCAATACAAGAGTATTGGCATACAATTACTTAAAGAACACTTATTATGTAAAATTTGATAAAATAATAAATAAATAAATGTATTCCTCGGAACAACAGGGTTCAAATTTTGTTAGTAACAATGCAGGTACTTATGACTATGTTAGTAATTAGTTACAAAGAACATTTTAGGTAGGCATGTGGGACAGAGAGTAAGACAAAAATAGTATAATTTAAAGAAGTTACTTCCCCATTCCAAAACCACTTTCAAAATTCTTGCTATGATTTAAATAGTGAAGTATCGAAAAATCTGCTTTCGTAATAGTCCTTCTATTACGAAATTAGAAAAGGTTTATTAATAATTGTATGCTTTCAAGGTATTATTTCACTAATTCCGAGCTCGCGTTCGTCCCTAATATTGTAAGGAAATAATTTAAGTAGATATACAAGTAATTATTATAATTACCGTACAGGATCCTATGGTACGTCGGCACCTACTAATAATATTATCTTGAACTTTCAAAGTACAAACGCTAACAAAACATTATCCATAATTATAATAATTATCTTCCCACTCGCATTCAGAAGAACTTCTCAAGTTTATGCAAACATAAGTTTTTGTCAAAAATCTTTACAATTTATTTTTAGAATAGCAATTCAGAAACTCAAACTAATTTATAAGAATTAAACTGTTACACTTTACGTAGGATACCAGGCGGTAGAACAAGAAGCTATGGAAATAAACTAGAAAGGTCACAACAGCATAACGGACGCGACTAGCGGACCGTGCCGAATCCCAACCCCTTTTTCACCCAAATTGACCCTTATAAAGCTAAAACTTACCGTTGAAACAGGTGAGCAACCACAATAACGTGGTGCATAGGTGCGTGAAAGCTACACGCCTAACTTCTCTCCGACGCACCATCTCACCAAAATCATCGAAACACCATACTAAAACCAATATATATCCCAAAGTAGCGGCGCACTTATTATCAGCAATCTACAGAATTCCACCCTCGGGTTGATATCGAGTGACGTAACATAAAGTTCGGGATCGGAGAGACACATCCGTCCGCGACGAGGTAACTCGCAGAACTGAGTCGGCGAGGGTAAAGCCTTCTGCAGGAGGGTTGCGGGAGGGTTTCAAATGTTTTGTGTCCTCACACTGCTATTTCCCTCCAAGAGCGGGGACCACGTGCCGCGTTTAGTCAATTTTCCTCTGAATGGCCGCTGCGCTGAGGCTATTTGTATTTTTATTGTTGTCGTTAAACGAAACATCATTAGACCGATCGTACTTTCCCGTTGATTGCCTGCTACTGTTAATACGTGTATAATTGAAGAGGTTTTCTTTTTGCAATTCAATTTCGAACGTTTTATTAGATTTACGTCAATAAACCTTCGTTTCGGATGATTTGAGAATTCGAGCCACTGTTTTCTTTATGGTAAATGTTTCAACGGAATTTTGTACGTTGTAAAGATAACAGAGTTGACTATACCGTCCTGAAGAGGGAAAGAAAAACATGGCGTCGATTTTATAACGATAACGTCTCTGAATGCCGCAAAACTCGTATTAAAGTTGTCGGCAATGGCCAAACTTTCGTTGGATTCATGCTAGGCCGTCGTGATACCGGGACTTTTAGCAGAAAGCCAAGTGGCGAAATCCTGTAAGAAACTTTGAGGTTTACTACTCTGTTTGGGAACTTTTATAGACATCCAAAGAGGGAACCGATTTGCTCGTGTAGCTGCCTAAGAACACCACTACTATATTTTTGTGATCAAGATAAAATAAACACGATACTTTTACTGATGATAAAGTTGCTATCACATCATAGAAATATTACTTTAGTAGGTATAGGCTGTTCCAATCTTTAAAGTTTTCTGTATTTTAGCGAGTTCTTTCGAAGTTAATTCACCTAGTAGTTACTAAAAAGAAAGTCTTAAGCTAAGACTAGCTAATACAATTAATTAAACATAATTAGAAGTTCTCTATTTACTTAGGTTCTTAATCTTATTACAGTGAACCCTAGTCGGGTTCCAACCTTCACGTTTTCTTTCAAATTAGTGTATTTAACCTTGAAAATACTTAGGTTATTAAGTACTGCCTTAGGATCTATGTTTGAAGAGAGTTTGTCTGTGTTTATTTCAAGTCCGCGCGAAAGTTTACCTATGTCGTTTATTATTCAAAAGTTTCAAATTAGCGCTGAATTTAAATCTAAGTGCATTTTGTTGTCCGACTTCAGTATTCTAATTGGATTAACAGTGTTATGACGTTAGTTTTGAAATTCATTAATTATAGGTAAAGCATAGACATTGTATAACAGAAATATGAAATATATATTTGTTGTCGCAAACAGTATTCCCTTAAAATGTACCGACATCTACAACAACACAAATCAACAAAGAAGACTGTACCTACTGTACAATCCGTACCACCACACCTAGTGCATATGTTTTGTTTACATTAGCGACAGTTATTGTAGGTAGTTTTAGCTTTCGTTTTTGTTTCGTTCTGTCGAATATTAATGTCCAGTGAGGGTAATTTTTATCGTTGATTGCCACTAGCTGACACAGTCTCGGAAACATAGCCCTTGAGACAGCAGCGATTTGTGCGCGTAGCACCGAATTTCGTCATCGCTTATGAACTATCACCTCCATGGACTGATCGCGGTGCTGATATAGTGCTGGTGCTTCGGTGATATAAAAAACTGCCAGAATTTTGGACATTGTCGGCGCCGACGGGTGATCTCGGACTGAGACGCTGGTGAGTTGGTTTTTCATTGGTATTTATTGCCTTCCCTGGACATTATCCTTCGCACATCAAACCGCGAAAAAAACATTGGCAATCCTATTTATTGCTCTGCAAAGAGATGCCTTGTTAAAACATAGTCACGTAATTATTGGAGCGTCGATGGCACAATGGCTAGGACACCGGACTCCCATGCTGGAGGGCCGGGTTCGAAACCACACAGTGCCCTGTACCAATGAGTTTTTCGTATTTTTCGAAGACTTACGTACATTAACCAACTGCTCTGACGGTGAAGGAAAACATCGTGAGGAAACCTGCACACTGAGATGACCAGTATGTAAAATGGGGTAGGCACAAAAGATCCTCAAGGGTCGAAGTGCCGCTGGGCTATTCCCGGCCCCCTATCATTAGATAAGATAATATAGTCACGTAATTTAATACAATTTAGAACTACTAGACCACTTTCAAACAATCTATCTTCAGGTACTTAAGTTTAAATCATGTCCAGCGTGTAATAAAATAACTTACTTTAAGTTCTCCTCGTTGCAGCAAAACCTATAAACCCATTACGATAGAAATCCGCCATTTAATTTTAAAATTCCGCCACTACTTTATCATACCATTTATTAACTCTTTCATTTTCTGTGGTAATAAAGACCTTCTCTAAATCAGCGTCTTTGGTGATGCATAACAGTCCCATACCCCTGCATTTTCTCGGTTAATATATCTTTGAAACGACTTTCTTTGCAGCCCCTTTGCGTCGTGCACTGTGGTATAAATCGTGTAGTTTTTGCAACGTTTGCCCAGCGGTTTAAAAGGCTCTGTTTACTGGCACATGGCTTATAAAATTACGTTAGAGGAATTTCTTTTGACTTGCTTTCCTGACTGCCGCGGGCTAATAACTGGAAGTACTGAAACGTAGTATTTTTTTAAGTCTCTGTTTAATTGAATAAGCTTACCTTTGCCTTCGCAACTTTTCAAAGCTGCCGTAGCTCTAATTTATTAAATCATACATAATAGTTTTACATATTTATCTTATCTTATGATAGGGGGCCGGGAATAACCCCAGCGGCACTTCGACCCTTGATGATCTTTTGTGCCTACCCCATTTTACACACTGGTTATCTTAGTGTGTAGGTTTCCTCAGGATGTTTTCCTTCACCGTTAGAGCCGTCGGTAAATGTACGTAAATCTTCGAAAAATACGAAATACTCATTGGTACATGGCACGGCTTCGAACCCGGACCTCCCGCATGGAAGTCCGGTGTCCTAGCCACTAGGCCACCGACGCTTTTTACATATTTAATACTACGTAAAAAAAACTTGGTATTTTGTTTTTATTTTTTTTATTTTCAACACACACACACACACACACACACACACACACACACACACACACACACACACACACACACACACATCACCTCACACAACTTCTTACACCCTCTCCCCTGTATACTCACAGTATCATATCCCGCTGGCTATCTTAGTGTGGACTGGCATGCTGCAAGACAGCCGTTGGCTAGTGCAGGTGCCAGGATTTGTTTTTATAAATAGATACCTACCTACCTAGTTTCAATTTATATTCTATTGTATTGTAGTATTATATATTATATAAGCTTTTGGATAAAAAATTTAAAAAATTGAATTGAAGAACAATGAAATTACGTAGATAACTTTATTGTTTTGAAGTATTCGAGTACACAATAGTACTCGTATTTACAAGAAAATTAAAATAATTTAACTATGAGTCACTCCATTCAATATCAAAGAAAACATTACTAACATTCATAATCAGTGCAATGGGATTCATTCCGATGACTTCAGAAATAATTTTAACAATAGTTCGTTGCATTCTTATTGTAAAATTGTTTATCTTTGTTATCACAGTGTACTATAATAATATGTTTTATTTATTGTTTCTTTCAGATTAGATTTACCTATGTGGTATTCTTTCCTCATCTTCCAAGGCAAAGTGGATAGCAAAAAAAATCATCACAATTTCAAATTTATAGATTCAAACTCTGTCGTAATTGTTTGCTGTCTAATTTTAATTAACAGTACCAGATTTGGTGCACACATCGAAATGACAAGAAGCAAACTACAATTTAAATGTTCCATCTCCTAGAAAAGAACGAAGAGCTGTTCACCAGCTCACGAGATGAACATTATTAAAGAAATAAAAGCAGCTCGATTGCGATGGCTCCGACACGTTACTAGGATGGGGGAGGATCGTGCAGTAAAACAAGAGTAAAACGAACATAATGTGGGATGCCCGAAAGGACAACGGCCGTTCGGACGTTCCAGATACCGCTGGCGCGATGAAGTGGAGAAGGATTTGTGAGAGCATCAGGCGCCTGACTGGCTCAAAACTGAGTGACGACGATGACGATCTTTGGTATCGGAGGCCAAGATCCACTTCGGGTCGCTGCGCCAGTGGAGTAGTAGTAAATCTCCTAGAAAAAATATCTCACAGGAATTGCCCTAATAGAAGTTACATCCAAGAAAGCTGAAGTGGCGGTGGGCCGGTCACATCTGTCGCAGAACCGATAACCGCTAGGGTAGACGAGTTCTGGATCGGAGATCGCGTTTGGGCAAACGTAGTGTGGGACGATGGAGATGGAGCGACGATCTACGCAAGGTGGCTGGCAGTGACTGGATGAGAAGAGCCGACGATCGGGCTCAATGGCGCGCCCTGGGAGACGCCTATGTCCAGCAGTGGACTGAGTAGGCGAGACAGGTCCTAGATTAAAAGGATTACTTACTTACAATTCCTGACGGCCATACATAAGTAGTTCACACGGAAACTGACTGTCAGTTAAAAGTCCAACGGTAATTTGACCGAACCTTTTGGAAGGCTTGCGTGCCACCTACATAATTTGCCGGATCGCCCAGATAGTTTCACGCTGTAAAGTTTAAGCCTCAACTATGCATACGTGCTGAGCTGCATTGAAACGCCACAGTATTTCCAGGGCATTTCATATCCTCTACTACCACATCGTTTTCCTCTTCAGCAACACTTGAATTATCACGTCGAATATTGTAAATTGCTACTTTGTTACAAACGATTCTAGCATCTATATGAACAAAAACTGCAATGGACGGTTGTTTAATAGAAGTTTACGTTTAGGAGTAAGTAATGTAGTGGTATTCACCCGTCAGTCTCGAGGCGAAGACAATGAACTAGGGACACTTTAACGTAGTTTTGTAAAATAAGTTAATGGTTCCGTAATGGTTTTAAAATTGTGGTCGTAATATTTTAAATATGAAGCTTTGTTTAATTTTTAAAAGAAAATCAACTGAGTGCAGTGACTTGCATTTCAAAGTCAGATTTACAAGAAAGTACAGTGTTTAAAAGACTTATTTACATAATAATCAGATTGAGCCTTTGTACTTTTTAAATGAGTATTTAGCGATAAAATGAAACATTATTTTGCATGCAAAGTTACGACTTGTTCGTGTATGATAAAAATCTGTATGTAGCCCACCAGACGATGGGCGAAGTCACTGCACCAGTAGAAAAAAATACTTACCTGTATTTACATTATTGCCTTTCAGTAAAACTCAACGATTGTGTTTCCGACTGGACAATGATATTTTTAAGCTAGAATTATACACATTCATGAACTTACGCTACGCATTTCAGCCAAAAATGAAAAAAAAAATCAACAAAATTTATAATAAAAGGTAAGTAATATGTAATAACTTTTGAACTGGCGGCGCACCTGTACGTGATTTCTCCCCACAATTTCATAGCACGTGTATTTAATTTTAATTTTGGGAACATATAAAATTAAATGTGGTTTAAAAATATTTATTATAAGAATATAAAAAAAAAAGGTATTATCAGTGTTCTCAACAGAACACTAGTTTAGTGATTGTATTCAAACTTCAATATGTGACTTTAAAATGGTAAAAAAAAAACTTCCTGTTTTTTTTTTAAAATATAAATTGGCTACGACAAACAGGCAGGCGGGCCATGTTGGTAAGTAGTCACCGTCGCCTAGAGACACGTGCAATACCAGGGGTATTGCTTGTGTGTTGCCGGCCGTGGAGGGAGAGGACTTTTTTAACGTTCTTTTTGAAGCATCCCATGTCGTAGCGCTGCGGGAAAACGTCGGGTGGAAGAGAGTTCCACATTTTACAGGTGCGTGGCAGAAACGCTCGTATAAAACGGGTCGTGGTAGACTTCCTTTCCTGTTCGACCTTAACCACCTATAGTGGAACACGTTTTTCTATATTTAATTCTAAAATAATTACTTTTATCACCTCCATAAGGTTTTTTAAATGTGTGTGGAGTTTCACTTCAATATAGTGCTAGAAATCTAAACTTTCTGTTTCCATACAAGCGAAATTACCAGCCGCTATAAACATTGTGAGGAACAATCAGATCTTTGAAGGAATTCATTAGGAATAAATAAGAAAGTCTAGAGAAATGTGGGTATTTATGTTAAGTACCTACACCTTAGTTAACTATATATGAGGAGCTCGTAGCCTAGTTGCGAGCACGGTCCGAAAGTGATCGTGCAGGTTAAGCGACGTTGGCGCGGTCGGTACCAGGATGGGTGACCGCTAGTGACATATTTCATCTGAGCTCCTCCATGCCTCGGAAAGCACGTTAAGCGGTCGGTACCGGTTGTTTTCGTTAGACAGCGGTCATTAAGCCATGTCAGGTGCCTACGAGCGGCCTGAACAAATCTGACAAATAGGTTGGCCACTAACCATACGATAAGCAAGCAAGTTAACTATCATAATAATTTAACCTTATACTGTGTAATTTCCAATAAATAAAAATAAAATAAATATTAGCCAGTTAAGAAAATTCGAGGAAGGATTCAAGTTTTAAAACTACAAAGCTAAGCTAATTTTAATTTCAGAAAATGCGAAAGTAAATGAATAATTTCATAACTTTTGCAAAGAAAACCTTAGAAACTTAATTAAAAAGTAAAATCCGAACCGAACCGGCCTTCTTAAATGTCAAGCGGTTATCTTCTTAGAAAGTTTTCCCGATTATTATTTTAGGCCAAAATAAAACGATTCTAATTTGTGAATCTTAAGTATTTGTGTCTACTTAAGCGAAAACTCTTAAAAATTAGAAATCTTTATTGGGTAAAAATAGATATTCTTCATATTTTAATTTTCAATAAAACCCGAAACAGTTTACTTGATGCGAAGTTTTTATATATATATATATATAGTGCTGTAATTAGTTTTAAGACCTTGTAATACCCATGACAGCAATAAATGAAATGAAGTATAAAAATATTATCTTTGCAGGAACAAACAACCAGCCAAGTCAAATATAAGGGTATTATAGAAAACAGAGACAAGGCGCCATTGTCCTACTTACATAAATCTTGAATTTTATTTGCCAATAGTTTACAATCTAAATTTCTTGGCACAAGGAAGAAGCAGGCAGTCCAACTATATACTTCAATTACCTAAGTACTTATATGGAAACAGTAATTTAAAGAAAATAATTTTGGAGAACACAAAGCAAACGTTACTAAAGTCGAGTTCAATGAAATTTTTTCATAATATAACCAAACCTAAACCACATTAGACGATCAACCATAGTTTAAATTACGTGGAATTCACTTTTATCGTATCCGTAACTACATTATTCAAGGTTTGCTTTTCTTTATTATTGTTATTTATTTATTTGAGGGTAGTATCTATTTCATACGCCTTTTGCATCCGTATATAATGTATCTTATGATTTTTCCATCACCTGAAGGTTTCCTGGAAGATATCGCTTAAAGCGATAAGACCCGCCTTCTGCACATTGTATTGTACCTCTCTTTATGTTGTATGTTTTGTTTTTGTCCCGGGTGTGCAATAAAGTATATTTGTATTGTGTTGTATTATTCGATGAAATATTAATAAAACATTAATAATTCATCAAACCATTGACATCGCCAATATATTATGGTGGTTTGCTTACATTAGGAACAAATTTCATTGAACTCGACTATAAGTATTGTTCAGAAGTTGCGAAATTAAGTAAGAATCGTGGCGTGGGGGCTAGGACACCGGACTCCCATGGGGGAGGCCCGGGTTCAAAACCATGCAATACCATTGAGTTTTTCGGTTTTTTCAAAAGTCATAATTTACTAACTACTCTAACGGTGAAGGAAAACATCGTGAGGAAACCTACAGACTGAGATAACCGTGTGTGAAATGGGTAAGACAATGGCAAACCATAAAATCTGCCAAGTGTCGTTCTATGCGATAAATTTTATGAAAGGTTCACGACCCTCATCAATGAGGAATCTGACTTAGAAGAATTTTGAAGAGTCCAAAGTATTCGCGATTAAAACTTAGTTCAGAGAGTGACTCCTCTATAACAATGACGTGAGCACTGACAGCGCGCAACGGAATTGACCCATAAGTCATATTTTTCATACATTTCATTGACCGACTAATGTATGGTAAAATGCTCAAATCGCATACGCGGTTTCCTTATAAAACTTCTCTAGCGATGAATGTACAGAGGGGAGTTCAAAATCTTTGTTATGAAGGTTTGGTTATAAGTAACTATATTTATTAAAAGTTCGTATCAAGAAAACTGTTTCGGGTTTTATTGAAAATTAAAATATGAAGATCATGAGCCCTGTTAGGACATTGCAATTTAAAATAGATTAAATTAAAATAAAATAAAATTAATGACTAAATTACAAATGAAATATTAAAAATTAAAATTGAAATGAAATTAAAATTACTGTTAGGCAACAGACAAAATAAAGACACGAAAAAAAGAATTCTCCAGAAACAAAAATGCCTCCATTGCTGATACAAATAATTATTTGACACGGGAATAGATAGAATATCTTTTTGCATAGAAGAAAGATGTAGTATTTTGATCAAAATTCATCGTCATACAATTTATATTCCCGACAAAGTGTTACTCGCTATGAAATAACTAGTACACATTATATTAAATTTATAAGTAAAAATAATTTATTTTTAAATATTTTACGTGAACATTGAGAGGAAGAAATTTGGCCTCAATAGGCTCCAAAATGGGAGGCTCAATGTTATTTTGAGTCAGCCATTATCTGATAATATGAAACACTTACTGTTGTTTGCTAAGGTGGCTCTCAAAGTGAGGGCTGACTCTGATAATACTTGAGCTTCCCTTCCCTTTTCTTAGTGACCCTAACGAGCCTGACATGGTCACCTTGTCGTGTACCAAAGCCTCTAAATTGAGATTTAAAAAAAGTTTTGTATGTTAGTCTGTATATATCTATACCTTGGGCCTTTTGTATAGTTAGCTATATAATATGTTGCCTGAAAATAAAGAATTTATTATTATTATAAATAGGAAAAAATTACGCAATATATTCCTGGTTGGGCTATATTTACCTAAAATTCCTACAGTCTAAGTTCAAGTGCCGTGTCGTGTCGGTCATAAAGAATAGCGGGAAGAGTTGGGGTGACCCAACTCTTCCCATGGATGTCGTACAAGGTGACTAAGGGTCTTTGTGGATACTATTATACACCGAAAGTAGATTTTTTTCCTTTAATTATGGCCCCTGCTAG
Organism: Hofmannophila pseudospretella; assembly: GCA_947369225.1. Lineage (NCBI taxonomy): Eukaryota > Metazoa > Arthropoda > Insecta > Lepidoptera > Oecophoridae > Hofmannophila > Hofmannophila pseudospretella. The sequence continues at coordinate 13,490,577 of OX376316.1, forward strand.
TGTACACACTGCAATTTGGCCAATGACCGTGTCAGAATCTTGAAAATCACTCGAACGTCTGTTATGAAAAAAAAAACAGTTTACCAACGTCGAGAGTCGTGTGTATCAGGAATGCCTAGTACCTTGCATTCCAAGTGAAATTGGAGGTTAAGTTGCCGAATTCACACCATCTATACTTTTTCACTCCCATTTCACAGTCTTATATAACCGATCTTTGACACTATTTTTATTTCATCAATAACTGGCAACACAGAAAACGTCAGTTTCGTCCGTCTAATAAAAAATACTACTATAGTAAACGGCGATATGCGCGAAAAATTCGCGGCATAGAGCTAGAAGGAGATGGGACAAGACTTACTTGAGAATTTCCTGGATCTGATCTCCGGCGGCTGGTTTCTTCTGGTTTCCACCAAAGTTTGAAGGGTTGAGCACTTAGAGCACTCGCGGCGATAGTTCAATTACGAAATTAGAGTAATTAGCATGGAAATTAATTAATTCCGAGGAGCGTTTGTTTTGCGTGACCGTTGCGACAGAAGTCATTTCACGAGTGAATTTGATTGGCAGATGACATTGTGACGTCATCACGGTGCGCGTATCTTTCGGTTTTGTCTCTTAGGAGATAGGTAGGAAAGGAACAGATATAATTATATGAATATTAGATAAGTACAATTATGTATAGTGTAATTTAAAAGTAACGATATATGGCGTTAACAGGAACCTATGATGAAGGTGGTTCTTCTGTCTGCCCCCTCGGGGATTATGAACGTGGGAGTTATGCTATGCTAAGTTCAAATCCACTGTACCGCAAAACGAGGAAGTATAATTCTAAAATCACTAAACCATCGTAATAAAACCATCCATCCATCTCTACATTACCAAAACGACGTAACCGCAAAACCATTGAAACTAAGCACATTCCATTCGATCAGATAGCCGCACGACCGCCACCCCGTGCATACATTCGCCGGATTTAGTCGGTCGTGACCCCACATACGACTTCCAACTTTGCGGCTGCGGCTTTTTACTGAGGAAAAACTGTTGAATAATGATAGTTGCGGTTTAAACTGGTTATAATAAAGCGGTTAAATGAAAATTCATGTCGCATTACCGTCCTTATAAAGTGTTTAAGTTGGTAAGTGTGTGGAATTATTTGTTTCTATTGAAAAGTCATTACTTATGTCAATTTTTGGAAATTTCTTTCACACACGTGCTCACGAGCGATTTAGAGCCTCTCAGTTTAAGAAGAGACATCGGCTCTCTCTGCGTCTTCTATCGCGTATATAATAGGGAGTGCTCTTCGGAACTATTTGACCTGGTGCCATCTTCTACTTTCTTGAATCGCACCACTCGTCGGCGGCTCAATTTTCACCCGCACTTTCTAAAGCCTTGGGTGTCTACCACGACCCGTTTTACACGAACGTTTCTACCACGCACCTGTAAAATGTGGAACTCTCTTCCACCCGACGTTTTCCCGCAGCGCTATGACATGGGATGCTTCAAAAAGAACGTTAAAAAAGTCCTCTCCCTCCACGGCCGGCAACACACAAGCAATACCCCTGGTATTGCACGTGTCTCTAGGCGACGGTGACTACTTACCATCAGGTGGCCCGTCTGCCTGTTTGTCGTAGCTAATTTACAAAAAAAAAAACACAATTAATCTGAAACAAATCTCTCTTAAAATCAACACATCACCGATTTTTTTAATAGAATTTATCTTGCCCTAGTAGTAAAAGTTCTATAGTTTCACCATTTAGTGTTTTTGAAGATAGATAAGTACGGTTTTAGCACACTGCAGCGAGTTTGACACGGAACCGGACCGCACTATAGAAATCTAGATTCCGTTTCCAAATCGCTTGAGTGTGCTAGTCTTTAAGTAATAACACATCAGGCTTAACCCTTTAGTATAATACTTTGTCGGTTTATTTGACACGTTCATACGAATGAGGGATTTCCCGGAAGCTTCCAATCAACATAACAGATGGCGCTGATTGTATACTGAAATATCGAAATGTGCCAAAATATATAGTACCTAGGCCATAAAATATGAATTTAAAAAACTTTCTTTTTTATTAAATTATCGTCGATATTAATGCTTTCTTCTTTGCTCATAGTTCTTCTTTTATCATTAGGAAAGGATGAATTCGATGATTTTCTATATTTTAACAAAAAGCTACATACTATGCAACAAAAAAACATTAAGTCAAAACAACCTTGTCACTTTGACATTCCTGTTAGATGCAGCGTTATCTATTTCGAATTCCAGAAACTTAACCTGGAAAATCCCTCATTTCAAGGGATCATAACATAAACTTTTTGCGACAGGGTTCCACAGAGTATAACTTAATGTTTCTTCCACTGTACAAATCACAAAATGTGCACGCACGAGCTCTATGAATTACAGGTGTACTAAAATAAGCTGCGAATTTACGGAAGTCGTAGAACAAAAGTTTTCCAAACAGGATGTATTCAAAGCAAACCAAACTTTCAGACACATAACTTGTGCTGGCTATCACTGTCAATTTCAAAAGTGGAAATCACGGAGATGCCCGTCGCACTGCGTTCGCTGCGGTCGTGTCACAAACTCACTAACTTCCGACCTAGTTTGTCACTTCGACTCAAAAGTTGGAGCGGGCAGCGCAAAACGTATGAGACCTTGGTATGGTTAGCTTGAACTTTAAGCTTGTAAGTGTTGTAAGCAAAGATTGGAAAACGACGGATTTTCCACATCCACAGCAGCACGTAATAAGTAATAATTTAAATGTTTTAATATGACATTAACTACATTACATGTATTACTTGACATTGTTAAGTTTTTTTTAAATAGCTTATAGGCTGTCCCACTGCTGGGCAAAGGCCTCCCCTCCTCCTTTCCATTTTTCCCTATCCTCGGCGTCTTTATACCATCCTTTTTGGAAGTGGTCGCTTACTTCTATCAAAACATATGTCAGTGTTTATTTTTGCTAATTTCTGAAGGTGGTATTACTATGCTGAGTCGGTCTAGAGAGGTACTTATCACTCTTTTATCTATTTCTACCGCAAAGCACAATAAATGCTTGGTATGAGATTGAGAGCCAATGTAATTAGCAGTATGTATATGAGGATGTCCATAAGTCCTTAAGGTTCTCAGAGCATCGTATACCCTTCACTAACATAATAGTGAGGTGAAATGTCATATATCAATAGCAGGTCAAAACATATTAAGAACATATTTTTTTATAGTAGCCTATAGGCTGTCCCACTGCTGGCCAAAGGCCTCCTCTCCTCCTTTCTTCTGTTAAGAACATATAATATTAAAGTCAGATAATGTATTTCATATATTTACTAGATTATCTTAAAAATATGTCCTTATAAAAAAACCGACCAAGTCGATTCGACTCGTTCTGTCTTTAGCTGTTTTTAACTTTTGAACAAAAACTTTTTCTTGTTTTGCGCATCATCATCATCAGCTTATTAATGTCCCCACTGTTGGGGCACAGGCTTCGCACGATCCATGATCCACCGACCGGACCCAATGCTCATTGGTGGATTTCACACGCCTTCGGAATTTTTTCATTTCCTCAGACATGCGAGCTTTCCTCACGATGTTTTCCTTCACCGTTAGAGCAGTCGGTAAATGTACATAAGTCTTAAAATCCGAAAAACTCATTGGTACATAAATAGTATGATTTAACCCGGACCTCCCGCATAGGAGTCCGGTGTCCTAGCCACTAGGCCACCGAACACTCTTGCTCACAACTTACACACAATTACAGATGTATCCAGTTTATGTGTTTATTGTTTAAATAGAGGATATTGACCAATATTCCTAAATAATCAAAGCCCACGGGACTGCGCATGCCAAGTTCACGAGACAGACTTGTAAAAAAAGAGGTCTAAAAACGTTTGCCAATATCCACTTTGGACGCTTCCACTAGCGAAATAAATAAGTGTTAGATCACATTTGGTTGTATTTACACACACACACACTATATTTATTCTTACAAAAACATTTGTTTCAGATTTCGAGATTTATTTTTGTTATGTAATAAATAGCATTGTATAACATTTCCACGGCTTAACAATACCTAGTTATATACAGGTTGGTTAAAAACACGCCGACCTAGACCCGTTATAATCCCGGCTAAGCCGCCAGTAGCTCCATTTTATTGTACATTCGCTAGCAAAGTGCCTAGAAAGCCTGAAAGCCGAGCGAACATTCATTTGCATAAAATGTTACGATATAATTTTATAGAAATATTCTGTCTGTCTGTACTTTCTTCGGTGAAATTGTGTTACATTCGTATAAGTATGTTCGTCTTTTCTTCCACTACTTATTAAATTTGTTTGCTTTCTTTGAAGGATACAATTAGAAAGTGGCATTGAATTTCATTGTTAAAAATAGTATGTGGGGACAGTCAAAATCAAATACATAATATTTTTTATATCTTATTATTTTATCTTATGACAGGGACAACTCCAGCGGCACCTCGACCCTCAGAGATATGTTGTGCTCACCCCTTACCTTAGTTTCCTTCCTTAAAGACGCTTTGCATCAAGGATGCTGTACAGCTTACAGGAAGGAGCCTATAGTCCTCTGATTTCGGGTAGGCGACCCCCAGAAGACTCATACGCTTTCCAGCCAACGAGACACATTCGCACAGCATTTTTATTGTAAGTAAGTACCTTATTGTACATTTTTACAACGTCATTCTTTTTTACTCTGCCACCGCTTCGTAAGGTGCTATAGCTAAAAGGAAAGAAGCGGCACAAGAAACTTTCAGCAGCACACATTTTGAAATAAATATATCTTACAATAATTATGAATACAATCATACATGTACACAATATGCAGAGCTGGAGCTGAATTTAGGACCAAGCCTCTTTATCATTTAAGTAGTCATTTATTTTATAATAACCCTTTAAGGTCATATTTATTACAGTATCAGGTATCGTATTATAAAATCGTACATCGTGACCCATAAATGATGTGTTTACGTCTAAGTCTAAAGCGTGGGACTCCAAGTTTGTTTTTGTTTCTGGTATTGAAATTATGATTATCGTAGTTTTTCGGAAACAACTGTGTTTTTGTGTACATACCTACATAATATGTTCATAAATATTATATATTGACCTGCGACAGTGAGTATATTTATTTCCCTGAAGAATTACCTGTAAACAGTAGTTCAATGACGTATCAATGTAATGGACATGGGTCTATGGTTAGGGCCGCCATTACGCCATTAGTGTAGTTTACAAGTTAGGATGAGCTGCCTTGGGCGGACTCTCTTTCAAATTACAGCTATCGTTATGATATATGTGGTGGGGGAGTCACTAGGCAAGATGGAGGCCTCCACAGGTTATGTACGGTGCCTGCGATGTGGTCAGGATTGGGGCACATGACCTACCTCTAACCCTATCCATCCGAAGTCGTAGTCGCCCACAGTTGTTAGTTTGATGTACAGAGCGTTGTAATCTATCATAATTATCGGAGATTGTAGTCAGGTCCTTACAAGTATTTAAAATTCAAGTCTAAGCTTGTATCAAACCGCACCCCATCTCCTTCATTCAGATAAAAAACTTTCTGGAGTAACTAATAGGTATAAAAAAGGATTTCGGATTAAAAAAAAAAACAAATGGTAGATAATAGTCCCAAGTTATCTTGTTACTGAGAGACATCTTTACCACAGCAGTGGGAGTCGAAGTGGGACGAAACAAGACTGTGGGACGGAAATCAGGGATGAAACAAGAAAAAATCAAATAGATGGCATAATGTAAAAGTTCAGAGCAAAACTGGAAGAAATCGCTCCTAGTGATAAGACCGTCTAAATTGTATTAATCGCTTTGTACGCATTTTAAGATTTCGTGCAACGGGGTTCTAGAGGTAAAAAAAATTCTACAGTCTTTGGTTACCATTTTTTTACAGGGGGAAACGCTCATGCTTACCTCTTCGCTGAAAGGGGGAGACGAAGAGGTTATGCCGGACTTTTACCGGCCAAAAACCCCACTGTGTTCCTGCGCACCGCCTGACGGCGAAGCCACGGGAACGCTTGCGCATAACTTGCGCGACTTCGCCAGTGGGTGTCCGCATTACGGACCCAACTCTGGAGACTCACATCCCCATTCGGCTTGTGGTCCGGGCACGCCAGACCGGCTTTTGGTCACTATAGTATCATTCTATACAACATGCTTATCTACCTACTTATATTTTTCCAGAAAAGCTTTTTTTTGTACAGTCCTTTATTAATTCATACAATGCAATAATTTTTGGAAAGAAAAATAAGCAAATCCTTGTGGCTTTAACAAGCTCGAAGTAATAATGGTGCTTTTAACTCGGCGCCATGGCGAATATTTTGTTTGAGCCACAATGGGTGTTTTTTGCAGTTCAGCCTCTGATTGATGATGGCGTTCTTACCGTAAGGTATAGGGAACAATAACCACGGGTCAAGGGGTAACGTGTTCTTACAAATAAAGTGAGAAACGTTTAATTCTATTAGCGGTTTCTTTTTACACAAGGCTCCCGGATAGTGTTTTTATATTTCAGGAGCTACATAAATGACATTGTTTTTCTTTCCAAACAATAATAAACCAATTATTAATCTTTGCACATGGTCATTTTTCGTGTGAACCAAAGTAATTTTATATTGTATACAGGATAATTATTACCTATTAGTAAATTCAATTTTGTTTTTTGCCAATATGAGTGTCATCTGCAAATAAATTTAATATATGAAATTAAATAAATCTGGATGGAGCACGTTCTGCGCAAGGTGGCTGACAGCGACTGGATGAGAAGAGCCGAATATCGGGCTCGATGGCGCGCCCTAGGAAAGGCCTATGTCCAGCAGTGGACTAGAGTGGGCTGCTGATGATGATGATGAAATTAAATAAATCTGTCAAATTTTACCAATATAAGGTCCTTTTTTATTAGTAGCAAATGTTTGGAGGGTATGTGCTGGTCATGTGTTCCACTTTACACGAAAATATAACTCTGTTACTTGTATGAAAATTTTCCATATTAAAGTAAAATAAACCTTATCGCCTTGGTGGCATAAACTCATCCATGTCGTTATGAATGAAAGAAAATTAAGTCATAACGACATGGATGAGATCTTATTTCAGTATTAAAAAAGCAATAATTCATTCATTTGTAAAATTTAAAAAAAACAATTTTGTCGTTTTTCTCGAAAAAAAATTAAGTAAAAAAAGTAGGTTTATCCTTTTTTTATTAAAGGTTTTTTGACAAGTTTTTTAAAGTTTTTGACAAGTTTTATTTTCAAAATATGACAAAAGCCTTAAACTAAGTTACAAATAAAAACTACTAATGAAATTTATGTAAAATATCTTAATCTAAATCCGAACAGAGTTTATTCAATTTCAAAAGTTAATGTCTAGTGTGTTTTAGGCTGGGGGAAATATTTGCACTTGATACCTACAATAGGTTGCCCTGTGCTGTAGGGATCATTTGCTTCCGGTCCACCATATCGGTTTATTAAATTGCATTTTTGAGTGTGCTGCTGTCGGTAAAGTTCTTTAGTGCTTAATATCTATAACATTATGATAGTATGGGAGGATATGTTGGGGTGTATGAGAGTGTGGTTTTATTAAAAGTGTGTGTGTTGTGTGTAAGCGAGTGTACGTGTGTGTTTATTATGTAGGTTAGATATGCCTATTTATTTTATTTGGACCAAGGAGCCAGGTTTTTATTATACTTCTACATTTGTATTTGGAGACATTACAAGTGCTGAATCTCTTTTCCAGGACATTATACAATCGGGGTGACAGAAAATCGAAAAATCTTTGTCCAAAAGTAGTGTGTTTGTTTGGAACTAACCATTTCTTATATCTTTGTTGTCTATCAGAGTCTATGCATATAATTATTGTTATAACCTATAGATATATTTGAAATATTTGCCGCCAATAAAATAGGACCTTATATAATTAGAAATGATATGAAACGAGTTTCATTCATACTTCTTATTTCAGTATTAGAATAGCAATAATTAATTCATTTGTAGAATTTTCAAACAAACAATTTTGACGTTTTTCTCGAAAATTTATCAAGAAAAAAATCTTTATTGTTATTATAACCTACAGATGACACCCTAGAAATATTTGCCGCTAATAAAATAGGACACTATATGGAACAAAAATACGGCACAAACTACACCTGTACCTACTGTATTTTATTTATATCTTCGTAAGAAACTGGGTGTTGTTCAGCAAATGAATAAGATAAACACAAATAGAGTCCGCCACTGTTGCGTAAACTGTGTAACTTTGAATTAGGGACATGACAAACAAACAGATGGGCAACGAGTGGTTAAAGTTAAGGAAACACGTCTGAAACATCGGCGCAAGGTTGCCTGTCTATTGGTATTTTATAGGATACATTTTGGTAAGTGCGCTTCGTAATTGCACGACCTAATTCCAGCATCTCCATTCCGCCTTCGGACGTTCAATCTTTATGTTGTTGATATCCCATCTGCTCGTACGAAGCGATTTGCTTCTTCGTTCATTATGCGAACGGCTAAGGAATGGAACAGCCTGCCGGCGTCTGTATTTCCCGAAACCTACAACCTTGGGATCTTCAAGGCCAGAGTGAATAATTTACTGGACCCGCATGCTCCATCGTCGACCTCATCGTCGCTTACCATCAGGCGAAATCAGGTCAAATGCGGGTTTAGTAGTCACAGGAAAGACAGTTCATACAATTTTCATCAAATTCGTTTGAAACGAATAGAAAAACATTACGTACTCTCCCTCGTAGTCGGGTAAAAATTGAACCGCGACTGAAGTCTCAAATTTGACAATTGACAGTAGTTTATGCTAACCAAAAAGTATAACAGATCTGAGGTACTATAATATTGTCATGTCCTTATCACAGAGTATTATACACATAATATATACAGATCCTTGTGCTACTATTAATATAAAAGGTGTTGTCATACAGAAACAATACGGTAATGAAAAAATTAAATTCACGGTTGCTGATTGGCCACAATCCATCGCAAGCTCCAAATACGTATTGTCACTAGTAACCCAGGACTGCACTAATTTTGTTCGATTTTTTATACTTTTGTTATCGCTCCATAATGTTATGAGTTCGTTGCAAACGAACCGAATCGCCTCCGGTCTTATTTATTACGCGACCCTAAAATAATACGGCAAGTTTGTACTACAGTAATTAACTGACCTGGATAAAAATACAAACAGAATTCGCCCTTATCATTCACCCATGTAACCAGTTGGAATTAGGATGTTACCACGGGTAAAATCGATGAAAAATGATGGAAAATAGGATGAATTAAAGGTTCAGAGTCAGCCTGCTTTCTTACCCGTCAAATCGAAACACATCAATGCAATCATTAAGTTTTAGGAGTGGAACCACTCCAAGCTGACTGTCTGTGTAGTGCACAGGGTCATACCATCTTTGTCAACTTAATCACACTGAAAAAAATGCTTGGTTGATGCCGAACGTACAAAGTAACTTTGAAATGAAATGAAATAGTTTATTCTACAAATTGGTACAGCTTGTACACTTTTGTTCATCAATTTTTCACCAATTTAAGAACTTATAATAAACAATAATATAAATCAAGAACATAATAAATCAATAATAATAATTATAAAATAATTTTTTCTCAAAAAAAGAAGAAGAAATAAACTGTATTATTATTAATTAATTCTCTCTAGTTCTACGCTGGCGCAGCGACCCGAAGTGGATCTTGGCCTTCGATACCAAAGAGCGCCATCGCTCTCTCTCCTGCGCAGTCTCGAGCCAGTCAGGCGCCCAGATTAATTAATTAATAAAAATTTAAAAAAATTTAAAATAATTTCGTGCCATTGGCACTAACTACATAACAAATAAATAATCAACAGTGTTGCCATGCATTTCTGTCAGTCATAAAGTCTGGCACAGTGTAGAATGCTTTACGACACAAATATTTTTTAATTCAATTATTCACTATATTTGATAGAAACAATAAAGATCTTTGAATGAATGAATGAATGAATACTCTTTATTGCACAAAATTCGTGTGATACAATGCGTACAAAACGATTAATACAATCTAGGCGGTCTTATCGCTAAAAGCGATCTCTTCCAGACAACCTTCTGGTGGAGTAATTTTGGTGGAATAAGGTAGGTTGTGCACCTTTGTTGAAGTAATCAATTTCTTGGTTGAAGTGAACCTACTTGGTAGTCTTGTTTGAAGTTACCATTTTTTTTGTTTTCAAGTGCACCGGAAATTCAAAAGGTTTACCTACTGGAACTAAAAACAAACTTGTACCCATAATAAACGGTTATGTTTGTTATCGACTTTCTTGTTTTTGCTTCCGTTTGCGTTTTTATGTTTCATAAAAAAATATTCGCTTGGTCCTTATAATAATTCTATTTGCACAGAGATTTTCTTGACGACTTTTTTCCATATTAATAAAGGATCTGACCTAAATTCATTGTTTTATTTCTGGATCAAGATAAGATAAGATTTATTGTGTAAAAGTTTAGGTAACAATTACAAATATTGCAGATATAGTTGCATAAATATTTATATTTATTTATTTGTTAGTTTCACAGCATATCACATTACACATATAAATCAAACAATTAAAAAATCTATACATGCCAATTATGAAACCAAACTGTTACAAAGTTAATTAAAGATTAATTGAGCTAGTAGTTACGAAATGAAAGAGCGGATATTACAGGCATATACACCGAATTCACAAATTAATAATGTTTATACAGATTTTGAGAAGAAAACAAAAAAGAAAAAGAGAATGTCATTAAAATTTATACAATGTCAATAATATTAAATTTATACAATGTCAATAATATTAAATTTATACAATGTCAATAATATTAAATTTATACAATGTCAATAATATTAAATTTATACAATGTCAATAATATTAAATTTATACAATGTCAATAATATTAAATTTATACAATGTCAATAATATTAAATTTATACAATGTCAATAATATTAAATTTATACAATGTCAATAATATTAAATTTATACAATGTCAATAATATTAAATTTATACAATGTCAATAATATTAAATTTACAAAATGTCCACTAATTAATGCTGTGAGAATAATATTAATACAATCATTTATTTAATAATAATCCAATAAAAATATAAGTATACAATCAGCAATCACAAAATTATCGTTTATCGTCCAAAAATTCCTTTACGCTATAAAAACATCTTTCCACAAGCCATGTTTACAGAGTAAATTTAAGTTTATTAATTTTCATTGTTTTAAATTCATAACCAATCGTTTATTGACCGAAAATATACAAGTTACATAAAAGAATACTTCTACCTCATTTGATGTTTTTTGTCCTAGACGTAAGTTAAGCTCCAAAGTGTAGACTATAATAACAATTAAAAAAATTGTAAATACTTAAAAATATTATCTACGAAAGATGCCTCAAATGATTCGACAACTCTAGGGCCATATTGGAATTGACTCAATGAAGTGGAATCACCTTCCAATGACAAGAACACCGTTCAAAATAAAATACATTAGCTCTGGTGTCATCGAGGACACTAAAATAAATACTCTTTACTAAAAAACAAGCTCTAATCTTTAGCTTTTATTGCTTCTGATACCGTAATCAGTGAAAAAAAAATTGAAACAACAATTCTGATCATTAATGAGAATGAGAATTCCTTTCAAATTAAATTACGAAAAAAACAGCTCACTTATCCCGAACGACACTAAATTATATTATACTCTCCGCTAATAGAGTGCTATATTTATTGTATTGTATTGTATTCTATTATTGTATTTTTATTTTTATTTTTTTTATTTACTTCTAAACCCGCATTTCACCTCGATCTTGCCCGATGGTAAGCGACGATGAGGTCGACGATGGTGCATGCGGATCCAGTAAATGCCTATTCACTCTGGCCTTGAAGATCCCAAGGTTGTAGGTTTCGGGAAATACAGACGCCGGCAGGCTGTTCCATTCCTTAGCCGTTCGCATAATGAACGAAGAAGCAAATCGCTTCGTACGAGCGGATGGGATATCAACAACATAAGGATGGAACTCCTCCCCGCGCCTGGTAGTCCGAAGGCGGAATGGAGATGCTGGAATTAGGTCGTGCAATTCCGATGCGCACTCTCCGAAATGTATCCTATAAAATACCGATAGACAGGCGACCTTGCGCCGATGTTCCAGACTTTGCAGTCTAGCTTCCACCAGCGATTCGTCACCTATAAGGCGCTTAGCTTATTCTATTATTATTGTATTGTATTTATTTATCTTAAAATAACTGAAACCGTTACAAGATACGTCATTAACAGCAGTATTAAATATACTCCAACAATAATATAAATTCAAATTAAATAAGATTTTATATAGTCGCGACCCCTAGGGGTCGCGATTCCCAGGTTGAGAAACTATTTATTATTTTTTATTTCTATTCTCTGACGGTGTACAGGACTGTATCTAACTATTATGTTTTATTTTAAGTATTTATAACTAAACTTGTAATCACAAGTATTTGACCCGTATGAGAAGGTGTAAACATTCTTTGTCACGTTATCTACGTAAAACTTGCTTTTCTAATACTGAAAAACGTAAAACCACTTTGAAATAAGGTCAAGAAGGTCAAAGGTTACGAGGTTTTTAATTAACATTTTGGTTTTTTTGTGGTTCGCGATACTAAAAAGGTTGAGAAACGATACAATACAATACAAATACTCTTTATTGCACACAGGACAAAAGAAAAGATACTAAATACAAATACAATTGGCGGCCTTATAGCTTTAAGCTATTTGTTCCAGGCAACCTTTGGGTGATGGAGTTTTTGTAATATACAATGTAAGCGGGTGCATGAACGATTTAAATAATATCGAGTAATAAAAATACATAAATAGGTAGGTATACTATAACGATGGACTAGACTAAGTTTGTGAAATATGATGACACTGACTATACTATATTTATAAAAGGGAGCAATAAGTCCGCCGATAAACTGCTAAGCAGTTTGCCGGTATACACTTATATATTACTGTATTTACTGTACTGTGTAAAAGTTGAATATAAAAAAAAATCATAGTGGAATTAATAGAATTATTTTCCAATCTTGAAATTAGTTAAAAATAAAAATTGAGAACGTCGTTCAAAATAAAATAGTTATACGAAAAAACAACTTTCATATCGCCGAACCGTACCCTCCACTAATAGAGTGCTATAGCCATATGCTATATCTTGAAGCAATATTCTCGCCTAAGGGTTATGCGTTTGAGTCCCGGGTGGGCCAAACTTAATTAAAGTTTTAATGAGCCAAGCAATATATGTATTTTGCAATGGAGCTGTAGAGTAGGTAGTAAGGAAACGAGGTAGACCTGCCATTTGGGTCTTAGATAAATTCTACCTACTTATTGAATACGAATGGATGACGTTGGACTAATATTGTCGCCGAATATTGCGGACGTCCGCGGCGGATGAATGTGCATTGCTCGTTATAAAGTTTAAATGTCATCGAAAGAATTAGATAACTAGCAATGTACTCGTACATAGACATCGACTCGTCCGCAAGTGCAGCGGACGGTAAGTTGTGATAAGAAGTGTGCGAAACGCAGCATAGACTATAAATATTATGGTTAAACTAAACGCACACGTCAAATCTTTCATCTCGTTCTGGCACATACAAACAAGGCATCGCTCTCTGTTTTTTGTGATCATCATAGGGAACAGTGCAAAGATTGTAATAAAAACTAAATAATTAATTTAAAATGAATTTTTAATTCGTTTTACTAAAATATAAATATAAATGTAGCCATATCCTACATAAGATATGTAGTTTGCAAAAATGTACATTAGTAATAGATGCGGTTATCGTATGACTGTAATTTTGTTTGTTTGTTTGTAGTCTCTTTATTGTACTAATATAAACACAGAAAATAAAAAACATTAAATTATGTACAAAGGCAGGCTTATCCCATACGGATCTATTCCAGCCAACCTTTGATTTAGGAGAGTTTTGACTAATTTTATGGTGGGTAAAGGTATTTATTTATTATTTATTTTATCTGTTTTGCAGGACAATAAATCTGTATAAATAAATTACAATATTATATAGTAGACAAATAAAATACATACTCAACAATTATAATTATATATACAAATTGATATACGAATACATATATAAATATAATTATATACACTAATTTAATACTTACATACACATAACATAATAATTCTGCTTAAAATCAAAGCAAAGTGACTAAAGTGCTTTTTGAGAGCATTTTTAAAAGAAGGCGATTTCTGATTATGAATAAAATAAATATATTATAAATTTATGATTTATTTGACGAAATATAAGGCACAAATAAATAAACTTATTAAGCCCGTGTGCTACATTTTCGGCTTCATCGTCAGTTACCCAGGTGAGAGGTCAAACACGGGTTTAGGTGAAAATTAAATATATTTTTTTTAAATCACTCTTTGTTTTGTGTTTTATGAGGTAAATTATTAGCTCATCTGTCTAGAAAATTCTTCTTCTAATTATAAGCCGTATAACCACACAAAACGACTCTCTTGGTAGATTTAATAGGGTGGGTTGCCGTTGCCTTCCCCATTTTACATACTGGTTATCTTAGTGTGTAAGTTTCCTCACGTTTTTCCCTTCACCGTCAGAGCAGTCGGTAAATGTACGCAAGTCTTCGATAAACTGGCGTCATATAGCCACTATACTCTGCAGACGCTCACAAAGAAAGAAAGAAAGAAAACACATTTATTCAACAATGCATTATACATAATTAGACTTAGAAAGACTTAACATTAAAAAACAACACAAAGTGAAAAGGACAAATGCTCAGCATGTGCTGCACAAAATGGTTATACATTTTTATGATTTTTTTACTTACTCCGCTGGCGCAGCGACCCGAAGTGGATCTTGGCCTCCGATACCAAAGAGCGCCATCGCTCTCTCTCCTGCACAGTCTCCAGCCAGTCAGGTGCCTGGAGCTCACGCAGATCCTTCTCCACTTATATCTGGGACGTCCGACCGGACGTCATCCGTTAGGGCGTCACACATACGCTCGTTTAACTGCCCGATCCTCCCCCATCCTAGTGATGTGTCCGAGCCATCGGAGTCGAGCCGCTTTCGTCTCTCCTATAATGTTCGGCTCGTTCGCCATCTCTTCTATCTCCCTATTCTTTCTCATCCTCCACCCTCCATCTTCCTTCTTGGCTGGTCCCAGAATCTTCCTCAATATCCTCCTCTCGGTCACCAAGAGTCTGTTTTCTTCCTTTAAGGTTAGTGTCCAAATCTCGCATCCATACATCAAGATCTTTCTCCACTGGTCGCGCCAAGCGCTTCATTTTTTATAAATGCATACCTACCGGCCAATGCGTGGTCATTCTCCCTATCATCTTACCTATACCTTCATACGCACGTTATCGCCTGATGTGACGTCACCGCGTCCGGCTTTAACTATTGGTCGTTAACCGACCAGTTGGACTTCGACAGCTGATTTGATCGCATGATCTGTAACCGCTCTCGCTAATTACTTCATTTTCCGCTTTTTTAAAATCTGAAACCGGCTGAAATCTGTGTGCTAAGACTATGTGTGGTGCCTGGACATTGCCCGTGAATGTTCCTGCAGGAAGAGCTGTAAACGAAGCCTAGACGACTGCCACGCCGGGTGTCCACAGGTCAGTGCGTATCCTAAGAATAAGTCATCTTTCCTTGTGTTCCAGAGCTTATTCTATTTTCAAATTCCTAGCCTGAATACGCAAAAGGCACTTAGGTATTGCATTTTCTAATTAACAATTTTTCATACAACCGCTGTCCCGCGCGAGCCCCTGGCTCATTCATCCACTTCATCACGCCAGCGGTATCTGGGACGTCCGACCGGACGTCGTCCGTTAGGACGTCCCACATACGCTCGTTTAACTAATGATTCGTTTATGATTTTTTAACATCTGATAAAAATAAATATCAGATCTTGCAGATCTTTATGCCTAGCTCTTGTAGGCAAAAATAGAATATTTTTTTTAATAAAAACTGTTTCGTCTAACATAGTCTATGACAACAAAGTTTGATTACGTGCTGTGATAATACACAAAGTTAATTCAAATTAATACAGATCCAATAGGAACCAATTAAGAGTTAGTTGGAGTTACTTTTGACGGAATGTATTGAACGTCAAAATATCTTTCAACTGTGATGATTATATGTATAATAGAAATATTTCGAGAAAATTATAAGTTTTTAAGACATTCTTAAGACTTTTTTTTATTGTTGATAAGGGAGCAGACAAGCAAATGTGCCATCACAAATGATAAGTAGTCACCGTCGCTGGGCTGGAACCGGACGCGTATAGTACAGGCCTAACAATAAGTGAAGTAATCTTTTTTTATTACTACTGTCGATTGTCAAAGTATATTTACAGGCACATGAGGTACTCCGTTCTCAGGGTTACCAGCGCATCGACAATCATTATTATAACATTTTGGTGGATCAGGTGATTCACAAATAATCACCTCATCCATTGATTGACAGGTGATTCATTGATTAACCTTGAGAATTTAAACGGAGTGTCTCATGTGCCTGTAAATATACTTTGACAATCGACAGTAGTAATAAAAAAATATTACTTCACTTATTGTTAGGCCTGTACTACACGCGTCCGGTTCCATCCCCGGTGCGATTCGCTGCAACCAATCACATGAGTTCCGCCCTCCCCCCACTTGAACGCAGCGCTTCGTGATTAGAACCAGCGAACCGAACCTGAACCGGGCTGGAACCGGATGCGTGTAGTCGAGGCCTTGTGTATCTAATCTACACACGTCTTCCACCATATAATTCTTTGAATATATTACGTCTACGTTGTAGTAGCGACGTAGCAAAGAGCGTACGGTGATTTCCCCGTAGCAGCGTTACGAATTGCTACGAAATTTTGCGACTGCGAGAAAATCGTAAAATTCAGTTTCAACAATAGCGACGCTCCATACATTTTGAGGACCCAGTGTGCATTTATTCCAAAAAGCGTGTTCTACATTCCCGACTTCTACAAATGTACGATTTGTATGTACTAAATTAGCATTTTTTTTTAAATGACACATATTTGAATTATGAACTGGTCTTCTTATAGCTGTCGCCATCCTTCTTTACTTCAGAGTACTGGCTAAGAATATCTAATTAATGCAGGGCGTACGGCAAAGCTCCAAGGAATAGTATACGTGGTTACTTTAGGGTTTCGCAAAGTAATTACGTAGTTCGAGTGTTTGACGTCATTCGAATCGATACTACCAGTACGTAACGCTTGTATAAATATCTTGTATCGTGTTTCTGTTAATGTAACATAGTAGATTATGTAAAGGCCACGTAATGGTAGCGATTTTAACATCGTCCGAGTGTTAAAATCGCCATTATAGAATGAATGAATTAAAATTTACTTGCACACATATACATAACACTTTTTAGAGTTACTTTTTTTACTTAGAGTAAGTTCACAATTTCACATGCATATGTGGCAAAAGGGTTCCTAACTCAGCATTATGCTCTGACGATATGGCTAGACGCTAGCCACTGCCGCACCGCTGGTTTGTTACGTGCGATGCATACAATACGTTTTCAACGATAATGAAATATACTATAAACAGAAAATACAAACCATTACGGAACGTTCCACAGACGCCATAACAGCTGGAAACCATAGACATGTTTGACGTATTGTCGACATTGCGCAGGCGCGGATGTGGAGATTTTTTTTTATGGCTATGGTCCAAGTAGTTGGTCAGAGAAATGTAGTGCATTTAATACGAAAACATTCTTGTATGCAATGCCATATAACAATGAAAAATTTACATATGACAATCGAAAACTGTTGTTTAATATTTCATTAAAATACTATTTTCACACGACCATGACGAATGAACCTCTTTATGTTATTGATTGTGGTTTCTTTATGAACAAATTACGGAATGGGCGATGAAACAGTTCGAGTTAGGTCGGTCCAAGTAGCTTTGATATCAGTTTTACGATAGAATATGCAGATTGGACGAAAAATATCAATTTGCTTACGATATACCTGTTCTACTACCCTAAGTCTGCTTATGCAAGTTTTTCTGTGCCCTAAGGCAGTAAACACACGGGATGCACAATCAGAGCGACTTGATGCAAGTGCCATTTTAACATCGCAAATACAAATGTATGATTGCATGTAGCGTTGCACACGGTTGTCGCATTGACGGATAACTTTTTAATTTCTTCATCTACTGATATATCGCACAAAAACCACTGGAATTTGACTTACTTCTTGAGTATTCTATCAGCAGGCGGGAGCATTCTAATCTACCTACATGGCTTTTGCTGTCGACATCAGAGCTATCCACTCGACCTTTTGTCCTGATGATGCCTTGTTTAGATGCGAAACACGTGTAGAATTTGAATTCAAGTTAGCATCTTCTAGCGAAATTCTACTATTAAATTAGGTACCATTCATTTCACACATTCTCAACGGGGGGAACGGGCGAATCCTTGCATATCCTTCTGGGTTTGGTTATCTATGGGGAGGGCGAATCCGAGAGTGAGAGACGGGTTCTTCGCCCCAACAATTTTTATAATTTTATTGCCTTACTTTAACTTCAAATTAATGGGAATCGGGAAAAGTCCGGATACTTCAGCGTTACCGCTTCGCCTTCAACACATTTATCACCTACAAATTGCTTTCGTGTCATATTCGAATTGTTTAATTCGGCAAATCCAGCAAATAAACACCTATAAGCGAATATCTGGCTAGAGGCCAATGCAACCGTTGCCAACAGTTAGACCGGTAATTACACACATATTTCAACTCATTTGCGAATTCGCTATGAATTTGTTGAGATTAAGAAAATGTACTAATAGTAATAGTGTTACTATTTTCGCTCTTCTCTGGAATTAACATGGCCATAAATTATATGAAAAACTTGCACAGGTAGAATTAAAGTCACATAAATGATGATATGAAATAATACATACATACCTACTAGGTTTAAAAAACCTGGAATAATTGATAGAATCAAGCGTTACATTGCGGAAATCCATTATAATTATAAAAATTATTTGGCTTAGAAGGACCCGCTACTCATCCTCGGATTCGCCTTCCCCAACGATAAGCAAATTCAGAAGAATTTACAATCGCAAAGGATAACAAATTTGACTTCCTGAGGATGTGAACTTGGTTTATAAATAAAGATATGATATGATATGTCTACCTTATAACCTATGCTTAAGTTAATGTGTAATTTATTTATTTATCGTTCGGTCGTCAGCATCACACAATCACACTATTATTTTACAAAGGCAAAATATTCTTCAGCCATGCTATGGCTACGTCGTCCAGCAAGTGTAATCTGTCGATTCCTCCTCGTATGGCCCATATTTCCCAGTCCTCCGTTAGGTGGCTCATTATTTGCACGGCCCCGCAGGAGCACGCGGGGTCAGCTCTAAAGCCCCATTTGTGCAAGAGTTCACCACATTGTCCCTGTCCGACCCTCAGGCGGTTCAGTTTCGATCTGAACCGGATTCTGGATCAAGTGTCGATTAGGGATCGCCGAGATGTTCCATCTTTCCGTCCATTTCTCCTCGGCAGTTTTACCCTCAGTAACAAGCCCAATGGTGTATGGACTATGAATACTTTGTCATCTTACCGCATAAATAAACTTATTCTTATTCTTATATGCAATGCTATGATATAAGGATTAAAAGAGCGTGAAATGAATGGGACCTTTTTAAACCACACACACAAACACACACACACACACACACGCACACACACACAGAGACACACACACACACACAACACACACACACACTTAGTACACAAACATATCGTAAAGCCTGTTTTATTTTATTTTTAATTGCTTCTCTTTCATTTTTGTAACTACTTGCTCAATTACCTTGTAACAGTTTGGTTTCGTAACTGGCTTCTATAGATTTTTAATTGTTTACTTTATATATTTAAAGTGTAATATGCTGTGAAACTGACAAATAAATACATAAATATAAATGAATATTTTCTAGCGGAATATTGTTATTCATTTAGATCCCATTCATTTCACACACTCTTAATCCTTATCACATCCTAGGGAGGTCGGATTAGTCATCCTTTGCGATTGTAAATCCTTCTATAGATTTGATTATCGTTGGGGAGGGCGAATCTTCTAGGGTGAGTGGCGGGTCATTCTTCCCCAAATATTTTTTATTTATAAATCTTGGAATAATGAAAGAATAATAGAGCATTACTCGTAGTAGTGATTAAGTAAAAGATTGAGATACAGTGTGCAAGTAATGATTTACAAGGTACAGATTAGATCTAGCTTGAGGCAGAGAACATTATCTAGACACCTAAAATGACAGATCAATAGTCTAAGTTTACTATATTGTTGTAAGTACTATACATTATGCCAATAAAGTATTTGTAATAGATGGTATCGATAAGCGTCGGTGGCCTAGTGGCTAGGATGCCGGACTCCCATGCAGGAGGTCCGGGTTAGAAACCGTACAGTGCCATGTACCAATGAGTTTTTCCGATTTTTTCGAAGACTTACGTATATTTACCGACTGCTCTAACGGTGAAGGAAAACATCGTGACGAAACCTACATGTCTGAGAAAGTTCAAAAGTTTCCGAAGGCGTGTGAAATCCACCAATTAGCACGGGGCCCCCTCGGTGGATCATGGGCCGTACCCCCTTTTGCAAGGGGAAGCATGTGTCCCAACAGTGGGGATATTAAGAGGCTGATGATGATGGTATCGATGGAGCATTGGTGGCATATTGGCTGGGACGTCGAACTGCCATCAGGGAGGTAATAAAATAAAAACAATAAACAGTAATAAAATAAAAACGGTTCTGTAGACAAAAATGCATAAAGCTTAGATAGCTTTCAATACAGAAAAGAAATATCGTCAACACAAAAGCTATCGACGCTGCCGCATTGCACCTCAATTTAGTTTTTGTTGAGCTTTTTGCTCAATTTCAGAGGGCAATGTTTTGGCTTTTTGCCTGTAGAAAGTTCCATAGGCAATATTTCCCCGTTTATGGCCGATTAATTTGTCATTGTAAGCGCTAACATCGAGGAAATTCTAAACTATCGTTTAAGGATTGTTTCAAACATATGGCGACAGGTAATTGCGTTGTACCATCCCAAATTACATTGCACAACGTAGATAAGTATTTACTAAACACTTGATGTATTTTTATTTTTTATAATTTGTAACTTTATTTTGAAACTTTATTTATAGACAAAACAAAATAACAGAAAAACAATTGTAAAAAACATTTCGACTAGATTGGTCTTCGCCTCGGGGGATGTCAGAGCTGGTGCGTACTTCCCTCAACGTCTAAACCTATATAGCCGTTCAATAATATTGTAAAAAATTAATATTATTTAATTAATAGCGTCAATAAAAAATTTAAAAAAAAGACTTATGAAAAGCCTTAGTCAAAAATTCCGCCCCGTGTCGACCCCGGCGCAAAGGTCCCCATGACGCTCGCGGCATTGCCACGCTGAATCGCCACGACCAACCAAGAACGACCCGGAGCCCCTCTCTCTCAGGCGACGGCCGACCTCCCTGACAAAATCCTTTGCCTCCGCCTCCCAACAACCTGTCGTTTCAACCGCAAATGGGACAAAAACGTAGTTTTGCTCCAGAGCGGCGTACTTCTCCCGTTTTCTTTGAACCGCTGATTCGGCTGCTGCCCCGGCTGCCCGCGCAGTCCGTTTGAGGTGACTAGCGGCGAACGTACTGACGCAAGTTGCGTCCCACAGGAGACACCTACCTTGGCGCCAGGGCACCAACGTTAGGCCGTCTGGTCTTTTGCCGTCAGTGCGGCTGAGACCCGGAGGCTTACAAAATAGTACATAAGGCGACTGGCATTTTTTACCAGCTAATTATTGGATCTTTCAGACTTTCAGACAGAGGCAGGTGCGTACAAATAAATAATAAAAGACTACGTCGGTCTCCTTTCAGGTTAGTGCCCAAATCTCGCATCCATACATCAAGATCGGTCTGATGACAGTTTTGTATATCCGGATCTTGGTATTTCTGCTCAGTAACTTGGACACCAGAGCCTTGTGCAGGGATGAGAAAGAATAGGGAGATAGAAGAGATGGTGAACGAGCCGAACATTATAGGAGAGACGAAAGCGGCTCGACTCCAATGGCTCGGACACATCACTAGGATCGGGCAGTTAAACGAGCGTATGTGGGACGCCCTAACGGACGACGTCCGGTCGGACGTCCCAGATACCGCTGGCGCGATGAAGTGGAGAAGGATCTGCGGGAGCTCCGGGCGCCTGACTGGCTCGAGACTGCGCAGGAGAGAGAGCGATGGCGCTCTTTGGTATCGGAGGCCAAGATCCACTTCGGGTCGCTGCGCCAGCGGAGTAAGTAAGTAAGTAAGTACGTCGGTCTCCTTGTGATCAAAGACCTTATAGCGTTATATATAATATATAGCGAACAACTTAACCTTAGACATCTTCGATGTTCAGGTATGATTTGAAACCTCCTATGTACAATAAATAAATTAGAAAAAGTTGTTGAAAATTTTTCCGCGAGCAGGAGTTGAACCTGCGACCTCGCCTTTCCGTGGCAGTGCTCTGACCAACTGAGTTATCGCGGCTCATCCTTTACCGGCTTCAAATAAGTCAACCCTCTCACCGTGTACCGTCTGTGAAGATGACAAAATACTCTTTAATACAGAAACTGCAATCTTTCTGGAAACATAAACGAGACGATATTTTAGGAATAGATGCTCCAAACGCTTATTATATTTGATGAAAGCAATAAGAGCGGGAGAGAGATGTCCAAAGTGGCTCTCAACCTTCGAAGTGCTGACGATACCAACAAGGACCGTGAACACGCTATAAGGATGCCATTTAAAATGCAATAACCGCTTAGAGTGCCCCTGGAGCCACCGGAATCAGTGCAAACTTGGCGCTCCTCCAGGCGTCCAAACACCTTTCTAAGTGAACATACGAATATATATTTCTACAGCAACAGCTAGAGCAGAATTCCCGCAACCGCCGTTATAACTCCAAAAATGTCTGCTAGTAAGGATTAATATAATTATGATGTAAATCATCGCAAATGAAATTAAAACCCTCCGGCCGCCATGGCAACTGAATTTCGCAACCAGTCGTCAAAAACGAAAAAAATTCTTGCTACACACCCGCAGTTGCCAAAGAATATTATTATTCTATTCTTGTTTCAGAACGTTTTGCAACTATCGTAGATGGCGACTGAATTTCAAAATAGAAATTTCTGATTTAGTGGTTGGACTAACAATAGTTTGGCTACTAACCATACGACAAGGAGAAGAAGTGCTTGTTAGTTACGAACTGAACTAATGGCAAAGAAAACCATCGTGAGGAAACTTGCCCAATATATGAAATAGGGAGACAATGGCAAATCACCCCATTGATATAGTTTTTTTTTTATGTACATCTAAACCCGCATTTGACCTCGATCTCGCCTGACGGTAAGCGACGATGAGGTCGACGATGGAGCATGCGGGTCCAGTAAATGCCTATTCACTCTGGCCTTGAAGATCCCAAGGTTGTAGGTTTCGGGAAATACAGACGCCAGCAGGCTGTTCCATTCCTTAGCCGTTCTTAGTTTAATCTATGACGGTGACAAAAACGACTTATGCATTTACTTTTGTATATGTTTGTCTTAATACATTTTTTGTTTATTTATTATTTTTAATTCTACCAAGAAAATTTGTCTTTGTGGTTAACTCCTTACAATGACAAATACGACTAGAAGAAGTGTCCACATTACCTAATTCGAAAAAAAAAAGATTCGGCGTGTTAGAACGTGTTGAAAATCTGTATATTTTCAACATTACTGGTCTCATGTTACGTCTTCCATTAGGAACTATGTCCAAGATCGGCGTCAAGGCAGGCGATTATTAAAAATATTGGTTTTTAAAAGATTTTTGAAGCTTTGTATTAGAATTTTTATTCGAACGCGTGGAAGTTGAAGTTCCATCGGTTAATATTCTTTACTTTTGGTGATATTTTATTGTTTCAGGAGAGCAGACGAGCAAGCGAGCCATCTGACGGTGAGTGGTCACCGTCGCCCATAGATCCTATGGGCATAATCATAGGGATTATAGTCCCTCACTATAATGTTATTAACGCAAACCGCGTTGCGGTGCTAATCTTGAAGACTTACATGAAGTGTGCTGATGGTAATTACGCTGGTTCTCTTATTATTCATGCCAAAACATAGCAACTGCTTTGCGACAGGAATAGGTGACAGGATGGTATCACACCAGGCTAATTCTGCACAGAGTTATACCACCTTCACTGACAAATGATAAGGATAATACAGAAAATCGTGAATATGACCAGCAGTGAAGAACTTACTTACTTACTTACTTATCGTATGGTTGTGGCCAACCTATTGTCAGAGTTGTTCAGGCCGCCCGTAGGCCTCTGACATGGCTTAACGACTGCTGTCAAACGACAACAACCGGGACCGACTGCTTAACGTGCGCTCCGCAGCACGGAGGAGCTCAGATGAAATATGCCACTTGTGGTACCGACCGCGCCCAACTTTGCTTAACCTACACGATCACTTTCGGACCGTGTCGCAACTAGGCTACGAGCTCCACGAGCGAAGAAAATCCTGAGTAACAACACAGTTAATAAAATCTGAGCTATCCAATTTTAATTCACATCACACTAAATTGGACTATTCCATTTCAAAGCAAAATCTTTCAAAAAAGATCACAAAATTGTTTGTCCAGATCAGCCTGGAGTCTGGCCGCTTGCCAATGCCACTCGGCTCGGCCCTGCCAACACCTGAGCTCGTAATTACATGCCATATTTTGGATATTTTGGACCGTTCTCTTAATATATAAATGTACATTTACCGTTTTAGAAACGGTTCTAGGTTTCATATTACGTGTGTGCCTGGGTGACCAGTAGTTCTGGTCCACCAATTGATAGTCCATCGCCAAACTGCAATTCATTTCGGTTCCATTCATTTCACATTGCACCTAATTATCCTTATTTTGATAACAAATTTGTATTAATGAGCGGAGGAAGGATACGCCGCTCTCACCCGTGAATTCGCCTTCTCCAAAACAAAAACGAAAAACAAAACTATTTATTGAACCAGAACATTCAAATTACAATCAAGTAACAATGTAGTTAGAATGTATCGATAAGTAAGACATACCGGTCTCTACTACCAGCACTGACCTCATCGGCGTCTTGCAGCACAGGAGATAGCAACAATATAATGGCTTGGGGATACACTTCTATGAAACGTTAGTATCCATTCTATTGTTGTTCATACCTGTTGTGAGAGAGCGTATGAGGGTGAGTGTATGTATGTGTGAGAGTGTGTGTGTGTGTAAGTGTGTAAGTGTGTGTGCGTGTGTGTGTGAGAGTGTATCAAACCCAGAACAATTTGTAATCGCAAAGGATGACAAATCCAAACTCCTGAAGATATGATGAAGACACGTCTTTATAAACGTTTGTCTTCCCCATTATTTTAATAAATAATTGTAAAAAATTAAAAGCGTTGTTCGGATTTGCACCAAGGGATTTATGATTTATATGAAATTTTGACTACGTCTATATCCCAGCAGCATCCTGTTGACGTTTGCAGAGTCCCCTGACTCCCCGATCCTGAGGCACTGGATATACCTAGGTCTGCATATCAATGCGAAGTAGTCGTCCAGTGCTTTGGGGTCGATACCATGGGCTTGATATTATTTCTTTGCACATTTTTTTACTAACACAGCTTTAAGTAATATAATATACTAACTTTATTGTATGGACTCTGTCTGATTTAAATATATAATAATATATCTTATTCCGCTTACAAACGCACGTGACAAACGGACGTGACAAACGGACGGAAGGGCGCGGACGGCGACGTAGCGACAGCAATAAGGTTCCGTTTTTCCCTTCGAGGTAGGGATCCCTAAAATAAATATCTGTTTTGTACCATACATGAACATTGACAAAGGTTCCGTAGAACCGTCAGTAGACGGAGACATGCCTTCAACAGGAACTCCGACTGAAGTATCAATGATTAATGTACTTCCCACGAATTTTGTACACAACTGTACGTTGCTGTAAATTATTTATCACGCTCTATTATTTTGTTGGTTGAACTATTTTTTCCGAGACTTAATTATTAATTGAAACATTTACCGTACGTTGGATAGGTAGGGAAATAAAAAGTTTTGTAAAAGGTCATCTATACCTGACATTATTGTTTACGTGAATTGGAATGAACGTCTTACGTTAGGTTAAGGGGGTCTTGAAAAAGAAAAAATGTGTACCCACTTTCGAGAGCTGCGCAACTGAGCGCTGAAAATATGGTTGTTCAGCGGTTACCGCTCAGTTTGAAGTGAGCTAGCGTCGAAACTACCGACGGATTTGAATCAATAAAACTGTATATTAAAGAATAGAGTATACGCTATGGTTTAGCGTTAAAAAAGTTTTCGATATTAATAAATTTCTGGCGTTGATTGCAAGTGAAAATAGCAAATAAAAATAAATAAAATTAAAAGACTAAAGCCCGTTTGCGACCGACCAAAACCATTTTCGGGAGCGGAGGAGGAGGTACGTCTTCATCGTTTAAGAAAGAAAAAATCCCAAGAAAAATGACACCGGCTTGAACCAGGTTGACCAAGATAGTGAGCGCTGACGACGAATATCGAATTCACGAAATAAAACCTGCGGTAGTATATATGACACATTCATACGAAATGAAATCATAAAAAAAACTTATTACGAAAGGGTTCCACGGAGTACAGCTTGACGTGTATTCCCCTGTACACGCGTCATTCCATCTTTATAAAAAAAAGAATACCGATTTTTCTTCAAAGCATGAAGATAGTGATGATACTTAGAACTTCCTTGCTTCAAAGTTATCAATTTAAGTTTGGTTTTTTAGACGTGAATACGTCTAAAAAACATATTATCCAATAGATACTTAGTACACAAAGCGGGCGCATTCTGAAACTATTGGATTACTGTATTAGATTACAGACAAAACCAAACCTTTAATCATACATCACTATTATTTAAATAACGCACAGTGACACAAATAACCAAGTGTGAAAGTCAATTTTTGCAAACAGATCGTACGTGACTGCGTGCGCATTCATTATGGCGCTTGACCCGCGCGTGATGTCGCATAATGTTTGGACGTAGCCGCGATCATTTATTACTTCCTACCGTTGGGGCTAGGAGGCATTGGAAGAGCGTAGATTTCTGCCCCCCGCGGCGAAGCATGGATTTACCGCCCCGACTATTTTCACAATTCCGCAAAAAATATCGATAAAATTTCTGTCACTACTGGTTGTCCTCACCTTGTGGTTCCATTTTTGCTTTAAAAAATATATTTTTTTAATTACCTAAAAAACCTTAACATATCAACCAATCACCTCAACCCTCATAGAACTTGGGTAGTTTATCGCCAAGGATGACGGAGCGTTCTACACCCTCCTCGGTGATCACTCCTAGCCTGACCACTCCTCCGGACGAGCCGTGCCGGATCATAGCTAAAGTCAACAGCAATAGGCTACTGTCCTATCCCTCAACAGTAACCGATCACGGATTAATCATTTTAACCGCAACCAATAGCTTCCGGTGTGGCCTTAACTTTAACCAGTTACCTCAGTCAGCTGACAGCAACTAGTCGCAGTCCAGTCACCTCAATAGCAAGCACTATTTACCGGTTAGACATTCAATGGTAACCGGCCATACGAGAGTCCCTTGATAGCAATCAGTTACGGTTATTCAATTATGCAATATTCTCTAATAAAATATCAAGTCCGACTACCTCGTCGACGAATCGCAAGTGAATGATCCCACCTTTGGTTGGGAGCCCGCTTTTATAGAGGCCAAGTAGTGGCGGGCGGCATGACGTGTATCGGCTGTTGCTGCGTGTTTGCTTCGTCGCAAGCGCAGGTGGGCATTGCACGTGCACTATGACGTCACTTGTTGTTTGCGCTGACATACCACGCAGAACACCAAATGCGCTACGCTTTTCATTTAGGGAAAGTAGACATTTGAGAAATGTCTTAGTAACAAAGGTCAAAATGACAAATTGTTTGAGATTTAATGAGTTTGTATGGAGGTTGTATGGGTTGTATGGAGTTAGTCTGCGTTGTATGGAGGTGCGACGACGAGTGTGCGACTTTGTTATTACCCTTTTTGGCACTTTACTGATTTGACCATTTGCGTACAGAACCATTAAAATACACAAATGGTCAAAAATATGTGTTTTGGTCATTTGCCTTTTTTGCAATTAGCGTAGAATCTACCACATTTATCTATTGACCTAATTGATCGGTCCCATTCTGCTCTGAATTTCTGTTTTCAATTTATATTTTCTGTTGATTGTTATCGCGAACGCGCTTATGAAATCGCTTACGTCGTAGCCATCGATGTGATAGTAACAATGTTATAGAGTAAATATTTAATGAGTCGGTTTGTTGAAGAAGGGTTATGTGTTACAGTTTTGTGAGTGTGTACGTATTTTATTTACACACAGATTTAAGTATTAGTGTAAGAATTTGTTGTATAATTTACGCCTTGTCACGTTTTCATAAAAATACTCTAATACCAGGTGAGCAAATGGAGCACCTGACGGTAAGTGGTTACCGTCATCCTCAGACATCTAACCTCACTATAACGTTATTACTTTATTAGTTAGGGTTTTAGATGCGCTGCTAACTTGGAGAACTTAGGGTGCCTCATGTGCCGGTAATTTTTGGTGAATTTAAATTATTTTAGCTATTTTGAATACATGATTATTTTTCTAGTTTTTTTATTTTTTTACTTGTTTATTATTAGTAATCTTATATTTTTATATTTATATATAATAATATTAATGTACTTTCAAACACAATATGTATATTGTTATTGAAATAAATGAACTTAAACTTGAAATTGGCTATCTCTTAGCGTTCTGAACGAAACACAGCAAAGCAATCATTGCTGCTTGCGGCAGAAAAGGGTGGGTAATACTGCAGAGTCATGCTGTCATAAATTGTAATCATATTAAACAAACAGAACTCAATGCCTTAGTTACACCTAATCGATGTTTTTATTTCATGGTTACAGCAAGATTTCAATGTCCCCGGTACAGATGGCCCTTCTAGATGTTTCACGTCAAAATCCAAACATTAAAGAAATAAAGAATACAAAGTATTAAGAATTCAGAATACAAACTCAATTCCCAATGCAAACTATACCGACCCTTCTCAATCTAGCCAATAAAGTCGATAGAAAAAAAATTTACCTACCATCTGTCCCCGATCGTAATCCAGTATCCTCGTGAACCCAGTGTTGCCAACTTAACGGATTTCCCTGAAATTTACCGATTTGTAGAGGTGGAAACGGAAAAATTCCTCTTCTGACGGTTAGGTACTTATAGTAATTAGATCCACGTTAAAATTACTTTTATCTAACGGGCTTATTGGCGGAAAAATCTGTTAGCCTGACAGATTTTGACGGAATAATTGATTACACTTACGGAACTTCAAAATTACAGATGGCAACACTGCGTCAGCCTCGTGTGAACTGCGAGGTCGAGGTGTCATTAGTAAGGGATAATCCTATCGTTTCACACGTCCCCGTCGGATACGGCTTCGGTATCAGATTTCAATACTATCGATTTTGGTAGTGTTATATTATCGGAGTTGTTTGGCTTGGCTTAATGTCTTATTGGGTATTGAGTTTTTTTTGTGTACATTTTAAACTGAATTATTAAGTGAAAATATACTTAATTATTTATTCACTTGTAAATAATATTAAATAGACGGAAGTAACTTTAAACTTGGTTTAATTAGATAATTAAGAAATTGACAACTGGTATCAAGGTGAGCACAGAGTAAATATGCGTAGAAGTCGGATCGTCTGGGGTTGCCAGGTGTGGTATTTTGTTTATGTTCATATTCCAAGATATTCATCTCTATAATTCTTATAAAAGTTCGTACAAAATAAGTAAGGTACTTATTTTGTACGTTCAATTTAGTTTCTTTTCATTTTTGAAGTCAAAATGGCCCTTGATTGAACAAGGACTTTGCTCGTGACATCTGAGATCTTGAGATCGAATTTGAATTCAAGTTGGCATTTTCAGCGTCGGTGGCCTAGTGGCTAGGACGCCGGACTCCCGTGCGGGAGGTCCGGGTTCGAAACCATGTCATGTACCAATAAGTTTATCGAATTTTTTCGAAGATTTACGTACATATACCGACTGCTCTAACGGTGAAGGAAAACATCGTGAGCAAAACCTGAATGTCTGAGGAAATGAAAATTTTCCGAAGCTGTTAAATCCACAAATCAGCTCTGAGCCCGCTCGGTGGATCATGGCCCGTACCTCTTTGGTATGATGATGATGATGGCATTTTCTAGCTAAGCAGAATACTGCTATTAATTTAGGTCCTACTCGTTTTCCACTCTCCCAATCATTATCACATCCTTAGGAGGTCGGAATTGTCATCCTTTGCTATTGTAACTCCTTCTGGATTTGGTTATCTTTGGGGAGGGCGAATCCGAGGATGAGAGACGGGTCCTTCTTCCCCCAATAATTATTATAATTAATAAACTATTTTTAGTTTCATGTCATCTCTATCTACAGAGCTATAGCGTAGAAAGGGACAGCACGTATTTTAAGAAGTCTTAACTATAAGGATGTTCGTGCAACTAACTATAAGTTCTGTAAGTAATATACTTTTCTTATTACCTTTCTTACCTTTGTATTTTTCGGTTCAAACAGTAAGTATGAGGGATTATAAAGGTAAAGCCTACATCAAAAGGTAAAATATGGGATTATTTCTGTCAGTAACTTCTTTTAGCATCCATTAAAGTATTTAGAAGGCCTTCTCATGATTTATTCCTGTCACTAGATGAAAATGTAATAAGAAATACTTAATATACTTACTTATTCTATTTATTTATTTTATCGGCTTACTCCACTAGTCCCTAGCATCTAATTTTATATGAACCGAATATAACATCATAAATAATACCTACCTATAGGTATTTCAGTTTCAAATGGATTAAAACTTACGGTTCACACTTCATACATGATATATTAACGCATAGGTACTGGGTATTTTTAATTCTTCATATCATTATAATATCTTGACTTATAATTAAGTTAACAACTTAATTAAGCAAATAACTGTAGCACGTGTAGTAGTTACCAGTAATATTAATTTTATTGTTAAACTGGCTCCATATTCACGCCAAGAACTCTAGCCGAGATATACATTGAATCCGCAAGAATGTGGACGCTTACTCGTTTGTCGTCCGGGAACCTCTTTGTTGGGTTCGTTCTCACTAGTTCCACTGTTTGTACCACCGGTGGTACTATGGAGAAAAAAAAGTCCCACTGGTACCACCATCCAAATTAGTGGAACTAGTGAGAAGTTTTGTACCACTAGCTTTCTGGGCGGTACCGACAGAAAAGATACATAATTAATAATGGTAAAGTATGTAATGTCACGCTTGCGTACGTGAGGATTGGACGGATGCAAGTTTTGTAAATTGTCAACTTATTTCTAAGTGACATTTTACTCCCCTTGCCTAGCATCGGGTGTAACCGGCCGAGAATGAATGCTGCGCGGTCGCGGACGCGTTTTATGTGTGGCTCGAAGGTCATACCTTTATCAAGGGTGACTCCTAGATATTTGACCTTTTTCTCCCAAGGGATAGGTCTGCCGAAAAGTGAGAGTTGCCCTATGTTATTCCGAACATGGGTGGTCGTATCAGGAGCACGACCCCTAGCGAAGAGAATGGCGGCGCTTTTGTCAGGGTTCACCTCGATTCTCCACTTCCGAAACCATTCGCCTAGGGCGGTGGCGGCGGATTGGAGAATCCGGGTGATACGAGTTCGCATACTATGCACATACACATAAAAAGATGACCTTATTCTCCTTGGACACAGATATAGATTATCACCTAATAATTATACTGATTTGATAAAATAACCATTTCAGTATCTTTTATGAAAGAAAATATTGCCTTTTCTGTCGGTACCGCCCAAAAAGCTAGTGGTACAAAACTTCTCACTGGTTCCACTAATTTGGATGGTGGTACCAGTGGGACTTTTTTTTCTCCATAGTACCACCGGTGGTACAAACAGTGGTACTAGTGAGAACGAAACCTTTGTTGCTGGCTGTACGCAAGCATATTCTCGACACCGATTGGAGAACAAAACGTGAATTCGCGTGAACACCGCGAGTAGCCTATTCGCGGCGCGAATACGGAGCCGGCTAGATAATAATAGGTATATTAACAGGTACTTCCTAAAGTGTATATCTACAGCAGGCTCCACACTCATGGCTGGTATTCTCGCATTGACGTTTTCTCGCCCGAGAACCCCATTGTCGGGGGCCGGACATATTATGTCGGAAATGTACATGCAAAATGAACATTTCCGACACCGATCGCGGAACACGCCGCGAACATTCCCGTTTGCGAGTGCTCTCGCCTATTCGCGGGGCGCGAATGTGAACAGATCAAAGATTAATGTTTCTACCTGGTTTCTACGAAACGAATTAGGAGCCGGATAAAAAACAAGAATATAATGATAGACGTTAGATTGCAAAAATAAACTCATAGACGCCATAAATAGACTTCAAATTTATGAAAAATAAATCACCTTTCAATTTATTTGGATATTTTTTTGGGTATAAGTATTTACTTAACAAGTTACAATGGATATAAAATATTGTCAACACATTTAATTTTTAAAAACACTTGTTTGCATTACAATTCGTACACTTTTCGTACATTAAAACATTGTTTCAACTGTATTTTAACTCATCGAAGTATGACCACAAAAACCTCTCAGAAAAACCTGTAATACGAGGCTTTCGGGAAAAAATACGATGAAAAAAACGTCCTATGACAGCGTTAAAACATCGGGAGCACGACCGGAGAAAATTAAATGGCGGCCTAGTAATAATAAAAATGTGTTTGGAACACAATGGGTGTGCTCCTTCAATTTGGGCGACCCTCCCGGCGAAATGACCACTGTCCACTCTCTCATTATTAACGGACGTGTGTACTGCGTACTATATTTTCCGCGTAGAATGGGAGCTGGCGAGCGATTAACGCAAAAGCTCACATTTTTTTTGAGCTTCAGAATGTTCAATATCCCAAAATTAGCAGTTCCCAATATTACTAGTACCAAACTAACCAGTATCAAAATGTCAAGTTCTCAAAATATATACCCAAAATGACCAGTTACCAATATGAAAAGTCTCAAAATTGTCCAGATACCTATACTGATATTAGTTTCCAAACTAGCTTGTCTCAAAATAAAATATCCAGTTCCCAAAATGACCTTGAAATGAAAATGACAGTACCGAACTGACCACTCTTAAAATGTCAAGTTACCTAAATTACCTGTTCTAAAAATGACCAGTCTCAAAATGTCAAGTTACCTAATGTCCAGTTCCCAAAACAACCAGTCCCAAACTGACCAGTCTCAAAATGTTAAGTTACCTAATGTCCAGTTCCCAAAATAACCAGTCCCAAACTGACCAGTCTCAAAATGTCTAGTACAAATGAAATTCAAGATCAAATCTCTTATTCAATACCCAGTTTAGAGGAGCTCGTAGGCTAGTTGCGAGCACGGTCCGAAAGTGATCGTGCAGGTTAAGCGACGTTGGCGCGGTCGGTACCAGGATGGGTGACCGCTAGTGGCATATTTCATCTGAGCTCCTCCATGCCTCGGAAAGCACGTTAAGCAGTCGGTCCCGGTTGTTGTCGTTCGACAGCAGTCGTTAAGCCATGTCAGAGGCCTACGGGCGGCCTGAACAACTCTGACAAATAGGTTGGCCACTAACCATACGACAAGCAAGCAAGCAAGCAATACCCAGTCGTGACATGAAACGATGATCCTATATTCCATGTGTAGGCAGTGTAAGCGTACCATCATGGGGTCAGGTAATGACAGAGATGATTAAGCAAAATTTTTGGCCGGAGCTTTTCTAATAAAAGCACGTCGATAATATTATCAACGGACGTGTCTGGAATTAAGCTCTCATATTGCAGGGTTTGTTGACCGGCTGGGGAATTGAAGGTAATGTTATTACAAACCTGCAAATGTTATAACAAAAGAAAGTGAGAAAGAGGTAGAGATACCAGGCGATTCAATCTCTTTTCAATCTTTCTCTTTGTCTATTAAAGCAATCGCGGACTGTCAAATTTAATAAATTATCGATCGCAACCCTTTGTGAATAGAATACTGAGGTATAGTCAAATTAAATATATTTTATTTAAACATTTCTGTCCTAAAGGA
Source organism: Hofmannophila pseudospretella (assembly GCA_947369225.1). Lineage (NCBI taxonomy): Eukaryota > Metazoa > Arthropoda > Insecta > Lepidoptera > Oecophoridae > Hofmannophila > Hofmannophila pseudospretella. The sequence goes on from OX376316.1 coordinate 13,524,864, forward strand.
ATTATTATTAAACTTGCATATATTTAATATTCATATATTGATATTATGTACGATTTGAGATACTCATATCTACTCATAGCATTTATTGCTTTTCATGTTACACATGAAAAGGTCTTAAAAATATATAATATATGAAACCCTGAGTAAGGCACCGCAATAAAAAATAAGAAATTATAATACATTATAATATTAATAAATGCTAACGAGATAAATTAAATTAAATGTCATTGTCAAAAAAACTCCTGCAGTGAATAGAAACATTTGTTAAGAAGATATCACCATCAGCAGCCTATTCTAGTCCACTGCTGGACATAGGCCTCTCCCAGGGTGCGCCATTGAGCCCGATCTTCGGCTCTTCTCATCCAGTCGCTGCCAGCCACCTTACGCAGATCGTCGCTACCATGGCCGCCACCGTGACCAGGAATAGTGGGGCGCCCGGGAACTGGGGGCCGTTTTCTTTTTGCGCTGTCCATAGGAGGTGATGCCATAATCGCCACGCTAGGCCTGCGGGTTGGCGATCGCAGTAGCCGGGTCGCTTGCCCCGATGACGCTGCTGCCCGTCATCGTGCTTCTGGTATTTTGACCCAGCCAGAATTTGAGTGGTTATACCGCCACTAGTCGGTCGCCAGGGACTCGTTCGCTAATCGGCAGGATGCACCACGTGCAGGTGAGTTTGACATTTGGAGGTCTAGATGCTGGTGACCTGGGATGTAAGGGGACATCCCTAATAATATATTATAATAATATATTACTACGTTAATAATATGCCTGAATTGTTTTTTCCAAAATAAAAGATAACAAAAAGACTGAAATGTACTGTGCGCTCGATAAATTGAGATGCAGGTGTTTAAATACCTTACCTATATACCTATATATACCTTAAAATGGTGACCTCGAAATGACTATAAAAAACCTTTGCACGTTTTTAATCCCTGCTTAATCCACATAAAAATAACACATAGTTTTCGAAAGCACCTTACCCAGCGTAGATCCATGAAAAACTTGGTACTTACCTCCCTGCTAGAGTTGCTAGTTAATCCGATTTGAGGTAGCAATAGAACCTTTCGAAACATACAGAGTGCTTACAGCTTTATTAACTCCACATTTACGACTTGTACAGACGGGTGTATTTTTATTAACAATAAGGGTAAAGGGTGCTCGTTTATGGAGACTTTATTGACCAATTAGTAGAATGGAGATAAATAAGAGTAACCCTGCATAAAGTATGACTGTAATAAGTGAAATGGAATTATAGTATATTTTTATGAAAATGTTTTTTTTTTTTAAATTTAATATTTAAGACTAAATCCGCGTTTGACCTCAGTCTCACCTGGTAAGTGACGATGAGGTCGAAGATGGAGCACACGGGCTTAGTAAGTACTGGCTCTTCTATAATGTCACTTTTTATTAGTAGCAAATATTTTGAGGGGGGGGGGGGATGTGCTGATCATCTGTATTGTACCACTTTACACGAAAAAATACCGCTGTTACTTGTATGAAAATTTTCCATTCCAATGAAAAATAAACCCCATTATTTTGCGCCTTGGTGGCGTAAACTCATCCATGTCGTTATGTAAGAAACGAGTTTCATTCATATTTCTTATTTCAGTATTAGAATAACAATAATTCATTCATTTGTAGAATTTTCAAACAAACAATTTTGTCGTTTTTCTCGAACATTTAATAAGTAAAAAATATTTTACCCTATCGTTATTGTTATAACCTATAGATGACACCCTAGAAATATTTGCCGCTAATAAAATAGGACCTTATATAACGTACATACGCGTAGAATTGAGAACCTCTCCATTGTTTATGTCGTCGAATAAAAAACTTATTGAGACAGGCTTCATTCCACAGAATATAGCTGGCTCTCTCTACCACTGGTACCGTACGGAGACTTTGTACGTGTTTGAAAAGTAATAATTGAAACGTGTGAAAAAAAAACCGAAAAACCGACTTGCACTGAAGTCGCCAACTAAAAAAATAAACACAAAAGAACCGGTTTCAAATTTGTATTATAAATTTTTCACAAAAGAAACTTGACTAACTGTAGCATAAATATCTAAATCACCCTACTTATCATACTACTACAAATTCATCTATATTTTAAGTATCCCTGTAAGTAATTATAGAGCATCGCATTCCCACGTTTTGTTCGACTTCCATATCATATCGATCATTTTCAGGCCGAAACTGTACATACGGTCGTGCTATTCACGTTCTACTATGGAATAGGAAGTAGGCGTGACAGTCCAAGTAGAACTACTTTAGGGTTTGGACTGAGAGCAGCGGAAACAAAGTACAGTTATACATCGGAACGGATAGCGTTCAAAGGAATTTTTAAATATCTAACTTATTTTATTTTATTTATTTGTCACATCAACAGATTGTACATTTAGGATAATTCGAGCTTATTTATATGGTAACATTCTAATATATAATCCAATTACAGATGTGCACAGCACTGATATAAAAATATAGGACATAATACCAGCAATTTCCTGGGCCATTAGTTTTTAAAAGACGTGTTGAGGATGTCCTCAAGTGAGCTATCCACGCATCTACTTTATAGTCTTTACTTTATTATTTTTATTTTTCAATAGGTATTTTTTAATCATTACATTTAATAGTATTTTTTCCCAACTCAATTATGTACAACAATCAATTTTCTACTTCCTAACCATGCTGTGTTTACACGTTAAGGGTTACGACCTAACTTATAACTTTATATTGATTTCTCTGTAATTTCTCTAGTTGTAATGTGTTGTGTTTACCTAATAAATTAATTAAAATTAAATTTTACAAACAAAGTTTCAATTATAATTTCAATACTAATTAATATGGATTCAAACATTTTGAATTAATAATAAATAAAAACCTATATCCTATACCAATGAGAATACTTAAATATTTAAAAAAAATACTTATTTATAGATTTTTTTTTCTGAAACTTAGGGATTTAGATATTACAGCATTTTACTTCTAAATTGAAGGAATGAGTCATGGAATATGTCAAAATCATTATCTTTTACTTGGCTATTAATGAAGGAGTTTTAGGTATAAAAATAAAATTATTATTGAAATACAAGCATTACTGCTTTGCAGCAGAATAGATAAGAGGGTTGTACTTCCCCATGCGATCCTGCACATCAATAATCAGGATCTACCTGCAAATTATACCCTATTTTCTCCAATAAGTCAATTTCTTTAAACGTCCACTTACTAAAAAGATGTTCTCAAAACTTTTGCCCATAAAGTCAACTTTACTATTTGCATCGTACTATTCTAATAATGAGACGATTTTATAATAAGATACCTGATACTGTAATAAATATGACAGAGAAAAAATTTAAGACCCAAATAAGACGGACCTTATGTAAAAAGGGTTATTATAAAATAAATTACTACTTAAATGATAAAGGAGTTTTTTCCTAAATTCAGCTCCAGCAACATTGTAAGATATATTTATTTCAAAAGATGTGCTGCTGAAAGTTTCTTGCGTCACTTCTTTCCTTTCAGCTATAGGACCTTACGAAGCAGTGGTAGAGTAAAAAAGAATGACGTTGTAAAAATGTACTATAATGTACTTACTAACAATAAAAACATTTTGATTTGATTTGAGATAAGTTTTTCCTCTGTCTACTCGCTCGGGAATTACGGACGTGAGAAATATGTATGTATTCATGTATATTTTGTTGGAACTATTTGGTTTCATACTTCTTTATATCTATTTGATAGGCCACTATACACTGTCAAGTTTGAATTTCATTACTCCTTTTTTTTTACCCTCTTCAATCGATATCTGTTAAAATATACACATTATATTTATTAGAGTACTTTATTTCTAGAGTTATTAGGTTAATCCACTTGCAAACGCAATCTGCGATTTCTGGTTATGGGCCCAGAACCCTAATACTCTTAAATTTGTTCTAATACAGTGTGTTTCGAATATTTTGTGATTTCGTATTTCAAAGTCAAGAATGGCTGGAGATTCTTCTACAACGTCTCCTACTAATACGAATGCAAGTAATAACAGTGTAGTTTCGCATAGAGTTATTAGGTTAATCCACTTGCAAACGCAATCTGCGATTTCTTATTTTTCAAAACCGCTCTCGCCTCCGCTCTTTCAAGCAACTTAGCTCTAATTTCCCACTCAAAAGTCACGCAACTACCCGCTTTTTCAAGCTCAACGATTATTAAATAATAAATTTATTCGTGCCATAATAAATTTACATATTGTGAATCGCGCGCCGTTGACTACTAAATGAATTGCGTTTCGTTACCTTCTCACTTCAAACTAATTAAGTAGTAAGAAATATTACGTCGGATTTCTACCTTAAGTCTACTTATCGCACGACTGTTGCTGTGACTTTTGGTTGGAGCTTTTACCTTATCGTTTACTGGTGTTAGTTTATTTTACGCTTTGATAAAATTAAATTATTTCTTTGGATTATTTTGGCTGGTAGGGTTGGTATAATTATTTTTCGAGTTTGAGAGCGTCTGTGGCTTCGTGGTTAGGATGTCGGACTCGCATGCGGGAGGTCCGAGTTCGAAATCAGGCAATGTTCCAATGTGTTTTTTCGTTTTTTTCGAAAGACTTACGTATATTTACCGACTGCTCTGACGGTGAAGGAAAACATCGCGAGGAAACCTGCACACTGAGATAACCAGTGTGTGAAATGGGGAAGACAATGGCAAACCACCCCAATACATCTGCCACGAGAGACGTTCTATGTGATTAATTCCTTAGGATGATCACGACCCTCAGCAATGAGGAACACGACTTAAAGTAGTAGATAATTATTTTTATTCGTGTAAAGTTGAGGTAGGTATGTTATCGATTTTATTATCTACTTTCGTGTTACTTAAAATTTTAAAACCTGGCCAAAAAAGGGTGTTATAAGTTTGATGTGTAAGTATGTGTTTGTCTGCAAGTCTGTGTTTGTCTGCATCATCATATCTCAGTTACCAATTACTGATTTAGACGAGGTTCTGTTCATGTTAGCCATGTCTAATAAAAAATTGACCCATATCAAATGAGGTGTCTAGATAGCCGACTTACTATTGTGGAAATCTCCTTACTTTTTCTTACAGTAGGTCCTCAAGATTACATATTATGTTGGATGGGCACCATGGTCCTTATCTTATCTCATCTTATGATAGGGGGCCGGGAATAACCCAGCGGCACTTCGACCCTTGAGGATCTTTTGTACCTACTTTTACACACTAGTCATCCCAGTGTGCAGGTTTTCTCACGATGATTTCCTTCACCGTTAAGCATTCGGTAAATGTACGTAAGTCTTCCATAAATACGAAAAACTCATTGGTACATGGCGCTGCACGGTTTCGAACCCGGACCTCCCGCATGGGAGTCCGGTGTCCTAGCCACTGTGCCACCGACGCTCTTCCATGATCCTTAACATCTAAACTCAATCAAAATCGAACCACCTAACTTTTACCTTTCCAAAGATCCCATTTGACATCAAAGACATCAAAGATCTTAGAAACCCGCAATCCAATTTTTATCAGATACTACATTTTATAAGAACACTCAAAATATAAAAAACCGGATCCAAATCGGAACATCTGTTGTTGAGTTATCATCATGCCACAAAAAACAGACTAACACGTCAAACGCGACAAACATGTAACACCTTTCCAAAATGTGGCCGAAGGTTAAAAACAAAACATATTTATTGCATATAGAACTAAATTAATGGAGGCCAAGTTTTAAAGCCTTCACCCGCTTGAAAACTGAACTGTATCATGCGATTTACTGAACTGAACTACTGAGGCAAATGGCGTGCCATGCCTCAAGCCTAATATGTTATGCTGTGAAAATAGTAAAACTTCTGTGGAACCTTGACTTTTCCACTCCATGAGACGTTTACCACCACCACTTTACCACTTACTTTATATAAGTCACAGTTTGGTCACTGTTCCGAGAGCTGACCAAGCGTCTATTTGATGCGACGAGGGACCAAAGAGCTGGCGGCTATCTTGCCCAAAGGATCAGTACAGCGATACAGCGGGGCAACGCCGCCAGCATGCTCGGTACCCTACCACACGGGCCTAATCTAAGACCCAAGGGCTGGCGGCTATCTTGCCCAAAGGATCAGTACAGCGATCCAGCGCAGCGGGGCAACGCCGCCAGCATCCTCGGTACCCTACCACAAGGGCCTAATCTAAGAAATTTTATATGTTACATTTAATTATTTTTTTGTGTACATTAATAAATTAATTAGTTATATATTACCTGTATTTGTAATTAAAATTACCGCTATGAAAGTAACAGTTATGTACCAATACATTCTATCTAACAAAATTTAATCTTACACAGGGAAAAAAACATTCCACAGTGTGTATAGAAAAGTTATGTTTTTTTTTTTTTTTTTTATGTTGCTAAATGACGACAGGAGTCTTCGCATTGCATGTGAAATTGATAAAATACAACTGCATTAAATCCTTAAAATCTCAAAAAAATGTTAGTTATGAGGTATTTGTAACCAAAATTTAGATTACTGAGATTGCCTGGAAGAGATCGCTTCAAGCGATAAGGCCGCCTTTGTACATATAAATTGAAATTGAAAACGTTTATTTAGCGCTGTGAACACCAGAATATAGAACACAATACAGAAGTATACAAAGTTTAATACATGCAGCACAGAACATCTGGTGTGGTACAGTGCCAAAAAGGGTACACCAGCTCAGCATAATGCTGAGGCAAGCCACAGCGCTGATTTTCAGCTGACCCTCAGTGACTACACGGACGAAGAAAGCAACAGTGTGTGCGTGTTGTGATGTACTACTATTCATATCGTGCTACTATTCCTGTAGTTTTTACTTTTCCTGTATTTGTGTACAATAAAGTGTTTCTACCTATCTATCTACTGAGAGAAACAATATATACCATTCATTTCTAATTATTCATTAATAATGTATACCATTAATCAAAGTAGTCGTTAACCTTTTCAATACACACGTTACCAAAAAAAAAACTAATCACCGTTATTTTTAATCAACTGCTCAAGGAAAGTTGTCTCAAGTAAAAGAAACTTACCCCCACACGGTCGCGTGACCACTAAAGTGGGATCTAATTCCGTGGGCCACTTAGCCAATTATCGGGGGGGTTGACGTGTGCGCTCGTGATGGTTTAATTTAACCCCCAATCGGCGGACGACATTTTTACTGGGTTGTTTTAGTTAATTGCTTTATGTTCGACGTTTGTTGCATACGTCGAAATGTTTGGAAATTACGTTAATTGTAGTAATTAATAAAATTGGTTCGATATTTGACATCGATTACTTCCTTTCCTCTTATCTTATCTTATCTTATGACAGGGGGCCTGGGATAACCCCAGCGGCACTTCGACCCTCAGGGATCTTTTGTGCTCACCCCTAACCTTAGTCTCCTTCCTGTTCCTTAAAGATGCTTTGCATCAAGGGCGCTATACAGCTTAAAGGAAGGAGCCTATAGTCCTCTGGTTTCGGGTAGGCTACCCCCAGAAGACTCATACGCCTTCCTGCCAACGAGTCACATTCGCACAGCAAGTGTTCCATTGACTCAACGGTGTCACCACAGGTGTCTACAGGTGAGGTTGTCTGCCAATCTCATCTTGTGTAGGAGGCTCTTAGGGCCAAACTTCCTTCCTCCTCCAATTCCTCTCCTCACTGGTGGGACAAAAGATTCCACTTATACAAAGGGGGTTCAAACGATGATCCATCGTGATGATTCAACACTTTTTGTTCTTCTTTTTTTCGAGTACTGGGTTAAGTTAATATTTGTTTAGATATACGAGTAGGTAAATAAATATAGGTATACAATCTTGTTGCAAATAAATTATTACCCGTTCCGTTTTTTCTATCGGCGTAGAGTAGTATCTTGATGATCGAGGATAACCAACGGAAAAAATATTTGTTTAGTTATCAGAATATTGCGTGTTGAATTTATGGAGATCAGATCAGAAAGATCAAAAGCTTTTTTTTACCAATTATGGGAAAAGCCATGAGTCCCCAGACCAGTTAGCAATTCCTGAAAATCAACAGCCAGATTATAAGCCACGGAATGCCAGCAATCGAAATCGCGATCAAAGGGTTGCTTCTGAAATAGTTGGAGCCGGTTTATACCAGTTTCGGACTCAGGAATCTGGTTGGATGTGGTGTAAATGAAAAATTTCCACGATAGAAATGCTTTGAACGGATTGAAATTTAAAAAAAATATTTATATTGCTAATATTTTTGATTTGTATGTGTTAAGTTGTTTTTTATTTGGTGTTTCATTTCACTGAGTGGATTGTGCAGCGCCCAGACAAACCAGTTTCTGGTTTCAGGGTTCCAAGATTTGTAAATAGTAAAACCTAATATGTACACAACAATAATAATAATAAATAAATCTGTATCTAATTATCAGCATGAAGAAGACGCAGAATGCGAATAAAATAAATTTCATTTTCATTTCATGGGTCGCTATTGGAACACCCACATAGCCAAAAGACCCATGCCAGAAGAATTACTAAACTGGCAAATTGACCATTTCATTTCTTTTCATTTAAAAGAAAGAAAGAAAGATTATTTATTTCCGACACACACATACAAACAACTAGGTACAGAAGACAAAAATAATATTAAACAAATATATTACAAAAACAAACAAATAAGCAAAAATAATTAAGTTAAGTTAAGTACCAACTGGCTGCCCTTGACTCAGTGGAGAAACGCGCTAAGCGCCTTATACGTAACGAATCGCTGGTGGAGGCTAGACTGCAAAGTCTGGAACATCGGCGCAAGGTTGCCTGTCTATCGGCATTTTATAGGATACATTTCGGAGAGTGCGCATCGGAATTGCACGACCTAATTCCAGCATCTCCATTCCGCCTTCGGATTACCAGGCGCGGGGAGGGGTTCCATCCTTATGTTGTTGATATCCCATCTGCTCGTACGAAGCGATTTGCTTCTTCGTTCATTTTGCGAACGGCTAAGGAATGGAACAGCCTGCCGGCGTCTGTATTTCCCGAAACCTACAACCTTGGGATCTTCAAGGCCAGAGTGAATAGGCATTTACTGGACCCGCATGCTCCATCGTCGACCTCATCGTCGCTTACCATCAGGCGAGATCGAGGTCAAATGCGGGTTTAGTTGTACATAAAAAAAAAGTTTGATGAAGGTGACGTACGGCAGCACTGGAAAAAGGGGACTCCCTCAGCCTATTGCCGTAGCGCTTTTAGCACTGCGGCGCTGATTGTCAGGCATCCCCTGTGTGCCAGGGATCACTCCCTAATAATACACTACCGGAACATATAAATAAATAACGGATTTCAGGTATTTATGAAATTAATAGGTAAGGTTTAGAAATTAATGAATGATTTTGTCTATGTATGTTCAATTGTGTCCCTCACAAATCCAAAAAACTTCTTGATCGATATCAAGTGGATAGATGGATGGATCTGATTTGGATCGGTCTTGATCACTCACGTAAATAGGTAGCATTGCTTTATTTTAATAATATTTATTTATTTATTATTTTACACTTTTGTGTACAGGTGAGCTTAATGCCTTGCGGCATTCTCTGCCAGCTGACCTTAGGGCATGCAGATATGTTATGGCGGTGCAGTGGCAATAAAAATGACAAAGAAACTTACTTACTTAATAATATGTGAAATTTATATATAAAATATATTAAAATAACACTATATTAAAATAATAAAATACTTACATAGTATACTTACATTTAATATTAAATAATGGCGGCCCAATGAAATGAAAATTTTAAAAATCACAGCCAATTCAAATTAGAAGATAATTTAAATAAAACTTATACAGTGTGTGAGAAGCAAGTGAGCAATAACCAAGTAAAATACTATTTTATACCTTTTATGAGTACTTACTCATTTTAACAAAATCCATCCTCTTTTCCTTTGAACCAATTCCTAACTGCTGTAACCGCTCAAAGTTTATTCCGAATACTATGCAGTGGTTTAATAATTTTTGATTTATAGCACTTTCTGTTTGATGTATGATATTAGAAAGCCGTTAAATTATTGCTTGTGGCACCCAAATATGTGGGTGATGTTAATTTCAGCCATAGTTCGGAATAAAGTTATTTTACAAAGTTGAAAACGTTTGAGGAAGCCGCAATTTATGTTCACAGAACTTTTATTCAGAAAATTGTTTGTATTCGAGGGGTTAAAGTTATTTGTATTCATTTTGTTAGTTCAAATATGATTTTACTTAGGTATAAGGTGATATTACAATAAATGCAAATATTTTGAGGGAAGTATGTGCTTATTATGAGTACCACTTCACAGCAAAGAATAACCTTCTAACATAAAATAAATGAACACATTATATTTATCAATTATTTAACTAATATCATTCTATATTTTAAAAAGTGACTTTAATATAAATTACTTTATTTAAAAAAAAACTTAATAAAAATAGTATCTGTCATCAGGCCTCGGCTTGTATGGAACCGGGTCGATCTCCTTTTCCATACAAAAAAAAACCGATGTCGCTTTACATTGACGCTTTGATAAGGGAGACTATTTTCATTAGTAAATAAAATGTAAAAATGTACAGCAAAGTAAACAAAAAATGTTTTTTTTTTCGAAAATTTAACAAGAAAATTAAAATAATTTGTATATAGGTAAGTAATTGCAGTTGTTATTATAACCTGTAGATGCGACCATTAAAATATTCGCATTAAAAATAAACCTTATATTCTAAACTCTAAACCTTATATTCTAAGTGTCAATTGCATTCTTTGACAGATATTATGGCTCCGTTTTCCATTCGGGCTAGGTACGGATCCATAAAAAAATATCTGTACACTTAAGTACATTATGTAGCACAAACAATCAACGAGTTCCAAAAATACCTACCGAACTTTTCAGGAGTTTGCCAACAAAAGCCGCATCTTCAACGCTGCCAGATTAGTGCAGGATTAAAAACCCACAGCATCACAGCTACAGAGATTCCCTTTCAACAAACATCGAACCGCAAAGCCTTAAACAGAAACCCGCCTAGTTAGCTGCCCGAATTAAATCCACGCAAATTAGCATTGCAAACAGTATTGCCGTAGTACAAAATTAATAGTAAAGAATCTCTACTGAGATTACTCCGGGTACTCCGGGTACTGAGATTACTGAGGGTACTCCGCATGCGAGGTGCTGAGAAAAATGCACGCGACGCGTATGGTACTGCGCCGCGAACGAACCAAAGTCAATTCCACTGTTTTACAACGTTTGTCGTTCTTTTCCAATTAAGTAACGATTACGTTTTCGTTTCGATTCAACTTTAACTACAACTCGTATTCTGCTAACCACGCTAACACATAACATGAGCAGACAAACCGATAAATCTTTGGCTTAACCGAAACATATCGATAATCGAACGGTACGGGAGGTTGAGATTACGTTGTATTAGAAGAATCGGGTCCCAGAGCGGGCTAAAATAATAGGTACTGCCCAAGTCTTATTACTAGTTCCAAAAGAGCCTGAAAAAAAAAATTAAAAATTTTTTTTTTTCTATGGGAAGTTTAATTTATATTGAGAAATAGTTTACATTGTTTTAGTAGAAACTGGCCCCTGCACACATTAACCGACCGGACGCACGGCGGCGTGTCGGTCGGCGAATACAAGTGAGTACTAAAATTCTTTACTGTTCTTTTTAAACTATGGTTCACGGAATGACGTTCTCTGAATAGGAAAGCGTCTTTTTCAAGGTCGACAAACAAGTTAATGGAATTAATGGTCAATAATGTAGGGGAAATACGACTATGAGTGTCTACCGACAGCTATTGTCCACGCAAAATAAAACTGCCTCACAATTTGTCTGAACTATTTTCATAAAAGTTCTTTTTTTATTGACTACTAAACCCGCATTTGACCTCGATCTCGCCTGATGGTAAGCGACGATGTGGTCGACGATTGAGCATGCGGGTCCAGTAAATGTCTATGCACTCTGGCCTTGAAGTTTCGGGAAACACAGACGCCGGTAGGCTGTACCATACCCGAGCCGTTCGCATAATGAATGAAGAAGCAAATCATCTCGTACGAATAGATGGGATATCAACTACATAAGGATGGAACCCCTCCTCGCGTCTGGTAGTCTGAAGGCGGATTAGCACAGAAATAAATCAAGTGGAACGGTGACGCGGGCGAGCTGGACGGCGATTCTCGTAGTGGAATGTCGAATTCGACATTAGTCCTATCTTATTCTCTCACATTACATGTGTGAGCGTGACAAGACGTTCGTAGCGCTCGACTTTTGTATGTCGAACGCTGCGAGAATTGCAATCCAGCTATATCAATCGCGCGTGTCAACATTTTCATAAGCCTCGCCCCCAAAGTGACGTGATAACGAACGAAATACCTCTTTTTGATCGATTCACTGTCGTACCTGTTGTTCTCACAGATACAAACTGCACAATAAGGCATTTTAGCACAGCCACTCTGATCGGTACGCGTCGAACACTAGGCCACCGAATGAATGAAAATTTGTATACGTCATACTTCCTACGATGATACGGCTGGCAGCTGTCAAATTGATATGGAAACCGAATAAACGATAAGAATGTTGCGTAAGAGGTTAAGTTGATCATTCATGCCGTCATGGCGTATTCAGCCTATTTTATTGTTTAAAAACGGTTTACAGTGGGTTTTTTTTTCGTAAAACTAGTGTATTGTAACTAAAAATCGTCCGTGATAAGTAAACGTTATATAAGACAGTGAAATGGGTGTGAAAAACTACTGATGGTATGAATTCGGCAACCTAATATCAAATTGCACTTGGAATGCAAGGCACTAACCATTCCTGATGCACACGACTCTCCCATAATCTCGACGTTGGTAAACTGTATTTTTTTTCCAAATCAGACGCCAATACGTTCGAGTGATTTTCAAGATTCTAACACGGTCATTGGCCAAATTGCAGTGTGTACACTAGCAGGGGCCACAATTTAAAAAAAATGCTGCGTAATTTAATGCTATGTAGCTACGTTGAATAGTTTGTAGGTATTTACTTTTTTGCAATTTGATTATAATAAGTTAACATAATATGCATTCCCGCGTTAAGTACACATTTACAACGACGGACGTTCAGGTTACGTCACATCGAATGTGCCAGCCGTATCATCATGGGACGTATGACGTATATTATATCGCAAGATTGAGACATGAGTGCCCCGCCCACTTCGCAGCTCTATTTTGATTTATCTCTGTGCGGAATAGAGATGCTGGAATTAGGTCGTGTAATTAGTTAAGTATGAACAGCGAATGTGAACGAACAGAGAACTTTACCAATTAAGAAATTGCACAAATTGCTCACAATTCAGGTATTCAGTGGTTTTGTATCGTCAAGTAAACATAATGACTCTGACGTTAGAGAATGAAGCGAAATACTGGTGTAGACTAACAACTTACCTTTTGTTAAAGAAATGTTGAAGATATACTTTTTTTAATAGCCTGTCCCACTGCTGGGCAAAGGTCTCCCCTCCTCTTTTCCATTTTTCCCTATCCTCGGCGCCCTTATACCATCCTTTTTGGAAGTGGTCGATATCGTCCTTCCACCGACGCCTGGGCATGCCGCTGTCCGTCTTGTGGCACCCAGTGCATAGCGATCTTTACCCACCTTACCAGATATACTTAGCTATATTTTTTTTCAAGTGTAGTGCGTTAGATAAGTAGTTAAAATCATCGTTTTAAAAATGTTACTCATATTTCCTACATCCTTTAGCAGGTGAGCAGGTTCACAAAACAGAATAAAGTAATTTTTAAAATTTTACCACATTTTCCATTTTCCCACGTTTTCTCAGTAGTTTCGAGAAACTAACAGGAAAATACGTAGCATTTTCTTAATCCTGCGGAAAACTCGGTTCGTTTTCACCGTTTTAAATCCCGAAATTACGAGTATTAAGTGAAACGCGATCGTTTCGCCATTCTACGTAGTAAAGGACTCGAAAATCGTCTCGTTTTAATTAGTTTTATTTCATGAATCCGAGTTACGGGGATTTGGTCATAGAAACTGGGCAGAAGTTTGTTTATTTTTAAATTTACGACTAAACCCGTGTTTGACCTCAATTCACCTGGTGGTAAGTGACGATGAGGCGAAGATGGAGCACACGGGCTTAGTGAGTACCTACTGACTCTTCTTCAAACACTGCCAAAACACATCAACGCCGAAACAAAGATATTTGAGGAGTCTGTCCTCATTACATAACAGAAGGGTGGTCGCTCAGGCGGACTCTGAAGGGGTTCTACCATCAGGAAGTTACTCGGTTTTCTCGTCTCATACGACACTCTTGGCCAGTGGCGATAGGGATACACGGAATGTGACAATTCTTCTCGTGTGTTTTGTGACCAACCCATTGTCAGAGCCTTCCATAGGTCTCTGACATTACCTACAGTAACAACTGCTGTCGGATGACAGCAGTCAGAACCGACAATTTAATATTATTATCTATCTTGGACCGTCTTGCATGATCTAACTCTAAGTCAATTTAATAGTATGAAAAGCATAGACATGTTAACCCAGGGTTAACTATTGGCGCAAGCCGCACTTAGCACTTATACAACTTCTATGCGGAAAATAATTCAGTAAGCACGTTCGAAATCTTCTTGACCTAAGTAGTGAAGAGTACTCGAATCCTTACCAATAACACCAAACTATTTTCCTGATGAAAATTCGCAAGATCATATGCATGTTGAGATACTCGCTGGAGTTGAACTTCTTATAGCAGATGTCGCAGTTGAATTCCCGAAACCTACAACCTTGGGATCTTCAAGGCCAGAGTGAATAGGTATTTACTGGACCCGCATGCTCCATCGTCGACCTCATCGTCGCTTACCATCAGGCGAGATCGAGGTCAAATGCTGGTTTAGTAGTAAATAAATAAATAAATATATTTGATGGTGGTCTTGTGCGAGTTCTGGTGTATGGTGCGGTAGTCGACGGGGGTCAACTTCAAGCAGACGGGGTACAAATACTTGTCCTGGCTCACTTCTGTGCCCTTTTCACATTTCACACTTGTACCGAGCAGATACGGTGGAGGTTTCTTCTATGAATTTAGATCCTACAAATTATGATAAATACTTGTACATACAAACAAATTTTTTTTGCCAATTTTTTGCCATTAGTACTGGTAATAATAAGAGTAATTTGTTCCTTACGAAAAGCGATCGATCCTTTCAATAAAATCTAATTGTTTGGAAAGGTTTCTCAAACTAAATTTTTTGTAGCTACAACAGTTTTGATACAACCACTATACCCTGTTATTTTTTTTTATTACTATTTGTATTAAGGGTAGGGTCATAAGCCATAATAGGGCATTAAGTCACTGCGACCTGGAAGGAAATAAGTTAGATAAACCAGAAAACCTATAAGACAGTGTTTTACGTTTTCTGGTTTATCTAACTTGTTTCTACAATCATACTTACAAATCTTATAAAACCGTTGTGGCTGAACAATTTTAATGAAAGGATTTAATATCGTCGATTCTCCGCAAACTTGTATAAATTAATTCAAAATTACATTCTGACGAAGTTTCGGCGTTAAACTAGTCAATTTGGATTTGGGGCCATATTGCATTATTTATTGATACTGTTACAGTTTGAAATTAAAACGTAAATCTATACTTGGTTATATTTTTTTAATTATTATTTATTATTATTATAAATTATATTAATTTAGAATCAGTGGGTTATAAGTAGTTATAACAATTGAGAAACTGAACATATTTACTATGTATAATATGTATTCACTCATACAAGTATTCTGCCCTAATAGGACATAAAACGTAAAGCGTAGCGTAGGTGGAGCCACAAGCATACTCCGTAAACAGAAAAGCAAAACGAAACGGCATGTTTGAAGATATTACAAATTTATATAAAAATTATAGCTATAGTAAAATTGTGATTCACAAAAGATCCCTGAGGGTCGAAGTGCCGCTGGGGTTATCCCTGGCCCCCTGTCATAAGATAAGATAAGATAAAATTGTGATGATATCATGACATCATATGGCCATTTCAATATAGCAAACCTAAAAAATCTGTTAAAACAGCGTGGCGCGAGTCTGAAGGAATTTTTGGTGGAACGGTACGTACTACATGTTGATATTTGACTTTATGTGCTAATTTAAAGTTTATTAAACAAAAATCTTGTAAAATCATCCAATATTAATCAAAATAATCATTATTTATTTATCAAATTATTGTCATTGAAAGCAATAGATTTAGGTTATATTATGTTTAGAACAAAATCATCTTCCTACGCGTACGTATTATTTTTGAATGTATTTTTGTAACTGTGCTAGTGGCACCTCTAGTTGTAAAACCTTGCAGGATTATCTACTATTCAAACAATACCGAATCTAAATGACCCGTTTCGGTTTGAGTGTGTGCGTGCCCCATCGCTATACTACATAAAATCTCATCTGGTCTCACCTCGTTTAATCAGGTGAGATTTTATGCACACTCAAACCGGACCTACGTTTTTAATCGTCGGTTTAAATAAACACTTCTGTATTACATCTCTGGAACCTGTATCCATACGACAAGACAAATCCTTAGACATTTTCAAGGCACAGGTTAAGGCCCACTATCTATCCCAATGACTCCTTCTTCCTTCCTTACTTTTCCACAACTTTGGTTTCTAGTTATATTTTAATATTATGTATATATGTATGTGTGTGTATATGTAGATATTTTATGTATAAGTATATATAAATATATTTATTTGGATGTGTATATTATATATACTCATTGTAAACGGTGCACAACCTACATTTTTCTACAAAAATTACTCCACCAAAAGAGAAGAAAGGTTGTCTGGAAGAGATCGTTTTTAGCGATAAGACCACCTAGATTGTATTAATCGTTTTGTACGCATTGTATCACACTAGTTTTGTGCAATAGTAAGTAATATGTTTATTTCAGACACAGCAATGACCGAAACAGTTATAATTATGATAAAATAATTATGTAGTCAAAGGTGAACATATTGAAATCATGTCTGATGGTCTGCTGTTGTTGTGAAAAGGGCCTCAACTCAGCTTATTGCTGCAGACAAAAATGCCTACAGCGCTGGTATTCTGTTGGACCATGACCGATGGCTGGATAAAGAGTATTCAATAAAGTGTATTCATTCATTTATTTATCATCAAATATGGAGCCAAGCCTAATAACAAAATTATAGAGCCACAAGTCCATCTTCTGTCAGGAAACAAAAAATGAAACGACCAGATGGACTTAACTTTTTACCCACAAATTTGTCCCAAACGAGATAAACAAACCCCTTCGGACGGCACGCAGCCTCGGCTATGAATATAAACAGTGAAATTAAGGCACGGACGAGCCACGTAATATGATATACAACACATGTGGCTAATTTAATTTTACTCGCTAAATTTAGTGCGGTCCCTAAACAGGTAGTTTTTTCGGTTGCACCCGTTTTCCTGTGGGCCTTTGTTGTGGTTATTTTGCGGTTATTTTTAGGTTAATACGGTTTTTGTTGTGTGCCGGTGTGTGGGCGAAAAGTTTTTTTTGGAGAAAAATGGTATTGTTAGAGAGAAGTAAAGTTGAACCTGCAATAAAATAACGAAGACTTCCAGTAAATACCTTGCAGACACACTAAGGAAATTATAGGTAGGTAAAAAATCAGTTGGTAAAATAAATATTAAAATCGAGTCCTTGAAATATACAAAAAAAAATAGAGAGTGTGTGTGCCAGGGTTTGAGGGTGAGAGTATGTGTGTGTGAGAGAGTGTATGGATGTGTGTGTTCGGGAGTGCGTGTGAGTATGTGTATGTATTGTTACTTGTTATATCAATCTGGTGTTACGATCGAAAATCTTTCTCGATCTACGACTAAAACTGTAAATGAACGAAAACAGGAATGAACTCGTCAATACACTTACTAGTTGCGACACCGTTAAAATAAAAGAAGCCAATGCCGCAATTTGTTCTTCAAATGAAATCCAACGTTGAGACAAAGAAGATGGATTAACGTGAAAACGTCCAAGTAATTGAGAAAAATGCGGATCGTTCTCTAGCAAAATAAAGATTTCAAGCGTTTTTCACACTCACTCCAACAAATTGAATTTTAAACTTTAAGATAGAAGACTTTACAATTACATTAACGTGAGATTACAGTTTTATTAGATTACATTTTTATAATATTTCCATAGTGTTTTGATAAAATATTCGGATTTAGATGAGTCAATTAGTAAAAGTACCTAATTGAAAAGATAGAAATATAAGAATAATACAGCGTAATATGTTATTATAAAACCGCATAATTTTATTTTAGTAGGGACATTAATAGGCAGGTGATAATGAATATTTCAAATAAAAGCATTAATACCCAATCCACGTCGTTGCCGAATTTTGTATAAATCCTAAACATTATCAGTGACGCGTTTGTTGCTAAATCCAACCGAATTATACCCCGCAGGAATAAATTATGAGACCGGGCCATTCCCTCTCAACGGCACGGCTAAACTTTAATTAAGCTGCATTTCGACTGAAATGGCCTCCCCTTTCAAACATTTAGAGGCGAGCCGTACAGTCAAATGATGCCCAACATTATATTGGACTCAAATTCTAGACCATCGATGTCTGAATATACTTGTCTGAGAGTGATAAAGAAAGTTTTTTAAACCTATGAAATAGGATCTTTTTCAACTCTGCTGGTAAAACAGTGGAATTGGTTAATCACGTTCATGTGATATCAAATTCGCAAGGAAAAGTGTTTTTTATTTTATTTTTACATCCTCTTGTTTCCATCTAAACCTATACCAAGATGGTTTTGACTACTTCAAATAAAAATAAAATAAATAAAAATAATACATATTATTATATAAATATCCAACATTTTTTTTTTTCAGTGAATATCACTTCTTCTTACTACACTGTAATACCTTTTATATTCTATTTCGAAGGTTTCTTGGAAGAGATTTTAAGTTGTGAGTAAAAAAGGCAAAAGTTTTTTTCATTCCAAACTTACAAAAGGTACTCGTACTCCTTTTAAATTGTCCTTATCGATATGGCAAGCCCCGACACGCTCTTGGCCAATTTTTATTACAACAAAGCGGCTGGATCGAGTTCCCCCCACTGCGACTGCGGCGCGGAGTCCCAGACCGTCGAGCACATCACGCGCGAGTGCCCCCTGCGACCATACGCCGGTGACCCTGACGACTTCATCCTACTAACCTCAGACGCCGCCGAATGGCTAAGAAACCTGGATATTTGGTTGTGACATATCGCAGTACCTACTGTTTCAACTGCCATACGAATAAATAAATAAAAATTACAACAAAGCCGGATCCCCCGTATCCATAAGCATCAATGTTGTGGGCGTGTTCAAAGGATCGTGCAAAAATGCTTTGAAAAAGGACCGTTCTGTGCAAATGACTTCATTATTTTCAGCGGAATGCAACGGAGGTATTCGAATTGCTATTTCGTTTCGCAGTTGCATGTGAGGCGGCCTGTAGTGCTGTAGAGTAGTTCGTGACTGAGTTGAATAATGGTATAGAAATAATATGGGGCAATGGGTTTGTTACTTACCAATTTATTGACGAACTACGACAAGTGATTCGGGGGTCGTGGTCGTTTTGATATTTGTCATTTTGACATTCGTTCATATTTTACTTTATTTAGATAGATATACACTTTATTGTACACAAATACAGGAAAAGTAAAAACTACAGGAATAGTAGTACGATAAGTACAAAGGCTTAAAGCGTGTGGTGGCTTCCCGCCACAATGACGGCGCATGCGCACTGTGCAGTCTGCGCGCGCTGCTGACGTCTCAAAACAATCGCCTCCGCTTTTCTCTTACTCGCGCTGTCACTCCTCTTCCTTTCATCATCGCAATATCTAGTATATAATATATTCCATCATCGCATCAACATGCTGACTTTCATTCCGTGGGGCACACGACCCCATAATTGGTGACCCCGACGTGATAAAGAACAACCACAACGATGTCAATAGAGTGTTGTGACACAGACAAAATACATTCTTGCTCTCGATCTTCAAGACTTGCCTTTTTATTTTGTGGGCGCGTTCAGCCCCACAAGCGATCTCTTCCAGGCAACCTCTGAGGTTAACTGGACATTAAAGAGAATAGCGACATTATTATTTATTTATTTTCTTTATTCCAGGAAATCTTACAGCATATAAAAAATTTACACAGTAAATGTTATTAAAGTATTTGTATGCCAATACAAGATACCATATATCAAAATTTTCTTAAAATAACAGCATAGGGAAAGAAGGACAGAAAGGAGAATAATAATAGGAAAATATGTAATATATATAATACATATACGTGGTAACTTGGTAAGTGATGTATGTAATAATAGTTTATGATAATGATTGCGTATAGGTATATTGTATTGTATTTATGAAGCACGACCCTTAAACCAACTCAAGACAGAAATGAAAAAGAATATTAGAAAGAATCTTTGAAATCTGTGAAAAATTAGCTGGATGGAGAAACGGACGAATGCGGAAGTTGCATATGGTGAAGGAAAAAAGGAGAATAATGCACAGGTGATGCCTGGAAATCAGGGCCGCAATGCTAAATCCGCTACGGCAACAGGCTGAGACAGTCACCCTTTTCCGGTGCTGCACACCACCTTCATCAAACTTAATTACTTTTATATATTTATTTTTGTAATATATTCGTTTAATATTATTTTTATCTTCTGTGCTATGGAAAGAGCTATGCTCGGAGTATCTCTGCTGGATCGAATCCGAAATGAGAAGATCCGGCATAGAACAAAAGTTATCGACATAGCTCATAAGATTAGCAAGCTGAAGTGGTAGTGGGCCGGTCACATCTGTCGCAGAACCGACAACCGATGGGGTAGACGAGTTCTGGAGTGGAGACCGCGTTTGGGCAAACGTAGTGTGGGACGCCCCGCTGCTAGATGGAGCGACGATCTGCGCAAGGTGGCTGGCAGCGACTGGATGAGAAGAGCCGTAGATCGGGCTCAATGGCGCGCCCTGGGAGAGGCCTATGTCCAGCAGTGGACTAGAGTAGGCTGCTGATGATGATGATCTGTACCTAATTGTTTGTATGTGTGCGCTATTGGACATACATTCTTTCTTTCTTTCTTTCACTATAGGAAACCGTAGAGTTAATTGTCTCGGCCACATAGTCAGATTTGATGATTTTATTAAATCCATAATAGAAGGGAAAATTAAAGGAAAATGACAGGTCGTCCCAGGATTGGATATATGGAGCAGTTAAAGGATTGGAGCGGTAGTTCGTCGTACCAGGAGTTTAAGGAGAAGGCGGGGGACAGAATCGGATGGAGTCTGCTGCAGTGACAGGAGCCTGACCCTTAGTAGAAGAAGAAGAAGAAGGAATCTTATGTCTTCTACGAGAAAAAAAGGATAAACCTGGAAATAAATTATAAGTAAGTATGAACCCGTACCTGTATTCAGTGCCGTGGCCAGAATGATACAGGTCTAAAAACGCTGTGCTTGGATGAAACAAGAAATATTGTCACTTCCTAGGGGCGGGCGCGCGTTCGTTCCTTCATGGGCACGTGTGTGAAATAATTTCAATCTAAATATCTAAATTATTTATCAAATCATTTTGGTAGGAAATGTACGATATTTTCTTCGATTGAGATGAACTGTGAAGGACCAACGGACGAAATGTAGTTAACTCAATTTACAAATCACGCAAAATAATGAGGTTTATTTTTTTTAGAATGAAAAAAAATCATACAAGTAAACAGCGTTATTTTTTCGTGTAAAGTGGTACAAATGACCCGCACATACCCCTATCCAAATATTTGCTACTAATAAAAAAGGAAATAAGTAAAAAATATAACAAAACCCAGAATAGGTTTGTTTTCTTCACTTCCTCCATCTCATATTTGCAAGTCGTTGAACTGTAGCGTAAGTAATCACGCTCTATTACTATGAAACACCTAAATCACAGCAACACTGCCTATAAAAGCAATGAACATACGATATGGCGCTAATAAAATATTATTTTCATAGAAGGATCACACTCGAGGCCGGTCTGCCGTTAGGTTGGCTCCACAAGGAAACCTTTGCAAACTATCCGTTCAGATACCGACTTTATGCCGAAGATCGAAGGAGTTCCAGGACGAAAAGTCTCGTATGGTGTGGGTTGCACATTTGGCAAGCACCCAGCAGAGATTCCGTCCGTTCTAGAGACAAATCATTGAGAGAAAACAGATTTGCGCCACCATTGCGCTCGACGTCAGTTGTTTAGGAGCGTGCCTTTTGTTATTGTTGTTTATTTTCCACTGTACTGAAGCTGAACTTTTGGTATTAATATAGAAAAGATAGCTGAATCAGTGAACCATAGATAAGGTGAAACCTTTGGTGTTAATATGGAAGAGATACGAGTAGCTAAATCAATTAACCATAGGTAAGGTGAAACCTTTGGTGTTAATATGGAAGAGATACGATTAGCTAAATCAATGAACCAAAGGTAAGGTGAAACCTTTGGTGTTAATATGGAAGAGATACGAGTAGCTAAATCAATGAACCATAGGTAAGGTGAAACCTTTAGTGTTAATATGGAAGAGATACGAGTAGCTAAATCAATGAACCATAGGTAAGGTGAAACCTTTTGTATTAATATGGAAGAGATACGAGTAGATAAATCAATGAACCATAGGTAAGGTGAAACCTTTGGTATTAATATGGAAGAGATACGAGTAGCTAAATCAATGAACCATAGGTAAGGTGAAACCTTTGGTATTAATATGGAAGAGATACGAGTAGCTAAATCAATGAACCATAGGTAAGGTGAAACCTTTGGTATTAATATGGAAGAGATACGAGTAGCTAAATCAATGAACCATAGGTAAGGTGAAACCTTTGGTATTAATATGGAAGAGATACGAGTAGCTAAATCAATGAACCATAGGTAAGGTGAAACCTTTGGTATTAATATGGAAGAGATACGAGTAGCTAAATCAATGAACCATAGGTAAGGTGAAACTTTTAGTATCAACACAGAATACTATACTGTCGTAAATTATTTGGGATTAATATAAAAAAGATAGCTGAATCAGTGAACCAAGGGTAAGTGATACCTTTGGCATTAATACAGATGAACAATAGGTTCAAACTTAATTACTTTTGTTTATTTATTTTTATAATATATTTGTTTAATATTATTTTTATCTTCTGTACCTAATTGTTTGTATGTGTGCGCTATTGGAAATAAATTTTTTCTTTAAAGAATAGAAAAAATAGCTGAATCAGTTAACCATAATACGCGTAGATAGAAGGATAAAGATTCGTGATCCTAAACTTTTGTCTTTACAGGGTTAAAGGAAATTCACTATTTAAAAAGAGGACAAATTTAAACAATTATATTTAAATTAGAAAGTGGTTTAAAAATTTATTAAAGTACCCCTAGAATTTGTAGTGGTAGATCCCAATGTGAAGGGGTGGGGTGGTACCACCCTCTTATCTATTTCTACCGTTAAGCAGAATTGCTTGCATCTCTGTGTTTCGGTTTGAAGGGTAAGAGAGCTAGCGTAATTTCCGGCACATGAGGCAATCCATCTTAGTCCTCAAGGTTAGCAGCGCATCAAAAATCCTCTAATATTAATACAGTGAGGTGAGATGTCTATGGGCGACGGTGATCACTTAACATCAGGTGGTCCGTTTGCTCAGCTGCTCTCATTATTTCAATCGCTTTTAGCGATAAGACCGCCTAGATTGTATTAATCGTTTTGTACGCATTGTATCACACTAATTTTGTAAGAGTATTCATTCATTCATTCTGTTTTTTTATAAGAATGGTTAAATGATTTACAAATGAAAATTGGTTAAAATATGAAGCGTCATTAAACTACAAAATAACGAATTGAGACTTGTTGGCTATAGTAATAGAACGTAGGCGCCATTTTTATATTCTTAACTTGTATTTCATGATTTCTAACTACACTTTTAACTTTTCAAGACCAATTTCGCCAGTTGATTGCTAATTTTAATAATTCACAGCAGATTTCTGTTCCAACAGCGGTGACTTCCGATATAAATAAAGTCATCTATCAACCCTGCACACAACTATTCATTTTGTAATCAAACATCAATATAGATATAACTATCTAAACTGACGTACAGTTAGACAAAAAGTTAGCTTTGTGATTGAGTAGTTATAGATTAACTTTACGTTTTAAAATGTTCTTTTACTTTTTTTGTTTATTGTAATTGCTAAGCGCCTTATAGGTGACCAATCGCTGGTGGAGGCTAGACTGCAAAGTCTGGAACATCGGCGCAAGGTTGCCTGTCTATCGGTATTTTATAGGATACATTTCGGAGAGTGCGCATCGGAATTGCACGACCTAATTCCAGCATCTCCATTCCGCCTTCGGACTACCAGGCGCGGGGAGGGGTTCCATCCTTATGTTGTTGATATCCCATCTGCTCGTACGAAGCGTTTTGCTTCTTCGTTCATTATGCGAACGGCTAAGGAATGGAACAGCCTGCCGGCGTCTGTATTTCCCGAAACCTACAACCTTGGGATCTTCAAGGCCAGAGTGAATAGGCATTTACTGGACCCGCATGCTCCATCGTCGACCTCATCGTCGCTTACCATCAGGCGAGATCGAGGTCAAATGCGGGTTTAGTAGTACATTAAAAAAAATGTATTAGGAGAGCAGACGAGCAAATTGCTCCATTTTGCCCCCATGTGAGGTATCATGGACGAAGGTGATCAGGTGGCCCGTTTGCTTGGGAAGTTTTTCCATCTGCTTCCATGCGAGGGCAGAGCGTGAAATGAAGATGGAGATGGGAATGCAACAAAAGGAAGTCTTTCTTCCAATTAATTTTTTTTACATGAAATTAGCCTGGAAGATATCGCTTAAAGTGATAAGGCCGCCTTCTGCACATGGTATTGTACCTTTCTTTATGTTGTATGTTTTGTTTTTGTCCCGGGTGAGCAATGCAGTATATTTGTATATATAAATATTTTTATAGCCTATAGACTGTCCCACTGCTGGGCAAAGGCCTCCCCTCCTAATTTGTATTTGTATTTAAATGTTAAACTAATCTACATACATACCAATATTTATATCAATTAAAATGAATAATACAAGTTACAAGAGAATAATTAAAAGAAATGAATTTACAGAAAAGTTTTGTGATTGTGTAAACATTACTAAACAATAGGTTTGATTGATTTACTTTTCGCATTGGATTCAACAAACTAAACTTACTGTGAAAGCCCTTGAACCAATTAGAAGGGCTCGCTAGCTTTTCGTTCTTTTCATTATGGTGTGGGCATTTGATACTACTTAAAGGCAATATCGTTAGAAGTGCAGTGTAAGAAAAGTGTCGCTGAAGAAAATTCAGAAATAGGGTAATTTTATGCATCTTATCTTATCTTATGATATCTTATCATAATAATAATAGCCGGGAATAACCCAGCGGCACTTTGATCTTTGGTGCCAACCACATATTACACACTGGTCATCTCAGTGTGCAAGTTTCCTCGCGATGTTTTCCTTCACTGTTAGGCAGTCGGTAAATGTATGTAAGTCTTCGATAAATATGAAAAACTCATTGGTACGAGTACATGGCACTGCGTGAGTTCGGTGCCCTAGCCACTGTGCCACCGACGCTCTACGCATTTAATTATTTTGTACATAATAATAATAAAAAATATTATAGTATTTCATTGATATTGACTAATGAAATTCATTCAGAAAGCCGCACGTTAACATTGCACTGAAATAGGTTATATTAGATTTGATTGAGTTTAGTTTTATAAAAATGCCGATTAAATGAATTCACTGGACTTAATAACATTCAACCAAATCAAACTTCAAGGAAACCGCAATATTTAACCGACAGTGTTCCCTATTTAGAGGTATACGAGTTGTACCTCTTGACTGGTCTAAGAGTTCGGTACGTGTCCTACGTCGTAGCCAGGGTGGGTCTTCGAGGAGTCATCTTCAATGGGACACTGGACTTGTTAACCGACACTTATATTTCCAAACAGTATACCATACATGACGGTGGTAGAGAAACGACTAACCTAACGCGGGCGCAGCCGCGTGCCATTTAAAACTGCTGACATAATAATTCACAATGTAGAACACAGTGTACACTGTGTCTGTACACCGTGTCCCTACAACTAGTATAGTATCGAACGCATTGGCAATTACCAAAAACCCCCGATATACCAAGCAAGCATGACGTGGTACAAAAAGCTATCAGAGCTAATTGTGTGCCAACGAAAAGAAAATTTGGTAGGAAACAGCACAGATTGGGCCGATAAGGGTCCATTATCGAAACTTGGAGTGTTTCACCCAAAAACTTTGTGCATACAGAGCCTTATTTTTAGAGTTCGATAGAATGTTTGGGTTTCAAATTCGGGTTCGGCTATATAAGAATAAAGCAGAATCTACATTGCCGCGGAATGGAATGGAAGCGAATTTTCGCAACGTAATTGTACATAGCATAATGAACTTTATGTCAATTGTGTAACATACAAACTAAATACGAGCCAAAAAAGAGGTCGCGCGTCTTCCGGGGAATCCTCGCGCTTTCTCCAGAATTCCCCTAGCGGTTTACCGCTTTAGCGTATTTAGTTTGTATGTTACACAATTGACATAAAGTTCATTATGCTATGTACAATTACGTTGCGAAAATTCGCTTCCATTCCATTCCGCGGCAATGTAAATTGAACCTAAGAATTTTATTTGTGCGGTAAGATGTCAAAGTATTCATAGTCCATACACCATTAGGAACTTAAGCATACTTACAGATGATTGTTTTGATTTTGGACTTCTGATCGAATCGTAGACACTCACGGCAGGGCTGGTTCGAAAGTTCAAAGTCACACAATAGAGTAAGAAATGAAGTCATCCGTCACAAAACGCGAGTTACCGACATAGCTCATATGATTAGCAAGTTGAAGTGGCAATGGGCTGGCCATATCTGTCGCAGAACCGACAATTGTTGGGGTAGACGAGTTCTAGAGTGGAGACCGCGTACAAGAAAGCGCAGTATGGGACGCGGTCCCTGCCCGCTGGATCGACGACCTGAAGAAGGTTGCTGGCAATGGTTGGATGAGTAAGGCGGAGGACAGAGTAATGTGGCGCGCCCTGGGAGAGGCCTGTGTCTAGCAGTGGACAGACACGGGCTGATAGATAGATAGATCGAATGTTTCAAGAAGGTAAAGATCTTACCGATCTCCATAAGAGAGAAAGCTAGGTTTGATCGTCAAGTATGGCTGCCGTAATAAGAATTGCCTTCTGTATGAGTCATGTTAACAACAAACTTAAGGTTTGGAGAATTGATAACTTGAAATAAGTAATTAACTTCAAAATGTAACAAAAATGTATGTTTATACATATAGTGAATAGAGTAATATAGAAAACATTTATGGTTTAGAACTTTTATTTTCGGTTTCAGTCATATAATTACTTCCGGCCCATTCTCTACTTATTTTAACAAGTTCTTTAACGAGTTCTTTTTATTTTATTATCGCGTGCAGGTATTTAGTGGGTACGTGAAACGTTGGTTTCGACAACTTTACACCCATTTCGTTGGCTTAATAACCGTAATTTCTTAAGGAACAGGGGTTTCAGTATTTTATATTGTTTTTACATTTTTTTATTGTTTTTGTATTTGCCTGTAATTTTTACATTATGTAAGGTCAATGGATATTCAAGTAACCTACATGTATTTCGTATATAAAATACGCAAAAAATACAAATAGTTTTGGAATTCTTCATCTTCTGTAGAGTCAATGGCCTCATGAATGGTAAATAATGCGTGGCAAAAACGCAAAAAGAGAACGGACTTCTTGGGCCTGGCCATATTTTTTGTAACACAGAACCTATAATTATTATTTTATTTTATTTTTGTATTGTAATGTTTTTATATTGGGTTTTTTATGCCTTGTAATAGAGATTTATTATTATAATATCCATTTTTCAGTCACCAAAATTGGCCGTAACCTACTACAGATAAAATTAATATAACTATGTTTAAGTTATGAAAATTTTCCACGCAGCGTTCGAGACACGTCTTTGTTGAGATCTGTAGCCATTGTGGATTTTTGGGAATCACTCATATCCATTTTCCATGGAGAAAATAGTACAAGAGCTGCATATTCGTATGGCGGAATTACATGGAATATTTGGCACGCTTCACCATATCTCAGTACACTACACCTCGAGGGAACATGTACCTATATATATTTATTTATTTTTGGCAAATTCTTACTATAAATTTATCTAAATTCTTCACATATTTCATTTTTAGTTTTTAATTTTTGTTTTTTTTACCCACAAGACTATCGCTCCCACTAGCGTCTTGGGATAAGGGGTGAAATGAAAAACAGCGCAGCATAATTGGTACCCGAATATGTCAGCATTTGCAGATTTTCACCCCTTTTGCCAAATATGCATATATAGTAGATAAGTATCTGCATCTTCATTAAATTTTAATGTTTTTTTTGGAAAATTTGTAATAATGTATTTAGCAATAAAAGTGATTATATTCTATTCTATTTTATTTCTATATCTATTGGGTGTGACATAGTTATTATAGTACCTATTCAGTGTATTTGAAATCATATTCGTTCTGCTTACTATATTAAAAGTTCTTTGCATGGATGAGCTCCTAAATGAGTTAACTAAACTATTCACTCGTTTACTATAGTACCCTGAAGTACTCACTTAGCCATAAAAGCAACACCATACATCACGTTAATATAAAGATCAACAAAACACTCAACTCAAGTAATAAAACTGAAGACAAATTTTGTAATTCCACCCAGAAGTGCACAGTTTGAGGGCTCTACGCGCAATAGGCCGGGAGCTCGGCCAGTTATAACTCGAAAAGAGAACAGGCAATATTAATTATTCACTTGCATCATGTTTATGAATACGTAGAGGTCGCTTTTGTTTGATAATAGAAACAATGCGCGGAACAACAAACGATGCGCGGGCCGGCGCCCCCGTCACAGCGCGATCAATGAAATCCTCAGACGGGCCATGGTTTCAGCTGAGGTACCGTGCGTCTTAGATCCCCGGTTTGTCCCGTGCGGATGGCAAGAGGCCGGACGATCTTACATTGATTCCATGGGCGAGAGGGCGCTGTCTCCTCTGGGACGCGACGTGCGTTAGCACTTTCGCGCCCTGCCATCTCGCCAGCACTCGGCAGACTGCAGGTGCAGCTGCCGAGGCGGCGGCCCAGAGGAAACACCTAAAGTATTCCAACCTGGAATCGATGTACGACTTCGTGCCTTTGGCAGTTGAAACCGCGGGACCATGGGGCTCCGAGGCCAAGGATCTGATTCGCGCTGTGGGGAGACGAATTAAGGAGAGAGGAGGTGATCCGCGAGCCGGCCACTTTTTAGTACAGCGCATTTCCCTCGCCATTCAGCGAGGGAACGCCGCGAGTATCCTGGGTACTTTCGGCCAGGGGGCACTTCGCGGGGGGCTGTTTGACTGAAATAATATTGTATAATTTTTACCTAGTTATAGAAACAATTGGAGTTTTTTATAGTTCATTATCTTTTCTTCTCAGTCGGTTTTGTTTTATTCAAACTGCATTCGTCATCAGCCTATTAATGTCCCCACTGTTGGGGTGCAGGCGTCCCCTTGACCAAGGGGTACACGTACGGGCCAAGATCCACCGAGAGCGGGCCCAGTAGTGCTTATTGGTAGATTTCACATACCTTCGGAAACTTTTTAATTTCCTCAGACATGCAGGTTTCCTCACGATGTTTTCCTTCACCGTTAGAGCAGTCGGTAAATGTAGCAGAAACTTCGTCCCATCCCATCCTCGTCGCCACTGATAAATATCTTCCCTTAGTAAGGTCCTGGGAATCGGGAACGGGAGCGTAATAAAAGGCCTGGCTACTAGAGACACGTCTATTTTAAAACTGACATAATAATTTAATAACTACCTACAAACTAATACTATAATAATAAAATAATAAACTACCCCATACATTACATTATCCAACAGGTACTTTAATTCAAATGGATTGCTCGAGCTTTCGCATGCTTTGTTTCTAATTTTGTTGGTTACAAATGCAACCAATTTTAATTTTTAGGGCTTCGTACAGCAAGTACTGGAAGAGATCTCTTTTTAGAGATAAGCTCTACCTTATGTACTTATTTTATTTTCTTGTAATGTTTTCTATGTTTATCCTGGTGTACAAATAAATGTATAAAGTAAAATAATAGTCTTATTATTTTAATAGCCTTTCAAATAAAAAAAATATTTCGTTAATATCTCACACACATCTTGTTTTATTCAATTGTAACATCGACCCGTCCTTGTTGAAAGACCCTTTAGAAACAAGACAAAAGCTTTTTTCCTCAACACTTACAAACAGGGCTTATAAATAGTAGGTATGGATCCCTTTAGGTGTGGCGAAGTCCGACTGGCACCTGGCTATTTTTTTTATTATAGCTTGACCACAGATGCTGTTGCTGTACTGCGCGGCGAGACGCGAGGGCAGAGCGGCCCGCTTCCCCTCCACGATCGCCCACTTCCCTCCCCTCGCACGTCTGTCGCTACCCAAGGCGCAGTACAGCATTTGTGGTCAAGCTATGGTTACTTACGTCCTTCCGTGACTAGATGAGGTATAATGATCAGAAATGTATTTTAAAATAAATTGCGTGTCGTTGTAGCAATCTGTTTCTGGCGCTTACACGCGCTATCGCCATATTCCAGGCCGCTTCTCTCCGATCCCTCCCTCCCCAGCGAGGTCCTAACCTGTGTGCCCTTAGGTAGTCGCTTCTTATAGTGTTTAATTCCTCCTCCAGGTTGGAGCGCACCTAGCGCTCGCCCCCACACCCTGGTGAAGCTGTAAAGGTCAATAGGACCAACAGCATTCGTTAGTCAGAAAAAAATGTAGCAAATTTGACTAAGTAAATGTTGACCCTTCGTCTTCGTGTTAAAATTAAGTGTTTACTTGTAGACAACATTGCTAGCTGGGCTCCCGTGCTACAAAGTTTCAACAACAGCGCCGCTGTGCCGTTCGTCTCCGCGCTGTCACGTCCCGCCTTTTATGACTGCCCCCTGAACTTTCTAGAAATTACTCTTTGTACATTGTTTAGACCATTTGCAGTCGGCTATTTATACGACAGGAAGTGTTGAGGTTTTTGCTTCGTTTCTTTGTTTTGATGTCTATTTTAGGCTCAAACTTAATAAGGCCGGTTCCATTCCGGGTTCCAAACCATGCAGTACCATGTACCAATGAGTTTTTCGTATTTTTCGAAGACTTACGTACATTTACCGACTGCTCTAACGGTGAAGGAAAACATCGTGAGGAAACCTGCACACTGAGATTACCAGTGTGTAAAATGGGGTAGGCATAAAAGATCGTCAAGGGTCGAAGTGCCGCTGGGGTTATTGCCCGCCCCCTATCATAAGATAAGATTCCGGTTCGGTTCCTATAATCATTTAATCACATGCGTTTCGCCCGTCCCTTTCCGTTCCCACTTGAAGTCAGCGATTCGTGATTGGATGCAGCGAACCGGCCGGAAGGGAACCGGCCTCGTGAAATCCTAGCCTTATTTAGTGGACGTTATGGCATAATAATAGTGCACTTGACATTGCTCTGGATTCGATTCCTGATTGGGATGATGTTTGAAACTCACGTGGTGCTTGGTAAACCACATAAGTTCGTTTAATTTTGAGGAATTTAATTGGGGAATGGCGAGGTCGTAAGCTCAAATCTTACAGGAAATTCACCGAAATATGCACTTTATGTGCAGGTGTTATGAAAAAAATAAAAATAAAGAGGGTATTCAACCCAAGCTTCATGCACTTGACTGAATTCAGTCTGACAAAATGAGTCAATCGACTGATTCAGTAAAGTGTAATACCATTCAGTACGGTTAGTTTGCAATTTGTATCAATATAAACAGAAGCCTGTCTAAATCGTATCGTTTATGAGCTGAATTCTGTCAAGCCATACGAGGAACAAGCTGCTCGTATGAACATATTTTTACCACGATTTAAATTTGGGCGAGATAAATTCAATATCTCGTCAAACTAAACAATTTCCGATAATATCAAAACATGGATATTAATATTTGGTAAACTAAATCAGAAATCAATTTGAATTTCCCTTTGAAATAATAAATTGGTCTATCAATTCAGCATGAAAATTGATACCAACACGGGCTGATCGCAATCAAATTTTAAACGACATCAGTTCCTTTTAATTTTATTGTTTAGTATTTTTCTTCTTTCGTGTTGATGATCCGAATTAAATTTTTCCCGGCCAGAAGGCAGCCACTTCGATAGCCCTCTGGTTGGCCTCGAAAAGGTCCTCCCGCGTGCAGGTGGTCAGACACGCGGGACAGCAGAGCAAGTGCTCCATGGTTTAAGGGGAGACACCACACTCACACTTTACTTGATCGCTGGAAAACCCCCAGTTGTGAAGATTATCTCCGCAACAGCCAACCTGGGTTCGCAGGCGATTAAGCGTTTTCCAGGTTGGCCACGGGAGTTTGAAACCCGGTGGTAGGTCTTCTTTTGGCGGTATGAAACATTTGGGTGGGTATTTCTCCCGCCACAGCTTGCATCTTACTTCTGGCGGGTTCTTTCCAGGATCGATGGGAGAAACACTTCGCAGAAACCCGTTACGGCTTTTGAGACGAGATGGTTTGGCAGTGTGACTATGAAGTGGATGCCTGGTGTCGGTTTCCTGTTTAGTTTTCTCGACAGCGCAAGCCACTTTTCTACGTACGCTGGGTGGTGCAATACCTGCCAGAGGGTACAGCATCTCCAGTGGCGTTGGCTTGAGGCAGCCCGTAATTAATCTGCATGTCTCATTGTTTAGTATTAATTCTAGATTATTATTTATCATTAATAATGGGCTTGGATTAAGGAAATAAGGGGCTTATAGTCTAGTTGCGAGCATGGTCATAAAGTAATCGTGCAAGTTAAGCCACGTTGGGCAAGGTCAGATCCAGGATGGGTGGCTGCTAGTGACACTTTTCATCTGAGCTCCTCGAAAAGGATGTTTTTTTTTAAATTTTATTTACTACTAAACCCGCATTTGACCTCGATCTCGCCTGATGGTAAGCGACGATGAGGTCGACGATGGAGCATGCGGGTCCAGTAAATGCCTATGTTAAACAGTCGGTCCCGGTTATTTTCGTTCGACAGCAGTCGTGAGGTCATGTCAGGGCCTATGGACGGTCTGAACAACCCTGATAATAGGCTGGCCACTTAAGTTAATACGATCCCACCAAAAACATAAATGTAAAAAAGGTGCCAAGTTCGGTGCAAACCAATAGGCCTGTCGGTTTCGCCGTTAATAGAATTGAAATCTAACTGGATGCCAAGTTCCTTCAAACGTACCTACAGATATATATAGCATAGCATAACTTTTACAACCATAATCCCCGAGGGGTAGGCAGAGGAACCACCTTCATCATAGGTAGTAGAAAAATATAACATTGTTTATAAATAATATACTGTTTCACAGGTTTTTACTGAATTTTATTAATTACGACCGGTTTCGTTTACACATCTTCTCGTATATACAGTAAAAACGTGTAAAACTGTGAAATAAAATTTTATTAAATTAAAAATAATAAAATTAAATATATTTTTTTTTATTTTTAATATAAAAAAAGTTTCATTTCTAAATAGACAAAATACAGTAAAAACCTGTGAAACAGTATATTATTTAAGTCTAATCATGTACTACAAGTTTCACCAAGTACCAACAACCGCAAGTATTAACCATTTAAACATAAAAAATATTGCTTCCTTAAAACGAAATCCCTAACTTAGCAAGTTTTCACACAAAACTCTTGAACTCTTCTCTTGATTGATTCTTGATGTCTTCCAGGGAAACTAAATTTAAGGCCAAATCTGATGGAACAAACTCCATCGTTATGACTTATGTACTATTTACTTACAAGATAAACTACTGAGCGTGAGCTACGTCTCTGCGTAATCTACGAATAGTCTAAATTTCCTAGAGTATTTTTTTACATTGTAAAGACGGCGGGGAGGATGTGGATGCGAACGGCTAGAGATCGAGGAGAATGGCGTGCACATGGAGAGGCCTATACCCAACGATGGGTTACGTTAGGCTGAAAAGAAAGAAGAAGATATACTCCTGGAAAATCAGGAAAAAATCCTCGACGAGAGTACATTCAAGCATTCTGATGTCTGAATTCAATTCAACTTAGAAAATAAAATTGAAATGAAGTCACGTATATGGCAGGCAGCGTCTGTCGTACGTACCTATATAGAAAGGTTATAAGTCTGAAAGCATCCATTTTATACCTCCTTAACAGGGACGATAGTGTGAAATACAGATTGTTGAATAGTATATTTGAAACGATACCTACTTCATCTTCATCATCAGCCCATGTCGTCCCACTGCAATAAGCCACTGTATAAGCCTCCTTCCTCTCTGTTGTGCCACCCTATACGATCCTGTGCTGGTCGCATCCAGGTCTTCCATGCGACTTTGGTGATGTCATCCGCCCGGCTGCTGGACGACCTACTCCTCTTTTCCCCAACCTTCCAATACCTACTTACTTTAAAAATCATGTAATAGAAACTTCATTATTTGCATTTGAAATCATGCCAAGGACAATTTAAGGATTCATTAATCTGGCTCGAAACCAAGATGAGGAAATAAAACTTAATAATTTACCTATATATTTTACGGTTCCGTACCAAAATGGTAAAAAAAGAACCCTTATGGTGAGACTTCGGTGTAACTACTGAAGCTATCGACTTGAAATTTGGCACAGTTGTTAGACTTGCTTGCCCGCATCTATCGCAAGTAAAATATATTTGGAAATATTTTTATTTTTATGAAAAACCTGTAGTAAAACGCTGTTAACCTCTAGACTTCAAGGACTTGTCGCAAAACAGGCAGAGGCGGTGCGCTGACGGCACGCCGTTTGGCACACTTTTGTATATGTTTTGCGCCGCTTCATTTTCATATATTTTGTATGAAAATAGTATTAAAAGGGCGGAACTCGGGCGCAACTGCCGGCACGCCGCACGGCGCGCCGCCTAATGGACTGAAAATCGAGCTTTTATGGACATAGTATTTGAAAAAAAATTGTTTTAGACCATACGAGTAACACAACCTCAATAATATTTAAGAAACTCCCGATTTACCATTGTGTAGATCCCCTTACCTAGTCATCATTAGGTCCTCAAGGTTCACCGCACCATGATCCTAAACATTTGAAGTCAAGCTGAACCACCAAACTGTTACCATTCCTACCATCTGACATCAAACATACTCCAAGATCTTGAAAACCCCTGATCCAATTTTTAACAGACTTTCTCAACAAAATTCTCTGTAAATAAAAAACTGCTCTTCCAGATCGGATCTTGGGTTGTTTGTTGAATTCATGCCACAGACAAACAGTCATGCGCGTCAAACTTATAACACCCTTCCTTTTTGGTCGGGTGTTAAAACGTAACCACCGAACTCAAATTCCTCACAATTTTATCGCCATACTAGTTCAGATCGTAATCTCAATAATTTATAGAGACTCCTACAAGTTAACGATGTCGTAAATTACGCTATTTAGGGGGTAGCGGTAAACGGTGGGGGGAGTACAGTAGTTAGCACTCGTCCATCACTTTTAGTGATTTAGGTCTTATAGTTCTATTTCTATCCAATTTCAATTTAGTATTCGTTCCACTTCCATTTGGACGTCAAATCGCATTCTGCTGACGCATAACTCTACCACTGCCACCTTTTGATTTACTATCGATCGGGAAAGTACCTTGGGAGGAACTTATGTTCGATCGTTATATTTGACAGTTGAAACGTTTTGTTACCGTTCAACTGCGATTCAGTATAAACTAAACGTTTTATTCGAATCCACAAATACGTTACTGTTCGATCGATCGTTCACTCGATCGGAACTTATCTGAAATTGGATCGTTAGTGGATAGTAGCATACGAAACACGTCATAACGATGCAGTTTAGATTCTATTCAGTTACGTTGTATTTAGTGGAATCCATCTCCTGTAGTGGTTCCATACATAACTAAAGACCGGAGGTAGCACCGTCTCGTGAACACAAGCTCTTACTATGTAAATTCCTTGAACATGCAATAAAGAATTAATTAATTAACTATCTATATATCTCACGAACTATAAACTATCACAACAATAAAGGACACACCCCATATCGCACAGGACGTAAAGTGTCAAATAAATAATTTTGTTTATAAGTACACACCTACGAACCTTTCACCTTTCGCGTGAGAATCGGACGTTAGGGCTCCCTCGTTATAATTTCCACATGTGTTGTTTCACCATATTGGGTGTTTTGTTTTGTTCTCACGGTTACTCTGTATGGTGTTTTATTACAAAAATATGTTTCGATGCATGGTCTCGTATCTTGTATACGGGGTATATAGCAAAAACCCCATATTTTTCCCATAGTTTTCGCACCTGTATAATGTGGAACTCTCTTCCAACTGACGTTTTCCCGCAAAGCTACGACATGGGATGCTTCAAAAAGAACGTTAAAAAGTCCTCTTCCTTCACGGCACGTGCAATACCAGGGGAATTATGGCAATGCCTCTCAAAAACATCCGGAGTTGACCGGAAATTTGTGGTAAATGATATCGAGACAAAGCGACAAGAAAGGCAAGCCTTGACCTCTTGAATCTCAGACCTCGTTTTTCGAGGGAGATTTTCGTCTTGTAATTGTCAAAAACATCCTGCAGGATAAGTCGTCTGTGTACAATATACGAAAAAAAAACGTAGAACAAAAGTTGTTCAGTTATGTATAATAAACCCCCACCCCTTTCGGCTTTATATGAGATTTTTATACACCCCATAAAGAAAGTTAAGTCGAATGAACAAAAATACAATAGGTATGAACAACAATAGAATGGATAAATACTTACGTTTTATATAAGTGTATCCCATACAATTATGCCCCAAGCCATTATATTGTTGCTATCTCCTGTGCTGCAAGACGGCCGATGAGGCCAGTGCTGGTAGTAGAGACCGATATGTATTACTTATCGATACATTCTAATTACATTGTTACTTGATTGTAATTTGAATGTTCTGGTTCAATAAATATTTTTGTTATTGTATTTTTGTATTTGAATATCCATCTCATCATCACTGTAAGTAAATAACTACTCTGTAGAAAGAAGAAAGAAATAAAGTAAAACATTAATTGAACATTGCATACATTATTAATCTTAAAAAATATTTGAAATTAAAAAAAAACAATACAACATTAAAAGGACACATGCTCAGCATGTGCTGCGGTCCGACCGGTACGGCGGAACCACAGCGCTGGTTTTCAGCTGTGCCAGGACGAAGGCATCGCTGGCGAAACGGCAGTCAGGGACGAAAACAAAAATATTAAACGTATAAATAATAAAAATACAAATAAATACCTAAAGATGAAATAGATAATAATTAAAACTGGAGAGAAAAGGGATAGAAATACATAGTGAGTGTCTGTCCATTGTGCGGCTCGTCATTCCGATGGGAAGCGGTTATGGTATGTGTTGTAACACTATAATGATGAAATTATGTTAAGTTTTTAATTTTCCCACTAACATCTTGGGATAAGGGGGGAAATGAAAAACAGCGCTGCATATTTGGTACCCGAGTATGTTAGCATTTGCTGACTTTCCCCCCTTTTGCCAAATATACATTACATATAATATAATGCTTTGTACTATAATTTTAAATTTTTAAATTTATATGATTTGACAATAAATATATTTCTATTCTATTCTATTCTATAAAGAAAGAGATAATAAAATAATATAAAAAAAAGAAATATACAAATATATACTTAAATAAAAAAATAACCTAATACAAAAAGTGTACTGTGTCTGATTTTTGGGCAGCGAGAACGTAGTTCTAAGTTTTTTCCTAAACGTATCCACAGTTCGCACATCTCTTAAGGGCGGTGGAAGATTATTCCAGATCTTACATGCGGCGTATTTAAGCTTCCCCTAAAATCTGCAGAATACTGCAATAACTTCTTGTGAGTAAATAATGTTAGGTTAGATGATAGACTCTGTGCGGCCGCAGAAAATCTAAAACTAGTCCGAACTCAGACGATGGTAGCGAGCTCGAATTAATTTTAATTCAATCCGTCTCGTTACCAACTTCAGGTAAACTTTAGACACATTTAGAACAAAGGGTACTTGAATGTTATCTCTTGGTTGCTGCTTGGTTCCTTCCTACTTGTAATGAAAATTACCAGCTGTTTGTTATTCTCATCCACTAATTTACGAATATTTAACGCATGGCTGAATTCAGTTTGACAGAAAACAAACAAACTGAATGAGAGTCTCTGAATTCAGTCAAGCATGTAAATGCATTTAGTACGGTTAGTCAGCGATATAGAGTTTGTAAACAGTAGCCTGTCTGAATAGTTGACTAACTCGTCGACTATTTAGTCGATTGAATTCAGTCTAGTGTAATAAGCGTTATAAAATATAGAGCGAGGTTAATGGAGAGACAAAGATAGACAGAAAATTTAAGGCATCCTTATAGAAATACCGTACGACTGGCTTCTATGCTGAAAGACCCCAAGAATTAGTTATTTTATCAGTAACAATTACACGCGCGGACAAACTGACACACCCTCCCTGACATCCACAACACACACACTCACACACATACACACACACATAATATGTATCACAGGTGAGTGAATTTCAACACTATGATTTTTTGTCTAATTTTGGTGGATAATTTTATTTGTACATTTTTAGGCAAACTTATGTATTGATGTGTTAAAAAAATGCATTCTATTTCCTAGAATGCAAGAGAAACTCAATGAACCTCGATAGTTTCTGATATATTTTAGACACCAAAATTGGTAAGCACCAAAATTAGAAACCCTGACACCAAAATTGTTCAGCTCCAACAAAATAAGAAATTAACAAAACAAACTTAGTCAAATAGAGGAAATATTGTTTTAATGGCTAATAAATCAACTTAATTACTGTCTTGACAACAGTAATCTGCGTAAAAGGCGTAGTCAAGATCTGATAACTCTTGCATTTTAACATCCATTAAACATAATATAATATTTTTGAACATAATATAAAATAATCAAATGAAAAAACGGAAAAACTAAGTAATAAATTAGAAAATATCATAATTTTCATCGTCATCATTATTATTTTTAATATCCGGTACTATTTTTTTCAATATCTTCATCCTCTCTTGTTTCTTCAAGTTTCGATAGCAGTTCACTTGGAAGACAAACACTTTCAAAAAATGAAGCACTTGGAATCAGATTTTCATAGTCTATATTGTCCAAGTCATATGAAGTTTCGGCTGATTTGATTGCTTCAAGTTGAGGCATATTTTTAGTTTTCATATAAAAAGGTTCAGATACATTGAATCGGGTAATCTTAGTTTGCTGGTTGCCGAAACTATTATTCTTTGTTGCCGATAACTGTCCTTCACTTATAAGGGGCACGACGTTGCGCATTTTTTCGACATTTTCGTGAACCGTTGTTTCAGTTGGCAATTCATAAAAACCTAAATGTTTTCCGTCAGGGCATCTAATTGGAACATGCAGACAACTATCCTCAACGCAAGACAAAGAACGCATTGCCAACCCATTGGTAGAAGTTTTCGACCAAACGATTTGATGGACTTTCATTGATCCAGGGAAGGCTTTAAGATTATCCGGCAAAAGCCAGTCTTTCTCAATGACTTCATGTTCTTGAACAGTTTTAATTTTAACCCCTGTGACAGCAGTACTCAATCTTTGAACAAAACTGTCCATGTCTGTTATATCGTTTTCGAAAGCGACTAGCCGATCTGCTGATCTTTTGAGAACCCCATCAACGCCATCAGGCGCGCCTTTTCCATGGCCACATTCGCCGTAGTGCCAAATAACACAAGATAATTTAGGTAGATAAATTTTGAACTGGGATATTGTGTAGAAGATTTTTTTGTATTGTGCTGACGGAGAATCGGTAATACGATGAAGAGCGCAAACTTCAGGAGCGACTTCTTGAATGTCACTGAAAATTGGTATTAAATGTGCCCACGCCGAAGACGCATCATGACGCAAAGATGTTACAGAACATGTTACATACCTAGTAATTGTTATGATAAATCCATAGAATATAAAGGTATTCTATAAACTAAAATATATAGAAATATAAAAGAACTAAACTACTTTTCGTTGTGCTTCCTGCTGCAATGTATAAACTAAAATTGAATTGAAGATCCCTAATCTTGGTGTTCTTAGGCAATTTTGGTGGGTACTAGAAATCCACCAAAACCACCAAAATTGCATCACCAAAATTAGAATCATGTCAAAAATTATAATTTTCAGAAAAACGGTTACGGTTTAAATAATCACATTTGTATAATTTTAAAAGCATACCAAAACTTTAAGTTGTATAATATAAACCACAATAAAATCTTTGTCAAAACAGTTTTAAACACGTACACCAAAATTGCATTTTATTTGTCCGAATGGCAAGAAATGATGTACTTACATTTTTGGCGGGAGACTATGGAACGATAGCACACATCCGTCACTGTTGCGCGTGAGTACCCAAACTAACGCAGTGGGGGATGGGGAGCGTTGTCCAATTGTATTCGTTCGAGACGTAGGCAGTAGATGTTTTATAATTCCCACCAAAATTTAAAATTTCGCGCGGACAGACCTTTTCAATGT
This sequence comes from Hofmannophila pseudospretella, assembly GCA_947369225.1. NCBI lineage: Eukaryota > Metazoa > Arthropoda > Insecta > Lepidoptera > Oecophoridae > Hofmannophila > Hofmannophila pseudospretella. Next base: position 13,565,539 of record OX376316.1, read on the forward strand.
GCTCCTAGATTTATTATGGCACGAAATATGAAAATAAAATTACTATTGGTTAGAACAATGAACGCACAACACAAGTGAAACGGAATATTTCAAATATATTACTCAAGTTTCTTTTTAGCATTGGAAATATCCTGTAAAACGGATCCCGGACGCACCACCAAACTTAGAAATGCGATGTAAAACTATTTTTTTTATATACTTCTAATATGCTTTCCATAAAATGTGTTGTGTCCTTGTCTAAGGACCGACGTCTATTTCATTAAAAAAAAGAAATTGCAACGCTATCTGTGTGTTACACTATCATTTTCAGCCACGCCGCGTAAAAACTACGCCTGGGAAAATCACCCAGGTCATTAGTGCAATTTATTTATTTATTTTTGGCAAATTCTTACCTAAATTCTTCACATAAGTATTTAATCTTTTTGATGTTTAGTTATTAATTTTAATTTTTTTACCCACTATCACTATCGCTCCCACTAACATCTTGGGATAAGGGGTGAAATGAAAAACAGCACTGCATACTTGGTACCCGTGTATGTCAGCATTTGCTGACTTTCCCCCCTTTTGCCAAATATACATAATGCTTTGTGATACATGATACTATAGTAATAAACATATTGAAGATACCACTCGTCGACGGCTCAATTTTCACCCGCACTTTCTGGAGCCTAGGGTGTCTACCACGACCCGTTTTACACGACCGTTTCTGCCACGTACCTATAAAATGTGGAACTCTATTCCACCCGACGTTTTCCCGCAGCGCTACGACATGGGATGCTTCAAAAAGAACGTTAAAAAGTCCTCTCCCTCCGCGGCCGGCAACATACAAGTAATACCCCTGGTATTGCACGTGTCTCTAGGCGACGGTGACTACTTACCATCAGGTGGTTAGTCTGTCTTTTTATCGTAGGATATTTACAAAATGTTATGGTGTTAATGTCCCTTTAGTCTCATTAGTACGGTCGTTCGGGTTACCGACTTGTGGGTAGTTATACGATTTGTACAATTTATTACTACAATGTTGGTAATAAACAATTTATTCCACAAAAAAAAATAGACAATGACTTTATCAGGAGGTCGATTTAAAAATAAAATCATTAAGTATTCATAATCATAAGCCTGTATAAATCAGCCCTGCTGTCTGTATAATTATTTAGAGTAAGTTGAATTAGTTCAGGAATTCTCAAGACATTTCTAAAACAAAAAGAAAAACTAAATACTTACTTAACATTTATTTTATATGCCTATTTTTTTTTGATTATTTAATTAATTAATAATTTAATTAATTTCGTCAATAAAATAATAAAAAAAGACTTATGAAAAGCCTTAGTCAAAAATTCCGACCCGTGTCGACCCTGGCGCAAAGGTCCCCATGACGCTCGCGGCAATTCCACGCTGAATCGCCACGGCCGACCTTCCTGACAAAATCCTTTGCCTCCGCCCCCCAACAACCTGTCGTATTAACCGCAAATGGGACAAAAACGTAGTTTTGCTCCAGAGCGGCGTACTTCTCCCGTTTTCTTTGAGCCTATATTAAATATTGGATAATATTTAGTAAGTGTTCCACTTGATAGGCTATGGATATGGATTTCATATGTAAGTATTTTCTCATTAATTAATATAAAATATTGACAGTAAAGGAATACAAATCAGGACTAAAACACATGAAACTTACCACCATAAAAGTAGTCTAAACTCTCCTTACCCACCATAAAAGTAGTCTAAACTCTCCTTAATCAAAGGTTTGCTGGAAGAGATCCCTATGGGATAAGCCATCCTTTGTACCTACATATTGTCATGTTTTTATTTTCTGTGTATTTTTTTTCTTTTCTTTGTGTGTGTACAATAAAGTGGCTACATACAAACAAACAAACTTAATGAACTAATTCAATGCAACGACCAAACTAGTTTCTCAATTTTATTTTATAAGACTACTACGTACAGAGAAATGTTATGAAACAATCTAAGGCGAATGCGAGTTCTAGGTAATACAATATAAACTAAATTTCTTCAGACTGGGAGCGCGTATGTAGGTAAATTTAATTAAACTATTCTATCTTTGCTTCTGACAGTACAGACACAGTGGTAACCAACTTGCGGGTTGCATTCTAGCAAAGATTGCGGAATCGAGTGTTAAACAGAGACAGTGCTATTCCAAAGCGTACGAGGAGCTCGTAGCCTAGTTGCGAGCACAGTCCGAAAGTGATCGTGCAGGTTAAGCACAGTTGGCGCGGTTGGTACCTGAATGGGTGACCGCTTGTGGCTGTTTCATCTGAGCTCCTCCGAGCCTCGAAGAGCATGTTAAGCAGTCGGTCCCGGTTGTTGTTGTTCGACAGCAGTCGTTAAGCCATGTCAGAGGCCTACGGGTGGCCTGAACAACTCTGACAGTAGGTTGACCTCTAACCATACGACAAGCAAGCAAGCAAGCATTCCAAAGCGTTAACGCTGTCTCTGTTTAACACGCAATCTCATGATATCATTAATTTCATGTTTTGAGAACGGTAATAGCTACCCCCAATTTCGTCTTTATTTGCTACTTTGTGACACTATGTAATGAAGATTTATTTTCTATCGTACATCGTCGTCTACTCGTTCTATGAATTGTATTATTAGTAAAATAATATGATAACAAAACATCATCAGTAAGTAAAATAATATTTCGATATTTCTGTTTATGCCTGTAGGAACGCGCTACGTGAGAACATGGAATGACGTAATGTCAGTTGTATGAAGGGGAAAAGGGAACATCTTCCACCAGGCGGGGTGTTGTGCCTGGTGACCAGATGTCCCGGTCCAACTATGAATGTTTGGAACTCGTATATATGCGAAGTCCCAGGAAAATTTCGATAGCGCGTTCTACACTGATGTGAGTAGGTACTAAACGTAATGGCGGGCGTGTTGTACGTCGCCACAATGCCTATCCGACATTTATAATAATTTTGGAGGTCAATGATTTCAATTTAATTTTTAAGAACAGACTAGAAAGTCTAATAGATCATCATTCATCTTTCATCATTCATCATTCATGCTTCTGGTTACGATCATACGACGTTTCTTGTAATTTTGGAGATCAATAATTTCAAATTAATGTTTAAGAATAGACTAGGTCTAATAGATGATTAATATTTCTGCATAACCCCATGGTTAGCTGGTAGAAAATTCCGCAAGGCATTGAGCTCGCCTCATGTACACCTTTTTAGTGCATTAAAGTGTAAAGAAACAAAATAAATAAATGATCAATAAAGTGAACATTAGTCATAGATATTTCTTAAGATACAAAATATTTTATCTGCCACAAAAAATTTACAGTTGGTTTAGTTTACTGTTGGACCCCGCACTAGGGCGACCCTGTGTCGCGGCGATCCGTAAATACATTACCAATATGTATTAATTAACTAATTAGGACTCAGATGTAGTTTATAAGATCTACACTTATTCGATATTTTTTTAATAATTTTGGAGGGAGATAAATAATTTTAAACTAGAAGTTCACGTAAGTTGACTTTTCCTGGCTTAGCAATTCAATCTAAGTCTGTTTTCTAGATTTTATAAGATTTCGCCTCCGGCATTCACTTTTGCTCGTATTTAATTTTCATTTTCTTGCACTTTAATTACGTTTGTAGAGAAACGCTCTTTTCATTTGAAACCTTGAGAATTGTTTATTAGAACTAGGAAAATTACAGAATATAAATTAAATACTTACTTAGTTTAAAGTGAGATCTTTAACCATAGTTTTTCTGTCATTTCTTGTTTATTTACAACTAAACAGTAGTAGCCGAAGAAAGAAGACTATTAAACAATAGACTTCGATACACAGTGGATGGAGCCGGTCTGGTTCTTCTATTAGGCGTTTCCAGGCATTACAATAGACCCATAAGAAGTATACCACTCACCATGACTGGATTTGAGCTGCGTCTCATGCAAAGCAGCCAGGACACGTGGTGTCCAACAGTGCACATCAGTTTCTTCACTAATCACAAAGTTTTGTCTAGCCAATTTATTACACAAACATAGTTCACATATAATAGCACACAAATCGAAGGAAACTGTCCAGAAATATTGAGAAAAACCACATAAACCGAATTTTTAATTGTCCGCCGTAGATTTCGTGTGGTCGAGGCAAGATGGCACCCGACCGAGAGTCTCCCACCACTCGCACGCCACATGTCGCGGATATTGTAGTATACCCACTTATAGGTAAATTATAATGCCCGCACAACTACTGTACAAAAACACATATACTGTATAAATAAGAAATTTATACTATATACTATTATGTGTATACTGTTTATTTTTTGTTTGTTTATAAATCTAGTTCTCGTAGGCTGATATTATCTTTCTTTCTTTGTACCTTTTATTTATAACTTTATCGAATTCATACCTGTTTAGGTTTGTTACTTTAAGATATTTCTTTTAATATTATTTGCCAACGTATTAATATTATAGCCATATTCTTTGTTAGGAAGACACCACAATATCTCACGAGAAATAGGATAATACTATTTATATTATAAAAGTTGTTTTTGACGGCAAAGAAAATGTACTGCTTGTTTGTTCCTTTGTGTTTTCTTTGCAAAGGCTCGAGCCAGGAAATAAGCGGAAACAAAGCACAAAAAAATCTCTTCTTTGTTCTGTGAGCGGACAGTTGAGAGTTTTAATAGGAATGGTTGTTCATGGCGTCTTCAGACAGAGTTCTCTAGCTGTCTAATAGTCTTAGGAAATTTGTATTATTTTATTTAGCTTTTCAAACTTTTATTAGAATTCATCCTACAACCGAGTTCTTTATAGCTGTCTGAAATGCATAAACTGAGTTAACTGGACGAATTCTACAGATATTCGTATAGTTCTAATGGCAATCTAAAAATTCGTTCTTTTGTACAGTAGGAATTTTAATTGATAATGTTGTGTCTAATATTTTGATTATGAATGAATGATTCAAGTGTTTAGTTATCTACCTTGTTGAAATAGATGAGACTGGAAAGTATGTGGAGAACATGATATCATAGACCATGAAGTTTAGGTTACCCTATAGGTCATTGATCCCCAGGTTTTATCATTAACATAATTATTAATTTTACTTACTTACTTCGCTGGCGCAGCGACCCGAAGTGGATCTTGGCCTCCGATACAAAAGAGCTCGCTCTCTCTCCTGCACAGTCTCGATTCATCGCGCCAGCGGTATCTGGGACATCCGACCGAACGTCGTCGGGCAGTTAATTATTAATTTAGTTATAATTTATTAATTTAATGACGAACTTTGAAACAAATCATTTAATTTCGTGTCTTGGTTGCATTTTCCGTGGAATGCTCCCAAGTCGTCATATTCGCTGAGCTTCAGAAAACGCTGTGTAACAAACGCTTGTTCTATGGCCGAAACAGTAAGAATATAATGTATAGCGACAATGCCATATAATGTGGTTCCTTGTATTTATCTGTTTGTATGGCTTTGTGAGGTCATGAAAACAACGGCACCAGAAATCCGAATCCGAGGCCGAAGTTAATGGCTCAGTATTTTCATACAAAGAAGCTACTCGTACTTCCCATTCAAGGCTTGATAAACAATAAAAATATATTTACACTCCCTTGAGCGTTCCGCAATCGGGTAAAAATATTGCAACTGAGTAATAAAGTAAAGATCTTGGATGAAGAAACAATTTGTCTCCGGGGGCGGGTGCGTTCTGTTCTTCCTGGTTTTGCATAGGTATTTAAGTTCGGTGTCTTTATGATAGCAAAAGGAAAGGAGAGAATGTTAAAGTTTTATTAAAAAAACATTATGATCGCTTTCCACTAGAAATCTTCGCAATAAAAATGAACTTGCACTGCCCTCTCCAAATTGTGCCCTATTTCAGAAAAGTGTGTATTACATGGGAATAAAATTATTTAATAAGCTCCGGAAACAGTTAAAAATGTGACTTATGGAGAATTTAGACAAAGAGTAACAAATATTCTGATACAGAAATGGTACTACGACATAAAAGAACACGTAGAAGATAAATCTGTAATATAATTTAGTTTGACTTTCCTTTATAATGTAAATGTGGTAAAATATGAAATTGACGTATGAAAATTGAATATAAATGTTATATGAAATTAATTACTATTAATTATTTAACTTTTTTTTTCTATTTATAAGATTCTATTATGTTAAAATATTTGTGTGCTACACAATGTGGTAGAAAGTAGTGATAATTTATTATAATTTAAGAACTCTGTAATGTCTACCTACTTTCAACAAATAAACTATTTGATTTGATTGAAGGATAATTAAAAGATAGGTGAAATGACTATCTGTGTATTGACTGCTATCTTTCGACGGCAGTGTCGAGACCGACACTTTGACGTAGCTCTTCGAGGCACGAAGTGGTTTATATGAAAAAGTGATAATCGATCAATCAATCAATAAACGTTTATTTCAGATAACAGCTCAAACAAAGGCTAGTGCACAAGACAGCGGCGGAGACGTCGCCGAATCGAATCCATCACCTCTGAATTATGGTGGACCACTCCTACCACACGCTTTTTATCCTGGTTGGAGTAGTTCATGAAGAATAAGGTATTGGTTATTATATAGTGGATCTTGGTCTCCGCCACCAAGAGACGCCATTTCTCCTTAACTTGAGCCACACTTGCCAATTACTATATTTGAACTCGCGCATACTCTACAAAATGAACGAATTTTCGTTCAACAGTTCTGGAAGTTCGCGAATAACATGCATTTCTTTATAACATTTGAATTTGCGTGCATGTGAATAAAATAAATTTCATTTCATTTTTATTTTTATTTTTTTATTTACTACTAAACCCGCATTTGGCCTCGATCTCGCCTGATGGTAAGCGACGATGAGGTCGACGATGGAGCATGCGGGTCCAGTAAATGCCTATTCACTCTGGCCTTGAAGATCCCAAGGTTGTAGGTTTCGGGAAATACAGACACCGGCAGGCTGTTCCATTCCTTAGCCGTTCGCATAATGAACGAAGAAGCAAATCGCTTCGTACGAGCAGATGGGATATCAACAACATAAGAATGGAACCCCTCCCCGCGCCTGGTAGTCCGAAGGCGGAATGGAGATGCTGGAATTAGGTCGTGCAATTCCGATGCGCACTCTCCGAAATGTATCCTATAAAATACCGATAGACAGGCAACCTTGCGCCGATGTTCCAGACTTTGCAGTCTAGCTTCCACCAGCGATTCGTCACCTATAAGGCGCTTAGCGCGTTTCTCCACTGAGTCAAGGGCAGCCAGTTGGTACTTAGCTGAGCCGTCCCACAGGCGGCAGCAGTACTCCATGCATACTCATATCCTTTCTTCATACTCATTTCCTTCATCTACATTTTTATCTAAAATAATCACTTCTAGGTATCGTTGTAGGTGCCATGTTTGGATAATATTGCTTAGAGCCTTTTTGGTGATTAAAAATAGTGGAAGCAGAATTTATCCAACAGGATAGCATAGTAAGAATAAGCGCCAGAACAGAATAGTAGAGTAAGACTAAATTTCTAAATCTCTAGTTGACACTAACAAAAGTTCGACTTATGTTATGCTTTAAGTGTACTTACGAACCGTTATTAGGAAAATGACCGCAAGAGTAGATAATATACTAAAACAGATGAAGCTTTCACAATTGCATTACCAATTGTATAGTATTAAATTGTTTATTTTAAAACGGAAGGTTGCATTTTGAACGTTTTTCACGCGGTGCCGCTCGTGTTATTATCTAGTATGTTTTCTCTCTACAACGATACAACGCACAAGTTCCAAAGCGTCTACAGTCGTCATAAAAAAGCCGATTAAATGTATTTCAATAAGCATAAGCAAGTTAGGTTACTTTTTTAGATTTTACCGCTACTATAGTGACCCCGTATGCTCTCATCCCACAGATCTACAAGTTCCAAGGCCGAGGGTCTATACAGCCACAAACAGATGCAAGTTTAATGTTTTTCAATAAGCAGAAGCAGGTTACTAAAGCAGAAGAAGGTTCGGTACTATTCTTAATTTTGGCAGACTTTACTGCCTCTATTCTTTCACGTACAATAAGCTTTCATTCCTGACAGGCGTAAGTTCCGCAGCCGGGCCTCTATACAGCCACAAACAGATCCATGTTTAATATCATTAGATAAACAGACACGGTGTTAAAGCACAGTCAAATTTCCCGCTTTTTCTCCTGTCAAACCCTGGTCCAATCAAATCTTTCCAGTCATCGACCAATCAGAACAAACCTATTACTCATTCACTCACCGAAAAAAATTTGTATCAAGCTTGCCGGCCGACTATAGCGCATATAGTTGATGTGGTGTGATCTGGAGACCTGAATGCGCAGTAAATACTTCAATCCTCACCCTTTCCTATTTACTACGACTGTGGCAATTTTAAACCAGAATTATTATAGTAAAACACATCAGCAACGAGCCATAAGGGCTCAGACATGTCAATCTATTAATTTAGCCCAATCGAAGGGAAACAACAACACACAAATTACTACTTTTAGATTTGTTCAGACTTGAACGCTCCTATTATGATCACGTATGCTCACTCACATCCCACGGAGGGAACTGCCGAACAGTTCTATAGCCGGGCATCTCGTCGATTTCGTAGCAGTCCATCATTGCGAATCCTCGTAACGATGGACTGCTGCTACTGCTGAAGTCATCCGACTTCTGCTGATCTTTCTATTGTTGTCTCTAGTGCGTTTGCTCAACAGCCCGATCCTGGAGTTGCACTCGCAACCGCATGTGCTGCATAGGTTAGGTCAAGGCCCGGTATGACTCCAGGTACCTTAGTAACTGTATATTATCTAGTTTTAGCATGTCTATAGTTAAGTAGGCAAACAAATCAAATAGTTTATTTCAGAGTTCTTAAATTATAATATAGTATCACTACTTTCTACCACATTGTGTAGCATACAAATACTCGATAGAACCTTATAAATAGAAAAAAGAAGAAAGTTAAATAATTAATAAACACAAACAGTACCTAATCAAGTTAATATAATATTCAAATTAAATTTTATGTCAATTTCATATTTACCTTATTTACTACATTACCTAAACGAAAGTCAACCTTAATTATATTACGGATTTGTCTTCTACGTATTTGCATTGGCATTTGTTTTTTTGTTTTTTTTTAGACGTCACCGCTCTAATCATAACCCCGTATACTCTCATCCCATAGAGGCACAAGTTCCACAGCCGGGAGTCTATACAGCCACAAACAGATGCAAGTTTAATGTCTTTCGTTCCACAATGGCGTTTGCTACACGCTGACTTGTATGAAGTATAGTATTTGAAGTGCTTTGTTTTAGTTAGAACAATAAATCCTGATCCATTGCGTGTATTGTCTGGGGTTCATAAGGAATTAAGAGGTAGCAAAAGGGGTTATTAATGTAGGTAGTTTCCGTTGTATATCTACCATTGTACTGATACCTACTATGTGTTAGAAGTAACTTATTTTGGCTAATGAGAGCCTATTTTCTTTGATATAGTGGGATCTAGGGAACTCAGATAATAAGATACGACGACAGCACTCAATGTACGCCTTTCTTCTATTGAAGTTTAGGTTATTAGGCTTCCTGTTTTAGACACGTAAGCCGCCAACGGTCATTTACAAAAACGCCCTATAGTCCATATAGTTGAATAGCATGTAGCCAAGTTGCGAGCACGGTCCGAAAGTGAACGTGCAGGTTAAGCAACGTTTGGCGCGGCCGGTACCAGGAGGGGTGATCGTCAGTTAAGGAGTCGGTCCCGGTTGTTGTCATTCGACAGCAGTCGTTAAGTCACGTCAGATGCCTACGGGCGGCCTGAACAACTCTGACATTGGTTGGCCACTAACCATACGATAAGCAAACAAGCAAGTCCCGAAAGGGGGGTGTTCGGTATCCATAACTGCTGAACAACTTTGACTATGAGGCCAACTCTGATATCGCAAAAAAGCTGTTCATCATCAAATCAGCTGTTCCATACAAAAGCTCAATACCTACACGACCAAAATGTATGAAACAGCAGATTTTTCGCGATTTCAGATACCGCTCCATACTCTATAGTGAAAGTTGTTCAGTTATGGATACTGAACGCTCCCCGGGACTATAGAGGGTTTTTGTTACAACCTGTATAAGTAGGTACATACTTCTATAACCTTTTGTATATTATTCCATATCTTTTACAATGGTCAAGCGATATACAGGATGCCCATTAGATAGCGAATACAATTTCAAATATTTTATATGGGCGACAATGACCACTTACCATCAGGTGGCCGATTTACTCTTCTGATCTCCTTATACAATAATAAAAAAACTTACTCTTACTCCGCTGCCTGGTGCAGCGACCCGAAGTGGATCTTAGTCTCCGATACCAAAGAGCGCCGTCGCTCTCTCTCCTGCACAGTCTCCAGCCAGTCAGGCGCCCGGAACTCACACAGATCCTTCTCCACACCATCGCGCCAGCGGTATCTGGGACGTCCGACCGGACGTCGTCCGTTAGGGCGTCCCACATACGCTCGTTTAACTGCCCGATCCTCCCCCATCCTAGTGACGTGTCCGTGCCATCAGAGTCGAAAAAATATTTTTTTTTAAATAGTATGGCAATATGCAAACGACAGCTAGATATTATTATTATTATTTAATAATGAGCAGGCAACATTAAGCTGATGCGCCCATATCTAAGCTGGTGCTGTTCATTCATTATAGCACTTAGTCATTGTTCATAGTTAATTAAGTCCACCACTACTTATGCACTGTTTAAAAACCTATCTAGTCTATTTTTGAAACCGTTGACTGAAGATGCATCCACGACTTCTTGCGGTAGCTTGTTTCATATTCTCACGACTCTGTTATTGAGAGAGTTATGGCCGACCAAGGTGTTATATATGGTGTGATATACTGCAGATTCAGTGAAACCTACCCTTTGGCAATCTTGTGTTTTTAAAGGGTCAACCAATTTTTGACGTTCGATGAAAAAAAACATTATGGCCAATGAAGGGGGCCCTTCCAACCCGATCCATTTGACCCTCATCACGCACCAAATCACCCGTTAAGTTTCGTATTACATCAATTGTAATTAAGCCGAGTACCATTCGAATACTCAATGAATGGGTGGCGAGTGGTGGCGAGTGAATCATTTATCAGGGCCACCCGATTTGTGGTATTGAGCTGGGAATAAGGAGTATGACCAAAGGAGGAGGTATAGCAAAGTAAGGAACTATCAATTTCAAAGAATGATACATAATGATATCGTAATAGAAGCGTTAACGAAGAATATGAAATGACATTATGTCATACTGTATTCTAAAGTATAATTTAAAAATTAAGTACCTTCCTTCGTTTCCTAATATTTTACTTCTGTTTATTAATATTTCCGTTATTTATATGTTCCGGTAGTGTATCATTAGGGAGTGATCCCTGGCACTCAGGTGATGCCTGAAAATCAGCGCCGCAGTGCTAAAAGCGCTACGGCAACAGGCTGAGGCAGTCCCCTTTGCCGGTGCTGCACACCACCTTCATCATACTTAATTACTTTTGCATATTTATTTTTATAATATATTTGTTTACTGTTATTTTTATCTTCTGTACCTAATTGTTTGTATGTGTGTATTGGAAATAAATTCTTTCTTTCTTAATTAATTAATGTGAAGAGGAAAAAAGGAAGATCTTCCACCAGACGGGGTGGTGTACCTGGTGACCAGTTGTCATAGTCCACCAATGGATGTTTGGATCTCGTATATAGGATATAAGTAGATGAAGTAAAATCCGATTGAAAATACCGATAGCGCGTTTTATATTTGTATGGAAATCCGGACTCGATGTATGTAGAATATGCTACGGACGAACAACGACATCTGTCGATCAGTTGAGTGAACTAATTATATTTGTTTTATTTAACAATCCTTTTGTTTCAATTTGAGCCTACATTATTTAAACTCAAATTGTTTGCTTTACGCGATTCAAATCTTTTTCTACTCCCATATCGTAATTTGCTCGTAAAGAAACCAATATATAACCAATAACATAAAGAGGTTCATTCGTCATGGTCGTATGAAAATAGTGTTTTAATTAAATATTAAATATCAGTTTTCGATAGGCTTATGTAAATTTTTCATTGTTTTATGGCACTGCATACACGAACTCTTTCGTATTAAATCCACAACATTTCACTGACCAAATTTGGTACTATAGCCATTAAAAAAAACTCGACACCCGCGCATGCGCGTGTCGACATACGTCAAACATCAACTCAGCTTCGCTTCGTTTCATAAACAGTTTTCATGTTAAAATCGCAATCATTACGAGGTCGTTGCATAATCTACTATTGTATCCATGACACAGGCAGAATTAATGGATGAAAGAACGTACAGAATTAATGTATAAATTCGCCAAGTCCTTTTAAAAGTAAGATTCTTTGGCCAATGCGATGAGGTACAGAGTATCAATCTTGAATGAATGGAGGCGGCTGCAATGGCGGCTAATGCATCGCCTTTGAATCAGCTCCGTGCTTTAGTTTCATTATTGCTTTATTTCTATAGATTTTATCTATATAAAGAAACTCCGTTAATACCCCTTTATGTTTACAAAAGGTTGTTTTGTAACAAAGAAGTAGAGTTTACCAGCAACTGCATAGGCGTATCTGGACAAACAGGACATCTGGGTAAGTAGTACTTGATCGCTTTATCTTATTTGACAAAGCCATACGAATGTCAAGGAACATAACAAAACTTAATGTGACGTAGGGTTCCACAGAGTATAGCTCGATGTGTCTTCCACTTGACATTCCGGATCTTAAATTCGTTTAAACTGTTTTAGACAGTTTAAAATCGTTGAAATAAATCGATGTTTTTTTTAATTGAGTGTTGACATTTGATTGAATTCACATGCATTATGATTATTAATTTTAATATGATTATTAATTTATTCTATGTGACATTAAATGTATGCTAATTTGTATAGTTAGTTTATGTGTTATGTAATGATTATATTGCAAATAATTACTTGAATTTAATGAAGTTAACTCTAAAATAATTGCATGCCAAAGCTGGCGAAATATGTGATACCCAATATTTAAGATTTGTCATATAATGTACCATATTTCTGGGGAATAAATAATTCAGTCATCCATTCATTCAATGTTTTACACATACATTACCAATATTCTTCATCGATCACTCCAACTATGCTAAAATGCATGGCTAGGAATGGGCCACTACAATGGCCCAGATGTGGATATGATCCGGCGGCGTTAGCGCCACAGTCTCACGCCCTAGCCTTTGAGCCATTGTCGCTTCTTTGAGCCATTTTTATGTCCTTTATTTTACACCTCAACCTACGTTTGACCTCAACACCTGGTGGTAAGTGACGACGAGGCCGAAGATGGAGCTCACGAATTTAGTAAGTACTGGCTCTTCTACAAACACTGCCGAAACATGGACAGACTTTACATAGAAGGGTGGTCGCCAGCCAGACGGGGGTCCGCCTGGCTGGCGACCTTGCTGATGGAAGGACCCCTTCAGGGTTGAAAGGGTCCTTCTATCAGCATGTTACTCGGGTTAGTCGCCTCGTACGACACACTTATCCAGGGGCGGTAGGGATATTCTAAATCCGTGGTCCCATACACGGAATAAAAATACTCATTGTTAAGATTTCCTATATAGTAAGAAAGCTACATTGCACTACTTGACTGCTCAAGTGTTCGATACGAACACTGCATTTTATTCTGATAAATACATGGGTCAGATTCAGAATGAAAAGGGTAATTTATAATAAACTTCACATTAATGATTGTTGGTTTCAATATACCATAGAGTCAGTTATACAGCAATAGATATTTTATGTGATATTATCAAAGTACGTTCTTCTATTTTGACAGGGTAACCCCAATAATCCATTTCGATGGGCTGCATTGCACTAAACCCAAAGAATATGGAGTATTCTAATCTACCTATGGTATTAGATGCTATCAATTCATCGTTAAGTATATATGGGTTCTTATAGGTTCTGTATCCTAGTATGAATACACGGAGAATTCCGAGTCGAATGCAAGAAAAAACTCTTCTTTATTCGTGGAACAATTCTACTGTCCACTTCTTTGATAAGTCCTAATTCAGAAGAAATGATTTTTTTCGGGAGTGGCTGTATTTTCTCTAGGGGTTGAAGACGCAGTGAGCTTCCAGGCCCAAAGGTCCTAACGTTTCAACTCCAAACGACTCAAGTATTAAATGAAATGAAATAAAATGAATTGAAATGTAATATTAGAATGGAAGTAGTTGTTTTACACTTATTATTATTGAGATATGTTTATATAGTTGTGCAATGCTGACATCTGTCTCACCGTCACGTACCGTGTCGTCGTGTCACCGGCCCTGACTGACAACCAGCGCTGCGGCGGTGGCTAGCGTCTAGCCATATCGTCACAGCATAATGCTGAGTCAGGGACCCTTTTGACACATATGCATGTGAAATTGTAAACTTACTCTTAGTAAAAAAAAAGTAACTCTTAAGTAATGAAATGTAATTATCGTGTTATGTATATGTGTGCAAATAATTTTTAATTCATTCATTCAAATACGTAGGTTTCACCCAGGTTAATAAATTATATTAGAGTCGTAGACTTTCTTTCAAATACCAGGTAATTTGGTCCAACCAGTTGGACATTGCGGTTGTACAAACGGGGAACGACCCGTAATTCTTATAGCAATTACCACCTTCACTTTATTCGAGCATTTAAGAGGAAAACAAAACGTATCAATTTTAAAGATTACGTTAACAAACTGGATTATTAATTAACAGCTATCTGAAAGTCGATTATTATACTTCAATTCAAAGAACACCATAATAGCCCTATTCAAGGAAAGAAGCGGGCATTTCATTTAAAATTAGGATTACCAACTTGGTGGTAGGAATGGGACTTTCCAGTTTTTAACCTAAAGTACTTAGAAATGCGGAAACTTCATTCCTGCTTATTCATCTGACTGATGTACGAGTATTATTTTGTTAACTTGCTACTGTCTGTCCTCTAGGTGCCGGCTAGCAGGGTTCTAGGACAGTGTGCACATGAAGTAATAGAAGAACTTGGTAATAGATATTATATTTTTACGAACAGAACAACACAGAAAATAGTAAATGTAGAAAATAGGTAGTAGTAGGAGACAAAAATAAAATGGAGAAACGTACAAAATACAGAGAGAATGTGCAAAATACAAAGAACACATTGAAATTAATGGAATAATAATATTATTCTTATTCTTAATGGAATTTAGAAATGGAATGGGAATATGATTTGAATTTTGAAAATATAGATGAAGAATGACCACAACGAATAATTTAAACACTTCAATTAGATTTAATTACTATAGATTTATTCATAAAATTAATTTACATGTCATATAATAATAATAATTTTCCAATAAAGAAATAATTATCGTCAATCAAATAGCCCGCCCCTTGTCGTCCCCGGTGCAAAGGTCCCCATAACGCTCGCGGCGTTACCGCGCTGTATCGCTACGGCCAACATTTGCACCAGGTACGACCCGGAGCGAGGGTCACAGCCCCTCTCCCTGAGGCGACGGCCAATCTCTGCCACGAATTGTTTCGCCTCCGCCACCCAACAACCCGTTGTCTCCACCGCGAACGGGACGAACAGGTAGTTCTGTTGGAGAGCGGAGTACTTATCCCGCTTTTTGCCCGCTGCAAACTCGGCTGCTGCCCCGGCCGTTCGTGTCGTGCGTCTGACATGGCTGGCCGCAAACGTACTAACGCACGTGGCGTCCCACAGCAGACACTTTCCCTCCCGCCATGGCACTAACGTCAAGCCGTCCGGTCTTTTGCCGTCTTTTGCGACTAATACCCGGCGGCTCGACCACGCACGGCACGTTGGCCGACACTAGGGCCCTCCGGATGATATCATTAAGCGCGTGGTGACGCGGGAACCTCCCTGAACACCGACAGCAACTCAAAGCATGGCCGCTGGCTTCCACCATGGAACCGCAAATGCATTGATGAGGTTCACATACATCGCAGCCCAAGCGGAGAGCCACCGCCACACGCATTGAGTCGCCGTCAAGAAGGGTGCCCATGTGAAGAGAGGGTATCGCGTGCAACCATTAAATTAGGAACCAACCATCAATTAGATTAGGAATAAGTAACGCTTGACTTCAAAAATGCAATGCGACCGGTAAGATATAAATTTTCTAAGTAACATAAAGCTATAAATATGTACTTACGGTAAGAAATAAAACTACTGCCTTTAAAAAACACAATTTAGAAAGTTACAACGTCGTATAAAAAATATTTGTATAAATCCATAAAGCATAATTTTGACATTGATAATTATTTAACTACAACTAACCTAACCTAGATGCAAGCATCTTTAAGGAACAGGAAGGAGACTAAGGTAAGGGGTGAGCACAAAAGATCCCTGAGGGTCGAAGTGCCGCTGGGGTTATCCCTGGCCCCCTGTCATAAGATAAGATAACCTAACCTAACTATTATGTGGAATACCAACCACTTACATTCTTAGAACTTATTTTATAACTTTGCATTCCGAACATTCCAACGTTCCATAGTTTCTCCCTGTCAGTGTTGCCACATTCCTGGCCACCCTATTCAAGTGGGACTCCATTTTTCCACGTCGTCGTTGCCTCCATTAGCCCTCTGAAAATAAAGAGACCCGATTAGTGTGGTGTGTTGTAATGACTAGAGTTGTGACCGTGCAAATTATTGTTTTAGTTCTTGGATGACAAATGAAATCTAGTAACTAGAGTTTTAAAATTGCTACATGTAATATGATGGATGACATAGCTTAATGGACTATTTGTGAACATACCTTTTAAATACGTATTGCGTTATAACATTTATGAATTAATAAATGTTTTATTATTTACCTTCTATGAATATTCGCAGGGGTGCAAGTTGTTTGCAAAAATGATTTTTGTAGAGTCAAACTCAATGTGGGGTTCATCTGAAAACGACTAATGTTTTATGAAATATACTGGTGTCAATTCCGGTGTGGCCGCTAAACCTAAATGCAACTCTCACACTCACTCATACCACATTGTGTTAGAGTGAGCGGGTCGTTTCGTTTAACCATAATAAAAATAAAGTGTGTGACTCTTGGTATTACTTTGGAGATACTCTCAGAGTAAAATCCTGTCTTAGAATATTAGTTTGTCCTAAATGGTTGTTAATTAGGTAAGTACTTCGATGTTTATATGGACCGATAGGATTGTAATGTAATGTAAGAATGGGCTGGTTTCCGCAACTCGACGTCTTCAGCGCATATTTTGCGTATGATGGGAACTACTACTTACTCGAGCCACCCCAACCTCGCCAGAAAGTCCAGCAGTCCTTTAATGTTTTGTAAGACTTCGGGAAGTGATCCTGGGGTGCCGAGGCTTCCCGCCCGGTACGTGGTCACCTTACTGCACTCCAACAGCACGTGGGCGACCGTCTCCTCAGGCAGGCAGGCTGAGGCAGTCACCTTTTTCCGGTACTGCACGCCACCTTCATCAAACTTAGTTACTTTTGCTTATTTGTTTGTTTTTGTAATATATTTGTTTAATATTATTTTTGTCTTCTGTACCTAGTTGTTTGTATGCGTGTGTCGTAAATAAATATTCTTTCTTTCTTTGGCTGTCTGTGATACCTATGTTGAAGAGGTGTCTATTGAGTGGACTATATTTTATATTTTATTTATTAAGGAACACAAACAGTTTACAAATAGATAGAAATACATATAAAAATAAAATTACACAGAAACAAAAAGGGTTCACAAATATTATAAACGTAAATAACATATTTCAATTCATGTAGACAAGACAAGTACACACTAGTTATATATAAACATGAAAATTAAACATACAAAGGAAGTAAATGTAGAATAATTTAGAGGGATATAAAACAATGCTATTAAAACAAATAAACAAAATTATATTTTAAATAGGTTACTGCTAATCATCATAATACTATTTTTTATCTGTCCCAAAGAACAGTTGAAAAGGTCAACACTGGTAAATCGTTTATTGTAGGAGATACATGTTCGCGGAATAAAAGCATTCCTATGTATGTATGTCCGGTTATTATCCCGGTTACCTTTCGACCGATAGGATTAAGCAAAGGCATAATTTAGGAATCTTTATTCTCGGTACCAGAAGCCATTTTCACATTATAATCTAATTTCAACCATACATTTATTTCAGTAATTAACTGACAAATTATTATACAAAAAACTCACCCTATAATTTAAACAAGAAAAAAATAACAGCCCAGGCAAAATAATTCAAATCCAAAATGTACAAGTCAGCGACAATTCCCTTCATTACGAAGCATCAGTTTATTAAAATCCGACGAGGAGTCTGTTCCCAGAATAAAAGGTGGAAGCCAAAAATACAGGGAAATTCGTATTTCGCCCCTAAATCATGGCAAGACAAGGTTAATGGGGTTGAAACCCCGCGGCCTCTGGCGGTCACGTAGCTTAGACGAAATTTAATAAATTCCAAGTATATTACGATCCTTTTAGCACACGGTTGTTGTTTACTCTTAATTTGTTGCCAGATAAATTAAATATTAACCTTAATTTTTTTGTAAAAAAAAAATCATTTATGGCAGTTTCTATTACCTAATAAAAAAAATTAAGAAACTACATATTTTGATGTTTTCACTGGTATTATGCACTGGGAGTATATCCCAACTCAAACAACACCAATCATAATGCAATACATTCCATCAAAATCAGTCCTCTTGTACGTAGTAATATTTAGTATTCTGTGCCTCTAGTTACCGAGAACCGAGACAAATCCACATACTCGTACATATATACCTTAGTTTGTTTGTTTGTAGTCTCTTTATTGTACACACACAAAAAATACACAGAAAATAAAAACATTAAAATATGAACAAAGGCGGGCTTATCCCATAGGGATCTCTTCCAACCTTTGATTAAGGATACTACAGTCTGTCCTCTAGGTGCCGGCTAGCAGGGTTCTAGGACAGTGTACAGATGAAGTAATAGAAGAACTCGGTAATAGATATTATATTGTATGGAACAGAACACAAAAAATAGTAAACGTAGAAAATAGGTTTTTTTTTTATGTATAACTAAACCCGCATTTGACTTCGATCTCGCCTGATGGTAAGCGACGATGGAGCATGCGGGTCCAGTAAATGCCTATTCACTCTGGCCTGATCCCAAGGTTGTAGGTTTCGGGAAATACAGACGACGGCAGGCTGTTCCATTCCTTAGCCGTAGTAGTAGGAGATAAAAATGAACTATGAAATTAATGGAATAATGAAATTTAGAAATGGAATGGGATTATGATTTGAATTTAGATGAAGAAGTGAATATGCCAACACGAAATGAGGTGAGATAAACGCTAAAGATGAGGTTGAAATTGATGGCAAGGAGGTTGATATGGACGATGAAGTCGACATCGTTACAAGGAGAGTTTAGACTACTTTTATGGTGGGTAAGGTTTGGAGTACAATAAATAATAAGTATAAATAAATTACAATAATTATATAGTAGATAAATAAAATACATACTCAACATACTCGCGTCTTTCTTTATCACTTTTCTCGTCGGTTAAAAATAATGTCTTACATTGCGAGAGTTGGGGTTATGAAGATTCAGCAACTGGTAAGTAAAATACATAATTAATTTTTCCGACTGTTATTAAACGATAAATATTAGATTGTAATTTTTTTGATATTTGATATTCATTTTGACATTTTATAAATAATAGTATTATTTTATTCTGACTGTATTAGATCCGTAATATGTATTGACAATGTCCCTTTACAGCAGCTAGTAGCGTTCAGTAAATTTGAATTTGAGCTTGTGTACAAACTTACTATAATATATGTACATTCGTATTTGACAATGCCTTATGCAGCAGCCATATGTTTCTTTTGATAATGCTCTTTTACAGCAGCTAGTAGCATGTAAGTAATAATTTAATGTTGTAATATAACGGATAATAATTGTACCATGACGTATCTAAGCGTAACTTTGTTATCAAAAGATAAATATAAAAAAACTAAACTAAACTATTCCTGTATGTCTTAATTTGGACTAAATTCGTCCGTTTAGTGACCAGTACATCCCACATACATCCCACAGCGCTAACATTCGAGATATCCCGGGAGTGCCCAACAACCCACAAGTACCTAATATTTCGCTCCATTAGCAGGTCATCCTCAAAGGTATGTATAACCATTTATCCCCGGTCTCCCCTAACTTCACCGCTCCCCCCGCGAGATAAAAGTTAATGGGCCAACTTACCGCGAATTATTCCCTTGGCGGCGGCATATTTTTTTTTATCTCAACAGTGTAAATGTTTCGATAACTCAGAAACGTTTTTGTACATAGAAATTAACAACGTGTTTCGTTGAAAGTGGTGTTTTGTTATTCTGTCGCGTTTTACCTTTCCTTTATGCATAGTTTATATTATTCCAGTAGGCTATTCCGAATCCAGTAGCTAAGTACTTCATCTTTCATCAGTCCAGCAAAAAAGACATACTACCACTTGATTGGGACAGTGTTCTATTTTTAATTCCGCTGGAATTAGCTTCTAGATAATTTTTTTTCTCTTTATTTAAAGAGCTCGTAAAAAGTGAACGTGCAGGTTAAGCGACGTTGGCGCGGTCGGTACTAGGATGGGTGACCGCTAGTGGCATATTTCATCTGAGCTCCTCCGTGCCTCGGAGAGTACGTTAAGCTGTCGGCCCCGGTTGTTGTCGTTCGACAGCAGTCGTTAAGCCATGTCAGAGGTCTACGGGCGGCCTGAACAACTCTGACAAATAGGTTGGCCACTAACCATACGATAAGCAAGCAAGCAAGCTCTTTATTTAAATGAAAAAAAAATACAATTATAATGTAAAAAAATACAATTAAATGTATAAATAAATAAATAAATAGGTAAAAACATTATTGCGATACTGAAATGTCTACTGGAATAATATAAGTTAGGTTTTAGAGATTAGAATTCAATTTAAAATTATATTCTTCATTCGACAGGCTGACTCTGCACGCGGTCATACACCACCTTCCAAAATAATAATCATCAGTCTCTGGACACCGGGAAACAAAGGGTTATTTATATGATAACAACGAAATAACAGTTATCAAAAACAGTTATTTGCATATCGTTTAATTAATTTAATTAACGGACCAACAAAACATACGGTAAACAATAACAGAGTGAATTCGTTGCACTGACTAATTTAATATTAATTAGGTTGTTTGTTGTGAGTGAATCCGACGGTAATTAATGTGTCAGTGAAAAACACATCAGGCTATAACCGTTCAGTACTTTGTCGGATTAAATTATAGTTGACACATTCATACGAACGTCAAGGGATCATAGCAAATATTTATTGGAACAGGGTTCCACAGAATAGATATAGCTGATATTATAATTGTATCAGACACTCTACCCTACACATGTATCGTTTAATTGCCTTTAGCAGCGTGGTTTTGGATTTTGAAATGGAATCGCTGCAGCACGCTTTATTGTGCTAACATACCAAACAGATATTCGCGAAATATTAGTAAAAAAAAAGAAAGAAAGAAAAACATTTATTTACGTGCAGTTTACACACACAGAACATAACAGAAATCTCCCTCTCTCTCTCTCTCACACACACACACCCTTTCAACACACACAATTACACACTCTTACAACTTACATACTTACACACATACCCTTTTCTTTGTTCTCCCCACTCCCTATTCCACTTTCCCACCTCCATATTTTATTAGCTGTTACTAATTATTATTATTTTGTATAAATTAAGGAGACCTATTTTTTGGCTTGCACGCATGTAAAAAAAAACAATTCAGGCATTACATTGCTGTAAGGTTTCTCAGAAAAATTAAAATTAAAATTAATTAAAATTAATGTTTTTCTTGCAATATTAAAAGGGCTCAACATGTGCTGCGGTCCGACCGGTACGGCAGAACCGCAGCGCTGGTTTTCAGCTGTTCCAAGACGAAGGAATCGCGGGTGAAACGGCGGTCAGGGACAACAAGTAAAAGAAGAAAAAACAAAAAGTAGTATTGTAGTAATGACAATACGAAGACGCGGGGCTGCGCTGCTTAAGGCTGGGACGGTTCGGTTCAGGAACCGCTACCGACCGCTACGACTTTATGTGGTCGGTTCCTGCGGGCGGTTCCAAATGCTTAGTTGCCTGTTGCGTCTCGTAATATGGAAAACTTGACTAAGAAATTAATTATTTTAACTATTAGGTCATATTTGGTATCGTTTTCGTATAAATTAAAGATGAGGAATTCATTTCTGGTACTCGTTTTTAGACAGCCAGTAGAAAAAATACGATAAATTAAAGAAAAGTTTAAAAAATATAACATTTTTTTTTCAATAATCGTCAAAAATTTAAAAAATCCGGCAGCCCTAATAAAATTCTGTATTAAAATACAGGTCTAAATCGGATCATCGATTGTTCATGATGCAAGGTGCCCAGAGTGGCCCAGACAAACAGACATACGATTGGCGTCAATCTGGAAAACGCTTAATCGCCTGCGAACCCAGGTTGGCTGTTGCAGAGATAATCTTCACAACTGGGGGTTTTCCAGCGATCAAGTAAAGTGTAAGTGTGGTGTCTCCCCTCAAACCATGGAGCACTTGCTCTGCTGTCCCGCGTGTTTCCGACCACCTGCACGCGGGAGGACCTTTTCGAGGCCAACCAGAGGGCTATCGATGTGGTTGCCTTCTGGTCGGGAAAAATTTAATTCGGATCATCAACACGAAAGAAGAAGAAGAAGGCGTCAATCTTATTATAATAGTCTTTTGGTAGGGTTAAAAAAATATTGTGCCGTATATTTAAGAAACTCTAGATTTCACAAAATATAACATAAACTTATCAGTTATAGTACCTGTATGTCTATAACTAATATAATAACTAAACGAGGCCAGTTGACTCATACATGAACATTTCGGAAACTGACTAAGTAACTAAACATGAACGATTATAAAACAATTTGAGTGTCGCGTTCACACGAGGCGAGTTCACTAGCAAAGCGAGTTAAATTACTTCGAGTCACAGTTTGCTTGCTTTACTATAACTAGAAGAAGACGATGTGAAATGAATTGAAATGATTTTTTATTTGCAAGAATATACGTTATGAAAGATCTTAAAATTACATAGGTAATTCCAGTATATCCTACCACATTGTGGTGTGCAAATTTATATATTATAATAGATAACCAAAAATTAGAAGCAAAAAAAATTGATACGAAGCTAACTAATACGCTTTAGATTACAAGAACTCCTACAAGGATCACAAATTACTAATTCATAATAATACTAATATAGTGATTACATGTCAATTTAATTTAAATGTCAAATTATTTATATCAAAAATTATTAAGTACTAACTTTGTGTTCAAAAAATTCCTTAACACTGTAGAAGCAATTATTCATTAACCAAATATAAATTTTCCACTTAAATTCATTTAACGGCATAGCTTTAAATTCAGATGGTAACTTATTATAAATGTATATTGCCATAGAAGATGGGACGGCCTTTGGTGTGGGACGCCACCTGCGTCGACACCCTTGCCCCGTCTCACCTTCCAGCCACTTCTTATAGAGCCAGCTCTGCGGCCGCTGCTGCAGAAACCCTCAAACGGCGCAAATATACCAATCTGGGTGAAACATACAGAGAAAATAATAACGCTTCTAATAAACTAAGGCATATTCTTTATAAAACCAACTGATTATTACGAATAAACCAGCAAGTAAAGAACAACAATTATTTTGATTCTGCGTTTCGATTAATAAATTAGCCTCTAAATTAATAAGTGCAGCGACTGATTTGCAACGACGGATTTATAATAACACAGAAAAAACTGCTTGCACATTCTTGTCTATAAGCTAACTTACATGTCGGAGCGATACCGACACGGATGGTCCGACATGAACCTTCGTTGGTTATTTTTTTAATAATAACCCAGAAAAACTGTTTGCCTGGGGGTGAGAGGTGAGGGGCGTAAGGTCAGTGACCTTGGGTGGTCAATGACTCGGGTCGAAAATTCAGAGGCTATAATGTAAATTACTATGCTGAGGTTGTATTAAATCTTTCTTGTTTTGACAATATATAGTCGCTGAAATAGTATTTTCAGTCCCTCATAGTAGGTCGCCAAACTAGTAATTCGGAGGACAAATTAAATTTACAATAGACAAAAATGCTATTTAATAGAAGTTTGGTTAATTACCACCCATTATTAATAATTACTTACAGATGGCATGCATCAGCAGTTTCCTGAACTCGCTCGAATAGTGGCATGCCGGAAGAAGCGAGCTGGTGTTTCGAACAACCTGCCGCGAATACTTACCGCGAGTAAATTTGCTCCGTGTGACAACAGCTTTACAGTCGCGTGTGATCGCTCGTCGACAAACAGTGCATTTTGGAGCATAGAGTATACAGAAAGCTATTAATGCTTGGACTTTGAAGCTCCTGAAATTGACATTTATGTCAACAGTAAAGTGTATTGAGCTTCGAACTTCAGCGTGAAATGCGATAACATGTGGGAAATTGAAATACAGTACGCTTAGTGGTCAAAACTAGGAACCAATCAATCAATCAATGAATCCTTTGTAATCTTACCGCACAAATAAATTTATTCTTAATCTATTATCTAGTGGTTTTCAAAGACAGATAAAAACAAACATTCATAAATATGAATGTTTGTTTGTCATTTTATCTGTCTTTTTTTCAGGAACTAGGGCAAAATAACCACTTATAATTAAGATAAGATAAGATTTATTGTGTAAAAGTTTAGGTAAGAATTACAAATATTGCAGATATAGTGGCATAAACATGTCACACTAAACTTTACCTTTACAGATATATACACCGAATTCACAAGTTACGTGACAGTATTTTTTTTACGGTTAAGTACTTTAACTTTTACATACCTGATTATATTGTACACTATACATTGTACACTGTACATACACAAACTGTATTGTATTGTGTGTATGTACACTATTACTGTTTTGTACACTATACATGTTTGTATATGTATAGTGTACAATATAGTACACATACACTACACATTGTACACTATGCCATTGTACACTAAAAAAAGAAAACCATTTTGGAGATCAGATCACCTTACTATTATAATTCTATTCTTGATATATTATATGACTGTCGTTATGAGCAAAATGCTTTCTTAGACTTATATTATTTCCTCTGAACATTTAGCTCAGTACACGTGATCAATAAGTAAGTTGATACCAATATTTCACCCAAGCGTCCAGCCAGAATAGTCCAGATTTAAAACGAAACTAAAATTTCTATTCCTCTCTAAACTGAGCGAACACCTCAGTTTGAAAAGCGATTTTCTTTTTAAAAATATTTCATAGCAATATAAGGCGGATTTTTCGTCGCCGTCGCCCAATGGGGCGGAAGCACAACGTTTGACGTATATTCGCGTATACAGCTGAGCTGGGGACATATTTCAGTGACGGAAAATTTAAAATTAAAAAGTACGTCGAAGTTTCTATTTTGACAGCTAATATTTATCCTCCTTTATATGCTTTATGTATATACTTTATTTAAGGTCCTTTTTAGCAAATATTTGTTGTACACTTTACACGAAAAGTAATCCTGTTACTTGTATGAAGATTTTCCATACTAAAGAAAAATAAACCCCATTATTTTGCGCCTTGGTGGAATAAACTCATCCATGTCGTTATGAATGAAACGAATAGCAATAATTCATTCTTTTGTAGAATTTTCAAACAAACAATTTTTCTCGAAAATTTAATTAGTTAAAGAACCTTTTTTTTACTCTATCGTTATTGTTATAACCAATGATGGCACCCTAGAAATATTTGCGGCTAATAAAATAGGACCCTATATATGAACGTGCCCAATGTTCTTAAAATATTTTACACGACATGCACGTTTGATATAAAAAGTAACTGCCTTTTTTTTCTTCTGAAGGGTACATATCATAAGTTGAGGTCTTGATGTATTTGATGCATATTCATGAAATAAAGCAATAGGTATCATCTACACTTTAATGCACTAAGCGTCCATGCCATATTTATAACGACCGTCAGACTGGCATACGAATAAATCTTCCAATAGTATACTTACTTACATTTCCCGACATATCGATTTTAAATAAATCCTAAATCAGTTCTTCTAGCTACCTACTTTTAATTGAAATAAACTTCTCCCTAAATTATTTTTTTTTTCAGACAAGAACCTAATGGAATAAGGAAAAATACAATATTTTAATAATTTATTTCATTTCAAACGTAAATTTTATCGTCGGCTAAAAAGAAAAAAAATATCTTTTACATTTCCCCTTCCAAGGGCGAATGAATGGGTAATGTTAAAAATTTTACCCCTACAATTTTACCCCTACAATTAGCCTCGTAAGACTTAGGTACAAGGTACCTAAGTCTTACGAGGCAATTATGTATCCATTATCTAGGCTTCCATCTAAAATACAGCTGGATGTATTATTTCGTCGGAATGGATTCGTGAAATGTGATTTTAGTAAATTGAAATCTTATTAAGTAAATAATGATGTTTAGTTAAAGAAATCATAGTTGCGAGCAATGTCAGAAAGTAACCGTACAAGTTAAGCAACGTTGGGCGCGGTCAGTAAAAGGATGGATAACGAGTGGAATATTATCATCTGATCTCCTTGCTTCGGAGAGTACGTTAAACTGTTGGTTTCGGCTTTCGACAGCAGTCGTTAGGTCATGTCAGAGGTTTATGGGCTTTAACAAATAACGCTGATAATAGGTAGGTATTAACAACACGATAAGAAGGAAAGGCGAAGTTAAAATAACTATCGTAAGACTCAGAGAATATAGAGAGCATTGTGCGAGTATCTCTATTCTGATATTACATCTTTCGCTTTGTAATCGCACCTAAAGAAAATAACAATGCCGGAAACAGTTTTTTGATACCATTTTCACAAATAATTCAGAATTTCATGAATTTTCACTTCTTATAAATAAAGGCTGTAACGATGTCGACTTCATCGTCCATATCAACCTCCTTGCCATCAATTTCAACCTCATTGTTACCGTTTATCTCACCTCATTTCGTGTTGGCAATTTTATCTCTTCATCTATATTTTCAAAATTCAAATCATATTCCCATTCCATTTCTAAATTCCATTATTCCATTAATTTCATTGTTTTTACTTTTTTTCTCTGTATTTTTGTCCTGAACGGACGTATGTCCGTTTTATAAAATTGTCTCCTACTATCTACTATTACCAAGTCCTAGAACCCTGCTAGCCGGCACCTAGAGGGCAGATGTAACAGTGGCGCCCAACGTGGGGCACTACCGCACTACAGGGTTTGGGTTTTTGTATTTAAAATAATTGTTATTAAAATGAGCTTATTTAACGAGGCTACTTTGAGGCTACTTAGGGCATATAATGTATATATTATTATATATATTTTATTATTTTGTTCCAATAAAGTGTTTTTTCTTTTGTTTTCAATATATACCATGTAGGTATTAATTAAAAAATAATATCATCTTACTATGATAAAAGAGGAAATGAACAGATTGACATACAAAAACACATGCACATGAAATTGTCGACAAAAGATTTTCCGCAAAATTAAATATAGGCCCTCCCTACAGCGCTACCTTCGAAGTGAACAACACCCGCCTCTAAATATTTGTTCATCCACGTTTATTCCCTCACAAATTCTCCTAACTATATATTGCATCAGAACTACATTGTTAAACGTTGTAGAACATCCCCAAGTATTCCGGGCAATTACATCGACTGGTAGTCGTAGCTCAGTCCGTAACTCTCATCAGAAACTCCACTCTGTTCTCACGTGTGAAAACTTAACGGCTAGAAAATAGTCAGTTTTATGTGGGGGCGTTTGGATACGTCAGTGGGTGTTTACTGGTTGGTCGTTGCAGTTCTGAAAAGATGTAGAATAGAGTTCTGTATCGTCAGATATAAAATACTGTCAGAAGTTGTGACTGACCTAGGCGATCAAGTATTGGGGTAATAAGGTATCGGTTTTCCTGCAGGTTAAGGTTGACATAGTAAGGAGCGCAGGGAAACCGTCAATGATATAGGGTGAAAAGAATAGCACTGAAGCAAGGAGAATTATGCCTTGCTGTATGCAGATGCGATTCGAAAATGAAGATTAAAGGTTTTACAACTACCTAGAGATCTTATGGCGAAGAGTATTGAATTTACTTAGAAGGAAGTAAATAAAGAAATCTGCAGTAGTATAATTTAAAACTATATACAGAGAACAGAACAAAGTAGGTACTTGTACAGCTGTTAGTAAGTTATATTCAAATGAAAATTGTTTCTAAACATACCTTGAAATCGTAAGGAAACCCTTCGCCTGATATTTTACGCCACATGGCACAGCCCAAAAAACATTAACACGCCATGAAAAATCCTCACGTTCTCAAGGCACACTACAAAGTTTATACTCGAATCGCTATTATACGGCAAGCGGCGGGTCAAAGGCGTTTAATCGTTTGGAACACTTTACGATCCTCGTCCCATTCACGCCGTCTTTTCCCCGAATATTTCACCGGTTCTACCGACCTCACATATCCGAAGAAAACATGGAGGAAAGAAAATACTCCAAGAAAAATTCATGCATCGAAAACATTGTGAAACGAAATAACAAGTGAAGGAAGTAACCTGGAATAAAGATAATGTCTGAGATAGACATGTTCGATTAGGAAATGATAAGACTTGTAAGAATTGAAATGAAAACCTGTACCTAGTTTTTTAAAAAAGAGAATTTGTAGTGTATTAATGGTAGCTTAACGTAGAAGAGATATCTTAGAAAAGGAAAAAGAAACAAGAAGAAGTATAGAATAGAATAGAATAGAAAAGCCTTTATTAATAGACCATAATAAAAAAATATCTGTAAAAAATATGTACAAAATATGACAAAATGAGTCGGATTATAAATTGACCATATTTTACATTCTGACATGTGGTATAATCATATGATATGATCTATTAAGTATACTGTTTTACTGAAAGCGTGTTTCAAATTCAGTGAAAGGCCTACATCAATGAAAGATCTACAAAAATAATCGCTTTTCGAGTATACATAATTCGGGTCTAGAATAACTTGGTCCTGTAATCTGACCTTACATCTATCAAAGGAAAGGTGCATGTACCAACAAAATTAGATACCGCAAAAGGGCTGTAAAATCTAGTGGGGTCATGTTTTATAGCGCTGACTTATTTTACTGTTCATAAAATTTTGGATTGTTATCGCAACTGGTAATCATATTGGCAGTATTGAGGATTTGCATGGCTAGATGCTATTTTGCGATCGGCCTCCGAAATTACACAAAGAAAATTTGGTACGGAATCGTTAACCTATTATCGTACTTCTATATATTTATGTATTTTTACGAGGTTTTTGCTTAGTTTCTTGTGCCTAATTTCACGGCCTTCTTCAATTCGCCGACATAGAATAATTCTCTTTTCTGAATAAAATTTCGATTGTGCTGAATTTACTGGAACACTTCTACGTTTCATGACTGAAACAAAGACCCTTTTATGTTTCGTATTATTATTCACAGTACCTACTTTGTTTACTCAAGTACAGTTTTAGTTCAATTTTTTTATAAATTCTTTTCAACCCCTCCTTTTTACGTAGTAAGTATATTTTTTATTTTCTAGCTAGATTTTACTTCAATTTCATTTCATAACTTCTAATCTTTTCTTTTATTAAATAAGGAGAGGAGACGAGCAAACGGGCCACCTCACTGTATTAATATTAGAGGGTTTTTGGTGCGCTGCTAACCTTGAGGACTAAGATGGATTGCCTCATGTGCCGGAAATAATGCTGGCTCTCTTAGCCTTCAAATCGAAACACAGAAATGCAAGCATATCTGCTTCACGGCAGAAATAGATAAGAGGGTGGTACCACCCCGGGCGATCCTTCACATTAGGAACTACCACTACAAATCATCTATCGATAAACAATCCAATACTAGTCCTTTAAGAAATTATCAAGACGTACTTTTACAATTTCCAGCTGAAAACGTTAGAAAACTTAATCATCTCTAACGAACATAAAATTTCCCTACTCTACCCGTACCTAGCCTTTAAGACGGCTCTATATTCTCTACATGGAGTAGGAAATCGCGTGACGGTAAGGCTCTACAATCAACGTGAATCAGTGCACGTGAATGTTTGGTGCAAGTTACATGAAGACTATTTTACTGTTTGATCTTACTAAAACTTTTTAGACCAGTATCGGATACTTCTTACCTCATTTCTTGTTGTAAAATATATCTCATTTTGAAATTCGTGCAATGGAAACAAATCAACTTTAAACAACTTGTTCTCTTCTACTAACTGGTTATTATCAATTATCATCTTTACATTGTTGTTAATGACTATACTGCTCTTCATTACTAACTTCAAGATTCAAGTACGTATTGTCTCATTATGTTTTACTACAATCACGATTTACATCAATTTCATTGTCTTCCTCTCTATTATTTTCAATTTCGTTATCAAGATGAATCGTTGATAATTATTATTTCATTGGTATGAACGGCTATTGAAACTTTTACTGAATATAAGATACAAATAAGATCTTATCGAAGTTCCTCATCCACTACATTATTATTATTTTTCTTATTACTCAATGGAGTTTAATTGACTCCACCCTGACTCCGCTCAAGTGGGAGTACTGTGTATTTCCCCAAACCTGTCAGCTCAGCCACCCCAGTTTGCTGAAGTAGCGAAATAGGGTATCTAGCTGACAGATCCACTTCAAGTTCGAGTCCTTCTTTATTCCCATTTTGCTTCTGAAGTTTTCAGTTATAAAGCAGTTTAGTAGTGCATGTTCAACCCTAACGTATCGCTTTCTTCTACATTATCATCAAACTATTATTAGTATTTAAACATAGTATACTTGTAACGATGTCGACTTCATCGTCCATATCAACCTCCTTGCCATCAACTTCAACCTCATCGTCAGCGTTTATCTCATCTCATTTCGTATTGGCATCTTCATTTCTTCATTTAAATTCAAAATCATGTTCCAATTCCATTTTTAAATTTCATTATTCCATTAATTTCATTGTTTTATTTGTACATTGACTTTTGATCTGTATTTCGTCTCGAACGGACGTCTCCCGTCCTACTACCTATTTTCTGTGTTACTTACTATGTGTTCTTTTTCTTAAAATATATTATTTAAAAACCAATTCTCCTATTTCTTCATCTGCGCACTGTCCTAGAACCCTGCTAGCCGGCAATAGAGGACAGACTGTAGCATACTTACCGTTTATTGAGCACCTATTGTTTGGGAAAGCACTGGTTCTCAACATACAGGTTCGGCTAGTTTGGGAGTCAGGGTATTGTTTGATTTAAAAGTACTCGTATCGCCATCACCCTCGCACACACTCAGTACCTCACATACACACTAATATCCTTATTCATAAAAACAAACATATTTATACAACACAACACGGACACACTGTTGCTTTCTTCGTCCGTGCAGTCACTGAGGGCCAGCTGAAAATCAGCGCTGAGGCTTGTCTCAGCATTATGCTGAGCTGGTGTACCCTTTTGGGCACTGTACCGGAAAAACACCGGATGTTTTGCTGCATGTATTATATCTTTGTATACTTCTGTATTGTGTACTTGCTATATTGCTAAATAAACGTTTTCAATTTCAATTTCAATATTGTACTGTTTTCAATATAGATTATTTTATTTATTTTCAAAGATTTATTTATTATCAAATACTATCCGCTGCCTTCTTCAGACTTAACCCCTAGGCAACACGCGGGTGTGTTTTATGCAAAGCAACCGGCTAATTGTGCCGGCTCTCTAGAATTGTGGCGATGGAGCAAGCACGCCTTTTCGACCCGTCTCCCAGCTGGGTTTACTGCCTCGTAAAATATGTGAACTGGAGCTGTAGGCACTGGATTTACTTCAGTTTCGCTGGGGACTCCGAATTGAATTTTTATTACGGTTTTATCAGTTGTTCATTTGGAATTATTTTTCTGTTTAAGTGGGTAATTTTGTTATTTTAATGCCATTTCAGCTTTAAAATTTAGTTCGCCCATCCCTCCATCTGCCCTCCAAACACACTTCTAAGTAAATCTTATTTTTAGAATTAAGTCTAAAAATAATCTGATTTTGATTCAACCAGTTTTACAAAAGTGCTGTCTATGCTTGAGAATTGAGATACCTAAGTAAGTAATAATTATTTTGGTAAGTATTTCAAGTAAATAGGAAGACCTAAAATTAGAGAGATTATTTAGTAAGGTGGTAGAATAGATCACAGAATTTAGAATAATAAAACCCAATGTGTGTTTCTTGTACGTTGCATGAGTAGAAGGCGGATTTTTTTCATTTTAACGGCTGTTATTGCGAATTGAAATGCACCTTCAAATTTAGAATATTCTTATAATAAATACTGAATAATTGAATGATAGAAATTTTCCTCCTATATAGTATCGTGGAAGTATTCTAAAATTTATCTTAATTTTAAAGACAATAATATTAAGTTTTAGCGCGACAAATAGTACCTCAGATCTTTTTGGTCACGTCACTTCACGTCAATTTTCCGATTCGATTCATTTCGAATGAATATTTTTGTGAAAATTGTATTAACTGGCATACCCTGTTGTTTAAATCGATGCTTTGTTTACACAGAAGGGTATTAAATTTGTAATCAGTAACAACTATTCCAAAATAACGGCTTACCGTAACAAGGAAAATGGCCAAACAAATTCAATTTAACGCTCGAGCCGGCCTTCTGTTAAGGGTCCATTAAGGGAGTGGAGAAAAACGCCGATAACAGATGTTAATTAATCGTATAAATCCATGGAATACCGCTATCTAGAGGTAAGAACGCTGTAATAGAATGAAATTGTTCATTGAACGACCAATTGTTTTGTGGGCCATTGTCGGCAACTGTGTTTTATCGTCTTCAGCTATTATTTCATTAAATTGGTCTTTTAAACGATGACATTCGCCAATTTTGTTGTTTATTTTGCTGAAAAGGTTTATTTGATGTATTAAAAGTGATGGCTGCAGTTTTGATTTCCTTTATACAACGTTAGAAAAAATATAGGATGGATACTACCCTCACCAATACCTCTAGGCCGAATAGGTCATCCGGCTCGAAGGACCATGTACAGGATCCCAAAAAGAAACAATAGTTCCAAGGCAAAAAGACAGGCTTTAGTGTTATACGGTTTGACGAAAAAAACTTAACACCGCGTTTTATAAATCAGACACTACCGTACAGGGCCATCTGTCGGTGTGACGCGTAAACAGTATGAGAGCGCGGAATTATCTATATAACGTTTTTATGTTGGCAACTTTTGTTTTATCGTCTTCAGCTATATTTTATTAAATTTTAACGATTGCATTCTCGGTGAATTTTGTTATCTAATTTGCTAAAAAGGCTTATTTGGTTTCAATTTACTTTTTACATAGTTTGTACATAGCTAGAAAGATAATAGCATGACACATAAATAAATAATAATAGCGTATTCATCTTGATTACGTTTTAAAATAGATACGAGTAGAAACACTTTATTGTACACAATTATAGGAAAACTATGTTACAGGAGTAGTAGCATTGTTATACAAGGCGGCCTTACCTCTCTCTCTCTTCCAGGCTATCTCTGAAGTTTTTTTTTTCATATTTAAAAGATGGACGTTAATTTGAGCACAATAGATACGAATCCTTTATATTTTATTTATTAAGGAACACAAACAGTTTACAAATAGATAGAAATACATATAAACAAAAAAAAAATTACACAGAAACAAAAAGGGTTCACAAATATTATAAACGTAAATAACATATTTCAGTTCATGTAGACAAGACAAGTACACACTAGTTATATAGAAAATTAAATATGCAAAGGAAGTAAATGTAGAATAATGTAGAGGGATATAAAACAATGCTATTAAAACAAATAAACAAAATTATATTGGAGATAGGTTACTGCTAATCATCATAATACTATTTTTTATCTGGTGGGTTTGGAGAGTGGACTATTTTTCCCAAAGGATCTGATGTACACGTTTTCAGTTATTTTCCCTGATAGCGGTGTTTATAGCCTGCAAAGTTCCCCAGATACACAACAATGGATGAAAAAGCTACTCACCAGAATTCTGTGTTCTTTGAAGAGAGGTAATCCTTAACTTGGCGAAATTCTTCCGGACATTGGAGCTGGACTCCTTGGGAGTCAATATAAAGCGGCGTTGTCAGCCGCGCGCGTCGGTGATTCGCGAGTGAGTGTTTTGTCAGCTTGACAGTGACATTTCGTCCTGCGGTCACTTCACAGCGAACAATTTGCAGTGAAGTAATAAACTTGCGTTCGGTTACTCATGCGATGCGTTTGGATATACCGTCAATTACACATACATTCGGGAGTGCTATCATAAATTGCAGTCTATCCAGAAAATCTTTACAGGCTTAAACATTATCTGTCCCAAAGAACAGTTGAAAAGGTTTGCATTATTCTACTTACTTGTAATTCTTTTGTGTAAAATTATTTTGGATTTCTATTTATAACTTTTTATACGAGTAGTGAGAATTTAGTATGCAGTGTTACACTCTAAATATTGTATTTGTTGTCCACTTCAAACCTGAACAGTTTTCATGTCTATCTTTATTTGCATTTTCCTCTATTTCAGAAATAAACGTTTTCCACACTAATGGACATTTTAAAACATTGCATCCATCTGAATGTTTTTCAGTCTAAAAATATTGTATCTATTATTCATCAGAATGTTCGTTTTGAACTACATTTTAAATTCAAATAAAGTTTATAAATAGTCGTCCGTTTTTAAAACATCATAGACTAAAATATAATAATTCCTTTTGCATTTAATATAAGCATTAGGTACTTTTTTAAATCATTCAGTTTTCTTCTTTTATCATCTATTTAGTATTAGTTATAAACCAAAATATTTCAGGTCTGAGTTGGTCTCAAAATTTATCATTTAATTACCTACTTTTGAATCAAAATTTGCAAAACTCTTTTTTATTTTATAAGGTGAACAGACTAGCAAAGAGCCACCTAGTGGTCAAAGTCGACCATATTGGTCCATAACCATTTATTGGCCTCTCGTCGGGTACTATCAAAACAGCCTTGAAGAAGTACAGTTCCGATTGGCATTTATAAACAAGAATGGCTAACCCTAAACTTAGTTAGAACTCTCTAAGAAATTCATTGGGGACAAAGTCACAGGCTGGAACAACAAGATCTGGGGGCTGAATAGACGTCAATTGCGTCTACTGGTCGGTGCCTTCATCGGTCACTTTAGCACCAATGCCCACCTACACAAGATGGCTGACAGCACATCTTGCAGAGCCTGTGGTGCACAACTAAAAACCGTTTCACATCTCCTATGTGAGTGTGACGCTTTCGCGGGAAAAAGGATGGGTCTGCTAGGCTCTCAAGGGAATTCAAATCTCTCACAATAAGACGCATAGTCTTGCTCATGCATGACATATTCGGTGAAGTGGTCAAGGGATATGTACAAGGGGTTGAACACAAAAGATCCCAATGGGTCGAAGTGTCGCTGGGATTCCCAGCCTCCATCCAAAGATAAGATAAGATCTCACTCTAATGTCAGTCAAATACTGCTTACCTTGAGGGCATAGATAGAGTGCCTCATGTTCTTTGCCTCATGTGCCGGTTCTTTTACTTTTCAAACCAAAACACAGCAATGCTAGCATTGTTACTTTGCAGCCGAAATAGGTAAAAGAGTGGAACCAACCATTCCAGGTGACTCTGAACAAAGTCATGTTCTTCTTCGGGTTATTTTCCTCACTTAGCCGCTAGATGGGCAGTCTTTGTACGTGAGAGTGAAAAGGCGGTTACAGCTCCCGCCAGAAGTCATACCACCTTCAAAACCCTTTTCATCAATTAATATTATATGTTATTGATATCAACGGTAATCCCCTAGGAATAAATATTAATTAATTATATTAATGGTACACTTCCATATCAATTTCGCGAATTACTATTGAATTACCATATTTTTCCGCGTATATTAATTACGTGCGCTTAACGTCAGACGCCGACGCATTAGCTTAATTCGATGTGGATACGACTTCGATTTTATTAATTTTTCGGGTCACATAAAAAAACGCAGTCGTAAAAATATTCTGGAAAAGACAGTTTGTATTTAGCTTGTGTCTAATAATATCTATCGCTCAAAAAAGGTTACGATTGAGTTTCATTAACCGTTAAAATAGAGAGGCTTGGAAAATCGAAAATAAAATTCATTTTGGTCAAGTCCTAAATTATGAAAACC
Source organism: Hofmannophila pseudospretella (assembly GCA_947369225.1). Lineage (NCBI taxonomy): Eukaryota > Metazoa > Arthropoda > Insecta > Lepidoptera > Oecophoridae > Hofmannophila > Hofmannophila pseudospretella. The sequence goes on from OX376316.1 coordinate 13,601,834, forward strand.
TCTTAGCGGTTTAAATTGGCATGCTCAATTTATTTTTTACTAGCTTCGCCACGGCGGCGGCTTCACTCGGCTTGTTTTTTTTTACTCACATACCTTCCTGGGCGTGCGCACAACAATTAACCAAAGTTTCATCGTTTAGGTGACAAACAAAGAAACATTCATTTTTAAATTATATAGCCTAGCTGCGCCCCGGCGGCGGCTTCGCTCACCTCGTTTTTTTACTCCGAAACCTGTATATTGTAATATATGTAAAACAAAAAGCTGCATGGTATGAAAAAACTGTATATGTATATTTTACATGGCAGTTCTTAACTACTGACCTACTACCCCCAGTAGGTAAAATTACTAGCGTACATGATATCACTTTATCTGTTACATCTCTGTGACAGTTCTTCAGATCTGTTATACTTTTTGATTGACACAACTGTCAAAATTCACGCGTTTGAATTCCATCGCGGTTAGTTCCGTCTCTATTTAATTTTTCGATTCTTTTCGTCCTTTTTTTTGGTGAAAAATCTACGGACTGTCAAATCCTGTGGTTTATATCGATGACTTAGTCATTTCTAGTGCTACATTACTACATTGTTCATCCCTAGGACTGGTCGCGTGGGAGCCCCACATTACGGCCCTGCCGCGGTAAAATACAGCCCTCCGTATCAGCATGTCACAAAAATTGGAAGCGCCTGCTTTTTATTGCACCCTGTTCCGGATCTGAAAGCGTACCTGTACTGTTTGTGACAGTTTTATGATACTACAGTACTTGGAATCTGCTTACAACGATTTGTAGCTACGTAAGTGGGTTCTTCTTCTTCTAAGTCGTATTCCTCATTGATGTGGGTCGTGTTCATTCTATGGAATTAAATGGATTCTATGGATTCTTATCACGGTTTAGGCTTGTTTTGAGCTCACGATTTTTCAGCATAGTTGCATGCGCCTTGGTCGCGGGCTGCGAGTTGTTGTAATTCTATGGAATTAATCACCTAGCGTCGGTGGCCTAGTGGCTAGGACGCCGGGCTCCCATGCGGGAGAACCGGGTTCGAAACCATACAATGTTGAATGCCATGTACCAATGAGTTTTTCGGATTTTTTTGAAGACTGACGTACATTTACTGACTGCTCTAACGGTGAAGGTTCCTTCACATGTTTTCATATCGTGAGGAAAGCTGCATGTCTGGGGAAATGAAAAGGTTCTGAAGGTACGTAAAATCCACCAATCAACATTGGGCCCGCTCGGTGGATCATGGCCCATACCCTCCTTGTGCAAGGGCAGGCCTGTGCCCCAACAGTGGGGACATTATTAGGCTGCTTATGATGATGATGGATCACCTATAAAAGAATTTTTTGACATATTTAATGGGGTATCGTTTGCAATGAAGTACCTAATATTACGTGATATTACGAATGATTTGTTTTGCCCATTTTCAGAAGGAATCATAGTTTGGGTTATTAAGTTTAATAGTATGGGTAATAAAGACTGATTCACTGACAACTTAAGTCGGAGCTTAGGAAAGAATCAGAGAATCTTATAATTAATAAGGTTTAACGTTTAAGTTTCTGTAACTCTACAACAATCTTAATGGTTTCTGTCAGGCTATTAACTAAAGTGGCTAAGAGTTTTTAAGATCTTTACTTAGACTTTTACTAACTTAGATTTTAAGACTGACATTTAAATGATAGGATGCTAGAATTTAAGCGACTAAAGCTCAAAGGCTACGGACTGCGGCCCAAGGGTCGCCAGATCGAATCCACCTTTGGACCATTGAGGTGGACCACACCTAGCACGGGCATTTTAGCCTAGTTGCAATAAAGAATATTGGAAATATTTCAAATGTAAAAAAATCCATTAAAATTCGATTGTTCGAGATAATACTACAAAACATTAACAATTGAAATTGAAAACGTTTATTTATCGCTGTAAACACCAGAATATAGAACACAATACAGAAGTATACAAAGATTAATAAGTACATGCAGCACAAACATCCGGTGTGGTACAGTGCCAAAAAGGGTACACCAGCTCAGCATAATGCAATTCATATATTGTGATCTTCGTAACCCTTATTTATAACTGGCCTGGAAAAGTCAACTCGTTTAACATACTTTCTTATTAGAACCAAAACATCGCATGCACCGTAATAACTTCTTTTCACTACTTCATAATTCAAAGCAAGACCAATTACTTTTTTAACCTAAATAGCCTACCATACTTACAGCAAATGAAGTAATTTCGCGTGACTGTAGGCTGAAACTAATGCATGGCTAAAACGAGAGGCGAAAGCTAATGCATGGGCTAAATTTAGTGATGTGCTAAGCCCACATTATTCGAGTATCACGGGTATATCACGTATATCACGGGTACCTTCAAGTACTCCGGTACTCGAAATTTGACGAGTACTCTGTACCAGAGTATACGAAAATAATCGAGTATACGACCGTACTTGAGTATTAGAATCATGTCTGCAAAGTAATCTAGTACCCTGGGTACAATGATAACCGAGTACGTGAAGTAGACGAGAACGAGGGTAGTTGGGAGGTAGGAAAAAGAAAAAAGGGAAGATCGAAATAGTGAAAGAGTCAGGATATAGGGAAAGAGAGTCAACGGAGAGGGGTAGAGACGAATTCCGGAATCGAGTTCATGTATTAAGTACTTCCTATCTACATGGGTATTTGAGTACACGTGTAAGTAAGTAGGTACAGTATTCAGGTACACCAGTTCCGTTACTCAAATAGTATACAATCAATTATGTTTCTGTTATTTTCGTTACTTTACTTTGTATTTTTATTATACGGAGTTCATCTCAATTAGCACACACAGAAATGCCTTTACAGACAAAAGTTTTCTATCTATTTCCGAGGTCCAGTTACACTTTTGCCACCCACTATAGAAGAGTACATTGAAGAGTTGGTCAGAGCTTTCATTTCATATATCAGTCAATGTGCTACACTCTTGGGGCAAAATGCCTAGTTGTCTTTGATGTACAACGGTAGAACTTATCTTTAAAAAGCGATTTCTTTCAGCCAGACCTACGCGGCACATATTATACGACTATGATTATGTACATAAATAATACAGAGAACAAAGATAAGTGAATACCACAAGTAGGGTACTTGTAGTACTCGATTCCAAACCTAACGGACTCAGCACATCACTGTCTAAAATGAGAGGGCGAAAAACGCTTGTGCTATGCAAAAACGCTAATGACGAAAGCGGCTTTAGAGTGCCAGTTAATTGGGAGGGTAAAGTAAAAAGTTCTCAGATGTTGATGAGTTGAGAGCTAAGGACAGGCAGCGGTTTGGTTTCATCGTCTTTGACTAGAATGACCTTTCGTGGTCTCGTTTTAATGTTGAATTGAGCGTCGTGTCGTGTCTCGTGGTTTATACCCAATACGCAGGCATTTCTTGATGACGTAATAATAACGGGCAAGACGTAATAGCAACGGCATCACAGTTAGACGAAGCGGGTGTGGAGCGTGCGGTGGCATATGTGTCACGAAAACTTACCTACATAATACTTATCAATCTGTGACTTAATTTTAATATTTACCACATCTGATCTTTGTGTGTGACTTTGCATAAATTAAAGCTAAGTTATTATCACCATAATATCCCCTGATATACGAGTATAATATAATACCCCCGGGGCTTCACTGAAGTCATGAACCCTTCCTCCAAATCTACAAACATTTCAACCCCTTATTAATATGACCCTCCCAAAATATCTAGTCTCCAGTAATTGTAGCCCCATCAAAACATTTCTGTAAAAAGAGGCCAAGTCTCGTGTTGGCCGTTTGGTCATAAAAGGTAGTCAGATCTCATGTATAGCCCAGCCTGCGGCGTTCGTATTATGAATTTGGCACTTGATTTGATTTGCTAAGAAACTAGAAGAGATAGGAACATTTAACCCTCTCGGCGCGTAATGTCACAGTAGCGATTAACTTAGGGGTTTATTTTAGTTCGTGAACCTCTCCTGACGTCAAAAGTTTCAGCCTTCTAGTAATCCCTGATACAAAACAGGCCGAAATGCTTCCAGAAAGAGGTTATAGTGCCCCTTAGTTTTTCTGCTCGACTTGGCGGGGGCACTACCGTCCCCCAGATTGACCTCATCCACAAAGCTAAGCTAGAACCGCATCTAAGTACATTGTCTTATTTTAATAACTCAAGGGCATACTTATAAAATTTGACACAAGAAAGGGCATATTCATCCGGCACAAGAGATAAAACATCGTCCTTTGTGCCGTATACTCGAGCCATTACTCCTGATCACGGCCCATGTATTTTTATGTCCTCTGTCAAGTAAGAGTGTACCTTTAGACATGTGTGTCTCATATTGGTCTCATATCAGAGTCATATAATATTACTAGCATAAGGAGATGATATAAGGTATAGATGGTATAAGGATGTCGAGGATAGGGAAAAATGGAAAGGAGGAGGGGAGGTCTTTGCTCAGCAGTGGGACAGTCTATATGCGATATAAAAAAAGGATATTATATTACCCGGCCTGTGGTAGTACCTCAGATATGTCACACTTTGTTTTGATAAACAAATTATGGATGATCAAGCGCTTCGGATTGGCATACTTATCTTAATTAGTACCTAAAGACGCTGATTGAAAAGTACCGTAAAACTTCATCTCATTCGTACAATAAGATGCAGCAGCAGCAGCAACCTATTAATGTCCCCACTGTTGGGACACAGGCCTCCACTTGCAGAAGGGAGTACGGGCCATGATCCACCGAGCGGGCCCAATGCTGATTGGTGGATTTCACATTCATTAGGAAACTTTTCATTTCCCCAGTCATGCAGGTTTCCGCACGAGGTTTTCCTTCACCGTTAGAGTAGTCGGTAAATGTACGTAAGTCTTCTAAAAAATCCGAAAAACTCATTAGTACTAGGCTGTATGGGGTAAAATGAGATGCAAATAGCATAAAGACAATTTTCTTGTGTAACTATACATGTGTAAGAAAAGTCTAAGCCAGCTAGCTTTTACATATTTGACACATTCATACGAATGTCTATGTCTAGCAGTGGACTAGAGTAGGCTGCTGATGATGATGATGATGATACGAATGTCAAGGTATCATAAAACTTATTGTTATGGGTTCCACAGAGTATAGCTTGATTGTCTTTCACTGTACAAGATATACGAAGTGTAACCACAGAACAAAAGTGGTAACTGCATCTATGCAGATGTTACGTAGAAGCTACGCAGATTCAGTTTGCAGATGCACGCAGTTTAATAGTTTCTTAATTACCGAGCTAGTATTCTTGATACTGTATTCAACATTGTTTCTATATTCCTTAGTTGTATGACCGTTGGTGGCTGATGAGTTTTCAGTTTTTTTTGATCTAACGGTGAAGGAAACTTCACGAGGAAATCTGCACACTGAGATAACCAATGTGTGAAATGGGGAACGACAAGAAACTCTTTCTATGTGGTTATTTCCAATAAAATGATCATGATCCTCATCAATTCTATGAGGAATATGACTAAGAGGAAGATAGTGTTACCTAAGAAATAAGGATAGAATATAATATTATGTCCTTATATAATATCCTATTCTGATTTGAAATAAGGATGTATGCTTGATGCAATTTGTTGCCAGACCATAGCCGTGAAATTAATTTCTACAATCTTAAATGTTACAATAAAATCAGTTGTTCAGAAACTTATACCGATTCAGAGCGTCGGTGGCACAGTGGCTAGGACACCGGACTCCCATGCGGGAGGTCGAAACCGTGCAGTGCCATGTACCAATGAGTTTTTTGTATTATTCGAAGACTTGCGTACATTTACCGACTGATCTAAACATCGTGAGGACACCTGTACACTGAGATGACCACTGTGTAAAATGGGGTAGGCACAAGATCTTCGAGGGTCGAAATGCCGCTGGATTATTCCCGGTCCTCTTTCTAGTCAGAGCAGGTGCACTTGCGTAAACATTATTTTAAACCCTGAATTAACTTGCGATTTTAATTATGATTTTTTAAATAAAATTGACGTCAGGTAAGATTTAAGATGAGGAAGCTTGACGCCAGATAGTCTTAGTCTATCTGGCGTCTAGATACACAATCTTCTTCTTATGTTTTATCGGCTTCAAACTTACTAACGAATAAAAAAAAACCCATTAGATGAAACCCTCCATTCACACACAATATATAAACTGTCATTTACGCCATTTTAAACGTAATAGCCGTATCAAATCGTATCAACACACAGCTAGTCTATTCAGCCCTGTTTGTGTCGCAAAATCGCTTTTGAAAATCGCATTTATTTTCCTGAATAGCCGGGGCCAGTATCCAGACTTGCACTGCTGTATCCAGCTAGTAATTTGCTCTATTTAACTCGACTGACGAACTGGAACTCACTGAAAATTAGACCCGAGCGAAATTAAGAGATTAGAGGGATTCGTTCCTATTTCCATATAGCGTTTGTTTCTTTTTATTGTTATGTTAGTTTCTACTTCGTCTTTACGACTCTTTGTTCTAGATTCAGATCATTAAAATGCTCATGAAGTGGTTTGGAAAATCGTCTTGAACCATTGCTGCATAGCTATTATATTATATATACTTTAAATACTATATTATATAGCTATGCCTAGCCAAAAGCTGTTTATAAGTTCCAACGATACAATTTTATCTTATGATGGGGGCCGGGAATAACCCAGCGGCACTTCGACAATTGAGGATCTTTTGTGCCAACCCCATTTTACACACTGGTCATCTCAGTATGCAGGTTTCCTCACGCTGTTTTCCTTCACCGTTAGAGAAGTCGGTAAATACGAGTATACGTAAGTCTTCGAAAAATACGAAAAACTCATTGGTACATGGCACTGCACGGTTTCGAACCCGGACCTCCCGCATGGGAGTCAGGTGTCCTAGCCACTGTGCCACCGACGCTCTCTCTTCTTTTAGTATACCGCCAGTCCAAAAAAACATTCTGAATGTTAAGGCTTCCTTAAATCTCGTATCGTCTATATCTAGAACAATGACGTAGAAAGAGATAGCATGGATTTTAATAAAGACTTAACTTTAAGGACGTTTCGTATACTGCCATTTGGTATGGAACACATTAAATGAAACCAAAATGATATGAAATCTAATTAGAATTTGGATACCATCATTGAATATTCGAAATAACAAAATAGCCCCAGAAGTGGTCACCACAGATTTCATTGCAGTCTTTGGTTACCATTTAGAAATTCAAATGAAGGGACCGGACCGCCATTTTAATATTTCACATTGCCAGAGACAGTGTTGCCAGTGTGTGCAAGTGAATTAATTATGTAAATTAGTTTGCGGCACATTGAAATTTAGCACGAATTACACGGTTAATGATGCGTCTGTTTTGAATTCCGGCTATTTTCAGTTAAATACGGTAACTTTCCTCAAATTGTTGTCAGAGTTTCTGGGCTTATTTTGAGGGAGAACACTTTATTTCCTATATTTTATAAAATATATTCTCTGTTTGGTATTGTTTTTGAAAACTTGTGATTGGTAAACTAAAGCTTATTTTTATACGTACATACATACATAGCTTCGCGCTGTGTCCCTTGCGGGGTAGGCACAGAGAACGGAGCGCCACGAATCTCTACCTTGGCACGCTTCTCTTGCTTTCTCCACAGTCATTCGTCGTCTAGCCGTATGGGGTCATCTGCTCTTTAATATTATTCGTCTGCTCTGTTTATTTTTATACCTGGAATTTCCTTCAAATTCGAAAGAAGACGTTACATATATAAGAAATAAGCGATACAAAGAAAACACCACTGACGGAACTTGAACACACATCCGCTCCGGCCCGTAACCGATATCACGGTTTCCAATTTCGACGTGCAGTAGTTGTCAAATCGAACGGCGTATTTTAGCATTGCTTACTTCCATATAGGTAAGTATTTATATCTAAGTAGAGATTAACATGCGTATCAATCAAATCAAAAATCAAATATTGTAAGTAAGTACCTTATAAATAGTACATTTTTACAACGTCTTATAAAAGGCACCAAACAGTAACTTTTTGTGGATGCATTGCCACCTGGTGAACCTCATGTGGGTTGTAGTCATCCCATATACGGCAATTTTGCTTATTAACAAAACCATTCATCCAAAAATGTGCCTCGTCGCTAAAGATTATTTTTCGGCCAAAATCGGGGTCCTCTTCCAAGCGTTCCGAAGCCCATTCAGCGAACATACGGCGTTGTCTATGGTCATTAACTTTGAGCTCTTGGGTCAGTTGGATCTTGTACGGATGCAGGCCCAAGTCCCGACGCAAAATTCTCCAAGTTGAAGTCTGCGAAAGGCCGAGTTCTTGTGCACGGCGAGAAATCGACTGCCTCGGAGTCTCCTGAACACTCTCACGTACAGCGGCGATGTTCTTGGCCGATCTGGCGTTCCTTTGACGTAAAGGTGTTGGTTGGTTGTTTACCGAACCGGTCGTCTCAAATTTGGTCACCAATCGTTGGAGAGTAGACTTTGAAGGGCCACCGCGTCTGCCGTAAAATGGGCGCAATGCGCGCAACGTTTGCACTAACGAACACTCATTTTGATAATAAAGTTTTATCATTTGCACATGCTGCTGAACCGTGTAACTTGCCAAGGTGATTTGGCATCAGTGACTGAATAAGAAACAACAGATTTGACAGATGTCGCCAAAACAAAATGGCCGCCACAAATTATTAACATCGACCCGCTCTATTTGAAAGACCCTTTAGTACATTTTTACAAACTTTTTTACTCTACCACCGCTTCGTAAGGTGCTATACATGAAAGGAATGAATGAATACTCTTTATTGCACAAAATTAGTATGATACATTACGTACAATACGATTAATACAATCTAGGCGGTCTTATCGCTAAAAGCGATCTCTTCCAGACAACCTTTTGGTGGAGTAATTTTGATAGAAAAAGGAAAGAAACGGCGCAAGAAACTTTCAGCAGCACATCTTTTGAAATAAATATATCTTACAATAATTATTAATACAATCATATATGTACACAATGTGTAGAGCTGGAGCTGAACTTAGGACCAAGCCTCTTTATCATTTTAGTAGTCATTTATTTTATAATAACCCTTTTTATACGCTTATAATAAGGTCCGTCATATATGGGTCTTAAATTTTTTCCCTGTCATATTTATTACAGTATCAGGTATCTATTAACGTTACTAAGTCTAAAGCAAAGTATTGTATTATGCAGAAAAAATATAACAGCAATTATACAATTTATGAATTGCCAGAAGCTTTGCAACACTGGCTTCTATAAACAGTGCACATGAATGACCTAACTTTGATTGGTCCCTAAGCCTATCTGGTTTTTGGGGGTTTAAATGGAAACGAGACGATTTAATAAGTTCTTTTATTCCTTCAGTACAAGTAGGTATTTCTATTTTTCTTTTTCGGGATTACTGGAGGAACTCAGGGGTCTCAGGGAACTCAGGACTCTGCTGTCTGGGTGAGCTTCGGCTGTCGCCAATTCGCTCACAGACAGAGTCCCTGAGCTTCCGAAGATGGTTTAAGTTCGCGGGCCTGCTTTGGGCGTCTAACTCTAAACAATGCCGCGGAGCTACTCGGACAAAGAACTGTTTAGAAGGAGCTGTTAATAACGGTTAATTATACAAATGTTGTTACCAATTAGTTGCTTCTAATGGTCGCACACTGACCCTTACACCTTCTAACATACACCCCCTCACACACACACCACATACACACATCACACACACACCATCTCACGCTCACCCCCCTCACACACACCCTCTCACTCACGCACACACATACTTAATTATTTAATTAATTTCATAACCTTATTATGTCATCATAATTTAGATATATCGGAAGAGACTGGCCCCCACAACACAGGGTATCCTTGTGTGGGAGCCAGGGAAATCTGAGAAAATGTAAAAGATACTGTCGGCATGAATAAAAAAAAATTATTTTTTATTTATATATAATAAATACTGTTAATAATATACTGCGTGTCCAACTCAAAGATTGGCAGGCAAGTAACTTAACCCACTTACTTGGGGAAAGTTCAACAATACATACCAGGTAGAACTATTGCTTACATACAATATCATCCAAATAACATAACTAAGCGCCGTAGTACGAACATCAGTACGTCCCAAAGCGATAGTTTGTAAAGGCAGAGATATGAACACCGAAACTTTGCACCAGACTTGGTTCAAAGTTTATAGCCTATAGGAAGCCTATTGTAGTATCTCCTCTTTGTATTCAACCACAGACTATAACCATAGGTTAAATCCTGTGGTAGGTAGCCAACTCGCCACAAAAGCTGAAGAGCTTTATATTTTCGCTGAAGCAAAAATATAGAGACTTTTATATTAATATATTAGACAAGTCATACAAACTCCACACAACCATATAACCTCCTTACAACTCATACTAACTCCATACAACTTATGAGGCTATATGTAGCCTCCATACTACTCATACAACCTCCATATAACTCATACAACCTTCATACAAACTCCATACAACCCGACCGACTGGATGTTCCGGTAATAGGACCTAACTCCCCCAAATTTCAAGACGATAGCTTTAGTAGTTCGTAAGTTGTGGGTAAAAATATATCTCCTATAGATATGGCGAAACCCGACTCGTACTTGGCCGATTTCTAAGTTTAATCTAAAATCTGAATCTATAGCCTATATGTCAATCAGGACTTATTTAAATATATCAGCGAAAACTCCATCTAAATCCGTTCAGTAGTTTTTACGTGATGCGCGTTCAAACAGATAAACAAACCAAAAAATTCACTTTTACTATTTTATTATATATTGATACTATGCTTTTACTGCTGTAAGTAAGTATATTTTATTATTTACACCTAAACCCGCGTATGACCTCAATCTCATCTGGTAGTAAAGTGACGATGAGGCCGAAGATGCAGCTCACGGTTTTAGTAGGATAGATACCTAACTTCTTTTACCCACTCAGACAATGACTTTAATTACGTGACAGTTTCAAAAACAACTATTGTATAATTTAATTTATTTTATGGTCGTAGAAAAAGTATTATTTACTGCGCGTAATAATATTATCTATTGTATATCTTATGCCTGACTACTCGTACCTATTGGGCTACGTCTCATTTGACAAAAAAAGCACTCGTATACAAAAGCTATCATTACTTGGCAGTGATATAACCTACTTATTTCAAACCCTTGGTTTTCATTTATGATAGCATATTCATCTTCTAATCTCATCGCTACTTCATACACTATATTACATTATAACTTTCATTATTATTTCTAAATTTAATATAAGTACTCGTAGGTACGAAGCATTACCCAAAAGCTAGTTTCCAAGTTGAAATTTCTCGAACATCTCAATAAATTCCTTCGGGCAGAGTCGATTTGCATCAGTATTACAAGAGCAGTTGCAGTCAGAGTGTTAGCGACTACATAGATATACAATCTTACTAGAAACCATTAAGGTTCAATTTACATTGCCGAGGAATTGAATGGAAGCGAATTTTCGCAACGTAATTGTACATAGCATAATGAACTTTATGTCAATTGTGTAACATACAAACTACCGCTTTACTGCTAGGGGAATTCTCGAGAATGCGCGAGGAATCCCCGGAATACGCGCGACCTCTTTTTTGGCTCGTATTTAGTTTGTATGTTACACAATTGACATAAAGGTTATTATGCTATGCACAATTACATTGCAAAAATTCGCTTCCATTCCATTCCGCGGCAATGTAAATTGAGCCTTAGGTTGTTGTAACCGCCCGCTTGTTGTGGGAACCCGAACCCAGGAATCACTATTAAACTCTGGCCTGGGAGGCTGTCCCGCCAACCAGTGTAAAATCCCGCGGGGTGGTTGTCATCCCGCAGTAAGAGACCGGAGTGAAACCAGGCAGCTACCCCCTTGGGGGCTTCCGTCCCTCATGCCAGCACATCACACAACCTTCGCCCGAATTTCTTATCAACTCTCGTAATGTTTTTACCCGAGTTTATCGAGACTGTAACTTTCTTAACTTTCTCTTTTTCCCATTAAAAGAGTATCTCCAGCGGCTCCCCTTTCCACACTTCGAGAAGACATGTGTAATATCAGGGGATTGGTTTTTTTAACGGAGACACCAATATCCTCCCCGGCCGATACATCTTACCTCCACTACCCCGGTTCTTCCCTTATCTTATGATAGGGGGACGAGAATAACCCAGCGTCACTTCGACCCTTGAGGATTTTTTGTGCTTACCCCATTTTACACACTGATTATCGCAGTGTGCAGGTTAGAGCAGTCGGTAAATGTAAATGTCTTCGAAAAATACGAAAAACTCATTATACATGGCACTGCACGGTTTCGAACCCGGACCTACCGCTTTGAAGTTCGGTGTCTACCCCGGTTACAAACAGGACCATGTAAAAAAAGGTAACCTTTAAACCATTTAATATTTTGGGTTTTATAAAACAAAAGTTCAATAAATTCGTTAGAGCAGTAACGAATTTATTGAACATTTGTTTTTTCTTGATATGCAGTTGTTACAAATGGAAAAAAAACATCCATAGGCTAAGGAATTAGATCGACGAATCCAACTAGGATGGGCTGCATTTAGTAAATTGTCTGACGTGCTAAAAGACAAAAAGATCCCTATCTACCTAAAAAGGCGAATGTACGAGCAGTGTATCCTCCCAGTTATGACATACGGAGCGGAAACCTGGACACTAACTGAACAGGCTATTGAAAGGCTCCAAGTGACACAAAGAGCGATGGAGCGTGCCATGATAGGCATTTCCCTCGTGGACAGAGTGCCGAATATCGAGATCCGGAAGAAGACGAGGGTGCCGGATATAGCCAGTATAGTGTCCAGGTCTAAGTGGAGATGAGCAGGACACGTGTGTAGAATGCAGGACGATAGGTGGCCCCGAAGACTGCTCGAGTGGCGACCCCGAGTGGGGCGCAGAAGTGTTGGTAGGCAGCCCGCGAGGTGGACCGACGACATTGTAAAGACGGCGGGGAGGATGTGGATGCGAACGGCTAGAGATCGAGGAGAATGGCGTGCACCCATGTGTGGCCTCTCCATAGAGGCCTATACCCAACGATGGGTTACGTTACGCTGAAAAGAAAGAAGAAAGATCCATAGGCTGCACCCGTGCGCAAGTTTATCTCTAGCCCCCACGTGCTCTGTGCCTTTGGGAGCTTCCAGGTGTTGCTGTTGGGTATTTCAGGTGACAGATGATTTTCCTTCTTTCTAAATTTATTCAAAAACTGACCCAAATTATAAGGTAATATTTTATTTCAACAATTTTTATTACCGTTCATAATTAAATTAATACTTACTTACTGATGACAGTATTTTTAACTATAACTCGTATTTTACAAAAATTCGTTATTTTAGTGTTCCGTGTCAAATAAATTCATAATTTTAGATGTAATTTTTGCTCTAGCTTAAGTAATTCTACCTATATTACCAGATCTATGATAGATCAGAGTCATCCAAAACATAGTTAATGCCTAGGTACATAATGCAAGATAATGCTAATTGGGAAAGTCGATGGTAAAACCTATCCAGCAGCACTAAAGCTATGTCGAAAACTTTAGCGCGAATAGAACCTAGACTCAAATTCGCTCAGGTTTAATCGTGCCTTAGGCGGTGGCTAGACGTAGGGTTCGTGCCTCTTTCAGGTCTAGTTCGAGAAAGACAGCTTTAATGGTCGGTTTACAAGCTCAATGTACCTAAATATGAGCTTTTGAATTGGTTTTCTGAAACAGGGTCGATAGATCAGATAGCAGTGGATCTTTCGACTCACCAGCGCAGCCGCAAGCCAAGAATCCTTGAGGGCCCTCTGATGATCTTCCAAGAGCTGGTTTCTTTGTAAATCTTGTCCAGGTCGGCGCTGGAGTGTTTATTGTTGATTTTGGAGAAATATATTTACGTTTGTCACGAGATATAGGGTTTTTAATGAGTAATTTTATCGGATCGGCGGACCGACAGCGCCATGCTCTTCTCGCACTCTTTTTTAAGTTGCGGATTTTTTCCGCTAGGTGCGCTGCTAGTTGGCGTGCTGAGAAATTGTTTTGAATTGTGAATGTTGAATTTTGAAAAACTTTCTAAATTAGTGCAAATACAAATACGAAACAATTGGATTTACCGTCATTTATTAGTTTGTTGGTGGTCACCGTCGGCGATAGACATCTGCATCAAGGGTATTGCTATAACTCTGCCGTTTTGAAAGACTAACGAAACTAGCGTCATTCCCGAAAAAAATAATGATTTTAGTGTGGCATTTATTTATAAAGTGGATAGTACTCCAGATTTTAATCTTTAAAAAATTATTAAGAATAAGAATCGTTTATTTGTGCGGTAAGATTACAAAGTATTCATAGTCCATACACCAGTAGGAATTAGGCATATGTTATATTAAACTAAATGAAATAGTAATCAACCAGTTAGTTAACAATAAACGCTTACCTCCGAACTAAGAAGTTCCTGTATCTCGGAGGACAGCTCTCTTCTGTGACCAGAAAAAAAAGAAAAGTCACTAGTTGGTTTTACAATAGTAGTTTATGCAACGGCCACGTAATGATAGCGATTTTACAATGAGAACTGTTTATGAAACGAACCCAAGCTGAGTAGGTTGTCGGTTGAAGACGGTATTTTTAAAATTATTTGTTTATTTTTTCACTGAGAGGATACAGAAAAAATTCTATTACCACCGTGGAACAATTCTACTGTCCAAAATTTAAATCGCTTCATTTAGGGGTAATGATTTTATTTAGAGTAGCTCTAGTTTTGCTCGAGTTGAACTTACGGAATAGCTTTATGTCCAACAGTATGGCGCCTTCTTTCCCATTATCTTTTTTCTGTTCAGTATATTATTCAAAATTTAAAAATCATTCATATAACAAAATTGTTGCTTGCTTGCTTATCATATGGTTAGTGGCCAACCAAATTATTGACACTTCACTTTTGCTACGAGCTATTTTATTTGTTAATTTCTATCGTACATATTTTTTAGTTCTACGAGTTTAATACAAGTAATGTTATAGGTACAACTATAACAATTTACCTTCATTCATCTTCTACTACTTATACCCCCCGATACTTACCTACCTTCGACTGAATTAGACCTGATATCCTCTGTGCCGCCGAACCGTACAACCCACACCTGGCTGAGCTGGCAGTGCGGCACAGTACGTCTCAATAGAGTAGATCAGCCCACTCTAGTCCACTGCTGGACACAGGCCTCTCCCAGGGCGCGCCATTGAGCCCGATCTTCGGCTCTTCTCATCCAGTCGCCAGCCACCTTGCGCAGATCAGGGGGGCGTCCCACACTACGTTTGCCCAAACGCGGTCTCCACTCCAGAACTCGTCTACCCCAGCGGTTGTTGGTTCTGCGACAGATGTGACCGGCCCACTGCCACTTCAGCTTGCTAATAGAGTACCTATATCTCAATCATTCACAATTGTGTCAAATATTTCGTTGGAACAAACTTATTCATTCTAACAACGACTTATTTTCAACTAAAATTTACGACAAGAAGGAAAATTAAGTTTCTTTTTAATGAAATTTGGAACAGCCTCCCTTGAAATATGTTTACTTGGTTGCCTTGCTTCGGCCTCAATAAATTTCATTTAAGTTGTAAACAACTTTGAAACATTACGAAAAAATTTGACGCTTTTAATTTTTAATTCAATTTTTGCCTAAACTTTGGTAATGGTGGTATTTCATCTCGAAAATGTGTAATTTTACGGTCTCTTGTCGCAAGTTGGGAATAATTTAATTGCCTTATTCTTTCCTAAGGAATAAAAAATAGCTAATACTTTTGACAGTGTTCTGCACTTGCATCAATAGAAGATAACTTTGAAGTGTATATGTTTTAACGATTTTATTTTTATTTTGTTTTCGGAATATTATTTTACAGTTGGAAGACGATTTCCCCGACACATTTTACTGCCATGTCAATCATATGATATCATCGATCAACCTAATGCTGACAAACCACTTCCAAAAATAAATTAGAAAAAGCGGCTGAATTTTTTTCTCGCGAGCTGGATCTGTACCTGTGATCTTGGCGTTCCATAGCAGTGCTCTAACCAATTACTAAACTTCTTTAAATTTATTTAAGTATGCCAATAAACCCTCTAAGAACATTATAGTGAGGTGAGATGTCTATGGGCGATGGTGACCATTTACCATCAGGTGGCCCGTTTGCTCGTCTGCGTCTCCAGATACAATAAAAAAAAACATTATATCTCTTACGTACAGTCAACCACGGGTCAATCTACCCAAAACGTCAAAATTTGAGAATCTGAAATGTATTATACTGCGCAAGCATAAGGTTGGCAGATGGTATACTTGTAACGATGTCGACTTCATCGTCCATATCAACCTCCTTGCCATCAATTTCAACCTCATCGTTAGCGTTTATCTCACCTCATTTCGTGTTGGCATCTTCATTTCTTCATCTATATTTTCAAAATTCAAATCATATTCCCATTCCATTTCTAAATTCCATTGTTCCCTTAATTTCATTGTTTTCTTTGTATTTTGCACTTTTCTCTCTGTATTTTGTCTTGAACGGACGTTTCTCCGTTTTATTTTGTCTCCTACTACTATCTTTTTTCTATATTTGCTATTTTTTGTGTTCTGTTCCTTAAAAATGTAATATCTATTACCAACTTCTTCTATTACTTCATCTGCACACTGTTCTGGAACCCTGCTAGCCGGCACCTAGAGGACAGACCGTAGCATACTATATATTGTAGTCGACTGTACAGTGAAAGACACTTCAAACTATACTCTATCTATGGGACCCTGTCGCCATAAGTTTTTGTTATAATTCTCTGACATTTTTGCCCAACCCTAAATGCCTACTACGCCTGTCACGTTCCACTTCGAACGGGAAAATCTCCTGAAAATCGGAAAACGTCTTATTGTCTACGCCTCGGAAATAGTATTTACGCTAACGAGATATCCGTAACAATTAAAGTCGGGCTCGTCAAAAAGTTTTAATGACTGCTCCACTTCGGCGAAAAAAAAGAAAAAGAAGAAACGGCGATTGAAAACAAGCCGTGAAAGAAAAGTGCTACCTGCCTAGCCACTGCTTTTTGTTGAAATTGCCTTCCCTTTTTCGGTAACAGCTTTCCGGCAGAAAAGTTTATTTCGCCTTATAATTATAAGAACTTTTTCTTCGTGTTAATTTGGTCGCCGGTTTCAAATTCTTGGAACGAAACCTTGAAAAACGTGAGGGTAGCTAATTACAAATCGGTTTTTTTTCTGGAACATAATTATTTTTTAATTATTTCCCTATGTAAATTGAAATTGAAATCGTTTATTTAGCGCTGTAAACACCAAAATACAGAATACAGAAGTATACAAAGTTTAATACATGCAGCACAGAACATCTGGTGTGGTACAGTGCCAAAAAGGGTACACCAGCTCAGCATAATGCTGAGGCAAGCCACAGCGCTGATTTTCAGCTGGTCCCTCAGTGACTGTACGAATGTACGATTAGGTACTTACACAACACGGTCTTGATTTTCCGAATACTGAACATTTTTATATGAGAGTAGTGATTTTGGTATACTACATAATATACCTACAATTTGACTTAAAGTTAGGACGTAGATAAAAATCAAAATAAACAAAAATCATTTTTAAAATTGTAAATACCTTATGGTACATTTTTACAACGTATTTTTTTTACTCTACTACCGCCAAAGATCTGAATAATTAAAACTTTTTTTACTGTAACGACTTTATTTATAAACAAGTACTTAGTAAATAGGTATTTCGACAAGTCCTAAAGTTACGAGGTAAAAAAAATCCATCACAAACATTTTTGAACGCTACTTGATCGATTTCTGTGGTCGGATTACTACTTTCATTCTTTTTTTTTTGTTTCAATCCCAACGTTTTCAAACAGAGGTCAGCTGTCCAGTTAATTTACGTAAACGCGCAATAATGGGTTTTGTACCCACCCGCCCGGGATAATAGGTCCAATTTCAAATGCGTAACGAATACCCAAAAGAGTAATAACTCATGTGGTTGTTTTGCATACCAAACAGCGAGCTAATAAAATATGGAGACGTAAGGTCCAGTGTTCATTAGAAGAGTGGAAGCGCAGCGCCTTTTTTGTTGACTCTAAATCTAAAATACAGACTAGCTGCTTGTCGCCGCTTGTCGCCGCACGAGTGGCTACGCTATTTAAACCGTATTTTAAAGACGTTAAGGTTTAGTGTACATTGTTTTTATGCAAGATGCTGCGCCTCCAGTGTGCCCCTAATTCCATACAAGAACAAACTGCCTCTAGCAACATAATAAGGGTAACATTTTCACCGACGTATCTTTGTGTAGATCCCCTTACTTTTTCCTGGTTATCATCAGGTGCTCAAGGTTTTAGATGGAGAAAGGTCATCATAGTCATAAACGTTTGAGCTCAAACTCGAACCACCTAACTGTTACCGTTCCAGAGATCCCATCCCTCATACTCGAACATCCCAAGATACTCCAAGATCTTATAACACTGAATATCAATTTTTCATTTGACATGGCTAAGAACATTTAGCAGGTTAGATACTAGAAGGCGGGGTGACGCTCCGGGCTATGCCTACGCGGATCTCGGCCTTCGGCCTCGCCATGACCATCTTAAATTGCCTAGCTCCACATCATTTTCATTTAATTTTTGGCCGCCATCTTTAATTTTATTTCTCTTGAAATGTGTCATGATTCCCTACAACTTTAGTTCGAGAAGACCCCATGTAACTATTATAGTTTAGGCGGGCTGATAATCCTACAATTCTTCCAGATTCATATTGTGAAAATGAAGTTCACTAACTTTTTCCTAGTCATCACTGATGATAACAGTGACAGACAGTAACCTAAACATTTGAGCACAAATTCGAACCATGTAGCTATTACCGTTCCAGAGATCCCACCTGTCATTAAAGATACTCCAATATCTTGGAAACCACTGGTCCAATTTTTATCAGACCTAGCTAAGAACACTCCCGACAAAAAATCTCTATTAAATAAAAAAAACAGGGTCCAAATCGGATCATCCGTTGTTAAGTTATGATACCACAGCTCAAGAACATATAGCCCAAGAAGACAAAGCTCAAGAAACCCAGAAATTAACTAAAATAATCCGTGGTACTCGGCGCGATACGGAAGCCATTTGCATTAATCGTCGAATTTAGTTCCCGTAACCAACGCGGGAGGCGTCTCAAATCGGCACAAAAAAATTGCTATCATTTGTATGGAGCAGCCAGTCCAATGTCTATAGAATAGATATAATAGGTCAGTGCCATTATTAAATTAAGAACGATGCTATGGTAACCAATAAACAGTCTGCCTCCGCAATGTACAGTATTGGTAAGGAGATTAAGATTTCATTTTCTAATGATAAAGATCCAATACTACTGTAGAAAAGATCCAATACCAATGAAGTCACCAACAAAGGACTAACATTTTTTTACGCTTCCATTTTCACTTCACACATATTATCCCGCTGTTTGCATAATTCTAAAAATGTATAAACTGACCCAACTTGGGTCGTTTAGGCAGAGTTTGTACGTAAATGCCACTGGCTAGTGCGGTCGCCATATTATAGGCAGCAGTAGAAAAGTTTTTAGGGTTCTGCTGTAAGTGGAGCCTGTTTGGTGCTAAAAATGGTTTTAATTAAAAATTGCACTCTCCGGTCTCGTAAATTCTCTGAGTGAGGAAAACGCACTCTCATATTTGGCTCAGGAAGGCGATTCTCGCAAGTGGAATGTCGAATTCGACATAAGTCCTATCTCATTCGCTCACATTACATGTGCGCACGACAAGACGTTCGTAGCGTTCGACTTTTGTATGTCTAACTCTGCGAGAATTGACTTCCTTATCTCTAAAAGTTAAAAAAACTGTTTACTTTTTGTATTGTATAATACAATTATTTGGTTATCTTCAGGTGAATATTGAGTAAGTATCGTTTATAATACGAAATTCTATTTTCATGAAGGTAGGGGCAGGGTAAGTTCAGATTAAAGAGCGTCGGTGGCACAGTGGCTATGACACCGGACTCCCATGCACCAATGAGTTTTTCGTATTTTTCGAAAACTTACGTACATTTACCTACTGCTCTAACGGTGAAGGAAAACATCGTGAGGAAACCTGTACACTGAGATGACCAGTGTGTAAAATGGGGTAGGCACAAAAGATCCTCAAGGGTCGAAGTGCCGCTAGGGTTATTCCCGGATTATCATAAGATAAGATAAGTTCAGATTAAGCCATTAATTAAGTCGCTATACTGCGGATGTAATAAAAACCGCATATGGCCCTGAAAGGAGGATGTACGGTATCCATTACTGAACATCATTTACTATTAACTGAAAACGCGAAAAATAATTAACTGTTTCATACATTTCTGTATTGAGCTTTTGTATGGAATAGCTGGTTTTTTTTTTCGCGATTTCAGAATTGGGCCCCATAGTGAATAATAATTATTCAGTTATGTATATACTGTAAACCCCTCTTTCGGGACTATTGGGGGTTTTGTTACATCCTGTATAAATGAAAACAATATTTACTTTCATAAACTGGACAATATCATTAAATTCAAATCATGATTCTTCACCAAAGCAAACCAAAGATTTTTAACTAAAAATAACTCTCGTCAGAGTTAAAAAAAATCCTAATTAGAAGGAAAATTGGACTACTAAACGCTAGAATGCTATTTTACTGACAGAAGCCGTGTGTCGTGCCGGCCATAAAGAATTGTACCACCCCAACTCTTCCCGTGGTTGTCGTACGAGGCGAGGCGACTAAGGGATTTTGTGGATATTATTCTACACCTAGTTGACGGCGATAAGCTCGCCACCTTTCACGTTTGTCCACGAAATCTTGCGGTGAAAAGTGGGTGTACCTGTCGGTGGTTCCTCTATCCCCTTCAGGGATTATGGGCACAAAATATCTATATATTTTGTGTTGCAGATGTGAGTTTATGTATGTATGTATGTACCCCTGTCCGTTTGCTGAACTTTGTTTTTTATTATCATATTTTTTTCTTAGAACATTAAATGTATGGAAAGCGCTAGCGTTGTAATCTGTCAAGTGAGTTACTGTGCCTCATTTTTGAAAATTAAAATTAAAATCGACAGTAAGTAACACTAAAGTCATACTCTTTACTAGACATTGACAGATTACATTTCCTTTTTCCTATGTTTTTTGTTGCCATACTTAAATTTTACCCAACACAGACAGCGAGATTGTCTTGATAGACTCTACAAACGTCTGTAACAAAATAATATACAAAAATACTTCACTACTAATAAACACAAAGTTAAGAGATGGATAAGTGAACAGATCGAAAGATTAAAAGAAATTCTAAAAGATCAAAGATCGTTGGTAACTCAACCTAACCTCAATTATTTATTTAATCCTATGGCACAATAATTTCAAAGGAATTTAAAAGCATTATAACAACAAACATTATAAACCTCCGTTATAAAATAAAATTAGACATGTCAAATTAATCATTGTGTAAAACACATATCTAAATAACACTAGACTATGAAAGCACACACGCACACACTAAATATATTGGTCTCATCGTCTCACGGTTAGACAGTAGTGTTGCCCACTCCTAAATTAAATTCTCCAAGCTTTTCTTTCAGTTTCCGAATGTTGTTTCCAAGCACTTTATTACGGCATGAAGTTGAAAACAGTCCAGTGTACTGACAAAACTGTCTGCAAACTTTCAGTTCTACCCCCAGTTTACGACTTTCCAGAATTGGTTGTTGACTCTTTTATTAATGTCACGATGCGGAACTCACATAAACAAAGTTGTGTAAATAATTAAGAATTAATAAAAGGTACGAGAAGTTGAGAATTTAGAGTGTTACTTCTTATAAAATCGTTGAGAAGTGAAGGTATTTTGTGTCACTATTTACTTACTTACTTACTCCGCTGTCTAGTAAATCTTTGCCCCCGCATGTATCTAACGTAAGTTTTAACAAAACGTAAGTGATCAATTCAAAATAACAAGAATGTCATCTATCAGGCAGGCCAAATCACTGCCAATATTTAAAAATCTTCTTCGTCAACATTACGAATTACAGTGTGGATACACTGCCGAATCATTTGTTTTCTAATGCAGTTTCATTTTAGCATATGATGTGTGTTATTGTTTATTCAAAATAAAATAATACTAAAATAACACTAAAATAAATACTAAAGCTAAAATTACAAAATACCTAACTATTTTACGAGTAATAGACCGGGCCTAGGTCGCTCCCTGCAGGGAGTGTCCCGAGGAGGCTGGCGGCGTTGCCCCGCTGTATAGCGAGGCTTATACGCTGTGTGTTTTTTATTTGTTTATTATATTTTTGATTATATATTAAGTATTATATTTTATTTTATTTGGGTAGCTTAAAACCTTATTTACAAGTTACATATACATATATAAAAACAATAGCCATTTATAAGCTTCCACAGTTAATAAAAAAAAAAAACTCTTAATCTAGCAACCATGTACATTTACAGATAGGCAGAGGAAAATTTGTTAGTGAGTAAGGATTTTACGGAATCAGGACTATATTTCTGTATATATTATAGTATTTACATAATATTATTACTACTGCATTGTAGCTTGCAAAAGTTTGCATTTTTTTATTATTGTTATTTATTTATTTGAGGGACTACCCTTTGGTCGCGCCAAGCGCTTCATTTTTTATAAATGCATACCTACCGGCCAATGCGTGGTCATTCTCCCTATCATCTTACCTATACCTTCATACGCACGTTATCGCCTGATGTGACGTCACCGCGTCCGGCTTTAACTATTGGTCGTTAACCGACCAGTTGATCTTCGACAGCTGATTTAATCGCATTATCTGTAACCGCTCTCGCTAATTACTTAATATTCCGCTTATTTAACATCTGAAACCCGCTAAATCTATGTGCTATGTGTGGTGGACTATGTGTGGTGCCTGGACATTGCCCGTGAAAGTTCCTGCAGGAAGAGCTGTAAACGAAGCCTAGACGACTGCCACGCCGGGTGTCCACAGGTCAGTGCGTATCCTAAGAATAAGTTATCTTTCCTTGTGTTCCAGAGCTTACTCTATTTTCAAATTCCTAGCCTGA
Organism: Hofmannophila pseudospretella; assembly: GCA_947369225.1. NCBI lineage: Eukaryota > Metazoa > Arthropoda > Insecta > Lepidoptera > Oecophoridae > Hofmannophila > Hofmannophila pseudospretella. The sequence goes on from OX376316.1 coordinate 13,624,922, forward strand.
CTACGCAAAAGGCATTTAGGTATTGCATTTTATAATTAATAATTTATTATACAACCGCTATCCCGCGCGAGCCCCTGGCTCATTCACCCTTAATAGATACTAATCTATTTCATACGCCATTTGCACCCGTACATTATGATTTTTCCATCACCTGGAGGTTGCCTGGAAGATATCGCTTAAACCATTGTATTGTACCTCTCTTTATGTTGTATGTTTTATTTTTGTCCCGGGTGTGCAATACAGTATATTTGTATTTTGTATCATTTAAACAGTCTATACATGCCGACATGACCGAAGTTATTACCTTTAAGCACTTCACGAAAAATAAACGTAAACGTTGCTCAGGAGTAAACTTTGTTAGGTAACTCCAATGAAGTCGAGGCATCCATTTTATCCGGCTGACGTCAATCGCGTGTGGAAAGTGAAAAGTTTCGGGTGATAAAGTGAACGCATGGAAAGAGAATCATGAGGTGGAAAGTGAAGTGGAAGTGGTTTTTGGTAAATAGGTAGACAGGGATGTATCGGCTTACGAAGATGTACAAGTAACAGCAGCGGCATATATTGAGCTCGGTATCAAAAGAAGATAAATATAGATAATATTATAGAATAAAATAATATTCTTATAGGTACCGTGAATTATTTTTTATAGCCCGACTACTTTATGTTTTTTAAAATTAAAAAAACCTATATGTTTTCTGAAGCTAGACAATTATACCAATTATACGACCTCATCGTCACTTACTGATAGAAGAAAATGTAACTTAGGAGGTCAGTAACTTACCTATATGCAGTTTAAAAAGTGTTTTAATATTTCGGAAAATGATATGTAAATGAAAAACGAAAATCATAATGGTGAACATATTAAGTAATCAATATCCTGGAGATAATTTAGTTTAAAACTCGACCAGGATTATAAAAGATTGAACTACATGGGGCACCCTGAAAGTTTTGCGTAACTCATAAATAAAACAGTTTATAAGTTAAGTTATTTATTGTTTTGCAAACTATTCTCCGTTACATTTTAAACACTTTTTCATTCGTTCAAACCATTTTGGAAAACACGAGGACCATTGATCTGAGGGCATGCTTTTCACGTGTTGTGATGGAAAGCTATCACAACCTCTTCTGGCCCCGTAAATGTCAAACGTCTCATCAAATCCTTGATTTTAGGAAAAAAAACTCAATCTTTTTTGCCCACTTTTCTCGCTTGCCTCAATTTTGTTGGTCTGCTGTCGCCTTCGAACATCCATTCACAAGACTGTTGCTTACTTTCTGGATCGTAACAATAAATCAATGTTTTGTCTGCTGTCACAATGTCATAAACAGCATTTGAACGTCCGTGATCCTACTTAAACAACATTATTTTTTTGCACCAATCATTACGAGCCCGTTTCTGTTCTGAGGTGAGTTCATGAGGAATCCAGCGACAACAAAGTTTCCTAACTTTTAAACTCGAATCTCCTCAATTCTCCTCATAGGTGATACGTCGGTTTTCTTCAATTAGCCACCTGACAGTAGTCCTCGACTTACTGTGCACAGATGAGGTACTTCCATCCCAAAAGCATTTTTAAGACGAGCAGTGCAATCTTGCGGAGAAAGGTTTAAAAAATCGTAAAAAATCATCGCCCTACAATCTTTTCGCGTTAATTTCATTTTTGCTACGGACGACGAACTTCGAATTGTAATAAAAAACCAATGACAAGCGATATATTGCCAAAAAATATTTTAATCAATAAATGAGTTCTTATGTTTAAAAAAATATAACATTCGAAACTCAAACATTTATGCGAGGCCAGGAGCGCAAAACTTTCAGTGTACTGTATGTACTTATTTTTTTATAGCGGTCTTCACACGAATTCTAAAAGTACCTCTTACTCTTTCTTATTATTTATTGTCATAAACAACCCTCAAATAGAAGACGATGAAAGTGTGAAGTGCCGTATCCTGAGTTGACGAGACAATTCAGCACCGCAGTGTCATTCTTAGCGTTCTGAATTTTTAAGGAACCCCAGTTCACCAACGCTTTCAACAAGTTCTGGCTTAACCCTCCAACTTGCCTCGATTTACATAACACGCGTAATGCAGAGCTAACTTTTGGTTTTCTTTTACTCGTCCTACTTTGCTGTACCTAGCCGTACTCTTGCCAGATCCATTCTTTTTCTTTTAATTTTAAAGTTCCCCTTTTATGTTCTAGTTTTCATTTTGTAGAAGTATAGCCGTTGTTCGCAATTTATGACTGTATCTTCATTTCGTTGTGAATTTTAATAGTACATAAATAACTTTATTTTTCCTCTCACATTGTAAGTACAATCATTACAAATGAAGATATTGGAGAATTATTATCATCAGTTTGCATAATTTGATGAAAATATTTGCCAAGGTCATATAAATAGTCAATAAACAGGTATAACCATCCAATCGACAGTTCAGTCAAACAAGCCCCCTCTCACCGTGTCCCTCCCAAAAGTGCCCATAATGCTAGCCGCATTGCCCCGCTGGATTGCGATTGGAGAATCAAGTTTACATAATTACATAACACATACATAATATAGAGCGTTGGTGGCCTAGTGGCTAGGGCGCCGGACTAACATGCAGGAGGTCCGGGTTCGAAACCATGCAATGCCAAGTACCAATGAGTTATTCCGATTTTTTCGAAGACACGTATATTTACCGACCGCTCTTTCGGTGAAGGAAAACATCGTGAGGAAACCTGCATATCTGAGGAAATTAAAAAGTTTCCGAGGTCGTGTGAAATCCACCAATCAGCACTGGGCCCGCTCGGTGGATTATGGCACGTACCCCCTTGTGTAAGGGGAGGCCGTGTGCCCCAACAGTGGGGACATTAATAGGCTGATGATGATACATAATATAATATGTGATATTGTCAAAAAGAACCCCGACTCAGTATAGTGTCGCAATTTAACTCTGGGTTAGGCATTAACCTCAAGCTTCTTGATAGTCTAATTCTAGCGTATAGTTTGTTCAAAGATTTAACTTTTTGAACATCAGGATCTTTCCCTCTTCAATAAATTGAATTCATTTCGCATGATTAGTCGTAAAATTCCAAGAAGCATTTTAGTTTCCCATTTTTCTCCTTATATTTTTACAATCACTTCGTATTCACATACTGAAGTGTATACAGCATGTTCAAGGCATCAATGTTCGATGAAGTGTCACAAATGTGACCGGTCAGGCGTACACTGCATCCACCACAAGTCCGGAGATAACGGTGACAATCCGGGTAAAACAATACTGCTCTCTTTTCAGAGAATCTACCTTACAGTTCGTTTGGTTCTGTTGATGTTTCGTCTATCGAATCAAACGATTCACTTTGATTTACATTTGTATTGTGTTTTGAAATAACTTCTTGAACTTTTACTATTTGCTTTAATTTTCTTAAACATAGCACAAGATCGTATAGGGTGGCACAAAAGAGAGGAGGCTTATATCCTGCAGTGGGACGACATGGGCTGATGATGATGATGATGATAGATAATTGAATGTTGGAAACATTATTGAGGACGTCTGGAGCGGGTTTTGCCATTTTTTTATAATCAAAAGTCTGAGGTACTTCTAGACGACTCAGAACTTGATATTTCGTATTTAGATAGGGCATTTAATAGACGTAGTGAAAAAAAGTGTACCGACTTTTTCAAAATTCTTGAAAACCTGTTACGAGAAATATTAATTAAAATGAGTATTGCGATTTCGGATTTTTTCCACTACGTGTATCTGCATGCGAAATTTCTAGTGTAGGTAATGTTATCAGGTATCTAATTTTCAATTTGAAAAGAGTCACAACGTTAGAGCAAGCACACTTCTTGAGATATTGTAATGAATATAATAAAAATATTCTCGTTATGTAATACATAACTTTCGAATAATAGAAGCGATATTTTTTCTCACTCCAAAGCATTTTCCATAGTTATGGATTATGGATGTCTAATTTAAGTAGGTACCTAGTTAAAATCCACGAAAAACGTACAAAAATACTATTAAATAGTCTACCAATTTTCAAAGGACTTGGTGTAAACCCCAAAACATAGACAACAGACTTGGACACTCACATAAATAGATATACCGCTATCCTGTAAACAGTCATTAGATATTCTGGTCCAAACTGGGAATTGAAACTATGGATTCGAAATGGGTGTAAGTAATACCTGACCTAAACATTTATATTGCATCAGGAGTCGCAACTAAATCGTGAACAGAATTAGTGTCGGATCATACTGAAAAACATTATTAAAACAATTCGTAGAAGTCTGTCATGAATACACTAATTGAGTTAATTTAGTTACACTTTCTACCGCGAAAGTTCTAAATATCTCACTGGAATTTTATAATTTATTAAGTCGATCTCGCCACGTATGTCGGAGAAAATTCAAGTATGCCAATAAAAAAACACAATAAAAAATGACATCAATGTCTAGTAGAGATTGTAAAGAGTAAGATTTCAGTGTTACTTTTTGACAATTTTTTTCTTTTTTACAAAAATGGGGTACCATGGCTTATTTGATAGACTTTATCAAACAATACATTATCTATTACTTTACACGGGTTCGAATAAAAAGTGTTAGTTTCCAGATGATCTTCCTCACATAGGTAGAGTTTCAACTTTGGTAATTTCTTGTAAAAGTAAAGTGTAAGTGTCTTTATAAAGTGTTTCTATCTTTCTATCTATCTCTTGTAATTTTTCTTCAGATTGACGATCAATCAATGTAACTCTATAGCTGTAATTACTCGTACGTCAATATTCTGTGGTTGTAGATACTTAACATATCTGGATTCCAAATATTATTCACATTTAAACAGACAGGTCAAAACTCTCATTTCAAGTAGCGAATCTGTTCATTGATTCATCATTCATTCTCCATTCACCGTGCAAAATTATTCAGAACCTGTTTTTAATTTCACCTTTATCAGTAAAACGCTTTTGCTTAACGACTTCTTTCAAATTCTTTCGAATCAATCCAAGGCTCTTCAACGTTTAAATTGAAAACTGGAATTACGATTGAAACAGAGGAGCGATGGAGTTCGAAATACGCTCCATCGACTGTAATAATTGATACCGCCTGTACCTGGTTGATTGTGCTCAATGTTGATTGAAAAATTCGGTTTGTTTCAACTTTGGATGGCGACACGGACGCTTGTTAAAAAATCTACACTCTAGCAACGTTGTGTGAGTAAACGCTACGGTGAATGTATTTTTTTGTGATACCTTCTATCTATCAGCCCGTGTCTGTCCACTGCTGGACATAGGCCTCTCCCAGGGCGCGCCACAATACTTGGTCCTCCGCCTTCCTCATCCAACCATCGCCAGCAACCTTCTTCAGGTCGTCGGTCCACCGGGCAGGGACCGCGTCCCACACTGCGCTTTCTTGTACGCTGTCTCCACTCTAAAACTCGTCTACCCCAGCGGTTGTCGGTTCTGCGACAATAGCAAGTAGCGTAGTCCAATAAAAATAAAGTTAAGAACATTCCTTCAGAGCCGCAATTTTCCGTGTCAACGCCCAAAATTTTTATAATTTATCGGTTATCTTATGCCTCTACTGTGAACTACCATCCACACACATAATACCATGTAAATACACCCGCACCATGCCATCACCCTCCCACACACTCAGTACCTCACATACACACTAATATCCTCATTCATATAAACAAACACATTCATACATCACAACACGCACACACTGTTGCTTTCTTCGCCCGTGCAGTCACTGAGGGGCCAGCTGAAAATCAGCGCTGTGGCTTGCCTCAGCATTATGCTGAGCTGGTGTACCCTTTTTGGCACTGCACCACACCAGATTTTCTGTGCTGCATGTATTAAACTTTGTATACTTCTGTATTCTGGTGTTTACAGCGCTAAATAAACGTTTTAAATTTCAATTTTCAATTTCAATAAAAATCCAAAACAAATTGTATAGTTACTTTCGATAGTCGATAGTGGAGATAATGCAAAAGTAACATAAGTATGAAAAAGTAGAGATTTGTCGAAATGGTTAATACTTGTGGTTGTTGGAACTTGGTGAAACTTGTAGTACATGATTAGACTTAAATATGTACTGTTTCACAGGTTTTTACTGTATTTTATTAATTCGACCGGTTTCGGAAGATGTGTAAACGAAACCGGTTGAATAAATAAAATACAGTAAAAACCTGTGAAACAGTATATTATTTAAGTCAGGAGATTTTTTGTTTATGCAGGATTTGGATTGGAAAAGAACGACAAACGTTGTAAAAAGTGGGAATGGGCTTCTTTTTAAAGTGTTTCAACTGAACAGTGGAAGACATATCCCTGTAGAACCCTGTCACAATACAAATTGTTATGTTTCCTTGACATTCCTATGAATATGTCAAATTAAGTTAAAACGACAAAGTACCAAAGCTTGATGTGATGTCCACTGTACACTCCTTATAATGACGCTCTCTATAATAATAATGTTCTCTCTAATGGCACTCTTTTCAATGACACTGTCACCAATGATGCTCTCTTTAATGACACTTTTTTAATGACGCTGTCTCTATTGACGCTCTCTCTGATGACAATCTTATTAATGATGTTCTCTCTAATAACACTCTTTTTGATGACGCTCGCTGTATGATCTCTTTAATGACACTCTTTTTAATGACGCTGTTCCTGTTGACGCTCTCTCTGATGTCATTCTTATTAATGATGCTCTCTCTAATAACACTCTTTTTCATGACACTGTACCTAATGATAATGTTTTAGTGATGCTCTCATACACTTTTTAATTACATTATCCCTATTTATGCTCCATCATCATCGGCCTATTAATGTCCCCACTGTTGGGGCACAGGCCTCCCCTTGCACAAGCGGGTACATGCCTTGATCCACCGAGTGGGCCCAGTGCTGATGGGTGGATTTCATACGCCTTTGGAAACTTTTAATTTCCTCAGACATGCTGGTTTAATCACGATGTTTTCCTTCACCGTTAGAACAGTCGGTAAATGTACGTAAATCTTCAAAAAAATCAGAAAAACTCATTGGTACATGGCATTGCATGAATTCGAACCCGGACCCTCCCGCATGGCAGTCCGGCGTCCTAGCTACTAGACCACCGACGCTGATGCTCTCATGACAATCTTTTTAATAACGCTCTATCTAATGACACTCTTTCTAACAAATAACTCAATAATACACGCAAAGTACAATAAGGCACACGTAACAATCTATTTTCACCGCCCTTCCCAAGATACGAAACGACAATACAAATAAAAAAAACTTTACGTAGGTAATACCGTGACACATACAACAGCGAAGTGATCCCATGGTATTCGCCCCCACGTAAATCTACCCAGGCTGTGCTCGGTGGAAATATAAAACAGGCCGTAATGGCCACTAAAACTTTTCTAATGACCACAATGTCCCGAAACTGTCTCCTGAGAAGGAACTTTGCGTAAAAATATTTATGATTTTTGCTGTTCCGGACATGTTTTTGTTGGAATATTTATATTGCTCCCGTTTTGTAGGACAAAAGGGACATTGAAAAATATTTTCCTTGTTATTACTGGAATATTTCGTTTGAGTATGCTTTGTAATATACGCTGGTAGAGCGCCGATGGCCTAGTAGCTAGGACACCTGACACACATTCGGGAGGTCCGTGAAACCGTGCAGTGCCATATACCAATGAGTTTTTCGTATTTTTCGAAGACTAACTTACGTACATTTACCGACGGCTCTAACGGTAAACCCCCCCCCCCCCCCCCCCCCCCCCCATTTACAATAGAAATACAGTTACAAAATATCTGAAAAAATTTGTATTACACATGCGTTTCAAATTTATTGTTGTTTTCCTCAGAGACTCGTTTTCGAGAAATGAGTTTTCGAGAATTATTTATTTGAGGGTAGTATCTATTTCAGCCTTTTCCACCCGTATATTATGTATCTTGTGATTTTTCCATTACTTGAAGGTTGCCTGGAAGATATCGCTTAAAGCGATAAGGCCGCCTTCTGCACATTGTATTACCTATCTTTACGTATGTTTTGTTTTTGTCCCGGGTGTGCAATAAAGTATATTTGAATTTGTATTTTTTTTAATTAGTTCGAAAGTGATTGATCATGATCAGGAACATTTGTTCTACAACCATATAATCCGCATTGTACGTACAACCACTTAATTCTTTTTTCACAGTGTAAGTAAAGAGCTAGGATTAAAGATTAAGTGGTCTCTAAATCTAGGCAGTTCGAGCCGAGCTGAACTTTATCTAATGGCCGATAAAATAGATTTTCTTACGGGCGCCGACCGGTAGCTAATAAAAATTTATGACTAACAATAAGTAAAGTAACTTCCCTTATCGAACATAAATCAGGTCGCGGAAATAGAAAATTAGATAGGTACAAAAAGACAGAACATGAATATATCAAGAATGATTATGAAAAACTTGCTCGAACAATAGTCTAGAATGAAAATTAAACGGAATTTAATTTATTTCAAAACCACAAATTAATAAAAAGAGCACCCGTCTTCGATACAGAAAAAAATATGCAATATAGATTAAGCATGTGATTTAGCATGTGCTGGTATTGTGGCGACGAACGACGCGCGCCACTACGATACAGTACCTACTCACATCGGCCTAGAACGAGCTATCGAAATTTTCCTGGGACTTCGTATATATACATCCATAGTTGGACCAGCACATCTGGTCACCAGGCACAACACCCCGCCTGGTGGAAGATCTTCCCTTTTTCCTTTCATACAGCTGACGTTACGTCATTCCATCTCCTTACATAGCGCGTTCCTACAATTGGTGACCCCTACTACGAACACTAAATTGGATTGGATCTTTCCTACAATTGGTGACCCTCGACATTAAACATCCAACAACCTTCTGAAGCAAGCATCATCGATACTCCCGAATCAAGCTCCAGAGCCAGGTCAACGACAGCAAGCAGTAACACCATGAAGTTAATCAGGACCATCGCAGCCTCTAGGTAAAGGTTTCCTGGCCTGCTCTTCATGCAACCGCGACATCCAACGTCCTCCCGGTCGACGCAGCCCACGCCGTCGAGTCACACACTCCGCCGTGGCAGCCTGCTCGCCGCTGCCGCCGACGTTCTGCATGTGTCGCCGCACCCCGCTCGTCCCGACTCACCGAGGACTGGAGCACACAACAATGGCGCTTGGCTTGACGTCACGCCGACTCGTCACGCCGCACGCACTGATTGCACTGCACATCGTATCGACCTCCGGTCTGGAGGGGGAGTATGTGGCGACGCACGACGCGCGCCACTACGATACAGTACCTACTCACATCGGCCTAGAACGCGCTATCGAAATTTTCCTAGGACTTCGTATATATACGAGTTCCAAACATCCATAGTTGGACCAGCACATCTGGTCACCAGGCACAACACCCCGCCTGGTGGAAGATCTTCCCTTTTCCCTTTCATACAGCTGACGTTACGTCATTCCATCTCCTTACATAGCGCGTTCCTACAGTATTAATCAGGTTTACCGCTTACTGTCCCTACCTTTAAATATTCTGAAAAACACAAGCTTACCTACTTCGTAAACGAAACGCATAATGATCAATGTTCATGTTAGTATCCAATAACTCGTTCATAATGTGCATCAAAATTTATAACAAGCTTCCGGAAAATTTAAAACAATGAAAATTAATAAACTTAAATTTACTCTGAAAACATGGCTTGTGGAAAGATATTTTTATAGCGTCAAGGAATTTTTGGACGATAAACGATAATTTTGTGATTGCTGATTGTATATTTATATTTTAATTGGATTATTATTAACATTTTGTAAATTTAATATTATTGATATTGTATAAATTTTAATGACATTCTCTTTTTTTTTTCTTCTCAAAATCTGTATAAACATTATTAATTTGTGAATTCGATGTATATGCCTGTAAAGGTAAAGTTTAGTGAGACATGTTTATGCAACTATATCTGCAATATTTGTAATTCTTACCTAAACTTTTACACAATAAATCTTTTTTTTTTAAATATTTATTTATTACAAAATCTACAGCAATTAAATTTAAAAACAAAAAAGTCCAGTAAAAAACCATACTGCCAATTAAAGATTTCCTATTTTAAAACAACGCCTATAGGGAAAAATAAGTTTTGGTGTGTGTGTATATGGATGTGTTTATTGGATATGTGTGTGAGCGTGTTTGTGTAGAAGAGAGTGAAAGGGTGAAAGGGGTGTGTACATTTGTATGTGTTTGTTCGAGTCTTCACTACATGTATTCAGCTACAACGCTACTGTACTAGTACCATCTAAGTATTATTAATTATTGTTACAATGTCTTATCTTATCATGGTTCAAGCACTAATTCCAATTCCAAAATCATCTGCATGTTTCAAACCGAGCCTGTTAAGTACACTTTTACACTGTTCTGCGCTGTCGTGCCAAAAACCGGCAGAATAAATCCACCACAAATCAGTTAATGCCGAAAAACATTCGTTGTAATTTACATACAACCGTTTCATGTAAAAGAGTACGTTTCGACCTCTGTAAATGCGCCATTAAGTACGAGTAATTGCAAAATAGGATTTTCGTTTTGCGGTATGTTCTGCATGTAAAATATAAAAGCTTTAAATAAAGTAATAATTTTTTTAAACGTTAATTGTCTGACTCTCTCTCTCTCTCTCTCTGCAATGAACTTATTCTAAGGTTTTGTTTGACTAAAAGAATGATGGCCCAGTTATTATGAAATATCGTGAAATGACTTATGTCGCAACGGTCACGCAAAACAAACGCTCATCGGAATTAATTAATTTCCACGCTAACTCTAATATTGTAACTGAACTATCGCCGCGAGTGCTCTAAGTGCTCAACCCTTCAAACATTGGCGGAAACCAGAAGAAACCAGCCGCCGGAGAGCAGATCCAGGAGCTTCTCAAATAAGTCTTGTCTCATCTCCTAGCTCTCTGCCGCAATTTTTTCCACCAGATACCAGATGTAAAGAAGATACTCGTAAACCCAAGCAATCACTTCCGTGCCCACGCCCGAACGTATATGGAAGTCATAATTTGCCAAATAGGTACCTTCAAGTGATATAATAGGCGTCTAAGTACTAAGTAAAAGCAGACATAATTCGTCTTGTTACTATAAAAACTATGTGGGTTGTAAACCCCGTGTCGAAAACTCCTGATTTTCACCTAATAGTTTCCTATTTCTTTTTACTCAAATTGCTACAGTAATATGAATGCTAATTAGTTTAAAATACCTTCTCTAGGTAGGTATTAACTTCAGAGGTTGCCTGTCTCTTTAAGCGATAAGGTCGCCTTTGTACATATCGTGCTACTATTCTTGTAGTTTTTACGTTTCCTGTATTTGTGTACAATAAAGTATTATTATTATTAGTCTTTCTTTCTGTCTGTCTGTATTATATTTAAACGATTTCAAAAAAGAAGGAGATTCTCAATGTTCTTTTATGTATGGTAGAAACGATTTTGATAATTCTTGAATACCACCACCACACGTGTAGTTACCACCAGCGTGGTTCATAAAAAATCGTCAGGATATGATGTTGCAGTACCCAATACTCAATACCCAATATATTTATATATTTCGGAGACTAGTTTACTTTATAGTTTTAAATACTTTTTGAAAACTGACGTGTCCTAATGCATCAGTCCCAAAAGTCCCAATATATCGAAAAATATTGTTTCACGATCGCTCTATCACTGACTTCCACAGCACACTTGACTGCACTCACCATGAATATCATCCCTCTTTCACCAAACCACATTATACACTCACCCACACACACACACACACCCTTTTTTTTTTTTTTTTTTTTTTTTTTCGGGGGGAAACGCTCATGCTTACCTCTTCGCCGCATAGGGGGAGACGAAGAGGTTATGCCGGACTTTTACCGGCCAAAAACCCCCCGGTGTTCCTGCGCACCGCCTGACGGCGAAGCCACGGGAACGCTTGCGCATAACTTCCGCAACTTCGCCAGCGGGTGTCCGCATTACGGACCCAACACTGGGGACTCACGTCCCCATTCGGCTTGTGGTGGCGTGCCGGAACACGGGCACGCCAGACCAACTCGAGGACCTGTTATCAGGCAATGGACTCCCCGTGTCCATTGCCCGGAGGCCCTCTTTAAGGGGGAAGGTGGCGAGCGTGAGCCAGCCGCCTTCGCCCGGTTCTCCTACGGCGGATCGGGTCGGACGAAGGGTCGTCCTCCCTGATCCGCTCCTCGCCTTCCTTCTGCGCCATTACTTGCTCGCAGAAGGCCACCATAACGTCCCACGCCCTCTCGCTGCCGACCATAGCCTTGACTATGTTCGGCAGCGACAGGTTGGACCCTACTGCCGCGGCTAGATCTGCCCGCGGCTCCGCCCATGCAGGACACTCCGCTACCGTGTGCAGCGCCGTGTCCTCCGGACAGCCACACCGATGGCACGCCATCGTCGGTTCCCGACCCGCAATCTTGCACAGGTACCTCCCGAAACAACCGTGTCCCGAGAGGACCTGCACAAGGTGGAAGGTCAGGACCCCGTGCCGCCTGTCGACCCATTCCTTAAGAACAGGCCGAATGGCCTCGATGGTAAACACACACACACCCTAGGACATCCTAGCACACTTACGCTCATCGTCGTACAACACTCCTTAATTATTTACTTTTTCATCAAAAAAACATTTTATTTCTGTTTATTTTAATAAATGTATAATATAAATAAATAAATAATAATAATAATTAAATATCTTATTATAAATTTATGTAATTATTAGATAAGAAAATTGAACCGGCGCGGCCTCCACGATACAGGCTGTTACCTAGTACGGAGTCAAACGTTTAGCATAGTTTAATGTAATGTGATTATGAAATATAATATATTATATATATTTTTTAAATCTAAACAAATAATTCAACAATGGCTTTTAATGTTAATGAAAAGTGGTTCCATTCCATTCTTAGATTCCTCCACAGCATTATCTGATATCCATTGCTGTTGTTCCTACACGCTGTCCTATTCCTTCCACCGTATGGGAAATATATGCCTCACATGGCCCCGTAGCTATATTTTAGCCCAGTAAATGTGTGCACGAATGAGAAGATTTTGAATTTTTGGGGGGTGGGTTAAAGCATCGCTCGATTTAGTCGACCCGCTGTGCGGTCATTTGTGTTATTTTTATGGAGTGTAAAGAATGGGATAATAATTAAGACTGGATAAATGATGCAGAATGAAGCTTTAAATACTAACTTAATAGGTAAGCTATCTACTGGATGGAAAATTGAAAAAAAAAATGACAAAAAATCACGATAAAGTAATACGAACCGAATCAAATTGAAAAATTGAACCAAAAATAGATCTGAAGTCCTATTACCATATTCTAACGCTAGGTAATAGGTAATAATGTCTTTAAATCAATTATACTTCTAATTAGTTATAATAATATAATATTCAAAGATGGGAACCTAAAATTGGGAATAAAGGGGAAAACAAACTATTATCTTATCTTCTGATAGGGGGCCGGAAATAACCCAGCAGTTCGACCCTTGAGGATCTTTTGTGCCTACCCCATTATTAACACACTGGTCATCTCAGTGTGCAGGTTTCCTCACGATGTTTTCATTCACTTAGAGCAGTCGGAAAATGTACGTAAGTATTCGAAAAACACGAAAAACTCATTGGTACATGGCACTGCACGGTTTCGAACCCGGACCTCCTTCATGGGTGTCCGGTGTCCTAGCCACTGTGCCACCGACGTTCAAACAAACTTTTAAGTCTACCGGATTAATTTCAACAGAAGGAATATCCTCGGCTACTATACCAGGACCGCATGGCAGTCACAGAAGTTAAGGCAGGTTTCTAATGAGTTCATAAGGAAGTGACTGCTCTATTTCAGGTCAATACAAAAGGTCAGCATTTCCCACACAATTTAAACCTTCGTATAGGTATACCTAAACCTACCAATTCCTCTGTGAAATACTCAAGACCTAAACTATCCCAGCTCAATATGTCTCACTTAGTCCATACATTCTACAGGACCAGACTATCGGTAATTGTATTTATGTGTTCGTACAGACTGGTGGTCTTACAATATGTATAAACGGCTCCCTTTACTCTGCCTCATGCCCACGGGACGTGAATTATTTCTGCTATGTTGCCATTGAGATAGGAAATTGTGGGACAGAAATGTTATGAGATTTCCTTTACGGACTTCATTGGTTCGATTACAATTATTATTATGTTGAATGAAGGAAATTAGACGAGCGAGGTAGGTTTTCTTGAGGGGTGCAGGCGATAGAACATAGGTAGTTTTTGTAGACTTTTAATGCGTATTACAATTAAATAAAATAATTATAGCGAGTCGTGTAATGCGTTATCGATCGCGGCCATGTTCGAATTGAAGTTGACGTTTCTTTTTTTTTTCTTTCTTCGTTCGCAAATTGTGCATAGGATGGTGCTACACGAGTCCTCAACAGTCGGGTCATCTAATAGAAATATAATTTATTTGTAAATATGGGTAATGCAAATGTTACATTGTGTTTCAGTATCACCATATTCTGCCCGAAAGCGTACAAATTTTTGTTCAATTAATAAATCAATCATAAATCATCATCAATAAATTAATCAATTTTGGTGGGAAGAGCTGCATCACCGTTATGTACCAACTGCAACACAATAGAAGACCTCATTCACCTCCTAATGGAGTGTGACCTGGGGTAAATTGAGAGAAAAAAAATTGGCCTCAATAGGCTCCAAAATGGGAGGCTCAATATTATTTTGAGTCAGCCCTTATCTGATAATATGAAACACTTACTGTTGTTTGCTAAGTTGGCTCTCAAAGTGAGGGCTGACTCTAATAATACTTGAGCTTCCCTTTCCCTTTTCTTAGTGACCCTAACGAGGCTGACATGGCCACCTTGTCGTGTACCAAAGCCTCTAAACTGAGATTTTAAAAAAAACAATCATAATTAGCTAAGTTCAGCCTAGCTTGATACCAACTAAGTCCGATGGACTCGCTGACCAACGACGGGTGTGGTCCTCCAGTATTTTGGGAGTTGTGCGGCGGGCTAACTCCTCGCCCACGGAAAAACAAATTGTTACGAAACCGATACAAAGAGAAAAGATAATTAGCTAAATAATAATAAAGGTAACAAAACAAAACCATCATTTTTTTTGCTGAAATCTAATTGTAATAATTTCAATTTGAAAATATTTATTAAGCACTGTTAACACCAGACGTAACAAGTACACAATACAAAATGATATAATATATTCAGCACAAAAGATCCGGTACGATATAGTGCCAAAAAGGGTACACTAGCCCAGCACAATGCTGTGGCAAGCCACAGCGCTGATTATCGGCTGACCCCTCAATGACTCCACTGACTAACGTTTCGATTTCGATATTCTGCTAATCTTGAGAACCTCATGTGCCTGTACTTACTATGCTGTCTCTCTTACCTTTCAAACCGGAGGCTATTTGTTATTCTGTGCCGGAACACAGCAATGCAAGCGGTAGAAATAGTAAGAAGCCGCATAGAGTCGTGCCATCTTTTTATTATAATTGCACTTACAAAACGGCACCATATCCACCCTTCTTATATCCCTGTCTTTAAATGCTGCAGTAAGTCCTTTATGCTTGGATGTCAGATTCTCTTTACCAATGCATAGACAAGGACAAGCTTTGTTAACTGCAAACCAAGTCTATTGTGCTATCCTAAGTTACCATCTAATGTTGTAAATGCTGCAAGCTTCCGCTGTTTTCTCAGTTGGAAATATGGTAATTCTCCAAAAGGGGAACTCTCCATTCTAATAGGTGACCAAATAATCGGTCAACGTTAAACATTTGTAGATATCTATTGTAATTTGTCGAACTGCGTCGACATATTTTCATAAAGATTTCTCATAGAAGTTGATTCTCCAAAGTTATTTTAAAGTAGTTTTATTATCGTATACAAAATAAGTTATGTCAAATTGTATGAGATTTTGGCTACAGCTGCGTAGTAACTTAAGTTACTTAAACAATTTATTGATTATAATTACTTAGAATGATATTATACCCGCTTAGAATGATATTATTCTAAGATAACCCGGGTATCTAGGAATGTTTTTATTTTCTTCATAGATATCTACGGTTATCTACAATGCAAAAAAATAAATCTTTATTGAAAACATCACAAAACTTGTGAATCTAACAATACCCTGACTCCCGAAATAGGCGAACCTGAATCTGATTCAAACAATTCATGATTCATAACCCAGTTCTCTAATGAGGAATAATTTTGTCCCTCCCTTTACGCCTGTAGCCAAAACTATGAAGTTTGGAACGCTCTAAAAATGACAAAAACAGACGTTTCTATGCAGCTTTTGATAATTTTGAAGGACTTTTTGGAATCCCAAGACCAACATTCAAATGCTATTCTGCAAATTCATCCGATTTAGCGAAAAAACATTTTACAAGTTTCTGAGACTGACTTCTCTCGAATACTCCACCGACTTTAAGTGGCCATTACAGAAGTTGTTTACGGCTGCCCCGGGCGTCCTGGATTCGATTCCCTGTCTTAACAAAAGGTTCTACTGAAGAAAGTGTTCAAGTTGTGATAAAAAATAACGACAGAGCTAAAGAGAACACAACAACCTTTGCCGAGCAGTTTTTGAAAAAAACTCATAAAAATTCAAGATACCTAAATGACAAAAAATACATAAAGAAAAATATAATAAGAAGACAGTCTTAGGAGAAATTTAAATTCTTAAAGTACATAAAATAAGATTTACAATACCTATAGCTTTTGATACTTTTGCAACAACCAATGTAAGTATGAGTAGAGTAGGTATGTTCTATTTTGTATAAGAAGATGTGGCGACGCACGATGCGCGCCACTACGATACAGTACCTACTCACATCGGCGTAAAACGCGCTATCGAAATTTTCCTAGGACTTCGTATATATACGTTCCAAACATCCATAGTCGGACCAGCACATCTGGTCATCAGGCACAACACCCCGCCTGGTGGAAGATCTTCCCTTTTCCCTTTCATACAACTGACGTTACGTCATTCCATGTCCTCTCATAGCGCGTTTCTACAATTGGTGACCCCTACTACGAACACTTAACTGCATTGGATCGTACCTATAAAGATAAATAACTTAACTATTGTTTTTTTTTCTTTTGTTTATTTATCTTTTGATAACAAAGTTACGCTTAGACACATCAAGGAACAAATATTATCCGTTATATAATATTACTTACTTACTTACTCCGCTGGCTCGCTGCGCCAGCGGAGTAAGTAAGTAAGTAATATACGTGGATCTTGGCCTCCGATACCAAAGAGCGCCATCGCTCGTTATATAATATTATAACATTTAAATTATTACTTACACACTACTAGCTGCTGTAAAAGGGCATTGTCAAAATTAAAATATGGCTGCTGCATAAGGCATTGTCAAATAGGAATGTACATTATGTTATAATAGGTTTGTACACAATTTCAAATTTAAATTTACTTAACGCTACTAGCTGCTGTAAAGGAGCATTGTCAATACATATTTCCGATCTAACTTAGTCAGATTATTGGTGCACATCAACCTTTACTTGATGGAACCCTGGCGCAATAAGTTTTGTTATGATTTCTTGACATTCGTTATGTTTGTGTCAAATTAGTCAAAGCGACAAAGTACCCGGTATACCCTGATCCTGATGTGCTTGTCTCTGTACTGTGCAGGTACATAACTAAGGTTCAGAGTTTAAATAGAAAGTGTCAAAGGCTTAGAATGGGTTAAATGGATCAGTTCCCGAACTCAATCAAAACGCCCAACATCGAGGGTGCATGTACGATATTCTGACACCAACTAAAGCTGCCATTCGCTGTGTGTCGCCACGTCAACTGTGAAGGTAACAAACGTCCGACAAAACCGGGATGGAGACAGTATGAAGTATATTACAGTGAACGTGATGTAATTAAGACTTATACAAAAGTATGTTTATAAATATAAAATATGTATAGACAATATTGTTATGAAAGAGCGGTGCCTCCTGGCACAGGCATTACTTGCCTAAAAGGAGACACCAATCATCACTTTGGAGACAAAATTGTAATGAAAATAAAAGATTTTATTTATTTTATTTTTTATTATATACAGTCGCCAATGACCTTGAGGGTTTGACCTTCAGCGTCTAGAAGTTTACGGCTTTGGACTCTTGCCGAAAACAAACTTCGCAAAATCCTGCAGATATAATCTCCATACATACAAGCTTCTTTTTCTTCTTGTTCTGTTTGTTTATCATAAATGACAAAATCAAAATAAGATGGAACTTTGTCATATTAACAGTGTTTAGTATCGTATGGTACTGTAGGCTACACACCTACATATTATAAATAAACAATTATAATAATTTATATAAATACATATACATACATTAATACACACATATTATTATTTTCTATCTATCTACACACATATGAACACATACTTAAACGACTAAATACATTACCTGCTTTCCTGTCCGCAGTCGGTTAAGACAGTGGACACGAGCTCACCTGTTGCATGTATTGCACACGGCACTAAAGCCAGGTGGCCGCGCGAGCGCCCGCGCAGCGCGCCTCTCCCCGCAACACAGTCCGCTACCGTACTTAGGGCTAGGCGCATGTCACTGAAGTTGGCTTCATACAATCGCTAAAATATTGTGTGTTAATTACCTATACTT
This sequence comes from Hofmannophila pseudospretella, assembly GCA_947369225.1. Lineage (NCBI taxonomy): Eukaryota > Metazoa > Arthropoda > Insecta > Lepidoptera > Oecophoridae > Hofmannophila > Hofmannophila pseudospretella. The sequence continues at coordinate 13,643,592 of OX376316.1, forward strand.
CGTGTACTGTTATTTTATGTGCTGTTGTAAATAAATCGGTGAAGTGGAACTGGATTTATTATTCGCCACCACACCACCTCACCAAACGGATGAACCATTCCTAAAGTACCATCGTGGGGTGCGACAAGGTTATATCGTATATTGTAGTTGGATTTAGTATCGCGATCATAAATTGTTTACCACCTGCAACATACAGAAAAATTTACGGAAAGCTTTTTCAATTCTATACGAGGTTCTTTTCTGAAACAGTTGTTCCACTCCGACCAACCAAACCAACCAACTACTGAATTGATTTAACTTGAACTGACGGGATTGTTTTCTCCGAGGACATATAGTTAAATAAAAAAGTCCATGTCTCCTCAATCACCCACAAAAAACCAGGAACCCGCTCTTCTATAAGAAACATATACATGGTCAAGTCGCGGCTAGCGAATTTAGCGAGGTGGCAGCCGATCCCCGCTAGCGTCAACAACTATGACGTCACCCTACTTGAATGAGGTTATTTTGGCAGCTGCGTGCACCGGTGCAGTCTCAAACAGGAAAAATTCTCTGCGATTCTTTAACCGACTTCAAAAAAAGAGCTCCCCGTTAAGAAAGGTGTCATACTTGCTCCATTCGCGGCGAGCGGGCTTGTTTCCTCCTTGTGACCACATAATTTAGCGAGGTGGTAGCCGCCCTCCGCTGGCGTCAACAACTGTGACGTCACCCTACTTGAAAGAGGTTATTTTGGCAGCTGCGTGCACCGGTGCAGTCTCAAACAGGGAAAATTCTCTGCTATTCTTTAACCGACTTCAAAAAAGAGCTCCCCGTTAAGAAAGGTGTCATACTTGCTCCATTCGCGGCGAGCGGGTTTGTTTCCTCCTGGTGTCCACATAATTTAGCGAGGTGGTAGCCGCCCTCCGCTGGCGACAACAACTGTGACGTCACCCTACTTGAAAGAGGTTATTTTGACAGCTGCGTGCACCGGTGCAGTCTCAAACAGGGAAAATTCTCTGCGATTCTTTAACCGACTTCAAAAAAGGAGTTCCCCTAGGAATGTGTCATACTTGCTCCATTCGCGGCGAGCGGGTTAGTTTCCTCCTTGTGTCCACATAATTTAGCGAGGTGGTAGCCGCCCTCCGCTGGCGTCAACAACTGTGACGTCACCCTACTTGAAAGAGGTTATTTTGGCAGCTGCGTGGGTTGGTGCAGTCACAAACAGGGAATGCTATTGTAACTTTAATTGTATTGCGCCGCTTCTTTCCTTTCAACTCGTACCTTACGAAGCGGTGGTAGAATAACAAATGACTTTGTAAAAATGTACTTTAAGGTTGTTACTTACATTAAAAAATTGAATTTTTAACCAACTTATATATTAGAATGGAAGTAGTTGTTTTACACTGATTAAATTAATCAATTTGGTTTGATTGAGATATGTTTATATAGTTGTGCAATGCTGTCAGCTGTCTCACGGTTACCGTGTCGTCGTGTCCCCGGCCCTGACTGACAACCAGCGCTGCGGCGGGGGCTAGCGTCTAGCCATATCGTCACACCATAATGCTGAGTCAGGGACCCTTTTGACACATATGCATGTGAACTTACTTTAAATTATAGTTACCTTTAATTAGTGAAATGTAATTATAGTGTTAAATTATAATTTATTCATTCAATTCACTCATTCATTCATTCAAAAAAGGATGGTGTTCTCAATTCGACTGTATGTTTTTTATTCAGACATTTGTGAATGGATTTTAATGATGCATTCTTTTTCCATTGGTCAAGAGCTGGACCCGATACTGAACCTAAGAAAGATGGAAAGTTCTTACTGTTTTTACTGTTACAAAAAGAAAGAAGTTTGATAGTAAAAAGATAGTAGGGTTACTACTGTTCAAAATACCATCTTCTAATGCCCGCTGTACACACTCGGCGAGACACCCCGAGACAGGCCGAGGACGAGGGTGTCGACCACAGGCCAACCTACCCAAAACGTCAAAATTTGAGAACCTGAAATATATCAAATTGCGCATAAGGTTGAGATTTAATCAAAGGTTTTTGGCAGATGGTATACTATAACTTGTGATCGAGTATACATGGTAGTTCTCGCCTCGCCTCGCTTGTTTTTTCCATACCTCGCCGCCTCGTCCTCGGCCTGTCTCGAGGTGTCTCGGCGAGTGTACAACGGGCATTATATAAAATAAAATATTACCACAAAAATCTATTGAAACTGAAAAATTGAAAATTGAAAAAAATAATTCCTGTACCACATATTAATGAACATTTCACATTAAACTACAACCTCCACACTAGGCGTTGCCAGTGTCGTGGAGATTACATACACACACTGACCACTTTACAATGTTGTGTCAATTTAATATGCAGATTCCAGAATTACAACTTAAAATTACAATTTAAAATATATTAATTATATACATTTATATATTTAGGTATATTTATTTAATATATATTTATAATATTACAGCTAATTATGTACCTATACATGCAAGTATATGCATAAATAAGTCACAGTTTCAATTACAACCATGAAACGATTCTACTGTCCCATTTTTGATAAATCTCTTTATTCAGAGATATTTTTTCCGGGAGTGTTGCTTCGCTAGGGTCTGATTGAGCCTTAAATAGAACTAATCGGAAACCCGAGAGCAAATTAGATGGGGATTCCAATCCTATAAGTTCTAGTCTAAACCCCATCCCAGATCAGACATTACACGGCGGAAGCAACTCAACCTACTTAAGTTATTCTAAGTTATTCTCGACCCGTACGCGATACTAAATCCGCCTAGCAGTCAGAGGCGGACTTTGCTTAAGAGGGTAACCTGCGCGTGAAAAATCATGAAATTTCGATTGTTAGTATTTAATCTTTTTGATGTTTAGTTTTTAATTTTAATTTATTTACCCACTATCACTATCGCTCCCACTAACATCTTGGGATAAGGGGTGAAATGAAAAACAGCGCTGCATATTTGGTACCCGAGTATGTCAGCATTTGCTGACTTTCCCCCTTTTGCCAAATATACATAGTGCTTTGTGATCTGTTTGTTCTCTATTTGTTATCTGTTGTTTTCTATTTGTGCATTAAAGTGTATTTTACTTTACTTTAATTTCTTCGTATTTATAATATTTCTGAAAAAAGGAATTTTATGCAAACATTGATATTGACTATTCGATAAGGAATATAAAATTTCATTTCTTAATATTACTTTATTTCACGATTTTTCACGTGCAGACCACCTGTACTTAGCTAGAACATGAGCGAGATAAATGTATTGAAGTTGTAGATGCGCGTGAACGGGACAGCACGGTGGATGGCGGTGCGGGAATTTCATGACGGTGAGCTTTTTTTCGACAATTCGGCGATTATTTCATTAACGGTGTTTAATATTCAAAATATAATTACAGACGTTTAACGTAGATACACAGATTGTTATTTTAATTCAAATTCCAATACCTAAAATCAAATCAGAACGAAATGAAATGAGTTCTTTTTCGCAAAAACATGCAAAAACACTAACGTTTCGAATTGTGTTACGAGTTGCCGATATACGTGCATAAAGGTCTCAAATATACTTTCTGTTTCAGAATCTCAATCGCCTAAGTTTATGAATAAAATGAGATTGTCCTCGTTGATGTCTTCCCAAGGTTTACAAGATACAAGAACCGTCAATATTTGCCAAGTATCAGAGAAGACTTGTATAAAAAGAATTCCTTCTGTGTGGCAATTCTAGTGTATAATAATCTGCCTAGTCGCCTTAAAAATGGTCCTGCTAGCCAATTTAAAACTAATATTTCCAAGTGGCTTCTAGACAAATGTTATTACTCCCAGAGTATCTCAACGACACTAACAAATAGCAGAAAAGATTTGCATACCGTTGTCGGTGGAGCATTTGATACCTATGCTTTCTAAATCACCTGTAATTTTCACTATGTTCTGGCAAAAAAAATATCATTTCATTTCGTATACAAAATCATGGTCTAGCTAAGTACAGCGCCTTAAGGCTGAGTATCTACTGCCCCTAAATCTATAGGGGCGGTCAATCTACAATAACGTGATACTCATCATCCCGATTCAACATTTCGTCATTGTTAAGGAGAATTTAGGGAACACCTGATGACTCACCGCACTATCAGATTTGCAGCATCGGCGTCTCCGGCTGGGTGGCTGATCTTGTGCTCTGTCTTCGACCTCAACACTTCACACTGTAACGATGTCGACTTCATCGTCCATATCAACCTCCTTGCCATCAATTTCAACCTCATTGTTAGCGTTTATCTCACCTCATATCGTGTTGGCATCTTCATTTCTTCATCTATATTTTCAAAGTTCAAATCATATTCCCATTTCATTTCTAAATTCCATTATTCCATTAATTTCATTGTTTTTACTTTCTCTCTGTATTTTATCCTGAACGGACGTTTCTCCGTTTTATAAAATTGTCTCCTACTACTACCTTTTTTCTACTACTGTGTAGTTCTGTTCCTGATAAACATAATATCTAATATTACCAAGTTCTTCTATTACTTCATCTGCACACTGTCCTAGAACCCTGCTAGCCGGCACCTAGAGGGCAGATTGTAGCAACACCATAGGCAAAGGCTCGAGGATTAACAGTTCACAACTCGGGTGAGTCTCCAGAAGGTATTTCTTAGCCTGATTCCGTAAAACACAATATTTTTGAGAAAATTGCACAGCGAGGTTATGCGCACGCCAAGCTGGCGGGCGTAGATCGTTAGAAGTGAAGTGAGGTTCAAATGTCAAAATGCGAAAAAATGCATTTGCGATTTGCAAATGCATTTTTTCGCATTTTGACATTTGAACAAACAAATGCACGGTATCTTCATGCCGGTCTGGAGTGACCAGTTTGGATTGTAAAAACTTAAGAGTATTATACTTATTATATATGTCATATGTAAAAAAACCAAAACTTTTAAAAATACATACCTACATACAGCACCAATGTGTCCAAAATGTCGGTCTCTGTAGTAAAAAAAAAACCAAAAAAACAAGATGCTGATAAAAAAATCATCCTCCTGAAAAATTACCTCTCTTTGACATGTGACAAATTGAAGTATCGACGAAGATGTCATTCCCGTGGGATAATGCTTTCAAATTCCACAAGGACGAAGTCGCGGGCAACAGCTAGTAAATTCATATCTGAAATTATGGAGCTGAGAAGGGGGCGGCTGGTACTACTAGCCTAGGGCGGCCAAGACCGCTAGTCCGCCTCTGCAGCAGCCGTTCTGAATATAGCCATCTCTGAACTAGGCTTGTTGTCAAACACGCGTAACTCAAAAATATATTTTTGTAGGAACAGTTTTTTTTTATAATTTATAACTCTAAATATGCGTTTGGTAACAATCTTATCTGAAGATATCTAATGCAGGTAAGTCGCCGAACTTCAGAATGTTCTTCATTTTGAACATCTAGAAACGGCTAGATTAGACGGTTAAAATAGAAAGTTTGTCGCAGAGGTCACGGAAACTACTAGACATCTTATATTTAAAATCCGAATCAGAACTTACCCTATGAAAACAAGGGGCCCAATTCGCCTAAATTACAACGTTTGTTTCTATTTCTTTCTATTATTTTTGTTCCAATTCTATTTGGACACCAAATCGCATTCTGCTGACGCATAACTCTACCACTGCCACCTTTCGATTTACTATCGATCGGGCAAAAGTACATCGGGAGGAACTTATGTTCGATCGTGATATTTGACAGTTGAAGCGTTTTGTTACCGTTCAACTGCTATTCTGTATAAACTAAATGTTTTAGTAGAATGCACAAATATGTTACTGTTCGATTGATCGTTGACTCGATCGGAACTTAACTGAAATTGGATCGTTAGTGGATAGTAGCATACGAAACACGTCATAACGATGCAGTTTAGATTCTATTTAGTACGTTGTATTTAGTGGAATCGATATCCTGTTCCAGCAACTGGTCCAAAAATAAAAATAAAATTACCCTCTATCTGTAATTCGTGACAAAATCTGAGTTACTACAATCTCCTTCGGACGTCTAAACTAGTCTAAAGCCGTCTATAAATTGACTTCAGAATGTCCATAATTTTGGACATCTAGCCGGGTAGGGCTCTGCTTTGCAACGGGCTAAAATAGAAAGTTTGCCGCAGAGGTCACGGGAACTACAACACATCTTATATTTCAAATCCGAATCAGAACTTACCCTATGAAAACCTGTTCTAGAACTAGTCCAAAAGTTTAAAAAAAAACCTCTTAGGCGAGACTAACCAGCGTGTCGCTAAGGTCTCGACCATTTCATTAGACACATAAGGCAATACATGTTATAAATATATTTTGTTTATAGGTTAAGAATTAGAATAAAATAACTGTGTTGTACCTTATTACTTTGATGTGTGAATGAATAAATACTTTTTTTTTATTTGTTTATTTTATCTGTAATTGGTAACAAAATCTGAGTTACTTCAATCTCCTTCGGTCGTCTGAAGCCTTCTATAAATTGACTTGTACTCTAGCTTTAGTTTAATGCAGGCAAGTCGCCGAACTTCAGAATGGCCGTCATTTTGGACATCTAGCCGTGTCGGGCTTCGCTTTGCAACGGGTTAAAATAGAAAGTTTGCCGCAGAGGTCACGGGAACTACAAGACACTTTATATTTGCCACAAAGATTTGGCTGTGTATTTTTTATTTATTTTGTTTATTATAAAATCCACAGCACTTCAATTTAAAAACAAAAAAGTCCATTAAAAAACGTACTGCCAATTACAGATTTACTAATTTAAAAATAATGCTTTGGTGTGTGTATTATATGGATGTGTTTATTGGAAATGTGTGTTAGCGTGTTTGTGTAGAACATTTGTGTACATTTGTATGTGTTTGTTTTTCTTCCTTCTTAATTAATTAATTCCTTCTTGATATGGATATTAGTCGATAGCCTAGATTCGAGCATGGTCGTACAATATTATTTTATCATAAGTAAGTACATAATTATTTTATTATAATTATAACTGTTTCGGTCATTGCTGTGTGTGAAATAAACGTATTACTTACTTACTTTTTACAAGTTAAACCACTTTTCATCTGAGCACATTGAACATTATGTTTTAATTAACACCTGTGATTGTTTTCGCTCAACAGCAGTCGTTAAACTATGTCAGAGGCCTGCAGGCGGCCTGATAATAGATTGGCCACTAACCATATGATAAACAAACATGCATTGACGTGTATTATACATTTATTATGTACTTGTGTTTCAAGTTTCATCTGTGTTCTTTTGTTGTAGTTTTTTCTTTACGTTGACCTCTATACCGCTTTCAATAAGTATTACTATGAAGAAAAAGTTTGTTTAACATTCAATCTTTTTGTATCTGTGATCTATGGTTTTTCTCTTAAAGCCAGCATTTAAATAAAACTCAATTTTCCGGGTGACGCTTAGAAAATTGGTTCCAAATGTATTTTAAGGAAAATATAAATAAAATCAACTTCTGTGAAGTTTGAGTCGCATATTTTTAAATAAATGTTTATATAGGTGTACCTAGGCAGTGAATAATAAAGTTATAAATTATTTCTAGACGTAAAGAAACATGCATTAATTTGACCTATGTCGTAATAATGAATACTTAAATAAGCAGTCGAGGGAAAATTGAATATGTAGGCATTTAAATAGATCTCTTTATAAAACCGTGTTAAATCACTCTACTTATTGTTTTATTATTTTACATTCTTACATTAATGGAAGATAATTCAACCAGCATCAAAAATATATTATAAATTACATTACGAACAGGATTAGACAAAAAATGTAAGTTTTTTTTATTGAGTACTAAACCCGCATTTGACCTCGATCTCGCCTGGTGGTAAGCGACGATGGAGCATGCGGGTCCAGTAAATGCCTATTCACTCTGGCCTTAAAGATCCCAAGGTTGTAGGTTTCGGGAAATACAGACGCCGCCGGCAGGCTGTTCCATTCCTTAGCCGTTCGCATAATGAACGAAGAAGCAAATCGCTTCGTACGAACAGATGGGATGTCAACAACATAAGGATGGAACCCCTCCCCGCGCCTGGTAGTCCGAAGGCGGAATGGAGATGCTTGAATTAGGTAGTGCAATTCCGATGCGCACTCTCCGAAATGTATCCTATAAAATACCGATAGACAGGCAACCTTGCGCCGATGTTCCAGACTTTGCAGTCTAGCAAGATTATTCTATGTAAGAATAATCTCTCGGGCTTACAACAAAACGTCACAAATCTGAAATATGACACTGAATATCTGTTTGCGACGGGGATATTACTCGAACGTAAGGCTTCCCCGTAATCGCCGCCGATTATGAACCTGATATCGGAAATCTGTCACACGTGTCGTTTCCGCGACATGTGTTTAAAATCGTGAGATGTTGCGTTAGGAGGTTTTCTCATTGGGGTGCATTTTGTGTTAGTTCTGATTAGTTCGTAAGTATGTTTAGTAACTCTACATATTCTATAATCAAATGATACAGTCTGTTTTGACAATAGGTAGGATCTAGTCTATAAATTCAGAATGACTCAGTTTCAATTTCTATTATGTAATAGTACATTACTCTCAATATCTCAATATTTTTATTGTGTTCCATAATGTATAATAGGTGATCTTATCAGGTAATTATTTTTATTTTTATATTTTTTAAATCCCAGTTTAGAGGCATTGGTACACGACAAGGTGACCATGTCAGCCTCGTTAGGGTCACTAATAATGGGGACCGTCGATGGTCTATTGGCTAGGATACCGGACTCCCATACGAGTCCGGAGGTCCGGGTTCGAAACTGTGCAGTGCCATGTACCAATGAGTTTTTCGTATTTTTTGAAGACTTACGTACATTTACCGATTGCTCTAACGGTGAAGGAAAACATCGTAAGGAAACCTGCACACTGAGATGACTAGTGTGTAAAATGGGGTAGGCACAAAAGATCCTCAAGGGTCGAAGTGCCCCTGGGTTATTCCCGGCCCCCTATCATGAGATAAGATAAGAAAGTCACTAAGAAAAGGAAAGGGAAGCTCAAGTATTATTAGAGTCCGCTCTCACTTTGAGAGCCAACTTAGCAAACAACAGTAAGTGTTTCATATTATCAGATAAGGGCCGACTCAAAATAATATTGAGCCTCCCATTTTGGAGCCTTTCACCAGGTCACACTCCATTAGGAGGTGAGTGAGGTCTTCTATTTTGTTGCAGTTGGTACAAAACGGTGATGCAGCTCTTCCCACCACATGCAAAAACTTATTTAACGGAATGTGACCTGAGCGTAACCTAAAAGCCAAGACAAGTAGAGAGTTAGTTTTGTATTAATAATCATGTTGTTATTATATTATAATGTATTACTTATTTTTCTCACTTAAATATTCATTAATTGTGTTGTAGCTTTTATAAATTAAGAATTATTTTAATTTTGTTATAAACTTATTATCATTAGTTACTTTTTTTTACTGAATCTGGTAGGTTATTTCATATGGACCTGATGAACATAATTTTAATCTGTTGTTCGGTAATATTAGCTTATTTCTGTGTCTTAATGATATTGTTGATTTTGTTGGTATGTCTTCTCGTTTTGTAAATAACTCAAGATATTTTCTTACTTAATTCCAAAATATAAATGCAATGTAATGTAAGGATACTATGTGTTTGAAAGTGGGGTTTTCAGCTGTCGGTTACTTCAATGTTGGCCAGTATTCTGATGTTTCTTTTGGAGAGTAAACAAAGTGGGCGCGTCCGTACTATTCCCCCATAAGATGACACCGTAACTGAACCATGCATGAGGGTATGCATAGTAAGTTACTAGTGGCGTTTGGAGATCTGTGGTCTTTTTACTTCGCGGAGGGCGTACATGAATCTAGAGATTGTGGTTCTTATTTTTTTTAATATGTGATTTCTAGTTGATGCTTCTATAACTAAACCAAGGAGCGTAAAGAAAAGAAAGAAAGAAAAACATTTATTTAACATTGCATTATGCATACATAATTAAAATTAAAAATATTTGAAACTAAAAAAAAATTCAATATTAAACGGACACATGCTCAGTATGTGCTGCGGTCCGACCGGTACGGCAGAACCACAGCGCTGGTTTTCAGCTGTGCCAGGGCGAAGGCATCGCGGGCGAAACAGCAGGTCAGGGACGAAAACAAAGATATATTAAAAGTACAAATAAATACCTAACTATGAAATAGATAACAATATTAAAACTGGAGAGAAAATTCATTTACTACTTCTAATTTTATGCCATTAAAATTAACAATTAACGGGATTTTTTGATAAGAGTAGAAAGTCATTAATTTGGTTACAGAAAAGTTAATTTCAAGATTATGAGCGTTCATCGTTATCAAATCACTATTTTTGTTTGATCAAGGACATCTGGTGGCGAATTAGCAACGTCTTTATTACTTCTATCATTAGATTTCTACATATTTTTTTTAATTACACCAGCTCTAACCAGGTTGACCCAAGATGGTGAGCGCCAAGGAAAAAAATTGAATTCATGAAATAATAAAACCATCAGTTGTAGCCCCGATTTCTACTCACCCCGATTTTTTAAATAAGGATTTGGCTACATGGCAGGAAGTTTTTACTTCCCTGGCTCAAAATTCGAATGTATTGAGCTTATTTCCGAGAAATTGAAATCGTTTATTTAGCGCTGTAAACACCAGAATACAGAAGTATACAAAGTTTAATACAGGGTGGACCAAAAGTCCGTTAACATTTGAATAGGTCGCTGCGTCGGCGCGGGCGGGGTATTGGCGCGGGGGGTGTTACTACAAGCGAGAGCTACTAATAGGGATTTAGTACCATGGCGTCATTCAGCGGAGCGCAACGCGCATTTTGCGTACGCGAGTACTATCGAAACAACGATTCTACGACCGAAATTTTGTAATCATTACAATATACGGAACAGAAATCAAGCACCAACAATTCAAACGATTAAAAAATGGGTACAGAAGTTCGAAACAACAGGTTCAACTTTAAGTCAACCACGATCCGGCCGACCTAGGACATCGCGCGATCCAGTAAACATAGAGCGTGTACGAGCGTCTGTTCGAGAACAACCTGGTCTCTCTACTCGAAAGCGGTCTAGTGCTTTAGATGTGCCCAGAACATCTCTAAATCGCATTCTACACAAAGATTTACATTTACATCCTTACAAAATTCAAATTGTACAGGCTTTAAAGCCAAATGACCCTGCTCAGAGACTGCAGTTTGCTAAGGAAGTGCTTGAGAGGTTTACGAGCTTCAATAACATCTTTTTCTCAGACGAGGCACACTTCCACCTAAATGGACATGTCAATCGACAAAATTGCAGATACTGGAGTGACACTAACCCGGACTTGAAGCACCAAAAACCTTTACACTCGCCCAAGGTTACTGTATGGGCCGCATTGTCAGCCAGCGGAATCATTGGTCCATATTTTTATGAAGATCAGAGAAACCGCGCCGTCACCGTTAATACAGAGCGATACATTGTGATGCTACAGAATTTTTTTGCTCCAGCATTACAGGACTTCTCAGGCTTTAATCGAAGCTCTTGGTTCCAACAAGATGGGGCAACATGTCACACCTCCAATGACTCTATAGCAGCACTTCGTGAAATTTTTGGCCAAAAAGTCATATCCAAAAGAGGTGACATTCACTGGCCACCCCGCAGCCCGGATTTAACTCCAATGGACTTTTACCTTTGGGGATATCTCAAAAGTAAAGTTTACATCAGCAACCCAGTGTCTATTGAGGAATTAAAAGAAAATATACGCGAGGAAATGCAGAACATTTCACCAACCACTTGTCGGGCGGTCATGCAAAATTTCCGTTCCCGGTTACAGGTGTGCCAGGATGAACAAGGGTCACATTTGAATGATGTTATTTTTAAAAAGTGAAATCCTAATTTGTCTACTTTATTATTAAATAAACAGTTTTTCACTAAAGTAGCATTTGTATTTTTTATAACCATTTTAAATGTTAACGGACTTTTGGTCCACCCTGTACATGCAGCACAGAACATCTGGTGTGGTACAGTGCCAAAAAGGGTACACCAGCTCAGCATAATGTTGAGGCAAGCCACAGCGCTGTTTTTTTAGCTGGCCCCGAGCATCTTTGTGAAAATGTATTATATTTAGTAATTGTACCTCCTTATACAAGTCTTCGTAAAAATCCGATAAAATCATTAGTAATTGGTATTGCATGGTTTTGTACCCGGATCTTCCCGCACCCGGTGTCCTAGGCACTATGCCACCGACGCTTAAAACGATTCCATTTACCACACCACAATTTGCATGCAAAAATCCAATGTACAAGGCATCTAAACTAAAGCGCGTGCCCTTCCTTCGCTTATGAAATCGGTCCCTGATTAAATTTGAAGCCATAAAAAATCATGAGGGCACCGAAACGGGACTTACCCTCGCGTGTCTAAACAAAGTTAAAATATTGTGTATTTTACCTCAAAAAGTAAACATTCTTAAGTTTGCATGTTCCTAAGCCGTATTGACGTAAAAGTTCGAGCTACGTCACTAAGTAATAAACTATTATACAGGACTCCAAAGGTCGTTGTAATAAAAACTGTAAATAATTATTTGTTTACTTTTTTTTAATGAAGATTTACTTACTCTTGTTTAACAAGCCTTCGGTCCCGGTTTTGCTTGCTTGAAATTCTAACGTGCTGATTTCAAGAGGAGGGAGGGCGGAGGGCATATGATTCGTTTCGCGGAAGTTATGCGCAAGCGTTCCCGCCGCTTCGCCGTCAAGCGGTGCGCAGGAAAACCGGGGGGTTTTGGCCGGTAAAAGTCCGGCATAACCTATTCGTCTCCCCCTTGCGGTGAAGAGGTATGCATGAGCGTTTCCCTTTATGGCATATGATTGGTTGCAGCACACCGACCAGGAATGGAATTGGCCACGTGAAGTCCTAGCCTAAACTTTACTTGGCTTTGACATAGTGAAAATCTTTTACGAATTATATTTTTTACATAAGACCGTCTATATTGTATGGTTTATCCTATACTCACGCACTATTATATACGTACAAAGTTCTGTCTAATAGGTAATGTATCTGTATAAAAAAATATGTTCAAGTCCAAACAGTTTGTAACACTTCAAACTTTTCGTACCTAGTAAACTTTATAACGTATCTAATTAATAAATTTATATCTCTTCAAACAAATCATAGTAGAATCATATATGATTCATATTTGATAATAAGCGGCGTTTTAAAAGTACAATAGAGCTTAAAACAAAAATAGAGAACAATAAGTATTTTAAACTGGGGACAATTTATAACGTCAACTTGCCAAGTGTAATTATTTATCGTGCACAGTCGACAACTTCTGCGTTTACTGCCTCCGCAGAATGCTGCACGGCAGCTGAGTTCTCACTGAACTAGGTACAGATAATTTATGCTCTGATTATTTAATATTTTTTTACCTACAAATATTTGGTATTTAAGCTTATATTTTAAGGTTATGACTCGGTTTCCATACAAATTATTTTACACTTTCATATTGTACATGCGGAATATTATACTGGAATATTGTCACTGTTAGGTCAATAATTGTGTTGTACTGTCGCCAATTAATAAATTTATTACAATTCATTTTATTTAAATATTATTTTCAAAGATTTTCCTCTAAAAACAATTTTAAAAAAGGGATTAATTATCTACATTTTATGTGCAAATTTGATTTCGGAACTTTTATACCGTTTATGTGCTAGACCCGCGTGACAGACAGTTCGTTTTCTCCCTAATAATAATAAAAAACACTAAATCATTTATAGTTAAAAATGAATACAAATACAATTAAATCAGTTAGCACTATGTAATCATGTATTAATCAATGTAATCATCAAATATGTATCCATGTAGAATAAGCGGTCTGTATTATTTTATCTTATGATAGGGGATATCGCGAGCGGCACTCGATCCTTGATTATCTTTTGTGCCTACCCCATTTTACACACTGGTCATCTCAGTGTGCAGGTTTCCTCACGATGTTTTCCTACACCGTTAGAGCAGTCGGTAAATGTACGTAAGTCTTCCATAAATACGAAAAACTCATTGGTACATGGCATTGCATGGTTTCGAACCCGGACCACCCGCATGGGAGTCCGGTGCCCTAGCCACTGTGCCACCGATGCCCTCAAGTGGTCTGTATTACTCTTTGTCCAAAGAATGAATGAACTGTTTTACCGACGCGTGCCATTACGTCTTAAATATTTGAAACCGTATTTTTTTCAATTTACAGTTACAATACAACGCCTGAATTTAACTAGGTACTTAGCAGTCTATGGACTCCAACCTTAAACCACACTTCTAACTAAACACACAACAGACCAAATCATTAGGAATGCAGCCAACGCAGCCTCAAATAGAACTTGAGTACTGCCGTAAACCTGTTTACACAGGGTAATTCTAGATGCAGGACAATTCTCAAGCAGGTACGTGCAGTTGCCCTGGTCAGTTGTAAGTCGCAGTCAAAGGGGCAATCAGGGTGCAATCGGCGCAGCTTCGAAGTTTCGAGGTACATCTACAAACGTCGAAATTAACGTAGCATTCTCGAAGTAGAATGTCTTTAGGACGCCGCTGAGATTTTGAAATGGAATCGGATCGAACCCATAGTTCTTGTAAAATCGCAAGATATAATTCTATGCGTTCAATCCGAATCCGATCAGGTGGATCCCCATTTTCAAGTGTATTTTACTTTACTTTACTATGTTAGGGGATCCTGATGGGCCGAGACCAGTTTGCTATTGTTGGCGAATTCCAAAAACTAGTTGGTTTTTTTTTAATTATGGCGCCTACTAGTGTACACACTGCAATTTGGCCAAAGACCGTGTTAGAATCTTGAAAATCACTCGGAACGTTTTAGCGTCTGTTTTGAGAAGAAAAGTTTACCAACGTCGAGATTATGGGAGAGTCGTATGCATCAGGAATGCCTAGTTCTTGCATTCAAAGTGCAATTAGAGGTTAGGTTGCCGAATTCACACCATCTGTAGTTTTTCACTCCCATTTCACTGTCTTAATATATAACGTTCACTTATCACGGACGATATTTAGGTAAAATACACTAAATTTACGAAAAAATGACCACTGTAAACCGTTTTTAAACAATTAAATAGGTCGAATACGCCATGACAGCATGAACGTTTAACATAACCTCCAAAAACTAGTTGCAAATATTGTATAATTCTTTTTTTTTTGGGGTATACCTATACATTTTTACAGCTGTCGAGAAACTTAAAAAAAAACTCTCAAAAAAGGTTTTCGAAAACCATACAAATCCCTGGCTTCGTATAAGTACTCGTAGGTACATTAGGTAACTGTGCATAACATAATAAAGCATATTCTAAAATAAACCTACCCTCGTATCCAGGCCACTTCACTTCATTTCAGTAAAAAATCAATAAAGTAAAGTAAGCAAAGGCTTTCGCGCTGCTTCCTAATTAAACTTTATGTGGTATTACTTTTAAAAGGTTTTACCGTTACGTAAATAAGTACCTACTTACGAGTGATTTTTTCTGTCGGTTCTTTGTAGAGCACAGTGGTCTTTTTGTGAGTAAAAATACAAAATGTTTACTGGATTTCACTTTTACGTCAAAAGGGCATTTTTATGGATCCTTACACCGAAGGGGAAAACGGAGCCCTATTCCCTGTCGATACTCTGTCTGTCCGTCTGTCTGTGTCGTCTATTGTCGTCGGCGGATCTAGTGCAAAAACAGAATAAAACACAGACTTCATCACACAATATGACATTATATTTACATTGTACTTTCTTGATCGAAATCCGAACATCAACTTTAAAATTTTATAGCATTATATTTTAGAGGCAGTGGACCGGTCACATCTGTCGCAGAACCGACAACCACTGGGGGAGACGAGTTCTGGAGTGGAGACCGCGTTTGGGCAAACGTAGTGTGGGACGACACTGCTAGATGGAGCGAAGATCTACGCAAGGTGGCTGGGAGCGACTGGATGAGAAGAGCCTAAGATCGGGCTCAATGGCGCGCCCTGGGACAGGCCTATGTCCAGCAGTGGACTAGAGTAGGCTGCTGCTGATGATGATGATATTTTAGAGGGGTGGATGCATTGTTGCTTTGCAGCAAAAATGAGTAAAAGGGTTGTACCACCCCAGGTTGACTCTACACAGTTTTCCCTTCGAAAAGAAAACGTAGACTGAAGAAAACCAACGAACAGACACTGTGTTTCATACTGTTGGAAAACCTAGGACAAATACGAGCATTTCGCGTGTTCAATCCATTTACTTCGATGCATACGAGTTTGGTTCGCTGTTCAATTGCATATTGCACTTCGTATTGGGTCATTTACCACAGTACTGCATACTGGTGTGTGTTATTTTTTCTTTTCAGTAGTATTTCTCATCGATAAGGGTCGTAATCATTTTATAAAATTAACCATTAGAGAACGACTTTCTCAGCGGATTTAATCGGGTGGTTTGTCTCCCCCCATTTCAACACTGGTTATCTAAGTGTGCAGGTTAGAGCGTCGGTGGCACACAGGCTAGGACACCGGACACCCATGCGGGTGGCCCAGGTTCGAAACCGTTCAGTGCAATGTATAATACCAATGTTTTCGTATTTATGGAAGACTTACGTACATTTACCGACTGCTTTAACGGTAAAGAAAAACATCGTGAGGAAACCTGTACACTGAGATGACCAGTGTGTAAAATGGGGTAGGCACAAAAGATCCTCAAGCAGTCTTTAAATATATGCTTCAGATTCACAACGACCGTAAGTCTTAAAAAAATATGAAAATCTCATTATAGTGCATGACATTGTATGGTTTCGAATCCGGCCCTCCCGCATAGGAGTCCAGCATCCTAACCAGTCTAGCAACTGCACCACCGAGTTCTATTGTGTGTTAATTCTAGTTCATACAAAATACATGTGCAGAAATGAAGGAAGGAACGCCCGTTAATGTCGGAGACTTTTCTTAAATCATGAACTAAAAGTTGTTCAGTGTCTGTCAAAATCACACACACTGGAACAGTTCCAAGAGTTCTGAGTAAAACCAGCAATTTCGTATAACTGAATGCTCAATTGCGTATTCTGTACAATGTAAGTAGTAATTTTCTACAAAACTGCATATTGAGCAGAAATTATAGGGTCTTTTGTGAGTCAGGTTGAGAATAGCTGTAATTAACGTTAACACCAAACGGGCACGTAACTAAGCCATTATAAGTAACTGATGACGTAACACTATTAAAACTTAAAAATTCATTAATACTAGGTAAGTGTCTTCGGTATGTACATTTAAAGGGGAGACAATCCGTATATTAGCGGCGACAATCGGAAAAAATGCTGTTTGAGGGTTTGCTGGAAGAAATCTTTTTTAGAGATAAGTTCAGCCCTTGTACAATGTCTCATTTTAATTGTTTTTATTAAGTCTAATGTTCTACAAAAAAGTGTAAAATAAATAAATAAAAATATAAGTAAGTATTTTGTTACAATTACTACCTTTTAAGTGTAACAAAAAAAAGCCACTAACGACACTTTAATAAAAAAAATTATTTATACATTAATGCACAAAATAAAAAGGTGTACATTAGGCGAGCTTAATGCCTTGCGGCATTTTCTACCAGCTAACCCCATTGGGGTTATGCAGAAATGTTTAGGTAGGCGCATAAAAAAATGGAAGTTCTTATTATATTATATATAAATAGCTATTCATAATACATATTAACAATACATATACATAAATCTTAAAAAAATGCATACTAATATTAAGTATATTGTACATAATATATAATACTAATATATTATGATGTACATATAAATATATAATTATAAATATATATACTCGATAGCTAAACAGATAAATACGTGAACTCTATTAAATTGTATTTAACAGTGAACTAGCACAATAATACCTTATTGATTTGGACCTTGTCGTAGATGTTCTCGGACCAGGGTTTTGAACTGGAACTTGTTGGGGGCCCTCCTGATGTCCTCAGGCAGACTATTCCACAAACGGACACATTGAGCAGTAAACGAATGGGAGAAGAAGTACAAGGTTTATTCTTCTGATCATAGGTAAGTGATATTTTAGATATGTTAGTACTTATAACTGCAAGCCGTTTTCCTATAGTTACTCGTATCTAGACGAAATAAAGTGGCTATATATCGGCCGTGTATGTATTGAGCTTTTGTATGGAACTGCTGATATTTTTTCAGCGATTTCAGAGTGGCCCCATAGTAAAAGTTATTCAGATATGGATACTGAACACCTCCCTTTCGGGACCAGACAGATTTTTTGTTACAACCTGTATTTTCACGTCAAAAAACACACCTACAAATCCACACGACACAACAAAAACATAAATAAAACAATTGCATTACAAAGGAAAACCTTTTAAAAATGCAGCGTAAATAACTAAACCTATTCAATTTTTAACCTCATATCCTTGTCTTCATTAAACATTTAAGTCGAAATACACATGCGGCGCAAAAAGTAACAAACAAATAAACCCAGCTTACACTGGTGAACAGTTACGTGACGCGTACGATGAATAACGTAACACCGGCTCATCCTATGTACTGCGGTGCAAAATAAAGGGAAAACCTACGTTTCAATCCGATACGCCTCCACACGGAATTTCAATGGAGCCTCGTTTTAAACGAAACTTCAGGATTCCTTTGTGAATATTTCGCAAAGTGAAGTTTGATAGATTCTTTCATGAATTTTATAAACATTATCTCGCATATTTTGACTTTGGTGTCTGGAAGAAAGTGTTTTTTTCCATGATGAAAAACAATTATTTGTCTGGAATAATGTTTTATACACAAAAGTAACACGGGTTAGGATCAGAGCAGATCTGGTGGATGTTAGGTATTAAATTAAATATGTACTTATCTGATGAACATAACATCAAATTATAAATAACATAATTAGAGTTGTTCCAACCAAAAATCTGGTCACTTGGTCGTACACATTGAGAAGCAACTTTAGTGAATGTCCAGCTTTTCAACAATGGCCTCGATAATCAGGTCTACATCCACCACATCCTCAATCTTCGTGGACACCTTGATTCTGTCGTACGAGTTCTGTACGAAGCTGGATATATTAGTTGACTTTAGTTAATTAATATTATGTTGTCAAAATTCGGCATAATATCATTTAATAGCACATACCTACTTTAGTTAACTCTTCATTGTACACACACAGAATATGTTACAAACTTATAAAAAAATATGTGAAACACAAAGGGCGTGACTTATCTCTAAGAGAGATCTCTTCCAGCAAACCCCAAAAATAACAATTTGATTCATATCAAGGCAGACGAAGTGTACACCTATGTGCTTAATAAATATACCTACTTAATAATACAAAATAGAAAATACGTGCATAAATATAATATAATACATAAATATACAAATAAATAAATACTATATACTAACATAATAATATAATTATAATATAATAAAGACAATAAAGTGATGACAAAAAAACTAAAGGAGAGAAGAATAATGTTCCTTGACAAGTTTCTTAAAGATAGGAAAGGATTGACTTTCACGTATGCCGGGAGGGAGAGCATTCCACAACCTGACCGTGTGCACAGAGAAGGAGTAGTTAAAGAAGTCGGTCTTGTGGGAGGTGCGAGGAAACTGTAGAAGAGAACTACCTAATATGGGACCTAGAGAGCTTATAACCCGACCGCAAGAAATTAAAGCGTTCACGCAAATAGGGAGGGAAGGTGGGATTCCTTAAAATTTTGAAAAGAGTACAAAGAATACTCTACTTCTACTTTAAACACAGTAATCTATAGAAATAGTAATTCACTCTGAGCTAGTTTTAATTTATGTTAGTTATACATGTTATTCACCAACTGTCACACGTGGGACCAGATGGTGAAACTAGAAATAAACGATATTTTATTTTCGTCAACTGGTCACGTAACGTTTTTTTATTACAGGATGTAACAAAAACCCACTATACGTAATAGTCTAAGACTAGTTAAATAAGAATAGCCTAACCTGTAACCACATTGCATTACCTTAAATACACAATACGCAATGCTGAGCATTAAAAGGACACCTTTTAATATTGCATTGTTTTTTTTATTTCTAACTAGCGGCCCGTCCCGGCTTCGCACGGGCATTAAACATTACATTTAGATTTGTTAATTTTAAGACATTCATAATAATAATAATAATATAAGTTTATTTAGTGATCTTAACTCCCCTCCCGTACCCCTGCCCGAGTGACGCCCTACAACGCATAAGTAGCCGAATGGAGTTTATTTTTTCAAAGTTTTAAACTCGTGATATCTTTTGATTGGAATGTCAGAATCGAATAATTCAAAAAGTAATATAAAGGTATTGAAGCAGTCTTAAATAATAAATCATTTATTTTGATAAGGTACAAATAAAGAGCTTTTTGTAGCGGTGGTATTTTAATTTCTTTTCTTTTTTATAAAAAAAACGCTTATTGTGACATGACTATAATAGTTAGAGACACGCTGCCGCTGATTTTTTTGTTGATAATGGTGTGTTCTAAAAAAATGTTATATATCATTTTGTTCTATCATCAATAGTTTTCGCAACGTACGCGATGTAAGGAAGTTTTTTGATATTTTTTTACACTTTATCGTAATTTAAGTAAGGATCCCCATTTTTTTTGAAAATGAAATATAGCCTATGTCACTCAGGAAAAATGTAGCTTTCCAACAGTGAAAGAATTATTCAAATCTGTTCAGTAGTTTCGGAGCCTATTCAATTCAAACAAACAAACAAAAAATCAAACCTTTCCTCTTTATAATATTGGTATAGATAATTTTTTAAGTTTAATAATGTGTGCAATGTTAAATAAATGTTCTTCTTTCTTTCTTTCTTTCAATCGGACCGAACTCTATAAATCTATTTTTCTGTTTTCTAGATTTCTATGGGTTCGGTCCGAGTCTTTTTCAAAATAATTGCAGTGATGTCTTCAATTCTATTACACCTCCGCAAGTTTAATTGAAAAACTTAAATGTCCGTAGTAGGCGACTCTGGTGCTTTTCTGCAGTGCAGCGATTTTAAAACGCAATCTGCCCGAACTCTTATAAATCTATTTTTCGGTTTTCTAGATTTCTATGGGTTCGGTCCGAGTCTTTTTCAAAATAATTGCAGTGATGTCTTCAATTCTATTACACCTCCGCAAGTTTAATTGAAAAACTTAAATGTCCGTAGTAGGCGACTCTGGTGCTTTTCTGCAGTGCAGCGATTTTAAAACGCAATCTGCCCGAACTCTTATAAATCTATTTTTCGGTTTTCTAGATTTCTATGGGTTCGGTCCGAGTCTTTTTCAAAATAATTGCAGTAGTGTCTTCAATTCTATTACACCTCCGCAAGTTTAATTGAAAAACGTAAATGTCCATAGTAGGCGACTCTGGTGCTTTTCTACAGTGCAGCAATTTTAAAACGCTATCAGACCGATCCCATATAAATCTAATTTTCGGTTTTCTAGATTTCTATGGGTTCGGTCCGAGTCGTTTTCAAAATAATTGCAGTGGTGTCTTCAATTCGATTACACCTCCGCAAGTTTAATTGAAAATCGTAAATATCCATAGTAGGCGCTTTGGTGCTTTTCTACAGTGCAGTGATTTTAAAACGCAAACGGACCAAACCCATATAAATCTATTTTTCGGTTTTCTAGATTTCTATGGGTTCGGTCCGAGTCGTTTCCAAAAATCATTGCAGTGTCTTCAATTCTATTACACCTCCGCAAGTTTAATTAAAAAACGTAAATGTCCGTAGTAGGCGACTCTGGTGCTTTTCTATCGTGAATGCGATCCTGATAATGCCCGTATACGCGCACCGACTCGTAGCAAAACTGTGGCGGTGTCGTCATCCGAGCATTGACCTATACCGATGCTACAATCTGTGTAACCTTTTCAATAGTTTCAGCTTTCTGATGTTTGAGTTTCAATATGGAAGGTGAATGTACTTTTATATTTCTTATGTATGAGTTTCAATATTGAAGGTGAAGGTACTTTTATATTTCTTATGTATGAGTTTCAATATTGAAGGTGAAGGTACTTTTATATTTCTTATGTATGAGTTTCAATATTGAAGGTGAAGGTCTTTCATAGTTTCAGCTTTCTTATGTATGAGTTTCAATATTGAAAGTGAAGGTACTTTTATATTTCTTATGTATGAGTTTCAATACTGAAGGTGAAGGTACTTTTTATAGTTTCAGCTTCAGCTTTCTGATGTATGAATTTCAATATTGAAGGTGAAGGTACTTTTATAGTTTCGGCTTTTTGATTTATGAGTTTCAATTTCAATACAGAAGGTGAAGGTATGTACATGATGAGGAAGGTAGCAAATTTTTAAGTGTCTTCTTCTCTTCTTATTAATATGACTCTACAATTAAAATGAATAACAAAGGTATTTTTATTTATGTACAAAAAATATTAATTATAAAGTCTCGCACTGTGAGAGAGCAAACCAATTTTGAAGAGATAAAAACAGCAAAAAGGTCACTTAAAAAAACTTAACTCATTTAAAAAAATACAATTACAAATTCAAATACAAAGGGCTTTGTATAATTGTGCTAGCAGAAATAGCGTACTATCTAACAAATGCATAAGATATAAAATTACTTGCTCTATTCAATCACTTTGTGGTTTATGGAAAAAGCTGCATAGAAATGAAGGCTTTTGTATTTACAGAAGGCAACAAAAATACTGAATCGGAGCAGAACTGGCAAGCCCGGTTACGGTATCAGACGTAAACCTATACACTCGTACGTACCTTATACTGTACAGTCGACAACACATAAGTGAGTCTTCAGTACTTTGGTACCATGGAGTACCATCGAGCATAGCTTGATGTGTCTGCCACTGTACCTTTCCGGACATGGTTATTGGTTGTGAAAAACATAAGTAATGCAGTAGTAATGTGTTCGAATAGGCATTCGTTAATTGATTGTTATTCGTTTCTTCAGCGGCCTATTCTAGTCCAATGCTGGACATAGGCCTCTCCCAGGGCGCGCCATTAAGCCCGATCTTCGGCTCTTCTCATCCAGTCGCTGCCAGCCACCTCGCTCCATCTAGCAGGGGGGCGTCCCACACTACGTTTGCCCAAACGCGGTCTCCACTCCAGAACTCATCTACCCCAGCGGTTGTCGGTTCTGCGACAGATGTGACCGGCCCACTGTCACTTCAGCTTGCTAATCTTATGAGCTATGTCGATAACTTTTGTTCTATGCCGGATCTCCTCATTTCGGATTCGATCCAGCAGAGATACTCCGAGCATGGCTCTTTCTATGGAAACAATGCGTTTTATTAATTTTAAACATCACGTTTCATACTAACATTTATTCCTTAAGACCTACACAATCGATATCTAAATAGAAATAGTGTTGGATATTATTTTTTTCAAAACAACCGGGTTCGATTCCCAGGCTGAGTACAGGTTTTTTTTAAATGTATGTATACAGTTTTTCTTGTTACTAAAATTGATGACATGGTTCCTAAGAACAGATCTTCGTATGTCTTATAGTTTCAGACTTTCCCATACTGACCGTTCTTAATGTTACACCCTGTATAGTGTGGATCAATACAAAGAGTTACTTTGCAGCGTTTGAACATTTCATAAACTTAGTTTATTATTTTTTATTGGCCGCCATTGTAGCCTTTAGCTATCTGTCAAATTTTTTCAATCTGAAATCGTCCTTAATGCAGTCGCCATAGACTTCAAATGTAGAATTTTGACAGATGGTATACTTTAGGCAGAGGCCGACTGTACGCATATCTTTGGTCAACAACCTTCTATGTGCAGATTAAAGAAAGCGTAACAGAACGGGTTTAAATAGAGTTAACATTTTTAAAATTGACTGTAATTTACTCGTTTGACTACTAAGTAAAATTGTTTTACTATACCTTTGCTAGATAACAATAGTAAGTACCTACTATTGATCTGTTTAGTATTCGAGAAAAAAAAATGATAAGTGAAAATTCACCTGAAATCAGTTTTCATACAAAATTTTACGGAAAAAATAAAATTGTCCTATTTCAAACGAAAAAGAAATATGCTTTAGAAACCAAAAATATAAACAATATCTCCATAGAAACTAAACTGACAATGTATCTATAGTTTCTACATTATGAAGATTCAAAAAAATGCCAAACCCTGTTATCTAAAAATACATTTTTTTACATTATTTTTAAATTTTCATTTTAATTGTTTACTGAAATACCTATAGGAATATATTGTCCATCTATTCTTCATACAGAGGTATTTTGTCCAGTCCACTGTTATTTTTATATTCTGCCCAAAAGTCAACTTTTGGGTTAAAATCCTGATTAATGGCAATTTAAAAAAGTCATCCGTCAAAGTTTCTATTTTTTTATATTTATTTCTTTAACTTTTTTTAAACATTGGCAATTACAACATTACTAATATTCATAATTAATCAGTCCAACCTGACTCCAACTAAGCTAAAAAAGATGTCCTCCACAATTAATCGTGCACAAGTAGATTTGGTCTGGCGACGCATGCGCCGCAATCTCCCGCCCTAGTCTTTGAGCTATTTGTAGCTATGGGAGGTTTTCTTTTATGTTTTTTTAGTTCGTTTTTGTTCGCGTCACGCGTTGAAATTGTATCTAAAAAGAAATAAATGCATAGATAAAAAGGGATAAAACATAATTTTCTCTAACGCGATCTCGCTCACACATCTAAAGGCTGTCGTGGAACTTCGTTACACAAACTGTAACACTAAACGTTGGCAGTTTTACGGCTCTGGCTACCAGACTTTTTGACATTAATAAAATGCCCTCTCCATAGATCGCCATCTAGCGAGCCTCTTGGAACCAATCGGAAAACCTCTCAGTGATTTGATTTCAAAACTCTTGGCAACATTGATAAATATATAAATAAATAAATAAAAATACGTATTCGCTAACGTTTGATGAATCCACTTTCGATTTCCGGACCACCTCAGAGATAAATAATATCTCCCACGTAACTTCCCGGTGTGAACACAACAACAGCCGAGCCCTATCGGAATGCGTCCCATAGTGTTCCAGACGGCCGGTCCGGACGTCCGGACGTCCGGCACACGGCCGTCATCCGGCATCGGCACGTCACGCCGAGTGACCGGCACCCCTGCGGTCACCCGACCGGTACTATTTTTTATATAGGTTGTTCTCAGTCTATGGTATTCCGTTTCGGAATCTAGACCATCATCCATTACCTGTAAAAAATTGTTGAATGAATGAATGAATGAATGAATACACTCTGTTGCACAAAATTAGTATGATACAGTGCGTACGAAACGATTAATACAATCTAGGCGGTCTTATCACTAAAAGCAGTCTCTTCCAGACAACCTTTTGGTGGAGTAATTGTTTTTTTGTGTTTAGGTAATATAGGTATTACCTTGATTTATTCAGGATTGGTCCAAAAAAATTGTCCGCATGCAAATTTCCGGACGTGTCCGAGAAAGTATTATTTAGGATTATCACATTAACTTAACGTCCTGGAGTAAACGGCTGTTAAGCCGCATCAGTTTGAGAAATACTTGATCTTTCTTCTTTTAACTAAAACTTATTATTGGGTAATTGACTTTTCAAGAGTATGGCTATTCATGAAATAACATTATCTAACTAAACTATTAAAAAATATTAATCCCCTCTTATCTGTCTTTCTACTGGCTACATATCGTTTCGTAACTTCTATTTTATGAACTTGGTCTTTTTACTGCTATTTTTTTTTTAAAGTATTTTTCTTAAATATTAAACGTTCATTCAGTTACATGTTCATTTGCACAGGTCACAGAACAGTCCTGTCCTCGGAGATACAGGAACTTCCTAGGTCGGAGGTCAGCGTTTATTGTTACTGTTTGCTCACTAATTTTATTTAGTTTAATATAACCTATGCTTAAGTTCCTACTGGTGTACGGACTATGTATACTTTGTCATCTTACCGCACACATAAACTTATTCTTATTCTTAAACATGCTTACTTCATGTTATACGATTTACGTGCCTACAATCTTTCCCTGGGCTTCCGAATCTGAATCTATCGAACTATGAATAGACCCAAACAGCTTACAAGGGTCGCCGAGATAAGTGGGAACGACTATTTTAGGAATGTCCTGTCAATGTTCCGACCTTTAGTTCACTATTCGATTTAAGGAATTGAGGTCTTCATACAAATTCACATATGTTTAGAGCAACCTAAATAACATTTCATTTACCTATTTATTTATTATGTAAATTAAATGAGTAGGTATTTACATACAATTCTTTTTTTGAGTGCGTCCGGCACGTATTCGCCTCCGCACCGCTCCCGCCATGGAACGCTTTTGATTGCGATTTGCTTCTTCGTTCATTATGCGAACGGCTAAGGAGTGGAATAGTCTGCCGGCGTCTGTATTTTCCGAAACCTACAATCTTGGGATCTTCAAGGTCAGAGTGAATATGCATTTACTGGACCCGCATGCTCCATCATCGACCTCATCGTCGCTTACCATCCTTACCATCAGGCGAGAACGAGGTCAAATACAAATACAGAAATACTAAAACAATAAACCAAACCATAGCAAATACAGTACTTTTACGCACAAATCTCAGTTGGCTTCATTATTTAATTGTATTTCTTTCCTTCTCTCGTAACTCCAATAGGGAAAGAAAGGAACACCGGACGGGACACGACGCGGGGACAATAAATATCAATTATTGCTGTAATGTAATTTATGGGCCCCAGCATTGATGTCGGATATCTGGGGACACCTTTATTGTATTTGCTTGGAGTTACTCTCTGATTTGCTTTCATTTACTGTTCATCAAATGCTATTTGGAGATGTATTTTCAAACCCCGACATTAAGAGGTCATCTAAGATCTAAGGGGTTTGACGCGTACGCCTGTATATTATCATTGTTTGTTTATCTTTCATGTTGTTTTTGTTTCACTTCTATCTTTGTTTGTTTATCTTTTATTACGTTTGTCAGTTTGTTTGTTTTGTAATTAGTATTATTCTTTTGTACTTGCTATGTGTGCGTTACTGGAATTAAACTGAGTATTTCTTTTCTATTCTACTTATCTATGACTTCTTATTTCAATACCTTTTCTTATTATTTTAGGTATGGAATTTCATAATGTTGTATGTTGTTTAAGTTTTATATCAAACGTTTATGGATTTGAGGATTCAGTAATAAAGAAAGGGGATGAGTAATCCATTGGGTATTATTAAGTTCCTCAGATTATAGGTAGGTATATTAGTTATTTTAATCGTACCCTTTTCATCCCTAATAATTTTATCAACTCAAACCTTAATTGTTATTACTAGGAAATCATATTCTACGACCGGAACACCCACACAACGTTCCGATTGTAAGACATTTTGTATATATTACTTTTCTACTTACGTTGAATTACAAATTCAAACAGACGAAGCTAAAGCGACAGTCACGTACAAAATTACTTGCAGAATTCACATTAGACAGTGTTCGTTTAAGGTATATCCGTTTCTGAGCACGACTGTACTCTCTAATCGGGTCTGTAGCCAGATAGCAATTCTGCAGAAAAATAACGTTTAGTTATTTATGTTTATCTTTTGACGTCTGACTGAATGGTTCTGTATCTTGGATCTCTGTTGATATCCTAGACACAAACCTCATCTTAAGAAATAGAAAATCCTTCATTAATAGACCATTTTTGGGTTAAAATACTACACCATGCGAATACAGATGTATTCTATATCTATATTTTCCTCATCTGTTATTATTATTTATATATTTTTTTACTTTTTTTTATCTACCACCTGATCTTTGGGGCATATAATACAGATTGGTGTTATGTTTCAACAAAACCTTTGATGTAGTCATCTCAAAGGACGGTGTCCGAAGTGAATCAAAATCTATGTATTTTTCAATCAATTATCTATTTTTTACTCAGTTTTGTATACAGGTGAGCTTAACGCCTTGCGGCATTCTCTACCAGCTGATATTTACAGCATACAATACAGATTGGTGTTATATTTCAACAAAACTTTTGATGTAATCATCTCAAAGGACGGTGTCCGAAGTGAATCAAAATCTATGTATTTTTCAATCAATTATCTATTTTTTTCTCAGTTTTGTATACAGGTGAGCTTAACGCCTTGCGGCATTCTCTACCAGCTGATCTTTACGGCATACAATACAGATTGGTGTTATGTTTCAACAAAACCTTTGATGTAGTCATCCCAAAGGACGGTGTCCGAAGTGAATCAAAATCTATGTATTTTTCAATCAATTATCTATTTTTTCTCAGTTTTGTATACAGGTGAGCTTAACGCCTTGCGGCATTCTCCACCAGCTGATCTTTACGGCATACAATACAGATTGGCGTTATGTTTCAACAAAACCTTTGATGTAGTCATCCCAAAGGACGGTGTCAGAAGTGAATCAGAATCTATGTATTTTTCAATCAATTGTTTTTTTTTTCTCAAGCTTAGACTACAATTCCAAGTAACTATTCTTGCAAGTGAAGTATTAGAATAAATTACCCAATAACTACACAATACGGTGAGTGCTTCGGACATGGTCTGCTTGCCACCGGATACCAGTTGCTTCGGCGGTTAGTTTCCAGTCCGGGTTCGAACCCCACACACGTTGGGGACGTATTCACCTCACGTGTTACTTGCGCAGGAGTTTTTTTTCTTTCGGAATGTAAAGTTTACTTTCAAAATAATTATTTTAAAGTTGTACTTAAATATTTTTTGCATGGAAGTGGAACGTGTGAATTCTTAATAAAAAAATATTATTTTATTACATATACATATTTAAATTTTTTTCACGGAAGTGTAATAGTAATAGGCGTAGTAAATTCTGAATACAAAAATAATGATACTGATTTAAAACTATACTATTATTTTGCATGTAAGTGCAATAGTTAAACGTGCAAATGTTTACGTTTCGGACGTAGTTTTGTCTACACTGGAGAGTGCAGTGTTTTTGCACTGACGTGAAATGCTTGAACAGTGATTAAGTGTCCACTGGATTGCAATTTGGACTGTTTATCGAGGATGTGGTGGTTGCTAAAGTTGTCTATCGTATTACAATGTAAGTATGGTCTAAAATCTCTTAACACGATATGGAATGCCAAATTGCAACAAACATGAAATTATTCATGAAATATTTTATTTCCAGAGGAATTGAAGGTTGCCTGGAAGATATCGCTTAAAGCGATAAGGCCGCCTTCTGCACATTATATTGTACCTCTCTTTATGTTGTATGTTTTGTTTATGTCCCGGGTATGCAATAAACCGCTCCTCCTACTTCAGTACCAATATAGAATACAATGCTATGTACCTATAATATAACTTGACATGTAACACACGATTGGTAAAACTGTTAGTGATGTTATGAAATATGTAAATAAACAAATAAATAAAGTATATTTATATTTAATTTAATTTATTTATTAAGTAAACACAACAGATTACAACCATAGAAATTACAGAAAAGTCAATATAAAGTTATGAGCTAGGTCCGTAACCCTTAACGTGTAAACACGGCATGGTTAGGAAGTAGAAAATTGATTGTTGTACAAAATTGAGTAAAAAAATAATAAAAAAATTGTAAATTGTATTTGAATTATAGATACAATAAATTATCTGTATTGTCTTCTAATACAATACATTAAATTAAAATAAAATTGTTAAATTTCTTCAGTTTCAACTTAGGTTGTTTGAACTGTATTTTGTTGTAAACTTCTTTCGGTAATACGGATATTCATATTCATTTATTTCAGTAATGATCATACATTGTCAAAAAATAAATAATAAAATGTTAGCATGTCATGATCATATATTAATAAGATTTCTTACTTAAAGTAAGTATAATGTCAAAAAGTTTAAAAAATAAATTATTGCAGAATATAAATCTACCTTTCAAACATCATTCGTCAAGGAACTCATTACGATACAAAACTATTACCTTCAGAACCGCTGCTCCGCCGAATTGGTACTGTATATTTCTCCATTGCTTCTGCATATTTCGTTTCTACAGTGTACCAACGGGTTTTGTACTGATCAGTGGACATCAACTCATTTTCCAAAGGTTTTCGTCAGTTCGTCATAAAGAGTGGTCTAAAATTTCGTCGTCCAGCTTACCAAGTTTAATACGCAACTCGTTCAGTTTTTTGAAGAGCACTGTTAGGCGTTCCCTTTCAGGACCTGGTACATTCGCTGCCTCCTCAAAATTATAGTCCGATATTGTGAATAGCCGCCGTGTGCAGGTACGCAATTTGGAATTATTCTCCGAGTCACGGTCGTCACTTGAAATAAATTCAGAAAATAGCAGAAAAATATGCGTTTTTTAGTTGATCAGCTTTTATTACACAGATGTCAATTTTCAATTTAGAACATTAAATTAAAATTAAATTAGATTTATAAATATTGTTAGTAAATTAACAACAACACGTACATAAATTAATTAAAATTAAGTACAAATACAAATATACTCTATTGCACACCCGGGACAAAAACAAAACATACAACATAAAAAGAGGTACAATACAATGTGCAGAAGGTGGCCTTATTGCTGTAAGCGATATCTTCCAGGAAACCTTAAGTACTACGTACCTCAAGGAATCATTCTTAGACAACGAAAACACTACGTACATTTAACGACTGCTTTAACGGAGAAGGAAAACATCATAAGGATGGCATACTGAAAATACCCCATAAATCTGCCAATAAAGTCGTTCTGTGTCGTTCTAATTCCATGACCAGAATGAATGAAAGAATACACTTTATTGCACGAGAACTTTCTGAAACAAAGCTTATATACCGAGCAATTAATACATTATATTGTATTATATGGATTGGGTTTTTCATTATCATTTTCAGACCTCAGTGTTAGTATGTTTTCCCATTATACATAAGTGGGTACATAGAGAATTCCCGACCTACAGTCGAAGGCTGAAAGTAAATAAATTCTTTATTAATTAATATTAATAAATCATACCTTGAAGTCAACAGCAAAGAAAATAACCTACTACTTAAGGCCGCCCTTTGACACTATAACGCTCACTTATCACAATGACATGTGACAGCTAAATGACAACAGCTAAATTGTTTCTAATGGAGTAATCGAAGAACTGTATCCATGGTCTCATTCACATAGCTATACAGGGTGTAACAAAAATCCCCTACAGAGCCCAAAGGGGGGTGTTTAGGAAACCGATTCCAACGTAACTAAATAGAATCTAAACTGCATCGTTATGACGTGTTTCGTATTGCAGGGTATGAGCGGGTTACCTTTTGGTCACCGTCATCGATAGACATCTAAGTTTACCATTGCTTTCCTCCTATCGGAAGGTTCGAAACCATACAATGTCACGTACTTACCAATGAGGTTTACCTACATTTATTGTCTGTTCTAACAATGAAGAAAAACATCGTGAGGAAACAAGCACACTGAGATAACCAGTGTTTGGAACGAGGAAATCAATGGCAAACCTAGATGTGACAGTGACCATAGGTAACCCGCTCATTCCCTGCAAAAATAAGTCTGTATTTTCAAAATTGATATTTAAAGACTTGATTTTCGTAGATATTTATATAAAGTTCGTTTGTTACTCGGCAAACTTAAGTCCCACAAAGTTATTCTAGCAAAACGTAACTTTACTAAATATAGCTGTAACAAAAATAAAGGGAATTCTAGCAGCAAAATAAAACATTCATAAAGACGACTCTATTTGTAGGGAACATAGACAAAGAAGATTTCTTAATGCATTTCCGCGATACTGGTCTGCAAATAGACATCCTCTTATTTCTATGTTCCTGGTATTCGCTAGGATTGAATGTTATGATTTTGTTGGAAAGTACGCCGAAAATAGATACCATTTTTTATTAGACAACAACTGTTGACATTTTTATTACTGCGATTAGGCAAGTGTAGTGTGGACGCTCCACTGCAAGACGGAGCGACGATCTGCACAAGGTGGCTGGTAGCGACTGGATTAGAAGAGCGCAAGACTGTGCCCAATGATTTTTGACATGGAATCTATTTCATGTCTCACACACTCGCTTTGTACGTGAGCGAACTTGTGTTGAGTCTCCGTAACGAAAATGTGTGCTTTCAGCTACCACTAACTCTTGAACTATTAAACCTATCAAAATAGAAGTTGTACCATTGGATAGAATCATGCAGCGCCGTTCTAACGATACCTAACAATAACTGAAACATTGTTTCCCCGCTTCGCTACAGCTTGCTGAAGTGGGTCCCTTTTTTATCCAAACAAAAATACTTACTTATATTAAATTCTCTATAACTTTAGAACTATTATAGATATCGAAACACTTGAAACTGCGTTGTGGTGTGCTTGAACTACGCTACTTAAAACCAGGCCTCACTTCGCATTTGGTTTCAACAGTTGAAAATAATTGACAAGTTTCATCAGTTGTGAGACCTCATGCCTCGCATAACATGCCGTGATATAAAAAGGAAGCGCAACCGAATTCGACAAACACCCATGTCTTGATCAACAGCGCATCTACCGTTTGCGATAAAAATCGCAACAATCGGACAACTACGAGCAAACTGGCGGCTCTTCTCGTGGTCCAATGTTGGAGTTGCAGAATTCCATGTTTCGGCAGATCCCTTCTGTCTGGCAGTGTTTTTTATTGTATAAGGAGAGTAGTTTGCTCAAACTGGCTACATGAAGGTAAGTGCTCACCATCGACCATAGACATTTCACCTCACTATAATGTTGTTAGAGCATTTTCGATGCGCTGCTAATTATTAGGTCTTGATGGAGTGCCTCGCCGGTAATTACTCTAGCTGTCTTAAACTTGAAACGGAAACAGAAATGTAACCATTGCTGCGTTGCAGCAGAAATAGGTAGCAAGGTAGTGTCACACCAGGCTGACTGCACAGTTTTTTTTAAATCGATCTAGATCCGCGTTTGACCACAATCTCACCTGATGGGAAGTGACGATAAGGTCGAAGTTGGAGCACGCGGACCTATTAAATGCCTATTCACTCTCGCCTTGAAGATCCCAAGGTTGTATCTTTCAGGAAACACAGACGCCGGCAGTTTGTTCCATTCCTTAGCCGTTCGCATAATGCATGATGAATCAATCAATCAAAATCCGCCGATAAACTGCTAAGCAGCGGCGGTATACACTTAAGATATTATTGTATTTTATATTGTATAAAAGATGTTTTTTTTTAATGTATGATGACGCAATAGCTTCATGCGTCATATTAACTTCAAAAATATATAACCGGTGTATCAATCTATGTTATATAACATAGATAGTGTAGTGTAGTGTGTGTTTAGAATGAACAATCTGTTTATTTGCCTAATCTATTGATAAAACGAAAGAGTAAAATTGAAAAAGCCCGTAAAAAACAAGACTAGGTAAACCCGTGGAAGGACGGTCTATAAAAGTAGTGCAAACCTTACCCAAAAGAACAAAATGTAGAAGGTAAACCGTTGAAAGAATTGATTTACCGAAAATTTCACCTGCGAAAATTCGAAGTCAAACGCAAAACACGATCCAGAAATAATTGAATTTCTGCTTCCACGCCGCAGCCGCCGGCGTGCGTTCGGGTGTACATAATGCTTCGATAAATGATAAATTATTGTCATCTCCAACGAAATCGCGACTGGAGATATATCTGCTTATAAATCTACAGATACTTTCAGTCTGCTTGTAAAAGGATAAGATGATGAAAATGTAAATTAATATGGTATTACTCTGTTCAACTAAATAGACAAAAAAATCCAATACTGTTATCAATGATAGGATATACCCAATTTGTAGAAAAATATAAATATACTATAAAACCGATAAAACAACAGGCAGCCTGTGCGTCATCGCCGCGCCGGCGGCGAGACGTCATGTCAGCGCGGCGACGCCTCGACGTAAGCGCGGTGACTGCGAGTTGACCACAAAGAATACTGAGCGGTTCGAGTTGAGGCGACGCTGATCAGGTGCCGGGGTGATATGTGTGCGATAACCTAAAAAAATGAAACAATGCGTAAAAAGCGATTAATCCAATCTAAGTGATCTTATTGCAAGGAGATTTAGACAACCTTTAGTATAGCTAGATAGTAGAAAGAAGAAACGTAGACTTAAAGTAGCCAGAATTTAAAAAAAGTTTAATACAATTAGAGTAGAAAAGAATAGATTTTTTTTATTTAATCAACACTTTACAACACAGAAGTACACAATAAACAAACACATGGGGATATAAAAAACTGCAATTGATCGCTACTGATATATTATATTCTTATCCCAATTTTATTAAAAAATCTTGAAAGTTAATGTTCGTAAGAGATTCGTAGATAGGTCAACAAATGCTTAGTCTCCACAGCCGGTTTTCATGGTAATATCCCCCGTGCTGATATAGATGTATTCCCGTCAAAAAACAGGATAATCAACAATTTCGACCCTCCGGCTTCCTTCCCTCCACTGAATTCCGACACTGCGGTCGACATCTGCCAGCATTCTCCGCGCCTCACTGCGCCCGAGACGCATATTGTGCTCCATTGACTTAGAGTGCCTTTCCACCAAAGCTGTGTGGAAGCGAGGCGGTGAGTGAGGAAGAAATATACCAATAGGATCGCGCCATTATCACGTTATATCACGTGACGATTAAAATGGAGCGATCCTATTGGCGGATTTGTCCACGCTTGGCTTCCTCGCACAGCTTTGGTGGAAAACCCTGTTTAGATCAACGGTTGAAGTACTAAAGGGCGATGAAGGCTTTAAGGACATTTTATAACCCTCGACACTAAAGCACAGAATACTAAATAGACTAAAGGCAGGTTTTGTAAGTTTGACGTGTTACGAATTTGTTTTAATTGAAAGTGTGAACCACACCTGCGTTCCACTGTCCACCCCCTCGGGAATTATGGACGTTAGAGTTTATGTACATATTTATGTATGTGAAGCAGATATTGACTAACCGGTCCTGTGACGGTTCCCATCTGAACTGGTTATAGTTTATTGTGAAATGTCCCATATTAACAGTTTTCATAACAATAACCGAATCAATTTGGACATTATATTTGGACACATTTAACTTCTCTTGGTTGGTAGGTGAGACATGATAGCCAGGCTTTTAAATTTAAATTTTGGAATCGTTAAACGAAAATTTCAAATCATGACGTGTTTATGTCATAGCCATAGAATGATATCATACTAACATAGTTTTTAAGTACAACTACTAACACCATGGATCAAGTTATCCGATAAATAAAGATATTGAATTGAAATGAATGGTATATGACCAGTAGTAAAAGACCTGGCCCAGGTCGCTGCAGGAAGTGTCCCGAGGAGGCTGGCGGCGTTGCCCCGCTGTATAACGAGGCTTATACGCTGAGCAAAGTAGAGGCCAGCAATTGACTTGAATTGTATGATTTTGACAACGGTAATAGCATCACCGATCTGGTGGCCTGAACATGGAAAGGTGACACCAGATAGAGACGGATGCTTTTGCAATCAGAAAGTAAATACTGAATACGATATTTTTAATAGGGTATGGTATACCAAACAAATGATTACTAATATAGAACACGTATAGCGTGTGGCAGATGCCTTGAACGCCAGAACGCAACACGAGATCACGCTTGACTGCACATCGTTAGTAGGTACTACCGACCTCATTTTGAATTCCATTAAATAAAGAGCATCAATGTATTTTACTCAGGTATTTATTTTTATTAGATCCGCTATTACCATATGGTTACATCTGTTTTACAGTATATCAGGACTCCTTAGAGGTCCAGCACAAAGACAATATTAAAAAGAAGACATGAGTGACACTGTGGATAGGAAAATTAATTATTCTTTTATTTATTAGTATCATTCAGTAACAATAAACCTGTAAAATATTATCGTAATAAAACTTGAGTATTATTATATGTTGAGGCGTCTATAACTGAAACTAATTTTGAAATTAAGTACCCATATGCAGCTTGAAACTTAAAACGTTTGTCCAATTTCGATCTACCTCAGAAGTGATGTAAATAAATTATCGATCGTAGTCAGTTACAAAACACAGTTACGTTTACGAATACGGCGGAAGTGGTATTTTTCACTTTTTCAGACAGAAAGCAGTATAAAATCGTGATGATTATAAAACATAATGATGAAGTCTGTTCGGAGCAACCAAGCGAAGCTTTCGGATTCATTAATGTTTATCCGTTAGTTCTCCTGCCCTTCGGCAAAATTCATGCAGATATTGAACCAAACACGGTTCTTGTTGAATAGCTCAGTGATTAACACGAGCTTAAAGCTACCAAATATCGAAAATTAAAACCTGAATGCGGACAAATTGTTATGCACTGGAGTATAAAGTAAACAATGCAGATTCAATTTGTTTATCATTCAGTCTATCCAATGCAGTTATATAGTTTTGAAAATATTTTTGTTTTTTGAAGAATATGCAGTATTTACGAATACTACCTATATTCTGAAATCAAGAAAACTAGAGAACGAAAGTTCACAGGTATTAACTTATAGAGCGAATACATTGCAACATTCATCATCATCAGCAGCCTATTAATGTCCCCACTGTTGGGGCACAGGCCTCCCCTTGCACAAGGGGGTACGGGCCATGATCCACCGAGCCCGCCTAGTGCTGATTGGTGGATTTCACACGCCTTCGAAAACTTTTGATTTCCTCAGACATGCAGGTTTCCTCACGATATTCTCCTTCACCGTTAGAGCAGTCGGTAAATGTACGTAAGTCTTCGAAAAAATCTGAAAAACTCTTTGCTACATGGCATTGCATGGTTTCAAACCCGGACCTCCCGCATGGGAGTCCGGCGTCCTAGCCACTAGGCCACCGACGCTCTCACCAACATTGCAACATTAAATGTTTTCAATAATGTTATACGAGTAACTAAAGCAAAGAAATTATTAAAAATAATGAGAAGTAGGACAAGCCCTTGAATTCTTTCTCCCCAACGACTACCAAACCCTGAAGAATTTATAAACGTTAAGGTTGACAAAATGATTTCCACAAAGTCACGTTTGAACCCATTTGTGCACACTAGGATCGCCATCTTCTTGAAGAGGCAAGGTAAGTAGAAGTTTTAGGCTAGCGTTAATAACTCTGAACTTTTTTTTAATTTATTTTTATTTACTACTAAACCCGCATTTGACCTCGATCTCGCCTGATGGTGAGCGACGATGAGGTCGACGATGGAGCATGCGGATCCAGTAAATGCCTATTCACTCTGGCCTTGAAGATCCCAAGGTTGTAGGTTTCGGGAAATACAGACTCCGGCAGGCTGTTCCATTCCTTAGCCGTTCGCATAATGAACGAAGAAGCAAATCGCTTCGTACGAGCAGATGGGATATCAACAACATAAGGATGGAGCCCCTCCCCGCGCCTGGTGGTCCGAAGGCGGAATGGAGATGCTGGAATTAGGTCGTGCAATTCCGATGCGCACTCTCCGAAATGTATCCTATAAAATACCGATAGACAGGCAACCTTGCGCCGAGGCAACCTTACGGTATGCATTCCCACCCACTAAATGCAATATTGTGCGCGATATCTCCCCTTAAAGGAAAGAAGCATTCAGGTTAAGTATAATTTGTGATGCTCCATTGTCTTAGTACGTACTTTATTAGAGACATTAGAGACATGTAAATGTATAAACTTTAACCTAAAAATAAAACCAATTCCAAATTCCTCAAACATTTCAGCAACAAAAACAGCACTCTCATTATGATCACTTCGTTTCTTTTTCTCGCTCATAATAACACGAGACCTCTCTGAATATATGTTTG
Organism: Hofmannophila pseudospretella; assembly: GCA_947369225.1. Taxonomy (NCBI): domain Eukaryota; kingdom Metazoa; phylum Arthropoda; class Insecta; order Lepidoptera; family Oecophoridae; genus Hofmannophila; species Hofmannophila pseudospretella. Next base: position 13,681,314 of record OX376316.1, read on the forward strand.
GCACACTTCAGCCAACTTTCTTAAAACAAAAGCTCGCTTACAGATAACTCCACTCGTCGGGTATTCATATGCCACTCACATAAACTCTTGGAGGAAAGTTGGCATCTAAAAAACTCGGCATCCAAGATTGTCACAAAAAGACTGTGTCACGTGTTATGCAAATCAAGGGGGATAAGGTCTGGGAAGTTGGCCGCACTTTGCTTTCTTGAAGTGTGTAATGGGGTGACCAAGAGTCAAGATCATTGACTGAAGTAGCTTTCCGGAGATCAAAGGTATTGCTTAGGGGGCTGGAACAAAAACGTTACATGCAAACGCGTTCCATTTGTTATAAGATGTACAATGTTTTGTCACATACTTAATTTATGTTTTGTTTCCATTTTTCAATAATGTTTAAGTATCGTACTAAGCCCTTGTGCTCCATCTTCGGCCTCATCGTCACTTACCACCAGATTCTGTATATGAATGAAATGACAAGGTTTTGTATGACACGATTCGGTGGGCCTCGAAAAGGTCTATATAATACGAGTATAGCCTAGTGAGGTCCTCACACGTTTCCTTCCTACGCTTCTACTTCGAACACATCACTATGTAAGTTCACTGTTAATTACTTTCTTATTATATGTGTAGTATGTATTGTACCTTGGGAAAAAATATGTCCACACATTTTTCTAAAACAAGCTTCCGTGGCCACCCTACAGTATATCGAACTTTCAACTCACTTTCCGCACCTTTAAAAATTCAGGGGCAAAAGTGACATCGGAGAGCCTCCCTATTAACATCAAGCAAGTCACTTGTTATCACTTCGAGAAGTTTGAATTATTCTTTTGGTATTTGACATTGGAGACCTCTTCAGAATGTACTCTTTCGGGATTATGGAAATTGGAAAGTTCAGGTGAATCGCTTTCTGGTATTTATGGTATCTTGCTCTCTTTATCTAGATACTCGCGTTTTCTTCGCCTAATATTCTGAAGTACGTAATATGAATTTAGTGACGACTTTAAGGTGTCTGGATCCTTGTTTAATGTCTCGTTTATTTCTTTTTCGTTATTTCTTATTGAAGTTTAATAGCGTTAATTCATAGGTATATACTAACTTACAAGTAGGTATGTGCAATAATTAATACTTTGCGATCTAAACTGAAGCAATATCTAAGATCTAAAATACTTGTAAACCTATTTACAGATTTCTTACTCTTTGAAAATCTAACACTTGACATTGAATTTAATCTGACATCTGTCAATATACTCATTGTTTGTTGTCTCTTTAATGCACACATAGAAAAAAATATATACATAGTAATTAAAAACATTCATTTTGATCGATAATGAATTATACAGTTCGACAAGGATCTTTTGGAGCGTGGATGACATTGACATAGGGGCGTTGGTATCACTTTTTTGTATAGTGAACTGTCATGAAGTGACGTTTGTATAAGGATGGTGGCATAGTTCCATTTTTTTCCGCGCGCCAAAAGTTCCTTGTCGCGGTGTAATTACTATGACGAACTTGGAACAGAACAAAAGCTATCTATCCACACACATTAATTGATTCGACACCAAAAGTAATGATAATACGTCCACTCTTTGCAAGAATAACAATTTTACATAATGAAACCGTCAAGACAGTAATAAATGCACGTAAAAATAATACCTCCACCGCATATTGTACCAGGCATTCAACAGTAGACCAGCAAAAAGCGGCTCGTGTTCAAGAGAGCGAATTTCCTGTCCGTTACAAAAACAAAGCACCTTTGTGCTCATGTCTTCGGTGCATCAGACCATGAACACATGTCTTGGTCGCGTGCTGAACGAGTTTAAACCGGTTTCGGGTGGAAATTGCAAAACGAATTTAAGATGGGAGTAAAAGAGTGCATCTTTTCTCGTAGAGACTCCATTTTGTCTTGAAATTTTAGAGTCTAAGTATTTTTCAGCCATGATGTTGTTAAAACTAAACTAGGGTTATGCAGTTATCACTAATGTTTCTTGGTTTGATTTTACACTCCCTCTACTATTCTAATTACTCTACCTGAGTAGGTAGAGTAGGAGGAGTAGTTAGGAGTCTAACATATGGCAAACAATGGAGGTCGCGGATTTGTCATCTTTAGCAATTGTAAATTTCATTTCATTTATTATATATTTTGGTACATAATGATTAATGACACATAAATTCACTTCCAAATACTTCTAGGTTTGGTAATAATTGGGGAGGATAAAGCTGAGAATGAATAACTGGTTCCTCTTCAGGCAATATTTTAATTATCATGAAATTATATATTTCATAATGTTCAGTATGATTCTGATTTTGATCTGCATTCTTATTTCAATGATTACAATTAATTGCCTCGAAACAAAAAGACAATATGGCGTTCCACTATCGCATCTTATTATCAACGGCTGGTAACTAAGTGGAACGAACGGTGCGCACGCGTTCTTCACGCCTGGTAGTTCCGATACACATGCTAATGTAGTTTCTTTCGTCTCACTCACCCTTTAGGTAACTATAGTCTGGTTTCTCTGTCGTGACGGTTGTTTTTCTTGCCTTTTGGAGTTTAATTTTGTGGATAAATTATAGACACGTGCCAAAGGGCTTGTGTTGGAATTAAAAGGAGGATGTTTACGGGGGTGGTTGTAGGAAGTGTGGGTGCAATAAGGTGAAGTAGTTTTGAGAAGCGATTACTCTTAATTGTCCATATTATAAATACTCTTACCCACTTTGTTGTCAGACTCTTGACACCTCTGATTATTTTGAGACTGTATTTTTGAACTAATTAAGCAACCAACTTTACCTACAACTCAGGAACTTAACCTCGGACTTCATGTGTTCAGTTCCAGCCCCAATTCAGTTCGCTGCAACAAATTACGTAGAGCTGATTTCAAATGAGGGCGAAGCGCCATGTCATTGGTTGCAGCGAACCGACCGGGGCTGAACCCGGATTCGTGTAGTTCGAGGCTTCTCGGGCGGGTCACAGCAGAGGGACCAAAGAATGGTGGAGGCCTCTGATCAGCTCCGGCGGCGGCTGCCACTCTACCTTTAGGAACTCCGACACAGAAAAAGAGCATCATAAAACCTTACAGACATTTACATTAAAGAATATCAGTACAGTCAGTGCATTTGCACACAATACCTGTCAGAAGCACGTCACAGTAAAGCACCGGCCGCTGCGCCGGCGCTCATCGCACCACTGCGCACCCTCGGTCACGCCTCCACACACATGCACACATAATTCATACTTCATAGTCTTGGATGTGCACTGAGTCATATTCTAGATTCGATACGCCGGGAAATGTCAAAATCTAAATTACGTCCAAGTCGAGAAATGTGCAATAAACACTAATTTCGACCATTACCAACTGAAGCCATTCGTTATGTCCCTTTTTATTGTCGATCTTCATCTTGTAACGGTACGTTTTCGGCAGGTTCCCGAAAGCTGTCGTTACATACAAATACCAGATAATTGCACTGAATGTCTAGGTTATCTGTCGGTTTGTTTACGTTCTAGTTGACATTTACATTTTTAATTACTTTAATGGCACAAGCCACTAGGCTCTGGCACAGTTAGTATAAACTGTGTGGTGCTCGACTTCTTGTTTAAACCAATTCCATAGGTTGATTTTCTAAAACATAATAGGAGATCACCGTGCTTACTCAAAACCATATATGTAATCCTCGAGCTCACCCACATACCGAGCAGTCGCGGGCATATTGAGCCTGACACTTCTCTTACTTCTAAAACCAGGCTATAATCTTCATCTCTAGCAGTTTTTTTATACGTTGAAAACTTTTCCTTTTTTTCTCTATCAAGTTTTAGTATTTGTTAAGTAAATAAATAATTAGTTATTTATTTATAATTATTATTTATATATTATATATAATAATTATTATTTGTTTTGAAAAAGTGTTACCTAGTTTTCCGATCTGGACATTTTGCGATCTTGACATTCTCCATGTTGGACGTCTTGACTTTTTACGACTTTGACATTTCGCGATGTATCGAAAATATTCATCGTAAAACCTGCTTGATCATAAAAGTAATCATAACTTACACTCGAAAAGTTAAATTATATTATAATTCATAGTTTTGGATGTGTACAGATAATGAGTTAATAATTAATGAATTGCCTTTAAAAAAGGTTTTGAAAAAAGGTTTGTAGAATATTAATAAAAATTGGCAGTCGTACTTACATCCACGGGATCCAAGTGGTCATAGCAGAAGCAGGCTTAACTGTGAAAATAAATAATATTAGTAAAATACAAAGAATTGTAATAAGAATCAGTAAATACCAACACCTAAGTGTTTTTTTTAATAAAACTGTATTGTTTATTAAAATATGAATAGAGTCCAATTGAACTTATCTAATTTAGCAAAATGTCTTCTGATTCAGTCAGAAATGTCATTTGGAATTTAAAAAATATAAATACTATTGAAGTACTAAATGGAAGTAATTATGCTAAGAACGTCCGTCGGTGGCACAGTGGCTAGGACACCGGACTCTCAGAGGTCCGGGTTCGAAATCGTGCAGTGCCATGTACCAATAAGTTTATCGTATTTTTTGAAGACTTACGTACATTTACTGACTGCTCTAACGTTGAAAGAAAACATCGTGAGGAAACCTGCACACTGAGATGACCAGTGTGTTAAATTAGGTAGGTACAAAGGAACCTCATGGGTCGAAGTGTCGCTGGGGTTATTCTCGGCCCCCTATCATAAGATAAAGTATGCTAACTGCAAACTGCTGACAAAAACTGCTAATGTGTGCTGTATCCGTTCCCGTACATAATAGTATACACGTATTACTGTCACGGTAAGTGACTTAGATAATACGAGCGTTTCGCTGTCGGTCTGTACGCAATACTCCTGCGCCGATGGGAAACTTTCTGAGATAACTACATAGCTGGTCGTATGTACAGTCACAGGAAAATTATACAGGTACTTAGAGGAAGTCTATCATTGCAAAACAATCGATAGTTCGACTGTAGATAGGAGGGACCGATGACGTAGCGATAGCAATAGGGTTCCGTTTCCCCTTTCGAGTAAAAAACAACTTGAAAAAATTCCAATTGCCAAATGTTTTTACAAGTTAGCAACACAAGAGTTAATGAAATATAGTGATTGTGTATTGTTTGAATATATATGACATCTGTTTATGTTCAGAAATATTTCAGGTAGTGATTGATGTTGACATTTATTTCTGATGAATTCATTAGGAACTATCTATCTTGAACACTAATCTTGACACTACTTATTATTATCTTATGACTTCTCCAATTTAATAAACTTGTTCATTATAATAACCTCACCTCCTAATGGAGTGTGACCTGGTGAAAACTGAGAGGAACAAATTTGGCCTTAACAGGCTCCACAATGGGAGACTCAAGGTTATTTTGAGTCAGCCCTTATCTGATAATATGAGAAACACTTACTGTTGTTTGCTAAGTTGGCTCTCAAAGTGAGGGCTGACTCTAATAACACTCGTACTTGAGCTTCCCTTCTCTTTTCTTAGTGACTCTAACGAGGCTGACATGGTCACCTTGTTGTGTACCAAAGCCTCTAAACAGAGATTTTAAAAATAATAATAAGGTAAATTCGTTTATGCCTGTGAAGGAAGAATTTAGTGATTTAAATAGGAATGTAAAATGTACCTACACCTATACTTATTTCAAATTGTATCATTTCATTTACCTATTTTGCCATAAATCGCGTGTTCTTAATAAAAAAAATTATAACCTCGTTACGCTTAGACACGTCAAGGAACAATTATTATCCGTTTCTTTGTATCTTCTTCGTTCTTTTAGCATTCAAACAAAGAAGCAGTAATCGCAAACTTAAGGGGACGTTTATACAAAGCAAAATGGCGGTCATGGGTTAGTGACTAATTTAAAAATCATTCAACGTGCTAAATATTTAACAAGTGACACGACATTGTTAATTTAGCCGTATTATACTACTAAAAAGTCGTTATACGTCCTAAGACCCCTGCTTCTTTAGGTATTTTATAGTGTAAGTTTTGGAAGACGATAGTTGACTTTATTATCATGACGTTTCAATATTAAGATATACTTGTATACAGTAACGTATTAATTACTTAAAAAGACAGACATTGACGGTAAGTGTTTACAAAAAAATATGTCAGTAGTGAAGTGTTCCTAATGTGAAGGATCGCTTGGGGTGGTACCACCCTCTTATCTATTTGTGCCGTAAAGCAGAGATGCTTGCATTTCTGTGTTTCGGTTTGAAGGGTAAGATAGTCAGCGTAATTTCCGGCACATGAGGCATTCCATCTTAGTCCTCAAGGTTAGCAGCGCAACAAAAACCCTCTAATATTAATACAGTGAGGTAAGATGTCTATGGGCGACGGTGACCACTTACCATCAGGTGGCCCGTATGCTCGTCTGCTAATGTCTAATGCTTAAAAATAGAAGTATATATTCACACACTAAACAAAACAATAAATCCATGAAAATTAAGCTCTCTTCATACTCGGTTTTCTCCCACGCATTTGTGGCGTCCACGTCAGCTTTGTTTCGTTTTATCTTCCAAATTGTTTACAGTAGTGCTTTTCTAGTAAGAATGGTGTTTCTTGCTCGAAGAACTTCGACAAGATATGAATAATGTGTGGGACAGTGAAGTAAAGTCAAATAAGACGCTGCAGCCCGATCCGTACTTGGCTGGATTTTGAAGAGCCATACTGCGCCGGGACGGCTTCTTCTTTGGTTCGGATGGTGCAGAAGCGTGGAAGATTCTCCAAGATAACATTGAAATGTGTCACACCAGCATTTTAATGAAGACTTGAAAGAGTTGTTTACATCAGACATGGCTGTATGGGCTCAGTTCCCTTTGCCTTAAAAAAAACCATAAAAATTAAGCTGTCTCTTCATATTCATTTACACGGACGCGGTGTTTCCATCATCTACGAGTAACTAAGCATCCATGAAAGCGACCAAACACATTGAATGTATAAACTAGGACAGAAATATTCAGTAGATATTGCCTTTGTATTATTGTGCGAAAAACCATTACAAAATTAACTCTCTCTTTGTTTCAAACGAAACTCGTCTATCGACAGCTCAACGAATAATTAAACCGGAACAACTCCAGTTCCAAAGATAGCAGCAGTAAAGTCTTCCAATATTAACAAGCCCAGATATTTGACAATAACAGAAAGGAGGAAAACTCAAACGGATTCTCAAATTGATAGGAAACCACGAAATAATATTCTACCCAGGCTTCCTTCGTTTATGGGTTATTCTCAGTTAGGGAACTTTCATTTGGGGAGCTTGGAGTTAACATATACCTATGTATTTTTTTACAAAAAACAAAACTATTTATTGAACCAAAACATTCAAATTACTATCAAGTAACAATGTAATTAGAATGTATCGATAAGTAATACATATCCGTCTCTACTACCCGCACTGGCCTCATCGGCCGTCTTGCATCATAGTAGATAGCAACAATATAATGGATTGGGGATACACTTCTATAAAACGTTAGTATCCATTCTATTGTTGTTCATACCTATTGTGAGAGGGTGTGTGCGCGAGGGTTTGAGGGTGAGTGTGTGTTTGTGTGTATGTGTGTGTGTGTGTGTGTGTGTGTGTGTGTGTGTGTGTGTGTGTGTGTGTGTGTGTGTGTGTAAATACAGTTACATACATACCTTCACGCTATGTCCCTTGCGGGGAAGGCAGAGATAACGGAGCGCTACGAATCCCTATCTTGGCACGCTTCTCTTGCTTCCTCTACAGACATTCGTCATTTCACGCATGCTCGCCGTTGGGGTCGTCTGCTCTGTATATTAAAATCTAAGAGCGCTCTGTCAATCTGATATTTAAATGTCAGCCTACATACAGTATAAATACAGTCAGTACACAATATTAACACACTCGTATCGATTATTCAGTATTTCGTGCATTACGTAGGCTTTGATATTCTATTTACATATTACATCTATCTCATGTTTGTTGTTTTATATTTGTGCAATAAAGTGTATTTTACTTTACTTTACTTACTTACGATTACTATATTACGAGCAGTTTGTAAAAGAGTTCCTATGTGCTTTCTTTGTTATACGACTGTTAATGTAAGCGTGTGAAAAGTGACTAGATAAAACGTAGGGCATTATTTCTTGTTAGCCGGTTTTCTGCTTCTCTAACTCAGTAAAGTATGTGCAGGTTCCATTATGATTCCTTTATTTTTATTATTTTCTTTAATTATGGCCTCTGCTTGTGTACACACTGCAATTTAGCCAATTACCGTGTTAGAATTTTGAAAATCACTCTAACGTTTTGGCGTCTGTTTTGAAAAAAAAAACAGTTTACCAACGTCGAGATTATGGGAGAGTCGTATGCATCAGGAATGCCCAGTGCCTTGCATTCCAAGTGCAATTTTAGGTTAAGTTTCCGAATTCACACCATCTGTAGTTTTTCATTCCCATTTCACTGTCTTATATAACGTTCACATATCACGGACAAGTTTTAGGTAAAATACACTAGTTTTACATAAAAATTACCACTGTAAGCCGTTTTTAAACAATAAAATATGCCGAACACGCTATGACAGCATGAACGTTCAACATAACCTCTGATTACTTAATTTGTTATTGAATCCAATGTCATGTCAAGTTTCATGGTTTTCGAAATCGTTTAGGTTCATTTGGTCCACTTTCCCTAAAAAGTTCAATCTTTTTCATCTTGATCCCAAATGGGGAAGTTTCCGAACTGACAATAACCCCACCGATAATATGATGTTTCCGGACGAACAGGCACCTAATGCCCGCACGATGCTCCTTCAATTTGGACCCAGATTATGTTCGCTAAAATAAAATAAAACCTTTGTATTCATCGTTGCGATCGCCGGCGACGGTACGTCACCAATGATTAGGATTATTTTGTGATCATATGATATTCTTAGATTGTCGCAGTTGTTAGTTGGTTAACTTGTAAATACCATATACCATGTAAATACACACGCACCATGCCATCACCCTCCCACACACTCAGTACCTCACATACACGCTAATATCCTCATTCTTACAAACAAACAAACATTCATACAACACAATACGCACACACTGTTACTTTCTTCGTCCGTGCAGTCACTGAGGGGCCAGCTGAAAATCAGCGCTGTGGCTTGCCTCACCATTATGCTGAGCTGGTGTACCCTTTTTGGCACTGTAGCACACCGGATGTTTTATGCTGCATGTATTAATCGTTGTATACTTCTGTATTGTGTTCCATATTCTGGTGTTTACAGCGCTAAATAAACGTTTTCAATTTCAATTTCAACTTTGTATGAGGACTGGCTGAAAATCAGCGCTGTGTTTACACGCAAGTGTATTCACTCAAGCATTAGCTGAGCCAGGTGCCTATTGCCAATAGTGTTATGGAGTGAACTAAATATGTTTTTTTGTTGTCGTGGTAATCTAGTGTTTTTCTTTCTTTCTTTCATAATTCTTGCGTGAAAATGTAAGCGTGAAACGTCACAATATTTTGTTCAAATTTCTGAACACGACGAGTTAAAATTCTTAATGAAAAAGACTCTTTATATTTTTTTACGTCGGCCTAGTGCCTCGGATCTCCTCATTTCGGATTTGATCCAGCAGAGATACTCCGAGCAGGAGCTCGAGAAGATGTGACGTAACTCTGGGTAGCATTTCGGAAGTTACGTCTAAAGACAAGAGTCTTTAATCAGTGCGTCCTACCAGTAATGAGATGATGATGAACATTTTCACGGTTCTGCGACAGATGTGACCGGCCCACTGCCACTTCAGCTTGGTAATCTTAAGAGCTATGTCGATAACTTTTGTTCTATGCCGGATCTCCTCATTTCGGATTCGATCCAGCAGAGATACTCCGAGCATAGCTGTTTCCATAGCACGCTGAGCGACTTTCAATTTGTGAACCAGTCGCACCGTCAGTGTCCACGTTTCGTCTCCGTAGGTCATTACTGGTAGGACACACTGGTTAAAGACTCTTGTCTTTCGACATTGAGGTATGGGCGATGAGAAGATGTGACGTAACTTCCGAAATTCTGCCCAGTCTTACTGAATTCTTCTGTCGGCTTCTTCCTCGAAGTTGTTTCTATCTAATTGCACAGTTTGCCCGAGGTAGACGTATTGTTGCACAACTTCGAGGGCCGTATTGAAATTAATTAATGCTCCTTTATGTTTGACCAGGGATAAGTATTTAGGAATGAGAGCCTGCCATAATACGTCTCTATCAGAGTCAGCAACGGGTAAAAGTCCGCGGGGACTAATGCGGGCGTCCGGTTATTATTGATTTCGCCTACTTCCGAGGAATGTTTTAATTTTTTGTCCGCTCCATCGGAATGTGGACCCTTTGGGAACACCCCCGTTATTATATTCGCTCAAATATGTACGGACTTGTTCGGATAAATTGGAATTTGTTTGTAGGTTTACCTTATAGGGGTATCGGGTACCATGTTCAATCAACTACCGTGTTTATTATTTGAACACGATCTTTTAATTTGTCTCTGTTATAGTTTCACAGTTTCGATTCATTGCGAATATTTATTTGAGAGAGAAATAAATGAAATATAAATTATTCTCCTTGTTTTATAAATTATAATTCAAACTAACTGTTTAAATGGTCGTGAGTCTAAATTTTTTTTAATCTCTCCGACCTGAATAAAATACGGCCTTGATCTGTATTTGACCTTAAAGGTCCGCTTTGAAAAATTTGAGAACTAAAAAGTTCTCAAATTTTGACAAAAGTTGACTGAAGTGAAGAAGAACTGAAGAAGTTGAAGTTGACTTTGATGTATAGTTAGAAGTATTAAAGACAGATCGATCTCTATTCTTATCCTATCTTATGATAGGGGGCCAGGAATAACCCAGCGGCACTTTGACCTTTGAGGATCTTTTGTGCCAACCCCATTTTACACACTGACCAGTGTATAAAATCTCAGTGTGCAGGTTTCCTCACGATGTTTTCCTTCACCGTTAGAGCAGTCGGTAAATATACGTAAGTCTTAGAAAAATACGAAAAACTCATTTGTACATGTCACTCTACGGTTTCGAACCCGGACCCGCATGGGAGTCCGGTGTTCTAGCCACTGTGCCACCGACATATACTTATACTGGGGGGAAGAAAGAAAAAATATACCTTGTACAAGTTTACCCTATACCGTAACCTATTTAAAGACAACGCATTTTTGACCTCAATCTCCCCTGATGTTCTGATGAGATCTGAAGGTGATACACACCAGTCTAGTTATAAAGCATTGGGTCTTATCAACACTACCGGAGAGGCTCGTAGCCGTAGTTGCAAGCACGGTCCGAAAGTTAAGTTCAGGTTAAGCAACGTTAGGCGCGGCCAGAGCCAGGAGGTGACCGGTAGTGGCCTATTTTCATCTGAAACCCTCCATGCTTCTGAAAGCTCGTTAAGCTGTCGGTCTCCAAAGGCCTATAGGCGGTCAGAACAACTCTTAAAATAGGTTAGCCAAATAACAACACGACAAAAAGAAGTAGAAGAATTACTAGAAGTTTAGCATTTAGAATATCAGATATAAACGATACAGAGAAAACACCATCGGGACTGGAACCCACATCTCCGGCTTAATCTCTGTTTCTCTTTCCAGGTGTCCAATCAGTGCGAATTACCAACATGAGGGTACCAGAAGTCATCCAATACGGGACAAGAGACGTGGTCACATTGGACTGTGACTATGTGACTGGTAATGTAACTGGACTGGTTGTGAAGTGGTTTTACATGGACAAATCCCAGCCTGTGTACCAGTGGATACCGCCGCAGAAGCCTCAGGCTTTAGGGGTTTTGAAGAATAAGGTATGTTTAGGTTCCATTACTCTAAGGTCCGTAGACAGACTGGCGTTCCATCCAACTCTATCAGAAATCCTTTGTTCCCATTCCTCCCCAACAGGATACCTCAACCATCCCTTCGTGAAATTCCAACCCCCTTCCTTTCCGCCTCCTGAAACCTATTTCGGGCTAAGGCCCTGCTCAGTTTCATTTGAAAGTTAAAGACACCGTGGGATTGCAAGTATGTTTAAACTTAACTAAAATAGGCTTAACCCAAATTTTTATCTTTAGTTTTTTCTTCTTTCTAGACTAATTTTAGTTTTAGCTTTAATATTATTATAGATTTATCATTGTGTTAGGACGCTAGTGAAATAATTAAAAAATAATTCCAGGAATATAAAAACCCTGTCAAAAGTGTTTAAAAAATTCTAAATATCTCTTCTACAGTTGGATCTGTCATACAAAGTATCTCGGAACCCATACACCCAGCATCGAGCATTGCGGATACCATCACCAGGAACAGAGCTCACTGGAAACTACACGTGTGTGGTCTCCACGTTTCTGGAAGAGGACGAGAGGACCAAATCTATGACTATTTTTGGTAAGAATTCAATTAATATCCATCATCAGTCAACACACTTCAAATGTATTTTTTTAAACATTGGTATTTATTGAACAAAGAAGGGATACTAAAACAACACTAAAATACTTAAGCTAAAACTACAACATATCTAACTATTATACAAGTAAAAGACCTGGCCCAGGTCGTTCCCTGCAGGGAATGTCCCGAGGAGGCTGGTGGCGTTGCCCCGCTGTATAACGAGGCTTATACGCTGAGAAAAGTAGAGGCCAGCGTTCTGGTCCCGGGATGTCTCCACGAGATGCTTGGCTATTTCCCGGAAAGACAGTAGGCTCCAGGTTCCCACGGACCCAACACAGAATACACCAGAAGGCCCGCTCCAGATGTCCGCGATTTTGATTACGTCACTCGACAAACAGAAACAGCCTGTGAAAAATATTTCTGGCAATGTATTTCGTTTATTAAAAGTACAAAAAGTTATATCCACCGCACTCGATCGAGCTACAGCGCGTATATTTTGCGCCCTAGTTCCTTTTACTTCCTCTGAGATCGCCTGTACAAGGAACCCGAGTGTGCGTGAGCTGTTTTCGCGCGTTTGTATTGTGAGGACCTTCTGGTGTATTCTTTGGGTCCAAGGTCTCCACCCCGAACGGTGCAAATAAGCAATCACCATCCAGGCCTGCATAGTTACGCCGCTACATTAGTTAGGTTTTGCATATACTTACTTGTTGGTATCTAAGCTAAAATGCTGGTACTAGGAGATGGTTAACCACAATAGTCCAAAGGCGCATTCGATCTGGCGACTCTTGCGCCGAAGTCTTGTGTCATAATAGTCATTGTGCTATTGTTGCTTCTTAATTCCCGATTATTTTCGTTAAGTCATAATGAAAAACCAATATCACCTTACTAGCTCCATAGATTGTTGCAAAACTATGCACATGGATGAACAATGATGTGCATGGTTTTGCAACAACTATGGTTTTGTACCCTAAATACCAAAATTAATATGAAACTGCAACATTTTATGGCACCCTACTACCCGACATAGACTAGAGTCTAGAACTCTCTAGCTTGTACAGAAGATATTATCGGCTATACCTGGATATAGTCACGGTTAGGATAATAAGTAAAGAATGAGGTCAATATACGAAGGAAAAGTGAGTGGATGAAGAAGGGCAGGAAGTGGAGGAAGAGGCAGAGAAGGTCAACATATCGTTAGATAGTATACGTACTCTAGGATTAAAATCCTTGTGTTCATCATAAATTATGCAATTCGTCGATCGTCAGATGGTGAAATATAGAAGATGTAAATAGGAATAGGTACGGAACATTTTCTAAGTGGAACAGAGAACTATATTGAAGTATATTGTAGCCGAAATATTTTGTGACTATAGAGGCCTTTTAAGAAAAACGACAAACTAAAGTATATCTGAACTGAATCATCTGCTTCATCGCATTACTCGTATAAAATGAAAACTAGGAATAATCGCCATAATAATAAACTCAGTAGACGAATATACGGTATAGTAACAATGAGCTTTGTGAGCTGAGACGAAACGGAAATTATACTTCGAGCAACTTCACCTAGCAGCGATGCAACCAGCCAAGCCAAGTATAAGGTCGCAGGTCGAATAAGAGCGAAGCGTGTAGCGATAAATTTGCATAAAGATAAGAAAGGAAACATCGCACATCTGACATTATTAACTGAGCGTAATAGTGATGTCGCCAAAGAAGCATAAGGGACAGCAGGCACTTCAATATTTTCCAAAGAAGTTAGCAAAAGCATCTTCTCTCGGAATAAGAAATTGCAGAACTAAAATTCAGGATGACCCATAATAATTTCTGTAGAATTTCATTTTCATTTCAAATTATTCATACATTTTACCTCTACTTATAGTAGTTAATACACTTGCGGTTGTTGGTACTTGGTGAAATACTATATTAATACAGTATACTGTTTCACAAGTTTTTACTGTATTTTATTAATTACGACCGGTTTCGTTTACACGTCTTCAGGTATTTGTTTATAATAATTTTCTTAACTACATGCAGGTAGATTTTTTTTTTTTTTTTTTTTTTATATCTCAATTTAGAGGCTTTGGTGCACGACAAGGTGACCATGTCAGCCTCGTTAGGGTCACTAAGAAAAGGGAAAGGGAAGCTCAAGTATTATTAAAGTCAGCCCTCACTTTGAGAGCTAATTTAGCAAACAACAGTAAGTGTTTCATATTATCAGATAAGGGCTGACTTAAAATAATATTGAGCCTCCCATTTTGTAGCCTATTGAGGCCAAATTTTTTCCTCTCAAATTTCCCCAGGTCACACTCCATTAGGAGGTGAGTGAGGTCTTCTATTGTGTTGCAGTTGGTACAAAACGGTGATGCAGCTCTTCCCACCAAATGCAAAAACTTATTTAACGGAATATGACCCTGTTATGTTCATAACTTTGTTAAAGGTGAAGTTATCCATTTTAGAACGCTCCCAAAACTCCTAGAATTCCATCTAAGCTAATATAACTTTTCACAAAAAATAAGATCTCCTCCACAAATAAATGTATAACTCTGCTAATTTTTGTTTGGCAATCCTCATCGGTGGTAACAATATCTTTTAGTCTATTAATGAATATAGTAATTTTAAATTTCCTCTCACCCGAATTTGTCCTTTCGTAGTTTGTAGAGACATTTGGAGGATAAGGTGGTGGATCCCTCTTCTCCGATTTATTTTTTATTCGGCCAGCCTTTTTAACTACTTCCCTACTAGGAGAGACGTCATCTATATCAGAAATTGCTTCAGCTGCCTGGTTTTGACGCCGTCTAATATGTATGGGGAGGATTGGGGAAGCTGACTTAAGAATCTGAGCGTATGAAGGACCGGAACTGACAGTTGGAATGGGTTGATGGGGCTCACCGGCTTCAGATGTATAATTCATATTCGTGTTCTGTACCATTTTAAAAGCCATTTTATAGGAGCAGCTGCTACTCGACATAATTTCTCTTATTTGTTTTTGTCTCTTAAATTCGGGGCACTGAACCTTTGCAAGTGACATGTGAGGACCTTTACAATTTACACATCTGAATGTCGTTATTTCACAATTTTCATGTTTCCCTCCACATTTAGGACAAATCGGGTTCTTATATGGGCAAAAATTTTTGACGTGACCAAATTTCCAGCATTTAGAACATTGTGTAACGGGGAACACAAATGGGTCAACTTTTATTCTCAGGTTGTATGCATAGACGTACTCAGGTATAGTTGGACCACAGAAGCAAATGCGAACTGTTTCCGACTTTATCCAATCGCCATTCTCGTCTTTTCGGTTTAGTCTTTTAACTGACATTATTTCTCCTGACGGACACGCAAGAAGTTCTTTCACCTGCTCCTCTTCCAGGTCGGCATCTATGTCTCTTACGCGGCCATATGAGAACAGAACTTCATCATTTTTTCTGCAAGACCATTCTCTGGATTTGAAATTCGCACATCTTATTATTTCGTCAGCTGTGTTGTCATCCATGCAACGTACTAATACTTTACACGGATTTTTGTAACTTACTTTAAGGATTTTATCAAAATTTTGCTCTTTAAAGATTCTAGCAAGAGCGAATTGTTTCGGCAAAGTCACTTTCGAGGTTATGGCAACTACGACACCAACCTCATCTTGTACTGTTACATCTGGAGCATGGACTTTCATCGAGGGATTGGTAATGTTGCGTCTTCCCTTTTTTTGAACCGTCATGAATGGCTCCAATATGTCCTCGTAATCATTGTCATCCTCCTCATCATGTGTTCTCTTCTTTGCGTTAGAAACCACGGAGTCTCTCGGAGATGAGAACGGGTCGTCATCGTCAGAATCCATCGCACCGGACACACACCCACACTAGTAACTTAACTTTTACTTATAAGATGCTTATAATATTTTCTTGTTAAATCGAGCACAATATATGCACGAAATGGCAGTAAAACGAATTATTTTACCATAAAATAGTAAAATATTGTTTGACGTATTTGACACCTGACACACGTTCGTTTGAGCTAGATGCAGGTAGATAAATACAGCTTTGCGTTTTGTTTTTGCAATTACTAACAAAATGTCAAGTTACGTTCCAAAACACATTAATAATATTTTGTATGTCAAATTAAACTAAAGTCAAAAGGATACGGTCCAAAACTACTTACTTACAAATATTGTCAAAGTTAAAAAATTAAAATTAATGTGTCATACCTTATGGTATTATAATATAAAATAAATCAAAAGAAATTTGTGAGGAAACCTGCACAGTGAGATAACCAGTGTGTGAAATGGGGAAGGCAATAGCAAACCACCCCATTAAGTCCGCCAAGACAGACGTTCTATGTGATTAATCCTTAGAATGATCACGACCCTCCGCAATGAGGAACACGACTCAGAAGAAGAATAGAAGTTTACCGTTACCTAATGTCTGCTCTAAAGAGATATAAGTACGAGATTTTTCGGAGAATGCGCATCGGAATTGCACGACCTAATTCCAGCATCTCCATTCCGCCTTCGGACTACCAGGCGCGGGGAGGGGTTCCATCCTTATGTTGTTGATATCCCATGAGCTCGTACGAAGCGATTTGCTTCTTCATTCATTATGCGAACGGCTAAGGAATGGAACAGCCTGCCGGTGTCTGTATTTCCCGAAACCTACAACCTTGGGATCTTCAAGGCCAGAGTGAATAGGCATTTACTGGACCCGCATGCTCCATCGTCGACCTCATCGTCGCTTACCATCCGGCGAGATCAAGGTCAAATGCGGGTTTAGAAGTAAATAAAATAAAAAATACGAAGTAGTCCATGCTAAGTTAAATATCAAATAAATCTGCTGTGAAAATGGTTATTGTTCCCAATATCGCCTCCGCTTTTCTTTTATTCTGATTCACAGTCTTATAATAGGTATGGTTAGTGATAAATAGAGGAAGGAATTTAGATCGTACTTATTAAAAGCAAAAACAATGTAAATAACATCCATAACACAAATATAATAATGTATATTGAAACAATGATAAAGATAAATCAAGTAGAAAAATACACATCACTAGAGATATAGAAACTTAGGTAAATACAAAATATTAATCTAGAGATTTTTGCATAAAAAATGAAACTGTAAATAAGAATCTATTTAATAACATAACTAATCCGCTCCGTTCACTTGGATCCACAGCTCGGATCCACATGTGGATCCACGGACACCTTTTTCTCCTCTTAAATCCACAAACGAGAGGATCCAAAAATAATAATTTTATGCCACTTGAATCCACAATCCACTGTAGAGGCCATATTTTAAAAAAAAATCAAGTGCTTCCTAAGTGGCACATAAGAGAACAATAGTTAGGTAGATTGACAAGGAATAAAAATATCCACAGATCCACCAGGTGGATCGAAGAGGAATAAGAAGTATCCATAGATCCACGTGTGGATCGAAGAGGAATAAGAAGTATCCATAGATCCACGTGTTGATCGAAGAGGAAAAAAAGGTGTCCGTGGATCCACATGTGGATCCGAGCTGTGGATCCAAGTGGACGGAGCGACCTAATCCAACTTGTAAATAAACTTTGCTCGCTATAGAACAAAGAAAAGATGTTTCGTTTAAGTAAATTATAAAGATGCTTGGATTAACCTGGTATTGAATAAACACGCCAAGCTGAAACAAAGCCTGCGGAGGCAAGCTAATGGAATACAAATGGCCATTTTGCTTGTACGATAAAATCCATCAATGGTAAGCGAACGTGACAGAGATGTAGAGATCCTAGATTTGACAAATGATAGGGTCACGAAGGCGGTATTTAAGAATCTAATATTAGCATTATTATGTCCCAAATTAGGGATAACTTCCTGTTATCCCAAATTAGCGTCAGGGGTCTAGTGGCTTGGACGCCGGACTCCCACGCGGGAGATGCGGGTTCGAAACCATGCAATGCCATGAACCAATGAGTTTTTCGGATTTTTTCGAAGACTTACAAACATTTACCGACTGTTCTAACGGTGAAGGAAAACATCGTGAGGAATCCTGCATATCTGAGGTAATTAAAAGTTTCCGAAGGCGTGTGTAATCCATCAATCAGCACTGGGCCCGCTCGGTGGATCATGGCCCGTATCCCCCTCGTGCAAGGGGAGGCCTGTGCCCCAACAATGGGGACATTAATAGGCTAATGATGATGATGATGAGCTCGCAGCAAAATCTTCCACTAGGCTCAGTACTGAGGAAGATCTCTAGCTTTAGCCAATTCTTGCAGTGAGATTTGGTCTCCAATTGGGCCAATAATGAGCATCAACAGAATTTTATGTCCCCACTGTCTGACACAGGCCTCCACTTGCACAAATAGGTATGGGCCATGATGTACAGTACGGGCCCAATGCTGGTTAATAGGTTTCACGTGCCTTCGGAAAACTTATTTTTCGCCCAGATCATACAGGTTTCCTAACGATGTTTTCCTTCACCGATGACTCAATTGAATTTGTCTAAGGAGGCTTACTTACACATCTCAAGTGGATTCTTCAAAAATTTAATCGATAAAGTTATTAATATCGGACTCATCAGTCCGATCGTCGGACTAAACCATCGGACTACTGAGACTAGGCCGTTTTATAAACTTTTTTTCATTTTACTAACAATTTTATATTACCTTACCTAATCCTTATCCTTCTGGGATCCATATAATTTTATTCCTGGTGAATTTAAATTTGTTGTGAGATTATTTTCTTATCTTATTCTAATTATATATATTTTGAGTTATTTGTAACAGTAGGTACGTAGTTCCAGATTTTTTGTTCCTTTTGTATATAATCTATTCCAGCTAAATTATATCTACCATTGAAAACACAACCCGGTATCCATTACCGTTTGCGTGATCATCGAACATTGGATGTTGTTTCCAAAACATGCCTCGTTCAGAATACTGCAATTTGATGACATCCACATTAAAAGCTCGTCCAACTTTAGATGTTTATGTAGATAGATAAAGATTCAAGCTTCAAATTGAACCGTTGAGAATTAAATTTAACCCAGAAACGTAACTTTAAATAAAATTAGCATTGAAAAATTAATTGATCGATTGCAGAATGTCCCCGCCTTCTGTTCAAGGGATTCCTTCCACAAATTCCTTTTCCGACTAATCGTAAAAAAATTCCACACAAATAATTGGAAAGTTTTCTTGAATTTCTAGAACTTTGAGATGAACTCTGGTTCTTATTAAGAAGTGATCTTGGCCTATCCACAGTTTCAAATGAAAATAAATATTTTTGTTCCAGTACCAGAGAGAAGATTCGACATGATCCAAGACCGTTTAGGAGATGGATATCTGAATATTATTTGTTCAGTCGAAGGCGTTTTCCCGAAACCAGAAATTGTCATTCTGGCTGGTAATAGGTAAGATTTCATATTAATCTTATTCTAGAAACATGTAATGTTAGCCAATAGATTCTTGAAAGATCATAAAAGGTTATCGAGGGTGATTTTATTTACTTGAGTATGTAAAAAATATTATTTCTTAAATCTCTCTTGATAACAGTAATAATAAAATTGAGTACCCAAATAGGTACCAACTCACAATCGGTTACTTACCTGCTTTTATGTAAGGAGTAACCCATTTCGAAAAATATCACCTCCTACTCATCCTTTCCACGCCTTGTTATACAACGTCTGCGTGAACGTCTTTGTAATCTTGTGATCAATCCATTTTGCTGATATGACCTGCCGATCGTTACATATTACAAATACGCAACGCAACATTAAAAATATTTCCGCGAAAGAAGCAAAAGCTAAAATTCAAAGATGGTTACTCACGCTAACCTATGATGAAACCGAAAATATTGTTTCGCGATCGCTCTATCACTGACTTCCACGGGACACTTGACTGCACTCACCATGAATATCCTCCCTCTTTCACCAAACCACATTATACACTCATCCACACACACACTCACCTTAAGACACCCTAGCACACTCACGCTCATCGTCGTACAACACCCCATAGTTAATTACTTTCTTATCCTTATTTCTGTTTATTTTATTTTAATAAATGTATAATATAAATAAGTAATAAAATTTATATAAAATAATAATAATTAAATATCTCATAAATAAATATATCTTAGTATAAATTAATGCAATTATTAGATAAGATTGAACCGGCCTCCGCGATACAGGCTGTTGCCTAGTGCGGAGTCCTATAGTTTAATGTAAATATAGTGTAATGAAATGTATCAAAAATAAATTAAATTAAATTAAAAAATTAAATTAAAATTAAATTACATCACAGTATTGTATTGTATGATATTCCATAATTATTTGACTTTCCCCTGCCCTTGAACACAGTCTCTCATAATTCCTCGAAACTTCTAATGAAGAAACAAGAAAGCACTTGACGTTTCCAATTGAAAATCCATTCCCGAGAGCTCGTGAATAGAATACCTTGAGTGGTTTCTAATCGATAAATCAGGTCATTATTGAGAAACCATTTACATTAATATATTAATCTTAGTTCGCGATTCGATTGATCGATACTAATAGTCAAATAGGGCACTACAACGGACGAAGTTTCCAATTCGGCAAATCGGTTCCCAAATACTCCCGAACACTCGGTTGAGCGTTTCTTGGATTTGAGATTATACGGACTCATTTTTACTACGTTTATATTAACTTCACTTCTCTGTTCGTTTATTTGTTTTTTGTATCTTGTTTGTTTCTTTGGCTTAAATTTTGTAATCATCACGAATAACAATGGAATCGGAAGGTGTCAAGAGAACTCCTTAAGTAACGGCTAATAGCAGACCCATATTATTTGGACTCGTTTGATTTCTCTCGGTATTTATTATTATTATTAAATCGTTTAATTCAGGCAAAATGCAACCCATACAAATTAATAAATACAAATGTAAAAAGAACTTAAACAATTATAAGCTAGGCATCTATTAAATTATACAATATAAGACGTTATTTTTTGTTCGGACTCCGGTGCATGCGCAACCAACTCTTAAAAAATACATTCTCAAATAAGTTGTCATTGAGGACAGACACTAACTCATTTTTAGAGTAACGCACTCTGTCCCAGAACGTTGCCACCCTGCTCCTCAGCACCGCGAAGTAATCATGGAATTTAATTTAGTTTATTCCTCTTTATGTCCAATTTTTTCATCAGCCATGACTGTCCCACTTTTGGCGTTACCCATCAAGCCCCCTTAAGATTCTTGGTTCTTCCAAACAACGGTTATACACTTCAGATTATCTCACCTAATCTAATAATTTAATTTTTAATAAATTATACGTGTACACAACAATTTTAAGAGGAGGTCTATAGGTATCCCATTCTTGTATGTGTAATTCTGAATGTTTCTCTATTAAATTGATTAGGTACCATTGTGTTTATTAATTATTTAACTTTCTTCTTTTTTCTATTTATAAGGTTCTATCGAGTATTTGTATGCTACACAATGTGGTAGAAAGTAGTGATACTATAATATAATTTAAGAACTCTGTATGTACGCACCTACTTTCAACAAATAAACTATTTGATTTGATTTGAAAGCCGCACTTATCTTGAGCCTTCTTTTCCAATACAAAGGACACGGTCGTAACAAAACTCTGTATGTTTCCACTACCTTGGAGTTTTAGACTAAATAATTCGGATGCCTCACGAAAGTTGGCTAACAACCCGGACCGTCCGGGGTAGTGTGCATACCCCGCATCCCGGATTTAGTTGTCCCAATGGTATTTGGACTATTCGTAATGCGGATTGGAAGGAACGAAAGGCATATCGGATACGGATTTTTAATCTTCGAGGTTAAATTGAGGAGAATTCAATCTTGTATTCGCTTGGGGACTGTATATAATTCCTTGGGAAATATGTATGTAGTTCTGCCTTATTGGTAAAATTATTATACATAAGTAGATATTTACTGTTTTTTGACACTCTGTACAGAGAGAAGTGTATCTGCTGCAAGTATCATCTTATTTTCTACTTTTTTGCTAAATAGCGTCATAATTAGGTCAACCAACACATCTTAGTTTTGGGTGACATTCCTTCAGGACTACATTCCTTTAGCCCCCTCTTGGCTATACTTTTAAGAAACTGTATCTTCTTTGACGATCTGATTCCTATATCAGACAATGTCCAGGAAATGATTGACATGATAGAGAACCTGTAGATCGCGTCCATTAAGGTCGGTCTAAAAATGAACACGTCAAAGATGAAGATCATGACGGACATAGCCGCGGTAAGTAGATACCAACTTCAAATCTGGACAGAAGATGGACTGCCATGATGATGCTGATCTTCTTTGGAGCAATATAATACTCATACTCATACCATTCATTGCTTTTCATGTGTTACATTTGGTCTTCAAAATGTATATAAAACGAACTACTCAGTTAAACTAACGGTACACCTTTGTCAACAGGCCACTGAGTTCGAAGTCTTCTCTCAAGCTCATTAGCGGTCGCTACTCGATGGTGACCAGCTCGATCGTTAAGATCCAGACCCTACCACCTACCGTCGAGATCCTGTGCGACATGCAGGTGCCTCTCGCTAACTACTTCAGCAGGAAGCGGGATATATTTTACAGAGGTTTGTACAAAAGAACGTTGTAACATAGGCCCCGATTTCACGAAACCGGCTCTAGCTGCAACCAATCACATACGTCCCATCCTCCCTTACTTGAAGTCAGCGCTTCGTGATTTGATGCAGCAAACCTAACCAGGGATGGGACCGGACCCGTAAAGTCCAGGCTATAATCTAGATGGTAATGAGCCCAGAGACATTTAAAGACAACTAAAGTAAATTTCATGCTTTGTATGTTTTTGAGGTGTCATGACTCTTGCAGTCAGCCAGGGGCGGTTAAACCCTTTTACCTATTTTGTCATAAAACAGGAAAAAATTCATTAATGTATTATGGTTTGAAGGATAAGTGAGCCAGCTCAATTACCGGCACATAGGGTACTTACCATTAAGGGGACCGTTAGCTCGTCTGCTCTTCTTATACAATTAAAAAAAGTATTGAAAGAAAGAATTTATTTCCACATTCAAACAATTAGGTACAGAAGATAAAAATGATCATAATTTCAAACATATATAAGATAAAAATAAATAAACAAAAGTAATTAAGTTTGAGTTTAAGTTTTTATTGTGTAGATTTTGCTGCCTTCGGGGAGTTGTTTACGTAACTGATTTTTCTCTTTCTCATTAACAGATCCTCCGCCAACTACTCCAGATCCACCAAATTCTGCACACACGCAACCAGGAGACAGTGGTAAGGAAACTGCCCTATAATGTTAAAAAGTTCTGAAATCCTCATCTCATACGTTAGCACTATATCGAAATACATTGCTGATTATCATGTTCATTCGTTATTTTTAAGTACAGTTACAAAAAATCTGAATAATACCTTGTTATAAGTACTTATTTTCAACGAACCCAGTAACAAAGTTACGTAAACTCGACAGTTATTCTTGACAAATAAATGTGTGAATCTGAAATCTGAATCTAAAGTTAATTTGGAACTTTGTAGAATTCGACCGCAAAATAAATTGTTTTTGATACGTTAATATGTTTTGTGACAGAATGGCTACGAAATCCTATTATATGCGTGCACTCTTCACTCTTATTGGCTGGTTTATATATTTAAAAATTATATATTTAAAAAATTCAGCAACGTTGACATATTTTGCGTTCAAAATCGTTATACTGTGCACCTTTGATGTTGTTATTAATACGTAAATTAAAATACAATTAAGAATAGTGTTTACGCGAGTGACATATTAGCTATTTTTTTGTACTTTCTGTGAAAACTTCACTGGCCTTTTGTGTTATTTATATTGTCTATTATTATGCACTACTTTAGCTGTTTGTTTTCCTTAATAAATAAATTTAAAAATATATATATTGAAAATATTTATTTTGTTTTGTTTACAGGTGTATCCAAACATCCCACTCCAGTGCTACTCATCACTTCGATAATTTGTTTACTTCGATTACAAATTACCTGATAAGAATTAAGAATATGATGTACTCGTACATTTTATATTTGCTTTTGTAAAAAGTTTTTACAAGAATTTTATATGTACGTATGTAAAATGTTCTGAGAATAACAAATTAAAACCTATGTTGTTGAAGCTTTTGTGAAAAAATAATAATAAAAATCTATTCAAAGTAGTATTTACTGCGAACCAAAGACATCGTAATGTCATTTGTAATAAATAGAGATAGAAGTGGTGGGGCACGATCTAAAATTTGTTAGGGATTGAATGATGTTTTTATCGTCTTTTCTAGATATCGATGTTGTAGCACTGCTATTTAATGGGTAGGTTCACAATGGTAATGGTATCACAATGTCCAAAATCAAAATGTCGTAATTTAAAATGTCTTAGCCCAAAATATTCGTATTTAAAACACGTGAGTTTATTCACGAATGATTCTTGAACTTGAAATACTAACTGTTATATGAGTCACGTATATTGCAACAGCAATATGGAACATTGTAATTATCGATAAGTATGCATTTATCGATAATGCTATCACTATAAATATGACAATTCTGCCCCGACCACTTCTAGCTCTAGTAATAAAATTACTTAGACACCTATTTAATTAAATGAGTAAGTACCTACCATGATTAATGACTCTACCAAAAATAAATCAACTAAGTAAAATCAAATATTTGACACTGTTGTTTCTACAATAGTTTATTAAACATTCCAAAGATAATATTCTGTCCTCTAGTCGTAATATAAAAATAAATAAACATATTTCTTTATTTTATTTGTTTCATTTCATACATTGTTGTATGGTGTATTACCACATGAAGTCATAAAAGCTTTTGAGTTTGAGTTATAGATTCCTTTTATAAATATATTTCTTGGCAACTTTGATTATGTAGGAGGAATTGAGAACCTCTACTTTTTATGGTCGGTTAAAATTTTTTTATTCGTTTTCCCTTTCACGTATCTTACCACAGAAATATTGATAATAAATGGAAATTGAATTTTTTATTTTTTTATATTATTTTATTGACTACTAAACCCACATTTGACTTCGATCTCGCCTGATGGTAAACGACGATGAGGTCGACGATGTAGCATGCGGGTCCAGTAAATGCCTATTCACTCTGGCCTTGAAGATCCCAAGGTTGTAGGTTTCGGGAAATACAGACGCCGGCAGGCTATTCCATTCCTTAGCCGTTCGCATAATGAACGAAGAAGCAAATCGCTTCGTATTTAAAAGTGAACAAGATTATAAGAATCACATCTAGAATTAATCTTCTTATTCGTATGGCAATTACTGAACTAGGAATCGTTATATTAGATAAGAAATTATATTTAGTATATGCGCCATGCGAAGAAATTCAAATTCGATTCGGGTTTCAAACCAATAGCGGCGAAAATTTCACGCTTTTGAAGTTAGAATAATATTCTGTTACAAGACCGTTTTGAAGTCGATTATCGCTCAATTAGCGTTTTCAATTAGCATTAATGTTGTGTGTAATGACTAAAGAACTTCTGAATGAGCAAACATTTATAAAAAAATAAAATTAAAAAAAACCGACTGCGTAAAAAAACTAACTAAAACGACAGCTTCAAGTGGTCACTGTTCTCAACCTTCAAGGCGCAATTGGAAGGTGACAATGTCGTTGACTAAGATGCATGTTATCAAACTATATCACGCAGTCGGAGGCCTGCGTGGTAATGCCTTCCATACTAAGCTTCCATATGGTAATGTCTGTTATTATGAAATCGTCTCATTGAGACGTCTATTTTGATACCCATATCGATGTATTTTAAAGAAGAAAAAAAATCAAGTGATTAGTCAAGTGGACAGTAGGACAGTGCTGGTTTACACCATTTCAAGTGGCAAGGACAGTTCAAACAAAATCCTACTGTCCACCAGTGGCGAAGGGTCCATATAACAAGATTCCTCTCGGGTTTTGAATCAATAGGTATCCACACGTTCCTCGCTAACACGAGAGTTTACAACCAACCAATATAAAAAAAACAACATTCAATCTCTTTTCAAGAAACAAATGCAACGCCTGAACAAATTTGAATAGCAACGCATACCGCTAAGCCGATAACAGCCGGCTTTATCGTTCATACAAATGTATCAATACCCTTCTCTTTCGTACTCACGAAATCTATTCGCTCACTACCGTATCGGCTTGCGAAAAATGACACTCGCAGGGGGCGCCAGTTTGTACGTAACGAACTGTGATGAAGTGACGTTTACTAGATGGCGCCGTTAGTTCCGATTTTTGCCACGTGTGAAAAGATTCTTATCGGATTGTATATGCGATAGGTCAGAGATATCATCGTCAGCCTATTAATGTCCCCACTGTTGGGGCACATGCCTCCCCTTGCACAAGGGGGAACGGGCCATGATCCACCGAGCGGGCCCAGTGCTGATTGGTGGATTTCTCACGCCTTCGAAAACTTTTAATTACCTCAGACATGCAGTTTTCCTCATGATTTTTCTTTCACCGTTAGAGCAGTCGGTAAATATACGTAAGTCTTCGAAAAAACTTATAAGAACGCGCTACGAGAGGAGAGGAAATGGAATGACTTAAAGTCAGTCGTAGGAAAGGGAAAAGGGAAGATCTTCCACCAGGCGGGGTGTTGTGCCTGGTGACCAGATGTCCTGGTCTAACTATGGATGTTTGGAACTCGTATAACGTACTCGTAACGAAGTCCCAGGAAAATTTCGATAGCGCTTTCTACGTAGTGGCGCGTGTGTCGTGCGTCGCCACAAACTCATTGGTACATGGCATTGCATGGTTTCGAACCCGGACCTCCCGCATGGGAGTCCGGCGTCCTAGCCACGCGCTATAGGTCAGATAAATTGATGCATTTTTATTAGAGGTTTATAGAAAAATGCATTTTATTGTAGGTATTGGCAGTTATTTTGTATTATGTTATGTTAGGTCTTGTTAGGTATAGTATTCGTGATTTTTGTGTTGTTTTTATTTGTTAAACTTTGTAGTTATCTAAGTATACGGTGAGAAATAGCTGCGTTAGTTTTACCCTTCACCACTGCTGTCCACTGTCCATTCTACTGTTTACTGTCCTTGCTACTTGCAAAGTGAATTTTCATTTATAAAGAGGATCTCCTCAACGCAGGTTTTGTTGAAAAACAAACTCCGACGCACCTCCGACTAAACTACAATAAAAGGAAAATAAAATTACAACGGGAAGCTCAAAAACAAACTCACATTAAAACTTCGCAGCGTATTTGTCCACGGACGTGATTGCGCAGTAAAAGTATGGGAGAGCTTCGACCATGGTTAGTTGCGTAATGAGGAAACCTTGTGTGATTATTTATGAGAAACTAGGTTAGTAAATATTATATATATTATATGTTATATTAAATTAATACACCTAGATATATAAATGTATATAATTTATAATAGTCATATCTAATCTCTTTAATTTAAATTTTAAATTGTAATTCTGGAATCTGCATATTAGATTGAAACATACCTTGTAAAGTGGTCAATGTGTGTGCCTATGTAATCTCCACGACACAGGCAACGCCTAGTGTGGAGGTTATAGTTTAATGTGAAATGTTAATTAATATGTGGTAACCGAATATTATGTTTCAATTTTTCAAAATGATTTTAAACAATTAGAAAAATGATGATAAAAAAAACCGTGACCGGGATTTGAGCCGCGATAGCTCAGTTAGATAAAGAATTGCCACGGAAAGGCAAGGTCGCAGGTTCCAATCCCGCTCGCGGAAAATTTGCACCTTTTTTTTCACCACGGTAAGTTGTGGAATGAGAAAACCTTGTATGATAGGCTTCCTTCTCTAGGATGATTTATGAGAAACTAGGTAGGTATATATGATTGTGCAGTAAAAGTATGGGAGAGCTTCGACCACGGTAAGTTGCATAATGAGAAATCTTTGTGTGATAGACTCCCTTCTTCAGAATGATTTACTTACTTACTTACTCCGCTGGCGAGGATTCAGGATGATTTACGAGAATCTTTTACCACCTTTTACCAGAATACAATGATTACGCACTTATTCACTCACATGCAATATTATAGAGTAGGTACTAGATTTTTAGTTTTATATGGTCAAGGGTCTAATTTTTTTTCACCGATCTGGTTGAAATACAAACTTGACCTTTATTTAACCCTAAAGATTAGCTTCAGACAGATATCAATCTCATTGTATACTAGAAAGTAGAAGATAAGAAAGATAGTTTTAAATGTTCCATCCTGCATTCCTGCGAAGATTACCTATCTAGCAAATACCTGAACTATCTCTAAAATATTTTAATAAGTTGTCATAATTATCTCCAAAATACACCTTCCTTCAGATTTTCACCAGAGATTCGACCTCCTTACCATAAAAAAATGTATTACAGTGAGAGGTGATATCAAGTTTCATAATTATCTAACTCCAAAGTGTACCATACCTCAGAGCCCACATGCTCTGAACTTAAGAGGCTTTTGTACACACGCTCTAGCATTATTTCCCACGCTGCGTTGAGGGACACAATGACTGCTACTTTTTTCAACCAGCGTCCAATCCAATCCTTTGCAGCAGTCCCGTGTGAATTGGAAACTGGACTGCACCTGCTACCAATAGGCTGGGATCAATTTTGTAACCGCATATGGCGGTAGTTTTAAATTTTGCAAAGTGCATGGAGGTTTAATCAATTTACATATTGGCGTTGGTTGTAATAAACGTTTTTGCCTTTTTATCTTATGGGCATTTTATAATATTGTGCGACTTTCAAAGCAACAATGGCTCAATCATCATCATCAGCCTATTAATGACCCCACTGTTGGGGCACAGGCCTCTCCTTGCACAAGGGAGTACGGGCCTTGATCCACCGAGCGGGCCCAGAACTGATTTGTGGATTTCACACGCCTTCGGAAACTTTTAATTTCCTCAGACATGCAGGTTTCCTCATGATGGCTCAATGCTAGGATACAACTACACTGAAGAGCAAGCAGCACCGAATCAAATTCACCTTTGGATCATTCTAGCCAAGTTTCTAACTATGTTTATAATTCAGCAGGGTGTTGATTAGATTTTAGTTTCAAGATCTGATTGTTAGCATGTAGTAGGTAAATGAATTAAATATGAAATATGAGCATAGCATAGGCATTTAAGCCTAGTTGTAGTGGTAAAGAATACTGGTAAAGAGTTTAGCTATGGCGGGGCGATTCCAATTCCCATCCACAGGCGTTAAAAATTAAAAATCTCACGAATCCATCTCCCACCCGCTGTCTGCCTAAATAAAAAAACGTTTATTTGCCCTAAATGCAATACAAATATAATATAACACAATAAAAATGCAATAAAATTATAACATGAAGGCAAATAGGTCCATGACTCAGCATAATGGCTGACGACGGGGTGTCGTCAGCCGCTGGTATTCTGCCATGGCCCGACATAACAACATTGAAACACACAGAATGACAAAATTAACAAAAACAGAACAAACACAACAATTTTTTATTATTTTTTATATGGGGACACCAGCGTCCCAGAACTGCCTTGTGAACCCTTGTGTCTACCTTAAAAGCACCTTGTGATTTAATAATAGGATTAATTGTTTAAAAAATATCACGACTGAAGGCTGAGGATACTGAAGATGCTGTGAATATTCAATTCCATTCAAACAGGATCTTCCATTTTAATTTTCTTTAAATTACTACTTTTACTTACTCCGCTGGCTCAGCGACCCAAAGTAGATCTTGGCCTCCCCAACCAAGAGACGCCATTATTTCTATAAATTAGGAAAAACTTTTTTTATACGTAGTCGAACCAATTTTGTTAAACGTAGAATCAAAATAACGCATCTTTAAATGGTGCCTAAACTAAATTACACGTGGAATTTTATTATTTCTTAATAATTTTCAAAGTTGCATATTTCCAATTCCCCGTTCACCACACTAATAACAGTTGCAGCCGGCTTTTCCTTTGAAAATATTCCGGATCATCCACCAGCCCCAGACGCCCCGGTCATGTAAAATACGCCCCTCTTGGGAAATTTATTTGCGGCAGAGATCCTAAGCCGCTATAATGTGCCTTCGATGTGGCGTCCCCGCACCGGAATTAGTTGCTGAAAAAACCGGAGACATTTACGTCCTTTTTGCTGCGGTAAACTGCCTATTATTGTAGGTTATGTTTTTTTTTGTAAGTTTAATTTCCTGCGAACATTGAATAATTTGGTCGCAGGTTCCTACATTTCTCTACTAATGGAAGTTATGGGATTCAGACATGAAGCAAGAACATTTCTTCCTTGAGCGAAAAATGTGGAGGGTAGCGGAGGGAAGAGCGCGGCTAATTCAATGAAAAAACGAGACAATGCTATACAATTAAGCACATGAAAGAAAAAGGCGGCGACAAAGACATCAACGAGCTCGCTTAATTTTCTTCGTAATTTATGTTTATTTGACAAGTTTTGTTTTTCCAAATTGTGATAGTAAATGCACTTACCTGTGAAAAGAAATATTATCCTTGGAAAGATTAGAAGTCGTGCTGTTCTTTCCACACCATTTCACTGCACACATCGGCATTTTAAACAGTTTTTAAAATAGTTTTATGGAGATCATATTTCTTACAAACACAATCGCGTACTGATAAGCGTTAAATGCCCCGAAAATAATGTTCGGCGCGCGCGGGTCACTCGCATCGGCAGTCAATTGGCTTCTTCAGAGCAGACAAAACGACGATAAATCTTCTAAAAGAACTTTTATTAGCTCCTCAACACAACTACATTACGGCGGGCATAGTGACAGGCAGCAGTGCGTTTTCAATGTGCACATAATAAAACAGGTCTGTTTTCTTTGTACACCAACATCTACTCCCATTGGGTAAGTGTGACTCTGGCAGGTTCGTCAGGCTAGGGATCACCATGTGTAATTTTATTGTATTGTTATTGTGTGTGTGTCATAGCATACTTTTTATTCCCGACCTCCCCTACAAAGAGGTTCGCCCTGTTATAGAGATTGTTATTTTTTTTAAGGCCCAGGGAACTGAGCCCATTGAGCCACGTCTGATCTAAAACAACTCTTTCAAGTCTTCATTAAGATGCTGGTGTGACACATATCAATGCTATCTGGGAGGATCTTCCACGCTTCTGCACCATCCGAAACAAAGAAGAAGGCGTCCCGGACGCAGTATGGCTTTTCAAAATCCAGCCAAGTACGGATCGGGCTGCTTGACTTACTTCTCTGTCCCACATATTATTCACATCTTGTCGAAGTTCTTCGAGCAACAAACACCATTCTTACTAGAAAAGCACTACTGTAAAACAATTTGCAAGACAAAACGAAACAAAGCTGAGGTAGATGCCACAAAAGCGCGGGAGAAACTCCGGATTACCTATGAACGTGAGAAAAATGTATGTGTGTCATAGCATACTAATATTCCCGACCTCCCCTACAAAGAGGTTCGTCCTGTTATAGATATTAAAAAGAAAATTGAAAAATAAATTATCAGACGGCAACAAAATAAAAAATTTGAAAAAAAAAACCCTCTCAGGGTACAGTAAATTTTATTTACAATAGAAATCACCAATATTTATAATTACCTATTTAATGCGTGCCGTTGTGAGGCCCAAAAGATAAAACAAGGTACCTAGGTAAACTCTGGGGTATACGTACCTGTTTTGTTTACTCGTATTTAAAATTATTCACGTATGTGAAATGTATGTAAATTGTATACACGGTGTTTTATCTAAAATATATACTACAGTTCCTTATATTCTCCAATACATTCCTCCATCTTCCAATCCAGAATCTGTCCAATCTAGAATCTGTCCAATCCAGAATCTGTCCAATCTAGAATCTGCCCAATCCAGAATCTGTCCAATCCAGAATCTGTCCAATCCAGAATCTGTCCAATCTAGAATCTGTCCAATCCAGAATCTGTCCAATCCAGAATCTGTCCAATCTAGAATCTGTCCAATCCAGAATCTGTCCAATCCAGAATCTGTCCAATCCAGAATCTGTCCAATCCAGAATCTGTCCAATCCAGAA
Source organism: Hofmannophila pseudospretella (assembly GCA_947369225.1). Lineage (NCBI taxonomy): Eukaryota > Metazoa > Arthropoda > Insecta > Lepidoptera > Oecophoridae > Hofmannophila > Hofmannophila pseudospretella. Next base: position 13,713,672 of record OX376316.1, read on the forward strand.
TCTGTCCAATCTAGAATCTGTCCAATCCAGAATCTGTCCAATCTAGAATCTGTCCAATCCAGAATCTGTCCAATCCAGAATCTGTCCAATCTAGAATCTGTCCCATCCAGAATCTGTCCAATCTAGAATCTGTCCAATCCAGAATCTGCCGAATCCAGAACAAAGGATACAGTAATCATCGTGAACCTGAACCCATAAAACTTGTTTGTCAGAAATTATTCAAAAACTTAAATTAATTAAATAAATTTCATTGCACAGTTATTTCCTGTCTCCCTCATTCCTACCTATTTCCAATTAGCGATCCTACAACTCACAAATACAAATACAAATATACTTACCTAATACTTACATTACTTACTTATTTACTTACATAACTCACCTCGTGACGCAAGCAGTGTCCCGGCCGAGCGTTACACGCGCCGCATGCAATTTGACTGCAATATCTCGATATTTATTTATCTCCGGAAAACGCTAATAGACCTAAGTTTTGTGTGCTCTTGTGTGTCTATCCTGAAGACTTCAACAGCAGAGATAATAAATAAAATAAAAAATAAAAATTTATTCATGCAGACAGTATCTTTTACATTTTCTCAGATTTCCCTGGCTCCCACACTAGGATACCCTGTGTTGTGGGGGCCAGTCTCTTGCGATATCTCTATATTATGATGACATAATAAGGTTATTATTATACAGGTGGACCAAAAGTCCGTTAACATTTAAAATGGTTATAAAAAATACAAATGCTACTTTAGTGAAAAACTGTTTATTTAATAATAAAGTAGACAAATTAGGATTTCACTTTTTAAAAATAACATCATTCAAATGTGACCCTTGTTCATCCTGGCACACCTGTAACCGGGAACGGAAATTTTGCATGACCGCCCGACAAGTGGTTGGTGAAATGTTCTGCATTTCCTCGCGTATATTTTCTTTTAATTCCTCAATAGACACTGGGTTGCTGATGTAAACTTTACTTTTGAGATATCCCCAAAGGTAAAAGTCCATTGCAGTTAAATCCGGGCTGCGGGGTGGCCAGTGAATGTCACCTCTTTTGGATATGACTTTTTGGCCAAAAATTTCACGAAGTGCTGCTATAGAGTCATTGGAGGTGTGACATGTTGCCCCATCTTGTTGGAACCAAGAGCTTCGATGAAAGCCTGAGAAGTCCTGTAATGCTGGAGCAAAAAAATTCTGTAGCATCACAATGTATCGCTCTGTATTAACGGTGACGGCGCGGTTTCTCTGATCTTCATAAAAATATGGACCAATGATTCCGCTGGCTGACAATGCGGCCCATACAGTAACCTTGGGCGAGTGTAAAGGTTTTTGGTGCTTCAAGTCCGGGTTAGTGTCACTCCAGTATCTGCAATTTTGTCGATTGACATGTCCATTTAGGTGGAAGTGTGCCTCGTCTGAGAAAAAGATGTTATTGAAGCTCGTAAACCTCTCAAGCACTTCGTTAGCAAACTGCAGTCTCTGAGCAGGGTCATTTGGCTTTAAAGCCTGTACAATTTGAATTTTGTAAGGATGTAAATGTAAATCTTTGTGTAGAATGCGATTTAGAGATGTTCTGGGCACATCTAAAGCACTAGACCGCTTTCGAGTAGAGAGACCAGGTTGTTCTCGAACAGACGCTCGTACACGCTCTATGTTTACTGGATCACGCGATGTCCTAGGTCGGCCGGATCGTGGTTGACTTAAAGTTGAACCTGTTGTTTCGAACTTCTGTACCCATTTTTTAATCGTTTGAATTGTTGGTGCTTGATTTCTGTTCCGTATATTGTAATGATTACAAAATTTCCGTTTAGCTTCGGTCGTAGAATCGTTGTTTCGATAGTACTCGCGTACGCAAAATGCGCGTTGCGCTCCGCTGAATGACGCCATGGTACTAAATCCCTATTAGTAGCTCTCGCTTGTAGTAACACCCCCCGCGCCAATACCCCGCCCGCGCCGACGCAGCGACCTATTCAAATGTTAACGGACTTTTGGTCCACCCTGTATAAGATTATGCAAATAATTAAATAATTAAGTATGCGTGTATGTGAGAGGTTGTGTGCGTGAGAGGGTGTGTTGAGGGGGGTGAGCGTGAGATGGTGTGTGTGTGATGTGTGTATGTGGTGCGTGTGAGGGGGTATATGTTGGTAGGTGTAAGGGTCAGTGTGCGTCCATAAGACTCAACTAATTGGTAACAATATTTTTTCAGTATCGAAGTAATCAAGTAATAATCGTTGTATTAATCGTTTTGTACGCATTGTATCACAATAATTTTGTGCAATAAAGAGTATTCATTCATTCATTCATTCAAGTGTCAATAGCCAATTTTTCTTTTTTTCTTTGCAGGAATACCTTGAACAGTTTAGGATGGAGAGCAGTTTTTTGGCTCTTTTGTATAAGAAGAGGGTGGTCTGCTGGAGCAGCCTGCAAACCGAGTTAACCTGTCGAAAGCCGGTGAGTTCCTTTGTTCCTCTCCTTTTGTATCGTTGTGCAATCTAGTTTGAGGATTAGTTATTAACTTTAAATACCGTTAGACACAGATAGTCGAACCCGAACCAGCGCAATTACTCAGTGTTTCTTTTATTACAAGTTATAATATAACACAAGGAAAAAAACAAGTGGATATTCTCAATAAAAATAGTATTGGTGAGATCAACAGTCTCTTTATTATGGAAAGTAGACTATTTCCGTGACAAAGTTTGGCAATAGGCAAGTTTATTGCCTACATACTTACTTGGAAAAAAAATATAAATTGCAACAAATGTGAAAAAGGGGCCAAGTTCTGTATAAAGAACAAGTAGGTATAATAATAATTTATTTATTTTTAGGGGACAAATCATACAAAAAACTTAGATACCTAGATTACCTTAGATATATACCTTATAAACTAACATACATAACATAATATAAGTAAAAAGAATTAATTTTGGTGCGGCTTGAGATGATAACGACGAAAAACCACCCCTTCAGGCCAAAAGTCCTCACTGATTTCATATTTGTTGGTACTCGGCGGGAACGCGAATTTTGTATGAGTTGAAACCAGTGGCCTACTGGACTCCAACTGTTTGCACCTCACTTCAATTGGTGCTCCAATTGGCATAGGTTTGTCAGCTTCGCCGATAAAATTAATTGTCAATCTATAACCCTACTTACTTATTTACTGTCAATATATTTTACCTTCTATTAGAAACTACACCTTTTTACTTTTTATTTACATACCCATATTGCAGTTAAAAGCGGTATTCCTAAAGAACGGTAGTCACCGGGAGCATTCGTTTCGCGAACGTTTCGTTTTATTTATTTACACTTCAATGCACCAAAAATTTGTTGAGTACGTTGAAACGAATATGGAGCAGAGCAAATTCTAGAAGTTTGGCTTGCGAAATAATATTCGGTTGCTCGCGTAGTAAACGCTCGCACACCGAATGCTCGCTAACCAAACTTTGCACAACGAATCTTCCCGGTGAGTACAGTCTTAAAAAAGAATTTTGCAAACTCGTAACAATTGCAATAAATTGTTTTCCCCTTTGAAAAACTGGTAGTCCATTACAACGCTATTCGAAAACAAAGTGTTGAACTAATCGAGACGTCCAATTAATTAAATTAATTAAAATTTAATTTTAATTAATGTTCGGAACCCTTCTCGACCAGCTGACGCTGGGAATGCGTTGTTTTCTTTCAATTTTCTTTCTCCAATTTTGTTTTCTTGCAAATTGGCTTTTATTGTGTCGGCAAAGTAAGAAAATTGATGGCGATTTTTAGATTAACGAGTTCAAATCGTCGGTAATTTGGTTAACTAATTGGTTTAATGCTGTTTACGAATAAAAAACGTGGGAATTAAAATATAATTTTACTGTAAGTCAATTCAATTTCGTGGGAGTAAAACAGTGTTATCTCATAGATACGCTATGAAAGAAGACATATGTTTCACTTCATATCATATTGAATCAACTAAGAAAAAGGTTATAGTTTGATCTATGATATACAAACTCGGCAAATTCAATTCAATATCTTTGTTTATCGGATAACTTGATCCATTGTGTTAGTAAGTGTACTTAAAAACTATGTTAGTAGTATACATTTCGGCAATAATTACTATTTATGTTTACACTTCGATCAGATGCTGATCAAAGATAACATTCGATCAGCACCCGAACGAAGTGTTTAAGGATAGGGGAATCATACTTATCCGCTATCATATTCCGGATGCTGTTGGAGCTGCTCCGAAGCCTACAAACTAGAGACGCAGTTCTCTTGCGCATAACGGCGTGAAAACCATCGGTATAAGCGTGCGCAAACATGCCGGAGGCACTAAAGAAACGAGGCAAACCCCATCAACATCCTGAAGCCATTATACTGTATACGCAGGGCATCGATCGATTTTTTGGTGTAATTGCTCCACAAGCTGCTCGTGTAGAAAGTCTGGCTTTTAAAAGCGTGATTTTAACTTGATCACTACAACGAGCAAACCTGCGCGTGCGGGCCAGCATATTACACCTCACCGCCAATACAGCGCCGGTAAAGCATTGTGTAGTACATGATGAATATAATATACGAACTCGTGGGAAGCCGGGCAAAAGAAAGCCATAAACCATAAACATATTTGAACACAATTATTGTACAATAGCGGGCATTCTGCTATCAGTAGTACCGAGGTTTGCAAGTCGGCAGAGTACAAAGAAAAAGCGTAAATTTCTAAAAAGTCCGCTTAAAGCGATTAATTTCATAAGTATTTCTAAAAGTCGGCACTGCTCTATTACGTACCTGACGTTGAGTCAATGGAACACTTGCTATGCGAATGTGACTCGTTGGCTGGAAAGCGTATGAGTCTTCTGGGGGTAGCCTACCCGAAACCAGAGGACTATAGGCTCCTTCCTGTAAGCTATATAGCGTCCTTGATGCAAAGCATCTTTACGGAACAGGATGGAGACTAAGGTAAAGGGTAAGTACAAAAGATCCCTGAGGGTCGAAGTGCCGCTGGGGTTATCCCCCTATCATAAGATAAGATTACGTATCTGTCCTGAATTTTTCAAAAGTCGACAAAGTGCCAAAGTCGGCATTCCGCTCCGAATTTGAGCTATTTTTTTTAAATTTGTGATTCTGGGTAATTTGGTGGACCTTATAGAGATACAAAATTACAAGTTTGTAGGTCAAATAGATTTTGAGTTATTTTGTCGAAAATGGCAACACACGTCAGTGCGTAGTCGCCCTTTTTTCGAACTTGGCGGACACACTACCGTGTGTCTAGATCTATTTACCAGTAAAAGAATGTTTATAGCCAAACCACTAGTTTGTGTGTAAACAATGGTCAAAGTAAGAGGGGAGGTTGGGGGTGGCTGGGGGGATTAGGTAGTAGAGTAGATATCAGAACGTCACTTGCTTCACAAAGGCAAGTCCTAACTTAGTCGGTTTCGCGTGACAGCCCCGTATATCTCAATTTATTTTGATTTAGAGGACGGCCGTGTACATTGAAATGTCAGCTTGTAGCTCATCCCCATAACTGGATTACCAGGAATATCTCTGGATGATATTTATTGGGCTTGAAAACTGGAATTAGGTATATTCATAAAACTATATCTATCTCTCTATCCAGAAGGTAGGAACGCCCGCCCCTATACTATATTTTTTTATCCATGGTCCCCCCTGTTGGGGCATAGGTAGGGTACGGGCCAAGGTCCACCGACCGGGCCCAATGCTGATTGGTGGATTTCACACGCCGTCGGAACTTTTTTCCTCAGATACGCAGGATTCCTCAAGAGACTTTCCCTCACCGTTAGAGCAGTCGGTAAATGTACGAAAAACTAATTGGTACTTATATGGCATTATTATTAATCCTCTTTTAGAAGTAGGTAAGTATTCGTAATTTTCCATTATCTTTCGTTTTGTACAGTAACTAAAAGCCACGTGTTAAACTATAACTTACACTGTTACACTGTTTACCGTTTTATAGGACCCAAAAGTGGAGCCATTCTGAGGAACGATATTAAAATAAATCTAAATTAAAAGAGGGATGGCGATACAGGCCCAGCTTTAACAGGGCCCTGTGTCGCCATTCTATATAAAATAAACGACGACCTCTTCATTAATGATATATGTGTCATTTTAAATATACAATACAATACAAATATTCTTTATTGCACACAGGACAAAAATACAGAACAGAAAAAAATACAAACACAATTGGCGGCCTTATAGCTTTAAGCTATTTCTTCCAAGCAACCTTTGGGTGATGGAGTTTTTGTAAAATACAATGTAAGCGGGTGCAAGAACGATTTAAATAATACCAAGTAATATAATTTTATACTTAGTTATTTCATACAAGTCGTACATTTTTAAAATGAAGGGAATGAAGAATTTGTAGAACATGATTTTTGGAATAAATGCACTGGGCCTCAAAATTTATGGAACGTCGCCAGTGTTTTTAAGAAACCAGATTTCCTTACATGTCCTGATCACCATGATCCCAAACATTTACATCTCATACTCGAACTACCTAACTGTTACCGTTTCAAAGATCCCATGTGACGTGACAGCTGGATGTTCCAAGATCTTGGAAACCCCTGATCCAATTTTTATCACACATGGCTAATAACACGCTGGACAAACATTTCGGTTGTTGAGTTATGATGCCATAGAACAAACCGTCAAACTTATTCCTGTGTCGGTCTGGGATTAAAAAGTCTCGAACAGCGTAATTGTGAAACCTTTTTGTGAAGGAAAACATCGTGAGAAAACCTATACCTACACCGATCTTAGACAAGACAGCCAATGCTAGAACCGGGGTAGTTTTCCTAATGACGATGAGTTCCTGAAAGTAAAGGAGCTTTTAAAATAAATACTAGTTCTTAACCCGTGGCTATCGTTTGTATTCTGTATAGAATTTTTTTGGGCTGAAATACGAACTTGATATGTATTTCACCCTAAGGTTTAGTTAGCTCTGAAAAGGAGATTGGGCCAACAACAACATACTCGTACAACGATGGACCCAATTTTTTTTTGTTTTCGTCTCCAGCCAAACATAGTGCATTTTATAGATCTCACCTAGACCTACATCTTTTATTAAGGAACAAAAATCCTAAGGCGTGTCAAATAAGAGTTTTGTTTAGTTGCTGGGGCGATAAGAAATCCATAGAACAGGGCAATTAGTATGAAGACATTTTTGGTCTCTAGCTCCTATTCCACACGAACTTAGAATGTTTCTTCAATAATGAAAGATGTAATTTTAGGTGAGATCTATCAAATGCACTATGTTTGATAGTGCATTTGATTGATTAGTCCAAAAGCGCCCAATCTCCTATAGAAGAAATTCCGTTGAGTTTGAAAAGAGTTTTTTTTTACTACTAAACCCGCATTTGACCTCGATCTCGCCTGTTGGTAAGCGACGATGAGGTCGACGATGGAGCATGCGGGTTTAGTAAATGCCTATTCACTCTGGTCTTGAAGATCCCAAGGTTGTAGGTTTCGGGAAATACTGACGCCGGCAGGCTGTTCCATTCCTTAGCCGTTCGCATAATGAACGAAGAAGCAAATCGCTTCGTACGAGCAGAAGAAGCAGCAGATAGAAGTATTAAAACCAGGTAGAGACGAGTATTAAATTAAGTATACTGGTATAATGAGATACGAGTATACTTAATTTATTACTAGATAATAAACATCTCGCTCGACCCTCAGCATTGCGGAATTTGACTATTGTGGGGAAACGTTTTATTACCGAATGTCAGAATATAATATCAGAAACAACCCAAAACGAGAGTAGTTTGAAACTAGTTATGGTCGTATTGTACATATTTAGGCGAACTTAAATTAATTATGGCTGTGCAAGGTTGGCTAATGGCCGGCTAAACTGTTGATGGAGCAATAATTGGGTGGTGAGCAAAGTTTTAATATGATTTACAATGTTATTGCAATAGTAATATTATTCATGAAGTTTGATATAATATGGATACGGCGAGTAGACGAGCAAACCGGCATAACGGACACCACCAGTGTTATGCATGCATCAATGGGTGGGATGCTGAGTACTATATCTTTACATATGTATTAATGCAGTGCACCTGACCGGTTTTTATTTTTATGCAGAAGTCGGTGTGTGTTAGTTAATAGTAGGTAGGGAATTATATATTAGGTTAGTTAATATTAGTGATCTATAATGTGTTGATGTGTGTGTGACGCTGACGCGTACTCACTACGTGTACTACTATACTATATTTATAAAAGAAAGCAATAAGTCCGCCGATAAACTGCTAAGCAGTTTGGCGGTATACACTTAGATATTACTGTATTTACTGTACTGTGTAAAAGTTGAATAATAAAAAATAAAAAACCGGCCACCTGCTGGTCACCATTACCCATAGACATCTCACCTCACTGTAATGTTATTATAGGGATTTCGAAGAGCCGCTAGCCTTGAAAACAGACAGACTAACATATCGTAAGACTGTAACAAATGTTTGTTTTTTTGGCCCAGTGTTATTGCACAAAATTAGTGTGATACAATGCGTACAAAACGATTAATACAATCTAGGCGGTCTTATATGATTAGGTTAGGTACCTAAGAAATAATATGTAACGAATTGTACCTACGAGTCTTACGACTTCATCATCATCAGCCTATTAATGTCCCCACAGAACACGAAAACACATTCATATAACACAACACGCACACACTGTTGCTTTCTTCGTCCGTGCAGTCACTGAGGGGCCAGCTGATAATCAGCGCTGTGGCTTGCCTCAGCATTATGCTGAGCTGGTGTACCCTTTTTGTCATTGTACCACACCAGATGTTTTGTGCTGCATGTATTAATCTTTGTATACTTCTGTATTGTGTTCTATATTCTGGTGTTTACAGCGCTAAATAAACGTTTTCACTTTCAATTTGTTACAATTTTTACTGTTGGGGCACAGATAAGGGGATCCCCCTTATCTGTGCCCCAACAGTAAAAATTACGACTTACGAAACGGAAATTCAAATCTAGAAAAGTGAAAATTTATCCGCAAACGGGATTCGCGCCCAACTACTAGCTGCTAATCCCTTCCAGCAAAAAAAAATCACCCTTCCTCCCGCAGGGGGATAGCTGCTACGGACTAGTGGAACAGCCGGAATTTCTCACACTTTTCTAGATTTTAATTTCTAATAAGTCCTATTAAATCGACTAAAGCTGCATAGTAATCTAGATTGCAGAGTACTATATATCTATACTTAGATATAAGGTCCTTTTTATTAGTAGCAAATATTTGGAGGGGGTATGTACGGGTTATTTGTGCTTACTCGAAAAAATAACCCTGTTGTATGAAAATTTTCCATACTAAAGAAAAATAAACCCTATTATTTTGCGCCTTGGTGGCATAAACTCATCCATGTTGTTATGATTGAAACGAGTTTCATTCATACTTCTTATTTCAGTATTAAAATAGCAATAAATTTAACAGATTTAATGGGGTGGTTTGCCATTGCCTTCCCTATTTCACACACTGGTTATCTCAGTGTGCAGGTTCGAAAAAACTGAAAACTCATTAGTTCATGACATTGCATGGTTTCGAACTCGGATCCCCTGCATGGGAGTCCGACGTCCTAGCCACGACGCCACCGACGCTCTTATTAAGCGATGCTTAAAATGACCTGATGACGGGAAATTTGATAAAGCCCCAGCTACAATCACCCACCGGTGGTGTTTTCTTTGTATCGCTTATTTCTGAAACTAATAACATCTTTCGAATTTAAAGTAATTGCCAAGTATACAAATAAAAATATCTATCTGTCCACTGCTGGACGTAGGCCTCTCCCAGGGCGCGTCACATCACTCGGTCCTCCGCCTTCCTCATCCAACCATCGCCAGCAACCTTCGGATTAATTCTATAGCTATCATTATCATTAATTATCAACATTATCATATCATTAACCTTAACACACTGATAACCTATAAACTTAACCTCTCGAGATTATCGTTAACCCTCAACATTTGCATATAAACTATATACCTACGCACAGATCGACACATAAACCTATTTCTATATGCATATGGCTGCATGCATATGCGTGATTTGCATATTGGATCATTCCGAGAGAGTTAGCAGATCTCGTCTCGTCCTGTTGTGAAATATGGTGCAAGCGAAATAGCACTGTCTTGTGTGTTTATGGGTTTTGTTGAAAGCTTAGCAACGAGCCATACCTACTTATCTTATGAGGGGGGGGGGGGGGGATAACCCTGTAGGCCGTTTAACAGCCCAAAGCTGCATACTTGGCCTGGGGCGTGTTTGATGTGAAATATTGTATTTAGTCAGTCAAGGCAGCGGCCTTCAGAGTGAGGAAGTCTTACCTAGCTTATCTTATCTTATGATAAGATAAGTGTGCAAGTTTCCTCACGATGTTTTCCTTCACCGTTAGAGTAGTCGGTAAATATACGTAAGTCTTCGAAAAATACGAAAAAGTCATAGGTACATGGCGGTTTCGAACCCGGACTTCCCGCATGGGAGTCCGGTGTTCTAGCCACTAGGCCACCGACGCTCTAGCCATACCTACTTAGTTACCATTACAATTTGATAGAGCGTCTGTGGTCTAGCGGCTAGGACGCCGGCCTCCCGTGCGGGAGGTCCGGGTTCAAAACCATGCAATGACATGTACCAATGAGTTTTTCGGATTTTTCCGAAGACTTGCGTACATTTACCGACTGCTCTAACGGTGAAGGAAAACATCGTGGCGAAACCTGTATGTCAGAGGATATTAAAAGTTTCCGAAGGCGTGTGAAATCCACCAATCAGCACTGGGCCCGCTCGGTGGATCATGGATCGTACCCCCCTTGTGCAAGGGGAGACCTGTGTCCCAACATAATAGGCTGATGATGATGATGACAGTTTGATAGATAATAAGTACTTAAAAATTACCCAAGAACTAAAAAAGTTTTAAAACTTTCTTGTTTAAACTCAACGAATACATAGGTTTTGTATGGATTCACACAATTTCAGTTGCAATACTTGCAATCAAATTCAACACTTGGTACAGTCACGAACCTTAATATGGGACCCACTTTTACACAATAAACGACTTTGTCACAATAAAACGTACACGGCAATCAAAAGATTAGTTAATCTTGTATTGACCAAAGAGGATATTATATAATGTTTGATTTTGGCGCCAATCGGATCTGGCTCGGATGGTTTTTATTATTTTAAATCGGTATAAGTTCGACATTATTTTACACACACCTCTCTATCACACATTTATAAATCACGTTTATTTCCCTCCCTCTTTTAACTTTGGGCAAATCGGCCAAATCGGAGCGGCCAAAAGGCATGGAGCCGCGCCACCAACTACAGTATGAAAAAGAATGGAATACTTTTGACACTTCCTAAAACCAAACTTTCGCGAACGGTGCGCAACTAAGGTAAACGAAACCGGTCGTAATTAATAAAATACAATTAAAACCCGTGAAACAGTATATTATTTAAGTCTGATCATGTACTACAAGTTTCACCAAGTACCAAAAACCGCAAGTATTAACCATTTTTTTATTTATTATTTATTGACCACTAAACCCGCATTTGACCCCAATCTCGCCTGATAGTAGGCGACGAAGAATATTGGTTAACAATTTTTTTTTAAATAATAATACACATCTATCTTACAATTTTATTTCTTCAATTACTTTAGCCGTAGTAGCTACGCTACGCGTGCTACGCCGTAGCAAGACTTCATAGTGGAAAAATCCTCCGTTGCGAAAATTTCAGAACACAGATTATGGATCATCATCATCAGCAGCCTACTCTAGTCCACTGCTGGACATAGGCCTCTCCCAGGGCGCGCCATTGAGCCCGATCTTCGGCTCTTCTCATCCAGTCGCTGCCAGCCACCTTGCGCAGATCGTTCCATCTAGCAAGGGGGCGTCCCACACTACGTTTGCCCAAACGCGGTCTCCACTTCAGAACTCGTCTACCCCAGCGGTTGTCGGTTCTGCGACAGATGTGACCAGCCCACTGCCACTTCAGCTTGCTAATCTTATGAGCTATGTCGATAACTTTTGTTCTATCCGGACCTAGAGATTATGGATACCTAACTTAAATCCCCATGTGTCAATAGTTCCGCTCATATGATTTCTAGCGCCGATTCATCAAGCTCAGGAGCGCTGGATGTATCGCGTCGAGTATCCAATAAAAATGTTAAGCCGCCGTTCGCTGCAATCTGTAGCCGGTATCGCGGCCTCGGGCCGATTTACATGCATATAGAGAGCAGCTTTGAGCTTTCCTCATACTAGCACGATGCGTAAACGCTGCGGCGGCATCTCAGTGACCGTGGCGCTGGTTTGCCGTTGTTATTTCTCGTCTGTATTTTACAGTCTTGGCAAAACTGTTTATTTATTTTCCCATTAGAAATTTACAGACAAATACATAACAACAACAGACTTATAATATATAAATAAAAATATGCTAATAATAAATTTCCACTGGTAAAAAACAGTATAAATATAGTACTTAAAAATAGTGATTACTCATTTATATAAAAAAGATGATTATAGAAACAGGCTGGTTGTAAAATAAATAAAGATAATATTAAGATAAAAGAGAAATGATTTAAACATTATGTAACAGAGAGTGTGGGAAACTAGTCATCCTTAAAGTAGTTAAAAATTGAAATTGAAAACGTTTATTTAGCGCTGTAAACACCAGAATATAGAACACAATACAGAAGTATACAAAGTTTAATACATGCAGCACAGAACATCTGGTACGGTACAGTGTCAAAAAGGGTACACCAGCTCAGCATAATGCTGGGGCAAGCCACAGCGCTGATTTTCAGCTGGCCCCTAGTTCTGTGTCAGGATTCGTCTAACTGTAGTGGTGCTGGTGCAGAATAAGTCCAGGTTATGTTCGATACATATTTTATTAATGTTAATGCAACTGCGGGGCAAGAACGCATTCCGTCTATAGTTGGTATTGGCAGTTGGTACCTGCAATACAGGACGCTGTCTAAGGCCAAGTTGATTAATGCGAAAGTTTAGTTTTGTTGCAGAAATAAATTCTGAGCAAAATAAGTACTGACTGGATGGATGAGTCAATTGAGTCATTATCTGAATAATAATTATAGAGAACAGTCATGAAACTTGTATGGATTTGCTGCTTGCTGTTGAGTTCTAAATTCCTCGACCGACTCATTGTCACACCAGTATGACTACCAGTATTTTTTTTCTTCGTCGTCACACCGCTAACATTATTGCATTAGTGCTGGGATAATAATAAACAAATAAAAATCCCTCAGGAGCGTTAGGTTCTATTGCCGGAACATTCAGTCAGTCTTTTAGGGCTATTTCTCGGAATGTGCATTTCCCCGAATGTACCACCTATTTACTCTTTTTGTGGAAATTTTAAAAGAGTTGCCATCATTTCATTTGTTACACCAACCTATCCATTAAAAGTTGTAAAAGGATTTTACATATTCATTGCAAATAAATGCATTAAAGTTTTTATTACTACCATCGCAATATCAATCGTACACTTCGGGAAACTGCATCATTAGTACAGTCGTTGTTAAATCGTTACGATTCCGCTACACTGGCCACGTCGGTATGTACAATGACTTTATTTGCTTTATTCCAATATCCTATAGTGCATTTGGCCGTGCACCCCTCCTGATGCGCTCTTTGAGTTGCAAACAACGTGTAGTTTACTTGCTTTGCCATCTGTGTCTTCAATATTTGTTTTTGAACGAGAAATAAGGTCCTTTTATTGGAATACAAGTTCAAATGTACACTATTACATTCAAGGGAAATGGAATAGTTTACAATACAAAGTTGCAACTGGAATTGCAATTCCGTTTTCAACTATTATTTATTACCATCCTTGATAAGGTGATTTTATTCTGCATTAGTGGTGACAAAATGTCTGAATATATTTATTTCTGGGTTGGTATCAAAATATTTTACTTTTTGAAGGTGGTATGATTATCTGCTGGGTCAGCCTGGGATGGTATCACCCTTTTACCTATTTCTGCCGTAAAACAGCTTTCATTGCTGTGTTTTGGTTTGAAGGGCAAGAGAGTCAGTGTAATTACTGGCACATCAGGCGGCATTCCAGATTGATAGAGCAAGGTTAGTGGTGCATACAGATTTAAACACGAAGAAAACATGAACAAAATTTTTCAGGCACTAAACAGCAGAGAGACAATATTGTTGTTATTTATCAAATGTCTAATGACCAATGTTAGTTATAAACAGATAACAATAGTAAAATCTGACACCAATAGACCTAATACAAAACAATAGAAAGGCAAGGAAATACCTCAACCGTATTTTCTTTCCCCTTAATTATGTTACCACAGAATAATCACGAGTACAGATTGGAGGATCCTAATGGCAACTCCTCGCTCGAGTCAAGCGCGGGTATTTGAATAATTAACTCTTTGTACTCACAAAGGCATCGGGACGTGATGGGAATAGCCACCGGGAACCCTTAATTTAATCACAAAGTATAATGATGTCGGATATTTATAGATTTGTTGAGGTGGAGAATGTAGCTTATGGACAATGTACCTCATTGGAGCTCCCGATTCATTAGGTGGGCGGCATTTTCAAAGAGAGTCTCGTTTGAAAATGCTGCCCGCGCTCGCGCCGCCTTTAAGGCGCAGTTTCATATAGGACCGCTTCGGCGACCGGCCAGCGTCCGTGACACCCTAGTGACACTATGACGTTCGCCGAATGCGATCGAAGACTCGTAATTCACATTGTTAAAGACGGCGGCCTTAGAATAGGTTAAAATAAGTTATAATAAGTTTGTATATAATAGATTAAGTTCGGAATAAAACATTTTCAATGATTGTGTACTTACTTAGCATAGTAAGAAAAGGTAGAGCTAAGTAGGCGAAAGTTTGTAAAACTATGTTTTCACGGTATGGTATCCTGTATTACTAGTTGCGACACCTCTGTGGGGGATATAAGTAGCGCATTTTTGCCGTGAAAACACACACATTTTAGACGCCCCACGCTAGGTGCGCAACAAGACTATCGCCAGAGACTTGAAGATCGAGAGACTGGACAAGTTCATCGAACGCCTCGCACGCGGCATGTTCGACCGCGCCGACAACTCCGCTCACCTCACACTTCGTGAGCTAGCGCCGCTGCACGCCCGCCCGCCCGATCGTCGGAGTAGAGCCCTGCCCAGGAAACTGTTGACGGAGGAAGCCACAACTCACCTGAACTGACTACGCCTACGGCATTGACATGCCTACGGCACCCTAACGCCCCACCCGTAGTTACGGGTGGCGATAGCCACCCCTGTAGAGGGCATCACGCCCTGGAACAGGCTCTCCACGCCCCTAGGGGACGTGAGAAGACTTCGAGTCAATCGTGAAAACACAGTTGTAATCCAGAAATAGCCCAGTTGAAAAAGGGAAAAAAGGAAGGATCACAATAAGCTTTCAAGGATACCGACCGCGACTTTCATTCTACAGTCCACTGCTCCACTAGCATGCTGTGAATAGGTCGGCAAAACGACAAGGTGAAACCGCGCATTTTCAAAAAGAGTATCCCTCTTTAAAAATGCGCCCGCGCTCGCGCCGCCACCGCCGCCTCGAGCACCTTGCACCTCGAGTCAAGCGATGACCATATAAATTATTTGAGTTTGTTAGAGACCCTTAGCATTTTTTTAAATTAGCATATACATTATTTTATTACTTACATGTGTAGTTTTCGTTGTATGCTTTAACTTTTTTACTAAACATTTCACTTTGTGAAAACTCATTATTCAAAGTATGTGGCAAATTCATGCCCTACACCTGAGTAGGGGTTGTTAGATATAGGTACTGTTTCCATTACATCTACAATTTTATTTATGACGCACTGCATTCATTTATGAAATAAAAGTGCCATAAAAAGTGTACTTACATTTTTATTTAAAATAATCTCCTACGATATTGAAAAAAAATAATTGTTAAATATCTGATTTAATATATTGATCTAATCTTCTTTTTCACTCATTTTGATAGAATAACAATTTTATTATTTATTTTTAAAATAGTTAATAGGGATATATTCCTCAGGTAAAATATGGATGATATCATATTTAAATATATTTTTTATGTCTGAACTAATGGGGCCTGATAAAGGGTTAAAGCAAGGTCCACAGATATTTCCGACAATTTACAGATACATACCATAGATTTAGGATGTAATTTTTTTATGTCTATGGTTATACTCGTAATATCTTATGTTAGTCTCTATCCTTGAATTGTACGAAATGTTCAAAGCCTAATCTAAACTTATTAGTAGACTTTTTAAAAAGGTTCATGGTATTTGTTAAAGAAAGAGGAAATTATAGGCTACCAATTGCCACGAATTTGTAACTAATAATTACATCAAGAGTACTCGTTTCTTAAAACAACAAATATAAAGAGAGAACCTAAGTCAATATTCCTGAGAATTTCGATTTGTATTTATAGCAAGATTGTGTTGACTTAGTAAGTAATCCCTTAAGGTAGCATTCCTCATAGTTCCAAGAGCTGCCTACACCTCCTAACTTAAGGGTCTTTCCCACCCGAGATACTTCAGTACAGGTTAAGTATTTAGTGATGTTGCCCACGCCATTGTTTGTAAGTCTTGATTTAATTTAGGTATTGTTTTTGTTGTGCAGGAGGTAAACAAGTGGCCACTAATCCGAGTAATTTGCTGGTGGAAGGACCCCTTCACGGTCCGCCTGGCTACCGACCACCAACTATGTAAAATCTGTCGTTAAATGTCTTCGCATCCCCACTGATGTTTCGGCATCTCATCGGCAATTCCATTGGGAAACTCGCACTGAGAAAAAATAATACTTATACCTTGTTCATGTTGGGATGATTCTTTACATAGATGCCATACAACGTAAATTTATCGTGTTTTGCTAATAATGTCACAATAAGAACTTAAAATTTTGCTACAGAAAATGGTTATAAATATATTTTATACATGGAAACAGCATAAAAATGCTATTTTTGTATTCAAATTATTATCTATTTATAGATTATTTCATGTATATTGTTTAAAATAAGATTGATGCCATATTTTTTGCAATAACTGCGCAGTCACATACGTGGAATCGTCTAGAGATTGACTCATTGTTATCGACAATTATAGTAAAAAATCTCCAATCGATTTCTTGTAATCGCAATGATGAAAAATAAAAAGGGCGACTTCGGATATCGGGGTCTTAGTGGATACTTTTCTACCATGTAGACGGCATTAGGCTCGCCACATATCACGTTTGTCCACCAAATCTTACGACGTAAAGTGGGAACTACCTATGATGAAGACGGTTCCTGTCTTCCCCATCGGGGTTTATGGACGTGACAGTTATGCTTATGGAATGTAAATGAATTAATCGAAATAGTTAATCTTTTTTTTAAAGATTCGAGCCGGTAATGATTCGAGCACCGAATAGACATCCCTAATCATACGTCAAACAAACTTCTAAAGGACCATTCCAAAATAAACAAGGTATAGTTGAAATTGAAATTGTTTATTTAACACCAGAATTTAAAACACTATACAGAAGTATACAAAGATTCACAAAAGATCACAAGCACAAAACAAAAAGGGTACACCAGCTCAGCATAATGCTGAGGCAAGCCACAGCGTTGATTTTCAGCTGGCCCCTCAGTGATTGCACGGACGAAGAAAGCAACAGTGTGTGCGTGTAGTTATACTTATCTAGTATAACATTACGTAAGGTTAGTCCTATGTATCTGTTCCTTTAGTAGTCACATTAGAAGCGTCCTTATCCCATAGTCCCCTACTATTAGACAATTAGACAATGACAGAGAGCATATCAAATAACAATTAGCAACAAATTGTGAGACCGTACGACTAAATGCTCCAGACTGCGCTGGGCTAATTGGGTTTCAGTTTAGTTAAATTAGTTGCACCGAGTGAGGGTTAGGGGAATATTTGAACCATGTTCAAAGTGTATGGTTAAACGTAGCATAGATATTAATTTTATTTATTTATTAGGTAAACACAACAGATTACAACCAGAGAAATTACAGAAAAAATAATATAAAGTTATGAGTTAGGTCGTAACCCTTAACGTGTAAACACAGCATGGTTAGCAAGTGGAAAATTATTATTTCTGAGATAGATTTATTTGCCTAATAAAGAAAGAAAGGGTATTTTGCCTAATAAAGAAATTATATTATTATTATGTTGTTACTCTTTTCAGAGTTCCCGGGCCCTAAGGGGCCCGATCCTTTGGAAAGCTTGCGTAGGGTCATTATTATTATTTATCTATGAAAAAGTTTCCAAAACTTTCAGCCATTAGGTAGAGTAACTTATACTTGAAATATTTCATAGTAATAATAGACATTTTTTTTCTTCTGTTCTGTATGTTTGTCTTATGTGCAATAAAGAATATTTGTATTGTATTGTATTATCTACACATGAAACGATACAAGAACGTCAAAGAAAAACGCAAAGACCTAGTGTTGGGGGAGACGACATATAAAGGTGTGGAGAAATTCAAATACCTTGGATGTACAGTAACCGATACCAACACAAGAGAAGAGGAAATCAATATCCGAACTCAAAACGCCTTAAGATGCGCCGCAGCCCTGCACAAGGCTCTGGTGTCCAAGTTACTGAGCAGAAATACCAAGATCCGGATCTACAAAACTGTCATCAGACCGATCTTGATGTATGGATGCGAGATTTGGACACTAACCTTAAAGGAAGAAAACAGACTCTTGGTGACCAAGAGGAGGATATTGAGGAAGATTCTGGGACCAGCCAAGAGGGAAGATGGAGGGTGGAGGATGAGAAAGAATAGGGAGATAGAAGAGATGGTGAACGAGCCGAACATTATAGGAGAGACGAAATGGCTCGACTCCGATGGCTCGGACACATCACTAGGATGGGGGAGGATCGGGCAGTTAAACGAGCGTATGTGGGACGCCCTAACGGACGACGTCCGGTCGGACGTCCCAGATACCGCTGGCGCGATGAAGTGGAGAAGGATCTGCGGGAGCTCCAGGCGCCTGACTGGCTAGAGACTGCACAGGAGAGAGAGCGATGGCGCTCTTTGGTATCGGAGGCCAAGATCCACTTCGGGTCGTTGCGCCAGCGGAGTAAGTAAGTAAGTAATTGTATTAATTGATATGGATTTGTAATGATATCGAAAAGTGGTCAGATACTTTTTTGGATATGAAAGCATGTTGAATTAATAATATTGTTCTTGTTAGACGTAGTCGGTTGTCATTCACGGTTTTCAAACAAAAAGCTAAAAGATAGTTGATGAATCAGGCGCTACTTTGCGGAATACCTTTACAATTACACATACGAAACAGCAGTTACTGCCGGTTCGCCCGCGATGCCTTCGTCCGGGCACAGCTGAAAACTGTTCTGCCGTACCGGTCGGACCGCAGCACATGCTGAGCATGTGCCCTTTTAATATTGCATTGTTTTTATTTTATTTTTTCCAAGTTTGTTTTAAGTTTAATAATGTGTATAATGTTGAATAAATGTTTTTTCTTTCTTTCTTTCTTCCTTTCATCTTTTGTATTTACCAATCCACATCTATTTGTAAAAAGGTCTGACGTTCACGATAGAAATTTGCGCAATACAGATCGGCTGTGTCTCGTGGAGTCCTGAACAGCGCTCACACAAAAGTGTAGTTTGCATGGTTGCTAAAATTTTCAATAAATTGCCAAAAAGCATGGTAGAATTAAGCCTGCCTGAATTTAAAAATAAACTATATAAATTGCTCTTAGAAAAATGTTATTACAAATTGAGTGACTTCCTTAGTGATAAGCTGTGACGTCATCAAAATTTAATTATATTATAGTTGAGATTTATATTTATAATTAATTAAAAACCTATCTTTATTGTTAATTCTTATATAATTTTTAAAATTGAGACATCAGTAAAAAAAGTGATGTTTTTGTTTTGTTACCTTTATATTTTGCTAATTTATTATGATTGATTATTTTATTGATGATAATTTATGATTGATTTATTTATTAACTGAACAAAAATTTGTACGCTTTCGGGCAGAATATGGTGATACTGAAACACAATGTTATATCTGCATTACCACAAATAAATGATATTTCTATTTCTATTATTCCCCTAATAATTTTAATATTTAATAATTCAAAATACTAAAATCCAACACGCTCGGTTACTTCATCTTTTGACATTTCGCCTTAACCCCCCTTAAACCTGCAAAAACCCAGCAGCAAACTTCATTAAACCATAATCAAGCCCTTATTCAACCAACAATATGGGTGAACCAACAGCCATGGCTGAACAAACATCCTGACATAAAGCCCTTTCCACACCGCCGCCGGCGACGCGCGTAAACTATTCTATGCATTTGGAATTGGTTCGATCGCCGACCCTCCACGTGCTTTATTTAAGGGCAATCGCGAATGATTGTTGATCCTTGTGGAATGGATTAGGGTACGCTTTCGCTCGGAGTGAGCGAATAGCGAAGCGAGAAGGGAATAGAGATAATGAATTATTATACAATACATTATCCAAGATTTTTACCGGTAGAAGAAACAAGCCATCGAAAGTGAACAAACGGTTTGTTAATGGGAATTGTCGATGCACTGACAAAAAGGTATCCATTAACAAAACTTTGCCAAGTCATTACTGAAATTCGTTTGAAATTAACAAAAAATTATTTACCATTAATTTGTAGTCACTGTTTTAACGTTACAGGTAGACAAAGCTTTGGTTAGGTACATTATAATGAAATATTTTTCGCAGTGTGGGTAGCTACCGCATGATCGGTCACCTCCGGTGTTATGTGGACATACCGCCGACTGCGAGTGCCTAACGATGTCCTCATCACATACACTTTCGCTTGTTCGCCTCCGTTTGCATTTGTGCTCTCTCTCTCTCTCTCTCTTCTTCCGTTTACTGCGCCGAGGAATTTGGGGCTAGTAAAAAATGTCTCCATGCTTCTCTGTCTTGCGCCAAGTCGCGAAGTTTATCCCTGGACTTTCCCAACGTCTGTGCCTCCATCTACACAGAACGCTTCCAACTTTCATCCTGGTCATCTTGTACCATTCCAGTGCCACCTTTACTTGGGAACGTGGTCACTGCTCCTCCGTAATGTGTGCCCAATCCAACACCATTTCTCTGCTTCCATTTGTTCGCTTGACTATACATCACATTTTGCCATTAAGTAGTCCAAAATTAAGAGTCCTCCAAGGCTAAATCTACAAAACTATAGACATACAAGACAGAGATACAGACATATCAAAGACAAAGAGAGAAAGAGCATTGCAGAGTTAGCGTTGGAGGACTGTACGCTCAAATCCTAAGTACTTGCCTGCTCTGCCGTAGAAATGCCTTTAAATGCCTTTAAATATATCAGTAATTAGGTAGTTAAGCCACTTGTATTCTGTACAATCTCATATTACAAAATTCATAGTAGCTCGAGGAGACTGTTCCAAAACACCTATTCAGAATTCTGTCCTCAAATTATAATAATGAAGTTTTCGAAACAATCAATTTAGAACTTGATTTAACTTTGATAACTAAGTTTCAAGTTACCACAGTTCAATTTTAGGATAGAAACTTCATATTAAAATTTCATATAGAAATTTTTTGATAGTATTTTGTGTAATGGGATTTTAGAACACGCAAATTGAATTTCTCTATCGGTAGTGGTTCGTTTAATTTCAAAATTTATTAACATGGTGGCTAAAGATCATGCCCACGCAAGATGTGATGCGAAATATATATTTAATCCCTGACTCGCCATTGATCTTTCAGCAACAGAAACAATATTCGCTTCGGTATGGTCAGGCTTTTACAGTATCACAAACAAAAGAAAGCCGTACATCAGAATCAGAACTTCACAGGAACATTCAAAGAATAACTGACGAAGAAATGCCTCCGACTGCTGTAAAAAGTGTTTTTGACGGAATAGAAGTTGTCTAAAGGAATAATGAAGATAATAGATTAAATATGTCTAGAGCAGACAGTTGTTCTGCAAATTACGAGATTACCCTCTTTCTAATAAAGCTCTAAGAGGTTTTTTAAAAATAAAAATGTTATTAATCTATTTTTCTTTGGTTTAGAAATCTCAGAGGCATTTGATGTATATAGAAACTTAACCAGTAGACTCTATTCTTTAAATTACAAAATTCCGAATATTATAGAAACCAATATCCTACGAGTACGTACCATAATAGTACCAAAAGCAGTACTAAGTTACACGAGTAATTACCGCAGCCCGTAAATGAAATTTCGTATGCTAATTGACTAAATACAATTAAGGCTCCGGGTCTAAGATTGTGTGAGTGGCTCCGAGCTTGCTCAACAAACGATACTGCGTAGCTAGAAGGGGTAAATTCGATGAATGGCAAAGACTGATGATTACAGATTACAGTCATGCCTGTATACCAGAGCTGTGAGAGGAAGCAAGGCGATGGACGAGGAAAAATCCGCCAATAGGAACACACCATTTTACTTGTGACGTGATAATGAAGTGATTTTATTGATAGATTTTTTTCGTTCGCTAGTGGAAAGGGCGCCGGACTCCCAAACTGGGAGGTTCGAGTTACAAACCATGCAATGTTTATCAACTGCTCTAACGGTGAAGGGAAAAATCGTGAGGAAACCTGCACACTGTGATAACTAGCGGTGAAATGGGGAGAGGAAGGCAATAGCAACCACCCAGCTCACGACCCTCATCAACGAGCTATTCATCAGAAGTTTCGGTTCAAGGTACTGCTCTTTCATCTTTTCATTGGAAAATGTCCAACCGGACACTTGAGGGTTCATCATCATCGGGTGCCATCTTCAAATTGAAGTTTAGAGGTCAGTAGGCAGAATCGCTTGCAATCCATGCTGCGTCTTTCAGATCACGGTAGCTCAGTCTGGTCCACTCCTTGATATCATCTAGCCATTTGCGCCGAGGGCGTCCTGGACCTCTCTTTCCCGCGATCTTGCCTTCAAAGACCAACCTTGGAAACTCATATAGGGATCCTCTTTGCAGGTGACCGACTTGAGGGTTGATTGACCAAAAGATTGTCGTTATTTTTTTTTAATATTATGCCGCTTCCAGCAATTTTCTTCAACGTTAATTAAATATCAAGGAAGCTAGACGCAGGTGCGGGACAGAGTCTGCGATAACGTGTGGCCTACTCTATTTCAGCTAAGGTTTTTGAGGTAAACCTTATTTATGCGCTAACGGTTTTTAGTCCAAGTTTATTTAGGTACAGTCTTAATTTATTGCCCGTCACGTCGGCTACATAATTTAACATTCAGGAAGTGTTTGAAATAAGTGAAGGAGAGTTATTTAATTTAATGTGTTAAGATTCTCTCTTAGTAATTTAGTTGGCTTCAGCAACTTTTCCTTCAACTGGAGAACTGGGTGGCTTTACGTTTAAGTATTCTTTTTCTTAAGGTGTCTATCCAAGTAGTGTGGGGTTGGTAGTAAACTATGTATATTTTTGCTGCACAAAAACAAACCAACCAAGGTGAAATCTCTACCAAGCGACCATGTCACAACTGCTTCGCTCTACTCGTCAACAGATGGAGCTGAATGGCCTCTGCCTACAAATTCAATATCGCCATACAAAGATGGAACACGCTAATGATATTTTCTCCAGATTTCCCATATATACAAGTTCCGACCATACATTGTCGGACAGCTGTCCCCAAGCCTACCACCTAGCCTGGTGGAAGATCTTCCTTTCTCACCAAGATATCATTCTACACCACCCTGCGCACGAAAACTGTTTTCCCGTCACGAATGTCGCCTATAGTTCGGCGGCATTCGTGATGTAACTAACTAAGGTTCCTTTATCTAAGATCCATTTCTGTATCCAAAGCATAATCTTATCTAATTTCTTACTTTTTGATACATGTGATATTATCCGCCTTCTCCTTCATTTCCATACCAAAAATACTCTACCAAAAGTTCGTCTGGAAGAGATCGCTTTGAACGCATTGTTTCACACTAAGTTATCGTCCGATAAAGTGTATTCATTCATTTTACTATCATGTATAATAAAATAAACTAAATTTTAGTATTCAGAGTACACGACACCAACGGCAAACATGCGTGAAACGTCGAATGACTGATGCCAAAGGAGATATAGAGATAGAGATCTATCTATCTCGCTTCTATCTCTCTGCTTATCCCACAACGAACATAAATGGAGTGCACATGAACCTAAATATAGTCTCATGGTGGAGAGAATTCAGAACAAGTTCATCAGATATTTGTATTTTAAGCAATACGAGGTTTACCCTTTCTTCCACTTATGTATCCGACCAAGTTTATACAGGGATAGTCGGATACTATAAGCTGGAAGTTAGAAGGAATTTATCTATGTGTTCTAGATATTTCGTGGTAAAATAATTAATAAACAGATATTACCGTCGTTGAAACTGTTCGTTTCAAACACCAGGCTGCGACCTAGAAATCAGCTATTTGAGGTGCCAGCCGCAAGAACAAACCAGCTTAAATTTACAACGGTTACGAGGGCTGTAGGCGTATTGAACGCAGTTGCTAAAAATATAGATTTTTCAGTTGTTCCTTGCCGAAGTTTGCAGAAGACACATTAAAATACCTGACTACGTAAATGTATGTTTAATATGATGTACAATATTGGCAACATTAGTAATTTATTTTCTTAGTTAAGTAGCAACACTGTTCTCATCTGTCAATGTCAGATTCAATACAAAAGTTTTATGTGCAACAGCACGGTCCTAGTTTTATTTCTAAAACTAACATACTTACTTCACGTGGCAAACAGCCACATATAATATGTTTGTAATTGTATTTATAATTATTGAGTGTTTTTGACATCTGCATTATTGCATTAACTGTAATAATAATGTTTGATTTGATTTTAAAATTAAAATAAAAAATAAATAGGTAGATATAAGTAGTAAATGTTGGTACGTTAGTAGTAAATCTGTGCTTAAGCAACATAAATATACCACATAAACTACACAAGAAAAGTGGAAACTGTACACAAAGGCCTTTTAAGGCTCTCGGTTCCTGTAACAGCCATTACCCGACCAAAGAAACAGGGCTTTGTTTCTACATCTCTCGGCTATAAACATTGTGCTATACACATTATACGTTTAATATAAAACACGTACCCTCAAGTCTTTTATTACTTTCATAATGTTGCTTCTGGAAATGCTTCTACGAAAGTTGGTCCAGTTGTCAGAAAATACGGCAGAGAAAAGCGTTTTGGATTTCTGTGGAAACTTCTTAAAAAATCGTTCAAGGTACGTTCCGTCAATTTAAATCCTGACATTAGAGCCCGAGTCGGTTCCATCTGGCTAAGAATGACTGCACATAGGGCGAAGTGGAGAAGCATAGGTGAGGGCTACATCCAGCAATGGACGGAAACGGCCTGAAAAAAGAAGAAAGCCTTTTAAGAAAAAACTTAAGAACTACGTTCTCGCTGCCCAGAAATCACACACAGTACACTTTTTATATTAGGTTATTTTATTTTTTTAAATTTAAGTATATATTTTTATATTATTTTCTACAACACATACCATATCCGCTTCCCATCGGAATGACGAGCCGCTCAATGTGCAGACACCCATTATGTATTTCTATCCCTTTTCTTTCCAGTTTTAATTGTTATCTATTTCATCTTTAGGTATTTATTTATTTGTAGTTTTATTATTTATACTTTTAATATATTTTTTCGTGTGTGAACTACTATCGGGTGGGGGAGTGGCTTCCGCGATGGAGATCGTGATGGTCAGAGTAACCTTCAATCACAGGTAGTTCCCACTTTTCGCTGTAAGATTCGGAGGATAAATGATAGGTGGTGAGTTTACCGTCGGCCGCCGCTGCTGTATTAATTGTCGAAGTGGTCATAAACGTGATTTCTTTCAATGTGTTTTCGAACTCAGACTTATGTGGTGAGAGAATCACGTAACTACGCGGTCTTTGTGTTATTCTCGAGGGAATTTTTCAGTTTAAGTTTTTAAATGCATTGTCAAAGTTTAATTTAAGTCTTGCACTACAATTGTATCTGACAGTGATTGTTGCTTTATATTGCTCGGGGAATATGTGGCGAACAGGGTCGGTAGAACTTTGTGAAAAGATTCTAACGTGCTATTGATGGCACGGAGGGGCAATAGCGATCTCCCATCCTACTCCGTCGCGTGATTTTATTGTTAGATTCTTATTGGAAATGAAACATAACTACGTAAGTTCAAATAATTATTGTACTTAATATTTATGCTAACATAGGTAATTGATAAAATTCAAAAAAATAAATAATTTTTGAACCATCAAGAATCGTATAACCACTTGTTGGGATATATGGACTGGTAAGGACCTCAAGCATCACCCTGTTTGCTTTGATCCATACTTTCTGGGACCACCTGTATAGGGTCCTATTTTATAAGCAGCAAATATTTCCATATCGATAGGGCAAAAGAACATTTTTTTTACTTATTAAATTTTCGAGAAAAACGACAAAATTGTTTGTTTGAAAGTTCTACAAAGGAATGAATTATTGCTATTCTAATACTGAAATAAGAAGTATGAATGAAACTCGTTTCATTCACAACGACATGGATGAGTTTATGCCACCAAGGCGCAAAATAATTTCGGTTTATTTTTCTTTAGTATAGAAAATTTTCATACAAGTAACAGGATTATTTTTTCGTGTAAAGTGGTACAAATGACCAGCACATATGCTCCTTCAAATATTTGCTACTAATAAAAAAGGACATATATCCTATTTCTCTGCTCTGTATTAGGGGTTGTTAACAACGCGACCACGCCATTATCGCGCGAGTAAGGTTCACGCGATTATTGCGCGAGTAAGATTCACGCGATTATCGCGCGAGTGAGGTTCACGCGATTATGGCGCGAATAACGTTCGCCAACACATCGCGCGACTGTCAATTAGGACACTTATTTGATGTTTGATCGCGCGTTCGTACGAACAATATCGCGTTCTATTACGACGACCCCTTACAATTGCTATTCGCCCCACCTAGCTCAGTACGTACTAATCGTAAATAAATCTCGAGAAAGTGGTGGGGCAGTAAATTGAACACGTGACCAGGTCCACAGAGCGCCTTAACTCAACTAACCCAATGCCAATAAAATAAAGGATAAAATAAATAGTGTAAGTACAGACTCTCGGATTCGCGCCGTATTTTTACCCGATTGGAGAATTCCAAGGAAGGGTACTTTGTTTGTTGAATACGAATACAATCAGTATGTATGTCCGAATGTTACAGTCTACTAAACTCTTTTTTTCCTTGACTCCTTTTTCTCACTATCTGTCCTAAGTAGAGACATTGAGCAACGGGTTTGCCCTCTCAGATAGATAGATAGATTAATACGTTATTGCACACAAGAAATATACATAGGAAAGGAAACGTAGAATAAGTGTACAAAGGCGGCCTTATCGCTCACAGCGATCTCTTCCAGGTAACCTAGGCGACAGAAGAATTATTAATAGGTTACGGCAGTATAATGCAGAAAAGTGATATATGATATATTTATTAGTTTATATACTTTTAATACATCAAAAGCGAGGGTTGTCTGTATGTCTCGTTGGAGAGACCAATATGAGGAATTGGCTAAAGTGAAGGGGCTTTGGTACAATACACTTAATTACATGCCAGCCTGGGCTCCATGGTATGACTGTGTCAGACTCGGTAGGGAGCTACTTGTCTTGGCTTTTAGGTTACGCTCGGGTCACATTCCGTTAAATAAATTTTTGCATTTGGTGGGAAGAGCTACGTCACCGTTTTGTACCAACTGCAACAAAATAGAAGACCTCACTCACCTGCTAGTGGAGTGTGACCTGGTGAACATTGAGAGGAAGAAATTTGGCCTCAATAGGCTCCAAAATGGGAGGCTCAATATTATTTTGAGTCAGCCCTTATCTGATAATATGAAACACTTACTGTTGTTTGCTAAGTTGGCTCTCAAAGTGAGGGCTGACACTAATAATACTTGAGCTTCTCTTCCCTTTTCTTAGTGACCCTAACGAGGCTGACATGGTCACCTTGTCGTGTACCAAAGCCGCTAAACTGAGTTTTCAAAAAAAAAGTAATGCTCGGTCGGTAAAGCCCACTTAATGTCATGGAGTGGATGCATCCATTGATACAGCCACTTTTATAGATGTAAACTCAATAGAAAGGAATTTGCAATGACTTGACGAGTTTCGATGCTCCTAGTCAAGGAACCGTTCGGTTAAAGTTACGTTTCTGGTCAAGCCAACGATCGATCGATCCGCTCATATTGTTAACGTGGTGTTACGATTGTAGGTGAAGTTGAGAAATGAAATGAAATGAAATTTATTTTATTCTCACGATACACGGTACATATAAGATAGTAGTATTGTTGGTATAGATCATACATGTTTCGCCATAATTTTGGCATGCAAAAAATTGTTTACGATATGAAAAATAATAATAGGTTATATATCGCAATAATCAATAAAATTAAATCCACCAACTAGCCATAAGGTTAACGTCAAATTTATTAATTACTATCAAAAAATTCTTTTATTGAATAAAAACATTTTTCAATTAGCCATGCTTTAAATTAAATTAAATTAAATAATCTATATTGAAAACATCACAAATTAATAAATCGAACAATACCCTGACTCCCAAACTAGGCGAACCTGTATATTGGGAGACAGTGCTTTCCCAAAAAGAAGGTATTCAATAACGGCCTGCATTCATTCCATAGACAACTTGGTAGCTATCCATGGGACAAATAGCGCCCCCTACTGAATCATCATCATCATCAGCAGCCTATTCTAGTCCACTGCTGGACATAGGCCTCTCCCAGGGTGCGCCATTGAGCCCGATCTTCGGCTCTTCTCATCCAGTCGCTGCCAGCCACCTTACGCAGATCGTCGCTACCATGGCCCCCACCGTGACCAGGAATAGTGGGGCGGCCGGGAACTGGGGGCCGTTTTCTTTTTGCGCTGTCCATAGGAGGTGATGCCATAATCGCCACGCTAGGCCTGCGGGTTGGCGATCGCAGTAGCCGGGTCGCTTGCCCCTATGACGCTGCTGCCCGTCATCGTGCTTCTGGTATTTTGACCGAGCCATAATTTGAGTGGTTATACCGCCACTAGTCGGTCGCCAGGGACTCGTTCGTTAATCGGCAGCTTTTCGACGCATGTGGCCAGATTCGCACTTGACCAGTCACGCAAAGGACCATATTTCAAATTCGCAAAGTGCCAGATACGCGAATAACCGT
Source organism: Hofmannophila pseudospretella (assembly GCA_947369225.1). NCBI lineage: Eukaryota > Metazoa > Arthropoda > Insecta > Lepidoptera > Oecophoridae > Hofmannophila > Hofmannophila pseudospretella. Next base: position 13,742,859 of record OX376316.1, read on the forward strand.
AATATTCCGTTTCGCAAATGACCATATACGCATCTGACCATAATCTCAATTCGCAAATGACCATATACGCATCTGACCATAATCACAATTCGCTGATCTATTCCCGCAGAAACCTGCTTTTATTTTTTGAATTCCACAATCATATAATGTACCTACTGAAATTTCATCTAAATTCAACCATAGTGAGTTTGACATTTGGAGGTCTAGATGTTGGTGACCCCCCCTACTGAATACCAAGCTATAATAGTCACAAATTACAATTTATTAAAGTTATTATTATTTAAGTTTTGTATTTAGACCTTTTGAGGGCAACTGTCTGATATCTGCTGGTATGTGATTATAAATCCTTACAGACATAATGAAGAGAGTAAGCGTTACACGCCAAAAAAGTCAAGCATGTTCCTGTAATGCAAATGGTTTGGTGACTTGATACTCTAAAATAAAGGTACCGTAAAGGTTTTAGCAGTTATAGTAAATGTTTATTTCCTTATTTTCAATTTGCTGCAAAACGATATTGACACAAAGCTCTTCAATTTCTTTTATCGTCGAAATCCTCTTTCAAGCAATTTGAGCAATGATTTATTTTATCTGCATTCCTCTGAAATTGCATTCACTCTTTAACTCTTTTTTCCTCTCTTCTATTGAATGACTCCTGTATGAAAACTTGCCAAGTTAGAGTTTGGTTTTAAGCAAGCAATAATTTTCCTTTTTATACTCGTATTAAACAATGTTATAAGTTTGAGAGATCTGTCCTCCGAGATACAGGAATTTCCTAGTTCGGATGTCACCGTTTATTGTAAACTAACTGGTTGCGCACTAATTTTATTTAGTTTAATATAACCTATGCTTAAGTTCCTACTGGTGACTATGAATCCTGTGTAATCTTACCGCACAAGTAAACTATTCTTATTCTTAAATATTTCAGTAGATAAGCACCTACTTAGAAGCGAAGCCAACAGACCAATTTGGCTACTTTTATCACATTTATGTTTTTGATGGATACAGATTTCATCATCATTGGACTTATCGCATACCCGCCACTTTACGATCTAGTGCAGGAAATTCCTACGTATCCCATTCTTATTGATTTATCAAAATCATCATAGAATATACGTTTCTTCTTAACCATTATATCTGAAATCTTTTATTATTATATAAGTATATTACTCATATTAAATTTTACTTTCTGCACTATATTGTCGATAACAAATTTCACTTTCACCCAAGGTTGCCTAGAATAGATCGCTCTGAGCGATAAAGCCGCCTTTGTACACGTCAATTTGAAATTGTATTTTCCTATTTGTGTATCTGGTGTCCAATAAAGTGTCTTAACTATAGTACCTTAAGAAGCGGTGGTAAAGTAAAAAGAATGGATTTTCTAAGTAAAGTCCATTCGCTTAAATATTCTCACTCTTTGAAAATGGGGCCCGCGCGCGCTGCGCTCGCGCCGCAGCTAGTCAAACGACACCGCCGCGACAACAGAAGATACACTGGACACTTTTATTATTAAATTACCTATTTTATAATATTTAAACACCCGCAGCCCCGCATTCTTGCTCGGAGCATTGGGGTTTAACTCACTGGAGGTCAGAAGAAACCTCGAGCAAATGCTTATCGCGTGCAAGGCGCTCAGAGGGCAAGTTGACTCCATTGAGTTGCAACACTTGATCTGCCAAGTCTTTGTCCCGGACCATTACGTAAGGCGGCGCTGTAAGCAAATTAGGTTTGTAACACCGTTCAGCCGCACTGTAGCGCGTTTCGAATCCCCCATCTGCCGCATGAAGACCGCTCTGAACGAGCTCCTGACCACCAACAGTGATTGTTACGTATTTGGTGATGCATGGCCGAGTATCAGAAGAGCATGTCTGTGCTACTGTGAGAGTGTGAGATGAATGGTTTAAAAAAAATGTAATTATAAGTTGTAAATATGATATTATAATTAGATAATTAATTAATGTAAGTGGTTTAACCGTTTTAATTAATTATAATAATAAATAAATTCCGTTTGGGTGTACCGAGATTATTTGAGGGAATGTAATCGCAATAAAAAAAATATTTGACTTGTTTTCTATATATCTAGGCTATCTATCTGCTTATCAAGTTTATGAACGATCTGGCAACCATCGCTTCAAGTGTTTGCAGAACGATAACGATCTCATTGGTATCCATCTCATAATGCTCGTTTCATTCATATCCCACTCCGGCGGCGCGGCGCGGTTGAGATGGCGGTCACGTGCGCCCGCGCCGCGCTGATCACTTCATGCCCGCTAATGATCGACTAGGAAACCATTTCTTTTGGTTTCTGTCTTTATTGTGTGTGCTTTAGGTATACTGTGTACAATTACTCTCGTTTGCGGATTATTATCTGGATTTATTATTTATAGACGCTTCTTCTTCTTCTTTCGTGTTGATGATCCGAATTAATTGTTTCCCGACCAGAAGGCAGCCACATCGATAGCCCTCTGGTTGGCCTCGAAAAGGTCCTCTCGCGTGCAGATGGTCGGACACGCGGGGCAGCAGAGCAAGTGCTCCATGGATTGAGGGGAGACACCACACTCACACTTTACTTGATCGCTGGAAAACCCCCAATTGTGAAGATTATCTCCGCAACAGCCAAAATTTTGCTATAGAAAATAGCTATTTTTGGTATATAATATATTATGTTAATTTTCTATGCTATTTATTAATTAGCTCTAAAATTATCATACATTTTACAAAATTGATTGTTTAAAAGTATATCTTTCCACTTCTGAATAGGTAGTTAATTTGATAGAAATTCGTTTCACATGCGTCAAAGCGCCTCGGCTGAAGGGATTTCGTTTCGATTTTCAATTATGTTCAGATCCTCACCATTCACGACTTTCAGCTAACCAACTACACTGAAAGAAAAGCTTATTTACTTCAAACAAGAACTTCTTCACTTCAACCAAGATCTTAGTCGTATCTATCAAGTATTTTTTTCAAATGAATAAAAATTATTTTATATGTTTTAAATCAAACAAGCTTTCTTTCAGTGTAATTAACCACAAAAAAGTATCTAATAAAAAAAGTGCTTACATTATCCACAAACATAAGTTATCTACAGTTTGTTGGGGGGCGGAGGCAAAGGATTTTGTCAGGGAGGTCGACCGTCGCCCGAGAGAGGGGGTGTGACCCCCGCTCCGGGTCGTTCTTGGTGCAGAGGTTGGCCGTGGCGATTCAGCGTGGCAATGCCGCGAGCGTCATGGGGACCTTTGCGCCGGGGTCGACACGGGGCGGAATTTTTGACGGAGGCCGTCTTTTATAGTCGAAATCATTTATTGAGTGACATGTTAATAATTTTATTTAATCAATTAATTAAAATAATACGATATAATAGCATAATGTCATTTGGATTTGTCTACACACATATGACCATTAAAATTTTTTTTACTTGTAAATTAAAGTGTCAAAAGGAAAATGTATCAATAATATTTCAACAATCGGAGCAGAGATACAATTTAACGACATCCTCCGAAAATAAATCTCGCATTTTACTAACCAGCCCAACGACTCGTTGTAAACCGTAAACCCCGTTGATGTTTGCCACTGCACCATAAATCCATAAGGCGTATAATTTCCATGGGCTAACCTTTGTCGGATTCAGCTGAACAACAGGTTTTACGAGCTGTACAATTTCGTCACAGTATATCGAACCTTCAAGTAATGTACTCTTAATTTATTTTCTGGGATATAGGTACGCACCGCAGAAACACATATTATGTACAGTCCGTGAGCTCATATAGAAGGGGATTCGGGTACTGTTTTTCTCCCATTATTATTATTAACTTTTTATTGTACACACACATTATAATACAAACTTATACAAAAAAAATGTGAAACACAAAGGGCGCGTCTTTGTCAAGATCCGAAACCCTGTCTAAAAACCCACGCAATGTTACATATTATACATGGCTGCTGACACCACGTATGTAGCTTTAAATTAATATAAATTATATTATAATAATAAGTTTCGTGAAAGAAATCGGCCGCCGCCTTAGGGATAAAGGTTCTGACTGCCGCTCTGGATCGTTCCTGGTGCAAAGGTTAGTCATAGCGATACAACGCGGCAATGCCGCAAGCGTACCTTTGCACCGGGGAGGACTGGGGGCGGGTTATTCGACTGAAATTATTATTATAATTTTACTATAAATATATTTGTATGTGTTCTACGATGATTGTACGATAATGTATTGTGACTTTCGTATAAATAAAATTGATGATAAATAATATACAATTTATTATAATAATGGAGATGTTTATTTAAAATAAAATAGGTAATACTAAAATAACACTAAAATACATACTTAAGCTAAAATTACAAAATACCTAACTATTTTACAAGTAAAAGACCTGGCCCAGGTCACTCCCTGCAGGGAGTGTCCCGAGGAGGCTGGCGGCGTTGCCCCGCTGTATAGCGAGGCTTATACGCTGAGCAAAGTAGAGACCAGCCTTCTGGTCCCGGGATGTCTCTCTCTCTCTTATAATAATTGATTAATCATGTTTTATGTTTTCATCTATGGTACCTAATTAATGTCTGAAAATAAATGTGTTTAAAAAAACTTATTAACTTAGGTAACAAGAAAATGAGTGATCGTGTAACTTTGCATTTCTCTATCGAAAAATCCTAATTTTTGACAAACTTTACACAACTACTTCCGTTTCAGAGAAAAGCTCTAATATCGAGTTACGTTACTGTCAGCTGAACTACTGTGACTTAGTTCCCCAGTACTTAAGTCGGATTATGAAAGTAATAAAAAGCTGGAGATGAGGGCATCCTCGGCGTAAGGCTGCAAACGAAGGGGTTTTGATTTAATTTTATTCTCCGAGAATTCTACAATGCAAACAAAAGCTCTATCTACGGCCAGTAAGCTGAAAAACCGGGATTACTTTTTACTACTTAATTAATTACTCAAATTCTAACTCTGGTATTACACAATAGTCATTATAATGTAAGATTCATACAGTACTCTGTGCATAGGATATATGCTAGTATTAGTGATAAATAGAAACCAATTATACCAAGTAAAAAAAAAGCTTATGTAATTTGAGTCAAAAGCTATTATTACCATAATAACAAGTAGCTACCTCGAATCTTGTACTTTAATTCTTTTACTTTACTTTACATGTGTGAGCGTGACGTTCGTAGCGCTCGACTTTTGTATGTCGAACGCTGTGAGTATTGCCGTCCAGAAGACACGAGCACAACTAATTCATATCAATAATGAGATCGATCTCTGTCAACTCTATTCAAGTGCAACTGAAATTCCTCAAATTAAGAACGACTCCTTATAGTTAAATACAGGTCAATTTCGTATTTCAGCTAAATCGGAATAAAATCTACACCCGTGACCATACAAAAGGAACGTAACTAGTAGAAAAAGTAGGCGGTGGTCGGGAAAATGTTTACCATCATTCGCCGTTAGGTCTATAATTCCGTGTACTTTATTTCACACAGACTGAGAAGTATCTATTTTCAATTTTCTGACCGCCACTTTACAATATAAACATTTGTCAATTCAAGTCAGGAACCGCTCCAAACCAAACTTTTGCAAGCTTTCAACGTCAATATACGTCGCAGAAAAAGATTTTGGGCTAACAATGTATGGGAAAAAACACTGTCCGTTATATCCGACCTAAGTAGGGTATTTATTATGTAGAAAGGAAAGGACACTAGGCCTGAAATCAAAGTGCAAGCTCGCCATATTTCACTCCAAACCCCATACAATCAGATATTTGCCTCACGCTGCAATGTGTCTTCTGTCCAATGTTCCACAGGTAAACTTTATTGCCAACTTAATGGATTGATCGTCTGGTCCATATCTGTTCAATCGATCTTAAGTTATGAACGAGTTGTTGAATACTTAATTTGGGTTCCACGTGATTGTATTGGATGTAAGTGTGTTTGTTTATGATTAATAGATTCACAAGAAATATTTATTTCAATCTTACAAACAACTTTTTATCTCAGCAGCTTAACTGTTGTGTGGTACTTGCTTTTGAATATATTCCGTGCAGGAAGACTAAGTTATGCACTTATGTATCCACATCATCAGCCTACTAATGTCCCCACTGTTGGGGCACAGGCCTCCCCTTGCACAAGGGGGTACGGGCCATGATCCACCGAGCGGGCCCAGTGCTGTTTGGTGGATTTCACACGCCTTCGGAAACTTTTAATTTCCTCAGACATGCAGGTTTCCTCACGATGTTTTCCTTCACCGTTAGAGCAGTCAGTAAATTCTTCGAAAAAATCCGATAAACTCATTGGTACATGACATGCATGGTTTCGAAACCGGACCTCCCGTATGGGAGTCCGGCGTCCTAGCCACTAGACCACCGACGCTCCATGTATGCACAACACTCGCTTATTACGACAAGTTAGTCATTCTCGCACTAGTTAGACAATCTACTATTTATGTCTATACCTAAAATTTCAATTACTTATTTTGTAATCGCTCAGTCACTCCTTGGTCGTTTTGCGTAGTGATATTTTTTTGTTGAGTTCATTTTACGTAGTGGACATTCTGGGTGCGAACAATTACCATTACGCAAAATATCCATTACGCAAGTGTGAACGGTTTTACCACATCGTCATCATAGTTGATAATACTTATACTGTTCATTAAAAGCTTGGTTGCGTCATTAATTAATAAAGTTTCAATAATTATAAACACCAGTATATTCTAGTCCACTGCTGAATGCAGCATTGGGCTCTCACAAGGCGCGGTACTGGGCCCGATATCTCAATTTCATTTTATATTGCAGATATTTCACAAGAAACTTGAGAAATAATCTCCAGAAAAGAAATTCTAGGAATATAATCCGTTTATTGATTCCCGGCACTTTTCCTCGGCGCCCGATAGCTTTTTATATCGCCCCCATTGCTGCCGCCTCGGCTTCCCAACAAACAGAAAAATAACTTTTACATCTATAGCTTTTGATACATCTATTTGCTGCAAAACGGCTAGTTAGAATTCTTTATATGTCCTGTAGCAAAACAAGATTAGCGGGAAAGGCGGGTGAAATTGCAAAAATGGTGGGTTATGACTCATACATAACTTAAGTTAATGGTTAGTTTCGGCAAGCAGATTTAGAAGCGCTATATAGTTAGTGTCAATTGTTATGAAATAGGGAAACTGGAAGATCTTCCACCAGGTGAGGTTGTGTGCATGGAGACCAGTTATCATGGTCCACTGAAAGGTTGGAACTTATGTATAGTCCCTGAAAAGAAAGAAAGATTTATTTCCAAGAGCGCAGACATACAAACAATTAGGTACAGAAGATAAAAATGATTATAATTTTAAACAAATATAAGATTAAAATAAATAAACAAAAGTAATTAAGTTTGATGAAGGTGGTGTGCAGAACAGGAAAAAGGGAACTGCCTCAGCCTGTTGCCGTAGCGCTTGAAAAGTTGCTTGCTTGTCGTATGGTTAGTGGCCAACCTATTGTCAGAGTTGTTCAGGCCGCCCGTAGGCCTCTGACATGGCTTATGGCCTGTATATTATGGCTTGAAAAGTGAAGTCCTATAGTACCAAATAATGAAAGCGCGTTCTATCTTTGCAAATATTAGACTTTTTGTATGGAAAGGCTTCATTCGTAATGAGTAGAGCAACATAAAGATAAAGTAATAAGATAGAGAATTCATATAATTGCATCTATCTGAGTAAACTAAGACGCCACACAGACGTGACATTTATCGCTTAGTGATTGGTAACACCAGAGATTTCACAGATTCTCTACTGTAGACGCGAAAAGAGACTTAGAGCACCAAACCGTTGAGGTTGCAATATTTTTGACTATTCAGACGGGTAGTCATAGTCAGTCAATAGATCTACAACGTAAAGTTTTAGAACCACTCATAATTGCCCTTTAGACCAATGATACAGGCGTAGTAGATGAAGTGATATAATTTAGACAGCCACTCAGAATATATGCGGCGAAATAAAATTAGAATAATCAAGTACAAAAACGTTGTTCACACAAGCCATGGCATATAAACATTTGTAAAAATCTAGTAGAACTTTGCATGCGATCCAATTTGTCGGCTACCAGTGAATGGTAGCTGATTGTGAGTTACTTGTAAGCGCTGGAATTTGCGCGATTCAGCGACGGTTGCGCTGCGACTGTTATGCAGGCGTCGGATGCAAGACGTGGACGGGTATCCGACTTAGTGATGCACTCAGCGGTTCGGTTTATGGTGCAATGTAAATAAACATAACTTTTTTATAAATAGACTCGCGACATTGGGTGCCATCTTCAAAATGAAGTTTGGAGGTCAGCAAGTAGGAAAAATCGCTTGCGATCTCATCAAGTCACGGTAGCTCAGTTTGGTCCTTGGTAACAATCCAGCCATTTGGATATCCTGGATCTCTCCAGCAATCTTGCCTCCAGGGATCAACCTTGGAAACTCAGACATCAGACTCAGACTCATCTATACATCAGAGAAAACCGAAACAACATCTGTTCAGCCGTTTCCGGGATTAGCTTACACGGATGCGCAAGAGGACTTTGTTTTATACTATGCAGTAAATAGACAGGCAAGCCTGGTTCAACTAATTGTGTCAATCATCGCTCATAAACACCAGAGTTATCAGAAATATCGCTGATTATTCCCATTAATCTGGTGTTTACAAGCAACTGATTATCAGAAATACTATTATGTGTATGTGTTGTATCTAATACAATTTCTGACAATAAAGATTTCTGATTCTGATGCTCTGTCGATCCTGAGAAGAGAAACTGTCTCTTCAAGAAAAATTATAAACAATATCGGGAGCTCAAAATAACCCCAAACCATGGTAATAATTTTAACCGTTAGCGGCTAAAGTTGGGTTAGTGTCTATTACCATATATTGTGTACCATTTTATTTAACCAAACCTTTGTGGTTCATTTCTCTCGGAATCAGATAAAGTACTTAATCCTTTCTTCTTAATCATAATCACATAATAATCACATCAATTTTATTGGTTTGCCATAAACATTTAAAACGTTTACTTTACCATAAAACCACTTAACTTTCAAATAAGCAAATCACATCAATTTTATTGGTTTGCCATAATCATTTAAAACGTTCACTTTACATATAAAACCACTCTCAAAATAAGCAAAAATGTTTAACCTTAATACGAGTAAAGGAAAAGACATCGACATATAAATAAATTGGAACGAAACTCCGACGTAATTTCAATATGATCAAGCGAACAAGGCAATATTTCACACGTTTTACGCTCTCACCGTAACCGCAGCCCTCAGGAGATGGAGTCACGTAAGGAAACGCGCGGACGTGGTTCTAAAAATTTCCACCGCACTAAGATACTGCGCTGTAAAGTTAAAAATTCAATGTTTTCTGTAGAGTCACTCGTCATTTAGACTGTAAAAAGGAAATAAACCGTTCCGTGTGGCTGTAATAATACTCTTGGTGCATTTTGTTGCGACGAGGATATCATCTAGTATTACTATCTTGGGATGGTAAGCGGAACTTAGCTTGGTGTTAGTACATGCTGTCGGCAAAGGTAAGTGCATTTTTGAAGCTGACTCTGAAAGCAGGTGTCACAATTGCTCTATGTAGTTTCGGGTTAAAAGTATCTCTGCTACTTGAATTTTCTTCTACTGAAAAATGTGTTAGCCTGGCGTACGAAATTCTAAAGTTGGTATTCTTCTATCACATCCGACAGAAAAACTATTTTGTAAAGACCAGCTAGGAATGTAATAGAAAAATGTTGTGGAATTTTATGTGAACCCATGTTTTCATAGCGACCTCTGCGACATAGTTGCAGTGGCACTTTCTTGACAAGTCTATTAATTCAACGGGATTAAAATCTTCACTTTTACACTGCATAATTCTTGAATAATATTACTATTTTACATCAATGTAGTCACTCTAGTAAAAGGCTTTTATATAACGATAAATTGTTAATACTTGCGGTTGTTGGTACTTGGTGAAACTTGTAGTACATGATTAGACGTAAATAATATACTGTTTCACAGGTTTTTACTGTATTTTATTAATTACGACCGGTTTCGTTTACACATCTTCAGGTATCTTTTAAAATTAGGTATTATAAAAAATACCTGAAGATGTGTAAACGAAACCGGTCGTAATTAATAAAATACAGTAAAAACCTGTGAAACAGTATATTATTTAAGTCAAAACGATACATTAATTGAATGTAATTTGATAATTAATTATTTTATTCTATGGGACTAGTGCCTGATAGTGATAATAAAGGGATTTTAATTTAATTTAATTTAATTTTAATTGACCATAACCGAACGTAAGTCTTAAAAACTTAGAAAAACCTAATAGACATCTATCAAAGCAGTTTTATAATAAAAATCGGCAGTAATCAAAACTAATGTAATACTGTCATAGAATTATAAGTATTTCCCTGAATACTATTTACTAGACATTGACAGATGTCATTCCTTTTTCTCATTTTTTTGTTGTTGCCATATGTAGGTCGATTTTATGGAGTACTCCCATTAGGTCATGCGCTCACTAGGCCATACATTAATTTTTTCACACTATGTCATGCATGACCTAGTGAGATTAAATATTTTCTCACTGTCATGCATGACCAGGTGAGATTAATTATTTTATCATAGTTTTATCACTCACTGCCGGCACTTACTTGATGGACACTATAACAATAAGACAAAGAAGTTACATACTAAAGTACCCACAAGAAAGAAAGACAGAAAAGAAAGAGAGAATTTAGATCCTTCATTCCAATGACAACATACGTCGCATACGAAAAAATATATGAAAGTATGATATATTTTATATGATTATTTTGATTATAATGTAAAGTAACAGTATTCATGCAGTATGCAGTACGAATACTGTTATCCTGACTACTTATTACTTATGTATGTATATGTATATCCCTGACCTACCATTACTTTATTGCCACAGCTCTCTTGAAAGTTCCCCTGGGAGACTTTGGAGTGGACCACTTTGTACTCTCGTGAAATATTCTGAAATTTCTTACCGCTGCAATGTCGGCGGTGGTAAAGTGAATAGTCCTTTTGGGTTTTATTTTAAGATGTATTTTATTGCGGTGTATAAAACTAAACTTCTTGACATCATATAACCACTCCATCGTCAACAATGTTTTACATTTCAACACTTCAGTGGAAACTACGTGTTTTAGTTTTGATATTTGAAGCTGTTTTTCTTACTTCAATCAGATTTCTATCGTAAACATTATCTTCTACCGTAAAGTTCTTTTTATTTCACACCTATTTGGGTAGCTATTAACCTAAAATTTTGAAATTCAGAGATGGCGCTACTAGTTCGATATATGTGCTATTACCGTTCTCAAAATATCATATCATGCGATGGAATGCTAAATAGAGATAGCACTATATTAACGCGATAGTCTTGTCTCAGTTAGCAAGCATCTCGTGATATCATTTCACCGTTTTGAGAACAGTATTAACTACAAAAATAGTATATTTTGTACCACACATTTTTCAGTACTATCGAGTTCTCTGAGTCAGCATATAAACAACTATCAAACCAACTATCGATCCACCGTTGAGCCTAACAATACTTCTTTCAAAAAACCCATCCCACTTCTGATTCTGACGTTAACTTACGCTTAACTTGCAGGCACAATGTCCCCTTAACTTTGTTCACTAAAGAATAGTCGTCACGTCACCCAAAAAATATTTTTCCCTCCACATCGCGAACCTCTTTGTAAGTCAAGCCGCGAATCTTGACCCTCGTTAGAGCACAAAGGAACCCTTTCTTTTGGCCTGTTTTAAAGACACCTCTCTAATTCTCAGAGTCACCTTTGTAGCACTCGTCACTGATTACGGAGAGGATATTTGATTCGGTTGGGTAATAGCAGCTGACTGCGCTTTTAAAAGGATTTTAGTCGTTTTATCGTGGACTTCTAATGCGCCAGTGACGTTCAAAGTTCATTGAGACTTTGAAATTGTGTTTTTGGTTTAGTTTATTGTGTGGTTAGTAGCCAACCTATTACACAAGTTGTACAGGCCACCTGTAGGTCTTCTGGTGAACGACAACCGGAACAACCGGGACCGACTGTTTAACGTGCTCTCTGATATAACATGCCAGCGGTCACCCATCCTGGTTCTGATCTCGCACAAAGTGGCTTAACTTGCACGATCACTTTACAACCAATATGACCATGCTTACAACCAGGTTATCAGTCCTTCAAGCTTTAAAATGAGTTTAAGGGTCAAATGTATAGCTTCAGTTAATCTTTGTTTGTTTAAGTTGTTTCTTTCGATCGAATAGTTTCTGGTTCGTGGTTCTGAACCAGAAACTATTCGATCGTTCGGTTTAATGCTCTTTAAAATTCTGACCCGTCTGACTGCTCAGCAAGAAGCACATATTGTCGTTTCTGGGCTTATCAGTTTTCAGTTATAAAATGTGCTCCCTGATCAGTAAACATTAGTGACTAGTGATTGTATCAAATCTGCTAAGCAGTTCACTTTATTATGCTCGGAAGAAGGATGAATTTGAAGCAATTTACCCAAATAGATTCATCTGTCGGTTATCAATCCTTCTGGTGCCAGGTGATTCGCTTCCACCTTGTGAACAGGCGTGATAAACATGCGGGTCGCAATTTATTCTCTGCGGACTCACATTGGCATATTTTTAAAGCGATACGGTTAATTTTAACACCCGACAGCAATAGAAATCAATAGTTGTGTTATTAAGTTAGGCAAGTAGTCTGTCTGTCGCTTCATATCTCATCAACCGATATGATCCGACTTTAATGACTTTTATTTGAAAGAGTAAGTCGAGAAGATTATTAGTCATGTTTGATTAAATGCTGATCAATATTAATAATTGAATTATTCTTGGAACATCTTCGAAGTTTGATTTAGGGTGTGCTATTGTAACTTCTGGGTGTGATGAGACCAAGAAGAAAGTAAGTGGATGTTTAATTTAGGATAATGATTCATTATTATTTTTACTGCGGGCCGCGCAATTCCAAATCATCAATTCAATCGGTTGGCCCACTGTCTATCCGGGTTTGACATGCCTGTGATAATATGATTGATGGCTCAATTATGCCATGGCCTCAACCCCCAACTTACTTGTACACCCTCTGCAACTCTTATTTCTTCATCTTTAAGGTGTATTTTAGCGTGTTTAGTTACAGAAGTCTGATCGTTTGTATTGAGATGAGCTCCAGATACACTTTCTTCATTATTGATTTCAGTATGAGACGTTTTTGTCACCAGATTGAAGTTTATTGATGATTATCGGGAATTTGTTGCGTTATGGAGTGGCATCTTAGGAAGTTATAATAATTTACCTTGATCCTTTATTCTTTACATTTGCCACAATAAAAGGGTTAAGCGTCTGATGGATTTGGAATTTGTGAGCTTCCTAATGTTTTACAGGCAATAACTTTAATAACTATCATTAATTTTAATAAAATTAATAATTAATGGGAAGTTGTTGCGTTATATGTAGTGGAATCTTAGGAAGTTATAATATTGTACCTTGATCATTTATTCTTTACATTTGCCACAATAAACGGGTTAAGCGTCTGATGGATTTGGAATTTGTGAGCTTCCTAATATTTTACAGGTAATTAACTTTAATAACTAACTTTAAAGAACATTGGTTGGCTGTCCCCCGGGACGAGAACCGTAAAAATAAATAAATTGACACCATATATTTTCTTGGTGTCCTTTGTTTTTATTATTTGTATTATTATTATGTTGTTACTCTTTTCAGGGTTCTCTGTAAAATTATATAATATAATTTCAGTCGAATAGCCCCCCGCGAAGTGCCCCCTGGCCAGTGTTTAAAAACTAAACAATAATAATAATACGCAAGCCTTTCAAAGGACCCCTAGGGGGTCCTAGGGGGCACTTCGCGGGGGGCTATTCGACTGAAATTATATTATATAATTTTACAAAAAAAATAACATTGAAATTTAATTATTATTTGATTTATAAAATTTTACGTAATTGAATTTTATTTTAATTGAATTGTAATAACATCTGTATATTAAATTAAATTTAAATATATTAATACAAATGTGTACGCAATTAACCTATTAAAATTAAGGTAATTCTGTTCTTTGTAAATTGTTCAAGCATGTTTGTAATTTATATAAAATAAAAATAAATATAATAATGTAACTATACTATAATATAAAAAATTAGAATATATACTCATATAAATATAAAAAAATATTAAATATCTCATAAATATCTTATTATAAATTGATGTAATTATTAGATAAGGTAAATTGAACCGGCCGGGCGGCCTCCGCGATACAGGCTGTTGCCTAGTGCGGAGTCCAACGTTTAGCATAGTTTAATGAAATGTGATCATGAAAATAATGAGATTTTTTTAATCTTAAAGGATAATATCAATCGTCTCCACATTAGGCCTCTTCTCTTCACAAAGACCCTTTTCTCCTATCAAGAGCTTGTTAAGGCCACAAAACCCTTGATACCTATCTAGGATGAACTATTCAAACGATAAATCTTTGCACGCAATTCACAGATACTAAAAGGTCGGATCACCGAGTACTAAATTTAAGGCACCGGAGTGCTGAGATAAAAAAGAATAAGTTAAAATGAGAAAAGTTCCATTCGGTTATGAAAATGAAAAGATCAGTGTTATCTCCGTGGAGCATACTACTTTTTGAGTTATGTTTTGTGGGTCATTCTCGGTTTGTCCGTTTACGATAAGTATTTTTATTACTTATTAAAAAAACTTAAACTTTATCTGCTTGAAATACAAAAGTCATTGCCGTAGACAAAGCAAATACAAGTTTCACTGCATCGAGCAGTAGTACCTATCCTTCCTCCCTTCCTATTATTCCTTTCTTCATTTCTTTATAGACAACTCAATCAATCTGGTAACTCGCAAACTGCTTCGAAAACAAAATACGTCATAAAGAAAATGGTACGAGATTGGCTTAGTGGTCTTGATGACGAGGGCACGGAGAAACTTTTAAAGGTAACACAATAATAATAACAAATACACAACCAACACACACACACACACAACCAACACACACACACCACCAACACACACACACACACACACACACACACACACACACACACACACACACACACACACACACACACACCACCACCACCACCAACACACACATTAACCTTTAGTATTGTTCTTATTTTTCTTTCTTCCAAATTTTGCAACAACTTTTAGTTCTGTTACATGTTCATTTGCACTGGTCAAAGAAGAGATCTGTCCTCCGAGATACAGGAACTTCCTAATTCGGAGGTCAGCGCCTATAGTAGGATAACTGGTTGCTCACTAATTTTATTAAGTTTAATGTAACATATGCTTAAGTTCCTACTCCACTGTAATTTTACCGCACAAAAAACTATTCTTATTCTTCCTTCAGTTTCCTTCAGTTTCACTTACTTTATTTTTATTTATTTTTATTTTTTCTCTATTTTATACAATAATACCTACATACATACCTTCCTGTATTCTAATGTATAATTTAAAAATTAAGTACCTTCCTTCGTTTCCTAATATTTTACTTCTGTTTATTAATATTTCCGTTATTTATTTATATGTTCCGGTAGTGTATCATGAGGGAGTGATCCCTGGCACTCAGGGGATGCCTGAAAATCAGCGCCGCAGTGTTAAAAGCGCTGCGGCAACAGGCTGAGGCAGTCCCCTTTTTCCGGTGCTGCACACCACCTTCATCAAACTTAATTACTTTTGCTTATTTATTTTTGTTATATATTTGTTTAATATTATTTTTATCTTCTGTACCTAATTGTTTGTGTGTGTGTTTTAGAAAAAAAAATATTTCTTTCTTTCTTATATTCTTTTGTATCACATTTAGTGATGTGTGATACTGGCCCTAATAATAGCAACACCCTAACTCTTCCCGTGAGTGTCATTTTGTATTGTATTGTACTAACGGTCTGGTTTCCGCAACTCGACGTCTAGCGCCTATTTTGCGTATGATGGAAAAACAAACCACCCTCTCGTCAAAAAGTCCAGCAGTCCTTTAATGAGGACATTATTGTCCTACAGGAGTAGGACTTCGGGAAACAGGGGTGCCGAGGCTTTCCGCCCGGTAGGATGGTGCCCTCACTGCATTCTAATAGCACTTGGGCGACCGTCTCGTCAGCCTCCAGGCATGCTCTTCCGCAGTCGGGCTCTACTGAGCCGCAGGAACTCGTGAGTGTCATACGAGGCGAAAGACTCGCCACCAAAAGTTTTAAGGTTGTTATGGCCGTGAGAGTTTTATTACGTATTTTTTATTAGGTACATATTATGGAGAGCAGACGAACAAACGGACAACCTGATGGTAAGTGTTCACTGTATTATTATTAGAGGGTTTTCGATGCGCTACTAACCTTACCCATGTGCCCGTAATTACGCTGGCTCTCTTACCTTTCGCACCGAAAGAAAAATAACTAATACTTATTACGAAAAATAGTCTAATTAATGTAGTAGTAATAGTCTAATTAAGGTAATAGCCAAGCGCCTCGTAGAGACATCCCGGGACCAGAAGGCTGGCCTCTACATTGCTCAGTGTATAAGCCTCGCTATACAACGGGGCAACGCCGCCAGCCTCCTCGGGACACTCCCTGCAGGGAGCGACCAGGGCCGGGTCTTTTACTTGTAAAATAGTTAGGTATTTTATAATTTTAGCTCAAGTGTGTATTTTAGTGTTATTTTAGTATTACATTATTTTATAAAAATGTTGAATATAATAATAAGTCGAATCATAAAAAATAATTAACATGTCAATGTACAATTATAATATTATGTAAATAAATATATCCTCATTAATTTATTTATTTTTTATCTACACTTCATTGTACAACAATTGACTTATTAAAAACAATTAAAATAAGACATTGTACAAAGGGCGAAAAGAGATTTTTATAAAAGAGATTTCTTCCAGCAAACCCGCGAATATTATTTTTTGTTAAATTATTAATGTAGTAAATTATTTAAACTCATAACGCGGACAGCAGGTGATATGGGAATAAGCCCACCTCTGAGATGGCGTGATTGTCTTGAGAATTATAATGGCCGCCTCTGCATTACGAAATTAAAATTCGCTGAACGTGACCTGCCAACTCAGTTATAAAAACAGGCGGTAGCCAGACTAGCATATAAGTTTTTTTTATCGCCAAATATTTACGAGTAAGTATATACAATTTTTACAAAAACATTAAATTAAAAAAAAAACAATTTTTATTGACTATTAAACCCGCATTTGACCTCGATCTCGCCTGATGGTAAGCGACGATGAGGTCGACGATGAAGCATGCGGGTCCAGTAAATGCCTATTCACTCTGGCCTTGAAGATCCCACGGTTGTAGGTTTCGGGAAATACAGACGCCGGTAGACTGTTCCATTTCTTAGCCGTTCGCATAATGAACAAAGAAGCAAATCACTTCGTACGAGCAGATGGGATATCAACAACATAAGGATGGAACCCCTCCCCGCGCCTGGTAGTCCGAAGGCGGAATGGAGATGCTGGAATTCCGATGCGCACTCTCCGAAATGTATCCTATAAAATACCGATAGACAGGCAACGTAAATATAAATACTTATCCACTACGTAACTATTACATGTTAGGCTCATGTTGCATGATAGACTCGCCACCTATCTTACTTATCACGCAATCTATGTATATTTGGCAAAAGGGGGGACAGTCAGCAAATGCTGACATGATCGGGTACCAATTATGCAGCGCTGTTTTTCATTTCTAAGTTCTAGCTAAGTACTAGCATATATTAAAAAAATATCTACTCATTTATTACTAGATCGAGAAAACACACGAGTTCTAAAAATCCTGTAGATAATATTAAAAGGTATTTGGTTTATATGACTGACTATCGATTATTGACTTTGATACTGAATATACTTTTTATTGTACAAAATTAGTGTGATACAGTGCATACAAAACGATTAATACAATCTAGGCGGTCTTATCGCTCTTCCAGACAACCTTTTGGTGGAGTAATTTTGGTCGAAAAAGGTAGGTAGTGCACCGTTTAATATTTTTTGGTGTTTCACTTTACAGCTACCCTCAGGGAAAAAAGGGGAATTGTTTTGTATTGAGTTTTCTTTTGATACGTAATAATTATGTGCCCGAAAAGATAGAATTCGTTGAAACAAATTATTAACTATCTATACAAATAACTGCTAAATGTAACCCGGACTCGGTGCACAATAAATATTTAATTTTCTATTTCTACACTTCCTTTTAGAAACACGCTGTAGAGGAAACCGCACAATTTGCTAACTCCGAAGCCTTTCTTTAATTATATTTCTACTGAGCTCTTCCTGGGTAGAGTTAAGTGCAATCCTTGTTTTAAATTACAATTTGTTAAGTGTCTTTTTTACATCTGGCAATTTTACTGGTCGCGTTTAGATATTGAGAAACATCGTAAAAAAGTGAATACTCATACTCATAACCACGTAACCAAGAGTTCCTGGTGTCCCGATGGAACTCTTGACACCAGGTACTCTTGGTTACGTCATGCTTTTACAATAACTTTAAAATTCAAAACACAATTCATATTAACCATAAACATAACTGGACAGGAGCGAACAGATACATACATACATACACATTCTTACCTGCAGTGCTGCCAGCTACCACCTTATCTATGAAGTAACAGAATTTAGAACTACCTGCAACAATCATTGCAATAATCGCCTCTTAAAGAAGAAGATAAGGATCTCGGAGAACACCTTAATATTTAAATAAACTTGTAACTGATGTTTTGTGACATATTAAAATAAATATAAAACAAGTGGAATTCGGAATGCGTTTCAAGAGATACAACCCTCGAGTCAGCATCTCACAGATCGTGTTTCAAGGCTAGGGTTGTCAAAACTTGACTTCGAATAATAGGTTGATAAGTATATTATTAACTCTGCAATAGAGTCAATCAAATTAGTTAGGGCACCGCATTTTGAGCTTTATGAAAATGTCAATTCTTTTTTCTTATGATATTCTGCTGCCATACGTAAGCTCTAAGAATGAAAGTAAGAAGAATAACCGCAACTTTGACGCTTATTACACTCAACTGAATTCAGTGTATAACCTAGACGAGTAACTTCAACAAAATTCCCGTAAAAGACGGCACCAAACCTCACGCCACTGTGTGCTAATTGAAAATAATGCAACACATTTCTCACACAATGAAACTCAAATTAATATTTGAACAAAAATAGATCATACGGCGATGTCACAAAGGCGCATATCCGTCTACGCAACTCTTTGCATACGATTGTATGATGCACAGTTCGATTTCAAAATTCGAAGTCAAACGCAAGGCGCGATTGACTCGCCGCTCGCACTCCGTTTTAAGCCCCGCCCACCTGAATACACATTTTGTGGTGCCACTCGCGTGCGTCTATTAAATTTCTAGGGTATAATATTTCGCTGTCACAACCCTATTTTGGATATACAAGCACTGAGGCGGAGGATGGCAACCCTCCACAAGGGTCATCTCACAGAGGCGGGCCACATTAGCCCATGACCGGCTTCAAAGGAAATGGGCGAAGATCTTCGCTAATGGACCCATTGATTTTCCGGAATCAAACCTACGCCCCTCATTCCTTTTGACAGCCCAATTGTTACACGCGTTATAGCGGATAAAGAAACGTTATTTTTTGTGAGTGCGTCTTAGTTATAGGTTAGTTAGGGAGTTTTCAGGGTGCGTGGGTGTGGAGGTGTTTAGGGTTTTATTGTCGCGTTTTGTGAGTTGGAGACTGTTTATTACGAAGGAAATTGGTTGGGAGTTGAAATAGATCTAATAAACATCGAAGACACTATGATTAAGAATTGTAGACACTGTACTTAGGGAGAAATCTAAAGTACTCGTATGGATCTGATTTTTACACGATTTCAGAGTTCACCCCATAGTAAAAGTTGTTCAGTTATGGATACTGAACACCCACTTTCGGCTTACAAGGGGTGTTTGTTACATCCTGTATACAAATACCTTGCTTTTACTATATATCGATGCCATGAGCGTCGGTGTCCTTGTGGCTAGGACGCTGGACTCCCATGCGGGAGGTCCGGGTTCAAAATCGTGCAGTGCCATGTACCAATGAGTTTTTCGTATTTTTCGAACACTTACGTACATTTACTGACTGCTCTAAAGGTGAGGAAACCTGCATACTGAGATGACCAGTGTGTCAAATGGGGTAGGCACAAAAGATCATCAAGGGTCGAAGTGCCACTGGGGTTATTCCCGGCCCCCTATCATAAGATAAGATAAAAATCGATGCTACATGTTACGCGTTTTTAAGGCCATTTTTAAAAGGAAAAAATATACTAGGTATTCTCCTGTATACTCCTGTATTCTCAGTTAATTTCTTGTTTTTATGCCTCAATTAATTTCCTCCACTATGCTTCCAGGCTTTACTTTACCTAGTTCACAACTAACTTAATGCAAGCCAGTAATCACTGGACCAAAAACGTTAATCACGACATCAGCGACCCTATTTGACCACCTCAGTCAATTTGACCACTTTGATGACTCGATTGTCATGGGACGTTCAACAATTAACCCTCAGTTGACTCAGCGGCTCCTGATTAATGCACAGAGCCACCTGGCGGTGGTTTCGTAAGCCTTGGTAATTATTTAGTACCTTGATTGTGCAGCGTTGACTGTCTTGGTTTGTGGGATTGTGTGATGCTATTACCAGGATAAAGATGTACTTTAATTAGTGCGGGAATCGCCAAATTGTCGTTGGGAGTTTTAATTCTTTAAAATAGAATACAATTTTTAACCTTCTTCATCTTCTTGTCAACCTATTGTCAGAGTTGTTCAGGCCGCCCGTAGGCCTCTGACATGACCTAACGACTTCTGTCGGAAACAATTTTAATGCACAGAATAAATTTAAATTGGTTAACCGCGGAATTGTTGAATTTTAATTGTAAAGATTGTAATTGTTGAATTTCCACTGTCATCATGCTTCTTAAACCACAGTAAGGTAATAAGGCAATTACTTAACCCTTAAGCTGAAGCTCGTCAAAGTCTAAGCATAATTTCTTGTTCACAGTTCGCAGTAATTAAGAAGAAATTTAAAGCAGATATTTGTTCAGAACCGTCTTTGTATCAATCCTACGCCGTAATGATGAGATCTTTTCATTCCCAACTTTTCCCATTTAAACTTACCTACTCGTTTTTTATCACGGCAGCGCGAGGAGGGTTAAAAATAAAATTATTTGACGGTTAGCCTCAGCGCAGACTGTGCGTAGCTACTGCTACGACGAAAAAATAAAAAAAAAGGAAAAAAACTCATCACAAAAAAGGAAAGGAACTCGTAGCCTAGTGCAAGCATGGTCCGAAAGCGATCATGCAGGTTAAGCAACGTTGGGCGCGATCGGTACTAGGATGGTAGACCGCTATTTGTATATTTCATCTGAGCTCTTCCGTGCCTCAGAGAGCACGTTAAGTCGGTCCGACAGCAGTCGTTAAGCCAAGTCAGAGGCCTACGGGCAGCCTGAACAACTCTGACAAATATAGGTTGGTTACTATTCGACAAACAAACAAAGCATAAAAATATACAGAATTATATTAATTCACTTTACTCGATTACATTTTCTCGAAGATATCGCCGGTGACGTCTTTTGCTGCACAGCCGAGAGCATGATCCATCATTTTTACGCTCTGTCCAGGGTATAGGGCTGGTGGGAGAAGTCGCGGGGGGTGTAAGGTCGTTGTTTATTGAAAAAAACTTAAAATTCATTGCGTCTCACAAAATGTCGGTTTCTTGTAAATAATGTTGGGCTAGAACCAAGGAAATTATAAACCGTACGTAGTACATTAAGCAAATTCCTCGGCGGAGTAACGGGAAGTAGAGAGAGAGACGTAGTACTTAATAAAGGATTCTGACCAAACGTCCGAACTCCTAAAACAATCCCAAGCCGTGGTAAGAGTCCCGTATCTATTAACATAATTAATAAAGAAAGAAACCTTAAAACGTTACGTTGTAATATACCTACCCTAACTGAATATAAAAACCCTGTCAAGAAAGCGCCATTGGTAGTTTTAAAATCGGTATCGCTATGAAGAAATAGAAAGAAATAGATAGATAGAAACACTTATAAAAAAAAATACACACACATATATATATATATATATATATATATATATATATATATATATATATATATATATATATATATATATATATATATATATATATATATATATATATATATATATATATATATATATATATATATATATATATATATATATATATATATATATATATATATATATATATATATATATATATATAAATAGTAGTAATAGAAATAGTATCATTTATTACCGCAATATGGCGTGGGTTTTTACCACAGAAATCGCCAGAGGCGCTAGTAGTCCTACTAGCGCCCAGAGGGGTGAATTTCAAAATCTTTGGTTATTATATCCCTATTTCCTAGGATACTGCGCTCATGTGCTGACAGTCTGCGCTGACCCTTAGACATTCGTTATAATGGGGTTTACCTCGGCGTCGGATAATGGAGGTTCCATGTCGCGGTTACGGTTTTAATCGTCCGTATTGAGACTTTTTCCGAGTAATGTGGGTAATTGGGTACAGTTTATTCGGTTATTTGGAGATTTTTGTGAATTTTGCTGGTGATTTTATTCTAATGGTATTTTCTTGTTAATATTTGTTTTAAAAGGCCAAAAGTGTATCGGCACACACATTATAGGGTTCCGTGGTCGTTTTTTCATAAAAATATATTTTGCGATCGAATTTATAAAATTTGTTCCAAATTTACTATACATATAACTTTGTTGAGTTATTTTATTTTATTCAATCAATCAAAACAAATTATTATTCTATTTTCATCTTATTCAGGGAAGCGATAAGTACCTACAGCGGTTCAACAAATTTTTCTATTTACCAACAACTATTTGACAACGTAACTTTGGTATGTACACCCGTTATAATATAATTTCAATGAAAGTAAAGTATTTACTTACCTATTTTTTACAAGATATCATTAAGATTTTCTTTAACTGTATTTAAATAGAAAGAGAAAAGCCCTGCGTACCTATCATAGAAACAGACGGACAGACAGATAGCCATGACAAAACTATAAGGGTTCCTAGTTGACTATGGAACCCTAAGAACTATTTTTTATTTTAAACTAAACCCGCTAAATGGCGAGGGACAGGGAAAACTGGAAAAAATTGGTGGAGGTCTATGCCAGAGCTGGCAACTACTGAAATAAATAATAAAATATTGTCATACTTATAATTAATTAATGACGTGTAAATTTTATCTTAATTTATGAATGATTATATATGAGTAGTAGGAAATAAGGCTGTTTTTATTTTATTTTATATAACCGCTAACAGAGCCGTGAGATTATGGAACAAGCTACCGCAAGAAGTCGTGGATGCATCTTCAGTCAACAGTTTCAAAAATAGACTAGATATGTTTTTAAACAGTGGTGGACTTAATTAACTATGAACAATGACTAAGTGCTATAAGTGAATGAACAATACATATCAACAATACAATCAATAATAATAATCATCTAACTTTTATGCTAAATATAGAGCAGTACACTCTGGCTAAGAATAGAAAAGGATCTCTCTTATAAACACAAACAGACTTGTGGCTATACAAGCTTTAATAGAACGGTTAGTTGGTCCAAAAATAAAAATAAAAATATTTGTAAATAATGTTGGTCCCTCGAACCGGATCAGCATATTTTAGTATCAGAGTACTTAAAGTGGTACTGTGGCGAAAGTAATAAAAAAAATGCAGAAACTCACGAATACAGACTTCAATGACATGTAAACGTACGTTGAAGCAATCCAGCTTCTAAACTTGTTAGTTAGACTTTGTGTTAGTGTAGTATATGAGGAACAATGTGGCAATAGTGCTATTATTAAATGAACGCAAGAATAAAGTACTTCATCATCATCAGCCTATTAATGTCCCCACTGTTGGGGCACAGGCTGCCCCTTGAACAAGGGGGTACGGGCCATCATCCACCAAGCGGGCCCAGTGCTGATTGGTGGATTTCACACGCCTTCGGATACTTTTAATTTCCTCAGACATGCAGGTTTCCTCGCGACGTTCTCCTTCACCGTTAGAGCAATCGGTAAATCGTAAGTCTTCGAAAAAAATCCGAAAAACTCATTGATACATGGCATTGCATGGTTTCGAACCCGAACCTCCCGCATGGTAGTCCGGCGTCATAACCACTAGGCCACCGACGCTGTTAAGTACTGTAAAGTACTTACCCGTAAGAAATTAATGTCGGTTGACAAATTCTTAATTATTTCTCATTGGAAGTTTATGTTAAATTGAAATTACTTATTAGCCTTTTAGGCTGGATTGTAATCTTTAGTAAAATAAAATAAAAAAGAATTCTTAAAACGTTTTATTTATAACCTCAAAGTAGGGATAAAAATTCTAAAGGAAACTGTTCCAGAAGGTTCTAACGTATAATCAAAGCTGGAATTTCTCTAAAGAAAAGTCTTTATCGGATACCGTAAGCTCTTGCCAATATCCGACGAATCAGATAAGATTCCTCAGGGCTTGCCAGGTAAAAATATGTCGGAGTAATATTGAAAGATATTGTCCGAAGAATTAGAAGTATTTACCTGGGATCCTTCTTATATCGTGGTCGAGAATCTTACCCGAAAAAATGGATCTTGTTGTAATGGAGATAAACACTTGAAGACAGATTTGCCAATATTCCATTCAGGGTAGGGTTTTCGTTTCAGTAAGATTTAAAGTAAAGTAAAATACACTTTATTGCACAAATAGAAAACAACAAACATGAGATAGAAAAGGAAATAGTGAAGTACAATTTAGGCGGCCTTGTCGCTGAGAGCGATCTCTTCCAGGCAACCTTCGGGCAGAGGAAATGATTTCGAGAAAGAGGTAGTAGGTGTGCAATCATTATGGAAAACGTTATATAAGAGAAATTTATTTAGAACAATAACATATAATATACTAAGTATATAAAATAATTAGGCAGATATATATATATATATATATATATGTACACTAAAGAGCGTCGGTGGCGTCGTGGTTAGGACGTCGGACTCCCAAGCGGGAGGTCCGAGTTCAAAACCAGGCAACGCCATGTACCAATGAGTTTTTCGGTTTTTTCGAAAGACTTACGTACATTGCCGACTGCTCTGACGGTGAAGGAAAACATCGTGAGGAAACCTGCACACTGAGATAACCAGTGTGTGAAATGGGGAAGGCAATGGCAAACCACCCCATTAAATCTGCCACGAGAGTCGTTCTATGTGATTAATTCCTTAGAATGATCACGACCCTCAGCAATGAGGAAAAACGACTTGGAAGAAGAATATATGTACACTAAATAGATAATGATAAACATACATAAAATAATACATAGACTACATAAACTAAAATATATAATGAGTACATAACATACAACATAACAACCAGGGTAGACAAAAGGAAAAGAAAATTTAAAGAGGTAGGAATCAAAAATCGAGCAAGTGAGCCTTCACCTGCCTTTTAAATAGGTTAGAAAATATGTTCCGAATGTCTTCTCTGGCATATGTTTACTTTCAAGGCGCTACTAACCTAATTTTCGTTCCCTTGTTTTCTTTGTGTATCCTGTGTGCAATAAAGTGTTTATCTATCTAGGTGTCCTAGTATGAAATGGAATTCCTCATATACTGGCTCACTTACCCCATCAAATTGCATTACTGTTTTGCCGCAGAAACAGGTAAAAGGGTGATACCACCTTTTTTTTGTTAATGGGGCGGAAATCTTCGAAAGATACCCAGCCTCCTGGGAGACTTTTACTCACTAAACCTCGATGGCCGGCCTCGTGCATATCGGAGGGCTCCGGGATCTCCAGTGGAACGCACCGGTGCCCTCCTAGCATTTGCCTTGGGCTCTTCCTGGGAGGTGTATATTCCACCTCCCGGTTCCTCCCGTCACAGCAGCGTGCGGCCATAGCACGTTGCTGCCTTTCTGCACAGAGTCATATAATATACTACCTTCAAAATATGAAACCACAGATTGACAAATGCGTTAAACATAAACCCATCTATATTATATTATTTTAAACTACTTATCACCAATCCACCGAGGACCTCGTAGCCTAGTTGCGAGCACGGTCCGAAAGTGATCATGCAGGTTAAGCGACGTTGGCGCGGTCGGTACCTGGATGGGTGACCGCTAGTGGCATATTTCTTTTTCTATTTCTAGCAGTCGCTCCCGGTTGCTGTCGTTCGACAGCAGTCGTTAAGCCATGTCAGAGGTCTATGGGCGGCCTGAATAACTCTGACAAATAGGTTGGCCAGTAACCATACGATAAGCAAGCAACCTTAATGTTAAGGCTCTCTCAAGTGTAGTAACACATATTTCTAGAACTATGGAGGACAGGGAGGGACAGTATTGTGTGTCTAAAAGCGGACAACTTTATAGATAATTCATACGACTAGTGGTTAAAACATTAATAATTAAGGTATTATTCGGTATATTCTATAGGATAAGATATATTCTATACTCGCGCTTGCTTATCGTATGGTTAGTGGAACCATACGATAAGCAAGCAAGCAACCAATCCACCATAAGAACATTTGAAAAAAGGTTATTTTCCCTACCAGCAATTTTCTTGGCAAACAAAGGGAATCTAGGCGTACTCAAAGATATCTCCATATTTATTACGCGAAATATATACGATTTCGTGTGCAAATAACAATAGAATATTCATCCATCGTCGTCGTCTACTCGACGTAACGAGGCGAGCCTAAATAAATGCTAATAAGCGAGGCAATCATGATAATACAATATGGTTATTGGGTGGTGGTGCAAGCTGAAGTACATATAAAGGGTTAAATCGTTCGAAATATCACAATAGACCCTTTTTCATACAAATACAATACAATACTTCGCAATCCTAAAATATTAAATGTTTTTAAGAACAACACATCGTTCTATAACCCTATTGTGTGAATGTGTAGATTGTTTAACGAAATCTCTTCGAACAGCAACAATAAGCCTTCGTTAGATTTATTCGATCCTAGGCCATTAGTTTTTAAAAGACGGGTTGAGGATGTCCTCAAGTAACCTATCCACGCACCTACTTTATAATCTTTACTTTATTATTTTTATTTTTCAATAGGTATTTTTTTAATCATTACATTCAGTAGCATTTTTGCTTTCCCAACTCCAATGAGTTACAAAATTTTGTACAACAATCAATTTTCTACTTCCCAACCATGCTGTGTTTACACGTTAAGGGTTACGACCTAGCTCATAACTTTATATTGATTTTTCTGTAATTTCTCTGGTTGTAATCTGTTGGGTTTACCCAATAAATAAATAAAATTAAATCGAAAGAAGATTAAACCAAGAAACTAAAGTTTTTTTGCAGTCATTAATTACTGAGGACGGTGGACGTTTTTAAAAACTTCTATAAAACATTAATGAACAACTAGACAAAAAATCCTTATATCTAGGAATTTGCGACTCGACTCGAATATGTAGCACCAAGAACACAAATAAATCAAGATAGAGCGGCGAAGTGGGCGGGGCACGCGTGCCTCAATCTTGCAATATACTACAAGATTTCATTCATTCACCGCCTTGCTTTCGACGCGTATCGATCAGAGCGGCTGTGCTAAAATGCCTTATTGTGGGGTTTGTAACTGTAAGAACAACAGGTACGACAGTGGATTGATTAAAAGGAGGTATTTCGTTCGTTATCAAGTCACTTTTGGGGCGTGGCTTATGAATATGTTGACACACGCGATTCATATAGCTCGCCCGCGTCACCGTTCTACTTGATTTATTTCTGTGACCAAGAAGATGCAGAAATACCTCTACTTCTTAACTTTTTCTTGACTGAAGAGGCTCACTCAAACAAATTTTATTTGCACAATTTAAATTTAGTACACAATGGTTGTACAGCGTGATTTGTTTCGAGCGCCTGACCTCTAAACTATGTGGAACCTGTGCCTTAGGGGCCAGTGATCCTGTATATAGCGGCTTCATTATTAACCAGCGTGAATTGAAGCTAGGATACATCATCCATCACATCAACGGTCGATACAGAAACCAATTGTATCTACTTATTATGTCACGCTGCATATTAAAATCAGGTAATTCAGTAAATGCAAAACGCTTATGCCTTATTCATCACAACTATGCCAAATGGAGGACTGCACGTGTGTTAGAAGGGAGGGTTTAGAAATTAGTATTCATCGTCGGGCGACTTCATAACGCAGCTTGATGCAACATTAGAATAATCTGCGAAAATCATGACACCGAACTGATAGCGGGGCTTTAAACTGCAAACAAACTAAACACTGGGAGGTTTAGTTAAAGATCTTTTGGCCCCAAGTTTTCCGTTTCATTATCATTGAGAAAAACCTTATCTTATCTTATGATATGGGGCCGGGAATAACCCAGCGGCACTTCAACCCTTGAGGATCTTTTGTGCCTACCCCATTTTACACACTGGTCATCTCAGTGTGCAGGTTTCCTCACGATGTTTTCCTTCACCGTTAGAGCAGTCGGTAAATGTACGTAAGTCTTCGAAAAATACGAAAATCTCATTGGTACATGGCACTGCACGGTTTCGAACCCGGACCTCCCGCATGGGAGTCAGGTGTCCTTGCCACTGTGCAAGTTTAGTATCTATGTAGGGTAAAGGTTAATGTTGAATCTATGGAAGCAGAATTTCAAAAGGTTAATGTAGATACATAATAATATAGAATTTAAAAGTGATTGGTATCCACGATTGGTATCGAAAATCAAATAGAAAAGATGATTTCCCGTTTTAATTCTAGCTTGCTTGTTGATGATGATGGATGATAAAAACGAACAAATATTTTTCCCTTATGAGCGCTGTCATCGTAAATTATGCCGCCTTTCGAAAAAAACATATTACATCTATTAATACGTTTTATTTAAAAAACTTATCAAGGTTTTCTACCAATACGTCAATTTTTGGCGGAAATGCCTACCTAACGTAACCTCCTGTATCTTTGTATAAGTCAAATAAGTCGAATTGTCGCGACAAGTGCCGTTTGTATAGGTCAAATAAGTCGAATTGTCGCGACAAGTGCCGTTTAATAAAGATGTCAGTCAAGTCCAAATGCGACAGGTAAAATCTGACAATTGTCGCCTTTATTAAACGGGTTTTCAGTCTGACAATTTTGTCAGTATTTACCTGTCGCATTTGGACTCAATTGTCATCTTCATTAAACGGCACTTGTCGCGACAATTCGACTTATTTTTCAAAAAGTGACAAAATTGTCGGATTGTCACGTTTATTAAATAAGCCCCATGTTTATTAAAGCTAGCCTTAAAAAAATATTATTTATTTGTAAACTATCGACAAAACAAACGTCTTATATTAATAAATATTTTTATATACACACTTTCTATTCGTATAGATTAAAATGTCAACTTAAATAAGAATTATACTTAATAATAAACCTTACAATACTATGCGCGCCATGGATGACGTAATGTCAGTTGTATGAAAGGAAAAAAGGAAGATCTTCCACCAGGCGGGGTGTTGTGCCTGGTGACCAGAAGTCCTGGTCCAACTATGTATGTTTGGAACTCGTATATATGCGAAGTCCCAGGAAAGTTTCGATAGCGCGTTCTACACCGATGTGAATAGGTACTATCGTAGTGGCGCGCGTCGTGCGTCGTCACAGTTTTTTAAGTAAAACCTAATTTTTAATAACGTAACAAATATTTTTTTTAAATTGGCGAAGCTTTGTATACGATCGATCTCCTTAGTTCAGTGTCAGTATCAATCAGCTAAACCATATCTCGATCTATAGACGTCACATGATACATGGTGGATGCAAATCGGCGTACTCGGATTTGCATGTAACTCGCGTTTGAGCCTGCAGGCGAAACTCTTTAGCTACATTGGCTATAAATCTAGGCGTACAGTCGACCCCAAGCTATAGTAGGTATATCATCTGTCAAAAACTTTCGATTAAATCTCAACCTTGCGGAATATGATACATTTCAGATTCTCAAATTTTGACATTTTGGGTAGGTCGACTGTACCTATAATATTTGTACTTATCCGATTTTTATACACGGAATTTGATGTGATGACATTATATTTCTTCATATCGATTTGTGTACTACGATCTGATCGCACACTTTATCTTTATTATGTTTAGTTTTATCCAGTTTGTTTGTAAAGGTATTACCAATTGTGCCGGCGAATAAATGGCTTTTTATTTATTTTTCCATAGTTGTTTCTATTGTTGGACTATTTTCACTGTTCTATTTTCCATAGTTCTTTCTTCTGTTGTTGGAGTCATCATCGGAAGCCTGATGAGTCCAATATTAGAAATAGGCCTCCCTTAAATCTCGCCATTGGGTTCTACTGGTGGAATCACGACTCTACTATTTGCCGGCTGCTTTTTGGATTCTACTGGACCATCGCGCTCTCAATCTGTCTGCCAGATTTTGCTGTTTTCTTAAGTAAAGTAAAATACACTTTATTGCACAAATATACAAATACAAATACAAAAATATTTATATTCAAATTATAATCACTTAACAATAGTGTAGTTACAATGTATAAGTAAATATCGGTCTCTACTACTTGCACTGGCCTCATCGGCCGTCTTGCAGCGTAGTAGATAGCAAGTCTAATTAATGGCCTGGGGGATACACTTATATAAAAATTAGATACATATTATTATTATTTTTAAAAAACATGTTGTGAGAGGGTGTTTGAGGTTGAGTGCATGTGCGTGTGTGTGTGTGTGTGTGTGTGTGTGTGTGTGTGTGTGTGTGTGTGTGTGTGTGTGTGTTTGTGAGTGAGTGTATATGTGTGTGTGTGTGTGTATGCACCTGTTATTGTTAGAATGTCTGGCTACTTTTTAGTCTCCATTAAATTTTCTGTGTCATTATAATCCAGATCCTTAATCCACATTTCAAATCCTTTTTTAGAGTATTTAATAACAAACATGAGATAGAAAAGGAAATAGTGAAAAACTTTGCTCTGGCCAAGAATGAAGCAGCGTTTGAGACTCTTGATGAATAAAAAGTTCAAGAAACTAGTGTGAAAGCCTTCATCATATCATCATCATCATCAGCCTATTAAAGTCCCCACTGTTGGGGCGCAGGCCTCCCCTTGACCAAGGGGGTACGGGCCATGATACACCGAGCGGGCCCAGTGCATATTGGTGGATTTCACACACCTTCGGGAACCTTTAATTTCCTCAGACATGTAGGTTTCCTCACTATGTTTTCCTTCACCGTTAGAGCAGTCGGTGATAGCCATAGACCTGAAATTTTCTTTTTGTAGTGCTAGCATTTAATTATTTTGGGTTTTGCTGTGGAGGTCATGGCATAGTCATATTCTGTTTTATTCAATTTCATTTCTGATTTTAGAGTTATGTTCTTCTTCAGTCGTATTCTGTTTTAGTCAAGTTCTATTATGTTTTAGTCATGTTAGTACCTATATTTGACGTTTGTGATGGCAACAGGAAGTAGCTCCAAGAGCGCTCAAACTTCTTATGCAGATGAGAACGTCTCTGAAATATTAAATCCGGCTGACTACAGCGACACCAATCCCTGATGGCTCTTTAAACTAAATACATCTCCCGTGTAAAGCAAATTTCATGCATAAAATTATTGGAGGCGCCTCTACGAGAAACACTACCTGTCAAGTGGTAGGTGCTAAGTCAAGAGCGGAAACAGGATCTTCTGTGACATTTCCCTTAGGTAGAGTGGTTATTAACTCTGTTCTTTGAAGAAATGAAGATGATGAAGTTAGTTCTGTATATTTCAATTTTCAATTCTAATTTTAAATGTCTCATTATGTATGTTCTTGATTTCCTGTTGCCCTCTCTGTGGTTAGAAATAAATGGAGAAAGATCGTCAGTGAGAAGGTGATACACAAAGAATGTTACGACCCTCAGCATTGACGGTTACAGCGCAAGAAGGAGGAGGATTCCCTGTTGTGAAAGAGTCACCTTACCCTATGAGTGTATTCATAAAAGGTGATGAAGTGAAATGAAGTTAGACCGAACACTGTTTTCGCTGAAGGCCGAGACCACATTTGTGTTAAATGATAAAGAAAAATTATTGTCATACTGATACTCTGAACGAAGAGTAATAAGAATTCAGGAATTATAGACAAATCAAATTGATTGATATCTTCGTATCTATATGCAATCCCACCACCCCTTATATTAACCTTTATTATTGTTCTTTTTTCGTTTTTTCAAATTTTGTTAGTTTTATATTTTCCCATGTTCTGTTACATGTTCATTTGCACTGGTCACAGAAGAGATATGTCCTCCGAGATACAGGAACATCCTAATTCGGAGGTCAGCGTTTATTGTAAACTAAGTTGTTGATCACTAATTTTATTTAGTTTAATATAACAAATGCTTAATCTTACCACACAAATAAACTTATTCTTATATACATAGATATATATCAATCAAATGTATGATATATATCAGATGAGTCTTAATATAGAAATAGCCATGTCAGATGCCTACGGGCGGCCTGAACAACTCTGACAAATAGGTTGGCCACTATGTAAATATGGGTAATGTAGATGTTACATTGTGCTTCAGTATCACCATATTCTGCTAAAAGCGTACAAATTATTTGTTCAATTAATAAATCAAACAATCACAAATTATAGTCTTATTCTTTTATTGTAATTAGAATAAGTGGATTATGTGATGTGATGACTTTTCTTTATCTTTATTAAAAGTTTGTGTTTTAAACCATCGCCCACCGTTAACATCCTCGTACGAGTACATACGTACAGGAGGCACACAACCGCCCCCGCTGTGTAAGCGAACCTATCCAGCTGTTAGACTCGCTTGTTGATATTGAAATGAACCCTGAAATTAATATGTATTTTGCTGAATTATGTCGCTGGTAGATATCGAGCCTACCCTTATAGATATACCAAATATCATGTTACAATCGACTGACAATGTTTGCTCCCGTCGTAGTAGGTTAATACACTAATAAAGCAGATGATGTGTTTTAGAATAGATTGTTGTTATGATTACTTATAATGAAATAACTATGAATGATGTCCGCGAGATTAGAAAGAAAACTGTATTTTAATTAGAAATGAAGTTAGATGTTATTAAGTAGGACAAGGTTGAGGGTTGAGCTGGGGTGAAGCTAGGAAGGTGGCACAGGACAGAGCGGCGTGGAGAGATATCCTGGAGGCCCTCAGTACCTCCGGGATACCATAGGACGACAACAACAACAAGTAGTACAAGGTTTCTGATCACCTGACCTGAGATCGAAGCGGAATGTTAGAACAGAAAAACAGAGAACAGATGTAAGGAAGAACATTACAACATACGAAAGAGTTTTGTAGATTCATTCCGGTGGATTTAGGTAGCGCAGTTCGGTGCTTATAAGCCGCGATTCAACTCCTAACTTTTCAAATCTGCCACTTTAAACTATTCAATCTCCTTTCAATCAAAACGATGAAACCAAATTATTACCACTTTTACCCTCTACTCAATTCTCTAGTAATGAAAAGGTAATAGCTAAATCAAAGCCCCCAAAACCATAACCACTTCGAAGAATTTCCGGTCCATTTCCTATGTGAAATTTTATTGCATGTATCGGCAGGCCCAAAGGCTCACGGTTGAATTTCCACTTCTTCATCACCCTGTCACTCCTCAATATCCGGTGTGAATCGAATATAGTCCCGCCTCTGACGCATTCCTTTGATGCCATTGCTGACGGGATACTTTCAATCAGTTAACAGTCGCAGTCGCAATAACTTATCTATTACTATTTAATGATTTTCTTGTTTCAAGAAGCTGGTCAGTTACAACTAATCTTTATCAACTAGCATTCACGGTAAATGTTTTATACAACTTCTGTCTTCTCTTTTGAATATTATACATAACGATTACGACTTCTCTCATTCTCAATCTCTTTTTCTCTACATTATTATTCCTCTGTGTTTTCCGTGATTCTTCTATTGTTCTCTCTTTTGTTTCTCAATGCGTATCTCTACCTATTCTTATCTTTTCTAATTGTACTAATTTACTTTCTATTCATCCAGTATTATTTGAATATGACCCTGTGGAGGTCATATTCACCTACCCTCTTTTAATTATCAGAATTTTATTATAATAATATGTAGAATTAATGACGAGCAGCGTTTGATTGATGTCCACCTCACAGTGCTGGAAAGTCAATTCAAAAAAATTCTTAGGTACGTTCATTATTATTTTTTGTTAATTTTTTTTTGCAACCTGAATTAATACTAAAAGTGGTTGATGCTCTAAATCCCGCACTAGGATACCCTGTGTCGCGGGATTTAGGCTCTTCTGTGTAGGTACAATTTTGATTTATAAAGGGAAAATAAATGATAATAAAAATTCGTATACAAGTTTAAATTAACATAAGATACTAAGATGTAAGCATGCTGGAGTGAAAGTGTGTGTGTATGTGTACGTATTGGTGAGGGGGTGTGGAAAGGTGAGGGTGTGTGACAGTGTGTGACTGCATGACTAGTATTTGTGTGTTTACTCATTCTACAATTTCCAACACTTTCTCAGTGCTGTCATAGTGCAAGGTTGCAAGCCAGGTGGTTAGAGATTGTATGCACCTATATCGTGTTTGATTAACAATGTTGAGTAATTTGTTTACCTTGGTGTATAAATACGGTCCAAGATAGCGATATTCTCAGCATCTTCTATTTATAACCTTGTTCCTATTTTATTCTACATTGCTGCTTTGTCAATTAACCCCTGTTAGAAGAAGCCCGTCTACCCAACCCCTCAAACTGCGTCACTCATCCGTCACCGACTACCAGCATAATCGATTCGGTGCGAAACGATTTTCTTCATGACAGCCCAATCACAGGTCCCACCGTAAGAGATCGGAAAAACTCGACGGTTATGGATCGGGGCGTTTCGCTACTTTCTGCTTCTCTTAAAATGTTTAAGGGTATTTATGGAAGGTAACTTAGGGAATAATTCAACCTAGACTTTTTAAAAGCAGGACTATAATATAGTGATAAATAATGGCGATATTGTACGCTGAAAAAGTTTTGCTGAAATGATAATAGCTATGTAAGATTTTTTAATGAAAACTTTGATAGAAACTTCGATTTGAAGAAACTTGATTTTGAAAAGTTACTAACATAAAATACGACAGAGAGAGAAGTGAATATGCAAGTCCTCCCAGCCTCGGAAAATCAATCAATGCTTTTAGTAGTACGGGAGATGAAATATGTGTAAAAACGGAGGCGTGTGATCTAATATCACACTAACACGCATCTCGATTTTGCGCATGGTTACTCGCGCGGGGTACATTTGTAGCCTATTACGAACTCGATTTTTTTATAGAAATAAGTATCGTTAATGAAATAAAACAACAATAATTGAAAAAATAGACTTCATTAAATGAAATTAAATACAAACAGAAGTAATTAACCTTCTAAAACGTCTAAAAAATCAACGTTTTCCTAAAGTATGAGATCAATGAACATTTTTTTGTAAGTACCTACATACTATATTTTTTTAAGATCAGCTTTTATTTCCGTCACAATCACGATACATGCAAACCTGATGATCGGTACAATTCCATTTCTTGAAATGGCTACAATATTTTCTGGTGCTCCTACGTACGTAGCCCAACCACTTTGATTAACTGTTGCGCAGACGGCGTTGCGCGGGACCGGCGGGGCACTGAGTGTGGCCAATGGTTAACTAACGAGGCTTAGAAGAATGGTCGCTGCTGTAGTGTGACCAGTTGTAATAATATTAAGCAAATTATACCCCTTGGCTACACTGGTAGCCCACGCGTGTACTCTAGTGTTAGGTATAGTAGGTACCTGAAAACCAGCGTGTCGCTGAGGTCTCGACCATTTCATTAGACACAGGGCAATGCGTGTTATAGATATCGTATCATATATTTTGTTTATAGGTTAAGAATTAGAATAAAATAACTGTGTTGTACCTTATGAAATGACATGAATTTTTCAAGAATATACGTTATGAAGGATCTTAAAATTACATAGGTAGTTGCAGCATATCCTACCACATTGTGGTGTGCAAATTTATATAATAGATACATATATTTTACAAGAAAATAGGAACAAAAATGATGCAAAGCTAATTAACTAATTCTCTTTAGATTACGTGTCAGACAAGAACTCCTACATACCTCCTTATTATTTTGATATGTATCAATGAATAAATACTCTTTTATATTAATTTTATTTATTTATTTACTTAGGTAATCTACTACAGTACTACCGGTGAGTACCGGAACAAGAATGAATGAGTATTCATTCTTGTTCTCTAATTTCCGATATACATGCGGGAATGGATTCTGAACTCGGATTTATTCAACCAACACACTTAAAGTAAAATTAAAACAAATATTTAAATTAAGACGAATATTTCATTCAGCAAACGGCACTAGAACTAAAATCTCGAGAACAGTTAACAACGTTAATTATTTTATAATGAATTTCTCCTACAGAACCACTTCCTTTCATGTTGAAATTGTATTTAGTTTCACAGTAAATACGTTTAAATATAGACTAAGTTGTAATTCAATAAACGCGACGACGACGTGATAAAATCATAGCGTGAGAAGTTAAGCACTCTTCAATGCAATAAGTTGGATAAATAATATGGATGAAAGAAAAAATAGTATCCCACTAGGGATCTTATGG
Source organism: Hofmannophila pseudospretella (assembly GCA_947369225.1). Classification (NCBI taxonomy): domain Eukaryota; kingdom Metazoa; phylum Arthropoda; class Insecta; order Lepidoptera; family Oecophoridae; genus Hofmannophila; species Hofmannophila pseudospretella. Next base: position 13,779,565 of record OX376316.1, read on the forward strand.
GTAAATGCACTACGCAGTTCACAAACGTTTAGGTTCACAACGTTCACTTCCTAAATGGTCCACTTCCCATAACGTCCACTTCCTAAAAGGTTCACTTCTAAAAATACCGTTTCCTAAATTGTTCACTTTGTTGCTTCAGTTCTAAAAGGTCCACTCCTAAAAATACAATTTCCTAAATTGTTCACTTTGTTGCTTCAGTTCTAAAAGGTCCACTCCTAAAAATACAATTTCCTAAATGGTATTTTTAGGAGTGTACGTTATGGGAAGTGGACCATTTAGGAAGTGGACGTTATGGGAAGTGGACGTTGTGAACCTAAACGTTCACAAATACATCGAGCGTCTTTGGCGCAGTGAATCGAGTTCGAAACCAATGAGATTACGTTTAATGTATACGTAGTGACGTTTTGGGTAGGTTGACCTGGTCGACTGAACCTATTATAAGCTCTGTGGTAAGCTTGTAACCTACAAATTATAAATCTGTGTGATTGATTTTTTTATTAGAGCGGCGGTGGCGTCGTGGATAGGACGTCGGACTCCCATGCGGGAGGTCCGAGTTCGAAACCAGGCAATGCCATGTACCAATGAGTTTTTCGGTTTTTTCGAAAGACTTACGTACATTTACCGTCTGCTCTAACGGATGAAGGAAAACATCGTGAGGAAACCTAGATGTCTGAGGAAATTAAAAGTCTCAAGAGAGAGAGAACTGATCCTCATTTACCTACGGGCTGGAAAATCGTTTTTCATTAAGCCACTTTTCGGGTTTTAAAAACGTTGAAGGTAACAAGTAAACTCCATTATAAGGTGCGCGTTAAATATGCAAAAACAGCAATGGTTTCTGCCCTGGAGGTAAATAGAGACTAAAAAGCTACATTCTGTAAGTGGCCGCTGTATTTATAATGTAAAAAATTCAAATCCTTCACGATAAATGGTATAACAGGCAGGTTTCGCAAAATAAAGAGTTTTAAAATTAAGATATAGACAAAATAAGGCTTGGGTATTTTACATACAAATTGTACAATTCGGTATTTAACTTTTTTTTAAATTATGCCATCAATCAACTTACATGGACATCCTGAAGAAGGATCTAAAATTCGTTTTTCGATATCTCAACTAACATCAGAGATATTTATGGTTTAAGTTAGTACTGTAGTATGCTCTGTCCCTTTTTAGCAAAACAGTTTTTTATGTAGCCAGGACCTGCTTGTATGGCGCTACAACACAGTGACGTCATGATGATATTGCCGTTTCTTTCTACCCTTCTGATTTTTGATTGCATCTAGCTATTTTATTTTTCAACGATTCTTTATTCTGTTTTCACATTTGACGATCAATTTATGTCCATTTATTAAATTTACTATTTAGGTGAAGGGGCTTTGGTACAATACACTTAATTACATGCCAGCCTGGGCTCCATGGTTTGACTGTATCGGCCTCGGTAGGGAGCTACTTGTCTTGGCTTTTAGATTACGCTCGGGTCACATTCGGTGGGAAGAGCTGGATCACTGTTTTGTACCAACTGCAACAAAATAGAAGACCTCACTCACCTCCTAATGGAGTGTGACCTGGTGAAAATTGAGAGGAAGAAATTTGGCCTCAATAGGCTCCAAAATGGACCAATGTTATTTTGAGTCAGCCCTCATCTTATAATATGAAACACTTACTATTGTTTGCTAAGTTGGCTCTCAAAGTGAAGACTGGCTCTAAATACTTGAGCTTCCCTTCCCTTTCCTTAGTGACCATAACGAGGCATGGTCACCTTGTCATGTACCAAAGCCTCTAAACTGAGATTTATTAAAAAAATATTATTTATTAAATGCATTTAATATTTGTTTCTTGGAAACTACCGAATTGTAAATTTTATGTACGAATTTGAAATCTTCAAATTTCCTAGATATCAACTTACTACATAAGAATTTTTGAATAAAAATCAAACACACAATTACAAATACTTCACCGCTGAAGCCCCGCACAAGCCAAGCCACGAACATGCAAAGAATGAAAATTGCGGATCCGTCACGCCCCCGCCGCTATCACTCAAATTATTAACTACCTACAAACTACTAAACTTGTTTATCCTGAACCCTACATCAAAAGTAACAGAGAGTGCTCAAGTGTCTTCCTAACTTTGCTGCAGTATTTGCTGAAGAGCCTTGTTTCAGACTCGTAAATTGATTGAAACGCCGACGACTGATAATTGCTAATAGTTTTCTTGTTAGTTCCAAAGTGGGAAGTTTGCAGACTAATCGGTTCCTTTCGTCTTCTGAATCGGGAATCGTTATATTCTTGTAAAAAGTCTGTTTTTGTTTTTTGACGCGGCCGCGGCCTTTGAAGACGATTTATTGTCGGAGTATGACATGTTTTTTCTTTTCCTTCGTGGAGCGAAAATAAATCGAAATGGAGCAAAAAGTGGCAAGATATATCATGATGACAGTTGTAAGTTTGTTCCTACGGTCGGTGATGGACGTTTAATATTTTCTTCATTGACAAATTGTGTTGTAAATATTTCTAATTCAACAACTGCGATCGGAAACGATATCCACATAGCTCATAAGATTAGCAAATTGAAGTGCAGTGGGCCGGTCACATCTGTCGCAGAATGACAACCGTTGGGGTAGACGAGTTCTAGAGTGGAGACCGCGTTTGGGCAAGCGTAGTGTGGGACTCCTGCTAGATTATCTTCTGGTGTTAGGTTAGCTAGAATTCCCGTGTTATAATTTTAGATTTCTCTACATTAAACTGTTGCTATGTCTTACCAAAAATTAAAAATAAATGTTTTAATAAATACCTTATTGAAGCTACTCGGAGGTAAAAAATAGTAAAATAAAAACCTACTAAATTCTAGGAAATCTGACCAGTGTATTGTAGTATGGGTAAATAACCGGAACTGTTATCGACATAGCTCATAAGATTAGCAAACTGAAGTGGCAGTGGGCCGGTCACATCTGTCGCAGAACCGACAACCACTGGGGTAGACGAGTTCTGTAGTGGAGACCGCATAGGGACCCCTCCTGCTAGATACAGCGACGATCTGTTCAAGGTGGCTGGCAGCGACTGGATGAGAAGAGCCGAAGATCGAGCTCAATGATGCGCCCTAGAAGAGGCCTATGTCCAACAGTGGACTAGAGTGGACTGTTGATGATGATGAATCGGCATTTCAAGATATGATATTCCGAGCAGCATTCCACCATCTCTCAGAGACCTTAAGACTCTATAGATGATTTAGTCATTAGAGATTCAGTTCTTCAGTAGATAGAAGGCACAAAACGACAAAAAAAACATTATGTGCTAGGTACTACCCTTCTATCCAACTTTGTCGTTCACGAACTGAATCGAGAGTTCAAAATAAAGCAGCAAAACTGGGATCTCCGCCAAGGAATAATTTAAACAGAACTGAAATTAACTTTCTGCCTTCCAGTCCGTCGGAAACTTTATATTATTTAAAATTTCATCTAGGTCCTTGAGCCCTGCATCCTTAATTTGGGGTATTCAGTTTTTTATTATCTAGAGTTTCTTAGAATTTGCGGAATTCATTTGTTGTGAAACAAATTAGGACTTTTAATAATGAAATTGTATGTACAGTATACGACAAGCTATAGTATACCATCTGTCAAAAACCTTCGATTAAATCTCAACTTTATGATACATTTTAGATTCTCAAATTTTGACCTTTTGGGTAGGTTGACCTGTAGTCGACTGTACATACGTAAGTAATTTGGTTTTGACTTTTTTCTACAATTAGGAACTTTAATAATATAATTGTACTCGTATGTACCCTAAGTTAGTACTTTGGTTTTGCATATTTTTCTACAAGAAAGTGCATTGGAAAGTTCAGATTTTCATATGAAACAGAGGTTTTTTTAAAATCTTTAATTTTTCCTAAAAAATCAATCTTTTCTAAGTCGTATTCCTCATTGCTGAAGGTCGTGATCATTCTAAGGAATTAATCACATAGAACGACTCTCGTGGCAGATTTAATGGGGTGGTTTGCCATTGCATTACCCATTTCACACACTGGTTATCTCAGTGTGCAGGTTTCCTCACGATGTTTTCCTTCACCGTCAGCGCAGCCGGTAAATGTACGTAAGTCTTTCGAAAAAACCGAAAAACTCATTGGTACATGGCATTGCCTGGTTTCGAACTCGGACCTCCCGCATGGGAGTCCGACGGCCAAGCCACGACGCCACCGACGCTCTCATCAAAAAATCAATCACATAGATTTATAATTTGGAGGTTACAAGCTTACCACAAAGCTTATAATAGGTACAGTCAACCAGGTCAACCTACCCAAAACGTCAAAATTTGAGAATCTAAAATGTATCATAATGCGCAGACATTAGGTTGAGATTTAATCGAAGGTTTTTGATAGATGGTATACTACAGCTCGGAGCGTCGGTGGCGTCGTAGCTAGGACGTCGGACTCCCATGCGGGAGGTCCGGGTTCGAAACCAGGCAATGTCATGTACCAATGAGTTTTTGGTTTTTTCAGAAAACTTACGTACAATTACCGACTGCTCTGACGGTGAAGGAAAATATCGCGAGGAAACCTGCAAACTGAGATAACCAGTGTGTGAAATGGGAAAGCAAACTATCCCATTAAATCTGCCACAAGAGTCGTTCTATGTGATTAATTCTTAGAATGATCACGACCCTCAGCCATGAGGAATACGACTTAGAAGAAGATACTACAGCTTATGGTCCCGGTATCAAGAAGGTCAAATCGTGGTAAAACGGTCTCGTTAAACAAATTAATGATGAATTCAGATTTGAGTGAGATTAGTATTACTTACCTTTTCACGCTCGTTATAATTAAATACGTTTTATTATCTTTGCAGTCGTAATTTTCTTAATTAAAATGGGGATTTAGATACCCCAGTTATTATACGAGGGTAACCGCAGAAGTCAGGTGTTTTTTTATTACTACGAGCTCTGGGACTGGGTAAAACATAATTTAATTACAGGTACAACGGTACAACTATGTCATCAGAATTAATGAATTGAGTCTGCGGAAAATTAGGTAGGTTATTTGAAAATGTTAGTTTCTAATCGTAAAAATGTATATACATCTCCACATTTTTACGATTAGAAACTACTTTTTATAATATATGTTTGTATATTGAACACAAAAGATCCCCATGGGTCGAAGTGTCGTTAGGATCCCCGGCCCCCATCCAAAGATAAGATGTATGTATAATGTATGTATGTATGTATAATAGATATCTTTATTATGTTATTTGTTGCTACAGTCTCCAAACGTAAATCTAATTATGTAACAAATATGTTATGTAGGTTCTTTTCGATTGAGTCGTTCCCCCTTAAATTCTACTTTTCAAAATAATTATCTTTATGATCTAAAAATTCTACTCTTCAATTCTGAAGAAAGCCATCACATTAAATATAATTTGGTGACACACTTAGAAAAATAAAATTGAGCTCTATGATCACACTCATTGTGGATGATCAGTGTCAATATAAAATAAAAGAATTGACAGATTTATCAATTCTTTTTTTTAATTTAAAAAAAAAATCTGATACATGGAAAAAATTTCTCATCGAGGACGCTTAATCTGCACAATTTGGATCCAATCTGACACAACTTTCATATCATTAAGAATATTTTCCATCTAATTTAAACTCGACAAAGTTAACATATCTACCTAAACATAAACTATGTTACTTTTAATGTGCAGTGTAATTTACATATGTAATTTTAATTTTTTATTATCACGCACTAAAGTTTATAACTGTCATCAGACCGATCTTTATGTATGGATGCGAGATTTGGGCACTAACCTTAAAGGAAGAAAACAGACTCTTGGTGACCGAGAGGAGGATATTGAGGAAGATTCTGGGACCAGCCAAGAAGGAAGATGGAGGGTGGAGGATGAGAAAGAATAGGGAGATAGAAGAGATGGTGAACGAGCCGAACATTATAGGAGAGACGAAAGCGGCTCGTCTCCGATGGCTCGGACACATCACTAGGATGGGGGAGGATCGGGCAGTTAAACGAGCGTATGTGGGACGCCCTAACGGACGACGTCCGGTCGGACGTCCCAGATACCGCTGGCGCGATGAAGTGGAGAAGGATCTGCGGGAGCTCCGGGCGCCTGACTGGCTCGAGACTGCGCAGGAGAGAGAGCGATGGCGCTCTTTGGTATCGGAGGCCAAGATCCACTTCGGGTCGCTGCGCCAGCGGAGTAAGTAAGTAAGTAAAGTTTATAGCAGGGTTTTTAGCCTAAGAAACTGTTTTTAAATTATGTTACTTACACTTAGGAAAATTAATGTACACTAAGTAGTGGGTTTGTATTGTTTATTAGATAAATAAAGATTTTTTAAAACATTTTTTTTAATCTGTGTTTAGAGGCTTTAGTACACGACTAGGTGACCATGTCAGCCTCGTTAGGGTCACTAAGAAAAGGGAAGGGAAGCTCAAGTATTATTAGAGTCAGCCCTCACTTTGAGAGCCAACTTAGCAAACAACAGTAAGTGTTTCATATTATAAGATAAGGGCTGACTCAAAATAATATTGAGCCTCCCATTTTGGAGCCTATTGAGGCCAAATTTCTTCCTCTCAAGTTTCACCAGGTCACACTCCATTAGGAGGTGAGTGAGGTCTTCTACTTTGTTGCAGTTGGTACAAAACGGTGATGCAACTCTTCCCACCAAATGAAATTTAATTTCTAATTTACATACTATTGTGTAGTATATATTTCCAGTAGGTATACTGTCATCAATCTCAATAACAATACGTATTTACCTTCCCAGAACCGAGGAACGCTCGGTATACCATACCAGGCTGAGGTTAATTAGCTATCGGGGGACAAACAAACAGCTATGTCGGGGGAAAAGCCATTTATTCATTGATTTCACACGCCTGCGACGCTTCAGATGTTGTCTAAGAAAACAAAGGCATACTCCTCTGCATAATTTAGATGTCTTGTCTGTTTACTTGCAAATTCTGGAGGGTTCTCTCGTATTTCGACTGGTTTTGGAGGTTTGTGATTGGTTGATATATCTTATTCATTGGTTAATTATAATATCTTCTGATGAAGATATTTCAATTCCATTTATTTTTATTTAAACTTACATAAGTAGCTACAGGTAAGAGATACGAGTAGTTATTTCAAGATGTAACCTAACTCAGGGCTCAAAATATATGCACTCACTCACCCTTATTCAATGTCTGGCTATCTGACTCCCAACTATTCTGCTGACGCATAGCTCTACCACTGCCACCTTTCGATTTACTATCGATCGGGCAAAAGTACCTCGGGAGGAACTTATGTTCGATCGTTATATTTGACAGTTGAAGCGTTTTGTTACCGTTCAACTGCGATTCAGTATAAACTAAACGTGTTAGGTTTCCCTGTGTGTGGGATATCAGAAATCCATTCATGTGTCTCACTCGATACGTTTTAATTTACTGCATTTTTGTTTATTTTTTTTTACTTTAAAATTATTTGTTACATTCACCACCACCGGAAAAAGATAATTAAACTGTAGGTAGGTATTTTTTTAACGTACTAATATTCACTATAGATAAATAAAATACTGTAGAAGATGAATTATTAAGTTCAGTCTGACGATGTTCAGGCTTGTCGATGTTCAGTCGTGTCAAACTTCAGTCGATCGATATAGTGAGGACACTATATCGAATAAATGAAATGAGATTGTATATACGAATAAGGATATTCGTATATGCAATCTCATTTCATTACCATTTCAGCCCACAACTTTACATTACATCTAGATTATCGTTGCTTGGTTTCCGCCTCCGACCTCGACCGGCTAAAGCTGAATATCAGCGCCATGTTCTAGACTACTCTAGAGTATGGCATTATGCTGAGCTGAGGCCTGTTTGGTGCTGCAGCATGTACGCCGTGCATTATTAATTTGGTTTAAGAATATATTGTATAGTATATTATATAGTATATACGTGTGTACTGCAGAAAACAAATAAACGTTTTTCTGTTCTATTCTAGTGGTTCAGTCTTTCGATGTAAGTTCATAGTGTCGGTGGATCTTTCGTCTGGCATGGCTTCCGATTATGCAGACGGGTTGCATAACCGCCTGGCCATCTACCGTCAAAATCAGGACTTTGAAGTTTAGTCAAGATTATCAGCTCATCAAAAGCCCTGATTACAGTGAGGTGAGATGTCTATGGGCGACGGTGACCACTCACCATCAGGCCTGTTTACGCGTCTACTCTTCTTAAAAACTTCTGAGTAAAACGTCGCTTAATGACAACAACAAACACGCGGCTTCGCAACCTAGCACTCGTGTTAAAATGGCTTGATTCTTCTAAGTCGCGTTCCTCATTTCTGATGGTCGTGATCATTCTAAGGAATTAGTCACATAGAACGAGTCCCCATTTCATATACTTGTTATCTCAGTGTGCGGGTTTCCTCACGATGTTTTCCTTAACCGTCAGAGCAGTCGGTAAATGTACGTAAGTCTTTCGAAAAAACAGAAAAACTCATTGGTACATGGAAATGTCTGGTTTCAAACTCGGACCTCACGCATGGGAGTCCGACGTCCCAGGCACGGCGCCACCGACGCTCTCGAATTTAAAAAAAGAAAACTATTTGTAGGCGCCCGTAGCCTAGTTGCGAGCACGGTCCGAAAGTGATCGTGCAGGTTAAGCGACGTTGGCGCGGTCGGTACCTGGATGGGTGACCGCTAGTGACATATCTCATCTGAGTTCCGCCGCGCTCCGGAGAGCACGTCAAGCAGCCGGTCCCGGTTGCTGTCGTTCGACAGCAGTCGTTAAGCCATGTCAGAGGCCTACGGGCGGCCTGAACAACTCTGACAAATAGGTTGGCCTCTAACCATACGTTAAGCAAGCGTAAACTATTCTCAACAAATAGAATAATAAAGTAACAGAAAGAATGCTTTTCTCGGTTCACATACGGATAGTAATCCCTATATTTACGCAAAGTATTACAAGACCACATAATATGCCCTTACGCTGCAGTACCCTAGAACAAAGTTTGAAAGATATTTATCCCCATAGATTCAGCTATTTACTAGACGGCGCAACTTCCCGCAACTAATCACATAAAATTTCCTGGACAGTTGGGGAAAAAACTAATTTGTCATCGAAATAGTTCGATGCCGTTTCGATAGTTAGGGGGCGATCACAAACTTGTGATGTAACTCTCGACTTCTGCTCTCTCTGTATACAGAGAGAGCTCCCAGTTTATTAGTAACTCGTAACCAAGTATTAATTTTCACAAATTACGTCGAATTTAAAAGAGTTTAAAATAGAATAATGATTAATCAAAGTATAACCTTTGTGATAATCTCTAATGCCATAATACCATGAAAATACACACGCACCATGCCATCACCCTCCCACTCACTCAGTACCTCCCATACACACTAATATCCTCATTGTCCACTGTTGCTTTCTTCGTCCGTGCAGTCACTGAGGGGCCAGCTGAAAACCAGCGCCGTGGCTTGCCTCGGCATTATGCTGACTGAGCTGGTGTACCCTTTTTGGCACTGTACCACACCGGATGTTTTGTGCTGCATGTATTAATCTTTGTATACTTCTGTATTATGTTCTATATTTTAGTGTTTACAGTGCTAAATAAACGATTTCAATTTCAATAATGATACGTTTTAAAAAAATGTTATTTTAAACATTCTAACACGGTCATTGGCCATATTGCAGACTGTAAATCACTAGCAGAGGCCATTCATTAATGAGAGGTTTTGATCAACACTAAATACTCTTTACTTTACTTTATTATAGACATTACTAGACATTGACAGATGACATTCTTTTTTCTGTTTTTTGTTGTTGCTAATACGTAGATTATCACTCACTCCCGGCATAACTGACTCGATGGACTCAATCTACGCATTACGCCTTTTTCCGAACCTTCATCAAACTTAATTACTTTTGCTTATTTATTTTTATACTATTTTTTTTTTAATCTTCTGTACATAATTGTTTATATGTGTGTATCGTAAATAAATTATTTCTTTCTTTCATTAAATAACGTGTATGAAAGTCGTAATGCGATCATTATTAGGAGCCACAAAGTCGCGTCGCGTCGTGAGATAGATCTTTTGTCGTACAACTTTTCACGCCCCATTTAGACGCAGCCTTAGCACCCAAGTGGCTGTAGTTTCCTCGTCGCTGGAAAAGTTTGGTCGGCGAGCGAGCCCGCACCCAGACGTTTGTCGCGGCGGCCGGTAAACCACCGGAAATTAGATCTTATATCTACATCTTGGTGGAAACTTTTGTAAAATTGCTGCAACTTCGTTCCTATTTCTATTAGGAAAAAAGGACACTAAAATAAAAAAAGTATGTGGCGACGCACGACACGCGCGCCACTACGTAGAACGCGCTATCGAAATTTTCCTGGGACTTCGCATATATACGAGTTCCAATCATCCATAGTTGGACCAGGACATCTGGACACCAGGCACAACACCCCGCCTGGTGGAAGATCTTCCCTTTTCCCTTTCATACATCTGACGTTACGTCATCCATGTCCACACATAGCGCGTTCCTACAATTGGTGACCCCGACGTGATACAGAAGAAAAGAAAAATACACTTTATTGCACAAATATAAAACAACAAACAAGAGATAGAAAAGCAAATAGTGAAGTACACTTTAGGCGGCCTTATCGCTAAGAGCAATCTCTTCCAGGCAACCTTCAACCTTTAATAAGCATCGTACTAAAGAAAACTTGAATTAAATAAGTGTTGAATATACAATTGAGAGCGTCGGTGGCGTCGTGGCTAGGACATCGGACTCCCATGCGGGAGGTCCGAATTCGAAACCAGGCAATGTCATATACCAATGAGTTTTTCGGTTTTTTCGAAAGACTTGCGTACATTTATCGACTGCTCTGAAGAAAAACATTATGAGGTGAAGGAAAACATTATGAGGAAAACTGCATACTGAGAAAACCTGTGTGTGAAATGGGGAAGGCAATGGCAAACCACCCCATTAAATCTGCCACGAGAGGCGTTCTATGTGATTAATTCCTTAGAATGATCACGACCCTCAGCAATGAGGAAAACGACTTAGAAGAGAGAAGATACAATTTAAAATAAAACCTACGAAATATCACTTTATTCCCCAGACTTTATTGAAGCAGGGAGATCTTTGAAATATTGGACACGTGTATGAATATTTCAAAGATCTTACTCCAAATACTACTTTCATTCATTTATAATTATAATTAGTAATAATTAGTAGTAGTAGTTATAATTATAAATGATAACTAATTATAATTATAAATGAATGAAATAAAGTAGTATTTGGAGTAAGATCTTCAACCTCGATATATTCAATTGTTTTTACTCACACCACCATAAAAGTACAGCAAATTCTCTACATTTGTATCAGATTGTGTCTCATAATCAGCAACTTTGTCCCCGATCCTTTACTGTTCTCAAGTTAGTGAAGTTCACCCCCGCACGTTAAGTAAGCACATCTTGCTAAACAATTCTGTGACACCAAGCACACCAAGTCTGTTCTCAATGTGCAGCTCTAATTACCGCAGATCATCCTCTTAGCGGAATTAATACGCTCCTCTTGCAGTACTGTGGCATCGTTCATAAGCTGTAGCGGGTATATTGAACCAGTCTCTTCTGCGTCGTAATAATGGTGGATCTTAGCTAACAATTGTTTCGTTGCATTAATTTGCATGTCATTTTCTTTTTTAGTTTCTTTTCTTAATGTGTTTTGACCATGAATGCTTCTCTTACGAGCTTCTCGTACATCCTTTAGTACCTACTGCAAATACTTACCTAAGTAATTTTATATTATATATTTATTTATTTGTCAGTTTCACAGCATATATTAAATATATAAATCATACAATTAAAAAATCTATATATGCCAATTGCGAAACCAAATTGTTACAAAGTTAATTAAAAATTAATTGAGCAAGTAGCTGTATCAATACCGTATTCTTGCAATGGATTGCAGGATTACTTAGAATAAAGCCTTCTGTGTGAAAGTACCCTCAAAATTCGACACAGGTGGCAACTCGCCTATATGGCCGAGATTTTTGGTGCGCGAGTCAACTAATCCAAGCTAGTATTGGGAGAATAAACATGATAACTGGAATTTTCTGCGATTTAACCAAAGCATTCGACTGCGTTGACCGCAAATTCTGATGTGAAAGGAATCTCTGTTGCCTGGAAGAGATCGCTCTTAGCGATAAAGCCGCCTAAATTGTACTTCACTATTTCCTTTTCTATCTTTTGTTTCATCAGCTGCCTCTCTAGTCCACTGCTGGCCATAGGCCTCTCCCAGGGCGCGCCATTGAGCCCGATCTTCGGCTCTTCTCTTCCAGCCGCTGCCAGCCACCTTGCGCATCTTTTGTTTGTTGTTTTCTATTTGTGCAATAAAGTGTATTTTACTTTACTTTACTCTGTTTCTAATGTCTTGGACCATTTAGTAATAGAGGAGGATTAAGCCCTCCTATAACGTACACACCGGGAGTACATCCTCTTCATTCACCAGGGAGCATTGTGCGTAATTACTTTAAATCATGTTAATCCTACGCGAATGGAACCTGCTATAGGCTGCGGATATTTTAGCGTGCAAAATGGCGGTGGCTATTATACAAATACATGTCGTTTGTTTTCTTTTTTAATTGGGTTTAATAATATTTAATAGTATAATATCTTATCTTATCTTATGATAGGGGGCCGGAATAATTTACCATCTTTGGCTTCTCTCAACAAAATCCGTGGAACTTTTCCTTTTCATCCATTTTCAAAGTGACTAGTAATTTCTTTTTTTTATTGTATAAGGAGAGCAATACAAACGGACCACCTGATGGTAAGTGATTACCGTCACCCATAGACATCTCATCTCACTATAATGTTATTAGAGGGTTTTCGATGCGCTGCTAATGTATCCCATGTTCCGGCAATTACGCTCGCTCTCTTACCCTTCAAACCTAAACAAAGCATTGCAAGCATCGCTGCTTTGCGGCACAAATAGGTAAAAGGCTGACTCTGCTCTGTCATACCCTTCAGGATTCTAATTAGGAACTTCCAAGTATTCTTGTGTAGTTAGTGGCCAACCTAGTATCAAACTTGTTCTATTCAGACCGCCTGACAAGACACTAAACCTGGTTTTGACCGCGCCCAACGTTGCTAAACTTTCAGGATCACTTTCTGACCATCCTCTCACCTAGGCTATCTTATCTTATGATAGGGTCCCGGATAACCCCAGCGGCACGTCGACCCTGGAGGATCTTTTGTGCCTACCCCATTTTACACACTGGTTATCTCAGTGTTCATGTTTGCTCACGATGTTTTTCTTCACCGTTAGAGCAGTAGGTAAATGTAAGTCTTCGAAAAATACGAAAAACTCTTTGGTACATGGCACTGCACGGTTTCGAACACGGACGTCACGGGAGTCCGGTGTTTTTTTTTATTTTATTAAATTCTAAACCCGCATTTGACCTCGATCTCGCCTACTGGTAAGCGACGATGAGGTCGACCATGGAGCATGCGGGTCCAGTAAATGCCTGTTCACTCTCAGATCCCAAGGTTGTAGGTTTCGGGAAATACTGACGCCGGCAGGCTATTCCATTCCTAGCCACTGTGCCACCGACGCTGTTAATAATACGAGTAGAATAAATAATTGCCTATATAAAAAAAAACCTTTCGTAATCTTTATTATGATATTTGTCGACGAATGTTTTACGTAGACCTCTCACCACTAATGGAGAGACAAAAGCTGCTCTTACTCAACCAAAACTGTAGTAGTCAATTTAACGGTACAATTACCAAAAGGATCTATGATTTCATCCGTGAATCTATTATCTATCCAACATTATGTTACGTCGGTATTCCGGTCTATTTGTGTGATTTGTATGTATCAATGGTTATTATTGTATCTGTATCCTTTGGCATACTGTACCTCGGTGTCCACCAGAATGATCACTAAATTATATTCAAGGTCTCACAAAGGACATGAACACATCCATCAGTTGTTTAATGAAGTGTGATTATTCGTGATAACATTGTATTGACGTAAATAGCTCAGGTTTAATATTCAAGTGGAAACAATATTCGATTCTAAGGAATAATGGACACGGAATCTTTGATACAATATTAATGTTTCGGCAGTGTTTATAGAAGACTAGTAAACTAAACAGTACTAACTAAACCTGTGTATGTACGCCTTCTTCCGCCTCATCGTCTCTTACCACCAGGTGAGATTGAGGTCAAATGCGGGTTTGGTCGTAAATAGAGACGTTTCGTCGGTCCGATACCTTCTATGTCATCTCAAAAATTTACTTAGGTCTCTACTCGCTCGTTTGGCCAAGCGGGGATCTAAAAAAAACAATCCACGTCAAAAAGATTCGGGAAAATAAGCTTTACACGGTAGAGCGTTGCTGGCGAGGGGTTGTTATAAATAACTTTTGTTATGATTCATAATCATAACTTATGAATGTATCCAATGATTCGCAAAGTTTGTGATGTAACTAACCTTCTCGTCTTCGCCCATGGCTATACCTAGTACCTAATAAATGACCGACTCTAACTTGTCATTTTTGTCCATGTAGAGATTAGATACTAAGCACATATTCCCTACAAGCTCATTATTATTATTATTTGTAACTAAGGGTAGGGTTACAACCCATAAGCCACTGCGACCTAAAAGGTATATTGTAGGATTGAGTAGTTCCCATTCGATCTGGTGTCTTTTAAGGCCAATGTTCTTTAAGAACCGATTGAGAATTGATATCCTCCAGGAGTCATTTTATGGCTTCGCGCTCACAGAGGATTATTTACAAGTTTCTTCCTCCTCACAGCAGAATCTGAAAGGGAAGTAAAAGTTGTACTCCATCAGCAATCGTGTTTATTTCGCCTCTATTTTGAACACATTTGACCTGGATGGAAGGGATATATATACGTAGTTGTTAAAGTATTTATTTATTTAAATTAGATCAGATTGAGGCTGGAGGGTTCAGAAAAAGACAAGACGACCTTGTAAAGTCAAACTAGGAATATATAGGGTCTTATTTTATTAGCGGCAAATATTTCTTGAGTGACATCTATAGGTTATAACTTATAACAATAACGACAGGGCAAAAATAATAATTATTTACTTATTAAATTTATGAGAAAAACGACAAAATTGTTTGTTTGAAAATTCTACACATGAATGAATTATTGCTATTCTAATAGTGAAATAAGAAGTATGAATGAAACTCGTTTAATTCATAACGACATGGATGAGTTTATGCCACCAAGGTGCAAACATTCATCAGCAGCCTATTCTAGTCCACTGCTGGATATAGGCCTCTCCCAGGGCGCGCCATTGAGCCCGATCTTCGGCTCTTCTCATCCAGTCGCTGCCAGCCACCTTGCGCAGATCGTCGCTCCATCTAGCAGGGGGGCGTCCCACACTACGTTTGCCCAAACGCGATCTCCACTCCAGAACTCATCTACCCCAGCGGTTGTCGGTTCTGCGACAGATGTGACCGGCCCACTGCCACTTCAGCTTGCTAATCTTATGAGCTATGTCGATAACTTTTGTTCTATGCCGGATCTCCTCATTTCGGATTCGATCCAGCAGAGATACTCCGAGCATAGCTCTTTCCATAGCACGCTGAGCTACTTTCAATTTGTGAACCAGTCGCACCGTCAGTGTCCACGTTTCGGCTCCGTAGGTCATTACTGGTAGGACGCACTGGTTAAAGACTCTTGTCTTTAGACATTGAAGTATGGGCGACGAGAAGATGTGACGTAACTTCCAAAGGTGCAAACATGGGATTTATTTTTCTTTAGTATGGAAATTTTTCATACAAGAAACAGGTTGATTTTTTCGTGTAAAGTGGTACAAGTGACCAGCCCACCCCTTCAAATATTTGCTACTAATAAAAAAGGACCTTATATATCATATCTTCTTTTATATAACTTGTCAAGCTTATACAACTTATTTTAGAATACAGAAGCATATAACACGATTAATTTTTTTTTCAAAAACGACTGACTTTATTTTTTAAATTCTATCAATGTTACGTAGCAGAATTTTTTTACAGTTTCGGTCCAGTAATTTGAAGAAAATCTGATCGCGCCAAAGGCTAGACTTGCGATAGAAGAAAGCGGACTATAAGAGAATGATCTCACGCAGCTAGGCGGAACAGGAACCGGGGAAAAAAGGAATTCGGGTACCAACCTCGAACGTTCCAGAGACGATCGCGGCGAGGCGGTCCAGCAGCAGCTTCCCAGGAGCCCCTGACTCCTCACTCGAAGACACTCGCGGAGAAATGGCGAAGAAACTCCACAACTACGGCTACGATCACACTTTAGAGCGGGCAGCGAAGGCTCCACGACAGTGTTTTATGCCTTTAACGATTTAACACGGCAGAGCGCGGAGCGTTGCATTTGACAACTGATCGATGATTTGCATAGGTCGAGCGGTCCATAGTGCATCCGTATTTTTAATAGAAAGCGAGGCTAATCGTTGCGCTTTTATTAGATACACGAATTATAGGTAAAGGACAGGTAGGAGATGAGGCGTGAGACATATTAAATTAGTTGCGATTAAAACTAATAGATGGCCCAACCAAAATCTCAATCGTATTTTTTGGTCATGTATATTATCATCAGACAATTCTGACTGTACTAAACCCTCACTATCCCCAAACAGCAAAGGTCTTGTATTTCCCAGCATTGTTCTCACAGGTACACCATAAATCCCAAACATAAGGGTCTATGCCTCACTCACCAAGTGCTTTATAAGCTCAATAGATTCTCGCTTATCTGCCAGTGTGGCTCGGGCCTTATTTATCGGTCTCCGCAGACTATTCATTTACTAAGACGTTATGGAGATGTTTGGTTCATCCCCTATTCTTATGGGAAAGGATAAAGAATGGGGTGGAAGTTAGGGCGATCTGTGGATTGTTTTTCCGACATAAGGTAAGGTAGGGTAGTGATATGAAATTGACCTCAGTCGGAATCAGTAGATGGGTCTTCTTTTGATATAAATAATCCTTTGTTTTTTCTGCTTGTAGAAGTAGAATCATATTGTTATCTTTTTCTATATCATCAGTATTTTTGCTTTCCCTCTCTTGGGAGATTACATTTTCAACGAGGAAGCTTCATTGTCAGATTACAGTGATAAGATCATGTTTTGAGCAAGGTATAATTCTCCGATCTAAAATATCCAAATCTGTGAAAAAGAAATTTGTCAAATCTTTTGTGTGGAGCATAGCCCTTTACGGATGCAAAACTTGGACCATGACTCAGAGAGATAGACAATATTTAGAGGCGTTTGAGATGTGGTGTTGGAGGAGGATGGAAAGGATAAGCTGGACAGAGAGAGTGACAAATGAAGAGGTACTGACGAGAGTAAAAGAAAAGAGAAACATCTTAAAGGCTATTGAAAATAGAAGGGGAAATATGGTGGGCCACCTTATACGACACGACGAATACATAAGAAACCTTATAGAAGGAAAAGTTGAAGGCAAGCGGGGAAGAGGAAGACCGAGGATAAGCTACTTCGATCAAATCAAAGAGAAGGCTGGCGTTGCGTCGTATAAGGAGGTCAAGGAAAGGGCCCTAGACAGGACACAGTGGCGTTTACTACACCGACAAGAGCATAGCTCTTAAATTGAAGAAGAAGAAGATAATTCTCAGGTCCTTTCTTGCAACTGAAGTACCTCACAATTTTAAAACAATGTGGTTACTTTTCAGAAAATATTTACCATAATACAACTCGTAAAAAATATCATTTTACAAAATGACCCCATAAAATGCTCATTCACTTTTATACACATTCAGGATATCAATTCTTAATAAGTCTGGTACAAATTAGACATAAATGAAATAGGGTATTACACCTAGTCCAGCCGAACGAGTCTACAGGGTGTTGTAAAACGGCCGTTACGCGGCGGCTCAAATCCGGCTCTGGAATCATAATGCCAGTGTAAATTAAATATGAAGCCCGGAATTAGGCTGTGGGATGGATTCTGGGTGTTTTTATTTAGAGATCTGTAGAGGAAACCGGCAAAATTTTCTTTGACCCGTGTAAATAGGTAATTATTTTAAAATACTATACCTATGGAATAAAAAATTCAGTGAACAATATACTTAATATTGTTCACTGATTTTTTTATTCCATCGTATTTACGTATTTATCTGTTGTAAATAATCACAGTACATTACTGAAAGAAAAGCTTGTTTACTTCAAACAAAAACTTGTTTCAATACGAGCATATAAAGTCGGTTTGTTAACTTCAACCAAGATCTTATTCTTATCTAACAAGTAATCTGCCCTGGAAGCTGGGACGACCTCTGGTGTCGGACGCTACCTGTGTCGACACCCTTGCCCCGTCCCACCTTCCAGTCACGGCGGCGAAGGCCGGGTCAGCAGCGGCTTCTGCGGAGAACCTCAAGCGACGCAAATATGCGGGCCTGGGTGGTGATTGCATATTTGCGCCGTACGGGGTGGAGACCTTGATGCCGTGGGGGCCTGGAGCCCACTGCCTCTACGGGGAAATAGTCAAGCGCCTCGTAGAGACATCCCGGGACCAGTAGGCAGGCCTCTACTTTGCTCAGCGTATAAGCCTCGCCATACAGCGGGGCAACGCCGCCAGCCTCCTCGGGACGCTCCCTGCAGGGATCCGACCTAGGTCAGGTATTTTATTTGTAAAATAATTAGGTATTTTGTAATTTTAGCTTAAGCATTTATTTTAGTATTATTTTATTTTGAATAAACATTAAGTAATTTGTTCAAATGAATAAAAATTACTTTATATGCTCTAAATCAAACAGGCTTTCTTACAATGTACAGGTAGCCCATAACGGGACGACAAACATCATATTTATGTATTTATCTGTTGTAAATAATCACAGTATATAACTGAGAGAAAAGCTTGTTTACTTCAAACAAGAACTTGTTTCAATACGAGCATATAAAGTCGCTTGTTCACTTCAACCAAGACATTGTTCACTTCAACCAAGACATTGTTCACTTCAACCAAGATCTTAGTCGTATCTATCCAGTAATTTGTTCAAATGAATAGAAATTACTTTATATGCAAACAAACAAACTTTCTTTCAATGTACAGGAAGCAAAAACCAAAAGGCCTATTACTCTGTCAATGAGTACCTGTTGATGTTTGAAATACTGTAGATTTATATTCTGCAACCAATGGGTTTCAAGAACCTAGAATATGAGGAGAGGTTGGAAAGACTGAATTTGCCGACACTGAAACAGCGACGAGATAGAGGCGACCTTATAGAGACTTACAAAATTCTAAACAATCACTATAACACAGATGAACTGAAGAATTTCTTTATATTGAGCTTGAAGGAGCACTCAAGAAGACACTGCACACAACTAGTGCGGAACACGGCCAACACACTCCCAAAACATCATCTCCTATTCAACCGGGTAGTCATCCCGTGGAACGGCCTACCTGAACAAGTTGTGAATGTTGAACTATAAACCAGTTTAAGAACAGATTAGACAGCCACTTACGAAATGTGAAGAAACAGGCTAACCAGCATTAGCTGCCTGCTTAGCTAATAATAATAATACCTTTTATATTTTATTTTTTAAACTTTTTGACATTATACTTACTTTAAGTAAGAAATCTTATTAATATTAATGTATGATCATGACATGCTAACATTTTATTATTTATTTTTTGCCAATATATGATCATTACTGAAATAAATGAATATGAATATAGCCCAAAACGGGACGTCAAACGGCAAAATCTAGATTCCTCGTATCCATTTGATACCATGCATTGAATGACATTAATAAATATTCAAACCTAAATTAATGTAATTCACTTGACTGCCAGACAGAAGATCGACTTATTTTAAACCATTAGTACGGTTAGCAAAGCGTCGTTTTTAGAGCGTCGGTGGCGTCGTGGCTAGGACGTCGGACTCCCATGCGGAAGGTGCGAGTTCGAAACCAGGCAAAACCATGTACCAATCAGTTTTTCGGTTTTTTAGAAAGACTTACGTACATTTACCGACTGTTCTGACGGTGAAGGAAAACATCGTGAAGAAACCTGCACACTGAGATAATCAGTATGTGAAATGGGGAAGGCAATGACCCATCCCATAAAATCTGCCACAAGAGTCGTTCTATGTGATTAATTCCTTAGAATGATCACGACCCTCAGCAATGAGGAACACGACTTAGAAGAAGAAGATGGCTAGCAAAATAAATCCAGTTACAATATTGTCTGTACAGATCTGGTATACCCATAATACAACAAACTGGTCAGATTTTCTAGATTTTTGTAGGTATCTATTTTATTTTACTATTTATTACCTCGGAGTATCTTATCTTATCTTATGATAGGGGGCCGGGAATAACCCAGCGGCACTTCGACCCTTGAGGATCTTTTGTGCCTACCCCATTTACACACTGGTCATCCCAGTGTGCAGGTTTCCTAACGATGTTTTCCTTCACCGTTGAGCAGTCGGTAAATGTACGTAAGTCTTCCATAAATTCAAAAACTCATTAGTACATGGCACTGCATGGATTCGAACCCGGACCTCCCGCATGGGAGTCCGGTGTCCTAGCCACTGTGCCACCGACGCTCTTACCTCCGAGTACCTCCAAGTAGGTATTTATAACATTTATTTTTAATTTTTGGTAAGATATAGCAACAGTTAATGTAGAGAAATCTAAAATTATAACACGAGAATTCTAGCTAACCTAAGCCCAGAAGATAATATACAGCATGAGCGTAATATCGAGTGGAGCGCATAAACGCTCACAGGGGGCTACTAAATCCACTATATTCCACGTTCCAATACGTCGAAGCGCTGTAATAATTTACACCCTGTATGTTGAAAATAGTTGAAATATGCGTTTGTTTTTACGAAAATACTGTGCTTTTAAATATTTTTAACGAAATACTAAAACTGTCAACTGAAAAAATAAATATTTTTATATGAAATATTACTATTTTACAAAGTTTTCAACAATAAAATTACAATATGACTTTCCCTTATCTTTTCCAAAATATTGCTAGTGTCCACTGTGACAGTTATTAGATATGAGATTCCTAAAACATTTAGAATATGTATATTAGAATATAAATTAATCATTTGCAAAAATACAGTTATAATAAAGATCTTACAATAATTCCAGCGGGGCTATGCGGCAAGCATTATGGGGACTTTTGGGAGGGACACGGCGAGAGCTTATTTGACTGAGCTGTCGATTTTGATGGCTATTCTTACTGACAAGTATTAAAATTAGAATCATTCAAAGAAGAACAAACACATTCATACATCACAACACGCACACGCTGTTGCTTTCTTCGGCCGTGCAGTCACTGAGGGGCCAGCTGAAAATCAGCGCTGTGGCTTGCCTCAGCATTATGCTGAGCTGGTGTACCCTTTTTGGCACTGTACCACACCAGATGTTCTGTGCTGCATGTATTTAACTTTGTATACTTCTGTGTTCTGTATTCTGGTGTTTACAGCGCTAAATAAACGATTTCAATTCAATTCATTTATTTTATTCTAACGAATTTGAAATATAGGTACAAATAATTGTACCTATAACATAAGTTAATAAAAACAATCTTAATTGTCTTTATCTTAAGTAATTAAACATTAATGAATTGTCAATTATTATTTTTGATTATTATTTAGATATTATTTATTGTGTATTTTGTACATTATAATTTAATAAAACATCATTCATCGTATTTAACAGATTAATGTGCGCAAATGTTTTGTTAAGATAGTAGATTGAACATTAACTATTATATACTAACCAAAGATTTTAAATCTTTGCAACTAACCCGTTACTTACAACTCAAATATTATTATAAGTCATAAAAACAACGTGCTTGGAGCCAGTTTATCGAATTTAATTTTAATGTTTTATTCCATCACTTGCTGTTTTTATGTAATCAAAAAAGAAAAAAAAACAATTTACTGAACTGAACTAAAATATAAAAATAAAATATTCCAGATAAAAAAACTTTATATATATAGTCCGTGAAGTAGTTCTATCTATCTATCTATCTATCAGCCCGTATCTGTCCACTGCTGGACATAGGCCTCTCCCAGGGCGCGCCACAATACTCGGTCCTCCGCCTTCCTCATCCAATCATCGCCAGCAACCTTCTTCAGATCGTCGGTCCACCGGGCAGGGGGGCGTCCCACACTGCGCTTTCTTGTCCGCGGTCTCCACTCTAGAACTCGTCTACCCCAAAGGTTGTCGGTTCTGCGACAGACATTGCCACTTCAACTTGCTAATCATTAGAGCTATGTCGGTAACTCGCGTTTTGTGACGGATGACTTGATTTCTAACTTTATCCATCAATGTGAAGTAGTTAATAAAACATATTAATAAAATAAGCAATAAGTTTTAAATCAAAGAATTTCGTATGAAATTTCAAAATGGAATGAAAAGAAACTTTATTAATTGGAAATGAAACTATGACGCTCGCCGATGCATGGCAAAAATTTAATTCAATTAATTGAATTACTCCGCTCAAGAGCACTTCGGTGCGACGGATAGGTACCATTTTCCAATATTAATACTTTGTTCCAATTTTAAAAGTTCCGCTTATTTTATTTTTTCAGTTTTTTCCATGAGCGTATGAGGAATTTTCCCTCCCTAAGTACTCTAAAATTGAGTAAAATTCAAACTAAATCACAGAAAAACTATAGAAATTAGATCTTTTGGCCCCAAGTTTTCCGTTTCATTATCATTGAGAAAAACCTTAGGTATCTTATCTTATCTTATGATAGGGGGCCGGGAATAACCCAGCGGCACTTCGACCCTTGAGGATCTTTTGTGCCTACCCCATTTTACACACTAGTCATCTCAGTGTGGAGGTTTCCTCACGATGTTTTCCTTCACCGTTAGAGCAGTCGGTAAATGTACATTTACCGACTGCTCTAACGGCAACATACAAGCAACTCATACAAGCAACAGTGTGTGTTGTGTTGTATGAGTGTGTTTGTTTTTATGAATGAGGATATTAGTGTGAGATACTGAGTGTGTGCCTCCCACACACTCAGTACACATAGAGTGTGTGGGAGGCACATACTCAGTATCTCACATACACACTAATATCCTCATTCATAAATAAAACACAACACGCACACACTGTTGCTTTCTTCGTCCGTGCAGTCACTGAGGGGCCAGCTGAAAATCAGCGCTGTGGATTGCCTCAGCATTATGCTGAGCTGGTGTACCCTTTTTGGCATGGTGCGTGTGTATTTACATGGTGTAAAGGCAATAAAGTGTTCTTCTAGGGTTCGGTTTCGTTCGGATCTCTAAAAACCTATATAAATTCAGTATATAAACCAACCAACAAAACCATACCTGCAAAAAAGGCTCGAAACAATCAACACCTATGCTCACAACTGGCGACCAATTGCTATCCGAATCGCTAACTCGAATTTTATTAGGGTCGCGTAGGAAAATGTTTAGTAAAAGTTGTACTGAATAAGCAATCGTGTTTATTTAGAGGCTTCTATCGCCTCTATTTTGAACGCAGTGCACCTGGATGGAAGGGATATATATACGTAGTTGTTAAGGTATTTATTTATTTAAATTAGATCAGATTGAGGCTGGAGGGTTAGAAAAAGACAAGACCTTGTAAAGTCAAAGTAGGAATATAGAGGGGTTCTATTTTATTAGTGGCAAATATTTCTAGGTTGTCATCTATAGGTTATAATATTAAAGACAGGGCAAAAAAAATTTTTTAACTTTTATAAATTTTCGAGAAAAACGACAAAATTGTTTGTTTGAAATTTTTACAAATGAATGAATTATTGCTATTCTAATACTGAAATAAGAAGTATGAATGAAACTCGTTTCATTCATAACGACATGGATGAGTTTATGCCACCGAGGCGCAAAACAATGGGGTTTCTTTTTACTTTTGTATGGAAAATTTCCATACAAGTAACAGTGTTATTTTTTCGTGTAAAGTGGTACAAATGACCAGAACATACCGCTCTCAAAATATTTGCTACTAATAAAAAAGGACCTTATATTAGAGCTGTCAAGAGGAAATTGCCAATATTAATGATTGAGATTTTTTCAAAAACTACAGGACCATAGCATAGCATAACTCTCACGTCCATAATCCCCGAGGACAGAGGAACCACCTTCATTATAGGTAGTTCCCACTTTTCGATGTAACATTTGGTGGACAAACGTGATAGGTGGCGAGCCTACTGCCGTCTACGAGGTGAAGAATAGTATCCACTAAGAGCCTTAGTCGCCTCGTACGACACCCACGGGAAGAGTTGGGGTGGTGCTATTCTTTATGCCCGGCACGACATGGCAGTATAATCAAAAACTATTGGACCGATTCTAAAAATTCTTTCAGTTGTAGGAATTGATAGAATCCTGTCGTTCTCTTTTTTAAATCTCAAACGTATTTTTTGATTTTTGATTATATATTAAGTATTATATTCATCACACTATCACTCCCGCGTACCTGAAATCCATGTTCACATTCCTAGGCTCTGATCATGGTGTCGCTCTCAGATCCAGCCATGATAATATCCTAAAGGCTCCACTGTGTCGTACCAGCTACTACACTGACTCCTTTGCTGTCAAGGCAGCACACCTATGGAACTCACTTCCTCGTCGAATTCGGCATTCGGAATCCCTGACTTCGTTTAAAGCGGGTCTCACTCATCATTATTTGTCGTTGTAGTTGTGCATTTTATTTTCATTATTATGTATATTTACCTATTTATTGTTTACTATCTATTATATATGTTTATTTATTTATATTATGTATATCTATGCATTTAACTATTTAAGTATACCTACATATTTATTTATGTACATCATATTACTTTTATTTTACTATATTTACTGTGTATTAAGTAATAATAACAATTTTCATATCCTCACACTACACTGTCGCTAATCTCTTTAATGTCCAATTAACTTCAGAGGTTGCCTGGAAGAGATTGCTTTAAGCGATAAGGCCGCCTTTGTACATATCGTGTTATTATTCCTGTAGTTTTTACTTTTCCTGATTTTGTGTACAATAAAGTGTTTCTATTTGTCTATCTATATTTCTGTATATATTATAGTATTTACGTAATATTATTACTACTGCTTTGCATCTTGCAAAGGGTTACATTTTTTATTATTGTTATTTATTTATTTGAGGGTAGTATCTATTTCATACGCCTTTTGCACCCGTATATTATGTATCTTATGATTTTTGCATCATCTGAAGGTTGCCTGGAAGATATCGCTTAAAGCGATAAGGCCGCCTTCTGCAGATTGTATTGTACCTCTCTTTATGTTGTATGTTTTGTTTATGTCCCGGGTGTGTAATAAAGTATATTTGTATATTTGCTCCTGTATACCTTTAGATACATCAGACTGTACTTTTATAAGATGAGGTATTACAAAATACTACAACATGGCGCAGTAGAAGTCATCTTGAAGGCTGTAGCTTATATCATGAAGTTAAACTTACCCGTTTAAAGAACCCTCATACATACACCAAACGTTTTTTTCAACCCCCAACTTTATTTGGGACGTTATCAGTCGTGCATTGTTTCAGCGTCGATTACCGAACAGGTGCGGGTCGACGAGGCAAACACCACTAAATAGACAAATAAAACGGAAAAGAAACTCCCGACCGTTCTACCGTTCTATCTACCGTTCTGGCGAGACACTCGCACGCCGCTCACCATGTATAGTGCATTCAATATTATCTGGCGTATTTCCACTTGAAACCGTCATTAACAATAACAATAGGATGAAGTCGTGGCGGGTGAATTCTTTGTAAACACTTGCAAAACACGTGCGGCAGGCGGTGTTTCAAACGTTTTTGATACTTTCCCTATGTTATCTTCTTTTGAATAATATAAGCAAATAGAAACACCACTCAGTTGTTCATTGAACTTCGAAGAGATCAGTTCAGTGAAATAATACGTCAGATCCGATTCTGTGGAAGAATTCTTATAATCACTGTGAGAAAATTGAACAAGGATTTTTAAAAACACCCTGCAATAACTTCATCATAAATGTTGGCAGCGACTCATCGGATAACGAAATCATGGAAAATTCAGAATCAGAAGGACACAGTGAGTCGTCATAATTTAAAAACCACGTGTTTTGATTTATTACTTTAGAATAAATAAAAAATTCAAGTTAACGTATTTTATTTTACATACCTGTACATATATTTTTTAAATATTTTATGAATAAATTCAAAAGTATCAACATTGGTTGGTTTGCAAATAAATAGATAAGGCCGAAACGGCTCCTTTAAAAATGAATGGGCTCTATGAGTGTTTAGTTTATTACCCCTATTGTTTACGTTCAAGTGGAAAGACGTCAGTTAATACTGAATCCACTTTACCAGGATGATCGCTTGTTAGACTAATAAGAAAGTTCCGGATCGTGAGAAAGTCCGATTCTGAAGGCGATCGCAAATTCAGATTCCAGATTCACAAATGTATTTGACCAGACCGACCGACATCGACCGCCGACACAGCGGCGCGACTGCAACGTACTTTCGAACTACTTTGAACTGTATGCAAACGCCTATAAAGTCGTCAATTGAATGGCGCAAAACATTTAGAAGCGACGCGCAACGGGCGCATTCATACTTTCGGCTGATAATCAAACACGAACCTCAGGCTGGAGTGCACTTAGCGCTCGCCCCCAAAACCCCCGTGAATCTGTAAAGGTCAATAGGACCAACAGAAATAATCAGTAAGCAAAAAAAAACACGAACATTTCTCTACGTTCATATACAGTTCAAAATTCGATGGTCGCGTGGTGTCGCGTCGCGTATGACGTCTAGACCGCACGCAGCGTGCGATTGTATGAGTAGAGTGCCTCGAATCGCGCCAGAAGGCTAGTAGAGTTTCATTTCTGTTACTTTATTTTGTTAGTTTGGTTTTTGCAAATACGCAACACAGTCGCGAATTCTGTGTCGATACATTTTTCGATGGAAACACCCTTCGTAATTCGTTTCGGACAAAGATATTGTTCGTAGTATGAATTGTTCCACCAGCGGCCTAGAGTTAGCTGTGGAAAGGTTTTCAGTTTTTTTTGTTAATAATGTGCGACTAACTTTACTTGTTGACTTCTTGGGATTTTAGGGCATGCTTCTATTATGTAGTAAATACAAAATTCAAGACTAAAACTTATCCAAAATAAATTTTAATCTAATAATAAACAATAATTTTAGAAATATCTATTTTACAACCAATCTCTACGAGTATCTTAAGACTTAAGAGTTACTGTAAAATGTGAACCAAATATTGAAAATAAAATAAAATATTGCAATAGAAAATAATAATAATGATTGATGATCTTATCTTATCTTATGATAGGGGGCCGGGAATAACCCCAGCGGCACTTCGACCCTTGAGGATCTTTTGTGCCTACCACATTTTACACACTGGTCATCTCAGTGTGCAGGTTTCCTCACGATGTTTTCCTTCACCGTTAGAGCAGTCGGTAAATGTACGTAAGTCTTCGAAAAATACGAAAAGCTCATTGGTACATGGCACTGCACGGTTTCGAACCCGGACCTCCCGCATGGGAGTCCAGTGTCCTAGCCACTATGCCACCGACACTCTCATGATTGATGATAGATGAATGTGAAAAAAAATGATAATGGAATACCTAGTACACTCATTTAATTTAATGAAATATGGTGAAAATGTAATAAATGTAAAATGAAATTCTAATGAATATGAAGAAAAATACAATAAATTACATGTAGGTAGGTAAGTTAATAATCATTATCAAATGTGAAAACAACTTTCAAAGTATCAAGCGAACATTCGTTAGACGTCCATCTTTTTTAGAACTCCATGGCAAGTTATATACACACTATGTTTTAGGTTGGTTTCAGAGCTATGCGTCGCTTTGTATAAACACTCGTACAAACAATTACTATGTCGATAAACTTTAAACATTTGGAAAGAATGATAAATGAAACTGCAAATCGCGCAATTAAAAAAAAATTCTGCAACACTGAATCAATGAATTTTTCACGGAAGCAATTTTTATTACTTATTTTCATAAGTCTTAGAACAAAAGTTCGGTAACATGGTGTACAAAAAAGATTTTGTGTCCAGCATTATTTACGATGCAACTGTGAGGTGTTACCCTGCTGTTATTTTGAACTATGTCATGTGAGTGAAGTAAAGGGATACTCGAAGAAATCTGGGTGTAATAAAAACTCCCTAAAGTTCCAAAAGGAGGGTGTTCAGTATCCATAACTGAACTACTAAACTGAACAACTATATATTATTGTAAACGGTGCACAGCCTACCTTTTTCTACCAAAATTACTCCACCAGAAGGTTGTCTGGAAGAGACCGCTTTGCGCGATAAGACCGCCTAGATTGTATTAATCGTTTCTTACACACTGTATCACACTAATTTTGTGCAATAAAGTGTATTCATTCATTCATTCAACTTTCACTATGGGGTCAACTCAGAAATCGCAATAAATATCAGCTATTCCGTAAAAAAAACAACAGATTTCATATTCTCGATTTCAGAATTGGCCCCATAGTGAAAATTGATCAGTTATGGATATTGAATACACCCCTTTCAGAACCATAGGGGGTTTTGTTACACCCTGCAGCTTCTCCCAAACATTTGGCTGTTTGGGAGAAGCTGCAGGGTGTAACAAAGTGTAGTGTAACAAGGTGTAGTCAGGGCTTTTATCCATTCAATGAGTTTTTAGAGGTTAAGTGTAACAATAAATAATTTAATTGACATAATAATATTATAATTGACATTGATAAATAATGTATTATTATCCTGTGTGTTATGTTCCTCCGGGAGTTTGTGTGTTGTATTTGTCTAAGTGTATACCTTAGTATATGATGCATATTGTATGAGTGTATATGTTGTAGTGTATGTGCTTTTTGACTTGTAATGAATATTATTAATAAAATATGTCTATGTCTGTGTCATTAACTTTACAGTGCTTCCACTGTAATTCCACTTCTCAAATAGTCCATATTCCCATGAAGTCCTCATTTAAATGCTTTTCGCAATAAACTGACTCTTCTTATTCCGGGACCGGATAGCTGTGAAACCACCTTTACAAAGAAACAAAAGACAGAATGAAGAAATTATTTAGATAATTTTAAATATTCTTATAATAAATGCCATGTGGAAGCTGTTCTTCTGGCTTCGGTTTAGGCACGTACGGGTTCTTTAGAGGGTCAGCGTTTAACCTGAAAAAAAAAAGAAGTTGTTAATAAAGAACTAGAACTGTACCGGTTATAGTGCGACAATGAATTCAGAGGTCAAATTAAAATGGATTTTAGAAATGCTTTGAAATTATATATGGCTGGGGATCTTAATAAGATTTTGCTTCGACCTAGATTTCAGTCAGGTTCCAGGACAAATTCTACAAACAGCGTATTAATTCTAGCCGAAAGATTTTCTACTCCCATTGCGTCGTTTGTTCTATACAAAGTCACAATCAACCCCATAAAGAGGTTCATTCTTCATGGTCGTGTTTTAATGAAATCCCTTGTTATATTTTAACACTGTTTATCATTAAGTACAGCTATATGGAGCTGATTCTGCTGATTTTAGGCGCAGCCGAATTCGACTGCGCCTCATTTCACAAACATTCACTCGTGTTAAAATGGCTATCATTACGTAGGAGATGCATAAATGACTATTTATCATAGTAGTGTATGTGTGTATGCTTTTTTTTATTTTTTTATTTACTACTAAACCCGCATTTGACCTCGATATCGCCTGATGGTAAGCGACGATGAGGTCGACGATGGAGCATGCGGATCCAGTACATGCCTATTCACTCTGGCCTTGAAGATCCCAAGGTTGTAGGTTTCGGGAAATACAGACGCCGGCAGGCATAGTAGTGTATCATTAGGGAGTGATCCCTGGTACTCGGGCGATGCCCGAATTATATTGTCTCTTTGTAATATGGGTGTAGGTATGCCTGAAATAATATAATAATAATACTTCGTTTCCTAATATTTTACTTCTGTTTATTAATATTTCCGTTATTTATTTATATGTTCCAGTAGTGTATCATTAGGGACTGATCCCTGGCACTCAGGTGATGCCTGAAAATCAGCGCCGCAGTGCTAAAAGCGCTGCGGCAACAGGCTGAAGCAGTCCCCTTTTTCCGGTGCTGCACACCACCTTCATCAAACATAATTACTTTTGCTTATTTATTTTTGTAATATATTTGTTTAATATTATTTTTGTCTTCTGTACCTAATTGTTTGTATGTGTGTATTGGAAATAAATAATCTTTCTTTCTTCTTTCTTTCTTCTATCTTTCTTCTTTCTTTCTTCTTTCTTTCTTATTTATTGATTTGATTGCATCTACTAATTCGATTTCTGTAGTTTTATTAATGTAACACTTATTTTGTTTTGCAGTATTCGCATTCGGTAAAACTGTTTACTCCAAAACTACATTCTCTACCATATAAAATATCTTCGTCTTTAGTCGAAAATAGTATTGTGAAAACAATCTCTATTCTGAAGCAACTTGTTTATGTCCCACTAACTTTGCTCCTGCATTCGACGACTTGGCAGCATTGCAAGTACAAAATAAATAAATACAGAAAGGAATCTACTACTGGGCAAAAGACTGGAAAAAATGTTTCAAGCCAGAGTAAGGCTGAAGCAGAATATCAGCGCCATGCTCTAGACTACTCTAGAGTATGGCATTATGCTGAGATGAGGTCTATTTGGTGCTGCAGCATACGCCGTGTATTATTATTAATTTAGTTTAAGAATATATTGTATAGTATATATGTATATGTATACACTTATATATTATTGTATAATATATAAGTGGAATTGTGTGTGTGCTGCAGACAGCAAATAACCGTTTTTCTATTCTATTCTATTCTAAGTGGAATCCTGAAAATTTTGTCAAAATACCGACATCATAAAAATTTCTTCTTCTTCATGTCCTAGAACACCTAGTGGTGCATAGGGCTGAGACAATATTCTTCCACCGCGCTCTGTCCGATACCGCAGACTCTATGGTTATTCAGGATACTTTAGCCGCATCCAGGTCAAAAAATATTCATAAGAAAAAAATTATGTGACAAATATCACAAAATAGGCAGAACCAAATGTACTGCTCCCTAGAAATAATTCCTATGTAATTAGGTGATGCTCTGACTCCATTTGACACCAGTACGATGCTGGTCCACCCATATTTATCGGAGTCAAAATGATATTTTTTTATTTTTTTCCTCGATACAGTTGAGTAAAATTGTGAAATACCTAATACAATATCATCTACTGCTCTAACCCTGATCAAGAATTTTGAAATTCACCCCTATGTTGATTGCTCGCTAGAGAAGTTCCGAAAACCGCGTTTACCAGATGGCGCATGCGATGTGAGCATTTTCCCATACATTAATCGGGCACTGAAACGTCAAATGTATGAAAATAAAGCCTTACGAGTCAAACCCGTGGCTCACTGTCAGTGCTCACGTCATTGTTCTAGAGGAGAGGGCGTTAGTAGTTAAAGACATCGTTATTGATAAAGATGATTCTTTTTCTTTGAAGTTTTTAAAGAATATTCTTAATTTTGATTTACAAGACCAGTGTTTATTTTAAACTATACAAATATTAGTATTAAGTGGGTAGATAATATAAAACTCTGACACGGCTGTGTCCGTGTCACCGTCATTTTATGGAAGTCCAGTCTAAATATAGGTCTTGGTTATCACAGACGTAATCGTTTTATTCACAAAAACCTAGCCCTAGTGTTAACTATACACACCCTAAATAACAGAACACATTTAGTCCGATTTATGTGGTACTGATCTTCTCTTCTGTAATTATTTATTTTATGCTGTATAAACTGCTCGACTAACTTTTAAGTGAAGATACGATTTGACAATTTATTCCCATTCGCGTAATTGACCAAACAACGAGATTTCGGATTTTGGCACAATCGCCAATTTTAGCAACAATAAAGTGTAGGTAAGTAAGGTTTCTGAAGGTAGACAGTGATTTTTAATGCGGGAGGTTCGGGTTCGAAACCATGCCATGTACCAATGAGATTTCGGATTATTTCGAAGACTTACGTACATTTACCGACTAGGTACTCCAACTGTGAAGGAAAACATCGTGAGGAAAACTGCATGTCTGAGGAAATTAAAAGTTTCCGAAGGTGTGTGAAATCCACCAATCAACACTGGGCCCGCTCGGTGGATCGTGGTCCGTACCCCCTTGTGCGAGGCCTGTGCCCCAACAGTGGGGGCAGATCAGGCTAATGATGATGACAATAAATTATACGTGAACGTGCGCGAGTTAATTCTTAAACCCGCAGGGTTTTTTGTGCCTGAACTGAAGATCTTGATATCTCCCAGGCGGTGCTACTGAATATTTTAGATGAATGTAGCATACGACTGATAATTTTCCCTATTTTCCTTCTCAAAACTTCGAAAACCGCCCCAGCATATTTTATTTCGACACTTTTGTCGTGTCGATTGCCTGTGTCGATAAGTGCTGGACTACACGCGTCCAATTCCAGTCCCGGTTCGTTTCGCTGCAACCAATCACACACGTTCCGCCCACCACCCACACTCTAGAAATGACCTCTTTTCCAGAAATGTCAAGAAAAAAACAACTGCGTTCAATGGGCGACGAGGCGCATAATGGCCAGATAAATACAGTTTTAGCGTCAACCATTTTCCGAAACACGATCAAACTGTTCAGCATAACGGCGCTGTCTCGAGGCAGCTGTGTAGTGATTGAGAACCCTGAGTTTCCCTACGAAACTGACATGGTCCTATACCTAATGGGCTGAAACCTCAAAAAATAAGTAGATTTAAAAAAATCCAAACTTACTTGTAATGAGCGATGGCCTGGCCACAGTCGACGTTGTACCACCAGTCGCAGGCAAACTTGGCCTGGTCGAAGAGAGTTCCATTGGTGCAGAGGAAAGAAGCTCCCTGGTGACCCTCGCGTCCATCGTGGCACACGTGGTAAGCCTGGAAAGTGAGTATAATGTTGTATTTGGTGCTTTTTTACCCGAACTGCGCGACAGCAAGGGCAGGGTTATGTTTTTCGCGCGTATGTATGTTTGTGGAGTATTGTTTATTATTTTATAAGGAGAGCAGACGAGCAAACGGCCCACCTGATGGTAAGTTGCCACCGTCGCCCATAGACATATCCTCTCTCTATAGTGTCAAATTAAATCAAAATGTTTTTATTGTAAGTACCTTATAGTAAATTTTTACAACGTCATATTTTACTCTACCACCGCTTCGTAAGGTGCTGTAGCTGAAAGGAAAGAAGCGGCGCAAGAAACTTTCAGCAGCACATCTTTTGAAATAAATATATCTTACAATAATTATGAATACAATCATATATGTACACAATGTGCAGAGCTGGAGCTGGATTTAGGACCAAGCCTCTTTATCATTTTAGTAGTCATTTATTTTAAATAACCCTTTTTACATAAGGTCCGTCTTATGTGGGTCTTAAATTTCTTCTCTGTCATATTTATTACAGTATCAGGTATCTTATTATAAAATCGTACACAGTGACCCATAAATGATGTGTTTACTTTACTAAGTCTAAAGCGTGGGACTGCAAGTTTATTTTTGTTTCTGGTATTAAAATTATTATTATAGTGTTATTAGAGGGTTTTCGATGGGCTGCTAATCTTGAGAACGTAGAAGGAGTGCCTCATTTGCGGTAATAGGGTAATGCATGTATTAATTTTATGGTTTTAGTTGGTTGTTTACGTTGGTACATTACCGTAAAAAATATTTAAAACTGCAATCAAATCTCTATCAATCCAATGACTAATGTCTATAATTTGTGGATAGATGATAAACATAATTCATAATTAATGGTGATAACCATAGCGATGGGGAGTAAATATGCAGTACTTAGATATAGGATATTTAAATGGTGAAGAATGAATTTGTTGTGAAACTGAATCATATTTTCGTAACCATTTTTGATTTAAATCGGTATTCTTGTACGATTTGTATTTGCTCTGAGTCGTTTGGAATCATGATAAGAATCGCGTTTGTCAATAAATCGTTCAAGGTACCGCTCAGAGTGAATTACAAAATCTATAGTAAACCCTTCAGAGTTACAGATTGCAGCGATCATGAATATACACGACGGAAATGAACTTGATTAAAATAATAACTTTGATCACCGGCCGCCATGTTCTGGGGGTGGCCTCAGTCTGTTTCAAAGCGACAAGTCTTCAAACTTATTCAATTTGGCGGAATTGGTCGGCTGAACAATTTTCTCAGAATTTGCCACATAATTAGACATTTAGTTCCTTGGATCAAAGGGTTAAGTCCAATTGTGATGATATCAATGGTTATTTATTAGAATATCTAATTAAAATAATGTAATACTAAAATAACACTATAATACTGAAGCTAAAATTACAAAATACCTAACTATTTTACAAGTAAAAGACCTGGCCCAGGTCGCTCCCCGCAGGGAGTGCCCCGAGGAGGCTGGCGGCGTTGCCCCGCTGTATGGCGAGGCTTATATCTATCTAATTTAAAAATGTCTAGTCATAATCTAGAAACTTTCAATGTCGTTACAGTGAAATTGAGTGAATTAAACAGGAAATCGATTACGATTTATTATAATTATAATAATAATACCAGTACGTGAGGCACTCCATTTAAGCCCTGAAGGTTTACAGCGCATCGAAAATCCTCAAGTTACAAAAGTTATTAACGTTAATGTGAGGTGAGATGTAGTTAGAAATTACAATTGAGAAGACAAAGGTACCTACACAATTTTAAAAATAACATCATTATACATATTATACAGACTCTCACGTCCATAATACCTGAGTGCGTAAACAGAGGAACCATAATTATATACGAGTACCTTCAATCACAAGTAGTTCCCACTTTATGCCGTAAGATTTGGTGAACAAACGTGATAGGTATCTTATCTCATGGTAGGGCCGGGTATAACTCCAGCGGCACTTCGACCCTTGAGGATCTTTTGTGCCTACCCCATTTTACACACTGGTCAAGACAGTGTGCAGGTTTCCTCACGATATTTTCCTTCACCGTCTGTCGGTCTTCGAAAAAATACGAAAAACTCATTGGTACATGGCTCTGCATGGTTTCGAACCCGGACCGACGCTCTTTAACGTGATAGGTAGCGATCCTACCGCCGTATATAGGTGTAAAATATGTAATTAATATCCACTAAGATCCTTATAGTCGCTTCCTACGACACCCACGGGAAGAGTTACAAGAAAAATAACAACAAATTAAATCAATTCCATACATAAGCGAGCAAATTCATGAGCTATTCCATGACTATTCCTAGCGCTGAGGCTTTAAACAATCTCTATACAACTCCAAAGGACCGTCTCGCATTGCACTCCCAATTGAATATTCCCGGAGTGGTCACGGGAATAAATTATTGCTCGCTTTGTGACCGCTGCCCCGGAGTAATGGTACTATTGTGCCCTGTACCGGGTAAAGTCTCACTTACACTAGGCAAGTTCACTCGGATGTACTGACCAGAGTCCAATACTCGTTTGTAAAGTGACTAGAAGAATAAGTTATTGCTCGCTTTGTGCCATGACCGCTGCTCCGGAGTAATGGTCCTATTGTGCTCTGTACGGGGTAAAGTCTCACTTACACTAAGCAAGTTACTTACAATAGGCAATTTGATGATTGATCAGGGAGTACGGTTTAATAAAATGCCTAGAAAAATAAATTATTGCTTGCTTTGTGACCCCTTCCCCGTAATGGTAGTAGGTACTCGTATTGTGCCCTGAACCGTGCTGTATTACAATATGAAACTTTTCAGTGCTGAGTAGTTCACTTACACATGGGGCTAGTACCTATCATATTTTCATACAAACAGAACGCGCTATTGATATTTTCGCCTTTATAGGGTCCTATTTTATTAGCGGCAAATATTTCTAGGGTGTCATCTATAGGTTATAACAATAACAATAGGGCAAAAAAAAAACTTTTTTCTTATTACATTTTCGAGAAAAACGACAAAATTGTTTGTTTAAAAATTCTACAAATGAATGAATTATTGCTATTCTAACACTAAAATAAAAAGTATGAATAAAACTCATTTCATTCATAACGACATGGATGAGTTTATGCCACTAAGACGCAAAATAATGGGGTTTATTTTTCTTTAGTATGGAAAAATTTCATACAAGTAACAGGGTTATTTTTACGTGTAAAGTGGTACAAATAACCAGCACATACCCCCTCGAAATATTTGCTACTAATTAAAAAGGACCTTATATACGAGATCCAAACAAGTATTGGTGTAGTAAGATAACTGGTCTGGTCACCAGGCACAACACCCCGCCTGATAAAAGATCTTCCTTTTTCCCTACGTCATTCCACTTCCTTCTCCATAGCGTTTCTACATATATAATTGTCCCTTCTCTTAGTGCCACAAAAACTAATTTTGGTAGCGTGTTACAGTATGACCAACAACGGAACCACTCATTACACCCTTACGTTTCTGGACCTTAGATTGACTGACTTGTATTATCGCTCTCTCATAGGAAAGTAAACTTGCCTATTGTAACCGAAGCTTTATGAATTCACTACAAGAATTATAGGGTTGTGAAATGTGCTGAGAATTCAGAAACAACTGCTTTTTTAAAGCGTTTTGCGATTGCGTGTTGCGAAGCCTGCTTTTTAAGTCGTTATAAGAAAATGAGTTTTAAATTAGAGTCGGTATAAATTAGCTTTGAATTAAGTCACGGCTTTGCAAATGAGTGAAGATAAATATTTATTCATTTAAAAGGTGAAGAACAAAACAAAGGAGGGTCACTTCTGTTATTTAAACCGTTCAAACTAACTAGATTTATAAATAAACGCAATGTACAATGACTGACACTAAATATCCTGTACCTTCTATGATTTTGTCGCATGGGTCCAGATACTTCATAAAACGCCTGTAAAAGTCCGCACGTACCTCTTTGGTTTTTTTATGGCATTTAATTTAATTTAATTTATTTATTAGGTAAACATAACAGATTACAACCATAGAAATTGCAGAAAAATCAATATAAAGTTATTAGCTAGGTCGTAACCCTTAACGTGTAAACACAGCATGGTTAGGAAGTAGAAAATTGATTGTTGTACAACATTGAGTTGGGAAAAAATACTATTGAATGTAATGACTAAAAAACTTAAGCCTATTTGAAAAATAAAAATAATAAAGTAAAGACTATAAAGTAGGTGCGTGGATAGCTCACTTGAGGACATCCGAACTAATGGCCTAGGATCGAATGTCTATCGATGGCTTATTGTTGCTGTTCGAAGAGATTTCGTTAAACAATCTACACATTCGCACAATAGGGTTATTTGATGACCATTACAGCCATTAGTGGTCTTTATGAAGTGACTACTGGGGCCATAAATAATAACGTTTAAAGGATGTGCAACCAACTTGTTTGTCGTTAATTATTGACTACCTTCACCGTACCACCAACGCTTAGAGAATCACCAACGTAAAGTAAAATAAATGTGATATGTATTTCTGGTGCAAAAGTGAGTTGAAAGCCTGTGTTAGTTTTAAATTATGTAATTATAGTAAATGATAATTGATAAGTAATAAAAAATTACAATATTAAAGGCCATGAACATTAGTTTTTTACAACAATAGAACAACTTGGTTTGAAATACATTTTCCTGTTAAATCTAATAATAACGTACCTTTTCCTGTTCATTTTTTTATAGATCACTATTTTGTACCGGCTTCAAATAATTATAGATACCTACCTCCATTTACATTTTTAGTGATTTGAAATCTGTTAATAACTTTGTATATTTTCTTACTTGACATACAGTCTCCACATTGGTGTACATTCCAGGATGGACTGGAACACGAGCACAAGAGAATAGCTTGTCTCTGGCAACTCACGATATAATATGGGGTAGTCTACCACTAGGGTATCTTACACAACTTACTTCTCAAATCGTCATCTAAATGGATCACTTACCTGACATCCAGCCTCCACATTGGCGTACATTCCAGGATGAACTGGCACACGAGCACAAGAGAATAGCTTGTCTCTGGCAACTCACGATATAATATGGGGTAGTCTACCCCTAGGGTATCTTACACCACTTACTTCTCAAATCGTCATCTAAACGGATCACTTACTTGACATCCAGCCTCCATATTGGCGTACATTCCAGGATGAACTGGCACACGAGCACAAGAGAATAGCTTGTCTCTGGTAACTCACGATATAATATGCGGTAGTCTACCCCTAGGGTATCTTACACAGCTTACTTCTCGAATCTTCATCAAAATTGATCGCTTACCTGGCATCCAGTCTCCACATTGGCGTACATTCCAGGATGGGCTGGCACATGGGCACAAGAGAAGCTAGTCTCTGGCACTGCATGGTAAATGGGGTAGTCTACCCCTGGGGTCCCTGGTACATTGCGAAGATCTTGGGGTTTCTCATGCTCTCGTAGGGGTTTCCTGATTACGGCCTGTTCATATTGGTGGTAGTATGGCTCGTATCTCTGGAAGAAAGAAAATGTATTAATATGGGACTTTTATTTGAAAAATTGTTAGTCTGTTTATAGTTTTTAGGGATCCTTCCATACCCCAAAGGGGGCATATTGCTGTTTGGAGGATAGGGGAGGAAACGAGCTAGATAGTTCACCTAATGGTCACCATCGCACGAAAAATCCTTAAGTTAAGTCTTCTTTAAAATACGTTCTACCCCTATGCCATAGCTCTACCATAGATAGAGATGACACGAAACTTAATGAATCCTTAACATTAAGGACATTTCTTGCAATTCAGGGTTAGTCAGAACATTCCTCCTCCTCGCGTCGTAATCCTCAATGCTGAGGGTCGTGACCACCTTTAGGTATCACCTTCTGGCGGAAAATCTTCCACCATTTATTTCTGTCCCCGGCAGTGTGGATAGCATCATGAACCGTAGAGTCAAGAGTGGTGCGGATTTGGTCGGACCAGCCCCAGGATTTTTTCGAATGTCGAAACATTACATCACGGTAAAAAGTGCTTTTATAAAGCTGCTGCACTAATTTGAATCAAGTTATATAAATGTCATAGTTAAAACGTAACACACAGTTAACCTTGGCCTAGATCTTTTCTTATCTTGCCCAAGCGCACGTGTCTTTTCACTGGCTTATTCCCATTTGGTCATCGTTGCGTTTGGTCACTCGTAGGAATGCGTCTCAAAACGTCTCTATTTTAAAAATACTAATACTTATGCTCTCGACATGAAATTTGGTACAATAGGAAGAAAAAATAATTTAATTAATATTTTTTTCAAATGTTTCTTTTTAGAACGGAACCCTCGGTGCGCGAGTCCGCCTCGCACTTGGCCTATTTTTTATTAGCTCATATGGATACTTTTAAAATAAAATGCGGGCCCTGTTTTAGTCTAGGCTAAGCTTTCAAGTTCAAGTTCAGAAAGTAGATTAATATTATATAAATATATAATATTACTAAAATGAAACGAGCAAAACAAATAAAAAAATTAGAAAAATAATGATCATGTGTGCAAAATACTTAAAATAATTTAAATTCACCAAAAGTTAATGTTTATAAAAAATTACAAATATTAAGTAACAACCAAAATCAAGAATGTCAAATTATGATTAGTCAAATTACATTAATTTATCATTCAATTCTATTTACACATACATAATTAGTAATTCCATTTCTTATCATTAATAATTGAGAACCACTTTGATGACCAAATGCAACTCGTCGTATTTTTATTATTAAAATGAGTGACGATTTGAGACGCATTCCTACGAGTGACCAAACGCAACGATGACCAAATGGGAATAAGCCTTTTCACCAAAGCTGTCGATCTCTTTTTACATAACCTTTGTTAAGTTGATTGAGGTCTTGGACCCACTGTAAGTTGGTACTTACATAAACCCTATTAAGATATAGTATAGATATAAGTCAAGTAAAGACACTGCATTTGCGAGTGCAACTGTTCCTTAAGTTTATAATTTATTTATAATATTTTGTACGAGGTTTTTGAAAATGTTTTTATGAAACATTGGATGGCCGTGCACCAGTGTGAGAACGGCAAATTTTAAGTAGTAGGTACCGCCTAAATTTTATTTATTAGTTTACAGCCTCCTGGGGGAGAGACTGGGTTATGTGAGATTTCCACTCACTAAAACCCCCTCGATGGCCGGCCTCGTGCTTATCGGAGGGCTCCGGGATCTCCAGTGGAACGCACCGGTGCCCTCCTAGCATTTGCCTTGTGCTCCTCCTAGGAGGTGTACATTCCACCTCCCGGTTCCTCCCGTCACAGCAGCGTGCGGCCAAAGCACGTTGCTGCCTTCCCCAGGGT
Source organism: Hofmannophila pseudospretella (assembly GCA_947369225.1). Classification (NCBI taxonomy): domain Eukaryota; kingdom Metazoa; phylum Arthropoda; class Insecta; order Lepidoptera; family Oecophoridae; genus Hofmannophila; species Hofmannophila pseudospretella. Next base: position 13,819,886 of record OX376316.1, read on the forward strand.
CGCCCGCCAATGAACGGTCAAACTCCCCACTTTGACCGCCCGCGACCCTGATCCCTCCTTTTAGTCGCCTTTTAGGACAGGCAGGAGTTACTCTATTCTTTGCCCGAGACTACAGGGCTGATGGGTGTATGCCTGAAATAATATAATAACAATACTTCGTTTCCTAATATTTTACTTCTGTTTATTAATATTTCCGTTATTTATATGTTCCGGTAGTGTATCATTAGGGAGTGATCCCTGGCACTCAGGGGATGCTTGACAATCAGCGCCGCAGTGCTAAAAGCGCTACGGCAACAGGCTGAGGCAGTCCCCTTGTTCCGGTGCTGCACACCACCTTCATCAAACTTAATCACTTTTGTTTATTTGTATAATATTATTTTTATCTTCTGTACCTAATTGTTTATATTTATGTATTGGAATTAAATTCTTTCTTTCTTTTATTTCTAAATAAATACATTTATTATTATTATGTATTGACAAGCAATTCTCCCGCTGCGGCGCTATAGTGTTAGCTGTACTCGTACCTAGGTCAAATGGTGACTAGTACTTATTTGTATGGAAATATCGAGCATGTTCTGTCAACTTGTTCTTTGGTTTTCCACAGCCACCAGCCATTGTTGCAACATAAGCTTTTTGTCTGTCGGGATTCGATAACCAAATATTCTAGATAAAACTTTAGCACAGCGCAGTTTTCAGTCATATTTTATTAATTTTCTCGAAACCTTTTCTCACTGACAGTGAAACAAAACATAACCTCAAACAACTCGACAGACCTCCAACTACACCCCTACTTTGAGCTTTTCAGAATCCCTCCCATTCGAGTTTTATCCACATGAAATTACAAAGCGCCTTATGAAATGAATCAGAAATTGTTTGGTTTCCTTTTACGAGTAATTATGACGTGTTATTTCATTAATTCAATAGTATAATTGCAAATAGAATAGGGTAGACGAGTTCTGGAGTGGAGACCGCGTTTGGCCAAACGTAGTGTGGGACGGACGTCCCTGCTAGATGGAGCGACGATCTGCGCAAGGTGGCTGGCAGCGACTGGATGAGAAGAGCCGAAGATCGGGCTCAATGGCGCGCCCTGGGAGAGGCCTATGTCCAACAGTGGACTAGAGTTATCTAGATAACCCATTCATACAAACTGCCTACAGCCTGCCTGCTAACAGGTGCCTACATTTCTCGACGAAATTCAAGTCTCAAGTCCTCTTTCTCGGTGAAACTGAAGTTTCCATCTCAGTGCCTATTTAATTTATTATTGTATAGTGAAGACAGGTCTTGTTTCTGTACCGTATCTGTACAAGTACGAGTAACGAGTACCGATCGACACTTAATAGTCAATGAATAGTTACGTAATATATGTCAACTATAGGTCAACTGTGTTACGTGGATTTTATAGTATAAGGTTAGTATTATATTGGTATTACAGCTTCAATCTATATGGTTATAATGCGGTTAGTGAGCGGAGCATAACTCTCACGTCCATATTCCCCGAGGGGGCAGACAGACCCACGACGCGCCACTACGTTTAGTACCTACTCACATCGGTGTAGAACGCGCTATCGAAATTTTCCTGGGACTTCACATATATACGAGTTCCAAAAATCCATAGTTGGACCAGGACATCTGGTCACCAGGCACAAAACCCCGCCTGGTGGAAGATCTTCCCTTTTCCCTTTCATACAACTGACATTACGTCATTCCATGTCCTCACATAGCGCGATCCTACAAAAACTTATTTACTTAAGATCGACTCTATGGTTACTTCTATTATCTATCAGCCCGTGTCTGTGCACTGCTGGACATAGGCCTCTCCCAGGGCGCGCCACATTACCCGATGCTCCGCCTTCCTCATCCAACCATCGCCAGCAACCTTCTTCAGGTCGTCGGTCCACGGGGCAGGGACCGCGTCCCACACTGCGCTTTCTTGTACGCGATCTCCACTCTAGAACTCGTCTACCCCAACGGTTGTCGGTTCTGCGACAGACATGGCCAGCCATTGCCACTTCAAATTACTAAGAGCTTACTTACTTATATGAGCTATGTCGGTTTCTTCTATGGGGCAAAGTTTTTCTTTAGGGTTTTATGCCTCTAACATCTACACTTGACCTTCTACTTAAAGGGTGATTCTTGAGAATGGCATTATGACTCCCTCAATTAGATCTATGTTATATTTGTGGTTCTTCTTCTAAGTCGTATTCCTCATTGCTGAGGGTCGAGATCATTCTAAGGAATTAATCACATAGAACGACTCTCGTGGCAGATTTAATGGGGTGGTTTGCCATTGCCTTCCCCATTTCACACACTGGATAACCAGTGAAAACTTCGTGAGGAAACCTCCACACTGAGATAACTCAGTGTGGAGGTTTTCTCACGATGTTTTCCTTCACCGTTAGAGCAGTCAGTAAATGTACGTAAGTCCTTCGGAAAAACCGAAAAACTCGTACATGACATTGCCTTTTTTCGAACTCGGATCTCCCCGCATGGGAGTCCGACGTCCTAGCCACGACGCCACCGACGCTCTAAATGGCTCTAATGGCAAACGAGAATAGCATTATGATTATATCAATTAGATCTATGTTATATTTGTGGTTAGTGAGGGGTAAAATAAGTTGATAAATATTATTATTCTATGGTTTCTTGAAGGGGAAAAGTTTTTCTTTAGGACTTTATGGCTTACTTGAAATCCCCTCACACAACTCTCAAAAAAATGTTGACTATGGCTCATGAAGAAGAAAGACAGAAAATAGAAAGGCATGTAGAAGTTTTTTTTTAATCTAGGCCTTTAAACAAATCTGCCGTTTATTTTGACACCATCATTAAAGTCAATATTTTGCTTCTAGTGAGAGGGGGCAATGTACGCGCATGCGCGTGGCGTCTCACGGCCGCCCGGAGTTGCGCAGTGCCACCGAAAGTACGAGACTTGTACTCGAAAGGTCTAGCTGGTTTCACTTGGACTATGAAAGCGTTGGTGGCGTAGTGGCTAGGACGACGGACTCCCATGCCGAAGGTTGGGGTTCGAAATGTTTAGTTTTTAATTTTAATTTTTTACCCACAACACTATCGCTCCCACTAACATCTTGGGATAAGGGGTGAAATGAAAAACAGCGCTGCATATTTGGTACCCGAGTATGTCAGCATTTGCTGACTTTCCCCCCCTTTTGCCAAATATACATAGTGCTTTGTACTTCAATTTTTAATTTTTCGTAAAAAAATTATGAGTATTTGTCAATAAATGTATTTCTATTCTATTCTAAAAAACCGAAAAACTCATTGGTAATTACTAGTAAATTAATAATTACTTACGTAGGTACATTTACCGACTTACCGACTACTCTAACGGTAACGGTGGAGAAAAACATCGTGAGGAAACCTTCACACCGCGATAACCGTGTGTGAAATGGGGAAAGCAATAGCAAACCATCCCATTAAATCTACAAAGGGTGTTGTTATATGTGGTTAATCCATCCTTTGAAGAGAAATAATTTCGTTAACTTGCGACGCTATCTCAGACTGAATCAGACAAATTTAAAATAAACTAAAAACATTGCTAGAAATATATATTTTTTAAACTAAACTGGGAACTGTAGCTGCCCTATCGTTATATGGAGTCTGTCGCCAAATATTTCATTCCTAGCGGTGGCAATTATGTTCATCAGACCAAATTGTCACCGCTAAGAGTGAAATACTTAGGGTTTTGAAGAGCCAGTCCCTCCTATGAAGGTCTTCGCATCAACAACAATTCCGACGTCACTAGTTTGAAATAAAAAATAAGCATCATAATCGAATGAAATAATAATTATTAGGTAAACCACTGACAAACAGTTAGATAAATGTTAGATAGATGTTAGATACATGGTGAGCATGTGCCCTTTTAATATTGCATTGTTTTTATATTATTTTATCCAATATTGTTTTAAGTTTAATAATGTGTGCAATGTTGAATAAATGTTTTTTCTTTCTTCTTTCTATATTTATTATTATTAATTTGTAACGATGTCGACTTCATCGTCCATATCAACCTCCTTGCCATCAATTTCATCCTCATTGTTAGCGTTTATCTCATCTCATTTCGTATTGGCATCTTCATTTCTTCATCTATATTTTCAAAATTCAAATCATATTCCCATTCCATTTCTAAATTCCATTATTCCATTAATTTCATTGTTTTCTTTGTATTTGGCACTTGTCCGTCTGTATCTTGTCCTGAACGGACGTTTCTCTGTTTTATTTTTATCTCTTACTACTACCTATTTTCTACGTTTACTATTTTCTGTGTTCTGTTCCTTAAAAATATAATATCTACCAAGTTCTTCTATTACTTCATCTGCACACTGTCCTAGAACCCTGCTAGCCGGCACCGAAGTACAGACTGTAGCAAATTTAAAAGATAAGAAAAGTTACAAGTAAGACACTGAAAAAACAACTTGTTTTATTTTGGCCTACAAAGTAATTTTCTTCAGTTGCACACATTTGATAGATACGATATAAATCTTGGTTGACGTGAACTATTTCTTAGTTGAAGTAAACAAAACGACATAGTAGGATCAAATAGAAACATCAATTTCCACAACTTTCAAAACAATCCCCACGCAAAGATCAAACAAGCCACTGTATTACCAACAACTCAATAAACCGAAGAAAAAAGCACTCCATCCGAGGTGAGAATTTGTGAAATTACTCCTGAATACCAATTTGACTGCACGGGCCAAGTTTCAAACAATTTTCGCGAGGAGGAGCTTGATCAAAGAAATGAAACTAAAAAACAGGCGTTCCATGAAAAGGAAAGTAAATTTAGCCAACAGTAATTCGCCTTTGAGGGGCTCAAGGGAAACTTGGGAGAAAGGAATATTGCAAAAGTTAGTGTTCCCTTATGGAGGCCGGAGTTATTGCCACTAGATATTTTAGGTCGCGACTGGCCCGCCCTTTTATCGCTATAACTCTAGTTTAAACACCAATTATATCAAAACTTCACCCTTTGTGAATTATGAATTGGTTGGGGAAGTTGTAAAAATTATTGCGGTTGTTACCCCACGGAATGGGGATTTATATAGAAGTTTGTTGAGCTTTCCGTTATTTTTGGTGATGCAACGTTTGTTTTGTGATGTCAGTGAAACCACTAATACTAAGTAACACTTAAAACTTGTAATATATTACAACACCTATCATTGTAACTGGTTTGCCAAAATCAAGTGAGTATGAGTATTTATTTAATATTTTAGTAGAGACTTGTGAATCGTAAAACATTTAAGAATGTTCAAATAACGCCTAATTAATTAGTATAATTACGTGTACCTACATTAATTTTAATAAAAACTAACGAGCTAAAACCGCGTGACAGATGGACGAAACATGGAGCCACAGTAATAGATGTACATTGATGAGTATGTTCAGTAAAAAAATCTATATCTATGAAACCAGTAAAAAGGCTTTTATATAAAGATAAATTGAATTGGTTTGCTGTAATTAATTAAATTAATTGACTGTAATTTGATTTAATGACTTCATAATTACTAAATAAATATATAATGATTTGATTTGAGTAGATTTGGGTTAGACATACAATTGACATTTAATTAATTAATTGAAAATTATAATTGTACTTATCTAAAATTCAAATTTAAAACTTGTTATTATTTTATTATTGGAAAATTATATTATAATTGGAAATGTAATTTATAATTTATAAAATGTATACACATAGAACACTAAATTTAAATTATTTTATTTTATAATGTTGTATTATAATAAATTGTTAATTTATTATTTATTTTTTATCTATGGGATTAGTGCCTGAAAATAAAAACATTTTAATTTAATTTAATTTAAAAAATCAGCTATTTTATACGCTTCGGTCGTGTAGGTTATTTTTTCGCGATTTCCGAGTTGGATCCATAGTGAAAATTGTTCAGTTATAGATTCTAATCCCCTTTCAGCTCTATAGGAGGTTTTTGTTACATCCATAATGATTTAGTTCTACATGTAGGTCCATAGACCAGAAAAAAAGCAACTTACCTGTAAATAAGCAGCATCTAACCCATCTAAAACATGACCGCAGAGCAGAGCCGTCGTCAGGGCCCTCAGAACCGCCTTTCCCATTTCGCCGCACATGTTACCTAATATACTAAAGTTAGTCGAAAACAATCAGTTTTTTGCACTGCACTGTACCGGTCGCTCGCCAACAGAACTGTGGAGTGATTGTAGAAGGAACCCCTCTACTTTGGAGCGGATTTGGCTGGTCATAGGTGGTGGTGGTGGTAGCTTTCCGATTCCGAGTTTGCGAAACGTGGTTGACATGCTGGGGTTTTGAATGTTCAAATTATTATTCTTTTAGTTTGTTTTCGACATTCAGAAACCAGAGTTTAAAAAAATTACGTTGTAAAAATGTACTATAAGGTTTTTTTATTATTTTATTATTAAATCAGGAAAGCAGACGAGCAAACGGGCCTCTTGGTGGTAAGTGGTCACCGTCGCCCATAGACATCTCACCTCACTGTATTAATATTAGAGGGTTTCTGATGCGCTGCCAGGAGACTTGAGGACCAAGATGGATTGCCTCATGTGCCGGAAATTACGCTGGCTCTCTTACCCTTCAAACACAAACACAGAAATGAAAGCATTTCTGCTTCACGGCAGAAATAGATAAGAGGGTGGTACCACCCCAGGCGATCCTTCACATCAGAATCTACCACTACTAAGGTACTTACTTACAATAAAAATTGATTTGATTTGATTTGACATTACAGAACCTAAAGTTTCGGAGAATATTGTATATTTGGGGAAATTATGTTCAGGGAAATAGACGCTCGCTACGCTTTCGAAAAATAATTTTATCGAGCACCTTATCTGCGGCTGATGGCGGAGGAGAGTAAATTTTGCATTACTAATGTTATTCGGTTTTTTATTGCTACTGAGTCGCCTTCCAAAAGGTAAATAAAAGCAGAAATTAGTTTCCATTTGTGTTCAAGAACATTTACTACTTTAATCATCATCATTATCATCATCAGCAGCCTACTCTAGTCCACTGCTGGACATAGGCCTCTCCCAGGGCGCGCCATTGAGCCCGATCTTCGGCTCTTCTCATCCAGTCACTGCCAGCCACCTTGCGCAGATCGTCGCTCCATCTAGCAGGGGGGCGTCACACACTACGTTTGCCCAAACGCGGTCTCCACTCCAGAACTCTTCTACCCCAGCGGTTACCGGTTCTGCGACAGATGTGACCGGCCCACTGCCACTTCAGCTTGCTAATCTTATGAGCTATGTCGATAACTTTTGTTCTATGCCGGCCTTATAGCTTTAAGCTATTTCTTCCAGGCAACCTTTGGTAATGGAGTTTTTTTTTTAAATACAGTGTAAGCGGGTGCAAGAACGATTTAAATAATACCAAGTAATAGAAATACAACAATAGAACATGGATGCACTAGAGGATTTCGCGCACGTATGTTACGCAACTCACGTTTTGAGAGTTTGACATTATGCGTATTTGACTTTATGCGTATAATTCCCAGCGGACATATATACATACATACATATATACATATCGACGATTGGTGAAATATCCTGACTACAGTGTATAGTTGACTAGCAACCGAGGTACAGTCGGCAACGTGATTAACACATCCAAAGCAAACAAAAAATTTATTCGCCGGTATAACATTTACCGATTTAAGGCCATCGCATATTATACCAACTGGACGCGAACCTGGCAACAACTCAACTCAATCAATCAATCAATCAATGTTTATTTGCAAGAATACGTGACATATAACATGGTCTTACAAAGGGGTTTGAAACAGTATTCAACCTGCAAGCAGGCGTGCAAATATTTAACAGAGTAATGTTATACTTATTCATTCCTTAAACTAAAAATTTATATAATTCTAATGTGCATGCAATTTGTCTAAATATTCACTAATGTTATAAAAACAGTTCTCTAAAAGCCACTTTGTTAAATTAGACTTAAATTGTGACCCATGTTGTAACTTGATTTTATCTGGCAGGTTGTTATACAGCAGCACACACATGTTATAAACATTTACTTTATAAATATATTTCTTACAAGGAGGCTGATACAGTAAGTTTATATATTGACTTCTGGTTCGTTTTGGATATACTTCGGTATATTTTTTAAAATAATCTGGATGTGATTTTACAAACCAACAAACATCTCTAATGTAAAGACACGGCAGCGGGAGAATGTTATATTTTTTGAACAGAGGCTTGCAACTATCCAAGAACCAGGCTTTGCAACTCAGAGTAAAGCATTGAAATGTGAGCTTTATATCATAGTAAATACAGTAGGCGGGCGGGTACAGTAGCGGGTTTGCTGGAAGAAATCTCTTTTAGAGATAAGTTCACCCTTAGTACAATGTCTCATTTTAATTCTTTTTACTAAGTCTATTGTTGTACAATAAAGTGTTAAAATAAAAAAAAAGGTTTTCAAAATTCAAGTGAAGTAGTCGTAGATGAGTGATCATACTTACTTACTTACTCCGCTGGCGCAGCGACCCGAAGTGGATCTTGGCCTCCGATACCAAAGAGCGCCATCGCTCGATGAAGTGGAGAAGGATCTGCGGGAGCTCCGGGCGCCTGACTGGCTCGAGACTGCGCAGGAGATGAGTGATCATGATCATTTATAATCACTAATCAGTCATAGTGAAGTATTTTTTAACAAATGCAAACTAACAAATTGTGGCAAGTAAAATTTCAAAATCTTTATATGACTGTACTTAGCTCTAACTTAGTCGACCAGAACGACATTTAATACTAGAAAACACTGTACTGTACTGTACTTACATACCTAACTTCATATGACTGGCACACTGACAGGTCGAGGCAGTGAAACTTTGCACACAATACCTAATTAAAGTTGTGATTAAGTAAATAGGTTTTGCTTAGTTTTCTAGAACTCTTCAGGAGTTGTGCTACGAATAATTAGCTGTGTCAGGCAGGCGTATAATTAGGGCTTATAATGATATAGTAAATTAATAACTAGTTTGAAGAAGGTGAGGTTTGAAGAAGGTTTGAAAAGGTCAAGGTGAGGAGGGAAGTTTGAAGGACTTGATAACACGACATACCCTTTTCATTAAACATTTGGCGCCTTTTTTAATGTTGAACATTCATATCAAAAAATAAAAAATAATTAAAAATGTTTTTGTTGTAAGTAGTTTAATGACGTAAAAATGTACCTTATAGTACATTTTTACGTCATTTTTTTTATTCATATATTTATTTATTGAAAAAACCTATTACAATTTTATGACAGGATGTCCCAACTCAAAATTGTAGTCTTAATACATTATTGAAATATATTGGCCAGAAATTTTGATTCATCTTTTTTAAAAAAATACAATACCTAATGTACCATGTACGGTAAGAAAGGCATTCCTGTAAGAACGTGGCATATCAATTTGATTAAAATTTTTAGCGCACTACAGTTGTAAGACAGCAAGATGAGGAAACCTGCATGTATGAGGAAATAAAAAGTTTCCGAAGGCGTGTGAAATCCACCAAAAAGCACTGGACCCGCTCGGTGGATCATGGCCCGTACAATTATACCGACCATTATACACGGGGAGGCCTGTGCCCCATCAGTGGGGACATTAATAGGGTGATGATGATGTCGTAAAATAATCTTTTTCTATTTCATTTCAAACTTATCACATTAACTTATTGTAATAATAGTAATAGCTGTGGTAATTTACGTTAGTATGGTATAATAGTATTATGTTCGTACAATTGCGATGAGAGTTGGATAACCACGCTTTCAGTTTTCACGGCCTGTTGACTGCCGCTAGGGTGACCACCCGTTTGTCCTTTGCATGGAAGGTGGCATAAACAAGTGGAATTGTAATTGAAAAACGTTTATTTATTACTGTAAACACCAGAATACAGCAAGTACACAATACAAAAGTATACAAGGATATAATACATTCAGCACAAAGATCCGGTGCGGTACTGTGACAAAAAGGATAAACCACCAAGTGGGATTTGTCGTCGCCCGTCACCACTGCCGTGTAAAACCAATACACTGTATGTTAAGATACAGTGTTTTGATTAACAGCGCTAATTTGATTTCTAATTATCAGTTTAGTACCTTGGTATTGAAACTTTCGAGCTCTGTGAATCTGATACAAAGATATGATACAGACAATACACTGTATTTCTAACAATTACAAGGGACAAAAATGTATATTAACGCGATTATTTCAAAATCGATGTTTACAAGTTACAGTGTATTGTATTTTCACGGCTGACCAGTTGAGAGGTGTACTGCCATAAATTGCAAGCTTTGGACTAGAATAGATGTACTCGCTCGCACAAATTATGTGTTTTGATCCATTATTTTGTTTTTAAAGTATCGGATAATAATCGGATCAGCCTCATCCTTCTACCAATAATCTGCTATTCAAAGACAGCGCCGAATATAGCTTAACAATATCGCTGTTTCGGAATGGGACTGATCGAAACCTGGTGTTTATCTGGTCATCAACTATCAAGCATGTCTCTGAGCCATTGTCTGGAATATACCAGATGACTCGACCGACTGTACAAAATCCCTCCCTCGTAAAATTGCTTTTGATTACGTTTGTTCCAACCTCCAGCTGTTTAATCCCACCAATCGCACGCCTAGTCTTCTCTTGTTGTAATAATTCCTACCAAACTTGTATCGAATGGTCACCGTATTGTAATTATTTCGTAATTAAATTATATCTACAGTGTAATGGTTGCTATGTCACGGCTGTACAACAAGTAAGTTATGTTATTGACCTTTACTTAGACTGACAAATTACATAACTATACCTAACTTAAAACTCGTTCAAAAAAGTTATGTAAGCACAAAGAGTTTCGGTGGCACAGTGCGAAACCATGCAGTGCCATGTAACAATGAGTATTTCGTATTTTTCGAAGACTTACTTACATTTACCGACTGCTCTAACGGTGAAGGAAAACATCGTGAGGAAACCTGCACACTGAGATGACCAGTGTGTAAAAAAGATCCTCAAGGGTCGAAGTGCCGCTGGGGTTATTCTCGGCCCCCAATCATAAGATAAGGTAAGATATAAATTTAGTAGTAAATAAATAAAAAAAATTAAAAAAATGTAAGCACAAATTCGATTTAAAATTATTTTTAGTAATTATATTAGTCAACGTTTTGTATATGATTGTATTCAAGCTATTAAATTGTTAATTATTGTATATTTTTTTCAAAACACGCAACAAAAAATATTAAATATTATATAGTTGCGAGAAATGTTGTAATAGATACTTTAAACGTACAGTCGACCGCATGACAGCCTACCCAAATTGTCAAAGTTTGAGAATCTGAAATGTATCATATTGCGCAGGCAATACGGTTGAGATTTAATCGAAGGATTTTGACAGTTTGACACATGGTATACTATAGCTTGTTGTCGACTGTACAATTGTACAAGATTTGTCTTGATTTCTCGTTACTATTACAAGACTTTTTTCCATGAAGATGTGCTGCTGGTTGATGATAGAAACTGGTTGTTTCTTGCGCTGTTTCTTTTATTTCAGCAATAGCACCTTACGAAACGTGGTAGAGTAAAAATATGACTCTGTAAAAATGTACTTTGAGGTAGATAAGGTACATACTTGCAATAAAAAAATACTTTTGACTTTTGTTTCATGTTGAATCATTCCCAAACCCATAACCATGCCCTATCTTGCTACAGTCTGTCCTCTAGGTGCCGGCTAGCAGGGTTCTAGGACAGTGTGCAGATGAAGTAATAGAAGAACTTGGTAATAGATATTATATTTTTACGAACAGAACAACACAGAAAATAGTAAATGTAGAAAGTAGGTAGTAGTAGGAGACAAAAATAAAACGGAGAAACGTCCGTTCAAGACAAAATACAGAGAGAAAGTGCAAAATACAAAGAAAACAATGAAATAATGGAATTTAGAAATGGAATGGGAATATGATTTGAATTTTGAAAATATAGATGAAGAAATGAAGATGCCAAAACGAAATGAGGTGAGATAAACGCTAACAATGAGGTTGAAATTGATGGCAAGGAGGTTGATATGGACGATGAAGTCGACATCGTTACAATCTAACACTAAAAGTACCTAAGTAAAGTCATCAGCAGCCTATTCTAGTCAACTGCTGGACATAGGCCTCTCCCAGGGCGCGCCATTGAGCCCGATCTTGGCTCTTCTCATCCAGTCGCTGCCAGCCACCTTACGCAGATCGTCGCTCCATCTAGCAGGGGGGCGTCCCACACTACGTTTGCCCAAACGCGGTCTCCACTTCAGAACTAGTCTACCCCAGCGGTTGTCGGTTCTGCGACAGATGTGACCGGCCCACTGCCACTTCAGCTTGCTAATCTTATGAGCTATGTCGATAACTTTTGTTCTATGCCGGATCTCCTCATTTCGGATTCGATCCAGCAGAGATACTCCGAATTTGTGAACCAGTCGCACCGTCAGTGTAAGTAAAGTAAATAGAGTTTATACTCCAAATAGATATTATTTAAGTTACATTCCATTTTGACGGTAAAACAATAGTTTTATATGGAAATACATGCATACACTAGTTTAAACTGTAATTCTTGTTTGCAACTGTGCAACAGGAACCGTGTTTGAAGTTTGAAATTTCAATTTTGTGTACGCAAAGGTCCATTCGGAATTGCATCTACATTCGAGCTAAATAAACATTCAATTTATGTTACAATATCAATACTGTATTACAAGTCAAATATTTTTTGGAGAACATTTTTGCAACGTTACTCGTATCTGCCACCATTTGTTTAAAAACCATTGAAGGGTAGATGCTAGGGGTGCATGATTCCTCTCCCCCAAACATGTAGGATCCCTCCCTCCCTATAGAGGCAAGGCTCGACTCGCTCTTGACCAGTTTTTAATACTATTTTATGATTTCAGTAACCTATTGACGTCACTGGTTTTTTTTACAGTGAACCCTGTCTTCCTATTCAGAACGGGCGATACTGCAACGGCGGGTGTCGAAAGTTAGAAACAATTGCAATCGGCTAACTGTAAATACACACGGGATTCCCTGCCCAAAAGTTTAGGCACAATCAAAGTCGTGCTTCGGTTTTTTTTTTGGTTCCACCCCTGATCATAATTTAATTTAATTTAATTTATTTATTAGGTAAACACAACAGATTACAACCATAGAAATTACAGAAAAATCAATATAAAGTTATGAGCTAGGTCGTAACCCTTAACGTGTAAACACAGCATGGTTAGGAAGTAGAAAATTGATTGTTGTACAATATTGAGTTATAAAAAAATACTATTGAATGTAATGACTAAAAAACTTATGCCTATTTGAAAAATAAAAATAATAAAGTAAAAACTATAAAGTAGGTGCGTGGACAGCTCACTTGAGGACATCCTCAACCCGTCTTTTAAAAACTAATGTCCTAGGATCAAATAAGTCTATCGATGGCTTATTGTTGCTGTTTGAAGAGATTTCGTTAAACAATCTACACATTCGCACAATAGGGTTATAGAACGATGTGTTGTTCTTAAAAACATTTAATACAAATGTTTTAGGATTGCGAAGTTTAAAGTTTGTGTTGAAGTTTAGACAGGACAGCAAGGAAGGTGAATCTATGGTGGAATGAAGAATTTTATGTAGGATTATTAGGTCTTGGTGTTTGCGCCTAAGATGAAGCGGTGTGACTTTAAATTTTGCCAGTCTATCATCATACGATGACAGCTGACGGCCGAAACCATACTTATAGCTCATTATTCTAAGGGTCTTTCTTTGGACTCTCTCTATGCTGTCGGAGTGGACCTTATAACAAGGAGACCAAATTATTGAGCCATATTCAAGGAATTAAAACTTATCGTGTTTTTAATGACATAAAACACGCCAAATGGGTTTTCTAGCGTTTCTGGATATATATTTTCTTAGACGCGGTTGTCCCACTGCTGAGCAAAGGCCTTCCCAAGGCTCCAAACATCTCTGTCCAGGTTTTCCAATGTGAATCCAGGTCATCCCGCCATCTTTTCCTAGGTCTACCTCGGCGTCTGAATCCTTGAAGCACCCAATACGTGGCGACCCTCGCCCATTTTTCAGGACGCATTCGCCACACGTGTCCGGTCCAATCCCACTCCAGCTTGGCGGTCAATTCTTTGAAAATTTCTGGAGTTTTCTGGAATTTTCATAAAATTCCAGAAACATTAGAAAACTACGAGTATCTGACGCGTTTTACGCCGTTTTTTCGAAAGTTACGTTTTGCACTTAGCGGCCTTTTTCCTTATCAGACCATCTTGGAATATGAACAATGATGTGGCATTGTCGCCAGGCAGGCCAGGCACACCTGGCAACCCCAGACGACCCGGCTTTTACGTATTTTTACTCTGTGCTCACCGTTCAGTGATGTCAGTTTGTGATTTTCTTAATTATCTAATTAAACCAAGTTTAAAGTTACTTCCGTTTATTTAATGTTATTTACAAGTGGTTATGGCCTTGTTAGCTGATTTGTCTTCCACTGTACACTATAGTTGAGTTTAGGGCTCTAGTTATACCTAAGTTGTCTGGTGTCAAACACCGGCGAGTCTAAGCTAGATCGACCAGTTATTGCGAAAGTGCCCGTAAAGTGCAGGGCAGACCTTCGGCAAACTTGCTCTGTCGTACACTGGCTTGCAAAATAAGCACAGATCAAAGATTAAAAGTATGAATTTAATAGTGGTAAAGTTCGAATAGAAATTCGATATTAGAAATTTATTAAACAACGTATGATATACAAACTCATTGGACTAAGTACATAAAAGTTTAGTTAAATTCTAGCTATTTAATTGTCTTTTTGATAAGTCAACGTAATGAACTTATTTTTATGAAAGCAGCTTTCCTTTTTCTTTTTCTGCATGCCAGAGTTCCCTGTTCCTGTTCCTGAAATTACCTACTTTTTTTTTATTTGCTGGAGAGCAGACGAGCAAACGGGACGGGTCCCACTTACCCAGGGGTAAGTGGACACCGTCGTCCACAGATACCTCACTAATATTGAATTTAGAGGGTTTTTAATACACTACTTACCTTGAAGACTTAGGGTGCCTCATTTGTCGGTAATGACGCTGGATCTCTTACACTTAAAATCGAAACACATTAATGCAAGCATTCCTGCATTCTTCAAAATAATTATACGATACGCGCGCACGCAGGTGATCGGATAAAGAAATTACCCTAAGTATATTTTTATTTATTTATTACAATTTTACCCCTTATCCAACAGCATCATTAAACCTTAAACAGTTTGCCTTGACGCTGGTATTCCTCGTACATATACGGCTAAATTATATTCAATCTACCTACAACATTACATACTCTCAACATCTTGTATCATTCACAACCTATACTCGTAATTATACGCTGTTATGGATTAAAAGCTTACAAACCTAACGACGTCAAAATGTTTAAATTATTTATATTTACCTTGCACACCTACTACCTCTTTCTCGATATCATTTCATGTGCCCGAAGGTTTCCTGGAAGAGATCGCTCTTAGCGATAAGGCCGCCTAAATTGTACTTCACTATTTCCTTTTCTATCTCATGTTTGTTGTTTTATATTTGTGCAGTAAAGTGTATTTTACTTTATTTTGTCTTCTACTGTACGTTGTGAAGAAGATTGCGTAATCTTCGCTCTCCGTACTGTCTATATGTACAGGTATTAATGTGATTGTATTTAATATTGTAAATATTACTTACTGTGTTTAATTACTTGTCATGAATTATGTGGCATTTACTGGACCCGCATGCGCCATCGTCGACCTCATCGTCGCTTACCATCAGACGAGATCGAGGTCAAATGCGGGTTTAGTAGTAAATAATAAAAAAATTAAAAAAAAATTGTAATTTAGTATTTTTTTATTAGACGGACTAAACTGACGTTTCCTGTGTTGCCAGTTTTTGATGAAATAAAAATAGTGTTGTGTGCAAAGATCGAGTTAAATCACTGGCCAATAAATAGTTCACCAATAAAGTATTTTTTATTTTCTTTTGTAATGCCGTGATTTTTTTGTAAATTAAAAAGTTAAACCGCTGTGCCTCACTTTGTATGGTACATATATCAATATATAATTTAACGTTATCTTTTAAGCTCGCTGTTTGGGCGAACTAAGGGAACTGTTTCACAAGTGAACTGAACGCATCACTATTAACATTAAACACGGAAACATTATTTTACAAAGTGACATTAGCACCTGTCAGTTTAGTCCGTCTAATAAAAAAATCGACTGGGGTTATGTTATTGTGTTCATGCTGTCATGGCGTGTTCGTCCTATTTTATTGTTTAAAAATGGTTTACAGTGGTCATTTTTTCGTAAAACTAGTGTATTTTACCTAAAAATCGTCCGTGTTAAGTGAACGTTATATAAGACAGTGAAATGGGAGTGGAAAACAACAGATGGTGTGAATCCGGCAACCTCCAATTGCACTTGTAATGCAAGGCACTAGGCATTCCTGATGCATACGACTCTCCCATAATCTCGACATGGTAAATTGTTTTTTTTTTAAAACAGACGCCAAAACGTTCGAGTGTTTTTCAAGATTCTAACACGGTCATTGGCCTAATTTCAGTATGTACACTAGCAGGGGCCATAATTAAAGGAAAAAAATCTACTTTATGTGATTATCTTGAGGAGTTAGATGGAGTGTCTGATGCGTCGTTATTACGCTAGCTCTCTTACTCTTCAAACCTGAACACATCAGCAATGCAAGCATTGATGCTTTGTGTGGTATACCGCAGGTACTGGGTGGTACAGTCGACCACAGGTCAAGCTATCCAAAATCAAAATTTGAGAATCTAAAATGTATCATATTGCGCAGGCATAAGGTTGAGTTTTAATCGATTGTTTTTGACAGATGGTATACTATAGCTTGTGGTCCACTGTACCTTATTTAGGTTTATCTTTTGGCTAATAGCTTTAAAGAATATTCGAAAAGAAACAGACATAATGCAAGTTATGGTATGACTGTGTCAGCCTCGGTAGGGAGCTACTTGTTTTGGCTTTTAGTTACGCTCGGGTCACATTCCGTTAAATAAGCTTTTCCATTTGGTGGGAAGAGCTTCATCACCGTTTTGTACCAACTGCAACAAAATAGAAGACCTCACTCACCTCCTAATGGAGTGTGACCTGGTGAACATTGAGAGGAAGAAATTTGGCCTCAATAGGCTCCAAAATGGGAGGCTCAATATTATTTTGAGTCAGCCCTTATCTGATAATATGAAACACTTACTGTTGTTTGCTAAGTTGGCTCTCAAAGTGAGGGCTGACTCTAATAATACTTGAGCTTCCCTTCCCATTTCTTATTGACCCTAACGAGACTGACATGATCACCTTGTCGTGTACTAAAACCTCTAATCTGAGATTGAAAAAAATATATGCAAGTAGCAACTTGCATCATTTTATGCAAGAATATTGCGGCAGAAATATGTAAACTACATTCAAATTCTATTCATTAAGGTAAGTAGATAGTAGGTAATGCACTTTATTTAATATATTTCACATATCTATATATTTAATCCTATAAATGAATAAATTCAAAGAGATAATAGTAATTTATAGTACACATAAACAATGATGGATCAAACTTCCTACCTTCCTTTACAACTATCATCAGATCTTAGACCCTTATGGCTGAACAGACAACATCAAACAGAGGTAATGTACGGAACCCTTCACTTTGTGAATGGCCTGGAGTTCCAGTCCGTCTTTGAGCATGTTTGAATCATATTTCAAGTAAAGGATCCCCCACACCCAAATGAAATTAGATAATATAGCAGCTCTTGAACTTGTTAAAACTTGCGCTGCGAATATTCGCAGCTGTTTTCATATGCAATTCTTGTGTTTCGCAGCGGATTTTTCCGTGACCGCAGAGACTTTCGCCTCGGTGTGGAAAGCCCTTAAAGTAAGTACACTTTCTCTCGATATTCACTTCCCATAGTCATATACTTACTAAAAACATAATATAATAAAGATCCATATATATCGAAGATAGTTCACTAATCAAAGTATATTTTATTTTCTTTTGTAATGTCGTGTATTTTTTTATTTATTTTTTGTATTTATATTAAAAAGTTAAATCGCTGAGCCTCACTTTGTATGGGAGCAAAATCCATGACTTTCATGATGATGACGACAGACCTATCTGTGTGAGTCTGTGAAAAAACAGGTAAGTATTAGTTTTAATATGTTCCATGATCACCATACCTGAAACACAGAACAGAATTATACTCTAGCAACCTGCGAACAGTGTTCACTGTTCACGTGAACACTGTTCGCCTATACTCAGTGAGTATAGGCTTAAATTTAAAATAAAATGGATATTTCAATATCGCGTTTTATCTGATAGTCACGTCATCTAGCGGTCAAGCAAAGTAACCTACATTTGTTGCATGATGTTAGCACAGTTGTGTATCTGTTAAGACATAATTTACTTTGAGGTGGGAGTATCAAACTCGTACGACGGTTAACGATCCCTGGACACTATCCGAGGCTCCAGCTGCTAAACTAAAACACTGACCACGTACAGAATTCACTGGACATAGAGATGATTGAAGAGGTGCGGTATAAAGTCTAGACAGCATCATTTATTTTCGCTGTTGTGTTTAGTGGCTGTTGATGAAGCAGTTCTGATTCTCATCTAATGTCTTTGCGTCTGAATTGAAGACCTTGGGACCTCCCAGGCGGTGCTGCTGGATATTCATGGTGAGTGTAGACTAACTTTTATAAAGTTTTTTTTTTAAATTCTTTTTTAGCAAACTAATATAACAAATGCATAACTAACTTAAAGATATACAATACACATGATTTTGTTGTTAACTTCAACAGGCTAAAAAGACACCTAAAGTAATGATAATTAATAAATGCTCATCTTGAAAGTTAAATAATAATTTTAATAATAATTAATTATTAATTAAACGACATTCTGTGTCGCTCTCTTGCCACCGTCAACGTACCGGCCATCCTGGAGCCGAACGGTATCATGCGTGGTGACGGCAAGAGACCGGACGGAATGTCGTTAATACCCTGGAAAATGGGACGTGCCCTTGTGGGGGACGCTACTTGCGTAGACACTTTGACTCCGTCCCACCTCCAGAGTACGTGTAGGAAGGCCGGTGGGGCGGCTGAAGCGGCTGAGGGCCTTAAGGCCCACAAATACAGGGACATCGGCAACCAATACAACTTTGTTGCATTTGGTGTAGAGACCCTTGGTCCTCGGGGCCCTGGAGCTTGGTCACTGTTCCGAGAGCTGTCCAAGCGTTTGTTCGATGCGACGAGGGACCCAAGGGCTGGCGGCTATCTGGCCCAAAGGATCAGCATAGCGATCCAGCGGGGTAACGCCGCCAGTATCCTCGGTACCCTACCACACGGGCCTAATCTAAGAAATTTTATAAATTACATTTAATTATTTTTTTGTGTACATTATCAAATTAATTATTACTACATTTCTTTTCTATTGCTCTTGTTTCTGTCATTGTTTGTGTATAAATAATTTTAAGTTGTAAATAAATTGTATAACTATAATTTCAATTATTAATTTAATTTAACTTAACAATTTTAATCTAATTTAATGTATTTAATTTGTATTGTATTGTATTAGAAGACTGTAATGCTTCTGGAAATAAAATATTTCATTTCATTTCATTTTTACGTTAACGTATGAATATGTAAGCTATTGTATAGACTTTCATAGACTAACTACGACTAACAACTTTCTGTATTTTTTCCCTCAAAATATACCACAGAATAACTAGTAGTACTACCTATACATCATTTTATTGCAACACTTCCAGTAAACCTCTTCTATCTTCGTATCACCTAGTTGCCTGTACAGTGTAGCTAAAGGATGTACAGGGGAAAGTTAGTTTGAAGGCTAATTCCCGGCGTCTAATAGTTGGTAACGATATCGAGCGGCGCACAGGAAGCGGGGAACATCCTGTATCAAGGAAGTTGGCGAAATAAAGTCGAAATACTTAACAAGTTAAGTAACTAACCGGCAATTGCATAAAGCGTAGTTTAAGTTAATCTTAAGAATATAGAAAAACATTTATTTGTTGTCTGCAGCACTTATGCAATTCCACTTATGGTAAGTATATTCTTAAACAACTAAATTAATAATGCACGGCGTACATGCTGCAGCACCAAATAGACCTCAGCTCAGCATAATACCATACTCTAGAGTAGTCTAGAGCGTGGCGCTGATATTCTGCTTTAGCCGGTCGAGGTCGGAGCCGGAAACCAAGCAACGATAATCAAGATGTAAAACTGTAAAGTTGTGTGCTGAAATTTTATGTCTTAACAGATATCCACCAATCAGCACTGGGCCAGCTCGGTGGATCATGGCCCGTACACCCTTGTACAAGGGGAGGCCTGTGCCCCAACAGTGGGGACATTAATAGGCTGATGATGATGATGTGATGTGTGCTGAAATGGTAATGAAATGAGATTGTATAGACGAATAAGTAAATAAATGATAACGAATGATCTTTAGAAACATAGAAGATCGAACTATTATACATATTAGGGATATATTTTTTACTAGACGTGTTACTTTGTAGTTTGTACATAGTTTGACGGTAGGTAATAAGGTGTTTTATTTGTGATGTAGGTTATGTGATCATCTATTAAGTATGTAATTAAGTATAAAAAGGCGCAAAAAGTATAAAAATAAAACGATTATTTATAATAAAATAAGGGAGCAACATGTCCGCCGATAAACTGCTAAGCAGTTTGGCGGTATATAGTTAAGACGCTACTGTATAAAAAATAAATTTAAGAATATTAAACTTCGTTTACATTTTTAATCGTTTTGTCCGTTACATGCCATGACATAAATATTACAATTTATTTTATTTACACATACACAGGTAAGAGATAGGTATATGAAAATGTAACCTGACTCAGGGCTCAAAAGATGCACTCACTCACCCTTATTTAATGTCTGGCTAGCTGACTCCCAACAAGGTTTCCCTGTGTGTGGCATCTCAGAAATCTCAGGAATCCATCCATAGAGCAACGTGTCTCGCTCGATACATTTTAATTTACACTCAAACACTGCACTTGTTTATTTAATTTTACTTTTAAATTACTTGTAAGTTGCACCACCACCGGAAAAAGATATTAAATGGTCGCATAGGGGTTAGGTATACGGAATCGGCGCTCATCGCCTGATTGCGTGTACCACTTATTCTAACCAAACCGTTTAACCACCACTGTAAGAGTCTAGAAAGAACTGGTTCTTCTAAGCCCTATCAGAGAAAATATTTGGCGAGAGACTTTAAATAGAAAGAGACGTCGGTGGCGTTGTGGCTAGTAATACCTACACCGGACTCGAATGTCCAGGTTTGTCACCATGCAATACTATATACCAATGAGTTTACTTTTACTTACCAACCGATCTAACGGTGAAGGAAAACGTCATGAGGAAACCTGTACACTGAGACAACTAGTGAAATGGGGGAAGACAATGGCAAACCACCTCATAAATATGCTTGGTTATTATCACAAAATGATCATTATCATCAGCCTGTTAATGTCCCCACTATTGGGGCTCAAGCCTCCCCTTGCACAAGGGAGTATGGGCCATGATCCACCGAGCGGGCCCAGTGTTGATTGGTGGATTACACACGCCTTTGGATATTTTTTTAATTCCTCAGACATTGTCAGAATTTCCTCACGATGTTTTCCTTCACCGTTAGATCAGTCGGTAAATGTACACAAGTCTTCGAAAAAATCCGAAAAACTCATTGGTACATGGCATGGTTTCGAACCCGGACCTCCCGCATAGGAGTCCGGCGTCCTAGCCACTAGGCCACCGACGCTCTGGACCCTCATTCATGAGGAGAAGGAGAAGATGCTAACATAGGTGGACCTCATACTCGCCAAAGACTAGATTAACTTATTTGATCCTAGGCCATTAGTTTTTAAAAGACGGGTTGAGGATGTCCTCAAGTGAACTATCCACGCACCTACTTTATAGTCTTTACTTTATTATTTTTATTTTTCAAATAGGTATAAGTTTTTTAGTCATTACATTCAATAGTATTTTTTCCCAACTCAATTTTGTACAACAATCAATTTTCTACTTCCTAACCATGTTGTGTTTACACGTTAAGGGTTACGACCTAGCTCATAACTTTATATTGATTTTTCTGTAATTTCTATGGTTGTAATCTGTTGTGTTTACCCAATAAATAAATTAAATTAAATTAAGTATCCATCTACTAATAACGATAAATCAAATAACATACTTCATGACCAAAATCATTAGGAACACTAATTGTAGTCAATACACGAACCGATAATTAACACATAATTTAATTATTACAGTCAGTGCCACTTGATCCGATAATTTCAATTGTAGGTATCTATCTGCCCCTTACCATCAGTATTCAGTGCGTGAGCAGTTATCACTTTCACGTTGTATTATTTATGAATTATCGCTTCCTTGTAGTCACTGTTTTTGTTGTAATTATTGTACACTCACTTTACTGGTTTTTTACACGAACTGCGCGACAGCAAGGGTAGGGTTATGTTTTTCACGCGTTTGTTTGCTTGTTTGTTTGTGGAGTATCCTTTATTCCCTCATAGCGCCTAAACGGCTGGATAGATTTTAATGGATGAGGTATCATTATTTTCCTCTAAATCCCGCGAGTGACATAGGATATATATGCAGTGTCAAGAAATCCAATATGGCGGCTGCTAGTCGTCAAAATTGTTGAAGTTGTCCTTTTTTTTTTGTTTAAAATCCAACAGCATGGGTATCAAAAGAGAGGTCTCAATGAGACGATTACAAATATGAAAATAAAAAAATTAAAAAAAAAACGACTGCGTAAAAAAGCGAACTAAAACGATGGAAACAAGATGGCTTCAAATGTTAACTGTTCTCAGCCTTCAAGGTGCAATTGGAAGGTGATAGAAAGTGACTTGGACCAAGATTCATGCTATCAAACTATATCACGCACTCGGAGGCCTGCGTGGTAATGCCTTCCATACTAAGCTTCCATATGGTAATGCCTCCGACTGCGTGATATAGTTAGATAGCATGAATCTTTAGCTTTTTTATTACGTTTAAAGAAAACAAGACTAGACTAGACTTGTTCTGGATGATCAGATTGACATAGTACTCTTAGCAGACGACCCCAACGGCGAGCATGCGTGAGACGACGAATGTCTGTAGAGGAAGCAAGAGAAGCGTGCCAAGACAGAAATTTGTGGCGCTTCGTTCTCTCTGCCTACCCCGCAATGGACGTAGCGTGAAAGTATGTATGTAAAGAAAACAACAACGGCTGACTGTACTAAACTCAGCGACCAACAATATGAGCTACTTCAGTGGTCTTAAGGACGGTTTTATAACAACTCTTACAATGAATTAATGCCAAATACGAAATCGGAAGCTTTGAAAACCCACGAATGCCAATTTTCAACCTGATAGGAACAAATATTAAGCATTGCCATATCTACAGCGGCGCCCCCTGGTGGATTAGCACAATAAAATCCAGCTAAGAACCTGCTCTGATAAATTCCAAAGCTGTAGCAAAAAACCGCATCGAAATTGGTTCAGCTGTGTCGGAGCTAGATGGGAACAGAGACATGCACACACAAACAAACAAACAAACATCCTCTTAGGTCAAACGCATATTATCTTCTCCGTTCCGTCGTGGGTAAAAAACGACGTGAAGAAAAACAAACATAAGGGTTTCTAGTATATAACGTACATAACGTAGAAATATACGTACCCGATATATTATGTTTCAGTAGGTATATTTAATGAAATAGGTAATCAATTTCCAGTTACAGACAAAGTTGCGTGAAAAACACGTAACCGCGTACAAAATAAATACAAAAAAAAAGTTTAATAAAACACGTCTTACACGGAGCCATATGTTTTGGGCCTATATTGGAACCGGTGTTTACCTAGGGGAATACGTAATGAATACACGTTCCAGCGTTTGTCACGGCTGTACCCATAACCCGTGTTACTTTGTACATATAGAGCGGTATTACACTATCGTAAACCCGGATGTTTCCCTTCGGTGCAATTCGGTCATGGTCATTTGTTCTGTCTGACTGTACTTGTTTGGTCACTGTAAATAGAGAATAAAATACAAATACCTTTATTCGGAAGAATATCGAAAATTAACGAGTGGTAAATCAGCCTTTTTATACCAATTTGGTACGGTACGCTATAATTGATTTCCTAAACTTTAGATGAAAAATTATATATTCCCTATTGTATTTTGTATTATTGTGTGTAAAGGAGCTCGTAGCTTAGTTGCGAGCACAGTCCGAAAGTGATCGTGCAGGTTAAGCGACGTTGGCGCGGTCGGTACCTGTATGGGTGACCGCTAGTGGCATATTTCATCTGAGCTCCTCTGTGCCTCGGACAACACGTTAAGCAGTCGGTCCCGGTTGTTGTCGTTCGACAGCAGTCGTTAAGCCATGTCAGAGGCCTACGGGCGGCCTAAATAACTCTGACAAATAGGTTAGCCACTAACCATACGATAAAAGCGTCGGTGACACAGTGGCTAGGGCACCGGACTCCCGTGCAGCAAGGTCCGGGTTCGAAAGTGCCATGTACCAATGAGTTTTTCGTATTTTTCGAAGACTTACGTACATTTACCGACTGCTCTTACGGTGAAGGAAAAACATCGTGAGGAAACCTGTACACTGAGACGACCAGTGTGTAAAATGGGGTAGCCACAAAAGATCCTCAAGGGTCGAAGTGCCGCTGAGTTATACCCGGTCCCCTATCACAAGATAAGATACGATAAGCAAGCAAGCAAGGAAGCATTGTGTGTAAACAGAAGCCGAACCTACAAACCATTTACTGAATATAGTTCACTTGAATGTCTACATAAGCCAACTTCTGTACCTCCATTTACGATTACAGCACTTCTAAATGTACTACTTATAGTCTGAAAAGGCATTGGTGCAAGAAGATAAGAGAAATGCAAATATTCTTCAAATAACTGAGCCTGACATTTGCATTTTGTGGGTTTAATTTTGGAGTTACTCTGATATACACAATGAGTAACCGTCGTTAAGTTTTATGATCTTTTTACGTAGCTGTATAATATTTTAATACTACCGAGTTAAACCGCTTTCCATTACTTTTTTAAATCTTAGTTTATTGGAAAGTTATTTTTGATATAGGATCAGTCTCAGTAGGTACTTTATATGCGAATTCCTAATTATTTTACATAAATAAGTTAGGTTTATATTCATGCCTATACTTTATACAATTTGGGATGGTCCTTTAGATAGATGCCATACAACGTAATAGTGTCGCGTTTTGCGAATAATGTCAAAATAATAACTTAAAACGTTGCTACCAATATTTCTTATACATAAAAATGCTATTTATATATACACATATATATATACATATATATTTTATAATTATTTCTATTGTGACAAAATTACCAATGCTAATAATTATCATACTTATTATATGTATAATGTAATAGAAAATTATTAAAAAGAATAAAAATATAGATAAAATCGAATAAATGAAAAAAGAAAAACTGACAAATTCGATAAAAAATAAGTAAGTAATAATTTAAATTTAGGTATATTATACATGTCAATTATTATTACAGCGCGGAGTCCCAGACCGTCGAGCACATCACGCGTGAATGCCCCCTGCGAGCATACGCCGGTGACCCTGACGACTTCATCCTACTAACCTCAGACGCCGCCGAATGGCTAAGAAACCTGGATATTTGGTTGTGACGCAGTACCTACTGTTATTGTGTGTTGTGTATAATTCCAACTGCCATACGAATAAATAAATAATTATTATTTTAAATCTAAAACTTTGTCACTACGTGAGAAGCTTAGTCAAAAAGGCCGCCTTTTAGCGCGCCCCGCCCAAATGTTCCCATTATGCATGCTGCATTACCTCGCTGAGTAGCGAGAGAAAGGTGCAAGTACATTTATATATATAACTTATTATTTCATTTATGTCGTTTGTAATAAGATTGTTACTATGTTTTTTTCAATAACTGCGCAGTTACATACTACCATCGAAACGTTTAGAGATTGACTCAATGAAATCGACAATTATTGCAAAAAAATCTCCAATCGATTATTTTTCCTTGAAATTGTAATGATTGATTTATTTTTATATATTTTGAGAAAAAAAGATTAAAATTGTGTTTTTTCAAAACGAAAAAAAATATGTTTAGAATGGAACCGTCGGTGCGCGAGTCCGAAACGCACTTGGCCGGTTTTTAAAAAAATTGAATAGATATAATTATACGAAATTGTTAATCGATCTTTCAAAGAATCGAATCGGTAACGATTCGAGCACCGAATAGACATCCCTGTATGATACGTCACGGCTAGGACGAGTCTCATGCGGGTGGTTCGAACCCGGGTTCGAAACCATGCAATGTCATGTACCAATGAGTTTACCGACTGCTCTGACGGTGACGGCTCATCGTGAGGAAACCTGCACACTGAGATAACCAGTGTGTGAAATGAGGAAGACAGTGGCAAACCACCCCATTAAATCTGGCACGAAAGTCGTTCTATGTGATTAATTTCTTAGAATGATCACGACCCGCAACAATGAGGAACGCGACTTAGAAGAGAGATGATACGTCAAACAAACTTCTAAAGGATAATCCCAAAATGTTAAGGTATAAGTATTACATTGCTGTGTGTGAAATAAACATATTACTTACTTATTTTTTCTTTACAATAGGTTATATAGTATGTACGTATGTATAAGAAGTTCATAGTGGGTTTAGTGTTATAGCCACCCTGTATAGTCCTCTCGAGCGAATAATAAACATTAGCAGGTATCTTACAGGAACAAGCAACAGGATTCATTGTAGACCGGGAGACGGGAGCGAGCATTTACAACCTACAACCTTGGGATCTTCAAGGCCAGGGTGAATAGGCATTTACTGGACCCGCATGCTCCATCGTCGACCTCATCGTCGCTTACCATCAGGCGAGATCGAGGTCTAATGCGGGTTTAGTAGACAATAAATTTAAAAAAATAAATTTTACAATTAGTCTTTTTATCTAACTGGTCACATCCCAACGCAGTTTTGAGTCTTCACCAAAAATAATGGATGATACAGGACTTTTAGAATAAAATAGAATTTTACACAAAACCTAAGTATTCAATTCAATTCAATATCTTTGTTTATCGGATAACTTGATCCATTGTGTTAGTAGTTGTACTTAAAAACTATGTCAGTAGTATACTATTCGGCAATAATTACTATTTATGTTTACACTTCGATCAGATGCTGATCAAAGATAACATTCGATCAGCACCCGAACGAAGTGTTTAAGGATAGGGGAATCGTACTTATCCGCTATCATATTCAGGATGCTGTTGGAGCTGCTCCGAAGCCTGAAGCGAATTTAAATCATTATTGAAAAAAAATACTTAAATCACAGTAAACCACGGATAAAACACACGATTGATAAATCGTATTTATCACACCTGTTCAAACCGAAAACCGTTTTTTTTTTATTGTGAGTGCAAGGTGAGCAAACAAGCAAATATGCCACCTGATGGTAATTGGTAACCATCGCCCATCATAGACATCTAACTTCGCTATCTACCTATTTCTACCGCAAAATAACAATGCTTGCACTGCTGTGTATTACCGGCACATGAAGCACAAATCAAGCATTGTTGTTTTGCGGCAGAAATAGGCAAAAGGTTGGAACCACCCCAAGCTGACTCTGCACCATACCGCATTCAAAGCTACAGCTAGCTCCCGGCCTACAATAATAGGGTGCCAGCTAATGCGGGCATAACAGTTACGGGCGATAGTGCGCGTGCGTCGTAATGGGCCATTATATTTAATGCCTAATTCAAACACTACTCCTACGCCTACGGCTCCCGCTCTAGCTTAGCAAAGCTGTTGCTAATTTAAATGCTCAGGCTCTTTTATTGCCTTGCAGCTTGGATTTATAGCTTAAGCTACATTTCTCCCGCGACTTCGTATCTAGCTGGAAATTATCCCGTTTTATCCCTAAGGTTGCAAAGGAGATGGCTCATTCTCCATTAGTCTGGTTCTTAATTTGCATGGTATAAGGCAGTAACAAGCTTTGGTCGAAATTTTGACTGAAACTTAAATATTAATTTCATTCGGTTTTCTACTGGGTAACAAAAAACCCTATGGCCCCAAAAGGGGGATGTTCAGTATACATAAGGTTAAGAGCGTCGGTGGCACAGTGACTAGGACACCGGACTACCATGCGGGAGTTCCGGGTTCGAAACCGTGCAGTGCCCTGTACCAATGAGTATTTCGTATTTTTCGAAGACTTGCGTACATTTACCGACTGTTCTAACGGTGACGGAAAACATCGTGAGGAAACCTGCACACTGAGATGACCAGTGTGTAAAATGGGGTAGGCACAAAAGATCCTCAAGGGTCGAAGTGCCGCTGGGTTATTCCCGGCCCCCTATCATAAGATAAGATAAGATCCATAAGGTTGGCCATAGCGCGGTAACGCCACATGCGTTATCTTTAAGCGTTATCGTTACCTTTGCATCGGGAGCGACAAGGGGGGAGGTTTATATATAATACGATTTGAGTTTGTATATATTATAGTTGTGCAATGCTGACAGCTGTCTCACCGTCACGTACCGTGGCGTCGTGTCACCGGGCCCTGACTGACAACCAGCGCTGCGACGGTGGCTAGCGTCTAGCCATATCGTCACAGCATAATGCTGAGTCAAGGACCCTTTTGACACATATGTACGAGAATGTAAACTTTTGAATTTTTACTCTAGAAATTGTAAAAAGTCTTTTAAGTAATGAAATACAATCGTGTAATTTTATCGTGTTATGTATATGTGTGCAAATACATTTTAATTCATTCATATTATGTTATGTGATGATTTATTTAAATAATCAATAAATATTTGATCTATGTTAACGTATCCATAATTGAGCAACTTTCATTCGTGATAGTATTCAGTGCAAGTTTATTCAGAAACAGTTTAATCATTTGAACTTTTAATACCACCTCTATTATAGTGCGCATCGGAATTACACGACCTAATTCCAGCATCTCCATTCCGCCTTCGGACTACCAGGCGCGGGGAGGGGTTCCATCCTTATGTTGTTGATATCCCATCAGCTCATACGAAGCGATTTGCTTCCTCGTTCATTATGCGAACGACTAAGGAATGGAACAGCCTGCCGGCGTCTGTATTTCCCGAAACCTACAACCTTGGGATCTTCAAGGCCAGAGTGAATAGGCATTTACTGGACCCGCATGCTCCATCGTCGACCTCATCGTGTCTTACCATCAGGCGAGATCGAGATCAAATGCGGGATTAGTAGTCAATAAAAAGAATTAAAAAGGGTAGGTTAGGGTGGGGTAGAAAATGGTAGGGTCTTTCGAAATCACACGGCAAATAGCTTAATATCAGCTGAAAATCAGCGCTGTGGCTTGCCTCAGCATTATCCTGAGCTGGTGTACCCTTTTTGGCACTATACCACACCAGATGTTTTGTGCTGCATGTATTAATCTTTGTATACTTCTGTATTGTGTTCTATATTCTGGTGTTTACAGTGATCAATAAACGTTTTTAATTTCGTATGCCACGTATGCCAGTAAGAATGGGTTACTTATTTCAAAGTAACACGTCTCGCAAAAATAAAACCCTAATATTAACTAACCTAATATATTATATAATTCCCTACTATTAACTAAAACGCACCGACTTCTGCATAGAAATAGAAACCGGTCAGGTGCACTGCATTCATACTTAAATATGTATAGGTATAATACTCTGCATCCCACCCGAACCCGGACCTCCCGCATAGGAGTCCGACGTCCTAGCCACGGCGCGGGCGCCACCGACGCTCCGAATTATTAAGTATATGACCAAAAATATATGCATGCCGAATTTGGCGAAATATGTAATCTTTAAAACTGATTGTAACTATTTGTAACATCTCATGTACCTACCATTATTTCTGGAAATTAAATATCTGTTCGGTTTTTTCTGGATTTACGCTGACTTGTACTCCCTTTCAATTCTGACGCAACTTTTATTGCTTGCGATGATTTTATGAAGTAAACGCTTAATAGCTGCCGTCAGGACGTCACGGTTGACGTGCCCCATGTGACACATTGACCTAAAACGACCCTATTATCTGTGGTTGCCCCATCCGCAAACAATAAGCATGGGTTTAAAGTGTATGATTATGATTAAGCAAGATGATATCCTCTTCACTATAACATAAGATTAGCAAGCTGAAGTTGCAGTGGGCCGGTCACATCTGTCGCAGAACCGACAACCGCTGGGGTAGACGAGTTCTGGAGTGGAGACCGCGTTTGGGCAAACGTAGTGTGGGACGTCCCCTTGCTAGATGGAGCGACGATCTGGCAGCGACTGGATGAGAAGAGCCGAAGATCGGGCTCAATGGCACGCCCTGGGAGAGGCTTATGTCCAGCAGCGGAATAGAGTAGGCTGCTGATGATGAGGATGACAATAAAGTAAAGTAAGAGCTTGTAGCAACGAGTGTTATTTCGCAACACGAGTCAGAGTGTTGTAGATAAACGAGTGAATACACGGATGGTCTTCCCGCACGTGTTAGATACGATATTTTTTGTTAACTCAGCGTGAAAATTAAAAAAAAATTGAAACAGTAGAGCGGTCCGTAATATTATTACTTCTTTGGTACCTATTAATCATGAAATATCATCACTTGACTTGATTGTTGAGTACTTCCGATCGTTGAGCGAGGGAATTATTCACGAGAGTCACATTCCCGTACTGATACGGAAATATTGCTCTTCCCACACAGTTTTCAGTCGATAAATAGGCTATTTTTTGTGACATCTGCTCAAAAATGGGCCTAATCGGATTTTAGATGGATATGGATATCTACAATCCGATACCTAAGTTAAGCAGATATTTAATTAAAAATCCTACAGAGTAGATAATGTATATGTGTACTCGTAGCAATAACAATACCTACTAATATTGGGAAATTCAATGTATTTGAACCTGGTTCTACCGAAATATTCAACACGGGCAACATACGAGTATCTATAGTACGCCCGTTTATTTTTACGACTATGAAAACGGGTTACACTTCCCCTTTCGCGCTATTT
Source organism: Hofmannophila pseudospretella (assembly GCA_947369225.1). Taxonomy (NCBI): domain Eukaryota; kingdom Metazoa; phylum Arthropoda; class Insecta; order Lepidoptera; family Oecophoridae; genus Hofmannophila; species Hofmannophila pseudospretella. The sequence continues at coordinate 13,850,998 of OX376316.1, forward strand.
CGGGCATCTGATCTGCGTTCCCATTGAATTTGACACACTTCTGTTTTCCACGAGGGCTCGAGGGGTTAGTTTATGATGGAATGCATCGAAAGGTAGGTATAGGAATAGACCAGGGCGGCAATATTACCGTTCTCAAAACGAAGAAACGATACCATTAAATGGCGTACTCACAGAATCACCATTTTGTTAAAAAAACTGTTCGCGTTTTTTGTGTTCCAATTGTTTTCATTCATATTTGAGAGGCTCATAGGCTAGCTGCGAGCATGGTCATACATTGATCAAGTTAAGCCACGGATTTGAAGACTAAAGGATCAAATCCCGTTCGAAGGGTTATTTCTTAACCTTTTCCCATTCATTTCCTTATTGTGTAACTCTAGAAGGGATCGGTTTATTGTCAAACCCCGTGTAGAACCCATATTCGGTTTCAAAAATATGCATGGAGTTAACTCTATCCCAAGGGACTGTTCCGACTCAAAGCCGGTTATTTCTTACATTTTCTTCTAAATTCACAGTTAGGAAATTGAATTTTTCGAATTCCACGTCTTTTATACTAGCCATACTAACTTGACCTTCCGATGGCTTTAGAATCTCATTATATAGATGCTTCTTTGAAGGTCGATTGAAAGTGGTGAGGTAGCGTTTTGCTCAGGGAGGTGCGAATGGGTGGTCTTTAAAGTCATGTTGCTACAGGATGTTTGCAAAAATGGGTATTATAATAGGTTTTCCATTAATAAGTACTATACGTAAAATACGGTTTTGTTACACCTGCTCAAAAATGAGCTTATTCATCGACTGAAAACTGTGCGGGAAGCACCACATTCCCGCACTGAGTGCGATAATAATTACCCATGATCGGAAGTACTCTATAATCAAGTCGCTATCTATTATAGAGTAAGTTCACTTTATGTACTATTTTTATTGTTTTTATTAATACTAGTGTAAATAAATAAATTACTTTTTCATTGAAATTGATCAGTTAATTAATAACTATTAGCAAGGTAGGTAACCAAAATAAAAACTTTTGAAGTAGTTAGGTCTAGGTATATGCTTAAATCCAGTCAAACTTAAAAGTTTTTTACTTTGACGTACCTTATCTTATCTTATGATAACCCCAGCGGCACTGCGACCCTGAGGATCTTTTGTGCCTACCCCATTTTACACACTGGTTATCTCAGTGTGTAGGTTTCCTCACGATGTTTTCCTTCACCGTTAGAGCAGTCGGTAAATGTATGTAAGTCATCGAAATACGAAAGTCATACGAAAAACTTACTGGTACATGGCACTGCACGGTTTCGAACCCGGACCTTCCGCACGGGAGTCCGGTGTCTTATCCAGTGTGCCACCGACGCTCAAACGTACATAGTCAAAGTTTTTATTTAAACTAAAGAAAATAATAAATGGGAACTAAACGAAATAACCTAGCCGACCGCCATTAGAACAAACATATTTTTAATTAATTTTCCCGCCATCTTGCAGACTGAAGGCTTATTTACTTTGCCCATAAAAAGGCCGCGCTATAATTACTTCACTTTAATTAAGAAACACCAAGTTCTTTTTACAGGGCTCGACTTGCTAGGAGTATGTTTAGATAGAAAATATTTTTAAAAGTCAAAGTCAAAAGGCAAAGAACTTTTATCTTACTAACTAGCGTAAGGACATAAGAATCTAGACACACGGGAGTGTGTCCGCCAAGTTCGTAAAGAAAAAGGGCGACAACGCACTGACGTGTGTTATTTTACATAAACCATTTGGGCAATTTTCGACCAATCTTCTTCTTCTTAATCGCATTCCTCGTTGATGAGGGTCGTGATCATTCTGTGGATAAAAACTTTCTTGGTAGATTTAATGGGGTGGTTAGCAAATGCATTTCCCATTTTCACACATGGTTATCTCAGTGTGTAGATTTCCTCACGATGTTTCCCTTCACCGTTATAGTAGCCGGTAAATGTACGCGAGTCATTCTAAAAAATCGAAAATCTCATTGATACCTACATTGCATGGTTTTACTCTACTACTCTTACAATATATAGGTAACATTGATTAAACATAACAATTATCGCTTGTTTAAAACTAATCCCTAACTTGGCAAATTTTCACACAAAACGAATAGATTCTTCGCATTTCTTGATTTGAGTTATATAATATAATCTATTCGTTTTGTGTGAAAATTTGCCAAGTTAGGGATTAGTTTTAAGCAAGCGATAATTGTTATGTTAAATCAATGTTACCTATATATTGTAAGAGTGTCGGTGGCCTAGCGGCTAGGGCCTGACTAGCGGCTGACTCCCATGCAGGAAGTTCGGGATCGAAACCATGCAATGTAGGTATCAAAGATGTTTTCGATTTTTTAGAATGATATTTACCGGCTACTATAACGGTGAAGGGAAACATCGTGCGGAAATCTACACACTGAGATAACCATGTGTGAAAATGGGAAATACAATTGCTAACCACCCCATTAAATCTGCCAAGAAAGTTTTTATCCACAGAATGATCACGACCCTCATCAACGAGGAATGCGATTAAGAAGAAGAAGATTGGGAGTTTAGGAAATGGATGTACTCGTATATTAGAGTTGCCCTTTGTGAACTATGGCGAAGATATGGCGATGATTATTATATGTATATATTTCGCCCTGGCACAGCTGAAAACCAGCGCAGAAACACAGTTCTACCGTACCGGTCGGACGCAGCACATTCTGAGCATGTGTCCGCCGCTCGCCGATCTCCCAATAAATAACTCTAAACGTATCTGTAAGTATTACAAAATTAAATAGAATATGGACAATGTTTCCCATAGTCCATACCCATCCATAACATTTTCCATTATGATAACGACTTCACATTACGTAATAGAGACGCGCGAAGAGGGCAAAGTTGGACCGCAGTCGCTGGAACTGTCATAATCATACGAGTTACGGTTATGGGTCGAGTTGTGTTCCTCCACTCTTAATGTTATTATTATTAGGTCCCGTTTGCCAGTTCCTGCCAGTAAAATCTAGATTATTATTATTATTATTTATTAATGAGCAGGCAGCATTAAGCTGATGCGCCCATATCTAAGCTGGTGTATTGTTCATTCCCTTAATAGCACTTAGTCATTGTTCATTGTTTTAGATTAGGGCTAGTTACGAGTATTAGATTTCATTATTTCGTACTTAGGTATCGATATTTTGCTAAAATTTTCTAGGTCTGCGGATTGTAAAATTGTCCATTAAATAGCAAATAATATGTAACATTGTGTGTCTGTTGTCTAGTGGCTAGAACGCCGGACTCCCATGCGGGAGGTCCGGGTTCGAAACCGTGCAGTGTCATGTACCAAAAAGTTTTTCGGATTTTTTCGAAGACTTACGTACATTTACCGACTGCTCTAACGGTGAAGGAAAACATCGTGAGGAAACTAAAAAAAAAGTTTCCGAAGGCTTGTGATGTCCACCAATCAGCACTGGGCCCGCTCGGTGGATCATGGCCCGTACCCCCTTGTGCAAGGGGAGGCCTGTGCCCCAACAGTGGGGACATTAATAGGCTGATGATGATGATGATGTAACATTGTCTAGATGATGTTCTGGATTATGATAAGACGCTAAACGTCTATAGTAATAAATGCCTAAACTAAATATCTATCTATCAGGCACATAGTCTATTTAACAAAACATCTGTACCACCTAAGAGATCGCTCTTAGTGATGAGGCCGCCTAAATTGTACTTCACTATTTTCTTTTCTATGTTTTGTTTGTTGTTTTCTATTTGTGCATTAAAGTGTATTTTACTTTTTACTTTTTCACTTAAAATAAATATTGGGTTAAGTGTTACTGTGAATGTAGGTAGTATAGACTCGTAGGTAACGGTCTATGGAATGAGTTTCATTTATTCAGTTCAGTTCTTATTATATTTTTACACATCCAGCTTCAAAGCATTTTCCTTTTAAGACAACCTTAATTATAGACGTCTTACGGCTTAAACGTTTTGCATGTTGGACTTAATGATCTTAAGACAAATTGCGTCTTACACATCTAAACATATTTTAGGCAATTCACTACAATCACAGAAATCAGACTAATAGCGCCTCCTGTGAATTACAAAATCTATGACTACAATAATAGCTTTCATCATCAGCCTAGCCTTGTCCCCACTGTTGGGGCACAGGCCTCCCCTACCCCTTGGGGTAGGGGCCATGATTCACCGAGCGGGCCCAATGCTGTGCGGTGGATTTCTCCTCAGACATGCAGGTTTCCTGACGATGTTTTCCTTCATAGTTAGAGCAGTTGGTAAATGTATGTAAGTCTTCGAAAAAATGCGAAAATCTCATTGGAACATGGCATGGTTTCGAACCCGGACCTCCCGCATGGGAGTCTTAGCCACTAGGCCATCGACGCTCATATCCTTTAGATCCTCAAGAAACCCCGAAGGAGCCGATTAATTCCCAAAAGGGTGAGCTTTTGATCCTTTTATAAAAGAAAGATGGTAAAATCGGCTTTTCACAACACCTTTACTTTGTTGGGACTTAGCCACTAACTTATGATTTTTAAAGTGTTTGGTTATAATGAGGATTTTTGAGGAGCTATGGTGGTGGTACAAAACTAAAGGATATAAAAGTCAGCGCCTCAATTGGCATTCTAACCGCACCCTGCATTTACAAAACAAAGTGGCTCTAAATTGCCAAATCTGTCCCAAAGTTTCCCATTTTCAGGGCCAGATGTTTAAAGTGTTTGGTTATAATGAGGATTTTTGGGGAACTATGTGGTGGTACAAAAGTAAAGGATATAAAAGTCAGCGCCTCAATTGGCATTCTAACCGCACCCTGCATTTACAAAACAAAGTGGCTCTAAATTGCCAAATCTGTCCCAAAGTTTCCCATTTTCAGGGCCAGATGTTTTGGAATCGTCGACATCGGCGAAGATTTAATTAAAGAAACTTTGCGTACGACAAAGTTGTTGCTCAAATATTTTGTCTGTCAAGGGCTCCTCGGCAAACGTGATAAGATTTGTATGGCAGTTTAATTTTAAGACTGCTCTTGTGTCATGTGATTGGTAAAGTTTAAATTGCGTCATTAATTTGGGTGTCAAGGTTAAAGCTTTTATAAAATCATGGTGTCCGCACTTGCGTTCCTTCTAACTAAAAGATACTACTACTACTTCTAACTATAACTATCAGATAAGAAGGCAATCGGCAACAGCACCGTACGAAGCTGTGGTAGATTAAAAATAACGCTGCAAAAATGTTCTGTAAGTTCTTATTTGACTTTGATTACCGGACCAACATTCTTGTCTTCGAACGGAAACTCTTCCTTTGCAAAAATTCTGTGTTTCAAACTTTTCCGACCCAAAATTTTCTTCTCCAAAGTTCTACTCAAAAAACTCTATCGTTTCAAACTTATCTGTTTCTAAACCTGTTCTAGATCTATCTATTTTCGTACCAAAACCACAGAGTTACCAATAGAAGTAGCAGAAAGAACATGTTTGACGTGCACTGTTTGAAATGTTGGTAATATGTTATCGGTTTACTTAGATCCTGAATCCGGCCCACCATTTTGTGTCTGTGTGAATGACTTTGTTAGTATGCGTTTTGGCCACGTTCCGTGTATTGGTGTAGGGTCTGCTAGTATACTTAGATGTCTGTGACCAAAACTCTTCAATTCCATAAGTCATCTGCCCAAAAAACTCTCTCTTATCTTTCCAAACGTTTCTGCTGCAAAACTCATTCTACCTAAAACACTTCATGCTCCAAAGGTTCTAAAAGTCTCCATGTTCCAAATCTCTTCTATTCCTAATCTTATCTCTTCCACATAGAAAAGGGGTGAAAGATCGGCACCTGCAATCAATGTTGGCTGAATAATTTTACACCCAATGCCCTCGAAGCCAATGCCATTGTAATATTAAAAAAAACAAATAAATATGTCTTCTCTGTAATACGCTATAAAGTGTTTTCTTTATAAAATAATAAAAGGTTATGGGCCCAGGTTACGTGAAAACAATGAAAATAAATGGAAAATAAAATAAAACGAAGAAAAACTAAAAACAAACAATGGAGTTCGACGAAATAAAAAACGTACAACGTTTAATAACAGAACACGACTTCGCCCTGTGGAAATTTCAGATTGAAATTATATTAAAAAGTAATGGACTGTACGAATATGTATTATTTGACAACGGTGATTCCGTGGCCTGCACAACCAAACAAGACGAAACGGAGAAAGAAACCGACACAAAACCTAATCAAGAAATGCTCAAGATGGACGCCCGCGCCCAAAAAGTAATAATGAACACTATTGACAGAAAACATGTTCCCCTGTTAATGACATGCAGAAATGCACGAGAAATGTACCAAAAGTTATGTTTTATATTCGAAAAAGCAAGCGATGACAGAAAATGTGCATTATGGGAAGATTTTTTCCAATTCAAGTATGACAGTAAACAGAACATAACGCATCATGTTAGTAAGCTAGAAAATATTGCACATCAGTTAAAAAGTCTTGAAGAAAATGTTACAGACGGAATGTTAGTGTCCAAAATATTGTCAACATTGCCAGGTGTCTACAATAATTTCAAAACGGCATGGGACTCGACACCACTCACTGAAAAAACAGTTATGAATCTAATTGGAAGACTAGTTATCGAGGAGAAACGAGTGTGTGTGGACTCAAAGACACCAGAACCAGTAGCATTCAAAGCGTACCATCACAATTCTAAACAAAAACATAATAAATCTTGTCGCTTCTGCAAGAAAAATAACCATGAAGAAAAAGATTGTTTTTACAAGAAAATGTGTTCTATTTGCAAGAAAACAAATCACAAAGAAGAGAACTGTTTCTTTAAGAACAAAAATAGTAATCAGAATTATCAAAATAAAGGAAAGAAAGAGTCATTTATTGCATTCATGTCGATGAAAGAAGAAAATAATAACAGAAACTTTATTGTTGACTCAGGATCAACATGTCATATGACTAATGACCGGAATATCTTGACAAACATCATAGAACAGAAATCAGACATACATGTGGCAAAAAAGAATGAAAAATTAGTTTCCTATGAGAAAGGTACAGTCGATACACAAAATTGTTCACTCCGGAATGTCCTATATGTTCCTGAATTACAAAAGAATTTATTATCCGTTAATGCAGTCACTCAGAAAGATGGAAAAGTAACATTCACGAAAGAAAATGTCTTCATAGAGAAAAATGACTCAATTTTAGTGGGAAATAAAACACAAAATGGTTTGTACAGTATCGAACTAGATAAAACTGAAGAAATTTCCTACAATACAGTGAAAGAAGATACTGCTCTAGATTGGCATGCAAAATTAGGCCATCCTGGCAAAGAAGTGATGAAAAATATGATAAAAAATAACCTAGTTTCTGGAATGAATATATCAATACAAGACATAGAAGATCTACCAAGCTGTGACACATGCTATAAGGCCAAACAAACAAGGCTACCATTCAGTTCTATCCGTCACAGAGCACAACGACCACTAGAAATAATCCACACTGACATCTGTGGACCAATCAATCCTCCAACCTGGAACGATGAAAGATACATACTTACATTTCTTGATGACTATACCCACCACCTGAAAATTCAATTAAAGAATTCTTTTCATCTTCTATGGCTTTTATCCATTTTTCTTTTTCTTCACAATTTATAGCTTCATTATATGTTAGTAAAACATAGTCCTTATATTTTTCTGGTATTCTTTTTATTCTTTTAGGTCTTTCATTTTCATTACTTTCAGGTTCTTGATCTATATTAATCTCAATATTTTCTTCTCTTGTATTATTTATTTCTTCATATTCATTATTTTCTGTATTTATAATTCTCCTTTCATTACTCTCTGTATTCAATGTTCTTCTTTCATTTTCATCTATTGTATTTTTTATTTTTTCTTCTTTATTATCATTATCATTTATTACTGTTTTATTTTTATTTTCATTTTCCAGGTAAGTATTTTCTTTGTTATTTTCATCATCGATACAACAAACAGTCGATACACAAAATTGTTCACTCCGGAATGTCCTATATGTTCCTGAATTACAAAAGAATTTATTATCCGTTAATGCAGTCACTCAGAAAGATGGAAAAGTAACATTCACGAAAGAAAATGTCTTCATAGAGAAAAATGAAAGAAGAACATTGAATACAGAGAGTAATGAAAGGAGAATTATAAATACAGAAAATAATGAATATATCAATACAAGACATAGAAGATCTACCAAGCTGTGACACATGCTATAAGGCCAAACAAACAAGGCTACCATTCAGTTCTATCCGTCACAGAGCACAACGACCACTAGAAATAATCCACACTGACATCTGTGGACCAATCAATCCTCCAACCTGGAACGATGAAAGATACATACTTACATTTCTTGATGACTATACCCACCACCTGAAAATTCAATTACTTAAAACTAAAGATGAGACCTTCCAATACTTAAAAAACTATATAGAAGAAAGCGAACGACAATATGAAAAGAAGGTGTCAATTGTAAGATGTGATAATGGTGGAGAATATACTTCAAAACAATTAAAAGGATGGTGTTTTAATAAAGGAATAATTCTTGATTACACCATACCACATACTCCACAACTAAACGGCAAAGCGGAACGCATTAACCGTACACTTTTAGAAAAGGTTAGAGCTTTACTATGCGACTCTAATCTAGACAAAGAAATGTGGGGTGAAGCTGCCCGAACTGCAGCATATTTGCTTAACAGAACCGCAACTGATGCAGCTGGAAAAGTACCAGTAGAGATGCTAACCGGAGAAAAACCAAACTTAAAGACACTGAAGAAATTTGGTTCTGAACAATACAGCAAAAAGCTTGGAAATCTGCAGAAGTTAGATGACAGAAGTGAAAAATTATTCTTTATCGGATATGCCACAAATGGCTACAGATTTTGGAACAAAGACCGCAGAGAAATTGTGATAAGGAGAGATGTAAAACCAGTATCTGAAACAAACAAAACAACACATGAAAAGGAAGTACAAGCTATAGATATTTTACAATTTGACTATACTTACCCGGATGATGAAAATAACAAAGAAAATACTTACCTGGATGATGAAAATAACAAAGAAAATACTTACCTGGATGATGAAAATAACAAAGAAAATACTTACCTGGAAAATGAAAATAAAAATAAAACAGTAATAAATGATAATGATAATAAAGAAGAAAAAATAAAAAATACAATAGATGAAAATGAAAGAAGAACATTGAATACAGAGAGTAATGAAAGGAGAATTATAAATACAGAAAATAATGAATATGAAGAAATAAATAATACAAGAGAAGAAAATATTGAGATTAATATAGATCAAGAACCTGAAAGTAATGAAAATGAAAGACCTAAAAGAATAAAAAGAATACCAGAAAAATATAAGGACTATGTTTTACTAACATATAATGAAGCTATAAATTGTGAAGAAAAAGAAAAATGGATAAAAGCCATAGAAGATGAAAAGAATTCTTTAATTGAAAACGAAACCTGGACAGTTGGAAAAAGTGTACCAGACGACAAGAAAATATTTACAAGTAGATGGGTATTAAAAATAAAAGACAATGGAAACTATAAGGCCCGCTTAGTAATAAGAGGTTTTGAACAAATTGAAGGAGTAGATTTCAATGAAACATATAGCCCCGTGATAAACAGCAGCCCACTACGAATGTTATTTGCATTAACTGCACAGAAAAATTTCTTTATGAAAACCTTCGATATTAAAACAGCTTTCCTGTATGGAAACATAGAAGAAGACATCTATATGTATCCTCCTGAAGGGATGGAAGACATACAAGGTATATGCAAACTGAAAAAAGCCCTCTACGGGATGAAACAAGCACCTTTAAAATGGAATGAAACGCTAACAAGCTTTCTGAAAGAACAAGGACTACAACAACTTGATACAGAACCATGCATATTCAAAAATAAAAATGAAACAATATATCTCGGAATATACGTCGATGATGGCATATTGATTGGAAAGAATGAAGAAGAAATAGAAAACATAATGGAAAACATTGAAAAGAGATTTAAGACTGTAGTCGACAGAGACCCAAAGAAATACCTCGGAATGGAAATATGTAAAAGCGAAGAAAAGCTATTATTAAGACAGGAAAAATTCGTTGACAAATTATTGAAACAATACAATATGGAAACTGCTAAAGAATCAGAAACACCTATAGACACAGAAAAGAGTGGAGATACCATAAAAAATACCACATTTCCTTATAAACAATTATTGGGAAGTTTGACATATTTAACTAACAAAACAAGACCAGATATAAGCTTCGCAGTAAACTATTGTAGTAGGAATGCTGAGAATCCCACAGAAAGTGATGTGACTACGATCAAAAGAATCCTACGTTACCTCAAAAGGTCAAAAGGAAAAGGATTAGAGTACAAGAAAGGAGACAACAGTGAAAATGAAGTTATAGAACTCACTGCATACTGCGATTCAGATTATGCTGGCGATATAGAAACAAGAAGAAGTACTACTGGATACATAATCTACCTCAACGGTTGCCCAGTTAGCTGGTGCACAAGAAAGCAGCCAGTCGTTGCCTTATCTACGACTGAGGCAGAATATATTGCAGCGGCAGAGTGTACAAAAGAACTTTTGTATCTCAGCAGTGTGTGCAAAGAATTGATGAACAAAAATGTCACTGCTAAACTACATGTGGACAATCAAAGCGCGATTAGCTTGATTAATAATGGTGTGCTTAACCGCAGATCTAAACACATAGATGTTCGATTCAAATTCATACATGAGAAAGTCGCTAATGGTGATATAAAAGTTTATTATTGTCCGACTAATTTACAAATTGCTGATTTATTTTACAAAGCCTTTGAAAAATGTTAAATTCAATTATTTTTGCTCAAAGATTGTTAATTAAATATTTAAAGTGTCAAATATCTTAGAACTCTGCATTGTATAACTAAAATGTATAACTTTCATTAATGTCTTATGTTTGTATAAGTATTATAAATGTCTTAAGCATTGTTCATAAAATTACCGGGGAATGTTGGCTGAATAATTTTACACCCAATGCCCTCGAAGCCAATGCCATTGTAATATTAAAAAAAACAAATAAATATGTCTTCTCTGTAATACGCTATAAAGTGTTTTCTTTATAAAATAATAAAAATCAAAGCGTAGAGCGCACACAATGACCCTTAATTAGTACCACAGTGAGGCCCCTCGAGCTGTAAGTGTATGGTGCGAAAGTTTAGAGATTGGCGTCTAAAATTATGACTTTTATCATAAGATAAGATGGGATAAAAGTTATATTATATTGCCATTACAAAAGTGTGATTTTATCTTATGATAGGGGGCCGGGAATAACCCAGCGGCACTTCAATCCTTGAGGATCTTTTGTGCCTACCACATTTACACACTGGTCATCCCAGTGTGCAGGTTTCCTCACGATGTTTTCCTTCACCGTTGAGCAGTCGGTAAATGTACGTAAGTCTTCTATAAATTCGAAAAACTCATTGGTACATGGCACTGCATGGTTTCGAACCCGGACCGCATGGGAGTCCGGTGACCTAGCCACTGTGCCACCGACGCTCTTACATAAGTATTAACTTGACGTACTACATTAGTTTTTAACGAATTTAATAACTATACTTCTTCTTCTTTCGTGTTGATGATCCGAATTAAATTTTTCCCGACCAGAAGGCAGCCACATCGATAGCCCTATGGTTGGCCTCGAAAAGGTCCTCCCGCGGGCAGGTGGTCGGACACGCGGGACAGCAGATCAACTGCTCCATGGTTTGACTTGATCGCTGGAAAACCCCCAATTGTGAAGATTATCTCCGCAACACCCAACCTGGGTTCGCAGGCGATTAAGCGTTTTCCAGGTTGGCCACGGGAGTTTGAAACCCGGTGGTAGGTCTTCTAATGGCAGTATGAAACCTTTGGGCGGGTATTTGTCCCGCCACAGCTTGCATCTTACTTCTGGCGGATTCTCTCCAGGGTCGATGGGAGAAACACTTCGCAGAAACCCGTTACGGCTTTTGAGACGAGATGGTTTGGCAGTGTGACTATGAAGTGGATGCCTGGTGTCGGTTTCCTGTATAACCATTCTAAAATATACTTATAGTTTGGCGGTGGTAAATGGCGAAAGACTACACATCTTATATTATTATTTTATCATTATAGTCATTATTAGTCTTCCTCTATAGGTACATACACTTTATTTCAATTTTCAGTCTGTTTTAAGGTCGATAGAGCCAGTCCTCTCCTTCTCTCTGGTCCTTTAAAAAATATCTAAATTTAGAACGATAATTCTATCAACTCAGGTAAGCAATACATACTGCTTACCTACTTATTTAAATGTATTTAATCACTCATGAACGCCATAAACACTATATATTTATTTATTTATTCACACATTAGCGACTTCAAATTGCTGGAAAAAAAACGCTTCCAGACTATAAGTTGGCCCATCTAGAACGTAACAAGGTGACAAAGACGCCCCTGGCCGCGGAAGCGATCCTTCATTAAGGGTCAAAGGTCAATAGGCCCCCGGGGCCCCACGGGTCCACAATCACTGATGAAACCCCTACGGAGGCCCAGCCCTTTTTTGTTTGCGATTACGCAATATGCTAATAAGGTTTTGACAATTAAGACCAAGGCTTTGATATTTGGATAGGTAAATTAATTTTGGTATTTTTTCCGAGTAAATGGATTGTGATTTAAGTTAGAATAACATTTCCTTTGAAATTAGTTCAAAGTCAATAAAATTTGAAGTAGGTAATTAAATACAAATTGCTTACTTTTAGGCTAGCAGGTATTTTATTATATATTATATATTTGTTACTAAGAATAAGGTTCCCACTTCCTTTAACCCACTGTGACCTAAAAGATCTAATATGGCCTTATTCATCATCATCATCAGCCCATGTCTTCCCACTGCAGAGTCCTCCAAGCCTCCTCTCTTTAGTGCCACCCTATATGATCCTGTACTAGTCTTCGATACGACTTTTGGTCATGTCATCCGCCCATCTAGCTTCTGAACGGCTTACTCCTCTTTTCCCCGACCTTGCCCACCACTCTGTGAGGGCTCTGATCCACCGGCCATCACCACGTCTAACCAAGTGTCCCGCCCATCGCCACTTTAGTTTATAGTCACATACAACTCATTCCCAAGGTCAACATTCTTTAAGAATCGTATGATGATCTATGGGGATTAAGTTTTAAAATCACAGACGGAGGGCACATAATGACTTCTGAGGATGATAAAACTCATGCAATAGCAGGTAAATGAATAAACCGCAGAATGACATCTCGGTATGTAGTAGGTAGGTACTAATATTTTATTCCGCGACTTCGGTAGAAAAGGGACGAGTTTCCAAGATAGGTGGTAAACGCCGACGGTGTCGTTGTAACTTGTATTATGTATGCTATGTACATGAACGTAGCTGCCCCCCCCCCCCTTCAGGACCTGGACTGCCATCCCTGGGTTGAAAGGTCATTTAGTACTCTTAGACGCGTAAAAATCCGGCTGAGATCAACAATGATCGAATTTTGAAATAAATATTTAATTAATTACTTAAGTACCTAATCTAATAAATGCACATTTCTATTTATGTTGAATTATTTACCAACAGGAAATTCCTGATTTGCCCCCCCTTAGGTTAAAAGCTAGGTACGCCCATGGCTATGAATTATGCGACATGCGAAGAAAATATCGTTAGCGCGTTCTAGCTTTGTACGACGTGTTTGGTCGGGACCAGTAGCGAAATCAGTTGCTGAGTTGAGCGAATATATATCTTATCAGTCTGCTGATTGGTTGAGATGTCATCGTGTTGTTGCGTAGCTGTTGTTACAAATGGACGGGTCAAAAGTTTATGGACATATATACGTCTGTAGTCTTGTAGTCTTGCACCCTATACAAACCGATACATACACGAATTTTGAAAATTTACAAGCTGAATAAATAACTAACTCCCACCCATGCATGGTAAGCGCATGCAAATGCGTAGTTTGCATGCCGCTGGCTCAAGATTTGTGGCATGGCTCATGATATCCATGTTTCGGAATTATGATAGTCGGGCGCTTGGGGAATATTAATCCCGCGAAACTGCCGGGATCCCCGCGCGTGCAGTGAATCCCGCGATAATCCCGCAATATATCCCGGGGTGCGGAAAGAACTGTGTGCACTGATTTGGCAACGTGTTACGCTTATAATGAAAATGTTTACAGTCTTAACCACGATGTCTGTGTTTACAACATGAAATAAAGTATCAATATGAACTTAATTATGGACTAAATTATGTTCAAAATATGTTTTCTATGTATCAGACTGGACGCTGCACACTGGTCGCGCTACAGCATAGTGGATATCCGCATGAAATGTTTGAGAACAGACTTGTTTTAATAATTAAAACATTATTTCCACATTTATAACACATATTTTGTATGTTAAATAAATATTGCAAAATAGTTGAATCCAATTTAAGGCCATCGCATATTATACCAACTCGACGAAAATCCGGCACCAACTCAACTCAGAGCAAAGTATTGTAATGTGAGCTTTATATCGTATTACATACAATAGGTTTTCAAAATTCAAGTGAAGTAGTCGTCGAAGAGTGGCCAACGCGTGGGCAAGCAACTTTAAAAATTTAAGAAAAAAAATTTCATTATCATATCTTATCATTTATTCATAAACAATCATAAATTGTGTTAATTTGGGAAAACTACAGCTAAATACAATTTCAAATTACAATAAATTAACTTTACAAAATCTTATTGTATATAGCCAATAACAGATTTCCTTGTAAAATGGCAACTTATAATTAACCATACAGAGTTTATAAAAAGAAATAATAATAACAATAAGATAAAGTATGTACTTGCATAAATTTATACAATAGTTTATATTCTAAACATTATTGATTGATTGATATTCTAAACATGTAATTAATAATAATTACGGATAATATCATAAGGTTTCCCATTTTACCTTTTAACCAGCTTGCTAAAGGTTTCGCTAACGAGCGAAACCTTACATAATCATCAAACAATGTGAAATTACATTATGAAATTCGTTGCCCAAGATAACTCGAATTCAACTTCCTCGGCCCCTGAATAGTGCGAATAGCAACAATAACACACGTTGCAGCAACAATAGCAAGGCAGCTTGAAGATAAACACAAGAGGAAACGGGTTTACCTCGGTTCCGAGTTGAGCGAGTTTGTTTATTAACTGAGGTCTAAGGTCCTCCGGCCCTCCCAGGGGGCCTTGCGTAATGTATGTGTAATAAATGTATCGTCAGCACCCGATAAAGATTTACTTTGGAGTTATAACTCCATTTATCACCTTATAAGGTGTACATTGTTAATCAGCTGGGTGTAAAAGTTGCGGTTCATCCTGGTCACGGCACCATTTGTAATATACAATTCAATTAATTTATTCGAATAACAATAAATATTGTGTGCGAATTAAAGCTTAAGACTAATTTAAAAATTAATAATTACAAATGTCAAACTACTAAAACTAGTGTCTAATAAAATTAAGTAATAAATTATGTCAAAGTAAAAATTTAAATTTGAGTTCATTATGTAATATATTATATATGTCACATATTAAGCAAACAATAATTAAAAGTCCTCTATCGAATAGCAACACTTTTCAACAAGTAGAGCTCTTAGTTTAGGCTTAAAAATATTTACATTATTTATAGTTTTTAATTCAACCGGCAACCTATTGAACAGCCGGACTGCCTGATACCGCGGACAGTGAGAAGCGACCCTAAGTAACGGAGTGATTACGCTTCCCAAGTCTTTCCTCCTGGTATTTACTCGTAGTGCCATTCACTCGTCCGTTTCAAACAAGTGCCTACGCTTAATAATATCTGTAAGTAGAACCAAAATGTACAGGCTAGGGACTGTTAGAATTTGGTATTTTTTTAAATAGCCCCTGCAAGACTCCCAGGGAGTTATTCGTGCAATAGTTCGTATGGCCCTCTTCTGTATGACAAATGACCTATTAATGTTATATTTATGACTATTACCCCAAAACTTGACACTGTAACGCAATCTAGACCGTGATCCCACCGTGTGTACTTCACGTGATACATCATCCATCATTCATCAAGTTTCGTTCGTGTATCCTTATTATTTATTTTATCCTTAACTTTTTTATATAGCGGTATTTCTTAATGACCTTCCAGATTTAACTCTAACCAGAGTTTTAGTGTTTCATAGTAAGTAATTCTTCTATCGCCTAGGTTGCCGGGAAGAGATCGCTGTGAGCGATAAGGCCGCCTTTGTACACTTATTCTATGTTTCCTTCTTCTTCTTCAATTTAAGAGCTATGCTCTTGTCGGTGTAGTAAACGCCACTGTGTCCTGTCTAGGGCCCTTTCCTTGACCTCCTTATACGACGCAACGCCAGCCTTCTCTTTGATTTGATCGAAGTAGCTTATCCTCGGTTTCCTTACCTATGTAAATTTCTTGTATGCAAAGTATTAATCTATTTATCTATCTATCTACTTTCGCTGCATCATGGTTTCATTCGTGTAATATTTTTGGGTATGAGGCAAAAGCGAAATTGCTGCAGTATACGGCACATTGTTGTAAATTATTGAGTTGGATAATGACCGAGCGGTGTCAACGGTTGATCGATTAGTGTCATATGCACCGGATATTGACTGCAGCCAGTAATTACAAACTTAAATGAAACATAACAGAAGAGACAGTAAATATACCACTTGCACTCAAACTTGTGCAGCTTGGTCTATGGATTATGACTCTAATTACTAGGTTCAGTCTTGGGTAACGTTCATATGACATCGATGTGACGACAGCTAATTGCCTTGCCAGCCATAGCGACTGCTCTCTTTATGACTATAAAACATCTAAATCAAACACTAGAATGCCAAGTAGAGTAGATTGATAGAGGAGGTAATTGGTGGGTTTAGTAATGATCGAACGAAGTCAACGTAAGAAAATAGTAGTTGATCTATTAATTCGTCACTATTTTCTAATGTCAGTTTTTAATAGACATCTTACCTCTCTCTAAGGTTACTAGAAGACTTTCGATTTGCTGCTAAACTTAAGAACTTAGGTGAAGTGCCAATTCAATTCAATTTTTTCATTCGATAACAATATAAATTGTGTTCGAAATTAAACATAATAATAATTAACTAATCAATCATAGTAAAATAATAATTAACAATAAATTAGCACTTAAATAAACAATAAGAATACTGGAAACGGATTACATTCTTCATATCAATAAATTATATAATAAAGACAAATATTTAAAACTAAATATACGTAATTGAATTTTAATAAGTTTTAAGTAATTAATGTCAGTGTTATAGTTATAATTGTTATGATTCGAATTTAACAAATTTAAAATACATATTACCTTCAATGTCAATAATTAAAATTCGTCAATAGAATAACAGCACTTATCCAAAAGATACGTTTTTAATTCGTGTTTAAAAGTATTTACATTTGGGATAGTTTTTAAGTCAGTTGGCATCCTGTTGTAGAGTCTCACTGCCTGATATCGTGCACATTGTTCAACAACAGTCAGTATGGGGTGTATCTTTCAGGTCCTTTCTCCTTGTAGATCTTCGTAGCTCCGTTCATCGTTCAAACAGATATCTATGTTTCATAACATCAGTTAACAGAACCATAATGTATAAGCTTGGAACTGTTATGAGCTGGTAATTACAATGACTATATTTACCCCTTAAACTAAAACACAGCAAGCATTGCTGCTTTGCTGAAAAAACAGGGTATAAAGAGTGTACTACCCCGGGTCACCCTGGGTAGTACACTCTTTTTACCCTGTTTTTCTGCACATAGTCATATCACTAAAACATGTTATCGTTTCATATCTTTGGGAATAACTAAATATCTGAATTTAACCATCATATAGGACAAACAGTTAGTCCAGGGAATGTTATTGTTAATTATTGGGTCCAGTAATGGCCGCGCGATGTCAACGTGTCGCTGGTTGATCGATTAACGTCATATGCACCTGGCATTGGGCATTAGTCCGTTATATGCACCGTATAATTAGTTGCACGAAGTTTGTATGTGTGGTAAGTAATTTGGATACTAATACAATAATTCGTAGTTGTAATGGTAAATTGTGGTTCTATGAAATATTTTGGAATGTGGTGAATGAGAGATATTATCCAAGGGACCTGTTGCGAACATGGTCCGAAAGTGATAGTGCAGGTTTAGCGACGTGGACGAGGTCGGAATCAGGTTGGGTGATCGCTAGTGCTACATTTTCATCTGATCCCCATTCGTGCCTCGGAGAATAGGTTAAGCATTATGTCCGCTAGCAGTAATCACAACAGATACCTATGGTCTGCCTGAACAACTCTGACAATAGGTTAGCCACTAACCACACGACAAGAAGAATAAGTTTACCCAGCGCAAGACAGAACCCAGTGGGAGACCATATAACACGCGGTCTCGATTGTCACCAATGAGGGAACGAAGAAGAAGAATATAATATGTGTGACCAATAGAAGACCTCACTCACCTCCTAATGGAGTGTGACCTGGTGAAACTTGAGAGGAAGAAATTTGGCCTCAATAGGCTCCAAAATGGGAGGCTCAATATTATTTTGTGTCGGCCCTTATCTGATAATATGAAACACTTACTTGTTGTTTGCTAAGTTGGCTCTCAAAGTGAGGGCTGACTCTAATAATACTTGAGCTTCCCTTTCCCTTTTCTTAGTGACCCTAACGAGGCTGACATGGTCACCTTGTCGTGTACCAAAGCCTCTAAACGAAGATTTAAAAATATAAATATATGTGTGACATTTGAGGTACATTATGAGGGATCGATTGTATGAGCAAGCGAAATAGCGAGGCATAAGTATGTTTGTCATTATTTCTGTGGTCTTCTAACTTCCTTCAATCTCAACAGAATTTCTTCAAATCCTGCAGAGGTAAACCTTACTCATTTAACAAACTGCAGCAATTTTGTAACGGGATCAAACCGAACCCATTAAAATCTAGAACCGGTATTCTAGATTTTGATGGGTTCGGTGTGGGTTCCAAAATAGCTGCAGTGTGCCAAAGCCATTAGGTAGGGTCGCAAGTTCTTATTTCAGCCAGATCGGCGGAAAATCTAGACCCGTAATCATACAAAATGGTTCAGAGCTAAACAATTTAGTAATGGTGTATTAAAAGTAGTCTTTACTAACAATAACCGCTTCCCAGATAGTCACGACGGAGACTCAGCAAAACTGCCACAAAGAAAGCAAACGAGAAATAATGGCCATACCAACTTTTTTTCCAGCGGTTTCAAAACTATGTATAATAAAACTATGGATAACTATGGATAATAAACAGATGGTACAGGTACAGTCACGAACGTTAATTTGGGACCCACTTTGACACATAGAATAACTTTGTCACAACAAAACGTAGACGTAACTGATTACCACAGAGTTATCAATATAATACATATTTGATTTCTGTGCCGACTACTTTATCGACTCGACAAAGACAGCAAATTAAATTTTCTCTTTGTGTTTGTCATTTTTTTAAAGTATATACAGTACGTGAGGTCTTATAAAAACATTCGGGTATCGGGTAAAATCGATATCTTCCATTATACATCAGACTGTACTCTGTGGAATCCTGCTGCAATAATTACAATCCTGTTATGATTTGTTGTCATTCATACGAATGTGCCAAATACTAAAGGGTATAGCCGAATGTGTTGTCCTGTACCTGGACAATTCAAAAAAGTTTGAGCTTAAATGTTTAGTGCTATCATATGCTATGGTGTTCTTCCTACTCTGGAACCTTGACGACCTGATGATGAACAGGAAAAAGTTAGTTTCCAGTTAGAAGAAAAAGTCGGGGTTTCTTAAATTTTTAATTTAGAGTTATAATTTTGGGTATTCAATGAGTCCAACTCATCTGCGTGAGCTCCAGGCGCCTGACTGGCTCGAGACTTTAGGAGAGAGAGCGATGGCGCTCTTTGGTATCGGAGGCCAAGATCCACTTCGGGTAGCTGCGTCAGCGGAGTAAGTAAGTAATGAGTCCAACTCTATAGTTTCTCAAACATTGAGAGCCACTGCTCTACGCAAACGACTACCGTTTTAAAGTTCCTTTGGCAATCTTCTTTAAAGGAATCTGTTGCGGGGACCGAGGGGGTGGAGCTATGTCTGCAGGCGACACCCTTTCGATTGAATTTATTACGCTCTTTTATACGCCGCTTGTAACACTTGCAAGCGGATTGTATCGCTTTGGGCTAGTAAGGTTATAAAAGGCAGCGGCATAAGCGCCTTATATAGGCCACGATATTTAGGAACGACTGCTTGGATGAAAGAAAAATAGTCTCTGTCCCCAGGGGCGGGCGTTCGTTCTTTCATGACCGATTGAGAGAGATGGCGCTATAGAGGAACTTCACCATTTTTCATGTAGATTCATCTCTCTTAGTCTCACTTTTGTAACATGTAAAAAGTAAAGATTATACAATAGCTTACATATTCATAAGATAACGTAAAATTAGTACTACTTAACTTTGACACATCTCAAGATGTAATGAGCAATTATTAATTAAGTAAATTACTTTAGAAGGTGTCTATCTAGCTTTTTTTTGGTACTGATAATTGCTGTTGGTCCTAATGACCTTTACAGCTTCACCGGGGTTTTTGGGGCGAGCGCTAAATGCGCTCCAGCCTAGAGGAGGACTTAAAAACTACCATAAGAAGCGACTGCCTAAGGGCACCCAGGTGGGTACGGACCTCAGCTTAGGACGTCGCTGGGGAGGAAGGGGTCGGGGAGAAGCGGCCTGGAATACGCCGATAGCGCGTGTAAGCGCCAGAAGCGGGTCGCCGCCCGCGCCGGCGCGGGCGGTATGTTGGTGCTGTGTGTGAACTACTATCGGGTGGGGGTCTATCTAGCCTGTTTAAGTTAACAACATCAAATATAATTGTATACCTTAAGTTAGTTATGCATTTGTTTATAAGTTTGATTAATAAAGAATTATATAAAAACAAAACATAAACATCTCTCTTAGATATATATTACAAAGATCGGTGCAACTAATAAATAGAGTAGCATTCTAGTTCTCACACTAGGAGTCCGCTTCTAGAAAGCTAGTTAGCTCACAGAAGAAGAAGAAGAAGAAGAAGAAAACACATATTATACATATTTAGTTCACTTCATAATACTATTGGCAATAGGCACCTGGTTCAGCTAATGCTTGAGTGAATACACTACAGCCGGCCCTAAACGGGTGGGGCTCCACGGATAAACATTTGAGCTTGAATCACCTAACTGTTACTGTTCCAGAGATCCCATCATACTCCAACATGTCAAGATCTTAGAACCACTGATCCAATTTTCATCTGACATGGCTAAGAATATTCAAAAAGTTAGACCTGCGGCGCCTTAAGGCGAGGGGACGCTCCTGGCTACGCCTTACGCGGAGCTTGGCCTTCGGCCTCGCCATGGCTATTTTAAAATTTCTAGCTCCACATCATTTACATTTATTTTCAGGTCTCAGGATTCCCTACAACTTTAGTTCGAGATAAACCCCATCTAACTATTATGATTTCGGCGGGCTGATAATCTTCCAGTTTCATATAGTAAAATTAAAGTTCGCTTACTTTTTCCTGGTCATCATCAGATCATCAAGGTTTCAGAAACGCACGATGAACCTGAACATTTAAGGTCAAATACGAACCATCTAACTATTACCCCGTTCCAGAGTTCCCATCTGACATTAAAGATACTCCAAGATCTTGGAAACCAGTGGTCCAATTTTTATCAGACCTAGCTAAAACTAAGACCTAGCTTGGTATTTATATGTTATTGTTGTAAATAAAATTCTCTTATATAACGTTTTCCATAACGCTTACGTGTAAGCGTTATGAAATGATTTCGAGAAAGAGGTAGGTGTCTACCTCTTTCTCGAAATCATTTCCTCTGCCCGAAAGTTGCCTGGAAGAGATCGCTCTTAGCGATAAGGCCGTCTAAATTCTACTTCTCTATTTCCTTTTCTATCTCTTGTTTATTGTTTTCTATTTGTGCAATAAAGTGTATTATCCTTTTACTTTACTAAGAACACTCTCGACAAAATTCGCTTTTAAATTTTAAAAACCGAGCCCAAATCGGGCCATCCGTTCTCAAGTTATGATGCCACAGACAAACAGACCGACAGACAAACGTGTCAAACTTATAACACTCGATCGGTCGGGGGTGAAAAAGTGCAATTTGTCGGTCGATCCATCGCCTCCAAACAATGGCGGCGCACAACGCCAGTCACAAGTTGCTGCTGCACAAGTGCAATTTGCTCTGAATTATTGCATGTTGCACTCAAAATGATAAGTTCCTTTTGACGCTGCCGCAGTAGCTCTACTCACTTTTTTTAGCCAATATAGGTCCTATTTTCTTACCGGCAAATATTTCTAGGGTGTCATCTATAGGTAGGTTTAATTACACATTAACGACAGGACAAAAAATTTTTTTTGTCTTATTAAATTTTCGAGAAAAACTACAAAATTGTTTGTTTGAAAATTGTACAAATGAATGAATTATTGCTATTCTAATACTGAAATAAATATGAATGAAACTCATTTCATTCATAACGACATGGATGAGTTTATGCCACCAAGGCGCAAAGTAGTTAGTTAAAGGGTTTATTTTTCCTTGGTATGGAAAATTTCAATTATTTTTCTTTAGTATGGAAAATTTTCATACAAGTAACAGGTTTATTTTTTCGTGTAAAGTGGTATAAATGACCAGTACATACCGCCCTCTAAATATTTGCTAATAATAAATAGGACCTTATATATTGTTAGAGTTATTCAGGCCACCGGTAGGCTCCCAACATGGCCTAACGACTACCAGTATTAATAAATACTGCAAAAACAAGCAAATATGCTTGTTTGCAATATTCTTGACATGTAGGTATCTCTAGACGACCATTAGGTGTAAAATTGAAATTACACTGGTACCCTTCATCTTATGCTTTCAACGAAGGCTAGACGCATGTAATGTTATAACGGGCTGGTTTCCGCAACTCGACGTCTTCATTCACGCATTCCTCTACGCATTTAGCGTGGATGGCTTTCACACAATCATCCGAAGACAGGAGAGAGAGGATATTGCCTCCCTGATGCACTGTATACATAGCAGTCCCAGCAGCATCCTGTTGACGTTGGCCAAATCCCCTGACTCCCCGATTCTGAGGCACTGGATATACCTGCATGTCAATGCGAAGTAGTCGTCCAGTGCTTTGGGGTCAGTACCGTGGCCTTGGTCATTATCTTTTTACTAACATCGTTTAAGTAATATAATATACTAACTTTATTTGTATGGACTCTGAAATAAATATATTGAATTGAATTGAATTTAACATCAAATGACCCGTTCCTTGACTAGGCGGACGATTTTCTGTCTTAGCTTAGCCTATGTCATAAAATATATAATTTTAAAAAATCGGACCAAAAGAGAACGAAGCTCCCGACAACGCCGCCTGATAAATTATAACATGTTACAATAACAACGATGTTGTTCGGTAATCCGAACATCATTGAGGTTTGTGTGTCTGTACTATACCTGCATGTTACCGCACAATTAACGTAAATTGGAGACTCCACTGTACGCAGTTACTATTGTTTTTGTTACATTCAAAATTGGGCCTAAAACTGGGCGGAAACATTCCCGCACTGAGTGTAGAATTGCTCCAAAAGTTAGTGCAATGCTGGCATGCATCTGTAAAACAGTTCATTCATTTGAGCTTATGGACTTAAAAGTAATATGAACCGATATTATCAAATCAAATCAAAATGTTTTTATTGTAAGTATCTTATAGTACATTTTTACAACGTTTATACTCCACCACCGCTTCGTAAGGTACTGTAGCTGAAAGGAAAGAAGCGGCGCAAGAAACTTTTAAGCAGCACATCTTTGGAAATAAATATAAATTACAATAATTATGAATACAATCATACATGTACACAATGTGCAGAGCTGGAGCTGAATTTAGGACCAAGCCTCTTTATCATTTAAGTAGTAATTTATTTTATAATAACCCTTTTTACATAAGGTCCGTCTTATATGGGTCTTAACTTTTTTCTCTAAATGTTTTCTCCATGAATTTAGCGACATGAACTGTAAACGCTTTAGTTATTTAAGTACATACCTATTTGATTTGGTCTCGCAGGTGAAACAAAAAGTATCGTATCTCTCACGTGCGGGAAGACCACGTCACACATATCCACAACACTCATCTAAAACATTCGTCGTCGTTTTCATTTGACTTTTTTATACTTTTTTAAATGTTATAATGACCAATGGCTATTTCTTTTAGCAATCAGTCGCAATATTTAAGTGTGTTTAAAAATATTGATTTGAAGAGACCTTAGTAAGATTTAGGACATACATGTATTCAGAAATACGACTAAATACGACGGTATGTAAAAGAACAATTCTCCAGCGCCTACCGTTTCCAAATAGCAAAAGGCAAACCGCGGCGCAGACCTAGTAAACTATTTAAAAGTTAAATTCGCTAACGACGGGGAGCAATAAATCACTTTTTGTTCGGCTATCTCAATGATGGATTATCGAATGAGTGTGCGCAATCATGAGTTTAAAATTCACTGACAATTCACGTTTTCCCACACTTCTGTTTGTTCGACGTGGAATGATGGGAGTGTAGCAGATTTACTGGTGCTGCTGATTTGTAAAGTACATGGAGCTCTACTCATTACATTGTAACGATGTCGACTTCATCGTCCATATCAACCTCCTTGCCATCAATTTTAACCTCATCGTTAGCGTTTATCTCACCTCATTTCGTGTTGGCATCTTCATTTCTTCATCTATATTTACAAAATTCAAATCATATTCCCATTCAATTTCTAACTTCCATTATTCCATTAATTTCATTGTCTTCACCTTTCTCTCTGTATTTTGTCTTGAACTGACGTTTCTCAGTTTATTTTTGTCTCCTACTACTACCTATTTTCTACATTTACTATTTTCTGTGTTGTTCTGTTCTTAAAAATATAATATCTATTACCAAGTTCTTCTATTACTTCATCTGCTAGCCGGCACCTAGAGGGCAGACTGTAGCAACATGAGCTAAACAATAAATATTAGATTGTAATTTTTTGATTTTGATATTTGATATTCAATTTTATGACATTTTATACATAATAGTATTATATTATTCTGAGTGAATTAGATCCGTAGTATGTATTGACAATGCTCCTTTACAGCAGCTAGTAGCGTTAAGTAAATTTAATTTTGAAATTGTGTACAAACCTATTGTAACATAATGTACATTCCTATTTGACAATGCTTTATGCAGCAGCCATATTTTTATTTTGACAATGCCCTTTTACAGCAGCTTGTAGTGTGTTAGTAATAATTTAAATGTTATAATATAACGGATAATAATTGTTCCTTAACATGTCTAAGCGTAACTTTGTTATCAAATGATAAATTTAAAAAAAATAAAGTAAAATACACTTTATTGCACAAATAGAAAACAACAAACAAAAGATAGAAAAGGAAATAGTGAAGTACAATTTAGGCGGCCTTATCGCTAAGAGTGATCTCTTCCAGGCAACCTTCGGGTAGAAGAAATGATTTCGAGAAAGAGGTAGTAGGTGTGCCATCATTATGGAAAACGATATATAAGACAATGACGTGAATACGTCTATATGCTTAAAATGCTCTACTTTTATTAAAAAATGTGAAATTCACTATATGTAGATTGTGCACAGAAATTTTATATGGAAACCGCGTCTTCCAGTTGGCGTATTCATACGCATGCGATATGAGTTTTTCCCATACCTATTATACATTAGTCGGTCATTACTAAACCTGCATTTGACCTAGATCTCGCCTGATGGTAAGCGACGATAAGGTCGACGATGGAGCATGCGGGTCCAGTAAATGCCTTTTCACTCTGGCCTTGAAGATCCCACGGTATGGAAATATAAGTGCATTTGCGCAAACCCTTTGACTCGCTGACAGTGCTTACGTCATCATTCTAGAGGAGAGGTTGCTGTTTTATTTTTGTAATTTTTTGTATAAGGTATATGTGATTCTATTCTATTCTATTCTATTCTACTAGTCCGATTATTGTGACTTCTATTTTTTTTTTAACACTGTCAAAATCCTTACTTATAATATGGACATCACTATTTGGTTTCGATGCTCGTAGCCTCGTACCTCTTAGAAAACTTAGTTAGAGCGACTAGAGATAATTTACATTTTAATCTTAAGTTCTTTCTTTCTCACAATATTTTCCGAAGACGCTGTAATCTTAGTTTAAAAGAAAAAAGTTAAAAAAATTACGGTACACTAAGTACATGTCTGCGAAACAGTCGAGCTATCCGTTGTGAAGTTACGGAGTGAGCTTGTGAACGGTCTAAAAGTTAGCCGCCGTAAGATTTTTAAACTTTAGTAATAAAGGATTTTTCTAGCACTTTATGAATATGAAAATTTTATCCGGTAAATCTATTGAGGAATAGGTCGATGCTATTATATAGCCCGAAGCCTTAACTTGTGATAATACGAGTATTATCATCCAAGTACAGTGGAAGACACATCAAGCTATACTCTATGGAATCAAATCAAACTTTTTTTATTGTAAGTAAGTACCTTAAAGTACATTTTCACAACGTCATGTTTTACTCTACCACCGCTTCGTAAGGTGCTGTAGCTGAAAGAAAATAAGCGGCGCAAGAAACTTTCAGCAGCACATCTTTTCTGTCGCAATATGTTATTGTTACGGTTCCTTGAGATTCGTATGATTGTGTAAACGATTTAACGAGACAAAGTATTACAAGTGATCTATAAATAACTACGTGGCGCGTTCGAGGTCCATCTGCAGAAAAAGTACACAGGGGCACCGTGTATGTTAGAGCTTACCTCAGAATCGACCGTAGAAGTAGCATAATAGCATATCATATATTATCTTATGATAGGGTGCCGGGAATAATCCAGCGGCACTTCGAGACCCTTGAGAATTTTTGTGCCTACCCCATTTACACACTGGTCATCTCAGTGTGCAGGTTTCCTTAAGATCTTTACCTTCACCGTTGCGTTGAGCAGTCGGTAAATCTACGTAAGTCTTCCATAAATACGAAAAACTCATTGGTATATGGCACTGCGTGGTTTCGAACCCGGACCTCCCGCACGGGAGTCCGGTGTCCTAGTCACTGTGCCACCGACGCTCTAGCATAACTGGCACATCCATAATCTATCACCTCACAGACATACCGTCCTCGCCGACGACAGGGCGGAGATCCTCTAATAATCCTTCTAGCTTACTCGTTATCGGCACGTTTCTGGCCGATTCTCTCCGACTCTGCATTCTATAAGCAGTGGTCTAAGCCGGAGTTCGTGTTCCATGGGCCTATTAGGCCTATTGCTCCCCACTTCTGGCTGAGCGCCTTCAGCGCTCGCCCCAAAAGCCCGGCGAAACATCCATAATCCCCGAGGGGGTACACAAAGGAACCACCTTTAACGGTAGTCCCCACTTTTCGCCATAAGGTTTGGTGGCGAGGCCATCGCCGTCCACTAGGTGCAGGATAGTATCCACACCAGAAGTACCGTCGATAAAGAAAACTTCTGTATTTCTTCCAGGGGTGATTTGTTAGTGAATCGCCGGTAACAGTTCGCAGCTGGACGGAGCCGGGACAAAAGAGCTTGTTTAAGTTTCCAGCTCGCCTCCCAGCGCAAATAGGCAACTTGTAACCTTAGGGTCGTGAAGACTTTAGACTGAAGACAATTTTGGAAAACTGGATTTTTGCAAAAGCAAGACTCTAGGAAAGATATCTGAATTATATCAAGGAGGGAACTCTTTAGGAAACCGGTCCGAAAGGAATATCAAGGTGAGAGCCACTGGATCTACAGGAGAGCTAGCTGTCCACTTGGCCTCATGATGCCTCGTTTAAAGGCAAAACACGTATCAAATTTGAATTTTTTTTAGCGGAATACATTCATTGTTTTTTTACCAATAAACACAAATTTGACCTCAATCTCCCATAATGGTAAGCGTGCGGGTTCAGTTAATGCATATTCTCTCTGACATTGAATATCCCAAGGTTGTAGGTTCCATTCATTTGGCATTCAATTGAAAGTGAGGTAAATACCTACCTTATCAATCAAAAGCACGTTAAACAGTTGGTCCCGGTTGTTGTCGTTCGACAGCAGTCGTTAATCCATGTCAGAGGCCTACGGGCGGCCTGAACGACTCTGACAAATAGGTTGGCCACTAACCATACGATAAGCAAGCATCAATAAACTATGTTTTTAGTACCTATAAGATTTCCAAATGTGTAGTCATAATAGCAATCTGAACAATAAATGTATCACCCATAAAACTCCAAATCTCTTGGTTGCGGAGACCAAGATACACTTTGAGTCGCTGAGCCAACGAAGTAAGTAAGTATTAAAAAAGACCAAACCCGACTTTTTCGCTTGGCCACCACTGCCTATTCTATTTACTGTTGCTTGCTTATCGTAGGCTAGTGGCCAACCTATTTGTCAAAGTTGTTCAGGCCGCCCGTAGGCCTCTGACATGGCTTAACGACTGCTGTCGAACGACAACAACCGGGACCGACTGCTTAACGTGCTGAAATATGCCACTAGCGGTCACCCATCCAGGTACCGACCGCGCCAACGTCGCTTAACCTGCACGATCACTTTCGGACCGTGCTCGCAACTAGGCTACGAGCTCCTCAATTTTACTGTAAAACACAGTTTCAAAATTACTGTAAAACCTTTACAAGAATTTATCGAGTTTTAGCCTTGTTTACTGCTAGTACGCCATTGTCTTCAGTCAAAAGTTTACCCGGCAACTCGTTCCAAGAAGGTCCACGTGCCCCGACTCCGTCCCGAATTTAATTTCCTAAGACATTGTCTACACGATCATTGCACGAATCTCGGAAACACGCTGTTAGGAATTTACACACCTTCCCGGGAAAAGAAGTCCCGGACTTTCCTTTGAAAGTTTCTCGTGAGGAGTCGTTATTTGTAAAGTGAGTTCTCAGTGTTAGTACTTTAGTGGAGCACGTAGCGTCAGTAGACCATCAGTCTCTCGACGTAGCGTGTCTTTATTTAGATATTACATTTAGGCATTATGTATTCTAAGCCATTCTGCAATTTTGGACTAAGCCTAAACAATCAATCTAACCCAAACCCAACCTACCCTTCACAAGGTTGCAGGCGCGGTCCCAGAAGGGGGGAGGGGGTACAGGGGTCCAATTATCCTATTAATCTAATCTATCATAACTTAAAATTATTTATACACAAACAATTACAGAAGCAAGAGCAATAGAAAAGAAATGTAGAAATAATTAATTTAATTATGTACACAAAAAAAATAATTAAATATAACTTATAAAATTTCTTAGATTAGGCCCGTGTGGTAGGGTACCGAGGATGCTGGCGGCGGGCGTTGCCCCGCTGGAGCGCTATACTGATCGTTTGGGCAAGATAGCCGCCAGCCCTTGGGTCCCTCGTAGCATCAAACAAACGCTTGGACAGCTCTCGAAACATCTATCATTAGGGTCGGATGTGCCAAAATTTCTAGCTCGCTTCGCTCGCTCCCGTCGTAACCTCCTAATCAGTTTCTAACCGAATCCATAATCTGTGTCGGATCTGCACTAAAATTTTGAGCTCGCTCTCCTACCTCAGCCTTCTAACCTAATCAATCATCTGTGTCGGATTAGCGCTGAGATTTCAAACTCGCCTTGCTCGCTCCTGTCCTAGCCTTCTAACGTAATCCACCATCTGTGTCTGATCGGCCCTGAAAATTCAAGCTCGCTACGCTCGCTCCTGCCCAAACTTTTCTAACACAATTCATTATCTGTGTCGGATTTACGCCGAAATTTCGAGCTCGCTTAGCCTTAGCGTTCTGACCTCTGTGTCAGATCCGCGTCGATATTTTGAGCTCGCTCGCTCCCGTCCAAGACTTCAAACCTAATCCACCATCTTGGTCTGATCTGTCCCTCAGTCGATCTGTGAGCTCGCTGGCTAATCCACCATTCGCCACTGATTTCTGTCGAAAAATAAAGAGAATATCACACAGATGGCTTCAGAAACATACACTTGAAAACGAATGATGCCCTCAATTTAGCCTGGTCGCAGCCGGTGCAATGAAAAGGGGCCTTGTGACGGGAGTACCGTACGCACGTACGTATCGTATTTAGTAGGTTCGGATATATAGAATACTCAAAATGAATGATTGAAAAAATGAATGAATACTTATTATTGCATAAAATTAGTGTGATACAATGCGTACAAAATAATTAATACAATCTAGGCAGTCTTATCGCTAAAAGCGATCTCTACCAGACAATCTTGATAAATGACTTTCAGTAAGCCAGCAAAAAACTAAAGTTTAGTCAAATGCTTCAATTTTAATAATCTAGTGTTTCAGTTAAACGTTTTGCTACATAAACATTACATTCAATCATTATTTAGTTATCAACTGAAAACTTGAAAAATCTCGCTCTTGTATTTGCCCCAAAACGTAACCTTTCAAAATCCACCACATTAATAATCTTTCAACAAACTTGGAGAATATGAAAAGAAGTTATTTAAATCGTAGTTTGTGACCATTTATTATACCGTTCTCAGAAAGTTTTTTTATTGAACATATCAAATATTTTCAAAACACGCTAACTTTTTAAATAAAATCAGTAACTTGTAAAGAAAAACCATTACCGAAAACCCTTTTCGATCGAAATTTGACATTCATCGGGGGATTGGAAATTGAGAAGTCGCAAAAAATTCCTCACCAAAACTTTCCACTTCAAAATATTTGTACAAGTTTGATTCGGGATTCCGCGAAAAAAAATTCTCCGAGGAGTCGCGTAAATTTATAAAGAATGAAACATTTGCAAGTGAAATGAAAGCGGGAGACGGGAAAAATAAAGAATCCGGGGTATTCCCGGCCGGAAGGGAAATTCCCATTGTTACACCCTAGGATGAGGTCCATTTATGCATACGAAAACTTATTACGATTCAAAATAAAAGGAGAATTCGCAACTTCTACTGCGTTAGGTTGTCAGGCGCGTCTTGAACGGAATTTATATGTATTCAGTGTAGAAATAAAGCTTGTAGGAAAAACTTGTAATTCTTAGTTTTTCTTTAATAATTCGACGATTTAGTACACTAGTTAGACAGGCTTCCGTTGTGAGGCTCTAAATGGACTGAATTCAAAATAAGTTAAGAGACTCTCATTCGTCAGTCTGATTCAGTCAAGTATAAGGGGGCGTCCATTAATTACGTGAGGTGTTCAAGGGGGGGAGGGGGTCAAGCTAAATCTTACTCAATCTCACCTTTTGGGGCGTGTCGAAAATATCACGTAATTTTTCCATGGAGTTAAATATTTATTATTTAATTTTATCACAGTGAATTTAAGTAACGGTAATAATCTCAACGACTAGTCTTTGCTAGTCTTAAATAAAGATAATACAATAAATTGTGTTCTTGTTTTATTTATTTTTTTTATAATCCAACGCGTTCATAATCAAAACACAAATTTTAAAAAATATCACGTGAGATTAGGAGAGGGGGGGAGGGAGTTGAGGAAAATCTCACAAAATCTCACCAGGGGGGAGGGGGGGTTACAAAATCCTAAAAAATGCCTCACGTAATTAATGGACGCCCCCTAAGGCGCGAAAAACAGTGCGCAAACTGACAACCTGGTGGTAAGTGGTAACCATTTCCCATAGACATATCACCTCACTATTTTTATTTATTCGTATGGCAGTTGGAAACTTACACATTAACAGTAGGTACTGCGACATGTCACAACCAAACATCCAGGTTTCTTATCCATTCGGCGGCGTCTGGGGTTAGTAGGATGAAGTCGTCAGGGTCACCGGCGTATGCTCGCAGGGGGCACTCGCGCGTGATGTGATCGACGGTCTGGGACTCTGCGCCGCAGTCGCAGTGGGGGGATTCGATCCAGCCGCACAGGTGTTTGTAATCGGCGCTTCGGCCGTGGCCAGTGCGTATCCTATTAAGGGAGCACCAATCGCGTCGGGGTAAGTCGGCGTCCTTGAGCTGTTCCCCAGGTCGGATGAGGTCGCCAGCTTTTGCACCCATCCCAGTCTTCCATTGGTGAGTCCACGCCTCCTCCTCACTATAATGTCTTTAGAAGGTTTTCAATGACTGCCTCGTGTGCACGTAATTACGCTGACTCTCTTACACTTCAAACTGGAACAAAGCAACAATGCAAGTATTGCTACTTTATGGCAGAAATACTTAAAGAGATGGTAGGTACTTAAGTACTTAGAGTGTAACTTATATTTATTTTTCTTTCACTTAAGCGTCCAGTACTGATAAAAGCATAGATAATGGACTCAAAAAGCGACCGAAAAGAGAATTACAGTGTGATATTATGTTTTCGTGAATTCCAGGGTCAAATTCAGGGAGAGTCAGAGCCCCCGATATCCCAGAAGTCTAACAAATTCGTACGCCAAAAGTTAAATAAAAGCAACCTAGATTGACTGCGGATAAAAATCTAAATGGAATTTCCTATTAGGAATTCTATTTCTGCGATATTTCTCCGACTTTGTCCGGGGGGGATTAAAGAAGTAATCCCTCATTTAAAAGGGTCGTAATCATTATATGGAAATAACCACAAAGAACAACTTTCGTGACAGATTTAATGTGGTGGTTTGGTTATCAATTCTCAGTGTGAAGGTGTCGATAAATGTACGTAAGTATTTCTAAAAAAATTCTTCTTTCGTTTTGTAATTCTTTTTTTGTCTTTCTGACGATCGGTCGCGGAAACTGAATTCTGACCCGCTTCGAGTTTTAGAACAACCTTGTCACATTGAATGAAAATAAGATCACGTGACAAGCTGTGAAGGCAATGAGATTAACGCTAATATAGTTAACCTTTTTGTCCGAATATCTCGAATTCTTACGACAGTTGAAACTTCTTATCTCAGCTTCTTTTTGCTAACTAAAATTATACTACCTAGGTTGACTAGGGTCATTTATCAAATCATTTACTTATTTACAACTTAAAATGAAATAGTATTAATTTTATTTCATGTCAAAATGTTACATAAATGTCAACAGCCTTAGTTTAATAAACCGCCCCGAGTCGCACCCGGAAGGTGCCCATCACGCTGGTAGCGTTTCCACACTGAATAGCCAGCGAGATGCGCTGCATCAGATACGACTGCATCGACGCGGGGGTCACCTGAGCGCTCTCTCAGTCGTTGGACAAAAGCATTGGCCTTACAGCGAGTGGCACAAAAATATAGGCAGTTTCGAGCGCCGCGTATTTGTTTGGCCGCCCACTCGGCAGCCGACTCTGCTGTCCGGACGGTGTGG
This sequence comes from Hofmannophila pseudospretella, assembly GCA_947369225.1. Classification (NCBI taxonomy): domain Eukaryota; kingdom Metazoa; phylum Arthropoda; class Insecta; order Lepidoptera; family Oecophoridae; genus Hofmannophila; species Hofmannophila pseudospretella. The sequence continues at coordinate 13,884,321 of OX376316.1, forward strand.
CCTAGATGGGAAGCCGCGAACGTCCGATAACAGGGATCTGCCTTTCTCCCAAGGCACCAACGTTAAACGGTCAGGTCTCTTGCCATCAGCACGGCTCAAGCCAGGAGGCTCTAGCACGCAGGGAATATTGGCTGAAACCAGGGCACGACGCACGATTTCTTTAAGTGCGTGGTGGCGCGGGAACCGGCCCGCATTGGTGACGAATCGCTGGTGGAAGCTAGACTGCAAAGTCTGGAACATCGGCGAAAGGTTGCCTGCCTGTCTATCTATATATTTTATAGGATACATTTCGGAGAGTGCGCATCGGAATTGCACGACCTAATTCCAGCATCTCCATTCCGCCTACGGACTACCAGGCGCGGGGAGGGGTTCCATCCTTATGTTGTTGATATCCCATCTGCTCGTACGAAGCGATTTGCTTCTTCCTTCATTATGCGAACGGCTAAGGAATGGAACAGTCTGCCAGCGTCTGTATTTCCCGAAACCTACAACCTTGGGATCTTCAAGGCCAGAGTGAATAGGCATTTACTGGACCCGCAAGCTCCATCGTCGACCTCATCGTCGCTTACCATCAGGCGAGATCGAGGTCAAATGCGGGTTGAGTAGTAAAATTTTTAAAAAAATCTATCTATCTAATTGAATTACAGTACGTGATGTCTTAGAAAAACATTCGGGTATCGGATAAAATCGATTATATTCATGGGATTGAAAAGATCGAGGCAAATGTCATTATTTTTGAATTAGTTTATTCAGATCAGTACTTGAAGTAACATTACATTCGAGTGTTTCCGTCAATAACCGAAGCTTCCTCTAAGACTCGAACAATATTATTTAAAATTACCGTTTCTAAAGCAGATTGGGCGGTTTATAAACAAAATCAGAGCAAGTTAATATGACGACGGTTTTTGGTCCTGGCTACCTGTCCCACACTACTTAGGATGGTTGGAGGCGAATCCCTGGGTCAAAAAGCACACAATCTCCTTTGTTGCTAAAACAATTGATACGTTAGTGACGTCATGCACGAAATGACAAAGACGGCGATAGAAACTTTAATTTGCTATCCTTGTAGAGTCGATAAAGCAGTCAATACAGCAGTCAGTTTTATCATGACAAAGTTGATCAATGTTTTAAAGTGGGTCAGAATTCAGCTTCTGCGAGTGTACATGATATTGCATAGTTTAGAACCCGAACCTCCCTCTCCCACGGCAGTCTGGCGTACTAGCCACTACGTCACCGAGTCTATTTTATTCCTCGTAGAAGCCTGTTTATTTCAGAATTCGTTTGAAATTTACTAGGCTGACCCCTGTAATATTTTCTCTGGCTACGTCCCTGGTGGATTATATTCTGTATGATCCCTCTCAGAGGCCGGCTACGGCCACTAATGCTGCTTTTCATGTCGCTAACGAACTGGCTTGCTGCTCCGACAAGGACAGAGGAAATATGGTGCTGTGTGGTCAGAGAGCGAAAATTACTCGACGCTTTTATGGAACTGCAATCGTTTTTCTTTTTGTTTTGGAGAATGGTGCAGTGAAAAGATTGAGCAGACGATCTGAACTCCCGACCAAAAAAAAGGTGTGTTATAACTTCATAAGTATGACGCCTATATAATATCTGTTTGTCTGTCGCTTCATAGCTTACAACCGATTATCGATTTGGGATTCGGGTTTATTTATTACTGATAATATTATCGAGAGTGTTCTTAGCCAGCTCTAGATATCTGTTATAGTGCATTTTTGACGAATAAATAAATACAAAATACAATACAATACAAATACAAAAAAAAATATTTGTCACAAAAATTTTACAATTGTTTTTAAGTTTACTATTGGACCCCGCACTAGGGCGACCCCGTGTCGCGGCGATCCTTAAATACATTACCAATGTGTATTAATTAACTAATTAGGACTCTGTTGTAGTTTACAGTTTTCCTGTATACCTACTTCAGACAACAATTAGAAGAATCGGTATAGTTGAGATTGAGTGTGTAAGGTGTTAAGGTGGGAAAGGGTGTGTGTGTGTGTGGGTGTGTGTGTGTGAGAGAGAGAGAGAGAGAGAGAGAAATTAAATTTCGTCCAGAAATTTAAAATATTTTGGAGTATCCTTGATGTCAGACGGGGTCTCTCTAACGGTGACAATAGAGTGGTTCGAGTTTGAACTCAAATCTTTACTGTCACGGTGCCTTTCCCACAACTGTAACCTTGAAAACCTAATGATGACCAGGAAAAAGTAAGAGGATCTCCATAATGAAAGAAAGAAAGAAAGAAATTCCAAAAACGCACACAAGCAAACGGGTAAGCGTACAATGGAAGAAAGAAATTCCAAAAACGCACACATGCAAACGGGTAAGCGTACAATGGTAAGCAGGTTTCTTAAATTTTTAATTTAGTGTTACTTATATATTTATACTATTTTAAGAGCGTCGATGGCACAGTGGCTAGGACACCGGACTCCCGTGCGGGAGGTCCGGATTCGAAACCATGCAGTGCCATGTACCAATGAGTTTTTCGTATTTTTCGAAGACTTACGTACATTTACCGACTGCTCTAACGGTAAAGGAAAAACATCGTGAGGAAACCTGCACACTGCGTTAACCAGTGTGTAAAATGGTGTAGGCACAAAAGATCCTCAAGGGTCGAAGTGCCGCTGGGATTATTCCCTTATGATAGGGGTATCATAAGATAAGAAGATAACGGTGACAGTTGAGTGGTTCGAGTTTGACCTCAAATATTTACTGTCACGGTGCCTTTCTACATCTGTAACCTTGAGAACCTAATGATGACCAGGAAAAAGTAAGAGGATCTCCACGATGAAAGAAAGAAAGAAATAATTTATTTCCAAAAGCGCACACATACAAACGGGTAAGCGTACAATGGTAAGCGGGCTTCTTAAATTTTCAATTTAGAGTTACTTATTTTATTACGCTTTCGTTTCAACGCTTACTCCATACATTTAGAACTCTTTGAAGACAACATTATAATGGAAGTCCTGTCAAGCTGAACAAATTTCCCATGCGGTGTGTACGAGTATGCCATACTCTGGTATCATTTAATGTTTCCGAGTGACTTATTTTCCCGTCATATTCCTAGCAAAGAGAATATTTCCAAAGATGATAAATGCAGACTTCAGGGCGAGGGAGTTTCAAGAAATACGGATGCTTATTTCTGACATAATATACGGTAAAACAATTGCATTTTAATTTTCGGTTTAATTAACTGGCAAATTACGTGCAAGCATTGTTGCTTTGCGGCAGAAATAATAGGGTATTACCACCCCATATTCACAAATTGAAAGTCGCTCAGCGTGCTATGGAAAGAGCTATGCTCGGAATATCTCTGCTGGATCAAATCCGAAATTAGGAGATCCGGCATAGAACTAAAGTTATCGACATAGCTCATAAGATTAGCAAGCTGAAGTGGCAGTGGGCCGGTCACATCTGTCGCAGAACCGACAACCGCTGGGGTAGACGAGTTCTGGAGTGGAGACCGCGTTTGGGCAAACGTAGTGTGGGACGCCCCCTGCTAGATGGAGCGACGATCTGCGCAATGTGGCTGGCAACGTCTGGATGAGAATGGTCGAAGATCGGGGTCAATGGTGCGCCCTGGGTGAGGTCTATGTCCAGCAGTGGACTAGAGTAGGCTGCTGATGATGATGACCAACCCAGATTCGTACCATGCACCTACAAAAAGTTACGAAGGCATTTTTATGTAATATATCAATCTGCACTAGGTCTCTATGACTCACACAATGAAGAGACAAACATTTTTCATAATGATGATATTTAAAATAGTGTCCGAACACACGTTATGTAGGTATAATTTATGGAAGACATGAAACAGAACTTAATAATTTAAGTGCATGTTTATATTTTTTCGTTAATATACGAAAGAACTTAAAATACCTTCAGTAAACTCAAAATAAATATGCAATAATAAATATATTCAAACTCTGAAAAACATTGTAACAACAACAATAACAACCTACCTTTTTCCACCAAAATTACTCCACCAGAAGTTTGTCTGGAAGAGATCGCTTTTAGCGATAAAACCGCCTAGACTGTATTAATAGTTTTGTACGCATTGTGTCATACTAATTTTGTGCAATAAAGAGTATTCATTCATTAATTGTTCTAACACTTAAAACTTAACATCTTGCTGTAACAACGGGCGAGCGTGCAAAATGACCGTCCAACACAGTGCATTTAGCTTGCACAATGTTTCACTTGCATTTACATGCATCGTGTGCACATGAGTTTCGCATGCCTACCAGTGGTTCCCAACGTTCAAGGATCTTGGGCCCACAAATTAATTCCTTTCTTTACTTTCCTTCCGTATATCCCTACCGCCACTAGATAAAGCGTGTCATACGAGGCGACTAATCTGAGTAACTTGGAAGGACCCCTTCAAGGTCCGCTTAGCTAGAGACCACCCTTCTATGTAAGGTCTGTCGAAGTAATGAAACATCGAGGAAATAACACTTCGAGGGAATGAATCGTCGAGAATGCGACATCGAGGTTATGATGTTCGAGGAAGTAACATTTGGACTCAAGTAGGTAACCCTTGTCGTCAAATGTGTTCGCTTCGGCGTTGATACGTTTCGAGTTTCGCCAGTGTTTATAGAAAATCCAGTACTTACTAAGCCCGTGTTGCACCATCTTCGACAACATCGTCACTTACCATCTGGTGAAATTGAGGTCAAACACGTGTTTATGTAAATTAAAAAACTTATCTTGAATATTTAGAGGCGTTCTGGAGCATTCGACAATCAAAGTCGAACGGCTACGGAATATGTTGTTTGTTACACTCACATTTATGTTCGTGTCTATGCGAGTGAACGAGATGGACTAAAAAACAATTTCGACTTTTGCATGACGAAGATGCCATACCTAATCGCTACCCCAGGTACACAGATATTTCCGACATTTGCCATTGCCTTCCCCATTTCACACACTGGTGATTTGTGCAGGTTTTCTCCCGATGTTTTTCTTCACCGTTAGAGCAGTCGGTAAAATATACGCAAATCGGTAGAATATTCCCAAGTACTAGTAATGTATGTTCATTAATACTGACATTAAGTTCCTTTCTTTAATTATCAGGGACCACAAAGGGACCCAGAATCACAGTTTGAGAGCCTTAGAGTCATACTCTAGTTAGATACACGACTGTAGGACACAGCACTTGATATAACAGTATGTTAAGGGAACGTTTGACACGAGTAATGTTCCTCTTGTGGCTTGGATGACTCTGCAGAGCAAGGTTGACATACTGCGAAGATAATTGATTAGGTCTTTGCAAATATTATTTTAACAGAGGTAAGCACTTATATACCTAATTGAAGAAAAAATTACGACTCAAGAAATTGGGAATTATACATAAAATAATTGTATGGAGAATTCTTATCTTATGATAGGGGGCCGGGAATAACCCAGCGGCACTTCGACCCTTAAGGATCTTTTGTACAGATTTCCTCACGATGTTTTCTTTCACCGTTAGAGCAGTCGGTAAATGTACGTAAGTCTTCGAAAAATACGAAAAACTTATTGGTACATGGCACTGCGTGGTTTCGAACCTGGACCTCCCGTATGGGAGTCCGGTGTCCTGCACAGTGGCCTGTGCCACTGACGCTCGTATGGAGAGTTCAATCTTCCCAATAAAATAACTTTCCATGGAAAGAGATGGAGAGTTAATCTTCCCAAAAAAATTAACTCTCCATACAATTTGTATACCGAGCTGCGTACCACATTCGGTGTTTCAAAACATCAAACAATTATTTGGCAAAAATGACCGCCCCTTTGATTTTTGAAAAATTTCATGACCATCCACACACTCGTACATTTCATCAGGTCCTTTTTTTTAGTAGCAAAAATATTTGTGCTGGTCATTTGTACCACTTTACACGAAAAAATAACCCTGTTATTTGTATGAAAATTCTCCATACTAAAGAAAAATAAACCCCATTATTTTGAGCCTTGGCATAAACTCATCCATGTCGTTATGAATGAAACGAGTTTTATTCATACTTCAAACAAGAAAATTTTTTACTCTATCGTTATTGTTATAACCTATAGATAACACCCAGAAATATTTACCGCTAATAAAATAGGACCCTATATAATACACGTTGATTTGTAAACCTCTCATTTTTATCGTCGGTTAAAAATAAAATGGATCGTCGATCTATTCCTAAACTGCTGTAAGCCACTTCTTACTAAAAAGACACCATCTGAAATTGAAATCGTTTATTTAGCGCTGTAAACACCAGAATACAGAATACAGAAGTATACAAAGTTTAATACATGCAGCACAGAACATCTGGTTTGGTACAGTGCCAAAAAGGGTACACCAGCTCAGCATAATGCTGAGGCAAGCCACAGCGCTGATTTTGGAAGGGTGATGGCATGGTGCCGCCACCCCAGACGCCGCCGATTGGCTAAGAAACCTGGATATTTGGTTGCGTGTCACAGTACTGTTATTGTATATAATTCGAACTGCCATACGAATAAATAAATACACGTTGATTTGAGGTCCTCTCATTTTTTATCGTCGGTTAAAAATAAAATGTATCGTCGATCTATTCCTAAACTGCCGTAAGCCACTTCTTACTAACAAGACACACCATCTGAACAACTGAACATATCAATATCCAGACAATTCCCCATCTCCCCATAAAGAGATATTATTACATACCTATTACAGTATTAGCATCACGTATTCAATATTAGCCACGATGTATTTCCGAAGGGATCAAAGGGCTGGGACTAGTCGAGTGCGGGTGTCGATAAATAGATCTAACGATAGTTTATTATTATTATTTTTGTCTTTCTATCAAATTTTGTCAGTTTTATATTTTCCCAAGTTCTGTTACATGTTCATTTGCACTGGTCACAGAAGTGATCTGTCCTCCGAGATACAGGAACTTCCTAGTTCGAGGTTAGCGTTTATTGTAAACTAACTGGTTGCTCACTAATTTTATTTATTTTAATATAACCTATGCTTAAGTTCCTGCTGGTGTATGGATTATGATTACTTTGTCATCTTACCGCACAAATAAACGTATTAGTTTCTTATTTCCTTAGTTTTAATCTGTTCCGTAATGAATTAGATTTAGATTTGTTCGTCATTCAAGATCACATTACGTCAAACAAGAGAAAAAAAAATGTCAGTCAAATAATAAAATAATGTAAAAATTAAAATTATTAGACCTATTGCGTAATCCAAGTGCAAGACAGCAAATTAACTTTACATTTTGGTGAAATGATTCAGCGGATTAAAAAAAAATGATCAAAAATTGTATCAGCATTGTTCATATTTATTAACGACAAACGCCAACTTCAAATGTTTTATTATTATGAGTACCTAATTACCTTATAGCACATTTTCTCAAATTCGTTTTTTTTATTCTACCATCCCATCGTAAGGTCTGTTGCTGAAATCAAAGAAGCAGCCCAATCTTTTGAAATAATGAAACAATTTTAATAGTTTTACGATACGGACTGTGAACCGGACTACTTGGAATAGGCGTAAAAAATTCTTAACTTAATTTGTGAAAATACAGAGAACAGTCGATAATGTAACCAATAACATCGATAACCCATCTACACTACGCACATCACTATCCCAAATGTAACACGCGCGGATGTCTGCACAGTTGGCAATATGTCGGATTTTTATTTCGATTCTTATTCATGGGTCTCAAGCTCGCCTTTTGAAAGCTAATGCGGTGGGTGTTGAAAGCTTCGGAATCATCATACAGTTGTCAAAATTCAATTACGTAATAATAAAATTATAATAAGTAGATATCTTTTGACCAGATCACGATCCTGTTCAAAATTCGGAACAACTCTGACCTCACTGATCTATATTGTCTTTTTTGTCATCTTTAACATTGGAAGGAATAATTCAGACTCGTGACTGTACATTTAGTTATTATAATTACCCTAATAATTAATACATTAAATATTACGTATGCAAGTTAAAATGCAATTACATTAAGACTTTTATATAATAAAATAAAATTTATATAATAAAATTCTCTTATATATCGATTTCCATATTGATTTCACACCTACATCTTTTTCGAAATCATTTCCTCTGCCCGAAAGTTGCCTGGAAGAGATTGCTCTTAGCAATAAGGCCGTCTAAATTGTACTTCACTATTTCCTTTTCTATCTCATGTTTGTTGTTTTCTATTTGTGCAATAACGTGTATTTTACTTTTACTTAACTTAATTTGACTATACTTTGCGATTCAGTCGTGATCGAAAATGGACATTCCGGGATTGCTTGCTACTTGACCATATATTCGAGCCCTTTTTCTGCGTGAAGTTTAAACGTAAGCGCTCTGTATTCCTGTATTCGCACTATACTAGACCTGGCTCAGGCGAAGAACAAAGATTCGGCAACTTATTTCGCAAGGTTTTTTTCGTTTTTGATAAGTACTTAATATTGCTACTCAATGTTTGCACGCCAGATATGGGCAGAATATGCAAAGAACTAAATCTATGCTAATGTATGTACATTGTACAATTATACTTTGTGTTTGAATATTTACATGCCAAAAATATATTTTTAATAGACTGTCCCGCTGCTGGGCAAAAGCCTCCCCTCCTCCTTTCCATTTTTCCTTATCCTCGGCGTCCTTATACCACCCTTTTTGGAAGTGGTCGATGTCGTCCTTCCACCTACGCCTGGGATATAAATATAAATTCTTACAATCTATTAAATATTTGTATTTATTTGTATTAGATTTTATTATTTTTTGTTTGCATTGTAAATAAACAGCATATCGATGCTTCCTGAATTTTTACTAAATATCACAATCACAAGTATGCACACAATAAAAATTAATTGTACATTGGACATCGGCATATTTTCCGGGGTTATTTTTAATAAACAAACGAACAACGAGGCACGTTTTCAATTTAGCGACGCGACGCTGTTTGCCAATATAAAATATGCAAACTGTCGCTTTATACTGACGGGTTCTACGTAACATCCATTTTGGAAGACTCTTGCATCGTCAGTCTTCACTTTTCAAATAAAAGTAAGTACTTCTTTAGATATACACTACAATAAGACTTGAATCCATTATCAATTAACTCTTAAAATAAATGTCGTGTAAATTAGAATGTTGCATTGGCAACACCGCTCAATCTGAACTCGAGCCCAGAGCCGTAGAAATTTAAAAAGTTAAGTTGGACAGCTGTCAGAACTGTGAGATCGTTTTTGGCGTGATGTGTTTTGTTAAGTTGAAATACGTAATTATACTGTAGGTTTATTAGTGTCAAGCAATTAATTTTAGCTTACCGTGTAATTTGGCTTTTATTTAGAGACAGAATTTAATACATTTTACTAGTCTCCGATTCCACTTTTGCGACAATGGCTGAAAGGCATTAGACTGCGGCGCAAGCGTCGCCAGTTCGTATCCAACATTGAACCAATAAGTGGTGAATCACGCTCCTTCTTGGCAGATTTATTCGAGTGGTTTGCCACTGCCTTTCCAATTTCACACACTGGTTATCGTAGTGTACAGGTTTCCTCATGATGTTTTCCTTCCCCATTAAAACAGTCGCTAAACGTAGGTAAGACTTTCAAAAAAAAACCTCTTAATTCTTTGGAACATGCATGATATTGTATGGTTTCCAATCCGGACCTCCCGCATGGGAATCGGTCTTAGCCACTCTACCGACGCTCACAAACGTTGGTAATCTGTAAAAACGTTTTCAAAGAAGAAATCTATACCTACCTGTAGTCTAAAGTAATTAGAACACTTGTACGTCCACGAGAACAAAAAAGAAGGCAACACCTTCATTAATTCAATGGAGGACACAATATAATTTGCTGCGCAGGTAAAAGTATTATCCCTAAACAATATTAGCTACGTGAGGCGAATCGTTTACAAATTGACTTTACGACTATTGCTTCCCCTGACGTGTGGGAGGTGCTTTATTCTACTGTGTGTAGATTAAACCTTATATTGGATACCTAGCTATGCTTCTTTTAGGGAATGTTGCCTTCACAGATAACCCTTAGTGTCAAAACTTTGACTTCTAATACTGGCTTCTTATTAGTCGTATTCCTCATAGGTGAGGGTCGTGATCAGTAACCACATAGAAGCGTCGGTGGTCTAGTGGCTAGGACGCCGGGCTCCCATGCGGGAGGTCCGGGTTCGAGTTTTTTGGATTTTTTCGAAGTCTTACTTACGTACATTTACCGACTGCTCTAACAGTAAAGGAAACCTTCTTGTCTGAGGAATTTAAAAGTTTCCGAAGGCGTGTGAAATCCACCAATCAGCACTGGGCCCGCTCGGTGGATCATGGCTCGTACCCCCTTGTGCCAGGGGAGGCCTGTGTCCCAACAGTGGTGACATTAATAGGCTGTTGTTAATGATGAACCACATAGAACGTCTTTCTTCCACATATAATAGACCAAATGTCTCTGGCTTTTGATTATTTTTGGGACGGAGCGTTGATCACTTATATTTCTCATATAGGAAACAGTGCATTTTGAAGAGGGTTCATAGGGCCTTACAACAATAAATTTTAGTTTCTTTTCTGTCATGGTCGAATATTTTGAGGGGTCATGCATGATACCTCCCCAGCGTTCGAACTTCAGAGATTTCTTCCTTCAGAATAGATTTATAGTTTGATTGATATACTGCGAGACAAACAAAGCCCATACCCTTCTGAAAAGATGAAAGAATATGTCTATCATAAGGTTATTGGCTTTCCTTCAATCCTTTGTCACAAAAATCATTACATAACAGTCGACGTTAAAGACTCTTATAAAATCCAATCTCTCTCAAGAGAGTTACAACCGAATTCCGACATCGAAGAGCCCTTGCCAACATTACATCTTTTCGCACATCTCCCGCAGCTCATAACACATCAATCTACACGGCTTATCGATTCCCCATCTACGTAGGCACAACTTATGGCTATCTTCCTTACTGTGACAGAGGGAATATTTCACGAACCTCATAAAATACCGTGGAGAACGTCTACATTATGAGAGTGCAAATGTCTGTCTGTTTGGGAATTGGGATCTCAGGTGAGAGGTGACGGAAGAATGCTTCCTGATTTATGGATGTCTTGTATTTCTATTTAGGTATCTAATAATAATTTGTAGATGTGTTTCAAATTGTAGTTCAATCGGATATTATACAGCTTCATAAAGAACCGTGGATTTCGAGCAAATAATGTGAAAATTTGCACACATATTTAGGACACACAAAGGATCGTTTGGAAGATTAGAGCCCACGCAGATCACTGCTCTTCTACGAGGAGGAAGGGGTCAAAATGACACTCCTCCGCACACTAAAAAAAATTATAATGTCATCGTTATACCTGCCAGGCCATTTTTAGTGTCGATTTCGTATAAATAAAGGATGACTAATTCAATTTTTAAACAATATTTTCACAATTCCATTGAAATAATTCGAGATAATTAAAAAAGTTTAAAATTGACAACAAAAATTTCAATCTGTTATCGTCGATAACGTTAAAAGTAATACAAATTTAGTTACACAAAAAATACTATTATAAAGCCACAATTTTCTAGATTTTAAAAAGATAAACTTTTAATACCATTATCATACAATAAGTACGTCAAAAAAAAATATTAAGTGTCGCGCGGAAGAGCTTTTCCACAGTAAGAGCCGCGTGAAATGCTCCATACAAAAAAACGAACATACGAGTAAGAAGCCGAAATCGCCGTTTCGCGCAATTATTCTTTGGATCAGTCTAAGCTGAATTAGCCCTGTAGCCGCGCTCGCAGATCGTGCAAAAGGGGGGTTCAAAGTAAATTTAAAAAAAGTTTAAAACTTATAAAGTTATCGTTATACCTGCCTACTAGGATAAATTTGGTATCGTTTTCTTATAAATTAACGATGTTGAGTTCATTTTTGGAATAAGATTTTCATCATCTCATTGAAGAAATTTGAGAAAAATTAAAGTGAAATAAACTTGACATTAATAATATTGCAAATTTAGTTATATAAAAGAGGCTAAGAACAAACTTGTATCTGTACTTGTATCTTTCAAAAGAAAACAACCGCATCCAAATCGAACAGTGAAACCTATTCCTTTTGCTAGGGAATTAAATGTACAAAACAATAATAGTAAATAAATGCAAAAGAGCGTCGGTGGCCTAGTGGCTAGGACACCAGACTACCATGCGGGAGATCCGGGTTCGAAACCGAAACTGCCATGTACCAGTGAGTTTTTCGAAGACTTACGTACATTTACCGACTGCTCTAACGGTGAAGGAAAACATCGTAAGGAAACCTGCACACTGAGATGACCAGTGTGCAAAAATAGGGTTGGCACAAAAGATCCTCAGGGTCAGGGTCGAAGTACCGCTGGGGTTGTTCCCGGCCCCCTAAGATAAGATAAAAAATAAATGCAAAGGCAAACCAAACCGCGCTCGTTCGCTAGTCACCGAACAGGATATTCAATGTCCCCCGAGCGCTGCCCCGCGACACATATTGCGGGCGTGAGGGAAATGTCGATGAGATATCGTCGATACAAGGAAACGTCGCGAAGAGTGGCTTCTGACGGAAGGACAGGAGCACTTAAACCTTTCAATCGATAATCCATCACCAATTGAATTGGTGACGATAAACTGTTTCTGCGTCGATTATAGCTAATGTTATCTAGGTGTGAAAATAGAGTATAGATAGATAGATAGAAACACTTTATTGTACACAAAATCAGGAAAAGTAAAAACTACAGGAATAATAGCACGATATGTACAAAGGCGGCCTTGTCGATTAAATCTCTTCCAGGCAACCTCTGAATTTAATTGGACATCAAAGAGATTACCGACAGTGTAGTGTGAAGATATGAAAAAGATTACTATTTCTTAATATACAGTAAATTATAAAAGTAATATGATATACATAAATAAATATGTAGGTATACTAAAATAGTTAAATGCATAGATATACATAATATAAATAAATATATAATAAATAAACACATATAATAGATAGTAAACAATAAATAGGTACCTAAATATGCATAAAAATAAAATGCACAACTACAACGAGAAATAATGATGAGTGAGACTCGCTTTAAACGAAGCCAGGGATTCCGAATGCCGAATTCGACGAGGAAGTGAGTTCCATAGGTGTGCTGCCTTGACAGCAAAGGAGTCAGTATAGTATCTGGTACGACACAGTGGAGCCTTTAAGATATTATCATGGCTGGATCTGAGAGCGACATCATGATCAGAGCCTAAGAATGTGAACATGGATTTCAGGTACGCAGGAGTGATAGAACTGTACAGGACATTATAAAGGAGGGAGAGGAGATGAAGGGAGGGAATGGGAGCAATTTAAGCTGAACGCGGAATTAATTAATTAAGTGTATGTGACTAATATTTTTTATTCTATCAATAAACTTACATGGACATCCTGATGAAGGATCTAAGATTCGTTTTTCGATATCTCAACTAACATCAGAGATATTAATGGTTTAGGCCAAATGTAAAATGGCTGAATTTAAGAATGAAGAAAGTTGGAGCAAAAAGTATCACTTAATAACTGAGTAGTGTTAAATGAATAATAACTAAGTAAGTAATGTTAAAATAATATAAAAATTCCGTCTTCTATTATCTTAATTATAGGTTTAAACATTTCATAAAGTGTTTACAAGTTATGGCACATTAAGTATTTATTATTAACCAAGTTTGACCACGGATTTTTCAAGCCCTTGAAATGAGATTCAAAATACCCAGACAATTTTTTATTAAAATTGTCCTTTAAATCACAGTTTTCCATTATTTTTGGATTACTTGCACTCATTTTATCAGTTTTATTTAGTAATTTTAACAAAACACTGTCTGTACTCGACGCCATTTTTGTTGTTATGATGCAGCAGCGCCACTAGCGGCAATAATTGGAACTAAATTCTACAATCCGCCGTCTCTTAACACGCATTTACACATAACGGCTAAACGTTGACCCGCCGGATTGTAGAACGCAAAACGTTTATACAATCAAGCGTGTTAATGTTCAGCCCTTATGTAAAAGGGCTGAACGTCATTTAGCCGTAATACAAAAAGGGGGAATATACAATCGGGCTGCGATAGATACAAAGAAATGTCGCTAAAAATGGCTTATGATGGGATAAAAGGAAAAGTAAGTAGTTTTCTATAGTATTATCATGGAGCGACCAGGACTGGGTATCAATTTCTGCGTCTATCAGAAAGTAAATGGGCTAATGTAGGCCGATAATGATGATAAATTATTAAATGGTGTTCCACATTTACATCCCTAAAGAAACCTTCAGGAATCTGTAAATATATCGAATATAGACGACCGATTGCAGCTCGTCAGCTTAGAATTGTGTAATAGCGTTATTGGCACCAAAATCTATAATGATAAATCCAAAGACGCTATTGAAGATGAAACAGAAGAGAAAGTTGTAACGGTTGAACGGAATAGTACAAACAAACTACATCATCGCATCGATGCTAGAAGCGGGACAGCCATTGCGCGAGATTGGATGGCGCTATTACAAATATTGGAGAGATAACGGCTTACACGCGTCCGGACCACGCGATTCTGACACAAAGGGATTGGAAACTGGAATAAGTTGTCAGAGATCTGGTGTAGCTTCAAACAGGGTTTTAATAGCAATGTTTTACACACTATCTCTTGCCAAGAACCGACATTGAAGATAAAAAAAACTGGCATTTTTGGACAGCCATCAGCCAACTGATGTTAAATGACTTTTCAATGTTGTAGAGAACCCCCTCTCTACAGCTTTTGAATAATTCAAAATGGTAGCATAACACAACGATTTCCACATTCAATACGTGATCTTATTTCAAATAAAACAAATAAGATTCTTGTAGATTACAAAATTGATCAAACCATTTCAGATTTATTTTATTTTTTATTTATTTTTAAGGCTCGGTTTAGAGGTTTTGGTACACGACAACGTGACCATATCGGCCTCGTTAGGGTCACTAAGAAAAGGGAAGGGTAGCTCAAGTATTATTAGAGTCAACCCCTTACTTTGAGAGCCAACTTAGCAAACAATAGTAAGTGTTTCATATAGATAAGGGCTGACTCAAAATAATATGTTTCAGGATTTGACAATTTATTTTCAACTAAGTTACCCGCCATTACACATTAAAACACCTAATTTCACGCAATCATTCATCTCATTAACCTAACATTTCTGACCCACGAAGCAATTGCCGAGAAATCGCATCAACCACTTTCATACAGGCGTTAAATATCCTATGCATTCCAAGTGATTCGATAACTGGCCCTCCCAATATCTCGTTACGAGTCATTTTATGGATGTTAGTCTGGAGAGCTCCTCTCTATCCGTTTTGGTCGTAGTAGGGTAGGGTCCCTACTTTGTCACAGAGTAGAATTTTCTCTTAGCTGTTATTTTGTATACTGCGTTCTATCAATGTCTAATTAGGTAATATTATTTGCTTGTTTAGGTTAATCTTCTGGTGTACCCTTTTTGGCACTTTACAACACCGGATGTTTTGTGCTGAATGTATTATATCTTTGTATACTTTTGTATTTGTACTTGCTATATTCTGGTGTTTACAGTGCTAAATAAACGTTTTTCAATTTCAATTTCTTCATTAAATATAAAGTCATAAATATAAACGATATTTTTTCGATATAATATATCTTTTCAATATATAATTTCGATTTTAATATAATTTTCTAGTTTAATACTTACTGTTTTTAAAGCATTTTATTAAGAGAGTTCTTAGCCATGCCTGATCAAACCTGATTCTATATTTTCCAAGATCTTGAAGTTTGAGACTAACCTCTCAATATGTTTAAGTGAAGTAAAGTAAAATATACTTTATTGCACAATAATAAAATAACAAACATGAGATAGAAAAGGAAATAGTGAAATACAATTTAGGCGGCCTTATCGCTAAGAGCGATCTCTTCCAGGAAACCTTCGGGCAGAGGAAATAATGAAATGATGTTGTTTAGTTAGAATCATGGCGCCATTTCAGCATCTATTAAAGAATCTTAAAAATCACGATGAATCCTATGAACCAGAAACACGATAAGTTCATCTCATCGGTTTATTTTTAGTCTGTGACAAGTAAGTTGAGATTAGAGGGGGCTGAAAAGTGATTTGTCGATAGCCTGAGGCATCGGAAGAGACGTTAATTGCGAGCGAGTAGGTATCATGGATCCGACCAATGGGACAGCCTCCTGATATTGAGTCTCGGATAAACCTACAGTATGAAATTACATAGGTATTACCCATGGTATTAATCTCGCCGGTGTTTGCTTTCGAAAAGGAATTATAGCTGATTTAAGAAAGTGGGATTTACTTTAGAGGTGGTTTTAAAGGTAAAGTAACACCACCACATATTAATCTTAGTCACTCAGCCAGCACTTGAGCAAGTACTTAGCAAGTACTTACATAGAACAGTTAATAGTCGTGGTAAATATGTATGAAATATTCATGTTAATTCTACATTATTAGTCTTAAAGTTAACCGCGTTCTATAGGTATACAAGTCATATATAAACGAGGAAATCTGTAATTGGCCTTCTTTAAGTTTAATACATATGTAATTTAATTATTATTATTAGCTGTAGATTTACATATATACGACTCTTAGCCTCTGCAATTTAAAATTACTATTGTACTATTATAGGTATTTTTTGTAATGTAAATAGTTTAGTTTTTAATAATTTGATTTATTATTTAATTTAATTTATTATTCAATTATTTTGTACGACTTATCTTGCAACGGGTTTTGTTGCTTTCTGATGAAATAAATACAATTAACAACAATTTACAATTTACCTTATAAATAGTAAAAAGTAAAGAAATCATTCATTAAACAAGCGTTATAAGAATAAGTTTATTTGTGCGGTAAGATTACAAAGTATTCATAGTCCATACACCAGCAGGTAATAAAATTAATGTGCAACCAGTTAGTTTACAATAAACGCTGACCTCCGAACTAGGAAGTTCCTGTATCTCGGAGGACAGATCTCTTCTGTGACCAGTGGAAATGAACATGTAACAGAACATGTGAAAATCTAATAAGTAATAAGTAGTATTATAATGTAAGTAAGTAATTGTATATCCCGTCACAATACTCGTATAACAGGTTTTTCAGCCGCGAAACTAGAGGTAACATTGAAACCGGTGGGACACATTGTTTATGTAAAATTACATCTCTTGTCTTCATTAAAATACATGTTATCCCTACCTACACTATAGCTCCAGATAGAGATGACACGAGACAGAAGCCTTTCTTGCAACTAATGGTTACTCGTTACTCACTAATTATAATAAAATTGAAAAATTAAAATTGAAAAAAATATCCTGTACCATGCACATATTAATTAACATTTCACATTAAACTATAACCTCCACACTAGGCGTTGCCTGTGTCGTGGAGATTACATACACACACTGACCACTTTACAATGTTATATGTCAATCAAATATTCAGATTTCAGAATTACAACTTAAAATCACAAATCAACTTAAAGCTTATGATGTTTATTTTATATTATTAAACATGCAACATTAAAGGAATTAGGAAAGGAAATAGGATATATAAATAAAAATTAAAAATAAAATTGCACTGATACTGGATAGCGATCAAAATATGAGGCTTTTGAGTTTTGGAAAACGGTTAGGTAATGTCGACAATCACCATTCTAGTTAATTCAAAAAGTTCAAGTTCAGATATAACATACAAATGCATTAACATAATGTCACCTAAACTAGAAAAAAGTGGGGACTGGCTAACCGTCACACCAAGTGTTCTAGTTTCAGTACCTGCTGTCAAAATCAAAATGAAAAATACCTTAAAGTGAAACACATTTTTATAAAGTCATCTTTTTTACTCAACCACCGCTCCGCTCTTATCAAACAGTAAGCATATTTCTGAAAAGTAAAAAAATCTACCTTAGACACGGTAATGTGAGACAAAGTAAATGTACAGACGCTTGTAATGCTGCAGAATGAGGCAGAACCACTCCTGATTACATTACCTTTGACATGTAGGCTGCAGCACATACAGCCAAGACAATTACCCATCGAAGCACATACAAATCGACGACAACTGTTGTGTTTGCAGCAGACAAACAGACAGCCCGGGAAACCGCAACAATTCGGTGCCCACTGTACTGTAAGATTCCTTTAGAGACCTCCAACTCCCCCCTTGCTCCGAAGAAAGGTAGAACCCCTCGGGGGACACAGTCCAATCTCAACGCTCATCACTTTCTGGTCCAACAGTCTGTTTACTTACAAAACTACCAACTTACGCTTGCAGGTACGAGAACCGTAGGATCAATACAGTAAGGTTGATTTTGAACATCCTAGGTGCGAATCAATGTTGCTACCCTGGCGACCAGAATTTGCCAGTACAAACGTTTTAGAGAACCTCCGTGTTTGTTTTGGGACGAAATTGTATTCGTTTTTTTAATGCCTTTGAATGTTTTTTTTGTTTTTATTAAAACTAGGAAGGTAATTTAATGACCGAGTGTTTATTTTATGTTTCTTATTTGCATAGACAATTCATTAATAGGTACTTAGTTAATTATTCTTATAGAAAACAGAATATAAAAACAGATTTTTGTGTAAATTTTGTATGTCGAAAGATAGTCGTAAGACTCTTGTAATCGAAGTTTGCTCATACCTATAGGCTCTAAGGAAGACCCCCATCATTCCTTTTCAAGGGGTGAAAGTATTCAACTCTACCGAAATTCTGAAAATAATAATAATCAATCTTTGAAGTTGCGAAAACAAGACAAAGTATAATCCGAACTTGATTCATGGATAGGTTCAGCGCTTGAAGAGTGTTTTAATCCTTCCTTATACTTTACACCCTTGTGTATTTTTCTTGACCATACTGTAATGTATGGGGTAGTTTATTATTTTATTATTATAGTATTAGTTTGTAGGAGTTATTAGTTCATGTCAGTCTTCAAATTTTCAAATAGACGTCTCCAGTAGCCAGGTCTTTTATTGCGCTCCCGTTCCCGATTCCCAGGACCTTCCTAAGAGAAGATATTTCTCAAATACAAACAATTTTTGGCTCTTCCCATAGGCTTCCACTTATAAGGCCTGGTCCTATTACGATAACTCCTATTTTTCCCTAAAAACATAATAGAATTTAATAATACCATCCTCCGCGTCGGTAATAAGGGCGGTATACACCATCCCATTCCTTATTTCATTAAGCCGGGCCCCAACATCTGTTGCTTTGAACCTCGATGCCATTGTTTCAACTTTCTTCCTCAGCTCGTTCAAGTCGAGCTGCATCTCTTCTCTTTACTTTACATACCAACAAGACTAATTTTAACTAAACATATGTTTTATGGACGCTTAGTTCAAATTCTTGTTTGACACAGTAAATCGTTGGGCTGTTTGTTCTATTTTGATTTTTAATGACAACAATTTATATCTTATATATTTCATTGTTACTTACAATATGTCATTAATCAATAGCTATCATTTAATTTTCATCATTAACAAATAATCCATTTGTAGAAGATAGGCATAATAAATCTAAATTAAAAATGTAAGAAACTCTCCACTTACCATTATGGAGATCCCCTCAGTTTTTCTGATCATCATCAGGTCCTCTAGGATCCAGATGTGGGAAGGGCGTCGTCGTCTTAAATATTTTAGCTCAAACTCGAACCAGTTCTAGAGATCCCATCTCACATCAAAAGTGCTCCAAGTTCTTAGAAACCCCTTATCCAAATTTCATCAGCCATAGCCAAGAACACTTTCGACAAAATTCCCTTTTAAATAGAAAACATTATCTCTAAATCGAATCATCAATTGTCGAGTTATGATGTCACAGACAAACAGACGCGTTATACTTATAATAATAACCTCTTCTTTTTCTTCGGGGGTTAAAAAGCTTTTAAACGTAACGTGTAAACAACGCCCACCTGAAGGAAATCCCTTTCATTTCATTATCCTTTTAAAGTTAATCACGGAAAGCCAACCACTCTTTTTCTTTTTACTCTTAATCGATTTCAAAATGGCATCGTTAATCATACATCAAGTTGAAATTAATTATGCCTCGGAGGGCCAATTAAAGCTCCGGTAATGGCA
This sequence comes from Hofmannophila pseudospretella, assembly GCA_947369225.1. Lineage (NCBI taxonomy): Eukaryota > Metazoa > Arthropoda > Insecta > Lepidoptera > Oecophoridae > Hofmannophila > Hofmannophila pseudospretella. Next base: position 13,904,408 of record OX376316.1, read on the forward strand.
TTTCATTGTTGCTCTGAGCTTAAAGCGACGTCGAGCAACATGAACGGCAAAGTATACTGGTAACAGTAAGTAAGCATCCTGTATTTGATATACTGTAACAATTTAAAAGTAAACATGATAGAACAGGTTGTAACGATGTCGACTTCATCGTCCATATCAACCTCATTGCCATCAATTTCAACCTCATTGTTAGCGTTTGTCTCACCTCATTTCGTGTTGGCATTTTCATTTATTCATCTATATTTTCAAAATTCAAATCATATTCCCATTCCATTTCTAAATTCCATTATGCCATTAATTTCATTGTTTTTACTTATTCTCTCTGTATTTTGTCCTGAACGGACGTATGTCCATTTTATAAAATTGTCTCCTACTACTACCTATTTTCTAATATTGTATTGTTCTGTTCCTGATAAATATAATGTCTACTATTGCCAAGTTTCTTCTATTACTTCATCTGCACACTGTCCTAGAACCCTGCTATCCGAGATAACAGGAATCCGATCTGCTATCTGGCACCTAGAGGGCAGATTGTAGCAAGGTAACAACTACATGTACGATAAAGTCCAAGGAACAAGGAACATATTTATTTTATATATGGTCTATTAATAAAGGTTTTTCTATTCTATTCTATTCTATTCAATGGAAAAACTTAACAATTGGAATTTAGATTTAAACATTCTTTTTGTCCGAAAAAAATGTTGCACAACAGAAGTGAGTAGAATCTATTAAAGCTTAGAGCCCTAAATCAGGTTCTGTTCACATGAGACCATACCCTTAATTAATTCCTGGATCCGCCGCTGGGATCGATCTGGTTCATGTATTAATTAAAAGCAACTAGGCCTCAGGTACAAACATTACGTTTATTAGTTACCGCGAGGCAGAACACCAGGAAATTATCTCTATGACGAACCTACAACGCGGTATTGAAATTGTCATAAGTTCCTGTATTATTTAAAATTGTCTATATTATTAATTACCTAGGTCTCAGATACAGACACCGAGGCAGGAACACAGGAAATTTATCATAAATTCGTATATTAATTAAAATAGTCTGTATTATTATATTAGTTACCTACGCCTCAGGTATGTATTACCTTACCGCAAGGCAGAACACCAGGAAATTATCTCTATGAGGTCCCTACAACGCGGTATTGAAATTGTGACAATACACGTATCACTTTTTAAAAAATAAAATCAAGTTTATATTAATAATCTATCGTGATGTATTTATTTTGTTCTTCAGTCAATAAAGTATTTATTGGATCAATAATTTTTTTACTCCGTTCGCAGGCGAACATAACCTCAAAACAGAGTCGTAAACTGTCACGCAACAGTATCGCCGGCGTAGACAAACTTTTCTTTGCCGACACCGAATTAATGGCGGTGTTAGCACAATCCAAAATTAGATATAGAAAAAAAGAAAGAAAACACATTTATTCAACATTGCATTATGCATACATGATTAAACTTAAAAAGATTAGAAAGAAAAAAAACGAACATGGAAGTAACTACGAAATGAAAATGGATATCTTGCCTTGCTAGTCAACTAGAGATAATTCAACCTCATTAAATTGAACTCTGTTCAATACCTTTAAGACAGTAATAATAACAATAAATAAAAGAAATGGTTTTATAATTTGAACTTATACAGCCTGACGTTGTCCTATATAGAAAGAAACAAATTTATTCAACTTTGTATTATACATGATTAGACTTAAAAAGACTTCAACACAATGTTAAAAAGACACATGCTCAGCATGTGCTGCGGTCCGACCGGTACGGCAGACGTACGACACAGCGCTAGTTTTCAGCTGTGCCAGGGTGAAGGCATCGTGAGAAAAACAGCAGGTCAGAGACCAAACCAAAAATATATTAAAAACAAAAAATAATATTCATACAGTATAACAAAATACCTGTACTGACCTCTTTCAGGGTGTTGATAACTGAAAAGGTGAAGGTGATAGATCCTTATGTGTAAGATCGCCTGGGGAGGAACCACCAGCTTACCTATTTTTACCGCATTTTGTTTCGGTTTAATGGTTAAGAGAGCCAGCGTAATTACCGCCACATAAGGCACTCCACCATCCAAGTCCTCGAGATTAGTAGCGCATCAAAACCTTCGAATAATAATACAGTAAGAAATCTTTGGGCGATTTTGCTACCCGCAAAGATAACTTGGTACTTCAGCCGATCATATTTCATTTCTGTCGTGAAGTATTCGAATCAACTGTATTAACATAAACAAAAAGATCATAAAAAGTTAATGCCTTTCAGTTGAAGAGGATGAAGGGGAAAGGGTGTGTGACGCCACTTGGTACCGAATCCATCCACTTCTGGGTAATAAATAACGTTCGATACTTTTACAATCATTTCAAATCGACGGTAAGGAGTATGTTTATTGATATTCTCTACTGGTTCGATTTCCGTGTTTTTCATGAACAGACAAACGCATCAAACTTATAACAAGTCCATCCTCGATCGGTCGGAGGTTAAAAAAGCGACTTAGACGAAACGCGACTTTGACGAAACGCGATTTTGAAAAAACGCGATTTTGATCAATGCCAATTGAAACATGAAAATTTGCTATGATTTCATCAATGCTTTAGCAAAATATTTAACATCTAAAAATCCAACACCCAATATGATCAACACTCAAAATGTTCAACACCTAAAATAGGTACAGTGGAAGATTCTTTGTAGCAATAAGTTATGATTCCTTGACATTCGTATGAAACTATGAATGTTTTAAAATGAGATAAAGCAACAAAGTTCTAAAGAATATAATAACCTAATGTATTGTCCACTGTATACACAAAATATCCAACACCTAAAACGCCAACCCCCAAAATATCCTATTGGATCCTATTCATACAACACAACACGAAAACACTATTGCTTTCTTAGTCCGTGCAGTCACTGAGGGGTCAGCTGAAAATCAGCGCTGTGGCTTGCCTCAGCATTATGCTGAGCTGGTGTACCCTTTTTGGCACTGCACCACACCGGATGTTTTGTGCTGCATGTATTAATCTTTGTATACTTCTGTATTGTGTTCTATATTCTGGTGTTTACGGAACTAAATAAACGTAATCAATTTCAATTTTCAATAAACAAAAATGTTTGTTGTATCTCATTTCAGGCTATATGCCCCTTACCATAGCAGCCGATGGCGGTCCCGTACCGCGAACGGTTGCGTTTTACGATCAGCGTATAGTAATCCCTCGGCATATTTACTTTTATTGCCCCGCGCGGCTCATATATTCCGGGGACAAGCGGTTGGGATTGCAGCAGCGGCGTTTTAAACCCTAAATGCCTGTGCCAGCTGTTTTTCAAAACCCACATGAGAGGTCGAGAGAATGGAGTGCTATGAATCTCTTTTCTGTCATACTGGCTTGTGCTTTTTCATCAGTCCTTTTTCGTTTGATGAGGACATGACAGGATATATAGTGTGGGAACACAGTTGGATAAAGCACTTCTATAATCAGTCATGATGGGTGTTGCTGATCTATTTGGTTGTCTTTGGTTTTTATCTATTAGGCGCGAAGGTCGAATCAAGAGTTAACCCGAGTGTTAGTCCCTAACCCGGGTTAAATAACAAAAACGTCTTGGCACCAACGCAAACCCTGAATTTTTTTGTATGTAAACCATAGACAATTGGCGAGTTACCCCAGGGTTATCTAACCCGGGGTGCTGGGTCAGTTAACAAAATTTAACCCGCACTTTCGTGCAAGCGGGTCTTTTGGCGTACTTTGCATTCCACAATTGTCATTACACCTAAAATTACATTTTTAGTTTCATTTTTAATAATGGGAAATCATATATGGTTCAATCACATAAATTTCGATCATCACAATTACTTTGAAGTCATTTATTTATAATATTTTTGATAATATATTAAGTATTATATTTATGTATATCTCAGATCTGAGGGTAAGGGCATAGATAGCCCGCTATCATTCTCCGGGCTGTACGCTACGCTCACCGCGCGCTGTCACGTCGCGTCACGGGGCGCACTAACTCGCGCGGGAGTGGGTACCACGCGTCCACATCAGGAGGGCGCGCGTGCAAAGGGGCGATGTTCCGCAGGTGTTCGTGGAGCCCGTTGTCCGCGCGATCATACATAGATCGCGCCAACCTCTCCACGAACACCTGTATTGATTCCATTTGCACGTCGCGGGCGATGACGTCGTTCCTGACGTAACGTCCCGCTCCCGTGCACACTCGGATAGGCTACTGTCCTATCCTTCAACGGTAACCGGTCAAAGATTAATCATTTTAACTGCAACCAATACCTTCCGGAGTAACCTTAACTTTAACCAGTTACTGCTCAGCCAGCTGACAGCAACTAGTCACAGTCCAATCACCTCAATAGCAACCACTAGTCACCGGTTAGACATTCAATAGTACCAGTTACGGTTAATTATTCGGAAATGCAATATTCTCGAATAAAATATCAAGTCCGACTGCCTCGTCGACGAGTCGCAAGTGAATGATCCCACATTGGGTCGGGCATTGCACGTGCACTATGACGTCACTTGTTGTTTGCGCTGACATATATATTATAGTATTTACGTAATATTATTACTACTGCATTGCAGCTTGCAAAGTTTTGCATTCTTTATTGTTGTTATTTATTTATTTGAGGGTAGTATCTATTTGCACACGTATATTATGTATCATATGATTTTCCATCACCTGAAGGTTGCCTGGAAGATATCGCTTAAAACGATAAGGCCGCCTTCTGCACATTGTATTGTACCTCTCTTTATGCTGTATATTTTGTTTTTGTCCCGGGTGTGCAATACAGTATATTTGTATTGTATTTATCATTAGCTTCTAACGCCCGTGAACTTATGACATCTGGAGGAAAACTATTCGTAATTAAGTATCGTAGGTGGCTAGTTTTCAAAAATTTGGTGTGTTTCCTCGTGGTCATAGTGGTGATACATTTTGAGATGCGAAAACGTAACAAATTTTTTTTTCCTTTTACAATGTTGCTAAACATTTTTATCCCTTTTAGTTTAGTTAAATAAATAAAAAAATTAAAATGACTCATGTACTCATATTAAACTGAAAGGCTCGGACTACACGACGACGGTTCGGTTCAGGTACCGGTACTGTACCGACCGTGTAGTCGACTGCATTCAAACTCATGCGTTGCACTCAAGCCCCGCCCACTCGGTTCAGGAACCGAACAGGCCGGTTCCAAGTGGAACCGTTGAACGTGTTGTCGACAGCGCATTTTGTTTGGGTTTATATGAAGCACCGTTTCCATGGAACCGACCGAAACTGGAACCGGCCTAGGAACCGTCGTCGTGTAGTCCGGGCCTAAAACGATCTCACTGATTGCGTCTTCGACAATCGTTCTCCTTTGCAACTTCCAAATTAATATCAGGTTTCAGATTTTAGGACAGTTATTCTAGCTCCTTGTATGCCCTGAGCAGGAATATAAAAACCCTTGCAATATTTCTCTTATCTTTTTATGAATGTAATTGACATATTGTAATATATTTATAAAATGAAATAAACAGATCTAAATTAAAATCTATTGCGAAATTAAATGGAAGTATACTGCATAACACAGATTTTAAAAGTACCAATGGCGCGCTCTTGACAGCTCTAGGTAAGTAGTATATAGGTCTCAAAAACGCAGTCTAAAATGTACCTAATATTACAAACAGAAGTTACGCAGCAAATTAATTAATGGTCCGTGCGGATGCATAATTACAGGTACAAACTCACGGTACCGACTCCATGTAGTAAGTTTTAATTTATTAAACAGGATTGTAACTTTTAATTTAGGCAACTAGTGGCTTTGTGCTAATTAGGTCGCGTTGTATTAGGAGATTAGGGTTGCCAGCTTCTTCATTTCTGGTGCTAAATAGAGAGATACTCTTCTGTACTGTACCATGTTGTTACCAAACATGGCATTTTCAATTTCTCAAATATTCATGAGATTCTGGCCACACTTGTCAGTCATCGGTCGAATATTCAGAATCTATATTTTGGATAAATTCGAATATAGGTGTAAAAACAAGATATAAGGTTATTAAGACAAGTATTCCTCTCATATTATCGTTCTTCTATCATTATGGTCATTTAGCTGAATTGGGGGGGGGGGGGGTTCCGATAGAAATCCGAGATTTTGAGGCACATGAAACCGAATTTACTTTCTCAATATATTTTTAATTTTATTTTCTGTCACAAGTGATACATAAAGTATGTAATGTGTGTCACGTGCGCTAAGTGCCACATTGTCATACCTCATGTACAAAACTCGCATGACGGCTCGGGTTCTTCTTCTTCTTCTTCAGGTCCTAGAACACCCAGTGGTGCACAGGGCTGAGACAATATTCTTCTACCGCGCTCTGTCCGATGCCGCAGACTCTATGGTTTCCCAAGATACTTTACTTTTTACTTTTTTTTACTTTTTTTTTTACGACTCGGGTTACCACCTTAAAACTCGGTGTGTAAATGTAGCATTTTACCTACTCGTTACACAATGTTCTACTCCATTTTGTCGGGGTCAACCCTAGCCTTAACGTTCGGTAACTTCGTAGCGCGGTTATGAGATGTATCCTACTCTGAATCTACCCATACATTTGTTTGAATATTCGCATTCTACTTCACGTAACTACTCGGTAAAATGCACTGCACATGCAAGCAAACGAAACCCACGTAGCAACGAGTAAACATTATTGTTAAATTGAACAACTTGGGATTTTAATTATATTTCCCTTTTGTTCAAATTAATGGCGACCCTAGGGATATTGTTGTATTTATGCGTTCCATGACTTTTAGTTTTATTACTGTGAAATTTTCACAATTGCGGCATTTATTTACATTTACAAAATTTAATGGTCCCTAGGGCTGGCAATAACTTTTAAAAACAGTAGATATACGTTGTTTTACTGCACGCTCTACCACCAACTAATTTCAAATACCGTAACCTGTTTTAATTTTGCCGTAAATTAAATTAAAAGGAAAAATGCTCAATCATTTTGATTTGTTATAATATTTGTTTCCATTTTCAAGCTTTAGTTTGCTTTATGTGTTTAAGGTGTCGAATCTTACCTAGTATTTTATCTTATCTTATGATAGGAGCCGGGAATAACCCCAGCGGCACTTAGACCCTTGAAGATCTTTTGTACCTACCTCATTTTACACACTGGTCATCTCAGTGTGCAGGTTTCCGCACGACGTTTTCCTTCACGGTTAGATCAGTCTGTAACTACGTTACGATAACGGTACGTTACGGTAACTACGTCGGTAACTACGGTACGTGTCTTCGAAAAATACGAATAATTCATTGGTACATGGCATTGCACGGTTTCGAACCCGGACCTCCCCGCATGGGAGTCCGGTGCCCTAGCCACAAGGCCACCAACGCTCTTTCCTAGTACTTTAAATTAATTCTAAAAATGTCAGACTAGACTTTGTCTACTTTGAGCATGCTTAGACATCCCACTCTAGTGAAAGACACATCAAGCTATACGCTGTGGATCCCAATTGCAATAAGTTTTGTCATAAGTTTTTGACATTCGTATGAAACTAACAAATAAATTAAAGCGACAGAGTACCAAAGGGTAATCTGTTTGCCATCCTGATGTTATGGCCAGTGTATGTTCGTAAAGAACACTAGTTTAGTGATTGTATCCAAACCTCAATATAAAAAGGTAAAAAATAGTATAACTTCCTGTTCGACCTTAACTACCTATAGTGGAACAAGTTTCTCTATATTTAAATCTATTACTTTTACGCCTATATAAGGTTAATTAATCGTGTGCTTCAATAAAGTGCTAGAAATCAAAACTTTCTGTTTCCTTACAAGCGAAATTACCAGCCGCTATAAACATTGTGAGGAACAGTGTACACACCACGCTAGCCAGACAGATCCTGGATTAAGACTAGTCCTAAGATTCATAATAATATTCATTGACTTTCCTTACAAAACATTCCACTGAAATAGCAGTCCGTCCGTCATACGTTATTGTAATCTGCTACAGAGCCAGTAAGCCGCACATATCGTGTTATCTCTTATCTCTGCCGCCCCGACCCCGCAACGTGTCAGTCTGGAGCTCTAGAGGGTTAACGGTACAGCCCGGGGCGGTTACGGATGAATAACTTTATTATCTAAATTTTTTATCTAAATATTCCAGGGCATTAGTTTCTCTATTAGACATAAATGAATGCCCTGGATTTACGGGTATATTAGTACTAAATAACATGCATCGAAGCGAACATTCTATAAGGAGGTACTTCGTAAAACAATCAGTTGTTAATCTAACGATAATGCTTACCCAAGCTTACACACCCTCAAACACACACACACACACACACACACACACACACACACACACAATGCATTCCCACCACCCCTTATATTAACCTTTATTATTGTTCTTTTTTGTCTTTCTTTACAATTATGTCAGTTTTATACGTTGCCATGTTCTGTTACATGTTCATTTGCACTGGTCACCTTATGTGATCTGTCCTCCGAGATACAGGAACTTGTTGCTTACTAATTTTATTTAGTTTAATATAACCTATGCTTAAGTTCCTACTGGTGTATGGACTATGAATACTTTGTAATCTTACCGCACAAATATACCTTATTCTTATTTGGTATACTGCAGCGATTTTGAAATATCAATATTATATTTTGTCCACAGAAAAAACAGCCCGGCGGTCATATTCGGGGTCGGGGCGGCAGAGATAAGAGAAAACACGATACGTGCGGCTTACTAGCTCTGTAGCAGATTACACTAACGTATGAAGTACTTCGGTAAAACAATCAGTTGTTGATCTAACGATACAGCTAATAGGGTTTTAGCATACTTAAGCCATTTTGAAATATAATAGTCCACAGAAACAACAGCCCGTCGACCATATACGTCAGTGTGATCTGCTACAGAGCCAGTCTCTTATCTCTGCCGCCCCGACCCGTCAACATGTCAGTCTGGAGCTCTAGAGGGTTAACGGTACAGCCCGGGGCGGTTACGAATGAATTACTTTTATCTGTGGCTGTAGAAAACTATTGATCGGTATGCACTCTCTAATATCATTATAAAATCGGTTAAGGGCGAGTCGGGCCTCGCTCTCCAACAATACCTTACCACCTCCTATTAGAGACGCGCAGACTCTTGACACATTTAAGAGAAAACTTAAAATCTATACAATTGACTTACAAAAATCGGACACTGCTCCGTACATTCTTTAGGTGCCCTGCAACTACTGCCTTTCACAATCTCGTAATCTGTGCTCGGTAATCTTATGCGTCTACTGTTAACTACCATCCACATACATAATTAATCTTTGTATACTTCTGTATTGTGTTCTATATTCTGGTGTGTACAGTGCTAAATAACCGTTTTCAATTTTCTGTCTCTACAATAGAGGTACGTACTACAAGATCCATTATATTTTTTAAATCTCAGTTTAGAGGCTTTGGTACACGACAAGGTGACCATGTCAGTTAGGGTCACTAAGAAAAAGGGAAGTTCAAGTATTATTCAAGTCAGCCCTCACTTTGAGAGCATCCATTATTTTATTTGTAAGTTTTGAGCTAAAAATGTTGCTTCCTTTGATTACAATTTACAAACTTCTGAGTCTGTATCGCCGTTTAGGCGCTACATGGATGAGGGACGAAGTATAGCAACATCGATAAAGTTCCGTTTTCTCCTTCAGAGTAGATTCCTTAAAAGTTATTGGGTAGACTGTAGGTACACATTGCAGCCATGAAGGAACGAACGCCGGCCGTCGCCTTGGGGAGGGAGATTACTTTTTCTTTCATCCATGATTGTAGCACTCTATATCGCGTGGGGTTGCCACGGCAACTGATCTGATTGTCTCGATTGACTCTCGGAATGCACAAACTGCCAAATTATATTGCAGCATCCCCTCTAACACTTTAGCGGAGTCTACCCTCCCTAATTCAGCACTTAGTTACCTATTAGCGGAACGAATGCCCTGCAATGTTAGGCGCTTAGCACATTGCAGTTAAAGCGAAAGCAGATAGAAACCATAGAAATCTCGAAGATCGACTTTTTCGGTTTTATATATTCCTATTGGATTCGGTCTCCTTCCGTTTCAAAATCGCTGCAGTGTGCTAAAGTCGCTGTAACTTATACAAAAACCTATTGCGACAGAGTTCCGCAGAGTACAGTTTGATGTCTTTTTCAAACTCCTACGGGGTAAATACAGTATTTACCCCGTACGAGTACCTAACAATTAATTTTTACACTCTAAACGTAACCCACACTTAAGGGCGCTTTGTAACCACACCCCAGTACTATTAATTACGCCGAGGTCTTCCTTAATAGCTCGAGATACCTTTGTTTACTTCCATGTGTACGTGCAGCCTTAATTCATTCTCTTGTACAACTCCGGTCAAGGAAAGAGGCAGATACATTAATTGAGTCGCAAGCGTGTCTAACTCAATTTTTTGGATTTTTAATGCCTACGATCATATAGCATACTGAGGATCTAACCTAGCTGCGAGCATGGCCATGACTGACCATGAGTGGCAATTTCATCTGACCCCTTCGTGCCTCGGACAGTCGGTCCCGGGTATTGTCTTTCGACAGCAGTCGTTAGGCCATGTCAGAGGCCTACGGGCGGCCTGAACAACTCTGTCAATAACTTGACCACTAAGCATACGATAAACAACAAACAATAACCTAGCATAGAGGGAATCGGTCGGGGAATTCATCATCATCATCAACCCTACTCATACTTTATACTTTAATTTGCAAAACAAATCAATAAATCACAAAACAACAACAAGAAATTTGACGTACACAGGTAGAGCTTATCTCTAAAATAGAGATTTCTTCCAGCTAGACCTATAACAGAGATATTTAGAAGATATTTAGATATTTAGTTTCTTTTTTGTCGTACCTGGTGCAGCGCATCTCGCTGGCTATTCAGCGTGGAAACGCTGCCAGCGTGATGAGCACCTTCCCGCCGGGTGCGACTCGAGGCTGTTTATGAGATTAAGGATTTTATTAGGATTTGGACACATATAATATGTTTATATTATATTTTAAGGTTATTTAGAATGATAAGTAGACATATATTGTGTACAAATTATGTAAAACAAGAACAAAATTGTACTCACCCTACATCCATCCTCCTCTCTCTTTCCATTCTTCTCGGTCAAGCCGCATCCAGGTTTTACCTGCTACTACTACTACTACTACTTTTGTGATATTATCGACCCATTTTGCCGCTGGATGGCCAACTCCCCTTTTCCAGATCCAGGCCACCATTCAATAAGGCCTTTCATCAGCTCTTCTACTTAACCTCGTCGGGGAAAAATTCGTACCAAATGTTTAGGTATGTGTTCCGAGCCGGGTATAATTTATGTGTTATCTCCTATACCCATGACCCAGGGAATCCTACCTAGCCTAGCCCATAGATAGGCCATAATAAATACCCACTTTTGGAATCCACGTAAAAGCTGATATATTCGCCGAGGCCGCCTCTACGGCGAAGCTACGCTGTTAATAGCGTAGCAGCATTCGTGCATTCTTTTGTATCGTACGTAGCACAAGCGTAGCACATTAAACACTTTTCATAGCAGTCCTTCAGATTGTTTCTATGTCTTCGTATTTCTGTGACCACAAACATTTTGGTCGCAGTAAAATAATACGCAAACCCAACGAGAGGCGAGGGAGTGATACACTGAAAAGTTTCGCCCGATAAAGATTACCGGTTTCGCCGCGAGACCCGCAATGTATGTCGTTTAGCTTGATTTATTACATAAAAGTTGGGCAGAGTTGCTTACTCGTATACCGGGAGGAGGTTGGTAAAGTTTCCGTTAGGATAATGTTAAACCTCAGTCAAAATAATTTGTCTGGGTAGCTATAATCGTTCTCAAAATGATGAAATGATATCACGAGATGGTGTGCCAAACAGCTAAACAGAGACGGCGCTATCGGGTTGGTATAGCGCTGTCTCAGCTTTACACGCCATCGTTTGATGTAATTTCATCGTTCTGAGAACGGTCCATAACCGATGGCCCTATGTACTCGTAGTTTCGATCAAACGTACCATCTGTTAACAATAAGAGACTCGATACTAGGGATTTCTGCATCCTCCAGTACACTGAAGTTTGTACGACGGTCCTCCCAAGAGATTCTTAGTATCTTGACCTGACGGAGAAAGCTGCAAAATCTTTCGAGAAGGGGAGGGTGGAACCTGAAGCAGAGAAAAGGTGTAAGAGGAAGGAGAAAGAGGCAAACCCGGTCTTGAGAGACAAGCTGCCAACGGTGACAAAATACAGCATAAGTGGTCGCGAGTGCAACTCCAGGATCGGGTTGTTGAGCCACTCCAAGACGCACCAGAGACAACAACAATATAATGAGTGGAATCTGATTTGGCATACAAATATTTAAAGAACATTTACTATGTATAATTTATTAAGCTGTAAGATTTCCTGCAAAACAGATAAAATAAAATAAAATAAAAATACTAGAAGTCAACCTCGCAACGACGCACTGCCACGATGAGTAGCTTCGATCAAACGTTGTCGATCGTAAGTGTTCCTAGCGACATTCGCAGTATCTTAACCCTATTTGGACGCGGTTGTTTTTATTCTACAGATTATATTATAGTAAGTGTTCATAAGCTAAATCTGCTAACTCATTAGTATTTGACATTGCATGGTTTCGAACCCGGACTTCCTAGCCACTAGCTACGAGATCCTTAGATCCCCAAAACTTCGCTTGATGAACCGGAGGCCTTTTAAAATAATAAACAGCCTTAAGTTACGGCCGAAGCGTTTCAAGTTGGAAATGAAGCAGCTGTGCTTGGAGTCGTCTGATGACGCAAGTTAAAAGTTAGGAGTAAGTAAGTACATATCACTTAGCTAAGGTACTGCACGGAATTTCCAAGTAAGTCCGCCACTCACTTTCCAAGTTGCCAACAGCTTTTAAGTAGGATTACCATTTTACCGTACATGAAGGATAAATAATTCTATTTTCAACGATTTGTAGGGTTCCGTACCAAAATGGTAGAAAAGGAACCTTATGGTGAGACTTCGGTGTCCGTCCGTCTGTCCCTCTGTATGTCACAGCTGTTTTTCTCAGGACCTACTGAAGCAATCTATACTAAAGCTAAGCTAAGCTATAGCTACTAAGCTATGTGTGAAAATAAATTTTAATTCATTCAGATAATCTAGAATAATATTCCAGTCGATAGAATATTATTCTAGATGAATAAAATAAGGAAATAAATTTATTTGACTAGCAATTTGCCGGTTTTTTAAATTCATTGCTAATGTTATAACAAAGGATTTTGAAATTCACCGTATGTAGATTACTGGCTAGAGGAGTTTTATATGGAAACCGCGACTGCCAGTTGGCGCATGCGATATGGGCGTTTTCTCATACATTAGTCGAGCATTAAAATGTCAAATGCTGGCTCGCTGTCAGCGCTCACATGATCATTCTAGAGGAGAGAGCGCTAGGCCAATTTCTGTTTAACTTTACCAATATTCTTCCAACTAGGCTGAAGTAAAAGATTTCCGCTGCGCTATGACATGGGGTGCTTCAAAAAGAACGTAAAGAATAGGACTTCTTCCAAGACCGGCAACGCACAATGCCTCCAGTGTTGCACGAGTCCCTAGGCGACGGTGACCACTTACCGTCTATTTATTTAAAAAAATCGGTTTCCTAGATTTCTATGGGTTGAAATTGAAATTGAAAACGTTTATTTAGCGCTGTAAACACCAGAATATAGAACAGAATACAGAAGTATACAAAGTTTAATACATGCAGCACAGAACATCTGGTGTAGTACAGTGCCAAAAAGGGTACACCAGCTCAGCATAATGCTGAGGCAAGCCACAGCGCGGATTTTCAGCTGGCTGACTGTGGGTTCGATTCCATTACAAAATCGCTGCAGATTGTTAAAAACTTTGGTATTTTTTTAAATTTATTTATAGAAAATGTACATAACTATATTAGAATTTTACATGAACAGTGTAACAAAAACCAATCTAGGTTTGTTCAGTACACTGACAGACCATCGACGGTCGCAGCTTTACAATTTTCCCGTAAATATAATCAAATTAGCTCGCTGATGCACCATGAACGGCAGAATAACATACGTCTACATCTACGTCTACATTTTTGAATGGTATCAATACGCGGCATTCATTCTTTACGGCAGCTGTAGGCTAGCACACTCCCATTCCGGCATAATTGGCTTACCATACACAGTTAACACACAAATAATAACATCCAATGAAGTCAATAATTATATTTGTGAGTGTGTGAAGACAGTAATGTTATGGCAGTTATATTACAATGTATTACAAGAGATATCTATGGGCAATGGTAACCAGGTTGCACTTTTTTTTTTACACTTACATAAGTAGGTACAGGTAAGAGATGATGTAACCTGACTCAGGGCTCAAAATATGCGCTCACTCACTAGGCTATCTGACTCCCATCTAGGTTTCCCTATGTGTGGGATATCAGGAATCCATCCATGTGTCTCACTCGATACATTTTAATTTACACTCAAACACTGCACTTTATTTATTTTTTACTTTAAAATTACTTGTAATTTGCACCACCGCCGGAAAAAGATAATTAGAATGTAGGTATTCACACGTAACCACGTTGCACATGTTTGCTCGTCTGCTCTCCTTAGTCAAAAGTTTTAACTGGACTGAAGTAACTGAATTCGGAACTCTACGTAACATTGTCACCCTATACTTACTCAAGATACGCTACAACCGTTTTGTACAGCGATTGTTTTTAACAACACTTTACGAAAACAATTCGCATTTAAATTTACGATTCCTGAGTTTGTTAATTTTACTCCGTTCCTTAACTCTATCTAGGTATATATTAAACTTTAAGGAGTTCTTTATAATGCAAAACAATAATTTAGACCATTACTGTCAAAGTTCTCTTTGTTAAGAAATTCATTCAAACTATGGTGGATTATCACAAAAAATGACGCTGTTTTTAGTTAAGGGGTATGAAGATTTTGGCCTAACCGCTAATAAAATACTTCGAAAATTTTCAAAATGGCGGCCACGAATATATATTATATGTCAGATCAGAGGGTAAGGGCATAGACGGCCCGCTATCATTCTCCGGGTTGTCCTCACCCTGTGGTTCTATTTTTGCTTTTTAAAAAACCAGCGAAATATAATTTAATAACTATATTGACTCAATCAACTTATTTTAGAGTTATTTAACAGCAAATTAGTTACTGCCTAGTAACTCGACACTAACTAGCCACGGGTCAACCGTCTCAATAGCAACCACTAGTCACCGGTTATACATTCAATAGTAACCGGCCATACGAGAGTCCCCTGATAGCAACCAGTTACGGTTAATTATTCGGAAATGCAATATTCTAGAATAAGATATCAAATCCGACTGCCTCGTCGACGAGTCGCAAGTGAATGATCCCACATTGTGTCGGGCGCCCGCTTTTATAGAGGCCTGGTAGTGGCGGGCGGCATGACGTGGTATCAGCTGTTGCTGCGTGTTTGCTTCGTCGCAGGCGCAGGTGGGCATTACACGTGCACTATGACGTCACTTGTTGTTTGCGCTTACATATACTATATAAATAGATAGTTTTTATTAAAAATAAACAAGACATATTATGTAACAAAATCTTCTAATGTGTCACGTTTCCAAGATATATACCTAAGCTATCTTTGTGTGGGTCATACAACTTACAACACTTTAATGGCGTTACTTATATCTTGGAAACACTTTATGAGATTTTTTCGTTTTACTTTTCTGGTTTGTATCGATATCAGCTATAATAATAATTCAATATCAATTTATATATATATATATATATATATATATATATATATATATATATATATATATATATATATATATGCGTGGCCGCCATTTTGAAAAGTTTTTGAAATTTTTTGCGGTTAGTCCAGGCTCCATATTGAAATCTTCAAACCCCTATTGCTGAAAATCTGCGTTGTGTGATTGATTACCTAATAGGTTAGTCACCTAATGGTAGGTGGTCACCGACCATAGACATCTCCTCTCAATGTATTATTAATAGAGGGTTTTCGATGCGCTGCTAACCTTGAGGACTTAGGCGGCGTGTCATGTGCCGTAATTACGCTGGCTCTCTTACCCATTTCTGCTTTGTGGCAGAAACATGTAAGAGTCGTAATAAACATTTTTATTACAGCATCCCCAAAAGTTCGATTACAATCTTCCATATCGTTTAGCTCAAATAGTACAATCCTGAACTTGTTATATTATGAACCATCTTTCATATCTAGGAGCCACATTCATTTGGAAGGTGGAGCCAATAACACTATATCACAGAGCCGTGCGGTCACTAGTATCTTACCCCCCTTACCTTACCCCGCTTAACCCTCTAAGGGCAGTACCATATAGGACGGACTGCGGCGGAATTTAGATTGCGAAACAATCTTTCATTATATTCCGTCGGTAAAGCTGCCGCCCTTAATGGCATGGATGATCCATTGAAATTTTATGCTCAGCAGCCTCTGTATGATTTTCCCATGATCTTGCGTATTGTGCAGTTCCGCCAATTCACGTCGTCTGAGAGACAAATAGTTCTGTCCGTCGAGTGATCACGCGGAGCTGGAAAAGTTACCTCAGGTGGTCAGCCCTCAGCCCTTTAGTCTCGGGCGTAGAATACGAGCTAAGGTAACTCCTTTCGTAAGAGGCGACTAAAAGGAGTCATCAAGGTCGCGGGCGGTCAAAGTGGGGGCTTGCGTTCCTGTGAAGATCCCAGAGCCCTACTCCGATATACACGATGTCGGACATCGAGGGATTTTTAGTAGGTAAAAATCACACATAACCCAGTCTCTTCCTCAGGAGGCTGGGTATCTTTGGAAGATTTCCACCCGTTACCAAAAAATGAATCTTTGAAGGTGATGGTACAATATATGGAAAGAGGCGAGGGATTTCAGCGGTCCGCTGAAGAAATTCCGTTGTGAACCGTCCAATTTGAAACAGCCTTTACACCTACTACCCTGGTTGCCTCAAGTTCCCCATTGTACATCAGGCCCTCAGCCCAGCTAGTGAATCATTGTAGATGACGCCACATTTGTTCTAAGTGGTTTGAGGATCGCAATTTAGTGTTGGGTTTATCACTTACCCACGTTTTGTGTTGATTTTAATATTCGGAGCTTGAAGGAAACACGGTAGGAGGCCGGGAATGAATTCTACAACTTGCGAAATTTTTACTAGAAATTGAAGGGGGAAGCATGAAGCAAGGTATATTGATATTCACCCTATAACATAGGGTGCAAACTACATAGTGCTAAGAAGTTTCATATGGATACCAGATCTGCCAATTGGTGCAAGTGTGAGCATCTCCCACGCATCTTCTCATAAATTTAATCGCCATTAAAATGTCAGAAGTATTAAACTTGTCAAAATTGTATGCGCATTTGCCCAAAACCTTGGATAGTTGTCAGTGTTCACATCATCATTCTAGGAGAGGGTGCTACATTTAAGGGTGCTACATATTCGGAAATGCAATATTCTAGAATAAGATATCAAATCCGACTGCCTCGTCGACGAGTCGCAAGTGAATGATCCCACATTGTGTCGGGCGCCCGCTTTTATAGAGGCCTGGTAGTGGCGGGCGGCATGACGTGGTATCAGCTGTTGCTGCGTGTTTGCTTCGTCGCAGGCGCAGGTGGGCATTACACGTGCACTATGACGTCACTTGTTGTTTGCGCTTACATATACTATATAAATAGATAGTTTTTATTAAAAATAAACAAGACATATTATGTAACAAAATCTTCTAATGTGTCACGTTTCCAAGATATATACCTAAGCTATCTTTGTGTGGGTCATACAACTTACAACACTTTAATGGCGTTACTTATATCTTGGAAACACTTTATGAGATTTTTTCGTTTTACTTTTCTGGTTTGTATCGATATCAGCTATAATAATAATTCAATATCAATTTATATATATATATATATATATATATATATATATATATATATATATATATATATATATATATATATATATATGCGTGGCCGCCATTTTGAAAAGTTTTTGAAATTTTTTGCGGTTAGTCCAGGCTCCATATTGAAATCTTCAAACCCCTATTGCTGAAAATCTGCGTTGTGTGATTGATTACCTAATAGGTTAGTCACCTAATGGTAGGTGGTCACCGACCATAGACATCTCCTCTCAATGTATTATTAATAGAGGGTTTTCGATGCGCTGCTAACCTTGAGGACTTAGGCGGCGTGTCATGTGCCGTAATTACGCTGGCTCTCTTACCCATTTCTGCTTTGTGGCAGAAACATGTAAGAGTCGTAATAAACATTTTTATTACAGCATCCCCAAAAGTTCGATTACAATCTTCCATATCGTTTAGCTCAAATAGTACAATCCTGAACTTGTTATATTATGAACCATCTTTCATATCTAGGAGCCACATTCATTTGGAAGGTGGAGCCAATAACACTATATCACAGAGCCGTGCGGTCACTAGTATCTTACCCCCCTTACCTTACCCCGCTTAACCCTCTAAGGGCAGTACCATATAGGACGGACTGCGGCGGAATTTAGATTGCGAAACAATCTTTCATTATATTCCGTCGGTAAAGCTGCCGCCCTTAATGGCATGGATGATCCATTGAAATTTTATGCTCAGCAGCCTCTGTATGATTTTCCCATGATCTTGCGTATTGTGCAGTTCCGCCAATTCACGTCGTCTGAGAGACAAATAGTTCTGTCCGTCGAGTGATCACGCGGAGCTGGAAAAGTTACCTCAGGTGGTCAGCCCTCAGCCCTTTAGTCTCGGGCGTAGAATACGAGCTAAGGTAACTCCTTTCGTAAGAGGCGACTAAAAGGAGTCATCAAGGTCGCGGGCGGTCAAAGTGGGGGCTTGCGTTCCTGTGAAGATCCCAGAGCCCTACTCCGATATACACGATGTCGGACATCGAGGGATTTTTAGTAGGTAAAAATCACACATAACCCAGTCTCTTCCTCAGGAGGCTGGGTATCTTTGGAAGATTTCCACCCGTTACCAAAAAATGAATCTTTGAAGGTGATGGTACAATATATGGAAAGAGGCGAGGGATTTCAGCGGTCCGCTGAAGAAATTCCGTTGTGAACCGTCCAATTTGAAACAGCCTTTACACCTACTACCCTGGTTGCCTCAAGTTCCCCATTGTACATCAGGCCCTCAGCCCAGCTAGTGAATCATTGTAGATGACGCCACATTTGTTCTAAGTGGTTTGAGGATCGCAATTTAGTGTTGGGTTTATCACTTACCCACGTTTTGTGTTGATTTTAATATTCGGAGCTTGAAGGAAACACGGTAGGAGGCCGGGAATGAATTCTACAACTTGCGAAATTTTTACTAGAAATTGAAGGGGGAAGCATGAAGCAAGGTATATTGATATTCACCCTATAACATAGGGTGCAAACTACATAGTGCTAAGAAGTTTCATATGGATACCAGATCTGCCAATTGGTGCAAGTGTGAGCATCTCCCACGCATCTTCTCATAAATTTAATCGCCATTAAAATGTCAGAAGTATTAAACTTGTCAAAATTGTATGCGCATTTGCCCAAAACCTTGGATAGTTGTCAGTGTTCACATCATCATTCTAGGAGAGGGTGCTACATTTAAGTTACCTATAACGATCAGTGAGTAGAGATCGGTAAAAAAAGAATCAATGATAACCTACAACCTTGGGATCTTCAAGGCCAGACTGAATAGGCATTTACTGGACCCGCATGCTCCATCGTCGACCTCATCGTCGCTTACCATCAGGCCAAATCGAGGTCAAATGCGGGTTTAGTATTCAATAAATATTTTTTTTTAAACTAAACAATTTTCATTTAATGAAGAGCTGAATAATTATCTTAGTCACTTTCCAAAAATATTTCCCATCATGTTGATAGAGTAACCACCACCACTTTACATTTATATAATTAAAGGCAAAATGTAGGTCGACAAACCTCCATTATTCTGAACAATTATGTACAAAAAAATGTTTTTTACCTTTTCATTTAATCATTTTTAAAAGCCCTTAATTACCGAATGATAAATATAAAATCAAAGCTGATAGCCGCCTGTTAGTGACACGAAAGGTAACAGAATTTTACTGAAACAAAAACTGTATTTATTTAAACCACTACCACGAATTACAAACTCGAATGAGTTGTATCGCAAGCTTAGCACAGAAAAGCTATAACATGTCTGTCGAGATAATAGCATACCATAGGTCTCCAGGCAAAACAGAAAAAGATATTAGGTTGTCAGGACTCGCTTCGCTTCTTTTTGGAAGCGGTTGCGACAATCTGACAACAGCATACTGAAGGCTGTGTGTGAGGACCTACGCAGTCCCATAATCAAACATTGGTTCGCTGTCCACCGGGACGAGAACCGCAAACGAATAAGTTGCAGCCAAATATTATTAATTATTTTTTTTGGTCTCATTTGTGTATTTGGTTTTGGTATTAATTATTTTTTTTGTATATTGTATTGTTCTTGTGTTATATGGGTTTTTTATGCCTGAATTAAAGATTTATTATTATTATTATTTATTTATTTTATTTCTATTAACTACTTAACCTGCATTTTACCTCGATCTCGCCTGATGGTAAGCGACGATGAGGTCGACGATGGAGCATGCGGGTCTAGAAAATGCCTATTCACTCTGGCCTTGAAGATCCCAAGGTTGTAGGTTTCGAGAAATACAGACGCCGGCAGGCTGTTCCATTCATGAACGAAGAAGCAAATCGCTTCGTACGAACAGATGGGATATCAACAACATAAGGATGGAACCCCTCCCCGCGCCTGGTAGTCCGAAGGCGGAATGGAGATGCTGGAATCAGGTGATCCAGAAGTCAGTATGTAAAATAAAAAGAAAGGCGCAACAAACTCTGATCTGACTAAATAGTAATCTACCAAACTTTTTCTATGTTGGGTTTAATTTATCTGAAAATACTGTGTGGAATAACTATTTATTAAAGTTATTTCACAGTGTGGGAATTACAGTTATTTGAATTTCACAGTGTGGGAATTACAGTTATTTGAATTTCACAGTGTGGGAATTACAGTTATTTGAATTTCTTTCTTTAATTTACACAGTGTAGCAATGTTATTCCACAGTATGGAAATTCAAGATGTACTTAGTTGTGTTTAACATTTTAATTCTTCCTGTGTACGTTACTTTGGAAAAATAAGTTTCTTTAAATTATCTACCGTAACAGAAAGAACGGGTATAACTCATGTACAAACTTACTTTAAGTCAAAAAAATGACTCTTTTAAGTAATGAAATGTAATTAGCGTGTTATGTATGTGTGTGCAAATAAATTATAATTCATTCAGTCATTCAAATGTGTATTTTCTTGAAAAGTACTCAATTTTGTAGATCGAAATAATGTACAAGTGAATAAACACCCTTTTTATTCATATTGTCGTATAGTATCGTATGTGAATAAATCCTTTTTGTTATTAAGTTAAGGTTTTATTTGTCAATAAACGCTGCTGGTGAAGAAAAAGATAGGGACGTTTTGTTTGAATAAGACTTGGTTATCGACTAAGGAAACAGTATTAAAGAAGTACAGTACCGATAGGCACAAACATGAGTGGCTAAGCCTAAAGGGGTTAGAACACTCTAAGAAATTCATTGGGGACAAAGTCACAGCCTGGAACAACAAGATCTTGGGACTGAATAGACGTCAAGTGCGCCTACTGGTCGGTGCCTTCACCGGTCACTTTAGCACCAATGCCCACCTTACACAAGATGAAGCTGACTGACAGCACATCTTGCAGAGCCTGTGGTGAACAACTGGAGACCGTTTCACATCTCCTATGTGAATGTGACGCTTTAGCGGCAAAAAGGATGGGTCTGCTAGGCTCTGCCTATCCGGACCCAAGGGAATTCAAATCCCTCCCACTAAGACGCATAGTCTTGCTCATGTACGACATATTCGGTGATGTGGTCAAGGGATAGGTACAAGGGGTTGAACACAAAAGATCCCCATGGGTCGAAGTGTCGCTGGGATCCCCGGCCCCCATCCAAAGAAAAGAAAAAAAACGACTAAGGAAATTACTAGATTTTTTTTTGTCTTTTACTACTACTACTATAATTTCATTTAATTTTCTAGTTTTTAAGTTACTTTGTTTAATTTTTGTTAGGATTTTGTTTCATTTTTTTGAATTTCTTTTTGGCTGATGGTCTAATAGACAAAGCAATAATAAATTTTTTTTTAAATCGACTGAGGAAACAGTGGTGCTGATAATGGACAGGATCGGAACCCTTCAGTCAGCCCTTAAATTTAGCTTATTAAATTAAAATTAAATTATTTATTAAATCAGACTTCCTCGCCCAACACATCTCCATCGCAATCCAGCGGGGCAATGCGGCTAGCATTATGGGGACTTTTGGGAGGGACACGGTGAGAGGGGGCTTGTTTGACTGAACTGTCGATTAGATGGTTAAATCAGACAAATTTATTTTATTATTTATTTATTTACATGAGTCCATAATTACCCATAACCTTAAAAATTATATCAAATATAATAAAATGACAAAAAAATTCGCATGACAATACACAGTAGAAAAAAGTAAGAGTACAATGAATAAGTAACTTTTGAATTATTGTTTTATTTAATGTAGTTACAGTCAATTTCACAACAAATATAGTTCTCACCCATAACTCAGTAAACCAAAAGACAGAGGTAACGCTTAACACTATAGCTGAGTCATCTATTTAAATATGCGCTGGCACAATGTAAAAAAATACCTACCACGCTCAGACTGAATTCCTGCCTTTATTACTTGAAATCATGCGAAGTCATTTAATCGTGTCCAGTTTTCAAGGGAACTATTTTTAATCTCCATAATGGAGCAAGCATTTTAATTGAAGTTCGGGATAATACCCACATATTTCGTAAAAAGCCTTTTTGGCGTTTGTGCGAGATGCCTCAAAAGGTCTTTCTGTGCAATATTTCTGCGAAATGAAAATTTTTCTCTTATGTAAATTTTTCTTTGTTCGACATTATCATATGGAAATGTGTTTAGTCTTACTTATTAATGCAGGATTTAATGAGAACAATGGGAATTATGTGAACCGGAAATAACCGGCTTTTTATTTCAAAATTTAAACTCAAATGGTGATTGTTACCTGGATCATTTATATTTTCATCACAGAAATATTCATCATTATTTCTCAACCGTCATGTACGAATATAAAACTATTAGTTTCTTATAACTTACTTATAAGTATTCTACCTCTTCTCAACGTTTAGGTACAACCCAGTCCTTCCCAATGAAAAGCCAAGTTAATGAAAATTCATTAAGATTTAACCAACGATAACGCAGGTTTACGACTCGTGATCCCACTAATTTGACCCACTAGTGGTACAGTATCTCGATATAATGGACTCGTGGTCCCACTGTCTGGTGGGATCATCAGTCAACCGTAATGCCGTTGCTCTTGGGTCCACTAATTTGACCAGAAACAATATCACAATATTTTAGGAACTCAACATTAATTGGGAAATAGAAAAGCCAACATAATGAATATAACAGAAAATGGTGTGAAGAAAGACAACATGAAGGACACCGGACAGGTGTGACAACATACAATTATACAGGTGTATATACATATATACAGGTGTGACAACATACAATTATAATATTTTGTGAATTGTGACTAAAGTCGTCAGTATCTGAAGGACTTCATTACACTTGGAAATAAAAATATAGTGGGACCGCGAGCCGTTATCTACAACTATTACTGGTAGTCCCACTATGCAGTGGGCCCACGAAACTACATTTTCAGGCTAGTGGGACTACGAGTAATGGTGGGACAATGTAGGTGGGACCACGAGTCACACACTGATAACGCACTAGATGTAAATTTTATCTAGGGTCCAACCCGCGTTAGATTGAGGTCTAAACGCGGTCAAACGCCCTCAATCTAACGCGGATTTAGTGTCTAATAAAAATCTGATATTTCCTCCACAATCCAAGTGATTGATGAAGAAAATCTGTCTAAGCGCAAATCAGGTTAACCCGTGTTGAACGTCGTGCTTCACGTAATTCCCTTGATTAAAATTAACTATAATTTATTTAGTCGCTCGGTTGAAGCACTCCAAAGTTACGCACAAAACTGTCACATCTGTCACTTATCTTAATAGAACAACCGGCGGAGAAAGACAATTACAATCATCTAGAAAACATACAGTGAGTCGGCGTCTCTGTAGTTGGCGGGATTGCTGACAGGCACAATGCCATTCTCGGATGCTAGACAATCAAATTTCGAATTCAACACCTACTAATTATCTCCTTAGAGCGTCGGTGGCATAGTGGCTAGGGCACCGGACTCCCATGCGGGAGGTCGGGGTTCGAAACCGTGCAGTGCCATGTAGCATAGCATGAGTTTTACGTATTTTTCGAAGACTTACATACCGACTGCTCTGACGGTGAAGGAAAACATCGTGAGGAAACCTGCACATTGAGATGACCAGTGTGTAAAATGGGGTAGGTACAAAAGATCCCTCAAGGGTCGAAGTGCCGCTGGGTTATTCCCGGCCCCTTATCATAAGATAAGATAAGAATTATCTCCTTTCATGTCTGCTCACAATCTCACATATACCTACATGAAAACTATAAATTAAAAATTTAAGACACCCACTACTTTACCATTCTTGAGATCCCCTTTCTTTCTCTATAAGGTTCCGGATGTGGGAATGGTGCCCACCATGGTCCTAAACATTTGAGCTCAAACTCGAACCACCTAACTGTTACTGTTTCAGAGATCATACCTGACATCAAAGATACCTACTCCAAGATCTTGGTAACCCCTGATCCAATTTTTATCAGACATGATTAAGAACATTTAAAAAAAATTTTTGTTAAATTAAATAATCCGCGTCCAAATCCGATAATCGGTTGTTAAGTGCCACAGACAAACAGACACGCGCCAAACTTATAACATCTATCCTTTAGTCAGGGGTTAAAAAGATAACGTACCATTCGACGTATTTTATGTTAACCGCGTTTTGGGAGTAACCTATGTTCAATGGTTGATTCGTATGTAGATAATTTAAATAGGACTTCATAGGAGCCCCACGTTTGTTGAACGACTGCTTGCATATCGAAAATTCTTTAGGCTATGGCAATTCTGTGGAAATAAACAAAACATCAAAATATTCTTAAATGATTTTACGAAGAATTTCAGCGACAAGAGTGGCACGATTCTGTCACCTTTTTATATATAAAAAAAATATATTGTAGATAATTAGAAAAAAATTAGGTCTATGAAAATATTACTAACTTTAATAGAACATTCACATAAACCATTTGGGAGTTAAAATAATCCACATTCGTAACGTCCATGCCATCCATTTCTACGCCTTAGCTCTAGATAGAGGTGACACGAGACTTAACGGACGTTTAGGAAGTTTAACGGACGTTTAGGAAGTTTAACGGACGTTTAGGAAGTTTAACGGAAGTTTAGGAAGTTTAACGGACGTTTAGGAAGTTTAACGGACGTTTAGGAAGTTTAACAGACGTTTAGGAAGTTTAACGGACGTTTAGGAAGTTTAACGGACGTTTAGGAAGTTTAACGGACGTTTAGGAAGTTTAACGGACGTTTCTTGCAACTCACGATTAATTAGCTATAGGACCTTACGAAGCGGTGGTGGAGTAAAAAAAATGACGTTGTAAAAATGTACTATAAGGTACTTACTTACAATAAAACATTTTGATTTTATTTTATTACTTACAAGTTAATTATCTATAAATATTTATAAATCTATTAAAGTTTTATGATTGTATTATCACCATTGCCCCTTTTTTTTTCTTTCGGGGTAAACGCTCATGCTTACCTCTTCGCCGCATGGGGGAGACGAAGAGGTTATGCCGGACTTTTACCAGCCAAAAACCCCCCGGTGTTCCTGCGCACCGCCTGACGGCGAAGCCACGGGAACGCTTGCGCATAACTTCCGCGACTTCGCCAGATCACCATTGCACCTGCCTGAACATTTCTATACAGCCAAAGGTTTACTGGTAGATAACGCGACAGGGCGTTAAGTTCACCTTGCTACAGCTTTTTAGTGTATAAAGTTTTTAATAAATAAATAATGATTTATTACAAACTGTACCTACTCAGAGACCTATATGTTTTTCTATATTCGAGGCAAATTATGTTTCGAACAAAATCTAATTTAATATTACATTTTCTTCTTCGTCATTAGTAGACATAGACATAGTATGAAAAGCCTTTATTATCCTTCTAAAGATACAATTACTTATTAGGTTACATACACATGTTTACATACATTACACGCTTTATCATCAAATATAATTTTATCTTAAATATCAGTAACAACATGATTTATGTACAACTAGGGCTGCCAGAAATAAGATAGATGTATCGATATTATTCGGTCGATGTTATTATCGTGACATAGATAATTACTTATTATAATATAGAAAGTAATGCCAACGATACTTCACGACGCAACAAATCTATCGATTAAATTGTCTTGATTTGTCTGTATTTTGATAAGTATTTAAATTATCTTGATTTGTCTGTATTTTGATAAGTATTTAAATTATCTTGATTTGTCTGTATTTTGATAAGTATTTAAATTATCTTGATTTGTCTGTATTTTGATAAGTATTTAAATTATCTTGATTTGTCTGTATTTTGATAAGTATTTAAATTATCTTGATTTGTCTGTATTTTGATAAGTATTTAAATTGCAGGAATGTTATTTTAGAAACAACTTCGAGAAAGAAGCCGACAGAAGAATTCAGCTGGGTTGGGCAGCATTTCGGATGTTACGTCACATCTTCTCGTCGCCCATACCTCAATGTCTAAAGACAAGAGTCTTTAACCAGTGCGTCTGTGCGTCAGTACTGTCTTTTAAATGTATGATTCACTAATGAAAACACATACCCTTTTCCGGTATACCCAGCAATATAAAAACCCTCGCAATATTATAATTATTATAGTTTAATATAACTTAAAGTACTTACTTGTGTATTTAGTGTAGCTGTTAAAGTAAAAATTAAGTTTAATCTGTGCACATTGCAAGAAAAGCGTGAACTTTCTGTCATAGTTATGTATCACAATATTTATTTTAAGATATGGAGGAAAGTCAGATATGACCTTATAGGTCGCTTAGAGGTCAAATCCTATATTGTGAATCATATATCCTATATTCCTATATCCTATCAAATCCTACCTTGTCATCAGGGATTATGTTTGAAAATGCTTAATTTATGAACCAAATAGAGTTGAGATGCACCTAAGGTGACCAGTTCTTTAATTAGAAGACATCAGAGATCTGTTGGAATAAAAAAAATATGATTCTGGAAGCATGGTCAATAAGGATAAATAAACACGAGTTGTCTTTATTTTTTGTTAAAATGTAATACAATGAATAAACATGTAACAACATGGGTACATAATAATACGTACCTTTGACGTCCATAATCCCCGAGGGGATAGACAGAAGAACCACCTTCAATCACAGGTAGTTCCCACTTTTCGCCGTAAGACAAACGTGATAGATGGCGAGCCTATCGCCGTCTACTAGGTGTAGAATAGTATCCATTAAAAGCCTTAGCCCCCTCATACGACACCCACGGGAAGAGTTGGGGTGGTGCTATTCTTTAAGGCCGATACTATACGGCACAACTACGTATTGTATGATACTTAAAAAACAATATCCAGTACACATCCAGTGAAGACTGGATGAACGTCGCGAAAGACAGGGACTCTTGGTTATCTCTAGACGATGTCTTTACCCGCATAGGGGTTCTCATCTAAAAAGAAAAAATATATTCTTTGTAATTTTTAGTTAATTAAGTTTAATGCAACTGACCTAAAGTATGAATATGATGCACAATACTTGCATGTAAAATAATGAGAAATAAATGGCTTATATATTTTATTTCTTTTTTTTTATTATCCAGAACACAAGCACAGTGCAGTGCATTTGAGTGCAGCTTTAGTACACTTGCAACAGTCTATAGTTCTATCTAAACTTCGAACTTATACTATCGATAATATAGCTACCTACCAATGGTATTTCTAATTTTAAACACTCGACAGTGTCATCTTTCGATAATGAAACTATCGACACTTTTCCAACACTAATGTAAA
Source organism: Hofmannophila pseudospretella (assembly GCA_947369225.1). Taxonomy (NCBI): domain Eukaryota; kingdom Metazoa; phylum Arthropoda; class Insecta; order Lepidoptera; family Oecophoridae; genus Hofmannophila; species Hofmannophila pseudospretella. Next base: position 13,932,563 of record OX376316.1, read on the forward strand.
GTGTATTAAATTAACTAACGAGAACACAGTATCGTTACAGAGTACGCTTCGAGACTAATTGATCAGCTAATTTGCACTGTCTCAGGTGTGCACGCGCCTTTATGAATAACGAATCGTGTGGTGTCGCCTTAATAATTAAACAAATAATAACTGGTAATGACACTGAATAATTGATTATCTTAGTTTGATTACACTGTGACGTGAAGGAATGAATTTGCCGCCGAGTTTTAGGTTTAATGAATAGGCAACCGATTAATTTTATTAGAAACAAATTAAACAAGGCTCAGTTAGTGCACTTTTTTTTATTTTTGCCCAATAGCCGTTCTTCTTTATCATAAGGAGTGAGGTGGCTGAAATGCACAAAACTTATGGTCATAGGCCATCGCATATTAAACTCAATTCAGAGCAAAGCATTGAAATGTGAGCTTTATAACGTATTACATACAGTAGGTTTTCAAAATTCTTGTATAACGATGATTTCAACGATACTATTTGTTTTTACATAACTTTAAAAGTGCCGAAGTTATTAGCTTTTGAAAGGCGAGCAAAAAGTGTGTTTTTACCCGAACATGCACCCAGACTGCCGTATTTCACGAGTTGTAAGATATTTTCATATCAGTTTCAAGTGTTTCGATATCTATAATAGTTCCAAAGTTATAGGGAATTTAATATTAGTCGGTAAAAAAGAGAGCTTTTTTGGCCAAAAAAGAGACCTACTTCGGAAGCTGGGAATTTTTTTTCAGTTATTGTTAGGTATAGTTAGAATGACTCTATCCAATGGTACAACTTCCATTTTGATAGAATAGTTCAGGGGTTTGGAGCGTCGGTGGCGCCGTGGCTAGGACGTCGGACTCCCATGCGATTTTCGCGAAAGACTTACGTACATTTACCGACTGCTCTGACGGTGAAAGAAAACATCGTGAGGAAACCTGCACACTGAGATAACCAGTGTGTAAAATGGGGTAGGCACAAAAGATCCAGTGCCGCTGGGTTATTCCCGGCTCCCAATCATAAGATAAGATAAGATGGTTAATAACATCTTTCTATGGAGTCTTTTGTTAAATATATGATTAAATACGAAATATTTACTGATGAAAGTCGGGCTTGGTCATGTTTTGCTCTCTGTTGCCCAAGGTTTTCGAAATAGAACCAAACTAGTCGGAGGACTTCCGACATTATTTCACTGGGAATATAGTTTAAATTTAAACTCCAAACTATACGCCTGTAAAATGATTTCTTTACTGGTTCAGTAGTTTTTGAAAAAATCTCTAACATACAAATGAAATGGAGAAGGTAATGGCAAACCACCCCATTAAATCTGCCACGAGAGTCGTTCTATGTGATTAATTCCTTAGAATGATCACGACCCTCAGCAATGAGGAAAACGACTTAGAAGAGAGAGTTCAAGAGTTAGTGGTATGCTGTAAGTACACATTTTCGTTACGGAGACCGATACAAGTTCACTCGCGTACAAAGCGAGTGTGTAAGATATGAAATGGATTCCATGTTAAATATTCGGTTTCAGGTTATCTCTAGCGGATCCGCTTTTATAAAAATACCAGCACCAACTTAACATCATTGCATTATTTCAAAAAGTAATGCACCATCTGGCCGCTGATCAATCTTCAATAACTACTATAAAAGTCCCCTACCACATGAACTCACAAGTAATCCGTTCTCGACCCCATGGTCGCGTTTATCACCTGCCCGCGGCGATCTGGCCTTCGCAGTAATTTCCCCAAATGACGTTTAGACGCCGAAAACGACGGGAAGCGTTCAGTAATTGCCCTCTCGCGATATAAATTGGCTGAGTGTGTAACCGGTAGTGGGAAGGGCAAGGATTTTTACTATTTGTTCTAGAATTAAATGTTCTTTGATTCCTATAAAAGGCGTATTAAATTCGTATAAAATTAAGATATTTGATTACTAGTAAAGGTTTCGTATAAAATTAAGGATTAACGAAATGCATGTTTGTAATTTGTAATGATTAATTACTTGTCATATTTGTAATTTTGTTGTATGACATTAATTTAATTTAATTTAATTATTATTTGATTTATATAATTTAATAATTGACATAATAACTTTTCATGTATGACTACGATTCCAATTTTGGCTCCGTGCTGTAAGAAATTGTAATGTAATGAAATGTCCATATTTCATAGAAGCCTGTAATTCCTTTACGATACATTTTTAACTCACCCTTGTTATAGCTTTCTCGCTATAAGAATTTTACGTGGCAGGTACAAGCGTTTGTAAATTAAATCTCCATTCAGTCAGCAATTTGACAGACAAACTGTATGAATTCTGTCAAAAACAATTTCCAAAAGTTAGTGTGCAAAACTTTGCACGCACACTTATAACATGTGCCTAGAGTATTTCTCAAATAAACCCAAAACAAATTAATTGCATTGCATTTTAATTATTTGTTTGTGTTGTTGTTTTACTGTACTTTTGTTGTAATTTACCGACATTATTATAATTTTCATTCAATTTAAATTAACTTAACAATTTTAAATTAATTTAATTAATTTGTAATTTGTGTTGTATTAGAAGACATTACTGATAATTTATTGTATCCGTAATGCTTCTGGGAAATAAAAATATTTCATTATTCATTAAACAAGTCACCCGTAACTCACCCAACTATTCAACGTGTGAGATCCAGTGGTAACGCCAATAGTACATAGCACTCTTCAAATGAGGTTTGCCGATGAAGCCGTGAGCACATAGGGCAACCGCCCCGCGCAATTACAGCCTCTCTACTGCTGCATTAGCGCTTTTAGGGCTGAATGTCATATATTTAAAATAAACGTACCTTTTATTATGATTAGACTTAAATAATATACTGTTTCACAGGTTTTTACTGTATTTTATTATATACGACCGATTTCGTTTACACATCTTCAGGTATTTGTTTATAATTATTTTCTTATCTACATGTAGGTAGATAAATACAGCTTTGCGTTTTGTTTTTGCCTTTTATTATTCGCTCTCCAAAGAGCCACAAGTGGCTCTTCCAGCACAGTTTTCAGTCGATAAATAGGCCCATTTTTGGGCAGGTGTGTCAAAAACAATTAAAGATGTAAACCCCGAAATGTGTTTACGCCTAACTAATATAGGCTAATGATGATGATCAAGCGCTGATCCAAACTACTTAGGACCTAAATTACTCTATTAGTTCAGCAACCCGAAGTGGATCTTGGCCTTGCTTCCAAGGGAATCATATGGTGTAACGGAATCTTTTTAGGCGCAGTTCTATAGCTTCACTTTTTGGGGATTTACTTACTTATGGAAACTCGATTTTCACAACTAATTTAATGTTCTTAAATTTTTCGTTACGTTCCCTGTGACCCACCCTGCGATTACCTCTAAATCTATTATAATTGCTGACTCGACGCTCTAACGCTTTTATGTGCACATGCATATATAAGGATACCATAATTTCTCCTTGTTTACCTTCTGGATGCATACAGTAATGAATCCAGCGCACACAGCTCTTTGCGCTGCAGGGACTAGCTATTCCATCAGCAGCAGGGTGCCACATTCCCTGTGCAGGAATTTATGGAACAAGCGTGCCGTAAGCAGTTTTAACTGGTTTTACAGCTGTTATTTTTATAACAGGTAAGATGGATAGATAAGAGATGTCATGACATAATTTCTTCTTATAGTTGCAATTCTGCAGGTATTATGTCAAGAATACTTCGCTTTTACCATACAACATAAACTAACAAGATGGGTTGGGTAGACAGAGGAATCACCCTCAATTTCTTTTCGCCGTAATATTATGTGGACAAATGTGTTTGGTGTCGAGCTTATTACCGCCGTCTATACTAGGTAGAGCGTCGGTGGCCTAGAGGCTAGACTCCCATGCGGGAGGTCCGAGTTCAAAACCGTGCAGTGCCATGTACCAATGAGTTTTTCGGAATTTTTCGAAGACTTACGTACATTTACCGACTGCTCTAACAGTGAGGAAATGAAAAGTGTCCGAAGGTGTATTAAATCCACCAATCAGCACTGGGTCCGCTCGGTGGATCATGGCCCGTACCCCCTTGGTCAAGGGGAGGCCTGCGCCCCAACAGTGGGGACATTAATAGGCTGATAGGCCTAGGTGTAAAATAGTATCCACTGATATCCTTAGTAACCTCGTACGACAAACACGGGAAGAAGAAGAAGGAAGAGGAAGAAGAAGCACAGGTGGTGCTATTCTTTAGGGCCGGCATCACACAGCACTATGAGCAACGGTGACCACTTACCGTCACATTGCCCGTTTGTTCGTCTAAAAAAATCATGAATGAAGAATTAAAATTTATTTGCACACATATACATAACACGATAATTACATTTCACTACTTAAAAGAGTTTTCTTTCTTAGAGTAAGCTCACAATTTCTCATGCATATGTGAACGGTCCCAGACTCAGCATTATGCTGTGACGATATGGCTAGACGCTAGCCCCCGCCGCAGCGCTGGTTGTCAGTCAGGGCCCGGTGACACAACGACACGGTACGTGACGGTGAGACAGCTGTCAGCATTGCACAACTATATAAACATATCTCAATACATAATAAGTGTAAAAGGGAGTTTATTCAAAATAAAATAATACTAAAATAACACTAAAATACATACTTAAGCTAAAATTACAAAATATCTAACTATTTTACAAGTAAAAGACCTGGCCCTGGTCGCTCCCTGCAGGGAGTGTCCCGAGGAGGCTGGCGGCGTCGCCCCGCTGTATGGCGAGGCTTATACGCTGATCAAAGTAGAGGCCAGCCTTCTGGTCCCGGGATGTCTCTACGAGGCGCTTCGCTATTTCCCCGTAGAGGCAGTGGGCTCCAGGCCCCCACGGCGCAAATATGCAATCACCACCCAGGCCCGCACATTTGCGCCGCTTGAGGTTCTCCGCAGTGTAAAACAACTTCCATTCTAATATTACATTTCATTTATTGTTTAATAATTTTTATTTTCGCAACCATAATTAATGCTTTGACTGACTGACAAGTGTTGATGATGAATTCACAATGGCGTCTCAAAAATCCTCGTAGGCGAGTACAAAACACATGCTCGGCTAATTGACGTAAATCCACTTAATTACTTTAGACGAGCTTTTAGCGGTGTTAGAGTAAATATTATGGGACGTCATTTAACAAGCGGTGGTTGTATTTAACACGTTCGCGCGCGGTACTTTTTCTTATTTTGTCAGTACCAATCTTCACTGCTGTACCGCATAAAATTAATGTAAGTAAGTTATTGCATACCATCACTAACTGGTGGTGCCGTAATACGATACATAGAAAAGCTGTCGTGTCCGTACTGTCAATGTATAATTACCTGTGTATGAGTGAGTCATGTCCAAAAAGGAACACCTATAAATCCCGCAGTTTTGCCAGTAGAAACAAAATGCACTCTTTGCAGAATAGCAGTGGGAGGGGCCTACGTACCAAGTTCATAGAAAATCGTCACCTATAACCGTAGTGCTTGGTCGCGCCAAGCGCTTAATTTTTATAAATGCATACCTAACGGCCAATGCGTGGTCATTCTCCCTATCATGTTACCTATACCTTCATACGCACGTTATCGCCTGATGTGACGTCACCGCGTCCGGCTTTAACTATTGGTCGTTAACTGACCAGTTGGACTTCGACATCTGATTTGATCGCATGATCCGTAACCGCTCTCGATAATTACTTTATTTTCCGCTATTTAACATCTGAAACCGGCTGAAATCTGTGTGCTAAGACTATGTGTGGTGCCTGGAAATTTCCCGTGAATGTTCCTGCAGGAAGAGCTGTAAACGAAGCCTAGACGACTGCCACGCCGGGTGTCGTCAGTGCATATCCTAAAAATAAGTCATCTTTCTTATGTTCCAGAGTATATTCTATTTTCAAATTCCTAGCCTGACTACGCAAAAGGCACTTAGGTATTCCATTTTTTAATTAGCAATTTTTTATACAACCGCTACTCCGCGCGAGCCCTTGGCTCATTCAGTACTTTTAAGAAAGGTGTAAAGATTTGCCGGCGATGACCGTACTGCAATTTTTTAAACTCAATTTAACGGCATTAGCCGTTACCGCGCGCGAACGTATTAAGTATACTGTAAGTATGTTGGCTGGAAGAGATAACAGCAAAATAACGCAGAATTATTTAGAGGCGACAATGTTTCAAAGGCTGTAAATACGAGTATATGGCAGGAAACTGCGGTGCAAGTGTCACAGAATCGAATCCATATTTAGACCATTGTGGTGGAACACTCCTAGCATTTTCGGCTAGTTGGAGTGTGTAATATATATTACGTAAATTATGTCACACGAATTTCATGATATTGGACCCCCCCCCCGTCCTTGTCAGAGGTGTACACAGTTGTGTGACCCCCCCTCCAACCCCTGGTGTGACGTCACATATTTTGCAATTTTAAATTTAGACCTTATTAAACTAAAACAGCACTTCCAAAATTATTTATTTGTATATTTATATTTAAAATCTTTTTTTCATAAAATCAACAATAAATCAAACATTTTAGAAACAAAACATCAAATCGAATTAATGATACAAAAAATTTAATCATCTTGTGTCCATGGACTTTGCACCCATTCATTTATATTAGTCATGTCTTTTTCTTTTAGATTTACGCATGTGACGTCACGAAGCTTATGACTCGTCCCCCCACCCTTGTCACACGATGTCACACTTTGTTGACCCCCTCCCTCCCCCTTAACGTGAGACGTATTATGGATGGCACATTTTACTTTTTTTTTAAACTTCTCTTTTCCCTAACTAATTAAAATAAGGTTTAGGTGATAGACCCGCATGACAGGCAGACAGACGACGGAGCAATAGCGCTCCATTTTCCCCTTCGAGGTACGGATCCCTAAAAACAACCCATCATATAATTATTAGTAACTAAATTATTGAGTAACAATAAGCCGCACCAAAACCGCAACCAAAGTCGCAAATCACTTTTTAAGCAATAGAGTAGTCCAAGCATGGAACCAGCTCTCCGATGATGTTGTCTCTGCCCCTTCAGTGAACTCCTAAAAAATAGACTAGACAACTGGTTTACAAAGCAGTGATAAATAACCCTAATCTTAATCTTATAACAATGATTTAGTGCAAATATTTAATTTAAATAAATAACAATGACAGACTGTGTAAAAACTGTGAACTGTGGAATCTATAAAATGAATCTAAGAACTTGTAATTTTCCAACACTATGACATAGACGCATCAGCATATATGCTGCCTGTCTATAAACATATAATAATATTAAACAAACATATAATAATGTTAAACATATAATAATAATGTAAACCATGCGCAATGCTATGTAAACAGTCGTGACAATCAAACTGAAAATCTGCATGCGATCCGTCTGCATCGGTTATAATCCGACAACGGATAATCGAATGAAACGTATGCAGGAACCATTTAAAGGGTCATTCCTATTTCCCCACAACTGGCTAAGGCCCACTTACGCGAACATTTAACCCCAGGTTAACACCTTGCGAATTGTCTATGAAGTTGACCTCGGGTTTCTGTTAACATGTGTTAACGATTCGCTCAAGACGGCCTAAGTGTTTAACGCCCAATTGCAAAAAGGATCCGTAAAATAAAGGCTCTATTATTTCTAGTGAAATGTCGTTTTGGAACTCAAAATCATTACAAAAAATTGGGGGACATCCAGTCAATGAATGGCCCAAAATACCTAATAGAGTTCAACTATTTTTCTTGCAATTGACTATGCGTTTTTTAAGATTTATTCCTGACTCGTGCCAAAAAATTCTGGCACAAGTCAGGAATAAATCATTTACTAATGTTTACAAGACTCCTCCGTTTGAGATCAAATCGCTGCTATAACCTTGAGGAGTTAGATAAAGTGCCTAATGTGCCGGTAATAATACGCTGCCTCTCTTACCCTTCACACCGAAACAGCAATGCGGCAGAAAAAGGTAACAGAGCGGTAGGTACTCCTGAATCTACACAGAAACCATACAACTGAATTCACTAGAAATACCTACTCATAGCACCGCACTGCTATTCTGTAACGATGGCGTTTCAATATGTTTTACTTTTAAAGGGAATTGGAAATGGGGATAACCCGATGCGATATGCTAATTCAATGTTTGCTAAATGTACTGTTCGAATTGCGTTCCAGTTCCGATATAGCGTCGACACGTATCGATGTTTATTATTATGTTGGGTGCTGTCGAATTATATTGCTTCAAAACCACAATAAAATGTGCAGTTTTATTTAGTTTTCAAACACAAAAACGTTTTTTTTATTAAATAAGGAGAGCAGACGAGCAAACGGGCCACCTGATGTTCAGGCCACCTCATGTGCTGGAAATGGCGCTGGCTCTCTTACCCTTCAAACCGAAACACAGAAATGCAAGCATTTCTGCTTCACGGCAGAAGTAGAGAAGTGGGTGGTACCACCGATCCTTCACATTAGGATCTACCACTACTAATGTACAATAGAAATTACGTAAGAGTAGTAGGTTTTTGTGGGGCCTGCCCTACCCTAGTTCCGCCCCTGGACAGGCAGACGGTACAATTTAATGGTACCTATAACCACTTCGCTTATAAGTACCAGCAACACTGGAAACCTCGCTGGCCTTAAGAAGCGGTAAGTACTGGATTTTTCTAGACCTTGACGAGACTCTAATATATATTTGTTGATTTTGTTATTTTTTATTTAAAAAGGCATTCGCAACACAGGCCATCAGCCATCAGTTTTTAGTTTTCCAGCATCAAAAAGTTGTGGTGTAGACACATTTTAACACTTCTAGGAGTTATAACGGAAGTTTCGACCGGTCTAGTCTCTGGCGAATTGTCATGGCCCGCCGCAGAATCACAGAGTGAAACTACACAACAAACCACTAACGAGAAATGTATTTTAAGAGTTCAACACATTGTCACTGTTACTGACGTTTGCTAGACAAAACTACACCGATTTTAGCTATCAAAATCACCAGAAAACAATTTTTGAGCAATAAAATAAACACCGTAGAACCTTCTCTAGCTACTTTCAGGCTAAAAACTCATATTAGTTGACAGATTTCCTGGGATACCAGAAAAGAAAAGAATGGTAAATAGCCAAGGTGCTGTAAAACTGCCAAAGACGAATTCGAATTTGACCTACAAATACACTTTATTGCACACCCGAGACAAAAACAAAACATACAACATAAAGAGAGGTACAACACAATGTGCAGAAGGCGGCCTTATCGCTTTAAGCGTTATCTTCCAGGTATCATTCAGGTGATGGAAAAATCATATGATACATATTATACGGGTGCAAATGGCGTATGAAATAGATACTACCCTCAAATAAATAAATAACAATAATAAAGAATGCAAATCCTACAATGGGCCCTAGGGTCTGGAAGCCCTTAATTTTTTCGAAGGCCTTTCATCGCGCCTCATCGAGGTTTCTGGTGACGGCAGGGCTTGCAGTTAGCTCGACCAGTGCATTAACCTGGCCATACAGAGGGGGAATGTGTTTGTATAGTAGAGGACATGGCAGGCGGGGAGGTGGAAAATAAACATCGTAACTGCAGAACACCACTTTATTCATAAAGCAGGCCACGAAAATACGTCAATGTTAGAGATTTAACACAGGCGTGAGAATTAAACACTACGAAGGCTCGATGGCGGAAACAAAGACAACACCGGAAAGGGAACCGATCTCAGACAATGCTATATTGACTATAGATTAAAAATAAACATTATAATACACGTTCACACAACTTATTATATAGGGTACAATTCCATCAGAATGCTGTCAGCGTTCTGGGGACACTACCTCGATGCGACGCGCTGGAAGGAATTATTATCTTTAATATTTCCCATCTTTTTGTTACTATAGGTATACATTCGTATAGACTTTAAATTTAAGGTTTAGGGTATTACATTCAAGATGTAGACTCACTTATACACTGAATTCTACATACATTGTAAACCTAAAACCCAAGCCTTCGCCCCGACCTTAGTATATGACCACAAGTGGATTAGAAATAATTGTGTGCACCCAAGGGGCAGGCAAATGAGGAGTTAGGTCGATAAATTTCAATCAGGCATCCCGACACCAAATGAAGTTATGGACCATTGTTTATTCGTCTTTCGGGCCAGTGAATATTGTTGAATATTACGGCCTATCTACAGTTATTCCTAGACAATATCCTTCATTAACCGCCAACTAAAAGGGTGTTATAAGTTTGACTGGTTGTTTATCTGGAAGGTCCTCAAGGATTCAGACGTTAGAATAGCATAATTGCATAATAAATTTCAAGTACCAAAGGTAACTTCGGCTACCTCTTAGCATCTTAGTCAAGGAATTTTTGGATGATAAACGATAATTGATTGCTAATTGTATTGATTTTAATTGGATTATTATTAACATTTTGTAAATTTAATATTATTGAAATTGTATAAATTTTAATGACATTCTCTTTTTATTTTTTGTTTCTTATCAAAATCTGTATAAATGTATGTTTTTATTAATTTGTGAATTTGCTGTATATGCCTGTAAAGGTAAAGTTTAGTGTGACATGTTTATGCAACTATATCTGCAATATTTTTAATTCTTACCTAAACTTTTACACAATAAATCTTATCTTATCTTATCTCCAAGACTCATAGTCAGATATCTAGGCTCTGGCTTGCACCCAAAAGTCCATAGAAATGTAGTACCTTCTACCGTAACTTGGCCTTCCCAAGGGATTGTTTGCTGGCCGATACATTAAAAAAAATGGACAAGCGATATCCTGCCCAAAAATTATTTTATTAAATAAATGAGTTTTTATGTTTAAAAAAAATATAACTTAAATTATATTTTAGTGTACCCTACACTGAAAGTTTTGCTCTCCTGGCCACTCATAAATGTTTGAATATCGAATTTATGTTTTTTTTTAAACATAAAACTCATTTATTAATTAAAGTATTTTTGGCGGGATATCGCTTGTTAATTGTTTTTTTTTATCACAAGTCGAAGTTCGTCGTCCGTGGCAAATATTGAATTAACGCAAAAAGATTTTAGGGCGAATATTTTTTATGATTTTAAAAGTTCCCTTTCTCCGCAAGATTGCACTGCTCGTCTTCAAAATGTTTTTGGGAGGGAAGCACCTCATCTGAGCACCGTAAGGTGTTGGTACGCTGAATTTGATCGTGGCCGAGTGTCTCTCCATGATGAGATTCGTGAAGATCGGCCCTCAACTGCGATCACTGAGAAAAATGTACCTACTGTCAGACGGATAGTTGAAAAAAACCGACGTATCACCTATGAGGAGATTCGAGGACATTTAAGGATTGGTATGAGCCAAATTAAAAAAAAATACATCAACATTCAAAAGTTAGGAAACTTTGTTGTCGCTGGATTCCTCATGAATTCTCCTCAGAACAGAAACGGGCTCGTGTTGATGCAAAAAATGTTGTTAAAGTACGATCACGGACGTTCAAATGCTGTTTATGACATTGTGACAGGAGACGAATCCAGAAAGAAAGCAACAGTCTTGTGAATGGGTGTTCGTAGGCGACATCAGACCAATAAAATTGAGATACGCGAGAAGCGTGGGCAAAAAAATGATTGAGGTTTTTTTTCCCAGACGGGTCCTGTCTACATGATCCCACTCGAAGAACAAAAGAGTAAGTACCTACTTAATTATAACACGCTCAAAACAAACATTAAGCAAATACCCCCATATTCTTAATGACACGCTTAAGCATTGCATCCTCAAGTAAAGAGTAATGTAGCATCCACTGCTTTGATCCACAAAGAACTGATGTCGGCAACTACGCATGCGGAGATGTCTGCACTTGAGTAAACTTCCAGCGAACTTGGGCTTTTCAATGGTGTTTAGTGATGTCATAGCTAGGCAACAAAAAACCAACTAAAAAGACATCTTAATCAAGCGACATGCCACGACACTTCACTCTACTTGTCGACAGATGGCGCTGAATAGCCCCTCGTACAAATTCGATTTCGCCATACAAAGCTAAAACACGCTTACGATATTTTCTGTAGAGTTAGCATAATTAAATGCTCGTTTTCGGTCTATTTCTCATAAGACTATAATCAAGATCAATTATTAAATATTCAGATTCAGTTTGGTTTTGTAAATCCATTCTGTATTTTAAGCACTCGAATTTGCTATATAGTATTTTGGTTCCGCTGTGTTCGAATCCCAACGATGTAATTTTCATAATTTGTAATGCAATGGCAGCTTAAAATGTGTTAAATAAACACAGTTCTTTATTTCAATGACAGGTTGTAGGTTTTAGGAATTAAAATCTCACAAACTACGGGATCAAACAGACAGCAATAATCATTAATCATTATCATGTGACTTGTAGAGAATAATCAACCTAGTATTTATTAGCCTAAAGCTACTCGTAGCTGACTCGCAACTATAAGTAATGTAGACTTTCATACGTAATTATGAAATTACGCCCATGCCACCGGGGCACGCTAATAATACACACGCATCAGGTCTCAATCTTTTACATAAGACCAAGACCAAATCTTTTTTCCCATCCCTACCAACGTGTTGACGCAAAATTCGCCTGAGATTTGTCAAAGAAGATTCGTATACAAACACGGGACATGTCGGGTCGGGAACTCGGGACGTGCGGGAGGGACCGGGACCGGGACAAATCAACACGGGACAAGGAATAGATTGTTCTGGAATTTTCAATTGTTTTTATTGTTGCGCTCGCTTGTTTGATTTACAATTCTAAGATTAAAGTGTGAATTGTTTGGATGTGTTGCTTTCGCGGATGGAAGGATTTAGTCGAAGACTGTACTGGAATAAGATAAATCTCTTGGGTAAAGGTTTTTACTAAATATTTTGAAATTCATTCTATATCCTTGCTCGCTAGAGAAGTTTTAAATATGGAAAGCGCGTCTGCCAGTTGGAGCATGCGTGTGAGCATTTACTCATACATTTGCTACAATCTTCCCTCTAGGTGCCGGCTAGCAGGTTTCTAGGACAGTGTGCAGATGAAGTAATAGAAGAAACTTCGTAATAGTAGATATTATATTTATCAGGAACAGAACAACACAATAGTAGAAAATAGGTAGTAGTAGGAGACAATTTTATAAAACGGAGAAACGTCCGTTCAGGACAAAATACAGAGATAATAAGTAAAAACAATGAAATTAATGGAATAATGGAATTTAGAAATGGAATGGGAATATGATTTGAATTTTGAAAATATAGATGAAGAAATGAAGATGCCAACACGAAATGAGCTGAGATAAATTCTAATAATGAGGATGAAATTGATGGCAAGGAGGTTGATATGGACGATGAAGTCGACATCGTTACACAATGAAATGACAAATGTATGGAAATACGTGCATTTGTTCAAACCCTGTGGCTCGCCATCAGTAGGTACTCACATCATCATTCTATACGAGAGAGCGCTGCTAGTCCAATTTCTATGGTAAAAACCCTTGTATCAGTATTTATTTTACTCAATATTGAGGTGTGTATAATGTGTACCTGTAAAATGTGTAACTCTCTTCTACCCGACGTTTTTCCACAGCGCTACGACATGGGATGCTTCAAAAAGAACGTTAAAAAAGTCCTCTCCCTCCACGGCCGGCAACACACGTGCAATGCCCCTGGTATTGCACGTGTCTCTAGGCGACGGTGACTACTTACCATCAGGTGGTTCGTCTGCCTGTTTGTCGTAGCTAATTTATAAAAATAAAAAGTTTATGAAAAATCATGTTGTTTCAACTTATTCAGACCTCAGTATGAACTTCAGTATTGAGAATTTATGATGCCACAGACAAACAGATATACGCGTCAAACCCTATACGCTTACTTTTAGCCGGGGATTAAAAGTTACAGAAATGTTTTATAGTTTACAAAGTACGAAGTATGGAAATAAAGCACTCATGAACCCAGAATGATCACGAGACTGTAAAATCCTATTTCATTTCATTCCTGTTATCCCGATTTTATGTTTCAATTATTACTCGTAGCTGCAAGCTCCCGCGAACTAGCAGCGAAATATACTTCGTTTTGTGTTGCCATAAAGCTGTACCTGGTGAAATCATAAACGAGAAATTATTTGCCGGATATACTTAAATACAGGGTTTTGAGAAGAACACCAGGATCGTTGCCAAAAGTTCAAAATCTGTATTGACATTATTAATTTGTGATTTGGTGTATATGCCTGTAAAGGTAAAGTTTAGCGTGACATGTTTATGCAACTATATCTGCAATATTTGTAAATCTTACCTAAACTTTTACACAATAAATCTTATCTTTTTTTTTTTATTATATAAGGAGAGCAGACGAGCAAACGGGCCACCTGATGTTAAGTGGTCACCGTCGCCCATAGACATCTCACCTCACTGTATTAATATTAGAGGGTTTTTAACCTTGAGGACTAAGATGGATTGCCTCATGTACCCTTCAAACCGAAACACAGAAATGCAAGCATCTCTGCTTCACAGCAGAAATAGATAAGAGGGTGGTACCACCCCAGGCGATCCTTCACATTAGGATCTACCAATATCTAATCTTATCATAAAAAAATCTTGGAGTGCTCACCAAGGCAAAGGAAACTGTACCATTAGCGGTCACCCATCATAGTCCCCCGTCGTCCCCGACGTTGCTTAACTTGCACACATGGTGGCCATACTTGCATCGCATCTTTTTTTTTTGTATAAGGAGAGCAGACGAACAAACCACCACCACCACCACCACCTGATGGTAAGTAGTCACCGTCGCCCATAGACATCTCATCGCAACTTTTCGATGCTAACCTTCATGACTTGGATGGAGTGCCTCATGTGCCAGTTATGACGCTGACTCTCTTACCCTTCAAACCGAAACATAAGTATTGCTGCATTGCGGCAGAAATAGATAAAAGGGTGGTACCACCACAGGCTGACTCTGCCAGAGTCATACCACTGTCGAACCTAGCCTACTCGTACAAGAGCGCCCTCCAGCAGCCAATTTTGCTGACTATTTTATTTTTGACGCGAAATATTTGTATATACAAGCAAAAAACTTTTAGAAGTATGCAATAAAGCTTCCTAAGCAAATATTACGCAGGATAACGAAAGCCACCTCGCACTTCGAGACAAACTTCGCTGGAACTTATCTGTATAAGTTAAGTTCCGAAGTTTTCCGAAACGTTCCGAAGCGGGGCTCGTATTTAATTTAGACGGTCCCGAGAGGCGCGGCAACTTTTACACATCTACTTAATTACGTAGTTACTAATATAGTAAGCCACTACTGATACTAAAACTAGAGACTATTACAGATACTATGTTGCTCTATTATCTAAAGGTATTTACCAAACATCCACCTTCTTAAATCGCGCCACTTTTCGGAGGCTCAATTTTCACCCGCATTTCCACCACGACCCGTTTTACGCGCATTTCGGCCACGTACGTGTAAAATGTGGAAGAAAGAACGTTAAAATTTCTCTAACTCCACGGCCAGCAATAAAAAAAGATATTACTTATTTATATATATAGATCTTATTAATTATAAGATATAATATATATCTTTATAATATGCAAGTTTCAAAAATATAAAAATAAAATAATAAAATCACAATCATGTCATACTATAACTAGGTAAAAATTATATAATATAATTTCAGTCAAACAACCCCCCGCGAAGTGCCCCCTGGCCGAAAGTACCCAGGATACTCGCGGCGTTCCCTCGCTGAATGGCGAGGGAAATGCGCTGTACTAAAAAGTGGCCTGCTCGCGGATCACCTCCTCTCTCCTTAATTCGTCTCCACACAGCGCGAATCAGATCCTTGGATTCGGAGCCCCTTGGTCCCGCGGTTTCAACTGCCCATGGTCCCGCGGTTTCAACTGCACATATATCTTACAGTAATTATGAATACAATCATATATGTACACAATGTGCAGAGCTGGAGCTGAATTTAGGACCCTTCTTTATCATTTAAGAAGTCATTTATTTTATAATAACCCTTTTTACATAAGGTCCGTCTTATATGGGTCTTAAAGTTTTTCTCTGTCATATTTTTACAAACCATGATCGCACCTGTTCGCTCGAATTTTAGGGATTTTTCGTAATAAGTGTATTAGTATTATTTGACACAAACGGGCGAGGTCCACAGTGTAAGAAGTCCCTCAACCATTCATTATTAACACGGAGGCATAACTTGCCTCACGTCCATAATTTACACCATCCCAACCGGCGTCAACTTGACGCTAACTTAATACTTGATGCTGTAACGCACTGATCTTTTCAACCAGTTTCAAACTTACAACCAAACCTAAACTGTGTAATTTAAAGTAATTGTTCAAAGTCAGACAATTAAGTATTAGTAACCTTTTTCATATCTACACACTACACTGTCGCTAATCTCTTTAATGTACAATTAACTTCAGAGGTTGCCTGGAAGAGATCGCTTTAAGCCTTTGTACATATTGTACTATTATTCCTGTAGTTCTTACTTTTCCTGATTTTGTGTACAATAAAGTGTTTCTATCTATCTATATATCTAAAGTCAGGGTCAGCCTATGATTAGTAGCAAGAGCTTCGGTGGCACAGTGGCTAGGACACCGGACTTCCATGCGGGAGAACCGGGTTCGAAACCGTGCAGTGCCATGAGTTTTTCGTATTTTTCGAAGACTTACCTACATTTACCGACTGCTCTAACGGTGAAGGAAAACATCGTAAGGAAACCTGCACATTGAGATGACCAGTGTGTAAAATGGGGTAGGCACAAAAGATCAAGTGCCGCTGGGTTATTCCCGGCCCCCAATCGTAAGATAAGATAAGATGGTTAGTAGCATCTTTCTATGGAGTCTTTAGTTAAATATATGATTAAATACGGAATATTTACTGATGAAAGTCGGACTTGGTCATGGAAAGAGCTCTCTTTTGCCCAAGGTCTTCGAAATAGAACGAAACTAGTAGGAGGACTTCGGACATTATTTCACTGGGAATATAGTGTAATTTAAAGGCAAAACTATACGCCTGTAAAATGATTTCTTTACTGGTTCAGTAGTTTTTGAAAATATCTCAAACATACAAATGTTGCCTCAGTGTTACTATAGGTATAGGCAACTATAGGTACAGGTGTAATAAAGACCCCATAGATCAAAAGTTGCTCTGTGTTATATACGAACACCCTCGTTTCAGCTTTCAATGAGGTTATTGTTATATCCTGTATCAGGCTGTAAGGTCCAGTTCAGCCAACAAGTTAATATTTTATTTTATTCATTTATTTATTTAAATATACGATTAAATACAGAAATATAAAACTAATATAGACATTAATGGTTTTCGTTTTAAAAAAAAAACATTTTATTTTATTTTTTTCTCAAGAACTGTTAATTTTTTTAGACTGTTTTATTTTTCCCGGTATACATACTAACACTATCAGAAGATAATAATTATTTCAGACTACTAGGTTAGAAGTTATGGTGTGACCACAATCACCGAAGCCAGTGTGACGATTTCGTCACCAGCGCTGCGTCTACCGTGCGCTATCTCGCCAACTTTTCTCGTTTAAACTTATTTCCTTTTATCTAGCTCGCCCAACTCGCCACAAGGGAGCGGAGCGGGCCAACCCGAGGCTAGGGGTGGGAAGTATACCTAGTTCATTATATAATTTAGTTCTTTACCGGGAACTAGTTCCATTTCATCTAGTTCGCCGAATTCGTCAAAGTTACAATCAACAGTTCAACAAAGCTTTGATAACATTTAACTAGAAACGATGACTAGGTACAGCGTTTCGTGGTTTGTAAGAGAGAAGATATTCCTACAAGTTCTTCATCAATTAGGCAACTGTTTATTTATTGAATCGTTAATTTATTGAATCTAATTACTTATTAAAAAATCTACTTACATCATGAGCGTCGTTGGCAAAATGGCTAGGACACCGGACTCCTATGCGGGAGGTCCGTGTTCGGAACCATGCAGTGCCATGTACCAAAGCGTTTTTCGTATTTTTCGGAGACTTACGTACATTTACCGACTGCTCTAACGGTGAAGGAAAACATCATGAGGAAACCTGCACACTGAGATGACCAATGTGTAAAATGGGGTAGGCACAAAAAATCCTCAAGGGTCGAAGTGCCGCTGGGATTGTTCCCGGCCCCTATCACAAGAGGGTAAGTGAATGTTCTAATAGAGAGTTTCTTGTTTATAAAATAAGTAGGTATTATTTTTATTTCAATAAGTAAATTCATTAAAATTATGATATATATCCTCCTATCATAAGATAAGATAAGATAAGATACTTACATCATTTATTTGTATCAGAATCAAGCTAAACATTGCAAGACTTAGTTCTTTCGAGCAGCTCGCTCAAAAGAACTAAGTCACTGTAGTGAGGTCCATTCCTAACACCGACTTATCGCCAGCTTTATTAAATTACTTGATAATTTCGATCCCTGCCGTCAGCCGCCGAGTACCGTTGTTTATTCTTTCCAACTTTTTTCCAAATCTCCATGAAGCGGATTAAATTACGTGTTTTTCTCCGAGTTTGATATGAAGCCTGATATTGGTTTTACGTAAGCCTTATTAATAATTTATTTTCCTGTTTTTAATCTTCAGCCGGTGCGCACCCAGAAAAAATATATTAAAAGGTACTAGCTTCCAGAGTCAACCCTACCCGTCTTGTCCTACCATTTTATTTAAACTCAGTGTAGTCTTTAAAAGTATTAGCATTCATATCTTCGCTTCCATTTTCAGTAACACCAAAATGATGATGAGATGATGATGATGTTTAGTTTTTAATTTTAATTTTTTTACCCACTATCACTATCACTCCCACTAACATCTTGGGATAAGGGGTGAAATGAAAAACAGCGCTGCATATTTGGTACCCGAGTATGTCAGCATTTGCTGACTTTCCCCCTTTTGCCAAATATACATAGGGCTTTGTGATCTGTTTGTTCTCTATTTGTTGTTTTCTATTTGTGCAATAAAGTGTATTTTACTTTACTTTTATTTTACCAGTCTTTCATAATCCCTGAGTAATTAAAATCAGATAAGGAATATTGAGATTTTATCTCGAACCTTCTAAAGACTCTATAATGGAGACAATTAGAACTTTCTAATGCCTCTGTCGAAGTCCTATCGAGGATTGACGTAAAGGCATTATGTTCAAACTAATTGCAGACATCTCGTCGAATTGCGATTATTGAAAGAGGGATTTCGCCTATTGGAAAACTTTGGAATATTGCATGTTTCATCTTGATGTTATATTATATAATTTTACAAAAAAAGTGACATTGACATGGTTTTGACATTACTATTATTGACATTAAATAATGTATTAATTTGACGAAAGATTTTTGTGATATTGCCATGTTACATTTGCACTCCGATCAAATAATAAAAAAAATATGCACACGTATTTAGATTATCCAAAGGGCTATTTTTTAATTTTATGGAACTTTTTTAATGGAATAGTGAAAATACTGGTCTAATAAGTTGCCCTTTAATTATATAAAATGATACCAAAAACGCCCTGGCGCCAAATTCCACTGAGGGAGGATACTTTGACACTCTCCCTTTCGTTGCAGAGCTGTGATCTGCGTGAGCTCTAATTTATAAAATGACCCTTTGGTTGTCCTAAATACGTGTGGAAATTTTCTCATTTTTTCGTTTTCTTCTATTCTACACAGGGCTTTCTATACCGATTATGCTTGTTAATCACATCTATTGTGGTGGATGAACTATGGATGTTTGGAACTCGTAAATACACGAAGTCCCAGGAAAATTTCGATAGCGCGTTCTACACCGATATGAGTAGGTACTAATCGTTGTGGCGCGTCGTACGTCGCCACAGTAGCCTTACGCATATAATACTTTCGTTGTGTACCTATCCAATCAAGTAGTGGCAGGTATATCGGGTACGATCGGTGTAAAGTAACCAAGCATATAGAGCATAACTTACACTCAGCTGTCTGCCCTGATTAAACTTTATTGAGCGCCCCCTACCTTGTCGCAACCCTTTGTTCTAATTCCCAGCAAGTCCCCCAAATCAGCCACCCACCCAGCCAGCGACCCCTATTCCTTACACGTAAGGTTCAAATTAGCACCACTGAGCTGCAAATGACTTATGAACTGGTGCTCTAATTTTACTCTGACGGCTGCCGGCAGCAATCTAAAAAAATCCAGCTGGAAAAATGGTAATTCGATTTTGGAATTACCCCTTTGTTGAAATGGAATTTCAGTGTAGCAATGCGTTATTTATCTCATAAAAAATATTTGCAGTGGATAGGTATCTCAAATTCTCTTAACCCAACTTTGATAGATTATTAGTTGTAAAAATGTACTAGTCTAAACTCAAAATACAGACTGTGAGCTCTTAGAAAGGGATTCGGTTATGGGGTAAAATTTGTCTTTAACTGGCTTACATTCGCGTAGGTATTGGCATTAATAACCGAAGTCTCCTTTAAGAGCCGAATCCCTTTCTAAGAGCTCACGGACTGTAAATATCTTCTGTAACACTTAGTATATTGATGCTGTAAGAGACCCTGTAAAAGTGTCGGTGTTGTCTTGGGCGAAACAAATGGCAAATGGACCGCATCAGATATACACAGAGCCTCTATCGACTCATACAATACAGCATACAGCAGGGCTGACGAGACCTTATACAGGCTGCAACATTTGAAGGTGGTAAGACTTGTGCAGAGTCAGCCTCGTGTGGTACCATTCATTAACAATATCCGCAACTATGCTTGCATTGCTGTATTTCAGTTTAAAGGGTAAGAGAGCCATCTAAGTCCTGAAGATTAGCTGCGAAAACCGTCTAATAATATTATAGTGAGGTCTATTGGTGACAGTGACTGCTAACAAATCAGGAGGCCCGTTTGCTCCTCTGCTCTCCTCATATACAATAAAAAAGCGAAGTGTGAGGTATGAATTACGGATAATAATTGAACATGTTCTAGGGCCTTTTCATTTTGATTTTTCCACATCGCCTAGAGGAAGAACTTCCCTTTTCCATCTTCATCGTAATTGTCATTCTATAACTTATTTATCTCTCGTTCATAGTGCTTCTCTGAGGAAATGTGAAATATTTTATCATTTCCTTTGAAAACCCTGAGACAGCTACGGAACAGACAGCACACGTGAATGTGCCTGGGCACTCGGGCAGTCCTATTTTCGTGTCTGTAGATAATTGAAGTTCCTATGTCCCCGAATTGACAGCTACCTTGAGCCTCACTCCCTTGGAAATTGATTCAGACGAGAATACACAGACTTCATCAATTCATCAGTGTGTTACCAGTAAATAGAGGTGTAATTTTATTAAAAAAATCTTAGATTTACAAATACAAATATACTTTATTGCACACCCGGGACAAAAACAAAACATACAACATAAAGAGAGGTACAATATAATGTTCAGAAGGCGGCCTTACGATTGGCCTAATATTTACGATATCTACGTTTGTTTATTGGAATTTCACATACAAATTCAGCCAAATCTCTGCTAATTATTTTTTTAATATTTTGTGATATCTCAGCTCACTAAACGTTATTAAAGGGTTTTCGATGCTGCTAACCTCGAGGCCAGTAATTACGCTGGCTAACTCACTCTTACTCTTCAAACCGAAACACAGAAATGCAAGCATTTCTGCTTTGCGGCAGAAATAGATAAGAGGGGTGGTACCCACCCCGGCTGTCACGAACCTTGTTACAACGACGGGGGTTGCGGGGGTCGATCCTTAGGGTACAGGGCGGACCCAAGTGGACTGTATACGTTGAACCTCAACGGTGCACCGGCTCTCAAAAGAACCCCGTTGGAAAAACACACGCTAGATCAGTAGACTTGGTCGCGGGCCCACTCTCTCGTGGAACTCCCTCTGGATCACGCAGGTGGTGAACAGGAACTCAAGACGGGACCTGTTTTTGAAGCTTCTTAAATTTATGATACTCGTATCTAATCTACGTATATACGAGTATATATTTTGTTTATTGGAATGCGGTCTGCGTACTATTCATTCCTTTCTCTATTACCATAGTAATTTTAATGAATTTACTTATTGAAATAAAAATAATACCTACTTATTTTATAAACAAGAAACTCTCTATTAGATCATTCACTTACCCTTTATCTTATCTTATGATAGGGGGCCGGGAATAATCCCAGCGGCACTTCGACCCTTGAGAATCTTTTGTGCCTACCCCATTTGACACGTTGGTCATCTCAGTGTACAGGTTTCCTCACGATGTTTTCCTTCACCGTTATAGCAGTCGGTAAATGTACGTAGGTCTTCGAAAAATACGAAAAACTCATTGGGACATGGCACTGCACACGGTTTTGAACCCGGTGGGAGTCAGGTGTCCTAGCCACTGTGCCACCGACGCTGTCTCAGTTACCCTTTACTGAAAACGCTAACAACTGAAGTTGAGGACATTACACGCAAGACTTCATTTGTAATTTACCGTCTTTGTTTGAGCGAAATTAATATTTGATTGCTTCCCCCCATTTTATTTGCCCTTCGACAGGAGAGCTACCTACCCACCAAAGGAGGATAACACCCTCTATCTGAGTAAATGAAATTGGATTCCAAAATTGAAAGAAACATCGCAATATGATAACGCAATAATATCGTAACTCTTAGTAAATTCGATGACGAATTAAGTCTATGAGCATATATAGATTTGGAATGTGGGCGGACCTACGAGTAAGTCGAAGTGCTAAAACCAGTCAAACCACGGTTTACAAGGGGACGCGCTTGTATGATCTTGTACCATATACCCTTATCCACTGAGCTCTCTTCAATGTGTTTCCATTTTTCCAAGCACAGAATTTTAGCAACAGGAATAAGCTAAAACCAGTCAATCCATGGTTTACAGGAGGACGCGCTTGTATGATCTTGTACCATATACCCTTCTTCACTAAGCTCTCTTCAAAAATGTGTTTAAATTTTTCCAAGCACAGAATTTTAGCAACAGGAATGAGCTAAAACCAGTCAAACCACGGTTTACAAGGGGGACGCGCTTGTATGATCTTGTACCATATACCCTTCTTCACTAAGCTCTCATCAAAAATGTGTTTAAATTTTTCCAAGCACAGAATTTTAGCAACAGGAATGAGCTAAAACCAGTCAAACCACGGTTTACAAGGGGGACGCGCTTGTATGGTCTTGTACCATAAACCCTTCTCCACTGAGCTCTCTTCAAAAATGTGTTTCCATTTTTCCAAGCACAGAATTTTAGCAACAGGAATGAGCTAAAACCAGTCAAATCACTGTTTACAGGGGGACGCGCTTATAAGGTCTTGTACCATATACCCTTCTTCACTGAGCTCTCTTCAATGTGTTTCCATTTTTCCAAGCACAGAATTTTAGCAACAGGAATGAGATAAAACCAGTCAAACCACGGTTTACAGGGGACGCGCTTGTATGGTCTTGTACCATATACCCTTATCCACTGAGAGCTCTCTTCGATGTGTTTCCATTTTTCCAAGCACAGTATTTAAGCAACAGGAATGATTTCAGTGGCTAGCTAGGGACTTACATGACATGTCAAGACCATACGTGTCGATTAAAATCACAGTCCCATTTCTGATCCTGTCAACGTCCCCGTCCTTCAAGGGCCGAATCACGGCTGAATGCCCTTAACAATTTGTTTGGTTTTAATCTGCCAGGCCGTCGGGAGAAGCGTTTGCGGAGATAATGAAGGCCATCGTTGTGGTGACGATAAATTGTCGATCTCTTCGTCCGTTATTAATTGGAACCAGTGGAAAAGTACAGGTAATAATGGGGCACACGTGTATAAATGAAATGTCTAATTTTTTGACGCAGTGGACCAACAATGTGTAGTTGTTTTTCCATGGTACATAGTAGGTAGGAAAAAGAGAAATGATGTGTATAAAATGGAAAGGCAGTGCCAATAGTTTTTGTTAATTGTGTAACATAATTTAAAAACGTTTTTTGATACTAATTTTGACAGTGAGATTGTTCTAATAGGTGGTGGAATATTATTCCAACACTTTGTTGCCATGTAGCGAAAACTGCCATTAAAAGCCACAGTGTTGTGACATTGAGTAACAAGCAAGTACAAGCGTCGGTGGTACAGTGGCTAGGGAACCGGACTCCCATGCGGGAGGTCCGGGCTCGAAACCGTGCACTGCCATGTACCAATGAGTTTTTCGTATTTTTCGAAGACTTACGTACATTTACCGACTGATCTAACGGTGAAGGAAAACATCGTGAAGAAACCTGCACACTGAGACGACCAGTGTGTGAAGTGGGGTAGGCACAAAAGATCCTCAAGGGTCGAAGTGCCGCTGGGATTATTCCCGGCCCCCTATCATAAGATAAGATAAAGGGTAAGTGAATGATCTAATAGAGAGTTTCTTGTTTATAAAATAAGTAGGTATTATTTTTATTTCAATAAGTAAATTCATTAAAATTACTATGGTAATAGAGAAAGGAATGAATAGTACGCAGACCGCATTCCAATAAACAAAATATATACTCGTATATACGTAGATTAGATACGAGTATCATAAATCTAAGAAACTTCAAAAACAGGTCCCGTCTTGAGTTCCTGTTCACCACCTGCGTGATCCAGAGGGAGTGACTTGAAACACGAAATATTAAAAAATATCTAACGATACAAACTGCTTAAATATCACTTGGTAGCTTAATAATTGCTTATACTTTAACCTAGAGCTTACCCGGAGTAAGTTAGGGTGAAAGTTTGATTGGGTTCGTCTGGCCAAGTTGGGAGCAGCTTGATTACGTCATAAGGTTTGTTAGTTCTGTCAACTTATCGTTTGCCTTTGGTACAGGGAGTGGCTTTTCTATACGAAGAATAGAAGATATTCAAAACTAGTACTAACAAATAGATATATTAAAAAAAATGTTAGTAGATAGGTACCTACGTAGTTTTGATTATCTTTCTTATTGTCTACTCGCCCTACTCTTTCTTAAAAAGAGCCTTTTTCGCACGAAAAACAATCTATATTATCAGATACTTTTCTATCGTGGACATTTGTAAGAAAAATATTTAAAAATAACTGACCCCCGGAACTCGTGTCATGGACCCCACTTTAAGAAACCCTGATGTAAGTAGGTACTTCATTATATTTCGGATCAAATGTGACTCACTTCCGAAATTTTTTCAACATTTTCCTAAGATGTTCACTATGGCCAAATCCTCTTTCACCATTGTCCAGAACGGCAAAGCACAATAATTCGCTTAAACACCTACTTTTACCTTACACCCCCTTAACCCCTCCCTTTTTAGCACCCCTTTTCCCTGTTAAACGACGCAATTGCTCCAAATGCCCCTTGAATTTGTTAGACAATCCGTATGCTTCCGCACCCGTACCCTTTTGTTATTATATGAAAATATGCATGTAATTTTGTGAAGAAAAAAACGCACACGACGTTACCTTGTTTTGCGTTTATTTGCATTTACAGTAGGCTGGAATTTATTAGTCGACGTGGTGTGCAGAACGAAATTTAGATTATTATTTTTTTGTGATTTTTTCATAAGCTACCAATTTAAAATCCATTCAAGGCCACCATCTTGATAAATATGTCACTTTTATAGAGAATTTTGTAGACTATATCCGCCATAGACCATTTTATTGTACCTGTAACCATTTTCGTATAATTTCGAAAAAACGATAAAAGTGTCAATTTTTAAGATGACGGCTGAGTGCAAATTGTGTCGCCTTGGCAACACTTCTTAAAAGTAACTATGGTACTACCAAATTGCAACCCAGTGCGCCAAACTGAAAGGTTGGGCTGAAATAAGGACTAACCGCTCGGCTAGTAAGTATACTAACGCGGATAAAGTTAACATCAGCCAAAAGCTTGACAGCGCTTCTTCTGCGACGCTTCTAAATGTTTTGCGAAAATCCCTAGGTACTTGTACTAGTCATCATCATCATCATCATAGGCCTGTTACGTCTATTGCAGACGATTTAAGTAGCGTCGCGAAGGCATGTCTTTTCGTGGCTAAATAAACCTATTCGGGAACGGCATACACGCCCGCACGCGCGGCAAGCGAGTGGTGCCCGGGTAGATGAGTGATCACTCGGTGTCTGCTTGCTCTCCTGGCCGCCAGTATTTCGAACCACTTTGCATCGTGTTCCTGACATCCCTCCCGAAGACGTTTCCTCCATGCATCTCTGTCATCCGCGAGCTGCTGCCAATCATCGTGACTGATTGCGAATGCAGTCATGTCATGCTTAGCGCAGTCTTTGAAACGCAGCAGGGGTCTACCGACATTACGCTTTGCATGCGCCACTGCACCGAGCAAGACGCCGCGCAGCAAACGAGAGTACTAGTACCTACTTAAAAATTCCTAGGTACAGGTACTTAAAAATTCCTTGGTTTTGCGCCAATCAACAGTGAACTTTATAAGCATTTACAGTTCAAGGCAGTTCTAAAATCCGAACGTTGCGTCGGTGTACGGACTGCGTTACGTCTCATGTTTTCGCCTACATAGAAGGTGGAGGGAAATCCACCAGCGAGCCTGTCTTGTGGTCACGTCACTCTGAGACAATGCCGACACCACGTTACACAACACACGTATTTATTTCAATGCTCGCCAGTAAATTGAAAATTCTACAGTGATATACAGTTGCACGAATTAAATTAGAGCGCTGTGCTACAAATTCCTAAGTTTACTAGATTAGGACGAAAATGGAAGCAAATAGTTTTCTATTCGACTTAACGCTATCGCCAAAAGTACTTTTTTCTAGTCCCATTTCATAATTTGTTCATTAAGAAACCACAATCAATAGCATAAAGAGGTTCATTCGTCATGGTCATCTGAAAATAGTGATTTAATGAAATATTAAATAACAGTTTTCAATTGCAATAGGCAAATTTTTCATTTTTTGTGGCACTGCATACAAGAACTCTTTCGTGTTAAATGCGGTACATTTCACTAGCCAACTACTTGGTACACTCGACACCCCTGCGCGATATCGACAATACCTCAAAATATCTTCGGTTTCCGTAGTTACAAATAACATGTCTAGCAGACGCGATATACCGGCGCCGTTTTAATTTGTTTCTCCGAATGAGTGATAATAATTTAATAATCGACGAAAATTTTAAAAAATAATATTTATGAAAGTTTAATACCATCTGAAATAACTGAGGTGGCTATGGAGACGAGAAATCGGACGGACCTCGCACTGTTTTGTCGACTGACAAGCTAGGTATAATGGCGTCTGTGGAACGCTCCGTAATGGGTACTATTTAGTATTCTGTTGTGATGGTTTGTATTTTCTGTTATTTAGTTCATGATCGTAGAAAAAGTATTGTATGCAACGCACGTAATGGCGATTTTTAACACTCGAACGATCTTTTATGAAACTCGGCGAAACGTTTCGTTCTCATGTTAAAAATAAAATCGCTATCTTTACGTGGCTGTTGCATAAATTACTATTACAGTTTGATTTTAACTTCGTTTTTTTTATAATAATTGTAACTTGTTTTGATTCTATAAGTTAACACTTACACTAAAAACTAAAATGAATAAAATCTACCTAAATTACAGACGAACACGTCGTAGACGTCCCCGGCGTGTGGCGAGATCGAAGTCAAATGCGGGTTTAGTAGTCAATAAAAATATTAAAAAATAGTCCCCAGGAGACGGTGGCTGCGTTAAGTTGCTGCACTGTATTTTATGAGTTTGAGTATTGTAATTTACTTATTTAGAGTTCATATTTATTTCGAATAAGTATAAGAATGGTATTACTACTCGTAACTTCAAGATTCCATTTTCCCAACTGTCACGCCGCATTTTATATCTGAGTCTTGGCCCCATACACCAAGAGCTTCTAATATCTGGAGTTTGCCAAATTTCTTTAAAGTCCGCTCTATTCGGGCGGAATAAATTTATCCTTACCAATATAATATACAAGGGCGTAATTGGGGCATGCTTGGGGGTCCGGCCTTAAAAAAATACTTATTTGAAAAAATATCTGACCGACAATTTCTCACTAAACTTTATCGTGGTTTTAGTGCAGTTTGGTTCTGAAAAGTATAATTTAAATAATAGCAACATTCCACTCATCGCGATGTCAGATCGCAATGACATTTCCCTAATGCGTTATTATATTTGCGCGCTTTCGTCTTCGTATTCTACATGCTACATGTGACAGTGTACGTCTTCAGCCTAACAAAATGTTTCAAAGAAAAATCAAGCATGCGAGTTTTCCGTGCACATGCGAAACCGAAAGTGAAGACTACTAACCCTGAAGACTTAAGTGGAGTGCCTCATATATCGGTATTTTTACGCTGGCTCTCTTACCCTTCAAACCGAAACAAAGATATGCTTGCTTTGCGGCAGAATCAGGTAAGAGGGTGATACCTCACCAGGCGATCCTGCACATCAGGGTCTACCATGACCAGGCTGAAATTTAGTTTAAAAATCATCCAACAAAGTGCACTATTTCAGGTTTCCGATCAAATTTAACGTCCGGACCCCCTCTGAAACGTCTCTAACTTAGGCTCTGGCTACCCGAGACGCAGACCAATTTCTTGAGGGCGCACAAAGGCTCGGCACGGTCGGAATTTAGATTAAAAATGATCCGGTAAAGTGCAATGTTTCGTGAAATGTAGCCCGATATTAATTTATTCGCGTTCGGTGCGGTGCGCCTGATCAAAGGGGGTCCGGGTTTAACGGGTATGATACGCAGAGAAACCTGTGGATGCCCCATCAATGCTCTACTTTATTTACTGGAAAGACTTCACTGCCAGGTGTACAGCAGAAGGCACATCAAGCTATTGCCTAGATTGTCTGGAAGAGATCGCTCTGAGCGATATGTAGTTTGTACACTTAGTCTATGTTTCCTTTCCTATGTAAATTTCTTGGATGCAATTAAAGTTGTTCTATCGATCTATTATTATTTTATCTTTGTTGTCCAATGTACCTGGTTGTTTAGCCAGGACTTGGATGAAAGAAGAAATCTCTCCCCTAAAATTTCATTGACTAAATTTCATCCATATGGTTACCCGAGATGAAAAACAATAGGGGCGGGCAAACATTCGTTCCTTCATGAGCTACGGAGTCAGAAGAAAACTACGAGAATCCTTGATTTTAACTGTGAATCAATCTGAGAATAATGATTGAGTGTAAACTTCATCGCACGACCTAATTCCACATCGTACATTATGCGAACGGCTAAGGAACCCGAAACCTACAACCTTAGGATCTTCACGGCCAGAGTGAATAGGCATTTACTGGATCCGCATGCTCCATCGTCGACCTCATCGTCGCTTACTATCAGGCGAGATCGAGGTCAAATGCGGGTTTAGAAGTCAATTTAATTATTTTTTTATCTCCATTCGATGATCCAGGGCAGGATTGGAGAATCGGGAGCACCAATTGGAGTGAGGTGCAAACAGTTGGGATCCAGTAGATCCACTGGTTTCAACTCATACAAAGTTCGAGTTCCCGCCGAGTACGAACAAATATTCCTCAGTGCGGACTTCTGGCCTGAAGGGGTGGTTTTTCGTCGTTATAGAGAGGCGATGATGAAAAACTGTCATCATCTCAAGCGGCACCAAAATGAATTATTTGTACTTATATAATGTTATGTATGTTTATAAGGTATATATCTATGGGCATTTTGTATAGTTGTTTTTTTTAGTAGGGACTGTCCCACTGTTGCTATAATATTTATTTATTTATTTGAAATTGAAATTGAAATCGTTTATTTAGCGCTGTGAACACCAGAATACAGATTACAGAAGTATACAAAGTTTAATTACATGCAGTACAGAACATAACTATTCTGCATGTATTTATTATAACTGCTTTTTGTAGGAGTCTGTATGTGAGGGCGTGCATGCCAAGTGTTTTGAGACCGGTGTGAAGTGTGTTTGGGATTACTCCTGTAGATGACAAAATGATTGGTATTTATTATTATTATTATAAATACCTACCTAAGTGAACCAAAAGATGAATTAATAAAATTCTTCACGTTTCTCACTAAATAACCAGATACTTACATGTATTCACGTCAAAAAACTTAGTTTTCTCAGAGGTGCTAGTCGTTATGCTGTCGCTGTCGCAAGTAGCAGGTGCCAGTCGAGTGCCGCTTGACTGCAGGCTCTCGGGGAATGTTCTAAAGTGCAGTTTAACTTTACTTAGGTGGGTAGGTAAGTGTTTGTTGCTTATGAAACAAGAGACAGTCTTTAAAGGTAGATTGACCTGATGGTAAGTTTAGTGGTCACCGTTGCACATAGACTCTCACCTCACTATAATGTTTGAGAGGGTTTTCGATGGAGTGACTCATGTGCCGGTAATAGGGTATTTGACTAATATTTTTTTATTGCATTAATCAACTTACATGGACATACTGAAAATGGATCTGAAATCCGTTTATCGATATCTCAACTAACATCAGCTATATTAATGGTTAAATTTAGTAGCGGGGGATGCTCTGTCCCTTTCTAGCAAAATAGTCCTTATTATACAAGGACCTGCTTGTATGGCGCTACATAACAGTGACGTCCCAATTATCTATTGCCGTGTCTTTCTATCGTCTGATTTTTGATTATCAACGGATTTTAATTCTGTTTTCACATTTGACCATCAATTTATGTCAAATATGAAATCAAATCAATATCTGGAAAATGGGACGTGCCCTTGTGTGGGACGCTACTTGCGTAGACAGTTTGGCTCCGTCCCACCTCCAGAGTACGTGTAGGAAGGCCGGTGGGGCGGCTGTGATGTAAGTACCAAAAAACGAAATAAATGAAATGAAAACAACACAAGAAAGCGATCGACTAATTGCGCGGTTTGACCATTCCAGACAAATTACATCAGCAGAATTCCAAATAAGGGTTCCATCCAGCGAATCCAACCTTCAACGAAAAACGTTGATTAAGATGGCGAAATTTTGCCCCAAATTAAATTTAATTCCGGCCAATGTTGGCGCACGAGGTGTTTCGTAAACATCCCGTCGCGTTCTAATGAGTTCCCAACTTCGCCTCTTTGTAAGATTAGGCCAAAAATTGTGAAAAACTTCTGCAGAGCGCCGTCCCCGAGCGGGCGTCGTTTGACGCACATAATATCAACCTTGCCTGTCCCGGACAAAGTTTTCCATATTTTTTTCTCTTCTCTGCTTACTTTGCGGAATTAAAAGTTGGACAAAGTTGTTTTTTATTGCAATGTGGGTCATGTCCGTGGACCGATTTGCATGTTTAATGTTGGCATTGATGTTTCTGGCAGTTCTTTACAATGCTGCAACCAGAATCGGTTCGTATTTACGATTATTTGAATTGAATAAAATTAGACAAGCTGGCAGACGAGCTACCAAGCTATTTCAAGAAGGTTTTCGTTCCGCTGTTATGCCTGATGGTAAGTGATCACCGTCACCTAACATCTCACCTCACTATAAAGTTATTAGAAGGTTTTCAATGCGCTACTAACCCTGAGGATCTAGGTGAAATGCCTTATGTGCCGGTGATTATGCTAGTTCTCTAAAAATCGGACACTGTTCCGTACATTCTTTAGGTACCCTGTAACTACTGTCCTTCACAATCTGGAAGTGCTCGGTAATATTATTCCTCTACTGTGAACTACCATCCACACACATAATACCATGTAAATACACCCGCACCATGCCATCACCCTCCCACACACTCAGTACCTCACATACACACTAATATCCTCATTCATATAAACAAAAACCTTCATACAACACAACACGCACGCACTGTTGCTTTCTTCGTCCGTGCAGTCACTAAGGGGCCAGCTTAAAATCAGCGCTGTGGCTTGCCTCAGCATTATGCTGAGCTGGTGTACCCTTTTTGGCACTGTACCGCACCAGATGTTCTGTGCTGCATGTATTAAACTTTGTATACTTCTGTATTCTGTATTCTGGTGTTTACAGCGCTAAATAAACGATTTCAATTTAAATTTCTTACCATACAAACCTGAACAGCAATGCAATCGTCGCTGCTTTGCGGCAATAATAAGTTAAATGGTGGTACTTCGATCCACAGACGACCCCGCATGGATCGTTTGTGGATCCAGGTCTAGGTACTATATCTCATGGTTTATTTTAACAATTAATAAACAATAGACATAAATTAATTTATATTCAATTGCATTGCCAAAATAAACATGTCGAGTAGGTATACTTCAATTGTAAGTAGATACTTAACTGATTTTGTAAAATTAAGGGAAACTACTTTTACTTTTATCCAAGTAAAATTAACTCTCAAAGTTAAACCTCACCTACTATTTCAATAAAGTGACGTCACTTATACTAATTTTCTAAAAATGTGCGTAACATTTTCAGCTGAAACATTGTTTTTGGACATAATTCCGACATACCTACAAAGAAACCGACTGCCACAGTCCAAACAACAGCAGTCAAAATGTTTAAAATAAACCGACGCTTTTACAAAAAGAAACATAATGGGGTTCAAAAGCCAGCAAAACGACAAAAACCAACAAAGGACCACACAATTATTTACATAACAAATGCAAATTACGAGCACTCGAAATTTACGCGTGCGAAATATGCAGCGTCTATATTATGTGCGTATTCTCGACTCGACATCTGAAAGGCAAAGGAGGTTGCTTCCATATTTTTGCATACTTATCCTGCGACAGTACTGGTTCATATAAGAAAGGGAATTTGTATGATAATTTTCATTTTGCATTCGGGTGGTTATTCTTCACGGTTGTGGTGGATAGCGCTCCTGGGAAATTCGGCGGTTGTGTCGCGGGTATCACATTGTACCCCTGATATTGGATCTTACTGGAATCGAACATCAACGTGCGCTTTTGACAACTTTGTCCATCAGACGACAAGCCGAAGACTGGTTCAAATCTTGCACACTAGAATATATTTCAACCAGAGATTTCGATCGTTTGTTTATTTAATTAACGATGTTGTAATAAGATCGAAAATCACCTGGAAAGTTTGACAACACCTAATAGCTACTACGCACAAGCCTGGAGGATAAAAGAGTTGTACCTATAAACCTATTTTGTTCATTTCCTCTTCTGCTCTCCATTTAAAATACAAATATTTTGACGTGGACAAAGTTATGATACCTATGTACTCTTTATGTACTTCTTACGCCAGATCTGCACCGGTCTTTAGGGTAAATGTTAACTGAAAATAGAAAGGCCGCAGTGAAAAAAGGCGAATTTAAGTTTTAAAATCGTGAAGAAAGGTTTGCCATTTTGTCCTTTGCCTTTGCAACCCAATCTATCTCAGATCTCTTCCCGAATCTCTACTTCCCTTGGCAGGAGAGAGCGGTGGCAAGTAATTGTCATCGAGATGCTCGTTGCCTTATCAATATCAGTAAATACGAGCGGCTTAACGTGAGGAGACCTCATCGCACGCGCCCTCAAGGGCTGCCTGCTTATTTACACAGGAGATAGAGGTGATCGGAAACGGGATATAATGTCTTATGGTTGCCATTTTGGTGTATGGTAAACGTGATCGAGAACGGGAAATGTGTTATGGTTATATGGGGAAACTGACGTTGGCTTCTCCTCCAAAGAGCAAAGTAAGCTAAGCAATGTTTTACACGTTATTATTGGTAATGTTTTGTGTAAAACATAGGCTAAAATTCCTATGTTAGGAGTGGTCCACCAGAATGGTCCAGTGGTGGTTTCGATACGGCGACACTTGCGGCGACAATTCCACTTATGGTAAGTATAGGATATATAATACAATATATTCTTTAACAACTAAATTAATAATGGACGGCGATGCTGCAGCACCAAACAGGCCTCAGCTCAGCATAATGCCATACTCCTGAGTAGTATAGAGCGTGGCGCTGATGTTCTGCTTTAGCCGGTCGAGGTCCGAGGCGGAACCAAGCAACGATAATCTAGATGTAAAACTGTAAAGTTGTGTGCTGAAATGAGATTTTATATACGAATAAGTAAATAGATGATAACTAAATAAACTAAAAGGTAAGACGAGCGGGATATACATTTTTTTTAAATAGATGTTATAGATTAATTGTCACTTCTTAATTCGAAAAATACCATTTAATTTCACATTTATGGTGATAAATTAGTTCGAGTTCCGAAGTAATAAAACTCGCCAGTAATTTCTCAGGTTCTCAGGTGGTAACTGTGGGCGGAGTGTGAAGTTAGAACTAAAGCACAATGTGGAAAGAACCAACTTTCCCGGCTATTATTACTTGAATTTAGTGCTCTTGGACGGTGGAAGAGACGGAGCTAGGGAGGGCAGAGGGACCCTTTATTTTTGACGGGGGGAAATCTTTCAAAGATAACCGAGTTTGTGCTTATTACGCTGCCTTGTTGTTATAAAATTGCAAGCTGTCAGCTTGAACTAGCTCTTCGATGGCCGACTTCGTGCGGAGCTCCGTGATTTCCACTGGAAGTCCTTTTTACAAACATTAAAAACAATTTGTTATAATAAATATGTCAAACTCACCTGCACGTGGTGCATCCTGCCGATTAACGAACGAGTCCCTGGCGACCGACTAGTGGCGGTATAACCACTCAAATTCTGGCTGGGTCAAAATACCAGAAGCACGATGACGGGCAGCAGCGTCATCGGGGCAAGCGACCCGGCTACTGCGATCGCCAACCCGCAGGCCTAGCGTGGCGATTATGGCATTACCTCCCATGGATAGCGCACAAAGAAGACGGCCCCCAGTTCCCGGCCGCCCCACTATCTGCGCAAGGTGGCTGGCAGCGACTGGATGAGAAGAGCCGAAGATCGGGCTCAATAGCGCGCCGTGGGAGAGGCCTATGTCCAGCAGTGGACTAGGGTAGGCTGCTGATGATGATGATGATGATGATGATAATAAATATAATAAATATTACATACTTATTTTAATTTTTACATATTCTTTTTTTTTATCCTACCGGCTGCGTCATACATGACGCCAATATACCAATTATATCTTCTACAGAAGGTATTACGTGTAGTACGTCAGTAAAAGACAAGCTTCACATTCAGATTGGTATATTTTGTTTATCGTGCAATTACCCTCACAAACCACACTTTGAACTTTTCTTTTGGTATCCATTTTAGATTGACATCCAGTTTGATTTAAAAGCTTGGTCGGGGTAGGTAATGTTCTAATTGGAACGCACAAATGTGATGGGATTGTAGTAGGATTAGGTAGGCACTTATACCGGTGTGTTACACTGAAGATCCCGGAACCCTCTGACATGATCGAGGTCGGCCATCGATGGGTTTTAGTGTATCTGAGTATCTGTGGGTCCATAGTTTCCCTTTCTGAAAAATGAAATTGGTATTCCACATCCCAGTACCTACCTCGCGTCACGCCAAGAACTTGCTACGAGTACGTCTCTGAGCAGCGGCGTAGTGTAGACCAGGTATCATTAATTAATTTCTGAGAACTGTTAAAAGAGAGCGTCTGGCAACACAACTTTCCTTTGTCAGTGATGGGTCTTTTCCTCGCCACTTCACTAGATTCTTGGAACAGAGCTCAGGTTTATAGTTTACGCGAGATGATCTCAGAATTACGAGGACGATCTAAGAGTGCGTTCCGTAAGAATTTTCGCTTTCGAGTAAAGTCAGCGTTTCAGAACCGGTATTTATTACCCGACAAGTGTCACTTTTTCCACGGTCAAGTTTTAGAACCGGTAATTTTTCAACTGTCAGGCAATTATTACACGTTATGGAACGCACGCTAGGTTTTTATAATTAGGTACGATACGAAATTGCAATATTTTCATAATAATTTGCACAACAGTGAGTTGCAGTGAGTTATATGAAAAATCATTGACAGTTCGAGTACCCTTAAACTGTTTGTAACAAAAAAAAACTACAGTCCCGAAAGGTGGGGTTTTCGTTCAGTACCTATCCGTAACTGAACATTCACAATAGGCCCAACTCTGAAATCGCGAAAAAACTCAGCTGTTCCATATAAAAACTCAATAGCAACACAACAGAAAAAATTATAACAGCTGATTTGTCTCGCGGTTTCAGAGTTGGCCCCATAGTGAAAGTTGTACAGTTATGGGTACTGAACTGTGAGAACCCCCTATATACTATAGGGGTGTTTTTGTTA
Organism: Hofmannophila pseudospretella; assembly: GCA_947369225.1. Taxonomy (NCBI): domain Eukaryota; kingdom Metazoa; phylum Arthropoda; class Insecta; order Lepidoptera; family Oecophoridae; genus Hofmannophila; species Hofmannophila pseudospretella. Next base: position 13,968,557 of record OX376316.1, read on the forward strand.
CAGTCTGTATAACACCCACCAACAAAGGTGGTACCTACGTACCTACCTACCTTTTTGGATTTGGGCACGGCTTGTGTTTGGAAACGGAGATGTTCCTCCCATCTTTCAATTTTCCATATCAGGTCATTAGAGCGTTAGAACCAAATCCCCAATATTTTTTTACTGTTTACGAGTTTTACGACTAATCATTGTGGATTGGGTTCAAGCAAGCTTATTTATTTACTCGCATGATGGATTTTAACTGCACTCTCGAGCCCTGTAAAGCGACCTAATAAGCTCTCGTCTCACGTGCTAATATTTCCCGTGTACCTGAAGTCCTGAACCGCCAAACGGCACGTACGAATGCATATCGGCTTTCCCACCCATTTGCCCTCCGGATATCAAGTCAACCGTGATACACTTGACGCGGCCCACTCATGCAGTAACGTAGCGTGGATTACAGCCGGTGTGGTACCCACCCAATCCCTCCCAACTTTTTAATAATATATTCAAAACGCATTGTCTCTAAACAGAGGAAAAAATACGACAATTATCCATCTCGTAGACATTTCAAGAGATTTGGTATGACTTATTAAGAGACTATGTCTGAATGTATTGATAATTTAGTGGTAAATTTGCCCGGGGACTTGGCATTTGAATGGGGTAAATTATTAATAGGAGATAATCCTGCAATGTTTTACCACTAGAGGCGCCACTAGCACAATGGTACGTAGGCAATCAAAGTGTAGATACGTTCCTTTCCATCAAATCTTTTTTTTACCCTTCAGACACGCGCCACGCTGTCTTAACAAATTGTTTAGGTTTGCTATTTTGAAATGGCCATATGATGATATGATACAATCACAATCTTACTATAGCTTTGAGAAATTAAATTAAACTAACCCAAATTACGAGAAATTTGTGATATCTCCAAAAATGACGTGTCGTTTTGCTTTCTGTTTACGGAGTGTGCTAGTGGCTCCATCTACGCAACGCTTCGCGTTTTATGTCCTATTGATTTGCTTTTCTTATGAGGACATCCTTCACCGGCATGATGCACTGTTGATGTAAAATTAGGATTTTTTCATGGATCCTACATATTTTTTATGGAAAACAAACCAGCAATCGGGCCACCTGTACAGATCACCGTCGCCCTTAGACATCTTTCTCACTATAATGTTGGTAGAGACTTTTCGATACGCTGCTAACGTTGAGGACTCTCTTACCCTTCAAACCGACGCACAAGAATGTAACAAAAGCCCCCTATAATCCCGAAAGGGTAACACCCTGAACACCCTCCTTCGGTGTGTTCAGTCATTGGTATTTGTCGCTGTGTTCAGTATCCATAACTGAACAACTTTCACTATGGGACCAACACAGAAATCGCGAAAAAAATAAGTTCCATACATTTCTGTAATGAACTTTTGTTTTTTTTTTCTTTTTAGCTTTTTTCTTATTGAGCTTTTCTATGGAACAGCCGTTTTTTTTTTTCACGATTTCAGAGTTGGTCCCACAATAAAAGTTGTTCAGTTTTGGATACTGAACACACACCCCCACCCCCACCCTTAGGACTATAAGGGGGTTTTGTTACACCCAGTATTTTTTTTATTGACTTCTAATCCCGCATTTGACCTCGATCTCGCCTGATGGTAAGCGACGATGAGGTCGACGATGGAGCATGCGGGTCCAGTAAATGCCTATTCACTCTGGCCTTGAAGATCCCAAGGTTGTAGGTATTTACTGACGTAAAAGTGCAGAAATATAATTTATGAAAATATATTTTTGAGCATGATACTATCATCGGTACCCAAGACCCGACCGTACCCGACTGGCTTGAAAATTGTAGATTTCTTCGTAATTGGAAGATTCTTGACCCCATGAATCTGTCTATAGATGTCTGTGATTTAGAATAAAAAACGTAAACTATTTTAAAAATATTTATTAATATTATTTATGGAAAATAAGTCCAATTCCTTATTAATTATTATTGTACTGGGATTCAAAATTGATTGGAAAATGTAACAAAATACGTGTTCTAATAACTGCCTTTGATCAGGTTTTCTCGAAAAAAAAATTTTATGACGTGGCAAATTATGAACACATGTATTTTATTACACCCTATACTATACTAGTAAAGTAATTATATTAAATGCATTAAGTATCATACTGTTGATTAAAAGTTATAATTTATAACCGATTATCACATATTCTAAAAATATTAGTAATTTTAGTAATAAAATGACTACAGTAATACCCCGCTTTACGCGACCTCGTATTGCGCGCATTCGTTACAACGCGAATTTCAATTTCCGCGCTAAATTGCCCCGCTTTACGCGATTTCCTGCAAACCCTGACTGGGGTATTCCCCACAAATTCATTTCTGGTGCTACTTGCCTTCTCTATGTTAGCTCTGACTAGGGGATTCCTCAGAAAATGTTTTCCTTTGCGACTTGCCATCTTTATGTTGGCTCTCCAGGTATGACAGAGATAGGTTTAGGAAAGACTTTGGACGTATTTAGAAAAGACTTTCGTAAAACCAACGCTCAAAATGTATCACGTTGTATTCTGCAATAAATTAAATTGTTTTAGTATCTTTATGTATTGTTTTTGAGCAGACCCCGATATACGCGAATTTCGCTTAACGCGATTTTCTCTGGAACGTATCTCTCGCGTAAAGCGGGGTATTACTGTATATTAGTAATTCAGTACATATTTCTAAAGAGGATTTATAAATCACCGAATATTACTTTGGTATTGAATTAAAAACTAGTTCTAAATCTAGAATAAAATATTCAGAAAAATAAAGAGGATATGACAAAATAAACGATTGATGACTTACAAGAAAGATAGTTTGATAGTGTCACACGACGAGATTCTAAACCGAAAATATGGCAAACAAGATATGTTAACTAAATAATCTCGAAAAATAAAATAAAATGGGATTGGAACCTTAAAACTAAGAGAATGCCCTTGTAGTTAGAAAATACTAAAAAATATCCTACAAGCTGCTTAAAAATTACAATTATAGGTATAGTTTATGAATAAAGTACGTAAAAAGATGCCTGATTTATTCACAGATACGGACAATCGCAGGACATCATTAGTACCATTGATGGTACTAGCGACACAACATTATTCAGGATCAGTAGTACCAATCCTAAATTAGTGTCCCTAGTACCATTGATGGTACTAAAGATACAAAGTTGTGTCACTTGTACCATCAATGGTACTAGTCAATGATACTACTGATCTAACGGCGTTAGAAATGCTAGGAAATAAAAAAATATTTAAACTTATAGCACTAAAGGCAATGCATATTTTGTATGGAAGGTAGCGCCTTTTTTTCCCGTGGCCATCAACCAAACCTGTTTATTGTAGCTCAGAATAATGCAACAAACAAAACTTGTTATGACATGTTTATTCCTAAACTCAGTCTGAACCGAGTTATACAGGCTAGAAGTATAATGTTCAGACTGAGTTTGTTGTGACTGAGCTTGTTATGACATGTTTATTTCTAAACTCAGTTTGTCTGTCGGTTTTTCGTAAACACATCAAAGGGTTAACAGTGTTCATAGATTTTAAAATACAGAGCAGAAGACCCCGACGGCGAGCATGCGTGAAACGACCAATAACTGTAGAGGAAGCAAGAGAAGCGTGCCAAGACAGGGATTTGTGGCGCTCCGTTGTCTCTGTTTACCAGAGAAATTTTCAATCCCGTTTCAATTACGCTCTTTTTCTGTTCCTCATGAATACAGTAAATGATATTTACAGAGAATAAGATCAACGGAAAAATAAAATAATGTGTGCAAATATTATTATCATTTACTAGAAAAAGATAGTAACGGGATGGATAATTTCTCAGGAAAGTCTCCCTTAACCATTTTAGTACTATTTTACTTCCGTTTCCAGCCGTTCCCGAAGAAGGAAACCGTCTCCAAATTATTTTTAGATCCACCCCCGTACTACCTAAAACTCATCGTGTCTCGCCAGAGCCTCTCCGAAGTCCGTAGCCTGGGAGCCGACGAACAGGTCGTATTTGTCGAGAATCTCGGCCTTCGTGAGTTTCTCGTCGGCGTCGGAGTCGGCCTCGAACACGAGGTGGCGGGCCTCGGCCTCCGCGTGGTCGAACTCCGGCGGCGCGATCCACTCCGTCACCTCGTTCTCGTCCATGAAACCGTTTTTGTCTGTGTCTCTGTAATTATTAAATAATAATAAAAAATATATATATTTATTTAACACTGTATGCAAATATATAAAATATACAATTAAAATAGTCGAAGAGGTGAAAAGTTTTAAATATTTAGGAAGTATTATCACAACGGATTCGCGATGCACGCCCGATATTAGAACCAGAATTTCAATAGCCAAACAAGCATTTAACAACAAAAAACACATATTCCGATCTAAAATATCCAAATCTGTGAAAAAGAAATTTGTTAAATCTTTTGTGTGGAGCATAGCCCTTTACGGATGCGAAACTTGGACCATGACTCAGAGAGATAGACAATATTTAGAGGCGTTTGAGATGTGGTGTTGGAGGAGGATGGAAAGGATAAGCTGGACAGAGAGAGTGACAAATGAAGAGGTACTGACGAGAGTAAAAGAAAAGAGAAACATCTTAAAGGCTATTGAAAATAGAAGGGGAAATATGGTGGGCCACCTTATACGACACGACGAATACATAAGAAACCTTATAGAAGGAAAAGTTGAAGGCAAGCGGGGAAGAGGAAGACCGAGGATAAGCTACTTCGATCAAATCAAAGAGAAGGCTGGCGTTGCGTCGTATAAGGAGGTCAAGGAAAGGGCCCTAGACAGGACACAGTGGCGTTTACTACACCGACAAGAGCATAGCTCTTAAATTGAAGAAGAAGCAAATATACAATGGAAGGTACAGTAAAATGAATACTACAAAAAAAAAACATACATATTTCCTAATAACGAAGCCTACGATTAGCACCCACACTAGGTAATCCTGTGTCGTGGGCGCTGAGTAAATAAAAAAAAAATTTTTTTATAGGGACTATTCCCATAGATACATCCATTGACATCTGCCAGACGTAACATCGTTGGCTGAATAAGGTATAGTGTACTGCTTTTATTAAAAAATCGTCCGCTCTAACTGAACTATTTATAAGACAGTGAACCGGGAGTGAAATAATACATATTGTATGAATTCTATTCTTGGTGCCATGTCGTGCCGGCCATTAAGAATAGCACCACCCCAACTCTTCCCGTGGGTGTCGTACGAGGCGACTAAGGATCTTAGTAGATACTATTCTCCACCTAGTAGGCGGCGATAGGCTCGGCCACCTATCGCGTTTGTCCACCAAATCTTACGGCGAAAAGTGGGAACTACCTGTGAATGAAGATGGTTCCTCTGTCTATCGACGTGAGAGTTATGTTAAGTTATGCTATGCTAAATATTTAGCAAATATAAAAATATGTGGTTGTGGATAGCACACCTTACGTCGCCCAAAAAGCATCACCTACGCCTCCTTGAACTGGCAACCTACAGGAGGATCTCACAAACGTGGAAGACCCAGAGCTACATGGAAACGTAGTCTTCAAAAAGACCTGGAAGCGGCTAAAGTATCCTGGAAAACCATAGAGTCTGCGGCATCGGACAGAGCGCGGTGGAAGAATATTGTCTCAGCCCTATGCACCACTAGGTGCTCTAGGACCTGAAGAAGAAGAATACAGTTTCATATTCCTCAAAATTAGCGCCATATCTTGCCGATATCGCACGTTTGTATTGAGCGGATCTTCTGTGTATATTCTACGACTAAAGCGTGTACAGTTTGTGTAATCACCTGTATCCCGTGAACTGCTCCCGCTCCTGCTTCACCCAGTCTGGTTCTTCCCCCTCATCACCGTCCTCCGGCTTGTACATGTCCCCGATGTACTCCTCCAAGGACACCTTGCCGTCCTACAAATGAGACTCCTTAGTAAATCGAAACGACAATGGTTTAGGCAAAGACTCTGGACTTGGATTCATCAATAGATCTGATCACGGGATCCAAGTGTGATCCAATTCTTTCGGTTATGGCAGCTTACGAAACGGTGGTAGTTTAAAAAAAATGACCTTGTAAAAATGTACTTTTAAGGTACTAATTTTCAATTTTTAAAAAATGATTTAATATGGTGGCACAAGCGTCCCCAATTCGAATTCGCTTTTAGACCAATAAAGTCCACTCCTAGCACAAGTATTTTAGCCTAGTTAGAGGTTACTAAAGAATATTGCGCATAGAGCTGTAATTAAGGTCATGATTCGAAAACCACGTCGGTATCCTACTGATCTTCTCTACAAGGAAACAGGCTTTATGTCAGTTAGACACCTTTACATCAATGCTAGTATTCTTCGCTTCCACACCTTTACCGTACCAAAACTTACGACTACGACGGGTAGACGTGCTTACTATCCTACGACCCAGATTAAAACTAGCTTTGCACAACGTCTATTCGAATTCCTTTCTTCATTTCTTTATAGACAACTCAATCAATCTGGTAACTCGCAAACTGCTTCGAAAACAAAACACGTCATAAAGAAAATGGTACGAGATTGGCTTAGTGGTCTTGATCACGAGGACACGGAGAAACTTTTAAAGGTAACACAATAATAATAACAAACACACACACACACACACACACACCTTTTATTAACCTTTATTATTGTTCTTATTTTTCTTTCTTCCAAATTTTGCACTTTTAGTTCTGTTACATGTTCATTTGCCCTGGTCAAAGAAGAGATCTGTCCTCCGAGATACAGGAACTTCCTATTTCGGAGGTCAGCGCCTATAGTAGGATAACTGGTTGCTCACTAATTTTATTAAGTTTAATGTAACATATGCTTAAGTTCCTACTCCACTGTAATTTTACCGCACAAATAAACGATTCTTATTCTTATTGGTAGTATGCGCAATATTGATGAGTTTTTTTTAAAGAAAATGACTGCTTAACCCGTGTTTGAGTATCAGAAGCGAAACTCTGTCTAGCGTCCGCGGCGTGAGGCACACAATGGAAAACAAAAACACATCGCCCTGAATTTCAAAATCGTCCCGCGCGTAACAGCGTACGTGTACGAGAATGCTTCTATTGTACCGAGTTTCCCTTCTGAGTAGGTATTACCGTTCACAAAACGATGAAATCATGTTATTCACGCCATCGAATGACATTATTTCTAAACTAAACAGAAACTTTATAAACTAAGCTAAACAGAGACAGCGCTATATCTACGCGATAACATTGTAATTTTAAATTTATAATCTGACCATAAAAATGAAAATTATATTGTAAGTAAGTAAAGTAAGTGAGTAATACGTTTATTTCACACACAGCAATGACCGAAACAGTTATAATTATAATAAAATAATTATGTAGTCAAAGGTAAACATATTGAAATCATGTCTGATGGTCTGCTGTTGTTGTGAAAAGGGCCTCAACTCAGCTTATTGCTGCAGACAATAATGCCTCCAGCGCTGGTATTCTGTTGGACCATGACCGATGGCTGGCCAAAATATTGCGGAATTAAATGTAATTATATTTTCATAGCAGACTCCATGACAAATACATAAAAAAACCAATTGCGCCCTCTTGACACGATTTTTTTTCTCCTGGTCAAAAGAAACATTAGAATTAGTTTGTAATATTTTTTTTAAATTGAAATTAAACCTTTTTCAATTTTTTTAAGCACGCCCAGTAAGGCTTAATGCGTTAACAATGAAGAAGCGAGGAATACCTTATCCTTGTCAATGTCCTCCATGGTCTCGAGCACGACGATATCCCTCATGGTGGCGTGGTCCTCAGGGTGCAGGAAGCCCGCGAACTCGGTTCTGTTCAACGAGTCGTTCTGGTCACCATCTGCAAGGTAAGGTTGAAGGTGGTAAGCACATAAGGCCCTTACTAGCGCCCTATCTAAAACAATGACGTGAGCACTGACAGTGAGCCACGGAATTGACATATATTTTCATACATTTGACATCTCTAGTGATGTCTTCTATCGAATTATTAAGCTAGGATCGATCGCCAAGATATCGTCATTTTTTTCGAAATGACGGAAAGTAGGTGTGTCAATAAAGTTCCATGGCTTTTCAGGAGTTGTCACTTCCACAGGGCGTCCAGAGCGAGGCTCATCACTCGTGCTCGTCCGTCCCATACCCACCTTTGAACCATTGAATATGACGGGGCAGAGTCACTCAGTGTGCTGCCCATTTCCTCCTTGATTTCTTTAGGCGTACTCTTCAAATGGAAGTATTTGATTACTGCTCGTTTACCAAATCTTCCATTTTTTATTAAACTCTAAACTCGTCGTAATTAAAATGCTGTCAATCAAACACTAACCAAACTACTGACTTGAAACTTTTGGTCAAGAGTGTCGTACGAGGCTACTAACCAAGTAACTTGCTGATGATAGGACCTCTTCAAGGTCTACCTGAGTGACCACCTATGTAAAGTATGTCGTCAAATATCTTTGCTTTGCTTGATGTGTTTCAGCAGTGTTTATATTAGAAAAACTAGTGAGTACTTACTAAGCCCGTATGCTGCTCCATCTTCGGCCTTTTACCACCAGGTGAGATTGAGGTCAAACGCGGATTACCCCATTTCACACACTGGTCATCTCAGTGTACAGCTTTCCCCACGATGTTTTCCTTCACCGTTAGAGCAGTCGGTAAATCTACGTAAGTCTTCGAAAAATACGAAAAACTCATTGGTACATGGCACTGCATGGGTTCGAACCCGGACCTCCCGCACGGGAGTCAGGTGTCCTAGCCACTGTGCCACGCTCTCAGCGAACTAGATACTGACCGGCGTAGTGCCACCGACGTCGGTCCCTCTTCAGCAAGTTGGAGTAGGTGAAGCCCTCGCTGCCAGGAGCCGACAATTCCTTATCGTCCATCTCATCCATGAACCCATACACGTTCTTTCTGTATGTCTGTCATGTGGAAATAATCACGTATTAATAGAATAGAATAGAATAAATTTTACAAAAAAGAGATTAAAATTTAATGTAGATGCAGACACTAATCTACTACGTAAGTATATATGCATATTTGGCAAAAGGGGGGAAATCAGCAAATGCTGACATACTCGGGTACCAATTATGCAGCGCTGTTTTTCATTTCACCCCTTATCCCAAGATGTTAGTGGGATCGATAGTCATGTGGGTAAATTTTTTTATTATAATTAAACTAAAATCAAAAAGATTAAACATGTTAAGAATTTAGATAAATTTATAGTAAGAATTTGCATAAAAATAAATAGATTGCACTAATGACCTGTGACACATATAAATATATTAATGTATGGTCCCACCAGATTACGACGCAACAATCCTTGTAATTACAGTTCTAAATTGGCATTAAATCCCCATAAAAACATCGTCTATGTTGGTTGCCATTTTAGCCAGAGAAGACAGAGAATCATGGCGCTCCATTCTCTCTGTCTACCGCATAACGTGAAGATGTTGATCTTATTTTTCTCAACGATGCTTGGAAATGTGTTAAATACATTTGAATTTTGAGGCTGGGAAGAACGAAAAATTATTTCTAAAATTAATTACTACGGAATGGATTTTCATACAAATATTCATGGCCGAGAGACAGCAGAGAGAATGGAACGCCATAAATCTCTATCTGTTGGTAGATCCTGATGTGAAGGATCGCCTGGGGTGGTACCACCCTCTTATCAAATTTATGCCGTAAAGTGGCATTTCTGTGTTTCGGTTTGAAGGGTAAGAGAGGCAGCGTAATTTCCGGCACATGGGGCAATCCATCTTAGTCCTCAAAGTAGCAGCTCATCAAAAACCCTCTAATAATAATACAGTGAGGTGAGATGTCTATGGGCGACGGTTACCACTTACCATAAGGAGGTCTGTTTGCTCGTCTGCAAAAAAATATGTTTTATTATTCTCACCTCCCAGGGAATCAGCTCATCATTGTTAGGGTTGTGCTGCCTCCAGTGCCTCTCCACATCTTCATCGATGTACCGCTTCTGTGTGTAGCGGATCCAGTCTTTAAGCTCCACCAGGGAGACGAAACCGTCCTTATCTGTGTCTATCTTGTCCACGATTACACTGAAAATAAAATTGGATAATGTTATGATGAATCGATTTTTATGTTTTATACATACTAAGAACCTTATTCGCTGTGTGCGAAGTACTAGGTGGGGGTAATGGAATCGATCGCAGCGCTCGCAGTGGCCAAAAAAGAAATTATGTTGGCTCGTACCTATTCTAACAAACAAATCTATTCAGAAACTGATTTTCGCATTATTCCGCAAACAAAAATGGTCGCAATCACAGATCTAATAGTTGTTGTGTTGTAAAGTGCAACTGATTATGAGTTCAAACGGAGATTAATTGGTTACCTTTAATTTATTTCTTAGTATACAGAGTGTGGTTGGAATATTATATTGTGAGTGATACTCACAAAGCCGGTCTTTATGAGTATCATTCGGTTTACACGATTATTGACATTATGTATAGGTAGTATTATTTTAATTTTTTTATTTACTTCTAAACCCGCATTTGACCTCGATCTCGCCTGATGGTAAGCGACGATGAGGTCGACGATGGTGCATGCGGGTCCAGTAAATGCCTATTCACTCTAGCCTTGAAGATCCCATGGTTGTAGGTTTCGGGAAATACAGACGGCAGGCAGGCTGTTCCATTCCTTAGCCGTTCGCATAATGAACGAAGAAGCAAATAGCTTCGTACGAGCAGATGGGATATCAACAACATAAGGATGGAACCCCTCCCCGCGCCTGGTAGTCCGAAGGCGGAATGGAGATGCTGGAATTAGGTCGTGCAATTCCGATCCGTGCACTCTCCGAAATGTATCCTATAAAATACCGATAGACAGGCGACCTTGCGCCGATGTTCCAGACTTTGCAGTCTAGCTTCCACCAGCGATTCGTCACCTATAAGGCGCTTAGCGCGTTTCTCCACTGAGTCAAGAGCAGCCAGTTGGTACTTAGCTGAGCCATCCCACAGGTGGCAGCAGTACTCCATGCACGACCGAACTTGAGCTTGGTAAAGGTTTAAGAGCTGTCCCGGCGTGAAGTACCGCCTAACCTTACTCAGGATGCCCAATTTTTTGGCTGCGGTCTTAGCTTTTGACTCAATGGAGCGCCCAAAGTTAAGATTGGAAGTCAGATCCAACCCCAAAAGGCTAAGGTGGTTACGTAGTTACCTACCAATTTATTTTAATGATTTATTGCATTATTTTATTTTATTAAGCAAATGCTTTCTTCTTCTTCTTCAGGTCCTAGAACACCTAGTGGTGCATAGGGCTGAGACAAATGCTTTATGACAATATTTTTTATCTAATTTACCTATTAATAATTTGACGATCATTCTAGAAATAAGACTTATATTTTGACAGACAGACATTTGCTCAGCGTATAAGCGTCGTCATACAGCGGGGCAACGCCGCGCCACCAGCCTCCTCGGAACACTCCCTGCAGGACTTGGGCCAGGTCTTTTACTTTTGAAATAGTTAGGTATTTTGTAATTTTAGCATTAGTATTTTATCGTTATTTTAGTATTATTTTATTTTGAATAAACTCCATTTAAATTAAGAAATAAACTACTCGTATTTTGATATGTATATTTAAAATTGTGTAGTTTGAAATAAATAATTCTATTCTATTCTGTGATTATATATATTATATATTCCGTAGTCTTTATTATTATTATTATTAACGGCAATTGATGAACATTACTGCCAGCATCCAGTTTTATGAGACGACGCCATCACGATCTCCATCGCGGAAGCCACTCCCCCACCCGATAGTAGTTCACACACAGCACCTACATACCGCCCGCGCCGGCGCGGACGGCGACCCGCTTCTGGCGCTTACACGCGCTATCGGCGTATTCCAGGCCGCTTCTCCCCGACCCCTCCCTCCACAGCGACGTCCTAAGCCGAGGTCCGTACCCACCTGGGTGCCCTTAGGCAGTCGCTTCTTATAGTAGTTTTTAAGTCCTCCTCTAGGCTGGAGCGCACTTAGCGCTCGCCCCAAAAACCCCGGTGAAGCTGTAAAGGTCATTAGGACCAACAGCAATTATCAGTAAGAAAAAAAAACCAGTTTTATGAGATTCGCTTGACTTTGCATGTCAAACGTGCCAGAATCCCCGCTCAGATATATCGAAGGGTATAAGTATTTATCATTTTCATGATTGGACTGTATCACTCTAAGAAACTATTTGCTATTATTACCTCATGTGTAGGTATAGCAGGATAATATCTCTTGCAGAAATTAGCTGTCAGACTGAATATAGACTTCATTCTTTTAAAATAAATTTTATCATAGAAAAAAGTTCATAGAATGGTCAGTACTGTATGTAGGTAGGTGTGTGTGTGTGATAAAAAGGGGCGGTGAACTTGTGATAACAGTTTAGATGAGTCTTTTATGTAAAGTTATCTGGACATACATGACTAAACAAGGGTCTGATAAACTCTTTTTGGAACCAACTGCTACTAAATTATTAAGGAGATGAAATATTAGTTACTGCCAATTACTGTAAAAGGTTTAATTATGCTGTTAGATAATTCAATCATGTATATTTTTAAAAGTTAAACTGTAATAAATAAAATAAATAATAATTGAGATCAATCAAATTCTATTAGGTATATTTTGATGTATGTGAATTTCTTCATCAGCAGCCTACTCTAGTCCACTGCTGGACATAGGCCTCTCCCAGGGCGCGCCATTGAGCCCGATCTTCGGCTCTTCTCATCCAGTCGCTGCCAGCCACCTTGCGCAGATCGTCGCTCCATCTATCGCTCCATCCGTCACATCTTCTCGTCGCCCATACCTCAATGTTTAAAGAGGAGTCTTTAACCAGTGCGTCCTACCAGTAATGACCTACGGAGCCGAAACGCGGACACTGACGGTGCGACTGGTTCACAAATTGAAAGTCACTCAGCGTGCTATGGAAAGAGCTATGCTCGGAGTATCTCTGCTGGATCGAATCCGAAATGAGGAGATCCACAATAGAACAAAAGTTATCGACATAGCTCATAAGATTAGCAAGCTGAAGTGGCAGTGGGCCGGTCACATCTGTCGCAGAACCGACAACCGCTGGGGTAGACGACTTCTGGAGTGGAGACCGCGTTTGGGCAAACGTAGTGTGGGACGCCCCCCTGCTAGATGGAGTGAGTTTCTTAGTCTTGTAAAATAAATAAATAAAATGAAAGAAAAATTACAAGGTTCTGTAACTAGTTTAGTTAATTATAGGTAATATTCAGATTCTTCTGTAACTAAGTAAACTTGTTAGTTACAGAACATACATATATGTTATATTTATGTTAACTATGTTAATAAATTAATATTAGTTAATAAAATTGCTATGTTAATATTAAAAATGTTAATTTTAATGAAATATTTTACATTTCATATTAAAAAATATAAACAATATTCACCAATCTATGGAACCAAAATAATGAATAATTATGGATGCCAATTCTGTATAATATACATATATAATACAACATATAACAAAATAAATAAATAAATGATTGATTGATTGATTGATAACAACATAGGCCATGACCCCCATAGTGGGGGTCAGGATCCACCACTGGAACCATTTTTGCCCAACGACACAACATATACATGAGTGCTTCCGAATCTAAAATAGCTTAACCAAATTGGCTTATCCATGTGTTCCGTAAATGGCACAAGAATACACTATCTTATCTATCAGTTTATTCAAGCGAGGGCCGCGTGGGCGCGATAATACGCGAGATAAATCTCAAGACACAGGAAATTGGCAGATGCCATGTTTGTATAATATGTAGTTATGTGCATAGCTGGAAGATAAATTGGGAACAATAGGTTAATGACTCCAAACTGTGTTGGTAGACTATAAAAGTTAAAAATAAGTTTCATAACCGATTTTCACTAAGATGCATGCTATCCCTTTCCACCGCATAGATAAAGATGACATAAGGCTTAAGGAAGCTTTAATGCTAAGGATGATTCCTGCACCTCACAGTAAGTTTGTTGTAGGGAATAAAGGAGTATTGGAAGCAACCTAAGAGTATAGATTTATAGGAAAAAGTTTTATTTTTCAAAGCATTTCACATGCTAGGTTTACTTAAGGTCCATTCATTACGTGAGGTGTTCAAGGGGGGGAGGGGGTCAAGCATCACGTAATTTTTTTTTTGCAAAAAACAGTGTAAAATGGCGTGAAAGTGAAATCAAATTAAAGTAATAAATTTTTCTAGAGTAAAAATTAATTAAATAAAGATAATAGAATAAATTGTGTTCTTATTTTTTTATTTTTTTTATAATCCATCGCGTTCATAATCAAAACACAAATTTTAAAAAATCTCACGTGAGATTAAGAGAGGGGGGGGAGGGAGTTGAGGAAAATCTCACAAAATCTCACCAGGGGGGGAGGGGGGTTACAAAGTCCTAAAAATTGCCTCACGTAATTATTGGATGCCCCCTTTAATAAAATAGAAAAATGATGAATTATTTTTTAGGATAAAGTTCCTTGTATTAAACATACACTTCTAGTTTTGTGTGAATTTCGGTAAAATAATTCTGGATTACATTACATATTCAAAGAACTACAATATTATAGAATTTCTTATACCTAAAAGTAGGTTTATAGCAGTCTTGCGTAACTTCCATACATTGATACACAATCGCTCAGTAGTTTATAGCATAATGAAAGTCAAACGAATCGAAAAACAATAATTTAACATATTTTCTCAGATCAATTTAAGGAGCTCGTAGCCTAGTTGCGTGCACAGTCCGAAAGTGATTGTGCAGGTTAGGCAACGTTGGGTGCGGTCAGTACCAGGATAGGTGACCAATAATAGCATATTACTAGCCTCGGAGAGCATGTTAAGCAGTCGGTCCCGGTTAATGTCATTCGACAACAGTCGTTGAGCCATGTCAGAGGCCTACGGGCGGTCTGAACAACTCTGACTATAGGTTGGCCACTAACCATACAATAAGTAAGATCAATTTAACAATATTACAAGTTTTGCATTTTAAGAATGTCACACATGGGAGGTGTTAGGCACTGAGGGAAAAAATAGTACGAACTGACTCGGATACACTATGTTGGGTTGCATTATGACAACCACGCAGAGCTTCCTTTAACTTATCTTGGTACCCCCTTCCCTACACTCTGACCAAAATCTGACATCATACTGAAGAGTAAGAATAACAAACAACATTTCTTACCCCAATCTCCGTTTGCTCTCCTCGGGGGGCAGTTGATCGAAGGTCTTGGCCTGGTCCTCGCCCAAAAACGCGTCGTGATCAAACTGCTTATTGTGATGCTCATTCTTGAAGTGCTCAGCATCGGAAAGATGGTCCATCAGCCTCTTGTTATCCTCAGGGCTAGGGACGCCGGCAAAGGCGGCCGAAATGGCCAGTGCCACGAACAAGGAAGTCAGCATTATAACTGCAATTTACGAAACAGCGATGTCAGCTATAATATGACGACAGTAAATTGTTCCTATCGGAATTTGGTCGAAAGTTAAATAAAAACCAGCGTACAAATTTTGCAGTGGATACGACAGTGATCCAGTTAGAATTTAATTAATGTTTTCAGTTGTAAAAGTAAAGTAAAGTAGGTAGGTACCTGCTGTAAACGGCCACGTCAACACTGTACACGTACGTATCCCAAGTTCCCGATTAGATTGGCGGGATAGAATCGGAATCGAATCTGTCTGCCAGATCGAGCATCGAGCGCAAGCGTAGGCGAGCGCTCAGCGCTATGAAGTCTTTTTTTTAAAGTCGTGTGAATGAAGGAACGAAGGAAGCGTTAGGCCCGAACTACACGACGACGGTTCCTAGACCGGTACCAGTATCGGTCGGTTCTATGGAACCGGTGCTTCATATACACGCAAACAAAATGCGCTGTCGACACAGAGTTACCAATAGAAGTATCGGCCTGCTCGGTTCCTGAACCGAGTGGGCGTGGCTTGAGCGCGACGCATGAGTTTGAATCACTCACCTCACCTCAGGTTAGTGGTTTGAATGCAGTCGACTACACGGCCAGTACCTACTACCTGAACCGAACCGTCGTCGTGTAGTCCGAGCCTTAGCTGAGATTGCCAACTTGCCAAGCAAGAGATTGCAAATCGGGATGGAAATCGTTCGGTCGGAACTCGGAACGTTGGAAGTTTGGATGCTTAAAAATTGCTGACTGGCAGGTTTGATAGAAGGAAAGTGAGAAATGAGCAGTAGTGAGCGTTTAATTTAAAATTTGGTAATAAAATCACAGGTACCTATATTTTGAAAATAGAAAACTATTTAAAAAAAAGTATTTTATTTTGAACGTACGCACACGTAATATCTTCCATAACCACTTGAAATAATTCACGTTGATAACTGCCCTTTTTCCATTACCGCGTTAACAGATTAAAATTTGTCAAACTTTTATTGACACAAGCAATGGAACGTATGTCACTCTTCTCCAGACTCACCTCACCTCACTCACTCACTCACTTTTTCATTGTCTATGCTTCCACCTGGCGAGCGAAACTGTCATGACGGTTTTGCATAATTTGCCTCTTGAAAAGAAATTCTAAATAATGTCTCTAGAAATAACAACTGCGTTGTTATAAAACTATTGTCCCTGGCTGTAGCGACAGTATATCGTGCTCGCAAGTTGCTAAAAACAGATTGCAAATGTCAATATGTCAGGATCTCGGCCTTAATTTCCAACAGAGAATGGTGAGAAAAATGCATAATAATGCGTCTGTTCGTTGCTAATTATAGTTAATATGAACTTTTGTCTATTTACTGCAGTTTTGTGAAGTTACTTTCTCTTTAGCACATCAAAATTACTGCGTTAAAAGTGCCATAACACTGAAGGAAGTACGTGCGGCATTTGTATAATTATCTAGGATGTTTCGTCAGTTTTCTAATAAGATTTTGTTTTCAGGGCGCAAATATATCACAGTTAGAAAGAGATATCGGGTCAGAACAGTTTCCGCCTAACGAACATTACTTTGGTTTAGTCAATGTAAGTACTAAAACATAATCTACTCAATTCTATATTCGATTCTGCCCGCGCGTTTGTATACTGATCATAAAGTAAGTTTGTATACTGATCATCCAAGAGGAAGCCTAGATAGGCGTATGAATGATTCTTAGCCAGATATAAAGAACTGGGGCGATCCATTACTGATTTGATCACATGATAGTACTATGCATACCTAGATAAATCATTTGATGGATTTAGAACAAGTGTTTGAGATAATTAGTGTTAACAGCCTGCTATTTATCTACTTTTACTTACTTTGAAGTAAAATGTAGAACTATTTGAAAAAACATACCTACATGATGCTCTGTGCAGAGTAGGTACCACTCTTCATAGTTCTGTCACAAAGCATGACTGCACCTAAGTTCTCAAGATTAGAAGCTTATTGATAACAACCCTCTAGTAATGTGAGTAATGTGTGGTGAGGTGAGATGTCTATGGACAATGGTGACCACTTAGTATCAGATGGTTGTTTGCTTGTCTACCCTTTGTTATATATTTTTTTGTAACTAAACTAAACTCTGTGTTTTTATTTTTTTGCTCTCAATCTGTTTGTTCTTATACTTTGACCAGGAATATTAAATGGTATTACTTTTTTCATAGCAAAACCCATATCCCAGATAATAAAACTACCAATGGTGCCCTCTTGATAGGGTTTTTATTTTATTGCAGGTTATTGTACAGCAAAACAATTATTACAATACTTATTCTAAAAAGATATAACGCCAATTACACAATAACTCAAAATGAATTTCAATAAAATGGCACTGTATTATTAAACTATTAAATTAATGCGAAATGATAATGAAATACTATCATGATTGCTTGCTTGCTTATCGTATGGTTAGTGGCCAACCTATTAAGTCGAGAGTTGTTCAGGCCGCCCGTAGGCCTCTGACATGGTTTAACGACTGCTGTCGAACGACAGCAACCGGGACAGACTGCTCAACGTGGTTTCCGAGGCACGGAGGAGCTCAGATGAAATATGCCACTAGCGGTCACCCATCTAGGTACCGACCGCGCCAACGTCGCTTAACCTGCATAATCGCTTTCGGACCGTGCTCGCAACTAGGCTACGAGCTCCTCGATGTTATGTTGTTGTTAACTATCCTGATGTTGTAATGTAATAACGGGCTGATTTCCGCAACTCGACGTCTTAAGCGCCTATTTTGCGTGCTATCATGATGTTAATATAGGATTATAGAAACACAATTGTGCGGAGTCCTATCATTTAATGTAAATATAATGTAATGAAATGTATTAAATAAATTATTATAATTATTATAAATTACAATTCAAGTAGATTTATTACAATATGTGGTTAAAGGCAAGTGATAGGGTGTGTTTGTGTATGTAGGGTGCGTAAGAGGGTGTGTTTGTTTGTGCTGTGTGTATTTTATATTACTTTTTATACCCTTTTATATTACTGGTCATGGTCACTCATGGTATAAATGTGAATAAATTCACGTTTAACTGTTGTATTGATTTTTTAGTTTGGCAACACATGCTACAGCAACTCAGTGTTGCAAGCGTTGTACTTCTGCCGTCCATTCAGAGAGAAGGTTCTAGAATACAAAGCAAAAAACAAAAGGACAAAGGAGACATTGTTAACATGCCTCGCAGACCTTTTTTATAGCATCGCTACACAGAAGAAGAAAGTAGGATCCATTGCACCTAAGAAGTTTATTGCTAGATTGAGGAAAGAAAAAGGTAGTTCAATCAATAATATTAACACTACTTTAACACTATACAAACAAAACAAAAACTAAAGAATTTTATTGTACATTGAAAAAATTTCCTACAATTAATTGTAAAATTATCTTTCTATGTGTATAAATATTTATATTTATTCATTAATTTTATACCTAATTTATTTCATGTATTGCTTTTGCAGAGGAATTTGACAATTATATGCAACAAGACGCCCATGAGTTTCTGAATTTCCTCATCAACCACATCAACGAAATTATTTTAGGTGAGTTTTACTTTAAGCCTATTAGTTTTCTAGTATTTTAGATATTATTTTTTTAAATTTTCTGCTACATTACTCATAAGTAGATAGATAACACATTTATTATTATCTAAGATTAATTGGTACATGGATGGTATAAGGACGCCGACATAGGGAAAAATGGAAAGGAGGAGGGGAGGCCTTTGCCCAAAAGTGGGACAGTCTATAGGCTATTAAAAAAAAGATAAATTGATATTTAAATTAAAATGTGATAATTATTATATCAACAGAAAAAATCCTAGTAAAAAATATCTTGTCTTCCATCAAAAGTGTCTTGTGATTTCTCTCTGCAAACAGGAATTTCCACAACACAAGAACAAATTAAAATCTTGTCTGAAAACACTGAAAATCCATAATATGTATGACTTCTCATCAACTACCATTAGTGCAAATTCACAGTGGATTTTCCATATTTTCATTCACGATTTATTTTAATGTGTGGTCACTTACACCATAAGGTCAATGCGCATATATTTAACCCCGGAGTTACTCGCGAATTTGTCATTGGCTTAGTGATATGAGAGGTTGGTGCAAAACTGCTTTATCCAATGTCAAATAATTTCATATTTCTCACTTCCAGCTGAACGCAATCAAAGCACCCTGAAAGTGCAAAAGAACAACTCTGGAGAAAACGTGACCTGCAATGGAACCATACCACAGAGTACGGAGCCGACCTGGGTCCACGAGATATTCCAGGGTACCCTGACTAGTGAGACACGGTGCCTCAATTGTGAAACTGTTAGCAGCAAGGATGAACATTTCTTTGATCTTCAGGTAAGTCCAAGAGCATAGAAAGTCATGAATGATTTCTATTAAAACGGATCAACTTGCAGAGCAACCAACATCTCATATCACTTTTTTCAGTAATAGAGTAGTCCAAGCATGGAACCAGCTCTCCGAAAATGTTGTCTGCCCCTTCAGTGAACTCCTTTAAAAATAGACTAGACAACTGGTTTAAAAAGCAGTGATAAATAACCCTAATTTTAATCTTATGACAAAACAATGATTTAGTGCAAATATTTAATTCAAATTAATAACAATGACTGACTGTGTAAAAACTGTGAACTGTGAAATGGAATTAAGAACTTATAACTTTCCAACACTATGACATAGACACATCAGCATATATGCTGCCTGTCTATAAATATATAATAATAAATTATTAGCCATTCAATAGTGTTCAAAGTGACAAAGAAACATGATACCGCTTCGTGCCATTGTAATTTGTAATTTTACATACTTAGTCATTTTCTGCCACAAATGTGTGAAATATTTGTCTAGTGTCTTATGCTAATAAAGCAATTTGTAATTTCCATGTCATTCCGTATGGGATGATCCAGTATCAATATTTTCAGAAGAAACACCATCCAATTCTAGGGTGAACTTCTAGACTAAAATAACTAACCGCTAAACCTATTTCAGGTGGACGTAGGCCAGAACACAAGTATAACACACTGCCTAAAGTGTTTCAGCGACACGGAAACCCTATGCAATGACAACAAATTCAAATGTGACAACTGCAGCAGCTACCAAGAAGCGCAGAAACGCATGCGTGTGAAGAAACTACCTCTCATACTAGCGCTGCATCTGAAGAGGTTTAAGTATATGGAGCAGTATAATAGACATATCAAGGTGTCGCATAGAGTCGTCTTTCCTTTGGAGCTGAGGTTATTTAATACGGTGAGTTTTAAACCTCCATATGTACAGTGAATGCTCATATAATCCTTCAAAATTATGTACAGCGAAATGAACTGACTCACCCCCTGTACATTGACAATCTTCTATGTTTTATTTACCTACAGAAAATAATCTCCTTATCAAAGCGTCAATGTAAAGCCATGTCGATTTTTAATATAAAAAACCGTCTGACCGTTATTTTTGGGATGAATAAGTATAAACTACACATGCCATCCTCAAAATATGTATTTGCATTTAATAAACTAGCACCATAAAGTATTGAAATTGCAACTTTTAAATGTTTTCTCCTGAACATTATACTCAAATTGATATTCACTCTTTCCTTTCTTCTTCACTTGATATTTAGTATTTCATTTCTAGTGATGAACCTTTACCCCGGTAAAAACCCACATCTAGGGCCCAATTCGCCTAAATTACAATGTTTGTAGTTCTATTTCTATCCAATTTAGTTTTTGTTATAATTCTATTTGGACACCAAATCGCATTCTGCTGACGCATAACTCTACCACTGCCACCTTTCGATTTACTATCGATCGAGCAAAAGTACCTCGGGAGGAACTTATGTTCGATCGTTATATTTGACAGAAGTGTTTTGTTACTGTTGAACTGTGATTCAGTATAAACTAAACGTTTTAGTAGAATGCACAAATACGTTACTGTTCGATCGATCGTTGACTCGATAGGAACTTAACCGTTAGTGGATAGTAGCATACGAAACACATAACGATACAGTTTAGATTTTATTTAGATTCGTAGTTCAAAGTTCAAAATAGTTTATTCCAAGTAACAAAAACGTTACATTTAGACTGCACGTTTGACAAAAATTTCTTATACTTATTTATATTATCTAAATTAATCTATTGAATAATTATAAAAATGATGTACATAGGTAGGAACCTAAAATAATTCAATCCTTGTATTTAGTGGAATCGATCTCCTGGGTAATACCTGTTTCTAACCAATAAATGAGAGTAGGCTTTACCCAGCAGTGGGTATAGGCTGAAGTCGATGATGATGACCCAGTAAATACCCATTTCCAGAATTGTTTTATATGAATGTTAATCTGGCTTTTTCAAAACCAAATGTGCATCTGAATCTGAACGAGCAGTGGCAAAAATTACACCAAAATACTTTCAAATTCATAGGTAATTTCCCACTCCAAAGTTGACATTGAAACTTGTCTTTTAGTGCAACAATCCTTCACATTTGCAGTCGGACGACGCCGTGAACCCGGACCGTCTGTACGACCTGGTGGCCGTGGTGGTCCACTGTGGCTCCGGCCCCAACCGGGGACACTACATCAGTATTGTGAAGAGCCACGGGTTCTGGCTTCTTTTCGACGACGATATGGTAGATGTGAGTGTCACTTCAATAGTTAATGGCATAGGGGGTTGGGCCCCATCTGCCCGCACGGAACAGCATTTTCCCCTTAGCTCTAACCCTGCCTGTCGCTTAGAAATATCTTTTACTAGAGCGAGAAAGATAGGTTCCAAGCATCCGCACTTTCGCAATCTTTCTTTAATTTCGGAAGCTATCTTTTTCGCACTAGTGAAAGACAGGGATAGAGCAACGGAAAAATGCTGTTCTGTGCGGACAGATGGGGTCCAACCCTAATACACTTTGGGTCCGGCCCAGACCGGGGACACAACATCAGCATCGTCAAGAGTCACGGATTCTAGCTGCTCTTCGACGACGATGTGGCAGATGGTGAGTGACTTGAATAATTTTATATAGATGTAATATAAGCATCCTATAGGCCCGAAAGGAGGGTATTCAGTATCCATAATTGAACAAGTTTCAGTATGGAGCCAGCTCAGAAATCGCGAATAAATAATCAGCTGTTCCATACAAAAGCTCAATACCTATACTAAATGTATGAAATAGTTGATTTTTTTTCCGCGATTACAGAGTTGGCCCCATAGTGAAAGTTATGGATACTGAACACCCTCCTTTCGGGACTATAGGGTGTTTTTGTTACACCTATATAAAATTATTCAAGTCACTCACCATCTACCACACCATCGTCGAAGAGCAGCTGGAACCCGTGACTCTTGACGATACTGATGTAGTGTCCTCGGTCAGGGCCGGACCCAAAGTGTATTAGGGTTGGACCCCATCTGTCCGCACAGAACAGCATTTTTCCGTTGCTCTATCCCTGTCTTTCACTAGTGCGAGAAAGATAGCCTCCATCGGCCATTAGCTTTAGCGGCCACGCAGGAATTAACGCATCTTTAACTCGAAAAAAATCATTTTGGTTCCATTTGGGTATGTCTTGACTTGAACTTTGGGTATAGTATACAGGCCTGTGCCCCAACAGTGGGGACATTAATATAGGCTGATGACGAATACATGCCCATTTATTCAACCTGGCGGTCGAACAAAAACAGTCGAAAAAGCGTATTTATCAATTAATTCTTTTGCAGAAAATTGATGCGTCAGCTATAGAAGACTTCTACGGCCTAACTTCTGATATACAGAAATCATCAGAGACTGGATACATACTATTCTATCAGTCCAGAGACGCTAGTTGTTAAGTTTCTCCAGTTAATTATAGTATAGTAATTTATAAATTAATAATTTAAGATAGTCACTACGATAGATCATGTTATAAATATAAATTATAATATGCCACGTTTGTTAAAGTTGAAAGGGCATATATGAAATTATTGAAATATTGTTTGATTCCAATCATTGAATTATTATTATTATTCATCATTTTAGATTTCATTCAATTGTAAATATATTTCATTCATTACAAAATAAAAAGTTGTGATCTTTCTCTGATTTCCGTTTATTTATTTACATCAGACATCACTAATGAAACTTGTAGCACCAGTCCCATAGAAAAATGTTGGGCGGAAACTATGAAGATGCTGGGTGTTGTTTTGGTCGTCGAAAACATAGTGATTATTTTACACAACTCGGTTTAGGGTTCAAGAGGCTGAAAGAAAAAAAATAAACGTAAAAATATCCGTCCCTTTGTCTCTGGTTTTGTATAAAGATGCATGATGGTGCGCAGGCGGCGGGGGATAACTGTATCAGCACCTTTGTCGTGCCAAAAAGCGAACGTTCTGATACGCTCTATACTCGATTTAAGAAAATCGGGATATTTAAAAAAAATATTTTTCTGGATTCAGATTAAATAATCATCAATCATGATAATCATAATTAAAGAGCGGATTTGTAGTAGCTATTATTGGATTTATATGGAAATGACATAGCTAATCAGCATTAGCTGCCTGCCTGCTAATCCAATATTAATAAATTAAATTTTAGAAAGGGAAAAATGGAAAGGAGGAGCGAATGCCTTTGCCCAGCAGTGGGACAACCTATAAGGCTATTAAAAAAATATACTAAAAAGTAATTACTAATTATTCAAATTACTCCACCAAAAGGTTGTC
This sequence comes from Hofmannophila pseudospretella, assembly GCA_947369225.1. Classification (NCBI taxonomy): domain Eukaryota; kingdom Metazoa; phylum Arthropoda; class Insecta; order Lepidoptera; family Oecophoridae; genus Hofmannophila; species Hofmannophila pseudospretella. The sequence continues at coordinate 13,992,657 of OX376316.1, forward strand.
TGGAAAAGATCGCTTTTAGCGATAAGGCCGCCTAGATTGTATTAATCGTTTCGTACGCATTGTATCACACTAATGTTGTGCAATAAAGTGTATTCATTCATTCATTATTTCAGCCGAAAGATGTCTACTGCTTTATTTCAATTTGTTATTGTTTGTTACTTGAATAACAAATTACACTGGTCATATCCATATAAAGCCAATAATAACTACTTCAAATCCGCTCTTGTAATCATAAATAAATGGAAAGTTAAGGTTTTAAAACAGTAAAACAACCAATGAACTTAAAAGTAGTTTATTACTTTACGCCACAAATTCGTAAGGTATGGGCGCGAGAATTACTGGCGTCTCGGCGCCGCTGACGATATGCGCGGACTTGGGGAGTTGCGGCTGACGCTTCAGTTTCACAATCTTGCCGGCTGCCTTCGCCTCCTTCAGCAACCTGCAAACAATATTTTTTGAAGCGACTGGCTCTAACGCTTAGGGCACGAGATTACGGCGCTAGCGTCGCCGGATCAAATCCACCTTTGGTAGACCATTGCGGTTGTCCACTCCTAGACAGGCATATTAGGAAGTGGTTAATGAAGAATTATAAAAAAATATGGTGTAATTCATCATTTCATCACGATCAAATAAACCTTCTGGAATAGTGTCCATACAGTGTATAACTATAGTATAACTCTCATGTCCATAATCCCCAAGGGGGTAGACAGAGGAATCACCTTCAACATACGTAGTTCCCACTTTTCACCATAAAATTTGGTAGAAAGGAGAAATTCACCAAGTTCTGAATTTCTATCAGGGGCATGGTACCTTTGTGTTAAATTATCTTGAGTCAATGTAACTTGAATTATATGGGAAACGAGCAAAGCAATAGCTATCTACATGCATTTAATTATGCTCTTGCTCTCAAGTGTGATTAATATGACACATACCTCTCATTCTCCTTCACTCGTGTCAGGAAGTCCTGTCTGCACTTGGAGTGCTTGACATGTTCAATCCTGATGTTGATGCGTTTGGGGATGATACGTCCTCGCACCCTCTTATTGACGATAACGCCGAGTGCGTGTGCGGTTACATTGTATACTCGCCCAGTCTTCCCGTGGTACACTTTGTGGGGCATGCCCTTCTGGACTGCACCATTTCCCTGTGGAGTTATGGATTGAGGAATTGGTGAAACTTGAAACATTTTATCATACTTCTTTACTCTGAATATAGCTATCTATTTATGGCTTTTACGAAAACATTTGGTCAGTGTAATTATGAGGAAGAAAAACCTTGGGTGACGTTGGGTGTATTTGGGCTCATGTGTCTAACAAAACATAAATGCATTTGATAGATATGTAGATTTTTGGGAAGATTCTTGAATGAGATCTGGCCAATTTCTTTCAAAAACTACCCCCCTAAGGGTGCGTGTGCACTACACGGTATTTTACCGGTTCCGTCATTTGCCGGACGATATCAATGTACCTGATTGGTTAAAAAAATTAAAAAGAAAAAATTACCATTAGATAGAAGTATTCCATCCGGCAAATGATTGAGGCGGTAAAATACCGTGAAGTGCACACGCGGCCTAATGACTCTATAAATAAACATTCATCTTTATAGGAGCTTCAATTATGAGTACATTAACTTTTTATTCTAATAATAATATTGGCATTACTATTTCCCAAAAAAACTTGCATCTCATTATACCTTGGAGAAAATAAAGACAGGTGTTCTAGTTACCGTCAAACACTTTAAGCAGTCTTCCTCTTCATACAGACAGAGCCAACTAGCTAACTAACATTACCTACTAGATACATTACTCAATTTACTCATTGCGCGACAGTGCTCGAGTAGTATACGTACCACACGCAAAATAGGCGCTTAAGACGTCGAGTTGCGGAAATCAGCCCGTTATTACATTACATTAGTATACGTACCCTAATGTCGACGATGTCTCCGACATTGTACACCTTCATATACGTCCCCAAGGGGATCGTACCATGTGTGCGGAACCTCCTAGCGAAGAGGTCCCTCGTACCGCGACGGTAACCCTTGGAGTTAGTCATTGTGTCTGGAAAATAAAACCTTGCTTACGCACGTGGACTACAACACTATCTTTCGACAAAAGCACACGAATAAATATCAAAGCAAACTAATATTTGATGTGTTCAGTAGCTAAATACGATAATTATACGATCATAGTATAGATTTTCACAGAATTGTGCAGATTTTTTAGCGATTTTTAAGATATTTTTGGGATAATCACCTCGTCTTCCAAAGCTTGACGGATTGAAAAGAGGTTAGTTTTGTTGTCTATGGTTAAAGATGGAGGTATTATTGCCAGCTTATAAAGTATTTTCTATTATAATAGGAAACTCTCGCTGTCACACGCTGTCCTTGCCTTGGGGGCAGGAGGCGGCAAAGCAAGGAGTTATGACCAAACTCGATGTCAAATGCGGGTTTAGTTATACATAAAAAAAAACCAGCAAATAGGAGATAATCCACAATTACGTAAATAAATATTTTTGAGCAAAAAACATTCAAAAATATGTGCAGCACATATTTAATCCTGAAGATTTTAATGAAATTTAAGCACGGTAACACTAAACCATAAACAACGACACTATGTTTGCGTGGTAATGATTTGGCACATAATATAATGTGTGAAAGAAATAAAGCTCTATAAATCGTATGCAGCATTTCTGTCTGATATTCCACAGTTGTAAAAATCTTACAATCATAACGCAAATTCTCGTTCTGAAACTACTTTTTCCATTATTTTCGATGAATCAATGAAAAATTAACGAACGATAAGTCTAATGTCATATTTTGTAAGCGAGGGGTGTTTGTTTATTTTATCGAAAAATATAGTATAATTCTTGGTAATGTACAAAAAAAATCATAAATATCATTAAGGAATTTAATTTAGACAATGGAGACAAAACCGGATAATATTATTGTGAACTCTTGCGAATATACACCTGTTTACTTGATACAGAGCCCTAGCGTCACTCAGGTACATGCATATTTTATCGAATTTATCTTTTTTATGGATATCTAAATAGATGAGTCTGTTATAAAATATTATCTTTGCAGGCGGGATCGTATATTTTGGCGCCAGCTAGTCAGGATGCACCGAAACCAGTAACAAATAACCTGAAAAACTTCTACGAAAATAGCGGCAATCTGGACGGTACCGTTCTTAGTCCGAAGCCTAGAATACTTAAAAGACAAACCCCAGGCGTAGTTGGAAACAATTTGAAACTGGCTAGTTTCCTTTTACCCAAAAGCGAGCCGGTCGTTGTAAAAAAAGAATATGTCCCACCAGTCAACAACGTAGTACTGAAGCCAGTGAATCCTGTGATAAACACGGTCAGCACAAACGTAGTAACAACAGTCAGCACCATCCCTAGAATGGAGATGAACAGAAAGATAGTGCGAGTGGGAACTATTCCTGTTAAGACACGGACCAATCATAGAATATTGCCAAAGATTAAGCCAAAAGTGGAGTAAGTACCTACAGTTATTTATTTGTGTATTTCATACCAAATATATACATTAATTATATATTTCTATGAAAACAATTAAAAATCTGTGCATGCCAACGGAAATATATTAGTTTAGAAAACCTTTGGGTTGGGGTGTTAAAAACGCATTGAGGGAAAAGACAACAAGCCCTGCAAAATGGGGCTGCTTTGACTTATTTTGGTGCCCCTTACCCACACTCAGAATAGTGAAAGAAATGAATGGCCAAAACATGATGAAAAGAACATTACGGATTTTGGTTTTATTGCCGATGAAAAAACTTAAGTCCGTTTTTGAAGTATTTTAATGCCCAGTATACTTCAAATGGCAACATCACAGTAACATTGGCTGTTATTTCGTTTTCCAGTCCACCGGTTGCACAGCCGAATCCTACCAAACATACATCGGTGCAGTTGTTAAAGTTAGGAGAGACATACCATAGGTAAGTGTTCTTGCCTTCTTTACATTGCTACCTACCCCTGAATTTATTGATTTTTATTTTTTTATTCTGTATTTGGATAGTGCACTCATATCAGGACAAAGTGGAAAACCAGAGGAGGTCATTGCCCAGCAGTGGGACGAATTATAGGCTGTAAAGAAATAATGCATATACCTATTTGATTACTAAAAGTATAGCTATACCAGAAAATGATGCAGTAAAAAAATATTTATATCTGATTTTTACCAGGAACTTAAATCTACTGTTACGGGTAAAGTTACCTGAATCTAGTTTGGAAAAAGGCAGAAACTACATTAAATTATTTTGGTCAAATACTGGAGATTCTACCTTATCATCATATGTTTTGTGTACAATTATGCATGTTCTGAAAAAGATTCCGGCTTTCGGTCCCAGATTTTTACTAATCTTCTTCTGTCTTTCCTGAACGTCATTTATTTCAATTCCAGTCTCAATCAACTGAGTGATGAACAAATGAAGATAGTCAATAAAGCTTTGAAAATATTCAGTGACGATCCGGAGAAAATACCAAAAGAACCAGCTTACGATCCCGTCACAAATACTAAGTTCATTTACAAGTAAGTAAGCGTTTATATAATAAATATACAGGTTATTTTGTGAAATGTGAAATAATTGAAGCAAGTAAAGATTCCAAAGAATTAACATTTAGTTACCTGACCTAAAATTTAACTTCGCATTTTATGTGCCAATATCTGTAAAAATTTGTTTTTTTCCTATCATTTGTGAAATTTAAAACTAACATACATAACTTCATGCTATATACCATGCGGGGCAGGCAGAAAGAAGGAAGCGCCACGAATGTCTGTCTTGGCATAAACATATTCCTTTTTATTAACTAAAATTTAAAATTCATTTAAATTTTAGGTATTTTTTTATTTTATTTCAAACCATGTTTCATTTTAGTGGTTTCAGTTGTTCAGATATACGAATAATAGATATTAAAAAAAATATTTTTACAGTTAACAGCACATAACTAAACTGCTGTGAAGTTAACGGTGACCACTTACCATCAGATGACCAGTTTGTCTTAGCCTATTTATTAATAAAAACTAATCTGCCCTTCTGCCTACCCAAGGCACATTGTGCTTTATTCTATATCCTCGTTCTATTTATCACAGGGTAGTATCACCACGGGACCTGACAGTTGTGGGCAAGAACAGGATCGAAATGAAGAAAAAAACTGAAATGAAAAAACAGATCAAGAAAGAAAATGCAGAAGAAGAACAATCACCTCCAGAGGTAAGATGGAAACATTAAAGCTGCAGTTACGGTTAGATTGGGTTTACCCATCAAGCTTTTTTAATTATTAATGGCAGTGGACGGAAACTGAAATGGGCCCATCATAACTTGCAAGGGCTTTCAATGTTATATAAGAATTAAAAAAGCTTTATGGGTAGAATTGTACAGGAACTTTCACCTAATTGAACAATTGCACTATTCTTTTGTCTTTATTCGCTGCTACAAAGCAATCTACAGCCTTGACTGCATTAAGCTTCTAGGGTGGCGTATTTCTACTGGAAAGTTGTACCTACAATTTAAGGCAAAAGAAATGAAAAGCTTCAAATACTAATAAATTTATTTTCAACTTAAATTAATACAAAAGTGGTTGATGCTCTAAATCCCGCACTAGGATACCCTGTCGCGGGATTTAGGCTCTTCTATGTAGGAACAATTTTGATTTATAAAGGGAGAAATAAATAAATAAAATAAATTATGATAGAAATTCGTTGCGTTAATGATAGGAGGCATCTTTTTGTTAGTTGAGTTGAAGGAGAGAGGGGGTTAAAGCAACGTTTTACAAATGAATATTTAACTGCTCTGTTTCAAAGGGGAAAAGATATCGGGAACAGGTTAGAGATAGGCGATGAGGTGCTCATTGAGTCAAACGAGAAGCGTATTAAGTGGCCTATGGGCATAATACAATATATTCTGCTTGGGAAGGACGGAATTGGGAGGACAGCGGTCATAAAGACAGCCACTGGTACCAAAATTAGACCGGTTCAAAATCTTTATGCTTTAGAGCTGTCTGCCGCAGACTCAACATTTCTTTCAAAACCTGACTAACCTAACCTCTGACTTGACTTGACTTTCCATTTAATTTTTAACGAGTATAATAATTATTGAGTTAATTTAATTTTGTAAATATTAATTGTTTTTAACTCTGTTTTAATTATTTCTCTCAAGTGTTTAATTAATTGTGTAGTTTTGTTTAATTAATTATTTTTGTTTTTGCGTTTAGAGGATGTTCGGAATTCAAAAAGTGACATCTGTCTAATAAAAGCCGATTAACTGAAAAGTCGCATATTTTCTCCTATTTTGTGAATTTATTTCAGTATACAATTTTAAATTAACACAAGATACTAAGATGTAAGCATGCTGGAGTGAAAGTGTGTGTGTATGTGTACGTATTGGTGAGGGGGTGTCGAAAGTTGAGGGTGACAGTGTGTGAGTGTGTGACTGTATGACTAGTATTTGTGTGTTTACTCATTCTACAATTTCCAACACTAACTACTACTATTTCCAACGCTTACCCACCCATCTACCTTCCTGAGGCACATTATGCATAATACAATAGGATAAAACAGATATTTTTTTCAATACTATGGTTAATGTCATGATAACACAGTGGTATTCTCGTATTTCAGCCGACAGTGACCAGGAGCGGTCGGACAGTGAAGCTGCCCAAGCAGATATGTCCTGAAGACACGCCCAAGCCGAGGAAGAAAAGTGGCAACATTGTCAACTGCTTTCAGTGCTCAGCTGTAAGTCTCATCAGCCAATAACGTCCCCACTTCCACACAGGTCTCCCCCTAGCACAAGCGGGATACGGGCCCAGTGCTGTTTGGTAGATTTCCCACGCTTTCGGAAACTTTTTCCTCAGCCATGCCGGTTTCCTCACGAAGTTTTACTTCACCGTTAGAGCCGTCGTTAAATGTAGTCTTTAAAAAATCGGAATAACTTATTGGTACATGGCATTGCATGGTTTCGAACCTGGACCTCCCACGGCGTCATTGACCACGGATGTGGCCCGTTTGATTATCTGCTATCCTTCATAAAAAAACATTATTTATTATCTGTATACCGTCTGACCAGGAAAATAAAAACCCTGTCACGATGGTGCCACTGATACTTTTGTAATCTGTGTTATGGAGATTGAAAAAAATAATTTTATTTTTAATATGCAATATGACGAGAGTTTTTATATTTTGAGTTAAGCTTTAAAAATGTGTTTTTTTGTATTGTTTTAAATCTTTTAACAGGAATTCAGCAGCCTCTACCGCCTCCAACGCCATTACGAAACCTACCCGACACACATACCAGCCAAGATCCACTCGAACCTCTTCCACTGTCTGCTAGCCATAATCAAGAGTGGCTCAGATGAGGACCAGGCCAACATCTTCATCCAGCAGCTGGAGCAACTCATTGAGAAGCTGAAAACATTGCTGCCGTGCTTGCTGAAGAAAATAGATGGACGGGAAGGGAAGCTGTGTACGGTCAATGATGATATTGGAAGGTAAGGATTGTGAATATTGTTTAAGGAGTGCAGACGAGCAAACAGGCCACCTGATGGTAAGTGGTCACCGTCGCTCATAGACATCTCACCTCACTATAATGTCGTTAGAAGGTTTTCGATGCGGAACCTTAAGGAATTGAACGAAGTGTCTCATGTGCCAGTAATTATGCTTACATCTCTTATCCTTCATACCGACATCAATGCAAGCATCGCTGGTTTGCGGCAGTAGGCCTAAAATAGTGGAACGCTTAGGATGGGATTCGGGAGTCTCTATCAGTCTGTGAGATTACATTCGCCTATGACCATCAATAACCGAAGTCTTCTCTAAGACCCGAATATCTTGAATAGATCTAGATTTCAAAAAAGTGGAATTTGTTTAAAAAAATTAAAAAGCTGTAAATGGCATGTTACATGCAAGTTTCCCAGATTAACACAGAATGTTCCGAGTTAAGAATTCCATTATAATAATGCAATTTTTACTTTTCAGATTATTTGGCATGAACCCAGGCAAATATAATCTAAATATGGAAGCTCTGAGTTGTGTTAAAGACAAAGATGGACACTGCATACACAACCCTGTTCCGAAGAGTAACCAGTTCAACTCGGACGTCAGCAAGCCTTCTCAGCTGTGGTTGTCGAAACACAACGAAGAAATAGCCAACAACGAAGCTGAAACCGAAGACTGTGCACGGATAAACTCCGTTGATAAGTGGCCAACGGTCAGCAAAAGAATTTGGAAACTAAAGCAGCAGAAGTCGCAGAAAATGAACGCAAAAAGAATGAAATTGGCTTCGGAGAGCAACGAACAACACATCGAATTGGGAATGGAGGACATAGTCACATTTAGCAAGCCTAAGGAGGATTGTGCAATAAATGTTAATAATGATATATTAGACAGTAATGAAGAAAACACAGATTCAGAGCAGCCAACAATAGACACACCTACCTCTTCTGAAGACCAAAGCAATAAACCTAAACATATGCAATTCCACAGCACACATTTCGACATCCGCTCGTCACCAATAAAACCGTCCGCGTTAGTCAAGAAGTTTCAAATTGATCCGAAGCGACTTTCAAACTACGAAGTACAAATTATGCGGCCTTTAGCTTTGGACAAACCTAGTGAACCAAACGATATTGTGATGCACTCGGATTCTGATAATTTACAACTTTTTAGAGATAATGAGATAGAAAAATCGAGTGTAATAAACACTGATCTTAATTTCGGGAGCTCTAAAGACTGGGCAGAGACAACCAATGATGTACAGACACATGACACTTACCTAAAGACTAATATTTTATTCGAATCGTCGTTAACGCCTATAAAAAGTAGCAATGCAATTGAACCATCACTGATACACATGAAAGAGAAGGCAATTGAACCGAGTTTGATACAAACAAAATCCAATTTACTCGAAGCCACTATGATGATAATGGATAATAAATCGAGCTGCTTATTTGAACCATCGAAATCGAATAGCTTAATGCAACCTGCAATATTACAAACAAAATGTAACAGCTTGAGCCTGGAGCCAATGATGCATTTTGAAGATAAACCAAATGGACTATTTGAATCATGTACAAAATCTAATAGTTTAATTGAACCAACATTTATACCAACAAAGTCCAATAGCTTGATTGAACCATCTCTGATGCATTTGGAGGACAAATCAACCAGTTTATTTGATCAGTCCCCTATACGAGTGAAATCAGAGTCCAACTTACTCGAACCTACATTTTTACATACAAAGGACAAATCTAATGGATTATTCGAAGCCCTAGCGCATGTGAAAGAGAGATCACATAGTTTATTTGAATCAACATTACCACATAAAAATAAAAATGTTATGATTGGACCATCTTTGTTACATATGAAAGAGAAAAATGGCTTCTTTGAAAGTATGACACATACAAAACGGGATAGTTTGATTGAACAATTGGATCATATGAAGGTTAAATCTGATTTAATTGAGCCTACTTTGATGCACGATCATAAAAGTGAACATCAAAGTGATTTGAACACAAATAGTCAAGGACATTCAGTATTAAATTTTTTCGACTCCCTAGGCAACGAATGCCTAGCCTACCCTGAGACTGAGATTAGGAATAATTCTGTTGATTTCCAGGATTTGTTCTCATTTAATAGTTCATGATAGGTTATGTATAAAAATTATAGAATATGAATAGTTTTTTTTTATTTTGAACAAATTAGAGTACCTAATATAGATTATTTTTACAAATCAATGTTTGTTTTATTTTAATGTCGTAAGTCTTATTCTATTGTAGATTCGCCAATTAGAGTGGTTGTGCTCAACTCCGTGTTTCGCCGGATCGGATCAGATTTTTCACTCGTAAATTACGCCAATGAGTGAAAGATCCGAACCGATCTGTCGAAACACGGAGTAGTGCACAACCACTCTTAAGTCTGTCATGGATTCTTGATCAAGGCTGCAATACAGGTGATAACAAAAGACAATATTTGGTCTTTTTTTTGTTTATTGAACGTTGAAAAAATTGAGAAAATGTATTCGTTACAAAATATTAATTAACCTTTCACATTAAACTATAACCTTCACACTAGGCGTTGCCTGTGTCGTGGAGATTACATACACACACTGACCACTTTATAATGTTATGTGTCAATTTAACATTCACATTCCAGAATTAGAATTTAAAATTTAATTATGCAGTTAGACATGCTAGGCATACTAAACAAATTAGAAGGGTGTGGCTGCCTTCTGGTCGGGAAAAATTTAATTCGGATCATCAACACGAAAGAAAAAGGGTGAGCATTTCTTTTTACACTGAGAAAGTGTCGATTAATTTGAAGCCAGCGATATAAGCCGCAATAGCTGTTAGAGCAGTGCCACAGAAACGCATGGTCGCAGGTTTAAATCTCGCTTACAGAATTTTTTTCACCCTTTTTCTACTTTATTTGTTCCTTTCCAAAATCTGTAATCTGCAAAGATCTTATCTCACTGTACATACATACACTGCTTTCCTGAAAGTGTATCTTACCAATTCTTACCTAGAATCATAAGTATGAGTCAGACATATCTTATTAACATAAATTTTCATTATAGAAACATTTGTAGTCCATATTCTAAACAGTCTATGCTTGCAACACAGGCCTTTCATTCTTGCCCTCAAGATTCTGGTTAGTGAGGGCATATCCTGTGCCACCCCTCTGCAGGGGTATTATGTCTTTCTCCTTCAGTTTCTCCCCGGTTAAGGGATGAAGCCAGTCCTTCTTTATAATCTTTTCCACACATTCCATGGTGACAATGTGACCAGATGTCCTGGAAACATAAATGGATGAGATGTGATCTAAATAAAGAGGTAATTTTGGAAGAAATATAGTGGGAAAAACATTGGAAGATAACTCAAAGGACAATATTTTCAAAACAATTTGTTTCAAAATGTTCCCAAAAAGAAATTGCTTTCAAAACTTATTAAAATAGACGAAAAAATGGGTAGTCCCAGAGGGACAGTAGCTTTTAAGGCTTGACTGAAAGCTGTTGCCAAATTATGATATTTTCAGATTTTATTGTGTGGTTAGTTATGAAATCCTGTAAGAAAGAATACACCACCTGATTATAGCACAGGGTACAGCATTGCTGAGGATATCATGTGTGATCGGACACATGTATCTGTTCTCCTTAGCGATCAGAGACTTCTTGTCATCTGGATCTTTAACCAGCGTCCACTTGACTTCGATCAAATCCTTCATCTTCAATGGCTTACTACTAATAGGGCAGTATACCGTGGAATCTGGCTTCTCCACCTTAGAAACTTTAGCGTCTGGCAGCTGTGACGGTATCCAAAAACTTGGCAGATGTTTTTCCTTTCCGTTCGCCAAATTCGACACTGAATTTGATGTTGAAGGGCCGTTTTCTGATCCCTTAGTACAACTGCTCGATATATTCTTTTCCCTGTTCATGAATTTGATCAAATTAGCCTCCTTTTCGGCGGCAGCCAGCTCCTTTAACTCAGCGTCTTCCCTTTTCAACTGTTTTTCATATTGCTTTAACTTACGTGTGTACTCGTTCTTTTTCGTTATGATATACTCCAAAATAGCTTCTTTATCGAATAAATAACCTTCTTTCGTGACGACAGGGTTCCTGCAGGGCTGCAAGGTAAGGCTGCAGCAGTCGAAGCTCTTTACAGAGTCCTTACCGACTCGTTCGCTTTGCGTACCGTACCCAGAAGCAGCTGCGTCTTTTTTCTTTTCGTGGTAAGTATAGACAGCTCCCGCTGTACAATTTCTTGCGTGTCGAGTCATTTTGTAAATCTAACACGCAGAATAAAATAAAAAATAGAAACAACAAACGCACTCCCCGATTTTTCAACTTTTTTGTATAATTATTTATTTTTACGGCTCTGGGTTCAAGGCCTTTGGTGACTAAGAGTGTTGTCAACTAGGTCGACCTAAAACTACTAAATAACTGGCATCAATTCCGAAGCCTGCCAAATCTTTATCATAGCTGGAACCGGACCTGTGTATTTCGAGGCTTAAAAACAGATGGGTATACCACCACTACTAAGTCTTCAGACTTAGCAGCTTGGTCCCAGACCTTCGTCTGTCTTCAATGACGAATGGAAAAATATATCTGGTAGCATGGCATGGCAACACTGTTAGTCAGTCAGCTGGGTGACGGGATTGTTATCGCGAAATAAATTAATTTATTTGTTTTTCCTTGCCCAGCTTTACGCAGATGCGAGTGAAATTCACGACCGACGACTGTCGCGCAGTGACTCGAACGAGAAACCATTGTTGGATTACGCGAAACAATACAATCTTTTATCTAATGATTAATCTTATCTAATCGTTTCATTATTACTTCTGGATTTAGTGAAACAACTGTGTATATCCTCCCAGTTTGTATTTGTGCGCCGAGAAAAGTGTCTCTCTAGTGTTTGGCGGTTGTTTGATGTGATTTATAATGAATTTATCGTTCGCGGGCTGTGGTTTTCTTGGGATCTACCATGTAGGTGTCGCCGTATGTTTTAAGAAGTATGCTCCACATTTATTGCTTGGGAAAATCTCAGGCGCCTCGTTTGGGGCCCTCTCTGCCTGCTGTTTGCTGTGCGACCTGCCTATTGGTGAGTTTTCTCAGTTTTAATCAAACAATAATTATTTGCGACAGTAGGTACCTACAAATTGTAAAAAAACCATGAAACTTTTTTGTTGTTTAGTTTTTTATTGTCATTCACAAGTTAATCACACATGGACTTCGTTCTCGGTGTCTAGGTGTAGGGTATGATCAACTCATCAATTAAACAGGTAATAGAGCACTTATTGTTTTTTATTTGTGCAATAAAGTGTATTTTACTTTACTTTATTATTTTACACTGTATTCGGGAACCTACCTATGATCCTAATCCCTTTGCCTTGAATTCGTCCTAGATGCTATTACATCTTCCTAAATTCGATTCAATGTAGTGTAATAAACAGTCTATGGGGTCAGAGTGCCATTAGGGAGGTGCAAAAAACATAGAAATTGGTGGGAAAGTTGGTCACAGTTTGTGCAGTCTACAGTTATTCAACAAACTACTAAGTCAACAATAATATCTACTGTTTTTGTAGAACAGCTCTTCCCTCATTAATTATTTTTCTTTGTTATATATGTAAAACAGAGTAAATAAGGTAAGTAGGTATTTATTAGTAATCATAGACATAAGATCTCTTTGTCTACACTACAAAACTCTAATTATTTACTGTTTGTTCTATTACCTTACTGGATAGTTAAGTTTAATAACTTCACTAGCTTCTTTACATCAGTTTTCCATGGAAACATGCCTTATTCGTGAAATAAAAATTTGCCTATAAACCTTCATGGTAATCTACTGTACAAATAACAAGACCCCATCCAGTTCGAATCAACAGTTATTGTGTTATAGGTAAGAAACATTGCTATACTTAAGAAGTACATTAATTACCTACTTAGTTACTTTTGAAATCAGTAAGACACCATTATCTCATCTCCAATGTCCTCAATAAATGAATTGACGATCTTTGCATTAAAAGCCTGCCTGGATTAATTAGTTTAATTAATGATTTTAATTATAGTTTATCACCTAGTTCTGTTGCACCGCTAAAATTACATACGCAACTAAGTAATGTTTAGCTACGATCAGCGTTATATTCATAAATCATTTAATACATGATTCAGAAGTCACAAGGTCGCATAGAACATAAATAAGTACATATTGCTACATGCTTTATCAAAGCATAAACATTAATAACATGTTTTCTATATTTTATAACTAAAAATGCTTTATTTGATTGTAGGATTTTTCTGTAGGTATTGAGATAAATTTGTTTTCAGAGGCGTAAATTATAGCAAAATCAATAAAGTTTAAGAAATTACTTTTTTTTAGTATTTTGTGTGTATCTTAGAAGGTATGACCATTATTCAAATTATACCACCGTGAGCATTCTTTATGCGATGTTTCTTTAGCGAGCATATGGTGTGCGAACGTTCACTACACCAGCAAATTCTTTCGCGAACAAAACATCAAGCCTTTGTACTGGTTAGTCTTTACTCACCAAATGTTTGGTTCGCGAAAGAATGTGCTCGAGTTTGCTACGCGACCAAATGCTTGCGCAACAAACGCTCGTTCGCGAAACGAATGCTCCCGGTGAGTACGTTCCTTAATGTGATCTTTGTAATCGAAGTAGGTATACATATTGATTACTTTTAATATTTTGCTACCAATGAATATAAATAAATGTACAATACCTACCCAATTTAAAGATACCCGGAAATTGACTTGTCCATGTACAAGAAACAAATTAATTGTAGATCAAGTTCATGGATTATTTACAGCTGGGGTATCTTATCATTTAGGTATTAAGTTATCGCAACCACTTAATTTACTACCTACCATAAACTTTAGTAATCATACAAAGGTTTTTCACAATATGGGTTCTTATCTTATATTTAGCGATCGGAGTAGGTAGGGCTGTTTTTGGTACTTGCAAGCTGTGGTCATGATATGGATACGGCTTTTCTTATAAACCATATTTGGATAATCCCAGGATTTCCGGAATTGAAAAAATCGCTGTAGATAGAGCTACTTTTGGTAATTCCAACCTGCGATCATCATACTATGGACATGCCATTAAAAAAATATATTAAAAAATCCCGGGATTTCCGGAATTTAAAAGAAGACTAGAAGACTACTAAAGAAACCCGGATTTAGACTTGAAAGAAATGAAATAGACGACGAAATTCTATTGAATTATAAATTCGCTTCACTCTGACGTCTACAGATGTCCATACTAACCTAGCACTAATCTAGCTTTTGAGGACTTTGACCCCAAACAGCCCTACCTACACCGACCAGTGCTTATATTGATTCGGCGTTCACGACCTAGCCCAAAATTGAGGAGGGGATTAGGACACTGTAATCCACAACGGCATTGAATTTGTGAATATTCTGTTCAACATAATCAGCCCAATTATGTCCCCACAGTTGTTCTAACGAGCTATAAATCCAATCCAAAGATGAAGGAAAACATCGAGTAACTGACATTTCTGCGGAAATAAAAATCTTTCCGAAGACATGTGAAATCCGTCAACTAGCATGGAAATTAATACATGGTATGCTTGGACTCGAACCCGGATCTCCCTTATAGAAGACCCGCGTTACCACTACGCTATCTACGCTCGAGACGTCCTCTATTAGGTGAATTTGCGCAAAAATCTAACCCTGGATTAACTCGCTAATTGTCGACGATTTTCATCGACTTACCAGGGAGTTAACTTTGGCGCAAGATTGTGCCTATTCATGAATTAACTTGTATGAAAACTACACACTGATAAGTTTTAAACCTTTCTAGGCGAAATCACAAGCGATGTCCTGAGAGTAGTAAGCGAAGCGAGGGCAGGCTCCCTGGGTCCGTTCAGCCCCTCGTTCAATATCCAGAATGTCCTCCTCGAGGGCATGGAGAAGTACCTGCCACATGACGTCCATAAGATAGTCAGCGGGAAACTACACATATCACTGACGAGGGTGTATGATGGGAAGAATGTTATAGTCTCAGAGTTTCACACGAGGGAAGATCTTTTGCAGGTAAGCGTGCTACTTTTATTCTTTACTACTACCTTCCCCTCGGAAATTATCGGCACCTGGAGCATTCACGGAGTATTCGACATTCAAGTCGAGCGGATACGGAATATTGTTGCGCTCACACACATATATATTAATTGCGACTTTACGAAAATACCTATATCGATTTCGACTTTTACGTGTTGAAGATGCCATAATCGCTACCCTAGGTTCATAGATATTTGCGATGGGTTGTATTACGAGTACTTACTACAGTGGTTCGACTTTTGTCTTTTTATTACCTACGTAGGCATTTATCGCGATTCCAGTGTACTGGAATGGGGACCCTTTATCTAAAATGTGTCTGTCGGAAAATGTTAAATATAAAATGAAATAGATTTTTCACTGCTATGAAATCGAAATAAACTTAGGAGCAGCAAAGAATATAAATGGACTTAGGTATATTATATCAGTAGCCGGTACGGCGCACATAATTCATAATTTATTTATTTGGCATTCAAAGATTTTTCGAAAAATTAAAAATGGTTTTTTTAATGCCTGAATTATAAAGATTTATTATTATTGTACAGTATAAAATACAGTAATATCTTAAGTGTATACCGTCAAACTGCTTAGCAGTTTATCGGCGGACTTATTGCTCCCTTTTATAAATAATAATTAAATTTTTATACTTAAATCGTATAATTACACATCGCAGAAATAAAGTGCATGGGTAATTATTATTTGGGAACTATGTCCAGCAGTTATTAGATAGCCTTATAGGAGTCCAATTCCACTGTTTTACTACGTTTGTCGTTTTTACAATTAAGTAGCAATTTTTACATTAGTTCTATAAACTAGTTCATTTCTACAGGCCCTCCTAGCATCATGCTTTGTGCCAGTATTCTCCGGCATGCTGCCGCCCAGGTTCCACGGGTTCCGCTACATGGACGGAGGGTTCAGCGACAACCTGCCGGTCCTCGACGAAAACACCATCACAGTGAGCCCCTTCTGCGGGGAGAGCGATATATGTCCAAGGGATTTGAGCTCGCAACTATTTCATGTAAGTTTTACGTGTAAACAAGCTACTGTAAGTACTATTGTTCTACTATACAATACTTTGTTGTTTTCTCAAAGTGGGCGATAACCATAACGGCCCCTTATGAGCGCTGAAGACCTTCAGTGGGTCGGTAGAAGGTACAGAGAAAATTGGGGGCGTTGAGGCGGTCTAGGGGTGCGATAGCTGATTTAAAAAAATAATGTTTTCCTGATATTTCGCCTCAAAGTGTGCGACATAAGTTTGAGAACGTTAACTTATTTGACGCGTATAGCGACAGGGTTCCACAGAGCATAGCTTAATGTGTCTTCCACAGTGCATTTTCTTTTCAGAAAAGACATTAGGCCTACTTGGATCTATGGCTTCGCCTCCAACTAAACAGTGCATTTGATAGATACTACATCTTCAATTATGGGCCAAACATCCTGAGTCGTGTGGGATAGGAACTAGGGAACAAAAACGTTTACATAAATATAAACTGCTCTGGTTCTATTGATTTTGATTTCGCCAAGCAAGCAAACAAAGCTCCTGCCAGGCCTACACGATTTAGAACGTTTATTTTATAATAAAATATGTATGTGTATGTATGAGACATACATTTCAGACATTTAAAGATGTTAAGACTCTGAGCAGAGTCAGACTGGGGAAGTACCACATTTTTACCTATTTCTACCTCAAAGCATTTGAAGGGAAATAGACCCAGCGTAATTACCGCATGAGCCACAAGTCCTCATGGTCAGCAGCGCATCGAAAACCCTTTAATGTGAGATATATGGGCGACGGTAACCACTTACTATTTCGAAATCTTACATCGCCTTCTTCGAAATCTCAGCTTCGAGTCAACCTATAATCTCAAAAATGATTCAAACCCTTCATTGTAGCATTCGAATGACCTAATTTATCTTATTAACTCTTTATTGTACACACACATAATATGTTACAAACTTAGACAAAAATATGTGAAGCACAAACGGCGTGACTTATCTCTAAGAGAGATCTCTTCCAGCAAAGCCCATAAAGTGACAATTTGATATGAAAGGCGGGCGAAGTGTGCACCTATATGCTAAATAAATATACTTACTTAATAATACAAAATAGAAAATACGTACATAAATATTAGTATTCATTATATTATCTCTAAGAGCCTCGATTAAAAGTAATCGGTGGTTATCCGACCTCCCGCCCCGAAACCTTCAGGGAAGAGGAGGGTCGGAGTCCCTGTTAACAAAAACTGTGTCTCCTAATACTTTGCTGACTATTGTTGCCGTGTGGATAGCTGCCTGCTTCTGCACTATGTGTATATTTATGTGCGCGTCCAGTTTGTCACAGTACCTGTGTATACTTTTGGCTCCTACTCCTGTTGCTCCTATCACTATTGGTATTACAGTAGTGGGGGTCTTCCGTAAATATTATATAATACAATATATAAGTATACAAATATATACTATATACTAACATATTACCTAAGTTTTGACCCAAGACCAAATTCCAACCTAGCCTACCTATATAAAACAAAGAAGGTCATCGGTTACTTCTTCGTTACTTAATTATTATATTGTAAATGATTTTGAAGTTTAGCCTTTAATGCTACTGTGGCGGTAGCCAGTAGGTTATCGCGTTTTGCCGAGTGTGACTAAATTCTTTGTTACGGCATCGGGCGATAAGAACGTCGGTGGCGTAGTAGTTAGTACGCTGGACTCCCATGCGAGAGATCCGGGTTCGAAATCATGCAATGCCATGTACCAAAGAGTCTTTCGGTTTTTTCGAAAGACTTACGTACATTTACCGACTGTTCTAACGGTGAAGGAAAACATCTTGAGGAAACCTGCACACTGAGATAACCTGTGTGTGAAATGGGGAAGGCAATGGCAAACCACCCCATTAAATCTGCCACGAGAGTCGTTCTATGTGATTAATTCCTTAGAATGATCACGACCCTCAGCAATGAGGAACACGTCTTAGAAGAATCGGGCATTGAAACGTCAAATGTATGGAAATATAAGTGCATTTGCAAACCCTTTGGCTCGCTGTCAGTGCTCACGTCATCATTCTAGAGGAGAGGGTATTTAATATCAATTGAATTCCTGTGCTTATAATAATGAAACTTATTTCAACAGGTGAATGTAGCTAATACAAGCATAGAGCTGTCAAAGCAGAACATCAACAGATTCATGCGGATTCTGTTCCCTCCGAAACCAGAAGTCCTTAGTAGCATGTGCAAGCAAGGTAAGTTACTTACTTCGCTCTGAGCGATAAGGCCGCCTTTGTACACTTATTCTATGTTTCCTTTCCTATGTAAATTTATGGTGTGCAATAAAGTATTAATCTATCTATCTATCTTACAAGTTTCATAGATGGTTCTTAATCAGGTGTACTTTCATTGAGAATTTGGAACTTTTCCCGGTAATGGTTATTATATCAATACCCTAGAAAATTTAATGCAATATGTATTTTGTTATGGAGTTTTACGTCCAAAACCTGCCAGGTTCCGCCTTAAGTGTATCTGTCTTGTGGATGGTGGATCTTTCCTTTTTCCAGTTCCCAGTTCTTCTTCGCTAAAGAACCTAACGTCTTACAGTCATCTCTTACAGATCATTTCGAACAACTAGTCGCCTTTAAGCATCCAAAGCCACTGGCACATCCTTACACGCGAAGTCATCCCTAAATAATAAAATGTTTCTATCTCTACCAAGGTTTCGACGACGCCCTGCGGTTTCTTCAGCGAAACAACATGATCTCCTGCACGAGATGTCTGGCTGTGCAGTCCACCTTCCAGCTGCAAGATGTGTTAGACGATACGTACGACTACGACCCAGACTGTGAGGAGTGCAAGACTCATAGACTGGTGAGATTGAACTTCATCTGTGACTCTAAATTAAGCAGAAACCTCAGACTTACCATTGTGGAGATCCCTTTACTTTTTCCTGATCATCATCAGGTCCAGGTCCAGCTTAAATATTTAAGCTCAAATTCAGAACAGCTGACTATATCAGTACTATCGAAAATAGGCCAAGATCTTGGATACCATCAACTGAACGAATTCTGATCTGACATAGCTAATAACGTGACTAATCTCAGCAATCTCATTGAACCGGGGTTGTTTGAATTTTAGATTAATTGTTAATAATTATAAAAACATAAATACTATCAGGCCCAGCGTTTATTATAAGAGTGAAGGCACAGCTACTTTCTACGATGGCCGGCCTCGTGCATATCGGAGGGTTCCGGGATCTCCAGTGGAACGCACCGGGTGCCCTCCTAGCATTTGCTTTGGGCTCTTCCTGGGTGTATATTCCACCTCCCGGTTCCTCCCGTCACAGCAGCGTGCGGCCATAGCACGTCGCTGCCTTTCCCAGGGTCGCCAGCCAATGGACGGCCAAAGCCCCCATTTTGACCGCCCGCGACCCTGATCCCTCCCTCCATCCCCCCTAGTCGCCTCTTACGACAGGCAGGAGTTACCGTGGCCCTATTCTTCGCCCGAGACTACAGGGCTATAACCTATAGTAACTAAGGTAACCTTAAGTTAAGGTATACCGTAACTTCTTTTAAATAAGGTTTAAATGGCCAGTATGAAGTGCGGAATGCCAGGCTAGTCCGTATTTAGACTTTAAGATTTAGTTTCAATTGTTATGGAAGACATTTGCTGTGCCTTCACTCTTTTCATAAACACTGGGCCTAATAGTATTAGCACTAAGTAATAAGTAAGAGCACTCTAAGACGCTGCCCGTGCCTCTACTCCGGTAGTGTGCGCTGGGCCTTAATAGACAATAGATAACCCGTGTTCTTTCTTCCAGGACGCACTAGTAGACGATCTACCCGACACTGTGATGACGATATTCCAAAACGCCATAGACTCAGCCAATAACGGCCTAGTCAACTGGGTGATGAGGCAGAGAGGGATGCGATATGTCTCCCTTCTCACTCTGCCGTACCGGGTGCCCATCGATATCATGTATGCTACATTTACCAAGTAAGTATAAAAAAAATCTTTCACTATAGTATTTTTGATTTCCCTGATAAAGAAAAAAAAATTGGTTCGACAGATGACTCTTCTTACATTGTAATGTTTTGAGTTTCCCGTGGGATATAGGGTTTTCCGAGGTTAAAAGATACTGTCGATATATAACATTAATAATTCAGATAATGTCTATATTTAACAGGTTTTTTAAGAACCTATATTATACTGTCCGAACATCCGTTAAGCCTTTTGAGTGTCCTAAGGAATTATTAGATCTAGTTTTACTACGGTAAAAAATTGTTTTTTGTTTGTTTTCTACCTAACCTAACCTAACTATGAGATAACGTCAGATAAAAATTAATTGAACAGTGTGGTCCAATTAATTTTTCTAATGTGAAACGTTATCTCGAACTAAAGTTGAATAGACTTTAATTATTGATATCTACTTATACTACTTTATTACATAACATTTATAACTCTCACGTCCATAATCCCCGAGGGGGTAGACAGAGCAACCACCTTCATCACAGGCAGTTCCCACTTTACGCCGTAAGATTTGTTGGTCAAACGTGATAAGTGGTGAGCCTATCGCCGTCTACTAGTGTAGAATAGTTTCCACAAAGACCCTTAGTCGCCTCGTACGACACCCACGGGAAGAGTTGGGGTGGTGCTATTCCTTACGGCCGGCACGACACGGCACTAAATAACATTTAAATACCATTAAAAATCCATTTAGAATAAGTCGTTAAAAAATCTTGTTAGTATAAATTTTCTATGGCTTGAATAGTAATTGATTTGGAAACTTTAATAATAAGCAAACTTGAAGACTTAGATTGGGCCTCATGTGCCGGTAATTACGCTGGCTCTCTTACCCTTCAAACTGAAACACAGTAATACAAGCATTGCTGCTTTGCGGCAGAAATCGGTAAAAGGGTGGTACCTCTCCAGACTGATTGTACACAGAGTCATACCATTTTTTAAAAGTTATACCACCTATCGTAGGAACTGAAATTTTTGAAGAAAAATTAAGTGTGTAAAGTATTCATGTGAAATAAATGTTTAACCACTGTGACATCCCCACCAATTACCCCACCAGACGCATCACCATTACTTTCTGTCTGTATATAAATAGATTTAGATTAATAATAAAATAATAATTTGGCGTAACATTATTTTTTAAACCGGCATAGTCTTACGTCCATAAATTATCGTGTTTGCTCCCATTTCGACATTAAAACGGTAATGTACGACCAAGCAACTGTGTCACGGTCTTATTATTACGAAATTTAAGTCCACTAATTATAATTGTGTTGTTCCTATATGGAAATAAATAACATTAGTAGCCCTTATAAAAAATCTAACATCTGTCTGTGAAGTTATCATCATCCATTAG
This sequence comes from Hofmannophila pseudospretella, assembly GCA_947369225.1. Taxonomy (NCBI): domain Eukaryota; kingdom Metazoa; phylum Arthropoda; class Insecta; order Lepidoptera; family Oecophoridae; genus Hofmannophila; species Hofmannophila pseudospretella. The sequence continues at coordinate 14,014,622 of OX376316.1, forward strand.
GGGCTGCATCAATTTTTGACGTTTTTAAGAAGAGTAATCTTATATGAAAGTTCATATAAGATTACACAGCCTCTCTACAAGTTTTTTCTACATAATCATTGTGGTTTTGCACTTCCGTCTTACACTTTTGGACCACTTAATTCTTCTTCTTTTCATAATTTCCCCCTTCAGTTTCAAACAGTTGCACGAATTGTCTCTAAGTTAATGTTCAACTGGATTTAGTGACATATCTTTCTACAGTTGCGGACTAGAAAGCGGTCTATCTAAGCATGGAAGACAATCTTAAGCACCCTTCGAATACACTTACAACTGTTTATTTCTCACTTTTGTGTTACTAATAAAATGGCACGGCTTTTTTTAGTTATGTCGGTGGTAGAGTAGAAAAACATGCAGTGCAGTACAAAGTCGCTGGGAATGTGTTCGTATTAAAGAGGAAATGTATCCGACACGACAACATTATGACTAGGTTAGTGTACGATCTATTTCCGGGGTAGTGGGAAGCGATACGTTGAGATGTATCTGTCCATTTATAGGGTAATTAATTGGTGGTGGAATAGTGCCTGGAACTGTGTCGTGTTTGAGAGGAAATATGCCCGTCACTGCAATGTTAAGGGGTAGTGGGAAGTGATGTGTTTCGTCTCATTTATAGGGTAATTGGTGGTGGAATAGTGTGTGGAAATGTGTTGTGTTTGGGAGGAAATATGTCCGACGATGCTGCAGACTTATGACTAGGTTAGTGTTTGATCTATTTCCGAGGTAGTGGGAAACTATAATGTCTCGTCTTATTTATAGAGTAATTGGTATCTGGAAATGTGTTGTGTTTGGGAGGACATATGTCCGACGAAGATGCAGACTTATGACTAGGTTAGTGTTTGATCTATTTCCGAGGTAGTCGGAAACTATAATGTCTCGTCTTATTTATAGAGTAATTGGTATCTGGAAATGTGTTGTGTTTGGGAGGAAATATGTCCGTCACTGCAATGTTAAAGGGTAGTGGGAAGTGATATGTTTCTAGTCTCATTTATAAGTTAATTTGTCGTGGAATAGTGTCTGGAAATATGTCAGACATAACAATATTATGACTAGGTTAATGTTTGATCTATTTCCGGTAGTGGGAAGCGATGTGTCTCGTCTCATTTATAAGGTAATTGGTGGTGGAATAGTATCTGGAAATGTGTCGTGTTTGAGAGGAAATGTGGCAGACACAATTGTGTTAAGTCTAGGTCAGTGATTGTTAAAAAAAATTATGATACAGTGTAATTGGTGGTGGAATAGTATCTGGAAATGTGTTGTGCTTGAAGGAAATGTGTCAGACACAACAACGTTATGACTGGGTTAGTGTTTGATCTTTTTCCGGGGTAGGTGGTAGCGATATGTGTCCATCCATTTCTAGGGTGTCTTGAAAATTTATTGTGTTTGAGAGGAAATATGTCCGTCACTGCAATGTTAAGGGGTAGTGGGTAGTGATATGTGTCTAGTCTCATTTATAGAGTAGTTGGTTTGTTGTGGAATAGTATCTGGAAATGTGTTGTATTTTCGAGGAAATAAGTCGGATAGCCCGCCACGGACACAACAGTGTTAAGACTAGCTCAGTGTTTGATCAGTAGTGGGAAGCAGGTGGTAGATTCTGATGTGCAGGATATTCTGGGTTGGTACCACCCTCTTATTTTTTTAAGCATTTCTGCCACTAAGTAGAAATGCTTGCGTTTCTGTGTTTCGGTTTGAAGGGTAAGAGAGCCGGCGTAATTGCCGGCACACGAGGTACTCCATCTAAGTCCTCAAGGTTGGCAGCGCATCGAGAACCCTATAATAATAATACAGTGAGGTGAGATGTGTATGGGCGACGGTGACCACTTACCATCAGGTGGCCCGTTTGATCGTCTGCTCTCCTTATGTAATAAAAAAAGTTATGTGGTTCGTCTTATTTATAGAATTGGTCGTGAAATAGTATCTGGAAATGTGTTGCGTTTGGGAGGCAATGTGGCAGACACAACAACGACTAGGTTAGTGTTTGATCTATTTCCGGGGTAGTGGCGATATGTTGGGATGTGTCCTGTCTATCCATGATTTTTATATGATAATTGGTGGTGGAATAGTCTGGAACTGTGTCGTGTTTCGGAGGAAATATGCCCGTCACTGCAATGTACTGCAAGGTGGGAAGTGATATGTGTTTCGTCTCATTTATAGGGTAATTGGTGATATAATAGTGTCTAGAAATGTGTAAGACACAATGAGCCTTAATGTAGTTGTGTATTTAAGGCTTAGTCAGTTTGATCTATTGCCGGGGTAGTGGGAAGCGATATGTCTCATCTCATTTATTGGGTAATTGGTGTGGAAATGTGTCGGGAAATATATTACGTTTAGAAAATATGTCCGACACTGCAGCGTTAAGCGTTATGACTAGGTTAGTGTTTGATCTATTTAGAGGTTTGTTAGGGTAATTGGTGGTGGAATAGTGTCTGTAAATGTGTACGTGCTGTAATGCTCTATGTATGTGGAAATGGTGTTATCTTTTAGTTGATATCTGTTGTCCTTCTAGGTACCAACGTCAATGGAGGAATTAAAAAAAATGCTTAATTATGTTATTATTATCTTTTGTAAATATTAACTTAACAAATTTTCTTTTATTCACATAATATAACTTCTGAAGCACATTCTCATTATTATGGTATTTATTACTGTTTTTTTTTTTTTAATGTATAACTAAACCCGCATTTGACCTCGATCTCGCCTGATGGTAAGCGACGATGAGGTCGACGATGGAGCATGCGGGTCCAGTAAATGCCTATTCACTCTGGCCTTGAAGATCCCAAGGTTGTAGGTTTCGGGAAATACAGACGCCGGCAGGCTGTTCCATTCCTTAGCCGTTCGCATAATGAACGAAGAAGCAAATCGCTTCGTACGAGCAGATGGGATATCAACAACATAAGGATGGAACCCCTCCCCGCGCCTGGTAGTCCGAAGGCGGAATGGAGATGCTGGAATTAGGTCGTGCAATTCCGATGCGCACTCTCCGAAATGTATCCTATAAAATACCGATAGACAGGCAACCTTGCGCCGATGTTCCAGACTTTGCAGTAGCCAAACTATTATTACAGATTGTAATAATAATTGCATTCATATAAATACATATTGTAATTTGAATTTTATCAATACTATTGTCCAGTTTAGTTCTGACGCAAATGGAATCATTTTTTTCTTCTTACGCTTGAAAAATTCATTGTTATGCAAAAATGATTTTATCTAAATGGACACTTCCTTATCAATTCGTTTGCATAACATTGTTTTACGTAATTGTGTCAAGGTTGTACGACAAAATGTAATGTATGATTTTGTTATACTTTTCGCGTAATGAACTAATGACTGATGTTTGCGGATATTTTGTCCGTATCTGGCATGACGTCAAATTAGTAGGTGGTCTCATCAATTTATATAATTGAACCTACTCTTGTTTATACCTTACCTATTGATTTATACATTGCGCGTGAGAAATCGGTCCTTCGAGCCGGATATATAATATAATAGTTGATATTTCTCTCTATACTATTAAGAAATACACAAACACTGATCTGCTTCTGTCTTATGTGTAAGTCTGACTTCGAATTCCAAGTACCTAGTTGCAAAAAGTGCTTGCATCTTAGCACGGCATCTTAGATCGGTCAGTGTATTGAAGATAAGGCTGGTTTCACGCCTCAGGTTATATAATATGTTAATATAATTGGTTTCATGCAATGAACTGTCTGCATACGTGTAGGTATATTTTTATATATTATACGAGTAGGTATTTTATAGTATAGTAAATAATAATAATTAGTAATTCTCTTCTATTTAATTTATATGCACCTGCCTTGCAATATCTGTATGACCCAATGGCAGAAAATGCCGCATGGCATTAAGCTCGCCTCATGTACTATTTTTATGCATTAAAGTGTTAAATAAATAATAATAATAACTGTCGAATGGCCGACCCGACGTATGGTGAGATGCACAGTCAGCCCCATTCTATTTGTAATCGTAATGTAATGCAATGAATGAATTATTCAATTGCCGATAGAAACATTTTTAAAGCAACATTAGTTCGACCTCGAGGACTCGATGTCGTTATCAGAACGCTGTTATAATGATAATGGCTCCTTTGTGAAACGTCGCTATTTCCTGTTCATTGCAGTGCTAGTACGTATGTAGATTAATAATTGACTGTTTGTAGTAATTACACAATACAATACTTTATTGATAACAACAAGTTACAGGTCGTTACAGGTCATTTTTCAATACAACTTAACTATGAGAGTTATGTATAAAAATAATAAAAATAATTATAATTTCCAATTAAAAAAAAATTCAATAAATAATTCAATCACTTCCCACTGTCAATATCATGATTAAATTTAAAATTAAATAAAGAATATATTATAATCTCTTCTTCTAAGTCGTGTTCCTCATTGCTGAGGGTCGTGATAATTCTAAGGAATTAATCACAATAGAACGACTCTCGTGGCAGATTTTTAATGGGGTGGTTTGCCATTGCCTTCCCCATTTCACACACTAGTTTCCTCACGATGTTTTCCTTCACCGTCAGAGCAGTCGGTAAATGTACGTAAGTCTTTAGAAGGTTGTATTTTTTTGAGAAACGTACAGTTGACTAAAAGCTATAGTATCTTACCTTATCTTATCTTATGATAGGGGGCCGGGAATAACCCCGCGGCACATCGACCCTTGAGGATCTTTTGTGTCTACCCCATTGTACACACTGGTCATCTGTGTGCAGGTTTCTGTGATGTTGTCCTTCACCGTCAGAGCAGTCGGTAAATGTACGTAAGTCTTTCGAAAAAACCGAAAAACTCATTGGTACATGACATTGCATGGTTTCAAACCCGGACCTCCCGCATGGGAGTCCGACGTCCTAGCCACGGCGCCACCGACGCTCCCGCATATTAATATATGCGGGAGCGTCGGTGGCGCAATGTAATAGCAGGTAATAACAGGTAGGTAGGTGGTGGTGGTAATAGCAGGTACCTATTGTAAAGATAGGTACCTATTGCAATGATTAATTTAAATTTAATTTTAGAAATTCGTCATATGAGTAACACGATTGCTTGATAAGCCAATCACGTAATTTCTATTATATTAACTGGGTAACTATACAGTTAATTTTCTTTTCCTCGAGAATTATTACCTGTTTACCTCAGCTGGGGCTTAAGATTTTTCTGTTCTATGTTGCTCATATTGATACAAACACTCTTTTCTAAAACCTTTTTATATTCGTACTTCGAAATCGTATAACATACATACCTACTTAATATCCATCCATATCTGTATAAATAAATATTTATAATTGTCTATTCACAATTTTGGATCCCACAGAATTTCTATAAAACTTCTTGAAATCGTATATGGAAAGTTATGGCTAATTTAAATCAGATGGGTAGTTTCTCCCGCGCTTTTGTGGCACCCACGTCAGCTTTGTTTCGTTTTGTCTTTCAAATTGTTTCACAGTAGTGTTTTTGTAGTAAATGGTGTTTTTTGCTCGAAGAACTTCGACAAGATGTGAATAATGTGTGGGACAGTGAAGTAAAGTCAAAAAAGGCGCTGCAGCCCGATCCGTACTTGACTGGATTTTGAAGAGCCATTCTGCGTCAAGGACACCTTCTTTGATGGTGCAGAAGCGTGGAAGATTCTCTCAGATAGCATTGAAATGTGTTACAGCAGCATTTTAATGAAGACTTGAAATAGTTGTTTACATCAGACATGGCTGTATGTATGGGCTCAGTTCCCTTTGCTTTAAAAAAACAATTAAATCTGGTCCGCCCGCCTCACCCTCTACAGTACGTGTAAACGAACCATTAGTGCTAAATCATGATCCACTATAAGCTCTAGCTGCACTTCTACAAACCCCCTTCTCTCCACAGGTTCGTAACATGCACACCAAAGATGAGCAAGTCCCTCTGGCGACTCAGTTTGAACTTGCTGCAGCAGCTCCACTGCTTCTTGTACTCGGCACACGACAGGTCTGAAGCGGCCGCCAAGATCTACTACAAACTCACTATGGATGGGAAGAAGGACGACGGTTACCAGCTGGATCGGAGGTTGGTGCTTTTATAATTACCATGCCGTTACCGTCCACGATATCGTGGACGGTAACGATTTTATCGTCCACGTTTTACGCTTTTATAATTTACCTACCGGTAGGTGGAAAGCGACGAGGCGCTCACTCACACATCTTTAATAAATACACACTACCACTACACTTCCATCTTTACCGTCACGATTTGACATGGGAGCCTAGGTGTGCCACCGCACAGCCCTGTAGTCTCGGGCGAAGAATAGAGCCACGGTAACTCCTGCCTGTCGTAAAAGGCGACTAAAAAGAGGAATCAGAGTCGCGGGCGGTCAAAGTGGGGGCTTTGGCCGTTCATTGGCGGGCGACACTGGGGAAGGCAGCAACGTGCTATGGCCGCACGCTGCTGTGACGGGAGGAACCAGGAGGTGGAATGTACACCTCCCAGGAGGAGCCCAAGGCAAATGCTAGGACCGGTGCGTTCCACTGGAGATCCCGGAGCCCTCCGATAAGTACGAGGCCGGCCATCGAGGGGGTTTTAGTGAGTAAAAATCTCACATAACCCAGTCTCTCCCCCAGGAGGCTGGGTATCTTTTAAAGATTTCCCCCACGTTACCAAAAAAAAGGTGTGCCACGGCAACGGTACCGACGACGGCAATATAAAAGCGTCTTCATACAGTTCCATACATTTCGTACCGTTTCCATACGTTACCGTTAAAAATTATAAAAGCAGCCTTTTGCTTGTTATTAATCATTAGACAATGTCGTGTTATTATCAGACAATATTGTGTCAGTATCAAACAATATCGTTTTATCATCATACAACATCAGTAAGTAGGCAGGTACCCTAAAAGACAGCAGGATACGAAGTTGGTGCATTTAGCTTATTGTCAACATCAGACAACCTTTACCTTGTCTTTAAGATTGGGGGCCGGGAATAACCCCAGCGGCACTTCGACCCTTGAGGATCGTTTGTGCCTACCCTACACACACTGGTCATCTCAGTGTGCAGGTTTCCTCGATGTTTTCCTTCACCGTTAGAGCCGTCGATAAATGTACGCAAGTCTTCGATAAATACGAAAAAATCATTGGTACATGGCACTGCATGGTTTGGAACCAGGACCGCATGGGAGTCCGGTGTCCTAGCCACTGTGCCACCGACGCTCTCAGACAACCTTAGTAGTAATCTGAAATTAGTGTACCCACTCACTCATGTAATCTTATTATGATCAGCTAGGATCAGACACAACCATGAATTACTATGACAAATGCTCAAAATTGAGCCATACAATATAAAAGAGTTAATAACAAAGGAGTCGACCATATCCTCCTATATTGCGCTCATTGAGGGAATCGTAAAGCAGCTGAAGGGCTTTAATGACACACACTGTCCCCCCATCTTTCCAAATAAATTTTGAAAACCCCTAAAGTACTTACACTTACATAACACATATCTACCGTTTTCTTATATATTATATTTATATATAATAATTATCATCATCATCATCAGCAGCCTATTCTAGTCCACTGCTGGACATAGGCCTCTCCTAGGGCGCGCCATTGAGCCCGATCTTCGGCTCTTCTCATCCAGTCGCTGCCAGCCACCTTGCGCAGATCGTCGCTCCATCTAGCAGGGGGGTGTCCCACACTACGTTTGCCCAAACGCGGTCTCCACTCCAGAACTCGTCTACCTCAGCGGTTGTCGGTTCTGCGACAGACGTGACCGGCCCACTGCCACTTCAGCTTGCTAATCTTATGAGCTATGTCGATAACTTTTGTTCTATGCCGGATCTCCTCATTTTGGATTCGATCCAGCAGAGATACTCCGAGCATAGCTCTTTCCATAGCACGCTGAGCGACTTTCAATTTGTGAACCAGTCGCATCGTCAGTGTCCACGTTTCGGCTCCGTAGGTCATTACTGGTAGGAATAATAATTATACTTGCGCCCTATCTATATTTTTATATTCATGCATGAGTAGTAGGAACATACGCGGAGGCATGACGCTAAGTATCAACTAGCTGGCGTCATGCCAAAGTGTATGTCTCCGGAAACTTCTTTCTAATACATAACCCACTTGCATTATAACAATACGGAAAAAAAAGATCAGCTAGGATCAGTAATCATTTTTAAATCATTCCGTGATTGTACCGGATGACCTAGAATTTGATTAAAATCCCTTTTTGTTTAAGGTTAATCATCTTTCCTTCATAAAAGAAATCTACTCGAGTAGCAACAATGTTTATGAATACTCAATTCAAATGCACTTATCTCTTTCTATCTGACTTTTGGTGATAATTTACAACGCCACTAATCCCGTTCTTTGTTTAATCTTTTTCATTGCACTAGACCAGGGGTTCCCAAACTTATTTTGTCTACCGCCCACTTTGAGAATAAATTATTTTTTAGCGCCCCCATTTTTTAGCGTCCACGAAAATTACCTATCTAGGAGTACTAATAACTATTAAAATGCGAAAGTATGTCTGTTACCTTTTTATTTGTTTGTTTGTGTCTACTTTCATTTCGAAACGAAGCGACCCATTGACATGATTTTTATTTCATATATTCAATAAAACAGGACAGATATATGAACTACGCGGAGAGAAATAGCGAACCGAGTTTGAGCAATCTCTTAACTAATATTAGTTGATGTTCACAAGTTGTAGTTGAGAGTCGAGAGCTCATGTAGTCGGTGTCTAAGAGGCCTCTTAGCTAAATGAAATTACAAATCACCTCCCAAGCCTCTACACAACGCCCCCATTTTTTTTCTGGGTCTCTTACCGTCCCCCTTTAGGCCTGCAGCGCCCACAAGGGGGCGTTATCGCCCACTTTGGGAAAGACTGCACTAGACTATTGGGTTTTTATATATAAAATTGTGACTTTGTACCTCGGCTTCGGCTTACCGTTCCAGAGACAGACCCCATCTGCCATCAAAGTTACTCCAAGATCTTGGAAACCACTGGCCCAATTTTTATCAGACCTAGCTAAGAACACACTCGACAAAAATCTCTATTGAATTAAAAAAACTAGGTCCAAATCGGATCATCCGTTGTTAAGTTATGATGCCACAGACAAACAGACACGCCCTGACTCGATCGGTCGGGAGTTAAAAAACTTAGGTGCTTGCGCTGATATTTAACCCTTGATTAATTGACGAGTTAAATTTAACGATCCGCGCATCCACCGTCAACGTACCGGCCATCCTGGAGCCGAACGGTATCATGCGTGATGACGGCAAGAGACCGGACGGAATGTCGTTAATACCCTGGAAAATGGGACGTGCCCTTGTGTGGGACGCTACTTGCGCAGACACTTTGGCACCGTCCCACCTCCAGAGTACGTGTAGGAAGATCGGTGGGGCGGCTGAAGCGGCTGAGGGCAATACAACTTTGTTGTATTTGGTGTAGAGACCCTTGGTCCTTGGGGCCCTGGAGCTCGGTCACTGTTCCGAGAGCTGTCCAAGCGTTTATTTGATGCGACGGGGGACCCAAGGGCCGGCGGCTATCTCGCCCAAAGGATCATCCAGCGGGGCAACGCCGCCAGCATCCTCGGTACCCTACTACACGGGCCTAATCTAAGACATTTTATAAGTTACATTTAATTATTATTTGTGTACATTAAAGACTTATTATTATTAATGTGAAAAAAAGGCAAGATCTGTGTATCTATTATTGAATGTACGTACAGTTGAAGACATCTATTTATTCTTTGTGAAACCCTGTCGCAATAAGTGGTAACGATTTCTCAACTTTCGTATGGCCGTGTCAAATTAGTTAAAGCTACAAAAATACCAAAGAGACCGTACGAATAAATATTCGAATAGTAATTAAAATGTCTTATTTAATCACTTATCAATCTCCACGTATTAGGCTAAGGTTGCTTCTTTATCACGAGTTTATTGCATCTTTAAAAATGATTAATTATCTGTATCCGTAATCTAGTAGGTATTAGTGCTCTTTATTAATGATATAAATATAGGCATGACGTAAACGTAAGATAGAAGATAATTATCTATCTGTTGCACAAAACGTCACCTCTTTTTTCTTGTTTGTTCTAGCTTCTAAGTCGTATTCGTTATGAAATACCCACATATAGAACAACTATCTTGGCAGGTTTAATGGGGTGGTTTGCCATTGTCTTCCCCATTTGACATACTGGTTATCTCAGTGTATAGTTCTGCAGGTTTCTTACCAATGTTTTTCTTCACCGTTAAGTCGTACGTAAGTTTTTACCGGATACAAAATGCTCAGCTAAAATCACAAAGGTACCTTTGGTATGGAGAACAGATCCACTCTGGATCTCCTGATCTGACATCACTTTTCTTACATAAGAATAAGAGATATGTGGTATCAATTATTGTAAAATAATTATTACGAATTCTTACACTAATTACGAGTCGCCCTTGAGTTAATGATATGGAAAGTTTTGGGAGAATTACAAGTAAACATTCTCGAATCACTGTTATGTCATCCATCACTATTCAGATATCGATTTTGAAGCAAATGGTATCCAGTATTGCCTCTTCCGTTTTTATATTCGACGTCGATGGCATCGGAGATGTACCAAGAGCAGCAGATGCAATAGTGGAGTCCATATTTGAAATGACAGCATTACTTTTTTCATCCCATCTAAAACCGCACGTCAGCAGCGCCGACCAAGCCGCGTAAGCAGCGCTGCAGCCCCAGTAATGCGAAGGCATCTGCTGGTGCAGCGCTGCTGCCGCGCGGCCAAGTCGTCTAATGTGAAAGCGCTTTGAATCCGAAATCCCAGAGACCCGTTTTCCGAGGTTGAAAATATTCAAGTCTACAATTTTAGCATGTGTATGGAATTTTGATTGTGTCTTAGATCACCATCAGTCTATTAATGTCTCCACTGTTGGGGCACAAGCCTCCCCTTGCACAAGCGGGGTACGGTGTCTTAGATCGCTTTCTAACTTCAATGATTTTGCTTTGGGATCGCAGCCAACAATTCAAAACTCTTTAAACCGGAATTACGTCGTTACGACTAAATTTGCTTAAATAAGGATATGGTGTCGGAAGTGGTTGACACCCAATCCCTCTTATCTACGACCCATACGCCTGCAGACGTACGTCCTTCCAACTACCTTGTTTTTATCGCGGTTTAACACCACATCCGCGTCATATCATCGTGCAGAAAAGCAGGTCCAAAGTGTGGCGTGATATTCGATTTATCGACTCAAGTTTAATGTTAATTGGCAATTTGGCAATACACTAATTTTATTATGACTGATTTGTTTATTTATATTTTTAATATACCTGTATTGGGTAGGTAGCAATTAAGCGGTAGACGGTGAAGGAAAACATCGTGAGGAAACCTGCACACTGAGATAACCAGTGTGTGAAATGGGAAAGAACAAACCACCCCATTAAATCTGCCAAGATAGTCGTTCTATGTGATTAATCATTAGAATGTTCACGACCCTCAGCAATGAGGATCACGACTTAGAAGAAGAAGAAGCAATTAATCATTTATCATACTGTGTCACATAAAAGAATTTACTGACTGAGCCAAATCTTTTTCTCGTAAATATTTTTTTGCCAGTCAGTAAGTAGACGAATTTGCAACGGTCTGTCCCTTTCTACGTCATAGCTTGAAAAAGAAATGTTAGAAAATTAAGGAAGCTTCATGCTGTAACGATGTCGACTTCATCGTCCATATCAACTTCTTGCCATCAACTTCAACCTCATAGTTAGCGTTTATCATCTCATTTCGTATTGGCATCTTCATTTAAATTCGAAATCATGTTCCCATTCCATTTCAAAATTTCATTATTCCATTAATTTCATTGTTTTATTTGTATTTTCACTTTTTCTGTATTTTGTCTCGAACGGATGTTTCCCCGATCACTTTTATCTCCTACTACTACCTATTTTCTACGTTACTGTTTTCTGTGTTCTTTTCCTTAAAATATAATATTTATTACCAAGTTGTTCTATTACTTCATCTGCGCACTGTCCTAGAACCCTGCTAGCCGGCACCTAGAGGACAGACAATGTTCTTCATTATCAGCTATCAGCCAGTAACTTGTATCTGTTATGACCCTTCAGAAGGTCATATCTAGCTACAGTACTATTATCGTCATGTAATGTATTCACGGATTTATGATACAATAAAATAGAAACAAAGAATACAGATAGAGAAACAAACAGATTAACTTTATCTTTGTGTTTATTTTTATAACTCCAGCTATATTGATGAAAAGAGAATGCCTATTCCAACATGAGTTTGTGTCGCCATAAACAGTTTTTGTCCCCATAAATGTACTTGTAGGTATGCTAAGTTTTATGTTAACTATTACCTTAGAATATACCGAAACATTGTATAGTCTGTTAGGAAAAAGCATAAGTTACGAACGCCCACCCCTATTATTTCTTTTATCCAAGGGAAATATCTCTAAAATAATAAATTTAAAAACCCCTGACCCATTGTGGAGATTCCCTTACTTTTTCCTGGTCATCATCAGGTCCTTGAGGTTCCAGATGTGGGAAGGGCTCCATGGTCCTAAACATTCGAGCTCAAACTCGAACTATCTAGCTATTACCGTTCCAGAGATCCCATCTTTTTGGAAACCACTGGTCTATTTTTTATCAGACCTAGCTAAGAACACTCTCGAGAAAAACCGGGTCCAAATCGTATCATCCGTTGTCAAGTTATGATGCTACACCTACCTCGATCGCCATTCGATAAAACTCCGTTCAATGTTTGCGTATGTTTTCGTTAACTGTTTATAATTAATTAATATTTTCTAGTCCTGCAGCTGTAACGTTGGAGGGCAATAGGTAAACAAAACATCTGTTTTGATTTGATAAGACCCTCGTGTGGGTACAATTAGGGCTGCCGACTTCCCAGGCCAACAAGATTACTATTAAATAGGAGATTTTGGGCTTTTTTTTAATAGCCTATAAACTGTCCCACTGCTGGGCAAAGGCATTTTTCCCTATCCTCGGCGTCCTTATACCATCCTTTTGGGCTTTACCCGGGATAAAATTTAATTAATCACAACCAATCGGGTCGATGCGCCACCGGTGTGTTTACGATCTTATCTATTCATCATCATAAGTCTTTACATCTACATAAGATTACTTAAGCAGCTTCTATGTGGCGGCATTTACGAGTACGTTCGTAACTTATCTTTCTAATTTGATAAACAAGGAAACTTATAGACAATGTTAAAAAAGCAGTCAAAGTATGTAGATTTCATGCATAACTTATATGGCATTTTTAACTGTAGATTTCAGGCATAAAGTTGAGATCTTTGGGGATATTTAGGCGTCATGCACCCTCCATCTGTGATTTTCCTAATTTCAGCATCTCCATTCCGCCTTCGGTCTACCAGGCGCGGGGAGGGGTTCCACCCTTGTGGTTGATATCTGCTCGTACGAAGCGATTTACTTCTTCGTTCATTATGCGAACGTCTAAGGAATGGAACAGCCTGCCGGCGTCTGTATTTCCCGAAGCCTACAACTTTGGGATCTTCAAGGCCAGAGTAAATAGGCATTTACTGGACCCGCATGCTCGCTTACCATCAGGCGAGATCGAGGTCAAATGCGGGTTTAGTAGTCAATAAAAAAATTTACATCAAAATACGTCTGTAATTCAAAGTTGAGGAACACGGTACGTCCTAGGAAATACGGCAACCCTAGGCACAGTACAAGACCCTATCTGCCCTTATCCACGTGTCCCATTTTACCATTGTTTTGGTTGCTAGGAATGTTGTTGTGAAATAATGTGTGCGTTTGATATGATTACTAATTATGGCGAAACGTTCCAACACAATTGGTATTTAAAATAATAATTTGATAATATTGTATTTAAGTATGTATTTGACAAAGAACTGTTTATTTTGGCCGTCAGTTATTATATTACTGACTTGTCGATGGTTTCTGTCAAGATGCATTTATACTACAAGTATAGGTACTTATAAGAATGGTACATATTTTATTATTATTATATAAGGAGAGCAGACGAGCAAACGGGCCACCTGATGGTAAGTGGTCACCATCGCCCATAGACATCTCACCTCACTAAGTTAATATTAGAGGGTTTTTGATGTGCTGCTAACCTTGAGGACTAAGATGGAATGCCTCGTGCCGGAAAATACGCTGGCTCTCTTACCCTTCAAACCGAAACACTGAAATGCAAGCATTTCTGCTTCACGGCAGAAATAGATAAGAGGGTGGTACCACCCCAGGCGATCCTTCACATTAGGATCTACCACTACGTACCTATATATATATATATAGCAAAAAAAATATCAGCTGTTTTATACAGTTCGGTCGTGTAGATATTGAGCTTTTGTATGGAACAGCATTTACTGGACCCGCATGCTCCATCGTCGATCACCAGGCATCCTTCACTTTAGGATCTACCACTACTAACCAGCATTATCACAATATTATCTAACCAGTGTGGGAAGGGAGTAATTTTATTTTTTGATCTGGTTTAATTTTTTCCCAACTGTTCACCTTCCTATCTAAAGTATTTTGTTAATATTAGTTACTGTTCTGATCCCCAATAAAATAGTAGCTATTATTAAAAATTACACAGATACCTACAGTAGGCAGTATGAATAGTATGAAACGTTAATTTTTTTGTCAATTATCAAAAATCTTGGAGCTACGTTCGTTATACTGTGTTTTGGCAAAGGTTGACTAGAAATATAAAAAAACCGTCGCCATATTGCGGAATTAAACGGAACTATTATTTTCATTACGATCTCCATAACACAGATTATAAAAGTACCGGCGGTGGCCCCTCGTGACAGGGTTTTTATTTTACTGGTCAGGTTACTACATTAAATGAATGCATTCCGTAACGTTCACAATATTGTTATAAAATACTGCGAAATGGACAAAACGCATTATGTAATTTTTATAATGCGCAGTTTATACGTAAAAGTTTATTACCTACTAAGTATCACGTTACGAGATAATACAAATTTCGCGAATTTAGCAAAACATGTTATTCTTAATCTTTCGTGATAGATAAATGTGTGTCAGTGGGTAAAATTATGTTACTTTTATTCTCTAGGTGTTACTTAGTTTGGCTTAAAATAGTGTTGTATGGGGCCAGAGGATCCGGGTTCTCCCTCCCCGAAATACCAAAGATCCATACACTTATACTATTTATTTATATAGGTACTTTATGTAACTCCAGTGAGAGAAAATAAAAAACAATTCAAAAAGCTAACAAATTAAGATCACTTATTATGTGAAAGCACACTTCTCGCGCGGGTGCTATGTTTTATTTATTTAGTAAGACATACTAAATTAAATACCTGTTTTATTTTATGGAGAGATGACTCGTTTGAATGACTAATAAATTAATTTTATGACTTTATAGCTTACCATAAATTTTAGTATTTACTCATACTCATACCATTTATTGCTTTTCATTTGTAACAATTGGTCTTAAAAATATATATTATATGATCATACATGAAACCCATACATCATACATGATCATTTATCATTAATCAAGTGATTAATAAGTATATTGTTTTTACAAGCAATGAGTAATTTCTAGGAATCATATATAAGCTTTAGCCGCGTGCTCTGCTGCTTTCACATCAAGTCGGTATTACGAACTGAAACTTCCTATTTTACTTTTAACCGATTTCACAGTATTAATTATTAATAGTATTTCATTATTAATGTATATCTACATATGAATTGAACAGTGTAAAGTTGACTTTTTTTAAATTATATTATTTCAATTTGACAAACGCTTTGGATAATATCTGTTACGTTGTATTTTTGACTAATAATAAATTAAATTAATTAGTAATACATTTAGTTAAGAAATACATTCGATCCTTCACATTTAATTTTACAAAGAACCGAGTAAAGTGTGAGTGTGGTGTCTCCCCTCAATCCATGGAGCACTTGCTCTGCTGTCCCGCGTGTCCGACCACCTGCACGCGGGTGGACCTTTTCGAGGCCAACCAGAGGGCTATCGATGTGGCTGCCTTCTGGTCGGGAAACATTTAGTTCGGATCATCAACACGTAAGAAGAGAGAACCGAGATTAAGTATTCCGAATAATTTTATGGAAACAAATAAAAACAAAATTGCTAAAGCATAAATTAAGTTTTTATTTACGATTTCTCATCAAAATAGGTATTATCATCATCATCAGCCTATTTAATGTCCCCATTGTTGGGGCAAAATAGGTATACGATACACAGATTTTTGGCAGAAAATCGCCCGAACCTTCTCTGGAATTTACAAATGCGTTAAGTGCCAAATTTGTAGGCACTTTGCACCTTTGAAATGGAATAGCGGCCCAGTGTTGCACCTTTGACACGGAAAATTTTAACTTCCATTTTTTTGTCACTTGCACGCCTTTTTTGGCATTTGTAAATTGCACGCCTCACTAGGCAAAAGATTATATTGTACTTAGATGGAATATCGCGGCGTTTTAACATTCAAACTTCTTTCACGTTCCTGCCTAACGATAATGATACGAAACAATACTTTTAGTTAGTGTATTGTCGCTAACAATATAAATACCAGATATTTGGAAGGAATTTTTAAAGACACGCTTTTGAAATCGAATTAATTTTATTGTTGTGTTTAGCGAGCAAGCTTCATATCATATGAAGACACATCAAGCTATCACTGTGGAACCCTGTCGCAATACATTTTGTTATGATTCCTTGACATATGAATAAATTAAAGCGACAAAATTGTAAAGGCTTATAGCCTGATGTGTTATACATCAGCAGTGATCGGAGTAGGTAGAGCTCTTTCGGGTCAATGTCCTCAAAGGTTATATTAATATGGATATGATTTCGGGATACCGTTTTAAGTTATCGAGCAAATGTTGTAAATTACTTTTATAAACCTCGCTCTTACTCGGCGGATTACGTTTTTTTTTAAATTGTGAACTTACGAAGAAGTTAAAACACTACCATAGGTACACTAGCGCCATGAATCTTAAAAAAAAATATTTCGCCACCAATCTTAAATGTGTATCAAAACAAATATAACGTTAAAAATCTAAATAATATATTTATTCAATCCCGGAAATCCCGGGATTATTGGGCATAGTTATCCATATTATGACCGTATGTGGCAAGTACCAAAAACAGCCCTATCTACTCCGATCATAGTACATCAGTATTCAATTCTTGGAATTCTTCTATCGCTTAGGTTGTCTGGGAGAGATCTCTCTGAGCTTTAAAGCTCAGGCCCTTATTCTATGTTTACTTTCCTATGTAAACTTCTTGTGTGCATCAAAGTATCAATCTATCTACGGAAAGGAATGCCCCCCTAGTTCCAAGAATCGTATCGAGTAAACCCGGTACAATACAGATAACAGCAAAAGTGCGCAGATGTTACTCTGACGTCACAGCTATGTTAGCGATAGCCTGCGGTCAGTGACCTCGCCCCGTGTTATACCCGACAGGGTTTTATACAGAGAGGGGGGGATGCCTTCTGATTCAATTCAGTTTTAAGTCGGGCCCCCAAGCGAGGTTTTTTTCTGTGTTGTTCCTTGTAGTCATACTGCTTTTGTAGTTCCACTGCTTAGTGAGACTTTTTGTCTTCCATCTTTCAACTTTAGACATTCCCACAGTTGGGTCAGTCTGTCTTCAACGACAATGTATGTGGGACAGCACGACCCGCCATGAGAAAGTAGAAGATACTTCGAGTTGTGTAGGATTTTTTTGATTTTATTTATTTAGGTAAACCAACAGCACATATATTATACATTTCAAATTATCATAATAAAATGATACTTTAACTAATAAAGGTGCCAATTAAAGGTATACACAGCATTCACTAAAACATCGGGTAACATCTTCTTATTTATAAAGTTACAACTAGTACCTTATGTTATTCTTAAGTAGGTATCGTACAACACAAACATTATAATTAAGCATTAAAATAACAACTAAAAACAATTACTTTTTAAAACATAAAATAGAATGCAGAAAAAAGGTAACACAATGCATTTTTTATAATTTTATTTTTGGAATCTATCATTGTTATGGTATCTTTACAGTGTATTAGTTTTTTACCCTTCAAGTTCACAAATACCTAATAAGTTTACTGCAATTTATTTATATACACCCAGCAGGGCTATGTGCAGAATAAATAAAAATTGCAATGTTGTTATCACATTGCGCCATTATCCTTGTCATATAAGACGCCAGGGTTTTTTACTATGACTACTTTATACAGAGTGTCAGGAAATTTAAGAGAATGTCGCATTTTTTCAGTACACCATCATCATATTCAAAATCACTATAAAGTTTACGATCCACCTATAAAGTAGGTATACAATAATTTGATTATACTTATACAATTTCAAATTCATCATCATCATCAGCCTGTGTTGTCTCACTGCAGGGTATTAGCCTCCTCTCTTTTGTGCCACCCTATACGATCCTGTGCTAGTCGCATCCAGGTATTCGATGCTACTTTGGTGATGTCATCCGCACATCTAGCTGCTGAATGACCTGCTCCTCTTTTCCCCGACCTTGGCCACCACTCAGTGAGGGCTCTGGTACACCGGCCATCACCACGTCTAATAAAGTGTCCCGCCTATCGCCACTTTAGCGTCGCAACCTTAGTACCTTTCATTTTTAAGAATTTAGACCTTAATCTTTTTAGAATTTCAAATTATACAGCATTAATCATACTTTTTTATCAATACTTTTTCTTTCAAAATATATTTTTTTCCAAAACTTTTATCAGTTGTCCCACATTTGGTATCTCATACTCAGAATTCCTGAACATTTCCTAAAAACCTTTTATCTCCTACCAGGCGGGCGAGCGAGTTCCGAGTGACCTACAATGACGTCATCTCCGATTCGGACACGTTCGAGCACATCCTGAGTGTGACGTCACAGAACGAGGCGCTGCTCGCATATTACTACCTCGACAGTGATAACAAGGTGAGAAATTAACTATATTAATACGTTTTAAAGTTTTATTTCAAACAAAATTCCGGCTCGAAGGACCGGAAAAGGTAATCGTGACGTCACAAATCGAGGGTCTGTTTATTGACAGGATTTAAGGATTGTACGGTAGATTTATTAAGGGTCGAATGGAAATTCCAAGAAATCCGAATCGATGGATCGAAAATGATACAGGTAACGTCGCTTGTACGAGTATAATTATTATATCGAGAACGTTAAAAAGATTACATCTAAAGTTTTTTCAACGGGCTTTGTGTAGAAAAATATAAAATACTTTTAAGGTAAAACCTTTTTTAAGTCGTATAGACTTAGTTTACTAACGTGCTGCAAGAAGTTAAGACTTCACGAGGTCCGTTCCCTTCCGGTTCAGCGATGCAGCGAAGCATCCAATCACAAAGCGCTGATTTCAAATGGGGAGGGCAGGGTGCATGTGATTGGTTGCAGCGAACCGTTAAAAAGTCATTATAAATCCGGCTCGAAGGATCAAAAAAGGTAACCGTGATGTTACTTATTGAAACATTGTTCACGTAATATTACTAATATCTCGAGAGCGATAATAAGGTGGGAAATCAAGTTTGTTTAAAAAACATTGAATGAAAGGTGAAGGGGACGACGTAGTTTATCGAAAGTAGATTAGAAAAAGGTCGTTGATCGGGCGCGAAGGAGCGTAATAAGTGAATACCATATAACTTCGTCACTTCAATAACCAAAAAAGTGAAATAAATTGTTAATCATACGCTTATACAGGCTGTAACCCTACAGAGCCGAAAGAGGGGTGTTCAGTATCCATAACTGAACAAGTTTCATTATACTACGAAATCTGAAATCACGAAAAATTATTTCAAAAGCTCAATACCTAGAATACCTACACGACTGAAATGTATGAAACAGCTGATATTTTTTCGCGATGAATTGGCCCCATAGTGAAAGTTGTTCAGTTATGGATACTGCCCCCCCCCCCCCCCCCCCCCCCTTCGACTCTATATGGAGGTTTTGTTACACCTATATACAAGAATCTTGTAATAAGTAACTAATCTAAAATATACATACCTCCTAATATACATACTTCATGCATAGGTTGGTAAATTGCAATCGGATATCCGATATTTTTCAACTACTGTTTACCAATTAAACTAAGCGAAACGCTATTACACGTCCTGAAAAATTTTAAAACATTTCCGATTGCCAATATCCTTTCATACAATTTAACTGTTAATTGTAAATAAGTTACGTAAGGTTCTAACCTCACGGAGCCACATTTAGTCGCGGCGGCTGGCGGCCGCGTTTAGACTGAACCTCGCTACATATAGAACGCGAGTACCCTGGGCCTTGGCGATAGAGCTGGTGGATTTTCTTACTTGTTATTGTATTCAAGATTTTGGTCATTGCAACTAAAATTTCTTACCAACTTCCTAATTGGTTGTTATTAAATCATTAACGTGTCAACATTCAGAAGTTAGAGCATCTATCAATATTTTTGCAGCCTCGGAACAGAGTTCTCCTGGTTTCAGCCAGCCTATATTTGGATTTTTCTTTCGGTTTTCGAGCGTTTCAGACCAACAAAATGCTTACATGTTTAGTATTAGGGTTGGTAGCTGCATTGTTGAGGGTTATGGGCTATCAGCGCAGTGGAATGTGATGATGATGGATAGGTAGCTTTCTGGGACCGAAATTTTTATTTCTATCGTTGACCATCGATTTTATTTTATTTATTAATTACAACGGCAGATGCATACCTATTATAGTAATTAATTAAAGAAGATAGCTTCAAATTTAAAGTATATATGAAGTTATAATACATTTTGATATTATAGTAGTACATTCATACCTCTCACTCGCAGAACACATCGCATTCAGGCCATGCATTGCATCTAACAATCTCGAATTCACTCTCATCCATCCATCCATAATCTTGGACGCACAAAGATGACCACAGAGAGAGACCATAAACAAGAACTGTTGCTATCTCTATTCAAATTAAAACACAACATGCATGAATAAACGCGCGTCAACGCGAAACCCCATGCGTTCCAGCACTTATTTTGTATCGTTATCTGTCCCTACAAGCAGTTCATACGGTCACAGTATTTTGACGTCAGTTCGCTCGATCGCAATGCCCCCTTTCACACGCAACAGTTTTGTAATTTAAACATTGTTATTACGAGTAAATACCACTACGAAAACATCTGTTTCCTGGATTTGGCCAGTTGAATTTAAGACACACATTTGTACAGTGGGCAACACATCCGGCTATACCCTTTAGTACTTTCTCGCTTTAACTGATTTTACACATTCATTTTATTTTATTTATTTATTTTATTTTATTTCAAAAAAATTCACAGTATAACAGTTATACTAAGGCACTGTGAAATTCAACAAAAATATATCTATAAATAATTACATGCTAACTGTAGAGGGACGCACATCCATACTCTCACAGAACCTCAGACACTCATCACGCACACTCGCCCATCGACTTGCAAACACAACACAGTCTGGTGCTGACGCGAGAAGCGCGAATATACGAATGTCAAGGAATCATAAGTAACAAAAACGTACTTCGACAGGGTTCCATCGAGTATAACTTGACGTGTCTTCCACTGTACTTTGTTGCCCATAGAAGGTCGTTAGGGCGCCGGGCTTCCATGCTGGAGGTCCGGGTTCGAAACCATGCAATGTCATGTACTAATGAGTTTTTCGGTTTTTTCGAAATACTTACGTACATTTACCGACTGATCTGACGGTGAAGGAAAACATCGTGAGGAAATCTGCACACTGAGATAACCGTTGTGTGAAATGGGGAAGGCAATGGAAAACCATCCCATTAAAATTTGGCACGAGAGTCGTTCCATGTGATTAATTCCTTAGAATGATCGCGAGCCTCAGCAATGAGGAATACGACTCAGAAGATTGTATTTTCATGATATTCTGATCGACCTATTTATTGTATAACACAAAAATTGGACTAATATCGCCTATAATATCTACTCTAGAATGATGACGAGAGCACTGAACGCAGCCAACAGTTTGAGCAAATAATTTTGACAATTTTCATACATTTTACATATCAATAGCCGACTGAATGTGTGGGAGATGTTCACAGCGCATACGCCAACTGGCAAACACATACTTCATCGAGTGAATTTCAAAATCTTTACTCCCGACCTTTTGGTGATGATAAGTATAAGTTTGACGAATGTCTGTCTGTTTTC
Source organism: Hofmannophila pseudospretella (assembly GCA_947369225.1). NCBI lineage: Eukaryota > Metazoa > Arthropoda > Insecta > Lepidoptera > Oecophoridae > Hofmannophila > Hofmannophila pseudospretella. The sequence goes on from OX376316.1 coordinate 14,036,836, forward strand.
TTCGGCACTATAAGTCACAACTATTTTACACATCAATAGCCGACTGAATGTATGGGAGATGTTCACAGCGCATACGCCAACTGGCAAACACATACTTCATCGAGTGAATTTCAAAATCTTTACTCCCGACCTTTTGGTGATAAGTATAAGTTTGACGAATGCCTGTGTCTGTTTTCTTCGGCACTATAAGTCACAACTATTTTTACGCTATTCAATATTATCTCGTAATTATCATTGCATTGCGAACTTCGCCCCGCTGGTAATAACAACACGGCATGACCTTTCTTGCATTTCACAGTTGTTTGCGTTACAGACAGATAACCGCGGTACCTTTGTTCCCTCCCTCCCGATACCCTGTTTTTGTTTACTACGCTGCAGTTAATTTGTTACTCTATCGCCGTACTCACGTCATTGCTGTCCAATGCTTACTCAATATTACGAATAGGTACAGTCCGGCCTCTGTATGCCTGCCGAATGTCGAAAGATTCAATAAATTGGCAATAATAAGTCGTAATAACCCTTTAAGTGGTACATAAACTAAACTAAAGGAATTAAATTACACACACCACACATCCTCTCACGCACACACCCCTCACACACACGTAACTATTTAATTCATTGCATTACCTTATGTTTCCATAATTTATATTTATCGGAAGAGACTGGCCCACACAACACGGGGTATCCTAGTGTGGGAGCCAGGGAAATCTGACAAAATGTAAAAGATACTGTCTGCATCAATAAATTTTTTTTAAATGTTTAATACTTGCGGTTGTTGGTACTTGGTGAAACTTGTAGTACATGATTAGATTTAAATAATATACTGTTTCACAGGTTTTTACTGTATATATACTCAAGATGTGTAAACTAAACCGGTCGTAATTAATAAAATACAGTAAAACCTGTGAAACAGTATATTATTTAAGTCTAATCATAAAGGAATTAAATTTGAAGGTGGTATGACTCTAGGCAGTCAGCCTATCACTGTTATACCTATTTCTGACGCATAGCAACAATGCGCATTGCTGTGTTTCGGTTTGAAGGGTAAGAGATAGAGAGTAATTGCAGTCTAATGCTCTCTTATTAAAAAAAGTTTTTGTAATGCCTCACCAGGCGCGGGACCTATGTCAACATATTGCGTCTAGTTATATTATACATTGTTTTTGTCATCATTATCATCCTCAGCCCATATAACTGTACTAATTGTTATTATTTTGTATAAATTAAAGAGACCTGTTTTTTTTCTTACATGAGTGTAAAAAAAAGAACAATTCAGGCATTGTCTAGCTGTTTCTCAGACAGTATGTAAACTTTTGTACAACCCATTCCGGTGTGGTGCTAATATCCAGGTCTCCCATGCGACCTTGGTAATAATCATCCATTCACCTGGCTGCTGGACAACCCACCCCTCGTTTTTTCGATTGGCCACCACTCAATGAGGGCTTTGGTCCACCTTTTAACTAGCAAACACGCTTTTTGACGTCTTGGATATTGTGCTATAGGTACCTACTGTTTATTTCGGTTCCAGGTGAAGATGACGGAGATTTACGACGTGACAGACGCAGACACGGAGGCGGTGCAGTCGCCGGCCGAGCGCGACGTGAACAAGCAGCTCGAGTTCGACAACGACTGGTCCGCGGAGCTCATGCCCGAAGACGGTAAGCAAGTCTACGGGGAAGACTGAATTCAGTCAAGTGTATATGCATTCAGTACGGTTAGTCTGCGATTTACAGTATACAAACAGAAGCCTGTCTAGTCGACTATCTTATGATAGGGGGCCGGGAATAACCCAGCGGCACTTCGACCCCTGAGGAGATCTTTTGTGCCTATCCCATTTTACGCACTGGTCATCTCAGTGTATAGGTTTCTGTGATGTTGTCCTTCACCGTTAGAGCAGTCGGTAAATACACGTAAGTCTTCGAAAAATACGAAAAACTCATTGGTTCATGGCACTGCGTGGTTTCGAACCCGGACCTCCCGCATAGGAGCCCGGTGTTCTAGCCACTGTGCCATCGACTAATTAGTCGACTAAATCGTTAACTAAATTCAGTCAAGTGTAATAAGCCCAACAAACTCTTTAGTTAGCCTGTTTCTTTCGAGTTTCGTAAGTGGCTGTCCAATCTACAAGTTTATAGTTTCAGCATTCATAACTTATTCAGGTAGGCGATTCCACTGGGTGACTACCCGGTTGAACAGGTGATGATGTTTTGATGATGTATTTTCACAGTTCGATTCGATGGTAAAGGATAAACACTAGTGCCTTTATATTCTGCCCGTCAGTTAACTATTTGAAATACCACTTACTTTAGTAACAACACTTGCTTGATTCCAACTTCTAAGATACGGTCTCGACCTAGTTTGTAAATTGGAGGTCCACGCATTAGGTCGTGTCCGAAAACAAGTGATTTTACTTTTTTTTTTCTTCATTTGATTTCCCTATTGTTAGACCATACCTACATTTGGGTACGAGTGTCCGGGGTGTTATCTAGTGTAGATCAGTAAACTGAAGGCTAGTGTTCAAAATTGAAAAATACGCTTTTCTCCTTTTGCACCAAAAGGACAAAAGGAGGAGACGACCTAGAGTGTTCAAAATTAAAATTTAGGGCGTCTTCCTTTGCAGCATTTTTCTATTCTCTGTCAAGCAGTCGTTAAGTCATGTCAGAGGCCTACGGGCGGCCTGAACAACTCTGACAATAGATTGGTCACTAACCATACGATAAGCAAGCAAGCAAGCAATCAATCAAAGCCTTTCACCCATCAACCGAAGTCTGTACCTTACCGAAACACACTTATCTTTTATACAAATAGTAGGATTTTACCCTATTTTAGCCTATTAATGCCCCCACTGTGGGGTACAGGCCTCCCCTTGCACAAGGGGGTATGGGCCATGATCCACTGAGCGGACCCAGTGCTGATTGGTGGATTTCACACGCCTGAGGAATTTACTAATGATGTACGTTATTTGTTACAGATGAACTAGACCTAGAAGCCATGGACGAAGACGAGCTAGCTGATAGGAACATATTCTCGGACCCCGAGAGCGAATGGGTCCGACGTTCGGAGTCCGACAGCGACGAACAACCAGAGTCCGACCAGATGTTGGCCCCCAATTGCTTCGTCACCCATGTTGATTAGGGGAGCGGGTAATACCGCCGTCTCTGTCTTACTACAGCCGTCGTCCAAGGTTAAATATTGGCGCAACTCTACCTTAGGCAAATAAGCAAAGCATAAGCGTGATAAAATTGAATTTCTGTAACATTTACCAAACACTCTCTCTTAACTTGTCAAATAGTATAAACGTTACTTTTACAGTTAAATACAGTTATTGTAAAAAAAAAACAATTGTGTCAACGATTTACATACAGGGTGTAACAAAATAGATCGATAAACTTTTGTTTAAAACATTTCAATATTCGGAAAAAAAATCAATCCCCATAGCATCTCTGGATCGTAATTTGGTTATTAATCATGACAATTAAATACTTAACTTATAGTTAGGTATATTACAAAAGACTATATACACCTAGTAGACGGCGATAGGCTCGCCACCTATCACGTTTGTCCACCAAATCTTACGGCGAAGAGAACTACCTGTCGGTGGTTCCTCTGTCTATTATGGACACAAAATATTTATATTTTAGTATGATTCAGATTAGTGCCAGCCCTAATTTTTCATTATTTTTGTTACACCTGTATATCCCTTAGTATCCCAGTATGAAACTAGTTATGTTCTGTGCATAAGCTTAAATACAGGGATTGTTTATAATATAGTTTAGTTAACAATTTAGTAATTTTAGTTTTTTTTAATGCAGCCAATCAACACTTCCGATTTACCTAATTAATTACGATTTTTCTTTTAAAAAATGGTAAAGAGTAAAAAAAAATGAAACTTATCGTAAATACTGAAAGCGTTGCATCTGAGACTCCAGGTATACATTACAGTAATCTAACCAGTGAGGTTAACGTTAAATCGCTGGTTATAGTTCCCATAGCTTAAGGCTCAATTTACATTGCCGCGGAATGGAATGGAAGCGAATTTTCGCAACGTAATTGTACATAGCATAATGAACTTTATGTCAATTGTGTAACATACAAACTAAATACGCTTCACCGCTAGGGGAATTCTCGAGAATGCGCGAGGATTCCCCGGAAGACGCGCGGCCTCTTTTTTGGCTCGTATTTAGTTTGTAAGTTACACAATTGACATAAAGTTCATTATGCTATGTACAATTACGTTGCGAAAATTCGCTTCCATTCCAATGTAAATTGAGCCTAAGATTTAACAAACGTTTTAATTTTAAGTGATCTAACGTGGCCTTACTTATGTTACCATATTGACTCCCTCATTGAAATAAGATATTAGCGATTTCGGAGTAGGGGTATTTAATAAGTATTGTTGTTATTTAATGGTCTCTAACGGTTTTAAAATAAGGTTACAGTTTGTATAACGAATGTCACAATTTATTAAATAAATTTTGTAAATAAAATGTGTTTTATTCCGAGTAACATTAGCTATTATACAGGCATTATGTTGCCACTACCAAAAATTACAAGAACCCTATACAAAAGCCCGTGTTCAGCCTTGTCGCCTTTGCCATTAGATGTTCGAATCAAACGCCATTTAGTCGTAAAAAAAGAGAATGTAAAAATCATCAGCCGCTGCTGCTATACCTTGTTCATTTTGGGATGATCCTCAAGATAGATGCCATACAACGTAAATTTGTCGTGTTTTGCGAATAATGTCAAAATAAGAACTTAAAATGTTGCAACCTAAAACGGCTATAAATGTTGCAACCTAAAACGGCTATAAATGTTGCAACCTAAAACGGCTATAAATGTTGCAACCTAAAACGGCTATAAATGTTGCAACCTAAAACGGCTATAAATGTTGCAACCTAAAACGGCTATAAATATATTTTATATATAAAACAGCATAAAAGCATAGTGTCCTGTATGCCATTAGGTAATCATTCCAGCTCTTCACTCTGGCCACATTTATCAAAATATACAAGACCTATGTAAGACCCCTGCTGGAATACGGGTTTCAAATTTGAAACCCCTATTTTGCAAAGGACATTGACCGACTGGAAAGTGTCCAGAGAAGAGCCACCAAGCTCCCTTACTCCCTGCGCAAAAATACATATGAGGAGAGACTACACATTCTTGAGCTGCCGACGCTACAGGCACGGCGTACCCGAGGTGAACTAATCGAAGCATACAAAATCTTATCCAATAAGTATAACTGCCCGGATTTGCCCAGACTATTCAATGTGAATACTATACACAGAGCCCGGCACAATAATGACTTGCAACTGAAGACCACTCGTTCAAACACCTTGGTCGGCCATAACTCTCTCAATAACAGAGTCGTGAGAATATGGAACAAGCTACCGCAAGAAGTCGTGGATGCATCTTCAGTCAACAGTTTCAAAAATAGACTGGATAGGTTTTTAAACAGTGCATAAGTAGTGGTGGAATCAGGGCCGTCTTTACCAGGGGGTGCAAGGGGTGCGGTGCACCCGGGCGCGGAGCGCCCGGGGGCGCCTGCCGAGCGCTGAATATTTAGATACCTACCTATTTAATTGAACTTAACGCCACTGCACAGTTTCATATTACCTACTTGTTACGACAAAAACGTATACGCAAAATGAAATTGAAAAAAAATTGACATCAACAATAATAATTGTTTTACGCTTTCGGCGCTTGTCATAACGCTCATGATGTGCAAGCTAAAATGACTCTTATTACTACAAGAGTAACATTTTTATTTATACAACGCGCGCGCGCGGCAAAATCTCTTATACAAAGAGAGTGATCTGACCTTTGACACATTGCCGCCCGCTCGCCCGCTCTTGGAGCAAAATGATCTCTAAGTCAATGAAGTTTAAGTTCATTTTAAATGGGCGCGCGGTGCGGCACCTGTGCTGTGCGTCTATCAAAGCATAGCCGATAGTAATTTGCCCTCAAAGAAAAATGATCTTTAATCACTAACAATTAGGTGTATGTTCGTTTGAGCGCATAGGTAAGTGTCGGTGTTTGATTGATCTGATTTCTTCTTTTTATGTAGTTAAATTCGATAGCTCATTTCATTTGCGACAACCGTCGGATTAGCACGGAAGATCTAGTGAATCCTTAATGTAATGAGTGCAGTGTTAAGTGTATGTGTAACAATACTCATCTAATAGTGCTTTGTTAATTAATTGAAACTTCTTCAAATAAGAGAAAAAATATCAAGGTAAGTCACTTTAAGTTTTTTGGACTTTTAGGTAGATTAAGTATACTTACAATTATTATCATCGTCAGCCACCAATAACCCACATGACAGCACACAGTTCTCGTCCATCCTCCCTCAAATACCTAGGTGAGGCGCCTACCGACTTCGTCTGTCCAGCGGTGAGCTGGAGGGGCGCCCGGGTGTCCGAATCTACGTACATAGGTACGTTCGATTGTCGAGAAATCGTCGTTTAAAATTAAAATACAATGCATAGGTACAATACCGGAAGAGATCGGATTCCTTCTAGGTTGCCTGGAAGAGATTGTTGTGGGCTTAGTAGGTTGTGTGTTCGATTCCCGCCTGTGTCTTAAATTTTTCGATTTTTCTTTAGAAATTTAAAATCTATGTAAGCATATGCATTTGTTCATGAGAGAGAGTCATGTTTATTTGTTTATAATCGCAAAAATACAATACAAACTCTCAATGTTAATGATTGATAAGAACCTTCCTAGGTAAGTACTTTATTATAGAGTAAAAAAAAATATTAAATTAAAATTTGATTTTATTGTAGATGGCCGAATTGGGGGATGGTAAAAAGAAACCATCAGGTGCTCAAAACAGAAAAAGAAAACTGGAGAAAGAAGAAAAAATTAAGAAGCTAACTTCCCCGATTGACTCTTTCTTTCGACCTGGTAAGTTCAGTTAGTTGGTTGGTATAAATAATTACTATACCGCTGGTGCATCCTGCTTGCCTGGGTTCGATCCCGTACTAAGTTACTCAGTTCCTACCTATTGTTGTTAGGTATTTTGCGGATTGCGCACCGGAAGGCGCAATGGTTATAAACACCATTGATCGTACGTAACACTGACTGTTGTGCCGAAGGTCTCGGGTTTGAATTCCGGCAGGGGTAAATATTTTTTAAATTATACATACCTTCCCAAACCTTGATGACTCTTTGACCCTTGTTTGTATATTTTATAGAGTCCCGTACCAAAAGGTAAAAACGGGACCCTATTAAGAAAGACTAAGACTTCGCTGTCCGTCTGTCTGTCTGTATCTCATGAACGGTGATAGCTAGAGAGCTGAAATTTTCACAGATTGTGTATTTCTCTGACCGCTATAACAACTAATACTAAAAATAAAATAAATTTGAAAAATTTAAAAGTACTGAAAAAATTTCGACCCGAGCTGGGACTCGAACCCGCATCTCTGCCGTGCCGGGGCAGCGCTCTTACCAATCATCGCGGATATAAATAGTACTAACAAAATTCGCCGAGTAGCTCGAATGACCGGATAGCTCAATTGGTAAGAGCGCTGCCCCGGCACGGCAGAGATGCGGGTTCGAGTCCCAACTCGGGTCGAAATTTTTTCAGTACTTTTAAATTTTTCAAATTTATAAACAATGCCAACTGTATAGTTGAAGGTGAAATCTACCCACCTAGACCTATAAAAAATAAAATAAATATTTGAGGGGAGCTACGATACAATGAACTTGATTTTTTGCCGTTTATTGCTCGATATGGTAAGGAACCCTTCGTTCGCCAGTCCGACTCGCAATTGAACGGTTTTTGGAGATAATGTTTTTCATGAAATAGCCGCAGGCGAGATCCACCAATCGCAACTAATGTAATTTCTGACTATTTGCGCTCAGAGCGTGCGCACGCGCCTCGGCAATTCCACAGTGAGCGCGCTTGGCCAGACTAACGAACGGATTTGACTATGCCCGCCTTAGCTTTCAGGCGCTGTTTTATTGTCCTAAAATATGTTAGACACATTGTTGACTATTTTATGTATTTTTAGGTACATCTTCGTCAACAGCAGCCCGACAGTTAGAAGAGACAGTCAACTTGGAAGAGATAACTTCTACGAGTAATTCACAAGTTCCAGCTCACAGTAGTACTAGTATCTCGCCTACTCCAAGTGAACCTATAGTTACCCAACCAGCAACTGAACCAGATGTACGATTTTCTGAAAATGTCGCCAATGATCCTGCTCTCTGGCCGCAAGTAATACCCGATAATTTAAGATTATTTTTAATAGAACGTGGACCAATTCAGATAAAAAAAACAAATATCCTTCAGATAGTAACATGAGGTCCTTTTCAGATACATATTACAGTAAAAAGTTAGAAAACAACGAAATTATTCACCGAGTTTGGCTTGCATATTCCACATCTACTGATTCTGTATTTTGTTTTCACTGTAAGCTTTTTAATACTAATATTACTGCCTTTAATGGCCCCATTGGTTACAAAGACTGGGGGCATTTGTCGAGAAATGTAGAAAGACATGAGAAAAGTTCAGGGCACATATGTTCTTTAAAAAAATATTTAGATCTAAAAAATTACCTATTGAAAGGGCAAACAGTAGACTCGGTAAATCAAATTGAAATAGACCGCGAGAAAAAGAGGTGGACGGCAGTTTTGGAAAGGATCATCGAAATTATTAAATTTTTGGCAGGTCAAAACATAGCATTTAGGGGCACAACTGAGAAGTTGTATGACCCAAATAATGGTAATTTTTTAAAGTTGGTGGAGAGTATTTCGAATTTTGATAGTACACTATCAGAACACATTGCTCGTTTTCAAAGAGCTCAGCATCGCATGCCCCATTATCTTGGACATAACATTCAAAATGAACTTATCAGCATAATTGCTGAAAAAATTAAAACGTGCATAATTAGTCTTTTGAAGCAATGTAAATACTACTCTGTAATTCTAGATTGCACCCCTGATATCTCACACCAAGAACAACTTACAGTTATTGTGAGGTTTATTTATTTAGATCCATTGACAAAACGCGCTGAGGTACGAGAGCATTTTTTAGGTTTTTTACCTGTAACTGACACTACCGGACAAGGGTTGGCGACTTATTTGTTAGATTTTTTAAAATTATCCAATATTGAATTAGATGATATGCGAGGCCAAGGATACGATAATGGGGCCAATATGAGGGGGAAAAATATTGGCCTGCAAAAAAAAATATTGGACATGAATCCTGGCGCTTTTTACGTCCCGTGTGCTGCTCACTCCCTTAATTTAGTAGTAAATGACGCCGCTAAAAGCTCATTGGAAATTACAAACTTTTTCAGTATTGTTCAAGAAATCTATACATTTTTTTCTGCATCCACATCACGCTGGGATGTAATTATGAAACAGATACCTACTTTGACATTAAAACCTCTTTCAAATACGCGTTGGGAAAGTAGATTTGATGCTCTTAGAGCACTACGTTTTAACATGGATAAAATATACGATGCATTGTACTCTATTTTTACAAATAACAAGTATGATAGCGACACAAGAAACATAGCGAGTTCATTAATAGCCAAAATAAAGTCTTATAAATTCATATGTTCAGTAGTTATATGGTACAATATTTTACTAAAGATTAATATTGTAAGCAAATATTTGCAAAAATCAGACGTAATTATCTCAGAGGCTACCAAAATGATTAATCTAGTTAAAAAAGATTTGGAACAATACCGCACCGATAGTGCGTTTGAACAGTTGTTATCTGATGCAAAATTAATTGCTGAAGAATTAGAATGCGAAACAGAATTTAAAGAAACTGCTCGTCCACGTCCCCGAAAAAGACATTTTGATTACGAGGCTGCAGATGAGCCCATTTTAGACCCAACCAACAATTTTAAAGTATGTTTTTATTTTTTTCTTCTCGACACCGCTATATCAAAATTAAATGAGAGATTCGATTTGATGACGGAACACAATTCAGTTTTTTCACTCTTCCAAAATATTGAATCCTGGAGGAAATTAGAGTTGCTAGAAAAAAAATCTCAATGTTATCGTCTCCAAGAAAAACTAACATTTAAAAATAGATCTGATATTGACGGAGAGGATTTATATAATGAATTAGAATTGCTGCCAATATTTTTTCCCAATGCATCAACAAGTACTCCCACTGATATTTTAAGCTATATATATTCTAATAATTTGATCTCTTCATTTCCTAATATCTCAACATCTCTACGAATATATTTAACACTGCCTGTTACAGTAGCTGAAGGGGAACGATCCTTTTCAAAATTAAAATTAATAAAAAATTATCTTCGGTCAACCATGACCCAAGACAGACTAACAAACTTAGCTATTATAAGTATTGAATCCAAAATTGATACAAAAATTAATGATTTAATTAAAAATTTTGCTAACTCAAGAGCAAGAAAAATTGAGTTCGTTTGATGAATGTACAGTAAGCAGCAGATCAACCTTTACATTACTTACCAGATTTACAAATTATTGCGACCGGTTTCGATAAATCATCTTCAGGCTGGCAAAAGTGTAATAATTAGGAGGTTCAAAAATCTTCACTTTTTTTAAGAAGTAAGACCTTACCTTTCCTAGAGTGTTAATTCCAGAAAATTGGCATAATGTCTCGAATGGAGAATAGTTTTATTTTTTATTTGTATAATTCAAGTTTTGTTTTTTAAAGAAATAAATTATGTAAATTACGTGTATTGTGTTTTCTTGGTTGACTGGGAACTTAGGACCTCTTTCATACTGCAGCGTGTCAGTTGTGCATCGCGAGCCACGCTGCAGTGTAAAAGAAAATAAAGGGGCCGACTGTAAAAAAAACAAATCCATCAAGAAACCTTACTTCGATGTGTTCAACAACACTTGGTAAGCCTCAACTTTTCCTGATAGTTTTTGCAGTACGACCAAAAACGTATTTTTTCTTAACCATCCAGGATACGGAATGGCCGACCAAGTGAAGTTGAACGTACTCAAAGAAAGGTACCTATACGTCATTTTCTTTCTCGATGGGTTCGTTTTTTTTTCAGGCGGCCCCCGGTCTAAGAGGGCGCAGGCTGAGCCCCGCACCCCGGCGCCGAATAGGCTTAAGACGGCCCTGGGTGGAATTAATTAACTATGAACAATGACTAAGTGCTATAATGAATGAACAGCACCAGCTTAGATATGGGCGCATCAGCTTAATGCTGCCTGCTCATTAATCAATAATAATAATAATAAAAATACTATTTTTGTATTGAAATAAGATTGATACTATATTTTTTCAATAACTGCGCACACGTCGAATCGTCTAGAGATTGACTCATTGAAATGGACGATTATTGTAAAAAATCTCCAATGGATTTCTTGTAATCGTGATGAAAAATAAAAGGGTGACTTCGGATATCGGGGTCATAGTGGATACTGTTCTACCCTGTAGACGGCATTAGGCTCGCCACCTATCACGTTTGTCCACCAAATCTTACGGCGTAAAGTGGGAACTACCTATGATGAAGATGGTTCCTCTGTCTACCCCCTCGGGGATTATGGACGTGAGAGTTATGCTTATGGAATATAAATTAATTAATCGAAATAGTTAAACTATTTTTAAAAGAATCGAGTCGATAATGATTCGAGCACCGAATAGACATCCCTATATGATACCTCAAACAAACTTCTAAAAGATCATCCCAAAATGGACAAGGTATAGGAACCTTTTTCCTTCAAACAAAGACTCTAGTGTGTTCAGTAAATTTCTATAAGGATTATAATACTTTTCAAAACCATATCAGTCTACGGTTTTGTGTTGGAACACAGACCTCCCAAATGGATAAGGCGATACGGGTCATGCTGTCCAGTGGTTATACCCTGTAGGTTCTTTGGGGTAAACATGCCTTTGAAGACTCTTTTTCCGACATAGGTACAGGTATAGCTTAATAAAAACTCCTCAAAGTGGTTAGTTGCTGGTGCAAACAACAGTCAATGTCAAAGCGCTTCCAATTTCAAACCATCCTGTCACTAAACATTTTTGAGCAATTATTCAACAAAATCATATTTATTATCATAAATTTTTTTTCGCAATCGAAAGCGAAGTGCCCCGTACTTTTGCACGGCGCCGTGGGTGACCGGATGGTTTTTTGATAGTTTACTAGAATTTTTTTAAACGATGGTCGGTAAAGGCGTTGAGTCTAAAAGTAGTCGGATCTTCATCCAATGTTACATAAAATGTTGCAAGCTGCAGAACTTGACGGCGCTGACGAATGTGATTCCTGGCGGGAACGGGAAAGTGCTGGATTTTTGTGTGGATAGGATCAAATATCAGGATTGGCCGCCGATCCTGAACGCCTTGAGCTGCGACTTGAGCCTGCATTCTGTTTCTGTGAAGTGCCGGCAGCCTGTGAAAACTGGTACGGGTGCTGTCGCATAGATCTGTAGTATAGTTGATAGAACACACTTGCCCTCGGTCACGGGTTCGATTTTTCCTGTTGTCTTCGAGCCCATAGGGTAATATCAGGAATCCTATAGTTAGTATGGACCGTTTAGTTTGTTTTCGTGAAATACACTATCGATGAAATTAAAGATCTGAATTAATGGTACGCGACGTGGAGAATTATTGCATTGATGACAATTAAACTTTACCCTGATGCCCAAATATGGTCCTTCGAGCCAGGTATAATAGCTCTCTTTTATAAATCCTACCCTCCCCCAACAGAAAACCTGGTTTACTATGCCCTGCTTGAAAGTTCACGCAAGGCAGAGGGTTATACAAAATATCAAAATCGAAATAAGTGGAGGCTCTTCCACCAGGATAATTTCTAGGACAATTATTTCATAGGACGATTTCTACAAGTCTATTCCAAATCTATTTTTTCGATTTTCTAAATTTATATCGGACCGATTCCGTTTCAAATTCGCTGCAATGTGCTAAAGGCGTCAGTCTCATAATCTTATCAAATTAACATTTAACTCATCAACAGTACTAGAACACATAGACTGCGAGAGGCTAGCGAAGACGGTGAACAAACGGGCCGTCATCTTAACCAACTTTATGCTAAGTAACCTGGTCGAAGCTACTTCGCAATTGCTGTCGAATACCACCTTGCTGACGTCACTGCTATTAGAGGGACTGCCGCTGAAGATACCCTATTTGAACCCTTTGTGTGAGGTGAGACTACCTTTACTTACGCCACACCCTTACTGGCGGTAGGACCTCTTCAGGTCCGCCTGGCTAGCGATCACCTTTATATGTAAAGTCTGTTGTCAAATATCTTCGCTTCAGCGTTGATGTGTTTCGGCAGTGTTTATACAAGAGCCAGTCAGTACTTACTAAACAGGTTCCATTTTCGGCCTCATCGTCACTTACCACCAGGTGAGATTGAGGTCAAACGCGGGTTTAGTCATAAATAGAAAAATATCTGGAAAGAGTGAGAATCAAATCTTTACATTACGTTGTGGGCACGTCCAGCCAGATCCTCAATATATCCGGACATACGATCCATCTTGCTCCTCCCATAGATACGCTACCCCTTTCCAGGCGATACTGGTGAACAGTTCACTACAACACCTCTACCTTCCGCGATGTCTGATCGGCGACGCGGGCTGCATGGCTGTCTGCAAGGCTGTCAGGTGTCTTCCCAACATCCTGACCCTCGACCTGTCAGGGTGCGAGCTGACGCCGCTCGGAGCTGCCTACATCACTGACTTGGTCCAGGTAACCTGATTTGAGAGTTTGTGATTTGTTGATTAAATTTTGCCCAACACTGTATGCGAATAAAATCATTTGAATTTGGAAATATTGGAGTCTTGAACGTGTCCGATTGAACACCTAGAACTATCATAGTCTAAAAAAACAGATTGACTAAGTTCTTAATAACGACCGGTGTCTATTCATAAATCACATTCTTTTCTTAAGAAAAGATAATAAGATTATCGTGATAGAATCCGATAAAAAAGCGATCACTCTGTCGGGAAATATTTCCATCTCGACAGTCATGTAAATTCAGAAGGTATACCAGGAATACCAGATCCAGTCCCTCATGCTTCGCTTCATGAATACCCCTGTGTTGCTGAAATTTAGATATAGACGATGATGGTGGCCTCTTACTATCTGGTGGGTCATTTGCTTGTTGCTCCAATGGTGACCCCTATATTTTTGCCAGAGGTGAAAGCCTACCCCAGCCCCCAAATCTTAAAAGTCCACTGTGCATGCCTATACAACTAGGTAGGTAATAATCTGATGAAATAACTAAATTTTGACAAATCTGGACGAATTTTGACAACGACACTAATTTCTAGTACCAAAAGATCCACCGCTACAGCGAGAACTGGGTGCACACCCTGCGGTATCGACTGCCGGAGCTGGACGCGATGGCGGGTCTCCGGCGGATCACCGTGTGCTCCAACCCACAGCTAGGAGACCTTGGCGTCAGCAAGCTAATAGACGTGCTTGCTGACGACTTGTGGATCAAAGGTACCATAAGTTACTAACCATCAGCTTGCCAATTTAGCAGTTAGACGTGTGGAACCTTACCCAATTAGATGTTACTTAGATCTTTGGAGAGACCTGAATCCGTCAGGGGGATACCTAAGTCCGTCAGTGGACACTAGTCCAGCATAACTTTTTCATCATCAGCAGCCTATTCTAGTCCACTGCTGGACATAGGCCTCTCCCAGGGCGCGCCATTGAGCCCGATCTTCGGCTCTTCTCATCCAGTCGCTGCCAGCCACCTTACGCAGATCGTCGCTCCATCTAGCAGGGGGGCGTCCCACACTACGTTTGCCCAAACGCGGTCTCCACTCCAGAACTCGTCTACCCCAGCGGTTGTCGGTTCTGCGACAGATGTGACCGGCCCACTGCCACTTCAGCTTGCTAATCTCATGAGCTATGTCGATAACTTTTGTTCTATGCCGAATCTCCTTATTTCGGATTCGATCCAGCAGAGATACTCCGAGCATAGCTCTTTCCATAGCACGCTGAGCGACTTTCAATTTGTGAACCAGTCGTACCGTCAGTGTCCACGTTTCGGCTCCGTAGGTCATTACTGGTAGGACGCACTGGTTAAAGACTCTTGTCTTTAGACATTGAGGTATGGGCGACGCTACCTTTTTAAGCTTTGTCAATACTATACTTTGTCAATAGCCGATAACTTTTTAAGCTTTGTCAATACTACAGTAAAACACGTGATTCTTACCACGGTTTCATAATCATAATGTATTCATAAAATTAATTTACATGTCATGTCTTAGTATACATATTATTGTACGAGTTAATAAATATTATTGTACGTGTTAATATGTCAAATATTATAAAATTTGTTTATATTGAAAAATGCACAGCCTAGTAACCACATTTTCAATTTATTTTCAAAAGTAAAGACATTGTCTGAATTTTTTATTTCATTGGGAATTTTATTGTAAATTTATTTTATATTATTTATTTTATTGTTTGGGGTTGTTTTGAGCTCCCGATATAACTAGTCCAGTAGACATTATTCCAACTTGTGAGATTATAATATTATCTTATGTCCAGAGTGTGGGTGGACTGACGGCTATTAAAAGTTTAAAAAGTTGATGTATTTTTTTGTTATAAATCCAAACTATTCCAAACCCATTGCTTAATTAGTAGGTTCGTTCAGAGACCATGGTGTTATTCAGGATGGCAATAATCTAATCGTAGGATAAACTAAGTACTTCTAGAATAATCGTAGGTACAAGGTATAATACCTTGAAATCACTGAAAATTAAAAGATCGTTGCGGGCAACTTGTTCAAAAAAAACTTAAATTCAATATGAAACCATACATTCAAATAGCATCAACGCCACGCCTCGTAAAATCACGTTTAATTTTCCCAGCACTGGACGCGCAAAACTGCGGCCTATCGGAACAGACGGCGTCGGCTGCGTCGCTGATGCTGCAGTCAAACACGACCCTAGTGATACTGGATTTGAGGCACAACGCGGACATCTCCAGCGAGTCGCTGTCCAAAGTGCGGGCTGCGCTGAGAGAGAACGAGAGGGGGTTGGGAGGGCAGGTTAGTTGCCTTGTCTTACCAGAGAAGACTGCGCCATTTGAAGCTGATGATAAAAAAGAAAAAACAAGACAGTTATACTGCAAGAGCTAAGAGCGTCGTTGGCCTAGGGGCTAGGACGCCGGACTCCCATGCGGGAGGTCTGGGTTCAAAACCATGCCATGTATGAATGAGTTTTTCGGGTTTTTTCGAAGACTTATGTAGGTACATTTACCAACTGCTATAACGGTGAAGGAAAACATCGTGAAGAAACCTGCATGTCTGAGATAATAAAAATATAATTCCAAAGGCGTTTGAAATCCACCAATCAGCACTGGGCCCGCTCCGTGGATCATGGAAGAGATTGTGCAAGGGGAGGCCTGTGCTCCAGCAGTGGGGACATTAATAGGCTGCTGATGATGCTGAAGTTATACTGACTGAACATCGAAGACAATTGTAGTGGCACATATTACAGATGGATGCAGAAATTTATTGTCATGGTATTATGGTACTTACTGGAATTGAGAGACTACAGGAAGCGCAAGCACTAAAGCTTGTACGGGGCGCCAGGCAAAGAATACACTGCACAGTCTGCACATGATATTGGCTGGATACTTTTTCTCTTCTCTTATATTTTGCTAATGTCATTTATTATCTGTCGTTGTTTTTCAGTATTCATGGCTTGGCAACGTCAGTGGAACTTCGAGCGACGGCAGATCAGTGAAATCAGTTGCGACAAAGTCAGTATTCGAATTAATTTCAATGACACTTCATAGGTTTTGTTTCAACAACATTGAATTTATATTGGTGTTTCAGGAATGGAGTTATAAAAGACAGAATGTCATCTTCCACCACAAGGAATGTGCCAAGTAAATACGTCACCAAGACAAACTTAGTTAAGAAAGAGAAGTAAGTCTTAGGACATTTCATTTTGTTTACAATTACAAAGAGAATAATGGGTAGCTTGTAGTCAGTTCATGGATTCAAGTACAAGACTAGCAGTAGAAATAAACATAGTAGGTAAAAAAATCCTAATTCTTAATAAATTTTATAGCTCCACCAACCTCGTCCCTTTCTAGAGCAATAACACGTAATTGAAAGAGCACGTCATGAAAAACACTTTAATATCCATTGCTAATTATTACGTTAAAACGTCAGAAAAAGAACACGATAACCAGCAACGTACATAAATATTGACTGTCCGTGCCATACCGAACCAAAACTATAGAGGCGCACGCCTCTACTCTACTCTATTTGTTCAAATGACGAATTAACCCAACAGAGACTACACGGAAATACTGGAAGAACAGCTGCAAGAGGAGATATCACACAGGCAACAGCTGGAGGAACTCAACTTGCAACTCGTCGACCAGATGAAGCAACTCAAACAGCAGCAAATACGGTTGTGGGCGAACGCGGCCACGTCTTCAGGTAAGTTCAGAGTTTGAAGGTAAGAGCAGATGCTCACCTGGTGGTAGGTAAGTTGCCATCGTCGCTCATAGACATCTCGTCTCATTAAGATATTCCAAACGGTTAGAAGGTAATTTCAAACTACTCTAGGTGTAATGGTTTACTCAGAAAAAAAAGAAACACCAACTGTGCAAGATGTTATAGTAACAAATCTCTGAGGAACAAAATTGAAACAATTCGATGATATTAGAAATATTAAAATAAGCAGAGTGAACGGAAATGGAAAGTATTGCATACAACACTAATACAAATTTGTCTAAAACATGAGTTGGTGAAATCTTTAGCAACAAAACTGACTTGATAATGTTGTTGGCAGGTTCAGAGCAATCGTTCCAGGCTAGCTCCAGATCGGGTGATCTGTCAAGTAGTTCTGGATCATCGAGCTCCGTGCCTATCGACCAGAATACGCTCTCGTACATCCAACAGGCGTTCAAGGACATTTACGCGTTCATCAAGAACAACCAGTGTCATGGGTGAGAGCTTTGGGCATTTTCAAGTGTTGAAATTTGGTTTATATTGACGATATATTATTGTCAGGATAAGTTCTCTAGAATTCTCAGCATTCTAACTATTGTATTTTAGAAAGGAAAGATTTCTTTTTCCTCTCAATTCCCATAGGTTTCCACCCTGATTGTTCAATACTCAATCAACCTGCAAATCGATCGACATAGATATTTTGTTACGCCCAATATCTATTTCTTAAACAATGATGAATTTGTTTACAGACAATGTTTACACGAGGAAACGAAAGCGAAAGAAAACGCGCTAGAGACAGTGTCAGAAACAAAGGAAATAACAGAGATAGAGGAGTTTGAACAAGGCGACTTGCGCATCAACATAGTAGCAAAGAAGGCACAGAGTTCGCACATCAAACTAGCAGATAACGTTAAAATGAACAAGACTACCAAGTCCGCGCATTTACTCGGCGATCTGCAGCTTAGGGACAATATTGAAACGGTAAGTAATAAAGATCTTACGTTACAGAATAGAAAAAAACAAATAGCAGAAACAAGTAATCCTATTATAGGTACATAAAATAAAGCATGATTGTTTCTGAATTTCTGGAAGTAGTAGTTAGTAGTAGAAACAATGACTAAGAACAATGAAAAAAAAGATTGATCCCATTTTTGTATATTTGTAGATGATTAATATACAAAGGGACGATAGGCTGAGACCATATTTTTTGTTGCAGAAGCCAGATATGATCGAAAGAATTATGGGAGACTCCAAGAACGTTCACGGTGATGCGCAGAAGGTTATAGAAGAGGTCATGTCGTTCACATCGTCAGTTAAGTCCAAAAAGGTAATAGAGTAGTTAAGATTTTACGAGAAAAGTGGGAGCTAAATACTTGTTACCAACTCTGGTTAAAGTTACATCGTTCCGGTTAAAGTTACAAAGTTCCAGTGTGAACTAGAGATGGTCATCGTTGATATTTCTTCTGGTTGTAATAACGGGCTGATTTCCGCAACTTGACGTCTTAAGCGCCTATTTTGCGTGTATTTCTTCTGGTTACGTACGACATTGATGAGCTTAAATGTTGTCACCGATGATAATAGTTGGGAAAAAAGTGTAAGTATATCTTTACCTTTCGCTGTACCTGAACAACAATTATTCAAAATCAATGGTATTTAATACATAACTTCACACTATGTCCCTTGCGGCGTAGGTAGAGAGAATTGAGCGACTTTCATCCTCCGTTTCACACATGCTCTGTATATTAAAACCTATGAGCACTCTGTCAATCTGGTACTTAATAAATTTTAAAACTATATTACTTCCACAGAATACCGCATATGAGAAGAACAGTCCATGCAGCAGCATCGTCAGCGACTCGTCGGAGACTCTGGTGTGCTCGCCCGAGCACACGCAGCGCTCGCTCAACTCCGGGATCGCGATCAACCCTCGGGAAGCACTGTACTCATCCGAGGACGAAGATAGCTCGTGATGGCTTTTATAAAGATTTATTTTTATGAACAAAAGTGTTTATGTGTGAAGATTAAAGGATTTTTTGTCGTAACTTTTGGTTATTTTAGTAAGCAGCATTCAGGGCGAGAAACAGACGGCAGGTAGAAAAGTAGCCTACCGTCGTTTTTACAAGACACTGATAATATCATATTACTGATGTGTTACCGATCGACCTTGTCAAGAGGATTAGGTTCGAAAACACTGACATCTTAATGATCACTGACAGGCACTGACAGACATGGTCTAAAAATGATCTTGATCTAGGCCTTCAAGAACATTTACTCAGTACATTCTTCAAACTTCTGCTGATTCATTAATCATTATGTAGCTAACCTCTAAATAACCAAACACCTTGACACCATGTTGAACTGGGTTATGCCATGTCCCTCCCCTGTGAAATCCCGATTTTTTTTTTTGTGTATATGGAGAACAGATAAGCAAGCTAGCCACCTGATGGTAATGGTAGAAGAGGTAAATGTAACGTAACGTAAATAAACGTAACATAAACCTCCTACATATTTTATAATCAAATCCCTTTTGGCTATTTCACAGCTTTTTAACTACTCCTCTAATCTAAAGAATACTTAAAGAAATGACAATTTCCAAGAAATATTAACAATTCATTTATTACAACTATAAAACAACCTCTCATACTCAACTCTTCCCTTGTGTCTCTGTCGTCAGTTCAGCACTCTTTTGCTGCAGCTTGGCTATCATCATCTTCTCTTTAGCTTCCATGCGGGCCATCTTATCCAATTTCCTCTGTTCCTTCTCACGCTTGGCCAGCATTTCTTGGAACCTCTCATCGCGAGGGTCGAGAGTGAAGCCGAAGTGTCTTCGTACTTCCTCCACCAACCGTTCTTTCTTTTTCTGGAAGAGAAATCATTGTTTTTTTAAACTCTAGGTGCAGCATCTTAACTAGAAAAATAATCAGGAGAGTGGACTTTACGGGGAAGGCAGGGCGGGGGGGAGGCATTGGGTTTAACATTAATGAGGCTTTGTGCAACTGATGGTAACAATACTAAACTCTACATTAATAAAGTAACTAAGGGACTCTTAGTCTAGGAGTGAATATGTTCAGAAAAGGACCATTTGTGCAATGTAACAACAGGCGAGATCTGGGTCAAATGCTGGTTTTGTGGACTATAAAAAAAGTGCAGGCTGAGAGACCGCTACTGGCACATTTTCATTTATCTGAGCCCCACTGTGCCTCAAAGAGCATGTGAAATTGTCTGTCCAGGCTATGATTGAGGCTTTATTATTGAGGATTGCACAACTTAGACAATGTTGTCCACTATCCTCACGACAAGAAGATTAACTTACTTTAGCTGTCTGAACTTCAGCAGTTTTCTTATTAATCTTATCATTAAGCTCCTTCTTCCACTGCTCCAACTTGGCAAACTTGGCTCCTACTTCTTTCTCCCTCTGCTCTATTTTCTGCTGCTCTTCTTTTCTCTTCTGTGCTGCGGTTGCCATCATCTCTTGGATGGTGAAAGGGTATGCAACAGATTCATATTCGAGTTTTTCTTGGATGTCCTGCTTTGAAGGCCAGCATAAACCTGGGAAATGTGGTTTGTATTATTTCAAAAGTGCTGTTCCTCTAAAGGAACTTCCAAAGAAACAATCCCTTTGAAAATGGTGTTACACTATGAAGTATAAACAAATACCTGAAGATGTGTAAACAAAACCGAAGTCGTAATTAATAAATATACTGTGTGTGTTATTCAGATATAGTTTGTAAATGGGTCTCAGATGGGAATCAGATATAGTAGAGGGTCGGACATAGAGGTGTCCAGAATATCAAGTTGCTAAGAAGTAAAAGTCATGCAAACTATTGCAAACTTCGATTATAACCTGGTACACTTATATAATGAGGCAAAAAGTTGCAATTCAAATATAATATCAATTACTACGCAAAATGACTTACTTGGATTAATTCCGCTGGCTATCCCATATTTCCCATATAATTTCCGATTATACTTCACAGTCATATGAGCTAGGGATTTAGGCTCCTCATACGGCCGCCGCTCGTTCACAAGGTTGAAATGCGCTGGGGACAGGCCGGACTTGTTCCTTTTCCTCTCGATCTCCGCTTCTTTGGCCAATGCATCGTCTGAATCGTCGATCACGACTTGTTCATTCTGTTCGATGATTTCAGGTGAAGTTGTGGAGAAACGGTAAAGGCCACCTATGAAGTTTGTTTTTAGAAACTTGTTTCTTACGCACAAATTCATATTTGATTGTTTCTCCGAGGAAAAAAATAGCAGATTTTTAATTATGTCCCAATCAATTCACAACACAAAACTAACCTAAAAATTCACAAAGCACGACTTTTTTAATGATTTCTTGCGGTTGTGGGTACAAACAAAACAATGTTTTTTGAGCCAGCAACTGTTTAATAGTTCAGACTCAATCACAAAAAATGCAGAAAAACTGTACTGAAAAATACGTTAGTGGCAGAATAGTGAAAAATAAAGTAATTAATGCTAAAATTAAGTGTCCAAAACCTCAAAAAAAGAAATTATATCCACGACCCAAGTGAAAATAACAGAAATGACAAGAAATTTTGTGAGTGAAATATAACTAATAACTTCGCATTTTGTATAGTTAAGTTATAAAAAAAAAAAGTTTGATGTAGCAACATTTTTTTACCCGAATAGGAGAGCGTTCCATAACCAGTTGAATCACATTAACAACTGTCTAAGTTTCATTACCGCGTTAACAGCTGAAAATGTATTAGACTTTTTGTCAAAACAAGCAATGGAACGTGTACATCTGTCAACGTGAATAATTTCATCTGGTTTTGGAATGCACTCTAAAATTGACATATATTTTTGTCACAGGCGGAGGGAGACAACGCTATACAAATTCATGTCTTGTATCTCTTCTTCAAGCATCAAATAATACTAATGCCGGAACCACACTAAAGTCTAAAGCCTTTAATTAACGCGTTATTTGACATTAAGCGCAAACGCGAAATGGCCTAACGTCATTAGTAAAAAATTGCGCTTAGGCCCTTTCGCATTTGCTCATAGTGTCAAATAACGCGATAATTAATGACATCAGACTTTAGTGTGACCTCAGCATAGGTTGCTACTAAAACAAATGCGAATGTCGAACGAATGCGATGTCATCATCAGTGCTGCCAATTGGCGGGTAATTACCCGGATTTTGGGGAATAGGGGGTTCGCGCGGGGTTTGATTCAATCATCATCAAGTAACCTGAAAATTCAGGATCTCACGAGTATCAAGACCTGTCCCCCTTGAAGTAAGTAAAAAGATTTCTTTAATAGGGCCAGTAGTTTTCAAGGTACTTATCGTTAAAAAGCCTTTCCACGAGCAATTCTTAATAATTACTCACTTTTCCGAGACATTAAAAAACGAGAAAACTTTCAAAGTTAAAATAATTCAATATTTTCAAAAGTTACAAGACATTTTGTAGGAATGCCTGACGCGGCAGGGATTTTGAAATTTATCTTTGGCAGCACTTGTCATCGTACGCTCTATTTTGTCTATGATCAATTAATCGAATCGAAGTTTGTTCACTGCTGTTTTTCTTACGATTTATTAGATTTTCTTCAACAAAATGGATGATTTCGGTGATAATTTCGTTCAGCCTGAAGTAGACCCGGCGGCGGAGTTCCTAGCACGTGAACAGAATCAACTGGCTGGGTTAGAAGATGACTTGGAAACTGGTGCTCCGCCCCCCATTTCTTCCGCTACCAACAGCTTGGATGACTTTGTGGGTGCGTAATTAAATCAATAGACTTCTAAAAGATCCATCTCTCTTATTTTACTAACGGGCATGTAGAGAAATTGTACCTATCTACCCTACATTTTTTCTTTTTGTAAACTTATGTATGAGTTTACGCGCGCCGTTAATATAAAATTCTTACCGATCGACTTAAAATTATCGCAGTCTCATCTTCAACCTCGACATTAGTAGAATCATCGATAAACGATGGGGCCATTTTAAACAAATTGGAACAATATTATGATACCTAAAGCTTTTTTTTCACTATCAGAAGTGCCCAGTGCGTCAGCATTCGAAGCCAACGGATTGATGGATGATGAACCTGCGCCAGTATCTGTGTTCAGACAAGAGAGAGAAGAGCCAGAGAAGATCAGAATATGGCGTGAGGAGCAGAAACAGAGACTGGAGGAAAAAGGTGAGGTGAAAACTACCTAGCTGTTACCCTTTGCCTTTCATTATTTTATGTGTGGAACAGATCCAAGCAAAGAAAATATTGGACATATATTACCGTACAAATATACTATTATTCTTATTCATTCAAATCAGCAGTTTAGTTTTATATAATTGTAGCATTGTGCAGAGTTTAGATTTATATAACTATTCTTATTCCTATGTATCCCCATGCTGTGTTTACCTATTGTGTACCTCTGTATTGTAAGATGTTGATCAAATAAAGGTTTTCTTTTCTATTCTTTGGAGTCGAGGTGTAGCCATGGCCTTCCAATCATAGTTACAGTATTAGAAAAACAACTTTATTTCTTTTTACAAACCTGGGTAGCTATTACCATTCTCAAAATGATGAAATGATGTCATGAAATTGTGTGATAAACAAAGACAAAGCTGTTGCGTTGGTATAGCACTGTCATTTTTTTTTAGTTTAGCACTCATCCATTCCATGATGTAATATAATAATGGCCTGGTTTCCGCAACTCGACGTCTTCAGCGCCTATTTTGCGTGTATCCATCCCATGATATAATTTCATCGTTTGAGAATGGTAATAGCTACACTGTAAGCCCTGTATGTGTACCATGCTCTTGTCTCCTGTAGATGCTGAAGAAGAAAGGAAGAAGGAGGAAATGCTGAAAGTGGCCAAGAAAGAGCTCGAAGACTGGTACAAGACCCATGAGGAGCAGATCGCCAAGACAAAGGCAGCCAATAGGTGTGTACAGATTCAAATCATTGGGCTGTAGTAAAGTTTAGTAGTTATTGGGTTCTAGGTATGGCTGATGTACTGCTATTTTAGTCCCTCAGTTTAATTTTGCCAGTTTGCAAAAATACACCTATTTTGTAAAGCTCTTTTAGACTTTTGATTTAATTATTTCATTAGCATGAAACAATTTTTTGAGGACTTTGGAAGTAAATAGATTTATTTATATCAGAGAGTAGTAAATTATATAGTCCATAGATCCTTTTTTCTTATTACTGAATATTTAGAACTTATATTTTTGTTAAATGTATTTTGCTTGTAGTAACTGTAGTAGAAGTAGAGCATAGAAGTTGTATATTCTAACGAATAGCAAACGAATTTCTATACTAATTTGATTATTCTTTTCTTCCAACGCTGTCAGAGAATCTGCTAAGTGAGTATAAACATATCTAAAATTGGAAAAGGACTTTAACTAACATCTGTTGGTTTTTGGTGAGGGTATTTTATGGTTACAGAAATGGAGATTTCTAAACATATTTATAAATTTAATTTCATCATGATCATTTGTCATCACTTCATCAGATAATTTAACAGGGTTTTTGTGAGTTTAAACCTTAACAATGGTTGATTTTTATTTGTCCAAATATTGGTTTTGTTTTTATTAAAATTGTTTACATTTTTCATATTGTATATCATGCAATTTCTTTTTTTTTATACTTATAGGTTTACTAGGTGTGATTCAGTCTTTTAATTGAATGGATATGTGATGTGGCTTTCCAATGATTCTGCTTGGAATTATGAAAGTCCGTAATAAAACTTGGACGTGTGGTGTGACTGCTGCAAAACTTAAAGTTAACACTAGATAGTGGCTTATACCTGCTAATCATGATACAACTTATTTATGTACCATAAATTGTATGAATCATAATCAAATTATTATTACATCAATTGGTTGACAAGATTAGATGGTAGAGATGCCAACTGTATTTAAATAAATCATATATTTCTATGGTAGTCAACCACAAGCTATAGTATACCTACCATCTGTCGTAAACCTTCGATTAAATCTCAACTGTATACCTGCGCAAAATGATACATTTCAGATTCTTAAATTTTGACGTTTTGGGTATGTTGACTGTACAATCAGAGGGTTAATTAAAGCAATAGCCGTCCGCGACGACGGTCTAGCAGTGTACGAATATACCTTAATGGTTTTTGTACACCGATAAGATACTTATCTTTTTGTATATTCAATAAATAAAACAAAAACAAACAGGAATGCTGAGAGGGCGCTGGCGCGAGGGTCAGAGGGCAGCACCGAGGACGGCAACGAGTGGGCGCGAGTGGCCGAGCTGTGCGACTTCGGGCCGCGGCGCGGGCGCGACGTGGCGCGCCTGCGCTCTATCGTGTTGCAGCTCAAACAGGCTGGAGTGCGGCCCAACCATCCGCCGCGCGCCACGAAAGTGTGAGTACAGTTTTAGCAACACTGGTGTTGCCAGCTCATGCTAGAAGCAATAGGACTTTTATGTCGCCTATGAGTCTTGCTTGACCCAGAACCAGTGTAAGGACTTCATGAGTCTGGTTCCAGCCATTGTTTGGTTCGCTGCAACCAATCACATGAACAGAAAAAACTATTTGCATATGCTTGCCTGAGGGTAAGGGGTGAAAGGTCAATGACCTTGGAAGGGTCAATGACTCGAGTCGAAAATTCTGAAGCTATAATATAAATTACTGTGCTGAGGTTATATTAAAACTTTCTTGTTCTGACAATATTTAGTCACTGAAATATTATTTTTAGATGCTTATAGTTGGTCGGCAAACTACAACTTAGTTTTACAATAGACAAAAATGCTATTTAATAGAAGTTTGGTTAATTACCACCCAAAAAATATTAGTTTTATTCAATAAGTTAAACATTATTTAATTATTTGTCCACAGAGCGTGAAAGAAATACAAGCCACAAGAAAAACTAACTTTATGTTATAAACTTCAGTCTGTGTTTGAATACAATTATAATAAATAAACAATTATTATTAGCAAATGTTATAAATATGTATAGCTAGAATTATTCTTGTTCAAATGTTACAAAAGTGGAACATAATTTGTACTGTAATGGAACTGTTATTTATTGAAATTTTTATTATTTTATATTTTGTAATGTTCAACGCGGCTAGACTATGGAGAAACTAGTTTTAAAGCCATCTTTTTTATTTGGATCATAGTATTATAATAATTAATATCATTCCAAAATAAATCTTTTATTTGATATCCTAACCTCTGCTTCTATAATTTCAAATCCCGTGCTATATCTATATGTTTTCTTTTGTATATTTTTTCTGTAAGTTGCAATAGCAAATACATTAGACTTATGACTAAAAGGAATGGCCACAAGCCACTTGTCAGGTAACTGTGTAACTGTTGTCCTAAAGTCTTATTTTTGTTTAATAAGATCCTGTCATAAACTTTTTCTGTTCGTTGTGTGATATCCATCCAACTGTACATGTTTCTGATCATTTTATTACATTTAAATGGGCATAGCGTCTTTCCTTTTTCTAGGTCTTTTATGGCTTGTTCTATGCCCTCTACTAAACCGTCCACATTTGGTTCTGTTAGATATATCATGCTCTCCGGCAACACTTCAGGAATTCCGCCGACTTTGGTTGACACAACTTTTAGCCCACAAGAAGCGGCTTCTACTATGGCCATACAATAGGCTTCCGTTAAAGATGTATTCAAGAATATGTCTCCTTTGACTAATACATTTCTCACTTCTGAATGCTGTAGACTCCCTAGCAGTGTGACACAGTGCTGGAATCCTTTTCTTTCTCTAACTTCTTGTAGCAACCACATCTTCGGTCCATCACCCCCAATGATAAACTTCAAGTTTGGATACCGTGGACACATATCTGCTATCACAGCTGCCATTAAGTCTACACCTTTTCTGTAAACCAGTCTGGATACAATGACTATGGTTAAACTATTTGGGTCTCTCTGGGTCGGATCTGGAGTAAAGCTGTAAGCGTCAACAGCATTAGGTATAACAGACACTTTATGAGCTTTGACCTTAGCTCTTAGAACTGTATTTTCTTTGCCTGTGTGTGAAACACAGATACAGTGATCACATTCACACAGACATATTTGCAGGTACTTATTTGTTAATACTGCTGACATATCAGCGAATCCGAATAAACTGTGGTCTGTGAATACAGTCTTCAAGCCTAATAATTTCCCTATTATCGACACTTCATGGGCAAGAACGCTAAATGCAGAATGTCCGTGTACAATTTCAACACATTCTCTTATTAGAATGTATCGCACCAAGGGTATGTTGGCTATCATGGTCGGGAGAGCGCACTGGGCGTAAAACACCCTTATCGGTAAGTAATACACTTTCAGGCCGGCAGTCAAATACCTGACACCGATTCGTTTGCCGTAGGAATGAGTGACGACCACGACTTTATGACCGCGTTTGATTAAACACTGTGCGAGGTTGAAGATATGCTCCTCCACTCCTCCGGTGTTTGGGTAGAAAAAATCTGAGGACATACATATTACGTGTCGCTTCTTCTTGACTCTAGAAAGTTCCTGGAAAGGCGATATGGTAGGTTGTAAAGATATCGAGCGAGTAAGTCAGCTTTAAAATTACAAGAGTAGTTACTTACATTTACCGTGCTCATGTTTATAGTTTCTTGCTAGTATTCCTTTTGAAATTATCATTAATTTTCGAATCGAATTCAAATAAAACTCTTCTCGCACCAATTTGTTGAGGTTTTTTCTAAACTAATTAAAATAATAGACAAATAAGACACAAAATCATGGTTTGTATAGCATTATCTCTATCCCTCATATTAATTCATTTACGTCACATAAAAGCGATCCCAGTTCATGTTTGTTTACAAAGTAAGATACAAGTCTCAGATAGCCTGAAAACTGCAATCTCATTCGTTAAATAAAAATATCGCTACCTAAATGAAACGTCACTGTTTCTTACACAAATCAAACATGAGTAAGCGAGACAATTCCATTTTTCAGTTTTAACTTTAGATTTTGTGGCCAATGAATCGACGACAAGTAAAAATTAAATCAATTTTTTTAACTCATTTCATAAACCATCGCAACGTCAAACTTTAAGAGTGCGTTCCAAAACCAGTTGAAATTATTCACGTTAACAGCTGCACACATTGCTTGTGTCAAATAAAAATTTGATAAATTGAATAACGAGAATTATTTCAAGTGGTTATGGAACACTCTCTTAACGTTTAGGAACAGTTTTAGGTTTTGGAATGCAGTCTAACATTCAATCCAGAATAACCAGTGGAAATAATTAACGTTGATATAGATGTTCCATTACCGTGTTAATAGCTGAAAATTTATCAAATTTTTATTCAAAACGAGCAATGAAACGTACAATTGTCAACGTGAATAATTTAAACTGGTTTTAGAACGCACTCTCTTTAGTTGCCATTAAATAAAAGAGTGAATCGAAGTGAACTAATTTAAGGAGTCACTGAAATATATGGTATGTCTCACTTCCTCTAATACTGCTGCAAATGAGAGCAAAGAGTACATCCATGAAATGTGATCAAATTTGACAGCAGAAAACTACCTCTACGAAGTAGTTGAGTTATACTTTATTTTCCAATTTTCACCAAGATTAGAGTAGGTATATGTCCACATGTTGTGGTTTAGTTCACAGATTATAGTTTAGTTCGTAAAATTAAATAGGAAAATCTAATATTTCATAGGAAAATGGAAGATGAAAAGAAAGTAGAACGGAAAAGGAAACGATTTGCAGCACGACTGCAGAGTTCTAAGGGAGTTATTTGCACTGAAACGCCAGGACCTGTAAGGTTATTTTCATTACCTACCTACCTACCTACTAATTTTCTTCTTTCCATACATTAATACTCTTGTGAGAAAACTTTAATTTCTTTCAGAATATCGTATTATGTAACGTAGGCCAAGCGACAGGATTAGAAAATAAGGCCGTATTCAAGCTTTTATCAGATTCTGGACTAAATATTGCTCTTCAGAAGTTTATAGCAGAAAAAGGGGAATCACATTCATTTGTAGTATTCAGTAGTACAGAAGACGCTATATTATTTTATAACACGCTCAATGGCAGAGGAAAAGTTGATAATACTCTGCTTTATATGAATTTTGTAGAAATTGGTGAGTAACTTGACAGTTTTAAACTTTATTTGGGAACTTTTTTATCAATACATCAGTTGTGTTTTTGTTCAGCTGCTTTTTATACTTTTTTGTTGCTTTTTTGTTTCGAAATTTACCCTCTCGCTAGAGAAGTTTTATGTGAAATCCACATGCGATGTGAGCATTTTCCCATACATTTGTGGGTCATTGAAATGTCAAATGTAAGGAAGTATATGTGCATTTGCACAAACCCTTTGGCTGGCTGTCAGTGCTCACATCATTATTCTAGAGGAGAGGGTGCCACTAGTCCGATTTCTGTGGTTATATGTAATGGTATATTCTAATAAGGCTTTATTAACAACCAAATAAAAAAGAAAAATCTTTAATCGTTTCAGTACCAAACAATGAAATAATATGCCCACACGAAAACCCTAGCGGCCTTCTCTTACTTAACAAGTTCATCACTGCTGAAGAAGAAACTTTGTTCATCAAACTCTTCGACTTTACTGAGGAGTCCGACTCCAGTTTGAAGAACCGTCAAGTCAAGCATTACGGCTATGAGTTCAGATATGGTAGCAATGATGTGGACTTGAACTCACCATTGTTAAAGAAAATTCCAGTGGAATGTGACATCTTATGGAGGAGAATAAAGAAATATGGTGTTGATGTAGGGATACCGGATCAGTTGACTGTCAACAAGTATAGTTCTGGCCAAGGTAATGACATTAATATGTTAACAGTCTAAGCCTAAACTGTTTCTATGTCGTCCATCATACCTCCAAACGGGATTTAAGTTTATCACTAAACATCCTATTCTATTCTACATAAAGGTCTATTAACTTAGGTTTATTTTACTTTCGGTGAATGACCCATATAAAGATCACAGATGTGTGAACAGGTGCCAGCTATGACCCAAATGTTTATAATTTTGATTTCACAGATGGCTCCTGTATGCAATGTCTTATCTACTAATCATACCTCTAAAAAGAAAAATTCTGTATACCTAAATTTACTAAAAATGTACTATCAATTTATACTACTAATAATCTAATATTTTTAGAAGAGCATTGGTGGCACAGTGGCTAGGACACCGGACTCCCAAGCGGGAGGTTCGTGTTCGAAACCGTGTAGTGCCACGTACCAATGAGTTTTTCGTATTTTTCGAAGACTTACCGACTGCTCTAACGGTGAAGGAAAACATCGTGAGGAAACCTGCACACTGAGATGACCAGTGTGTAAAATGGGGTAGGCACAAAAGATCCTCAAGGGTCGAAGTGCCGGTTATTCCCGGCCCCCTATCATAAGATAAGATAATATAAGATAACATTTTTAAAACTTGTGGTCTGTTTAATTTAATTTTAATCTACACTATATTTAGTAGGAAAAATTAACTCGTATTTTCACCAACTAAATACGTTACGATTTTAACCACTAAATTATTTCTTTGTTCAACCTTTCCAGGCATACCATCCCACGTGGACAAACACAGCCCTTTCGGGGACACAATCCTGTCCCTTTCTCTGGGCTCTTCAGTCCTGATGGACTGGAAACACTACAGCGGAAAATATGTGCCAGTTGTGGTGCCAGAACGGTCACTACTGGTTATGCAGGGTGAGGCAAGGTAGTATTTGTTTTTGTTTTGTTTAATTTTTTGTCATGAAAATACTTTTTTCGGATTTTACTTTTCTGTAGTGTATTATATATACCGAAGATTTTGAAATTCACAAGGGCACTACTTGTCCGATTTCTGTGGTAAATACTTTATTATAATAGGGTAGTTTCGAAGTATCAAATATTAATAGAATTTCTTAAAAATTAAGAAATAGTCATAAATGTATGGTCAAATGTGAAAATATAATTAAAATTCGTTGAAAAATGAAATAGCTACAGGCAATCAAAAATCAGAACGGTAGAAAGAAACGGCAATAATTATATGACGTCAGTGTTCCCTAGTAAGTAAGTATATAAGTAATACGTTTATTTCACACAAACCAATGACCGAAACAGTTATAAATATGATAAAATAATTATGTAGTCAAAGGTAAACATATTGAAATCATGTCTGATGGTCTGCTAGTGCCATACAAGCAGGTTCTGGCTGCATAAAGGACTTGCTAAAGAGGGACAGCATCTCTCCAATATTAACTTTAAACATTAATATCTCTGATGTTAGTTGAGATATCGAAAAACTAATTTTAGATCCTTCTTTAGGATGTCCATGTAAGTTGATTGATACAATAAAAAAAAGGTAGTTTAATACAGTGTTGTAATTTTTAAATTGTTTTGAATTAACAATTTTGATATTTTGTGGCATTCCCAAAATAAATAAATAATTCTACACAAAAACCAGATCCCACCACCTTGCCTCCTTAATAAAGTTGTCTGGAAGAAATCACTTTTAGCAAATAGACCAGAGAATTTAATACCAAAAACAATCTAAATTGCCAAATTAGTTCAATAATTGGTTTTTTTTTGCCAAATTTAAATTGTATTCACTTTTTATAGAAAGCAGAAAACATCCATTTGAGTGCAATATTTTTTCTCTAGGTACGACTGGCAACACGGCATACAACCGAGGACCTACGACCCCGTTATAGAATTCCGTACAGACAACGGCCAACAACTTAGGGTTATCACGAACGACACCACCCCTAGAGGCACCAGGATATCCCTAACATTCCGGTGGACCAGAACTGGCCCTTGCCAGTGTGGGTACGAGAACCTGTGTGACAGTAATGTGCAGAGAGAGATAGAAGACGATGTGGCTTCTAATTTGGAAGAGTTGCACGTTCATCAGGTAATACCTTGTTTCAAAAAAGTTCTTTGACTTGTTTCATAATTCCATTATCAGCTTTAATTAGAATTTTAACTAATAATTACCGTCACATCATGAGCGTGTTCCATCTAATCTAAGTCCTCAAGATTAACACCACATTGAAACCCCTCTTCCAATATTTTAGTGGGTGAGATGACTATGGGCGATGGTCACCACTTATCATCAGATGACCCATTTACTCGTCTGCTCTCTTTATACAATAAAGAATAAATGTCAATTGAAAATTACACCTGCATATTGATTCAATTCAGATTTCAAGTTTATAGCCCCACTGTGGAATGAGGGATTTTCCTGCTTAAGTTTCTGTCATTCGAAATAGATGGAGTTGCATCTAACAGGAATGTCAAAGTGACAAAAGAAGATCTATGAGCAAATAACAATAAAATAATAACGACGATCAAATAAAAAGAAATATTTTTTTTAATTCAAATTTTATGGCCTAGGTACATCCTAGGTACCCATATTTTGGCACATATTGGAATGGATGGATTGGAAGCTGCCGGTAAATCCCTCATTGATTAATTATATTGACTGTTTATTTACCTTATGTGGCCCAGAACCATATCTAGTCTTAATCTAGGCATTAGATTCAGATGATCGTATAATATGTATAGAAAACTCGAGATATTTAAAGTAATAAACAAAATTAAGTCCTTTTCCTTAATCCTTTCTTGAGTTCTTTTTGGCACTGTACCGCACCGGATGTTTTGTGCTGCATGTATTAATCTTGTATACTTCTGTATTGTGTGCTATATTCTGGTGTATACAGTGATAAATAAACATCAATATTGGCGAAATTATTGTGCCTTAAATACAATACCTAAGGCCAATAATTAAAAAAAAAAACTTCAATTTTTCAATTTCTTTCCTAGGTGTACGAACGCATCGCCAGTCACTTCAGTACGACGCGTCACAAACCATGGCCGCGGGTTGTGGAGTTTTTACGACAGGTGCCCACTGGAGCCGTAGTGTTGGATCTCGGTTGTGGGAACGGCAAGAATATTCTGAGACGGGACGATATTTTGCAGGTAAATTATGTCATCAAATTATCAGTTCTTGACATTGTCATTTGGCCCCAGAAGTGTCTTTATAACGTGTGTAAGGGGGTGTTTCCAAAGGGTAGAATTTTATCAGATTTCCCACCGACTTGAGATCCTCTATTTGCTTTTTCGTTCATTATGCGAACGGCTAAGGAATGGAACAGCCTGCCGGCGTCGGTATTTCCCGAAACCTACAACCTTGGGATCTTCAAGGCCAGAGTGAATAGGCATTTACTGGACCCGCATGCTCCATCGTCGACCTCATCGTCACTTACCATCAGGCGAGATCGAGGTCAAATGCGGGTTTAGTTAAAATATCCTCTTTCTCCCCCAAATATTAGAATTTCCTCTCTTTCCGCTCTCGACAAAACCTCAACCAACCTTTGGATTCTAAAAGAGTAGCCACACCAATCTATAATAAAATTTTGGTAGAAATCTCTCGGCTGACACTTTACATCACTTCATTTTTCGATACCTACCTGCTTTTAGAACTTGATAAAAAATAGTTCAGTAGTAATATCTGTTGGTGTAGAGCAGGCCCCGGAAAGCGGGTTCGAGTCCCGCTCGCGGCTTTCACACCTTATTTAGATTTCAATTTCCGCTTTTCATGGCGTAAGTATGGTACGTGTTAAATATTACTTCTTGATAAATAAAACCCTAGTTTTCTTCTTCTTTTCAGCCTGTTGTAACCCATTATTGAATATAGGCCTCTCCATGTGCAAATGTCCACACCACTGGTAACATAACCAAAAGGCTTATCTTTATTTTATTTGTATTGTTTTATCTTATCTTATGATAGGGGCCGGGAATAACCCCAGCGGCACTTCGACCCTTCAGGATCTTTTGTGCCAATCCCATTTTACACACTGGTCATCTCAGTGTGTAAGTTTCCTCACGATGTTTTCCCCTTAGAACATTTGGCAAATGTAAAGTAAGTAAGTTAGTACGTAAGTCTTCGAAAAACACAAAAAAGTCATTGGTACATGGCACTGCACGGTTTCGAACCCGGAACTACCGCATGGGAGTCCGTTGTCCTAACCACTGTGCCACCGACGCTCTTTATTTTGGTATATTATCTATATCTAGGTTAGTTCTAGCTTTTAGTTTTTTAGATTTAGCTCTAAATTCAATAACAGATCCAATTTACTGTTAAATTGTAGATTGCAGGCGAGCGCAGTACGGGCCTCCTATCAGAATGCAAGGAGCACATCTGCGACATAGCGGCTGCAGACTGCGTGAGACTCGACCTACTCCGCGCTCCTCTAACGGACCGCTGCGCCGACATCGTCGTCTGTATAGCTGTCGTACACCACTTTAGCAGCAGGGTGAGTTCCTCCTCTCAGAATGCAAGGAGCACATTTACCACATAGCGGCCGCGGCCTGCCTGAGACTCTTTAGTAAAACATAATAGACGACTACTCTCTTTAGATTACGACATATAAAACACACTAAACTCATTATGTTCTTCAGACTCGTTATTAATTAACACTTACGAGTAACTTCCCACACTCGCACACCCACTCGCCCTACACTACAGATACACACTTACATTATTACACACTCCTACACAACCTAACACACTCCCACCCTCACACACTCTTAAACCTTATCTTTCCTAAATTCCTTTTGATTAACTTGTTCCAAATTCCTTTTAGGTATAGAATATAGTTACACTGATGTAATGTTTTAAATTGTAATATGCTTGCACGGAAAGTGCGACGGAGTCCCGACTTCCAAGATACAGGTTTCGACCTAGTTTGTTAGTCGGAGGTCCTATTATTGTGCCTGTAATAAGTGAATAAACTTTTCAATTTTTTTAAATTTTTTAACGTCTCCGATTCCAGGCAAGAAGACTGCAAGCGATACGAACAATATCCCGTGTACTGCGGCCAAACGGCCGAGCGCTCATCACCGTCTGGGCCAAAGACCAGCAGGCGTCCAACTATCTATGCAAGAACAAAACGCAGGAATCCAATGAACTCATTTCAGTTGGAGGTGTAACCTTACCAGTACACGAAAACAGAACTCAATTCCAACACAACGATCTACTAGTTCCATGGAAATTGAGAGTTAAAAACGAAAATAAGCTTTCTAACAAACCAGAAAGTACACTTCTGAGGTATTACCACGTATTCGAAGAAACCGAACTTTGTGACTTGTGTAGAGATTTGTCGGAGTTAATAGTTGAAGATAGCTTTTATGAGGAAGGGAATTGGTGTGTGATATGTCGAAAAATATAATGTTTTTGAATAGATTTATTCTTTATTTTTTACTTTTCAAAAATTGTCTACAAAATTAATAAAACGGACTAGTATAAAAACACTATACAAAATAACATGTACAACAGTATAATTAGGTAGTAACCATTTTAACTATATTTAAACATTACAGTTTGACATGAATAGCATTAATATTATAACAATATGCAGGATGATTTAGTATTTTGTTCCTACTGTACAAAATACTAAATCATTCTCTGTATAAAGAAAAGTTTGAATAAAGTAACATCGAAAAGGTTTCTCATACGAACAGCGCAAAATTCTGAGGAAAGGCGCAAGGTGTTTCGGGGAGAGGCGTCAAGAGCTGGGTGAGAAGCAAAAAGAAATGGGTAAAGGCGCAAATTTCTGGATGAGAGAAACACGAAAGCGTGTTGGAGAAAATGGCTCACCATTGAAGAAATGCAAAGAGTCAGAAAATAGGCTTAAATTATTAGGGAAATTGATGAAAACACGCAAAAGTTCTGAGGGAAGTTAGGGTTTGTTATTTGCTAGGAAAGGATGCAAAGTATTAGGAAATACATACAAATGTTCATTTATTCTTTGGGAAAAGTCGCAAAGGGAAAATGCTAGGAAAATGGCTTTGATTCCGGGGTGCTACCAAATCTAAAACTAAACGAAACAGCCACGATCACTCATATACTAGATTGTGTAAGAGTGAACGGAAGAGAACATCGCTAAATTTGGCGGCCACCGAATCGATGCCAATGTGCAAAGTATTGTGGTAATGGCAAGTGCTGGGAGGAAGGCGAGCTGAGATGAAGGCTTTCGTAAATAAACTCAACTGAACTTTGAAACTAAAACCTAGTCGCTAAGCCTTCATAAGCGCTAACTGTAAGAGCGGTATAACCGATATAGTTGATAAATCCGCCAAAACTGCATCAACGTTTTGGAGCGTATTCACTTGAAATATATTCTCCTTCCGAAAGCTCAGTATTGCCACCGCTAATAAAGGCAGGATTTCCAAGCAATCGTAGCCGAGTATGGTATCCCAGAGTAAGAGAAGTTGGTCCGGTGGTAAGTGTCCACTGAAGGCTCGCATAAGCCATTTGAAGACCACTCTTATGCTGGAATAGAAACGGATTTCAGTTGTGATGAGGGATATAAAAGGATGGTGGATACTTATCTAAAAACATCTGAAATTCTACCTTAAACTCAGCGAGCTAATAAGTAAGGAGACGTACATACAGATAAAGAACGGTTAATTGATATTAGTTGATAGTCCGCGCAGTGAATGAATATGAGTATCTTTGGCGGTACGAACGGAGGGGGAGTGTCATTGCGATTACCGCGACTGGTTCGTTTGCCGTATGAAGTAAGTCTTGCTGGACTATACGCGTCCGGTTCCAACGACGCAGCCAATCACAAGCGTTCCGCCCTCTTCCTACTGCAACTCAGCGCCTCGTCATTGGCTGCAGCGAACCGAACCGGGGCTGGAACCGGCGCATGTAGTCCAGGTCTTAAAGTCTACATGCGCGAAAAAACTTTATGTGGCGCTCTTTATCGGCAACTGTAATTCCATACAAGAAATAAACAAACGGCTCCATCGATACTTTACATTTCTGATACACGTCACGTTTGCTGATTGGTCAAGGGCAGCGCGTCACCGCGTTATTGGTCAATCTACGACGATGTTCACTTGTCACACCAATCGCAAGTCACACATATGTATTGTGACTCTGTCATCTGCACTACGTTTTGGTGGGTGCCATTTTTCGCTTATTATTCCATACATATATTAGCTCGTTGGCTGTTTAAATTATTGGGCTGGAAATAAAGTTACTTACGGATTGATGTTGATGTTCCTAAAATGTATCCAAAGTAGTGGTTCGTTAGCTTCCAGTAGCCTTTCATACAAAAGACATAATGATACTATGCCCTGAAATACAAAATAGAGTTTGAAACACCTCCAAAAATGATTTGTTGACATTGAACAAACTTTTAATCAAATTAAAAAAAATGTTTTTTGTGGAATATCACAATCGGAGTATTTTACAGATAACGATGCCTTATCGATACAGTTCTGACTAGAGTTGCCACGAATAGTGATTTGGCCGAATACTGAATAGTCGTCAACGCTGTCGGCCGAAGCGCCGAATATTCGGCAGCCGAATATTCGTCACAAAATACATGGTTGCCGAGGTCGTAAACTCGTAATAGACAGGCCGCAACCTGTCTCATTACGGTGCACACGGGAGCGACTGACGGGTATTTGTTTCAATTGCGAGTAAATCACGTCACGGCACGCTTTGTCAGATCATAATAATACATAAAACATTAATATTGTGCAGAGAATAGTTCTTATTCAATTATTTGTTCGTTAAAAGGTTTACAAAATGACACCAATTAATTAAAAAAATCGCCTATATGGGAATATTATGAGATATCATCCATCACAACCTACCATTGATCAATTTCACTTACTAAAGTATTGTAATTTGGTAATAGATGGTAGAATACATATAATCTTGAGTAATATGTGGTTTTTTTTCATGATTTGGTATTCGGTATTCGGCCGAATAGTACGCACTATTCGGCCGAATATCGAATACCAAAAAAAGTGGCCGTATAGGACGAATACCGAATAGTAGCCGAATATTCGTGGCATCTCTAGTTCTGACCATTTTTAAACATTTCACCAGTTCAAATAGTGGGTATAGTGGTTTATAAGAGCGTCGGTGGCCTAGTGGCTAGGACGTCGGACTCCCATGCGGGAGGTCCGGATTCGAAACCATGCCATGTACCAATGAGTTAATCTGATTTTTTCGAAGACTTACGTATATTTACCGACTGCTCTAACGGTGAAGGAAAACATCGTGAGGAAACCTGCATGTCTGAGGAAATTAAAAGTTTTCAAAGGCGTGTGAGATCCACCAATCAGCATGGGGCCCGCTCGGTGGATCATGGCCCGTACCCCAAGTACAAGGGGAGGCCTGTGCCACAGTGGGGACATTAATAGGCTGATGATGATATAGTGGGTTGGTGGGTGGTATGACTGCAGTCAGCCTGGGTTAGTACCCTTTCACCTATTTCTGCTGTAAAGCAGTATTGCTTGCATTGCTGTGTTTCGGCGTTTGAAGGGTAAGAAAACCAGCGTAATTACCGGCACATGAAACACTCTAAGCCCTCAAGGTTAAGCTATCAAAACCCCTTAACATTTTAGTCAGGTGAGGGTATATGGGCGACGGTGACCATTTACAATCAGATGGCCCAAGCAGACGAGCGTCTGCTTATCATTACCTGAGGATGTGTTGAAATGAAGTGCAGCCGGTGCCAATATCTGATGTAGAATGCTCGGAATGTATAGTACAACAGTACAGGATCATCGTACAGATAACAAAATGGCGTCGCTGTAAGCAAACACTTATTACAGCATGACTGGAAAGTATTCGTACAAGTTAAGAAACGTTGGGCGCGGTCTTCTAGTGGCACATTTTGCTGCTGAGCCCCTCCGTGCCTCGGGGAGCACGTTGGCCACTAATCACATAACAAGAAGTTCAATGTGACAAGTTAACAGAGAGTGCTGAGGAGTGCGTACAAATGGTTGAGTCAGTATATACAATTTTTGAAATTATGCCACGAGCGGGATTCGAAGCCGCTACCGTTACGGGGCCTGTAGCCCAATTCCACTGTTTCACGTTTAGTTCTTTTCTACGTTTTCGCATGGATCCAACTTTAACTAGATCGGTGCGCTCATAATATGAGCGCATTAAGTATATTATACTCGTAATATGAGCATGTATGTTAGCGTGGTGTTATCAGAATACGATTTGTAGTTTAAGTTTGTATTTTATAGGATACATTTCGGAGAGTGCGCATCGGAATTGCACGACCTAATTCCAGCATCTCCATTCCGCCTTCGGACTACCAGGCGCGGGGAGGGGTTCCATCCTTATGTTGTTGATATCCCATCTGCTCGTACGAAGCGATTTGCTTCTTCGTTCATTATGCGAACGGCTAAGGAATGGAACAGCCTGCCGGCGTCGGTATTTCCCGAAACCTACAACCTTGGGATCTTCAAGGCCAGAGTGAATAGGCATTTACTGGACCCGCATGCTCCATCGTCGACCTCATCGTCGCTTACCATCAGGCGAGATCGAGGTCAAATGCGGGTTTTGTTATACAAAAAAAAAAAAAAGTTGCATCGATACGAAAACGTAATATCTATCCTATACTTAATTGGTAAAGAACGATATACGTTGTAAGACAGTTGAATTGGCCTCCTGTGCACGCCTAATACATGGCAAAATGTATTGGTACTTCACCAACAACAGCACCTGTAAATACACCTACATTTTTACAAATAAAGATATTCTGCATCCTGAGCAGAGAGAAGGTGTAGTGATTACACTAAACAGCGGATTTATAGTAGCTATTATTGGATTTATATAAAAAAGGAAAATAAATGTTATTCTCATTAAATCTACTCAAGCAATATTAATTATTTGCTGAGTGGTCATAGACATTATTACTGTGCACTGTGCAGAAGGAATCTGAAATAATATAATAAAATAAAAAAATAAATTTGCGTTTGCACGTATGCGGCATCGCACTTGAGGAGCACCCAACGCGCTGCTGGCTCAGCAGCTGAAGCAGCTGCTGGGCTGAAGCACGCCAAATACACCAATTTGGAGTCAGCATACGACTTTGTGCCAATCGCCGTTGAGACGGCGGGCACGTGGGGCTCCGAAGCAAGGAATTTCATCTGCGAATTGGGGAGACGACTGAGGGAGAAGGGGTGCGACCCCCGGTCCGGACACTTCCTCGCCCAACACATCTCCATCGCAATCCAGCGGGGCAATGCGGCTAGCATTATGGGCACTTTTGGGAGGGACACGGTGAGAGGGGGCTTGTTTGACTGAACTGTCGATTGGATGGTTATACCTGTTTATTGACTATTTATATGACACTGAAATATTTTTAGATTTTTAGTTTTATTTATCTAACATTTGACATGTATTATACAAAATTAAATTAATTTAAAAAAAAAAAAATATATTTCAATAAGTACCTAACTATCGCCTAGGTTGCGTGGAAGAGATCACTATGAGCGATAAGACCACCTTTGTACACTTATTCTATGTTTCCTTTCCTATGTAAATTTCTTAAGTGCAATAAAGTATTAATCTATCTATCTATTTTGTTTTAATCATCATCCACTGCTGAATCTCCATTTTCCTTTTTAATTTCAATTTTGTTATTGTTTGTTACTTGAATAACAAATTTCACTGGTCCATATCCAAATAAATCCTATAATAGCTACTTCAAATCCACTCTTTAGTAATCACTACGTTTTATCTGATAACGAGACTTCGTTACCTATTTTCCAAAAACGTCACTATTTATCAAGATACCACGACGTCAATTTGTACGAAGTTAGGTACAACACGGCAAACGTTAACGCATCTATTAAAGCTTTCTCCATATCTATGTTAAAATTCAAATATATTTCTACTACAAATAATTTACCAATCTCTTGAAATTGACTGAAACGTCTACTTGGCATTCTAGCAAAGCGACAGCATTTTTTTTGTAAGCAAAAAAGTTTTGCTAATATTTTTACTAGACTTTCGATTCGATTCTATTTATTTTTAATTTCTGTATTTTTAACCCTTATTCTATGCTATTGTAACGAATTATGGCGA
The DNA here is from genome assembly GCA_947369225.1 of Hofmannophila pseudospretella. Lineage (NCBI taxonomy): Eukaryota > Metazoa > Arthropoda > Insecta > Lepidoptera > Oecophoridae > Hofmannophila > Hofmannophila pseudospretella. The sequence goes on from OX376316.1 coordinate 14,078,093, forward strand.
GACGGTGACCGTTTACCATTCTTCTGATAATTCGTCTTATCGACCGATGTCTAGTCTACTTCCCCATCTTATCTTATCTTATGATAGGGGACCGGAAATAACCCAGCGGCACTTCGACCATTGAGGATCTTTTGTGCCTACCCCATTTTACACACTGGGTATCTCAGTGTGCAGGTTTCCTCACGATGTTTTCCTTCACCGTTAGAGCAGTCGGTACGTAAGTTTTCGAAAAATACGAAAAACTCATTGGTATAGGGCACTGCACGGTTTCGAACCCGGGCCTCGCACACGGGAGTCCGGTGGTCTAGCCACTGTGCCACCGACGCTCTCTATTTCCCCATAATAATCCTAGAAATATATTTAAAAAAAAGAAAAACCTTTGCCATATTGCGGAATTAAACGAAACTACATTTTTCATTGTGATCTCCATAACATCCATAAAAGTACCAGAGGCTTTCTCACATCTCCCTTAACTCGGTTTGAAAGGTACGAGCCAGCGTAACACTGCACACGATGTACTCTAAGTCCTCAACGTTAGCAGTGCATCGAAAACCCTCTAATAATAATACAGTGAGTTGAGATGTCTATGGGCGACGGTGACCAATTACCATCAGGTGGCCTGATTGCTCGTCTGCACTCCTTATTTACCACATTTTCCCATTCACCATATTTTCCCCATTAATTGTTCTTATAATATAAATGACTACTTAAATGATAAAGAGGCTTGGTCCTAAACCCAGCTCCAGCTCTGCACATTGTGTATATGATTGTAAGTATTCATAATTATTGTAAGATATATTTATTTCAAAAGATGTGCTGCTGAAAGTTTCTTGCGCCGCTTCTTTCCTTTCAGCTACAGCACCTTACGAAGCGGTGGTAGAGTAAAAAATTACGTTGTAAAAATGTACTTTAAGGTACTTACTTTCAATTTTAAAAAAGATTTAATTTGACCCCCCTTCCCTTCTATACCTTGACCCCTTCGAACCCCCTACTTACCATACATGGTGAAACCGTGAAACGGTATAATGCCACTGGGAGGGAACACTGTGACACTCTCAGCAGAGGTCTGCTTGCCCTTGATGGTCACTGACAGAGGGTTGCCAGTGCTGCCCTTCAGTGCTTGCATCACCTCACAGTCTCGGGAGAAACACAGCATTACCTGAAGGCGATTTATTACCTGATTAATACCAGTATCGTGGTCTAATTGAACAAGCTACTGCAAGATGGCGAAATCACTGGATTGTGAAATAGTGACTTGTTTCCTCCATTCTACGTATCCTCGGAAGAGAGAATCACTATTACTCAGGGACCTATGAATCGACTAGTTAGTTAGTTCGACTAATTATTTCACTAGACTAGTTTAGTGATTTGTCCAAATCCCTAGGGATTTAGCTACATCATCGAAAGGGTTTCGACCATCGAAAGGGTTTCGACCATCGAAAGGGTTTCGACCATTCACTATTTGGCCAAATCCCTGCTTTCACATGCTGAGCATGTCTTTTTAACGTTGTGTTGTTTTTTGTATTGTATTGTATTTATTTATCTTAAAGTAACTATAACCGTTACAAAATACGTCATTAACAGCTACTCAAACAATATTATAAATTCAAACTATATAAAATCACAAGTTTTAGTTATAGTGTCGGTCAAATACTTAAAATAAAACAGAATAGTTAGGTTAGTTAGTTTTTAATGTTAAGTCTTTTTAAATGCAATATTTTTTCTTTCTTTCTTTTGGCCATTTCCCCGCGACATGATACACCTTCTGTTATAACCAGACATAAACCTTTTTGTAGCACGAACGAAAATTTTGAAGTACGAGTAATTTGTTATCGATAAACGACAATTGACGACAGTTTTATACTCACTTCTTGAGTCGTTCTTGAAAAACAATAATAATACCTTTCTCATACATTATTGTTTATTAATCAGCGCCGCAGTGCTAAAAGCGCTACGGCAACAGGCTGAGGCAGTCCCCTTTTTCCTGTGCGCACACCACCTTCATCAAACTTAATTACTTTTGCTTATTTATTTTTGTAATATATTTGTTTAATATTATCTTTGTCTTCTGTATCTAAATGTTTGTATGTATGTAACGGAAATAAATAATCTTTCTTTCAAATACATTTACTACAAAGTTAAAAGTTTCTGCGGCATATGACTTACAATATAAATCATACAAATCATTGTTAGGAATAGCACCACCATCATCATAATAGTGTCGACTGTTTCCGCATTTGTCACATATTATATTATGAAGAACCAGGCCCTCCTTTTTACTATTGAATCCATCCATCCATCCATCCATTAGCATCCATTACTATTGAGCAAAGTAACTTGATTTCTGTCCTTTAGAAACGGACTAGTAGCGCAAGGTGAATTTTAAAATTTTGTTTGCATGTAGCTTATTAACTCTTTATTGTACACAATATAATACAAACTTATACCAAAAAAAATATGTGAAACACAAAGGGCGTGACTTATCTCTAATAGAGATCTCTTCCAGCAAAGCCCATAAAAAAACAATTTGATACATATCAAGGCAGGCGAAGTGTACACCTATATGCTAAATAAATATACCTACTTAATAATACAAAATAGAAAATACGTACATAAATATAATATAATACATAAATATACAAATAAATAAATAAATACTATATACTAACATAAAAATATAATCATAATATAATAAAGACAATACAGTGATGACAAATAAAACTAAAGGAGAGAAGAATAATGTTCCTTGACAAGTTTCTTAAAGATAGGAAAGGATAGCTTGATCATTATTACAGTTTTACCTATAGCCTTTCTCACATAGGAAGGCATGTCGAACTTTTATAAAAACCTAAATAAGATTCTCACTGATGGATGACAGTTGGAAGTCTATCGATTAGTATCGGCTGAGTCACAGGGAGTACACAGAGGACGACGAGGAGTTCGAAGTGCTTTTGCGTTTTTTGTTGCGTTTTGCCTACTAATTTTATTTATATAACCTATGCTTAGTTCCTACTGGTGTATGGACTATGAATACTTTGTCATCTACCGCACAAATAAACTTATGCCTATTCTTTCCTATGTGAAAAAAGCTATAGCCTGCTTTCCTCTCCCTTGACTATTTGATGAGTATGTTGATGAATGGTCAGTATTAATTACCTGATACAACAAGTCTTCGAAAACGAAATACTGGTCATCGTTAGACGCCGTCAGCTGTACATCCTTGAATATTAGCTTGTCTATCATCAGGTCCACTTCCAGGACGCTCTTTTTTAGACTATTGAAGTAGTTGACTTGCTGAAAGTTATAGGAATAAGAAGTGACGTGGTTTGTATTTTTAACATGTGATTTAATACGGATTATTTACTGATGAAAGTCATAAGTCCTTAGTTTCCATAGTCCGAGATGACCTGCCCCCGAGACATCAGGCGTTTCGCACTCTTCGTTCAAAACTCTCGATCATCTACTTATCTTATGATAGAGGCCCGGGTATAACCCATCGGCACTTCGACCCGTGAGGATCTTTTGTGCCTATATTACACACTGCCTTTTATTTTACACACTGGTCATCTCAGTATGCAGGTTTCCTCACGATGTTTTCCTTCACCGTTAGAGCAGTCGGTAAATGTACGTAAGTCTTCGAAAAATACGAAAATCTCATTGGTACAGGGTACTACACGGTTTCGAACCCGGACCTCCGGCATGAGAGTCCGGTACCCTAGCCACTGTGCCACCGACGCTCGATCATCTTACTTAGGGTTCGAAATAGGCCGTAACTAGCCTGAGGACTTCAGAATTTCATCAGTGAGTAGGTAAACCGTATTTAATCACGTTTATAATGTCTCAATAAAGTTTCAATTCTAAACCAGTTGTCTATATTTCTGGTCAGATTAGAAGATGATTGCCACATACCTGCTGTTTAACCTCGACTCCTAGCACTTGCGACCACAGCCTGGCCCTAAGACACTGCGGACTGCCTTTCTTCAAATACTCCTGTATGACCGGGGAGTACCCTAAAGTAGAAACCCTCTCGCCGAGGCCGATCCTCTCCAGTTCCAAGTTAGCGAACCCTGGGACGGTGCTTGGCATGCTAGGGTTGACGCCTAAGAGTGGCTCGCCGTTTGACCATTCTATGTAGGCTTTACGCTGCAATGGACAATAGGCAAGGATAGTCAAGGATCTTGAAATTCACCCCTATGTTAATTGCTCTCCAGAGAAGGAAACCGCGTCTGCCAGTTGGCGCATGCGAATTGAGCTTTTTCCATATATTGTTCGGGTACTGAAATGTCAAATGTGTGAAAATATACCTAATGCCTATGGGTTAATTCCGTGACTCGCTGTCAGTGCTCACGTCATTGTTTTAGAGGAGAGGGCGCTATAGTAGTCCGATGTCTGTGTAATGTAATGATAAACGCATACTTACTAATTGATCCAAAGTTTTTACTTGAAGTGGTAAATGTGCAAACTCCCATTTTGGTTCATCCCTGAAAATTAAAACAAATCTCGATCATCCTTACTAATCAATAATTTGAAATAAATATTAGGTATTGGATAACTTACTCTCTAGTGAATGGTACATAGCCTGATAAGGTCAACAGTACTTCTAAAAAATCTTTTGGTGCATATACTGGTCTGTATTTTGTTAAATCTGAAACAAAATTATAATCAAATGTATAGGTTTAAAGTGTTTTTCATCTTTGAAAGAGTGAAAAAAAATAAAAAAATACTTTATAGGCACAAAAAAATAAATATTTAGTTCACTCCATATAACAATTGGCAATAGGCACCTGGCTCAGCTTCCATCCTTAAGCGCCGCTTACGCGATAGTGCAGGTTAAATGTTTTTAACCCGGGTTACTTAAGCCTGGTTTAACTCGTGAATTGTCTATGGTTTTCATACAATTCTGGGTTTGCGTTGGTGCAATACGTTTTTATTATTTAACCCGGGTTAAGCACTAATTCTCGGGTTATCACTCAACTCGACTTTCGCACAAGCGGGCCTTGTACTAAAGTGTTAAAATTTTTATGTATCGACTGTACAATCAACCACAGGCCAACCTACCCAAAAAGTCAAAATCTGAGAATCTGAAATACCTATACCATTTTGCATTTTTATAAGGTTGATATTTTTTGACAGATAGAAGGTATACTTCAGCTAGTGTAGTCGACTGTACCTAAGTTGTAAGTGCTAAGTTCGTTCCACTTGTCGGCCAGCTCCTCCTGCTCGGTTTGCGGCCGGATCTTGGCCAGAGACGTCTCCAGGTCGGAGCACATCGAGTTGAGGGACTTGTGGATCCTCTTCTCCCATTGGGCGCTCGCCTTCTGGAGCGAAGTCAGCGGGTCTAGCTTCTGAAATAAATCTCAATCAGATGTATTCGTAACAAAGCGGTCAATGTTGCCCCTAACGGTTTTAATAAAGAGTTTGTAAGAGTATTGGTCGCAGTCAGTTTTAGGCCAAGCGTTCGTTATAAGAGTGGAGGCATAGCGATTTTCTACGATAAGAATTTAAAGTTTAAATTAAACTGAATACTAAAGTTTTCCGCCGCCCGAGTCGCTCGCTTATTTAATATTGGTACGCCATTTTGAACAGTATTTTCAGGTTTAGTTCATATTTTTATCGTAGTAATTCGTCGCGCCTCCACTCCGATAGTATGCGCTGGGCCTTAGGAACCTCTTTTACTTTGTCATTCAGCTATAGGGTATTTTCTAAGTATCAAATATTAAATGCATTTCAAAAAAATGGACAAAAATTGATGGTCAAATGTGAAAACAGATTTAAAATTCATTGAAAAATAAAATAGCTACAGGCAATCAAAAATCAGACGATAGGAAGAAACAACAATAGAGAATTATGACGTCATTGTTCCCTAGCGCCATACAAGCAGGTTCTGGCTACATATAAATAACTGTTTTGCTAAAAAGGGACTGAGCATCTCTCCAGTACTAACTTAAACCATAGAGCGTCGGTGGCCTTGTGGCTAGGACGCCGGACTCCCATGCGGAAGGTCCGGGTTAGAAACCGTGCAGTGCCATGTACCAATGAGTGTTCGTATTTTTCGAAGACTTACGTACATTTACCGACTGCTCTAACGGTGAAGGAAAACATCGTGAGGAAACTTGCACACTGAAATGACCAATGTGTGAAATGGGTTAGGCACAAAAGATCCTCAAGGGTCGAAGTGCCGCTGGGGTTATTCCCGGGCCCCTATTAAAGAAAGAAAGAAAATCATTTATTTAACATTGCACACATTATTAAACTTATAAAATATTGAAAATAAAAAAAAAACAATGCAATATTAAAAGGACACATGCTCAGCATGTGCTGCGGTCCGACCGGTACGGCAGAACCGCAGCGCTGGTTTTCAGCTGTGCCAGGATTATTATATATAAGATAAGATAACTTAACCATTGATATCTCTGATGTTAGTTAAGATATTGAAAAACAAATTTTAGATCCTTCTTCAGGATGTCCATGTATGTTAATTGATGCAATATTTTTTTTAGGTCAATACGTATAACGTAGGTACTACACGGTGGAACAAAACAGCAGTTACATTAGGTATTTTGTGAATTGCTGGGTGGTTATGGTAGTATCCAATAATTATTTGATGCAATTTGGATGGGGAGAGGTTTAAGATCCAATGAGTCGAAGATTATCAACATACCTACATAGTTTTTGAACAGGACCAATTAAGAGTCTGTGATCCGGCTCGAAGGACCTTTGTTTCGAGAATTTTGATTGAAAATAAATAAAAACGTAGAACTTTGTTCCAGTAAAAATAGGGCGCCGAAGAACCAACCGTTACTTAGCTTGAAGATTTTTCTAGAGATGTCGATTATAGCCTTTCTAATGTTTAGAATACTTAGGAAAATAAACTTACATTTTGCTTCGTTTGTGAACGAACCCAATGAAAAACTGTGTTTCTCAGCTTCGTATCTAAACCTTTCTCTTTCATGGCCTGCTGGAGAGTCTGCTTGAAGTCTTCCTTTTTCACATTTGGTGAAGAAACCAGTTTCTATTACAAGAAATAAACAGTAAGATTTTTATAACAGACATGTATTACATAATTTATAAAAGAATACTAGCCTGAACATCACTGTAGAACGATTTGTATATCGAAAGGTTTTTTATTTCTTCGGCTAATTTAAGTGCTGTGCTATGTATGGCTTCCTCTTTTATGCCTTCCATATTGTAATTGTAAAACTAACAAATATCTATTTTAATTTTGTAAAAATAATAACAGACGAGTCTGTGTTTACTTTTTTTTATAAAATACATAGTTCACGGGAAAGTGATGCTGTTGCTCAGGCAACTGATAAACAGATTTCGTTATCAAAACTCAGTTTCTGAATAAATTTTCCGAGTTACCTGATACTTTATCAGCTGCATGCGGCGGATGTATCATTGATTACTATTTTGCAAAATAAAACAATAATTCGAATGCAAAAGTTCCCGCGAAAATTCAACTTTTATTCTAGGCTGAATACGCATATTATCTTTGTCAACAATCGAAATAAAAAAACAAAAACGTCGTAAGTGCTGTTTTTTTCACACGGACCTGCCTATAACCGTCGTACTAAAAAGAGGCAAAAGATACAATTCCTATAGTGCTGTCACTTTTGTTCTTATTTTAATGCTAAGCTGTACCCAACAAACAGAAGACATCCAGCTGTTTTTGTATTTTTGATTGTCATTTTCACAGGTGATTGCGTCGTCGTGTTTTGAAAACAAAAATTAATAAAAATGGGCAAAATATTCCTTGATCACATTGGTGGGACTCGTTTATTCTCCTGTGCTGCGTGTGATGTGAACCTTACTAACCGTTCGGAGCTGATCAGTACCAGGTTTACTGGAGCTACAGGTAATTGTTTCTTTTCTGTGTATGAAACTTTTGTTATTGCTAGCTTTTATCCGATGCTATTATACCTATCTGCTAAAATTTCGATTGTTTCTTAACTAAGCTCAGATTTTCGTCCTTAAGTAACAATTTAATCAAAGATCTTTATGAATAAAAGTTATTTTTCCGGTTCTAGGTCGCGCCTTTCTCTTCCACAAAGTGGTGAACCTTGTTTACTCGGAGGTCCAGGACCGTGTGATGCTGACGGGTCGCCACATGGTCCGCGACGTTTCTTGCAAGAACTGCAGCACTAAACTTGGATGGGTTTACGAGTTTGCTACAGAGGAAAACCAGAGGTGATTGAACTCAATTATTTCGCCATAGAATATATCCCTGACCAGGGATATGAAAACCCTGTTCATAAAAACTTATAGTTCCATTTAATTCTGCAGTTTTTATATTTCTGATCTGGGTACATACCAGTGAGTTTAAAGCCACAGCAAGCTATGTCGGTCATTTCAACTCCCATTAACAGCTGATCAAAATCTAAAAAATCTCACCTATCTCACCTACTAGTAACACACTTGTACTATTAGGATAATTTATACTTTCACTGTGTTCTTTGTGGTCGCCTGCAGTGGTCTAACTTTCTGGTTCAATTCGATTCTTAAAAGCTGACGAGCAAATGTGCCATCTGAGTGGCAAGTGGTCACTGTCGCCGATAGGATCTGATATTTGTCCAGGGTAAATTCTATCAATTAAGTTAATCATAAGAGCCAACGCAGGTGGCGGACTATCCGCTGCGTACTGTACATGAACTGTGCGCGGCGGACAATACGCGTGGGACTGTCGCGGATTCAACTTATCATTTCATTGGCGAAACTAGGGAAACTCGACATCGAATCCCAATCCGATCCCGTAGTGGAACAAAGTTCTAGGCATTCTTCATTGTACAGAAACTAAATATGCCTAGAACTTTGTTTTCACAGACTAAATAGTGCACTGCAGATAGTCTGTTGCCTGTGTTGGTTCTAAGGGTTGATTAACAAACATTCAAATAAAGGGTTGGCACAACATATTCAACATAACTTAACAGGGGATAAAACCGACTTTCAGGAATTATATGTTGTATGTCCCTGGCAGAATCTTATGAATTTATTTTTAATTTTTCAGATACAAAGAAGGTCGCGTTATCCTAGAAAGAGCTCTGGTGACGGAGAGTGATGGCATAGAGGAAATCCAAGTCAATAATGATGATTAGGCGACTGTTTTAATTATGTGGGCATATGGAATACATTTATTACAGTGGAATTAATAATTTAATTAACATTTAGGTAATTATTAATTTCAAAAAGGCATCATGGTTTTTCCACATGCCCACGTAACTTCATTCTTGGAGTACATTTGAAAAGGAAATACTATGGACATGATCTCAAAAATGCAGGCTGTACAGTTCTTAATCCTTTGTCCTCACATAGGGGCAAAAGTAGGAAATAATCCATTAAAAAATTAATCTAAGGCAACAAACCTTATTAAGGAGTATGGATACTTTTAACCCTAGAACTGAGGTTAACCACTGTGCATGATTCTGTGGACATTTTAAGTTTCAAATTCAAAACCTAGATGAATTTGTTAGTCCAGTTCTGATCTATTTTTTATTCGAACTTTGGGCTCGACAGTTGGATCCTGAATATAATAATAAGACACTGCCAATTTCTGTATAGTCTCAAATTTCAATAAAAATTAAGTAAAACTACAATTGGATTTTTATTGACTTTTTTACCTCTAATTGAATTTCCATGACGGGGCGAACGTCTTTCTTTCATATAAGGAATTTACTGATCTTGGATTTTGGGGGGTTTCCTTGTTGCCAAATTGTTCTATGAATTAATTTAATAGAAATTTTCTTTGGAATGCAGGTTTCCTCACAATATTTTGAGTCCTTGAGACAATAGTCCAGGAGCCGAGGCCCCATATTATTGGAATGTCACAGGAGATAGGATCGAATCCCGGAATTCCTAGCTCCTAGCTAACAATTACTTTTCATACATACATACCTTCACGCTATGTCCCTTGCGGGGTAGGTAGAGAGAAAGCGCGCCCCACGAATCTTGGCTTGGCACGCTTCTCTTCCTTCCTCTAATCATTCGTCGCACCACACGCTCACCCTTGCGCTGTATATTTACAATTACCTTCCAAAACACAAAAACCCATAATTTATACAATATCACATTTTATTCATTATTATATTATATAACACAACATATATCTTTAGCAGATAACATAAAATTTTCTTTTCTCTCTATGTTCCATGCAATTACTTAAGCTCAGCTTTACAAATTGGAATACAGTATAAATAAAATGCCAACGACGTACAGTAACCCTGGTTGTTCAAGCGGTAGGAGATGAGATATCATGACTCATGAGATGGCATGCTAAACAGAGACAACGCTATACCAACGCGATAGCATTGTCTCTGTCACGCCATCTCATACTATAATTTCATGTTCTGAGAAAAGTAATAGCTACTCGGGTTAATGACCATCAAATCAAGTATCTTGGACTTTACCAATAAAAAAAATCCAAGGCAGTCTATTTTCTTTTTTACATTGCATGTAAAATGTTTATTACTGATGACTCTAGGATAAGGTTTTCCTCGAAAACTGAAATCGTATTTTTTCAAAATCCGAAAATTGTGGAACAGTAATGAAATATTATGTAGTTATTTTTATTTGGACAATATCCGTGGCGACACTAGCGTTATTCCGAAAAAAAAAACCTCATTTCTCATGAAGGTTTGTTAAAAAATGGCCAGAATAGTTCCACGGAAGATTTTTTTAATAATGTTTTAATATCGTCATAAGTAGAAATCGAATGTGTTAACACTTTTGGCACAATAGTTTTCTACTTGTTACTGTTTCAATATGAGGCTACCAAAAAAAATATTTTAAAAATCTATTACCTTCATGAAACAATTCAAAAATTCTAAAATGGTCGTTAAAACTGTCGGTTGTAACAAAACAATTGATTTGACTCGTTATCGATAACTGAACAACTTTCACCGTTCACTGAACGGCTTTTAGAAATTCGCGATAAATCTCCATACAATTTCCACCCATCATTTGTATGGAAGACAATTTTTTTTCAAAATTTTGAAAAGATGCTTAGTCAAAGTCAAAGTCACCGCGCAAGAGGCAATGTACAGAATTTTGTGCTAGCTCTATAGTCACAGAATAACTAATAGTACAGTCAGCCTCCAGCTAATGTATACCATCTGAAATGAACTTAATGCATTCACTATTGACTTCAAATTTGAAGTGTAGATTTTTTACAGATGGTATACTATAGCTAGTGGTCCACTGTTCTAGAAGTTCTAATCTACTATTATATTTTAATCCCACTGCTTGAAGCAACCAGGCAATATCACTTAAGCTTAGAAACAGAAAATAAATTTCATAAAAAAATATCGCACCATCCGCCCGCCCGCATTTGGTCGGCCCAAAATACTTCACAAAAGCACCTCATTTTTACAATTCAACAAGAATAAAAAAAAATCAAAAACCCCCTTCGATTCTCACGTCAAAGAATAAACAATATCAACGATGGATGAAAAGTTACAGTTTCATGAACAAAAACAGGTAAGTGTTGGAAAGATCATACGTTTTAGTTTGAAGTGATATTCAAAATCTAGATTTTTTTACAAATAGTACTTAGATTTGGTCTAATTTAGAGGATGCAAAGACAGCTTTTAGATCCATGAGAATGAGATCGGAGATCCGTTTTTAGGGCACAGTGTCAAATGCATACAAGTAACCAGACGTGTAATATATCGTCTGTAAATTTAATGACTCTGATACAAAATGGTAAGGAAAACGTACAATGAAACTACCCTTGGATGAAACCACCCATGAAGATGAATAACTTGTAAAAAAACTGCCAAAATATTTGGTAATTTATTTTAAGTTAATCATATTCATTTGTACTTTCACCCTTTATATGAAAAGGTACATTGTCCCGACCATCCCGTATTTGAGATAGACGAACGAGTTCTTCTGTAGGTTTAAAAAAGTGCAGCCACTGGCAATGTAAAGCTGAATCTGCCTTCACTAAATTAAAATATTGGAAACAGTCAGCGAGTTAATATGTGTGGAGTAATAATGGAAGCGTAAATATGGCACCCACCAAAACGTAGTGCAAAGGGCGGGGTTACAAGTCACAACACATATTTGTGACTTGCGATTGGTGGGAAATGTGAACATCAATGTAGAACGACCAACTATGAAATAGAAATAGAAATATATTTATTGCCAATATACATAACAATTTAAAATTTAAAATATGAAATTAATATATATATATATATTGAATATGTAATGTATATTTGGCAAAAAATATACATGACGGTGACATTGCTAGCCCTCGTGGCCAATCAGCGACCGACTGTGGCGTTATTGACCACCAGGGTAGCTTTTACCGTTCTCAAAACGATGAAATGATATGCGACGGCGTGATAAACAGAGACAGAGCATACCAACGCGGTATCTTTGTTTAGCGCGCCATCTCACATGATATGATTTCGTTTTGAGATCGGTAATAGTTATCCTAAACCGTAAAGTATTGGTGGAGCCTGGTGTCGTTTGTTCCTTGTATGGAATTACGTCTCCGTGCATATTAGCTCGCCGGAAGCAGTACATTAATTTTATAAATTCTAAGCCGCTTTTTGTACCCATTTTCTTAACATGTACACACGCAATTAAAAACATTTTAAATCTATTATTTATTATCCTTTCAGAAAGAAAACTCAATTTTCGTAGAAATTAATATAAACATTATGTTTTCTTTCTACGAAGTTAATAAAACGTGAGAGTAATAAAAGGAAATATTAATATTTGTCGACGAATAAAATATAAAACGCATCTGTATAATTTAAAATCCAATTCGAGATCACACCGAAGTCAATCTCCTGACTTACATGTAGTACATTATTTAAAGCAACTATGAAACATCAGGTCGCCTTTGTTTAAAATAATATATTAAAAATTATAATTTTAGTTATTAAACTACCAACAGTTACTAAATTCCACTTCTTTTAACATTACTTATAAATTTTTCTTTCAATTTTATAAAACCTACCTGTGTCGGAAATAAGAATGTAAAAAAAAAACCATACAAACAATATTTTGACTGGTCACTTATGTGGTTCTAATTAGTGCCTCTTTAAATTAAAAAAAAATCTATACATAATAATATATTTTACAACAATAAAACACTTCATAGAACGAAATTGTTTTTCAGGTTATTTCCAACAGGAAAACTTATTTATTTACTTATATCAATTTATTATTCATCACTGCCATTTCTAGGTATTATTTTCATTGCAAGTAATAATTTATTTCATGTTTATAATTTCATCTTTGTAAATAAGGAAAGTCAATTTTATAGCAGAAAACTAAATAATTTTAGATAAACCTAATTTCAAATGTCCATTGATTATATTTTAGAACAATAATGAGTAGTACCTAATTGGATACTACTATATTATAATGAAATAAGGTCAATTCGTGTTGCTTAAGATAAAATCTATGTTAATCAAAAGTGTAAAATGTTGTATGTAATGAATCGAAATAGAATATATTAAAAAGTTACCCTTAACGAGTACACGACCAAATTCATGGAATTGATCCGAGGTTCCATCGTAAGCAACCCTAGCCAGTAGATACCTACAATGTTCGTAGCTTACCATAGGTAAAATATAATTGGTAATAAAGAGCTTTTATTTGGTTTGTTTAAGCTTATATCTGAAATAGACAAGCTTCAAGCAACAAGAAATTCAGTTCAATTTGCTACCTTCACATATACATGGATGATGTACTTACCTACGACGGGACCTCGGTTGAAAATATTTAAAATCTACGAATCCCCTACTGCATTTCCACAGGATAAAGCTTTCGATAAAAACTTGCTCGTTCGCCTAATGCGCATGCGATTCATAAAAAAGGAACGGGATGAGACCGGACACGCGGCGAATCCTGAGTCGGCTCGGGGCCGAAACCCACTCTTTGCTTCTCCGTTTCAACGAACTCCAAAACGGCCATGTAAATAAACTTATACTGAGCTTCGTTCTGCACCATACCGGACCGCTGTTCTCGCACCATTTGAACTGTGCGATGTATGTCTATCTCGCAGTCGAAACCCTCCTTCCTTATTTGGTCCAGTATCATGTCTATGACTATAAACGTTCCAGTTCGCCCGATACCGGCGGAGCAGTGTACGCAAACGACTGCTTGCGCCGGGGGGTTCGGCCCCATCATTATTTGCTGCAGGCGGTAGTTCACGTCTAGCAGTATGTTCAACACTCGACCGGGCTCCGAGGGCACGCCATGATCAGGCCACGCCGTGAAATGGAAATGGTAAATAGTTCTTTTAACATTGGGCTCGTCTTTTTTCGTAACCAAGAACCGCCTCAACGTGTAGTCCTGTGTCGACGATTCTGATTCGTTCACAATTGTATACTTGTCTTGTAAGACCTCCGTTTTGTGCAAGTCGGGCCAGTAACGCTCGCATTTCACTTTCCCGCGTTCGATTTCTTTCGTGGTCATGATGATGATGCGCACGTCTTTCTGCCAGATCATGGACCAAAATTGATAAATCGTCGAGGAGAGACAGCCTTGGGTTGCGATGTAAACTTTGTTATAGACGTGGTCGGCGTCGCTATTTTCTGCGTCCTCCGCAGATTTAGGAATCGTCGTGTTCACGTAATTCGGATTGGAACGAAGAACGCTCGGCTCAAAAGACGGAATCGGTTTGTGAACACCGTTGCCGTGGCTCTTCAAACTGTCTCTTGGCTTCTCCTCCGTGATGACGACGCTTGCGTGGTTCGGAGACGATTTGTCTTTGCTTTTCGATGGAGTGCCGCTACGGGCATGGGGAGACCCATTTTCATTGCTACCGTTGGAATCTTGAGAATCGCTTCCGGAATCGATGTTATCGCATTGAATATAGTTAGCGTTGATGTAGTCAGCACCGGGGGGAGCATCGGGAGGCATATCTCTCAGGACGACGCGTGTGTGATCGAAGGGAATTATGTTCTTGTAACGGTTTTTCCTAATGTTCTCTGGTTTCGAGCCTTCCATCCTATCGAACAGCTGCAAATTTTCCATCATCTGCAATGTTTCGAACTCCTCCCAAAAGCCTTGCTTATATGCCATACTCTCGATCGGGCCTTCGTTCTCCTTCTGCAGCTGTTTTACCCTCGTGTGGAAATGGCGTACTTGAATGCGAGTCGCGTTGAATGGCTGGATTAATCGCAAGACTTCTCCCGTGGTCTCGACCATAGGATAGTTGCGGTAGTGTTCTATGAGACTGACTAGGTCATCGAATTTCTGTCCTCCACCGACGTCGTATTTGTCGTTCGTACGGCGTATGATGACGTGTGTGACGCGGTCTCTCGTGCGAACGGACAACACGAAGTCTCCAGGTTGCCTTTGGGACTCTCGAACAAGAAAAGAGCCATTCTTGCCATTTTCCAGCATCATTTTCTCGGCTTCTTTCGCGGTTAGTTGTCCGTGGTACCAGCGTTCTGTTGTTGGGTCAGCACAGTTTAGCGGTGTTTTTAATTTGATGACATTTCCGTTCTTTTCTCTAAGATGGCCTTGGTTTTCCATGTAGTACTGGACAAGTTCTGATAGAGTGGCGAACTTCTCGCCTCCGTAAAGGTCGAGAAACTCGCCATTGTTTTGGATTTTAATGTGCGTTACTTCGTTGCCCCTTCGCACGGACAGCGTGAAGTCTCCCTTGTTACTCATGCTCGGTCTAGCTAGGAAGAACCCGTCCCGTCCGCAATCCATTAGCAACTTCTCCGCGTCCACGCCGGTCAGTGAAGGGTGGAACCATCTTCTCGTGATCATCTTACACTAACAAAAGCACCAATTGTACACTTACGATACCTATCTATCAGATTATTCTTTCTTGACCCTCAAGCCTCCATACCTCCTCCACAATCATCTGGAAACAAAAAACAATAACTAATTAATACAACGTCCCGATTGTTGGTAGCAAAAAATAATAATTTATGTTTTCCCATACAAAAATACAAAATGCCTGAGCTTAATCTTATAATAACTACGTATGAAATATCTAAATTCAAGATCACTAATGGTTACCAGACCTACAAATCATAAAACATAAATTTGGTAAGTCTAAACCTTAGGTTTTTAAAGGTTTAAAAAACTAGGTTTTTAATGATTAGGGTCTTTTGTTTGTTTGTTTGTAGTCTCTTTATTGCACACATAGAAAAAAAAACTTTGTAACTTATATCTATTAATTTTAGGCCAATCGTCTATTAGAACAAACATACATTAGGGATATTGAACTTAGGCCAAAAACCCATTAGTGATTTTGAATTTAGGTATTTCGTACGTAGTTATTATAAAATTAGAGCCTATGCACACCGCGTTTTTTATACGCGCAGAGGACGCGCGTCATCTGCGCTTATACGCCCTTCAAACGATATTCAGACGCAGCCAGTAAACATTGAGGTATACTGGCTGCGTGTTTGCCTGCCGCTAGCCTTCCAGGTGCTGAGGGACGATCGTCCGGGGAGCGGAACACGTGGTATAATTTTTCACCAAGACAACGCTCCCGCTCACACGGCCGCCAGAACCATAGACGTTATAACCCATTTGGACGTGTTGCCACCACATCCCCACCTACAGTCCTGACTTGGCTCCGTGTGATTTCTATTTGTTCCCCACGTTGAAGGAATCTCTGTGGGGAAGGAAATTTACGACTGTGGACGGTAGCAGTAGACCAATTAAGGCGGCTTTTTTTTACCTTCCGCAAGAATAGTTTTTCACATGTTTTGAAAGCTGGTTCAGTCAAATGCATAAGTGCATTGATGCCGCAGGGGAATACTTTGAAAAGTTGTAAATAAACATTTGTAATATTTCTTGTTTTTCACATGTTTTGAAAGCTGGTTCAGTCAAATGCATAAGTGCATTGATGCCGCAGGGGAATACTTTGAAAAGTTGTAAATAAACATTTGTAATATTTCTTGTTTTTCACATGTTTTGAAAGCTGGTTCAGTCAAATGCATAAGTGCATTGATGCCGCAGGGGAATACTTTGAAAAGTTGTAAATAAACATTTGTAATATTTCTTTTATATTCTATTTGACTAAAAATTAATGGATCAACCTAGGTATGTGGCATGATAGGTAAGTGGACTGATGCCCATATTCTGAAGATTTCGTCGAAATAATGGACTTTTTAAATGATAAAATTTTTAATCACGAAATTTGCAGAAGCTCTGACCCCAATTAACCCCAGTGCGACCATCATTCGCCAGTATTTATAAGAATTTATATGAATTTTTAGTTATTGGTAACTTTTTTCTCGCTAGGTAGGTTCAAATCATGAAATACCTAAAGTAGTATCATCTACTGCACCCAACCTTATGGAGCGTTCACACACATTCTATTTGCATTATATTCTATGACCTTTTGAAAGGCCGACAGCCTTTTATGCAACACAATGATAAGAGGTAGGAGATAAGATGTACGTTGATCTGTCAAAAGGTCATAGAAGAATGCTTAAAGAACGTGTCTGACTGCCTTTACATGTCAAATTTTTTCCTGACAGACAAAAAAATCTATATCTTTAGGAACTCCTAACAAAAAGTTTATTTTTGAAATAGTTGTTTATTTATTGACACTGCATCACTCTGCAATTATTGTATTGTATCCTGTATTCATACCCAGTTATTTATTTTACTAATTTTTCCTTAAAGTCCACAAATGTATTGGTTTGTTTCGCACACATCTCATTTAACAACAAGAAGTTTAGTTTATTATGATAATTTATCGTATTTAATTATTAACTAGCTTAGTCATCTCACGTTTAAAGCATTAATTAAATGATTAATGGCTTGTTGCTTAAGGGTTAATTAAAGTTTATAGCCCATTAAATAATGTGATATTGGGTCTACTAAAGCTACAATCACTTAATTTTTTCGACCTTTCTATCATAGGTACAAAAATGTTATTTATTACCTACCTACATAATATTACAGATATAAAAATTAATTGTATTTAAACCCCTTTGACTTGTAATAGAAATTACCAATATGAATATGAATAGGTACTAAATTATCAATCAGTTATTCAAAGTTACCATCTTGTATAGAATACATAGTAAATACAAAATCTTTATTTACTAGAACGGTTTTACTTTGTACATGTTACTTACGGACTAAGTTAAACCTGTATCGCAGTAGTCAACAATCAGTGTTAGCAGTTATAATAATATGTAGAACTCAGCTTAGTTTATTAGTTTACTATTATTTATTAAACGGGGCTCCTTCAACTTCTCTTTGTACTTTGACCTAAAAGTCTAGCATTCAGTAGTGATTTTATTATAAAAAGGGCACACACACTCAAGAAAGTTTTTAGAAGTTACTAAATTATTTATTTCTATAAAAATGAACAATATTACCACACAAAACTATGTAAATTAATGAATTGTAACAGTAAATATGCAGTATTCATGTGAACAAACTCAACATGAAGACTTTTCATTCGCAACTAAGTTCTCCTACATGCAATAAGGGTATGCAGGTACTTGTTTCAAGAACGGTACATACCTATTTCCTCAACTGTACCTAATGTACTGTACCATACATACATATAACTAGACATAGGTACTGTACGACACCATACACAAAGACACAATCCGACAGACATTACAGCCAATTTCGTGTTAAATCCTGACAGCAAACTTGTAATAAATAACAATACTTACCTCATAAAGGCACCTGAGCAGCGAACATTACCGAAAACTCCTTTCAATAGGAATTATATAGATCGAAATGTTGTTGCTATGCAGACTACAGATTTTTTGTATCACGGTTTTCAAGGGCGTATTCACTCGTACGCTAGTGCACGTAAACTAATAACTTTAGGCAATGGTTCAGACGTAAACTTAATGTAATAATGCATTAATAATATCAAAATAAAACAGTAAAATTAAAATCTTTAGCACAAAAAGCTGAAAAGATTTCTTTGATTGCTTGCGGAACTGTCACTCGCTCTCAGTGTTGCCGTTTGGAAACCTCGAAAATACCAGAAATCAAATCAATGTTGAAATTCCAGTTTGAGTATTTATTTTGGGGAAAATGTTCGAAATGTTGTGTACCTATTTGTTGCATTCCGTTCGCCGTTACGTACTATAGATGAAGGACGTTCAGTCGGATTGGCAATGCGTTACGTTCGTCAATAAGGCTGTCTACGTTTAGCGAAATATAAAATAACTGTATTTCATTGCAGCCATATTGTATAATTAGCTAGATGATTAGCCATTAGATTCCCAGTGATTCGCGGTATTTCCCAGTGATATCCGATGATTCCTGGTGAATTGCGTGATTTCCGGTAATTATTCGCTGATATGAGTGACACTCGTATATAGGCATTTATTAAACGATAATTTCAAAAAATGTATTCAGTACTCGACGTATTTGTTGTGATTAAGCAGAGGCACGTGCGAACGGTACAAATTGGAGCTAAAATTTACAATCTGCCATTTCAATTTACGACGTTAAAAAAAGGCTAAACGTTGACTCACCGGATTAAAGAACGCATAACGTTTATACAATCGGGCGTGGTAAGTTCAGCCATTATATAAAACGGCTATATAGTTTAGATAATACAAAACGCCATTATTCAAAATGTCTAGCCGTTTTGTAAAACAGCGGTTTACTTAATCGGCTGCGACATATTTACTACATTACACCATACAATATGGAACAATCGTTTCACAGAGTAGGAATACAAGTATAATACTCATGTTTTTGGCAAATTGAATTTTTTTTATAACAATGACAATTCATGTGATTAGAAAGTAAACTTTCCAATGAAAGGTTAATCCCAATAGATTATCGCATGGTGCACCTTTATACAAATAGAATAAAACCTACATTTAAATTCCCTGAGTTTGGGGATAATCCCGTAAAACGGCAAAACTCGAGAATTGGCTCCGTTCGTGATTCTCGCAAGTAATTTTGAATTCGATATAACATTCTATCTCGTTCGCTCATTACGTAATATATGTGAGCGTGACAAGACGTCCGTAGCACTCGACTTATATGTCGAACGCTGTGGAATCATTCTTTTTTTTTCTTGTTATAGTTTTTTTTTCTTTAATTAATGGCTCCTGCCAGTGCACACATTGCAATTTGGCCAATAACCGTGTTAGAATCTTGAAAATCACTCGATCGTTTTGGCGTCTGTTTTGACAAAAACAGTGCTGTCGACTTAGCTGTAGACTTCTGCTGGCCCCACAGACATCTAAGTATAAGTATGCTGGCCCTTAGCTTATAGTTAATCTAAGAGCCTCATTTTTATTCTTCTTCCTGTCAAACTTTCGCTACTTGAACTTGCCATCATTTCAACCAATTAAATTTTGCTAAAATTAAAATTCTTAAAAGCGTGAAATGCTTCCAATTTGTTCCAATATCAACACAACAGTTACCTTTCAATCCACTTTGTAAAATTAAGCGTTATGGCCTAAACCTTACGCTGCGCTGTCCGGCGCTCAACCTACAAACTCATACAACCTCCGTACAACTTCCATACAATTCAAACAACCTACATACAAACCATGCAACCTCCAAAAAAGTCACTAGTGTAACAAATCGGTGTACCGTTATTTTTAATGTATGTACTTGTTTTTTTTTTAAATTTTAATGTATGAGTTTGACCAAGAGGAAGACGCCGTTTTTTTCGAGTGTTGACATGTCTGATAAAAATTGGACCAGTGGTTTCCGAGATCTTGGAGTATCTTTGATGTCATCTCTGGAACGGTAATAACCAGATGGTTCAATTGTTGGGGGAATTTGAGCTATGTTTAGGACCTTGGTGCCTTTCCCACATTAGTTACCTTGATGACCTGATGATGACCATCTTCACAATGGTACCTACCTAAGGTACCTTTCATAAAATATTAATATAGAGTTAATAATTTGGTCACACCGAACATGCCATTAGGTACTAAGCCCATTTGGATATTATACTCAAGTCAAGGCAAGTCTCTTCTTCAACAAAAAAGTTGTAATTTCCTCCATTTATTTAAGTTTAACAATAATTTCATTTCTCGTCTTGAACAGGTGACGTAGACTTCTGGGTTTTACCAAAATAACTTGAAAGAACTTTCTTTACGCCAAGACGTTTGCTTTGAGAAGAAGACTCTCCTTGCTGATTTGGCGCCTTGTTCCAATGTTCTGCTAAACTTTGACGTCTAAACATTTTCCCTAAAGATTGCCATTTCTGTTCTGGACTCAATTCCTTTTCTTCAAAATTTTCTTTGATACCCGAAGGTCTATCTCCCTGAAATAATATTTTAATAAAGTTTAGTTATAGGGATTGATAAATATTCAGATAGGTGGTACATAATAGCACATATACAACTCTCACGTCCATAATCCCCGAGGGGGTAGACAAAAGGAACCACCTACATCAAAGTAGTTCCCACTTTTCGCCGTAAGATTTGGTGGACAAACGTGATAGGTTGCGAGCCTATCGCCACCTATCACATCTACTAGAAGTAGAATAGTATCCACAAATATCCTTAGTCGCCTCGTACGACACCCACGGGAAAAGTTGGGGTGGTGCTATTCTTTATGGTCGGCACAACACGGTACCATCTATTTTATTACCTACTCAACTTACATCATTAGACCTCGTCGATCGGAGTTGGTTTCGAAAAAAATTTGTTATAGATTTCTTCCATGTTTTGGGGTTTCTGTAACTGTTCAGCTCCAAACTGCCACTGCCTTCGGCGGGTACTTTTCTGTCTTTCTTTCGACATACTGTTTCCACCTCGTCTTTTTCAACAGGTTCGTTCAGAGATAACAATTCAGGACATAACATTTCGATTTATATCAAAAATTCCTCTGAACTTTTCACATAAACGTTTCAAAATTATTTACAACCATCTGTCAATGTATTCACACGTCATTTGTTCCCCAATTCAAAATAAGAACTATTTATTATTTATAATAATAACAGGATAGGTGCTACTAGAAAATAAATAAACTATTTATAAAAAAGATTGCATGCCATATATGTAGTTAGGTACATAATTCCATCCATTCAAAAAATCGTTGTATTATATATTTGCGTCCTATTTTTGAATAATTGAATACGAAGTAGGTATTTATGTTACCTACCTATGTTAGGTATTTCTCTGTTATCTACTTACGGACGGAGAACTTGGGAATATACCACATCAAACATTGCTGGCTGGATTTATTTGAATTCAGTATTTGTCAGCCACATTTTAAAAAAAACACTATACGCGTGGCGCATGCGCGGATTTTCTTTTTATTTGCGCGGCAAGCCAAAAGTTTATTCTGAAGATTTTGCACATTTTCTTTGCAATAAAGTTAAATATACCTACTAAAACATAATCTTAATTGAAAATGGCTTCTAAGAACCTAATGGAAACAGCAAAAGTAATTTTTCTAGTTATCTGTCGATTTTAACACAAATTATAGTATGTGAAACGGGCAAAGTAAAATCTTATTTTTTTCTACAGAATAAATGTATCCCGAAGGAAGTAACACAGAACTATACAAATTCTGTAAACTTCTTGAAACAACTAACGGTCATGGCAGTGAGTATGATAACGTACTTGAAGAACATTTTGCCCGAAGACAGCTTCGAGGTGGTGAATTACAATGGATTGATCATTAGGAGCATCAAGGGTAAATGCAGGGATGAGCTTGCTCAGTTCCTCAGTACGGCTTTGATTCAATCTTTTGAAGCGATTGAGCAAAAATATGTAAGTTCGTGACTTTATTTATTTAATTAAGTTAGGTAGAGTAAGTTCCTGAAATCGGAAAAATAGCGCTAACTAGCCTAGTTCCGTACCAAAAATGGTAAAAAGGGAACCCTGGTGAGACTTCGGTGTCCGTCTGTGACAACAGCTGTTTTTCTCAGGAACTACTGAAGCTATCGACTTGAAATTTGGCACACTTATAGAACTTGCTTGCCCGCATCTATCAAAAGAAATCATCATCCATCATCATCATCATTTTTCATCAATCCCATGTAAAAGAAATTTGGATACAATTTTATTTTTATTGAAAATGGAGTCGAAATCGTTAGGCGCCTTAAGTGGTCGTCATGTATCACACGTACTAAATTTGGCCAAAGGTTCTATCGCTATCTTGGACCGTATTTATACACCAAGGTAAACAAATTACTCAAAATTGTTAATCATACACGATATACAGGTGCAAACAATCTCTAACCACCTGGCTTGCAACCTTGGACTATGACAGCACTGAGAAAGTATTGGAAATTGTCCAATGAATAAACACACATATACTAGTCACGCAGTCACACACCCGCACACACCCTAACACGCACACTCTCACACACCCTAACACGCACCCTCACTCTCACCCTCACCTTTCCACACGCCCACACCAATACGCACACATACACACAAACTTTCACTCCATGCTTACGTCTTAGTATCTAATGTTAATTTAAAATTGTATACGTTTATTTTTATTTTATTTTTTCCCTTTATATATCAAAATTGTTCCTAAATAGAAGAGCCTAAATCCCGCGACACAGGGTATCCTAGTGCGGGATTTAGAGCATCATCCACTCTTGTATTAATGTAAGTTGCAAAATAAAATTTATTATTATTATTAAATCTGAAAGTGGGGTAACTTGGGCATATCATATTTGGATTTACGTGGTGCTATATGACCAAAAATGTTCGATAATAGATTTGTAATGCACAAATAAAGTTACACTTGTATAGTAGCAACTGGTGTCTAAACTAAAATACGAAGATTCTGTAATATAATATAATTACACTCATTAATGGCTTCTATTAATGATTATCCCTCCTAGTATTTAAGATTATCATTTTAAGTGGGTATGTACGTTCTCACTGAACTTTCTTAGCTACCTTACTTACTGTTATTTATTTATTTTGTTTCCATTTCGATCTTACTTCTTCGCTTATTTCTCAACCTATTTGTATTATATTTTATATTTATATTCGTTCATTATGCGAACGGCTAAGGAATGGAACAGCCTGCCGGCGTCTGTATTTCCCGAAACCTACAACCTTGGGATCTTCAAGGCCAGAGTGAATAGGCATTTACTGGACCCGCGTGCTCCATCGTCGACCTCATCGTCGCTTATTAATCAGGCGAGATCGAGGTCAAATGCGGGTTTAGTAGTCAATAACAATAATAAAAATAATAATATAAAAATAATAATAATATATCTACAAGCCCATTAAATATTTATTTACATACGTTCTATAGGCGAAAACTTGTGAATGGTATAGTTTGTTATATTATTTTTACTCAAATTTATTTATTTCTTAGGGAATTAAATTAGATTTTAATTATAAATAACACTAAAATAATACTAAGGCTAAGAAGAAGAAAAAAAAACTAAAGATAAAAAAATTGGGTCAAGTCCCCCACATCCGGCAGTGTACCCAAGAGATCAGTCTCTTGGGTACACTGCCGGATGTGGGGGACTTGACCCAAATTTTTTATCTTTAGTTTTTTTTCTTCTACTATAAATGTTGTATATTAGCTGTAAGTTTTCCGAAATGAATAAAAAATAATAATAGAATGTTACCATGTTTCGTGGGGTTGTCCACAGTTGCAACAATTGGCGCAAATATAATGTTACCATGTTTCGTGGGGTTGTCCACAGTTGCAACAATTGGCGCTGTGTTTCTACGAGGGCGAGTGTAGAAGCGGGCTGCTCGAGTATTATGTATTCGAGTACACTTACAAGGACGATGACGTGTCCATATCCGTCCGGTGAGATCTTTGTACCCTCAATTACCTCTCAAAATACACTAGTTACAGTAACTCGCTGTGTTTCTACGAGACTGTGAACAGCGCGCTGGTCTTAGAGTAAACTTACAAGGATAAATTTCTTCGAGTGAAACAAAGATAGCGACGTACAAAAAAAACTTGGGAAAGTGACTACACTTTGGTTATAAAGAACCTTCCTCACCGGGAATCAAACCTGGTGGAATTACCGGAAATCCCAGGAATCCATGGAAAAAATGGAGTCACGTAAATACTTAGGCTAACATTTATTTAGCCTATCTCTTAAATTTTCTGGGATGAATCTAGAAACTTCAGCACCTTCTATTTAGAAAAAAATATCTTATCCTCAAGTGTATGAAACACAGAAATAAATTAAGATAGAACGGTGACGGTGACGCGTGTCTACATTTTCATAAGCCACGCCCCCAAAGTTACGTGATTACGGACGAAATACCTCCTTTTAATCGATTCATACAGTTACAAACAGCACAATAAGGTATTTTAGCACAGCCGCTCTGTTCGGTCCGCGTCGAGTATTAGGCGCTGAATGAATAAAATTGTGCAGTATATTGCAAGATTGAGACACGGGTGCCCCGCCCACTTCACCGTTGTATCTAGATTTATTTCTGTGGTGTGAAAGCTATTTTTATCCATAGGACGTTTTCACATTAGGCGATTCACACATTGTTTCGCGCTCCGCCGCGGCAGGCGAAGGCGGTGAGGTGGATTTTGACGCGGTTCTCCGCGGTAATCCGCGTTCCCGCGTGACCCTGGTTTACATACAATCCAGTACTACTAGCTCGACCGCGTCACCGCACACCACCGTGGCGGAGCGCGGTGCAGTGTGCAAATGACTTTAGATGATAACGACACCGATATACAATATACCTATATGTTTTAGTGGACGACATAGTGTGAAAGCGTCTTACCTACTGAGATATCGTTGTCGTCATGTTTGAAATGGGAAAACGTCAATTTCCAGGTCCAAAACCAACAACAAAAAGTCTGAGGTCTCATGTACCATCGACAGTATCCGCAATCAGACCAGGGAACTGCTCCGCACATGCGTGGTCATCATGGAGGCGTCTGATCTGTCGCTACCCGAAAACTGCGAGGTCACACTGCGCCTTTACTACAACTATAGTGAGTCGCGCGTTGTATGCGCTATTGATATTTTCAGACTTTTTCACAGGTATAGCTGCCATTTCTGTTATAGGAACATTCTTCAGACAAATTCTCGAGGGAGAAACCAAGAAAAATAACATATTATATTTAGTAAATACCCCTTCGGTCGGCTACGACGCAACCGGAGTAGGTACCACTAATCACTTTGCTTCAAATTATATGGAATTATGGGATTTGCTCCCCGTCCCCGAAACGTCCTTGCGATGGGTCCTACCTAGTATATTCGCTGATGGAAAAAAGCCCGTAGTCCGGTCTAGGGGCTCGGATTTTTTTCTATGAACCTTCGCGAATTTGAGATGCGTCTTTGTCAATGGACATTTTCCCCCCTGTTACTTTCCTTCCCTCTGGGGGGAATAAGGGGGAATGGGTACTGAATCATCAAGTTGAATTTATATCTTACATTCTCCTCAGACGCCCCTGAGGGGTACCAGGCCCCGGGGTACACAGCGGCATCGTGCGCCGAAGACCCGTTAGGTCTCACGTATGGGCACACCATCAGGATGGGCAGAGTGGAGACACCCTTCCACAGGATGACCGTCAGACAGTTCTCCAGGGAGTGTGGTGACAGCCGGGAAGTAATTGTAAGTTACAGTTTATTTATGCCACTGCCAAGTAATAGATAAGAAATAAGAATAGATAGAAACACTTTATTGTACACAAATACAGGAAAAGTAAATACTATAGTACTAGTTACTAAGTAATTTATTTTTTTATACTCCCATTTGGTAATTGTTCAATATGAACCACATTCAGGAACACAAACTACTTTATCCTAAGGGTCGTTACGTAATGAACGTCGCGGTGTCGTAATATTCATTCGCTTAACTCATTTCACAATGGCTGTTATTACGTGTCAGTTGCTTAAAATACTCACTCGTATGGCATATTATTTTCGCGAGAGAATGTCAATATTATTATAACCAATTTTAACCAAATATTCAAGCTTTTCAGCCATTTGGCTGCGTCATCTGTTAGGGTGATCAGGTGCTCAGAGTTACCAGCGTGAGTTCGTAGGGGGCAGTCCTTTAGTGTGTGCTTAATAGTTTGGGCGCCCGCGCCACAGTCAACCTACCCTCACTGATGTTAAAACTCTGCGCATCGCCCATGTCCATTCAAGTAATGAGGGCCTTTGGAACACGTGGTGCTGGTTTGTAATACGAGAGAAGCGAGTACCTATACCACGAGTTACACAATGGCTAATTAATTGCAGTGGCAATATACTTAATACCTACTTTTTTTACGACAAGGAAATAATTACCTAATGCTTATTTAAACTAATGGACGGATGGACGACGGAGCGGTAGCAATAGGGCTCCGTTTGCCCCATTGGGGTACGGATTCCTAAAAGAACAAAAGCTAGTCAATCCGCCTGCCCATTGCACATTGTGAACTATATAATAGGATACGAAATTTATTTTCCAGCCTTCGGAAAACCCTCCCGTAATGACCCAAGCGGCGGACGAATTGGTAGGTAAGTAAAAATAATTCTTAGGCTCAATTTACATTGTCGCGGAATGGAATGGAAGCGAATTCTCGCAACGTAATTGTTCATAGCATAATGAACTTTATGTCAATTGTGTAACATACAAACTAAATACGAACCAAAAAAGAGGTCGCGCGTCTTCCGGGGAATCCTCGCGCATTCTCGAGAATTCCCCTAGCTACTTTTCTTTTTTGGCTAGTATTTAGTTTGTAAGTTACACAATTGACATAAAGTTCATTATGCTATGTATAATAACGTTGCGAGAATTCGCTTCTATTCCATTCCGCGGAAATGTAAATTGAGCCTAAGTTCGAGTATCGACTTGTATCAAGTTCGGAGGATAAGTAACATCATACTAGCTGCATCGAGTCCGTCCTTCCATACAAACATAGAACGCGCTATCGATATTTTCAATAACACGTCGCCTATCACGAGTTCCAAACATCCATTGGTGGACCGGCTCTACTGGGTCTGGTCATCATCCCGCCTGGTGGAAGATCTTTCCTTTTCCCTCTTATCATCTGTCTTTCCCTCGATGACCGTTATATATCCTATACATACGAGTATACACATTATATATTGAAATCGTGAAGACAATTTTTTGTCTGTTTATTTGTTTACATAACGTAAAAACTACTGAACGGATTTTGATGGAGTTTTCAGGGATATATTTAAATAAGTCTAGATTGAAATCAAGGCCATAGACGTTTTGAAAATTGTACTTAAAAATTGGTCAAATGTAGGGGTAAAGTTAGTATGGAACCAGAAAGAAGTTGCGGGAAACAGCTATACTCGTAGATTGACCACAAGCGCTGTACCGCGCCTTGGATGGCGACAGACGTGCGGGGAGAGGGAAGCGGGTGGGCGCGGGCGGGTCTCACCTCTGCGGAGCGAATGAAGCGGGCAGCCCCGCCCTCGCGTCTCGCCGCGCAGCTACCTAAGGCGCGGTGTAGCGCTTGCGGTCAAGCTACAGAAATAAATCAAAATAGAACGGTGAAGCATTATTCAGCGCCTAGTTTTCGACGCGATCGATAAGAGCGGCTGTGCTAAAATGCCTTATAGTGCGGTTTGTAACTGTAAGAACAACAGGTACGATCGATACAGTGAATCGATCAAAAGAAGGTATTTCGTACGTAATCACGTCACAGCGTGTCAACATTTTCATAAGCCACGCCGCTTATGAAAATGTTGACACGCCCGATTCCTATAGCAACTCGCCCGCGTCCCCGTTCAATCTTGATTTATTTCTGTGGGTCAAACTATAGTACTTATATCAATAAAGCTTTTAAATTTTAATGTCGATTTCGATTTTTACTCGTCGAAGTAGCCAGAATCGCCACCCCCGTCCACATTAATAATGATGTAACTTGCAGAACGCTCAGCCAGCAACCTGCAACTGAATTGCCTCTGCAATAACTACCACACAAATGGTGACACTTCTGTCTTGCTGACTTGCCAGTAAGTTTATGTCAATCACTCTTTAAAACATAACACAGAATACCTACCATCCATTGTATTGTATACCCTGACCAGAAATATCTTATCTTATGATAGGGGGCCGGGAATAAATAACCCAGCGGCACTTTTTTTTAATACATGTCTTATAACATAATACTGGCATAAGCCCCTGAGGCTTATGCCAGTATTATGCTTGCTTGTGCTTGTGCGCCAGTAAAGAATCGGTCGTACGTACCTATTAATATAGCAAAAAATATATCAGCTGTTTTATACAGTTCGGTCGTGTAGTTAATGACCTTTTGTATGGAACAGCTGATTTCTTTATCACGTTTTCTGAGTTGGGCCCTTAGTGAAAGTTGTTCCGTTATGGATACCGATCACCCTGTTTCTGGCCTATTGGGGGGGTTTTGTTACACCAAGTATGCAATCGAATTTCATATGATTTTTCACCTTCATTCATCAGCAACCTACTCTAGTCCACTGCTGGACATAGGCCTCTCCCAGGGCGCGCCATTGAACCCGATCTTCGGCTCTTCTCATCCAGTCGCTGCCAGCCAGATTTTTCACCTGCGTCTCATAAAAAGTAGTGAAGTAAAGTGAAAGTAAAAAGTAAAATACAGTTTACTGCACAAATATAAAACAACAAACATGAGATAGAAAAGGAAATAGTGAAATACAATTTAGGCGGCCTTATCGCTAAGAGCGACCTCTTCCAGGCAATCTTCGGGCAGAGGAAATGATATCGAGAAAGAGGTAGTAATGTGCCATCTTTAAAAGGTACTGCAAGAAGCAGCAGCACGCTGCGTGCTACGGGCTGTCGCAGCAGACCGCAGCAGCGGCCGCGCGACACTGCTGCGTGTCTTGTGCGCAAGACCACCCGACACGCGCCCAAGCATGCGCGTTCACCGCGCCGGGGAAATCCAGGACCCGAGTGGTAACTACTACAATAGGTCATGAGATTTAACTTACACGATTTGTATTAATGTACATGTATTAACCTACGAAAGTTCCACGGATTCTTCGCCCCAGATATCTTGCAATGGTTCTTTATTTCAGATTACTTTAGACCTTTGAGCCGGATATCCTTGGCCTTTCAGTCTGAATGTTCTCGGCTGGTCGGCTCTTGTTATTTCATCATGGGTATTTTCTTATTTCCTAGGGAAATTTAACCTAGGTATTCTAAGCATCGTTTGGAATCTACCATCAAAGCAAGTTTGGTCCTTCGTGCCGGATATTCTCGATTCTTTTTTTATCCATTACCTCCAACCAATTCTCCTATAAATCAGAAAACATTGGTCCATCGAGCCGGATGGTTCTTTCAAT
Organism: Hofmannophila pseudospretella; assembly: GCA_947369225.1. Classification (NCBI taxonomy): domain Eukaryota; kingdom Metazoa; phylum Arthropoda; class Insecta; order Lepidoptera; family Oecophoridae; genus Hofmannophila; species Hofmannophila pseudospretella. Next base: position 14,108,244 of record OX376316.1, read on the forward strand.
CTGAATGTTGTCCGTCGTTATTTTCACTAAGCAACAATTCGTGTAATAGACGTCATTGTTTTGTATGGTGATTTCTATTAATGTTGCCATTTTGTGAGCACAGAAAAACATTCGGGTCTTAGAGAAAGAAGGTCTTATCGCTTTTAGCCGATACCCATATATATTTTTAAGACCTTACTGTACAAGAATGAAATTTCAAAAAATTAAGACCCATATTAGACAGACGTTATGTAAAAAGGGTTATTATAAAATAAATGACTACTTATAAAAAAATTTATAAAGAGGCTTGGTCCTAAATTCAGCTCCAGCTCTGCACATTGTGTACATATATGATTGTGTTCATAATTATTGTAAGATATATTTATATTTATCTCAAAAGATGTGCTGCTGAAAGTTTCTTGCGCCGCTTCTTTCCTTTCAGCTACAGCACCTTATGAAGCGGTGGTAGAGGATGGATTTTTTTATACAAGTAACAGGGTCCCCCCCCCCCACCTCCAAATATTTGCTACTAATAAAAATGGACCTTATATTCACGTCTGTCCCCAGAGCGTGGCCATCTTCCGTCGCGTGTTAGACCTGTGTACCTTCGTGGAGACGGTATCGGTGTGCGACATCAGGGAGAGATTCGGTCTGTCGACCGCCATCGCGGTGAAACTGGTGAAGATCTTGCAGAACAAAGAAGTTGTCGAGCAGCTGGCTGAATCAGAGTCAGTATTTATCACATACCTATGAAATGTTATACCCATTGTTTTATTAATATAAAACAAGGTATTTTTGCAGTACCGAAGTGCACAAGACGGCATTTTTTATTTGTAGTACTCGAACAGAATGAGAACAAATCTCAACTTTGGGCGCTCCATTGAGTCAAAAGCTCAGACCGCAGCCAAAAAAGTGGGCATCCTGAGTAAGGTTAGGCGGTACTTCACGCCGGGACAGCTTTTAAACCTTTACCAAGCTCAAGTCCGGTCGTGCATGGAGTACTGCTGCCACCTGTGGGACGGCTCAGCTAAATACCAACTGGCTGCCCTTGACTCGGTGGAGAAACGCGCTAAGCGCCTTATAGGTGACGAATCGCTGGTGGAAGCTAGACTGCAAAGTCTGGAACATCGGCACAAGGTTGCCTATCTATCGGTATTTTATAGGATACATTTCGGAGAGTGCGCATCGGAATTGCACGACCTAATTCCAGCATCTCCATTCCGCCTTCGGACTACCAGGCGCGGGGAGGGGTTCCATCCTTATGTTGTTGATATCCCATCTGCTCGTACGAAGCGATTTGCTTCTTCGTTCATTATGCGAACGGCTAAGGAATGGAACAGCCTGCCGGCGTCTGTATTTCCCGAAACCTACAACCTTGGGATCTTCAAGGCCAGAGTGAATAGGCATTTACTGGACCCGCATGCTCCATCGTCGACCTCATCGCCACTTACCATCAGGCGAGATCGAGGTCAAATGCGGGTTGTTATACATAAAAAAAAAAACAATCCCCTAAGGCTGTCAACTTGACCCGTTAGTAACACTAAGGCTCAATTTACATTGCCGCGGAATGGAATGGAAGCGAATTTTCGCAACGTAATTGTACATAGCATAATGAACTTTATGTCAATTGTCATCATCATCAGCAGCCCACTCTAGTCCACTGCTGGACACAGGCCTCTCCCAGGGCGCGCCATTGAGCCCGATCTTCGCCTCTTCTCATCCAGTCGCTGCCAGCCACCTTGCGCAGATCGTCGCTCGATCTAGCAGGGACGCCCGGTCCCACACTACGTTTGCCCAAACGCGGTCTCCACTCCAGAACTCGTCTCCCCCAGCGGTTGTCGTTTCTGCGACAGATGTGACCGGCCCACTGCAACTTCAGATTAAATCTCAACCTCATTTTATGCCGTTTTGGAAAGGTTGACCTGTGGTCGACAGTACTATCATAGACGATTATGTTTTTAACTGTCTTCTTATTCATGATTTATAATTAGTTTTTTCAAACTACATCCCCAGCTTCACAACCCCAGCTAGAGTGCACTCGGAGAACCTCAAAGCCCTGAAATGCGAGTACTTCCTCCCTCCCCAAGATGACACCGTGGACCGTCTAGTGGCCGAGACGTTGGCGTCGCATGGGAACCAACCGGACCCCATAGGGGACGTCCTCACCTCCAAAGGTTAAGCATAATTCATAACTCTTCACGTCCATAATCCCCGAAGGGGGACACAGAGGAACCACCTTCATCATAGGTAGTTCCCACTTTCGTCATTAGATTTAGTGGACAAACGTGATAGATGGCCAGCCTATCGCCATATAAAAAAAATCTATGTACATCAAAAGACGAAGAGAGCTGTATGGTATTTATTATAAAGCCTGACCAGATTATAATAGATTTATCAAGAGGGTGCCGTTGGTTTTTTTATTTTTTATTAAATAAGGAGAGCAGAAGAGCAAACGGGCCACCTGATGGTAAGTGGTCACCGTCGCCCATAGACATCTCACCTCACTGTATTAATATTAGAGGGTTTTTGATGCGCTGCTAACCTTGAGGACTGAGATGGAGTGCCTCATGTGCCGGAAATTGCGCTGGCTCTCTTACCCTTCAAACCGAAACACAGAAACGCAAGCTTTTCTGCTTCACGGCAGAAATAGATAAGAGGGTGGTACCAATCCAGGTGATCCTTCACATTAAGATCTGCCACCTGGTTCTTTTATAATCTGCGAAAATGACATCACCGTGAAAAAATTACGCAACATGGCGCATTATATTACTGGTCAGGCTTAAATAGTTAAGACACGGGATTCTTACCACGGGGTTATTTTGAGCTGTCGATATTTCGGCACAGTTTCCCGTGTCTAACATTAACCACGAAAGGTTTTTTAAGCTATAACTTTTTAGTTATAATCAAATCAATTTATTCCTCGGAACAACAGGGTTCAAATTTTGTTAGTAACAATGCAGGTACTTAAGACTATGTTAGTAATTATCAGTTATCGGAGTAGGTAGGGCTGTTTTTGGTACTTGCCACAATACGGTCATAATATGGATAAGTATGCCCAATAATCCCGGGATTTCCAGAATTGAATAAATATATTATTTAGATTTTTAACGTTATATTTGTTTTGATACACATTTAAGATTGGTGGCGAAATAATTTTTTTTAAGATTCATGGCGCTAGTGTACCTATGGTAGTGTTTTAACTTCTTCGTAAGTTCACAATTTTTTAAAAATCGTAACCCGCCGAGTAAAGCGAGGTTTATAAAAGTAATTTACAACATTTGCTCGATAACTTAAAACGTGATCCCGAAATCATATCCATATTAATATAACCTTTGAGGACATTGACCCGAAAGAGCTCTACCTACTCCGATCACTGGTAATTATATATAAAGAACATTTCTGTACCTCAGAAGCATAACAGTGTAAATGCTTTTCTACCATTTTCTGTTTCTTAGGTATCGTGGCAAATTATAATCTAGACTAGTTTCTTTAATAAATTAAAAAAATAAATTGAGGATTTGTTTACCAATTGTATACTTAATCAAAGTCCAAACTTTACTAATTTTTACACAAAATGGTCTCATTTGTAAAATTGGTTATGGCACTTACAGTTTAATGCAGCGGCGGCCTTAGGGGGTGGCAAACAGGGCAATCGCCCGGGGCCTCGCTCTTGCAGGGGCCTCGCGCAACAACCCGAGCCATTTTTTTTTCTTCAAATTTTAAACTTTTTATTTGATCCTTAGCTATTAGTTATAATATAGCATAACAATAAATAAAATAAAGTTGGTTAATTCATTCTTCCAATATAGTATCTAATAAATAGTATTTTAAAACTCGAAATTCATTTATTTATATAACTTTTGCATTTCTTGTCAAACATCAGAAATACCTACTTCGAATCACATACTTTGCACAAAGGACAAGGGCCTCGAAAAGATCTGTCGCCCAGAGCCTCGCAATGGCTAAGGCCGCCGCTGGTTTAATGCTTCTGAGGTACAGATTTTAGGTAGGTATGTGGGAGAGACAGTTCGTGCGTTCATCGGATACTTACCGGTCAAAACACGAACCCAGTGTCTGATTATCGGACAATCAAACTTGCCCGCTATCATCTTCAGAATGCCATTGTGTCCGTCCTCCACTCTGTGCAGCAAGGAGGCGGTCTTCTTGCGCACGATCTCATGGAAGCTGTCGGTGCGAGCTGACGCAAACATTCCGGAGACGCTGCAAAAGCGAGGCAGCCTCAATAGCATTCTGAAGGCATTGTTGTACTGGATTCGCAGGGTGTTTTGTAGTGTCCGACCGAAGCTTCGCCTTCGACTTTGGCCACCTTCGGCTTCGGCCAAAATGGGCCGAAGTTTTGGCCGAAGCCGATGGTTTCTAACAAACGACGAATTCGAACGAACTTTTACGAATGAGCGGAGACATTATTTCGAAATGTTATTATTTTTCACAAATCGCAAGGTAATTTTAATTACCACTAGATCAACTTCTAGAGAAGATTAAAATTACCTTTCTATATTATATATTTATATTATACAGTCGATATAAAACCTTCAATTTTAAAGTTTTAAAATCAAATCATTTAAATTAGCTTGTGATGAAGTGTCCTGAGGAGGTGAACCTGGACACCTCACTGACATTAACTGGGTCCCTGGCACTCGGCGTGCGCAGGGTTGTGTACCTGGCTAGTGTCTGTACCGTGCTGCTCGATGCCCTCGAGCCGCACAGGGCACAGCCTGTAGTGAGCGGATTCACACGACAGCTTTGGCGCTTAAAGGATGGGTGCGAAGCGACTTCCGCACATCCAACCAGCGCGAGAGCTCTCGAATGAGTGCTGCCGAGGCGGGCGCTCGGCCGGCTTTTATCCTCGGCGCGTGCGGGTTGCGGGGAGCGGCGGTGACATTCTATCTATCTAGCTATATGATGCGACGGTGTCCGCATGGTGCTGGTTTCGCGGTGTCGGCTGACAGGGCGATGCGTCGCAACGTACGCTGATACGATGACATGCTGAGCCGCGCATGCTCATCACAAGCTTGTATCCAATCTTGAACAAAATTCTTAGAGCTTTTAAACTTTCGGCTTCGGCCGAAGGTTGTGCCGATAGCCGAATAATCGGCTTCGGCTTCGGCCAGAAATCGACCTTCGGTCGGACACTAGTGTTTAGCGATCTGAGTGTAGTGCGTCCAAAGGCTGCTTTGAAAAGCGTGAGCGTTATACTGGTCAGCTTTTACGTATCAACTCTCGTAAAATTGACTTATTGTTTATATTGTACCCTAGAATGTTATAAATAATTCAAATTCACAGAGAAAGCCACCCTCCACAAGACCTCTCAAATCGGCCGGGTTGTAAACTTGGAAGTGAACAATAATAAAGAAGATACAACTTTGAAGCAATACAGGGAAGCGTTCGTCGAATTAGACTATTTGCCGCTGAGTGGGGACCCTGTGAAGGATCTGAGGAAACTGGATAAAGGTAAGGATGTGGAGACGACGGGGAGAGGTAAGAGGAAGATCGAGGGGAAGAATACTGGGGTTAAGAGTAAGAGAGTAAGCAAATAAAGGATTCTAAAATATATTCGAATACCTTGAAAATGGCGCGTGGTAGATAAATCGATAGTTGATATCAAAACAAACAAGAAATGTTATGTGAGAAAACCTCCTATTCAAGCAATACCCCTGGTACTGCACGTGTCTCTAGGCGACGGTGACTACTTACCATCAGGTGGCCCGTCTGCCCGTTTGTCATAGCCAATTTATTAAAAACAATATGAATTTACTGACAGTTATTTTTTTTTTTTTTTTTTTCGTACCGATAATTGCTGTTGGTCCTACTGACCTTTACAGCTTCACCGGGGTTTTTGGGGCGAGCGCTAAGTGTGCTCCAGCCTCCAGAGGAGGACTTAAAAACTACTATAAGAAGCGACTGCCTAAGGGCACCCAGGTGGGTACGGACCTCGGCTTAGGACGTCGCTGGGGAGGGAGGGGTCGGAGAGAAGCGGCCTGGAATGCGCCGATAGCGCGTGTAAGCGCCAGAAGCGGGTCGCCGCCCACGCCGGCGCGGGCGGTATGTAGGTGCTGTGTGTGAACTACTATCGGGTGGGGGATTTTCTGACAGTACCATCGCAGTATAATATACGAAATGTCTAATTTCGTGAAATTGCACCCAAATTCATTTAAAAGAAAGAAAGACGCATCGATTACACACGAATTATAACGCATCTTTTACTTTGCGGGTTTGCTGGAAGAAATCTCTTTTAGAGATAAGTTCACCCTTTGTACAATGTCTCAATTAAATAATATAAAAATAAGCTAATTTTAGTTTGAAAATATAAATTAGTCACAATCAGTGATCGGAATAAGAGTGTCGGTGGCACAGTGGCTAGGGCGTCGGACTACCATGCGGTCACTTAACACTAGGTATCCTGAAAGATTGGTACTCCCAAAAATGAATACTGATTACCGCAGTAGAAATTGACAGACATTGTACAAAGGGTGAACTTATCTCTAAAAGAGATTTCTTCCTTTTGTGTTCCTCATAATCCCTAAATCTATATATTTTACATATCAATATATTTGTGCATAATATTTTATTATTTTTCGTATGTATTTAATTATATTGTATTCATGTATATAAGTAAATTATATTATATATTTGTATTAGTATTGTATATTAGTATACTATGTAAGAATATTGTTATTTTATTATATACATTTCACATATTATTAAGTTTTGTCATTTGCCATTTTTATTGCCACTGCACCGCCATATCTGCATGCCCAAAGGTCAGCTGGCAGAGAATGCAGCAAGGCATTAAGCTCACCTGTACACAGAAGTGTAAAAGAATAAATAAAAAAAATTGCTACGCTATGGCTGTATTTAATAAACTGCCTGAAGAACTTAAAAGTGTTCCGAATAACAAATTTAAATATGTATTGTAATCGTGGCTCACAGATAAATGTTTCTACTCAGTACAAGAATATTTGAGGTATGTTTCTATGTTGTATGTTCTACTCAATACAAGAATACAAATACAAAATACAAATATACTGTATTGCACACCCGGGACAAAAACAAAACATACAACATAAAGAGAGGTACAATACAATGTGCAGAAGGCGGCCTTATCGCTTTAAGCGATATCTTCCAGACAACCTTCAGGTGATGGAAAAATCATAAGATAGATAATATACAGGTGCAAATAAATAAATAACAATAATAAGAAAAAAATTAAAAATATGCAAGAATATTTGACGTATACCTTTACGTATAACTTTAAAAATGACAAATGACTAAATCATTATAAGCCTGGAATTGACATTATATAACATATTTGCACGTCTTTACATAGACAAAATACATTGGACATTATATTTAATTATTAAGACATTATTGACATTTCACGTTTCCAAGATTTAAGCTCGTAGCCAAGTTGCGAGCACGGTCCGAAAGTGATCGTGCAGGTTAAGCGACGTTGGCGCGGTCGATACCTAGATGGGTGACCGCTAGTGGCATATTTAATCTGAGCTCCTCCGTGCCTCGGAAAGCACGTTAAGCGGTCGGTCCCGGTTGTTGTTGTTCGACAGCAGTCGTTAAGCCATGTCAGAGGCCTACGGGTGGCCTGAACAACTCTGACAAATAGGTTGGCCACTAACCATACGATAAGCAAGCAAGCAAGCTATCAAAGTTTGTGCTGGTCATAGAACTTTACAACTTTGATGACTTGTAGATACTAGACACTTTATGAGTTTTTCTCATATGACATTTCTTGTTTGTATCGATATCAGCTATCAGTTTATATAAGAATTATACGTGGCCGCCATTTTGAAGATTTTTTAGCGGTTAGGACCAGTTGAAGACCACACGAAAAGAGTAGGTAGTTTTCGTAGAAATTGACTTTATTATGTAATTTCATTGCTATTCCTTTACCAAAATAAGTAGCTCAAAATATAAATTAATCATTAAGATACAAGCAATTGAAAAAAAAGGCTATTAGAGGCCATAAACATTTAATTCGCATTATTTTAAAATGACAATCGAGTGACTTATACCTTGACCCTACTAGTTTTTTCATAGCAATCTGACAGGGTTTTTTTTTAGTTCCTGGGTTTTTCTTTCCTTGTTTTCCCTTTTTGCCGCCAGAGGCACAATGTAGTGTGACCACAGGAAAAGCCCTCTAAGTATTGATGATTATTAATATATTTTTATTGATCAGTATTGATTGATTGATTTTCAAAACAACAAAAGGTAGGTAGTTTGACATATAAATTAATTGAGCAATGTGGCTTCGCTTTCTTTTTAAAATTCAGTGTGCTAAGCCAATTTATAATATATTCTAAGCTGATTATCAATTGCCTATAAAACTTATTAGAACTTAGAAGTGTATTGATTGTAATGTAATACAGAATTACCAACAGGTCTCCCTAAATTGGGAATTTGAGAATTATACCTCTGAATTAATTTTTCAATGTTTATTTCTTTTCATATTTTTCAATTAATAAAAAAAGTTCAGTCTTAATTAAAATTATTATTATTTGATTTTATCCTTAACATTATATGTTCCACTGTACCATTAGTAATTTTTGTTATAAAAGTATTATTAAAAAATGGTTCCTAAAACAAATTGTCTTTTGTTTTATGAAATTCTTATTTGGATAAAAATATTAAGTTGCAAATGTTTCACAGTTTCACTTTTAGTTATCGGTCTATTTACTAACGTCTGCCAGTTGGCGCATGCGCTATGAGCCCATACATTAAGTCGACCATTGAAATGTCAGATGTATGAAACTTATCAAAATTATATGCACATTTGCCCAAAACATTCGCTCGCTGTCAGTGCTCACATCACATACATCGGTCATCACCACTTATCACCATCACTACTCACACTCATCAATGTTATCACCGACACGAGGCGCCATACGGCGGTTCATAGTCCCCAAAGTTGACGAACACTCGCCCCCAATACTTGGGGTCCCCACGGGGGTCTATGGGCGTGTTGCTCGGAGGTACCACCGTGTTGTTCGCTCTGGATAGTAGAAATAGAAGCCTCTGCAACGTGTCTGGGAACCTGGAAAGATTAATTTTAATAGTTTTGTAGCTAAAATTAGAGTTTTATTTGTTATCAAATTGTAGGAATGAATGAGGCTTATCTTATGATAGGGGGCCGGGAATAACCCCAGCGGCACTTCGACCCTTGAGGATCTTTTGTGCCTACCACATTTACACACTGGTCATCTCAGTGTGCAGGTTTCCTCGATGTTTTCCTTCACCGTTAGAGCAGTCGGTAAATGTACGTAAGTCTTCGAAAAATACAAAAAACTCATTAGTACATGGCACTGCACGGTTTCGAAACCGGCCCCCCCCCGCATGGGAGCCTGGTGTCTTAGCCACTGTGCCACCGAAGCTCTATGAATGAGGCTATTAAATACACAAGGCAATTCTCTTCTCTAAACCAAAAGCGCTTATTTAAACTTCATGGAATTAAATTTTACTGAATTCCATCAAGTGTCTAATAGTCCATATCATTGACTAATTAGTCGACTGAATTCAGTCAGTTACAAAGCACTCTGGTCTCTGTGATAATATATGCTAATCACAATCTATCTTTCTTGGTCTAAATAAGTCATTTATTTATTAATATTTTTTTTGTTAGGTAAACACATCACATCACCCACACCTTGTAATAATGAAAAAATAAGTGAAAAAGAAACTGCCAGAACAGGGATATAAATAAAAAAATTATAAATAAACTGATTTAATAAATATCAATCTCCCCCGTAAAAGTTTAGTGCTGTTGCTTTACCGATAAAATAAAAATAAATAAATGAAGTGTCAATCCCTCCCCAGAGATTATTATAAAAGAAGTGCTAATCTAAATAGAATTGAATATAATTCATTTAACACATAAATACATGCTTGACAAACGTCGGATTGCTGCTTCTGTGAATTTAGTCAGTGTGCAGTAAATACATGTACAAAAATAATGTAAATAAATGATAATGGTTTGGATTTTTTATTAAAAAAATAATTGTTATTTATTTATTTGAGGGTAGTATCTATTTCATACGCCTTTTGCACCAATATATTAAGTATCTTATGATTTATCCATCACCTGAAGGTTGCATGGAAGATATCGCTTAAGGCCGTCTTCTGCACATTGTACTGTACCTCTCTTTATGTTGTATGTTTTGTTTTTGTCCCGGGTGTGCAATACAGTATATTTGTATTTGTAAATATATATGTTTGTGTGTACATAAATGAACTCACTGGTCGGCCAAGTTCCGTCGCTCGCAGGGGTCTTCCTCTATGTTGAACAGACAGGGAGCTACCAACGGCTGGCATTTTATCTCTGGGAGGCTGTCGTCGCACTTTATTGTTGCTGCCGTTCTAAAAATAAAAATTCACCGTGATTCGGAAATGTGCTCCTACTATATATTAGACCCTGACCAGGTATATAAAACCCTGTCAAAAGGGCGTCATTGGTAGTTTTACTTTGGGTTAAATGCCTACGGAAATCGCATAGTACCATAAGGGTGTAATACTTTAATATTTCGCACCCTTATGCGGTTGCCGCGATTCTGTAGTGCATCGGACATGTTCGCTGACACACGGGTGGATTTATTTGCGGTTGTCAGGACTCCCATCGCTTCTTTTTGGTAGCGGTTGCGTAAATCTGACAAAGGCTTACTGAAGAAGGCTGTGTGCGAGGACCTAGGCAGTCCCATATTCAATCATTGGTTGGCTGTCCACCGGGACGAGAACAGTAAATAAGTAGTAGTAAATTGACGTCAAATATTTTTTGGTATCCTTTGTTTTTTTATTAGTATATTATTATCATTTTTGTATGTAGTATTTTTTTTTGTAATATGGGTTTTTTATGCCTGAAAAAAATATATTATTATTATTATTTTTAACCTGTTTCGCTATGAAAAATATAGTACCATTTAATTCCGCAATATGGGGAGGGTTTTTCATAGATCATGTTTACTACATTAAGCCATATCATTTAAAAATGTATTCGCATGGTGTAGTATTTTAAGCCAAAAATTGTCTATTAATAAAGGATTTTCTATTTCTATTTCTGGTCAAGGTATACTAGCATAAGGACATGACAATATGTTATAGTGGGTCCCTAATTAAGATTCATGACTGTACCTCAGATATATATATAATATGATACATGATACTCTTTGGCGAGCATAACTGTCAAAATTCATACTTTGGACTTAATCGTGATTCAGTTTTCCGAATAGTTTCGTTTGAAACGATTTTTTTTGGTGGAAAATGTATTGACTATCATATCATGTTGCTAGAATCGATGGCTCCTACTACTACTTATAGGTACTTGTCTACCTCAGCTGTTCAAAGTGGTCAGCCTCCGGCATCAACCCCAGAGCGGCGATAGCGCGCCCTGCCGGCCCGTTGTACACTCGATCGATGTCGTAGTCACCGTCTCGGCCGTCCGGGCCGTACCAGCTGTCCCAAGCGCCGTTGTAGTTTGTTCCTGAAATAGTGACGTATACATTAAAAAAAAACATTTTATCATAATCAGCTTATTCACTCCTCATCACTGTTCGGATACAAAACCTGGCATTAGACAACCTCTCACTCCCACTGATCATCAAGTGATCATACCCATCACAACTGGTCATATCTTTGACAACTTCCCACTGGTCATGCCTTTGACACTCTCCCACTGGTCATACCTTTGACAATCTCCCACTGGTCATACCTCTGACAACCTTCCACTGGTCAACGGTGAGGGCAGCACTCCCGTTAATATCGTCTATGTTGTGCAGGACAGTCGTCCTCGCAGACTGCTGGTCTTTGGATAGCGCTGGCCACTGGTCCACGCCGTCGATGTTTCGTAACAAACTGATGACATAATATTAATTTAAATGTGTAACTACGGATTTCTCACTGATTCAATTCTCAAATATTAATTTAATCCACTGGTTGCTTCAAGTACAGATAAAATATCTCCCCTCACACACGCACAAAAATTCTTCTTCAAAACTCCGCGGAACGCTTGTAATTGGCTTCAGCGAACCGAACCAGCGCCATGTAGTCTAAGCCTATTGGAAATGGTGCTATCCGGCTCGAAGGACCACTCTCACCTGACATTCCCGCCTGCCACGCTGAACAGAGTGGGCAGCCAGTCCACTAAGTGCAGCCTCTGTGCGGCGACCCTCGACTTCTTCTCCAACAGGGGGCTCCATAGCAACGCAGACCCGCGGACACCACCTTCCCATAGCGTGTTTTTAGTCTGAAACGACAAAAAAATTTGAAATTCACCCTATGTGGATAGCTCACTGGAGAAGTTTTATATGGAAACCGCGTCTGCCAGTTGGCGGATACGCTGTGAGCATCTCCCCATACATTTTTGTATAGAACTTGTCAAAATTATACGCGCATTTGCCCAAACCCAAAATCATTATTTTACTTGGTCCTTATGGGAAGGCGAAATGAATAGGGCATCTCTTTTATCTAGATAAAAACCGACTAAGTATAAGTCAGACCTCGTTTTGTCTGGGGCGCGGGACGGGACAACAGAGGGTAAGCCCCCCATTCCCGCTCGCCCTCTGTCGTCCCACCCCGCGCCCCTCTTGCCGCGCAGGCGATACGCCAGTTACGCGTTTACCTTAAAACGTCTTAATTTTGCGAAAAAAAAATCGGACCGTGATAACTCGGTTAAAAAGAACAGACCTCGGTAAGGCAAGTCGCGGGTTTTTCACACTTTTATATTTTCAATTGCCGCTGCGCATGGCCTACATTCTAAATATATTATTTCTTACATCAATATATTCATTAATTGATGACTGTGAGATGGGTTTCAAATACCAGCACCTTACGAAGCGGTGGTAGAGTAAAACATGACGCTATAAAAATGCACTTTAAGGTTACTTACAATAAAAAAATATTGATTTGATTTGAAATGCAGTCCATTCCAGGATACTGATGAACATAGGTCTCTGCTAAGCTATTTCTGACGGAAAACAGTTATGCTTGCATTGCTGTTTCGGTTTGAAGGGTAAAAGAGCCAGCGTTATTATCGGCACATGATAGGCATCCAAGTCTTCAAGGTTGCAATCGAAAACCTCTCTTGGAATAATTTAGTGAGACCACTTACTAACAGGCCCCCTCGTACTCCTAACACACTCACCCCTCGCAAAGGGAAGTTGGACCCCGCGTTATCGTTGAACCCGGCCGGAACCCCGCCATTGTCGGTGCTGAAGAGAATCACCGAGTTCTCCAGGAGACCTTGTGAATGTAGCGACGATATCACTTTGCCGACCGACTCGTCCAACTTTGTGAGGACCGCTGAAAATAAATCAAATCAAAATACTTTATTTGTCAGAATACATTATAAAAGGCCTAAAAGTAGATTAATGTTAAAGTATTCAACCTGTTAAAAGGCGTACAAAATATCAGGTAAAATAAAAAGTTCCTCAGAAAACAAATTTCCTATTCAATTTGAAGAATCTTTGTAAGTGGTAAATACTCATAAAAATTATTGAATGACCCGCCACTCACCCTCGGATTCGCCCTCTCCAAAATTTTATAATTAATAATGGATTTCCGCAAAGTAGGTAAAACCTGATTCCATCACTAATATAATCATGAGGAGATCGTAGCCTTATTGCGAGCACGGTCCGAAAGTGATCGTGCAGGTTAAGCGACCGACGAAGGTGACAGCTAGTGGCATATTTCAACTGAACTCCTCCGTGCCTCGGAGTGCACGTTAAGCAGTCGGTCCCGGTTGTTGTCGTTCGACAGCAATCGTTAAGCCATGTCAGATGCCTACGGGCGGCCTGAACAACTCTGACAAATAGCTTGGCCACTAACCATACGATAAGCAAGCGAGCATCACTAATATTTTGTTACTGAAGTTTTTCATGCGGTTATTAGGAATTCGGTAGAGAACTTCGGTGGCGTAGTGACTAGATCGCCGGACTCCCATGCCGGAGGTCCGGGTTCGGAACCATGCAAAAAGCTATGTAGATTTATCGACTGATCTAAAGGTGAAGGAAAATATCGTGAGGAACCTGCACACTGAGATAACCAGTGTGAGAAAAGGGAAACTACCCCATTCTTTTTTTCCCGGGAAGTAGATCTTTGTGGTTAATTCATACATAAAGAATGACTGCGACTTTCGATCATCAGTGAGGTTGTGACTATATGAAAAGAAACATTAAAACATAAACAAAGGAAGCAAAACAATGAAAATATATATTCTTTCTAATGCATCTAATTATAAACATTTATCACAACAGCGCATTTTGCATACGCAGCATTTTTATCAACAAAGCAAATAAACGATTTAGCGACATTGTTGTGACCTTATCACTTAATTATTAATTCATTACTGTTATGTTCATTTCTTAATTGCCTATAGGCTGTCCCACTGCTGGGCAAAGGCCTCCCCTCCTCCTTTCCATTTTTCCCTATCCTCGGCGTCTTTATACCATCCTTTTTGGAAGTGGTCGATATCGTCCTTCCACCTACGCCTGGGCCTGCCTCGGTCACTCGGTCAGTTACCTCGTTTAATTAATTAGTGCAATGTCAACGTTTATACTCGTACAACAAAGCTTTTATGAATGATTCATCTGATTTTCCCCGTCATAATGTTTATGAGTTCATTTTTATCTGTCTCACGCTATGCACAAACAATGACAAAAAAATATTCACTGCAACAGTCATTAATCGCAGACGCCGCTGCTGCGTTAGCGTAATTGAATTTTAATTCAAACTTAACTTTAATTTACTCTATATTTAGCTCGGCCTATGCAGCCAGAAATAAAAATCTTATTATTACTTCAATACTGCTCACTTCATCCAGTAAAACTGCCCACTTCAGTCTGTAATACTGCTCACTTCAGCCTGTGATACTACTCACTTCAGTCTGTAATACTGCTCACTTCAATCTGTAATACTGCTCACTTCAGCGTGTGATACTGCTCACTTCAATCTGTGATACTGCTCACTTCAGCCTGTAATTCTACTCACTTCAGTCTGTAATACTGCTCACTTCAGCATGTAATACTCGCTTCAGTCTGTAATACTTCTCCATTCAGCCTGCAACACTGCTCACTTTAGCATGTAATACTACTATCTTTAGTCTGTGACACTGCCCACTTCTGCTTGTGGTAATGCCCACTTCAGCCTGTAATACTGCTCACTTTAGCCATTGATACTGCTCACTTTAGCCATTGATACTGCTCACTTCATCCTGTAATACTGCTCACTTCAGCCTGTAACACTACTCTCTTCAGCCCGTAATACTGCTAATATCAACCGGTAATACTTCTTACCAGCAAATTTCTCCCGCTGCGTGTCGTTGATGTGCCGGAAAGTGGCGATGACCTTGTCGGGTGCTCGGATGAACTCTGACGGGTTGCCGGAGTGGACGGCCGAGTGCGCCACCACCAGGAATAGTGGGGCGGCCTTGTTGTGGGATGTTATCACCTGGTGTAGAGGAAATTCATCATCATTCGTCATTCACACTCTGTGTCCTTACTCCGTAGAACTTAGATTATTCATCATCAAAACAGAAGAACCATATAATGAAGAATTAATTAAGAGCTGGGAAAATGTATGATACTACCAGATCAATTACCTTTACAGCTTCATTTGTATAAATATCTGTAGCATATTCGCCGAATAAATCATAGGCTGATTCAAATCCTGAAAATAAAAATGGGTAACGTTAGGAATTTATATTTGATAATCTATGATCGGAGTAGGTAGGGCTGTTTTTGGTACTTGCCACATACGGTCATAATATGGATAAGTATGCCCAATAATCCCGGGATTTCCGGGATTGAATAAATATATTATTTAGATTTTTAACGTTATATTTGTTTTAATACACATTTAAGATTGGTGGCGAAATATTTTTTTTTAAGATTCATGGCGCTTGTGTACCTATGGTAGTGTTTTAACTTCTTCGTAAGTTCACTATTTAAAAAAATCGTAATCCGCCGAGTAAGGGCGAGGTTTATAAAAGTAATTTACAACATTTGCTCGATAACTTAAAACGGGATCCCGAAATCATATCCACATTAATATAACTTTTGAGGACATTGACCCGAAAGAGCCCTACCTACTCCGATCAGTTTTGTTAATTATCAATTTTATTTATAATAATTTAATTTAATTTTATAATCAATATTTATTCAGTCGTCACAAAATAATAATATAATATATATAATTATATTATAACATACACTGTCAAATAAAATATAAACCTCCCCCCTTGCCGCTCCCGATGCAAAGGTGCCCATAACGCTTGCGGCGTTACCGCGCTGGATCGCTATGGCCAGCCTTTGCACCAGGTACGACCCGGAGTCTGTGTCTTTTCATTTAACTCAGTCAAGTGTAAATTCATTCTTTAATTCATTTGTCTAATTTAGTCCTCAAGGTTAGCAGCGTATCGAAAATCCTCGAATAACAAAACAGTGAGGTGAGATATCTATGGGCGAAGGTAACCACTTACCGATGGCCCGTTTGCTCGTATGCTTTTATAAAATAATAATTTTAAAAAAAGGCGACTAAATCACTATTGGGCCCGGACTCCATGAGTCCGGTTCCAGCCCCGGTTCGGTTCGCTGCAACTAATCACATGCGTTTCTACCACCACTTGGAAGTCAGCGCTTCGGGATTGGATGCAGTGAACCGAAACGGACCCGTGTAGTCCGAGGCTTAGTGGACTGAATTCAGTTAAATGTAATAAGGCTTTAAGTCAGTCAATGTATTAAGACTTACCTCGTCTGAAATCGAACCCCCACGACCCTTTCTCCATGTTAGTATGATCGTACATGTCGATTTTGCCGGTCCAGAATCCAACATGGCTGTCAAATCTGTCAACAATTTAATGTTTTATTTATTTGTTATTGGGTGCGCACGGGCAAGGCCTGAATAGAATAGAAGATCATTCAGCCGGCAAGTCACGTTTTAATATTAATTTTGTCAATGCCATCTTACATTTTTTAACCCCCAGTGAAAGAGAGAAATGGCGCAAGAAACTTTCAGCAGCACATCTTTTGATATAAATGTATCTTACAATAATTATGATACAATCATATACACAATGTGCAGAGCTGGAGCTGGATTTAGGAACAAGCCTCTATCATTTAAGTAGTCATTTATTTTATAATAACCCTTTCTACATAAGTGTTAAAGAGTTGAATTTACTTACCCTCTGTTCAAAGGCAGGTATTCTTTCTTATAACTGCCTAGATGCCACTTTCCGACCAGGTGAGTCTTGTATCCTAGATTCTTTAAGTATTCTGGCAGGAGCTTCTCAGTGAGAGGTAAACCTCGCGTGTCCTGGCCATAGAGGACTCCGTGTTGCATGCCTGAGGATCAATATGTAAATAATAAAAAAAGTATCAAATATATTTAAAATATTTTAGAATTGAAACTATAGGCAGACATTTTAAACTAGGGATTAAATAAGGATTACTCACTAATAAAAGTTGGAAGTTCTTTACCTAGTTTCGGTATAAAGTGCGAGGCGAGTTGTCGCCGTGTCAACAGGCGCTTCGCACTTTACGTACGGCCTTCGAAATAGAACAAAACTAGTCTGGGGACTGCAGAAGACGCTGCTTTGCGGCAGAAATAGGTGGTACTACGTATGACTGCAGATATTACTTACCAGTGTGTATGGGATATTTGCCGGTCATGAGCGCGGCTCGCGACGGCGTGCATATCGGCGTGACGTAGTGGTTCTGTAGAATGACGCCGGAGCCGGCCAATGCGTCGATGTTAGGTGTCGGAATGTTGTTCAGCCCGTGGAACCCTACGTCGTTCCAGCCCTTCGAAGTCAAAGTGTTTTATTGTAGTAAGTAGGTACTATTGATATTTGAAGATATGTTTGAAGCAAGAGAGGCATGCCAAGACAGATTCGTGGTGCCCCATTTTCTCTGCCTACCCCGAGGTACATAGTGTGAAGTTATGTATATATGTGAGAAGTCCGAAATACCAGAAGTTCATAGAGAAACTCGAGAAACCTTTGATGATTCGTTACGTATAGTTACTTACCTAATCTATGATATAATATTTCTTAGGCTGCGACTGGATTTAGTTTTGAATCTAATTTAGGTAACGTACTTGTAACATAGAAAAATCTTTTTTATAAAAAACTCGTTTAGTCGTTTTTAGCAAAATAATCGTTACAACTTGAAATGAATGAATAAATTGTTACAAAAACGATAATTAAAGATGTTAATTTTATAAATTATATCACATTATAATTCTGCTTTGTTACAGCTTCCGACAACAAAATCCCTACATTGATCGCTGGCAGGGTGACTCTATATATCGTCAGTGGAAAGGAAAAAATGCTAAAGCGCCAAAATGGAGGTTTTGGAAAAAGAGATTTAAAGTATTTAGATTAAAAAAATATTTCCCAAAACCACAATTTTGTTGCTTTTTTTCCTTTACACTGACTATACAGGGTGTAACATTAAGAACGGTCAGTATGGGAAAGTCTGAAACTATAAGACATACGAAGATCTGTTCTTAGGAACCATGTCATCAATTTTAGTAACAAGAAACACTGTATTCATACATTTTAAAAAAAAACTGTACTCAGCCTGGGAATCGAACCCGGTTGTTTTGAAAAAAAATCCAACACTATTTCTATTTAGATATCGATTGTGTAGGTCTTAAGGAATAAATGATAGTATGAAACGTGATGTTTAAAATTAATAAAACGCATTGTTTCCATATCTTTTAATTTATTTTAGTAGGTGTTCGAAATGACTACCATTTTGTAAAATACAACATTCAACTCGTTTAGGTAACGATCTTACTATTGAATTTTGTATCTTCAGGTGGTGAATTTGCGTTAAAATTGTCTCTATGGCTGCTTTTAGGTCTTCAATTGTGTCGTAGCTTGTTTTGTACACTTCATCCTTAACGTAATCGATATCTAAATAGAAATAGTGTAGGATTTTTTTTTCAAAACCACCGGGTTCGATTCCCAGGCTGAGTACAGTTTTTTTTAAAATGTATGAATACTGTTTTTCTTGTTACTAAAATTGATGACATGGTTCCTAAGAACAGATCTTCGTATGTCTTATAGTTTCAGACTTTCCCATACTGACCGTTCTTAATGTTACACCCTGTATAGTCTATAGCTCTGTAGCAGATCCGCGCAAGCTTTTCAAAAAATTGTCCAATATACTTTTTTAAATCTGACACAGTTTTTTAATACAGGGTGTTAACAAAAACATTCCAGAGAGATCCATTTAAAACGCAGTGATTATCTTGCCTTGGTTCAATTTATGAATATGAAATGTGAATAACATTGTCGAAAAAGTATTTCATTATTATGTTATATCGTCTATCTTACTATTATTTAACCTTTTTGGAAAATAAATAAATAAATTAAATGTTGTACTGTATTTACAAAACTTTTAAGAAAAAACATGTTTACATTCCTGGTAAAAGTACGACGTATGTTTTTGTTAACACCATGTGTAGTTACTAGGTCACTACATAGGTACACTGTATTAATACTAGATCAATCGTAGGTAGGTACTTACCAGGTCATCGGCAATTATTAGCACAATGTTAGGCTTGGCCGCGAGTCCGGTGCCAACAAAACACACTAGGCACAATAATAACAACATTCTGCGTTCACGATCTGAGCACTAATAAAATTAGTACGCCGGTCACTTAAAAGAGCCACTAGCACAAACCTTAACCAGTGTCGGAACTAACTTAAGTTAAGAATATGTGGCGACGCACGACGCGCGCGCCACTACGATATTAGTACCTACTCACTTCGGTGTAGAACGCGCTATCGAATTTTTCCTGGGACTTCGTATTTATACGAGTTCCAAACATCCATAGTTGGGCCAGGACATCTGGTCACCAGGTACAACACCCCGCCTGGTGGAAGATCTTCCCTTTCATATAACTGACACTACGTAATTCCATGTCCTCACATAGCGCGTTCCTACAAATAGGAAGTCGGTTATAATCCGTGAGCAATAGCTCACGGAAGCTCCTTTCTGAGAAGAAGGGAATTCGGGTCTTAAATGAAACTTTGGTTATTGATAACGACAGAGTTCTATTTTTCTCCATACCCGAATACTTTTCTAAGACCTCATAGACTGTACCTAAAAACACTCTAATAAATAATATTCTGCAGATGCGTTCGGAACATTAATACGCCGCGCCGGTTGTATTGAAGGAGCCACTGGCACAAACGTTAATCAGTCCCAGATTTAAGCTCGACTTGTAAAAAAAGTTTAGTTAAATTTAAGAATGGGATTTACCACAGAAATCGAACAACTATGTATGGGAAAATGCTCAAATAGCATGCGCGAACTGGCAGACACGGGTTTCTTATATAAAACTTCTCTAGCGAGCAAAGGGTGAATTTCAAAATCTTTGGGTTTTACGCTTCGCCGGTTACTATGAGCACAATTTACGAGTAACTACAACAAGCTGCGCACGCGATCTGAACACTAATGTTGTAATAAGCCGGTTGCTTCGAAGAGCCACTGGCACAAACGTTAGTCTCGACACTAAGCTCTACTTAAAATGAATGTGACGATGAGGTTAAAGATGGAGCAGCGGATTTAGGGAGCTCAACACTAAAATGTGGTAACATCTAAGTAAAACCAAGATTCGGTTCAGAAAATGACTCATACGGCTAAGTTTGGCTCAAATAAACTTAGTAAGCTTTAAACGTGATAAGATAATCTCAGATTACCATTGTTTCAAACGGCTCATAGTCAAATATTCCTTATCTGTTGTCATTTTAAATTACGACCACATATTTGGTAAAGTAAACAAGAATGCATTACTTTTAGGATTCCAACATAATGTTATTAAGAAAGATGTACTTAGGTATGTTATAGTAATAACAGGAAATAGTAACAGGTTATTTTAATTACCAAGAATATAAATTGATACCTTCAACGATTGGTTTATATGAACTGGGTTAAAATGAACGAGTTAATATTCACAGATATTTCTTAAATAACTATGAATTGTAGATTTTGCTTTTTTATTGTATAGGAACGCTTGATTTTTCCATCACTTGAAGGTTGCCTGGAAGATATCGCTTAAAGCGATAAGGCCGCCATCACCACATTGTATTGTATGTTATGTTTTATTTTTGTCCTGGGTGTGAAATAAAGTATATTTGTATTTGAACGCGTACTTCAGAAGACCCAGGTTTAGGTTTAACCCAGGGTCAAACAGAGTATTTGTACCAGGGGAAATACTTTGGGAAAATTTAAAAACGTCATTATGTCAAAGCGAGCGAAGCCACAGGAAAAATCTACTGTTAAGTAGAGGTTAGTTAAACTTTAGTTTATGCTACTGGCTTCTAAATAGGTTATCGACTTATACGCGAGTGGGGTCGCCCCATACCAGTCCGAGATGAATCAAAGTTAGTGCCGGGCTTGCGTTCCTGTATTTTAGTGTTCCGTATGTATACTTTCCTAATGTAACAAAACACCAGCTTCATGAGACTTAGTATCTATAACTGAATAAGTTTTAGACACTTTTGAAAAATAGTAAAAAAAAACGTGACGCCATACAATTTTTACGATGATGGTGATAGAAATGTATGGGCCATCAAATAGAAAGTGTAGTGTGGGACGGACGCCCCCCAGCTATATAGGGCGACGATTTGTTCAAGGTGGCTGGTAGCGACTGGATGAGAAGATCCGGAGATCGGGCTCAATGACACGCCCAGGGAGAGGCTCATGTCCAGAAGTGGACTAGAGTGGGCTGCTGATGATGTTGTTTCGAAAAATCTGCTATAATAGGTTAGGTAGTTATTCGTCAGTCACCTTTCGACTTTTAAGGAATAAAGAACTGATTTGTATGTATCACAATATACTAAGGTGTTCCTTTGGTTATGCATTAACTTCGAAACTGTACTCAGAACATCAAAGTAGTCATTATCCATATTGTCACGTTTTAATTTTAATAAATAAAATATTTTTTATTTTCATACAAACTAAATGCCTTGCTTTAAATTACCTAGTATGCCATACTCTTTATCTGAGCTGGCAACGTCGCATTTTGATTAATTTAAACTTGACAATCATGCATGACACAAGTTATTAATGACATGTGCAAACGAAAGGCAAATAGTTTGTTATTGTTTTGTTTCAGATTTTCCTACGGGCATAAAAAAAGACCCTTACTCATCGTATAGCTCAATTAAATTTAGTAAAATAAAATAGCGAGTAACTCGAAAATGAAGCGTTTTTGAGGATCACTTGCATTGTCAAATATATTATGTAAAAACTACAGAAGTGTTTGGTGAAGTTAATGCAAATCTTCCGGAAAACCTTGAATGGTTCTTTAGGACATGAAAAGAAAAATGGTTCTATAAAAATCCGAAAAAAAAAACAGACACCGGCTCCTGTACTACAAAGATAGGACAATGAAAATAATTTGCATTAACTGTGCTTCACATCCAGTAACGTTGGTAGAAATCGTGCATTCTGATATCTATAATTTGTTTTTTTTTTAAAAGATTCAACTTTCAATTGTGACCTGGAAGATAACGCTAGATAAGGCAGAGTTGCTCCTTTGTTTATGCTATACGTGTATGTTTGTAAACAATGAATCAATATAACATTGTAACAATTAACGTCACCTATTATTATCACAACACTATTAACTGTTTTCTGTATCTATTACAATGTTCTATAGCGCGGGTAAAGAGCGCCGAAGACAGGTGTATAATGCCCATGGCACTTTATTAAAAAAAATCAGACTATACAGATAAAAGTAAGTAAGTAATACGTTTATTTCACACACAGTAATGACCGAAACAGTTATAATTAAGATAAAATAATTATGTAGTCAAAGGTAAACATATTGAAATCATGTCTGATGGTCTGCTGTTGTTGTGAAAAGGCCTCAACTCAGCTTATTGCTGCAGACAATAATGCCTCCAGCTCTGGTATTCTGTTGGGCCATGACCGATGGCTGGACAAAACCTGTCCAAGAGGACAAAGATACGACACAAATACATTTAATTGAAGATAGGTTTAATTAAAAGCAATCATTTACAATCATTATGTAAAGATTTTTGAATAGAGATATCTTTTAAAGGGTAACCTGCTAGCAAAGATGGTAACTGAAAACTTTTAATGGAGAAATATTATTTTAGTTAAACCATGTTTAATTTAGGAGTATTTTTTCCTAATAAAATAAATAAATGAAACAATTCGGTGAAGATCTGCTTTTGTACAGTCTAGCTAATGGTATACATTGTCTCTGAATCTGTCATTTTTTTGTAATCTGAAATTAACCCTTATAATATACTGTATTATTAATATACAGTATATTATTTACTCCTTTCTGAAATCACTAACCGAACTACAGAAGTCTCAGTAGTTCGGTAAATTTGTACAACCGAACTATTGAGACTGAGAGGGTCTCAACAGTTCGGCACCGGACAAAATAACCGAACTACTGAGACTAAAGGATTCGTCCGCCATAGACGTTAATTTTGAATTGTAGAATTTTGACAGATTGTATACTTGAGAGGCCGACTGTACGAGTATAGAAGTCATACAAGTTTTTTGAGTGCATAGCCGCAAAATGAAGTTATTTTTAATATTATATTTTTATTTATGTTTATATGTATGTTAGTCTCTAAGGTATTTATCTATGGGCCAACGCAGCCTGAAAATAAAGGTTATTGTATTGTAAAGCTATAATTACTGACACAATTTTACATCGCCAAATCACATTACTAACAGTACATTTAGGTACAAATCACAACACACTCTCCCCAGCACAGCGCCCACGACACAGGATTACCTAGCGTGGGTGCTAATCGTAGGCTCGTTATTAAGAAATATGTATGTTTTTAAAAAATTGAATTCATTGTACCTTTCCGTTGTATACAGTGTTGTCGTTAAATAAATAAATAATAAGGGAGAGGGGGTGTGACCCCCGATCGGGATACTTCCTGGTCCAGCACCTTTCTCTCGCTATTCAGCGAGGAAATGCAGCGGGGCGGGCATTTGGGCGGAGCGCGCTAAAAGGCGGCCTTTTTGACTAAGCTTTTCTCACGTAGCTTACTTTACGTAGCTTACTGTACATTAGCTTTAAAAAAATATATTTGACATGTAAGTTTTATTTATTAAATTAATTCTCTGTTAAAATGAAACGCGACATTAGAAATAGTTCAGTTTATTAAATTATACAGTCCATCGAACTCGTATCACACACAAATCGCACATACTGACAAAATAAAATGCATTCACAATATATTATTATAATTACCAACTAGATGTCAGCTAAAATATACCAATCTTATTAAAAAAAAACGATAAATGAATTTTAGGCACAATTTAGAGTTCCTTTCTGAAATAGACAGAAAACGTTTATTTCTGTGATATTCTGAGAAAAATAACAGTAACAAATGGCCTTATAATATTATTTTCAACTTTACAGAGAGAACTTTACTTTTATAGAGAGCGTTCCATAACCAGTTGAAATAATTCACGTTGACAACTGTGCATGATGATTACCGTCCCTAGTCATTTTCCAGGTAGCAGTCTATGTGCGCAATAACTTGTATTTCCCCAAGTATAAAGATGCGCATAGCTATAATACTCGGAACGCCGAGGACTTGAGGCCTGCCGCTAGGAGGCTGGCAAAATCAGATAAACTGACTCATGTAATTGGCCCCTCGGTATATAATCGCATTCCCTTAAACGTTACAGAGGCGCTTGCTATAAAGTCGTTTAAGTACCGATTAAAAGCATGGCTATTCGAGCAGACTTTTTATAATTGTGACGAATTCATTAACTTAAAATCCAATTGACATTAACTACATTACATGTATTACTTGACATTGTTTAGTTTAGTTTTTTATTTTCGTTTTATTATTATGATTTATTATTTAAATAATTAACAGTGATGTTTTTTAAATGTAATTATTAATACAAATGTTTGTTTGTTCGTGTTATTGCAATGAAATGTAATCATTTTTATTTTTCCTTGACGTGTAATTCATATTATGAATAAAAATTTGAATTTGATCCATTACGGTGTTAACAGCTGGAAATTTGATCCATTACGGTGTTAATAGCTGCAAATTTGATCCATTACGGTGTTAACAGCTGGAAATTTGATCCATTACGGTGTTAACAGCTGGAAATTTGATCCATTACGGTGTTAACAGCTGGAAATTTGATCCATTACGGTGTTAACAGCTGGAAATTTGATCCATTACGGTGTTAACAGCTGGAAATTTGATCCATTACGGTGTTAACAGCTGGAAATTTGATCCATTACGGTGTTAACAGCTGGAAATTTGATCCATTACGGTGTTAACAGCTGGAAATTTGATCCATTACGGTGTTAACAGATGGAAATTTGATCCATTACGGTGTTAACAGATGGAAATTTGATCCATTACGGTGTTAACAGCTGGAAATTTGATCTATTACGGTGTTAACAGCTGGAAATTTGATCCATTACGGTGTTAACAGATGGAAATTTGATCCATTACGGTGTTAACAGCTGGAAATTTGATCCATTACGGTGTTAACAGCTGGAAATTTGATCCATTACGGTGTTAACAGCTGGAAATTTGATCCATTACGGTGTTAACAGCTGGAAATTTGATCCATTACGGTGTTAACAGCTGGAAATTTGATCCATTACGGTGTTAACAGCTGGAAATTTGATCCATTACGGTGTTAACAGCTGGAAATTAATCAAACTTTTATTTGACACAAGCAATGGATCGTGTACAACTGTCAAAGTCAATAATTTCAACTGGTTATGGAACGCACTCTCAGAAAGAAGAATCTGACAGTTGATCGTTTGGCGTTGCTTGAAGGACTCGGTAACCTATCTATTCAATAAATAAACGATTTACCAGACAGTTATAAAATTTCAAATAAATTACCAACAATAAATTTCACAAGCAATTCGATCGATCTATTTTAGCCCACACCTTACAGCAGTTGAAAAACTACTTACCTATATCATCGATACTGCGTAGGTCATGCTACCTAAGAAGGACATTATTGCTATATTTATATACTTCTTGTACTTATATGTACATACAAACGTGTATCAGGTAAATATTCATGTGAAAATATGTAGTACAATTTACAATATTAAGAGCATGACCCATTCAATGCAAACAGTTATATATTAGCACACACATATGGAATAATGTATATATCTACATGTATATGTATAGTATTATTCTACTATAGTATCGTTGCAATGAAGGTAAAAATAAAATCCATCAATCTTTATCGTGGCCATGTTTTTCGAAACTACAATTCTTGTACACAAAATACAAAGTACAGGAACCCAATAAAAGCGCGAAACGAAGAATCACGAGGCGCAAGAGGCGTCCTAAGACATGATTCATGGCGCTCTATTCTCTCTGCCTACTCCGCCCAGGTTATTGCATTTATGTACAATTTTGGTAATTAAAAGTAATTTTGGAATTATACTATTACCGTTGTAAAATTAGGCTTGCGTGCAATCTTCATATTCAAACGCTTGATTCATTTTAATAGCCGTTTAGAATAGAAATTACAAATTGGCCCCGATTCTGGCGTGGCACTCGCAATTAAAACATCGCCAAACGAAACGTCACCCTCACTCTTACTCTTACACCACGATAGCATATGCGTGAATTTGCAAGAATCTACATCAATAATACACATCTGGGTAGCTGTTACCGTTCTCAAAATGATGATCTGATATCATGGCGCGTTAAACAGATACAGCGTTATGCCAACACGATAACATTGTCTCTGTTTCTCACGCCATCAAAAGATAACATTTCATCTTTTTGAGAATAGTAACAGCGCTACAGGCGCAAAAATTGTAGTTTCGTTAAACGGGGCCCATTTCTTCAATAAACATAACAACACCAGGACGAAAAGAAAAAATCTTACAACCACTATTATTAATTGATATGCTTAAAAAATTAAAAACAAATCAACATATTTTGGTTCCGCCGACATTTTGTTCACGTGCGTAAGAAGAAATCGTGAGGAAAAGAAAATATATCTTTGGTGATGAAGAAATATGCATATAAACAATTAAAATATATTTAATAGTGAAGAAGAAATGCAAAGAAGTTATTGAATAAGATATTAAAATAATATTATTTGTATAAACGGGAAATTTGCTGAATATTTTCAATAAAGAGGGCAGATAAAGATAAAAAAATTAAAATTGTATCAGTAACCTATAATTATTCAAGCATATATTTATTTTGAGAATAGTACAATTCTTACCGTCAGTTGCAAGAAACGTTTTTTAAAGTTAAGTCTTCATTAAAATACAAGGCTATCTCTTTCTACGGCATAGCTCTTGATAGAGATAACACATGACTTAAGAAAGCCTTAACATTAATAACGGTTTTTGCAAGTAACGGTTAGTTCATATTACATATCATAACATTAAAAAATTTACTACAATGGTACAGTTATTAATAAGAAAGAACAAATAATAATACTTAGGGTATGTTCCAAAACCACGTGTTTTGGAACCGGCAATTATTAGCCGACAAAGGCCAGAAACGGTTTTAGAACCGGCACTATTTCCACCGTTTTCCACCGTCAGGTGTTGAATACCCTCTGTCGGGTAATTATTACCTGTTTTGGAACATACTCATAGATGAAAAAAATATTTAGAAGAATTCAGCTAAAAAGGATGACGAAACTAGACCGGTAATTCTAGCTCAAAATGTTATTGAAGATTGATGCCCCATTCAAGTCTACATTATAAATTTATAATATTCAAAATAATTTTTTTTTAAAAAACAAGTTAAATGTGACCAGACAAGACAAGTTTTTGTAAAACAACTTGCTTACTTATCCATAAATTTTCTTTTATGACAGCTTGTTCAAGGGCATCGTATTACAGGATGGAACTAAACACTTGTATTGCTCGTTTTCAGGGTGAATCAAAGTCGATAGCTCATTTTTGGAAGAAAATCTCTACTTCACATACAGAATAATATAATAATTATGTAAGAGATGCGAGATACTGGAGATAAACAAACCCTGATTTTGATAAACGTCGCGTTTACTCCTTGGTCACGATTTATTAAAAAAAAAAAAAAAATTATTACGACTTTTTCACTTAGAGAAGTCACATTAGGTGCCATTTCTTCGTTTTGGTTATCTCCATGCCGTGTGGTGTAGCACCACCCCAACTCTTCCGCGTGTCGTACGAGGCGACTAAGGATCTTAGTGGATACTATTCTACACCTAGTAGACGGCGATAGGTTCACCCACCTATCACGTTTGCCCACCAAATCCCACGACGAAAAGTGGGAACTACCTGTGATTGAAGGTGGTTCCTTTGTCTACTCTCCCGGGGAATATGGACGTGAGAGTTTACGTTATGTAGTCATGTCTCCATACTTCATGCGTCGTTGGTTGATATTTTTAAAAGTCACACAAAAGGAACAATTGTTCCTCTTAATCACATTTTTTGTTACTAAATCGCCCTGCAAGCGCGCAATACAAGCTACCTTAGTTTCCACAGTGAGTAAACTAACATCAAGGCGACAGAAGATTTTGCTTCTAATTCCTAAACCTACGCCCGACGCGTTAGAATTTGAACTAATAAACTATACCTGTCTCTCTCACTCTCTTACGCGTCCGTCTCACTTACTCCTTGCGGGGCTTTCGTTTCCTCTGACCGTCGCCGGCCGCTTCTGTGTCTACGATTGGAGTTGCCTGTAACAATATTGTTTATATCAATGGACATCAGTCCTCATTCATCATCATCATCAGCCTATTAATGTCCCCACTGTTGGGGCACAGGCCTCCCCTTGCACAAGGGGGTATGGGCCATGATCCACCGAGTTTAGTTTAGTTTATAATCTTTACTCAACTTAATTAACGAAAAAATAAAATATGTACAAAAGGTACCGAGCGGGCCCAGTGCTGATTGGTAGATTTCACACGCCTTCGGAAACTTTTTAACTTCCTCAGACATGCAGGTTTACTCACGATGTTTTCCTTCACCGTTAGAGCAGTCGGTAAATGTACGTAAGTCTTCGAAAAAATCGGAAAAACTCATTGGTACATGGCATTGCATGGTTTCGTACCCGGACCTCCCGCATGGGAGTCCGGCGTCCTAGCCACGGTGCCACCGACGCTCGTCATCAATTATCAACGATCTTTATTGGATTTTATTTTATTAGGAATCACAAATTTCTGAAATGTATGTATAAAACAGTGAACGAATCATTCCGATATCATCAAAATTGAGCGCTTTTATCTCATGTACCATATTTCTGAAAAAAAAAATTGAAACTGAAAATGTTTATTTAGCACTGTAAACACCAGAATATAGAACACAATACAGAAGTATACAAAGATTAACACATGCAGCACAGAACATCCGGTGCGGTACAGTGCCAAAAAGGGTACACCAGCTCAGCATAATGCTGAGGCAAGCCACAGCGCTGGTTTTCAGCTGGCCCCTCAGTGACTAATAAACTAAATAAAACTGAATTTCTTCATTTAATTTTCATTTCATTGAAGGTGCAAAATTGCATAAAATTCATAGAAGTTCCATACAAAGTGTACTTTAGCGAAGTCATGACAAGCTGATCCAGTAAGGCACGTGCATGACACAATAAATTGTGAGAGTAAGTAAATATTATAGTTCAAGTAATGGGAAACATAAATTTCCGATCATGAAATTGTTAATGTGTGTGTAGGTTGCTATGAAACAGTGCTCTTGTAAAAACTTTTGTGACAGTCTTTAATAAATTAATATTTTCTCAGATTCAAGCTTATTCTTTATTATATCGTATATCACGTATACAGGGTGTAACATTAAGAACGGTCAGTATGGGAAAGTCTGAAACTATAAGACATACGAAGATCTGTTCTTAGGAACCATGTCATCAATTTTAGTAACAAGAAACACTGTATTCATACATTTTAAAAAAAAACTGTACTCCGCCTGGGAATCGAACCCGGTTGTTTTGAAAAAAAATCCAACACTATTTCTATTTAGATATCGATTGTGTAGGTGTTAAGGAATAAATGTTAGTATGAAACGTGATTGTTAAAATTAATAAAACGCATTGTTTCCATATCTTTTAATTTATTTTAGTAGGTGTTCGAAATGACTACCATTTTGTAAAATACAACATTCAACTCGTTTAGGTAACGACCTTACTATTGAATGTTGTATCTTCAGGTGGTGAATTTGCGTTAAAATTGTCTCTATGGCTGCTGGTCTCTAGGTCTTCAATTGTGTCGTAGCTTGTTTTGTACACTTCATCCTTAACGTAATCGATATCTAAATAGAAATAGTGTTGGATTTTTTTTCAAAACAACCGGGTTCGATTCCCAGGCTGAGTACAGTTTTTTTTTAAATGTATGAATACAGTTTTTCTTGTTACTAAAATTGATGACATGGTTCCTAAGAACAGATCTTCGTATGTCTTATAGTTTCAGACTTTCCCATACTGACCGTTCTTAATGTTACAGCCTGCATATAGTATATCACGTGACATGAAACGCAGTGAAACTCTATCTGCCATGATGCTGTCAAGTGTGATCTATCTGCCACGACGCTGTCGAGATGTGATGGTGGGCGATCAGTTCTGTTTTGTTTGTTTATCTAATTGAAAATTAAATTAATGAAAAAAATTAATTGAATTTCTTGAAATTGCTTTCTTTTCGACGTTGCATACTCTGATATTCAAATATTTTACACAGTTCAGGTCCCTATTCTGACGACAGTTTGGCCATTCACTAACCATACGACAAAAACACCAACACCTTACCTCAGTGGAGTCCGGGTCTTCGGTTTCAGGCTCGAGGCCGGCCTTCGTGGGCCGCT
This sequence comes from Hofmannophila pseudospretella, assembly GCA_947369225.1. Classification (NCBI taxonomy): domain Eukaryota; kingdom Metazoa; phylum Arthropoda; class Insecta; order Lepidoptera; family Oecophoridae; genus Hofmannophila; species Hofmannophila pseudospretella. Next base: position 14,139,075 of record OX376316.1, read on the forward strand.
CGGGCTCGGGCGTCTCTTCCTGGCCGTCCTCGGCCTCGGCCTCGGCCTCCTCGTCGTGCGGGTCGTCCTCGGCGAACGCGTCCGTCTTCTTGTACTCAGCTTCCGAATCCTGGACAGATTTATGTTTTATTAATGTTCGAGGAAAATGTAGTGTCAGATGGAACGATATGACGTCCAGTCCACCAATTGAGTTTAATTTGTATTAGTGAAATCGGGCCCTAGCTTATCGCAGTCGATTAAGGATTCACTAACAGAGCCGAAATTGGATAAAAGAAACCACTTGTAAGCACTTGCTTATGCTGGCAGAATTTAGAAAAGAGGAAATATTTGAATAAGGAACTATTGTACTCAGAGAATGTCAAAATGGCCCATTGTCATTTTTGTGTATAATATAATATATGCGTCGTGCCGTTGAACATTCCAGTTTCGGTCTTATAACACTTCCACTATTTATAACACTTACTCCATACATGTCGATTACTGGACAGATGTTTGCGCCGACATTTGCAAATTGCAGATCGTGCACTTCAGAGACGTGGTCAGTGATCAGTGATCACAGACCATATCTCTCACTTTTGTCATTTGCCATATTTTTTGTTTTACTGGTTATAAAAAAACACCTGTCCCGACCACTTGTAGGAAGAACCAACATTGGTAACTGAACAACTTTTACCGAGGTTATGGAATAAGGTATAAGACTTTGAGGTATCTCTTTCCAGGTCTGATTTGTCATCCTTTCAGCATAGTTATCAATTTTTATCAAATATCAGAGGTTTTTATCAAAGTTTCTGGAGTTTTTTGCCTCCTAGAAGTCTCTATAGAGTGCCAGACCTTTGGTTGAAAGGCTGTTCTGGGATGTCCTTATATTAAAATTCGAAAAGGTCCAAATAAAGGGGTAATAGGAATTGTACATCCTTCTTCTGATGCTGACTATAATCCCCCCCCCCCCCCCCCCCCCCCCCTTCTGTTAAGCCACAGTATAAAACCCCATCGACTCACCGACTTGGGCCCGCAGCACATGTAGGCTATGAAGCCGACGACCAGGAACGCCACGACGATGACCACGGCGTAAATCCAGGGGTTCTCTCCCGCGAACTTGGTGGCGCGCTCCAGTACCGAGTCCTGTGGAGTTTAGCCGTGCTACACACTCAGGCTAGCTGCTACTTTATAATATACCAATTTAAGCTAAAAATAAAATTACCTTATTCCAAACTTATTTTTATTTCAGTGTGCTTTAACATTTTCTTTTTTATTATGGCCGGTTCACATACATTCTATTTGTTCTATTCTATGACCTTTTGAGAGGCCGACAGCCTTTTTATGCGGTAGAATGATAAGAGGAAGGATGTCGATCTGTCAAAAGGTCATAGAATAGAACGCAGATATAACACGTGTGAGTGCCTTTACCTGACGTAGAAAAATTGTACGTACTCTTAGGTACGGAGTCTAAGGATTTTACAAAAGGTGTTGTAGGGGCGGCATGATCGTGCGTGCATTCCTCAACACGATCAAGCCAACCGCCGGTCAAATTAATCCGCAATGAAACCAACATGGTCGATCGCCTCGAGACCTCGGCCTGCTCCTCCCACTTACACATTTAACCCAAAACACTCTTACACATTTAACCCAAGCAGGATTAAATGTGTAAGAGCGTTTTCATAGTCGTGCGGATTTCGTCACGCACGCGGGCTTACCCCGCATGCATGAAAATTCATAACGTCAATTTGCAAGGTCTCTACGTGCCCCGCATGCGGATATCACGCATAATACCGAAATGCTGCAAGCTAACTCGCGTGCATCACGAAATACGCACGACTCTGAAAACGCCCTAAGTGGCGTTGCTGTAGCAGGTATAATCGCACTAAATTCGAAAGATAGATGTCGCTATTTTTAATTCGATACGTTTGGAATAAGGTATAAATGATTGCGGTCAAGCATACGACTAGCCAATCAGATGTGAGAACACAGACCGCAGTACCCAGTATTTCTTTGGCGAGATTCACAGAAGATACCTATCTATCTACATAGATTATTGTAATTGTACTTATAATTATTAAGTGTTACCCTACAGCGTACTGCAGATTTAGCGGTGATACATACACATACTAACTGCTACAAGAGTATACTTAGAAATCCTATTTCCTGGGAGGCCTGAACAACTCTGACAATAGGTTGGCCACTAGTCGTACGATAAACAACAAACAAACAAAGGGAGCATTTATAATATTTTATCCAGTAGCGTTTTCAAGGCCTAAAGGGTGGCCTGAACAACTCTGATTGGTTTGCCACTAGCCGTACGATAAACAAACAAACAGAGCGTATAATTCTCTACCCAGTAGCGTTTTCATAATACCCCTAGCCTATAATAACGCTACCTCTCCGATGCGACGGATGAGGTAGGTCACGTAAATCGTAATAGGTATGGCGACGTATACCGCGTAGGCGGCCCACCAGCCCGGTTTGTCGTTCATTGCACGCGACATCCGGCCCCAAAGCGATTGCTATGCACACAAGTACACAAATTAGAGAAAGACTGAATATTCCTAAAGTGCCTCAAAACCAAGGTTTGCAAAAAAAATATGTTTTTTTTTAAATAAACTTCAAATAGAGATCACTAAACACTCCACTAAAGAATTTAAGGTTTTTATAAAAAAGTTCTTACACTATAACTAAAACTTGTGATTTTATACAATTTGAATTCATATTATTGTTTGAGTATGTTTGGGTCAGAGCTGGTTCGGTCAATGAGTAGTGTGTGCTCTATGCTCGCCTTAAAAGCGCGCGCCACTGGCCATAGAACGAGTGAATGTACGGAACACAAGACCGAACCACAATGAAATCGCGTGTCCGCCATATTGAACGAGAAGAGCAAAATCAAAGTCAGTCGTTCAATGAAGGCTCCTGCGTAAACACGTACTTGGTTGACGCGCAGTTCCCGCGCTTTTTCGCTTTGAAGAAAACTTCATTGTTTTATGTGATTTTAAGATATTGTTTGTGCTATTTGTGTGTGTACACCCGCTTACTAACATTTAGTTATGGAACTAACCAATAATACATCTGCTGTGTATGGACTAATCTCCGCAAGATCCGCTTCAGCTTTGGTGATGGCATGGCATGGTCTAGACTACGCATAACTGACTATTCAGGTGAACTAGAGTTTCATATTGCTTAGTGACAGGAGGAAACCAGCCTGGTGATAGTATCTGCCTTTGAGTTCAGCTCTTTATTTTACAGAGTATATTATCAAATCGATTTAATACTGCTGTTATTGACGTGTCTAGTAACGGTTTTAGTTACTTTAAGATAAATAAATACAATACAGACACTTCCATGAAAACAATCCAACTTGAATATTCCGCAGTATGCAGAGAATGTATGAAAAAGATCGTATTAGAGTCAGTGTTGCTTTCCTAACACAAAAACTAAGTAATTCAAATATGAAACTGACCATGTTGTATTCGCAACTTCAGGTAACTCTTTTAATAATAGCTGGTTTTATCAAATTAAATTAATCAGCTCAGTTATCTCAGGAACGACTCAATTAAGCTGTACATTGGGGTAGGGTAGGTAATCACAGTGATCTGGGCTGCTGTGACGCAGCTGTAACAGTTTTTCAAAATACTATGTGACAGTGTGTACAACATCACTCTGATTTGTAACAGTGATCTCCGTGGACCAGTAAAACAATCATTGTTATGAAAAAAAAACCAGTTTCCCCATCTCCATTTTTTTAACTCCTTTTTTGTATCGCTATCTGTCCTGATCAGAGACATTGAGAGACGGATCTGTCCTATTAGAGTCAATAATTATGAATACAATCATACACGTACACAATATGCAGAGCTGGAGCTGAATTTAGGACCAAGCCTCTATCATTTAAGTAGTCATTTATTTTATAATAACCCTTTTTATATAAGGTCCGTCTTATGTGTCTTAATTTTTTTTCTCTATCTACCCATCTCTGTATGCTCTCGCAACTCACCGCCTCGCTGGAGATCTTGTCCCGTTTGAGGGCATACGACTGCAGCGCCCAGTCGGCCGCCACCGCCGCGTCGTCCGTCACTATGAGGTTGTCGAACAGTAACTGCGGCGACATCGACCACAGTTCGAACCCGACCGCGTGCTGTGGGAGACGAAATGGTATTTAGGTTAGATACATAGACAACGCCGCCTTTATACATATCGTGCTATTATTCCTGTAGTTTTTACTTTTCCTGATTTTGTGTACAATAAAGTGTAATCATATTTTGTATGTGTGTGTGGTGTGTGTGTTTTATTTTATTTATTTTATTATATTTGGGTAGCTTACAGCCTTATTTACAAGTTACATATACATATATAATAAATAGCCATTTATAAGCTTCCACAGTTAATGAAAAATTAATAATATGTACATTTACAGTTAGGCAGAGGAAAATTCATTAGTGAGTAAGGATTTTACGGAATCAGGACTACTGTTGAAGAGATCTATAGTAGGGTTATTGCTTATCTGGTTAAATGCTGCACATGCTCTTACTAGATAGCTATTCTTTCTGTAATTAGCTATGATCGGAGTAGGTAGGGCTGTTTTTGGTACTTGCCACATACGGTCATAATATGGATAAGTATGTCCAATGATCCCGGGATTTCCGGGATTGAATAAATATATTATTTACATTTTTAACGTTATATTTGTTTTGATACACATTTAAGATTGGTGGCGAAATATTTTTTTTTAAGATTCATGGCGCTACTGTACCTATGGTAGTGTTTTAACTTCTTCGTAAGTTCACAATTTTTAAAAAATCGTAATCCGCCGAGTAAGGGGGCGTCCATTAAATACGTGAGGTGTTAAAGGGGGGGGGAGGGGGTCAAGCTTAATCTTTCTCAATCTCACGGGGGGGGGGGGGGGGGGGGGGTTTGGGGGTTCCAAAAATATCACGTAATTTTTCCATGGACTGAATTAGAATAAATCTTTTATTCATTTTTGTTAAAGTATTTATTATTTAATTTTATCACAGTGAATTTAAGTAACGGTAATAATCTCAACTACTAGTCTTTGCTAGTCTTAAATAAAGATAATAGAATAAATTGTGTTCTTGTTTTTTTATTTTTTATATAATCCAACGCGTTCATAATCAAAACACAAATTTTAAAATTCTCACGTGAGATTAGGAGAGGGGGGGAGGGAGTTGAGGAAAATCTCACAAAATCTCACCAGGGGGGAAGGTTAGAGAATCCTAAAAAATGAACGCCCTCACGTAATTAATGAACGCCCCCTAAGGGCGAGGTTTATAAAAGTAATTTACAACATTTGCTCGATAACTTAAAACGGGATCCCGAAATAATATCCATATTAATATAACCTTTGAGGACATTGACCCGAAAGAGCCCTACCTACTCCGATCAGTGGTAATTAGTGTGACACTTAGGGACGCGAAGTAACCTGTTACTCCGTAAATTTTGATTAGGAACCGTCAATGAAATTTTGATAAGGAGCGCAGGTCAATCAATTTTACTTTGCGCAATTTTTTGTAGGAATGTAGCGTCCGCTATATCCCTACGGACAGTGAGGGGCAATAAGTGGAAACGAGCACAAAATTGGACTTTCTCTATCTTATTGGTGTACACATTGTAGCAGGGATTCCAAACTTGGGAACAGTATTCTAGATGACTACGGACGTAAGCACAATAAAGATTATTTACTGTTTTCATGCCTTTAAAAGGTTTAGACATGCGAATGATAAAACCCAAAGCTTTGGATGCCCTGCTGTAGTGTGTGTGTATGTATAACTATAGATAAGTATTAATCTATCTATCTAACTAGATAGATACTTTTGTACGGTTTTGTACATTAGAACAGATGTTTGTAGTTAAAGTTGAAGTTAGTTGTTGAGAGCGCAGCGGGGAAAGATCACTTTAAAGTAATGTAGAACGTATAATGAAATAATAATTATAACAATTACTATCGGTGGCGACTTCTCTCTGTCAGTTCTTACTGCACTCTCAGTATAAATGTTTAAAATTAGTTACACGAGTCGCGGCTAAAGTTGGTTGTTGACTAAGCAATATAAAAATGTACGTGTGCGTACAACTTTATTGCACACAAGAAATTTACATAGGAAAGCAAACATAGAATAAGGTAGGTAGGTTGGTAGGTAGGTAGGCAGCTTTTTTTTATGGTCCGAGGAGAGTGGAATGTTTGCGGGATGTCTCATTCATTACATTCATTATAATGCTTACGCTCATTCTTTACATTCATCTCAATCACCACATTAATGAATGTAATCGCCAGTATTTATTACTTTCCCAACTCAATTTTGTACAACAATCAATTTTCTACTTCCTAACCATGCTGTGTTTACACGTTAAGGGTTACGACCTAGCTCATAACCTTATATTGATTTTTCTGTAATTTCTCTGATTGTAATCTGTTGTGTTTACCTAATAAATAAATTAAAATGTCGGGTCGGTGACGCTGAATCCTGTGTACTCAGCTCTAGTGCTTTGCGTGATTTTTTTGTAAGTTTTTACTTGGTCATAAGCACACGCCCTCTTTTTTAAATATAATAATGAAATGGTACTCACGATGGCCGTCATCCTGAAGGGATGGTCGTCGTTGAAGTAGTCCGGGTTTTGTATCCTGCGCGGCGTCCACTTGCCCTTGTAGTTCGGGTTGGCAATGAGCGGCGCGCGCCACACGCCCTGGGAATCATTATAAGGTCCTTTTTTATTAGTAGCAAATATTTGGACGGGGGTATGTGCTGGTCATTTGTACCACTTTACACGAAAAAATAACCCTGTTACTTGCATGAAAAATTTCCATGCAAAAGTAAAATAAACCCCATTATTTTGCGCCTTGGTGGCATAAACTCATCCATGTCGTTATGAATGAAACGAGTTTCATTTCATTTATTTCAGTATTAGAATAGCAATAATTCATTCATTTGTAGAATTTTCAAACAAACAATCTTATCGTTTTTCTCGAAAATTTAATAAGTAAATAAAAGAAACAGACTACAGACAAAAGACTTTATTGGACTTATTACACTTGACTGAATTCAGTCAACGATTTAGTCGACTAATTAGTCGGTGGCACAGTAGCTAGGACGCCGGACTCACATGCGGAGGTCCGGGCTCGAACCCGTGCAGTGCCACGTACCAATGACTTTTTCGTAATTTTCGAAGACTTACGTACATTTACCGACTGCTCTAACGGTGAAGGAAAACATCGTGAGGAAACCTGCACACTGAGATGACCAGTGTGTAAAATGGGGTAGGCACAAAAGATCCTCAAGGGTCGAAGTGCGGCTGGGGTGATTCCCGGCCCCCTATCATAAGATAAGGTAACACGAGTGACACCGCATCTGCACTTTTTAGTTTGTTCTGTTTAATAATTAATAAAAAACTTCAGCTCACCCTGTAGGCCGGGTTGGTAATGGAGGGTGGTTTCCACTCGCCGCAGCCCGGGGCGGCGGCGCAGGCAGGGTTGTCTATGAGAGGCGCCTCCCATTCGCCGTCCATTTCCTCGTCCCAATCTGCCGGTTTTACTGCTGCGGGGTCTGCGAAATATGATCAGATCGTGTTGTGATGTAGAGAGAATGGAGTCTCCCAAATCTCCATTTTAAGCGTCTGCCAGACTCGAGAAGCTTTCAAAAATACATCATCATCATATACGATTCCATTTGATTTTCAACCGTGCATTGCAAGAAACGCCTTTAATTATTAAGGCTTCCTTAAGTGTCGTGTCATCTTTGTCTAGAGCTGTAGCGTAGAAAAGATTAACAAATCCGATTAAAAAAAGATACAAATATACTTTATTGCACACCCGGGACAAAAACAAAACATACAACAAAAGAAAATAAAGATATAAAGATGTAAAAAGGATTGAGAGTGTGAAACAAAACGGACCTAAATGAATAGAAATATTCCGATAGACAATGCAAACTTGTATTTAAATTCGACACGTGATTCGCCTCTACCCGAGGCATCATCAGGACAAGAGTAAGTTCGTTAAGACCTAAAGGCGTAAATAAAAAATTAAACTCACCGGGTACCATCTCGGGCTCGTGTTCGAGCCAGCCGTCGGGCTGCACCGCGTTGGGGTCCACGATCTGCGCGGGCGCCTCCTCGTCCCAGTCCTCGGGCTTCGACGCGGTCGGGTCCACGATCTATCGACATTTACAACGAAATCGTTGCAGCTTTCATATATTTACGAACGGATAGTTGCGTACCTTGGTTTAAGACATTGAAGTGAGTTTTTTTTTTATATTTACTACTAAACCCGCATTTGACCTCGATCTCGCCTGGTGGTAAGCGACGATGAGGTCGACGATGGAGCATGCGGGTCCAGTAAATGCCTATTCACTCTGGCCTTGAAGATCGCAAGGTTGTAGGTTTCGGGAAATACAGACGCCGGCAGGCTGTTCCATTCCTTAGCCGTTCGCATAATGAACGAAGAAGCAAATCGCTTCGTACGAACAGATGGGATATCAACAACATAAGGGTGGAACCCCTCCCCGCGCCTGGTAGTCCGAAGGCGGAATGGAGATGCTGGAATTAGGTCGTGCAGTTCCGATGCGCACTCCGAAATGTATCCTATAATTTCCTTCGCTGTATACAGGGTGTAACATTAAGAACGGTCAGTATGGGAAAGTCTGAAACTATAAGACATACGAACATCTGTTCTTAGGAACCATGTCATCAATTTTAGTAACAAGAAAAACTGTATACATACATTTAAAAAAAAACCTGTACTCAGCCTGGGAATCGAACCCGGTTGTTTTGAAAAAAAAACCAACACTATTTCTATTTAGATATCGATTGTGTAGGTCTTAAGGAATAAATGTTAGTATGAAACGTGATGTGAAGCAGCCATAGAGACAATTTTAACGCAAATTCACCACCTGAAGATACAAAATTCAATAGTAAGATCGTTACCTGAACGAGTTGAATGTTGTATTTTACAAAATGGTAGTCATTTCGAACACCTACTAAAATAAATTAAAAGATATGGAAACAATGCGTTTTATTAATTTTAAACATCACGTTTCATACTAACATTTATTCCTTAAGACCTACACAATCGATATCTAAATAGAAATAGTGTTGGATATATTTTTTTTCAAAACAACCGGGTTCGATTCCCAGGCTGAGTACAGGTTTTTTTTTAAATGTATGTATACAGTTTTTCTTGTTACTAAAATTGATGACATGGTTCCTAAGAACAGATGTTCGTAAGTCTTATAGTTTCGGACTTTCCCATACTGACCGTTCTTAATGTTACACCTGTATATACGAAATAGCAGTTTTTGTATTTACCAATCCACATCTATTTGTAAAAAGGTCTGACGTTCACGATAGAAATGTGCGCAACACAGATCGGCTGTGTCTCGTGGAGTCCAGAACAGCGCTCAAGCACAAAAGTGTAGTTTGCATGGCTCCTAAAATTTACAATAAATTGCCAAAATGCATGGTAGAATTAAGCCTGCCTGAATTTAAAAATTAACTTTATAAATTTCTCTTAGACAAATGTTTTTTTTATTATTTTTATTTATAAGGGAAATCTACAGCATTAACAATTATATAATTACATATGTATTAAGCTTAAAGAAGGCCAATTACAGATTTCCTCGTTTATATATGACTTGTATACCTACAGAACGCGGTTAACTTAAAGATTAATATGTGGTGGCGTGAGAGTTTGAGAGTGTGTTGTGTATGTGAGTATGTGTATGTGTGTGTGAAAGGGTGTGTAAATACCGACTGTTTAAATACCAATGCAGCATTATGGATTAAACACATATATAATATTATTATTGTTTTGTGACCAAAACGATAACAATCCTCACTCTCAGCTCCATTCATGCATGACAGGGTGAAAAACAGTTCCCATGTAATTTAGCTAGTCTGTCTAGTCTTTAGACAGCAAACACCGTGTTATAGTAAATCTAAATGTGTCTTTGCTACTCCAAAATATATCCACGTCCATGTTATTACAGATTGAGTGACTTCCTTGGTGATAAGCTGTGACATCATCATAATTTAATTAAAATTGACATTCATATTATAATTATTTTGATAATTTATTGATGATAATTATATGATAATTTATATTATTATTATATTTTTATGTTAGTATATAGTATTTATTTATTTATTTGTATATTTATGTATTATATTATATTTATGTACGTATTTTCTATTTTGTATTATTAAGTAGGTATATTTATTTAGCATATAGGTGTACACTTCGCCTGCCTTGTTATGTATCAAATTGTTTTTTTTATGGGGTTTGCTGGAAGAGATCTCTCTTAGAGATAAGTCACGCCCTTTGTGTTTCACATTTTTTTTTTGGTATAAGTTTGTATTATATTGTGTACAATAAAGAGTTAAAGAGTTAAAGATAATTCGTGATTGTTTGATTTATTAATTGAACAAATAATTTGTACGCTTTCGGCAGAATATGGTGATATTGAAGCACATTGTAACATCTACATTACCCATATTTACAAATAAATGATATTTCTATTATTACCAGCGTAAACTTGTGCCCGCGTCTTAACTCACAACTATGAAATTACCGTTCAAGTTATGCTGGTAAGTTTGTAACGTACCTTCTCCCTTTCGTCCCAATCCTCAGGTTTCTTGTCATTGGGGTCGTTGATCTCTTCAGGAGGGTTGACGGGAGTGAAGTCCTCCATTAAGGATATGTTTAATTCGACAGCAAAGCCAGAAACCAGCTTAAACTTGAGCCCGCATTTCAATTCCCACCTATGAAACCAACATTCAAGTTAACGTACCTTCTCCCTTTCGTCCCAATCCTCAGGTTTCTTGTCATTGGGGTCGTCAATCTCTTCAGGAGGGTTGACGGGCGGAGTGAAGTCCTCCAGTAAGGATCCTGAGTTGAATTCCTTGTTGTCAACGAGGATGGAGAACGTGTTGTCAGGCCGGACGACCAGGGTGTAGAGATGGGGCTCCTTGTCTTTGTAGATGTCGTCTAGACGTTGGCTGGAAAGGAACGTAATATTTTTTTAATGTTTGGACTAGAGCCACGTTTGATTACAATCTCACCTGATGGGAAGTGCGATGATGCCGAGGATGGAACACGCGGATCTAGGAAATGCCTATTCACTCTCGCCTTGAAGATTCCAAGGTTGTATGTTTCGGGAATTTATAGAGGACAATGATTTTTTAGCCTATGATTTAACAGACGATATATACTTAGACTTCCGTGGTAGATTGACATAAACGACAATAGGGGTTTATTCGATTACATTCTGGAGTTTTTACGGGAAGTTAAGCGTCTTACCGTAGTGTACTGCTGTTCCTGTTTCAGAGATTCCATCTGATATCAAAGATACTCCGAAATCTTAGAATCCCCTGATCCAATATTTATCACAATAAGCTGAACACTCGCTAAAATTCTGTTAAATAAAAAATCCACGTCCAAATTGGATCATTGGTTGTTATGATGCCACAGACAACCAGGCATGCGTCAAACTTATAACATCCCTTCCTTTTGGGCGGAGGTTAAAAAGGTATCTCAATAACTCACGTAGGTTTCTTGCTGTGTTTCTCCTCAATAGTTCCGTTCTTGGGGTTCTTGTATCTGAAGATGAAATGCAGTTTGTTGTCGTTGCCGCACTTGTCTGGTCCAAACATGATGGTGTAGGGCGTCTGGTCGTGGAACTTGCGCAGATCCGCCTTGGTGTTCGTGCCTCGGGAGAGGAGCTTGATGTACGCTCCGCCGCAGTTTTGGCCTTCCTGTGAGGGAACATAATTTTTGTATTAAAACGAGCCTTTGTTTAACCTTGTAGCTTTAGTCGTTCCGGAGATATGGCCCGGTTAAGTCGAAGGGTGAAAATCCGTAGGGACCAATTGATGCGTCCCCAAGGTTTTACAAAACTAGTCCTTGTTCAATCCTGTATAGTATAAGAAGCCATTCCGGAGATATGATCTGGCGAAATGTCCCAATTTCGGCGGGCCAAGGCCTTAGAGAAAATCTGTAGTAGCCAATCAGCGCGAATTGAAGAGTCCTTCAAAATGAGTCCACGCTCAGTCCTGAATGCAGCCGTGTCGGAGATTTGTCCAGGTGAAGTTTAAGGGGTGAGGCATCATTTTGGGTATTTTCGGGGAGGTGTAAATATCACGTGGCGTCGGGCGGGGAGGGTGGGGGCTGTTGTGATTCGCGTGGTATTTAGATAACGGAATGTATTTTGTGGTTTGTTCTGTCATCAGAACAAATAGGAACTTTTTCCCCACTAGTTCTGTAGTGAATTATTTAGTTGATCCCGGTATCTAAACCCTAATCTGCATCAATAAACGGAGTAAGATAATCAAGAAACAGTTTAATTCCAATTCCAGTTTGTATATTATTTTTAAACCTTTAATGAAGACAAAGCCCTGACATTCAATTCAACATCCAACTGTTTCAATGTCAACTCTAAAATTTTTCTTTATCCCGGCTTACTCCAGTGATGCCCAACATTTTTACTGCCGAAAGCTTTGTAAACAAAGATGGAATCTGACGTAAATTCTATTTATAAACCTTCTGATATAGCACTTCCGAAAATGATTCTGGATTGTAGCCAGATCAAGTTTACGCATCGATATGCGTGTTCTTTGTGATATTTTTTAACAGGTGACTGGCGGGCACCAGAGACAAAGGTCTGACTTATGTGAAGAATCCAAAGTATTCTAAAGTAAAGAATAATAATCTTCGAATTCCATAGTAAAGGAGAAAGAATTACTCTTATAGCTTTAGTATACAATATGTGCACTCATTTTGAGGGGCGGGTCTGACCAATCTTAGTCCTCATTTATGAGGCTCGTAATCATTCTATGGAAATAACCACATAGAACGACTTTCTCGACAGTCTTAATTTCTTACACTGGTGAACTCATTGTACAGGTTTCCTCACGATGTTTTCCTTCGCCGTTAGAGCAGTCGGTAAATGTACGTAAAACTTATGTACAATAACATGAACATTGCATAGTTTCGAACCCAGTCCTCCCGCATGGGAGTCCGGTGTCCTAGCCATTGGGCCACCGACACTCTATTCTACTCTAATATAATTCAATTAATTATTTCGAAAAACAGTAAAATATTATTAGATTTAGTATATGAATCTTGCACTTATTTCGAGGAGCAACTCTGACTCTGAGGGCCTCCTAACACAAGTATATCTTTACTTAAAAGCAGTGCCCCAACGAAGTATATCTATATATAAGGTTGTGAATGATAATAAATACATTCTGATTTTATTGATTTTTATCTACTGTCCCAAACTTTCTGCCTACCCATTACTAGACATTAAACTTAAGACATCCCCACCGTATTTTTTCATGCTGTATCATTGTTTTTGTGCCTTGAAACAAAAATTACGGCTTGCAAATTACGCCAAGGTTGTGGGCAGTCACCATAGAATCCAATAAAATGACGCAAGAATCGACTTACTTTCACCAACCAACTAAGGGGCAAGAAACAGGCGTGACATGGTACCCGATAAGCCAATTAGAGACACATTCATGAAACTGTTTCTAACGAATGTAAGCCTACTCTCTGTAAAGCGCAGTACGGATATAGGTTTTTCATTTTTGCTGTTCGGAGTATTATGAATATACGTTTAGGGTTTTATGGCGCGTTTGCCAGTTGAAAAGTTGAAGGTGTTCAAGGAGGCGTAGGGGGAGTGTCCGTGGCGGCCGGTCCCAGAGGCGGCTGGAGGGACTTTAGACTTTTGAGTAGTTACGATAATTTAAAATGTAAACTGAACTTTATTAATATTTTTGGAGGGTGGCTTCCGCCCGTGCAATCGACGGCGTACGGCGTGGAGCCCGATTCTACGAATGCAATGTAATCTCAATACAAACTAAATTCGGTAGTTTCCAAGTAACAAATATTAAATGCATTTTTTAAAAATTAAGAAACAGACATAAATTGACGGTCAAATGTGAAAACAGAATTGAAATTCGTTGAAAAATAAAATAGCTACTTGCAATCAAAAATTAGACGATAGAAAAAAACGGCAATATTACATCATGACGTCACTGTGTAGTAGCGCCATACAAGTACATCCTGGCTACATATAAAGAACTGTTTCGCTAAAAAGGGACAGAGCATCTCTCCAGTACTAACTCAAATCATTAATATCTCTGATGTTAGTTGAGATATCGAAAAACTAATTTTAGATTCTTCTTCAGGATGTCCATGTAAGTCGATTGTTAGATTAAATATTTTTTTGTCAAAAATCGAATTGCAATGACTTGACGTTTTTCAAACTGCTTGATTAAAGTTATATTTCGGTCAAGTTAACAATTGATTGGTCATTGAACCAGGTCGAAAGGTCCTTGGTCCACTCTTATTATTATGTGTTAGAATTGTATTAGCAGAATACAACTTGTAATTAAAGTTACATCGATACGAAAACGTAATTACTACTTAATTGTCAAAGAACGACAAATGATGTAAAACAGTGGAATTGGACTACTGTTTGTGTATGCAATGCATTCCCACCACCCCTTATATTAACCTTTCAAATTTTGTTAGTTTTATATTTTCCCATGTTCTGTTACATGTTCATTTCCACTGGTCACAGAAGAGATCTGTCCTCCGAGATACAGGAACTTCCTAGTTCAGAGGTCAGTGTTCATTGTAAACTAGCTGGTTGTCACTAATTTTATTTAGTTTAATATAACATATGCTTAAGTTCCTACTGGTGTATGGACTATGAATCCTTTGAAATCTTACCGCACAAATAAACTTATTCTTATGTTCTTGTCTGAGCTGTATCTCTTGTGTGCCTCAACTTTCCCTTCTGGGAACCATAAAATAAATTGCTGTGGTCCTGCTTATATTGGGTTTGTATATCTTACCTGCATAGTAACTTCATACTGGACAATGAGAGGCTTGTCCTTAAATTCGAAAGGCTTGTCGAGCAGGGCAGAGATGGCTGCGTGCTTGGCTTCTGTTATCAGCACAAGGCCTAGGTCATCCTTCAGGATCTTCTTAGAGGGAGCTTGGATCTGGAGTCAATTGCAAATATTTAAATATATTGTGCATAACATCCACAATATGTATAACTAGAGCTGTTAGCCCTTTAGTAGCTAGACAGACATAACAAAACTATAAGATTATTCTATACAGATTGATTCTTTCTTTTTGACATGGTTGCGGTTTAATTTGAAAATAAATAAAAATTTGTGGAACTAAATGCAGAAAATCTTATTTTCCATTAAATAGATAGGTTCTTTGTTAAATAGATGTGATTTGGAAAAAATATTTTTTTTATTACATCATTGTTAATTCAACTAATCATATTAGAATTTCATAAGGGTTCTTAGTCTGCAACGGAACCCTAAAAAAAGGCGACTTGATAGGTTGTCGAGCGTAAAATATTGTTGCCACATTTCCGATTTTATAAATTTAGTTTTACGAGATCAGGGTATAAAAGAAAAATGTCAATGAAATCATATCATAATCATAAACTCACCTCCCATTTCCCATCATACTTGGCGATGTTTTCGTCCACTCCCTGCTTCTTAGCTTCAGACTTGACCCATTTCTTATTGAATGCGTTCACATTGTCAAAGTGCTCCGTTAGATACACTCTCTTCGGGTCTACGCTAGGGCTTTGGTATTGTTCCTCTTCCTCTATTGTCTGTTATAAGTATGCAAATTAGTGAGTTATGATGTAAAGGTACGACAAAGATAAGTTTTTAGGTATCTACTTATCTTTCGAGTTCTTCATTAGTATGAACTATTTACTATGTGCTAATAAATTCTAAATAAATGGTGTTTCTTATCAGATTGCCTGAGACATTATCAGTATAAAGGAGGCCAGAAATTGTGCCCATTTCTAGGCATAAATATTTTTAATACCTATAGCATTTCTGTAACCAAATTACCAAAGCTTTTTAAATAAGGTTTTTAATAACTTGGTACCGGTGAACCATTTCCTTACACTCAGAACTTTCTAGAAATCATTTAACGAAACCTAGGATCCATCAAATATGATAACATTATGGTGATGTAAAGAGCGCCATTGTAGGTGTAGGTTACTAGGTTTATAGGTTATTGACCTAATTACAAGACTTATTGAAGGATCATGAAGAACTAACCTCAACAGTGGCTTCGTCATCAATATCCTTACTGTCGGCTTTGGTCCACGTCGCTGTGCCCGCCAGAACCAGTAAGGCACTCAGTAAACACACTCTACGGCTAAAAAGAGCCATCTGAAACGAATAACGATTTAAGATTTCGGTGGTCATGAATCGCGGTGACAGTTAAAGAATAAATGAAAATTGGTCGCAAGTCAGTCTCAAACAGCTCTGTCACGAGTCTAATGCGATAATTTAATTAAAATTATTGAATGAGCATAAGCGAAAGCCCCAAATACGAACACCGGATGGCGGATATCCTCAATTTAAAGAAAGGGTTGTTCTTTGCGTAATTTATGTATGAATTCTATAATTTACGTATGAATGATCGGCTTTATTTCTTACCTTGCTTTATGTTCTTATCCTGCGATATTTATCATATATTTTATTGAAATTCTGTCTGTCCCGAAAATACGAACTGAATCTCAATGAATAGGGCTTTTTTACAAGAAAATTTTCGGCCAATCAAAAACAAACAGTTGTCAGAACTATTGGACGCGTTCAGCAAATTCTGGGAATTCATTCGCTAAACAAAAACATCGCTAACCTTTATGTCACCCTCACTCTTACACAAACTAGCATAAGAGTGAACGTGAAAGTTTCATTTAGGATTGGCGGACACCGAGGAATCGATGCCACAGATGGATAAATAATGGAAATAAATAAACGCATTCCGTTATAAAAAAATCAATAAAATGTCAGAAATATGTAGGTAGGAAGAAAAAGAATCACTTCCCTTGATTCTTTTTCTTCCTAAAAAAGAGAAGAATTGGAAGTAGGTACCGTACGGTACCTATTTAGAATTTTTATTTAAGTTAGGCTGTATTCGCTGTATGAATTTTGCGCCTTTAGTCACTGATAATTGAAGAAAATAATTGCAATCCAACTAAAACACAACGCTCCCTTTTACCTGTCATCAAATCTAGTTTCTCTTTCACACTAACGACTTTTAGCATTTTTTGTCGGCTACAAAAACTATACAGTCCTTCTATTTCAATTTGACGGTTAATATATACCTACCTAAAACTGTCCGGTTGTACAGTGATGTTCATCTTGTTTTTATTTCAAAAACTTGTTTTTTACGTGAAAGCAGATCATCAAAACATCGATTGTGTTATTGCTGTTGTTTCTTTTTAGATTTAAACAAACATTGTGAAGTGTTCGTTGTAAATTAACGTGTGCACAGGTGAGTGCGCTCAGTTGTTTACATAGTCATCGTAGTCGCCCAATTTTGCCTGATTTGCAAATAAAATATCCGCTTTATTTGTGTAAATCACATTTATTCGGTATATTAGCCTAATTTGCCGTGAAGCGTTCTGGTATGTAATAATTGCCTCCTATGTTTTAAGCATTTTTTTCTTAATTTAGTTTCGTACAGTCGCTTTTGTGGGAACTATAGATTTGTAAATAAATGGGAACTGGTACATAATTTCCATAAACTGCATAGTAATATTTTATCGAAATGGCAAACAGTTATATTGTTTCTATGAGACGAAAAAGTAAGTTAAATTTTTAGGTAGGTACCTATTTTATTTTAGTAATGTGAAATCGCTTTTATCTAAAATAAAAGCTGATATACCTTTTTATCTCCCTTCACCTAATATTTGGGAGCGATAGAACCACGTATATTAACCAAAATTCAAAAAGATTAAAATCTAAACTGATTATTTTACAATATTAAGGATTATATTTTGATTTTATTCAAAACACATACATGATTCTAACCTAAACAATATATTAGCTTTGATTCCAGGGAAGCCACTAAATCTAAAGCAAAACCTAAATGAAATTGTCATGCTCACTCTTATACTATTTTGTGAGCGGGACGTTTAGTTTAGCGGTCATCGCTAAATTGGGCGTTCACCCTGGAATTGATGCCATTAGATCACTTGAAAATGAAATGGAAATATTATTTATTTTTGCTACAATACAATACATAGTTAGACAATTACAAACATGTATATAAAAATAAAAATAGACTTAATGTTTAATTTGTCTAAAAAGCAGCAAACTAATTTTGCTTTAAACTTTTTACATAAGTTTCTAATTGCAGCCCAATCTACACAAATGTTGAAATTCCGGCGAACACTAATCAGGCTCCTGAGGACCCGAAACCTCGTCGCTATCACATTAATCCTGATTATCTTGTATATACTGAAGAGTCTGAGCAGCCTGGAAGGAAATGGAACCGATGGCCAGAGCAACCATATACACATGAATGTTAACCCTTTGAATCCTATAAAGCAATTGCTTTTTAAAGATAAACCGGACCATTTTGTGCCAGATAGTTTAAAGGTATTATTAATATTATAAATATTGTGTGTCCAGGAAAATAAAAACACTGGCAATGGTGTCCTCTTGACATATTTTTTATATTCCTGGTCAGGGTATTATTTATATAACATGTTAATGCACAAAAATAGTACATGAAGCAGAATTTTCCACCAGCTAACCATTGGCTCATTCAAATATTGTAAGATTTGTAAAGCATAATTTATGATTAAATACAAACCCGATTCAGTTTTTAAACTTGTGTTTCTTCTATTTCAAAATTAACTATGTCATTTTTTAACTGATTGATTGATATTTCCAACATACTTATGTAGATTTTCCTTATCATAGACAACAAGGTAGACAACAACTTAGGTATTTTTATGATGTGGTATTTTATGTTTTGTATTAAGATGTAAAATGGATGTAATGTTTATTGCAGAAAATTGATTGGCACAATTACAAACAGATAGAGCATGAAAAGAAACGTGTAGGTATGTACCTATGTAATATCTCTATCCCCCACTAAAACTGCTTGCTTTTGTTCATCATAGCAATGATTGACTTGGGATACTTCAGGGTCCCAGAGCCCTTGATTTAAGGAGTTAAAGTGCCTATAAATATAAGCTCTGGGTTTAGGTAGAAGAGCAGTCCTTGGGGAAGGACAATGCTACTTTCCAAAGTTAAAAGCGGCTGTTATATGAACCAGCGCGCATGCCGGTTTCCTTGGCCTCGGCCCGCATTATTTAAAAAAAAGCATATTTTTTTCTCCATAACACAGATTATAAAACTACCAATGACGTTATCTTGACAGGGTTTTTTAGCTCCTGGTCTGGGTTTAACAGATGTTCTTTAATTTTGTTCTAGGAATCGGCGAACAAGGCAAGCCAGCACACCTACCAAAAGAGGAAGCATCATTAGAAGAAAAATTATATTCCGTAAACGGTTTCAACGGGGCGCTGAGTGACAAAATCCCTTTGAACCGGTCTTTACCAGACATTCGGCATACGGGATGTAAGAAAATACTCTATATAGAGTCCTTACCCACTGTCAGTGTGGTCGTGCCATTTCACAATGAACATTGGAGTACGTTATTAAGGACAGCCTATAGTGTCCTTTATAGGTCACCTTCACATCTAATTAAGGAGGTTTTGCTAGTTGATGATGCCAGTACCAAAGGTAAGCTTCCACTATTTTAGATCTAGTATTTCTGAGTTTATTAGAACTCAAATAGACTACTTTTTGCTAATAGTCTTTCTGCGATCTAAAACGCGCCACCCACTAGTCCTTTTCCAGAAGTCTAGTAGTAGTTTATTTATTTATTACAGCCTCTTTCAGATTTTGTTTACTTAAAACTATTTACTTACATCACTGACATCCACAACACACACACACACACACACACACACACACACACACACACACACACACACACACACACACACACACTCACACACACACACACACACACACACACACACACACAATATGTATCATTAGTGCAATTTATGTATTTTTACCAAATTCTTACCTAAATTCTTCACATAAGTATTTAATCTTTTTGATTTTTAGTTTTTAATATTAATTCTTTTACCCACTACACTATCGCTCCCACTAACATCTTGGGATAAGGGGTGAAATGAAAAACAGCGCTGCATAATTGGTACCCGAATATGTCAGCATTTGTTGACTTTCCCCCCTTTTGCCAAATATGCACAGAAAAAAATAACTGTGGGCCTCCGGGCAAAGGCCTCCCCCAGTCTTCTGAATTCATCCCTTTCCAACGCCACCCTAGTCCACGTCCGGCCAATTACGCTATTTCATCATCCCAGCGTCGTAGGTACTTTTAAATAAACTACCTACATTAAATCTAGATTCATACAGCTATTACTTTTGAAAATTACATCAAGATTAATATGCAACTGTTACTAACACGAATCGATAACAATATTGCATTACATTTTATACTGCCGTTTTACTGCATACATAATATTTTATGGTTGCGCTCGGAATAATTATACGGCCTATTTACATATACTTAGCTATGGTTTAGTCATACTACCGTGACTACAGCACAATACATTCTGTAGTGCAGATTTATTTATCATCATCATCAGCAGCCTATTAATGGCCCCACTGTTGGGGCGCGGGCGCAGGCCTCCCTGCACAAGGGGGTTTTGTGGGCCATGATCAACCGAGCGGGCCCAGTGCTGATTGGTGGATTTCACACGCCTTTGGATTTTTTCCTCAGACATTGCAGGTTTCCGCACGATGTTTTCCTTCACCGTTAGAGCAGTCGGTAAATGTACACGATTCTTCGAAAAAATCAGAAAAACTCATTGGTACATGGCATGGTTTCGAAACCGGACTCTCTTGGCAGACAATGCAATGGCAAACCACTCCATAATGGTTTGCCAATGCCTTCCCCCTTTCACACACTGGTTATCTCAGTTTACAGGTTTACGTACATATACAGCAGTCGGTAAATGTACGAAAAAACCGAAAAACGTTTCTCGTTTGAAGCCCGGAGCTCCTGCATGGAAATCCGGCGTCCTAGCCATTACGTCATAGAACCATAAATTATAGAAATTTTTCCATTGACCTCCATATTGCACATTCTAATTGTGCAGTTTTTCTCGCGATGTTTTCCTTAAACATTTTCATCAGCAGCCTATTCTAGTCCACTGCTGGACATAGGCCTCTCCCAGGGTGCGCCATTGAGCCCGATCTTCGGCTCTTCTCATCCAGTCGCTGCCAGCCACCTTACGCAGATCGTCGCTACCATGGCCGCCATCGTGACCAGGAATAGTGGGGCGGCCGGGAACTGGGGGCCGTTTTCTTTTTGCGCTGTCCATAGGAGGTGATGCCATAATCGCCACGCTAGGCCTGCGGGTTGGCGATCGCAGTAGCCGGGTCGCTTGCCCCGATGACGCTGCTGCCCGTCATCGTGCTTCTGGTATTTTGACCCAGCCATAATTTGAGCAACATAAACATTTTGGGGAATGATAATTTATACCTATACTCTCGAATACGAACGTGACGCATCGCTTGCAACCGCGGAGTTTCCACTGCTACTCAAATATTATTTGATCGTTTTGATAGCTTAAGTCTGAAACTAACACTAACTGATTGAGATAAGCTGTAAAAAATCCGTCGCCTGTCGTTTTAAGATATTATCGTGCTAAATTAGTGATGATAATTTGTTCATTGTGCTAGATTAGGTACTGTACTAAATGCTAGTGTAAATATACTATGTATTTATACCAAGGGTGTCCCAACGTCACCTTAAACGTTTTCAATTTCAATTTCAACTTCATGGTTTAAGAGCCACTGACATTATTCAAAATTGGAGTAAAAGAGATTGGACGGACCCCATACAAGCTTGGACACTATTTTTTTTCTTTTCAGCTCCAACCAAACTTAGTGCATTTGATAGAACTCGCCTAGAACTACATCTTTTATTAAGGAACAAACAGCGTTGGTGGCACACTGGCTAGGGCACCGGACTCCCATGCGGGAGGTCCGGAATAGAAACCGTGCAGTGGCATGTTATTGGTTTTTCGTATTTTTCGAAGACTTGCGTACATTTACCGACTGGTTGGAGCAGTCGTCGAGCAACTAATTTCATGTCTTAAAGTTTTTACCATTTCCAAAACTTGTCAATAAAATATAAATAATCAAATCCATTATGGAATTAGCGGAGCTATTAGATAGTCGTAAATGCGAGGCGGAGCAGGCATAGTGATGCGTCGATGTTAGCGCATCTCACTGATAAGACGCGCCAAACCGGTTCAGCCGATGGCAAGCTGTCGCTCATATACAGGCTGCGCCGTTTAAGTGGAAAAAGTTTATGAGCATTGATTTGTACTTTTGCTTACCGTTTATTTCACGTAAATGTACCGGGAGGTGATTTAGCAATGTCGGTATTAAATATTTTGTTATTCTTTTGCCATGTATATTTTTAAAGGTTGGGATTATAAAATCACCCCGCAGTACCATTCTAGTGACTTTCGTGGCGATTTTTATGTCTTAAATCCTCTCGATAATAATTTTCAGTTTATAGTAACCCTTTTTAGGATTATAAGAGCGTCGGTGGCACAGTGGCTAGGACACCGGACTCCCATGCGGGAGGTCCGTGCAGTGCCATGTACCAATGAGTTTTTCGTATTTTTTGAAGACTTACGTACATTTATCGACTGCTCTAACGGTGAAGGAAAACATCGTGAGGAAACCTGCACACTGAGATGACCAGTGTGTAAAATGGGGTAGGCACAAAATATCATCACGGATCGAAGTGCCGCTGGGTTATTCCCGGCCCCCTATCATAAGATAAGATCTAAAGGTATACAGGAGCAAAATTACGGTTGAGATTTTTTCACGCTCTATATATACCCTTTGGATACATCTGGCTGTACGTATCCCTATAGATATGGCGAGTCCTACTTTGAATCACAAAACCTTTAGTATTGATTTCAATCTTTTACCTCTTCCAGAGTTCCTAAAACAGAAGCTAGACGACTACCTAGCGGAGAACATGCCCAAAGTGAGGGTTGTCCGGGTGCCAACCCGCAGCGGTCTCATCACGGCCAGACTGGCCGGCGCCAAGCAAGCTACTGGAGACGTTTTGATCTTCCTGGATTCTCACACAGAGGCGAATGTGAACTGGCTCCCGCCACTGCTAGGTCTGTGTATGTATTTGTTGGTCTTATGTTACTACTTAGAGATTTAGGCTGCCTTTCCACCAAAGCTGTGCGAGGAAGCGAGGAAAAAATCCGCCAATAGGATCGCTCTATTTTAATCGTCACGTGATATGACGTGATAATGGCGCGATCCTATTGGTGGATTTTTTCCTCGCCCACCGCCTCGCTTCCTCGTACAGTTTTGGTTGAAAGTCACGCTTAGGCCTGGACTACATGCGACCGGTTCCAGTCAGCCTCGGTTCGGTTCGCTCTATCCACTAGCGAAGCGCTGACTTCATGTGGGGGAGGGCGGCATGCTTGTGATTGGTTACAGTGAGCCGAACCAGAACTGGAGCCGGTACGCATGTAGTCCAGTACTTAAGGTTACACAGATTTTGAAATTTACCCTGTTTTTTTATTGTTTATATAAATGTTTTGCAAAGGCGAGCATGCGTGAAACGACGAAATGAGGAAGTAAGAGAGGCGTGCCAAGACAGATTCTTGGCGCTTCGTTCTCCCTACCTACCCCGCAAGGGACATAGCCTGAAGGTATGTATGTATGTATAAAAAGGAGCGTCGGTGGCCTAGTGGTTAGGACACCGGACTCCCATGCGGGAGGTCCGGGTTCGAAACCATGCAGTGCCATGTATCAATTAGTTTTTCGTATTTTTCAAAGACTTACGTACATTTACCGGCTGCTCTAATGGTGAAGGAAAACATCGTGAGGAAACCTGCACACTGAGATGACCAGTGTGTAAAATGGGGTAGGCACAAAAGATCCTCAAGGGTCGAAGTGCCGCAGGGCTTATCCCCTATCATAAGATAAATGTTTTGATATTACTAATTAACCCACGAATTCTTATTTTCAGAACCAATAGCTCTAAACCACAAGGTGGTGGTGTGCCCATTCATAGATGTGGTAGCATATGACACGTTCGAATACAGAGCTCAGGACGAAGGCGCGAGAGGCGCCTTCGACTGGGAATTCTTCTATAAGCGATTGCCTATACTGCCCAAAGACGAAGCGAACATGCCTGAACCTTTTGAGTGAGTCGCCTTTACTTACTTACTCCACTGGCTCAGCGACCCAAAGTGGATCTTGGCCTCCGCATCAGGAGACGATATTTTCCTGTCCTGCGCAATCCCCTGCCAGTTCCTGACTTTGTAATTGAAATTGAAAGTGCTAAATAAACGATTTAGCACTGTAAACACCAGAATATAGCAAGTGCACAATACAGAATACGGATGTGGTTTTACCGGAACCGGAGTCGAAACCGAAGGTTTTAAATTTGATTTATCGGAGTCGAAACCGGAGTCGGAGGCGGAGGTAGAAGAGAGATGTTCAGACGTTCAAATTTTAAACCATTTTTTATTTTTTATAGCTGAACTGGCCAATTGTTTTTATGATGACGTTTGAGGAAATAAAGCATGTTCCTTTAAAGAGTAGTGTAGGAATACAAAAATGTATTCCTACACTATTTAATAAAATATTGATATTTGAATATGTTTGCTCACAAATCTTCGGTATAACCTCCGATACAAAATTATCGGAGCCGAAGTCGGAGTCGGAGGTGTAAAATCAATCGGTAATTCCGACATTTCGGAGTCGGAGTCCAAGCTCCGTGACATCCCTAATACAGAAGTATACAAGGATATAATACATGCAGCACAAAACATCCGGTGCGGTATAGTGCCAAAAAGGGTACACCAACTCAGCATAATGCTGAGGCAAGCCACAGCGCTGACTTGTAGTTCGCGCAGGTCCTTCACCGCGTCTTTCCAAGGGCGGCCGACAAGGCCACGTCTGCTCGACAGCCCCATGTATGCTCACCGCGCAGCCCGATCCTCCTCCATTCTCCATACCACAGAGTACTATATACTGACATTCCATACTAATTTTCTTGTATAATTATATATGTGTGCTACTCCGGTAATATAAAAGGTTTTTGGTTCCAGGAGTCCGGTGATGGCGGGCGGTCTGTTCGCGATAGCGCGGTCGTACTTCTGGGAGTTGGGCGGCTACGACCCCGGCCTGGACATCTGGGGCGGCGAGCAGTACGAGCTCAGCTTCAAGGTAGCTCTTCAATCTTGCCTTTTTTTATTAAATGAGGAGAGCAGGCGAGCAAACGTGCCACGTGATGGTGTGGTAACCGGCGCCCATAAACATATCACCTCACTGTAATATTATTAGAGGGTTTTGGATGCACTGCTATCTATTTCTGCCGCAAAACATAAAGGCTTACGTGTCTGTGTTTCGGTTTGAAGGGTTAGAGAGCCAGTGTAATTACCGGCACACGAGGCACCGCATTTATGTTAGCAGTGCATCCTCGAGATTAACTCTCTAATAACATAAGAGGTAAGATGTCTATAAGCAACGATGAATCAGGTCCGTTTGTTCGCCCGCTCATTTCGTTAGCCTAAATCGGATTCTTGAATCGATTTTTATAAAAGAGAAGAGCCACCGACAGTAGGTGGCTAGGATGCCGGACTCCCATGCGGGTCCGGGTTCGAATCCATGCAATGCCATATTTATGACTTTTTCGAAAGACGTACGTACGAACGTACATTTACCGACTGCTCTAACGATGACATCGTGAGGAAACTAGCATTTCTGAGGGAAAAAGACGCGTGAAATCGACCAATGAGCACTGCGCTCGCACGGGGATTCCTAGTGTGAGAAGCACAATTATGTTAAATTCATTTTGTATTCGAATAATAATAAAGAAATATTATTAAGAGAAGCGTGCTAAGACAGATTCGTGGCGCTCCGTTTTCACTGCCTACCCCGCAAGGGAAATAGTGTGAAGGCATGTATGTATGTACTATAAATAACAATATAACGCCACTAGCTCCAGGCTGTATAATAGAATTAACAAGGAAATCGACATACACTCCCTAACACAAATTCAAAAGTAGATTTCATACCTGCTTGGTATTATTGGATAACATTCGTTAGATCAGTCATACAGAAATTCTTGCACACACAAACACACCCTTACCCTAACACACCCTCTCTCCCCCACACTCACACACACCACACATCCTTAAAAACAACCCCAGGCACATGTACACGTCACTCACGCTGGTTGATATGAAGCCGCTATATAGAGGATCACTGACCCCTAAGGCACAGGTTCCACCTAGTTTAGAGGTCAGGCGCTCGAAACAAATCACGCTGTACAACCATTGTGTACTATTTTTTTCAATAAAGATTGTATTATTATTTTCTATATAACCTGTTAGGTTTTCCCCCATTTCTGGGGTCAGTTGAGAGCAAAACTCACGGGTCCAGGACCAAGTGAGCTTCACTTCCTAAAGATATTTCATCTGATAGTACATCCTGTAAAAAAAATAGTACGATACGACAAGTGTTCTGCATTGTGATATATGTATTTTTGGGGGGATCTATTAATTGTAAACTGTGATGTAAGTGTTTGAGTATTACGCCTGTGCTAGAAATAGAAAGCACCAGTAGCACAGTGTATACTTTATCTTTATTAAATAATTCCCAGATCTGGCAGTGCGGCGGGCGAATGGTAGACGCGCCGTGTTCCCGGGTGGGACACATCTACCGCAAGTTCGCACCCTTCCCCAACCCCAACCATGGAGACTTCGTTGGCAAGGTGATCAGACTAATTATAACATATTTTATGCCAATAAAATATGTTATTTATTAATAAAAATTAAAAATAAAATTGGCTAGTTAAGAACAGAAGTGATCCAAGTAACATTTTTATCAAAATTCGGCTAAGTCATTTTTGGGCTTCCTAGGTAATAAATTTAGTTAGTGCAGACTTCAAATGGTATTGAACACTTTTTTTAAATGAAGTCTTATTTTTTGAAAAGAAAGAAAGAATGTATTTCCAATAGCGCACACATACGAACAATTAGGTACAGAAGATAAAAATAATATTAAACAAATATATTATTAAAAAAAATAAGCAAAAGTAATTAAGTTTGATGAAGGTGGTGTGCAACAGTGGTGGAAGCTAGACTGCAAAGTCTGGAACATCGGCGCAAGGTCGCCTGTCTATCGGTATTTTATAGGATACATTTCGGAGAGTGCGCATCGGAATTGCACGACCTAATTCCAGCATCTCCATTCCGCCTTCGGACTACCAGGCGCGGGAAGGGGCTCCATCCTTATGTTGTTGATATCCCATCTGCTCGTACGAAGCGATTTGCTTCTTCGTTCATTATGCGAACGGCTAAGGAATGGAACAGTCTGCGTCTGTATTTCCCGAAACCTACAACCTTGGGATCTTCAAGGCCAGAGTGAATAGGCATTTACTGGACCCGCATGCACCATCGTCGACCTCATCGTCGCTTACCATCAGGCGAGATCGAGGTCAAATGCGGGTTTAGAAGTAAATAAAAAAAAAAAAAAAAAGCACCGGAAAAAGGGGACTGCCTCAGCCTGTTGCCATAGCACTGCGGCGCAATAATACAATACCAGATTTACAACATAATTTATAACTTCATACATAATGTAAATTTTTAATTAATTACTGTAATAGGTATTTGCCGTTGTAATTAATAATAATAAAATAAAAAATAAATCATTTGTCGTTTCTTCTAGGTGGAAGAAATAGAGAGAGCTACCTAGCTAGGTAACGTTACGTTTTCGTATCGATCCGACTTTAACTACAAATCGTATTCTGCTAACACCACGCACATGAGCGAACTGATCGATAGTTGGTTTGATTGAAACGTAACATAAATGGAACGGTTCGTGGCTAGTGGTTGTATTGAGATTAAGTTGTATTAGTAGAATTGGGTCCCTGGTTGGAATTGAATCTTTGCTGTTTGAAAGACATTCACACAGTCGAGCTAATGGTAACCGGTCTCCGTTGCATTTTTACAAATTATTTAGGTCTTCAGGTTTTTCTATCATATATCGTTCTGAACATCACAATATGGCAACATACATTTATTACCGTCTGAATTGAAAGCCGTGCCGTTCAATGAATTTAAGAGGAACATGTATATTTGGTTGATGAATAATTGCTTCTCCAGTGTTAAGGAATTTGTTGAACACAAAGTTAGTACTTAATAATATTTGTGGATGCAATAAAAAAATATTTTATTTAATTAACTACTAAACCCGCATTTGAGCTCGATCTCGCCTGATGGTAAGCGACGATGAGGTCGACGATGGAGCATGCGGGTCCAGTAAATGCCTATTCACTCTGGCCTTGAAGAATAAATAATGCAATAAATTAATAGTGGATTTTGGGTGGGATTAGAAGGTTTCTCACTCATTCATATTCTTCAATGTCGTAGTTTTGACGGCCCTCGTGCTGGATTGCTGGCAACGTGGTTTTGTCAGAAAATATATATATATGAAAAATGACAGGTCAAAAAGGAAGATGGCTGCCGTTGGTAAGGCGGCAATAGATCGGCCAAAAGGAATTATTTTTTCCCAATGAATCTTGAACAATATTTGATGTAAATAATTTGACATTTAAAATTAAATTGACATGTAATCATTATTTATTATTATTATGAATTGGTAATTTGTGACCCTTGTAAGAGTTCTTGTCTGACATGTAATATAAAGAGGTAGGTATGCTGACACCATAATGTGGTAGGTATGCTGGAACTACCTATGTAATTTTAAGAAACTTCATACATGAAGTATATTCTTGCAAATAAAATTCATTTCATCGGTTTGGCTGTTTATAAGTAGATTAAATATGTTTCAGAACTACAGACGCGTAGCAGAGGTATGGATGGACGAATACGCGGAATACCTCTACATTCGTCGCCCCCACTACCGAGATATAGACCCCGGCGACCTCACGGAGCAGCGTGCCCGCCGCGAGCGCCTGCACTGCAAACCATTCAAGTGGTTCATGACGCAGGTAATGCGCTACACTTCACTGCATGCACTGCACACTGCACTGTATACATTACACTTCACTGTATGCACTGCACACACTGCATTGCGTAATGCGTACACTACACTTCACTGCATGCAGTGCGCTGAATACACTATACATAGGTGCATGTACTGCACACATTGCACTAGCTGTATACACTACACTTTACTTCATTCCATACACTGAAGCTTGACACATGATTAAAGATTTACGAGATTTTATTAGAAAATGTATTTCTAATGTAATACAAATGTATTAAAATGTATAATAATAATGTAAGACACCATATAAGACGGACCTTGTGTAAAAAGGGTTATATATTATAAAATAAATGACTACTTAAATGATGAAGAGGCTCGGTCCTAAACCCAGCTCCAGCTCTGCACATTGTGTACATATATGATTGTATTCATAATCATTGTAAGATATATTTATTTCAAAAGATGTGCTGCTGAAAGTTTCTTGCGCCGCTTCTTTCCTTTCAGCTATAGCACCAGTGCGTCCTACCAGTAATTACCTACGGAGACAAAACGTGGACACTGACGGTGCGACTGGTTCACAAATTGAAAGTCGCTCAGCGTGCTATGGAAAGAGCTATGCTCGGAGTATCTCTGCTGGATCGAATCCGAAATGAGGAGATCCGGCATAGAACAAAAGTTATCGACATAGCTCATAAGATTAGCAAGCTGAAGTGGCAGTGGGCCGGTCACATCTGTCGCAGAACCGACAACCGCTGGGGGAGACGAGTTCTGGAGTGGAGACCAAGTTTGGGCAAACGTAGTGTGGGACGCCCCCCTGCTAGATGGAGCGACGATCTGCGCAAGGTGGCTAGCAACGACTGGATGAGAAGAGCTTAAGATCGGGCTCAATGGCGCGCCTTGAGAGAGGCCTATGTCCAGCAGTGGACTAGAGTAGGCTGCTGATGATGATGATGATGACAGCACCTTACGAAGTGGTGGTAGAATGAAAAAAAAGACGTAAAAATGTACTATAAGGTACTTACAATAAAAACATTTTGATTTGTATTTCATCTTTTATCCTGGGTACAAATAAGATATTAAGTAAAATCTTGAACCCAACAGTGTAATTGTATATTTTCAGGTAGCCTTCGATCTAACGCAGAAATATCCTGTCGTGGAACCTAAATCATTCGCAGAAGGGAGGGTGAGTTAATTTTGATGGACCTTCAGTTAAAACTTAAGCTTGGTGGTAAGACACCACCATAAGACACCACCAAGAGTCTGCTTGCATTGCTGTGTTTGGCTTTGAAGGGTAAGAGAGCCAGCGTAATTACCGGCATATGAGATACAAGTTAGCAGCGCACCGAAAACCCTCTAATGACTTCATGTGAAAGATCATAGCACCCAGAGGAGCTGTAGGTTAAGCAACCTTGGGCGAGGTCAGAACCAGGACATGCCTCGGAGAGCTTAAATGCAGACTTACCGTACTGAATGCTAGTTACATTTGACTAAATCAGTTGACTGATTCACTGAATTCAATCAGGCAAAGAGCGTCGGTGGCCTAGTGGGTAGCACTCCGGACTCCCGGAGGTCCGGGTTCGAAACCATGCAGTACCAATGAGTTTTTCGGATTTTTCCGAAGATATACGTACAGTCGAAAACACATCAAGCTATACTCTCTGGGATCCTGTCACAATAAGTTCTTGTTATAATAGGACATAAAACGCAAAACGTTGCTTAAGTTGCGTTGATGAAATGATGATTTGTTGAATAAAGTAATTTTCGTAAAATAAAAATAAAAATTCTGAGTTTTAAGTGATAAATTGTACATTTATTAACGAGAATTTTCTCATTTATTATAACTATCATCCCCTTTCAGATACGTCCGGTGCATGACTCCTCGCTATGTGTGGACGGACAGAAGGCGCCTCAGATGAACTCCATCCAGCTACAACCGTGCGTGGACTTAGATGACATGGAACAGAAGTTTGTGTTCTCCTGGCACAAGGATGTCAAGTTAGTATCTTCATCATCAAGATCATGGCATTGTCATTGAGCGTTTGTGGCATAATGATTAGACTTTATAGGTGTTAGATCCTAATGTGCAGAATCGCAGGTTGGTACCACCCTCTTATTTATTTTTGCCGCAAAGCAGAAATACTAGCATTTCTGTGTTTCGGTTTGAAGGGTAAGAGAACCAGTGTAATTACCGGCAAATGAAGCACTCAATCTAAGTACACAAGGTTAGCAGCGTATCGAAAACCGTCTAATAATAATAGTGAGATAAGATGTCTATGGGCGAAGGTGACAACTTACTATCAGGTGGCTCCTTCGGTGGCAGCAAACGGGCAAAAACAAGGATCTTGGACTACCATTCGGAGGTCTAGACTTGGACTACCATTAGTTTTACAACCATGCAGTTGACACCGATGAGTTTTTTCGAAGACTTATGCTCAATTTATGCCGCGGAATGGAATGAACATAATGCAGCATAATGAACTTTATGTCAATTGTGTAACATACAAACTAAATACGAGCCAAAGAAGAGGTCGCGCGTCTTCCGGGAATCCTCGCGCATTCTCGAGAATTCCCCTAGTGGTAAAGCGTATTTAGTTTGTATGTTACACAATTGACATAAAGTTCATTATGCTATGTACAATTACGTTGCGAAAATTCGCTTCCATTCCATTCCATGTGAGTGTTCGGATGATTATACTCCACACCACTCACCTGCTGAGACCGTTACTACGGTTGATAGTAATCAGGGAATCTGACTTGGCGACCACTGCGTGTTGTCCTCGGTTGATCATCATTGGACTTCGTGGTTGCCTGAAGTGGAGTAGAGTGAATGTCTTCTCTCGCAGACTTAGCAATTTTTACTGACGCTTCTGACACGGGCATCGTCGTCCAAGACCTCACTCACATAGCGCGTTCCTACATAAACATCATAAGCTTTAACTTAAATTGTAATTTTAAATTTTTAAATTCTCCTATATAACGTTTTCCATAAACCTTGCACACCTACTACCTCTTTCTCGAAATCATTTCCTCTGCCCGAAGGTTGCCTGGAAGAGATCGCTCTTAGCGATAAGGCCTCATGTTTGTTGTTTTTTATTTGTGCAATAAAGTGTATTTTACTTTACTTTTGTAATTCTGTAATCTGAATGTTAGATTGTCACATAACATTGTAAAGTGGTCAATGTGTGTATGTAATCTCCACGACACAGGCAACGCCTAGTGTGAAGGTTATAGTTTAATGTGAAATGTTAATTAATATGTGGTAAAGGAATAAAATTTTTCAATTTCAATTTTTTAATTTCAAAAATTCGAGCCATTTACTGGCTATGGCAACTTTGTTTTTATGTTCTGTTCCTTTTATAACTTCATTGCCTGTCTTTCATATATTTGGTTTTGTCTTTTTTCTCATTCCTTTTGTCACAATCCAAGAGGACTGTGACAAAAGATTCCTTTTGTCACAATCCAAGAGGACTGTGACAAAAGCTTCCTTTTGTCACAATCCAAGAGGACTGTGACAAAAGCTTCCTTTTGTCACAATCCAAGAGGACTGTGACAAAAGCTTCCTTTTGTCACAATCCAAGAGGACTGTGACAAAAGCTTCCTTTTGTCACAATCCAAGAGGACTGTGACAAAAGCTTCCTTTTGTCACAGTCCTCTTGGATTGTGACAAAAGATTCCTTTTGTCACAATCCAAGAGGACTGTGACAAAAGCTTCCTTTTGTCACAATCCAAGAGGACTGTGACAAAAGCTTCCTTTTGTCACAATCCAAGAGGACTGTGACAAAAGCTTCCTTTTGTCACAATCCAAGAGGACTGTGACAAAAGCTTCCTTTTGTCACAATCCAAGAGGACTGTGACAAAAGCTTCCTTTTGTCACAATCCAAGAGGACTGTGACAAAAGATTCCTTTTGTCACAATCCAAGAGGACTGTGACAAAAGATTCCTTTTGTCACAATCCAAGAGGACTGTGACAAAAGATTCCTTTTGTCACAATCCAAGAGGACTGTGACAAAAGATTCCTTTTGTCACAATCCAAGAGGACTGATACAAAAGATTCCTTTTGTCACAATCCAAGAGGACTGTGACAAAAGATTCCTTTTGTCACAATCCAAGAGGACTGTGACAAAAGATTCCTTTTGTCACAATCCAAGAGGACTGTGACAAAAGATTCCTTTTGTCACAATCCAAGAGGACTGATACAAAAGATTCCTTTTGTCACAATCCAAGAGGACTGTGACAAAAGATTCCTTTTGTCACAATCCAAGAGGACTGTGACAAAAGATTCCTTTTGTCACAATCCAAGAGGACTGTGACAAAAGATTCCTTTTGTCACAATCCAAGAGGACTGTGACAAAAGTTTCCTTTTGCCACAATCCAAGAGGACTGTGACAAAAGATTCCTTTTGTCACAATCCAAGAGGACTGTGACAAAAGTTTCCTTTTGCCACAATCCAAGAGGACTGTGACAAAAGATTCCTTTTGTCACAATCCAAGAGGACTGTGACAAAAGATTCCTTTTGTCACAATCCAAGAGGACTGTGACAAAAGGAATGAGGTGGCAGGTTTACAAGAGTAAACACCTGCCATATATATAATTTTAAATATCACTATTTCCACTGTCTACTAGTCTTTTATTCTGTTCATTATCTCCCTCGTCTATAGACCGTATTGCGGCATTATTACTAATAAGTCAGATAACCAGTATGTGAAATGAAATGAGGGGTTTCAACCCCCAAAACCAACCCCCTACTTACGGGCTTGGTTCTATGTGTTTAATACGATCGAATGTTCGCGACCCTCATGAAGTATTAAGAAGATATTTGTATGGTTACAGGTCAAAGCTGCGACCCTCAATGTGCTGGGACCTTCCTGACTCGAAGCCCAAGAAGCCCATACTGTGGTACAATTGCCACCTCGGCGGCGGTAACCAGCAGTGGCGGTATCGAGAGGTAAGCTCCTTTTAGGGGGCCCCATATCTCAATAACTATGCTTATAGCTTTAGATGGCCTAGTGGTTAGGACGCCGGATAAGACCCAATAAGTACCTTCTTCTAAGTCTTATTACAATTTACTTATGTATATGTCTACTACTATTTACTTATATACAGGGTGTAACATTAAGAACGGTCAGTATGGGAAAGTCTGAAACTATAAGACATACGAAGATCTGTTCTTAGGAACCATGTCATCAATTTTAGTAACAAGAAAAACTGTATTCATACATTTTAAAAAAAACCTGTACTCCGCCTGGGAATCGAACCCGGTTGTTTTGAAAAAAAAATCCAACACTATTTCTATTTGGATATCGACTGTGTAGGTCTTAAGGAATAAATGTTAGTATGAAACGTGATGTTTAAAATTAATAAAACGCATTGTTTCCATATCTTTTAATTTATTTTAGACTAGACTATTAATGACTATCTTTTAATTTATTTTAGACTAGACTATTTCTTGTGGGGTTACGTTAAGGATGAAGTGTACAAAACAAGCTACGACACAATTGAAGACCTAGAGACCAGCAGCCATAGAGACAATTTTAACGCAAATTCACCACCTGAAGATACAACATTCAATAGTAAGATCGTTACCTAAACGAGTTGAATGTTGTATTTTACAAAATGGTAGTCATTTCGAACACCTACTAAAATAAATTAAAACATATGGAAACAATGCGTTTTATTAATTTTAAACATCACGTTTCATACTAACATTTATTCCTTAACACCTACACAGTCGATATCTAAACAGAAATAGTGTTGGATTTTTTTTCAAAACAACCGGGTTCGATTCCCAGGCTGAGTACAGGTTTTTTTTAAAATGTATGAATACAGTGTTTCTTGTTACTAAAATTGATGACATGGTTCCTAAGAACAGATGTTCGTATGTCTTATAGTTTCAGACTTTCCCATACTGACCTTTCTTAATGTTACACCCTGTATATGTATATGTCTTATATTTGTACTTTTTGTAATGTAATGTAATATCCTCAATATGTTTTGTTAAATTTCGGACACAAGTGTATATTTGTTTGCGAATATATAAATGTGAAGTCGTAATCTGCGGGTCGTGATCATTCTTAGGAATTAATCACATGAGGGCGTCGGTGGCCTAGTAGGGCCCGTGCGGGAGGTCCGGGTTAGAAACCATGCAATGCCATGTACCAATGAGTTATACCGATTTTTTTCGAAGACTTACGTACATTTACCGACTGCTCTAACGGTGATGGAAAACATCGTGAGGAAACCTGCATGTCTGAGGAAATTAAAAGTTTCCGAAGGCGTGTGAAATCTACCAATCAGCACTGGGCTCGCTCGGTGGATCATGGCCTGAACCCCCTTGTACAAGGGGAGGCCTGTGCCCCAACAGTGGGGACATTAATAGGCTGATGATGATAGCTATAGATGTATGTGTCATGGACCAAATTAATGGGAATAGTTTTTTGCTATTTCTTAGATTTCTATCGACCCCATATAGTCTTTTGTTCTTGACACGAAATAGAATCGAATGGCATCAAAAAATGTTTTTGTGAAAAATTGCATTTTTCTCGATGACTGTACCTTTTTTCAAAAATCTGTGAATGCAGTTTAAAATAGCTCCAAAAGTTAGGGAAGGTCTCCTAAGATCATTTTCTCGTAGCTCCAACGGGTCTGGCTGGTAGCTGCCCTGGGTGCCCCGCCGAAACTTTCCACCCTGTATATAGTTCTCTAGTAGTATATAGACTCGCTGAGCCAATTAGTCAAGTGCTACAATGCAAGATTAAAAAATGTCTAACATTATAATTAATGTTGTCGAAATGTGGAAAAATCCGCGGCCTTACTCAAGTAGCTAAATCTCGTAATACCTCTTTCCAGGACACGAAGCAAGTAGTCCACAGCACGCGTAACTGCCTCGACTACGACGTTACATCGCGCGATCTGCACATCGACCGCTGCGACCCCGCCAAACAAACGCAGCAATGGACCGTCGACAGCGTGGACCATGTTCTACTAGCCAAGTGGGACGACAACACTGAACGGATCACTGGGCCCGTGGAGGAGTTCAAATAGACGGAGGATTTACTTGTATTGAAGGGCCTGCGAAACGATCAATTGCAATAGGCTATTTGACTAATTTTGGAAAATCTCAGGATGTCCCATATACATGATTGAATAAGTGAAATTATTGAGAAAAAATAATAATAAAATGTCAAATAATTAAACTAGCTAACTAAAAATATAAAATCTACTAGAAACATAAAAACCCCTACAAATACACACGGACACCACAAAACTAATTTACTATATGTTTGACAAACGTCGGATTGCTGATTCCGTGAATTTGGTCAGTGTGCAGGTGAAGAAACCAATGGGATGCTCCCCCTCTCGCAACCCGTTTAGAATTCGCAGCGCCCGCGTCACGGGCTCCTCGCCCAGCACGCTTGTGTTGCACCGCGGTATGCGGAATTGTTCTTAATTACATAATAAGCACACTAGATTGATATTTCCGGGATATCTACTGTATTATCAATATAAATCATTGTTATTTACATTTCCCGCACCGCGCCATTACGCTGTTTCTGTAATGGCGCTGGTCACGTGACACGTGTGACGTCACACGCAAGTAAACAAGTTTATTAATCATAATAAAACAGTGCAGCTGAAGTGAATTTCATCATTTTTCTTCAAATTTATGGGGTAGAATGGTGTGTAAATGGTGTGTAGTGCCACAATGTACAAATACGTCTAAGATTATGACACCATTTTGAGATTCGAAACGAATATTTATGCGACTAGTTATACTACTTCAGAAATAGCTCAAAGATCGAATATAAAACTCAGAAAATATAAAACGCTAACTATGATCAGTCGATGAAGCCATGTTTACTTGCGTGTGACGTCACCAGAGTTGCATCCAATCACAGGGCGTTCCCGTCACAGATAAAATTTCAAAAATTATTATATATTGCTTCGTGTAATTTGCAAATGTTTAAAATAAAGTGAAATATGTTTTTTTACGCTATTATCTGATGGGGTGACCACAATGGTAGTATATTTTCAATGTTGTCATAGCCTATTGATAAATTAAAGAGAGACGGCGCAATATGAAGAAGCGAGAGTCGATTACAACCTCGCTTTTTGTATTGTCAAACGCAATTGATCGTTTTCTGTAGCCTTAATTTTGTTACTAAAGGGTTTATTACACTATGCTGCATGCAGCATGCTGAATGAAAAAGTCAACTGATTCAGCCAAAGTGTAGCTTTAGTCAAAGTGTAGCTTTAGTCAAAGTGTAGCTTTAGTCAAAGTGTAGCTTTAGTCAAAGTGTAGCTTTAGCCAAAGTGTAGCTTTAGTCAAAGTGTAGCTTTAGTCAAAGTGTAGCTTTAGTCAAAGTGTAGCTTTAGTCAAAGTGTAGCTTTAGCCAAAGTGTAGCTTTAGTCAAAGTGTAGCTTTGGCTGAATCAGTGTAAATGTAATAGTACGGTCAGTAATAAAAGCTGTCTAAATCGCATGCTGCATAGTAGGGATGTTACGGAGGTGGTTTTACCGGAACCGAAGTCGAAACCGAAGGTTTTAATTTTGATTTATCGGAGTCGGAACCAGAGGCGGAGGCGGAGGTAGAAGTTCAAATTTTAAACCGTTTTTTAATTTTTATAGCTGAACTGGCCAATATTTTTTATGATGACGTTTGCGGCCATAAAACATATTCCTTTATGGTAGTCCTACACTATTTAATTAAATATTGATATTTGAATATGTTTGCTCACAAATCTTCGGTACAACCTCCGTTTCAATTAAACCGAAGTCGGAGTCGGAGGTGTAAAAACTGTAAAATCAATCGGAAGTTCCGACCTTTCGGAGTCGGAGTCGAAGCTCCGAAACATCCCTACTGCATAGTGAAATAAGGGCTTAAATTGTTCAAGGCTAACATACCTTTTATTCTCAACGTCTACCAAAGTCTTGACATCAAAGAAAACATAGTGAGGTGAGATGTCTATGAGCGACGGTCACCACTTACCATCAGGTTTGTTCGTCTGCTCTCCTTATACAATATATATATTTAACAATACTTAACGTGAGCTGCAAGAAACGTCCTTAATGTTGAGGCTTCCTTAAGTCTCGTGTCATTTCTGAGGCGTAGAAAGAAGTGGCATGAAAAAATGAAAAATTAACTTTAAGGATCTTTCGTGCAACTGACGGTTTTTAATGCTATTTGCCATAATCGCAATGACGCGAAACTAGTATTTTCTATTCATTATGTTTATTAGGTCTTACTTTAATTTATGTTCAGTTTTTGTCTCTTTCGTTATCGGTAAGAAAAGGAGAGAAGGAGAAGATGGTGTCATGTATTTGTTTAATATTATTTTTATCTTCTGTACCTAATTGTTTGTATGTGTGTATTGGATATAAGTTCTTTCTTTCTTTCTTTTTAATTTTAGATTTAAAGCTGTCAATTTAAGATAACTCCATAGAAACGTGGACGCTGACGGTGCGACTGGTTCACAAATTGAAAGTCGCTCAGCGTACTATGGAAAGAGCTATGCTCGGAGTATCTCTGCTGGATCGAATCCGAAATGAGGAGATCCGGCATAGAACAAAAGTTATCCGACATAGCTCATAAGATTAGCAAGCTGAAGTGGCAGTGGGCCGGTCACGTCTGTCGCAGAACCGACAACCGCTGGGGTAGACGAGTTCTGGAGTGGAGACCGCGTAGTGTGGGACGCCCACCTGCTAGATGGGGCGACGATCTGCGCAAGGTGGCTGGCAACGACTGGATGAGAAGAGCCGAAGATCGTGCTCAATGGCGCGCCCTGGGAGAGGCCTATGTCCAGCAGTGGACTAGAGTAGGCTCCATTGTATCCAATCTAAATTTACAATACGGCCTACAATTTTAGACGGA
Source organism: Hofmannophila pseudospretella (assembly GCA_947369225.1). Taxonomy (NCBI): domain Eukaryota; kingdom Metazoa; phylum Arthropoda; class Insecta; order Lepidoptera; family Oecophoridae; genus Hofmannophila; species Hofmannophila pseudospretella. Next base: position 14,177,893 of record OX376316.1, read on the forward strand.
ATGTATACATTGTAGGCCATAGATTATTTTGACAGCTCTAAACCTTAAATGACACTTTCTGTCCTTTTTTTACCGATAACGAAAGAGTGAGACGGACTGAACTTAAATTTTAGTTTGCAGGAATCGTGGCCAATAAATAATAAATTAATATTAAGTAGGTTGTTAAATTATAATCTTAAATAAAAAGGTTAGGTGAGGAAATATCCAGGTCAAAACTGTTATGGTGTAAAGTTCCAATTTAGACCTATTTTTGGAGTCGTAATATTTTTTATATAATACTAGGTATTTAGATCTTAAGAATCTCCCACACCGATACGAATATTCGCTGCTATAATTCGTCGGAAATATATGTGGATTTTGGGTGGTTATTGTAGCAAACATCGACGTGCAAAAATGAAACTACATTTTACATCCATCTCGTTCACTCAAATAGACACGGACATATGTGTGAGCGTAACGACACATTCTGTAGCCGCTCGACTTTGCATGTCGTACGTGCCAGTTCCACAGATATTTCCAACGGGTTATACCGAAATATAATTTAACATAGCGCCTTATAAACATGAACAGATATTAATTTATATCGTTCTGGTACGAATTATTTCTATTTTTGGCAGCGACAGCGAATGTTTGCTTCAGTGTGGAGGATACTTAACTACACTGCGTTAGTTTTTAGAATGGGCTTCGGGTCTTGAGACTTCGGTTATTAAGAGACCGATTTTACCCGATACCCGAATTCCTTTCATCATGGACTGTATAAAATTAAAATAATAAACGTATAGCTGCTTGATATACGCAATATTGGGTTATGGGTGTATGAAATATTTTGATAACAAAAGTCGATTGTGTATTATAGTTACGATAACGTAACTAATAACGTATTCTTCTTCTTCTTCAATTTAAGAGCTATGCTCTTGTCGGTGTAGTAAACGCCACTGTGTCCTGTCTAGGGCCCTTTCCTTGACCTCCTTATACGACGCAACGCCAGCCTTCTCTTTGATTTGATCGAAGTAGCTTATCCTCGGTCTTCCTCTTCCCCGCTTGCCTTCAACTTTTCCTTCTATAAGGTTTCTTATGTATTCGTCGTGTCGTATAAGGTGGCCCACCATATTTCCCTTCTATTTTCAATAGCCTTTAAGATGTTTCTCTTTTCTTTTACTCTCGTCAGTAACGTTAATACGTTATTAGTTATCTAATAACGTATTAGATAACTAATAATCCAGTTTCAATGCAAGTATTATAATAGGACATAAAACGCGAAGCGTTGCGTAGATGGAGCCACGAGCACACTCCGTTAACAGAAAAGCAAAACGAAACGTCATTTTTGAAGATATCACAAATTTCTCGTTATTTGGATTAATTTAATTTCTCAAAGCTATAGTAAAATTGTGATGATATCATGGCCATTTCAAAATACAAACCTAAAAAATCTGTTAAGACAGCGTGGCGCGAGTCCGAAGGGTAAAGAAAATTGTGGAAAGGAACGTATCTACATGTTGATTGGCTACGTACCATTGAGCTAGTGGCTCCTCTAGTGGTAAAACATTGCAGGATTCCTTGACATTCGTATGATTCGTATGAATGCGAAAAAAGTACTAAAGGGTATGGTAAACTTGTGATGATATCATGACATCATAGCAAAATAGCAGCCCTAAAAAAATCTCCCGAAGGAATTTGGTGGAAAGGTTCGTATTTACATGTTGATATTTGGCTTTATGTGCTAATGTAAAGTTTATTAAACAAAAATCTTGTAAAATCATCCAATATTAATCAAAATAATCATTATTTATTTATCAAATTATTGTCATTGAAAGCAATAAACTTAGATTATCTTATGTTTAGAACAAAATCATCTTTAAGTCGTACACGTGCGTCGTGTTTTTGAATGTTTTTTTGTAACTGTGCTAGTGGCGCCTCTAGTGGTAAAACATTGCAGTATTATCTCCTATTGATGATGGTCAAAGCAGGTTTTATGGCCATGGGTTTCATTCTGATGATTTGCGATCGTGTTTTCTTCGCCTTCTATAGATCGTCTCGCTGGAAAGACGTTCGCAATTTCCAGTGTGATAAAGCCTTTAGATTTGAGATGGGTTTTTTCCTGGGCATATTGCGTATATATAGATACACACAGTGGACATTTATTGGGCATTTACGCAATATGCCCAAAATTGCACAGCAAACATACCAAAGGGTATGATAGCTATATATAACGTTTTAGCGCATTTTTAAAAAGTATTAATAATGTAGAAGCCTGTACTTAAGTTCTGTTTCATAAGAATTTGATGGTGAATTAAAGTATTTTATTAATTATTTAATTTAATAACAATATACAGATTTTGTTAATGCATTTATGTACAGATTTATTGCGTGGTTGACTAAAGATAATGTGTATATTTCGTTGATTTGTGTTTGAGTCCAAATTTTACATTCCTTTTATATGGGTTGTTAAGGAATTATAGATTTTTTAAATGGACAAGTATGCGATTCATTTGTTCTATGGATTTCCAAAAGTAATTAATTTTACATTCCTTTTATATGGGGATGTTTAAGAATTATAGATTTTTTAAATGGACAAGTATGCGATTCATTTGTTCTATGGATTTCCAAAAGTAATTAATTTTACATTCCTTTTATATGGGTTGTTAAGGAATTATAGATTTTTTAAATGGACAAGTAAGCGAGTAATTTGTTCTATGGATTTCCAAAAGTAATTAATTTTCTTAATTTTAGTAACACAAAGGGTGTTACTAAAATTAAGAAAATTAATTAATTACTTACTTTACATTTGTTCTATGGATTTCCAAAAGTTAATTTTCTTAATTTTAGTAACATCTCTTATAAAGTCTTGCATCTTTACAACATGTTGTAGAGATTATAAATCGAAAGGCATATCACTAGTTGTATTTAAGCACTTGACTGTATATATTGAAAATAAATTATTTTTATAGTTTGATGCAAGGTTTTCATTGGAACATTTTCGGCGATTTAGGGTTTTCTAGAAAAATTGGACACGCAAAAATGATTTTGTTAGGTCCGTAAGATGATTTTATAGATTTTTTTTTTTTTTTTTTTTTATCTTTATTACACACATATAAAACAAAATACAAACAAAATACTTAATAAACGAAAAAATGAAATATGTATAAATGGTGTAGCATAACTCGTTTCGAGTTTTCTCCCTGCTAACCATCGGGATAGAGAAAGGTGATAGATTCGAGCAGGCAGAGTATGTGTACATGTGAATAAACATATATATATATAAATATATATACATAAAATATACTAAATATAATACATAATAATACTAATACACAGTATATATAGTTACATACAATACATATACCCACTTGCTACATAATATACATAAAATAATAAATAAAGTATATAATTCATAAGGATAGATAATGCTCCTTTACTCTACTCTTGAACACTTCCAAGGACGGACTTGCACGTATAGCATGTGGGAGTGAATTCCACAACCTTACTGCATGGACAGTGAACGAGCCATCGTAGCGACTGGAGACTGGAGATTTTCCGTAGATTTTATATGAATTAACTTAAGTTCATAGTTTGGTGAATCCATAATTATTTGGTATTTGATAAAAATGTTTCTAAAGTCTTTGAATTAACAAGTACCTACTTGTTAAGAGCGCAGGTGGTGTCGTTCGTGGCTAGGATGTCGGACTCCCACGCGGGAGGTCCGGGTTCGAAACCATGCAATGTCATGTACCTATGAGTTTTTTGGTTTTTTCGAAAGACTTACGTACATTTACCGACTGCTCTGACGGTGAAGGAAAACATCGTGAGGCAACCTGCACACTGAGATAACCAGTTTGTGAAATGGGGAAGGCAATGGCAAACCACTTCATTGAAAATGAAAATGAAAAAAATAATAATGAAAAAGTTTATTTACTTATTACAGGGCACAAAAAAAGGACCTCCGACTTACAAACTAGGTCGAAAACCTGTATCTTGTAAGTCGCGATTCCGTCGCACTTTCTGTGCAAGCAAATTACAAATTATATTCTTAACCTGAAAGGAATTTGGAAAATTTAATCATAAAGGAATTTAGTAAAGATAATGGTAAGAGTGAGTATGAGTGGGGGTGTGTTAGGTTGTGTGGGAGTGTGTAATGATGTAAGTGTGCATATGTAGTGTGTAGCGTGAGTGGGTGTGTGAGTGTGGGAAGTTAAGTGTTAATAATCTGAAGAACGTAATGAGTTTAGTGTATAAAGATAATGGTAAGAGTGAGTATGGGTGGGGGTGTGTTGGGTTATGTGCGTGTAAAAAAAAACCTGTCGAGAGAGTCGTTCTAAGTAATTCATCATCATCAGCCTATTAATGTCTGCACTGCAGGGGCGCAGGCCTCCCCTTGACCAAGGCCCAGTGCTGATTGGTGGATTTCACACACCTTCGGAAACTTTTAATTTGCTTAGACATGCAGGTTTTCTCACGATGTTTTCCTTCACCGTTAGACCAGTCGGTAAATGTACGTAAGTCTTCGAAAAAATCCGAAAAAATCTATGGTAAATAGCATGGTATCGAACCCGGACCTCCCGCATGGGAGTCGGGCGTCCTTAGCCACTACACCACCGACGCTCTCATGTGATTAATTCCTTAGAATGATCACGACCCGCAGATTACGACTTAGAAGAAGGTACTTATTGAATAGAATGGAAGCGAATTTTCGAAACGTAATTGTACATAGCATAATGAACTTTATGTCAATTGTGTAACATACAAACTAAATACGAACCAAAAAAGAAAAGTAGCTAGGGGAATTCTCGAGAATGCGCGAGGATTCCCCGGAAGACGCGCGACCTCTTTTTTGGCTCGTATTTAGTTTGTATGTTACACAATTGACATAAAGTTCATTATGCTATGTACAATTACGTTGCGAAAATTCGCTTCCATTCCATTCAGCGGCAATGTAAAGTGAGCCTTAGGTTTAAATATTGAAACGAATATGTTATATTTTAATATTTTTATTACATATTCCATTAGAATACTTCTATATTTATTATTGTACATGCTTACATCGCCTAGCACGCACACATCCCGACTAACTTAATATGACTGCTATCTATACACATTCAGAGTATTTTATTACGGTAGACGCGTGAATAGTAGCGACACTGCGTGATAATGCTCGTTGTAAGGGTCGATTTATATTCAGCGGTCGCACAACTGCGGTGGCACCGCTGTGCGCGAAAATACACGGTTTCTTATGCAACGATTTATATGCTACCGCTCGCGCACTCTTTAGAAATCGCGCACCGCGCCATTCGACCGCTAAATATAGATCGATATCATTGCTATCAATTCTTCAAACAGTTTTTAACAACAGTTCATTTATTTTCTCGTAGAAATTGTTAGAGACATTTGACTTTTGATCTTTTGATAAATTATTTCAATTTCAATCAGGTATTTTATCCATAAAATTGTTTATTACAACGGAAAGGTACAGTAAAATAAATACTACCATAAAAATTAAATAAAAACCATACATATTTCCTAATAACGAGCCTACGATTAGCACCCACACTAGGTAATCCTGTGTCGTGGGCGCTGTGCTGGGGAGTGTGTTGTGGTTTGTACCTAATATTTATTATTACATATATAACATTATTCAAATGTTGTTATAGTCCACTTTATGAAAGGTGTTAAGGTATAGAAAAACAATGTTCCGCTATGCATTTCGATAGTCCACGACCAGTTTACAATTGACCATTTAATGCGGAGTGTCGCTACTTTACACGTCTACTATATAAATGGGGTCTACGCATCGTATCTACAATAGTACAAAGTAATGCAGCTCAAGGAATCTTTCTACAATGTATTTTAAATGCTGTTCTTGTGAATTTGTGGAAGCTTTCTGAAAAAGTCTAGAAGCTATGGAATCGAGCTATGTTTCTAACTCACAAATCTATTACACGACCGAATTGCAAAGCTGAGGGGATATATTGGTGTTTGTATTAAGGATCGACAATTCAATTTTGTCGGGTAACATTTGTGAGGTTATATCTACAGCCTCAGTGTTGCCGCCTTCCTGTCTGATATAATTACATATTTCCTCCGTAATCTAAAAGTCTTACGAGTATTACATTATAAATAATTCAAGCGTAAAGATATGTACAATATTTTTACAGATTACATTCTTCAACTTTTTAAGTACCTATTTACAAATTAGAATTCTTTATACAATTATAAAAAAGATAACTATTCCTATACTGCTCTAGTAAATATCACCGCGAAATAATAAACTACGTTCACAATAGATAATTATTTTTTTTCAAATAAAAGTACACCTTATGGTCTCTAAATAAGGATAAGACGTATTACATTACAATGTATTGCTTCGTTTAGTCACATTTTGCAAAAATATCACCACCGTGAGGGCCACAACCTTGCCAACCCCGGGAGCATGGATTTTTCCCACTTGACTTGTTTTTTGCTGCAGGCAACCCTATCTTATAAGGCTTGTACCCAGAGTAGTAAAACAATTATTAAAGAGGATGGTAGCTAGCTAGTGTCCAAACTACTGGAGCATATTTTACAGAATTTGGGTATTTTTCCATACTAGGCCGAAATTCTTCCTCAAAAGATAATTTGAAATTGTGATCAATTTTGAGACCAAAAGAAATTTATTACTTTCCTTGCCAGCCTAATAAAAGTGATTCAAATTAAAAAAGTTATTTAGGATACTTTATTAATACCTATACTTTAGTTACAAAAAATAATCGGTTATTTATTTCAAAACGTTTTTACTTAATCCTTTATAATAAAACCAAATATGTAATGAGAAAGTGGAAAAGTCGGTCGGGTGATTGTATGGTGGTGGCGTGGATGGGAGTTAAAATGGCCACACCATAATTTGCTATGGTTTTCATTTTGATATAAACACCCGATGAGATAAGGATAACCTGCAGCAAAACCCAGGTCAGACACCACTATATTTTTTCTTGTAAAAAATATCGCATATTCCATTCATTCAGTCGCCTATCATAATAGTACCTCTAACACGAGTAGACACCACAATTTAAATGAGACACATGTATGGACATAAACACTATATAAGTCTACTTTTTATTAATTTAATTACAATTTCTGCATCTTGCTGACTTATCGTTTTTGGAAACTCTAGAATCACAAAGTATTGTTAACATTTAACTGCGTGGAATTTGATTAATTGTACTCGTAGGTAGGTATATATTATATTTTTTTAGGACATCGAATTAAAAATCTATTAGGATTATTTACTTGTCAAATGTTAGGTATTTTCAATACATTGTCAAAATAAACATAATTGACTCATACAAAAATGTTTGACAACTTCACAAGTCGCAACTAATTTGAATCTATTGTTATGTGACCCAACAAAGGAGACATGGACTCCTTGGATGCCCCAGCGTGGAGGCACTAGACTGTGAATGTGTTAAGCTGGAGTCAGATAACTCATTGACTCAAATAATTAAATTAAAGTAAAATCGTAAATGTTATTTTTTGACAAAGATGTGAAAAAACCCAGTAGGTATTAATTAATGTTAATTTTACTAAAATTACAAGTACCTACAAATGTAAAAATTAAATAGAAAGTATTTTTCAGGATCTGCTTTGAATATTCAAAATCTTTGTCATATACAGATCGTAGTGAATGAAGAGTTAAAGTGGAGACTGATTTCTAGTGTTTCTAGTTTAGAGTTCTATGGGGTCAAGTTATACCATACCAATAGGCATAGATTTAGCATTTTCTTGGTATAACTATAGGTTTTTTTAAAGTCAGTTTACAGGCTTTGGTACACAAGGTGACCATGTCAGCCACGTTAGGGTCCTAGTTATTTACTTAAAAGATTTCTTGAAAACTGTTTCCATTTTAATTTTTGTTTGTTTTTTGACTTTGTAATTTAAGATAGAGCTTTTAATTTAAGATAGAGTAAAATATGTAGTAATTGATACCTGCGTAATTTGATCCTTGATTGATAGGCAAATATGAATAGTGTCATGGCTCAAGCTTGAGTGTTGCTACATTACATAGGTCTACAATCAAGCTATACACTGTGGAACACTGCCGCAATAGGTTTTTGTCATGGTTCCTTAGCATTCGTATGAATGTATAAAAATAAATTACAGCGACAAAGTACCTAAAATATGATGATGATGTGTTGTATTATTAGAAAAAATGTTTTCAGACGCAGTAAATGTTAACATTAAATAAAAAATAAAATAAATCGATCAGTCTCTAAGAAAAATGCCAAAATAAGTCAGCAAGAAGTTTAGTTTGACCCTAAACGGTTTAAACTCTACTGCTTCATTATTGCACAACACATGCAGAATGTACGTATTATCGTTTTCAGTAAATTTAAATTAGTTTAGTTTTATTTATTTGTCTATTTTAGCTTGAGGCCTGCTACTGGGGTATACAGTGTTGCTACGTAGAACTCTGTCGCTCCGAACGGTTTACGTCTACTCGGGTAACGTAAAACTATGGGAGGATCTGAGCTCTGCAAATTTAACGCGACAAAGTTCTAGGTTCTATGCTTGCTAATTTAGGGTCATTCAATTTGAAGAGTCAGACGCGCTAGGATTATTATAAAAAATATCAAATTATTGCTTAAATATTAATAGTATTGCGAAGTAAAAAAAGACCTTAGGCCTAACATTAAAAGGGACTACGCGAATAAAAAATATTATTTACAAATACCTAAAGGTAAGGATAGAAAGAAATATTTGGCTAAAATATTATGTGATAGGAATACATGATTCAGTGAAAATATTCTAAGTGATGTTACTTGCGTAGGTAGGTATATAAAATGATTTGTAAATAGTAAAATATCGTTTGTAAAATAATATCAAAAGTTGTTAAAATAATTGTGATCATATTTGAGTATTTTTCGTATCATTTATTATGCTCGATTTGTCGTTTATTATATTTCATTATTTATTATTAATTTCATTTTTATTTATGCTTCGGTACCCTGTTGTGAGTTGTTCGAGATTCTTTTCAGTCGAATGATAGGACGAAAGCAATAGCTAAAACAGGGATAATATACGTCTAAGTACGAAACACGAAACAAAACTTGTATCACTATGGCCTAACATAATTTGTCCGTCAGTTTAAAATCAATCTTATTCATAGCATTCCATTTTAAAATCTTCAGTCCATATTTCACTACACATAACTACTCCATCACAAGATCTTCAGAAATCTTTTTCACGTCAGTCCATAAAAATTGTGAGAACTAAAACCCTACAGAGTTTCCGAATTTAAAGTCCGCCATTTTGTTGACGGTTATTTAAATTTGGAATCCAATATGGCGTCGTATGGCACGTTCAGAGAAGTCACGAGCGGTGGCGCGCGCGGCCACTCTTTCTCCGTTTCCTTCTGCCGTCGCGTACGAACACTATGTTGGCTGGGTCGTCAGCCAATTGTGGGTATTTGGAGACGGAGTGGACATCTCTTGCTGCCCACCCGTCCACGATCCCGTGGGATATGAGTTCCTCCTTTTCTTCCTCGGTCCAGGATCCTCTTCCCTCCCAGCCGGCGGCGACTAGTGCCTTCTCTCTCTCCCACGCCCTGGCGGCGGCCCGTTTGTGAGCGTGCTTGAGAAGTTTGATCCTCTCTTGAGCTGGATCCACTCCGTAGCGGAGGACTATGACTGCTTGTGCTGAGCCTTTGCCGACCGCGTGCACTCGAACCTGGAAAGAGAGATAGATGGTCCTTTTACTCTATGCGATTTATAAAGATTCTTGGAGTCCGTAGAAGTTGGAATTCGCAATTTGTGGCGTCTTTCTTTTCGACTCTATCTCAACCTTAAACCGCGAGTGATACCACTTGTGGTTTTTTACTTGGCAAGTTAACAGAGAGTGTTCAAGTAATTAATGCGTAAGTTTACTATAGCGGTTTATTCAATGCTTATGTTTATGATGTTTTATTTGTACTTATTCTATTTACGACTGAGGTTTTTGTTAGTGATCTCTCACTTCCTTGATTTTCTTTTTCTAAGGTCCTACTGGGATCATACGGGCAAAGAAAGCTAGATATTTGGTGTAGTATATCTAGTATTTATAAGCGACAACGGCAATTTCTAAGCCTAGAACTTTTTTAAATTTGAAAACGGTATTTTCGACTCTTACCTCAAGTCCTTGATCATTCGTCTCGTCCTGCGACACGTTAAACTTCCCAGACAGCCTCCTCAACTCTTCCATGTCATCTCTAATTTTCAGCGAGTTATCCTTCACGAAGTAAAATACATCCTGATCATGGATACTGAAGTGTACGTCCAGGAAGTACGAGTTATTGAAGACAGTTGTAATGACGTCCTCTACAACGCTATTGGCTCCATCAGCTACGCTTATGAAGGCTTTTCCATCGACTCTGGAGATGAGGACTCCTTCGCCAAATACGCCGCGTTTGTATGATACTCTTGGGAGCAAGTTTCTGGTGATCGGTTCCATTTTGAGGAGGGGTGTTGGCACGAAGTCTATGTCGGATAACTTGTCGTTGACCTGGAAATTGTTACAGGAACATTAGTAACAATACTTACCTACTCCAAAGGTTTTTTTGGATAGAATTTCCTTTCAGGGAAAGAAGACTTAACACATTTACTTAAAGCCCAATTCAGGATTTCTCGAATCGATTCAGAGGCAAAATATAAAGACGTGGACAAATGACGCCTAAAATCCGAAATAGGGTTTTAAAGTTTCTTAGTCACAAAACGTGACCGATCAGGAATTGCAACTATACAGAAGGCAGATGCACCAACTATGCCAGAAAAGGATATAAATGATTTAAGAAACTCACCTTTTCAATTATGCACTGAAGGCCAGACATAACTCCGAAGTCAGGTGCCAATTGCGGAGCTGTAACTGACGTCATCGGCTGGAAGATCATGTCAGTTATATACTTTGATCCCATCATCTTATTCAGGTCATAGCCGTAGAGCTGCAGCCAACTTCCCAAGCTAGTCATGTAAGGAACATTCTGGTACTTATTGATCGGGTCATTGTTCTTAAATCTGTAGATGAAGATGTCTGTAGGGAGGCTCAGCTTAGTGGCAAGGTGTTCCCAACTCGGTGTCATCCATTGACCAACAACAGGATCGTACAACCGATTCTCCAAATAGACCAGGTTGGTGTTATAATCGAAGATGCCTCCATGGAAGTCTACGGGAACGTAGAAGCCCGGATTGCTGTCTTTGATTATCTTGCCGAAAGGACTGCGTTTGATTTCCTTTATAATTTCTCCGTTGACATCAAATACAACAAGAGGTGAGCCATTGTGATCTGTGGCCACGTAGAAACGTTGGTCTTCTGTTTCTATGCATGTGAGGAAATCTTTTTGGTCGTAAAGGAATCGAACTGTCTTCTCCGCTTTCGGGTAATGCATGTGGGTGATCAGATTCGGTGTCTGAGGATTTGTGTAGAAGAACTGAGTGATGTTATTTTTATCGTCTTTCCAAGCGACTAATCTGTTCCTATCATCGTAGTAGTACCACATCTGGAACTTGTCCCGTTCGAAGGCGTGAACGAATTGTCCTCTCGAGTTGTATCTGTATTTTTGTTCTCCTCGTCTAATGACGAATCCACGGCCATCGTAACTGCTGAATTCTATATCTCCATACTGAACAACCCGATCACCAATGTCGTATCCCAGATATCTCTTCTCTCCATGTTCAATAACTCCAATAACGTTTCCATTTTCATCATAAACATATTTCCAGTCGTCTTCAGACCCGACAGCTTCCATCAGATGTCCGTCGTAGTTGTAACTGATTCGTTCGTTCGATGAAGTATCGCCGATCATCATTTTCTTCGACTTGATTCGATTTCTTACGTCATATTCCAGTTCTAAACGGAACACGTCGAAAGATTTGATGTTCATTAGCACCGTCTTTATTCTGCCATGGTCATCGTAATCTGTGATTGTAAAGTATTGCTTGCTGGTGTCCTGCATTACGGAACGATTGAATGTGTTTCTGTAGATCCTCAAATCGCTGACGCCTTCAAGAATGCCCAAATTCTGGTTGTACTTCAATCTAAGTTGCGGCATTTCTTTGCTATTCACGTTAACGTCAATTGTGGAAAGCCTGGCGTTACCGTCGTATTGGTATTTGAAATGTGCGTTATTTAGACCACTCTTGGAGTTGAATTTCATCTTTTCGTCTTTCAGAATGCCAGCGTGGTATTTGTAATCCTGTTTTAGTTCGTAATCAGGGTCCGTTATCTCAACGTTCTTTACCAAATGAGTGTTTTCGTGGTAGACGTAACGAATGGCTGAAGCTCCCGCTAAGATGGTTTCCAATTTGCCTGTACTGTCATAGGCATACAAGATTTTGCCGGATTGGTGAGGGAATATCTTGGCAAGAATATGGCCATCATCGTTGTACAGAATTTCGTAAGGATGCCTGTTCATTGGGGAGAAGTATTGGTACTTGAAGTAACCTAATGATGTCATGAGCGCAAAGGTGTGGATATGACCTCTGGGAGTAGTCAGGTTCTGAAGAGCGCCAGAATCATCGTAATCAAGAAGGTAGTCGCTTCCTCTAGGAGTAGTAACCTTCAAAGGCAAGCTCGTGAACATGTCTCTGAAGGAATAAGCCAACGAGGAACCATCTCCGTATCGAATTTCATGCAATCTCCCGGCCCTATCAAAGCCATAAGTTTCGTTCAGATCGCCCCAGCTCCATCTAGTCAATCTATTGAATCTGTCATATTCCAGCTCCACTTCAGCAAAGATGCCATTTCTCGGTCCCCATTTGACAGGTCTTGCTGTTCTGTCATAAGTGACATTTAGAAGTTCAACTTTGTCATCCATGAACACTGCTACAGTTGAAGAGTCTCTGTCATATTCGAGTGTTAGGAGATTTTCGCCATTGACTCGTAGTTTGCGACCGATTTGTGCGACAGCTTTGCTGCTCTTTCCTTTGTTCGATTGCAATCTTCGCAAGAAGTATCGCCATTCGAACCTATTCGCCAAGTCTCCGCCAACTTCAGTCCTCTGTTTAGCAGGCACCGGGTAGCTTTCTCCTAAAATCGGATCTATTTCTGATAGGATTGTGTATGGAACTGTATCAGTAGAAATTATATGTCCCCAAGGCATACTTGATGATATACTGCCATCTGTCGAAATTATGGTTTTCTTTTCTGCTTCTCCAACCTTAGTCTTAACAGAGGATCCCTTTATGAGGATCGATACAGGTTTCCTGTTGTTTTCGCTAACAAGAACTGTAGCACCTTTGAGGCTGAGATCGAAGGTAAGATTGATGATTCTTCCTGTTGGAGTCACAGCTGATGTTAATCTTCCAAATTCGTCATACTTGTAGATGTAGCTTCTTCCTGTGCTGTCATATTTAGCTTTCAGTAGCCCTGTAGTGCCATGGTAATCGAAAGTCATGTTGAAATTGTCGGGTGTTCTTAACTCTTGCAGCATCTTCATTCGTGACATTTTCAGTCTGCATTTCTGACCTTTAGTGTTTTCTATCGAATTGACCATGCTTGAGTAATCTCTTAAGAGGAAGACTTTGTTTCCAGCTGCATCGGTTACAGTACTGAGTTTTCCATTACTCGTGTTCACAGTATAAGTGAATACGTAGTTATTCTCTCCGGTCAGGATGTTCTTTGTCATGATGTGTTGACCAAATCTGTTGAAGATGTATATCTCTTGTGTATCTGGGGAATATATCTCGTACTCTCTTGCTCCACTTGCATCAGGGATACTAGCCATGACAGAACGGATTCTGTAGTTGGCTTGGTCTGCAATATGGACTATGCCGTCTGGGCTTACGACTACAGCAGAGATTGTGTTGAATTTGGAGTTGGAAGCCAGGAAATGATCGGCCTCGAAGCAATCACAGCCTCTTTCCAGACAATTGCATTTAGATTCTGCGCCAGCATACAGAGAAATTTTCCCATCAGTGGTGATGAGACGAACTCTGTTTATTCTCTGCGAATCACTTTCAGCTACATACAAGTCTCCAGCAGCACCGAAGGCTATACTCTGTGGCATTACTAAGGTTGCATACGTTGCCAGTTCCATATCATATCCTGTCAATGGCGATGGGCAATGAAGCGGTCTGCCAGCAATAACCTTGACTCTACCATCAGGAGCCATTTGCAGAATCATGTGATCGTCGATGATATGTAAACTGTTATCCAAAGGATTGATGGCAAGTTCTGTCGGCCATCTCAAATGGACTTCTTCAACGCTCAACGTTCCTTCGCATGGGATCGGTTTCCAATGGGCCCTGTGCATGTGATTGCCTATAACAGTTGTGATAATACCATCTCGGTCTACCATTCGGATGTTAGTACCATCAGCGAAGTAGAGAACATTGTCAATAGATACAGCAACTCCTTTCGGGTAGGCTAGTTTCGCGTCCCTAGCCAGAGCGCCGTCTCCACAATGAGCCTCATCTCCTGGAAGACACCTCTCGCCAGACCCAACGACAGTCTCCCAGTTGTGTTCGGGGTCGCTATAGTCTTCTGTGTTGCGTACTTTGATGATTTGGTGGGATTCGGGGTCGGAGATATACAGTGTTCCGTCGAGTGGTGACAGAGCCATGTGGTAGCGGTAGGAGACTCGAGTGGCACTAGAAAAGAAAAATGGTATTTTTAGTAAACATTTAATTGAAATTGGGTGCGTGTAGTAATTAAAATGTTGATTAGTCTGCAATTTTCTAAAATATTCCTTCCACGCTTACGAGTCCAGATCTTCGGTTGTCACTTACGTCATGGAAATTAAAAAACGTAAGCGACAGCCTTTCATGCTTGGACGCACATTGTATTCCAGAGACGTTTTAATTTACTAATGATTTTCAAACTGTTAGTTGTATTCTTGACAACTCGCCTTTGCATTGTCTTCGATATCCAATCAGAAATGTGTTATTACTACTCGAAGATACTCACTTCAGTTTGACCACTGTCCGCACCGTTCCATCGGTACTGATCTTCCGGACGAGATTGAAGTCTCCCACAAAGATGGAGCCATCAGGTGCTGCTGCCAACGCCACTGGTGCCAGCAGCCTCTGCCTGCTGGCTGACCCGGCGCATTCGGAGCCGCACTCCAGAGCTCGCTGGCGGCCATCGCCCATGGTCGTGATGATGAGGCGGGGCTTGTGCTTGAGGTAGATGTTTGTGCCATCACCTTTTTGGAGAATTCCTGCAAAATTTATAACCAAAGTGTTTTTATTAGAGTTTTCGTCTGTTTTTCTTTTGTCAACATTGTTTATAAGGTCTAGATGCTTTTAAAGAGTCTTCACTTGGTACCATCATGGAATTTTACTAGTATCATGTTTTCGGACCACGGACTTACCTTCATGGAAATTGTATCTGTGATGAATATCCAAATTCCATCCTCCAACATCAGAAATACTCATATCATGACCACTCAATTTCGTCGTCTGCACATTCCAGATGATATCCTTGCAATCAGTGTATTGGTAACCAACTTTTACCAACGCTGTTGTAACTCCATAGACTCTCTGTCTATACACATTCAGTCTGTTCCATGGATACGTGAATTTTATAACTGGATCAGCTTCAAAAGTCTTCTCGAAGAGAATGCCCTCGATGGTGATTCTGAGATGAATGAGGGACAGAGTCGGTGGTACTTTTTCAGGAGTCAGTTGCAGTTGAATGGTTGAGAGGTAGCCAGCGGCTCGAGAACTGTGATAGACCAGGTTTAGACCCGTTCCTGGGATCTGAAGGCTTTCTTGGACGACCTGAAATGATTGATGAATGATTAGATATAAGTATCCTAAGCATTGTCAACGGTATTCCTATGACGTAAGTTCGCAACATACCTGAGATTCAGCCAAAATAGCGCTCTTGTCAGGACAAGCACCCTGGAAGCCATGTTTCCACGTGGCCAGGACAACGGGCTTCATCATATCGTAATCATGAGCCAGACACGCCTGGGGAAGTCCAATGCCACCTTTCTCGTCTGATGTTGTCATTACCACTTCGTCGATTATTACAACCTGAAATAAAAGAGTTGATCATATACCTAATGGTCATTTTGACGATGCATTTTGTTCAGCTCAATTTTGTCCCATTAAAGTAAACACTTCCAAATTTCTCGGGAATGCAGGAGCCCATTTAATAAATGGCAAGATTAAGAGTTAAAAATTATAATGACTCTTTAATCGTGTGTTTGCATGTCTCGCGAAAAAAATGTAAATTGCTTTAAGTCGTTTGAGTTATGAACGACTGAATCAAGGGGCTAATGTTGCTTCTAATGTTCACGTAAATGAAAAATTAAAAGTAGACGTGAACAACGTCATTAATACTCGTATAAAGCGAAACTGTGTGATTCTTATTAATGGTTACGGGAAAATGGAACTAAGGAAAAACGTGAAAGATAAAAAGAGTAATTTCTAATACGAACCTCATTCCACGGCACGAAAACAACTTGCGAAGACCTCTTGAAAGGTGCTCTGCCAAAATGCAAAGTTACTGCTCCTCCTCCGTTGACAAGCAGATCGAACCAACCATCTTCCCGCGTCAACGTGAACCCTTCCAATGGCGTGGAAGTCGAGACCCTGACTCCGACCAATCCGGAGCCGAGGGAGGTTACCACTCGACCTCTGATCACAGCTGATCGGCTGGAAATTTGCAAAATTGTGAAGAATTTGGGGATGCGGCAGTCATTCGGCCATGCTTTGATGTTTTGGTAAAATGGTACTTCCTCTACCTTGCTCTATGGTGTGAATGAATTGGGGACTATTTACCTACATTTTCTAGTTTACTAAAGTTACTATCTACTTCTCCAAAACTTACATGGTTTTGATATTATTATTATTATTATTATTGGATTAGCAGGCAGGCAGCTAATGCTGGTTAGCCTGTTTCTTCACAATATATATATATGTTTCAAATGCTTTTTGAAAATCTTCTACTTATGATAGAGAAAGTGATTTTCAAATTCTACCTACATAAAAATACTCCTAAAATTTAAATAATTGTATATATCATTAAAAATAAAAAGCGAACACAAAACTCACAGGACACGATATAAACAACTAAATACAACAATGTCACGAAGCATGCAATCCAATTTTCTAATACCTAAATAAATATTGCCAATGATTATAATATATACCTAATGGATATAGTAAATATATAATAGATACGGATCTAAAAACACACACTATCCTAGATCGGTGTTCGATTTCTTACCTCGTGTTGAAGTGATTCCAGAACATACTGCGCAGCGTTAGAAGGACGAGAGAAAAGAACGAGTAAGTATCATTATTGGATACAATATTAATTTAGAAGAAGAAAACTCCGCATTTGTTAGTAACATCAATATAAACATAGGTGAACTTAAAGATATATAAATTAAAGAACATGCTGTTAAATCAGATGCTATTCATTTATAATTTATAATTAATCTTTGCGGCATAAAAATAAATACAAAGTCTTTTAGTGTAACAGGTAAGGAACAGAAAGGATAACAAAGTGGAACACTGTTGTAAAATAAAACATAAGGATTGACTGGGGCACAACATTGCGTATCTTATAATAACAGATATCTTTATATTTTAGTTGTTATACACAATAGTAAACGTTTACTGTTTACATATACAGTCAGTTAACAGTTATTTTGTAATGTCAACCGATTCTAAAACATACTCGTACTGATTAACAAATAATATACACACAAATGTCCTTACCTTTCATTGAACGTCTCCTGTTTAGCATAGTTTTGGAGACTACCCTCGTCTATAAGGAATTTCATCCTTTCGAAGAAGGATGCCGTAATTGCAGGAGGTTGCTTCCTAAGCAAGATATCTGTAGGCTTAGGGGATGAGACGCAGAGCTGACTTCCTTTGCAGGCTGCGCTTTGACAACATTCTGGGTCTTCGCAATCGACTAGACCATCTGAACATAATAGTTTAAACGTTAGTTCGTCTCTGCAATTAATATCAATATATTCTAATTCCTATTTTTGTAAAACAATTGTTACCTTTATCATTATCCTTGGAATCATCACAAATCTGCTCCTTCAGAGTGGTACAGTCCGGACCGTCCCACCCATCGAAGCACTTGCACTCCCAGTGACCATCATTTGCCACTCTGCATTGACCATGACCAGCGCATCCTCGGGGACAACCCTCCAATGTACAGTGACGTCCATTCCACCCAGAAACACAAAGACAGGTGCCATTCTTGCATTGGCCGTGGTCGCTGCACCGAGCGTCGCAGAGTTTCGATGTGCAGAATTCTCCTGTCCAACTAGGGTCGCAGGCGCAAGATTCTCCGACACATCTCCCATGGGGGCCACAGTCGAGATCACACACCTCTGTAATAATAATGAATATTTAGTACGAAGAAGGTAAAACAAGAAGGTTGTTGAATTTAAGGAGTCGAGTTCAAGTTTACCTTTGGAACAGTCATCTCCAGACCATCGCTGATGACAAGTGCAAGTCTGCGTATCAACATCAAAGGTCCCATGTCCAGAGCAGTCCGGTAGGCACTGAAGAGCATCTTTATCCATGGTAGCACAATCCAATCCTTTCCAGCCTTTCTTGCAGACACAAGCTCCTTCGATACAAAATCCATGGCCAGAGCAAGTTGGATGGGGACAATCGACGTCACCACAAAATTTGCCTTTATATCCTCGGACGCAAGAACACTTTCCATTGACGCAGTGGCCGTGACCGTTGCAGTCAGGGACTTCACATTCATCGTGTCGTAAAGAGCATTCCTTGCCTTTCCATCCAGGATTACATTGGCATTCTCCGTTGATGTACTCTCCACGTTGGCTGCATAGGACTGGACATACACCTGGAATCATTTACGAATTAGCAAATTATGTTCTGTATTGACATCGAGTTCCTATACAATTCCTAAAACCTTGTGTTAACTCACTTTCACTGCAATCGTCTCCTCCGAAGCCAGGTTGGCATTGACAGTGTCCCATTAAACACTCTCCTTTTCCTGAGCAACCATTTGGACAGTTATGGGTCATGTCTTCCGCCACGATGGCTATAAATGAGATCTCTTGAGGATCGCCGTCGTCGTTATAGAGAGATAGGAACCAATGACCTTGCTCCATGTAATGCGTTACTTCCTTCTTCACTGATGGCTGCAAGAATAAAGGTTACATTACATGTGTTTCAATTTGAATCTGATATTAATGAAGACTCAATGATGCAAGTACTTACATGAGAAGCCCTGGTAGTTCTCGCCTTGAATCCGCTCAGAACTTCCAGGATGTGATACTGCGTATGCGTCGGTAAAGCATTCCTCCTCGCGTAAACTCCTATCGAAGCCCCTCTTGGGATCATGTAGTCGAATTTCACGTAAGAAGCTTCTGACTGATAGAACTGCATATTCCAGTAACTATATGGAGGGATTTCTTTTGATAATTTTTCACCTAAAGTAATTTGTTTGAATGTCGTCCCATCGGGAGGAAACGACTGTGCAGGGAAAGTTCGCGCACCTACAAAATAGACGGTATAATTTAATATTTAAGTCAATGGTGTACTTAATTCGTGAAGCTCATTGTTGTTAGAATTACTACATGCGACAATGTGGTGAAAGATTTCTGAAACTATAATCTATGTCTATGTTTAACTACAAATCAGGAAATGAAACTAAATTACTAATATTTCTCGAAAAGGCTATGTACTTCACATCCAAAAAGCGCATGCAGTTGAAAACCATTGCACCAAGAAAATTGGTCCCACAACCCGAATGATCAAGCAGGTTAGTATGTTATAAACAAAGTTCATGTTTGTAGAGAAACCCTAACCGATGGTTTTGGTGATCGTTAGTAAGTTATTCGTCGAATTCAAATTCAGTGACCTCACCTTCCAAGATAAGAATGGGTGGAGGCATAACTTTTGGACATACGCATTGTGAAACTTCAGTCGTTGGTAATCCTTCTGTTTCCGATTCGGTTGTTACATCGGTGGTTGAGTCAGTCGAGTCGGTAATCTTAAAATAATCTTCACTTGATGTTTCAAAAGACTCAGATGTTTCTGTCCCTGATTCTGTACTTGAAAATTCTGTGGAACTGGTAAACTCTGTACTATTTGCAGCTTTATTGTTATTTGTGGGTGTATCAGTACTATCTGTGGGTTTACCAGTTGTAGTTCCATAATCATCATAGAAATCGTCTGGAGAATTAGGGCCTTCGCAAACTGGACAAGCACATTCACAACTTCCTCCCCAATTGGGTTCAGTAACTGTTGCTTTATTTCCTCTAGTCGTACCTTGTGTAGCTATAGGCCTATTGAAATTGGAAGGCTGAGTAGGATCAGCGTCCATTGGAGTTATGTTCACCGTTGGAATTTCATTGGAATCACCAAAAGTTGGAACTTTCACTGTTAACGAATAAAGCGGTTTATAAGAAGAGTTCTCTGTATCATCAGCGGAGATAGTTAGGTTAATCAACACGTGTTTAGCGTTAGGTGTTACCTCCGTAGTTTTTGGTTCCGTGGTATTTACAGTAATGTTGTCGGCAGC
Organism: Hofmannophila pseudospretella; assembly: GCA_947369225.1. Classification (NCBI taxonomy): domain Eukaryota; kingdom Metazoa; phylum Arthropoda; class Insecta; order Lepidoptera; family Oecophoridae; genus Hofmannophila; species Hofmannophila pseudospretella. Next base: position 14,198,365 of record OX376316.1, read on the forward strand.
AACAGTGGTGGTACTCGTTTTATTTACAATGTTAGTATTAGTATCACTCGGCGGCGGTGTCGACACGACATGCTCGGTGGGTGTAGCAAACATATTTGTGGTAATGATCACACGTTCAGTTGTAGGTTTACTTGTTATAGGAAGTTCTGTTTTTGTTATAGGTACGTCAGTAGTTAATGTTGGAGTAATCGTGGCTTCTGTTATTTTAGGGGGTGCATTTCCACTGTCGTAGTGAAATTTCTTTTTATTGTCATCTATTTCAACTGAATCGTTTGAGTAAATATGTAGCTCTTCGCTGACTTCATTCAGTCTGGTTAGTAGTTTCATGTATTGCAGCTTCTGTACCCCGTACGAATAAATCGATGGGAATGCGTCGCCTTGCATGTCCTCAGGGTCATACGCTATATTATCTTTGTTTGCTTTGATATTCTTTTCTGTAGTAGCGATTTGAGGTGGGTGATCCACGTGATTTTTAGAATCCTGATTACTTACTTTTACACTTTGAGTACTGGTTGCAGCAGTAGTAGTAGTGGTTTCCTCAGTAGTTGAAGTAATAATGGTAGTATCTTTAGCAGTAGTGTCCTCCACAAGTGAATGGTTATTTTGCGATGATATTTCAAGCTTAGTACTAGTTGTTAGATCACCATTATTAACCAATTGATTATCGTCACTGCTAGACACAGAAGCTTGGTCAGCACCCTCCTCTTCTTTGACCGCTGCGCTCGAGGTCACACCATGCAAGCTAACAGTATTCACAGAAGGCGTAGTGATTAGTTCATGCATATCTACAGTGGAAGAGACCGTGGAAGAAACGAAAGGTGTGACAGAAGCATGCCCATCTACGCTTCTACGAGGGCGAGAGTGTCCTTCTTTACCTGAGCCAGTGGATGGTGAGCTCTGATGCGGTCTGCTTGCTATGGATTTGTTGCTAGACTCCAGCGTCGTTGCTTTCGACGCTGGGAACATTTCCGTAGATTCGCCAACTAATACTGTACACGCTTTTGAGTTCTGATATGACCAGTTGACGAAATATGAGGCTGTGGACAAGGAATCCCATATTAAACCCAAACATCCCTCAAAAATAAACCCTGAATATTGAAATATTGTAATACAGGAGAACAGTATCTTACCTGACATATAAGAAGCAATGGCTAAGAGAAGAACAAAGAGTATTATGAACACTATGGCAGTACATTTCCACGAACATCTAGAGGAGAGGCCTTTTCTAAAGTGGAATCGGGAGGCGGCGGGGGGGAAGTGTGAGGCGCGGAGGTTGTTGCGCACGGGCAACACGGGCACCGGCGCGCCGAACGCCGGGTGGGACCGTTCATTCCTGTCCATCCTTTCTAAGGTGCTCTTGTCTTGCTTCCCGGGACTACTGCACGAGGAGTTTGACTTGTAATCCATTGACGGATTCTTTTGTATGTCCCCTGAAAACAAATATTAATTTATTGGTCAAAAATTCTGGATGCTAAGTTTCAGTTTGTTTTTTCCGAACTTTGTTTGGTGATAGGACTTGGGTATGCTTTTGTATATAAAGTATGTTGCCAGTAAGTAGCTTTAATTCGGTACCTATTGTTTCGACACTGTTTTTAACAGTTGCTAATCATCTTTGATCTCGTCGTCAACTCGTCACTTACCATCAGTTAAGATTGAGGTCAAACTAAGGGTTCAGTCTTGAATTAAACAAGTTGTTTACCTTACTCAACCTGAAGAGGTTTTATAACAAGTTTTGATAAAGTTACGTTCGATGTAGGTAATAAGATGCTGTATCGAATTACGTTGTTAAAAGAAAACTTTGAAATTTCTCAGAATCTCCGACCACAGCTTACGTAATCGAAACATCTTCGATATTCCCAAATAAAAACATTTTTGCTGTATCAGCCCAAAGTTTTAAGTGCCGTCGGCAAGATAGAAGAATTTATTACAAGACGTTATTTACTTAGAAAAGTTATAAATTACCTAGAGGCTGTTAGGGCAGGTAGGCTAAAGGCTCAAAGTTAGACAGGTCAAATTGATGTTAACACGATCACAGTTAGCATTACAGATGAGTTAGATGAAGTTAATCAGATCAGCTGAGTTCATTCCCAGGCTAATTGAATACTTGAACAGTTTGTTAAGTTCTTTTTGGAACTTGGATCAATTTTAGTTGGAACTATGGCTTTACCTAAAGGCAAACGGTCTCACCTTCAATTATAGTTGGAAGCGGTGTCATCTTCAGTTACACTTGGAACTGGTCTCACCTGAAGGCACATAGAAGTTGCCAGACGACGTGCGGACCAGTCATGAGGGCTCGAAGTTGGCCAAGTCAGCAGGGTTGCTATTGCAACAATTGAAACGGTCTCACCTTCAACTATAGGTAGAAGCGGTCTCACCTTCAGTTACTTTTGGAACTGGTCTCACCTGAAGTCATATAGATGTCGCCAGACGGCGTGCAGACCAGACCAGAAGTCTGCCAAGTCGGCAGGGTTGCTATGCTAGTGTTGAAACGGTCTCACCTTCAATTATAGTTGGAAGCGGTGTCATCTTCAGTTACACTTGGAACTGGTCTCACCTGAAGGCACATAGATGTCGCCAGACGGCGTGCGGACCAGACCAGAAGTCTGCCAAGTCGACAGGGTTGCTATGCTAGGGTTGAAACGGTTTCACCTTCAATTATAGTTGGAAGCGGTCTCACCTTCAGTTACTTTTGGAACTGGTCTTACCTGAAGGCACATAGAAGTCGCCAGAGGGCGTGCGGACCAGACCAGAAGTCTGCCAAGTCGACAGGGTCGTTATGCTAGGGTTGAAACGGTCTCACCTTCAATTATAGTTGGATGCGGTGTCATCTTCAGTTACACTTGTTATAACGGTCTCAAATTCGGTTGGAAATGGTCTCAATTTCAGTTGATCCTGGTCTCACCTGAAGGCACATAGAAGTTTCCAGACGGCGTGCGGACCAGACACGAGGGCTCGAAGTCGGCCAGGTCGGCAGGGTTGCCAGTGATGCGCCCGTTCAGGCGAGACATGGTCGGGTTGCGCGGGGGCACATCGGGCGGTGGTCGCGATCCTTCTATCAGACAACCTGGACAATGGAAACGTCATATTAGGATAGAATGGTCTGTGAGAAAGATTCAGGGGTAGGTTCAAGAACTCGATCAGTATTATAACTAAAGGTAAAGCAGATGTTGAAGTCACTGTTATTGCAGAGGTTTCTACACGATTACTGAATTTCTGGGAGCTTAAAAATTGTAGGCCACAATATTTGAGATTTTATAATAAGTAATATCACAGAATTATTTTATTTTATTTTATTTAGACTTAAACTAATTATTAATTATTATCAGTTCCTATTTTCCGGTGTTGCACACCACCTACATCAAACTTAATTACGTTTTTTTTTCTTTATTTATTTATATTTATTGTTTGTATTTTGGAAATAATTTCTTTCTGTCGTTCTTTCTTTATTGACATATTATTACTATACACTATTTTATACAATTATTTTTTGACATAATATAATGTAATATATCTCTATCTGTTTTGTATATACTATTTCGGACACAAATGTATGTTTGTTAGCGAATAAATGAATTGAATTGGATTTCGATGTTATAGAGCAGCCTTTCCCAAAGTGGGCGATAACGCCCCCTTGTGGGCGCTGCAGGCCTAAAGGGGGGCGGTAAGAGACCCAGAAAAAAAATGGGGGCGTTGTGTAGAGGCTTGGGGGGTGATTTGTAATTTCATTTAGCTAAGAGGCCTCTTAGACACCGACTGCATGAGCTCTCGACTCTCAACTACAACTTGTGAACATCAACTAATATTAGTTAAGAGATTGCTCAAACTCGGTTCGGTCGCTTCGTTTCGAAATGAAAGTAGACACAAACAAACAAATAAAAAGGTAACAGACATACTTTCGCATTTTAATAGTTATTAGTACTCCTAGATAGGTAATTTTCGTAGATAGTAGACCGCGGGCAATCATGTTTTAACAAGTTTTTGTTAAATAACCTGAATTGTGCATTCTTGTAAAATGGGGGCGCTAAAAAATAATTTATTCTCAAAGTGGGCGGTAGACAAAATAAGTTTGGGAACCCCTGTTATAGAGTGTAGTTGGCGCACGACCGGCTCTGAACTAGACATGGTGTCTATCAGTATCAGTAGTAATTATTGATTTAAAAACGTAGGTTATTCTAGGACCTAGGTTCTCCTAGCCCTGGTGCATAGATAAACGCAGACTCCCATCTAAAGCCTTTAGCACATTCCAGCGATTAGAGACAGAAGCGAACCGAAATTATAGAAATCTAGAAAACCGAAAAATAGATTTCTATGGGTCCAATTCCGTTTCAAAATCGCTCCAATGTGCCCGAAACTCTCTTAAAGTCCTTTGCACATAGGAAGGCACGTCAAACTTTTATAAAAACCTAAATAAAATACGGATTCTCACAGATGAAAGTCGGAAGTCTTCGGATTAGTATCGGCTGAGTCACTGAGGAGGACACACAGAGATACACAGAGGAGGACCTCAGAATTTCATCACGAGAACCCGTTTTTTACTTAAGGTTTTATAATAGTTCGACGTGCCTTCCTATGTGAAAAAGACTACAGGCGTAATACCTAAGATAGTTTCGGGTGTGATGGTGTATTTTGAAATCTGCCACGGAATGGCAGCAATACATTCCTTGGCAGGTTGCTAACTCATTTAACACCATGCACATATTGCAATTGGAGTCTAGTCCGTTGACTACCCCTTCAGCATGCTCATCAGAAACATTTCGCGGTTGAAAGCCTGACTAATCGGTCAATCAGGAGATATCCTCAGAATCGCAGTCTGCAATGAGGAAGGGGCTGATCTCGCTATAAGAGAACCTTCTAAAAGCTTTAACAAAATTAATCGGCTTACCCCAGCATTAAGGTTGGGAAAAATTTAATTAATTCCATCCACGAAAATTCACAAGTTGAAATTCAATTAGGGGTGAATATTGCCCAGGAATGGGCAGTAAACAGTAAACAAACAGAGCGTGAACCGGCCCATGCAAATGGATCAAAGATCGCGTGTTCGGTAGTTCCTTATAAACGTCGATGGTTATAGATTGGCTCTACGCCGTTCAAAAGCGTGACGGTTTGAGTGTTCCTTTAGAACACTAAGTCGAAAATTGTTTCCCGATACTTCGGTTTGTTAGTACTGAGTAAAAAAGAACAGGTAAGGTAGGTAGTACATACATATTTATAAATTGAACATTTCAAAACTGCGACATTATTATCACCAGTTATCATACTTATCAAGGAAATTATAAGTACTACGTACAAACACCGTAGGTATTACCTATCTAACCGATCAAGTTTAAATTAATTATTGCAATTCAGTTGACAGTCTGAAATATCTATTTGACGGTGACATCTCCACTTAGGCGCGAATAAACGACCATATCATAATCATGATCATCATAATGAACATGTAATAGACGTCGACCAAGACAAGAAAATATATATTAAAACAATTCCGTTTATTGATTAGTATTACACATATATACACTTATCAGAAACTGTTCATCTACTCCTATCGAACAACGTGATGAGATGACTGATATCTCAAACTGAAATGCCAAGTTTTATTTCAACGCATCTTTCGACGTTGTCTATCCACAGATACCGACCGTTATAAAGGAAGGAAATATATTAAATCGGCAGCTATAGGCAGGGCGCGGCGAGCCTCTCCCATCACTAATATAAGCTAATGGAAAATCGAAGTATTATCCCCCCCCCCCCCTCCCCTTCCCCTTCAACCCCCGCGAATCTCCGAGGCCCTCTTGAGCCAACTTTTGATCCTCGACAAATTTTAGAGATTCCTTCCAGCGCTAATTAATTTATTGTACCGGCCGATGTAGCCGCAAGAAAACTCAATTAATTTTAAAAGGGTTTTTGTGTTGGTTTTTTTCGCGATCGCGCCCAAGTTTCGATCCAAAAGAAAATGGCGGATTTCTCGATGTTATTGCCAGCTTTGTGGTGGCCCTTTGTGCCGATTCTTTTCTTTTAGTTCCAGGGATTAATTAATTTGTTTGAGCGTTTCCCGGAACCAGAGAGTGCACTTTGTAGGTGACTATAAAACATCTAAACCTTTCGTCAGCGATAGGTTTCAAGAAAAGAAATTTATTTTTAGAACTGTGAAAAGAAAAGGCTCAAAGCTCAAAGAATAATAGTTAATTACGAGAAAATTGTAGCTCTATTACATTCCTGAGCGACTTCGTCAGAAACGTCCTTCGTTAAAATACGAGTACATGCTATCCCTTACTACGCCATAGCTCTAGATAGGGATGACACGAGACTTAAGTAAGCCTTGAAATTAATGCCGTTACCTGCAAAACGCGCTTACCTACATCCTTTTGAAGAAGAATATAATGACATTGAGTGGGCTCAAGAAAACATGGACCAATGGATATACCATAGCCTTTTTTTCTTGATTAACAATCTAGAGTTGGATCATAGTCCATCAAGTTTCAGTATGATCTATTGGGCTGTAGTAAAGACTGGCTTGTGAAATGCCGCAGCCGTACGATTTGGAACCAGACTCATGCCAATTCTCTTTGCTCGTTTAGAAAATAAGATTCAAATTCAAATTCAATTTTTTTTATTCAAAGCTTATATAATACATAATACTACAATACAATACAATATAATTTGAAACAAGTAGGTAGATATCTACTTATAAAAATCAAATCCATGCACCTGCACTAGCCAACGGCTGTCTTGCAGCATGCCAGTCCTCACTAAGATAGCCAGCGGGATATGATAGATGTAAGTATATTTTATTGTGCTTCAGATTTTATAGAAAAAGACTTACCTACATCGAAACCACATCCTTCTCGTATAAAAGATGGTCTTCTTTTTTACAGAGGTCCTAATTTGTCTCAGTTATTTGTTTGTATGGTTATAGGCACCTTTGCACCGGGGACGACAAGGGGCGGGTAGTTTGAATGACTGTCTTTGTTTATATAAGGATTATTATTATTTTGTATTATCCTGTTAGGTTTTCTCCCATTACTGGGGTCAGTTGAGAGCGAAGCTCACGGGTCCAGGACCAAATGAGCTTCACTACAACTTTAAACTACTACTTTTTAAACTACTGTTTTTCTCCCATTATTAGGGTGAGTTTACTATACTATCGCGAGCTTTTGACCAAACGACAGTATGAGTGAATCCCGGGCCTCGGAGATTCGCGGGGGTTGAAGGGGAGGGGGATAATACTTCCATTTTACATTATTTTTTATTAAACATCTTGTTTTTATTAACTTCACTCTGTGTAAGTATATTAATCAAAATTATGTAGAATCTTATTTTGGATTTTTAGATGTTAATGTAAATGATGAAATAAAATCATTAATTGTTGTAAAAACATTATGTGGCTGCCTACGTTTGAAGTTTAAAAATGTCATTTACAAGTAAACAACAATATTAAAATTTAGTGTAATAAGAATATGAATAATTAGTTAATCACATTGATAAGCTAAGTTAGTCACTGTTCACACTTGTTACACATTAGTAAACATCGTTAATCTATCAACAGTAGCAAACAATAAACCTTGACGTAACACGTCCATCAATTCCCGACCCGATCTCCCGACAAACGACCCAAGTCGAACCCGGCTACTGGCCAATCCATCGCCATTGAAAAACTAAATCCCCCAACCAATTTGAGAGGACAAGTGCGCTCATTAATACACACGTCACTTCGCTTGCTACTACAAAATGTGGCCCATTTATATCCTCGTTTCGGCCCTGGGAATTATGGTAATCGGGGCGAGTCGTCTTTTGTCTGTAATGGTGGGTAATTACAGGGGCTCCTCTAGGGGACACTTCGTCTCCGGCGGGGGGCCTCGGGTTCGGGAATTCGACACTCGTTACGGAAATCGTCTCAACTTTAAAAAGGAGCGCGAGTTTGAACGCTGTCTGGGGACTTGTCGGTGCGTACCGGAACAAACTCCTTTTTCTGTTTTACTTTACTCGAAATTGGGTTTTGTGGGCCTATTAAGAGTTCTGGTGAATAATAAGTATTGTGAGTTAAGTAGTTCGTCAGACTACAAAAAACCTATACCTAATCTGTTCTACCAATGTCCGTCCCGCCACCCGACAAAATCACAAAATAAATAACCTATGATTATTTGTTTAGTGTATGACTCTGAATCAGCTTGCAGCAATGCTTTGTTGTGTGTAAGAGAGCCAGCGCGTAATTAACTGTACACTAGGTATCCAAGTCCTCAATGTTAGCAGCGGATTGAAAACCCTCTAATAACAGTATAATATTGTCACTTTAGTGAGGTGAGATGTCTAAAATTTACCGTCAGATGGCCCGTTTGTTCCTGTACTCCTCTTATACAATAAATTCGATGGTGATAACTTGATAAGTAAATAAGATATGCCAGTGCCTTTGCCAGCCCACCTGATGGTCAGCATATCTCCCTGATCATTAATGTATATAGGTAGTACGTCTATATAGGTAGTACAATTCCCCACACGTACTCCGAGGACCGATTCCCGAAACCAATTTTAAATTTAGCACCAAAGTTCCATCTGGAACTCCGCACAATATTTATATGAGAGAGAGAGAGAGAGAGAACTGCGATTTATAGTTGGGAACAATCGGGGAACTTGGTCCGGCGTCTCGTGACTTCCTTTTAATTAGTACCCATTCATCGCGGAACAATCGAGTGCTCGAACAAATCCATTATCGGGAACTTTTCGATAGTCGAAAGAGGTGTATTCCAAGTTTGCGAGCGGAGAGTCTTTGTTGGCCTTCGATTTTGATGGTACGGAACGGAATACGGGCTCTTTGAGGAGATGCCTGCATTATCTGGTTCAGGAATTACAATTCGCGTTTGTTATTAGTTTGGTGAAAAGTTTAATGGGCGTTGACGAGTCTTTCGTTTTGACCCGGCGGTGGCGCGGCGTGCATTTTGGAAAGGAATTCCTAGGAAATGTGTCTTAGATTACAATAACATCATCAAAGAAAGTGGACGAAGATTGACGACGAAAACAGCACATTCTTGGGATCATCTCTACCTAAGTAGTTCCATTTAATTGAGATGACAATCTCATTTTAAATCAGTTAAAAGTTTCAGAACGAATCAGCTCTAGCGTCTATTCCAATTCCTTCTCAATAAGAAATCACGTTTGATCGAAGCTTGCCCGCAAATGGGCCGAAACACCCTGCTTTATTTCCAAATAAGTAACCCTCGCTACCCTTGCGAGGGAAAATTTACCCGAAACCGGGGAAACACCGGACCGAATGCCAGATGGCTTGAAAAATATAAAAATACATGATCCGGAATACAGGGATAGTGGTCTCGTTTGATTGTTATTCAGTTTTATGCGTAAGAAGTTGGGATTAATAAAATGGTATGGATAGTAAAATGCGGATTCGAATAGTCAACATGCGGGTCATAAAAATGTTTACGTTGCGAAAACAAATTTTGGGGAATTGGATAAATGAAGATATGTAACATAGACAAGGTCTACCATACCCCAGTGAGTTTTCTGATTTCTACGAAGCCTTTAGTAAACTTATAGACTGCTCTAACATTGGACGAAGAAATAAATTGTCTCCCTGTTCTAACTATGAAAGAAATTATGGTGAGGAATCGTGCATACTTGAGGAAGTATTTCGAAAGCACGCATGGCGCGTATCATGGCCCGTATTTTTTTCTTTTTTCGTGTAATAGGTCTATGATGATGTTAAACTAAAGATTTCCAACTCTCCATTTTAACCTTAAATACATACGTAAAGATTAAGTAGACACGTACCAATAAAACGTCGACGATTTTCAGCAAAGATAAATAAATCCACACAACAAATGAAGATTCCCAGGTTGTTCCCAATTCGTGTTCAAATCAAGATTGTGGTGAATTCAAAATTGCTCGGGAATGTTTCGCTTAACGAGTTTAAGATTGTGGGCACGTGTTGCCAGCGTCTCCGGCGAGATTGCCCAAATGTACGCGTGGTCTGGGAGCAGGCCGTAAGAACACTTACATTATACGTCCTACAAGCGGTTTGAGGGGCACAAAACCTACCTGCGAACACGGTCATAAAGTGATCGTGCAAATTAAGCCACGTCGGGCGAGGTCAGAACCAGCATGGGTGATCGCTGGTGGAAATTTCATCTAAGGCCCTCCGTTTCTCGGAGTTAACCAGACGATCGTGGTTGTTGTCGATCAAAAGCAGTCGTTAAGCCATATCAGAGGCCTGAATAACTCTGACAAAAGGTTAACCATTATAACGATAACAAAAACAAGTTTTATCGTGTAAGATTTGTTTAACCCATTATTGACCCTGTTTGTTTGATCACTGGCTCACAAAGATACAGGTTCGCCTAGTTTGAGAACCCGAACTAATTGAATGATTAAAAAACATTGTAAAGTAAAATACGCTTTCTTGCACAAATAGAAAACAACAAACAAAAGATAGAAAATAAAATAGTGAAGTACAATTTAGGCGGCATTATCGCTAAGAGCGATCGATTGTGTTATTTCAATGAAGTTTTTTTTGTCAACAAACTATACCTACCTGATCTGCTCTACTCGAACATTTCACATGACAATGATTCATCCTGGTACGGTAAAATAACAGTATTTTACTACCTGACCCCTCTTTACTTTAACCATTGTTTACTCAAAAAAAACTAGATTGAAACTAAAATTTATACTTAAAAAAGGTAAACTAAAATCTCTTCATTATCAGTCCCATAGAATAAAATAATAAATTACCAAATTACATTAAATTAAATAGAATAAAAAAAAATATATAATTTTTTCCGAATTTCGATATTTACCACTTATATTTTTTTTGACATCTTGTAATATTAATTACAATTCAATTTTAATTTATCATTTATTTTATTTTAATTTAAACCATTCTTTACATTAAAATATTTTTAAAATATAATATTATACTTACGTCAATAAAAAAATAAAAAAAGACTTATGAAAAGCCTTAGTCACAAATTCCGCCCGGTGTCGACCCTGGCGCAAAGGGTTTATTAAATTACATTAAAATAAATAAATTACATAAAATTACATTAAATAAATTAAATTACATTAAATTTATTCAATTAATTAATCCTTTACAGCAAACCAATTCAATTTATCAACGTTAAACGTTATTAAAAAATCTTTACTGGTAAATAGAGTAAACTGTACGAGTATCATATCCACCAGTGAAAGAATTTTAATAATCGAACTAGTAGTTTTAAGGAGGTTATTTTGACCATGATTTACTCAAAAACTAATAGTTCGATTATAAACATTCAGTCAGGTAAAGTCGAATTCAATTAAACTTGTTAATAAGATAAATAAACCACCATATTATTATTTATTTTACAACCGGCCTGTTTCTGTAATCTTCTTTTTTTTATAAGTGAGTAATAATTATTTCGTATTTTTAAGTACTATATTTATACTGTTATTTATGAGTGGAAATTTATTATTAGCATATTTTTATTTATGTATTCTAAGTATGTTGTAGTTATGTATTTGTATGTAAATTTCCCTAAGAGAAAATAAATGAAAATGATAAAGTTTATTCACTTATACAGGGCACACAAAAAAGGACCTCCGACTTACAAACTAGGTCGAAAACCTGTATCTTGGAAGTCGGGATTCCGTCGCACTTTCTGTGCAAGCAAATTACAAATAAATAAATACTGCCGTTGTCGATGGTTTGATCAATTTTCTAGTGATGGGTAAGATAATTAAAAAAATCATATCTTATTAATTAATGTATGTATAAATTATTTTAGGTTTTAATCTATTTTGTTAATAAAAAATCTTTTATGTTTTAAGGGATAAGGTTTTTAAGCTATTTAAAGCTTTTAAATAACCCTTGACTTGTGCCCATATCCGTTCGATTAGGTTCAGTTCGAAATGAGTTTGTGAAGTACAAAATATATATGTAGTAGACATCTTATCGTAATGGCGCGTTTCACGAAGTGCGTACGCATTTCACGAAGTGCTAATAATCTTAGACAGATAGTGTAAAACTCGACTATTACAGTGTCTGTCTAACTTTATTAGCGCTTCGTGAAATGACTACGCATTTGCTGAAATACGCCTTTACGCTATGTGGCTACGACGTATACAGGCTGTAACATTAAGAACGGTCAGTATGGGAAAGTCTGAAACTATAAGACATACGAAGATCTGTTCTTAGGAACCATGTCATCAATTTTAGTAACAAGAAAAACTGTATTCATACATTTAAAAAAAAACCTGTACTCCGCCTGGGAATCGAACCCGGTTGTTTTGAAAAAAAATCCAACACTATTTCTATTTAGATATACCTACTAAACACGAACACCTACTAAAATAAATTAAAAGATATGGAAACAATGCGTTTAATTAATTTTAAACATCACGTTAGTATGAACTAACATTTATTCCTTAAGACCTACACAATCGATATCTAAACAGAAATAGTGTTGGATTTTTTTTCAAAACAACCGGGTTCGATTCCCAGGCGGAGTACAGGTTTTTTTTTAAATGTATGAATACAGTTTTTCTTGTTACTAAAATTGATGACATGGTTCCTAAGAACAGATCTTCGTATGTCTTATAGTTTCAGACTTTCCCATACTGACCGTTCTTAATGTTACACCCTGTATACTATCTTTATGTATTAATTAATGGATTTATATAATAGTTAACAACACATCAAAGACAATGTAGAGTTTCCATGAGATAAAAATTGACAACTAAGTTGACACGTTGACTCAACTTGAAATGGAATTTTATATTTTAATGAATTATCATAATATAGAATGCAATAAATGTGAGCTCGACAAAGTTAACATATCTACCTAAATGTAAACTATGTTACTGTTAATGTGCAGAGTAATTTGCATATGATTTTTTTATTATGACGCACTAAAGTTTATAGTAGGGGTAGGCCTTAGAAACTGTTTTTAAATTATGTTATTTACACTTAGGAAAATTAATGTACACTAAGTAGTGAGTCTGTATTGTTTATTAGATAAATTAAGATCTTTTAAAACAAAATTGTCAAAATTGAAAAAAAAAATATTCGTTTACCATATATTAATGAACATTTCACATTAAACTATAACCACCACACTAGGCGTTGCCTGTGTCGTGGAGATTACACAGATACACACATTGACCACTTTACAAGCCTTTAGCACACACAGCTATTTCGAAAAGAAACCTGACGGAATCCATAGAAATCTAGAAAACCAAAAGTCACAGGTGATCCTGATGTGCAGGATCGCTTGGGTTGGTGCCACATCTATTTCTGCCACAAAGCAGAAATGCTTGCATTTCTGTGTTTCGGTTTGAAGGGTAAGAGAGCCAGCGCAATCACCGGCACATGAGGCACAGGAGTAAGTCCTCACGGCCAGCAGCGCATCGAAAATCCTCCAATAATATTTCAGTGAGGTGAGATGTATGTGGGCGACCGTGACCGCATACCATCACGTGGCCCATTTTCTCTCCTAATTACTCGTCTGCTCTCCATAATAATTTTTTAAATTATATTTCTATGGGTTGATTCTATGGAACAAATTCCATAGAATTATACATAAGTAGAGTAACGACGTAAGTTTCCCCCAGTCGGCTCCCGGACTAGTCTATCGCGGCTCACGCGTTCCATCTCATACATCAACGTCCGGAGTTATGAAAGTACCTGCGGGATATATGTTTGACAGTTTGCGCTTCACTCCGTATCTGAGGAGTAAATGCTTTTTCCAAGAGTTGTGAGGTCAGGTCAGAGAGTCGACCGATGTGTTGTAACATTGTACCATGAGATGGGTTAACTCATAATTGTTGTTCACTTAGGTATACGCCCATAGACATCTCACCAAACTAAATGTTATAATTGGATTTTCGATGAGCTGTTAATGTATAGGACTAAACTGGAGTGCATGTGACAGTAATTAAGTTCTCGTACCTACTATACTGGAACACAGCAATGCTGCTATGCGGTAAAAATAATTAAGAGTGTGGTACGTGGCTGGTACCACAGAAATCGAACTAGTTAACAGAGAGAAGGAAATCAATAGTACCGCCCGTCCGAATTTCAAAATATTTGGGTGCTCTGACCAAAGAGATTTTTTATATTTAACCTTTTTGGGTCTGACAAGCTGATTCTGTACGTCATAGCTATAAAACAACAACAACAAGACTCGGGAAAAATGTACTATTATGTAGTAGTATTATGTAGTATGTTGTATGTTGTTGTTGTTGCGAACAATTCAAATAAAAGGTACATGCCGTTCCAATCTCCTTGCTATGAAACCCGAAACAATAGTTTGAAATCTGAAGATGACCCCAAATATATCCAATTATTAATCTAAATCCAATTACATATAATATAATGATAATAGATGGATGGATGAGAAATATTCAGGATGTAAAGTAAAACTCACCTTTCCCTTCTACAGTAGGTATTCAATCATGTTTTCTGTGCTTACTATATAACCTTTTTGGATGACCCGGATGATCTTTTACGAACGTTCGATATTCTTACGAACGGTCAACAATTCCGCTAAAAGATCGCGAAGTCAATTAGTTTGGACTACGGCCTCGGACGTATTTCCTTAGCAATTTCCTCCGAATACTCGATACCTATCCTTCGCAAGGCATTATCGAAAAATTCGGAGGCATTAACGAAATTTCGTCCTTGGGTGGAAATCCGCTATCTCTCGGTTACAGAAACGGTCCATTTAAGGGAGGTTTTGGACTTTCGCAGCGATGCGGTGTATCCATGCGGCCACACCGCATCGCTGAGAAAGTCTAAAACCGAGCGTGCGAGTGACCCAATTGTAGTTTTAAGTTGGCATTTAAAAGCCAATTTAAAACTTGAAAATAAAAAGCTGTCAAATAAAGACTTGACCAGAAAAATTTCAAGTCAGGAACTTGAGTCACTATCCTAAACGTTGCTAAGAAAAGATGCTAGGTTTGAAGGAAATAGTTTTAGGTAAACAATGTTGAATAATGGATCGCGAGTACCTACCTACATTGTACTTATGCCAGAAATAGTATAATATAAGTGCGACTGTATGATCAAATTTGTAAAAAATCATTTTTTTTTTGTATAACGTGAGCAAGCGAGCAAAATGGCCTGTCTGAACTACCGTCATCCATAGATACCTCACTATAATCCTCCTTTCCTTCCAACCGGAACACAGAAATGCAATGCAAGCATTGCAGCTTTGCAGCAGAAATAGGTAACGAGGGTGTACCCTAGACTGATTCTTCACGTAGTCATACCACCTTCATTCATAATTTTATCAGTGTCTCTGCATACAAGTTCATTGCGGGATGCGGGATATCCTCATGAGTCTGAAACCGCTCTAACGACATTACACGTACATTTTAATCAATGGCCCACGGTTCGCCGGATCCCCTGATATTCGAGCTTATCTCCTAATGTTCCGGATTCGTTCTATGAAATTTGATTGATTAACCTTCGTATTCAAATTCTCTGGTACTTCCAAATTGCTGATGAAGTAACCTTAATTGCAGTGTCCCAGTTTTGAAAAATGCTTATGCGTTGGGTTTTTAAACAGGATGGGTGGGAATGTATGGTGACGTGAATTTTAAAACCATCTTTTCTCAGTAAATATACTTACTCTAGGAAAAGATGTCATACGTACATTATGTAACTTGCGGTATAGGCAGAGAGAATGGAGAGCGGCACGAGTATTTTAGAATTGGTATAACTCTGTGCAGAGACAGCCTGTGGTGGTACCATCCTTACTTGTACCAATTTTGTCGCAAAGTGGCAATGTAGCCAAGCTAGCGTAATTACCAACACATAAGACACTCTATCCTTTTGATTAGCAGCGCATCGAAAGCCCTCTAATAGTTTAGTGAGGTGAGAGGTTTATGTGCTACGGTGAACACTTACTATAGATAACAAAAATCTGGCTACGCAGGCTTCTTTTGCTTTCCTCTACAGTCATTGAAACATGAAATAGGTAGTTTTGACTGACTCTAAGTAATTCTTAAAATATTACATAACCTTTTAAGAGATACCGATTCCTTTGTAAATGTGTAAAAACAATTTCTACTGCATCTTACATGATTACATGATTTACTCTTGAAACTTGCGACGTAACAAGTAACAAATATTAAATACATTTCCTAAAAATTAAGAATAGACATAAGTTGATGGTCAAATGTGAAGACAGAATTAAAATTCGTTGAAAAATAAGACGGAAGAAAAAGATGGCGCTACTAAAGAGTGACGTCACTCCTAAGTAGCGCCATACAAGCAGGACCTTGGCTATTTATTAAGACTGTTTTGCTAGAAAGGGACGGAGCACCCCCCACTTCTAACTTTAACCATTAATATCGCAGAAGTTAGTTGATATATCGAAGAAAAAGATGGCGCTACTAAAGAGTGACGTCACTCCTAAGTAGCGCCATACAAGCAGGACCTTGGCTACATATTAAGACTGTTTTGCTAGAAAGGGACGGAGCACCCCCTATTTCTAACTTTAACCATTAATATCGCTGATGTTAGTTGAGATATCGATAAACGGATTTCAGATCCATCTTCAGTATGTCCATGTAAGTTGATTGATGCAATAAAAAAAGTAGTAACCTAGGCTTGCCTAGGTAATTCGTAATTGCTCAAAGGTTTGGCCGGTTGTCGCCAATACAACCAGCTTGGATGTAAATGTAGTGCAGGCAATGTATCATGTCAAGACGCTGCCTGCCACTGATAAGATTGCCCAGACAAAGGCAGTCCACCCATATCAGTACCAGCCACTACAGCAAACCTTCATTTACTACCCCTGCATTTACAAACGCCATTACCCATTCTAAGTGTAAAGCAGTAGAGTCCACGTTTCCATGCGAATGTTTATTAGTCTCCCGACCGTCTGGTTCGTTAAAGGACACTCAGCTTTATTTATGTTGACATACTGGCAATGTTACCTTATTTGTTGTTGCCATTCTCTTTGTCAGAGAAAATCGGACCGACTGCTTCTAAAAATAGAGTTCTAATTTAGAATGGGGACATATTCACGTGTGTCGTGTCAAGGGATTGTAGACTTATTGCGGAAGGGGTTTGGTGTGATTTTTTCTTGGGTATAGGTGAGCTGGGTGGTTTCCGGACGATAAGGAGACGTCGGGTAAGTCGGGTAAGTCGGTACGTCACGCGACCGTCCACTAATTTATGTTGCGCTGATTTCAGATATATAGGAGGAAGGGTGGACTATACTCGTAGTCCACCCTTCCTCCGCTCGGGCCGTTTTTACGGTAGTTATGGTAATGCATTGTCTAGTCTAGGTCTAGATACTAGGGTAACATCCGTAAGGAAAACAGCGGAAACGCTCGCAAATCTGCATAGAATACACTACCTGCATTAGAAATTAAAATTGCACTTGGAATGAGCTAGGTTTTTAGTTTTGAGCGACTCGGAATGGGCAAGTAGTAGTTGTAGTGTCAGGAATTTTGAAAGTTGTCAGGAAATGTGAAAGCTTTTTTCGCTGCCCCCTTTTCGAAACAAAAATTGCCATTATCAGATTTTACCTAGTAATCATATAAGTCTATGGTTTTTACAGATTCTGTTATAACTGTTACTGAAGTCAGTATTGATGAGAGTGAGGGTTAGATAGATAGATTAATACTTTATTACACACAAGAGATTTACATAGGAAAGGAAACATAGAATAAGTGTACAAAGGCGGCCTGAGCGATAAGGCCGCCTTTGTACACTTATTCTATGTTTGGCTTATATTTTGTTTTGAGCGATCTCTTCCAAGCAACCTAGGCGATAGAAGAATTATCAGTCTCGCCTGTCAGTGTCTGCCAAAGTACATATTACAGTATTGACCGCGTATAAATCTGGCCTTAAATGTATACCCGGGAAAAAATCCAAGGATTGTTTTGAGGGCATGAATGAATGAGGGCTAGATTACAGCGTAGATATTAACAGAAAGTGCAGCGTTACAGTTCGTTAGAAAGTTTGCTCATGCCTTTATTAATGTTTACTGGCACAGAGGAAAAAATAAAGTCGTAGCGGCCAGCCTTGGGCGGTAGTAGCTAGGCTAGGATACAGTGATGCAATGTATCTTAGCCTAGCCTTTGCATATGAAAAATGAAAATGTTTTATTTGCTTTTAAAATGGATAAACATTTAAAATTGATGCAGGTCTGGCTAGCAACCAGTAAAGTTTTTATGTCAGTTTGTCGTCAAATATCTTCGCTGCGGCGTTGATTTGTTTCGGCAGTGTTTATATGTAGAAGACTCAGTTCATTAAACTAGTGAGTAGTAGGGATTCGTGGATTCTGGCTCAGTGAATCCTGCCTCCAAGGCATTGCTCCGGCTAAAAAAAAAAAAAAAAAAAAAAAAAAAAAAAAAAAAAGTGAAACACCCCATCTAAATCGATTGCGCTGGGTCCCGAAGTCGTATCTCTCACCGTTTCAGAGATACGCGATCCTCCATAGTGCTCCTACATGATTACGTTAATCACATCATTAGCTTGTTGTTTGCTAATCACCTCTCCCAGTCGGAACTGCTATTGTCCTTAATCACCTGCATTCATTGCTAAGTCTGGGCTCCTTAATCACCTAATTACCGATCTACTGCACCGAGTGTAAACACATTGTCGTGGTTTTGATATTTCGTTGCGATCATGTTGTACTTATCTCTTTATATGTAGGTATTTCAGACTGTTTCTTACTGAAATCTACACCAAAATCAGCTTTCATTCAAACATAGGCTACTCATCAGCCCAGCCTTCGACTGCAATCGAAAACTGAGAAATGGTGAAGTGCACAACTTGTGATATATTTGTTAAAAAGAGGTACTTATCTAATCATTATAGAAGTAATCAACATAAAAATAACGCCTTACGGGTGCATATTGAATTCCCAAATGTTACTTTAATTGAAACTGCGTTCGGGAAAAGAATACACACTTATAGAATAACTCCTCCTGCTGATTGTGATGGTTTTATTACTTTTGAATTGTTTTTTGATTCGATAAAGAATACACTAATAAGCTTAATTAATGAAAGCATTATCCAACTTAAAACGTTTAAAGTAAATTTTATTTTACATGCAAATTTTATACAGCAAACTAAAGACATATCTAACGTTTTCGACTTCCAAACGTCTAACTTCATTTTAAACGAGTCCGAGGATTTAAATAGTTTTCTAAGTTCTTTGAAAGAGACTATTTCCAACAGAATTTGCGAATTTGAGAAAAAAGATAGTGGGTGGAGTGTTAGGGATATAATCAGCATTGATATGAATGTAAATAAGTTTAACCCCCTCCGGGGTTCGTCTTACATAGACTTACCTCAGGACATAAAAGCGAAAAAAGCAGTGATTAATGTAAAAAATTTTGATAACCAGTGTCTAAAATGGAGTTTACTCTCGGCATTACATCCTGTGTTTAAAAATTTCAATAGAGTCAGTTCTTATGCTCAACATGATAGTAAACTCAAATTTGATGGTATTCCATTCCCTGTAAAGTTAACAGATATCCATAAAGTTGAACATTTAAATAACTTAAGTATCAATGTTTTTGGATTGGAATACAATGCTGCGACTAAAACTCATTCTGTGATCGGCCCATTGTATTTTACAAAATCGCGGAAAGAAACACACGTTAATTTATTGTATATAACGAACGGAAATAGTGGTCACTATTGTTATATAAAAAATTTATCTCGTTTGGTATTCCGTCAAGTTACAACACGAAATGATCCTATTTATATATGCGATGGATGTCTTTTATATTTTCATTCAAAGGAGGGTCTTTCTAATCATACTATTCATGACTGTGCTCATATTCGAACTGATCTCCCAAGTCCCGATACAAAAAGAAAAAACTGGTGGGGTGCAAATGTACCTAATGATAAATTAAGTTTTGAAAACTTTGATAAAAAAATGAGAGTTCCGTTTGTTATTTATGCGGATTTCGAGTCTTTTCTTAACCCTATCGAGTTTTGTTCTAATGATCCGAAAAAATCATCAACGACTAATGTTCAAAGACATGATGTGCACAGTTTTGGATATTATGTTAAATGTTCCTATGACGATAAACTTTCAAAATATGTAACATACACTGGTGAGGATTGTGCTCAAGTTTTCATGGAAAAACTGCATGAGGATCTCAAAATCATATGTCGAAATAACAGTTACCAAAAATGTCCACTCCCTCTTACTGAGGAAGATAAAAAGATCATACAAGAGTCCACTACATGTTACATATGTGAGAAAGATATAATTTCAGAACAGCATATTGATCATGACTGGCACACAGGTGCTTTTATAGGCGTATCTCATGAAAGTTGCAGTAACAAACTCCATAAAGCCCGTTTTATACCTGTGATTTTACATAACTTAAGTAATTACGATGCACATTTTATTGTACATGCTTTAAATTTCGCGGAAGGCGAGGTGCAAATAATTCCTCAAAATAAGGAAAAATACATTTCCTTTTCTAAAACATTAAAGGTTGGTGGTAAAAACATCGATATAAGGTTTATAGATTCTTTAAAATTCTTGTCTAGTAGTTTAGACTCGTTGGCCAAAAATTTACAAAATGACCAATTCTGTGAGTTGAAAAAAGAATATCCATGTGAAAACGATTTTGAACTTTTAAAGAGAAAAGGTGTCTATCCCTATGAATATATGACTTCTTTTGATTCATTGAAACTACCATCTTTGCCACCAATTGATTGTTTTGTTAGTTCTCTTACGGGGGGGAGTATTTCTAATGATGACTATGTTCATGCCCAAAAGGTATGGTCTCATTTTCATTGTAACACACTGGGTGACTATTCTGATCTCTACTTAAAAACAGATGTACTACTTTTAGCTGACATTTTTGAAAACTTCAGGAACGTTTGTTTAAAAACTTATAATTTAGATCCCGCTCATTATTACACAGCACCTGGATTAAGTTGGGATGCTATGTTGAAATGCACTAAAGTTGAATTAGAGCTGCTAACTGATTTTGATAAAATCGCCTTTATAAAATCGGGCATAAGGGGAGGGATATCACAATGTAGCAACCGCTATGCTAAAGCCAATAATCCATATATGAGTGATTATAAAAAAGATGAACCAAATTCATATTTAACTTACCTTGATGCCAATAATTTGTATGGTTGGGCTATGTCTCAGTATTTACCAATATCTGATTTTGAATGGGTTGACCCTAACCTAAATTATGATGTACCAATTGATTCTGATGTGGGATATATTTTAGAGGTAGACCTAGAATATCCTGAGAGCTTACACAACTCTCATTCTGATTTTCCATTGTGTCCTGAAAATATTTGTATTGGAGAGACAACAGACCACAAGCTAGTACCGAATTTAAACAATAAGAAGATGTATGTTATTCATTATAGAAATCTTTTACAATGTGAAAAATTGGGTCTGCGAGTTGAAAAAGTTCACAGGGTACTTAAATTTAAGCAAAGTCCGTGGTTGAAAAAATATATTGAGTTGAACACTCAACTGCGCACAGTAGCATCATCAAACTTTGAAAAAGATTTTTATAAATTGATGAATAACTCCATATTCGGCAAGACAATGGAGAATATTGAAAAAAGGGTAAACGTAAAACTATTAACACATTGGCAAAATCGTGGTAAAGTTCAGGGTGCTGAGAGTCTCATTGCTCGACCGGAATTCCATAGTCTTTCTATATTTTCTGAAAGTTTGGTAGCAGTCCAACTGAAAAAAACAAAAGTGTTTTACAATAAGCCCATTTATTTAGGATTTAGTATATTAGACATATCTAAAACGTTGATGTATAATTTCCATTATGACTACATGAAAATTAAATTTCCTAATTTGAAATTGTTATACACTGATACCGACAGCTTAGTTTATCAAATTTTTTGTAAAGATTTTTATAAGGAAATTGAACCCGACTTAAATAACTATTTCGACACCTCTGACTATCCCCAAGACAATGTTTATGGGTTCCCACGATTAAATAAAAAGAAATTAGGATTTTTCAAAGATGAAAACAACGGCAAAATATTTACTGAATTTGTTGGATTAAGATCTAAAATGTATGCCATGAAAGTAGAAGATAAGACCATTACAAAAGCTAAGGGTGTAAATAAATGTATAACTAAAAAATTGAATATTGATAACTATAAGTCCTGTTTGATGAATAAAAATATACAATTTGCTGAAATGTTTAGATTTAGGAGTATTAAACATGTAATATTTACACAGAAAATTAATAAAATTTGTTTATCATATAACGACACTAAGAGATACATTGTACCAAATTCCACGAATACATTAGCTTGGGGTCATTATAAATTAAGGTGATTAGTGATAATTAATGATTGTAAATAAAATTAGTAATAAGATCATTTGTATTTGTTTGTTTACTCATTAGTAATTAGTTATTTGTAAGTGTTTCTGTTTTGTACTGTACATACCAATTTTAAAGTGTGATTTGAATAGACGTCTTTTACTTAGCTAATTATGTTTCATTTTGAACATCCTTTTACAACTATCGTAGCTGGTCCCAGCGGCTGTGGGAAATCAAACTTTGTATGTAGTTTTTTGAAGTACATGAAAAACATCTGCAATCATCAATTTAGTAAAATAGTATGGTGTTATGACGAAATGCAGCCACTATACAATTTAAATGGAGTTACTTACTATCAAGGAATTCCTGACTTGAGTATGTTTGATGGAAAATATCCACAACTCATTATTATTGATGACCTAATGAGAGAGTCCGATGGGCGCATAGTGGATATTTTTACTAAAGGGAGCCATCATCGAAATCTAAGTGTGTTTTATATTACCCAAAACTTATTTCATCAAGGAAAAGGACAGCGTGATATATCATTAAATTCGAGTTACATAGTTTACTTTAAAAATCCACGTGACAAAACACAAATACGTTTTCTCGCTCGTCAGCTGGTCCCTGAAAACTCAAAGTTTATTGAAGATGCGTATAGAGATGCTACAAGCAAACCACATGGATACTTACTGATCGATTTAAAACAAAATACAAATGATTTGTATCGCTTTAAGACTGATATATTTCCAAATGAGTATACAATATGTTACATACCCAAGAAGGGGTATAAATATAACAGCAAATTTTAAAGAATCTATAAACCTTATATCGATGTTTTTACCACCAACCTTTAATGTTTTAGAAAAGGAAATGTATTTTTCCTTATTTTGAGGAATTATTTGCACCTCGCCTTCCGCGAAATTTAAAGCATGTACAATAAAATGTGCATCGTAATTACTTAAGTTATGTAAAATCACAGGTATAAAACGGGCTTTATGGAGTTTGTTACTGCAACTTTCATGAGATACGCCTATAAAAGCACCTGTGTGCCAGTCATGATCAATATGCTGTTCTGAAATTATATCTTTCTCACATATGTAACATGTAGTGGACTCTTGTATGATCTTTTTATCTTCCTCAGTAAGAGGGAGTGGACATTTTTGGTAACTGTTATTTCGACATATGATTTTGAGATCCTCATGCAGTTTTTCCATGAAAACTTGAGCACAATCCTCACCAGTGTATGTTACATATTTTGAAAGTTTATCGTCATAGGAACATTTAACATAATATCCAAAACTGTGCACATCATGTCTTTGAACATTAGTCGTTGATGATTTTTTCGGATCATTAGAACAAAACTCGATAGGGTTAAGAAAAGACTCGAAATCCGCATAAATAACAAACGGAACTCTCATTTTTTTATCAAAGTTTTCAAAACTTAATTTATCATTAGGTACATTTGCACCCCACCAGTTTTTTCTTTTTGTATCGGGACTTGGGAGATCAGTTCGAATATGAGCACAGTCATGAATAGTATGATTAGAAAGACCCTCCTTTGAATGAAAATATAAAAGACATCCATCGCATATATAAATAGGATCATTTCGTGTTGTAACTTGACGGAATACCAAACGAGATAAATTTTTTATATAACAATAGTGACCACTATTTCCGTTCGTTATATACAATAAATTAACGTGTGTTTCTTTCCGCGATTTTGTAAAATACAATGGGCCGATCACAGAATGAGTTTTAGTCGCAGCATTGTATTCCAATCCAAAAACATTGATACTTAAGTTATTTAAATGTTCAACTTTATGGATATCTGTTAACTTTACAGGGAATGGAATACCATCAAATTTGAGTTTACTATCATGTTGAGCATAAGAACTGACTCTATTGAAATTTTTAAACACAGGATGTAATGCCGAGAGTAAACTCCATTTTAGACACTGGTTATCAAAATTTTTTACATTAATCACTGCTTTTTTCGCTTTTATGTCCTGAGGTAAGTCTATGTAAGACGAACCCCGGAGGGGGTTAAACTTATTTACATTCATATCAATGCTGATTATATCCCTAACACTCCACCCACTATCTTTTTTCTCAAATTCGCAAATTCTGTTGGAAATAGTCTCTTTCAAAGAACTTAGAAAACTATTTAAATCCTCGGACTCGTTTAAAATGAAGTTAGACGTTTGGAAGTCGAAAACGTTAGATATGTCTTTAGTTTGCTGTATAAAATTTGCATGTAAAATAAAATTTACTTTAAACGTTTTAAGTTGGATAATGCTTTCATTAATTAAGCTTATTAGTGTATTCTTTATCGAATCAAAAAACAATTCAAAAGTAATAAAACCATCACAATCAGCAGGAGGAGTTATTCTATAAGTGTGTATTCTTTTCCCGAACGCAGTTTCAATTAAAGTAACATTTGGGAATTCAATATGCACCCGTAAGGCGTTATTTTTATGTTGATTACTTCTATAATGATTAGATAAGTACCTCTTTTTAACAAATATATCACAAGTTGTGCACTTCACCATTTCTCAGTTTTCGATTGCAGTCGAAGGCTGGGCTGATGAGTAGCCTATGTTTGAATGAAAGCTGATTTTGGTGTAGATTTCAGTAAGAAACAGTCTGAAATACCTACATATAAAGAGATAAGTACAACATGATCGCAACGAAATATCAAAACCACGACAATGTGTTTACACTCGGTGCAGTAGATCGGTAATTAGGTGATTAAGGAGCCCAGACTTAGCAATGAATGCAGGTGATTAAGGACAATAGCAGTTCCGACTGGGAGAGGTGATTAGCAAACAACAAGCTAATGATGTGATTAACGTAATCATGTAGGAGCACTATGGAGGATCGCGTATCTCTGAAACGGTGAGAGATACGACTTCGGGACCCAGCGCAATCGATTTAGATGGGGTGTTTCACTTTTTTTTTTTTTTTTTTTTTTTTTTTTTTTTTTTTTTTTTTTTTTTTAGCCGGAGCAATGCCTTGGAGGCAGGATTCACTGAGCCAGAATCCACGAATCCCTACTACTCTAGTGTGCTCTATTTTCGGCCTCGTCGTCACTTACACCAGTTTGTGGTCGTAAATAAAAAAGGCTGCAGTGTCCAGAGGAAAACTAGAAGAAAGAAATTGGAAGGAAAAGGGCTTGTCGACGGCAATTACAATTCCATTTTCCATATTACCAATACGTGTAAGTAAAATCTTATTGAAATAGAATCAGGTTTTAAACCTGCGAAGTGTAATGTAAAGCGGTTGAACGACGCCGTTTTGCAAAATGACTAGAGGTTTTGTAAAACAGCGGATTATTCAATCAGCCAGGAAATAAACACATAGTCGTCGACCGACCGTCTGGTCGGTCACAGCAGGCACCACCGACTATATGGGAATTACCACTTGTGCGAATGACGTTGAACGATTTGGCCAACTACAAAGGCGGTCGGTGACTGTAGGTCGGTCGTTGAATCGGTGAACGACCAAGTATAACCGGGCCTTTAGTCTATGGCCTGCAGTCTGCGCCAAGTAACTGAATATCCTTACCGACACCCGCTAATGGTCAAAACAACGAAGGTACGCCATTAATCTCACTATCTCATTGTACATATTTCTTTGTCTAAATCCATTAAATTAATTACACCCATTTGGGGATCCGACTCCGTATTTATTAGGCTCGTTATCATTCATTGAATCTTCCTATCGTGGAGGTAACAAGCGCCTCAGTCGCTGCCGGGTTGGAAACTGAATGAAGAACATTGGAACGGGGTATCGAATAAAATTTCTGATACAGCACTGCAGCGAGTTTGAAATGGAAGCGGACCGAGTATATAGAAATCTGTTTTTGGGTTTTCTTAATCAGAAAACCCAAAAAAATATCTATATGGTTTTGGTTCGCTTTCGTTTCAAAATCGCTCCAGTGCTATTATTAGTAGTATGCTACTTTATTTTTTCTCGACACATCCATAACAACGTCATCAAAGTGTTGCCTGTCTTAGTGTGCGTCAAATAAAGGTTTTTTATCATGCAATAAAAGAGCAAGAGAGAGAGAGATACCTAGAGACAGTTTCTAAATATTTCACAGACGTAAATCAAACGACAAGTCTCTGTCTGTCTTCGATTCATATCTAATCTATCAAATATGAACAAATACATATCCCGCTTCGATCCGCAAAATCACTCGAACCAAGCACACAAACACTGGTTCATGGTATTTTTCGCAAGAAATATAATAATGATAATGGGTTTTTTGTTGCTTGCTCCAATCGCGCCGGACTATTTTCCTTCACGCTTTCGATAGAAGAGTACCTGGTAAATTGGAAGAAATGCCAACTAGTGATAGATGCTCGACTTACACGTAAATGGGGGCCCAAATTAGCTGTCTGCCGAAGAATGCAGTTGCTCTGGTGACTGATTCCTCAGAGGGGAAGGGATTCGTGCGACTAAGATTCATACGTGTCATCGGCTTTGGCGATAAGGGCTGTGAAATTGGGAAATTCCTTTCGATATTAGACGAGGTGCTAAAGCTTCGTCCTGTAGGTCGTGGGGTTGTAGATAATGTGTTGAGGGTGCAAGTGTAAGTTTTTTTATTATGTTGAATGCAAGGGCTGGTAAAAAGTTCCTTTCAATATCTACATCAGAGTACCCCAACAGTGGGGACATTAATAGGCTGATGATGAGCGTCGGTGGTACAGTGACTAGGACACCGAACTGCCATGCGGGAGGTCCGGGTTCGAAACCGTGCAGTGCCATGTACCAATGAGTTTTTCGTATTTTTCGAAGACTTACGTACATTTACCGACTGCTCTAACGGTGAAGGAAAACATCGTGAGGAAACCTGCACACTGAGATGACCAGTGTGTAAAATGGGGTAGCCACAAAAGATCCTCAAGGGTCGAAGTGACGCTGGGGTTATTGTCCGCCCCCTATCATAAGATTAGATAAGAATAGGCTGATGATGATAATGGTGATGATGATTTACTTCAGTTCTTTAAAAAATATATTATTTACGACCTGGTGGTAAATGATGATGAGGCCGAAGATGGAGCACACGATACGGGCTTAGTTAGTACTGGCTTTTCCTTCTATAACACTACCGAAACAAATCAACGCCGAAGCAAAGATATTTGGCGACAGACTTTACATAGAAGTGGTAATCGCTAGCCAGTCGGACTTTGAAGGGCTAGCAAGTTACTCGGGTTGGTCCTCTCCGGCCGTTTACGAAACCTTTGCTTTCGCCTCGTACGACATGCTTGCCCAAATGCCCAGTGGTGGTAGTAGGGATATTCTAAACCGTCCCATACGCGAAGTACGAGTATTTACAGTGGAAGACACATCAAGCTAAGATGATGCCCTGTCGCAATAAGTTTTTGTTACGATTCCTTGACATTTGTTTGAATGTGTCAATACGTTAAAGCGACAAAGTACTAAAGGGGCTATGTTGTTGCATTCATGCTGCCATGGCGTGTTCGTTCTATTTTATTGTTTAAAAACTGTTTACAACGTTTTTTTTTTCGTAAAACTAGTGTATTTTACCTAATAATCGTCAGTGTTAAGCGAACGTTACATAAGACAGTGAAATGGCAGTGAAATACTACAGATTGTGTGGATCCGGCAACTTAACTTAAATTCTCTAATATAACGTTTTCCATAAGCCTTGCACACCTGCTACCTCTTTCTCGATATCATTTCCTCTGCCCGAAGGTTGCCTGGAAGAGATCGCTCTTAGCGATAAGGCCGCCTAAATTGTATTTCACTATTTCCTTTTCTATCTCATGTTTGTTGTTTTATTATTGTGCAATATAGTGTATTTTACTTTTACTTTACTTTAACCTCCAATTGCACTTGGAAAGCAAGACACTAGGCATTCCTAGTGCACACGACTCTCCCTTAATCTCGACGTTGGTAAACAGACGCCAAAACATTCGAGAGATTTTCAAGATTCCAACACGGTCATTCATAAATGAAAAAAAAGTACTTAAGGCGGTACGTTCGTACGTCGTTATGCGTATAGGTCAGTCAATCTGCGAGTAACTCATGCTATGATCACACAGACTAATAATTAAGTAGAGTGAGACCTGTGAAATGAGAATTTTGTGAAATTGGAGAAATGACTTCCAACCAACAATTCGGAAGCCAGGAATTGTCAGGAATGTGTATTAACCGCCCGATAACCCGACGTGGACATTTGCCTCGAGTTTGTCCACCGTCGGACAGTCGCCCACGAGTCCACGACCTGCCTTCATTAACCTTTAACCGGCCGCGGAAGCATTAATTACTCTTAATAGAAACAAACAAAACCAACTCCAGCAGATAAATGGCCCGAGATAGTTATTTAATTGTCTTATCTGAAGAATGGCGTCTTTCGTCTCGGAGGTAGACCGGGAGCTGAATTGGAGTCCGGTCCTCCATTGACGTTACAACCACTTGCAAAAAAATTTTTATTGCATCCCATACAAACAGAAATATCATTTATTTGTAAATATGGGTAATGCAGATGTTACATTGTGTTTCAGTATCACCCGAAAGCGTACAAATGTTTATTCAATTAATAAATCAATAATAAATCATCATCAAAACATTAATCAATCATAATGAATTAGCAAAATAATAATAAAGGTAACAAAACAAAAACATTTTTTTTACTGTAATGTCTCAATTAAAAAAAATACATAACAATTGCTACAATAAAGATAGGGATATAATGGGCGAGCCCAAATTAACATGCATTTCTTGATAATTTTGAACATCACACTCAATCTGCTTCTATTTTATGCAAAGAAATATATAAATAAATACATGACATGAGGCCTACCTACCTATACTCAAATCTGTAAAGAATTTAAAATTCACCCATAGCGCCACTAGTCCGATTACTGTGCAAATCTGTTAAGTATATCATTAGAAAACTATTAGTTTAGACTTCAGTCGCGATTTGAATTATTTTAAACAATTCGAAAGAATATTTTTGGTGGATAATATAAAGACTGGTTTAGGTCTGGACTACACGCGTCCGGTTCCTGTCCTGATACGGTTCGCTACAACCAGTCACACCTCCACTTGAAGTCAGAGTTTCGCGAATCGAACCGAGGTGGATGTAGCCTAGGACTCATTCTGTAGTCTAAATCGATTACTTACAGTATAAACATATAATTCAATTCAATTTTTAAATTAATGCCTTCTGAGAGATAAGTAAGGGCAAGCTCCTGGCGTAAGACAGGAATAATGCGGATTCATTTGCCGTTTACGTCTTAACTTTAGTCAAAGTTTCCTTTCGGTATCGGGCCCCTTCCTCTAACGAACGATTCACAAACGAGATTCTCTCCGGTAAATTAATGTTTTGTGTAATTGCTCCTATAGCAATGTAATTTGCAGGAAGTGATCAAAAGGAGGTATTAATGTCGCGGATATATCATGCTTTATTCAAAAGTGTTGGTTGTTTTAGGGTCGTTGAGGAAGATTCTTTTTTATTCTATAAGGGATCAGACCAGATTTCAGTAGGGACTATAGTTGAATGTAAAAATATCATCATCAGCTACTTGTCTTCGCTTTTAGATTACGCTCGGGTCACATTCCGTTAAATAAGTTTTTGCATTTGGTGGGAAGAGCTTCATCACCGTTTTGTACCAACTGCAACAAAATAGAAGACCTAACTCACCTCCTAATGGAAGGTGACCTGGTGAAAATTAAGAGAAAGAAATTTGACCTCAACAGGCTCCAAAACGGGACGCTCAATATTATTTCGAGTCACCCCTGATCTGATAACATGAAAAACTTACTGTCAATGTTGGCTCTCAAAATGAGAACTGACTCTAATAATCAATCTATATACATTATTTTCAGATATTTAAAGTCCACAGTAAGGTTAGTAAATACATATAGCTATAGTTAGTGTTCGCAACAGAACACTAGTTTAGTGATTGTATCAGAACTTCAATTTGTGACTTTAAAAAAGATAAAAAATTGCAACTTCCTGTTCGACTTTAACCACCTATAGTGGAACACGTTTTTCTATAATTAATTCTAAAATAATTACTTTTATCGCCTCTATAAGGTTAATTAAACGTGTGTGGTGTTCAGCATCTTGTGTTCCAATAAAGTGCTAGAAATCAAAATTTTCTGTTTCCTTACAAGCGAAATTACCAGCCGTTCTAAACATGATGACGATAGATGTACATGCACCGTCTCATCACCAACAACAGCAGCAACACCATGTCATATGCATAGCTGATGTTATTTACGCTTTTGCCATCTATTGAACATCCGACAATGGCGTTGCTGAGTTCACAGATCAACCGATCCATGTTGGGTTAAAAAAATTGCGAGGACAATCCCCCTGCCTAACCCGCATTCCAATCTGCATCCGATAGTGAGTCCAGCCATCTGACATAGATTGATTACCATACCAGAATTTAAAGATGGAGATTAGCTCGTTGGGTAGACTAGTGTCTTCATCGAGCTTTTTTCACAAACGCATATGACACCATATCGAAGGCCTTAGAGAGATCTAGGAAACAAGCGTAAACAGGTGTGTGTTTGAGACAAAAGATAGCTGTTTCGACACCCCGGGCCTAAATCCGAATTGGACATTGTGTAAATTCATATTTTTGTCTAAAACATCAAGCACTGTCCAATACCTTAGCTGTAATAGTGGCTAACGATATGGGTCTAAAGATACACAAAAATTTTCATCAGGTCATGAGGAGAATATAAGTATCCTATACAAAACGTAAAGAACATGACAGATGAACCCCCGCGTATTGTAAGTGTTCAATACAGATGTGATGTTTGGGGGGGAGTTTGGTCCACTAATAATGAATCAAAAGGTATTCATATCTTGAATATAATGTTTTGTTCGTGTCGAAAGACTGGATTAGTTGTGCGACGGACCATTTTTCAAATGGTATTATTATGACATTCTGTCATCTTCATCCAAAAAACCGAGATCCCTCGCGTGTAGACGCTCGCTAGTAAAAAGTAGGTATCTATAGTTACTATCTAAAGGTATATGTAGGTAAAGTGTTTTTTATTAAAAATATTTGGGGCATGTGTTGTATCACTTTACATTAAAAAATAATCGTAAAGCTCAAACGTATTTTTTCCATACAAAAATCGACATCGCTTTACATTGATGCTTTGATAAGGCAGATTTTTTTTAATCATACGTATACCTACAAGTAAAAAAACAGCATCAGCACAGGAAAAGCATAGTGGCCTTATCGCTTAAAACGATCTCTTCCATACAACATCTGAAGATTAGTGAACATTTCATGACCCCCTGAAAATTCACACAGAAAATTCAGCGGGATACAGACTCGCGTCGCGCGTCCACACGGAAATGGTCATATTTCGCGGCGTTTTTAGCGGCAGTGTGAACCGCGTGGTGCGGCGATCCTTTGATAGAGATTGATGATGTACTACCCTCCACCCTTCCCCTGTATACAGGCACTCATTTAGGGTTGGAATCGCCCCATAAGCTTATGTTAGGCGACCCTTGTGGAGTGATAGCTGGTTTCCTTTTTTGAGTTTTAAAGTTTCGGTAATATTGATTTTATTATTTACTTACCCACTCAAGTGAAGTGAAGAATAAAGTTTAAGCAGCGCCAATTTTGTATGAAACTTCGTGTATGAAAGGGAAGGTTCCGCTTCTATGTTACCTTTAAATAATGCCACTTCTACTACTCTTGCAATAAATTCAAGCAAAAGTTCATACACACATCAACGCATTAAGGAACTTGAGCATAGATTTAAAAAAACTACTTTACAAAAACAAATTTAAAATATCATGCGATTTGACAATGATATATTGTTGTATGGAGTTAAATTCATCAGACTATAGTTATAGAATTAAAACAAATTGAAAAAGCACTAAATCGAACTGTTGTTAAACGTTGAACTAGTTGCCAAACGATGTAGATCGCTGGGGCGTCAAAATTCTGCAACGAGTACAAATTGGCGTCCCTGAAGATTTTACGCTTTGGGCCCCATCAATTTATAGGAAAATCAGGCTCTGTCCGTTCTACACTTCCCAACCCCGCACCCCTCGCGGGTCATTGAGCTTACGCGATTACGGGCAGAGGGGATTCGCATATATCCAAATTACGGCCTGATGGACGTTTCTTAAGCGGATCACTATCCCGCAATACCGAATCCCTCTGCGTATCAGACTATCGGTACACTCAATTTGGTTCATCCCTAATTAAATGGAGGAAAACTAGAGATATCTAGTTGGTCTATCTAAAGGTGGTTTGACTTTGTGTAGTCAGTCAAACTGCGGTCGTAACTCACCGAAATATTCCCGGAATATTCCCTACCTCAAATAATAACAGCTATATTTATAGTGAACATAAAAGCATCGCATACCAAAACCAAAATCCCGATGCGTAATTTTATCGCCACCGCACTGCGACCGCGTATCGAACTATCTGATTACGTCGCCTCTGTAATTTATAATGCAAAACAGGTTCAGGCGAAATTACCGTGTTTTTAACTTTTTTATACGCCACTTCCCGTAACGGTATTTGGTGACGTAATAAGTATTTTCGAAGTCTGGAAAGGAGCTGTCTTCGTTTTTTGTTGGTGTAGGTAATTCACTTCGCCAACATCGCGGGCTAATTACTTCGCAGAAGCGACGAATAATGACAGGCAGCGGCGTGCGATGCGCATTTGTCACTGCTTGATGCACCGCCGCCATCTTGAATCCCTGAAGAGGCATTCGACACCGACTGAGTGGCCCATTCACGCTCCCGCCATAGACAAGCCCCGCTATTATACGCGCGAAAAAAGCGTGCATTTTCTTTGCGTAATTGGCCGTGAACCCTTCTGAAAAAATAACGATAGACGCTGACGTTGCAATGGTTATCTTGGGGTTAGGTAAGATGAGGGCACTCAATTGCGGTGAAATCATATCGCGTATGAAATAAATCTGCGTTGGAAAGGATCGGGTTACACCCTCGATTTGAGGTTATTTGCATTTTAAAACAAAATGGCGGCGCGGTGGGATTTGACGTGACGTTGACAGGTGCGGGATTGTCATGTAGCGTTTTCCAATTTTAATTGCTCCGTTTGGTTTATGATTTGATTAATTACTGGTAACTTTGGCGTTTTAAACTTCCACGTGTATACGTTTTAAGTTAGGAAACTCTGTTTTGATTGTAATCACATTGATGTTTAAACTCTATTCAAGGCATACCCTGACCAGATATATAAAACCCTGACAAGAGGGCGCCATTGGTTCTTTCATTTTTTATAATATGTTCATTATAAAAAAAATAGTTCCATTAGTAACATGGCGAGGGTTTTTATATACCAACAGGGCTATTAAAATAATAAAATAAAACCAACCATTATTTACTTCTCAAAACCATCAAATGATATCATCATAGAATGAACGAAAAAGAGACAGCGCTATCGCGTTGGTATAGCGCTGTCTCTATTTAGTACACACCATACCATGCCATGAAATAACTGTAATAAGCAACCAACAGGGCTATTACGGTTCTCAAAACCATCAAATGATATCATCATTGAATAAAAGAAATAAGAGACAGCGCTATCGCGTTGGTATAGCGCTGTCTCTATTTAGTACACGCCATACCATGTCATGAAATAACTGTAATAAGCACCCTGGTCAGGGTATACCGCGAAATACTTAAGTTTTACACAAAAAGGTTAATATTATAAAAGTTCTTTGGTTTTACACGAACAAGGCATTAATATTTATTCTAAAAACTTTTCCAGACCTATTATTGTTTTAAATAAATCCTTAATATTTTTGTTCACCTTACCCCGCGCGTTTATCAAAATATTTGTCCATTTAGTAAAACATAATTTAGTTAATACAGTGGTAATTAATTAGGCACTATACAAATGTTTATTTGAGCCAGAGCTCACACAATATGTTAATGCTGTTTGCTTTGGATACGTTTTGAATTTATCCACCGAGTCCTGTCTAACCCCTTAGTGATTTGACAGATGCCTCTGGTGTTGCCAGATAAAAAAATATGGAATGTTTGGTCGCTTCATATTTTTTGTCAACTTTACGCGGACAATGGTGTGACCTAAAATAAAAACTAAGTAAAACTGTCAAGCTTACTTATATGTTAAATTGTGTGTGAGTAAGCGATGTTTTAGTTATTTAGTAATTGACACCCCAGATTCGGTGCTAACTAATGTGCCCCTAATTATGTTTATGGTATGGTACTAATAAAATGTAAGAGGAATAAGTAAGTAAGTAAGTAAGTAATAGGTTTATTTCACACACAGCAATGACCGAAACAGTTATAATTATAATAAAATAATTATGTAGTCAAAGGCAAACAAAAAAAATATTTAAAAAAAAATGGTGAATGGTGAATAAAATGTCTTGTTAACATCGAATTGACGTTATTATTTGCACAAGTAAAAAGTCACATTCATCACTTATTTATATCACATTTCGCGTGATTTTTAAAACTATTACTTCTTACCATTTTATATTTTTATTTCATCATCTGGCAACACCAAAACACCGCGATTCTTCCATGTGATGTGTAATAATTGCACATATAAATCAAAATGACATGCATTTAATCGGGGATCTCCGAACCCTACCGGAAGAACCTTCGGTCGAAGGGGGAATCTTTGAGGAAAGGAAAAAAACTGTAAGAAAAGCAACCCGAGGGTTCGCTAATGCACACAGAGCTATATCTATTTGGGTACAAAGGGCCAAAGTGTGCTTGACCTATGGGTTTGGTATGGAGTATAACTATCTACATATAGGACAGAATTATACAGAATGTAGCAAAACAAAGTTATGATACGAAAGTATGTCCAAGGTAGAGAGCGTCGGTGGCACAGTGAGGCACCGAACTCCCATGCGGGAGGTCCGGGTTCGAAATTGTGCAGTGCCATGTACCAATGAGTTTTACGTATTTTTCGAAGACATACGTACATTTATCGACTGCTCTAACGGTGAAGGAAAATATCGTGAGGAAACCTGCACACTGAGATGACCAGTGTGTGAAATGGGGTTGGCACAAAAGATCCTCAAGGGTCGAAGTGCTGCTGGGTCGGCCCCCATCCCCCCATAAGATAATATAAGATGTCCAGGGTAAATAAATGAAAAAAATAATTGTAAAGGATAAAAACATGACAATGAGTTTATAAAGAAATTCGACTTCCTAAAAATAGATTTTTCAATATCACAATTTTGTTGGCAAAGTAGACTATTAATGATAGAATATTCCAATATAATAGTTATATTCATCGCATACATTTTATTCTTGGGTTCCAGTAAGTGTTCATAATCGAACAGCTTTAATTTAGAGTTAAAATAAGCTAAGGTCTCTAGTTAGTTATATTCTTTTTATATATATATATATATATAT
Organism: Hofmannophila pseudospretella; assembly: GCA_947369225.1. Lineage (NCBI taxonomy): Eukaryota > Metazoa > Arthropoda > Insecta > Lepidoptera > Oecophoridae > Hofmannophila > Hofmannophila pseudospretella. The sequence goes on from OX376316.1 coordinate 14,234,037, forward strand.
ATATATATATATATATATATATATATATATATATATATATATATATATATATATATATATATATATATATATATATATATATATATATATATATATATATATATATATATATATATATATATATATATATATATTAGCTACGACAAACAGGCAGACGGGCCACCTGATGGTAAGTAGTCACCGTCGCCCAGAGACACGTGCAGTACGAGGGGTATTACTTGTGTGTTGCCGGCCGTGGAGGGAGGACTTTTTTAACGTTCATTTTGAAGCATCCCATGTCATAGCGCTGTGGAAAAACGTCGGGTGGAAGAGAGGTCCACATTTTGCAGGTAAACATAAATTCCTAGGTATTTTTAATCCAAAAGGGAATCGCTGACACCCTGTAGTTATAGTACAAGATAGAGCCGAGAAGAAATTGGGGAGCCTGAAGATGTTTGTCCGCGAATCATATGGCGAATTTCGTCAAATAAGCAGAATATGTGGGAGCGAAGTAAAATAAACAAGAGAGAAATATCCGAAAACGTAACTAAAATCTTAGAGAACCGCACCAATAATATGTATGGAGGGCGTGTTCTAACTTATAAGTTTGATACGTTTGTATGTGGCATCATAACTTGAGAACGGATGGTCCAATTTGGACCCGGTTTTTTCATTTAATAGATAATTTTATTGAGAGTGTTAGGTCTAGGTCTCATAAAAATTGGAGCAGTGGTTTCCAAGATCTTGGAGTATTTTTGATGTCAGATGGGATCTCTACAATGGTATGGTATGTACGTTTCATAATTTTTTAATTTATAGTTATTATTGGATCATAGTTTCCGTAGGTACTGAACTACTGCGGACTAGTACCTACCTACTACGGGATGTCATATTTCGATAATCTCGACCCTAAAATAATACCATTTTCAAACTCAATAAATAAAGATTTTAAACTTACTTACGGTAGAAGAAATATCATCAACCTATAGATACCATAGGGTTATTCATCACAAATGAATTCAATTCTAAGAAATGAATTAGAAACAAGTACAACTATAGGAGATAAGTACTATAAATATATGTATACTATACATATTTCGGTTAATTCCCAATAGTTCTGTTGTACACATTGAAAGACTTTGTCACAATAAAAAGAATACGGTAATTTAAAAAAATATAATTATAATAGACTATTGACTGTGATAAGGTTGTTCAATGTGTAACAGTGGGTCGTAAATTAAGGTTCCCGACCGTACAGTCCGTACATAGAAGGTACAATACAATCGTGTGTTAATTTTAAACCAAAGGCATCAAAGGACAAGATTGTCGCTTCCAAAAAAAGGAATAAAGCGACAGAGTGCCCTACGGTCAAGCTCTTGAGTTTAAAACCCATTTACAAATGTAAACGGACCGGGCGTTACGTTACTCAAACACGGCCAGGGCCCCGCGAGGGTCTCAGAAGGGTCCCGAAAGGGTCCCAGCGATCTCCGGGGCCCATCCATCTTCCGCTAACGGCTCCAAATGTAGCAGTGACGAACGATGGTCCCTCGATATGTGAGATGACACAAAGCGATGACCCCGAATCCATTTCTAACCCGAGTAATAGTTTTTTTTCCACTATCCGTTACTAGTATTGCCACCTCTGGTGAGATAAATCGCGCTCGAAAAAGCGTTAGGTTGGGCTAATTAAATAGCTACTAGTTCCTGGTCAGGGTACATAGTATCTTATGGTCAAACATGAGATTAACGCACTAGAACGCTACTTATTTCAACACATGTTGGTGCTCATCGAATTTTGTGATCAGATTTTCAAATGGATTTTTAAATGTTTTGCTATAACTGTGCAGTATCACAGCTGTTATTATAAGTAGATTGATACCGTGTATTACAATCCTTGTAAATAGAAATTTCTTGTGTATTACGGTGTAACGATATCGACTTCATCGTCCATATCAAACTCCTTGCCATCAATTTCAACCTCTTCATCTATATTTTCAAAATACAAATCATATTCCCATTCCATTTCTAAATTCCATTATTCCATTAATTTAATTGTTTTCTTTGTATTTTGCACTTTCTCTCTGTATTTTGTCCTGAACGGACGTTTCTCCGTTTTATTTTTTGTCTCCTACTACTACTTATTTTCTACATTTACTATTTTCTGTGTTGTGCTGTTCCTTAAAAATATAATATCTATTACCAAGTTCTTCTATTACTTCATCTGCACACTGTCCTAGAACCCTTAACCTTAACCCTAGAAAAATTAGGTAAAAACAGTTTGGCAACTACGCAGAAGCCTCAAAAAATTACTCAAAACCGCTAGATCTCGCGCAAAACGCGCTAAGAGGGCAACACTGTCCGTTTGGGTTACTCTCCATATTTTATCACGTCTTTTTATGAGGGTTATATCGAGTATGTGCCGTGTAGCTATGCGTTCCGACGCGTGTACTTATGTGTACATATTTGATGGAGGCGCGAAAAGGATTGATGATCGCGTGTCCCATTTTTGGGATCGCCTCGGTCAATCCATTTGTTTTCGGGTCTTAGTGAATTGTTGAGAGGTTATGTTTTTGACATTTGCTGAGTACTAAGAACAGCAAAAGAATTACGTTGTTTCGTGAATCGGACAGAGCAAAATGGAAAATCTCATGAAATTAAAAAGAAAACAGAAATTACAATGACAACAATATTTTGCACCAAAAAATTCTATGGTTTCGGTCCACTTCCGTGTCAAAATCGCTGCAACCAAAAACTTACATTAAACTACTTCATTAGATTTTTGGTACAGATATTAATTACAAGGTGCAAGGTGATTGCAAGGTGATTTGTCAAAAACACCTCCTAAAGTGGAGATTTCGCAACTTAGGAGAAAAAAAAGAGAGAAAAATAAAGTCCCACCGGCCGCCATTTTTATTCGATCACGCGGCCACGTTAATGACGTCATCCATCAACTTGACAGCTAAGCGCAGTTGCATCGGACACGGATTCAATGTTGACTGTTGCGGAAAAAATAAATAAACGGCAACACTGGCTATGAATATTTTATCTTTTTTTTATATGAAAAAGTAACTAACCGTTTCAGTCGCACGTGTCCTTAAAGTTATTTTTAACCCCCGACCGATCGAGGGCGTGTTATAAGTTTGACACGTTTGTCTGTCGGTCTGCTTGTCTGTGGCATCATAACTTGAGAACGGCTGGTCCGATTTGGACCCGGTTTAAAAAAATGTAATAGAAGATTTTGGCGAGAGTGTTCTTAGCTAGGTCTGAAAAAAATTGGAGCAGTGGTTTGGATGATTCGAGTTTGAACTCAAATGTTTATGACCACGGTGACCTCAATTTCCGGCACATGAGGCAATCCATCTTAGTCCTCAAGGCTAACCTTGACCTTGACCTGCTAACAGCGCGTCAGAAACCCTCTAATAATAATACAGTGAGAGGTGGCCCGTTTGCTCGTCTGCTCTCGTTATTTAATAAAAAAAAACCATGGTGACTTTCACACGACAACCTTGAGGATCTGATGATGACCAGGAAGAAGGGGATCTCCAAATTGGTACGTCGAGGGTTTCTAAAATGTTTAATTTAGAGATATTATTTAAATTTTTACACATTTTTACTTTTTTTTGTAGAGGTGAGCTTAACGCCATGCGGAGTTCTCTACCAGCCGACCTTTGGGCATACAGAGATGATATGGCGGTGCAGTAAAAGAAAAAGAAAGTTAAACGGAAAAATGTGACGTATCGTTTTAGCGATGTTTTAATGAGTGACACTCAAGAATCGGTGCCATGTTGAGATAATTGTACAGTCGACCACAGGTTAATTTACCCAAAACGTCAACATTTGAATCTGAACCATATAGCGCAGGCATAATGTTGAGCTATAATCGAAGATTCTTGAAACTTTGTCTAAGGGGTCGACTGTACTTTTTTTCTGGGCGGGTAGGCAAACAAGTGACACAGTATTTAGCATATAGGTGTACACTTCGCCTGCCTTGATATGAATCAAATTGTCATTTTATGGGGTTTGCTGGAAGAGATCTCTGTTAGAGATAAGTCACGCCCTTTGTGTTTCTCATATTTTTGTATAAGTTTGTATTATATTGTGTGTGTACAATAACGAGTTAATACAATGGTATACTGGTATACGTAGTTCCAAAGGCCTATAAACTAATATTTCTGCTCTATGCCACCAAGTATACCAACAACGTAACTTCGATTAAACTTAAAGCTATTAATTTTAGGTCTCAAACTCATTAGCAGTTGGGCAAATAAATTATTTGCTTGCAAACTTTGCCTTTACTCTAAAGTAGGTATTTATTCGGTATTAGTTGCGATTTAGGTCAGTATATTAGATTCTGTGGAATTACTAATACAGATTAGCAATCACACGCTGCACCTGCCACTACGCCAAGTGTGAAGTGTGAAATCGTTCCGATAGTCCGATATGTTACCCGTTAATAGCATATCGGTCTCCATTTCTCGGTATTTGGAGCCAAAACTGTTATATTACCAAACGATTGGATCCGTGATTGGACGTAGCAGGTACACAGTGGTCCAAGAATGTTTTGAATGTCTGACTGAATAAAAAATGTCGAAAAGTTGGTTTCAGAATGGAATAATTTTGATTCATTGTTACCAATTTGTCTGATTTATTCTGAATTAAATAAAAATGAATTTACCTATACGGAAATAAATGCCAACGCGATTAAGAATTATTTGCTAAGTTTTGAAATGAAAATAACACTTGTTACTGATATAGAGATTTACGATACACATTACTGAATTCAGTCTGTCAATGTTAAAATGTATGGTTAGTCAAGTGTATGAGCATTCACGACGGTTAGTCATCGCTTAAGATCCTGTAAACAGAAGCCTGTCTAATTAAGACAATGAATCGTCAGTGTAATAACTACTAATAACCGTGAAATCACGGTTTTGTATTTATATGTGTTTGATCGGAAACTACAAAATGCCAATCGATATTGCAGACGATGTGATCTACAGTGAACCAGAAAAGTTCTGAAAGAAATTAGTCACACTCATATTTCAAAAACAAAGTCCCTGTAATACGCATATGAACAATAAACTTGAATTATTTATAGCCTGCGGTCCAAAAATTCGGCCAAACCAACCACCAGCCAGATGCAGGCACAAAGCTATTTTTCAAGCATAAAATTCAATTATGAATTGCCTTATTTAGAAGCGAGGAGAGCTTGTGCCTTGTTAGGCGTAATCTAAGTGACTAAATAAAGGCATGAGTTACGAGTCGACGCCGTGTGGATTAAAACGGGGGGGTTTTAGGTAAAAAATGGGTAATAACGGGGCGTGGGCAACCCCGGCGGACTAGACCCTCGGAATTTCATTTGCAAAATTTTCTCTGACCGAAACCATTGAAACACTTTGAATTAGTATCTGTGGAAAGATAACTGGGCATTAAATGACACGTACCAAACATTAGTGCAGATGCATAGTGAAAAATTGTAACTCGAACTCACAATAGGTGGAGTCTAATTTTAAAGAGTAGATATGAATATTATTTCATATCTAATAAATTTAATAGAAATTTAAATTTAATATAGGGGGGGCTATTTGACTGAAATTATATTATATAATTTTACAAAAAAAAAATGACCGTGACATGGTTTTTGACATGTAAATTAATTGTATGAATTGGGGAGGCGGTTGAGGGAGAGGGGGTGTGACCCCCGATCGGGATACTTCCTGGCCCAGCACCTTTCTCTCGCTATTCAGCGAGGAAATGCAGCATGCATAATGGGAACATTTGGGCGGGGTGCGCTAAAAGGCGGCCTTTTTGACTAAGCTTCTCACGTACTTAGTGACAAAGTTTTAGATTCATTGTAAGTTATAATATAATTATATTTTGTGACGATTAATTTGTATGATTGTATGAATTATTTTTATAATTGAAGTATTATTTGTTTTACAATTTAATTGGTGTTTTATAAAAATGGTTATTTGATGGAAAAATAAATATTAACAACATAGAAATTTTAGAATTGAAATATCTACTGACAAACGTCGTGGTCGCTGCTGTTGGCCAACTAATCACACAAGTCACAAATTATATTTAGGTGATTATTAAGTAGACATAATATAAATAGGCTATTATTTACGGTCTTCCATACGCCGTTGTCAATTACTTCAATATACGTTAAACACTCACGTCCATAATCCCCGACGGGGTGGACAGAACCTCAGGATCACAAAGACCCATCAGTCAGGAACATTTATAAGGCTATCGCTAAAACGTATCTATTATATGTAGATATTAATAAATTATTTATTTAAATTGAAAATAAGTGAAATTTTTGGCGGTCCAGGTTTTGACCGCACAGCCAGAATGCTGTACGATGTTATGCTTCCATGCTTAGGTATTAAACTTCGTTGCCGAAACGCCTTTATGAACTCGTATGACGTGACCGAAAACCGAAATCCTTTTAAATCCAATTTCGCAGTAAAAGAGTGGAGTCTTGTAATAGCTAAGCATAATTTTATGACCCTCAAATAATGTATAATACTTTGGAAACGAAGTACGCATATAACTATAGTATAGGAAGTATACAGTGAGCCGTTGCCTTTGCAATGTGGGAATCCGACAGCCGCTCGCCGTAGAGGGAAAGAGAGATTCAAATACCCAGACTATTATAGTAAGTAGGTATGTAGTATTATCGAGTGAACTAAATATGTATTTTTTGTGGCAATATTTTTTAGTATATTTTTAAATTTTTTAGTCAAAATTCAAAAGTTACCTATTCATTGTACTCTTGATTTTTTTTACTGTGTATGTCATGCTAAATTTTTGTCTTGTTTAATTTTTAAGGTTATAAATAATTATGGACTCATTTGTCTGATTTAATAAATAATTATGTTTAATAAAGTGTTTTTCTTTTTTCTTCTTTTTCTGTATATCATGAAAGAAAGACTGAGAAAAAGAGCTTGCATTTTGAACATGTAAGAAAGTAACATGAAACGGAAGAGCATTTTATGCCAAAAAATCGTGAACAATGTGGGTTTAGTGGTATGTTTATAACAAAAAACCTCTCCAGGTTGACTGTGCACAGAGTCATACCACTTTCAGATGAGTTCTGAGCGAGTTCTTTGCGTCAACGCGTTCGTCGAACCACTGCTACCAAATACGCAATCATTAGACTATGGCACAACCGTAGAGACGTAGAGACAGCGGTATAAAGTACAAGGGTATTCCATCAGGGCCCGCGTTCGCACCTTCCTTTTTATGTTTTCATAAATTTTCGTGGTGTGATCAATATTTTATATTCGCGTGGCATGCAAATGGGGATTTCTCGCAAGTTCGCGGCGCCCGCCCCGGCCCATATTTATTCGGTTGTGGCCCCCCCGGGGGTTTCCACTTGTGTTCGATACATTTTTCACTTGGATAATGTTATCACGTTCCATGCACCTTTGTGGTGAATTGTAAATAGAAGTTTTTGGTCTTAATCGAGCTTGAAGTGCACTTTATGGTAGGTACTTTGTGGATGTTATGGTGTCTATGCGTCTATTGTACTTGCGTTGATTGTTTTTCCCATTTAAGAAAAATGTGACCCATTTAAGAACGATTACAATAAATAAGTACCAAAATTTTAATTAAAAATTTAAAACCTCGCGATTTACCACCGTGGAGACCCCCTTATTTTTTGCTGTTCATCGTCAGGTCCTCAAGGTTCCATAAAATTATGGGAATGGCACCATGTTCCTAAACATTTGAGCCCAAACTCGAACCTCCTAAGTGTTACCGTTCCAGAGATCCCATCTGACATTAAAAATACTCCAAGAACTTGGAAACCCTGATTCAATTTTTATGTGGCATACCTATATAGTAAAGAAGACTTAAGAACACTCGACAAAACTCTGATAAATAAAAAATCGGATCAGTTATTTTTTCTTCAATTATGGCCACTGCAATTTGGCCAATGACCGTGTTAGAATCTTGAAAATAACTCGAACGTTTTGGCATCTGTTTTGAGAAAAACAGTTTACCAGCGTCGAGATTATCGGAGAGTCGTGTGCACTAGGAATGCCTAGTGCCTTGCATTCCAAGTGCAATTGGAGGTCAGGTTGCCGAAATCACACCATCTGTAGTTTTCACTCCCATTTCACTGTCTTATATAACGTTCACTAATCACGGACGATTTTAAGGTAAAATACACTAGTTTTACGAAAAAAATGACCACAGTAAACAGTTTTTAAACAATAAAATAGGACGAACACGCCATGACAGAATGAACGTTCAACATAACCCGATCATCAGTTGTTAAGTTATAATGCCACAGATAAACAGACATACGTCAAACTTATAACAGGCCAAAAGGGAGGGAGGATGAGGTATTGCGAATACTTAAGTAGTTGTACGTAGGTGTCGACATATTATTATATTGCACACATAGAATGGGCATCTAATAAGATAGTGAGCTGTCAATTATCCGACAACTCAATAAAAGCGTGTTGTGCCACAGATGCGTATTCACAGTGCACCGTCTTTTATATTCCATCCACCTTTATCGGCCGCCTGTCGTGTCGTGTGTAATCGAAAACAAACGATGACACCCGGCGGCTGTCAGAGTGACACGCTTTTGACAGATGGGGCGGCAGTGTTTGAATTTAGAAGATGTTTAATGTGGGTATACTGGGTAGCGGTATTTTTGACAGCTTTGATGCTAATGAAAAGGCATTTCGTAATTTTTCTTTCCTCGTTTTGTGATTCTTTGTCGGTTCAAATTAGTCTCGTTTCATTTCTGAAAAATGTCAATTTTATTTTATTTGTACATTATAAACGCATTTATGGTTACTGAATTGATTTCTAATGGTTAACGGTATTTTTTTCTTTAGTTTATTGATCTTTTTTAGTTTAAATCTGTTCAGCGAACGAAAACTTATCTGTCACTGAGAACCACAGAATAATCTAGTCAAATTACCTTATTATAAGGAATAAGGCTCAATTTACATTGCCGCGGAATGGAATGGAAGCGAATTTTCGCAACGTAATTGTACATAGCATAATGAACTTTATGTCAATTATGTAACATACAAACTAAACACGCTTTACCGCTAGGGGAATTCTCGAGAATGCGCGAGGATTCCCGGAAGACGCGCGACCTCTTTTATGGCTCGTATTTAGTTAGTATGTTACACAATTGACATAAAGTTCATTATGCTATGTATAATTACGTTCCGAAAATTCGCTTCCATTCCATTCCGCGGCAATGTAAATTGAGCCTTAGGGTAGTTTTCTTGACAGGGTTTTAATATTCCTGGTCAGTGTGTAGACACTTAGGTCCGGACTTCGCGGGTCCGGTTCCAGTCCCAGTTTGCTCCGCTGTATCCAATCACGAAGTGCTGACATCAAGTGAGGGGAGCACGTTACAGATATGATTGGTTGCAGCGAACCGAACCGGGGCTGGAACCGGATACGTGAAGTTCGGGCCTTGTACATTTTGGTTTCAATAAAGCGACCTATTGCCCATCTCTACGTACTGGTTGGAATCGCACAGTGGGCACCGTCCGCATGTATTAGTGGACTGTAATTTATTTGCGGGAGTAAATAGGATTAGCAGCGGGCGGCACAGTGGGTCATTTTTTGCGGGGCCGGACAAAGAGTCGGCGGGAGGTCCGGGCGAGTGGGATGCCCTCGGCTCCTGGACTATCGATTTAGTTTTCCTGTTGTTGTTATTGTGGAAATCTATCATATAAAAGTATCCATACATACAGTGAATGTAACAAAAAGTCCTTACTCCGTGGGGGGTTTGTGTTCGTTATTGTGCGGCATTTTTTGTCATTGTATAATTTTTAATGTTATAATTATGAACTCATTTGTCTGATGTTATAAATGATTTAATTTAATTAACCATAATTGAAAAACTTTTGTTAAACGTCATTTTTAACGATATTTTAAAAAAGTAAATCTTCTTAGACCGGCTTGCGCGAAAGTCAAGTTAAGAGTTAGTGCCTAACCACAGTTAAATCACAAAAATGTCTTGCACCAACGCTAACCCTGAATTTTTTTGTAAGAAAGCCATAGACAATTCGCGAGGTAAGCCAGGGTTATCTAACCCGGATTAAGAACATTTAACCCGCACTTTCGCGTAAGCGGTCCTTACTTTACTAACTTAAATTTTATACTTAAGTTTCTTACAAACCCACAATTGTAAAATGACAATTAATATTACATACAAACTACTATTAATATAGTCAATATAAAAATAATTATATAGTGTCCAGTCTATAAGAGCTGCCGTCAAATATTATATTATATTATAAAACAGCTGTCTTTTTTGATTGAACTATTATATACACAGAAATCCGATTACACAGTAGATGGTTACATAGAACTGTGAAATTAAAATTGTAATAAAATTGTAATAGGTTTTTTCAATAAATTAAATTAAATTAATTAGTCACTGGTTTCTATTGGACGAAATTGCACCTCGTTGTCATTGATATAGGCTTGTAGGTTAGGACATAGAATGACGTAACGTCAGTTGTATGAAAGGGAAAAGGGAAGATCTTCCACCAGGCGAGGTGTTGTGCATGGTGACCAGTTGTCCTGGTCCGGTTACATAGAACTTTTACATTATCAATATTCAATCTTTATGCAAATAAACACGGATTTCAGTAGGGACTCTAGTTGAATGTAAAAATATCATAATCAGCTACTTGTCTTGGCATTTAGATTACGCTCGGGTCACATTCCGTTAAATAAGTTTTTGCATTTGGTGGGAAGAGCTTTATCACCGTTTTGTACCAACTGCAACAAAATAGAAGACCTCACTCACCTCCTAATGGAAGGTGATCTGGTGAAAATTGAGAGGAAGAAATTTGGCCTCAATAGGTTCCAAAATGGGAGGCTCAATATTATTTTGAGTCAGCCCTTATCTGATAATATGAAACACTTACTGTTGTTTGCTAAGTTGGCTCTCAAAGTGAGGGCTGACTCTAATAATACTTGAGCTTCCCTTCCCTTTTCTTAGTGACCCTAACGAGGCTGACATGGTCACCTTGTCGTGTACCAAAGCCTCTAAACTGAGATTTAAAAAAATATCATAATTCATAATTCATTTATTCATGCATAATCATGAGTTACATACAGATGTTATTATGTACAATTATTTAGACCCAACATGATGAGCCTTGTCGGTATAGCAAGTTTGTAAGAGTAGTTCTTTTCTTGTAATAATTTCTAAATGTTTATCTTCACAATATTCTCGAACTGAGTAGTAGCTTTTGGAGGTTAATAAGTTCCTTAGATACTTTTGAAATTGCTTTTCGGTTTGGACTTTTTTCAAATTTTCAGGGAGGTGGTAGACTATTACTGCCATGAAATAAGCGCTGTCTTGTTATCAGGTGATATAATTTGTTCTTATTACGCGTATTAACATTATGAGTGGTGGAGACTGTATTGAAAAAAGTATTATATATCCCTGGCACTCAGGGGATGCCTGAAAATCAGCGCCGCAGTGCTAAAGCGCTACGGCAACAGGCTGAGGCAGTCCCCTTTTTCCGGTGCTGCACACCACCTTCATCAAACTTAATTACTGTTGCTTATTTATTTTTGTAATATATTTGTTTAATATTATTTTTGTCTTCTGTACCTAATTGTTTGTATGTGTGTATCGGAAATATTATAAATAATCTTTCTTTTTTTATATATTTTCTGACAAAGCAGCAGATTTCAAAGATATCAATTTTATTGACCACTCCTAGTTGAGACGTATCAATATCAGGGCCAGACAGCTCGTCGTAAATGGATAACCTAAATGAAACGTCGTTTAAAATTACAGGAAAAGCCTAGAATTATTTGAACGACGTGGCAGGTGCTTGTGAAAGCTGTAAGATTATGTTACGGTAAAGTAATCCGTGGCTACTGTGAAGCACAAGCGCCTACCACCAGGGATATCATGGGACTCGTGGGGCACTGCCCATACAGGAAAGCAGACAGGCCATCTGATGGTAAGTGATCACCGTTGCAACATCACATCTTACTGAAACATTGCAAGGCTTTCGATTGTCTGCTAACCTTGAAATGTCTAAAATGGCCTCATGATGCTGACTCTTATCCTAACGGCGACTTCCTCGTAGATAACCAAGTTTGATACCTGGTTATCTGCAAGGAAAAATATTTCTTCGTAGATAACCGGGTTTTCTACGAAGAATTGTTTTTCCTTATAGAAAACCGCGGTTTTAATGTATTGAAATAATCCTGATTGATAACCGAGTTATCTTTTTTTCCTTGTCTTCTTCTAAGTCGTTTTTCCTCATTGCTGAGGGTCGTGATCATTCTAAGGAATTAATCACATAGAACGACTCTCGTGGCAGATTTTTTTAATGGGGTGGTTTGCCATTGCCTTCCCCATTTCACACACTGGTTATCTCAGTGTGCAGGTTTCCTCACGATGTTTTCCTTCACCGTCAGAGCAGTCGGTAAATGTACGTAAGTCTTTCGAAAAAACCGAAAAACTCATTGGTACATGGCGTTGTCTGGTTTTGAACTCGGACCTCCCGCTTGGGAGTCCGACGTCCTAACCACGACGCCACCGACGCTCTTTTTTCCATGTAGATAACCAGATATCAAACTTGGTTAACTACGAGGAAGTTGCAGTTGTTAGTTGGTTAACTTTGTATAAGGACTGGCTGAAAATCAGCGCTGTGTTTACACGCAAGTGTGTTCACTCGAGCATTAGCTGAGCCAGGTGCCTATTGCCAATTGTATTATGGAGTGAACTAAATATTTATTTATTTTATTTTTTGTGGCTATAAAGTGTCGTCGCCGTTTTTCTCTGACTCAAACAGCGAGGACGCTATCATGAAGACTAAAAAGCGCCTGCCGAGATGGAGAGATAGATAATAGGGCCCGTGTAGTGGCTTGAGGTAAAGACGAAGTTTCTGACTCGAACGGGATTGTTACCTTCAGGGCAGCTACAGAATGTATCCGCTCTCGGACAAAATAAAAATCCTTCTCACGTAAAAACCGAGGCCTCGGACAAAGCGAGCCTTGGTCGGTAGTGATGTTCCTTACATTCCTGGTCTTAGGAATAACGGTCTTGGATTCCTGGTACACTGATTTCAGGAAAGGGGAATATAAAACTGCACTTATGATACATGCAATGCAATTGTATGCTAATTTATATAGGTAATGATTAGACTTAAATAATATACTGTTTCACGGTTTTTTACTGTATTTTATTAATTACGACCGGTTTAAACCGATCGTAATGTACTAAAGTTTCACCAAGTACCAACAACCGCAAGTATTAAGCATTTATATAGGTAATCTATGTGTTATGTAATGATTACCTATATTGCAAATACTTTCTTGAATTTAATGAAGTTAACTCTAAAATATTTGCATGCCAAAGCTGACGAAATATGTGATACCCAATATTTAAGATTTGTCATCCAATGTACCATATTTCTGGCGAATGAATCATTCATTCTTCAAGTAGATAGTTACGTAACAGCTTAGTACCGCTAACTTTAAATACGGAACCGAACGAAACGGATAGTTGCCACTTTATAGATGATTTCCCAAAAAAAAAATTTTTAATTTCTAACAATTCCCATTTTTGAAGAAATATTTTTTAACAAAATACTTACAACAAACTGGAAAGTGGTAACTCGTATTTGTAGTCAATTTGATTTTTCTCTCTCGAAATCATTGCCTCTGCCCAAAGGTTGCCTGGACGAGATCGCTCTTGGCGTTAAGACCGCCTAAATTGTACTTCACTATTTCCTTTTCTATCTTTTGTTCGTTGTTTTCTATTTTTTCTTATTAATCTATTTCTTTTCGAGGCTTCGGCCTTTCATGGGACTCGTAGGGTAATAAATACATTTTCTAAAAATAATTAAATAATGGGAACCTTTATTGAAATAGTAGGTATCGAAACCTCATTTTGATTTGGATAGAAATATATAGATGTAGGAACGCGCTATGATGAGGACATGGATGACTTAACGTCAGTTGTATGAAAGGGAAAAGGGAAGATCTTCCACCAGGCGGGGTGTTGTGCCTGGTGACCAGATGTCCTGGTCTTAGTATGGATGTTTGGAACTCGTATATATACGAAGTCCCAGGAAAATTTCGATAGCGCGTTCTAAAGCCGATGTGAGTAGGTACTGTATCGTAGTCGCGCGCGTCGTGCGTCGCCACATAGATATAGAAAGTAGTCATTATTTAAATTCTTTTTGCACTACAGAGGGTTCTGCACGTAAAACTCTTTACTGCAAATACCAGAGCATACCAAAGCCAAAAACTCGGTACGACTCGAGGACTTGTTACCGCCATCCCTACAGCACGTTGATAAACTGTCTCGACCAATCAGCGGCTGTCGCGGCAAGGCGGCGGGCACGACGATTGGGTTAGTCGTGCGGTCCGCGGACGCGACAAGCCTCGTGCAGACAGGTAAAACAAACTGACGGGCGCCTTGTTTAATGAGGAAAATACGTAGAAACACATCTGTATTGGACAGGCAGAGACGTTTTGAAATGAAATGAAATATATTTATTTTCCAGAAGCATTATAGAAAGAAAGAAACACATTTATTAACATTGCATTATGCGTACATAATTAAAATTAAAAATATTTGAAGTTAAAAAAACAATACAACATTAAAAGGACACATGCTCAGCATGTGCTGCGTCCGACCGGTACGGCAGAACCACAGCGCTGGTTTTCAGCAGGGCGAAGGCATATAGATACAATAAATAATAATGTCTTCTAATACAATACAAATTAAATACATAGACTGTTTCACGTGCTTTTAATGTATTTTATTAATTAAGACCGTACGGTAGGACCGTAAAGAAACCGGTAATTAATAAAATACAATAAAAACCCGTGAAACTGTATATTATTTAAGTCTAATCATGTACTACAAGTTTCATCAAGTACCAACAACCACATGTATTAACCATAAATTAAAATTGTTAATGTTAAAATAACATGTTTGGTTTAAGTATTACCTACTTGAGTAGACCGTTTTTGGATCGCAGATATCATACATCACCACCACACTTTTTTATTGACTGTACACTATTTTCCTACACTTTTTTATGTTATTTTTTATTGACTGTACACTAAATAGTACTATTATAGGAATTTTCTCTTTAGTTATGTTAAATATAATCTTAATTATCTAAACTGTGCAATATGTTACTGTAGTGTAGTCGTACATGAGTTATCCTGTTGCTTGCTTGCTTGCTTGCTTATCGTATGGTTAGTGGCCAACCTATTTGTCAGAGTTGTTCAGGCCGCCCGTAGGCCTCTGACATGGCTTAACGACTGATGTCGAACGACAACAACCGGGACCGACTGCTTAACGTGCTTTCCGAGGCACGGAAGAGCTCAGATGAAATATGCCACTAGCGGTCATCCAGGTACCGACCGCGCCAACGTCGCTTAACCTGCACGATCACTTTCGGAACGTGCTCGCAACTAGGCTAGGCTACTAGGCTACGGGCTCCTGTTGAATCTATCCATACATCTACACGTAATGTAGAATAAGCAATAAAATATTTCGGTCATTGCTGTGTGTGAAATAAACGTATTACTTACTTACTTACTTTAAATAAAGATTATTTTATAGATAGCATTTAATTCACGTACAAGGATTAACTCAAGTATGAGGCGTACTATTTCAGTAGTATATAAGATAGAAGTAAGTTAGCATTAGTATAATTGATATCCTACATGTATTAGTGTAATCATTGTTAGTGTTGTGTGAATATACTATGAAGTGATGTAAATGGTTTAACTTCATAGCCTAAACTTCAACCCCTACACACCACATTACATAACATAAGTAATGGAAATAATTTAATTTTGATTTATTATTTTGTATGACTTCATGGATCACATCATGGTATACTTTAGCTAAGTACGTGAAATCATGATATGATTTTTTTAAATTGCCCATCGTTCCAAACACATTCCTCACCATATTTATTACCCCGATCAGTTCCCAAAACTTCCTACAACATAATCAGTCCCCATTCCCAATTCGCCCGGAAAAGTGGAATAAAAAAATAAATAATCTCCAACAATTTCTATAATACCACCATTTCGCGCCGCGCTGGTGCGAACACGCAAGTGTTACAATTTAACAAGGAGGTAACCAGCCCTCCTCGAATGGAGTAAGTATTGCAATGGAAAAAGTCTCATACTTTTGAAGGGTAAAGCGGGAGGCAAGGTCTTTTAAAGACAATTTATTGTAAGTGATCGATGTCAGCTAATTTTCGTACCATTCATTATCATCATCATCAGTCTATTAAATGTCCCCACTGTTGGGGTACAGCCCTCCCCTTGCACAAGGGAGTACGGGCCATGATCCACCGAGCGGGCCCAGTGCTGATTGGTGGATTTCACACGCCTTCGGAAACTTTTAATTTCCTCAGACACCGTTACCGTTACACCGTTAGAGCAATCGGTAAATGTACCTAAGTCTTCGTAAAAAATCGGAAAAACTCATTGGTACATGGTATTGCATAGTTTCGAACCCGGACCTCCCGCATGGGAGTCCGGTGTCCTAGCCATTAGGCCACCGACGCTATTTTCGTACCATTACTAATGCCAATAAAAATAAAATAGTAAGTACAAATCTGTCAAGATTATGATGGTGATAATACCCATGTCATTATGTTAAGATGAATGTTGTACGCCCAAATGTATTTCATCAAATCGTTACTGGACTTTGCGAAGAAAGTGAGTGTGAGGAATTTCTCACTTTACTTGCAAATTGCAGCGATTTTGAAACGGAATAACACGGAACTTGGACCGAACCCATAGAAATATATTTTTTAGTTTTCTTTCAGGTATGGATCACATTGAAAACCATAAAAAATTAATACTTGCGGTTGTTGGTATACTTCGTGAAACTTGTAGTACATGATTGGACTTAAATAATATACCGTTTTACGGTATTTTTATTGTATTTTATTAGTTATGTTAACCGTAAGGTTACGTTTCGAAATACCTGTGGATGTGTAAACGAAACCGGTCGTAATTAATAAAATACAATAAAGATAACGTGAAACAGTATATTATTTAAGTCTAATCATAAAAAATCAGATAACAGAAGAGGATCGTATTTATTCGATCAGCAAATTAATCAATATTTGGAATAGATTTCTATGGTTTCGTTTCGCTTGCGTTTCACTTTCGCTAAAAGAGTCAAAAATGTTTCCTTAGGCGAGCCGAGAGCTTGCTAGCTCCATATAATTTGATAGAACTTCAAAAGGGCTGCTGATTCCGCCACAATTCTATCAGCTTAGCGCGGGAGCCCCTGTAGCATTATGCGTATAAAAAGCGGTTATCGCGCACCCCCACCCTGGGGGAGGATAGGGGAACAACATAGAGCGGGAGTTTAGATAGACATTTCGTTCTTAAAAAAGGTATGGAAAAATTCAACTTCGGTTGTGCAGGCCGATATAGCTAAAATAGCTGTTATCATCAGTCCATTAATGTCTCCACTGTTGGGGCACAGACCTTCCCTTGTATGAGGGGATACGGGCCATGATCCATCGAACGGGCCCAATGCTGATTGGTGGATTTCACATACCTTCGGAAACTTTTCATTTCCTCAGACATGCAGGTTTCCTCACGATGGTTTCCTTGATCGTTGGAGCAGGCGGTAAATGTACGTAAGTCTTTGAAAAATACGAAAAACTGGTACATGGCGCTGCATGGTTTCGAACCCGGACCTCCCGCATGGGAGTCCGGTGTCCTAGCCACTGTGCCACCGACGCTCATGTGTGAACGTAACTACACAATCTTTATATAGCAGCTCGATTTTGAACATCGAATGTGCTAGAAGGCCGGGGTCCACAGATATCGGGCGAGTGGATGGGTGTGCTTTTTTTACGGCTGTGGATGGGACTTGAAAATTCAAAATGCCCCACGCCATAGCTTGCTTTCAACTGTGTAAGTATTAATGTCCTATTCCCGGTTAAGTGTAAACCCGTCCTGTTACAAATTGGGACATAAAACCCTTTATAATTTAAAACACTTTTCGTAACTTAATAAAGCTTGGATTTAAAATTAATCATTAAAAGTTTTATTTGAAACTAAATTTTTCATACTCCGGCCACCCAATCATCAGCCCCCAGAGGTTACATACCTAATCCGTTATAAAATAAAATTAACGCTATATAAAATTCATCGTGTGAAAATAACGACAGCGTAAAAAGCGGTCGTCAACGGAATTTAATTCGGCACCCGAAAGTCGAACGACTCATTTGAACGACGGTAATCAACGCGTTTTTATGCCTGGACTACACGCGTCCGGTTCCAGGCCCGGTTCGGTTAGTTGCAACCAATTACTTGCGTTCCGCCCGCCCCCCACTTAAAGTCAGCGCTTCGTTTAGATGCACCGAACCGGGGTTGGAAACGGATGCGTGTAGTACAGGCCTTAAGGTCGTGCAAAAAAAAACCGCAACGCACACTATAATAGACCAAGAGCCAGAATGGTAAAAATATAAGAATTAAGGATATTATCAAAAATAAAGAAATTACGATTATGCAGTAACTATTAATGTTCCACGAAAAAAACTAACAAAATAAGCGTAAAATTACGCGTTATACCTTCAGATTCACGAAACCGACTAAAGTACATACTATCCCCGTAAAATGAGGGCGTGATACCGAATAGAATTAAGATCTAATAGGTGTTACCCAGCGACATATTATACCAATTCAATGGTGTTACTACTATAATCTTATCATTGATATTCTTATCAATTTTTGTTTTAATTTTTTACGACGGCTGTGGACGGGAAATGGAATGGCCCCGCCATAGTTTACTATATCAACTCGTAATTAATAAACAATAAATTCTGGCAAGAATTGAGCGAAAGTTTTATTTCGGAATAATTACAAGCATTCCAAATGCGCCAGTGGACACTGACGGTGCGACTGGTTCACAAATTGAAAGTTGCTCAGCGTGCTATGGAAAGAGCTATGCTCGGAGTATCTCTGCTGGATCGAATCAGAAATGAGGAGATCCGGCATAGAACAAAAGTCATCGACATAGCTCATAAGATTAGCAAGATGAAGTGGCAGTGGGCCGGTCACATCTGTCGCAGAACCGACAACCGCTGGGGTAGACGAGTTCTGGAGTGGAGACTGCGTTCGGGCAAACGTAGTGTGGGACGCCCCCCTGCTAGATGGAGCGACGATCTGCGCAAGGTGGCTGGCAGCGACTGGATGAGAAGAGCCAAAGATCGGGCTCAATGGCGCGCCCTGGGAGAGGCCTATGTCCAGCAGTGGACTAGAGTAGGCTGCTGATGATGATGACAAATGCGCCAGTATTAAACTTGTTTATGCCTAACTTTTAAGCAGCTGCAATAGAAACAAATAAACAAAAATATTAATTTATTTTACCCACGACGGAACGGAGAAGGTATATGCGTATGACCTAAGGCTCAATTTACATTGCCGCGGAATGGAATGGAAGCGAATTTTCGCAACGTAATTGTACATAGCATAATGAACTTTATGTCAATTGTGTAACATACAAACTAAATACGCTTTACCGCCAGGGGAATTCTCGAGAATGCGCGAGGATTCCCCGGAAGACGCGCGACCTCTTTTTTGGCTCGTATTTAGTTTGTATGTTACACAATTACAAGTAGTGGTAGATCCTAACGTGAAGGATCGCCTGGGGCGGTACCACCCTCTTATCTATTTCTGCCGTGAAGCAGAGCATTTCTGTGTTTCGGTTTGAAGGGTAAGAGAGCCAGCGTAATTACCGGCACATGAGGCAATCCATCTTAGTCCTCAAGGTTAGCAGCCCATCAAAAACCCTCTAATATTAATACAGTGAGGTGAGATGTCTATGGGCGACGGTAACCACTTAACATCAGGTGGCCCGTTTGCTCGTCTGCTCACCTTTTTTAATAAAAAAAAAAAAAACAATTGACATAAAGTTCATTATGCTATGTACAATTACGTTGCGAAAATTCGCTTCCATTCCGCGGCAATGTAAATTGAGCCTAATGATGGATGAGAGGATGTTTTATTATGAACCTTCTGTAAAGCAAAGGTTACACGGTCAACTCCCCAACTACTGCACATCGCTACAATTAAAATCGTGCGATTCCAAGCGTTTCAACGGTGACTATTTAGCGACAATTACGCGATGTCACCGGCCATTGTCCAGCGGCGATTAAGTCGCAACTACAATGGTCCCAATCCGACCCTAACGAAGCGACTTCGCCCATTTCCGCCTCACTTCGGGATTCAAAGACACGTAATTTGTGGGAAAATTGCAGCAGGGAATTTTGACGCGAGTTCGTCTTCTCTATGGTTAAGGGTAGGCGCGCCAATCGAAAAAAAAACATAGTTGTTATACACCGATCAGGAACTAAAAAACCTTGTTAAGAAGGCGCCATTTGTAGGTTCTTTTGAGTTCGCTATGCATAAAATAATTCCATTTAATTCCGCAATATTTTTATATTGCTAGTCAGGGTAATTTATTTTAATTTTATATTTGGGTAACTTACAGCTTTATTTACAAGTTACATATGCATACATAAAATAAAAAACCATTTATAAAGCTTCCACAGTTAATTTAAAATTTATAACAAAACAACTCCTAATCTAGATACCATGTAGGTACTACAGATAGGCAGAGGAAAACACGTTAGTAAGTAAGGATTTTACGGAATCAGGACTACTATTGACCTATAGTAGGGTAGTTGTATATCTGGTTAAATGTTGCTCATGCTCTTACAGGTAGCTATTCTTTCTGTAATTGGTGTGACACTTAGGGACGTGAAGTAACCTGTTACTCAAGAGCGTCGGTGACACAGTGGCTAGGACACCGGACTCCCGTGCGGGAGGTCCGGGTTCGAAACCGTGCAGTGCCATGTACCAATGAGTTTTTCGTATTTTTCGAAGACTTACCTACATTTACCGACTGCTCTAACGGTGAAGGAAAACATCGTGAGGAAACCTGCACATTGAGATGATCAGTGTGTAAAATGGCGTTGGCACAAAAGATTCTCAAGGGTCGAAGTGCCGCTGGTATATTCCCGGTCCACTATCATAAGATAAGATAAGGGTAATAAAAATACTTATGGTTTTTTTTCGATTGGCAGCATTAGTGTGCGCGGTCATACCCCTTAAGTAGAGTTATTAGAGCCACTGGAGTTGGGAAAGGGTTAATTTTAGACCGGTCCTATGACCCTGTTGGCGCGAAGTTTGATTCTGAAGATGGTCGTTACGTGATTATTGGGGCAGGGCAACCCTAAAGTTGGAAGTCCACTGGGATAGTTGGAAATAGGTAAAAGTTGGGAATTGGCGACAGAATTGACTTATTGATGTAGGTAACAAAATTAATGTAGTTTCTCAAGTGAACAGATGATTACATCAGAACTTGTTTTATCCAAAGAGAATAGAGCGCTAATACTTACACCTCTTTTTCAGTGTCGGTGGCCTAGTGTCTAGAACACCGGACTCCCATGCGGGAGGTTCGTTTTCGACTGTTCTGTCGGTGAAGGAAAACATCGTGTGGAAACCTGCACACTGAGATGACCAGTGTGTAAAATGGGGTAGGCACAAAAGATCCTCAAGGGTCGAAGTGCCGCTGGGGTTATTCCCTATCATAAGATAAGATACGATACACCTCTTTTGCTTAAACGACTCTCATTCGTCGTTTTGATGTGGAAACATGTGAAAAATCAGCACGGATTATTTATTATCTCGATTTTAGCTCTCCATTTATATAAGCTCGCTATTGAGTAAATGGCTCACAGTGCAGATCATGTTTGTATTCTCGCGACAATTCCAATGTCTTCTAAATGTGTAATAAAATAATAAAAGAGTATATTTACAAACTAAACGCAATAAACCAAAGCCACTACGACCAAAATAGGGCAATAAAATTAATGGAAAAGCCACAGACGCGTGCGAAAAACGAATTCCCCATTCAAAATTCGAACCTCTCGACGCCATTAAAGAAAACAATCGAGACGCGATCAAACCTACCAATCACGTCGCCGTATTGTGTTGAACAGTTTGAAAATGGAACTTTTAACGGGTCACGGCCATCTTTTGTGCGTCAAATTACTTTAGTAAAGCGATACGTCTGTTATTCGGCACCGGTTGGCTGAAGTTTAAACTGAGAACGTTGTAGGATGTACAGCTGAGTTACGGGTTTCGTTAGCTTTAAATGTCAACAGTCGGAAGTTGGTTGTTGCGAAGTTGGTCCGAACAGTCTGAAGGCGGAAAATTTAGGAACTGTGGGTATTATTTATAAATAAACAACCCTTGAGAGTCCGTTATTTATTCTTGCATGTTAATCAAAGTTTCAGTTTACAGATTATTATTATAGGTTCTTAAATAATTATTATCTGTTGCTTATTCTCGAATAAAGCGGGTAAAATTTATTCTCAGTAGATTTCTGGAATTATGTCAATGATGGTATGAAAATACGTCTTGTGTTTACGGTCCCCATGCTACGATATAAAGCGGATAAATGCTGCTACCAGCCTATGTCCAGCAGTGGGCTAGAGTAGGCTGCTGCTGCTGCTGATGATGATGATGAAACGCTGCTACGAGCATCGAGTTAAGGAGTAGAGAAAGTGCGGAATTAATAATGGCCAATTGCTTTCTTAAAATTCTGGCTGCCTTAAGTATAGTGCAATCTCTTTCAAAAGCTATACATATCTAACTCTCACGTCCATAATGACAGACAGAGGACAGAGGAACCACCACCATCTTTCTAAAGCTATAACGTTTCTAATGAATTTCTGTAAGAAAAAATTAAAACATATTTCTGAATAAACCTGTAATAACGATAAAAAATAATGTATGGACCCTCTTTTCTTGCTAAGGTCGATATTTGAATTTTGATCTAGAGATTACATTATATGTGAATTTTTGAAGTCTGTATCTTACCCGTTTATGAGCTATAAGCACGACAGACGGACGGACGACGTTGCGACAGCAATAGGACTTAGTACTGGACTACACGCGTCTATTTCCAGCCCCGGTTCAGTTCGCTGCAACCAATCACATAAATCAGCGCTTCGTGATTGGATGGAGCGAAACGAACCATCGCTGGAACTGGACCATGTAGTCCTAGCCTAATTGTCCCCTTCTGGGTACAGACCCCTAAAAACGTAAGAAAGAATACTCGTACGAATAAAATACAAATCAGATAATTCTGTTCCAGTATAATTGTACAAAGCTATTTCATTCACGATATTGTAGCGACCGTCAGCGCGCGATATACAAAATTTAATTCCATTTCCAATAGTGTTTGCTTAATTACTTCGCGAGGACGCCGGCGCTCCAATTAAGGCCCGGAGACTCCGCCCCAAGTCCCCGCAAGTCCCCAAAGTAGTCAGCGCTTCGAAGTAATAGTGATGTGGTGATGGACACAATAGAATATGCAAGGCCGAGTCCGAAAACCGTAGTGTCAGATCAGTTATCAGACTTGTCAGCCAAATAAGTCGAAGTGGCAGTGATACGTAGATAAAGAATTCAAGATCGAAGAAGAATGCAAACCCGAGACCAAATTGCTTAATCATAACCTAGAAACGGTAAGTGAAACTCTTAGAGAAAGAGAAAAACACAAAATAGCTTTGTCCCGCGTTTCCACTGTGAATCTATTATAAGATTATAAAACATTAAAACTATCTGTCCTCCGAGATACAGGAACTTCCTAGTTCGGAGGTCAGCGTTTATTGTTACCTTTTGCTCACTAATTTTATATATTTTAATATAACCTATTCTTAAGTTCCTACTTGTGTATGGACTATGAATACTTTGTCATCTTACCGCACAAATAAACTTATTTTTATTCTTATCTTAAGACCTCTACGCCGTAGCACGACTAGCGTAGCCGCCTTTTTCGTTATACCGCGCTACTTCGTAGCACATTCGTAGGGGAAGAGACTGCGGCGCAAACCTCGCCGGATCTAATCCACCTTTGGATCATTAGGGTGGACTACTTCTAGGACAGGCATTTAAGTCTAGTTGGACAGAATATTATTAAAGTAACTAATTCCGCAAGGAACGCGTTCGAGTACACACGTTGAGGCGAACTGTCGACCGTGAACTAAGGGCAGCAGGGTTGAGCTGGAGTGAAGCTAAGAAGGTGGCACAGGACAGAGCGGCGTGGAGAGATCTCATTACCTCCGGGGTATCATAGGACGACAACAACAACAACTAATTACTATATAATGTATAAAACATGTGTTTTTAAAATAGATCTCCATAATACAAGACACTTCAGAAAGGAACGAGTAATTATAGGCCACCTGAACAACTTCAATACCTGCACACTCTAACCACATGAAGAAGAAGAATAATAAAATGACCAATACCATTGTAATGGTAGATCCTGATATGAAGGATCGCCTGGGGTGGTACCACCCTCTCATCTACTTCTGCCGTGAAGCAAAAATGCTTGCATTGCTGTTTCGGTTTGAAGGGTAAGAGAGCCGGCGTAATTTCCGGCACAAGAGGCAATCCATCTTAGTACTCAAGGTTAGCAGCGCATCAAAAACCCTCTAATATTAATACAGTGAGGTGAGATGTCTATGGGCGACGGTGAACACTTAACATGGCCCGTTTGCTCGTCTGCTTTACTTATTTAATTTAAAAAAAATAAAAAAAACCAGACTGTTGGTCTTGGTTCCACACGTGCCCACCATTAGAGTATTCTGAAAGAGCCGACTCAGACAATAATTGCGATGCAACGGAATTGATGGCAATTTAAAAGACTGTTAATTATTGTTCGCTTACTTATATTGTTTCAGAGAGGACACTTTGCTGATTTTTATTGGATACTTAACTTTATTGTTGACTTGTGAACGGCTGTTGCAGGTAAATTCGTTTCTGATAAGAGATCGCAAAATGGTCGTGCAATATCTACGTACAACATTCGGGCCTTCGGTGCAATGTGCTTCGGTTATAGATAACGATACGCAAATGTACTACGCCTGTAGTAAGTCAGAGACAGAGGCCAATTTTACCCACTACCCGAATGTTTTTCTAAGTGCTCACGTACTGTAGACGTATTTTTTTTTTTTCTAGAACAGTCCTAAAAATAATTGTTTATTTCTACCCATTCCAAATACCTAATATCGGTTGTGAAACTTCTATCTAAAACATTCATGAACGCTAAAATTCACATGATATTATTTTTTAGTTAGTTCATTTTCAATGTTCTCAAACCAGATATTTGAAAGTGGACTGAAATACGTCTACGATACGATACTTAATGTCAAAAAATACTTAAATTACTTACTTACTAGCGCCACTTCCGAAAAAATGCCTTAATTATAGTAATAAAAAAAAATTCAGCAGTTGTGCAGTTTTGCCTGTGTATTAAGAGACCAGTGTAAAAGTACTTGTATAACTATTAATACATTTAATTTAAATTATGAGCGTCGGTGACACAGTGGCTAAGACACCGGTCTTCCATGCGGAAGGTCCGGGAGGTACAATGTACCAATGAGTTTTTCGTATTTTTCGAAGACTTACGTAGATTTACCGACTGCTCTAGCGGTGAAGGAAAACATCTTGTGGAAACCTGCACACTGTGATGACCAGTGTGTAAAATGGGGTAGACACAAAAGATCATCAAGGGTCGAAGTGCCGCTGGGGTTATTATCATAAGATAAGATAATTTAAATTATAGTTAATTACGGATTACTCACTGATAAACGTCGGAAGTCCTCCGATTAGTTTCGGCCTGTTTCGAAGGCCTTGATCTCTATAGTTTCAATTCTAAAACTCAGTTTTTTTTAATAGATACTCTTTCTACTAGGATCTCTTTCAATCAGGATGAAGGAGACTACCCTTTCTTCCATCCAAACATCCAAAATAAGGATGATTTATAAATATCTGTAACATTAATCTAACTTAGACTAACATATCACGTCTGAATTCGTAGCATTCGAATGTGCATCAAATAAAGTAAAATAGAAACAGAAACAAGCCCGTGTAGTGCTGCATTTAATGAAATACTTAATTACCAGTGGCACTTACTAAACCGATTATAGGAGTTTAATACCCCGGGACGCTACCACTTAGCTGCCACCACTGTAGTCGTGTGCATTCAGCTTTGCGGCATGTTTGGGCGAACATTGGGGCCAATATTGCGACAAATGTTTGGGAGAAATAAGTTTATATAAATACATGCATACATAACGATAACGATAACGCACACAAAGGAATAAACTTGTTTCCTTACCGAAGCAGTGCAGTAGCACTGGAAATGCACAAACACAATGCTGTTCTTCACACACTCACAAATATAATGATTCACTTCATTGGTTACTATTTGTGTGTTAAATATTCATCAGGAGCCTACTCTAGTCCACTGCTGGACATAGGCCTCTCCCAGGGCCCGCCATTGAGCCCGATCTTCGACTCTCCTCATCCAGTCGCTGCCAACCACCTTGCGCAGATCGTCGCTCCATCTAGCAGTCCCACACTACGTTTGCCCAAACGCGGTCTCCGCTCCAGAACTCGTCTACCCCAGCGGTTGTCGGTTCTGCGACAGATGTGACCGGCCCACTGCCACATCAGCTCGCTAATCTTATGAGCTATGTCGATGACTTTGTTATGATGATGGTGTTAAATATACATGAAAATTGTAAAGCTGCGACCGTCGACGGTCTGTCAGTGTTCTTAACAATCCTAGATTGGTTTTTGTTACACTGTGCATGTTAAAAATTAATATAATTATGTACATTTTCAATAAACAAATAATAATAAAATAACATGAACTCACGCCTGTTTCCTGCAGGGGTAGGCAGAAACTAAAAATTTGCAACGATCCTGACAAACTGTTCTCGCTTCTTCCACGCTCATCAATCGCTTCATACACGCTCTTCGGTTAGTGGTTGACCGCACCTGACCTTTCTTTAGAACGTCCGCAGCAAGGTAAGATAAGGGATAGTAAGGATTTAGGGAAGATCAAGTATACGAAATATGTTGTAAGTATAACCATGGAATGTCGAAAAATCTTCTTCATCTGTGGAATAATTCTACTGTCCACCTTTTTAATAAATGCCTTAATTCAGGAGAATAGATTTTTTTCGGCAGTGGCGATTTCGCTATGGGCACTGCTAATAGTGAAGGTTGGAAAATCCTTATATTACACACTTAAATATTTATTTATTTTTATTTTATATTATTAATTTAAAAAAATTGCACAACCATACAGTTAAAACTAAGACACTGTGAATTCATATGCTTGACATTGACACAATACAGTACTTAATGTATCGTATAGTATCGTACACTAGATTAAATATAATAATACTATCTCTATAAAGATAAAATAATATGAAATAACATGAAAATACCACAGAGGTACCAATATATTGTAAATATATAAATATATATTATTTCTGTGTAAAATACCGTGAAAATACATAGCTTTAAGTCCTAAGATTATTTTTATAAGAAACTTTTTGGAAGCGTTAAAAAGACGACGATAAAATTATAAATCTGACATAAGTAGGTATGATGGTGGCTGGTTGACCCTCAAGCGATGTAGTCCTGAGACAAATAAAACTTCTTGAGAACTCTTGTACAGAAAAAGTCGAAATACAGTCGTAAATTTTTAATTTTTATTATTTATTTACTCGCGTTTGACTTCAATCTCACCTGGTGTTAAGTGAATCATCACTTATGATTTTGGTTTAAGGTACAGTTAGTACAGTCGACACAGGTCAACCTAACCAAAACGTCAAAATTTGAGAATTAGAAATGTATCATATCATAAGGTCGAAGATTTTTGGCAGATGGTATACTAAAGCTTTTGGTCGACTGTACATAAACACTGCCGAAATACATCAACGCCGTAGCGTAGCCATTTGAAATTGAAATCGTTTATTTAGCGCTGTAAACACCAGAATACAGAATACAGAAGTATACAAAGTTTAATACATGCAGCACAGAACATCTGGTGTGGTGCAGTGCCAAAAAGGATACACCAGCTCAGCATAATGCTGATGCAAGCCACAGCGCTGATTTTCAGCTGGCCCCTCAGTGACTGCACGGACGAAGGAAGCAACAGCGTGTGCGTGTTGTGATGTATGAATGTATTTGTTTGTATGAATGAGGATATTAGTGTGTATGTGAGGTACTGAGTGTGTGGGAGGGTGACGACAAAATTTACTTAGAAATGGTCTGGTGGTGGGGATGTCACGCTTTTTATCGTTCATTGAAATGTGAGATGCATGGATTCCATTTAGCGCCTCGCACGCGGCATATTTGACCGCGCCGACAACTCCGCCCACCCATCTCTACGCAAGATGGCACCGCTGCATGCCCGCCCGCCCGATTGTTCAAGCAGAGACCTGTCCAGGGAACTGCTTAGTAGCGAAGCCACACCCGCCGAGTGACATCGTGCACCGGCGCCCCCCACCGGACTCGACCACGCCAACGGCAACCCAAAGACCCACCCGTAGCTACGGGTGGCGATTGACACCGTTGCAAGAGGGCATAGCCCTGAAGCAGCCTCCCCCCAAGGGACGTGAGAAGATTACGTGTATGTATGGAACTATAAGGTCATTTGCACAAACACTTTGGCTCGCTGTCAGTGCTTCCGTCACCATTCTAGAGGAGAGGCCGATCTCTGTGGTACCTATTTTACAAGTTTGAGATAGTGTCCGCGTGTTGGTGCAAACATTTGAGCCAACAGCCGGAACAACAGTCAAGCCGTAAGTCGGCGGGCCGTAATGCTAAATAATTAATGAAGATCCTGCCTCGGCCCCTTATATTAAAAGATAGCGAATGCTGCCTCCGCCATTACAGACTGGGCTAGATTGTGGAAGCACTAGGAACAAACGTGTATTATTTATTTAGTGATGCTTGGCGTACTTAAATAAAATAGGAAATAAATTAGAGGATCATTATCAGTAGGACCATTGGTCAGATCTATGATGGATGAGAGTCGGTGGTCTAGTGGCTAGGACCCCGGACTCCCATGCGGGAGGTCCAGGCTCGAAACCATGCAATGCCATATACTAATGAATTATTCGTATTTTTTCAAAGACTTACGTACATTTACCGACTGCACTAACGGTGAAGGAAAACATCGCGAGGAAACCTGCATGTCTGAGGGAATAAAAAGTTTCCAAAGGCGTGTGAAATCCACCAATCAGGACTCGGCCCGCTCGGTGGATCATGGCCCGTACGCCCTTGTGCAAGGTGAGGCCTGTGCCCCCACCGTGGGGACATTAATAGGCTGATGATGATGATGAATCAAGTTAGACTAATTTGTAGTTATGGACGAATCCCGATGGCTCAGTCTAGACTGTTCTAGAATAGTCCTTTCCAGTCTCTTTAACTGTGACCTTAGGAGATCAACGGTTGTACCTCAGAAGTATAACTGTGTAAGTGCATTTCTCCCATTTTTTTGTTTCTTAGGTATCGTGGCAAATTATAATCTTAAATAGTTTCTTTAAAAAATTAAAAAAAAAAACTTTGAAGTCTAGACATAACTAATTTTTACACATAATTGTCACATTTGTAAAATTGGTTATGGCACTTACAATTTAATGCTTCTGAGGTACAAAATGGTGATTGCATGAAAGAATCAACGTGCGCCCGCTCCTGGGAGAGGGAGACTATTTTTTTTATCACTGACCTTTTGAAACTAAAAAGTGTAGGTAATATTTGAAATACGGCGACGAAGCCTTCTACATATAGAACCGATTTATTTTCCCAACACACGTTGACACAAATCTCAGACTTATTCCATAGACTGAACTTATAGACATAAATCTCAGACTTATTCCATAGACTGAACTTATAGACATAAATCTCAGACTTATTCCATAGACTGAACTTATAGACATAAATCTCAGACTTATTCCATAGACTTAACTTATAGACATAAATCTCAGACTTATTCCATAGACTTAATTTATAGACACAAATCTCAGACTTATTCCATAGACTGAACTTATAGACATAAATCTCAGACTTATTCCATAGACTGAACATATAGACACAAATCTCAGACTTATTCCATAGACTGAACTTATAGACACAAATCTCTGACTTATTCCATAGACTGAACTTATAGACATAAATCTCAGACTTATTCCATAGACTGAACATATAGACACAAATCTCAGACTTATTCCATAGACTGAACTTATAGACACAAATCTCAGACTTATTCCATAGACTGAACTTATAGACATAAATCTCAGACTTATTCCATAGACTGAACATATAGACACAAATCTCAGACTTATTCCATAGACTGAACTTATAGATACAACTCTCAGACTTATTCCATAGACTGTACTTATAGACATACATCTCAGACTTATTCCATAGACTAAACTTATAGACACAAATCTCAGACTTATTCCATAGACTGAACTTATAGACACAAATCTCAGACTTATTCCATAGACTGAACTTATAGACATAAATCTCAGACTTATTCCATAGACTGAACATATAGACACAAATCTCAGACTTATTCCATAGACTGAACTTATAGACACAACTCTCAGACTTATTCCATAGACTGTACTTATAGACATACATCTCAGACTTATTCCATAGACTAAACTTATAGACACAAATCTCAGACTTATTCCATAGACTGAACTTATAGACACAAATCTCAGACTTATTCCATAGACTGAACTTATAGACATAGACTGAACTTATAGACATAGACTGAACTTATAGACATAAATCTAAAGTACGCTTTAACCTATTTGACAAATTCACACGAATGTCAAAAACTTTTTGCGGTAGGGTTCCACAGAGTACAGAGCGCATACACCACCAGAATTACTTGAAACGTTTCACCGTAGTCGAGTAAAAATCATATTAACAAGTTCTTATTCGTAGTTAACGAAAACAAGCAAGAGGCTAACAATATTCTGTGTATGCATTAACCGTAGCATGTCGGCTATCCGGTCTGCAGGATATAGCCGGCATATACCCAGCTAGGGTAACTTCCGAAGTAAGGGGGGGAGTAGGGGTGGGTACAAATCCCCCCGAAGCTCTAGCCTTGATTGTTCAAGCTTGGCCCCTTTTTTTCACATTTGTATTTTTGTTGTGATAAATATATAAATCATGAAATATATCAAAATATCATCAAGAAAGAATCACTATGAAGTGTAAAGGAAATATTTTATAGGAAATAAAAATCGAACTCTACTCGTAAACTTTGTAGCTTAGATTTTAATTTCCTTAAAAATACTTCCTTTACACTTCACAAAGTGATTCTTTCTTGATGTAAGTATTTATCCCAACAAAAATATAAATGTAAAAAAAGGGGCCAAGTTCGGTACAGATGTAAGTATTTTAAATAAACTTGATTTACAATTGACAGGGTCTTAATAAAATAGTTATTAACTCCCTGAATTGACCTTTACTTTATTTGTAAACAGGATAAACAAAAAATAAATAATAAAATATATTAAAAAAATATAATTAAGTCATAATTTCAGTCACTTTATCTATAAAAAGAGATCTTTTCCAGCCAAACACATGACCTCTTACATGGCGAATCAGTTCGATAATTGAACAACGTTTTTACCTTACTTGCCTAACGCTTTGATAGAAAACTAACAAGAATTCTTAGAAATTGATAGCAATTTGTTGTACAACCTATTTAGACCGCCGACTGAGGTTCATATCTCGGCCGTTTACCTATTAGCGGACCCATTACACCTGTCAGCGGTCAAGTTAAAAGAGTTTCAGGAGTGTACTAAACAAATCGATGTGCGGAAATTACTATAAGTAGTCGTGTGCCCCAGTGTTTATAAGTTTTATAGCAAGAAAGCGCTAAGGGACGAAAGTTTAAGCGCTGGATTTCGCATCTACATCTCAAAGACTATTTATATTACGTTTCTTTTTTATATTATATAAAGCAGACGAGCAAACGGGCTACCTGATTGTAGGTGGATCACCGTCGGCAATAGACATCTCACCTCACTATGAATTTATTAGAGGATTTACTTTGCCTGGTTGCCAAGACTTGAATCATGTGCCGGTAATTAAGCTGACTCTCTTACCCCTCAAACCGAAACACAACAATGCATGCATTGCGAAATATGCCATTATGTATTATATATCTAAGCACACGGTAGTGCGCAGGCCAAGTTTCGAAACAGCAGCCGAGCGCATACCGTGCGCTCTTACACGAACGATTAATATGACGGCTGTAGCTAGGTTAAAATAAGGTATTTATAAAATATGTAATATCTATTACAAAAACTATGTAATATCTATTACAAAAACTATGTAATATCTATTACAAAAACTATTAAAAATACCATTTATTGCTTTTCATGTGTAACAATTGGTCTTAAAAATATATTATATGTTTATACATGAAACCCTGAGTAGGGCACCGCAATATAAAATAAGAAATTATAATAGTAATAAATTAATTGATTTTATAGTTAGGTATTGTTTTTATCATCAAAAAACTCTTGCAGTGAAATGGTTTAAATTTATATTTGGCAATAAAAATAATTCTATTTTATTTCTAGTGCTAAGCTGAAGCGCTCGCTAAAGCCCCTCGCTACAGCGCGGAGTTACCAGGGTAGCATGGCAGCACAGAAGCAGGGCACATCAGATAGCGAACACGTGGCGGCAGCTTTCCGCGCGCCACGCCACTTGATTGATGCCTTCATTGTGGCCGCGCCAAGATTACAAGCGCCATTTTACGCTGACTTACATAAACTTGGCCGAGCAACATTCTGTTAATGTTAATAAATAAATGTTAAATGTTAAACAGTTACTTGCACGAGTTAAGTCTTTATTAAAATACATGTCCTAACTTTCTACGTCATAGCTCTAGACAGAGATGACACGATACTTAAGGAAGACTTAACACTAAAGGTTTCTTGCATCTTACCAAAAACATATATGTGTAAGTAAAGACATATAGT
The DNA here is from genome assembly GCA_947369225.1 of Hofmannophila pseudospretella. Taxonomy (NCBI): domain Eukaryota; kingdom Metazoa; phylum Arthropoda; class Insecta; order Lepidoptera; family Oecophoridae; genus Hofmannophila; species Hofmannophila pseudospretella. The sequence continues at coordinate 14,266,937 of OX376316.1, forward strand.
AATAATAATAATAAATAATAAAAATTCTTTAATCAGGTCCATTGTCCCAATATAATTAGTTATATTATAAATATTAGTCATGATAATTTAATCTAAATCTTGTTGTAATTCAATCTGTATTAACAAGACGATTCATTTTATGTTAAGAACTTTAGGAAATTACTACAAATTATTTTTGAATCTTCATACAAAAGAATTGCACCGAACAGCTGATCGATTTCATTGCAATGGAGACGCCAGTAGCCAGTGTTCAATTACCGTTACTGAAATTGTTGTGCAAGAGGTCAATATAAGTATTTTTACGCCCTTCATACATACATATTGAAAACCCTCGAGCAACCAACGGGTTGAACACAGAATCCGTCATTAAAAACTTTCCAACGCTTAATGAAAATCTTATTGGACCCCGAGTGCATCTGTCCCCTTAACCCTCCGACGGCTGGGGCAGAAATGGCCCGGCTAAGTGTATTACGGACGGATCGCTGCCTTTGATTCGTCACATCAAAGAAGATCCGTTCGTTCGCTGCTAAATCGAATCACAGACGCTTTGTTTCAAGTCTCCGGTAGGTAAATTTGTAGAGGCTCGGTCCTGGGATGGTGCGGATATTTTTATGGCAGCTACGGATGCGGATGCAGATTTTCTCGTTCGGATCCCACTATTAGGGAATAGGTTTTGTGCACGAGGGAGTACGGACTGGTCTTGATTAATGGTTTTCACATGTACTGAAATGCAAGTTTCCTTGGAATGTTGTTAGCAATCAAAAATGGAAATCTTCCATAAAATCAAACATCATTGTTATATGGTTAGTCTTGAACCATACATCTTGAACCTAGAATGGTAACTGGACCTCCAATATCTGACATCCTGGGCAAGGACGTTTTCGTGATTTTCTGGTTCGGGTGGAAAATGCGGAACCGCGGATGCAGTTGCAATTGCGGATGCAGATAACTGTATCATCTCTAACTAGGTCGAGATGAGAGTTTTCTGCCGACTGGGTTTGTAGGGCTCTCTGTGAGCTACAAGAAATAGAGGCGCCTATGCTTTGATGCGAATCCGAATCGGATCAGTCCTTTACACAACTAACATCCGTGAATGAATGAAACTATTTCCAAATAATGTTCTCGTGAATACAAGCGAAAATATTTTTGGAATGAATAGTGCTGCCCACGGTTCTGTTTGGATTCCCACGCACATCCCAATAGATTAATCAAATAAAATGTTGATGTATTTTTGAATACACGTTTACTATCCAATTTAACATTTCACACTTTTTATTTTGGTTTGGCGGTTTAAACTATTATTGGTTAAACCGCCAATTATTGCTTTTAATAATAAAAATAAATAAATTTGACAGACAAGAAGACTAAGGTGACCGTCGCTTATCACCAGCAACAAGTTATCAAACATTAAATTACAGACACAACATAACTGCACTTGAAAATAGAAAAAAAAAACTCTTTTTTACATAACTGTAACTCGATATTTTTATCCTCCAGACCGCAGTTTCGCAGCCAATAAAGTAGGCTAGAGTTAATTCTGCGCGTTGGCACGAGCACTGGAAAGCGAAGTGTTAAAAACAAAACTAATATAGTTAAAATTACGGCGGCGCCCGGGGGGTTAGGTTATGTAAGCGGACGTAATCCGCGGGCCTGGCAAGCCGCCGGCGTTGGAGGGGTTAAAATCGGATGTAGGTAATGTCGTTACTGGACTTTTTTGTCTTTGATGGTGATATTACTACTGTAGTATTGGGATTTCAGTTTTTAAGAAAGAAATCTTAGACAGTGACTATTGCAGCGTAAATCTAAAAAATAAGAATAGAAAGAGAATGTGTCAAAAGTGGCCACTTTTAGCACTTTTGCTTTCTACGTCTTAGTGTTTTAATATGAGGTTACTAAACCATTATTAAAAAAAATTCTTCATCTGCGGAACAATTCTGATGTGCACTTTTTTTTATAAATGTCTTAATTCAGGAGAAATAATTTTTTTCTGGAGTGGTGCCACTTTCGCTAGAGGTATTATAACCAGACAAAGATTTGCGTTTAAGTTTTTTTTTGGTCGGCTTCCCTTGCGAAAAAATTCACCCTTCGCCACTGCTGGATAATATGGCGGTTTTTATTAATCGAACAAAATTACAAGTAGCTCTAGCTAACTAGCTCGAAATGGTTTTCATGTAAATTTATATTATTTTATCAGAGAACTTCATAGCAATACATTATACAGGATAACAGGAACTCAAATTCAAAACTTAATACACCAATGACGAATTACACAGTCAGTGCGTCGTCGCCCTTTTTTTTCGAACTTGGCGGATCAACTGCCGTGTGTCTAAATAAGTTTACTTAATAATTCAAAAAAGCTTTTAAAAGTCCCGATCTAACCAGTTCAACGGCTCTTTCCGCCGGTTAACCCTCAAACGCCGATCGTCCGACCAGCTCCGGCTGGCACTGTTCCATGGTCGTACGTGGCTCGACTACAGACTACAGCCCTGAACTCTAGCACTGGCCTGGGAATTGCACTAGAATCTAGAATTTTCTTGTGCCTATCTTTCGTGGCTGATTTTGCCCGGATAATATTTGATTTTTGTTTTTATATCCACAGTAGCCAAAGATTATATCACTAGCGTATGAACATGACAATAGTACCTCAGATGTTACATTGTTTGGTCGGCACACTCTCAAAATTCAGACATTGGATTTTTTTGAATACACTAGACTTCCGATAAAAAAATTTAACTCGATTCAATTAATTTCAATATTTTTTTGTGAAAATTGTGAATTGGCGTATCCTACGAATACTTATAAAAATTGTTTAGAATATTTTGAGTATCTATGTCTTTGTATTCTAGTGTGGGATCCAGGGAAATCTGAGGAAATTTAAAAAATACTGTTTCCATTAATATTTTTTTTGTATTGAAGAAAAAATGTCAATTATTGATGCTATATCTTATAGCATTCGACACCGTTTTTGGTCCACGCTAAGATGGACGGTCAAATCTAAGCCACCGTTCAGCTTTTCACTCCAAGTCTAAGACTAAAGGTTCTAGTTGGCATCAGGCCAGGCTTGTACGTGGTCCGACTACCGACTTAACCTTGCTGCGGCGAGGAGTCAGTGCCAACTCACAGTTAAGCCGGACTCTTCGGGATTTCATTTAACATGTTCGAAACGCCTTAGCTATTTCTTAAAGGCATTAGTTATGCGCTCGGCCGGTGTTTTGAAACTTGGCCTGCACACTACTGTGCGCTTAAATGTATAGTTAATTATGTTATATTGTATTATATTTTTATGACACTCTATTTTGAACTAAGTTTAATGCAATAAAGTGTATTATACTATACTGTATGTCCATGAGTACTTTTAGTTCCGTCGGATGTTGAACAGTTTCATAAGAATCGTGCACTTCGACCAAATAATGTGAAAATTTGCACACGTATTTAGGACTGTAGAAAATAATGGTAACACTGTGTTACCGAACTCTGTGGTCAGTATTGTTTAATCTGTGCTATAGTCTTTGGAAAATATACAAATGGAGCGTACACGGTAAACTGTATTTTATTTAAAATCTCTGCTGTAGAATACTGAAAAGCCTAACAAACCACCTAAAGGGTAATTTCAAAGTTTAGAGCCCACGCAGATCACCACTCTACTACGAGAAGGAGAGGGTCAAAGTGTCCTCTTAACACTCTAATCCAGAATTGAAAACATCGTCGATATACGAATACCTACCTACCAGGGCGTTTTTAATGGTGTTTTGAAATTCTAGTTCGAGGTGCATGGTTTTTACCCGGCTGCCACAGAAAGAGGGTAATGTTTATCAATAATCTACACAGCTAAAGGATCATAACGAGGAGATTATATCCGTATGTACTCGTACTATTAAAATATAAAAGACCGGACTACACGACGACGGTTCCTAGGCCGGTTCCGGTATCGGTCGGTTCCATGGGACCGGTGCTTCATATAAACAAAAATGCGCTGTCATACAACGGTTCCACTGGGAACCGGCCTGCTCGGTTCCTGAACCGAGTGGGCGGGGCTTGAGTGCAACGCATGAGTTTGAATGCAGTCGACTACACGGCCGGTACCGTCGGTGGAACCGTCGTCGTGTAGTCCGCGCCTAACCGGGAAATTACGAGTATGTATGAAAATTTTGTCATTGTTTTAATCCGCGATAAGAATAATGCGGGCTTTATCTGACACATGAGCTTTTATGCCTTGGAGTCGACATTATAAGCCTATATTGCCTGTTTTAGGCACAGAATGTGACATTGTAGCCTACAGGCTTTGTTGATACAATAATGAAAGTTAGGTTTAGGGAAATGTGCCAGGATTTTCAGATATGAAAACAAAGTCATACAAATTATCTATATTTCAATGACATTGTTTAATACTGGGGTTAGAAAGATAAGTAGTCTTCACTATCGCTCCCACTAACATCTTGGGATAAGGGGGGAAATGAAAAACAGCGCTGCATATTTAGTACCCGAGTTTGTCAATATTTGCTGACTTTCCACCCATTTGCCAAATATACATAGAGTATTTCAAAATCAAAAATCAAATCCATTTATTTTTGGAACAACAGAGGTTCAATATTTGTTAGTAACAATGCAGGTACTTAAGACTATGTTAGTAATTATTTACAAAGAAAAACTTAAAGGCAGACATGTGGGACAGAGAGTTGGTGTGTTCACCGGGACCTACCCGAACCCGGTCAACACACGAACCCAGTGTCTGATTATAGGACAGTCATGTTTGCCCGCTATCATCTTCAGAATGCCATTGTTGCCGCCCTCCACTCTGTGCAGCAAGGAGGCGGTCTTCTTTGCGGTATTTGCAACGATATTGTCTTTTCTGAATATTTGTAGAAAATGTATTTTTTTTTTGGTAATAAAGTGTTTTTCTTTCTTTAAGTAGTCTTATTATTAACCCCCGACCGATGGAGGGAGGGGGTGTTATAAGTTTGACACTTTTGTCTGTTTGTGTTTGTCTGTGGCATCATAACTTGAGAACAGGTGGTCCGATTTGGACCCGGTTTTTTTAATTTAGCAGAGGATTGTGTAGGGAGTGTTCTTAGCTGAGTCAGATGATAATTGGGTCAGTGGTTTCCATTCCAAGGTCTTGGAGTATCTTTGAACTCAGATGGGATCTCTAGAACGGTAATAGCCAGATGGTTCGAATTTGAGCTCAAATGTTCAGGTTCTTGGTGCGATTCCGACATCTGAAACCTTGAGGATCTGATACCAGGAAAAAGTAAGTGAACTTCAATTTCATAATATGAAACTGCAAGAATTGTAAGATTATCAGCCCGCTAAACTAGATAGTTAGGTGGAGTCTTCTCGAACTAAGGTTGTAGGGAATCCTGAGACGTAAGAGAAAAAATAATTAAAATTTTTAAGATAGCCATGGCGAGGCCAAAGGGCGAGCTCCGCGTAGGGCGAAGCCCGAAGCTTTCCGGGGCCTTCAGGCGTCTGCCGCAGGTCAGGTCTAATATGCTGAATGTTCTTAGCCATGTCAGATTGGATCAATGGTTCTAAAATCTTGGAGAATCTTGGGATGTTGGAGTATGATGAAATCATACGCCAATGGCGAGGGTTTTTTAGTTTCTGGTCAGCGTATTAGTTAGTTACTTAATAAAAAGATGTATTTAAATTACACGTAGACTCGAAAAAACGGATTCTAAAGAATTCAATGGTGTCGGTGAAATATTGGAAATAATAAAAAATCCACAGAGCCGAATTGAAACATGCGACATAACCGGATAACAAGTTAACTCAACGATGTCAACTTACTAGTAACTGAAAGGGTATTCTTGGAATTTACTAATTCCAAGCCATTTCAGCAAGTCAAGATTTCAGATGTCAGACACTAATAGCTGGTCTCCGACACCGCTGACATCGCCGACAAACGCGGCAACTCAGCAACAAAATATATGCTAGGAAAATGATAAGCCACAAGTTTGTGGTTTTGCTAACATAAGAGACAGCCAGAGATTTTGATATTAAGTTAAGGGGGAGGGAGGGGGGGGACGAGTCATAAGTTTCGTGACGTATGCATACATGCGTAACTCTGAAAAAAGAAGTCATAAAGAATACGAGTATAAAAGAAGGGGTTCAAAATCCATGGACACAAGATGATTAAATTTTGTACACTTTCTAAAATGTTTGATTTATTGTTGATTTTATGAAAATGATATATTTTTTTGGGGTTGAAACATTGGGACTCTGGGGGCCCGGGAGCGCACCGCGTCTTCAAGGACCTCGCAGAGCGCCTGGTCGACGCGTCAAAAGACCCAAGATCTGGCTCCTATTTGGCCCAGCGGATTAGCTTAGCTATCCAACGGGGCAACGCAGCCAGTCTCTTGGGTACACTGCCGGATGTGGGGGACTTAACCCAAATTTTGTATCTTTGGTTTTCTTAGCCTTAGTTTAGTTTTAGCTTTAGTATTATTTTAGTGTTATTTATATTGTTATAAGAGAGTTTAGTAGTAAATAAAACTATATTACATTACAAGTCAAAAAAATATATATTTAAATAGAGGCGGAAATATATAACCTTCAGCTGAGATTTAATCCAAGGTTTTTGACAGATGGAATACTATAGCTTGTGGGCGACTGTACATTGTTTTAAAGACAACAATAGCACCAGCAAAAAGGCGGTTGATCTAAAAGTTATTTAATGTAGCTAAGTAGTATTTTCTTGATATTACGTTATAACTACAAAAAAATACTAGTTTGTTACATAAAATAGTGTAACACGTAACATACTGGGGTACCGTAACGTTATTTTAATCCAGGGCCGGTTTACGACTATTTATCATCATAAACCGAGCTCACGGCGACCTTACCTCATAAACGACACCAAAGGCCGTTGGCACATTGAACGCGGGACGCCGGAGCGCGTGTCACGTGCTCGTAGGCAGACTCTTTGGAAGAGGGGGGAACTACACTAACTTTTTGTACTTCACTATTTTGAGGAGCTCGTAACCTAGTTCCGAGCACGGTCTGAAAGTGATCGTGCAGGTTAAGCGACGTTGGCGTGGTCGGTACCTGGATGGGTGACCGCTAGTAGCATATTTTCATCTGAGCTCCTCCGTGCCTCGGCGAGCACGTTAAGCAGTCGGTCCCGGTTGTTGTCGTTCGACAGCAGTCGTTAAGCCATGTCAGAGGCGGGCGGCCTGAACAACTATGACAAATAGGTTGGCCACTAACCATACGAAAAGCAAGCAACTTCACTATTTCCTTTTCTATCTTTTGTTTGTTGTTTTCTATTTGAGCAATAAAGTTTATTTCACTTTTACTTTACTTTTTTTGTATAAGGGGAGCAGATGAGCAAATACAAAGCACCTGATGTTAAGTGGTTACCGTGGCCCTTAGACATCTCATCTCACTTCAATTATATTAGAGGGTTTTGATGAGCTGCGAAACTTAGAAGACCTAGATGGAGTGCCTCAGGTGCCGGTAATTACCATTTAAACCCATACCGAATAGTGAACAATAGTATAGACGTTTTGCATACACCCTATGCCCGTCCCGTGAGCGAATTTTTTTCACATTTGAGTACGAGTTCTGTGAAAAAGTTATAAAATAACTGGAAAGTTAGCATCTGGCATATGTTTTTTTTACAAAACTAGTACGTGTGCTATCGTTCCTGATAACTACAGGTCTAACTATTTGAAGAAAAAATTACTGTGCCTACTGGAAAGTTAATTTATAACTTTTTCATTTTTCAACTGTATTTCAAATTAGTATAAAAAAATATGGTGTCACTTGTGAATTGTGATATAAAAACGACTAACGTCAAAACTTTCATTTTTCAATACAATACAATACAAGACAAATATTTTATAATAGGAGAAAAGATACAAAATACAAATACAATTCAACTGTATTTCAAACTAGTTTAAAAAATATATGATGTCACCTGTGAATTGTGATATAAACGCGACTAATGTCAAAACACAAACGTTCAGTCTATCTCCAGCTAAAACAACGTCAAAACACAAACGGTCAGTCTATCCCCAGCTAAAACAACGTCAAAACACAAACGGTCAGTCTATCCCCAGCTAAAACAACGTCAAAACACAAACGGTCAGTCTAACCCCAGCTAAAACAAAGTCAAAACACAAACGGTCAGTCTATCCCCAGCTAAAACAAAGTCAAAACACAAACGTTCAGTCTAACCCCAGCTTAAACAACGCAATGGAGTGCGAAACGAGCACTAGTCGAGCTACAAAGACGCTACGCCGTACCGCTACGGCTACGGCGTAGCACGATAAAACAAAAACAAAAAAAGAAAACAGCGTAGAGCTTGTAAAAGTTAATTGTGTGGAATACAACCTCCATACCTCGATAAATAACAGTTTTTTTTAGTTTTCTATAATAAAAATTCGTTTGGAAAGCGACTGTTTGAAAGTAGAATGCAGTTTGTGGGAACAGTAACTGTTGCTACATTCATTGGTTATAACTTTTTTTTAATTGCCAGCTGTTTGTGTGGTCATCATATCATATCATATCATTTATTCATAAACAATTATAAATTGTGTTTGAATATTTACATGCCAAAAATAATAATTAATCTCTTTCAGTGTCAACCTTAGCTAAGTTATAAGTACGTTATTAAATGTCAAAAAAAATACAATACAATAAATGGGAATAGTGGTCAATTATATACATTGTTATGCTCCTATAAACTCAGTAATCGTGTAGAAACACCTCTGCAATAACAGTAACCTCAACTTCTGTCTGAAATTACTAAGCGTGATGTCGCCTTTGAGCTCCGTGGGCAACCGATTGAAAAGTAGCCGCTCACTGTACCCCGCCCAATGCCCTCACCACGTTCAGTCTGGGGACGAGGGTACTAGGTACAGCTTTCCTGCGAGTGCTTTCTCGTGCAGATTTCTCGTCCTCTGTCTCCTGTACCAGTCTTTTCTTTTTGAAATCTACCAATAAGACGAAGATGTATAGACAGGGTACAGTTAAAATGCCTAATCTAATAAAGTGATCCGGTCATCGTCGATTGGTATTTATACTACAATACATAGGCCTAAAATGTTAATACATTTTATGATGTATTTATTGTAATGCAATGTTTTTAAGTTTATATTTTTATAATCCTGAATACTGAGGCTCTTTTACAATATTTTTTTCAACACATTTACCAGTATTTTTAAAGTCGTTGACGATTAATGAAAATTGAACATGTAATTAAGAGCGTCGGTGACCTAGTGGCTAGGACGCCGGACTCCCATGCGGGAGGTCCGGGTTTTAAACCGTGCAGTGCCATGTACCAATGAATTTTTCGTATTTTTCAAAGACTTACGTACATTTATCGACTGCTCTAACGGTGAAGGAAAACATCGTGAGGAAACCTGCATGTCTGAGAAAATTAAAAGTTTTCGAAGGCCTGTGAAATTCACCAATCAGCACTGGGCCCGCTCGGTGGAAAATGGCCCGTATGATGATGATGATTGACATGTATTTTTTTAGTTTTTGTATCATTTCTCAGATTTTTTCTATAAAAACTAATACCGAAAAAGAATTCACCATCCTTCATTTATACAAAAACGATACCAAATATGACCTAGTAAGCTAAAATAATTACGGTATGAATTTTTAACGGGAACGCGGCGGAGGGTATTTTTTACCCTCCCCCCCTTCTCCCCCCCCTGGTGGCCACCGGACTAAATCAGCTTAGATAGACCCAAGGAACATCTGTGTAAAGTGGCTTGCTTTAATCACAAAATGCAAGGTTCCCATACAAGCGTAAGCAATAAAGTCCGTACTATACTAGATATGAAAATCCAGGTTTGAGCTGTTTGGTTGCGCATAGCCTAAGATTTTTCATAAATTGAAGGTACGAATTGTAAGACGTTACACGTCAAAATTATGACAAGATTTCTTAGATGAAAGAAAAAATAGGGGTGGCGTTCTTAAAATTTTACTTAGAAATCGGAAAATTAGTTAACTAACTCATAACGAAAACAGTTAATACACTAAATAGCGTTAGTTAATTCTCATCTCTCATTTCATCAGCGTATTAACGTCCCCACTTTTGGGGCACGGCCTCCCCTTGCACAAAGTGGTACGGGCCCAGTGCTGATTGGTGGATTTCACACGCCTTCGGATATTTTTTTCCTCAGACATGCACGTTTCCTCACGATGTTTTCCTAAACTCTAAAATCTCAGTGGTACATGGCATTGCATGGTTTCGAACCCGGACCTCCCGTATGGGAACCTGGGAATCCTAGCCACTAGGCCCCCGGCGGCGCTTAGTTAATTAAGCATAGTTAATTAGAAATTAGCTAATTGGGAACCTGTGTCGCCGATTAGCGGCGTGCTTGTAAATGGACATCCTGTGTCAGGTCGTTGACCCGAACCGGTCAGGTCAATGACCTTGTAAGGTGGACTAAAAGTATTGAAGACTTCAGACGTTGCATTGAAGAGATTCCTATAGACGATAAGGCTGCCTTTATCATTTTTTTTTATTAACAACTAAATCCACATTTGACCTTAATCTCGCCCCTTAATGCTACTATTGCTCTAATTTGTACTTTTGCTGTAATTGAAGATAATAAAGTGTTTCTAACTATATATCTAAGACTACATTATAATCATTGTAGACCCAGTATTTGAAGAAAAATGTTTCATAGATCAAATGGTTTGAAGAAAGAAACGTTACGGTAAAAAAGTAATCGTAAAAGTGAATTTAAGATAGAACTTTCAGAAATAATTAAAAGTGCAAAGTATACTGCGTATTTTTAACTCCACCAAATTGGCCAAGTTAAACCGAGTTTAAATTAAAGGCACAGCATCGATCGGGTTCCGCCGCCGGTCCGTCAGTGACCGCAGCGGATCTCCAAGGAGCTCGTTAGTGGACAGACTGGAGGGGAGTGGGGGAGAGTGGGGGGGGGGAGGGTTTAGAGTTAACCAATTGACTTTGTATCGGCTGTTGATGGGAAGTAAACGGAGTTGAAGTTTTTTATTGTTACATAATAAATGTTACGTACAACGTTTTGTTAAAGAATGTTATCACAGATTTTGAATATGTAGGCAGTAGTGTAATGACGCTTTAATCTAATGGATATCGTAATAAAGTAGCTCTTTTAAGTACCCAATGAAATGTAATCGTGTTATGTATATGTTTGCAAATACATTTTAATTCATTCATTCTGGTTTGGCCAAACTACATATATACATACATACTTATACCGCACCGCATACGCAGCTGTTTCACAAAATCAATTTTCTTTCCCTTTCTCTCCAATCCCAATGAACATGACGTAACAAGTTACAAAAAGCCAGATGTCCGAGACCCGCTCCCGCGCAGCATGCTGATATGCGTTGAAAATTCAAAATAAATTGTAAAACTTAGCTATCATTTCCAAAAAAGGATTAAAATACTCTCGTGCACGATCTGAGTTGTGTTGTGTAAATCAACCAAAAAGTGAGGTGCCTACGGGTGGTGTGGCCGTGGACTGACCACGTTCTCAAACCAGCAAAAATCGTCGAAGGATCTCAAAAATCTTATCCCAGGTACCTCCCTTCCAAAAAATACACACCACATTCATTCATTCATTCGTGTCTATGTGTAAGCGCTCGCGGCCATCTTAGTAAGTTAAGGCTGTCAGTGTAGTCCACTTGTTAGTTTAGGAGCGGATTCTCGTGCAGGTTACGGTTACCTTGGTTTTTATATGTTATTGTTGTAAATAAAATTCTATTATATAACGTTTTCCATAAACCATGCACACCTACTACCTCTTTCTCGAAATTATTTCCTCTGCCCGAAGGTTGCCTGGAAGAGATCGCTCTTAGCGATAAGACAGCCTAAATTGTACTTCACAATACAATTGTGATTTTGGGTGATAAATTGTATTATCTATATTATCATTTTGCCATTGTCTATATTATCAGGATCAGGAGATTGTAATCAGGTCCTTACAGATATTACAGAACACGCTATGAGTGAGGAGATGGAAGTGGAATCACGTAAGTGTCAATTGGTGGTTGAAAAGGGAAGATCTTCCACCAGGCAGGATGGTGTGCCTGGTGACCAGAGTGCAGTGCCGGTCCACCAATTGATGTTTGGAACTCGTATATAGACAAAGTCACATTTAAGATATCGGTATCGCGTTCTGTTAGTATCGAAATACCTAATTACGAGTAAACTGAATATAACCCTGAAAAGCGACCAAATAAACACATAAAACGGCAATGTGTACGATTTATATAACCGAAAAAGGCGCTAAAAATAAACCCGCAGAGCAAGGAACGGCGCACAGATGGCGCCACGTGAAATATTAACTAAATTTAAAAAAAGAAACGAATTTTCGAACGCTCCGCCGGTGTAATGGTCCGTGAGAAATTTACTATTGCGCGCCTTGCGTTGCGATCGCTCGCTCGCGTATCGAGCGCTCCGAATGAATGGCGAATGTGTACGGAATAGCCACCTTTGGAATGTATTCAGTTCGGGAGGAGGGAATAAATATGTAACTAGAGGATTTGGATATTTGGGAAAAGGCGTGGAATTTGGGACGATACAAGGGGTTTACTGTATATTTCTTCAGATTACGTGGAACAGAATCGATAACTAAGGCTCAATTTACATTGCCGTGGATTGGAATGGAAGCGAATTTTCGCAACGTAATTGTACATAGCATAATGAACTTTATGTCAATTGTGTAACATACAAACTAAATACGCTTTACCGCCAGGGGAATTCTCGAGAATGCGCGAGGATTCCCCGGAAGACGCGCGACCTCTTTTTGGCTCGTATTTAGTTTGTATGTTACACAATTGACATAAAGTTCATTATGCTATGTACAATTACATTGCGAAAATTCGCTTCCATTCCATTCCGCGGCAATGTGAATTGAGCCTTAAAGATTTTGTCATTTGATAAGTACTATTGAAGTCTCAAATTGAAAGAAGATATTTTCAAATGTGGAGTTGTAGAAAAAATCATGCTGTTATACAATAGAAATCTTACTGATTTACTCTGCAAGCGAATAATACAGACAGGTATTTTATAATAAAAGCCCGACCAGGATTATAATAGAGTTGTCAAGAGGGTGCTACTGGTAAGAAGTTAAGTATATGTATATATATTTATTTATTTACGATATAATTATAGTTTTATCATTTATGAGTCATGGTAAATGTAGGTATATATTTTTCACTTATTAATACTACGTATCTACAATTAAATTTATTTGTGTTGTGAGTATCTTTGTCCTCTTGGACAGGTTCTGGCCAGCCATCGGTCATGGTCCAACAGAATACCAGCGCTGTAGGCATTCTTGTCTGCAGCAATAAGCTGAGTTGAGGCCCTTTTCACAACAACAGCAGACCATCAGACATGATTTCAATATGTTTACCTTTGGCTACATAATTATTTTATTATACAGTAATACCCCGCTTTACGCGACCCCGTATTGCGCGGATTCGTTACAACGCGAATTTTAAATTTCGCGCTAAATGCCCCGCTTTACGCGATTTCCTGCAAACACTGACTGGGGAATACACCACAGATTAATTTCTAGTGCGACTTGCCTCCTTGTATGTTAGCTCTGAATAGGGTATTCCCCAGAAAATGTTTTCCTTTGCGACTTGCCGTCTTTATGTTGGCTCTCCAGGACTCCAGGTAGGTATGATAGACGATGTTTGGAAAAGACTTTGGACGTGTATTTTCGTAAACCAATGCTCATATTTTGCAATAAACAAAATTGATTTATTATGTTTATGTATTGTTTTTGAGCAGACCCCGTTATACGCGAATTTCGTTTAACGCGATTTTCTCTGGAACGTATCCCTCGCGTAAAGCGAGGTATTATTGTAATTATAACTGTTTCGGTCATTGCTGTGTGTGAAATAAACGTATTACTTACTTACTTACTTTTTAGCTCCTCTTATAATTTGTGTTATAAGAAAGTAAGCAAAAAAGGTGCACTCTAATAATCGCTCGCGTGTTTGAACGAATGATAGAATAAGTACCAAATTGGTCAACAACAATCAAAACTTTCTTTCGTATCTCGAACACGTTTCAAAAAATAACGTGAATTTTGAACGTTACGTCCCCTCCACTCGTCTCGAGTTCTTTTTTTATTAAACTGTCACTTAACCATCGACTTCCAAATTACGCGTCGTTATTTTAAAGAGCGTTGGAAACAAAACAGGCGTAGGTTGTAATTGCGCCAATTTGCCGGCGGCACAGCGCTGCAGATTGCTAATGACGTCACACCTCTTACTGGCCCAGCTTCAGGTCGTTCATATCTCACGACTGGTATATCGTCGACTACTATTGGTGGGATATCCCTGTGTAGAGTCGGTCTAGATAGGTACCACCAAGGGACAAGAAGATGACTCTCACAAGGCAAAAAAGTTACGAATTGTATGACATTTTCAGCACAAGCCCACGCTTATTAAAACAGACTACCCACGTAGTCTATTAAGAAAAATGAAAAACAGATTTTTTTTAAATATTTTTTATTGACTACTAAACCCGCATTTGACCTCGATCTCGCCTGATGGTAAGCGACGCTGAGGTCGACGATGGAACATGCGGATCCAGTAAATGCCTATAGAGCATGCGAGAGATGTTAGTAACACAGCATGGAAATTATAGATTATTTATACTATAACTTCAAACGGGCTGGACGTACAGGAAAATAACTGTATTTTTTTACTGGACGCTTGAAAATTGCCTTCAATTATATTTTTTATTTCCACCAAAATACCCGGGTAAACTGACTTTTTATACATACTTTAGAATTAAAATTAGTATTAAAACATAAATAACAATACTTTAATAAAATCGTCACGTCCTCTTCCCGTGACGTGTAAAAATGTTTTCCTCTGTGTGCCTATCATACAATTAACGAACGCTCGCTTTTCTTGTCAGTGGAAAATAATTGCGATTGAGTTGCCAGTTGCGATATCTGACGCCTCTGGTGTCCAGTGTAGGGTGGCGGGAAATGCCGCCCTGAAAGACCAAGACTAGAGATGGGCAGTGGGTAAAACTCCGCGGGTATTTACCCGATATCGGGTATCTTGTATTTTTGTAAATGCTACTCATGATGCACATTTAGTTTCGAAAAAAAAACTAGATTAAGATTAATAGAAAACTATTATAGAAAACAGAGTTTCTACACGTTGAAATGAGTAGGGTAGAAACGGGTAGGAGGAGTGGGTTTTACTCGGGTAAATACCAATCTGTAACTAAACATAACAGCAGATGGTTTTAGAATGTGGTATGACTCTGTGCAGGGAGCATCTTTTGCCAATTTCTTTGCTTTACACTTACAGCCTATAGTACATTTTTACAACGTAATTTTTTTTACTCTACCACCGCTTCCTAAGGTGCTATAGCTGAAAGGAAAGAAGCGGCTCAAGAAACTGTCAGCAGCACATATTTTGAAATAAATATATCTTACAATAATTATGAATACAATCATAGCTTAAATTGACACGTTTGCTCGTTTGCTTTCTTTATTTCCACCATGCCCACTTCTGAGTATAGACCTCTTCTTTCTCCATAAATTAAAAAAAAATCCAATCTTTATAATTCAGAACCGGAATACTCGTATAGAGCTGAAATAATTTGTGTTTAGTTACCCTTCAGTAGGAATATTTTTGCCTCCCTTGTAAAACAATATTAAAGCACTATAGGTATGGTGCTGTAATATTGTTTTACATTGTTATCTAGGTAGATGCGACAAAACTTGTACAAAATCTTGCCAAGTCATCCAATAAAATAACATCAGAAGAATATTCGAAACAAATGGGGGTAACGCCCGGAGCGGCCCTCCCGGCACTTAATTAGTACGAAACTTTGTAGTCATCGGCTCGAGAGGCTTCGGAAACCGGAGGGGGGAGAATGGGGGGAGAGGAGTTGGGAAAAGTTGGGATGTAGCGATTTTCAGATCGCTTGGCTGTGTAAGATAAGCCAAGATGTGTGCGAAGTATGCGCAGAACGGTATGCAGAGCATTATGTTTATTTGAGACTTTGTCATAAAGTAGGTACCGACTGAACTGATTCAATTTTTTTTACTGATCTAAGGTTTGAAATCTAAACTATAAATTAGTAAAGTTTGAAATAATAGAAGAAGGAAGTTTTTTTAAAGAACAGAACAACACAGAAAATAGTAAATGTAGAAAATAGGTAGCAGTAGGAGATAAAAATAAAACGGAGAAACATCCGTTCAGGACAAAATACAGAGGGAAAAGTACAAAATACAAAGAAAACAATGAAATTAATGGAATAATGGAATTTAGAAATGGAATGGGAATATGATTTAAATTTTGAAAATATAGATGAAGAAATGAAGATGTCAACACGAAATGAGGAGAGATAAACGCTAACGATGAGGTGAAATTGATGGCAAGGAGGTTGATATGGACGATGAAGTCGATATCGTTACAAGTTTAGTTATAATTATAAGGCCCAGGCGTAGGTGGAAGGACGATTTCGACCATTTCCAAAAAGGATGGTATAAGGACGCCGAGGATAGGGAAAAATGAAAAGGAGGAGGGGAGGCCTTTGCCCAGCAGTGGGACAGACTATAGGCTATTTAAAAAAAAGTTATAATTGGCCCAGTACTTTTTGAGTAAAATCTCATAAAACACATGATAAACCTGTGTTACCTACTAATAAAGAGTACTGACAGTACAGTACAGACAGTTGTTAATTCGATTGAGTATAAAAAAAAGAATATTTAGAGAGCAGACGAGAAAAGTTGGTTAGACGTGGTGACGGCCGGTGGACCAAAGTCCTTACTGAGTGGTGGTCAAGGTCGGGGAAAAGAGAAGGAAGTCATCCAGCAGCTAGATGGGCAGATGACATCACCAAAGTGGCACCGAACACCTGGATGCGACTAGCACAGCATCGTATAGGGTGGCACAAGAGAGAGGAGGCTTATACCCTGCAGTGGGATGCTATAGGCTGATGATGATGATGAGAAGATCAAACGAGCTACCAGCTGCTAAGTGGTCACCGTCGCTCAATGACATCTTACCTCAATTTAACGTTATTAGAGGGATCTCGAAGCGCTGCTAACCTAGAGGACTTAGATGTAGAGGATCTCATATGCCGGTAATTATATACGCTGGCTCT
The DNA here is from genome assembly GCA_947369225.1 of Hofmannophila pseudospretella. NCBI lineage: Eukaryota > Metazoa > Arthropoda > Insecta > Lepidoptera > Oecophoridae > Hofmannophila > Hofmannophila pseudospretella. The sequence goes on from OX376316.1 coordinate 14,284,041, forward strand.
CTTACCTAAGATAGTATTTTGTACTACGTTGCATAGACAAGTTTTATAGTCTCACTTAGTTAATTGAAACAATTACCCGAGATCACGTAATAAAGAGGAGATAGCGCGAAACTTCCGGTTTTTACCCGATAAGACAGTTACCCTAGTTTTTACACATTTTTACCCGAAAGCCGTAAAAATTTTACTATGGTCGTTATAGTTTTAGTGGGGAGTTTCGGGTGTGAGAGAGATGGTAATAATTTTATGTAGGGTGAGTAAAGGACAGTGAGAATAGAGTGATAAATTGTAAGTTAACAGTTTAAATTAACTGTTATAGTACAGGTACAACAAAGTTAACACGATAACTTAGTTGTTTACATTGTCACGGTTTTATTCTGATGGCAATGGAGTAATGGAAACTTAATATTTATTTACGACTAAACCCGCGTTTGACCTCAACCACACCTGGTGGTAAGTGACGATGAGGTCGAATCTGGAGCAAGGATGTACGAGTATGGAAGGTTCTATCTAGAGTACAAAATACAAAATAATTTATTTACCACAATAAATTTTTACATGTTTTAAAGTTTGCTGTTGGACCCCGCACTAGGGCGACCCTGTGTCGCGGCGATCCTTAATGACATTAACAATAAGTATTAACTTAACTAATTTGGACTTAGTTGTATTTTACAAATGTTTGTGTGTGCGTGCGTGCGTGTGTGTGTTGTGTGTGTGTGTGTGTGTGTGTGTGTGTGTGTGTGTGTGTGTGTGTGTGTGTGTGTGTGTGTGTGTGTGATCTAAATCAATTGATTTGCCCTCTTATTGTGGAATGCACAAACTCGCCTCCGTAGCATTGTAATTCAGTGTTAGTAACCATTTGGTAATTTTTTGCTTAGCTTCCCTTAGAGAGAGCATTTTTATGTCGCAGAATTTTAGAGAACACGAGTGTCTATGGTATAAACTATTCAAATTCTGTTTCTAAATAACAATTCGCGTATAATTTACATGAACAAATTTAAAACGGGGGAAGAAAGTTCCAACGGCGCAAATGAACTGATTCAAATTTTGAACAAACCAAAATTCGCTGTTCTGTTTTTAATTATACTTAAGGTTGGTTTACATGGAGCAACTCGAATGATAATATTATTTCATCGAAGTTGCCAACGAAGTTAGGGCCCCGGGCGAGGACGTCGACTGCATAGGTCGGGAGCTGGACCATGGATTTATCTCACCTTTTCTTTAAATTTACACTAAACCTGAAGAGAAAGTAAGCAAGAAAAGAGAATGTAGAGGAAACAAGAGAAGCATGCTAAGACAGAGATTCGTGGCGCTCCGTTCTCTCTGCCTACCCCGCAAGGGACATAGCGTGAAGGTATAGATGTAAATCCGTACAGATGGAGCACACGGGTTTAGTTGGTACAGGCTCATCACAACACTGCTGGAACACATCAACGCGGAAGCGAAGAAATTTGACGAAAGATTTTACATACACCTTCCCCAAGATGCTTGGAAAATTAACTTATAAAAAAAACTAATTTTGAGAAGGAAGTAAATACTCTTATTTAAAAGTCTTTATCCATAGAGTTTTTTTACACAACAAATTAATTATACTTTGATTTGAAGGAATTTCTATAAGCGAGTCAGGATTTATGAATTGCCCTGCCAGATCGACAAATAACATACCTAATTATTTCAGACAAGATTGAGGTCATAATTAAATGGGGATTTAGTGGTAAAATAGAGTACAAATATACTTTATTGCACATTAGGGACAAAAACAAAACATACAACATAAAGAGAGGTACAATACAATGTGCAGAAGGCGGCCTTATCGCTTTAAGCGATATCTTCCAGGCAACCTTCAGCTGATGGAAAAATCATAAGATACATAATATACGGGTGCAAAAGGCAAATAAAGGTCATCATCATCATCAGCAGCCTACTCTAGTCCACTGCTGGACATAGGCCTCTCCCAGGGCGCGCCATTGAGCCCGATCTTCGGCTCTTCTCATCCAGTCGCTGCCAGCCACCTTGCGCAGATCGTCGCTCCATCAAATATAGGTAAATAAATATATTTGAAACTTTTGTAAGAAAAGTCCGAAAGTCAGCTCCCGAGATAACAGTCGCAAAATAAACCTCCTCATTCGGATACAATAAACTTTTTGCCACTTTTTTCTCGAATCCGAGAGTGAATATTTTAAAATACTTTCCATTCGCGATCAACTTTCGGGCAAATTGCACAGTACCGAGTTCTGTGAGTTACTAGACGACAGATTGATCGAAAGCGAAATTTAGATGAGTTTCGACAGTTGCACCGTTTCTTTTTGCAGTCAAATTGGAATGTTCCAGTTTTTATTTGGTTATTTTAGATGGAAGTTTATTTAATGTGCGATATTAAATTTTTTTAAACTTTGAATAAAGTTTCAAACTACTTATTTATTTTATTTTATTGTATTTTTTATTCTTGTTTATTTTATTTCCATTCTCTGACGGTGTACAAGACTGTACCTAACTATTATGTTTCATTTTAAATATTTGACAGACACTTATAACTAAAACTTTTGATTTTATATGGTTTGAATTTATATTATTGTTAGAGTATATTTAATACTGTTGTTAATGACGTATCTTGTAACGGTTTCAGTTACTATAAGATAAATAAATACTGTTGTGGCGTCCAGCCTCCTTTGCATAGACTATGACTGGCTGACGGCGACTTTGACATTTAGACGAGACTATAGATTGGACAGTTGCGAATAAAGACGAAACAAAAGTGGTCCTTCGAGCCGGATGACTTCTTACTGACTAGGACAGACTTTGTCGACCACCCATCTGGCACCTTTAACGACGGTGACCTTTTGAGACGTGGGTGGCGCGAGGCGCAGCGACTAGCCGACCTGACTTGGGCCATTGGGTTCCGCGCCACGGTTCCTCTAGTTGTCGGTGACGTGGTCGTCATAGCCGACAGTCAGATGGCGCGGAACCTCTGGCCGAAGGGCATCATCACAAAAGTGTACCCTGGCAAGGATGGACAGGTCAGGGTGGCTGACGTGCAGACGGGACTGACCGGACTGTACCGACGACCAGTGACCAAGCTTTGTAGGCTGGACGTCCGCTCTCCGACAGTTTACAGTATTGTACTACTACCAATACTGGAGGTGGGGATGTTGTGACGTCCAGCCTCCTTTGCATAGACTATGACTGGCTGACGAGGACTTTGACATTTAGACGAGACAATAGTTTTGACAGTTGCGAATAAAGACGAAACAAATACAATACAATACAATACTACTTTAAAAGTTTAACGACTATTAATGTTTTGAAATCCATTCAAAAATCTATTATCTTGGTACCCTACCACATGGGCCTAATTTAACAGATTTTATAAGTAACATTTAGTTTTTATTTGTGTACATTTCCTTTCCTTCTATAATTATAATATAAATAATTTTATGTTGTAAATATAATATATAGAAGTAATTAAAATATAATTAATATATTCATAAACAAAAATATTCAAAATAGCAGATTGTCTTGCGGTAAGAACCAAAATGTCGCAACGAGTGCTATTTCGCGCGACATGTGGATACCACATTTCGCACTCGTGTATTCACAACACTCGACTTTGGCATATATCAAGAGACGATGTTTTTTATTACACCTGCGAGATATTAACACAATAAAAAATAAATTACTAAAGCAGGTCTTATTAAATCTAGATATTATAAAAAATGTTTGTCTAGATTTTTGTGTCGCTTCATCCTCTCAGACTACTTCGAAAGATACAACCTGATTGAGTAAAGAAATTCGACAAATGGTAGGTTGAAACACTTTAGCAATGAGTGCCACTATATACTGCCCATGTAATACAAAGATCTGTCGCCAAATCTTTTCAATCCAGCCCTGGTGTTAAAAAGCCAGTAATTTCAAAACCAGCTTTGTATCTTCGGCCTCATAATAAAATAAAAGAGTATTTATTCATTCACACATTAAAGTAATTTTAGAATAACACGTATTGCCCTATGTGTCTAATGAAACGGTCGAGACCTCAGCGACACGCTGGTTTCCAGGTCTCGCCTAATGCGCTAGATGGAGCGCTGATCGCGGGATTACTACACAACACAATTATGTGGTCAAATCTCTACTATGTAATTTTAATTAAAATGAATAACAATAAGTATTTATATATAGCTTGCTTTAGCTTCCTTCTGATGATAACATAATTGGGTTTCTGTGTCTGAGAGAGTATCTATACCATTCACGGAGGTCAGCTAACAGAGACTTTGCTCATAATCCAATTTCAAAAAAATAACTTCTCCACCCCTTCCCTATTAAACAGATAACCCGAAACCTAAACACCGGTATCAAAACCAATCGAATATCGTAAGTTAACCGGTCATAACCGGCTTGAAACCGAAGCCAGTACCCCTTTGGGGGTACCAGATAGCAAACACCCGCAAATTATAAGTGGGCGCAACGAAACGACTCCTTCGACGGTCATAATAATATCTTGCCGCGAAAAATGGCGTGGATGCGCGAGGGGGAAGTAGGGGGTGATGTGGGAGGGAGGTGTGGTACAAGCCAGAAGTATGTGGGCAAAGTTAAGAATGAGTTTCTTTAAGAATCATAGATAGATAGAAAAACATTATTGTACACAAAATCAGGAAAAGTAAAAACATCAAGTAAGTAAATCATCTACTACATTAATAAATTAAGAATAATTCTTAGAACAATATCGGAATTCAAAATATAAATCATGATAAGAATCCAGTTTCTAATTTAAATAAAAACTGAAAGGACAGTAATAATAACTAAAATAGGAAAGTTACTCGTGTAAGGCGTGAGGTACTCAAATATGTTCGACTTGATATTGACAATGTAGTAGATGATTATATGCGATAGAGAGTGTAATTTGAGAAGAGAGAAACAGAGAGAAGACATCTTAAAACATCTTTAATTTGAGAAGACAAAGATGTTTTAAGATGACCAAAACATAAATCAATAAAAGATGAATATGAATTTTACAACGATAAGAATGATTATGATGATGGTACAAAGCTAATTTAACATTTAATAATTCCAGATTTTGTACAATACCAAAACCAAAATAGAATCACGAATAAACCCGCTTCAGCTTCCAACAAGCATCACTAAGGGGGGAATATCGTTGGATCTAAATTGAGTAGAAGTTGAGCTCTTAAATCGACTGCCGTACATTTTTGCACTACCCCAGTTTGTTAGGTTAATGTTTTAACACCGGCTTTACTATCCCTCTAGTAACCGCTGGGGATCGAGCGGATTGCCAATATTGTATAGTTTTGTACAGCTTTTAATATAGACATTAATATCAGATAGAACGTTTATAGATGTTCATGATTGGATAACGCATAGGGGAGATAATGAAGAAGGCGATTGTAGACAGCAGATATAAGAAGGAGAAATAAGTCTTTGATAAATGGAATTATTAGATAATAGGGATGATTTTTATAAAATATAAGAAGGCAGGAAACCTGAAAGAAAGATAATAGAAAACTATTTGGTGGATAAAAGACTGTAAAGGTTAATCATTTGCAATTTGCTAAGGCATGATAAAACAAAATAATATTAGGTTTTGTAATGGCTAGTGGAAGTCTCTATTAACAGTTATGAACAGTCTTTTTTATAGAAGTGAAGTTTGAAACAAAAACTAAAAGCTGTACGGTAGAAATGCTGATACCAGGAAAAAATGTAGAAAACGAAGAACTCAGCTCTTTTATTCAGCGAGAAAAAAGCCGTAGAAATTTTGCACCGCTCAGTCGATTCCAGTTCTTAAGCTCGTCAAGACGAAAGGTTTTCTAATAAAATTAGCATACAAACTGTTCAATAGTAATCACGGCCAAATTTTACTACTCGGATAATAATGTACTGCGTGTCTTGCAGATTTTAGACTTATATTTGATAATTTTTTGAAGATCGTTTCTCTTGAAGAGGTTTCAAGATGAACTAAAGATCGCAAATGGCTGCTTGGTATTCTATGAAATTCTTCGGTTCATGAATTACGGTTATAGAGACTTGAATTAATCGTCTTCCCATGGCAAATGAGAATGTAGTAGAGAGTGTAATTTGAGAAGATATTTTTTTAAATAGCCTATAGACTGTCCCACTGCTGGGGAGGCCCCCTTTCCATTTTATCCTATCCTCGGCATCCTTATACCATCCCTTTTGGAAGTGGTCGATATCGTCCTTCCACCTACGCCTGGGCCTGCCTCGGCGCCGCTGTCCGTCTTGTGGCACAGATAATAAATAAATAATAAATAAAATAAAAGAGTATTTATTCATTCACACATTAAAGTAAAAAGGTACAACACTGTTATTTTATTCTAGTTAAGAACTATAAACAAACAAAATATATCTATAACACGTATTACCCTATGTGTCTGAATGAAATGGTCGAGACCTCAGCGACACGCTGGTTGTCAGGTCTCGCCTGATGTGCTAGATGGAGCGCTGGTCGCGGGTTTACTACATCACGATTATGTGGTCAAATCTCTATTATGTAATTTTATATTAAATTGATTGACAATAAGTAGTTATATGTAGCTGGCTTTAGATAAAAGTGATTTAAGATGACCAAAAGGTAAACCAATGGAAGATCAATATAAATTTTCTAACTATAAGAATGATTGCGTTCGATGATGGCATAGGTAATTTACCTATGCCATCATCTTAATAATTGAATCTAACAACAGTGACTCTAAAAATTAAGGTTAGTAATATTTGACACAATACAAATGAACTATGAACTAGAACAGAGTCAGCACTCGGTTGATTGCCTTGATGTAAGTATTCTGATTAGTCATTATCTGCAGATATTTTAGCGCTAAACAACCTGACCTGGCCTAGTTCGCTTTCTAGCTCAATCGCGTGATACTCCATTCGTGTTCTAAAATCTTTAAGCTGGAAAAAGTAGCGGAATAGGTCAAAGGTTCCACAGTTTCATGATTCACTGCTTCAAATTAGAACAACCCTCTGTGATATTAAATTCCTGTCACTTAAAAATTTAACAACAGCCTCGACGTAACGTAACGTCGACGACAAAGTAATTTTTCATTCGCAGTGTTAAGAAAAAAACATGCTTTTTAAACCTTTACTGAGGAACGAAAACTCATCCGCCATTGTTCTGGCCAACAAAGGAGAATTCGGAACATCAAGACTTAAGTGTCAGCTTAAACGATAAAAAATAATGCAAATTCACTCTGGGGCACCATCCCGCGAATAATGCCCGATCGTTACATAGATAACGGAGTTTTTCCGTTAAATCGGGCCTCTTTTCTAAACGACATTGTCCTTCGTTAAACTGTAAAGTGATTCAGGTACTTCCGTTGTGCTTGAGTGTCTTTTATCATTTGTAGGGGTTTTAAGAGTATTCCAAATGAGCTTTTTGAAAAATGTTCGTTGAAAAAAATATCATGAGGTGCCAATGGATACGAGTACCCTCTTTTATTTATTTCTTCTTCTTTGTCCTCGCGCATTCCCGTTATACGGGGTCAGCTATTGGTCTAACTTTAAAACTCCCTCTGATATATTCTTTGCGTATTTTGTCTCTCAGTGTCACTCCCCCTGACCATCGCAGCATTCGCATTTCTGCAGTATGCATTTTCTGCTCATGGGTTTTCTTTAGTGCCCACGCTTCGCTGCTGTACAGCATTGCAGGACGGACGGCGGTTTTGTAGACTCTGCCTTTCGTCTGCACTGGCATTTTGGAGTCACAGAGTACTCCACTGAGCATGCGCCACTTATGCCATCCAGCAGTTACCCGGTTAGATACGTCGGCATCTATCGAGCCATCCTCGGAAATGACCGAACCTAGGTATTTGAAACGGTTAACTCGGGGCAGCTTCACTCCATCCATCTTTTATTTATTTAGATTAAGAAAATGTTTAATTTAAAAATATCGAAATTCCCCAAAATAACTCTAGAAATTAACAGAATTATCAAATAGTTAACGGTAAACATTATAAACTTCTAATATACGTAGATACCTTGCCCTCAAGTTTCTAGATATCGGAGTAACACCAAAATCAATCTGATTCTTTAATGGCGCACAAGCCCTGAGGTTTATGTCAATATTATGCTTTAAGACATGTAATTAGTTTTATTTAAATAAAAGAAAAAAAAATCAATACTTACTAATACCATTAATATGTTCTACTAAGTCAAAGATAGTCCGAGATCTTGAAAAAGTCTTGAATACCACAAAATCAATTTTGATCAAACATTGTTAATTCGACAAAATATTCTTAAAAAGTGACAAGGGCTCAAAAGCTGGGGCACGAGACTGCGGCGCAAACGTCGCCGGGTCGAGTCCACTTTTGGACTATTGTGGTGGACAGGCATTGTGCTAATGAACAATGTTAGTAATGTGGAAAATATTACCTATGTTTAAAAAAGTTATTTTTAAATATTACCGACAATGTATAGTCAAAGCTTTTTTAAAAAAATCTGTATGTTTTATAAATTTAATTAATTAACTTTTGAGAACAAAAATTATTATTTACATTCAATTTAAATGCTAAAAAAAAGACTTCGATTATGAAAGTCCTTAATCAAAAATTTCGCCCCGTGTCAACCCCGGCGCAAAGGTCCCCATGACGCTCGCGGCATTGCCACGCTGAATCGCCACGGCCAACCTCTGCACCAAGAACGACCCGGAGCGGGGGTCACAGCCCCTCTCTCTCAGGCGACGGCCGACCTCCTTGACAAAATCGTTTGCCTCCGACCCCCAACAACCTGTCGTTTCAACCCTAAATGAGACAAAAACGTAGTTTTGCTCCAGATAGTCAAAGTAGATTCAAAACGATCTAATATTGTTCGTCTACTTCTCACGTCTTCAAAATAGATTACCTAACAATAATACATATTCCACATACAAACAAACAGTCTGCATTTAACTCATAACATCCCTTTGAGGGTTAAATAGGGCAATAAACAAACACTCTCTTTACAATATACGAATGTTCATTTTCACAAAATTCCGGGCTGTTATCACAATGTATTTTACACAAAGCTAGCTTAAGTACAACCTAACCAAACAGCCTTCTCCTGTATTTACCTTCACAATATTAGATCTATTAATCATCTATATTGAGGGTTTCGAATAAAGGCGATAGGCATTATTACGGGAAATTGGGAAGGTTGTTACAAAATCGCACTCTTTGTATACTGAGATGAAGTGGTTTCAGAGTTTGGTGGAAGGTTAAATTTTGGTCGAAACCGAAGTTATGGTTTCTTTCAGCAGCAGCAGCAGCTAACTCTAGTCCACTGCTGGCCATAGGCCTCTCCCAGGGCGCGCCATTGAGCTCGATCTTCGGCTCTTCTCATCCAGACGCTGCTTGGTTTCTTTATATTTACCTATTAATGACTAATTATGTGGAACACTATTGCAACAATCTTGAGTGTATGTTTTTGAAATCTATTATCAATTAATAAGACTTTTTTAATACTTGGAAGCTTGGTTGTGACATATCGCAGTACCTACAGTTATTGTATATTGTGTATAACTCCATCTGCCATACGAATAAATAAATAAATACTTGGAAGCTGTATTTGGAATGTAATTTTTTATCGTTTTCCTCGCGTTATTTGAGAAAAGCACTATACAAGCATCTTTAATACTAATTTTTATTTTATTTAATAGCAACCTTTTTGTCCTGAGATATCTGCATTCAGGTGTTAGTTTAGACACTAAAAAGTCATCAGTGGTGACTGAATGATGACTCATTAGTTTATTACATTGTCAAATGGTATATTTATATTGTTTAAGAAAAGCTCATCTTTTAATACCAAAAGAAGACAAGTTTTAAGCACTCGTTATAAGCATTCTGGCCAAGTTCCGCATAAATCGCATCTCTTTAAAAGGGGTTTTTTGTAGCTCAAAGAGCCTACGAAATGAATGGTAACTGAGCAACGCAACGTGGTGTATTTTGTGGCCAAAACCGAAACCAACCCGCATGGATGTGACTCTAGTGACTTGTAATAAGAACCAATGTAATGAATGGAAACCCAGTTACGCGCTGTCACTGACTCCGCCGCGTTCGGTAACCATTTACGAGTATTTATGGCCTTGAATGCAATGAGTTCTTAAAGATATGAAGACGCAACGTCATACAGTCAGATTAAGATTCAGATTAATTTATTTGTCCAGAATGTAGGTACATAGTTACAAGATGATTTTGAAGATTTTGGCTAGACTGCAAAGTCTGGAACATCGGCGCAAGGTTGCCTGTCTATCGGTATTTTATAGGATACATTTCGGAGAGTGCGCATCGGAATTGCACGACCTAATTCCAGCATCTCCATTCCGCCTTCGGACTACCAGGCGCGGGGAGCGGTTCCATCCTTATGTTGTTGATATCCCATCTGCTCGTACGATACGATTTGCTTCTTCTTTCATTATGCGAACGGCTAAGGAATGGAACAGCCTGCCGGCGTCTGTATTTCCCGAAACCTACAACCTTGGGATTTTCAAGGCCAGAGTGAATAGGCATTTACTGGACCCGCATGCTCCATCGTCGACCTCATCGTCGTTTACCATCAGGCGAGATCGAGGTCAAATGCGGGTTTAGTTATACATAAAAAAATAATAAAAAAATGATATTTTCTAAACAAAGAGCCGATACTATAAATATAGCCGATAAATAATATAATAGTCAGAGAGATTATAAAATGTAAATGTAATTTAGATCGTAATACTTACTTAATCGTATATAAATAATTATTTTAAAAATTCATTATCCGAATAGAAACATTTATCCAGTAATCTTCTTTTAAAAACTCTTATGGGTAAGTCGGCAAACTGGCGTGGTAATTTATTAGTCGACCAGTTCGACCTCTAGCTAAAGTATAGCAGCATTGCAGCTTGCAAATGTTTGTATTTTTTTATTATTGTTATTTATTTATTTGAGGGTAGTATTTATTTCATACGCCCTTTGTACCCGTACGAGTATATTATGTATCATATGATTTTTCCATCACCTGAAGGTTAGTCGCTTAAAGCGATAAGGCCGACTTCTGCACATTGTATTGTACCTCTCTTTATGTTGTATGTTTTGTTTTTGTCCCGGGTGTGCAATACAGTATATTTGTATCAGTGTATATCTAGTATCAAAACCTTGGATTAAATCTTAACTTTATGTTTACGCAATATGGTAAGTATAAGTATTTCAAATTCTCATTTTTTACGTTTTGTATAGGTTGACCTGCGGTCGACTGTATGAGAAACAAACGAGAAACAGCCCCAGATTTTGATAAAGAGCAGTGAGTCACCCACCGCATGGTTGATCAGTCTACGACGAAATTACTTTTCGCGCCAATGGTATGTCACAAATAGGTAAGCATGTAACGTTTGACCAGTTTAAAACTTTCATCATATTGCGGAATGAAACAAAACATATTTTTTCATTGATATCTTCATATCACAGATTATAAAAGTACCAGCGGCGACTTGATATTTTCCAGCTCAGGGTATATTTTCTGACTTACAAGTCTTACAACTCTGCCATATGCACTTCGTTTTGTAAGATACTAGTTTTACGTTACCGTTATTGCTCCATACATAATTATGTGTTCGTTGCCTGAATGTGAAATATCGCGATGTTTCCATTACAATTTAATTGGCCTGTAACGGAATAAGGCTCCTTTATAAGTAATTGATTTATTGATAAAACAGGCAGGTTTAAACAATTGGCAGTGTTCAATTTCCACACGAGAATGGAACGAATACATAATTAATGTTGGAAAATTTATTTATTTAAATTAATTTCCGAGGGTAATTAAATCGTGTAAAGAATCGGAACTACCTATAAACTTATACCTAACTTACATAAAGTCGTTTTTTTTAAATTTTAATGTAAAGAAATAACTGTTGTGTTAATAACAAATTTAAAAAAATTCTAAATCGTTAGTTGTACTGCATCAAACGTCCTTATAGTCCCAATTAAAATACATAATATCCCTTTTACGCCACAGCTCTAGATAGAGATGACACGAGACTTAACGAAGCCGTAAGATTAAGGACGTTTCTTGCAATTTACGGTAAATTACCATGATATTTTACAGTACTCAAAGGGAGGGTTTATTTCAATGAAAAAAAAAACTTAAATAAAGTTAATTAACGTTAACGTTTTCCATAAACCTTGCACACCTACTACCTCTTTGTCGAAATCATTTCCTCTGCCCGAAGGTTGCCTGGAAGAGATCGCTCTTAGCGATACGGCCGGATAAATTGTACTTCACTACTTAATTCCAGCATCTCCATTCCGCCTTCGGACTACCAGGCGCGGGGCATCTGCTCGTACGAAGCGATTTGCTTCTTCGTTCATTATGCGAACGGCTAAGGAATGGAACAGCCTGCCGGCGTCTGTATTTCCCGAAACCTACAACCTTGGGATCTTCAAGGCCAGAGTGAATAGGCATTTACTGGACCCGCATGCTCCGTCGTCGACCTCATCGTCGCTTACCATCAGGCGAGATCGAGGTCAAATGCGGGTTTAGGAGTCAATAATAAATAAAATAAAATAAAAACTATCTCCTTTTCTATCTCATGTTTATTGTATTATATTTTTGCAATAAACTGTATTTTACTTTTACTTTACTTTAATTTCCTATAATAAAAACCTATTTCCATCAAAATAGCGTTAGATAAAATAAAAGGTCTAACTAATAATGAAAGTATTATATAGTTTTATCATAAAATAGGCTGCGACATGGATTATCTCAGCTCGCTGGAGGAAATGATATTTTTTCAGAGGAAATTACTCTTTTTATGAAAAAAACGATGACCTAGATCCCGTGACGTCATAAACCTTCACAGAAATAGGCTTTTAGACCCATCTACAAGAAAATAGATGTCAGTTCAAGAATTCATCTCGGTTAAAGTACCGTGGACAATATCAAATCGGGCTATTAATACTTTATTAGCGCGACAACCTGGGAGTGCCGTTGCTAAGGACTTTATTTATAGTTGCTAGGCAAATATGAAGCGTAAGGCACACAGAGCGCTTGGATTTAGTGCACGACTGACGATGAGCGTTTCTTATTTTATGATAGGGGGCCGGGAATAACCCAGCGCTACTTCGACCCTTGAGAATATTTTGTGCCTACTCCATTTACACACTGGTCATCTCAGTGTGCAGGTTTCCTCACGATGTTTTCCTTCACCGTTATAGCAGTCGGTAAATGTACGTAAGTCTTCGAAAAATACAAAAAAACTTATTGGTACATGGCACTGCACGAACCCGGACCTTCCGTGTGGGAGTCAGGTGTCCTAGCCACTGTGCCACCGACACTCACGGCGTTGCCATCCGTCATCGTGTCTGACTAGAATCGAATCTTGACGTTCGCTTTGACATCGAACATGCATGGTTCGTAAACAAAGGTTTATTTGGGTACTATGCGACAGTGTTCAGTTCCGAAAAAGGACTACTAAGGACTTTCTTTAGTACTTTGTCGCTTTAACATATTTGACACATTCATACGAATGTCAACACGTACAATTGGGTGAAACGTACGAATGTCAAAACGTAGAGCGTCGGTGGCACACCGTGCAGTGCCATGTACCAATGAGTTTTTCGTATTTTTCGATGACTTACGTACATTTACCGACTGCTCTGACGGTGAAGGAAAACATCGTGAGGAAACCTGCACACTGAGATGACCAGTGTGTAAAATGGTGTTGGCACAAAAGATCCTCAACAGTCGAAGTGCCGCTGGGTTATTCCCGGCCCCATTATAAGATAAGATGTCAAAACGTACGATTGCAACAGATTACGTTTCGCCTAATTGTACGTTTTGACACGTTGGACGCCTATAGTCCCAGAATCAAACTTATTCGGGCTTAGTGCTTGTGGATTTTGCACTTTATTTTTAAAAAGCAATGTAGGTAAGTACTTAACTCAACTGAGAAAACTTCACCTTAAAGTTATTTCAAGAAAACATCTATTTTCAACTGAACACGAATTTGGAAACCCTTTCTTTTACCGTGTAGTTGTAGACTTGACGTAAAACGCCATCATCCTGTTTATGGTGTTATGTAAGCAAGAACATTTTTACATGTTTACTCTAATACATCAAGATCACAGCGAGAAGTGATAAGTTATACGTGAGAAGTGACATGTGATAAGTGACATACGCGACAGTGATATGGAAACAGTGGTAATTGATTTGAGGCTGAATGTGCTCGTGTTGATTTGAACGTTATGGTGAAGGGAGCGTCCAAAGATTTGGGAGGAGTGAACCCCCGAAACCGGTTTATTGAGGTTATCAATTATGGGTTGAGGTTATTAGTGTGCAAGTTTCCTCACGATGTTTTCCGAGGAGTCGGTAAATCGTAAATCTTTCGAAAAAGCGAAAAAATCATTGATACATGACTTTTCTTATTCTTATCTTATGATAGGGGTCGGGAATAACCCAGCGGCACTTCGAACTTGAGGATCTTTTGTGCCTACCCCATTTACACACTGGTCATCTCAGTGTGCAGGTTTCCTCGCGATGTTTTCCTTCACCGTCAGAGCAGTCGGTAAATGTACGTAAGTCTTCCATAAATACGTGAAACTCAGTGGTACATGGCATTACATGGTTTCGAACCCGGACCTCCGTGCATGGGAGTCCGGTGTCCTAGACACTGTGCCACCGACGCTCTTGATACATGACTAGTATGGTTCCGTACACAAATGCGGGAGCATGGGAGACCGGCATCCTATCTAATGCATCACAGACGATTCTCTTTAAAGCATTACGAGGTACCCACATAAAGTATTTTAAAATGATTTGGTACGTTGTACAGTTATGTTGTAAAATTTAAATAAATAAATTGAATTGAATTAAAAGTACGGAGGTAAAATACAAATATGTACACACATGGGTTATGACTTATGACTCATAGTTTATAAAGTCCTGGTAGATATCCAACATGGAAGTAAGGTGTTCCATCAAAACGCTTCAGAAATTAAATTCCACCACGAGTTAACGCCCCAACTCGTCCCAAAGTTGGCTCTATACGGCTCTATCAAGCTCTAAGCTCTACCTAGAGCCGAAACTAGGAACTTGTCTCGGAATCAAACTCGCTATCTAACTAGTAAACAATCGCTAACACGATTCGTAGTTATTGTGTAATGGAGGTGGATTCTGGCGAGTTTCACGCGAGTATTGGGTGAGTTACGTAGTAATTCGTTCGAAACATTAATTATAAAGTGTTCAATGTGCTATGAAATATCTGTGCTAGATTGAATCCGAAATGAGGAGATCCGACATTGAACCAAAGTTGTCGACTTAGCTCATGCACGTAGAGAAAAAGCGACAACAATACGTGTAGTAAATTAAAAAATACTTAAATTTTGCAAGGCTCACTCAATTTTATAATGTTTACTTTATTTCTGATATTCATTAAAAAAATATTAATGGACCCTATAAAATATTATAATGGATACTTATATTAATAATTGTCTCCCGCTGTATAAGATTTCTCGTTACTATGTATAACAATTTTCTTGTTTTGTACATCCATTCTAAGGAATTAATCACATAGAACGACTCCCGTGGCAGATTTAATGGGCTGGTTTGCCATTGCCTTCCCCATTTCACACACTGGTTATCTCAGTGTGCAGGTTTCCTCGTGATGTTTTCCTTCACCGTCAGAGCAGTTGGTAACTGTATGTGAGTTTTTCGAAAAAATCGAAAAACTCATTGGTACATGGCATTGCCTGGTTTCGAACTCGGACCTCCCGCATAGTACTCATTTAGTAAAGAGCAGTCCCAACAGCATCCTGTTGACGTTTGCCGAGTCCCCTGACTCTCCGATCCTGAGGCACTGGATATACCTGCATGTCAATGCGAAGTAGTCGTCCAGTGCTTTGGGGTCGGTACCATGGGCTTGGTATTATTTCTGTATTTTTTTTTTACTAACATAGCTTTAAGTAATATAATAATATACTAACTTATATATTGTATGGACTATGTCTGATTTAAATAAATAATAATAATAATAATTGTTTAAAATAATTTTTGGCGAGATCATCATCATCATCAGCCCATGTCGTCCCACTGCAGGGTATAAGCCTCTTCTCTTTTGTGCCACCCTATACGATCCTGTGCAAGCCGCATCCAGGTCTTCGATGCGACTTTGGTGATGTCATCCGCCCATCTAGCTGCTGGACGACCTACTCCTCTTTTCCCTGACCTTGGCCACCACTCTGTGAGGGCTCTGGTCCACCGGCCGTCACCACGTCTAACCAAGTGTCCGGTTGGCGGGATATCCCTTGTCAATTGTTTGAAATTCCATACTTATTAAACAGTTACCTTTTGGTACAGCATCTGTACTAAAATTCATGTCAGTGTTTAAAAAATATTTCATTTTACCTCGACCATAAGGAATAAACCACAGTGTGGTTTCGTATTGACTAAATTATGAAATTAGAGTAGAATAAAAAAAAAAGATCCTGGGAACTTTACCGCATGGGAGCGCCCTAGACGGCGTGTTCGCTTTGTAAATATGGGTAGGGATAGGTAAGTGAATATTGTAAAGAGATAATTGTTTTTATATTGTATATTTTATTTTTAAAACATACTCTGTATCGTGTGTGTGTACTTAATTATTTTATATCCATTGGGTACAATATGTTTATGTAATAAAGAGTACATGTCAAAGAAGAATCGTAAACACTCGTAAATGTTTTAAACTTTCCTCGACCCAAAGTTAACTAAAGTGGAGTATGCTTTGCAAGCAGTAATCAATACTCCGCTGAAATCTGTAGCTGGAAAAAGCTCTCGGCTCTCGTAATAAGCTCAGTATGTAAGCTAAAGTTGCTGCAGTAGTTAGTAACGAGTGAAAGCACTGGAAAGTTGTCTATGAAAGTTCGCCTTTTTGCTAGAAAGCTTGTCCGTCTGTGCTTACTATAATAATAAAGTTGAGTGGTCTAGAAAAGAAATGCCTTTGTGGAATTCTAAATTCATGTGGATCAATATACAGATGGAGAGATCCACATACAGTCATAGTAAAACCTTTCATTGATATACTATACTAAAATCATAATCATTGCTTGCTTGCTTGCTTATCGTATGGTTAGTGGCCAACCTATATTTTGTCAGAGTTGTTCAGGCCGCCCGTAGGCCTCTGACATGTCTTAACGACTGCTGTCGAACGACAACAGTCAAGTATTTTGTATAAGTTTGTATTATAATGTTTGTTTACAATAAAGAGTTAATAGATTTTTTTTAATACACAACAACCGGGACCGACTGCTTAACGTGCTTTCCGAGGCACGGAGGAGCTCAGATTAAATATGCCACTAGCGGTCACCCATCCAGGTACCGACGGCGCCAACGTCGCTCAACCTGCACGATCACTTTCGGACCGTGCTCGCAACTAGGCTACGAGCTCCTCATCATTTCCTCTGCCCGATGGTTGCCTGGAAGAGATCGCTCTTAGCGATAGGCCCCCTAAATTGTACTTCACTATTTCCTTTTCTATCTCTATGTTTGTTGTTTTATATTTGCTTTACTTTACTTATACTGCCGGTAACCTGTTGTACGTACATATGTTATTTTTTTTTAGGTTTTTATATTTTATAGGTTGTCTTAAAGGATATTTATGGCTCAAAAAGGTACTCACGTTCGTGGTCTGACCGGTCGAAGGTGGATCTCAGCATGCCTGTAAAGAGAGGAAAAAGAAATATTAATTAAAGGACTTTTATGTGGAGAAAACGTCTCTTATATACAAAATAAGATATCAACAGAAAGATAACACCTATACTTTGGCTAGGACTTCACGGGTCCGGTTCCTGTCCCAGTTGGGTTCGCTGCAACTGTAACGAATAACGAAGCGCTGATTTCAAGCATTGAGGAATACGATTTATTAGAATAATTTATTACTCGTATGACAGGAAGTTCTTTTTTATTCAACTTACCTGTCTTAAGGCCTGGTTACGCAATACGAGCTGCTGACTTGACAGTAGACAGCTACTGCCACTGTGTACTCGCATGCCAGTAGCTCGCCTCGCCTCGGCCGGTCACACAATGAGAGCAGCTGATATTGCGAGTAACCACAGTCACTGTCCTAGACAGCAATCATCTCCATGATGTCGCAACAAAAGATATGGGCCCGAGCATATCAGCTACTGACATTTCGCAAAATCGTGACATGCGAGCTGCTGTCTTGTGACATGGTGGAGGAAGGCGAGTGTCAAGTAAAAACAAAAAATGTTGTAGTAACTCGGATACGACTCGCACATGACAGTAACTCGTATGATGCGGTCACACGGTGCGAGTAGCTGCCACTGCTGTAACTGACTAGGCCAGTTCGCATGCTGACTTTCATTTGCTTATATCTTTTTTGAGCTTCGTAAGTATACCTACTTGAGTAACTACAGCAGTCCGACTGATATGCTGGCTTCACTGTTTCCTTCGTAACGGTCTGTATGACCAGTGTAGGAAATCAGAGTACTAATATCATTAATTGCCTTGTTTGCTGCAGCTTAAACGTTAAGAAAGTCTATTTTTATATATATTTGTAATATTCTATGTATTATTGTATTGTATTATTTAGCCACGAAAAGAGATGCCTTCGCGACGCTACTTAAATCGTCTGCAATAGACGTAACAGGCCTATGATGATGATGATGATGATTGTATTGTAGCAAAATTAAATAATATTTTCTTTTTTTTTCATTTTGACTCGCACTGTGTACCTAGGCATTAGGCAAGCGAGTTTCATTTAGGTTATGTAAAGGACCTCTTAACGAGAAATGTTAACAATCCTTGTCCATACAAGGTTCATAGTAAAACAGCGGAATTGTATGTGAAGGTGTTAATGTTTTCATTCAAACAATTTACTATTAGTTCATTCATGTAGGGCTGTTTAGAAACAGTATGTGGAGAAATATTAGTGCCTGTTTTAACACCCTTAATCTGTGTTTTTGAGGCTTCTGCTCTTTATAAGATCTTGCCAGCCTTATAGGGAGACAGGGCCAGACTGTTTGAAATTGAAAACGTTTATTTAGCGCTGTAAACACCAGAATACAGAATACAGAAGTATACAAAGTTTAATACATGCAGCACAGAACATCTGGTGTGATACAGTGCCAAAAAGAGCGCACCAGCTCAGCATAATGCTGAGGCAAGCCACAGCGCTAATTTTCAGCTGGCCCCTCAGTGACTGCACGGACGAAGAAAGCAACAGTGTGTCCGTGTTGTGTTGTATGAGTGTTTGTTTGTATGAATGAGGATATTAGTGTGTATGTGAGGTACTGAGTGTGTGGGAGAGTGATGGCATGGTACGGGTGTATTTACATGGTATTATGTGTGTTTCTGAAAGTGGTGGACTAAAACCTGTAATTATCTGGCCATCGCCCCTCTTCGTCACCCATCACAGGCTGTCTTTGGCCGCCGTAGTACCATACTGCACCAAGTGTTACACATCCTCGAAAAAGGACTGAAAACGGGTCGTTCGTGGTACAACAGCAATGTCTAACTGGTTTTTATTTTTCCTCATGGTTCAACCATGTCTAACTGGTTGGACCACGGGGAATTATTTTTCCCCATGGTCCAACCTGTCGGTTGTCCAATTGTAAATATTTATTTTCGTTCCCCGTGGTACAACTTGAACAATCTATATTTTAGTGTGGATAGGCTCTGGTTTGTTCGGTATAGGGTTTGTTGAAACATAATTATGGGTTCATTCTCGGATAAAATATGTAAATCACGGCCATAAGTAGGACTACTCGGGGGTATATATGGGCGGTTGACGCAAAATTAAATTACCGATAAAATTACATGTTGAACCAATTGTATATTGTGGTTGTACCACGGGGAACAACCCAAAAAGAACACTCTAGTAAACAAATCCTGGAATAGAATAGAAAAAAACCTTTATTATTAGACAATTTTTGGCTTAAAATACATTTGTGAATACATTTTTAAAATTATATGGTTTAATTAATCCAAACCTGGTTTAAATTGTCTGATTTTGTTATTATAGCTTCAAACCTTACAGTTTTCCAAATTGAATTAATTTCTTTTTACATTTTTTTATTATTCGACAGCCTGTAGTTAAAGTAGGTACAGTCGTCGACAAAAGCGCTAGCCAATTAGTTTGTTTAACGCGGTGTTGGGAAAGCGCGTTGTCATGGCAACCGGTTTATGGTGGACACGTGCTAATTGCCCTGGCTCTGTGAGTGCGGCGTCCCCCATTTTGGACCATTTAGCATCTCTGAGTTGTGTGCTTATGCTAGCGATGACAGATTCATCATTTTAATCAAAAGGTAACTTGAATACCTATTTAAGTTTTTAAAAATTGACACGCAATTTGGTAAATGCAATGGGATCTGAATATTGGAATTGGAATTATAAAGTTCAATGTGGAAATGATAGTGTTCGTATCAAAATGTAACAGATCATAGTATGCCTTTGGAGAATATGTATTTATACCTACTATTGTTAGTAAGAATATAGATGCTGATAATGATAATTATAACTGAATAGGTAACGTAGGTGAGCGTTGGTGGCGTCGTGGCTAGGACGTCGGACTCCCTTGTGGGAGGTCAAAGTTCGAAACCAGGCAATGCCATGTACCAATCCGCTGCGGCAACAGGCTGAGGCAGTCCCCTTTTTCCGGAGCTGCACACCACCTTCATCAAACTTAATTATTTTTTTAATAATATATTTGTTTAATATTATTTTTATCTTCTGTACCTAATTGTTTGTATGTGTGATTTTTTATTGAAAATAAATTCTTTCTTTCTTCCAACGAGTTTTTCGGTTTTTTCGAAAGACTTACGTACATTTACCGACTGCTCTGACGGTGAAGGAAAACATCGTGAGGAAACCTGCACACTGAGATGACCAGTGTGTGAAATGGAGAAGGCAATGGCAAACCACCTCAGCCTTTTGGGGTTGGATCTGACTTCCAATCTCAACTTTGGGCGCTCCATTGAGTCAAAAGCTCAGCCCGCAGCCAAAAAATTGGGCATCCTGAGTAAGGTTAGGCGGTACTTCACGCCGGGACAGCTTTTAAACCTTTACCAAGCTCAAGTCCGGTCGTGCATGGAGTACTGCTGCCACCTGTGGGACGGCTCAGCTAAATACCAACTGGCTGCCCTTGACTCGGTGGAGAAACGCGCTAAGCGCCTTATAGGTGACGAATCGCTGGTGGAAGCTAGACTGCAAAGTCTGGAACATCGGCGCAATGTTGCCTGTCTATCGGTATTTTATAGGATACATTTCGGAGAGTGCGCATCGGAATTGCACGACCTAATTCCAGCATCTCCATTCCGCCTTCGGACTTCCAGGCGCGGGGAGGGGTTCCATCCTTATGTTGTTGATATACCATCTGCTCGTACGAAGCGATTTGCTTCTTCATTCATTATGCGAACGGCTAAGGAATGGAACAGCCTGCCGGCCTCTGTATTTCCCGAAACCTACAACCTTGGGATCTTCAAGACCAGAGTGAATAGGCATTTACTGGACTCGCATGCTCCATCGTCGACCTCATCGTCGCTTACCATCAGGCGAGATCGAGGTCAAATGCGGGTTTAGAAGTAAATAAAAAATAATAATTAAATCTGCCACGAGAGTCGTTCTATGTGGTCAATTCCTTAGAATGATCATGACCCTCAGCAATTAGGGACACGACTTAGAAGAGAGAGGTACCGTAGGACTTTTAATTAAAAAGGAAATAGGAAAAGTTTATTGTGAAAAATGTATTAAGTATAATAATATTGAAGCAACGTATATTTTTATTTTAATTAAAGCACACACAAAGGATCTTAACAATATAGCAAAACAACGAAAAATTTTCTGTTGCTCACTACTAATGAACGGAAATAAAATAGATAAAAGGCATAATTAATTATGTACGTGATTGTACTTGTAATAGCTTCCAATACTATCTCGTTGTTTTACTATTAACTTAATACCAGGCGCATATCACATATCGCGAATAGCAATAAAATTCATTCATTTGTAGAATTTTCAAACCAAACAATTTTGTCGTTTTTCTCGAAAAATTGATTAGTAAAACAAAATTTTTTTTTTGCCCTATTGGTTTTGTTATAACCTGTAGATGACACCCTAGAAATATTTGCCTCTAATGAAATAGGACCCTATATATAAGACAGCTATACTTCGCGCGCGAGTTCATATCCTTCAGGGGTCTGAGGATTTTTATTTATAATCTATGTAAGTATGTATGAGGTAAGTATGTATGATGTCGTAAATGCGATAAGGAAACTGAAGGAAGTCTCTGGAGAGGTACAACCAGGTTTCGTCTTAGGTTCTGAAGAACACAACTTTTACGTACACACCATGTCTATCTATAAATTATAACGCATCTTTCACTTTCGCGGGTTTGCTGGAAGAAATCTCTTTTAGAGATAAGTTTACCCTTTTTTATTAAGTGTATTGTTGTACAATAATAATATATTTTATATAAGTACAATAAAATAAAAATTATATACAATAATATAATCATATAAGTGGCGATTCAGCGTGGCAATGCCGCGAGCGTCATGGGGACCTTTGCGCCAGGGTCGACACGGGGCGGAATTTTTGACTAAGGCTTTTCATAAGTCTTTTTTTATTTTAATTTATTGTATTTTTGTATTAATTACATGCTTTTTTTATGTTTATCATATAAAAGTAATATAAAAATACAATAATAAATATAATTTTTTTGTTGTACAATAAAGTGTAAATAAATAAATAACCTCACAGAAAATATTAAAATAATAAAAATAGAAATAAAGAAAAAGATTTATTTAACATTGCATACATTATTAAACCTAAAAATATTTGAAATTAAAAAAAAACAATGCAACATTAAAAGTAGGCTCAGCAAAAAAATTAAAAAAATTAAATGTATGAAATGTACAAGTATGTATGACTGTCAATAGATATGAAAGAAATATAGTGACGCGTAGCCCTGAGGGCTCTTCCGGTGTGAGATGCGGAAAATTTGCTTTGCAAATAATAACGAAAAACACCCGTCAAGAGCGAATTACAGTTATATTATAAGGGTTCCGTCTATACTCGTACAGAGAAACGTCGTATTTAAATTGAACAAAAGAGTTTGCTTGATACATATAACTTTGTTGAAGCCATATGCCTGATTGGGTGGGTGGAGTCTATGGTGAATTCGGACGCCATTGTGCCGTCATTTGGACCTCGCGCCTGTCGTGTTCCGCCGGGCCTCGGAAGCCCGGTGCGATGATTCCTGGCTCTTGAGGCATCAAGGCCGGGCTGCGTTTACAACGTACTGACTAAACTAAATGTCGGAATATAAGTTCTTATATTTTTTCATATCAAATAATTTTATTATCATTTACAAGATCAAGTACTTATAAATAAATTCAATTCAATTTCTCATAGGCTCATAGCCTAGCTGGTGCTAGCTACGAGCATGGTCATAAAGTGATCGTGCAAGTTAACCCACGTTGGGTGAGATAAGAACCCGATTGGTTTAATGGCACATTTTATGTGAGCCTCTTCGTACCTTGGAGAGGACGTTAAACAGTCGATCCCGGTTATTTTCGTTTGATAGCAGTCGTTAGGCCATGTTAGAGGCCTACGGGCGGCCTAAAAACTCTGATGATAGGTTAGCCACTAACAATACGTTAAACAAACAAACAAAACATTTAAATTTCTCAATTCTCTAATTTTGTTTGTATGGGTAGTCTGTGGTATCACATCAAAATTATAGTAAAAAAATTAATCGTTTTTAATGTCACAGATACTTTTCCATTTCTATATTTCTGAGTGTTTATTTCCAGTAGCAGAATTTTACTAACCAAAAAATTAATTTTACAATGGTTATTTATTTACGGGACCCTAAAAATATTCCATTTCATTGGCGCACGTGAGGGGACGAGTGTTTATTATTTCATTGTGCTGGCTCGATGGTTCCGTATATCTTTAATATCCGAGGGCGCGAATGTGAGGATTCCTTTCAAAAAATATAATTCGAGATTTCCAAGTGCGCGAGGAACGTGTTAAGTTATTCAGCTGATAGAATTTATTTGGTTTTGACGGCGGCGATAATAAATTCTTTAGTGGAATCTCAAGATTGTCGAGGCTTCTCAAGTGTATAGATGTGTCAATGGACGCGTTTGTGTTGTGCTTTTATTGAATTTAGCAATAAGAACTTTCCTTTAGAGCTTTCATGTTTGAGATTTATAACAAAAAAAAACAGTAACGTTGGTCAAAATACCTACAAAAATATGTATTTAGCCACAATAACATTCGAGTTTTTTATATTTTATTGACTACTAAACCCGCATTTGACCTCGATCTCGCCTGATGGTAAGCGACGATGAGGTCGACGATGGAGCATGCGGGTCCAGTAAATGCCTTGAAGTTCCCAAGGTTGTAGGTTTCGGGAAATACAGACGCCGGCAGGCTGTTCCATTCTTTAGCCGTTCGCATAATGAACGAAGAAGCAAATCGCTTCGTACGAGCAGATGGGATATCAACAACATAAGGATGGAACCCCTCTGCGCTCCTGGTAGTCCGAAGGCGGAATGGAGATGCTGGAATTAGGTCGTGCAATTCCGATGCGCACTCTCCGAAATGTATTCTATAAAATACCGATAGACAGGCAACCTTGCGCCGATGTTCCAGACTTTGCAGTCT
The DNA here is from genome assembly GCA_947369225.1 of Hofmannophila pseudospretella. Lineage (NCBI taxonomy): Eukaryota > Metazoa > Arthropoda > Insecta > Lepidoptera > Oecophoridae > Hofmannophila > Hofmannophila pseudospretella. Next base: position 14,308,674 of record OX376316.1, read on the forward strand.
AGCTTCCACCAGCGATTCGTCACCTAAAAGATGGTTAGCGCGTTTCTCCACTGAGTCAAGGGCAGCCAGTTGGTACTTTGCTGATCCGTCCCACAGGTGGCAGAAGTACTCCATGCACGACCGAGTCAAGCTAACAATGTAGGTAGAATGTATCGATAGGTAGAAATATAGGTATACCAGAAACAAAAACAAACTTGCAGTCCCACGCTTTAGACTTAGTAAAGTAAACACATCATTTATGGGTCACTGTGTACGATTTTATAATGAGATACCTGATACTGTAATAAATATGACAGAGGAAACATTTAAGACCCACATAAGACGGACCTTATGTAAAAAGGGTTATTATAAAATAAATGACTGCTTAAATGATAAAGAGGCTTGGTCCTAAATTCAGCTCCAGCTCTGCGCACATTGTGTGTGTATATGAATGTATTCATAATTATTGTAAGATATATCCATTTCAAAAGATGTGCTGCTGAAAGTTTCTTGCGCCGCTTTTTTCCTTTCAGCTACAGCACCTTACGAAGCGGTGGTAGAATAAAACATGACGTTGTAAATATGTACTTTTAGGTACTTACTTACAATAAAAAAATATTATATGATTTGATTTGGACTCTACTATACTTGTGCACTGGCCTTATCGGCCATCTTGCAGCATAGTACATATATTAAGTAATAAACTATGTACCTTTGATGTAGCTTAATATAAGTAGGTACACATCTCTCATCAGCCTATTAACGTTCCCACTATTAGGGCATAGGCCTCCCCTTAATTGGTTGATTTCACACGCCTTCAGAAACTTTTTCCCTCAGACATGCAGTTTTTCTCACGACGTTTTCCTTCACTGCTCTAGCAGTGGGTGAATGTACGTAAGTCTTCGAAAAAAACGTAAAACTCATTGGTACATGAAGATGAGACTTTAAAATTACGAAATTGAGTTTGCTAAATTTTAATCTGTAACTCTGATTTCGATATAAGAAGAATAAGAATAAGATTAGTTTATTTGTGCGGTAAGAAAACAATGGATTCATGGTCCATACACCAGTAGGAACTTAAGCATATGTTATATTAAACTAAATAAAGTTAGTGAGCAACCGGTTACTTTACAATAAACGCTGACCTCCGAACTAGGAAGTTCCTGTTGAATATCCGTGTTGTGTTCTATAAAAGAGTGAAATTGTCAACAGAATCACGATTTAGGCATCAAAATAACAGCGCCAAAGTCAACGATCACGTTCAAGCATTCCACGAAAACCATTCACAAAAATTATTTAATCGTTTCTAGGTCAAAAACAATCGAAATAGTTAACCCTTTGCGCGCGTGGCGGTCCCGATTGTCCCCGCTTGTCCCGGCCGGCAATAAATAACAACAGCGACAAAAAACTGACGACAATGCGATTGTCGTGAGCGCGTGTCGCTTGCGATCGTGATCGTCGCACGTGTCGGTCGCGACGGAAGCCGGTCGCAGCGGCCGCTTCACGATAAATCGCCGGAACGTCTGATGTTACGATGATACGAACTATGTGGGAAGGAATAAAGTCGTGGTATTTTTTAATATAATCCTGATGGCTATGAGTGTGTATAGTGTGATAATCCGCCGGCTAAGGTGTATTACATAAAACCTTTAGGTAGAACCTACTAGGTACTTGCGACTGCAGAGCGAATTGGGACAATAGTTTTTGGCAAGTAAATTTTAAAAATTTAAAAATATCGATATTTCTTTTCACATACGGATTGGTCAGTTACCTGTATAATTGGAAAAGTCGATTATTTTTTTATAATTCCTAACAGACACACTTTAAAAGTTACAATAGACAAGTATTCAGATGTCAACTCAGTGGTTAGGCCCAAGATTGCTGCGCAAACTTCGCTGGATCAATCCCAGCTCTGAACTATTGTGATGAATCACCACCACTACCTGGCGACTTTGAACTAAGCTAAAAGTACAAGGTATACCAACCTTGTACTTTTAGCTTAGTTCAAAGTGAAAAAGTCAATATTTTCTATTGCAAAAAGAACTTACAGATTACAGTAGAGATCAAACACTTTTGCAACGTCATCGTCCGAGTGGTTAATAAACAAGAATCAATCGAGATATTTTATTGCAGAGTTGTGAGTATGATAGAAAGCACAATTTATTGGGGCTAAGTCACCTCGACAGAATAATGGCGGAAACGAAAGCAATTGTACGCAACAATATGATTTATGCAACTGCACCGAGTTGCATAATTTATTGCTTGTGTTTCTTGTTTTGCTTTGTGAAGACATTTAACTTGTAGCTACTTTTTGAAGCTTGCAACTTGAGTATCTTTTACTACAGCGCAAGAGAAATAAAAGTCCACTTTTCTTCCATCTTTTGATAGATAGATAGATAGATAGAAACACTTTATTGTACACAAAAACAGGAAAAGTAAAAACTACAGGAATAGTAGCACGATATGTACAAAGGCGGCCTTATAGATGATCAAAAGATGGAAGAAAAGTGAACTTTTCTCTTGCATTTGATGACAATTTGTAAATTGTCTGTTTAAATCTAATTAAATAAATTATAACTGCTATTTAATTAATACAAAAATACAATAAAATAAAATAAAAAAAGATTTATGAAAAGCCTTAGTCAAAAATTCCGCCCCGTGTCGACCCTGGCGCAAAGGTCCCCATGACGCTCGCGGCATTGCCACGCTGAATCGCCACGGCCAACCTCTGCACCAAGAACGACCCGGAGCGGGGGTCACAGTCCCTCTCTCTCAGGCGACGGCCGACCTCCCTGACAAAATCCTTTGCCTCCGCCCCCCAACAACCTGTCGTTTCAACCGCAAATGGGATTAATTAATCTATTTATGATTAGATTCAAATAATATACTGTTTTACAGGTTTTTACTGTGTTTTATTAATTACGACCGGTTTCGTTTACACATCTACAGGTATTTGTATGTGTAATGATGTGTAAACGAAACCGGTCGTAATTAATAAAATACAGTAAAAACCCGTGAAACAGTATATTATTTAAGTCTAATCATGTACTACAAGTTTCACCAAGTACCAACAACCGCAAGTATTAAGCATTGAAATCTAATTAGATTTAAACATGTACGCAAATGGTATCAGAGGGGTTAAGGTACCTTGAATATGATCGATCTAAAAATAGGTAATAGGTGATTTTAATAATAGCAAGACGCCGAGGATAGGGAAAAATATACAGCACAACGGAGGCCTTTGCCCAGCAGTGGGACAGTCAAAAAGGTGATTTTTAATTGCTCTATTTATGCGGGTTGGCTTAATAATAATGGCGGGTATTAAGACAACTTCATTAAAAACCGACTGGATGAGAAGAGCCGAAGATCGGGCTCAATGGCGTGCCCTGGGAGAGGCCTGTGTCCAGCAGTGGACTAGAGTTGGCTGCTGATGATGATTTAATAAAATGTTCAAGATATATTTACGTAACCTTCGTTTTTACAAAACCGTACGTAACAAAAGTTTCATAATCACATGAAATTAGGCAATCCCTTCACTTGGCAACTGCAGTGTCGCATCTCAATTATCCGGACACGTTCGTATAAAGATTCGTACTTATAAGGAGTTATCGACGGGGCCTCTTTATTGCGACGATATAAAATACGTATTGCTGCAACAGGCGACTTCGGTGACTTTCTGTATAATGGGGCACAAGAATAAAAGCCTCTTTTAAAGTTGAAAATCTCTCGAGACAATAATTCACCTTCATTCGATCAACATTATCACCGTCATCAGCAGCGTCCCCACAGGCCTCCCATTGCACAAGGCGATACGGGTCATGATTCATCGTGCTAGCCCATTGCTTTTTGGTGGAATTCACTCGCCTTTAGACATCTTTATTTTTCTAAGAGATCCAGGTTTCCTCACGATGTTTTCCTTTACCGTTAGAGCGATCGGTAAATGTACATACGAAAGAGCATATCTCCGTAAATATCCGTAAAACTCTGGTTTCGAACCCCGACCTTCTGCACGGGAGTCCGGCGTCACTACCTGCGCCATCGACGTTCTAGACGCTTCTTTCGATAGTAGCCTACCATTACGTTACATTATGTTGACCATGATGTGGTCCTCCAGAATCTTGGGGGTTGTGCAGCGGGCTAACTCCTCGTCTACGGAAAAACAAATTGTTACGAAACCGATACAAAGGGTGAGCGGTGGCGCTCTTTAGTATCGAAGGCCAAGATCCACTTCCGGTCGCTGCGCCAGCGGAGTAAGTAAGTATGTTGACCATGTTTTTCACTAACCTTCCCTGTGATAAGAATGACAATATCACTAAACTTTTTGTACAATTTGTTGTCAATACGAAGAATTGTCTATCTATACCAAAAACTACAGGCTATAAGGCATAAATAAATATGCATATTTATGCGCAAGAGAACTGCGTCTCTGCTTCGAAGCAGCTCCAACAGCACTCTGAATATGATAGCGGATAAGTATGATTCCCCTATACTTAAACACTTCGTTAGGCTGCTGATCGAATGATGTTATCTTTGATCAGCATCTGATCGAAGTGTAAACAAAAATAGTTATTATTGCCGAAATGTATACTACTAACATTGTTTTTAAGTACACTTACTAACACAATGGATCAAGTTATCCGATTAATAAAGATATTGAATTGAATTGAATAAATCAAAATTAAAGATCCACCTATAATATCATATCCTACAATTCAATATACAATATTATTAGTTTCTTTTCCTGCAATGTCCCAAACATACATTTCCGTATCATCCAGCCACAGTTAGATCAACAAGTAGATCTAGCAGCAATATGATTTATCGCCACTGCGGACAAACTGACATCTCGATTTTTTATGGGGATCTATGAAGTTTTCTCTTGAAAATAAGAGGTTTGTGGACATTCGCGCCTCAGACAGGATATTACTTTACTTGATTGCGATCTTATGGATCCCTTTGCATAATGTTAGTTTGAGATGGGGACGGGTTTGCATTAAAAGCTGTCTGTTTATAAGATTAGTGTGAGTTTTATGAGTCATTATTCAATGGCTTAGGTATTTTAAATTGATATAAGAAGGTGGAATGACTCTGCCGTGTCAACCTTGGGTGGTACCACCCTTTTACTTATTTCTGCCATAAAGGGGCAATGCTTGCATTGCTATTTTGGTATGAAGGGTAAGAGAGCCCTTGAGGCACACCTTCTAAGTCCTCAGGGCTGGCAGCGCAACGAAAACCCTGTAATAACTTCATAGCGCGTTTGCTCATCTGCTCTTCTTATACAATAAAAAAGGTTATTGTGGAAAAGACCTCCCAAGATACAGATACCGCTTTAGTTAAAAGACTTTTAATAATGGAATTACTAAAACTTAAAATGGGAACAAAGTTTCACAACAGTATCTTATCTTATGACAGGGGGCCGGGAATAATCACAGCGGCACTTCGACCCTTGAGGGTCTTTTGTGCCTACCCCATTTTACACACTAGTCATCTCAGTGTGCAGGTTTCCTCACGATGTTTTCCTTCACCGTTAGAGCAGTCGGTAAATGTACGTTAGCCTTCGAAAAATACGAGAAAAACTCATTGGTACATGGCACTGCATGGTTTCAAACCCGGACCTCTCATGGGAGTCAGGTGTCCTAGCCACTGTGCCACCGACGCTCTCTACAAAACAGTAATAAACCACCGTCAAATTTAGCTGCACTTGCGTTTACAAAGAACCCTGTAGGGAACTGGCATTTAAATTAAAATAGAACACATTCCTTTTCCTAATAAACCTCTAGACCCTGTTATAGTCCAACTTACAAGCACTTTATTCCCCAAGAATTGTACCCCGTCTCTCGGCCACAGAATGCCACACCAAATATGGCTTACGAGACCGGCTCCCTTATCCGGCGTGCCATATATGGTGTCGTTACCAAACCCGCGGTGCGCGGGACAGCCTGCAGCGAACGGGTTAAGTGACACACGTTTTCAAATGCGAATTGAAAGGCTTTTTAATCTGTACCGACTGGAATTTACTATACAGAGTGTGATCTGAAAATCAGCGCTGTGGCTTGACTCAGCATTATGCTGAGCTGGTGCACCCTTTTTGGCACTGTACCACACCAGATCTTCTGTGCTGCATGTATTAAACTTTGTATACTTCTGTATTGTGTTCTATATTCTGGTGTTTACAGCGCTAAATAAACGTTTTCAATTTCAATTTTGATGAAGACCGTGAGTAACAATAAACGTCCTTATTGTTAAGGCTTCCTTAAGTCTCGTGTCATCTCTATCTGGAGCTGTGGCGTAGAAAGGGATGTATTTTAATAAAAGCTTAACTTTAAGGACGTTTCGTGCTACTGACGATTAGATAAAGATTTGAGGATGAGGTTTGTTCTTTCTATCTGCGTACTTAATTGGTAATATTTGCATTGGAATTATACAACTTTTAGCAAAATTAATACATTAATCGGCGAAACAATATACGAGTAAGTATGTATTTTAAATAGAAACCTGAACAAATAAATTACCTCTATTAAAAACGAAGATGCATATAAAATTTGAACTTTAAGAGTGTATTGACGATTATAGATCAAATAAAGGACCTCTGGACGAAATTCTACAGTCAAAGTTAGTTGCTTTATAAAAGTTTTATAATTTAGACTTAAAACTATTTTTCAACGTAAGCAAAATCAATTTGATACCTTCTACCTTCCTTCCTACTAATTCCATTACTTTCAAAAGAGATGGTTTACGGAGGGACTTAAATTGAAAAAATTCATAACTCTGCGAGCTTTACGGAAGTAGCCAAGTATTTAGCATTTTAATTATCGGCCGAGTGGCCGCGTTCATCGGGGGCTCTATATAAATCATCTGAATTAAGCACTTTTTTTTTATTTATTACATTTTTTTTCTGCATATTTTAAGTAACTTATTCTGAAGCAGATACGCTCTTAGTACGTTGAGCGTTTATTAAACGTCCATATATGAACGCCAGTGGAAATGGCGATGGAGATGCATGATATCCATGATCGATACTGACTGTACACTTGTATGGTATTCCGTACTATAGTGCAGCAAATAGTTGTATGTCCCTTAGTAACATAGTATCCTTAACAGACATATATAATATTACATCTTTTTAGAGCTATATCATAATAAAAATAAACTGAATTTAATATAGACAAATAAGATTGTAATTGAAATTGAAAAACGTTTATTTAGCACCAGAATACAGCAAGTACACAATACAAAAGTATACAAAGATATAATACATTCAGCAAAAAAGATCCGGTGCGGTACAGTGGGTACACCAGCAGGGTATGTTTAATACATATGATATATTTTTGTAATTGACGAAAAGGATTGTGATTATTTTAAACACCGACTTGATATTCATTCTGATGTGGTATCAAAAGGAATAACAGAATAACATGAAGCTAGTTAATAATAATGCATCTATGATTATCAGGTCTAAAGCATTCAAACCTCGAATCGTAATACTGCATCGGACAATTCAAGCACCATTTATGCATAAGCCACCACAAGTCGCGGTGGCTTGCATTTGTCTTCAGAAAACGCCCCCCGCCCGCGGCCTGTGCGGTCTACAAACCGCTCCGTCTGAATTTAACCTTAATGCCGTAGATACAAGCTTCTGCTCGCGACATTGGCTCCTTGGAACCAAAATAAGTTACCACAACAGAAAATCAATTTTAGTTCTGATATCACATTAACCAAAAATACATGAATATATAATTAATAGACCTATAATTAATGACAAATAAGCAGAGACGAAGAAAAAAAAACAATTTTTTTTTTAAATTGTCAAAAGTTAAACTAAAGTTGTTTTAGTTATAGACTCACACTGCAATGCAACTGGTCCGTATTTAATTTAATTTATTATGTCTCCACTGTTGGGGCACAGGCCTCCCCTTGCACAAGGGGGTACGGGCCATGATCCACCGAGCGGGCCCAGTGCTGATTGGTGGATTTCACACGCCTTCGGAAACTTTTAATTTCCTCAGACATTCAGGTTCCCTCACGATGTTTTCCTTCACCGTTAGAGCAGTCGGTAAATGCACGTAAGTCTTCGAAAAAAACCGAAAAACCCTTTGGTACATGGAATTGCATGGTTTCGAACCCGGTCCTCCCGCACGGAAGTCCTAGCCACTAGACCACCGACGCATTTTATTATTTTATTTATTAGACCATAATGCAACATTACAGATATCCATTGCATTTGTTTGTCAGATTAAAATAATAAAAATATGATAACGTACACGTCACATGTCAATTTAGAATAACTTGATACTTGAAAAATCTTATCTTATCATAAGATTGGGGGACGGGAATAACCAGCGGCACTTCGACCCTTGAGGATCTTTTGTGCCTACCCCACTTCACACACTGGTCATCTCAGTGTGCAGGTTTCCACACGATGTTTTCCTTCACCGTTAGAGCAGTCGGTAAATGTACGTAAGTCTTCGAAAAATACGAAAAACTCATTGGTACATTGCACTGCACGGTTTCGAACCCAGACCTCCCGCATGGCAGTCCGGTGTCCTAGCCACTGTGCCACCGAAGCTCTTACAGAACAATTATGTAATTGATAAACAATAATATAATTATTATATGGCATCTTATACATAACAGGTAAAATGAAAGAGTGCACAAAAAGGCCTTGACGCTTAATTTTTTTTCTTAAAGCCGGATTTCAGTTTTCAGTATCCCTTTGCTCCTCTAAAACCAAAAAGCTGTATTCTCTACACACTGTGTAGTATAGAAGTAGCATGTAAGTAGTTGTAAGTGATCTATCCACTTCCAGAGCGTTCCGTATGAGCAGAGAAACTGCATTAGCTCCCGATCGCGTCACGTTACCATAAGCTGGAAAACATACAGTGAGCCAACGTATTTGATTCTGCCGGGTATACCGACAACGGCTAGATGGACCGTAGAGAAAAAGAGATAGAAACAGACAAATTAGATTTCAAAATTCACCCTCGCTAGAAATATTTTTCGGTTTTCTAGATTTCTATGGGTTCGGTCCGATTTCGTTTCAAAGGTGATAAAACCATAGAAACCAGTAGGTAGTACTCCTTGCAGTAGGCGGTCGAACTGGGAATCACGTTGGAGTATGCGTCATCTCCACAAATTTTAGTCAGCAATTTGACAATCCATTGTATAAAACCTATCAAAACTTCTTGCACTGCGTTTAATTCGCGTTTAACAGTCAGTGCCGTCATTATCGGTTTGGAGGAGAAGGTGCTAATAGTTTAATTTCTGTGAGTGTGATGTGATGCGTTTGAATTTGTCAGGAATATCGAGAGCAGCTAGACAGAAATATCGCTGTGGTATGATTCCCAGCTCCACAAATTCAAATATGGAACCCGCTTATCTATTTTCGTATGCTGTTTGAGAGCTTTGTGTAGGCGCGTTTGTTGAACTACTGTTAAGAAATAGGATAGTGGTTTAGACAGTGGCGTTACTAAGCGGTGAGTGGTTTAAGTTTTTTATTTTGTTATCACTGCCTTTTGAGTGTTAAGTTCGATCGTCTACAGCCTTTTAACGTTCCCGCTGTTGAGGTACAATCCCTCCGTTGCCCTCCACCGTGCGGGACAAGGGCTGATTGGTGGATATCAAAGTCTATAGCTAGACAGTATACATAATAACTAGATTAATAACATTGGCTGTAACAGATACCTACATAATTTTCTGAAAACTTTTGGAAACTACTGTGATTAAGGCAATTGGTCTGTAATTTTGTAATGAAGTTTTATTACCCTTTTGGAAACTTTTAACTAATCGGGGAACACTCCGTTATTTACACATATCATGTGGGTAGGTGCATAGTTTAGGTAAGTTTTCCGTAGAATTTCTTTCTGGCAGACGAATCACTTAAACCCCACTATCAACAAGCCTAATGTAAGGCCGTGGCCACACCGCCGGCGCCTGACAGAGATAAATGGCTGACATGCCATCGCATCGACTCACACTTGGATGCGTGTGTGTGCACTGCGCTTTAAACTGTGTGGGTTAATGGATTGTGTGGGCATGGTAGTGTGCGAAATTTTTTTAAAAAATAACTAAACTAAAATAAACTAAATTACCATGGTATTTATGTTTTTGTTGTAAATAAAATTCTCTTATATAACGTTTTCCATAAACCTTGCACACCTACTACCTCTTTCTCGAAATCATTTCCTCTGCCCGAAGGTTGCCTGGAAGAGATCGCTCTTAGTGATAAGGCCGCCCAAATACTTCACTAATTTCTTTTCTATCTCTTGTTTGTTGTTTTCTATTAGTGCAATAAAGTGTATTTTACTTTACTTTTAATTTAAAATTGCAATAAAAATCCGTATTGGCCTCTTGCTCAGGCATTCAGAGATAATTCAACTTTTACCAAGTTTTTTTTTCGCATTAAAAGATTTAGTAGCCCATTTGATTTTTTTTAACTGTCCCAGTAAAGGTTGTTCAGTTATCGAGACTTACTGAGTCTCCCTTCAATTCAATTCAATTTGTTTACACACACATCTTTTATACAGTTAAGAGATACAGATATATGAATGTGTAACCTCACCTTTAATTTATGTTTGGATCAAGTTATCACTACAAATATTTTTTTACCCCTGTATACACAAAATTATGTATTGATTATGGAAAAGGTAACACAATAATCCCGTTTAAAAACAATCTATTCAGCAACCTTTCAAATCGACCTTCCCCTCCAACCGGGCGAAGAATCTCGTATTTTCTCGAACAATAACTTTTCTCAGAAAGGTTTTTTATCATGGCAAGGATGGTAGTTAATTTTAATGTTGCCAGTAATTAACGAATCTTAAGACCCTTGAATATGAGGACGGGTGCCGGTGCCTTAATCACGCCGGTTAAGGGTGTGGTACGAGGCATAGGAGGGGCGCGTTGATGTTAGGCGGTAGCGAGAGCGGGTCGGGTAGTAAGAAAAATGTAGAACACGCTGCAAATTTTCTCTGAATTATGGGCAAATGATACTCATATATAAATAAGACAAATGTTGATGAAATTAATTGATAGATAGATTTATTTATTATAGATGGTACCACACCTAGCCAGGTTGGAGCCTGACCCAGAAGTTCTGGATGTACAGTCGACCACAAGCTATAGTATACCATCTGTCAAAAACCTTCGATAAAATCTCAACCTTATGGCTGCGCAATATGATACATTTCAGATTCTCAAATTTTGACGTTTTGGGTAGGTTGACCTGTGGTCGACTGTACCAGGTGCAGGTGCAAATTTTGCAGGAGTGACACGCTTTAAAGTTGCATCCAAATGGGAGCGGGGGGGGGGGGGGGGGGACACAGAAATAAATAAAGATAGAACGGTGAAGTGGACGGGGTACCCGTGCTCAATCTTGCAATATACTGCAAAATTTCCATCATTCAGCGCCTAGTTTTCGACGTGTACCGATCAGAGTGGCTGTGCTAAAATGCCTTATTGTGCGGTTTGTAACCGTATAACTACAGGTACGACTGTGAATCGATCAAAAGGAGGTACTTCGTTCGTAATCACGTCACTTTGGGGGCGTGGCTTATGAAAATGTTGACACGTGCGATTGATATAGCAGCTCGCCCGCGTCAGCATAGAACATCTTGATCAATCACCCCGCTATTAAGCGTTAAACCAAAATAGAATAAGTGAAAGAAGGGCACAAAAACTATACTAAATACGATGTGTGTCCGCTATCGCTTATAATATGATCCATACGTTTATTGCTCCAAAAGTGGGGAGCACTTTTTCTTGGATTTTTCATACTCCCTCCGATGGGAAAGGAAAATTGTTTCCCTGCGTTTAATCGCAAATTATCTTAAGGATTCCCCTACTTCACTAAAGCGAAATTCATAATATTTACAATAATTAGTTAACATGGCGACAAAATCTGGGATAATCCTAGGCGACAATTCGCAACGAATGTCGCTTTGGTGTGAGCAGTCTTTTATCCGGTATCAAGAAGTAAAACGTGTTCAATATTAGGTAATTCTCTGTATAGGCCAAAGTTTTTCTATTTGATATCAAGCTTCACTTCAGATTCTTACCAAATGTTGAACACGCATTATCTTTGTACCCTGGATCAAACTAGGTTATTTTATGCCATGGGGAAATAATCTTTAACCCCCGACCAAAAAGGGGTTATAAGTTTAACGCGTAAGTCTGTCTGTTTGTTTGATGTCTTTGTCTGTTTGTGTGTGGCATCATAAATTAATAACTGATAATCCGATTTGGACGCTAATAATTAATTAATTTAATTAATTATTAATTTTATTCAACAACGAATTTTGTTGAGAGTGTTCTTAGCCATGTCTAATAAAAATTGGATCAGGGGGGTTTCCAAGATCTTGGAATTTGTTTGCTGACAGATGAAATCTCTGAAACAGTAACAGGTGGTTCGAGTTTGAGCTCAAATGTTTAGGACCATGCCCTTCCTACATCTTGAATCTTGAGGATCTGATGATGACCAGGAAAAAGTAAGAGGTTCTCCATAATGGTAAGACAGGGGTTTCTTACATTTTTAATTTAGAGTGAGTGTTGTACATATTTATAAAATACCAATAAATACATTATACTCACAGACACATCACACACATCTCTCATGTCAATAATCTCCGAGGGGGTAGACCGAGGAACCACCTTCATCATAGGCAGTTCCCACTTTTCGCCGTATGATTTGGTGGACAAACGTGATAGGTGGCGAGCCTATCGCCGGAAGTAAAGCGATACACATAAAAAAATCAACGTACCTAAAAAGACGAAGGGAGCTGTATGGGGACGTTTTTATTATAAAGTCTGACCAGGAATATAATAGACTTATCAAGAGGGTGCTGTTGGTTCTTTTATAATCTGCGATAAGGAGATCACCGTCTATCGCCGTGCCGTCTAATAGGTGTAGAATGTATCCACTAAGTAAGACCCTTAGTCGCTTCGTACGATACCCACGGGAAGAGTTAGTGTGGTGCTTTATGGCCGGCACGACACGGCAATTACCAATAAATAATTCTAAAAATTCCACCTAAAAATATCAAACCGGGCGAGCCCGCGGGCGAAGGCTAAATAATCATAAAATTAATTCAGGCAAGAGTATTATCAATCTTTCAAAATACTTCCGCAGAACACCTTCCTGGTCTTAATAAGATCCACCGCGTCTTATTACAGCTCAAAGGCTACCGGTGCAGGGGATACCATTTAAATTTAATCTAGCGGTACACCCTCATTCGTGATATTAAAATATGATTGCGTTGCGGGCCACGGGGCGCAAAGGGGGTCGCGGGGCGCAACGAGGCCGCGGGGCGCTATTGGGAAGGGCGCAAGACGAGGCGCAATCAGCATCCGATCGCATGTTCCTTTTGAAAGCGGCTTATCCGCGATCTGGGGTTCTCAACTTTTGCGACCCCTGTAGTGTTGTGCTAATTTGGAGGGAAAAATATAGCAGTTTTCTTCAGAACTATTTTTTAAGCCGCTTGTAAGTGAATCAAATTGTTCAATTACCTTTTATGTTATGATATCATCCAACCTAAGGAGCTTGATTTATTTAAAGCGTACTATTGCGTAGCGCGACCCGTGCCCTTTCAAAATAAATCGAGCCCAAAAATAGACATAAAAGTTTAGATGAAATAATGATTTTTTCTTATCTTATTAACTCTTTATTGTACACACAGCATATGTTACAAACTTAGACAAAAAATATGTGAAGAATAAAGGGCGTGACTTATCTCTAAGAGAGATCTCTTCCAGCAAACCCCTTTTTCTGCGATTTTCAGGTTCATTTTTTTTCAATACTTAACTAAATATTCGGAGATTTAGGACATCAATAAATACATAAGTATGAAATTTAAAATTGAAATTGAAAACGTTTATTGATCACTGTAAACACCAGAATATAGAACACAATACAGAAGTATACAAAGATTAATACACGCAGCACAAAACATCTGGTGCGGTACAGTGCCAAAAAGGGTACACCAGCTCAGCATAATGCTGAGGCAAACCATAGCGCTGATCTTCAGCTGGCCCCTCAGTGACTGCACGGAGAAAGCAACAGTGTGTGCGTGTTGTGTTGTATGAATGTGTTTGTTTTTATGAATGAGGATATTAGTTGGTATATGTATCTTTCTTAGATTACGAGTAGGTACCGTAAAAAGTCAATCTCAACCTTATCTCATACCAGATTGAGAACCACTTTCCTAAGACGCAATTCTGAGGTTCGTTCCAAAACCTACCCAAAGTCAAATGAGATTAAAATCCGTTTCCAATAATACTTTTCGCTCGATGAAAATGTCCCCTAATGATTCCCATTGTGGTGCGTCGGCATTACCTTTGAACGCGTAATTATGGCGGAATTCGGCGGTATTTAGGCGGAATTCATTGGAATTAATACGAGATAAGCTCCGTACTAACGTCTTTTAAAATCGCATAAAAAAGTACCACTCATTTGGATGTACTGGGTGTGAATAAGGTGGAGAACCTTTTAGTGGAGAGAATTTATAAAATAACGTATGTTTTTAATATATATTATTTTATAAACAATAAGAAAGAAAAAAAAATGTTAAATCACATTAACTTTTTTTTCAGAGCTAGTTCCTATATGTCCTTTCATAAAAAAAATTTTTTTTTTATCTTTTCTATTTTAGAACCTAGTTTTCATTATCTTGTCTAGTCGTCATCTTAGTAAATAAAAAAAATGAAAAAAAAAAAAAAATGAAAAAGTTTATTTACTTATTACAGGGCACACAAAAAAGGACCTCCGACTTACAAACTAGGTCGAAAACCCGTATCTTGTAAGTCGGGATTCCGTCGCACTTTCTGTGCAAGCAAATTACAAATTATATTCTTAACCTAAAAGGAATTTGGAAAATTTAATCATAAAGGAATTTAGTAAAGATAATGGTAAGAGTGAGTATGGGTGGGGGGGTGTTAGGTTGTGTGGGAGTGTGTAATGATGTAATGATGTGTGTACATCTGTAGTGTAGGGTGAGTGGGTGTGTGAGTGTGGGAAGTTAAGTGTTAATAATCTGAAGAACGTAATGAGTTTAGTGTGTAAAATTTTATGTTATAAGATATATGATAATAATGAAATACGAGGCAGTCTGTTATTTGCCTTATAATCGTTAATTCACTTTGTTAAATCTATAATAAAATTAAAAAAGAATGTAAAAACTAAAAAAATAAAGAAGATTTTAACCCACTTTAAGAAACGGATTCTCAAAATTGAAGTAATATCGCATTTTTAATTTGTAAAGCTTATTAAAACATGTTATTACCTAGCATGGCTGCTTATAGCTTTGAAATCATGGCGTAACATGCTCGCCTTCGTGCCCTGACCGCCATTTTGAATATATTTACTTTAATAATTACATTTAAGAAATCTTAATACTTTTTACGACACGCTAAAAACGCTATTAGTCCGTTTTCAGACGGACGTTTTTTCGACGCCCGTTGTGGTCGGTTATTTCACGTAAGACATGGATAGGCTTTCATTAGGACTTTGTGATGTAAGTTTACGAATTAGAAAGATCAATTTAAATAATCTTAATGCGTCTTTTAAATGCAATTTAAAGCCAATTATAACTTTGTTACTGAACAATTCTAGATGACGTACTGATATTTGACCTTTTAGTAGTAATAAAAAATGACACGTATGTAAATAATAATACGAGTATAAGTATCTACAAAGATTTCTTTTCAGAAAAAAAGGGGGTATTACCCGTGGTCTAATTGCTATGGCCAATTACTTGTACCAAGGGGATTTTTTTCACAGTAGACCAACAATTCAATGTAGAACTAATTTTTTTACCCGTTACATTGCAGTTGGACCACGGGTAATACCTAGAAAAAAACAGGAACTTCGAATAAAATTTCATTGACGCTTTCAGCGCGCGTCATAAAGTAAGTAAGTAAAATACACTTTATTGCACAAATAGAAAACAACAGATAACAACAAATAGAGAACAAACAGATCACAAAGCACTAACAATTTCATTACAGCAAAAAAAACGATAAAGCATCTCCAAGGCAACAAAGAAAACTTCAGTATATTTCACAATTATCTACAAATATTCAGCATATCGGTGGAAATGACAATATTATTGCAGATACTCTGTGTATATCTATGTATATTTCTATGTATAAAAACGCCCGTATGCACAAGGTCATAGTTAGGGCGATAAATAACCGCTGAGTCGGCAAAAAGCGACCTATCATTTACACTGCCACACACATACACCATTAATGAAAAGGAGATATTGACAGCTTTTTTTTCCATTTATCTTTCGGTACCCTTAATTTAAAGTTACCCCCTACCCTAGCGGAGGAAATCTGCCAGTCATTCCGCCATCTTGATACATCTTGTGCTGACATGTTAATATGTAAAGAAATCTGTGGAGAGAATAAGAGATAATTCTGAGATTACCACTAGAGGCGCCACTAGCACAATGGTTCCATTCCTTTCCACCAAATCTTTTTTTTACCCTTCAGACTCGCGCCACGCTGTATTAACAGATTTTTTAGGTGTACTATTTTGAAATGGCCATATGATGCCATGTAATCATCACAATTTTACTAATAACTTTGAAAAATTAACCCACAAATAACGAGAAATTTGTGATTCTTCAAAAATGGCGTTTCGTTTTGCTTTTCTGTTTACGGAGTGCGCTCGTGGCTCCATCTACGTAACGCTTTGCGTTTATGTCCTATTGGTGCGTTTACCTTATTTCGATTGAGTGTTAGAGATGTGCAAATGTCGATTTTATTTGGAAATTATTTCTACTTAGGTATATCAAATTTTCTCCATTAATTATTCATTATTAAATGAAATATTGATTAAGTTACATATTTATTATTCCGTGTATCGTGTATACCAAATCCGTATATTGTGCGGCTGGTTCGATGTTGGTTTAAATCTCGCTAATAAAAATAAAATGAAAAATATCGACTCTTTCATCTGAAATGATCTAATTCGACTAAAAACCTCTTTTTTTTAAACAAATAGTTTATTGGCATATACACAATTTATATTTAACATTATAGAGCTATTTAAATTGAGTTCTGACCCTCACACTAGGATTCCCTGTATTGTGAGAAGTCAGTGTACTTACAGTTTACAATATATACATTAAAAAATGTACCTACAATGTTCCGATTTTGTGCGATCCCTCCGCGTCTGTCTAGTGCAAGCGCCGACAATTGAATGTGCATATCAATGAGAAGACAGGTGCGTGTGCGGCGGGCGTGCGGGACGCTTTGAATACATTCGGAGAGAGCCTCGAAAGGAGCGGAGGGGATCAAGTTATAGGGTTACAGCGGATCAAGTGACAGGAGCATCGGTGGCCTAGTGGCTAGGACGCCGGACTCCCATGCGTGAGGTCCGGGTTCTATCCCAGTTCCCAGGTTCCGCGTCTATCCCAGCGGTTGTCGGTTCTGCGACAGATGTGACCGGCCCACTGCCACTTCAGCTTGCTAATCTTATGAGCTATGTCGATGACTTTTGTTCTATGCCGGATCTCCTCATTTCTGATTCGATCCAGCAGAGATACTCCGAGCATAGCTCTTTCCATAGCACGCTGATCGACTTTCAATTTGTGAACCAGTCGCACCGTCAGTGTCCACGTTTCGGCTCTGTAGGTCATTACTGGTAGGACGCACTGGTTAAAGACTCTTGTCTTTAGACATTGAGGTATGGGCGACGAGAAGATGTGACGTAACTTCCGTAATACGCCATCTTATTTCCGCATACCACATTGAAATCCACTGGTGGGTAGGTCTGTAAATTTCCCTCAAACGCTAACACGGATGCGTCATAGTGGCGTAGCAGGTCTACGAAACTATTCGCCGATAAGTCCGCTGTCGCTTGTCGCTACGCTACCTCTCTCGCTTTTTTCCTATCCCCACATATGCGCATACCGCGGTCGGATTCGTTGTTGGGTAGCCGCACAAAATAGATAACTGTAGGTAGGTAGAGAAGGGATACTCAGTACTTGCGTCCTAGCACTAGGCACTGTGTCGGTTACAGTTCCGGTTACGGTTCCTTACTAGGGTGAATGTCCACCAAAGCTTCGCCGTAAAGCTCGCCGGTGAACTTGGTAAAAATCTGCCTGATCGCTTCATTTTACTTATGACGTAATAATGAAGTAATGCTATTGGCGGATTTTTACCCAGTTCACCGTCGCGCTTCATAACGCATTTTTGTTTGACATTCACTCTGATCACTGTTGCTTTCTTCGTCCGTGCAGTCACTGAGGGGCCAGCTGAAAATCAGCGCTGTGGCTTGCCTCAGCATTATGCGGAGCTGGTGTACCCTTTTTTGCACTGACCACACCGGACGTTTTGTGCTGCATGTATTAATCTTTGTATACTTCTGTATTGTGTACTTGCTATATTCTGGTGTTTACAGTGCTAAATAAACGTTTTCAATTTAAGGCGGCATTTCTTTATTATTATATATAGTACGAGTCACGCGGCGCATCGTGTGATTATACCAGAAACAACCCACCATATAAGACGGACCTTATGTAAAAAGGGTTAATATAAAATAAATGACAGCTTAAATGATAAAGAGGCTTGGTCCTAAATTCAGCTCCAGCTCTGCACATTGCGTACATATATGATTGTTCATAATTATTGTAAGATATATTTATTTCAAAAGATGTGTTGCTGTAAGTTTCTTGCGCCGCTTCTTTCCTTTCATCTACAGCACCTTACGAAGCGGTGGTAGAGTAAAAAAGACGTTGTAAAAATGTACTATAAGGTACTTACAATAAAAACATTTTGATTTTGATTGTGTGAGTGCCTCGCGCTAGACCCGAACGATATACCAAGATTCCTTTCTCTGTTTAACTATTTTGTGGTGGTCGGATAGGCCTGCACATTTCCATGTCAAACGCTCGAGCTGCGGTGTAGACCTGGGAATTTTTAACAACGCATAGTTGCTCCACTCTTTCAATACTGCGTGCCGAATGGCGTTTGATTTGAAGGACTATTTGATGTTCAATTCAAATCAATTTGGTTGTTTATTCTCTTTTATTCGGTTCTGTTTAAAATGAACTGTCTATTGTGGTAGCTTCTGTTTTGATAGATGACAATTTCTTTACAAATTTAATTGTGATTTGAACTCATAAGATTTGTATTGTATTTTTATTTATTCAAACACAAGGCCCAAAGGATTGCTCTAAGTTCGCTATGTCTATAAAAATATGTAACAACATTTCACAAATCATCGACAATGAATTAAAAGACTCGATATTCAATAAAAGATTAAAGTTATATCTTCTTAACAAATATTCCTATTCACTGCAGGAGCTTTTTGATGATAAAACCAATACTTAACTATAGAATCAATTATGTACAACTTATAATGACATTTAATTTAATTTATCCCGTTAGCATTTATTACTATTATAATTTATTATAATCTCTTATTTTATATTGTAGGGCACCCCTACTCAGGGTTTCATGTATGATCATATAATGTATTTTTGAAAAGCAATAAATGGTATGAGTATGTCGTACAGTCGATCACAGGTTAACCAACCCACAATGTCAAATTTTAAGAAACTGAAATAAATCATTATTACGTAAATCATCATTATTATTTAATCGATAAAATTTGACAGAGGGCGACTCTACATCATACACACATCATTGGAAGTCTAAATTTTAATTTTAATAATCATATGAATAGGATAATAATAGAATTTAAAATCTTTCGAAATAGATAAGTAATAAAAAAATATTTTTTTATAAGTTTTTAGTTGAATTTTTTTTTTCAATTCAATATCTTTATTTTCATTATTACTAATGTAGGATTTTTAATCGAATTAAAGTAAAGTGAAGTTAGTATCGCATGGTTTGACGTAACGTGATGTAACGTGTGACGTGACGATTTAATTGACTCAATTAATTAAAAATCAGGTAAGTACCTACTTTACTTTTGGGCGGAATATTAAATAACATATAATATTATACATTCCAGTAAAACAAATACTTACCTACTCGTACCTATTATTATTTAATTTACGACAAATATAAATCTGCAAACTCAAGTCCACCCCGCAATAGCGTGTACGGTAAACGTACCAATTATTGCACGGAATCGGCGCACCTAAATGAAATCGCACCGCAGGTTTATACCTCTTAATTCTTCGTTTTAAATAACAAAAGGCTATTACAGGCGTTTTTCAGTGCCAGGCACGGGCAGCGCGCCCTCACACCCTCTCCAAGGGAGCACCTAGCTAATAGCTTGGCGATATTATATCAGTGGGGTTATTTTTTTTAAAAGGTTTTTTATCTTGCTGTTGTTAGGCAGGTTGAAAAGATATTCAATTAATTTTTTATCTAATATTTTTTGGCAAGGTTATGCTTCAAAGGTAACATTACAGATAAAGTACTGTTTTTTTTAACAAGACATGAGTTTCAGTATTAAACTGTGTTCGTGAAACGAACGTTCCTTGAGGGGCCTGAGGCGGTGGCGGGGCGCAGATGTCAATGTCAAAATTATCTACTTTTGCTCTTTAAATAATAACTGCAATTGAGTTCCCCTGTTCAATATTGTTTCGTCCGTCCATATGTACCTATGTGCCGTTTTATGTTTGGCGTAGGTGGAGATTCCGGACAATCTTAACAAACAGTGCAAAATTCTAAATTATGATAAACCAACTCACAACCGGTCACTTTCACGATGTGTCTCCCTTACAACGTGAATTGGCGGAATTATTGTGCCTTAAAATCCAATACCACAGACCATTAATTTAAAAAAAAACTGTAAGTGCTAACTACGTGTTGTAATGTACTAGTTTTGTGCATTGCAAGAGGTTACATTAAAACTACCAGCAGATATACAGTCCACTTTTATTTTACCATTCAACCAACGGAATCTATCGTCACCTTCACGAGGAACTTGGCTCCAAACTGAAATATATACCTAGATGCATACTTTAGATTAAAAAAACGTGCCGCTTAATAATGTTTTAATTACGACAGTCATTTAATTAATTAGCCGTGATTACGTCACTCGATCTTATGTTAAAATTAAGCGTCTGAAAAAAAAAAAAAAAAAAAAAATGAAAAAGTTTATTTACTTATTACAGGGCACACAAAAAAGGACCTCCGACTTACAAACTAGGTCGAAAACCTGTATCTTGTAAGTCGGGATTCCGTCGCACTTTCTGTGCAAGCAAATTACAAATTATATGCAAAATATTATATTAATAATATTTTTATGTTATCTCTAAGAGCCTCGATTAAAAGCAATCGGTGGTTATCCGACCTCCCGCCCCGAAACCTTCAGGGAAGAGGAGGGTCAGAGTCTCTGTTCACAAAAACTGTGTCTCCTAATACTTTGCTGACTATTGTTGCCGTGTGGATAGCTGCTATTATATTATATGTCTAATATGCAAATTCCAACATCTATGGATAAAAAGTATTGAGGTACGAAGCTTACGTACTTATGTGTTACGTGTAATATGACATGTCACATCTATCCATTTACAAATGGAAAAAAAAGAACACTTTTAAAATAGTAGGTCTTTTATCCTCACCACTTTTATTAATGAGAGGTATTTTATCGGGTACGGTTACAGTTGCATTATTGACAAAACGTCCACACACGAACGTGTGGGATCCGACACCTGCTCAATCGATGTGTGTAAAGGCTTTATGATTTTAAACAAGTGCCTCTCGTTATAACGTTCCTGAAAATTGTATTTACACTTGCCTGGAATAAATAAAAAAAGGTGCTTGTTATGTTAAAATGGTCAAATGTTCTTGCGCCGTTTCTTTTATTTCAGTAATAGCACCTTACGAAGCGGTGGTATAGAGTTAAAAAAAGCAATAAATAATACTTTGACGTGGGTTTTAAGTCGTGGGATACGCTGATTCGATCAGTATCTAAAGAACCATGTAAGTAAGTAATACGTTTATTTCACACACAGCAATGACCGAAACAGTTATAATTATGATAAAATAATTATGTAAGCAAAGGTAAACATATTGAAATCATGTCTGATGGTCTGCCATGTAAGGCGTTGTTGTTTTCAGGATTGATCCATTATTATAATTTTTAGTTATTATTTTAATAAAAGGTATGCCACATTGTTTTAAAAGTTAGCCTTACATGCTGAAACGAACGAATATTAAGTACATTTTGTTCGACAGCTCGACACGCCACACACTTCTGGAAATATTTAGATATTTTTTTTAACTTTCTGAAAAGTTTTTAGCCTAGTTGCGAGCACGTTCCGAAATCGATCGCGCAGGTTGGGCGCGTTCAGTACCAGGATGGGTGACCGCTAGTGGCATATTTCATCTGAGCTCCTCCGTGCATCGGAGAGCAAGTTAAGCAGTCCCGGTTGTTGTCGTTCGACATCAGTCGTTAAGCCAAGTCAGAGGCCTACGGGCGGCCTGAACAACTCTGACAAATAGGTTGGCTGCTAACCATACGATAAGCAAGCATGCCAGCATTGTGTTTCTGAAAAGATATTAGATATAGGCATCTGGAGAGTCTATATCCTATCTAATAAATAAA
Organism: Hofmannophila pseudospretella; assembly: GCA_947369225.1. Lineage (NCBI taxonomy): Eukaryota > Metazoa > Arthropoda > Insecta > Lepidoptera > Oecophoridae > Hofmannophila > Hofmannophila pseudospretella. Next base: position 14,331,181 of record OX376316.1, read on the forward strand.
TAAGATGTGTAAACGAAACCGGTCGTAATTAATAAAATACAATATAAAAACCCGTGAAACAGTATAGTATTTAAGTCTAACCATGTACTACAAATATCACCAAGTACCAACAACCGCAAGTTATTAACTATATCCTAGGAATGGAACAGCCTGCGGGGTCTGTATTTCCCGAAACCTACAACCTTAGGATCTTCAAGGCCAGAGTAAATAGGCATTTACTGGACCCGCATTATCCATCGTCGACCTCATCGTCGCTTACCATCAGGCGAGATCGAGGTCAATATACAGGTTGACCGCATTCTATCAGTTTCACAATGAAAACCGGGCCATGTAAGGATTATAAAATGAAGTCGTTTAATTTCGCATCATGTTATGTGAGAAATACCGCCGAACTCAACTTAATCTCTCCGATATGAAGTACAATTTGCATCGTACAAACAGTGCCAGAGCTCTGTTGGTCAGGGATTCGAAATTCCACGTTTGAAAAGCCTTTTCATTTGCTTTAGTTTCGGTATTTTCCAGATACTTGCACTTGTATTTACTTTGTTCATTTAACATTCAACTTTTTCTTTTGGTTAATAAAGGGAATCGGTAATCTAACGTTTTGTTTAAATAAATTAATGGCCGGCTAAATACCTTTTCATGGAATATAAAATTCAGTAGTGGTAGATCCTAATGTGAAGGATCGCCTGGGGTGGTACCGCCCTCTTATCTATTTCTGCCGTGAAGCAGAAATGGTTGCATCTATGTGTTTCGGTTTGAAGGGTAAGAGAGCCAGCGTAATTTTCCGGCACATGCGGCAATACATCTTAGTCCTCAAGGTTAGCAGCGTATCTAAAACCCTCTAATATTAACACAGTGAGGTGAGATGTCTATGGGCGACGGTGACCAGTTAACATCAGGTAGCCCATTTGCTCGTCTGCTATCCTAATTTAAAGAAAAAAAAAACCTCACCCTCGTTTCACAATTTATGTTTGATATAGGCAGATTTGTAAAATCCAACATACATCTATTCCATGATAAAATAGACATCAAGTATGATCTCAGAAACAAAACCGAATTAAAACTTAAACAAAGTCGATTGCAAAAATCTATCAAAACCATGTACGCCTTAGGGACAAAAACTTACAAAAATCTACCAAAACCATTTACCTACGCCTTAGGGACAAAAACTTACAAAAATCTACCAAAACCATGTACCTACCTACGCCTTAGGGACAAAAACTTACAAAAATCTACCAAAACCATTTACCTACGCCTTAGGGACAAAAACTTACAAAAATCTACCAAAACCATGTACCTACCTACGCCTTAGGGACAAAAACTTACAAAAATCTACCAAAACCATGTACGCCTTAGGGACAAAAACTTACAATAAAATTCTCAATGAAATAAAAAATTAAAATAGTGTAATTACTTGTGAAATAAATTAAAAATGTGGTTGCTAGGCTGTGCATTTTTCAATATAAACGAATGTTAGGTTAGGTTATATAATTAAAGCTACGGCGACAAGATCATTAATAAGTACGTGCATTTCACAAATAATATATTAAATTAATATTATGTCGATAATTATTGATAATTTTGATTGATGCAATAAATTGTTTGATAAGTTTTAATTATAAAAGTTCTTCAACGGATTTGACGAACGAAAGGAAACGAAGTGTGATACGCTGGAGGGCGAAGCCCGATACAACGGTGTTTTTTTTTTGCTGGCTTTGTCGGTAAATGCTCTCGATGGGGCAGTCTGTTGGAGAACGTGGTAGTGTACAGAACAAAATAAAGTGCTCACACTCTGAATTATAGTCGTTTTATTATACGAATTTTATAATATTTGACATATTAACACATTGTACATATATAACATGCAAATTAATTTTATAAATAAATTATGATTATGATGGTTAAATAAATGTGATTTATTTTTATACTCATACTCATTTATTAAAAACCATAGGGACACCATGAACTCTTGGTTACGGCCTGCTTTTACAATAAATTTAAAATTCAAACAACATTCCCATAACCATAAACATAACTGGACAGGAGCGAACAGACCAGCCGATTTACATTTAAACATTTAGCTAAAAAATTAAGATTGTAGCAGCTGTAAAGGGGCTTTGTCATTTATCTAAATTAATAAATAACATAAATAATATATCTGCTGTAAAGGGGCATTAATAATTAAAGATAGATAGATAGAAACACTATGTTCAAAGGTGGCCTTATCGCTTAAAGCGATCTCTTCCAGGCAACCTCTGAAGTTAATTGGACATTAAAGAAATTAGCGTCAGTGTAGTGTGAAGATATGAAAAAAGTTACTATTACTTAATACACAGTTAATTTAGAAGATGCCACGTTTTGTTTCCTATGTATATTTTAGGGTGTCTATCTTTAAAAGTTGATAGCAAATACCAACCTATTACTGAATTTCGAACTAGAAATTACACTGACCCAATTTCTGTTCTGCTGTTTCCCAGAAATCTATTGGAAAATTATAACCGAGCAAATGCGCAAATATTCCGACGGTTCACGGAAATGCACGAACAATGGGCGCTTTTCTTTGAAGTCATACGTGATGCACGAATAGACTTGGGACTAGAAATCTCGTTATGAACGAACCTATGGAATATGGACAAAGAATTTGTCTTGTTATCAATTTTTACAATCGTGACCAGCTTTCAATTTTAGTCAAAAATAATTTCTTAACAAAAATAATAATTTATAAGAAGAGCTGATGAGTAAAGTGGCTGGTCACCTGATAAGTGGTCACCGTCGCCTGTCTTATCTCCCATGTTTTTACCATTAGTTATGTAGGTCCAAAATTTTGTATAAATTTTTATATGAGATAAGGAAAAATATTAAACAATACAGGCTAACATAATTAAAATAAATAAAAATATTATTCTTAGACGTACAATCAAATACTCATAAATTTTATAGCGGGGTGTTCAGTATCCGTAACCGAACACCTTTCATTATGGGGTCAATTCTGAAATAGCGAAAAAAATATCGCTGTTCCATAAAACACGACCGAAATTGAACAGGCTTTCGGCTCTATGTTACATCCTGTATAATTAAAGAAAGAAAGAAAAACACTTATTTAACATTGCATACATTATTAAACTTAAAAAATATTTGAAAAAAAAAAACAATGCAACATTAAAAGGACACATGCTCAGCATGTGCTGCGGTCCGACCGGTACGACAGCGCTGGTTTTCAGCTGTGCCAGGGCGAAGGCATCGCGGGCGAAACGACAGTCAGGGACGATAACTATAGAACAGAACTATAGTATAGAACTAGCGTTTACAAACTCAGTCAAGTTGTCGTTTTGTCTCATTTGTATGCGGAACTCGCGTTCACTTAGTTAATTTGTTATCTTTTTGCGGAATTATTCAATTAAAACTTGAACACCGACTTAAAAGCCATGCTTAAAAAGTAAATAAGCTGTTAATTCTGACTAATGAAACTTTACTTAGGTAGGTAATTAGGAAGATCTAGATTTGAGTTTTTACTGGCTGCTAGAGTATCAGCACGAATATAAATATAAATACAAAATACAAAAGTATGTATTAACCCAAACAATATTCAAATTATAATCACTTAACAACAGTGTAGTTACAATGTATAAGTAAATATCGGTCTCTACTACCTGCACTGGCCTCATCGGCCGTCTTGCAGCGTAGTAAATAGCAACAGTGTAATGGCCTGGGGGATACACTTATATTAAAATTAAATAACTTTTTATTTCAAAAAAACCTGTTGTGGGAGGGTGTTTGAGGGTGAGTGTATGCGTGTGTGTATATGGAGTAAAAGTACTCATAAATAAAGAACTTATGACAAAAAATACGACTAAATGACAATTTCTTTAATGACTAAATGTCATTTCCTAGAAATTACTAAATGACATTCTATTTAGATGACTAAATATTGTGTTTCTGCGGTTTTTGAAAGAAGTCATATAAAAAAACACTAATTAATTTTATTTACTTATTTATGATTATTTGATGCACGAAAAGTAAGTATATGAGACGAGCTTGCGTTGCGGCATAAATGTATTTCTTTAAATGACTAAATGACATATTCTTCAAATGACTACTTAAATGTAATTTCCTTTTTTAAATGCCCTACTGTACCATTGTCGATTATTCTTCATCAGTTAGGTACGATGAATATTTTTCTTTCATCTCTGGAGATAAATAAATCATTTTTAACATTCTAGGATTCCCAAAAACTCCCAACATAAAAACCACACGCACAAAGCTGCCAGTATTACAACTTCGTAATAAATTACAGAGTATTACAAGATTACCCAGAGCAGATTACAAGACCGGCATTGTCGTGAGGCTTCCAGGGCGGGCAATAATTCCAATTACGGATGCATCGCCCGCTGCACTAATAAGTCAAATTGAACAATGCACCACCACTAATTGTACGGGAAACCGCTTTGCTCCGTATATCTAATTATAGATTGCCACTGGCAGTGGTGTATAAATATTTGTGTTTGCTATTAAAATGACAAACATAATATATACTAGGGATGTTACGGAGCTTCGACTCCGACTCCGAAAGATCGGAATTTCCGATTGATTTTACATCTCCGACTCCGCTTCGACTCCGATAATTTTGAATCGGAGGTTATACCGAAGATTTGTGAGCAAACATATTCAAATATCAATATTTATTTAAATAGTGTAGGACTACATAAAGGATTTATTGCCGCAAACGTCATCATAAAAAATATTGGACAGTTCAGCTATAAAAATTAAAAACGGTTTAAAACATCCGCTTCCGACTCCGGTTCCGAATCCGGTTCCGACTCCGGTTCCGACTCCGATAAATTAAATTTAAAATCTTCGGCTTCGATTCCGGTTCCGGTAAAACCACCTCCGTAACATCCCTAATATATACTAGTAGTACTATTCAAACTTTCATCATACTTTTACGTTTTTTTAAAGAAAAATTGCTCTTCTGTAAAGTTGTAGATTCGTTGTAGATCGTGCCTAATGACGCGCCTTGGGAGAGGCCTCATGTCCAGCAGTGGGCTAGAGTGGGCTGCTGATGATGATGAATGTTGTAGATTTGAACATTAGGTACCTCAGTTTGGTTGGGTAAATGCGTAAATAAAGACATTATCAAACTAAGCGAATTGAAGTAAGAAACACGACCGACTCGTCGTCACACCAGCTTGTAACACCTTTTTTATATAAAATAATCCTATATTTACCGCACTACATGGCACTACTATTAGATAAAAGGTGTAGTTTTTATTGCTGTGAATATGAAGAAAACACTACTGGTCACACTGGTGTTACAAGCTGGTATGACGACGAATCGGTCGTGGTAAGAAAGCGTCGAGAATTTACATAAATCTGACTGCCAAAATTTCACATATTTTTGCTAATAAAATGTTCAATTGACCGATTAAATACTGACGGGCAATGATTACATACTTTTTTAAACGTCTATGTAATGTCTCCTTTCCCCACACGTTTCCCCGTGTTGTCATTGAGCGATGAATAGTGATTTTACCCTATATTTTATGGGAAACAATGCGTTGAATACTTACATCGCGTGTTACAATTTCAAGGCGTAAAATTATCAATGAATAAGTATAAAACTAAATAAAATTAACATTGTTAAAAATCTACTCAAGGTTTAATAACAACCGAACTACTACTACTACAGGTAAAAATTTAACTGCGGCGGCTGTCTTCCATCACAACAAAATATCGGTGGGACGTCTAGGAATGGCCGTTCGTTTTTATCGAAGATTTGCGTACGTTTAACGACTGCTTTAACGGTGAAGGAAAACATCGTGAGGAAACCTGACACTGAGATAACCTGTGAGTGAAATGGGAAACGCAATGGCAAACCTGCCCTCACGAAGATCACGACCCTCATCAATGAGGAATACGACTTAGAAGACACTTTTGTTGCCGATACAGAGATCGACAATATAAATCCTTGTTTCATTATTGTAGTTTCTCGACTAATATTAAAAAACCATACCACTGGACCGTCATATTGGCAATATTGAATAGTGCTGCGCTGTTCCATTGTAAGCTAGTTTATCGATCTGTCCGATGCATTATTGAGCAGACAAGAGGCAACTGCACGATACTTACGATACGCCGCGAGCGAGCAACTCCTTCTGTTTACCTGGACTCGTGCTATTTTCAGACGCGGACATTGTTTATGGAATCCTTAATGCCAGCCGCGGTACGCCAATGACATTTAGAGCGGCCATTTTGAATTAATAAGTAAAAAACCAAAGAGCGAAATACGCGGGCAATTTTTGATTATTACATTTTTTAAGGATTTCTTTTATTTATCAATACATTAATTAATATTAATATCCTTTCGTAGTTATTAACATACAAGTTTTTAAAAAACTTGCGAGATGGCTTTGATTTTTACAGATTGATTCCTAAGGAAAATATTGACGGGAAAGTTTCCTGAATATTTATTTATCTCGTGTTAAACTGTACTGTTAGATAAAGCGACCTAGGTATTTAAAACCTGTAAAATACAGATTAAAAAACATAAACTGATCTGCATGACTGTTGAGCGTGCCAAGATAGAAATCCGTGGCGTTCTGTTCTCTCTGCCTGCCTCTCTAGGGACATAGTATGAAGGTATGTATTAATTACGAAATTACTCATGCACTTTATTTCTGCGATGTGTAATTATACTATCTAAGTATAAAAATGTAATTATTATTTATAAAAGGGAGCAATAAGTCCGCCGATAAACTGCTAAGCAGTTTGGCGGTATACACTTAAGATATTACTGTATTTTATACTGTATAAATGATGAATTTAAAAAAATTAGAATAGAATAGAAAAACGTTTATTTGCTGTCTGCAGCACACACTTAATTCCACTTATATATTATACAATAATACGTGTACGTATACACTTATATATTATTGAAAAAAAATGAAAAAGTTTATTTACTTATTACAGGGCACACAAAAAAAAAGGACCTCCGACTTACAAACTAGGTCGAAAACCTGTATCTTGGAAGTCGGGATTCCGTCGCACTTTCTGTGCAAGCAAATTACAAATTATATTCTTAACCTAATAGGAATTTGGAAAATTTAATCATAAAGGAATTTAGTAAAGATAATGGTAAGAGTGAGTATGGGTGGGGGTGTGTTAGGTTGTGTGGGAGTGTGTAATGATGTAAGTGTGCATATGTAGTGTAGCGTGAGTGGGTGTGTGAGTGTGGGAAGTTAAGTGTTAATAATCTGAATCTTATTATTGTATAATATATAAGTGTATACATATATACCTATACAATATATTCTTAAACTAAATAAAAAAAAGTATGATTTGCAACGTCATTATTTGATTATTACGTCATCAATAGAAGAGATCCAAACTGTACAATAAGAGACCGCAATATCTTCGATGTTTATACCGCAGTAGGTATCACAAAAGATCCGACAGTTATATCTCATTCGGACAGTTATTACATTCTTGAATAATGGAACGAACGATGTGGCCAAGTTAGTGCAGTATTCGAGTTAATAAAGTGAATACCAGAAATTGTCCGATTTCATTTAGCTTATAGTTTCAATTTAATTTAAGTTATATATTAAATAGTTATCGAACTCACCGTAAATACTAAGAAACGTCCGTAAAGTTAAATCTGCATTAAAATACATGCTATCCTTTTTTACGCCATAGATCTTAGAAAGATTTAACATTAAGGACATTCATTGCAACTCGTCACGATTAATCTTACATATTTCTAGCTGTAGGGTAATTTAATACAACATACCTTGACGCTATGTCCCTTGCGGGGTATTAGGCAGAGGGAACGGAGCGCCACGAATCTCTGTCTTGGCATGCTTCTCTTGCTTCCTATGACTAATGACTATAGAGTCATTCGTCGTTTCACGCATGCTCGCCGTTGGGGTAATTTAATAATTAATCAGTTAAATTCTATTTCTAACAACATGGTTTTACTCGTGCTACTATTTTAAACTACGGTCCAGAATGTCGACAAGTTTTCAGATCCATGGCGCAGTATTTGCAAAAAATTCAATGTTTTTAAATTCGTGAGTTAATATTTAGGTTAAGTTTAAACCTTTTATGTTTACTTTGTACCTGTAGGTACAAAGTTTGTACCTGACGAGCTCGTAGCCTTGTTGCGAGCACAATCTGAAAGTGATCGTGCAGGTTAAGCGACGTTGGCGCGGTCGGTACCTGGACGGGAGACCGCTAGTGGCATATTTCATCTGAGCTCCTCCGTGCCTCGGAGAACACGTTAAGCAGTCGGTCTCGGTTGTTGTCGTTCGACAGCAGTCGTTAAGCCATGTCAGATGTCTACGGACGGCCTGAACAACGTTGACAAATCGGTTGGCCACTAAACATACGAAAAGCAAGCAACCTGTAGGTAATGGTAAACTACACGTATAGTTTTTAAATACCTGGTTTTGGAACAATCTGTGAACCAGACATAATTACTGTAATAAAGAAATGATTATAAATAGCAAGTACTCGTATAAACACGAAAGGTTCAGTTGGCCTATCACGCAATAATAATATAAAGTTACTATAAAACTAAAATTGGTTTAGCAATTTAGGCAATGTATTAAAAAGTCCGTTTTGGAAGTTTAAAGAAAGAATGTGACTTCTTTTTTTTTTGTAAAAAGAAAATGGAAAAGTGTAGAAGGTTTTCATACAAGGTGAAAAGATGGCAGCACACTTGTCAAATATTTTTTGCTTGTGGCAGAAGCCGGCACTGATGCATAATTTTTGGCATTTGAAGGACAGTTCTAATTGCCTACAGCGCCACCCTTCACCGGAAAAATAAAAATTACACCGACCAGACGTATGTAACATGTTCCGTTTCGCGAAAATTTTTAAGAATATTTTTCAATGGTGGCGAAAAACGAAATTGTGAAACTAAATATTCCTCTAAATTACTAGTTTACCTTCTTTTAGGTTAAGAATATAATTTGTAATTTGCTTGCACAGAAAGTGCGACGGAATCCCGACTTACAAGATACAGGTTTTCGACCTAGTTTGTAAGTCAGAGGTCCTTTTTTTGTGTGCCCTGTATAAGTAAATAAACTTTTTTTTTATTTTCTTTTTTTCTTTTTTTACCGACCAACTATGAACAACTAAAAAATTACTATTTTAGCGACTAAATATTTGTAGTTTTTTGTATTTACGTGTTTATTTATATTTATTCAAACACAGGTTACATACAATAGAAGTACGTGATACTAAACCAAGTAAATAATAAGCATTAAAATTACATAGTGATGTGTTTGAAGTAGCAGCGTTGCAAGCTGATAGAGAGTGGGAGGACCTCACTAGGCTAGCCCGTGTTGAGGACCACAGAATCGTATCGCAGCAACCTTAGCGGATTAACCTTAATCTTATTGTCAAAACAAGAAAGATTTAATGTAACCTCAGCATCGTAATTTCTATTATAGCCTCTGAATTTTCGACCCGAATCATTAACCCCCAAGGTTAGATACCTTTCCCCCCTCATCTCTCACGTCCAGGCATATAGAAACAGTTTTTTCTGGGTTGTTACAAAAAAATAATCAAATAAAATTCCGGTCGCTTGGTTTATTTCCCTTTCTGCATCTCAGACAGAAACTGTAAACTGACATCACAAAATAGTAGTAGTATTTTTTTTGTATAGTCTCAAACTTCACGTTCTTAACTATAGTTAGACATGGGATTCTTACCATAGTTTTGATAGACAGTCTATCTGCAACCATGGCATGCAACTGTGCCGAAATATCGGGAGCTCAAAACAACCTCAAACCGTTACTATACTTTTGACAATAATCACGAAAGTTTAAAAAGTTACATTAAAGTTTTTTTTTAATTTGTATTGATATTTTCAAAAAAAATATCAGGAAAAAACACATAGGTACTTACTTAATTAACAAGCCAGGTGTTTAATACATCACATAAAAAATTTAAAACTCCATTAAAACGATCTCTCGTGTGTTGGTTTTTCATTATCCCACCCAACTAGACCGTAATATGGAGAATTTTTTATCGATAAATAATAAAAACATCGTTTCCACCCCTATTGGCATGCGACTAGTAACATCCAACATCGATTAAATATCGATAAAAATAAGCTCATCTTTACACGTATCCTGTCAGAAATTGGTGTCTTGAGTTTCTGGAGTTACTGGGTCAGGGTCAGAAGACGAATGATTGACCCAATCAAATTATGTAACCAGGGTTTACTGCCAAAACCAATTGAGTGAAAATGGGTATAGTTCGACTCAGGAAAAAATTCTCTATCGTCTGGTGGAATCGATTATTTGATAGAAGCCATATTAACAAATATATACGTGGTAAAAGCATGTAACTGCTTGGTAAGTTCTAAAATTATCAGGTTAAAACATAACTGGTTTTCGCAGTAAACCCTCGACAATTGACAATGTGCCACGGGAAGGCGGACAGGTGGATTTGCGAGCTTTTTTAACGACTGTGGATGGGATAGATAGATAGATTAATTATTTATTGCACACAAGACATTTACATAGGAAAGGAGACAGAATAAGTGTACAAAGGCGGTCTTATCACTTAGGGCGATTTCTCCCGTGGGTGGGTTGAAATAGCTCCGCCTTCTCTTGCTATAGCTTTCATAGTAAATTAAAATTTGAGTAAAATATTGCAAATACGATATGAATGTGTCAGAGGTTTTTATAAAAAAAATATTAATATATTCTAATGAATTCATATGTCGAAACCTAATTTACAGCTTTGAATTGAAACTCTTTCTCCCTTCCCAGAAGACGTCTAATTTACAATAGGTATACATAATGACGAGCAATCGCGTTTAATTCGAGCTATTTACCTTTGAAAAACTCATATTAGAGGTAAGTACCCGAGTACACGAGTCCTCGAGTGTGTTCAGGGGTGCTCACAAAAATAAGATCAGAAAAGAAGGCTCTTCGCCGCATGAGACACTCACGCATCTGCACACCGTGCGCTGTCGCTATGCAAACTTCATCAGTTCTGTATGCCACGAGAGCGCTCAGAGAAACGGTTTTTGACGTTTCTACAAACTTACACGAATACTCACTCATACCATTTATTGGTCTTAAAAAATATATATTATATGATCATACATGAAACCCCGAGTAGGGCACCGCAATATAAAATTACAGATTATAATAAATTATAATAGTAATAAATGATAACGGGATTAATTAAATTAAATGTCATTATAAGTTATACATAATTGATTTTAAAGTTAAGTATTGGTTTTATCATCAAAAAACTAAATAAATTTTATAATATAGCGTTATTTAAATCGACATTTAATTTTGTTTGTGTAAAGAATCTTTAATATAATGGATATAACGAATTCCATTTGATTTAAATCGATTATACAATATAATTACGTAAGAAGCCCTGAAAATGCAAGCAAAAGCTGCTATCAAATGTATGAAGAAAACTCGTCAAATATCGTAGTTCAGGGAGAACGGCGCGGCGTATCTATGTGTTGTAGTGTGAGTGAGATGAGAGCCTCCTGCGAACGATAGTAATGATTCAAATATTCTCTTCTGTAAGTTTTTATTTATTTTTTATCACTAGTGCTCACGGGTGCTGGCACACAGGTGCTCAGAGTTCGACAAAGGTGCCTTAACGAGGCACTCGGTGAAAATTATAAAAGTTTCTACGAAATAAAACGGAAGTGCTTGGGGAATGGACCAAGATGCGGGCTTCTCCAGACAGGGCTGTTCAGTTTAAATAAACAGTGATTTAGTGAGGGGGCAACTACCGTGCGTTTACCTTAAAGTCGTTTTTTTCACGTATAAAAAAGTCCCCCGGGACGTAGGAATATATTTATGGGAAGTCAGATCACGGAAACAGCTGAATGGAATTTGTTCCGGTTTTCTAGAAGTGGATTGATTTCCGAGGATGGTCGTCTTTGCATAGCGAATAAATAAGTGTATACGACTAAAATCATAGAAAACAGAATCAAATCAAAACAATTTTTTTATATTGTAAGTACCTTAATGTACCTACATTTTGACAAAGTATTTTTTTACTCTACGTAACGCTTCGTAAGGTGCTATTGCTGAAATCAAAGAAGCGCAAGAAACAATCAGAAGCACATCTTTAGCCACGACGGAACGGAGAAGGTATATATGCGTTTGACCTAAGAGGATGTTTGGTTGTTTGTGCGTGCATGTGTCTGTTCCCATCTAGCTCCGAAACGGCTGAACCAATTTCGATGCGATTTTTTGCTATAGCTTTGGAATTTAACAGAGCAGGTTCTTATTTTTAATTAACAGTAAGAAGTTAGACAGCTGGCAAATTCATTCCTCCATGACTAAAACAGGAATTAGATATATGTATTTACTAGCTTGTGTGTAAACTAGATTTATTAAATACTTATACAAAAACAAAGTTACAAAGTTGTGAGACTGTCAGAAGCCATAACTTTTTCCACTTAACTTCGAACTGATAAACTAATAACTATACTCACGATAAATTACGAGTATAGCATTGAATAATACTTACCTAATTATTACATATATCCACTCATTATAACTTTACTAACTTCAATCACAGACTTACTTATAAAGGTCTTTTATGAACCTACGCCCGTTAAATTATACAGTAACTTAAGTAGTTGCCGAAAAACGTCTTATTAAATCTAAATTAGAAAAGTTTTTCTTTATACAGAATGCTTTTTACGTAAGAATAGAATTTAATGCTCAGATAGGTACCTAAGAATTAGACATCTTTTCACAGGGTTCCGTAAATAGAATCTTTAGATGAGGGGGTTTCAGAGTGATTTTAAGGCTGGAGGTCTGCGGGTAACACAAATGGAAGGGTATTTTAAAATTGAAACTTAAAGTTAATGGCAAAAGAGTTTAGGGAAGGGAGTTTCTTTTTTACTGTTAAAATTTTGTGTACCTTCCCTTTAAGTTTAAGTTTCAATTTTAAAATACCCTTCCATTTGTGTTAACCGCAGACCCCCAGCCTTAAAATCACTCTGAAACCCCCTCATCTAAAGATTGTATGTACGGAACCCTGTGAAAAGATTTCTAATTCTTAGGTACCTATCTGAGCATTAAATTCTATTCTTACGTAAATATTTATTATGTAATATAATTATAATATAATTCTTTGTACTATAATTTTAAATTTTAAATTGTGTTGTAATTTGGCAATAAATATATTTCTATTCTATTCTAAACCATCTCCCCCCTCCCCTCTTATCAGCCCCCTGCTGTCGAGGCAGAAAACTAACGAAAACACAGTAAAAATGCAGACTAATCTAAGTTTCAGCGATTCAGCAATTGGTTTGCCTAGACTAGTTTGAACCACAGTAGGTATAAGAAAATTACAGAAGTTCATTAACAATTTCATGTGGTGATTGGGAAGTTACGTGAAAATTCAGCCTCATCGTCACTTACCACCAGGTGAGATTGAGATAAAAGGCGAGTTTAGTTATAGATTTTTTTTAAATGCGAGCGAGATTCGTATCTCCGACCAGCCTTTCCGGAGCCTACTCTATTTCAAGAGAGCTATCGCGGACTCCTTAACCCACGGCGAAATTTTTCACTATAAGCTTCGGACGATTTTTGCGCCACAATTAACATTTTTCTAATTTTGAATTTTCACTTCGCATTACATGTTAAATATTAATTTCTTCAGTGATCGGGAATGTTTATGGAGAGTTAATTTAAAAGGCAACAATCGACCAGTTCTAGTAGAAGGCAATAAATGTAGGTAATACGTATTATGGCCCATACCAACTCGCAACAAAAACACATATAATGTGGTTCCACTGTGTGAAAATTAAACTGTGACAGAACCTTCTGAAGACAAAAGAAACATTACTCAGAAGTTATTTGGATGGAACATTTATAGGCAATAAATAAGGACATTCTTTGCGACGACAGCCATACTAAATAAGAATAAATATAAGTTTGTTAAATGAACGTTTTCTAAAATACATGTCAAATTAAATCAAATCAAAATGTTTTTATTGTAAGTGTAAGTACTTTATAGTACATTTTTACGCCATTTTTTGAAGTAAAAACTTCTTCAGAAGTTGCGCTCTTTCTGAACAGTGATGTTCACTGTTGCCTGAGCCGTCACGCTCGGGTCGGTGACGCTGAATCGGGTATACTCGGCTCCATTCGACATCAAGCGCGCACGGGTCAGTGACACGTGTTTTTTTTGTAAGTTTTCACTTCTATCGTGTGGTCATAAGCACACACCCTCTTTTTTTTTTGTCTACCACCCCATTCGTAAGGTGCTATAGCTGAAAGGAAAGAAACGGCGCAAGAAACTTTCAGCAGCACAGCATCAGGTAATCAGTCACATCAAGGTCACCCTTCAGTGGATCAAGGGACACAATAATTCTCGTGGCAACGACGCGGCGGACGAACTGGCGAGAAGGGCATCGGAGATGGTTGCATAGGGCCCAGAGCACATCATACCACTGCCCTTCTGATGGATAAAGATGTCGCTGCGCCAACGCACGAAAGATATACAGAGTTCTAGCTGGGCCAAGATCGTGGACTGCAGGCAGTCTCGGGAAACCCTGCCGAAGGTCGATCCAAGACTCACCAGACAGCTCTTACGGCTCAGCAGAGCCCAACTGCGGACACAGTCCACTCAACAGACACCTCTTCAACATAGGTAGGTATCACAGACAGCCCCCTGTACAGAGCATGCCTGGAGGCAGAGGAGACGGTCGCCCACGTGCTGTTGGAATGCAGTGTGGTGACCACCTACCGGGCGGGAAGCCTCGGCATCCCAGGATCACTTCCCGATGTCCTACAGAACATTAAAGGCCTGCTGGACTTTCTGGCGAGGTTGGGGTGGCTCGAGTAAGTAGTTGTTCCCATCACAAGCAAAATAGGCGAAGACTGAAGACGTCGAGTTGCGGAAACCAGCCCATTATTACATTACAGGGATCCGTACCCCGAAGGGGAAAACGGAGACCTATTGCTGTCGCTCCGTTGTCCATTCGTCCGTCCATCTGTCAGGAGGGTCTAGCGCCTAAACGGAATAACATACAGACTTCAAAGTTTCACACATTTTCTTGACCCAAATCCGAATATCGATTTTAAAATGTAGAATTATATTTTAGAGGGGGTCCCACACATACAAGTAAAGCTAGCTAGACATCTAGGGTTCCCGATACCGTGATACTCAGAACACACCCTGTACGTTCTCACCTCGTAGTTAGCACGACTGAATGACTAAACAGGGTGTCCATATTTAATCTGCCGCGCGGTCGTATCGGTTTAATGTGCGGCAAATGCATGCATAATTCAGAATGCGTCCAGAAACTTGAGCGCGGTGTGTTTCGTATGCGGGGTTTCTGAACGCATCCTGCGATGTAATTGGCGGGTAAAATTGATAAGTAGCTAATGTTTGAAATGTGCAAATAAAGACCTTTTGTATGATATGAAATATCCCATTCATTCCATTTGCCCAGCTGTCCTACTTTCAGATTTCGACCCTCCATTTCAGACTCCATTTTCAACGAAAATAAAATTATTTCCCGATTCACTTTACATACTCGTAGAATATAAGCGGACAACCATGTGCTACAACTGCGCCAGATTTCAACTCGATAGCATTATTAGTCGTTCCTGAGAAATACAGCTGTGACAATGTCAGAAATTTTTACCGTTTAGGTTCATAGTACTCTCACGTACGTCTATAATTCCCGAGGGGATAGACAGAGGAAACAATCTTCATCATAGGTAGTTCCCACGGCGAGCCTACTGCCGTCTACTAGGTGTAGAATAGTATCCACAAAGATCCTTAGTCGCCTCGTACGACACCCACGAGATTTGGGGTGGTGCTATTCTTTATGACCGGCACGACACGGCACATTTAGGCCGTTTAGGTACGGAACCTCAGAAATCGACCTAGTGGCGCCTCTCGTCTCTAGAATCATGATATGAGCACTGACAACGAGATGCACTTATACTTCTATACATTTGACATTTCTACGCCCGACTAATGTATGGGAAAATGCTCACATCGCATGCGTCTAGCAGACGCGGTTTCCATATAAAACTTCTCTAGCGAGCAATCTACATAGGATGAACCTTAAAAATCACCATAGGTATAGAAGCACCACGACATTGACTATCACCAGGAAGAGATTTTTAAATAGGATATTAAAAAGGCAACCCTTTCTATCCACTACCATTACCACTACTACCATCCACACACATAATACCATGTTAATACACACGCACCATGCCATCACCCTCCCACACACTCAGTACCTTGCATACACACTAATATCCTCATTCATAAAACAAACACATTCATACAACACAACACGCACACACTGTTGCTTTCTTCGTCCGCGCAGTCACTGAGGGGCCAGCTGAAAATCAGCGCTGTGGCTTGCCTCAGCATTATGCTGAGCTGGTGTACCCTTTTTGGCACTGTACCACACCGGATGTTTTATTCTGCATGTATTAATCTTTGTATACTTCTGTATTGTGTTCTATATTCTGGTGTTTACAGTGCTAAATAAACATTTTCAATTTAATTTCACTGTTATTCAGTGGATATTCAGTAATATCAATGCTAATAGAGTCTTCATGTAACTTTGACTTTCCAAAAAGCATTTGGGCAATAACCTTTTTACGCGCCTATTACCCATTAAACATTTCCCGGCGGTGCGCGGCTAGCCTCGTAAAACGTAAAAAAGAGTATCCCCAAGAGACGAGGTGCATTGGACCTCATAAATTTATATGCGTAAATTAAATACGTGGATTGCATGTGAATTGGGTTGCTGGTCTGTGTATCGAAGTAAGCGGGAACAGACAATAAATAGGTCGTTATATAAATATAAAAACAGAGCAAAGTAGAGATTGCCAATGTCAATAAAAAAAATCTTCCTTTTATTTTGAAGAAAAACATTGGTAGATAGGTCGTTATTTAAATCTGAAAATAGAGAAAAGAAGAGATTGGCAATGCCAATAAAAAAAATCTCCCTTTTATTTAAAAAAAAACATTGGTAGTTACTTAATGTTTTATACATTACCAATATTTTTTATAGCCACTCCAACTAGGAGTGGTCCAACACAATTATCCAAAGGTGTGTTTGAAACGGTGACGCTTGCGCCGCAGTCTAGCATTTACAGGTATTTACAATAGGCTAGTTGAAAATTTATGAGAAACTGATTAATATTTCATCTTACGGTGTATTTTACTCAAAATATGAATATTTTAACGAAAATTCAACATTAACATGGTGTATTTCGCATTCTTATAAACCAATTTAAATTATCCTACCAAAACGCTCCAACTGTAATGGCGTCTCGAATGACGTCACGCCTTGCAAAACACGCTTTTGTAAAACCTGAGTTCATTGCAAAGATTTGTTGTCGTATTATTAGAAAACTATAGGTGACTATAACTATAATGAAATATAATATTCTAATAGCACAAAATTACCGAACCACAATAAATCGCTATAACAAAAAAATATGTTTTGCAAGGCGTTACGTCATGCGCTCTGTTTGGTGTTTACTGTCACGTGACCAATGGCTTTATTTTTACGCATTACTCAAAAATATTAAAAAATCCTGTTTATTTTAATAATTTTAATTGATTTTCGATATCTTTAGACCTTGACTAACAATACAACACAAAAATATATCAGGTTTTGCCTTACTGTCAACTACCCTATTCTTAAACTTAAAGGTCATTCAAATCAAATCCTACTTTCCTCAAAGGTAAACAGGAAGTAAATTCTTCTTAGGGATATTTACAGTCGAAGACACCTCTGTCACCTTGTAGCAATAAGTTTTATGATTTCTTGACATTATTATAAATGTGTCAAATACTGGTCAAATAAGTGAAAGAGACAAAGTACAAAAGGGCATAGCCTGATGTGTTGGCAACTCTAAATACATCAAATTTATAACGCCTGATGTATTGGCGACTCTAAATACATCGAATTTATAACGCCTGATGTATTGGCGACTCTAAATACATCGAATTTATAAAGTTCTTTTTGTAGACATGTAATTTAGTGTACAATAAAAATTAAGAAATTTATTATCACTACTGGTCAGTGACTTGTTGGGCTCACGATGTTTTCCTTTACTGATAGACCAGCTAGTATCAAAATGATATTAGGTAAGGTATCGAAAATACTTAGTCATTTGTGTACTTACAAAAGAAGATTTTAAATTGAACCAGAACCTCTCATTTCCTTTATTTTCATTATCCAACAAAATAATTCCGAAGTAGCGTACCTCGAGTAAAAAAAAATACGAATGCCCAAGAGACAAGGTGCATTCGGCCTCGTAGATTTATATGGCTAAATTAAATACGTGAACTGCAGGCAAAGCGAGGTTCTGTACTATTTAGAGGTCGATAGCTATGGAGTAGCCAGGGTTCACTGGTCTTAATTTATAGACCCCTAGAGACGTTCGGTTGAGCGTGAAAAAATTCGACTGGCGTTCCAAATTGTCGCTTTGACATGTTTTAGATTTTTAGTTACCTTACTGTTTCCAGAGTTTAACGAAATATGTATTGACCACAGAATGTAACAAAATTGGTAAACACAGATATTTTCTCAGATGATCGGTCCAAATTGATTTAAGAGGCTAGAGATATCTAGCGAAACTACTTCAGGAAAAAAATTCATTTCTCCTGAATTTAGACATTTAACTGTATTTATTCCCTCCCCTCCATAAAATAAAAAAAAAACCTATAACATTTCTATAGAGCGCGAGGTTCGACTGGTCCTTGACGATTTTTAGTACTATTTTCCGATTTTATTTACCGACTGTTCTAATGGTGAAGGAAAACATCGTGAGGAAACCTGCATGTCTGAGGAAATGAAAAAAATCTAAAGGCGTGTGAAATCCACCAATCAGCACTGGGCCCGCTCGGTGTGCAAGGGGAGGCCTGTGTCCCAACAGTGGGGACATTAATAGGCTGCTGATGATGATGATTTTCCGATTTTAGTAACTGATGCCACCTTGTAATAACGGGTTGGTTACCGCAACTCTACGTCTTCAGCGCCTATTTTGCGTGTTGATGCAACCTTTTGATACATTCTATAATTGTACCTAAATAATTTAAGGATACT
The DNA here is from genome assembly GCA_947369225.1 of Hofmannophila pseudospretella. NCBI lineage: Eukaryota > Metazoa > Arthropoda > Insecta > Lepidoptera > Oecophoridae > Hofmannophila > Hofmannophila pseudospretella. The sequence goes on from OX376316.1 coordinate 14,350,283, forward strand.
ATAGTACTTAAACTATATAATGTAAGTGTTTAGTATTTAATAATAATAAGGCAACGGGCAGGTAGTAATTACGGTAAAACGTCAAACAAATCGCGAACAACTCGTACAGTACAACCCGACGCAAAGGTAAACAATTGCCGCCACGCCCGACACCGTTTGTCTACAATATTTGTGTTTAATTCTGTACACATTAATGAAATGAACATCGTCGTTCGCACCGTATTCTGTGGTCCTAACTCAATTTATATAATGAATGCCATACATTACGTCGTTACGTTTAACAATTCACTATAAGCTTTCTCATTCCCGAAGTTTGCCGGCAGTGTCAACATGGAGGTAGATTCACAATGCGACTCGGAATTCTCGAATCCGCTCACTCGATGCCGAGCTCGCGCGGCGAGCGGACGTCTCATATTTATTTTATTAATAAATATGTTAATATCTCAGGTAAGTGGCGTGCCGCGGCTGCATTATTCATCGGGAGAGGTAGCTCAGTTGACATAGCCCGGATAGCGTCCATGCAAATTCAATCCGGTGAGATGCGACGGAATTATCATAATTGTAAGTGAGGTTTTTGTTTCTGTACCTGGGACGCTGGGGAAGTTTAATCCGAAGTTTGCCGACACTTTTAGTTTTGTATAACGCCGTCATCACACTGCTATTTGCAATTCAGATAGTAGGAAAAGGCGGACGGCGCAGATCCGTTTCGCCTCAACTTTTGCCGGAGAGATTTGTTTGAAAAATACACAGGTTTCGTCGGCGGACTCTTTTTGGTCTTTGTCGGGTTTTTGCACGTTACGACGGATCGGGTAACGTTGTTAACGTACGCCGGAGTTGCAAACTTTGCCTGCGAAAAGGTAGTTAAGCCGATTTATTTCGTTATTTCACGTTTTGGCAACGGGATTTCAATCAAGCCTTTTATCTAACCATCTAGCTTGAAATTACTGACTAAATAACGAGTGTGAGTGTTTTTTAACCGAAGGTCAAAAAAGGGGAGGTTTTCAATTCGACGTTTATGTATATATGTAGGTATTTGTTTCGAAATTGTTCGGGAACTAGAGGGCCGATTTTGATGGAATGTATTGCGTTAGGCGTGGTTTGTTCAAATTATGGATAATACACAATTAAAACGCGTGTTTTTTTTTCAATAGATACCGTCTCTATTGGGAGTCTTCTAAGTGATAGTCCTCAATGATGAGGGTCGTGATCATTCTATGGAAATAACCACATAGAACGGCTTTCTCGGGAGATTTTAATGGGGTGGTTTGCCATTTCCTTCCCCATTTCACACATTGCTTACCTCAGTGTGCAGGTTTTCTCACGACGTTTTCCTACACCGTTAAAGTAAATGTACGTAAATCCTCGCAAAAACAGAAAAACATTGATATATGGCCGCTGCTTGGGTTTGAACCTGGAATTCCCACATATGAGTCAAACTTCAGCTTCAGCTCGCTAATCTTATGAGCTATGTCGATAACTTTTGTTCTATTCCGGATCTCCTCATTTCTGATTCGATCCAGCAGAGATCTCCATAGCACGCTGAGCGACTTTCAATTTGTAAACCAGTCGCACCGTCAGTGTCCACGTTTCGGCTCCGTAGGTCATAGCTGCCGTCTACCAGGTGTAAAATAGTATCCACTAAGATCCTTAGTCGCCTCGTACGACACCCACGGGAAGAGTTGGGGTGGTGCTATTCTTTATTGCCGGCACAACACAGCATACATCACACAGCCGGCAAACGTCAGTACCAAGGCAATAAAACCGATGTCAAATCGAGTGTTTCTGAAGAGAATCGCCTTTTTATTGCTAGTAGATTGGACGTCAAACGTTTACCAATATTATGTGCTTTTTTATAGTGTCATCACGTTGTAAATACCTACAGGGTGTTTAAGGGCCCGAATCGTAAATGTAGGCATCGGATTGCTTAAAGCCTACCGATCCGTTTTTATGTCGCTGTGAATCGGCGCTCGGGATTTATTGCGCGATGTGACGATGTAAAATCGAATATAAAAGTTGGATTTTACGTTCAGGACACTTACATTTAAATATTGTAAGTGGCAGGCAGGCTCGGGTCAAAGATGTTGGGCGCATTTGGGTCCAAGGTTTCCCCTCCAAGCAAACGTGGTTGAGCATAATATCCTATACAAACTTGGACCCTATATTTTTTTTGTTTCGTCTCCAACCAAACACAGTGCTTTTGATAGATCTTCTAGAACTACATCTTTCTTTATGGAAGAAATATTCTAAGTTATGTGAGATTGGAGTAACCAGATAATTTAATTTCTTTTGTCAAGTTTTTAACTTATATAATCTTAAAATATAATCTTAGAATATAATATAAACATATTATATGGGTCAAAATCCTTAATCTAATAAACAGCCCCGAGTCGCACCCGGCGGGAAGGTGCCCATCACGCTGGCAGCGTTTCCACGCTGAATAGCCAGCGAGATGCGCTGCACCAGGTACGACTCGGCGCGGGGGTCACCTGAGCGCTCTCTCAGTCGTCGGCCCAAACCTCGGACAAAATCCTTGGCCTCCGTGCACCATACGCCCGTGGTCTCCACAGCGAGTGGAACGAAAATATAAGACGTTTCGAGCCCAGCGTACTTGAAATGTTTTTGTTTGGCCGCCCACTCGGCAGCCGACCCTGCTGTCCGGACGGTGCGGCCTAGATGGGAAGCCGCGGACGTGCTTACGCACGTGGCGTCCCACAGCAGGGGTAACCAGATACGTCTTCATAAGTTAGGTATGTTTCTACCGCTCTCTTGTATGAAATGATTTTTATGACTTTTTTTTTATTTACGACCAAACCTGTCTTTCGTTTGTCTTTTCATAGGTATGTAATGTCTTTTGACTTTTTTGTCAGAAAATGTTTTTTTCCTGATAAAAATAATTTTGAAAGGAGGTTCTTTTCACCTCCTACTTACTTTTTTTTTTCAACGAGCGTGGTGCATTACGCCTTTATGCAGCACTTTACTCTTTATTATTATCCTTAGAATTTAGATATGAACATGTTCTAAACTGAAAATCTTTGGTAGTTTAGTGTTCGACATCAAGCTTCAAGTTCAGCCTTCAGTGTTCAAGGTACTGTATCTAAACCGTAGAAATTTGAGATACAAGTGAGTCGATGGCTATATATCTCTGCAGATAAGAACAGCATGGAATTACATGGGTTCGCGGACGCCTCTATGACTGCATATGGAGCAGTTATAATATATAGTAGAGTTATAGATTGTGAAGGAAAAGTAAAAGTTTCTCTGATTACAGCAAAGACGAAGGTAGCTCCACTTAAAATTGTGGACTTTAAGCCTATTCTAGCATGACGATCTGCCAGGAAGCCTTATAGAAGAATGGTTAAATTACAGAAATGAACAACCGGCGCTGACTGAGATACAGTGCCTTGAACATAAAATTTTCCAATTCCAAAACAAATCCAGTTTTAGCCACCGAAACCGATGCTCGTGTTGGTTAAGCGACGTTGGCGCGGTCGGTACCTGGATGGGTGACCGCTAGTGGCATATTTCATCTGAGCTCCTCCGTGCCTCGGAGAGCACGTTAAGCAGTCGGTCTCGGTTGTTGTCGTTCGACAGCAGTCGTTAAGCCATGTTAGATGCCTACGGACATAATAAAAGTCATCGACATAGCTCATAAGATTAGCAAGCTGAAGTGGCAGTGGGCCGGTCACATCTGTCGCAGAACCGACAGCCGCTGGGGTCGACGAGTTCTGGAGTGGAGACCGCGTTTGGGCAAACGTAGTGTGGGACGCCCCCCTGCTTGATGGAGCGACGATCTGCGCAAGGTGGCTGGCAGCGACTGGATGAGAAAAGCCGAAGATAGGGCTCAATGGCGCGCCCTGGGAGAGGCCTATGTCCAGCAGTGGACTAGAGTAGGCTGCTGATGATGATAATGAGATGCCTACGGGCGGCCTGAACAACTCTGACATATAGGTTGGCCACTAACCATACTAAAAGAAAAGCAAGCAAGCCACCGAAACAAATTTCTACGGTTTGGACACAGTGCCTTGAACAGCTTATCTTCCATAACATCACAAACATAACCACTATTCCCCAAATATAGTTTTTTCAACTATTTTCAACTATTTCCAAATAATTGACGTTCAATTTCCGAAATCCGCGGTCGAACTTCAAACTCGCGCGGCTGCCAATCAGGGCGAAGGGCTCGGGGCGCTATTTCCGTCGCGCGTCGTCGCTCGCGATTTTTTTTCCACCCGCGTCCTGACGTGGACAAACTTGGTGCATTCATCACTACGAGGTTAGGTAGAGTTAGAAAGTACTTGACACGTCATGGAGAGTAAGTCGCTCCTAAAAAACGAACCTGTCATAAATAAATAAGTGAATATGTTATTTAATTAATTGAAAATAATTTAAACTTTATTATTATATACTGGTCACAGAAGAGAGTTGTCCTCCGAGATACAGGAACTTCCTTGATCGGAGATCAGCGTTTATTGTAAACTAACTTGTTGCTCACTAATTTTATTCAGTTTAATATAACATATGCTTAAGTTCCTACTGGTGTTTGGACTATGAATCCATTGTAATCTTACAGCACAAATAAACTATTATTATTATTATTATATATACACACTATACAGAGTATGTTGTAAAAATAAAAGATACAATATAAAGACAATTAGTTATTTACAATATTCAACTACCTATACCTACACTGAAAGAAATTTCCTCCTGTAATCGGCCTTTCCTACCACGAGTTTACCTTCCCTTTTGACTCAGTGGGAAAAATTCCTTCCAGATCAGTAGTAAATATAGCGGAAAATATACCTTCCGAGTTTATCCACCGAATTAGTATCCTAGCTTTACCTTCCACATTTCCATCTATAGTTAGTGGGAAATAGATATCCTTCCAATTTTTCCCACTGAGTCAAAAGGGACGGTAAATTCGGATGGAAATATTATCCACCAAATCATTTACCGTCTATAGATGGTAGTAAATAAGTACCTTCCAAATTTTCCCACTGAGTCAAAAGGGACGGTAATTTCGGATGGAAACATTACCATCCAAATTCATATTCCTACCAGCACATTACCGTCCATGCTATTACCTACTGAATCACGTATCCTGCCCAAAACGGAAGGTAAGTACCTTCCCTTGACGGTAGGTAAAAGGGAAGGTTATTGGGCTTTAACCGTCCACCGCAGGTAGGTAATCCGACATTTCCTTCTGAATGCTCAAATAACCTACCAGCGATGGAAGGCAAAACGGAAGGAAATTGGGCTTAACCGTCAGCCGTAGGTAGGTAATACGACATTTCCTTCTGAACTTTCAAATAACCTACCAGCGATGGAAGGTAAAATGGAAGGTAAAACGGAAGGTAATTGGGTTTAACCGTCCACCGCAGGTAGGTAATCCGACATTTCCTTCTGAATGCTCAAATAACCTACCAGCGATGGAAGGCAAAACGGAAGGAAATTGGGCTTAACCGTCAGCCGTAGGTAGGTAATACGACATTTCCTTCTGAACTTTCAAATAACCTACCAGCGATGAAAGGTAAAATGGAAGGTAAAACGGAAGGTAATTGGGTTTAACCGTCCACCGCAGGTAGGTAATCCGACATTACCTTCTGAATGTTCAAATAACCTACCAGCGATGGAAGGTAAAACGGAAGGTTATTGGGCTGCAACCGTCCACCGCAGGTAGGTAATCCGAGATTACCTTCTGAATGGTCAAATAACCTACCAGCGATGGAAGGTAAAACGGAAGGTAATTGGGCTTTTACCGTCCACCGCAGGTAGGTAATCCGATATTTCCTTCTGAATGCTCAAATAACCTTCTAGCGATGGAAGGAACAACGGAAGGTAATTGGGTTTTTACCGTCCACCGCAGGTAGGCAATCCGACATTACCTTCTGAATGATCAAATAACCTACGACCGATGGAAGGTAAAACGGAAGGTTATTGGGCTTTAACCGTCCACCGCAGGTAGGTAATCCGACATTTCCTTCTGAATGATTAAATAACCTACCAGCGATGGAAGGTAAAACGGAAGGTTATTGGGCTTTAACCGTCCACCGCAGGTAGGTAATCCGACATTTCCTTCTGAATGATCAAATAACCTACTAGCGATGGAAGGTAAAACGGAAGGTTATTGGGCTTTAACCGTCCATCGCAGGTAGGTCATCCGACATTTCCTTCTGAATGCTCAAATAACCTACCAGCGATAGAAGATAGAACGGAAGGTAATTGGGCGTGAACCGTCCACCCCAAGCAGGTCATTCGAATAGGTATTTCCTACAAAATCCGCAAAATACTTATCTGCTATGGAAGATAAAACAGAAAGTAACTGGACATGAATCATCCACCACAACGATGGACGGTACACGCCTGCTTACTCTGTTTTATCTTCCATTGCAGTTAGATAGTATAAGGATTCTGTAGAAAATATCTATTCGAATGACCTCCTGCGGTGGAAGGTTCACGCCCAATTACCTTCGGTTATACCTTCCATCGCTGGTAGGTTATTTGAGCATTGAGAAGGAAATGTCGGATGACCTACCCGCGATGGACGGTCAAGCCCGATTACCTTCCGTTTTACCTTCAATCGCTGGTAGGTTAATGGAGCATTCAGAAGGAAATGTCGGATGACCCACCTGCGGTGTCGGTTCACGCCCAATTACCTTCCGTTCTACCTTCCATCGCTAGTAGGTTATTTGGGCATTCAGAAGGAAATGTCGGATGACCTTCCTGCGGTGGACGGTCAAGCCCGATTACCTGCCGTGTTACCTTCCATCGCTGGTAGGTTATTTAAGCATTCAGAAGATAATGTCGGATGACCTACCTGCAGTGGACGGACAAGCCCGATTACCTTCCATTTTACCTTCCATCGCTGGTAGGACATTTTAGCGTTCAGAAGGAAATGTCGGATGACCTACCTGCGGTTGACGGTTCACGCCCGATTACCATCCGCTTTATGTTCCATCGTAGTTAGGTCATTTAAAGATTCTGAAAATCTTTGAATAATCTACCCGTGGAGATGGCGCACGCCCGATATACCCTCCGTTTTATCTTCCATCACAAGGTGGTTATCCGAGGATTTCCTCGTTTATCCTCAAATAACTTGGAAAATAAAACTAAATCTACGAAATAACACAAAATACTAAAATAAACAAAAGCTTGTATTACCATTAATAAAAATATAAAATTGTAGAGCACCTAACCTAATACCTACTCTACCTCTTGAAGGGTGAAAGTACCCATGTACAGTCGCCAATAGAGATATGTAAATGAACAGTCGCCATAAGAGGTAGGTAACCATAAAAAAAATCAGCCAAACTTACATTTTTTACTGGTGTACATAATATAATAGACTTTTAAACAGTCTGCTAGTGAAAGATCTCTCATGCTGTCCCTGGTTACCTATCTCTGTTGGTGACTATACTACAACAATCCACAGAAAAAATGTGTATGCATTGGTGGTTACTGAACCAGTACCTATACACTTATGCATACACATATATTTTTTTGAAATAATAATAGTAACACTGGCCAAATACGGTTTCAAAAAGACATATTCTCAACTTAATGCAAAAAACATACAGGGTGGAAACGATAAGTGTTTACAGGCGATTATTTTGTCACTAATATATCTAAAATCTGTTAACTGATATTGCTACTAGGTTGCCTAATGCAAAAAGTGGGAAGTAATATTATTAAATTCCTCTGTAGGAAAAAGTGCTAAGTCAAGAAATGTAATTTTTTGTGTGCATAGGCTGCCATTAAATATATTTATTCAACTCTACACAAAATGTTTAGTACGGTCAGATGTACCTAAAAGTATACAGGGGCAACATATATGTTTGAGATTTTCTCAAAAACTGCTGGACCGATTCTAAAAATTCTTTCACTGATATATAGTACAAAGTCCTAACTACATTATAGTAAAATATTTTCTTAATTGGTCCAGTAGTTTTTAAGAAAATCTCAATCAGTGGCATCACGAGTGAATGTATAGTCCATTTCATATACCATGGCGTATTGGCACTTGAGACTGGACAATAAAGACTGCGATAATAATCTATTGTTGTGTGATTAGTTACTACTTTAACACTCCAAGTCAAGCATCTGTTCTTAAACCAATGATCAACTGTAGCAGGAGTGATGCATTTTGATACTGGTACATTTAAACAATCATTTTGATACTGGTACATTTAAACAATCATTTTGATACTGGTACATTTAAACAATCATTTTGATACTGGTACATTTAAACAATCATTTTGATACTGGTACATTTAAACAATCATTTTGATACTGGTACATTTAAACAATCATTTTGATACTGGTATATTTAAACAATCATTTTGATACTGGTACATTTAAACAATCATTTTGATACTGGTACATTTAAACAATCATTTTGATACTGGTACATTTAAACAATCATTTTGATACTGGTACATTTAAACAATCATTTTGATACTGGTACATTTAAACAATCATTTTGATACTGGTACATTTAAACAATCATTTTGATACTGGTACATTTAAACAATCATTTTGATACTGGTACATTTAAACAATCATTTTGATACTGGTACATTTAAACAATCATTTTGATACTGGTACATTTAAACAATCATTTTGATACTGGTACATTTAAACAATCATTTTGATACTGGTACATTTAAACAATCATTTTGATACTGGTACATTTAAACAATCATTTTGATACTGGTACATTTAAACAATCATTTTGATACTGGTACATTTAAACAATCATTTTGATACTGGTACATTTAAACAATAATGTTTGTTCTACTTTTTGTTTATTTACATTAAATTATAAGCACACCCTTTTTCTACTATTACAATGTCTTCTGCTACATCAATTGTATGTTTAATCACTTTCTTCGGTATCCGTGTCTTCACGCGTGTTTATTATAAATGGTTGAATTCGATCCCTCGAACATTCGTTTTCCACCTTAACAACATGGTCGTAAGCGTTCTTCCAAAAAATAGGGTTTGTGAAATTTACTGCATTTCGTACAGTTTGAATTACATTGTCACCCACTGTTGGCGTAATATTCGATTTACGGACAGTTTTTTTAAATGACTCCACATTAACTCGATGGGGTTCAATACACAATAATAAGGTGGTAGTCTAATTATCTCATGTCCAGCCCCTTAGGGATGTAAGGGGGGTCACCAACAATTAGACCACCAAATGTCAAACTCACCTGCACGTGGTGCATCCTGCCGATTAACGAACGAGTCCCTGGCGACCGACTAGTGGCGGTATAACCACTCAAATTATGGCTGGGTCAAAATATCAGAAGCACGATGACGGGCAGCAGCGTCATCGGGGCAAGCGACCCGGCTACTGCGATCGCCAACCCGCAGGCCTAGCGTGGCGATTATGGCATCACCTCTTATGGACAGCGCAAAAAGAAAACGGCCTCCAGTTCCCGGCCTAAATTGGTGGGTGACTTACGACTGAATTTAGACGGATTTTTGAGACTAGTTTCCTACTAGCTTCACTACCTTTCAATTTGAAAGATATTTCAGTAATTCCGACTAAATTGGTGGGTAACTTACTACTGAATTTAGACGGATTTTTGACGAGTTTCCTACCGTCATCATTACCTTTCAGTTTGGCAGGTAATGTCACAATTCCGACTAAAGTAGTAGGCGACTTTACCACTGAATTAGATGGAATTTGAACACGAGTTACCTACTAGCTTTACTACCTTTCAATTTGAAAGGTATTTCAGTAATTCCGACTAAATTGGTGGGTGACTTACTACTGAACTAGATGGAATTCGATCACGAGTTACCTACTAGCTTCACTACCTTTCAATTTGAAAGGTATTTCATTAATTCCGACAAAATTGGTGGGTAACTTACTACTGAATTTAGACGGATTTTTGACGAGTTTCCTACCGTCATCATTACCTTTCAGTTTGGCAGGTAATGTCACAATTCCGACTAAAGTAGTAGGCGACTTTACCACTGAATTAGATGGAATTTGAACACGAGTTACCTACTAGCTTTACTACCTTTCAATTTGAAAGGTATTTCAGTAATTCCGACTAAATTGGTGGGTGACTTACTACTGAACTAGATGGAATTCGATCACGAGTTACCTACTAGCTTCACTACCTTTCAATTTGAAAGGTATTTCATTAATTCCGACAAAATTGGTGGGTAACTTACTACTGAATTTAGACGGATGTTTGAGACGAGTTTCCTACCGTCGTTATTACCTTTCAGTATTGTAGGTATGTCACCAATTCCGACTAAATCAGTAGGTGATTTTGATCACGAGTTACCCACCAGTTAAACTACCTTTCAATTTGGAAGGTATGTCGTAATTCCGACTAAATTGGTTGGCTTAAAATTTGGTAGGTAATAGGTCACAAGTTACCCACTAACTTTGCCATCAGAGTTGGATGGTCAATTCGGAAGGTAAATGACGTCCTACTAAATTGGTTGGTCTGAGATTTGGTAGGTGATCGATCACAAATTACCTACTAGTATTTCCATTAGAGTTGGATGGTCATTCGGTAGGTAAAATTGGATTCCTTCTGGAAATACCGTCCGGTTTCATTACCTAACAAATTAGAAGGATTTTCCTTCCGGTTTTTTACCTACCAAATGAAATTTGGAAGGATAATTTGGTAGGAAATGGTGGATACCTTCCGTATTTCAGTGGGAAATGGGTTTTCTTCAAGTTTGGTTGGTAAAAAACAGTTGGAATCGATTTTTCTTCGGTAGGTAAGGCGTCTAGAAGGAAAAAATCAGAAGGTTGAGCCGGAAATTTCTTTCAGTGTACCTATGTTTACAAAGTGAACACACCGTCTAGGGCGCTCCCATGCGGTAAAGTTCCCAGGATGCTTGAAAATTATAATTATAACTGTACTTAACTAAAATTCTAAAATTCAAATTAAATACTTGTTATTATTTTATTATTGTAATTATATTGTTTATTGTACTGTAATTTTAGCTAAAGTATGTATTTAGTATTACTTTATTTTATTAAATTAATTCCCATTGGAAATATAATTTATAATTTGTAAAATGTATATACATAGTTTTTCGAATTTTTCGAAGACTTACGTACATTTACCGACTGCTCTAACGGTGAAGGAAAACATCGTGAGGAAACCTGCACACTGAGATGACCAGTGTATAAAATGGGGTAGGCACAAAAAATCCTCAAAGGTCGAAGTGCCGCTGTGGTTATTCCCGCCCCCTATCTAAGATAAGTGTTGTACATATTGATAATCCAGATAAAATGAATTTAAAAAATAATAACTTCTAGCATATTGCGATATTAAATTAAATTAGCATGATATTAGATGCTAATTTAATTTAATATCGCAATATGCTCTATCGAAAACCACATAACTTCAACCATTGGCATCCTGCCACTTCTGTGTCTACTTGGGTCTACACTACTTGCCTATACAGGGGGTTTTAGCAAATGAGTGTCGACACAAAGTCGAGGAGACGCCGCTGAAAAATTTGTAGCCCACTTATATGAACATACTGTATGTATACTACACTGCGAATATGTTTCACGTAGAAGTGAGTATTGAAAAAGCACAGTGATATATGAGTTTCAAAACAGGAATAGGCAATTTTTACTCTGTGCAGAGGTAGTCTGGGGTGATACCTATTTCTGCTGCAAAGCAGCAACACTTGCAATACAATGTTTCGGTTTGAAGATTAAGGAGTCAACGTAATTTCCGGCACATGACTCCATCAAGTACTCAAGGCATCGATAACTTGGTTGGACCGACATTCGTCATCTTATCTTATGATAGGGGGCCGGGAATAACCCAGTGGCACTTCGACCCTTGAGGATCTTTTGTGCCTACCCCATTTCACACACTGGTTATCTCAGTGTGCAGGTTTCCTCACGATGTTTCCTTCGCCGTCAGAGCAGTCGGTAAATGTACGTAAGTCTATGAAAAAATCGGAAAAACTCATTGGTACATGGCATTGCATGATTTCGAACCCGACCTCCCGCATGGGAGTCCGGTGTCCGAGCCACTGTAACACCGACGCTCTTTATTAGATTATTAATCACAATATACTAATTAAATATTACAATAGTCACTGTGAATGAGTGAATGAATACTCAATAACAATAATAACGAAAAAAACGATACGAGAATTAATAACGATGTAAAACCGAATGAACCATATTTTCTACCATACAACTCAAATACCTACTTTCCAAAAGCAATTCAAAACTCCTTCCTAATTTAACAACACTAATTACCTAAGAATTTTCTTAAAGGTTCAGAGTTCCCTAATGACTCAGTAAAGAGTGCCTTAATGCGTAATTTCCAATTCAAAGTCATAAGTTCATAACTGAACGATTCGTTGAGGGGCAGCGGAGAGTGAAAAGCGTAACAAGTTGTTTTGAGAACGTTTTTGTATAAAGCAGAAGTTTTAATTGGCGGAACCACTCGATTCTTCAGCCATGGAGCCTTAATAGATGAAATGGTTTTATGGTACTGTATGATTATTAAATTCTGTGTTTGTCTTTTATTGCATTATTAATTCCTTATTAGATGTTAAATACAATAAGATAAACCTAAGGTCCATTTTTAAGGAGTACAGTACCGATAGGCACAAACATGAGTGGCTTACCCTAAAGGGGTTAGAACACTCTAAGAAATTCATTGGGGACAAATTCACAGGCTGGAACAGCAAGATCTGGGGGCTAAATAGACGTCAAGTGCGTCTACTGGTCGGTGCCTTCACCGGTCACTTTAGCACCAATGCCCACCTACACAAGATGAAGCTGGCTGACAGCACATCTTGCAGAGCCTGTGGTGCACAACTGGAGACAATTTCACATCTCCTATGTGAATGTAACGCTTTCGCGGCAAAAAGCATGGGTCTGCTAGGCTCTGCCTATCCGGACCCAAGGGAATTCAAATCCCTCCCACTGAGACGCATAGTCTTGCTCATGCATGACATATTCGGTGATGTGGTCAAGGGATAGGTACAAGGGATTGAACACAAAAGATCCCCATGGGTCGAAGTGTCGCAGGGATCCCCAGCCCCATCCAAAGATAAGATAAGGTCCTTTTTTATTAGTAGCAAATATTTGGAGGGGGGTATGTGCTGGTCATTTGTACCACTTTACACGAAAAAATAACCCTGTTACTTGTATGAAAATTTTCCATACTAAAGAAAAATAAACCTCATTATTTTGCGCCTTGGTGGCATAAACTCATCCATGTCGTTATGAATTGAACGAGTTTCATATAGTGCTGGACTACATGCACCAGTTCCAGCGCTGGTTCGGTTATTTGCAGCCAATCACAAGCGTTGCCTTCTCCCCTACTTGAAGTCCGCGCCTCGCCTCGCGTCGTGATTGGCTGCAGCGAACCGAACCGGCGCTGGAACCGTCGTCGTGTAGTCCTAGCCTTATACTTCTATTTCAGTATTAGAATAGCAATAATTCATTCATTTGTAGAATTTTCAAACAAACAATTGTATCATTTTCTCGAAAAGTTAATAAGTAAAAAAAATTGGCCTATCGTAATTGTTATTATAACCTATAGATGATACCCTAGAAATATTTGCCGCTAATAAAATAGGACCCTATATAGTGATTGCTGTTTATGGAAATTCTTCTTAGTCCTTAGAACACATAGAACGACTTTCTTTGCAGATTTAATGCGGTGGTTTGCCATTGCCTTCCCCATTTCACACACTGATTATTTCAGTGGGCAAGTTTCCTCATGTTTTCCTTCACCGTTGGAGCAGTCGCTATATAGTGATTGCATGGTTTCAAAACCAGGGTAATAGCTGCTGTCGGCGTGAAACTAAAGTCCAGTTTCCCCTGTTTTATTATTTCATAATATTTAATATTGTATGAGAAATCGTTTGAGTTATCTTTGCTAAATGAATCAAATATTAAAGTATAAAATTACCTTTCGCGAAGATATATTAGAAAGCTGGATGTGAGACTAACGTTTTTTACCTGAAACAATAAAACACTTTATTAAAATGGTTAATACTTGCGGTTGTTGGTACTTGGTGAAACTTGTAGTACATGATTAGACTTAAATAATATACTGTTTTACGGGTTTTTATTGTATAAATTACGACCGGTTTCGCTTACACATCTTCGGGTATTAGTGTATAATCAAATACCTGAAGATGTGTAAACGAAACCGGCCTTTACAACAAAGAAAAATTCACATATTACAATCGAAAACTGTTATATAATATTTCATTAAAACACTATTTTCACACGACCATGACGAATGAACCTCTTTATGTTATTGACTGTGGTTTCTTAATGAGCAAATTACGAAATGAGAATAGTTTCTTTTTAAATAGAGTTATCATCATCATCATCATCAGCCTAGTAATGTCCCCACTGTTGGGGCACAGGCCTCCCCTTGCACAAGGAGGTTATGGGCCATGATCCACCGAGCGGGCCCAGTGCTGATTGAAGAATTTCACACGCATTCAAAAACTTTTAATTTCCTCAGACATGCAGGTTTCCTCACGATGTTTTCCTTCACCATTAGAGCAGTCGGTCGATGTACGTAAGTCTTCGAAAAAACTCATTGGTACATGGCAATGTCCTAGTCACTAGAGTTATATGAAAACTAATTTAGTATGATACAGGTAGGTTACCTATTGCGGCCTGAGTATGGCTGGGATCGTAAATAGATGAATTTTTATCACGTATTAAGGGTAAAACAAACAGAGAGAGCACATGCAGTATGATCATAAAAATAACATTTCTACTCGAGTATATACGTATGAGCAGGATTAAGCTATAAAACGGATTTCAAAGCATCGTAAAATTTCGCGTCGAACATTTTAGTTTGCATTCCGCTACAAGCTCTACAAACATTGGTAATATTTAACGCATTACCAATGTTCTTCATTACACTCCAACTAGGCTAACGCTAGGTCAGGTTCGCCGGAGCCAATCACAAGCGTTCCACTCTGCCCCCACTTGAAGTCAGCGCGTTGTGATTGGCTGCAGCGAACCGAACCGGGGTACTGGAACCGTCGTCGTGTAGTCTGAGCCTTACGTTGGGTTAAGGTGACCCCAGTTAGTTTTAAATAACTTTTAATTAACTATTACTTTGGTAAGTACCTACTTATACATATTTACTTCATATTTTCAAAAAAATATTTAATTATTACTTTATTTTACATGTTATGGATTTGTTTTATTTTTATTTTACTTAAATATTCTTAAAAATTGTTTTTTTTTTAATTTGCATTAAGAGCAATTAAAAGTAAATATTTACCTAGTTTGGATATAGACAGTACGTACATCTACAGTGTTTATTCAATGATAATAATAAAAAAATTAAAAGGATTAAAAGAAAATTGTTGTGAAAATTATGGATAAGCTCAATAATAATTCATCAACATACAAAGGGAACGAATGCTGGAGGATTAATTAATGTTGGCTGGGAAGATCCACAAATAGTTGCTCCAGTTCCGACAACATTAACCGGAACAGAACAGTTCCAAAACTGTTAACAATTTTCAACTTCTGTCGACTGCTGCACCGGGAGCTGCTCTAACTTTGATCTTACAAAGGGTACAGTGAAATTGGTTAAGTAGGTATATGAGGGAGTCATTAATTAACTGAAAAATGAAGAGCGTCGGTGGCCTAGTGGCTAGGACACCGGACTCCCATGCGGGGAGGTCCAGGTTCCAAACCGTGCAGTACCATGTACGAATGAGTTTTTCGTATTTTTTGAAGACTTAACTTTCGAGAACAGAAAACTGTCATTTTTGCCATAAGTATACTTCATAACTATTTCATATTATTTTTCAGTTATCTTATGATAACGGAAATAACCCCAGCGACACTTCGACCCTTGAGGATCTTTTGTGCCTACCCCATTTTACACACTGGTCATCTCTATGTGCAGGTTTGCTCACGATGTTTTCCTTCACCGCCAGAGCAGTCGGTAAATGTACGTAAGTCTTCGAAAAATACGAAAAACTCATTGGTACATGGCACTGCTTGGTTTCGAACCCGGACCTCCCGCATGGGAGTCCGGTGTCCTAGCCACTAGGCCACCGACGCTCACAAACTCAATTTTTCGGTCGAAAATTTATGGCCTGGCATCATTACCCGGTAATTTAAATCGATGCACCTGCCACTCACCCTTGTTAATAACGTATACGTAAGAACTGTAACTCCAACAGCCTTGCGGGGGATGGGAGTTCGGTGTCCTAGCCACTGTGCCACCGACACTCTTCAGTTATGCATACTGAACACCACTTTCGGGATTATAGGCGATTTTTATTACAACCTGTAGAAAGAAGGTGAAAATTCAAACGTTACACCCAGTAAAATCTTGATACAAATTATTTTGAACGATTCGAATTATCTCAATTTCAGATCAGACTTTTGCTTCATGTATTTTAATGAGCATCGATGTATTCATGTATGTAAATTAATCCGCACCAATGACTGCTAATTACATTTTAATGAAGTCATAAATTAATTTATTAAAAATTCATTAATAAAAACCGGGATGGGGGCAATATTTCGTGAGTTCAACGAGCCATTTCGCCGTGAATGGGTTTCGAGTAGGGATGTTACGGAGGTGGTTTTACCGGAACCGGAGTCGGAGGCGGAGGAGATGTTCAGAAGAAGTTCAAATTTTAAATCGTTTTTTTAATTTTTAAGGGTAAAATGGAAAGGAGGAGGAGAGGCCTTTGCCCAGCAGTGGAACAGCCAATAGGCTATTAAAAAAATTTTTACAGCTGAATTAAAATATTGGCCAATATTTTTTATGAAGACGTTTGCGACAATAAAACATATACCTTTATGTAGTCCTACACTATTCAATTAAATATTGATATTTGAATATGTTTGCTCACAAATCTTCGATATTACCTCCGATTCAAAATTATCAGAGCCGAAGTCGGAGTCGGAGGTGTTGATTTTACACCTCCGACTCCGACTTCGGCTCAGAAGTTCCGATCTTTCGGAGTCGGAGTAGAAGCCCCGTAACATCCCTAGTTTCGAGTGCCCGTTAATTTGGTTAATTGTTGTGTTCTTGTTATAAATTCACGAGATTAAACCGTTGAGTCGCGATCGGGCGCTGCTCGGGCGGTTACGGCGAGCGTTCGGGTGATTTCAACCGCGATGGGTGTGCGGGCGGCCCTTACAGTGGGACCTAATTACAACGATATATTCGAATTAAATGTTTAAATTAGGATAATATTTTGTAACCGGTTGTACCATCTGTTGATTCATTATTATAGGTACCTTACCTTTGTGGGGTGTTATTTCTGTATCAATGGTATGGTACTGTGCGAATAATATGAAGAGTTGGGGTTAAATTACATAATACTTAAGTATTACTTCCTTGCTATGTTATTCAGCGAATGATCACAAAAATTTTCTAAGTCTTATTCCTCAGTCATGAGAATCGTGATCATTCTATGGAATTAACCATAATTAACCACATCGCCAATTAGAGCATCGGTGGACTAGTGGCTAGGACGTCGGACTCCCATGTATGAAAGTTTGTGTAAAAGTTTCCGAAGGCATGTTAAATCCATCAATCAGCACTGGGCCCGCTCGGTGAATCATGACCTGTACAGGGGAAGGCCTGTGCTCCAACAGTGGGGACATTAATAGGCTGATGATGATGAATTAACCACATAGAACGACTTTCTTGGCAGATTTAATGTGGTGGTTTGCCACTCCCTCCCACATTTCACACACTGATGGTTATCTTAGTGTGCAGGTTTACTCGCGATGTTTTCCTTCACCGTCAGAGCAGTCGTTAAATGTACGTAAGTCTTCGAAAAATACGAAAAACTCATTGGTACATGGCATTGCATGGTGTCGAACCTGGTCCTCCCGCATGGGAGTCCGACGTCCTAGCCACGATGCTACAGACGCTCTTATACTTATATGATTGAATAAATACCTCATGGGAGTTCGGCGTTTTAATCACTATAGTATAGTGTTTTTTTTTTAAATTAAATAAGGAAATCAGACGAGAAATCGGGCGACCTGATGGCGACCGTTTCCCATAGACATCTCACCTCACTGTATTATTATTAGAGGGTTTTTGATACGCTGCTGCCTTGAGGACTAAGATGGAATGCCTCATGTGCCGGAAATTACGCTGGCTCTCTTAGCACAGAAGTCCAAGCATTTCTGCTTCACGGCAGAAATAGATAAGATGGTAGTACGGTCCAACAGAATACCAGCGCTGGAGGCATTCTTATCTGCAGCAATAAGCTGAGTTGAGGCCCTTTTCACAACAACAGCAGACCATCAGACATGATTTAGATATGTTTACCTTTGACTACATAATTATTTTATTATAATTATAACTGTTTCGGTCATCGCTGTGTGAGAAATAAACGTATTACTTACTTACTTACTTACTTACTTACTAACCCAGGCGATCCTTCACATCAGGATCTACCACGTGTAGATACTACCATCACCTATAGTGACTATACCACCAACGCACTAAGGTCTAAGCAAACAAAGAAACTGAGCAAGAATTATTATTTGTAAGAGAGGGGATCTGGAATTGCTAAATGCATTTCGCAATATCTTTTATTATTTATGTTATGATAAATATTTGTCACAATGCCTAGTGAAATAACAGAAAATAGCACCAGTAAAAACTTCAGCGACACCAAAAGAAAATTTCCAAACGCGTATATGCTCGTAAAATAGAATAAAAATATACGGAATTACGCCGTCAAAATATTCGGGTTTATTCGCTGTTGGTAGGGCTGCTCCGCTACACAGTACTAGATAGATAGATACTCGTATAAACACTTTATTGTACACAAAATCAGGAAAAGTAAAAACTACAGGAATAATAGCACGATATGTACAAAGGCGGCCTTATTGCTTAAAGCAAACTTTTCCAGGCAACCTCTGAAGTATTACAATAATTCTAAATTTATAAAAGATTGGGCGGATCCCATACAAGCTTGGACCCAATTTTTTTTCTTTTCACTTCCAACCAAACATAGTGCATATGACAGATCTAGCCTAGATCTAAATTTTTTATTAGGGAGCAAACACCCTATGTCGTGTGGAACAGAGTTTTATTTAGTCGCTAGGGAAACAAAATAAATAGAATCAGAGGAATTAGTATTTTTTTGTCTCTAGCTCCTATCCTACACGACTTAGGATGTTTCTTCCATAATGAAAGATCTAGTCCTTGTTTGGTTGGAGGCGAAGCCGTGGGTCCAAAAGCGCCCAATGTCCTTTAAGAAATCCTCCACTGTGGGGATACCTTTTTCCTGTTCATATTAGTTCCTCAATGTTCCAGGTGTGGGAAGAGCATGGTCCTAGAATATTTGAGCACAAACACGAACCAACTAATTACTGTTACAGTTCCAGAGATCCCATCTGACAAACAAGCTTAGTCCAAGATCTTGGAAACCTTTCATCTCAGATGGAATCTCTAGAACGGTAAGTGGTTCGAGTTTGTGTTTGGGCAAATAAACTCGAACCACTTATTCGAGGTTCTATACCAAATGTTTAGTACCATGGTGTAGTACCTTCCATGAGGTGAGGACCTTATGATGACCAGGAAAAAGTAAGGAGATCTCCACAATGGTAAGTCGAGGGTTTGTTACACTTTTATTTTGAGTTCGAGTAGTCCATAAATAGCTCTAGAGAATATTGATTGCAACGAAGAATTACCGCTCGGGTAATTCTTCGTTGCAATCATCTCGGTATGAATGCATTTTACAATAAGAAAAATGCATTTTTTTTAGAAATACCAATAAATTCCTTGTAGCGCCATCCCTAGCCTCTAGGCGACTAGAGGGGAACCTCGCCCAAAAAGGATAAACACGTTAAAGGGTACTGTTGACTGTTCGCTATCCACAAAGAAAACACTTATGATTGTACGCGGGGGCGCGAGGGGGTGAAACAGGGCTGGGGGAGGGAGGAGGGAAGTCAATCGAAATTTTTGCAAACACTCCTCCGCGTGCGGATGGTGTTCGAGGGTGTAGAGTAAATTTTGTGTCTTTGTTTTTTTTATTTAACGCTTTACGTATCGCTTTGCAGCATGTTTTGGATCTAATATCGTGTATTTTCATTTGATGGCAAGCAGCTATTGTCGTTTATAACCAGCACCATTGCATTAACAGAGAGGCATAACAATTACGGATTGAACGATGTTCAGACACCGCACAAGGGTACGTCATCAACGGTAACACTCGTTTGATGACGTTTCCTTGTGCAGTGACGTGAAATCGTTCAATCCGTAGTTGCTATGCCTTTCTTCTTGTGCCATGACCAGCACTACTTAATTTGCATTTTCTCTGTTACATTACACTTCTTCTTTCGTGTTGATGATCCAAATTAAATGTTTCCCGACCAGAAGGCAGCCACATCGATAGCCCTCTGGTTGGCCTCGAAAAGGTCCTCCCGCGTGCAGGTGGTCGGACACGCGGGACAGCAGAGCAAGTGCTCCATGGTTTGAGGGGAGACACCAAACTCACACTTTACTTGATCGCTGGAAAACCCCCAGTTGTGAAGATTATCTCCGCAACAGCCAACCTGGGTTCGCAGGCGATTAAGCGTTTTCCAGGTTGGCCACGGGAGTTTGAAACCCGGTGGTAGGTCTTCTTTTGGCGGTATGAAACCTTTGGGTGGGTATTTCTCCCGCCACAGCTTGCATCGTACTTCTGGCGGGTTCTTTCCAGGATCGATGGGAGAAACACTTCGCAGAAACCCGTTACGGCTTTTGAGACGAGATGGTATGACTGTTACACTGAAATCGTATAAGTTCATACATTTTTTTTAACAAAAAAATTGTTTGAAACCAATCGAATGAATTCGAAAAATGGAATTGCAAATGAAGTGCAATGCGTGAATTTTGTCAGGTACGCCGCCCAGAATGTGTAACAGATCTTTACACTAGTAATATAAAGTCTTTGAATTCAGACAGTTAACCAAAGTTTACTAAACGCAACTAATTGACCAAACCATAACGCTTCAGCGGCAATGCGGCGAAATATTAAACATCGCACAGAGGGAAGACGTTCACTAATTCAGTAATAGAATTGCAGCTTGTTAACACTCCACGCGCGGCGAATACATGCCTCGTACGTGGCCGGAGATGGACTTATAGGGCGGCAGTATCAGCGGTAAGCAGATGCATAAGCGGTGAGAAACTCGCTGGCTGAATGCAATAGTGGCACAAGTCAAGAATGTAGTTTCGAGGAAACATGTTTCGAAATTTAAGAAAATGGGTATAAATTATCTATTTAAAAAAAAAATTTAGAGTCTAAAGTACTGCAGTTTGATTTTTATAAATTTTAACAATACTTACTTCTAGAGTACCTAGGTAATACGATGCTATACGAATCTGGCGCGAACATAAAATAGATTGTTTTTAATGGTGCCACTATTTCATTCGCCAGCGAACTGACAGCCAATCTTTTCAATTTCTAAAACTTTCTATTCTAAAATTCATTTTAAGAATCAAGGCAGAATTAGATTCTATACTTATGGCACGCGAAGAATATGAAAAATGAAAAAATATTTATTTTTCCAGAAGCACAGATGGTCTTCTAATACACACACACACACACACATGACATATTATGATACATTAAATTAATTTATTACATTATAATTATTATGAGTAGATGTCATTCTTGCATCAACAGTAACCTTATGGTAAGGGTTGATGATGCTACTATTATCTATAATCATGAAATAAATTAAAATAGTTTTTTTTTATAGCACCAAAGCGAAGGTAACCACTATAATTAAGACGTCAATGACAAACACTCATATATCCGTAAAGTTTTTAGTCAAAGAAATTTCAAGGAAAACATCGTATTCATATTATATATGTGTAAGCTTAGAAATGATTTTTAAGGTCGTATACTTTCTAGTAGGACTATCTCTCCGCTTAATCTCAGCCCCGCTGTCACTCGGTCCACTCATGTGTCCGCAGCACACGTCCACGCCCGGGGTGGCGGTGGATTAAATGGATTATAGGCCCAGAGATACGGATATTTTTCCAGCCAACAATTACAACAATAAGTAGCAATAATACAACAGGTTTAAAAAAAATCCAACACCATATTTATTACATCGATATGACCATCGATAACATGGGCGAATAATGTGAAGGCAAATACGTGTACTAATCTTACATTTTGCGCACATCTAATCTCTTAGATTTTATTTATTATTATTATTGTGTACATACAAAGTTACAGTATTTATAAATCTTCGCGCCCTGAAACCAAAAAGCTGGTTTGTCTGCGCGCTGCACATTCCACTCTGTTAAAACACAAACTATATATAAAACAACTTAACAAATATCTACTTAGATATTCTATCTAGATATTCTAGGATAACCTTCGCATCGGAAACGAAGAGAGGGTAGTTTTGATTGACTATTATTTTGTATATTTTTTGTAAATACTTATTTTAATTTTGGGACAAGACTTTGATCCTGTAAGTCGAAATCGTTTATTCCGACTATAAGTCTCGAATAAATCAATTTACGTTAAAAATTTCCACAAGCACGCACACACAATTATATCTTCTGAGGTAATAGTAATAACTAAAACAGGAATGATTAAAATCAATAACTTATTTATAGCAATAATTAAAATGTAAAATTTACAATTAATACAAAATTGTAGTTTATTTATGAATGAATAAAAGAATGACGGGACGGCTCAGCTAAGTACCAACTGACTGCCCTTGACTCAGTGGAGAAACGCGCTAAGCAACTTATAGGTGACGAATCGCTGGTGGAGGCTAGACTGCAAAGTCTGGAACATCGGCGCAAGGTTGCCTGTCTATCGGTATTTTATAGGATACATTTCGGAGAGTGCGCATCGGAATTGCACGACCTAATTCCAGCATCTCCATTCCGCCTTCGGACTACCAGGCGCGGGGAGGGGCTCCATCCTTATGTTGTTGATATCCCATCTGCTCGTACGAAGCGATTTGCTTCTTCGTTCATTATGCGAACGGCTAAGGAATGGAACAGCCTGCCGGCGTCTGTATTTCCCGAAACCTACAACCTTGGGATCTTCAAGGCCCGAGTGAATAGGCATTTACTGGACCCGCATGCTCCATCGTCGACCTCATCGTCGCTTACCATCAGGCGAGATCGAGGTCAAATGCGGGTTTAATAGTAAATAAAAAAAAGAATGAATACTCTTTATTGCACAAAAGTAATGTGATATAATGCGTACAAAACGATTAATACAATCTAGGCAGTCATATCGCTAAAAGCGATCTCTTCCAGACAACATTTTTGGTGGAGTAATTTTGGTTGAAAAGGGTAGGTTGTGCACCGTTTACAATATTACCTAAGTAGTTTATTTATCTACTGGCTCTAATTTTATTGATCTATGCTGTTTAACCCAATCTCCTCTAAATTATCATCTCTTCAATAAAGTGCTTTTAGTTAGAGATGCCACGAATATTCGGCTACTATTCGGTATTCGGCCTATTCGGCCACTTTTTTTGGTATTCGGTATTCGGCCGAATAGTGCGTACTATTCGGCCGAATACCGAATACCAAATCATGAAAAAAAAACCCACATATTATTCAAGATTATATGTATTCTATTACCAAATTATAATACTTTAGTAAGTAAAATTGATCAATGGTAGGTTGTGACGGATAAAACAAGCTTTTCAGCATTTGTTGGTAGCAAACGATTGCGCTTTTCGTCGTAAATGATACCTGCTTCAGAAAATAACCTCTCACTATACACACTACTCCCAGGAGACGAAAGATAAACTTTAGCAAATTTCGAGAGGCTTGGGTATTGTTTTTCGTTTGCTGACCACCACTTGTAAGGATCTGCCGTCCGATCTAGGCGAATTGTTTTCAAATAAAAATCCATCTCATTTGCCACAGCACTCTACTCCACATCCTCATCATTATTATTTCGCATATTATCTGTAGCGACTTCGTCAAAGCAGTTCGAGAAACTGTCGTGTATTTCAATAGTCTCATAATTTTCATTCAAGTTTCTTTTCTTACGAAGTGGAGAAGAATCGTCATCGGTACTACTAGATTTATCACAATCACAACTTATTTTCAGAGCTTCTAGAAGAATTTTTTGTGTTGCTCTTTCAGTTTGAACCAATCCTAGGAAATTTGTTTTGAAACGTGGGTCAAGAAAAGTAGCAACCAGATATTTGTTGTGACAATGAGACAGGTTGCGGCCTGTCTATTACGAGTTTACGCCCTCGGCAAGCATGTATTTTGTGCCGAATATTCGGCGCTTCGGCCGACAGCGTTGCCGAATATTCGGTATTCGGTATTCGGCCAAATCACTATTCGTGGCAACTCTACTTTTAGTTTTACATAATGACATCATAAAATCTAATGTAGACTTAATTAGGACTCTGAATGGAAAGATTAAAAATTTGTATATTTTTTAAAATACCTACTTTAATATTTTAGCGTAGCTTTATAATGGAAATTGATTAATTTGAACTTGAAAAGATTTTCGATTTGACTTTTAAATTGGTTGAACTTATCCTTTAGTTGGTATATCTAGATTGCTTTTCATCACGATTACCTGAAATTGAAGCCCAAGTAATGGGATTTAAGCGTTGATTAAAATAATAACTACTTACAGCTTGCTATTTTTATTTGGTTGGTAGTCATATTTTGCTTTAATCATGCTTTTTTCTACTACCCCATTTTACACACTGGTCATCTCAGTGTGCAGGTTTCCTCACGATGTTTTCCTTCACCGTTAGAGCAGTCGGTAAATGTACGTAAGTCTTCGAAAAATACGAAAACCTCATTGGTACATGGTACTGCACGGTTTCGAACTCGGACCTCCCACATGGGTGCCTTGGTGTTAGTATGGACGATATTTATATCTATTTTTATTTAACAGTTCATAATTATCAATTGATGGACACAGGTTTCACATAAAGCTGACATCACTATATCTTACGCTTTTCTCAGTTAGCCAAAATCTTTTTTTTGTATAAGGAGAGCAGACAAGCAAATGGGTCATCCGATGGTAAGTGGTCACCATCGCCCATAGACATTTCACCTCACTATAAAGTTACTACAAAGTTATTAGAGGGTTTTTGATAGGCAGCTATGCTAACTTTTTGTACTTAAATGGAGTGCCTCATGTTGCCTCATGTTACACTGACTCTCTCACCCTTCAAACCGGAATACAGCAATGCAAGTATTGCTGGTAAATGTACGTAAGTCTTTGAAAAATACGAAAACCTCATTGGTACATGGCACTGCATGGTTTCGAACCCGGGAGGTCCGGGTTCGTTCGTTCATGTTCGTTCATGTTACACTGACTCTCTCACCCTTCAAACCGGAATACAGCAATGCAAGTATTGCTGGTAAATGTACGTAAGTCTTTGAAAACTACGAAAACCTCATTGGTACATGGAACTGCATGGTTTCGAACCCGGGAGGTCCGGGTTCGAAACCATGCAGTGCCATGTACCAATGAGGTTCGGGAGTCCGGTGTCCTTTAGCCACTGTGCCACCGACGCTCATGTTTGTAACGATGATGTGTATCCTATAATTACCGCTTCCGCTCATAGCTTAGTACAAAGCTAAGGCTGAAATCACGCAAGCGTTGTATTTGGAATTGCGTTTTATTAAGTGAAAAAAAAAAGGTACAAATTGATTGGTGGCGTTAAGTAAGTACCCACGATACAATCCACTTACTTATCGTTTGACTTACATAGTCAAGAATAGGTAAATTTTCTAATATTTTAAAAAATTAAATAAGGAGAGCAGACGAGCAAACGGGCCACCTGATGGTAAGTGGTCACCGTCGCCATTAGAGGGTTTTCGATGCGCTGCTAACCATGAGGACTTAGATAGAGTGCCTCATATGCCGGTAACTACGCTGGCTCTCTAACTATTCAAACCGAAACATAGAAACGCAAGGAGTTCTGCTTTGCGGCAGAAATAGATAAGAGGGTGGTACCACCCCAGGCGATCCTGCACATAAGGATCCACCACCTTTAATTAAATTTTAATAAGTTATAAAAAAAATCATGTTCAGTAAAGTTTTATATCTTTACTAATTTTCCTAAAAAGAAACTCAACTTTCTATCTTGAAAAGAAAAAGTAATTCGCATGTACGTATGTAAGTTAAGAAGAAAGTTAGATAAATTGGATATTTTACTTAGAAAAAATGCGTGAGGAGAACTTTAAATATCCTTAACTACGAGAGTAAATCATTTTTATTTGCTTAAAGCTAGACGGTAAGTACAAAATGGCTATAAATTATTAGTAAAGCACTACTTTGTTGGGTCTTGTTATAGGGTGGTGCCATGTTTAGGGTTCAATACCTGTGAGGTAAAAACCGCAATTGTAGTGTAATCGCGAATACGTCATAGAAGCATTGATGTTTAAAAAATCGTTAGAAAAGGAATTTTGAAAAAAATATGGATTTTTTTCCATATTCGAAATTTCTTTTCTAACGATTTTTTTTATTAAGCAAGAAAGGTTCTTTCAAGTTTCAAGATATAGGTTAGATCTCGTTTGAGGATCAGAGAATATTGTATAGTTACCTAATATGTACTTTTAGGCCAATAGTAGAGCATCTGTGGCCTAGTGGATAGGACGCCGGACTCCCATGTCCAGGTGGAGGCATGGGTTCAAAACCATGCCATGTACCAATGAATTATTCGGATTTTTTCGAAGACTTGTGTACATTTACCGACTGCTCTAACGGTGAAGGAAAACATCGTGAGGAAACCTGCATGTCTGAGGAAAAGGAAAACAAATCCGAAGGCGTGTGAAATCCACTAATCAGCACTGGACCCGGTCGGTGGATCATGACCAGTACCCCGTTGTGCAAGGGGAGGCCTATGCCCTAACAGTGGGGACATTAATAGGCCAATAGTATAAGTTTACCTTATTGTTGCAGTACTGTTTAATGTGCCAATAAAAAAGTGGTTGATAAATTTTCCGCAAGATGGATTTGGACCTGCGTTTTTTTTCCTAATTTTAATTACGTCACACGTTAAGGGAGAGGGAGGGGGTCAACAAAGTGTGACATCGTGTGACATGGGGGGGGGGGGGGGGAGGCGTAAGCTTCGTGACGTCACATGGGTAAATCTAAAAGAAGAAGTTATAAATAATACAAAGGAATGGGTTCAAAGTCCATGGACACAAGATGATTAAGTGATGATGATGATTTATGATGATGATGATGATGAGATGATTATGTGCAATAAAGTATTAAACTATCTATATATCTATCTAAGATTAAATTTTGTATCGTTCAGTTGTTTTATTGTTTTGTAAATTTTATAAAATGTTAGATTTATTGTTGATTTTATGAAAAAAGATTTTAAATACAGACATAATTTATGAATGGCCCCTAATTGTAAAAATTACTTCAAAATGATCTGAACATGTACACATATGTATAACAAATAATATAGTTACATAGAAGCCTGTCTAGAAATCAGATAAACTAAGTGCTAATTGATTTTAATATTGAAGATAGAAAAAGGAGTATCAGCATAAATACTTTCAGAGATTTACTTGCCTTTACCTTTATTGCAAGATAGAAAGGAGGAAGGTTGCCTGGAAGATATCGCTTAAAGCGACAAGGCCGCCTTCTGCACATTGTATTGTACCTCTCTTTATGTTGTATGTTTTGTTTTTGTCCCGGGTGTGCAATAAAGTATATTAGTATTGTAAGCAGATCTTTCTTATCTATTTTGCTTAAATGTTACCATGGTAAAATATACGGAACCTTCAGCGTATAAGGTTTTCCCTCGTGTACTATAGCCAAATTTAGTTTTATCATTTAAGTACGGATTTTTATCACTTCGTGTCACGCCAGCCCAAGGTCGGTTCATAATTATAGCTTTGCTAGTTGTGGCAGGAATAAAGTTATTACGGTTTAATTTAATTCATTATAACTTATAATGCTTTGTATATTAATGGGCTGATTTAATATTAATTGGTTAATTTTATTAACTTTCGGTTCTCGAAAGGTTAACATAAAATAAACAATTACCTATTTTTTATTTTTAAAATTAATGAGTTAAAGTGGATCCAACATCAGCTTAAAAAATAAGTTATGTAGGTACTTACTTCACAAAACGATCGAAAACCATAGACTAGATAATATACATTTAGATAGGTTTTTATCAAATACCATTAGATGAAAACCTAATTCCAGACTCCGACGTATTTTTTATGACTCAAGGGCAATATATTCAGAGAGCTCGAAGGGCTCTTTCCGAGCGTTTAGGCAAGGGTTGAAATACACACAGCACACACAAACACACCACCTTACACACCTTCACACCACCTTACACACCTTCACACCACCTTACACACCTTCACATACACAAACACCCGCCTTTAACCACATATTGTAATTCTATTTCTATTTCTTCTACATATTTAGTGCTATTTAATTATAATTAATTTAGAGTTATTGTGTAATTGGCGTTATAACTTTTTAAGACAAATACTGTAATAATTGTTTTGCTGTACAATAACCTGTAATAAAATAAAATAAATTCGAACAAATTACTTCCTTTATACATCCCCTAACCAAAAATATAATCTACCTTGGTGTTCTTATCTTATCTTTTGATAGGGGGCCGGGAATAACCCAGCGGCACTTCGACCCTGGAGGATCTTTTGTGCCTACCCCATTTTACACAGTGATCAGTGTCCAGGTTTTCTCGCGATGTTTTCCTTCACCGTTAGAGCAGTCGGTAAATGTACGTAAGTCTTCGAAAAATACGAACTTATTGGTACATGGCACTGCATGGTTTCGAACTCGGACCTCCCGCATGGGTGCCTTGGTGTTAGTATGGACGATATTTATATCTATTTTTATTTAACAGTTCATAATGATCAATTGATGGACATAGGTTTCACATAAAGCTGACATCACTATATCTTACGCTTTTCTCACTTAGCCAAAATCTTTTTTTTTTATAAGGAGAGCAAACGAGCAAATGGGTCATCCGATGATAAGTGGTCACCGTCACCTATAGACATCTCACCTCACTACAAATTTATTAGAGGGTTTTTGATGCGCAGCTATGCTAACTTTTTGTACTTACATGGAGTGCCTCATGTTGCCTCATGTTACACTGACTCTCTCACCCTTCTAACCGGAACACAGCAATGCAAGCATTACTGCTTTGCGGCAGAAATAGGTTGTAGGAACGAGCTATGAGAGGACATAGAATGACGTAACGTCAGTTGTATGAAAGGGAAAAGGGAAGATCTTCCACCAGGCGGGGGGGGGGGGGGGTTGCCTGGTGACTAGATTTCCTGGTCCAACTATGGATGTTTGGAATTCGTATTTGTATGAAGTCCCAGGAAAATATCGATAGCGCGTTCTACACCTGATATGAGTAGGTACTTATCGTGTGGCGCGTCGTGCGTCGCCACAAGGTAAAAGGGTGATATGCTGAATGTCTTGTAACGATATCGACTTCATCGTCCATATCAACCTCCTTGCCATCAATTTCAACCTCATCGTCAGCTTTTATCTCATCTCATATCGTGTTGGCATCTTCATTTCTTCATCTATATTTTAAAAATTCAAATCATATTTCCATTCCATTTCTAAATTCCATTATTCCATTAATTTCATTGTTTTCTTTGTATTTTGCACTTTCCCTCTGTATTTTGTCCTGAACTGACGTTTCTCCGTTTATTTTTGTCTCCTACTACTACCTATTTTCTACATTTACTATTTTCTGTGTTCTGTTCCTTAAAAATATAATATCTATTACCAAGTTCTTCTATTACTTCATCTCCACACTGTCCTAGAACCCTGCTAGCCGGCACCTAGAGGACAGATTATAGCAGTCTGTTCCACGAAGGAACTAATGCGCGCCCGCCTTCTTTCATCCAAGGTTTGTTTAATGTCTTCTTAAGGACGAAGTAAAAGGTTTGTATAAAACAAAAGTCTTTTTGACGGGTACCGTCATTATACATTCATAGACGACTGACTCCGAGTCTCACTCTGTCGTTTCTAGGATAACCTCAGCAGTGCTCACGCCTTGGAAAGTTACCGCGGCGTAATAATATAATGATCTCGGTTTAAATGCTTTGGAACAAGTCGCCTCCCCACAAAATGGATGCTTTTGAGAAAGTCTGTTGGATTTTTGAAGAGTTAGCAGGCATGACTGACGCTATATTTGTTTATCATTTTAACCAAAATGAATTTTTATTTGCAAGAATATACGTTATGAAGGATCTTAAAATTACATCAGCGCTGTGGCTTGCCTCAGCATTATGCTGAGCTGGTGTACCCTTTTTGGCACTGTACCGCACCGGATGTTCTGTGCTGCATGTATTAATCTTTGTATACTTCTGTATTATGTTCTATATTCTGGTGTTTACAGTGATAAATAAACGTTTTCAATTTCAATTTACATAGGTTGTTCCAGCATATCCTACCACATTGTGGTGTGCAAATTTATATAATAGATACATTTTACAAGGTTATTATAAAATAAATGACTACTCTAATGATAAAGAGGCTTGGTCCTAAATCCAGCTCCAGCTCTGCACATTGTGTATATGATTGTATTCATAATTATTGTAAGATATATTTATTTCAAAAGATGTGTTGCTGAAAGTTTCTTGCGCCGCTTCCTTCCTTTCAGCTGCAGCACCTTACGAAGCGGTGGTGGAGTAAAAAAATGACGTTGTAAAAATGTACTATAAGGTACTTACTTACAATAAAAAGATTTTGAAAGCTTTATAAACGGCTTTTAATTTTATATATGTATATGTAACTTATAAATAAGGCTACACGAATATTTAATCAATGCTTTTGGGGAATTGGCTCCATCACTTGCCACCATCACCTACGTTTCGGTTTCGTGAGTTTAAGCGTGGTCGGAGCGACCCAAAAGATGACCCGGGCGACCACCAACGGCAGTCACTCAAGAAAACATCATAGAAATTGAAATTGAAATCGTTTATTTAGCGCTGTAAACACCAGAATACAGATTACAGAAGTATACAAAGTTTAATTACATGCAGCACAGAACATCTGGTGTGGTACAGTGCCAATAAGGGTACACCAGCTCAGCATAATGCTGAGGCAAGCCACAGCGCTGATTTTCAGCTGGCCCCTCAGTGACTGCACGGACGAAGAAAGCAACAGTGTGTGCGTGTTGTGTTGTATGAATGTGTTTGTTTGTATGAATGAGGATATAGTGTGTATGTGAGGTACTGAGTGTGTGGGAGGGTGATGGCATGGTACGGGTGTATTTACATGGTATTATGTGTGTGGATGGTAGTTCACAGTAGAGGCATAATATTACCGAGCACTTCCAGATTGTGAAGGACAGTAGTTACAGGGCACCTAAAGAATGTACGGAGCAGTGTCCGATTTTTGTAGATCAATTGTATAGATTTTAAGTTTTCTCCTGAAGGTGTCAAGAGTCTGCGCGTCTCTAATAGGAGGTGGCAAGGTATTCCAAATCTTAGATGCCGCATACTTGAAACTACCCCTAAAAGCAGCTGTGCTGTGACATGGAGGGAGCATTAAGTAGGTTGATGCACGTGTGTTGTACTCATTGATGTCGCGCGACCACCTAATTTTCCTTTTTTTTTAAATTTAAATTTAAATTTCCATTTTTTTTATCATCAGGGTGGAGTGGCTAATAAAGGAATGTCGCAACATTACCAAGCGCTAGACTTAGGATGAACTGATGATTGGATCACAGGCAGTTTCCACTACCTACCCAAATAAAATAAAATAAAATAAATTTTATTTAATTTGCTCATTTACACAAATTGTATCTTCTCGTATCTAAGACCCAATAAATTTCAGCAATATTATCCGAAAACATCTACCTAAGTGCCTACTCTAAAAGATAAATATGAACAGAAACGTTTCAAGCCGACGAAATACGTTGGTTTACAAACATTGTTCGCTTAGCTACTCACTAATACTTCGGCATTCAATGCTGAGCACAATTTCGTAGTAATTTTACTTACGTACCTATTTACGTGTAATGCTCATTCTTCTAGATCATGTACCGGAAGTTCAAAGACATAGTAGAAATTGAAAAGTAGGATGTCTTCAAACAAACGTAGATTACAGCTTGCTACTTTCTTGCGATAAGCAAAGCACAAAACTATATTTATACATAATCATTTAGTGTGTGAATTTAGGTTTACATTGCAGTTCTTAGAACAATTTCCTATTTCACAGGCATACACCATACAGGAATATTAATCAAATAGGTATACCAAATTAATCTAAGATAATAAATAATGTATACAATAACCTTTTCTAATAAATTCATTAAAAATAAACGTCACATCATAATACCTGATCGATTTAAACAATAGGATATGAAAGTCCACACATTTTTCACTGTAAAATTCATTCAAAACGAATTGAATCGAATTGAAAAATTGAACCGCGTCTGAAGCCTAACGCGTGAATTTTGACAGTTGTGGCGACCAACAGACCAGATTAGTTGTGGTTGTGTTTAAAAGATCTAAGGTACTATTGGCATGTTCTTACTAAATCATGTCTCTACTGTAGTCATAGTTTTAAGATAACAATTAGAATTGATCATAAAAAATCGTTGCAATAGTTGATTTTGTTCTATTTTGAATGATTCCTTCTTCTAAGTCGTGTTCCTCATTGCTGAGGGTCGCGATCATTGTAAGGATTAATCACATAGAACGACTGTCTTAGCAGTATTAAAAGATGGTTTGACATTGCCTTCCCCATTTCACATACTGGTTATCTCAGTGTGTAGGTTTTCTCACGATGTCAGAGCAGTTGGTAAAAGTACGTAAATCATGATTGGCACATGACATTGCTTGGTTTCGAACCCGGACCTCCCGCATGGGAGTCCGAGCCACGGCGCCACCGACGCTCCGAATGATTCCTAGGTGTAAGTAATTATCACAAGGGCTGGAGATAAGCTACTGTTCTTTCTTTACTATGGTAAAGATCATTTCTCGGGAATAAAAGCCAGCGTTCATTATTTCTGGAACGTTAACTACGCGAAATTGAGTCGCGAACAAATTCAAATTTCCTTCTTACTTAACTCAAATGATAACTTACGACCATTCCAAGATTAAAGCTGAACTTGCAAATAATAATACACGAAAACATTACCGCGGTATACGGGGGCAGGTACAGACACTGTATGGAAAGCTCCTCCTTAATACAAGTCAAAGAATTTGGAAATGTAAAATTTTAGACGTACTCTGTTCAATAAAGAGAAAGAAACTGGTTTAATTTTATTCTTGAATTAATTTCGAGTTATGTTTCAGTTTGTAAGATAAGAGCG
This sequence comes from Hofmannophila pseudospretella, assembly GCA_947369225.1. Lineage (NCBI taxonomy): Eukaryota > Metazoa > Arthropoda > Insecta > Lepidoptera > Oecophoridae > Hofmannophila > Hofmannophila pseudospretella. Next base: position 14,383,584 of record OX376316.1, read on the forward strand.
CCAGCGTAATTACCGGCACATGAGGTTTAGACCTCGTCAATGTTTATGACGGATCTGAATATAGACACGAGTCGCGTGTCATTACATGGTTTTAGGTGTCAGTGGGGCGTAGAAGAGCGAGGGATGAGCACGGGCCGTCGCGCCCCGCTGACAGCTAAAAACATGTACTCAAACGCGACTCGTTCCTATATTCAGATCCGCCATAAAGATTGACGCGCACTCTACTCCAAAATCCTCGAAAACACCACAATGAGGTCTATGGGCGATGATGACAATCCGTTTTTAGTTTGCTCTCCGTTTACAATAAAAAAGCACAGTTCACCGAGTCTTGTTCGTTCAAGATTTCACCTACACTCAAGCATACATAGTGTCGATACTGTAACTTCTTACACTGCACCATTATCCCCCAGTTCACATTACCGAGCGTTTTACTTCGCAGGGATAAATTACAGAGTTATGAATAAATTTCACATAAAACTCCTACTGCACCTTTACACGTGAAAAGAGATGGACACACACAGGCCACGGCGAGTCAGAAAAGGAGAGGCGATGGGGTGAAGTCGTAATCCGAAAATTTCATTAAGAAGTCTGGCGATCTGAACAGCCCGCTGATATCTAGAATATTCGGGATTCTTATTAAGATGAGAAGCGAAATTTCTCGAACGTGCACAGGGATGAGGGTTTAGGAAATTTGGTTTATGGCGTAGACTGTGGTTATTGGAAATGATGATATTAGAAACCTAAGAGGCTTCACGGCAAATATCAGAGACGTAGTAAATGGATAAATTGAAACGATTTCAATCGTTACAATGAAATTGAAAAATTGAACTTACGTACATTTACCGAATCTCTAACAGTGAAGGAAAAAATTGTGAGGAAACCTGCATGTCACTGGGATCATCGCCCGGACCTCCTTGTGCAAGGGGAGGCCTGTGCCTCAACAGTGGGGTCATTAATAGGCTGATGATGACGATTGAAATTGAAAACGTTTATTTAGCGCTGTTAACACCAGAATATAGAACACAATACAGAAAGATTAATACATGCAGCATATAACATCTGGTGTGGTACAGTGCCAAAAAGGGTACACCAGCTCAGCATAATGCTGAGGCAAGCCACAGCGCTGATCTTCAACTGGCCCCTCAGTGACTGCACGGACGAAGAAAGCAACAGTGTGTGCGTGTTGTGTTGTATGAATGTGTTTGTTTGTATGAATGAGGATATTAGTGTGTATGTGAGGTACTGAGTGTGTGGGAGGGTGATGGCATGGTGCGGGTGTATTTACATGGTATTATGTGTGTGGATGGTAGATCCCTTACTTTTCCTCGTTATCGTCAGGTCCTCAAGGTTTCTGATGTGAAAAGGGTACCGTGGTTTAGGACCAGCATATTTGAGCTCAAATTCGAGTAGTCAGTTCAGAGCACAACATTTTGTATGGAGAAATATTCTATGAATTTTCAAATGCCTTGAGATGTTTCGGTAACGACCCAGAACAGAGGGGGTTTAAGGGGGATTAAGGCTCTGAGACTTTTTTGGGTCTGCTTTGTGTGTGTGAGGGTGATGGCATGGCGCGTGTGTATTTACATGGTATTATGTGTGTGGATGACATCTTCTTCTGAGTATTAAACACCACTAGTCAGTCAGGTAAAGGTAATGGATTACATAACAGCTCTTCTAAGTAATTAATCAACCAGAAAAGTAGAAGAAAAAAACCCTTTATACAGATATAAAAATAAATCACACACAATAACACTATATAACAATTATAATACAGATTAAATCAAACATCAGTTCCAGTCAAAATGACAGACAGAATGCCGGCAACACATCGCGCAAGCGCAGTAGCAAAACCCAAGGAAATCATATTCCTGGCTGTGGGTTCCAAGTTGGTTTGAGCCTCGGTGTAATCGAGAATAGAATCACATTTATTGCCAAATACATAATAACAAATTTTACAAAGAAAACATTAAAATTTAATGTAGAAGAGGGCTGGCGGCTTTCTCGCCTAAAGGATCAGCATAGCGCTCCAGCGGGGCAACGCCGCCAGCATCCTTGGTACCCTACCACACGGGCCTAATCTAAGAAATTTTATAAGTTACATTTAGTGTACATTAAAGACTTATTTCTATTTGTTAAATTCACATGTTACATCAAATAAATATTTTCAACTTCATGTAGAAGCAGATATTTATCAACTACGTTAGTATCTATGCATATTTGGCAAAAGGGGGAGAAATCAGCAAATGCTGACATAATCGGGTACCAATTATGCAGCGCTGTTTTTTATTTCACCCCTTATCCCAAGATGTTAGTGGGGTCGAGCTGGTGCGTAACACTTTACCTAATTAATGAGTTAAGATTTGCAGTTCCATTTATTTATGTGGAACTACGGGTATAAGTTGCTGTTTCCCTCAACTTCGCTTGCGAATCTTTTTCATAACCCATGCGTGATTTAAACGTTACTATTCGCATAGTAGAGCGAATAACAGATAGCGCTATCTAATTCGGTAAAGCGGTTCTCGTATTATAAATAAGCGAATGAACATTAAGTTTTTATAAAAAGAGGATAGACCTAAAACTAGCAAAGGTTTACAAACAGGGTATTTAGGATTATCCCTCAACCCTCATGATCCTCATTTTAGGCAGGTTCCATAACCCTTCTAAGGAGACAGTCTCCCACGTGCTGTCGGAATGCAGTGCGGTGAGCCGGTGACCACCTACCGGGCGGGAAGCCTCGGCACCCCAGGATCACTTCCCGAAGTCCTACAGAACATTAAAGGACTGCTAGACTTTCTGGCGAGGTTGGGGTGGCTCGAGGAAGTAGTTGTTCTCATCACACGCAAAATAGGCGCTGAAGACGCGGAAACCAGCCCGTTATTACATTACATATTACAACCCTTCAAAACACAACCTAACAAACCAATTCTAAACCTGTAAATAACTTTTTATTTTGGATTTTAGTCTCAGATTTCCTCATAATTTTCGCAAAGTGTGGGTACTTACAACTTTTGTAAAAAACATATTTTGAAACACAGGACAGAATACCTAAATTGTTCCTTTCCTTTGCCAATTTGTCAATTACAAAGCATTTAAAGAGCATACAAATTAATTAGACTCAGATTCAATCAGTTAAGAACCTGGCAACCCTACGACTGAATGATTTAAGAACCTGGCAACAATCAGTTAAGAACCTGGCAACCCTACGACTGAATGATTTTATTATAGTGCTGCGTTTTAAGACTCTCAATTATGCGAGATATCGGTGGAAAGTTCTTCATCCGTTCCAATTTCCGATGAGTTGTTTGGAGTTCCTATTCGTATAGAAGCTTCTTTAAAAGGTATTTTTATGTGTACCTTAAATTATTTATTCATTATTTTATTTTATTTTAGTTTATTAGGGATCACAAACAGTTACACACTAAAGATTACATAAGCATAGTAACTAACACAAGTATAAAGTAAATGCATAACCCACTACGTAATCCACAGTTTACAAAAAAATACTTACTTACTCCGCTGGCGCAGCGACCCGAAGTGGATCTTGGCCTCCGATACCATAGAGCGCCATCGCTCTCACATCACTAGGATGGGGGAGGATCGGGCAGTTACAAAAAAATAGTAAGTATTATTTCAAATTACTTATAAGTATTTTATATTTGAAATAGTAATGATAATTAATAATTATTAGTATAATATAATAATCATAAATTAATTATCAGTAATAGTAATATCGGTATTTATTTATTTATGTATTTATAATTTTGTATTTATATTATATGTATTGTTTTATGGCTAGGGCTATAGTATTTTGGTATTCGTACCGAGTTTTACTTATGTTATGTATTCATCAGCAGCCTACTCTAGTCCACTGCTGGACACAGGCCTCTCCCAGGGCGCGCCATTGAGCCCGATCTTCGGCTCTTCTCATCCAGTCGCTGCCAGCCACCTTACGCAGATCGTCGCTCCATCTAGCAGGGACGCCCGTCCCGCACTACGTTTGCCCAAACGCGGTCTCCACTCCAGAACTCGTCTCCCCCAGCGATTGTCGGTTCTGCGACAGATGTGACCGGCCCACTGCCACTTCAGCTGGCTAATCTTATGAGCTATGTCGATGACTTTTGTTCATGCCGGATCTCCTCATTTCGATGTTATGTATTAAAAGTACATAAACCAATAAATATTTCATATTTCACTCTTCTGCACTATACTGCCGGTAACCTATTAATAATTCTTCTATCGCCTTCTATCTGCCTGGAAGAGATCGCTCTGAGCGATAAGGCCGCCTTTGTACACTCATTCTATTTCCTTTCCTATGTAAATTTCTTATGTGCAATAAAGTATTTATCTATATATCAATAATTATAATATAATATAATAATAAATATAATAATCAGTAATTTGAAATATATAATTTCATATATTATAGTTAAATACTTATAAATAATTTGTGTCTTAATAAAAAAACATACACACTGAGACACATACTCGTAGTGTGTGCTATTGGGAAGACAATGGAAAACCACCTCATTAAATCTACCAACATGTTTCAGTTTATATTTTTAACCTAAAATAATTTTAAAACGTTCTCCTATCTTTTACAACAATTGTGGTTTTACCCAATTAAAAATTAGTAACAAAAAAGAGACTGATTCCTTTTCATTCCTATTGTATAACCCCATAAAAACAACGTAGTCTAGACAACTCCCTCCGATGTTAAAAATCTTAATCAAATTATCGAAAAAAAAACCGCAGAATCACTCACCTTTTGGAGATTAAAAAAATTACGCAACACACCCCCATTAATTACGATCATGGCGTAAATTTTTTCGGTTAATCAAAAACCTGTCCGAGTTCTGAGGGCCCTTTCCCCTGACTACCGTCATTAGCCATGCAGTGTAAGTTACTACAGTATGGTAGCTAACTCAAAATCAAAATGTTTTTTTTTTAATTAATGGCCTTTGGTATTTTGTTTTAAGGCACAATAATTCCGCCAATGCACGTTATGTTTTTTATTGTAAGTAAGTACTTTATAGTACATTTTTACAACGTCATTCTGTTTCACTCCACCACCGCTTCGTAAGGTGCTGTAGCTGAAAGGAAAGAAGCGGCACAAGAAATCTTTAGCGGCACATGTTTTGAAATAAATATATCTTACAATAATTATGAATACAATCATACATAAAGTAAAGTAAAGTGAAATACACTTTATTGCACAAATAGAAAAACAACAAATAACAACAAATAGAGAACAAACATATCGCAAAGCACTATGTATATTTGGCAAAAGGGGGAAAGTCAGCAAATGCTGACATACTCGGGTACCAAATATGCAGCGCTGTTTTGATATGTACATAATATACACTTGTATGTAAAATTTTATGTAATGTACAAATGTTTTAGTAGTGGTAGATCCTAATGTGAAGGATCGCCTGGGGTGGTACCACCCTCTTATCTATTTCTGCCGTGAAGCAGAGATGCTTGCATTTCTGTGTTTCGGTTTGAAGGGTAAGAGTGCCAGCGTAATTTGCGACACATGAGGCAATCCATCTTATTCCTCAAGGTTAGCAGCGCATCAAAAACCCTCTAACATTAATACAGTGAGGTGAGATGTCTATAGGCGACGGTGACCACTTACCATCAGGTGGCCCGTTTGCTCGTCTGCTCTCCTTGTTTAATAAAAAAAAACACAGCTGGAGCTGAATTTAGGACCAAGCCTTTTTATCATTTAAGTAGTCATTTATTTTACAATAACCCTTTTTACATAAGGTCCGTCTTATAACTAAATACTGCATGAAATTCAAACAAATTGGCGAACAATTGAAGATGCTTTTCTCTTGAAAAAAAAGATGTGATATTTTTTTTATTGACTACTAAACCCGCATTTGACATCGATCTCGCCTGATGGTAAGCGACGATGAGGTCGACGATGGAGCATGCGGGTCCAGTAAATGCCTATTCACTCTGGCCTTGAAGATCCCAAGGTTGTAGGTTTCGGGAAATACAGACGCCGGCAGGCTGTTCCATTCCTTAGCCGTATCCTACCCTGTATCATCACTACACTGTGCAACATCAACCGAAATTGTACCTCCCGAAGCTACCAAGTTGATTTTAGTCGAATTTAATTCAATTTACAATTAAAAGCGGTCTCTGTTTATTTTTTCGGGACGCCGACTTCTGATTCGTCCAATGAGTTCGGATGAAAGTTTGTTTGACTTATTTTTTTATTTATTTGCCTTCTCTGCGTGATGGGGAAATGTAATTTTATTCGAGAACAGACGATTTGAATTGGTTTTATACAAGGTTAAAAAACAAAAACATATTATATTATAATGGTTATATACATTGTTCTATGCGTAAGCCCATAAAGGATTTTTCGATGGAACATGAATGTAAAAAAATAATATAATATACTTTGTTCACAAAAACCAACGGGTGGATGCTCATTAAATCTGTTACAGAGAAAACAAAAAGAAATAAAAAGAAATAAAAAGAAATACGAGTATGTTCAAGTAAAGAATACCTTGTACATTTTCAAACTACTCGCTTCGCTCGTATCAAAAACTAAGACTCATTTTACAATGACTGTAATTTATTATCAATAAAAATAATAATATTCATTAGTTACAGTCAAAACACAAATAAATTAGATTAAAATAATTAATTTTAAAACCTTAAAATATAATATAAACATATTATATGTGTCCAAATCCTAATAAAATCCTTAATCTAATAAACAGCCCCGAGTCGCACCCGGCGGGAAGGTGCCCATCACGCTGGCAGCGTTTCCACGCTGAATAGCCAGCGAGATGCGCTGCACCAGGTACGACTCGGCGCGGGGGTCACCTGAGCGCTCTCTCAGTCGTCGGCCCAAACCTCGGACAAAATCCTTGGCCTCCGTGCACCATACGCCCGCGGTCTCCACAGCGAGTGGAACGAAAATATAAGCCGTTTCGAGCCCAGCGTACTTGACATGTTTTTGTTTGGCCGCCCACTCGGCAGCCGACCGTGCTGTCCGGACGGTGCGGCCTAGATGGGAAGCCGCGAACGTGCTTACGCACGTGGCGTCCCACAGCAGGGATCTGCCTTTCTCCCAAGGCACCAACGTTAAACCGTCAGGTCTCTTGCCATCAGTACGGCTCAATCCAGGAGGCTCCAGCACGCAGGGAACATTGGCCGAAACCAGGGCACGCCGCACTATCTCGTTAAGTGCGTGGTGGCGCGGGAACCGGCCCGCACACTTGGCACAACTGAGCCCGTGGTAGCCCCTGGCGTCCACTGTGGTTCCGCAGTTGCATTGATGTGGCTCGCAAATGTTGCACCCGAGTCTGAGCCCGACAGCCACCCTTAATGTGTCGTTATCTAGGTGGGTGCCGAGATGGGGTGACTGTAATTACGTGACAGTTGTACAAACTTCTTATTTTTTGTCATAACTTATATTACCATAGTCACCGTAGATATCTTTGAGATTAACACAGTGTACCTTTTTGTTCTATTAGATGAAATCCTTTGTTAAGTAAGAATGGAATAATAAATAAATAATTTAATTGCCAAAAACAAGTATATCTAATCTATGCAACTTACAGGGATTGGTTAATTTAGGGTCTTAAGGCCATTAATTACACTTATGTAGTAGCAACTGGTGTCTAAACTAAAATCCGAAGATTCTGTAATATAGATACCAGACCAGCGAGCGCTCCCCAGGGATTAAACGTTCTTATTTGCATTAGACTTTTTTTTAAATGTCAGTTTAGAGTCTTTGGTACACGACAAGGTGACCATGTCAGCCTCATTAGGGTCACTAAGTAAAGGGAAGGGAAGCTCAAGTATTATTAGAGTCAGCCCTCACTTTGAGAGCCAACTTAGCAAACAACAGTAAGTGTTACATATTATCAGATAAGGGATAACTCAAAATAACATTGTGCCTCCCATTTTGGAGCCTATTGAGATCAAATTTCTTCCTTTCAATTTTCCCTAGGTCACACTCCATTAGGAGGTGAGTGAGGTCTTCTATTATGTTGCAGTTGGTACAAAACGGTGATGCAACTCTTCCCACTACATGTAAAATCTTATTTAACGCCTTAGACATTAGACACCATAAAAACAATGACACAATGATCGACGTTCCAATACCACGAGTATCGAAGTCAAACGTGCAGGTGTAATAACACCCCTAGTCTGACCGACTTCGACCAATGGGGTGGTCGGCAGAACAAATCTCAATGGTAAAGATAAACCAATTACAAACGAAAGAGTTCAAAAAATGAATCATAAAAATGCACACACACGACCACACACTTCGACGGCCATCATCCTATTAACCGAATTATCATATCAAACGGCATCCCAAGCATTCGCTACTTGGAGCGAATAAGCCCGCCCCGGATGGAGCAACACAGCGTACAGTCCGTGAGCAGTTACAAAAACATTTAAGAAAAGAAAGATTTTATTGCCCCAAAAAATATTTTAAAAAAAAGTCAGTAATATGTAAGTATTTTGACACACAACAATGACCGAAACAGTTATAATTATGATAAAATAATTATGTAGTCAAAGGTAAACATATTGAAATCATGTCTGATGGTCTGCTGTTGTTGTGAAAAGGGCCTCAACTCAGCTTATTGCCGTACTACCATCTTATCTATTTCTGCCGTGAAGCAGAAATGCTTGGACTTCTGTGCTAAGAGAGCCAGCGTCATTTCCGGCACATGAGGCATTCCATCTTAGTCCTCAAGGCAGCAGCGTATCAAAAACCCTCTAATAATAATACAGTGAGGTGAGATGTCTATGGGAAACGGTCGCCATCAGGTCGCCCGATTTCTCGTCTGCTTTTTTTTTTTTTATTATTTAATTAAAAAAAACACTATACTATAGTGATTAAAACGCCGAACTCCCATGAGGTATTTATTCAATCCTATAAGTATAAGAGCGTCTGTAGCATCGTGGCTAGGACGTCGGACTCCCATGCGGGAGGACCAGGTTCGACACCATGCAATGCCATGTACCAATGAGTTTTTCGTATTTTTCGAAGACTTACGTACATTTACCAACTCCTGAAAAGGGCCTCAACTCAGCTTATTGCTGCAGAAAAATGCCTACAGCGCTGGTATTCTGTTGGACCATGACCGATGGCTGGACAAAACCTGTCCAAGAGGACAAAGATACGTCACAAATAAATTTAATAATATAATACATATCTAGTTCACTGGATAATACTATTGGCAATAGGTACCTGGCTCAGCTAATGCTTGAGTGAATACACTTGCGTGTAAACACACAGCGCTGGTTTTCAATAATTTTTTTTACATTCGGGTCTTAGAGCAGGCTTCGGTTATTGACGGAGACACGCGAATGTATGACAGAGACAGATCGATTTAACCCGATACCCGAATGTTTTTCTAAGTGCTCATGTACTGTAACAATACTCATTGCCATAAAAAGAGTTCATAAAGACACCTGTAGGAAATAATACACAGGGCCATTTTTATTTATATGTCAGCGCAAACAACAAGTGACGTCATAGTGCACGTGCAATGCCCACCTGCGCTTGCGACGAAGCAAACACGCAGGAACAGCCAATACCACGTCATACCGCCCGCCACTACCTGTCCTCTATAAAAGCAGGCGCCCGACCCAATGTGCGATCGTTCTCTTGCGACTCGTCGACGAGGCAGTCGGACTTGATATTTAATTCGAGAATATAGCATTTCCGAATAATTAACCGTAACTGGTTGCTATCAGGGGACTGTCGTATGGCCAGTTACTATTGAATGTCTAACCGGTGACTAGTGGTTGCTGTCAGCTGGCTGAGCAGTAACTGGTTAAAGTTAAGGTTACTCCGGAAGCAATTGGTTGCAGTTAAAATGATGAATCCGTGACCGGTTACCGTTGAGGGATAGGACAGTAGCCTATTGCTGTAAGTTGATTGAGTCAAAATAGTTATTAAATTATATTTCGCTGTTTTTTTAAAGCAAATATGGAAGCACAGGGTAAGGACAACCCGGAGAATGATAGCGGGCCATCTATGCCCTTACCCTCAGATCTGACATGCATTATAGACGACAATATGGATAAGTATTTATGTTTGTAATGTTTTTAATTTGTATTGTATTCGAAGACTATTGTACCTATAATGCTTCTGGAAAATAAATATTTCATTTCATTATTTTTGGGGTTTTCTCAGCAACTACTGGTCCCATTCTAAAAATTATTTCACTAGCATGTAGTATTACAGGAGACGTGCTTTTTGGGAATGGCTATATCTTTTTTTAAATTTTAAAAAGTGGCATTAACATAAATAACTTTATTTAACAAAAACATAATACAAATAGTATCTGTCATCAGACCTCGTTTTGTATGCAGCCCCACCCGATTTCCTTTAATCTAAGTAACAGTGAAAAAAATTTAAGAAACTGCCCAGTAGTTTTTAGAGAAAATCTAGATAATGTTTTTGCTCCTGTAAACATTTACACACTAACCTTTTATGAGATGACATAATCTTACCAGCAAGCTTGTATTTAGTCACATTCATTCCGAACTTAACTCATGCGATAGATCTGACAGAGACATCCCCTTATTAAGGGGACCGGGGACGTCATTTACAGATTTAAAAACTCATAATTATGCTAATAAAAAAATCAAAATTTAATATTCTGTCATTGATGAGGTTATTCCGGTCAACTATTAATTATTATGAATATTTTTTTATTCTGTATTCCCGTGCCAAACATATGTAAGACGTTGGTAACTAATTGTACGTTATAGCTTTAACCCTTTACCGCTAAACTGTGCTTGATATTGTCTCCATCGCAGCTACAGACACTTTTAACCTCCACGATTCGCTACAAAAAAGAAACAACACTCATTCGAAACCTTTCATCCTCTTATTAGAGAAGGGGTTACTACACCAACACAATTCCTATTTACAAAATCGACACGCAAGTTTGAGCCCTCCGGCGGAGTAATACAGAAATGACTGGGGTTAATTCTAAGCTGGTTGTAATATAACAAGCTCGGTCGCAATCAAAGGTTCCCATTTAAATAAATCTAGATTTCGAATTCACAATGGGTTTGTAGGGACACCCAGGGATGGAGCCGGGATCTAATTATTTAGGTCGCTAATTGAAATAAAAATTAAAGTGGACGGGAAAAGTGTATTTTTTTTTTAGTATTGGAATCTTGGATAAAAGAAAAAATAGTCTACCTCCTCTAAATTTCAGCCATACGGTGACCCGAGATGATAAACAGCTCTCCATATGGGGCGGGCGTTCGTTCCTTCATGATTGGCATTTTTTTACGTATATACTACAACATTAATTAAGTAGAACATACTTCACGCTATATCCCTTGCGGGGTAGACAGGGAGAATGGAGCGCCACGAATCTCTGTCTTGACATGCCTCTCGTGCTGCCTCATTTCACGCATGTTCGCCTATTATAATCTATATGAGCACTGTATCAATCTGTTTTTTCCACACACTTACGCTTCACGTAAAATATAGGTAGTAATATTTAGAAATACAAGCATAATTGTTTTTAAAGGGTGTCTATGTGGAACACACGTCAAACTATACTCCGTGGAACCCTGTCGCAAAAAGTTTTGGTTATGATTCATTGACATTCTTAATATGAATGTAAAAGTTAAAACGACAAAGTACTAAATATGAAATGGGAGAGAACAACTACAGATGATGTGAATTCGGCAACATAACCTCCAATTGCGCTTGTAATGCAAGGCACTAGGCATTCCTGATGCATACGACTCTCCCTTAATCTCGACGTCGGTAAACTGTTTTCTTCAAAACAGACGCCAAAACGTTCGCGTGATTTTCAAGATTCTAACACGGTCATTGGCCAAATTGCAGTGTGTACACTAGCAGGGGCCATACATTAAAGAGAAAAAAGTACTAAAGGGCTTGATGTGTTGTGTACCAGGGGTCCATTTCGCCTAAATTACAACGTTTGTAGTTCTTTCTATCCAATTTCAATTTAGTTTTCGTTCCAATTCTATTTGGACACCAAATCGCATTCTGCTGACGCATAACTCTAACACTGCCACCTTTCGATTTACTATCGATCGGGCAAAGGACCTCGGGAGGAACTTATGTTCGATCGTTATATTTGACAGTTGAAGCGTTTTGTTACCGTTCAACTGTGATTCAGTAAAAACTAAACGTTTTAGTAGAATGTACAAATTGGATCGTTAGTGGATAGTAGCATACGAATCACGTCATAACGATGCAGTTTAGATTCTATTTAGTTACGTTGTATTTAGTGGAATCGGTTTCCTGACCTTTAGCGGTATACATTTCGTATACATACACTCAGGCTTTTAACCGATAAATCGTTTGGGTCTAATAGCTAACATTTAAAAGCTTCGATTTCAAACAGATCGCAACACAAATATTAAATTTCGTTTTAGGGGCCCCTTCTTACTCCCTCCCTGTCACCCCCAGCAAAAATAATAGCCATTACTTTTGCTCCCGAAATTGGGTTACCGATGGTTCTATAATGAAGTGCTGAACTTTCAGGTCGTGTGTGGAGGGAGCTTTAGGGGTAATTGCCCCTGATATACTGGGGCCTCGGCACCGACAGCCCCGATGATAATGGCCTCCGCTCCATAGTTTTAATCTTCTTTATGGCTGACCCTTTGGCGAGTTTGAGCCGAGTTTCTCTTCTGTCGATTGTACGCTTTGTATGTTGAGTGTCGCTACTGGATGTGATAGATATGGTAGGTACTTTTATTTCAGTTTTAGTTATGGGGGGTTATGGGGGTGAAGGGGGCATTCTTCGAGCGTTTCAACCTCTGTCATTATCATTACCGCTCCCCCGTATTGTTGTTACAAAAAACTTAATATAAGACGATGCGTTTGTAATTGTAGAATACGAGTACATATAATATAGGCGGTCTTATCTCTGAGAGCGATATTTTCCAGACAACCTTTGGGAAATTGTTAAAAGAAGCGGTAGATTGTGCGAGAGGTTTAGATACTGAAGATCTAGACACACGGTAATGTGTCCGCAAAGTTACGGAATGAAAAAGGGCGACGACGCACTACGTGTGTTATATAATATACTTATGCCTAAATAAAAATTAAATTCTGACATTATAATTCTCCAGAATGACTCATCATCCAACTAGCCTTATCCCAGTAGTCAGGAACACGAATCGCGAGCGACGCACAAAGAGAGATGATTTTTCAAACCAACCGGGGGGGTGCCAGTGACATAAAGCGCTACAATTAATTTTGACATCTCCTTAGGAGCGGATCCAGAGGCGTTAAGCATGACCCCCCCTCCCCCCTCTATCCATATCTAAGTATAGATTGTTTTACTTCAGTTGAAAGTTACAGGGTGTAAAAAACCCAGTATAGAGCCGAAAGGGGAGTGTTCGGTGTCCATAATTGACCAACTTTCACTATGGGGTAAAGTCTGAAACTGCGAAAAAAAAACAGCTGTTCCATACAAAATTCAATACTTACACGACTTTACACTACCAAAATGTATGAAAATGTATGTAATAAAGAAATTAAAAGCAGAATTTTTTGCGATTTCCGAGTTAACTCCATAGTGAAAGTTGTTCAGTTATGGATACTGATATGATACCCCTATTTCGGCTCTATAGAGGACTTTTGTTACAGCCTGTAGATGCTTAGTAACATTATTGTGAAGTCTATGGGTGATGTCTTTACCATCACGTAGCCAGTCTGCAAAGCAGACTACTTTCATTAGCACAAAGGAAAAGGAAGATTTCGGAGTTTGGGGAAAGCCTTGGTGGTCCCAGACTTCCCCCTGGATACAACTCTGTTGCTGGGACCGCGTCTGTTTCTTTCTTCAAGGGTATTGTCTCCACTTGAGGCATCAAGTGAAGGCAGATGAACGTTCGATTAAAATACTTAATCCATGTTAGTGCTTGGTGCTTAAGTATTGCGGGATGGATAGAAACATTTTAAAGAGAGAAATGGAATGGAACAGAACACGAATGAATGGAACATGAATGAATGGAATGGAACAGCCTGCCGGCGTCTGTATTTCCCGAAACCTACAACCTTGGGATCTTTAAGGCCAGAGTGAATAGGCATTTAATGGACCCGCATGCGCCATCGTCGACTTCATCGTCGCTTACCATCAGGCAAGCTCAGCTCAGCCAAATTACGATTAAACACCCAGAATTACAGATAAATTAAAAACTGCCTCCATGCACCGAACCAAAACTACCAGGCGTTCATAAATCAAGCAAGTCCACGCTTCTCACTGCACAGGGTAAACTGGGGCAAAATGGCAAGACATTAATCTTTAGCTCACGCGAAAAGTATTGTATAGATTACGTGGGGGACTAAGATGTTTTCCCCGGCTTCGCCCGCTAATCAGGGGGGATAACACGGGCAAATAACGTCCCACGGCCTGTAAGGGGGGTGCTACACGGGATTTTGGAGCGGTTTTTGCACTCGTCATGTTTTTCTGCGTTGGAATTTTGAGAAATGATGTTTTTTTTTAAATCAGCTATGTTTTTAGCTACTTTTAATTATGTAAGCAGTTGAATAAGGGAGTCGCCCTTCGTGTACCTGAAAATCAATTTGATTTTAGCAGTACTATAGGTTATATTTTCGTTTGAAATTGGAAAAATTGTTTATAAATACGCTAAGAATAGCGAAATTATCCCAAATAATCCCATGTCGATCGTTTAAAGTTTAGTCGCTGCTTTAGATTTAATTTTTTGTGATGTTTATATTCTTGTCAATTATTTCATTAATACTTAGAGCCTATGCACACCGCGTTTTTTATACGCGGTTCAAACGACATTCAGACGCAGTAAACCTTTGCACATGTTCACAAACTTAGATCCGCGTTTGTATCAATACAAACGCGCTGTTTCATCGATCCGCAACCAATTACATTAGTATTTTTTTAAATGCACTTCAAACGCGCGTCTATATCGCGTTTACGCGCGTTTTCATCGATACAAACGCACCTTAATCGCGCTTCTTGCGCACGTATGTATCGCGTTTTCATCCATACAAACGCAAACAATCTGCGTTTTTGAGTTCTACGGCGCATTCTCGAAACGCGCGTCGTCTGCGCGTATAAAATACGCGGTGTACATAGGCCCTTAGGCGAATTTCTGTTGACATTTAACCCCAGATAAACAGACAATTGTACAAATATTTTACTCTGTAAGTACTTATCGCTTCTTATAAAAAGGACTTCGAGTTAGTGTTAACACGACAGTTAACGGTTGACGCAAGACGCCCTTAAATAATACAGTCACAAGGACTACGTAGATTATGATCTAGTTGCTTGCTTGCTTATCGTCAACCTATTTGTCAGAGTTGTTCACCCAAGACTTAACGACTGCTGTCGAACGATACCAACCGGGACCGACTGTTTAACGTGCCCTTCGAGGCACGGAGAAGCTCAGAAATACGCCACTAGCGGTCACCCATCCGGCTACCAACCGCGCCCAATTGCTTAACCTGCACGATCACTTTCGGACCGTGCTCGCAACTGGGCTACGACCCGCCTAGTAGATATATGGTCTAGTAGAGAGGTATAATCGCAGCGTTATTTTCCCGCCCGTGTATCACACCCATAACCGCCAAACGGTTCAGGCGGAGTGTAGGAGATTAATCACACGCGGTGTAGATACACATTAAAGTAAATTCAAAGCAACGTGTGTATATAAATTGTCTTTAATGGCCGCCTTAAAGGGGATGCTCTCGACTTGCGTACGCGTTATTATGGAGGGTTAATTTATCATCAGGTTTTTTGACTGTAGAATGAGAAGGTATCTGCATCCAAATAGAAGTTTTGCTTCGGTGTTGATATGTTTCGGCAGTGTTCTTTCTTTTTACAGTATCAATGTGCAAAGTAGGCCTGGGGAGGTACAGTCGAGCACAGGTCAACCTACCCAAATCGTAGAAATTTGGGAATCTGAAATGTATCATATTGCGCAGGTATAAGGTTGTTAATCGAAGGTTTTTGACAGATGGTATACTGTAGCTTGTGATCGACTGTACAACACTTTTCTTATGTATATTTCTGCTGCAAAGTAAAAATGTTTGCATTGCTGTGTTTCGGTTTGAAGGGTAAGAGAGCCAGCGTAATTACCGGCACATTCTAAGTGTTCGAGGTTAGCGGCGACAGTGACCACTTACCATCAGGTGGCTAGTTTGGCTGTGGAAGCCATTTTCTGCTTTTTATTAAGGCGTTGGATGTCGCCACAAGAAACAATAGTATTAATTATTTATTAAGTACCCAATTTTTTTTTATTTTTTTTAGTTAGTGAGTGTACAAGTTAGTTTACAATAAACGCTGACCTCCGAACTAGGAAGTTCCTGTATCTCGGAGGACAGCTCTCTTCTGTGACCAGTGCAAATGAACATGTAACAGAACATGGGAAAATAAAAAACTGACAAAATTTGGAAGAAAGAAAAAAAGAACAATAATAAAGGTTAATATAAGGGGTGGTGGGAATGCATTGTGCGTGTGTGTGTGTTTGAGGGTGTGTGTGTTTGAGGGTGTGTGTGTGTGGGTGTGTGTGTGTGAGAGAGAGATGAGTGGGCGTGTAAGAAGGTGTGTGTGTGAGAGGGAGGAAGGGTGTGTGTGTGTGTGTGTTTTATAATTATTGTGTTACCTTTAAAAGCGCTTTTTACACTTATCTGAATTCAGTCGACTAAATTTAGTCAACGATTTAGTTGACTAATTACACAGGCTGTAAATCGCAGACTAATCTTACTGAACTGAAGCGTTTACACTTGACTGAATACAGTCTTTAAAGTCTCTATGCAAAATAATTCTAGCTAGATAAATGCAATTCTTTACACCAGTGGCACCGAATCTTTTACGAGGGTAGTTGGAAAAGCGGTCATTGCGACAGGATATTACGAAGCCACAGCGTCACTCGCATCCGTGCAGTCGACGTGGCACATAGAGGTAACAAGCGTCTGTCGCCGCTCCTCTGCGATGGAGACAGTATGAAGTATAGGTGAAAAAAGCACACAATACAAAAGTATACTAGAATATAATACATCCTGCACAAAAGAT
This sequence comes from Hofmannophila pseudospretella, assembly GCA_947369225.1. Lineage (NCBI taxonomy): Eukaryota > Metazoa > Arthropoda > Insecta > Lepidoptera > Oecophoridae > Hofmannophila > Hofmannophila pseudospretella. Next base: position 14,400,623 of record OX376316.1, read on the forward strand.
CAGGTGCGGTACAGTGCCAAAAAGGATACACTAGCACAGCATAATGCTGAGGCAAGCCACAGCGCTGGTTTTCAGCTGGCCCCTGAAAGGGGGAGCTTGCATCCATATCATTTGACATTCACATAAGTTTGATGCATAATATGAGGTTTAGTTAGCATCATACAAAGTACTGTTACAACAACAAGAATCTCACTTTTCTTTAGTGTTTTAAATCTAACCAACACACTCTATTTTTTCATGATACGAGAGCGATTTCTTTATCAATTCATGATGGATGAAAGGGTACTATTTGTCCTTGATCAAAATCAGCTACCTTTTCAGGAATTAGCATAACGAAAGGTCTCGTCGTGTACTACAATTAATATTAAGGGTCCAAGAAAGGAAAAAAAATAGACCATATTTTATTTAAAAAAAACCACTTCATATTGTATAGCTAAGACTCGAGTTTATCAATTCATGACAGATGAAATTTATGAAGTATCATCAGCATAACAACGAAATGTTTCTTCTTTATGTAGAGTTGAATACCTATATTTACAATATTGCGATGATGAAAGGAAGAGGAGTGACAGCGCGAGTATCAGAAAAGCGGTGGCAATTGTTTAGACGTCAGCAGCGCGCGCAGACTGCACAGCGCGCATGCGCCGTCATTGTGGCGGGAATCCACCACATCACCCCCCCTTCGGAGAATGGAAGGCAGAAGTCGGGGCAGTTAGGTTGAACTTGAGTTATCTTGATCCAGATGATGAGGGCACGTAGAGTCTTGACGTCTTCTGCTGTTCCGCCTTCCAGTCTTCGAAGGGGGGTGATATGGCGGCTTCCCGCCACATCTCAATTCACCTTACCTGCCGCTTGTCCCTCAATTTGCCACAGAGAAGTCGGCCACCGGTTTCATACTTGCTCCATACATGTCGGATGGGTTTATTTATTTCATGACGCGGTGGCTAAATGAGAAATTGTAGAATAACAGCTCTGACACTCCTCGCTTTTTAGATGCTGGTTTCGAAGTTACTAGCTTCTCTTTTAGTAGTAATGAATTTGTGTTTTATTAAAGACTTTCGATGCGGAAATCGGTTGTGTTGTTTTGTGGGTGATGTAGATGTCCAATAATTTCTTTGGTGGTGTTGCTGATTTGTGTATCTTGATTTCCCATCTATACTAGAGTGCAATCCGACAGCATGCCTTTGCTCTAGCGGACAGCTCTACTGCTCTGTTTGTGACCGAGTCTTCAGGACGAAGTTTGTCTTCGCGAAGTGGTCGTTTTGGGAAGTGGTCATTTTGTGAAATGGTCATTTTGATAAGTGGTCAGTATGGGACGAAACCGTGCTATTCTTTAGGGCCGGCAGTGAGTATTGTTATTAATATGAATACCTAATGAAATTGATACATCAACGGTATTTATTTTTCTATATATGATTAGAATTAAAGATACCGCAGACTTGGCTATACATGAGATCTCACTACTTTTTATTGTCAAACGGCCAACACAAGACTTTGCCTCTTTTTACAGAAATGTTTTCGAAGGGATTACTCTATTATTAGAGTTAGATGTGTCGAAAGGAAAATAGATTGGTGTGTAGGTACAGACTTCAAAATAGAACCTAATTAACTAAAAAATGTAGAACAAAAGCACTTAACTGCCGCAGTTGACTCACTTTTACCTTTTTAATTTATAGTTCTTTCCTAGTTCAAAAGTTAGTGGCTTCACTTTTGAAGTAATAAATTAGTAGGTAAAGTTCGTAGTGTCGTGTAGTTTCTTGGAGCTATATTTTAACGCAACAATGATGATAAGAGTAGATGATGAGATATGTTGTTTGTTCTTTGTTGAAGCCATATGCCTGTTTGGGTGGTTGCAGTCTATGGTGAATTCGGGCGCCATTGTGCCGTCATTGGGCCTCGCGGCCGTCGTGTTCCGCTGGGCCTCCAACGGCCCGGTGCGATGAATCGTGCTCCTTGAGCCATCAAGGTTGGGCTGCGTTTACAACGCCGTGACTAAAAAAAGTCGTATGACATAAAAATTTACTCTAAATTAAAAAAAATAAGAAAGGGGCCGACTTACAAGGTTGTGGAGAAGTGTAGATAATGGTCATCATCAGTTCCTCACAGTACCAGATGTGGGAAGAACATCATGGTGGGAAACATTTGAGCTCAAACTCGAACCACCTAACTGATACCGTTTCAGTGATTCCATCTGACATCATTTTTACATTTTTATCAGACATAGCTAAGAATACTTTAACAAAAACTGAAGCTATTTGGAAAATATAATCCCCGAGAGGGTAGACAGAGGAACCACCTTCAATCACAGGTAGTTCCCACTTTTAGCTGTAAGATTTGGTGGACAAACGTGATAGGTGGCCAGCCTACCGCCGTGTACTAGGTACAGAGTAGTATCCACTAAGATCCTTAGTCAAATAGATATGTGCGTCGGTGGCACAGTGGCTAGGACACCGGATTCCCATGCGGTTTGTCCAGGTTCGAAACCGTGTAGTGCCATGTACCAATGAGTTTATCGTATTTTTCAAAGACTTACGTGCATATTTACCGACTGCTCTAACGGTGAAGGAAAACATTGTGAGGAAACCTGCACACTGATATGACCACTGTGTAAAATGGGGTAGGCTCAAAAGATCCTCAAGGGTCGAATGCCGCTGGGGTTATTCCCGGCCCCCTATCATAAGATAAGATAAGATCCTTAGTCACCTCGTACGAAACCCACGGGAAGAGTTGGGGTGGTATATTCTTTAGGGCTGGCACCACACCACTCACGTTTAGAAGCAGAATGTATAATTAGAGTACCGAAACCCGGAGCACTCGAAGTGTAAGGGCCTCCGACCCCAGGAGCGTAAAAAGTCAATGAAAGGCATTAAGTACATTCGGAGGCAACGGCCATAAAATAAGAGAGGTCACGAATCACGATCGGACCCGAATCGATTCCGTTGGAGGAAACTCGGGAAAATCGCTGCAGAGAATAGCTTTGCTATCCACACGTGCGATTTTAGAAAAGTCATTGGGCGCATTTGGGCTCAACGCTTCACCTCCAACCAAACAGTGCATTTGATATATCTCATGATAGATTTACGTTAATTTTAATGTTTCTCTAAATATTGTATATACTCATAATATGGGCCAGGCCAGAGTGAATAGGCATTTACTGGACCCGCATGCTCCATCGTCGACCTCGTCGGCGCTTACCAGCAGGCGAGATCGAGGTCAAATGCGGGTTTAGTAGTAAATAAAAAATAAAATTTGGCAATAAATGTAATTCTATTCTATTCTCACCTAGATCTACGTTTTGCATTATGGAACAGTTACTCCATCACCCAATAGTTGCCTGGAAGACATAGCTTAAAGCTATAAGGCCGCCAATTGTATTCGTATCTTTTCTTCTGTCCCGTATTTTTACTTGTATGGAAGGTATTTGTAATTGTATGGAAGAAACATTCAAAGTAATATGGGATGGGAGATAGATACCATACACCTCTTTATAACTTATCTGAAATACAAAGATTCTGCAGTCGTAAATTTTTTTTAAACAATCTCAGTGAACAACTGCACTATTTAAATGCTTTTATTGAGGAGCTGGTAGCCTAGTTGCGAGCACGGTCCGAAAGTGATCGTGCAGGTTCAGCGACGTTGGCGCGGTCGGTACCTGGATGGGTGACCGCTAGTGGCATATTTCATCTGAGCTCCTCCGTGCCTCGGAAAGAACGTTAAGCAGTCGGTCCCGGCTGTTGTCGTTAAGCCATGTCAGAGGCCTACGGGCGGCCTGAACAACTCTGACAAATAGGTTGGCCACTAACCATACGATAAGCAAGCAAGCATAGATATCTTAATTATGTCTTGTAACATTCGAATTTGCACAACAAAAACTCAGACCTCTCCGACTAATCGTTAAACCTTGCGACGACTAATCGCTCGTCTGTCGCCACCCTTGACCTCGAATCCGGGGCGCGTCGCGTTTTTCGGGTGGTCCTTCGCGTGACCGCTCCCGCATTAGTGCAATGAATCAAATTGATTTCGGCCCCGCCACATCCGCGATCGGAAACTGCTGTCGTGCGACTACAAAATAATCAACTAACCAGCAGGTATTGTACCTAACTACGATAAAAAACATTATACGATAATATAATGTAGGTATCTGAATGTAACAAAAGTTCAGAGGTAATACGCAAGTTCTTTATTTGCCGATGACAGCTCGAAATTTTCCATGAAAAACAAAATGTTTTGTGATTCAAATAAACAATGTGTATAGAAAGAAAGAAAGAAAGAAAGAAAGAAAGAGAAAGAAAGAAAGAAAGAAAGAAAGAAAGAAAGAAAGAAAGAAAAAACATTTATTCAACATTGCACACATTATTAAACTTAAAACAATATTGGAAAAATATGATAAAAACAATGCAATATTAAAAGGGCACATGCTCAGCAAGTGCTGCGGTCCGACCGGTACGGCAGAACCGCAGCGCTGGTTTTCATCTGTGCCAGGACGAAGGCATATATAGGATTGCTTACATTTATTTGATATCTTTAGTTCTGGAATATAATACTAGAGCGTCGGTGGCGTCGTGGCTAGGACATCGGACTCCCATGCGGGAGGTCCGAGTTCGAAACCAGGCAATGCCATGTACCAATGAGTTTTTCGGTTTTTTCGAAAGACTTATGTACATTTACCGACTGCTCTGACGGTGAAGGAAAACATCGTAAGGAAACCTGCACACTGAGATTACCAGTGTGTGAAATGGGGAAGGCAATGGCAAACCACCCCATTAAATCTGCCACGAGAGTCGTTCTATGTGATTAATTCCTTAGAATGATCACGACTCTCAGCAATGAGGAAAAACGACTTAGAAGAAGTTCTGGAAAATATTCACATACTTACATACCTTCACGCTATGTCCATTGCGGGGTTGGACAGAAAGAACGGTGCGCCACTACTTCCAGTGTTTTTTTTGTGAAAATGAACTTGTAAATTTGGTACCATTACAGTACGATTGCTACCACTGACGAATAATCATTTGTCTTGTGTTGGAAGGCAGCATATTGCTGCAAGTAGGTAAAAGGGTGGTACCACCCCAGGTTGATCCTGCACAGATTTATACCACCATCAAACGCCACTGCTGGCACAGTTTCCTTTATATTAAGAATATATTCCTAACTAAAAGTTGCTGCAAGAATCTAGAGCTATAAAGTTACAATTATAACGGACAGTTAACTTCAGGGATGCTTTCCAGTAAGACCATGGCCATATAAACTCAACCATAGACCTCAGCACTCTCCAAAGCAATAACCCTGAACAATAAAATAATTCGCAACCCGCGCTGACTTGCGATTACGTGGGCCGAAACGACCCCACTGGTCCCATGCAAGTTCAAAGTCGCTGCGAGTGAATTAATAGGGTTATAGCAGCAATAAATACGGGCGCCTAGTTTGCGGCCGGCTGCGGTCAGATAAATCAGGAGGGTGTGCGCCGCAAGATGTCCTGCAACTCTGTAGTACACCCTCCTGACTGGAGAGGTAGGGTGGAAGCCATGAGCGTTGATCACGTGAAGAGCTCACGCGAAACGGTCAATTGTAATTTTTTCCGAGTATGGGACGTATTAGAACATACCTACCGCAACTGGTCAAGCGTACAAGGCGATGATAGGGGGCCAGGAATAACCCCAGTGGCACTTCGACCCTTGAGGATCTTTTGTACCTATCCCATTTTTCACACTGGTCATCTGAGTGTACAGGTTCCCTCACGATATTTTCCTTCACCGTTAGAGCCGTGGATAAATGTACGTAAGTCTTCGAAAAATACGAAAAACTCATTGGTACATGGCACTGCAAGAAACGAAGGCGACTAAATAGAGGAACTTGCTGGGGTTGGACCCATTCAGGGTCCGCCTGGCGATTGACCACCCTTATATGTAAAGTCAGTCGTCAAATATATTTGCTTTGGCGTTGATGTGTTTCACCAGTGTTATAGAAGAGCTAGTACTTACTAAGCCCGTGTGCTGTGTGCGTTACCATCACAGATGAGATTGAGGTCAAATGGTTATTTCCTGGCCTCTTTATTAAAATGTATGGGATAAGTTAGAAGCGAGCCCGAAACAGTATCAGAAAATAGTACATTATTTTCTGATACTGTTTCGGGTCGCTTGTAACTTATCCCACACATTCTAGTAGTAGCTTGAGGTAAAACAGTCCTAACTTTGAAGGCAAAGGGTATGTGGTGCGATATATCGAGCGAACGCCCGCCAAATGTGCTTTGATAGTTAGTCCGTAGGTGCAAGTTAAATAGACGACATTATCTTGATTGCAAACTTTCGGTTGGCCTGACACGTTCCGAAGTGGTGACCACTTATAATGGAATGCGATGTGATGGATTATGTAATTACTTTAACGGGTTTAAAGTACAATAGGTCATAATAATGGGAAAGGTTGCAGGAATAACTACTTTATTTATTATTTTATGTATATGTATGGATTGGTATATATGTAGTAAGTGGGTATATGTATTGTATGTAACTATTTATATTGTGTATTAGTATTATATTTAGTATATTTATATGTATATATTCGTACGTTTTGTTTATATATATAATTGTGTATTCATCATGTACACATACTCTGCCTGCTCTAATCTATCACCTTTCTCTATCCCGATGGTTAGCGAGTTATGCTATACCTTTTATACATATATTTATTCCAGGACCGGACCGGAACCGACTGCTTAACTAAGTCAGAAGCCTACTGGCGGTCTGAACAACTCTGACAAGTAAACAAGCAACGGGAGAAATAGGTACCACCCCTGGCTGACTCTGCACCGAATCATACCACCTTCATATAGATCCTTGGCAGACAGAAGAAGTATCGTTATCAACCTTAGTTGGAGAGGAATAGAAAAAGATTAACTTGTAATATTTTGAACAAAAGTACCCTAAATGGTAATCAACTAATCAGAACATAAGCCAGAGATTCTTAAAAGGATCGTAAAAACCTCTGTCCTATCAGCAATTGAAATGGCTTGAGGAGATCACGATTTATGCGAGGGAAATCACCTGAGGCCCCGCACTAATTTATGGTCCTCATTTACAATGCTTTATGGCCCCAGTGGCCGGCGCTAGGGTTGTTACCGTTGTTTTCGTCCGCATCCTATACTGCATAGTATCCGCATCCGTATATGTTTTATTTTGACTAATTAAGTTTAAGAGATTCAATAAAACCAAATTTATTTTCTTCTTTCCTAAACTTCCCACCTTTCCCATTATTTACGATTTACCAAGCGTTTTGGATGGACGAGAACATGTTTCATACTTATAGAATGGAATTTCCTTTGTAAAAGATGGAAAGTACCGAAAGAAAGTAACTAAAACTTTAACTTTAACTTAACTTTAAAAAAAAAGAAGTACTAAACTATTTCTTAAGCACAGATATTTTTCACTGCAATTCCTATTACGAGCCGTTCCATCCTTATGTTGTTGATATCCCATCTGCTCGTACGAAGCGATTTGCTTCTTCGTTCATTATGCGAACGGCTAAGGAATGGAACAGCCTGCCGGCGTCTATATTTCCCGAAACCTACAACCTTGGGATCTTCAAGGCCAGAGTGAATAGGCATTTACTGGACCCGCATGCTCCATCGTCGACCTCATCGTCGCTTACCATCAGGCGAAATCGACGTCAAATGCGGGTTTAGTAGTCAATAAAAAAATAATTTTAAAAAGCTTACGATATCCATACGTATCTGCATCAGCAAAGTCTTACGCGACTTCGCAACCCTAGCGAATAGTAGCCCCAAAAGAATTGTTATGGTGTGATTTGCATGTCTCGTGTTAAGTGGTCCTTAGGGTATGAGGACAGTGGAAGCAGGTCTTTATTTTGGAGTAAGGTGGACGTTGATAAATGTTACGGCCTTTGTTTGTATCGGTCACTTGATGTGGAGTTTTAGGAATATGAATCACTCAAGGGCTAAGAAGGACTTGCTAAATTAATGAATATTTTAGTCATCATCATCATCAGCAGCCTATTAATGTCCCCACTGTTGGGGCACAGGCCTTCCCTTGTACAAGGGGGTTATGTGAGCCATGATCCACCGAGCGGGCCCAGTGCTGATTGGTGGATTTCACATGCCTTTGGAACTTTTTTATTTCCTCTGACATTGCAGGTTTCGTCACGATGTTTTCCTTCACCGTTAGAGCAGTCGATAAATATACATAAGTCTTCGAAAAAATCCGAAAAACTCATTGGTACATGGCATGGTTTCATACCCGGACCTCCCATGGGAGTCCGGTGTCCCTAGCCACTAACCCACCGACGCTCTATTTTATATTTTATATAATATTTTAGAGAATGGACTGAATTAAGACAGCTGGCAGTCTTCTGAATATTAGAGCTTTCTTTGTTTGTAATGTGTATTTGAACAGTGGTTACACTTAAACTGCGATTTCATACAATTTTTGTACTCGTATGTATATCCCCCGATAACTACAGTTACTGTTTACAATGTTAATTCAATACCCGTGTTTACGTGGCAGTTTAAAATAATGATTTAAAGTTGCGGCGTGGGAGTTATTTGCGGAGGTTTTGAACATACGTTTACATTAAGTTTTGGGGTTTTAATAAACCGTATCAACCTGTTCAAATTTGTGGTTGTTTAATAATTGAATTAGGTATTACGTTTCACAGAGGCGGTTAGGTAATAGAATGTAATATAATAGTATATTAGGTACTAATGTCGTCGTCGTCACACCGCATAGCGGCATGGGTGAAGTGCCCTTTCCACAGACGCTGCGCTGCCTGGGACGCAATTTGATGAGACAGGGTTGCCCAGATCCTGAACCATCCTCTCGGCCTCACCGGCTGAATCCGCAGGAACGACAAGTCGATACGTGCGGAGCCGGATTTGCTGCAGGCTACTGCCACTTTCTAAGTATGAGGCTCTGGACTTCAAACGGAGGCAACGGTGTAAGTTATTACCCCATTTCCCATAGTCGCTTTCTACGACACCCACGGGAAGAAATGGGGGTACTAATGTACAGTGTACATAATAATTAAATGTGGCTGAGTTACGTATCGGATTATTCGAATTTATTACATAGTAGAATTAATAAGATTTAAAACGAGTTGAAAGCCATAACAGGCTATTACAGGGCCAGTTCAACTCCCATCTACAGCCGTTAACATTTAGAAAATCTAGTCCATCCATTCGTCCGTCTTCCAGAAACACATTGTGCTTTATGCATGATTCACTCATTGAAACTGTATTTTCGTTTAGTTTCGAGTCAAAAACTTCACCATTTGTCTATGTTTTCGCAGATGCTCTTTGATACATAACCCTTTAAAGGATTGGTCAATTTTCACAGACCCACTCCCCTTTCTAATTACTCACATAGCTACTAATTCTGAAGACTTTTAATTGTAGTGCACTGCTCAGAACGCTAGGCAAGTTATAATTAACAGTTGTCCAATTTGAGCCGTAGATAATTTAGGGTTTGACAGCTTAGGGTAGCTAGGGAAAATGACCCATCTTCAGAAGCAATGGACGCTGGGGTGTCGGTCGTTGTCACGGTTAAATGTCTGGGTGCAAGGGGTGGGATTGAAAAGGATTATTTTGGTATTCTTCACATTGCGCTACTGATATCTATGTTTCTAAGAGTTCAATGAAGTACTTGTAGGTACTGTTAGCATAAAAAACGAAATTATTTCAATTTGAATTTTGTCACAAGAACTTCCATCAGGACCATAATGTTGAATTCCCAAAATGTTGAATCTCAGTGTTGAATCTCAAAATGTAGAATAAAACGAAAAGGGCAATATCTACTATTTTAAACATGACTTCCATGTGTCAAAATTCAGATAAAAAGACCAATTATTATGGAAAATCGACAACATATTTTCCCATAAAGCCTTTTCACGTATCTATAATGAATCGCAGTGAAAATCATCACTATTTAGATCACAAATCAACTGAAACTAGTTCGTTACGAGGTTCATATATTCCATATGCAAAGCCACACCAAAAGCGTTACATTTACGAACCTTACAAAATTCTACTGACGCCAAAACACCTATTTTAAAAGCCTTCGACATAAAGCGTGTACGCAACATTGACTAATGACATTCCTAATTGAACGAACGACTTACAAAGTGTCGGTACACAGCAATAAATTAGACCGAAGGACTCTAGCAACATACGATCAATCTCTGAATGAAAAGAACCGAAAGGAACGGTGCTTTCACCGCACTCTTTAGTTAAGGTAAGGTAAGGTTACATTAAGTTTAATGTTCGCCTATGTGTAAATCGGGGAGTAGATAGAAAACGGTTTCATTGAATTCTGTTAAGAAAGTCGTTTTAATAGCTTAATCCATAGTTAGATCACGACTACACGCGCGAAAGTTACATTTATACCCTTACAGTGACGAAACTACAATACCGTTATGGAATGGACTTCAAAACGTAACGAAAAAGGATCTGAAACTGATATTATGTAAAGTGTTTCAGTTAGATGTAAACGTTTCACTGTCCTCATCATCATCAGCCTATTAATGTCCCCACTGTTGAGGCACAGGCTTCCCCTTGCACAGGGGGTATGGGCCATGATCCACCGAGCGGGCCCAGTGCTGATTGGATTTTTTTAGTTCCTCAGACATGCAGATTTCCTTACGATGTTTTCCTTCACCGTTAGAGCAGTCGGTAAATGTAATGTCTCCGAACAAATCCAAAATACTCATTAGTACATGCGTCCTAGCCACTAGGCCACCGATGCTCACTGTAGAACGTTTCACTATAGGTAACTATAATAGCGATTACCTTAAAAGCTTAATGTAAATTAAATTATAGTGAAAATCAAAGAATTGTTTTTTCGCTTCGCTGTACATTGAAAATTTTCTACGTTAACTTACAAACTGAACATTATCTTCCTTTATCAAAGCGTCAATGCAATGCGATTTTGATTATTTTTATGGAAAATTTACATTATGAGTGGTACGTGCGTACGTTTAAAAGGTGCTTATAATCTACATATGGTCCTCTCAAAATGTAAATAAAACTGCGCCATATATTAATTTAATGTTAAGAATCGCACGAATCTTTGGCAGATTTTCAGTCGCACGTTTTGTAACAAGAACTTAGTACGGTAGATAAAGTAAAGTGGAAAAGTAAGAAAGCATTGGCATAGGACCTTCAGTATGAGAAAGTTGCAAGCTCTTAGGTTACTACCACTCTCAAACTAAGCGATACAAATGACGAAACGCTCTCAGCGTTGTCTTTTCTCAAAGGACCGACATAAATGTCACCTATCTGTTTCTTCAAATCAGTAGATCCTTTGTCACGAAAAAGAATTCCATCAAACTGATCCAATTAAATACCACTAAAGAGCTTACGTATACTAATTCCAAGAATCTGACAAAGAATTTGACACACGCGCCCAATGGAACCAATAAAAGACAGCAAAATAACTGTTTACAGAAAGCAATTTGATATGTGCTGTCCTTTTTTAATGGGAAATTCTTTTACCGCGGCGGTATCAGATAAGTTTCGCGGCAAACATTCGGAGTTCGAAAGAAATAAAGACAAATGAAACCCGCGGATGGAATGTGACGTCTGTAGACAGATAGCCATACACACACATCTAGATGTACATGTAACTGGATTGACAAACTTAAACAAGGAAGCTCGATGCGGGGAAGCTGTGGGTGAAGTTGGAATTTCTTTGTGTAACGTTTAACGATGGGAAAAATAAAATAAAAGGGGAATAGTAACATGGTGTAGAGAAAGAGATTTGGGTTTTCCATTCAGATACGAGTACAGCAATGAATGATAGAATAGTACACTTTATTATACGAAAACTTAATGTGAAACAATGTGTACAAAGCGATTAATACAATCTAGGCTGTCTTAGGGGCCGTTCATCAATTACGTAAGGGTCCCAAGGTGAGGGGGGGGGAGGTGTCAAAAATCTGTACATGACCTTTTGTTTCCATGCTTTAAGATTGTTTCAAATTTTACCTTTAATAATATATAACGAACATAACATAACATAATAACGTGTTTTAATGTAACTGAACCTTTTCTAACTACATTGTAACTATTTAACGCTTTTTTGGGGAAGTCTAGGTAAAATCTTATGTAAGAAGGGGGAGGGGGGTCCGAGAAATCTTTTGTCCTTAGATGTGGGGGGGGGGGGGGGGGGGAATCAAAAATGACCAAAATTAATTAACGGCCCCTTATCGCTAAGAGCGATCTCTTTTAGTCAACCTTTTGGTAGGGTGTTTATGGTAGGAAAAAAACAACTACAGGAGATGATAATGATGATGAATGATTAAGATTGATTAATTTGGTAGAGCCAGAATGTATCCTGAAAAATAATATTAGAATGAAACAAAACCGTTAATGTTATGAACAAAGTCCAGTTTTTGACGAAAATGGAAAACTAAACCATGCAAAGTAAAGAAATAAATCAAGAATCGAAGTTGGCGAAATCTAATTACTTACTAAATTTCAATATTACATCCATGAAACTAACGGTCTGTATGTAAGACGAAGACTCCAGTAAAATGTTAAATAAACCCCGAGATAAACAAAGTCCAACTCGACTCTGAAAGTTTCATTTAGAAACCGGCAACGATTCCCGAATAGCACTCGTGCGGGAAAAAACGAACGGAGAGCCAAAAATTGGAATTGGAAAAACTAATAGAATGGCAGCAGTACAAAGAGATTCTTTTGGTCGGGCGGGCGCACAGCCCGCGCACGTGTGCACTGACCCTAATGTCGATCTGTTGTGTCCGACTGACCTTTGTTGTATAAATCGTGTGTACGCTACCTTGCGAGCTTTTTACAGTTTCTGTTTCGTACATGGTTTGGTTAGGATTATCTATGTTTGATTCACTTATCGCAGCTTTCCAAATATTATTACATCATTTGGAAATCATCAACAATTTCGTAAATCGTCGTGGCAGTCCCTCGTTGCGAGGATGACTTCTGCTAATCCGTTGAATATTGATGTTGTCTCTGGTGCGTCCTGGAGTGGCTCAACAACCCGATCCTGAAGTTGCACTCGCGACCGCATATGCTGCATCTTGTCATCGTTGGCAGCCTGTCTTTTAAGGTCGGCTTTGCCTCTTTCTCCTTCCTCTTACGCCTTTTCTCTGCTTCGGCTTCTACCCTCCCTGTCTCGAAAGATTTTGCAGCTTTCTTCGTCAGGTCGCAATTTCGTAAATTACGTATATTTTAATGTATATATAATAATTACTAATAATATATAAATTCTAACTAATATTTTAATGTATATATAATAATTACTATACTTCGTTTTTTAGCATTAGAAAAAACGTAAACAAAGAAGCAGTAATCGCAAACCTTTTCTTTTGGTCCCCCTTTCCATGGATGTTGTAAAAGGCGACTAATTTTAAAATCATTCAACGTGCTAAATATTTGACAGGTGACACGACATTCTTAATTTAGCCGTATTATACTACTAAAACGTTTCGTTTTACGTTTAGGTCCAGGCCTGCTTCTTTAGGTCTTTTATAGTGTAAGTTTTTTGAAGACGATTGTTGATTTTATTATCATTAGACCCATAACGTTACAATATTGAGAAATACGTATAAAAGTAACGTATTATTTTCTTAAATAGCTAGACATGGACGTGAGGTTTATACGAAAAAATATGTCATTTTTAGCGAACTTAATTGGAATTTTTGGACATCACATTTATAACGTGCCCGATAAAATACCTAAAACTTGCTTCTGTCTGTGTAATGTTAAAAAAATGAAATATAGCTGTTCGGCTGCGGCTTCGCTAGCATGGACTAAATTCTTTTGGCCTTTTTTTCCTTATCCTGTGGGATATAAAGTATTCTATGTGCTAAATATTCGGGTCATATTTTAATTCCGGACCAAAGGAGGGTGGGCGCTTTTGGACCCACAGTTTCGCCTCCAATGAAACATGGCTCATTTGATAGATCTCACCAAGGGCTACATCTTTCATTATGGAAGAAACATCCTGAGTCGTATAGGACAGGAGCTAGAGACCAAAAAAAATTTGTAATTGCTCTGATTCTATTTATTTCGTTTCCCTAGCGACTAAATAAAACTGTTCCACACGACATAGGGTGTTTACTCCCTAATAAAAAAAATGTAGTTCTTGACGAGATCTATCAAATGCACTATGTTTGTTGGGGGGGCGAAAAGAAAAAAAATAGGGCCCAAGCTTGTATGGAATCCGCCCAATCTCTTTTCAATTGAAATTCGTTGAGCCTTTACCCCTTGATTAACTAACAAATATCCAAATTTTCACATTTATAATATGAATTGTAGATTTAGTTAACACTTGTTGTACTTTTGTAAACAACTGATACGAACCTATTAAACCACTTGGTGATGTAAAAAGAAAACTTACACCATAAAATAAGAACATATTCGAGAGAAATTGAAACAAGCCGAAATAAAGTACAAGGGAAACAATCTGGAAGTCAATTAGATATTCATGAAACAATGTACTGTAAAGACAAAATGCTATTCGGCCTAAAATACTGTATCATCACATTTGTTGTCCTCACATTTACGAAAGGTCAAGGCTGGTTTACTACATATTTCATCCATTAGATTGTACTCAAAGCTTTATCATATAGCTACTATTCGTAGACCAAAGAAGTTGGAATGTTCTAAGAGATTTCTCCTGTATATCGGCGTCTCGTCCCTCCCTTGGAAGTTCCCTCCACTCCTTTAATCCTGGCAATGTGTTTTGTCGCGGAGGACGCCCATTGTTGCTCGGAAACTTTTCCTTTTCCGACTTTTTTTTTCTTTAATTTTATTTCGGCCCCGCTGTATTATCTTGTATCGTGAGCCTTTTATAGGTGACGATTGGTTTATCATCGCTGTGTGTACAAACAATTCTTACAATGTAACAAAAGTTAAAGATGAAATTGGTAATATTTATAAGAATATGTTAAAATAATTATACGGGACGAATTGGGAGACGTGATCGGAACTTTTTGTGACTCAGTAAACGATTACTATTTCCTAACCGTGGTACTATCATGAAACACTTCTACTTTTTTTCCATAACTTTTTTGTTATTTTCAATTACTAAGTCGCCCTACATTAGTACTTCTAGTAACATTATACTGTATCTTATCTTATGATAGAGGGCCGGGAATAACCCCAGCGGCACTTCGACCCTTGAGGATCTTTTGTGCCAAACCCATTTTACACACTGGTCATCTCAGTGTGCAGGTTTCCTCACGTTGTTTTCCTTCACCATTAGAACAGTCGGTAAATGTACGTAAGTCTTTGAAAAATACGACAATTTCATTGATACATGGCACTGCATGGTTTCGGACCCGGACCTCCATGGACCGCATGGGAGTCCGGTGTCCTAGCCATTGTGCCACCGACGCTCACAGTAAGTAAAACGTACGTCAAGTACGTCTGTTAAAACTAAATTTACAAGACCTGTTTTAATTAATGAAATTAAAAACACTTTGGCACCATAACATTTAAAAAATATGCTACTACAATAGCTGTTCAAAAACACCTGTTCTAAACACATCCCCGCCAGTCCTCGTGCCCTATTATTCCTTAGTTTAGGGTACCTAGTTAGCATTTTGTCTCGTAAGCTTTGGGTTCTCAGCACTCCAATAATGTCATCGGGGCTAAAGGCTTTCGGGGAGACGTCGTCGGGGCTCACCTCGTGCTTGGGGTTTGGTACAGCGAATTGTCCGAATTCTCGTAAATTTTGCACCGTTCTGATAACTGTGTTGGAATTGGTAGATCGGGGTAACGTTCACGAAACAAGTCTTGTACGCGAATGGAACATATCAGACTGTTCAACGTTTGAAAAAGGATATGCCGCAGGCATGATTATTATTTAGCAAATTAAGTATCTAAAATGCGAACTGAATCAACTAATTTAAAAATAATGACTGTCAAAATGTGACAAACGTTCCTTCCTTCTTTTAATAAATAGCATCTGTAGTTATGCTTACTGCAATTACAACAATTACAACAGACATGAATTTCACACACAGGAATTGTTCTAAGAAAATTCGTTTTATACTATGTAGTGATTATTCTCAATATAGTCCTATAATTATGTAATTGAGCTCTCATATGCTTTGGTGAAAACTGTAAATAATATGTGAGTTATAATAAAAATAAAATACTTAAGTGGTTTTATCAGGTAAAAAAAGATGATAAGAATCTATTATGAACATATTTTTAACTCTGATCTGTTTCTATAGATTAGGATTGTTACAATAATTTTGTAATGACAACTATAAAAGAGTCGGTAAAGCATCTATTATACCACTATGTGTACAACTCGTAATATTTTATATTTTGAACATTTTGCAAGAGCGGATTTTAATATTGGTTCCTGCTGATTCTGGAAACGATTGTTCAGGTCTTAGTTTATGTCAACGAAGTTCGTTTCAAACGCTCATGCTTATTTCTCTCTCTTACAAATAATTTGACCTTTTTCATTTCTTTGTAAAATCTTTTAGCCAATCGTCACCGTGTCGTGATCGTCCCGCAGCATCTAAACGCGCCGTCTAGTTACAACATTCACTTTTGAAAACGAATTAGGCTTGCTGATTTCGTTATTTTTATTCAGTGGCAAAGTTTATATTGCTTTTGTTTTTTTTTTCTGTCCAACAGCCTTTTGTGCTTTTAAACTTTCACCATGAGATAATGCTCAGCAAAAAGCACCTTACCTTTTTCAAAGATTTTTATCTAAACAGATTCATTTGAATACTTTTTGCGTTATCTGGATCGGCTTTTAAAAAGTTGTGAAATAAAAATTACATGAAGCTTTTACCCACTGAAAATGTTTTGTGAAGAAATACCTATGTATTCTAAAGGTGGTAAGGTCACCATGAAGGTAGGAACGCCCGTCTCTATGGAGAGCTAATGTTAGGGGGAGACAATTATTTTTCATCCTCCCCCTTGGTAACCCTTTTTCTATCGCAAAGCAACGATGCTTGTATTGTACGTATAAGAGAGCCATTACCGGCACTTGAGTCACTCCTCAGTGTTAGCTGTATATCAAAATCCCTCTAATAACATTATAGTGGGGCATAGACTGTCGCCCATACGACGTTGGTGACCATTTACCGTTTAGGTAGTGTGACCGGTCTGTTCGTCTGAATTTACTACAAACAAAACCTTTTTTTTATATAATAAATCACGTAGTAGGTAAGCGTATTGGGTAAAATTAAAGCAGTTTTTCTAAGAACTGACTCGGACAGGTCTGAAAGAACCTGGTGTGTCGGACACAGGATGTCCCCTGCCCCCTTCTCCCCAGGGGTCTTCCGGCAACCCTCGATCACAAAATATATAGATACAAAAGCAGAAGTTCCGCTCAATACAAACGCGCGCGCGATATTGGCCAACGCACACGCGGTCGGCGGTCTCTACGTACAAACGATCTCAAATCGAATCAAACGAATTCAGTTGCAAATGCACTGTATTTAAAATAAACGAAAAACATTGCCAGAAATATATTTCATAAGGCTTTTTCTATTAAACTGAGAACTGTAGTTGCCGTAGCGCTACGGTCGAGTGAAGGTGTTTAATACTTATCATGGACGCCCGGAGCGGACTTTCTGTATCTTTATATTTTGTGCCCGTACCCCATTGACCCCTCTCGAGGCTGTCGAACGCACCCGATGACTTCGTTAAAAATGGGATAAGGAGTTACGATATGAGGGTAGAGGAAGGTGGCGTTCGATTTCGCTTCTGTTTGATGCAACCGTCGTTTTACATTCATACATACATAAATTCGCACCTGTTTCTCGCGGGGTCTACCCCCGCTAGATATTTGTAACAATCCTGTTCTTCGTGACAAACCGTTCTCCGTTCTTCTACACTCATCAATCGCTTCATACACACTCTTCGGTTAGTGGTTGACCGCACCTGACTTTTCTTTAGTTAGAACGTTATTAAAATCTTATTTTGGGTTTGTACTTTGCGCTGAAACAGAAATGAAATTGAAAATTGAAAGCATAATACTAAAATAAACCTTTCTGTTATTGAAAAATATGGATAAGTGAGTAAAATTATCTACTTTGTCTTATTTTACAGGAACGACTGCTGACTTTTTATTACAAACTAAGTCCAAATTTGACCTCAATTTATTCTAAATAGTTGTTTTTTTAATAAAATTCAATTAGTTGTGTCCTTCATAATAATAATCTAGAAAACAAATATAAGTTGTTCCCAAATCTTCCACTCATCCAAAAGTTATCGAAAATTGTAAACGAGTCGAAGCGAAAACGATCCTCACGATCCTTCGAGCCGGATCTCATGTGATCTTTATAAAGCTTTAAGATGTTATTCAGTCTTTGATGGACCCGGTCAGTTGAGAAACTCTAGAAGATAGAAATATTATGAAACGAACAGTTTTTTTATTGTTTAAGGAGAACAGACGAACAAACGGGCCAACTGATAGACCATAGACATTTCCTTTTTAATGTTATTAAATAATCTTGAGGACTTGGAAAGCCTCATGAGAAAGAGTTATACTTTTATTGAGATAAAATATTTTCTTTCATTTAAGCAAATACATTGCGTAAGATTTTAGAAAGGGCTTCGGGTCTTGAGAGGTTATTCATACGCGAATGTACTAAGACTGTAGTAACACAGAGATAGATACCGATTCTACCCGCTACCCGAATCCCCTTCTAAGAACTCACGGGCTGTATAATATTTTATTTTTATCTAACATCTAGCTAGCATGAAATGGATAAATGAAATGTTCGTTTTGCCGACTTCATGTTTCCATTCCCGGTAGTGAGCAAAAAGCCTGATGACAGTATAATAATTTATGCATCAGCATTAATAACGTAGTACGTCCATTTCCTTCCACATTTTCTGACTGTCATTTTCTATAAGTATACGTTTAACTTATGACAACCCTTTTTAGCATATTTAAAGTGTCCTACTGGTGTAATAATAAGACTGGAGACTAAAATAGAAATAAAAAGTAACCACTCGTTATACCTTTGAAACCTTGTGGTGTCGTGGCTAGGACATTCGAAACCAGGCAATGCCATGTACCAATGAGTTGTTCGGTTTTTTCGAAAGACTTACGTACATTTACCGACTGCTCCGACGGTGAAGGGAAACATCGTGAGGAAACCTGCGCACTGAGATGACCAGTATGTGAAATGGGGAAGGCAATGGCAATCCACCCCATTAAATCTCCCACGAGAGTCGTTCTATGTGATTAATTCTTTAGAATGATCACGACCCTCAGCAATGAGGAATACGACTTAGAAGAAGAATACTGAAGTGGAATTATGGTCATTTATTTATCAACTTTCTGGCTTATGTATTATAGCGATGGTTGTACAAAAGTTTAGTTTTGAATTCTAGAATCATAATGCTGATAAGTGGTTAGGTTTTTTGGATTTCATGGGAGACTTTTTTATTGTTTATGGAGAGCAGACGAGTAAACTGATGGTAAGTGCTCACGTGCTAGAAAACGAAGAATAAAAAGATCAGTTGAGAACAAAATTTGTAGGAAACAAAATTAATAGTGTAATTAAAAATCTATCCACTTGTTTTCATCTTTCTGGATCTGTCCCTACCTTTATTTACCATTCATATTTTGAACATTTTATTATGTTGTTCCGAATCTATGTTTTATATTTATATGCAATACCTACACTTGAGAAAGTCAAACAAACATATCCAGCCCCTTTCCTCAAACAGCATTTAAACAAACACCATCAACCCTTTCGAGTCGCATTTAAAATATCAAATAGTAAACCTAAAACCCCACTGGGTTACTAACCCCCCTGGGGTATATAGGTACCCCAAACATACGCGATGCAGCAAAGAACGTTTTCACATTAGGCGTTAACGACACCGACACGACACCGATATGTTACCAAATGTCACAGTATAAAGACTTAGTCTACCAGTAGTTACATTATGTTTCTGTTGAACGTTTGTCTCTTCAACCGGTGTCCACCCACTGCTGGATGTAAGTCTCCTCTAATGCACGCCGTTTTCTACGGTCTTTAGCTTTTCCAATCTAGTTTCCTCCAACAGACTTTCTTACATCATCTGCCCATCTAGCAGTTGGTCGACGGCTCCTGGTCCCAGTCCTAGGTCTACATATCATGACTTTCTTGCCCCACCGACCGTCATCTCTACGGCAAATATGGCCCGACCACTTCCACTTCTTTTGGGATACTATACGTTTAACGTTTATAAAACATTAAACGTACGTACATAGTGTTTATTTATATTATACATAATGAAAATAAATTTATTCATAAAATTAATTTACATGTCATATAATAATAATAATAATTTTCCAATAAAAAAATAATGTCAATCAAATAGCCCGCCCCTTGTCGTCCCCGGTGCATAGGTGCCCATAACGCTCGCGGCGTTACCGCGCTGTATCGCTACGGCCAACCTTTGCACCAGGTACGACCCGGAGCGAGGGTCACAGCCCCTCTCCCTGAGGCGACGGCCAATCTCTGCCACGAATTGTTTCGCCTCCGCCCCCCAACAACCCGTTGTCTCCACCGCGAACGGGACGAACAGGTAGTTCTGTTGGAGAGCGGAGTACTTATCCCGCTTTTTGCCCGCTGCAAACTCGGCTGCTGCCCCGGCCGTTCGTGTCGTGCGTCTGACATGGCTGGCCGCAAACGTACTAACGCACGTGGCGTCCCACAGCAGACACTTTCCCTCCCGCCATGGCACTAACGTCAAGCCGTCCGGTCTTTTGCCGTCTGTGCGACTAAGACCCGGCGGCTCGACCACGCACGGCACGTTAGCCTAAATAAATTACCTATTTACCATTAATATGTTTTTTGACGTTTTATTATAATTATTCTTTACGATTTCACTATAAATCCTCTCCCTCCACGGCCGGCAACACACGTGCAATACCCCTGGTACTGCACGTGTCTCTAGGCGACGGTGACTACTTACCATCAGGTGGCCCGTCTGCCTGTTTGTCGAAGCCAATTTATATAAAAAAAGTTTCTTTTCTTAATAAAAAAATATAGGTACCGCGACCCGTGCGCACTGCGGCAGACAGCCTCCAAACAGAGTAGTCCGCTCTTATACGAGTACACTTTAAGTACCACAGCGCGAACAAGTTCGTTTCCGGACTGTATTGATCGTAAGACTGTAATATCGTAATCGTAGTCGTGTCGTCTTAATGTAAAAACCCCCAATCACGGACCAAAGCAATAATAGCCGAAGGCCTGTCACCTTCACGCGGCTAAGTCAATAGAAATCCTCATATCCTAAGTTTCGAATCTTCCCGAAATGAGCGGAGTTGTAACATAAGAAATTGGATTCCGTATTGAATTGACAGTGGGGTGGGGATCAGAGGGGGTCAGAGGGGGGTCAGGGGGTCAGGGTAAACACAGGTGAGCGCCGGCAGGGGTAAACATAAAGATCAGGAGTTAAGCTAAGATTTGTAGGGGAATTTTCTTCGTGGAACAGTCTTGGAATTTTGAATTGATTCTTGAATTCGCGTTTAAACAGGGAGTTAACAAAAAAATTCGCGAATTCACGAATTTGCCCAAAATGTTTTAAAAAAGGTGTAGGTACAAATTTTTTCCGACTTTACATACAAATCAGTAATTCCAGGTCATATTTTGTACGGAGAGTTCGGAAAAAGTTATTGACCATTTTCAAAACTTGTTAAACAACGTTGTGTTTCTTCTGGTAAAAAATAATTAAGTAATAATAAATAAATAAATATGTAAGTAATTTAAAATTAAATGTTCCATCGAAACCACGCTGTTGCATATAATTCTAAAAATCGTTTAATTAAAATAATTTGCACTTCGGGTTTTTGATTTCATTAATTACTCTATGTCTACATACGAGTATATTTACAAGGAAATTCCTGGAAATTCTTTTGCGTTGCAAGGTTCGCAGGAGTTTTTAATTACAAAATGTACTGCGAAATTATGATATTGTTGTATAAGAATTATTAAATAATATTTCGAAGAACTCCGACCTATTTTGTAGGATTACTTGATACAATGGTTTAGACGCATATTGCCAATTTAATACGTAGAAATTTAATAAATGGATTCTCTATAATAATGCCCAGGCATACTAATTAAAAGTGAGTGTCAACGATAGTGAGTTTCACGGAGATGGAGTGGTGAAAAAGTACAGTCGATTGGTGTTTGTGGGATCGCATAACTCTGAATAGTTCGTGAGTAATTAGCAATAACAATTATAAAATAATCGGTTTTTGCTATTGACCCTGACCTACGCTAACCCGCGGATCGCTCGCTCTCCCTGTTCGCGAGCGGCCGTGTGCATTACGGCTTAGCAGTTACATCGCTTCACCGCTTCCTGTGTTAGACGCTTACGACGAAATTTTTACATGACAAATTACCTAACTATCGAAAATGACTCTCGGATGCAATGCATGTACGAACACTATCGCAGTGGGACAAAAGCGAATTAAATGCACGACATGCAACAATACATTCCATTCCGAATGCGTAAAGTTTACGTCTGATTCATCGGCTGCTAGAACCATTTGGAAATGCCATGCTTGCTTAGCCCCTACCTCTCTTGACCAAGTGCTAGCAGAAATGAGATCTTTTCGAGCCGAGGTGAATGACAGATTTGATAAGCAAGATAAAGTCATGAAGGAACTGGAAATGACCATAACTACTCTTAAATCAGAGTGCGCAACACTTACAAACCGAGTGAGTGAATTGGAGACCAAGGCTGACAGAGTTACCAAGGTAGAAAGTGCACTTGCAGAATTAACTAAACAAAATGAAGAACTCGAGTCGGAGATAAACATGCGAGATCAACGAGAGCGCATGAACAACATTGAAATCTCAGGTGTTCCTCAGAATCCTAACGAAGACCTTCCACAAATACTAACCAATGTGGCGACAACACTGGGAGTGACAATAAAATCTGATGATGTTGAATGGGCTCATCGTGTTAAGTTGTGGAAAACTGTAGATCAAGAAGACGTGAATATTTCCAAAATCGCTTCCGATACCAAAACTTCATTTGCTTCAGTGGCTGCATCTCCAAAGGGTACTGGTCCTCCACGAATAATTGTACGTCTGCGAAAGAGGGAAACTAAAACTGCCTTAATGGATGCTATTGCAGAGCGACGTCGTGCTGGAACCAGCCGGTCTGGACTTACAACAGCAGACGTCGGTATTAACGATAATCCTCGTCCAATATATTTAAATGACCATCTGACTGCAACGAATAAACGACTCTTACGCCTTGCCAAAGAAACTGCAAGCACAAAAAAATATTTGTATGTGTGGGTAAAAAACAGCAAAATTTTAATGCGAAAGTCTAATTCTAAAGATTGTAAAGTAATTCAGGTAATTACATCCAGCGACTTAAATAATTTAGCATGACTATGCATTTTTTATTTTTTTATTTTTTTGATATTTGTTAGCATGTCATTGTTGACTTGTACTCTCATTATTTCTAAATTTCTACATATTATTATTCTGATCGGTCATTATTATTGTGTGGTCACAATCTCCTATTATAAATTATACTTTTCTGTAAATTCGTACACTGTAGCTGGCGTTAGTGCGCCTAATTTTTATTTAATGGTGTGTCTGATAGTACGTCAAACAAAATTTGATAATAACAACATAATAATTAATTTCTTCACTTTATATCCGTCCTTATGGTTAAAAAGTCAACAGATCTTAAACTAGCAGTTCTTAATGTCCATTCACTGGGGACTGGCAGAGATGAACTGATACATACAATAGAAACCAATGATCCTGACATAGCTACTATTACTGAAACATGGTTGAACGAATCATCAGATATAGAGCGCTACAATATACCCGGATATCGTCTTATTCACAAAGCGCGAGGAAAGAACCGACGGCGTCGCAATCGGGAGCGAGGGGCAGACGGCGGAGGCGTAGGCGCATATGTCCGTGATAATTTACGTGCACGGGAGATAGAGATGCCGGTATCAGAACTAGAACAACTTTGGCTAGAAGTTAAATTAAAGAAATGTAAAGTTGCCGTCGGTATAGTATATCGACCAGGGTGGTTCAGTTTTGGAAAATTCGTAGAACAATTATCTGAATCGTTATCGAATTTGTCTCCCAAATATGATTTTTTGTTTTTAACTGGTGATATTAACATTGATCTGATGTGTGCTGATGATAGAAATCAACAGATATTTCTCGAGTTAGTTTCACAGCATGGTTTGCGCCAAGTGATTACAGAACCCACTCGTATAACTTCCTCCACTCGTACGTTGCTTGACGTCATTTGCTGTCCTGATAAATTAAAATCTAAAAACTTAATTATACAACACAATGATGACTTAAGCGACCACGCTTTTATTATGACCCGGTTTCCTTTAATTGTCCATAAACCAGTACCTAGGACAGTTACATATCGACCATTTAATGACTTTGATTTAGAAACTTACCAGCTTGCATCTTCGGCAACACCATGGGAGCATGTATTAGATTATGATGACGTTAATTCGATGGTGGAGTGTTTCAACTCCCTAATCTTAGGGTTGTTTGATCATTATGTGCCGTTACAAACAAGAGTATTCAAAACTCCCCCTACACCTTGGATCACAGATAGCATTAAAGCAATGATGAATGATAGAGATGAGGCATGTAATAGAGCAAAACGAACCGGTAGTGAAAAGGACATTAATTTATATAAGATGTTGCGGAACGCAGTTACTAATGCATATCGCGTTGAAAAGGAACATTACTTTACATATCAAGTCAATAAACATATCAGGAAACCACAAAAGATGTGGGGAGAACTAAAGAAGGTTCTTGGAAAATCCACAAAAAATACATTACCTTTACATATTTGTGATCCTGATATAATTAATAAATCTTTTCTTGAAACAGTACCGAAGTTAAACGTCGACCCGAATTTCCGTGATAAATACCTTAATACTAACTTCAACTGCAAAAACTCTTTCAGTTTTTCTAAAGTATCTTCTGATAAGGTATTACAAATTATAAATTCAATAACCACCAATGCAACAGGTTCTGACAATATTTCTATAAAGATGATTAAACTGACACTCCCATATTCTCTTTATGCTATAACAGCCATTGTTAATGCTTCCCTGAGTTCAGGTTGCTTTCCTTCGTCTTGGACGACAGCCATTATTAAACCTATTCCCAAAAAAGCACAAATTGAGTCCGTAAAAGATTTGAGACCCATTGGTATACTTCCGGCTCTATCGAAAGTAGTAGAAAAAGCGGTACATGCACAATTGCAAATATTTCTTGAAACGAACCGTATCATACCTCAGAACCAAGCAGGCTTTCGTAAATTCCACAGTACAACGACTGCGCTATTACATGTTGTTGACGAGGTTCTAACATCGTCCAATGAAGGAAATTCGTCAATACTGACATTACTTGACTACAGCCGTGCATTTGACTGCCTAAATATTGATCTTCTTTTAGCTAAGTTAAAGTATTACGGTTGTGATCAGGGTGTGTGTTCGTGGTTTTCTAGTTATTTTGATAGTAGGCAGCAAATAGTTGAATGTTTGGATGATATGGGGAAATTAATAAGATCTCAATCATTGTTAGTAGAAAAAGGAGTCGTACAAGGCTCTATTTTAGGTCCCATACTTTATTCTATTTACACTGCAGATCTGCTGGACTGTATAGAAAACAGTGTAGTACAAATGTACGCTGATGATACACAGATTTTGATGAGCACAGATCCCGAAAAATCTGTCACAGAGACAGTCAAGTGCCTAAACCTAGATTTGATGTCCATTAGTAATTGGTCGAATGAACATGGATTGTTATTAAATGCACAAAAATGTACTTATATGGTTTTGGGCACT
This sequence comes from Hofmannophila pseudospretella, assembly GCA_947369225.1. NCBI lineage: Eukaryota > Metazoa > Arthropoda > Insecta > Lepidoptera > Oecophoridae > Hofmannophila > Hofmannophila pseudospretella. Next base: position 14,426,449 of record OX376316.1, read on the forward strand.
CGACATCAAATTGACGCTCTTAAACAAAACAATCCTGAAATACTGGTTGGCGGTACTTTAATCTCCGAATCTTCTCCGGCTAGAAATCTTGGGTTGATTTTCGATGAGACGCTGACCTTCCAACAACATATAAGCAACAAAATTGGCAAATGTTACGGTGCGCTCAAAACTCTATATAAATTTCGACCATTCCTAAGTATCCCTGTTAGGTTGAGATTGATGGATTCCCTTGTTCTATCTATTTTAGACTACTGTGATATTGTTTATGGTCCCTGTTTATTTAAGAAAACTGAAAATCAAATCCAGAGAATGCAAAACTCGTGTATTAGATTCTGTTACGATGTGCCACGAAGATCTCATATCACACCTCACTTGAACACCTATAATATACTTAATATGAGCAATAGACGAATCCTAAAACTGAACACGTTCCTTTATAACCTACGAGACACTGGTTACCCACCATATATTTCCAAAAAACTGCAATGGACAGACAGGACTGAAGGCAGACCAAAATCATCGCGTTACCCTGTATTAAATGTACCATATCCGAGATTACAGTTATTTAGAGGTAGCTTCCGTTTTGCAGCATCAAAATGTTGGAACGACCTACCGCCGCCAGTAAAAACCGCTGAATCCCTAGCAGCGTTTAAAAAACACTGTAAAGAGCACCTCCTTTCGTCGCAAAAATCTGCTTGTGTTTGGTCGATTTTGCCACATAAAATAAAATAAAATACACACCAAACACGCCGAAGTTCGTTGCCACTAGATGTTAAATCCTGTGATAGTAAATAAGTTCTATTTCACCGATAGGGGTTATTTTAGGATAACTTACTAGGTATATGTACCTAATAAATTTGCTGTATGCAGCAAAGTCTCTGTTAGCTGACCTCAGTGAATGGTATAGACACTCTCTCAGACCCATAAACCAAATTGTTATCATCACAAGGAAGCTAAAGCCAGCTACATATTGTCATCCATTTTAATATAAAATTATGACGGAGATTTGACCACATAATCGTGTTGTGTCCCGCAACCAGCGCTCCAGCTAGCATGTTAGGCGAGACCTGAAAACCAGCGTGTCGCTGAGGTCTCGACCATTTCATTCTTCACATAGGTCAATGCGTGTTATATATATATATATTTTGTTAATAGATTAAAAATTAGAATAATATAACAATATTGTACCTTTTAACTCATGTGTGAATGAATAAATACTCTTTTATTTTTATTTTATTTTATTATTATTTATAATTAAAACATGATCCATAGAATTGTATTGAAGTATTTATTTATTGTTTGGATTCCCCATCGCTTTAGCAAACATGATTGGCTTAGTTTTGAAAAACATAATAATAATAGGGACTAAAAATTGTTCACGGTTTGTGCGAAGGTTGGGGTAGGGTCCGGGCTAACTGGAAAGCCTAGGGACAGCTTTCCGATAGTATGTGGTTGGAGAAATCTGTGGAAAATATCGTAAGCGTGTGCTAGCTTTGTATGGCGATCTCGAATCTGTATGAAGAGACCGTTCAGCGCCATCTGTTGATGAATAGAGCGAAGTAGTTGTCTTGTTGTGTCTTCTTAGTTGTTTTGTGCTGTAAGCTGTGTCGCTACTACGTAATGAATTTCCATTTAAAAAGACAGAATGATAAACCCTAAAACCGATTACGGAAATTCTTTACGAAAAGCAAAGAAAGACAGGCTGGGGATCGAACTTCTGACCCGAAGAAACCCCTGCTAAATTAGCATCCTGTGCCAGGGTGTCCATTGAATTGAATTCAGGCGATTTTGCGTTTTCTATTCGGCCCTAAATCCACAGGAGGAACTAGGGTTGCTAGCGTTGCTATATAGGCTGAAAACTGAATTGAGGCCCTTTTCAAAACAACAGCATGCTATTAGATATATTATCAGTATTTTACCTTTGTTAATATAATTTATTATTATAATTTATAACTATGTAGGTCTTTGCTGTTTGTGAAATAAACGTAATTAATTACTTAATTTTTTACTAAACTTAAAGTTACTAAACTTAAATTTTTTACTAAACTTACAGTTGTTTCAGTACCAAAAGTAACTAATATATACGAGCACAGTTATTTATTTGACAAAGACGTATAGTATATCGAAGAATTTTAAAAGAGCTCTATTTATCCACTTCATCATAGTGATTTAGTGGTTTCTGAACGTCAACAAACCACAGTGTCATAGCGACTTAACGTAACTAAAATCTTTAAGACGTTTAGCAATAGAGTATTCAAAATTAATTGTATCCAGAGCCGTAAAAGTTTCGAAAGATGCACTTTTCAGTTATTTGCGCTTGATCTAGCAACCCTATTTGGCACAGACAAAGAACTTCCGGTCTGCCCTCCGCCACGTCACCGGAAGGCGACATTATCGCCGTCTATCGTGCGTTTTATCGAAAACTGTATATCTGATGCGACTTTGATAAAGCTTTTAAACCCCCGTGAGGCCGAGGAAGGAGTGTTATAAGATTCACGCGTATGTCTGTTTGTCTGTATTCCCCCGACTTACCATTGTGGAGATCCCCTCTTACTTTTCCTGGTCATCGTCAGGTCCTCAAGGTTTCTGATGTGGGAAGGGCACCGTGGGTTAGGACGACCTTATTTGAGCTCAAATTCGAGTAGTCAGTTCAGAGCACAACATTTTGTATGGAGAATTATTCTACGAATTTTCAAATGCCTTGAGATGTTTCGGTAACGATCCAGAACAGAGGGGGTTTAAGGGGGATTAAGGCTCTGAGACTTTTTTGGGTCTGCTTTCGGCTATAACCCGTCCGCGTCTGCTTTCAGCTATATAACCCAGATTATAAAGCAGTTGGATCTAATACCATATTGAACCCACAACCCCATAAAAGCAACACGCACACTGAGCCATCACAACCTCAATTAAGTATGTAAATAACAAAACTTTATCACCAAGCAAAGTTATAATTTAAAACCGTAAAAAAAATCAAAATTCCACCCATTAAATTAACTTGCCCCTAAAGACATAAGCTTTGGAATGGCCGAATAAAAACGTAAAACTACAGAATTTTTAGGGTTCCCAATTAAATGGGGTAAAACAAGGATACAATAATGTAGCATGCGATAACTTTTAACATCGTCACGTGTGAAATTTAACTGTGCGATGTAAAATGCCTTAATGTAGCTATTGTAGGGTTAAAGGTGTGTTTACACTAACTGGGAGGTAGAAAACGCCTGTATTATTCAGAATGTTTCTTAAGTTTCAGGAATGTATTTTAATGATGACTCAAAAATGGCAATGAAAAATGGTACGTTAAGTAGGTACGCGTATTTATATAAGGTGCTTTTTTATTTTTATATTTAGTACCGTGTCGTGCCGGCAATAAAGAATAGCACCACCTCAACTCTTCCCGTGGCGACTAAGGGATTTTGTGGATACTATTCTACACCTAGTAGGCGGCGATAGGCTCGCCACCTATCACGTTTGTCCACCAAATCTTACGACGAAAAGTGGGAACTATCTATGATGAAGGTGGTGGTTTGGTGGTGGTCTTCCCCCTCGGGGATTGTAAAATGAATAATATATAATGAATAGAATACAAAGCCTTATATTTAATAAATCAGGTAACAACAACAGTGACTACCTACATAAAATCCATATAATATTTTTTTTTCTTATAAAGTTTTCGAGAATAACAACTTTCTTTTCTTTGTTTTAATAAATAAAACCAAGAAAACTGTCAATGTACGAAGTGGAATTTTATTTTCATTTCAAAAGACTATTTATTTTCCGTGTATTCAATTCTTTTGTCAAGGTGAGTAAGGCTTTTTTAATGAACATAAATTAGGTTCTTTATAATTGTTGTTCCCTAAGTTTAAATGAATTAATACACTATTTTAACGTAGTTAGGTAAAATGTGTACATGTTAGAAACAAGTTGAGAGTTTTAACATCTTGTAAAAGATTGTGTTCAGTAGATGTATAGGTAAAGTTTAGCCTTTTCAAAGGTATCTATTTTCCCTTTATAAGTTCCATCAAAGTTCGGGCACATACCATGTTTTCGAAAGTTGTTTTTCGAAGTTCTAGAAACGAGCTTTCATGTGGTAATTTTATCATATATAATGTAAGTGGTACCTATACAAAAAGGTATCGTCAAAAAATTACATGAAACTTTGTATAATAAATATATGACGAATCCGCAGACGAGCCATGGCGTCAACACCAGAAAAAGCGGGAATAAAACACGCAGTTGTAAGGAAGGCCATTGAAATATGTGAGCGTTTAAGACCTCACTCAGCTCCTAATGCAGTGTGACCTGGTGAAAGTTGAGAGGAAGAAATATGGTCTCAATAGGGTCCAAAATGGGAGGCTCAATGTTATTTTGAGTCAGCCCTTAACTGATAATATGAAACACTTACTGTTGTTTGCTAAGTTGGCTCTCAAAGTGAGGGCTGACTCTAGTAATACTTGAGCTTACCTTCCCTTTTCTTAGTGACCCTAACGAGGCTGACATGGTCACCTTATCGTGTACCAAAGCCTCTAAACTGAGATTTAAAAAAAACCAGGTTACGAACGACAGCCACTTTCATGAGGAAAACCTGAACGTGGACCTGTCAATCCTGAGCACGAAGAAGACACCGCACAGAATCGTGATGGTCTGCCTTTTGAATGTGTCGTCAGAAAAACAATGAAAACATACCGACCTGCGTATTCCTTGTTGCAAATCATTTCAACATCAAAACCTTACCAGGAGTGCGTTCCAAAACCAGTTAAAATTATTCACGTTAACAGTTGTGCACGGTTCATTGCTTGTTTTGAATAAAAACTTGATAAATTTTCAGCTGTTAACGCGGTAATGGAAGATGCACAGTTGTCAAAATGCATTATTTCAACTGGTTATGGAACGCTCTGTAGAAAAATGATTTTCAGCATCGTGAAACCACCTTGATTACCATCATCACCAGCCTGGATGGAGCCGACTGGATTTTTACAATTATAACCTCAAACCATACGCCAGCCGCTTCCACGCTGTCACTAGACTGTCTTGCGTTTTCGTTTCACGCATAGCAGCGCTGAATTTTTACCGTTTTTGAGGAACACTAGCGCCTCACTCTCCGACATACTCGTACGAGTATATCGAGTATATATTATATTTATAGTTCAGAACTGACGTCCAAGTTTCTAATGAAAAAAGTAGATACGTAATTTGTAAATGGAAGTTATAGTTGAACCTCAATAAACCGATCTTGATATACGCAAGAATCACGGTTGTAGGTTCATTCAATATAGATGATTTTCTTTTTTTTGATGATGTGATACATTATTTAACTTTTTTTACAACTTTTTTGTTATTAATTTTTTTCTTCAAAAAACTAAAAGTTATCAACGCAATGAGGAATTTTCCAGCTTACGTTTTCTAGTAGTAAAACAATGGAGGATTATCTCCTATTCCTTTTCATTTACTAAGTAAACCTACGTGTAACGAGATATAATGTATTTTAGAGGTGTACCAAACTCGGACACTAAATCTATTCACAAAATGAGATTTCAGAGTAAGCGCTTTGCCGTGCCCTAGGGACTAGAGGTGTACTAATCCGAACCCTACCGAATAAGATTCGCGTTATTACGCGAGAAACCCCAGTGGAGATATATAGACATGAGTGGGAATAGTCTATTTACTTTTTGGTTGTATTTTGTAGCGTCAGCCATTGGCCTATGACATTCATAGGACGCATCAAGACGAGTTCTGGAGTGGAGACCGCGTTTGGGCAAACGTAGTGTGGGACGCCCCCCTGCTAGATGGAGCGACGATCTGCGTAAGGTGGCTGGCAGCGACTGGATGAGAAGAGCCGAAGATCGGGCTCAATGGCGCGCCCTGGGAGAGGCCTATGTCCAGCAGTGGACTAGAGTAGGCTGCTGATGATGATGATCAAGGCGCGTAAAGGCGTCGGTGGCCTAGTGGTTCGAAACCATGCCATGTACCAATGAGCTTTACGGATTTTTTCGAAGACTTACGTACATTTACCGACTGCTCTAACGGTGAAGGAAAACATCGCGAGGAGACCTGCATGTCTGAGGAAATGAAAAGTTTCCGAAGGTGTGTGAAATCCACCAATTAGCACTGGGCCCGCTCGGTGGATCATGGCATGTACACCCTTGGCCTGCGCCCCAACAGTGGGGACATTAATAGGCTGATGATGATGATGATGATTTTTAGAACGAAAGAACTGAGGTAAGTACGCAATGCTAAAAGATCTTTGGTTAGAAATCAGTTGGTACTTAGTCAATATTTTTTATTGCAAATAAGAATTTACTGAACATTTTTGCAACCTTATTTTTTATGACGATTTCTAGAAGCTATTCCTCCGAGTAGGGTTGCTTGCTAACATGCTAAGTTACATTAAGAGTTATCGATCCAAGTACAGTCTTAGAAGTAATTATTTCGCTTTGCATGGCGTACTTACATGGCAAATATTGATTTTTAAACGGGTTTGAAGATTTCACTATGGAGCCTAGTGTAACTAACTGTCCGCCACATGAAGGTAGGAACATCCCGTATGGAGTGCTAATGTTTATCGTCTCGTCTGGACCGCATGGTTGACATTTGTTCAATTTATTTTCATCTATGGTCGGCCATTTTGAAAAATGATACAATTATATGACCAGCACAACTTTGATAGATTATATCTTGGAAATGTCACAGTTTAGGAGATTTTATCATATAACATTTCTTGTTTTTGATTGATACAGTATTTATGTGTGGCCGCCATTTTGAAAAAATTTTAAAATGGCGGACAGTTAGGCCAAAATCTTCATATCTTTGCCAAGTATCTATATGTAGTAAATTGAAAGCACATCCTTTAGTAGGCAATCCTGACCACTACGGATAGTGTATAAGCATACTAATGGCAAACCCTCGACCCCCTGCATTAACCAATTTACACCCCCACCCCTGAGTTTCAACCCCAAGGTTATAAATTTCACGTAACCGACGAGCTACGTCCGGTTGGGCCCACTTTTAAAAAGGGGGGTTGTGCTACAACCTTCGGGGTGAAATACGGCCGTATTATTCGTCATTATGGGGTGAAATCGTTGGTTTTGGAAACTATCTATTTCTATTTTATTTAGCTGTGCATTCTGAAAGAGGATAAAATGTGTTTGGTTTGTTAGGGTACTTGTTTTTTTATAATAATTTTAGTGTTAATCCGTTATGGCGAATAAAATACTAGTGATACTAGAGTGTATGAAGTCTTTCTCGCCGTCCGCCTGTGTATGATTAAACTAACAACATATGGCAACAAACAACATAGACATGTCATTTGTTATGCAGTAAAAAGTGTTCTGATACTAATAGTACTTATCTAGAAACTTCTTGGTATTAGATTAGGTAAGTACTTCAGTGTAGTTTACTGCCGATTTTTATTATCCTTTACTAAAAGGGGTAAGTACCTACCCTAACTTATATGATAGACTCTAGCAGCCTTTTTAAACTCAGTTAAGTAGAACTAAAAAGGTTGGTGAAATAGAGGAACATAACATAAAACATTTTTATAACTAAGTATATTAATTTTATCTGTAGTATCTGGTTTCGACCTAGTTTGTAAGTCGGAGGTCCTATTTTTGTGCCTTATATATAAATAAGTGAATAAACTTTTTCATTTTAATTTTTTTTTCTTCAAATGGATAATGGATATGGCCATTGTCCAGGTCCAAGAAGCCTGTTTTCCTTTACCGAGAATTAAGGTATGATCATTTGTTTATGTCGAATTTGGAATTGCATAATATTTTCAGTCATTCTTTACTGGCTTATTTTTTAACGGTTTTCTGATCCCTCCTATTTATTTATTTTGAAAACCAACAGCAAATTATACATTAGGTTTGTTATCACTCGCTAAAGCTTATAAATTACGCTAAACAGATCAGATATCGTGAGCTACGTGATTCCTAGCAATATCATTGCACGAATGTTGTTAACAAAACGCAGCATTAATATTTACCGTGTATTTCAAGCACTTGATTTTTGAAAGGGTTATTTTAGCTTTAAATTATTCAGCATAGTTAAATTAACCGTATATGTTTAGTTAGATGCAATAGATTTACCGTGAGTTAAAATATAAGAAATGGATGGATGAATATACGTATTGTTATACAATATTTACTTATGACGATGTAATAAATTGAATTGAAACGTCCTTAATGTTAAGGGTTTTTTAAGTTTCGTGTCACCTCTATCTAGAGAGCTATGGTGTAGAAAGGAATATTTATGTATTTTAATGACGACTTAACTTTAAGGACGATCCGTGAAACTTATTCAGTTATGATACTTTTTGGGTTCTCCGACTCGAGATATAGAATTTAAATTCGTAAGATAATACATATAATCATGAATCAGGAAATCATGAAAGATTATAATAGATTATAATTTATTTTCTCTTTGTATCGGTTTCGTAACAAGTTGTTTTTCCGTGGGCGAGGAGTTAGCCCGCCGCACAATCCCCAAAATGCTGGAGGACCACACCCGTCGTTGGTCAGCGAGTCCATCGGAGACTGCGCAGGAGTATAATTTATTTTGAAGGAAACATTAATTGAGTAATAATAGTGAATTATTTTTAAGATAAAACTAGCTTTTTTGTTTAGTTTCCGCAATTTCCTTGTAAATAAAAAATGGGGCCCGTATACAAAACACTTTGTATACATACACATTCTTATTTCTATCTAAAACTTAATTAAATAATCTTACCAAACATCAAAGGCACATCCAGCTCAAATCATGACGTCTTACCTGAAAAAAAAAGAAAAATCACAATTAATGACTCCTTGAATATCATTTGACAATCCCCAATTAGCTCACTGAACTGTTTACTTCAACCCCAAAAAACTTCCCCTTATTATTATGATTAATGACAGTCTTAATTGAAAGCAACACGTCTAGGTTTCTATATCAAATTGATTTCCGGGATTTTTTAATGAGATTGGATAACAAAAATGGAGTTCCGGAAATATGTTGTTTATGTTGGTCTAAATTGTTTTTTTTTGTAATTAGCTATTTAGATAATAGATCTACTTTGGAACGTGGTATGACTCATTCAGCCTGAAGCGGTCACAAAGCAGATATGTTTGCATTATTTGAAGGGCAAGAGAGCCATCGTAATTACCGGCACATGAGACACTATCTTATCTCATCTTATGATGGGCCGAGAGTAACCCAGCGGCACTTCGCCCCTGAGGATCTTTTGTGCCTACCCCATTTGACAGACTGGTCATCTCAGTGTGCAGGTTTCCTCCCGATGTTTTCCTTCACCGTCAGAGCAGTCAGTAAATGTACGTAAGTCTTCGGTATCGAACCCGGACCTCCCGCATGGGAGTCCGGTGTCCTAGTCTTCAGGGTTAGTAGCGCATCGAAAATCTTCTAATATTACTATAGTAAGGTGATACCTATGTGTGTAATTTATTATAGTGACCACTTACCATCAAGTGGCTTGTTTGCTCTAAGCTTGAGGTTACCAGTGCATTAAAAATCCTCTTATATACTCGTACAACACTATACAGTGAGGTGAGATGTCTAATTTGCGACGGTAACCTGTTACCGTCAGGTTTTTCGTCTACAATAACAAAAAGATAATCTAGTACGCGTGATTACTTGATCACTTGACAAAGTAGAAGACCTGGATGCGACTAGCACAGTATCGTATAGGGTGGCACAATAGAGAGGAGGCTTATACCCTGCAGTGGGATGCTATGGGCTGATGATGATGATGATTACTTGATTAGTTAATTACATGCCATTTGGCTGACTTAGACTTTCTATTATAGCTGAACCTAAAAAAAGTGACAAACAAATTAGTTATTTAGAGTGCGTGCTAGATAGTTTATTGCGCCTGAAAATGGGTATAGGCATTATTTATTAATAAAATTCATTACAATGGAACTGTTTTGTAAAGGTGTTATTTATTTGGCTCTAAAACCATAGGTATTAGCATAGTCGATGTTAAAAAATATATGTTTTTTTATTTATATTTTTACATTTATTTTACATATATACATAAAATTGACAGTCTACATAAATGGTACCCCATTTGTAGTGTGGGACAATATATCCCTCTGATCACTTTCAAGGTGCTAGGTGCCATATTCTTTTTCAACATCTAATTTTATTAAAAGTTGTTAGATTCTGCGTTTTTTATTTTAGTCTGTAGTTAGACGTCCAACCAACCGTTTTTGGGCACAACACAAGTGAAACTAGCGCCACTCTTTAAAAAAAATTATTCCTGGATCAGTCTCTGGAGCAATTTGAGGATAAATGTTTTTTTGGGAGTTTCGCCACGAGAGGGAGGCATTTTCCTATTTGTGGGACACGTTATAGGCTCTAAAAAAAAGATTTATGATCCACATCAAAATAATTATTTTACAAAAATTACACCAGTAGCCGCACTCAAGCAGCTAGTGCTAGTAATTACGCCTCTGCTGCTCATCTTTTTACCTTCAAACCGAAACACATCAATGCAAGCTTTGCTGCTTTGCGGTAGAAATAGGTAAAAGGGTGGCATCACCCCAGGCTGACTCTGCATAGGGTCATTCATTGCTTCAAGGAAAAAAATCATGATCCACGTCAAAATAATAACTTTACAGAAATTACACAATTTACCGTTTAAGCGTAAATTCTGACTCTATCCCGTACAAATTGGAAAGCGACTCAAGCAGCTCAGCTGTGAATTGCTAACTAGACACGCAGAGACATCCAATAACCCGCCAACCCTATCGGCAATCCGACAAACGTTCCAATTCACGTGTAAACATCCGAGCTGAGTTGATGTGCAAACGGCACCCACCGACGTCGCCAGGTCAGGTCGCAGACGAGCGCTAGCTTAGATGAGGGCGCTAAAAATTACATTAGAAAATCAAGCGCCAATTCTAAATCTTGATAAATTTTAGGAAGGAAACCCAAGCAACTCAGACGAGAATCTCTAACTAGACTCATAGAGACATGGAGTTTTACTTAGTACCTCAAGTAGTAATTAATTTCGTTGTAATTGTGGTTTTATTTTACTGTACTTAGTAAGTATAGTATGGTAATTAATTACCTTGGTATTTATATGTTATTGTTGTAAATAAAATTCTCTTTAATAACGTTTCCCATAAACCTTGCACACCTACTACCTCTTTCTCGAAATCATTTCCTCTGCCCGAAGGTTGCCAGGAAGAGATCGCTCTTAGCGATAAGGCCGCCTGAATTGTACTTCACTATTTCCTTTTCTATCTCTTGTTTGTTGTTTTCTATTTGTGCATAAAAGTGTATTTTACTTTACTTTACTTTGTTTTTTACAAAGTGCACTAATTAGTAAGTAAATGAGTAACTCTATTTGTATAATATATTGTGTTATTACAAATGAAGTAAAAGGAGAATCAAGCTTACATACGAGTAACACAAACATAATGAGTGATGTTGTGGAGGCAAAAAAGGACTCCAACTCAGCATGGTGCCGCAACCCTAGGTAAGTTTTGCGCACAAGCTACTTTAAACAGGAAGTTACAATTTTCTAGCAAAGGGATGACACATCGTATATTCAGCCACAGCGCCCAGGGCGCCAAAACTCCTAACAGCACCCCTGTACCCAACACCGTTCCGTTTCATGCAATTATCAAATTACTGCGCGCCAAACATGGCGGCCAAATATGGCGGACTCACAGCGTCACCCGGCTGTTTGCACAATTCGTAAAGTTTGTGCCAAGATTCCGTTTGCTCACATACTCGAGACAAAGGAGTTGTAATGCAAATTTTCTCCTTAAGTTGTTGGGAAGGGAGTTATCAGTTTTGACTGTCGGGTGTCGTTCAGGGCGTTTTTGAACGGTGTCTTGGCTTCATTTTACGCATAATAATACGGATGTTACCTTTTGACTTGCACTTTGACGTACTGGGTTGCAATTTAGAACGAAGTTTACTCTTAAGAAGTGTTGCCACAGTGGCACCACTTGCACACTGCCGTTTTCTTGAAAAATTTGTCACTTTTATAGTTTTTTTTCGAAATTGTACGAAAATGGTTAGAGATATTATAAAATAGTGTGCGAAACGCAGCATAGACTATAAATATTATGGTTAAACTAAACGCACACGTCAAATCTTCCCTCTCGTTCTGGCACATACAAACAATGCATCGCTCTCTGTTTTTTGTGATCATCATAGGGAACAGTGCAAAGTTTTGTAATAAAAACTAAATAATTAATGTAAAATGAATTTTTAATTCGTTTCACTAAAATAAATGTAGCCATATTCTACAAATAGTCTATGGCGCATAATATAGTCCTTAATAAACTTATAAATAAATTCATATTTATGTTTGTTGTCGTTTAGTTTTTGACATTATTATAATTTTTAAATTTTTTATTTTCATTTTTATATTTTAATCTATGAGTAACTTAATTTAATGTATTTAATTTATTTAGAAGTCATTAATGATCATTAACTGTATCTATAATGCTTCTGGAAATAAATATTTTGATTTCATTTCAATAAATTCTTTACAAAATGGTCATACATTATTTTTCAATACAACTAATAGTTTAAAAGCTATACCTTATCCAATATGGGGCGATCCTTTTGAAGTTTGTTTGACGTATCATACAGGGATGTCTATTCGGTGCTCGAATCATTACCGATCCGATTCTTTAAAAGATCGATTAACTAATATCCATTCCAATTTGGTAAAAAACCTGTTTATTATTTTTAAAAGGCAAAGATAAATAAAATTACTTTAAATATCGAATTTTCTTTACTGCTTTTAGTTTTTCGTCATGAAATAAGTGGATGGTTTCAGATTTGTCTATCTAAAACCATCCGGGAGATCGGGAGGATTGAGAAAGTGTGAAATGGATAACAATATTCTACTAGAAACGAAGTTTAACGTCGTTCACTGTTTGTTTCACTCTATATGCACTCACGGTGAGTCAGCGGCGTGCCACATTTACGAGGACCTACTTCTGCCGCAAAGCAACAATGCTTGCTTTGCTGTGTTCCCGTTTGAAGAGCAAGAAAGCTTAGGTAATTACCGGCACATTTGTCGAAATTATAGGAAGACTCGTGGCCCAGAGCCCAGAACCCAAAACGCGTCTAACTTACAACACTCCTTCCTTTTGGTCCGGGATTAAAAATAACAATAAAATTGCAGAAACATTTTTCGCAAATGAATGAACGACAACCATTGCGTACTAAAGTACATCCATCATCATTCATCAACTGATGAATCGAGTGCAACTAGTTCAGCTGACAAGTAATAACAGAACACGAATGAACGGTAACAGACCAAATTATTGTCGAGAATGAGATTCAAAATAATATTTTAATTGTGTGCTAAATCTTGCTTCTTTGACAGTGAATGTAGGCCCAAAAATAACTAATAAGTGGGCAATACTTAAGTATCGTGTGTCGTGGCTAGGACGTCGGACTCCCATGCAGGAGGTCCGAGTTCAAAACCATGCAATATCATGTACCTACCAATGAGTTTTTCTGTTTTTTCGAAAGACTTACGTAGATTTACCGACTGCTCTGACGGCGAAGGAAAACATCGTGAGGAAACCTGCACACTGTGATTACCAGTGTGTGAAATGGGGAAGGCAATGGTAAACCACTCTGTTAAATCTGCCACGAAAGTAGTTTTATGAGGTTAATTCCTCAGAATGATCACGACCCTCAGCAATGAGGAATACGACTTAGAAGAAGAAGATGCGCTGCTAACCTTGAGGACTGTGATGGAGTGCCTCATGTGCCGGAAATTACGTGGGCTCTCTTACTCTTCAAACCGAAACACAGAAATGCAAGCATGGCTGCTTCACGGCAGAAATAGATAAGAGGGTGGTACCACCCCAAGCGATCCTTCACATTAGGATCTACCACTACTGATTACTAACTAATAAGTAGGTAAAACTGAAATGGAATTATGGTCATTTATTTATCAACTTTCTGGCTTATGTATAATGGCAATGGTTGTACAAAAGTTAAGTTTTGAATTCTAAAATCATAATGCTGAAAAGTGGTTAGGTTTTTTTGAATTTCATGGGACACTTTTTTATTGTTTATGGAGAGCAGACGAGTAAACAGGGCACTGATGGTAAGTGCTCACCGTCGCCCATACACATCTCCTCTCAATTTAACATTACTAGACGATTTTCGATGCGATGCTAAACTTGGGGACTTGCCTCATGTGCCGGCAATTATGCTGACTTACCAAAACCAAAACTGAGTAGTACAAGCGTTGTTGCTTTGCGGCAACAATAGGTAAAAGACAAAACTTTTTCTACGATGTAGAATAATGACTAGGCACTTTCAAGTTTCAACTTTCCCATAAACATAAACCCAATAAAGTTCAAATCGCTTTGACTTTCACAAAGCTTTGATAAAACTCCCATCATTTACGGAGGGTTTTCCCATTTCACCTACGCAACTGTAATTATTCAAACGTATACCTTTGTAATCAACACCTTAGAGTTTTCCCGACGCAGGTGGTTCTGTATAAAACAGTTTTGAATGTAATACATCTTAAGTAAGGTAAGAAAAGGGGACCGCATATAAGGGGAGGAAAATAGGGGACTAATTATTTGAATACAGTAAAGTTGGCGTGGGTATATACATTTCATACGCAGAATTTTGCACCCTTTTGAAGGATATTGATGAACGGATATCCCCTTACTTTTTTCTGGTCATCATCAAGTCCTCAAGGTTCCAGATGTGGGAAGGTCACCATGGTCATAAACATTTGAGCTCAAAGTCGAAGCACCTAATTGTTACCGTTCCAGAGATTCCATCATACTCCAACATCCCAAAATACTCCAAGATCTTAGAACCACTGATCCAATTTTCATTTGATATGGCTAAGAACATTCAAAAGGTTAGGCCTGCGGCGCCTGAAGGCCGGGGGAATGCTCCGGGCTTCGCCCTACGCGGAGCCCGGCCTTCGGCCTCGCCATGACTCTCTTAACATTCCTAGCTACACATCCTTTTTATTTATTTTTCTCTGAAAACTCTCAGGATTCCCTACAACTTTAGTTCAAGAAGACCCCATGTAACTATTATAGTTTCGGCGGGCTGATAATCTTACAATTCTTCCAGTTTCATATTGTGAAATTGAAGTACACAAATTTTTTCCTGGTCATCATCAGATCATCAAGGTTTCAGATGTCAGAAACGCACAATGAACCTGAACATTTGAGCTCAAAATCGAACCATCTAGCTATTACCGTTCCAGAGATCCCATCCGACATCAAAGATACTCCAAGATCTTGGAAACCACTGGTCCAATTATTATCAGACCTAGCTAAGACTCGCCAAAAATTCTCTATTAAATTAAAAAAACCGGGTGCAAATCGGATCATCCGTTGTCAAGTTATGATGCCATAGACAAACGTGTCAAACTTATAACACGCTCTCCCTCGATCGATGGGGTTAAAAAATGGACGTCAGTTTCGTTGGTCAATAGTCGACGTACAAAAAGTGTTGAAATCCAATTCAACCCGATGCTAAGTTAAAATGCAGTTTACGATAGAACAATCTTAAAATATTGAAGTTGTAATGAAACTGCATCTAAAAATCCAAAAGGTAGGTATTATGAAACAATAAAATAAAATAATTAAAAATGTACTGGTACGTGGTTGTGGAGATATATTACCGTGTTTTATAGTTGCTATTAATAGTAATAATCTTAAACAGATTCTGTAAATCTTATCAGTAACCTACCTACGTGTTAAAAATGATATCTTTACGCGAGAGTTGCACAATCTACTATTACCTATTACCTACTTCCTTGCAGCATATAATAAGATTATTTTAATTTTATTTTATTTTATTCCTTTTTCGGAAAACTTACAGCGAATATACAAAAATTGAGTTAATATAATATAACAAGCTATGCCATTTACAAGTTTTCGCCTAAAGAACGTTATAAATAAATGTTTAATGGTCTTATAGATATACAAATAGGTTGAGGAATAAGCGAAGATAGTAAGATCTAAATGGAAACAAAATAAATAAATAACAGTAAGTAAGGTAGCTAAGAAAGTTCAGTGAGAACGTACATACCCACTTAAAATGATAATCTTAAATACTAGGAAGGATATTTAATTAATAGAAGCCATTAATGAGTTTTAACCGATAATAATGACAAGTCTATGCATGATAACGCCAAGATGTAGATAGTTTGCCAAAAAAGTAAATAGAAATAAGAAAGTTACATAATACTTCAGTCGCCAAAGAAATTATTGTTGATTATAATTTTAAATTGTGTCGCTTTGTCGTGAAACAAGTCAATAAATAAAAAGTCCTAAAACATTTGTATTAAAAGTTTTTAAGAACACATCGTTCTATAACCCTATTGTGCGAATGTGTAGATTGTTTAACGAAGTCTCTTCGAACAGCAACAATAAGCCATCGATAGACTTATTTGATCCTAGGCCATTAGTTTTTAAAAGACGGGTTGAGGATGTCCTCAAGTGAGCTATCCACGCACCTACTTTATATTTTTTACTTTATGAATTTTATTTTTCAATGGGTATTTTTTTATCATTGCATTCTCTTGTATTTTTTTCTTTACCAACTCAATTTTGTACAACTACCAATTTTCTACTTCCTAACCATGCTGTGTTTACACGTTAAGGGTTACGACCTAGCTCATGACTTTATATTGATTTTTCTGTAATTTCTCTGGTTGTAATCTGTTGTGTTTAAAATTAGTAACATTGGAGAATACGGTATTAAATTTCTTGAATACTCGCCAGATGTATGAATGTCGCCTGTAATTGGTATATAATATTATACGCATACTAATACATATCTATTTACTTATGTATAGGTATGAGTATCCCAGATCAGTCTCCAACAAGGCATTAAATAGATTACCATCAGTCAGTTAAGCTGCGATCGCATTAGTGTAATCGTAACGCCTGTCTTGCTCCAATGGGTACGACAGTCATGTGCACACACCCTTATAGATAGGGGTGTCAATGTTCATGACGAAACGTTCACTTTCTATGTTAATCAATATATAACTCCATACATAAAGTATTTCTGGTGATTCCAAAAGAAATTCTTTATCCAATGTAATAGGAGATAATCCTGCAATGTTTTACCACTAGAGGCGCCACTAGCATAGTTCCAAAAAAAAACATTACCTGTACGACTTAAAGATGATTTTGTTCTAAACATAAGATAATCTAAGTTTATTGCTTTCAATGACAATAATTTGATAAATAAATAATGATTATTTTGATTAATATTGGATGATTTTACAAGATTATTGTTTAATAAACTTTAAATTATCACATAAAGCCAAATATCAACATGTAGATACATACATGCCTTTCCACAAAATTCCTTCAGACTCGCGCCACGCTGTTTTAACGGATTTTTTAGGTTTACTATTTTGAAATGACTTTGAGTTCGCACAAGTCCTAATGTGTATCAAATTGCTAGGATAGGTAAAGTAAAGTAAAAGTAAAATACACTTTATTGTACAAATAGAAAACAACAAACAAGGCAACCTTCGGGCAGAGGAAATGATTTCGAGAAAGAGGTAGTAGGTGTGCAAGGTTACAACAATAACATATAAATACCAAGGGAATTAATTACAATTCTATACTTGATAGGTATGACATCTATCGTAGTATGTTGATACTCATAGTTGTTAGATGGAAGCCGGCATACTTTCACAGGCAGAAGGTCTAAAACAGCAATTACGGCCCCGTATCAGCGCGGTCCGTTTAGCTGATACGCTGACAGTAATGCGTCTCAAATTGGCGGTACCATCACGACGGCTCGTCACGACGCTGGTGCAATATCGCGGAGAGAGTCCAGCCTACTGAGCCTAGGGAGTTCGGGGACTTTGTATTGTAGATTTTTTCAATTTAAAAGCATTACAATTAAAAGCATACTCTCAATTTCTTAATTTCTTGATAGAGGAACCTTAAATCACAGGTATTTCCCACTTATCGACGTAAGATTTGGTGGACAAACGTGACAGGTTTTTTTTAATATATTTCTAAATTGGCTACGACAAACAGGCAGAGGGGCCACCTGATGGTAAGTAGTTACCGTCGCCTAGAGTCGTGTGTTGCCGGCCGTCGAGGGAGAGGACTTTTTTAACGTTCTTTTTGAAGCACCCCATGTCGTAGCGTTGCGGGAAAACGTCGGGTGGAAGAGAGTTCCACATTTTACAGGTGCGTGGTAGAAACGTTCATGTAAAACGGGTCGTGGTAGATCTAAGGCTTCAGGAAGAGCGGGTGAAAATAGAGCCGCCGACGAGTGGTGCGATTAAAGTAGGTAGACGACGGCACCAAGTCGAAGAGCACTCCCCATTATATACGCGATAGAAGAAGCAGAGAGAACCAATGTCTTTCCTTAAACTGAGAGGCTCTAAATCTAAATGAGAGGCTATAAAGATGGCGGAGCCTACCGCCGTCTACTAATTGTAAAATAGTATCCACTAAGATCCTTAGTCGCCTCGTACGACATACAACGGGTGGAAGGTAGGTCTTTAGGATCAGCTCCACTCATAAATCAGAATCAGGCAAAAATCCATTAAATATTAGTAAAATTATTGGGGGAAGATGGATCCGCCCAAAGGCCTATATATAATACTAGCGTAAGTAACCTAGATCTGAGACACTTTTTGGTCGGCACAACCACTTCGACCCTTGAGGATATTTTGCGCCCACCCAATTTCACACACTGGTCATCTCAGTGTGCAGGTTTCCTCACGATGTTTCCCTTCACCGTTAGAGCAGTCGGTAAATGTACGTAAGTCTTTGAAAAATACGAAAAACTCATTGGTACTACATGGCACTGCATGGTTTCGAACCCGGACCTCCCGCACGGGAGTCCGGTGTCCTAGCCACTGTGCCACCGATACTCACAAAATGTTTGGACTTTACTGGCGACTCAATATTTGACCGAATTTTTTGGTGAAAAAATTATGTCCTGGTATTACCCTGTAGTTTAAATCGATGGACCTGCCACTCACCCTTGCTAATAACATTAAGGTAAGAACCGTAACTTTAACAGCCTTTCGCAAGTTCTAACACATTGTGGCCTCACCGCAGGTCACCGTCGAACGTCGGGTTACCGATGGCTGTAAAGATTACGGTGTAAGTTCACCCCACATTGTCTTAGAGCAGGGATGGCAAACTCAATGATCTAGCCGGGCGAAACCATGGTTTAAGGTTTTGATTAAGCCTTTTATACTGCAGCAATTTTGAAAAGAAATCGGACCGACCCTAGGGTAGAAAAGAAAGTAAGATAAGTATATTGAAAGAAATAGAGCGTCGGTGGCCTAGTGGGTTGGACACCCATGCGGGAGGTCCGGGTTGGAAACCATGCAATGCCATGTACCTATAAGTTTTTCGGATTTTTTTCTAAGACTTACGTACATTTACCGACTGCTCTAACGGTGAAGGAAAACATCGTGAGGAAACCTGCATGTCTGAGTAAATTAAAAGTTCTCGGTGACTCGTGCCCCCCTTGTGCAAGGAGAGGCCTGTGCCCCAACAGTGGGGACATTAATAGACTGATGATGATGACTGATAAAAATTGTTTTTGAAGTCGTTATTTTAACGAAATCTCCAGTTTCTACTCCACTTATCTGTCATGCCAAATTTTTTTCCAAGTGGACTAAAATTTGAACCAGAATTTTCATTTTTTATTGCCCACTAAACCCACATTTGGCCCCGATCTCGCCTGATGGTAAGCGACGATGAGGTCGACTGTGGAGCACGCGGGTTCAGTAAATGCCTATTCATTCTATTCAGTATATCGGACCGCATGTTTGACCGAGTTTGACACCCCTGTCTCAGTCTCAAACAATGCCCAGGCGCACTGTTATTGTCTCAACTTCGACGAGAGAATTAATAGGGACCGCCGTAATTGGGTTTCGGAAACTTTTTGAGGTCAACCCGTGTTTTATGGCAGGAACCTTCAGTTGTTTAGAGGTCTTTGTTAGACGTATCGATGAAATTAACAATGATAAGCGAAATAGGTATTCCGTCATAAAGATTCATGTTGTTTCGTTCCTGAATGAATTAATGATGAGTTATAATAACGCTTGTAAGAACTGGCTCTTCTAAATCTTTTCAAAACATGTCAGTATCGAGATCAAAATATTTGACATTAGATTGCATACTCGTAGTAGGCTTGTGGGGAAGGCAATGGCAACCCACCCCATTAAATCTGCAATGAGAGTCGTTCTATGTGAATAATTCAGCAATGGGGTATACGACTTAGAAGAAGAAGAAGTAGGCTTCCGCTTCGTACAGTTTCACGAACAACATAAGCATATACTCGTAGCAGAGTTATCTTGCTTTAACTGGACACGAAAAAGGTTCACGTGGTAATGTTTCGCGTTGAAAAAAAAAAAGATACATAACAACAAAAGTGTAGGAACGCGCTATGTGAGGACATGGATGACGTAACGTCAGTTGTAGGAAAGGGAAAAGGGAAGATCTTCCACCAGGCGGGGTGTTGTGCCTGGTGACAAGATGTCCTGGTCCTACTATGGATGTTTGGAACTCATATATATACGAAGTCCAAGGAAAATTTCGATAGCGCGTTCTACGCCGATGTGAGTAGGTACTAATTCGTAGTGGCGCGCGTCGTGCGCCGCCACAATAGTAAGAAGAAAATCTTTAGTAAATAAATCCCAAAAACCAAACGTCCAATAATACATCAGAACAGTCAACAATAGCAATAATGTAAAAGATCTCCAACGATATTAATCCTACTACTTTTAATTGCCAAGGGCAAGGTATAGCTCCGATCTTATTTCCCACAGAGAACCTTGTCGCACTCAACCGACCGTTCAACCCTGACTACAACCCAAGTGAATTGCCGACGGCCTTACTTCGACAGAGTTGTAAATGCGGCTAAATAGTAGAAGCTCCCTCGGGTCCGACCTATGTTATCTTTAGTACTGTTGGAGTTAGATTAGTTTTTGTTCCGCCAAGGTTTATTATTAGAGATATGGAGTCGGTAAGGAATATTGTGCCCTTGGTAATATGATTATATCCATGAATATGTGACAATCGGTGTTATTATTTTTTACGGCTGTTTTCGTTTTGGATGAAAGGAGTGAATAAGGAAATGAAAAATAAAACAGAAATATGATTAAATATCTAGAATACGAATATACGAATACGAATCTAGAATATTTTTCATGTTACGCAACCAGGATGAAATGTGAACTTGCTCTGTATTTGATCCTAAGGATTTGTTCTGTAAAATTTGAAGAAATTTATTTGTTTTTTTGTTTCATCATCATCATCAGCAGCAGCCCACTCTAGTCCACTGCTGGACATAGGCCTCTCCCAGGGCGCGCCATTGAGCCCGATCTTCGGCTCTTCTCATCCAGTCTGCTGCCATACTGTGCCGAATACATATACAAATATAATTATATACACTAATTTAATTCTTACATACAAATAACATAATAATTCAGCTCAAACTCTCAGCAACGTGACTGAAGTGCTTTTTTACTTTATCTTTTTTTTTAAATTTCATAAGATAAGATACTCTTAACCAATCGCAGCTCCAAAACAAAGAAGACTTTAAAGAATGATCAAGAAAGAAGACAACTAGATCCTAATAATACTATAAGTACTAACACAGCTGAGACTAAATAAGTCTTTTGATGTAAGCTGCTTATTGGCAGTAACAAACAAAATTCCAAACAACTCAAAACATCAAGTACCAATAAATGCATCAATATTCGAAATGCATCAAACAAAAATGCAAAATAAACATTTTTCCCTTCGTATTAACAATGGTCCCCCATTCGATTAAAGGGAAGGAAATAAAAAAACTCCCCATCTCTATTTCATAATTTGCATCGTAGACGCAAATAAATTTAAAATATTGCCGGAGAAACCTTAATTTTCCCTTTCTGATGTTCCAATCAATCTTGTAGAACCAAGGGTTGGTTATAAGAAGGCATCTATTTATGTACTTAAAGTAAGATGGGGCAATAAAAGTTTTAAGATAAGATTATTCTGGATGCAAAAGTTCGTTATAAAATACTAAAAACCGCTAGAATTTATAGCCTCAAAAAATCAATTTTTAAGAAGCCATAATATTTTTACGAGAATTCTGGTAAGTAATACACTTTTAATTTAATTGCATACGATTCTATTTTAGCCCCTAATAATATTCTAATATAAGCAGAAACAGAACCCACTGTCAAACTATTGACAGAAGCATCATCAAACGTCAAATTTTCAAAAACAACATATCCAAATACCAATTTAAATTGGAAAGTCAAATAAAATTGTAAATTCGAACCACGTCTTGTAGATACAGAGGGGTCCAGCTACGTTGCGAGTCTTGGCGAAATGTAAAATAACCGACTTTTGAATGACAAACGGGATTTGATCTTTTTATTGCTGTGGGATCGTCTTATTTATTCTGGTTCGCAATGTAAGGTAGAAAGAAGCGGGAGATGTTTTATTGATAGGTACGGAACACAAGCAGAAAGATCCACTTGATGTTAAACTGAAACACCAACACTAAGATACCAAGTAAATAAAAAGGGTTGTCAATCTTTAAGGCAACTACTTGTACATCAATAATCAATGGTATGAGTACAGTGGAAGACACATCAATCTTTGCTTTGTGGAACCCTGTCGCAATAGGAAGAGTTAGGATTTTAAAGTTAGCAGAGCATCGAAACCCATAAATATATTATATTAGATGTGTATGGGCGTCGATGACGATTTTCAAACAGGTGGTGATCCGTGTACAATTAAAATAAACCATGTATCTTGGTAAGCCTACAAATAAATAAAAGTAAACAATGATTGAAGGCTATCAACTCAGCTTACATAGGATGAAATCACAACTACCTATGTGCGTAGTGCGTATATTTTTGAAAATAAATAAAGCCCTAGCTAATTGGCTGATGCATGAGCACTCAATGTTTGAAAATATTTCACAATTGCTTCACCGTCCGCTATAGAGCTTTCATTAAAAACTTTGTGTAAAGCTATTGAAAATTGGAATCAAAATCGAAAGCAAAATTGAAGCTAAATCTACATTCAAAGTAAACATAATAATCTTTTGGCTTACAATTTGTGTACACACATTTTCAGAGAGATATTTAATAAAAACCGAGTTCGTTCGAAACGAAAGTCATATAGACGCTCATTTACATATAAGTAGTATAGAAGACCATATATTCTTTCTTACACTTACACAATCGTGTAAAAAAGCTTATTAAATCCAATACTCGAGCTTTTCTACCCTCAGCCATTTTATAGACCGCACTGGAAATAAACGGGGTGGAATAGCGTAAGGTAACAGACGGAATCAGCAGTTCTAGGTCCAATAGTTGGGACTATTATAGGAGGGGAAAGGGGGGGGGGGGGGTTTGTTGTATTAACTTCCGGAGTTTTTAAAGCGAGTTGATCTTGGATAATTTCTGATAAATCAGCAGAAACGCTTCGATATCTTCAATTTTTTGTTACAGAGAAATATTATATATTAGCTACGGAAGTAAGTTACTTACTCGTATTGAAGGTTTCATTAGATACCGGGTAATTAACGATATTCTAGAGAGTTCTATGTGTGGCTATGGATATTGGGTAGTTCTTGTATTAAAAATGGAATTTGTAAATTATGAACATTTAAGAAATGATGGTGTAACAGTGGATAGGCACATACTCGTAATCATCAGCAGACTACTATCTACCACTGATGGTCCATAGGTCTCTCTCAGGGCGTACCATTGAGCCCTATCTTCGGCTTGGACTGGATCAGAAAACAAACGCGGAAGATCATTAACAAAAATGTAAAACTTAAATTAAAATAGATAATCTCAGTTAGTTAAATTCCACATAGTTTACAGCGTAATTTGCAAATGTCAATTGCGAGCGAATGGTGTGCCAGGATAAACTGAACCTGGTTTAATATGGACATATATTGTTAAAATTCAGAAATTAAATTTAAAAAAACAGCCATAGAAAAGGATTCAGAAACACCGCACATTATTGAAATAATTCAATTTGACGGTGCGATGGAAAGCCAAAGCCGCCATTATGTGAGGCCGGCAGCCCGTAATGTTGGCCCTGATCATATCTTCGCGCAGCCACCGTTGGCTACTGACATACGGCATGCCTCCTCAACTGTATGGGACAGAGGAGGCAGTGGAGTTGGTATTGCAAATAAATATGGGGAAAATCAGACTGAAGAAGTTCTACCAATCATAAAAGATCATTCACCACAACTGATTATGATGAATGTACTTATATTACGTCCACAACAATAATACTTCACTCATCTACAGCATGCACACATACATACTTTCACACTCACCCTCTCACACATAAACATACACACCCTTACACACACTCCCACCCCCAAACACACCCTCACACACACCCTTTCATTCCCCCTTACATACATTCACACGTCTTCGGGTATAAAATAATAATTAAAAAATATATATATTATAATAAATTGTAATTTGTGACTATTATAGCTTGGTATTCAGTAGGTAAATACCGCCCGGTATTTGTCCCATGGATAGCTACCAAGTTGTCTATGGGATGAATGCTGACCGTTATTGAATACCTTCTTTTTGGGAAAGCACTGTCTCCCAAGATACAGGTTCGCCTAGTTTGGGAGTCGGGGTATTGTTCGATTTACTAATTTGTGATGTTTTCAATAAAGATTATTTAATTTAATATGCTTTTGCTGTGCGAGAGGTAATTATTAGAAAATAGGAGACCGATGAGGATAGTAATAGATATAAAACCTCAATTTCGTATCTTAAGTGAAGATAAAACATGCAGGTTTATAGAGAACTAGCTCTTTATCAGAACACAATAACACTGAAACCAATGGTGCAACAAAATAGTGGACAAGATGTTTGGTACAAATACTGAAAAATACTATATTCTGAAGGTATGGGGTATAGATAAGGGTACTTTCCAGAACTAGTAACAGTTCTTTGCCAAAATTTCACAGTGTTAAAGTCGTCCTCTGTTTATGGAAAACCATCTGTAGTTGTTGAGCTTTTTTAATCCCAAGTAAGCATCTCCATAGTACCAAAAGCCCCATCGGTAGCGCCACGCTAAAGCGTACCTTGCCCACGAGCAGGCCAATCAATATAGTGCCTGCAATTATGTTAATGCACCGCCCTGGGCCGCCGCCGAGACGCAATTGAAAATGTAAACGATGGACGTCGACCTGTACCGGCTTCTGATAGCCTGGTACCTGATGGAGGATTAGAGGATATGCGGATGTTGATTGAGCAGTTTAGAGGGGAAAAAACAAAGATGAGGATGAATGATAGGAATCAAATGGAGAACTTTTGCAGGTTTATGATACTCGTAGCTTAGTATTTAATAGCTGAGGAGGATTTAGAGAATGTGCGGAGCTATTTGAAGAGTTTAGAAGAAAAGAAGACACAAAGGAGATGATGAAAGATGAGAATCGATATCCTTTGCAGGTCTATGATACTCGTAGCTTAATATTTAATAGCTGTTGGAGGATTTAGAGAAAATGCGGAGTGAATTGAGGAGTTTAGAGGAAAAGAAGACTCGAAGGCGATGATGAATTAAAAATAGAATCGCAAATAGAACTTTTGCAGGTCTATGATAAGTACCCTAGTATTTAACATCTGAAAGATGTTGCTTTAGACGAAAGATGGATGCTGAAGTAGATTAGGAGATCAAAAGGAGAGTTTATGCGACTTTGAACCTACTCTTGAAGATGCAGACTCAGCCTGGGGTGGTACCAGCCTTTTACCTATATATTCCGCAAATCAACAATGCCTGTATTGCAGTATTTTAGTTTAAAGGGAGAGAGAGAGAGAGAGCGCCAGCGTAATTACTGGCACATGAGGCACTCTAGCGTCAGTGGTCTAGTCTAGGTCTAGGCTAGGATGGCTAGGCTCCCATGCGGTCCGGGTTCGAAACCATGCCATGTACCAATTAGTTTTTCGGATTTTTTCGAAGACTTACGTACATATACCGACTGCTCTAACGGTGAAGGAAAACATCGTGAGGAAACCTGCATGTCTGAGGAAATGAAAAGTTTCCGAAGGTATGCGAAATCCAAAAAACAGCTTTTGGGCTCGCTCGGTGGATCATGACCCGTACCCCTTATGCCAGGGGAGGCCTGTTCCCCAACAGTGGAGACATTAATAGGCTTGCTGTTGAGGCACTCTATCTAAGCCTCAAGGTTAGCAGCGCATCGAAAACCCTCTAATAACCACCTGATGGTAACAGTGACCAATTACCATCAGGTGTCCCGTTTGCTGAGCTCGTCTGATCTCTTTGTACAATAAAGAACTCTGCAGATAGAACATGATAAGCTGTTAGAGAGCTAGACCCAGTAATTTTCTAGAAAAATCTAATTACAGCGTAAAATGAAACCCCGGTCCGTCCGTCAGTTGCCGCTCCGACAGCTTAGTAATTAAAAGCGAAGGGTTTTTGCCGCTGTTACATTAGTTTAGTGAATATATTCTGAAACATTTTATTGATTTTTTATTAAATGTATTATTTAATGAACGATAATGAATAATATTATTACTATAATCTCTATTGATGTGTTTCGGCAGTGTTTATAGAAGAGCCAGTAATTACTAAGCCCGTGTGCTCCATCTTCGACCTCATCGTCACTTACCACCAGGTCAGGTTGAGGTTAAACGCGAAAAAGTACATACCTAATTTACAAATATAAACATATTATATGCATAATACAAGTACTTAACTGATGCTAAAATTTAAAAAAAAAACTAGAGTATAATAAATAACAATAATTAAAACAAGGTAAGGTTAGTAAGGTAGACAACTTGAAATTTTTAAAATCTTCTAAATACGAATTGTTGACCTGAATACGAATGAAAATACAAATATGACTGATTTGATTACGGATCAAAATTTAAGAAACTTCCGGGTTATCTTTTTGGAGGTCCACTTACTTTTTGCAACAATTCTTCTGAGCGAATGTAGTATGTATATTTTTAGAAGTAAGAAAAGTTATTACTAATCTTTCCACTTACGATAATATAGACTGGAAAATACTCCCACGCATCTAGACAAATTTGATGCTGAAACTCCAAAATATTAACATTCGAGCGTTAATCACTTTCAGGCGATGCTAAGCTAAGCTAACTAGCATATTAAGTCAATAGCTGAAACTTTATCTAATTAACTAAGTGTGCGCGCAGCCTTATTTGTATTATCGTAGCTTGCTTAGAGATTAATTATAAACTTTTAACTTGTATGCAAACAGATTTAGATACCGTAGACTCCGTAGATGAATAAATATTAATTTGAAGGTAGACTAGATTAAATAATATAATAGTTATTTCTAAAAGTCTCTAATTTTATGAGCTTAGAAAAATCTCCTTAATCACTATTTCGAATCTGCATTGTTTTTAAATTCGAGTGTTAATCTTTAGGTTAGTGTAAGCCTATGATGTTTTTATGTTTACTTTGTACCCGTAGGTAATTGTGAAGTACACATATGGTTACTGAATGCGTGGTGCTTTGGAGCAATCTGTGAGCAAGACATAATTATTGTATTACATAATTAAGTAATTTAAAATCTGGGTAGCTTTATAGCTACCTTTTTACTTTCAAGAAAAAATAGTCTCTCCCAGGCGCGCGTCCGTTATTTCATGCGTTACCGTTCTTAAAAAGATGAAAATATAATGCCATAGCGTTACAAAGATTTGAAAGAGATTGGGTTTTCATAAGTACGAGAAAAAAATAACTTAAGATTCTTATTTCTATTTCAAATTAAGTAATTACTTTCATTTAGTTCAATACTAAGTAGGTAGTCTATAACTTTACTGTCTGACCTCTTTACTTTGACCAATGTTTACTCAAAAACTACCAGTTCGATTATAAGTTCTTTTACTGGTAGACAGATTACAGTTTACATTATTTACCAGTAAATGTTTTTTTATAATCAAACTAATCGTTTTTGAGTAAACAATGGTCAAAAAAGAGAGTGCCAGGTAGTAAACTTATAGACTACCTACTTAGTATTGAACTAAATGAAAGTAATAACTTAATTTGAAATAGAAATAAGTAATCTTAATTATTTTTTTCTCGTACGATGAAAATCCAATATTTCTCTTTCAAGTTTTTGAAACGCTATGACATTATATTCGTCATTTAAATTCAAATTATGTATTAATTCGTAAATATAGGTTGCATAAGTTGTAACATAAAAGTATGGATCCCTATATTTAGCTATAACAGCATACGAAATTTTTCTTAACATAAGAATTATAGCCAGGTAAGTAGAGTAAGTACACAAAGTTGAGCCTAATATATCCAAAGATTGTTCGTCAAGATTAGATTCATAACCAATTTGCAATCTATCAAACACGGTAACCGATCAAATAGCGTACAATACAAACAGACGTCGACAAAATTCGTATTATCCCATTTTCGGCACAATGCATTTATCAAATTAACGTTGACGAACGCGTCACACGCAATGAACGAATGAATGAGTGAACGAGTGAACGAGTGAATGATCTACAAAGGATTTATTAAATGTTAAGGGTGTGTATATCCGAAGAATCTGAAGAAATTGAAAGTAGTTGAAGGCATTCTGTGGGTAATCCATTCATCACAAATCTGCTCAGAGTTGTTCAGGCTGCCTGTAGACCTCTGAGATGTCTTAACATCGTTAGACTGGGCCCACAGATACCATAAGTTCTATAGATATAAGAAGAAGATAGCGAAAGTGCTAAAAGTGGCTATTTTTAACACATTGGCTGTCTATTTCATTTAATGAGCCAAAAACATGATTAAAAAGTAAAAATCCACTTTTTTAATAAATGTCTTTACCTATTCAGGAGAAATGATTCTTTCTTCCAGAGTGGCGTTTCCTGTGATTTTTAAGCATATGTATGATCTTCAATATTGGTAAAGAAGGAATCCCGAACGTATTCAGAATTCGGAAGTGAAAGAGCGTTTTCTTCCGCAGCAAAAGATAAGATAAAATGAATAGAAGCCAAATAAAAGATAATTATTATTGTGAAGCTCAAGAAACACACCCCTTATTTCGTTCATTCTTTTCGATAACCAAATACACATCGAGTTTTCTATGAGATCGAATTCCTATTATAATCTGCGTGCGAGTCTCAATGACTTGGTTTTCCTAACGCACGCGTTTACATTTGCGGTTCTTCAAAAAATTGCTATTAATAATCCGGATTACTTGAAAAAGTTTGATTACGGAAAGTTCAAATTTTGTTTTCTTGGTAAGTTTGAAATTATTTTTTATGTGTTTATCGTCAGCGTTTTTGTTCCAGCTTTTTTGCGAAATGCGATTTTATTGATAAAGTTCATATTATATTATATAATATGCTATTTCCCCGCCTTTAGGCTACAATAAAACAGAAGCGGGTTTGCAGCGCATTAAAAAACTTCTAGTAACATTATACTGTATCTTATCTTATCTTAAGATAGGGGGCCGGGAATAACCCCCGCGACACTTCGACCCTTGAGGATCTTTTGTGCCTACCCCATTTTACACACTGGTTATCTCAGTGTGCAGGTTTCCTCACGGTGTTTTCCTTCACCGTTAGAGCTGTCGGTAAGTGTAAGTCTTCGAAAAATACGAAAAACTCATTTGTACATGGCACTGCACGGTTTCTCCCGCATGGGAGTCCGGTCTCCTAGCCACTAGGCCACTGACGCTCTAACATTATACTGAAGGTGAAATGTCAATGTGTGATGGTAACGACTTTATCATCAGGTGGTCCGTTTGCTCGTCTGCTGGAAAATGACATGTAATTACTCCTTTTTCGTATACGAGTAAATTCCTGCTAGTTTAGCAATTACATGTATTTCTTTAAACACTAAACAAAAACGATACAATTAAAGATAATTGTTAACACTCACGTACTTTTTAGTTGTAACTGCTCATAATTGCACCAATCAGCGACTTACCTGTAAAAGAAAAAAATAATAAAATTAGTAAATTGTTCCCTAAAAATTGTGTCCCATTTAAAAATACTATGCTAGTTAGGTGTACAAATTGCTTCGTTGTAATAAATTACTAAACAATAAGATACTAATCCCAATCCATCCCATCCTAAAAAAATTCTAATAATATTTGGTCTAATAATTAATAAAATTATAGAAAAAACAAATAATAAAACGACTTAAATTTAATTCATGAGCCTTAGGTAATCATAAATGAACAAAATATATAGGTATTTTCACTAAAAAAGCTATAATTATAGAAAAATATAATAAATATATATTTATATGAAAAAACTTTAAAAAATATATTATAATGTAATTTGTCTCTTAAAATAAAAAAAATTAAATAAATTAATAACTCTAAAAGTTAAAAATGATATTATTAACAAAAAAATAATATTTGATAAAAAAAATTAATATAAAATTTATTTTTAAATAAATTTTCTCTTGCTATAATTATTAAAATTCTAATTCCAATTCTTAACATAATTAAACCAAAAGAAATTATATAACATTTTTGAAAAGTGGAAATATTGATCACTTCTCGAAAATGGTCAAACCTTTTTATTGTATAAAGAGAGTAAAAGAGCAAATTGGCTATGTTTATATTGTATGTTTATTTATAAAATAAAATTGAATTATAAATAAAAGTGCTCAAAATAAAAGTGCTTTCTTAAACTTAAACTTTATCTGCTTGAAATACAAAAGTCGTTGCCATAGACAAAGCAAATACAAGTTCCGCTGCATCGAACAGTAGTACCTATCCTTCCTTCAGTTTCATCTTCATTGCTTGCTTTATTTTTATTTTTTATCTATTTTATACAATAATACCTAAATACATCCGTTCCTGTATTCTAATTTATAATTTATAAATTAAGTACCTTCCTTCGTTTCCTAATATTTTACTTCTGTTTATTAATATTTCCGTTATTTATATGTTCCGGTAGCGTATCATTAGGGAGTGATCCCTGGCACTCAGGGGATGCCTGAAAATCAGCGCCGCAGTGCTAAAAGCGCTACGGCAACAGGCTGAGGCAGTCCCCTTTTTCCGGTGCTGCACACCACCTTCATCAAACTTTATTACTTTTGCTTATTTATTTTTATAATATATTTGTTTAATATTATTATTATCTTCTGTACCTAATTGTTTGTATTGGAAATAAATTCTTTCTTTCAAAAGTAAAGACTACAGACAAACCACGATGACTAACAATCAGACAATACTATTTATTAGACAATAAATCACCAGTAAGCCGCTGGAGTTAGCGAATATCGCTCCCGCTATTAGCGCATTAGCGAATATTGGATAATCGCCGCGAATTAATCGTCACACCAGTAATGGCTGTCGAATGCTCGTCGAACTATGTCGGGAAATATCAGGATTTAAAGCTGGAGGTACAAGGTCCGGTTCCAGCGCCGATTCGGTTCGCTCCATCCAATCACGAAGCGCTGATTTCAAGTGGAGCAAGGGCGGAACGCATGTGATTGGTTGCAAGCGTTGCAGCGAATCGAACCGGGCTGGAACCGGACGCATGTAGTCCAAGCCTAAGACTTAGAAGACAACTTTAAGAATGTTTTTAACTTCTTTTAGTAAAATGACTATTAGATAGATAGATAGAAACACTACGCGTACCGCCGAACGAATACCCCCAATAACAGATTTTTATAGCCACCCGAGTCAGTCCCGCCTAGTTTTTCGAAGTCTCAATTAACAGGCACAGGTTGAAACATGTTTATTTTCAAAGTTAGACGGTAGTGTAACTAGGGCAGCCGCGTCCTTCTGAATAAATGAGGAGGCAGCAGCAATCCTGTTAGCTTCCGTAAACATGTTCGGAGAGGGACGGGAGAAACATGTCGGGTCTTGTTGATGTCAGCGTTTGTGACGTCATCGGGTCACCTTGGTTTTGATCTGTGCATGCTTTTTTATTTACGTTACGAGTAAACCCGCGTTTGACCTCAATCTCACCTGGTGGTAAGTGACGATGAAGTTGAAGATGGAGCATACGGGCTAAGTATCTTATCTTATGATCCTTGAAGGACCTTTGAAGATCCTTTGTGCTTACCCCATTTTACACACTGGTCATCTCAGTGTACAGGTTTCCTCTGTTTTTCTTCACCGTTAGAGCAGTCGGTAAATATTTATATACTCATTGGTACATGGCACTGCATGGGTTCGAACTCGGACCTCCCGCATGGGAGTCCGGTGTCCTAGCCACTGTGCCACCGACGCTCACTACGGGATTAGTAAGTACTGGCTCTTCTATAAACACTATCGAAATACATCAACGTCGAAGCATTTGACGACAGACTTTACAAGCTGGGGTCTAGCCAGGCTGATCCTGAAGGGTCCTTCCACCAGCAAGTTACTCGGTATAGGACAGTGGCTTTCTGAGTAATGTCGTATTCTTCATTGATGAGGGTCATGATCTTTTTAAGGAATTAGTCATAGAACGACAAGGGGACCAGACTGCGGTTCAAACGTGGTCGGATCGAACCACCTTTGGATACTCCAGCCTAGCACAGGAATTTTAGCCCAGTTAGAGTGGTTAATAAAGAATTTTATTCACATGTAAATCTGGATTTGGTTACCCTGGATTGTAAAGTCACTGTTTTCTAAGTGTGCATTAAAAAATCCCTACCCACGCGATGCAATATCAAAACAAAACTGGAAACCGTCTCATTACCATTCATAAAGTAACGTTTGAGTACCGCTGACGGCAAAGTGTGCTGCGGATATTATAAGGACCCTTTACATTTGATGGTGGAAAAACGCAGTTTTAAATCTATGTGATTTCTGATGGAGTTAGCCTGGGGAGCTTCCGTACTATTTATAAGGACTATTTGCAGTATTGAAAGAACAATACTACAAATAGTCCTTATAAATACAAAAAACTCCCCTTTGTAGATCGCTGTTTGAGGCATCTACCGAACATGGATCACATGTCTGTCTTGTTTTCGTTCTGCACGCCAGTATTTGGAGCCCCATAATTTATTTCCTGGTGATCCGAATCTCTTAGTTATTTTTTTTTCTATACCTGCGGCTCCGCTCTGGCGAAGTTAATGGCGGTTGACGATTTTGTGGCGGATTTCGACTCGGATCCTTGATCTTCTTTCGCGACATGACGCTATTGCACTGGTTCAAAGGGCAGCTGCTTCTTTTTTTTTTAGAATATGTCAATGGTTATTGCGTTAAAGGGAAGGCCTTTTAAGTCCTTTTGAATGAGTTATCACTTACGTCCGTGACACTTGTAGTTTCGGAGAAAGTGCAAAAGAATTTAAGTGCTACAAATTGCGGTGAAATTTGCCTCAAACACGATGACGCGAAGTATATAAAACAATGTAGTCGTAATGTGCGGGCAACCTTGCTCCGTCGATCGGTACGTGTGCGCACACGTACCGATCGAGTCCGGCGTTCGAACGGAGACTGAGTAGCAGCGCGAGGCGCGGTACATGTTTTCGTGTGTAGTACCGAATTACCCCCCGAGCGTGCGAGAACTAATATGTAATCCATGTCAAAACATTTTCTTGAATGGCTATTAATATATTACACACCCACTCAACCTCTCTCTCACACACAGATACACCCTCTCTCTCTCTCTCACGCACACACACACACACATACACACCCTCAAACACACACACACACGCACTACCCACATAATAACCTTTATTATTGTTCTTTTTTGTCTATCTTTCAAATTTTGACAATTTACTGTAAACTGTCCTCCGAGACACAGGAACTCCCTAGTTCGGAAGTCAGCGTTTATTGTAAACTAACTTGTTGCTCACTAATTTTATTTAGTTTAATATAACATATGCTTAAGTTCCTACTGGTGTATGGACTATGAATACTTTGTCATCTTATCGTACATTATATCGAAATCCAGAGTTTCATAATTTCTTTCACTTGTTACGTTACTGTATATAAATTTAAAATAATTCTACCTTATTAATACAGTACCTAAATAACATATTGTCATCGATAAACTTTTTTTTCATAAGTTCTAATAACACGTATAAATTATTAGCTTTTTATGTTAGTTTCCACGAGTCAGGAAAGAGTGTGTCAAACCAATCAACAGATTTATTCCTTTTACTAAAAGTTTGCACAACTTCGCGCGGGCTAAAGCCTAGTATAAAAGCACTCTAAACGCCTGAATAAAACATTTTACTAGACAAGCTAAACCCGCCACGAAAATTACACTGACGAGTGCCTCAGACGTAGACGATCACTAATAGCTGTAAAAACAAAAATATAGAGCTACACATTCAAGTTCCACCCTTATACCCTAATCGCAAAGTATATTTTGGTTGTACGGGGTATGGTAATAGATATGAAGGTAAAAAGCAGCAGCCGCCGGAATGGGCACAGCATGAAGCAAATTTTAGAGGGGTAAAGTGAGAAATAAGGAGTAACAATCTTATCGTGACAGATATTTGGAATATTTTCTACTTATTGGTATGAATATTGAGATTCTACATCGTCTATTTCATCATTCTATTCGTCGCTTCTATCTATATAATTTGCGGTGAACTTTGTAGGAGTTTGCCAACATTTCAAAATCGAACGTCAGGTCCGTGCCTCATCTGCGCTATACGTCTCTTCGGATTCAGTAGAACGCGGTAGCTCAGCAGGTTTAAGGGTACCTTTCGATCAGGTGTGTGTAGCGAGTGTGTAGCGAGGTGTGTGTAGTGTTCTGTGCGAGGTAGCGAGGAAAAAATCCGCCAATAGGATCACGCCATTTTAATCGTCACGTGATATAACGTGATAATGGCGCGATTCTATTGATGGATTTTTCCTCGCTATTTCGCACAGTTCTGTCTGGCTCTGGTAAAACCTGCTCGCGAATATTTGATAACTTTATATAAAGACTGGCTGAAAATAAGCCGTATACAGAAAATAAGTGTATTCACTCAAGCATTAGCCGAGTCAGGTGTCTATTGCCAAAAGTATTATCAAGAGAACAAAATATGTACCAATAAAGTGTTTTCCTTCTTTCTTCTTTTTCTTCTCTCTTATTCAAATATACTTTGCTTCCCGTTTGGCCAATCAGTCCCTCCAGCCTCCATAGAGAACGTATGATGCGTGCTCCGTCCAGAGCGGGCTTGTAACCTCCACGGTACCCCAACACAGGTGAGTCAAGCATCTGTTTGGTTATGTTACGGCAAGTTTTTCCCAATAAATAATGCAATATGGTTAGCGTGCGAATAACTTAGACTTGGCTCGGCCGGTGTAAACAGAGCTGTATTAGCGGTGTTCCGGCTTGAATATTTATTTTGGAGTAAAGTTTGATTGCGACTTTGCGTTTAAACTTTGTCTTAGTAAAGCATATAAACCAATAAATATTTAATATCACTCTTCTGCACTATACTGCCGGTAACCTATTAATAATTCTTCTATCACCAAGGTTATCACCACTGATCGGAGTAGGTAGGGCTCTTTCGGGTCAATGTCCTCAAAGGTTATATTAATATGGATATGATTTCGGGATCCCGTTTTAAGTTATCGAGCAAATGTTGTAAATTACTTTTATAAACCTCGCCCTTACTCGGCGGTTACGATTTTTTAAAAATTGTGAACTTACGAAGAAGTTAAAACACTACCATAGGTACACTAGCGCCATGAATCTTAAAAAAAATATTTCGCCACCAATCTTAAATGTGTATCAAAACAAATATAACGTTAAAAATCTAAATAATATATTTATTCAATCCCGGAAATCCCGGGATTATTGGGCATACTTATCCATATTATGACCGTATGTGGCAAGTACCAAAAACAGCCCTACCTACTCCGATCATAGGTTATCACACACAGCACTGGGCCCGCTCGGTGGATCATGGCCCGTACCCCCTACGGGCCATGATCCACCGAGCGGGCCCAGTGCTGTGCGGTGGATTTCACACGCCTTCGGAAACTTTTAAATTCCTCAGACATGCAGGTTTCCTCACGATGTTTTCCTTCACCGTTAGAGCAGTCGGTAAATGTACGTAAGTCTCCGAAAAAATCGGAAAAACTCATTGGTACATGGCATTGCATGGTTTCGAACCCAGACCTCCCGCACAGGAGTCCGGCGTGCTAGCCACTAGGCCACCGAAGCTCTTTAATTAATTATGACCTACCTACGAAATACCTGAAGATGTGTAAACTAAACCGGTCGTAATTAATAAATTACAATAAAAATACCGTGAAACAGTATATTATTTAAGATTAATCATCTTTATCTTTCAGTTAAAAAACTGAACAAGTATTCCCAGAAAAGATATCGTCCATAAAAACTGGAAGCCATGTATTTCTTATAGGATTATGTAGTGCGGATACAACTAATTCGGGAAAGGAAGATAATATTTGGACAAGTTATGAAAACATTCGGAATCCCCGTGTAATCCCGCAGATGTGACTTACGACTTAAGGGGGCTACACGTTACCCGATGCCCAATCTTACTGGCCATCTTTTTCCTTAGCATAATAAAAATAAGGACTGTAAAAATACCTGAAGTGAACACTTGCGGGTAACTCACTGCATGCAAAATAAAATGTGCATTGTAAAGTTCAAGTGAAGTAAACTTTATTGCACAAACAAGACTAAAACAAACAATAAGTAAGACATATTCAAACAACGAGGTGCAATTAAGGCGGCCTTATCGTCAAGAGCGATTTATACCAGACAATTTCATTACAGATACTCATACTCATACCACATATACTTACAATCAAGAATTGAAAATCAACAAGAATTAATATGAGTCTGTGCAGAGGTGCCTAGGCACTTTCTTCTGCCACAAAGTAGCAATACTTGTATTGCTGTTAGTCTAAAAAATAATTTACGCAGAAAATCACATAATCGAGAGATTTTAGCTCGAAGTAAGTGCATCTCTCAGATGGTCCACATCTGAGAGATGCACGTACTTCGATCTTAAATCTCTCGAAATTTGGGTTGTGTGGTGGTGTGTTGACTCCTTTATGAAGGTACGTGAAAAAATATCTGTATTTATACAATGTAATAATTCCAAGATTGGGTATTGTGAAAGCTTTAATATTCTTGTGTAAGTTTACTTAGGCCTTAGACTTTCAGATTTTTCAGCTGATGTTTGCTTAATGGATTTCAGTACTTATGAACGAATGAAAATTTATTTGCACACATATACATAACACGATAATTACATTTCATTACTTAAAAGAGTTACTTTTTTCATTATAGTAAATTCACAATTTCACATGCATATGTGTCAAAAGGGTCCCTGACTCAGCGTTATGCTGTGACGATATGGCTAGACGCTAGCCACCGCCGCAGCGCGGGTTGTCAGTGAGGGCCGGTGACACGACGACACGGTACGTGACGGTGAGACAGCTGTCAGCATTGTACAACTATATAAACATATCTCAATACATACTAAGTGTAAAACAACTACTTCCATTCTTTCATTCTTCTTCTTATAGATTTCTTGATAAAATTATAAAGTATCCACAAGAAACAGCATAGCATACGCCTTACTTATATTTAAGTTTTCGAAAGAGCTTTTGTATAAAGTGAATATTATTTATTACGCTAACTCGATTCTATCAAATTATAATGTAAGTAGTTAGTAAGTAACATCTCATCTTATCTTATGACGGGGGCCAGGGACAACCCCAGCGGCACTTCGACCCTCAGGGATCTTTTGTGCTCACCCCTTACCTTAGTCTCCTTCCTGACCTTAAAGATGCTTTGCATCAAGGACGCTATACAGCTTACAGGAAGGAGCCTATAGTCCTCTGGTTTCGGGTAGGCTACCCCCAGAAGACTCATACGCTTTCCAGCCAACGAGTCATATTCGCACATAGTAAGTAACATAATATGTTCATAAATTCTGATCCTCCAATTGATTCAAAATATTATTTCTTTCCAAATAAGAAAATCTACATTCTCATTGATTACTAATCACGTCATATTTTTAACACGATCACTAGCATCTAAAAGCATCATCATCATCATCAGCCTATTAATGTCCCCACTGTTGGGACACAGGCCTCCCCTTGAACAAGGGAAGTACGGGCCATGATCCACCGAGCGGGCCCAGTGCTGATTGGTGGATTTCACACGCCTTCGGAAACTTTTAATTTCCTCAGACTTGCAGGTTTCCTCACGATGTTTTCCTTCACCGTTAGAGCAGTCGGTAAATGTAGGTCTTTGAAAAAAACGGAAAAACTCATTGGTACATGGCATTGCATAGTTTCGAACCCGAACCTCCCGCATGGGAGTCCGGCGTCCTTGCCACTAGGCCACCGACGCTTTAAAAGGGTTTGTTTTAAATTTTAATTTAAAAAAAATACCCACTATCACTATCGCTCCCACTAACATCTTGGGATAAGAGGGAAAATGAAAAACAGCGCTGCATATTTGGTACCCGAGTATGTCAGCATTTGCTGACTTTCCCCCCTTTTGCCAAATATACATAGTGCTTTGTACTTTAATTTTAAATTTTTATGAGTATTTGGCAACAAATGTATATCTATTTCTATTTAAAAGCTTAACTAATAAAATCCACCCTGTTAGATAATGCAGCACTCTCATTGGCTATTAATCACGTGATATCCACCAATCAACTTCCAGAAACACATCCGCAGCGTTTTATTACTATTATCACTGCGGATGTACACTCCACAAAGGCACGAAACACGGTTTAGGACGCAAACACTTTACGAGCACTACAAAAGTATTTCAATTTCTTTACCGTTCACTTCGACTTCGCAGGCGTCTTAAATCCCATTTTAGGTTATGGGCCTACGTGATACAAATTTCATTGTCCGTGCTAAAGATACAAAGTTTACTGCTTCTCTATTCAGCAGATTGTTATTATT
Organism: Hofmannophila pseudospretella; assembly: GCA_947369225.1. Taxonomy (NCBI): domain Eukaryota; kingdom Metazoa; phylum Arthropoda; class Insecta; order Lepidoptera; family Oecophoridae; genus Hofmannophila; species Hofmannophila pseudospretella. Next base: position 14,465,254 of record OX376316.1, read on the forward strand.
AACGAACAGTTTATTGGCGCAGGAAAAGCTTTCGTGAATTGTGATAGTAAAAATAATAGAGCTTCAGCGTCTAAAATATATTATGATGTTGCGTCTGTACACTTTTTAGAACTCCGTACCCAGAAGGGGAAAAAGGAAGCATATTGATGTCGCTTCGCCGTCCGTCTGTCACGCGTGTCTAGCATGTAAACAGGACAAAATACAAACCTTTGACTAGATAATTATTTTATTATAGTTATAACTGTTTCGGTCTTTGCTGTGTGTGAAATAAACATATTACTTACTTAATTACTTACTTACTTCAAAATTTCACATATCGTGAATTTCTATGACACAAAAATTTGTAGAATTATGTTTTAGAGAGGGTAAAGGGTCGATACAAGTAAATGGGTCGATAAAAATAAAATGTAACTTATCGTGTGGCAAGTGGCTAACCTATTGTCAGAGTTCTTCTGGCCGCTCGTAGGTCTCTGACATGGCCTGTAGCGAATGTTTCTGTCGTACGACAGAAGTCGTGACACAGTTCGACATGCTCTCCGAGGTACAGAGGAATTCAGGTGAAAATGTCCCATAGCGACCACCCATTATGCCCAACATTGCTTAACATTCTGATCACTTTCTGACTATCCTCGAGTATACGGTCCCCTCGATGACTAACCGCCAGCTGCACGAAACTTCCTTAAAGTTAAGTGTTTATTAAAGTACATGCTATTTCTTTCTACGCCATAGCTCTATGTAGAGATGACACGAGACTTAAGGAAGCCTTAAGCTGTACAGCGTCCTTGATGCAAAGCATCTTTAAGGAACAGGAAAGAGACTAAGGTAAGGGGTGAGCACAAAAGATCCCTGAGGGTCGAAGTGCCGCTGGGGTTATCCCTGTCATAAGATAAGATAAGATAAGAAAGTTTTAATATTAAGGACGTTTCTTGACTTTCTTGAAACTCACTGTATAGGTAGGTATAAAGCTAAAGACTCCAATGCTAAAGTAATTGCGTAAATTCTGCCTTATTACAATATTCACGCTACAGCCTCCAGCGAAAATACAAAAAGACGAAAACAAAGTAATATCACACACCTAAGATACTTACCGTCGGCTCAGCGGATTATCCCTAACTTGACTTAGATATTTTGATGTTTTACGGAAGAAATTGGTTTTCCCCTTAGCAAAAGAAAACCCATTATCGCGAGCAGGGTTGCTAGTGATCGGAATTTGAGGATGTAAGGAAATCGGGAAATGTTTTTTTCACTATAACTGCTCTGTTAAGTGACTTGTGTGGTTGGCCACTAACCAAGGAAAAGTTACTTAGATGTGATGTCATTCATATTTATGTATCTATGCTTCCAATAATATTACCAATAACTACAAACTAAAATGACCAAAATTGGTAATTTGCGGATAGAACTGCGAGTAAGGTGCAGGTGATAAATTTTTGGAAACATAAATTAGTGTTTACCCATAAAAATAATTACGAGCAAATTATGAATATCAATTGCTAATATTTTATATTTTGTTTTAAAAATAAACAAGTACTACAGTTGACAAACTCTACAATGCTTGCTTGCTTATCGTATGGTTAGTGGCCAACCTATTTGTCAGAGTTGTGCAGGCCGCCCGTAGGCCTCTGACATGGCTTAACGACAACAGCCGGGACCGACTGCTTAACGTGCTTTCCGAGGCACGGAGGAGCTCAGATGAAATATGCCACTAGCGGTCACCCATCCAGGTACCGACCGCGCCAACGTCGCTTAACGTGCACGATCACTTTCGGACCGTGCTCGCAATTAGGCTACGAGCTCCTCAGACTCAACTCAACAATAATAATTGACAAGTCTCTACAACCCAAAAAACACATTCTCAACTATTCTAATGAAGAAAACAGATAATTTCCGGATTCAGTATTCTAATTTTCCGCTAGCAACCCTAATCTCACAGGCAGCGCTCTCGTTACTATACCCATCTAATTTAGGATGATCCAGACTTTTCGTTCTTTGCCCGAAGGTGTGAGATTGACGGCCACCTAAGTAAGGATTTGTCCCGAATAATAGGGGGGCGAAACATGGGGGAAATTGGCGGGAGGTGTATTGAATCGTAAATATGGTGTATTACGGGGACATCGGATTTATATTTTGACCCGGGATGTTATTACGAGGTCAAAAGGAATAGGTTCAATGGAAATACGCTGAAAGGACGGAAGGAAAATGTTTGTCCGAGGAAAAAATTTAGCTAGTATACACAAGTACAGTTAAAGCATATACATCATCATCAGCCTATTAATGTCCCCACTGTTGGGGCACAGGCTTCCCCTTGTACAAGGCGGTACGGGCCATGATCCACCGAGCGGGCCCACTGCTGTGCGGTGGATTTCACACTTCGGAAACTTTTAATTTCTATAGACATGCATGTTTCCTCACGATATTTTCCTTCACCGTTAGAGCAGCCGGTAAATGTACGTAAGTCTTCGAAAAAATCCGAAAAACTCATTGGTACATGGCATTGCATGGTTTCGAACCCGGACCTTCCCGCATGGGAGTCCGGCGTCCTAGCCACTAGACCACCGACGCTCTGACGCATATACATACATATACAATATAAACAAGATTAATTATTAATAATTTACACCTATTTACAATATTCAATTACAAGTGTAGTACAATATGTCTAGAGATTACTTAATAAAAGTTACAAAGAAAAAAAATTACGGGTGTAACAACAACCCCCTATAGAGTCAAAAGGGGGTTTCAGTGCCCATAACCGACTTATTTTCACTATGTGGTGGCCCCATAGTGAAAATAATAATTCTGAAATCGCTAAAAAAAATCAATACATTTCGTTCGTGTAGGTATGATTTTTTTTTCGCGATTTTAGAGCTGATCAAAAAACCTTAAAAAATGGAGTTATTGAAATCTTTAACTCCATTTTTTAAAAATTGAAAATTGGAGTCAAAATCAGAATCAAAAAGAAACGAATTAACATTTTCTCCTGCAAAATTGGAATCGATCAAATAACATAATTTTCCATAAAAATATAACCAGATTCTTCTAATTCGTTTTCCTCATGGCTGAGGGTCTTGATCGTTCTAAGGAATTAATCACATAGAACGACTCTCTTGGCAGATTGAATGGGGTTTGCCATTGCCTTCCCCATAACCAGAATAACTAACTAGATTAGTGTCTCCTGAAGGATTTTTGCTAACATTTTTATTTACAAATTCCAAACACATCAAGACGTCATAAAAAATAAATATATAAGACCGTTAAATCACAACACACGCAACCTCAAAAGCAAGCCAACTCCATTTACCCAAAAACCGGAACCCGTAACAAATATGTATAATATTGTCATACACACTCGTTGCCGACTATACGGGTGCATTGTGCATCGCAAGCGTAATGATGCATTTGGCGATGCACCGACAAAAGGGGGGCCCCCACTAAGGGGGTTCAAGGGGGGCCTTTTGTGTGAGGTGTCGGGTATTTTTGAGAGGCACTTTTCGGATGGCGAAAATAGGAAGGGAATTTTAGAAAAATAAACGTTAGAAAACTTGCCTCAACGTGTTCGGTGATGCGTGTTGCCGTTCGTTTTTAATAGAAACTGGAATTTTCTTAGAGTCAATAATAATTTGAAGCTCGTCAAACCACTAAGTTTCCTTTCATGAACCCCCGACCGATTGATGGAAGTTTGTCTGTTTGTGTGTTTGACTTTGGTATCATAACTTAACAACGGATGATCCGATTTGGACCCGGTTTTTTTAATTTAATAGAGAATTTTTGGCGAGTCTTAGCTAGGTCTGATAATAATTGGACCAGTGGTTTCCAAGATCTTGGAGTATCTTTGATGTCAGATGGGATCTCTGGAACGGTAATAGCTAGATGGTTCGATTTTGAGCTCAAATATTTAGGTTCATGGTGCGTTTCCGACATCTGAAACCTTGAGGTTCTGATGATGACCATGAACAAGTAAGTGGACTTCAATTTCGCAATATGAAACTTGAGGAATTGGAAGATTATCAGCTGGATAGTTAGGATGGGGTCTTCTCGAACTAAAGTCGTAGAGAATCTTAAGACATTTCAAGAGAATTTGTTTTTCAAAGATGTCGGCTTTTAATAAATGTAAATGATGTGGAGCTAGTCAGATAGCTATGGCGAGGTCGAAGGCCGATCTCCGCGTAAGACGAAGCCCGGAGCGTCCCCCGGCCTTCAGGCGCCGTAGGTCTAATCTGCTGAATGTTCTTAACCATGTCAGATGAAGATTGGATCAGTGGTTCTAAGATCTTGGAGTAACTTAGGATGTAGGAGTATCTCTGGAAGGATAACAGTTAGGTGGTTCGAGTTTGAGCTCAAATGTTTATGACCATGGTGACCTTCCCACATCCGAAACCCTGAGGATCTGACGCAGACCAGGAAAAAGTAAAGGGAACATCAGAGGTTTCTTAAATTTTTAATTTAGAGTTATCTTTCGTGTGGTTAGTGGCCAACCTATTGTCAGAGCTGTTCAATATTTTTACTTCAGTGTTGCTTACTGTCGGTTTTTAATTTCCATTACAAAAATGGGATGCCTTAAACCATTTGATAGACTTTATGAGGTTTCATTTAACCTAGGATGGTTATATATATATATATATATATATATATATATATATATATATATATATATATATATATATATATATATATATATATATATATATATATATATATATATATATATATATATATATATATATATATATATATATATATATATATATATATATATATATATATATATATATATATATATATATATTATATATTATAATCTTTATTACACACATAGACAAAATACAAACAAAATAATTAATAAACGAAAAAATAAAATATGTATAAATGGTGTAGCAAAACTCGTTTCGAGTTTTCTCCCTGCTAACCATCGGGATAGAGAAAGGTGATAGATTCGAGCAGGCAGAGTATGTGTACATGTGAATAAACATATATATATAAATATATATACATAAAATATACTAAATATAATACATAATAATACTAATACACAGTATATATAGTTACATACAATACATATACCCACTTGCTACATAATATACATACATATATACCAATACATAAAATAATAAATAAAGTATATAATTCATAAGGATAGATAATGCTCCTTCACTCTACTCTTGAACACTTCCAAGGACGGACTTGCACGTATAGCATGTGGGAGTGAATTCCACAACCTTACTGCATGGACAGTGAACGAGCCATCGTAGCGACTGGAGACGTGGGTAGGCATTTTGAGGAGAAGAGAAGTGACAGACCGGCAGGGCTTACCTCTATATTAGTACTTTTTTCAGATAAAATGGAATTTTCCAAACCGAACTCAATCTGTCGTCGACTAAAGGCCGTCATGACCACCTTTGATCTGTATTTCCTGTAACTTCACTAATACCATGGCATAATTTCGGTTCACCAACATCCGGTTGTAAATTTAATTTCCCTATTTCCCTTTGTCTTTCCCAACAATATTCTTTATACTCAGAGTCGGAAGATTAACTCAATTTTTAGGGCTTCGAGTGTTCTTTTGTGCCGAAATAAAAGTTAGAAAAAATTTGGTATCCGACGAATTTTAATGGAATTTTTGGAAAGTAAAGTGTTCCGAAGGTTCCATGAATTATGTATAAAATTACTCTTAAAAATATAGCAGTCGGATTTTGGGATGTTATGAATAAAAATTAATTATTTGATGGTAAAGTTTAACTGGTATTTTTAGTAAAAGTAGAATAAACGGATATTCGTTTAGTCATACATACACAAACCGTAATTTAAAAGCAATATTAATTAATTACTATGCGCAAATTAAAAGTAAAAGTACCAGTAAATAAGTATCTATCCTATCTATCTGTAGGTTACAAATTACAATAGTAGAAATCTGGACACACGGCAGGGTGTCTGCCAAGTTCAGAAAAAAGGGCGAGGCAATAGCAACTATTTGTATCCAAAATATTTATTGTAGCCGCCTCTATCATTGGCCATGGCCTATTTGAGTTGCCACTATTCAACTATCTACTACTATTAATTTGCCACTATATTATATATATTAAACTACCACTATTAAATCTGCCCGATTTAAGTCTCGCGCAAATAGCAAGCGCAAGCAAAAGGCTGTATTTACACATTACAAAGTTATTTTAAGTATTTTTTTTAATTATATTATAATATTATGTGCTATATTTTTTTTATATAAGGGCAAGAATGTGCGAAAAATTATCATTATCTCCGAAGTTTGAAGGCCGAAAAATCTGAAATTAGTCTCTTATATTTTACAGGAAAATCAGAGAAAATTTCAATATTTTTTTAGAAAGTATTATATGCATTCCGGGAAAAATAAAACAAAGTCAAAAAAATTATCTTTCTTGCGGAAAAAGTATTTAAATATAGTTTTTCAAAACAAAAAAATATTTCTTTTGAAACCGGTACCCACGGTGCGCGAATCCGACTCACTTGGCCGGTTTTTTTATTCCCGGATTTCTGATCCACTGAGTTGGCAACCCTATTTGAGACGCATAATATTTTCAAAAGATTTTTTATTTCTTTCTTCAAAATTACGTTTAATAATCGTCCATATAAGATAAATTATTTATTTGTCAGAGAATATACGATCGTACACATCTTTTAAATATATACCAAAATCTAACTAAAATCTTCTCCAATATCTCATATGAGTAAGATTAGACTTTTTTTTATTCAATAAGGAGAGCAGACGAGCAAACGGGCCACCTGATGTTAAGTGGTCACCGTCGCCCATAGACATCTCACCTCATTGTATTAATATTTTTTGATGCGCTGCTAACCTTGAGGACTAAGATGGATTGCCTCATGTGCCGGACATTACGCCGGCTCTCTTGCCCTTCAAACCGAAACACAGAAATGCAAGCATCTCTGCTTCACGGCAGAAATAGATAAGAGGGTGGTGCCACCCCAGGCGATCCTTCACATTAGGATCAACCACTACTAGACTAGACTAATTTAAGCTAAACAATAGCTTACTTTGTACCATTTTTATCAAAAATTAAATTTGTATTTCACTTTTTTTCCGCAACTTTGCCCTTTACATTACATGCCCTTTAATAACCTTTCAAAATAACATTTAAGCCTATCCTTTGTAGCGAACAGTAATTTGGCCAAGTTTACCTTCACAATCAGTTCAGAGGCAAAATGCCAAGTTTAATTAACTCATCAATACTGGTTTTCTTTGAAAACACCGTCATCCCAGTTGGAAATCTTAAGGTATCCCGCTAACAGGTTGTAAGTATCTACGATGGGTGGTACAAGTTAAAAGCAGAAAGAAAAAAAAACCGCATCGAAATTGGTTCAGCCGTTTCGGAGCTAAGGCGTTTTGAGTTCAAGTTACTGAGCAGAAATACCAAGATCCGGATCTACAAAACTGTCATCAGACCGATCTTGATGTATGGATGCGAGATTTGGGCACTAACCTTAAAGGAAGAAAACAGACTCTTGGTGACCGAGAGGAGGATATTGAGGAAGATTCTGGGACCAGCCAAGAAGGAAGATGGAGGGTGGAGGATGAGAAAGAATAGGGAGATAGAAGAGATGGTGAACGAGCCGAACATTATAGGAGAGACGAAAGCGGCTCGACTCCGATGGCTCGGACACATCACTAGGATGGGGGAGGATCGGGCAGTTAAACGAGCGTATGTGGGACGCCCTAACGGACGACGTCCGGTCGGACGTCCCAGATACCGCTGGCGCGATGAAGTGGAGAAGGATCTGCGGGAGCTCCGGGCGCCTGACTGGCTCGAGACTGCGCAGGAGAGAGAGCGATGGCGCTCTTTGGTATCGGAGGCCAAGATCCACTTCGGGTCGCTGCGCCAGCGGAGTAAGTAAGTAAGTAAGTTTCGGAGCTAGATTGGAACAGACACATGCACACACAAACAAACATCCTCTTATGTCAATGCATATATACCTTTTCCATTCCGCCGTGGGTAAATAATTATTATTGCAGAGTCTACGGCCCGACTCATCATCCACCAGGCGGGATGTTGTGCCTGGTGACCAGGTAGTGCTGCTCGTTATATATAGGCGAAATCCCTTTGAAAATATCGATAGCGCGTTCTTTGTTTAGTATGGAAATTAGGTGTTAATGAAACGCACGAAATCGTCTCACGCATACACGGGCTCTGCGTATAGGCGATCTCAGGGGAAGTCAAAGGAACTCAGGCGCGAAATAAACGCGCTGTGGCGTCATCGAGTGGTAGGTATGATTTTTTTTTCTTTCAATAAACGAAATACACTGGTAGAAATATTTTTTGCAAGGCTGTTTCTTTTAAACTGGGATTTTTTTTCTTTAATGTTTGGCCCCTGCTAGTGTACATACTGCAATTTGGCCAATGACCGTGTTAGATTCTTGAAAATCACTCGAACGTTTTGGAATCTGATTTGAAAAAAACAATTTACAAACGTAGAGATAATGGGAGAGTCGTATGCATCTGGAATACCTAGTGTTTTGTATTCCAAGTACAATTGGAGGTTAGGTTGCCGCATTCACACCGTCTGTAGTATTTTACTCCCATTTCACTGTCATATTTAAAGCTCACTTAGAACGGACGATTTTTAGGTAAAATACACTAGTTTCACGGAAAAATGACCACTGTAAACCGTTTTTAAACAACAAAATAGGACGAACACGCCATGACAGCATGAACGCCAACATAACCTCAACTGGGAATTATAACTGCCTTAGCGCTACGGTCGTAACGTAATCAAAATTGTGGACGCCCGGAGCTGACCTTCTGTGTGTATTCTGTATATTGATTTAACTAATGAATTTAGTGTCGGTATACTTAGGTATTATAATCTTTACTGTAGATACTAGGTGTCAATATAAAATCTTAGGCGTTCTATACACATATTTGTACCGGCATTAACTGTCACCCGTCATAATAAATTGATAGAAGGGGTTAGAAACTACATGACTACAACCCGATAAGACTAGATCAGCAGTATGAATAGATCGCTTTTTGATTTAATCTCGATATGACTACATCTCGTTTGGACTAACATTTTCCAAATTTTTTTTTTTTTTTATGTATAACTAAACCCGCATTTGACCTCGATCTCGCCTGATGGTAAGCGACGATGAGGTCGACGATGGAGCATGCGGGTCCAGTAAATGCCTATTCACTCTGGCTAATCGCTGTAAGTTCACCACTTAAACCCCAAGAACATGGTTCTCCGTCCGGGTGTTTACTGCGGATCCCTGCGCCTTATCAGGGGCCCGCAGGCAGTGCGGAGTCGTATTTTTGTTAACAACTTCTTTTCAGGAATTTTCACTACAGTGCCTATACTGTAATCTGCTTTACCAACCATTCTATGTGTTACAAAATTCCTCGAAAATGGAATTTTCGACTTTATATCGGTTTTAAATTTAAACTTTCGCGGTTGGAATGGCTTAGCAGACTAGATGTGAAATGAAAATTGAGGAAATTTAAAAGTCTCATGGTATCCACGTGAAATATATTTGATTTTGACATCGATTTGACCTTATGTTGTTGATATCCCATCTGTTCGTACGAAGCGATTTGCTTCTTCGTTCATTATGCGAACGGCTAAGGAATGGAACAGCCTGCCGGCGTCTAATAGCATGTCAAGGAGACGCCGTATATTTTTAGCTTTGATCTATGTTTGCATCTGAATGAGTGATTGATAATAATTATTAACAGCAATCGACGAAAAATTGAGGAGAGTTTTAGACCATTTGAAATAACTGAGGTGGCTATGGAGACGAGAAATCGGAACGATCTCGCACTGTTTTGTCGACGGAACTTTGACGAACTGTCATGGCGTCTGTTGAATGCTCCGTAAATGTTTGTATTTTCTGTTAATATATTTCATGGTATTATATGCAACACACGTAATGGCGATTCTCGTCTTAAAATCGCTAACATTACGTGGCCGTTGCAATTACTATTATGAGATAAGTACTATCATTTCTGGAGAAAGCTTAATTGAAAAAGAACTTACCTGGATCACAGGTTTTGTCTCCAATAAAATAAGAACAAAAGAAATGAATTTGTTTTCGGTGAAATGTTTCTATCAGTGACTTTAAGCCACGATTCTCGGAATAAGGTCGGTATTAAAATTATTTCCTAGAAAAGTAAATGGGAAATAGAAGATTCATTTCTCTTCTCAGTGGTATGTATATAAATACCAAAAAAAAGACAAGAAAATATTAAACAAGAGCCAGCCATGCCTATTACATAAGGTATGGCTGGATTAAAAAAATAGAAATAAAATTATTAAGAAAATAACTCAGACCTATAATATTTTCTGTAACATAACAGCTATTACTATTACAAATGAAATTTCTAATGCTAACAAATAGAAACATATAAAAGATATTATAAATGTATGAACAGAAAATAATAACTAAATGAATGAAAGCTAGTAAGGTACAGTACTTAGATGAATCAGATTTTTTTTAAATCTGATTACCATCGGTAAGTAGTAGTGAAATAATAGTAACTCCCACTCGAGTTTACAAATTACCAAGTTACAATGCCAAAATTACCAAGTACCATTTCGTAGGTAATCCTAAACGAATCTACCAACTTGTAACTCAAGTACAGTGCGGCTAAACGATATATAACACTCGAAAACTTGCATCCCCTCTTCAATGAAGAAAAAAGTAACATGGCATCCGTGTTAGATGAACAAACTTCTGTGCATGCAGAGCATGCAAGGAATGAGCCTTAATACGATGACATAAAGGTTATAGGGACTGCAAGGGAAGGAAAGGAGGATTCGGAAAAGGGCGTGAAAATTGCCACCTTCACTTATCTTTTCTCTTTTGTTGTTGCATCGTGTCTAGAAGATGTTCCGTAACTATTATTTATTATTTTCGTGGGCGGGTTTCGAATTGGCTTTTGAAGGTTGAGGAAATATTGGGTGTTTGAAATTTCAAAATTCAGATGTATTTCTAAATAACGTAGGGTGTTTTCACATTGAAAACTCCATTGGTTTACTCATAAGTATTTCTATAGAGATGTAGATGCTGCATAAAAAGAAGGCATACGGATGAGGAAAAACACAGGTAGGTAATTCTTTTCATGCATGGATATTGGATAGCACAATAAGAAAATGTAGAAAAAAGGAGAGAAGAACAGAGGACAGGTCATGTCATGCATCAGTTAGTTTTGTCAATAGAAAAAAAAACATTTAATTGAGGGGAAAATAAATTGACCTAACTCTACCTTAACAACGGAAACCTTTAGCAGCTATTACATATAGATTTTCTACAGTGATAGTAATTAAATTTTTCGGAATTTCAATAGCATATGAAATTCATTGTCAATCCATGACCTCGTGGAAGTTAGCATTAAAAGTGAGGACGTAAATATGCTGATCTTGATGATCTAATTTTATGTGATGTGAATGTGGAATTTCTAATAGTAACATTATGCGATTAGAAGATCTGCATAAGCTCCAAGCCAGAAACTGGTAGAAGAATGCTCAGAACAGAGCAGAGGCGGGCGCTTCTTGGTAGCGGAGATCAAGATCATTCTGGTCAAAGAGCGGAGTTAATACGAGTAAGTAAGTATAGTGCTCTTGAAATGCACAAAAATGTTCTTAATTGGCAACATAACGTAATATCCAATACAACGATACATACCCTATTTACATATGTAAAGGTTTACATACATTTATTGCAACAACAATACCCTGCCACTATCGCTACCAATATTTTACTCGTTATTCAGCAGTTCGAATTCCCTTTGTCTTTCTATAAAATACAACCACGATACGGCGCGTTCGTTTCATTGACAACAATAGACGCCCGATTGCTTCAAGGTGGGAATGGAAAGCTAACGATGTAAATAGGGGCTTACAGGGACCCATTCCCAGCTCGTTGTTTCAATGGGTTCGCTTTATTTTTTCCTGTTAAACTTCTTTAATAGTTTTCAATTGGTCTACCAAAGTATTGGGATTTTCTTTGTTTTTTGAGGTTGAAAGAGTCTTCTTAATTACGTAAGTACTTACTTTATTGCTTGTTGTTATGGTTTGTTGTACTGTTTTAATTTCAAAGTCACTGTTAGTAATAAGATAAACACAACCCACTTGTCCTTATCGGGGTAGATGGCGGGTAATAGGTGGAAGTAATTTTATAAGATTGTCATTTGTCTAACACCTGGGGGTTTCTGTGAACTGCACATAAAAGAGGTTTTAGATTTACTAAAATGTATTAAAGTAAACTGATTTAAAAGGGTAGCTATTCTCGGATACCAATCCTTTTATCCAAGCCAACTTAATATAAGCTAAATTCATCTTAACTGTATCCAGTTCAAAACAGGGTTTCAGTGTTAGAAAAAAATGTTTCTTTGATGATACAGAAATCGGTCTGGTCGGTAGCTTCTAATACCCGGAGTGTCTAATCTGTCCGATATACGAGTACTTGTAGCGTTACATATTGCTAGATTTATAGAATGTATTTTAAAAACATGGGGGAAAGGACATAATTTGGAGTAAAAATGAAACTTTTCGGAAAGCAACGCTCAAAATCGACGATAAATTCTAGACAAAGGACGCTGAAACCTGAGGCCGACAGCGAACGGATGCGAACTATCGACGAGTTGCCGAAGACGTTCGCAGACGAAGCGAAAGCCGGGTGCAACCTTCCTGGCTTCCTCGATATTTTCATTTAAGTTTGAAAATTGCTCGCCCTCGCCGGCGCAGCGCAAATTGTACTGGAAAATACTGAAATAGGGGATCGATAATGGGATTGTAGGCGCTATTTTCTTTTGCGAGATGAGAACATTGTAAATCTTGGAAGATAGAAAAATTTCGGAAATTGTCTGCGCGAGAAAGAGATTTATCGCACAGCCACGTGCGCGATGGTAAATTGTTTTTTGATTCAACGTCTTCTGGAAGGGTTATTAAGATACAATGTCAAGGAATAGAAGGAGAAATATTGGGTGTAATTATATAGCGGAATAGAATAGGTAGAGCAGAGGCGATGCGACAAGAAAAAGACAATGAAAGGTAATCTTAGATAAGTCGCATTATACGTGCTATGGATTAGATTTAATAAACCATAAACGAAGTCGGTATTCAAGATATAGATTAATAGGTAGATTTGAAACCGAATTTGACAATTACATTTTCAAAAGAATCGTTGCTTATTATTAAATCTCTATAGACAGAATACACTTGAGTGAATTTTGATGAGCACATTGAGCTTAAAAAATATGCCTTGTCATTGTACTTCCTTCAGTACAAAAAATCTCATCATTTCAAAGCTTGAATAATCACGCGAAAAAACCAATTTCAATTCACATAAAAATTTAATCGCGATTATACTTCCTTTCGTCCTTTCCGAACACCAAGATTATTTCGACGCAATTTCTCAGACCTTCCGAGCCTTCCGAGGCCAAAAGATTTACATAAAAAGAAACTTTCCGTCTGTCCAAATTATGATTCAATTAGTATTAAAGGATTGGTCCCTCAAAGGAGTACTTTTTCGGGTTGCCGAATCGGTTGACTGATACCGACCTCCTTTGTGCTTTCGAGCAAACTAAGGAGATTCGAGCTTTGTACCCGGTTTGTCGCGAATCGCTATCGGTACAAATAACAAGCGGCGATACTTCATGTCCACTAAACTATAAACGAAACTTAAATCGGCCACGGCAGCGGAATATTAAAAAATATATGAACAAGCCTACCACAGGGCTCAGTTCTATGTCCACTACTTTAAATTATGTACTGTAACCGCTCCGCTTTTACCTTAAATGCAGTTTCTACGACCGTCTACGCGGCAAAGGCCTTCAGTTCATTACGTATTAAGGGATTTCCTTAGTCTCCGGTTTTAGATGGATTTCATGCTTAATGTGCTGTTAAAACCTTTAGTATTGTCGGGTCTTACATAAGCTTTTGTAATAATTTTCGTTACTAAAATGGACCAATTTCTTTCAGCAGTTGCTGGATTTTGTGATAGCATCATAACACTTTTGTAGGCACTTTATGCGAGTTCTTAACATCGACTGCGTCTGTCACAGCTAATGCTAGAATATTTGTTACACTCGATCCCCTAGCTTCCCGGATTAAGTGACGAATTATACTTTTTTCGCTCGTCACAACCTCGCGATTATTCCGCTCCGTCCGTGAGTTTGAGATATTCGTCTTGAGGATTAAGGGTGCCTTGAGCGAACGAAATTTCACGGTATTCCCTTGATGGATGAATACGGAAGCCTTAATTCCGCAATTTTCGGCGTGTAAAATAGTGAACAGATGGCGAATCTAGACTGGTTTAAATTAATCATTTGTTGATATTAACGACGCTTATACGTAATGTAACTAACATTTGAGATACATTTGGAAAGGCACCTCATTTGGCTTTACACTTACGACTCTATGAAATTAAAACAACACATTCCAACGACAAATGAAAATTTAAAAAGACATTCATTCAAACAAACATAAAATTTAACGAAGCGCTGCCATATTCGTTAACGAATTTCCGGCTTTCATTGTGATTATCCCACAGACGAAAAAGTAGCACACACATATATCCCTTTCTTTACTAGCCGTTGCTATGAGAGTAACAGAGATAGAAAGATGTTTTGAATACCTACAAGAACGTATAAAAAGCCATCTATCGCTCGGCAATCCGTCACAAACATGCTTTTAATAGCGGTAATTAAAGGAGCCACTCGGCCTACCGAAATATCGCGCTACATAAAAATGTCGTTGTTACCGCATATCAAACTGTTCAACACATTCGTCTGTCGTGCTCCCGTTTACGACTTGTCGCTCGTTTATGACGGCCATCCGACCGATTTGTGATATGCTTCGTTTTTAAATATAGAATCTTCGGTGATTGGTTCTCGGGGTTGTTAAACTTTACAGCGCTGTATAGTTTTAGGATGTTTGAAAAAAATATTGTTTTCCATTAATTAAATGTCGCTTTAGGGACAGAATTGAAGCTGTGCTTTTTATAGGTTTCATGGTTCGGTTACTACAATCACAAGTTCATTGGGATTGTACTAACAGGCAATTTTTTCAAAGGCCATATACCCACACTAATTAATCACAGTAATGTAACGATACTAATAAGAAATAGCTTGGTTTGAATGACTTCATTTGTCATAGTATTGATAAAAGGACTCTTCCTTTATGTCTATAAGAGAATCCATAAAAACATACCCACATACATAAAATATACCCACGCAGGAAGTTTATGGACCACATCACTTACCAGAATTAAAGTCCGCCACAAAATGATGTCCGTCGACGTTGGACGACCCGAATTAAAGATTAAACGATACTCCTATTATACACAGACAAATTATCCCGAAATTTTGGTAAAACCGAAACACGGCCGGAACAAATTCGCCGAAACAGAGGGTCCGGGAACAGACCGCGGAGCGACAAATGTCGTACTAAACGACAAATAAAAGCAGCGATAGTTTAAATTGGGACCCAAAAACTGAATGCAAACAAACAGAACCCAAATTTCGGTGGCAAAGTTTACGGACCGGGGAAAACATTGAAAACAAGCGGTCGGATTGGAAATGTTCGCTTGTAATTTGTGGAACGAGTCGTAACTGTTGGAACAACACGTAAAACTATTGCTATCGGTGTGTTAGAGTTAGGGTTAGTTATCTATGTTTTGACCCCTTTAGGGTATTTTGGATTCTACGTGTGAAGTCGTCATTTGTTTTGCTAATTAAGTTTGTATCAAACGGCATGATACTTGACTTTCGGCTTCAAACAACGAAGCTATGCTGACTGTATTCGGAAACAGTTTATGAGTTTATACAAAATCGTTTTTCAACTGTCAATTTCACTTCATTATTATAAGCACTCTGATGGAATTCATCATCATCATCAGCCGATAATGGATAAAAGGCCATTCGCTCAAATAGTCTCGCTCTTTGAAAAGGCTCTCGCGCCATTGTTAGTGAAACGATGACTATGGTTGATCGTCTAATGTTGATAAATCAAGAATATACTTGTTTAAAAGTCCATTCGCTTAAATATAAATATTGCTCTTTGAAAAGCGAGCGTGAGCGGCATTTTCAAAGTGCGAGACGATTTAAGCGAATTGACTTTATAAGCCTCGTAAGATGGAATTGCGAATGAATATTTCTACTGGAAATATAATATTTTACCTTTTTAGCCTAGCTATTAATGGTGAAGCAAAACATCGTGACGTGGCATGATAACCAGTGTGTGAAATGTGGAAGGCAATGTCCAAACCATCCCATTAAATGTGGAAGGCAATGTCAAACCACCTCATTAAATGTGGAAGGCAATGTTAAACCACCTCATTAAATGTGGAAGGCAATGTCAAACCACCTCAATAAACGTGGAAGGTAATGTCAAACCACCTTATTAAACGTGGGAGGCAATGTCAAACCACCTCATTAAACGTGGGAGGCAATGTCAAACCACCTCATTAAATGTGGAAGGCAATGTCAAACCACCTCCATAAATGTGGAAGGCAATGTCCAAACAATTCCATTAAATGTGGAAGGCAATGTCAAACCACCCCATTAAATGTGGAAGGCAAAGTCAAACCACCTCATTAAATGTGGAAGGCAATGTCAAACTACCTCATTAAATGTGGAAGGCAATATCAAACCACCTCATTAAATGTGGATGGCAAAGTTAAACCACCTCATTAAATGTGAATTCACAACCCACACCAATAAGGAAGACGACTTAGGAGAGAAACTATAGAATCCGCGAGATGTAGGCAATAACTAAATCATAGGACTTTACATCTTCCAGGTGAAATCAGAACAATTGTATACTTACAAGGAACACAGAATTCAACCCAATAACGATATCGATTTGATCGTAGCGGCACACCGAGGGAATTCCAATTAAATTGCATTCAATGAAATCTAGAACGATTATAGAATCCGATGGGTAGGCAAATTAAAGCGAGAGAACCTAGGATTTTCTATTCAATTTTCATGGACTACCGATAAAAATCCATTACGCGAACGAGAGCCGCCTCTCTCACCGTGGCTTTTCGGAATTCCGAGGGTATAGCTGGAAAAGCCAAAAATAAGTCATTTTATAAATGAGTAATCACTGAAGGTGCGACTGGTTCACAAATTGAAAGTCGCTCAGCGTGCTGTGGAATTAGCTGTGCTCGGAGTATCTCTGCTGGATCGAATCAGAAATGAGGAGATCCGGCATAGAACAAAAGTTATCGACATAGCTCATAAGATTAGCAAGCTGAAGTGGCAGTGGGCCGGTCACATCTGTCGCAGAACCGACAACCGCTGGGGTAGACGAGTTCTAGAGTGGAGACCGCGTTTGGGCAAACGTAGTGACGCCCCCCTGCTAGATGGAGCGACGATCTGCGCAAGGTGGCTGGCAGCGACTAGATGAGAAGAGCCGAAGATCGGGCTCAATGGCGTGCCTGTCCAGCTGTGGACTAGGCTGCTGATGATAAATTAGTGAACGGATTTTTTAAAGTCGAATTCATTTGTAATTATGAATTTCTGATATTTGTGCGTCTTTAATAACCGTGCTATTTGCGATTTATAAAGCCTTGTATATCGTAAAATATTTTGAGGTAAATTAATACCTACCAGCTCCTAGGTATAAATATTTTTTTTCAAATAAAGTCACTCAAAGTCAATCTTAATATTGATGCTAATGTTTTATGTTGACCTCTTTCATATTTTTCATGGAAAATAAGACCTTTATTCTTCAAATAAGAATACATAGAATCCGATTGATCTCGAATCTAATCTATTCTAGGATTTCTAGAGCCGTGGAAGCTAAGACTGCGCCATAATGCGATTCCGCAGCAATCACATGCTTCATTTTGCATTCCCGCAAACACTTTTACCATCGTATCATTCCTGGCTAAAGCGAAATGCAAAGGTTGCCAATATTTTCGAGCTTACCAAAGCTGCAAGACTTAAAGAGGCTATTATTAGAACATCTTTACGTGAGTATTATGATACTGGATCCACGAGAAATTACGTCGGCGTTTTATTCTGACGTAGACTATATATAGCCTGTTCTTTCTTCATCCCATTTACTTTTCGTTTATTTATAAGCATTTAATTACTTTTAGAATGTGTAAATATTCAGCGATGATCCCTAGTTGGGAAAGTAAGTTATCTTTTTGGATTCGCAGCCATTATTATGTACTTTATGGTTAGAATTACAACATAATAAAATTGGTTTACGCACTAATAAACATTAAATAAAATAAAATAAAAACAGCCTTTAATTCTACCAGTCCTACACAATCATTGATAAATTAAAATAAAATTAACATGTCATTTTTCCATTATTTCTCTAAATTATTATAGGTATGTCAATATTTATTATATATTTTTTTTAGTAGTTGCCTTCTCTGGCATAGGCCTCCCCCAATTTCCTCCAGTGTTCCCTGTCCCTCACCATTCTCGTCCAGTGTGCTCCCATTTGCTCTGCAAAGGTATCGTCCCAGCGTTTATAGGGTCTTCCTCTTTTCCTTTTCCCTTCTTTTGGGTACCACCTGTTATCCTCCTAACATTAGAAATGTATAATAATTTTCGACGGACAACACACCAATGATTATGCATGAAAATGTATCCAATGGTTGTATAAACGAGTATAACAAAAATCTGACAGCGCTCAAAACATATTGCAAGGAACATATGGAGCAAAACAAAGAATGCGTGGATATAGCGAATAGCGTTTGACACGTGAAACGGAAAACGACCGACACACTGTTTCACTTATATTTCACTTAAACATTACAAAGGGGAGACGCATCGAAGCTGTATAAGGGTACAAGGCGAAATATGCATGGAAACGTTCGAGTAGTGAATGTCAAGGGATTATTGAAAATGTCTCGATATAGAGGCAAGGAATAGAAATATTAGAAACTCAAATATGCAGTTGGAAGTAATTGGAAAGATTGACTCGAATTGACTTGGGAACTAGTTTTCAGTGTTCTGTAACGTTAGATTATTTAAAATGTATATTACGATCGGCGAAAAGCTTTATACTGAAAAATAATTACGAAAGAAGTTGGTGTATAGAGTATTCGTGGATAAGATACCTAGTGAGAAATGACTTTTCAAATTATTTCAATAAAATGCTAGCAGGCTGCATGGAGGTTAAGGAAACGACCGCTCATGCAGTATTACGTTACTCAGCAGTTGCAGACCAAAGGGATAGAGTATTCGTAGATAAGATACCTAGTGAGAAATGACTTTTCAAATTATTTCAATAAAATGCTAGCAGGCTGCATGGAGGTTAAGGAAACGGACGCTCATGCAGTATTACGTTACTCAGCAGTTGCAGACCAAAGGGATAGAGTATTCGTAGATAAGATACCTAGTGAGAAATGACTTTTCAAATTATTTCAATAAAATGCTAGCAGGCTGCATGGAGGTTAAGGAAACGGCCGCTCATGCAGTATTACGTTACTCAGCAGTTGCAGACCAAAGGGACACAACTAGATTTTTTTAAATTAATTAAGGAGAGCAGACGAGCAAACGGACCACCTGATGGTAAGTGGTCACCGTCGCCCATAGACATCTCACCTCACTGTATTATTATTAGAGGGTTTTTGATGCGCTGCTAACCTTGAGGACTAAGATCGATTGCCTCATGTGCCGGACATTACGCTGGCTCTCTTACCCTTCAAACCGAAACACAGAAATGCAAGTATTTCTGCTTCACGGCAGAAGTAGATAAGAGGGTGGTACCACCCCAGGCGATCCTTCACATTAGGATCTGCCACTACTACAGGTATAGGTACATGGTGAACAAAGGAAGCTCCATAAAGTCTGTGAATGTCCTAAGAGACTTCTGAATTGGCTGGAAATCTAGCAAATCAACATACCTGCACACATAAAGGACCACTTACGTGTCTAAATGCGTAAACAGAAGCCCAACAATTTAACCTATTCAAATATATCCATCTATTTCTCACAAGGAACAGTATTGAAGACATAAGGCATTGATAAAAATCCAAGTAACCATTTGATTTGTTTTGTTTCAAAAATGGTAACGTTCTGTACATTACTAACGATCTTTAATGTCCACCACTCAAACTAAGACAAAATGCTTGTGTTAGGACTGATCCGCTAACTGGTCCACCATAATGGTTCAAACGTGGATTCAATTCCGCGATAAAGCGCTTCAGTCTCGTGCCTTACCCTGAGCTATTTCCGCTTCCAAATCGTTCAGATTTTTGATTGCATGTAGCTATTTTATTTTTCAACGAAGTTTAATTCTGTTTCCACATTTGACCATCAATGTATGACTATTTCTCATTTTTAAGAAATGCATTTAATATTTGATACTTGGAAACTACCCTATTGACCTGAGGCGGAGGTCACAAACACTACTAAGGTAGCTGAAAGATTTCTTACCGTTTTGCACGAGTAGAGTAGAATCTCTCGCCAACGGCAGTTCAGAGTCTGTGAGTGTCGCGTCAGACGCGTTATCTGACGCTGAGGTGGGGGTGGTGGGCCCGGTGGGCGAGTCGGACAAGCCGCGGCTGCGCGTGCGCCGGCGGCCACTGCCGCTTGAACCGCTGCTGCCCGAGCCGTACGGGTGCAGCCGGCCCAGGCCTGGAACAAAGAAAAGACAGTTTAGTGCTTATAAAGGTCAACAAAAGTCAGCCACGTGCTCGTAATTATTAATAAAGGTTAGTTGAGTGCTCACAAAGGTTGAAAGTTAGCCAAGTGCTCATAATGATCTAGAAAAGTCAGTTAAGTGCTCACATAAATCAATAAAAGTCAGTTGAGTTCTCATAAAGATGCTCTTTCTTCATAAAAATAATCATCAAAATCGATTCACGAATGCCGAAAATATACGGTAACATATATAAAAAAAACAGTCGAATTGATACCTCCTCCTTTTTTTGAAGTCGATTAAAAAGGGCTTAATACAAGACAAGACATACTGTAAACAACATCAAAAGGCAAACACGAGAAACCATAAGCAGATAACAATAAAACGAAAGACAAAAAGGTGAATCCCACATAAAGAGCGTTTTAAACTTGGCATTTTTTCCATATATTCATTATTATAAGGAAAGACTTGATCAAAAATAAATAACAAAGGTACTGAAGCCCTGTAAAGGAGAAGAGATTGAAAGGGAAAGATAATTAGGAATAATATGGCTTCAGGATGCAAAGAGTACAATGGAAGTACAAGAACATCTTTTAATATGAACGGTATAGTGGAGACAATGCAAGAGTCGCAGATAAAGTCAAATGGGAGCATTTATCTAAGTTGTAACGGGATAAATATCGCGCATTATTCTTAACTAAGTGAAGAGAC
This sequence comes from Hofmannophila pseudospretella, assembly GCA_947369225.1. Classification (NCBI taxonomy): domain Eukaryota; kingdom Metazoa; phylum Arthropoda; class Insecta; order Lepidoptera; family Oecophoridae; genus Hofmannophila; species Hofmannophila pseudospretella. The sequence continues at coordinate 14,486,563 of OX376316.1, forward strand.
TCTTCTAGTTTTTAGTTTAGTTTTTGTAAACAACGAACGAACGAGAAACGTTGATTCAGTTTTGGGTACCATTGAGAACAAAGTTTTAATTCACGGCCAACTAATTATAGGGATATAAATAAATTTAAAACGGTATGGAAGGTAGAACATAATAATCTCGAATGATAAAGCTGTACAGTCGAGTTTATTTAGAAGCCAAAGCAATAATCAAAACAGAAATATGAACGAATCATTCGGTTTCATAACAGCTGGAATAGAAAAATTAATTAAAGGAAAAACGGTAAGAAAACAAGACTAAGTGCTTTCTACGGCTTTGGCTGTGTTCGTAACTCATATTTCTTTTAACCACATTCGTCTTTGATGTATCACAACCTTTAATATGTAAGGCCGTGTCTTTTCTAAGAGGAAAAAAATTGAAATGAGGCTTTTATGAAAAGATGGTGTGGGGGTCAATATTTTGTTCATAAATAATGATAAGTGGAACAGCGATATCAGCTGTTACTTATTAAAATTTCTGGGATAAAAATGGCCGAAGATCGGGCTCAATGGCGCCTATGCCGAGCCGAGAGGACATATCCAGCAGTGGGCTAGAGTGGGCTGCTGATGATTAAAATTTCAAAGACCTGTTTAACAGGCCTGGGCTAATGGACTTGTACCCCATACAACGAAATAATAATAATAATAATAATATATTATAATTTTCTTTAATGAAATAAACAGATTAAAAAAAATTTTATGACCAATAACCTTTGTTGTTACAAGTCTAAATGACAACATTGACGATATTTTTATGGGGATTTTTTATGATATGAATTGTTGTTTCGTTGTATGGGGTCCAAGTTGTAAAGATGGTAAGCCCTGGGTAGATAGATGCAGTAAAGATGTGCATACAGTCTCTCAGAACCTATACCCAGTTATTGATTTGATTTTGGAGATTGTAGGTTCCTTCCCCTAACGGTTGGTTATTAATTATTATATTAGTGATGATGATGATGATGATGTCCTCCACGACGCACAGTGGGAACCCTCCAAACAAGAGCATATCGAAAATGGTTATGGTGAAACTCGTAATTTTAAGGAACTGTCGATGGTTTTACCTAATAGAATAGACCAGCTTATCGGCAGAAAGGCTTTTATATTTTTCAATTTAGTTGAAATTACCTAAAATTATTTTCAAACATAACACTTCGATAATTTCATGTTTTTCAAACTATGCATGGTGACAGTTAGACGTCAATTTCTGCTCATGTTGCTATAGACACTATAGCAAGATTATATATTTTTGGAAAGCTCAAGATCTCTAATTTATAATGTTGTAATTAATATTTGACTTTCATTTAGAAATAAAATGTTAAAAATTTATTCGTGAGAGAAGTCATTTTAAACATTTTATTATTTTCACTTGGAGTTTTCTCTGTTGCCGAAGGCTGCCGAAGTTGAGTAAATTGTTGCTAAAGGTTCGTAAACTATTCAATATTGAGAAGAAACAATAAAAACTTGCGCATATTTGCGCCATTTTAATTTAGAGCAAAAAATATTAGACAAGTAAAATTCTCAATATTTGGGAATTAATAAATATTATTTCTTATTCTATAAACTGTTGAGTAATAATGATGAATAAGTATTTTATTTGACAAATGACTTTAGGTTACGTGCCAAAGAATTAATTTTAAAAATTTCAAAATTAAAAATTTAAAAAAAAAATTTAAAAAAAATCCCTCTGATAAAAAAATATCTTGCGGTCATCTTTTAACCATTAAAATGATAAACATATCTGTATTATATATCTATATTGGTTAACTGATAGATAACAATGATTGTTGCATTTATTGCTTCGAATACAAATTAATTTAATTATAAGTTTATAAGATATAATGAAATAAAATTTAATTTATAAGTTTTGCGCTAGACACTAATCTTGGAGTACTCTAAAAAGACCATCCAACCATTAAAGTGATCGGATCCTTTGATTCGTCTTACAACTTTTACATACATAACAAAAACGAAATTACTGTGCAACATGAGTGAATTTGTTTGCAGTAGACGTGTCTTGTGTACTTTAATTATTAACGAGAAAACTACTTCTGAAATTGAACAGTATTTAATGGTCAATTTTAATTTATCGGCATCAGAAATTAGTACTGTAGTAAACAGTATTCAAAAACGTTTGGCCACGTCATGTAGACAACTCTGTGCGTTTAGCACACAGTAAGGGCTAGAGATGTGAACGAAAACTCTTTCCAATACGGACTCTACGTTACATGCTCGGATCAGATGTATGGAGAATTGGAGATGCTACTACACATTTCATACAATTTATCTTCTCAATAGTGGTCAGCGTCAACACCTGAGAACAAAAGAAGTAAAGAAGAAAAGAAAAGGCTTGTGGAAAGACGTTTTCGTGAAGAACTTGGCTTGCATATAGACCAACCAAGACAAGGTACTGGTAATAGCAATGACGTCAAGAAGATTCTTTCAAAACTATCAATGCTCTGCAGAGATAACGGGTGTTGAGGAAGAATTAATAATAAGAAGACTATACATAACTCTTCAAACTATGTCCTCAGGACTTCCGATTAATCCCGTAATATTCATGGCGCACAAATTATAGAATACTACGTAGTTTTGCCAATTGGTCAACTTTCTGAAGACGCCCAAGAAGCAAGGAATAAAGATTACAAGAGTTTTCGGTTGCATCATGCCAGAACGTGTTCCCGGTCAGCTACAAATGAAGACGTCTTCCACGCTTTGCTATGTACATCTGATCCATACATATCGAGCCTCTACAGGCGAAGTTTAATAATATAAGAATTATTTGACGAAGCTAAAGAACTTCTAGATATAACTGTTCTCGAGTAGAGAAAATAATTATTATAAGTCTTAAAAATATACAACGTGGTTCTTTTTATGTTTAAAAGTATAGTTATAGTCATAAAAATATTATTTTAATAGTGTAATAATTATTCCTATTTTTTAATTAATTTTATGGCAATAAAAATGAAGATTTTCATGTTTGATATTTTTAAATTAAATAATTAGTTGTGTTATAACCATGAATTTTTATTCAATTGATAGCCTATGTATTCTAGTATGTGTGTGTAAAATTTCAAAATAATATGTCAAGAAATAAAGAAGTTATAGATTTATGATATGGAACGCACCGTTTGGGCCCACTGTGCGACGTATCCGTCGACGGCGACCCCAGCTCAGCTCGTGGCGTGCGCTCGTAGGTGGCTAGCGAAGCCAAACTTCGTCCTGAAGACTCGGTCACAGACAGAGCAGTAGAGTTGTCCGCTAGAGTTGAAGGTCTAGTTATAGGAGGGCTTCGGACGCGTTTTACGGACATGGCGTCTGGCGTCAAGGTCTTCAATTAGTGATGACAAAGAGTACAAGGGAACAAAAACAATTTTCAATTTACAATTAAATGGAATATTTTCCAGCATTTATTTATTTTGTTTTTTAATATCTTTTCAATATAAAAGACTCATAAAACGATGAGCTGAGTAGCTCCTTTATGATTCTGTAAACAAAAATCTTCATATTTTCATAAAACTCCTCCATTACCATCGGTTCATTCAGTCATTGTTCAAATTCTCATATCCATCTCGTTACCAGCAGTGGCTCTCCAAAACATTTCAAATTTCATAAAAAGCTTATCCGCAAAGGCAGAACCACTCTCGTGAAATTCCTTTTAATCCCCTAACTAGGTACAGTCTAATCGTATGAGATCATTAAGGAAAAAGTATCAGAAAGAAATAAACTGGCCGTACTCGAGCGCTTGCGAGACGGCGAGCGAAAACTTTTTAATTTAAGGCAAACATCCCGAGAGGCTGGACTCAAAGGACTTTGAGAAAATAAAATTAGTTTCGACTGTACCTCATTACGAGGTCTGTAATTGAGTATGCAGATTGCATGTGAAAAGATTTTTTAGACGTCAACTAGGTCATTTATTTTACGGTCCGCTTACTGACGCGTTTACTGAGGGAATGCTAAATGAAAAGGTTTAGACGAACTGCGTTTTAAAATTCCGAACACGGACGACGAAATTCTCTTAAAAGAACATTCGTGTAGTGTCATGGCTGTGTCACTCTTCAAATCCTTTAAACTGAAAGATTTCGGTTTTATACAAAAATCTGCTAAACTCAGAGATTATAATACTAACTTGATGTGAGAGGTGACAATTTTACCGTAAAATTAGATATGGGTACACAAGAAAGTTTCTTTCTTATTTTATTTATTATCATCCACACACCACACCCGTAAATGGTAGCTTTTGCTCCCGATCCCAAGACTAAACTTCGTCGCAGGGTTACGGAATACACACACACAAACACTCTTTTCTCGTACTTTTAATAAATTTAATTACATATTAGTAAATAGGTACATAAATAAAGAGTTATGGAAGAGCGTGGCCCTCTGACACAGGTGTTGTCACACTTAAAAGAGGGCCCCCACAATTGGTATTGTTGATGAATAAACCTTTTTATTTTTATTTTATTTAGTTCAGTAAAAGTATTAATTGAAATCGTGTGGTACAAAGCTTACCTTAAATAATACGTAATAATATTACGTTATCCACAATTCTTATCGACTACAATGTGTTCCAGAGTATCGTATCACACACCACACCAATGACTTCAATAGATAAAATTGTTTAACTTTTAGCAGAGGCCATAATTAAAGAGAAAAAAAACTTCAGCAGTTTACAATTCACAAGCAAAATCCTTCTAATAAACAACGTAGGCACAATTCCTGCCAAATGATTTAAAGAACTGAATAACAATGTATACCCCCCGGATAAATCACAATAAAATTAATTCGCGCAGATATTCCACAAGTCTGTGTAGGCGCAGGGGAATAACGTAAACATGGAGGTGACAAGCACATGCCGGAATGGATACAGTAGTATGAAGTACATTATAGAGAACATACATGATGTCTAAACAAAACCGGTCGTAATTAATAAAATACAATAAAAATACCGTGAAACAGTATACTATTTAAGTCTAATCATGCAAAATTTCTCATTTGTGCTTTAGTTCAAAATTGTGGTCCTTATATGTATTTTTTTGATGTGGGAATTACAATCTTATGATGAGATACATTTATTTGAACTAGTTATTTTCTTAAAATTTTATTAGTAAGTACGACTAGCTACGAGTAGTTTTTAAATCTGACGTCAATGTCCATAAAGGATATATCATGTAACGTGATATATCTAAACAAGTGAAAATAAACAACTACTGCTTTACTCATCATTAATAAATATGCAAAACGGTCAGTTCTTCTGTAAAAAAAACAATAAAACGTACGTAGGTAAACCTACGTATACTACGTAGGTGCTGGTGTGTAAGCGTTTATTGCGTAACATAAATTTATTCCATGATAAAACTGACATCATGTACGACATAAAATCTCAGAAACAAAACCGAATCAAAATTTAAACAATATCGATTGCAAAAACCAACCAAAACCATGTACGCCTTAGGGCCCAAAAATTACAATAAAATTCCCTATGAAATAAAAAATTAAGAAAGTGTAATTATTTTTGAAAAGTAATTAAAAATGTGGTTCATATGCTGTGCATTGTACAACAATTATAAAAAATAATGTGAAATGAAAACACAAGTTTAATTTGACATGTAAACTCATTGTAAACTTATAATACTTATACCAAGAACACTTAACAAATACATTAATTTTTTAAATAAATTATGATTATGATTGTATAGTGTTGTAACAGCAAATTGGGTTACCCATCCATCTATGATACTGGCTCCACCCGGGACGCGCACTTGCTCTTCCAAACCTCTCAATCACCCGCAAAATTTCACCTGTCATTTCCCCTGTAAAAAGTATACTTGCTCCACTCGGGACAGGCGGGATCGTTTCCTTCCTGAATACAAAATAAAAACATTTGCCTGTTTCCTCTGCGAGCGATAGCTCGTCGATATGCGCGCGCGCCGGACGTCCCTTAACGATAAGCGGTGACCGGTCAGTCTTAATGAGTTGAACTGTTGGTCGAGTTTAAATAACTGTACTAATTTTGGCGGTGCGTACTTGACTCATTGCCGAATTGTTTAATAATAAAATAACGATAAATGGTTAAATGCGGGTTTAGTAGTAAATAAAAAATTAAAAAATACCCACATAATAGCTAGAGGAGAGAGATCGTACAGTCGATCACAGGTCAACCTACCCAAAATGTCAAAATTTGAGAATCTGAAATGTATCTTAAAGCGCAGATTTTATCGAAGGTTTTTGACAGATGGTATACTATAGTTTGTGGTTGTCTGTACCCCAATAGGAGATAATCCAGCAATGTTAATACAGTCTGTCCTCTAGGTGCCGGCTAGCAGGGTTCTAGGACAGTGTGCAGATGAAGTAATAGAAGAACTCGGTAATAGTAGATATTATATTTATCAGGAACAGAACACAGAAAATAGTAAACGTAGAAATATAGGTAGTAGTATGAGATAAAAATGACCGGAGAAACGTCCGTTCAAGACAAAATACAGAGAGAAAGTGAAAATACAAAGAAAACAATAAAATTAATGGAATAATGAAATTTAGAAATGGAATTGGAATATGATTTGAATTTAAATGAAGAAATGAAGATGCCAAACACGAAATGAGATGAGATAAACGCTAACGATGAGGTTGAAGTTGATGGCAAGGAGGTTGATATGAACGATGAAGTCGACATCGTTACAATGTTTTACCACTAGAGGCGCCACTAGCACAGTTAAAAAACATTCGAAAATACGAAGTACAGTCAACCACAGGTCAACCTACCCAAAATGTCAAAATTGGATGACCTGAAATATACCATATAATGCAGGCATAAGGTTGGGATTTAATCGCAAGGTTTTTAACAGATGGTATACTATAGCTTGTGGTGAACTTAAAGATGATTTTATTCTAAACATAACATATCCTAAATTTATTGCTTTCAATGACAATAATTTGATAAATGAATAATGATTATTTATATTAATTTTGGATGATTTTACAAGATTTTTGTTTAATAAACTTTAAAGCCAAATATCAACATGTAGATAGATAGAAACACTTTATTGTACACAAATACAGGAAAAGTAAAAACTACAGGAATAGTAGCACGATATGTACAAAGGCTTCGCTACTAGAAAGTACGTATTGCGCGGTAATTGAGGATTTAATTAAGTTAAAAATGTAAATAATAAAAAGTCCCAGGAAAATTTAGATAGCGCGTTCTACACCGATGTGAGTAGGTACTAATCGTAGTGGCGCGTCGTGCGGCGCCACACAAATATGACTAAAATACATACCTGGCAGCTATAAAAGTAAACAAAAGGAGAAGCGCAGGTAATCTCACCCATGTCACAGACCTAACAACAAATCCTACGAAATCATGTTTGTGTAACAAAAATCGGATTACAAGGAAAATTCAATACGACGAAATAGTGAACTCATAAATATACAATTGGCAAGTTACTTGCCTTGCGTAGCGAAATCACGTTGGTACGAGGAAAGTATATTCGGGTACAGTAGAGGTTTATTTTGTCGACTAAGGGATGAATTGGCTTGCATTGCTTGATTATTAACCTTTATTAATGTTCTTTTTTGTCTTTCTTTCAAATTTTTTCAGTTTTTTATTTTCCCATGTTCTGTTACATGTTCATTTCCACTGGTCACGAAAGAGATCTGTCTTCCGAGATACAGAGAACTTCCTAGTTCGTAGGTCAGCGTTTATTGTAAACTAACTTGTTGCTCACTAATTTTATTTAGTTTAATATAACCTATGCTTAAGTTCCTACTGGTGTATGGACTGTGAATACTTTGTCATCTTACCGAACAAATAAACTTATCCTTATTTGGGAATAATAATAATTTATTAATAATGTAAATTATAAAGCCAAAGAAATTAGTCGAACTAAAAATACGATCAACCAATGTCATTTGTCAACAGATTGACAGTTAATGTGATAATAAAATTGGTCTCAAATTAATGAAAAGTTTATCAGTAATTTAACGAGATGAATTATTTAACATTTAAGATTCCTCTTGTCATATTCCTCATTATTGGGGGTCGTGATCCTTCTATGAAAATAATCACACAGAACGACTTTCTAGGCAGATTTAATGGGGTGGTTTTTTCTCCATTTCCTTCCCCATTACACACACTGGTTATCTCAGTGTGCATGTTTCTTCACGATGTTTTCCTTCACCGTTTTAGATAGCCACTGTTTAAATATGCTACATAAAACAATTCATGTGAACGTCATCAATATACGAGAAAATAATTTCTCGTAGTAACTTAAAGGTCAGAGGACATAAGAAAGTCTGCTGGAGGAAACTGGATTGGAAAAGCTCAATACCGTAGAAAATGGCGTGCAATAGAGGATACTTACATCCAGCAGTGGGTGGACACCGGTTGAAGAGAGAGTAACTTAAAACGCTGTAAGTTAAGAGGCAAGCTATTTAAAACCGACTTGAAGCTACAGCAGCTACTACTAACTACATCAGTACACTAAGCCAAGTAACTACAACCCCCAAAAGAATTCACGACAACATTCAACCAATGTGCGCTTCGGCTCACGCACGTATTGTTGTCTTCGTCACTAAAGAACCTACTTTGCATCTCGCGAACCCGCTCAAACGAACCGGCAAACCTGGAACCCCAGGGGAGCCAACTGTCACAAATTGTCACTGCGATGTAGTGAAAAAAATTCGCATACTCATACATATCATTACGGGTGTAGCCCTTGTGGGATCAGCAGGAGATTTAGTAAGTTTTATGTGATTGTCATCTGTTTTCTTGATTGATATAGGGTTGATCAGGGTACCATTATTGGACCCCTATTGTTTCATCAATAACAGTCGTTGGCTTGCATATGCAAATTCATGCTAAGTATTGAATGATAAAAAGATGTACTTACTTACTAGATTTTGAGAAACAGTGTCAATTTCTATATGTCCAGAACTTTTAAAGATTTTACAGGGTTCTCTAAATTTTTGTATGACTCTCCAAAATCAGGAAAATTCAGATGAATAAAAGCAGAATGTCTGTCAGTTGCAGTAACCATTTATATTACCAATACTCAAATTGACTCAATGCGGTTTCTTACTGACAGCTAGAAAAATATTAGTTTGGAATATTTGCTTTCTCTATGTAAATCAATGTAAGTTCCAAACCTTCTTTCTTCCGTACGTTAGTATATAATATTCTAAACACGGTGGGCGCCGTTAAGGCAAACGTAGAAATTTGTCACATGAGCGATGGTTCACCGACGTGTTTCGCCGTTCAAATCCCTAACATAATCCCTCGCCTTCCAAATAAAATACACCTTTATTACTTTAAAGGGAAAAGCTTAAATCCAGCGCGGCCGCCTTTTGGGATTTCATATTTCATACTCGCACGCTCAGAGCTTATCGCGCGAATTCCTATCTTAGTGTGTTGATCGAAAAAGGTCCTTTTCCATTGCGTTACCGCATTGTCTCGGCCAGGGTTCGCAGTAACGCAGTGCCACTGTATGATTTTATGCCAGCAAAAGTAAAGAAGGTTGACAAATAGGTCGGTCGTGCCGATGTTCAGTTTTATTAAAATTAAAATGTTCTGTCGTGACATTAATAAAAGGCGGTAAGGTTGAAAATCGCTGGGTTTCGTCGTTTAAATTTACAGCGGGATAAGCGGAACATTTTTATTATCATCGGGCTAGTTTATTGCGTTTCGAGCTTCAGCATTAGAAATAATCTTCGTTGAAGGGGTGTGTTTTAGTACACTGTAGCGTTGGACAGGTTTAAAATGAACGTCTTCAAGATAAAAACGTTAAGTCCTAAGTTATTACTCTGTCTGCTACTAATATAGACGATAATGAATCGGTTTTGAACTTTCTAAGTTCCGATGAAATCAATGACAATTAACTCTTTATTGTACACAAACATTATAATACAAACTTAAACAAAAAAATATGTGAAACACAAAGGGCGTGACTTAACAGTTGAATCTTCGAAAATCTCTGAACTGTTATTCCGATGACGCGGAAATAAATTCCGATAAAGCGTATGAGTCTTCTGGGGGTAGCCTATCCGAAACCAGAGGACTATAGGCTCCTTCCTGTAAGCTGTATAGCGTCCTTGATGCAAAGCATCTTTAAGGAACAGGAAGGAGACTAAGGAAAGGGGTGAGCACAAAAGATCCCTGAGGGATGAAGTGCTGCTGGGGTTATCCCTGGCACCCTGTCATAAATAAGATAAGATGAATCGATTTTGAACTTTCTAAGTTCTGATGAAATCAATGACACTTAACAGTTGTATCTTCGAAAATCTCTGAACTATGATTCCGATGACAACAAGAAACTTCCGATTTCATCCGTTGTACAGGAGGAGAAGATAGATGCAGGGAGAAAGAGGTGTCCTTAGTTTATCCCGTGAAAGAAATTCTAAAACGAAAAATAAGGTTCAAATCGAAAGTAGGGGACGACAAAAAAGGAGTAGTACTCGTATTGGGCTAATAGAGCATGATTGACTTACTTTATATATTGGAATCATCATCAGCAGCCTACTCTAGTCCACTGCTGGACATAGGCCTCTCCCAGGGCGCGCCATTGAGCCCGATCTTCGGCTCTTCTCATCCAGTCGCTGCCAGCCACCTTACGCAGATCGTCGCTCCATCTAGCAGGGGGGCGTCCCACACTACGTTTGCCCAAACGCGGTCTCCACTCCAGAACTCGTCTACCCCAGCGGTTGTCGGTTCTGCGACAGATGTGACCGGCCCACTGCCACTTCAGCTTGCTAATCTTATGAGCTATGTCGATAACTTTTGTTCTATGCCGGATCTCCTCATTTCGGATTCGATCCAGCAGAGATACTCCGAGCATAGCTCTTTCCATAGCACGCTGAGCGACTTTCAATTTGTGAACCAGTCGCACCGTCAGTGTCCACGTTTCGGCTCCGTAGGTCATTACTGGTAGGACGCACTGGTTAAAGACTCTTGTCTTTAGACATTGAGGTATGGGCGACGAGAAGATGTGACGTAACTTCCGAAATGCTGCCCAACCCAGCTGAATTCTTCTGTCGGCTTCTTTCTCGAAGTTGTTTCTACCTAATTGCACAGTCTGCCCGAGGTAGACGTATTGTTGCACAACTTCGAGGGCCGTACCATCGACGATAATCGGTCCCGGAACGACATGGTCATTGAACATGATCTTAGTCTTGTCCAAGTTCATCCCGAGACCGACACGTCGTGAAGCAGCATTGAGATTGTCCAGCATTTCTTGAAGTTCCTGCAGCGACTCCGCCATTACGACTATATCATCGGCAAAACGTAGGTGTGAGATGTACTCGCCGTTTATATTGATGCCGTGTCCTTTCCAGTCCAGGGTCTTAAAGACATCCTCCAATGCGTTCGTGAACAGTTTCGGAGATATAACATCTCCCTGTCTTACTCCTCTGCGCAATTGGATGGGTCTTGTTTGCTGGTTCTGTACTTGGACAGACATCGTCGCGGCGTCATACAGACATCTCAACACTTCGATGTATCGCCAGTCGACTTGGCAACGCTGCAAGGACTCCAGAACAGCCCAGGTTTCGACGGAGTCAAAGGCTTTCTCATAGTCCACAAATGCAAGACACAGGGGCTGATTATATTCTTCACTTTTTTGTATAATCTACCGCACAGTGTGGATGTGGTCTATGGTGCCAAAGCCTCCCCGAAATCCGGCCTGTTCCGGAGGTTGGAAGTCGTCGAATCTCCGCGCAAGACGATTCGTGATGACTCTCGAAAACAGCTTATATACGTGGCTCAGGAGCGAGATGGGTCTGTAGTTTTTGAGCAGAGTTTTGTCTCCTTTTTTGAAGAACAAAACTACAATGCTCCTGTTCCACGCCTCCGGAGTTCTCCCACTGTGTAGGACGGAGTTGAAGAGCTTCTGAAGTTCCCTCAGTACAGGGATTCCTCCTGCCTTAAGGAGCTCAGAAGTGACACCGTCCTCACCAGGGGCTTTTCCATTCTTAAGCTGTTTGAGAGCCAGCTCGAGCTCGCCTAGGCTAAAATCTGGCAGTTCATCGGTATAGTGTCGGGTTAACGTGGCTCTAGGATCTTCGATTGTCGGATCAGGCCGCGGAGCATGAGCAGCATACAGTCGGCCATAGAAGTCTTCGATCTCGGCGAGTATCTCTGGCTTGGAGGTGACGGTTCTGCCACTAGAAATTTTGAGCTTCGTCAGGTGGCTTCTCCCGAGTTGCTGAACGAACACTTTTGACCCCCTATTCTTCTCGATCGCCTCTTTTATGAGACGTGTATTGAAGCTTCGGAGGTCACGTCGTGTCAGCTATATATATATTGGAATATGAACAAGTAACTGCTAATGAAACCTCCAACTTATTAAATCAGAACAAAAGGTCTTACCCATAAACAAAGAAAAGGCGCTAACAAGGACTATCACTCCGAAAACACTTACGGAAGCGAAAATTTCTAAAAACAAAGCGAACGATAAATCAGTCGAAACGCAAAACAGCCGAGCCGAAAGGCCCCGTCCACAGTCGTAAATAACTCGCGAACAATTTTACCGACAATTTATTCGACATGAACTGTAGTTGTCAAACGCTGACGCCGCCGAATCGAACGAATAAATGATAGAAATAAAGGAGAGGCTGGAGACATTGAAGACAGGAGACTTAGGTATTGTGATCACGTATGAGCCACGACGGAGGCGCAATCTTCAAGGAAAGAATTACATTTATCCAAAGACGGGGGAATCTCGAATAATTCAATGCATAGACGCGATGAAACGAATGCAGATATGGTAGAGCTAGGAAGGATTCGACAAATTTTAAATTGTTGTTTTCTGATACCGATTTCGGCAAGCGTTATATATTTTTTATATTTTAATGGTTACCTCATTATTTCCCAAGTTAAAATTTTTGTATTGTGCAAATGCACTTTTGAAATTTTTTGAGGTAGAGCCTCGTCGCTTGCTTCATTGTATTAGTGATTCTATTCATTGATTATAGTGTTGCCGGAAAATCGATTAAACGATAGGTAGTCGATAGTGTTCACCCACAATATCGATAGGTCAATATCGATGGTATCGATACTATCGACTATCGATGGTAAAGTAAATCCATCAGATTAAATTTAGAACTCTACTATTCTAAATGGACATCTTTCCAATACACAAAATGTATTAAATAATGAAACGATTGGAAGATATTGCAAAGAAAGATCTAATAGAGTTAAAAATGTAGCAAAATCCGGACGCACTAACTTTTAAATCTTAAAAGTCCGAGCTCCCAGTGACATAATGGCTGTCCCGGCGAGCAGTGAGGCCAATCCAGCTCCCCGAGTGGCATGCCGTCACTCGTAGCCCGTTTGACGCCATATGTGACTGCTACAACTCCAGTACATCCTCAATACGCCATTGTTTTAAATGAAACTAACTCTTACACAACAGGTATTAAGGTTAATGTTGAAGAGAGCACAAATGCAAGGGTGGCTGTAGGGTGAGGGGCGAAATTCCCAAAGGCGACGTACGGCACTGTGCTCATCATTTCCCCATTGTCTCGTTAGACAAAAATCAAAAACAAACATTCTGCGTCGGGATTTTGGATCTAAGTTTTGGATTCGCGATGATTGCGTTGATCGGTTCGGCTCGTGTATTTCGTGTGTTGGATTGTGCCTTTGGGGTTTGGTGTATAGACTTGTCGGCTGATGGTATTATTTCGTTGTTAAGTACAACTGTTTCCCTGGGGATAGTTTGTAAACAAAGATTATTATTTGTATTTCTAACACATTTAACTACCTAGATAATTTATTTAAATCAAATAAGTCACTCAATATAAATCGAATAACGCTCTCACTTTTAAAACTTGCCTATTAACTGCTATTTCAAACCTTTCTATTATAAACCAACATTCTCGGTAATTCTCTTCAATAACTGCAAATTGACGAATCAAATTCAATTTGTTACAACGTAACTTTCCTTTATTTGACAGTCCATTGACAAGATTGGTATAGTTTCGCAAATTGCTAGAATTTGAGTCCATAAATCGGCTGACAGCTATATAGTTCATTCTTAGAATACCAATTTATTATGATTTTTAGTCTTTCAGCTTATAAATGTCCATTATCTTTAAACAGTCTTTTACCCATTGTTATAAACATATTTTCTTCAGTAAAATGTCATTGCGAAGTGATAGCAAAACTTTCCATCCATGGTACTTATTTCATTTCTTTTAGTTTATAGACTTTTACGCTTATTAATTCGCTACCCGATTCTACAGTTCACCACTCTACCTAGCACACTAATATAATTAATTATTATAATAGGAAATTAAGTAATGTTGTTTATTCACTCAGTAACTCCCAACCATGCCCGCATAACCGCATCATAATCGCCATAACTATCTATTCACAGATCACTATTAATGAGGTAAAATTAATAGAGCATCCGTCAGTAAATTAGCGGATTAGCGGAATCCGGTTCATACAGAGTCGATCCGCTTATGTACCTTTAATTAGACCCCGCTTGTGTACCTTCGTAATGATCAGATCAAAGCTGCTGGTGCCAGGTGAACAAGAAAGCGCATGTCACGTGAAACGGTGACATCGTAACGTCGATTGGATGATTGTCTTGTTACGAGTGAGGATAAAAACAATAATGTAATAGGGAAGTAGTTTGTAGATAATGAGAAGGAAACAAAATAAATAATGATAAATCAATTGCTTTAAAGATTATCCCAGTTTCCCTTGAGGCCGGGACCAAAGATAATACGCAAATATGAGTGATACACACAGAAAAAGGGCGTCAGAAACGTTAGTTCTTAAGGTAGTCTAGTTAAACTACTGCATTTTCCTAAGAACGACTTCAATGAACATTTGTCAGAGAACGATTTTATTGAGGCCATTGCTACTCCTGAATTTGGCTCAGAAATATCCCCGAGCAAGGTATCACTTATTCCAGTCTCTGTATAATGTATATGTACGAAATCTTCGCTGTACTCAAGAGTTTTGGAACGCTGCGAGTCGCGAACTGAACTCAAACTTAGTGATTTATTTACGCTGTCGGTATTGATCGACGGGGCTGACGGTGTATGACGCTGTGCCGTGGACAGGGATGAAGCAGTAACTCCACAAGGTTCCACTTTAGGGCCCTGATTGTTCTTGGGATCTAGAATTCTAGAATTCTTTACCAGTCTACTGATAATTGAAAGGACGGTTGTAAGTCAATATTTCGGTTTGATTAATCATTTTCTCATACATTCATACCTAAATTGTCATCAGATACAGATTGTGACAAATACAAATGAAAATATTTTTATTGTTTGATTGCGTGTACAGTTCTTTAAAGTTAAATAATGACCTACACAATAGGTATATTAGGCGTATAACCGTACAATTTTGTAATAAACCTGTTATTTCTTAAGTTATTATGTCCTGACTATCGTTAATTTACTGTGTTAGAATTATTTTACACACACAGGAGTCACTTTTCTCGTAAAAAAGCGTTTACAGTTAATACCAATGACCATATAAATAGCGTAGCAGTAAATATTATCAGCTTTATTTATAAAAGGCCCTTCTTCTTCATGTTTTTTTGTACCCAGCTCCGACCCTGCCTCTTCGTGAATTTGCTGCAAAACGGGGTCAAGTAGAGTAGGAGATACTCATGACATTTGTTTACTTTTCGGAGCAAATAATCATGGAAAACGTTAAATTCCTCCCTTTGATCGTATTAGATGAGTGCCTGAGGGTTTATCCTAAAATATACGAGTATTCATCAGAAATTCGGTGACATATTGCGTAGTAACATAATTATTAGGTACAATCTACGTTAATACTCCAACTCCTCTCAATTTGTAAGGAAATCCTTACAAATTGAGTTGGTTAAGGCCTTTTACTTTACCAATAACTAGACTTAGTGTATTTGATTGTTGATAAAGTCGGGTTCAATGGAACTTGTTCATAATGTAAACAAACCTATCCTTGATTTATCACTTTTCACTTTTTTCGTATCCTAAACTACATTATACGATGAAATATTAATAAAAACATGGATAATTCAGCAAACTATCGACATCGCCAATATGCTGGTTTGTTTAAATTAGGAACAAGTTTCCTTGAGTTTGACTTTAGTTCATTTTGTCTTAGAAGAAACATTCTAAATAATGTGGAATAAGGACTAGAAACTTACATCTTATTTCTAGTTTCTAACTTTTAACTTCCTCGTATTGCTTTGTTTAGGACTGTGGTTCCATACTAAAAGACATAGTTTCAGCTAGATCTCTGAAATACAGTTAAGTTGTTTTGTTGACGAATACGACCCATACTATCCACTATCTCATGTTGTACTTGTATAAGCATAGACGTAGCATCTAAATTAAAACTGAATAGCATATGATAAGATATTTCACCTTTAACTTTCCCATAACATAAAGATAACAGTCAACATAAAGACATCATCTCCTATCCCATGACCCTCAAACTGATTCTAATTCCCAACTTGTCGTAAAATGAAACTGTTATGGCTCAAAATAGCCCTCACTGAAAAAGGGCTCGTGACGTTTCCAGCAAAACATCCGTTTTGTTTACGAAATTATTATTTCAATACAAAATAAGTATACTTCTGTTGGGGAAAGCATATAATGTAACAGCGAACAAGCTTTTGATATATACAGATACTCCATTATGGATCTGGCCAATGGATCTACTGAGAACGATAGTTATTTTTGGACTAATCTTGGAAGTCGTTTTTGATCCACTTCCACTTGACCTACTGATTTGTGCAAACGTAGAAGATCTGATGATGAAACAACCTTGACCTGATGCTGCAGCCAGGATAGCTGACTCGGGAAGAAATGCAACGGCAAATATTATAAATGACACAGTTTTACTATATGGCTTGTAATATAAATACCCTAGATATATTTTAATAGTAGTTTCTGCAACGGCCACGTAATGATAGCGATTTTAACACGAGAACCGTTTATGAAATGAAGCGAAGCTGAGTAGCACCACCCCAACTCTTCCTGTGGATGTCGTACGAGGCGACTAAGGATATTAGTGGATACTATTTTACACCTAGTAGACGGTAGTTAGCTCGCCACTACGTTTGTCCACCAAATCTCACGGCGAAAAGTGGAAACTACCTGTGATTGAAGGTGGTTCCTCTATCTACCCTCTCGGAGTTTACGGACGTGAGAGTCTATGTATGTATATATGGAACTTCTACATAAATCCATTCGGAAACACTCCCAAATCCAACGGGAAACAATTACTAGACACAATAAACCTGCCTCCATACGAGTTCCCTTCATAATTTGTGTTTATCCTTGCATCTCGGAGCAATCTCTTAGCGCTAGCGGCAGTAAAGACCCGCGTAAATAATTTAAGCGCCATTGCCTCATTAATAAGGATGCTTCGGACATGACGATATCCTGGTAACGTTGGTACCAGGTTGGTTGGAATGGAACAAAAAAAAGTTTACATTGCGTTGAAAAGTTTAAATAGTACCCTGTTATCTTCTCTCTCTCTGTAGTACCTTATCTCCATCCGGAAGAAGGAGGGAGGGAACAGGCATTTATCCTTCATGATTTTCTTTGTTTACGACTAAACCCACATTTTACCTGATGCTTGCTTGCTTATTAGTGGCCAAACTATTTGTCAGAGTTGTTCAGGTCGCCCGTAGGCCTCTGACATGGCTTAACGATTGCTGTCGAACGACAACAACCGGGACTGACTGCTTAACGTGCTCTCCGAGGCACGGAGGAGCTCAGATAAAATATGCCACTAGCGGTCACCCATCCAGGTACCGGCCGCGCCAACGTTGCTTAACCTGCACGATCACTTTCGGACCGTGGTCGCAACTAGGCTACGAGCTCCTCAATTTACCTGATGGTAAGTTACGGTGAGGTCGAACTTAATCGAGTTACTGGTTCTTCTATAAACACTGCTGCAGATACCAATGCTGAAACGCCGATATTTGACGACGCTACATTAGGGTCTCAACACCTTTAAGGATAGGATTGTATGTATCTTTAATTCCAAGAACGCAGAACATAGTATTTAATTAAGCTGTAACACGAGAAGGTCACAATATAGACCTCCAAATTCGGAATACGACATGTACATAATTGAAAATTAGAGGCGAACCTATCGTATTGGTCTGTTCTGGTGCAGTAAATAATTGAAGTAATTGCCGGGTCAGATCGGGTCAATTAATCATCCGATGCCGGCAGTAGCCGCATTAACTATTTACATGCCACCCAAAATACTGTAACGTGTTGCTTTGTTCCGCTACTGGCTCTCTAATTTCGTAAGTGTCCTACATATAGGACGGGTTACTACGGAGAAACGCGCTAAGCGCCTAATAGGTGACGAATCGCTGGTGGAAGCTAGACTGCAAAGTCTGGAACATCGGCGCAAGGTTGCCTGTCTATCGGTATTTTATAGGATACATTTCGGAGAGTGCGCATCGGAATTGTACGACCTAATTACAGCATCTCCATTCAGCCTTCGGACTACCAAGTGTATCCTGGTATCCTGAGAACCTTACCGCATGGGGCATGGGGTTCTTTAGGCAAGGCGTGTCCGCTCTATAATTACCTAGGCATAATGTATATTTGTAAATTATGTATAGGTACTTACTCAGTAATAATTTTATTTATTATCATATTTTATTATTTATTAATAATGTTTCCATTATATCATGTGAGAAATTAAAAAATATATGTAAGTACTTATATTATTAATTTTTAAGGATGAAAAATCTGAAATAATTAGTACTCTACAAGATATTCTATGTATTTCGGGGAAAAATAAACCGAAGTTCAAGAGAACTGGTTTAGTGAATTATTATCAAATCTAAACTCTCTTCTAATCTAAAAGGAGACAGCTAATGATTAAATCATTTCAACAAGAGCTTGCATACTATGATGATATTCCTCATTGTATTCCTCATATTCCTCATTGAATATCTTGGTATAAATCGTAACTATTGGAACTTGGAACTAATAAGCAGGTAGAAGTTCTACTGTTCTTGTAACAAACTATATAAGCTCCAAGTGGAACAAAACAGATCACGGAAAATCGATATTCTCGTACGAATAGACGACGTTAATGGATCCCTATTTAATGCCGTATTTATACAATACGTAATACAGTGTTCTGCCGTATTTCAGTATTCATTCACCAACACTGTTAACATCGAATCGGCTGCTGCGTTCGAGTCCGTACAAACATTCGTTCATATTATAGTAGGTACAGATTAAATGGTTTGGCACAGTTTTTTAATGGACCTGTAATGGTTTAATTTAGTGCCTTTTTGTTAATTACTAAGTAGTAAAGTGCGGTGATGTAGCGTCGGTGGCGTCGTGGCTAGGATTTCGGACTCCCATGCGGAAGGTTCGAAACCATGCAATGTCATGTACCAATGAGTTTTTCGGCTTTTTCGAAGACTTACGTACATTTACCGGCTGCTCCGACGGTGAAGGAAAACATCGTGAGGAAACCTGCACACTGAGATAACCGCGTGTGAAATGGGGAAGGCAATGGTAAACTACTACATTAAATCTGCCACGAGAGTTGTTCTATGTGAATTCCTTAGAATGATCACCACCCTCAGAAATGAGGAATACGACTTAGAATAAAAAAAGTGCAGTAGGTAGTTAAAAGTTGGAAGGGGTCCGGTTTGATTCCTGGTTGGAGAAATGTGCATTTTTTTTCGAGTCTGGTTGTCATTTATATGTCATCTTCTTTCTTCTTCTTAGTAGTATTTATTCCTCATTGATGAGGACCGTGATTACTCTATAGAAATAACCACAAAGAACGACTTTCTTGGCAGATGTAATGGAGTGGTTTGGTATTTTACACATCTGATTATCTCAGTGTGCAGGTTTCCTCACAGTTTTAATTCACCGTTAGAACTTATTGCATTGTTTCGAAGTGTGTGATCCTCATGGCAATGAAAAACTACCCCATTAAATCTGACAAGAGAGTAGTTCTATGTGGTTAGTTTAATAAAATGATCACGGGTCGTGATAGGTGAGGAATACGACTTTGGAAGTAGATACTTAAGTGGATATTAGATGAGAAAAAGGGGTTTAAATTAAATTAAATTCATTTATTTAACAGACAAGAAAGTCCAAAAATGTTAGTAACAATTTTAACTTAAAAACTATGTTAGTAGATTTAATAGTATTTTGAGGTAGGTATGAGTAGATTAGGCACTGTACAGGAGCCAAGACAGAGATCTATCCGATTGCCAGCTGCACACAGTGTCTCATAATGTGACTACATTACGAGACGACAATATGCATTAAGTTCTTCTATGGTTTAGGAAAAGTCCAGTTTATGATTGAACCTTACAATGTAACACGAACCATTTCTAGAAGTCCCATAAAAACCGATAAGTAATGACGACCACCATAAAAATCAAGGATTCATCCCGTAGAACGGGATACTACACATGATATCATATACGGGGGCCATCGCCGTTGGTGGCTCGATAAAATTGTGATAGTGGCAAAGAAAAATATATGACATGGATCCTTGACTACTATAGTCAGAGCTGTTGACATACCTAGTGACGTCTTGGAATTAGTGTTGTTATAAAATCGATTAATCATTTCCAGTTTCGATAATTTTCGTTCGAAAGAAAAAATATATTTTTTTAAAGTCTATCGTAGTTCGTCTACAGGTGCAGTGGAACGAACATCAAGCTATACTCTGCGGAACCCTGTCGTAACTAGTTTTTGTTATGATTCCTTGACATTCGATGTGTATGTGTTAAATTAAGTTAAAGTGACAAAGAACTAAAGGGTACTTATAGAGCGTCGGTGGCACAGTGGCTAGGGCACCGGACTCCCGTGCGGGAGGTCCGGATTCGAAACCGTGCAGTGCCATGTACCAATGAGTTTTGGTATTTTTCGAAAAGTTACGAACATTTACCGACTGCTGTAACGGTGAAGGAAAACATTATGAGGAAACCTGCACACTGAGATGACCAGTGTGTAAAATGGGATAGGCACAAAAGATCCTCAAGGGTCGAAGTGCCGCTGGGTTGTAGGAACGCGCTATGTGAGGACATGGATGACGTAACGTCAGATGTATGAAAGGGAAAAGAGAAGATCTTCCACCAGGCGGGGTGTTGTGTCTGGTGACCAGATGTCCTGGTCCAACTATGGATGTTTGGAACTCGTATATATACGAAACCCAGGAAAATTTCGATAGCGCGTTCTACGTAGTGGCGCGCGTGTCGTGCGTCGCCACAGGGTTATTCCCGGCCCCCTAATAAGATAAGATAAGGGGTACTTATAGCCTGATGTGTTACAGTCAAAAGACTGATTCAGAGGTAGGATCGATCCAGTTACATTTGTATTTCAGCCCCTGAGCCATTCGTAGCTTCAATTTGGGCCATGCTATGTGAGTATTTGTATCTTTCGGATGGAGCACTTTCTAAGATATTTGTTACATGACGGATGATGCATCAATTAACACCTACCGATACTTTGAAGTGAAAGATTTTGAAATTCACCCTATGTAGATTGCTATGTGGAAACCGCATCTGCCAGTTGGCGCCTGCGGTGTGAGCATCTCCCCATACATTCAGTTGGCCATTGGAACGTCAAATATATGATTTTGTCAAAATTATATGCGCATTTGCTCAAACCCTTGGTTCGTTGTCAGTGCTCACATCATCATTCTAGAGGAGAGGGGTATTAGTCTAATTTCTGTGCTTGTAGTGTTTGCGTGTTTTTATGACATTAATCATCATCATTATACTTTGACATAAATCTATTCTTAAGACCTTTTACAATGTATTCTGACAAATAATGTATTTAGATTTGATTTGATTTTGATTTGATCTTTAGAAAGGATTCAAAATTGGGCAGTGATTTTTTTGGACTGAATATCGATATATCCACTATCGATATTCAGCCACCACTGGCTCAAGTGTTTCCAATCCCGGTGGGGATAAGATTTGAGCGGCCGAATGACGTGTGGGCGGATGCAAGTGGCATTTTTATTTTGGACTGAATATCGATATATCCACTATCGATATTCAGCCACCACTGGCTCAAGTGTTTCCAATCCCGGTGGGGATCAGATTTGAGCGGCCGAATGACGTGTGGGCGGATGCAAGTGGCATTTTTATTTTACCGACTGTATTTTAAACATCGTCGGCTCATTCCCGGATCGAATTGACATGCTTTTGCTGGAATCGATTTGGAAATTGTGTTTATTTTTGCTTTCCCAGTCTGGTAGCGGTCGGTTGTTTGGCATATTCGTTGATATTCGCTGCTTCAAATCCGTGACATTTTTAGGTCAAGTTTTGGGAGGTCTGTGGGATAGAAGTCTATCTATCTATCTATCTCAGCCACGTGTGGTCCGCCTTCGGACATAGGCCTCCTCCAACTTCTTCCACTTCCGACGGTCGCAGGCGGTGCGCATTCAGTCGTGGCCCGCTATTCCCCGAATGTCGTCCACCCATCTCTTAGGTGGGCGACCTTGTCCCCGCGTGTTTTGTCGTGGTCTCCACTCCAGCGTTCTTCTGGTCCACCGGTCCCTATCCATCCGTGCAATGTATATCGTGGGATAGAAGTATGTACGTAAAAATATCAGCTAACATTCTGAACATTTACTGCACTTTGTCCCTTCAGGTTCAAAACGTCCAAATTATCATAATGACCAATAACACGTTACAAATGACCAATAACACGTTACAAATTTTCTGCTAATTAGTTCCAATTGGGTGTTGTACAGTAGACTACAAATTAAAATACCCAAAACGTAAAATGTGTTAATCTGAACTAAACCAAGTTCATTATTATATAGGTAATTTTAATAGGCGGAAGGCATAACTTTTACTTTTAATTTAATATTATGTTTATTTCCATTTCTATTCAATTTTATTTTAATTTTATGTTTTAGTCTACTTTTACTTGTCTTTTTACAAAACTTGTAGGTATTATAGGTGTATTAACTGAGAATAAAGACATTTTATTATTACTATTATTTATAACAAAAAAAATTAAGTAAATTGATACTCCAACACAAGTCTTCGGAACAGTGGAGTGGCGGCATCCGAAACGAAACACTTGGCATTTTATAAATTAATGCTGTTATAACAATAATTACGCATCACCGTTTTGTACCAACTGCAACACAATAGAAGACCTCACTCACCTCCTAATGGAGTGTGACCTGGGGAAATTTGAGAGGAAAAAATTTGGCCTCAATAGGCTCCAAAATGGGAGGCTCAATATTATTTTAAGTCAGCCCTTATCTGATAATATGAAACACTTACTGTTGTTTGCTAAGTTAGCTCTCAAAGTGAGGGCTGACTTTAATAATACTTGAGCTTCCCTTTCCCTTTTCTTAGTGACCCTAACGAGGCTGACATGATCACCTTGTCGTGTGCCAAAGCCTCTAAATTGAGATATAAAAAAAAAACAATAATCACATGTTATCTTGTCAGTTTTCTTACTTAAGTAATGTGTCAGATTAAAATTAAAAAATAAAATTAAAAAAAATGTTACACTGTAAAGATTGAGATTTGATCTAAGTTTGACCGATGGTACAGTTTAAGTAGTGGTTGACTGTACGAACCACTAAAAATTGAACAATTTGCGTATTGAACATTGCTTGCTTATCGTATGGTTAGTGGCCAACCTATTTGTCAGAGTTGTTCAGGCCGCCCGTAGGCATCTGACATGGCTTAACGACTGCTGTCGAACGACAACAACCGGGACCGACTGCTTAACGTGCTCTCCGGAGGCACGGAGGAGTTCAGATGAAATATGTCACTAGCGGTCACCCATCCAGGTACCGACCGCGCCAATGTCGCTTAACCTGCGTGATCACTTTCAGACCGTGCTCGCAACTAGGGTACGAGCTTCTCTTTGAACATTATGCGACGTGATGATTTTTAAGAGCAAACCAATTTATTTTTCATGAATTAACAAATCATCACTTTTATAGTTAAAGATCGTTACCGGATTCTCCTGCAAATGATCAAAAATTACCATTAAAATGGAAGTGGATTTTTTCTCGTAATTTAAATCGCATTTTTTTAGGAAATTTCCTAACAAAGTAAATAGTGAGTGGAACAATAACAATTAAAAACAAAACATTTCCGGCCCAGACCGGTACGGTGTCCCATACAGTCATAAACACTAAATCAAGCGAGAGTGAACCAAGCTCCTAAAAGCACTCTAAAAAACCTTTGTCTCGTACTAAACAATAAACCGAATATATTCATTGGGCAGAGTCGGCTGCAGGTCACACATTTTCAGGTCCACAATTGACAATTCATTCGAGGAATAACAGAAATTGGTGGACGATTGGAAATATGGGCGGAATGTGCTTTGGACATATGATTTATTACTTTCATATGATTTTGTAATTTACAAAGATAAGCAAACGGACCATCCGTTGATTAGTCACTATCATCGACCATATATATGTAACCTCACTATTATGTTACTATAGGGTATTTTATACGCTGTTGTTAATCTGGAGAAGTCATGTATTAGTGGAATCATGTGCAGGTAATACTGTAGATCCTGATCTACAGTATTACCAGGATGATAATCCAGTAGATTTTACATATTTATGCAGCTTTGCTTGTATTGCTATGTTCTGGTTTAAAGGGTAAGAGAGCCAGCGTAATTCCACCGAAAACCGTCCAATCTGTATTATTAACACAGTGAGGTGAGATGTCTATGTGGTCCGTTTATTCGTCTGTTCTCCTTATACAATAAAAAATAAAATAAAAAAACTGACATTTTACATTTTAAACCAGAACACATAGCGCACTGCTGTTGCTGTTTTACCTCAGTCTCTCAATCACCATTCTATAACGTGGCCCCCTTTGATCACGCCTAAATCCGTCACTGTCTATCCCAAGACATGGGACATTTGAACGTAATAAACTTATCTTTATGTCTCTATTTCGTCACTTTAAAAATAGAAGCCCATATGTTCGTGCACTCCGGCACAACAAGAGATCTTGTGTGTAGACATGTCTCTATTGACGTTTGGAAGAAGAGTCATTGTTTTACGTACAGAATTGTCTTTGTATAGAGACTTGTTTGAAAGAGAACCGGCGGTTTTTAATGATAGCGTTATGTAATCATCAGTGATCGGAGTAGGTAGTGCAATTTTGCGGGATTCCATGACGAAATATTAACTTGGACATGCCCAGAAAGTAACGATATCCCGGGATTACAAATTCGCTAAGAGCTGGTTACATTGGACAGTAATATCGTTCAAAAATGTTATTGAACATTCTTATGAAATTTTAACAAGGTTAAATATGCCGCCATGTTGTTGTTTACTTTACACTTGACAACAATTCTTAGAAAATGTATTGTTTCGGTATAACAAAGGCGACGATTGATGAGAGCGTTCTGAGAAAGGAATGTGAGAAAGTGACAATAAATCCCGAATATAGTCCTAATATGGTATCTCTTTGTCTCTCTCTCGCAAAAGGGATAATGAAATGATTTTCTTTTGGAGGTTCCCATTAGGAGAAAAAGTATTTTATACATACACAACAATTCCGAAATCCCGCAATCCCGCGGGCGCATCCACACTAATATAACGTTTGAGGTCGTTAACCCTAAACTGCACTACCCAATCCGATCACTAAGGTAAGGTATATATCTATGGGCCTTTTGTATAGTTAACTATATAATTTGTTGCCTAAAATAAAGAATTATCGGGACAGAACTATTTTTAATTCTAATTACTTAATGATATGTGGCGACCCACGACGCGCCATTACGATTAATACCTACTCACATCGGTGTAGAACGCGCTATCGAAATTTTCCTGGGACTTCGCATATATACGAGTACCAAACATCCATAGTTGGACCAGGACATATGGTCACCAGGCACAACACCCCGCCTGGTGGAAGATCTTCCCTTTTCCCTTTCATACAACTGACGTTACGTCATCCATGTCCTCTCATAGCGCGTTCCTACAGATAAAAGACAATTAAAATATCATTTCTGCTATTAAGTAACATTTGTAACAAAAATATTGCTTACTAACTTCAACTAACCGGAACTAAAATTCTAACCGTTATTCAGATCATAAATCAATTATCAGTTTAACCACGACACGAGTTAACTGTCACCCTCGATTAGTGACGTAAACTATATTAAAAAAACTAAAACTATAACGACAAATGTGATAACAGTCATCCAATAAAGAGCCAATGCATTTATCAAACGCGGTGATCTAAATCCGTCAGCGCCACATTAAAGATGGCTGCCGTAATTTTTGAATTTCGAACGAGCATCATGCCCTTATTGTCAGTTTGGGATTTTTCGATTCGGAATATTTAACAACTAATTAACTAAGCAACTTATGCATCATCATCAGCCTATTAATGTCCCCACTGTTGGGCGCAGGCCTCCCCTTGATCAAGGGGGTACGGGCCATGATCCACCGAGAGCGGGCCCAGTGCTGACTGGTGGATTTCACATACCTTCGTAAACTTTTAATTTCCTCAGACATGCACGTTTCCTCCCGATGTTTTCCTTAACCGTTAGAACAGTCGGTAAATGTACGTAAGTCTTAGAAAAAATCCGGAAAACTCATTGGTATATGGCATGGTTTCGAACCCGGACCTCCCGCATGGGAGTCCGGCGTCCTAGCCACTAGGCTACCGACGCTCTTATGCATACTTTTGCATAACTGAATGCAATTTCTAATTATAATATCAATTCTATTAAGTATTATTTCTCTTAGCAAAAGCAGCTCAATCTCCAGTGTCGAAATAAATCATTAATCTTAAATGACAGCTACACACTTATTTATTAGTGAGGAATCCCGCAAAGCAGCAAACGTAAATTCCAAATTGATAGTTCTTATAACGCTCGACTAAGTTCAGCATTAAAATTACTCTTAGTTCAAATATTTCAAGAAGAAAGTTGTTCTGTGATTCTGCCCACTGCGGCATGGAAGACAAAAAGTTCCCAATTGGGACTAGCCGAACTAAGAAAGCACAGGCCCGGAATAAGGACGCGGGTGATATAGCGCGAATGGCTCCCTCGCCGGCAGTTATACGAAGCCGGGCGTGACGTCATGTCTCCCTGACATTTTGATAAGGACCCGTATTGTGAAACGTGCTTTATGTTACGTTACTTTGTCGTAAATGTAGTGTTGCCAGAAAAAAAGACCCCTGAAAGAAAAGTGAAGAACTTAGATTTTCTGGAATTCTTCTTGAAACATACCATTGCTTATTTAAATCGCAATTACAATAAAATCTTTTGATAAGGACCTGTATTGTGAAAGTCGTTTTAAGTTACGCTTTTTTTATAAACTATTATTATTCTTAGTTAGTTTGCCAGAAAAAAAAACATAAAGAGGCCTGAAAGTAAAGAACTTAGATTTTTCCCGATTGTCATGAACATTCTTGTTCTGGAAACATGCCACTGCTTATTTAATTCGCAATCACAATAAAATCTTATTAAACTAACGAACGCAAAAAGGAACGCAATGCAAAATTGCATCAAATCGGAACAACGGAGCGCAAGCAAATTATTTTAAACGCCTTACTTCACAAAGGCGCTAATTTCAATAAACAATAAAATGAAACGGAACGTGAAAACACGGGACACGGCTGGAATGGAGTTAAACAATTTAATTTAAACAAGCGTATCATTCATTAATTATAAGTTGACTGGACGGTGGAGTGGCGGTAGTTTAACTCGGGTAACTTTTGATTTATAACTACAAAAAATAAAACAAAAAAAATATTTGTTGTTTCACTGTTGCATGTGGTCCATATTTATTCATACGTGCATCATAGGATAGAATGAATTTCGTTGCAGGAAAAGTAGGGATAACAGGTCCTCGAGTTTGTTTGGCGTGCCCGTGTTCCGGCACGTCACCACAAGCCGAATGGGGACGTAAGTCCCCAGAGTTGGGTCGGTAATGCGGACACCCGCTGGCGAAGTCGCGGAAGTTATGCGCAAGCGTTCCCGCGGCTTCGCCGTCAGGCGGTGCGCAGGAACAACGGGGGGGTTTTTGGTCGGTTAAAGTCCGGCATAACCTCTTCGTCTCCCCCATGCGGCGAAGAGGTAAGCATGAGCGTTTCCCACCGAAAAAAAAAGTAGGTATCCAAATTCTCTTCAAAATTATTACGATACTAGCTTTCACAACGGCTTCTCCCGTGTTGACATAAGTTTGCTCCTCCTGAAATTCTCCTAGGGTCCCTCTAGTTAGTTACGCGAAAAAAACCCACCTGTTAATGTCTTGAGTGTTGCTTTAAGGCAATTTTAGCGTTAGTTTATTTTCATTACAAAAATGGTTGCCCTGAGTTATTTTATGGCCCACTTCTAACTAAAAGTGTAGAAAGCAAAGTCTGAACATTATACTTATTATAATAAAATTAAGCTCTCTTGTAAACAAAGTTAAAGACAATGACGAAAGCCTAAACAAAGACCTGCTAATAATTAACACAAAAAAAGATAGAAAGGTTTCCAATAACGTCAATTTTCCTTTGAAGTTTTACAATATCATATAGGTACAATTTTTTGCCGCTGCTATTCCGCGTAATGTCCTAGAAAATGTACAAAGCCTATCAGTGATATGACGTTGTGCCGTCGTATTTTCAATAGCAAAGGAAATTGGTCAAAAATGACTACACAACAGGATTATCTCGGCTACCGGGTTCTAGCGCACGCAGAAATAAAAGGTATACGGATAAAATTTAACGTTGAATTTTCTTTGACAAAGCTTTTTAAATTTATTTTTAGAGTTCTCTTCTGTTTGAAGAAGCTTCTAAAGCCATCGAGCATGTAATGTGATTCGTAAAGCTGAAAATAATCTAGATAGATACATCTTTACTGTTATATTTGACATTTTGGTCTAAAACGTGTCGCTTCTGATCTGGTAGACAAGTTTCTTTGGGTTTTCCGCAAGCACTAAAAACTACTGAAATTAGTTACTTTGAAGAGAGACTCTCAAATAGAGAAAAATAAAACCACTTACTCGTAAAACGATCAACTTATTGTTACAACTTCGTTTATCATTTTGCAATTTCAGTATGTATTCCCTATTGTAGTCAGTTTAAATTAATTAATTTTAATTACTTAATCTTTTTTCGTAAGACGTTTGTAACTTACCTGTGAGTTCCAAGAAACGTCCTTAATGTTAAGTCTACATTAAAGCTATGGCGAAAAAAGGGATAATGAATTTCTATGAGGACTTTAAGGACGTTTTTTCGAAAAGTTGAACGCTTAGATTACTTTACGCAATTACTTTGTCTCTGAATCTTTTTAAAAGTAATTGTTTATTGTTACTGCCAGGCCAAAAATATCATTCACACATGGCGACAGAATGAAGTGAGCAACAAACAAAAAGAGTACATTCTGACGTAACGTAATATCTCTATACATCAGCTTTTAAATGGTGCAGAAAAATAAACACGCCGCTCTCTCTAGCTGTCTCCGAGCTGAATCACCCTCTATTGTTATTTGTTTGTTTTATTGTGTGTATTATTTTCTACTGTAATTTTCTATTGCATTTCCTCATACAGTTTACAGGGTGTAACGAAATATCTTGCATGGAATCTAGGAATATGAAGGGAGTAAGAATCGCAGAAAAGATTTCTTAAGTAAGTACTCAGAGCGTCGGTGGCACAGTGGCTAGGACACCGGACTCCCATGCGGGAGATCCGGGTTCGAAACCGTGCAGTGCCATGTACCAATGAGTTTTCCGTATTTTTCAAAGACTTACGTACATATTTACCGACTGCTCTAACGGTGAAGGAAAATATCGTGAGGAAACATGCATGTCTATAGAAATTAAAAGTTTCCCAAGTGTGAAATCCACCAATCAGCACTGGGCCCGCTCGGTGGATCATGGTCCGTACCGCCTTGTACAAGGGGAGGCCTGTGCCCCAACAGTGGGGACATTAATAGGCTGATGATGATGTATATGCTTTAACTGTACTTGTATATACTAGTTAATTTTTAACGGTGAAGGAAAACATCGTGAGGAAATCTGCACATTGAGATGACCAGTGTGTAAAACGGGGTTGGCACAAGGGTCGAAGTGCTCCTGGGTTATTCCCGGCCCCCTTTCATAAGATAAGATAAACGAAATAGCTTGCATGGAATCTAGGATCTAGGAAAATCAAGGGAGAAAAAATTGCAGAAAAGATTTTTTTAAGTAAGTACTTTACTAATTTTATTTTTTAATAGGTATTTTTTAATCATTACATTCTCTAGTATTTTTTGCTTTCCCAACTCAATTTTGTACAACAACCAATTTTCCACTTCCTAACCATGCTGTGTTAACCTAGCTCATAACTTAATATTGATTTTTCTGTAATTTCTCTGGTTGTAATCTGTTGTGTTTGCCTAATAAATAAATTAAAAATTATATTAAATAATTTTTTTTTAAATTGCCTATAGGCTGTCCCACTGCTGGACAAAGGCCTCCCCTCTTCCTTTCCATTTTTCCCTATCCTCGGCGTCCTTATACCATCCTTTTTGTAAGTGGTCGATATCGTCCTTCCACCTACGCCTGGGCCTGCCTCGGCGCCGCTGTCCGTCTTGTGGCATCCAGTGCATGGCGATCTTTGCCCACCTTTCCGGATGCATGCGGCATACGTGGCCTGCCCAGCCCCACTTCAATAGAGATGCTTTAGTTATTGCATCAGCGATGCGTGTTTTGGAGCGCAGGGTCGTGTTCCTGACGCGATCCGTCCTTTTCACGTTGAGTATGCTACACTCCATAGCACGCTGGCAAACCTTGAGTTTGGACTCTTGATGTTTTGTCATATTAAATATAAATAACAAAAATTTTAAAAAAAGAAATAGAAACCGGCTCCACTTACTGAAGTCGGCTTTTTTGTATTAGGTATAATAAACGGTTTACATACAGTACGTAAGCTCTTAGAAAAGGATTTCGGGTCTTAGAGGAGACTTCGGTTATTGACGGCGATACGCTAATGTAAGACAGAGACAGAGATAGATTTTACCCCATACCTGAATCCCTTTCTAAAAGCTCACCTACTGTAGTCTAATTAGGATTGGGTTTTTTTTAACAGTTTTTTTTTTATTTTAGATTTTTATCACTTGTCAATCAGTCTATAAAAACGAAATGCTAACAAATTAAATACTGTGTGGAACCCTATCGCGATAAGTTTTTATTATGTTTTTCTTGGCATTCGTATGTGTCAAATAAGATTAAACCAAAAAAAACTCATTATATAACTCAATTAACTTATATGCACCTGGCTTGCAATGTCTGTATGACCCAATGGTTAGCTGGTAGAAAATGCCGCATGGCATTAAGCTCGCCTCATGTACTATTTTTGTGCATTAAAGTGTTAAATAATAATAATAATATTAAGGAAAATAACTCGAAAACGAAGCGTTTTTGAGGATCACTTCCATTGTCAAATATACAGGGTGTAACATTAAGAACGGTCAGTATGGGAAAGTCTGAAACTATAAGACATACGAAGATCTGTTCTTAGGAACCATGTCATCAATTTTAGTAACAAGAAAAACTGTATTCATACTTTTTTTTTAAAACCTGTACTCAGCCTGGGAATCGAACCCGGTTGTTTTGAAAAAAAATCCAACACTATTTCTATTTAGATATCGATTGTGTAGGTCTTAAGGAATAAATGTTAGTATGAAACGTGATGTGAAGCAGCCATAGAGACAATTTTAACGCAAATTCACCACCTGAAGATACAACATTCAATAGTAAGATCGTTACCTAAACGAGTTGAATGTTGTATTTTACAAAATGGTAGTCATTTCGAACACCTACTAAAATAAATTAAAAGATATGGAAACAATGCGTTTTATTAATTTTAAACATCACGTTTCATACTAACATTTATTCCTTAAGACCTACACAATCGATATCTAAATAGAAATAGTGTTGGATTTTTTTTCAAAACAACCGGGTTCGATTCCCAGGCTGAGTACAGGTTTTTTTAAAATGTATGTATACAGTGTTTCTTGTTACTAAAATTGATGACATGGTTCCTAAGAACAGATGTTCGTATGTCTTATAGTTTCAGACTTTCCCATACTGACCGTTCTTAATGTTACACCCTGTATAATGTTAAGGCTACAGAAGTGTTTGGCGATGTTAATGGATATCCTCAAAACACGCTGTATAGTTACCGAGCGAGATAAATCCACATACCTACATATAGTGCTTTAGTTTTTAGAAAGGGCTTCGGGTTTTAAAACTTCGGTTATTGATAGCGAAACGAGAATGAACTAAGACTGTAGTAAAACAGACACAGAAACCGATTTTACCCGTTATCCGAACCTTCTAAAAGAGAGCTCACGGACTGACCTATATACGCGTCAAATTGAGAACCTCTCCTTTTTGATCGTCGGTTAAAAGGTTTTAAAGTTCGATATTTCTACTCTGAAAAGTTGTACCAACGATGTTGGTTAGAGGATGGATCAAAGCTGCTGTGAAGGCACTCTGCCACGCGATAAAAAATCACATATCAGCTCAAAGGCAAGGGTTCTTATCAATAAATCTAGACATGTTTAATCAGGGATTTAGGTTGTTTTAGTCAGCTCAGTCTAAGTCAAGAAAAAGCCAGTTTCGCCAACTATAGGGCCAAGAAAGACTTCAACAACGGAATCTGATAACACGCATTAACTCAATTTATCACTCCCTACGCTAGAAAGAGACACAAAGGCCCAAAAGAGACAGGATTACCAACTTTTTCCATCTAAAACTTATACTATAAATTGTCACGGGCCATCGGAAACTATCACGGGATACCCTCTATTGACTAGTGATGGGATACATTATTAGAAACCAGAATTAGAATCAAATGAGACCAAAATTTGTATACTTAGTTATGGAAGTTCATGATTGAGATGCCAATAGATCAATAATAAATATTATAGTTCCAAAAATGGAAATGCAAAATAAGATTTTAATGAATAGAGCGCACAAATTGGAACTTGTACAAAGAAATTAGGACATGCAGTAGAAAATATTTTCATATAATTCATTTAATTTAATATTTAATTATTATTACGACACGGGAATATAAATAAGGGTTTGCTGGAAGAGATCTCTCTTACAGATAAGTCATGCTCTTTGTGCTTCACATATGTTTATCTAATTTTATAACTAAGACGTAAAGTAACTAAACTAAACGAATCTTAATATGCTGTCAATCATATTAAGATTCGTTCTTAATTCATTATCTGATATGAGATTGATCTTGGTTTCATTTCTGTAAGACCAAGACCAGCACTAGTTCTGTCGCTCCAACACTATTATTGACAATTTATGGAAGATTTGCATTACGTCTGAGTAAATTACTGAGAAATGGGACAAGTTTTGGGCTGAGTTGACGGTTACTGGGTTGGGTGGATCACGGACTACGGACTACGTTTATGTGATGCGGACGTTTAATAGATTTAATTCGGACGTCGTACAGAGTGCCAGTAAAGCAGTGGCTAGAACTTCTGGTGGACCATTTGCGTTTTGGTACAATGCGTCGATACCTACATGCACGCCACATTACAGTACTTATCATAGGGTATTTTCGAAAATTTACGTCTTAATACACATACAGTTATGTCTTGTAAAATTAAGTACCTTCCTTCGTTTCCTAATATTTTACTTCTGTTTATTAATATTTCCGTTGTTTATTTATATGTTCCGGTAGTGTGTCATGAGGGAGTGATCCCTGGCACTCAGGGATCAGCGTCGCAGTGCTAAATCCGCTGCGGCAACAGGCTGAGGCAGTCCCCTTTTTCCGGTGCTTCATCAAACTTCATTATTTTTGCGACATAAGAAATGAAGTTTGCGTTTGGTATGACAACACTTTTTTATACCTTTACTTATCCAAGTATTTTTAGTATTGATATTATATATAACTGCCTTACACGCAGGAATTTATATATATATTATATATAAGGTCGACAATTGCATAAAACCGCAACTGTGACCGCATCCGCCGCATGTAACCAGACCTACGCGAAGCACCGTCCATTCGATACAAAATCGATGTAGCTAAGTCCATATTGCGACTGAAATAGAATGCTTTAAATATTGTATGAGGATCCGGAAGGTCCTTAATTAGGGACGGCTGGAATACTCGTAAGTACGAATTTGCTAGGTGATGGAAATAGCTCTGATGTGGTGTTAATTGAGTTTACTGCAGGTGTGCAACTCCAAATTAAACGACTGACAGCCCCTTACTATATAATGTTCATGAGCAGGTCTTCAAGAACCCAGAAGAGTGCGAGTCACCTGACTGTTACCGTTCCAGAGATCCCATCTGAGATCAAAGATACTGAGATCTTGGTAATACTTGAACCACTTTTTATCAGACATAGCTAAGAGCACTCTCGGCAAAATTTATTAAACAGATAATACAAAAATCCGCGTCAAAATCGGATCATAGGTTGTTGAGTTATGTATGATGCAACAAACAAACAGAAAAACGCCTCAAATTTATAGCACCCCTTCCTCGGGAGGTCGGGGGTTAAAATAACTATGATAATTATAATCATCATCATCAGCCTATTAATGTCCCCACTGTTGGGGGTTCAGGCCATCATCCACCGAGCGGGCCCAGTGCTGATTGGTGGATTTCACACGCATTCGGAAGCTTATAATTTTTTCAGACATGCAGGTATCCTCACAATGATTTCCTGCACCGTTAGAGCAGTCGGTAAATGTAAGGCATTGCATGGTTTCAAACCCGGACCTCCCGCACGGGAGTCCGGCGTCCTAGCCACTAGGCCACCGACGCTCTATGATAATTATAATATGATGACAGTATTTGCTGTGATAGAGAGCCAGACCTGAAAATAGATAAATCACTAGTGGTGGTAGATAACTGGACACTCTCAGATCTTTTTGTTTCCTAATACGAAATGTTCCAAGTTCACGTGTCATCACCAGATATATACGCAATCATTTTTCTAACAAGGGACCTTTCTATTTTCACTTTCTTTCACTATGTCATATTTCAGATACAATGACATAGACTTCGCACTCTCCCAGACACGACCTCCAGATAAAATCAGAACACATAAATACAACTTCCGTACCGTATCCATATTTCTTGGCACACTGATTAGATATGGAAAATAATATTTCGCAGGGAAAATAATATCCTGATTTATTCCTAGGGGCAAGATAACGGTCCAAAAGATGGCCGTAATGTTCGGATAGGGGCGAAATTGTCCGAAACGGGCCGAGTTGGGACGAAAAGTGGGCTCTTTTCGGGCGCGTTTTTACATATTACTGTGAGTATTTTTAAGGGAAGCATTAAATTACGGGGGATTTTTTGTTGGGAGTTATGAAAGACCATATTTTGTGGAGGTGAGCGGAATGAAAGAGATCCTTACCTTCGAGAGGCGAAAAAATGAATAATTATTCGTAATATGCAGGTTCTCGGGGTATTTTATTAGGCTATTTGTTTTTTTTACCATATATTAGGATTTGTGAGGTAATATAGGCTTTTTTTCTTACATGTTCTTATTAATTTCGTGGTAATTACCTAACTGTATTTAAAACCAATTATAGTAAATTCCGCTTATGGAAAAAACACAACAAAGGACACATTATTCGCGTTCAGTTATTTAATTATCGCTACAGTTAATTCACCCAGAGATTTTAAGCATCGAAGTATATAGTGTTAAGCAGCTTTATGGCCATCAATTCAAAAGTAGAAGGTGAAGTAGTCGTCGATGAATTTTGAAAACCTACTGTATATAATACGATATAAAGTTCACATTTCAATACTTTGCTCTGAGTTGAGTTCGTGTCGTAATTGACTGCTACAATTAAGCTGGAGGTGTGGGTTCAAGTCCCACTGGTACTGTTTTCTTTGTTTTTTTTATGTATAACTAAATCCGCATTTGACCTCGATCTCGCCTGATGGTAAGCGACGATGAGGTCGACGATGGAGCATGCGGGTCTAGTAAATGCCTATTCACTTTGGCCTTAAAGATCCCAAGGTTGTAGGTTTCGGGAAATACCGACGCCGGCAGGCTGTTCCATTCCTGTATATCGCATATTTCTGATATTTGTAACGTCTTCTTTCGAGTTTGAAGTAAATCGAGTATAAAAATAAAATTCTATCTTGGTTTAATCACAGTCGTGTTTCATTAGATTTTTTATCGAAAAATTGTGTAGGTTAGGTTAGTCGATTTTTTTTAGAAATTACTATAAAATGCATTTCAAAATACAAAATTCTCCTAAATGACCCAGAAATGTAACGTCACAGAAATCCATGACATACTTATACTATAGAAATTCATGTCATAGAAATCTATTAGCAGGAA
Organism: Hofmannophila pseudospretella; assembly: GCA_947369225.1. Classification (NCBI taxonomy): domain Eukaryota; kingdom Metazoa; phylum Arthropoda; class Insecta; order Lepidoptera; family Oecophoridae; genus Hofmannophila; species Hofmannophila pseudospretella. The sequence goes on from OX376316.1 coordinate 14,522,869, forward strand.
TTAATTAACAAACCATGATTGATCAACCAATTAATCCGTGACGGTGAAATCTATGATTCAGAATTGTATGGTTTTTGAAATCCTTCAAAGGAATTTCCACGCAAGTTTCTATGGCAAGCATTCGAACAAAGTGGGGGAGGTCTTGTTAACATTATTATCAAAATCAAATGCAGGAACGTTACAGAAAGCAAGGGTCTAATGGTGGCTACCAGTGGACTGTCATACACAAGCGGTGGTAAAAGGTGGTAAGTTTGTTCCAGTACCTTCACCGTCAGATCATCTCCGCTGTCGGAGTGTTCGCAGCTGCAATCAAAATAAAATAAAGTTACAAAAAATAATGACATAACATAAAGATTGATCGTTTGTTTCGGTGAAAAGATTGTCCAGTTTCTAGGCTAGACAAAAGAAAGATAGACTAAAGTTTCCAACCGAATTACCTAAATCTACTTACTCACAGAACGGGGTTTTAAATTTAGGATAGAATAGCCCCAAAAAACAAATGTTTGGTGACATGGATGAAAGAAAAATTAGTCTCCCTCCCCAAGGGGCGGGCGTTCGTTACTTCATGTTTGGTGATGTAAATCTTTAAGGAAATTGAAAATTACTTCTCACCTCTGGCACAGATTTCATTTTAAAAAGTCTTCTAGCAAAAAGTTTGGCATGTTGCGGAATTAAATGGTAAAAATATTATTTTTTCAAAGCGAACTCCATAACACAGACGATAAATAAAACTGTCAAGAGTGCTCTCTTGACAGGGTTTCTAATATTCCTGGTGAGGGTATAATCAGTAGTTTTCAGTTGGTTTTGAGCTTCTCGGAACGTCTGTCATTGTACTAGATTCCTATACCATTCATTACCATTACGCAAAACAAACAGGGTGTGCTCTGTAATCAGAACACAAACGTGATTTAACTCCATTGTCTATTATGTGGTCACACATGGGCCGGCGGTCACGAACGAGGTCGCGGGTTCGATTCTCGCCAGCCGAGCGTGGCGAGTGTGACGAATGTGTGACGAATCAAATTTGTTATGTGTTTGTCAACAGTAGCTGTGGTGATGGGATAGCGGAAGTCAGTTTGATTGTCCAAAAAAAAACTAATTTATAGTTGTACAGTGGAAGACTCAAGCTATACTCCGTGGAGCTCTATAACAATAAGTTTTTGTTATGATTCTTTGACATTCGCATGAATGTGTCAGATAAGTTTTTTTTTCTTTAATGAATGTCCCCTCATCAGCAGCCTACTCTAGTCCACTGCTGGACATAGGCCTCTCTCAAGGCGAGCCATTGAGCCCGATCTTCGGCTCTTCTCATCCAGTCGCTGCCAGCCACCTTGCGCAGATCTTCGCTCCATCTAGCAGGGGGGCGTCCCACACTACGTTTGCCCAAACGCGGTCTCCACTCCAGAACTCGTCTACCCCAGCGGTTGTCGGTTCTGCGACAGATGTGACCGTCCCACTGCCACTTCAGCTTGCTAATCTTATGAGCTATGTCGATATCTTTTGTTCTATGCCGGATCTCCTCATTTCGGATTCGATCCAGCAGAGATACTCCGAGCATAGCACCGATTTACACTCTGCAATTTGGCCAATGACCGTGTTAGTATCTTGAAAATAACTTGACAGTTTTGTCGTCTGTTTTGAAAAAAAGAAACAGTTTACCAACACGTCGTGATTAAGGGAGAGTCGTGTGCACTAGGAATGCCTAGTGTCTTGCATTCCAAGTGCAATTGGAGGTTAGGTTCCCGGATCCACACCATCTGTAGTATTTCACTCCCATTTCACTGTCTTATATAACGTTCACTTAACACGGACGGTTTTTAGGTAAATTACACTAGTTTTACGAAAAAATAACCACAGTAAACCGTTTTTAAACCATAAAATAGGACGAACACGCCATGACAGCATGAACAACATGACCCCGTGGAGCTCTATCGCAATAAGGTTTTGTTATGAATGATTCTTTGACATTCGTATGAATGTATGAAATTAGTTAAAGCGACAAAGTACTAAAGGGAATTTAGGGTTAGGGTTGCCAGCCTTACTTTATTAAAGACATGTCAATACCAGAAACAAATACAAACTTGCAGTCCCACGCTATAGACTTAGTAAAGTTAACACATCATTTATGGGTCACTGTGTACGATTTTATAATAAGATACCTGATACTGTAATAAATGTGACACAAAAAATTTAAGACCCATATAAGACGGACCTTATGTAAAAAGGGTTATTATAAAAAAATGACTACTTAAATGATAAAGAGGCTTGGTCTTAAATTCAGCTCCAGCCCTGCACATTGTATACATATATGATTGTATTCATAATATAATGTTGCTTCGGAAGAGTACTCTTGGAAATACTAATTTTACTCTTGTAAAATTGTAAAGTGGTGTGAGCGGGACACTTGGCTAGACGTGGTGACGGCCGGTGGACCAGAGCCCTCGCTGAGTGGTGGCCAAGGTCAGGGAAAAGAGGAGTGGGTCGTCCAGCAGCTAGATGGGCGGATGACATCACCAAAGTCGCATCGAAGACCTGGATGCGGCTTGCACAGGATCGTATAGGGTGGCACAAAAGACAGGAGGCTTATACCCTGCAGTGGGACGACATGGGCTGATGATGATGATGATGACTCTTGTATTGGTGTAATTAAGTACAAAAATATTCTATTTTATCATTATATTATAACTCACTTTACCTACTTGAATGAGTTCCGTTTGTCCTTTTGAGGTAAGTACGGATGCAAGAATGGCATTTGAGGAAAATGACTCTAGTAACTCTACAGTAGCACTAGGTGAGGAAACATAGGATAGAGATCTCTAAAAATCGCGTTACCGATGCGAATTCGCAGGGACCCGGCCAGATGTCGAATACGAAATCAGGCTGCTAGGGTTACCACTTGCAAACTTGGCACACTCTTTGACGTTTTTCACCATCATATATGAGACTAATTTTGATATTACAAACAAATACTAACAATCACAACAATAAGGTAAACTTATACTATCGACCTGTACTATTATAGGCCGTCAACTTCGTGCGCGAGACACCTGAGGTGTGAGGCGGGGCATATTCCTTATGATGAGAAATGATCTCCGCGGGGGGATTTGAGGTTAGCGGGGAAGGACCCGTGTACGCGAGCACGCAAAACAGCTGACAGTCGGCCGTCAGCGCGATACTACTACGTCATGCTTCCTCGCCCCCGCCTACCCGCCCGAACCGCGTAACTATACAATGTTCCCAGTCCCTCAAACTAGGTCTAACCTGTATCTTGTGAGCCTACCTTATGGGTGCTTGGATTATTTTTGGTATTGATTTATGTTTACATTCCAACTAGGTAAACCCACGTTTCACCGCAATCTCACCTGGTGGTAAGTGCGACGAGATCGAAGATGGAGCATAGCAACTAGAAGCATATCAGAAAATGACTGACAAAATGATAAACAAGGCGATAAGGCCGCCTAAATTGTACTTCACTATTTCCTTTTTATCTCTTGTTTGTTGTTTTATATTTGTACAATAAATTGTATTTTACTTAACTTTACTTTACAACTAAACTAAAGAGGCTGACATGGTCACGTTATCGTGTACCAAGACCAAGCCTCTAAAAACAGATTTAAAAAATAATTAAATATTTACTTTGGCACTGTGACAGCCCTAGCTTTCATTCTAAACGTGAAACGAAACAAATGTGAGGACCGCCGCGTCCTGAAAATCGGCTTTCTGCAATCGAATGCACTCCGAGAGGGAGGGAGATATGTAAATCGTGTAAGAGTGAAAGAGAGGGAAGATATGCGGACAGTCTGAGACGCGGGCGGAATTGCAAATGTGCGAATGAGATAGACCGGGAACGTTATCAGATACTCTACCTTTTTCTGTGGATATTACGTATTTTAAATAGGATTTTAAAAGATTTTTCTTGGATATTTTTTTTTAATAGCATCCCGGTCACACGGATTCATTCAAAGGACAGTACTCATCGGGAGCATTCGTTATGCGAAGTATTGCTAGCGAGCATTCGGTGTCCGAGCGTTCACTACGCGAACCAAACATACTTTCGCAAGCAAAACTTCTAGCATTTGTTCCGGTTTCAACGTACTCACCAAATGTTTGGTTCGTGAAAGAGTGTGCTCGAGTTTGTTACGCGAGCAAACGCTTGTGCAGCAAACGCTCGTTCGCGAAATGAATGCTCCCGGTGAGTACCGCCCTTAAGGATATCATGATGAACAGATGAAAAAGACCATCCTTGGAAATCTATCTACACATCAGTGGAAACCGGAACAAAATCCGTTCAGCCGTTTTCGCGTTTATCCTTCACACACAGACAGACACAGTCGCCCCGGGGGGCTTCGTTTTAGTGTTAAGGAATACAAGAGCCAATTATATATTTAAAAAAATAAACCCAAGACAATATTAAAAATGCTGTTCTGCACGATTCTTTTAACGAAATGTGATTTTTAAGGATCCGTACCCTGAAGAGGAATATGGAACCATACCTATTGCTGATTCGTGGTATATCCGTCCGTCACGCTTTTCTACCTCGTAAACACAATTCACATTCTCTTGACCCAAGTACGAATATCGACATTACAACTTTAAGTTAAGAGTTTTTCATAATATCTATATTAACATAGATATTAATAAGGCGATAACATTCTTTAACAGTACTTATATACGTAAAATATGAAAAAAAATCCTCGTATTCTTTGAAAAAAGTACTGTACAAGCCTTGGCGGAAATACCCATTGCAGACCTCACATCATTAAAAAGTTTGCAGTATAGTAGTTTTTATAAATGAACTGAGCTATTTTCAGTTCAAACTCTAAAAATGGTAATAAGCTCCATCACCTCTCAATATTCCTCATCAATAGTTTACAAATGAAGCCAGCGCTAAGTAAAGTTTGTAAGTTAGTTAACTGAGTTACGAAGTGTCCGACTAACTCGTAGAATACCGACGAGATTGTTTTTACGCTAGGGCATAATCAAACTAGGGTACCCGGGGATACCCGGTGAATTCCCCGGATAGTGCTGAGACTGCCAGACCGGAATTAAGACTAATAATAGTCTTTAGTCTTTAGTATCAATCTATTTTCGCGATTTGTGGTGCGCATGGCATTTAGGTGGAAAGGGGAAGATCTTCCTCCAGGCTGTGGTAGGCCTGGGGACAGCTGTCCGACAATGTGTGGTCGGAACTTGTATAAATTGTATAAATTTGAAGTCCTGAGTGAAAATCGTCAGCGTGTTTTAGCTTTATATCATCAGCAGCCTACTTTAGTCCACTGTTGGACATAGGCCTCTCCCAGGGCGCGCCATTGAGCCCCATCATCGGCTCTTCTCATCCAGTCGCTGCTAGTCTATTTGTGCGCTATCCATAGGAGGTAATGCCATAATCGCCACGCTAGGCCTGCAGGTTGGCGATCGCAGTAGCCGGGTCGCTTGCCCTGATGACGCTGCTGCCCGTCACCGTGCTTCTGGTATTCTAACCCAGCCAGAATTTGAGTGGTTATACCACCACTAGTCGGTCGCCAGGGACTCGTTCGCTAATCGGCAGGATGCACCACGTGCAGGTGAGTATATGGCGATTTCGAATTCGTGTGCACAGGCCGTTCAGCGCCATCTGTTGATGAGAACAGGAAAGTAGTGGAGTCGCTTGATTGAAACGTCTTCTTGGTTGGCTTTTGTTGTAGCTGTGTCGCTAACTACTGTACTGTAATAATAGGGTAAGCATAATGAAACTATCTTCGCTAAATTTTCACTGTCTTTTGCATTGCTGCTTTGCGACAGAATTAGGTAAAAGGGTGGTATTTACTACCCCAGACGACCCTACACCAAGGTCTACCTATACCTGAAGATCGATTCCACTAAATACAACGTAACTGAATAGAATCTAAACTGCATAGTTATGACGTGTTTCGTATGCTACTATCCACTAACGATCCAATTTCAGTTAAGTTCCAATCGAGTCAACGATCGCTCGAACAATAACGTATTGGTGTATTTTACTACAACATTTAGTTTATACTGAATCGCAGTTGAACGGTAACAAAACTCTTCAACTGTCACATATAACGATCGAACATAAGTAAAAGGTAAGTTATTTTTGCCCGATAGATTGTAAATCGAAAGGTGGTAGTGGTAGAGTTATGCGTCAGCAGAATGCGATTTGGTGTCCAAATAGAATTGGAACGAAAACTAAATTGAAATTTAGCCCCAGGCGAATTGGGCCCCAGGTTGATAACGAAGACCGGGTCTTGAGTTCAGTCTATCACTATAAAAGAACATCCCGGTATTTTAATAGAATATTTTCAAAGGTGCACTGCAGCTAGCCCAGCAATCTCATTATTACTATGGACTGACTTGAGAAGTTTGCTTTCGCAAGTTGCTGAGATGTTTTAATTAGTAATAGGGTACCTAGTGATTGCATAACTAAGAATTTATCGCATGGAAAGGCAATGTAACCTTCAGGTGCACGATACGTCCTGAGATTTTAACATTCATTAAAACATACTTCGTCCTTTTCGACGTCGTAGCTCTGGAAAGAAATGTCACTAGAGTAGAAAGAAAAAAAAGAATGTAGAAAGAGTTTTAAGGAAGTTTTGTGCAATAGGAGATAATCCTGCAATGTTTTACCATTAGATGTGCCACTAGCACAACGTACACACACACGTAGCCAATCAACATGTAGATACATTCCGTTCTACCAAACTTAATATCTGTATGACCCAATGGTTAACATGTAGAACATGCCGCATGGCATTAAGCTCGCCTCGTGTACTATTTTTGTGTATTAAAGTGTTAAATAATAAATAAATAAATCTTTTTATATCTTTCAGACTCGCGCCACGCTGCCTTATCAGATTTTATAGGTTTGCTATTTTGAAATGGCCATATGATGCCATGATATCATCACAATTTTACTATATCTTTCAGAAATTATATTAAATTAACACAAATAACGAAAAATTTGTGATATCTTCAAAAATAACGGTTCGTTTTGCTTTTCTGTTTAAGTAGTGTGCTAGTGGCTCCATCTACACAACAACAACAAATAACAATAAAAAACAAAACACAAAATAAACTAAAGCCATTTATAAATTAAAAGAAAAAGAAAACAATTCCAATTTCAAAATTTATTAAGGCGCCATCAGACGTAACGCAACAACAAACGGATGGCTCCCAGAGGACAGACCGTATTGGTCGAGCCGGGGACCGAGTCCAGTCAATTGTGCGTTCGAATTTCGAAGTAATATATTCTAAATTCGAAATCGACTTAATTCAACGTACAAAAACGTCGAAATGTTTCAATCATTTGAATAGGTTATCTGGATGTTACTTGTCAATAGGGTATTTGACTAGTATCAAATATTAAATACATTTTATAAGAAAATAGACTTAACTTGATTGTCAAATGTGAAAACTTAATTAAAATCCGTTGAAAAATAAAATAGATATAGGCAATCAAAAATCAGACGGTAGAAAGAGACGGCAATAGATAATTGTGACGTCACGGTTATGTAGCGCCATACAAGCAGGTCCTTGGCTACATAATAAGGACTGTTTTGCTAGAAAGCGACGGAGCATCCCCCCACTACTAATTTTAACCATTAATATAGCTGATGTTAGTTGAGATTTCGATAAACGGATTTCAGATCCATTTTCAGGATGTCCATGTAAGTTGATTGATGCAATAAAAAAAAAGTCAAATACCCTATTAATAGGTATGGATGTGTTCTTTTACCACTTAGTTAAAATGTAACTCTACTATTCTAGGTACGGCTTGATTTTAAAGCATACTCGTACTTCGATGTCAAATCTCTATGACATTTCGATAAGATTTTTCTGAAAGATTGCCATTATTTAAATCTACACCTATATTATTTATCTATGCACAGTGTCATATGAAAGAATGTTCTGTTAGGAGGAAGAAGAGTTATCTTATCTTATCTTATCTTGTGACAGGGGGCCGGGGATAACCTCAGTGGCACTTCGACCCTCAGGGATCTATTGTGCTCACCCCTTTCCTTAATCTCCTTCCAGTTCCTTAAAGATGCTTTGCATCAAAGCTCAGCTTATAGGAAGGAGCCTATAGTCTTCTGGTTTCGGGTAGGCTACCCCCACAAGATTCATGCGCTTTCTAGCCAAAGAGTCACATTTAGGAGAAGAAGAGTTAGAAGGGATAAAAGAGTAAGAGATTTATAATAAAAACTGATTATACTATCTACTCACTTATATAACTATAACTGCAATCATCCCCATGTTGTTGCGACTCACCTGTGAAAAGAAAAAATGATTACCACTTTGTCACACGAGGTCAACGAATATAAATGGTCACTAACCAAAGATAGATAGATAGATAGAAACACTTTATACGGTTTTGTACATTAGAACAGATGTTGTAGCTATAGTTGAGTTGCTGCTGCAGAGATGGAAGTCGCTCCACAGATTTTTATGGTAAATTGAGTAATAAGTTCAGTTGCAAAGAGTTGTAGATAGTTCAAGTTAGTTGTTGAGAGCGCAGCGGGGAGAGATCACTTTAAAGTAATGTAGAACGTGTAATGAAATAATAATTATAACGATTAATATCGGTGGCGACTTCTCTGTGTCAATTCTTACTGCACTCTCAGTAAAAAAAAGTTTAAAATTAGTTACACGAGTCGCGGCTAAAGTTGGTTGTTAACTAAGCAATATAAAAATGTACGTGTGTGAACCGTACACAGTTTATTGTACGCAAATCCAGGAAAAGTAAAAACTACAGGAGTAGTACCGCGATATGGACAAAGGCGGCCTTATCGTTTAAAGCGATCTCTTCCTGGAAACCTCTGAAGTTAATTGTACATTAAAGATATTAGCGACAGTGTAGTGTGAAGATATGAAAAAGGTTACTATTACATACAGCTATGCCCAATCACGGTATCATCACGACTCCGATTCCAAAAGGAGTTGAAAAACTATTCCATTCATGCAGAGACCGACAAAAAAGTCGTGACAATTATTGTCGTGACTTTTGACTGTTACGACACAGGATATGGTGTTCTAAACATTCTTTAAAACTATTACATGAAAACGTAAACTCTAAACACATATGACCATCCTTTGTTTTACAAAAATATCTCTTCCACACATAAATACGACAACGTTCCTTCCGCCTTAGATGTTAGAGTCGCAAATCCTTCTCAAGAATACCAAACAAACTTCGAAATTCAAAATAGGAATCACTCTATCACAGTCTCACGAATTCACCGTGAGAACGCGGGTAGGTACTAAAATTTGAGCTCAAAACAAAGGGGATACAGTCCACAATGGCGAATGTTACGCGTAACGGTCGGATACGTCAGAAAGCTAACGTCATGGCGTATCGCGTACGATCGTCACGCCGCATTAGATTTAAATCTGGAACTCCTTAGTTACTTAATGGTGTCTTCCGTACGACTCGCCTATGAGTTCCAAGAAATAGAAACTAGACACCAACAAGTTGGCAAAGGTTCTATGTAGTTAAAAAACAAAGTTTTAAAAGAAAACTAGCTTTTGAAGCAAAACTAAAGACTTTCTTTGAAGTAATCGTCAGTTAAAAATCACAATAATTTATTTACAAGTATGAATATGTTTAGGGGTAATCTGTACGTCAGGTATTAACTACCAAAGTAAATGAGATTCTGATGTTGATAATTAATGAAACGAGTTTCAGAAACCCTTTCTGTTATCAAACAAACAGTATCCAACAAAAATAAAGTATCATCTGACAAAACCTTACGTCAACGAATTTTCCGACGAAAAATTGTATGACGGCGTTTAAAAAAGCGAAAATACCATCGTACCGCATAATGACGTAATTCTATACTTTATAGGTCGCTTGGAATTTAATTTTGGGCCCTTTATATTTTTGACCACGCGCCCTGGTCGGGAGGCCTTTATCGGGGCCATTGTGGGGGCCTCCACGTACGCATATTAGGAGGAAGGTCCTCCTAAAAGTCGTAAAGAGGTCAAGTGAGGTCGGGCCGCCTTTATAATGGTGTCTTTTGAACTTTTTTATTTGCCGATTTCCATTTGGAGTGGTCCTTTAAGACGTAAAGTCATTCATAGTTGAGTTAAACATAGTTGTAAATAAACTACGATTTTATTTTTTAGAATTAATTTAATTTTTGTATCTTTACTTTTGAAACTACTATTAGAAGTGAAATAATAGGGGTAACCGCACCAAATGCATCTTTTCTTTTGAGGGGGAGAGTGTTCTTGCTTGACTGACCAACTTCGAAACGCGAAAACAACCTGTGAATAAAAGAGGCTTAAAAAATATTCCCCAATTTGTTAAAAAATATTTTTGATTTTATTGGGCAATCGACAGCGTATATGATAGATTTAACAAAGTGAATTAACGATAATAAGGCAAATAACAGAGTGCCTCGTATTAACTAAAGTGTCGACTAGACAAGATAATGAAAACTAGATGCTAAAATAGACAAGATTTTAAAAAAAATTGAAAAAAAAAAGACAAAGGTACAAGCAATAGTGGGTTCTTAAGAGTATCATTCGTTTAATTAAGAGTTTTATTCGTTGAAAGCTGTTTAAAATTCATTTTCATAAGTAGGTAAAGTGGAAAACACATCATGTAACACTCTGTGGAACTCTGTCTTAATCACTTTCATATGATTGTGTCAAATCTAATTAAAAGTGATAAAGTACTAAAGGGACTGATGTGTTGTCCATTGGCAATAAAACACACATTTAACTCATTTGTGTCAATAGAACGACTATTTTTTCCTAAAATGTTATAAGTTTATAACTTATACACAAAAGCCGTCATAAGCACCGGGAGCGTATGGCAGTTGAATAGGCCAAGTCTGCGTGTCAAGGTGAGCGGATGTATGGTATGACGATACGGGCGTATTGATGCTTCGAGTGCCTGTTCGTACAATGACAACCCTTCAATGTTTTGGTTCGCAATATTCACCGCGCACTCGATAAAATGAAATTAAATTTGAATGGCATAATGATTCCCTTTTTACCCCCCGACCGATTGAGTGAAGGCGTGTTATAAGTTTGACACGTTTGTCTGTCTGTTTGTGTGTTTGTCTATGGCATCATAGCTTAACAACAGATGATCAGATTTGGATCCGGTTTTTTTAATTTAATAGAGAATGTTGTCGAGAGTGTTCTTAGAATGAATGAATGAATGAATGAATGAATGAATGAATGAATGAATGAATACACTTTATTGCACAAAAATAGTGTGATACAGTGCGCACGAAACGACAGCTAGGTCTGATAAAAATTGGATTAGTGGTTTCCAAGAATTTGGAGTATCTCTGATGTCAGATGGGATCTCTGGAACGGTAATAGCTAGATGGTTCGAATTTGAGCTCAAATATTCAGGTTCATGGTGCGTTTCCGACATCTGAAACCTTGAGGATTTTATGATGACCAGGAAAAAGTAAGTGGACTTAAATTTCATAATATGAAACTTGAAGAATTGGAAGATTATCAGCCCGCCGAAACCATAATAGTTAGATGGGGGTTACTTATTTATTCAGAATTGAAAAAAATATACTTGCACGTTAAATGTATTGTTAAAACACCTAAATGGATGGTCTTTTGAATGAATTACATCTAATTAGATAATTATAAATAAATAAATCTATTCAGCGAAAGGTTAATTATTGTTACTACTTTTGTATGCATGTACTATTTACCGATTTATGAAGTACAGTGGAAGCCGCACCAAGCTGTACCTACTCTGTGGAATTCTGTCACTATAACTTTTTGTTATAATTTCTTGGCATTCGTATGAAATGTGTCAAATAACGTTAAAGCGATAATGAACCTATGGTTACAGTTATAATTAAACCCATCCACAAATCGTATTCTTTGTTAGGTACTTTTGAGTGCACCTAGTCAGATTACGCCAGGAAAAAATATCTGATGTAGGTACTCAAACTCTATTGGTAATGTTTCGCCAATTATTGCTCATTACAATTTATAAATTGCGACACATATCTTTATTTTTTAAATTTCGTGCGAGCAAAACAAACGTGAATTTCAGAACGAAGCACGAACATACCGTACATAATTAAGTTTAAAACTTTGTAGAGCATAAAATTAAGTGATCCGTACGAAGTCAATCACACGTGACAATGTAATTTAGAGAATTCGACAGAGTTATTTCTATATTAGTCTCCAAATGTTTCAATTTATACCATTAACTGCTTAAATATATTAGGTTCAATTTACAAAATAGATCAAGGGGTAAGATAGTGTATTCAGACAAGTTTAGGGCAAAATCTGGTAAGACTAAAGTGCTTTGCACACATACACAAAAGCCCTTGACAACCTGATAGCATTAAACTGGAACTGAGGTAAAGTTTAATTATGTTATTTATACAGAACTTTAAAAATTGCACGAATTTAATAGGAGTCTCACATGATTAAAGAATTTGCAATCATTTCTATAAAACTTCCTGGAAAAACTTGGCTCTATTTTCGCATACAATCTATCATTCACTATTATTACTATCGGTTATTATATTATTATCTATCACAGTCCGTTATCGAATGGCCGAATCGAAATTGAATTTGGAATTCGAAACCGCGGTGATCACGGGTGCTAAATCGCAAGGTAGATATTCGACGATTCTAAATTCAAATTCTCGAGTAAATAGTTACCTACTGTTTCGCGCGCATTTGAGGTCACTGTGCTAATCGGATTCGTTCAAGTTTGTTAGTTCAAATTGGGAATAATTGATTATTGTCTCGTTACATGATTTGGTTGTTTACTAACTAGCCTTCAAGGCTTTATTGAGCAATTGAGTGCAGTCACTTAGTAATTTGTTTCACTAATTTTTAATAGCTTGAGAAAGACAGTTTTATTTCTACCGTTATAATCGTACCATGTTCTAATAATAAATAAAAAGTGATAAGGTAAACCTAAAGCCACTGGGTTTATAAAACGTCTTTCAAGACATCGAGAACCTTTAGTAGGGGGGAGGAGGCGGAAATGGCGAAGGGGGAGGCGGCGACAGCGCTTCCGGGCGCGACTGCACCGAGTTTTCCTAATGACGCGAATATTTCCCGCCTGACGTTTAATTAACTATCAAAGTGGGGGTAGTTTGAAAAGCCTCTTCTAATGCCGCCTGTCAATCGGATGGAGGTCATGGCTTGAAACTAACAGGCTATGGAGCAAAGATTACAGGGAGTAAAATGGAAATTGATGTTTTTTTTTTGTTTTAAGTTGGTGAATAAGAAGTGGGAACATAAATGTGGGTGATAATGTTTATACATACGAGGCATACTGACTAAACCAGAATTGATAGTATGAAACTGATGCCCAAATGCATATAACTTGAAAAACTAGCTAATGACCAAAACATAATTGTTTTAACGTTTGAAATATTGGGAAGAATCGTGCATATAAACACGGAGATTAGATCTCTACCAGAATAAAATAAAATAGAGGATTTACAGTTCAATATAAGGTCAAAAACGAACCTCACTACATGATCGTGGCGTCTTTCATTATGAAAAATTACTACGTCATATAGGTCACTAAACCTGTGACGTAACAACCAGGTAAAACAGCTGTTCCCGCTTGCTCCATCAGACTTTGAGCACGTTTCGCGGTTGGCCACGCACGATTGCGCATGCTCACTGAACTACGGCTATGCTATGGCGCCAACAAAACTATTATTTTGCTGTAATGCAGTACGAATGGGTTCCGCGGTTTTCTGGATGATTGGTTTAAGTCTGTTTGTTTTTTGTAATATCTGATTATAACGTTTCTCTGAGTGCGTATAGATTTAAAGATACAAAGCACATGACGCCAAAGGCGAGCACACGTGAAACAAAGAATAATAGAACTGTAGACGAAGCGAAAAAGGTGTGTCAAGAGCAGTCAAGATAGAGATTCATGGCGCTCAATTCTCTCTGCCTATCCCGTAAGGAACAAAGCATTAAGATGTTTATACATGAGAAAGCTTATACTTTCTCTATTATACTTATTTATCTTAAAAATAGTTAAACATTCGGTCGTCTATATAAACATCAGCAACACCAAAGCCAGAGATATCGGTCCAACCTTAAACGAAATGAATCATCTAAACCTTATTGCGTACCAAAAAGACGTGCTTAATATGATTTTCCATCATAAGGTCATCAAAATGACGTTTTATTGTAGCGAATTGTGTTAACAGATATTTGTCAAAAAGCGTTAATTAAATCAATTCGTAAAAGATGTTTAGTTTTAGTTGTGGTTGCAGTACTATCACTAGGAATACTACAAGTACAACTGAAATTACATAAAACATTACTATAATATTATCCACGAAACCGAACACTACCCACATTTATACATTAAGCAGGTTCAAATCTGCCAGTGACAGCCTAAACAACTCATTCGCAGCTATTACAGTTATACGGTCACTAGTCAATATCGCAGTTAAATTTGACTACACAATAATTGCGGTTAGCGGTACCGATAGTAAAACGTTTAACCCAATTACCAATCAGTAAAGATGATTTCGTTAATCGATTGGCGTGTAATACGAAGATTACCGAAAAAATCCGAGTCACGATTCGAACTCGAACTTTTAAAGTCTACTTTTAAATTAGACGAATTTTATTGATTGAACTGGACGCTACTTTGACTTATAATTAACCTTGGCGTATTTTTATGGCCATTTATTCCTAATTAAGTGTTTCTAACAGTACATTTAATGTAATGATAAATCAATATTTTAATTTAGAAATTCTGTATCATTAATTTGCTGTCCGTTAAAGTCGATTTGCAAACATTTTTCTTCATTCGTTTCTTCTTGATAACACTAAGTGTATTAAATCACGCTCACCGTCTAATTAGATTTTTCTACCCCCATTTCGTAATTTGTTTATTAAGAAACCACAATCATTAACATAAAGAGGTTCATTCGTCATGGTCGTGTGAAAATAGTGTTTTAATGAAATATTAAATAACAGTTTTCGATGGTATTAAGTAAATTTTTCTTTGTTGTATGGCACTGCATACAAGAAATCTTTCGTATTAAATGCACTACATTTCACTGGGCAACTACTTGGTACTATAGCCATTAAAAAAACTGAAAACCTGCGCCTGCGCGATGTCGACAATACGTCAAGCATATCTACGGTTTCCATAGTTACCAATAACATGTTAAGCTGTCATGGCGTCTGTTGAAGTCTCCGTAATGGTTTGTATTTTCTGTTTATATGTTTCATGGTCGTAGAAAAAGTATTGTATGTAACGCAAGTAATGGCGATTTTTACACTCGAACGATCTATTATAAAACTCAGCTTCGCTTCGTTTCATAAACAGTTCTCATGTTAAAATCGCTATCATTACGTGGCCGTTGCATAAACTACTATTAAGTTTGTATTTTTATATTAAAACAGCAATTTATTTATCGATATGTAACGGGATTGTTATCTTCTAAATTTATTGTTTTGTCAGAAATCTTTACGTATGGAACAGTATTACGAGTAAAGTTGGTTGTACTATGAGATATACATGTATATTGCCCTTTTAATAAACAGTAAAGCTTCTGACTTTTGAGGCACCATGAGTAGTCATTTCGCTAAATCCCGCATCACCCCTCTTTATAAAAGAACCAAAGCAGTAACATACATCTGTCCTTAATTCTTACACACCGACACGTTAATATAAAGCCACATTCACAAACCCAACACTCAAACGCCTGAAGATCAGTTTTCGCTTAAACTGTAAGTTGTTGTGATACAGTTCAAAATTCTTTAAACTGAAAACATGTGCTGATTTCATGTTGCATTTTTGACAACTTTACTTAGGAAGTTGAACTAAGTCCTATTGCAAAGTTTTAATGTTGATTTTTCGTTGATTCTATGTTCAAAGCGAGTTGGTGAGCATAGAATTTATGGGCACTACACACGGTCTGGAACAGAATTTCAATGTTCTAAACTGCGACTGTTTTAACGGTGAAGGAAACATCGTGAAGAAACTGAGATAACCAGTGTGATAAATAGTTAAATCTGCCAAGAGAATCGTTCTACGTGGTTCATTCCAAATGAATAACGACTTAAAAAAAGAATGAATACATTTTATTGCACGAAAATTCAAAGTGTAACAATGCTACAAAGAGATTAATACAATCTGGGCGGTCTTATTCCTATCCCCAAGAGCGAAGTCTGCCAGACAACCTCGAAGAATTCACCATTATATTTATTACTGTATCAGGAACCTTCCTAATCCAGCCTGTGCTTGATAATATACAACCGTATGTAGCCCCGTTAAGTACGGTTCCGTACACAAAAATAACGAACCGCCACGGCTCGGCGAGACGTTGTAGTAATCAAGTAGTGAATGGGGTCCATAGACTATATTATGTAAAGGGTCTTTTGAGCCGTTCAAAAGGGATCCGAAGCGTTTCTAGACGGTTAATTACACGATACCGAGAGCTGTGTAAGTAAAAGTTTGTCTTCGTTCGGAAATTTCGCACTTTGTAGCGGTTTTGCGCGCTCGAACGGTTTTTGAATCTTTGGAACCGCTTTATGATTAATGTTACTACAGTGAACTCGATTTGACATATTTTATGACAAAGTACTTCAAATAATTCGCATAAGCATAAACATGACTGTCATGTGCATAATTCCCGAAGGGGTAGACATAGGTATTTCCTGTTGCATATAAAGCACTGGCTACAAAACTACTGGCTACAAAACTACTGGCTATTTTCTTATCTTCTTTTAATATATTGACACGTTGATGTGTGTCTCTCATGGTTTTGTTTTATATTGAAGCAGTCACAAAAAAAAACTGACATAAATTATTAATCTCCTCTAGCCACGTACTCAACTTTAATTTCAATAGGTTATGGAATAGCAACAAGAGGAAATTATGGCCAGTGAATATATCTGGGATCGGCAAGATCGAGATCTCGAGAGATTGAAAGGTAATTCTATCTATCTCGATTGGAAATTTGCCAAGAAAAATGCATTGCTACATGAAAATCTATGGTGTACCATTGCCGGATAGGCCACGTACTCTGCTTAAACTTTTCGCCATAGGATTTGATGGACTAACGTTTCAAATAATTATGTTTAAACACACTGACTCTATCACGAGGCCTGGGCTGTTTACCGTTGAGGAGTTCTGTCCGTTACCTTCGAAATCCTTAGTAAGATCGTAAAAATAATATGTTTCCTTTATACATTCTCAATGACCTCCCTCCATTCCAAATTTCAAGTTTCTGAGTCAACTGGAAGTGGTTTAGGTTTTTGATGAGTGAGTGTTAAAAATTGAGATATTCAGAGCTCAATATCTCGTGAACAGTTTGAGCTACTGTTATAAAATTTGGGATTCCAAATAATTACGGGGACCTTAATAAACATACAAAATTACAAGTGTGTAGGTCAAAAGAATTTTGAGTTATAGGGGGTTCGAAAATCCCTTGAAATGGTTCCTATAATATAAACACGTAGTGCGTCGTTTCCTTTTTTTTCGATCTTGGCGGACATACTCCCGTGTGTCTTGTGTCTACATGAAGCATTTAATTTAATTTAATTTAGCATTAATTATTATTAATTATTTTTTATTATTATTAATTTTACTTTTTTCTTTATTTTCAATTTAGCATTGCTATGTCATTAAGTTTTTTGCAACCATAAAATATCCGCAACTAATTATGATAAACTGTATAATATACTTTACGGCATGGTTCTTCCTATGGAACATAACATAACGTACATAAACTCTAACGTTTATAATCCCCGAGGGTGTAGACAGGGGAACCACCTTCAATCACAACACAAGTACAGGGTGGGCCATGAATTAGTTAACAATTGAAAAAATCATATAAAGAAAACCATTTGACATATTTTTAAAATTGTTTATTTACAAGAAAGTTAGTTATTTGGAATTTATTTTTTAAAAATAACATCATCTAAATGACCACCGTTTCGATTTTTGCACTCTTCTAAGCGAACACCGAAATTTTCGAATACTCGTCGACAAAGAGACCGCGAGATCGCTGACATTTCTTCACTAATTTTTTCCTTTAGTTCACGTAGTGTTTTTGGTTTATGGGTGTAAACACGACTCTTCAAATAACCCCATAAAAAGAAGTCTGCTGGCGTTAAATCTGGACTCCTGGGTGGCCATGGGATGTCGCCTCGTCTGGAAATCAGCTTTTCCGGAAACATTTCTTTTACTACCGGCAGGGACTCGTTGGATGTGTGACAAGTGGCTCCATCTTGCTGAAACCATGTGTTACGGTTGTAGCCAGCAAATTCCAGTAGCTTCGGTGCCAGGAACTCCCGTAACATTTTCACATACTCAGCAGAATTCACAGTAACCGAACGGCCGCGAGAATCTTCGAAAAAGTAGGGCCCAATAATTCCTTTTGCTGAAATTGCAGCCCATACCGTTACCTTGGGAGAATGAAGTGGCCTCGCGTGTTTAGATTTGGGATTTTCGCTGCTCCAATACCTGCAATTCTGTTTGTTTACGTGTCCGTTGAGGTGGAAATGGGCTTCGTCGGAAAATAAGAGGTTATCAAAATTATTGAATCGATCTAACATTGTTTCGGCATACGACTTGCGCAAATTTAAATCATTAGGTTTTAATTCCTGCACTAACTGGATCTTATATGGATGTAATTTCATGTCTAATTTCAAGATACGGCGCAATGATGTTCGGGATAGTCCTAATTCAGCCGAACGTTTGCGCGTCGATAAATTTGGATCACGTCGAACTGATGCGGAAACTCGCTGCACGTTCTCTTCGCTCCGAGAAGTCCGTGGGCCGCCGGTTTGCTTCACGTTTAGTGTAGATCCCGTCTCTTCGAACTTCTTAACCCATTTCTTTATTAATGGAGCACTCGGACACTGATTTAAATCGTGTAAGTCGTATTCAACGCGAAATAAGCGTCTCACTGTAATGAGCGAACTGTTGTTTAAATAAAATTGTTTCACACAATAAGCGCGCTGCGGCCCCGTGAAGCGATACATTGCGACTAAATTTCCGAGAAGCGAGCTAGTGGTAACGCCCCTCCCCGCTCCCCGCGCGGCTTGTATTAGCGCGGGGTGTTAGGTTTAAATGTTAACGAATTCTTGGCCCACCCTGTATTTCCTACTTTTCCCCGTAAGGTTTGGTGGACAAACTCCTCCTATCACAGGAGGCGTCTACCGCAGTCTACTAGGTGTAGAACAGTATCTACAAAATCTCTTAGTAGCCTCGTACGACACCAACGGGAAAAAGAAGAAGAAGAAGAGGGAAGAAGAAGAAGAAAGAAGAAAAGAAGAAAAACACTCTATTTACACTTTAATGCACACAAAAAAGGTGTAAATGAGGCGAGCTTAATGCCTTGCGGCACTTTAGGAAGAGTTGGGGTGGTCCGGCACAGCATATTCTATGGATCTTGTAGTTGGTTTTTTGTCGCTTTTGGACTTTTGGAGTATGCCTTTTGTTATAAATAATACCCGAGTGCGCCGATACCTATCGTTAGTTATGAGGTTCAATTCCTGGATACTGTTCCTATTGAACTATGGCTCTGTTCAGCAGCCATAGACACACATTAGGACTACGACGTAACGCCTGGCTAGGTCTTTGGGCATTTAAACTAGCGGATTCGTCGAAATAGTGCATTGAAAACAACGGATTATAAGATTTTGAGATTATGGCTAAACATTTTTGAGTATAGGTACTTTTAAATTTACTGTAACTTTGTTCTCAAGAACATTGCAATAAGTCAATAGTATTAGTCAATAAGCTATACTTGTAAGTCACCTGGTGGCACTCAAACACACTGACTACCGTAGCCGTAACCGTAGTACGAACGAACTGAACGTAAAAACAACTATATCACTTGTTTTTAATTGTAAAACTCGGCGGCGCCTGGTTTTACAAACAAGCACTCGTGTTACAATAGCTTTCCATACGTGACACCTGCATAAACTAGTATAATGAAATTTCTTTCTGGAAGTTTCTTACGAATATGTACTTTGGTGGACAGTCGAGCTCTAGTTTCATAGCCCCATGCGACAAATTAGGCTGACAACGCACGTCGGCCGAGTTAGGAATGGTCGTTCGATTTATGCGTCCCGAACCAAATGGCCTACTGACCGACAGCCACGAGTTATGGTGATTGCCTATCTACTGTTACCGTTCTCTGTGTACTATTGTTTAGCCTAGGAACTTTAGGAATAGAAGTTACGAATAGGTAGCTCTAGGAATAGGAGTTTTACAAATACGGGTAATACCAGAAATTCTCACAAAAATTATGTAAGCGTGTGAGCGTCGGTGACACCGGACTCCCATGTGGGAGATCCGGGTTCGAAACCGTGCAGTGCCATGTACCAATGAGTTTTCGTATTTTATTGTACGTACATTTACCGACTGCTCTAACGGTGAAGGAAAACATCGTGAGGAAACCTGCACACTGAGATGACCAGTGTGTAAAATGGGGTAGGCACAAAAGATCCTCAAGGGTCGAAGTGCCGCTGGGGTTATTTCTGGCCCCCTATCATAAGATAAGATAAGATGTAAGCGGTGTTGTGGACACGAGAATGGATATGGGTAATTTATGTGTAATGTAATGATTGTATTCCAAGTACTTGAATTTAATGAAGTTAAATCTAAAATATTTGCATGCCAAAGCTGGCGAAATATGTGAGACCTAATATTTAAGATTTGTCATGCAATGTAGCATATTTCTGGCGAATAAATAATTCGTTCATTCATTCATTGGAACGTCACAAAAAGAGACTAAGAATATGTCAGGGCAGTCGATTTTAATCAATAGAAATCTTATCTTATCTATTCTTAGGATTTGATTTCCTTGTTCTCCAACCCCACATGGATTTCTTTACATTTATAGTATTAATGCAATATTACTTCAGAAAACTATTCGCAGACCAAACTACCGGCTAGAAAGCAAACCTGCGCGTTACGACGTACATAAACTTCGGAAGTCTAACTTTTATTCTCCTAATAAATCCTTCGTTACTTCCACTTATTTCTAGATTTTTACACAAAAATTCACTTCCTATTTCCGGCGGTTGTTCTATGCACTTCGTATTGGTATTATTTCTTTGGGATTGGGGTTGTAAAAGTTTTAGTGATCGTAAATATGTATGGGATGGCGATACACAGCATGGAGCGGTTCAAAACAATAGTTGGATTGGGTACTACAGCATAACATCTGTTTTACGAGTCTATAGTCAATATGGACGGATGCTGAATCCATAAGTAGTCAAGTGGTACTCTAGTTAATTTCATTGATTAATAATGTTGATTACAATTTATTACAAAATAAATTCAACCAAAAAAGGATTTCGATTGGTTGCGCACCATACTCTGTATATGAATATGTTGTAGACGCATAGCGTAATGGCGCGTTTCACGAAGTGCGTAGGCATTTCACGAAGTGCTAATAATCTTAGACAGATACTGTAATGGTCTAGTTTTACAATATCTATCTAAGATTGTTAGCCACTTTGTGAAGAGTGGATCGTTAATTCGCACATAACGTAATGGTATTGAATCTCATGTGGATCTTAATAAGATTTAATACCATTACGCTATGTGCGAATTAACGATTCGCACTTCACAAAATAGCTATTCTTCTATATTAGCGCATCGTGAAATGCCTACGCACTTCATGAAACGCGCCATTACGCTATGTGTCAACGACATATATATTATTTAAAGTTTTGTAACCATTTTATGATTATTCGTATGTAGGATACGAGTATATTTTATAGTCCGTCTGAAAAAATAGCATGATAGTTAAGGAGTGAACCTATTTCGTAATAACGACTTTTCATGGTACAAAAATCATGAAATTTGCAGAGCCCTATGCGATACATTCTATTATGGGTCTATTCAGTTAGGTGACAAACTTGTAACCATGTAGCCTTCATCGTCCATTTCAACCTCCTTGCCATCAATTTCAACCTCATTGTTAGCGTTTATCTCACCTCATATCGTGTTGGCATTTTTATTTCTTCATCTATATTTTCAAAATTCAAATCATATTCCCATTCCATTTTTAAATTCTATTATTCCATTAATTTCATTGTTTTTACTTATTCTCTCTGTATTTTTGTCCTGAACGGACGTTTCTCCTTTTTTAAAATTGTCTCCTACTACTACCTATTTTCTACTATTGTGTTGTTCTGTTCCTGATAAATATAATATCTACTATTACCAAGTTCCTCTATTACGTCATCTGCACACTGTCCTACAACCCTGCTAGCCGGCACCTAGAGGATAGATTGTAGCAAACTCTAATCCCAACTGGCTGGCTCTCTTACTTTTCAAACTAAAACACTGCAATGCAAGCATACTTTGCGGCAGAAGTAGATAAAAGGGTGGTACCACCAGACTCTGCACAGAGTCTACAACCTTCCAAACTTTGAATCTATGGAAAATCCTCATTAAAATACTGAAACTAAACCTGTATCTCTCTCAGACATTGAAAACCTTACCAGACGTAAAGAGGTGGATTCACCATCGTTTTCAATGTACATTGGAATTAGTGCTGTTTGTCTGTTTGTTTGCGTTATACTGTGTACTCGGCGCTTAATGACGTACTGCGCTTCTGTGCATCTATTGATGAGGAATTTAATGAGTTTTCGCTTGTTAATTGAGTTTCATTAGACTTTTTTTTATTTTCTTTTTTCAGGAAATCTTACAGCGATAAAATTATTTACATAGTACATGTTCTTTAAATATTTGTATGCCAATCCAAGATTCCACTCATTAAAATTTCTAAAAATTACAGCATAAGAAGGACAGAAAGGAGAATAATAAAAGGATAATATATCCTCCTCCTCGCGTCGTAATCCTCAATGCTGAGGGTCGTGACCACCTTTAGGTATCACCTTCTGGCGGATGATCTTCCTCCATTTATTTCTGTCCCCGGCGGTGTGGATGGCACCGTGAATTGTAGAGTCAAGGGTGGTGCGGATTTGGTCGGACCAGCGCATCGGACTACGTCCTCGAGGCCTCTTCCCTTCCATTTTTCCGGTCACAATTAGATTTCGAGGTTGTCACTGTCTTTCCTGGCAATATGACCGAAATATTCGAGAATTCTACGAAGGCACTCGGAGGACAGTCGTGAGGTGATTTTAAGTTCACGTATAATGGATACGTTGGTACGATGTGCTGTCCACGGAATTCGGAGCATTTTTCTTCAGCACCACATCTCGAAGGTATCAATTCTTTTGCGGTCTGCTGTTCTTAGTGTCCAAGTCTCAGCGCCATAAGAGAAAATGGATAATATATAATATAACACATATAAGTGATGTCTTGGTAAGTAATGTATGTAATAATAGTTTATGAGAATGATTGCGTATATGTAGGTGTATGTGAGTGTGTGTGTGTGTCTGTGTGAACGAGAGCATATAATCGATTAAGTGTGATCCAATCTGATCAGCTACTACAAGCCAATGCGTGAAATTACCTAATCAGATCCGAACACCTCCACTATTTGCTTCCTAAAAGACCCCGGCCTTAAGTGAAATATGTCTATATCGGAGAAGATAAAATAGAATTAAATAGATTTTTTTACTTCAATTTATTCAAGTTGTTTTGCAATTAATTGTATTGTTTGGTGTATCTTTATTTTTTATTGTTACTTTTATGCTTTTTCTAACTTATTTCTATTAGTGGAGATTTAATGCCTTTTTGTTGCATATTTTAACACTACTATAAGTTTGTTTAGCCGAAAATAATAATAAAAAACTATTAACATTGTTAATTTCAATCTATACTCGTATTAAGATATAGGTATTAACTATAAAGAGCATTGTATGTTTATTTCAAAAGAGGTTCTGCTGATTGTTTCCTGCGCCGCTTCTGTTATTTCAGCTATAAGCACCTTACGAAGCGGTGGTAAAGTAAAGAAATGACTTTGTGAAAATGTACTTTATGTTACTAATTTGCAATAAAAAAATACTTTTGACTTTTATAATATTTATATATTTCCTGAGACCATAAATAAAATACCTTTACATAATGGAGGTCTTTGGATAGACGTCTCCAATTCCAAACTTCCAAGACAAGTCCCTGTACGAACTGAAACTTACGAAATAGCTGCGGGCGAATGGGAACAACCCGTGAACAGAACACCGTAGGCTTCGTAGGCTGTTATGTAGCGCTACGTGTAAATGCGTGCTACGCGACGCCGCTACGCCGTAGGCTGCTTCTGGTTTACAGATTATATTGCTTCTAATAATTTGTTTTGAAGTGTTTAAATCAATGTATGGTAGTGCGGTAGTGCTAGCCCCTCATTTTGTTCGGTTAAAGTTAATATATTGTATTGTATTGTATTTTATTTATCTTATAGTAACTGAAACCGTTACAAGATACGTCATGAACAACAGTATTAAATAAAATCTAACAATAATATAAATTCAAACTATATAAAATCAAAAGTTTTAGTTATAGTGTCTGTCAAATATTTAAAATAAAACATAATAGTTAGGTACAGTCTTGTACACCGTCAGAGAATAGAAATAAAAAATAATAATAATAATCAATTACAATAGGTATAAGTATAGAATTTCTATGGTTAGTAAGGAATATGTGCCAAAGAAAATGAGTGTGCCTTAATTTTGTGGACATGAATTCGTTCAAGCTATAATATGCGTTTCCCTGAAAGTACTTTTTTAAAACAACCTTAAATTCTTTAGTGGAGTGTTCAGTGATCTCTATTGGAAGTTTATTATATATTTTCATCTTTATTTGCAAACCTTGCTTTAGGGTTTTGGTTAGACGCACTTTAGGAATTTTCAGTCTTTCTCTATTTCGTGTGTAATACGCATGACTATCTTGATATTTAGCTAGATGAGCAGCTTTCCCGTGAATTTCTAATAAACATTCATTATATTATTTTCTGTAAAGTAATAATTAAGTAATATAGGTAATTAGATGCAATGTAGTTATCACGGGATTCGGTTCGGGTATTTTTAGATTATAATATGCTGCACAAAGATTATAATATGCTGCACAAAGATTATAATATGCTGCACAAAGATTATAATATGCTGCACAAAGATTATAATATGCTGCACAAAGATAATTTTGGTAACGGAAAATGATATATGATAGGATTTTAATCTAATTTACTCATTAATAATTTGACGATCATTCTACAAATAAGACATATAGTTTGACATGTATATTTAAAATTGTGTAGAATGAAATAAATAATTCTTCTTCTACATGTTAATTATTGTTATTTTAAATCTAAAACTTTGTCACTACGTGAGAAGCTTAGTCAAAAAGGCCGCCTTTGCGCACCTCGCCCAAATGTTCCCATTATGCATGCTGCATTTCCTCGCTGAATAGCGAGAGAAAGGTGCTGGGTCAGGAAGTATCCCGATCGTGGGTCTGTGACCCACCACCAGGGGGTGTGCCCCCTCTCCCTCAACCGCCTCCGCAGCTCCCGGATGAAGCCCTGAGTCCCAGGTGCCGGCAGTTTCGACGGCAATCGGCACGAAGTCGTACGCCGCCTCCAAATTTGCGTACTTGGCGGTTTCAGCCGCGGAACCGGCGCTGCGTTGGGTGCCTCTAAGGTGAGATGCCGCATACGTGCTGACGCATGTGGCATCCCAGATCAGGCAACGACCTTTCCGCCACGGGATCAGCGTCAGACCGTCGGGCCTCTTGCCGTCCGACACGCAGGGCACACCAGCGGACACCACGGCTCTCCTGATGATTTCATTTATAGCCTATATTCTGCCAGCGCTATGAGAACAGGCGAGCTCGTGGTTCTTCTTCTTCTAACAGTAAAATAATAATGTTATGTGATGACGTACTTATATAGTAATGTAATGTAATGAACGACATAAAGTATAATTTTGACATTTACTACTATAATAAATTAATAATAAGATAACAAATATTAATTGTTAAGGATTACATAAATATTTGTACGCTAGAAATATTAATTGTTAAGGATTACATAAATATTTGTACGCTAGAAATGAGTTTTGCATGGCCCTAAAATGTCATATGTAACACCTAATTTCGGACAAATAAATGTATTTCATGATTTCATTTTCTTCTTCATCATCATCATCAGCCCATGTCGTCCCACTGCAGGGTACAAGCCTCTTTTGTGCCACCCTATACGATCCTGTGCAAGCCGCATCCAGGTCTTCGATGCGACTTTGGTGATGTCATCCGCCCATCTAGCTGCTGGACGACCTACTCCTCTTTTCCCTGACCTTGGCCACCACTCTGTGAGGGCTCTGGTCCACCGGCCGTCACCACGTCTAACCAAGTGTCCCACCCAGCGCCACTTTAGCGTCGCAACCCGCTTTCCTACGTCTAGAACTTTAGTTCGTTGTCGGATCCCTGTGTTGCGGATCTTGTCCTTTAGTGTGATTCCTAACATGGCACGCTCCATGGTCCTTTGTGCGACCCTTATTTTGTGCACAGCTTCTTTTGTGAGCGTCCATGTTTCGGCACCGTAAGTCATGGTGGGCAGAACACATTGGTTAAACAGTTTGGTCTTCAGGCATTGTGGCATTTTTCTGTCTCTCAAGATGTCATCGAGCTTGCCGAATGCCGCCCATCCCAGCTGTATTCTCCTGGAGATCTCTTTCGCTTGGTGTTCTTTACCAAAAGATAAACATTGTCCAAGAGAGATATAGTGATTCATTTTAACTAGATTTAAAATTTAGATTTTTTTAGAGATTTGTGAAGTAAGTTTATTTTACTCGTAAAAATACTTATTTCTGTTCCTAGATACACAGGTAATCTTTACTTTCTATTCACAGATTGATTCTTATTTGTGTTACATATTATTCCGGGAATATGTTTGAAGCAATAATATTTGTTCATATATCGTTTATGTTCTAATTCTAAGACAGGGGTGGTAGACCTGCACCGACTCCATTAACTTGGAGTTTTGTGCTATTCCCCTCGAGCCATCAGACCAGCCAACCTTAACCTAACTACCTTAAAGTAAAGGAGAACCTATTTTTTAATATATTTTTTAATTACTACTAAACCCGCATTTGACCTCGATTTCGCCTGATGGTAAACGACGATGAGGATGATGATGATGTATGATGAACCTACTTTAACCTACCTTACTGCTTTACTTAAAACCTACCTTAAAGCAAAGGAGAAGGGCTTTTGGTTCTATGTTGCTGAGATAAAGCAATTTGAAATCAGTCAGGGTATACATTACCCCGTTCATTTATTTAGCACCGCTAGGAATCCCGGACCGTGGGCACCGCGGGACTGTAATCCCGGCTTCCGATCCCGTGTTACCCCTGAGACTCCGGGAACGCGTGTGTTGATACTTATTACACCTGCGTTTGTTTTTATTTAGCGTTAGTGTGAATTGTTTGTTTATACTGGAATATGTTTTTTTTGTTTGTCTGTTAAATTACTCCCTGTGGAGTATTGATTTCACCGTGGCCACTGAATCTGAATTAAATTTATATATTTACTGATACTTTTGTCACGGTCAATCAAATACTAGATTATGTAACAGTGAGCATTTAGCTGTGTTTATCTTATGATCTATCTTATCTTATCAGGGGGCCGGGAATAACCCCAGTGGCACTTCGACCCTTGAGGATTTTGTGCCTACCCCATTTTACACACTGATCGTGTGCAGGTTTCCTCACGATGTTTTCCTTCACCGTTAGAGCAGTCGGTAAATGTACGTAAGTCTTTGAAAAATACGAAAAACTCATTGGTACATGGCACTGAATAGTTTCGAACCCGGACCTCCAGCATGGGATTCCGGTGTCCTAGCCACTGTGCCACCAACGCTCTTAGCTATGTTTAAATTTAGCGTGTAACTCCCCGAAATCGACACCATAAACTCTGTTTTTTTTCCAGCTAACTAGAGTCTATCAGAAGAATTATGACATCCCATTTTTGCAAAGAAAAATAAAAATCGCCAATAAGCAACACTAAAATAATACTCTTTTCTGGTCAGTGACAGATTACATTTTTTTCCCTAGGGTTTTTTGTTACCATCCGTAGGTTTTACCACACACAGGCGGCGAGATCCACTGTGATATGAATGATAGACTCTATTTAAGAAAAATCTTAAAAATTATCCCAATTACACGTCTGTCCACCTGGGCCTATAAACATTTCTAAATATCATGTTTTTAACCATTAATCCCTCAACTACGCATCCCCAAAACGTTTGTACCACAAATTGACCACTTAATCACACCAAGTATGACCGATGTGACCATCAGTAAAGTGCTGCAATGTTTTTTGCCACCGACCCCTGCTCTAATCGCTGATAATACGAGTTGTGACGTTATGCCCCCCGGGTTATGGATGCCTGGTATTTGTGAGATTTGGAGTTAGGCTGTTTGGTTTAGGTATTATTGTTTGACGGCTATTTATATCCAGATTAAGGGTTTTACAAATGTTTGTCAATCGTTTTTGTTTGGTCAAACAATCAGAGCTTTCACGGTTCTGTCACATGATCTTGGCATGGTATAATTTTGACATTATGTCATCCATGACAAAAATCTTATGTTTATGGTTAGACTTAAATAATGTACTGTTTCATAGGTTTTTACTGTATTTTATTAGTTACGACCGGTTTCGTTTACACATCTTCAGGTATTTGTTTATAATTAATTTCTTAATTACATGCAGGTTTATAAATACAACTTTGCGTTTTGTTTTTGCAATTACGAACAAAATGTCAAGTTACGTTCCAAAACACCTCAATTAAATTAAATGTCAAAATTAAACTAAAGTTTTTGTTTTTGACATACAATTTAATTGAGATGTTTTGGAACGTAACTTGACATTTTGTTAGTAATTGCAAAAACAAAATGCAAACCTGTATTTATCTACCAACAACCGCAAGTATTAACCATTATGTTTATGGATTAGAATATTCCTATCGCTACTGGGCAAGCGTGTAGTACGAGGCGACTAAATCGGGTAACCTGCATATAATGACTAACTATTAACGATATTGCAATTTTATACCGTCATGCGAAGAAATACCTCCTTTTTCGGCCACCTGCAATCCATATCCCTATATGAGTTTCCAAGGTTGATCCTTGAAGACAAGATCGCGGGAAAGAGAGGTCCAGGACGCCCTCGGCGCAAATGGCTGGATGGTATCAATGAGTGGACCGGACTGAGCTACCGTGATCTGAAAGACGCAGCATGGGATCGCAAGCGGTTCTGCCTACTGCCCTCCAAACTTGAATTTGAAGATGGCATCCGATGATGATGATGAATTTTCTACGAAAGAGCGTAAAAATCACCTTTTTAGCCTACGCAATAGAATCGAGAAAAGAGAAAAAGTGTTCCGAAACATTTCAATTCAATAAGTTATTCAAAACCAGTTTCAGCCATCAATTATGCGATCGCTTAATATTTAATGGTAAGTGCTTAATCTTTATTAACTTAATCAAATAGATAATTAATTAAATCTCATCAAAAATATTAATTAATCAAACTCTTGGTAAGATTAATCCGATAATGATTTAACTTTGTACGTTCCAAAGCGGTTTTTTTTCGTCTGAACGAACTTGACGGTTCAAAAATTTGAAAGAAACTTTTGCCATAAAGTGCAATTGCTACAAAAAGTAACTGCTTACTTGGGAGCTTTGCTTAATAGTAATAAGGTCGAAAATTTTGGGCCACTATTAGAACAATGTCAAATCACTGTACCGGTTGATGGATTATTTGTAATATAAAATATACTTATGAGTCGAATCGGAAACCTCTCCTTTTTTTGATCGTCGGTTTAAATTGTATTGTTTCTAAAATATATTAAAATATATTTTTTTTATGTATAACTAAACCCGCATTTGACCTCGATCTCGCCTGATGGTAAGCGACGATGAGGTCGACGATGGAGCATGCGGGTCCAGTAAATGCCTATTCACTCTGGCCTTGAAGATCCCAAGGTTGTAGGTTTCGGGAAATACAGACGCCGGCAGGCTGTTCCATTCCTTAGCCGTTCGCATAATGAATGAAGAAGCAAATCGCTTTGTACGAGCAGAAGGGTAGCCATCTATAGGAAAGGTTACCAATAATAATGATTACCTAGCAAACATATTTTTTTCTTATATAATTTCAAGAAACACAACAAATGCATTTTTATTAATTTTTTTATTATGTTATTTATTTATTTGAGGGTAGTATCTATTTCATACCCCTTTTGCACCCGTATATTATGTATCTTATGATTTTTCCATCACCTGAAGGTTGGTCGCTTAAAGAGACAAGGCCGTCTTCTGCACATAATATTGTACCTCTCTTTATGTTGTATGTTTTGTTTTTTTCCCGGGTGTGCAATACAGTATATTTGAATTTGAACAAATTTGTTTTTCCACTTCGCTCTACATTGAGTTTTCTACGTTTCATTTATCTATAGTAACAATCTCCCTTATCAAAACGTCAATGTAATGCGATTCCGTTTCATGCGAAATATTTACCTAAGAGTTTTATTTATGGCGTAAAGTGGGACACAATAACCAGTACATACTTACTTACACATACACAACTGTCTCAAAATATTTGCACCTAATAAAAAAGCAGGGGGTTGTCCGAAACTTCTACTTTCAATGGACAAAAACGCCAGTCCAAAAGTCAAAGTCGAAGGGAGTTTTCGAATGATCGCGCGCGTTATCAACCGGTCGCAACGGACGGGTTTAATTGGTTTATAAATAACTCCAACCCTTCCTAGCCGGCCCTTGGCTGCACGAGTTATGACCTCAGGGCGGATCGGGTCCGGTCCGGTCACACACGGTCCGGTTAGCCGGACAGGGGTTGGCGCCGACCGGGAGTGTTGAATGGGAAATTTTAGGTTTTAGCTGTTTTACTGGAGCCCAGTTCCACTGGTTTACAGCGGTAGCGATTACGCGCGTTTTCCCAACGATTCAAAGGTTTCCTCAACGATTTATAGTTAATAAATCGTATTCTGGTAACACATGAGAATAGATCGATAGATAATTCATAACATACGAAAAACGAAAAAAAAAACCAAACTTTTTGTTGCTAAAAACGAATCATCAGTCATATCTAACCGGATAATTTTGTGCGACTTTTAAGAATTGTATTATCTGAGCCAAGTGCCTATTGCCAATAGTATTATAGAGTGAACTAAATATGTATTTTTGTGGCATTAAAGTGTTTTACTTCTTCTTGTATTGTTTTACTTATTTTTAACCCCCGAGGAAGTTTGCCTGTGGCATCATACCATAACAACTGATGACCTGATTTGGTCGCGGATATTTTTTTAACAGCGTATATTGCCCAGAGTGTTCTTAGTGTGGAAGAAGCGAGAACGGTTTGTCAGGATCGTTGCACGTTGAAATCTTCTCTGCCTACCCCTGCGGGAAACAGGCGTGAGTTTATGTATGTATGTATGTATGCTCTTAGACTTGATTTTGACGTCCTTAGGTTCTTGAGCAGGGCTTTCCAAGATGTCTGTTTTCCATCACCAAAAGAGCGCAGTCAATTTTATATAAAATAATTATTGCGCCTTATCGTCGAGACTGTGGTAATATTTTATACACACTGAAAACAATACGCTATTTTGCGGGCACCTAAGCTATTTCGAACAACGGGGATGTAATTAAAATTTTATTCTTTATTGTCTATTTTCGTATACAAAAACAAGGAAATTCACACGTAATTTCCGTTGGCGAAATATGATGTGATGTAAATACATCTAGATGTTCCATCCGTGAAGGAACGAACTCCGCCATGGTTCCATCCAATACTAGGTGATGTTGCAGAAATCTTGATACAAGGATTGCATGACGATTGACGATAGAAAAATATTAACTCCGAAACTAAAATATAGACATTATATTTAATGAAATAATTAACTACTCAACTCACAGTTCTTTAGGTTCATTTGATTGACAATTATTATTAAATATCTATGTTTATGTCTGAACTGGAGTTAATGGAGAGATTAATTGGCAGATTTGCTTTCAGACTTCCGTAGCCGAATACATCCTTACAGTTACGTCACGTCTGTCTGTCTATCCCCCTTTACTTTTGAATTACTAAATAATGTAGACTAACAAAAAATCTGAAATTTTCAGATTTTGATAAATTCTGAAAAATGATACCCGGCGGTAGTTACTAATAAATAAATAATTTTTTATTTTCCGTATACATAATGAATTTAACATACCTACTTGTTTTTTTATTTTTATTTACTACTAAACCCGCATTTGACCTCGATCTCGCCTGATGGTAAGCGACGATGAGGTCGACGATGGAGCACGCGGGTCCAGTAAATGCCTATTCACTCTGGCCTTGAAGATCCCAAGGTTGTAGGTTTCGGGAAATACAGACGCCGGCAGGCTGTTCCATTCCTTAGCCTTATAATCCCTGCTTCGCACACTAGGATTCCCTGTACTGTAGGAAGCAACTACTTTCAATAGAAATTATAGCGAACCCAGTATCAAAGTTACGTAATAAAATAGAACTCGACAACGACCAAAGTTAATATATAGTGTAGTTAGTTCGGAACAAACTGTATGAAATCGACCGCAAATTATTTTTGATAGAAAGGCTACGGAAACCTGTCATGTGCGTCGACACGCTTTTGGATGGTTTTTACCAATTTTTGACACAAAGAGGGGATTTTTTAGAAAGAAGAATGAATAAGGATGACGGAATGAGGCAGAGTGTAAGGTATACCTTATGGATATGTATAATACTCAATAGCTATTCAATAAGCAGTCTCAGGTTTAGAAAACCTCCGCGCAAACTCATTACGTGCCAAGAAAAATATCTTAGGAAGCGAGCGAGCGCACCATTTATAAAACCTTTTTCAATAAATGTAAGGAATCCATCACGCCCGCTTTAAAGGGCGGCGAATTACCGAAGAGGCTTCAAACAAATAGGGATGGGATTGTACATCTTAGTATTAAAGATTGTAAGGATAAGACCAAACATGCGTACGGCTGATCAGGAAGGAATAAATAAAATGCATTAATAAAGAAAGTAAGAGATAGAAAAAGAAACATCAAAGATAAAGAAAACACATTGTGCCGAAGCAGCAGTGAAATAATTGACAACAGCATACCTTGTCGATGTCTAACGAAAAACTATACTTAGTACGATTTCTGATTCGATCCAGTAGTGACGTTTGAATTGTATCAACATCATCATCATCAGCCTATTAATGTCCCCACTGTTGGGACACAGGCCTCCCCTTGAACAAGGGGGTACGCGCCATGATCCACCGAGCGGGCCCAGTGCTGATTGGTGGATTTCACACGCCTTCGAAAACTTTTTAATTTCCTCAGATATGCAGGTTTCCTCACGATGTTTTCCTTCACCGTTAGAGCAGTCGATAAATGTACTAAGTCGTCGAAAAAATCGAAAAAACTCATTGGTGCATGGTTTCGAACCCGGACCTTCCCGCATGGGAGTTCAGCGTCCTAACCGCTAGGCCACCGGCGCTTGAACTGTATGGTTTGAAGTAAATTAGTATGGTGAGCAACGTCACTTGACCCAATCAATTTAAAAAATCTACTAAGTATATGTAATTAACCATAAAAGTGACTAATCATGGCGCTTGCAACTAAAACGAAATATAAGGAACTTAACACATCGAAATAATCGTTTTAAGAAATCCTTGATCGTATATAAATCTGCCTCTACGTATTTTCTATTAAACGTTGTTGGTCTTGGTTCAGTCTTGGTTCGGTCTTGGTATCGCCTTTCACTAGGAATTACCGAAGAGGCTTCAAACAACCCCCACTAGCCCGCTACAGACAGAGATTTATCTAAGGAAACAGCTAAAGAGGTGTTTCGGCGTGAAATAAACAGGGCTGAGCTGGGATTCTGGGGAAGAGTATAGTTAATTGAAAATGGTGATCTTTGGAACAAACTGGTAATAGTAATCTAAATAGTAATTATTATAATGATGGTGATAATGATACTGATAATGATAAATTCCGAGACGAAGTGATTGAAGTGAATTGGTACCTTTAAACATTGACGGTAACTAAATATCATTGGCGATATATTGTGAGTCGTTTAATAAGACATAAAACGCAAAGCGTTGCGTAGATGGAGCCACTCGCACACTCCGTAAACAGAAAAGCAAAACGAAACGTTATTTATGAAGTTATCACCAATTTCTCGTTATTTGGGTTAGTTTGATTTAATTTCACAAAGCTATAGTAAAATTATGATGATATCATGGCATTATATGGCTATTTCAAAACAGCAAACCAAAATATATGTTAAGACAGCGTGGCGCGAGTCTGAAGGGTAAAAACAAGATTTAGTGGAAAGGAACGTATCTACATGTTGATTGGCTACGTACCATTGTGCTAGTGGCGCCTCTAGTG
Source organism: Hofmannophila pseudospretella (assembly GCA_947369225.1). Taxonomy (NCBI): domain Eukaryota; kingdom Metazoa; phylum Arthropoda; class Insecta; order Lepidoptera; family Oecophoridae; genus Hofmannophila; species Hofmannophila pseudospretella. Next base: position 14,557,183 of record OX376316.1, read on the forward strand.
GTAAAACATTGCAGGATTAAATCCTATTGTCCATGGTCTAAATGTTGTTTTTACTTTTTAAATATGTCAGTTTAACATTTTTTTTAATGTTATTTATAATGTTAATAATTAATGACAAGATCAAAGTGAGATTCTAACTAATTGACTAAACCAATTCGAAAAATATCTAAACGTAATAATATGAAGTTTATAAACCTTTAAATAAGTACTTTATTTATGATATAAGATATATCAATATCATACAGTTAAACTTCTGTAATCTTACACGATTTTTTCAAATCCTATAATTTAAGAGTTCTTCTAAACCCCTCTGATCTATCTTAAATCAAGATTCCGACATTGGAAAACATTGATAATCTGCATCAAGAACTGGTCCCCTAAACGATTGTTAACCTGCTAGGGCCTACGCACAATCCGTGCTCCCATTACGCTACTGCCTCTAAATAAGAGATGATGCAACGATACAAATGCCCTGTAGTTAGTGGTGGCATCCGTCACTGGATTAACGTACAGTTGGTAACGAAAGTGGATTTTCTAAATGTAAGGTCGTGAGTGATATTAGTCGTTATGTCACGAGGGGAGACCTCTAGAATGACAATGTCACTCATAGTCACTTTCAGATCAGGTGGTGGTGTAGTAATTACTAATTTGCTGAATATATTTACTAAGGTAACAAATGTGGTCTGATTATTGTTTACGTTCAAAAGACTGTTGCTTTTATCTTGTTTTATATTGTTTTTAGTATAAATTTTGTCAGTTTTATATTTTCTTGGCTTGGCCAACGTCTGTTACATGCTCATTTCCACTGGTCATAGAAGAGATCTGTCCTCCGAGATACAGGAACTTCCTAGTTCGGAGGTCAGCGTTTAGTGTTACCTTTTGCTCACTAATTTTATTTAGTTTAATATAACCTATGCTTAAGTTCTTACTGGTGTATGGACTACGGATACTTTGTCATCTTACCGCATAAATAAACTTATTCTTATTTGAAATGGTGATGACAAGGATCTATAGTTGATTCATGAATATTATTTCTATAGGTACTACGAGGTACCTACATGTTTTGAAAGTAGTTCAAAGTTTAAATTTAAGACCGAAAACAAATAACGAAGTGGTAATAAGAGTAGACTAATCGAGCGTCGGTGGTCTAGTAGCTAGGTCGCCGGACTCTCATGCTGGAGGTCCGGTTTCGATACAATGCAATGCCATGTACCAATGAGTTTTTCGGATTTTTTCGAAGACTTGCGTACATTTACCGACTGCTCTAAATCTAACTAAAATAAAGATTCCGAAGGCGTGTGAAATCCACCAATCAGCACTGGGCCTGCTCGGTGGATGTGCCCCAACAGTAGGGACATTAAAAGGTTGATGATGAATCGATTGAAGCATAAAGGTACGATTAATAACGCTTAAACAATTAAAGTAATCGTCCATTTGAAGTCGTAATAGCATTGGAGGTATTTTTTGTAAAGAAAGTAAGTAGATGACACAAAACACGCCTACGTCGTCCATTCTCGATTGAGCTACTACAGCAACCGATTAATGTCCAATAAGAAGCCAATAAGACTAATGACAATGGATAATTGATTATCTTTGTTCTCAATGAACGATGATTAGAAATAGATTAGATGAGATGAATTATGGAAAAAGACAAATAAATGAAGATGAATAAATCTTCACAGTAATAATATATAGGTATATAGTCCTCCTCGTCTAAACCGACGACGGCGACCCCCTTCAGTTCCTAGCATGCGCTCGAATGTGGCTGGCGAATCCGAACTTGCTCTTGAAGACCCGGTGACAGCGATCGCAGTAGAGTTGTCCGGCACTGTTGTATGTGTAGTGGTAGGAAGGCTTTGGGCGGGTTTTCCTTACATGGCGTTTGGTATCAAGCTAGACGGGCCTCTTCAAACTGGGCTACACTTTTCCTGACACGCGTACGCCACTCCGGCCTCCGTGACGCGAGCTCTTCACAGTAATAATACAATCTGCTTGGCCGGTTAAATTTTTTTTTCATTTATTTAGGTAATCCAACATAATATAACACTAAAATAATACTAAAGCTAAAACTAAACTAAGGCTAAGAAAGCTAAAGATAAAAAAATTGGGCTAAGTCCCCACATCCGGCAGTGTACCCGGCTGCGTTGCCCCGTTAGATAGCTAAGCTAATCCGCCGGGCCAAATAGGAGCCAGATCTTGCGTCTTTTGACGCGTCGGCCAGGCGCTTTTCGAGGTCCTTGAAGACGCGGTGCGCTCCCGGGCCCCAGGGTCCCAATGTTTCAACCCCAAACGGCTCAAATATGTATGTTTCACCCTGATTAGTTTATTTGCGCCGTTTGAGGGTTTCTGCAGCAGCGACCGCAGGTGAGACGTGGCAAGGGTGTCGACGCAGGTGGCGTCCCACACCAAAGGCCGTCCCATCTTCCAAGGTACGAGGGTCATTTCGTCGGGCCTCTTGCCATCGTCGCGCGTCAGACTGCTCAGTTCAAGAACAGCAGGCGCTCCGGCGGAGGAAAGTGCCCGGCGTATGAATTACATATAGACTTAGCATTAACAATTGCAAAAATAATTGTAATTACAATGTTATGTGAATTGGTCCGCCATTCACTTTTACCGGACAAATGGGATATTATCGCATAATTAAATTTTCCTGGGAATGTATTCACAATAAATTGAACGAGAGAAGGGATACCGGCAGCTACCTATCCCTCCGAAAAACATTATTTATTACAATACTGTTGACATACGATAAATATACTACGTATAGACAATCTATTGGAGTAAACAAATACATCTCTCGTCGCCCCATTCTAATAGCACGGACGTTTGATTAATGGCACAGAAATAGGGGATCGAATTATTTGATATAAGTCTCCAAGGGCGTATGTTCTCAAACTAAAACTGCCCTTTGCGTAGAAGAAACTTGTCAAGGCTTTGTCATATTGACAATTAAATGTAACAATTCTAAATTTGAGTACAGAGTTTGAAGAATTTTGAGTGTGTAATGATATTAAATTGTAAAACTGTTTTACTTGTTTCTAATTTTACTTGACTACAAGTTAATAAAATTATTTTAAAACCAAATATCATCTTAATGCATAAAACATAAAGTATTTTATTTAGTCAAGGGGCTATCTTTAGGGGTGGAGAGTTTTTCTATTATCAGCGTAATTCCCCTACCTTTCAAGTCTCATTAAGTTAGGCATTGACACTCGATGTCTTTTTTTCGACTTTCCCTCGAACGACACTTCTTTTGTCGTCGCCTAATGATATATAAATGTGTGCTAGATAGAAACTCATTAATGATATTTGAAAAATGATCTGATCCATTGAGGGGACGGTCGTTGGTTTTTATGAATATTAATGATAAATCTGAATGGAGACATGAATTGCTTCGTTCGTTTAAAATTGAACAGGGTTTTATTCTAAACTCAGTTATATCGATGATTTAAATTAATGATACGATTAGTTTATTTTCCTTATTATCAAGTAATTATGCATATGCATAAATCGGCGAATAAATACCATCCAAGCGATATTATATGTAGTGGAACTTTCGCCTTGGGGCGGCAAATCCACTATTTGGATTATTGGATTTGGAATAGAGGACGCCTATACGAAATATTAAATTTACTTTCTCATACATCATTTAAGAGCGTCGGTGGCACAGTGGCTAGGACACCGGAGTCCTATGCGGGAGGTCCGGGTTCGAAACCGTGCAGTGCCATGTACCAATGCGTTTTTCGTATTTTTCGAAGACTCACGTACATTTACCGACTGCTTTGACGGTGAAGGAAAACATCGAAAGGAAACATGCACACTGAGATGACAAATGTGTAAAATGTGGTAGGCACAAAAGATCCTCAAGGGTCGAAGTGCCGCTGGGTTTTATTCCCGGTTCTCATACATCTAATTATGCTGTAATCCATCTCCAACATTTAAACATTCTAATGCCGAAGAACCCAGCATCATACAGTATAACCCGAACGGCAATTCCGCTCGTTTGGCCGTACCAAAAGCAAAAGCCACTTCAAATCGCAAGGGAATATATTCGACCATCGATAGAATTTCACTTGCACGGTCGAATTCGGACGAATAAAATTTTACCGAAATTGAATCGGCCGGCGTCGCTAGACCGGAAAATTGGTCGGTACGGTCAACGCTGGTAACGCTTTCGGGTCTCGGTCCGGTATCTTCGGTGTTTGTCGGAATCATGTGTCGCTTTCAGCCTTCTGAATTATACATGGGCAGGCGAGCTGTGATTTAGTGGGGGCAGCTTTGCGGCGCTTGCGCTTTCGTTTGGATAACTTGGGTTCAGCGACTACAATTTTGACATGTATCTGGGCATTTATTGTTGCTTGAAATAACTCTTTATGAAAATGAAACTATAGTGAGTCGTTGACCGCAGTGCGAGGCGAGCCGCCGCCGTGACAACAAACGCTTCGCACTCACCGTGGCCTTCTAAATGGGCCGAATCTAGTCGGATGACTTCAGACTTCATCAGTAAGTAATCCGTATTTAAACACATATTTAATATGTATTTTGGGACTGTACATTTTCTGATGGTCAAAGTACCTACCAAGTCATAAATGGTATGAACAGGACATGTTATGAGACGACCTGAATATCACATGATTTGAAATGTTCTTGAAATCTAAACTGAAATTATATAGACTTCAGACAAACATGAAAGACCGTAGTCAACACAAGACCTAAACGCTCTATATTAGAAATAGGATTCTTACCACATTAGTGTTTGAGATTCCGATACTTTTACACAATTGCATGTACTTAGACAACCGTAGACTGAAAATGTTATATGAAGTTGATAACAATGCATTCCCACCACCCCTTATATTAACATTTATTATTGTTCTTTTTTTTTCTTTCAAATTTTGACAGGTTTACATCTTCCCATGTTCTGTTACATGTTCATTTGCACTGGTCACAGAAGAGATCTGTCCTCCGAGATACAGGAACTTCCTAGTTCGGAGGTCAGCGTTTATTGTAACTAAGTTATTTATTTGGTCACTAATTTATTTAGTTTAATATAACATATGCTTAAGTTCCTACTGGTGTATGGACTATGAATCCTTTGTAATCTTACCGTACAAATATTCTTATATCCAATTAGATAAATCAAAAGTTCAAAATAGTAGTAACACGAGTGTAGGTGAATGGTTAGCCTTACGAAACGGTGGTAGACTAAAAGATAATGTTGCAAAAATGTTCAGAAAGTTCTTGTAATAAGAAATATTGAATGACTATGAGAATCTAGATATAGGACAAGTAGAAGCAATCCCAAATGAAATGGCAAGGAGCGAGGACAAAGAGGATCCTGTCCAGGAACCCACGTCGAAACTAACATGTGTATACGCTAGGTGTCCCTGGCAGCTTCTGAATTATACATGGGCGGCGACCTGTGATTTAGTGCGATGTCCCAAACGAGGACAGTGCGCTTATGCGGTGGATCCGTTTTCGTTTACATGTTTATGGAGGAATAGATGTTGGTAAATAGTAAACAGTGCTGGGTATGTTATAGTTTTGGACCCTTTTTAACTCCCGACCGATCGAGGGAGGGCGTGTTATAAGTTTGACACGTTTGTCTAACGGTCTGTTTGTCTGTTTGTTTGTGGCATCATAACTAACAACGGATGGTCCTATTTGGATACGGCATGGCACGGCGAGGCAAAAGTAAGGCGAAAAATAGGAAAAAGTAAGGGGATCTCCACAATGGTAGTTCGCGTTGGCTAAGAACATTCAGCAGGTTAGACCTGCGGCGCCTGAAGGCGTGAAGACGCTCCGGGCTTCGCCTGCGCGGAGCTCGGCCTCGCCATGGCCATCTTATCATTCCTAGCTCCACATCATTTTCATTTATTTTTGGGCTGCCATATATTATTATTTTTCTCTTGTATTGACTCAGGATTAATCTTCCAATTCTTCCAGTTTCATATTGTGAAATTGAAGTTCACTTACTTTTTCCTGGTCATCATTAGATCCTCAAGGTTTCAGATGTCGGAAACGCACCAAAAAACCTGTATATTTGAGCTCAAATTCGAACCATCTAGCTATTACCGTTCCAAAGATCCCAACTGACATCAAAGATACTCCAAGATCTTGAAAACCACTGGTGCAATTTTTTTCTCTATTAAAAAAAACCTGTTCCAAATCGGATCATGCGTTGCTAAGTTATGATGCCACAGACAAACACAGAAGCAGACAAACCGACAAATATGTCAAACTTATAACACACCTTCCCTAGATCGGTCGTGTTTTAAAAAATAAATAAAATTATCGAATAAAACTCTTTTGCCAGGTACCGAACCCTCGACCCAGGAACAAAGCTCACGCTCGATCGGCTCTTTCAAATGGACAATATCCTTTTTCGCAATCACAAGTATCAGCAAAACTAAGATATTACAAAAAGGTATAAGGTATTACAAAAACGCCCTTTCAACCTATTCCAGTCCATAAAGACCCTGTCCCCAAATAAGTACATCCCTAAAACTATTCCGGTTTCTTTTTGAATCACCCTCGTTTCCCTAAATTAACTACTATTACTGTACAGGATGTAAAAAAGTGTTTTGAACAACTCATATAGTGATGTAATATTCTGGAAGTTAGATTGTATGCACGCGGTGGTCTAAAGTCAAATTATACATTTTGTACTATTTTTGAAGTTATATAATAACCCCTTTTGTTTTAATAACATAGATTTTTTTACCATTCATCCTTTAGGACAGGCGAAGGTCTGCACCATGGTGCCTCGTCTTCTGTACGTCTCATCCAGAATTAAACATTCAACATTTCTTCATATTACATAAGATCCATTTTTTCTTCATAAGTTTAATTCAATAATATATGTAACAGTCAGGAAATGCGTCATTGTCTTAACCAGTGATTCCATGAAATATGTACGTGTTCAGTTAGAGTTCAAATTTAATGTGACAGGTATTAGTTCAATCTGATATTACACAGCTTCATAACGAACCATGCATTTCGAGAAAAGAATGTGGAAATTAGCACACATATTTAGGACACCCAAACGATCGTTTTGAAGATCACCGCTCTTCTACGAGGGGGAGGGGGTCAAAGTGTCCCTACCTACCTACATACCTACGAGGATCATTTCGTATAAATTAAGGAAGCTGAGTAAAATTTAAAAAAATAAAATTTTTATAAAAATTATGTAAAAAACACTTTATAAATAATAATTGTCAAAGTGTATTTTGTTAATATTAGGTAGGTAAGCCAATTCTGTTCTGGTCTCTTCGCCAATAAATTGAACGATAATTGTTCAGCCATGTGTGCAACTACTAATATATGACGTAATCAAGTGTTATATTGTTGTAAAATATGACGTAATGAGTATGAGTGTACACGAAACGTAATTAAATATCTAATAATTACTTCAAAAGTGAAACAAAAATCGCAAAAAGATATAAAAATGATTACATAAATCAATTAAACCTAGAAAATTATTATTTTTCGTGAAAAGAAAGCTATGTACTGTTACACACACCCTGTGTATTGATCGGGTCTTCGATTCAACCCTCAGAAGTCGAGATTTCAATGGTCAGTGTTCGGCATCAACTAGTTGGGGTCCATACCGGCCTCTATTCAGGGGATAGCGAATCATTCACTCATTCTTTTGTGGGAAATAGCAATTTACGAATCTAAATGCAAGTCTGACGAGTAATCAGATTCGTGAATAGGTCTTTGGGAGGTACTCGTATTTATTTACCTTATTTTCTTATTTCTGTGAATGAAGGCAGGGAAATTGAAAGCCTTAGTAACTATTGATGGGATAGGTTATATTAGGAAAAGTTTTCATCATTGACTTTTCCAATGCTTTTTTAATTGAAGGGTTATATTTTTATTTTATTGAGGAATTAAGAGAGCAGAAGAGCAAACGGGCCACTTGATGATAAGTGATCACCATTACCCATAAACATCTCTGTTACTAGTAAGGATTTTCGATACGATTTTTCTTGCTAACCTTGGGAGGTAATGAAAGCTGGTTCCCTTACCTTTCAAACCGAAACACATCAGTGTAAGCATTGCTGCTTTACGGCAGAAATAGATGAAGGGTAGTATATAGGCTGTTCTGCACAGAATCGTACAACTTATATTTCGACTTATACTATACTATTACTATATGGAAGACTTTGAAGGTAATTTTCAAAACTTTTAGACTGAGTTGTTTACAATGATGAACTCCTAGTATAAGTCTGGCCAATGTTTTTCTTATACCCTGTATGAGTATATAGATATAATCTGTGGGCTGTATACTTACCTAAGTAAGTAAGTAAAAAAAAGTAAGTAATATGTTTATTTCCCACACAGTAATATGTTTATTTCCCACGCAAAGGTAAACATATTGGAATCATGTCTGATGGTCTGCTGTTGTTGTGAAAAGGGCCTCAACTCAGCTTATTGCTACAGACAAGAATGCCTGCAGCGCTGGTATTCTGTTGGACCATGACCGATGGCTGGCCAAAATCTGTCCAAGAGGACAAAGATACGACACGAATACATTTAATTGAAGATGGGTAGGTAGTGGGTATTAATAAGTGAAAAATAAGTAAGTATTAGGTTATCTCATCAGTTATTTATCATAAAATAACATCAGTTACTTTGTTTAGCTTATGTACAATTTTATTCTTGTTTTACATAATTTGTACACGTATGTATGTCTACTTGTCTACTTATAATTATAAATATTTCTATGTTACAGGTCTAGCTGGAAGAAATCTCTATTTTAAAGATAAGCTCTACCTGTGTACGTCAAATTTCTTGTTGTTCTTTTATCATTTGTGATTTATGTGTGCAAAATAAAGTATTAAAACGTAAACAAATATTTGTTTTAATTCCTAAAATGTACCATTGCAAACCGCTGTTTGTATTCGATTTTGAGATTATCTAAGAAAGTATTTGCAATAATTTTTTAAAAGGACGTTCCTTTAAAATGTCTCACTATCAATGTCAACAGTGACTATCTATATTTGTGATCGCTCTCAGGTAAACGGTATTATAAAAAAAAACCCTCAATTCTATAACCCTCTTCAGCCCATTTTTTTTCACCGTATCCGGTGTTTAAAGAATGCGTAGATATCTTCAGACAAGACTCTAATGTAGAAGAAAGAATATCAACAGATTTATCTTGATCGTACGTGATCTCGTAAAAGCATTTCGTGATTATTCTTGACAGCAGATTTGTTGAAAAAATTGCTGAATTCCATTTTAAAGTGGTGTCTTGTTTTGCGTTTGCGTCTTTACATGTATCGCAAAATTAGCTCTGAGATCTGGATGCTCAACAAAATAATTAATGTAGTGTAAGACAAGTCTATTTCAATATTTCACGGTCATTAATTCGAAAAGAAAATGAAACGAATCGGATCGCACCCATAGAAGTCTATATTTGGGTGTTGAAGATTTCTATAATGTCGGTCTGCTTCCGTTCAAAATCGATGCAGTATGTTAAAGGCATTAAGATCCCAATAAACTTAACGTTAGTAAAACTGAATCTTTATTTTTAGTTTCACTTCTAAGTAGAAAAACCTTCCAACAGAACAGGAAAACTTTTATTATGGCAACCGTAGTCTTTATCTATAGCCTTGCTCCTTCGACAAAACTATTTGTTATCGTACCCCTCCCTCTTCCAACCCTCCCCTCCCCATAGAAGTTGTTCCTTTTAGTGGGAATTAGAGGGTAACTCCACGCGTTATTTTAGTAAATGGCTGCTTGCTTTCTTACACAAACAGCCCTTTCGTACGCCTTGATTGTATATGTAGTGTTCGTGTCAAAATAGCGGTTTTATGTTAATTTGGTCTAAAATGTAAAATCATTCTATCTATGGAATTAACCAAATAGAACGACGCTCTTGGCAGATTTAATTTTGCCATTGCCTTCCCCATTTTATACAAATGCAAATATACTGTATTGCACACCCGGGACAAAAACAAAACATACAACATAAAGAGAGGTACAATACAATGTGCAGAAGGCGGCCTTATCGCTTTAAGCGATATCTTCCAGGCAACCTTCAGGTGACGGAAAAATCATAAGATACATAATACGGGTGCAAAATGCGTATGAAATAGATAGTACCCTCAAATAAATAAATAACAATAATTAAAAAAAATGCAAACCTTTGCAAGCTGCAATGCAGTAGTAATAATATTACGTAATTACTATAATATATACAGAAATATAATACTTAATATATAATAAAAAATATAATAAACAAATAAATAACACACATCATATGCTAAAACACACATACACTTTATACACACTGGTTATCTCAGTGTGCAGGTTTCTCATGATGTTTTCCTTCACGGTTTGAGTTGATATTAATATTGAGATGTAAATTTTTTAACTGAATGAACTTATTGGGAATCTTGCCAAGGACTCGAGTATCCACAACACTCTCTTATGGTTCTTATTGCAAAATAACAGCTGTGTGGGTCAAAGTAACAATTTGATCCTTCCCGGACTAGTTAGAGAGTCTACTGTTTGTTGCCTAAAATACATTTGTATTGCTGTTGCCTTATTCTCCAAAAAGTTCTATTGAATTTGTAATTCTTGTCAAACTAAGCTACTGCCAAAATCAGAGCTGTTGCCAAAAATTAGCTTAAAAAGCTCGTGAAGCGAACTCCCGTAAGCTGTTCACGCGAAAGCGATAGTGGCTCGAGCTTTTAAGCTAAAATTATTAAGCACAACTTGCACCAGTTAGGTTACGGCTTAGTGCGAGCTTTTGACGGTTCACGTTGAAAGCTTATCGCTTTTATTGTGTTATAGAGGGTGATGTAGGTGCTACAAGCTTTATGTTGATTAAACTAAAACTTAAAATAACTTTAATAACAAATACTAAGTAAATTACATGTTTATAATATTCCACGACGTATACAGTAACTTATCATGTTCTTACAGTCGTGTTCTTTTAATTAAACATCTTAAGAAATGTTAGTTCTTGTCACTTTAACGTGTTTGACACATACAAATGTCAAGAAATCTGGACCCGCATGCTCCATCGTCGACCTCGTCGCTTACCATCAGGCGAGATCGAGGTCAAATGCTAGTTTAGTAGTCAATAAAAATAAAAAATAAAAAAATCGTAACAAATACGTATTGCGACAGGCTTCTACAAGTTATAGCTTGATGTGTCTTCCTTGTATAGGAGAGCAGTCTTGCAAACAGGCCATCTGATGGTGAGTGCATGGTTACCATCACTAAATGTTAACAAGCAATGTCTGTATTGTTGTTTTCATTTGAAGGTTATATGAGAAAGCCAGTGGTCTTCAAGGTTAACCGTTATTAGAGGTAATAACGTCATAATGAGCTAAGATTGTTGTTTGATTTTTATGGCAAAGGGAACTGAGCTCATACAGCCATGTCTGATGTAAACAACTTTTTCAAGTCTTCATCAAAATGCTAGTGTGACACATATCAATGCTATCTGGGAGAATCTTCCACGCTTCTGCACCATCCGAACCAAAGAAGAAGGTGTCCCGGACGCAGTATGGCTCTTCAAAAACTAGCCAAGTACGGATCGGGCTGCAGCGTCTTATTTGACTTTACTTCACTGTCCCACACATTATTCACATCTTGTCGAAGTTCTTCGAGCAAGAAACACCATTCTTTCTAGAAAAGCACTACTGTAAAACAATTTGCAAGACAAAACGGAACAAAGCTAACGTGGATGCCAAAAAAGGGAGAAACTCCATGAGCTAAGATGTCTTACGAGCGACGGTGACTACATACTATAACCACCAGGTGGCACTGAGGTACTGTGTTTGTGCAGAAAAGAAAAAATAAACAACTCGTAACAGAAAAACAGCACAGTGTATCAGTTGGATGTATCATTTAAGCTCGAGCAGTGCTTTCTGATAAATGAACTGGGTTGCACGGCCAGTGGGTAGGAAATTGATATTTTACTCGGATCGGCGGGTTCGAACCACTGTGCGGAAACATCTATCGGCTGATAGATGTTTTTTAGACCTTTCTCAATGCGCCATATGTTGGTGGCAACACTGATTTTTAACAATCTCTGTTTACATGGATGACCTCGTTTTTACTTCTGATGAACAGTGTGATATTTTCTTTAAATATTTTAAGCGTTAGTGATTGTATGTGTAATCAATTATCGAAACTGATTTTAAAATATGTGATCCAGATTTTTGATGCGGTATTTTGAAAAGAATATTTATTTTGTGCTTTAAATAGAATGTACAAACAGTTAAGATTTCTTTAAATATCCCAGAAAAGATTTATTTTAGTCTCGTGACATCTCTATCTAGAGTTACGGCACAGACTTACAAGACAACCACTTTAAGGACGTTTCATGCGTAAGTTAGTTAGTTGTTTCTGAGTGTAAGTTAGTTAAGTTACGAAAGGAAGCAAGTCTGAATCTAAGACTGAGTTGACTGTAGTATTGGAAGAAAATATAGTTTTTCGATAGCCTATCGACAGTTTTGAATTCGATACTATTGGTAGTTTCGACTATTTTTGGTAAAAAACATCGATAGTTTACACAATCGACAGTTTCGATACAATGTCTGGTATTTTGATGCTGAGCTGTACAATACCCCCATATAAGGGGGCAATTCCACTACTATACCCCAGCAGTGGGGCATAGGCTGTTCAGCGTCGATAGCATCGAACTATCGATTGTAATGTCTAAAAACAATCAAAATTTGCATTTAAATAATATCGAACCCAACTTCGAGTTTCGACTGTAAATGCTCATTTGGACAGATTTGGATATAGTGTGGGAATATATTCAATGGAAAAAATGGAATTCCCATTTTATTTAAGCTGTTGTTATGTAAACAAACCTATCTGACGCTACCAATCTAGAGCGCGTTGTAAACTACTGGTTCCGCCATCTAGTAGCAAGATCGTCGTACTATGTTGTTTTATGGCGTTTCAGGGAAAACACACACATGAAGACATATACTTTATATATGAATTCTATAAGCAATTTATCAGATCAAATCAATCAAGTCCACCCTGACTTCACTTAAAAATTATACGAAAATTGCGAACAAACGTAATAAATAATGAATAATCTTAAGTAATCATTATCTGCGAAAAATTTAATCTTATACTCCAACCAAATATACTGGAAATAAAAAATGTTATTTATATTTAATAAATTCTCCGATATTTGCAAGGAGCTGTTTTAATCACCGAATTCCTTTCATCCTAAATCGTGTTGCTTACTTAATAGGCGAGCGATTATTGGAAAATTCTTTACGAGAGCGCACTGAGACATCCACGAGATTCGTGGAGAAGTATATTTAAATATTCGGTAAGTATCTTTATCTAAATATTTAAGTATCTTACATATGAGGCGTATCAACGAAGAATACAATTATCTTACCTTATACATTACCTTTCTACACGCCCACTCATCCTCACTCTCTCACATACACACCCTCAAACACACACACACAATGCATTCCCACCACCCCTTATATTAACCTTTATTATTGTTCTTTTTTTTTCTTTCTTCCAAATTTTGGTAGTTTTATATTTTCCCATGTTCTGTTACATGTTCATTTGCACTGGTCACAGAAGAGAGCTGTCCTCCGAGATACAGGAACTTCCTAGTTCGGAGGTCAGCGTTTATTGTAAACTAAGATGTTGCTCACTAATTTTATTTAGTTTAATATAACATATGCTTAAGTTCCTACTGGTGTATGGACTATGAATCCTTTGTAATCTTACCGCACAAATAAACTATTCTTATTCTTATCTATACTACATAGATAATTGTTTTTACGAAGTGGAATGATGAATTCGATATTTAGTCCTAGTCTCAATCGCTCAGATACTAGCTGTAATCGTTACATGACAGCCTTATGGCTGGAGGGCGATTCACGCAGTGCAATGACGGATTCGACAAAAGTTTTATCTCCATCATCATCAGATCATCAGCAGCCTACTCTAGTCCACTGCTGGACACAGGCCTCTCCCAGGGCGCGCCATTGAGCCCGATCTTCGGCTCTTCTCATCCATCTCTCTCTTCATTATCTCTCTTCTTATCTCCATCGCTCACAACATAATGGGTTATTAAGCCCCGTTTTCATAGTTAAAAATTAATACAAATCGTGTAAGTTTAAAATCTCATATCATAATGGGTGGTTTACACTTGGTCAAGTGTTTAGTGAAGTGCATTAGTCAAGTGGCGAATGCCAGTACCAAGGACTGGCGAGTATGGCGATTGCTTGGCCAGTGACAAAGCCACTGTCCTATCCTAACTCACTGTCCTAACCACTTGACAAATGTAAAATGCGCCAAATTTGTCTCCTGAAGAGAATAGAATAGAATACCAAAATTTCAAACAACTTCATCAATATAATATTTATCGATACAATTCAGGAAAATTATTTAAATAAAGTGTATTTAATTTGACTATACATTGCGATTCAACTCGCAACGGGTCGCGATCGATTACTGACAGTTCGCGATTGCTTTAGACGACTGGTATTGGCCTATATTTTCGCGCCCTTTCCAACGGATATGTTATATTAATGAGCGAGATGACAATATTGAATCTCATACACGATGTTCGTCTTCGAAATGAACTGCAGAATTCCTTTAGAGAACTCCTTTTAAGGCTCTAAGACTTTTAACGAGACCCATTGAAGCACTTTCCGAAGTCTAATAAAAAGATCATAAAAAAGAATTAACGAAGTTCGTGTCTTCGAACGGAAGAGAGAATTCGGGGGTGGCTGGTCACATTGGTAATTGTATGGTAAGCCCTACTTATTATTCTATAACTGCACGATCCATTTAGATCTATGGTTAGGAGCGTAGGTGGAATTTGCTTTTACATAGCAATTTTGGGAAACGGGTCGTGGTTATCGTTAGGTTATTTTCATCCATAATCTCATTGTTAATGATTACGAATAATTATTTACATGTAAATAAATCATTCGTAATCATAAATTTGAGTTCTATTCGTTTCAGAATTGAGAACTTCTTCTTTTTTGTTCTCGGTAAAAATAAATTAATAAAGATTAATTAATAAAGGTTCCTTACACCTTATTCCTTTATAATCAATTTTCATGCCTCATTTACTTATTTGAAGTAAAACATTTTACGAGGTTTTAGGCATTGCATTAGATAAAAATAGTCTAGTCTATATTTAAATTAATCAATTTTTAAATAACCACAATAATATATAGATTTCTAAAACAAATGTAATAGAATATATCAGTAAATAACAATAATTATTTGTATGTTGTATTTGTATAAGTATAACCATCTAAATCGACAGCTCAGTCAAACAAGCCCCCTCTCACCGCGTCCCTCTCAAAAGTCCCCAGTCTATATTTCTGAAATAGTAATCATAGTAAATAAATATTTCATAGTAATCATGGCAACACACAGCCTCCGGTGTTGCACGTGTCCCGTTTGTAAAAAGTGTCTATGTCGCACCGATTCTGGTTCAAAAATCCGTATTTACAAAAAAATTACCGAAAAGAGCCGCTTACATCGTCTAAACAAACGCTATTTGAATAATGTGAAGTGCTCACTTTTATTCTCGGATATGAATTCCCTTCACAACCAGGAGGCATGCGATTCAATCTGGAATATTTGGAACGGAAAATCAATAGATTCCGGTACTGAATGAGTTTTTTTCAACGATCGGAAAAGGGTTTTAAATTGTTTTTAATTTCCGTAAATTTTATTTTTGTTTATTTGAAGTTACCGGTGGAAGTTTAAATGAAATCGGTACATAATTTGATGTGGAATCGATATCCACAAGATTTGGAAGTGGAAGTTTTGATTTGGAAGTGGAAATGTAAAAAAAATATATGTGAATAAAGTTACCCAGAATGTCAGGCTTCTCATTTATAGACATGGTCCGGAATTCAGAATAGGGTATTTCCCATCATAAACAATAAATTATGGGAGTATGTAAATGTGAAAGTTCAAGTAATGGGAATCAGAAATACACTGGGACGCAAAAATAACGGGTCTTATAATGATATTTCCTTAAATATACGAGATTGATTCCTGAAATTGTAGTATGTTGAAGATGACTTATTAATACATAATACTCACTACTGATCTATTTATACGAACGATATATCTTTACAACTTTAAGAGTGAATGCGGACTAGAGAAACGTACGTCAATGCGCAGCGATGGTTTTGAGAACCTATCTTAAAATATTGTAAATGATTTTGTAAATAAAATTAACCTCGTTAATTCCGAAATGTTATAATGCGAAAAAAATGTTAAGTTCTAAAATTGTACTTAAAAACTACATCTAATTGCTAACGTCACTATTATAAAGTGTTTCCATTGGGAAACACTTTAGGGGCGCGTACGGTAACAGTTATTTTCATTAAAATTGAGTGTAAAAATATTTCTATAACCAATAATAAATTAAACTTGTTACTACAGTGCGCTTAAAAATGTTTTTGGTAGAACATAGTTATAGTTATTTCGGAAGTTTAGTATTTTATTCGGTAGTTCAGTTTTTTTCGTAGAATTGTAAATTAAACATGCTCCTGTTTGTTTGCTATGTATGTATGTTGTATTACTTTGTCGGTATATTCTGGTTTTTTTTTCAGTAACTCAATTTAACGCAGCTTAGTTAGAAAGTATTACACTTCGCTGGAATTTCATTTATTTTATAAAAGAATAGGTTTACACCCAGCAGTATTTAAGCGAAAATAATGAATAAAATGTACCAAAATAAAAACTATTCCACTGGAAACGTGAAACGTGAAAATGGGGAACTGTCAATAGATATTTATTTTCTGTCGTTCCTGTTTACGTACAGTGGTCAATCTATCAGCAATGTCCACAAAGCCTTAATTTATTACTTGTTTGCTCGAAGGCGTACCTACCTACAGTAATAACACTAACTTTGGCCTCTAAATGGTGGGCGGGTTTGGGCTTGGCTGAACGTGATTTTGGTTTAGGGGTAAAATGTTTCAGTCCACATGTAAGTTATTTAAAAAAAATATGTGTCTGTGGTGACTTCGCGCCAGAATGACGGCGCATGCGCGCTGTGCAGCCTGCGCGCGCTGCTGACGTCTCAAAACAATCGCCACCGTTTTTCTATTACTCGCGCTGTCATTGTGGCGCGAAGTCGCCACATGTCCTACAACCTTTAAATAAGTACTAAATTTATTTGCTACAATTTTTTTTACTATTTAAAGGTGGTAGGACACCCTTGGAACTATTTCTGCCGCAAAGCAGTAATGCTTGGGTAAGAGAGACAACGTAATTACCGGCACATGAGATACTTCACCTACTAGTAAGTACCCCAAAGTTAGCAGCGCATCGGAAACCATTTTAGTGAAGTGTGATGTCTATCGTCAACGGTGACCAATTTCCGTCAAGTCTGTTTTCTCGTCTAATATTCTTAAAAAAACTTGCAAGTTTTACTCATAAGTTTGGAGTACAGAAACAATAGTAAAAAACCGCATAGAAATTGGTTCAGCCGTTTCGGAGCTAGATGGGAACAGACACATGCACACACAAACAAACAAACAAATGAACATCCTCTTAGGTCAAACGCATATACCTTCTCCGTTACCTCGTGGGTAAAAAGAAAGAGATTACATTTTATTCAAGTTTTGACCCCATATACACGAATGCAACAAAACTATTCATCATCAGCAGCCTACTCTAGTCCATTGCTGGACATAGGCCTCTCCCAGTGCGCGCCATTGAGCCCGATCTTCGGCTCTTCTCATCCAGTCGCTGCCAGCCACCTTGCGCAGATCGTCGCTCCATCTAGCAGGCGGGCTAACTAACACTACGCGGTCTCCACTCCAGAACTCGTGTCCCCCAGCGGTTGTCGGTTCTGCGACAGATGTGACCGGCCCACTGCCACTTCAGCTTGCTAATCTTATGAGCTATGTCGATAACTTTTGTTCTATGCCGGATCTCCTCATTTCGGATTCGATCCAGCAGAGATACTCCGAGCACAGCTCTCTCCATAGCACGCTGAGCGACTTTCAATTTGTGAACCAGTCTCACCGTCAGTGTCCACGTTTCAGCTCCGTAGGTCATCACTGGTGGGCCGCAGACTATTGTAGTACCAGAACAAAACTATTGTAGTACCTAAAACCAAAAACTCACAGTGATCGTGACCGAACACAAAACAGGACATCGACTAAAATTCCCATAAAAATGGAAACATCCATATTCTGAGACTAGCGCGAGTTCGAAAAATAAAATGAAACGGTACGCGATTTCGCGAAAATGGGCGATTTAACTTTTTCAATTAAGCGCGTGCGAGCGGGTGTACTCCCGTATTCCGAGCTAGGGCCGGACGCGGGCGGTTTCGGCCGGTACACGCGCCCGTGCGTTCCAGAAATGAAAACGTTTCATTCTATTTTGTGGCGCCACTAGTGTGGGAAAAAATGATTTTGGTAACTATTTTGTGGCGCCACTAGTGTGGGAAAAAATGATTTTGGTAACTATTTTGTGGCGCCACTAGTGTGGGAAAAAATGATTTTGGTAACTATTTTGTGGCGCCACTAGTGTGGGAAAAAATGATTTTGGTAACTATTTTGTGGCGCCACTAGTGTGGGAAAAAATGATTTTGGTAACTATTTTGTGGCGCCACTAGTGTGGGAAAAAATGATTTTGGTAACTATTTTGTAGCGCCACTAGTGTGGGAAAAAATGATTTTGGTAACTATTTTGTGGCGCCACTAGTGTGGGAAAAAATGATTTTGGTAACTATTTTGTGGCGCCACTAGTGTGGGAAAAAATGATTTTGGTAACTATTTTGTGGCGCCACTAGTGTGGGAAAAAATGATTTTGGTAACTATTTTGTGGCGCCACTAGTGTGGGAAAAAATGATTTTGGTAACTATTTTGTGGCGCCACTAGTGTGGGAAAAAATGATTTTGGTAACTATTTTGTGGCGCCACTAGTGTGGGAAAAAATGATTTTGGTAACTATTTTGTGGCGCCACTAGTGTGGGAAAAAATGATTTTGGTAACTATTTTGTGGCGCCACTAGTGTGGGAAAAAATGATTTTGGTAACTATTTTGTGGCGCCACTAGTGTGGGAAAAAATGATTTTGGTAACTATTTTGTGGCGCCACTAGTGTGGGAAAAATGATTTTGGTAACTATTTTGTGGCGCCACTAGTGTGGGAAAAAATGATTTTGGTAACTATTTTGTGGCGCCACTAGTGTGGGAAAAAATGATTTTGGTAACTATTTTGTGGCGCCACTAGTGTGGGAAAAATGATTTTGGTAACTTATTTTTTCTATTACTTCTCACTGTATTGTAAGCCGAAAAATGTATAGGGTTTGTAAGCGTTTTTAGTGTATGTATCGTTTTAATTCATGATAAAAGTTCAGTAAGGTGAACATTAAAATTAAAACACATATGTCCATTTCATTCAATGTATGGGTAACTTTTTAACCAAACTTTTGGGCTTATTTTTTAAGTAATATTTAGGATTTATTGTGTTGTTTTACTAATTTGTTTTTGGAGTAAGTATTTGAAATTGGATAAACAAATAAAGAGGTTTTTTTTTTTAATATAACGAAACATATACAAAATATCTTATCTATTGATTGATGATAGTGAGTTACCCAATTTTTGTAGAACCACCCTTATCTACTTTCATACCTAAATTACGTCGTAAAATATCTTAGAATTTTTTTAACTGTCTTTTTTTACTAATTTATTAAAAACCATCGGGACACCAGGAACTCTTAGTTACGTCATGCTTTTACAATAACTTTAAAATTGAAACACAAATCCTGTAACCATAAACATAACTGGACAGGAGCGAACAGACCAGCCGATGTACATATACAAATTTGGCTAAGAAATTAAGATTGTAGCAGCTGTAAAGGGGCTTTGTCATTTATCTAAATTAATAAATAATAAAATTAATATATCTGCTGTAGAGGGGCATTGTCGTACAAATAATAATAAATTATAGCTGCTGTAAAAAGGCAATCCTCTCAGAAAAAGAACGAAAAATATTCAAATTTTGGAGAATAGGTAGCGCGCCAATATTACATGAAGAAAAGACACCCTTCTTATAGTATCAACAAAGTTTCTCATCGGCAATAAAAAAGGGTACAATCGAACGTCAATTTAGCTCCAAAACCGTCTGAGATCGAATTGTCTGCAAACCGTTTTCCCTCCACATGTGTATATGTATATTTGCGAATATATTTGCATGAGTTGACGTCGCAATCTTCTTATACAGGGTGTAATAACATACTTGCATTCCTAATTTGAGCCCGAGATATTGAACTGGTCTACGGGTAACTTATGATTTAAAAACAGTTCTTATAATTTTTTTTCCATGATGATTATTGTTGATTACAGGTTACATAGTTCTTATCATTTATAATTTGATCCGCTATAATCTACCTTGTTAAGGCATACAATGTATTTTATTAACAAACATATTATATTATGTCCCTTATAACTAATAATGCACTATAATAACTATAATTATGTCAAAATATGTTTTAATGTATTGTCAGAATAAAAATTTGTTATTATTTATTTGTATTTAGGTATGCATTTATATAATAAAAGCACTTTTCAACAAGCCAGTACGTAGTTTCTTCATTTTTCATGACTCTACAGGCGCACTTATAAACATTACACGTGAAGAAAGAGAATATTCGCTGTTCGCCTTCCCATACAAATGTACCGAACACATCGGAGAGCACGTTAAGCAGTCGGTCCCGGTTGTAGTCGTTCGACAGCAGTCTTTAAGCCATGTCAGAGGCCTACGGGCGGCCTGAACAACTCTGACAAATAGGTTGGCCACTAACCATACGATAAGCAAAAGGGACCGTGATGATTTAGAATTAATTTTAACTGTAGTAGGTTTCGGTCAACTTTGGTGACTGGAAAATGGATATGGCCAGGCCTAAAAGCCCGTTCTGCTTTTCAAATATCAGGAAACGTGACAGTTGTACGGTCGACACAAGAAATGTTTATAACATGTGCATAACAGTGTACAACAAATTACCTCATGATATAAGGGTGTTAGAGGGTAGACTCTTTAAAACTGTATTATTGAAATGGCTGCATGAAAATCCTTTCTATAGTGTGAAGGAGTATAATGAACATTCACATTAGCATTAAAATTGACTTTATTTTAATTTATATTCTATGTAGGTACCTGACATTTTGTACGCCTTTTAACAGGCTGAATACTTTGACTTTAATATATTTTTAAGATCTTTTACTTTCTATACAGTATTCTAACAAATAAAGTAATTTTGATTTTTTGATTTTCGACACAGTCAGCTCAAAACGTCAAAATTTGAGAATCTAAAACAGACAGACAGACCTTATTCCGCAGACATAAAGTTGAGGTTTAATCGAAGGATTTTGACAGATGGAATATTTGTGCTAGTGGTAGATCTATCGATATTGAACCTCTATGAAATCGTCAAGTGATCAATTAAACAAATGTTTCGCTACACCCTGTATTTGGGCTTATCAGCACACAATACTGCGTGATTCAGTTCCGGAGCTGTATATAATATTTGGGAAAGGTCCCTAGAGTAAAGCTGTAGACGCATTTGGAACGCGGCGTTTTATAAGCTCACGTGTACAGCCACCTTTATTAGATGCCTCTGTGCGTTATGGGATACCGAGACAACATTTCTAATCAAAGCCAAAATTCAGACCATTCATGTTTTTGGGTTGATTTTTTTTTATTTCGATGATAGTTTACAATAATTGATTAAAGTATATGTAGATCTATTATTTGATTGTGGAGTCTTACAGAAACTGTGTAAATAGAGGTACAGGGTATTTCATCGTGTGAGATAGAGGTTTGTTTGTTTGTAGCCTCTTTATTGTACACACAAAAAAAATACACAGAAAATAAAAACATTAAAATATGTACAAAGGCGGGCTTATTCCATAGGGATCTCTTCCAGCCAACCTTTTAAACCTATATGGTCTATTAATAAAGTATTTTCTATTTCCTTTGATTTAGGACAGTTTAGACTACTTTTAGTTTTACTTTGAGGTGGTATGCAAAACAAAATATAAAGGCCCGATTGCCTAATAATATAGAAGTTTAGTTAAAGAAACAAAGATTGAAATAATACAAAAATATTAAAAAAAATACACAGAAAATAAAAAACATTATAATATGTACAAAGGCGGGCTCTTATCCCATAGGGATCTCTTCCAGCCAACCTTTTTAGCCTATATGGTCTATTAATAAAGGATTTTCTATTTCCTTTGATTTAGGAGAGTTTAGACTACTTTTAGTTTTACTTTGTGATATGCAAAACTAAATATTAAGGCCTGAGAACTTTAGTTAAAGAAACAAAGATCGAAATAACATGTGGCAATCTAAACACTTAGACACAACATAAGCCAACGAAACTGCAGTTTAATTGAAAACCAAATTAACCGTCCACCGGTAACCTTGTCCCAAATTAAACTTGAAATCAACTCCTTTCTGTAAAGTTGACACGCCAACTGACCGAACAGACGTTCGCATGTGGCAGCCAAGTAAGGCCGAAGTGGCCCGGAACGTGCCGAGCTCGCCCGAAGTGGCCGAGCGCGATCAATACCCCTCCCCTCGCCTCGAACCGCGCGTCAATTCCGGGGGCAAAAGTCACGCTGCTTTCGGGATGGCCGTCGATTTTGGACGGTCAAGTTTCGACTCGCGATTGTGACCGGATTCGAATCCTGCGAGTGTATAACATGGCGGACGAGTTCGGTCATTTTAGGGTTAAGAGGCAAGAAAAAGCCCTGCAGAAAATTCACGTTAATTTATACACGAATTTATGTTTTTGAAAATTTAACGTACAGTCAACAAGCTATAGTACGCCATCTGTCAAAAAGCTTCGATTAAATCTCAATCTTATGCCTGCGCAATATGATACATTTCAGATTCTCAAAATTTGACTTTTGGGTATGTTGACATGTGGTCGACAGTACAATCATTTTGTACAGAGCTGTTTTTTTTAAAGTCCGTTTTGAGTCAGGTTATTGATCCTGATAGATTCGCTACCAACCACAAGAAGAATATACTAGAAAAGTAAAATAAATAAGTACAATTTAGGCGGACTTATCGCTAAACGCGATATCTTCCAAGCTACCTCCGGGCAGAGGAAATGATAAAAAATGATAATGATAAAATGATGAAATGAAAACCCTATAGAACGCATATACAGTCTGTTCTCTGATTTATCTGACCCACTCTTGCAGACGTAACATTGTCAAGGGGGGGTAAGACAACCCAGGGCCAGACTGTACTACTTTCTACAGCCTGTACTATAATTTGCCGTGTCATTTGAATGTCAAAGACACTCGTATCCTGTTGACATTCGAAACCGTGGCTTATTCCTCGTGGGCAAAGCAAAGAAACTCTTATTAATTAACCTCCTTTAATTAAAGCTTAATTAACTTCTCTGAAAGGTTAGGTTACTTCATAGCTTAGTTCAGTACAGTTTAATTAAGAATATAAACGATTCAGAAATTATTGAACATCGAGTTTTAACTGTGAACAATTTAAAAACGAGTTACTGGTTTTTGGAATTAGAAAAATAATTTTGTTTATAGAAATGGAAATAGATGTTAAATTAAAAGTAATATGCGATATTTATAGCCATGGAAAATATTCCCATTGAAATTCCGAGATAAAATTGTAGGTCCTTTAAATAAATAGGTCACGAAAACGAAGTAAGGTAAGGGTAGAGGGTAGCTTGCCGTCCTACATTCCCGGTGAACGTGCCGGCTTTCATCACGACATCACGTGTTCAATTTTATTTTAAACGTAGGTAATAACTATTGTTCAGACATTTAAGAATATATCCGACAAAAAAGACTTCATTAAAATGTATATTTTCAACATAAAATGTATTTCCCGAAAAACCAAGAACAACGGCCATGTAAAAATAGCAAGATATTAACAAAAAAGAAACACCAAACCACTTCTTTTCATCCCCAAAAAACTGAGACATTCGAAATTCAAATTTAAATCGGATCATTCGGAACGAACGACGTACAAAACGCTTTTTTCCTTTCCGTTATAACTAGCGTCCGTGAAAAGGGAATAAATCTTTCAAAATGTACTCTCGCCTACAAAAAAGGGAATCCGCAGATTTATCGACAAAATTCCGCGTACAATTCTCTTTTAGAGGCATATCGGACAAATTGCTACCGACTAACCGATATAACAACATTTTTTAACTACGCACGGTTTTTTTTTAAATAGGTCACGGTCGCTACAATTCGGAATGAAGGTAGAAAGATAATAATATAATCTACCCTGCGCGCAGAGCTGTGCGAAATTAAAATGTCGCCGTGGACAAAACTAGGACGACTTTTCCGGAATAAGGATGTCATCGTTGCGGAAAAACTGGCGGTGTTTAAAATTAGAACAGTAGATTGTGTAACTAGTGGGGAAAGGACTACATTGTCGCAGCGAGTGTAGTTTCGCAACACGAGCTATAAGCGAGTGCGACACGTGGTCTTTCGTGATACACACATATTCGTTAACAAACCACAATCCTCTTTTATAATTATCAATTATTATCCCCCCCCCCCCCCTTCAATTATTATCATCCCCTTTACCAAGGGAGTACGGGCCATGATCCACAGAGCGGACCCAGTGCTGATTGGTGGATTTCACACACCTTCGGAAACTTTTTATTTCCTCAGGCATTCAGGTTTCTTCACGATAATTTCCTTCACCGTAAGAGCAGTCGGTAAATGCACGTAAGTCTTTGAATGTAAACCAACTTTAAATACCTATTAGCCAACTAAACTCACGATATTTTCGATATTTACCTCAGTATCGAGCATTCGTACGTACAAACTACATACGCCACCAGTAAAACTTCGTTTAATATAACACTTAACTCAGCATAATACTGGATTAAGTAAGGATTTAACTCCGCATTAACAAAACTTAAACTTGGCTTGAACAATATTTATCGTAGACTTACGCGGTTTCGCGTTATTTAAGCTCCCACCCATAATCGGTGGAATGTTTGTAACATAAACAACGATTTCCAGGGTAAAACGTTATAAATATTATAATGAGGTTAATTAATAGAGTGCTTACTTAATCACGTTTTAATTAAGCAATGGATGGGAAATAATTATAACATATGAGAAAAAACGGGAACGAGTGGAGTTAAATAATTATTGTATTCAACAAAATATACAGAAACATATTTTTTTGTAAAAAAATAAGTCTCTCACTCTTCTAAGTCATTTTCCTCATTGCTGAGGGTCGTGATCATTCTAAGGAATTAATCACATAGAACGACTCTCGTGGCAGATTTAATGGGATGATTTGCCTTTGCCTTACCCATTTCACACACTGGTTATTACAGTGTGCAAGTTTCCTTACGATGTTTTCCTTCACCGTCAGAGCAGTCGGTAAATGTACGCAAGTCTTTCGAAAAAACCGAAAAACTCATTGGTACATGACATTGCATGGTTTCGAACCCGGACCTCCCCGCATGGGAGTCCGTCCTAGCCACGGCGCCACCGACGCTCAAAAATAAGTCTACCCGCTTAAATAAACACATAAAAACAATCGAGGCTAAATACACGTTAACCCTAAACTGCAGCAGGTAAAAATCGGGTGCGCGAAATCCGCACCCGGCAAGGTGCCTGTAACGAAATTCCCCGAGCACATGCATCGTAAATTTACGGCACACAGGAGGGTAAGTTGTGTACTTTAGTGCGGTAAGCTTTTATCCTGCGGCGGGAGTTATGAGCTTTCGGCGATTTGTTTTGTCCTTGTAATTGTGTTTCGACAGTGTTTATAGAAGAGCTAGTATTTGGCCTCATCGTCACTTACCACCAGGTGATATTGAAGTCAAACGCGAGTTTAGTCGTAAATATAAAGAAATGAGTATTTATTTTTTAATTAATTTAAGCAGTCAACAGACGGTTTTGTTGGTTACCAATTCCTAGAGAGACACCTCTAGAATATTATGACGGTTTTATGGTAAGTGGTAACTAACTGGTTACCATTAGTAATTTACGTCAGAAATAACGAACAATGTTACTACTTACTATACTATTTTTTTCGAATCATTCTCATTCTTCGTGTATTAGATGCAGATATCATAAATTATTTGTCAGTAATATAGATGCAGCTACATTCTTAAATTCCTTTTGATTAACTGGTTCCAAATTCCTTTTAGGTTTAGAATATAGTTACACTAATGTAATGTATTAAATTGTAATATGCTGCATGGTAAGTGCGACGGAGTACCGACTTCCAAGATACAGGTTTCGAGTATAAGTGAATAAACTTTTTCATTTTTATTTTCAGCTATTATAAAAAGATATTCATTAATTTAACTTATCTGTGGAGAATATATGGCGTGATGTGACGAGTTTTCTTTAAACAATAGATTAACTAGAGTCTTGTTTGGGAGTAAGCATTGGTTCTAATTTTCTTGACACAAATAATTGGGGGAAGAAACCGCCACTTACCCTTTGGATTCGTCTTCTCCAACGATAAACCAAATTCAGAAAGCTTGACAATTGCAAAGGATGACAAAGACTTTCCAAAGATTAAGGGTTGAGGGAGGGAGTGTGAAATCAATGGGACCTAGCAGTATTCCGCTAGAAACCGCGAACTTGAATTCATATTCGACATGTGTTTCGCCTCTAAACGAAGCATTATCAGGCCAGCTCTGATGTCTGTTTTTCACTTGGACCACCAACTTAATGCACACTCCCGGACTGTGGATACAGGCTATTGGTTCACTCTCCATACATGATACGATCGGGAGCCAAACACGATAGCAAACAAATATATTTATAAAGCTTTTTACACAAAAACATTGTTAAACACACTGAAATTTGATTTCATACTTTCAGGACAGCGTCTATTTTAGTGAATACGCTTTGTGACGTGAATTTAAATTTTAAATATCATTTCAGTGTTGCGTTTGGTTTGTTTTTGGAATGTATAATTACATAAGACTTAGTTAAGTTATGTGAATGTATATAAAATTCCCAGTGCTTTGGATTATGGTTTGTGTAAAGCTGGTGTAATGTAACAATAATAATAAATAAATAAATTGCAACAGCGTTATTAATATTAAGCGGATTGTTACAGGAATTGGTTACAGGTTTATTATTAGGGAAAATACAAAATTGTTAATGATTGGTCATGGATAAAGAACCGAATCTTGCAAATATACTTAGAAAAAATAATAGTCCTTTTAGCTGCACTGTTAGTGCATAATAATCCGATTTAAATAGATTTTTTAATAGCCTTTAGACTGTCCCAATGCTGGGCAAAGGCCTCCCCTGCACCTTTCCATTTTTCCCTATCCTCAGCGTCCTTATTCTACCTACGCCTGCGCATGCCTCAGCGCCGCTGTCCCTCTCTAAATAGATTATAAAGTATTAATTTTATTTACGCCAAATTAGATCACTATACCAGATAAATTGTTAGATATATATCAACAAGTTAGCTAGATCAAAGAAATACCTAACTCTTTCAAGCTAAAACACTGGGTATTTCCCTGGACTTTATCTACTAAGGGTAAGTTTGTGGCGACTTTAGAACATCGAGTTACACAGTGCACTCGGGTGCGGGGTAAAGTGTTACCAGCGCGGTGGCGGGGTTAACTGTACATTTTAACAAACTAGGTGATTCTTTATCCACCAAGTACAAACTTTGGGCGACCTGGTGTCATATAATATGGGTACACTTTGGTGTGGGGTACCTTATCTTATCAAAGGGGGCCGGGAATAATCCCGGCGGCACTTCGACCCTTGAGGATCTTTTGTGCCTATCCCATTTAACACACTGGTCATCTCAGTGTGCAGGTTTCTTTGCGATGTTTCCCTTCACCGTCAGAGCAGTCGGTTAATGTACGTAAGTCTTCGAAATATACGAAAACTTATTAGTACATGGTACTGCATGGTTTTGAACCCGGATCTCCTGCATGGGAGTCCGGTGTCCTAGCCACTGTGTCATCGACCCTTTTCGAGCAGAAACGGGGTTAATTATAACATTTTTTAACAAACTGTGTGTGTATTCTCTATTCATCATTAGCCTATTAAACTCCCCTCTATTGGGGCATAGACGTCTCCTTGCACAAGGGGGTACAGGCCATGGTCCACCGTACGGGCCTTGTGCTGATTATTGTATAATTCTTTATTGTTAAACTTATAATATGATTTTGTTAATATTATTAAAGAACAGCTAATTCATTTTCTTTGTCATTTTTCAATGTAATTAAAAAAATATCCTGTTATTGATTAAATAACTTTATTATTGCAAACCCAAGCCTGTAAAAATATCCAATAGGTGGAATTTCATATCAAAATTTACTACAAAGGAATTCCATATCATAAACAAAATATTAATTACGGTCAAAGAATATTAATTATATTTTCAGCGTATATAATTATTGTTTCAGCGAAGGCTTTCCTAGTAAATTCATTTATATTTTTTCGTGGATTCCCATGGAATGGATACATCAAATATATTACTAATTTCCCAAAATTAGTAACACAATAATTTCACAGGCCATTTTGGCACTAAGAGCCTCCTACACAAGATGAGACTGGCAGACAATCCCACCTGCAGAGACTGTGGTGACACCGTTGAGTCAATGGAACACTTGCTGTGCGAATGTGACTCGTTGGCTGGAAAGCGTACGAGTCTTCTGGGGGTAGCCTACCCGAAACCAGAGGACTATAGGCTCCTTCCTGTAAGCTGTACAACGTCCTTGATGCAAAGCATCTTTAAGGAACAGGAAGGAGACTAAGGTAAGGGGTGAGCACAAAAGATCCCTGAGGGTCGAAGTGCCGCTGGGGTTATCCCCGGCCCCCTGTCATAAGATAAGAAAAAAAGAACACAATAATTAATTTTAAAAAACTCCGCTGTCTTTGATATTAATATTAAAATACCTACATATTTAATTTTAAAATACACTTGAAATGAATTATGGCTTATCTCCAGCCCAATTTGATTATTAGGTTAAGCGACGTCGATTACAAGTCGGGACACATTAAGTTGACACAACATCAAATTATTAAACAATTTTATAGTCACTGTGCTAAGTAATCCTCACCAGAAATATTACGTATATAGATAAGAGGTAGCCTGTTTAAAAAGAAATACTTAAGATTTTGAGATCTGTTTACCTTATAAAATAAAAATAAATCTGTTAGAAAGTTCAACTGAACAAAACTTTGAATGATGTCATTTAGGACGGCTATTCCTAAAATAGACCTTTTAAAATTATAAAGCAAAAGTTTTTTTATAGGATAATTCTCTCAATTAATAACTTCGGATGACTTAACTTATTTGCAATTTTGTTTTAATGCTCAACAATGTAATGTAAATTGTAAAATAAATTAATAAGTTTTAACTCAATTAAGTTCTTGAAAATGTTACCAAATAATAAAACTCTTTGCCATAAAAGAAATAGTATCATGTTCCTTGTTTTCTTTTAATAATTGACACACATGCCCCTGTACTAAGATTCCCCATGACATAATTAAGTCCAAAGCATAGA
This sequence comes from Hofmannophila pseudospretella, assembly GCA_947369225.1. Lineage (NCBI taxonomy): Eukaryota > Metazoa > Arthropoda > Insecta > Lepidoptera > Oecophoridae > Hofmannophila > Hofmannophila pseudospretella. The sequence continues at coordinate 14,586,693 of OX376316.1, forward strand.
TTTAAACAACGAACATCCTGTACATATTTTCATTAAAAAAAAATTCAATTCGGGACCGGGTCGGGTCGTTCCTGATGCAAAAGTTGGCCATAGCGATCCAGCGCGGTAACGCCGCAAGCGTTATGGGCACCTTTGCATCGCGGCAAGGGGGGAGGTTTATTTATAATTATTTAGTTATTAATTAATTGACATTATTTGTAATTTTGATTTTGTATTATGTTGACAATAAATTGACATGTTAATGGGTAAAAAGATCCTACCTATTTTAAAACTTTTATTCAAATCGAATATAATCAAAATTGGAATCGCGATTAGTAGTAAGTACAATGTGGAAAGTTAGTCGATTAAAAAGTGTCACAGATTTCAGGAACTATTGTCACTTCCTTACGCTAGTAATAAATCTTTGATCCAAAGACATCACAGTAATACATTGCCATACTTAATAGACGTTAGTGACTGTCATATACAAAGAGAGAGACATAAAAAATCACCACAAGGGTTCCTTTTTTACCGTTTAGATACGGAACCCTAAAAAGCCGTTGCTTAAAAAGTGTGCACGTCACCATGGCCGGCAGTGTACAAAGTGGCGTGCATATCAATCGATTAAGCATGTAAGTGCGACTTGCTCTAATCACATTTAGTTTCAATTGATCGGTTAAATGTGCATGCAGTTTGACTGACCGTTATGTTAATAACTATTTACATTTGGTTAATGTTACAATTTAGACTCGGTATTAATTTTAATGTTGTTTGTTATGCAACGCATGTGTTTAGTGTGAGAACTAGTCAAATGTTTTGATAAACAGAATCTAATGAAGTTATTAATTTTCATTTTCATTTTAAATCGCGTGTAGGTATATTGTCGTCGTCGTTGGCCTTGTACATCTTGACAGATGATTTAAACAGCGTTGTGTCGGCATCTACGCTCATGACTGAATAAGCCGATGCGAGAGCGGCGAGTTCTGCCGCACGTGCAGCAGGTGAACTGCGGATTTGTTGGAGCAGGTGTTTCGAGGTGTCTGTGCCGGATAGCTCGTTTGTCAGCTAAATTATGTAACCACTCGATGTCATGTGAAGTGCGGCCCTCGATCACCAGGCGCCTCCATGCGTCTCTATCCACGGCGAGTTTCTCCCAGTGACTGGTATCAATCCCAAACGCAGCTAGGTCACGTTTCGTGCAGTCCTTGTAACGTAGAGTGGGTCTTCCCACTGGTCTCTTGGCGTGCGCGACCTGGCTCAACAAGATTTCTCTGGGCAAACGAGTGCTGCCCATGCGGTACGCATGCCCCAGCCACTGTAGACGTCTCTGTTTGAGAGTAGCAGAAACGCTGGGAAGCTGCGCCATCTCCAACACTCTCTCGTTCGTGACCCTGTCCTTCCATGATAGGCCTAGGATACTCCGAAGACATCGCATGTGGAAGGTGTATATTGTAGGTCTTAAAAATATATACATACGTTTCAACACATATTTTTGTAATTTTATTTTTTTATTTACTTCTAAACCCGCATTTGACCTCGATCTCGCCGATGGTAAGCGACGATGAGGTCGACGATGGAGCATGCGGGTCCAGTAAATACATTTTTACCTAATGGGTGTAGCAAACAAAAATATAATATTGATTATAAAATTAAACTATGTACCCAAATCAAATCGATCACAATAATCTCTATTTATAAAACCAAAATGTCAAATCATATTATTAATCACCATAATGTCAATTTTATCATAATGTCAATCATATGTTATTTATACTATTTTTATTAGTATAATTATTAATTTAAATTATTGTTGTTATAGAAATTACCGACGTTATACAGAAAAGGTTGACAAATAGAAATGTTCCGCAATAGCTCAGTTGGTTAGACCATTGCCACGGCATCGGTACAGTCGTAGGTTAATCTCCTGCTCGCCAATATTTTTTTCCATTTTTTTCTATTGTAAACGACTTTCTTGGCCTGCCGTACTACCTTCAGGAAATATAACTATAAGTATTATAGTAAAATTCATAACAAAATCTTATTGTGACAGCTTTATGTGTCTTCCACTGTATAATACAAGCTTTTAACACGATGAACCTTAAAATAAACAAAAGCTCACAAATACAGACAAAATAAGTATACGCGCAAAAGCTTATCTTAAACACGTCTTAATCCGGAATTCCGGGACAAATCTTAACACGTCCCGATTCCAAATTCGGGACAAATCTTCCAATTCTTGACGAACAGCGACAGATGTGCCCTCGCTTTAGGAAACCACTTAATCTCTTCTAAAATAATGACAACACCCTTTCAGGTCGAGGGAATGGATTCCCGGAACCTTGTAAATAACTAACTCATTGGGAAAATAGGTTGTTTCCTTCCTTACGCTGCTTCCCTTGCTTTCGCTGAGTACATAATAATATATTAATTGGAATGATAATGATGGTATCTATTGTAACCTATAATTTAGTTTTGGTTACATACTGTACTATTTTATGGGTTTGATGATGAGCTAACCTGCAAATCTATTCTGAGGAAATTAAAATCCGCAAAGGTAAAACCAATGGTTCCTCTGTCTACCACAGTAAAACCATTAAACCACCAACAGTGTTGGGCCTGAATGTGGATCATAGCAGATCATAGAGCACACAAATCAGAATTGTAAGGTTTTGGGCAAATGCGCAATACAATTTTGAAACATTCATACATTTAAAATTTCAATAGTCGACTGAATGTATGGAGAGAAGTTCACATCACAGCGCGTGCGCCAACTGGCAGACGTGGTTTCCATAATATAAAAAGCGAGCAATCTACATAGGGTGGATTTCTTTATCTATGGTACTTACGAGTATCTATTCTTATTGCGTAATTTGAAAAAAAAAAGTTATTTGTACACTAGCAGTTACTACCAGAAGCCTCCAATAACTAAGTCGATAAAAGTGGCCGTGAAAACCTATTTTGAGCCTTCATTTAATTTGTAACGGACACGTATATAAAAGGTATATATAATATTTACAAGTACCTACGTTTCATTTCACATTTGCTCACGTCACAGGTTCCGCGAAGTAATATAAAACCGGGGACTTATTAAAAAAGTTATTTCTTCCGGACGACGTCGGAACAAAGTTCGGGATAGCGGGAACTACGCACTGTGAATCCAGGCTCACTTTATTTTATGTGTCAGGGGAACAACGATTATGGCGTATAAATCTCTGTCCCGTACAAGGTTTCGGGACACTGCAATATAATTTAGCTTAAAACGGGACCGCATTTTTCAAGCAAATCGCCCGGGGCACTTTTAATTCGGACAACTGTCCCGACGCTATCGCTGCCACTGTTTAAACTAAAATTTTCGGGAAAAAACTGGAATTTTCGAGAAAAAACTGGATTTTTCGGGACAGAAACACGAGTAGCGCTTGCGGGGAGCGCTTCGGACATACGGCGATATGTCAGTCGTTTTGATAAACAGTCCCGCGGCCCCTTTACTGTTTTTATTCGGGCAAAAATGTCGTAAGGAAAAATGACCTAATTTTTGTGCAACAGCTTTTTTAGTGGCAGGTACTTACTTGGATATGTTCAGCAAGTGTAATACCTAATAACTCTAAATAAACAATTTAAGAAATCCTCGACTTCTCTTTACTTTTCCGAAGTGTTATATATTTTACGCGTAAGTCAATCTATGGTATTTTAACTCAACAACCGATTATCCGATTCGGACGCAGTTTTGTTTATTAAACTGAGACTTTTGGCGAGAGTGTTCTTAGCCATATTTGAAAAGATTGGACTAGTTTCCAAGATCTTGGGAGTATCTTTGATGTCAGATGAGATCTCTGGAACGGTAATTATAGACGAATTTGAGCTCAAATATTTAGGATCATGTAGCCCTTCCCACATCTGGAATTTTGAGGTCCTGATGATGACCAGGAGAAGTAAAGGCATCTCTACAATGGTAAGTCGGGGTAGAGTTAACTAAAGACAGTATTGGTTTTCATTGCGCTGTACGATTTTTTTTGTGGAACGTTAATGTTTTTGTTTACACCCTGTACTCGTGTTTGACATAACATATACATAAACTATCACGTCCATAATCCCGGGGGTTGATAGAGGAACCACCTTCAATCACAGCCCACAGCCCCACTTTTCGCCGTAAAATTGTTTAGACAAACGTGATAGGTGGCGAGAGCCTACCCGCTGTTATCCAATCCACCAAGTCACCTGTCGCTGTCGCCTCGTATGTCACCCATGGGATGAGTTGGGGTGGTGCTATTCTTTAAGGCCGGCACCACACAGCAAGCCAGAACCATACAGTAATGTTTTCCATTCTTGCTAATATTTTTCCTTTGTTATTTATGTGAGTATGTATTTAAGTAAGTATTTTTTTTTTTTTAATTTAATAAGTATTTACTTGCGTAAGTACTTTCCATTCTAACACATTACCAAAAGGACATGTTTTAATTCATTTTCGCTTTACAAAGACAATATAATTTGTCACACAACGGAGTATGTCCTGACGGTAAGACAAGAAGACACTATGTAAGCCATCGAGGCTTTGGAAACATAATTTGGTATGAAATATTCCCGACATCAGCTCATTACAGCAGCTTAATTAAGTCACTGGTGTGACACACGGGAATTATGTTCTTCGAACGTCTTGGAAAAGGGTTTCCAATCGAGTCTAATTTTAAATTGGATCAGGCGTTTCCATGATCGTGGAGTATCATTGATGGCGGTTAGGATCTCTGGAACAGTAATAATTAGGAGGTTGTATGAAATCATAGGAGTAGATTGTACTTGAAAAACAGCGCTGCATAATTGGTACCCGAGTATGTCAGCATTTGCTGACTTTCCCCCCTTTTGCCAAATATACATGCTTTGTGATCAGTTTGTTCTCTATTTGTTGTTATCTGTGGTTTTCTTTTTGTGCAATAAAGTGTATTTTACTTTACTTTATTTTTTTTTAAACTTGTTTTTAGTGCAATCACTTGACTTTAATCTACATAAGTAATCTAAACTCGATGCACGGATTATGTTGTTTTTAATATTCCCTTTTGTTTATTAATTATAATAATTATGTAGGCATACAAGTCTCACATACTTAAATATCTTCATACAATTTTAAATCCTTTGTCAAAGAAAGAGAAGAGTTTAATCCCGAAGAGGGTTTAACTATGATATTGTTAAACAGAGTTGTTGTTAGGTTTCTGGGTATATTTGCATGTTTTTTTTAAGTACGTCTTACAGCAAATTTCATTTTATTCGTACTTGCTTTTATGTAATGGGACTTGCACCAAAATAACAGAGTTTGATTGTATGAGAGACGTGTGTCATTATATTTTGAAATTACATACATATCTTCACGGATTTGTCTCTTCCGGGGTAGGCAGAGAGAAAGGACCGCCACGAAATGCTTTGTCTTCATGGTAATAATATTTACTTAAGTATGTTTTAATACTTTATAAAGACTTAATTAGTCTGTAAAAATAATAATTTTTATATGATATTGTTAATTAGTTAAATTAACATGTATATTGATGATTATTAAAATAAAGAATTTTCAGAATAGAAAAAAATCAATCAATTAGGAGGTTCAAGATTGAGCTCAAATGTTTAAGACCATGGTGCATACCCACAAGTGGAACCTGGAAGACCTGATGATATGATTACTTTCCTGATGGAAAGAGTAAGAGAATCGGTAAGATGGGGTATTTTTATTTGTATGTAAGTATTAAATTAGTGTATATATTATATTATATTTATATATATTTTTAATTTATTATATTTATATATGTATTCGTATGTATGTATAACAAATTGTATATATCATTATAATTGTTGCGTATGTATTTTATTTATCTACTATATAATTATTGTAATATATTTATACTTATTTTTTATTGTACTCCAAACCTTACCCACCATAAAAATAGTCTAAACTCTCCTAAATCAAAGGTTGGCTGGAAGATCCCTATGGGATAAGACCGCCTTTGTATATATTTTAAAGTTTTTATTTTCTGTGTATTTTTGTGTGTGTGTACAATAAAGACAACAAACAAACAAACGGGGGCTTCTAAAATTTTAAATTGAGAGTATCAGTCATTCCATCCTTTCCACCAGTGTGCCCGGCCCGTTACAAGTTATATTACATGTCTACCAGCTTAAGACGTTAGCTTGTCACTTCGTAAGGACATTTACTTAAGTGAGAAAGAACAAGTTGTTTGCCTCACTTCTTAGATCATACAGTTCGAAGAGGGCTGCCTGTCTCAAGTTGACAGACCTACGAGTAAGTACTAACTTTAACTTTGAGCGTCCGTGGCACAGTGGATAGGGCACCGAACTCCCATGCGAGGTCCGGGCTCGAAACCGTGCAGTGCCATGTACCAATGAGTTTTACGTATTTTTCGAAGACTTACGTACATTTATCGACTGCTCTGACGGTAAAGGAAAACATCGTGAGGAAACCAGCACACTGAGATGACCAGTGTGTAAAATGGGGTAGGCACAAAAGTTCCTCAAGTGCCGAATCCCGAAGTGCCGCTGGGTTATTCCGACCTCCTATCATAAGATAAGATAAGTACTAACTTTCACTTAGAAGCTATATTTGGTTTACATTGTAACTTTGGTTCCAATCCGAGATCATCAAATGTTTGCCAGGAATATATTCTTTACGTAAGTAAGTAATATGTTTATTTCACACACAGCAATGACCGAAACAGTTATAATTATAAAAAATAATTATGTAGTCAAAGGTAAACATATTGAAATCATGTCTCATGGTCTGCTGTTGTTGTGAAAAGGGCCTCAACTCAGCTTATTGCTGCAGACAAGAATGCCTACAGCGCTGGTATTCTGTTGGACCATGACCGATGGCTGGCCAAAACCTGTCCAAGAGGACAAAGATACGACACAAATACATTTAATTGAAGATGGGTAGTATTAATAAATGACAAATATATATACCTACATTTACCATGACACATAAATTATAAAAATATATAAATTTCGTAAATAAATAAATATATATACCTATATACCTATAGACATGCAGGTTTACTTACGATGTTTTCCTTCACCGTTAGAGCAGTCGGTAAACGTTAAAAAAGTCCTCTCCCTCCACGGCCGGCAACACACGTGCAATACCCCTGGTATTGCACGTGTCTCTAGGCGACGGTGTCTACTTACCATCAGGTGAGCCGTCTGCCTGTTTGTCGAAGCTAAGAAATATTTTATTTTATTTTAAAATGTACGTAAGTCTTCAAAAAAATCCGAAAAACTCATTGGCACATGGCATTCAGCATTGCATGGTTTCGAACCCGGATCTTCTACATGGGAGCCCGGCGTCCTAGCCACCAGGCCACCAACACTCTAATGAAAATCCCTCATTATCAGTAAAGTTAAAAGACCCTTAACTAAAATTGTAAAGGCAAGTCTACATAAGTCATGTCGCTAGATCATTAGTCAAGATCAGCGTAAGTGACAATAGGTCAGATTTAGACGGCGTCGAGGAGTGACATCCTGATGGAATGCGACTCCATTTATTTGGTAACAGTGTTGAACACTCAATACTGAGGCGGAGAATCGAAGAGATGTAACTCATAATATTTGAAATATTTTTTTAACATGAATTAAAAATGGAAAGGAGGGGAGGCCTTTGCTCAGCAGTGGGATAGTCTATTGGCTATTTAAAAAAAACATGAATTAAAGTAAAAATGTGTTTGTGTTTTACTTTGCGAATTATATAGAGAAATTGAGTCTTTGTTGAATGAATCAGGTACTAATAATGAACATGATAAAGTGTTGTTTGAGATTCTTCAAAATAGAGTGAAGTCGATCATATAATGAAACTGTACTGGTACTGTATTTGTACGATTCAGAACATAGGTACGTATTTAGGTAGATAGATAGAAACACTTTATTGTACACAAATACAGGAAAAGTAAAAATTACAGGGATAGTAGCACGATATGTACAAAGGCGGCCTTATCGCTAAAAAAGATCTGTTCCAGGCAACCTCTGAAGTTAATTGGACATTAAAGAGATTAGCGACAGTGTAGTGTGAAGATATGAAAAAGGTTACTATTACTAAATACACAGTAAATTATGACTTATTTAGGCCTCTGACATGGCTTAACGACTGCTGTCGAACGACAACAACTAGTACCGACTGCTTAACTTGTTCTCCGAGGAACGGAGGAGCTCAGATGAAATATAACACTAGCGGTCGCCCATCCAGGTACCGATCGCGCCTAACGTTGCTTAACCTGCACGATCACCTTCGGACCGTGCTCGCAACTAGGCTACGAGCCCCTCAAATTGTATTAATATCATCTTGTAGTGCGCTCAACAAAATATATTTTTCTGCAACTTATAAATTGATTTCTAAATAAATACAGATCTTTTATCTGTACAAAATATCAGAACTATTTTGCGAAAATCGAAGAAAAATATAATACAATACAATACTTTATTAATAACAACAAGTTACACCTCAATTTTCCATTACAACAATACTCATACATGTATAACAATAATAAAAATGATTATAATTTCCAATTAAAAAAAAATCAATAAATAATTTAATCATTTCCCACTGACAATAATGAATAAAAAAAATTAAAAAAAAAATATATTTTAATAGCAGGTACCTATTGTAAAGATAGATACCTATTGCAATGATTAATTTAATTTTAATTTTAGAAATTCCTCATATGTTTAAAACAAAAAGTTGTTCAGTTACAACTCGTCGATGTACCAAATAATATCTTCCCGAAAATGTACGTTAAATCTCAGTTACAACATGTTGGTTTCAAACCACAATAACTTAACCACTCGTCCACTTACATCACTAAACGGGTATAATAACGAAAGGTTTAAGAATACTGTACATTTGTAACTGTCACCAAGTTTGGTCACATTTTTTTTTTCAAGACATGTCACGTGTCGGTACTTTTCAAGCCTGGACTTTCATTTTTTTTAACTCTTTGCATAATTCTTTACTTATACGGTTTTGGCTGGTATCTGATGTAATTACTTTTGTACTTTATTTCGACAGCTTTATGTTGCGCAGCACAATTTTTTATGTAAGCTAATTGAACAATTGATAGCTTTCGTAAGTTGAAAGTTTAATTTTGGAGATGAGCTTTTGATACGTAATATTGGTACTTACTTGCTCTGATATTTTGCAAGGTAGACTCAGTAATCACAAATAATAACTTTAGTATTGAAATTTTGCGCAAAAAGCTCGACTTTCCATACAAAAGAATTTTTGAGAATTAAAAAGCTTTGGTTATGGTGTACGTAGTTAATTAATTATGTAAAATATTAAACAAATAAGACTGTAAGTAATAAATACTTAGCATGCCATGCGAAGTGAAATAAAAAAAGAGAATATTTTTTCTTCAAAATAAAATTGTATCCGCAAAATAAAGGTGAATACATTTTTCAAAATAAAATTGTATCCCCAACCGTCGGCCATTTTGTCCGAAATTCCTCACAAATCTCATGACCGACTCCAATCTAAACCCGCCTTAGTATTGGGGTAAAACGACAGTGATTGACAACGCAGGCGTCGCCTACTAATCTGTAATGTCACTGAGTGGGAGATTACCAACTGGGGTACCCTACGTGTCCTACATCCAATATTACAAAGCCTACCTCACCCCCCGCTTTACTTGCAAACTGGGTCAAAGGTGGGGAGATTAGCTTTTGTTCGGGGATCTTGGTTGTTTGGTCGTGTATGTCCTGTGCAGGGTAGATTTAGTTGGCCAACTATATCAGGATTCACTGATGAGAATTCTGATGTAAGGTGATACAGTGATACCTGAATAACCCCTTAAGTAGCTATTGAACTGTTCATGATACTTAAGATAAGGAGGTACTTGTATAATATTAATTTAATAAGACAAACAGTACGCAAGCTAGTGGCAGAAAAAGACAAATTTTATTTACTTGTTTAAGGAGGGCAGACGAGCAAACGTGCCACCATAGTAAGTGGTCACCATTACCCATATACATCACACCTCACTTAATTTTTTTTTCTTTAATTATGGCCTCTGCTAGTGTACACACTGCAATTTGCCCAATGACTGTACGTGTTAGAATCTTGAAAATCACTCTTAACGTTTTGGCGTCTGTTTTGAAAAAAAAGTTTACCAACATCGAGATTATGGGAGAGTCGTATGCATCAGGAATGCCTAGTGTCTTGCATTCCAAGTGCAATTGGAGGTTAGGTTGCCGGATCCACACAATCTGTAGTTTTTCACTCCCATTTCACTGTCTTACGAGAAAATACACTAGTTTTACGGAAAAAATTACCACTGTACACCGTTTTTAAACAATAAATAGGCCGAACACGCCTTGACAGCATGAACGTTCAACATAACCTCCACTATAATGTCAGTAGAGGGTTTTCCAAGCGTTATTAACCTCATGTTCTGCAATTACGCTGGCTCTCTTACCCTATTTTATTTCTCAGAGATTAAACCGTTTCCGGAATGAAGCTGTTATCTCTTACCAGTCGAAACCAGGTCATAACATAACATAAACCGAAGGGATAATATCCGGGGATCAATACGGCACTCCAGCCCGGGACTGGATAACGGAAATTAACAAATTCACGACAATAGTGCTGTTTACCAGATAATGACAAGCTGTCAATAGTATTAATGATCGCACGAATAACCATTGTACTGATAAAATATTCTAGAGGTAATATCGGATATGATATAGCTGACATATCTATTTTCATTGCAATATTTGGGTTAGTTTGCAACAGCCTGCCCTCTAGGTGCCGGCTAGCAGGGTTCTAGGACAGTGTGCAGATGAAGTAATAGAAGAACTTGGTAATAGATATTAGATTTTTAAGGAACAGAACAACACAGAAAATAGTAAATTTAGAAAATAGGTAGTGGTAGGAGACAAAAGTAAAACGAAAAACGTCCGTTCAGGACAAAATACAGAGAGAAAGTGCAAAATACGAAGAAAACAATGAAATTAATGTAATAATGAAATTTAGAAATAGAATGGGAATATGATTTCAATTTAGATGAAGAAATTAAGATGCCAACACGAAATGAGGTGAGATATACTCTAACGATGAGGTTGAAATTGATGGCAAGGAGGTTGATATGGACGATGAAGTCAACATCGTTACAAATTGACTGTACATAATTTAAATAGGGAATATAATTAAATTAATATTGCATACTTAATCGAGAAAAAACCAGTCAAGTGCGAGCGAGACCCACGCACCGATATTTCCGGTTTCAAAAGAAATATTTTTCATCTTGAAAATTATACATTTTAATTAATTTTTTCCCAAAAACAATAAATGTTTAGTATATATCGTTTTCGTTTTCGAGCGTCGATGGCGTCGTGGCTAGGACGTCGGACTCCCATGCGAGAGGTCCGAGTTCGACCCATGCAATGTCATGTACCAAAAGTGTACCAATTTTTCGGTTTTATCGAAAGATTTACGTACATTTACCGACTGCTCTGACGGTGAAGTTAAACATCCTGAGGAAACCTGCACACTAAGATAACCAGTGTGTGAAATGGGGAAGGCAATGGCAAACCATCCCATTAAATCTGCCAAGACAGTCGTTCTATGTGATTAATCCTTAGAATGATCACGACCCTCAGCAATGAGGAACACGACTTAGAAGAAGAGTGTTACAATGTACTCATTAGGGTGTAGCTTCACGTAATACAAAATATAAAAATATAAACTATCATCACAAAAAAATTTATAAATTATTATTTCTAATTAATAAACGCAATTAAAACGCAATTGAAAAACATTCCATGTCAAATTTATAGTTTCATATCTAACTAACTAACTTAACACACTATCGCCGCCAATCGAAAAAAAAGGTCAAGTGCGAGTCAGACTCACGCATCTTTATTCTCGCGATACATTTTTCATCTTGAAAATAATACATTTTAATTATTTTTTTCCCAAAAACAATAAATGTTTAGCATACTTCGTTTTATTTTTTCCGGAATTCTAAAACACCTTCTATCAGTACTAATTATTTCAGATCCGATTTGAAGTTTTGAAATCACTTAATAAGACAAAATTTCGCGAAAATCTAAGTAAAATTTGTCAATGAAACGAAATAACCTGTAAACATGAAAGCCTCCAGTGAGGGGATGACCCAAAAGCACGTCGATCACCCGTCTGTCGCGAGAGATTTCAATTTCCTCGGGCTGCGTTTGAGATATATTAATTTATTTCGATGGTTACGTGTTACATGGATATCCTCTTTAGTTTTGACATAATATTTAAAATGAGAATGTCTAGACTGTCTCAGTTAAGCGCTTATTACACTTGACTGAATTCAGTGGACTTTTATTCGACTAATAAGGCAGGCATCTGTTTATATGCTGTGAATTGCAGATTAACCACACTGATTGTATTTACTGTGAGACTGAATAACATGTTACACTTGACTAAATTCAGTTTGACTGTATTCAGTCAGACGGAATTCAGTCAAGTGTAATAATGCATTAGCGATGTCCAAATGGGAAACGTGATTATGAGACCTAACTACGTTACGGATAAGGAAAAAGGGCTTATATCCGAATATTAATGGTTTTAGAGTATTAATTATTAAATTAATGTGTATTACTTACTAATTAAATAATTATTGTTCAGTCAAAAACATTTAAGTGTAGAGCAAAATATTGTTGATACAAATTTTATTTAACTTTACTTATAAATGCTGTTTGTATTGTGTCTTTAGAGGCTGGCAACACCTGATCTCTTTATTAATCATGAGCCTGGTAAGTACCTAAGTAAGCTTTTTACGTACGAATTTCTTTAAAAAGATCTACATTATTATAATATCGATTGACTAAACTAAAAGGTGGACAGTAAACTATCTTATCAATGCTTTGAAAAAGATCGGGGTGTCTGTGGGTGCTTTAAATCTATTCGCAGATAACAAATAGAGGATATCAATCACAGTGTTGGAAGGTTCAAACCAGAGGGCGAAACCATAGATACGTAGGTCACTCTACGGACGCTGCGACATTTTAATTTAACATAGTGAATATTTCAAAAACAACTCGAACCGTCTTTTCCAAACCTACGCCTCTGTCTTTTTACTCCCAAGTTGATGTACTTACTCCGCAGTTGCCCTGGCACAACTCTGCAATATACAGTATCTAAAATTCTAAACCTAAACTTAGAAAGACTGCTTGTCTAACTGTACATAATATTGACCACCGAAGCTTATTAAAGACTTTTAAAGTAGAGAGACGATAACACTTTTATTTACTATTTTTATTACTATTTTCTTCAAATTTGCTATAAATTATGAGAGTAGGTATGTATACATCTTATAAAAAGTATTAGGTTCTTTACTTACAGATCATAATTCAGATAACACGAAATAATAAATCCAAAAAGCTAAATTAAATCCTTTATACAAATTTAGTTCCGCCATCCAACAACAGATGGCGCTATGTGTCCCATTTATAGTTTATAGGCACGGCGCGAGCGCATGCGTGACCAAAGCGGTCCATTCATTCCATTTCACGCTTCTTTTTCTTATATTTTTTTGTTCTGGCAACCCAATTCCATTCTTATATCCGAAAATAATCGTCAAAGGAACCGTTCGCTTTGGAACTGAAGATGTTATTTCGTAATCGTTCGAAAAAACGCGGTTACTGCTACTGCTACTTTATAGCGTTTTGATGCGTTATTATTGTTGTCGAGCGTTTTTTGTGGAATTGGATTTATTTTTTATTTATTATTTGATTTTATTTTATTTTGATAGAAATGCGCGGGGAATTGGGCCCTTGGTTCTAAGTCAAGTTTTGATTTGTTAGGTGTCAAAAAGGTACCTAAATTGGGTTTCGAGAAAGTATTCTACGGCGATATTTCTCAGTCTTAAGTTCTCTTAAGTTTTGAAGGTGTTTAGATTTTTTTCTTATTTTTTGTAAATTTCGACATGCGAAAAAAACGTACCTAACCAAAAAGTAAAAAAAATCCTATGACCACTTTGATTCCGTGTGTTACATTTTACCTTTTGTTTATAACTCTATGTACAGAAGACTGGAAATGTCCCAGATATTAATTAAAAGCTCGTGTTTCAATAAACAAAGGTAAATTTAAGTTCAATCGAGTTAAACAGAATCAGAGGTTTAATTATAGTGATAAAGTTTAGTCAAAAGTACAAAAGAAGAGTTACATAATCACAATGTTTAAGCTATTTAAGGGGCACTTAAGGAATTAAGATTACTAAATAAATTACGTACTTACCTCATCAATCAATACTCCATACTAAAGTATAATCCGCCCCAAATATGGTAATGAATACTAATATCCGTTTCATTCCGACGGGCTATTGTTTCGGAAAATTAAAAAATCTTTTATGTACCGCTGTTTTATTATACTACTACATAGTTAGAAATCTGCACGAGCTCTTCAAAATGAAGAATAAACCGCCCTTGCGAGGGCACCATCTAAGAATAAGCCGCACCAAACCGCAACCAACGTCGCATATCACTTTTAAAGTAATAGAGTAGTCCAAGCATGGAACCAGCTCTCCGATTATGTTGTGTCTGCCCCTTCAGTGAACTCTTTTAAAAAAGACTAGACAACTGGTTTAAAAAGCAGTGATAAATAACACTAATTTTAATCGTATGACAAAACGATGATTTAGTGCAAACATTAATTTAAATAAATAACAATGACTGACTGTGTAAAAACTGAACTGTGAAACCTATAAAATGAAACTAAGAACTTATACGCATCAGCATATATGCTGCCTGTCTATAAATATATAATAATAATACGCTGAGGATTTGTTAATGTATAGGCCAAATAACGTACATAGAACCTTTTAACTGGATAGGACTGTGTTAGTAGAGTTAAGTAGAGTACATCAGTTCAATAAAAATATTCCATGGCTTAACTCTCACGGCCATAATCCCCGAGGGGGAGACAGAGGAAAGGTCGACCCTAACGCCGTCTACTAGGTGTCAAATTGTATTCACAAAGCGACACCCACGGGAAGAGTTGTGGTGGTGCTGTTCTTTACAGCTGGCACGACACGGCAAAAAATATTCCCATTTAAAAAATCACTTCTTTACTCCATAATCTCAAATCTACTTCCATATATGTAGATCTGTCGATATTTGAATAACTTGAGATGAATTAATGTGTATTGCATGTTTTTCATTAAGGAAATGAAAATTACATGTTACAATAATGTAAAATTCTTATATCATCATCATCATCAGGCCATAGCATCCCACTGAAGGGTACAAGCCTCCTCTCTTTTTGCCACGCTATACGATCCTGTGCTAGTCGCATCCAGGGCTTCGATGCGACTTTGGTGATGTCATCCGCCCATCTAGCTGCTGGACGACCTACTCCTCTTTTCCCCGACCTTGGCCACCACTACTATATAAATACTTATATAATATAGATAATAAAATAAAACTATGACATGCTTAGAAATGTAGAGTTTTGTTGTCTCACGATCGGTAAATAAGTTTAGGGGAATACATAACTCCTAACAGTGACTGTCTT
Source organism: Hofmannophila pseudospretella (assembly GCA_947369225.1). Taxonomy (NCBI): domain Eukaryota; kingdom Metazoa; phylum Arthropoda; class Insecta; order Lepidoptera; family Oecophoridae; genus Hofmannophila; species Hofmannophila pseudospretella. The sequence goes on from OX376316.1 coordinate 14,602,210, forward strand.
ATTAATTATTTACGAAATTAATTTTGGAACCAAACACAAGAGCGACGATCGAAACAGAAAGGTAAAACGTTTAGAATTGGACCCAATATACTGAATAAAAGCAAGCTTAAGGCGAAGATACATCACGACGCAGTTTAATTGCATATTTTTGGGAGAATTTCTACTACAAAATAGTGACATTATAATATGATACGAATACACCCAGGTCAATTACAAGTCTCTACTGATAGCATTATTGTACTTACTAATATACAAAACATATACAAGTTCTATAAATGTAATTACCACAGTTTAAAGTCGTTGTAAGTAATTACATAGAAAAATACACAGCATGGCTGAGTTTGTTGAATAATAAATTGCATCTGTAGAACACATGTAACATTCTTACAGAGGCCAATTGGGTTTGATACGTATTTTTTGTTAATATTAATTTGGTAGTATCATTTTTCAAGGATTATTAGAATGAATTGTTAATTGAAATCGATAAGGTATATAACGCTGTAAATGTCTTTTTTCGGAAGGCCTTTGTTTTTCCACTGTAGTATCACTGGATGTGAAGAAAGTTTGGTTGCAATAAGCTGAGTTCAGGCCTTTTTCACAACAACAGCAGACCATCAGACATGATTTCAATATGTTTACCTTTGACTACATAATTATTTTATCATAATTATAACTGTTTCGGTCATTGCTGTGTGTGAAATAAACGTATTACTTACTTTTTTTGTTATTATCATCATTAAATTCCGTGAAAATTCCTTATTGATTGTTACATATCTGTGTATAATGTATAAATAACACTAGCCTGTACATATTATTTACATTCCAGGGTTATTTTGAAAAATGTGCTTCAGCTTTCTAGATTCAAAGGTTTGAACTGTACTTTGAGGTCTTATTTTGGACTCTTGTTCTTTTATGTTACATGTCTCTTTTAGTAGCGTCCGTGGTCTAGTGACTAGGACGCCGGACTCCCATGTAGGAGGTCCGGGTTCGAAACCATGCAATGCCATGTACCAATAAGTTTTTCAGATTTTTTCGAAGACATACATTTACCGACTGCTCTAACGGTGAAGGACAACATGGTGAGGAAACCTGCATGTCTGAGGAAATTAAAAGTTTCCGAAGGTGTGTGAAATCCACTAATCTGCACTGGGCCCTCTCGGTGGATCATGGCCCGTACCCCCCTTGTGCAAAAGGAGGCTTGTAGCCCAACAGTGGGGACATTAATACGCTGATGATGATGTCTCTTTTACTATAAAGCCCTAAATTTAATCCGCATGCGACCATTTTTCGTTATTTAGTGGTTCTAATTTTCATTGGGTTAATTATCTTTACATGTAAATACCTATAATAAGTCCTAAAGGAATTGGTGAAAATAGTTAAATTTCATTTATTTTTATCTATTTGTGAGTTAAAAAAGTGAATTTGTCTTATAGGTTTTTCGTGTCTTAACTTCATTCACTATACTTCGTATAGAGGGTATAACTTTGGTTTCTCATCCATTATTTATACGTATAGCTACTGTGTTTATATAAGCTACCATATCCACATAATTAAACGCTATCAGAGTGATTGATGTATAACCCAATTTCGCTGTAAGCCTGGCTGCAGATGCCTCGCTCCCGAACTAGCGTATTTAGTAATAATGCGGGTCGATGCTCATAATTAGCCATTATTAGTCGCTAATAGCAGTTAATTAGTCGCTGATTAAATTATTTCAGAAATTAGACGAAATTTCAAGCCATTTGATGCTGGAATTTGGATAGATTTGACGCATAAAGAGGTTTTAGAGATGCGTAACACTATTGACAACTCGGATATTTAAGGAAATATTCAGAAAACAAAACGGTTTCACAGTAATTTTAGCACTAGTTTACGAACGAAACATTGTCGATTCACACACTAAATGTACGTACCATTTTAGAATCAAAAACGCATTTAGTTTTAAACTTTGTAACATGTAACAGTCACTCCAAACACAGTATTAAAACAGACGCGAAACCACCGCCATTCACTTTGCACAATTGCAAAAACCTGTTGGCGATACAGAGAAATATATGGGACATCAATCCAAAATGGGCTCGCAGTGCAAGTCCAAAAGTGGCAGCTGGGAGAATTTATACCCGACAATGGCGTAAGAGTATCGCAATAAAATGTACAAAAAAGCCATAAGCCAGACCCCGGGTCCTTTGAAACCAATTTGTTGTGGGTTTACGACCCCGGTTAACGCATCAAACAATGAGTGAAAGTATTTTGTTTTTACGCCGTTCAAGTTTGATCGTTTACCTAGCCATAACTCTTTTATTGGTCCCATAAAAGTATCTTTTAAGCATTTTTTCCGATCTCCCCGACCGTATCCAAAGTTTGGAAACCCTAAATTACCTTTGTCGTAATTTGAAGTAATATCTGGGTAATTATTAGGTATAGAGAAGAATGGAAGAGTAGTTCGAGCATGTTGTAATAGTGTAGACGATTAGGGACCAATGTTTTTGTGTCAGATGACATTGTGTTTCTGGGAAGGTTCTTGTTTGTTTAACACACGTGGGAGTTCCGCTGTCTTCTGTGTTTTCTGAGTGTTTGGATGCATGTGTCGACCTCGGGTTAAATTAACCGGAAACTTAAGGGGAAATAGTTAAGATTCCGTGCAGGTCTGTTGCAGTCACTCAGAAAGTTAAACATGCCACCCTGTATTTACAAACCGACTCGGAATAACTTTTGTTGTATAATCGATAGGTGAGTCACTTGCATTTTTATACTCACAAAATGTATTAAGTTTTAGATATGATGTTACCGGAACATCCAAATGTAAAAGGTAAGGTAAGGTAGTAATATTGTACCTTTTGATTACGATATGAAGCTATAATGATATTTTTAAAGGAAACTGGAACACAGAGATAATTTCTCCCGCGCTTTTGTGGCATCCACGTCAGCTTAGTTTCGTTTTGTCTTGCAAATTGTTTTACAGTAGTGCTTTTCTAGTAAGAATGGTGTTTCTTGCTCGAAGAACTTCGACAAGATGTGAATAATGTGTGGGACAGTGAAGTAAAGTCAAATAAGACGCTGCAGCCCGATCCGTACTTGGCTGGATTTTGAAGAGCCATACTGCGTCCGGGACGCCTTCTGTGGTTCGGATGGTGCAGACGCGTGGAAGATTCTCCCAGATAGCATTGAAATGTGTCACACCAGCATTTTAATGAAGACTTGAAAGAGTTGTTTACATCAGACGTGTCTGTATGGACTCAGTTCCCTTTGCTTTAAAAAAAACAACAACAAACTGGAACACAGAAAAAACAAGAGCTGGTAGCTGATAACGTAATCGATAAAGATGAATTCATTAAAAACAACTTAGAAGTGCAACAAAGGGTAGATGATGATGCAGTTTCTGAGACGAATCCGAACAAAACCCGTCACAAAGTTGCGACAAAACGATAACTGGAGAATGGGCAAGATGTAAATTACGTAAAAACTGAATATAAGCGGGCGGGTCGCAGTATCTTTTGATAGTATAATGGGTCCGTGCGTGCTGAGGATAGAATTCAAACGGATCGCACGGGTGGTCTCACTGCGGTTGGACTGTATAAATATTTCTTTTTTTATTATTTGCCAGCACTATTTAGTGATTTATGTTTGTTTAACACGAAGGTGTTGGAACTAGGTGAGATTTGTTAGTTTATTGGCTATCGGTTTCAATGGCCCAGTTTTTTTTCGGAAAAAAAGTCGAGAACTTCTCGCTGTTAAAGTTTGAAATATGGTCAAACAATTGAAAAGGGTTAATATTTGTTTTATGAGTTTTGTATTTTATTTTAGAGCATTGACTATGTAATAATATAGGACATTTTGGTTTATTTTTTATTGACATAGTTTTTTGAGTAAATTACTTACAAGTGTTCAAGGAAAATCAGTTTGTTTACCTATGCGGTTCCGTATTTTGTGGTCACAAATCGGAATCGTTCCCATGAATCATCACTCATCAAGTCACTGGAAAACCTACCATAACCTAGGTAACTCTTTATTTCATATCATCAAATTTTTCATTCATTAGACATTTGCAGCAGCTATTAAGTACAAGTTTTTTTGCTCTGAATTGTTTTCGAGCTATGTTAAATCTATCAGTTATAAATTGTAATATTTTTGTAACTCTTGTGACTTAACCTAGTGTTCTGATAGTTCCTTAAGGTTAAATAAATGAATAAGTAAACACACTTTTTAAGATGTTTGTACAGTACAATTATTACAAATACTGTCTGCATCAATATTTTTTATTTTATTTCAAAAAATTTCACAGTATAACAGTTATACTAAGGCACTGTGAAATTCAACAAAAATATATCTATAAATAATTACACACTAACTAAAATTACGCACATCCATACTCTCACAGAACCTCAGACACTCATCACGCACACTCGCCCATCGACTTGCACACTACGTTTTATTATTTCGTACTTAATCCTCAAGCTATCAACACCAATGAATCTACAACAAATCAAGCTGCATCATCCATTCAAGTCCACTGGCCCTTTCCAGTCCTAATTGAACAAATCATCATCAATTTATTTAACCACACCATTCCTCTTGTTAACTCGTGGTTATCTTAACAAAATAAAGCTGTTTGCTCTGGCCGCTCATTACTAACTAGTAGCTACGCTTATCTCGAATATACAAAATGTGTTCTTTCCTTCTGATTTCTAATACTCCGATACCAATAAGATGTTGTCTGAAGGGCATTATGTGACTGCGAAGTGTCAGGTTCACTGACTCGAGCAGAGTTATTATTGTGAATTGGTTCGGAGTTTTGTAACGATTGTGTTTCCGTCAACATTAGAGAAATTGGTCTGTTATTTTCATGTTTGTTTCTGTTACGTAAAGATTATTTTGATAACACTTTCAGAGTTCTTCTTAAAAGTAAACTTTTTGAAATTTTTTATCTTCACAATAGTTGTTCGCTTCTATTCTTACTTTAGAAGACTTCAAATCGTAATCTTAGTCACGTATTACTGTAAATTCATTGGTTATTTCAATTCTTGTTGCTCTTTCTAAAATATTATTAACTACGTAAATAATTTCAAGTCTCTCTAAAAGAGATTAGTAATAATGTCCTTATTTCCTAGAAACGCTAATGGGACGACCCGTGATTATATTTACTTCCAAGAGTTTTGTACACAACAGGCTTAGGGCTTAGAAGTCACTTTGACTTACGTAGGTTTAGCTACTTCATTCACTTAGTGCCCTTGAAACTTAACTTTGGACGACTACTAATGTACAGTCACTTGTTTTCACTAGAGTTAACTTAGTTTTTCTTTATTTCTTTAATCACTTCATTCTGAGTTCAACAATTTCCCGTGTCATCACTAACCTCAAGATAATCAAAGTCAATTTCCAGACGATTAAGTTTAAAAAAAATTTAGGTTTCTGAACTCTAAATTTACATAAGAGTTTAGTAGAAAACCTTTTTAGCCAATAATATCTAATTGGCAACGTGAAACGTAAGCCCGAAAATAATTAACGCTTTGAACGCAACCCCACAAACCGCTGAAAATATTGAAACGCCACCGCCGCACGAATAAAGCCTCCACTAACCGCAATGCGAACGATCCAATTCACAATTTCCGCACAATCCAGCCCTTACCAAAACAACACTTACGTTGATCGAAGAAGCACCGATCCAGACCATTCATAACGTAGCGAACAACCTCATCACTGAAACACAATTTTTTGTCGCGTTCACAAGTTGCACTCTGGTGTCACACTCAAAACAAATCACTATACGGTTCACTTCGGTCACTGCACAACGTCAGGGCGGATGCTGAGGTTCCACTCGCGGGGGATGGTTAGACGTCTTGCCGTTTCGGCGGTCGGCTCGCGACTGGCGTGCGCGCGGCGCTGCAGGCCGAGGGGTGGGGATGCCGGCAGCGGGAGGGGGTGCGTGCGTTCGGAATCCACTTCCCACGTGCTCTCCACTCTCCGCCGTCCCTTTCTTACTGGACGGGTTACGGGTTAGCTTTTTAAAAGCACCGTCGACGCATCGATACGCCCGGGGCGATGTTTTGCTGTAACCTTGTTTATATGCACTGCAGCTAATAATAACACGCGAATAACACTTGAAGTGCGCTTATATTGTTGTCGTGTTTTTATTTTGTAACATCAATGTGGAGTTAAGTGGCGAATAAGTTTCGATGTTTGTTTTCGAGTTTCCGATACGCTTGCTCCTTCTGTTTCCGGTTGAGAACGCGGGCTGAAGTTGTAATGTAATTATTAGGATCCAGATTTAAAAGTGTTTCGAACTTTGAATGAAATCATAACAACTGGCGCTTTATGCGTAAGAAAAAAGGTAGAGTTTAACCGAACAAACGTAGAGAAACGAGTATATTATCTATATGACAATTTATACAATCGCTTTTATATCCGTCGAACTCTACCTAACATAATTACTTACCCATCTTCGCGAAGTTTGGTAAAATAATAGGTAATTGGTGATTTATGTGTAAAAATGTAGAGTTTAACCGAGTAACAAAATCGTCAAGAGAAACGCACATTTTCGATAAGAACTTATACAATCGCTTTTGTATCTGGCGAACTCTACCTAACATAATTAAATACCTCATAATCATAATCATATACCTCTGTGGTAGTTAGAGGGTTTAGATAGCAGTTGTTGCTATGTAAACAAAATGTACAAAAACTTCCAATAAACCTAACACAGATAATCTATCTCAAATTCGTCTTTCTCTACTTTTCACCGGTATTGTAAATGTTCTCTACATTGGTCTATCTCCTATAGACGTCACTAAATAATTTTCGCTACCTTTCTCTACAAAATTTAGCTTATAAGTGTAGGGCTCTACCTTTTGCCTTTCAGTTCTTCTGTCTTTAACTCTATCATTCTAGAATTGTAGACAACTTAGGTAAATTGAATATAGAGTTAAGGTACTGTGAAAACCATGGTTTAACTCTAGAAGGCGAAATGTTCCAGATGTCTTGTTAAACCCTTTAAGAGCTACGCGCGATGCCCTTCTGTTTATTTATTAGATTATTGTCGTTGGTAATGCGTTTTACACTCTGCTCGGGAATTTTAATGGTAGTTCCAAATTTCCAATACTAATGGCTCTTGAACAGTGTGTGAGTGGTTTTAATTTAATTAAGGAATGATGGGAGAATACTAATGCTGTCACATTAATTCTGAATGCATACGGTGTGTAGGTGTTGCTGTTAGCAAACATAGACAAGACGAAGCAATGGAAGAAAGTAACCAAACTGTGTAACAGACAAGTAATTGATCTCTAGCAAGGCGATTCAGAACCGAAAACTTAATTACTTATTGTAATATCAATCATCATCAGCAGCCCACAGTAGGACATATGCCTCTCCCAGGGCTCGCCATTGAGCCCGATCTTCCGCTCTTCTCATCCAGTCGTTGCCAGCCACCTTGCGCAGATCGTCGCTCCATCTAGCAGGGACGCCCGTCCCACACTACGTTCGCCCAAACGCGGTCTCCACTCCAGAACTCGTCTACCCCAGCGGTTGTCGGTTCTGCGACAGATGTGACCGGCTCACTGCCACTTCAGTTTGCTAATCTCATGAGCTATGTCGAAATATCAATAATATATTAATTAAAAAAATAAAAAGACTAACCGTCTTTTTCGTCGGTCAAAGTCTCCGATATTCAATCGATCAGCTAAAGAAGGATTACAAATCGATTCAGTAAAGTGACATTTCGCACCATACTAAATACTAACGTTACGTCAAACCATACAATTCAAACGTCATTTTACTAATCCTACTTTAACGTACGTAAAATCAAGCGGATAAATCCTAAATACACGTATTTCATTACACTATGAATATTAAAACAAATAGAGGCTACTCAATTCCTCATTCAAAATTTCAACACCCACTATTGGGTGCTATCATCACCTAAAATTATATACCAAACTTTTTTGTTATCACTTACAAGGAATCATAAATCAAAATCCATCGCGAAAGGCCAAGTCGAAGCTAGAGTTTCAACGATGAGTCAACTCTTCTGAATTTAGTTTTAGTTAACTAAAAAGCAGTAAAACTAAAACTAAAGCCCGTTGATGACTGACACACCGATAAGCCGAGGGGACCACCGAAATAGTTTCTTAAGAAACGCATTAACTTTTTGTCTTCCCACTATCTACTTACTAGTTCGGGAATATCCCTTTTCTGGCATACGCCTGACATATTTTGTATGATGATGGAGATTGACCGTGTTTTGATAATACGGGTTCGTCGAAGAAAGGAGTTACAATACAATACAAATATACTTTATTGCACACCCGGGACAAAAACAAAACATACAACATAATGAGAGGTACAATATAATGTGCAGAAGGCGGCCTTATCGCTTTAAGCGACCAACCTTCAGGTAATGGAAAAATCATAAGATACATAATATACGGGTGCAAAAGGCGTATGAAATAGATACTACCCTCAAATTGCTTCTACAGTGTTAAGGAACTTTTTGAACATGAAATTAGTACTTAATAATATTTGATATAAATAATATGACATTTAAATTAAATTGACATGTAATCACTATATTAATATTATTATGAATTGGTAATTTGTGATCCTTGTAGGAGTTCTTGTAATCTATAGCGTATTAGTTAGCTTCGTATCAATTTTTTTTTTCAAATTTGTTGGTATCTATTATGTAACTTTGCACACGACAATGTGGTAGGATATACTGGAACTACCTATGTAATTTTAAGATCCTTCATAACGTATATTCTTGCAAATAAAAATTCATTTCATAAATAAATAACAATAATAAAAAAATAAAAAAATGCAAAGCTTTGCAAGCTGCAATGCAGTAGTAATAATATTACGTAAATACTATAATATTATATCTTCTTCAGGTCCTAGAACACCTAGTGGTGCATAGGGCTGAGACAATATTCTTCCACCGCGCTCTGTCCGATGCCGCAGACTCTATGGTTTCCCAGGATATTTTAGCCGCATCCAGGTCTTTTTGAAGACTACGTTTCCATGTAGCCCTGGGTCTGCCCCGTTTGCGAGATCCTCCTGTTGGTTGCCAGTTCAAGGAGGCGTAGGCGATGCTATTTGCGACGTAAGGTGTGCCCTATCCACAACCATAATATTATATATACAGAAATATTTATAAAGTTATTTGGTAAGTGCTTAAACGTCAATAAACTTAACCTTGTATTTATATAAATATAAAATAAACGTTTCCTCTTACAGTATTGACGACTGATTTACCATTTTAATCAAAGAATAGAGAAAGAACCTGTTCCGGATCTCATTTTTCCAAGCATGTTTTCGAAATTGAAAAAGAATTTTTTTTACTAACTTGTCGGTAGTGAAAATGTATGGAGAGACGAAATCTTTTCAAACACTTATTAGCAAAAGTTGGTCGATTTACAATAACGAGTTGCCCTGCAAAATCTAAATTTATTAATTTACCCGTTACACCATATATAAAATCGCTATATCTACTCACTTACTCACAACTTACAAACTGTTAAGATAAGAATAAGAATAAGTTTATTTGTGCGGTAAGATTACAAAGGATTCATAGTCCATACACCAGTAGGAACTTAAGCATATGTTATATTAAACTAAATAAAATTAGTGAGCAACAAGTTAGTTTACAATAAACGCTGACCTCCGAACTAGGAAGTTCCTGTATCTCGGAGGACAGCTCTCTTCTGTGACCAGTGCAAATGAACATGTAACAGATCATGGGAAAATATAAAACTGACAAAATTTGAAAGAACAATTATTATTTATTATTATTATTATTATTTATTATTTATTGAAAAACTATTGTAACAGCATTACAGTCGGAACCAATGCGCTGGACAATTTAGACAGTGTAACTTAAAAACTATACAAGTAATATATACAAAGAAAATTATTAAGAAACACATTATTTACATGATTAAAGAATAAACTTAACATTAAGGACGCAACACATTCAGGCATCAGTCTCGCAAACATTGTAGCATTCTCTCATTACACTCGGCCATCGATCAGCGAACAGGTCACACCTAGGTGCTGATATCAGGAGCGCATTAATGTCCGCTAGCGCTCGCACAAGAGGGGACTGTCTGCGTGCCTCGGTACGCGCAGAGGGCACTGCCAGCAGGCCATGATTACGAGGACGCAGGTAAGTACGAAGATGGCTGTCAGGGACCCGCAAGCGGCACGTACAGTTAGTTAGGTCAAGGCAGTCCGATTCGCCCCGATAACAATAATAAAGGCAGATGAGATGGTAGGTAAGATGTATCAAGTTTTAATATTTTATTATTATTATATATTTATAGACAGGCAGCATATATGCTGATGCATCTATGTCATAGTGTTGGAAAGTTATAAGTTCTTAGTTTCATTTTATAGGTTTCATAGTTCACAGTTTTTACAGTCAGTCATTGTTATTCATTTAAATTAAATATTTGCATTAGGGTTATTTATCACTGCTTTTTTAAACCAGTTTGTTTTTAAAAAATTGAGGTCATGGCCAATAAAAGTGTTAACAAAAAGTATTATACTTATACTCGTACATTAAAAAGAAGTTCTTATCTCTCCATTAGAAAGTCGGTAACACAGTGGCTAGGACACCGGACTCCCATGCGGGAGGTCCTGGTTCGAAACCGTGCAGTGCCATGTACCAATGAGTTTGTCTTATTTTTCGAAGACTTACGTACATTTACCGACTGCTCTAACATCGTGAGGAAACCTGCACACTGAGATGACCAGTGTGTAAAATGAGGTAGGCACAAAAGATCCTCAAGGGACGAAGTGTTGCTAGGTTTATTCTCGACCCCTATCTTAAGATAAGGTACTCCATTGCTACGCTAGAACAAAGATCTCCCGCAAAACCTCAAAAAGAATCCAATCCATATTCAAATGAACTCTAAAATAATAAGGGTTAATCACCCTCACCAATCACCGCCCTGTTTTTCCATCAGGGTCACGCTATTCCAACATATTATCTAAAAACCGTTGTTCCACTAAGGTAACTTGCGAGTCCACTGAAAGCACTTAGCGAAGCTGAAACTGCTATAACTTTTTGGTCATACTTACTTACTTGCCGTGTTCTAACTTATTATATGACTGGCGTCGTAAAATTTTGATATTCGGAGTAAATAGTAATATAGTCTTTGTTTTAGAGAACTTAAGTTATTAATTGAGTTGATTTTGTGACGTGCAATGAGGTTTTTAGAATTATAATTAACAAATAATTTTGAATATACTTATAATAAGGTACCATGATCATTATTGATATATCTGATCTTTGAAGGTAGGTGAAGATATAAGGCTGTAAAAAATATTAAATGTGTATACGTAATAACTTATCTTTTATAGTTTATTGTTGAGTATATAATTTTTTAACACTAACTATTAAATTCGACTGTGAATGACCATAGCCTATCTTTTAGTCAAAATTCTAGGATTTTGTCTAAGGGATGCAATTGGTAGCATTAATTTCCGGCACATGAGGCAATCCAACTTAGTCGTCAAGGTTAGCAGGGTATCATCAACCCTCTAATAACAACACAGTGAGGTGAGATGTCTATGGGCGACGGTGACCACTTACCATCACGTGCCTCGTTTGCTCGTCTGATCTCTTCATATGCAAATCAGGATGCCCGTTTGGTCATCTGCTCTCCTTATAAAAAAGCGAAAAGGGCGGTGTGATTATGGATAATAATTGGACAACATGTTCTAGGACCTTTTAATTTTGATTTTTCCACCTCGCCTGGACGAAGAACTTCCTTTTCCACCTTCTTCATAATTTGTCGCTAATGTTCGCTATCGTTCTAGGTATTTGGTAAACACCCGCCCCAAACCCTACATTCATCATCATTCATCAGCAGCCTACTCTAGTTCACTGCTGGACATAGGCCTATCCCAGGGCGCGCCATTGAGCCCGATCTTCGGCTCTTCTCATCCAGTCGCTGCCAGCCACCTTGCGCAGATCGTCGCTCCATCTAGCACCCACCCCAAACCCTACAACAATTCACAAAGTTCAGTAGCAACCTTTTGGCTACCTTATCGCTAAAAACGATTACTTCCAAGCAACTATAATAAAGGGTGCTTTTAACACCTATTTCGGCCACTATTACACGATATCCCACTAATGACACGGATTGTCCCGGTGAAAGCCGCCGACACATCATCGCGCCGCGTCATATAATGCCACTGCGCAGTACAATGCTAGATATTCATCACAATTTGTAGCTTAATCTAGCGTGACGCCAGCGATGGATCACAAAGGGCCGGGACCGTGGCGATGGGCGATCGATCTACAGTTTTACGCGCCGTGAGTTTAGTTCGCGGAGTCAGTTGCTTTAATTTTATTAGTAAAATAGAGATGCACCGGATATTCGGTTTGTATCCGGTATCCAGCTTATCCGGCCGATTTTTGCTATCCGGCCGGATACCGGATAGTGGGTGCTACTATCCGGGCGAGCCGGACATTGCATTCAGAGAATAAGTTGAACAAAAAATTAAGACAAAGTAATTAATATGAGACAATATGTTTGTTTATTTAACGTCTCATTATGTTACAATAGCTTTAGTAATAATAAATATACTGAAAACAAACAAATTTTTATGTCTTTACGTAGACATTTTTTTTAATGTTTTCAAATCTCAATATTAGGAAAATATTTAAAGATCAAACGCAGGTATGAGTGCGTGAGCTCACGCGGGCGCTTCTTACAGATTCATAGCTATTTCATTTTTTCGAAAACCTTATACCAAAATATAGGGCACCAGCTCGTGTCTATAAAGCTGCATTTATAGACAAAACTTTATCAGTAATAATTCCGTAGAATCTCAAAGGCAACCGGTGTTAAAACGAACGCATGCGACACACATCAGCGAGCAGGGCTAACCCCACACATTAGTGCAATAAACTTGACAATAACTTAATTCGGAGCGGAGGGCGATTCCCCCGCGGCATCTCAGTCGGGGACGACAATAGTCAGCTACAGAATTTAACGTTATTAAAATGATCGATCGGGTTAGGTTTGGCGTTAAATCGAGAATGTGCTCTTATTATCTTCTGGGATATTTCCCAGATTAAACATGACTTAGAAAACTAAATAACTTTGACTAAAAATCGCATTGTTTGTACTTTTCTCTTAAAATAACTTATTCGTCAATCAGTAGATCAATACCTAGTAAAAAAATATGTTTTTCGAATTTCGAAAAAATGTTTGGCGGTAGATAAGTTATCGGTATGAGATGGAGATTAGGCAGTAACCAACATAAACATAATTTTTCGTGTGGCAACTCTATTTTCCCACGCAATTTTAAGATTTTTAAGTCATTTTCCCGCGAGACGCCGCGCTGAGCGGACGTCATATGCAAATGTCGGCGACAGTGAAAAATAAGAAGTGCAACATCGAAATTTTATTTCCTCTCCCCAGATTTTATTATACGTTTTCGACGTGCTCTTGACACAACTCTGATTGTATTGCAGGTTGTAAAATTCTAACGTACACGATTTGAAGGGAGCGTTTTGTGAAGCAACGTTTTCACTAGGGGCGAAGTGATTTGCTGAGTTAGCTCGGAGCAGTCTTGTAGCTTGGGTTAGGTATAGGTACTATAATATACCTACATACCTAATATACCTACATTACATACATACGTAATTACTTACTCGAGAAGTTTTGATTACAAGACCAGGAGTTACCTGAAAATAATAAAAATTCAATTATACATAGTGTTAACAATAATCAACGATGACCAGAAGGTGAAGAAAATATTTGGATTTGCGTTTTTAATTGAAAATTAATTAAGTACTTTAGTACTTAATTCACTTACACTTTAGTGAACAAAAAATTGCGTTGTTGTACGATTTTTTGGCAAAAAGAAAACTAGGTATTGCACAAAAATTATAACCATCTTGGTCAAAAGTAACAAAAAAATACTATTTTGCTTGTGAAGCTGGATCAGAAATAAGTAGGTATGTTTATATTTATGGAGTAGATAATTACACTCGTATTTTCTCCTATTTAGGCATCTGAGCAGGGTATAAACAAACCATAGATCCATCTGCACTTATTAATGATGGCAACACAACTATTGTCATAATAAATAATGAACTGACACGGTGTGGCAGGTTATCGATCACTATGCAATACTTATTCATTTGTTATTCAGATCTCTATGATCTGACTGCTTCCGTTAATGATTTGCTTCAGCTTCCCACAGGTAACAGTTGTATTTGTATATAGAAAAAAAAAATATTTACTTATTTGACCTGTATAGAATATATAAGATACGTAAGAAAATAAATCACGATTTAAAACAGGTGAATCTAAATATAATTTTAGGACATCGGTGGAGGGATGGGGGGATTTTTATTAATCTACCAATTAAAATTAATATTTATTATTACTCTTGCGATACAATTCTAGGGTGTTGTCACCCGCTAAAATAAATCTACAATATAAATAATGAGTTACACTGAAAAAAAAAACTGAGCCTACCAAGTAACTTTATTCGTAGACCACGGGCGCCGTCGAAACCATAGACACTAATATAATAATGATAAATATTTAGTAAAAGTTATAGAAGTTTATAGCAAAGTTAATGTGGTTATATCTATACGTAAGTGTCAAGAAAGTATTTTTAAAATGGAAAAAGGTACGTTTATCTAACAGTAGAAGCTGATTTTCCCTAGGTACTATTATTAAACTAGAAGCCATTAAAATTATCAGGGAACTAGCTTTCTTACAAGTTGAAATAAGTTGGGAACTCCAGTTCCAACTGTGGGAGAGTCTGACCCACTTTGTTTATCGTTGCGTACTTTGTATTGGGAACAAAGATTGTCTTCGTTTCTATGCTAAAACTGTCCGCCATGAAGTCTTTAGAAAGTATCATTAGAGTTTCTTACTGGTGTATATGACTCCGTGTAGTCTGGGTGGAAATCTACAGCCCTTATTATTTCTGCCGCAAACACTGATAAAAAGGGATAACAAAACTACTTCGTTTATTTCAGAATAACAAAATTTTCACAGTTACTTGTAATTATCAAAGTTTATTTGAAATTAGCAAAAGATATGTACAACTTTGTAAACAATTTTTGCTAATTTCACTAACTATACGATAAGCAAACAAGCAAGCCTATTAATGTCCTCACTGTTGGGGCACGGACCTTCCCTTGCACAAGGGGGTACGGGCCATGATCCACCGAGCGGGTCCAGTGCAAATTGGTGGATTTCACACGCCTTCAGTAACTTTCAATATCCTCAGACATGCAAGGTTTCCTCACGATGTTTTCCTTCACCATTAGAGCAGTCGGTAAGTTTTCGAAAAACCTGTGTCATTGTACACAGAATACCGTCGCACTGATGAAAATAGTTGGTACTCCGACTAGTTTCGGCCTATAGTGTGAGGCAAGCTGCTGTCGTGTCGATAGGCGCTTTGCACTTTCTGTTACCAAAGCCTTTAAAATATTACATGACAATAAATTAAGAGAGCGTCGGTGGCGTCGTGGCTAGGACTTCGGACTTCCATGCGGGAGGTCCGGGTTCGATACCATGCACTGCCATGTACCAATGAGGTTTTAGGTTTTTCGAAAAACTTACCTACATTTACCGACTGCTTTGACGGCGAAGGAAAACATGGTGAGGAAACCTGCACACTGAGATAACCAGTGTGTGAAATGGGGAAGGAAATGACAAACCATCCTATTAAATCTGCCACGAGAGTCGTTCTAAGTGATTAATTCCTTAGCATGATCACGACCCTCTTATCTTATCTTATCTTATGATAGGGGGCCGGGAATAACCCCAGCGGCCCTTCGACCCTTGAGGATCTTTTGTGCCAACCCCATTTTACACACTGGTCGTCTCAGTGTGCAGGTTTCCTCACGATGTTTTCCTTCCCCGTTAGAGCAATCGGTAAATGTATGTATGTCTTATAAAAATACGAAAAACTCATTGGTACATGGCACTGCACGGTTTCGAACCCGGACCTCCCGCATGGGAGTCTGGTGTCCTAGCCACTAGGCCACAGACGCTCTTATCACGACCCTCGGCAATGAGGAATACGACTTAGAATAAACAATTATAGAGTTGCAAGAATAATGTAAGCTGACGAGGCCGTTAGTCAAAAAGTTAAAATCACTTAACTTAACTTCTGGGATTATGTGTAGGGACCGTCCGGGTGAGTAATCCGTATTGAATCACATATTTACAATGTCTCACTACTCTAAAACTATTTTCTTATGCGCATATCCTTTTGTCTTTTACATCCGAAATTTCCATGATACAATACGTTTTAAAGTTTATTTATTTACAAAAGTAGAGGGAAATCAGCGCACGCCCGCAAAGTTGTATTCGACGTAGGAAAATGTATATTTCTTGTGCGGAAGTAAGTTTGTCTAAGTTCTGAGTTGCTGCGAGAGAGTAAGCGGGTGCGATTTGGTGTTGAGAGGCGGCGGTAGAGGACGCTGAAGCGATTTAGTTGACATACAATTTGTGTAGAGCCGTTAGGTTACTTACTTTCAGTTTTAAAATGCACTATCACCGATGTCTCTAATTCCATTTCTATACCCAGGAGGTATAGGATATTACGTCTGTGAGCTCTTAGAAAGAGATTCGGGTATGGTATAAAATCCGTCTCTGCCTCTAGTCTGTCTTACATTGGCGTATCGCTGTCAGTAACCGATGTCTCCTTTAAGATTGTTTAATGCCTTCATACTAAGTTTTTCCAATTTTTTAGTTATAATTATAATATCTCTTCTACATATGTATTTATGTATATCATATTACTTTTATTTTACTATATTTACTGTATATTAAGTAATAGTAACCTTTTTCATATCCTCTCACTACACTGGCGCTAATCTCTTTAATGTCCAATTAACTTCAGAGGTTGCCTGGAAGAGATCGTTTTAAGCGATAAAGCCGCCTTTGTACATATCGTGTTATTATTCCTGTAGTTTTTACTTTTCCTGATTTTGTTTACAATAAAGTGTTTCTATCTATATATCTATATCTTTTCTAAGTCGTTTTCCTCAATGCTGAGGGTCGTGAATTAAACACATAGAACGACTCTCGTGGCAGATTTAATGGAGTGGTTTGCTATTGCCTTCCCCAAAATAGTTATAATATAGTATAGGTATAGTGTCTTAGTTTCACTTTATTTTATTTATTAACAATATAAATTCTGTGTCTATTAACCTCAAAAAAATTAGGAAAAAATTAGTTTGAATGTACATATTTGTACTTTTATGTATCCGCTACCGCTTACTCGTCCGCTCTCTTATGCAATAAGAGAGCAGCTGAAGCTTTAAAACATCTTCTCTTTTCTTTACAAAACTAGAACGAACAGTGTCCGGAACATTCTAACTGAAACAGTGCTTAGAGTTGTTTTTGACAACACAAAAAGCAGTACCCACATTTACACCGATTTCCGAAACAACATTTTTTTTGGATTTCAACGTATCAGCTCTATGAATCTTATCGATCTATGAGTGAGCTCACAGGATAGTAAGAATAATAAACTGAAATAAACTAATAAAATAAACAGGCGTTTGAGAATGAGGTTATAATTTCGTATTGGGTTTTATTGTTTACTGCATAATGACCTACGGAGCCGAAACGTGGACACTGACGGTGCGACTGGTTCACAAATTGAAAGTCGCTCAGCGTGCTATGGAGATCTCTGCTGGATCGAATCAGAAATGAGGAAATCCGGCATAAAACAAAAGTCATCGACATAGCTCATAAGATTAGCAAGCTGAAGTGGCAGTGGGCCGGTCACATCTGTCGCAGAACCGACAACCGTTGGGGTAGACGAGTTTTAGAGTGGAGACCGCGTTTGGGCAAACGTAGTGTGGGACGCCCCCTGCTAGATGGAGCGATCTGCGCAAGGTGACTGGCAGCGACTGGATGAGAAGAGCCGAAGATCGGGTTCAATGGCGCGCCCTGGGAGAGGCCCATGTCCAGCAGTGGACTAGAGTAGGCTGCTGCTGATGATGATGATGTTTACTCCATACACATTTGTACCTTACTTCTATTTACAGCACTCAAAACACAATGGTAAGAAGTGTATTTTTTAAAATGTTATTCATTTTTTTATTGTATTGTATTTATTTATCTTATAGTAACTGAAACCGTTACAAGATACGTCATTAACAGCAGTATTAAATATACTCTAACAATAATATACATTCAAACTATAATTTTTATTTTAATAAATTACATAATACACTATGTGTGTATTGAAACAGTTATATTCATTTATTTATGGCTTAAACTATTAGAGCGTCGGTGGCGTCGTGGCTAGAACGTCGGACTCCCATGCGGGAGGTCCAGGTTCGAAACCAGGTAATGCCATGTACCAAGGTGTTTTTCGGTTATTTCGAAAGACTTACGTATATTTACCGACTGATCTGACGGTGAAGGAAAACATCGTGAGGAAACCTACACACTGTGATATCCAGTGTGTGAAATTGGAAAGGCAATGGCAAACCACTCCATTAATTCTGCCAAGAGAATCGTTCTATGTGATCAATTCCTTAGAATGATCACGACCCTCAATGTGAGATCCTCTCGTCTTTCGTATTTTCTTTATTCGTAGTTGGTGATGTTTAATTTTCAAATTACCCAAGATTATACCGAAGAGATCGCGTTGTTTCCAAAATAATAATGGTATTTTAAATGACGATTATACCCAAACTTCTGTAACCAAGAAACCTTTATTTTTCTGGACGAGGCATCAAGAAGCCACCAGATCCTTATCTGTACATCATTTGAAACAAAATGACACTATTTCTTAGAATATTTGGCTAGAATATAGAATAAGCGGCCTAAAGTAGCACCTTTTTACGGCTGTATAAAACCGCGGCAGCTTTGTTGGTCTTTTACGAGACCTTAAATAAGTATTAAATGTGTAACGATGCATTCTGTTTGCTGAGAACTTGTGCTCTGGCCTTTTTGAACTGTTCTCAAGAGTTTTAAGGGCTGTAATGAAATATTTCACTTTGTACAGACGTATTTGTCAAAGAAGTGAGGCAGAAAATTATGACTTTTTTAAGTGTTGGAGTTGGATATTGTTAATTAAGCAATTATATTGATAACGGCCAACGATGATTACTGAATCTTGTTTTACCGATTTTGGAAAGAAAATCCATTTCCTCTCGAGAAACGTGGACAATGAAGCTTGTGCACTTGGTAAAAAATTGGTACAGCTTGAGCACTTTAGTTCGTCAATTTTTAATTTTTTTTAATTCAATATATATATAACAATTTAAGAACTTATTGCTTGCTTATCGTATGGTTAGTGGCCAACCTATTTGTCAGAGTTGTTCAGGCCGCCCGTAGGCCTCTGACATGGCATAACGACGGCTGTCGAACGACAGCAACCGGGACCAACTGCTTAACGTGCTTTCCGACGCACGGAGGAGCTCAGGTGAAACATGCCACTACCGGTCACCCATCCAGGTACCGACCGCGCTACGAGTTCCTCGAGAACTTAAGAACTTATAATAATCAATAATACAAATCAAGAACAATATAAATCAATATAAATCATAAATTTTTCTCCGTACATTAATAAAAAATTAAACAGCATTAGATAAAGAAGTTTTTGACAATGCCAAGTTTCATACATTGAAATGTGGGCCCTTAACGGTTGAGGCCATCCATCGAGTCAAATTTACCCAAAGAGGGTATTAAAATTAAGGTAGACTTGTCCAATACTGAACTCAACAGTGCTGTAGATGATGATCAATCTTAAAACCATAATATTGTACAACTATGACAGTCAACGGATTGGTCTACCATATGGCATTCCTCTCGCCCAATCACCGTAGATAACGGATCAATCGCAGGTACAGTACAGGTGTCCAAAACTAATTGAAGCCAGATATTAACAACAATTACACACCAATAAAGCTTGGCTCCATATAGCTAGATGCAATCGTATCGGTGCCCCGGGCTCGCGCTTTGAACCCGCGCGGCGCGTTTGAAGTTACAGCGAATGGTCAGAAGGAAGCCCTCTTAAACTATCTTCCTCTTACACTGTTATGTAATGAGAGAAAGAGAGAGTGTGAGAGATACTGAAGCTTATGGAAGCAGAATGAGTTTTCTAGGAAACGAGAAAGACATTGTGAAGAGAATAGGCTTCAAATCTGTAAAGGAATTGAATTTGTGGAAATCGGTGCCAGTTTTCAATGTAGTATGTATTCGTAGCCAAGGATAGACTTTCAATCCATATAATATATCCATGAAGTAACATATATAAGAGATTTTTCTCTAATCCCTGTGATTTCAAAGCATTACAACATACTACTACTACTTAGATCCCAAGTCGTAAATGTTTGAATAACCTTTTCTTATGATAAGATGTCTAATGTGTTGTGTGTTTACACGCAAGTATTAACTCAAGCATTAGCTAATCCAGGTGCCTATTGCCAATAGTATTATGGAGTGAAACAAATGTTTTTTTCTTGTGGCAACAAAGTGCTTTTCTTTTTTTCTTTCATTCTAATTCTAAGACGGGGGCAGCAGACCCTGCACCGACGCCATGATCTTGGACTTGTGTAAATGATAAGGCATCTACAGAGTAATTTGTTAGTGACTGCTTTCTTCTAATTTCTACGTCTGATTGAACGACTCCAGCCCTCATGTTCTCATCGGTGTGATAGTCAACCACGTCGCCCATACCGTTGTTACACTGTCAGTTTGAATGGCGCTCAAGGTGCATAGGTCTCGTACAATTCTGACGGGAACTTTTTTTCTAATTAAGATTGGAGGTTTCCGCTCGCCTCGGACGGATCCGTTTTTGCGGTTCTGTTTTAAATCATGCGCATGTTCGGACGATCAAGAGATCTTGTTTGAATAATAATCGTGGTTGTTTTTTTTTGTATTCCCATATACAATAGATATGCTTGGTAGTGAGAATTTTGTGTCAGATTCGTTCACGCATCATGTCTAATGTGTTGGCTATTCATATGATTTGTATCTATTCAGATTCCGAATTTCGTAAAGATCATTTGCTTATCTAATCTTGAGATCTTTTCTCTTTTAGTAAACTACAAACTATCAATTTTACAACAAAAAATAACGTTGCCAATTTTATTGATAATAACTGATATGCTATAATTTACTTAGGTATGGGAAGGTATTTACTCTTTTTCGTCTCTTATATTGTTAATTTAATTCTGTTACTTACTAAGTGTTGCATCTATAATTTACTGTGTATTAAGTAATAGTAACCTTTTTCATATCTTCACACTACACTGTCGCTAATCTCTTTAATGTTCGATTAACTTCAGAGGTTGCCTAGAAAGAGATCGCTTTAAGCGATAAGGCCGCCTTTGTACATAATGTGTTATTATTCCTGTAGTTTTTACTTTTCCTGTATTTGTGTACAATAAAGTGTTTCTCGATAGTGCTATAGTAAGTAGTAGTAGTAGTTAGAGATAGTAATCGTCGATAGTACGGCCCTCGAAGTTGTGCAACAATACGTCTACCTCGGGCAGACTGTGCAATTAGGTAGAAACAACTTCGAGAAAGAAGCCGACAGAAGAATTCAGCTGGGTTGGGCAGCATTTCGGAAGTTACGTCACATCTTCTCGTCGCCCATACCTCAATGTCTAAAGACAAGAGTCTTTAACTAGTACGTTCTACCAGTAATGACCTACGGAGCCGAAACGTGGACACTGACGGTGCGACTGATTCACAAATTGAAAGTGGCTCAGTGTGCTATGGAAAGAGCTATGCTCGGAGTATCTCTGCTGGATCGAATCCGAAACGAGGAGATCCGGCATAGAACAAAAGTTATCGACATAGCTCATAAGATTAGCAAGCTGAAGTGGCAGTGGGACGGTCACATCTGTCGCAGAACCGACAACCGCTGGGGTAGACGAGTTCTGGAGTGGAGACCGCGTTTGGGCAAACGTAGTGTGGGACGCCCCCCTGCTAGATGGAGCGACGATCTGCGTAAGGTGGCTGGCAGCGACTGGATGAGAAGAGCCGAAGATCGGGCTCAATGGCGCGCCCTGGGAGAGGCCTATGTCCAGCAGTGGACTAGAATAGGCTGCTGATGAAAGTGTTTCTATCTATCTATAGTAAACTCTCTACTATTGAACAGAGTCTAAAAAACTTGTTTAGTCATTTTGTTTCGATAATCGCTACCTGCCTCTCAACAAAATGTAGTCCCGCCCTATCGTTAAAAAAACACATCTTGCATACCTTAGATATTTTGGTCCGTAATTAATGTCTATAATAAGCAAGGGAAGTAACCGATTTATTTATAATGATCACTTGCCTAAATCGTTTAGCCTAATAATACAGGACAACTTATATTTGGAGTAGATGCTGTCTAATAATTTGGTTAGATACACTTAGATACGAGTTCCTATTATGATATTTGACTCCTCATGATCAGATGGCCCGTCTTATTTTTGGCATAGTTTTCAGATCCATCTTCAGGATGTCCATGTAAGTTGATTGATGCAATATTTTTTTTAAACTCAAATACCATATTATGGGAGACTCCAACATTAAGGTTGAAAATGATTATGGAAAGCATGTTATGAAGAGCGATTTCAGGAGAATCGATATTAAGACACGAGAAGGAACCCCCTCTAAAAATATTTGTCGGAATATCGACCATGTTTTGTGTCTTGAACTCAGCCAGACAAACATTGGCTTGTGATGTTTTTAGCAGATAGTACAAAAAAACTTTAAACCGTTTTTTAAAAACTTTCCAGTCTTTAAAATGATCAGCTGAGATATGAATAGAGAAGCATTTCTTTTCGGCATATCGCAGTTATAGAACAAAAGCTGTTCGATTACAGATTATGATCAAGTCTCTTTCGGATCCGTCAGCATCTCTGTAATACCTTTGATAAGGACTCAGTCCCGAGAAAAATTAACTCTTTGGAAGTAAATCACTTCCGTTCCATGGGAAAGAAGATTCAGGAAAAGCAATGTGAATTGTTATTTGTACATACTGTAGATATGGACAAGGTAATATATTCTTTGATAGCACCATAAACTTTATGCATGTCAAAGTGTTTATTTATAAGCATAATGATACTTAAGACAGTAACGACCTGTTATTTGAGAACTTAATATAAAATTAACAGCTACCATTAGTCTCGGTGATTAATTACGTGTTTTTACATTAAAACGTTTTAAATTTTAATATTTTACACTTTTCCTGTAATCGTAAATTGATGTAAACAAACTAAATAAATAAAGGGTATGGCGACAAAGTTAAGATGTTAATGGGATGTTAATAGGTTTGTGATAGTGATAAATGATTAATTAGGAATTAATAGATGTACATCAAGCTATACCTCTCTGTGGAACCCTGTGATTGTGATATTAGGTTTTGTTGTTTTCTTGATGTGAAGAAAACATATGTACTCAACATAACATAACATATGAATGTGTCATGTGTCCAACTGGTTAAAGCGACAAAGTACCAAATGGTTTACCCTGACGTGTTGGCCACTGTACAACAAATGGTTTACCCTGACGTGTTGGCCACTGTACAACAAATGGTTTACCCTGACGTGTTGGCCACTGTACAACAAATGGTTTACCCTGACGTGTTGGCCACTGTACAACAAATGGTTTACCCTGACGTGTTGGCCACTGTACAACAAATGGTTTACCCTGACGTGTTGGCCACTGTACAACAAATGGTTTACCCTGACGTGTTGGCCACTGTACAACAAATGGTTTACCCTGACGTGTTGGCCACTGTACAACAAATGGTTTACCCTGACGTGTTGGCCACTGTACAACAAATGGTTTACCCTGACGTGTTGGCCACTGTACAACAAATGGTTTACCCTGACGTGTTGGCCACTGTACAACAAAGAGAAATTACTAAACAATATGTCACAGCTACAAATATTTGCAGTCATTGTTTTTTATAATTACATACAGAAAATAAATGACATTATTAAAGTCACGAATGACAATAGAACCAGTCTTTTGTTTTGTCTCATCCTTATTATTCCGGGGACTTTATTCATCATTATTAAAGAAATGAAGATATAACACAATACAATTAGAGGCATAAAAAATAATTCAAAACAAATCGATCATTAGAACAAAGGATGTACAGGGATAACGGTTTCTCACAAAGAGAAAATATTATTAATAACTTACATACCTTCGAGACAAACTTAGCTTGGACACTCATTTCTGAAGACAAGTCTTATGGAATTGAAGATAGAGTTGAAAATGGAAAGGATCTTTGTAAAGAGGAAGTAAATGATGATGTTGGAGCTAATAATGAAAAGAATCTCAGGACCATTACTTCTGTTTATACTCGTAGGCAGGAGCCCACACGTTCAGGGATACTAGGCTATGATGTACTTTTCGCCTATTTCCCACAAAAAATAGACATGATGGTGACATTTTTTTAATTTTTAAAAATTAATTTGGTAGGTAACCTTAAGTACAAAGTAATGAAAAGCTTTGCCAGGAACAAAATATATATAAGACTTAAAATGGTTAGGAGCCGAAACCAACTAAACAACAATAAAATGAAAATAGTAAATTAGAATAAATTAAAAAATAAAAGTGTAACAATAAAATAACAGAGTATCAGTCCCAGGATTGGATATATGGAGCAGTTAAAGGATTGGAGCGGTACTTCGTCGTACCAGGAGTTTAAGGAGAAGGCCGGGGGACAGAATCGGATGGAGACTGCGACAGGGGCCCGCCCCTTAATAGAAGAAGGAGAACAATGAATGGGAAATAAGTATTAAATGGAATTGAATCATAATCCGTCTGAAATTCAAGTGCTAAATACTATTGAAAATAATATGAGACTAATCTCTCTGAACACGGCAACACCAACCACACGTCCGTGTTCGATAGAGAATAAATGAATGCACCTATTTCTGTTCGAGTCGATCCCTCATTTTGATAAATTGTTGCTCGTCGCTAGGCATTGTTGGTGCTTTTTATCTCGTAAAGATTTAGTTGTAATATGCCTTAAAGTGTGCTCTAATGATCGTATGGGATGTGTTGCGCCGTAGATAACATGCGTTTTGTTTTATGTGGCCATTATGTATGTCTATTGTTAGAAGTGACTCTGGGTACGGCATGGTATTCTAAAAAGAACAGGCAACGAAGTAACGTACCTACAATTTTGGCTAAAAAAATATAACAGCTAAGTTTTGATCTGGGAGCTTATTGTAGTACCTCAAATTCTTTATAATTCTTTTAGTAAACTTAAAAACGATAACGTGAACTGATGAATTAAAGACTGAAGAATTCCTATAATTATCTTTAAAGAAGATAGCAATGCTTGCTTGCTTATCGTATGGTTAGTGGCCGTTGTTCAGGCCGCCTGTAGGCCTCTGACATGGCTTAACGACAGCTGTCAAACGACAACAACCGGGACCGACTGCTTAACGTGCTCGCCGAGGCACGGAGGATCTCAGATAAAATATGCCACTAATGGTCACCCATCATGATACTGACCGCGCCCAACGTTGCCCAACTAGGCTATGAGCTCCTTAATCCTCCTCATGATAGCAATAAATGCTAGATAGTATATCAGATTTATTTAAGAGGCGTAGGATCTGATCAGTGTTATCAACAGAATAAATAGTAGAATAGAAATAATTAACCACAATTGAAACATAAAATCCAAATGTAACATTACGCTCCAAATCACCAAATATGTCTTCCACATTCCTTCGCTCCGAATTTTTTTCTCCAATTTACGCAAGACCACAAACCATTAAGGAGGTAGAACAAATGGATAGTTCATTCTGAGAGACCATTGTTAATTACATCAGATAAGAGTATTTTAACTGATAACCGGTGCACGAACGAACGTTTAGTGAGCATGTTAGTCGAGCATGTCAATTTGAACGGTTATTTTTTGTGCAATTAACGTTGTGAGTTAAGTGAAAGTTTATGGTTGTTTCTGATGTTTTAGCAAGAAGGACTTTGTGGGCGTTTCACAAAATTAGACATAATTATTTTATTTTTAAAAAAATCTCAGTTTTGAGCCTTTAGTACACGACAAGGTGACCATGTCAGCCTCGTTAGGGTCACTAAGAAAAGGGAAGGGAAGCTTAAGTATTATTAGAGTCAGCCCTCACTTTGAGAGCCAACTTAGCAAACAACAGTAAGTGTTTTATATTATCAGATAAGGGCTGACTCAAAATAACATTGAGCCTCCCATTTTGGAGCCTATTGAGGCCAAATTTCTTCCTCTCAAGTTTCACCAGGTCACACTCCATTAGGTGAGTGAGGTCTTCTACTTTGTTGCAGTTGGTACAAAACGGTGATGAAGCTCTTCCCACCAAATGTAAAAACTTATTTAACGGAATGTGACCCGAGCGTAATCTAAAAGCCAAGACAAGTAGCTCCCTACCGAGGCTGACACAGTCATACGAGTCATTTTATTTCTAGAAATGTTTCAGTTTTGGAGGAAACGCTAACCGAGTGTTACCTATTCTATTAATATATCGACGATTGAAGATATTATTGAAATGTATGACTTAAAACGGTATAATTATGTATTTATCTTATGATTGGGGGCCGGAAATAACCCAGCGGCACATCGACTCTTGAGGATCTTTTGTGCCTACCCCATTTTACACACTGGTCATCTCAGTGTGCAGGTTTTCTCACGATGTTTTCCTTCACAGAGCAGTCGGTGAATGTACGTAAGTCTTAGAAAAATACGAAAAACTCATTGGTACATGGCACTGCACGGTTTCGAACCCGAATCTTCCGCATGGGAGTCTCGATTCCTTCGAATTATGCCATTTTGTTCCATTAAGGTTCTTAAAATTCAGGTAATATTTATTTATCTTGACCTCTCCTGTACCGTCTTGAGTCACAAAGGGCCTTCCAGCAAATTACAGTTGAAAATATACACTGTTTCTTTCAGTCAATAACAACAGAATCTCGTTACAAAAATTCACCATCTAATTGCATTCGAACTCATTAGCGCCGTACGAATTGCTGACTCAAGATTCTAGGTACCTCTTCTGTTTCACATTTAAACGAGGTCGACTGTACCGGTATGTGCTAAACGGTCGCAATTTGTATGTCTCTGTGAAGGGAAACAGCACATAGTTTCGAGGAAATGTTTAGTTGGGCAAGATGGCGAATTTAATTTCGGTGCCACTGTTTGGGTGTCTGTAATTATTGTGTTTGTTTATGTTCATACGAGTACCTATTAAATTATTGGATTTTAAAGAAAAACAGACATATATCGAACAAGAACAAAATATACATTGACGTGGACGTGATTGACATTGACATTTCGACTTTAGTGTTGCCAAAACAATATATAATATTTTTAAATTAAAGTAACAATATAGTCAATATAATATAAACATATAATATTACTGATTTTAAATAGTTAACAATATCTCTACTTCTAATTTAAATGTCGCTTGGGAAGGAGACAGCAGTTTCATCAAGACGTTTATAATAACTCTAAATTAAACATTTAAGAAACCGCCGACGTACCGTTGTGGAGATCCCCTTACATTTTCCTGGTCATCATCAGGTCCCAAGGTTCCAGATGTGGGAAGGTCACCATGGTCATAAACATTTGAGCTCAAACTCGAACTACCTAACTGTTACCGTTCCAGAGATCCCATCATACTCCATTATACCAAGATCTTAAAACTACTGATCCAGTTTTCATCTAGTATTGGTACGAATACTGAATCGAGACATTGGCTCGAAACTGTGAAGGAGCAATGGTGCTCTTTAGTATCGGAGACCAAGATCCAGCTCGGGCCCGCTGCTCCAACCCAGAAACTAGTAGTAATATTAACATTTGTAAAAAATACTTACTTACTTACTTACTCCGCTGGCGCAGCGACCCGAAGTGGATCTTGGCCTCCGATACCAAAGAGCGCATTTGTAAAAAATAGTCTTTTTTTATTTTCCAGTCATATAAAACATTGATATCAGTCTCAAAGCCGCCACAAAGTGATCCAGTAGCAATGCGTTTACCATTGAATGGCTTTTTTACGTCTCGTTAGAACAAAAGAGTTACAAAACGTGCGCCCACGCAGGCTACGCACAAATCAACGTGAAATATTGCGCGCACTGAGTGAAATAAATAGGTGGCACACTGACGATGGTGGCAAAGTGATAAATATTAATGATGTTCATATTTGCATGTTATAAAACCGTTTAGTTCTTTGTTGTACAAGATCTGGTTGATTATTTATGTCAGGTGTGTTTAGTTTGTACTGTAAATATTATATTATAAATAGGTAAGCGATGAAAAGTAAATTTTACCGGTGGGATTTGAGCCTCCAGCTTAAATTTTTCAAAGTCAATCGGCGATTTTAGTAAAGATTTTGAAAACAAAATTGGTTTAATCATCAGCCTACTCTAGTCCACTGCTGGACATAGGCTTCTCCCAGGGCGCGCCATTGAGCCCGATCATCGGCTCTTCTCATCCAGTTGCTGCCAGCCTATTTGTGCGCTATCCATAGGAGGTGATGCCATAATCGCCGCGCTAGGCCTGCGTGTTGGAGATCGCAGTAGCCGGGTCGCTTGTCCTGATAACTCTGCTGTCCGTCATCGTGCTTCTGGTATTTTAACCCAGCCAGAATTTGAGTGGTTATACCGCCACTAGTCGGTCGCCAGGGACGCTAATCGGCAGGATGCACCACGTGCAGGTGAGTTTGGCATTTGGAGGTATCTAGATGTTGGTGACCCTTACATGACGAGGGTGCCGGATATAGCCAGTATAGTGTCCAGGTCTAAGTGGAGATGGGCAGGGCACGTGTGTAGAATACAGGACGATAGGTGGCACCGAAGACTGCTCGAGTGGCGACCCCGAGTGGGGTTAAAAAGAAAAGAAGAAGAAAGAAGACCCTTACATCCCATCAAATTGGTTTCATTTCTGTGATAATAAAATTTAATTAACTGATTTTTAAAATAAGGTTCTCACGCATACCTAGCTTACCTTATAAATAGCCTTTATAAGGTAAGCTAGGTATATATACCCCGTAGCTTGTACTTACTTGGATCTTATCTCAAGCCTGTCAATGATAAAATCCATTGTTAATTACAATATTTCTATCGATCACAATCGATACGGTCTATCTTATTGTAGCCAATGTAGAGTCGCGTTAATTAAGAATCGTGTTTTGAAAAGAGTGGGCGTAGAATGGCCCCACATGCACACCGGGATGCGTCGGGTGTTAAGGCAATGGTTAAACTTTTTGTAGAAAAACTGGTGAAGTGCGGGTCAAGTCTTGGACAAAAGGAATCTATTATCTAGCAATGTATGTTACAGAATAACATTTTCAATTGTTTTGCCAATACTTTTTGTAGGTATTTGTTGTTATTTCAGACGTTATTCACAGTCAAATCTAGACGCACGGAGTGTGTCCGACAAGTTCGGAAAGAAAAGGGCAACGACGCACGCACGTGTGTTATATTACAGGAACCATTTCGAGCCATTTTCGACCCCCCCTACAACTCAAAATCTAGTAGAAATATATAACATTGTTTAAACATAAAAAAATACTCCTTGCTTAAAACCAAATCCCTAACTTGGCAAGTTTTCACACAAAACTCTTGAAATCTTCTCTTGAATGATTCTTGTGTGAAAACTTGCCATGTTAGGGATTTAATTTTAAGCAAGCAATAATTTTTATGTTTAAACAATGTTATATATTTCTACTACCTATGATGAAGGTGGTTCCTCTGTCTACCCCCTCGGGGATTATGGACGTGTGAGTTATGCTATGCTATATATTTCTGTAGGTAAGTTTGAAGGAACGTCAATTGAACTTGGCATCCAGTTAGATCTCCATTCTTTTAACGGCGAAGCCGACAGGCCTATTGGTTCCTTTCACCGAATTTTGAATCTTGTTTCTTATTTATGTTTTTGGTGGAATCTTCTTTACATATCGTCTCGGTGTCTGTGCTGTCTTTTAAAACTTACCGAATAATTTACTAAAGGAGTTCTTGTCCGATCCCAAAAAATCGATCTTGAGGAGTTCATTCAATCATGTCAAGTCAATGTTTTGATAATCTGCCAATCTGAGATTCAACAGCAATTTGTCCTGTCCCTGTCTTTCCTTCTTAGAAAATTATGTGATAGAGTTAGATTTATAATTTCTTTTTTATCAAATCATTTATCTGTACAATACTTACTCATACCTTTTACAAAAAGGTCGACTGCCCCTTAACAGTTTCGTAAGTAATTAATTAAACACCTCAATCGATACAAAATATTTTTACTTTCATCTTGTTCTTGTGCGTTATTATTTTTAATTAAATTGGATTCTTTCAACGTTACTTCTTTTCTTTATTGTTATGTCACTTTTATGGAAAATTAATCACCTTCTAATACTGCGTCATTTTGAGGACACCAAATTTTCTTAGGCTACCAAAAGAGATTCGGCGGATCCCATAGAAGCTTGGGCCCAATTTTTAAGTGCGTGTGATAGATCTCGCCTAGAAAAATGTTTTTAGAGGAAAACACATCTTAAGTCACGCGGAACGGTAGTCACGTAGATCAGTTAGTATGGGGATGGGGTAGACGAGTTCTGGAGTGGAGACCGCGTGTGGGCAAACGTAGTGAAGGGCGCCCCCTGCTAGATGGTGCGACAATCTGCACAAGGTGGCTGGCAACGACTGGATGAGAAGAGCCGAAGATCGGGCTCAATGGCGCGCCCTGGGAGAGGCCTATGTCCAGCAGTTGACTAGAGTAGGCTGCCTAGAACTAGGTAATTTATAAAGGAACAAACATCCTAAGTCATGTGGGACAGGAACTATGTTTGGTTGCTGACGAAACAAATAGAATCAGAGCAGTTAGTAGGAATAGGTTTTTGGTCTCTATCTCCTATCCCACACGACTTAGAATGTTTGTTACTTAATAAAAATGCAGATCTAGGTGAGATCTATCAAATGCACTATGTTTGATAGGAGGCGAACCTAGGGCCCAAATATTTCTAATGTCTTTTATTTCTGTCTAAGATGGTAATTTGGTAATTCGACCATGGTATAGTAGCAGAACGAATAAAATTATGTAATTATAATAACAACCAATTCATTTAGAATCAAAGTTTACTGACCCGAAAGAACAAAACAAAAACCAACTCGAACCATACAAAAATTTTTTAATTCCCGTTGAAATTCTAGCTTTAAAAACATCTCCTCGAAGCGTGCACGCTGTCAAAGAGGTTATCTCTGGTTGCGATAGCATCTTGAAGCGATACTAGCGGAGATACCGGGTTCGAAGCCGAGCTAAACAATTAGAAGCCATTAGACGGATCGATTCGGGCTTCGGTACCGTTTCGTTAGTTAGGTTTGGGGCCGCTGTTACACCGGTGCGGTATTTTTTTACCGATGTGTACACCGGTGCGATAATTAAATTGAAACAGTTATTCAATACACAACATAATGCTGAGTCGGGGACCTTTTTGCCACATATGCATGTGAAATTGTGAACTTACTCTAGAAATTGTAAAAAAGTAACTCTTTTAAGTAATGAAATGTAATCGTGTAATTTTATCGTGTTATGTATATTTGTTTCGGTTTTTTCGAAATATTTATTTACATTTAGCGACTCCTCTAACGGTGAAGGAAATCATTAGAGGAAACCTGAGGGAAAGTTTTCTAAAGGCATGTGAAATCTGCCAATATAAGCACTGGGCCCTCACGGTGGATCATGGCCCGTACCCCATTGTGCAAGGAGAGGCCTATGCCCCAATCGTAGGAACGTTAATAGCCTGATAATGATGATGTCCGTTATTCAAATTAAATTTCACAATCATTAATGTTCTGTGACTGCTGGATTTTACGCAAACAATGTATGAAAAAAAAAAACATTGTCCTTTATTTACAGAAAAATGATTGAGTGGTTTTGCATGAAAACTCTATTCCCAAATAAAATAATATGCATTGAATGAATGAAAGAATTATAATTTATTTGCACACCCATACATAACACGATAATTACATTTCACTACTTAAAAGTAATTAACTATGACTTAGAGTAAGTTCACACGCATATGTGTCAAAAGAGATCCTGACTCAGCATCATGCTGTGACGATATGGCTAGACGCTAGCCACCACCGCAGCGCTGGTTGTCAGTCAGGGCCCGGTGACACGACGACACGGTACGTAACGGCGAGAATTGCTCAAATTCCAATTCTTTGTTCTCCTAATTCTTAAGAAACGCACGCTTCGGTGTGATTGAAGCCGTATCTCCGAGAGAGGTTAGATGGTTCACGTACGATCCTATCAGGGTGCAGGTATTTTTAGTGTTCCGTGCTTTGTTTACAAGCGATACGGAACCTAACGAGAATTATTATTCTGGTACAATACTGTACAGTAGAATGACAGTGGAAGACTATACTCTGTGGAACCCTGTCGCAATAATTTTTTTGGCATTCCTATGAAAGTGTGAAATAAGTTAGAACGATAAAGCACTAAAGGGTATAAGTTGGAGCGATAAAGCACTAAAGGGTATAAGTTAGAACGATAAAGCACTAAAGGGTATAAGTTAGAGCGATAAAGCACTAAAGGGTATAAGTTAGAACGATAAAGCGATAAAGCACTAAAGGGTATAAGTTGGAGCGATAAAGCACTGAAGGGTATAAGTTGGAGCGATAAAGCACTAAAGGGTATAAGCCTGGTGTGTTGTCCACTGTACAGATTAGAACATAATTTTTATTTTTACTTTATGTTACGTAAAATTAAAGCACATTTTTCACGATCACTTGCTTTGTCCTGCTGCAATTAGATACCAGCCGAACGTTTTATAAAAATCTCGCCAGTTATCGGCCATGTTTCCATCGGCAGCCATTGGTGGCGGCTGTTGAAGCGATGGGTTATTTTTCACCAATTTCACTTTTTAAGTTTTTATTTTTTGTCTTCATCTGACTTTATCCACACTAATTTACATTTGAACTTGAGAAATTTCACACCTGACACCATGTTATGTTATAATGAAACCATCTCGTATGATGTCTGACAAACAACTCATTTATTATTATAGTACCCACAACTACACTTTATTTTATTTATTTTCGCGAACTTGACAGCTTTATACTTACAACAATCACATACATACAGCCAATTATAAAGTATTACATTTTTTTTAAAACCTATTCCCGGTTTTTTAAAAAAGGTAGAAAAACAGACATAACAGTTACACCTGCTCAAAAATGAGCTATTTATCGACTAAAACCTGTGCAGGAAGTGCCACATTTCCGCACTGAGTAATTACTTATGATCGGAAGTAATTAACAATCCAGTCGCTATTCGCTTACTTATTATAAAGAATACAAATTGTTACACTTTTATTTTACCTGGATATATTTTATGTATTGGACATTCTATGTATTGGTCATTTTGTGTATTATGTATGTTATTTATATTTTCCTTTACACAGAAATCTGTTAAACGAGGTTTTTTTTTTAATTTACGTGGGTATAATACACACTTAAAGCGTACGTCGGTGAACAAGTGGCTAGGATACATACATGATTTAGATATGTTTACCTTTGACTACATAATTATTTTATCATAATTATAACTGTTTCGGTCATTGCTGTGTGTGAAATAAACGTATTACTTACTTACTTACTTACTTACTAGGACGTCGAACTCCCATGCGGGAGGTCTGGGTTCGAAACTATGCAATGCCATGTACCAATGAGTTTTTCCGATTTTTTAGAAAACTTTCGTACATTTACCGACTGCTCTAACGGTGAATGCATGTCTGAGAAAATTAAAGGTTTCCGAAGGCGTGTGAAATCCACAAATCAGCACTGGGCCCGCTTGGTGGATCATGGCCCCTTGTGCGAGGGGAGGCCTGTGCCCCAACAGTGGGGACATTAATAGGCTGATGATGATGATGAATGCACACTTAAATATTCTAATTAATTAACTGACAAATGTTTACTTACAAACCACATTGTATTGTCACATATAAAGTTAAAAAAATTGACAAATAAAAATTTGCATCGTCCGTTCCTCACAAAAATTTATTATTCAATTGGAATCCTGAAATTAATTCCGCGAGTGGACGTATGACATAATTTTCATGACCCAATGGATCCATTGTATGTATTTATGCTTGCATAATACTCCATCGCCCAAAGGTTGTCTCAAAGAAATAGCTTAACGCTGAAAGGCGACCAATTGTATTTTTATTTTGTTCCATGTTTTGTATGCAAAAAAAATATTTTTTTTAATTTTATTTATGATGCTAGGTCTTAAATAAATTAGAAAAATCCAGAATTGTCTGGCGTCTTAGCCACAACACCACCGACGCTCCAAATAAAAATCCAAAATTGTCTGGCGTCTTAGCCACAACACCACCGACGCTCCAAATAAAAATCCAAAATTGTCTGGCGTCTTAGCCACAACACCACCGACGCTCCAAATAAAAATCCAAAATTGTCTGGCGTCTTAGCCACAACACCACCGACGCTCCAAATAAAAATCCGAAATTGTCTGGCGTCTTAGCCACAACACCACCGACGCTCCAAATAAAAATCCAAAATTGTCTGGCGTCTTAGCCACAACACCACCGACGCTCCAAATAAAAATCCAAAATTGTCTGGCGTCTTAGCCACAACACCACCGACGCTCCAAATAAAAATCCAAAATTGTCTGGCGTCTTAGCCACAACACCACCGACGCTCCAAATAAAAATCCAAAATTGTCTGGCGTCTTAGCCACAACATCACCTATGCTCCAAATAAAACTCCAAAATTGTCTGGCGTCTTAGCCACAACACCACCGACGCTCCAAATAAAAATCCAAAATTGTCTGGCGTCTTAGCCACAACACCACCGACGCTCCAAATAAAAATCCAAAATTGTCTGGCGTCTTAGCCACAACACCACCGACGCTCCAAATAAAAATCCAAAATTGTCTGGCGTCTTAGCCACAACACCACCGATGCTCCAAATAAAAATCCAAAATTGTCTGGCGTCTTAGCCACAACACCACCGACGCTCCAAATAAAAATCCAAAATTGTCTGGCGTCTTAGCCACAACACCACCGATGCTCCAAATAAAAATCCAAAATTGTCTGGCGTCTTAGCCACAACACCACCGACGCTCCAAATAAAAATCCAAAATTGTCTGGCGTCTTAGCCACAACACCACCGACGCTCCAAATAAAAATCCAAAATTGTCTGGCGTCTTAGCCACAACACCCACCGATGCTCCAAATAAAAATCCAAAATTGTCTGGCGTCTTAGCCACAACACCACCGACGCTCCAAATAAAAATCCAAAATTGTCTGGCGTCTTAGCCACAACACCACCGACGCTCCAAATAAAAATCCAAATTTGTCTGGCGTCTTAGCCACAACACCACCGATGCTCCAAATAAAAATTACTGCACACCAGATGGATCCGACCGATTGGCAAAGTAGCTTGTTTAAACATAGTATCAAAACTATTAGCTTTTCGACAAATTATTTTTAAATAGTTAATGCTGAATCGAAATGCAATCGTATTGTTGCCCAGATAAAAGACCAGACCATCCGAGAACTCCAACGAGCCAATGAAAAACCAACCTTATTAAACAGCCTCTATGTTCAAGTTAAAATACGAAGGAAAAATTGGTTCCGTAGCCAATCTCGATCAGTATGTCAAATCGGAACCCAATGGCGTAGAAAATACGATTCAATATCGGCTCCAGACGTTATTGAACGGAAATTTAAAAAAGAAATTCGTGATAAAAATGTCGGGTCGGAAAATTTCACGTTTCGAATGAAACCGTACATTTACTTCAGGTTTAATGCATAAGTACTTACTCGTAATTGAAAATGCAAATTAATGTAAGTAGAGTACATCGGTGGTTAAGTGGCTAGGACGCCGGACTCCCATGCGGGAGTTCCGGGCTCGAAACCATGCAATGTGAGATTTGCGGAGTTTTTCGAAGACATACTGCTACAGTCTGTCCTCTATTGCCGGCTAGCAGGGTTCTAGGACAGTGCGCAGATGAAGTAATAGAAGAATTTGTTGATAAATAATATATTTTAAGGAAAAGAACACAAATAGTAACACAGAAAATAGGTAGTAGGAAATAAAAGTGAACGGGAGACGTCCGTTCGAGACAAAATATAAAGAAAAAGTGAAAGTACATATAAAACAATGAAATTAATAGAATAATGAAATTTAGAAACGGAATGGGAACATGATTTTGAATTTAAATGAAGAAATGAAGATGCCAATACGAAATGAGATGAGATAAACGCTAACGATGAGGTTGAATTTGATGGCAAGGAGGTTGATATGGACGATGAAGTCGACATCGTTACAATACGTACATCGACCGATTGCTCTAACGGTGAAGGAAAACATCGTGAGGAAATCTGCATATCTGAGGAAATGAAACCTACAACCTTGGGATCTTCAAGGCCAGAGTGAATAGGCATTTACTGGACCCGCATGCTCCATCGTCGACCTCATCGTCGCTTACCAACAGGCGAGATCGAGGTCAAATGCGGGTTTAGATTAAATAAAAAATTAAAAGTTTCCGAAGGCGTGTGAAATTCAACAAACAGCACTGGGCCTGCTCGGTGGATCATGGCTCGTACCCTCTTGTGTAAGGGGAGGCCTGTACTCCAACAGTAGGGGCATTAATAGGCTGATGATGATGAAGTAAAGTACAATATATATTGAAATTGAAAACGTTTATTTAGCGCTGTAAACACCAGAACACAATACAGAAGTATACAAAGTTATTAGCACAGAACATCTGCTGTGGTATAGTGCCAAAAAGGGTACACCAGCTCAGCATAATGCTGAGGCAAGCCACGGCGCTGATTTTCAGCTGGCCCCTCAGTGACTGCACGGACGAAGAAAGCAACAGTGTGTGCGTGTTAATATTATATTAATATTTTAAAGCTTCATACTCTGTGGAACCCAGTCGCAATAAGGTTTTGTAATGATTAATTGAAATTGGTATACATGTGTCAATTAAATTAAATCCACAGAGTACTAAAGGATAAAGCCTGATGCGTTGGCCACTGTACACAAATATTTATATAGTAGGGATGTTACGGAGCTTCGACTCCGACTCCGAAAGGTCGGAACTTCTGATTGATTTTACGCCTCCGACTCCGACTTCGGATCCGATAATTTTGAATCGGAGGTTATACCGAAGATTTGTGAGCAAACATATTCAAATATCAATATTTAATTAAATAGTGTAGGACTACATAAAGGAATGTGTTTTATTGCCGCAAACGTCATCATAAAAAATATTGGCCAGTTCAGCTATAAATTTAAAAAAAAGAAACGTTTAAAATTTGAACTTCTTCTAAACATCTCTCTTCTTCTGAATCCGGTTCCGACCCCGATAAATCATAAATAAAACCTTCGGTTTCGACTCCGGTTCCGGTGAAACCACCTCCGTAACATCCCTAATTTATAGTTAACGAGCATTTTAATCCAACAGAAATAAATAAGTTACAACATTAGTTTAGAAATATTTTTTCCCCATCAAAAGGCGTAACGGTAGTCCAATTCGAAATTTAAATAAACATCAATGGGGTGACAATCAAATCAAATTAGGCGAGACTGTCCGTTCGAGTTGGACGTGTAAATTGTGCCGTAATTGCGCCTATTACGGCTCGTTGTTCGTCACGGGACGTGTGGCAACCCTACAATTATCGTGTCTGTCCATCTGTAATGCCGTCAGCTGTTTTTTTTTTCAAAAAGCACATTCGAAGCTTTGAACTTTGACTCTAAGATGATGTGGGTGCAGTTTTTTTTTGTGTTTCTCAAATTGATCTTAATATGCCTTTCAGTTAGTTTGATAGTGATTGAAGACTTCAACATGTTAGCGTGGAATATGTTAATAGTGGAATATAAAAAAAACTAAAAAAAAAACTTACTAAGGACTATGACAGTCCTGTCCAGTCGAGGATCATTAGAATATATACTGATTTTCAACTAGTGCGGAAGGACCAAAACACGTGGTCTTACCGCACGTGATAAACAATATTTTTTTATGTGCGATTTTTACTGCGTAAAAAGAAATAATATTCGTAGCGACAATTTGGTTCTTCCCACACTCGTTACGCAATCTATTCTGCTATTATAATAAATTAAAAATAAAATTAAATAAAGATCGGCCAGGTCTTTTATTTGTAAAATAGTTAGTAATTCTGTAATTTTAGCTTTAGTACGTATTTTAGTGATATTTTAGTATTACTTTTTTTTTTAAATTAGAATGGAAACAATACACAGTCATACACATTATTAAGCATGTTAAATCAACAACATACACAATTGAAATTAAAATTTAAATCAAAATGCTTTACGACAATTTAAATCATCATTCGTCACAACAATTTACAGCCACAATAGGTGTCAATTCTCCTAAACAAACAACCCGAATGACTAAGCTACACCAATCTAAAACCCCTGCACTATAATTTAACTCACAAAACTATACATTAAAACATTTCGTCCATCCGTTTGTGTGTCAAACCAAATCGCTTAAACATTGCCCGCGGCTCTTAACAATCGATATTATTCGATACCATTCAAGATGAGTGCAAACAAAACTGAACCAACACGTTGAATCACACGGTTAATCGGAATTAACCACTAAGTCGGTGAGCATAAAGGTCATGTTGACGGAAAATTTAAGTATGACATAGTCAATAATGGAATTAAAGCCCGCCCGTTGCATATTTACACTGCAGTGTTTGACACTGATAAGTGATAATGAAGTGCAACATTATGTATTATCGAAATTGTGCAACAATACGTCTACCTCGGGGAAACTGTGCAATTAGGTAGAAACAACTTCGAAAAAGAAGCTGGGCTGGGCAGCATTTGGAAGCTACGTCACATCTTCTCGTCGCCCATACCTCAACGTCTAAAGACAAGAGTCTTTAACCAGTGCGTCCTATAAGTAATGACCTACGGAGCCGAAACGAGGATACGGTGCGACTGGTTCACAAATTGAAAGTCACTCAGCGTGCTGTGGAAAGAGCTGTGCTCGGAGTATCTCTGCTGGATCGAATCAGAAATGAGGAGATCCGGCATAGCTCATAAGATTAGCGATCTGAAATGGCAGTGGGCCGGTCACATCTGTCGCAGAACCGACAACCGCTGGGGTAGACGTGTTCTGGAGTGGAGACCGCGTTTGGGCAAACGTAGTGTGGGACGCCCCCTGCTAGATGGAGCGACGATCTGCGCAAGGTGGCTGCCAACTACTGGATGAGAAGAGCCGAAGATCGGA
Organism: Hofmannophila pseudospretella; assembly: GCA_947369225.1. NCBI lineage: Eukaryota > Metazoa > Arthropoda > Insecta > Lepidoptera > Oecophoridae > Hofmannophila > Hofmannophila pseudospretella. The sequence continues at coordinate 14,641,429 of OX376316.1, forward strand.
CTCAATGGCGCGCCCTGGGAGAGGCCTATGTTCAGCAGTGGCTGGACTGGGCTGCTGATGATGATGATGATTATGTATTATGTAGCGATGTGTCCAACAGCTACACTGAAATACAAACGACACGAAACACTGGCCATGGAACATTTTAGTATGGAGCCTGGCACACTTACCTTTCGAGATTTTGAAAAAAATCCGATTTCTTGGCGATCGATCCCAGCTTGATTAAGTGTATTTTAGTTTTACTTTTTACTCGATAATTCTTATTCTTTTATCGATATTGCGAGGCCGCAGGCCGAGATCCGCGTAGGGCGAAGCCCGAAGCGTCTCTCGGCCTTCGGGCGCCGCAGGCTTGGCTTTTCTGGCTTAAAACCTCAAGAAAAATGCGGTTATAGTAATGTGTATCCTATAATATATTTTCTTTACAAAAATAACTGAAATCCCATTAAAAACATTTCTGTAAGAAGAGGCCAAGTCTCGTGTTGGCCGTTTGGCCATAAAAAGTAGTGAGATCTCATGTATAACCAAGTCTGCGGTATTCATTCGTTTTATGAATATGGCACTTTAATTAAACACCGTTGATGTATCAATTTCATTAGGTATTCATATCTCAATTAAAATACTACGTAACTTGGCCGGTTACGTTTTTGATGGGATTCCGTTTAGGCGCTAGAGTCTCATGCTCATGAGTCATGACAGACGGACGGCCAAAAAAAAAAACGTTAAACACCCCTAAACACGTAATTTAAAACCTTGATAATTTGTCATCTCTATTTGAACGACATTGTAGATAATGATTTAATGTTCGCTTGTTTGCTCGTACAACTTTCGATTATAAATCAAGCCTGTGCTAGGCTGTGTTGGGTTCATAAATCAGATTGAAATACAGATTTTAGTTTTGTTTGCGAATTGTTGCTTGTTTTCAAGTTCTCTCCTTTACGTAATTAAGGAAACTTACGATATTACCTTGAAGTTTATTAGATTGTTTAAGATCTTTTTTTAGGTCTCAGGATACTTAATTAGTACATAGGTACTAGTAAGAGCCTTTCTACAAACCAACTTGAAACCTTTTTTGAAGTGAAAACTTCTTTAGGCGCACCTTGAGCTCTTTCTGAACAGTGAACCAAACTGAACCGTCACGCTCGGGTCGGTGACGCTGAATCGAATATACTCGGCTCCATTCGACATCAAGCGCGCTCGGCTCGGTGACGCTGAATCGGGTATACTCGGCTCCATTCGACATCAAGCGCGCTCGGCTCGGTGACGCTGAATCGGGTATACTCGGCTTCATTGGACATCAAGCGCGCTAGGGTCGGTGATGCTGAATCGGGTATACTCAGCTCCATTCGACATCAAGCGCGCTCGGCTCGGTGACGCTGAATCGGGTATACTCGGCTCCATTCGACATCAAGCGCGCTCGGCTCGGTGACGCTGAATCGGGTATACTCGGCTCCATTCGACATCAAGCGCGCTCGGGTCGGTGACGCGTGTTTCTGTTTTGTAAGTTTTCACTTCTATCGTGTGGTCATAAAGACACACCCTCTTTTTTATACAAAAAAATGGGTAATGTTAAACACATTATCAATTTTCTTCGTTAACTACTCCAGTTAGGCTAATAAAATGCATATGCTAGGAGATCGACCACCACCCTGGTCCGGAGGTGGATTCGAACCGACGACCCTTTTTTTTTCGATAACGATTCTCAATAAGAACGATCAACAGACAATATCTACTGGCACTATCTTCCAAGATATAAATAACAACAAACAATGTCTATCAAAATATCAGGTTATAATCGCTGTATATTGACTTTTACATCAAGGTCACGGGTATGTATCAAGTTTGACAGATTGATTGCTTGACCTTTTGCATTGACCTTTTGAACTGAATCACACAGCGAATGGGAAAGTCAACCTGCGTGCTCCGAAGCCAGTGCGTGCAACTGTAGTATGCTAAAGGCTTTATGCCCACAAATGTTTATTAGGTAGGTAATACAGGAGCAGAGTTTAACATTTACCGTAAAAAAATGCGTGGGCATAATGCGAAATAGGTGAAAAACAAGTAATTATGGAAAAAAGTATACTGCCAGTGCTTCTTCACGCAGGTGTTTTTTTTATTTGTTGTGGTTGTTCTCTGTTGACTGCTATTAATTAATTCTTCTTTCTTCTTCTTTTCAGCCTAACGTAACCCATCGTTGGGTATAGGCCTCTCCATGTGCACGCCATTCTCCTCGATCTCTAGCCGTTCGCATCCACATCCTCCCCGTCGTCTTCACAATGTCGTCGGTCCACCTCGCATAATTAATTAATTAATTTAATATATTAGGTAAACACAACAGATTACAACCTGAGAAATTACAGAAAAATCAATATAAAGTCATGAGCTAGGTCGTAACCCTTAACGTGTAAACACAGCAAGGAAGTAGAAAATTGGTTGTTGTACAAAATTGAGTTCTTCTTAGTAACAAAGATTGCAGGATTAAGAACAGTTTATTGGTTACTTTTCAGATATTCCTTCCCTTTCTCAATACGAGTAGTAGTATGAAAAAACTCATGTTCTCCATCTGTTCTGAAATATTTAATGGATATAAACTTTGATTCTTTTGTTCATACATACTTAATTTTCTTTCTCTGCCAAATTCTAAATGAAAACTTCAATAAAGCACAGTTTCAAGTCATATTTTACTAATTTTCTCGAACACTTCTTCACACTGACACAGTCAAACAGAACCTAACCTTAAATAATGTATCATACTTCCAACTATACATAAAGGCCACCTGTTTAAAGCTTCCCAGAATCCCGCCATTGAAATTCTGTCAGAGCTTTAATTCCGCACACATTTTCATTCCCACCAAATTGCACGATCCCACAAATCTTCCGAAGTAACCAGCAAATCCTAGACTCGAGTTACATACAGTACAAGTAAACAAGCAATAAATTGTAACTCATAGACGGGGCTAAATTCGTGGGTAGCAGCCATTTTGGCATGAAACACAGCATCATTTAATTTAGCCCTAATTACTTGACCAACCGTTGTTCCACTAGGCGACGTTATTATGTGCTGTGTGTGAACGTGGAGTAGGAAAAGTTGGGATTGGGTTATTTTGATGATGATTTTCTTGCTTCAAAGGTATAGTTTCTGTATTTGAAAGTATCTCAATATTATATGAAGGTATTAAACTTGTTTATCTCATTCGTTCATTCGTATGTTTTGATTTGAACTCGGAATTAATGTTAGTTAAGTTTTTCATATTTATGGGTGGAGATACCCTTATTTTTTCCTGGTCTTCATCACAGGTTCTCAAGATTCCAGATGTGGAAAGGTCATCATGATCATAAACATTTGAGCTCAAACTCGAACCACCTAACTCTTACCGTTCCAGAGATCCCATCATACTCCAACATCCCAAGATATTCCAGGATCTTAGACCCACTGATCCATTTTTCATCTGAAATGACTAAGAATATTCAGCAGGTTAGACCTGCGGCGTCTAAAGGCGGGCGGACGCTCCGGGCTTCGCCTTACGCGCTTCCACCTTTCACCCAATAATAAAGGCACTGTGCCTAGGATTCTATTTCACGATCCTTGTAAATAAAAGTATAAAACGCGACATCGTTAACTTTCGTTTTATGAGATTTTCAGGGGACATTGTAACATGTAGACTTCTTCCTTTCAAATTCACATCGATATCTTAAATTTTAGAATCTAAAATAAGATAACTGCCATAAAACAATAAAACATGGCGACATTGAAACCGTGGTAAGAATCCCGTGTCTATACGAGTAGTATTGACAATAACCACAAAAGCTTAAAAAGTTATGTGGCGACATTGACACTATTTTGTACTGGGATTCCATTAATGTTGCCAATTTCCACTCGTAATTACAAGAATTGTTGTTTCACATATCTGGTCCTGCACTGTCCTAGTTTCCTAATCAGACCTCTGTATTAGCCATACCTCATCCACAAACCCTCAGTCAGTACCACCGTCATTGTAACGCACCTTAATCGAGTGCCGGTATCAGCTTAACCGAGTTAATTACTGCAGGATTGAAGCGACCTGTTTGCCGTGGTCAGGGCCGTCAGCCTGACGTGTAACGTCATCCTCCTGTGTCCTGACGTCAGTTTGACTCATCTGACATCATGTGACGTGATTTTTAATCCTTGATACCAATAGATATGTTAAAAGCTTGACGCGTAAGTTTGTCTGTAGTTTTATATCATCTACCGATTAATGCAATGCGAAAGAAAATTAAGAGAAGAGATAACAGGATCCGATCGGCAATGGTAACCTAAAAACTACACAGTTCTTTCTTAAAATTACAATAGACATTTAAACTAATACTCACTGGTAAAATATCAGAAATGATTACGATATAAACAATATTTCCAAATTAACTCTAAAACTATTCTAAGAGCAGTCCTGACCTTTTTGTCATTGAAGATTCATCGATTGTCTTGTAATTAAAGTAAGTGATACACGAGAATTCACTTTAGTCTTAATTAGGGCGTTGCTAGTTTGGGTCTAATTATTTTATCTGTGATGTAACCATGTATAATTATTTATCATTTGACTGTAATGTCAGATAACTTATTGTCTTAGAGCGTTTTCTGTTTCGCGCGGATGCGGGTGCGGACGCGGACCCGTCCTTATGCGTAACAGTTACTGTACAAATCGTTATGATTATCTCACAACAATGGCTGCATATGAATTTCGATAATAAGTCGCTGTATTGTCGATGTTCATCCTAGTTGTAGGTACATCTAGTCGTGTACGGTCCACTTGACAACAAAATTTACAATTGAACTTATCCGCACGCGGAGAAATACAGTTTCGCAGCGTATGATGCTCTGCATGCGGACGCCCGCTTTATTTAAAAATGCACTATAGAAAAGAGTATTGCATGTTCCCCTGTTCAATATTGTTTCATATGTACCTATGTGCCGTTTTGTTGTAGGTGGGAGTTTCCGGACAATCTTGGCAAACAGTGCAAAATTCTAAATTACAATAAACCAAGTCATAACCGGTTACTTTCACGATGTATCTCCTTACAACGTGAATTGACGGAATTATTGTGCCGTAAAAAAGAGTATTGCGGACCGTACGGGTGCGAACGGGTCTGCATCCGCACCCGCATCTGCACGAAACAGAAAACGCTCTAAGAAGATAAGTTATCTAACATTACAGTCAAATGAGAAATAAGTAACACATGCCTACATCACAGATAAAATAATTAGACCCAAACTAGCAACACCCTAAATAAGACTAAAGTGAATTCTCATGTATCACTTAGTTTAATTACAAGACAATCGATGAATCTTCAATGACAAAAAGGTCAGGACATGTAACCTTTAACCTTGACCTAACTAATTTGAAGCAAAGCCTTTTAATGAGACGTAGTTAGCTAAAGATAAAAGACGTGACTATCACTGAAGCAGATGTGGTTGGATAAAGTAATAATTGGAAGCGATTATTACTTGTTAGTAAAGTCTTCATGGTTATCGTTTACTATCGTTTCATGAAATTTTCATGGGAGATTGTAACAAGAATTGGAAAGTAGAGTTATGTCCTTTAAACTGAGATTGGGCGCTTTTGGACTAACGGCTTCGCCTCCAAGCAAACATGGCTCATTTGATAGATCTCACCAAGGACTACATCTTTCATTATGGAAGAAACATCCTAAGTCGTGTAGGATAGGAGCTAGAGACCAAACATGTCTTTATAGTGATTCCTCTGATTCCATTTTTTAAAAGTCTCAGTTTAGAGGCTTTAGTACACGACAAGGTGACCATGTCAGCCTCGTTAGGGTCACTAAGAAAAGGGAAGGGAAGTTCAAGTATTATTAGAGTCAGCCCTCACTTTGAGAGCCAACTTAGCAAACAACAGTAAGTGTTTCATATTATCAGATAAGGGCTGACTCAAAATTATGTTGTTTCCCCAGAGAGTAAGTAAAACTTCTGTTCCACACGACTTAGGGTGCTTGCAGATCTATCAAATGCAATATGTTTGGATGGAGGCAAAAAAAAAAAAATTCGCCCAATCTAAAATAAGATAATTCACATAAAGCAATAAAAGCAAAGAAGCAATTTGGTAGCGATGATAAAGACTAGAAACCTAAACAAAGAAATTGGACAATTTAACCAAAAACAAACTTCAACGAACAAATCACGCCGACAGAGTCTAGTCGAGTGCCACTAGACGCAATCACAACAAGAAAACCGCATTACACTTTTATAAAAATGACGCTATCTACGTACCGTACCCTCCGACAAGGTGTTGGGGGCGCAAATAATTTATGTTCTACCACAGACAGAGACAACATAAGCCGCGAGAAAAATAAGCAAACTACCCACTTAAAAAGACGTAACAGTCTTCGGAAACACGACGCTAGCGAAAACGGACCCAAACGCAACGGTCGAAATTCAAAAGTCAACCGTTCTGATGCGACCGGTTGGTCCTTTTGGAGCGATGGTGACGACATAGTTTTCTACAAAAGGGTATAAATTTCGAGCAAGGGGGGAGCGCCGCGTCGACCTTATTTAATTTCATAATAAATTGCAATAATTGCATTAGTCGAGGCGGTATAAATCAGACGATAAGGACGACGTTGGATGTCGAGTAAAAATGACGGGATATTGTCGGGTGAGTTATGATTCGTACATTGCCGTCGCCGACGTGAGACGTCGTAAAGTTTGGAGTACGTCGTAAGGAAATAGTGGAGATTTTATCAGCGTTTCGTGTCCTACGTCAACATATTTCTGATTGGTTCGGTTTTCGAACGACAGTTGATTTTAAAGTAGATGATCCACATTTGAAATACTTTTATAGCTAGTTTATATTTTATCGATGAGTTTTGTTCTATTGTACTTAAGAACGTTCATGTGAAGCTGAATGTGGAGTATCTTTGTATTTAGATGAATGGTTAGGACGCATGGTTTTATTCTTCAATTGGGTATTTGACTAATTTTTTTTAATTTCATCAATCAACTTAAATTGGCATCCTGAAGAAGGGTCTAAAATTCGTTTTTCGATATCTCAACTAACATCAGAGATATGGTTAAAGTTAGTACTGGAGATATGCTCTGTCCCTTTTTTGCAAAACAGTTCTTTATATGTAGCCAGGATCTGCTTGTATGGCGTTACAACACAGGGACGTCATCATGCTCTATTGTCGTTTCTTTCTATCTGATTTTTGATTGCAAATAGCTATTTTATTTTTCAACGAATTTCAATTCTGTTTTCACATCTGACCAACAATTTGTCTATTTTTTGTTTGTTACTTGGAAACTACCGAATTGTGAAATAATCTTCCTTAGTAGTCGTTGTGCGTTTTTCTTCTGTTATATATGAATTTGGAGTTATCACATTCAATTAATTTAAGTAGCTCCACTGCACTAAGTGTCTCATCTGTTACATTATCTGCTCATCCAATGCTTCCCATGCTTCTATTTTCTCTGAATTACCCATCAGTCCCAATCACCATCCAATCCAATTAACGCAAAAATTTCCAGGCATACTAACACTAACTAACCCTACAGCTGCACTCATATATCTTTCTCCAACCAGATATACTATCACCCCAAACTCTATTATCAGCCAAAAATACCCCTGGCCTTATGGAGATTCGATTAAGCTAAGGATTAAAGCCGACCCCGATTACGAGTACATGGAAAAACAATTAAGGAAAATACTGAAACAATGACAGACTATAAAGTTTGTCTTTGTTTGCTGCTTCTTAACGCAGCTTGCGGTGGGCGGGTTGAGATACTGAACCCTCGTCGGAAATAGGTGCCGTGTTTGAGGGTTGGGTGAAAGGAGGAAGCCCGTCTCGCCGCCGGATGGAAGGAGTAGTCATCTACACTTGCAGAGGAAATCAGACAAACAAACATGTTTGAGACTTACTCAAATGTATCGGTTTGATTCTAAAAAATATTTCATAGCGTGGAACTTATTATGGTTTAAAGACCAAAGTACAAGAAGTGAGACCAAATACATGCTAGTTTTTTTTATTATTGTTTGCTACTTTTCTTTTTGTAAGGAACGGGGTATGTATGGTAATTATTCTGCTAATACACTGCTCTCAAAAATAAAACCATTTTAGAAAGGTTAATTTCTAAATCTCTCTGATGTTTTAGATCGGTATGAATGTGTGAAACACCCTTTCTTTATCTTTGAAACTGCGAAGTTTCCCTTAAAAAGTATGATACTATCTCCTTTCGAGGCGGGCTTGTTTCGACTAAGGGGTTAAACAATGTGAGTCGTTCCCCTGAAATTTATTGTTTTTTAGATAAACTGTGACATTACAGAGGTTAGTGCATGTGTTAATGGTTTTCTGGATAATACAGGATAATGAAATGCAGTTTTTCTATTATAGAAAGGTGAAAAGATTCCAGGCTAGATTATTATGTCATTTGTAAGTACACTAAAACATTCATAATTTGTGTGCAAAGGTGTGATTTTTTTATTGCATAAGGAAAGCAGACAGGCCACCCGATGGTAAAAACCTATAGAATTTTCGATCCGCTGCTAAATTGAGGACTAAAGATGGAATAATGGGTAATGAGGGATTTTCCCGCTTAAGTTTCTGCTATTCGAGATAGATAGAGCTGTGTCTAACAGGAATGTCAAAGTGACAGAAGAGTAATTTTGATATAATATTTTTTCATTGCATAGTAAAAATATAGAAATTCATGGAATCCATCATTTCATGATAAAACAAGAACTACGAGTATGAACAATTATCATAGAGAGTTCGTTAAATTCGTTCTAAAAGAACAGGCAAGGGTCAAAGACCATACAGCCATGTCTTCTTTCATATTTTTAATTATCAAAGAATTAATATCGACGATCAATCAATCAAAAAGAAAGCTTTTTAAACTCATATTTTATGGCCTAGGTACATGCTGGGTACCCTTATTTTGGCACATTTTGACATTCTATCAGCGCTATCAGAGTTGATTGGAAGCTGCCAGAAAATCCCTCATTACACTGACTGTAAGGGTAAAAACAACATTGTGAGGACGGCGGGGAGGATATGGACGCGAACGGCTAGAGACCGAGGAGAATGGCGTGCACATGGAGAGGCCTATACTCAACGACGGGTTACTGATGGCTGAAAAGAAGAAGAAGAAGGGTAAAAACCCTCCAAACTAAATCACAGCATTGCAAGTTCTTATTTCTGCTTTATGGCAGAAATAGGTAGAAGAGAGTCACCACCCTAGGCTGACTGTGCACAGAGTAATACCACTTTCAAAGATACAAAGGCTATCGACCATGACTAATCATTCGAAAGCCATCAATATATTGAACAACGATTTCACGTCAACATTCAAAGCTTTAATTTTAAACTAAAGTTAAATATTGAACCATATGTAGTGCACTAAACCTGATAAATCAGTGATATGATTACCACAAATACTTGCAAACCGGAATGCATTTGTAATTTGAATTTACACATTGTTTAAATTTTAACACAATTAGTTCATCAATAATTACTGAAGAGAGAGATAATTCGTCACCGACTGCTTTGACGGTAAAGGAAAACATCGTGAAGAAACCTGCACACTGTGATAACCAGTGTGTGAAATGGGGAAGGTAAATGCAAACCTCCCCATTAAATCTTGCCACGAGAGTCGTTCTATGTGATTAATTCCTTAGAATGATCACGACCCTCAGCAATGAGGAAAACGACTTAGAAGAAGAAATACTTAAATAGTGATGAAATGAACACTCGGTATTTCACATTCTCACTTACTTATACGAAATTTATAGATCGCCCCGGGGCAAACATTAAATTATGAATTATGAACATCACCGTTCGACGGCAAACATTACTCTAGCTGGCTCTACGTAGAGTTAATTATGTGTAGAGACGGTTGGGAATATAGCTGCCTTTGTTGTAAGAGCTAATAATTGTACTGAATACATTTAGAGACTGAGTTTGATTCTTGGCAATATGTAACCCTGTTTTAATTGAGAATTTATATATGGGCTAGTTCAGGCGTTCCAAACTTTTTCAGTTCGCAGCGCACTTAGGTTTGATTCAGATTCTGATTAATTTATTTGTAATGTAGGTACATAATTACAAGATGATATTTTCTAAATAAAGAACCGATACATTCTACTGAACAATGAGCATGCAAATATAAATAATAAATAATATAATAGTCAGATAAATTATAAAATATAAATGTCATTTAGATCGTAATACCTACAAATAATATCTATTTGGTATTTTGTCCCGGCGCCTTAGTCAAATATATGTGTATAATGTTAAGAAATCTACTTTTTAGTTAAACCTTGCAATGTGAGGCACACATTATATTAAAATTGACAAAAAAAATTACATTCAGTAACAGTAAAAGGTGCTTGATCATTCACATACTCGTATGAGCTCTCGGTTTAGTTATTTAATTAATATCGTTTCATTTTTCATATAACTAATTTTAGCGTCCACATAAGAGAAAACAGTACCTCGCGGCGCCCCGGGGCATCGCGGCGTACACTTTGGGAACCCCTGGGCTGGTATAAGGTTATCGAAAAAAATATTGAAGAGTTGGTAAAACTACGTTGATGTCTTTCTTCTAGGTGGTTCTTCGTGGCAATGGCAAACCTGTTACCACTGTATTAACTTCGAACCCAGATTACAACTCTTCTTGAAATTGTGTTATTGATGTTTACTTCAACAAACTATAGATTCTACGATATCAAAAAATAACAACAAAAAAATTAAAAAACTTTATTAGTAATTGTGATAATTTATTAGTAATTGTGATAATTTATTAGTAATTGTGATAATTTATTAGTAATTGTGATAATTTCGTCTCCGTTTCTCGGTTTGATTTTTTTTCTTGTACTTACTTTATTCCTATACAATAAAATACGTTGATATATCATCTCAAGTTTTTATAATCTGTGGTTAGAGCGTACGTAACGACGACGTACATATCGACATCTTTTCCTATCTATACTATTATTATTTTCAATAATATGTAATAATAATAATTTTCAATAATTCCTATTCATGAATTCCTAAATGGACAATCTATGTAAAATAGTTGTAATTAAATTAGATTTACATTTGACATTGAATTAGAATAGATATTAATACTACATATACTTTCATTTGACATTAGATTAATACAATAGACATATTACATACTTGTAGTACTAAAGCAGCACGTAATTATTTGTAAATTATGATCCTTTGACGTGTGATTATATAATATTTATCAATAAATAGATTTATTTTAATTTTTATTTATTTACCAAATATTAATTAACATTTCACATTAAACTGTAACCTCCACACTAGGCGTTGCCTGTGTCGTGGAGATTACATAGATACACATATTGACTACTTTACAATGTTATGTGTCAATCTAACATTCAGATTCCAGAATTAGAATTTAGAATTACAATTTAATAAAAAAAAATTTAAACAAAAGAGTAATTATTCATTCACACATCAAAGTAATAATAATAGTAGTTGTTTATATATTAAAATAACATGTATTGCCCTATGTGTCTAATGAAATGGTCGAGACCTCAGCGACACGCTGGTTTTCAGGTCTCGCCTTATGTGCTAGCTAGATAATGTAGTCAAATCTCTATTATGTAATTTTATATTAAAATGAATGACAATACAAGTAGTTATATGTAGCTGGCTTTAGCTTCCTTCTGATGATAACATAATTGGGTTTCTGTGTCTGAGAGAGTATCTATACTATTCACTAATACTACTTCGTTGTTTCTATTATAAAACACAGGTAATACAAAATCGTCAAATTCAAAGTCTATAAACAAAGAAAGAGCAGTCATCCGTTACCGACATGAATCGTGGAACGTCGTACATCAGGCGAATTGTGCTTAGCATACTAATGTACGTCGATACTACATGTGTTGCGGCTGTGAAGTCTCACTGGATGAGACTCACACTTACTCCGCTGGCGCAGCGACCCGAAGTGGATCTTGTCCTCCGATACCAAAGAGCGCCATCGCTCTCTCCTGCGCAGTCTAGAGCCAGTCAGGCGCCTGGAGATCCTTCTCCACTTCATCGCGCCAGCGGTATCTGGGACATCCGACCGGACGTCGTCCGTTAGGGCGTCGCACATACGCTCGTTTAACTGCCCGATCCTCGCCCATAACAAACCCATGCGTTGTGTTGTAAAAGTTGTCCTAAATGAGTACTACCCGACAAAAAATGCAAAACTCCGCTGGCTAGGACATGGGCAAGGGTGGGGCGGATCGGACTACATGGAGAGCATACATGGGGCTGCCGAACGGACGTTCGCTCGCCCGGTCGTCCGCCTTCAGTATCGAGTCAGCAACTGGCTGAGGAGATTGCGCAGGACAGGGAGAAATGGTGTCTCTTGGTTGCGGAGGCCAAGATTTATTTTTGTCGCTGAGCCAGCGGAGTAAGTAAGTACTTACCAATGCACTATGTTTAAATGATTTGTTTGGGGAAACGAAACTAAACGGATTCAGAAGATGTTAATATGAAAACAATTTTTGTTCTCCAGCTCCACACGACTTCGGATGTTTATTCTTCAATCAAAATTGAATTCTGGATAAGATGTATCAAATTCACGATGTTATAATATACGACTTAGGATGTTTGTCCCATAACGAAAGAGATCAATCGAATGCGCTATATTTGTTTGAACCAAAAGCGCCAAAATCTCTTTTACGGATCGACATAATATTAAATAGATTGTCTGGCTCTTCCAGATTGTTTTTTAACTCGCGTTATAATCCAAGAATCTCAATCGGAACATCGAATCGCCCCATTGTTCTTGTAACTCGATAATCGATTTATCGGAAAACTTATCGACGTGCGTGATCATTCTTAATTTTTAACAGTTATCGCCTCGATTTCACGTATACGAGGTGATAAATCCGAATGGTTAACATGAATCGTACAATATTTAATTGTACGAAAAAGAAGAGGTGTTTTGGTACTGGGTTATGAAATTGTAAATAAAATTATTGTCTGATTTCTAGAGAAGCCTTCTTAGAGATACAATATTAAATTACTAGCATAAGGACATGAGAATAATGCCTCAGATCTGTGATACTTTTTGATCAGCACAACTGTCAGATTGGTTGGACATCAGTCATGATAAAAAATTTCGATTCCTGTTGAACAAATTTTTTTGGTGAAAAATCTTTGGACTCTCATATCCTGTCTTTGCCTTAGACATTATATTTTCTTCAATTCAATTTAATTCAATTATTTGTGTTTCTAAATCATATTATTTCAAGTCTGTAGCTGCGGTTTCTTCAACTTTATTATCTCCTCTATACCAACCATGAATGAAAGTAAAAATAGTCTCGCGTTCCTTCCTTCATGCAGGTAACAAATAAATAGGTACGTACGGCCGATTCTTTACTGACGCCCTTATAATACTGGCTTAAGCCCCGAGGTTTATGGCAGTATTATGTTTTAAGAAATATAATTAATTTTATTTAAAGAATAAGAAAACACTAAACCGCAGAATACTATACTGACGTTCATATACAAAACATTAATTACAGTTTGACTACTATTAAGCATTAAAAAATTTCGTCAACTCCCAAGTGTTCCACTAAATTAGATTCCGCCTTAACCCTTCCGCTACCTTTATCTCCAAATAACTTAATTTAGATCAGCTAAGTAACTCTTGTCAAAGTTTTAAAGTAAAGTGAGTTCGGAATAAATCGATGCGGTCATTGAAGCGCGTACTTACTTACCAACTTACGGAGTTAATGTGTACGAACAGACTAACACGCACACAAGGTAGATTACAGTAGGAGTGTCTTTGTGGTATAAGTCATGACCTGACTTTGAAAAAGTTACTTACGTGAATTGAGTCTGTGAGAAGTTTTAGAAAATCTATAGAAGAATCGGATTGTGGTGAGTTGATAATATTAACTTAATTTTATTTTTATTATCAAACTTCTTTATTTATCATACTTACAATACAAAAAAGTTCCTTAACTAATTTAATTAAAGTTACCTATTGCATAAAGTAAAATCAAAATAAATAATGTAAAGTTACTTTCAGTTACTTCTTTAAAGTTAGATCTTAATTAAAATACATGACATCCCTTTCCACGTCATAGCTCTTGATAAAGATGACACGAGACTTAAGGAAGTCTTAACATTAATGACGTTTCCAGAATTTCACAGTTAGTCTGAATTGTAGCGATTCCGCTCATCCCTTGGATCACATCCGAGAGAACAGTCTCCCCTAAACAATATCTTATCTGAACCAATTAATACGGGTTGGAAGGGTTAAGAAAGCACCCTTAAGCTAAACATTAATATGGACGCAACTATATTCATGAACGATACTTATTTGCATACAAAGCGTCACTGAACAATGTTTATTGATAGTTTTCGAGGTTGCGTTTTCTTGGCATGACTCCACTGCTTTGGCGAAAGGCCCGTCTATTATCTTCACTGCTGATCTTTAGATGTAGTACAATGAAGAATAAAAAGTGGCAGATTTTATAAATGGTAAGGATCCTATTTAAAATTCTCTGGTTGGTGACCAGTTTGGATCAAGACTACTGAAAAATAAAAGTCCGTATTATCAGAGAGATGACCTGAATAAGCATAGAAAAGCGCTCTGTCTAATAAAGTAGAAAGAAAGCAGACAACGTTCAGTAGTAAAGAGGCACGATAAGAATATAAAGAAAGAAAGATACAAAACTGTTTAGGAGGTTTATTCCTTTGAAGACGAAACCTTGGAAGATCAATCTTATCTTAGAAATATCAACGTTTAAATTATCAATCTTATGGATAGTGTTTCCAATCCAGACTTAATAACTGTTATTTGAGTGAACATGACAGCAACAGCACTTTTCAATGCTCAACCAATTAAAAAAAAATCTGTTTAAGTTAGGGATTGTAATCATAATTGATTATGTTAATCCCATTGTGCATATACTAATCTAATTACAATTACGTTATAAATTACTTTTCCTAAACATATAATAGAGCATTCTAGCTGCACCTGAAATTGGATCAGCTAAAATGCTATGAAATATACCAACATCCAATAAATTTAAACCATAATGTCTTATCAGTTGTTCTCTTTTTCTTGCGTAACTGACACAGTCCATCAGAATATGATAAACGTCGTCTCTGACTCCACACACCTCGCAATTTGGTGAGCTAGCTTTCTGCATTAAAAAGGAAAAAGATTGTGTTGGAAAATGTCCTGAACGCAGTCTATGAGCAATAACAATTTCTTGTCTATTCAAATTAGATACAGAACACCAAGGTATATGAGGAACCAAAATTATCATCAAAATCGTCCTCCATTCTGTTGACGCCAAAGGCATTCCACTTTGCTCAGCTCATAAAAGTTAAACAGGAATAAATGACTTTCTATGTGGACGTTTAGTTGGTTCAAATGTAACATAATATTACTCCTCACCTCCCCAGTCTCCAAGATAATCCCACCCCCTCCACCATTGTTCCTCCCCACCCCTTTGAGTTCATTAAGTCGCGGTCGCTACTTCGTTAACGAAGACGTCATCCATGTATGTAGCATGAACACACTGTGTAATAAAGAAATTGTTCTTCCTTATCGAAGATTTTACGACAATACCCCAAAGGGTTGGGGTTGAGACTGCAGCTGTAAATATAGGTGATTTAAAACTTCTAACAAGTGGAGTTGTACCTAATATCTTTACAAAAATACGAGTAGGTGCGAAAATTATGTAACCGTTTGACGATTTATTTTAAGCCAATAAAGTAAGTAAATAAAGTAAAGTTATCACTTATGAGGCAGGGATGATGAATGCTGAAGCACTAGGTAACTATTTTGAATAATTAGAAAAATTAGTTTTCGTGCAATAAAGTGTATTCTACAACCGCTGGGGTAGACGAGTTTTGGAGTGGAGACCGCGTTTGGGTAAACGTAGTGTGGGACCCACTGCTAGATGGAACAACGATATGTGCAAGGTGGCTGGCAGCGAGTGGATGAGAAGAGCCGAAGATCGGTCTCAATGGCGCGCTCTGGGAGAGACCTATGTCCAGCAGTGGACTAGAATAGGCTGCTGCTGATGATGATGATGATGAAACTGTATTCTTTCATTCATTCAAATATTTTGGTTAAAAACGCGTGTTAGCTAAAAAGTGAGTTGTAGAAATCTGTTTTTTTCTGGAGAAAAACTCAACATCTATTTTTATGTATATCTTTCTTAGTAGAGTAGGTATGTAATAAAGAAAAAATAAATTAAGTTGTATTCGATCGATGTCATAATATAAACAAGTTTATGTTCCTTTAAAACTATACACTAAAATATTCAAAATGAACAAATGCAAAAGACAAAACTCTCTTGTATTTGGTGATACACATCCCATCTGTTTATTATTACTGACGGGGCCGTTCCAAGAACATACATGTTCAGAACATACATTGGAAGTGAAATTAAGCTTGTCTCTGTCGCCGCCATTCAATGCAAATACAGTCCTCGCATGACGCATCGAGGGATGGCCAAGATTGTAGGGAATTTTATATCACTATTTGAATCGACGCTCAGTTTGTTGGAAGACATTGTGATGCTGGTTTATTGTATTGGTTCCTTTATTTTGTTTTGTTGGCGAAGTTTGCTTCTTCGTGATTTGTAAGATAGTTTCAAATTGAAATGTGGTATTTAGTATTTAGTACAAAGATGACGATGATTTTGAAGGTTGAAGTACTAAAAAATAAAGATATTAACCGAGAATTGTTGAACTCAGATGACAATAATCTTTCACAAACAATAGAAGGCGATATATTTAATACTGGAAATTATAGTTTGAAGATTTGGATCCAAGATATTGAAACTAGCCACCCTGTAAAAATTTCGTCACGTTTCCTTACAGGCGCGCTATAAAACGTAGTCACATTAAAATAAAACAAGATAATATACATACTAGAAAACATACAAAAAAACTCGTTTTACTAAACAGAAAACGCTAGGCCGATATCACAAGCTTAAAAACACAAGTTGATATACGAGATAAAAACTAACAAGTTAGTACGACAGAATACTTGTATATCGATCATTGTATACTTATTTTAAGGACGAAAAAACATCTCCGAAACACAGGAATGATCCAAAAATACATTCACGCAACCACATTATCCATTACAAGCTGTCAACCATGACGAATGACAATATAACTACAAACAATGCCACCATACCACAAATACCAATACCTATTTACTATTCCGTTAATAATATTGAACCTTTATTACCAAAAGTGAAAGTCCAAAATCAGGAGTTCTACGAAACGGCTGCGTTATGAATGTTTATGGAGCTCGAAATGAACTATGAAGCGTTCGAAGTTTGAAAATGGTGCCGGACAGGAGAGATCTGTAACAGAATGTACACAGATAAACGCATAACACGCGTTTACGTGGGACGAACGGACGATCGGATAATAGTTTTTTTGTATCGGTGCTGTAGACGAAGTTAGAAATAGGACAGTTTATCGTGTATCTGTTATGTTATATCAATAATACAATATATATGTACTTACTTTAGGCGGTTCCAAAGTATGGATAAAAAAATTATGAGCAGGATTTGAACCTGCAATCCTGCTGTTCCATAGCATTTCTCTAATCCACTGAGATATCCAGTAGGTTAAAGAATACTTTCTTTGAGAAAAATAGATTTAGATATTAAATCAACGAAAATAAAGGTGGAAGAAGAGAAACACTATAATTTTAGTATTTCTGACTAATGTGAAATTTGTCGTAAAAACAAAATAGTCTAACAACATCTGACACAAGTATCAGATAACGTTGTTACTCCCTTCATAATTATTGCGGAGGTTGCTCCGACGTTTCAGTATCCTCAGGAAACCTTTTTCAAGTAGCATGAAGGTGTGGTGCGGTGCCGCACTTCAAATATTGGGAATAACACAAAAATGTGTCACCTGAGTTTTAGTTTTAAAATACTAGTAATAACAAAATTATTCTGTCCAAAACTAGAAAACCCAACCTTCAAACTTTACCAACAACTCTGCTATCGAACGCATCGCGTGGGGTATTAGAGAAGTGTCCGATGTCTACGAACATTCACATTCCTTTTGTCTGTTCGTCTGTTTGTCTGTTTGTGCGTCTGTTACGTAGGCCGAACGTTGAACAACTTCCTTACAGTATGGTTCGAGTTAAAACATAGAGAGTTTATAGCATACAGAATAAATAATGATGATGATGTTTTTTTTTTGAGATCTTTCAAAATCAGCTGAGGTTTGCTCAACATTATAAAAAACTACATACCTATTAATATCGAATTAAAATTAATTTATGTGATCACCAGTGAACATCAGAAGAGTTGACATTCGGACAGATGGATGCATTTCTTGAGTTATATCATAGATCCATGACAACTCACCATAATTTTTTTTTTAAATTGACTACGAATCGTGCATTTGACCTCGATTTCGCCTGATGGTAAGCGACGATGTGGTCGACGATGGAGCATGCGGGTCTAGTAAATGCCTATCCACTCTGGCCTTGAAGATCCCAAGGTTGTAGGTTTCGGGAAATACAGACGCCGGCAAGCTGTTCCATTCCTTAGCCGTTCGCATAATGAACGTAGAAGCAAAACGCTTCGTACGAGCAGATGGGATTTCAACAACAGTAAAAACAATAAATACATTAACGTTTATTTCAGACAATAAACCCATAATTGTACAATACAATAAAAAATATTTTTTTCTTAAGAATACAGAATACAAGTGAAGTAAACCTAAAAAAGATAATAATGGTGACGAGATAACACATATGTAGTTACGAAGAACGGTTTTGAAACAAGTTATGTTTACTAATTAAAGAATTAGAAGACAACAATTCAAATGTAGATTAGTAATTAAAAAATGCATAATCCAATAATAATAATGTAGATTAGTAATTAAAAAATGCATAATCCAATAATAATAATGTAGATTAGTAATTAAAAAATGCATAAGTACTGAATGCTTGGAAAACCTAGACAAGAGTAGGTTGGCATAAAGGAGACAAGGCAGCAGGATCCCTGTAGTTGTCTGAAGGTGAGTACATGAGAAAGAATAGGTAGAGTGAAAATGTGGAAGACATTGATATAAAAACGCCCAAAACTACTAACTTGAAGTCCACAGATCGAATGTCGAACCAGAATTGATCACTGAATTAAACATTTTAATAGGACACTTACTCTCATATGGAGAGAAACTCGAAGGCGTCTCCTCGCATAACTTTAAACTAAAGAGGAATTTGCGTAAATAAATGCAAACTACGGAATTCTACTTATGTCCCAAATACTACCAGAGCGCATATAGTCACACGTCTTTTTCATCAACTTAGTATCTCTACCCCAGGTTGTCAACTGTTACACATTTGACTTACCTGGCTCAGCGCCCCAAAGTGGATCTTGGCCTCCGCAACCAAGAGACGCCATTTCTCCCTGTCTTGCGCAATCTCCTACCAGTTGCTTACTTGGAGTTCGCGCAGCCGGTCTCTCTTTCTTATCTATTACTAACTTTAATTTTTGGAAGGATCTCATCGATGTTGAAATGTAAGTTGCAAACAAATTTATCTAGCGGTTAAGATTCCAGTAGGTATTGATACAACAGTACTAATCACAATAGTCGTTTATGCAACGGCCACGTAATTATAGCGATTTTAACACGAGAACTGTTTATGGAACGAAGCGTAGCCAAGTTTCATAAAAGATCGTTCGAGTGTAAAAATCTCCATTACATGCGTTGCATACAATACTTTTTCTACGTCCATGAAATTTCTTAAATGATTACGTAGCATTCATTATTTTTTCAAAGTTCCGTTGACAAAATAATACGAGATCCGTCCTGTTTCTCGTCTCCATAGCCACTTCAGTAACTTCAAATGGTAGGTATTAAACTTTCGTCAATTTTTCGTCGATCACTATTATTAATTAAAATGCAGCCACAAATCAAAGATATAAATATTCCGCGTTTGCTTGACATGCTATTGGTAACTATGGAAACCGTTTGACGTATTGTTGACAACGCGTACGCCGGTTGTCGAGTTTTTTTAATGGCTTTTGTTTTTTATTTTTTTAGTACCAAGTAGTTGGCCAGAAAATGTAGTGCATTTAATACGAAAGAGTTCTTGTATTAAGTGCCATAAAACAATGAAAAATTTACATATTACAATCGAAAACTGATATTTAATATTTTATTAAAACACTACTTTCACACGACCATGACGAATGAACCTCTTTATCTTATTAATTGTGATTTCTTTATGAACAAATTACGAAATGGGAGTAGAAAAAGAACATTCGAGAAAACCCGAGGCTCCAGCTAGCTTCTTAATAATGATAGAAACAGATCAAAGCAAAACCAATGACATCTCAATTTGTCTTCGGAAATTATGTCGAAAGTTAAAATTGAATTTAATATGATCACGCTGTCATATTCATACCTGTCATATTCAGACGTGTTCAGAACCCAGATAGTCAGTTTAAATGTCAATTTTTAAATTCAGATGAATTATTAAATACAGTCCGAAAGCACTTAGAAAAACGTTCGGTTATATTCGGTTATTGACGGCGATGTGCGAATGTATGACAGAGACAGACCGATTTTACCCCACCCGAATGGTTTTCTAAGAGCACACAGAGTCATTTGATTTGTAAATAAGAGCTATGAAAAAGACAGTATCACTTTTAGACGTGTCTAATATTGCTATCATTCAGAATAGGGTCTAGTAGGATATTAAAATTAAAACTAGAGGCACTAACATAAGTCTTTTTCTACTTCCATTTCGTAATTTGCCCATTATGAAACCACAATCATAAAGAGGTTCATTCGTCACGGTCGTGTGAAAATAGTGTTTTAATGAAATATTAAATAGCAGTTTTCGATTGTAATATGTAAATTTTTCTTGGTTGTATGGCACTGCATACGTACAAGAACTCTTTCGTATTAAATGCACTACACTTCACTGGCCAACTACTTGGTACTAGCCATAAAAAAAACTCGACACCCGCGCCTGCGCGATGTCTACAATACGTCAATTTTTTCTACGGTTTCCATAGTTACCAATAACATGTTAAGCTGTCATGGCGTCTGGAATGCTCCGTAATGGTTTGTATTTCTAACCCCCGATAGATCGAGGAGGGCGAGTCATAAGTTTGACACGTTTGTCTGTCTGTTTGTGTGTTTGTCTGTGGCATCATATCTTGACAACGGATGATCCGATTTAGACTCGTTTTTTTTTCATTCAATAGAGAATTTTGCCGAGAGTATTCTTAGCTAGGTCTGATAAAAATTGGATCAGAGGTTTCCAAGATCTTGGATTATCTTTAATATCAGATGGGATCTCTGGAACGATAATCGCTAGACGGTTCGAGTTTGAGCTCAAATGTTCATGTTCATGGTGCGTTTCCGACATCTGAAATCTTGAGTATCTGAATCATCAGATCAGGAAAAAGTAAGTGGACTTTTAAAATACATGCTATGCCTTTCTACGCCATAGCTCTAGGTAGAGATAACACGGGTCTTAAGGAAGCCTTAACATTAAGGACGTTTCTTGCAACTCACGGGTAGAGACCATGAATAGGACGGTATGATTTTAATGCTAAATGTTTCTTGCACCGCTTCTTTTCAAATTCCACTTTGATTTTGATTGTAATTTTGAATCTATTTTTTTTTTGGCTCATCACAACCGAGACTGAGCTCAAAATTAGATATTTTAAATTTTAACAAATTATAAATTTGTTACTTCATAACCTGGTTTTTAAAGCCTTGGGCATAGTTGTACTAAACTCAGAATCATCTCACACTTTTATTAAAATTTCTGATTATCATAATTGGGTTCTAAATCCTGTTAAGGTTTATAAAAAAAAGTTCCCTGAGGATTTAAAAAAACTTCAGAACTTTGAACACTTCTATATCGAAACTAATGTTTATTTCTACACCCTCCGGCTGAGATGGGAAGATAGGTCATGTTTGAAATGAAAAAAAGTTGCACTAAAGTTATGGGATCACCAAGGGATTGTGGGAGGCGTTTTTATGAGAATGAGGCATCAAATCCCATAATATCCGGTATTAAATTTTAGTACAGAGAAAATTTTCTTTGTAAATCTTTATAACACATCAATTCACATCATCAATGTTTGAAAAGATGGTAATATTGAGCCCAGGACAGTCAAATTAACACATTATCATTTTGGAAACATGGTTTGATAGATAATACGTATAAGCACACAGAAAAAAAACAGAAAATATTTTTGACTTCGATTCAAATTATAAAATCACAAGAAATATGACTGACTGTACGGCAACGTAGAAATTCTCGTATTCTGTGTGTTCTGTTTTCTGTCTTTAATGACCCCCATTCCCCTCCTTATCGCAAAAATACGTTTCATTATCTGGGTTCGTCTCATGATAGGTTCCTTCGTTCCTCTGACAATCTCCGGCTTGATGTCCCAATACAACACAACGCACCGACTTCTTCTCCCATTCATTTTCTGCTCAAGCTGTCCGTTTGTGGAATAGTCTGCCTGAGGACATCAGGAGGGCCCCCAACAAGTTCCAGTTCCAAACCCTGGTCCGAGAACATCTACGACAAGGTCCAAATCAATAGAGGTTATGTATTTATCGGTTTAGCTATTGAGTATATATATTTATAATTATATATTTATTTGTACATCATAATATATTAGTATTATATATTATGTACAATATACTTAATATTAGTATGCATTTTTTAAAGATATATGTATATGTATTTATAATATATATTATGAATAGCTATTTATATATAATATAATAACAACTTCCATTTTATATGCGCCTACCTAAACATTTCTGCATAACTCCATTATTAGCTGGTAGAAAATGCCGCAAGGCATTAAGCTCGCCTCATGTACACCTTTTTTTAAGTGCATTAAAATGTGAATAAATAAATAATTAAATATGACCAATTCGTGAATTAAACTAATACAGAATCAAAACGAGAAACAACACGAAGTTAAATTCGATCCTTGTAGCAGGTTACTATTTGGACCCAAGGGTATCACACAGTTAGTTTCACAACTAACTTGGTTCAATGACCGATTGCCACATGAGCTACATACAACACGATATGTAAACGCAAAAGTTGAATTACATTCTTGAGGGTTAGATGAAGATAATTCGATAATCAAGACTTATTGTAGGTGGTATCTACAGTCAGCCTGGGGTAGTGCCTACCACCCTTTTACCTATTTCTACCACAAAGCAGTATCTTATCTTATCTTATGATAGGGGGCCGGGAATAACCCCAGCGGCACTTCGACCCTTGAGGATACTTTTGTGCCTACCCCATTTTACACACTGGTCATCTCAGTGTACAGGTTTCCTCACGATGTTTTCCTTCACCGTTAGAGCAATCGGTAAATGTACGTAAGTCTTTCAAAAAAACGAAAAACTCATTGGTACATTGTACTTGCACGATTTCGAACCCGGACCTCCCGTATGGGAGTCCGGTGTCCCAGCCACTGTGCCACCGACGCTCAAAAATGCTATTGCTGTGTTTCGGTTTGGAGCGTAAGGCGCAAAACATATACAAGAGGCGTGCCGGCAGCGCGCTGCCAGCGCAACGACAGCGCGCCGCCTCTGTCTGTTTTGCACCCGTCGCTTTAAGCGATAAGGCCGCCTTTGTACATCTCGTGTTATTATTTCTGTAGTTTTTACTTTTCCTGATTTTGTGTACAATAAAGTGTTTCTATCTATCTATCTTTCATACATTTTGTATGCATGTTAATCTACTTCTCACCGGCATAATCGCCGGCCGTTGTGCCCGAGTTCCGCCGCCTTCAAACTATTTTCGTACAAAATATATGAATGTGAAGCGGCGTAAAACATTCACAAGAGGTGTGCCGACCGGAGGCGGCGTGCCGTCAGCGCACCGCCTGTGTTTGTTTTGCGCTTAAGAGAGCCAGCGTAATTACCGGCATATGAGGCACTCCATCAAAATCCTCAAGATCAGCAGCATCGAAACCACCCTAATACCATTATAGTGAGGTGAGATGTTTATGGGCGACGGTGACCATTTACCATCAGGTGTTCCGTTTGCTCGTCTGCTCTCCATTACAATGGAAAAAAATATCGGAAGTTACTGATACACCTGGCCTTGATCGTGACTTCCTATGAATCCCTTTCGTTTTTGAACCAATGTAAAAGGTTTAAGAATTTAAGGTTGAAGAGATGATTTAATCTTTATACTTGACCCCAGTAAATATAAAAAGGATAAATGCACGGGAAACATAAATTAAGATTAAAGAAGGATAACTTAATTGTAAAGTCTTGGCTTTTATTTTTTATTTATTCGTATGGCAGTTGGAATTATACACAATATACAATAACAGTAGATACTGCGATATGTCACAACCAAATATCCAGGTTTCTAAGCCATTCGGCGGCGTCTGAGGTTAGTAGGATGAAGTCTTGATTTTAAGCATCGTATAGATACAAACCTGACTCATTCAACAATATAGAGTCCCAAACTAAATTCAACCTGCAAATTCGCATTATCAAAGCAAAATTCTATGATATCACCACCATTTACAAGAAATTTAACTTTATCAAACGCATTTATATCGCTTTGGGTTCAAATGTTATCACTGTACGGACGTATGTTGATCGTAATAGCTATTTCCAGTGCTGAATCACGATGTTGGAACAATAGACCATTTACTACACGTTCAGTATTGTCTTTGTCTTTTGAATGTTGCGTAGCTAATACTATGTCATTGATAGCTGTAGGTAATATGTCCAGGCCTTTTGGTTCTAGTCATGTCGAAATGTTATTTGTGAGATACTATTATTTATGTGTTGTACGTGTACTATGTTGTTTTATACGGTTTTAGTTTAGCTCAAATGTGAATACGGTTTTATACAGATTGTATTAAACACGATAGAGTTTTAGGAGAAACAAATGCTTAGATCAGGGGTTCCCAAACTTATTTTGTCTACCGCCCACTTTGAGAATAAATTATTTTTTAGCGCCCCCATTTTTTCCCCTACTTAAAAACGACTATATACAAATCACCCCCCAAGCCTCTACACAACGCCCCCATTTTTTTCTGGGTCTCTTACCGCCCCCCTTTAGGCCTGCAGCGCCCACAAGGGGGCGTTATCGCCCACTTTGGGAAAGGCTGGCTTAGATAGATAGATAGATTAATACTTTATTGCACATAAGAAATTTACATAGGAAAGGAAACATAGAATAAGTTACAAAGGCGGCCTTATCGCTCCGAGCGATATATTCCAGGCAACCTAGGCGATAGAAGAATTATTAATGGGTTACCGACAGTATAGTGCAGAAGAGTGAAATATTAAATATTTATTGGTTTAATTTAAATTTAATTTTAATTTATTTATTAAGTAAACACAACATATTACAACCAGAGAAATTACAGAAAAATCAATATAAGGTTATGAGCTAGGTCGTAACCCTTAACGTGTAAACACAGCATGGTTAGGAAGTAGAAAATTGATTGTTGTACAAAATTGAGTTGGGAAAAAATACTATTGAATATTTATATTAAAAAATACCTATTAAAATGAAAAAATAAAGTAAAGACTATAAAGTAGGTGCGTGGATAGCTCACTTGAGGACATCCTCAACCCGTCTTTTAAAAACTAATACATAAATACTTATAATACCTAACATAAGTAAAGCTCGGTACGAATACCAAAATACTATGGCCCTAGCCATAAAACAATACATATAATATAAATACAAAATTATTGATAAGTACATAATAATATGTTAATAGAAAGTTTTGTCAAATTTGTTTGATAGGTATCTAGTAGATTTGTGATCGACAACATCAAATTCTGGAACAAGAAATGAAATAAACAGACTAACAAACATTAACCTCTAGATCGATTGTATGACCACAATGCAGCTAGGAGCTCTAATACACTTTCCAATAAGAATGATGACGCGGCCACTGAACCATACTTCATCAACGTCAAAAATGACAATCTACGCGATAATGGCGAATGACTTTCAAATTAGAAATCCCATGTTCATTAAATCCGTGTAGGGTTTCATAACTATCATTTGATTCGAGAGCATTAACGCCATCGTATTCGGGATATATTCGCATAGAGACCCACAGATGTTACGAATGATGAACCAGTACTTAAATGTTTTGATTTGGAAAAAGAAAAAGTGAGAAAGCAGAATGTGAATTACTTCAATTCCGAATTGGCTGTATGCTAAGAAATGTTAATGTTTTAAATATGAAAAATAATAGAAGTCGCTGTCAGACAGGACACTCAATTAGTCAAAAGACCATACAAAAGAATGACTAAATCGGCAGAATGATGTAATAGCAAACATCTTAAAATTAAATAGTAAATATGTGTAAAATGACAGACCTGTACGGTCGATCAGAGAAAGTTAAAATTTATTATAAGAGAAGAGCATCGGTGGCCTTAGTGGCTAGGACGTCGAAACCATGCCATATAGCAATGAGTTTTTCGGATTTTTTCCAAGACTTACGTACATTTACCGACTGCTCTAGCGGTGAAGGAAAACATCGTGAGGAAACCTACATGTCTTATAAAATGAAAAGTTTCCGAAGGTGTGTGAATTCCACCAATCAGCATATCCCCTTGGTCGTAGGGGAAGCCTGCGCCCCAACATTGGGGACATTAATAGGCTGACGATGATGATAAGAGAATCAAAACCACGGAATGAAAAAAAAACACAAATTAGGACTAAATAAACACGGTACTAAATTATAAGCAGTTAAAGCCATATTTTGAGAACGGATAGGATTTTTCAAAGCAGCAAAAATATTACGGAGATGTAAAAGTTTTCTGTTCTATCTGACCGTCAGTGAAGAGGTTACTTTCAACGTTGAGTCAGCACAAACTAGAGTAGGATCTAATGCTTAGAGGGTGAGTGCGATGCAAAATTTTACATTCACCAACTGCGTAAATGTGTCTACCTCTAAAACTATCGATTATTCATTATGTTCGACCAAGATAGTTTATAAGACCATTTACGTGCATAGTAAGCAGACGGTATCTTCAAAGTTAATTAAAAAAATTAGAAAAACTGGTTCAAAAATTTTCACGAGCAGTATTGTTATTAACTGCCCGATCCTCCCCCATCCTAGTGATGTGTCCGAGCATCGGAGTCGAGCCGCTTTCGTCTCTCCTATAATGTTCGGCTCGTTCACCATCTCTTCTATCTCCCTATTCTTTCTCATCCTCCACCCTCCATCTTCCTTCTTGGCTGGTCCCAGAATCTTCCTCAATATCCTCCTCTCGGTCACCAAGAGTCTGTTTTCTTCCTTTAAGGTTAGTGTCCAAATCTCGCATCCATACATCAAGATCGGTCTGATGACAGTTTTGTAGATCCGGTTCTTGGTAGATCCACTTCGGGTCGCTGCGCCAGCGGAGTAAGTAAGTAAGTAAGTAAGTAAGTAAGTAAGTAAGTATTGTTATTAAAAAACCACTTTTTCTTATTTCTTTAAGTGCGCCCAGTCTGGCTTAATGCTTAATAAATAAAAATTGGTCATTCGTTAGATTTAATAATTGAAAAACTTTTGTAGTGTTACTAAAGTAAAGTTAAGGTTGTCTCGAAGAGATCGCTTTTAGCGATAAGACCGTCTATATTGTATTCTACCATTACATATGCAATGTCTTATTATTAAGTTTTGTGCAATAAAGTATATTCTATTCTATTCTACAAAATTCAGGAAATATTAAAAAAAATATATTGAGTAACCTCAAAGCATTTTTTTCTAATAAACGTTTGTCATGAGTACATAAATGTAAAATGTACCAGTACTTTGTACCTACCTATGTATGATTCTGTGCTAACATTTTCATCCATGAATACAGTTTTAACTTATAATTGCCATTAACAGTATACCTTTAATACCTGTGTGAAATGGGAAAGTTTCAAACTAGATTTCTAATCCTATTACAGCGGGTAGGGTTCCAGGCAAATACTCGTACATGATCTTCAAAAGTTTGACTTTTGTACTTAGGTACCTAATAGTATTCTTAGAAAGTAAATAGATATTCAATAAGAATCAACTTTACAGGGTTTAGTTGAACAACTCTCAGTAATTAACATTTGAAGTGATATAGACAAAGTCCTAAATGTATAATTATCTTTATATTACTAGCGTAGTAAGAACATTATAATATAACATGATAATGATGACCTACGGAGCCGAAACGTGGACACTGACGATGCGACTGGTTCACAAATTGAAAGTCGCTCAGCGTGCTATGACTTTCCATAGCATAGCTCTTTAGCTATGCTATGGAAAGCCATGGATCTAATCCGAAATGAGGAGATCCGGCATAGAACAAAAGTTATCGACATAGCTCATAAGATTAGCAAGCTGAAGTGGCAGTGGGCCGGTCACATCTGTCGCAGAACCGACAAGCGCTGGGGTAGACGAGTTCTGGAGTGGAGACCGCGTTTGGGCAAACGTAGTGTGGGACGCCCCCCTGCTAGATGGAGCGACGATCTGCGCAAGGTGGCTGGCAGCGACTGGATGAGAAGAGCCGAAGATCGGGCTCAATGGCGCGCCCTGGGAGAGGCCTATGTCCAGCAGTGGACTAGAGTAGGCTGTTGATGATGATGTAGTAAGAACATTACCAATAGTACAGTAGACCACTTGCTAAAGTAAACCATCTGACAAAAATCTTCGATTAAATCTCAACCTCATGTCTGCACAATATTACAGATTTTCAAATTCTGATGTTTTGGGTAGACTGACCTATGGTCGACTGTACCTCAGATCAGGTAGAGGTAATACAGGTACTTTTATAGTTATAGTACAATATCTCTATCCATATTGCTCTATTATCTCTACAGCTTCTCTTGCTTCATTTACAGTCATCGGTAGTTTCACGCATGGTCGCCGTAGGGGTCGACTGCTCTGAATCTATTAAAATCTATGAGCACTCTATCAATCTGATCTTTGAAGGTCAGTCTAGGAAGACCTCGACTTTTTCTTCCACTCACTTTCCTCCTCATCAGTAGCCCACTCTAGTCCACTGCTGGACACAAGCCTCTCCCAGGGCGCTCCATTGAGCCCGATCTTCTGCTCTTCTCATCCAGTTGCTACCAGCCACCTTGCACAGATCGTCGCTCCATCTAGAGACGTTTAAAATTATTCACAGCAATGACAATGTAGGCTATGTCACATAATGTAGGCATTAGATAAATTTAATTTAGGTATTATTAGAGATTGCATACCTATTCTTCTCTTCTAAGATGCACCACACGTCTAGCTATAATATAAATCTTAATTTTGTGTAGGTATTTTATGTCAGTATAATATTATAAAGATATGACACCCAATAGGCCAGATATAATATACATCAATAAAAGCACAAACAACACGTACTTATACAAGACGTCACAGTACCATCAGATTACAACATTGGAGCAAAAGAAATGGAAAAGTTAAGAAAGTACCACCTCTTGAAAACAGAAATAACCCGGCTTTGGAAGACCCTCCTACTGTAATACCAAAAGTGATAGGAGCAACAGGAGTAGTAGCCAAAAGTATACACAGGTACTGTGACACAAACTGGACGCGCACATAAATATACACATAGTGCAGAAGCAGGCAGCTATCCACACGGCAACAATAGTCAGCAAAGTATTAAGCAAAGTTAATACTTTGCTGGCTCGGTCGGGTCTCCTAATGGAGACACAGTTTTTGTTAACAGGGACTCCGACCCTCCTCTTCCCTGAAGGTTTCGGGGCGGGAGGCCGGATAACTACAGATTACTTTTAATCGAGGCTCTTAGAGAAATAATATCTTTTAAAGATATGACAAACAAACAAAATGCCGACATTGATTTTGAACGATTACTTATCAAACCGATATCACCAAATACCGATATATACCATATCTTATAAAAATCAACATAAAACTCCATGAAAAAGAAATTAAAAATAAACAAGTTACTCCAAGAACCGATGTTATCAACAACAATCGGTATCGGAGGCTTATTGTTTCTGTTTTTAAATTTGCCCTTATTAAATTTGAGAAAGCTGCAGTAACCCTTGAGATTAGGGGAGAGGTTTTATTAGGGGCGAGTAACGAGTGCCGATAAGGAGGAATAATGCCCCTTGAATTAGGGGCAGCGCAAGTCAGAGACGAATATCCAGGAATAAAGAGACAAACTGAATGTCTAAAGAGACACAGAGATTCGTGGAAATGTGGTTCCGTAAGGACGTAGCCTAAATTAATATTGTAAATGAAGATTTAATATGGTACGAGGGAATAACACGAGCAATTATTCCTATAATTACTCTGCACAATGCATTATTATTGTATTCAAGCTATTAAATTGTTATTGTTGTACACAGTACGATATATTTATTTCAAAAGATGTGCTGTTAACTGTTTCTTGCGCCGCTTATATCAGTGTTATCGCTGAAATCAAAGAAGTTATTATCACTCACCGTGCCGTGGTAGAGTAAAAAAGATAACGTAAAAATACACTTTACGGTAAGTAGGTACTTACTTGCATATTTTTTTGACTTATCACGCCACCAATTAATGATTGTACCAAACCCAAAGGGGGGTAAAACCATCCCCTGTTTAATCTTAAGTCCAATCTTGACTTAAATGAACACCTAGACGACAGTACACCCCGTATCGATTGTGAGAGTGTTAAACTACTGGTTTACTAATGAATTGATTCGGTGCTACCCATGTCTATAATTAACGGGGTAAGTCTATTAGAGGCATTACGGATAACGGTAACGAGGATTTGGAATGGGAAATGTGACTAAAACATAAGTTTTACACTTACACTGAATTACTAGCTAAATGTAATGAATTATATGTAAAAGTAGAAGAAGATCAGAGAAATAAAGGATATTTAAAATATTCCACTGATTCTGAATAAAGTAACCCGAGTGTTCAATATCAGTGATTATTATACAACTTACATTACCACATGCAGACATACTTAAAATAGAAAACCACCGAATTACCATTGTGAAGATCCTGTTTCTTCTGCCTATTCATCATCAGATCCTTGAAGGTTTC
This sequence comes from Hofmannophila pseudospretella, assembly GCA_947369225.1. Lineage (NCBI taxonomy): Eukaryota > Metazoa > Arthropoda > Insecta > Lepidoptera > Oecophoridae > Hofmannophila > Hofmannophila pseudospretella. Next base: position 14,672,478 of record OX376316.1, read on the forward strand.
AGATGTGGGAATGGCGCCGTGGTTCTGAACATTGGAGCCAGACTCGAACCACGTATCTAGAGAGCGTCCATAACCAGTTGAAATAATTCACGTTGACAACTGTTCATATTCCATTATCGCATTAACAGCTGAAAATTTATCAAACGTTTATTTGACACAAGCAATGGAACGTATACAGCTGTCAATGTGAATAATTTCAACTGGTTTTGGAACGCACTCCTAATAGCGTTCCAAGAGATCCCACCCATCTAACATCAAACATACTCCAAGATCTTGGAAATCTCTCACTCAATTTTTATCAGATATGGCTAAGAACAAGTCTAAATCAGATCAGGGTTAATTAGTTATGATGCCACAAACAGACATACGCGTCAAACATTCTTTTTGTCCGGGGTCCGGGGGTTAGTTAAAAATAGTTATTATAAGTAAGAGGACCTTAAAACAGTACGATTTCTGGAATCCAAAAGCGTACTTATTCAACTATTATATTAGCATGATTTCAACCCCTGAAATCATACGTTATTTTTTCGTGAAACCTGACATGAATAATACACTAGACAATGCCTTAATACCTCAGCCAGTGTGCCCAAAAGTCCCAAGCAACAATCACGTCCTATACCAATCCTCACGCAGGCAGGTTGACATTGTGATAAATCTTCCCTTATCAGCCAAGTGATATGCCTGTGAGGATTTATTTTTTAGCAGAGGGAAGGACGATGCATTTGCCATGTTTTTGGCCTAAATAGGTTTAAGGAATATAAAGATGATAAGACGCTATTATAGATAGCGATGGGGTACCGCAAGGGTTTTTTACTGTTATTTCTAGAAAGGGGTTCGAAATGTGAAGGTAACATGCGATGGGGATTGACTCCAATCAATAAGTTACATACAAAATTATCTACGGCTAAGTGATTGGGTACGGACGAGTGGCTTCTTTCCATTATACATGGTTGTTTTCTTGGTATATTAAAAAATTACATGACTTGTGAATACGATATTTTTAACCTAACCTTTCAGCAATAATAGAATCAAAAAGCGTTAATTAAATATTAAAGGTTGGCTGGAAGACATTCCTAAGGGACAAGCCCGCCTTTGTACATGTTTTAATATGTTTCTTATTTCTGTGTATTTTATATTAGTACACTAAAGAGACTACAAACCAAACAAAACTACTAGGTAGGGAAAGAAAACATCTGAACCAATAAATGAAGCAGTGGGACCACGAGCCTACATTTTCAGGCTAGTGGGACTACGAGTAATGGTGGGACAATAAAGGTGGGACCTCAAGTCACACATAAAATTAATAATAGACAAAATAGCTACTAAAATAAAGCACCAGTGCCAAACAAGACTTTTTCGGCGCATAAAAAAATAGGATAGACGAAAACACCAGTTCTAGACAGTTTATTCGTACAAACAGTACCTAGTACTCGGACTGGTCGTAAAACTGCGGGTGGTCATAAAATAAAAAGTGTTTACTTGCCCCGAAGATAACTGGGAACAAAGTTCGTTGATAAGTTTTTATTTCCTTGGGGGAGAGGCAGCAGGTAAAAGAGCCGACGATAAAGCCGGCGTAAGGCGTATTAGTTTAGTCTTGATGTTGATAAAGACGTTTTTGATTTGAAAGCAATCTCTTTAATTTAGTCATGTAATCTAACAACAGTCTTCGATGAAGGTTAAGTAACTGAAAAAATAAGAAGACTGAATAGAGATATAACAGATACAGTCTCAAACAAAATAAACAAATCCATTCACGGGTGAGCAATTTGCTTGTTTGGGTTACCAAAAACGTCATCAACAAAAAGTGCCACCGCCCCCAAATCCCTCAAGAAAGCGCAAACGGACCATTCTTCTCGCTCATTAAGCCGAAAAGACGTAGAGAATGTCAGATAAGTCGTACCTGTGAAGATGAATCATTTTTAGTGTCCCGCGCGGAACGCCGGCGCCGGCCGCAAAACTTCGTACAATGGCCAATAAACACCCCATAAAATATGAAAGAGCGCACTAAAAATGCCATTATTATTTGCTAAATGTCCACCTTTTGTTAAATCTACCGGCGTAATGAACCTGTCAGATATTTCGCGTTTCACTTCGGACACGTCAAAGGGTTAACTGTCGTATTATGGTCATAATTCTTTTACGATGCAGTTTATATCGACATGGGAATTAACAGCGCTTTATGCGTCGCCTTTATAAACGCGGGACATGATAATTACGGTGTTATGTGACTTAGGCGATGTCTTCAATTGCGTAGCTTTCTAGTTAGTTTTTAAACTCTATTAGAAATTTTATTTTATTTTATGCAAGCTTAAAGTCACCCCTGGAAGCGATGTCATTCCAAGCAATCGATTGTTTCATAATCGAAATGGAACTATTAAAAACTGTCAGTCAAATGTGTTAGACCTGAAAGTTTGGAAAAGAAATCATTATGGAATTTAAGTCCAACTTCATGTTGAGGGCTAAGTACTATCCAGATTCTAAGGAGCATCATATTTAATAGTAGGTACTCTAAGTACTGGTGAATGCTGCTTTACAACAATTTATGATGTTTATGCTCAATTATCGTTTTACAATGCACGACTATTAAACATTTATTTACGACAATACGTTAGTTAACGGTAATCAACAGACGAGCTTTGATTATTTTTACCGCTTCAAGAAAATTTCTTCCCGCGAACGAATTGCAATATCGGGGGTTGGCCAACCGTTATTAGTACCTTCTATAGTTGCCAAGGTGTTCCACCCCTCGATAAATCTTGTCTAATTTGTGTGTAATTACAGGGACGGTACAGTTCTCGTCGTAACAAGGAGTGCGTACCAGCGGGGCGCAAGCAGGCACGTGCTTACGCGTGCTCAATACCAAACTCACCCAAAAAGTCCTAAGAGACATGCTAATAACACTGAATATTAGACTCTAATGATAGACAACAAAGATGCGGATTAGAGTCATGAAGTTGATACTATAGAAATTGTAGAAGGCTTTGATATTGATTTCAGAAATACAACAGCTAAAGCAAAGGTAGAAGACTCAAACTTGTACGATAGTATTGCACTAAGTAGTGATTATAGTAACCGTGATAACTATAACTTACATTGCGAAGCAACGTGCCGAAAACTTGATGTTAAAATATTGTAATGTGTTCTTTGACCCCTCGGAGATGATGATTTTAATAGAGAAATTATAAGGGTGCACTATTTCAAGTCAAATTAAAGTTGCGTTATTATTACTGAGCCCTTATGATCGCAGCGGGATTCGGGAGCTTACTTTATTGTATAAAGGGTCATATTTTATATTTATAGTTTCATTTCAAAATACTTTCATAGATCAACATACTTTGTAGCGATCTATAGACCGTTTCGCAAAGTGCATTTGCTCATAAAACTTAAAGCTTAACTGCTTGGAAATATTTAAGATCAAACGAAGTTTCTATGACTCATAGCGCTAAGTCTCGAGTGGCCAGATGGGTTTAGTCGTTTTACTTTAAGCTCTTTTATCCCTACATAATTACTGGGTCGACTGTATGCACTAAATCCACGACCGTTGCCATTCGTACAAATAAATCCGTGTCATTTGCTATACCATTCTATGTCACATGCGTGGTTTCAATTCGGAATTACGAATGAATTTATTTCATGGAGTCCCATCGAACAGAGTCGAGATTTGTACAGCACTCGAAACTGCTATTGCAACCCCAAAAAATTCGTTTGGAGTGTCGATACGAGTCCGTATACCATTTACGGGGTTGATTGAAATTTGGCAATCAACAGGGGGAGTATGATGAAATTATTCGTGTATATTTTTTGCCCTCGGAGTCTGAGGTTGTTCTATTATAATGGGACTTTGGAATAGAAAATTTACAAGGGATTTAAGATTGTAATCGCGGCCACTCGGTTGTTCAAAGTGATTATTCTGTAGATAGCGCCCCGAGCGGAGTGGGTCGTCCCACGCGCGGATACACATCCGTGTACGTATCGTATATGTAGTGTTTCTATCTTTAGTTAACCTTTTATGTTTGGGTCTGTCTGGAACACGGGATATTATTTATTCAATATCGTACTTTGGGCTGATTTTACCGAAAGCCCTTTTATCAGATTTGAAGTTAAAGGTCATGTGCCATTTATTTGATTTGTTTATCTATTGTATAAGCTTCAATATTTATTTATAACTCTAAATTACAAAATTAAGAATCCCCTGACTTACCACTGTGGATATCCTCTTACTTTCTCCTGGTCCTCATCAGGTCTTTAAAGTTCCAGATATGGGAATAGCATCATGGTCTTAACCATTTGAGCTCAAACTCAAAACACCGAAGTATTATTAAACTGAGATCCTCAAAGATCCAGGTGTCAGAATTACTGAGAATGGCAAAGTTCCAAATATCGTAATAATTATACGGGTGGCACAGGTTAGGTCTGCGACCATGGATGAAAGAACTCCCTCCCCACTGTTGCATAAACTGCGCACTTGACCATTTTAAACTATATCTTTCCAGTGGAACATTTGGGACAAGACTGACACGATGAAAATTGCCAAATGACATTTCGTTGAACAAACTCCATAGGGGCAGGCGTTCCTACCTTCATGTCTCATCATCATCATCAGCCTATTAATGTCCTTAACGTTAGGGCACAGGCCTCCCCTTGAACAGGGGAGGCTAAGGGCTATGATCCACCGAGCGGGGCCAGTGCTGATTGGTCGATTTCACACGCCTTCGAAAACTTTTAATTTTCTCAGACATGCAGGTTTCCTCGCGATGTTTTCCTTCACCGTTAGAGCAGTCGGTAAAGCAAGTCGGTCATTGGTACATAGCATTGCATGGTTTCGAACCCAGACCTCCCGCATGGGAGTCCGGCGTCCTAACCACTAGACCACCAACGCTGTCTACCTTCATGTCTGCGACGCTTTAATTTTAATTTACAGGTGAACAAAACATTTGTCAATTTATGACTACAGTATAATATATAATAGAAAGTCATTTAATTTAGATATTTGCAAAATATAATTTGCAGGAAAAGAATTAAGAATAACAATGATTTGATTATCTCACAAGAGAGATGGCGATTCCAGTAGCAAACTTGAAAAGACCAAGACATAACCAAACAGAAAACAGACAGACAAACTCCTTCAAGTTTCTAAACAAAAAGATCTCCGATATCGAGCTTCGGTTCCTTCAAGAACCACCAACAATATTGTTATTCAATTTGACTTGCATGACGCTGGCTCGTAAGATGTTGTTTCGTATGCACGCTTCTGTGCCATAACGACGGCGAACGTTACTATGTTGAATGAAAATAAATTTAAAGGCTTTTTAAACGGAACGCCATTTTGCTGGCCCTTTGAAAGAAATTCCGTAGTAAGTAAACATAGATCAAGATTGGCCAAGACCTATTTCGTGTCGCTGCGCCTAGCGCATCATAGCAGTGGTTATCAGTATTAGGACGGAAACGTTGTCTTTGGGGACATCTACTAAGTCTAAAGATGGAACACACAGAATGATCTTACTAAAATTATAGTAGGTTAACTAATCGAAGGGCTTTCTTAAACACAAAGTATTTAACTAAAATTTCATAATGCTTATGAAAAAGTGTGGTCAAACATAAAACGACAAATGAGAATTCCTAGGTGACAACGTGTACGTTCCATTGTAGGAAATACCTTACTAAAGAAAGAGTGAGGTTTTAGACCGCAATCGTTTAGAGTTAGCAATATTTCTGTCTTTCCTCGTTTGTTAATGGCGACTGTTGAAGAATTCTGCCAGCGTTCTTGGTATGTGAACGTGGAAGATGAATTAGGTTTCTGTTTTAATTTCCTGTGATAAAGCCTGCGAAGAATATCTCTAAACTTTAACACTAAACTCTTATTTTCATTCTTTCTGAAATTTGTAGAGCGTAATATCAAATCTAAAGTTCTGTGATAAAAAAGACTAACCGAGCAAAAATATATTTTTAGTCATGACGATGTTGGTTCAGAAAATAGATCGGAGTCTGCCATTTCTTCTTGACACAAAGAAATGGCAGGCCCCGGTCTAAAACAGAACAGAAAAGGGACAAAACCCTAGAGCAAAGAACTTTAAAGAGGTCATCAAAATGGACTAAGTAGTCACGTCAAATTGTTGAATGAACCGTTTTGAAAACGTCACACGTTGTAATTTGTTTGCACTGTACGAGATTCCTTTCATTATGCTTTCGTGCTCCATAAAATATGCATTTGAAATGAGAAAAATGTGTCGCAGTGTCGCGAGCTACTCCCCTTACCCAAACATCATAATATGCAACTCCGCATCAACCAGTTTCAACTTTGAAGCTAGCTTCGTAATGTCGAAAGTAGTTCGCGAGGTTGAAGCTGTTAGGTTGTGTTTGGTTAAGGTTGTCAAAGAATCATAATCTCAGCTTCCACTATGAGTTATACATTCGTCGTCAGTTCACATTAGTTTTCGAAATAAACCGTAAACATACGTATTTGAGGCAAGGACGTGGTCTATTTACTTTGAGTAAGAACGGTGTATCGCTGTGGGTATGTAATGTAGAAGTCAACATGTCAGGGACTTTATTCATTTCTTCGAAAGTGGTGTTCGTCATTATAGTATTATTATAGTGTTACTCTTTTCAGGGTTCTCGGGTCCTTTCAAAGGCTTGCGTGGGGGCATGGGTCCAACCATGGTCCGTGGGTCATAGAGACCTTGTTAGAGTATTTACTGTAAAATTGTGGGACGGAGTGCACCTACACCTACCGGGACCTGTCTCTGAACACGTCCATATCTTATATATTTATATCTTATGACAGGGGGCCAGGGATAACCCCAGCGCCACTTCGACCCTCAGGGATCTTTTGTGCTCACCCCTAACCTTAGTCTCCTTCCTGTTCCTTAAAGATGCTTTGCATCAAGGGCGCTATACAGCTTACAGGAAGGAGCTTGTAGGCTACCCCCAGAAGACTCATACGCTTTCCAGCCAAAGAGTCACATTCGCACAGCAAGTGTTCCATTGACTCAACGGTGTCACCACAGGCTCTACAGGTGGGATTGTCTGCCAATCTCATCTCTTAGTGCCAAAATGGCCTGTGAACGCCCCTACAATGAGACGAATGAGACTCCTGTTATAGTTGTAAATTTTCCTGCACCCAGCCGTGCCACCATTTCCAATTTTATTTGGAATATTGGGTTGTAAGGATTGGGTAATCGGGTCTATTATTATTGTTATTCTGGAGTTATTTAATGGGTTGCGGTTTGAAGAATTGACGGATTATTTATCTACACCATGGTATTATTTCTCAGTTCTTCTTGACCTTTCTGTACTTTTGTTTATGTTGTATTCAAAAGAATATAATTACTGGCCCGATGTTTACATTGTAATAACATTGTTGTTTCTCTCTTGTAATTTTGTAGTTTCGAATATATTTTCGAAATTGTACAATGTATCATTATCATTACGAATACCAACATCAACCAGCAGGTCCATAATTGTGATAATTTCTCAGCCTCAATAACAACAATTTCAAAGGATCTCTCCCCTCGGCGGTTCGTGACTTTTACCATGAATTTAGCAGAAATGATTATTATTGATTTTGGTTATTATTATATGTTATGTGTATAGAGTTTACATTTTGCATTTTGGTCAATTTCGTAGAATTATTATGGAGTGCATAATAGTGTACAACAAATTACCTCATGATATAAGGGTGTTAGAAGGTAGAGTCTTTAAAACTGAATTGTTGAAATGGCTGCTTGAAAATTCTTTCTATAGCGTTAAGGAAACTCAAATCAAATCAAAATACTTTATTTGTCAGAATACTGTATAGAATAATGTAAAAGATCTTAAAAATAGATTAATGTCAAAGTATTCAGAATGTTAAAAGGCGTACAAAATATCAGGTACCTACATAGAATATAAATTAAAATAACGACAATTTTAATACTAATGTGAATGGTCATTATTAATGACCAATGAGTTTTTCAGTTTTCTCGAAAGACTTGCGTACATTAACCGACTGCTCTAACGGAGAAGGAAAACATCGTGGAGAAACCTGCATATTGAGATAACCAGTGTGTGAAATGGGGAAGGTAATGAGAATCCCATTAAATCTGCCAAGATAGTAGTTCTATGTGGTTATTTCCATAGAATGATCAGTGAGGAATACGACTATCTTTGGAATTGTCATTCATGCTGAGGGAGGAATGCGCGTCCGTCCGCCCGTTACCTTATCTTATGATAGGGGGCCGGGAATAACCCAGCGGCACTTCGACCCTTGAGGATCTTTTGTGCCTACCCCATTTTACACACTGGTCATCTGCAGGTTTCCTCACGATGTTTTCCTTTACCGTTAGAGCAGTCGGTAAATGAACGTAAGTCTTCGAAAAATACGAAAAACTCATTGGTACATGGCACTGCACGGAGTCCGGCGTCCTAGCCACTGTGCCCACCGACGCTCTCTGTCCGCCTCTAAAGCGACATATTTTTTTTCCATTCAAGCTCGAACCGAAGAACATTTACGCAAAAAATTTAAAGTATAAACTATTTGGGCTAATATTATTTCAAGCATAATCATTTAACAGCAGGGTGACAACACGCACGTTAATAAATCAGTAGCGCCGTCCGGTGTCCGGTGTTTATTTTCAATTACCGTCCGGCGGCCGGTCCGGTCTGAATGCCGGAACAGCTGGCCGGCCGGTGGCAGATTAGTGAGTTATTGTTGCAATACAGCGGTATTAATTAAAAAAGTTAGCGCGAAATGCAGTGGAAACAGACTGCATGTAAAACATGAATGTTAAATCTGTAGGACATATTGTCCGCTTGTTTGCTATTACCGTTGAGATTTCTACTGGGTTTGTTTATTGTCTATTGAGAGCAGACGAGCAAACCGGCAACCTGATGGTGATCACCGTCGCCCATAGACATCTCAGCTCATTATAATGAGCTGAACGTTGAACGCTCGAGGACTTGGATCGGTGTCTCATGTGTTGGTAATTAAATTACGCTGGTTTTTAAAGCGCTGTTAACCTTGAGGAATAAGGCGGAATGCCTCATGTGCCAGAAATTACGCTGGCTCTCTTACTCCTCAAACCGAAACACAGCAATGCTAGCAGTTGCTTTGCTGCAGAAATCGGAAAAAGGATGGTAATAATACATTTTTTTTTTAAATTTTTTTATTACAAAAATTGCACAGCAATACTATAAAAAAAATGATGTTGATGATGAATATTAATACTCCATGGTTCAAATTGTTGTCTATGAATCAGTTCATAGGTAAGATACTCAGGTATCAGGAAATATCAATAGGTAAACAATCAAAAGACTAATTTATAGACGAAATGACAAATATTCAGTCAGAACAGTCCAACAAATAAACAAAACAATTAAGATAAGTAAACAAATGCTATAAATATTGACCTTCCTCCACATCATAATTCTTAATAATGCATCAGTAAATGTGAACATGATACCACAATAACAACTCTACCTTCACATTTTACCTCAACATACAAGAATCATGGTGTGATTGTATCATAAGAGAGAGAGAGAGCATCGAGGTAAACAATCAAAATACTAAATTCATAGACGAATAGACAATATGGCAACATTCCAACACGTAAACAAATAAAAAACAATTAAGATAGGTAAGTAAACAAATGCTATAAATATTGGCCTTCCCCCACATCACATTTCTTAATAATGTATCAGTAAATGTGAACAAGATTCCACAATAACAACCCTACCTTCACATTTTACTTCCACAGCAGATCGTCGACATACAGCAGGGATATAGGAACATCTTGCTCTCTCCGCAGGCTATGCATTATGCAGGAGGCTACTGAATTAACATTTATCCATTCGAGGCTCAATTATTGTACCCATAATCGGAGCAAAACCCTTCAATAGCGTCGTAAGTATACGCTTAAGTATAGTGACGTACGGAGGCTCAGAATGACCAACTTTGGAGGTCTGTTTAAATTGTGATTCAAATTAATTTATTTGTCCAGAATGTGGGTACAAGATGATATTTTCTAAATAAAGAGCCGATACATTAGGTTTAGGTTTAAATATATTTATTCACACTAAAGACATATTGCCACTTACATGTGAAAAAGACTTAAAAAGATGCATGTTCGCTACACTATTCACTAACACTATATATTATATATCATATCCAGTAGAACGCAACGCACTAAAATTGTGGTACAAAAGCTGGTAGTACAGTGTTATGATGATGACGGGAGCAAACCACCTTTCAAAAAAACAAACTGCGCTAATTTTCGCTTAAATGCATTTAAAGAATTTGTGTTTTTTTACATTCTACTCAACAATTAGCATGCAAATATAAAAAATAAATGGTAATATGGTAGTATGGTAATATGTGGTTAGTTAATAGTGAATTTTACGATTTAAACGAATACTATAACTGAATTTAATATAAAAATACTTTGGAAATTGTAAGTTTGATCATTTAGGTAGGTATGGAATAATTTTATTGTCACTATTGTACGCCCAAAATAGGTGAACTGTTTATTGTACTATTCTATAATTTCTGTAAAAGATCTGTAACGCACACAGTTTCACAATAAATGACTTTTGATTCTGATTCTGAAGCTATGCATTCAACTGAAATTGTATGTAAGGAAATTATTTATTTCACACACAACATACAAAATAAGTCAAAGAAAGACAGAAATGCTTAGAGCCAGCTGTTGAGTCTCAACTCAGCTTAATGCAGTGCTGTTATTCTGTTGATAAATTTCGCCGTATTATCATAAATCATACAATTAAATAATTATAGTGCAGTCGGTTGTTCAGCTTCGGCCAATTAAATACTTTCTTCTAATTACAATTGTTTTGGTTTCTCATCTAGAATCCAATATTTATTTTCATCAATTTTATCATTTGCTTCATATGTAAATCTCTCTGGAATATTTCTGTTCGTTTTATTTTAATGTTCGTATTACAATGCTCGCTGACTAATTTAGCAGCGTGTATCAAAACTGTATTAACCGCTCCTGGGCTTAAAACCAAGTCGTACTCGCACTTACAAATCAACGCAACCATTATAATAATATACCTCGTATCTCATTACCGGTCGCTTTCTAAGGATAAACGCATTATTTATCGCACCCACCAAACGGAACCCTTCATTGGCTATTAAAATAAAACCACTTACAGTTATCTTGTGATTTATTTCCAATCACATGGAAAGTGCCTTATTTAGTGTTGTTGTGTTGTGTTGTTTTGGCTAGTTTACATTTTTGTCATTATGTGGGTGGAAAATAAAGTCGTTTGAATTGTAACGAAGGTCTTTTATTTTGGCATTATCATCATTGCTTACATGTTCATCAAGAAATTCACGTTTTAATGTAATGACTTCTCAAAAAGTACCTTACCATTACCAGCGGCGCTATGCTGCCAGTATCCTGGGTACCCTGGCACACGGGTCCAATTTCCGTCATTTGATACCTTTCCCCACGACTGTTTAGTTTTTATTTAATTGCCCTTTATAAATAAAATTTTATTTTTGTTTTTAAATAAATTTGTTTTCCTTCGAGCCGGATATGAACCAGTAACATTAGGCAAATTACATCTTAAGATAGAGTTATAAACTGATATAAACATAAACAACCAAAACCTACCTCACAAAGCTGGCAGGTATACAGAAAATCCGATTTGATTTACATCAAATCCAGATCTTGCCGTGTACTCGGGTATAGTAGAGTATTATCCTAATTTATTGCAATTGTACAAGTATTGATATCACTATAAAAAGTATTAAATTGAGTGTCAGATGGAGTATAAGTACTAAGCCGATGTTTAAATGTTAAACTAGATATGGAATGTTTAAGCCTTAATAATGGTTCTCATATTCCGTTATGACTTATGAGATAAAATTCTTGCTGTGTAGTCATGGTGTTTTAAGTCTAATTATATTTATTGCTATTTGTTTACCATAAAGATTTCTATAAGTTCTTGTATTTCTAGACCTGTATTTCTAATCTTGTTTTGTACCTATCTCTGTATCAGTAAATTAAATGGTAAGGATTTCAAATTTAAACTGTGTTTCGGTTTAAAGAGTAAAGCTAATGATACACTAGGGGACAAATGTCCTACGACATGTATCGGCGACATGTCAAGCGAAGCCGACCGATTTCGCCTGACATATCTGGCGACATCGCGCGACTTATGTCCGTAGCGACGTCAGGCGAAGTCGTGCGACTTCGCGAAACTTCGCTTGATATATCTGGCGACATCGCGCGACTTATGTCACTTCACTTCACTTCACGACTTCACCCGACATCACTGGCGACCCGTGTCGCGCGATGTTGCCAGACATGTCGCGCGAAGTCCGGCAACGTCGCGCTACTTCACCCGACATCACTGGCGACCAGTGTCGCGCGATGTTGCCAGACATGTCGCGCGAAGTCCGGCAACGTCGCGCTACTTCACCCGACGTCCCTGGCGACACGTGTCGCAGGACATTTGTCCCCTAATGTATCCTTGGCTTAAGAGAGCCAGCGTCATGGCTGGCACACGAGGCAGTTCATCTAAGACCTAAGGTTTTTTTTCTAATCTCAGTTTAGAGGTTTTGGTACGCTACAAGGTGACCATGTCAGCCTCGTTAGGGTCACTAAGAAAAGGGAAGGGAAGCTCAAGTATTATAAGAGTCAGCCCTTACTTTGAGAGCTTAGCAAACAACAGTAAGTGTTTCATATTATCAGATAAGGGCTGACTCAAAACAATATTGAGCCTCCCATTTTTGGAGCCTATTGAGGCCAAATTTCGTCCCCTCAACAGGTCACACTCCATTAGGGGGTGAGTGAGGACTTATATTTTGTTGCAGTCCTCAAGGTTATACAATAAAAATAGATTTATTAATCAGTTAGTGATGAATCTATAGCCTAGAACATAGTAGTAATAAACCAACTGTTATGTGATTGCATGACGATTTCATTTAACCATAAAAGCTAATCGATGTCTGTTGATAATAATAATATTGTGTATAAACTGGAGCTAAATTCGCAATTATCTGAGGTCGATTTCGGAAATCACGGCGCCATTACTGCTGGAGTATTTCTCACGGGGAAACTGTCTGCTTGGCAGGCGGCAAGCTGTTGGAAAGGGGTGATGCGGTATATTCTTCTAAGTCGTATTCCTCATTGATCATGGAAATAACCACGTAGAATGACTTTCTTGGTCGATTGAATGGGTTTACAATGCCTTCGCCATTTCATACCCTCTGGTTATCACAGTTTTGCAGGTTGCCGGTTTCCTCGCGATTGTTTTCCTTCACCGTTAGAGCAGTCGATAAATGTACGTAAGTCTTTCGAAAAAAACGAAAAACTCATCGGTATATGACATTGCAAGGTTTCAAACCGATGCGGATGCGCGGTATAAACTGTTATGTATACGAGTAATTCTAAGTCTACATTTAAAATGAAGATCCACTTTATCCTCCTGGTCATCGTCAAATCTTCAAGATTCCAGATGTCAGCTAGGCACTCAATTTCAAAGGGGCGGTTAATAGTACATTAAGGCAGACGCTAACAATGGTAATTTTCGTCGAGGCTGTATACTTTTCTCCTAAGAATTCGAGTCACATACCAAATCTTCCAAGCTGGAAGTACTGGGTAACCATAAAAGAGAAGCAGTGGCGTTATACAATAGGAGCTGAAGCCGCTCGAGCTGGTGATGCAGATGGAAAGATTGCGGAGGAAGCCAAAATTCAGACTGAGTTCTTCTTCTTCAATTTAAGAGCTATGCTCTTGTCGGTGTAGTAAACGCCACTGTGTCCTGTCTAGGGCCCTTTCCTTGACCTCCTTATACGACGCAACGCCAGCGCCTTATAGAAGGAAAAGTTGAAGGCAAGCGGGTAAGAGGAAGACCGAGGATAAGCTACTTCGATCAAATCAAACAGACTGAGTTAGCCATTGGAAATAACAAGTAAGCTATAGCTTAGTTCCTAGTATCACATCCAACTTTACACGACTCATAGTCATGTAAAAGGCAGTAAATTCCAGCCTGAGGCTGCAGAAAAAGTACATTCAGCCCTCGAGTGGCGCGTGATCCGACAATTTGCCTCCGATGGAAAATTTTGTAATCGCGTGGTCATTTGACCATGTTTACGGGTTTTATTGGCAATTTTAAAAAGGGTAAGGAAAGTGAATAATGCTGTTACAGTGAAATTGTCTAATGCTCGTTTGAAATCCGTAATTAAATTTGGGTTTCCATACTTCGTTAGATTGTGCGAAGGTTCATGGCGAAGAATTGTTTTACTCTTTTCTGTACATGAATAGGTGTACGTTTTTAATTTTTAATAGTAAGAAAATATTGTGGTTTTTAACCGGAAAAAGATTACCTAAATAGGTCACTCAAATCATACTTTTAAATTTTCCTAAATATTGCATCTCTACTCATAAGCTCTCAAGCTTTCTCCACATAATTTTAGAGTTATTTAAGAATCCCTGGTCATTCTTCTGGTCATCATTAGATCCTCAAGGTTCCAAATTATATTTGGATAATTTGTAATGTAATAAGTTCCAACAAATATATAGAAATATTCGTTTTTAAGGCCTGTGCCCCAACAGTGGGGACATTAATAGGCTGATGATGATGATCATGATTCGTTTTTAAGTTAGATACAGCGACGACGAGCATGTGTGAAACGTCGAATTACTGTAGAGGCAGCAAGAGAAGCGTGCCAAGAGATTTGTGGCGCTCCATTCTCTTTGCCTACCCCGCAAGGGACATAGCGTGAAGGTATGTATGTATGAAAGTTAGATACAGGAATTTAATTCTGTAGGATTCGTGGATTTCATATTAATTTTAAACTTCCTTGCTCAGTCCCTTGGGTGACGCCACTGTCCAGCGATTCAATTATAGTGAACACCCAGTTAGTAGAATCGTACTGTCGGTGAACTAAACATTAGACATGCTACTAAACATAAACATTAGTTGCGTTTATGTTGTCATGGCGTGTTCGTCCTATTTTATTGTTTAAAAACGGTTTACAGTGGTTATTTATTCGTAAAACTAGTGTATTTTACCTAAAAATCTTCCGTGTTAATTGAACGTTATATAAGTGAGTGAAATGGGAGTGAAATACTACAAATGGTATTTCACTCCCATTTCACTAGATCCGGCAACCTAACCTCCAATTGCACTTGGAATGCAAGACACTAGGCATTCATCATAATCTCGACGTTGGTAAACTGTTTTTTTTTCAAAACAGACGCCAAAACGTTCGAGTAATTTTCAAGATTCTAACACGGTCATTGGCCAAATTGCAGAGTGTAAATCACTAGCAGGTGCCATTCATTAAAGAAAAAAATAATTATTGTTTTACTTTTCAGGAAAATGTCTTTAAAGTCTCTATATCATTATTTTTAAGATGATGGTATATTATATAGTATTATATAGCATTATGATAATGCCTTTAGTTAATTTACTAAAGCAGCAGAAATTGAGCAGAACAGTCAATAAAGTAATAAGTAGACTTCCATACTAAATACAAACCTTTGTAGAAATGATTATAATAAATAATAATGGATTTGATTTAATTCTAGAAAACAACAAACCGAGAGAGCAATAATCGTAATCTGCCATGTTAAAACTGGGACTGGACGAAGTCGCAGGCTTTCGTAAAAGTGGTAAATTAAATCTTACACTGACAGTACCATTATGCCTTCCTGACCATACTCACGTATAAGCGTAACCACACAATACTGTTCATTATCACCACATAGTTCTAGGAAAATGTGTGATACAAATGACTAGGAGTAGAGCGCTATACCTAAACAAAATAGGTATTTATTAGAAACAATAGTCAAGGACAAAACAGCTATTAGTCATAGTTAATTGACTACGCTTTGGTATTAGATTGGCAATGGAAATATATTTAGAGAACAGTGGTTGGATGCTTTAATCTAGTTAGATGTTCAGATTCAGATTTACAATACATAATTACAAGATGATATTTTCTTAACAAAGAGCCGATACATTCTACTCAACAATGAGCATGCAAATATAAATAATAATTAATATAATAGTCAGATAAATTATAAAATATAAATGTCATTTAGATCGTAATACCTACAAATAATATCTATTATTCTTAAAAATAATTATTAAAAAAAATTATTAACCGAATAGTAACATTTATCCATTCAAACGGTCTTCTTTTAAAAACTCTTATGGGTAAGTCCGATATAAGAGTCCAATAAGATGGCTACGTTGACAATTAAGGTGTCGGTGAAATCACAAAATAAAATTATCTCAACACAACACACAAACTCTTACGTCCATAATCCCCGAGGGGGTAGACAGAGGAACCACTTTCAAACACAGGTAGTTCCTACTTCATGCCGTAAGATTTGGTGGACAATCGTGATAGGCGGCGAGCGTACCGCCGCGCCGTCTACTAAAATTATCTCACTGTCCATAGTTTGCACTATGATCGGCAAAATATATTTTAAAATAAAATCCGGCCCAGGTGTAGGTGGAACGACGATATCGACCACTTCCAAAAAGGATGGTATAAGGACGCCGAGGATAGGGAAAAATGGAAAGGAGGAGGGAAGGCCTCTGCCCAGCAGTGGGACAGTCTAGAGGCTATATAAAAAAAGTTCAAGTATCGATTCTAGCTTACCCTGCAAGCGATCAATACAAGTATTGTTACAACCTGTATGTTAAAAAAAGAAAAACAACAAATTAAATGATCCTTTACTAGGATTCCTATATCATAAATCCATTGATATCACGTTAAGGTGAACACAAGTAAAGACTTAATGACTTACTAGTTCAGCTATGCTCGTATGTAATTACCTGTAACAAAAAAGTTTAATTAGTTAATTAAAGTTCTGGTTACTGTTACTTACTGAAGTCTGTGCGACTATACCTCTTCCAAGCTGCGATGATCCTTTTGACAGATGCCATACAACGTAAATGTGTCGCGCTTTGCCAATAATGCCAAAAAAGGAAAGTTTTTTTTTAATTTTTTTTTTATTTACTTCTAAACCCGCATTTGACCTCGATCTCGCCTGATGGTAAACGACGATGAGGTCGACGATGGAGCATGCGGGTCCAGTAAATGCCTATTCACTCTGGCCTTGAAGATCCCAAGGTTGTAGGTTTCGGGAAATACAGACGCCGGCAGGCTGTTCCATTCCTTAGCCGTTCGCATAATGAACGAAGAAGCAAATCGCTTCGTACGAGCAGATGGGATATCAACAACATTAGGATGGAACCCCTCCCCGCGCCTGGTAGTCCGAAGGCAGAATGGAGATGCTGGAATTAGGTCGTGCAATTCCGATGCGCACTCTCCGAAATATAAAGTAAAATTTTGCTACCGATAACGGCTCTAAATATGTTTTATACATAAAAATGCTATTTTTAATTCAAATTATAATTTATTAATAGATCATTTTATGTATATCGTTTGAAATAAGATTGTTACTAATTTTTTTCAATAACTGCGCAGTTACATACTAGCGTCGAATCATCTAGAGATTGACTCAATTAAATCGACAATTATTGTAATAAAATCTCCAATCGATTTATTTTTCTTGTAATTGTGATTATGAAAATTAAAACTCAGAAAAATACCTCAAAATATGTTTGATAGACGAAAGAGTATTGTCTGTCATTTCGATTGTGTCTTAACCATTTCCTTCGTCTTCCCATAAAGTGTCGTCGGATAATATTGATCTTCATTAATATATTGATCACCAACTTGTCACGAACTCATTCTCGATTCACGCACAAAATAATCACGAAGCCGAATCACAAACTCCCGGCTTCGTCTGTCTAAAAACATCCACTTATTTCTTGATATGTTTGGCTCCAAAAATACTAATAGGTGTACACAAATGACGAAAAACAAAAAGCAGTAAAGAAAATTCAATATTTAAAATATTTTTTTTTTGCATTTCTAAAATAATTGAAATTGAAATCGTTTATTTAGCGCTGTAAACACCAGAATACAGAAGTATACAAAGTTTAATACATGCAGCACAGAACATCTGGTGTGGTACAGTGCCAAAAAGGGTACACCAGCTCAGCATAATGCTGAGGCAAGCCACAGCGCTGATTTTCAGCTGGCCCTAATAAATACGTTTTCTCACAAATCGGAATGGATATTAATTAATCGATCTTTTAAAGAATCTGATCGGTAGGTAATGATTCGGTCACCGAACAGACATCCCTATATGATACGTCAAACAAACTTCAAAAGGATCATGCCAAATTGGATGAACATTGAATGAGATCAAGATTTTTATTGATTAACCTTATGCCTGATGGTACATGATATAGATGATGAAATAGATAGCAATTTGAAACCGATAGATTTTAAATAACTCTTATTATAAGTGCGTCCTACCAGTAATGACCTACGGAGCCGAAACGTGGACACTGACGGTGCGACTGGTTCACAAATTGAAAGTATGCTCGGAGTATCTCTGCTGGATCGAATCCGAAATAAGGAGATCCGGCATAGAACAAAAGTTATCGACATAGCTCATCAGATTAGCAAGCTGAAGTGGCAGTGAGCCGGTCACATCTGTCGCAGAACCGACAACCGATGGGGTAGACGAGTTCTGGAGTGGAGACCGCGTTTGGGCAAACGTACGAACCCCACTGCTAGATGGAGCGACGATCTGTGCAAGGTGGCTGGCAGCGACTAGATGAGAAGAGCCGAAGATCGGGCTCAATGGCGCGCCCTGGGAGAGGCCTATGTTCAGCAGTGGACTAGAGTAGGCTGCTGATCATGATGCTAAGAAGCGTCATAGCATATTAGTGAACTTGCCGTATACGAAGAAAAAATAATCCAACCTGGCGTTCTTAACTCTATGCAAAATAAGAATCGCTACTCGCTACAGTTAGCTACAAAACTCATGAACCAAAACACAAACGTAAATTAGCAGAAAATCGACCTCCGCACCCAAACTTGCCAAAGTACACTCAACTGAGAAAAACTGAGAGAACACAACAAAAATTGGTGGAACAACCAAAAATCAAATCGGGCGAAATTTCGGGAAAAGACAGGAATAAATCGAACATTCACACGTAAATGTGAAAGACAAACAAGCTAGCCCATTCTGTGCACACAATAGTCCGCCCTGTCCATTCTAGACCCTTTTTACAGTCAAGAACGAGCCACAATGGTCAGTTACGACAATTACAATAATTCTGATGCAAATTTTAATGTATTATTTCTCTCGTCTTGTCGGCCAGCGAGAATTAATTGAAAAGGTCTTTGACTTAGATTTATTGTGGACATGAATGGTGATTGTACTTTTGATCCTACTCTCATCTTTCTTACCATTGAATGTTATAAATAAGCCACATCATGCTTAGCGGAGTTCAAGAAGACGTAGATGAAGAATAAATTAAAACAAGATATGTTTGTTTGAGCAATGCTATTGTAGGAACGCGCTATGTGAGGACATGGATGATGTAATGTCAGTTGTATGAAAGGGAAAAGGGAAGATCTTCCACCAGGCGGGGTGGTGTGCCTGGTGACCAGGTGTCCTGGTCCAACAATGGATGTTTGGAACTCGTATATATACGAAGTCCTGGGAAAATTTCGATAGCGCGTTCTACGCCGATGTGAGTAGGTACTGTATCGTAGTGGCGCGCGTCGTGCGTCGCGAATTTAATTCTGCTAGTAGAGATAGTTTTTACGAAAGGTTAATAAATTAACAAGATATCAGGTCCTTCTTCTGGAAAAGTCTTCACTGAAATTTAAAACAGTTTGCGTGACATAGTTACACAACTTTTTAGTGAAACGTCATCTACCAGTTTATAGCAGTACTGATGTACACACCGACAGTTGTCTTAATTTAGCAACATTGTACCGAATATTAAGACCAAACTGACTATTTTAAGACCAAAATAACAGTTAGACCACGTAGAGTTAGAAATACACGGTGACCCAAAATGACGTTGACAAAATTAAAAAGTCGAAATTTCAAAAATGAAAAGCTTTGTGATTATTGATTTAGCTTATCTTGGCATCATTTTAACATTGATTCTCATCTCATTGATCTAATTATAATTATTTTGCCATGTCTTTAATGCGTGCAGCTATTATAGTGTTGCACGAGAGTGGAACATGACAGTGTGAGATAGTTAGGAGTCTCGACGTTAGTCGCCAATTAGTTTCTTCAACTATTAAACCATTTATGGAGCTCGGCAACATCGCCGACCGTCCTGGGAGAGGAAGAAAAAAAACTGTTAGGACTTTTAGAACGCGGCATATCATCAAGCAAAGGTTGGCTGTTAATCCACAGGTCAAGGTGAGAAAAATGGCTCGTGATCTCGGAATCAGTCGGTCTACAGTGCAGCGTATTGTTAAGTTAAAGATGATCTCAATTTAAGTTGCATACAAAATACGAAAAGCACACCTTCTGACGGATAAAGATTAGAAACATCGCCTTGAGAGGTGTCGTTTGCTTAAGCGTCGCGCCGCATCTGAGAACTGGAAAAACATCGTCTTTTCAGACGATTTCTTTTTCGATTGAACAAGCCCATAACCGTCAAAATGACAGGATCTACTCTTCTGAACGTCCCGAATCTGCTGCAGTTGTTCCTCATCGCCAAAACGCGGAAACCGTCATGGTATGGAGCGGTATTTGCTCCCCCTTAGTTTTTCACCCTTCGTTTTTGTGGAAAAGGATATCAAAATGAACCAAAACAACTACCGACGAGACATTCTTGAGGCTGTTCTTCTTTCTTGGAGCTAACAGCATATTGGAAACCAACAATGGATATTCCAACAAGATTCTGTTCATTTCACAGGGCCTTAAGTGTTCAACGGTGGTGCAAAGAGAAATGCCCAGGTTTCATTAGCTCGCAAGAATGGCCACCATACTCGCCTGATCTGATTCCGATGGATTACAGTATTTAGTCTATCTGAGAGGCGAGGGCCTGCGCAACGCGTCACAGATATTTTGGACTCTCTGATGGCTGCGCTGAGGAAGGAATGTGACAAAATATCAGTGGAGGGGGTGCGGAAAATTATAGATAATTTTACCAAACGTTTGACCCTTTATATCAACGCTAAAGGAGGGTATTTCGAAGACAAATAAATATTATTGATCAAAAATAGTTGTGTTTTTATTACTTATAAAGTTATAACTTAATTTCATGTATCTCTATAGTTAATTGAGTTAACTAGTTAGTTGTCAACGTTATTTTGGGCCACCCTGTAAAACAGTCGAACCGTTATGGAGCTCCGAAATTTCTTTGGACCATCTACTAACAAGAGAACGGTTGGCCAAATACTTAATATCTGGAATTCCTTGCTCCATTTTCCAACGTAATCTGAACCTTTTGCTCTTCGAGTTCTGAGAGAGGTCGGAGGTAAAGTTAAACTGGTAGTTTTATAGAGGGGGTACCTAGTTACGAGCGACGATAAACTTTGCGTCTCGTGAAGAGTGAGAGCGTTTAAATTGTCGGCGCTCTACGCTGCTAACCGTACATTCTTCTCATGGGTGGTAATGGTAGCAAAAAAGGCGAAATGACCCGGGGTAATAATATTTTTCGGGGTAACTAGCACTAAAATGGTTCGGGTAATTCTTCGGGACTTGAATATGAATTTTATGCTTTTTTAAGCTTTTTCTAGCCGCAGTTTGGTGTTTGTGGATGTCTGAATTAGGTCGACAGAAAAGCAGTCGGTTCACCTGATGGTAAGTGGTCACCGTCATTTACAAACATCAGCAGACCTTCAGAAGAGGGACTTGCTACTAAATAGTTAGTTGCTAGTTTCTACGCATTATATTGTACCTAATGTAGGTATTGTAACAACAAATAAAGGATTTATATATCTATCTAATATTTTGCTAGTGAGTAACGTTTTTTTATCTGTCTTCTATTTTTGTCTTTTCTTTTTTATCTGTTTGATTGTCCTATAATCAGACACTGGGTTCGTGTGTTGATCGGTTTCGGGTAGGTATCCGATGAACGCACGAACTCTCTGTCCCACATACCCACCAAAAATGTTTTTTATAAATAATTACTAACATAGTCTTAAGTACCTGCATTGTTACTAACAAAAATGGATCCCAGTTGTTCCGAGGAATAAAATGATTTTTTTTTTTTTATAAGCTTGTAGTACACGATAAAATGAACATGTCAGCCTCGTTAGGGTCACTAAGGAGAGGAATGGGATGCTCAAGTATTAGTAGAGTCAGCCTTAATTTAGCAAAAAGCAGTTAGGTTTATGATGGTATCAGTTAAGGGCTGACTCAAAGTAATATTGAGACTCACATTTTGGATCGTATTGAGGTTAAATTTCTCTCTTAATTTTCATTAGGTCAAACCCGATCATGTCTGATTTCAGTAAAATATTGCACAAATACGCAAAAATGGATATTTTTTATCGTGGACTTTTGAATGAATACACTTTATTGCACAAAAATAGTGTAATACACTGCGTACGAAACGATTAATACAATCTTGGCGGTATTATCGCTAAAAACGATCTCTTCTAGACAACCTTTTGCTGGAGTAATTTTAGGAAAAGGTAGGTTGTGCACCGTATTGTTGCAATAATTCCATAGGTATACTCGTACCTACCTATTATATAGGGTCCTATTTTATAAGCGGCAAATATTTCTAGGGTGTCATCTATAGGTTATACCAATAACGATAGGTATAAATATATTTTTTTACTTATTAAATTTTCGAGTTAAACGACAAAATTATTTGTTTGAAAATTCTACAAATGAATGAATTATTGCTATTCTAATACTGAAATAAGAAGTATGAACGACATGGATGAGTTTATTTATTTTTTCTAGTTTAATTAAGTATGTCCAGCATGCTAAATAAAAAGTTTACAAGTTTATTTCAAATATGACAAAAAGCCTTAAACTAAGTTACAAATACTAATGAAATTTATGTAAAATATCTTAATCTAAATCCGAACAGAGTTTATTCCATTTCAAAAGGTAATGTGTAGTGTTTTTTTTTAGGCTGGGTGAAATATTTGCATTTGATACCTACAATAGGTTGCCCTGTGCTGTAGGTATCATTTGCTTCCGGTCCACCATATTGGTTTATTAAATTGTATTTTTGTGTGTGCTGCTGTCGGTAAAGTTATTTAGTGCTTAATATCTATAACATTATGATAGTATGGGAGGATACACCCAACATGGGGTGTATGAGAGTGTGGTTTTATTAAAATGTGTGTGTGTGTTGTGTGTAAGTGAGTGTGCGTGTGTGTTTATTATGTAGGTTAGATATGCCTATTTATTTTATTTGGTTATGGCCAGCAATTTTTCTGTTTCCTCATAGTTCAAACCAAGGAGCCAGGTTTTTATTATACTTTTACATTTGTATTTGGAGAGATTACAAGTGCTGAATCTCTTTTCCAGGGCATTATACAATCGGGGTGACAGAAAATCGAAAAATCTTTGTCCAAAAGTAGTGTGTTTGTTTGGAACTAGCCATTTCTTATATCTTTGTTGTCTATCAGAGTCTATGCATATGAAAGGAATCAACGAATGAAATTTTAACAGTAAATTGTTTATAAAGAGTTGTCTAACTGTCAGTATTTTTGTATTTTTATATAACTCGTCTGTAGGATTTTTATATACTCGTTTATGTCACCAATGCGCAAAATAATGGGGTTTGTTTTACTTTACTGTGAAAAATTTTCAAACCAGTACCGGGTAACGACACATACCCCCCTCAAATATTTGCTACTTCTTCTTCTTTCGTGTTGATGATCCGAATTAAATTTTTCCCGACCAGAAGGCAGCCACATCGATAGCCCTCTGGTTGGCCTCGAAAAGGTCCTCCCGCGTGCAGGTGGTCGGACACTAATAAAAAAGGACCTTATATATTCTACGATCGTCAAAAAAAAAATACAACTGGAAATTGCTTATGATTATATTTTACAATTAATTAATTTTTAATTTAAGTATTTTAATGAACAAAATAAATGTTGCAATTAAATTAGTGATTAGGTGCACTATGGCCGTCATACATTACAACGCAAGTGGTTGGGGGGACTTCTAGAGGGGGAGCGACGCCCCCAGTTTAGGATCACTACGCCGGGAGGGGGGACAAAATTAAACATTTCGGGGATCTAACGGGTTACGTGTGCGATCTTAACACCAGCCGTGTTGTGGCGATACAGTTACTGGAAGAGGTACATAGACAGATTAATACTTTATCGACACAAGAAATTTACATAGGAAAGGAAACAGAATAAGTGTACAAAGGCGGCCTTATCGCTTAGAGCGATCTCTTCCAGACAATCTAGGTAGTTAAATTCTTAAGTTTTAAAGGTATTTACTTTAAAGGTACGAGTATTTGTTAGTAGTATATCTAAATAGATGAATTGCACCGCAGCAAACTCCTGAACACACACTTGCGCCTGACAGACAGTTTTACCAACTTACTTACCCTCATTTCCTTCACCCTTTCTCTGTATCCTACCTTGAATTGGGGGTAAGCCAACTACAGGTTCATTTGACAATTCTAAATATCAAACGGCCACTTCTACGCCGCCATTCGAGTCGAGCACCACGAAGCTGCTCATCATCAAAATCGCGATTAAGATCCAGCCGCGGCTGTCGCGTACCACGAGCAAACCTATTGGCGCATCAGCTCCTCAACTGTGGAAGACGGACGGAGGCAGGAAATAACAGCGTCAATCTAGCAGCAGTCTAGCACGCGGGGCAACGTGGACCAGGTAGGCCCCCAGATTCTGATGTTCCCTGGACTTTCCAGCGCCCATTATACGTCTATGCTTGCAGTCTCGTGCCTTGAGCCATTGTCGCTTCAAAATTGGTCTCCATTTTTAGGCACAGTGTTGGAAAGAAATTAGACCAAAGCCCTGATTTCTTTCCAACACTGTGCCTGCCTATTGCATATTCAAGTAGAATGAATGAATGTATAAATGAATACACTTTATTGCACAATACTAGTGTGATACAATGCGAATGAAACGATTAATACAATCTAGGCGGTCTTATCGCTAAAAGCGATCTCTTCCAGACAACCTTTACCTTTGCTGATACCTAATTCGGGAATATTTTTTGTGAATCTTTTAAGCCTAGTTTAATACTGCCCTGTAAATCCAATACACTGTACGTTAAGATACAGTGTTTTGATTTAATAGCGCTTATTTGATTTCTAGAGCGTCGGTGGTCTAGTGGCTAGGACGCCGGACTCCCATGCTGGAGGTCCGGGTTCGAAACCATACAGTGCCATGTACCAATGAGTTTTTCGGATTTTTTCGTAGACTTACGTACATTTACCGACTGCTCGAAAACATCGTGAGGAAACCTGCATGTCGGAGGAAATCAAAAGTTTCCGAAGGCGTGTGAAATCCACCAATCAGCACTGGGCCCGCTCGGTGGATCATGGCACGTACCCCCCTTGTGCAAGGGGAGGCCTGAGCCCCAACAGTGGGGACATTAATAGACTGATGATGATGATTTGATTTCTAATAATCTGTTTAGTACCTTGGTATTGTAACTTTCGAGCTCTCTGATTCTGATACTGAGATAAGTATATGTTTATGTATAAACTCGCTGTTTTCAAGTTACAGTACTCGGACATTGGATTTATACGGCAGAATAGTCCTTTCCAGAATATCTTTATATCTTGATAAATTAATGTGATACGCTATATTTGCATGTTCATTTCGCTCCGAGATGTTATTAGAAATTCAGATTTTAGGGCACCATGTATGTATGTAGACGCTTAGTTTTTATGGGTCCCATGTAATCGTCGGGGCCACGTTTATGAAGGCATTATATGGGGCTCTTGATTAAATATTGTATTTAAAATACCTCGTGTCGTGTTTGCGTAGGATTGTACTGAAAAGGGGGTTTTCAAAGTTTTTTTATCCCCTTTCATTCCCCCCATTTCAATACTCGAACATGATTTTTGTATGAAAGTTAGTTAACTACCTACTATTTATTTAAACTTATTCGACTATTTAATATAACGTATGCTTAAATTCCTACTGGTGTATGGACTATGGATACTTTGTCATCTTACCGCACAAATAAACTTATTCTTATTTACAGAGTTGTGTAAATAACAACTTATCGCCTTGCTTGCTTATCGTATGGTTAAAGGCCAACCTATTGCCAGAGTTGATCAGGCCGCCCGTAGGCCTCTGATATGGCTTAAGGACTGCAGTCGAAAGACAACAACCGGGACCAAATGCTTAACATGGCTCTCCGAAGCACGGATGAGCTCAGTTGAAATTTCACCTGAGCGCCTAGCGGTCACCCATCCTGGTACTAACTGCGCCAAACGTTGCTTAACCTACACGATCACAACTCTAAACGTAGAGTAAGTCTTTGGGAATGTGGGCGTATAGATTTTTGTGTACTAACAGAGAAGACTGATTGTTTTTATTCTACTACGGCGAAGTAAGTATTTGAAATGTTTTTTATCGTTTTCCGCTTTTTCTTTGCGAAAAGTACTGTATACTCGCATTCTATGAATGAATAAATTAAAATTTAATTAAAATTTATTTGCACACACATACATAACACGATAATATATCATTTTTCTATGAGAAAAACACTGCCTCGGATCTCGCCTTCGGCTCGGCCTTTCAAAAAGATTCCCTTCGAATTATGACCTCTGACTACAATGAGCCATTATTCGAAGATAATGGAGCAGAAACTGCTACTTTACAAAACTGTGATTCACAATTTAATCCCTCTCAACGGAAGCTCCGTCCAGTTGCTAGTCTGCTACAACAGTGGGCCTTTTAACGAAACCCCCGGTTAATTCCTAGCCCATTACAACTTCCCCAGTTTTCTCCAACGTCAGGGATATCGCTCCAAATGAGATTGCTCGGAATTCGTCTCACTGTCTGGTCAGTCGGCCGGACTAAAACCTCCGTAACCCCACCAAATTGAATAGGACACTGCGTAGGGCTGCTACCCAGCCCCTGCCTGCTTTCCACTTTGTCCGCATAAAGGGTCCCGATACAATTTTCTGGGTGGATGCATTTTGAATTTATAACTAGCAAATTGGTTGTTCAAATTTATACGCTGGATATCTTGGAATTAATTGTTCGTTGACCGTGATGGCTCGGGTCTCAACTACGTAATTGAAGGTTTGTTGGAATAGTTTCGTGAAGTTGCTTGTGGTTGTCAAATGCTTCGCGAAGTTCTAGGGTGATTAGTATTGTCGATAATTAATGTCAGTATCAAACTGATCCGAGGACATTATTTTGACATGAATATGTCTAGAAGATCACGTCAGGGCTAGGTTAAGGGTACGTATATAATACCTACTTAGAAACTTTGCATGACGATAAAAAACCCAAAATTACAACTGGAATGATTTTGCTATCATTCTAACCCTATAGCATAGTATGACCTTCATCTTAGGTAGTTACCACTTTTCGCGATGATTTGGTGGACAAACGTAATAGGTGACGAGCCTATCGCCGTATACTAGGTGTAGAATAATATCCAAAAATACCCTTAAACATCTCGTACGACACCCACGGGAAGAGTTGGGGTGGTGCTATTCTTTATGCCAGCCACGACACGACACGACACGATCATTCTAACCATCATATACTCGTAATCTCTCCGCTGTCCCAAACAATTTATTTTAAAAGAATTAAGATATTAGTGTGAATTCTAATTTGTTTGAAATCTAAATGCAAGAAAATACCAACGACCTCTACATGTAATATAAAGATGCAAAATACCAAGAAACACATAGCCTATTAAAACAACGTTATCCATCAGTCTTTTACCAGTTCTTTTTAAATGCCTTTCTCAGTTTACAAGACAAAAACTAATCCCCACAATGTCCCAGCCAAAACGAAACTAGACAAGAAAAAAATTCACCCTCTTTCTGACGAGAAGAAAGAAATTATCTCAAAAAGTTTTCGAGAAAAAACTTTTACGAGTATGTGCTCTAAATGACGTGTCGCTATGTCTTTGCGATGGAAATATATTCCATACAATAATGATGTAGGGCAAATGAAAGTAATTAAGAAAGTATATAAGACTTCGTGGACATAAGGAGAAAACTATATTTACTAATGATGGACTATAAATATATAGAAACATTATTGAGGAGCTCGTAGCCTAGTTGCGAGCACGGTCCGAAAGTGATCGTGCAGGTTAAGCGACGTTGGTGCGGTCGGTACCTGGATGGGTGACCGCTAGTGGCATATTTCATCTGAGCTCCTCCGTGCCTCGGAGAGCACGTTAAGCAGTCGGTCCCGGTTGTTGTCGTTCGACAGCAGTCATTAAGCCATGTCAGAGGCCTACGGGCGGCCTGAACAACTCTGACAAATAGGTTGACCACTAACCATACTATAAGCAAGCAAGCAATATATGTCTACTTTCTTGAATCGCACCACTCGCACACTCAATTTTCACCCGCACTTTCTAAAGCCTTCGGTGTCTACCACAACGTTTCTACCACGCACCTGTAAAATGTGGAACTCTCTTCCACCCGACGTTTTCCCGCAGCGCTACGACATGGGATGCTTCAAAAAGAACGTTAAAAAGTCCTCTCCCTCCTCGGCCGGCAACACACGTGCAATACCCCTGGTGTTGCACGTGTCTCTAGGCGACGGTGACTACTTACCATCAGGTGGCCCGCCTGCCTGTTTGTCGTAGACAATTTATAAAAAAAAACCTACACAGTTACAGGTAAATACAAAATGGTAAATACAATGATATATTTACTGGTATCATTGATAATTCTGATAATTTAAAGTTTATAAAAGGCAGTGGATTCGTTGATACTAATGAAATTGAATATTTATAACCAATTCTTATTTATAAAATCATCAAAGTTTTATATTATAATTTATAAGGCACCAAAGATATTGGTGCTATAGATAAAATAAAATCTTATACAGTTTTGCAGAAACTGTTTATTTTAATTAAAGACACAGGAATGGGGTCCAACGTGACTTTGAGTCTGCACCCATTGTTTACAAAACAAACGGCTACAATTATAACAATAAACAAAAGGAGGGTGACCTAAACTAAACCGGCGTTTGGCATTTCCCTACAAAATCATTTAGTAAAACCGTCCTGTCAGAGGCCAAACGCAATTTGGACACCACGACGTGTTTCTCTGGACACGCGATTTGACAGACACCAATCAAAGTTAAATTGTAATCTCTAAAGCTTACAGTTGCATTTGCTTTTACACCAGACGTTGATGATGTTAGAAAGACCCGTGCAATTCTGATTCTAGTAGAGGAAGGTTTAAGGTTGGGATCGGTTAGTGAGAGTTGGGTTTTATTGAAAATTTTGGTGCGATTAAGGAACGAGAAGTGTCCGTTCCTAATTTGGAGGGTGCAGCGCAATAAAGTGAAGTTCCGAATCGCAAGGGTTGGTGTTAAATTTTTAGTGCCAAAGTTTTGTTACGTTTATAACGTTTTATAGCCTGTTTTAGATACTTTGTAAATTTTTATGATGGACTGTAATAAACCTCTGCATTAGATGGTAAGGGAACTCCGGGGATGGGAAATAGAACTTGTAGAAATCAATAATATCAGTGAACTAGGCTTTCGATTTGCACTGGTCATTTCTACATACTCACATAATTTCACGATGTGCGGGGTAGACAGAGAGAATCGAGCGCCACTGAGGTCGCCTGAGGTTATCTAAATATCTATAATGTGCCTACTCTACGGTAAATATTATTATTATTAGATTAGCAGGCAGGCAGCTAATGCTGGTTAGCCTGTTTCATTAAATTTCGTAAGTGGCGTAATCTGTTCCTAAATTGGTTTATAGTTTCAGCATTCACAACTTGGTCAGGTAGGCCGTTCCACGGGATGACTACCCGGTTGAATAGGAGATGATGTTTTGGCAGTGTTTATGCCGCGTTCCGTACTAATTGTGTGCAGTGTCTTCTTGAGTGCTCCTTCAAGTTCAATATAAAGAAATTCTTCAGTTCATCTGTGTTATAATAATTGTTTAGAATTTTGTAAGTCTCTATAATTTTTATAAATACATAAATCGCCTCTATCTCGTCGCTGTTTCAGTGTCGGCAAATTCAGTCTTTCCAACCTCCCCTCATACTCTAGGTTCTTGAAACTCATTGGTAGCTTTGTGGCTCTTCTTTGGACTCTTTCTAGGATCCCAATATCTTTCACAAAGTATGGCGAGGATACAGATTTTGGTGCATTTTCACCCACACTAATGAATGTACATATTGTTACCTTGATACTGTTTAGTGATCAAGAGTCTTAATTAGTAGATTAGATTATGTATGGATGTAGGTAAACTCCTAAAAAGACAAATGATGTTGGCCTGTAATGGAAGGTTTTCTTTTTGGTTTTCTTTTTTTGAGTTCGTTTTTGTTCGATCTGTCACTGTCAGTCAATAACAAATTCACACGTCACGCGTCCAAATTGTATCTAAAATGAAATAATTGCGTAGATAAAAGGGGATAACACATAATTTGCTATAGCGCGATCTCGCTCCCACATCTAAAGGCTCTCGTGGAAATTCGATAAACAAACTGCAACACTAAACGTTGGCAGTTTTACGGCTCTGGCTACCAGCCTTTTAGACATTAAAAAAGGGCCCCTTCATAGCGTGCCATCTAGCGAGCCTCGGAAACAATCGGAAAACCTCTCACTGACCTCAAAAGAAAAGTACTCGTACTTAGATAACTAAATCAATTTCCTAATGAATAAAATTTGATACTTGCCTACATTATTATTAAAATATGCCATCAGGAATTAAAATACTTTTATTATCAACGTTGTGATATCATCATCATCATCAGCCTATTAATGACCCCACTGTTGGGGCACAGGCCTCCGCTTGCACAAGGGGGTATGGGCCATGATCCACCGAGCGGGCCCAGAGCTGATTAGTGGATTTCACACGCCTTTGGATTTTTTATATTTCCTTAGTCATGCAGGTTACCTCACGATGTATTCCTTCACCGTTAGAGCAGTCGGTAAATGTACATAAGTCTTCGAAAAAATCCGAAAAACTCATTGGTACATGGCATACCAACCGCATGGGAGTCCGGCGTCCTAGCCACTAAGCTACCGACACTCTTACCTACATTATTATTAAAATATGCCACCAGGAATAAAAATACTTTTATTATAAACGTTGTGATATGGAGACCATTTAAAACAACTAAAACTTGACACATCAGCTG
Organism: Hofmannophila pseudospretella; assembly: GCA_947369225.1. Taxonomy (NCBI): domain Eukaryota; kingdom Metazoa; phylum Arthropoda; class Insecta; order Lepidoptera; family Oecophoridae; genus Hofmannophila; species Hofmannophila pseudospretella. The sequence goes on from OX376316.1 coordinate 14,703,603, forward strand.
TACACATTTAAGTGGAGATAAGTAAGTGGAGTAAAAAGTACACAAATTATGTTGTAATGATAATAAAGTCATAAAATGAAAGTAAGCTATTAAAATTGATTCAAATAACAAGACGACGCTGAACGTCTGTCAACTTTAAAAACACGTGCAGTGTTAGACCACCCCGGTTTATTTAAAACTCATTTTTTGCCGGTTCCTTTTTACTAATTTCTCTTTGACATGTGTTTGCAGATAAATGTGGTTCGCTTTAAACTTCACGACCTCTACGACGAGTGTACGACATTAACGAGGATCTGGGTGAAAATAACGATGAATCTAACTGAATTGGTAAAATTAATGGGATTAATTTAATTACATAACATGTGTAGTCGTAGTTACTCGTAAATCCCTTCGGCATTAATCTCATTAATTTGTTAAACGTTACCGTTTTACCAATTCAGTTAAATTCATCTAGAATATTCTAGAAGGTTGTCATCAAGAATCAAATGCATATATCTTCAAAATAATTGTTATTTATAATAATCCGTCGAAAATATCTGTAGACCTCAGCGGTCCAGCGGATAATAGAAGTAAGTAAGTAAGTAATATGTTTATTTCACACACAACAATAACCGAAACAGTTATAATTATGATAAAATAATTATGTAGTTAAAGGTCAACATATATAAATCATGTCTGATGGTCTGCTGTTGTTGTGAAAAGGGCCTCAACTCAGCTTATTGCAGTAAAAGAATGAGGTTGATAACAACCCCTTGACTAACAATTTTTGGACCGTATCCACGTATCTATTGTGGGTGATGTCGTTTCAATTTTTGAATGGCGTTATCTTATTTTACCTTATCTTATGATAGGGGGCCGGGAATAACCCAGCAGCACGTCGACCCTTGAAGATTTTTTATTTATTTTTATTTACTACTAAACCCGCATTTGACCTCGATCTCGCCTGTTGGTAAGCGACGATGAGGTCGACGATGGAGCATGCGGGCCCAGTAAATGCCTATTCACTCTGGCCTTGAAGATCCCAAGGTTGTAGGTTTCGGGAAATACAGACGCCGGCAGGCAGTTCCATTCCTTAGCCGTTCGCATAATGAACGAAGAAGCAAATCGCTTCGTACGAGCAGATGGGATATCAACAACATAAGGATGGAACCCCTCCCCGCGTCTGGTAGTCCGAAGGCGGAATGGATATTTTGTGCCTACCCCATTTTACACACTGGTCATCTCAGTGTGCAAGTTTCCTCGCGATGTTTTCCTTCATCGTTACAGCAGTCGGTAAATGTATGTAAGTCTTAGAAAAAAATACGAAAAATTCATTAGTACATGGCACTGCACGGTTTTGAAACCGAACCTCCCGCATGGTAGTCCGGTGTCTCAGCCACTGTGCCACCGACGCTCTTTTTGCATGGCATTAAGTATCATGACCATAACACTACCCCAGATCCATATATATTTTCGATGGGTTATAATTTGCTTTGGCAATGATTGTTTTATTTATACTTTTATAATTGCATATGATATTTCGTAGTTTGCTATCTACTCTACAATTTACTCAAGACGGTAATAATGACAATAAATCTGTGTACGATTTAAATATGTACAACTAGAAGTGATTTATCAGAAGTGTTTCCTCCTTCCCTATATTTGAAAATGTCGTCGAGTATAAATGTGATATAGTTCGACAGCGCCAAGTTTTAAGTAGCACTGATTTATTGTTACCGAGTTCCAATGGCGTGGGACAAGTGGTTTCGTCTAAAAGTTAGTAAGTAAGTACGTGACTCTTGAATGAGGTTTTTGGCAGTTTTTGCGGGACGTTAAGGGCTTAAAATATTGCGAAATATGATCTTTGGAATGACAAGAGGTCTATTTTTAAGTTTAGATACTCTGAAGGTTCACCACTATTAATTTTGTAGCATTTTATCTTACTTCTGAATGTATAAAATATATGTCAACAAACTTCATTTTAAGAACAACTCATTTTAAGAGTCGGATTAATGATTACCAACTACATAAATGTCGTGTAAGTTCTTATGTATCTAAAGAAATATAACTTTCCACCCTCATCGCAGAAATTGGACTAGGTACTAGCGTTCTCTCCCCTAGAATAATGATGTGAGCACTGACAGCGAGACGCGGGTTTGCCCCATAAAGCATATATTTTCATACATTTGACACACAATGCCCTACTAATGTAGGTAAGGTATGGGGGTAAACGGTAACAGCGCACACGCCACCTGGTAGATGCGGTTTCTATAATAAAACGTCTCTAGCGAGCAATCTACTCAGGGTGAATTTCAAGATATATTTAGAACAGATTGTCTCACACAAACTCACAAGGTAAAAACGAAAGTAATTATACTAAGAAATGGAAACAAACGTAAAACGTAAGTAAAACTATCCAAATATAACTTTAAAAGAACTCCGCAGCAAATAATGTAATATAGACGGTAGTAGGTAGGCAATCAATGATACATACATCCGTTTTGACATTTCCTTTGAATACAATTCCAGCTTGCTTGTCTAACACTTGTTTACGCGAACCGGCAGCAGCGTTACAACCCAATCTTACGTACAATTTGTATTGGCACCGTGCCATTAGACATAGACATTAAACTAAGATAACCTTCAGGCATACGCGAACGGGAGCAGAAGCAATAGAGGAAGTGTCCAATGACCATCATTCACTTGGATTACACGCGTGACGCAATTTACTATCAGATTAAGGAGCAATTCTTTTGGTAAGTCAGTAAGTATGTTAATAGAGATCTTCGTGTCATTTAGCGGTTCTTTCGGATAAGCTTATATTGAGTACAATATCCGGGTTCGAACCCATGCAGTGCCATGTACCAAGGAGTTTTTCGGATTTTTGCGAAGACTTATGTACATTTACCGACTGCTCTTATAACAAGAAAGAAGAAGAGAATGAATGAATTTCTTCTCCAGAGAATGGGTTCCCAGCCCACTACATCGGAAATGGGCCAGTTATCATGTGCCAATTACTTGACGACAATATTTATGTTTTGTGTTGTTCTAATAGTATTATAAATTATTAATTTATTATTATAAATTTCATGTAAGTTAATTTAATTGTTTTACCAAGCTTTGATCTAATCTAATCTAATTTAATGTATCTTAATTTGTAATGTGTGTGTGTGTGTGTGCATGTATTAGAAGACCATTTGTGCTTCTGGAAATAAATATTTTCAATTTCAATTTCAATTCTAACGCTTAAGGAAAACATCGTGAGGAAATCTGTATGTTTGAGGAAATTAAAAAATCCAAAGCCGTGTGAAATCCACCAATCAGCACTGGGCCCGCTCGGTGGATCATGGCCCGTACCCTTGTACAAGGGGAGGCCTGTGCCCCAACAGTGGGGACATTAATAGGCTGCTGATGATGATGATGATGATGATGAGTACAATATAAAAGATTGATTTAAATTAGAATTTTGGTTCTATGTTGTGTAAATACAACATTTTGTAAAATCAAATTAAAACTATTTGTGTGAGTTTCTCTATTATTTCTTGGATTTCGTTGTTACCTGGAATTAGGGTGGCATTTAACAAGTTCTATCATGTTTAGTTTTCTAACCCCCCGACCGATCGAGTTTGACACGTTTGTCTGTCTGTTTGTGTGTTTGTCTGTGGCATCATAACTTGAGAATGGATTGTCCGATTTGGACCCGGTATTTTTATTTTATAGAGAATTTTTCGAGAGTGTTCTTAGCTAGGTCTGGTAAAAACAAGACTAGTGGTTTCCAAGATCTTGGAGGATCTATGATGACAGATGGTATCTCTAGAACGGTAATAGCTAGATGGTTCGAATTTTATCTGAGGTATTCAGGTTCATAGTGAACCTTGAAGATCTGATGACCAAGAAAATTAAGTGGACTTCAATTTCACAATATGAAACTTGAATAATTGGAAGATTATCAGCCCGCCGAAACTATAATAGTTAGATGGGGTCTTCTCGAACTAAAGTCGTAGGGTATCTTGAGGTATTTCATGCGAAAAAAATATTTAAAAATGGCGGCCAAGAAATTAAAGGAAATGATGTGGAGCTATAGACATGGCGAGGCCGTAGGCTGAGCTCCGCGTAGGGCGAAGCCCGGAGCTTCCCCCCGCTTACAGGTGCCGCAAGTCTAACCCGTTTAATATTCTCAGCCATGTCAGATGAAAATTTGATCAGTGGTTCTAAGATCTTGGAGTATCTTGGGATGTTGGAGTATGATGGGACCTCTGGAACGGTAACAGTTAGGTGGTTCGAGTTTGAGCTCAAATGTTTATGACTATGGTGACCTTCCCACATCTGAAACCTTGAGGATCTGATGAAGACGAATAAGTCGGGGGTTTCTTAAATTTTTAATTTAGTGTTATAAATTGTTTGCATTAGTGTACTATTGGTGACCTGAATCATCAATAAAATAAAAATAAATGTTACAATTAGTGTGGGTGTAAACAAGTGTTAGGGTATGATCATTTCTTAAAATTTCTGTATGTTCTGTACATAGGTATGTAAGAGTAATATTAGGTTACTAAATGTTTCAATGTTATTCAAGTGACATTTACGAGTACATGTCTCAAGGTTACTAAAACATAAAAATATGTTTCAAGTAGATAATTATTATTTTGTTACATAAACTACAACTGTAATAATCTAGTAAACAAAATTCAAACAGTACTAGTAGAATAGTGGGGTAGGCTGTAATTATTTTATAACCACGGTTATCTTGACTAGGAGCTAACTGAGCTAGTGCTTACAACAAATACTAAAAAAAGTTCAAGTGAGAATCGAACCTCGGCATATCTATAGGAATCCGTACAAGTATAAGATCTATTATGTAAGTTTTGTGCGGAAAAAAACTTTTTCTAATTTTTCTCACAACTTACGAGAAATAGTATATGACGTCATAGTGCACGTGCAATGCCCACCTGCGCTTGCGACGAAGCAAACACGCAGCAACAGCCAATATCACGTCATGCCGCCCCCCACTACCTGGCCTCTATAAAAGCGGGCGCCCGACACAATGTGGGAGCATTCACTTGCGACTCGTCGACGAGGCAGTCGGACTTGATATTTTATTCGATAATATTGCATTTCCGAATAATTAACCGTAACGGGTTGTTATTGAAACGGTTGACCCGTGGCTAGTCAGTATCGGGTAACTAGGCAGTAACTAATTTGCTGTTAAATAACTCTAAAATAAGTTGATTGAGTCAATATATTTATTAAATTATATTTCGCTGGTTTTAAAAAAAGCAAAAATAGAACCACAAGGTGAGGACAACCCGTAGAATAATAGCGGGCCATCTATGCCATTACCCTCGGATCTGATCTGACAACGTGTTTCAAGTTTTATCATTTGTTATTCAAATAGAGGATCATCACCAGCCTATCCCCACAGTTGGGACACAGGCCTCCCTTTGTACGAGCCATGATCGGGCCCAGTGCTGATTGGTGGACTTCACACGCCTTCGGAAATTTTCAATTTCCTCATACATGCAGGTTTCCTCACGATGTTTTGCTTCACCGTTAGAGCAGTCGGTAAATGTACGTAAGTCTTCGAAAAATCCGATAAACTCATTGGTACATGGCATGGGTTTCGAACCCGGACTCCCCGCACGGGAGTCCGCGTCCTAGCCACTAGACCACAGGCGCTTTAGAGGATATGCCAAATATTTTGGCTAATTTTCAAGTACCTAGATACCTAATCAAATACCTTTTGTGCGATAGACCCGCTGGTAACAGAAGTGGTCTAAAATTGAAAAGTTAGGCGGGGGTGATTACGTCGTTATTTCTGTACGGAAAAAATATAAGAAATCTAGTCGTATTCCTACTCTAAAACAATACATACTTAGTTTTTTTAACAGTCTTTTACAAGCTTTACTACACAACGAGATGACCATGTCAGCCTTGCTAGGGTCACTAAGGGAAGGGATGGGAAGTTCAAGTATTCTTTGAGTCAACTCTTGCTTTACGAGTTAATTATATTTAACAGTAGGTTTTTCATACTTAGGTAGTTGTAAGCGTAAATAAAACTCTTTTAATATGACGTTACAAAACTTCACCACCATAATAAAGCGTAAATCCCATTGTTGCATGGTTCAAATGCTCAAATATAACCTCATACATACGTGCCATCGCCAGTGATAAATCTTCCCGCGCCATCCAATTGTCCACAAGTAGGTCATCTGATTGTCCTCTACCTATTTACTATCCTCGTCTCTTATGTTGGACTTTTCCTGTTTCAATTTTCTTTTGTGCCCCTTTTGTATTAAGTTGTTTTGTGTCTGATTTTGCTATTTTCTGGAAGACACATAGTGTATTGTGTATTTTGTGAGGAGTAATTACGTAAGTAGCTAGGCTGCGTGTGACATCATGATTTAGGTGGACCGGTTTTAACTTATTAGTGTTCTTATCTAGGTCTTACAGCAATTAGGTGTTCCGTTGTAGTTTGAGATACTGGGTTTTTAGCCACTGAATCATCATAATCATCATGAATTAGTGCAGCGTCCGTTTGGGGTGGTACCGCCCTTTTACCAGCAGTTATAAAGCAGCAATGCTTGCAAGAATTACGGATTGATAATTAGTACGAGTATACCTAAAATCGTGAGCGTCTGTGGACTAGTGGATAGGACGTCAGACTCCCATGCGGGAGGTACGGGTTCGAAACCATGCAATGCCATGTACCAATGAGTTTTTAAGATATATTTTTTTCGAAGACTTGCGTACATTTACCGACTGCTTTAACGGTAAAGGAAAATATCGCGAGGAAACCTGCATGTCTGAGGACATTAAAAAAGTTTCCGAAGGCGTGAAATCCACCAAACAGCACAGCAGTGGATCATGGCCCGTACCCCCTTGTGCAAGGGGAGGCCTGTGCCCCAACAGTGGGGACATTAATAGGCTGATGATGATAATACCTAAAATATTGAAATTTAAGTAGTCCACAACTATATTTGATGGGAGAACACCAAAATCGGAATAAAACCGAAAATCCTCACTTGTCAAGTGATCGAGCTTATTACATGCCACAGATTCAAATCCAATCAGAATTTCTTTGACAACGTCCCTTAGTTGTACGGACTCGAAGTCATCTGACTATAATCCCCGTAACAAGGGCTCGGATAGGTACGGACATCCAACATGGTGCAAAATATAGGACACGCCCGCAATCTAGGACCGGTTGAAGTTATGACGGGTATGAATAGCTGCTTGACGACATTCAAGATTTGGTTTAATACAGAAACGGACAGCGATTTCTCGTGTGAGTACAGAATGTACATTTCCTAAAATGACTAGTCCCCAAATGACCAGTTTCTAATACGAAAAAATCTAGAAATGTTGAAACTCGTCGAGTTGATTTGTTTATTCGTAGAGATGACAACTCCTATTTTATTAATTACCAATTTATTTCCATATATTTTATGTTTCTTATAGAATTTTAAATAGGTTTTACGCGTGTTAGTGTATTACCTTTGGCATTTGGCAAAACAATAAGAGATGCACCGAGTGAAACTGCATTCACACTAAAATTAAAAGAAATGCTGGTGCGAAGCGCATTTTATACGACTGAAGAGTTCTTCAACGTCGGTAAGATCTGGTAGGTACTATCCACATTTGCATGATATGATAAATAATAAGAATAGTTTATTTGTGCGGTAAGATTACAATGGAGTAGGAACTTAAGCATATGTTACATTAAAATAAATAAAATTAGTGAGCAACCAATCTTACAATAAGCGCTGACCTCCGAACTAGGAAGTTCCTTCGGAGGACAGATCTCTTCTTTGACCAGTGCAAATGAACATATAACAGTACATGGGAAAATATAAAAGTGTCAAAATTTGGAAGAGAGAAAAAAAAGAACAATAATAAAGGTTAATATAAGGAGTGGTGTGTGCGTGTGTAAGTGTGTGCGTGTGTTCGTGTGTGTGTGTTTTTTTAATATATTTATTTATTATTATTAAAAAATAAAAAAAATAACACATAGTTTAAATTAATATTGAAATTTATTTTATTTTATTATGGTTAATTAGATATGCCATTTAAATAATAATGGTTTGTAATGATAAATGACGTATAATGGAATATTATAAATAAAGATCTGAATCTGAACCTTTTATTGTTAATGTATCGTCATCATCACCGAATAGGAGTTTAATGGTTAATATTATGTGCATCTATTATTTTTCCGTCTTCTGCTTCATTATACAGGTATCCTTCCTTCTTATATGGAGACTATAACTGATATTTTGTGCACCTAATATTATTTAGTCTACTGGTTCATCAAGCGATACCTTCGCGACACTATTTAAATCATCTGCAATAGACGTATCAGGCCTATGATGATGATGGTTCATTATACAGATTACCGTTACTTCCAAGAGTTCTTCTCTGCGATTCTGGACAACATTATTGATATGACCCTTCGCTATAATCTCATCACTTACGAATCACAATACCAAGTAATTCAAGGGTCTGGCGTGCGAACCCATTTCATTCGGCATTAGGCCTGATGGCCCGGATTTCTTGCCTTGAAATTTTCTCGCCGACATAATTAATAGGGTGGGACACCTATTAGTATGCCCCATTGAGAGCTGACCCGGTGTCAGGACATCTGCCTGATATGGATTTGTCATCTGTCTTGAATATTGCGAGATATTTTGATCAAATAGTTCTGTAGTTTCGCTAATAGAGCAGCTGTAGTAAAGCATTTTATTATTTTCTTTTTTGCAGGAATTCTTACAGCGATATTTTTTTTTACATGGTAAATGTTTTTTAAATATTTTTATGCCAATCCAAGATTGGTCATTAAATTTTATTAAAATAACAGCATAAGGACAGAAAGGTGTTAATGATAATGATTGCGTATAGGTATGTGTGTGTTTGTGTGTGTATGTTTCTGTATGTATGAATAAAATACAAAGCTTAATAAATAGCTTTCTTGAAATGCTATTTATTAAGTTTTGTATTTTATGCTGTTACGTTTTTAACAGCAATGTTAAAATACAAAAAAAATACAAAAATATTTATTAACCCAAACAATATTCAACTTATAATAGTGTAGTTAAACAATAGTGTAGTTACAATGTATAAGTAAATATCGGTCTCTACTACCTGCACTGGCCTCATCGGCCGTCTTGCAGCGTAGTAGATAGCAAGTCTAATTAATGGCCTGGGGGATATACTTATATAAAAATTAGATAAATATTATTATTATTATTTAAAAAACCTGTTGTGAGAGAGTGTTTGAGGGTGAGTGTATGCGTGCGTGTGTTTGTGAGTTAGTGTAAATTAACAGTGCATTATATGGATGATAAAAAATCAAAGGGAGATCAAATATATTATCGATCCATTAGTAACCTAACTTGAACATTGTGCAAACTTAGAGTTTACTTTGAAATCGATCTCTTATTCAAGTGAAACTGTATCGGATACATCTTGATACGAACTTAAAAGTACACTGTACTTGTATCTACTTGGTTTCTAAAATTCCTTATAAATAAAAAATACACCAACTGCACCATTTCACATCAGGTACGTACGATTGGTTTTTTTCTTATCGCTCTCGAATTAGGGATCCGTTCGCCGATCCCTAAAACGGCAATACAGATCGTACGTGAGATGCTTAGGGTTTGATATCTAAATTATGGTTGGATTTTAAAACTGACCCTCTCCCCATTGACCGCGATTACGGTAACCTCTCATAAAAATCGTTTTTAACTGGCGATTAAATTTTTCTTTATTGCGGGTCTGCAGAAAAGGTACAGGTATTTATGTTCTGAGGGTAGTCTGTAAATAAAAAGATAGCAATTATTATTATTATTTTTCTACTAACATTTTATTTCCTTAAGCCATTGTCAGGATCTTAGAAATATGACGTATCATATTGATTTATTACATACCCTAAAGGAAATTGAAAACTAGGTCAGCATGTAACACGCATATCGCTTCAAATATTATATGGCAGGACCCTAATTAAACTTTGCTCACATTCGGAGATTCAATTAGGACCTAATATTGACATTAGGCTTAGTGGAACCCACCGCCTTAACCGAAGGATCAACACCTAACATTAGCATAGTTGATTAAAAGGCCTCCCCAGAACGGTTGTTAACTCGTAAATGTCAGCCGTACAACATATCATAAATCATCTTAAGATTACGGTTCAGTAACTACACTTTACAGCTACGGTCCCAACATACACCCTTGAGGAAGTTCCGCCAAAATTAACCTAAAGACTTGACGCTAAGATCCAGTTCTTGATTTATTAGGGAAGGTGTTTGAGTCCTTCTGAGAATGGCAAGTAATATGCAAGCGTAGGAGAAAGCCTGGCAAGTACTGAATCAGCAGCTAGGTGCTTCTCCCATGCCAAAGTTGCACAAAGTACGAGAGTAAGGTTATGATTTATAGTTCAATTAAGACCAGCTCATCGATTGTTGCCGATACGGCTAATTAATAAATAATAGTCGTGTTCTCGTTTTGGTGCTATCTGACCGATTGGAGGGTGCTGGTCATCAATCAAGAGGGATTATGGAATAGGGGTAAGTTTGAGAAATGATTCCTAATTGTCCGTTAAAATTGATTAGGTGTTTATGTTGTGGTGCTGATTTATTGTTTTCTGTGTTACGTGTGTGCGTTTTTGACCTAGAATGAGGGATTATTTGGGAATTTAGGGAATATTTGTTAGAAATACGGAAACTAGTTATGGTTTCTTTGTAATAATTATTAAAACTAAGTATTACCTAGTCATTTAACTGCTCGTACGAAGCGATTTGCTTCTTCGTTCATTATGCGAACGGCTAAGGAATGGAACAGCCTGCCAGCGTCTGTATTTCCCGAAACCTACAACCTTGGGATCTTCAAGGCCAGAGTGAATAGGCATTTAATGGACCCGCATGCTCCATCGTCGACCTCATCGTCGCTTACCATCAGGCGAGATCGAGGTCAAATGCGGGTTTAGTAGTAAATAAAAAAATAAAAATAAATATCTAATTAATCTACTGACCTGTGTCATTTTAAGATTCAAACGATACGATTCTATACAACCCGTTTGAAGGAGCTGGTAATAGAACATTCAGGAACATTATTTCGAATATACAAGAGTCTTCTACGCTGATCTATCACATCTTATAAGCCTAGATGCAAAATCAGAATTGAAGCTGTTGCATACAGAGGATGCTGGTGGGCACGATCAGATCTTATCGCAAAGGCATTCGCTCTCAAGCTTGACACAATGAGCGTTGGCGAATTGGCACAGTTTTCTGAATCGCATTTACATTGTCCGACTATGAATACTGTAATATGTCATTTGTTGTCTCTGCTGTATCACTTACTGCCTTCTATCTCAGTTTTAATAATTTGAAATTACTACAATATTTCTGTAGGTTTTATTTTTTAACACTCTCTCTACTATTACACTTCTTCCTTTCTACAACTGAGAAACTAGTCACCATTGATCCAAATCCAATAGTGTCCACTAAACGCTGCTTCTCTGGAATCAGGTCACAATATCACAATGGAAGTCGGTCTGCGATGTTCACGATGCATCATGTATTAGTACATCTGCCATGTATTGTAACCTAGTTGGACGATCCTCGGGTTTGCTCTGAAATTTTAATGCCCGTTCCTGTGAGTACGTGCAGTTCGATTCCGTGGTTATTAAGTATCAGCTGGTTATTAAAATGGGGTTGTTTGAGGTGTTTTTGAATTTTTTTATGTGTTGAAGTAAATTAGTTAATAAATCTTAATTATTGCTTGTTGATTTAATTATTTTAACACTAGAGTGCGTTTTCAAAATTTAGCGTCACCTAATTGTCATCTTTCAACGTTTCAGAGAGTATCAGGGCTTTTCAGAATTTTGGCTCACTTTCCCAAAGAAACATTTACTTTTGTATTGTTAATAGAACCAAATATTCAAGCCTATTCAAGTTTTAACTACCTGTTATAACCCTAGATCTTGTCTAACAACTTCTATAGTCTAGAAAGCTTTCCCTTTCAATATGATTTCTTTTAAACCCCCTCAACTCTTGCACTCGCATCCCTTACATTTTCCTTACAATTGAAGTTTAAAATAACAGCAATAAAAAGACAGTCTGCTCCCCATCACTCAGTACCAATAATTATTCCTATACGAAGGGTTGGCTTTGTTTTAACTACCCCCTGATGTCTCCCCTCCACTTTTAACCCCCCACTTGAGTACCGATGGCCCTTTCCTATAGTGCTATTAGTTAACCGAGCGTTCTTCGATTTATTTTTGTTTTAAAGGCATGTTTATTGTTCTAAGCCCCTGGTTCAATCATTTCACTAAGGGTTGTTGATTGATTGATGGACGTGGAACATGTTTTAATTGTCGATAGTTACTTTGTTCTATTTTTGGAATAATTATTTTCCTATTGATTAATTTAGCTCAAATAGGTTAACTTTTGTCGATGACATCTTACGATAATTTATAATATCTTTAAAAATTTCTTACGATGCCAAAATCCACGGTTAAATAAGTTCGTCGGACAGCAGACAATCTATTCGATGGTAAATGGTCATCGTTGCTGATTCAGCAATAGCAAATATGTGTATCATTTGGTGGAGCTCGTAGCCTAGTTGCGAGTACGGTCCGAAAGTGATCGTGCACGTTAAGTTGTTGCGGCGTTGGCGCGGTCGGTACCTGGATGAGTGACCGCTAGTGGCATATTTCATCTGAGCTACCCCGTCCCTCGAAGAGCACGTTAAGCAGTCGGTCCCGGTTGTTGTCGTTCGACAGCAATCGTTAAGCCATGTCAGAGGCGCTACGGGCGGTCTGAACAACTCTGACAAATAGGTTGACCACTAACCACACGATAAGCAAGCAAGCATTTGGTGACAACCGTTATGGTTCTGGATGTCTCTATCGATTGATAATGGTCCCTTTTCTTTAATCTTTCATGTAGATTGAGTGATACATGTCTAAAAGCATCATAAGTTCTAGGTTTTGATAAGGTATTTCTGTGGTCCTCTCATATTTGTAAAATATCTCATCCTTGGTAACATGCCAATTACATCCAAGTCTGCTTGCTCTCCGGTACCGACCCACTTGGCGACCGAATGTAAGATATTCATGTAAAATTCAAGTAATGTTGTACGTGAGTGAGTTTAAAAATTCACGTCAGGGGTTCCTTTTCATCATTTTTATTTGACTTTAATCAAAATGAGAATTCAATTCGTTTTTGGCCGGATATAGGTATATTATCTTATGATAGGGGGCCGGGAATAACCCAGTGGCACTTCGACCCTTGAGGATCTTCTGTGCCTACTCCATTTACACACTGATCATCCTAGTGTGCAGATTTCCTCGCGATGTTTTCCTTCACCGTTGAGCCGTCGGTAAATGTACGTAAGTGTTTCATAAATACGAAACACTCATTGGTACATGGCACTGCATGGTTTCGAAACCGGACCTCCCGCATGGGCCACTGTGCCATGCTACTGGTCCAACGATGCTCGCGGATATAGGTAAATGTATAGGCTTTATTATTGCTACGAATAGATAATTACTATAATAGGTACCTATTAGGTAATTTGTAACTAAGGTATTGATTTGATATTTTCCCTTCCTATATATTTTTGACAATAAGGCATAATTATTCTGATTTATATTTCTTAACAATCTTTCTTGATTTTGTAAAGCTCTATGCTTCGTGTTGTTATCGCTGTAAATGAAGAGAAGGGTTGGAGTGGGACAGGAGTTGAAACTTCTTGATCCATTTTTGACATTACCTTTTAGACTCTCTTCTACCAAACCCTATTTCTACACAGTAGTAAATAATAATAATAATTTATTTGATACATTACATTATACATTAAACTATAGGACTCCGCACTAGGCAACATCCTGTATCGCGGAGGCCGGTTCGATTTTCCTTATCTAATAATTACATCAATTCATACTAAGATATATTTATTTATGAAATATTTAATTATTATTATTTTATATTAATTTTATTACTTATTTATATTATACATTTATTAAAATAAACAGAAATAAGGATGAGAAAGTAATTAACTATGGAGTGTTGTACGACGATGAGCGTGAGTGTGCTAGGGTGTCTTAAGGTGAGTGTGTGTGTGGATGAGTGTATAATGTGGTTGGTGAAAGAGGGAGGGTATTCATGGTGAGTGCAGTCAAGTGTGCCGTGGAAGTCAGTGATAGAGCGATCGCGAAACAATATTTTCAGTTTCATCATAGGTTAGCGTGAGTAACCATCTTTGAATTTTAGCTTTTGCTTCTTTCGCGGAAATATTTTTAATGTTGCAATGTTTTATAATTTTATTGTATATGAACGCGTTTCGGTAGTTTCCAAACCGTTTAGCGAAAACCGTTCTCACATGTGGCAGCGGAATTCTAAAAACTCTGCGCTTCAGCAGATCATTATATTCGTTAGAGTTTAGAAGAGTTTTGTGGGCAGTGAAACCGGTTTGCAGCAGATATAATTGTCGCACGGTTAGTTTAATATAACACAGTTCTACTTACCCTACAATATATTTTAATCGCAATGTTTCCCTCTACTTCGTACAAACGTGATGTAAGATATAAATATAACCCATTAACGAAAAGGTCAAACACGAGACACGAAACAGACCCGACGCGCGGTCAATCCTACATAAAACCAGGTTTAATAGCTAATAAAGTAACCCCACGACGATCACCGCACAAAAATGTTCGCGGAAATCGCCACAATCATAGCTTTACTGCGAATTCCAGTGAGATCGCCCACCAAAAGTAACCTTTTTACAACCGACTTGTCACATAAACATATTAACTTTATTCGACAGTTAGGTTTAAACGAGGTTTTAAAGCTGAAGGGGATCAGTCCTATTATTATTGCACCCGTATGATATAATGTGATGATGTGGTTCTAAGAAAGCGTTAAATGAGTCAAAGATTATGTAATGCGAGCAGATGTGTTATTGAGTTTGAAGTCTGGAACATCGGCGCAAGGTTGCCTGTCTATCGGTATTTTATAGGATACATTTCGGAGAGTGCGCATCGGACTACCAGACGCGGTGAGGGGTTCCATCCTTATGTTGTTGATATCCCATCTGCTCGTACGAAGCGATTTGCTTCTTCGTTCATTATGCGAACGGCTAAGGAATGGAACAGCCTGCCGGCGTCTGTATTTCGTTAAACCTACAACCGTGGGATCTTCAAGGCCAGAGTGAATAGGCATTTACTAGACCCGCATGCTCCATCGTCGACCTCATCGTCGCTTACCATCAGGCGAGATCGAGGTCAAATGCGGGTTAGTAGTAAATAAAATAAAATAATAAAAAACGTGTTGGTGTTTGTGGTTTAAAATTATTAAAAGCAATTTTGGAATTTTTGTCAGTTCTATAGTTTAGTTTTTCGGACTTTTTCGAAGACTTACGTACATTTATCGACTGCTCTAACGGTGAAGGAAAACATCGTGAGGAAACCTGCATGTCTGAGAAAATAAAAAGTTTCCGAAGTCCAATCCACCAATCAGCACGGGCCCGTACCTCATTGTGCAAGGGAAGGTCTGTGCCCCGACAGTGGGGACATTAATAGGCTGATGATGAGGATTGTCTAGTTGGATTAAATCGATGTTTTGTTTTACATGAATCTATAGAAGTTAACATAAAGTAGTAAATTCGTTTCAGTAAAGTGACTTTTGAATTGTATCATTTGACGTACAACTACTATGATGCGAAACATTAAAAAATATAAAAAAAAATTTTACTTCTAAAGATGTTGCTACACAATATTTTTTTTATTTTTATTTTATTTATTTAGGACAACCAGTAGATATTACACTCTTAATACAAACAAAAAAAACATTCATTGAAATACAGCTAAATGCATATCTTATTAAGGTAGCCACAACAAGCATTGAATTAAAAGTTGGTAGTTATATAATAAGATTTAAAATTAAAATTGTGAACAATTGTTTGTTATAAATTTTGCGAAAAAAAGAACAAAAATCTAGAACTTGTTACATAGCAAAATAAAATAAAAATTTAAATATTTAAAATATGAAATACAATACAATACACCCGGGACATAAACAAAACATACAACATAAAGAGAGGTACAATACAATGTGCAGAAGGCGGCCTTATCGTTTTAAGCGATATCTTCCAGGCAACCTTCAAATTGTTGAACCAAACGTGACATAATCAATCAAATTAATAATCTAACTTTTGTGTGTTTTAATTTAAAGTCACACAACGAACTAGACAGGATAGATTGCACATCTAAAGAAATAACATCATAATCGAAACCAGTAGTACCAAGCAGTATAAAAAAATCTGCTTATCTGTGAAACTTTTCATATCCCTTAAACTTTTCATGTTCTTTTACAATTGTGGAGTCAAAGCTCAACAATTTGTTAGAGTAATGGAATACAATTATGGGTCGTCGCGTCTGCCTCCCTATTCTATGCCAGAAATCTGCACGGCGGTTTTCACAAAGTTGTCAAGACAAAGATATTAAGTGGGAAGTTATGAAGCTATCGCGCCAACCACCAGCCTTTATCGAGTTTTTTTTATTATCTACACCAACGGCGCACAATGTATGACTCAATTGAAAAAAATGTAGAGACTGTTGTTATGATAAGAGTCTAGACGTTGGTTGTTGGGAAGGGAATATGTTAATGAGATTTAGATTTACAGTCTTCAGTTTTAGTGACTGAAAAATGGATATGAGCGATTCAAAAAAAAACATTTGGCGAAAGCTCTCAATATCGACGTATATCAGAATCGCAGTTCTTTTTAGACACGACGGAACGGAGAAGGTATATTCGTTTGACCTAAGAGGATGTTTGTTTGTATGTGTGTACATGTGTCTGTTCCTATCTAGCTCCAAAACAGCTGAACCAATTTCGATGCGGTTTTTTGCTATAGCGTTGGAATTTATCAGAGCAGGTTCTTAGCTGGATTTTATTGTGCTAATCCACCAGGGAGCGCCGCTGTAGATATGGCAATATAATAAAATAAATAAATATTCATTCCTATCGGGATGAAAATTGGCATTCGGGGGGTTTCAAAGCTTCTGGTTTCGAATTTGGTAATAATTTTAATAATTTTGATCCTTGTTAGAGCATGTTTTTTAAATTACGGCATAATGTTTTTATAGCATTACTTTTTTACAGCTTAATATTTTTCCGGCGTGGGTTTTTCGAATTTTTTATTTTTACACTATTAAATGGTTCTCCCACTGACAGTCATGGAATTGTTCCATGACTGTCGTGTCGTGTCGTGTCGTGTCTGTGTGTGACGCCGGAAAAACATTAAGCTAACTTATATTAATTTTATCTAAGGTTTTTGCTAATTTTGGCGCCTGATCGCCGGATCTGGTGAGGCACAGTCCGTTCTCCTTTACATTCATATCGGATCCTTCTACACCCTGGAATCAAAACTTTTATAGATCTATTTTGGAAAGAACCAAAAAACTTTCAGTAACATAGCCTAAAAGAAAGCAGTGGCAAACTCCGCCCGAATGGTGTAGAGGTTTCATTGTTCGCATAAATGAGTGTTATTCTTTTACTGCCGAGACAAAGGCGGCACTTAACCTCAAAGCGAGGCGCCAATATTTATACAACCTTCGCCTGTACCCTCCTTGAGAGAGCCGAAGAGGCTATGCTGGGTAGGCGGGAATAATTGCGGCCAGTTTTGACCCTGACCAGAAGGAAGGAGTGTTAAAAGTTTGACGCGTATGTCTGTTTGTCTGTGATATCATGTCTCACAACCGATTTGGACGCGATTTTCTATGTTTGACAGATAAAACAAGCAATATTGTGTGCGTATCTTATCTTATGATAGGGGGCCGGAAATAACACCAGCGGCATTTTGAACCTTAGGGGATCTTTACACACTGGTCATCTAAGTGTGCAGGTTTCCTCACGATGCTTTCCTTCACCGTTCCTTCACAGTCGGTAAATGAACGTAAGTCTTCCAAAAATACTAAAAACTCATTGGTACATGGCACTGTACAGTTTCGAACCCGGATCTCCCGCTTGGGAGTCCCGGTGTCCTAGCCACTGTGCCACCGACGCGCGTATAGAACCAATATTGATCAGCACTAGTAGTACATTTACATCTGAGCACCTCTGTATCGGAGAGCACGTTAAGCTGTCGGTCCCTCGTCGGACTTATATTTGCGACTGCCCAGCAATCAGTCAGAAACCTCAATTTACTTAGCTGCGGAATGCTGAATTCCCAAAACCAAGCTAGAATCGCTATCGGCCAAGCAGCAGAACCCCACCCGAACCCCAACATGGAGAAGCGGGCACTTGATTATATAAGAAAACGTTCGTTCGATGCTCCATTGTCAGATGAGGGTAGTTGCAAGTTGTTTCGAGTGTTATGGCGGAGAGCCTCTGTGAGTACCCACATGTTTGTGTATGGAATGGGGCCTTTATTGGTATCATATTCGGTGTTTATTTTGTAGATTTGGGTGGTGTGAAGTAATATCGGTAGGTATAGTTACAATGTTCGGTGATAATGTACAGTGGGCAACACATCCGGCTATACCCTTTAGTACTTTCATTTCATTTATATACGAATGCCAAGGAATCATAAGTAACAAAAACGTATTTCGACAGGGTTCCATCGTGTATAACTTGATGTCTTCCACTGTACTTTGTTGCACATAGAGGGTCGTTAGGGCGCCGGGCTTCCATGCTGGAACTAAAATTCGAAACCATGCAATGCCATGTACCAATGAGTTTTTCGGATTTTTCGAAGACTTACATTTACCGATTGCGCTGACGGCGAAGGAAAACATCGCGAGGAAACCTGCACCTGACATAATCAGTGTGTGAAATGGGGAAGGCAATGGCAAACCAGTCCTTTAAATCTGCCACAAGAGTCGTTCTGTGTGATTAATTTCTTAGAATGAGCAATATTAATCAGCAATGAGGAATTATAGGACTTGGAAGAAAGAACACTATAAATTATAATCTCCTTACTTTTTCGTGGTTATCATCAGATCCTTAGGGCTCCTGATGTGGGAACCTGGTCCTAAACATGTGAAGTCAAAGTCGAACCTAGATGGTACTAACATTCCAGAGATCCAATCTGGCCCACTGGTCCAATTTTTATCAGAATGAACTTTATTGCACAAAATTAGTGTGATACAGTGCGTACGAAACGATTATCACAATCTAGGCGGTCTTAACGCTAAAAGCAATCTCTTCCAGACAACCTTTCAGACATAAGTACCTAGCTAAAGACACTAGACAAATACTGTTAAATAAAAAATCCGGGTCCAAATCGAAACATTAGTTGTCGAGTTATAATGACGCAGACAAACAAACGCGGGAAATAATTCACTATGTTGTAATGAACAATCTAACTGCCTGCAGCTATAAATACAACCTTTAAAAGTATAATTCGTTGTTTTTTAATGGCATGCCATTTCTGTTTTGGCCTTTTAATCAAAACAACCCCAAAATTATGGAACAAATAATAGAATGTGACGTTCAGGAGTCCCATGAGTGAACGTACACATTTAGCATGGATTTTAAAAGGATTTCCCATAATGTCAGTTTGCTATTCTTTAAATTTATTTAAATTTTCTATCAGGGGTTAGTTGAGCGTTCATGCTGTCATGGCGTGTTCGTCCTATTTTATTGTTTAAAAACGGTTTACAGTGGTATTTTTTTCGTAAAACTAGTGTATTATACCTAAAAATCGTCCGTGATAAGTGAACGTTATATAACACAGTGAAATGGGAGTGAAAAACTATAGATGGTGTGAATTCGGCAATTTCACCTACAATTGCACTAGACATTCCTGATGCATACGACTCTCCCATAATCGCGACGTTGGTAAACTGTATTTTTCTTTCAAAACAGGCGCCAAAACGTTTGAGTGATTTTTAAGATTCCAACACGGTAATTGGTCAAATTGCAGTGTGTACACAAGCAGAGGTCATAATTTAAGGAAAAAAATAATTTTGTCGTCTGTAAATCACTTTACCATCACGCTAAATAAAGACTTAACAATGTTTTGTTATTATTTTATTTTATTTATTTGGATTACCAACAAATGATACACTCAGCAATTATATATCTAACACTAATACATGTCATAGTGCACATTCCATTACAGGTAACCACAGCAAACTTAAATGACAAGCAAGACAATGCAATAAAAACAATTTGTTTCAAACAGTGCGTTACAAAAATCTCTACAAATTAAAATACTTAGATTTTAAAACAAAAAAAAAGCCTACAAAAAATTAAAAAGGAAAAAAAAAAATTTTTTTTTTTAGAATTGCAATACTTACCACTAATCCATCGACGTAGTCAGGTATTCGCGTACCTTATTATTATTTCTGAAGCAGCCAATGTGAAGATAATTTTTGCAACATAAGTTATGAACAATTTTATTTCTCATCGATTCGGATGATGAATCATATTTAGTTGCAAAAGACGTTCCGTGAAAGTTTTTTTATAGGCAGTTTCAATCCAAAACAGCACTAAGAACAATTAAAAGAACACGTCACGTTTCGGTGACGAAAAATAAAATAGAAAAATTCGAAAACGGTAATCAGCTGTTAAAAATAAAGCGGTGTGAAAAATCACTCCCATACCCTTATGGGAAGGGCGCGAGGGTACCAAAAGGGCTTCCGGGTGCATTAACCTTTGCCAGGGGCTCGATGGACTGGACACAATAGATAGCAGCGGTAAAAGATTTATAGGTAGGCCTTTGGTAGGCAGTAAGCTAATTAATATGCGATGTATCGAAAATGCTTGGTGAGCGTGGAATAAATCAGGGGTTTGAGACAGCATCAGGTTTCGAAATCATTTAAAGTCTATTTTTTCATTAGCTGGAGATATCACAGTGACAGCACTTAAAATGTGATTATTTTTTGTACAAAAGGTAATCAAATTTCGGCATTAAAATGTTTTGAGAAATTTTCTTCAATATGTGTATTTCCTCGAAATCGTCTTCAAATTTTACAATTATTTGTGACGGGTGTCTCCAGCTAATACAAAAATGAACTCTAGTCAGGGATAAAAAAAATAGCTGTAGATTTAAAGGATTCCAAAGCGACATTCGCTAGAAAGAGTGATGTGGCGTGAATTTTTTTATAAAGAATATTTACAAAACGAACGTGCCCGAAAGATCTACAGATATTTCCGACGGGTTAAACCACAGAAATCGCACTAGTGGCACCCTTTGATCTAGAATGATGACGTGAGCATTGACAGCGAGCCACGAAGTTGACCCATAGGTCATATAATTTCAAACATTTGACATTTCAGTGTGCGACTAATGTATGGGAAAATGCTCAAATCGCATACGCGAACTGGCAGACGCGGTTATCTTATAAAACTTTTCTAGCGAGCAATCTACAGAGGGGTGAATTTCAAAATCTTTAGGTTAAATTTAATGATTAGTGACTTTCACGAAAATGTATGCATTTTTTGTTTTTGTTTTTTAATATCCTATAGACTGTCCCACTGCTGGGCAAAGACCTCCCCTCCTCCTTTCAATTTTTCCCTATCCTCGGCGTCCTTATACCATCCTTTTTGAAAGTGGTCGATATCGTCCTTCCACCTACGCATGCATTTACTGGAATAAAATCATAAAATTTTATTGTATTTAAAATAATTTACCAACTTGTTAACCTGCCAACAACGGTCCTTCCATAATTACCTGAAACGAAAAAAAAAACAATTAAACCTCTTAAGTCCTAAAAGTTTATCTTCAAAAGCTCCGAGACCAAAACCCAGCTTAGTGGAAACTTTTTAATCGACGCTCTAAGCATTGTAGTGAATAATTAAACTTGTAAGCCTATTGCGGGTTCTGAATGGTGGATTTTACAGGTGGACCCTCTCACGTTCATTTTGGATAACAGGCATTATTCCAGAGTCCACCATGAATTTTGGGCATTTCAGGTTTGCTCACAAAGTTTTTCTCATACATCGTGGTGAAATCTATAGACATAGCTTTTCTGTATGCTTCTAAAGGTACGATCACACGTGTTCTATCTGTGTTCAATTCTATGACCTTTTGACAAATCGACAGGTTTTTTTTGCGATAGAATGCTAAGAGGAAGGAGATGGAATACCTTTCGATCTGTCAAAAGGTCATAGAATAGAACACGTCTGAACGTACCATTAGTTACGTACCTACTACGTTACATATTGTTTTTTTCATTGTAAAAGGAGAGCAGACGAGCAAGCAGGTCACCTGTCAAAAGTGGTCACCTGTCAAAAGTGGTCACCTGTCAAAAGTGGTCACCGTCGCCCATAGACATCTCACCTCACTATAATATTATTACAATTATCGTTATGCTCTAACCTTGGGGGACTTAAATGGAATGCTTCATGTATGGGTAATAACGCTGGCTCTCTACCCTTCAAACCGGAATACAGCAAAGCAAACATTGCTGCTTTACGGGCAGAAGTAGGTAAAAGGGTAGTACCATCCCAGGCTGACGGCACAGAATCATACCACCTTCTTTGTAAACAGTGGAGTAGTACGTTCACAGTAAAGGTTGGCTTCCGTTGTTCGCGGCCGATGCGGCTGACGACACACCTTGCTTCGGAGGTCAGCGGCTGTCAGTCAGGCCCTGTCATGACAGTTCACGAATGAGCGAGATGCACATGAGGAAGCAACATACACACGCGCGCGACTGGTCTCGACACGATCGCGCGTGCCTACGACAGACGTCGCCGCGCGCGTCAGCCGCATCGGCTTGTCGCGTCGGCCGCGATCAACGGAAGTCTAACTTAAGGATTTTTTTATTAAACAAAATAAAAACTTACATATTTTTCCGTCAAACACAGGCACTCTAAAAATAAAGTGATTTCCGTATGCGACCCAGTTTCCAACGGCGTTCCGGAGGAAAAAGTAACGGTGAAAATTCAACGGTCATGTGCGAACAGGTGGCGAGCGTGGTAAGTCAGGTACATTCGACCACGTGTTATAGGGGCCGATAGGAATTTACCGGATTTCTAAACTTTTTAAACGAACTGCGCGACAGCAAGGGCAGGGTTATGTTTTTCGCGCGTATCTATGTTTGTTTGTTTGTGGAGCATTCTTTATTTCTTCGTAGCGCATAAACGGCTGGATGGATTTTAATGAATGAGGTATCATTATTTTCCTCTAAATCCCGAGAGTGACATAGGATATATGAAGTGTCAAGAAATCCAATATGGCAAGTGCCAGCTGTCATAATTGTTGAAGTTATAATTTTCTTTTTTTTTAAATAGGTACATCGACATGGGACGATCAACAATGATCGCCTCCGACTGCGTGATACCGTTTGATAGCACGAACGATATTTTTGAGAACCGTGACCATTTGAAGCCTTCTTGTTTCAATCTTTTTAGTTCGCTTTTATACGCAGTCGGAATATTGTATTTTTTTTAAATTTACTTTTTTCGATTGTTTTTAACCCTTGACCAAAAATAGTTATAAGTTTGACGCGTATGATGTCTGTCTGTCTATGGCATATATCTCAACACCCGATGATCCTATTAGAAATAGTTTTATGAAATCGCTCATATGTCGCGCACGACTGACTGTATTGACCTACGCCTTTGCTGTTTTTACCCAATTTGAATGAACATAAACCAATTTTTTGTTCATTCTTTATGTAGAAAAAGTGTTATAATATTTAATTTTTAATTTTTAAGTGTCCATGTATTTAGCTGAAAACAAACCTACGTTTGACCATTGAGGTCATGGTAAGTGACAATGAGGTTGAAGTTTGAATTATCATCAGCCTATTAATCCCCACTGTTGGGGCACAGGCCTCCTCCTCTCCACAAGGGGGTACGGGCCATGATACATTGGTACATGGCATTCAGCATTGCATGGTTTCGAACCCGGACCTCCCGCATGGGAGCCCGGCGTCCTAGTCACTAGGCCACCGAAGTTTGAATATCGAGTACCTATACGCGTTTATTGAAAGGCTGCCACAGTAGGAGTATATATTTAGGCGTCAAATATTATATGCGGTTGGCTGTACCTAAATTCAGATTCTCGGGTGACCTACTTAGTAACGATTTTCAGGTCATTCATACTACCTGCTCTGTCTATGCTTCTTTTTAGTGCCACTTTATACGGTCTGACATTAAGTTACGTTGTGCTAAGTTATATTATATTATATACTAGCGGCCCGTCCCGGCTTCGCACGGGCATTAAACATTACATTTAGATTTGTTAATTTTAACACATTCATAATAATAATAATAATAATATAACACACATATTCACTCCTTTTTGCGTCGAGCTCCTAAAAAAGAGTAAATTAAAAAAAATCCGAGTGACGCCCTACAACGCATAAGTAGCCGAATGGAGTTTATTTTTTCAAAGTTTTAAACTCGTGATATCTTTTGAATGGAATGTCAGAATCGAATAATTCAAAAAGTAATATAAAGGTATTGAAGCAGTCTTAAATAATAAATCATTTATTTTGATAAGGTACAAATAAAGAGCTTTTTGTAGCGGTGGTATTTTAATTTCTTTTTTTTAATTAAAAAAATCGCTTATTGTGACATGACTATAATAGTTAGAGACACGCTGCCGCTGATTTTTTTGTTGATAATGGTGTGTTCTAAAAAAATGTTATATATCATTTTGTTCTATCATCAATAGTTTTCGCAGCGTACGCGATGTAAGGAAGTTTTTTGATATTTTTTTACACTTTATCGTAATTTAAGTAAGGATCCCCATTTTTTTTGAAAATGAAATATAGCCTATGTCACTCAGGAAAAATGTAGCTTTCCAACAGTGAAAGAATTATTCAAATCTGTTCAGTAGTTTCGGAGCCTATTCAATTCAAACAAACAAACAAAAAATCAAACCTTTCCTCTTTATAATATTGGTATAGATTAGTTATGGAGCGTCGTGGCTAGGACGTCGGACTCCCATTTGGGAGGTCCGAGTTTGAAACCAGGCATTCCTATGTACCAATGAGTTTATCGGTATTTTCGAAAAACTTACATACATTTACCGACTGCTCTGACGGCGAAAGAAAACATCGTGAGGAAACCTGCATACTAAGATAACCAGTGTGTGAAATGGGGAAGGCAATGGAAAACCACCCCATTAAATCTGCCACGAGAGTCGTTCTATGTGATATGTGTTCTATTAATTCCTTAGAATGATCACGACCCTCAGCAATGAGGAATACGACTTAGCAGAGACATCGGTTTTTAGTTAAAACTGTTAAAATACTTGAAGTTTGGAATCTTTTTGAAGATGATAGAACCTGATGTACTATGCATCCTACGAAATACCATTTTATTACATACTTAGACTGCTGCAATCCCTGAATGAAAATGAATATTATTATTATTTACTGTACTCCACACCTTTCCCACCATAAAAGTAGTCTAAACTCTCCTTAATTAAAGGTTGGCTGTAAGAGATCCCTTTGGGATAAGCCCGCCTTTGTACATATTTTAATGTTTTTTAATTTCTGTGTATATTTTTTTCTTTCTAAACAAACAAACAATGTTTAGAAAATTAGAATGCTTGCATTGGTACTCAATTTACTTGACCCGCATGCTCCATCGTCGATCTCATCGTCGCTTACCATCAGGCGAGAGCGAGGTCAAATGCGGGTTTAGTAGTAAAAAAATCCCTCCGATACAAATCTTTCGGAGTCCTTGGTTTTCTTATTTTTTTATTATATACATTATATCATTATTATTCTATTCCATCATTTACTCTACCACTTTTATACTTTTACATTTTTACATTTTATTTATTTACATTTCCTCTTTTTCCTACTCGTTCCATTTATTAATTATTTTATTATTTCCATTACTGTTCCATTGTTAATATACAATCATTATTATTTTATTATTTCCATTACTGCTCCATTGTTAATATACAATCATTATTATTTTATTATTTCCATTACTGTTCCATTGTTAATATACAAACATTATTATTTTATTATTTGCATTACTGTTCCATTGTTAATATACAATCATCATTATTTTATTATTTCCATTACTGTTCCATTGTTAATATACAATCATTATTATTTTATTATTTCCATTACTGTTCCATTGTTAATATACAATCATCATTATTTTATTATTTCCATTACTGTTCCATTGTTAATATACAATCATCATTATTTTATTATTTCCATTACTGTTCCATTGTTAATATACAATCATTATTATTGCTCTTGTATTCTTTTCTCTTTCCTCTTTTTTTTCTTGCTTTTATTCCTTGTTTATTTTTTATTACTATTTTCCACCCTTTTCATTAATATCTATCACCTCATATTGCCACTGCTGCACCATCCTGGTCCTCAAGGTACTTTCGTTTCAGAAGCGCCACTGCATACTGACGCCAAGGTAAGGAAGGTAAAAAGCGATTTCATATTAAACTTGCATGCGGGTGCAGTTAATGCATTACAAGTGAATGCAATATGACGCGTGCCGGGCGTACCACAGGCTCCAGTCAAGGTGTATGCCTCCTGGTTACTATCTATAGTAACTATACCTTTTCTACTTATTTTTCACCGACAAGTTACATACAGTGAAAATGGAAGGCAGAATAATCATCATCCTAGAATGACCTTTGAAGATCAGATTAACAGTTTTATTAATTATTTAAAAAAAATATCTCTTTATTAAAAACGAAACGAAACGTGGACACTGACGGTGCGACTGGTTCACAAATTGAAAGTCGCTCAGCGTGCTATGGAAAGAGCTATGCTCGGAGTATCTCTGCTGGATCGAATCCGAAATGAAGAGATCCGGCATAGAACAAAAGTTATCGACATAGCTCATAAGATTAGCAAGCTGAAGTGGCAGTGGGCCGGTCACATCTGTCGCAGAACCGATAACCGCTGGGGTAGACGAGTTCTGGAGTGGAGACCGCGTTTGGGCAAACGTAGTGTGGGACGCCCCCCTGCTAGATGGAGCGACGATCTGCGTAAGGTGGCTGGCAGCGACTGGATGAGAAGAGCCGAAGATCGGGCTCAATGGCGCGCCCTGGGAGAGGCCTATGTCCAGCAGTGGACTAAAATAGGCTGCTGATGATGATGATGATGATGATCTCTTTATTTTCATGATCACGATACATTAAACTATACTAAACGTTGGACTCCGCACTAGGCAACAGCCTGTATCGCGGAGGCCGGTTCAATTTTCCTTATCTAATAATTACATCAATTTATAATAAGATATTTATGAGATATTTAATTATTATTATTTTATATTTATATTATTTATTAAAATAAACAGAAATAAAATGTTTTTTGACGAGAAAGTAATTAATTAAGGAGTGTTGTACGACGATGAGCGTGAGTGTGCTAGGATGTCCTAGGGTGAGTGCTCATAGATTTAATATACAGCTCAGATGACCCCAACGGAGACAAGCGTGAAACGAAGAATGACTGTAGAAGAAGCTAGAGGCCTGCCAAGGCAGATATTCTGGCGCTCCATTCTCTCTGCCGACCCCAAAAGGGACATAGCATGAAGTTATGTATGTAAGTTCGCAAAGACTCGCCAGTCTTATGTAAACACTGATAAATATAGACCAAAAATTGGAATTGATCTAATAAAATCTAAAAGAACAGATCACTACACCACCGAGGACTCGTGGATAGATTTAGTGATACATTCAAGTTTCAACTCTGAGAAAATAATAATTGTCGGTCATAGTTTCAATTATACTTTCAGTTTTTTAGGAAACCATTTATTGAACGTGAATAAGCGAAACGAGCCACTACGTAGAACGCGCTATCGAAATTTTCCTGGGACTTCGTAAATATACGAGTTCCAAACATCCATAGTTGGACCAGCACATCTGGTCACCAGGCACAACACCCCGCCTGGTGGAATATCTTCCCCTTTTCCCTTTCATACAACTGACATTACGTCATCCATGTCCTCACATAGCGCGTTCCTACACCTACTTACTACAGCAGATCACAGGAATAATAATGTACTTATCGGGTAAGTTACCTAAACAATACGTAAGATATAATAAGGAAACAAATTATTATGCGATGTAACTACCTATCAAAAGTAGAACGTCTATATATAGATGTCTTAAAACCAGTAAACTGTAACAGGAAATTCCGAAACATCATCGAAAAACATTTTGAAACGCAAAGCCGACCAAAATACACGTTTCTATCTACTGTCGAATTTATTGATGTTACTCAGTCAATTTACAGAAGCGCTAAAAGAAGATAAATAAACAAAAACCGAAGAGAGAGATCAAAAAATTCGATGTTAAAATAAAAACGTTAGCACTCGCATTGTTGTGTGCTTCTGTCCGTGCCCTTGGCAATCATAGACTGGTCTGAGGATCGATAGCAAGGAGGATTGGTTGGATTAGTTGAGGTTTCCAAGGTCTTGGAGCATGTTTGATGTCAGATGGGATCTCTGGAACGGTAAATTCTGAACACGAAATCGGACTAAAAGCCTTCGTCTCTCGGACTAGTAGCATTCACACAACACAACACTCACGCACTGTTGCTTTCTTCGTGCAGTCACTGAGGGGCCTGCTGAAAATCAGTGTTGTGGCTTGCCTCAGCATTATGCTGAGCTGGTGTACTCTTTTTAGCACTGTACCGCACCGGATGTTTTGTGCTGCATGTATTAATCTTTCTGTATTGTGTTCTATATTCTGGTATTTACAGTGCTAAATGAACGTTTTCAATTTCAATTTCACCTCTAGAATTATGACGTGAGTTTTGGATGAAAGAAAAATAGTCTCCCTGCGGGTTTGGGCAAATGCGCATAATAATTTTGACAAGTTTCATACATTTTACATTTCAGTGGGTGACTGAATGTATGGGGAGAATATGCCAACTGGTAGACTGGGGTGAATTTCACAATCTTTGCTTCTGATCATAAAGCCAAATAAAAAATAAAATAAACATATTTATAGAACCAGAACATTACAATCGAGTAACAATGTAGTTACAATGTATCGATAAGTAAGATATATCGGTCTCCACTACCAGCATTGGCCTCATCGGCCGCCTTGCTGCATAGGAGATAGCAAGAATATGATGGCTTCGTGGGATACACTTCTATAATTTATTGTTGTTTCTAATATGTTCATACCTGTTGTGAGGGTGTGTGCTCGCGGGTGCGAGGGTGAGTGTAAGAGAGAGAGAGAGAGTATATGTTATTGTATTTGTTAGTAAGTCTGGCTATTTTTTAGTCTCCATAAAATTTTCAGTGTCATTATAATCCAGATCCTTAATCGACATTTCAAATCGTTTTACAGTAGGTACGTTCATCAATTTCAGTTTTCAGAAATATGTTGCCCTTGTGTTTTTGTTGTATATTTTGTCGAAAATGCAAATAATCAAATATTGCAAATAATGTCACACACGACACGTTCATTATTCTCTTCAGCGCCACTCATCGTCAGCCCATGTCGTCCCACTGCAGGGTATAAGCCTTCTCTTTTGTGCCACCCTATACGATCCCGTGCTAGTCGCTTACTAGGTATATACCACATAAAAACAACACCTGAAGGCAACAGTAAACGCCTAACCAAATATAAAGCCGTGTCCACACGACAGCGACACGACGCGGCGATTTATGTCGCGCTAAAGTTACCGGCCGCCGTAAATCGACGAGAAATCTGCGTACACACGACAATAGTCGCGTCGGTGGCGCTCAACAGAAATGTGAACGTGTTGTGAAATTATTTGCAATAAAATGTGTCGGTACTGATGTTGTTTTCATGTCGGACGATGTCCAGAGTATTAAACTAGCATTGGTTCTACGAATGTGTTAGTTTTTGTTGTTTATCAAAATAAATTTAGAAATATGCAAACTTTTTTCGAAATTATGACCAGAAATACAAACATAAGAGCAAAGATATTTTTGTTGTAGTACTAACCTGGAAGAATGAGCGTCGGTGGTCTAGTGGCTAGGACACCGGACTCCCATGCGGGAGGTCCAGGTTCGAAACCATGCAATGCCATGTACCAATGAGTTTTTCGGATTTTTTCGAAGACTTACGTACACTTATCGAATGCTCTAACGGTGAAGGAAAACATCGTGAGGAAACCTGTATATCTGAGGAAATTAAAAGTTTCCGAAGGCGTGTGAAATCCACCAATCAGCACTGGGCCCGCTCGGTGGATCATGGCCCGTACCCCCTTGCGCAAGGGGAGGCCTGTGCCCCAACAGTGGGGACATTAATAGGCTGATGATGATTTACCTAGAAGTAAGCTGCAGAAAATAAACTAGAAAATAGTAATTGAAATGATGTTTAAATTCTTACTTTCTTACCTATTTATACCTTACGTACTCTTTAGATCTTCAAGAAATGTTTCCCTGGAAGCTTTGTTTCATCCAGATCAGCTCAGAACTATCCGAATAGAAACATCGTAAACTTTGCTTTAACTATATACCGTTTTATTTCCAGTATTTGCATGAAAGTCGCCCGGACGATTTGTTGAGCGACCGATCTGCGTTCTGGATCACTTCAGGGATAATTGTGTAAAAAGGTTTATGTTTGTTTATAGTATGGCCAACCTGTTTGTCAGAGTTGTTCAGGCCGCCCGTAGGCCTCTGACATGGCTTAACTGTTGTCGAACGACAACAACCGGGACCGACTGCTTAACGTGCTCTCCGTGGCCCGGAGGAGTTCAGATGAAATATGCCACAAGCGGTCACCCATCCAGGTACCGACCGTGCTCGCAACTAGGCTACGAGCTCCTCAACTATTTATGTGAACTGTTTAGGTGATGCTGATCACTGAAATGACCTCTAAATTAAAATTTAATGAAACCCCCAACCTACCATTGTGGAGATCCACTTACTTTTTTTCCAGTCATCATTAGGTTCTCAAGATTTTAGATGTGGGAAGGACATGGCCCTAAACATTTAAGCCGAATACGTTACATCCAATCGAGTTTAAAGGCGAAGCCCAGAAAAGAGCATTCGGTAGTCAATCTCCTTTAAAAGGCCGGAGAACTTACTTATGTATTTTTATAGCACCTATTAATGTCTCCACTGTTGGGGCACAGGCCTCTCCTTGACGGGCGCGGGGAGATTGGTGGATTTCACACACCTTCGGAAACTTTTAATTTCCTCAGACATTTTTACTTGTACGAGTACATTTCAATTGAAATGTTTTGAATTTGACGAATGTCGGTCCAACCGTCGCGTCGGTCGGAGTGTCGGGTGGTACCACCCTCTTACAATAAAACAAATTTATTTCTCGTGTTTAACACAAAGTACCTTGGTAAATGGAACCAAACAAAAATGAAACGAATTATCTAGGCCGAGAAATAAACCGAAAGGAAAACGTGAATCCTGACAAAACTAGGTTACGAATAAGACAAATTTAATAAAAAATATTGTATAGAAAGATAAACATGTATTAAACAAAGCAAATTCACGCTTGTTCAGCTAATACAAAGTAATCGCCCTATTCTTATTTCATCCTTTTCATTTCGTCTTATTGCCTACAACACAAAAAGCGGCGTTCCCGTTTCGTGAAAACGTATAACGCGTCAGCTAGTGATGTTGAGATACTCTTAGATTTGCGGTCAAACCAAGACCGAGACCACTTTGTGTAATCGAGACCATTACGAGATTCATGAGCAAGAACACGATCTATCAATCACTATTTCTATCCCATGTTTTAATGAATAAGAATAAGTTTATTTGTGCGGTTTGATTATAAAGGATTCACAGTCCATGCACCAGTAGGAACTTAAGCATATGTTATATTAAACTAAATAAAATTAGTGAGCAACAACTTAGTTATAGTTAACGCTGACCTCCGAACTAGGAAGTTCGTGTATCTCGGAGGACAGATCTCTTCTGTGACCAGTGCAAATGAACATGTAACAGAACATAGAAAAATAAAAAACTGACAAAATTTGAGAGAAAAAAAGGGGTGGTGGGAATACATTGTATTGTGTGTGTTGTGTGTGTATGTGTGTGTGTGTTGTGTGTGTATGTGTGTGTGTGTTGTGTGTGTGTCAATCTCAATTGTCTTTCTTTCTTCCTGCTGCGCTTTGGGATAAAATATGGGAACTTTTAGGATTTACATCCTCCTCCTTTAGAAATAAGGAACACCTATAAATCCCGCAGTTTTGCCAGTAGAAACAAAATGCACTCTTTGCAGAATGGCAGTGGGAGGGGTCTACTTACCAATTTCTTAGAAAATCGTCACCTATAACCGTAGTGCTAAGAAAGGTGTAAAGATTTGCCGGCGATGACCGTACTGTAAATTTTTAAACTTAATTTAACGGCATTAGCAGTTATCGTGCGCGAACGTGTTAAGCCAAGCCCAGAAAATATTCTTGGTCTCTTTTATTTTTGCGCATCACTACGCATCACTCAAGGGAGTTGGTACGTTTTTGCATATGTATATGAGGCTGATTGAAATTTTACGCTGGCAGGAATTTTTACGCATATTTTAGGACGGTTCCACACATTCGCGCCCGCCCCCTATAAACTGCTAAGTGAATGCGTTTATGGATTTCGGCGGTAAAGTGTACAACCCTAATAAATTTAAGCCGTTTTTGTAATGATATTTCAGGTTTGCGTAATAATCACTCACGTCATTAATCTAGAACTAGGTACTTAAATGAATCTTTGATCAGATCTTTCGATTTGAAGATCGTTATAAATGGGCCTAATTATAGTATGACAACTGTGCAATAGGTGCCACATGCCCGCACTGAATGCGGAAATAATTACCCACGATCAGAAGTACTCAACAATCAAGTTGCTATCGATTACACCGCGTTTATCAAGTGCGGGAAGATCACATGTGCATTCGTGTATCCACAACACTCGCCTGCGGCTCGTCGTGAAATAACACTCGTAACGATAATATGGTTATTCCTACAAACTTAAACAGTAAGTATATAAGTAGTCTAGCCAGAAAATACATTCTCATTTAAAGAGACAGCATTAGTTTTAAAAACAAATCTCGCAGCACTTTAAACAAGAAAGTAGCTTTAAATTCATCTTATTAAGCCGGAGATAGCAATAAAAAGCTGAATTGTCTTAAAACAAGTTAGCACTGCAGTGGGACATAACAAAAACTACCCTATTAAGGGGCAGTGGAAGTTAAAAATAAATATATAGAGTGTACATTACCATTTTCATTGTTTTCGCCCCCAGGGCGAGTTATATTAAACCGTTGAGGGGCATTAGAACTTATGGCACTTGAAGGTAAACTTGGCATATACAATTACAAAGTTATTCCCTTCTTTAACAAAAAAGAAAACACTTCCATATCGCCTTAAATTTAACGCCGAATTTGAAATGGGATTGCCTTCAACAACAGCATGTAAAACTTTGTTGTTTTCATGAAGAAAACATCCATTCATACACTAGGGATGCTCCCCTCTCCCCAGTTCGGTTGTGGACGTAATTTTTTTAATCATGTTTTATACTAGTATTAATTTACTTAACGACCGACTTAGTTGGGAGTTTTTTGAATGCGTCGTCGCGTTTTCGATGAATAAGGAATGAGGTGCCTTAAGGATAAGTTTTAAATTTTTTGAGGCGTTCATTTAGAAAATTAGAACTGCGGTTACCTGTGGAGCTTTTGGCGGCAAATATGTACAGGTGTTACCTAGGCACTCATAATATGGTTTTTTAACTAAAATATCTCAAAATAATACAAATACAAATATACTGTATTGCACACCCGGGACATAAACAAAACATACAACATAAAGAGAGGTACAATACAATATGCAGAAGGAGGCCTTATCGCTTTAAGCGATATCTTCCAGGCAACCTTCAGGTGATGGAAAAATCATAAGACACATAATATACGGATGCAAAAGGCGTATGAAATAGATACTACCCTCAAATAAATTAATAACAATAAAACTAATAAAAATACTACTACACTACTACTATTTACGTAATACTACTGCTTTGCAGCTTGCATAGGTTTTCATATTTAAAAAATATATATTATTGTTATTAATTACATCATATGCATGCAATGCATGCATTAAAACAAATGGTTAGGCAGTGTATCCACACTACAATTCGTAATGTTAACGAAGAAGATTTTTAAATATTGGCAGTGATTTGGCCTGCCTGATAGATGACGAATATGAATAATCTCCTTATCTAAGCCATAAAATATAAGATAAAAAATAATCTGTTTAGATTTGAAACATTCAAAATAAAATTTTATTTTGTCTTTGTCGTTTTGCATTCAAATTACAACGGTAGAAATAAAATTTACAATTTTAATCCATCAGAACTTCCTAGATAAAAAAAAAACTAATGGGAAAAATCTAATACATCTAAATCGGAAGCTGTAAAACTTAATATTCTATTGTTATATCAGTCATCTGCATCTGAAGATGCTGTTTCAGACGGAACGGCGAGGGGATGGAATGTGATTTTTATTCAATTTCGAAATTTAAGGTGCAGCAGCGCTAATTTGAAGAGACTTAAAAAGAGATTCTCGATGTGGTGCAAGTGGCGAGCTAAGGCGGAGAGAAATTAGAACAATGCCTGGCTCCGGGCGGCAGATGGCGAATTTTAAAGAAAAACGCGCTACGCGCCTCATCGTATCGTCAAATTATACCGATTCAAGATGATGAATTTAAAATTGAAATTAAAAACCTTTATTTAGCACTGTAAACACCAGAATATAGAACACAATACAGAAGTATACAAAGATTAATACATGCAGCACAAAACGGTGTGGTACAGTGCCAAAAAGGGTACACCAGCTCAGCATAATGCTGAGGCGAGCCAAGAGAAAGAAAAAGAATTGCGCTGTAGGCATATTATTATCAATCGTGTAACTGCTGATGAATTTTAAAGAAAAACGCGCTATGCGGCATATCATATCAAGAAATTAAATGAAGGATAGCCAAATTGTGGGAATGGTGGGAAGGGCGGCGAATTCAGGCATCGCCCTGGGCGGTAGAAATCCACGCTACAGCCTGTAATTTTCACCAAAAAGCGACTCCGAACGCGAATTCCTGAGGTGTTGTTTACCCTTAAGGCGATTTACTCCAAGTATCTGTTAAGGCGATAATTAGAAAAGTTTTTAAATTAGTTTAATTTCTCTGTAAGCCTGGAGAGATTTTTGAAGCTTACGTCTTTTAGGCGCGTATTTTGTGAGAAAGCGAGGAATTTTTGTTAGACGTATTCCAGAACTCTTACTTAATTGTTGAATGTGTAGTAATTTTGTGTGTGTACAATAAGGGAAACTCGCCGTGGATGGAGACGCATGGAGGCGTCTGGTGATCGAGGGCTGCACTTTACATGACATCGAGTGGTTCCAAAATTTAGCTGACAAACGAGTTAACCGGCACATACAACTCGCAACATTCGCGATTTGCTTCTTCGTTCATTATGCGAACGGCTAAGGAATGGAACAGCCTGCCGGCGTCTGTATTTCCCGAAACCTACAACCTTGGGATCTTCAAGGCCAGAGTAAATAGGCATTTACTGGACCCGCATGCTCCATCGTCGACCTCATCGTCGCTTACCATCAGGCGAGATTGAGGTCAAATGCGGGTTTAGTAGTCAATAAAAAATAATAAAGACACTTGCTCCAACAGACTAGCATTTCACCTGCTGCACGTGCGGCAGAACCTGCCGTCTCGCGTCGGCTTATTCAGCCACGAGCGTAGATGCCGACACAACGCTGTGAAAATCATGTCAAGATAGAAATAAGAAATAGAAATAGAAAAACCTTTATTAATAGACCATATATAAAAATATCTGTAAAAATATGTAAGAAATATCACAATTCTGACAAGTGATAACATATGATATGATCTATTAAAAGGGCCAAGTTCAGCTGAGTGTCGCCAGATGCATAGATACCTATACATCTAGCGACGCTGGTTTTCAACTTGACCCTTTCCAACTTATAGCTATAGAGAGCAACAATGTCGTTCGGTTCGTCTGTAGTGTTGGCTCATCTCCTTACACGTCACACAATTATTTTCCGATACTCGACCAGTATCAAAAATTTGGGATTCAATCATAAACAAACGCAAACAGTGAGTTCGGACTGAAGGGACCTCAAAATCCTGTCGCCATTGATGAAATGATTTCTAAAATCACTATACTGTGACTATAATTTTTTTTCTTAAAAGTATACAAGATGACTATACTTCGTAGGGGCGGTGGCAGATCATTCCATATTTTGGCGGCCGAATATTTGAAACTCCCCCTAAATCCTTCACTCCTATGCTTGGGAGCAAATCTTGGAAATCACTGACGCCATTTTTATTAGACATGGCTAAGAACACTCGCCAAAATCTCTGTTAAATAAAAAAAAACGCGTCTGTTGTTTGTTGAGCTATGATGCCACGGACAGACATATAGACTAACTGACAGACAAACATATGGTTAAATTTATAATACTTTTGGTCGGGGGTTAAAAAGTTAATTTTATCGAAAGTGCTCACTCTGATATGGCCAATATCAGAGTAATTTCCAAGATCTTTAAACAACTTTGCTATATGGACTTTGATTTGAGCTCAAATGTGCCACATGGTGCCGCTCGTTCTTGGATGTGTTTGTTTCTTATGTAACCAAAATTAAGTGTACGAGTATTCTAACCATCTGTGGAAACACTTTTTTTCTAGAAATCAATTCTATTAAGTACTTACCTAATTTAAAAAAATCAAATTCCCATCCCCAATGGCATGATGTCACCAAATGGTGTACTTCCAAGACTTGTATTCGCATCAGTAGTTCCGGAAGAGTCTCACGCGCAGGCGGGCACGACATGACGTCACCAAAGTTTTAAATTTAATTAAAGACGACTACGGGCCATGTGCTCTTAGGGTAAACAGATTATGGTTGGGTGCAGACGAGCGATTTATAACCTCTCATACATCCTTGGTCAGATCTGGTATCAGATTGGAAGCCATTGTTGGACTGAATATTCTTCTTCTTTCGGTATCATCATCTACTGGAGTTCGGAAATCAGTAAGGCTATTCTAATACTCGGAACAGCTGTGTGGAACATTAATATTCTTAGAAATCGCTATTTGAAAGACAAGTCAACTGACTTGTCTAGTGAGAGTTTTAAGATCAAATTAAAAACATAAAAATTCTAGGAAAAGTGGGATTTATGAATATTTTAATAAATGTTTAAGATAATAATTTACATGTGGGGAAAAAATTGAAAAACTATACCTCTGAGTACAAACCCAACTATTATTACGTACTTACAAATTATAATACCATGACAGGTCTTCTTAGTCTTACATCAAGATATTTAAACGCCAGGAAACCCTACATCTCTTTCTCCAATCAAAAATGTAACAAACCTGAATATTAACAGACTATGATAGATTTCTACAAGCGTCAAATCGCATCAGCTGATGGTAAACGCGGCGTCGCGGCCGCTCGTCTACGCAATGCATTTCCCGGCACGTGACGCCACGTAGCAGATGCATCTCACAAAGAATTGCATACGCACCGCACTCTGCAATTTTGCATAACACCATTCTGTTGAGATATTGTATTCTTTTTAATTTTAACTTTTAGGGTTCTTTTTTTTCGTTACTTGTACCGTTGCTTGAAAATGTTGGAACAAAAGATACGAAACTTTTATAACTCGATCTAAATCTAATTCGGTGGTTTGATTGCTAAGTGTAATGTAGATAGATAGATAGAAACACTTTATTGTACACAAAATCAGGAAAAGTAAAAACTACAGGAATAATAACACGATATGTACAAAGGCGGCCTTATCGCTTAAAGCGATCTCTTCCAGGCAACCTCTGAAGTTAATTGGACATTAAAGAGATTAGCGACAGTGTAGTGTGAGGATATGAAAATGGTTACTATTACTTAATATACAGTAAATATAGTAAAATGATATACATAAATAAATATGTAGGTATACTAAAATAGTTCAATGCATAGATATACATAATATAAATAAATAATCATATATAATAGATAGTAAACAATAAATAGGTAAATATACATAATAATTAAGATAAAATGCACAACTACAACGACAAATAATGATGAGTGAGACCCGCTTTAAACGAAGCCAGGGATTCCGAATGCCGAATTAGACGAGGAAGTGAGTTCCATAGGTGTGCTGCCTTGACAGTGTAACAATGTAACATTATTGGTGAAATTATAATAATCAAGAACACTGAAATTGTAATTGATAAGGATAAGGAAGGAGGTAAAAAGGCTGATTAAATTAAATTAAAATTAAATTAATCTTTATTTCAGATACAAAGAGAGAAAGAATGAAAGAAAATAAAGAGAAACACTTATTGCACTTTTTACAAGTATCTATATTGTTGTTAGTAGACTTAAGAACTTAATAAGCGTTGATGAGAATGCTTTAAACGCAAAAGTATTAAATTCAGCATAATTTCTGAAATTTAGAATAATATCTAAATAACTAATATAATTTATAAATAGTATTGATACACAAACTCACGAAGATACATAAATAAATCAGTTAGATAACAACAAAATATATACATAAGTAAAATAATACAATATTATAAATAGTATTACTATTAATACTAATAAATCAGTTAGTTAACAACAAAATATATGTATATATTTTGTTGTTATCTAACTGATTTATTTATGTATCTTCGTGAGTTTGTGTATCAATACTGTTTATAAATTATATTAGTTATTTAGATATTATTCTAAACTTCACAAATTATGCTGATTTTAATACTTCACCGCTTACAGCATTCTCATCAACGCTTATTAAGTTCTTAAGTCTACTAACAACATTATAGATACTTGTATAAAGTGCAACAAAGTGTTTCTCTTTATTTTCTTTCTTTCTTTGTATCTGAAATAAAGATTAATTTAATTTAATTTAATCAGCTACTGAAACTAAACTAAAGGACTGCTGGAATTTCTGGCGAGGTTGGGGTGGCTCGAGTAAGTAGTTCCCATCACACGCAGAATAGGCGCTGAAGACGTCGAGTTGCGGAAACCAGCCCGTTATTACATTACATTACATTACAAGCTACTGAGACTAAAAACACGGTATTTCCTAAGAGATTCAACTTCTTTGACTGAAACAGAGCTTTATATAAGTATTGAAGGCTCGTAGTCGTACTACTTACACTTAACTTCCAACGTTACTGGAAAAGATTATACCCTCAACATAAAACTTTGCCCATGAGCACGTCAAGCTAACGGCACAAAGCCAAAACGTCTACAGCATCAACCGACGAATTATTGGAACATAACGAAATATGGCCGGCGGGCCTACCTCTATAAATCGCTTTACATCTGCTATAAAGTAATGAGATTTAACCCTCCCATTCGCGTTTACGACATACCCGCGCTGTCGAAATAGATCAAATATATATTTTTTGAACGAAACTTTCTATAGAAAAAAACATAAGGATCGGTTTTATGGGCGCGTCTGTTGCGATTGATATCGGAGTGGAAGATAGATTGATGCGAGTACTCATACTGGATTGTCTATGAAATATCTCTCAGCGTGGTTCTGATGGGGATGGGATGTAAGGGGGGTCACCAACATCTAGACCTCCAAATGCTAAACTCACCTGCACGTGGTGCATCCTGCCGATTAGCGAACGAGTCCCTGGCGACCGACTAGTGGCGGTATAACCACTAAAATTCTGGCTGGGTTAAAATACCAGAAGCACGATGACGGGCAGCAGCGTCATCAGGGCAAGTGACCCGGCTACTGCGATCGCCAACCCGCAGGCCTAGCGTGGCGATTATGGCATTACCTCCCATGGATAGCGCGCGCAAGGTGGCTGGCAGCGATTGGATGAGAAGAGCCGAAGATCGGGCGCCCTGGGAGAGGCCTATGTCCAGCAGTGGACTAGAGTAGGCTGCTGATGATGATGTGGTTCTGATTTTGGTGCTAAAGTTTCAAAAATGATAAACAAATTGTTTTCTTCACTTAATTTCATTCGTCTTCAGGTCCCAGGACACCTAGTGGTGCATAGGGCTTAGACAATATTCTTCCACCGCGCTCTGTTCGATGTTGCAGACTCTATGGTTTCCCAGAATACTTTAGCCGCATCCAGGTCTTTTTGAAGACTACGTTTCCATGTAGCCTTTCATTTCATTACTTGCTTCATTTTCGTATGGTTAGTGGCCAACCTATTTTTTGTCAGAGTTGTTCAGGCCGCCTGCTGTCGAACGACAACAACCGAGACCGACTGCTTAACGTGCTCTCCGAGGCACGGAGGAGCTCAGATGAAATATGCCACTAGCGGTCACCCATCCAGGTACCGACCGCGCCAACGTCGCTTAACCTGCACGATCACTTTCAGACCGCGCTCGCAACTAGGCTACGAGCTCCTCGATTTTTTATCGATTCATTACAGTCCCTTAATTGATTTGTACGAGTAACTATCAAATTAATTCAATGCGAAATTCAACATCAGCAACTTAACTTTCAAGATTACGTTTTCAATAGCATTGTCGTTTAATTTACTTTTAAGTGTGTTTTAAGTAAACGTTTTAAATACACCACGATACTTCAGTACTACTATTATCTTTGGAACTCATGGTATGGGGTACCTATAATATTATAGTTTAGGTTGTTGAATTTGGTGTTGCTACCAAACCCAACAAGTCTTACAATGTTTAAAACTTCATGATTCATATCATAATTCATTTATTCGTGTCTCTGAACGAACGACTGAAAACAAAACTCTGTCCCGTATATCGACGCTATCTTTTTAGTACAATTCCACAAAAGTTGATTGACGTATTCGGGGAGGGAATTCCTTTATGCAGAATTTGTTTAGACCTCTCAATGGTCCCGGGAAATATTAAGAAATGCCTCCGCCGCCAATTGTTGGCGAACCTCATTCTACTCTGTCATCAGGAGATTAATTTCTGTTGTGTGTGACAATCGATAAGGTTTCATTTTGTTACTTTATTCATTAGTAGAAGTTAAACTTGAACAAACTGCTTCTAGATTGAACTTGTTTTAAGAACTGATGTTATTCAGAATGTTAATATTGATTTTGATTTAATCATCATCTTTTTCAGGCTTTATTCATCCACTGCTGGATATAGCCCTCTCCTATATATCTCCACTTAGCCCGATTCGTAGTGCTTCTGAGCGAAGTCACTCCAGCTTTAGCCCTGATGTCTAATCACCTCGCTGCTGGACGTCCCATATTTCTGTAACTTGTACGCGATCCCCACGTAATTATTCTATTTGATTTCATACTCTTTGCTAATTAGAGCCTAAAATTTGACCCTTGTCACGTTACATTAGCTATGTCATTACTTCGAATCCCGTTCCACACTTTCTAGTTAACAATCTCTACATTGATAAACCTGTATAGATATTATATCTTATCTTGTAATAAAGGGCAGGTCACTGTCATTACAACAGCTTCCACCCATCTCTGTCCTCCGCCAGGTACAGTACTGTTACACTTCTGGTACGACAATTACCACTCCACTCCTTCAACAGGTCAATTTATCCTATCCTTTTTTTTTGTTAACGGACGGGAAATCTTCGATAATATCCAGCCTCCTGGGGGAGAGATTGGGTTATGTGAGATTCTTACTCACTAAAACCCCCTCGATGGCCGGCCTCGTGCATATCGGAGGGCTCCGGGATCTTCAGAGGAACGCACCGGTGCCCTCCTAGCATTTGCATTGGGCTCTTCCTGGAAGGTGTAGGTGTGAGGCCATAGCACGTTGCTGCCTTCCTTGTATGTATATAATAATATAATATGTAATAATATAATGTATCCTGTCCTAGGTCGACCCCTCAGGCTCTCTCTCTTCCCTTCGATTTTCTCCTCTATTAATGATTTAATTAATTTGTAATGACTAATAATGGCACCCAGACAATTAGCTCTCCAGTTTAGATATTAATGTAGACAAAATTCTGGTACTAAAATGTCAGTTCAGTGCATATTATCGTGACCGCTGCTTTCCCATGAATTCTCTCTATCTTATACTATAACTCAAACATTGGAGTCATATCATAATTCAGTTATAATTTATAGAAGCAATCTGTAATGTCATCTATGTCTGTCGTGAGTTGAAGCTCGTAAGTCTAACACTCTTCATCGTTGCTATCAAAGTAACAATAATGTTAGTACTATTCTGAACAATGTTCGAGGGTCGCTAAAATGGAATGTTGAAACAGAATTACTCGTACCAAATAAAACACACTTACATTGTCAACGTGTAATGTATTTAGATAAAATTGTATGTTATCATAATTATTTGAATTTGGTATAATGTGTCAATGGGAAGTATCATCCAAGTACTTACCACCCTTTTCATTATCAGTCTATTAATGTCCCCACTGTTGGGGCATAGGCCTAGGGGGTACGGGCCATGATCCACCGAGCAAGCCCAGTGCTGATTGGTGGATTTCACACACGCTTTCGGTAACTTTTAATTTACTCAGACATGCAGGTTTCCTCGCGATGTTTTCCTTCACCGAGCAGTCGGTAAATGTACGGAAAAATCGGAAAAACGCATAGATACATGGCATTGCATGGTTTCGAACCCGGACCTCCCGCATGGGAGTCCTAGCCACTAGGCTACCGACGCTCTTACCTAATGTTCCACCCTTTTACCTTGTAAAAAGTAAAGACTATACAATAGCTTACATATTCATAATATAATGTAAAATTAGTACCTACTGAACTTTGACACATCTCAAGATCTAATGAGCTATTATTAATCAGGTAAATTACTTAAGAAGGTGTTTATTTAGCCTGTTGAAGTAACAACATCACATGTAATTTGTATACCTTAAGTTTAGTTATGCAATTGTTTATATAAGGATGATTAATAAAGAATTTATAAAAACAACAAACAACCCTTTTACCTAAGGTTCTTAGCAATACAGCGATGCTTGCATTGCTGTGTTCCGGTTTGAGAGTCCATCTAAGTTCTCTCTTTCATAACTAAGTTCTGGTATTATTTATCTATCATTCTAACCAAATACTACAGACGATTCTTCTTGGTACTACTTTCTAGACAGAATGCACTGGCGCCTCCGCTCATTTGTATCATGTTTATTGCATCGTAAATAAGTATAGTGACAGTTTTTATTGCGCTAAACTCAGTTCCGTAGTTCGTGGGTAACAGATTAACATCTGTACACGAGTGCGGAATACAGATGAAGGAGAATCGTGCGTTTCCGAGCTGCCCACTTTCGGTTTCATGCTGTGTTTTGGAAAGAAGTTTCATGTATCTTGTTTTCGGGGGAAAAGATATTGCCGGAAAATTTGTTTCACTAAAGAAAGAATTGTTTATGCATGGTATTTGTTATGTGAACATCTTGTTAGATACTTTTATT
This sequence comes from Hofmannophila pseudospretella, assembly GCA_947369225.1. NCBI lineage: Eukaryota > Metazoa > Arthropoda > Insecta > Lepidoptera > Oecophoridae > Hofmannophila > Hofmannophila pseudospretella. Next base: position 14,746,854 of record OX376316.1, read on the forward strand.
AATATCTTTATGAGAAAACCGAATGAACAGAACTTAAAGAAGCGGTAGAAGCAAAACTTAAAGCAATTCTTAACTGCTGTGATATACTATATTTTGGTAGTGGTAGATCCTAAAGTGAAGGATCGCCTGGGGTGGTACCACCCTCTTATCTATTTTTGCCGTGAAGCAGAAATGCTTGCATTTCTGTGTTTCGGTTTGAAGGGTAAGAGAGCCAGCGTAATTTCCGGCACATGAGGCACTCCATCTTAGTCCTCAAGGTTAGCTGCGCATCAAAAACCCTCTAATATTAATACAGTGAGGTGAGATGTCTATGGGCGACGGTGACCACTTACCATCAGGTGGCCCGTTGGCTCGTCTGCTCTCCTTATTTAATAAAAAAATAATAAAAAAAAATAAAAAAAAATATACTCGTAAAATGGTCGCCAACTTACATTGCAATATTAAATAAAAAATACTTATTTTTAATTAAAATTGAAATTGATTTAATTATCGTTAATTTAAATTGAATGTAAATAATAATTTTTGTAAATGTGTTTAACGTATAATTGAGTATTATAAATAAAGAGTTGAAACTGAAACTGGTCAAGAATCTATTCATAATGTTGCACTTAGTTGAGATCGGTCTTAGCGATAAGGCCGCCTATATTGTACTTCACTATTTCCTCTTCTATCTCTTGTTTGTTGTTTTCTATTTGTGCAATAGTGTATTTTACTTTTACTTTACATTACTTAAATACTTACCCAAGAAAATAATAAGAATAATCTTTATTGTAACCAAAAATGGAAATGAAAAAGACAGTAATGTAATTTTTTTAAACCTGACTTAACAAATATTTCTATTCCCAACTCCCGCAAAGCAACACACGTCGTCACAAAATGAATAATTAATCCAAAACGTCTCAAGCACACAATCCCCTAAAACGCCCTCAAATACCCGATAATACTTCCTCTCAACCCCCCCGGGCGAAACGAGCGAGAAAACAATATAAAAGTCAGTGCATTAAATCTAAAGGAGCACCTGATTCAACCCGCATTGTAGGGTGGAAAGTTTTTGTGTTTGGAGATGGCAGTCTGAGGACAAATACTTGAATTAAGGGATAATACTGATGCAGCTGTAAATCTAGAGCCAGAATTAGGATTTGGAAGATTTTTCTGATTTAGTGGTCGTAACAGTCAGCAACATAAGTATTGTAGACTACTCAATTCACATCGTCCGGACAGCAGGGTCGGCTGCCGAGTGGGCGACCAAACAAAAACATGTCAAGTACGCGGGGCTTGAAACGTCCTATATTTTCGTTCCACTCGCTGTGGAGACCACGGGCGTATGGTGCACGGAGGCCAAGGATTTTGTCCGAGGTTTGGGCCGAGGACTGAGAGAGCGCTCAGGTGACCCCCGCGCCGAGTCTTACCTGGTGCAACCCATCTCGCTGGCTATTCAGCGTGGAAACGCTGCCAGCGTGATGCGCACCTTCCCGCCGGGTGCGACTCGGGGCTGTTTATTAGATTAAGGATTTTGACACATATAATATGTTTATATTATATTTTAAGGTTATTACATTCACATTGAAGTATTATAGCTTATATGAGATCAGATAGCAAGTTGAAATGAAACAGTAACGTGCATAAATTCGTACTGAATTCTAAATTACTTCTTTATCACATATCATTATAAGATTAACACGCTATAAGAGAGTTCTGAGCATATCAATAGATGAGTCCAATACGAGTCGTAGTTTTCACATTTACTCTTACTATTTCTTCTCAGTCTGTACTGTAGCACTATCTTATCTAAAGCCAAAACATATAGCTACATAAAACATAAAACTCAAAAAAGTAAATCTCGCAACGGAGACAAGAAATTCACGCTCGAACTGACAGCATTTGTTGCATTGAGACTACGAACTTCGCCCCCATGCTAAAAAATTCGGAATCCTTTAAAACTTTCACGTAAACAGCACAGCATATATTTAAGGTTCGAATCAGTCGGGGTGAGTTGCTCGTGCGTGCATGTAGGGTGGATTTTGGAAGGATGACAAAATGTTGGCTGTTTGCGATTTTTGAATCGGACGTAGTGGTCGACGCCCATACTAATGTGGAATCCATTTTTAAAGGCAAAAAGCTTTTCGATTTTGGAGTAGCATATATAGCATCTACAGTCTAGGTCTTAGGTCGTCATAGGTCTACGTTCAGTAAAAGTTAAAAAAAGTAAAATACACTTTATTGCACAAATATAAAACAACAAACATGAGATAAAAAAGGAAATAGTGAAGTACAATTTAGGCGGCCTTCTCGCTAAGAGCGATCTCTTCCAGGCAACCTTCGGGCAGAGGAAATGATATCGAGAAAGAAGTAGTAGGTGTGCAAGGTTTATGGAAAACGTTATACGTTAGTTATATAGTACATTGATTTTAAAATTATAGTACCTACTTGGAACTAAGTTCGAGTCTATAACGCCAGCTTAACAAGGCTTACTAAAAACTTCGGGTAATAGTACAGACCTGGCCAAATTGAGACATATCAATGCTCTAACTGTTACAATTTTAAAAACAGTTTACAACAATGAAAGTGGCGTTGAATTAAGCTACCGTCAATGATAGGTAACAAATCAATATAAGAGCGGTTCTATTTGATGGTCTTATCTCAAGGGATAGGGTAAACAAGATTGCTAGCAACGGTCACGTCAAAAAAATTGAAGATGGAATGTTGTATCACGCCTTTGCTGTGGACAAATACGAACCGTTAGACATCTGTAGTAGATGTATTTAAAGATGAAAAATGTATTCGTGTACTTAACCGTACATAGGTAAAAACCATATAAATAACACAGAAAGAAGGGTCATGTTCATCGGCATCGTATGGATGAAGACAGGTACATTATTATCTAATAAGTTATTAACGATGATATTTTAATGAATCAAAATAAACACTACGCAAAAAAGAAATACCTACACATGTTTTTGTGAACATGAAACCCAACACACAGTTCACTTTACAGAGCACATTCCCATAAAACTCAGAGAATTATCGACTCCAGCCGTACACACATGGCGAATGCACTCCATAACCGAGGTGTTACAAATAATATTTTTATGGCATCGATAAAATCGAGATTGTACTGGTTTAATGCGAAAAAATCGTCGAGGCATACCATTTGTCTGGTGTTTTATGTTTTGATTATTATGATTCTGTAAGCTGCCGTAATTGGAATCGAAGTGCGATAAACATTTGTATATATAAAACAAGTAAAGACGCCTACAATAATGTAAAATAGGAATATACATAACATATTATAGTCAAAACTTTTAGTAACATTGCATTATGGGCTCAATGGCTAAGAAAGTAATTGGGGAGGGTTAGATCAGAACCAAGATTCAGATGAGTCTGATGAGTGGCCGCTAGATAGACCATGTCAGAAGCCTACATATGACCTGAACATCTCTGACAAATACTACAAAAACCAGAAGGTGTAAAATAAAGAAAAATGTTCGACTAAATTACAGTTAAGTAGAACTTAATAAAACATGAGAAGTAAAAGAAAACACTCCAAAAGTACTCAATATGATGAAATCAGAACTGTCAACATATCCAACGAATGACTCCATGTAGAAAACCAATATCTTAGTCATTCCTAACGGAACGATTGACCACAAAAGTGTCAAGTGGAGCATTCATCATTCCGTTAGACACGTATGAAATTAGATTGAATATCGCATTAATTTTATTAAAAGCATCCTATTAAGTTACAGAAATTGAACCAAAACATGGTTTTGGAGTTATTTCGTGAGAATATCTTGTTGGATTGCCGGCAGATTGAGTTACATGTCAAGATTGGGTTAAGGAGAAGCTTTTTTACATGCCATCTTTTCATAAAGACAAGAAATGAAAATGAATAAAGGTTAAAATGAAATTAATGTAGGTAAGTATTGGACATAGTACTCGTACTTACTAATAGAAATCAATTTTGAGAAGAATCAACAGTTCCAGAGATCCCATCTGATATCAAAGATACTCAAGGCTCTTGGAAACCACTGGTCCAATTTTTATCAGACATAGCTAAGAACACACTCACAAAATTCTCAATTAAAAAAACCGGGTCCAAATCGGATAATCCGTTGTTAAGTTATGATGCCATAGACATACACACAAACAGACAAACAAACAGACAGACAAACGTGTCAATCTTATATCACGCCCTCCTTCGATCGGTCGGGGGTTAAAAACAAACAAACAGACAAATGACAAGATAGAGTATAAGTAGCGATAGAAGTTACTATATTAATCATTGATTAATGAATCATCAAACAACCTTACCCTTAAGCAGAGCTCAAAACACCGTAAGTAATCGATACGACTTTTGTATAGAATATTTGTGGTTTCGGAATCAGTTCCAACTTGTTATACTTACAAATTGTCAGATCTGTGCTTGAGATAAACTACCTGAGCTCTGTCTGGATCACTTCAATTTCACGGCTCTTGTTCGAGTTTTTGTATATTTTTGTGTTTCACATGTTTTCGTGGTAAAGTTTTTGTAATTTTAATTGTAAATCTTCTATTAGCTGTTTGTATGAGTTTTGTTGGATAAAAACTTTAATTTTTTTACTTACGACTTAACCCGCGTTGACCTCAATCTCATACATACATCCATACATAACTTCACGCTATATCCTTTCCGGGGTAGGCAGAGATAAAGCAGCGCCCCGAATCTCTATATTGGCATGCCTCTCTTGCTTCCTCTACAGTCATCCGTCGTTTAATGCATGCTCGACCTCAATCTCACCTGAATAAGATGATGAGACTGAAGATGGAACAAATTTTGGTTACTCGTATGGACTAGATTTTATTAGCTCTTTCATTGTCCTTGTCTTAATTATATTAACTTTTAGATTCTGGACCATTGCACCGTTCAGCCGCACTGTAGCGCGTTTCGAATTCCCCAAGACCGCTCTGAAAGAACTCCTGACCACCAACAGTGATTGTGACGTATTTTGTGATGCATGGCCGAGTATCAGAAGAGCCTGTCTGTGCTACTGTGAGAGTGTGAGATGAATGTTTTTTTAAGTAATTATGAGTTGTAAATTTTTTTGCTGTTTTTTTGTAAGCATACTGATAATTAGCTAGTATTGAGAATGCTAGATGAATGTGTCTTCTCTAATTGTAAAAATAATTAATGTAAGTTGTGCATGTGCAAATATAAACAAACAAACACATTCATACATCCCAACACGCACACAGTGTTGCTTTCTTCGTCCGTGCAGTCACTGAGGGGCCAGCTGAAAATCAGCGCTGTGGCTTGCCCCAGCATTATGCTGAGCTGGTGTACCCTTTTTGGCACTGTAGCACACCAGATGTTCTGTGCTGCGTGTATTAAACTTTGTATACTTCTGTATTGTGTACTATATTCTGGTGTTTACAGCGCTAAATAAACGTTTTCAATTTCAAATAAATCACATTTAACATTTTGATAGTCATTAACTATTCGAAGATTTCCAATATCGTTCGCTGTATATCGGCACCCTACAGTAATACAGTCATCCAGTTCCACCATTAAGTTCCACTCATCGATACCTGCTCTGATATGAATAGGGTACACTGGACAGTCGATGCCCTGCCGTGATGGCGTCATTTCTACAAATCATGTTTGCTGACTGCCCGTACAATGGAGGGTGGACTGTCAATAATCGTGTAGCGTACCCTACTAGCAGTGCTGCCTTCACGTGAGTGGTTGTTTGACAGAGGCTAGTTCTATTTTGAACAGGAAGATAAGTGGCATAAAGTTATATTGCGACAGCTATCTCTTTCTATATCATAAAAGTAATTTTAAGCGCCAGAAAATTACTATGTTACTGTAGTGGTAGATCCGAATGTGAAAGATCGCCTGGGGTGGTACCATTCTCTTATCTATTTCTGCCGTGAAGCAGAGATGCTTGCATTTCTGTGTTTCGGTTTGAAGGGTAAGAGAGCCCGCATAATTTCCGGCACATGAGACACTCCATCTAAGTCCTCAAGGTTATCAGCGCATTAAAAACCCTCTAATTAATACAGTGAGGTGAGATGTCTATGGGCGACGGTGACCACTTAACATCAGGTGGCCTGTTTACTCGCCTGCTCTCCTAATTTATTAAAAAAAATATCAGAAAATCAAAAAAAGTGGAGTAATCCCGTGCCTAACTATAGTACTACCTACATACTATCTTATCTAGATTAGATTTTTAAATTTTCGAATATTTTTTTCCTAAAGAAATGTAAGTTTTTAATTTTGAAAACGGCTTTGTTTGTTTTGTGTATCCATTTTCTTTAACTTCCCTTAACAGTCTATAGTTTCAATGACAACAAAATTAACTGGCGAAACATTGAAAGTTTACATTAACAAGAAGAATAACTGTATTCCAAAACCATCCGGACCACAAAACAAACTAAACGCCAATACCTAACAAGCGTGCAAATACACTTGCCGCCAACTTGACACACCACTTGACTTGCACGAATGTAACGCAACCACTTGACTAAACGAGGCACGAGCCAAATCACCTGTTCGTAGCGACGCGATGACTCGACTGAACGCATTCACTGGCGCGAGTCATGACGCTCGTACTGACTGGTTTGAACTGGTTACAGATGGATTGGATGTGGATATGGTATGTGCAGGTGACAATCATAATTGTATTCTTGTTGACATGTTAGATATTATAGGCTATGGAAATGTTTATTACAATGGTTTAGAAGAAGAACAGGTTGTAGGAGTAACCATAGAAAAGAGCAAGAATGCAGTTAAAGAGGACTGATGAGAGCGTCGGTGGCACAGTGGTTAGGACACCGGACTCCCATGCGGTTAGTCCGGGTTCGAAACCGTGCAGTGCCATGTACCAATGAGTTTCTCGGATTTTTCGAAGACATACGTACATTTACCGATTGCTCTAACGGTGAAGGAAAACATCGTGACGAAACCTGCACACTGATATGACCAGTGTGTAAAATGGAGTAGGCACAAAAGATCCTCAAGGGTCGAAGTGCCGCTGGGGTTATTCCCGGCCCTCATATCATAAGATAAGATAATATAAGAGAAGACGACTGATCATTCTGATTTGACAGGTTTATTAAGAGAATTAAATTGAACTAGAAAGACTGAAAAATCGAATGCATAGTGCATGGCCAAAAGAACAGTCAAAATAAAGGTACAAATATGTATAATGTTGGATTTGTATAGAGACAGAAGAAATAAACTTTGTAATCAATTATAGAGGCACACTCATGGTCATATTAATGTAATGATCGAATAATCTATACATCATTTATATAATATAATAGCGTCTGTATTTACTATGTCAAATATTGACACACTATAAAATTAGTAACATAATTCCTACACTAAAGTTCCAAGCAGAAAGATACAAGGTAAGTAAACAATAAGATCTCAATAGCAGAGAAACAAACTACTAAAGAAAAGAACACAAATATCCTTTCATTTCTATATCCAAGTTCCATTCTATGTAACTGCCATTCCGTATTGACATAGTGAACTATTGAAACGGAGAAAAAGTAAAAAAGTAACTCCAGAATGACTTCACAAGTTTCAAGTTTGTCGTCTGCATTAGGAACGACTTATTATCATAACAATAAAGTCGAAATAGTGAATACAAATCTGTTACTATTGTGATCTTGTTCTCGAATATCAATGATGCAATAGCTTTAGGAGGTTGTTGCTTGGCTTCGTTCATGAATTTTAAATAAAATACATTTGTTTGATATTTAAATTACTTCAAAAAGAAAAAAATATTAAATCAGAAATATGAGGAATTGGGAAGGTATTACATATATGTCTAAAATGAATGTTATAGTTATATATTTTTATGTAAATTGTAAATAGAGTGAAAATTATGGAAACGGTAGCCGATTAGGTATTACAGTATGCCAAAGAAGATTGTGTTAAACATAGATTTGGTCGTTTAAATAATAGTTAATTACAAGTAAATATAAAGTAGTACAAGTGGACCAGAGCTCTCACTGAGTGGTGGCCAAGGTCGGGGAAAAGAAGAGTAGGTCGTCCAGCAGCCAGATGGGCGGATGACATCACCAAAGTCACAAAAGAGAGGAGACTTATACCTTAGACTTATGCAGTGGGATGACACGGGCTGATGATGATTATTATTACAATCGTAGAGCCATTACTCAATAAATTAATGCTGTGTTGACCTTAGTTCAAGACTTAACTACTGAAAAACAGACATGAAAAGAACATCACTGCAGATCAAAAAGCCTGAACAAAAGCAGACGATTTATGAGTAAATTATTAACAGCCCATTTCCGATTGAATCACCATCAAACACAGTCAATAATAAACACCAAAGACTTACGAGTAAAAAAAACAAAGGTTCGCTTTTGGACCCCGAAAGGAGCATGTGACAAACTTCATTCCCGGCGTCTCAACATCGCAACAAAGAGAAACAGTAGCCTTATTCGCTACACAATAAATAAAGGAGGCAAACACATGAGAAATTGCGGGGATACCCTTAGGAGCTCTCATTATTTTAATAGTGTAAACCTTGGCTTCCAACCTAAAGGAGACTCTAAAACAACATAGCAAAGTTAAATTCTCCTTCGTAGCGTATTCAAGAAATTCAAGAATGATAGTCTCGAACGCTTGCTTGGAAACAGAACTATGTATGCAGGAGTTTAAGGGTAGTTTTAGAATGGGAATTGAATGATTGCTTGGTGGTTGACCGGTATGAAGACCGCACACCAAGTCCTGACGCCTACGCCCTTATTATGCGACTTTCCGAATACGCCTTCGAGATCGTCGAGGCCGAATAATTAAGTATGTATTAAAGCTCCTTTGGAGGCTTTTACGGAGTTCCTTATCGGGGTGCTAATAAAACATGTAGGGATATTTACGAAGTTTCACGGCTTTACAAAGTTTCTCATTGAAGTTACGTAATTTGTTAAGTTAGATGCTGTAGGCATAAGATATATGGAGAAGAATTGAGCTTTAAAGATACATTTATTGCCATCACATAATTAACTTAATACTAGGTACATTAAAATAAATATAGCTTTCGAAAAGTCTTTTTGTGTTACACAATGTTCTAGATATATGTATATCGTTTTTTAAAGTGACACATATTACGAATGTTTTGTATACATATTCCTTTTTCTCATTTAATAATTCCTTTCTCTGATATTTCTTCACCTATTTCTGGATAATTTTGGTGGGTACTCTCACTGTTTTTCTATTAAATCACCATCATAGATTATTTAAATCTTTATTTCAAACCATCAACAACCTAAAAATATTCAGTTTTAAGTTTTAACCAGATCTCACGTCTTCACCTGCTCTGACGTGTTAATCCGGCCTTATTCACGCATTTAACCAAAACAAATAAATAAACCATTAACTGGGGAACCCGATAAGTTTATTACTGACTGTATTGGTGGTCGGTCAGAATTAGTGTTAGGAAAAATAAACTGGTCTGTGTGGTCGAAATGGTACCAGGGACGTGATAATACCAGCGATTTGATAATAAGGTGATTCTTACGCGATGTGATGGTATATCAATGTCAATCAAGGTATTGGGTTACAAAGTGGTGAAAGCAGGAAACGAATTAATTGAGAAATGTACAGAAAGCATTTATACTATACCGCCATCATTCAGTATACGATATGAATGTCATTAATGAGGAGGCTAGGCACGAGACTGCGACGCAAGCTTAGGGGTATCGAATTAACCATTGAGGTGGAACACTCCAAAGCACAGGCACTTTATTCTAGTTAGATTGGTTAATGAAGAATATTGAAAAAAAATTATGTGTGGGACAAAGACCGACAGACTTTTGAAGAGATTTGTGTCCTTGCATGATCAACCATGTGAGCTTTAACAGAATGATCTTTAGCAGAACAAGTATGGAGAAAAATGCCGGTGGAAAAATAAAATATGTTACGTCTTTTGATGCATATAACAAAATACTACAAAAGCAAAAACTCTTTCCATACTTGCTGTACTTTGAGAATCAAATTCTTAATTCATAAATCTCTACAAACCTTTAAACAGAAGTCCAGAATGGCGAAGTCATACCTGAAAGAATAAAATAGAATATAAGTTATTGCAAAAGAAAATATAATTACCAACCAATGCAAAAGGTTACAATGATAAACAGTCCGTTTTAGGAACATTACTTATTGTTAAATATTGCTACTTAATTTTCTAGATCTACAACAGTACTAGAATAAAAGAAAGATAGTCTAGTAGATAGAACAGAAAGAGAATGGAAAAATAAAAATGAAAAAGTTTATTTACTTATTACAGGGTACACAACAAAAGGACCTCCGACTTACAAACTAGGTCGAAAACCTGTATCTTGTAAGTCGGGATTCCGTCGCACTTTCTGTGCAAGCAAATTACAAATTATATTCTTAACCTAAAAGGAATTTGGAAAATTTAATCATAAAGGAATTTAGTAAAGATAATGGTAAGAGTGAGTATGAGTGGGGGGGGTGTTAGGTTGTGTGGGAGTGTGTGATGATGTAAGTGTGCATATGTAGTGTAGGGTGAGAAGATGAAAAAGTATAAAATTCTAACAGTTCTCGAGAATTACAACAACACAAACCAAAAGCAACAATGTTGCAAACATGCAAAGATACAATCCCAAAGCCGTATCTATCTAGAAAGCCATAAACCCGATTCTCGATCTATAACATTGTTTACCGCAACTTATAATATGGATCGAGGAGGTATTTTACCTATAAATTCATACGTATCTCACCCATCGACACATCTGCATACATGTAAGTCACCAGATATTGCGGTGCCCGCCTTATTGTAGAGATAGCAGGAAAGGAATAAAATGAAACATTTTTATTGTTCGAGGCGACCATAAAGTTGATAAAAACTAGAATAAGTCCTGAGATGATATTAGATGACATAGAATCGGATGTAGGCAATAAGGACGAATCTTAGAATCTACCACTATTTATAGAAAATCCAAAATACTACAAAACGTTAATCTTTGATATTTCTTTTCAGATTTTCTCTGTCAAGAGTAGAGAGAAAGAAAGAGCATAGCATAACTCTGACGTCGCTAATCCCCGAGGGGGTAGACAGAGAAACCACCTTCATCATAGAGAGAGAGAGAGAGAATCTATAGATTTCTATCTTTTTGATAATGTATGATCATTACTGAAATAAATGAATATGAAGTAAGAATAATCTCAATCCTCTTCTAATTTCTTGTTAAGGTTCCGTATTCAACTACGTACTGTAATAGTTTCGTCATGTCTATATGTTCGCCTGTCTCTCCGTCCGTTCGTCTAGCGCCCCCCTCCTCCTTTAACTACCTGTGCTGTGGTTGTGCTTTTGTGGAATACATATTGTAATTCTGAAACAGATGTAAGTTATTCTAGTTTAAGCACAATGTGTGTACACTGAGAAAAATTTTTCGTTACATGTAATGTAAATGTAATCAAAGCTTTGTAACGTAACGTCAAAAAAGTGACTACAAAACTATTAGTAACCATATTTACATGTACTAAAACACTTTTGCTAATTCAAATAAACTTTCGTAAAGACTTGACTCTATTTACTTATTCGTATATATCATTTGTGTCATGTCGCATTTCATTACCATTACAGCACACAACTTTACATTACATCTAGATTATCGTTGCTTGGTTTCTGCCTCCGACCTCGACAGGCTGAAGCAGAACATCAGCGCCACGCTCTAGACTACTCTAGAGTATGGCATTATGCTGAGCTGAGGCCTATTTGGTGCTGCAGCATGTACGCCGTCTATTATTAATTTAGTTTAAGAATATATTGTATAGTATATATGTATATATTGTTGTATAATATATAAGTGGAATTGCGTGTGTGCTGCAGACAGCAAATAAACGTTTTTCTATTTTATTGTATTCTACTTGAAAAAGTTTGCTTTTTGTTTTTTTAGTTTGGTTTTTTGTCAGTGTACGACCGACAAAGGCTACATGTTTTTTATCGTCCCTATTTCCTCATAAATCTGCTATCCCTACTTTCTTTACCTGACATCTAAATGTGGTGCGGCAATACAGGCTGCCTGGCGACCGATTAAGGTTATCGGCTCTATATGGCCAATGGAATACAGGCGGCGCCTTGTAGATCCGATCTATAGATCTACCTACAGTAGCGTTCGAAGCCAGGTCCAGTTAAAGTGAAGGGAATATGGTATGGACGGGGTATTAAATTGGTATCTACTTAAAAGGTTTATATTATTATATTTTATATATTTGTCAGTTTCACAGCATATTACACATTAAATATATAAATCAAAACAATTAAAAATCTATAGATGCCAGTTACGAAATCAAACTGTTACAAAGCTATTTAAAAAGGTAATTTTTTTTTTTTTTTTTTTTTATTAAATAAGGAGAGCAGACGAGCCAACGGGCCACCTGATGGTAAGTGGTCACCGTCGCCCATAGACATCTCACCTCACTGTATTAATATTAGAGGGTTTTTGATGCGCTGCTAACCTTGAGGACTAAGATGGAGTGCCTCATGTGCCGGAAATTACGCTGGCTCTCTTACCCTTCAAACCGAAACACAGAAATGCAAGCATTTCTGCTTCACGGCAGAAATAGATAAGAGGGTGGTACCACCCCAGGCGATCCTTCACTTTAGGATCTACCACTACAGTTGAGCAAGTAGTCACAAAATGAAAGAGAAAATATTAAAAATAAAATAAAACATAAAATAAAACAGGCTTTACGATATGTTTGAGTGCTAACGGTGCGTGTGTGTGTGTGTGTGTGTGTGTGTGGTGTGTGTGTGTGTGAGAGAGAGAGAGAGAGAGAGAGAGAGAGCGATGAGAATAATGGTAGTGAGTTTGGGAGAGAGTGGAACAGGAGAAGGAAGGACTAAGACCGGGCCTTTTAATCCGTAATGTATATGTCGCAGGGAAATAGCCGAATACCCTAGGAATTTAGCCATGACTAGGGAGAACTTTTGCTCTGACGGTCCGGAGCACCTTTGACGGAAGGTGAAGGGAGGGCAGGTTCTCCGGGTTTCATTCCTCACTACGTACTCTTCAAAAAGGTTTAGGACAGTACTTACGTACACGCAATATTTACAGTCCGAGGGGGACTGTTAATATTGGAAGCAACGTCCGTTGCGGTATTCAAGAAAAAGTCATAATTACAAAATTCCTACATTTGTAGCTTTAGCTTACGAAACAGTTTCTGAAGGCAGAAATTTTTAATAAGTCGAAAACCACGGGGTTTTTACTGAGGCCAAGTTTAGTTATTCTGTCTAGGCATGAGCCGGCCCGTCACGTCTAGCCGGGTCGACGTTAGTTTTTGTAACAGCCTGTATAAAGGGCTTCATAAACCGATTTTTATTTTCTTTATAGATAACCACGGTTACTACTTATAAGCAGTGATCGTAATTTGGATTCAGTAACAGGGCCGTAGTCGGATAAAAGTAACCACTCGTAAGCCAGTTTCACTTTTTTTTTTCGTTAACTGAATCGGCATAATATTGTGAAAAAGATTTAACATCTATTGAAGTTAGCTTGTGCTGGCAGAATATAGAAAAGAAGAAATATTTGAATAAGGAACCAATAGAGAATGATAAAATGGCCCGTTGTCAACATTCCTTTTCCTGATTTTGTGTACAATAATGTGTTTCTATCTATCTAACATTCCAGTTTCGAACGAAATTACTCTACTCGTACCTAACTGATTTTCATTCAAAATGGCGTGCAACAGTAAGTTAATGACTTATTTATGTTTTGATTTAAAGAAATCAGATTTAGCTAAACACAAAGGACAAAATTTTTAAAAATATCAGTTACAAAAAAGGTAACATGTCATAAGAACGCTACAAATAGAACTGAGAGCCCAGTAGCGATGTAGTAAAGACTCGAACAAACACATACAAATGTACACACCCCTTTCACCCTTACACTCTCTTATACACAAACACGCTCACACACATTTCCAATAAACACATCCATATACACACACATCAAAACTTATTTCTCCCTATAGGCGTTGTTCTAAAATAGGAAATCTTTATTTCTTTTTTTTTCTTCCTTTCTTTATCTTTATTTTTACTTTATTCTTTCTTTCTTTTTTTTTCGTTCTTTCTTTCTTTTTCTTTTTTTTTTCTTTATCTTTTTTTTTCTTCTTTATCTTTATCTTTTTTATCTTTATTGGCAGTATGTTTTTTAATGGCCTTTTTTGTTTTTAAATTTAAGAGCTGTAGATTTTGTAATAAATAAATAAAAAATAAATTTAAAAAAAAATGCTGCTAAGGTAGCTTACAAGTGGTTTCTTATCCAATTCCGGCTCTGTTACTGAATCCTGATAACGATCACTGCTTATAAGGAAATTGTTTTTCCTTTATGGTTCATAACCCAAAACCGGTTAAAAACCGGTTAAACCGGTTTATGTTCTTTCTGGTCATCGTCACAGGATGATCACTCATTATTAGGCTATTCCCTTATTAACGCCTTCCTTACGCCTCATCATTACTTGCAATATTTATTGTACACTGATTTACCCCTACCATTGTTAATTTCAAACATAATCGGAACTGCAGTAGTACAGATACAGGATGTTCATTTGTTTCATCACCATGTATTCTTTGATGTTAATTTGAATTATGGTAGGTAGGACTAAATTATATAGGGTCCTATTTTATTAGCGGCAAATATTTCTAGGGTGTCATCTATAGGTTATATTATATTTTCGAGAAATAGGATAAAATTGTTTGTTTGAAAATTCTACAAATGAATGAATTATTGCTATTCTAATACTGAAATAAGAAGTATGAATGAAACTCGTTTCATTCATAACGACATGGATGAGTTTATGCCACCAAGCTGCAAAATAATGGGGTTTATTTTTCGTGTAAAGTGGTACAAAAGACCAGCACATACCACCCTCCAAATATTCGCTACTAATAAAAAAGGACCTTATATTCTTCCTTATTTACAATTAAAATATTTTATTTTTTTGTTTTGCCTACGATCTCTTGGAGTTGAATATTCTAGATCTTAGATAGCACTAATAGTTGTGTCCTATTTAAAAGTTCTGAATTAAAAGTTTTTCAGTCTTATTTTTCTCATTTTTCTGCAAATTCAACAGATATTCAGACATATATTCTAAGGTAAATATTTCTGCGTTTCTGTCTAAATTTACAATGTTATTCATATTCATGATTTTGTTCTTATTCTTTCTTCTTCTTAGGTCATGCAAGGTTTCCTCGTGACCTATGGCGACACCATACAAATATGTATATTTTTCTCTGATAGAACACCCTGTGCCTGACATAGCCGAGGATCCTCCGACCTTCCCACACGGCAGATGACTTGCAACCTTGGCGCTCATCCTTCCTTCCTGCGGTCAGACTGCAAGTCAGGGGGAGGCGATTAGAATTAACGCTTTTACTATTAGTACCCTTTTGTACAGCTGTAATACGATTTGCGGTCATTTTCGTTTTATTAGACGTTATTATAGTAATTTGTCTATTATATGTAAAATGTGGCAACATTTACGACTCGGTTACAAGTAGAGCGTCGGTGGTGTCGTGTCTAGAATGTCGGACTCCCTTGCGGTGGTCCGATTTCAAAACCAGGCAATGCCATGTACCAATGAGTTTTTCTGTTTTTTCGTAAGACTTACGTACATTTACCGACTGCTCTGACGGTGAAGGAAAACGTCGTGAGGAAACCTGCACACTGAGATAACCAGTGTGTGAAATGGGGAAGGCAATGGCAAATCAACCTGTAGGAACGCGCTATGTCAGGACATGAGATGACGTAACGTCAGTTGTATGAAAGGGAAAAGGCAAGATCTTCCACCAGGCGGGGTATTTTGCCTGGTGACCATATGTCCTGGTCCAACTATGGATGTTTGGAACTTGTATATATACGAGTACGAAGTCCCAGAAAAATTTCGATAGCGCGTTCTACACCGATGTGAGCAGGTACTAAACGTAGTGGCGCGCGTCGTGCGTCGACCAACCCCATTAAATCTGCCACGAGAGTCATTCTATGTGATTAATTCCTTAGAATGATCTCGACCCTCAGCAATGAGGAATACGACTTAGAAGAAGAGAAGAAAGCACAAAGAACATTCCTATTTCAAATCTCAAAATTCCGTAACCGCAGTCACCAATTGAAATCACCGACCACTACTAATTGCACAGATCAGGCGACAAATCCGAGTACTTCTCGCAATCCGTTCCCTGCACAGAGCAATTAAAGTCGACAGCCACTCGCCTCGCGATTCGATTATACGATCCCGAGTCGCAACGCACGTTAGAAAGTAATTAGAGTGGACTTTCACAGCGTAACAGTGTTAGGGGCTGCGTTTTTTGAAATTCGGATTCGGAGTGGCGTTTTAGGTAATGACGTTCTATTTTTAAAAAGGGCTTTGTTAATTTTTACTTTTTTATTAAATTAAATACTGGCCAGGCTTGCTCTATCGAACATAGGGATTCATATTATTTCGACGGTGAAAGAAAACATCGTGAGGATACCTGCACACTGAGATAACCAGTATGTGAAATGGAGAAGGCGAGAGTCGTTATATGTGATTAATTCCTTAGAGTGATCACGACCCTCAGCAATGAGGAACACGACTTAGAAGAAGAAGAAGAAGATTATTTCTAAGGTCTATGTAAGTTTTGAGCTTTTGATTGTAACGTTTGTTTCTTTTGCCAACAAATTACATTCTTTACCACTTCTTATTTTTACGGCAACAGGCTGAGGTCCCCTTTTTCCTGTGCTGCACACCACCTTCATCAAACTTAATTACTTTTGTTTATTTATTTTTATAATATATTTGTTTAATATTATTATTCAAAATAGAAGACCTCACTCACCTCCTAATGGAGTGTGACCTGGTGAACACTGAGAGGAAGAAATTTGGCCTCAATAGGCTGTAAAATAGGAGGCAGTGGTAGTGGTAGATCCTAAAGTGAAGGATCGCCTGGGGTGGTACCACCCTCTTATCTATTTCTGCCGTGAAGCAGAAATGCTTGCATTTCTGTGTTTCGGTTTGAAGGGTAAGAGAGCCAGCGTAATTTCCGGCACATGAGGCATTCCATCTTAGTCCTCAAGGTTAGCAGCGCATCAAAAACCCTCCAACATTAATACAGTGAGATGAGATGTCTATGGGCGACGGTGACCACTTACCATCAGGTGGCCCGTTTGCTCGTCTGCTCTCCTTATTTAATAAAAAAAAAAAAAAAGGCTCAATATTATTTTGAGTCAGCCCTTATCTGATAATATGAAACACTTACTGTTGTTTGCTAAGTTGGCTCTCAAAGTAGGGCTGACTCTAATACTACGAGGCTAACATGGTCACCTTGTCGTGTACCAAAGACTCTACACTGAGATTTAAAATAGAAATATATCTTCTGTACCTATGTGTGTGCGCTATTGGATATAAATTCTTTCTTTCTTCTTTCTTCCTAAATACCAAGGAAAACATGTATACAAACAGTGATATATTTTTCTAAAACTTTGTCCATTCGTGATCTAAATTCCAAAGCATAGGAAGCATTCTAAACCATGGGACGGCAACGAATAAAAACTCCGAAATAGAAAACAATGGACCAAAATAGAGCTATGGGGACGACTTTATCGGCCCATTACGACCAGCTTCCGTGTTATATTAAGATACACATAACAAAACCTCTGGCTTATAATATGGCTTTGATCTTTTGAGAATACAAATGGATTTAATGGACATTGCAAAAGTTGATAATGGAATTGAGAAACCACGCTAAGAGGTTGAGTTTAAGAACGTTTTCATTAGCGTTAGTTATCAAAGCAATGGATCATAGGAATATCATCTGTCAAGGGCTCATGGAGTGAATGAAAGTATAGAACTTAGACATGACATTGGCATTCTTGTCTGCAGCAATAAGCTGAGTTGAGGCCCTTTTTACAACAACAGCAGACCATCAGACATGATTTATATATGTTTACCTTTGACTACATAATTATTTTATCATAATTATAACTGTTTCGGTCATTGCTGTGTGTGAAATAAACGTATTACTTACTTACTTACATGCATACAATTATAATACAGACACAGCAGTAGTAGGTAATACATTCATATTGCTAAGTCAAATACGAAATTAAATGTCTTAAATAATTGAAATTACACAATTATATACAACCACTGAAACCCCAATTTTAATTGTGTCCATTCTCAATTATTCGGATTTCGGATTTTCAGTTTTTCGGATTTTATCGAAAGACTTTACGTACATTTACCGACTGCTCTAATGGTAAAGGAAAACATAACGAGGAAACCTGCATGTCTGAGGAAATTAAAAGTTTCCAAAGGCGTTGACCCGCTTGGTTGATCATGGCCCGTACTCCCTTGTGCAAGGGGAGGCCTGTGCCCCAACAGTGGGGACATTAAAAGGCTGATGATGATGATAAATGGACTATCTGGGCTTGGAAAAAGGTACCTATAAAGCCAATGAAGACAATGTCACGATTGACTGCTTGCCTTCTCTTGAAACCATGGGACCGCATGCAAAATCAAGTAAAACATGTCTGGAACATCGGCGCAAGGTTGCCTGTCTATCGGTATTTTATAGGATACATTTCGGAGAGTGCGCATCGGAATTGCACGACCTAATTCCAGCATCTCCATTCCGCCTTCGGACTACCAGGCGCGGGGAGGGGTTCCATCCTTATGTTGTTGATATCCCATCTACTCGTACGAAGCGATTTGCTTCTTCGTTCATTTTGCGACCGGCTAAGGAATGGAACAGTCTGCCGGCGTGTGTATTTCCCGAAACCTACAACCTTGGGATCTTCAAGGCCAGAGTGAATAGGCATTTACTGGACCCGCATGCTCCATCGTCGACCTCATCGTCGCTTACCATCAGGCGAGATCGAGCTCAAATGCGGGTTTAGTAGTAAATAAAAAAATTAATAAAATCAAGTAAAAAGCTGGAAACTATTATATCCCTTAATCTTCAACACAATACAATAAATTGAACGGATTTGGGTGAGCTAAAAATATATGCCATATAATCTTGAAACGCGTAGGTGCTCCGTGAATACAAAATGATTTTCGCTCCTATTTGAGTCCAGCTTCAGTTCATTTCGTAATGTGTTGATCTTCGTTGGGTTAAATTGCCACAATTGTGTTTGGTTCCAATGTAAAGACGGTAAAAGTTATTTAAATGCATGAGTTTCTGTACAATATTGAAAGTAGTATTGATTTGCGATAAACAGAGGATTACTACTGACTATATCCTTTAAGAACAACCCACACTGTTCAACCCACTCTGTTTAAAGATTGACGTTATAGTAGACGCTTGAAGATCAGGTTTACATCAGTAAGTTCCGTACATATCTTTTTGATGTTTAGTTTTTAATTTATTTACCCACTATCACTATCGCTCCCACTAACATCTTGGGATAAGGGGGGAAATGAAAAACAGCGCTGCATAATTGGTACCCGAGTATGACAGCATTTGCTGACTTTCCCCCCTTTTGCCAAATATACATAGTGCTTTGTGGTCTGTTTGTTCTCTATTTGTTATCTGTTGTTTTCTATTTGTGCAATAAAGTGTATTCAAAACACTTGGGCTAAAGCCCCATCCACCGAATCCTACCACCAACATCCGACAAAAGTGAGGTACAAAATCAGTTTTCCCTTATAATTCATACGGCGGCCATATTTATTCCGAGCGAAATAATAATCTACACCTGTGCCGTCACATCCGGACGACGGGCTTTTCCATTTCCGGCCCGAGTATTCCACACTTCCTGAGGGGGTGTACTCTGAGAGGGAGGGGTGCCTCAATTTGAACGATTCTTAACTTTAACTGAAAGGAAGCAATCAAAATTGTATTGTTGGTTTCTCTGAATACGCTTTTTCATGAAAACATAATTTTGCAGAGTCAGTTCTGATCAGAGTCAGGTGTCAAGGAATGATACACGACAGTCATAAACAACATACATTAAGATGTAAGTGAAGAAATATGCATGACTTGTTTAAAAAATGATGGACTGCTATGAAATACTACAGTAACATAAGTTAACTTTCTTGATTATTAGATTTGTACGAAGTGTACAGAATTTTTAAAAATAATCAAAACTGCGGTATTTGGTTGGTGATGTAATGTAATGTAATGTAATAACGGGCTGATTTCCGCAACATGACGTCTTAAGCGCCTATTTTGCGTGTGGTGGAAACTACTACTAATCGAGCCACCCCAACTTCGCCAGGAAGTCCAGCAGTCCTCCGATGTCCTGAAGGACTTCGGGAAGTGATCCTGGGGCGCCAAGGCTTCCCGCCCGGTAGGTGGTCACCTCTCTGCACTCCAAGAGCACGTGGGCGACCGTCTCCTCCGCCTCCATGCATGCTCTGCACAAGGGGCTGTCTGTGATGCCTATATTGAAGAGGTGTCTGTTAAGTGGACTGTGTCCGGTTATTATCCCGGTTACCTTCCGTAATTTGACTCTGCTGAGCCGCAGGAGCTGTCTGGTGAGTCTCAGATCAGCCTTCGGCAAGGCTTCTCGAGACTGCCTGCATTTGGTTGGTGATAGTGTGATGTAAATAATATACGATATACGAAAGATACGTAAATACTGCAAGGAGAAAAAAGATAGCGAATCTAATAATACTGGTGAAGATGTAAAGAAAGAAAGAGACCAAATAAAGACCGGCAGTAGATATACAGTTCCTTACTACAATTGTTATGGTAAACATTTTCCAACCATTTGCAACGGAAACAAAGCTCGGCCACTAAGAAAAACATAATTTCCTTAGAAAAAGCACAAAACTCGAGCGCAGACTAAAACAAAACAAAAACGGGAAGAAACAAAACTAGCAAATAAGGCCGGGAGCTAGTGGGAAATAAATGAAAAATATTATATAAACAGTTTCAGGGGTGTTGAATTTGCATTTTAATGGAGATCCACGAGCACGTAACAAGTTTAACTAATAGCCGTGAAATGAGGGGGCGCACGGGAGGCTCGCTTTATTTATCTGCATAATGTGTAGGCGAATTCGGTGATAGCTTTTTTCTAAGATAAAAAAAATCAGCAAGAATTCCACAAATTTATTTCAACAGTTTCACGTAAATACTTCAAAGACTCAATTTTTCCAGTTAAATAACAAATTAAGAGTGAATGCTTGGTGTAACTTCCTAGGAACAGAGATTTAAGCTTTATTAGAAAGGAACAATTGGGTAGGTAGATGCAATTATACTCGTACAACCATCGAATACATGCATATATTTTTCACGTTTCTTGATGATAGAGAAATTGAAATGCCACAAATCTCTATCCTACCTGACTTGCCTACCTCTTCCACTTAATTGTATCTCATTTCTAATTTCTTACCTTCATTTCACGTAAGTAAGTACCTGTTTTTGATCCACTCCGTATTTGTCAGCTTCAATGTCTCCATCGGAATTCCAAAACTTCTGTACCAACAATGCAACAACTCCAAAAGAGAAGAATCCAATTCAAATCCAATTTAAGAACAACACTTTCTTGCATGTCGTCGTGGGAAAGTAGAATGCGAAGGAAAATATGTTTTTCCAACAAGGTACGGTACGGCGGGTTATGCACTTATCATATGCGACTGCACGCCGCCGTGCAATATGCCAAGATAGCGCGCCCGACAGCTTTATGTGGCGACGAGATGCAGAGCAAGCGAGCAGTAGACAGGACAGTGGATTGGCTGGATATAGTGAAGATATGAAGGTAAACAACAGTTAAAACACAGGAACATTGTTTAATGAAGGTGAAAGTAAAGTAAATTCAACTACAAGTGTCAAGTTAAGAAGATCTCCATAAGTACAAACTTCTTTGTACTGTGGCCCTCACTTCATTATTCATTTTTATGTGATACTTAATGTTAACTACGGTAATACTTACATATTACTTGAAGATTTCTTACAATACTACAATTATATATTTTGCAGCACAAGCAAAATTGAACACAAAACGGAGAGCGATGCGGGAGGTCTGGTTTCGAAACCGTGCAGTGCCATGTACCAATGAGTTTTTCGTATTTTTCGAAGATTTAAGTACATTTACCGACATCTCTGACCGTGAAGCAAAACATCGTGAAGAAACCTGCACACTGAGATGACCAGTGTGTAAATGAGGTAGGCACAAAAGATCCTCAAGGGTCAAAGTGCCGCTGGGTTATTCCCCGTCCCCTATCATAAGATAAGATAACACGAAACGTACATATGGTACCGGTAACCTATACCGATATTTTACAAAATGATTTATTGTAAATTCTACCTTAAAACCATGCACTTTTCGTTCAATTTTTTCATGTGCTGGCAAATTTTATGTAACCGTTCTTAATCCGTTCTGAATCAACTTCATCGTTGGTTGCTCTATGATGCTCCTTGAGAGAATTCCCTTCTTATTTAGTATCATATTTCGCGGTGAGGTGCCCGATTGTTCCGCTAGGATTACTAGTCCAAGTCACCAGCTCTGTTCTGGTTACCAAGCATTGTTCTGGCACGAATACACTGTTATGAATGAGTCTCCGGCGAAAGTGAGTTGGTAAAGATAAACAAAAAGTTAAAGGGACCTCTTGGAATGTTCCATCTAGCTAGATGTAAAATGGAATTGAATTTGGAATGCCATTTCTTATCCAAATCCACGAGTCATTAAAAATTGAATTATGAGTATTTGGTGAAATAGCACAGTTTGTTTGTACAAATACTAATCTAGTTAATTTATCAGTTAAGTAGGAGGTCGTAGTCTAGTTGCGAGCACGGTCCGAAAGTGATCGTGCAGGTTAAGTTGTTGCGGCGTTGACGCGGTCGGTACCTGGATGGGTGACCGCTAGTGGCATATTTCATCTAAGCTCCGCCGTGCCTCGGAAAGCACGTTAAGCAGTCGGTCCCGGCTGTTGTCGTTCGACAGCAATCGTTCAGCCATGTCAGAGGCCCGGCGGGCGGCCTGAACAACTCTGACAAATAGGTTGGGCACTAACCATACGATAAGCAAGCAAGTTAACTATGCCAATTGCATGGAAAGTTGATTTAGGTTGGAGAATTTTCAAAAGTTCTTTCCTAGAGTTGAACATGTTGGTATGTTAAATATTTACTTCTCATTCGATAATTATTGCGTTGTGGTTGGTTGTGTTGTGTTTTACGTTTATATCATATTTCTGTCTTGTTGTAAATCCCGAATCTTACACCATAACAAAGCAAAATTACACCGGGTTAAAATATAGAACTTTTATTGACGCGATAAATTTCGTGTAAATCTGGAGTTGAACATTGCAAGAGTCGCCATGAGTCATGTGCAGGCGCAACCCAGTCGAGCGCACAGGGCTAATTGTAAATGTGCGTTAAAGAAATTACAAATAAATAACAGACCCGCCCACTGGCGTTCACGTGTGGTCACAGATATGCGCTTAACCGCTTAAGAGATGCAGATGGGGATACACATCACCTGACCTGATCTGAACCTATACCTATCTACGTATAAGGAAGGAAGATCTTTATGTACTGGAGACCGAAGTCCTAAACAAAATCAAATGGGATACCAAGGACTGGGACCAGGAGCGTGGGTCGACCACCAGCAAGATAGGCAGATGACATAAAAAGATCAGCTGGAGGAAACTGGATTGGTAAAGCCCAAGATCGTGAAAAATGGCGTGCATTGGAGGAGACTTACATCGAGCAGTGGGTGGACACCGGTTGAAGAGAGAGAGAGACCTGATCTGAAATTTGATCTAGCGAGTTTCGTTTTTAAGTCGAAATCCTTCGTACTCGAGATAAATCTTGTATACCTATATCCTATACATATTGCCTCTTGTTCAGCCTTAGAATCATCATCATAATATGGTCAATCAGCCTTTTAACGTCCCAACTTTACTTATTGTTAGAAAATTAATCTACATTGGCTCTTGTTCGGTTTTAAAGTCATCATCATCAGCCTTTTAACGTCCCCACTTAGAATGGTCCCGAAATATGTTGTCATAATTTTTGTTTTACAGTTAATAAGTAAGTATCACACAGATACTTACAACATAATTCGTTGTTTAATTCGATCAATGTTTTGATATTTTTGTCTCTTGCTGTATTTTCATGACAACTGAAAGTATGCTGTGTGCGATATCGTGCAAATACTGTAATCTCTACCAATGCGAGGTAGTAGCCAACTAGAAGCAAAGCGTCGGTGGCACAGTGGCTAGAACACCGGACTCCCATGCGGGAGGTCCGGGTTCAAACCGTGCAATGCCATGTACATGAGTTTTTCGTAGACTTACATACATTTACCGACTGCTCTAACGGTGAAGGAAAACATCGTGAGGAAACCTGCACACTGTGATGACCAGTGTGTAAAATGGGGTAGGCACAAAAGATCCTCAAGGGTCGAAGTGCCGCTGGGGTTATTCCCGGCCCCCTATCATAAGATAAGATAAGATAAGGGCTAGAAGGAAAGCAACATAAGAATAATTGCTCACACATGCAACACATCAACTGACTTCAAAGTTTCAGAAATTGGGCTGTGTGTAGTCTTTATAAGCACAATTTATTGCGCGTAAATTACAAGATGGCGGACAAAAATCGCATTGGGCTTGCGACAAAAGAAAGTCAACGCGCCGGCGGCGCCCGCGCCGCGTGCCCGCGACATGTTTACGATATTCTTGTTTTATTTAATTAGACGTACGATTGTGGTTAGTGGGGAATTTCATGCGCGTGAGACTCTCGGAGGACGCTTTTAGATGAGAATGGCATGTGATTTAGGATAGTTTTATTCAGTTTTTGTTTGGTCATAAATCCTTAGTGCCTTAATAGGTCTTTATTGAGGAAACGTGGAATGATTTTGTTGTATCAAAGATGTCTATTTTAATTAAATGTGTTATTTTAATAGTTGGCTTTGCTGTGTTTAGATTTTAGTAGAAGTCACAAGCGTAAAATTAAGGTATAACTATATCGTCAGTGGAAAGGAAAAAAATGCTAAAGCGCCAAAATGGAGGTTTTGAGAAATGAGATTTAAAGTACTTAGGTTAAAAAAAAACTCCATTTCGGCGCTGCAACATTTTTTCCAATTCACTGACGATATAATTTGACGTTTGTGGTATAAGTTATCATCATTATTTCTCGTAAGCATACATCCCAAAATACATTGTGTTATTGTGTGCCTTATGTTACGTCAAGAATTTATACATTATTTCCTTTGCAAAGCCTTTGGGTCGACAAAGTTATTATTTTCGACCAGCCTAGAGCATGGAATAACAGAGTCAGAATCTACCTATATTACCTTAAAGAAATTCAACTTCTTTAGTTTATGTATTTTGCTAAAATAATCGCCTACGTGGTTTCGGCCTATCTCTATTGCACGCCTACTCACCTTTTAGTCTTAAAACAATATCAATTTCCACAAACATCCCATTGCTGATACTAACTAAAGCATCAACATAGTATTTTATAACGTCCATACTAAGTTTATTTATACCCAATTTACATGACAAAGCGTTCTTTGACTCCAACCCCCTCGAAAAGTTTTTACGACTGCCTCTTGACAGAAAGCAGATGTCTAAAACAAATAACGCGTTAAAGTGGCATCAGACAATGTCTAACTTCAGAGTAGACCACAGAGATAAAACAAGATAGAGCGGCGAAGTAGGCGGGGCACGCGTGTCTCAATCTTGCAATATACTACAAGATTTCATTCATTCAGCGTCTAGTTTTCGACGCGAACCGATCAGAGCAGCTGTGCTTATATCGTGTTTGTTTTTAAATACAAATATTTTTGATTGGACACAGGACTAAAAAAACAGAACATAAGAAAAGATACAAAATACAATTGGCGGCCTTATAGCTTTAAGCTGTTTCTTCCAGTCTGTATTTCCCGAAACCTACAACCTTGGGATCTTCAAGGCCAGAGTGAATAGGCATTTACTGGACCCGCATGCTCAATCGTCGACCTCATCGTCACTTACCATCAGGCGAGATCGAGGTCAAATGCGGGTTTAGAAGTAAATAAAAAATAAAAAAACCTTTGAGTTATGGAGTTTTAACTGTCAGAACAACAGGTACGACAGTGAATCGATCAAAAGGAGGTATTTCGTTCGTAATCACGTCACTTTGGGCTTATGAAAATGTTGACACGCGCGATTCATATGGCAGCTCGCCCGCGTCACCGTTCTACTAGATTTATTTCTGTGGAGTATACATATTCAGACAGACTGACCTCTCTTTTACAGACTGAATGTCAATGTTCTAGAATAAAGTCTCGCTGTCTTGACATTTGAGATTACAAAAAGAATGAAGATGCCAGCGATTTCACAAGTGAAGTGAAATTGGCTATTAAGTATTAAAGATGGTGTAGTTTAGAATGCTATCTTAGGATCAAACAAAGGAGGGTACGAACGAAGATATGGGTTAACTCTCAGCAGTAGTTACAAAATGCCTATTCTTTAAAAATAGGAATCGAGTCTCCTTAAATAATCTTGTTTTTTTTAGTTCATGATTTCTGAATGGTGGGGAATTCGTACCAACAGGTTGGTATCTTACTTCTAGTCTGTAAAATGTCTAGATCTCTCTCAAAATGGCGAAATCGCAACTATAAAACATAATATTTATTTATTTGAGGGTATCTATTTCATACGCCATTTGTACCCGTACATTATGTATCCATGATTTTTCCGTTACCTGAAGGTTGCCTAGAAGATATCGCTTAAAGCGATAAGGCCGTCTTCTGCACATTGTATTATACCTCTCTTTATGTTGTATGTTTTGTTTTTGTCCCGGGTGTGCAATAAAGCATATTTTTTATATAAATTGGCTACGACAAACAGGCAGACGGGTCACCTGATGGTAAGTAGTCACCGTCGCCTACAGACACGTGCAATACCAGGGGTATTGCACGTGTGTTGCCGGCCGTGGAGGGAGAGGACTTTATTAACGTTCTTTTTGAAGCATCCCATGTCGTAGCGCTGCGGGAAAACGTCGAGTGGAAGAGAGTTCTACATTTTACAGGTGCGTTGGCAGAAACGCTCGTGTAAAACGGGTCGTGGTAGACACCCAAGGCTTCAGAAGTGCGGGTGAAAATTGAGCAGTATATATGTATTTGTATCAGAAGAATTACATATAGCTCCATTCCCAACCGGACTATCAAAATTATATTAAATAACGGTTTAACCTACTAAAGTAATCCCACAGTAAGTAAACTACGAGTAGATACACAAAGTATAAAATATTAAACCAATATTTTCGCAGGCGCCGCACAAACGGGCTAGAGCCGGTAACAACTGGCATAGAGAACCAGAGCTTGTTTGTTTACCTTTGGTAACCACATGTGAAACATGGCGGTGTGCCGGGAGTTGGGACGCCGGGAATTGTTTGTTCAGAACATTTTGGATTACAAAGGGTATACTAACAAAAACCCCCAACAGTCCCAAAAGGGGGGTGTTCAGTATCCATAACTGAACAACTTTCACTATGGGACCAACTCTGAAATCGTGAAAAAATTCGGATGTTTCATACATTTTGGTCGTGTATGAAACTGCGGCTGATTTTTGATGAAACGGTAGCTTTTGTATGGATCAGCTTTTTTTTCGCGATTTCAGTGTTGGCTCCATAGGTGTAATTTGTTCAGTTATGAATACTTAACGCCCCTTTCGAGACTATTGATTTTTCTGACACCCAACCCATTATAGCTTTAAAATTTGAATACCTATAGGTATAGTCCGTGAGCTTTTAGTAGGGGATTCGGGTACCGAGTTGTAACAATGTCGACTTCATCGTCCATATCTACCTCCTTGCCATCAATATCAACCTCATCGTTAGCGTTTATCTCACCTCATATCGTGTTGGCATCTTCATTTCTTCATCTATATTTTCAAAATTCGCATTCCATTTCTAAACTCCATTATTCCATTAATTTCATTGTTTTTACTTTCTCTCTGTATTTTTTCTTGAACGGACGTTTTTCAGTTTTATAAAATTGTCTCCTACTACTACCTATTTTATACATTTACTATTTTCTGTGTTGTTCTGTTCCTTAAAAATATAATATCTACTATTACCAAGTTCTTCTATTACTTCATCTGCATACTGTCCTAGAACCCTGCTAGCCGGCACCTAGAGGGCAGATTGTACCAGGGTAAATTGGGTCTCTGTCTATCTCTGTCTGTCTCTGTATAGTACAGTAGCGAATCTAGATATATATGGGACACATTGGGACTTGGATATTCTGGGAACTAGATGTTCTGGGAATTGAACAATTGAACATTATGGGAATGGGATATTCTGGGAATTTAACGTTCTTGGATGGATTCGTTTTCTGTTATCCAGCTCCTGGCCGACAATAGTTTCTCCATTGACTCAGCATCTCAAGGTCGTGAGATCGACCCGTAAAGATAAGCAGATTCCTATTTTATGACTTTAACGCTTAAATTTAGTGTGGCCACAGAGTTTTTATGTTTTTTCTAAACAAAGTGTTGATGGTGTAACTTTTTACAATTTTATTGGTCTTCGATTCATGTGATGTTATGTCGTTGCTATTGCGCCAACAATATGGTTGTTACATATTCAATCGAACAATCCTTTATAGATAAGATATTATAAATTATTTCTAAAAAAACCGCCTTCTTCACTAAAAAGTTACAAATATCTATCTTCTTCCCATTCTGTCACCCCTTGCTGGGGTATAGCGCTCGAACAATTGCTGTCCACTCTACGAGTTCCTGCCAGGACATTTGGATGGTGGCTGCCTCGTTTTCAATTGACCGGCGCCATGTGGATTTCGGATGACCAGGCTTGCGTTTACCTGATGGGTACCATGTCACGGCCATTTTTGAGGGATGATCGTCCGCCCTTCTGAGCATGTTAATAACTTTAATAAGTAATAAAGTAAAGTTAATAAGTACCTATAATACTAGAAAACCTAACCTAAGTAGGTACCTGTAATTATATGTAGACGGTGCCAGCCATGAGCAACCCGTTGCACTGCTCGCGTACTTACGGCACGTGGGTGGTTAAGTTGGATACGTGCAACACGTTTCACGTGACTGGAGATGGGTCATGATTTTTTTACAAGGAAAGAAAGAAAATTTGATGCATCGAAGGTGTATATTTCCGAAAACTTAGAACTTTGTATTTTTTAAACTACTCATCTCTACTTGTGACTTCAGTAGTGATATACTGGGTGTAACAAAAACCCACTATAGTCCCTAAAGGGCGAAGAAAATTAGCTGTTCCGTATGAAACAGCTGATATTATTCACAATTTCAAAGTTGGTCCCGTAGTGAAAGTTGTTCAGTTATGGATACTGAACACCCCCTTTTAGGGACTATAGGTTTTTTATATCCTGTATAAAGATGTAGGTGTATTATTACTCTGGTCACCGTATCAATGACCCAAAGGGCAACGTATCGTGTTGCACTCGTTACAAACGTCGTGTCCGTCACGTCTACGTAAACGATACTTGTCAAATCGTGTGCGCGAGTGGGACGGAGAACCTATCCAGTTCTATTACTGTACCCGAAATTGAAATACAAGACGCGTGGCTTTGATCCGAGGAAAGAGTGAGTCATTGTATGCTGGACGATGTACATTGCTTACTTTACTAAGGCGGATTTACTAAGGCGAATCTCACATTGCTCGCATATTGAAACAGTCGAACTGTAGTAGTGGATTGTATGTAACAGTGTACCAGGGCTTTATTAAACCTGCACGATCGACATAGATCGGTTGTATTGATCAACACCGATTATACACCGTTCAACGTCGATCATTGTGTGCTACCTACCTATTACACTAAATCGATCTGCCTTCGATTGAGCATTGATCGATGAAAATATACAGCTTTGGTTGATTGATCGTAAAAACTAGCACGAGATTGATCAATCAATTGTCATTCGACGTGTTTTACAAACCACAATCATTGATCATCCTGAGCTATTACATCTACACAGCCGAGGTTGATTAAGGCATATGCGACATCGATCGTGCAGGTATAATAACAAGATTACTAGTGCCCTTTATTTTCGTGCCCTTTTAAATTTCACTGGATACGTCTACGTCTTCATTGAATCCCATACACTAAAGAGAGATAGAGCTATACTTGACAGGTGCTATCGGTTTATGATATAATTCTTTCATTCATTAATTCTAATCGGTATTAGAGGGGCAACAAAATTACCTACCGGAATCGCAACTCTACACCGTGATATTTATCATCATTATCATCCTCAGCCCATATCATCCCACTGATGGGTATGAGTCACCTCTCTTTTTTGCCACTCTTTACGGTCTTATGCTAGTCGCATCCAGGTCTTCGATTCGACTTTGGTGATATCATCTGACCACCTGGCTGCTGAACGACTCACACCTCGTTTTCTAATCTTTGGCCACCTCTTTCTCTTTAGTTCACCTGTCGATATATTACTGCCGTGAGATTAGTAAAGTACAATCTCATAAACCAGCAATGTATAGTCAACATATTATTTCAATCTACAGCATAAGCTAAATCCAATCGTATCGGTTACAATATAATCGTATTTTTGGACAAAAAATGTGGGTTAACATGCGCCGATGGGTTCCGTATTCCTATCACATCGCCGGATGGCATTCAGATATTGAAACTGACGTTGTTTGTGGCTGTACATTGATTTGTTTAGCCGACTGTATGTCAATGTGATTGAAGTGTTTATTGGTATAAGAGAAAATTTAAAAAAATATTCTAATAGAAAATTAATGTCTAAGTCTGTAGATCAAAAACGCACAGAACAGCCAATCTTCATATTGGAACGACGATACTGTCAGTACGATTTTCAAGTGCGAAGTCGCAAGCAGCGTCGTTTACGACTTTTTAACCCCCGACCGATGGAGGGAGGGCGTGTTATAAGTTTGATACGTTTGTCTGTCTGTCGGTTTGTGTTTGTCGGTGGCATCATAACTTGAGAACGGATGGTCTTATAACGGATAAAAATTGGACCAGTCCAGACCAGTACTCCAAGACTTGGAAACCAAGTCTTGGAGTATCGTTGATGTCAGATGGGATCTCTGGAATGGTAATAGCTAGATGGTTAGAATTTGAGCTCAAATATTCAGGTTCATGATGCGTTTCCGACATCTGAAACCTTGAGGATCTGATGTGATGGAAGGTTATTAGCCCGCCGAAACTATAATAGTTAGATGGGGTCTTCTCGAACTAAAGTCGTATAGAATCCTGAGGCATTTCAAAAGATAAAAAAATATTAAAGATGGCAGCCAAAAAATAAATGGAAATGATGTGGAGCTATACAACAAACCCGGAGCGTCCCCCCCCCCCCCCCCTTCTGGCGCCGCAAGCCCAACCCGTTGAATCGTCTTAGCCATGTCAGACGAAAATCGGATCAGTGATTCTAAGATCTTGGAGTATCTTGGGATGTATGATGGGATCTCTGGAACGGTAACAGTTTGGTGGTTCTAGTTTGAGCTTAAATGTTTATGACTATGGTGACATTCCCACATCTGGAACCTTGAGGACCTGATGATGACCAGGAAAAGGTAAGTGGATCTCAAAAATTGTTGTTTTTTCAATTTAGAGTTATTTAAATTCTTACTTTTAGCACACGACTGTCGTTTCGACAGTGACGGATCCAGTAGGAGTAGGGGGGTTCATGCCCTCCCTCCCTTGCATATTATTGGGGAAAGAAGGACCTCATAAGCATGTGATATGAGTGGATTTGTCATCCTTTGCGATTATAAATCGTTCTGGATTTGGTTATCGTTGGGGAGGCCAAATCCGAGGGAGAGTGGCAGGTCTTTATTCCCCCAATAATTTTAACACTTCATATTTTATACTCTGTCTCCTAATCCTCACTGGTAATAAATTTCAAAATGTGTGATACTAAAAGAAACCATGTCAGACTGACCGCGGACATAAGATTGATATTTGATCGAAGTAAATTAACAGATAATTTAACTCGTGGTCGACTGTGCCGTATTAACATTTTTGACGTAACCAAGACCACCCCCGATTCCGCATTGCAGTTGCAGAATACTTGCAGAACTCACAGGGCGCCGCCGTTTGCTGCAACTGTGCCGGAATAATTTCAAGTTGCAACAAACTTACTTAAGCGGCCAGAGTCGGATATTATGGCACCGAACGCTTGGTCTGATTGAGACTTGCACGTGAAATGTAAGCTGAGTTTGGCTTCAGAATGATGGATTAATTGGATGTCTTTTCGGAAATCATCGTCGAAATCAGCGTGGGAGGGTGGAATCGCCACAAGGCCTTAAAATCCCACATAACCCAATCTCTCTCCAGGAGGCAGGGTATGTTTTTAAAAGAATTTGTATTTTTCAGTATTTTTCAAAGGCTTATTTATGTTGTTCTATCAGTTAAAAACTGACTAAGTTGAAGTTGAAAATGACTAAGTTTAAAAGCTTATTTACTACTCATCATCATAATCAGCCTAATGTCTCCACTGTTGGGGTACAGGCCTCCCATTGCTACGGGCCATGATCCACCGAGCGGGCCCAGTGCTGATTGGTGGATTTCACACGCCGTCCTTACATAAAATGATTGATTGATTTATCATAAATGACTGATTGATTGATGCAGGTTTCCTTCACCGTTAGAGCAGTCGGTAAATGTACGTAAATCTTCGTAAAAATCCGAAAGAGTAATTGGTCCATGGCATGGTTTCGAACCCGGACTTTCCTGCAAGGGAGTCCTTCGTCCTTGCCAGTAAGCCACCGAGGCTCATGATATCTTTATTCCACTTGCTCTGGAATCCATCAAACTGCATCAAAGACCCAAAAATCTCAAAAATGCGTGATTGTGGAACACTTTTCCATGCGATGTTTTCCCGCAGCGCTACAACATGGAGTGCTTCAAAAAGAACGTTAAAAAGTCCTCTCCCTCCACGTGCCGGCCGTGACACACACAAGTCATACCCGGTACTGCTCGTACCATCATTTTTTGTATTAAATAGGAGAGCAGGACCAACTGATGGTAAGTGGTCACCGTCGCCCATAGACATCTCACCTCTCTGTATTAATATTAGAGGGTTTTTGATGCGCTGCTAACCTTGAGGACTAAGATGGATTGCCTCATGTGCCGGAAATTATGCTGGCTCTCTTACCCTTCAAATCGAAACACAGAAATGCAAGCATAGCATATCTGCTTCACGGCAGAAATAGATAAGACGGTGGTAGCACCCCAGGTTATCTCACTACCATTATCCTCATCACACACAAACGCGCGCGCACACACACACACACACACACACACACACACACGAACACACGGCTTAATTATAATTAACTTTGTAACAGTTTGGCTTAGTAATTGGCATATATAGATTTTTTAATTGTTTGATTTATATATTTAATGTTATATGCTGTGAAACTGACAAATAAATATAATAATAATCCTTCACATTAGGATCTACCACTACATTAGATGACCCGTTAGCCTGTTTGTGATAAGCCTATTGATAAAATAAAATAAAACCTAGGAGTTGGAATCGAATCCGAACATCCAGTATGGGTGTCCTCATATCAGTAAGAATCTTTTTTTTACCTATGCAACCGCTCTTTATCAAGTCTTCATCTAAGTTTATAGACACAAAAATACCATAAAATTTGACTCGTTACATAAATCGTGGCACTACGC
The DNA here is from genome assembly GCA_947369225.1 of Hofmannophila pseudospretella. Lineage (NCBI taxonomy): Eukaryota > Metazoa > Arthropoda > Insecta > Lepidoptera > Oecophoridae > Hofmannophila > Hofmannophila pseudospretella. The sequence continues at coordinate 14,780,463 of OX376316.1, forward strand.
CGCGGCCATGTTTTATGGACGATCGGTCGCTAATTTTGAAATGTGGCGAAATGAGACTCTCTCGTCCTTGTGGCGTTATTTATGGCTTTCCTCGGAGTATGCTCTTACTAGCCTTCGGGATTGGTTATTGAATACTCCAGATCGAAACTTGATTTATTAGAAACATACACTTGGTAGATTGCCTGGGACATTAACCGGGGTGGAAAAGAAGGTTTTACGCAGACATGTGAAAAGAGAATACCCAGATCATTATGAATGTCAGTTTCACCATCAACAATTAAGTGACAGAAACAAAATGGCGGAAGTGTAAATTAGGGATGTTACGGAGCTTCGACTCCGACTCCGAAAGGTCGGAACTTCCGATTGATTTTACACCGCCGATTTCGACTTCGGGTCCGATAATTTTGAATCGGAGGTTATACTGAAGATTTGTGAGCAAACATATTCAAATATCAATATTTTATTAAATAGTACACTGCACTACTCTCTAAAGGAACATGTCAATAAATTGGCCAGTTTAGCTATAAAAATGAAAAAACTGTTTAAAATTCGAACTTCTTCTACCTGCGCCTCCGACTCCGGTTCCGACTCCGATAAATCAAATTTAAAACCTTCGATTTCGACTCCGGTTCCGGTAAAACCACCTCCGTAACATCCCTAGTGTAAATACTATTTAATTTGTCACAATCTTTCCCCGTCCATCAATCATCCATAAAATAAAACAAACCAGAGTAAGTACAATCTATAAAACAAAATCCAAAAGAGCAATGATTGGATTCAATAATAATATACTTACTGTAGTATCTTTCTATTATTTCTAACTACAACTTTTGGAGTATTTGTGCATGTGCCGGGCCAATCAGAATCAGTCAAAAAAAAGCGTTCGGGTAATGCTGGTTCAGACGCAGTGCATAAAAACTTATGCTCAATTTACATTGCTGCGGAATGGAATGGAAGCGAATTTTCGCAACGTAATTGTACATAGCATAATGAACTTTATGTCAATTGTGTAACATACAAACTAAATACGAACCAAAAAAGAGGTCGCGCGTCTTCCGGGGAATCCTCGCGCATTCTCGAGAATTCCCCTAGCTACTACTTTTCTTTTTTGGCTCGTATTTAGTTTGTATGTTACACAATTGACGTAAAGTTCATTATGCTATGTACAATTACGTTGCAAAAATTCGCATCCATTCCATTCCGCGACAATGTAAATTGAGCATTACACAATTCTTTTTTTATGGGCGCCACAAAGTAAATAACATTAACTTCCACAGTAATCTATGGTCAAGTCTTAGTTCACAAAGCATCACTGTTTTGCAAGTCGAGTAAACTTCCCCACTTACCGCACAACTCGTGTTATAAATGTTCAGAACCCAAGTTTGTTGCGAAAAACTGCTTTGAATTTTCTCACTGTAGTTAAGCTTTAGTTTGTAAATGCAAATTTTTGTACGTTGGTTATGTGTGTGACTTTACATTCTACGTTTGGGTTTAAAAGGTCAATTTCCCAAAATGCCCAGTCCAGTCCCAAATGATTTAGAAATTCACCTTATGTACTCGTAGATTGCTCGCTAGAGAGTAGGGATGTTACGGAGCTTCGACTCCGACTCCGAGAGTTCGGAACTTCCGATTGATTTTACACCTCCGACTCCGACTTCGGCTCCGATAATTTTGAATCGGAGGTTATACCGAAGATTTGTGAGCAAACATATTCAAATATACATATTTTATTACTCTCTAAAGGAACATGTATTATTGCCGCAACGTCATTATAAAAAAAATTGGCCAGTTCAGCTATAAAAATTAAAAAAACGGTTTAAAATTTGAACTTCTTCTGAACATCTCTCTTCTACCTCCGCCCTCCGACTCCGATTCCGACACCGATAAATCAAATTTAAAACCTTCGGTTTCGATTCGACTCCGGTTCCGGTAAAACCACCTCCGTAACATCCCTACTAGAGAGTTTTATATGAAACCTGTGTCTGCTAGTTGGCGCATGCGCTGCGAGCATTTCCCCATACATTCAGTCGGTCATTGAAAAGGCAAATGTATGAAACTTATCAACATTATACGCGCATTTTTCCAAACCTTTTGGCTCGCTGTCAGTTCTCACATGATCATTCTAGAGAAGATTTAGTTATTTATTGTACCATTCTTACATAAAGTGCACACTACACTGACGCGCAACAGATAGCATTTCAAAGATTTATTTGCATATTGACGTTATATTCTCATCCATGCATACATGAAGCTTGTCCAGAAATATTTTTATATTTATGGACCCTCGCCATAGTGTGGAATAAAATTAAACTATTTTTTTCTTTGTGATCTCCATAACACAGCTTATAAAAGTACCAATGGCGCAACCGTGACAAAACTTTTATTTTCCTGGTCAGTGTAAAATGTAGGTAGGTAGGTACTAAACTGTAGAGACTGCTAAGTTACTTCATTAAATGTCTTATATATGTAACATTCATAAGGTCCTATAAAAAATAGACAGAAAACAAATAGATTTAAAAAAGATTCATAAGTTTAAGCCGCTTGTATACGAGTACTAACCTATGTTAAAGTTGTAAATTGTCATGTCCATTACACTAACAAGCCATGACATGACCATAACATTAACGAGATAATTATCAATTCACCATAATAACTTCCCCTATCTCTTTATTATCATAAATTGTAACCAAAAGCGTATAAAAACACTTTAATTCCCATCATTGTTCGTTCATACAACATTATAAAGATTCAAATCAACAATCTAAAGTTTCAACGATTTAAAATTGTAACGGATAGTGTTATTCCATAATTGAACGGTAAGATAAGATAAGATAAGATTCATTGTGTAAAAGTTTAGGTAATAATTACAAATATTGCAGATATAGTCGCATAAACATGTCACAGTAAACTCCACCTTTACAGGCATATACACCGAATTCACAAGTTATTAAAAACATACATTTATACAATTATGAAAATTTAAAAAAATATAAAAAAAGAGAATGTCATTAAAATTTATACAATGTCAATAGTATTACATTTGCAAAATGTCAATAATAATCCAAATTAAATATAAATTAGCAATCAATCAATCGCCCTAACGGACGACGTCCGGTCGGACGTCCCAGATACCGCTGGCGCGATGAAGTGGAGAAGGATCTGCGGGAGCTCCGGGCGCCTGACTGGCTCGAGACTGCGCAGGAGAGAGAGCGATGGCGCTCTTTGGTATCGGAGGCCAAGATCCACTTCGGGTCGCTGCGCCAGCGGAGTAAGTAAGTAAGTAATCAATCAACGTTTATCGTCCAAAAATTCCTTGACGCTATAAAAACATCTCTCCCCAAGCCATGATTTCAGAGTAAATTTAAGTTTATTAAGTTTCATCGTTTTAAAGTCATCCGGAAGCTTGTTATACATTTTGACGCTCATTATGAACGAATTTTTGGATACTAATGTTAAGTTACATGCAGGTTTATATAATTTTTGACGATATTGAGAGCGTAGGTTTCTTGAATTAACTTCATAGTTATGTTGAAAAAGGTTTTTATGTTTATGGACGAAAATACAAATGTCTAAAATATAGCGTCAAGAACCGATATTTTTTTAAAGAAGGTCCTAAATGAGTCCATTTGATCCAATCCGAAAATAGCACGGATACACTTTTTTTGCAACAGGAACGCTTTAACATTGTCACTTGAGCTACCCCATATAATAACTCCATATCGTAATGCTGAGCCGACATAGCCATTATAAGCAGTGATTGCAGCCTCCCTATAAACCACTTGGCTAACTCTTCTAAGGGCATAAATGAACCTGTTTATTTTTGAACAGAGATTATGTATGTGTTGTCCCCAATCACGGTGTTTTAAACAAAAGTGATATGGAAAAAGGAATCTATTCATTTTAAAATCGCACCATCTCTTTCTGGTTTTAAAAAGAAATAAAGGATAGAAGTTTAAGTTTAAGTAATGCGCGCCGTAGTTAATTAGTATCAGTTACAGTTAAGGGGAACTTTCTTTTAGAACTTTAAGTTCCCAGTTTTTAATTTTTATTATTCTCAGTCTTAAGATAAAATTTTATTAGGTTTCTTTAATGTTACTTGAAGAAAGTTAAGGATCAGTAAGCTATATTGTTAATGTTTATTTCATCATAAAATTATTATGTAGGTACAGTCACATGTAGCTAGAGTTACAGGAGCAAAAATATGTTTTGAGATTTTGTCAAAAAACCTGGACCGATTCTAAAAATTATTTTACTAGGTAACAAGTATTTTTTTATATTTTTTAATTCTACGTTTAGGGGCTTTGGTACACGACAAGGTGACCATGTCAGCCTCGTTAGGGTCACTAAGAAAAGGGAAGGGAAGCTCAAGTATTATTAGAGTCTGCCCTCACTTTGAGAGCCAACTTAGCAAACAACAGTAAGTGTTTCATATTATCAATAAGGGCTGACTCAAAATAACATTGAGCCTCCCATTTTGGAGCCTATTGAGGCCAAATTTCTTCCTCTCAATGTTCACCAGGTCACACTCCATTAGGAGGTGAGTGAAGTCTTCTATTGAGGTCTAAATAGTACTTAAGTGCTATTAATTTTAATCTAGGTATGAAACAGTGATAGAATTTAAATAATCGGTCAGTATATAGTTGTTAAGAAAATTTCAACATACTTTTGCTTAAGACTAAGCGTTTTTTTTTTATATTTTTCATTTAGCATTATTAAAGACAAACATTAACACTTGTATAAATAAGTAAGTAGGTAGTACCTAAGTATTTAATTCGTTAACTTTAGTGCAAATTCTTCTAAGTCGTGTTCCTCATTGCTGAGGGTCATGATCATTCTAAGGAATTAATCACATAGAACGACTCTCGTGGCAGATTTAATGGGGTGGTTTGCCATTGCCTTCCTCACTTCACACACTGGTTATCTCAGTTATCTCAGTGTGTAGGTTTCCTCACGATGTTTTCCTTCACCGTCAGAGCAGTCGGTCAATGTACGTAAGTCTTTCGAAAAAACCGAAAAACTCATTGGTACATGGCATTGTCTGGTCTCGAACTTGGACCTCCGGCATAAGAGTCCGACGTCCTAACCACGACGCCACCGACGCTCTCAAATAATTTAAAACATATACTCAAACTTCGGTATAATATTGATTTGAATCCCAATATTAAAGTTTTTAAAGAAAGTGCCCATAAAAAAGGGGACGTCACTCGGGTGCTCAAAAGACATGGGGACGTTAACGATTGTCGATCTTAACTTTTTTTTAACTCGAAATCACCCTTAATTGAACCCACATGTCGTTTATATCAGATAAATCAGAGATCTTAGATTGGTTAACACTATCCCCTCGGATTTTCTGTTAATTGGATAATAATTAATGTCTTTTTCGATTTTTATTTAATCGTATGATCAATTATACGTTCCAGTGGGTGTGGTTATTGGGGTTAAATATTTTATAATTATAACTAAAAGACAAGATACATATTTTTAGGGTTCCGTACAGGAAGCACTACAGTTTTTTTAATTATAATTATAATCTTTATTACACACATAGACAAAATACAAAAAATACTAAATAAACGAAAAAATGAAATATGTATAAATGGTGTAGCATAACTCGTTTCGAGTTTTCTCCCTGCTAACCATCGGGATAGATAAAGGTGATAGATTCGAGCAGGCAGAGTATGTGTACATGTGAATAAACATATATAGTTATAGTTTATTATAGTTTTTTTGGTCTGTGTGTATGTCACAGAGGCACCCCCTCAACTTTTGAAATACTGTACATTTTGACCTCTTAAAATCAATGCTGCGTTTTACATTACACCCTGTATAAGACAAATGATACAACATCAAATAATAAAAATGCAAATAAAACAGTAACCTAGAAACCTGCTTAGATAATTTAACCATTAACAGCAATCAGACAATAGCGTTAAAATTAGAGCGAAAAATACTTAACCACGGCTCGTTTAATCTACGATTACGCAAATAGACTATTTGAAATTAACAAAACAAAGTGTGTTTAAGCCTGTAAAGATTTTCTGGATAGACTGCAATTTATGATAGCACTCCCGAATGTATGTGTAATTGACGGTATATCCAAACGCATCGCATGTGTAACCGAACGCAAGTTTATTACTTCACTGCAATTTTGTTCCCTGTGAAGTGACCGCAGGACGAAATGTCACTGTCAAGCTGACAAAAACACTCACTAGCGAATCACCGACGCGCGCGGCTGATAACGCCGCTTTATATTGACTCCCAAGGAGTCCAGCTCCAATGTACGGAAGAATTTCGCCAAGTTAAGGATTACCTCTCTTCAAAGAACACAGAATTCTGGTGAGTAGCTTTTTCATCCATTGTTGTGTATCTGGGGAACTTTGCAGGCTATAAACACCGCTATCAGGGAAAATAACTGAAAACGTGTACATCAGATCCTTTGGGAAAAATAGTCCACTCTCCAAACCCACCAAAGTGCTCAGTCTAATTAACAATTTGATAGGTTTTTTTATATAAAAGGATTAAGTACTTACCTATCTAATTTTAATATTATAACATAAGAGGATACGAATGTCAAGAACATTCGTAATACACGTCATACATTTTGATGTTTAGTTTTTAATTTAATTTTTTTACCCACTATCACTATCGCTCCCACTAACATCTTGGGATAAGGGGTGAAATGAAAAACAGCGCTGCATACTTGGTACCCGAGTATGTCAGCATTTGCTGACTTTCCCCCTTTTGCCAAATATACAAAGTGCTTTGTGATCTGTTTGTTCTCTATTTGTTATCTGTTGTTTCCTATTTGAATATGAATAATAATACATTAACGCGTGAAAAATATATTTAAAAAAAACCCCGAAGCACGATTCTGTTCGTGTCTACACTTTTGGGCAGGGAACCCTGTGTGTATTTTAAGGAAATAGTATATGTTACAGTTGGCCGATTGCTATGACTTTAGTGTCATTCGAAACGAGCAACCTTGCTCTCGCGATAGACACTTACAGCACTGAGCTCGGTTTAATAGTGACTGAGTTAGAAACGCGCGAAAAGTGTTACATTTTGGTATCGGGAGTCGGTGTCGGTCGGCGGTCTTAGCGTGCCGCCCTTTCTGAATAGGAAGACAGGGTTCCCTGACAAAAATAGAAACCGATTTATTAAAGTCTGCGAAACCTACAAAGTAACACAAAAGTGCCGACTTTAGTAGTGACGTTTTCTATTTTTTTTAATTTTAATTTTTGAAAGCTATTTTGTTAGACATAACGCACTCTGTTGACATTAAGATAAAAACTTTATTTTTAAAATTGACTAACTTCGGCCCCCATATACTTAATTTTAAGGACCGAGAGCGTCGGTGGCTAGGATGCGGGAGGTTCCGGTTCAAAACCATGCCATGTACCAAAGAGTATTTCGGATTTTTTCGAAGACTTACGTACATTTACCGACTGCTCTAATGGTGAAGGAAAACATCGTGAGTAAACCTGCACGTCTGAGGAAATAAAAAAAATCCAAAGGCGTGTGAAATCCACCAATCAGCACTGGGCCCGCTCGGTGTGCAAGGGGAGGCCTGTGTCCCAACAGGCTGATGATGATGATACTAAATTTGCAACAACATTTGCGTGAGAAAGTGCATATATTTTATGTCCATTTATATATCAAGTTGCAACACAGATGCCTATTTTGTTGCATAAGTATCTGATTATTTTATTAAAATGTGCACGCCATTTATATTTACTCTGCTTTAATTCGACAGGTCACGAAATAAAATGAGTTCAAAACGACACGCACTTGACAATTACATTACTGTAAAAAAAATATTGTTAAAGAGATTTTATCACACACTCTTACCACTTTACTGTTTCGCCCCATCAAACAAAATCCACTCAAAAGTAACTCTTATTTTCTTAACACAAAAAAAGATTATTATTTTTTGAATAACCTACAATATTGTTCAATAGCCCACACAGCAATTTACGAGAATCGCCCGAGTCACAGATAATTAAATAACAAAAAGAATCTGAACAAAATGTTGATTTATTTTGTGTTTTAATGAGACATGTGTGGGTGAGTCTTTAGGTTAAGGGGATTGTTTTAGTTTGTAATTACTCAATAAAGGCTGCCTGTTTTACTGATAACGTTTATTAAGCTTGGAGTCCCAATACCGTTGGCAAAAAAAGGTGAGGTCCTTATACGAGTAATGAAAAAAAATTGAAATGAAATATTTTTATTTCCAGAAGCATTACTTAACAATAAATTATAAAGTAATGTCTTCTGTTTCGTATTCGTCTTTGCACCAATTTAGAAAATTTATCAAAATTAAACAGCGCACCTAGCGGAAAAAATTCGCTACTTAAAAAAAAGATCGAGAGAAGAGCATGGCGCCATCGGTCCGCCGCTCAGATAAAATTATTCATTAAAAACCGAAAACCTAGTGCCACACGTAAATAAACTTCTCCAAAATCACCAAAAAACACTCCCCACCCGATAGTAGTTCACACACAGCACCTACATAGCGCCGGCGCGGGCGTCGACCCTCTTCTGGCGCTTACACGCGCTATCGGCGTATTCCAGGCCTCTTCTCCCCGCCCCCTCCCTCCCCAGCGACGTCCTAAGCCGAGGTCCGTACCCACCTGGGTGCCCTTAGGCAGTCGCTTATAGTAGTTTTAAGTCCTCCTCTAGGCTGGAGCGCATTTAGCGCTCGCCCCAAAATCCCCGGTGAAGCTGTAAAGGTCATTAGGACCAACAGCAATTATCAGTACGAAAAAAAAAAAAAGAAAAAAAAAACACTCCAGCACCGATCTGAACAAGATTCAAAAAGAAACCAGCTCTTGGAAGACCATCAGAGGGCCCTCAAGGATTCTTGGCTGCGGCTGCGCTGGTGAGTCAAAAAGTTCATTGCTGTCTGATCTATCGACCCTATTTCATAACACTTCTAATACAATACAAATTAAATACATTGAACTAAATTAAAATTTTAAGTTAAATTAAATTGAATGAAAATTATAATAGTGTTAGTAAATTACAACAAAAGTAAAGTAATATGTAAGTAAGTAAGTAATCAGTCTGAGCTTTTTTTCTAAGTTTTTACTATTTAATGTTGTGTGTGCCATGGGTTATGGGGCGCATTAAGAAATAATAGTACGCCATACGAAGCGGAAATTCAAATATAGAAAAATCTGTTATTATTGGCGCGAGCGGGATTCGAACCCGCGACTACCCTTTCCGGGGCCTGCTCTATTCCAACTGAGCTATTACTCACGACGAAATTTTCACTGCAATCGTTTTTAGGACTCGACGAATAACGACATGTTTCAGATAACTTTTCACACTTTTCTAGATATGAGCATTATTTACAATTTAATGCTGTGGTTATCACTTCGCTCTTGACGTGAGATCTGTCCATTTGTCCTCTTTCCCTGATGATGCTTCGTTTAGACGCGAAATAGGTGTCGAAGTTGAATTCATTTTAGAAATTTCTAGCGGAATACAACTTAAGTCCCATTCATTTCACACATTCCCAATCCTTATCACATCCTAGGAGGTCGGATTTGTCATCCTTTGTAATTGGAAATACTTCTGAATTTTGTTATCGTTGTGGAGGGCGAATCCGAGGGTGAGTGGTGGGCCCTTCTACCCCAAATACTTTTAATCAATCAAACTAATAAAGATAATCAAGTAACGCCGCATTTACCTATAATAATGAAATCATCAGCAACTAAGTACCAGGTAACTAACTACGTTCCATAATGGCATTAAAGCCCGTAAACAATGTGGTCGTAAGTACCCATTCCCTCGATTGGCCGAAAAGCCTATTAATAGTTGGCCATTGCGCCCGCGCAAGTGACAAGCTCCAGCGAACAGAAAATGTCAGTCAGAAAGCTTGGGAATTTTGAGAATGCTAATCAAAACCAATTCTCATCTTGGTGTTTAAAATGGCGGATGGCCAACCAATCAATTTATTTTCAATTTAATGCCGAAATGTTCGTAATCAGATTCTGATAATTTTGAAACTCACAGATTTTTATCAAAGAACAATGGTCAACTGACCGATTATTTTCTGACAGAAAGTTTAGTAATTTTCTCAAAGCCATAACACCTTCTCATGTTCGTCATTCTAATTAAAAGTAATTTCATTCTATTGAAAATTAAGAAATTTTGTCATAACTAGTTTTCGTAGTAACACGAAGTGTCCTGAGTATTCAACTTTGATTAAAAATAGTCACCATCGCATATTATACCAACTCGACGCGAACCCGGCACGAACTCAACTCAGAGCAAAGCATTGAAATGTGAGCTTTACATCGTATTACATACAGTAGGTTATCAAAATTCAAAAGTAGAAGATGAAGTAGTCGTCGATGAGTTGTCAACGTGTGGGCCACTCGTCGACAACTACTTCACTTGTATTTTAAAAATCTACTGTATGTAATACTAAATAAAGCTCACATTTCAATGCTTTGCTCTGAGTTCAGTTCGTCAACGAAGTCATACGCCAATTGGCCCGGTCGTAATCCTTCCTTCTCCTGTTCCACTCTCTCTGGGAGAGACAACACACTACCATTACCCTCATCGCACACGCGCACACACACACAGACACACACACACACACACACACACACACACACACATACACCGCTAGCACTCAAACATATCATACTCTTTCATTTAGTTTCGTAACTACTTGCTCAATTAATTTTAATTAACTTTGTAACAGTTTGGTTTCGTAAGTGGCATGTATAGATTTTGTAATTGTTTGATTTATATATTTAATGTTATATGCTGTGATGTAATGTTATAAAGGTTGCCAGAATGCTGCTTTTTCAAGTCGCTCCTCGTCTATAACTTGAGTGCCCACCCACAGGTATTTTAACATCATCGCATGCACTGCGGGCATCTACCGCGAAAATTAAACGGAGCGGATTAAAAACCGCCGCGTTTTAATAATTCAACGGACAATTCCCCGGCAAATCCCCTGTCATTCCACTATTCCACTGATGAGATAATAATTTTAATCGAGTTCCTCGCAGTTTAAACCGTTTGTTCGACAAAGTAAACATGGTATTGTTTTATACATTAAAACTGGTGTTTATTCAGTTATTTTCGGAGTTTGATTCGATGTTTGTGCGAAATAATTTTATTAATGAATCAATCACAATTTCTGAAATTATGTACCTGGGTAGCAGCTTTTGTTCCCGGTAACCACAATATCCGCAATTTTTCGTTGATGAGTCCATTGAAACCAAATTTTTTGCCCCATTATGTGTGTAAATTGGAATTATATTTGTTTAGACAATCTCCATTGCCAATATGGGTGTTAAGATATTCTTCACACCCATCTCCCTCCGCTTGTTAGGTCTCTGGTTGGTCTGTTTGTAGCTGTCTGCAGATCGTATATCGATTAATCGCGGATTCGTCTTCTCTATCAATCTCAGTATTGTTTGCATACCTATGTACTCGTATTCAGCTACCGCGCCAAAAGAGCCTTTGTATGTCGTTTCTTTATTCTGTATTATCCCTTCTTTATTTACTGCATATATAGGCTCCTATTTTATTACCGAAAAATATTTCTAGGGTGTCATCTATAGGTTATAATATAACAATAACGACAGAACATAAAAACAATTTTCGAGAAAAACGATAAAATTGTTTCCTTGAAAATTCTACAAATGAATGAATGATTGCTATTCTAATACTGAAATGAGAAGTATGAATGAAACTCGTTCCATTCATAACGACGTGGATGAGTTTATGCCACCAAGGCGCAAAATATAGGGGTTAATTTTTCTTTAGTATGGAATTTTTTCATACAACAGGGTTATTTTTTCGAGTAAAGTGGTACAAATGACCAGCACATACTCCCCTCCAAATATTTGCTACTAATAAAAAAGGACTTTATATACTTACTATAGATAGTTTCATTTTTGAAATTGAAATCGTTTATTTAGCGCTGTAAACACCAGAATGCAGAATACAGAAGTATACAAAGTTTAATACATGCAGCACAGAACATCTGGTGTGGTACAGTGCCAAAAAGGGTACACCAGCTCAGCATAATGCTGTGTCAAGCCACAACGCTAATTTTCAGCTTACCCTCAGTGATTGCACGGACGAAAGCAACAGTGTGTGCGTGTTGTGTTATATGAATGTATTTGTTACGACACCTAGGTCAAAAATAATATTTATTCTCATCATTTACAATCCCACGGGTCATCTTTTGCTTCTACTTACACCTACGTCATCTCCGCTCAGAGAATAATGTCCGCCGCACAACTTAAAAACTTAGTTACGTCAGTATTGCGACGCCACGCTTAATTAAGAAAGAAAGATTATTTATTTCCGATACACACATACTAACAATTAGGTACAGAAGACAAAAGTAATATTAAAATATATTACAAAAATAAATAAGCAAAAGTAATTAAGTTTGATGAAGGTGGTGTGCAGCACCGGACAAAGGGGACTGCCTCAGCCTGTTGCCGGAGCGCTTTTAGCACTGCGACGCTGATTTTCAGGCATCACCTGAGTGCCAGGGATCACTCCCTAATGATACACTACCGGAACATAAATAATAATATAATTCTTAACTATACTATTTCCACTATATAGTTTCCTGTGAAACCTAACTAAAAATATTCACATCCCAAGCCTCGGGTCACGTCCCGGCCTATTTCCCGTCCGGAGACTAATGCCACCCATACAACTTAATGGCTCGCCGTTTAGGGCACAGTTACGACGTCGCTCCTTCATTCAATGCTTTAAATTCTGCTGCTTCGTAGGTAGGGGGCTATGTAACTAGGTACCTACCTAGTTCTCTTTTTTGGTAATAGGTACAGGGTGGACCAAAAGTCCGTTAACATTTGAATAGGTCGCTGCGTCGGCGCGGGCGGGGTATTGGCGCGGGGGGTGTTACTACAAGCGAGAGCTACTAATAGGGATTTAGTACCATGGCGTCATTCAGCGGAGCGCAACGCGCATTTTGCGTACGCGAGTACTATCGAAACAACGATTCTACGACCGAAGCTAAACGGAAATTTTGTAATCATTACAATATACGGAACAGAAATCAAGCACCAACAATTCAAACGATTAAAAAATGGGTACAGAAGTTCGAAACAACAGGTTCAACTTTAAGTCAACCACGATCCAGCCGACCTAGGACATCGCGCGATCCAGTAAACATAGAGCGTGTACAAGCGTCTGTTTGAGAACAACCTGGTCTCTCTACTCGAAAGCGGTCTAGTGCTTTAGATGTGCCCAGAACATCTCTAAATCGCATTCTACACAAAGATTTACATTTACATCCTTACAAAATTCAAATTGTACAGGCTTTAAAGCCAAATGACCCTGCTCAGAGACTGCAGTTTGCTAACGAAGTGCTTGAGAGGTTTACGAGCTTCAATAACATCTTTTTCTCAGACGAGGCACACTTCCACCTAAATGGACATGTCAATCGACAAAATTGCAGATACTGGAGTGACACTAACCGGACTTGAAGCACCAAAAACCTTTACACTCGCCCAAGGTTACTGTATGGGCCGCATTGTCAGCCAGCGGAATCATTGGTCCATATTTTTATGAAGATCAGAGAAACCGCGCCGTCACCGTTAATACAGAGCGATACATTGTGATGCTACAGAATTTTTTTGCTCCAGCATTACAGGACTTCTCAGGCTTTAATCGAAGCTCTTGGTTCCAACAAGATGGGGCAACATGTCACACCTCCAATTACTCTATAGCAGCACTTCGTGAAATTTTTGGCCAAAAAGTCATATCCAAAAGAGGTGACATTCACTGGCCACCCCGCAGCCCGGATTTAACTCCAATGGACTTTTACCTTTTGGGATATCTCAAAAGTAAAGTTTACATCAGCAACCCAGTGTCTATTGAGGAATTAAAAGAAAATATACGCGAGGAAATGCAGAACATTTCACCAACCACTTGTCGGGCGGTCATGCAAAATTTCCGTTCCCGGTTACAGGTGTGCCAGGATGAACAAGGGTCACATTTGAATGATGTTATTTTTAAAAAGTGAAATCCTAATTTGTCTACTTTATTATTAAATAAACAGTTTTTCACTAAAGTAGCATTTGTATTTTTTATAACCATTTTAAATGTTAACGGACTTTTGGTCCACCCTGTACTATTTGTCTTTTGGCATTCGGCAAGCTCGATGACATCTTGAGGGACAGAAAAATGCCACAATGCCTGAAGACCAAACTGTGTAACCAATGTGTTCTGCCCACCATGACTTACGGTGCCGAAACATGGAAGCTCACAAAAGAAGCTGTGCACAAAATAAGGGTCGCACAAAGGGTCATGGAGCGTGCCATGTTAGGCATCACCCTAATGGACAAGATCCGCAACACAGCGATCCGACAACGAACTAAAGTCCTAGACGTGGGAAAGCGGGTTGCGACGCTAAAGAGGCGATGGGCGGGACACTTGGTTAGACGTGGTGATGGCCGGTGGACCAGAGCCCTCACTGAGTGGAGAGGTCGTCCAGCAGCTAGATGATATCACCAAAGTCCCATCGAAGACCTGGATGCGACTAGCACAGGATCGCACAAAAGAGAGGAGGCTTATACCCTGCAGTGGGACGACGTGGGCTGATGATGATGCTGATGATTTGTCTTTTTTTTTATTCAACTTTTACACAGTACAGTAAATACAATAATATATAAGTGTATACCGCCAAACTTATCGCAGTTTATCGGCGGACTTATTGCTCCCTTTTATAAATATAGTATAGTATAACAGTACACGTAGAGAGTACGCGTCAGCGTCACACACACACATCAACACATTATAGATCACTAATATTAACTAATCTAATATATAATTCGCTACCTACTATTAACTAACACGCACCGACTTCTGCATAAAAATAAAAACCGGTCAGGTGCACTGCATTAATACATATGTATAGGTCAATGGGTGGGATGCAGAGTATTATTACTCTGCATCCCACCCATTGATGCATGAATAACACTGGTGGTGTCCGTTATGCCGGTTTCTCCCGTCTGATTTATCTTATCATGTATTGTTTGTGCTGTTTTTGATATACTAATTAATTTGTTAGATTCAATTTGGTTTTTAAAAAGTATTTTTTAAGTTTTATTTTTATTTGTTTTTTGGTGCAGGATTTATTTTCTTATCTTCTATCTATCTTCTATTATCTTACCTGTTTAGAACAATGACGGTCATAATATAGTAGAAAACAAATACGGAAATTATAAAGACCTACTCTAAGTCTTTATAATTTCCGTAGCTCTGGTATAAACTTATAATTTGCATAAGAAGTAACAGAACAAAAAGATTATTACAATTTCTATAATTGGAACCTACGTGAGTATAAATACAGTAACATTAATTACATACGAGTACCTGAATAGACAGGTACATACTTTCTTACATATTACTAAATTGAAACGTTAAAAAGTTACTGAACCCGTAAAATGCGATACTCTAGATGTTAATCAAGATTAATTTTATTATCAAACCGAACACAGCGTTGTTGTAAATGACATGAAAAACGATCAAAATCCATATAGTAAAATTAAAGCAGTAAAATCAATGAAAATAAAGATACCTAATTAACAACACGCAATAAAAAGACTCTTGCTAACAAGCTCCTCTGACGAAAAAACGCGTGAATTGATTAATCTTCCTAGGCAAAGATAAATCTGTTCATGTGGTACAGTCACATACAGTTGTGATTACTTAAATGTTTTGGAAATAAATAAAGATTTGCCAGAGATACGGAAGTCCGGTGAAATGTCGAAAAAATTTAGCGGAAGGGGTTAAGCGCAGTCAAATCATCATCATCAGCAGCCTATTCTAGTCCACTGCTGGACATAGGCCTCTCCCAGGGCGCGCCATTGAGCCCGATCTTCGGCTCTTCTCATGCAGTCGCTGCCAGCCACCTTGCGCAGATCGTCGCTCCATCTAGCAGGGGTCTCCACTCCAGAACTCGTCTACCCCAGCGGTTGTCGGTTCTGCGACAGATGTGACCGGCCCACTGACACTTCAGCTTGCTAATCTTATGAGCTATGTCGATAACTTTTGTTCTATGCCGGATCTCCTCATTTCGGATTCGATCCAGCAGAGATACTCCGAGCATAGCTCTTTCCATATATAGTCAAATAATAGTATTTTATAATATAAATATCTAGTATTTTAATAATTTATTCCAGTAGGATATCTAGTACATAGTAAATAGGTTTGTTCATCAGAAGCCATAATCCTGAAGTAAAATTCTATTTTGTCGAAGGAAAATTTGTATGTACATTTACGATATTGTAACAAAAGAAGTGTCAAATCATTTCGAGAATTTACTTATTTCTCAGATCCTGTATAAAAGTTACTGAGAATTGTCATTTAAAACAAACAAACCAGCGAAATATTATACCCTAGAAATGTAATAGACGCACGCGAGTGGCGCCACAAAATGTGTACTCAGGTGGGCGGAGCATAAAACGGATGGCGAGCGGCGAGTCAATCACGCCTTGCGTTTGACTTCGAAATTTGAAATCGATCTGTGCATCATACGATCCTATGTAATAGTTACGTAGACGGATATTCGCCTTTGCGACATCGCCGTAAGATCTATTTTTGTTCAAATATTAATTTGAGTTTCATTGTGTGAGAAATGTGTTTCATTATTTTCAATTCGCACACAGTGGCGTGAGGTTTGGTACCGTCTCTTACGGGAATTTTGTTAGAAGTTACTCGTCTAGGGTATAATATGTAGCTATTCCTAACATATTTTGCCAGTAATTTGTATCATCATCAGTCTATTAAGGTCCCCACTGTTGGGGCGCAGGCCTCCCCTTGACCAAGGGGGTACGGGCCACGATCCACCGAGAGCAGGCCCAGTGCTGATTGGTGGATTTCACACACCTTCGGAAACTTGTCATTTCCTCAGACATGCAGGTTTCCTCACGATGTTTTCCTTCACCGTTAGAGCAGTCGGTAAAATGTACGTAAGTCTTCGAAAAAATCCGAAAGAGTCATTGGTACATGGCATGGTTTTAAATCCGGACCTCCCGCGTTTAAAGGCGTCCTAGCCACTTGGCCACCGATGCTCTAATTTGTATGTGACTGTCCATTTTACAACCTACTGCGTACTCTCACCGACAGGACAGGGTAAACGTGCCCTAACATACCCAGAGCCAGTTCACCTCACCTATTAGGGTAAACGACTTTATTGTGGTCCATAAAACTAATTGATGTATATCCCCGAATCGGCGTCACATTTATGCGTCCATCTAAACTATACACGTGGTATAAGTTTATGATGTTGACTGTAGTTGGGTAAAATGTTTGGTTTAAAGATTTATGCGGTGATTTTTTTTAATAGTTGTTATGTTTTATAATTCTGTAACAAAAACCCCCTAAAGTCCCGAAAGGTAGGTGTTCAGTATCCATAACTGGTAAACTTTCACTATGGGACCAAATCTGAAATCGCGAAAAAATCAGATGTTCCATACAAAGGCTGCCGGAAATGTATGAAACAGGTGATCTGTTTTCGCAATTTAAGTATTGGTCTTATAGTAAAAGTTGGTGAAAGTTGTTCAGTTATGGATAATGAACACCCCTCTTTCGGGATTATAGGTTTTTGTTATATTACATCCAGTACGTACTAAGTATGTTTTCTCTGGATCTTACCTTATTATATGATAGGGGGCCGGGAATAACCCCAGCGGCACTTCTACCCATGAGGATCTTTTGTGCCTACCCCATTTTACACAATGGTCATCTCAGTGTGCAGGTTTCCTCGCGATGTTTTCCTTCACCGTCAGAGCAGTCGGTAAATGTACGTACTCGTACTCTTCGAAAAATACGAACAACTCATTGGTACATGGCATTGCATGGTTTCGAACACGGACCTCCCGCATGGGAGTCCGGTGTCCTAGCCACTAGGCCACCAATGCTCATGTTTTCTCTGAATCTATTAAGAAGGTGGTATGACTTTGTGCGCCGAGTCACCCTAGGGCGGTAGGAGAGCAGACGAGCAAACCGGCAACCTGATGGTAAGTGATCACCGTTGCCCATGCACATCTCAACTCAGTATATTATTGAGGGTTTTTGATACACTGCGGACTTTGTGGGTCTAATGGAGTGCCTCAAATGCCTGTAATTACGCTGGCTCTCTTATCTTACCCTTCAAACCGAAACACCATAATGCAAACTTTGCTGCTTTGCGACAGAAATAGGTGCCTTGTGGCGGTACCTTCCTAAATCCATTGGACTAGCTTCACCTCAAACCAATGGGTTCTAAAAACTTTAGAATTTATAAAAACAAAACAAATAAACAATGGGTTCTGGAAAAAGCCAACCGCAAACGTGAATTGATGTCAACCGTCATGCGAAGAAAGACCTCCTTTTTCGGCCACCTGCAAAGAGGATCCCTATATCAGATTCCAAGGTTGATCCTTGAAGGCAAGATCGCGGGAAAGGGAGGACACCCTCGGCACAAATGGCTGGATGATATCAAGGGGTGGACCGAACTGAGCTACCGTGATCTGAAAGACGCAGCATGGAATCGCAGGCGATTTTGCCTACTGACCTCCAAACTTCAATTTGAAGATGGCACCCGATGATGATGGTACCTTCCTAGGTTGACACTGCACAGAGACATTCCCCTTCAAGTAGTAGTAGGTAGTTTAAATATTAAAGTTATTTTTATCCATTTGCTTTACGTTAAAATTTCACCTTAGCACATTCTTATTCTTATTACAAACAAACTTAATTCAGTAAAGTGACCCGGCCCGGTGCCTAAACTAATTAAGCGCAAAGGAAATATATTTCTCATTCCAAGGGCCCGTAGAGGACCTTCGCCAAACTTCCCTTTTTAATTTGTCGCTTTATAAAATTCATTAGAAAAATGGCAAATAAGTATAGCTGTAATGAATCTGTCATAAAAAGCTACGAGCCGTGACTAATGAGGGTATACTATTAAAAAAAGTAATCAATTTGTTTATAAAGAGAGCCTTAAATGTACTTTGTTAGACTTATATTCTTTCTGTTGGTTTGTCTCTGAAAATGTCATAGTCGTTTGCGAGGACAATCGACTTAATTATTTCAGAAAAATAAGGCTTTTCGGCGTATTACTAATTTACTATATTTATCTTAAAAAGTTGTAATTGTACAGTACAAAGTCCAAATAAAGATCTTGTTCGTCACGCAGTGAAATAAGCATTTCCCTGCTTTAGCATTTTTAATAAATTTTAATTTGCTGTCAAATCAATTAGATATACCTATTATACGCATAAAACGTAACATCGTATTTTTTATTTTTTTCAGGTAATTTTAATTAAGTACATTTTTTTTATAATATCTGGATGCGGCTAAAGTATCCTGGGAAACCATAAAGTCTGCGGAATCGGACAGAGCGCGGTGGACGAATATTGTCTCAGCCCTACGCACCACTAGGTGCTCTAGGACCTGAAGAAGAAGAAGAATTTTTTTTTATCACGTTGATGTCCCGCCAATAAGATAAGTACATATAAACCTAACCTGCTAAATAACAACTCGGTTAATCAGAACTTGCTAGTAAAAAGATTTTAAAACTAATTGTTAATCCCATCCAAAATCCTACATCCTATTAAAACAAGTACCCCAGTAAGCCAACTTTCAGTACAACAAAGCGTGCTCCTACCCAACAAAACGAAAAAAAAAACTTTTTGAAGGTTGGCATTACCAACGGTGCGCTCATTTGCTCGGGGCTTGGGCTGATTGGACAAAGGTAGCCGGCAGTGGAGCCTTTTTTAAAATCTCATCACTTCACCGGATTTAATTGGACAGGGCTCGCGTGGCCAAGAGGTGGGAATACTCTCTACTGATGTTTTGAAAGTAATGTTGGAATGCGATTGGAAACGTAGGCTTTGTTTAAGTGTGAATGTTTTAGATATTTGCTGTTACAATAAGAAAACTTGCAAACGACATACATTATGTAGTAATTAATTAGATAGTAACTAATTGTGGCATATCTGAATATAGGCACGAGTCGCATTTCAGTACATGTTTTTAGGTGTTAGCGGGGTGTAGAAGAGCAAGGGATGAGTACGGGCCGCCGTGCGGTATTATGGAGGACATGCTCCGCTCCCTCGCTCTTCTACACCCCGTTAACACCTAGAAAACATGTGCTGGATTGGGACTCGTGTCTAAATTCAGATACGCCATAAAGATTGACGAGTATTATATTTCAAAGTTTCTTTCAAATCCTCACCACTTACCATCAAGTAGCTCGTTTGCTCGTCTACTCTTCAAAAACAATAAAAATAATCGTATGGTAATATGCTAAATATATCATATTACAGTATTCTCTAACTGTTATCCTTTAGACATGGACTCCTAGACCCTCACCATTTTAAGAATTTACTGCTTTTTGTCAAGGCTTGGAAATCTTTACAAGAACTAGCTTTATAAACTAAGGGTCTAAGATTCTTGACGATGAAATAAAGTCGATTAAACAAAATACAAGTCCAATATTACAGAATGCTGCTAAAGGTATTCTAAGGACACCAGATAATGAATGAACGAGAGCTCCAGGAATCGATACCGCATCGAGAAGCAACTCGCTTAGTACCTCGACTGACCGTTGGGCCGGAGCGGTCATTGTTTGAACGAACAATGTACTCGCCGGAACGTCGGGAATCTGACTTTCGTATCGCCCGGCTATATTGTGATGCGCTGGGCTACCGGTGTGGGCCAATGGATTAGCGAGGTTCAAACTGTAGCGTGCTTTAGAATGCCTATCAATATCATGTCCTGTATTGGTGTTGCAGTCTATAGGCAAGACTTACTCGACGTCAGCTCGTATATCATCATTTTTAGATCTTTTTAAGTCGTATTCCTCATTGCTGAGGGTCGTGATCATTCTAAGGAATTAATCACATAGAACGACTCTCGTGGCAGATTTAATGGGGTTGATTTTCCATTGCCTTTCCCCATTTCACACTGGTAATCTCAGTGTGCAGGTTTCCTCACGATGTTTTCTTTCACCGTTAGAGCAGTCGGTAAAGTTACGTAAGTTTTCGAAAGATATGAAAAACTCATACCTTGTACTAACTTTGTACGGACTCCCATGCGGGAAGTCCGGGTTCGAAACCGTGCAGTGATGGCACTGCACGAGTCCGACGTCCTAGCCACGACGCCACCGACGCTTTTTTTACATCAATGCTGTCCAAATGAAAGACTAGAAAACTTTATTTTAGAATTGATTGAAAGACTCTACTTAAGCTTGGTCAAAATAAATATCGGTTCCTCTTTATGGGCTATAATTTCTGAAGATGCAAGAAAAGTGTAATATTCATTTTTGATGATAATGATGGCTCAACACATGAGTCTAATCAATGGACTCGTCATAATAGAAGATACTAAAGACAAAGTGGAGGAGACTATCTAGGAAAACGCACCCTGGCCAACTCCCGGCATCGCTAGGCAGAAGAAGAATGACATTTTCTTCTAAGGCTATAACATCTATGTATATAGCACCTTACGAAGAGGTGTTAGAGTAAAAAAGAATCACGTTGTACACAATAAAAAACATTTTGATTTGACATGGTGACCACAATAAGATTCCAAATTGTAGCAGTACCAACTAATAAAAATCTATCAGTATCGTCCTCAAAGTTTGGAAGACTACTTGCAACCACGCTACACGAGTGTCTATGACTGCTGACAAACAAAATAAGTAAGTAGGTACTAAATTAAAAGTATCCACTACAAATCTCGTAAATACGAGTAGGTAAAAGTGACCTAAGAATATTAAACTTACTTATTCAGAAGGCTACATCATCTTTTCGCTTATAAATGGACCGTACGCCAGGCATACACTCAATTCAATAGTGAACGTCTAAGGACGTCCTCTTATTCAGATCCCGATGAAAGATTTTCAAGAAACGAGGGATTATTTGGATGTTTTTGTTCATGTACTATGCCTTAATACTGGTGTACGGTTGATACAAAACTATTCTACTAAATGGACTCTCTTTTTAGATGTTATTAATGAGATAGCCCTGCAAGCCTTGTATGTTAAAGTTATCAATACACTGCTAGGCAGAAAGTAACTCCAATTTTATCAGTGAAACATCGCTTAGTCATACATCACAGCCTAATAAGACTTTAACTGTGCTTTCGTCACACAATCTTTACGACATTTATTGAGGAGCGAGTACAAGTGTTTCATCCTTCTTTGAATGCCAAAGCTCTATTTAATCTTTCTCAATTTCCACCATACAATTTTAACAATCCTTCACGACCATTACTAACAATATTCAATCAGAAACCACAAATTCAATAGCACCCACTAGTTATATCTGAGTACCGTTTGTCAAAACCGCAGCGAGCGAACTCCAAAGCCACACAGCGACCTGTGTACTACATACCGGATTTCTGCTTGAGCACCAATTTCATGGAAACTTCGAGCGTGTATCGATTGACTCCCAAATATTGGGATGTCTCCTGAACATGAAGTACAGCCAGCATCAGTTTTATTTGAGTAGACAACGAGCTCAAATATTGCAGCATAGCGCTTTTTCTAATCATCTTCACACTATTTACTTAGATGCCCCTTCACAGCAGCTATAGTTTTAAGTCTTTTACAGTATATAACCTAACCTCTATGTTTTAAAATTTCTTAAATGTTATTTAGTTTGTTTTTGTTTTGTGGGACATTGTGCATTGTGTAATTTTAATTGTATTAAGTTGTACCACCTACTTACAATTAATAATGGGCGCATCCATCCATGTTACGATCACCTGTATTTATATTAAAATGTGACTTAACCTAGTAATCTTATAAGTTCCCCAAACGTTCAATAAATGAGTATATGAGTAGTATATGAGCAGACGAGCAAACGGGCTACCTGATGGTAAATGGTCAACGTCGCCCATAGACACCTCACCTCACTTTATTAATATTAGAGGGTTTTTGATGCGCTGCTAACCTTGAGGACTAAGATGGATTGCCCCATGTGCTGGAAATTACGCTGGCTCTCTTACCCTTCAAACAGAAACACAGAAATGCAAGCATTTCTGCTTCACGGCAGAAATAGATAAGAGGGTGGTACCACCCCAGGCGATCTTTCACTTTAGGATCTAGCACTACTTAGATATGAGGAATTAAGCGATGCTTCGAAACGCCGAGTGACTTGAGCATCACTCTAGCGAAATTATTCAAATCCCATCACCGGTGGTGTATTCTTTGTTGCACTTATTTCTGATATTTGTAATATTGGCTTCATCTTCTTTACCAAAATCAGCCGCATCAGTCTGCTGAACGACTTAAGATCCACGGATTTGTTCATTTTAGATTCCAGTTCTCAAACATACTTCGACGATAAATTGTTTCTATTACTAGTTTTGGCCAGTCTAAAATTTTTATTATGTTTGAGTACTCTGTTCAAACATTATCTGATGCCGACTGTACCATAAAGCTATTTCTAGGAGACGGTTGTGAATTGTCTTTGACGACAAACGGACCATTTCATTTGTAAGAGATTGTTAGCGAATGCATTTTAGGACATATCAATTTCCATGACCAGACATGACGATTTATTTCGATGACATAATAATTTCAGGGAAACTCTGAATAATTATTTAGAGACATTATAAAGGTGGTATAAATGATTATATGAATCACAGTAAGGACTGGATAAAAGGGATTTGTTATGTTACGCAATCCACTAATTAATCAAATTATTGGGGGAAGAAGAACCCACCACTCACCCTCGGATTTGGTTATTGTTAAGAAGGGCGAATCCGATGGTAAGTGACAGGTTCTTCCCCAATAATGGATTTCCATAGAAATCAGACTAGTTTACTCTAGAACAATGACGTGAGCATTGACAGCGAGTCACGAAGTTGACCCACAGGGCATATATTTTAATATATTTGACATTTCAGTGGCCGACTAATGTATGGGAAAACGCTCAAATCGCATACGCGAACTGGCAGACGCGGTTTCCATGTAAAACTTCTCCAGCGAGTAATCTATAGTACGCGACATCCCCGGAATGCCGATTTCTAGTGGTGTGACAAATACGTTGTGTATATTATCTATAATAATATATTTTATTATCTATCGCATAGATCATGATTGAGTACACCTAAATATACTTACGCCGATTTTATTATTACTGTCGATATTTCGTCCTGATAACCGATATTGTCACACTTTTTTTTTATTGACTACTAAACCCGCATCTGACCTCAATCTTGTCTGATGGTAAGCGGCGATGGGATCGACGATGGAGCATGCGGGTCCAGTAAATGCCTATTCACTCTGGCCTTGAAGATCCCAAGGTTGTAGGTTTCGGGAAATACAGACGCCGGCAGACTGTTCCATTCCTTAGCCGCTCGCATAATGAACGAAGAAGCAAATCGCTTCGTACGAACAGATGGGATATTAACAACATAAGGATGGAACCCCTCCCCGCGCCTTGTAGTCCGAAGGCGGAATGGAGATGCTGGAATTAGGTCGTGCAATTCCGATGCGCTCTCTCCGAAATGTATCCTATAAAATACCGACAGACAGGCAACCTTGCGCCGATGTTCCAGACTTTGCAGTCTAGCATCCACCAGCGGTTCGTCACCTATAAGGCGCTTAGCGCGTTTCTCCACTGAGTCAAGGGCAGCCAGTCGGTACTTTGCTGAGTCACGTCTATTCTACACGTCAATATAATTCACATAAACATTTTCAGTTAACATCGCACACGAAATTTTCCTTCACCAATTAGTATCACCTCCTACACAATGTTTTAGCAGAGCTAAGGCGATAAAGCTCGCCCAGCTTTTAGCATTTATTTTTATTAGCTCAAAGGCGGGCTTCCATTATAACGTTTCTGAATTAAAGGGGCCAAACGAGATTGCCCCAACAAGGGCCCGAAGCCCAGAACACTTGGTAACAGCCAAGTTAAATCTTACGGGTGAATTTATATTGACCCCGACGTTTTAGCGTAGTAAAAAAATAACAGCATGCCATCTATGGAACCGCTCAAGTGAAATTATACGTACTCACATAAATAAGTACGTATAGCTGTTAACGCAACCACACATTTGTATGTAGAACAACATATACAAATATACTTTATTGCACACCCGGGACAAAAACAAAACATACAACATAAAGAGAGATACAATACAATGTGCAGAAGGCGGCTTTATCTTTTTAAGCGATATCTTTCAGGCAACCTTCAGGTGATGGAAAAATCATAAGATACATAATATACGTTTGCAAAAGGCGTATGAAATTGATACTACCCTCAAATAAATAACAATCTAAAAAAAATAAAAAAATGCAAACCTTTGCAAGCTGCAAAGCAGTAGTAATGACAACCTAGGTGCGACTTGCAAAGGACCGTGAAGGGTTTCAAAATAGAGAGGAGGCTTTCAGTTCGATCCAATTTTCGGCACGTGTGGGACGGATACACGGTTATATGACGCATGATAACCTAATATGCTTTAACTTAGGCTGTTGACGTTTATGTAACATTTTGACATGAAATAAAATTTACGTTTATTTTTTAAACCTCCAAAATAACTGCTTTAACGAAATGTGCGACATTTTATGGAGTCGTGCTTTGCGATGACAAACTAGCCGTACCCGTACATTTGTTTAAAGATACTCTACTTTTCTATTTCTACTATCGTTTTAGTGTGAAGGACGTCGAAAGCTAATAACCTCTTTACGGGCAAAAGGCACAAAGTGCCGTCATCTGCATAAGTAATTGTTACTTGCGATAAAAAGCAAGCCAGCTCCCGGCCTACGAGCGAGCCGAAAACGTAACTGTCACAGTGCAAGATTTTGAGGTCTAGAAAGTGAATGTAAAAGGACGAAATGGAAAATAATGTAAGCAGTATTATTTAATCGCAGAATTTTACTGAGATTGACTTCAAATTGGAAACGATAGCTTAATTTACAGCAGGCTAAAGTCTTTGTTTTTTTTTAAATTTAATTATTTACTTCTAAACCCGCATTTGACCTCGATCTCGCCTGATGGCAAGCGACAATGAGGTCGACGATGAAGCATGCGGGTCCAGTAAATGCCTATTCACTCTGGCCTTGAAGATCCCAAGGTTGTAGGTTTCGGGAAATACAGACGCCGGCAGGCAGACGAAGAAGCAAATCGCTTCGTACGAGCAGATGGGATATCAACAACATAAGGATGGAACCCCTCCCCGCGCCTGGTAGTCCGAAGGCGGAATGGTGATGCTGGAATTAGGTCGTGCAATTCCGATGCGCACTCTCCACTCTCTCTTGAGATCGCTTTAAGCGATAAGGCCGCCTTTGTACATATCGTGTTATTATTCCTGTAGTTTTTACTTTTCCTGTTTTTGTGTACAATAAAGTGTTTCTATCTATCTATCTCCGAAATGTATCCTATAAAATACCGATAGACAGGCAACCTTGCGCCGATGTTCCAGACTTTGCAGTCTAGCTTCCACCAGCGATTCGTCACCTATAAGGCGCTTACAAGTGTACGTCACCTATAAGTTACATCGCCTAAGTGCTGTCGCAGGCAAATGTTCGTTGTTTGATGGAGTTTTTAGAACACGTCCGCTTCTATATTATTTTATTTTTAGTTCAATAAATTTCGCGGCATAACAGTGATATCAAGGCACTGTGAAATTCAAACAAAAATATATCTATATAATTAATTACAAACTAACTGAAGACGGACGCCCATCCATACTCTCACAGAATCTCAGACACTCATCCCGCACTCTCGCCCATTATACTCTTATATCATGTTTTGTCTGTGCAAGGGATCTTGTTCGATTTCTAACTGTATTTGACATTTTCCAACCTGAAAATTTACGAATTTGATGCATACACGAGTACAGTAACTACTCGTACATAATAGTTACTGTTATAGGTACCTACTCTGATTTTTCAACTCCGTATCCAAGCTTAAATGGCCTACTGTACAATTTTCGACAAAAATTTGCGAATGTCAAAATGTTTAGAAGCTAATTACGAACACTTACTTTCACTGATAGGTACTTGTTGAAAAAAATGGTTATTTGGCCAATTAATCACTAGGGATTTAGGGTTCGTTGTCCACCTTTATAGTCGGTTCCGTGGGCTTCATAGTTCAACCATTGTTCTGACCCACATGTAGTTCGACCCCTTTGCTAGTTCAACAAAATAAAGTCCAACTAGTTGGACTGAGGAGTTGGACAAATACCCTTAAACTACATTTAGATGTAGCGTTCAGAACACGAGTAAACTCACTGACCTACAGATACACTGTGGCTGCATTTCCTTCTAATTTCCCGACGATTCGCTTTCTTTCGCGATCTTGCTTCACGGTCAGGGGGGAAGGTCGCAGGGGTTGTGGGGAGGGGGTGAATAAGAGTCTGCAATTAACGAAAATGAATGGAAGCTTTGCAGTATTAAGTGTTCGACTTATTAGTCGCCTGTCCTGTGTTTTAGGCGACGACGCCATGAATGATGGCCATACTAATATTTACGAGGCTTAATTTGCTTGAGGGTTCACGGGAATTGATGGCAGGATCTGCTTGTTTACAAGGGTATTGTCGTTTCTGCTCGCTGCGATTTTTTCCGCTGGCTGTTTGTATTGTTACCTTCGCCCGTTCGTTTTGTCTTACCTGCAAAGAGAAATAGGAATGATTAGTGAAATGGAAATTGTTTTGGAGTGTTTTGATTTTGGAAACAAAGGTTTAGTAGGTCAAAGTTTCACAATAACAATAAACTGGAATACAAGAATCATTTCTACAATAAATAGGTACATACAGTTGCCAATGCAAATAAAAGAAAACTTTTTTCAGGTTCTCAATCATTACTTTGGCATTAATAGTTTTTTGGCAATAAATGGTCGCTTGATCAAATAAATGACGAAGTGGCGAATTAATAAGCAGAAAATAGATTATATTAGTTAGAAGTTAATAGCTTAGAGTTCTGCTATATGAAAGCTCTATCTACCAACACTAGAATTTCACTTTTCTTTCTCCAAGCTCACAATTTTTAAATATGCGCTTTTATTAAATGTATAAAAGTTCCCAGTCATTAATTGTACAGTCGACTACAGGTCAACCTACCCAAAACGTCAAAATTTGAGAATCTGAAATGTACTATTACGCAAGCATAAGGTTGAGATTTAATCGAAGGGTTTTGACAGATGGTATACTATAGCTTGTGGTGGACTGTACCTACACTTAAGTCCAATTTTAAACGATAATCTTTCAAACATTAATAACATTTTCTTATCAATCTTTATTATCCATCTGTTAGTTATAAAAACAGCTTTAAACATTATAAAACAGAACTTTAATGAATTCAGTATGTAGTTTATACTTTTAGTAGTTAACGTTTCATATCGGGGTAGTAAATCATTGGTAACGCAATGGAACTATAAAATTAAATATAACTCGTGATATTCGGCTATTGCTCGGGTTTACAACCTCTGGATTATAATGTTATCGGAGCTCATAAAAATTAGTATCGATTTTCGTGTTTACCTACTCGTTTTGGGCAAGTGAATAAGTTCCTTATTATAATGAGGATTAAATTTTGTATGTTTTTGGTGTTGTTTTGTTTCAGAATAACAACCACAGTATTATTCTTATCCTAGTTATTAGAAGGCAACGGTTTAGATAGAAGAAAAGGTTTACTTTTTTCTAAGGAAATGAAAAATGACGAAAAGTGATCTTGATTTGGGATGTAAGGGGGGTCACCAACATCTAGACCTCCAAATGTCAAACTCACCTGCTCGTGGTGCATCCTGCCGATTAACGAACGAGTCCCCGGCGACCGACTAGTGGCGGTATAACCACTCAAACTCTGGCTGGGTTAAAATACCATAAGCACGATGACGGGCAGCAGCGTCATCGGGGCAAGCGACCCGGCTACTGCGATCGCCAACCCGCAGGCCTAGCGTGGCGATTATGGCATTTCCTCCTTCATGAATCGCCCTGGGAGAGGCCTATGTCCAGCAGTGGACTAGAATAGGCTGCTGCTGATGATGATGATGATCTTGATTATATTTTAAACATAGAGCGAGACGAATGCAATAGTGAAAGAATTTCGAACATGGAGTCATTTCTATACCCTGACCAGAAACTAAAAAACCCTCACCATTAAATGGTACAATTTTTTTCATACTACCAGTGGCGCCCTCTTGACAGGGTTTTTAGTTTCTGTTCAGGGTATATAAATGACTCCATGTTTAAAATTCTTTCACCATTGCATTCATCTCGCTCTATGTTTAAAAATATAATCAAGTTCTCGTTTCGTCACTTTTCTTTTCCTTACAAAAACGTAAACCTTTTCTTCTATCTAAACCGTTGCCTTCTAATAACTAGGATACAAAAGGCACGCGACATCACATTGGTAATATATTTTTTCGTTATTATATCTACCTTATTTTAAGTAACCGAGTAGGTACCCAAGCTTTTATCCAAACACGATTATAAGAAGAGTCTTTGCTAATTGATTACGTTTTTATACGAAACATTTCCTATATCGACGAGTAACTGATGTATCTGGAAGCCAGGACCGTGTCTAGTCAAATAAAAGAGACGAGTATTATCAGTAGCGCTTCTTAAGTAATCGCCGTTTAAAGCTTCCTTACGAACATTTTGGCATTTACAGTAAGTATCACATAAGTTGAGATTTAAGAGTTAAGACTGCTCGACAAAATAGAAGACCTCACACATCTAAAGGAGTGTGACCTGGTGAAATGTGAGAGGAAGAAATTTGGCCTCAATAGGCTCCAACATGGGAGGCTCAATGTTATTTTGAGTCAGCCCTTATCTGATAATATGAAACACTTACTGTTGTTTGCTAAGTTGGCTCTCAAAGTGAGGGCTGACTCTAATAATACTTGAGCTTCCCTTCCCTTGAGCTTGAGTGACCCTAACGAGGCTGACATGGTCACCTTGTCGTGTACCAAAGCCTCTAAACTGAGATTTTAAAAAAACCGTTCGAGTGGCGACCCCGAGTGGGGCGCAGAAGTGTCGGGAGGCAGCCCGCGTGGTGGACCGACGACATTGTGAAGACGGGGAGGATGTGGATGCGTACGGCTAGAGACCGAGGAGAATGGCGTGCATATGAAGAGGCCTATACCTAACTATGGGTTACTGATGGCTGAAAAGAAAAGATCACATAAGTTGATAATTGGCCATCAGGTCATCAGGTGGCCCGTTTGCTCGTCTGGTCTCTTATTTAATTATTTTTTTAAAACCTGCCAGGCAGACAGGATCTGCTGAAACATGGAATCTATTCTGCAACTTTAACATTCGACCACGAGAAGAGCCGGCAGTTTGCTCATAGTTGTCCGATTGTTGCGATTTTTATAGCAAACGATAGATGCTCTATCGCTCTGCGTTAGACATGGGTGTTTGTCGAATTCGGCTGCGCTTCCTTTTTATATCACGGCATGTTATGCGAGGCATGAGGTCACAACTGATGAAACTTGTCAATTATTTTCAACTGTTGAAATCAGATGCGAAGTGAGATGGTTTTTAGTAGCGTAGTTCAAACTCATCACAAATCAGTTTCAAGTGTTTCTATATCTATAATAGTTCCAAAGTTATAGAGAATTTAATATCAGTCGGTAAATTTTTTGGCCAAAAAAGGGACCAACTTCAGAAAACTGTAGCGAAGCGGGGAAACAATGTTTGTTTCAGTTATTGTTAAGTATCGTTAGAACGCAGCCGAATGACTTTATCCAATGGTACAACTTCCATTTTGATAGGTTAAATAGTTCAAGAGCTAGAGGTAGCTGAAAGTACACATTTTCCATGTCAAAAAAATATTTGTCATAAGTGCCCCTCCCTATATACATTTAGCGTCCAGGGTGTTCCAACTACCAGAGACGCTCCTGCTGCGAGCGTTTTTGCAGATCCCACGATGAGTGGCATCCCCAATTAACCTCGTATTAGTCTGACGTACTAATGATATTTTAAATGAAAACACTCGCGGTGTACCGTGAGCAAAAGTAGAGCAACAATTTTGAGAAGCGAACAAATTGTAAGTTATGTTGCCCTTTCATTTGTAACCCGCGACCAACCGAGGAAGGGGAATAAATTATGTTTGACGCATTTGTCTGTTTATGTGGCATCTTAACTCAACAACGGATGATGCGATTCGGACCCGGTTACTTTATTCAGCAGATAATTTTGTCGAGAATGTCCTTGGCAATGTCTGATAAAAATTGGACCAGTGGTTTTCAAGATTTTGGAGTATCTTTGATGTCTTGGATCTCTGGAACTGTAACAGTTGACAAATTTTCTATCTTTTTAATAGACTATAATTCGTCCCACTGATGGGCAAAGACCTTTCTACTTTCTTTCCACTTTTCCCTTCCAATTTTGTAGAAAACTGAATTGATAGAATCCTAAATGTTTTTTGCAGACCGTTCAAGAGATGCTGTCGGTTTCAGCTCTTCCACCGTTCCGTTTTTGCTGCACCCGCTAGATCCTAGGTAATTACTGAACTGGCAAGGGAAAATGTTGCGATTCCGCGAAATATCTCCTAAAAGTGACAGATGTTAGTTAAACTTACGTTTATGGGATGTGATACCGTATGAAGTGATATAATATAAGGCAAGGCATCATTAGACATTAAAAGGGGCCTACAGTGCCAATTGAAGTCATTGGGGACTTTACAAGCCTTAACAGAAGTAACCCTTTCTTTTTTATATCTTTTATTGGAGAGAAATGTATAGTTAGCCAGCCATTAATTGATTTCGAGGGGGATTTTGTAGTTTTAGGTAGAAGAGAAGAGTAATCAATGGAAAAATATTTATCATTTAAGTAATCTATTAGAAATTAGAAACTGTCATAAAACCAAGTATCTAGTTTAACAAGTCATGCATAAATTTAACACAATCGCATAGCCATCAGCTGAGTTGCGATCTATTATGAAGAAAATACGGAATTTGCCTTAGGGCGCGGTCCCACTGTAATAGAAAACGAGTGGTGCATGAAATCTATACAATGGAGGGAGTAATTTTAAGGAGATCAGCACCTTAACGCTGGAGATCGATGTGACAATACAACGGGACTTAATTTTAGGGCTGTCAAAACTAAATAATTACTTATTTACTTTCCTTATTTATTACTATGTCCCAAATTCCCAAATATACTTAAATAATGCTACTCGTTACGTGGAGAGCCCGCACAAGCAGCAGGAGTGTGGGACGTCCAGCAGCGAGGTGATCAGACGACATCAGGGCTAGAGCTGTAGTGACTTGCTCAGAAGCACTGCAAATCGGGCTACATGGAAATATATAGGAGAGGGCTATATCCAGCAGTGGATGAATAAAGCCTGAAGAAGAAGAAGAATGCTACTCGTAGGTAAATCATATACAAATTACAACAAAGTCAAAAGCCAAGTGTTTACTTGGCTTTTGACTAGAAAATCACATATTTTTTTAAACTTACGTTTATTTCCTGAAATTATAAAGAAAATGAATTTGGGTTCGGGCAGCATCGGGAGCGGCAAGGGACAAAAAGGGTTAAATTGACATTATTTGTAATTTTGATCAAAATATAATAAATATATTGACCATTTGGGTTTAATATTTAATGATAATAATTATGTAATTTCAAACATACTTATAAATGATAAAAATTAATTCATAATTACTTTTAATATTTTCTAAATATAATTTTGTTCTTTCTCTTAGTGACCCTAACGAGGCTCACTAAGAGGAGTCGTGTACCAAAGCCTCTTAAAACGGATAATTTTTTATTATTATTTTATATTTAAATACAAGTCGACAACCCTGCCGTTGATGTCTACACAAAGCGTTTTGTCAAGGGATTTTTAAGGTCCGTGACATGTCCTTATTCTTTTGTCCTTCATATTAATGAACTTTAAGAAGGCCCTTATTTGTCAACTTACCTTTTAAACACGCCATTTTGCTTTCATTGTCGTCTAATATCACCTACAGCAATCTGAACCTTATCCACAGTGGATTTTGGGATAATTTTGGTTCTGTTATACCCTCATGTTTGGTATTTTGGGATGTTTTTGATCCGATTAGTGCGATTGTATTATGAATTATCAATGACATTTTGAGCTCTTAGTTTAGGAGGTGCATTGTCCTCTAAGCGTTAGTTGGGTTAAAGAAATTATGTATTAAATCTATTATATTTAAGTACGTTAAAATACTAAAGAAACTAAGTGAGTAAGTTTTTAAGTGCGATGGTGGGTGACGACACGATCCATATCAATTTGCATAACCAGTGTTACAGAGAGAAGGTAATCAATACTTTATTTTAGATTTGAAAATAATTGGTAATCGCTACGTTGTCAGGTCAAATTGTTGGTTGGTTTTCACTCTACTCCACTGTCTATTACTATGTCAAAACAATATGTACCCTGGTCAAATTTAAAGTCAGTCTCTTTTTGGTTTGAAAGATATCGGTTTTGGTATTCTACGTCTACAAGACTGTAAATCCGTTCGTCTTTGACCATCCATCGTAGGCGGGCGACCCTGAGAAAGGCAGCAGCGTACTATGACCGCATGCTGCTGTGATGGAAAGTGCTGGGAAGTAGAATAAACAAATACACCTCTCAAAAGAGGCCCAAGGGAAGTGCTAGGTGCGGTGAGTTACACTGGAGTTCCGGAGATCCCGGAGGATCCCTATTAGATCCCTCCTACATGCACGTGGTCAGACATCGATGGGGTTTTAGTGGGTACAAATCCCACATAACCAGGTCTCTCCTCCAGGAGGCCAGATATCTTTGGACGATTCCACCCAGGTAAAAAATGGCGAGTCGTTTTCCTTGTTCAGCCGTTTTCCGGCCACTTTTGTTCTTCCGCCACTCTATATGGATCTCTGCTAACCTCATCCACAGTTTGTCCTTCGCTTCCACTATTCACCACATCGTGACCTGAGCCATCATTATTGGTGCCTTTATTAATCTCATAACATTTGTTAAAATAACCGCGTAAGTATTACGTCATAATTTACCGTAAAGTGACTTCGCTTCTTCTCACGGTTGGTGTCGACCTGCAAAATATACAGGGTTATAAACTTGAGTCAAACAGCATAAATCTCGAGGAACCGGGAGCTAGCTGCGAGTTTATGGTTATCTTAGAGTGCCAAATTGGGTAAGCGTGGGACGCCTGCTAAATGGAGCGACGATCTGTGCAAGGTGACTGGCAGTGAATGAGAAGAGCTGAAGATCAAGCTCAATGGTACGCCCTGGGAGAGGCCTGTGTCCAGCAGTGGACGACAACGACGGTTGATGATAATAAAAGTGCCGACGGGTGTCATAGTAAGCACATCCGGAATTTCAGAAGTCCATTGAATGGAGACACGTCAATTTGGACCTAATATTACTCAGCGTCTTCCCATTGTTGTTGTAGTTTGGATATTAAATGTGGAGGAATAAATTGTTTAGGGACGTTTAGTTAAAGCAATAATCAATATTGGATAAATGATAAATAATACAGTTACAATTGTCTGTGTTTTGGGATAGTACAATAATAATTGAATTAGCGTTAGATGTTTCCTTCTTTGGACATAGTGTTGCGGTTTGAAAAATAAATCTTCTTTAGTTGTCTATATCCTTAGTACAAATTCTATATAGATAGGATCTTATTTTGGTTTATTATTGGTGTCTTATTTCGCCCTAACTAAATTTTCTTTCACCTGTATTTTCCGCCAAATCCTTCAATCCTTCTTTTGTGTTTCAGCTCCAAGTCAAAACACCTTCCTCTTGAACGTAGGCCTTATTCTAAGCAGCAACAACTTTATTTCCCGCGACGGCTACAAGATTCTCGCTTGTGGATTTATGATCACCCCACTTCCCCTTCCGCCCTTTATCCGACATTCGCGGTTTGAAAAACGGACACCCTGTTTATGGCGTGACTTGAAATTTACACGTTAGGTGTAAGTATATTAGTGTTTGTAGAGGAGAGTAAATTCGTATATCAAAATATGATGTTTTATTGAAGTTCTGTTTGTGGTCTTGAAACGAGTGCAGAATTGTCCTTTATATTTCAGTCAAAACATAGTGATTCTAGGGGTCTTTATGTGACGGTGACTACTTACAACCCTGTGTCTGTTTGTCGTAACTAATTTATTAAAAAAATCAGTTGTATTTCATAATCTTTATCAAAATGTTTACAGTAATG
Organism: Hofmannophila pseudospretella; assembly: GCA_947369225.1. Lineage (NCBI taxonomy): Eukaryota > Metazoa > Arthropoda > Insecta > Lepidoptera > Oecophoridae > Hofmannophila > Hofmannophila pseudospretella. Next base: position 14,815,586 of record OX376316.1, read on the forward strand.
AACACCCAGGAATATAAGAAAAAGTGAAGACGGATTGAAATAGATGTGCCAAAACAAAGACTTCCTTCTCTCTGTCTACAACGAAAGGGACAACAAAGAAATAGAAATATCGTCAGACCTTTTTACAAATATAATAGATGAGGATTGGTAAATACAACCACTAGGTTAAGTATTAACTTATGCAGATGATTAGAAAACAAAAAAACAGCAATATCAGTGCAATATAGAAGTGAACAAACCTCGAAACAACTTTGTATGGGCAATCTCCCTCAAAAGAATTATCATACAAGTACACAACAAGAATTTCTTGATTAGATAGAAGAACAAAAACATTCCTCGAAAGTACTAAAAATCAAATCAGCAAAACAAATCCACCGTATTAAAAAGCCAATCTAAGTTATCCCATACAATTACCGGCCACTTATCACACCCCCGCAGTTAGGGGGTGAAAGGTAATAAAAATGAAGGTGAAGTCCTCACGTATAGTCCTCCGTCTTCCCTATAAGTGCTCCATTCCTTTGGGACATGGTGGGGTGCAACTTGCATTTCGGTAAGACCCTTAAGAGGATCTTGCGTAAATGAAGTCGTCAAGGTAGGTATTATCTCGTGAAAATTGAGAGAATCGACTTCTTGGTCTGGGGATAAAATGGAATCGTCATTACTGCTGATTGCCGGTAATATTTCGTTTGGTCCCGACTCCTCTTACGTTTTTAAAGCTATAATTTACATACACATTACTTTAAAATTGGTGATTTTCATTAGAATGATATGTAAATACGCGTAATATGTGGTAACATGTTTGACTTGATTTCATTTCGCAGAGAATTTGTGTCTGTAAATAAGTAAAGAAACGATGTCGTAAACTGAACGACGAATAATCCTAATAGGTTTCCAAAAGCCGTTAATGAAATTAATAAATGCAATCCCGAAATCCTTTCTGAAGCAAATAATAGTTATAGTATATGCAAAAGAGCTCATCATGGCTCACCAAAACGGGTTGTTTGAGCTGAATTTGAATAATGTCATGAATTTCCTATTCAAAACGAACGGACGCAAGGCGATGGATCGGTTCACGCCCGCCGTATAAATTAACTTGTTGCAATAACAACCACGGTGCATCGCACTCAGACTTGCCGATTTTGTGTACCGACAGCAAAGTTGTAAAATACATTCAGTGACAATCTATTTTCCTTCTCTGTATTGGTCGTATCTTCGTTTGAAACGTCATCATGTGAGTTTTTATCATCTTTAAACCTTTCTTTGATTAATTAATAAATAAAGACATAATAATAAAAAATCATCGTTGGACTTGTTCAATGGCGGTGCCGCTGCCATCAGGAGAGACATTGTAACAATAATCAATAATACTTAGATGGTACTAGGACAGTAGCGTTGTAGCTGGATACATGTAGCGAAGACTCAAACAAACACATACTAATGTACACACCCCTTTCACCCTTTCACTCTCTTCTACACAAACACGCCCACACACATTTCCAATAAACACATCCATATACACACACACCAAAACTTATTTCTCCCTATAAGCATTATTTTAAAATAGGAAATCTGTAATTGGCAGTATGTTCTTTTAATTGACTATTTTGTTTTTAAATTTCAGTGCTGTGGATTTTGTAATAAATAAACATAAAAAATATAGTTTAACATCACCATGATCTCAATCACTTAGTGCAAAGAGACCTATTATTATCTTATATTTAAGAAAGAATAACATATTTTCTTTCGTCTTTAATAAACTAGGCGCTTATCTAGTATTGTCATTGCACACGTTCAATATTTTCACGTTCAATTATTATATTATACAACTAATGATATTTTCTTCTTAATTGTGTGCAACATCAATCGCAAAATCTACTATTTTCCACAATACCTGTCTAATATCAGCCCACTTTATTTTCTGCCTGTACAAATAAATTATTAGCTATCAATGCACGCAGTTTATTGAACTCGTCCGCACCTTGACCTGCGATCCGCGCAAGTTATTGCCATTATCACGTTCAATTCGTTTCGTATCTCTAACGTTTACAACCGCGTTTCGTTCATTTTCTGTTGCGACTTGATCGGTTTCGTTTTAGTAAATATATACCTAAACATTATACTGCCAACTGTGATAGGTCAGTAGATTTGAATTGTAGAGCACGAAACAATGGTTATTGTAATTTCATATGACAGTATCAGTATGGATCAGTGTCAGCAGTTGATTTTATTACAGAACTACGAATGTTCCGTGGATTTCTTTGGATTATTGTCTTTAAAATTAAAGTTAATATTGTCTGTGTGTTTAAAACAATAGTTTGGGTTTGTAACATCAGATATGATTATATAGAATTAATAATGCCTTCCAATTAAGGCAACGCTGGAACAATTAAGTGTGAAACCCTTTGAAGAATATAACGCAGAAATTACTCAAGCCTCTTCTGGCACTTTTTAATATAACCCTGACTGTCTAGTCATTCCCAAATTAAATACCTATTGGGTAAAATATTAAAGGGTGTCCCATATTCAGCTTTCTGCCGAAGCCTTTCCTGGAGAAAATTAAAATTTTTGGTGGCAAACCGGCCAGTCACGATCGTTCCCGCGTTCTTGGGTCGTAAATTAACGTAAAAATTGCGCAAAAAATTCGTGGAGCTTGTGGTAAATTCGTACCGACGTAGATAAGTTCTGAAATCGTTGAGTGGGAATGAAGAAGAGCGCCCTTGGCACGATGTCCTAGCTATAATAAGATAGAATTTTGGCTGAATATAGGTTTTCCGATAAAACTTAGACAATAACTTTGGCTAATTTAGCAGAAATAATTAGTAATGTTGAATAGTTGCTATAGATTTTGTGGTAAACTGAGAATAAATGCAAGTACTCAAATGCAGGTTTGTATCCTTTTTGGCACCCAGCCTTATGCTAGACAGGAATATTATGGATATTTTCAAAGTCAGATTAAATACAAGTACCTATTGCTAAGGTGACTTCTACAGGTTAAAGCAACACCGATTTTTTATTATTAAAAATGTTGAAGATTAACAACAAAATTGTTTTTCACTTCATTGTACTCATACTCATACCTCTTATTGCTTTTCACTTTTGTACTCGTACATTGACCGTTTTCTACGTTTAATTTACCTAGAGTAAATTTGTATTTGTACTTATTTTTATTTATTCAAACACAAGTTAAGTTAATAGTAACGTAATACTAAACTAAGTAAAATAATAAGCATTAAAATTACATAGTGATGTGATGTGTTATTATCTTCTTTATCAAAGCATCAATTCAAAGCGATGTCGATTTTTTGTATGGAAAATGTGCATATGAGTTAGTTGCATCCAAAAAACAGCTACCCAATATATCTTACCAAAAAGATGATTTTCCATTGCCTTAATGTCGTTACAATGAATCAAACCTGTAACCCTATACTTTAAACTCAGGTTTCCTGACAACAACCAATGCCCTTTCAGTCCCATGATCACTTTACCATATAAGTCGCCCCATAAAAAGGTTTAACGTCGCCCCATTGACGGTAATACCGGTAAATTACCGAGAATTACCGTCGGTATGTCATGGTGCCGAGTTATTCTCTAGGTGAACCTCGTTTCTATGGGTTAGCTCAGGGTCAAAAGTAAATAGGACGTTGTTGCAATATCTGATGTGCTAACGGGTTGTATGGAGAAGGTATTGTAAAACATTATTTTGAAGAGAAAATGGCTCTTGCTCGATAGTTTGCAGGATAATTCGTTACTTTACCTCAATTATTCTGAATAATAATAATCATTGTCTAATTTTTCTACTTCATTGCATATAGGGACACTATGTACAGACAGTGCACACTGTGTTCTACATTGTGAATTATTATGTCAGCAGTTTTAAATGTCACGCGGCAGCGCGCGCGTCAGGCTGGTCGCTTCTCTACCACCGTCATGTATGGTGTACTGTTTGGAAATATAAGTATCGGTTAACAAGTCCAGTGTCTCATTGAAGATGACTCCTCGAAGACATACCCTGGCTAGGACGTAGGTATAGACACATACCGAACTCTTAGGCCAGTAAAGAGGTGCAACTCATATACCTCTAAATATTTGACAATACTAATTTACCGTTGTAGAGATCTCTTTACTTTTCCTGGACATCACCAGGCCCTCAAAGTCCCTCAAAGTTTTGTTCGGGTGTTAAAATGAAAATTCGTCTTTACCACTGAGACAACACTGAAAGTTGCAAAATACGTTCTTAATGTCCTTAAATCTCATATCATATCTATCTAGATCTAGAGCTATGGCGTAAAAAGGGAAGACTTAACTTTAAAGACATTACATGCAACTGACGGCTAAGTAACCACATTTAAGATGAGAGTAATCTCCAAGAAATCTTCGTGAATCCACGTCACACCGGCAGGAAAGCCAGCGGTGACGAGCTGTAGTAATCTTGGGAAAGTCTACTTTATAAGTCAGTACTTGCCATTTGCAGGTTGTTTCAAATGTGGCTACGAGATAATTCACAGTACCTAGTGTCATGGATTAATAGAAGCAATGAGAGATGAGGAAAAGGGAAAAGCGAAGATTTTCCATCAGGCGGGGTGTTGTGCCTGGTGACATATAGTGTTGTTCCACCAATGCTTGCTTATCGTATGTTTAGTGGCCAACCTATTTGTCAGAGTGTTCAGGCCGCCCGTAGACCTCTGACATGGCTTAAGGACTGCCGTCGAACGACAACAACCGGGACCGACTGCTTAACGTGCTTTCCGATGCACGGAGGAGCAGATGAAATATGCCACTAGCGGTCACCCATCCAGATACCGACCTCGCCAACGTCGCTTAAAACCTGCACGATCACTTTCGGACCGTGCTCGCAACTAGGCTACGAGCTACAATGGATATTTGGAACTTGTACATGGCGAAATCTCAATGAAAATATTGATAGCGCGTTTTATGTTTGAATGGAAATAGAGACTTGATGTATACAGAGTGTGTTCCGGACGAACAGCGACATTTGTCGGCAAGTTGAGTTAAGTAATCGTAGAAATGGAGCTGGTTGATGAAATGCACCATAAATAGCCCAACTTTCGTTACAAATATCAGAAATAAGCATTACAAAGAAAACACAATGGACTGTTTTAATATTCGTAATAACGCCTTCATTTGAATTTGAAGTAATTTCTATTAAATTATACCTTTATTTCCGATCGTAGACGAGTTAGTGTCTAGGCTAGGATGCCGGACTCATTTCCTGGAAAAGCCTTATTATAAAGAACGAAAGTTTTCCCGTCATCTCAAAACACAATGGATATAAGGTACATTGCACACTACACTTGTTGCCAAGACATGTCAAACAACACTTTGTTTGACGCGTTCAGTTGAGATTGTTAATGAGATAACGCCCATGTCATAACGAACTGATGTGAACGTTGCCTTATAGCTGAACTGAGCAGAGTAGCGTCGGCAATAAAATGTCACAGAAAGTGTCGTGTTCCCAGGGGAATTTTATATTTTCCCACGGTAAAATTGTCTGATGTAACATTTACTTAATACTATGTTTCTTGTGAATTGTTTAGATAAATATAATACGATGACAAGATGATTTTATAGAGGTATGAAGATTTAATTTTATATAGAGGTATGAAGATTTAATTTTATATAGAGGTATGAAGATTTAATTTTGATGAAGTAATAAATATATTTTATATTGTAATCAATAAAGTAACTACCGTAATCTGAAAACGAAATGAAAATAGCTCTTTTTAACAACAGATTGTATTGGTAATCAGTTGTTTTAAATTAAATAAAGCTGTCATTTCTTTTATTACTAAGACAACAGACAGACAACAACAGACAACTGACTTTTTTCTATTTTTTTCCTTCTTTTTACACACACACACACACACACACACACACACACACACACACACACACACACACACACACACACACACACACACACACACACACGTGTAATATGTAATGTATATTTGACATACTCGGGTACCAAATATGCAGCGCTGTTTTTCATTTCCCCCCTTATCCCAAGATGTTAGTGGGATCGATAGTGATAGTGGGTAAAAAATAATAATAATTAAAATTAAAAACTAAACATCAAATAGATTTAATACTTATGTGAAGAATTTAGGTAAGAATTTGCCAAAAAGAAAAAAAAATGCACTAATGATCTGTGATACATATTGTGTGTGTGTGCTTGTGTGTGCATGTGTGTGTGTTTACATATGCGTGTGTTTGTGTGTGTGTTGTGGATGTCAGGGAGGGTGTGTCAGTTGTGTGCGTGAGCTACTACTTACTTCTTTCGTGTCATATCATCATTCTATAAAAAATCGTAAAATCCTTCATTCAATTCAGTCTCTTTTTTTGCTATTTTTACCGCTGCAGTTCTTGAAATTCATGATTATTTTCACCCTTGTTTTCCTTGTATATCGGTAAAATTACCGATTTTTTTTGTTGACTCTACCAGAGGTCACCACTTGTCTGTATCCTCTTTTTTCTCGTTCTCCCATTAGTTTCTTAATTAATATCCCGTAGCCGCTTCAAGAGCGAGTCGGAACGAATCAATCATAATCACCTGTTATAAAATATTTTAATTTTCACTGCTAAAAGGTTTCGGAGCCCTGGCAACCAAAGGCGGGATTTCATTAGGGACTTTTTCCTTTAATCACGTAATTAAGTGTGGTATACCAATGGTTGAAGAAAGTTTGGAGTATTTTTCAGTTAAGTCAATTCTGAATTTCAAATTGGAATTCGTCAACTGCTTTATCTCTAAAGTTTAATTTCGGCATCTCCTTTCTCTCGTTTGCTTTAGTTTCTTCACTATAATTATCGCGATTTAAATATAGCTCTTTAGTAATAAAAACTTTATGGTAAGTTATTAGAATGGAACAGAACGGCTAAGGAATGGAACAGCCTGCCAGCGTCTGTATTTCCCGAAACCTACAACCTTGGGATCTTCAAGGCCAGAGTGAATAGGCATTTACTGGACCCGCATGCTCCATCGTCGACCTCATCGTCGCTTACCATCAGGCGAGATCGAGGTCAAATGCGGGTTCAGTGGTAAAAAAAAAGAAGTATTTATACAGAAAGTATTAAAATGAAATAAATGTTTAAACTTATGTAAAGTTTACATAGATTTTCAAAAAGTGTAATGCTATTAATACCCAATGACTTATGTATTTTGTTTTCGTAATACCTATATATTTTGGCATCAAATACTTACATATTTTGAAAAGGACATTCTGGGCAAGGACATTCCCAGAATGGAACATTCCATTCCAAGACTGGGATATTCGGGGAATTGGACATTCAGGGTAACACAACAGTCATGGATCTGAACGTCATCTAAATCATCTCAATTTATGCCACACCTAACTCAGATCTTACTTCACAATAAAAGTTAAAGTATCTTTAACTCCCTTAGTAACTCTCCAGAGGTGCAATGATTGCATTTTTAAATCGCCATCTATTTCAGCTTTATTGCACATTTTTATTGCTGGCTGAATTAAAACCAAGTGGAAATTTTGAATGCACGCTGCACATTCATCCAACAAGGTGAATTCAACTTTAAAATGACCCGAAATAAAGTTACAATTCACGTGTATTGTGGTCGAAAGTAATCTTTGTGAATGAGATATTAATTTCTTGGTTGGATTTATTGCGGTTTTTAAAACGTCAGCGGTATGAAACTTTACATGTCTTAAATGACTGACTCTGCTTGTTTTATGTGTAAATTGAATTCAATAGTAGGAGTGCATAGGTTTACTACTGAATATATAGGTATGTATGATTAGAATAATAATGAAGACAAATACAAATATACTTTATCGCACACCCGGGACAAAAACAAAACATACAACATAAAGAATTAAACAAGAAGAAGTTACCGATGACCTTAAAGATCAAGTTGACATTGAAAGGGAACGCAGGACATTGGCGGTGAGGTGTAATATGCTGGCCCGCAGGTTTGCTCGTTGTAGTGATCAAGTTAAAATCACGCTTTTTAAAGCCTACTGTCAGACTTTCTACACGAGCAGCTTGTGGAGCAATTACACCAAATAATCGATCAATGCCCTGCGTATACAGTATAATAATGGCTTCAGGATGTTGATGGGGTTGCCTCGTTTCTGCGGTGCCTCCGGCATGTTTGCGCACGCACATACCGATGGGTTTCAAGCCATTATGCGCAAAAGAACTGCGTATCTGCTTTGCAGGCTTCGGAGCAGCTCCAACAGCATCCTGAACGTGATAGCGGAAAACTACGATTCCCCTATCCTTAAACACTTCGTTCGGGTGCTGATCGAATGATGTTATCTTTGATCAGCATCTGATCGAAGTGTAAAAGCTCGTAATTTTTGCTTAATATATTTACTAACATAGTTTTTAAGTACACTAACACTATGGATCTAGTTATCTGAAAAATAAATATATTGAATTGGATTGAAAGAGAGGTACAATAATTTGCAGAAGGCGGTCATATCGCTAAGAACGATATGGAGAAATAACTGAAACAACCCATCTTAGCTGATGATGACAAATACAAAAATAAAACATAGTCGACTGAAAAGTATTGAATGAATACAAGTACTTTCCCGAATAATTAAAACATCGGTGGCATAGTGGCTAGAACGTCGGATTTACATACGGGGAGGTCCGAATTCGAAACCATACAATGTCATGTACCAATGGTTTGTCGGTTTTCTCGAAAGAAAGACTGCTGTGACGGTATAGGAAAACATCATGAGGAAACATGCCTACAGTGTGTGAAATGGGAAGGTAATGGCAAATTACACCATTAAATCTGGAGTCGTTCTATGTGGTTATTTCTGTAGAATGATCACGACCCTCATCTATTAGGAATACGAATCGAATCCCCATAAATACATACATGATAGATACAATACTAACTGTTTTAAGAGAAAAGCATTAATATCTTGAGCCAAACATTTACAGTATAATAAAAACAATAGTAGGTAAGTACCTATAAACTAAAGAAGAATGACGAAATTGTACACACAAAGGATCAAAATAAAGTTAGAAGTAGACAAAGAGGAATCACCTGATATTTATGAACTTAAAGCTACTAATAATATGACAGGTAAAACTAAGCATAACATGAGCATGATTCATGTAAGTAATACCATTACCAGAGAACTGTCAAGTTAAATCATTTATCAAAATGTTGATAGACAGACAGATCTTGGAGCCGATAACCGGACTATGCATATTAATTAACTATGATTCATATTTAAGATACTCAATAATATCCGGAATTCTCAGGGTTTAAAAGTAAAATTAATCATGAACGGGAATTATGTTTAAATTCCATTTGACCATAATATTCTAGGCCATGATAAGGTATCAGATATTGACGAAATAATTTTTATCAGACGTTGTTATTCTACAGCTGGGTAAAGTCCTCTCCAAGCTCCTTCCAAACATCCTGTGTTATGAAATAGGGTCGATAGATCAGACAGCAGTGAACTTTTAGACTCACCAGCGCAGCCGCAGCCAAGAAAACTTGAGGGCCCTATGATGGTCTTCCGAGAGCTGGTTTCTTTGTGAATTTTGTCCAGATCGGCGCTGGAGTGTTTTTTGTTGATTTTGGAGAAGTTTATTTACGCGTGGCACGAAATTTTGGGTTTTTAATGAGTAACTTTATCGGAGCGACGGGCCGACGGCGCCATGCTCTTTTCTCAATCTTTTTTAAGTTGCGGATTTTTTCAGCTAGTAGGTGCGCTGCTAGTTGGCGCGCTGAGAATTGTTCAGAGCTTATCTGTTTTGAAGCGCGAAAGTTTAATTTTGAAACTCTTTCTAAATTGGTGCAAAGACTAATATGAAACACCCTGGTTTTGGACTATAACTTTATGCAGTATTAACATTGTGAGTCCAGGTCTACTCGACATCTTTTCAGGGGCTGCTTCATGGTATGTATCCATGTCGAAATAGTCATTATATTTGTTACATTTGTTGTTTACTAATCTGGGGTTAAAGAATTTCCAGAAAATTACCATAATTTATTATTAACACAAATTACTAACTGTAATATAAGCACCACTAAATTACATAATAATTTAATTGCAAATAGCGATGCGGTAACATTACTATTTAAAATTCCCCAAATAAGTGATTAATAGTGTTCACGCGGTGCAAACCATGATATAATCAATACCACCGCAGCGTGCGCGGTCGGTTAACGAATTTCCCATAGTTGAATTCAATTACAAAACAAACATAATTTGGCAGAATTACTGCTAATTCCAGTCTAAATGATGGAAAGGGAGTTGATAAGGTTTAACTGTATTTGAAAATGGGTTCAGTTCAGACTATAATCCATGCAAGCATAAAGGACCATTTTTGTGTCTAAATGCGGAAATAGGAGTCCAACAACCTAACCTAACTATCTAATAAGTGCGAATAAGTGCTGTTTATAAGAGACCATTGATAGTGAGATTGAGAATTTAATGCTGAAGTAGATTTACAAGTGTCATACATGACAGACGATGGAAAAGTTGTCAATTTGGGAAAGTTGACATTTTGAACCTAAAGGGATTCTACAAGGATACATATTGCGAAAGAACTTGTACGTTTAACACTCGAGACGTTATTATAGCGAGCAATCTAGTATATTATATAAACACGGGACAAATAAACAAAATATTTGATAGACTCCTTTAGAAGAAAGGTTAAGCAAAAACCATTAGAAGAATCCCGTGTCTAACGTACTTATAAATTATAACCACGAAAGCTTAAAAAGTTAAAACCATGGAGCTAAACCAAAAGACTTAACCCTAAATGACATTTTTATTAACACAGAGCAATACTGAACTTGGAGCATCAAGTTCAGATTCAATTTAATAATTAATAATGTCTCGATATAAAACTCCAGATTATGAAGATTTGTTACCACAAGCTATGGCTCATTATAAAGTTTAAGGAAACTAATTTGGAACATTTTAGAGGATAAATTCAAAGATAAGATATTCATTACTTAATCACGCCAATCTTCTACGATGAGCGTCGCTTGAAATTTTGATTGATGCTGTTGAGGCGAACTCGCGACCCGCAAAAATAAATGACTGAAGTGAACCGAAGAGCTTGATTCATTCGCTTCTTAGAAATCTATTCTTAACTTGATTAAATTTAATATTTTATACGACGATTTTGTGGTACCATAACACATTCCATATTTCATGTTTTGATTTTAGATTATTCTTAATTATGTGCTTGTATCCAATCCTATCTAGAGGCACGGTAATGGCCCCGCAAAATCGAGCAGAAAAACTAAAGGGCACTACCACCCTTTTCTGGAAGCATTTCGGCCTGATTTAATCTGCCTACAACTTTGTATCTGAGATGACTCCTTTTCTACCTTTTACAATTTATCTTATCTCGGACTCTTCATTTGTACACTTCCTTTTTTATTTTCCTTTACAATTCTTACACTGCTACGCTCTATTGGATGCAGGTTAGTACAATATCGTACCGACCAAACTCGATGCTCCAACTCCAATTCCGAGAAACTTCATTAAGAAACCTTTGCAAAACTTCTCCAACTTCGGCCCACTCAGCAAGACGAATAAACGTCATTTTTTTCCCTTCCACAAATTTGATTACATTAAGTTTCTAGTCTGTTTGTTTGGAAACAAGAGGGATTAGCATTCATTTGCCGACTCGGTTCATTTGCGTGGCTCTGGTGAGGTCCAGGGTTCACCAAGGCTTCCTTTGCTTTGTTTTGCTTTTATTTCTAATCTCCACAGTAACTGCTACTCTAGAATTTTAGAGTTTTAGAATTTCCATCTTTACGGAACTAACCTAAGTAAGCCTATATTTGTAACAAAGGATTAAAAGTATTCTCAGATATTTCAACTTCAATATTATTATGTAATGACGAATAAACATACATACGTATATCCACGATAATATGTTCCTTATAGGGCAGGCAGAGTGAAAGAAGTGACAAAGATCTCTATCGTGGATTCTTGGCATGCCTCTTTTGGTGCCTTTACAGTCATTCGTCTCTTCACGCATGCTCTCGTTTGGGGTTCGAGTTCTCTCTGTGTTAAAATATAAGCACTCTTTTTAATCTTGATGAATAAATTTTTAAACTGTAAATAAAATTGTTAAAAATATAAAGAAAACTTTAGTCTTAAATCCAATTCTACACGGGGTTATTTTATATTCCCGAACCTTAGAATCGCAATTGTCACAAGACAGCAATTATCATAATTATACTGCGTCCAATCAACGAAAGTACTTCAGCTAAAATCACAGTGAACAGAGAACCTTGAGACACTTCAGCCAGCAAATTGAAAACAAAACAGCACAGGGAATGAATAAGAGTAATGTTTATTGGGAAAGGAATGAAATTGCTTGAAGACGTCAAAACGAAACACTTTGAATTACTTCCCAAACAGCAATCTGTTTGGGATTCGTCGGGGATTGCAAGGTTAAAGTTAATACAATCAAAGTTAATATCACCGACACGTGCAGAAACGTTTATGTTTCTAGGCTTATCTTTTATAACTCAGCTTAAACTACGTTGATACTGAGCGTTGATATCGCACGAACAGTATTCTACTGAAAATGACGTAAAGTAGCTTTAGTGCCTTAACTTAGGATGCCTTTAATTGGAATAGTACATTCTACCAATAGACCTGTATCTCATACATTTTCGTTATTCGATAGCTCATGAACTTTGCAATGTGGTGTAGACAACCTTATATTATAAAACCTTCATATACCTTGTAGTAACGCCGCCTCTATTCCATGTTTATGTCATACAAATGTCATGGTCTTAAATGAGTTTTTTTGCATAAGATTTGTAAGTATAACTGTTAATTTTGGTAAACCTGCTGCAGAAATCGAGAAAGCAACAATTTACGCTTCGACTTCGGCCACCCCAATGTTTCCATTGCATGTTACACCACTTGTTTCAATTTTAATTTGAATGTAATGACAAGTCAAGACTTATTTATCTCAATTTTTTCACGGTAATAAGCACCTTACGAAAGCAAGTTTACTTCTTTGCAATCAGCTGCAAGATTATGTCGACGCCCTAAATGGTGTTCATCGACAAATTATAGGGTAGACCGTGTAAAATGATACAGCTCACTTACAGAAGTCATAATGTAATAAGGTGAATTACACAGTGATGTAATATTTCCTTTAACTAGTGGCTCGAACTAAATTCAGTGCGAGAAAGCACTCCTTTTGTGTATTTTGGAAATGAGGACGATATGTATTATTTGAGGGTAGGAAATATGTTTTCTTCCTTCCTGCCTTCTACCTAAGTAGTGTTACGCTTTTTTACTCTTATCTTCATTCAAATTTGCTTTGCTTTAGTTTCTATGTAACCTTGGTGGGTAATGTTATGATTAGAAATAATAGAGAATATTATTGTATGTTACTTAAAAATTACTGCATCGATTCTAAAAAATATTTCAATAACTTCAAATATAACTTGAAGTCTAAATTATTTTAATTGGTCTGTTAGTTTCTCAGAAGGTGGTACTGTATGCAGAGTCAACTTAGGGGTAGTACCACCTTTTTACCAATTTCCGCTGCAAAGCAGCAATATTTTCAGTGTTTATATTTGAAAAGTAAGACATCCAGTATTTGAGTAATTACTGGCACAAGAGGTTCAAGTCCTCAAGGTTAACAGCGCTTCAAAAATCCTCAAATGACATTATAGTGAGGTGAGATATCTGTGGGCGATGGTGACCACTTACCATCAAGAAAGACGCCCGTTCGCTCGTCTGGTCTCATTATGCAATAAAAAATTCTTCATTTAATTGATAACCAATTTTGAAGCGATTCGTGAAAGGGCATTAATTTGTATCATTACTTCAAAATTCCAATCCTACCCCTCTCTTATTAAAGGAGCGGCAGTGGATGCGTACGCGCAACCGTTACGGTGTTCACCTGTTGTTTTAACGTCTCATCTGCAGTAGTCTTTTGTTTTGTTTTTATGCTCTGTTTTACTGGCAATGTTATAGTAGCATATGTTATGATACTTATAATAAGAGCGTATATTCCATTATTGTTTGTATATGATTCAATAGAAATATACCTGTAGAAATTACAAGATTTTGTATCAATGGAATCTTTATGCATGTTAAATACTTTTTAGACCTTTATTTTTCTAGTTTTCCACAATGCGTAATACGGTTTAAATTATGAAGGAAAGAACACGCGCCTGCCCCTATTAGGAGAGACTATTTTTTCTTTCATCCAAGGCATACAAATTTCTTTGTGGTGACTGTTTTTGGCTCTTTGAATTCAAATTCAATTAGATTTTTGTGTCTATATAATTTAGTATGTTGCCAGATTAAAAATAGTTGCCACGATAATAGTGATCTTTGAAATTAAATTCATAGATATACCTACCTTTGCCGCGGAAGTTATGCGCAAGCGTTCCCGCGGTTTCGCCGTCAGGCGCTGCATAGGAGCACCGGGGGGTTTTTGGCCGGTAAAAGTCCGGCATAACCTCTTCGTCTCCCTCTAGCGGCGAAGAGGAGATCATGAGCGTCTCCTCTCGTTAAAAAAAAGGTATACCTACCTAGGTTATTTATTTACAACTTAAGCTTTAAGCTTCTTTTTGTATACATTTCTTTTTTCTTACTCTTCCTTTTGTAATTGTTATGTGTATAAATAATTCACAGGTTAAATATTTTCTGGAGATGTCAATGACTATAGATAATAAAAGATTTCATTTCAAATGTTTCTACATATCTATCATCTCTATATTGAGTGTCTGCCATTTTTAAAATGGCTGAATTATAATAATATCGAAACTGAAACTGCTTGCACTTTGGGTACAAATCACCAGGAATTGTATCAATCAATCAACAATATTATATTTGTCAGAATACACAATATTACAGGTTTTAAAATTATGCACATGTCACAGTTTTCAGCCTATTTAAAAGGCATACAAAATATTAATGTTTCAATATTAACTTCATAACAAATATCACGAACATATCGAGAATAATAGTAATGGCAGGATTCAGAAACAATAATAATGAAGTCAAATACAATACCTATACACCTATTTAATATTTATGGTAATTATACTCCTTTAATGCTATAGAATTAACGTTCAAGAAGCCATTATGACAATTTAGTTTTGTAGAGTTTACCTTCTAACAACCTCATATCCTGAGGTAACTTGTTGTACACCAGAATGCACATGTTATAAACAATTTTTTTGTGGATATACATGTGACACGGGGGCTGCCATAACATGTTCATTCGTTTTATCCAGAATCACTTGCCTATGTCAGGATCGTCTTTAGCTACAAAAAGCTCTATACTACTGCTATTATATCATCATCAGCAGCCCACTCTAGTCCACTGCTGAACATAGGCCTCTCCCAGGGCGCGCCATTGAGCTCAATCTTCGGCTCTTCTTATCCAGTCGCGCAGATCGTCGCTCCATCTAGCAGGGGGGCCCCAGGGGGTCCCACACTACGTTTTCCCAAACGCGGTCTCCACTCCAGAACTCGTCTACCCCAGCGGTTGTCGGTTCTGCGACAGATGTGACCAGCCCACTGCCACTTCAGCTTGCTAATCTTATGAGCTATGTCGATAACTTTTGTTCTATGCCGGATCTCCTCATTACGGATTCGATCCAGCAGAGATACTCCGAGAATAGCTCTTTCCATAGCCCGCTGAGCGCTTCTATTATATGTGCAACGGTAACAGTTTATCGTTCCCACCTAATTTCAACCCGTCGCTACGCTTGCAATAGGCTTACGTGCTTTTATTATTTTTTCGTCGGTGGCGGTGAAACTCATGCATTTATGTATGAGTCGGCCAAATTGACGAGTGGCCGGTTTAAACCGCATGTTTACTGGTTATCGAGTGTTGCATACGTTAACTTGCTTCTATTGTTAGCTGTTCGATGCCGTCCCATCGAAGCTTTGCTGTTTTATTTTATTTTAATAAGGAGAGCAGATGAGCAATCGGGCCACCTGATGGTAAGTGGTCACCGTCGCCCATAGACATCTCACCTCACTGTATTAATATTAGAGGGTTTTGCCTCATGCGCTGGAAATTGCACTGGCTCTCTTACCCTTCAAACCGAAACTAAGAAATGCAAGCATTTCAACTTTACGGCAGATTTACGGCAGAAATAGATAAGAGTGTGGTACCAGCCCAGGCGATCCTTCACATCAGGATCTATTGAATTGAATTGAATTGAAATCGTTTATTTAGCGCTGTAAACACCAGAATACAGAATACAGAAGTATACAAAGTTTAATACATGCAGCACAGAACATCTGGTGTGGTACAGTGCCAAAAAGGGTACACCAGCTCAGCATAATGCTGAGGCAAGCCACAGCGCTGATTTTCAGCTGGCCCCTCAGTGACTGCACGGACGAAGAAAGCAACAGTGTGTGCGTGTTGTGTTGTATGAATGTGTTTGTTTGCATGAATGAGGATATTATTGTGTACGTGAGGTACTGAGTGTGTGGGAGGGTGATCTACCACTTCTATCGTTAGCTATTCGAGGGGCGATACACGAAGCTCTGCTGTTTTTACTAATCTTCATTCCTAATGACATGACACTCAATTAATCACCATCAAACTCAAAAAATTTCGAGAAAAACGTCAAAATGGTTTGTTTGAAAATTCTACAAATGAATGAATTATTGCTATTCTAATACTGAAATATGAATGAAATCACTCGTTTCATTCATAACGACATGGATGAGTGTATGCCACCAAGACGCAAAATAATGGGGTTTAATTTTCTTTATAATGGAAAATTGGCATACAAGTAAAAGGGTTATTTTTTCGTGTAGTGGTACAAAAGACCAGCACATACTCCCCCTCCAAATATTTGCAACTACTTAATAAAAAGGACCTTATATACGGAAACCGAGTCATAACATATGTATCGTCCTTTTCACATAGGAAGGCACGTCGAACTTTTATGAAAACCTAAATAAAATACGGATTCTCACAGATGAAACTCGGAAGTCTTCCTCTGTGTACTCTCTGTGACTCAGCCGATACTAATCGGAAGACTTCCAACGGTCATCAGTGATAATACGTATTTTATTTAGGTTTTTATAAAAATACGACGTGCCTTCCTATGTGGAAAGGACTATAAATGCAGATTATTGTTAGAAATCTTTCACGTCACAGCTTTGCTGAAAAATTTGTCTAAAAACGTGAAAAATCTGAAAAGCCAGGTACGCAAATAACAGATATGGTATTCAATACGTCAGCACCACCTGCATCCGACGTCGCATCCGGTGTAATATAGTGGGCCGACGTTGATAGATCGGCCACTATTTGAATAATGTGCTCCCATCTTTATATCGGCGACCTACTACTAGTTTGGGAAGGAGAAAAGATTAGGTTTTTAAGAGAAAATCGTGTTATATACTAAACGGAGTTATGCTGGAGAT
Organism: Hofmannophila pseudospretella; assembly: GCA_947369225.1. Taxonomy (NCBI): domain Eukaryota; kingdom Metazoa; phylum Arthropoda; class Insecta; order Lepidoptera; family Oecophoridae; genus Hofmannophila; species Hofmannophila pseudospretella. Next base: position 14,833,006 of record OX376316.1, read on the forward strand.
TAGTGGAGAAATTGTTCAAAATTTATTAATTGTAATAGTTTTTATCCTACTCCACTGTAATTTTACCGCACAAATAAACTATTCTTATTCTTATTCTTATATTTTATTATTATTATTTATATGTTTTAAAACTATTGCTTATCTCCCATTTCTGGGGTATTCTACCACAATCGCGGGCTTTTGGCCTTATTATTATTATATATTTATAGACAGGCAGCATATATGCTGATGCGTCTATGTATAGATTTCACAGTTCAGTTTTTACACAGTCAGTCATTGTTATTTATTTAAATTAATGTTTGCACGATATCATTGTTTTGTCATAAGAATAAAATTATGGTTATTTATCACTGTTTTTTGAAACAGTTGTCTAGTCTATTTTTAAAAGAATTAACCGAACGACCGAATTAAAGACACAACATCATCGGAGAGCGGGTTCCATGCTTGGACTACTCTATTTTTATATTAATGTAACTTATTGACATTTCACCATCATCATCATCAGCCTATTAATGTCCCACTGTTGGGGCACAGGCTTCCTCTTGCACAAGGAGGTATGGGGCCATGATCTACCGAGCGGGCCCAGTGCTGAATGGTGGATTTCACACGCCTTTGGATTTTTAATTTACTCAGACGTGCAAGTTTCCTCACGATGTTTTCCTTCACCGTTAGAGCAGTCGGTACATAGGTCTTCGAAAAAATCCGAAAAACTCATTGGTACATGGCAAGGTTTCGAACCCGGACCGCATGGGAGTCTTTTGACATTTTTAAAAAATCAATAATTTCACATATATTAATAATGTTAATTATGTACAGTATAATGAAGTATTGACTAGAATTTTGATTTGGGATATCCCGTTGTGAAATTGTAATGGTGTTTCAATAAATTTGGGATATCCCGTTGTGAAATTGTAATGGTGTTTCAATAAATTTGGGATATCCCGTTGTGAAATTGTAATGGTGTTTCAATAAATTTGGGATATCCCGTTATGAAATTGTAAAGGTGTTTCAATAAATTTGGGATATCCCGTTGTGAAATTGTAACGGTGTTTCAATAAATTTGGGATATCCCGTTGTGAAATTGTAATGGTGTTTCAATAAATTTGGGATATCCCGTTATGAAATTGTAAAGGTGTTTCAATAAATTTGGGATATCCCGTTGTGAAATTGTAACGGTGTTTCAATAAATTTGGGATATCCCGTTGTAAAATTGTAATGGTGTTTCAATAAATTTGGGATATCCCGTTGTGAAATTGTAATGGTGTTTCAATAAATTTGGGATATCCCGTTGTGAAATTGTAATGGTGTTTCAATAAATTTGGGATATCCCGTTGTGAAATTGTAATGGTGTTTCAATAAATAAATAAAATAATGATGGTTATGAAAACATGAAAGAACACGATCTCAGAATATTCAACACAGCATGACTGGAATTTTAAGAAATATTAATTATCATGCACTTACGCCAATTCAAATCTAGAAAAATGTGCAGCGAGCGCCGAAGACTAGCTTTTCCAGGGGCCTGCTCTATTCCAACAGAGCTATCGCGATCCGTTTACCCACGCCGAAATTTTTCACTGCAGAGTCTTAGGGGCGAATTCTTGATCTTCTATGTCGTATTCCTCATTGCTGAGGGTCGTGATCATTCTAAGGAACGACTCACGTGGCAGATTTGTGGGTGGTTTGTCATTGCCTTCCCATGGGGCGCATAGCGACATCTATATACGATAAATAGAGCAGGTCCCAAAAAGGTTCGAGATCAAGTCGCGGGTTCGAATCTCGTTCGCTACAATATTTTTCACTTGTCTAGATTTGATTTTCCACTTCTCATGGCGTGTTACTTACATGCTAAACATTATTCCAGATTTAATGGTCTGCATTTATGACCGTTTGAAACTTCTAGAGTGTTATAATTTACCACAGAATTTAATTTTACCTCTCGCTTTGGTATATAGTCTGTCTGAGTGTCCGCAAACACATTAAATCCAAAATTAATCGCATTTATATAACAATTCAACAACTGCTTTCAACGGCTTAATATGATTTAATTAAAACCATTCGGTACAAACAGTGTCTCGAGCTTAAAGCTTCGTAATTGCATAGAAAATATGTGCCGGCCGAGCTTTCATTATGTCTGCCGGTGCTTGCTTATGTTGTGCATGCTCGCTGCGCCGAATATTGACAACGCCAAGGATCGACCTCTCTATCTCTTTCTGTTTATGTTGTTTGAAAAATAATAATATAATAATGTACATTACTCACATAGCTATAAGAATTTACTAACATTTTATGTATGGACTTATTTGTCTGACAATAAACGTTTTTGTATTTGTTGGAAAAAATATGCTGGGCCCGTTTTTGATTAAATTAAGAGGAAAAAAACAGATTGTCTAGAGCACATTCTGGAAGCTCCCAAGATCTTCTAAATTGACTACACTACATATAACTTTGTCGAGTTCTATTTCACAATGTTATTTCAGTATACATGTCATTGAAACGAAACTTCTATTACTTCAGGTAGGTATTATTCAGAATTGTTTTCAGATTATTTTTAACCGTAATTTATATGTTAAAATTGCCGTCAGTTCTTCACGTCTCGCCTTTAAAACACTGGAAGTTGGTCGAAAAGATGTAGCAACATACGTCTTTACGCCTTTAGTACACTGCAGCGATTGTGAAACTGAATCGAACCTAACCATACAAAATCGAGAAAACCGAAAGATATATTTCTATGGATTCAGTAAAATTCCGTTCCAGAAACGATGCTCTGACATTAGGTTGGCCACTAACCATTCGATAAACAAACAAACAACAACAACATCGCTGCAGTGTGCAGTGGCTGTAAAATTTAAAAAAATATGTATGTACGCAAAAACTTACAGTTGTTTCCGAAAAACTGTGATAATCAAAATTTCAATACCAGAAACAAAAACCAACTTGCAGTCCCACGCTTTTAACTTAGTAAAGTAAACACATCACTGTGTACGATTTTATAATAAGATACCTGATACTGTAATAAATATGACAGAGAAAAAATTTAAGACCCACATAAGACGGACCTTATGTAAAAAGGGTTATTATAAAATAAATGACAACTGAAATGATAAAGAGGCTTGGTCCTAAACCCAGCTCCAGCTCTGCACATTGTGTACATATATGATTGGATTGTATTCATAATTATTGTAAGATATATTTATTTCAAAAGATGTGCTGCTGAAAGTTTCTTGCGCCGTTTCTTTCCTTTCAGCTATAGCACCTTACGAAGCGGTGGTAGAGTAAAACATGACGTTGTAAAAATGTACTTATAATAAAAAACATTTTGATTTGATTTGAAGTTGTTTCAATAAAGTTCCACTCAGCAAGCCCGCAAGTCCCATCGTGTTAAGAGTCGCGTGACGGCCTACCAACGCTTTTATGCGTTTTCATACTGTACATACCCCGGGTACTCTTAACCCACATACCCGAATGAGTTCCCATGGCAACCGGCAAGGCAGTTTGTTGCTGAAAGGGGGTTGAACCCCCTTTCAGCAACAAACTGCCAAACAGTAATGCATCGTGGCACGGTTCTATTTACATGTCATTGTGACATAGAGGTTTTTTAATTTCCGACGAAAAGATGTCATAAGTTTGACAGGTATTTTAAGTTTGCTATCTATGTCTGTTGGTCTGTAAGTCAGGCAGTTAAACTCAGCAACAGATGATGCGTTGATGCGGATTTTTTTGATGAAAATTTTATCACGAGTATCTTAACCAAAAAATTGGATTAACGTTTTCCAAGATCTGAGGCCCAATTCGCCTAAATCACATCGTTTGTAGTTCTATTTCTATCCAATTTCAATTTAGTTTTCGTTCCAATTCTATTTGGACACCAAATCGCATTCTGCTGACGCATAACTCTACCACTGCCACCTTTCGATTTACTATCGATCGGGCAAAAGTACCTCGGGAGTAACTTATGTTCGATGGTTATATTTGACAGTTGAAGCGTTCAACTGCGATTCAGGATAAACTAAACGTTTTATTAGAATGCACAAATACGTTACTATTCGATCGATCGTTGACTCGATCGGCAGTTAACTTATCATTCGACCAATACCGTGCCTGATTGTACTGACCATACGTTTGTAAACAAAACCAACTTTTTTTTTTTTTTTTTTTATTTATTTATTACAAAATCTACAGCACTTAGATTAAAAAATAAAAAAGTCTATTAAAAAAAACATATTGCCAATTAAAGATTTCCTATTTTAAGACAACGCCTATAGGGAGAAATAAGTTTTGGTAACTTTGTTATTCGTTCGTCATGCGATTAGATTCATCGTAAATTCGTAATTTAACTATGTCCTATTAATGTAACTTTTTTTATTATACAGGAAACCGTAGAGGTCATTGTCTCAGCCATATAGTCAGATATAATGATTTAATGAAATCAATAATAGAAGGGAAAATTGAAGGAAAACGACAGAGAGGTCGTCCCAGGATTGGATATATGGAGCATAAATGATTGGAGCGGCAGTTCGTCGTACCAAGAGTTTAAGGAGAAGGCGGGAGACAGAATCGGATAGAGACTGCGACAGGGGTCTGTCCCTTAATAGAAGAAGGGTAACTTTTTTCTTAATAAATAAAAATACTGACACGAATTCTCCACGAACATGACATTCGCGGCAACCCTGCTTTGAAGCGACACTTTACACCTACTGTTTATGGTTGTCACAACAAGTGTCACTTGGGCTCGATAACAGCTCGGCAGCACTCGTGCGGCATTGACCGATCGCACTTAGCCTGACCTTCCACGGATCGTTTTCATCTTTTGATGTCACACGCTGTTTTTTCCAACAGGAAATATCAAGCGATGAAAATAGGGTTATGTGAGAATCATGACGGAAAAAATATGCAGTCGAATTTTTGAAATCGGTTGAAAAACTGGCTACTTACTTACTTACTTGTTAAGGCTGGTTTACACTTGGTAAAGGAGCTCGTAGCCTAGTTGCGAGCACGGTCCGAAAGTGTTCGTGCAGGTTAAGCGACATTAGCGCGATCAGTACCTGGATGGGTGACCGCTAGTGGCATATTTCATCTGAGATCCTCGGAAAGCACGTTAAGCAGTCGGTCCCGGTCGTTGTCGTTCGACAGCAGTCGTTAAGCCATGTCAGATGCCTACCTGAACAACTCTGACAAATAGGTTGGCCACTAACTATACGATAAACAAGCAAGCAACTTGGTAAAATGTTTAACGATGTGGTGTGAGTACAGTGAGTTAGGACTGTGGTGTAAACCGGTAGACAGCGGCGAGTCAAGTTTCTTCTTCTTCTTTTCAGCCATCAGTAACCCATCGTTGGGTATAGGCCTCTTCATGTGAACGCCATCAATTAAAAAAAAAGAACTGAAAGCTGCGGCGGTGGCTAGCATCTAGCCATACCGCCACAGCATAATGCTGAGTCAGGGACCCCTTTGCCACATGTGCATGTAAACTTACTCTGAGTCAAAAAAGTAACTCTTTTAAGTAGTGAAGTGTAATTATCGTGTTATGTATGTGCGTGCAAATAAATTTTAATTCATTCAGTCATTCATTCATCCATTCTCCTCGGTCTCTAGCCGTGCCACATCCTCCCCGTCTTCACAATGTCGTCGGTCCACCTCGCGGGCTGCCTCCCGACACTTCTGCGCCCGACTCGGGGCCACTTATCGTCCTGCATTCTGCACACGTGTCCTGCCCATCTCCAGTTAGACCTGGACACTATACTGGCTATATCAATATATGGCTATATAATAGTCAAGTTTACCTACTTGCAAACTGCCTTACCAGTGGATCCAAATTTTGTTTGACTTTTTTTCACTGGCCAGGCACAGCCACTCGCCACTGTCCTTGCAACTTGCACTCGCCAACCAAACGCGCAAACCAGCCATAAGACAAAGTAGGTAGGAGAAATAGGGCTTCTTCAACTGAATTGAAGTTAAAAAAATATGTTTTGCTGTTTTTCTACCTAAGATTGATACAATGTTGACTTCTTCTTCTTTCGTGTTGATGATCCGAATTAAATTTTTCCCGACCAGAAGGCAGCCACATCTATAGCCCTCTGGTTGGCCTCGAAAAGGTCCTCCCGCGTGCAGGTGGTCGGACACGCGGGACAGCAGAGCAAGTGCTCCATGGTTTGAGGGGAGACACCACACTCACACTTTACTTGATCGCTGGAAAACCCCCAATTGTGAAGATTATCTCCGCAACAATGTTGACTAACATAATGTAAGTTTATAATTAATAAATGTTTAAGTAATATTTAATTATTTTTATAAGTTCTGTAAAAAGCTGTAAATTGAAGTTAATAATAAAAAAAGCAGGCCCTCACGAACTGACTGAATCAGTAATTCTCTCTTCTCTTCAAAGTCGTTTTTCCTCATTGCTGAGGGTCGTGATCATTCAAGGGAATTAATCACATAGAACGACTCTCGTGGCAGATTTAATGGCGTGGTTTGCCATTGCCATCCCCATTTCTTTCACACACTGGTTATCTCAATGTGAAGGTTTCCCCACGATGTTTTCCTTCACCGTCAGAGCAGTCGGTAAATGTACGTAAGTCTTTCGAAAATACCGAAAAACTCATTGGTACATGACATTGCATGGTTTCGAACCCGGACCTCCCGCATGGGAATCCGACGTCCTGGCCACGGCACCACCGACGCTCCGTAATTACCGACCTAATAATTATCGACAAAGCAATGGACTTCAGTATCATTTCTGAATGAATACAGACCCTCAGGGTCGTGATCATTCAAGGGAATTAATCACATAGAACGACTCTCGTGGCAGATTTAATGGCGTGGTTTGCCATTGCCATCCCCATTTCTTTCACACACTGGTTATCTCAATGTGAAGGTTTCCCCACGATGTTTTCCTTCACCGTCAGAGCAGTCGGTAAATGTACGTAAGTCTTTCGAAAATACCGAAAAACTCATTGGTACATGACATTGCATGGTTTCGAACCCGGACCTCCCGCATGGGAGTCCGACGTCCTGGCCACTGTGCCACCGACGCTCCGTAGTTACCGACCTAACAATTATCGACAAAGCAAAGGACTTCAGTGTCATTTCAGAATGAATACTTCAGATGTTTTTTTTAATAAATTGTCAGCGCCAGTACCATTTTGGTACTTACCAATAACAAAATCATTCGATAGAATACTGCTAAAGTAAGTAGACATTTTATATACCGATTTCGAATAATCGATTCACGTCGCTCGCCCATTCAGGCGAGCAGTGTTGTCGATGTCCGAATACGAAATCCAAATTTGAATTTGAAAAGAGGAATGTGGGACAGTTTCGACTGAATGAAATTGAATTGTGGAAAAAATTTGCTGCCGCTGTCGATGAAATTCTAATAATGGACTGCTAAAGCTAACAAATAAAGAAATGTGGAGAGAGAACTTTTCCAATGAAAACTAGGAATCGGTTTGTAAATCGAATGAGAGACATATTATTTGTGACATCTGCTCAGAAATGGGACTAATTATGTAAAAAATTTAAATCGTTTATTTAGCACTGTAATCACCAGAATATAGAACACGCTACAGAAGTATACAAAGATTAATACATGCAGCACAAAACATCTGGTGTGGTACAGTGCCAAAAAGGGTACACCAGCTCAGCATAATGCTGAGGCAAGCCACAGCGCTGAGCCCCTCAGTGACTGCACGGATGAAGGAAGCAACAGTGTGTTTTTTTTTTGTTTTTTTTTTATTTACATCTAAACCCGCATTTGACCTCGATCTCGCCTGATGGTAAGCGACGATGAGGTCGACGCTGGAGCATGCGGGTCCAGTAAATGCCTATTCACTCTGGCCTTGAAGATCCCTAGGTTGTAGGTTTCGGGAAATACAGCCGCCGGCAGGCTGTTCCATTCCTTAGCCGTTCGCATAATGAACGAAGAAGCAAATCGCTTCGTACGAGCATATGGGATATCATCAACATAAGGATGGAACCCCTCCCCGCGCCTGGTAGTCCTAAGGCGGAATGGAGATGCTGGAATTAGGTCGTGCAATTCCGATGCGCACTCTCCGAAATGTATCCTATAAAATACCGATAGACAGGCAACCTTGCGCCGATGTTCCAGACTTTGCAGTCTAGCTTCCACCAGCGATTCGCCACCTATTATGCGCTTAGCGCTTTTCTCCACTGAGTCAAGGGCAGCCAGTTGGTATTGGTATTTGTGTGTGTGTATGTTGTATGTAGGTGTGTAGGTATAGATGTAACAAAAAATCTTTTCCACTTCTTCATTTCCGTACTTGTTGCCAATTCACCTGGGGTCAGCTCTTCTTATTTTCTTGCTCCGGGACAGTCTGACCTAGCTTCGCCGGATCAATCAATCAACTCACTTCTAGTACAGGCATTTTAGTCTATTTGGAATGGTAATGAACATTACCAATATTTTTTTTATTAAATAATACCTTTTCTATTGATAATTTAAAACATAAACGTGATCATTTAAACTTCTTAACACAATTTGAACCATTACTGTACTGTAACACAGTAATCTCTCATCAAATGGACGGGCGGTTTGAGATCCCATTAGGATAATGGTCGGCCGTAGTTGACTAATGGCCGTGTGTTCAGAGCTCTTTCATTCACTCATTCGCATTCCATTCAACTCATTCGTTCGCTCACTAGTTGCGGAGTCGGTTACGGCTTTATATGGCAAAGTGCGATTAAAATAGAATTTAGTCTCTGTTTTAAACGTATAACAAAGTTGTATCCGTAATATTGTAGCGCTATTGGGTTTCCACCTAATCAAGTTGTAATTGTTCATGATCCATTGAACATAAAGTAAGTATAAGTAGAGTAATTTATATACGATAATATAATACTTATCGATACGTTGTAACTACACAGTTGTTAATTGATTGTAATTTGAATGTTGTTTGGTTCAATAAATATTTTTGTATTTGTATATTCATGACCTGGTTATAAAGTGCATCTTTTCGTGCATGCGTAGTCGATCGAAAATTTCTCATAGAACACTAGTGCATTTACTCGTTTTACTTAAAATTCATGTGACTCGGACTTAGTTAAATTCAACGTTACCAGAAATCACATGCAGACGAAAGGCATCAAGCAATTATTTTCTCCTGTTAAAAAAATTTGAATTTTTAACTTTCTTAGTTACTTTTTATTATAACATTTAGTAATCTTCACCAGGTGTGACAAAAAGGTGTGATACACGTGCGAAAAGGTAACTGTAAACTTGGACCGTAGAATTCCTCGCCCATCGTCTCGGGATTTAAAGTCGTCACCTCGTTTATATTTGATTTCTTTCTGCACCAGTATTACAATATACTTTTAAAAACGGTTGCATTTTCACTGATTTGACAAATTCAGATTCAGATTTATTTATTTATTCAGAATGTAGGTACAAATTACAAGATGATATTTTCTAAACAAAGAGCCGATACATTCTACTCAACAATGAGCATGCAAATATAAAAAATATAATAATATAACAGTCAGATAAATTATAAAACATAAATGTCATTTAGATCATATTTATTATTCTTATAATATCATAGATTTCATTTGACACTTCATAATTGAATATGGCCATAATGAAACCCATCTAATTCAACGTTCAGTCTAATTCAGTTCGGACTAAATATTCACACTAACAAATAGATAATCTCGTGTTAGCATATCGAGTCCAGTATTAGGCCAAACCGCTGCCGTCAACCGTCAAATTTGTTCCATAAACGGACCGCGGCGAACCAACCAGTTCGTAACAATCTGACGACGTATCAAAACGAACTTGTATCGTACAAAGTTCGCGATATAATCGATTATTCGACGCGACTCGATTCGGCCGTAAATTTTAAGAGGCACTCGCCTTTTCAAAATCGGAATGCCCGGGAGTGGCGTTCAAATTTAGAATTCGCTCGGACGCTGAAATATGGCGGCGCTACGATGGGTTATTCCTAACTGCTTCAACTTCTTGGGGCCCTGTGATCAACGGGTACAACTTCTTGGCGAACCAAGGACTACGAAGCCTGTGAATGTTCTTAAATATTTCTGAATTTTGGACGGAGCTGAGTTGACTGGAAATCTCTAGTTAACCTAACATACCTGTATGTATAAACAACCACTATGTCTAAATGCGGAAACAGGAGCCCAACAACCAACTTTGGGGTCCTGTGACCTCTGCAAGGTTATGGCCACAAATATCATTGACCTTCACTCTCATCCTCATAAGACACATAGCAGCAAGGCAACAAGGTAGCTAACCAGAGAAAACCATGAACTCGACGTGATTTTTGGTTCGTCAGTATGTTCATTGTTTTTTTCTTGCTGGTGATTTAAACTCTGCAGTTTGGCCAATGACTAACGTCGAGATTATGGGAGAGTCGTGTGCACTAGGAATGCCTACTGTCATGCATTCCAAGTGCAATTACAGGTTAGGTTGCCGGATCCACACCATCTGTAGTATTTCACTCCTATTTCACTGTCTTATATAACGTTCACTTAACACGGACGATTTTTAGGTAAAAATAACCACTGTAAACAATAAAATAGGACGTACACCCCATGACAGCATGAACGCAACTTTAGGTCTTTGGATTGGTAATCTTTGCCTTTATCTTGACACCCACTTTTTGTTACATCATATAGCACAGTACAATACACATTACCTATACTCGTATATCTCTGATAATCTAACTTTCAGACATTCACAATCAAGTTACCGATTCAAAAAGGCAAGTTGAAATAGGAACAAACCGCCAGGATTTCGCACATTTCCCCAACTTTACCGTTTACTAACTCAGAGTTCATCTCTATTTCTATCGCAGGAAGGCTCAAATCTCTGCCAGAAACTTCAGATTCGTTGAAAACCGACTCATCCAGTGATCTTACAGTCTTCTATTTTTTAAGCGGTCCGAATTGGGCTTTAGTGCTATCGTGCAGTCTAAGCTAATATTTGGGCTTAGCAGTCCGGATTCCGATACACTCTGCGTTTGGAACAGTTGCCATCAAGTCTGTGATGTGGTTTCTACGAAATGTTGGATTCTTTCTACTGGTTGGAGGATATTTACTGTTTGATTCACGTACCTATATAGGGGTATAATAAATGTGGTCAGCTTTCTCACATAATAAAATATGCTTACGGGATATGATCATGGAGTGAGGGTTATGTAAGAGCGTGGCACAGGGGCTAGGACACCGGTCTCCCATGCGGGAGGTCCCGATTAGAAACCATGCAGTGCCATGTACCAATGAGTTTTTGGTATTTATGGAAGACTTACGTACATTTACTGACTGCTCTAACGGTGAAGGAAAACATCGTGAGGAAACCTGCACACTGGGATGACCAGTGTGTAAAATGGGGTAGGCACAAAAGATCCTCAAGGGCCGATTTCCCGCTGGGTTATTCCCAGCCCTTTATCATATGATAAGAGGGTTATGTACATGTAGTAACTTAAAATACCTACTATTTTACTTATAACTTATTATATTTCGTCAGATCCTAGATCAGAGGCTTTTAAATGTTATGTTCTTAAAGCAGAAGACAAATCAAGCTATAGGTATTCTGTGGAATACTGTCGCAATAATTTTGTTATAATTTTTTTTTTAATTCGTATAAATGTGTCTAATAATTAAAGAGACAAAATGCCAATGGGCGAAGTGTTGGCCACTGAACCACCACACCTGATGATCAATCAGGATGAATGATGTATTAGTGTTTTAGATAGGTCTGTCTAATATCAAAAACCACCGAGTTCCAACAAATATTAGTAACCAAGAGCTAATAAAACCAGATAATCAAAGCGACAATGGATCAAAGGCTATATAAGGCATGAAACTGCGTGCGGCGCAAGCGTCGCCAGAAGAATCCACCTCTGGACCAATGTGGTGGACCACTCCTAGCTCAGGTGTTTTAGCCTAACTGGAGTGCTTAATGAAGAATATTGATAATGTGTAAAAAATTAATTAAAACCGGGTTGTGATTGCCGAGAGCTTGCCTTAAAAGCTGCATTTAGAATCAATGTTTCCATAGTGCGTGTCTAACTGGTTGTTCGATCCATTATGTGTCTAGTTATATTAATATTAGTTATGTTATACGGATAACTGAAGGCGTAATGAAGGTCGGAAATCCTTCCAAATGGTTTTGCCATGTTCCGATGTCTGCTTCTAAGTAGTATTCCTCATTGCTGAGGGTCGTGATGATTCTAAGGAATTAATCACATAGAACGACTCTCGTGGCAGATTTAATGGGGTGGTTTGCAATTGCCTTCCCCATTTCACACACTTGTTATATCAGTGTGCAGGTTGCCTCACGATGTTTTCCTTCACCGTCAGAGCAGTCGGTAAATGTACGTAAGTCCTTCGAAAAAATCGAGAAACTCATTGGTACATGGCATTGCATGGTTTCGAACTCGGACCTTCGCCATGGGAGTACGACGTCCTAGCCACGACGCCACCGACGCTCTTAAAATGTTCCGATAACCCTGGCCTAAATTCATACTATTGTAAGTAAGTAATTTGCGTCGGATTATTTCGGGGTATGTTTTTACTTGACATAATGAAAAAGTCATTGCTTAGCATATTGGTACGATGCGTACACACCCTTAACCACATTTTAAAAAAATCATTAATAGCCTCCAAAATGGGAGGCTCAATATTATTTTGAGTCAGCCCTTATTTGATAATATGAAACACTTACTGTTGTTTGCTAAGTTGGCTCTCAGAGTGAGGGCTGACTCTAATAATACTTGAGCTTCCCTTGCCTTTTCTTAGTGACCCTAACGAGGCTGACATGGTCACCTTGTCGTGTACCAAAGCCTCTAAACTGAGATTAAAAAAAATATGAAAGTGGTATCTCTGTGCTGAGTCAGCCCTGGGGAGGTACCAGTCTTTTACGTATTTCTACCCTAAATCGGCAATGCTTGCACTGCTGCATCACTTGGTCCATCCAAATAATTAATGGTGGCACTTTTTATAATGCCCGGGCAGTATGAGTAATGACGAGTCGAATTGGGCAATATGTCACAGAAACCTAGTGGATGGGAAACCGACTCGGATATTGTTGGTTATGTTAGGTTGCATTATGACAACCACGCAACGAGCCCTAACTAGCCATAGACTTATCTTTGTGCCCCCTTAACGACACTTTGACCAACCATAGTTATTATCATATAGACGCCTCATTATGGGCATTATTCAAACTGGCTGGACATTATGAATAATGTCCTAATAATCACTTGGTCCATAACATATAAAAAAGGACCTTACCTTCTTTATAAGTAGCAAATATTTGGAGGGGGGTTTGGGCTGGTCATTTGTACCACTTTACACGAAAAAATAACCCTGTTACTTGTATGACAATATTCCATACTAATTAAAAAAATCCATACTAATGAAACTCGTTTCATTCATACTTCTTATTTCAGTTATAATTCATTCATTTGTAGAATTTCAAACAAACAATTTTGTCGTTTTTGAAAAAAATTATTAAGTATAAATAATATTTTTTTGCCTTATCTTTATTGTTATAAAGAATAGATAGATGATACCCTAGAAATATTTGTCGCTAATAAAATAGGACCCTATATATTGGTTTGAAGGTTAAGAGAGCGTAATTATCGGTACATGAGGCACTCTGTCTATGTCCAACCATCAGATGGCACGTTCGCTTGTCTAATCTTCTTATTTCATAAAAAAAATCTTTTTAAAATATCAATATACTGATATGTAAGCTTTCATGTTTAGTTAGATAAAGGCACGATCCTAATCGAAACCGGTTCACCACGAGTAATTATCACCCCATTCTTCAACACTCAAATTAGAAAAAGACTGAAACAACAGATCCCGTATAGAACCCGTTCGAACACGATTAAAGATCGTTAGAGGAGTTAACAAAAATAAAAGATGAATTCTAGTTACCGGAGGCATGGAGATGAATTATTATTACGGACATAATATACGTAGATACGACTAGATTGAAATCAATTCAGCAATTTCCAAGGTGTTTACATTGAAAGGAGGTAACTAGGAACGGATAACCGAAGGTTTTAAAAAGACAAACCTTGATTGAGTAATCTAACCGAAAAAATGACGAACATTTTCATAAATGGAACTTTATTATAGAAGGAAATAATTATTTCTAAATTAGTGAAAGAATTTTAAATCGTAAGTCGAAACAAAAGCTTTACCCGACGTTTTCCCGCAGCGCTACGACATGGGATGCTTCAAAAAGAACGTTAAAAAGTCCTCTCCCTCCACGGCCGGCAACACACAAGCAATACCCCCGGTATTGCACGTGTCTCTAGGAGACGGTGACTACTTACCATCAGGTGACCCGCCTGCCTGTTTGTCTTAGCCAATTTATTAAAAAAAAGCTATATTTTTAAGTAAGTATACGAGTAATTCCTTCTAAAATTTAAAAGAACAAAGAATAAACGTAGACAAAAATACTTTACAAGAAGTTCAACGAACTGTGTTAGATGAAAGCACATTAAAACTGAATCAATAAAGGGAAATACAAATGTGGGGCATTAGTGGTAAACTACTGGCCACTTTACTAAGCACGAAATTTTTATGGCTCCCTACACTTTATGGCTCTTTACCGGCCTCAGAACACGATTTATTAGAAGTATTAAGAAACGGTAACGGGTCCTTATTTAATTAAACTAAATGAAAGAAATAAGGTAATGCTAGGTCACGTACCTATACTAATTCCATTGGGAGTAGTCAAAAGGATGTCAAAGACTAAACAGAAGAAGTTATACTTAATTATAATTGAAAACTATAATATTTTTACACTGCCTAAAGCGTAGCTGCACTTGATTGAATTTAGTCAACTAATTGGGCAACGGTTTGAGTCGACTAATTAGACAGGATACTGTTAACAGGTTGTAAATTGCAGACTAATAGCACTGAATGTATTTAGACGAGACTGAATTCAGTCAGTTATTAATTTGAAGATACGAGCATAATTATGAAGTTAAAATAAAGAACAAAGAAGTAGTAGAGCTTAGAGCCTAGCTTTTCCAGTTGCATAGATATTGTATAAACTATGAAATAAAGAGGAAGAAGTACTTACAAGGAGAAGCAAAAAGTGGTACAGGATACTGTATAGAATTACGAGTAATATAAGAACAAATTTGTAATAAGTATAATCTCATATTCTGTACACTAAGTACTGATGGATACGTATAAAACCTGGTAGTTTTGGCACGCAGAGTATTGTCACAAACTTTATGATAGTAAATTTACTGAGTTTAAAAACATTAGTCCTACCTAGTGCCTCCTGAAATTACCTGAGACGCCCAGACAATTCTGACTCTTAACGAGAGTTCAGCCTAGAGCAATAAAAACTAACTGAGGTGGGTCCTTGTTACTTGGTGCAGAGGATGAACTGCAAGCGAAAAATTAAACAGCATTCTTTATTCGACACTAAACCTGGCTCTGACATCCAATCTCAACAAAGGATACTAAGAACTTTTTGGCTCCCTTGTTTGAAGTATGTGAATTATATTTAATATTTAACATTTAAATGGGCATTGATAAATCTATAATAATACTAAAACTAAACTTAGACTAAGAAGAAAAAACTAAAGATAAATAAAATTGGCTAAGTCCCCCACATCCGGCTGTGTACCCAAGAGACTGGTTGCGTTGCCCCGTTGGATAGCTAAGCTAACCCGCTGGGCCAAATAGGAGCCAGCTTCTGGGTTTTTTGACGCGTTTGAATAGAGGACATATTTTTTTAGGAGAACAGAGGAGCAAACGGACTACCAGATAGTAGTGATCACCGTCGCCTATTGACATCTCAACAACTTATTAGAGGATTTTCGATCTGCTGCTAGAGGACCTCGAGGACTTAGATAAAGTTCATGTGCCGGTAATTACGCTGGCTCTCTTATCCTTCAAACCGAAACACAGCAATGCAAGCATTTGCGTCCGAAAAAAGTAAAAGGGTACCTCCACAGACTAACGCTGCAAATAGTCATCCCACGTCAAAAGAATATGTTTTAACTTGCACCACAGCCTCCCTGCTGAGTCTATGATAATCCTCCGTGGGATAGGTCGTAAAGATACTACTTACTTAAAGTATTATAAACGTAACCGAGAGCAATCTTGCTCGTGTTGAAACTGGGTGAGAGTCGGTGAGACTAAGTGGACTTTTTATTCTAAAGTGAGTTGTAAAGATAATTCTAACTGTGAGAACAGGCATAAACTATGGCAAAGGCTCTCTACATCCAAACAGAGATAGGGTTTACATTTATTGAAGATTCGACTTTGCTTGTACGTATAATGTTTCTCGATGTTTTAGTGTTACGAACGTGAACTAAAAACTTTCTTATGCCCTCTACGTCTCATTCATAATTTATACTCTAAAAGGCGTAACACTTTTATGTTTACGGGATTTCACATTTCTACAGAATTCTTACGTTTTTATAGCAAATCTGTTATGTAAGCTTTTCGTAAAGTTTCACACTGTAATTTTTGTGTATTATAATCTTTCTATACACATTTTTCAAAATATTATACAAGCAGCCGTAAATAAGCAAAGTAGCTGTGAATGTTTAATCTCAGCTTGTCATACTAAAATGCTGAGTTTACGTGTATTATTACGCCTTCACTCAGGAATTATTACTGTCATAAGTTTAACCTAACGCCGCTCATACATTTTATTACGCTAGAAATGTCTTTATTAAGTCCATAGTATTTGTCTTATACGATATCTTATCGTATACCCTCTCTTTCTTGCTATGTTACGACATAATCTTTCGTTCCTTCACCATTTTCCTTATTTTTATCAACATTCTTAGCAAAATTGCTATGCACTGGTTCTTTTCTATTTGAAATATCACCTCTGGTTTCTAGAAATGCAGCAATGGGTTGAGAGCTATGAGATTTTGTTGTAAAATATGAGGTTTGCTAGTGGGTAAACTTTATTACCGCTAAGAGTCGCACTGTTTTAACTTAACACATCGTTCCGAAGTACAATTTAAACTTCTACTGTTGGTTTGTTGCAATAGCTGCGCTTTGATATAAGTGTTTTCAAATAAGACATTTCTCTGTTATCATAAGCTTTTTGATAACTTATCAGAGAACTGTTTTTATTTGAGTCGGATTTAGAAGTCACTGACTCAGTATTCGTTTCGTTCTTACTGGCATTTTGTGGTTCTGTTTTGAGGTCCTCAGCAATTTTCTTCCGCAATTACTGTCTTTCCTATAATCTAAATTATTTCGGTAGCAATATCACGATTACTGTACGACGGCTGTATTATCAAAGACTATAATTTTATTTCTACAAATGTTCTTAAGTTCAAGCAAGTTCCTGCATTATACAGTATATTCATCTTTAAGTAGGTACATAAAACATTAATAATCTTCGTACTTGAACTCTCAATTTTATTAGAAGTATCTTATTCTTCAGCTATTCCTTTGGCAGTCAGCTACCCTGTCACTGGAAACCAATCCAATTCAATCCAGTTAATGTGTCCTGCCTGACCGCGGGTTTCAATCCGGCGACAACTGGGTCAGGGCATCTGTCTCCAGCTTAATCCCTCAGCTTACGAGTGACGTAGGTGCCTTGTACCTTGCTGTAATAATAGGGTCTCCCTTGCTGTCCGTTTTGAGTCCGCTAGTTACTGCGTCGATTGAGCTTTCGGATATGGAATCTGTCTATTTGGTTCTCCGAGGTCTGATTGTACCTAAATGTTGTTTGTTGTCCTATAAAGAGAGGAGATGAACAACCGGACCACCTGGTGGTAAGTGGTTACCGTCGCCCATAGACATCTCACCACACTGTAATGTTGTCAGAGGGTTATCATCGATATGCGACTTACCCTGAGAAGATGGAGTACCTTATATGACGGTAATTACGCTGGCTCTCTTGCCCTTTAAACCGAAACACCAGCAATACTTTGAGGCAGAAATAAGTAAGGGGGGGGGACCCCCACTTGAAATTCTGACATTTATTTATGGATAAAATTAGAACATAAACCTAGCAACAACAAAACAACAATCTGGCTATACCTAAGTAATAGTTCTAAATACCAAGGAACAATAGCTTTCTTTGAAGCCTAGAGATGCATCAGGCGGTTTCACAGGCGAAGGGTCGCGCATGCGTTGTAAATTATACCTGACGAGGCGTGAACTGACTATCTGACGAAGTACGGGTGAGCTGAGGTGGCAAGGAGTTGCGAGAACGGTTTGGAGAAGGTAGATGTAAAAATAAATAGTCCTCTCTTACGTTAAAAAATACCCGAAAAGTCAATACATCTGGAACCTTGAAGATCCGATGATGATCAGAAAGATATACCTAGTACCTAGTGGGCTTAATGACTTTAAAAAGTCAGGGGTCTAATAAAAAAAACTTCCTCGTGTAGATTTCCTTACTTTTTCCTGGTCATCATCAGATCCTCAATGTTCCTAATGTGGGAAGGGCACCATGGTCTTTAAACATTTTAGCTCAAACTCGAACCACCTAACTGTTACCGTTCCAGAGATCATCTGACATTAAACATGCTCCAAGATCTTGAAAACCCCTGATCCAGATTTTATCAGACATGTCTAAGAACACTCTCAACAACAAAAAACCGCGTCCAAATCGGATCATCCGTTGTTGAGATAAGATGCCATAGACAAACTTATAACGCCTCTTCCTTTTGGTTCGAGATTAAATATTAAACGCCTACTCCACAACCTAACTTTTACTTCCAAGACCTAACCCACAAGAAACAAAGCGAGAACAACCTAGGCACAAACGCATAAATCTGTGCCTAGGCTGCATGCCTCAGGCATGAGGCATCGAACCCTGGATGGACAGTCCCGAGGTTTGTTACATTGGCTCTGTACTGATTGGTTGTTTATGTAATGTTTCAACGGACTGTTGGCTAAAAGATTGAAGATCTGGGACGGTGAGAGCTTGCAAAGATTTTCTCATGATGATACTATAATAGAGAATCCACTATTCTCCAGGGTACCAACCTATATTGATATAGTGAACGGCGACTTATTATTGATAATTAAGTCGTCTTACAAATCAACCAGTTTATCAAATTAATGTATGGCTAGGTTCGAATTAGGTTATTGGGCTCCTATTACTGCATTAAGATACGTAAGTGGTCATTTGTGCGTGCAAGTATATTGGGTTTGCTAGATTTCCAGTCAAGAAGCTCAGAAGTCTCTTAGGACATTCACAGGTTTTACAGAGCTTGGTTCACCAAGGAATTGTGCCCTTTGGTTTGCAACTGCTGAGCAGTGCAACACTGCATGAGCGGTTATATAATTTTGTATTGGCGTTTATTATGTGTCTGGATTAGTATCATATTGACTCAATCGCGAAACGGTACAGTCTGTACCCTGAGTTATCCTCACCCCAATCCTCCTTCCCTAGTAATTGACCAATTTGATTTAAATCCACACCTCATTTCACACCGACCGTTTATTTTTAATTGAGTTTTACGACTCTGGTTACAAGTAATTTTGAGCCGTTCTCACATTTTTTCCTATTTCTTCTATGTCGTCAGGCAGGTCGTAAGTATACCTACCTATTAGTATTCTTTCCTCGTGCGATGATAAGGTCCCCATAATTTTCGTACACTCGAGAATTCTCGTGCGGTTTCAGAATTTTGAGACAATGGCTTGACACGAAGGGCATGCTGAATAATATAGGTAGAATTAGGCCCAGCGCACAATATTATCACGACTTTTCGGCGACTGACTTCGATAACAATGTAAACTAAGCCAAAATTGTTTATTGCCATGCCTATGACAGCCTGTGATTTTGCGCTCTGCGCCACTCCCCACAACCATATTTTAGACAACGGGCGCTCTGTGGTAAGCAACAGGTTGGCTAGAAGATTGAATAAGTCGGACAAAGACGTGAAAATTATATTATTGAAGTACCTGCTAGTAGTCTAACGTTATACACTTATCGACTCGGGACTAAATATACTAAGAGGTCACAAAGATGGCATTTCTCAATATAACCTTCTGATAGTTGATGGAATTGTGGCACAACTATAGCGAATCTGGTATGATTTTTAAAGCCTATATGAACAGGTTAAATACCATCATGAGGCATAGAATAGCGTCATTTATGGATAGAGCGGACAGGTGTAATAACGAAATATTAGGGAGCTGAATAACGGACTATTGCAAACTGACATGTACAGATATTGGTTGGCTATTACAGCAGGGTAAAATTCAAATAAATGTGCCGCGCCGCCGGTCTATTAATGAGCGCTGGGCCTTACTCGACATTACCAGGAAAGTTGCTGCTTTAGCAGTCACGTTTGGTGTGACTCCACTTTTTCTGCGATATATTTACAAAGGTAAGTAATTTTAACTTTTTAAACCTTCGTGGTTCTTTACTAATAATTAAAGTTAGAAAACAAATTCTGACGATTTAGGTGCTACAATGTAAGAAATTATCGGTAATTTTTTTAAACCGTTTAGAGCGTCAGTGGCGTATAGGCTAGAACTTTAATGGTCAGGGTTTGAAACCATGCAATGTCATAAACCAATACTTAAGTTTTTTTAATGTTTTTTCAAAGACATACCGTGCATACAAATAAATGTGTGAATCGGAATCTACATTAACCGACTGCTCTAACGGTGAAGGAAAACATCGTCAGAAAACTTGCACACTGAGAAAACGAATGTGTGAAATGAGGAAGGTAATGACCATCCTCCAAATCCTCATATCCTCAATCCATCCTCCTCCTCCATATCCTCAGGTAGGCAATGCGTCTCTAAGAATAAAAATAGAATAAGATTAGTTTATTTGTGCGGTAAGATTACAAAGTATTCATAGTCCATACACCAGTAGGAACTTAAGCATATGTTATATTAAACTAAATAAAATTAGTGAGCAACCAGTTAGTTTATAATAAGCGCTGACCTCCGAACTAGGATGTTCCTATATCACGGAGGACAGATCTCTTCTTTGACCAGTGCAAATGAACATGAACATAAGAAGAAAATGATGATAATATCTTTTAACTTAAATAAAGTGAAAAAAAAACTACAGTACTATATCGATTTTAACACCACTTTTTGTAACAGCCTGTGAACAAGAGCCAAAGATAAAATAGACGGAAATCTTCGCGAACTCTTTTAGGCTCCCAAACATTTCTTACAGAGGTCAGCCAACCTTTCAAGCAATCCATTAAATCGTCAGACGAGGTGACTGACCTTTTCACAATCGAACTGAAAGAATCCTGTAAAAAACTATGCGGTTGTTTATTTTGTTCCCCTATTCGAAGCCCTAGGGTCCAATTCCGTGCAAGTTAAAAATTTATCAAATGCGGTGAGTGCGATCGAATATCTAGTCTTACAACGCACGTATATACTGTGTACATAGCTTATACAGGGTGTCTGGAGAATAACCCTAAGAATACTAAGTTATAATGAATGAAATTCAACTAAGTTGCCACCGAAAAGCTTTATTTTTAATATAGTATTAATTCATTAAATGTAAAAATATAAATTTATTCATAAAATTAATTTACATGTCAAATAATAAATAATAATAATAATTTTCCAATAAAAAAATAATGTCAATCAAATAGCCCGCCCCTTGTCGTCCCCGGTGCAAAGGTGCCCATAACGCTCGCGGCGTTATTCATTAAATGGAGTCATCATCAGCCTATTAATGTTCGCACTGTTGGGGCACAGGACTCCACTTGTACAAGGTGGTACGGGCCATGTTCCACCGAGCGGGCAAAATGCTGATTGGTGGATTACACACGCCTTCGAAAACTTTTAATTTCCTCAGACGTGCAGGCAAAAATGTAAATGTACGTAAGTTTTCGAAAAAATCGGAGAAACTCATTGGTACATAAGATTGCATGGTTTCGAACCCAGACCTCTCGCATAGGAGTCCGGCGTCCTTGCCACCGACGCTTGTCGCGGCCATTAAATGGAGTACATAATTAATATGTGATAGCAGTAAAATCATTATGTATTTATCTATCTTTTTAAATTTCAATTTGATTGCAAATTCAATTTGATTTTATCAGTATTCTTTCACATTATTAAAACTTTAAGGAATATGTACTATTGTTAGTTAAAAACTATGTCAATTAAGGCTCTGAAGAATGGCAAATTATATTTGATAGGCCTAAAAGTAATGCAGTCTTTTTCATATCTCGCAATTAGTGTCGAATCCAATTACTGTCAAATTTATTTTGCCATCATCATCATTATAATCCCTGTGAAATTTACTAAATACCTACTATAAAATTAGGACAATGCAATTTCAGATATATTTTCAGTATTTTACCCATCGTATTTTGGTATTCGTACCGAGCTTTACTTATGTCATGTATTAAAAGTATATAAACCAATAAATATTTCATATTTCACTCTTCTGCACTATACTGCCGGTAACCTATTAATAAGTCTTCTATCGCCTAGGTTGCCTGGAAGAGATCGCTCAGAGCGATAACACCGCCTTTGTACACTTATTCTGTTTCCTTTCCTATGTAAATTTCTTGTGCGCAACAAAGTATTAATCTATCTATCTATTTTACTTTTCTTATAGTTCTAGGACAATTTGTCCGCCAAATTTCTTAACCTCCACAGAACTGAACTTCCTCGGACACCCGGTATAACGTCACAACTGTAAAACGCCCGTATTTCGGGGTGGTCAAAGATTTACAACCGTTCAAGTAGCCACCTAATAGACGTATATTGCATTGCGGGTAGATTTATAGACTATATTTCTTTTGTTTTCAAGGATTTATCGCGGGCAGGTATTCAGCGAATCGGCCTTTTTAGTGCTTTTAAGGTGCGATTAGTTTTTTTATGTGTTTGTAAGTGGGGGCTTACATGGATAAAAGAGGGGGCGTTTAGTTGGCTTTATGGTTTTTTTTTGGTGTTTTACATAGTTACCTAAAATGATAATTTTATTTACTTATTACAAGGTACAATAATAGGACCATCGACTTACAAACGAGGTCGAAACCTGTATCTTGTAAGTCGGTTCTCCGTCGCACCTTCCGTGCAAGCATATGACAATTTATAACATTACATTAGTAACTATATACTATACCTACAAGGAATTTGGAACAAGTTAATCAAAGGGAATTTAGAATAAACCTGATAATAGGAAAGATAACACAGCTGCTTTTAGGGGTAGTTTCAAGTATGCGGCATCTAAGATTTGGAATACCTTGCCACCTCCTTTTAGAGACGCGCAGACTCTTGACACCTTCAGGAGAAAACTTAAAATCTATACAATTGATCTACAAAAATCGGACACTGCTCCGTACATTCTTTAGGTGCCCTGTAACTACTGTCCTTCACAATCTGGAAGTGCTCGGTAATATTATGCCTCTACTGTGAACTACCATCCACACACATAATACCATGTAAATACACCCGCACCATGCCATCACCCTCCCACACACTCAGTACCTCACATACACACTAATATCCTCATTCATACAAACAAACACATTCATACATCACAACACGCACACACTGTTGCTTTCTTCGTCCGTGCAGTCACTGAGGGGCCAGCTGAAAATCAGCGCTGTGGCTTGCCTCAGCATTATGCTGAGCTGGTGTACCCTTTTTGGCACTGTACCACACCAGATGTTCTGTGCTGCATGTAATTAAACTTTGTATACTTCTGTAATCTGTATTCTGGTGTTTACAGCGCTAAATAAACGATTTCAATTTCAATTTCATTTTTAGATAATGTTTAAGAGTGTGTGAGGGAGAACCTAACACCCCTCCAGTGTGTTAGGTTGTGTGGGAGTGTGTAATAATGTAAGTGTGTATCTGTAGTGTAGGGTGAGTGGGTGTGGGAGTGTGGGAAGTTAAATTAAATGATATTTAAGACGTAAGTATGTTCCAAAACTATCCATACATACTTTACATCATCATTTAAAATGAAGTTCGGAGGATATTGCTGATTCCATGACGATAAAATTGTGTAAAAAATATCTAGATAGGGCAAGATAAAATAAACAACTAATTTGTGGAGTGACAATTATTAGATTTTTAAACAAATTTATTTACTTATAAACATGAAAATAAAAAAAAACGACGTTTGTAGTTGCATCGATCAGGGTTGAGCGAAAAGATGCTTGTCAAACCTTACCTATATACCGATATCGGTGCAACTAGGAGGAGCACGGTCCGAAAGTGATTGTGCAGGTTAAGCGACGTTGGCGCGGTCGGTACCTGAACGGGTGACCGCTAATGGCATGTTTCATCTGAGCTCCTCCGTGCCTCGGAAAGCACGTTAAGCAGTACGGGCGGCCTGAACAACTCTGACAAATAGGTTGGCCACTAACCATACGATAAGCAAGCAAGCAAGGTGCAACTATAAGTTGCAGGTTAACTGAGTTGCAGGCAGATATTTAGTGCAGGTATATTTACTTATATATATTCTGTACATAAAGCTCTACTGTCCACATAAGACAAAGACGTTAAAAAATAGGTCTTCAAAGGCAACTGTTACCACAGACGAACTAAACCGAAATCATGTACAAAAACAACTTGTTGGGGTTTTTTCCCATTAAAAAGTGATTTAGACAAAGTGTAGGAGACGTTACAATCGTTTGTCTCAAGAGTTGTCTCAGCGACATCTGGGAATAAGCACTCTCGGTGCAGAGGTAGAACAGAGTAAGTCTGATTACACAAGTTTGTAAAATAAAAAATTGTAATTTGCATTTTAAAATACGAACTAGAAACTAGGTCTAAAATCGTAACACAATATAAAGAAATAGGTAGAATTAACAAAAATTAAAGGTTTCCATTTATCTCGGCCACTAATAAAAAGAGGCTGCAGGCCCAGCAAAACATAGCCCTTAGAGTATGCACAGGAGCGGGTCGTTATGTCAGGAATGACGTGATAGCCCGCGACGTGCAGATGGAAACCATTCAGGTGTTCGTGGAGAGGTTAGCGAGATCAATGTATGATCGCGCCGACAACGGTCCCCACGAACACCTGAGGAATATCGCCCCACTGCACGCGCGCCCTCCTGACGCACGGTACCCGCTCCTGCGCGAGTTAGTACGCCCTCAGTCGCCCAGTGGCGACAGGGTGGAGGGACGTGACGACGCGCAGTGAGCGCAGACCCCCCGCTAATTAACTAAACTAAACCTTGAGCCCGTTTAATATAACGGCACCAAACACCGGGGATGTAGTGACACCCCGAGCTTCTGTCCGGGCACGAGGTTCGCCTCCAGGCCCGCACCCACTCCCCCGCTTCAGGGTTCGAGTGGACGACCCGTTTGATTGAACAAAAATTAAGTTATAAAGATTAATAAACACTTCCACCCGACGTATTTCCGCTGCGCTACGACATGGGGTCCTTCAAAAATAACGTAAAAAGAGTCCTATACTTATTTTTATTTATTTATTTACACTTTATTAAACACTAGACTTAATAACAATTAAAATGAGACATTGTACAAAGGGTGAACTTATCTCTAAAATAGATTTCTTCCAGAAAATTCTTCGAAGGCCGGCAGCGCACAAGCAATGCCTGTGGTATTGCAGGTGGCCCGTTTGCCTGTTTGTTTAAACCTATTTATAAAAAAAAGCAATACAGAGGTATTGTATCCACCTCACTATTTTTATTTTTTTTATTGTCTACTAAACCCGCATTTGACCTCGATCTCGCCTGTTGGTAAGCGACGATGAGGTCGACGATGGAGCATGCGGGTCCAGTAAATGCCTATTCACTCTGGCCTTGAAGATCCCAAGGTTGTAGGTACAAATACGAGTACAATAGTGAGGCGGATACATTAATTTAAAATCTTTAAATCTGGAGTTACACATTTTCTGCCCCGCGCCGCCGTGACAGTCATATTTTAATCTGTTTCACAGGGCTGCATAAATATTTATTTAAGTTTTAATCCCGCCCGGACCAGACTTATTTGTACAGAAAAAGGTCGTGAGAACGTCTTATTACGTTTTACCTTCGGGCTTGGGTTTGTAGGTAAATACTCGTAGGAACTTTCATAGGAAAAGGTTGGTGCGAGAAAATTTACGAAGTTTGGTCCAAAGAAAAAAAATAGCGGCCATTGCTTGCTTATCGTATGGTTAGTGGCCAACCTGTTTGTCAGAGTTGTTCAGGCCGCCCGTAGGCCTCTGACATGGCTTAACGACTGCTGTCGAACGACAGCAACCGGGACCAACTGCTTAACGTGTTCTCCGAGGCACGGAGGGGCTCAGATGAAATATGCCACTAGCGGTCACCCATCCAGGTACCGACCGCGCTAACGTAGCTTAACCTGCACGATCACTTTCGGACCGTGCTCGCAACTAGGCTACGAGCTCCTCAGCGGCCATTGATAGATTGCCAGTGTGAAGGGCTCTTTATAAAACATTGTGTTAAATTCCCTTTTTTACTTCTACTTTTAATTTAATTTTCTGTTTTCTGGTTATTTTCACTTCATTTTATAGTTTTATTCTGATTTTACTTGTTTTTATAAAACTTGTAGGCACTATGGGTGTATAAACTGACAGTAGATACATTTTATATTTTT
Source organism: Hofmannophila pseudospretella (assembly GCA_947369225.1). NCBI lineage: Eukaryota > Metazoa > Arthropoda > Insecta > Lepidoptera > Oecophoridae > Hofmannophila > Hofmannophila pseudospretella. The sequence goes on from OX376316.1 coordinate 14,859,508, forward strand.
ATTAAAATTATTTATAAGACATAAATAAGTGAAAACAGTAATATTATTTTCCAGTTTGGTACTGAGATATAGGCTCGGACTACACGACGACGGTTCCAGCGACGGTTTGGTTCAGGTGGTACCAGCCGTGTAGTCGACTGCATTCAAACTCATGCGTTGCGCTCAAGCCCCGCACACTCGGTTCAGGAACAGCGCTGGCCGGTTCCATGTGGAACCGTTGTATAGTCGACCACTAGCTATAGTATACCTTCTGTCAAAATTATACAATTCAAATTTGAAGTTTATGGCGAACGCATTAAATTTCATTTCAAATTGCAGAAATTTGACATTTGGTATACATTATCTAGAAGCCAACTGTACGTGAATCCGACAGCGCATGTTTGTTTGAGTTTATATAAAGCACCGGTTCCATGGAACCGACCGATACTGGAACCGGCCTAGGAACCGTCGTCATGTAGTCCGGGCCCTAACAAAAATATAAAAAGAGAGTCTAACTTTTTCCAAATGATGCTTTGCGGCAGAAATTGGTAAAAGGCGATACCACCCCAGACTTGGCTCTGCACAGAGTCATACCATCTTCAAAAGTATACAAATAACATTAAGAAGTAGAATGGTTGAATTACAAACACGTGTCAAAAACAGAAGGACACCAAAGTCTCACCATAAAGATTCCTTTTTTACCATTTAGGTACGGAACCCTTAAAAAGAGAAATCGAAAAAGCAAAGCAGTAACACAGTGGGGTAACACAGTGGGGTAAATCTAAATGGCTCGCAAAGTAAATGAAGTCATAAAATCCAAACTTAGAAGGAACCGAGTGAATGCCTTTCATACTATTGAACGACTCCACCTCCCGATCAGAGTTGCCAGAATTATTTATATTTAGCTTAATTTTACAAGACTACATTGTTAAAACTTTTAAAATCTTTAAAAATATATTACATATTGTAGGCTCTCTTAGCTTATTCGCAAAAAAATATATACTGCATGCGAAACAATTTTTTTTCGAATCTAAACCCCTATTTTTCTATGATACCTTAGGAATTTAAATTATAATTTAATTACAATCAATCATTTCAGAAATAAATCCATGTAATTAGACATTAATCAAAAAGTCACACACACTTGTTTGACACAAAATAAACCATTTTCATTCCCAATACGGTATTAACCTAATTTTTTTATTGCATCAATCAACTTGCCTGGATATTCTAAAGAAGGATCTAAAATTAATTTTTCGATATCTCAACTAACATCAGAGATATTAATGGTTAAAGTTAGTATTTGACAGATGCTCTGTCCCTTTTCAGCAAAACAGTTCTTTATGTTATGCAGCCAGGACCTGCTTGTATGGCGCTACAGAACACTTACGTTTTTCACCGTGTAGTTCCCGGTTCAGAATAGGACTACCCCATATCTTCCCGTGGGTGTCGTAAAAGACGACTAAGGGATGTGTGGGAATACGGTTCCGCTGCTCGCAACCGTACATTCTACCACAAGGCCCCACACAAGAACCCTGGGAGCCTTAAACGAGCAGCCTACTGGTGGTAGGTCCAGGCTGACCGCGGCTTGTCACCACCCTCCGGACAAAGACATGCCGCCAAGCGACCTAGTCGTGTTTCGGCATGATGTCCGGAGTAGCCACCAAGAGAACGGGTCTGGGCAGCTATACTGCACATGCGCACCGGTTTCGGTGCTGCGATGTGTTGCCGCGCCGGACGCCTCATCGTGGAGGGTAGCGGGATCCGAAGCACGGTTCTCCGCTGGCCGACCGCAGGTTGTAGGGGGCCCAAGTAGTAGGCCAGCCACCTACGAAAGGCTGCCCCGCCGCCTCGCGAAAAATCCCGGAATGCTCCACCGTGCCGGTTGGCGACCGGATTGGAGGAGTCGGTGGGCATTTCCGTGGGGGGTTCGGGCGTCCCCGCAGTCTCCAGATGAGGCTACCATACGTGTGGCGACCCCGCATGCGCCGCTGGGTGATCTGTGCAGCCCCTCGCCCAACAACCGTTCTCTCGCCTATTCACTCTCCAACATTATGAAAAAGTCAAATAAGAATAGTAAGTGTGCACAGCGGAAGCACGTCCTCCAACTCAAAGTGCACCTCTCAAATATCCGAGGTCTGCACTCAAATATCGATCCAGTTCACCACCACCTCGAAACTGAAAATCCACACTTGCTATTCCTTACGGAGACGCAGATCAGATGTCCGTCAGACGCGTCATACTTATACTACCCAGGCTATAACCTGGAGCACAATTTTAAACCCCGCGCTGGGATCTGCGTGTATGCTCGCGATGACATCTGCTGTCGGCGTCTCCGGAACCTTGAAGATCCCAAATTTTCTGTAATATGGATGCTGGTGGACACTGGGCTGGAGAAAATGCTCTATGCTTGTGTCTACCGTTCGCACAGCGGTGACCAGGAGACAACTAAGTTAATTGAACACCTTAGCCTTGCGGCGGAAGTGGCCCAACAACGGTATCCATCTGCGCAATTGGTTCTTCTGGGGGACTTTAATGCTCACCACCAGGAGTGGTTGTTCCCATACCAGAAGACCGACCATGCTGGCAGGGAAGCGTACAAACTCGCGTTGTCGCTAAACCTCACACAGCTGGTAGATGGCCCCACGCGCATACCGGATGTTGATGGTCACACCCCCAACTGCTTGGACCTTCTGCTGACAACTGATCCGGACAGGTACTCTGTGTCGATTTCTGCCCCATTGGGAACCTCTGACCACTGTCTGGTGAAATCTGTATCTAGCTACTCTCCGCCCGATTTAAGCCCTAGAGGCACCAGGCGAGTGTGGCGATACAAGTCAGCAGATTGGGATGAGATGCGGCATTTCTTTGCATCTTATCCATGGCGACAAATCTGCTTCTCTACTGAGGATCCGTCGAGCTGCGCCTCGGCCATAACCGACGTGGTACGTCAGGCCATGGAATATTTCATTCCCTTCTCTGACGTGCCTCTTGGTGGTGCAGCACGCCCTTGGTACAGTGCTGATTGCGTTCGTGCTGAAACACTGAAGCAGTCAGCATTTGTAGCCTGGGCTGATGCTCGGACGCGCAAAGCTCCGGATGTCCTGGATAAAAAGAGAGCCTTCAACAAAGCCGCCAAGTCCTGCAAGAAGGTTCAGCGTCGGGCTCGCTACGAACATGTTGGCCGGATCGGAAACAAGCTTGCTTCATACCCTGCGGGTAGCAAGGCTTTCTGGTCCCTCGCCAAATCAGTCGAAGCTAACTTCTGTCGCCCTTCGCTGCCACCTCTGGTCAAACCCGATGGATCGCTGGCTCACACCGCGAAAGAGAAGGCAAACTTGTTTTCCTCTCTATTTGCTAGTAATTCTTGTCTAGATGCTGGAAGCAAAACTCCACCCACCTTACCCCACTGCGACTCTGTAATGCCAGAGGTCTGCATTCACCAAAAGGAGGTACTTAAAACGCTCCGCAATCTAGACGAGAATAAAGCCAGTGGTCCTGACGGGATACCAGCTATTGTGTTAAGGAACTGTGCACCTGAGTTGTCTCCTGTCTTGACGCGCCTGTTTCGCCTCTCCCTAAAGACTGGTCAAGTTCCAAAGTCCTGGAAGCTTGCCAACGTGCAGCCTGTGCCCAAAAAAGGTAGCCGTGCTGACCCCGCCAATTATAGACCCATTGCTATCACTTCCATTCTCTGCAAGATTATGGAACGTGTATTGAACACCAAGCTCCTGGCACACCTAGAAGGTAACGATCTCCTCAGTGACCGACAGTATGGTTTTCGCCAAAACCGGTCTACTGGGGACCTTCTGGTTCGTGCCACTCACTTCTGGGGCGAAGCCATTGAGAAAACTGGTGAAGCTCTTGCCGTTTCACTAGATATTTCTAAGGCATTTGACAGGGTCTGGCACGGTAGCCTACTAAGCAAGCTTCCTTCATATGGAATCCCAGCCAGTTTGCGCATATGGATCGCGGATTTCTTGAGTGAACGGTCAATACGAGTGGTCCTAGATGGCTGCTCTTCTGACCAACTGGCTATCAACGCCGGAGTTCCTCAAGGATCTGTCCTCTCTGCAACCCTATTCCTGCTGCACATAAATGATCTGCTCATATCGGGTATTTTTGGGTACGCAGACGACAGCACGGTTACGGAGAGATATCTTCCTGTTGCGCGCGCTGGTGCTGGTGAGATCCAGACTCAAAGAGAGGCCATGGTTGAGCGTATCGACTTGACCTTAAAGGCCGTGGCCGATTGGGGCGATGCCAATTTGGTCAAGTTTAACGCCACTAAAACGCAGGCGTGTCTATTCACCGCTAAACGGAGTCCCTTCCACCTGACTCCGACTTTCCGGGATGTATCCGTACCGATTACCGACCACCTTAGCCTTTTGGGGTTGGATCTGACTTCCAATCTCAACTTTGGGCGCTCCATTGAGTCAAAAGCTAAGACCGCAGCCAAAAAATTGGGCATCCTGAGTAAGGTTAGGCGGTACTTCACGCCGGGACAGCTCTTAAACCTTTACCAAGCCCAAGTCCGGTCGTGCATGGAGTACTGCTGCCACCTGTGGGACGGCTCAGCTAAGTACCAACTGGCTGCCCTTGACTCAGTGGAGAAACGCGCTAAGCGCCTTATAGGTGACGAATCGCTGGTGGAGGCTAGACTGCAAAGTCTGGAACATCGGCGCAAGGTTGCCTGTCTATCGGTATTTTATAGGATACATTTCGGAGAGTGCGCATCGGAATTGCACGACCTAATTCCAGCATCTCCATTCCGCCTTCGGACTACCAGGCGCGGGGAGGGGTTCCATCCTTATGTTGTTGATATCCCATCTGCTCGTACGAAGCGATTTGCGTCTTCGTTCATTATGCGAACGGCTAAGGAATGGAACAGCCTGCCGGCGTCTGTATTTCCCGAAACCTACAACCTTGGGATCTTCAAGGCCAGAGTGAATAGGCATTTACTGGACCCGCATGCTCCATCGTCGACCTCATCGTCGCTTACCATCAGGCGAGATCGAGGTCAAATGCGGGTTTAGTTATACATAAAAAAAAAAAAAAAAAAAAAAAAACGTCATAAAACTTAATGCCGTTTCTGATTTTTGATTGCCTGTATCTATTTTATTTTTCAACGAATTTTAATTCTGTTTTCACATTTGACCATCAATTTAAGTTAGTAAGTAATATGTTTATTTCACACACAGCAACGACCGAAACAGTTATAATTATAAAAAATATTTATGTAGTGAAAGGTTGAATTGAAATCATGTCTGAAGGTACGACTATTTCTTAATTTTTATCAAATGTATTTAATTAAAAAAATATTAATTTACTACTAAACCCGCATTTGACCTCGATCTCGCCTGATGGTAAGCGACGATGAGGACGACGATGGAGCATGCGGGTCCAGTAAATGCCTATTCACACTGGCCTTGAAGATCCCAAGGTTGTTTTGTTGTATTTAATACTTGGAAACTACCCTATTCCGTCACAGAAAAATTTCAGTTCTTATTTCAAGATATTTTCCCAACATTTTTCCTCAGATTTTATCAACGCCGACCTGGCAACACTGAGCCCGCCACTCGTTTAGCAAAGATTTACGCAATAGATAGATCTCCCGAACCCTTTTCAACCGTTTTATGTCCCTAATTCTCTCGATATACTTACTTACTATCGAAACGTAACATGCGAAAGGAATGGTGCAAGTTTTTCGAATCGAATGGCGATAACGTTCGACGATATACGTCGTTGTTTGTACTTCTTATTAGTTTGCTTTTAAAGTGTAAGTACTATTTATTCTTAATTCTTTTGCCACTGCTAGTTTGTGCCACTGTGGACAGCACGATATATCTTGTGTGTTATTATATTCGTCTTCTGGTTACCCGCAGCTCAGAAATATTACAGCTCTTCAATGAGATTAACCTTAATAACATTATATACTAGTAATTTATAAGCAATAACCTTAAAATCACGTCTACTGCACACATTGTTAATTACAATAAGTTTATCTTGTATTTCCCTAAGCAAAGTGGATTGTATCCTTTGTTTAGAGAAATAAATGTCTTAAACCGTAAACCGTATTCTTCTTTTTCTTTATATAGAGGGTAGTATTTGCACCACTATCGTAATACTAAAGACAGACATAAGGAAATAAATGAAAATCACGTTATGTCCTTGTCATAAATAATCCATATTCTGCACATTTAGAAAGAATATCTGGAGATACGTAAGTTTCATTTGATTCCTCCTCTAAGATATCTGGTCTCTTCGTAAGATCTCTATTAATCCCTTCACTATTTCAATTTATAGTCTTACTCACAGCATAGACTAGTTATATATTTACGCAATGTTGATTGAGAATAGAACGCCCTGAATCTTAGGCACGCTTCTTTCATTTACAGTTATTCTTAGTTCTCGCATTCTCGCCTTTAGTGTCGTGTGCTTTGTATATCTAGTATGACTCCGGCTATTTCGGGTAGATAGTATTTTTTCTATAAACTATTTAAAACTAAAATGGGATTTTTCAACATATTTACAACTTAAGATTATTTATATTATAATTACAGAAGGAAAACATAATATACAAGAGAAAATGTACAAAAATAAAATTAAATGTTACTTATAAAATGCCTTAAATTAGGCCCATGTGGTAGGGTACCAAGGATGCTGGCGGCATTGCCCCGTTGGATCGCTATGCTGATCCTTTGGGCGAGATAGCCGCCAGCCCTTTATTTTATATTCTGGTAAAAAATAAGAATTTCCCAAAAACAATTCCCTTTGTTTTGTAGCAATTATTATGTACCCTCCACTTGTCAGGTCTGTTCGTCCGTTACAATTTCAGCGTTCCGGTCAACCGGTCAAAACGCCGGGCGCCGTCAATTAAATTGAATTTCGATTGCGACCGACGCTAGTTCGTTCAATTTCATTCATTCATTCGTTCAATTGATCAATGTAATCAGTTGATTTTTTGCCTGGAACGCTCGGAGGATCACGATGCATGTTTCCTATGAGCAAATGAAGTTATCATTTCGCGTTCATTATTTTAAACATGCACCAAAGAGTGCAAACAAGTTGGTTTTTTTAGGAATCCCAGAAGGGGAAAACGAAGGTTACGCGAGTTTAGCGCCTAAACGGAATAAGATACAGACTTCAAATTTTCACATAAATGTATTTCCCTTGATGAATTCGAATATCGACTTTGATGAAAGTTGTTATTAGAGGGGGTCCCATACAAGTAGGTAATGGGAGACGTTGAAAAATATATTTTTGTATACTATCGTGTGGGATAGCGCTGTTTAGAGCTGGATAAGTAGACCAAAAAAGATTTTTTTAACTACGTAAGCGTGCCCTCACATTGCAGCACAGGTTTTTTTGTTTTTCTGTTCTGTTCTGGTCTGGTTTATACGTCTTTTGTTACCCGGTCAATCTCATGAACGTTGCCTATTATCTAGGAATTTGTAAAGTGGCTAGCATTTTGGCCATAACCTCTATTTGAAGAACAAATAAGTACTGAAACTTTACACATCTATAACAGTTTGTCAGTTATGAAAAAACGATGAAAGGTTTTTTTCACGCAATATTTACAAATAGTTCTTTTAGTACGGATCCCTATAAATATACAGGGTCCTATTTTAGCGGCAAATATTCCTAGGGTGTCATCTATAGGTTATAACAATAACGATAAGGCAGAAAAATATAATTTTTTCTTATTAAATTTTCGAAATACGTCAAAATTGTTTGTTTGAAAATTCTACAAATGAATAAATTATTGCTATTCTAATACTGAAATAAGAAGTACGAATGAAACTCGTTTCATTCATAACGACATGGATGAGTTTATGCCACCAAGGCGCAAAATAATGGGGTTTATTTTTCTTTAGTATGGAAAGTTTTCATACAAGTAACAGGGTTATTTTTTCGTATAAAGTGGTACAAATGACCAGCACATGACCCTCCAAATATTTGCTACTAATAAAAAAGGACCTTATATATGCCGAGTCCCGTGTTACACTTGGCCGGTTGTTTCAAGTAAACATCAAAATCTTCCAGACAAGATTCCTTTGACACTTCGCTCCATCCATCTTCACCATCGGCATCTGTCTTATTCCTATAACGACCAGTGGCAGCGCGTCGGTCCACTCCCGTCTGCCCTAATTGGTGCGATCGTTCACGCGTGGCCGGCCCAATCGATCATTGGCTGGAGCCATTTGGTCAAACGGCAGCTAATAGGCGAGGTAATGACGTTGTCGGTTCCGGGTTACACGGGAGGAGGAAGGAGCAGGTGGTTTGAGTACCCTGAACGATGTCTTAGAGACGATGTCTGTGATACAGTGGGCAACAATCAGGCTATACGCTTTTGTACTTTGTCGTTTTACATGACTAATACGGGGTTATGACTCGTGATCCCACTAATTTGACCCACTAGTGGAACAGTATCTCGATATAATGGGCTCGTGGTCCCACTGTCTGGTGGGATCATCGGTCAGCCAAAATTCAGTTGCTCTTGGTTCCACTAATTTGGCCATAAACAAAATAAAAGAAATAGAAAAGCCAATTTTTTTTTTTTACCTTCACTATTCTAAAAAATAACCTATTGATTAGTTGCATTTGTGACTGTATTATTAATTCGTCCATTAACAGTTGCAACTGGCTTCTTTTCCTATCGAAAGGGTTTTTGCAGTAAAATCGTCTTTAATTAATTATAATATATTGTGACTAAAGTGGCCAGTATCTGAAGGACTTCATTACACTTCGAAATAAAAATAGAGTGGGTACACGAGCCGTAATCTACACCTATTACTGGTAATCCCACTAAGCAGTGCGACCACGAACCTACATTTTCAGACTAGTTGAACTACGAGTAATGGTGGGACAATGTAGGTGGGACCACGAGTCACACACACTAATACGTTCATGTCAAGAAATCATAACAAAAAAAATTTGCCACAGGGTTCCACAGAGCATAACTTGATGTTTCTTCCAATGTAAACTGGAATTTTGAAAATGATAGGTTGAGAAGGTACCTGATTTAGGTAGCTGACTAAGGTTAGAAGCTAGAACTCTAGGTATTTTCTAGGTAGGCCATTTTGCGTCGACGGAGTCAGGATCTTCAGTAATTGTAATACTAAAAGACACTCCAAGGGAATCCCAAAACCATAAGAAAACTAATTTTCAATTAAAGATAAGTAAAATTCCAAACCAATGGGTGCCTTTCGTCATCCTTGCGAGGATCTTGGCTACAGTGACTACTTCACTTTTCTTGCATATTGTTGAAACTTCATTACTATTTCCTACCAAATCATAATATTTCTTCAATGATGACCTCCTTTCAATTTCGATCGATACCCAAATCATTTTTACTAATCATGGGGTCCGGTGTCGAATTCCCATCAATTTGTCCGATAGCCGCACCCCATGAAACCCAAACCACGTGGGGTTGCACGTGGGTTGTAATTTGGGGAATATTACTCTTATGGCGGAATTGGAAACTTATTCTAATCTCTACTTACGTATTACGAGGTACTTACTAAAGTATTGGTTTCTCCAATTCAGCTACCATGGTCGATCGTAAATAAGAGGTCTGTTTTTTTTGCTGGTTGGTTGGTTGGAAACTTCTTGATAGTATACAAAATAGTACATAATGGTTTTGCGGTTGGAGGTGCGAAGGGTGATGCAAGATGACATCTCGGTGGAAAAGGGAAAATCTTCCTCCAGGCTAGGTGGTAGACCTGGGGACAGCTGCCCGACAGTGTATGAAGTCCGGAGATTTCTTCAATAGCGCGTTTCAGATTGTATGGGGTTTGTTCAGCGCCATCTCTTGACGAGTAGAGCGAAGTAGTCGTAGCGTGTCGTGTCGCTTAATGAGATGTCTTTCTTGGTTGATTTGTGTTGTGTGGGTGTCGCTACAATGGAATACGTAATTAGCAGCTAAAGTAGATTAAAGATGAAAATGTTGCATCCTTAATCGTTAGGTGACAAGTGGAACAACAATAAACATTTTATCAAAAGGTATTTGTTGAAGCTGCCGCACATCAGAGATGTTTGCAGAGGCATACACGATGACTTCTACGCCATAGTGCACTAACGGACCGCCCGCCTGATATTCAGGGCGCGCTGCAGCACCAACAGTCTCCTGAGCACCAGGGCTGATAAATCAAAATCAAAATATCTTTATTGTAAGTATATTACAACGTCATTTTTTTTACTCTACCACCGCTTTGTAAGGTGCTATAGCTGAAAGGAAAGAAGCGCTGCAAGAAACTTTCAGCAGCACTTTAAGCTGAATAGTTCCATACTGTGACATTTGGCAGGTGTTATAGCTTATCGGATCAATAATTAAAACCAAGTAACTGTCAACTGAACGCCAGCAATCACCATTTCCACCGATATACTGCTCCCAAAATTCGGGAAAACAAAACAATATTTCCCCAAAGCAGGCCCAAATATGTAAATGGACTCCACGGGAACGGGTCAGTTAGACCCGTTTGCCGATCGAGAAATTAATTATGTGCCGAATGTGCCGCCATCTGCCGCATCAATATTCAATCCGATTGGGGCCAATAGGGCTGTTCTGACTGACCAATTGGCACTGACCTATTATGGGTCAATAGGATCCCCCGGAGGCATAGTAGATGTTAGAATGCAAAGAGGAGGGGAAGGTTAGGTTAGGTTGGTCGGCTGAGCTGTCGATTTACTGGACAATTCGTATTATGAAACTGCTACTCCATAACAAAGTTGGTTTGGTAATGGTTGAGTGAAGGATGACCATTACATTCTTATATTTTGATTGTTTATTAATCTGTTGTATTCGTAAATATGAAAACGAGCATTTATTAATAAATCAACAAACATTGTATAAGGAGAGCAGACGAGCAAACGGGCCACCTGATTGTAGAGGGTTTCAATGCGCTGCTAACCATGAGGACTAAGATGGAGTGCTTTATGTGCTGGTACTTACGCTGGCTCTCTTACTCTTCAGACCGAAACAGCAATGCATGGTTTGCAGCGGAAATAGGTAAAATAATGGTACCAACTACCACCCAGACTTCATTAATCTTATGAATCTGGTCTTAAAACCTGCGGGTACTCTGCAAATATGTCATCATCAATAACTGAGTCATTCACTTCTACTAACCATAACAAGGAAAATTCTGTCAGAAGTCAGTCAAAATGTAGCTCATTAAAGATGCTAAGAACGTATTACTATCAGCAAGAAAGTGCGATTTCAAACAATAACAATGACTAAACAACCATGACTAACGGTTTATCACATCAACTGTGGTCATTTGGTCAGGCTATTGTCTGACAATTAGATGTCTGTTTGCCGATATGCAAGATATGATTCACTCAACGCCTGGTATGAATGTTTAAGTAGGTTGGTTGTGTTGCTTCTGTATTCAGACCATTATAATTAAGTCTATTATAAGTCCTCTATAGAAAGGATAGAGATTTAGAGCTATACGAGTTGCACCTCTTTACTGGTCTAAGAGTTCGGCACGTGTCTATACCTACGTTCTATCCCGGGTATGTTTTCGAGGAGTCATCTTCAATGAGACACTGGACTTGTTAACCGATACTTATATTTCCAAACAGTATACCATACATGACGGTGGTAGAGACACGACCAGCCCGACGCGCGCGCAGCCGCGTGACATTTAAAACTGCTGACATAATAATTCACAATGTAGAACACAGTGTGTACTGTGTCTGTACACAGTGTCCCTACAGAGACATTACAAACAAAAGAAATTAAAAAGGGACGAAGAGTAGAGAGGGAATACGTGGTGATAGTAGAAATGGAATAAGATCAGATAAGGGAAAGACACTAATTTCAAACCTTCTGATATGTTATAATATATGATATGCGAATAGAAGGGCAATTGAATCAATTTCAAAACAATACGATTTAAAAGCGAACCTCTAAGTACAAGTAAATATAGTCGAGAAATAATTCATTACTCAACCGAACAAAGAAACGATAAACAAGCTTCTATTCTCAAAAAAATATACATTAAGATCAAGAATATACAAGTAACGATTTAAGCTCTTATAAACAAGAGATACATTACATAATTAAACACGTTTATCAATAAGCATTTCACGAAACGTTGAGCGCTCGCTTGTGAATTATATGCCTGGAGAAATTGATGAAAATTTAGTACCGTTCCTCATTTGAACGTGAGTTAGTGGTCAGCCCACGCACTAAGTCATAGTCATTTCCCTTTCCAGGTCAATGCATTAGTATGTTTCGAAAACGTACAACTATGCGTAGTATCTAACTCATAATAAGTTTCAAACAATATTATTTTCGATCTATTTGTGTGTATATGTATTAATGTTTTCCGGCAGGAGATTAGAATTAGAATCATTTATTTCATTCTACAGCATTAGAAATATAGGTACATAATATTACAGTATAAGTCGCCTTTGTAGAATGATCGTCTCAAAATAAATTAGATATAAATTACTTTATATTATCTCGTGCTAAATGAAGCTTAAGATCTACTTCCAGTTGTAGAACTGGAGGAAGTAAATATTATGTAAAATAAATAAAACACACTTGACGATAATAAAAGAGAATGAATTTAATGAAATTAGAATACAGTAGGAGATAATAAAGAACTAGCTGAATCTAAGAAATCTACTTGAAACCATCCAGTAGTAAGTACTTACCCATCAACACAAACACTTAAAATGTATGATCCATTTGTGCGACATTCTAATTTTAAACTTTGCTATTTGTAAACAATCAATATACTATGTGAGAGTTATATCCTATCAAAAACATAAATGTGAAAAAGGTGCCAAGTTCGGTGCAAGGAACCAGTAGGGCTGTCCGGCTTTACCGTTAACAGAATGGAGATTTAACTGGATGCCTAATCAATTATTAATGTTCCTTCAAGTCTGTTTTCCTTTACATAAAGGAAAAAAATACATATACCCAATTATCTAGGCCACCTTTGTACATATCGTGTTATTATTCCTGTAGTTTTTACTTTTCCTGATTTTGTGTACAATAAAGTGTTTCTATCTATCTATCTAACTCCATGCCAAATTTCAAGCTTCTAAGTCAACTGGAAGTGATATGTATTTTTGACGAGTGAGACAGTGTTAAAAATGACCATTTTCAGAGGTAAATCTCAGGAACAATTTGAACTAAATTTATGAAATTTAGAATTCTGAGTAATTTGGTAGGTCTTATACAAAATACAAAACTTTGATTTGATTTAGAGTCGAAAATGGCTTGAAATGGTTCCTGTAATAAAACACACGTCAGTGCGTCGTTGCCCTTTCTCTTTACGAACTTAGCGGATACACTCCCGTGTGTCTAGATAATCTATAAGATATGAGTAAGATACACCACCATACCTATAGGAATAAATAAAATAGGCAAAGATGCATTCTCATGAATATTGCATGAGGGATCATCGCGGCGAACGTTTAGTGTAAAGGACCGTTTAGGATAGTCATCCGGATGTCCGTTAAACAAGTACCTACACAAAAAGTTTACATGCAAATTTCATCAGTACTAGAACATTTTGGAATACCTTCTATAAAGAAAATTAAAAGTAAAACGAAATTATGACAACGTCCAACGGGAAAACTAACCCAAAATCATTCTAAATACGACAAAGTAACGATATTGGAAAGTCGAGAAAGCTCATCACAACGTTTCATATCAAAAATCTAAGGAAGTTGCTAAATAACGAAATGATAAAAGCTTTACCAATGTACAGAGTGAAAGTTGCTAAATAACGAAATGTACAGAGTGAAACGTAATGTACAGAGTGAAACGTAATGTACAGAGTGAAAGTTGCTAAATGTACAGAGTGAAAGTTGCTAAGTAATAAAAAATAACGTAATGTACAGAGTGAAAGTTGCTAAATAACGAAATGATAAAAGCTTTACCAATGTACAGAGTGAAAGACACATCAGCTTGATGAATATTCTGTGGAACTCTGTCGCAATTGGTCTTTGTCAATAGGTAGATATGATTCCTTAACACTCAAAAATGTTTAAGCAATAACCTGCTAAAGGTACTTGATGTGTTTTCCAATGTACAAGCTGCTTCACTTCCCACTTGCGTCGCAATGGAGAAACGCATCCGGTCATATTTCGACCGGCATTAAGAGTTATTGCCGCATTCTTATTCATGGGACAATTTTTGAAATCCTTTCGTGGACTTTTTGGATTTTACGGGGTTGCAATGACCACCCCTATATAGGGGAAACCGATGACCGCGCTATTACGCCATCTGCATACCTGAATGTAGAATGTATGACAATAATAAAACCAGTTGGGGTGTATAAATTGCGTCAGTTAGTAAGTGATACTCGTATATGGAGAAGTATAATGACTTGCCCAAAAGAGATTTTGGATTAACAATATCATCCTTATATAAACTTTGTATGAATGTTGAACCGTCGTTGTAAATCTCTCTAGAGATCCACTTACTAACATAGAAAATGGTTCGGATCTTGGAAAACAACAATGGAACCAATTTTGATCAAACATGGCTGAGAATACTTAACAAAATTGTCTGCTGAATAAAATAAACAAACTGTATCTAAATCGGATCATCCGTTTTTGAGAGGTACGAGTATGATGCCACAGACAAACAAATAGACATACATACGCGTCAAACAAACTTATAACACCCCTCTTTGGGGTTAATCGGAGATGAGTAACTTTACAGCTGTCAATATAATAGTAAAAACCATTCAGAATGACTTTTTGGCAGATATATTCAGTCCGGTTATTTGGCTTAATTTTAACAGCTATTAAATGAGTTATTTTTTCATCCAAAGTGCAGAAGAACTCATCTTGACTGACCTAGGAAAGCGTCAGAAAAAGAACTTCACGTTTGAGCTAATATCTAAACGTGGTATGGAGTGGTTTTTCTAACCAAACCCAGTCATAATTACTTATTCTGGCATAAGACAACCTTAACGCATCACGGTTTCACGGTAACTTAAGGCCTAACTCCGTGTACCACCTTCTTTGCTAACGCTACTTGGACCATGTAGCGTTAGCAAAGACGGTGGAAGAAGAGATTTTTCTTCTTAATTTTATTCCTCATTGAGCACTTCTCACTCATCATTCTATGAAAATAACCACATAGAACGACTTTCTTGGAAGATTCATTCAGTCGTGATTCAATTTTTCGATTCGATTTTTTTCGAACGAATTTAATTGGTAAAAATGTATCGTATCATATGTCATATCCAATTTAAACAATATCTAAATCGATCAGTCTATCATTTTCAACGTCGTCGTCATTATCATCAGCCTATTTATTATGTCTTATTAAGTTATTATTACAATGTTTTGTTTCAAAAGGTTGTAACGACATCGTCCCCCTTCGCCCATATTTCATTTATTACTCATCTTTGATTTACGAAATTCGTAATTACTTTTTAGAATCAGAACCTTCCTTGTTTATACCTCAGTCTCGTCAAGCCTCTCATTCATTTCGTTTCATCGGCGGTGATACCAGCAGTCGAAAATTGGGCTTCGACTTGGGCGAACCATAGGTCGGGGTCGTCGGTCCAGAATGGTGGTAGCCTTACCGCGATTTTGTTGACAGACGCTGGTTCGTCGTTAACATTTTGCTCGATTGACATTGTTGTGGTTGTTCTTTAACGTCGGGGTCACCAATGTGAAGCTGAACGCGCCCACGAAATAAAAGGCCGGTCTTGAAGATGGAGAGCAAGAATGTATTTGTCTGTACCACAACACTAGATTGACATCCCGAGTATGTAAAAACCGATAGCAGTTGTTTTCAGCAATTGACAGGCGCGCAGCACGCATGCGGCGACGTTGTGGCGGGAAGCCGCCATAAACTTATAGTATTCTTCGTTATCTCTTCGGCTCTTTTTTAAGGGTAAGTCTACTGTACAGTCCTTCTCATCTCACATCACTTCATTTTCATCTAGACTCTTTTTAATTTTATTATCCCTTTTTAGCATATTCTGGAACTAATGTCTCCCTAGTACCACTCAGTAATAACCCTGCACCGTTCACCAATCTCGATCAAACACTAGACTCGGGGCCTAAAGCACGAACAGCCACCCCTGTCATAGATTATTACATACATTTAACCGATGGATAACTCAATATGGGCGCCCTTCTAAGCGATTTAAGATCATCCAGCGGTTGCCAAGTTCCTCTAGCATCCGAAGGGTTACTCTAATTAATTTGAAGAACACTTTGAATCGCTATTGGAGTTTGCGTTTAATTCCGATTGTGATGGTTTAGTCAGTTAAATGTATACGATATAATGAAGTGGGTATAAATATATGTTTGTGTCTATCGGTTGTTGTTAATTAAGTGTCTACGAATTTGTCATGGACTAATGTACTACGTTTAATTAAATAAAAAAGAAACGCCTAAAAACCTGTACAATTGAAAAGTGTTTTAAATACCTACATCAGGTTTACCTTATCTTTCAAGTTTTAAAAGCAAATTTAAAATAATTTTGTAGGTATGCTATATGCTACATTTTCTTAGAGTTCAATTTATTGTATCATACAGGGTGGACCAAAAGTCCGTTAACATTTGAATAGGTCGCTGCGTCGGCGCGGGCGGGGTATTGGCGCGGGGGGTGTTACTACAAGCGAGAGCTACTAATAGGGATTTAGTACCATGGCGTCATTCAGCGGAGCGCAACGCGCATTTTGCGTACGCGAGTACTATCGAAACAACGATTCTACGACCGAAGCTAAACGGAAATTTTGTAATCATTACAATATACGGAACAGAAATCAAGCACCAACAATTCAAACGATTAAAAAATGGGTACAGAAGTTCGAAACAACAGGTTCAACTTTAAGTCAACCACGATCCGGCCGACCTAGGACATCGCGCGATCCAGTAAACATAGAGCGTGTACGAGCGTCTGTTCGAGAACAACCTGGTCTCTCTACTCGAAAGCGGTCTAGTGCTTTAGATGTGCCCAGAACATCTCTAAATCGCATTCTACACAAAGATTTACATTTACATCCTTACAAAATTCAAATTGTACAGGCTTTAAAGCCAAATGACCCTGCTCAGAGACTGCAGTTTGCTAACGAAGTGCTTGAGAGGTTTACGAGCTTCAATAACATCTTTTTCTCAGACGAGGCACACTTCCACCTAAATGGACATGTCAATCGACAAAATTGCAGATACTGGAGTGACACTAACCCGGACTTGAAGCACCAAAAACCTTTACACTCGCCCAAGGTTACTGTATGGGCCGCATTGTCAGCCAGCGGAATCATTGGTCCATATTTTTATGAAGATCAGAGAAACCGCGCCGTCACCGTTAATACAGAGCGATACATTGTGATGCTACAGAATTTTTTTGCTCCAGCATTACAGGACTTCTCAGGCTTTAATCGAAGCTCTTGGTTCCAACAAGATGGGGCAACATGTCACACCTCCAATGACTCTATAGCAGCACTTCGTGAAATTTTTGGCCAAAAAGTCATATCCAAAAGAGGTGACATTCACTGGCCACCCCGCAGCCCGGATTTAACTCCAATGGACTTTTACCTTTGGGGTTATCTCAAAAGTAAAGTTTACATCAGCAACCCAGTGTCTATTGAGGAATTAAAAGAAAATATACGCGAGGAAATGCAGAACATTTCACCAACCACTTGTCGGGCGGTCATGCAAAATTTCCGTTCCCGGTTACAGGTGTGCCATGATGAACAAGGGTCACATTTGAATGATGTTATTTTTAAAAAGTGAAATCCTAATTTGTCTACTTTATTATTAAATAAACAGTTTTTCACTAAAGTAGCATTTGTATTTTTTATAACCATTTTAAATGTTAACGGACTTTTGGTCCACCCTGTATAAGTATCTAGTTACTTCATTTTTTTTAATAAGACTCGGATATAGAATCTAATCGAATCTAAATTGCTGTCAAGCGATCTCTTTTTGAAATGAAAGTGTTTCAAATAGTTTCAATAAGAAAGTTTAATGTTTTCAAGTCGAAAAGAAAATCTTTTCAAAAATCTTTTCTTTACAAAATGTAAAGAAACAACCATGGCCTCAAACATATTCGTTTTTGAAAAGGTTGCAGCTTTTAAGAATTTTTTATAGTAGCTTTCTTAACCTTTTCAGAAAAGACAATTATTGAGGGCGTGGTTGCTTCTTTCGATTTATTATCTACTCGAAACCAATTTCAATATTTTTTTGATTATTAAATTTATTAGTATTACAAAATCAAAATTACAAATAATGTCAATTAATTAATAACTAAATAATAATAAATAAACCTCCCCCCTTGCCGCTCCCGATGCAAAGGTGCCATAACGCTTGCGGCGTTACCGCGCTGGATCGCTATGGACAACCTTTGCACCAGGAACGACCCGGAGCGAGGGTCACAACCCCTCTCCCTAAGGCGACGGCCAATCTCACCCACAAATGATTTTGCTTCCGCACTCCAGCAGCCCGTAGTCTCCACAGCAAAAGGTACAAACATGTAATTGTGCTGGAGTGCGGAATATTTTTCATTTTTTCTAGCAGCGGCCAATTCAGCGGCCGCTGCGGCCGCCCGCGTCGTTCGCGGCAGGTGGCTGGCAGCGAAGGTGCTTACACACGTGGCATCCCAAAGTAAACACCTCCCACGCTGCCAAGGCACCAGGGTCAGGCCGTCTGGCCTCTTGCCATCCGTGCGGCTGAGACCCGGCGGCTCGAGCACGCATGGAACATTGGCGGATGCTAAGGCTCTCCGGATGATGTCGTTGAGAGCGTGGTGACGCGGAAATCTCCCTGAGCACCGACAACAACTCAGTGCGTGATGGCCATTGGCTTCCACCATGTAAGCACAAATGCATGGATGAAATTTTTTTGGTTTAATTCTTTTGTATTTCAGATAAATGCGAGGATAATCCACTGATTATTCAAGGCTAGTAAAAGGAGAACCAGACGAAGAGAATGTTTTTAAGATTTTTCAAAAACGAGATTCAGAAGGTTCTACAATATTTTCCTGTCAAGAGACATTGGAATAAATCATTTAGACATCTGTTTTTCCGCTTTTAATGTCTTTAGTTTTATTTTTCCTTTCAGTGTTAACCCCCCAGTCGGCACTGTGCGTGTCACAACAAGCCGACTGATTTAGTTCATCACACAATCGCTGACGCAGAGGGAATGCTCCCGATTAGCATTCAGGTTCTGTCCCGCACAACGTGCAAACTGCCGGATTATCACGCGACTGGAATCGCTTATCAAATGTGCCGAATGGTTAAACGGCTTACGTCATATTAAATGGAATAATTATGGTGTAAACTGCGTGTGTGTTTAGATATAAAGTAAAACCCTTTCTAATGACTAACTAAATTAACTGTGTTCCGGTTAGATTTTTGAGACGACAATGGCTAGTCTAATGAGACTGCGGTGCAAACGTCGCTGGATTTTGGTGGACCACTCCTAGTTCTCTAACTAACTCTTGGTTAATGAAGAATATTGGTAATGTGTAATACATTACCAATGTTTTTTTAAAGAAAATAGGTTTAGAAGAGTTGTTACCGGTGTATTTAAAACAGTCTTAGAGTCATTAGAGCACAATGAAATTACCCACTATTAGAAATGAATCACTATTCACGCATTACTGACACTGGACTCAGTTACAGATGTTTCGACATCAGAAACGGATGCAAATGTTCAGGTCTACGGATATACATCCGCACATCCCTGGCACAGACTCGTGACGGCTCGATCTGACGGATCAACCGCTCGACAGCTGTTGCTTTATTCATGGCCAAAGTTTTGCTGTGGATCCTGAATGTGGAGCATAGAATGATCCGCTGGAACCGTTCATAAGGGATTAAAGATTCAAAGTGCACCCCGCAGCAATGCGAAATAGCCGTGAATTTCGGTTTTCCATAATTGTACGGTTAATGATAATATTGGTGACTGGTGGCATACGATGACCAGGCAGATCAATTATTATTAATAAGTTTAGTATCTTAACAAAATTCCCTAGATACTGTAATACCAATTACTTCAAATTTAAATGTTTATAAATTCGATTGTTTCGATATTCATTTAATATTTTTGTCAGTTGGCCTGAGCGGTGCCTTTATCACAGAAACTACCGATTTTACTCTCACATCATCATCATCATCAGCCTATTAATGTCCCCACTGTTGGGGCACAGGCCTCCCCTTGCACAAGGGTCTACGGGCCATGATCCATGATCACTCTCACATGCAGTGTGATTATTCTGTATACCTACCTTTTTATGCGATGGCAAGTTAAACAGAGACAGCGTTATACCAATGGGATAGCAATGTCTCTGTTTAGCATGCCATCTAATGATATCATTAGCTACCCTGGATCATCACCCCTTAGTATCTCATAGGCCTCATGAGTTCATTTTGTAGGTCCAGAGTTTGGATATATTCAGCAACGATTGACAGTTAACAGACGCGAGCGATTACTTTGAACCATCGTCAATTGAATTGCAAATAATTTGTAAAGACATTTCATGCAATAACGACCTACCCTTATATCTTACGCTCTACATTCATAATGAAACACATCAATGAATCCAGCTACCGAAATAACCCTCTCCGTCACCAAAGAAAAAGAACAGCAGCTACACATCAAATTTCACGCGCTGCGACCGTACCGTTAAAAAGACATATAATCTCATTAATTTCGAACACGACTGCTCTCGGTTAAAAATTGGAGCGCTGCGCGGGCGCGTCGTGAAATATATCTTCCTTTTGAAACAAAACGATGTTTTGACGCATGCGCCGGCGCTCGCGGTACGACAGGACCGGAATAGACTGTCTAATTATGATTGCCATGTATTATTTTGGAAATATGAAGGGTTATTTGAATATTTCGTTAGAAAATGACTGAGAATAAAAGTGTGGACATGAAGTAGGATCGCTTTGTTCTTACCTTCTTTACTTCCATAGTCTGGTCCAAAGTAGCCAAAAGTCATTCCCAAGTATTCCGCCTTCCTTCACTGATCCTCTCGATCTTCGCTAAACAGGAGTCCTTTAATCTGAATCTAGTGTCCTTCAATGTCTAGCATCCTAATTGTTTGGCAAGAAACATACTTAATGTTAAGTCTCATGTATAGCGTACAGGGATAGTATGTATTTTAATGTAGCCTTAAATTTGAAGACGTTTTGTGCCACTGACCAATCCTAAGAATGGTCAGTTTTCCAAAACGACCGTTTCGTGTATTATAATGTTACGTGATTCACAAAGAGAGAGGTCAATTTTTCAGCCGACATATTAAAAACAACAAACAAACTTCATAGATACAGCTCATACTCATACCATTTATTGCTTTTCATGTGTAACAATTGGTCTTAAAAAATATATATTATATGATCACACATGAAACCCTGTGTAAGGCACCGCAATATAAAATAAGAGATTATAATAAATGCTAACGGGATAAATTAAATTAAATGTCATTATAAGTTATACATAATTGATTTTATAGTTAAGTATTGGTTTTATCATCAAAAAACTCCTGCAGTGAATAGAAACATTTGTTAAGAAGATGTAACTTTAATCTTTTATTGAATATCGAGTCTTTTAATTCAATGTCGGTGATTTGTGAAATTTTGTTATATATTTTTATAGACATAGCGAACGGTCCAGAACAACTGCAGAAGAAAGGGTACAATTATATCGAATACCTAATGAAAAAATGTTAATAATGTTTTGTCAGATTTTTGATCATATATGGCAATAAAACTTCTTTACCTAATCTTATCTTAAACAGCATTCGTGAATAAAGTTGCACTGCATCTTATTTGTGGTAAGCAGATACGAGTAGATGTTAATATACACTAGAATGTGTTGCAAGTCGTGTACAGTCAGCACAAAAGTCAGCAGCGGAGGCGAGACGCGTGAAAGTGGCTGCTTGCCTCGGAGCAATTAATAAGTTTGAACCGGACGGCCCGGATGTCCGGTTAGGCGCGTACGGTCTGCACATGGGGTACGATTGATCTTGGATTTTCACTGTTGTTGGAATAAGTGACTTGACGAAATTAGGTACTTCTTGTGTTTTATTATGAGCAACTTAATTCTTTATTTATTTGTTTCTTATTTTCTACGAACTCAGAATTAAACATTAGTGAGTGACATCACAATAGGACTCTGGTAATATAATCTTCTTCTAATTTCATCCCAAAAGTAACCTATTGTTTTGCATAGGCCTCTTCATGTGCAAGTAAAATTTATCGATCTCTCTATCCATCCACATCCAAACCATTCCCGGAGCCTTCACGTCGTTTCAATTGGGGTCTTCACTGAGGCTCTCTTCGGGTCCACATATCATCGTACCCTCTACATAATCAGAGAGGGAGTGCAGTTAGCGTTTTGGCATAGGTTTTAAGCAAGCAGCCACTCTGCTACGCATTGGAAGCCATCTTTTACCTTCATAAAATGAGTGATTAATTTGACAACCTGGGTACATGATTTGACAAAATATCGATAATCATAATTCTAGCCTAATTCTAATAATAAATCTGATAATATGTATGAAACACTTGCTGTTATTTGCTAAGTTGGCTCTCAAAGTGAGGGCTGACTCTAATAATACTTGATCTTCCCTTCCCTTTTCTTAGTGACCCTAGGTCCCTTGTCGTGTACCAAATCCTCTAAACTGAGATTTAAAAAATAATAATAATAATTCTAGCCGTAGAACTCGATTTTTTCTTTATGTAGAGCTCACTGCTGTGTGTATTAAATTGTAAAAGGAGAACCGACAAGCAAACTCTGGCTCTCTTACGCTTCAAACCGAAACAAAGAATGCTTGCTTTTATGATATTCCATTTCTGATGTCGTCTGCTACATAAACTTGCCGAGCTGACGGTACCTAGTAAGCCAAGTGACAGTAGCAGAGTCAACAGTGGCCAGTGAGCCCGGGGCTAGCCACCACCAACTTCACCGACTTGGCAGATTTCACCCTGGTTGGTTACACTAAAACCCAATTCTCATAGCTTTTGCTTGTACAACAATAAATCTAGCCTGGAATTTCTAAGATATTCCATTACTGTTTTGAATAGAGGAGTTTTTGTGGCTTAAAATTTTGAAATTAAGAAAAACCTGGGATGAATTTCGGAACATAGCGCAAGTCAGATAAGCATAGAGACATTAATTACAAGCCCTGAATTCTTCGGCGCAGAAACAGGACGTAAATAGAGATGTAGAGAGATAATTTTGAAATAGCTGGCGATGGTTTTGTAAACGAAAATCGAGTTCGAGTTTTTTTTGGTTTAATTATAACCATTCTATTGAAATCGGGCTAGTGCAGCTTCCTCTTTTACGAAAACTTATTTAGTGTGAAAATTTTGATATAGGGAATTTGAAATCTTTTATACACGCTAAAAGGTTGTCTTCTAGAGAACGCCGCAAGGCGTCAAGCTCTCCTCTACACCAAAGTATAATAGTTTATCTCGTGATCGCGTTCTTATACAGCCATGTCTGATGAGATTTGGACCCGTGGTTCCCAAGATCTCAGAGTACCTTAATGTCAGAATAGATGAGATCTCTGGAACCAATCCAGGGCACAGACTAAAACACAAGCATAAAACGAAAATAAAATCAAAGAATCTAAAACACAAACCATTCAAGACAATCAAAGATAAATTAGAAAGAAATAAAGAACAGGTACAGAATATAAAAATAATCATATTTTTAAACAAATATAATATTACAACACCACCCACCCAACACCTCATGAAAAGCAGTTCATAGATAACGATCAACCCTTCCCTTCAATTACCTTCGCCTTGTCAACTTACACGACCATTCTAGTTACACGCTCGCAAATCAATGTTAAACCGTCATTAACCGTTTAACCACAGTTTACCGTAGGTTAACTCCAGTTACACAAATGGAGGTAATTGGACAGTGGACTCTTTATTACCGTGTTGCACGCAACTTGCTGTTTTCATTTTAAACTTAATGAATTAATGTCATCATTTGATGTTCTGTTAATGTTCGTTTATTGTGATGATTTTATAGTTGTAAATTACAAATAATACTTAGTAATTTAAAGAAAATAGTTTTTTTAAATCAATCTTTCAGACCTACACCTGGGGTACTTAAATACGAGTAGGTACCTATAGCAAATGAGACACAAAACGAAGGAGAAACATTTGAAAACACGATTCAGACTACTCCAAAAATAAACCGGACCAAAACAATCCAGAGGAGCTCGAATTCACCGAATCTAGCAGCTCGTAGCCTGTTGCGAGCACGGTCTGAAAGTGATTGTGCAGGGTAAAACAACGTTGGGCGCGGTCGGTACCTGGATGGGTGACCGCTAGTAACATATTTCATCTGAGCTCCTCCGTGCCTCGGAGAACACGTTAAGCAGTTGGTCCCGGTTGTTGTCGTTCGGCAGCAGTCGTTAATCCATGTCCTACGAGCGGCCTGAACAACTCTGAGGTAAGCAAGCAAGCAACTCCAAAAATGATGACAATCATTTCCTAAATATGTTCTCGTAGGTGGTATACTGGTTTGCAGACAAGAGAGCCAGCGTAATTACTGGCACATGATTGCACCCCATCTAACTTCTCAAGGTATATAGGTATGGTGTTAACGTTGCAACTCTACGTATTTTTTCTTATATCAACGTATTTTAGGCCTTTCACACGACTCTAAGAACTTTAACCCCTGAATCTATGTATTTTCCTAATACTTACCTAACTAGTAAAAAACTATTTGCACTGGGATTATTTTAATTTGCATGTCTTTTTTCTTCCACCTTTTATTTCTATCCTCGGTATAAAAAATAAAAATAAAATTTAATTCGTCGAATTTTATAATTGGCTGTTTATGTTTATGATATATGTGTAGTTTTAAGTAGAAAGCTGTTAAGTTCGCTAAAATAAATAAATTAAAAAAAACTCGTAAACCATAAACCATGAAAGGAACGGGGTATTTTGCCTTGAAAAAAGTCGATTGTCATATTAACTGCTTACGTATGACCAGCGATTATCATTCTATAAAATGAAATCATTATACAGACGACGTAATGTTTCTATATAAAAATATTAACGGACAGGCACAGTGTGAAAGTATCCTTGAGCAAATCCAGCTGACAGTCCCCTACAATATTCCTAGAATGCCAATCTCCAGAACCTTCCATACTCCGTTTAGCAGAACAAATATCGGAGTAAACTCTCCGCTATCTAGGATCTGTATGGAATACAATAGCATAAGGACAAGGATATGTGATTTGGACATCTTTTTCGATACAGAAACAAAATTCAAAAATAAAATTATAAAAAATACGTAGTTGTTATAGTCACCTTTTCTCTGCATTTTTTTAATGTTTTTTGTTTTAAAAGTAATTATTTTAAATTGTTTTTAGTTGCTATTAGTTGTAATTGTTAGTTGTATAAGGTACTAGACCTATATTGTAATGTTATACCTAAGTAATTACCCGATGTGTTAGTGAATGCTGTGTATGCCTTTAATTGGCACATATATCAGTAAAAGTACAATTTTATTAAGATTATTTGAAATGTGAAATATATGTGCTGTTGGCATACCTAAATAAATAAAATAAAATAAAAATTAACTGATTACGTTCCGTTCCATACGCGCGTCGTAGTCTTCTTTTCTCTTTTGAATGAATGAATCTGTCTACGGAATGAATCGATCGAATATTTATTTGAGAATGTTTAGCATGGCTAATTCCTGAATAAACAAAAATCGATGTCCATCTCATTCAGTACAAATTGTGCGGAAAATTGTTTTTTTTTTTATGACCACCATTAGTTTGTCATCATTAGTTTTATTTAATTTCAGACCTTAAAACACCTTAAAAATTAGTAGATCTACGAACTTTTCCTAATTTTTTTTTACATATTCAACGTAAATTTAATCTCTTGTCTACGCCTTTTTATATATTCATTTATGTCTTTTAATTTAATTTTCTGGTTTTACCTACATAAAATCCGAGATAAATAATTTATTATAATAATTATAAATCCTTATACAATACTTCTAAAATTTAAATTCGATAAAAATTTCGTCAATAAATGATTTCGACTAATATTTATATTTATTTTATTTTTATTTATATTTCAATAAATTTCACAGCATAACAGTGATACCAAGGCACTGTGAAATTCAAACAAAAATATATCTATATAATTAATTACACACTAACCATATCCGAGTTGGCAACACTGTATGCTGTCGTGGACGACATAGTATGAAAACTATAGTATTTTACTGCCCTTGCCGTGTATGTATATTAAGGACATATGCTTATTCGTTAAAGCCAATATGCTTCATTTTACAAAGCGGAGCGACTTGCACATCAGGCAGACGAGGCCACAAATAATGAACAAGCTATGGCAGCCCCCGTGACGGGAATACATATACACAAGAAATGTTTATAACATGTGCATAACAGTGTACAACAGATTACCTCATGATATAAGGGTGTTAGAGGGTAGACTCTTTAAAACTGTATTAATGAAATGGCTGCATGAAAATCCTTTCTATAGTGTGAAGGAGTATAATGAACATTCACATTAGCATTAAAATTGTCATTATTTTAATTTATATTCTATGTAGGTACCTGACATTTTGTACGCCTTTTAACAGGCTGAATACTTTGACTTTAATATATTTTTAAGATCTTTTACTTTCTATACAGTATTCTGACAAATAAAGTATTTTGATTTGATTTGATTCGAAGCGTCTAATACTAAATGCATAAGATTCGACATCCGACCAAAACGTAATCATTGTCGTTCAGTCGTTATTGTCTGATGTGAAAACGCCCAATCTCTAATCAGTAAACTCCTGATTCCACGGACGTAAGTCAAGCAAACTTTCCTATATAAATCACCCCAATGTGACGTATGAAACAAATTTTTCCAACTAAATACATAATTCATACAATATCCCGTCGATTATCTGCTCGTGCGCTACTAAGAACGTTTTAGTTTAGATCGGGAGTTTAGACAGTGATTTTTGTGTTAGAATGTGTGTTGTGAACTATCGTAGTAGTGGTAGATCCTGATGTGAAGGATCGCCTGGGGTGGTACCACCCTCTTATCTATTTCTGCCGTGAAGCAGAAATGCTTGCAATTCTGTGTTTCGGTTTGAAGGGTAAGAGAGCCAGAGTTTGCTTGTCGGTTCTCCTTTTACAATTTAATACACACAGCGGTGGGCTCTACATAAAGAAAAAATCGAGTTCTACGGCTAGAATTATTATTATTATTATTTAAATCTCAGTTTAGAGGATTTGGTACACGACAAGGGACTTAGGGTCACTAAGAAAAGGGAAGGGAAGATCAAGTATTATTAGAGTAAGATTAGAGTTAGAACACTCTAAGAAATTCATTGGGGACAAAGTCACAGGCTGGAACAGCAAGATCTGGGGGCTGAATAGACGTCAAGTGCGCCTACTGGTCGGTGCCTTCACCGGTCACTTTAGCACCAATGCCCACCTACACAAAATGAAGCTAACTGACAGCACATCTTGCAGAGCCTGTGGTGAACAACTGGAGACCGTTTCACATCTTCTATGTGAATGTGACGCTTTCGCGGCAAAAAGGATGGGTCTGCTGGCTCTGCCTATCCGGACCCAAGGGAATTTAAATTCCTCCCACTAAGACGCATAGTCTTGCTCATGCACGACATATTCGGTGATGTGGTGAAGGGTTAGGTACAAGGGGTTGAACACAAAAGATCCCCATGGGTCGAAGTGTCGCTGGGATCCCCGGCCCCCATCCAAAGATAAGAAGAGAGCCAGCATAATTTCCGGCACACGAGGCAATCCATCTTAGTCCTCAAGGTTAGCAGAGCATCAAAAACCCTCTAATGTTAGTCACAGTGAAGTGAGATGTCTATGGGCGACGGTGACCACTTACCATCAGGTGGCCCGTCTGCTCGTCTGCTCTCCTTATTTAATAAAAAAAATATAGTTGTCAATTTATAATTAGTTAAAAAAATATGACACGTAGAATTAAAACATCGTTCATGCATCAGACTTGGTGCCTTTTACTTTATAGCGCCATCTAGTGTCATAGCAGATACGTTTTGTAAAAAATAAAACATTTTGTTTTAACAAAGTTTTGGAAGATTTCAGGAAAACTTCCTTGAGAAAAGGAAAACTTCCGGGCAATTTTCATCTCTACTCTGCACAGAGCCACACAACCTTCAAAATTTTACTTTTAATAAGTATGTACTTACACTAACATAGGTACAGTGTATAGTGTATACATCAAGCTATACTCCGTGGAACCTTGTCACTGTCACTGACATTTGTGTGTGAGATCAATTAAAAGCGACAAAGTATAGCCTTATATGTGTTGTCTACTGTACATTTTTATAAAGTTCGTGCAGGTTAAGCGACTTTGGGAGGAGCTCGTAGCCTAGTTGCGAGCACGGTCCGAAAGTGATCGTGCAGGTTAAGCGACGTTGGGAGGAGCTCGTAGCCTAGTTGCGAGCATGGTCCGAAAGTGATCGTGCAGGTTAAGCGACGTTGGGAGGAGCACGTAGCCTAGTTGCGAGCACGGTCCGAAAGTGATCGTGCAGGTTAAGCGACGTTGGGAGGAGCTCGTAGCCTAGTTGCGAGCATGGTCCGAAAGTGATCGTGCAGGTTAAGCGACGTTGGGAGGAGCTCGTAGCCTAGTTGCGAGCACGGTCCGAAAGTGATCGTGCAGGTTAAGCGACGTTGGGAGGAGCTCGTAGCCTAGTTGCGAGCACGGTCCGAAAGTGATCGTGCAGGTTAAGCGACGTTGGGAGGAGCTCGTAGCCTAGTTGCGAGCACGGTCCGAAAGTGATCGTGCAGGTTAAGCGCCGTTGGCGCGGTCGGTACCTGGATGGGTGAGCTCCACCGTGCCTCGGAAAGTACGTTAAGCACTCGGTCCCGGTTGTTGTCGTTCGACAGCAGTCGTTAAGCCATGTCAGAGGCCCACGGGGGCCTGAACAACTCTGACAAATAGGTTGGCCACTAACCATACGATAAGCAAGCGAGCATAAAGCAAAAGTAAGTTCAGCTCTCGATCTATTATCGGCCCGTTCGCTACTGGTAGCGTTTTCTTATGCCTCCAGGTATAGATAGCAGAATAATAGGCTAACTTTTATCGAGCGCTAGAGACAGAGTCGAATGGTGGTTATCATGAAATACTTCTTCAAATTACAGTGGGGTGCAAGTTTTTATCAGTTGCCCTGGGCTGTGGACCTATCGTAATCAATAAAGAGTGGCTTCCATGTAATGTAGCTAACGGTTAGGCTTGCTGGGGAAATGGTGTAAGTCGAGTTTTAGGAAAAAATATTGTTTGGTTGAATGAGGTTTTACGGTTTGAAGTGTTCAAGGTACTCTTAGCATACCTACATGTTTATTTATGTATATCATATTACTTTTATTTTACTAAATTTACTGTGTATTAAGTAATAGTAACCTTTTCAATATCTTCACACTACACTGTCGCTAATCTCTTTAATGTCCAATAAACTTCAGAGGTTGCCTGGAAGAGCTCGCTTTAAGCGACAAGGCGGCCTTTGTACATATCGTGCTATTATTCCTGTAGTTTTTACTTTTCCTGATTTTGTGTACAATAAAGTGCTTCTATCCATCTATCTACTCGTCTGCAGGGTCTTTAATGATGCTCACAAATTAGGTTAATCGGGAATATATATTTAAAATCAAGTTTACAAAGTGACGGCTTAGGAATGAACGATGATCGCGGGCGCAGCCGCGTGGCTTAACTATAACTGCTGACATCAGAAGACACACTGTAGAACACAGTGTGCATTGTGTCCATACCAAGTGTCCCTACAAGTTGGTTTGTATTACTTTTTATTATGAGTGTAAAGGAACTTTCAGTATGGGAATTCTTGTCATATACAAAAATCTAATATGTTGTAGAATTATTAAATGATCATCAGTTATTTCAGTTATTATTGATTTGTAGATATAATAAAATTTAATATAATTTCAATTTAGGTACTTTATTACATTATATTTTTAAGTCATAGAAAACGTTTCTAATTAGTGAAAACTGAGTAAGTAAGTACGTAAGTAAACCAAACCAAAACCGTCACAATCTTAACCCAAACCTACCCTAATCCTAAATCCAACACACAAAGCGTCCAAACCACACACAACCAGTTATCTAACAGATGTCATACACACAAAACATTTTCCGAGTAAAATTGGGTTATCGCATTTTACAATGGGCCGGGCTGGCCGCTACAGCGATCTGATAGGGCACTTGCCAGAGTTGCCAGTAGCTGAGAGTTGGCTCACTAACAAATATGACTGGGAACACCGAGGCGAGTGTTGCCATGAATTAAAGAAAAAGCAGGACAGAGAAATCAAGTTAAATATTTTAAGACTTTTTAGGAAAAAAGGTTGTTAAATAATAAAAAACTGCAAGTGGTTGTTGAGGGTGACCATGGATTCTGACGATGTGGCATAATATTTTACTTTATGTAAGTAAGTAAGTAAGTAAGTAATACGTTTATTTCACACACAGCAATGACCGAAACAGTATTATAATAAAAATAATTATGTAGTCAAAGGTAAACATATCTAAATCATGTATGATGGTCTGCTGTTGTTGTGAAAAGGGCCTCAATTCAGCTTATTGCTGCAGACAAGAATGCCTCCAGCGCTGGTATTCTGTTGGACCGTGACCGATGGCTGGCCAAAACCTGTCCAAGAGGACAAAGATACGACACAAATAAATTTAATTGAAGATAGGTAGTATTGATAAGTTAAAAATATATATACCTACATTTACCATGACACATAAATGATAAAAGATATATAAATATCGTAAATATGTGGATTATAAAAAGTCTTGAAAATGTTGTAATAATGTAATACAGAGTGCGTTACAAGAAACTCAGAAAATAAATATTCCAAAAGATTAACTCTAAAATGTTATGTAAGATCTTTTAAAGACGGATACATTTAAACACAGTTTAAGTGCATTTCAGAATAAAAGCTTGTTTAAAAAAAGATTTTTCCACATATTTTTTAAATCACTATACTATGTTGATATTAAACCAGACAGGGCAGGACACACGTCCAAAAACTTATTTTTATAATGAATTTTCCGATTTTTTTTAAATCAGATTATTTAAATAACTAAGTTGATCATGATTGATTAGACTTAAATAATAATGCATTTACAATATAAACGATTACATCAGTGTGCCGAAAAGAATGATCGACCCTTACAAAATGACTATATTTTAAAGGATTGATTTATTTTAGGTTCCTACCTATGTACATAATTTTTATAATTAATCAATATAATAATTTAGATAATATATATAAGCTTAAGAAATTTATTGTAAAACGTGACGGTCTAAATGTAACGTATTTTGTTACTTGGAATAAACGATTTGAACTTTGAACTAGATAAATTGTTGTAATTCTCCCTTCAGGATGGCAAAGTAATGAAATACAGCCTTCTCATATGATTTCTATTATATTTCCCTTATTCCTTGCACACAACTTCTCTGCGCCACGCCTCTGTCCCGAGTGACATTCGTTTTCTTTGTTTCTCTAGATCCCGCCAAGTACGTTCTTTCGTTTTTATTTTTGGCCTTGCTTCTCGATATTTTGGCCATTAGAGTTGTTATTAAACATAAATATTTAAATTCATACGCAATTTAAATCAAACCTAACAAAATAAAGTTCTTTTAAAACAAACAAACACATGCTTTGTCTCAGTTTTCCCAAATACCACAACCACACTACCAGAGAGTGTACCAGCGAACTCTTTTAATAGGTCC
Organism: Hofmannophila pseudospretella; assembly: GCA_947369225.1. Classification (NCBI taxonomy): domain Eukaryota; kingdom Metazoa; phylum Arthropoda; class Insecta; order Lepidoptera; family Oecophoridae; genus Hofmannophila; species Hofmannophila pseudospretella. The sequence continues at coordinate 14,891,233 of OX376316.1, forward strand.
GGTTTTTACGAGGCAGTAAGTACGGGGTAAGACGCGCTGCCAAATTGGATCATAGCGCGTGCTGTGGCGGTTTAATCCTCACTGCGCATGCGGTTACATTTTATCTTTATTGGCGCATTCTCGGTCACCGTTTGGTGAGGAAAGAAGAATTTGGAAGATTTTGCCCAATTTTGATTCATATAATTAAAAATATATATATTTGTCTTTTGATAACATAGTTACACTTAGACACGTCAAGGAACAATTATTATCCGTTATATTATAACCCATCATAAAGCACCAATGGTACTGCGTATGGAATGGAAACTACCACGTTGACAAAGAAGTCCGCTGAGAAGCTTAGAGTGACACAAAGAGCGATGGAAAGGGCGATGCTCGGTGTAACACTGCTAGACCACAAACGGAACGAGTGGATCAGACAAAGGACGAAGCTTAGAGACGTGGTAGACCTCATCGAAAGCCGGAAATGGAGATGGGCGGGACACATTGCACGGATGGATAGGGACCGGTGGACCAGAAGAACGCTTGAGTGGAGACCACGGCAAAACACGCGGGGACAAGTAGGACCTATGAGATGGGTGGACGACATTCGGGGAATAGCGGGCCACAACTGGATGCGCACCGCCTGCGACCGTCGGAAGTGGAAGAAGTTGGAGGAGGCCTATGTCCGAAGGCGGACCACACGTGGCTGAGATAGATAGATAGGTACTGCAGTCAATATAATAATGAAAAGAATATTAAATACAAAATGTTTACAATTTTACATGATTACTACTTACAATCTAATAGCTATTATAAAAGGGGCATTTTCAATTAAGTTTTAAATAATATTTAAATGATTACATACTACTAGCTGCTGTAAAAGGGCATTATGCTATGAAGGTGTAAAAATATATTAAAACCATTAAAGGCAAATATACCTATTTATTATTTTGAAATAATAAATAGGATCAATTGGCTTGAATTCTAGGTGTTTGAAGTTACAACTTTTCTCTTACAACCTCATAAGTTATAATGAATGTTTACTTTTTATTTAAAAATAAATACTTCCACAGGACCTACATGCAGCCGAAATAAAATATATAACACTGGACAAGTTATCTATAACTGGAAAACTACAACTTCATGATTTTCGAAAAAAAATATCGATTTTCATTACATTTTGTAATGATCAGCTGTTCGATTTGTATGAACAGTCATTTTTTTTAAAGATTAAGTAAGATGTTTCTGCGCGACGGTGACCATTTACCATCAGATGGCCCGTTTGTTCGTCTGTTTTCCTTAAACTTTTGGACATTTATCCATTTGGAAATATTATCAATTGGACGTTTTTCCGTTTGGACATTAGTCGTGTAAATCATCTAATTCTAAAGTTTCTTGTGTTTTAACAATTAATCTTAAAGATTCATCAAATACTTACACAATGACCGTTATGGGTCTTGATTGTAACCCAATTTATATTCCCACAGGCCACCATAGAAACTCCACGACAAGGATCACAGAGGTGTGTAATGAAGCCGAAAACCCCATAAATAACGCTTCCCATTGTTTCACGTGACAATGGCGGCTCTCTGACATACCTAACTATTAACTAATAGACGGAAACTAGAAGCTACGACGAGGGTGAAAGGAATGGAGGTGATATAAATGTCATAAAAAATAAGTCGGGTTTCGATCTCTCTAATATTAGTCACGAGTCTTTCAAGACAACAAAATGAGTCATAAATGAAATAATAAAATCTAAAGAAGATAATGGTAGGGAATTGAGTAGTGAAATGAAAAGTTTATTTACTTATACCAGGGCACACAAAAAAGGACCTCCGACTTACAAACTAGGTCGAAAACCTGTATCTTGGAAGTCGGGAAACGGGAAGTGAGAAGAGAAATTATGAGGTAGCAATAGAACTTTGTCCCGTCACGTCGGTCGATCCAGGCTGTATCGATTACTATAGATGGAATGAGAAGAATAAAACTAAGACGATGTAGGAGAAGTGATCTACTCGTAGAATACAGACGTGACCTAGGTAAGAGCAAAGAAAACTATGTTAAAAACAGACTATTTGATAACTCGTTACTAAGATTAAGTTTAATTTGAAACTATTAATTAATATTTATTTCCAAGGATGATGGTATTAGTAGAAATAACTAAAAATCCACAAGACTCGTCTCCACATTTACCAGATCCAAAGGTGAAAGATGTCAATGTGTGCAATCAGGCACTTGTATCGCATATTCTACAAGTAACGGTACCTTCGCCTATTGTTCTAAACACCACAGAGCTTAATAAACAACATCCGATAGTAATAGCATTATTAAATGGTGGTACTAGTAATTTTAAATCCTTCGGTGATTGTAAGGCACAAACTATAAATTAACATACTATCTACGTCGAAAGAAATGGACACAAAATCATCTAATGAAGTACAGAAGAAGACTATTGATTCAAAGTGTCAATATATAATATGAGGACATGGAAATGGCTTCGGTGGCAATTCACACAGTAAAATTCTCGGCGATAGACGAGTTGCCACTTGTGTCGAATTTTGGGGATATATGCAAGAATTACTTCAAGCAAGAGAAGCATGTCAAGACAGAGATTCGTGGCGATCCGTTTTCTCTGCCTGCCCCACAATGTACATAGCGTGAAGGTATGTATGTATTTACTTCAATTCGGTGCATGTAAAATAATTCTGTTTTATACTCATCGATTAAACCTTCGAAAGCAGTATAAAAAGAGTATGTTCGATGGCCAGGTCCTCAAAACCAAATGCAAATCTCTTCTATAAGTTTATAGATAAGCAAAATTTCGAATAAAATCCTATATGCGAATCTTCCTGGTTTTCGCTGGTATGTTGCTGTAAATCTGTATGTACGCTACATAGTTGCTATTTCTCACTTACCTGTACACAGGTACATAAGTACAGCTAGGTGGGAAAGCGTCTGGCTCGACGGGCGTCACGGGGCGCCCTAGCATTCACATCCGTGCACCGTTTAGATTATTTACTAAGCTTGAATTTACTATGCCTTATTCTAGTTTACTTGCCTCTAAAGTCGCTTATATAGGAGTCTTTCATTAGTCTGATAGCTTTGAATTATAGTGGTCTTTCAAATTTTGATTGATTCAACCATATTACAACCTTACATTATACAAGATGAAACTTTAACTAATCCGTCACAATTTGTTGATCTTCAAGCAAAATAATTAATCATCAAGAAAAGATGAAGTGATAGCTGCTGAAAGTTAGCACAATCTTGAATTCATTTTTGTGTTCACGGTCCAGAATAGGTGTAAATCTCAAAAGATGGTAAGTAATTCAAATCAAATTCCCATCATTTAAGTCTTAAATTGTTTTAAATCGGATTAACTCCGATAAGACTGAAATATATTATTTATTTTCTCAAAAAGCAAGTCCAATCTGAACCACGGTCTACATGTACCCTCACTGTTGCCTGTTTTCTCTGTCTTGTTCGAGTCACATGCAGGTTTTATCTGTTACATGGGAGATTCAAGTTCACCAACTGGACTAGCCAATAGCTAGTCAACTTTTATGTACCAATGAGTTTTTCGTATTTTTCGAAGACTTACGTACATTTACCGACTGCTCTAACGGTGAAGGAAAACATCGTGAGGAAACCTGCACACTGAGATGACCATTGTGTAAAATGGGGTAGGCTCAAAAGATCCTCAAGGGTCGAGGTGCCGCTGGGGTTATCCCGGCCCCCTATCATAAGATAAGATAGTCAACTTGTACAAGTGTAATATCCTGTTTCAACGGGCTCCAACGCCTCTCGTCACTCAGTGGCACTCAATAATGCATGTGCAGCGTGAGCCACGGCCTACGTGCAGGTTTCGCGGTGCACGTGAAAAATGTTCCCGAAATACCTTTGATTCTGTACGGCGTTGATGGGCGTAGATGTGTTGAAAAGGGCGTATTTCGTCTTTGTTGTGTCTATTTTGATGATTCATTGTGAAAGGTTTCACGGTAACTCAGTAGGCACCTTCTTTGAAATATATGCTTATTATCATTGGGTGGTACATACTTCATAATTATCGCGGAGGTTGCTCCGATCTTACAGTCTGTTCAGGAAACCTTTTTCAAGGAGGAGCTCACATTTTAAACTGAGCCACCTTCGCAATAATAATAAATTAATAAACACCCGTTATACTCATTAATAATTAAAACTGTTTTATTTAATTTGATTTAGTTCTAAAATATTCGCCCATACAATCAAAATGCTTTTCATCACCATGATCATCATCATCAGTCCATATTATTATCATCCCACTGCTGAGTACAAGCCTTCCCCCTGTCTTTATCATCATATATCCTCTTTATAAACATTAACCAACAACATTATATTAGATGCATTATACCTACCAAAAGCTCTAATAAACTCGTACAGTCCAGCCAGAATAAAAGCACTTTTCTTTCTCCTCACATCATTTCTTTTAGAATCATCTCAAAAATTATAAATTTAAGACATGATGATGATGATGACCATGGTCATTTATCATGATTATTATCATGATAATTTTACATTTTTTATTTCATATCTCATCATCATCAGCGCATTAACGTCCCCACTGTCCCCCACAAGCGGTACGGGCCATGATTATTGGATTTCATACGCCTTTGGAAACTTGTCATTTCGTCAGATATGCAGGTTTCCTTAACTGTTAAAGCAGTTGCGGTAATGTACGTCTTCGTAAAAATACATGGTTTCGAACCCGGATCTCCCGTACGGGAGTCCGGCGTCCTAGCCACTACGTCACCGACGCTCATTTAATATCACTAGCAATAAAATAAACAACCTTGAACTTGTTAAAGGTAGTTTTCACACCCTCGCTCACTACGCCGTCTCGAGTGGTCTAGGGTTGGCTGGGGATTGCGCTAACTTCCGTCCTAACTATAGCTTGTTATAGAACTAGAAGGTAGATGGAAAATAATTGCAAGAAAGCGACACTTCTAGTTTTCTTTGTTAAAAGTGCATGCTCTTTTTAACCCCTGACCGTTAGGGGTGTTTTAAGTTTGACTCGTATGTTTGTCAGTGGCATCATAACTCAACAACCGATGATCCGTTTTGGACGCGGAGAATTTTGTCGAGAGTGTTTTTAGCTAAGTCTGATAATAATAGGATCAGGGATTTCAAAGATCTTGGCTATATCCTTGATGTCAGATGTCTGCAACGGTAACAGTAGGTGGTTAGAGTTTGAGCTCAAACGTTTAGGACCATGGTACGCTTCCCATATCTGGAATCTTGCAGACCTGATGATGACCAGGAAAAAAGGAGATCATTACTAAGGTAAGTCGGGGGTTTGTGATTTCTTTAATTTAGAGTTATTGTCATATGTACGAGTATGTGACTCTAATAATCTTCTTCTAAGTCGTTTTCCTCATTGCTGAGGGTCGTGATCATTATAAGGAATTAATCATATAGGACATCCCTCTTGGTAGAATTAATTAGGTGGTTTGCAATTGCCTTCCCGATATCACACACTGGTTATCTCAATATGCAGGTTTCCTCACGATGTTTTCCTTCACTTTCAGAGCAGCCGGTAAATGTACGAAAAAACCGAAAACTCATTGGTACATGAATGACATTGCATGGTTTCGAACCCGGACCTCCCGCATGGGAGTCCGACGTCCTATCACGACGCCACCGACGCTCTCGTATTAGAATAATAAAAATCACATTATTTCTTATGGGACTTGGATATTCCTATATTTTTATGACATAACGGCTTCTATTATATAACTTTTACATACCTACTCTAGAGTAGCAATAGTTACAATACGTTCCAATTGAAAACAGTGAAAAATATTTCTTCCTGTATCAAGATTCAAGAGTTATTAAAGATTCAAAAATATGGTTACACTCGGCAAAAACGATTCTTCGCGAAATGTGCAAGTCATAAAATTTTAAGAAAGGAGAATGAATGAATGAATGAATGAATGAAATGAAATAGTTTATTCAACAAATTGGTACAGCTTGTACACTTTCGTTCGTCAATTTTCCATTTTTTTAATTCAATTTATAAATAACAATTTAAAAACTTATAATAAACAATTATAATAATCATACCATTTTCTACGTACATTAAAAAATAAAAACTTTATTATTACTAGTTAATAAAAAAAAAATAGAAAATAATTTCGTGCCATTGGCACTACAAACAAACAAATAATTAACAGTGTTGCCATGCATCTCTGTCAGTCATAAAGTCTGGCACAGTGTAGTATGCCTTACGAGACAGAGATTTTTTAACGACGTTTTTAAATATTTTGTCACTCAGCCCTTTTACTCTTTAATTTATTCACCCTTTAGACAAAGACATAGACAGACAGACAGTCAGAATAACAATGGAACTGAATCAATTAAGACATCCAAATGTTCTAGCCTGCTAGCTTAGAACTAGCAAAAAGTCATTAAAAAACGTAATAAGATTTTACTAAACTTTTCTACTTTTCCAAATGCAAAATACACTTTAGCAGCAGACTGTAATACCAAGGTAATTTTGCGTCTAGATAACTTGCACCTAATTCCTTCTCGTATGTAAACAAGGTGCTAAACCAGAGCCTTGTAAATTCTGAGAAGCAAACTTATCTTGGTTTATAACAGTCTAGGGGGAGGGTAGTGTGACAAATTATCCACTAATTAGAAAATGTGTAAGGATTAAAATTAAATATGCATTTTCTGAGACCGTTGATGATACTTAATTTGATATAAACGAAGGTGTATTTTGGAATATTAATGCTGTGCCTTTATACTTCAAGGGGAATCCACTTGGAACAATAACGTCGGTTCGGGGTCGTGGCTATGATTTGATATCATTAGATCCTTATTTGTTATCCAGTTGAATTGACGATAAATGAAACCAATTAATGTTTGAATAACTCTACCTACGAATTAATTGAAGAAAGACTTACCACTGTGGAGATCCCTTTATTTTTTCCTGGTTATCTTCAGAGTCCTCAATATTCCAGATGTGGGAAGGGCTAATTAGGTTCTAAATATTTGAACCACCTAAATGTTACCATTCCAGATATCCCATCTGATGTCAACAATACTTCAAGATCTTGGAAACCCCTGATCAATTTTTTGTCAGACATGGCTAAGAATAGGTACTCTCAATTCTTTGTAAATAAAAAAATCGACATCCAACGTGCCAGAACACCTTGCTCAGATTCACAGATACGAGTATGAGGCCCGGACTACACGAAGACGGTTCCTAGGGCGGATCCATGGATCCGGTGCTTCATATTAACTCACACAAAAATGCGCTATCGACTAATAAACAAATACTAAATAAACGGAAAAACGTCCGTTCAAGACAAAATACAGAGAAAAAGTGCAAAATACAAAAAAAAAACAAATAATGGAATAATGAAATTTAGAAATGGAATGGGAATATGGTTTGAATTTAGATGAAGAAATGAAGATGCCAACACGAAATGAGATGAGATAAACGATAACGATGTGGTTGAAATTGATGACAAGGAGGTTGATATGGACGATGAAGTAGACAACGTTACACACGTACAACGGTTCCACTTGGAACCGGCCCACTCGGTTCCTGAATCAAGTGGGCGGGGCTTGAGCGCAACGCATTAGTTTGAATGCAGTCGACTACACGGCAACCGAACCGTCGCTGGAAACGTCGTCGTATAGTCCGAGCCTAATAGTCGTGTATGGATTATTTACTATAGGTAATTTGACCAGAAATATAACAGGCCGCGCCTAATTCCGAAATTAAATAAAACATTTTTTTTTTCATTGCGATAATTATAACACAGATTATTGAAGTACTAGTGCCGCCCTCGTGACAGAGTTTTATTTTCCTGGTCAGAGTGTACAATTTTGTTTTTTTTCGGTGAGACTTAGTATAACTATAAACCCAATAGAGTTACAACTGCTTACAACTTTAGAATCATCATCATCAGCAGCCCACTCTAGTCCACTGCTGACACAGGCCTCTCCCAGGGCGCGCCATTGATCGCGATCTTCGGCTCTTCTCATCCAGTCGTTGCCAGCCACCTTGCGCAGATCGTCGCTCCATCTAGCAGGGAGCGTCCCACACTACGTTTGCCCAAACGCGGTCTCCACTCCAGAACTCGTCTCCCCCAGCGGTTGTCTGTTCTGCGACAGATGTGACCGGCCCACTGCCACTTCAGCTTGCTAATCTTATGAGCTGAGTCGATAACTTTTATTGTTCTATGCCGGATCTCCAATTTTAGTACAACTATGCACTACTAGACATACACCCCAGGACAATACCAACTAATTAATTCCCAACAACCGCAAATCAATTGCACTTTAGTCCATCTATTAAATTAATCTGAATTTCCTAACTAGGCATTAACAAAAGGACTCGCTTCCGTTCGCTTACCCTTCGTAGGGGGGGGGAGCTGTTTAGGACGTGATCAGCGGCTGATTGCACCCCTCACCCCTGGCAGGTGGCTGACAACCCCCCTGAAATATCCAGTTTGCAGTTTGTATTGATGGGGGTAAGGGAATTGTGTACTGGGAGAGAAGATATTGCAAGCGAATTGAACGATTATGTTGCATGAAGATTTCCTTGTGCCATTTGTGCTAAATAAAACAGCTTCTAGTAAGTTAATTCAAAATAACTCTGAATTAATACCTCAAGAAACCTCCCACTTACCATTCGGTAGTTTCCAAGTAACAAATATTAAAAGCATTTCTTAAAAATTAAGAAATAGACATAAATTGACGGTCAAATGTGAAAACAGAATTAAAATTCGTTGAAAAATAAAAAAGCTACATCCAATCAATAATCAGACGATAGAAAGAAACGGCAATATTACATTATGACGTCACTGTGTAGTAGCGCCATACAAGCAGATTCTGGCTACATATAAAGAACTATTTGCTAAAAAGGGACAGAGCATCTCTCCAGTACTAACTTAAATCATTAATATCTCTGATGTTAGTTGAGATATCGAAAAACGAATTTAAGACGTACAGACAAATATGTATTCGCGTCAAACTTATAACTAAAAGAAAGGAGCCTTTTGGTCGGGGATTATTAATTAATGATAACTGTGACATCGACCATCGGGTAGAATTGACCTTGACCTTGGATGAAAGAATAAGATAGGGGCGGGACTTCGTTCCTGTTATCAAATTGAGGATTCTTCAAATTTATTTCACTGATTGATATTATATTAAAGTCAATTCTACTAACATACATATACATACACACCCTTATTTATCCTCACACATCCTCGGATTAGATTAAATTCATATATTTTGAATGCTTACTTATTTTCAATTTTAAAAATTATCGGTATTATCTTGAAACTTTAACGTTTTTTTAAGGTATAAATTGTAAACTGTGAAGACACTACCTTCTTACAATACAGGGAAACCCAGTGTGAGGGTCAGAACTCAATTTAAAAAGCTCAAAAATGTTTAATATAAACTGTAACATTTTATGCTAATAAATATTTTTATTTTATTATCTTTTTTTTATTAGTAAGCTACGAGTATGTATAGCTCTGTAATCTTTCACAGTGTACCCAAGCCTACAGCAACCCTCTAATTGCGACAATATATCGCCCCTGGATTGTGTGAAATCAACCAGAGCGCGATCGTCTGGCCGATGCCGCTCCGCCGGACCGTATTCGTGATGCTATCGGGGTCTACTGGTGCCCTGAATGAGTTAAATGCCGTAGCTAGGAATGTATCGGATGGTGTTTCTGATGCAAGGTTTGAAGATAAATAAACTAATAGCTTAGATCGTAATGGAACTTTGGTTCAACTATAACTTCTAGCGGCTGTATCTTATCTTAGATCAAACAAGAGGTTGACCATGGGCGAATAAAAACGCCCATGGTGCATCTGAACGACCTACAGTTGGATGACGACTAATAGGTGGATTACGGGCAAAAGAACCACGGTGGACTACGGAGGGCAATGCCTACTTTTAATAAGGTTTTAATTCTGTAAAGAATGTTATCTTATCTTATGACAGGGGAAAACAACCAAATAACCCAGAAATAACCGGAAATAACCCAGCGGCACTTCGACCCTTGAGGATCTTTTGTGCCTACCCCATTTACACAGTGGTCATCTCAGTGTGCAGGTTTCCTCGCGATGTTTTCCTTCACCGTCAGAGCATTCGGTAAATGTACCGTAAGTCTTTGAAAAATACGGAAAACGCATTGGTACATTACATGGCACTGCACGGTTTCGAACCCGGGCCTCCCGCATGAGAGTCCGGTGTCCTAGACACTGTGCCACCGACGCTCTTCTCTGTAAGTCTGTTGCCGAGAATAAGTCGAGTTGACGGTATCGTAATGCAAGTTCGTAATATTCATTACGACACCGCGACGTTTATTACGAAACGAACCTTAGAAATGAAGTAGTTTATGTTGCTGTTTGGGGTTTCACATTGAACAAATTACCAAATGGGAGTAGAAAAAAGTTGTTTTTAAAGGTTGTCTTACCTTGTGTATAGTGCATAATATTAGGAGCAGGAGGACGCCATCACCGCCACGTCTTCAGCACTATTATAATTCACCACTCACCTGGAACAAGAGATACCAACATGTGAAAAATACAGATAACTCACTGATGAACGTCGGAAGTTTACAGACTAGTTTCAGCCTACTTCGAAGACCTGGTGCTGTACAAAACGCGTCCGGTTCCAGCCCCGGTTTGGTTCGCTGCAGCTAATCACATGCGTTCCGGCCTCCCCCACATGAAGACAGCGCTTTGTGATTGGATGCGAACCGGGGTTAGAACCGGACGCGTGTAGTCCAGGCCATAGTCACCGCACTGTCTCGCACAGCGGTCAGCAAAGTGAGGCGAGCTGGTAAATAAATGGTTTTTTTAATGTCAGATTTCCCTGGCTCCCACACTAGGATACCCTGTGTTGTGGGGGCCAGTCTCTTCCGATAAATATAAATTATGAAAACATAAGGTAATGCAATAAATTAAATAGTTCAGTTAGTAGTTCAGTAGTATAAATAAATGACTACTTAAATGATAAAGAGGCTTGGTCCTAAATTCAGCTCCAGCTCTGCACATTGTGTACATATATGATTGTATTCATAATTATTGTAAGATATATTTATTTCAAAAGATGTGCTGCTGAAAGTTTCTTGCGCCGTTTCTTTCCTTTCAGCTACAGCACCTTACGAAGTGGTGGTAGAGTAAAAAAAATTCGTTGTAAAAATGTACTACAATGTACTTACTTACAATAAAAACATTTTAATTTGATTTGAAACGTCTTAGTAACAGTACCTAGTTCTAATAATGAAGCAAACACGAATCACAGGAATAACGAAACAGTAGAGATGTCATTTGGGGCAAGCTAAGAAATGAAATGACTTCTAACAGTTATTTATTAAGCCAGACTTAAACCTAACGCAGATTTTGAAAGAACCACCACGAATAGTAAGGCTCAATTTACATTGCCGCGGAATGGAATGGAAGCGAATTTTCGCAACGTAATTGTACATAGAATAATGAACTTAAGTCAATTGTGTAACATACAAACTAAATACGCTTTACCGCTAGGGGAATTCTCGAGAATGCGCGAGGATTCCCCGGAAGACGCGCGACCTCTTTTTTGGCTCGTATTTAGTTTGTATGTTACACAATTGACATAAAGTTCATTAATCTATGTACAATTACGTTGCGAAAATTCGCTTCCATTCCATTCCGCGGCAATGTAAATTGAGCCTTAATCTTTGAAAATACAAAACAAAACATTAGATGAGTATATCTTTTGGCATTTAAAAGCAAATCGACGCACAAATCTGGCACACTGGCACGCACAAAGGTACGCTCGAGCCAAGTCGAACGCATAAATATCCGCACAAAGTTACCGATGCCGCTAAGCCGCACATTGACTGTCGGTACTGCGCTTTGGCGAACTAGTATAAGTAAAAAATACAATATTCTGCGTTCATGCATTAGAACAATAAATGAACGAATGAATTTAAAAAAAACCATAAAATAATTAAATCCTTATCTTATCCAAAAATACTACGTAAAAAACAAGACGCAATATAAGGCATAACAAATAGCTCCTTGTATAATATCCTCCATCCTCCATCTCACTATAAGGGTTCCATTTTTTTCTTAAAATGGTACGGAACCCTATAAATATCTAACTTACGCTATTTTTGTTTTTGGATAATGTGTAACTAACTTGCAACTAAACGACCTAAGTACCTTATAAACCAATGCAAATTGCTACTTAAACGCTCAGCATTAGAGTTGCAAGTTAATAGTCACCCCTTGGTTGTTTTAAGTCTTGTTTTGAAGCCTAACTCAGTTATGCTGTAATGACACCATGACAGCCTAGTACAGACTGCGTTTCGTATAGTTAATCGATACACAGGGCCGGAATAGGGTCTATATTAAGAGGCGCAGAATGATACACTGTTAAACATTGAACCACTCTGTAAAAACACTGTGAAAACTATTTATCTAATTACAAATCACTATGGTAAACGGTGGCATAACGCCTTCTTTCCCATGATCTTTTTACTGTTTCGGAATATTATTCAAAAGTTACAAATGACATTCACTTTCATCCAACATTATTGCTACGTGCTTATTTTATTTGTTAATTTTTACCACTCTATGGCCATGGTAGAGATAAGATGAATTTGAAGAGAAAATAAAACATTATCAATGTTTTTAAAAAAAAGTTGATATTTTGGTAAAACGGAATTTTACCAAAGGCGCGGGTTCAAATCCCAGGCATAAATACGTGATGTCAAATGAAGACCATACGGAAAGAACCATATAGGTTACCTTAGTGTAGGAATTTACTTACTAATATTTCATTGCTATTTCTTTTGCCATAATAAGCTGCCCAAAATTTAAATTAGTCACTAAAATACAAGCGATTGAAATAATTAATAATTAAATCTGCATTATCTCAAAATGACAGTCGAGTGTCCTTAAAGTTATCTTATCTTATGATAGTGGGCCGGGAATATCCCAGCGGCACTTAGACCCTTGAGGATCTTTTGTGCCTACCCCATTTACACACTGGTCATCTCAGTGTGCAGGTTTCTTCACGATGTTTTCCTTCACCGTTAGAGCAGTCGGTAAATGTACGTAAGTCTTTGAAAAATACGAAAATCTTATTGTTACATGGCACTGCACGGTTTCGAACCCGGACCTCTCGCATTGGAGTAAAATTAATTCAATAGGTACCCTACCCAGGGACACTGGCAAATTATTTATATTCGTTTTGTTTTAATTAACTAGCATTTATTGAAATGAAATGTAATGAAATACATTTATTTGTCCGATTTTTGGTTATAAATTAGGTGTGACAATGACAATTTAGGGCCGTGCAAAAATCTGCTATGTTTAGCGTACAAATATTATATTATTTCATCATATACCAATTTATTTGATTTATTTATTTCATCATATATATATATACAAATTTGAGTATAAATCAACTACGTAGAGATGTAAGTATTCGTGAAAATTGCGAAATAAAATCAGTATAAGAAATTACATCAGAACTTAAAGATAATGTATATCGTAAATAAAAATAAATAAATAAAATAAAAACTTTAAATTAATCGCCCCCACTTTATCACCCTGAGTGCAACCCTGTGAACATTACTATCAAATCTGAATACAAACTGCTTTTAAGTGTAGCGGTTAACGCGAATGTCCAGCCAGGCTGTGGATGAGTCATTATGGCCGAGCTGGATGGGCTGTGGCCTGTGGGTGGGCTTGATAAAGGAAATGCTGAGAAATAGGTGCTCCAGAATAATGAGCGCCAGTAACTTAGCTTAGCCAGTCTAGGACGCCGGACTCCTGTGTGGGTTTGAAACCATACAATGTTGTTAGAAACAACAAATTTTGGTTGTAATTTTGTGATTAAATCTATCTGAAGCATATTAACCAAACTTATACGACTTCTTCGACAAGAACCTTGAGGACCTGATGATGACCAGAAAAAGTATTTCTTAATTTAGAGTTGCTTGCTTGCTTGTCGTATAGTTAGTGGCCAACCTATTTGTCAGAGTTGTTCAGGCCGCCCGTAGACATCTGACATGGCTTAACGACTGCTGTCGAACGACAACAACCGGGACCGACTGCTTAACGTGCTGAAATATGCCACTAGCGGTCACCCATCCTGGTACCGACCGCGCCAACGTCGCTTAACCTGCACGATCACTTTCGAACCGTGCTCACAACTAGGCTACGAGCTCCTAATTAATAATTTAGAGTTATTGTTTTGTATTTGTATTTGACTCAAGGTGAAAAGTGCCGCTCTCCTCTTTTAAGTTATATAAAATGGGTCAAGAATTCAACCCAGTCCTCTGTATTTAAAAACGAAATCGCTCAGTAAGTATAAACTCCAATCCCAAGGGTATAGTCTCTAAGTTAGCAACTTAACGCAACTAAGTTACCATTCTCAAGGACCGACGACGACTCAATTAAACTTATCCTTAAAGAAACGAGTAGCAAAAATTCTGTGAATTGCAGGAAACGTACTTATTGTTAGGGCTTCCTTAATCCTCGTGTCATCTCTATCTAGCTAGAAAGGGACAGCGAGCTTTTTAATGAAGACGTAATTTAAAAGTTAAGTAAGTACAACTTGACTCTAGTTTTAAAGTAATCAATGGTAATATTAATCCGTAGAGAGACAAAATTCTCTAAAAGTGTTTATTGCAACTATATGGATATATGCGGGCGGGCGCTCAAGCGCTGGGCGGACGACATCGCGGCGGCGGCGGGCGCGCGCTGGCCGCAGAGGGCGCAGGACAGAGACGAATGGGCACGCTTGCAGGAGGCCTACACCCGGAAACCGGGGACTTCCGACGTTATTTATTAAACGAGTGGTTAACAATTAAATTTATAATAATGTAACTTATAAGATTTTTATCAATTCTTTTATTAATTTAATTATTTTTATTGTATAATTTAGAAGTTAATAAAGGCTTTTTTATTTTATTTTTATTTTTTATTTATATGGATATAGAATAGATGTAGTTAAGCACTTACAACTTAATTATTTCAAGGTAGGTACCATAAGCAGACAAAGTGTTCTTATTGAAATAAAAGAAGATAAAACATTTAGCAGCACTCCTTGAAGAAGAAGTAGTTCAAGATAATCAGTTGCAGGTTTTCGGAATTAAAATAATTCGAATCGAAAGTCAGATTCTTCAGCAAATCGGCAACAATCGTAAGGAACACTATTAAACATTACAAAAACTTTTGAATTGACCTAACCGCTATCACCTTTAAAATTGTAAATATCTGATATCGAGCAATTCACGTAATCAGATTATAAAACAGACTACGACTTAACAATATTTCCGCGAACAGTCGTACAAATAGATTCAAACAATTAAGAATAATAAGATTTCAAAAAATGTTGTTCTATGTTAGAACAAAAATCCAACTAGACTTACATCTTCTGTTCTACCATAATGCAGTAGTAGTAGAACTTTTAGAAAAGTAATCTCGCGCATGGCGCAGCGACCCGAAGTGGATCTTGGCCTCCGATACCAAAGAGCGCCATCGTTCTCTCTTGATGTATGGATGCGAGATTCGGACACTAACCTTAAAGGAAGAAAACAGACTCTTGGTGACCGAGAGGAGGATATTGAGGAAGGTTCTGGGACCAGTCAGGTAGGGAGACGGAGGGTGGAGGATGAGAAATAATAGGGAGATGGAAGAGATGGTGAACTAGCCGAACATCATAGGAGAAACGAAAGCAGCTCGACTCCGATGGCTCGGACACATCACTAGGAATCTCGCTAATCTCTTTAATGTCCAATTAACTTCAGAGGTTGCCTGGAAGAGATCGTTTTAAGCGATAACGCCGCCTTTGTACATATCGTGCTACTATCCCTGTAGTTTTACTTTTGCTGTATTCTACAATGATAAATCTATAATAATACTAAAGTTAAAACTAAACTAAGGCTATAAATAAAAAAATAAAAAATAAAGTTTATAAATTTGGTCTAAGTCCCCCACATCCGGCAGTGTACCCAAGAGACTGGCTGCGTTGCCCCGTTGGATAGCTAATTATTAATACTTTTAGCTAATAAATCCTGTATTTTGTGTACAATATAGTGTTTCTATCTATCTATCTATCTATAAATTAGAAATTGGACTGAATCACGTATAAAGGTAAGTATAATGTAGACGCTGTAAAAAAAAGAATACCAATATCCACTGAAGAAGGATACGAATCTTAAACGATTCAGTCTCGCTAAAAAGTTTCTAGAAACCCGGCAAACGAATCTAAAAGAAAACTCAGTTAATTTCATAAAATTACCCCACAATATTCCCGAAACAGCGCTAAGACAATCTCGTTCTGACTGCAATCTAAGTTTGCACTGCACTCAATTCCAGCGTTCACCTTTGACAATTTCAGGAAATGACTTTGGAGCTATATCAATACTTTTTATCTTCTTGACTTGGCCCATTTGTGTGGGATATCATTTCAGTTTGATTAGCCTTGCTGGCCCTGGTAAGTAAGTAGATACTTTGATAAAGGGGTAGATATTTGTTAGAAGCATTTCCTTAATGAAAAACCTAAACATTAAACAGGAGTTATCTAATACGAGTTGTACCTAATTAGGTTGTTTTTTGTAACTTGACGTATTAAACAAATACCTACCCACACAATGCCTTTGTTTTCTTTCAGCAAACAAAGGTTTACATTAGAAAGAAGGCTATTAGAAACGAATAAAACAAATTAAAATGACCTATTACAGGAAACCAAGGAGTACAATATATCTATTTTGCAGGAAATCTTACAGCGTTAAAAAAAGTGACATCTTATCTTCACATCAGAAAAAAGAAGATATAAGATTAAAAAGATAAAATGGGTGAATGAAAAATGAAACGGTAAAATCATAATTAGTCTAATCCAGAAATGAAATGAAATTTGCAAGAATATACGTTATGAAGGATCTTAAAATTACATAGGTAGTTCAAATATATCCTACCACATTGTGATGTGCAAATTTATATAACAAAAACAAAAAATTAAAAAAAATATTGATACGAAGCTAACTAATACGCTTTAGATTACAAGAACTCCTACAAGGATCACAAATTACCAATTCATAATAATATTAATATAGTGATTACATGTCAATTTAATTTAAATGTCAAATTATTTATATCAAATATTATGAAGTACTAACTTTGTGTTCAAAAATTCCTTAACACTGTAGAAGCAATTTCAGCAGAACGTGTGTTATACTTTATCGAACGCTTGTGTGTGGTCAAAAATCAAAATGACGAACCTTCAAGAAAATACCCAATACAAATAAATGAAAATCCTATACTAGCTGTGGCTAACTTACAATGGCACCGATTCCAGCATGCACTCGTTTATAATTATCGCTAAATGTAATGGCACCCTCACTCTTTCACAATCGAGTACACGTCGGGTACCAGTACGTGCAAAACTGCAAATGCCAAACTGTACAATGTGGGTATAAAAAAGGGTGTGATAATTTTATTAAATTAGCACTACTAGATTAATGGGCCATGCCTGAATCGAACCCAACATACAAGTAATAAGTAAGTAATGTCATACAGTATCCGACGATCCGTCATACGAATCACCCCGCAAGGAATACCTTACTCTGCCAACCGTATTGTTGTCTCTGTTCTCTTTGTCTTTGCTATAATTAAATTTTCCAATATGAATTCCTGACCTAAACTAAAATTCACTATTTTCGTACTGAGAATATTGACGGTTTTTCCAAGGTCGTGTATAGAATCTCTAATCGCTGAAATTGTTGGATATGAGTTAATTATTGATTGCGTTTGATATTTTTAGAGAACGGTCGAAGGTTGAATTCAGTACTTTTGATGGAAAGGTTTTGACATGGGTAGATTACCTAGATTACAAAGTTAAAAATACGAACAATATATTTAGGATTATCGATGACTATCGTTAATATTTTCAGGCAAACAGTTCATAGTCGCATTTTTACTCCCAATTGGATGCTTCTCACTTATGTTTAGAAATGTTGGTAATTTAGCATTTTCGTCTATTCGTGTCATCTCTACGTTTTTATTGTCTTGTTAAAAGGTGTTTATGTTATTCTGCTTACCTACAATAATCAATATTTACACATCATTTGTCCAGATTTAGCTCAAGGTCAAGGTGCCACATCACTCGATATGCTTTTCTCGTTCAGCAAAATCTTCTTTTATCTTTTCACTGATCAGAGGTGCAACCCACACGGCTCTTTCTTGTATGAAATGTCGTTTCCACTCGAGATACTCAAACTTACTTCTTTAAACCTTTAGGAAATTATCGAGCACAAGGCCTCGTAAATTTCGGAGAGTGCGCATCGGAATTGCACGACCTAATTCCAGCATCTCCATTCCGCCTTCGGACTACCAGGCGCGGGGAGGGGCTCCATCCTTATGTTGTTGATATCCCATCTGCTCGTACGAAGCGATTTGCTTCTTCGTTCATTATGCGAACGGCTAAGGAATGGAACAGCCTGCCGGCGTCTTTATTTCCCGAAACCTACAACCTTGGGATCTTCAAGGCCAGAGTGAATAGGCATTTACTGGACCCGCATGCTCCATCGTCGACCTCATCGTCGGTTACCATCAGGCGAGATCGAGGTCAAATGCGGGTTTAGTAATAAATAAAAAACAAATAAAAAAAAGTTACATTTATAAAACTTTAGATGCACAAAAGACTTTACTATTTAGTACAATATATTGCAAGGAACAATTGGACAACACATCACCATTTCATACTTGTCGCTTTAACTTATTGACACATACATACGAATCAAGTCAAGGAATCATATCATATACTTATTGTGACTGAGTTCCATGGGGTACAGCTATCTTCTTCCACTGTACTAGGAGTGTACTAGTACGTCTGTTCGTACAGTACCGTCGACAATTAGTCGTGTCTCGCCGAAGCCCCTCAACTCTAAGCTCGCGCCAGACGCCTCTGACGCCACTTTTATTTCGTCTCTATCTATACGAGTCAACGGATTACACTGGAAGGGACATCTAATTATATATGCGAAGCTAATGTTGTCAGAAATATAGAGTGCTCATAAATTTTAATATGCTTGTCTCAGGGCAGCAGTGTAGCGATTGAGAACTTGTGGCCGAAGCAAAATCAAATAGATTTTAAAAAAGCAAAGCATATAACTCCAACAGCGAGAATTCGTAACGACTTGTAGACGAAGTTTCGCTATACGAGTAGCTATGTATCACGAAGACAGTTTGTAGCGCTTAATTTCTCAATTATTTTGGTAAAAGTAACTTAACATATTTATTTTCGGCAAAATTCCAAATTCAGTTTTTCTCAGTACATTTTTACAAAGTATTTTTTTAAACAACACCGCTGCGTAAGGTGCTATCTGGACAGCACATCTTGCAGAGCCTGTGGTGAACAACTGGAGACCGTTTGACGTCTCCTATGTGAATGTGACGGTTTCGCGGCAAAAAGGATGGGTTTGCTAGGCTCTGCCTATCCGGACCCAAGGGAATTCAAATCCCTCCCACTAAGACGCATAGTCTTGCTCATGCACGACATATTCGGTGATGTGGTCATGGGATAGGTACAAGGGGTTGAACACAAAAGATCCCCATGGGTCGAAGTGTCGCTGGGATCCCCGGCCCCCATCCAAAGATAAGATAAGGTGCTATCTGAAAGAAAAGAAGCGGCACAAGAAACAGAAGCGGCGCTTCTTGATGATATTTATATCTGTGAACACATATATTCAGCTATACAATTGTTAGCGAATTCTTGTCAGTACTCGTGTCATAAGGCTTCGACGGAGCCGCTTTGTTTCTTTTATTCCGTTCCAACTCCAAGTCTGTAACTATCTGGGGAGTGATCTCAATTAGATAAATTATAGGAGTTTTACGAGTGGTAATAAGGGACGTTTTGGGAATATACTCATGTAGATAGTGCGTCATTTGTAAAACTTGGGAACTCTTAATAAATGAACTATGTTGAAGGAGTTAGTAATTACTTACTTTGTCTTTACTGCATAAGATTTTTTCTTTCGTTTTGTTTCATGATTAACTTAAATAAGGGATTCTTACCAAGGTAAAATTGAGGAGCTCGTAGCCTAGTTGCGAGCACGGTCTGAAAGTGATCGTGCAGGTTAAGCGACGTTGGCGCGGTCGGTACCTGGATGGGTGACCGCTAGTGGCATATTTCATCTGAGCTCCTCCGTGCCTCGGAAAGCACGTTAAACAGTCAGTCCCGGTTGTTGTCGTTCGACATCAGTCGAGTTAAGCCATGTCAGAGGCCCTACGGGCAGCCTGAACAACTCTGACAAATAGGTTTGTCACTAACCATTCGATAAGCAAGCAACCAAGGTTAGTCTACTCGCGACCATGGCGCATACAACTGTGTCAAAATACCGGGAGCTCAAAACAACCCCAAACCATAACATTGTAAATAATAATGAAAGTATAAAAGTTATTGGTATGCTTTGTTTTTAATTAAAGTCTATCAATTATACAAACTATAGTCTATACAACAGGTGTTTTAAAAGCTGACTGTTTCTATCTGAAAATTTTAATGGTCCTTATTGCAAATAAATTACCTAATTAGTTATAAGCTTCACCAGTTTTGCTAAGCTTTTCAGTTATCCCTGCCAACCTATCCTGTTAAGATTTTTATCCATCTCTGTTTGAACCGTATTACCTCTCAGACTTCCTCAATCCCCCATCGTGATAACCCTCCAGCCTAATATCCTGGCCCTATCTCGTCATCCATCCATCAATACAAACATACTCCGGACAGCTGACTGTTTCTGCCTGAAAATTGTAAAGGTCCTTATTGCAAATAAACTACCTAATTAGTTTAAAGCTTCATCAATTGTGCTAAGCTTTTCAGCTATCCCTGCCAACATATCCTGTTAAGATTTTTATCCATCTCTGTTTGAACCGTATTACCTCTCAGACTTCCTCAATCCCCCATCGTGATAACCCTCCAGCCTTATATCCTGGCCCTATCTCGTCATCCATCCATCAATACAAACATACTCCGGACGAGTACTCATTTACGCTTTGTCTATGTCTAGTCCGCCATTATCGTCGACCACTTTAGCTGGCAACTATTTTACGGCGTTTACTACAACTAGGCTGCCAGTTTCACCGTGTTGTAAGGAGACTAAATACACTTACTTTCTAAGGCAGCTGTTAATACTAGTTTTTTTACACATATTTGCATGTCAGAAATGAATCTACAATAAGAAGTACAGATGGTGTAGATCCGGCAACCTAACCTCTAATTGCACTTGGAATGCAAGACACTAAGCATTCCTAGTGCACACGACTTTCCCATAATCTCGACGTGGGTAAACTGGTTTTTTGCCAAAACAGACGCCAAAACGTTTGAGTGATTTTCAAGATTCTAACAATTGCAGAGTGTAAAATCACCAGCAACCGCAATCAGTAAAAATAAATTTCATTTCAATTTCATTTCATAGAATCTATGAAGAAAATTGGCTCCCAAATTCGGTGTATCATTATCTTGGGAACCAATAAGAGGGTTGATTATTCAGACTTCCTTGTTACTGGTCTTCTTCTAAGTCGTATTTCTCATTGTTGAAGGTCGTGATCATTCTAAGGGACTAACCACATAGAACGACTCTCGTGGCAGATGTAATGGGATGGTTTGCCATTGCCTTCCCCATGATTCACCCCCTCCCCCCTTGTTAGTAGTATAGCTCAGAAAATGCTATGGATATTTATATGTGAGATGAGTCAAATGTACTTTTATGGCTACAAGATGATGGACGTCCCGTGTTTAAATGTTATAGGTGCATGATGAAATTTTCTTGTTATTTCTGTTTATGCGACTTTCCTCGGAGCTCTAAATAATAGAGAGTAAATACATAAGTTTGAAGAAGATCTATGCTTTTGTTTCTAATTCGCCCAAGGAGATATTTAGATTTATAAGCGAAAATCAAATCTGGCTAAAAATACTCAAAAGGTAATTAAAATGCAGAAAGCAATGAATATGCTTGGTTCTATGCAATACAACTAATTGTGGTCATTAACAAAAATGAGACCGGTTTTATTACACTGATAAAACATGGTATCCCTTGCCAAATTGCAAAAGAAGGAAGTAAGGAAGAGGAAATTACGGTGTAACATCAACCCTTGTAGGCTGTATGGTAGAACATTCACTTTGTAGACGCGTGTTTGCGTGTCGGGAGGGCCTTGTCTTCTTTGCACTGATTGCTTGCACGAGGACCGCTTGTAGCCTTTATAAGATGTTGTGTTTGCTTCGCTCCGCTTCGGTGATGCTTGAGTGTTTTCGGTTGCGGCAATTTAGCGGACTAGATATAGGCTCAAGTTAAAGATAGTGCAGATTAATAAAACTGTAAAGATCTGGTAGGTACCTACTTGTTAATTAAGGACAAGGCAGATCTTGTGAAACTAAGACAATATAGAATCTGTCCCCATACAAGTATTTCTTTATCATGGGATCAGATGATTCACGGGTAGTTAAAGATGAACAGAAGTAACAATCAGGCATAGATAAATCTAGACATGTATTTCAATATCGCCTCAACTAGGAAAGAAATTTGAATGGCACTAGTAACACGCTAGTAATACGCGAGTAAAACAAATTTCAACTGACATAATAATATAGCAAGCGGCTGTGTTTATAAAAGCAGTCCTTCGGCAATAATAATTATGGTACAGGAAAAGACAGATATTAATTTATAGAAATAACTCTAAATTAAAAATTTAAGAAACCTCAAGATTCCAGATTTCAGATGTGGGAAGGCCACCATAAACATTTGAGCTCAAACTCAAACCACCTAATTGTTACCGTTCCAGAGATTCCATCATACTCCAACATACCAAGATACTCCAAGATCTTAGAACCAATGATACATTTTTCATATGACTAAGAACATTCAGCAGGTCAGACCTGCGGCGCCTGAAGGCGGGGGACCCTCCGGCCTTCGCCCTACGCGGATCTCGGCCTTCCGCCTCGCTGTGGCTATCTTAAAATTCCTAGCTCCATGTCATTTTCAATTATTTTTCCACCATCTTTAATTATTTTTTTCTTGTAAAGTCTCAGGATTCCCTACAACTTTAGTTCGAGATGACCCCATATAACTATTATAGTTTCGGCGGATTGATAATCTTACAATTCTTCCAGTTTAATATTGTAACATTGAAGTTCACTAACTTTTTCCTGGTCATCATCAGATCCTCAAGGTTTCAGATGTCGGAAACGCGCCATGAACCTGAATATTTGAGCACAAATTCGAACCATCTAGCTATTACCGTTCCAGAGATCCCATCTGACATCAAAGATACTCCAAGATCTTGGAAACCACTGATCCAATTTTTATCAGACCTAGCTAAGAACACTCTCGACAAAATTCTCTATTTAATAAAAAAAACCGGGTCCATATCTGATCATTCGTTGTTAAGTTATGATGCCACAGACATACGTGTCAAACTTATAACATGCCCACAATCGGTTGGGTTTAAAAAGTTAGTCACCTGGATGAACTTTTGCTGATTGTAAATGAATCTACAAATATCTTGCAAGAAGAATACTTTATAACAAAATGCAGATTAACCCCAAGCATGGAAATGAAATCAGCAGTGAAATAATAATACTATGCTAAGGATTAAACAGTTCTGGAAGATGATCCAGCTTCCACATAAATCTCAGTTTTGAGCTAGTGTAAAGTTTTAAACCCCCACTTGGTACCGAAATGTTCTTGAAACAAATGTCGTCGGCAATTCTTTCTCACGACATCTTACGTGGAACATCACTGCCGTCTTATGCGAGGACTGTGGTACGAGTGACAGGAGAGAGGAGTTCAGATAGTTACTTGAGTTATTTGACCTGAAGAAGACAAGATACTTCTGGATGTGAAAAATTGAAGAATTGAAGAGCGAATGATAGGGGGGAGGAAAACGCCTTTACTATCCAATTAAATTATCTATGTACCGAACTAATCCAACTTAACAAGCATCCAGTAGAAATTAAGACGAAGAATAATATCAAGAAGTTGATTATGAGATACTGTTTTTGAGAAGATAATGAAGTCAACAATATTGCACTAGAAGGGATCAATTGTTATATTCTAACATACTTTTCAGTTAGAAATCACAGATTCGAAAGATATCCACTGTTACCTACACATAAGGCGACATCTTCCTTTCTCTTCTTCTCAGTCGTATTCCTCATTAATGAGGGTCGTGATCTTTTTTGGAAATAACCACATAGAACGACTCTCTTGGCAGATTTAATGGGAAGATTTGCCATTGCCGTTCCTATTTCACGCACTGGCTTTCCCAGTGTGCATTTCCTCACGATGTTTTTCTTCACCTTTAGACCAGTCAGTAAACAAATTTCCGAAAAAAAATCTCAATGGTACATGGCATTGCATGGTTTCGAACACAGACCGCGTCCTAGCCTCTATGTCACCGAACGCGCTCTTTCTCTTTATCGAGGCCTATAAAACCATTGTTATTAGACCCATTAACAATGGGTCGTTTCCATCTGTTCTAGAGTAAGTACTAAATACAGTGGAACTTGGACCACATCCAAAGTACCCGAGTGAAGTAAAAGTTGCTATTTTTCCCATCTTAAAGGCTTCTAATATCGCAGTTCCCCGCCTCGGGCCGGTTGTCATTTGTCTGCTGCTGGTAGGCAAACTTCGACTCAGTGTTTGAAAGCACTACATTATATCCGTCCCTCTTTATCGTCTTCGTCTAGGAGCAGTGAAGGGACCTTATCGATAAAGGTTCCTTTTTTTTCTTTATTCAGTTTCAATTTGATTTCTATGTGTTTTAAGGGTATTGGAAGTTCATAGTTGATGGAATCCGGCGTAGTTTGGGAATTTGACAATCCCCCAATCCTTAACTATCTCCTTAGAAGGTCGGATTTGTTATCCTGTGCAATTGTAAATACTTCTGGATTTGGTTATCGTTGAGGAAGGCGAATCCGAGGGCGAATGGCAAGTCTTTCTTCCGTAAATAATTTTAATAAACTTATACAGTACTACTAACAATATAATTTGTAATTTGCTTGCACAGAAAGTGCGACGGAATCCCGACTTCCAAGATACAGGTTTTCGACCTAGTTTGTAGGTCGGAGGTCCTTTTTGTTGTGCCCTGTATAAGTAAATAAACTTTTTCATTTTTTTTTCATTTTCAAAACGAGAATTTGTCTGTTGCGCTGTTGTCTGTATCGCGTATTGTCAAAGGTTTCTTTCTTAGTTTCATCATCATCATTGTTAACTTCTTTCAATTTTAAGACCACAGCTAATGTACTTATCCCTTCTAAATCGTTTACGTCCAAAACCTGATTAGAAGTTAAATCATCCTGACATTGTTTATCAAGTAGACCTTAACTGAAATAAATTCTTTGAGTTAATCCCTGGCATCGACTAGTTATATAATAAGTAGTTCCCCAATAACATCACTAAAGAAAGCAAAACCGGCAGTTCCTTACACAGTGGATTTCTTTTTAATACCACGCATTTAAACTCTTTTCGAAGACAGGCACATGTTCACAAAACTCTGGCAGGTACTTCTCATGTATCTTAGTAAAGTCTTACTTTTGAACTTTACATAAGAACTATTTATCTAGTTTTAGCTTCGTTTTATAATTTCTCTATTTAACTCGTATGTATGTATTGTCCTATACAGGTGTAACAAAAACCCCCAGTAGAGCCGAAAGAGAGGTGTTCAGTATCCATTACTGACCAACTTTCACTCCCATAGTGAAAGTGACATAGAGAATACATACAGGCTGTAACAAAAACCCCTATTGTCCCGATAGGGGGTATTCATTATCCATATCTGAACAATTTCACTATGGGGTCAACTCTGCAATCGCAAAAAAAAACGGTTCTATACAAAAGCTCAATTACCTACCTAAACGACCGAAATGTATGAAACAGCTGATATTTTTTTTGCGATTACAGAGTAGACCCCATAGTGAAAGTTGTTCAGATATGGATACTGAACACCCTCCTTTCTTAGGTTTAGGTTAAAGGGGTTTTTCTTACAGCCTGTTTGTATTCTCTATGTAAGTATGCATAATATGTTTTATCATCATCATCCTCAGGGATACCCCATTGCTGAATAATAAAAAGCCTCTTCTCTTTTTTGCCTCTCTTTCTGGTATTGTCCTAATGTGCTCGTCGCATCCAGGACTTCGATGCGACTTTTGTAATACCGTTATAAGTTTACGTGCAATAAAAAAAATGCATATCATAAGAGCAAACACAAAATATTCTAACAAATACCGGTAAAAACTGTCGCCAAGGGCGCTCGCGGCTGCGCCGGAGGGTTCCGCGCCCGCAAAAACAATAAACTGCCATAAATCAAAGAGAAGTTTAATAAACCCAACCACTTCCGTACGCGACGCGAAGTTTGCTGCGTCTTGTGCTGTATGCTGGTTTTATGTTTGCATTTGAATTTTTTACTTGTTTTTAAACATCTTTATGCAAGAGTCTGTGATAGTCCACTTGGGAGTGACCAAAGTTCATTAATTATATGAAATCGCATGGGTACGTAGCATACGGCTTTGCACTATTAAAAAAATAGAAAATACAAAAATACTATAACTACTAACACTGACGCCACCATGAAGGTAGGAACGCCCGCCCCTTGGGGTGGCAGATTAAAATTTTTCAATCATTCATGGACGCAACTGACTGATCATTTAGTCATACATAACCTAAATTAAAAACTTAAGAAACCTCCGACTTAACATTGTGCAGATCTCCTTACATTTTCCTGGTCGTTATCAGTTCCTCTAAGTTCCAAATGTAGAAAGGGCACCATGGTCCTATAAATATTTGAACTGAGACTTGAACCACATTACAGTTCCAGCGATGCCATCTATCATCAATAATACTCCAATATCTTGGAATCTGCTGATCTAATTTTCATGGGACATAGCTAGGAACACTCTTGCCAAATTGACTGCGTCCAAATCAGAACATCGGTTGTGCAGTTATGACTTATGATGCCACAGACCAACAGACATAAAGCTTCTTTATAATAGTTTTTGGTCGGGGGTGAAAACTTAAAAATAACAAAGTCGTACGACAAAGTGTTTATCACCTAAGTGTTAGTTTTTTTTTCATTTATCACAATACTTGTAAATCCAACAATACCCTGACTCCCTGAATTTATTGCATAATAAATTCTACTAATAACAAAAGAAAACCACAAAACTAAACTTTGAAACTTCGTGGGTTAATATGTGGATGGAGAGTTACTTATATTTCCATACATAATAGGACTTACATGACATTTGTTAAAGACTAAAGAATATATATATGTAGGTCATTAGCATCCATAAAATGTTTTTTAAGTGTTTATTCTAAGATTAGACTAGAAATCTCGACCTTAAGTTCAAAGCCCGTCGCCAAGTTTATGTTAATAATAATTGTACGTGACATAGTTGTTAGACTTTTCCCTAGATTTTCCTCTGAGGCCGTCTTGTACCAACCGTTAACTCTCGGGTTAACTCTAACCCGAAGTCAATTTTGTATGAAAACCATAGACAATTCCTGAGTTAATCCCTGGAAAAAAATTCGCGCAAGCGGGCTTAACTAGCTGAAGCTAAGGTAAAACGCTTAGACGCTCGCGTTACAAGCTCCGTGCCTGGTTTCCCTCAAGAGAGTTGTTGAGGATAGCAGGCACTTAGGCGATTTTTTTCTTTTTCTCAGCAAGATTATAAAGTCAACTAATTTTCAGCATAAAGTTAGATGCACACGAAAGACAATAAAAGGAGTGAAAAAGGTAAACGTATTCGTTACACTCAAAGCACAAATTAGCTCTCATGTTACAATAGCTGTAATAACAGGGAAGATTCGCCATTTTCTTTACCTGAGGAACTGGTGTAACTGGTGGTCAAATGTTTTTTTTTATTAAATAAGAAGAGAGACGAGCAAACTGGCCTCCTGATTGTAAGTGGTCACCGTCGCCCATAAAATGCTATTAGATGGTTTTCGATCCACTGCTAAACTCGAAAAATTAAATGGAGTGCCTCATTAATGTGCTAGTAATTACGCTGGCTATGTAACCCTTCAAACCGAAAAAACAAAGCGATGCAAGCATTGCTGCATCGCGGCAGAAATAAGTAAAAGGCCATTTGCAAAACTTCACAACCACTTACGTTTCAAACGCCCGTTTTGGATGTCACCAACCCATATGAAGCAAGAACCAAAAAGCCACAGTTCGACACCCCATCCCGACCCCATACAATATTCAGGGGATCGCATTATGCAATAGGACCGTAAGACCCAAAATCAATATAGCTTTTGTACTACCAAAGATTTTCTTAGCGAACGCCATAAATATTTAACGAGACATCGAGTTTGCTGTATTTCAGGGAAAAGTAAATAAATATGTTTTAGTCATTGTCGAATTGTTACGTCAGAGCCAGCATCCCCATTTACTAAAATGATCAGATATACTAATTAAGGTTTCAACTAAGTTCTCTTTACTAAATAAAAAAAAAATAAAAAAAAATATACAATACAATTAAATTATTATAATTAAAACCTACAATACACTAATACTAAACAATTAGTTGCACCATAGGATTACCTACATAGATAATCTTATGGTATTATTAATTTAAGATGATGTGATACTTACTCGAATAAAAAATAAATAAAGAAAATAAAACTAAGGATATAACGACGGCAATAATTTACATTACTATCTCTGAGAAAAAATGGTAGTGAATTATCTGCAAACCTTGCTACTACTACATTACTCACCTCACACTGCTCTGACGACTAATGTTTAAAACTACCTACATCTTAACAATGTTAGCTCTGATTTTAATTTTAATTTTTAATTTTAATTTCTTTGTCATTTAGTTTCTTCTTTTTATCTTTTTAAGTAAATAAATTCATGTACACGATAAGTAGGACGGAAGACCTAGCTTCCCATAGCACAGGATAATTATTTATCCTAGTTTGGGGGCCAGGAATACTGTACTTGTACTTTTCCTTGTAAACAATAAATAAAGTTTTTATTATTATTTATTTATTTATTTTGCAGATTTTCAAAAAGTCAAGTTGCATTTAAACATTTTGAAGATGGTTGGTTGGTAATTATTCTGAGGATTGTTACAGGCTGTATAACAATTTGCATGTAGAGTTCTTCTTCTTTTTCTACAGGTTCTAGAGCACCTAGAGGTGCATTGGGCTGAGACAATATTCTTCCACCGCGCTCTGCATGTAGAGTTAAATTGTTTTTCGATTTTAATCGAAAATTGTTCATTATCGCATTTAATGGTCTCGAGGATATCATTATACCTGTTTTGTTCTGCAGTTGCACGAAAATATGCTATTCCTTTCTACACCATAGTTCCAGACAGAGACGACATGAGACTTAAGGAAGTCATTCATCATTTTAGAACACTAATACTAAGGCCGCTTTATGCAACAGGCTCTAAACAGAAGGAAACAGGCCCGCCCGTCCCGACCAGCCCTTCTCACTTTCTTAGCTTTGAATGACAAAAGAATCTGAAAACGAAAATACGAGTGTAACAACAACGAACAACAGCATTTCCGATACGTCGAAAAAATTCGTAAATGCGAATAACAAAAACTTGGTACAGATCCCCATGGAGAACACTGTGGCACAGTTTAAATAATGGCAGTATATTAACTCGACAGTCTGGTGAAGTTTTCTTACCATTGTGTTGTAATTCAGGATGGTAACGTAATGAAAGACAGCTTTCTCATATGATTTCTATTATATTTCCCTTTTTCCTTCCATACAACTTCTCTGCACCACGCCTCTGTCCCGAGTGACATTAGTTTTTTTTTGTTTCTCTAGATCCCGCCAAGCCCGTTCTTTCTTTTTATTTTTGGCCTCGCTTCTCGATAATTTGGCCATTAGAGTTGTTATTAAACATAAACATTGAAATTCATACGCAATTTAAATCAAACCTAACAATTGTAACAAATCATGGTGGTAGTTTTAGTGATGGTGGCCCTACGATTACTTTCATTGTTTGAGTGCCCACAAATAACAATTACTCGTAGGGTAACTCGTAACTAGTAAGCAAGGGATCTCTATAAAAATAGCTTTGTATTATAAAACTACCCTTAGAACGAACGGAACTCCCTTCCTCTGACTTTAAACGTATTATAAGAAGATTTTTTGAAAATAATGAATTTTAGCATCGTCTAGCAGGACGATGAATCGTGAAGCCCAAGCCGTCTTCTGCTCGCTGGCGCTTGCTGGGCCTCCCCGAACGGGGTCTCCCCCGGCAGGCTTGACCGCACGGAGTACGGCGTGTAGGAGACGAAGATGAGGACTTACGGTATACCCAAATCGAAAAACCTGCTCGTCGTCAAGGGCTTGAAGCCACTGGCAGGGGGCCTACGCCCTGGAACAGTTACCTCGCTTCCCTGAACAAGAGGAAGCGAGAAGATTGTCGAGAAGGATGCATTTTACAATATAAACGAATACATCAGTGTGCCGAAAGAATGTTCGGTTTGACCCATACATAATGACGATATCCAAATTGATTTATTTTAGGTTCCTACCTATTTACATCGTATTTATAATGAATTAATAGAATAATTTAGATAATATATTTAAGCTTAAGAGATTTTTGTAAAACTTGACGGTCTAAATGTGAAAGTATTTTGTTAAATGGAATAAACGCTTTGAACTTTATGTCTTGAAAATTATTTTTACCGTCGCCTCAGTGATTATAGCTAACTGTACATTTTCTTTTCGACAGATAACCGAAATTTTTAATGCCAAAATTATCGGATGCTGAATACGAATACTTTGACATCCAGATTTTAGTCGTAAACACAAAATCGTCAGTTGACCATTTAAGCACTGACCGTTAATTGCATGAAGCGATCTAAGAATTCAGTTTCCACATACATCAAAGTATTGACATTTGCTAATAATAATAGTGTTTGACATATATTTTTATGATTTGACAATGCCTCTATACAGCAGCTAATTTCTGTAATAATTTATTTTTTTACATTCTTCTTCTTCTTCTTTCGTGTTGATGATCCGAACTAAATTTTTCCCGACCAGAAGGCAGCCACATCGATAGCCTCGAAAAGGTCCTCCCGCGTGCAGGTGGTCGGACACGCGGGACAGCAGAGCAAGTGCTCCATGGTTTGAGGGGAGACACCACACTCACACTTTACTTGATCGCTGGAAAACCCCCAATTGTGAAGATTATCTCCGCAACAGCCAACCTGGGTTCGCAGGCGATTAAGCGTTTTCCAGGTTGGCCACGGGAGTTTGAAACCCGGTGGTAGGTCTTCTTTTGGCGGTATGAAACCTTTCGGTGGGTATTTCTCCCGCCACAGCTTGCATATTACTTCTGGTGGGTTCTCTCCTTCGTTTTTTACATTTACAGCAGTTATAAGTTATAATTATGTTATTATTAATTATTATTTTCTAATATGATGTTATTTGATGTAATGACCTTATCTTCGCTTAACAGTGCTAGCTAAGCCAAGCAAGCTAAGTCTTCTGAGTGTACCCTACCCGAAACCAGAAGACTATAGGCTCCTTCCTGTAAGCTGTACAGCGTCCTTGATGCAAAGCATCTTTATGGAACAGGAAGGAGACTAAGGTAAGGAGTGAGCACAAAATTTCAATTTAACGCTTTTGTGTAATGCGTATCATATTGTGTTGACGTAACCGCAGTGCTCTAAATGTTCCAATTGGTTAAAAATTAATAAATATACAAATATGATTTGTCACTTTATACGTAGACACGCTCTAGATCAGCCTTTCCCAAAGTAGGCGATAACGCCCCCTTGTGGGCGCTGCAGGCCTAAAGGTGGGCGGTAAGAGACCCAGAAAAAAAATGGGGGCGTTGTGTAGAGGCTTGGGGGGTGATTTGTAATTTCATTTAGCTAAGAGGCCTCTTAGACACCGACTGCATGAGCTCTCGACTCTCAACTACAACTTGTGAACATCAACTAATATTAGTTAAGAGTTTGCTCAAACTCGGTTCGCTATTTCTCTCCGCGTAGTTCATATATCTGTCCTGTTTTTCTGTGTTATTGTAAAAAATGGGGGCGTTAAAAAATAAATTATTCTCAAAGTGGGCGGTAGACAAAATAAGTTTGGGAGCCCCTGCTCTAGATGATGTGTCCCTAGTAATTGAGGGCGAGACGATACAGTTTGCATTGTAGTATGTAATTTTGCTTCAACGAGAAAATTTATAATTCTATTCTACTTTGTGAGAAGTGATCCAGAACCAGTAGTAGCTGCCGGGTATTTTTATCCCACCTCTAGTACCAGATATAATCGCTAATATTGACGTTTTGGGACTGCACATTTTGGGAAATGGATATTTTGTACCCAAACGGTATATTCTTCCTTAACGCGAATCAAGACAGGCAGATATATGAGTATTTCCTAGTTGTCATGCTGTTACCCGTACCCTATGCGCCGCTTGGCACGTGCCGCCCCGCACCCCTTGCGTGGACCCGATCTGGTTCGATCTGGTCCCCTGACAGACCACCATAAATTCCCGTCGCAGGCTTCGCCTCTGAGTGAAGGCTGCGTCTGATTTCCCCTGTGACGTAACAGGGCAAGTTTTTTAAATTGCCTCATTTATTTTTGGCATGACCTTGGTCCTAGTTTTGTGGGTCGATGAACGAGGGTCTAATTATTGATGGGGTTAATGAAGCGATGGAATTGGTTAGAAGCTTTGTAATTTGGCAACCGGTACTGTAGATTATATACAGGATGTATCATTAAGAACGGTCAGTATGGGAAAGTCTGAAACTATAAGACATACGAAGATCTGTTCTTAGGAATCATGTCATCAATTTTAGTAACAAGAAAAACTGTATTCATACATTTTTTTAAAAACCTGTACTCAGCCTGGGAATCGAACCCGGTTGTTTTGAAAAAAAAATCCAACACTATTTCTGTTTAGATATCGACTGTGTAGGTGTTAAGGAATAAATGTTAGTATGAAACGTGATGTTTAAAATTAATAAAACGCATTGTTTCCATATCTTTTAATTTATTTTAGTAGGTGTTCGAAATGACTACCATTTTGTAAAATACAACATTCAACTCGTTTAGGTAACGATCTTACTATTGAATTTTGTATCTTCAGGTGGTGAATTTGCGTTAAAATTGTCTCTATGGCTGCTTTTAGGTCTTCAATTGTGTCGTAGCTTGTTTTGTACACTTCATCCTTAACGTAACCCCACAAGAAATAGTCTAGTCTAAAATAAATTAAAAGATAGTAATTAATAGTCTAGTCTAAAATAAATTAAAAGATATGGAAACAATGCGTTTTATTAATTTTAAACATCACGTTTCATACTAACATTTATTCCTTAACACCTACACAGTCGATATCCAAATAGAAATAGTGTTGGATTTTTTTTTCAAAACAACCGGGTTCGATTCCCAGGCTGAGTACAGGTTTTTTTTAAAATGTATGAATACAAATACAATACAACAATACAAAAATCATTTATTTCTCTCATAAGGCAACATTAAATAACAAGGTAATTGCTATAACTAAGGCTGCAGTAGCAGACAATGCTTGTGGCCTTGTGAGAGCTGGAGTCCGTTATAGGTTCAGTACCTGTGTGACGGATCTCCAGGCTCCCACCCTCTTCGGAAACCGAGATGAAGACTGCATTAATTATAGGTTTAGGTAAGGTAACAATATCGCGAGAAAATACTACAATACTATATCTAATACAAAAACTAAAAACTATGTATGTGTGCGCGCGAGTGTGTGCGTGTGTGTGTTTGTGTGTGTGAGGGTGTGTACTGGTGTGGGGGTGTGTGCGTGTGTATGTGTGTGTGCGTGCGTGTGTGAGTTTATATGTAATAAATAACAAAGATCCAGATGTATATCTAATCACGCATGGGTGACAAGGAGTTTTTCTGTAGTGTCGTAGTCAAGTGAATGTAGCCAGTTAGTAACTATTCTTTTACATTCTGATTTGGACATGGGATAAATGTTTAGGACTTTATTTACTTTATTTAATACAGTTTTTATTGTTACTAAAATTGATGACATGGTTCCTAAGAACAGATGTTCGTATGTCTTATAGTTTCAGACTTTCCCATACTGACCGTTCTTAATGTTACACCCTGTATAATATAAATTCATAAAATATAAAACAAATTCATAAATTATGTATATCATGGCGATACTTATTTCCTAACACGGGGGAAGTGAATAGGCTGATAGCGTCACTATCAGAATAGCCTATGAAAAATGAAGATAAAATAAAATAAAATCATGCATTGGTAATGGAAGAACTACTCGGGTTTTAATCGAAACGTTTTCATTGATTCTATCCATACTTACTATAAGGTAGTTGATATTAAAGAGACCGCGAAAGATATAAATTTTAGGTACCTTATGTTGTTGATATCCCATCTGCTCGTACGAAGGATTTACTTCTTCGTTCATTATGCGAACGACTAAGGAATGGAATAGCCTGCCGGCGTCTGTATTTCCCAAAACCTACAACCTTGGGATCTTCAAGGTCAGAGTGAATAGGCATTTACTGGACCCGCATGCTCCATCGTTGACTTCATCGTCGCTTACCATCAGGCGAGATCGAAGTCAAATGCGGATTTAGTAGTTAATAAAACCTACGTAAAATGTCTAATATTTCACTTTTCTTGACCAGAGCTCTAAAGTTCGACAACCTCAAGGTCATCTGTATCAAGCTTCCTTAAAATTCTGGCTACCTGTATAGTGACATCTTTAATTTCACTCTCACCTCTCTATTCTAATGTCATTTCTAGATAGTCCCTATATGCTTGCAAACCTACGACGAATACTACATCAAAGTTACAAACATTAACAATAACTTGTACGTAACAGCATCCACTCACAGTTAATCAGCGTCTCTAAATGTTAACTCAGCAGTTGATCAACTCAATTAGAAAGTTGAAAACGCCGGAGTCGAAGCGGGACCAACTTTTGGGAACGCAAACTGAGGGCTTAGTTCTTGCTTAAGTCGCGACAAAGATTTACTAACTTGTATGTAAGTGTTTAAAAAATTAATGATGCCATATGCCAATAAACTCACTAAACTCAAATCAGAAAGATTTAGAAGACTGGCACAAGTTCTGTATAAATTCTTGCATTCCGCGCTGATAAGGGCCGCTAATATTCTTTCACAGACTTCATGATGTGACATTGCCTTCCCCACGTCTGTATCAATCGCAAATTCTCAAAGAATGCATTGAAAATCTTCGTAGCTTGGAATCTTTAGAATGCTGATGGTGGATAACGGGCTGTACCCCTTGAGACTACTGATGATCTGTGCCACAATATTGGCTGATGATGAATAGGCATGATAGTCTGACATAAAATGAAGGAAAGTAATACAAACAAACCACAAGCACAAACTAGAAATGGTGTACCTAGTCTACCAATAGCAGAATCCGTAAATACTCCTCAGAAAGTCAACCGACTAACCAGCAGAACTTGTAAATCTATCAACTTACGTAAACTAAGTTAAAACATTAATTTGTCACGTCTATCGTTAGTCGTCGCGTCAACGTCAATTCGACACACGTCATTCTCACCGCGCCTGCGCCTAAAACAACAGTATGGCCGATAAAAGCTACCGACATCCGCATCCGGCCACCGCACAAGACGACAGACATAGATTAACGTTTGATTATAGAGACAAAGACGTGTCCGTAAGCTGTTTTGTAAATGAGAGTAAAGAGTTACTTTATGATCGATTGACTTCTAGTGTATGCAAAAATTACTGAAAGTACGGAATTCGAGATGTCAGGCATGCAGCTGGGTCGTCCAGATAGCAAGGAAGGTGCTATGACTGTGCAGTCAGCCTGGGGTGGTCGTACCACCCTTACCTATTTCAAGCAATTCTTCCTTGCTGTGATATGGTTTGAAGAGTTACAGAGCCAGCGTAATAACTGGTATATAAGGCAGAAATGAATGAACCACCAACTTATCAACATTTACAATTTTGGAATACTGAGTCGAAGGGGAGACACGTTCATTCATTTATCGAAAAACGAAGCCTCCTAAAGGAAGACCTTTCCAGTAATAGACACTAAAGAGCTGAAAAGACGTCCAAATAAGAGCAATTTTCTTGTAAACTCTCCGCTGCAAACGTTCCTCGTTCCTTTACAGCAAAGCAAAGCCAACCACAGACAACAAAACACCGATTATTGAATCGACTTTCCCGTCTACACTACCTACACGGTCACGTATGTGTCGCGCGGTGTACGTTAATATGTCGGACGTGCTCAGCCTGCCTAATGTTCTCGTATAAAACGTGTACTGTACCGCCAGAACTTGATGACCTTTAGCTGCGGGAACGACCGCCCCTAGGGGTTCTATAGAAGCTTTGACAGAGGGAGGGTGAGAAGGTCTTGGTGCTAGTGATGGAGCTGCAGTTGGGCGGCTTTATTCTCCTTTTGATTGTGACGACGTGCGTGCCGTGACGTCATGTGGGGATTGCTGTGATGTTTAATTTACTTATAACGTTTTGTTGCAAAAAGCTATGAGCTGCACGTGTATATTAGGCTCGGTAAAGGTTTGGGGACAGTCTTTATTCGTATAGGACTTTATTCAGAATTATGAAGATCAAAGATAATAATCAGTGATTGGAACTATGAAGATCGTTTTCTGTTCTTTATTTATATCAGCATCGTCGTGGCGGTCCATCGTTGCGAGGATGACTTGATGATCTTCTTATTATTGTCTCTGGTGTGGTTTGAAATGGCTCAAGAACCCGATTGTGGAGTTGCACTCGCGTCCGCATGCTGCATTTTGTCATTGGCAGCCTATCTCTCAAGGCTAGGTTTGCCTTTGTTTCTGTTATATGATAACACCGTGGATAGCCTAAGACTAAATAGATATTACTTGAAACCCATAACGTGCAAACATTTGCACAGCTTCTACTCCACAGTTTCCGGAGTCAAATTAATTCTATTTCTGTTACACTCGGTTGGAGTTTCTGTAAAACATGTCTATTTTTAGATCTACAAATAATACCAAAATCGCTCTACCTAAATTCAGTTCCTGAAATTAAGTCACCTTCCCACCTACGCACCTTCCCGAATTCCCAACAACCCACCGCCGCGAAGTTAACTGGGACCACAGGCAGTCTGCGCGCCATCCCCGCGCCGACGGCGACACGTCAGCGCGGCGACGACCCGACGCAAACACAGTGACTGCGAGTTGACCACGAATCGCATGCGGATCACCAGCTTGTCCCGAAGCGAGGCGATGCCGTTACGACGACGATTAGAGTGCGTTGCATTAAGGAATTTCATACAAAGAATACTGAACGGCTCGAGTTGAGGCGACGCTTATTAGGTGCCGGTGTGATATGTGTGCGATAGCCTTAACACGTCAAAAAGGAATAAGTTATATAACAGTCTAACTGAAGTTTAGAACTATTTTCATGATCGACTCAAACTTAAGTCAACTTTACATAAGTTCAGACTAGTTCACTAAAGGACTTCGATTTATATTTACAAAGACAGAATATAGAGACATCAGAAAAAGGGAATAATTCCCTGACTATGACAGCAAGTGATTTATTGCATGAGCGATAATACCGTTATCGCGGCAGCCATCTTGAATTCGAACGTTACATTTGAATGTGTCCTTCTGGCCAGATAGGCGGAGTTTTTTCGTTTTGGGGATTACACTATTTCTGGACAGGAAATAGAAAGGCTGTGTGTGATAAGGATTTATTTTTAGTGTACTCGTATGCGATGGATATTTTTTCTGATTCGTAAATTATATAAAAGGAAAAGAAAGTCTTGATGTAAGCATATATGTATCCACCTAATAATATTAAAAAAAACCCTTTCAGATGTAAATAAGGAATTGCAACAGTTAGATACATAAGATATATTTTTTAAATATACTATTTTTTATAGTATAAGTGGAGCAGAAGAGCAAATGGGCTACCTGATGGTAAGTGGTCACTCACCGTCGCCCTTGAACATCTCATCTCACTAAATATTATAATGTCATGTGTCGAAACCAAACCCTTTCGACGCACTTCTAACATTGAGGACTTATGACGTTGCACATGTACCGGTAATTACACGGGCTCTCTTACCCAATAAAATCGGAACACATCTATGAACGCATTTCTTTCTTTCTTCCAAATGTTGCCAGTTTTTACATTTTCCCATGTTCTGTTACATGTTTATTTCCGCTGGTCACAGAAGAGAGCTGTCCTCCGAGATACAGGAACTTCCTAGTTCGGAGGTCAGCGTTTATTGTAAACTAACTTGTTGCTCACTAATTTTATTTAGTTTAATATAACATATGCTTAAGTTCCTACTGGTGTATGGACTATGAATCAATTGTAATCTTACCGCACAAATAAACTATTCTTTTTCTTATTGTTGCTTTGTGGCAAAAAATATATGGTAGCTCTGGGTAGACTGACTCTATATACACATAGTCAACCACCTCCATAAGTAAATATGAAACGGAATACATGGTAGGTATTTACACGAAAAAAACAATCAAATCGAAGAATGACGATATAAATAAACAAGTAAAAAGCAGTTCAACTTCTGATTTGAAACGAAACCTCAGCAAGCTTTTTTATTATTCCATAAAGCTCTTGTCTCAACCGAGTCGTTATTATAAATAAATGTTATAATAAAATATTTGCAGAAATAAACCCCAGAGCCCATCTCCTGGGCCATTATTTGCTGTAAACCGAGTCCCCTTTCCTTAAACGTCCCTTTTTGTATATAAATAAGCTTTGAAAGAAATTGATAGGGATGATTGATCGAAGAGTTGACGCATGTTGAACTCCCTGGCTCCTAGTGCGATCAAAGTGTAGTGCCTAGTGCCGAAGATAGAAAATATTGGTTCGACTATTAAATTCGCATAAGACGCTGTTGGAAGGAACACTAGAGGAATTCTTGCATATAAGATCTGATCGATGAACAAGTTCACTTGATATGAAAAATAGTTCACTCACTATTCAGAAAAATTGAGAGATGTTAATAATATTTTGGTAAAGCACTTATTTTAGAGCATCTCGACCGTGTAAACGGAATCCACCTTAATTAAGAAGGAAGATGATACTAATTTTGTGATAATAAAAACTGATTCTACTTTCAATTTGGTTGAACACAAATGTGTGTTTTCTGATAATTTTACTACGTGAGTAAGTTGTTTTAACTTACTTTGTGAAAGATATTGGGATCCTAGAAAGAGTCCAAAGAAGAGCCACAAAGCTACCAATGGGTTTCAAGAACCTAGAGTATGAGGAGAGGTTGGAAAGACTGAATTTGCCGACACTGAAACAGCGACGAGATAGAGGCGACCTTATAGAGATTTACAAAATTCTAAACAATCACTATAACACAGATGAAATGAAGAATTTCTTTATATTGAACTTGAAGGAGCACTCAAGAAGACACTGCACACAACTAGTGCGGAACACGGCCAAAACACTCCCAAAACATCATCTCCTATTCAACCGGGTAGTCATCCCGTGGAACGGCCTACCCGACCAAGTTGTGAATGCTGAAACTATAAACCAGTTTAAAAACAGATTAGACAGCCACTTACGAAATGTGAAGAAACAGGCTAACCAGCATTAGCTGCCTGCCTGCTAATCCAATAATAATAATAACTGAGCGACAATCCTCTGAGGAGGTCAATACAGAATAAACTCGTGTTGGCTAGTTCACAATAATTACACGCTTTTGTCGAAGGCTTTTAGAACGGTGCACGAGCCACAGCAATCCATAACGTCACTGACAACCCCGCGCAAAAAAAACACAAAAGCCTACCATATCCAAATGAG
The DNA here is from genome assembly GCA_947369225.1 of Hofmannophila pseudospretella. Classification (NCBI taxonomy): domain Eukaryota; kingdom Metazoa; phylum Arthropoda; class Insecta; order Lepidoptera; family Oecophoridae; genus Hofmannophila; species Hofmannophila pseudospretella. Next base: position 14,931,051 of record OX376316.1, read on the forward strand.
ACTAAAGGTTAAAGTTTAAAAAATAAGGTTGGAAATTCAGTGACAAAGGAAAGATGTATAGGATGATGTGGATAGTGAAATTAACTGGCAAGTGTCAAATGTTCACTATTATGATGCGATAGAGAAATATCGCCAACTTAGACACGGTCCAACGGCTCTTTTTAAGTTCATCTGCTGTTGCCCAAGAAAGGCGTCCGGCTCATTATTTATTTTAGGTTGATGTATTGACCCTTGCTTTGCATAACGGTCACCTTTTTGTGTACCTATTGAATTTGTATCAATCAGGTACCATTAGACCAAAAGTCACAATATAGGCAAAGAATAGGTTTGGTTCTGAAAAAACAGAAAGGTTTTAGATTTCCATGTATCAGAATCTAAACTGATATTTCTGTAATAAGTATGACGTAACCAAATTTAAATTATAATGGACACGACTTAATCAAGAATGCTTTCGTCACAGACGAACACTTCTTGGAAAATTTTGTTGAGCTCTTTCTTGTAATTGACAATGGTACAGAGATTGAGCCAAGGAAATTCCCGAAATTGAAATTAAGCTTCCATTTATCTTCCGAATAAGAAGCCTTTGAAGGATTCTCGCAATCATACCTCCAAGGATTCGGGAAGCACATGTAATCAGAGCATTCGACGTTCCGACATTCCTGTTAAAGACAAGGAGGCCAATTCCACTGTTTTTACAACGTTTGTCTTTCTTTACCAACTAAGTAGTGATTACGTTTTCTATCGATCCAGTTGTATTATGCTAACTAACACCCGTTAACACATATGAGTGGACCGGTCGATTGTTGATTTGACCGAAACGTAATAACGTTTAACGGTTTAATTAGTCGAACGGTTTGCAATAGTTTGCAAACGAAAAATGTCAAGTCGCGGAAATTTAGATTATACTTTTCATTGAGATCACGTTGTGTTATCGGGCCCAAGGTCACATTAAACGACCCAAGAGAATAAAAAATTTCAACAATCCTTAAATTATTTCCCTCTAGTTATAAATTCTTCGTCTCATCACTGGCTCCCTTTGTTTTCGTCCAAATTGAATTAAGATTTCACGAAGCAAAGTCTGAGGGCAGAAATTTACAAGGATTCACAGTTCTTAACCGGCATTTTGATGGCGACTAGCACTGATCCTTATTAGGTTTTCGAGGAACGAGGGGCAACAAAATAAATTCGGCATGACAGGGGCGAATCGGGAGGATTGTCAACAGGGGTGTTGCGATGTCCTGTTCATTGTGCCGAGGATGAAAAAAGAAACTGTTGTTGAAAAGGACTGAGCACAGTTTCTTCTTCTTGTATTAAGGGGAACAGGTGCAACAGCTTCCACATATAAGGATATACCTTTTCCTTACACTTCAGTTATAACGCACTACCGCTCCACTTCTTCTGCTTCTCCATATATCCTTTCTTGGTCGACCCCTTTGTCTCTACGGTCTCTCTTTGTCTGAATACTTTCATGGCCAAATTATCTTTACCTTTACTTTTCAGAAATCTGGTTTCCAAAAATCCCTTAATTTTAGATGACTTCTAGAAACTCGCAAAACACAACTTCAAATAATTTACAGGCCAAGATATTAAGAATACTTCTATTTTGTTTCAATTAGAAGAAGGTAAAGAAAATTAATGATTCTACTGTTATAATAATGTTGGTCCTTGCCTTCGGATGGTCAGAAAAGTGGCTCCTATAACCTGGTTCCCAGATCTATACACGCTGTCCCTTGTGATGACGTTAGTTCGTGTCCGATGCACAAAGTCAGCCCGCCATGGGCACATTGTCACTTTTGGAGGACCCGACAAACATTTGCTGAGTGGATTTATTTTAGCGACGTTTTGTATAAGCCGAAATGTTTCTCGGTAATTCTTGTTTAGCATTGGTTCTTTCCTTATGTTCGGCAGATATTTTAACTGCACATACTTAAAATAGTTTTTATTTATGTATTCTTAGGGCCTTACCACAAAATATTATATAGATTACCCATTTGGCAGCAAAACGTATGAGTCTTCTGGGGGTAGCCTACCCGAAACCAGAGGACTATAGGCTCCTTCCTGTAAGCTGTATAACGCCCTTGATGCAAAGCATCTTTAAGGAACAGGAAGGAGACTAAGGTTAGGGGTGAGCACAAAAGATCCCTGAGGGTCGAAGTGCCGCTGGGGTTATCTCTGGCCCCCTGTCATAAGATAAGATAAGATGCTTACCCATTCGTTTTCAAATACATGCATGTAATTCAATAAGGTCTTGGACCTATTCCCTCTTGTTTGTTTTGTTTATTTGCACTTGTTGTTTTAGACGATTATTATAAAAAATACCTTTATTCTCCGAATTTTTGTTACCTGTGTAAGAGTTTGTGGTTACCATTGCTTATTATTATTTAATTTTATATTGATAATAATCACCGTAAATCGTTTAAGTAACCAAAATAAAATCGTCAACGAAGCTTTTTCTGCCTCCTCGTTTCAGATCGATAAGCGATGGCGACCATCCAACGTCAGTTGCAACGACGGCATGTCGCTGTGTTTACACTTTGTTTATCTCTGTCTTTCGTGCCTGTCATTTCAACCTCGTTGTTTTGCCAGCGAAAATGGCACGGTTCGTCAGGTCGAACTTGTTTGTGTTTTTTTGCTGTAACTTGTTGTAACAGGGAAAGATTTTCTGATTTGTTTAATAATAATGAAAATAAAACCAACAGAGGTATACTTGTGTAGGAACGCGCTATGTGAGGACATGGATGACGTAACGTCAGTTGTATGAAAGAAAAAAGGGAAGATCTTCCACCAGGCGGGGTGTTGTGCCTGGTGACCATATGTCCTGGTCCAACTATGGATGTTTGGAACTCGTATATATAAGAAGTCCTAGGAAAATTTCGATAGCGCGTTTTACGCCGATGTGAGCAGGTACTGTATCGTAGTAGCGCGCGTCGTGCATCGCCACACTTGCTTGCTTATCGTATGGTTAGTGGCCAACATATTTGTCAGAGTTGTTCAGGCCGCCCGAAGGCCTCTGACATGGTTTAACGACTGCTGTCGAACGACAACAACCGGGACCGACTGCTTAAAGTGCTTTCCGAGGCACGGAGGAGCTTAGATGAAATATGCCACTAGCGGTCACCCATCCAGGTACCGACCACGCCAACGTTGCTTAACCTGCACGATCACTTTCGGACCGTGCTCGCAACTAGGCTACGAGCTTCAACAGAGGTATAGACAGTCAGATTCTTGGTCAAAAATGTTAAAAAATAACAATAGGTAGTGTAAGTTTATTTAATATGCTTATTTTTACAATTTCATAATAGGATACAGAATAAAAGTTAGAAATCACTTTACTTTTGCGATTGTTATAATTCTAATTACAGTTTCACGTGTGTTTCACTTGCTAAGAATTTCTCCACGTTCTTTGAAAGGCCACAGGAATATTAATTCCGAACACCATCAAGTCGTCGTAGTAGTCGAACAGCTGTTGAAATCCAAAATCTATGACAATGTCACCATCACGTGCTTCCGTTCACAACGCCACACTTCTACTACCATAAGCGAGTAAATCACATTACGTCTCAAATTCATTCTTTGCATCTTCAGTACTATCAACTTTGTTTTTAGGTTTATTGTTATCTGCAGCTCTATCAGGAGTTACGTCGTTCTTGTTAGCTTGGCCTCGTGTAACAGGACACTTCGCCCGAGGCACGAAAGAGGACCAAAAGTTGACACCAGCCATATTGACACCTCGGATGTTAGTGACCAAAACAGTCTCGAATTACACTTTCATTCACCAATACTAATTGATTGATGTTATTTTTACTAATTGTCAGGTGTTTTGGTGTTTTGGGATACATTTCTAATAAAGTGTTACCATAGTTGATATTTTTGTTAGTAACGTGTAGTAATATTTAGTATTCTGTGGTAAAGGCACCACTGTAGATCTTTTAGTCAATTCTTTTTTTTTTCTTTTTTTTTCTTTATAAGTAAGTAACAACAAGTCATTTACACCACCACCGCTTCGTAATTGATGAAATCAAAGAAGCCGTACAAGAAACAACCAGCAGCACATCGTCATTAATGATTATGATTACTACCCTACTTGCTTGCTTGCTTATCGTACGGTTAGTGGCCAACCTATTTGTCAGAGTTGTTCAGGCCGCCCGTAGGCATCTGACATGGCTTAACGACTGCTGTCGAACGACAACAACCGGGACCGACTGCTTAACGTGCTCTCCGTGGCACGGAGGAGCTCAGATGAAATATGCCACTAGCGGTCACCCATCCAGGTACCGACCGCGCCAACGTCGCTTAACCACATAACTACATACTACCCTACTAAGAATAATAATAATAATAGTGCCTAGGGCCGCTTGTGCGAAAGTTCAGGTTAAATGTTCTTAACACGGGTTAGTTAACACTGGGTTAACTCGCAAATTGTCTATGGTTTCATACAAAAAATATATCAGGGTTTGCGTTAGGGCAAGACGTTTTTGTGATTTAACCCAGGTTAGGCACTAACTCTCGGGATATCTCTGAATTCGAGCTTCGCGCAAGCGATAAGGGAATTTAAATTGCATCAAATGAAAAAAATAGAACGGATAAAATAAAGAAACCTAGCAATTGCATGCATCCACTGACATGAAAAGGAAAAAGGAAATTGAAAACGAATTGCATTAATTTGCATTTTAGAAAGGAAAAAGTGAATGCTCTTTTCGCAAATAAATAATTCACGTGAACAACAAAGAACCCCTAAGAATCGTCGTTCCTGGCTCAGTCAGCCGGAAGAAAACTCATCAAGCGAAAACCGACACCATTTTTCACACCTGATACGCCACATTCAAGTTCAAATACACCAATAAAACCGTTTGGACAGTACCGCAGTAAGAATGGAACCACTCGTTCAGTGGGCACGAAAAATACAGAGCGCAAAGTTTCAAGAAGCTTTATATTCGGAGAGCAAAACTTTAAAGATTCATTAATATTACTACAAATAATACCTATTAATTTAATACTATCAATAATACCTATTAATTGAATAATCTTATTCTTTTTTTTATTATAATCTTTATTCTTTTTAATATAAAAATCATTATATTTTCTAAATATTTGGTCTAATAATTAACAAAATCATAGAAGAAAAAACCCAATAAAACTAAGATAATAAATCGACTTTTAATTCTGAAGTTACATATCTCTTTCTATAATAAATTACAACATACAATTATTATTCGTGTTTGTAAATTGTTGCAAAATTAAGAATACCTATCAATAAAATTAATCCAAAGTCGCCATCTAGATACATAGAGTTAACAGGTTTATAAATGTAGTCTTTATAGCACCTAGCAGCAATTATGAAACTGATTCGATTCAGACCGAATCCATAATAATCTGTTTCGGGCCGAGAGCGTGTTTTTCAGTTTGCTAGATTCCTATTGAATCGATCCATTTCCGTTTTTCGCTGCAGTGTAACGTCTTAATGGTAACCAAATCGAAACGAATAATTCGTTCATCAAATAAAATAAATATGAATGATCATAATCTTGAAAAATAATAATCAGAAACTCAAGTATCTGATGTCAAGGCGCTATTAAGTCTAGTTCGGCCCTGTACAAGACCCCACCCCCTGCATATCGAATGAAATTTATTTCTAATTTCGGGGCTCAATTGTCGCCGTAGCCATGGCAACGCGAGATGATTTATCTTCGCCTTCATGTCTGCGCCTCTCTCCTATTGTTCTCTCTATGCGTGTGCCGGATTTAATATATCAAATTTTCTTTTGTTCAACATTTGTACTTATATGTTGCTTGTACAGTGGCCATCAAGCTAAATCTTCCATCTTTGTATAATCTAAATTGAACTGTATGTTACTACATAAATGTTCCATATCAGTAAAACTTCCAATTCGATCTTTGTACCATTTACTGCTCCGTAATTTTATTTTCAGATTGTCTTCAAATCATCTAGGGAATTTTGTAGCTTTCAAACAACTCGTCTCTTTGTATTTCATTTATTTTGTTGATATATATTATTTATGTTCTTAAACAATTATTTCATCACAGCGAATGAAATCTTTTTTCATTCATTTAGAACCAATCTATCGTACAGATTCACTTTACTTAATTTTATCACCAACTTCATCACAATCTTCATCACGTCTTTATTCACTTTTCTATTACCGTCTTCGGTCATTCCTAATGCTAATTAAACTGTCCTAAAATCTTACCAATTCATTTAATTCATTAATTTATCATCGATTACCCCAAAACACAGTAACCTCTTGCACAAAACAAACACAGCGCCCAAACGATCCCTCACGTCGAAATTCCAACCGGAACACATCCAGGATTCGTCTTCGGATCGTGGAAAAAAAACCCGCTACTTGATGGATTGCCGGCTTCCTTATTAGCGAATAGAACCCGAACGTATTAGAAAACATTGGGCCAACTTCCGCTCTTCGCTGTGGTTATTTTGGAATTTGGGTTCGGTAAGTAAGAACCTACATTTTCCGGCTATATGTACCTGTGCTCTTAGCGATAAGGCCGCCTAAATTGTACTTCACTATTTCCTTTTCTATCTCATGTTTGTTGTTTTATATTTGTGCAATAAAGTGTATTTTACTTTATTTTACTTTATTATATATCTATTTAGTGTTTACATTATATCCAGAGCAATAATGCTCTGGGTGGGCTATATTATGTTGAACTGAGGAACAATTTTGCCATGATACCTTCATTGTTACGAGCATCAGGCATGAATCTCTTTCAAAACGTTAAATCCACACTTATATCCTTCTATGTTTATCTGTAAATCTGCACATATCTCGTTTTAGATTTAACATCCAACTTTCCTCTTCACTGCGGCTTATTATTTACCATCATTATCATTTATATAATCATTTATCCATGCTAAACTGTGCTTCCAGTTTCTAGGACCTAAAAAAGAAGAGGTTCGTTCGACTTAGTTTCTTATGTAGAGTCCTCATTCCAATATACGTGTATCACTTTCAATCGAACACTTTATCTAAACGTTATCTGATGATTTGTCACTCAATCACTCGCGTTCCTTAAATGTATTCACAACCTAACACTGATTCTTGTATAACCCTTCCATTTCAACCCTACCACCTTCGTGTTAGATCCCTAATTCCCTTGTTTCTCGTTATTTATTTTCCAAAACCGAACTCCTAAAGTATGCAACACTTAGATAGGATAAAACAGGCAGGAATTTCTTATCCCGTCAACTGAGGGTTATAAATGATGCTCGCAACCCTTCGCGGAGGTTCAAACCCTTGTTTTGGCACCCTTTCTGGTTTTTCCCTTAAAACGAAACTTTGGAAAGATGTGGGAACCTACGGTTTAACGGTATGTGCTATTTATAACATAACCGGGAATGACCGGGATATTCTTGGAGCATAAGCCATGGAAGATTTGTAAGGTAGTTTAAAAATATTTTACCTGAATTTCGAACTTGCAGCGATAATATGTGGGGCCTTATATTATACTCGTAAGCTTTGATTATATACATGTCTAGATGTAACCCGGCCGTGAGAAAACGTCCACAAATTAACAGGCCAGTACTGGCTGGCTCTGCGGGCACACACGCGTTCGGCGCTAGTGAACGCGGGCGGTCACGCACACTGCGATGAATAAACAAAGTCGCTGTGGGCTTTGAGATACTGGAGAAGATTACACTGAGTTGCAATGAATTTATTTGACTTCGAACACGCAGCGCAACAAACCGTCCTTTTAGTGTCGAATCGTATGGTAATTTTAATTAATATTAAAATTTTTTTTTATTAAAAGTGAAATTGATTCTGAAATGAGATCGTAAACTAGAGAATTTATACGTACATGGCACATACGTTCCGGTCCTGAAGTAGTCCATTTAAACGCTGCCTCAAAAATATGGAACGATCTAGCTCCACCTGTCCGCAGTGCAATGACGATGTCCCGATCTTCGTTTCAGAAACTTTGTTCGTGGTGGATGTTGACGAAGCAATCCTGGGACGCTGGTGTCCCTATGTAATAAAAATTTGTGTGTCTGTTCTGTTGTTGTTGTATTTGTTATTTTGTGTGTTCTATCTCTGTGTGTATGGCCATGGCATGGCATTCGGCCATGGCAGAATACCAGTCGCTGTTGATAAAATCAATATCGTCATGAGCCATATCTCTATCTGAGCCATTTATATTTAAAAGCAAATAAACCTCTCCATTTTCATATCTGAACATAGGGCTCCTCCTTTATTTCAAAGCCGCGGCTTTGAGCACTCTGCACCCAGAGAATCATAATCTGACCTAAATCTGAAGCCTAGGTCTGTCTCGAATTCTCCTGCACTTGTATTCGCTGGAGGCACAGATTACTTAGTTGTTACTACAATAGCGATCCGTAATCCTCAAAAACATCCCTGCAGAACCATAAGGTTGAATTCGTAAAATGTTGAATTCCCAATCCAATAAGGCATTTGAATAATTAATCTACTTGTATATATGTAAGCACAAAATTTTCTGAAGATGGATCTAAAATTTGTTTTTTGATATCTGAAGTAACAGCGGAAATATTAATGGTTGAAGTTAGTAGATGCTCCGTACCCTTTTAACAAAACAGTCCTTATTATGTAGCTTGTAAGGCGCTACTATAGTGACGTCATAATTGATGTTGCCATTTTTGTTTACCTTCTGATTTCTGACTGTCTTAGCTATTTAATTTTTCGACAAATTTCACTTCTGTTATCACGTTTGTCAATCTTTTTATGTCTATTTTTTAATGTTTATGAAATGCTATTAATCTTCAATACTTGTCAAATACCTAACTGTAAAATCTTCCAATCCAGGTCACGCGGAATTCTGTCCAGTGGTGGTCAAACAATGTCGCGATATTGACGTCGCGACGGCCGCTCACGTCAACCTGACGTGACGTCGAGACGTGACGTGTGACGTCAGACGTCATGTTGATTCATTGCGAATCGGTTTCGCTTGCAGCATGCGATATTGTGTGGTTTAATTTATGTGCCAACAGGAACAGTGTTCATAATTAATGCACTGCCTTGTTTTTTAATGGGAATGTTAGACCAGAGGTACGTCAAGTTTAGGTACCTGTAGATTGGACATTATTGTTGTTAGATAGAAGTGGCGTCTAGCCACTTGTTACAGGCTGTGCCAACTTTGTCTTTGTCTTATGTTCATTTTATAACTCCATTGTCTGTCTTTTCATATTTTGCTTTTGTCATTATTCTCATTTCTTTTGTCACAGACGTCTTGTAAGCATCTAACACTTAAAAATAAGTCTTTTCATCAGTTCATGCTCCCCCCCCCCCCCCCCCCCCACACACACACACACACACAAAATACAGCTTATAAAATAAAAACATATCTTTCAAAATACAGCAAGAAGCAAAATCTTAGTCAAAACAAAAATACGCTCCAAAAATTGTAACAGCAGTTACGTATCCCAATATACGAACAAACGCACCGCGCAAACATGTCAACCCGAATGTCCCACGACAGGTCACAGATAAAAAAACAAAAACAACACGACTGGATGGTCACGGGACAGTCGCCTGCGGCTATAGCACTCCTGTATTGTAACACTGACATCTATGCGATGGTATTAGCTGCGAGGGTTGCTACAGAAATACAGTTTTTAATGGTTGGTTTTACAATCGAATTACACCAAGGTTTTAGAGTTTTTCGATTCGATGCGTGCAGGTTTTGTTTAGCTTATAATCTCTCAAAAGCCGGATTTGATAGACTTATCAAAGATTTCGTATAAAAAGATCCTGACGTGCAGGATCGCCTGGGGAGATTCTCTGCCCTCTTATCTACTTCTGACGTAAAATAGCAATGCTAGCTTTGCTGTGTTTTGGTCAGCGTAATTAACCTTATTATGTCATCATAATACAGAGATATCGAAAGAGACTGGCCCCCACAACACAGGGTATCCTAGAGTGGGAGCCAGGGAAATCTGTGAAAATGTAAAATACACTGTCTGCATGAATATTTAAAAAAAAAATTACTGACATATTATGAGGCACTCTATCTAAGTCTTCAAGATTAGTTTGCAGGGTATAGAAAACTCTCTAATAATGTTATAACATAATAATGTTACACGAAACAACACGAAAGAAGAAGAAGTGATAATAATCACTTCTTCTTCTTTCGTGTTGATGATCCGAATTAAATGTTTCCCGACCAGAAGGCAGCCACATCGATAGCCCTCTGGTTGGCCTCGAACAGGTCTTCCATTATTATCACTATAGAGAGGTGAGATGTGCCTATGACATGGGCGCCGTTGTTCACATCTGGGTAGATTATGACTTGAGGAGAGGAAGAGTGTATTCGACATGAATATTTAAGTTACCTATATATTTACTACCTAAGAGCGTCGGTGGAGGTCTGGGTACGAAACCATGATATGTCAATGTAATTATAACCCCATGAGTTTTTCGATTTTTTCGAAAGACCTACGTACTATTATGACCATCGCATATTATACCAACACGACGCGAACCCGGCACGAACTCAACTCAGAGCAAAGCATTGAAATGTGAGCTTTAATATTGTATTTCATACAGTAAGTTTTCAAAATTCAGAAGTAGACGGTGAAGCAGTCGATGAGTTGTCAACGCGTGGGCCACTCGACAACTACTTCACTTGAATTTTGAAAATCTACTGTATGTAATATAATAATAAAGCTCACATTTCAATGCTTTGCTCTGAGTTGAGTTCGTGTCATGTTCGCGTCGAGTCGCCACAATGTGCGATGGCCTCTACCGGCTGCTCTGACGGTGAAGAGAAACATCGCGAGGAAAGATGAGATCACAAGTGTGTGAAAAGGGGAAAGCGACAGCTGACCACTCCATTAAATCTACCATGAAAGTCGTTCTATTTGGTTATTTCCATGAACGATCACGAACTTCAACGAGGAATACGACTAAGAAGAAGTAATACTAAAGTTCCACCCTTGGAGCTGACAAAATCCCACTTCTGAGCAGCTGCTATAAAATCCACAAGCAAACTAACTCATCCATCAAACTCACTGGCATAGTGCAATACTCGAACTGTGATAATCGCATTATTCATAATTTGTCGGCCATTTCCACCGGCGCGGAGAAACTATAAATTATAGCGTTATTTATTGTAGCTGTGAGCGATCAATCACTCGGAACTGCGACTTTGTTTTAAGGGGTAAATGAAGCTGGGATCGGTTTGGGCCGAATTTGGGATTAAATTGGGGCCTGGAGTGGGTCTTAACCTGTTTTATGCAGGATGTAATGAAAACCCCTTCATGATGTGTGGTGTGTGTATGGATGTAAAGAGAACCGAACCGAAAGGGGGGTGTTCAGTAACACACCAGCTATACCCCTGGTATTGCACGTGTCTCTAAGCGACGGTGACTACTTACCATCAGGTGGCCCGTCTGCCTGTTTGTTGTAGCCAATTTATTAAAAAAAATGAAGCTGTTTCATACATTTTGGCCGTGTAGGTATTAAGCTTTTGTATAGCACAGCTGATTTTTTTTTCACGATTTCAGAGTTGGTCCATAGTGAAAGATGTTCAGTAATTATTATCACGTAAATACTGTTCATGACTCGGTGCCATAATGAGTTATGATTCGTTGACATTCGTGTGTACTCGTATAACAATAAGAATAAGTTTATTTGTGCGGTAAGATTACAAAGGATTCATAGTCCATACACCAGTAGGAACTTAAGCATATGTTATATTAAACTAAATAAAATTAGTGAGCAATCAGTTAGTTTACAATAAACGCTGACCTCCGAACTAGGAAGTTCCTGTATCTCTGAGGACAGATCTCTTCTGTGACCAGTGCAAATGAACATGTAACAGAACATGGGAAAATAAAAATTTACAAAATTTGAAAGGAAGGAAAAAAAGAACAATAATAAAGGTTAATATAATAGTTAATATGTGTTTTTTATTATTATTGTGTTGCCTTTAAAAGTTTCTCCGTATATGAGTATTTAACTTATTTGAAATATATGTAAAATAAGTTAAGTGACGAATTACCAAGCCCTGAAGTGTTGACTACTGTACATATTAACTTAACTTTTAACCTATTGCAAAACCAAGATAAGTATAAAATAAAACGCTCACTTACTTCGATCTTCTCGAATGAAAAAGAAAAATACCTTTTTAAGGAGCTCCCATACCCACCTGAAACAAAAACAGCACATTAGTGGCAACGTAACAAATGTCTTGACCCGTGCTGGGTGAATGTACAGTCCACCACAAATGTATACCAAGCCTGGCCATACTCCTGAAGGAATACTGTAGCAGCTCAACAGAGTGTAAATGCAAGCTTGGGTGGTAGACTGTACGGAACAAACCGGTGGAATCCGGCCGCAAAAAGAAAAACGATAAATTTTGTTAAAACATCAACAAAAACCGCGGGGAGATGTGAGTAAGGCGAGCTGTTCATGATACGACTGGTTTAACCGTTAGACGCGATCGCTTTGTATTTTGAAATGCCAGTCTTCGTAAGGATAAACCCGAGTGCTTTATCTTTGGTCTTTTTCACTGACTACACACAAAATTCGAGTTAATCTTTGACCTTTAAAACAAAATGTACTAATAGTAAAGCAATAACATGTTCTAACGAATCTTTACTTTATAATGTCACTTCTACACAATCCAGTGCATTAGTGACCGTGATAATTTCATTTAGGTTTAGCTTTAGATATTTGATCATCAGTAAAAAGCTACGGGACATAAAATAATAAAAAAATCTATTTTAAATGTGCAAGCAAAATCATTTCATTTGATATCCCACTTGCCCCAGATGCACCACTTTCAGATTTCAACCCCACATTTTGAATAAAAATAAAATTATTTTCATGGACGGACACCGAACGAAGTCTAACCATAAGGATTCCTTTTTTACCGTTTAGGTACAGGACCCTATAAATTGATATTCAAAAGGGTTAAAGATAGTAATTTTGCCATTCTTTGATGAACATAATGTTATGCTCAAACTGTATTTGCAAATAAAAAGCTGTCATTTTAAAAAATTGACATTCAAAAGAGTATAATAGATGCTTATTTCTAATTCATTAGATTTCCAATATTTGGAATACATTTGAAATAATATTATAGATGTGCAATCAGATATTAATAAATACTTTTAATAAACTTAGTTTCGCACAATGCCTCAAATAGATGCTCGAGTTAATTTCTTTTGTGCATAATTAGGTGAGCAATTAGTATTTTTGTTAGGACTCTGGTATAATTTATTCTAAAAGTGGCGATTAATTTATGTTGCGTTAAATACTACCCCTTTATAAATTTATATAATTTGTAAAGAAAAGTAAAAGTAAAATACACTTTACTGCACAAATAGAAAACAACAAACAAAAGATAGAAAAGGAAATAGTGAAGTGAGTGTTTTACGAATGAAACTGTTACAACAAAAAGCATAAACTACATCTATAATACACGAGATTTGAGAAATGTTTTTACAGAAATTTGCTCATAAAACATAGGTAGGTAGATAACTTTGAAAGTACAGAAATAGATAGAGGACTTTAAGTACATAAGAGAGTAGAAATCATTTATATGATAGATGATGCATTTTTGATGAAACTAAGAAGAAAGAGGAAAGATTAGATAGGTATCCTTAATTTAATAAAATTCTCTTATATATCGTTTTCCATATTGATTGCACACCTACTACCTCTTTCTCGAAATCATTTCCTTACTCGAAGGTTGCCTGGAAGAGATCGCTCTTAGCGATAAGGCCGCCTAAATTGTACTTCACTATTTCCTTTTCTGTCTTCTGTTTGTTGTTTTATATTTGTGCATTAAAGTGTATTTTACTTTACTATACATTAAAATGGAAAGACTGCGACTTCAGTTCACATTACTAAACCATCTGAGAAAAATAAATCGTGTATTGCACAGCATGGCGGCCGATAATTAACCCTAGTTCCGTAACGCATAAATCGACCGATACCACGTTCCTCTTCGTTAAGTCCATACCGAGACTATTTTTCACGATTACCGAACGTATTTTATTTCCAAATAGATTGGAATGCCTTTGTTTTTAGTTTCAGCTAAATTCACGTAAATTTTTGAAATATTTCGTAATATTTACGGATAAAAACTGTATAAGTCACCAATCACTATACGACAGCCAGTAGGAAATAAAGGAGATTGGGCTATTTCCATACAAGCTTGTACCCACTTTTTTTTTCGCCTTACACAAAACATAGTACGATTAATAGATCTTATTTAGGACTACATCTTTTATTATGGGACGAACTTCCTAAGTAGTGTGGGACAGGATCTGGAGTCTAAAAACCGTCTTCATAATGACTTGTTCTGATTTTGTTTATTTTTGTTTCGCCTGTATTTCACGTGAGATCTATCAAACGTACTATGTTTGGTTGGAAGCGAAGCCCTGAGTCCATAAGTGCCCAATATCCTTTCAAGAAAGATGCAAGAGTACAGTCCCAATCCTTGCCAATATTACAAGTTTTACAAAACGAACATTTACGAGCTGAACTGCCTCGAAAAATTACTAAAGAATTAGATCAAACAAGAGGTTGACCATGGGTGAATAAAAACGCCCATGGTACATCTGAACGACCTACAGTTGGACGACAACTGATAGGTGGATTACGGGCAAAAGAACCACGGTGGACTACGCAGGACAATGCCAGATTTTAATAGGGATTTTATTATCTAAAGAATGGTGAGAAGTTGATGATGATTGCTGGCTCCAACTATGGACAAAGAAGCTTCCAGCAATGATCTCAGATGTTCCTGTCCTGTACAGAGGCCTGGGGCTCAATTCGCCTAAATTACAACGTTTGTAGTTCTATTTCTATCCAATTTCAATTTAGTTTTCGTTCCAATTCTATTTGGACACCAAATCGCATTCTGCTGACATATAACTCTACCACTTACTATCGATCGGGCAAAAGTACCTCGGGAGGAACTTATGTTCGATCGTTATATTTGACAGTTGTAGCGTTTTGTTACCGTTCAGCTGCGATTCAGTATAAACTAAACGTTTTATTAGAATGCACAAATACGTTACTGTTCGATCGATCGTTGACTCGATCGGAACTGAACTGAAATTGGATTGTTAGTGGATAGTAGCATACGAAACACGTCATAACGATGCAGTTTGGATTCTCTTTAGTTACGTTGTATTTAGTGGAATCGATATCCTGATACGATTAATCTGATCATTTTGTGTGCGGTAGAGAAATAATAAATTATCTGTTCCAAATCTTAAGATTAGAACCCAAAAAAATTAAGACTCCAAGTAACATGCGCATAGTAAAAGACTCAACTCCACTTGCATCCAGGACTATTGCCCCAAAACGGCAATCAAAAGGCACTGTTTGCGAGGCGACGCCTTCTCACCAATTAGCCCCGCCATCGCGACACATAAATTGTATCAAATTGCTTTTCCCCACACTGCACCGGTCGTTACGGTACCAAGATGAGCTGGAAGTGGTTTTAAATGCTTCTGGAAGTGTGTATTTCATCGAGTGTTATTCTCTAAGCAAATTAGAGTTCCTTTTGACATTTCAGTCAATAATTTTGCATCGTTCTTTCCTCCGTGTGTTTTCAAATAGACTGCCAAGAAAGGTCAGCCGGCATTCAAATTATTTTCTAGGTTCTACACAATAATACCACAGAATACACAATAATACTCAGAATTTCCGCAAAATCAATGGGATGATAAGAACATCTGCTAATAATGACTATATCTAGATATTCGTATCTAGAAATGTAACAGAATGTTTAAAATCAGGTCATCTAATAAAAAAAAACGGATTTTTTAAAATATCTTCTCCAGTCTTTTATATCAATGTAACCGCTCCTGTCTCCTACTCCTGCCAAGAGTTCATTATCACAAATAAACTGGAGTCTTTCCGTTTTTATTGTCGAAGCGGGAACGTTCCACCATCAAGCGTTCCAGCGCTTCAGGATTACTGGGAACCGTGTCAAGTGGCTCTCAAGCTATGACGTGACGTGCTGTGACTATCTGCTGTAATTGCTGGACATACTCGTAACCGTTTCTCTTCTTTACAGTTATTAAGTGGTTGCAATCGAATGACCCAGTTGGGAAAGACTCTATCTTGAACGTGAAGATTTTTATAAGCGTGTTATCAAGAATGGGAATACGCAATTTTTTTAAATTAAAATGTGAGTACGGTATTAACGTAATTTTTTTATTGCATCATACAACTTACATGGACATACTAAAGAAGGATCTAAAATTAGTTTTTCGATATCCCAACTAACATCAGAGATATTAATGGTTAAAGTTAGTATTGGACAGATGCTCTGTCTCTTTCTAGCAAAACAGTCCTTTATATGCAGCCAGGACCTGCTTGTATGGCGCTAGAGAACACTTACGTCATAAAACGTATTGCCGTTCTTTCTACCGTTCGGATCTTTGGTTGCCTATAGCTATTTTATTTTTCAACGAATTTCAATTCTGTTTTCACATTTAACCGTCAATTTATGACTATTTCTTAATTTTTAAGAAATGCATTTAATATTTGATACTTGGAAACTACCCTATTACTTAAATTAATAAAGATAAATAATTTAAACTATCTTAAATAGATGCCCAGTACTCAGTAAACGATATTATGATATCATTCCATAATATTATGAGAAAAGTAATACCTCGTACGAAATAGAATGCTATCTTAGACCATTTTCTTGTCTAAATCTAACAAATAATAAAAACATTTACTAATGAAAGTCTTGAAACCTAATCAATCTGATACTCATATTATAACGTAAGTATTTTTTATTTTATTTACTCATTATTGTTCACACAAAATATATTATAAACTAACATTATAATATGTGAAACACAAAGGGCGTGACTTATCTCTAAGATCTCTTCCAGCAAGTACATACCATGAAGGAACGAACGCCCACCCCGGAGAGTAATGTTTCTTTCACCCATGGTAAGTACAGTTTTACGAAAAGGGGATAACATCAAATTACTTAGAAGATCTAATACATCAGATACACTTTCATATATCTCCACTGCATCTTTCATTAATATTGGTTCTTTTATTAATATTTCTAATATTTAGGGGAGGGCTGCTAATTTCTTTGCGACTACCCTCTGTATTATTCCTTACGTCACGATTGGAGATGTTTCGTTTAATCAAAGTATTAAGGGTAAGTTATTAGAGGCTATAGAGTTGCATCAAGAATATACGAAATAAATATTAGAAGGTGTATCACTTTTCACATGAATAGAAGCGAGGCGCCCAAAATAAAATGAAAATAGAATTTAAGTGGTCCAAAAATAGATTGAATTACGTAAGTATTCTGATCCTGCCAAATTTTGCATTACCTTCGTTACTAACCATTGCATTATCAAGGGCACCCATATCAATGGAATGTATGAACCGACAATTCGACCATCAATTTTGTACAGTCGATCACAGGTCAACCTTCCGAAAACGTCAAATTTTGACAATCTGAAATGTATAATATATTGCGCAGGCATAAGGTTCAGATTTAATCGAAGGTTTTTGTTAGATACAGTATACTATAGCTTGTGGTTGACTGTACATTTCCAATGTCCCCGCTACATAAAGGCAAATCGCATATCGCTCGGCGCGAATACGACACGAACTCAACTCAGAGCAAAGCATTGAAATGTGAGCTTTATATCGTATTACATACAGTAGGTTTTCAAAATTAAAGTGAAGTAGTTGTCGCCGAGTGAGACGCTGACAACTCATCGACGACTAGCTCACTTTCTACTTTTGAATTTTGAAAACCGACTCTGTGTAATACGATATAAAGCTTATATCGATATTGAACATTGAGAGCAGAACTACGCGTGGTTAATGGTAGTTAGTTTTAAGTTTAATTTCTTAATTTTTTTTTATTTTCGTTATTTTAATACTATTCTTGTTAATTTATTATCTATAGATTCTATAGTTATTCTATATCTGTTTTATTTCTTGTTATTTTAGTACATACTTAACAATGTTCTTAATAATGTTGTGTATGCCTATAATTGGCACAAGTATTAGAAATTAAGTCTAGAAAAAATATATATTATTAATGTACAATACTTGTTGGCGTTACAGTACTTGTAATACGTTGCCGTTTCTTACAAAAAAAAATAAAAAAAAGTTCCCATTTCAATGCTTTGCTATGAGTTGCGTTCGTGTCGGGTTCGAGTCGAATTGGTATAATATGCGATGACCATAATCCTGTTCGGAAAACAAACTGTGGATATACGAAAATACACGACAGCAGCCGAAAACACCCGAACACAGTCGATCTAATTAAACAGACAGCGGATTAATGGAGTGACAATAATCTTATGGCATCACGTCCGATGGCCCACGGGATAATCCCGAATTTAATCAGTGGAATCTACCGCAACCCTTATAAAACCGTCTCGGTGACCGGGTAACGATTGGATGGGCCTTGAAGTAAGCGACGCGAATGCAAAATGTACTATTTCAAATTTGGAGACCCAGAGATTAGTTTGTTGATGAAACACTAAAATGCTCAAAGGGTATTACACCCAAAGCCCGCAAACATGTGTTATATATAAAAAAAGTTAATGTAAAACGTCCTCTTATAATCTATGGTTTTCATTCGATTCATGTTGGTTTTCATTCATTCGGAATTGCACGACCTAATTCCAGCATCTCCATTCCGCCTTCGGACTACCAGGCGCGGGGAGGGGTTCCATCCTTATGTTGTTGATATCCCATCTGCTCGTACGAAGCGATTTGCTTCTTCGTTCATTATGCGAACGGCTAAGGAATGGAACAGCCTGCCGGCGTCTGTGTTTCCCGAAACCTACAACCTTGGGATCTTCAAGGCCAGAGTGAATAGGCATTTACTGGACCCGCATGCTCCATCGTCGACCTCATCGTCGCTTACCATCAGGCGAGATCGAGGTCAAATGCGGGTTTAGTTATACTTTAAAAAAAAAACATGTTTATGCAACTATATCTGCAATATTTGTAATTATTACCTAAACTTTTACACAATACATCTTATCTTATCTTAAATAAAATTATGTATAACTTATAATGACATTTAATTTAATTTATCTCGTTAACATTTATTATAATCTCTTATTTTATATTGCGGTGCCCTACTCAGGGTTTCATGTATGATCATATAATATATATATTTTAAGATCAATTGTTACACATGAAAAGCAATAAATGGTATGAGTATGAGTATGAAGTAGTAGATACGAATAATAGATGTATAATGATAAGAATGAAATTAGTAATGGCAGTAAGTATTGTTATATATTTTCCGATTGCAGATGGAATAACTGATGACAGTAACGATAAAGAACCAAATGTTGCAAACATAATGATTACTCAGCGAGCGCTAACAGAAATCATTAAAATTGTAACGTTACAAACATGGGGTGCTTTTTATAATACGACTCGTATGAAGGGGATCCTATTGTAAAGCGAGAGTCGTCGGGTAATTTACAAAAGTAACCTTGTAGGGCACAATTGTGCAGAGGGTCTGGAGCATAAATAGTTACATTTCATTGTGAGCAGCAAATTATTGTAATTTGGCTGATATTTTATAAAAGGGCCGGCGTGTGTAATACACGTTAAAAATTGAAATGGGCTGCCAAGGACAGAACCTAAAAGTAAATGGGTTTGATACAATGACCGAATGGTATTTGTATCAGTACCAGACAGAAAAATAATTTGAATAAACATAATCTGCAAGTGAAGAAAATAGAGAAGAAAATAAGATTAAAAAGAAAACGACATCCAATAAAATTAAAGAAAAAAAGTAAAACTATAGGTAAATCAAATAACAAATATACTTTATTGCACACCCGGGACAAAAACAAAACATACAACATAAAGAGAGGTACAATACAATGTGCAGAAGGCGGCCTTATCGCTTTAAGCCTTCTTAGCCGCTTCAACCTTCAGGTGATGGAAAAATCATAAGATACATAATATACGGGTGCAAAAGGCGTATGAAATAGATGCTACTCTCAAATAAATATAAAACAATAATAAAAAAATGCAAACCTTTGCAAATAACTTTACTATTGATTATATAAACTATGCAGTATCTACGGGTAAGTAAGATAATTTCAACTCTTTCTACTACAAAATTCGACTACAAACTAAAGTCTACACTAATAATAGTAATAAATTGACGTTTTTGAATCGTTTTTTTTAATGCTTACAGAGGAATGGTAGATTCCTGAGGAACATAATACAAACAGAAAATCTACCAAATATATATATAGTTTAAAAAAAAAAAAATTTATGTGGGTTGCAAGGCCATTTTTGATAAAGTTTCAAAAATTGGAAAACTTTTTTTTCGTGAAGAATCGGATAACCATATATGGTGTATATAGATAGGTAATGACTAATGACTTCAAGCATCACCCTGTTTCGTTTGATCAATACATTCTGGGACACCCTGTAGAGTTCCAAGAATGAGGCGAAGATGTTTTATCTAGTAACACCTATAATACCAGAAACGTAGTAGGGGGTAAAATGGTATAAGTTCATTCAGGAGTGGATGTTGCAACACTAATAGCTGTATAAGATTTTAACTTAGCCCACCTCCCATTGTAATAACTTAACGAGACTTAGGCGACAAATCTAACTTTAAAAACGGCTATATCCATTTGATGGATCCAAGTGAACATTTTTGTCCACCTTAAGAAAATGGATCGGGTGGCGTGTTATCGTAGCTACAAATAGGTAAAATAATATAAGTACCCACACTAAAGATGGACGCTACAATATTATATAAAGCTAGATTAACTTAGCCTACCTCCGATTGTAACCAGACTTAGGCGACAAATCAGGCTATAAAGGCGAGATGATGGATCGGGCGGCGTGTCATCGCAGCTACAAATAGGGGTCGCTATAGAGCGGGTGCTCGTTATTGTGTTAAAATCAATTTGGCTCATCCCCGACGCGTGCGTTGTCTAGTGATGTGGGTAAACTTGTTTGGTTGTCGGTAGATGTTGTGTCGAGTTGGGTAGTTTTAAAAAGTAAATATTTTATACTTGTTACGATGTTTTACATAGTAACAGCGTCACCCTTATTATGGTCAATTAATAAAGTTAATTAGGACAAAGTAGAAGATAATATAAGATAATATTTATTGTATATAAGTTTAGGTAAGAATTACAAATATTGCAGATATAGTTGCATAAACATACACCAAATTCACAAATTAATAATCTTTAAACAGATTTTGAGAAGAAAACAAAAAATAAAAAGAGAATGCCATTAAAATTTATACAATGTTAATAATATTAAATGAACTGAAAGATACTAATGAAATAAAAGAAACTGAACTGGTACATTTGAGTCACGGGATATGATTAGTGAAATTAACCACTGATCATCATACTCAAAGAACATTCACTTACTGCAAGTAGAGCAGACTTACTCTAAATACAAGTTCTTACGCGAGAAAATCTTATCGAGGATTTTCAGTTCTGACTTAGAGCCTGAGTTTCTGCAAAAAATGTAATTGTGGATTAGCACAATAAAATCCAGCTAAGAACCTGCTGTGATAAATTCCAAAGCATAGCAAACATCCCGAAATTGGTTCAGCCGTTTCGGAACTAGATGGGAACAGACACATGTACACACAAACAAACAACCATCCTCTTAGGTCAAACGCATATACCTTCTCCGTTCCGTCGTGAGTAAAAATAAGTTGACCTGCCAAACGATTCAGCAGAGCAACACTGCTACTGCCTAACTTCTGATATTTATAGGTTTATGATACAAATATTTAAACCTGACCAGAAATATACGGAATTTTAAGTGAATTATTTTTTCATAACGCAGTTTACAAAAGTATCAGTGGTGCCCTCTTGACGACTCTAATAATACCTATTACTGGTACCAGGAAATTTATTATTTGATTACACGTTCTTCACTTGAAGGTGGGAGAAAAATTATATTTAAACAATGTTATATATTTCTACTACCTATGATGACGGTGGTTCCTCTGTCTACCCCCTCGGGGATTATGGACGTGAGAGTTATACTATGCTATATATTTCTATAGGTAAGTTTGAAGGAACGTTAATTGAACTTGGCATCCAGTTAGATCTCAATTCTTTTAACAGCGAAGCCGGCAGGCCTATTGGTTCCTTGCACCGAACTTGGCATACTTTTTCACATTTATGTATATACAAGTGCATCCTTATGTTTCCGGATTAGATTGTAACAAAAAGCCCTTTTAGCTTTTTCAAACGAAGAACGTATATCAAATAATAAAATCAGAATTTTTTATCTATATCGCCGCCGTAACATCACTACAGTAAATTAACGCCCACGTCCAGTTCGCACAAAAATAGTTTTTAGGGCTTTCCACCCCACAAACTGACAATAACCAGAGTTGAGGCGATATTGTAACAAAGTCGCACAACCCCCAAAATTCAACTAATTCGAGTCGAGTCTAATTTTTCTTTTTTTTTTTGTATTTTTTTTTTTCAAAGGGCGTTCGTTTGCAATTTAATAGAGATTTGTTTTGTTGGTTTATAATACCGGGTGTGTCGGTAAAGGGGTAATTTTGTATGTTAATTTGACACTCGATTTTTTTGCTTTCGCTTCGTTGATTAACTACCGGTTCTTGTTTTTTTTTGGGTCGTTAATACAGATGTTACCAAATTGATACTCGCTACACTTCCCGAGTTCGAAACCAGGCAATGCCAAGTACCAATGAGTTTTTCGGTTTTTTCGAAAGACTTACGTACATTTACCGACTGCTCTGACGGTGAAGGAAAACATCGTGAGGAAACCTGCACACTGAGATAACCAGTGTGTGAAATGGGGAAGGCAATGGCAAACCACCCCATTAAATCTGCCACGAGAGCCGTTCTTTGTGATTAATTCCTTAGAATGATCACGACCCTCAGCAATGAGGAATGCGACTTAAAAGAAGAAGAACACTGCGTTCTATTTAAATTGCAATATTTTGTTGATTAGATGTAAGTATGCGATTAAGTTCTAATCGTTATTTCCTTAGTTTTAATCTGTTTCGTAAATAAAATGAACCTTATAGTATGCGATAAGTATAACATTTTTTTTATTTTTTATTTACTTCTAAACCCGCATTTGACCTCGATCTCGCCTGATGGTAAGCGACGATGAGGTCGACGATGGAGCATGCGGGTCCAGTAAATGCCTATTCACTCTGGCCTTGAAGATCCCAAGGTTGTAGGTTTCGGGAAATACAGACGCCGGCAGGCTGTTCCATTCCTTAGCCGTTCGCATAATGAATGAAGAAGCAAATCGCTGAATCGAACACGTAGCCTAAAAAGCGTATACGAACGAACTGTTTGCTAAAAATATTATCTTTGTTCGAGAAACATAAGCGACTAAAGTAATAGAACATTACTTAAGAAAGGGGATCCCCAAAATTTGTAGATAGAACTAACAGAGGTTTTCCATTTGCCTCTAACGTTTATTAAAATATTGATGAATAAAGAAGCATAAGAAAATAACTATTTTATAAAACCCACAATTGTATATTTATTACTTATTGACTTCGTCTTCACTGAAGTATTTATAATCGAATTGAGGGAGGCTATAATACGAGTACATTTTGAAGATAAGGAGTTAAATATATTAATCAGTTTGGAAATGAGAAGTTTTTACACCAGGTGGGGTGTTGTGCCTGGTGACCAGGTAGCACTATTGGTCACCAGTCACAACACCAATGGATGTTTGGAACTCGAATAAAGCAAAATCCTACCGAAAACATCGATAGCGCGTTCTATGTTTAGTATCGAAATTAGGCTTGTATGCAGTGTCTGTCGTCGTTCAATACGAGTAGCGCCATCTATTGGCGAGTTGGGGGAACTATTCGTACAATTATAAGTTCACAAACAGTCTATCAACTCTTGGTCGCATCCCGTATAATAATAAACATTTTTGACACGTATATACTAGTTGAAATAGGGTTGAAAGTTCGCACGTCACAAGATATCTGCAATCTGCCGTACCGTAAGACAACGGAGCAATACCCATTGAAGGATCTTTCCTCAAATATTTGCGTAGCAGACTCATCCGCGGGCGAAGCCGACTCGGCGTAATATTGTGATGGATGGGAGGCCGCCTTGCCTAGCCCCGTCTCGGCAGAAAAAAACGTGTTGTGAGGGAATTGTAGAGATAAAAATACTGTTAGGCTTATGTTTCAGTAATTTTTTAGGGCTCACGTAGATAACGTGTCAGGGAGAGCGTCGGTGGCCCACTGTGCCAGGGCTAGGGCACCGGACTCCCATGCGAGAGGTCCGGGTTCGAAACCGTGCAGTGCCATGTACCAATGAGTTTATCGTATTTCTCGAAGACTTACGTACATTTACCGACTGCTCTAACGGTGAAGGAAAACATCGCGAGGAAACCTGCACACTGAGATGACCAATGTGTAAAATGGGGTAGGCACAAAAGATCCTCAAGGGTCGAAGTGCCGCTGGGGTTATTCCTGGCCGTATCATAATATAAGATAAGATGTGTCAGGGATGTCATTTTAAAAACTCATAGATCGAACAAACTAAAATTATGTAAATATGGAACACTCTCGAACGGTATTAGACCTTTCCATTTCGCACAAGATATAGTTAATGGTGGAATAGATTGTCCACAGCTCCTAAATAAAAAAAGTTTAGTATTCTTAGACCAGGTAGTAGGGCACAAAATTATACCCCATATTGCACAAGGGCCTGTAAAACTAATTTAGGATTGTCTCTAGAATGTCAAAATGATTTAATTACATTTTTAAGGGGATAGATACATGCAGGTTTCCTCACGATGTTTTCCTTCACCGTTAGAGCAGTCGGTAAATGTACATAAGACTTCGAAAAAAATCCGAAAAACTCTTTGTTACATGGCATTGCATGGTTTCGAAACCGGACCTCCTGCACGGGAGTCCGACGTCCTAGCCACTAGTCCACCGACGCTCGTAATTCCAGAGAAACAGAAATGAAAATCGCATTTCATTCTACCGTACGTACAAACGGCGTAATCGCACAGACTACAGTACACAGCAGTACAATTCCAGCTATGTCTAACAAGAGACGCGCAGCGATGCGTAAAATGTAACCGCTTGCAAATGAAGCCGCCGCCAAAAGGCTGTCGCGCGCCGGGCGCCGGGCGCCGGGGAAATCGGTCCGTGTGTGCGTTTATTACGGCTTAACTAGATGATGTTCATTGTATTCTGGTATTTCGAGCACATTTTAGTCTTCGGAAACTAAATTATATTCATTATATTAGTTATAGAGTAGCCTGAAGTGTTGCGTGAATTGTAGTCATTCGATACGAACTATATGCAGAGCAGTTACAAGATAGATAGCCAAGTATATTTGTTCAATTATCTGATTGATTGAAAAATGTAAAATTAAAATCTCGAAAAATTAGCAATGTAAGCCTGGCAGACCTAGAGTGCGATGGTGCGACGACATTAAGAAAGCAGCCGGCAAACTGTGGAGTCGTAATAATACCAGTAAAGAACGAGATTTTGGGGAGGCCTTAAGTCCAATACTGGACTGAACAAAGCTGCTGTTGATGATGATGATATAATTCGGCATTTGCCTTTTTTTATTTATTCTATCTATCAACTTACATGGACATGTATGGCGCTATTACACAGTGACGCCATGTTGTAACATTGCAGTTTCTTTCTATCGTCTGATTTTTGATAGCATGTAGATATTTTATTTTTCAACGAATTTTAATTCTGTTTTTACATTTGACCATCAATTTATGTCTATTTCTTCATAAGATTTTTTTATTATTTTTATTGACTACGAAACCTGATGATGATGATGAATTAGGTAAGTAAGTTGTTACTTATAATACAAAATAACTCACTTTTGATTTAAAGGCTGTATTTACTTTTGGACGTGACTACGTTTTATGCGAGCGCTATAAAATGCCTGTAGATAAATGAAAACCGAGGAAAATATACCGACTTTAAAGCGAAGTTTTAGTACAGTCTGTACCTTAAGTTGTCTGACCCCTTACGTAGGGGTCAGATAATTCAGGGAGCTGATTGTACGAGTTCGAAACAAAATAATCTTTTTTTAAATTGACTACTAAACCCGCATTTGACCTCGATCTCGCATGATGGTAAGCGACGATGAGGTCGACGATGGAGCATGCGGGTCCAGTAAATGCCTATAATATTTAATATTTATACTTGGAAACTACTGAATTGATTAAATAGTGAAGAAACCTGATACTTTAGTTCTATTACTTCACCACACCAAGCATCACCAGTCACAAGCGATTCAGATCCAGTTTTTGCATCGCCAACAATGCTATCGGCCACAATACTAGCTGCATTCGATGTGATGTGAATGGGTTGCAGTGTGCATTGCATTTGTGTGATAACCCAGATTCAGTTAGTGCATGAAGTTTGTTGGGTCACGATAGTTCAACTGATTTTAATAGAGGGTTTTAGAGTAATTGGGGAAGGCAATGGCAAACGACCCCATTAATTCTGCTTCAAGAAAGTCGTTCGAAAGTGAGGAATACGACTAAGAAGAAGAAGAATAAAGTAATAGAGATAAAAATTTAATACCTATCTGATGGTTGTGATGAAATAAATAAAGATTCATCTAGGCTTCACGTTCGATAAGATCAAATAAAGATTCGTTCTTGATCACCAAAAACAAAGATTCGAAGCCAACCTTTTGACAAAGTTCTTTAAGTATGCTCCTGGTACATTGTTTTCATCTGTAGGTAGTACCTAGATTTAGATCATTACTAAAGTGATCTGAAGATCACTTTTGCATGTCATTTTTCATCTTTATATTATTATTACAATAATTTTAAGTATATTCTGGGAAGCTTTCATTCAACTATCACATATCTTCTTATGTTATCTTATGATAGGGGGCCGGGAATAACCCAGCGGCACTTCAATCCTTGAGGATCTTTTGTGCCTACCCCATTTTACACACTGGTCATCTCAGTGTGCAGGTTTCGTTAGAGCAGTCGTTAAATATAAGTAAGTATTCGAAAAATACGAAAAAGGTTTCGAACCCGGACCTCCCGCATGGGAGTCCGGTGTCCTAGCCACTGCGCCACCGATGCTCTCTGTCACATATAATTAATTATATAAGTATGTGATGTTTTTTATTATTCCACCGAAAGGTTGTCTGGAAGAGATCGCTTTTAGCGATAATACCGCCTAGATTGTATTAATCGTTTTGTACGCATTGTATCACACAAATTTTGTGCAAGAAAGAGTATTCATTCATTCATTCAAAATAGCATCATTTCCCCAGAGAAAGCAGATTAAACAACAAAATGGAACATATGGGAACATATAATCACAACAAAACTTGTGAAAAGTACACGTTTTAAACATAAATCTTCCTGAACACCAAAGCCGTACGAGTGTAAACAATCGTCGGAGCTAACTGGCAGATCGGCGGGAGCGCCCGTAATTGATTATAATGTGTCGGGACAGACAGACATACTGACGCCCGCTCCCACGACGACGTCTTTTGTCACAGTGTGGACATTAACAGTATCACAAGCACAAAAAGACATATAATACTATTTTGTATTAATGAGTAAATAATAGACGTTCCTAACAGACGTACCAGACACACATCATTATTCTATGTGCCCTTATCTCGAACTAACTATGCACAAAATTCTATTATCCGTCGCATACACAGGACATATAATTTAAAAAAAAATCATCGTTGGACTTGTTCAATGGCGGTGCAGCTGCCATCAGGAGACATTATAACAATAATCAATAATACTTAGATGGTACTAGTGCTGTAGCGTTGTAGCTGGATACATGTATCGAAGACTCGAACAAACACATACAAATGTACACACCCCTTTCACCCTTTCACTATCTTCTACACAAACACGCTCACACATATTTCCAATAAACACATCCACATACATACACACCAAAACTTATTTCTCCCTTTAAGCATTATTTTAAAATAGGAAATCTTTAATTGACAGTGTTTTTTAAGTAAGCCTCCTCTCTTTTATGCCACCCTATACGATCCTGTGCTAGCCGCATCCAGGTCTACGATGCGACTTTGGTGATGTCATCCGCCCATCTAGCTGCTGGACGATCCACTCCTCTTTTCCCCGACCTTGGCCACCACTCGGTGAGGGCTCTGGTCCACCAGCCGTCACCACGTCTAACCAAGTGTCCCGCTCATCGCCACTTTAGCGTCGCAACCCGCTTTCCCACGTCTAGGACTTTAGTTCGTTGTCGGATCGCTGTGTTGCGGATCTTGTCCATTAGGGTGATACCTAACATGGCACGCTCCATGGCCCTTTGTGCGACCCTTATTTTGTGCACATCTTCTTTTGTGAGCGTCCATGTTTCGGCACCGTAAGTCATGGTGGGCAGAACACATTGGTTAAACAGTTTGGTCTTCAGGCATTGTGGCATTCAACACTATACACACAGACTTTTATGTACGGTTAATACCGTACTGGAGTAATCTCCACACAAAATATGTTAGTACATTCATGTACTAACATACGTACCTAAGTTAGTGACTAGATACTCTAGATAGTGAGACAACTAATACGGAATTGATTTGGAAATTAATCAGACCATATTTTTGAAGTTTCTGATATTTGTTTACTAGGTTTTTTCTAAACTTGGAGTCTGGCTCTTGATTCAAGAAAATTGATTCTGATCAGAAAATCCAGCAGCATCTAAATTATATAAATAGCGTTTGTAAACTGTAATTATGTTAATATAAGATTATTGCAGGAAGAACCTGGCTTCTAAGATACAGCTTTAGCTAGTTTGGAAGTCACGTGCTTAGATCTAATCTAATATGTAACCGTGAACAAACAGGTTAAACCGAATAAATCATATCAAAATGTCTTCGCTTCGGGGTTGATGTATTTCGGCAGTGTTTATAGAACAGCCAGTACTTACTAAGCCTGTGTTCTCCATTCGGCATCATCGCCACTTACCACCAGATGAGACCGAGTTAAAAAATAAATGATCTGACCTGACCTGAACATTTTATGTTCTTTAATCTGTGGCCGTATCTCCTAACAGACCATGCAACATCGGCACCTTTATTCAATTTACACCCGTTCGTATCATAATTTATAACCAACCGTTCATTGTTCACTCAAAATAAACACTAATAGAAATGGTACGAAAACTGGTTGAACCTATAAACCAAAGTGGGCATTTTAACGATACGAAAATTAACCAAAGGATAGCGTATGCTCCAATAAATGGGACCTAAGAATTTACAGAGTGTAACAAAAACCTCATTAGAGCAGAAAATGGATTCAGTATCCATAACTGAACAACTTTTACCACGGGGCGAACAGCAGGGAACAGCTGATTTTTGTTCGCGATTTCAGAGTTGGCGCCATACCTAGTAAAAATTGGTAAGTTATGGATACTGAACCACCTTTCGATTCTATAGGCCCCCCTATTTTGTTACACCGTGTACTTATATACTGATGATAATGATCTAGTTAGATACTGTTTAACACAGAAATCAAATTCGGAATACTTTAAGTAGTTCGTAAGTAAGTAACTTTAATTAATTAATTAACTCTTTATTGTACACACATACAAATACAAACTTAGACAAAAATATGTGAGGCACAAAGGGCGTGACTTATCACTAAGATCTCTTCCAGCAAACCGCATAATGTGACAATTTGATAAAAAAGAGGCGAAGTGTGCACCTATATGCAAAATAAATATACCTACTTAATAATACAAAATAGAAAACTACCCAACATATTGCTTTATATGTAGTGTGATATTAAAATTTGAGCCTGGTGAACCGCTGGGGCTCTTAAATAAATAAACTCACACAGACTGAAGCCCGTCAAATACGCGTTTATAAGTAATGAAAAGCTTCCGATGGGCGACTTATTCTGTTTTTTTTACTAAATACTCTACAGATTTTGCATAGCACTTCAGTAGTGGGAGATAGTTAAACTCCTTCTTGTATTGTGATTAGTGCCAACGTATTGTCAGACTTGTTCAGGCTGTCTTCAGGTCTGTGTGACGACCACGATCGGACGACAGCAGCTGCAGCCGAGACCGACAGCGTGCTACAATCTGGCCTCTAGGTGCCGGCTAGCAGGGTTCTAGGACAGTGTGCAGATGAAGTAATAGAAGAACTTGGTAATAGATATTACATTTTTAAGGAACAGAACAACACAGAAAATAGTAAATGTAGAAAATAGGTAGTACTAGGAGTCAATTTTATAAAACGGAGAAACGTCCGTTCAGGACAAAATACACAGAGAAAGTAAAAACAATGAAATTAATGAAATAATGGAGTTTAGAAATGGAATGGGAAGAAATGAAGATGCCAACACGAAATGAGGTGAGATAAACGCTAACAATGAGGTTGAAATGGATGGCAAGGATGTTGATATGGACGATGAAGTCGACATCGTTACAAGTTTAACGTTCTCTCCGTGGCACGGAGATGACCGCGGTCACCCATCCTGGTTCTAATCGCGCCCAAAAGTGCTTAACCTGCACGATCACTTTCTATTCTACGAGCCCCTCAATAATAATTGAAGACATGTCAAGTGGCTCCTAGTCAGCAATTAGCAGAGGATGACGAGAGACTGGGAATAATGGAGTCTTTTGGTAGGGGTGGAGGGAAGCCTTGGCTGTTAGTGGATCTTGATCCACTTCGGGTCGCTGAGTCAGGGATGCAGGGGTAAGAGTATGTCAAGTCAAGCGACTCTTGGAAATTCCAAAACTCCAAATGAGAATTTGCTAAATTTCATTTGCAGCTGTTACGTTAATTGGAACGTAACTTCACTTCAAGATTTCTGTTTCATATTTTAAATCAATCGGACATACATTTCTGCCACCACCAAGGATTGGTCCATTCAATGCACTTCATACACAAAAGCAGAGTCGATTCGTTTCATAATACATTAATCGATTTGAAAATAATATTTCTGTCGTTCCAATATCGCTTCGCCCCGACTTTTTCCGGCCGCAATCAGGACAAAACATTTCAATCTCGTAATGGAACGTCGAACATCGATGCCGTCGGCATTCGTCGAGGATTCTATCAAATGCACCTTTCATACGAGCTAAAAACACGTGGTGCGGAACGTACCAAAAAGTTTTTATAAGCGTGTATCCGAACGTTTTTCGCATTCATATCTAAAATGGCGTAGAAATGATAGCGGGATTTGAATTTGAAAATATATATAAAACTCAATTCTCTATTAAAAATCACTTTTCATATACGAATAAAAAATAACGAAATGTTTAGAATTTATATTTAACTATGGATGGCCACACACACGATCGTAATATGTACAACTTCTTATTGTCCTAAAAAGTCTTTAATAGTATTTTAGGCAACTAACACGTAATTACCCACATCCCGCCCTAACGGACGACGTCCGGTCGGACGTCCCAGATATCGCTGGCGCGATGAAGTGGAGAAGGATCTGCGGGAGCTCCGGGCGCCTGACTGGCTCGAGACTGCGCAGGAGAGAGAGCGATGGCGCTCTTTGGCATCGGAGGTCAAGATCCACTTCAGGTCGCTGCGCCAGCGGAGTAAGTAAGTATGTAAGTAACACGTAATTATAGCCATTGTAAAATAAGTTTTTAAAATTGAAAAAACGAGTTTTCAATGGTTTATTACGTGGAGTTGCATACAATACTTTTTCTACGACCATGAAATACTTAAATAACTGAAAATACAAACTATTGTGAAGCGTCCAACACGCCATGACAGCTCGTCAAAACTCCGTTGACAACAGTGCGTGGTCCAAGTTGTTGTCACGGGTCGTCGGCATAAAAAATAATAATTTATGCGACAATTATTTTTCCTAAACTACTTATTTTGTATCAAATTTCATGAAACTATTAAAAAATTTACTTTGTCCTTAAAGAGTTGACGGTATCGTAATTAATATTACGACACCGCGACGTTCATTACGTAAAGACCCTTGGGAATGAAGTAGTTTTTGTTGCTGTTTGTGGTTTCACATTGAACAAATTACCAAATGGGAGAAGAAAATAATAATAATTGTGTTGTTCTTCACACAAAAAATCAAGGGGCAGTGCAAAATTTCAGATAATGGTCCTGATAATTAATTTTTCTCTGACAAATATTGTACTTAATGTAGGTTGTATATCAAATTGGCACTATATTTGTCTCCAAAATCAAGTGCTGATCAAGTCAATACATACGTTCATACAAGATCAGGGAAGCAAACAAAGATTATGGAGATATGTCTGTTTGGACAGAACTGGTTCACAAACACGATGGATATTGGAAATGTTGCCTTATTGATCGCTGTTATTGCAGGCTTAGATGAGGCAGTTAGCTGTTTACGTGATTCTGGCGATATAGACTTATCAAAGATATTAATCAAATACATGTCACTATTCAAAGCCAAATGCTTTATACCTACAAGCTTTGATCGGAATTATGTAGAGCGATTTTGGCAGTTCATCTGGAAATAGGAATAATATTAGGTATTTAATATATTTCGTAAATGCGCAATGAAGGGTAATTTAGCCATGAAATTCGACAATGTATTTTGTTTGTTGAAAGACCAGTAAAGAGCTAAATCACAGAAGTTCTTGAACAAAATATGTGATTAGATTATTAGAGCATTAATCTTTAAAAAAAATCGTAATCAAAATATTTTTATTGTAAGTAAGTACCTTATAGTACATTATTACAACGTATATTTTTTTTACTCTACCACCGCTTCGTAAGGTGCTATAGCTGAAAGGAAAGAAGCGGCGCAAGAAACTTTCAGCAGCACATCTTTTGAAATAAATATATCTTACAATAATTATGAATACAATCATACATATAATATATGATAATATATGATACTTAAGTAGTCATTTATTTTATAATAATAGTACATTATGATATAAGTGCGGTAAGTTGAAAATTACAGCCGAGGCGATATTGCTAGCCCGAGCCGTAGGCGAGGGCTATAAGGAAGCAGAGGCTGTAATTTTCAAAGCGCACGTATGTCATACGACGTTTTATAACATATTTACGAGGAAATAAATAAAACTTTGACTTTCTTAAACGAATAAATCTTTAATTACTTGTTAAAGCAGTTATAGAAATTTGAACAATTTTTAAAAGTGATTGTTACGTTGCCAGTTGCTTTTTAGCATTGAATAGTAGCACCACAATGAGCTTGACTTATATTTTTGAGAAAGTTCCATGAAATATGCTAAAAACACATTTTCTGAAAATGAATTTGCATCTTTGCTTGTTTTCCATATGATGAAATTTTGATACGCTTGTAAGTATCTATCGGTCGATTTTTCAGGCAAGAGGCTTAGAGTAGCCTTTTTCGCTGCGTTTAAGACTTGTGGCGGTGTCAAATTAATAAATTCATCACTACTTGACGACATTTTCAAATAAAAACAATACAGCGAAAAGAAAAAGCGCGCGGAATAATTTTACTTGTCCACAAATTAGCGATGCGCGCGCATCAACTTTTTTTAGGTAAAGGTACAAAAACAGCCAGTATTACTAATAAAGTAAATTAATATTTTTGTGTTTTTGTTACAGATAAATGGTTGTAATTTATTGTCAAAATTAATTAAATTAAAGAATTAAATCTTTATTTATTATATTTTATCTCCCAAAGTTAATTTTATTCATAAAATATTGACCACTTTTTTAACATAAAAACTCTTTGCTAAGATTTTAAAAAGTATCGTTCATTTTTAGACGGAGCATCTTAAAAAACCGTACATGTTACTTTATTTAAAAAAACTCGTGCGTTTCACATTACTATAACGCACAAGTGCGTAATGAGATACATTACGATATTGAAATTGGTGTAATTACAGCCACTTTACGAGCAAATATGTTATAAATCTTTTTACATAAGGTCCGTCTTATATGGGTCTTTATTTATAATGTGTTTCTGGGTGGTGGACAAATGGATGGGCGAGTTTATTATAATCTTAACAGGTATGGATGGGAGTTGAAATTGACTGCCGTGACTTTCAATCAATCTAGTGGATTTTTGCATTTCAATAATTTACGTTAAAAACCCGTAAAATAAAACCAAAAATAGCCGGTAACACAGCCGAGCCTGGCTTACATTACGTGCCGTGTCGTTACGTAACGTGACGTGATGTCGGCACGGTTACGTCACGTCTACGTCTCGGAATAGACGGGGTTTATTTTACCGACGAATATATTTAGCGCATTGGCTGAAAAGTGGGCGATCACTTTTGAATGAAATTAGGGCATTCATCATAATTATTTTAAGGGAGGTACCTATGTAATTTTTCTTGACATAGACATAGGCATTTTTCATTACAAGAACTAAAGTACGGAAGTAGATAAATAATTTAAAAAATATATTATGTTTTTCAACAGAATTCATACTATTTTTTCTACCCTACAGTATGATTACGTTTCCTCTGAAAGGTCTCTTTCTATTCTAGAGAAAAGACAATAATTTTTAATAAAGGATTAAATTTAAGAATGTTTCGTGAAACAATAAACTGACATAGTAACACTTTGTATAGGTACATGAAATATTAGTGTCATGATACTTTTCTATACGAATTTGTGCAGAGCTATTTGACATTTATCAACGGATATGCAACTCTATCCCAACGCGTTAGAGTGTACGAAGGTCCATTGTACAGAGGCGTCGATCCATCACAATCGGCCCCACGTGTGCCGTGACAAATGCCTCCTTAATGTCTCTATTCCACCTATCTACTGGATGTAACAAATACCCCGTATAGTCCCGAAAGGGGGGGGGGGGGGGGTCATTTTGGTACTATCCCCCCCCCCCCCCCCCTTTGGGGACTATACGGGGCCACTGTGTCACTATGGGGCCAAATGAAATCGCGAAATAAATCAGCTGTTCCATACAACATTTCAATACCTACCTACTACGACCAAAATATGTAACAGATGAATTTTTTACTCGATTTCAGAGATGGCTTCATAGTCAAAGTTATTCAGTTCGGGACTATATAGGGTTTTGTTACACCCTGTATATCCATACAATTCCTAGTTCCTAAGGGTGAATATACCCATGAATACAAGAAATGAAATAGGGTATATGACTACTTTTTAGTTTCGTACCTATTAAGATAAAAACGAAACCCAAGGATCACTTTGTTGTCCGTCTGTCCGTTAAGACCGATTTTCTCAGGAGTGACTGAAGGGTATGAAGTTAAAATTAATATCTAGTACCTACTAAGGTCTGCGTCCCCATAGTGGCCTGACAGACTTCGTATCACTTTAATGTTATTTAAAGTGTATTCGATGCGCTGCTAACCTAGAGGACAAACCAAACCAAAACACAGCAATGCAAGCATTGATGCTTTACGGCAGAAATAGGTAAACGTGTGGTCCTCCACAGACTGACTCTACCATACAAAATATATAAGATAAGATAAGATTGTGTAAAAGTTTAGGTAAGAATTACAAATATTGCAGATATAGTTGCATAAACATGTCACACTAAACTTTACCTTTACAGGCATATACACCAAATTCACAAATTAATAAAAACATACATTCATACAGATTTTGAGACAAAACAAAAAAGAAAAAGAATTTATTTTTGGAAATATTATGAGATACGAGATTATGTTGATAATGCGATCAAAAACCAAATAAAGTTACTTTACTTCTAGTCATCATCATCAGCCCATGTCGTCCCACTGCAGGGTATAAGCCTCCTCTCTTTTGTGCCACCCTATACGATCCTGTGCAAGCCGCATCCAGGTCTTCGATGCGACTTTGGTGATGTCATCCGCCCATCTAGCTGCTGGACGACCTACTCCTCTTTTCCCTGACCTTGGCCACCTCTCAGTGAGGGCTCTGGTCCACCGGCCGTCACCACGTCTAACCAAGTGTCCCGCCCAGCGCCACTTTAGCGTCGCAACCCGCTTTCCTACGTCTAGAACTTTAGTTCGTTGTCGGATCTCTGTGTTGCGGATCTTGTCCATTAGTGTGATTCCTAACATGGCATGCTCCATGGCCCTTTGTGCGACCCTTATTTTGTGCACAGCTTCTTTTGTGAGCGTCCATGTTTCGGAACCGTAAGTCATGGTGGGCAGAACACATTGGTTAAACAGTTTGGTCTTCAGGCATTGTGGCATTTTTCTTTCTCTCAAGATGTCATCGAGCTTGCCGAATGCCGCCCATCCCAGCTGTATTCTCCTGGTATACTTCTAGTATACTCACTTATTGAATCGATTTGCAAGGGATCTAGAATGTAGATGACTTTCATCATTTTTCTCCAGAACATGTTTTCCAGATCAGCTGCTGTGCTACATTCCGCAGCTAATATTATGAATATAATTTTTTATTAGCGAACAACATGCAAACAGAGCCGTATCCAAATTTTTAGGACTAATTGTGGCCCTATTTTTAGATTCAATTCTAACTTTGTATTTTATTATACTTATTCCAAGCAATTATTATACAAGCAATTAAAAAAAAATACAAAAATATTTATTAACCCCTGCACTGGCCTCATCGGCCGTCTTGCAGCGTAGTAGATAGCAAGTCTAATTAATGGCCTGGGGGATACACTTATATAAAAATTAGATAAAAATTATTATTATTTTTAAAAAAAACCTGTTGTGAGAGGGTGTTTGAGGGTGAGTGTATGCGTGTGTGTGTGTGTGTTTGTGAGTGAGTGTATGTGTGTATTATTTATACAATGTTTTATAACCACTTGTCTGGGTGACTTGATTGAGTGTTTCGATTTGTTTGTTCTTAATTGCATGTCTTGTTGCATGGGTGCATATGTGCTTAAACATATATAATTACATACATACATAACTCTCACGTTCATAATCCTGAGGGGGTAGACAGAGGAACCACCTTCTCCATAGGTAGTTCAGTGGACAAACTTGATAGGTGGCGAGCTTATCGTCGCCGCCTAATAATATAAGCCTTTATTGCTGTTTTTATTTTTACATGCACCTATCTTATTTCTATACAATTTTAAATAATTATTTAAGTGCATAAGGAATCGGTGTCAGGGTTATCTTCCGCCCCACTCCTCTATAACAGCTTGTCTTCCGACATAGGCCTCCTCTAAAGACTTTCATTCTTTCCGATCTTTTGCCCGTCTAGTCTACTATGTGTAAAATAGTATCCACCAAGATCCTTAGTCGCCTCGTACGACACCCACGGGGAAAAGTTGGGTTGGTAAGTTGCACAAACTGCTTAAACATTTATGGGAGATTTCGTCTAAAACCCGATTATTTTTCTGATTGACAGGCAGTTCCGAATCACCTTAAAACTTGAAAACCGTGTTTGTGAACTATGAAAACTTGTGTGTGGTCTACAAATATCGATCAATATAATAGTTATTCTGCATACCAACATTAATATTTTGTTAATATTCTAATAAAATGTTAGAATTTGATCTATATTAATATTAGTTTATTTTTTCAAATTTTACACGTAATTAAAGAAGAGGCTTGCATTCAAACTAACCTTAAGTCTTTTTATGTAGGTAAGTACTTACTTAAAGAAGGATTCGTAATTCGATTAACCAACGTGAAGTTGCGAGGAAAAGTTTGACGTAACATTATATGTTACGAAACAACACAGTTTTTTAGCTTAGTTTACAATAAATTTTCACGAACTTCCATCGGGAAGTTCTTGTTATTTTAGGCATCCTGCGCCCTTTTAGCGACGCCCTGAGTACGTCTCTGTAAGAAGCCCTACTTGGGAAAACTCTGCATAAGTTTGCAAACTCAATATCAGGGAAGTTTCCGATAACATAGTTTCGACGAGTTTTCATTTTATATATTTTTAATCTGTTTTCCTTTTCGGAATTAAGGGAAGTGGTCAGTTTATGAACGCAAAGAGAACTGCCGGTAAGTCTTTCGCCTTTTATTCGAAGCTGCTCATGTTTGATCTCTCTATCTCATCTTTTTTATTTATATCTAAACCCACGTTTGACCTTAATCTCACCTGGTGGTAAGTGACGATGAGGTCGAAGACGGAGCACACGGGGTTAGTAAGTACTGGCTCTTCTATAAACTCTGCCGATGGTCATTTATAGATGATGAGATCGAAGAGATTGCGTTACACAGTTTCACGGAAGTTTCCTCCACACGGTTATAACAGGAACGAAGAATACCCGAAACGAAAATGTATTGTTTATTACATCTGCTCAAAATGGGCGCAAAGTACAACATTTACATGCCCTAGGGCGGGAATCTATTACTCACGATCGGAAGTCTCGATAATAAATAAATGAAATAGCAATTTTATACTAATTACAAACAAACTGCACCTTGCAATCAAAAGGTTTTATATGAGTAGTGAAGCTAATTTGCTACCGGATAACTCAAAACAAAAAGTATGTGTAGTGCTTTAGTTATATATTTTTTATTATATAATACATTTCGCAGATGTAACAACACGACATGTTTAACTCGTGCGAGAGGACCACTTGTCGCACTCGTCTGTCCGCAACCCTCGCCGACGGCTTGTGTTGCGAAATAGGCTCGTGCCGACAATCTGGTCCCTCTCGCCTAAGGTAACAATCTATTACTCGTATTAACGAAGATACAAGAACTTACCTTTTTAATATGAGCGGTCATCGTTATTTTCAGTCATTTGAAAAATATCATTTAATTTATTGCAATATGGAAAAAAAATTAGATTGTTAGAGATGTTCCACTGATGGGCTTCCGGTCTTAAAACATTTTTACTATACTATACCGTTCAACGATTGTGAGCGTCGTTGGCGTCGTGGCTAGGACGTCGGACTCCCATGCGGGAGGTCCAAGTTCGAAACCAGGCAATGCCATGTACCAATGATTACAAGACTTACGTACATTTACCGACTGCTCTGACGGTGAAGGAAAACATCGTGTGGAAACCTGCACACTGATAACCAGTGTGTGAAATGAGGAAGGCAATGGCAAACCACCCCATTAAATCTGCCACGAGAGTCATTCTATTTGGTTTATTCCTTAGAATGATCACGACCCTCAGCAATGAGGGACACGACTTAGAAGAGAG
Source organism: Hofmannophila pseudospretella (assembly GCA_947369225.1). NCBI lineage: Eukaryota > Metazoa > Arthropoda > Insecta > Lepidoptera > Oecophoridae > Hofmannophila > Hofmannophila pseudospretella. The sequence continues at coordinate 14,970,069 of OX376316.1, forward strand.
ACCTTTCAACAAGCAAAACCGGCTAAGTATCACACATTTTGCGGCCATTAATATTAATCGGACCCAGACTCGGGTATCCCTGTTTGTCCACCATTTGCAGACCAAACACAGACGGACAAAAGTGCCGACCTCGTTCAAATATTCTGGGCAAATACGAGAGACCTCCTCGCGTCTCACTCAATTTGTTAATAACTGCTTTTGGACAGTCTGTGTCCTAAATTCCTGACACCACAATCGCGCTGTCGGTTGTTTTTGCGAGATGCATTCTGATTGAATACTCAAATACTCAAGTACTCATTTATTGAACCCTAGGGTTTTAAAAAATATATCTCAGTTTAGAGGCTTTGGTACACGACAAGGTGACCATGTCAGCCTCGTATTATTAGAGCCAGCCCTCACTTTGAGAGCCAACTTAGCAAACAATAGTAAGTGTTTCATATTATCAGATAAGGGCTGACTCAAAATAACATTGAGCCTTCCATTTTGGAGCCTATTGAGGTCAAATTTCTTCCTTTCAATTTTCACCAGGTCACACTCCATTAGGAGGTGAGTGAGGTCTTCTATTTTGTTGCAGTTGGTACAAAAAGGTGATGTAGCTCTTATCACCCTACCGAGGCTGACACAGTCAAACCATGGAGCCAGGATGGCATATAATTAAGTACCAAAGCTCCTTCACTTTAGCCAATTCCTCATATTGGTCTCTCCAGCAAGACATACAGGCAACGCTCGCTTTCGGACTGTACTCAGGCCCAAGCGGATCTAGATGCATTTCAACACCCTTTGGGGAAACTTATAAAATAACTAGGTAAAGACACTTTCCAATATAAATACAGGTGATCGTAACATGCCTGGATGCGCACATTATTAATTGTAAGTAGGTGGTACAACTTAATACAATTAAAATTACACAATGCACAATGTCCACACAACAAAAACAAACTAAATAATATTTAAGAAAATTCAAAATATAGGTTAGATTATATACTTCGAAGACTTAAAACTATAGCTGCTGTAAAGGGGCATTGTCAAATAATTATTATAGTAAATACAATTTGGATTCAATTTGAATAAATTAGACAGCTGCTTTATAGGGGCATTGTCATGAAATTGGTAGTGGTAGATCCTAAAGTGAATGATCGCCTGGGGTGGTACCACCCTCTTATCTATTTCTGCCGTGAAGCAGAAATGCTTGCAATTCTGTGTTTCGGTTTGAAGGGTAAGAGAGCCAGCGTAATTTCCGGCACATGAGGCACTCCATCTTAGTCCTCACGGTTAGCAGCGCATCAAAAACCCTCTAATATTAATACAGTGAGGTGAGATGTCTATGGGCGACGGTGACCACTTACCATCAGGTGGCCCGTTTGCTCGTCTGCTCTCCTTATTTAATAAAAAAAAAAAAAAAAAAAAATGAAATAATAATACCTATTAAGGTTGATTGATTGATTGATTGATTAATACTTTATTGCACACAAGATATTTACATAAGAAAGGAAAATAAAGAAAATGAAAGTAAAGGAAGAATAAGTGTACAAAGGAGGCTCAGAGCGATCTCTTCCAGGCAACCTAGGCGATAGAAGAATTATTAATAGGTTACCGGCAGTATAGTGCAGAAGAGTGAAATATGAAATATTTATTGGTTTATATACTTTTAAGGTTATTGAGGAATTAGCTAAAGTGAAGGGGCTTTGGTACAATACACTTAATTACATGCCAGCCTGGGCTCCATGGTTTGACTGTGTCAGTCTTGGTAGGGAGCTACTTGTCTTGGCTTTTAGATTACGCTCGGGTCACATTCCGTTAAATAAGTTTTTGCATTTGGTGGGAAGAGCTGCATCACCGTTTTGTACCAACTGCAACACAATAGAAGACCTCACTCACCTCCTAATGGAGTGTGACCTGGGGATATTTGAGAGGAAAAAATTTGGCCTCAATAGGCTACAAAATGGGAGGCTCAATATTATTTTAAGTCAGCTCTTATCTGATAATATGAAACACTTACTGTTGTTTGCTAAATTAGCTCTCAAAGTGAGGGCTGACTCTAATAATACTTGAGCTTCCCTTTCCCTTTTCTTAGTGACCCTAACGAGGCTGACATGGTCACCTTGTTGTATACCAAAGCCTCTAAATTGAGATATAAAAAAAAAGGTTATTGAAATGTCAAATTAAAAAAATATATAAATGTCAATATTCATTATATTATAATTGTATATATATATAGTATAAAGCGTATATTTATAATAATGTTTCTTCAAATTTAGGTATATTATAATGTCATGTCCCAGGTAGCTGTCTTTCTAAGAATGCACTCACTTCTACTACTGACGTAGAACATTCTATTTAATTATATTGCCATATTATTCCCCACAGTGTGCCATATCAGGGGGGTCAGGTTTGTTAGACTTGATTTGTACTTAATGGTGAATATATAATGTTTTTGAGAAGATTTCGAGTTTGATCCAAATCGAATATTATGTTGACTTTTTCAGAGGGGTTAGGCGAATGGCACTAGGTATTGGCAGACGACTAGATACAGGGTTTTTCTGTTTATTTTCTCTCTTTTTCTTATATCACATAACTTATTTTCGAAATAACCCTTGCAAACAATACATATCCAATTCATTTAGGTACGTTCCAGTTTCCATAAACTTTGCCATAATATTTTTTTAAATTTTATTATTTTTAGCCGATGACCAACATAAACAGGAACTTCAATAAATAATGCAGCAACCAGTCCAGAACTGAACTCTTATAGGGTTTAATTAGTCCCGGGAGAGGAATGTGTCCCGGACAATTTATGGCCATAATTTACTGCCAGTCCCGGAAAAAAGGGAATACAAGTCCGAGATAATACGGGAGCCGAATTAGCCCAAGTTGGTGGAAGTGGTCATTCTCGTGGTCATTTTATGGTCATTCTCGTGGTCATTTTATGGTCTTTCTCGTGTTTTATTGTTTATAAGAAGGAGTAGATAAGTTTGACAACATATAGGACATATTTTTATGTCAGATTAGTTATAAATTATTTATTTTAGAGCTGGATTATTGGATAACTCTATTATTCTTAGTCGTATTCCTCATGGCTGAGGGTTGAGATCATTCTAAGGAATTAATCACATAGAACGACTCTCTTGGCAGAATTAATGGGGTGGTTTGCCATTGCCTTCCCCATAGATATATAACACTATAGCACATAATAAATAATACTACCTACTACAATATATAGTTTCGTTTTGAAGAGTAGAATTTGTGCTAAACCACCATGGTTGACTAACTACGAGCAAACAGGCGTTCCGATGGTAAGTGATCACCATCGTCCATAAACTTCTCACATAACTATACTCTTATTAGAGGGTTTTTGCTAGCTAACCGTGAGGACTTAGATGACTTGCCTCGTATGCCAAGTAATTACGCTGACTCTCTCACCCTTCAAACCTAAATACAGCAATGCAAGCATCGCTGCTTTGCGACAGAAAAGGGTGCCTCCAAAACTGATTCCGCATAGAGTCATACCACCTTCTGAGTTGCCTGGTGGAGTGGCTCAAAGGTGATCCAAAGGTGGGATCAATTAATATACCTATTTGAGCCAAACACGAATAGCCGTTTGCTTTATTTATTACAGTATCTCAATGGAAAAATAAAAGCACAGCACCATGTTTCACGCCATCCAATTGGTTGTCCAACCCGCACAAGTGGTATTAGTGACTTACATGTAGATTACCTAGAATTCGTCCGACAATAAATCCGAAACCAAGGTTTGGTTCCCATAACTTTATTGACGCGTGGAAATAGAAATCTTTCTACGTAGAAATACTATTTAAAATAAAAGTTGGCTCTCAAAGTGAGAGCTGACTCTAATAACTAGCGATCGGAGTAGGTAGGGCTGTTTTTGGTACTTGCAAGCTGTGGTCATGATATGGATACGGCTTTCTTATAAACCATATTTGGATAATCCCGGGATTTCCGGAATTGAAAAAATCGCTGTAGATAGAGCTACTTTTGGTAATTCTACCTGCGATCATCATACTATGGACATGCCATTAAAAAATATATTAAAAAATCCCGGGATTTTCGGAATTTAAAAGAAGACTAGAAGACTACTAAAGAAACCCGGATTTAGACATACTTGAAAGAAATGAAATAGACGACGAAATTCTATTGAATTATAAATTCGCTTCACTCTGACGTCTACAGATGTCCATACTAACCTAGCACTAATCTAGCTTTTGAGGTCTTTGACCCCAAACAGGCCTACCTACACCGATCAGTGCTAATAATACTCGAGCTTCCCTTCCCTTTTTTTAGTGACCTTGTCGAGTACCAAAGCCTCTAAAATGAGATTTAAAAAAATATCTATGAAAACTGTAACCATAACAATAACATAAATAGTGGTTTCATAATTATCTGTAATAAATACAAATAGATGACTTACTCCTTAGCCGTATTTGATAATAATTTAATTACTTGCTTACTAATTAATTTTTTTTGCATTATTTAATTGCTTGTGGATAGGGCACACCTTACGTCGCCCAAATAGCATCGCCTACGCTTCCTTGAACTGGCAACCAACAGGAGGATCTCGCAAACGGGGAAGACCCAGGGCTACATGGAAACGTAGTCTTCATAAAAGACCTGGATGCGGCTAAAATATCCTGGGAAACCATAGAGTCTGCGGCATCGGACAGAGCGCGGTGGAAGAATATTGTCTCAGCCCTAAGCACCACTAGGTGTTCTAGGAGCTGAAGAAGAAGAAGACTTGCTTACTTATAAGTAAGTACGCGCTTGTTTCGTATTTTAAGCTGAATCGAATTATTAGGTTTTGCATAAGCTAACCTGTTGAAATATCTTGTTCAACTTTACCTTTTCGCCGGCAAATGAATACTTTTAAAAATGTGGTTTCTGGTAACGACCACTTCTGAAAAGGGCCACTCTGGAAATTACCACTACTCTAAAACACAGACAGGAGTTGTTTTATTTTCATGAATAGCAACTGCTTCTATAAATTATGTTCTTCCCTGAGGCTGAATATCGTTTTGAAGGATTCTGGAACCAAAACCGGACTCTATTTATGAATCATGGCGCTTGCGCAGAGTCCAATGCGTTTGATTTACGCGCCGCACGACTTTAACTTATGCGTTCATTTGCACATGCGCACTGTCGTCGTTTTTGCGAGATGCAATCTAATTGAATGCACTCACTTCTGCTACCAACGCAGAGCATTCTATTTAATTTTATTGTCATATTTTCATCAATGATAACTTTGGTATTATTTCTGGAATACAATTCGGGTATTTAGAATCGGAAAACCCACCAAAGATGAGAGAACAAGATCACCAGGGCATCTTCGTTCGCGAAGGTCGGCAAGAGGAAAAAGATTCCTTTCAAAGGGTAAAGGAAATCTTCGCAAACTGATTTGAAGCGAGATAAAATTAGACGATAGTTTTCGACATTACCTATTTTATCTGGAATACAAATCGAATATAATAGAATCGGAAAATCGCGTAAGAAATGTGAAAGATAAATTATTTTGAATCGTTTATATTGTATCGTTTTTTTACGTCCTAATAATATAGGATCATATTGGATCTATATCATCACTTTGTTTAAACCAACAAGATTAATCACTTCATTCTTATCTAGAACTAGTTGTACGCAGCTGAAAAGTTTCTGAAAAATCATCTCAACGGTCTCCTAATTTCAGAAAACACACATAATTTTATATAACATGCTAGCCTAACTTTACTACCTAACTGATAGGAATAGTTGCCAAGAAAGTTCACACATAAATACTATCCGAACGCAATTACCGAACTTCCCGATCCCATATATCATTGATCACGTCACTAAAATGAAGTGATGTTTTGGTCACATATTTTTGTTACGCCCCTTAAAAAAAGGTACATTTTAGGTACATATTTTCAAATCGAAACAATTTATTTAATTATACAATAACAATACAATCCTTTTGATCCTATTCATGTAGAGTTCAAAAACAGTTAGATATAATTTAGGGCGATGATAGATACCATTAATCCTGTCCAAAAGATCTAGGTATTACAATAGACAGATAAGCGTACCAAACGATCAATAGACAGATATATGTTGTGTGTACCTAATAAATAAATAAAAATAAATATAATCTTTATATGAAATACCCGACTTATAATTGTAGAAATCCCTTTTAGTTTTTCCTGGTAGGTAAAAAAAGGTAGGTATCTGTAGTTCCAGTTTCCAGATGTGGGGAAAGGCACAACAAAACATTTGATCTCAAACTCGAACCACCTAACTTATCGTTCCTGATATCACAACCAATGATACTCCAAGATCTTGGAAACCCCTGATCCAATTATTATCAGACGTAGCTAAGAACACTTTCAAACAAAATACCATGATAAATAAACAAAAACAGATATTTACTTCAAATATAACACCATTTCCTTTTGGTCGGGAAAAAAAATTCCCTTTGTCAGAAGAAATTGGAGACAGTAATATAGGATAAGTAAAACTGATGGCAAGAAATTAATAAATAATCAATTTTAGGTCATCAATATTGCCATAACAAACCAAAAATGACCTTGAAATGTTCTACAGAGAATTGTATGCCTAAAACGGTACATAACTTGTACGCTCATCCTAAAAAAAATCTTTGAAATACTTAGAATTAGACTTACCTATCACAGTTATATCCAAGCGAATCTAGAATCAAATCACAACCTACGAGTGTAACTATAAATCTAACTATTAATATTCCTAAAACTATAACTATACCGGATACAAATACAAGCCAAGTACACAAATAACAAGCGACAGTCAGCTGTTAATAAACGTCAAACGTTCATTCACCCCGAACTCTAAAAATAATTCATTCACTTTTCAAATATAGAATTCACAACACGAACTTTTTCGCGCGGAGGTTTTTTTCTGGAGGCAAAGGTTTCGCGCCCGCCCAGTGTGGCGTTTGCCGGCAGACTGCCGCCCGCCCAAGCCGTGAAACGCGTACTGAACGTAAATTTTCACGGCACTGAAAATTTTATTCAGGCTTTCCTTATCTTGCCGAGTTGCCAAAGTTCAGTCAAAGATATAGCCGTTGCGTACGATTGGAACGGAATGTAATATGTATGCTAATATGAGTTCACGCATTGTGACTTTGCCGTTTCAGTTTTGATGTGGTTTGTGATCAAATGTTATGAGTGTGACGTAGTGTGACGCTGTCTGATATATAATATTATACATTTATGGGCGATGACAGTGACAAGTTTTTGAAGTGAAACTTCGCACCTTGCGCTCTTTCTGAACAGTGAACCAAACTGAACCGTCACGCTCGAGTCGGTGACGCTGAATCGAGTATACTCGGCTCCATTCGACATCAAGCGCGCTCGGGTCGGTGACGCGTGTTTTTTTTTGTAAGTTTTCACTTCTATCGTGTGGTCATAATCACACACCCTCTTTTTTCATTTTTTAAATTACACTTAAAACAGCATTTATCTCATTTGATGGTAAGTGACGATGGGGCCGAAGATGGAGCACACGGCTTTAGTAAGTGCTTACCATAGAAAAAAGCCTTCTTCCGTGGAGTTTACCATCGTCTGCTCTCCTTATACAATACAAAAAATATCTAATTTTGTATAGTATATTAATGCCTCTTATCTTAATAATTAAACGGGGCTTAATTGTGAAGTCCACAGATAAACAACGGCCTTCAACAACGGTAAAAAGCTAACCTTAAGGCGTAGACGCGTATCAACCATGAAGGAGACAAGCATACTCCGTCGCCTGAATGGGGACAACATAAAGTCATTTCAGGGTTCAGGAAAGCTTGTTTTTCGTTCACGGACACTCTCCTATTTTTTGATACGGGAATAATAACCACGTATAACCACATAAAGACTGATTTTTTTTATTTTGGTAATGTTTTTTGAGTTTGTCGTAACCTCAATCATCTTTATCTAAAGTAATCGTTTTAAAAGTGTGAAGAAAATATACTTTCTCCGTTCTCCCATTAAATCGCCCGCAACAAAGGCTTTGTTTCAACTAGTTATGTTGAAACAGTTCTGCTAAGAGAACAGGTGGGATTTTTACATAAACATATAAGTACGTAATATTTATTTGCTTCCTTCTGTGTGAAGCCTTGTTCCTTCAAGGCCACAAAAAGCCGGTCGGTGCCGGTCACCCCGTAAAAACGTATAATACTTGCTCCATGCACGGCGGCCTTGTTACCTTCAAGATTACAACAGAAAAAGGCGGCATATTTAAGGCATCGCGTGCGAACAGCGGCCTCTATCCATCACTCAGATAAAGCAAATACTAACATTAGCATAAACCCTAGAAATTGTTTCCAACTCCGGCTAGAATAACAATTAGACTCACAACTAATTTATACTTCAGTCACGGATTCCTGTGAGGCGTGCCGGATTGTTTGACTCCTTTTTGGGAGACGTTGTCTTAAGGCTGTTGTATATTTATAAATAATGATTTTTCCACAGTTTTCCTTTTCTGAATGCCCTATCAAAAGAGGTGTCTCTAAGTTTGAGGATTTGTATCTCAGCCGATAATTTCATCGAGAGTTTTTCCAATTTCTGCGTTACGACATGGGGTGCTTCAAAAGAACGTAAAGAGACTCCTTCCAAGGCCGGCAGCGCACAAGCAATGCCTCTGGTATTGCACGTGTCTCTGGCAACGGTGATCACTTACCTACCATCAGGTAGCCCGTATGCCTGTATGTAAAAAAATATTAATAAAAAAAATTGGATCTATATCCGTTTATTCAATTGGATAAGTGGTTTCCAAGATATTGGAGTATATTTGATGATAGAAGGGATCTCATCAGTAAAGGATCGAATTTGAGCTCAAATGTTTAGAACCATGTTGCTGTTTTTTTACATGATGCCACCTCTTTTCAAGTGTGATGATGAGCAGAAAAGTAAAGACATCTCCACAATGGTATGTCGTGGGTTTCTTAAATTTTAATTTTGAGTTTTTCATGAAATTCTTTACAAAGTAACAGAAATAGACGAAGATACGCAGCATTTATGTTTTTTTTTAAAATTGAAGGAAAGAATTTCGCTCTCTACGATTTAGGAAACAAACCGGAACACAGCAATGCAAGTATTGTTGCTCTGCAGCAGAAAAAGGTACTCACGTTACAAGTAACAGTACATTAATGTACATTATGATATTATTCGTACAAAACGTTATCTAGATGATATTTATTTGCAATTTTGCATTTCAAATGAGCAACTTTAACAATTGTCTTATCACGTTTGTGAGCGAATCGCGTACAAGCACGACAACCTTAAGTGCTGGACTACACGCGTCCGGTTCCAACCTCAGTTCGGTTCACTGGAACCAATCACATGCGTTCCGCCCTCGAAACTTGTAAATCAGCGTTTCGTTATTGAATGCAGCGAACCGAACCCTCACTGGAATCGGCCCATGTAGTCCTTGCCTAAAATAAGTTTGCGAAAAACAATCTAAGTTATGCAAAAAAAACAAGCCAAGGTTTTCGAAATAATTATATATCCTACTTTGTGTTTTAGAGACATTTGAACCTAAGTTTGACCTTTTGTGTCTAAGTCCCAAAAGTTCAAAGAAACAAGAGTTATTTTTAGTAACTCGCAATTTTAAGTTACTTTAATCCGAGTTACAGTTATGTAATTACTTAGAAACAGTAAATCATATTGTAGGAGATTATGACCACAGTCACAAAACGAAAAAGAACAGTAAAGAATCTTAGTCTTCTTCTACTTCTTCTTCAGGTCCTAGAACACCTAGTGCTGCATAGGGCTGAGACAATATTCTTACATCGCACTCAGTCTGATGCCGCAGACTCTATGGTTTTGCAGGATACTTTAGCCGCATCCAGGTCTTATTGAAGATCACGTTTCCATGTAGCCCTGGGTCTTCCACGTTTGCGAGATCCTCCTGTAGGTTGCCAGTTCAAGAAGGCGTAGGCGATGCTTTTTGGGCGACGTAAGGTGTGCCCTATCCACAACCATTTCCTACGGCGGATCTGTTCAGATAATGGTTTTTCACGCGCCATAGCCCACAGGTTAATGTTAGAGATTGTTCGCGGCCAAAATATCCTGAACATGAAACGCAGGCACTTGTTAATAAACCAAAAAAAATAAAAAAATTAGTAGTTAGTATTTCTGTCACAATAGACGCCCACAAATCGCTCTTGCACGTAAATGACTTTGCTTCAACGTTCCACAGAAGCGATCCAGCGCGCGAGCACCCGACGACGACGCGACGATTCGAGTGTGGGAGTGTATGAAGCGAACACTACCATGAATAGGAAAAAAGATATAGTAAGATATTGTGTAATACATACAAAGTACATGGTAGGTACATACTGTATCCCATTAGGCAAAACCTTGAAAGGTTTATATGCCGATAGGGAGTTCGCCATTATAGTAGTTACACTACTGTATAGTAGTTAAACTATTACATCTCACAATACAACTAAAGTAACCTCTAATATGAAGCTTAAAAAGACAACATTAAAAAACAACACAATGTCAAAAAGACACATGCTCAGCATGTGCTGCGGTCCGACCGGTATGGCAGAACCACAGCGCTGGTTTTCAGCAGGGCGAAGGCATCGCGGGCGAAACAGCAGGTCAGAGACCAAACCAAAAATATAACCGTACATAGAATAGCAGAGTGAGTTATTGATACATAAAATGGAAAGTACAAATAAATATCTAGAGATGAAAACTGAAGAGAAAAGGGATAGGAATACTGACTTCCCTTACTGTTCTTGGTTTTATAATGTTCTAAAAATATAATCGAGGTCACTCCATGCCCCATTAGCCCATTAGGCTTAACAAATATAGTGCCACGTGTTCACGCGAGCTTGGCCTTTATTTATGTTGGTTTGTATCAACTTTTTTATTATTACGTTTTCAGTCTGGTGAATAATTGTACAGATTTTTATAGGGCTGTGACATGTATGGTTAACTGGTTATTACCTATATGTATACAGTGAGTATCTAAGTCGTTTTTATAATACAGTTGATCGTTAGTTTAAAACATAATGGCGTACAGCAGTGCACCTAAGCCAAGTCCAACTAAAAATTCACTTAGCCCTAACTTGCGATAAACAATAACATTCAGGTTAACACAACTCCCGAGGTCAATTTTGTATGAAGAGGAAACAATTCGCGAATTAATCTATGGTTAAATGTCAGCGAAAGTACGGGCTAGGACATTACTCTATTCCGTGACAAAGTTCTATTTGAATGTGAATTAAATATGTAGGTTTTATTCAGTAAAATTGTTTAGAAAACTTATTATATTTAAGTTAACTGTGGTTATACGATATTTGCTTATTAAACAAGCTGTAGACAAGACAAGTACGGGAAAAGCTTTCAATATTTTTTACAGAGCTAAACAGTTAGAACTTATCATGAAAAAAAAAATCGTACAATAACTTAAATTCAAATTCTTACTTATCAAATATCGGGAGCTTATAAGTAATCATTTAAAACTCAATGCAATAAAAAAATATCACGTTAACTAAATAGATAGATGGTCAAGGATTCATTTCCCATGTCAGTTGTCAAGTCTGGTTAGTTGGCTCTGTCTAGATGTATTTTATTAGGTCGAGGGTCGTGATCATTCTAAGGAATTAATCACATAGAACAACTCTCGTGGCAGATTTTAATGGGGTGGTTTGCCTTTGTTTTCCCCATTTCACACACTGGTTATCTCAGTATGCAGGTTTCCTCACGATGTTTTCCTTCACCGTCAGAGCAGTCGGTAAATGTACGTAAGCATTTCGAAAAAACAGAAAAACTCTTTGGTACATGGCATTGCCTGGTTTAGAACTCGGACCTCCTGCACGGGAGTCCGACGTCCTAGCCACGACGCGCTTTTGCAGACTTACCGAGAGTCAATTATTAGTTATTTACCATTATGACCTAAACATTTTGCGAAATAAAAAACCTTATCTACTTGGAAGTTTTAAGTGCACTGTAAAAAGCAAGCCAAGACCACATAGCTAGCCAGTATTAGTAAACTGTGACCAGTCAGTCGCCTTAACGAGCCAATTAAACAGTTTATAACCTTGTAAATCTTTTGGGTGCATATCAAACGTATGGAAATTGCCGCGATACTGTGCAACGTTGCGTGAGCAATTGCAACTCGGAGTGCACTTGATGAAGTTGCTCGAATTTTAATGTAAAATGTAAGTAACTTATTAGTAGGTATATTTGGAGTATGGTGCCGCTTTTCGAATGCAATTATAGAGCACGGAAGTCGAGTAACAATATTAGAGATGTGCTGCTGATTGTTTCTTGAGCTGCTTCTTCAAACACATCATTTTTGGGCCACTGTGTACGATTTTATATTAAGATAGATAGATAGATAGAAACACTTTATTGTACACAAAATCAGGAAAAGTAAAAACTACAGGAATAATAAGATACCTGATACAGTAATAAATATGACAGAGAAGAAATTTAAGACTCATATAAGACGGGACCTTATGTAAAAAAGGTTATTATAAAATAAATGACTACTTAAATGATAAAGAGGCTCGGTCCTAAATTCAGCTCCAGCTCTGCACATTGTGTACATATATGATTGTATTCATAATTATTGTAAGATATATTTATTTCAAAAGATGTGCTGCTGAAAGTTTCTTGCGCCGTTTCTTTCCTTTCAGCTTTTAAGCTTACGAAGCGCTGGTAGAGTAAAAAAAATTACGTTGTAAAAATGTACTATTAGGTACTTACTAACAATTAAAATATTTTGATTTTTACGAAGTAGTAGCTATTCGAGTAAAAAAACGATTCAATAATGTTCTGTAAGTTCTAAGACTATTCGAGTTAATTTCGCGAGTCAGCAGGCGTGCGAACTATGTGCGCACTCGGCGTGCCCGTACACTGCACCGCCCAATGGTACACACTAACTTTGCAGCGAATTCGGTACTCCACCGCTGCGTGGACACTCACGAAAACCTAATTCCAGACTCTGACGTATTTTTTATGAATCAAAGGCAATATATTCAGAGAGCTCGAAGGGCTCTTTCCGAGCGTTTAGGCAAGGGTTGAAATACACACAGTACAAACAAACACACCCACTTACACACCTTCACATACACAAACACCCGCCTTTAACCACATATTGTAATTCTATTTCTTCTATATATTTAGTGCTATTTAATTAAAATTAATTTTGAGTTATTGTGTAATTGGCGTTATAACTTTTTGAAACAAGTACTGTTATAATTATTTTGCAGTACCTGTAATAAAATAAAATAAATTCAATACTTTTGGATTTTATTTGATTTAATTATTGTTTTTGTCAGTGTTCCACTGCTGGGCAAAGGCCTCTCTTGCTGTTTTTCACCTATACGAAACCTCATCCTGTTCTTGCCACTCTTTTTGGAAACCGTCCAGTTCGTTTTTCTACTACGATTACGTAGGACCTACGTATTTTTGTATCACCTACGTCGTAGGTGATACAAAAATAAAGTGTATTAAATTCATTGATAAATGTTTGAGTAATATTTTATTCCTTTTTAAATTCTGTTAAAATGCTGTAAATTTAAGTTAAGTAATAAATAAAAATAAAAAATACATTTTAATTTTTAAAAATTTTCATTGATATTTTATTTTATTCTCCGTAAGCACTTAATCTTTAATTTTCCTGTATGTCTAACTTTAACGTTAAATTTTATCATATCGTAATAATCACCAGACAACGAAGAACGGATAGCCACTAAATATAACACTGCTTGATTGCGCAGATATCAAAAAGGAAAGGAAAGCATTTATGTGGAAACAGTATATAAATGAACTTAAATAGAGCATTAAACATTGCTATTTTTTAAAAATACGTACTCGTATGTACTAACCTAACATTTTCTTCCTTAGTCGCTCTCATTTCGTCAACGAAGTCATGCGTCAATTGACCCGGTCGTAATCCTTCCTTCTCCTGTTCCACTCTCTCTCCCAAACTCACTACCATTATCCTCATCGCACACACACACACACACACACACACCGCCAGCACTCAAACATATCGTAAAACCTGTTTTATTTTCTTCATATCCGCTTTTTCATTTCGTAACTACTAACTCAATTAATCTTTAATTAACTTTGTAACAGTTTGGTTTCATAATTGGAATGAATAGATTTTTTAATTGTTTGATTTATATGTGTAATGTGATATGCTGTGAAACTGACAAATAAATAAAGATATATAATAATATATATATAACTAAACTTTGTAACAATTTCACGGACAAGTCTTCCGTTCATAGGAGGGGTTCGTATGCGCGTCATCTCGAGTTTAACGGCCAATTAACGGGCAGTTAACAAAGGGCCGTTTGTCTCAATAAAGTCGGTTAAGCGAGCCGTTACGCTAAACCAAGGTTAAGTCATGTGTAACCATTGCTCAATAGTTTGACCCAGTTTTTCTCTATTTTAATATTAAAATAGGTACTCACATGACCGTCTATAAGTACAACTTAGTACCATAGGATGAATTACAAAATCTTTTGTTACGATTACGACATAAATTATTATGGTTGAATTCCTCATTGCCGAGGGTCGTGATCATTCTAAGGAATTAATCACATAGTACGACTCTCGTGGCAGATTTAACGGGGTGGTTTGCCATTGCCTTCCTCATTTCACACACTGGTTATCTCAGTGTGCAGGTTTCCTAACGATGTTTTCCTTCACCGTTAGAGCAGTCGGTAAATATACGTAAGTATTCGAAAAATACGAAAAACTCATTGGTACATGGCATTGCATGGTTTCGAACTCGGACCTACAGCATGGAAGTCAGATGTCCTAGCCACGACGCCACCGACGCTCGAATATTAGTAAAAAAATATTTTGAACTTGGCTTAATTTTTACAAAGAATAAAATAGTTAGGTACTAAAATAGATGAAGAAAGTACACAGAAATTATTTTCACCTTTACAATTCCCGTTGCTTGCTTATCGTATGGTTAGTGGCCAACCTATTTGTCAGAGTTGTTCAGGCCGCCCGTAGGCCTCTGACATGGCTTAACGACTGCTGTCGAACGACAACAACCGGGACCGACTACTTAACGTGCTCTCCGATTCACGGAGGAGCTCAGATGAAATATGCCACTAGCGGTCACCCATCCACGCCAACATCGTTTAACCTGCACGATCACTTTCGGACCGTGCTCGCAACTAGGCTACGAGCTCCTCACAATTCCCGTTAAAATGAAACATCGGCAGACACAATTGTATTTTTTGCAGCATTGCGCTAAACCAAAACGGCTACTTGGCAAAACTAAAAAGACAAATATTCAATTACAAAAAAGGTGATCGTTAAAAGCGAATTCGAGTGCGATTTAAAAAGTGTCGCCACGCTCATGGTTACAACTCGATACACACATTGAGGGATGATGAGGGATTCCGTTTTACAGATGCATTTGATGAACACACAAGTTTAGTTTTCTATCAGAGGTAATACATGTTAGAGGACGAAATGCGATAAATAATTAATGTCAATAAAGTTGTCGATAGGTTAAAAAAATTTTTAGGTTAAAAGGATTTTTTAAAACTTGATCAACAATATGTTTTTGGAGACATGCGAATTTCAGACTTTTTTTTACAATTTTCAGTTTATTTTGGAATTGTCAAACAAAATAGTTACATAATACAAACAAAGTTTTTTTTTTTAATTTTAATAAAAAATAAAAACCCACTTCAAATCACTAAAAAGTTGGAAAAGATACAAAAATGAATCCTAGGTGTAGGTACCTATAATTATTTGGAGTCGGTTCCAACCACTGCGCGGCACTTAGGTAGGTACTTAAATCAAATCTGGCAGTGCAACGCGTTGCACGTGGTTGGCACCGACTCCAAATAATTATAGGTACACCTAGGATTCATTTTATTATAATTATTTCTAACTTTTTAGTGATTCGAAAGCGGTTTTTATTTTTTATTAAAATTATTTTTTTATTTCGTAGAGGGGAAGTAGGGCTTCGCCCCGCTCGAGGAGCTTCGCGCCCTTCGTTGGGCCTTCGGGAAGGTTCACAAATACAAGTAACTAGCTGTTAGCCGCTGAGGACTTCCGCTATCCATCTCCGAAGTGCATCATCAGATTTCGACCAAATTTTTATGGGACTACCCTGAAATATACCCTTGTCACTAAAAAAGGAGTCATCAAAATCGGTTAACAAATGCCGAAGATATGCGGTAACATACATTAAAATTTACTTACGGCCGAATAGATAACCTCCTCCTTTTTTTGAAATCAGTTAAAAATATTAAATAGGTAACTGATCGCCGTAGCTATCTCAACTAATCTAAACACCTAAAATACGATAATTTTGGGGAGCGTTAAGAAAACACCCAACTTACAGATATAACCATGGATTTCCGCAAAGCAACGTCTGACTCCATCAGCTATCTTGACACAGAGAAATGCAGGTAACTCTACAAATGAACCGGGTATCATTGGCAGAGCAAAAACCTTTAAAACGTAGAGTGCGTGGACTGTGGACCGGTCTTCCCATAAACAAAGCAACAGCTGGGCTGGATGTGGCAAAAAGTCAGCGCAGTTATGGTAGCGCCACGGAACGAGAAGTAAATATGGATATGGTATGCCATTATGAGCAACAGTTGGCAGAAACTCGTTTAATTTAAGTAACAATTTTAATTGTTCAAATTACATAAAGGACATACGTAAGTATATAAGTGCTACAATAGAAGTAATGTTCAACATAATATATACATCACAACGCGCACACACTGTTGCTTTCTTCGTCCGTGCAGTCACTGAGGGGCCAGCTGAAAATCAGCGCTGTGGCTTGCCTCAGCATTATGCTGAGCTGGTGTACCCTTTTTGGCACTGTACCACACCAGATGTTCTGTGCTGCATGTTTTAAACTTTGTATACTTCTGTATTGTGTTCTGGTGTTTACTACTTATTTCAATTTCAATATCATCAACATAAAATGTAAAACTTTTTGTGCCTTTCATTTAAGTAGTTTATATAGAATACATTTCCCAGAGTGTTATTTGGATTAGGGTTGGACCCCATCTGCCCGCACCGAATAGCATTTTCCCATATCTCT
Source organism: Hofmannophila pseudospretella (assembly GCA_947369225.1). NCBI lineage: Eukaryota > Metazoa > Arthropoda > Insecta > Lepidoptera > Oecophoridae > Hofmannophila > Hofmannophila pseudospretella. The sequence goes on from OX376316.1 coordinate 14,987,136, forward strand.
ATGCGAGACAAAGATTCCACGGAATCGGCCCACGTATACCGAAGAGTGCGGGTGCTTGGATGCAATCTTTCTCGCTCTAGCAAAGGATGTTTTTGAGCGACAGACAGGGATAGAGCTGCTGGAGAATGAGGGCAGGTAGGCAGGTGGGATGCAACCTGCCCACCTGCCCTCATTTTCCAGCGTCCCCATTCCACCATCGGACGACTAAACGGCAGGAGGTGTTAAAATGTTATGTTTACAAGCGCATCCAAGCTTCCACTTCTGGTCAGCTCCTTCGCACATCAGCCCCATGTCCAAACGTCCAGAGACCATACCAGCCATTTCTCGTTTATACGCCGATGGTATTACCATACTCGTGCGGCAGCAAATTCTATGCACAATGCTATTTGCTTCAATACTGTTTTATTTTGTTATGCCTAGAACAATTTTATGGATAGAGCTGATTATGGGATAGCTGAATCAGAAGTCTGAATTCTGATCTAATTTGGTGTTAGATTCAGCAGCTACCTAACAGCCTGGCTGTTGAACATATCATCATCATATTAATGTCCCCATTGTTGGGGCGCAGGCCTCCCTTTGACCAAGGGGGTACGGGCCATGATCCACAGAGAGCGGGTCCAGTGCTGATTGGTGGATTTCACACACCTTCGGAAACTTTTCATTTCCTTATACATACGCCTTGAATTCTTTGCTCAAGCTGCCTGATAAAAATAATGTTGGTGTAGTTTTTAAGGTGTTTGAATCGACCACGTAAGAATACTGCAGACCTATTAGATATTCGACGAATCGTGTTTCGACCTAATGACGCATCGACATTTTAAACTACCGGCAAAACATCAACCATTGAATTTCGAACATGTGATTTTCGGTGAAATATCTTAATCAATTTAGGCCGCCATCGCTCATAAACTTAACATTATGGTGAACCATATGGTTGAACGCGATACCCATGAAACCCCATACAAGGAATGACAGCCGAATCAAATAAGCAGAGTAAAAATTGTTTTTCTCTTCATCTTCACATCTCATCTCATCAGCCTTTTAATGTCCCCACTGTTGGGGCACAGACCTCCCCTTGAAGAAGTGGGGTACGGGCCATGATCTGATGAATTTTCACTTAAATTATTCTAAACCTTAGAGTGTAGAGCAAGTACCGAAAAAAGCCTTTTATTTTTTCTCCATACAATTTTGTATGAAAATAGATATCAGGTGAATTTTTTTATCATTTTTTTTCTCGAAAACTTTTACTTTTGTAGTTTTTTTTTATATGCATCACGACACGTAACTATATTCTTTTTTAATGTTCACCGGCATTTTTGATAATTTTAGTAAATTAAAACATTAATAATTAGTAATTCTCTTCTATTTAATTTATATGCACCTGCCATGCAATATCTGTATGACCCAATGGTTAGCTGGTAGAAAATGCCGCATGGCATTAAGCTCGCCTCATGTATTATTTTTGTGCATTTAAGTGTTAAATAAATAAATAAAATAATATTTGTTTTTCATACTTGCTCTGCGGTGTACTTTTTTTTAACTCATCTCTAAAGTCATAACCTGAACTAGTCTAAGTCAGACGCCATCACCATTCTCAAGACGACTCTCAAGAGCCCCAACTACAATATAATCGCGATTACAATAAACCAACTATTATTACGGGTGTAATAATGCCACGCTTGGCGCTTATGTGCTCGTACCTTTATGATGATTACTACCGACCTAATGTTATCTCTCAGACACCTCCAGTCTACGTCCACCTCGCAGTTCACCTGCTTAGTGTGAGGGCGTGACTGTCTTTCCAAAATCCACGCTGGTTAGACACGCTGGTTATACACGGTGTAACAAAAGTCCCTTAGAGACGGGGGGGGGGGGGGGGGGGGGTGTTGGGGGGTGTTCACTATATTTTCGTTATCCATAACTGAACAACATGGGGCCAACTCTGAAATCGCGAGTAAAATCAGGTGTTCCTTACAAAACTCAGTTCCTACACGACCGAAATGTATGGAATATCTGATTTTTAAAACGATTTCAGAAAATACAGACATAGCTTATTTAATAATGCACTTTTGGTTTAATTTAACATGAACTGAAAAAAAAGTTGTCTTTGCTTTTAGGGTTCCGTACCTAAATGGTAACTAACTGGGTGAGACTTCGGTGTCCGTCCATCCGACTGCATGACACAACTGTTTCTCCCAGGAATTAATAATTCCATCGAGTTGTTAAAAATGTTGTTAATAGAAGTCACTAACTTACTAGGTACGTATACTTATTAATGTCAGTAACTATCTATATCTTCTTCTACTAAGTGACTGGCCGCTGTCGCTGCAGCAGACTCCATACGATTCTGTCCCCCGCCTTCTCCTTACACTCCTGGTACGACGAGCTACCGCGAACTATCTATATACACATAATTATATATAAACCTCCCCCCTTAAGGGCTGCCAGAGTCGAAGGTTGGCTGTCAGCTCTGCATCGGCAGGGAGGCACTGGCCTGTAGGCGGGCTGACACTCTGCTGAGGTGGGCTGACGCTGGTCGCCTCCTTGTGCAAGCGTCCGATATAGATCCTGAGTCCTCGCGACTAAATTAAGTTCAGATTATCCAATATATTGCAAACCTAAACTACCCATACGGGGGAAGTTGTCAAATTACGGGGTTCTCGCGGCAACGGTTATGTTATGGGACACATTCCGTGGAAGCCATGGAGCATGGAGGAAACGAGCCCGCCCGTGTCTCGACGGAGACAGTATGAAGTAAATTATAGGCCACAGATTTCAAATTTTGTTATTTGACCATTATAATCACGCATTAAGTAGGTACACAATTTTCACTTGACACTTATATTTTCTTTTTATTGGCATGTGAGTAAGTAATGAAGAAATTAAGTAAGGGATGCCTCTCTGCCTACCCCGCAAGGGATATAGCGTGAAATTATGTATGAATGTATACATTCTGAGGTATGATTTAAGATTAGCATGAAAGTACTCAATACACAACTCTAGTTTATAGAAGGAATGTATTTGATAACTACGTGGCCAACACTTTTTGGCCCTCAATCTCCAGCAAAAACCTGGATAACGGAGTTATGTGTGAAAAAAAAAAAGAAAATAATCGTATACTTATCTTATCTTATGACAAGCGGGAATAATCCCAGCGGCACTTCGACCCTCGAGGATCTTTTATGCCAACCCCATTTTACACACTGGTAATCTCAGTGTGCAGGTTTTCTCACGATGTTGTCCTTCACCGTTAGAGCAGGCGGTAAATGTACGTAAGTCTTCGAAAAATACGAAAAACTCATTGGTACATGGTACAACACGATTTCAAACCCGGATCACCCGCATGGGAGTCCGGTGTTCTAATTTAGCTCCATTGTTCAGGACGGGTGCTTGTTACCTCCATGCTTAGGAGGCTCTCGTTAAGCAATTACCGTAAGTTCCGCCCACTGCTGGGTATTGCAGTGTTTGTAGACGGTTTATTTTATAGCAGCTACTAAATCAGCTGTAGTACTGGTGGTACTTGTAAAAGGGTGTTTATCTCCTTAGGAATGGAATCTTCATTCTCTCCCGAACAAAAAGAGGGTGATATAAGTTCAACTTGAATAGTGGAAGGTACATCAATCTGTACTTAATGGAACCCTGTCGCAATATGTTTTTATAGTAATTTCTTGACTTTCTTATCAATTTGTCAAATAAATTAAAATACACTTTATTGAACATAAAGAAAACAACAAACAAAAGATAGAAAAGGAAATAGTGAAGAAGTATTTGGCGGCCTTATCGGTAAGAGCGATCTCTTCCAGGCAACCTTCAAAGTGCCAGAGGTACATATATCCTGATGTGATGCTCACTGTACATATCTCTTTGTACCTACGTTTGGTTTGTCTGTGCCTTCGTAATATCTTTTTCTTTTCTTTTTATAAGGAGAGCAGATGAGTAACTTGACCACCCCTGATGGTAAGTGGTCAGCGTCGCCTATCGACTTCCACCTCACTATAGTGTTATTAGAGGATCTTCAATGCACTGCTAACCTTGAGGACATAGATGTACTGCCAAGTACATCAAGTGCCGGTAATTACGCTGACTCGCTCACTCCACAGACTTAAACACAGCGATAGCACGAGATCCAAGAGGACATAGCGAATACAAGCACTGCTGATTTGCGGCAAAAATATTCACTTATCTAAAAAAATTAAAACAAAAAATGGAAACACCAACGACCTTTCTGTTATCTTTCTATGTATTTTAATAATTACGGCCGTGGATAACATTTAAAATGTTTGTATACCTTCAAACGTATCTACAAACATCTGCAACATTGTAAAAATACACCTTTTTATTATATTTTTCAGAAGATATCACCCATTAAAGAAGATCGTACCAAAAACAGAACCCTGCGTCACTCTATTATTAACAACTTTTTAGATAATATCACCAAACAACAAAGTTTATTATTAACACGTAATAACTGCCGCACTTTTTAGATCCCACACTAAGTAGACTTAAATCCTTCACAATGAATTGAAACAAAGCCTTCCCAACAAATATTTAACCGAAATTATCAAAAGGGCAGAGTATTCGAGCACTTGTTAGAAGAAATAAACAGGCAAAACAACAAACTTCGCCGGACTTAATGATCTTAATTAAATGAAACTTTTCATCAAATTATTTCGTCCCCTCACCCCCTCGCCCCAACTCGCCGAAGCCCTGAAGGGATCTGATTCTTGATCCCTTTAAAACACCATAATTGGGTAAATAACATTAAACTGTAACAGATATTAAGTTTAGTATCGGTAATAGAAAATTACATTATATTAATTATATAATCAAGCAAAAGTTGTAGGTATTGTAATCAATTTAACCTAATAATGATGAAGGAAAAAAATCTCCCACGGTATGACTTGCCTGCGCCATTTCACAGATTAGCTGTTATCTAAGTGTGCTGTGCAGGTTTCCTCATGACATTTTCCTTCATTGACAGAGCAGTCGGTTAAAATGTACGTAAGTCCTCGAAAAAAAACCTCATTGCAACATGCCCTACTTGGAATCTAACCTAAATCTCCCGTACCGACCTCTCGGAAGTCCGGGGTCCTAGCCACTACGCCACTGGCACTCTCCTATACATAAATATAGTTACAGTAGTCAACACATCAGGGACTTTGTCGCTTTGCTGTATTTCCCGAAACCTACAACCTTGGAATCTTCAAGGCCAGAGTGAATAGGCATTTACTGGACCCGCATGCTCCATCGTCGACCTCATCGTCGCTTACCATCAGGCGAGATCGAGGTCAAATGCGGGTTTAGTAGTAAATAAAAATAATAAATAAATAAAAAATCATACGATGTCAAGAAATCCTTACAAAAACTTATTTCGACAGGGTTTTACTGAGTATAGCTTGACGTGTTTTCCAATGTACATACAAGATGGATGATTAATCATAGAATTATGATAGAGAATTACTAATCCCTGATCAGCGTCCATCATCGGTTTGAACATACTAATTGTGCGGTCGTGCGATTGACCTCTTGCATCCGGAGTGGTCTGCACCCACGCACCAATTGTGATCGATTTATGTTTCTTTGATCTTTGCCTTTTAGTCATCAAGATCTAGCTACTTTAAAAATATTCAGCTAGTTTATTCTTCGCAATGAAATTGGGTGTAGGTACATCTAATCTTCATGTTATTCCTGTCTGTTTCTTAATTATCTTCTTATTCATTTCTTCATTCATTACTTATGGTCGTGTCCATACATCGGTTATGCACTTGTTCATTAATTCCCTTCATTGGTCTTCTTGCAAGTAGGGCTTTTTTAAATTTCATCATCTCAACAGCCGGTAGCGCCCTTGTGATGCTGATCTTTAACCCTCCACTTTTCCTACTACTTATACCTTACTTACGTTACCTTACTATGAGTTTCTCAAGCCTTCGTGTCTGTGTTTAGTTAGCTTTCTCATTTCAGCTTCTTTAGATGTTGTTGACTAAAAAGCTTATAGCAGGCGGTGATTTCCTTTATTCTATGTCATCAAACTGAAGGAATTTTTCATAACCATTATTGTTCTAACTAAATTTTTTTTATACTCTCTTTTTTGTACTCTCTGTCTGCTATTCATCAAATCATTAATTATTATAAAAATAAATGGCTATTTAAATGATAAAGAGTCTTGGTCCTAAATTCAGCTCCAGCTCTGCTGCACATTGTGTATATTATTGTAAGATATATTATATTTATTTCAAAATATATGCTGCTGAATGTTTCTTGCGCCGTTTCTTTTCTTTCAGCTCTAGTACCTTCGGAAGCGGTGGTAGACGTTGTAACAATGTTCTTAGACACTTACTAATAATATAAAAAATCCGATTTCTAATATCAATATGAATGAAGCACTAACCAATAAATCGAACTAGTCACCAAAAAGTGGGCAAGTTGTTCAGCCTTCAACCTATCGTTAAAGCAATTACAATGATGTACGACACTAGATATCAGTGATATCAGGATGATACCAGATACGATAACGTATCTATCGGATCTGTCGGCCGTCGCGCAATTTTGGATGCACCATTTATATACGTCTGTGTAACAGATACTCTCGTATTAGCCGATATAGGGGGCGATCAATAAAGACGTTAGTTGAGGCTCTGAAGTTAGCGGTGAAGATATTGAAACATTAGTTGTCAGGAAACCATGTGCGCTGAAGATAGTCACTGATAAAACCTTAATAACATGGAAGAAAAAAAGTCTCCCCCTTATTAAGTGTTGAATAGGAGAGGAATGGAATGAAAGAGCGGCCTTGTAACGAGCGAATATGGGCTGCCAACGATGATAATAATTCTGACTCAAACTTAGGAAATCTCTGTACATAGTAAAATAATAATGAATCCGCTAAAACTGAGACACAAATAAAAATAACTTGTAGGTACTCAAGAAAACACAAATTCGGATAGCCGGCACATTTCATACATTCATTAATGTCTACAAATTTCTAAAAAAGTCTAGGATTTCCTGAGTCATTTCTCCAAACACGATAGTGATACCAATACTCAAAGAATATGTCACTTTGGTTACCTATGTTATATGTATGGTGCATAGTGCATGTGCTAAGGAATAGGAAACAAGAGCATTTTCCTTGCAATTATTTCATTTGGCTATATGCCATTCTATCACATTGATTTTCACCACGCTTTCACCACTTTCATACCAAATCCCATCAAACCGCTCATCCCCAATCCGCTCCGCTACCACTTATAATCCTCCCGTTCCCTGTCCCCGCCTCCACACTTGTTCGGTAACACTGATAAGAGATTCTACACGAGACCCGCCGTCACAGAGATAAGATACCGCCAGGATCGCGTGAAGTTCCGTGTTCCGAGATAACTTTCATGGGTTCAGCTTTATCAAGTCGTTTGTGATTACCGTTGTGTGTTCTTCGATGATATTCTGATTATTTGTGATAGAGTGATCTATCGATGTTGACTTGTTTTTTTTCGTGCTTGACCTCAATTTCTACGATAGTAACTGATAATCTGAAGATTGAGCATGCAAGTTTAGAAAGGCTTGTCTCTTCTAAACACTGCTGAAACATATCAACGTTGAAGCCACAGTAAGGGTAGAATAGAAGCTAGCCAGACGGAACCTGAGAGTGGTACCACCATTCAAGATTTCTTATGTTTACTTTATTCTTCATAATGCGAACGACCAAGGAATGGAACAACCTGCCGTCTGAACAACCGTCTGTGTTTCCTGAAACATACAACCATGGGATCTTCAAGACATGTACTGCGTCCGCGTGCTTCATCCTCTGCTCTATCTTCATTTCCCATCAAGAGAGATTGTAGCCTAACGCGGTTCTAGTCGCCTCATGCTTGCGATACACTTACTTACCTTTTACTGCTTTGACCATGGGGATATTCTGATGAGTCCTATTATATTATGGATACCTACTCGTATTATGTTTTTCTTGCTTATCGTATGGTTAGTGGCCAACCTATTTGTCAGAGTTGTTCAGGCCGCCTGCAGGCCTCTGACATGGCTTAACGACTGCTGTCCAACGACAACAACCGGGACCGACTGCTTACCGTGCTTTCCGGGGCACGGAGGAGCTCAGATGAAATATGCCACTAGCGGTACCCATCCAGATACCGACCGCGCCAACGTCCACCTGCACCATCACTTTCGGACCGTGCTCGCAACTAGGCTATGAGGTCCTCTCCTTATGTTTTTCTAATCTCTATCTATCTCAATTTTAAAGTTATTTTTCACTATGTTTGTTTTCGTCTAGTATTTGTTTATTGACGTCTTTTTGTTGCTTCGTATAACATTATTTACCATTTGCCGCGAATCCGTTCGTGTAGAACTAACTTATTTGATTGATTATCAATCCTTAGGTAGGTAATAAACAAATAAAAATAAAATAAAACTTACTAGGTAAACACCTTAGGTACTTTTTCACTGGCAATTTAAAAAGAACAATCAGACCAAAACGATAACCACAAGCGAGCATCAACTGATCAGTTCGACATTACTAAATCGAGCAACAAAAAAGCAAGTCGGGTTTCAATTAAAGGGTAGGAATAAAGAGTGACTATCGATGCAATAATCAGAACGTCCGCTGGCGCTACCAGTCTGCCATTAGCTTAGAGTCCATCCACAAAAGAATTTTAAATGAAACCGAAACCGAAAGTTGACTAAGGCTCAATTTACATTGCCGTGGAATGGAATGGAAGCGAATTTTCGCAACGTAATTGTACATAGCATAATGAACTTTATGTCAATTGTGTAACATACAAACTAAATACGCTTTACCGCTAGGGGAATTCTCGAGAATGCGCGAGGATTCCCCGGAAGACGCGCGACCTCTTTTTTGGCTCGTATTTAGTTTGTATGTTACACAATTGACATAAAGTTCATTAAGCTATGGACAAATACGTTGTGAAAATTCGCTTCCATTCCATTCATAATGTAAATTGAGCCTTAAGCTGCTAGTTAATCAGAGTGATAAACCGTAACTAATACTCTCAATTAAATTTAATATACGAGGAATATTACTTTCAGAAGAAATAATTTTGGTAAACAAAGCCATATAGGTACCTATTTATTGTTAATATTAATATGCGCCGATTCGCCGAATAAACTATCTAGTTTATTGAATATAGAAGGTATACTATAAACTAGTGCGCCGAATTAAAAATTTTTTTTTAACCGTCGGTTAAAAATAGAGAATAGTTCGCGAATTGCAAAGCTTGACAATTTACTTTCAAAGATACCTACTGCATGGCAGAAAACAAACAGCTAACTTTTATTATGGAGATAATACTAAATATGTAGCCTTAATTATTTTTCTACAGAGGTATACTTATTTCCATTCCTGGGCATCTTAGCATAAGCATTATATAAGTATAAATCTCACGTCTCTAATCCAAGAGGGGGTAGACAGAGGATACACCTTCATCATAGATAGTTCCCACTTTTCGTAGTAAGATTTGGTGGACAAACGTGATAGGTGGCGAGCCTATCGCCGTCTACTCGTAGGTTAGTTTTTCCTTAGTCGACTCGTACGACACCCACGGGAAGAGTTGGGGTGGTGCTATTCTTTATGGCCGCTTCGACACGGCATTAAAATGTGCGTCATAAATTTCTCATATTTATGAAAATACCAAAAGTACATGGTTTTATCAATAAAACCGAACTTCTGAGTTTTGCCAATTCTTGACAGATTTCAGACAGATAGAAACAGAAAAACTTTTGACCGAAACCAAACCCATAACCCTTCAAGGACTGGTATTTCTTGTGGGCTGTACGCACGTGCGCGCACGCAGCAATTACTCTGATAGGCTGATAGCACACCGGGCTTGAGTTGTAATAAGTGTTATTAGTTGTAATGTAATGCTGGTATGTAATTGGCCAATAGTGTTGTATGATACAGAGATAGGTATTAGAATGGGAAAATTATGTCGATCAAATTTTAATGATTTCCTTCTTAAAATTTACCATCTATAAATTGAGAACATAATAATAAAATGTGTAAACTGGTATTTTATTTACTTACTATCAAACTGAGACAGATTTATTGTCTGAGATTTAATCAATTATGTTTCTCGGTTATTTTTTCTATAAAAGAAATCTCGATGGTGGCTTTAGTGGAAAGTAGGTAGGTACTTACTTACGTAACAATACAAACGAGTTTTCCTCTGTTTAATTTAACAAAAATCTCAAAGATTTCTATGAAATGGGTAGATAACATCCTTTTGGTATCAAAATGTCTAAAGTATCAAAACGTTCAAACTAACAAAATGCTCAATGACACCATGGACGATAAGAACGTAAAAGAATATGGCCCGAACTATACGACGACGGTTCCTAGGGCCGGTTCCAGTATCGGTCGGTTCCATGGAACTCAATATAAACTGAAACAAAAATGCGCTGTAGACCACACGGTTCAACTTGGAACCGGCCTGCTCGGTTCCTGAACCGAGTGGGCGGGGTCTTGAGCGCGACGCATGAGTTTGAATGCAGTCGACTACACGGCCGGTACCGGTACCTGAACCTAACCGCCGCTGGAACCGGCGCCGTGTACCGTCCGAGCCTTAGACTATGGACCTGAAGGGTTTAAAAATGCAAAGAGAAAGACACAGCAAAAAAAAAATTGATGCCTTGGACAATTCAATAGTTTGGACATTATGGGTCTGAAGGAACAAAATTAATGTTTATTTCCGCCGAATGCGTCTACAACAGTGTACATAGCTCCCGTTCTCGGGGCCTGTAAATTACAATCGAAGACGGCTCGTGCGTTTGCGTAACCGGTTTCTACTCCAGTTTGATGCACAAACGGAGACAATTCTAACGTATTGTTATTCGCTTTCTACTATGTTTTACCTTTTACCATCAGTCAGTTATAGACCAGGATTTGTGAAGATTTCTAACTGAAAACTATTATAAAGGTATATTCAACCTGATGATAAAAAAACTGCCACACAGATATCAACCCAGCACCGGATCGCCTCCGTATCGCCTCGCGGTCAACCAGGCGTCAACCCGGCGCAGGTAAGTAACCGGCGCCGCTCAGCACCTCCTAGGTGACGGCTCGGCTGGCTAGCCGTCACCTGGGTGACGTCTATAAAACCGATATAACAACAGGCGGTCTGCGCGCCATCTCCGTGCCGACGGCGTGCCAGCTTTTAAAGTGGTCATATTTCCGCAACTGTTAACATTGGGGTGTTCAAATTTGACATAATTTCCTAATCATGTTCACTAAAAAGTAAATTCAGGAATTTCTAAAACTCCTACGGAATATTCAGTAGCTATGACATGACCATACCTCATTAGATAGAAGTTATTAGAGTCTTTAGATTTGACATACAAGTTGCTTATTAAGCGTGTTAGAAAATAAATTCATGGGTTTTCCAAATTCCTAAGGGATACAGAGATTTTGTTGTTTATCAGTTTGTTCCTGAATGACCCACAAATCAACGCCCACGCCAAACCGTGGGGCCACGAAGGCTGAAATTTTACAAAAAGCTCTCATATATAAAATGTAGGCAAGGAATAAGATAGGATTTTTCGAATTTACCACGGGATAGGGAGTAATAAGGATTAAGATTTCAAATTTTAAGTGGCTATATCTCTGTATGAGCATCGGTGGCGTCGTGGCTAGGACGTCGGACTCCCATGCGGGAGGTCCGAATTCGAAACCAGGCAATGCCATGTACCAATGAGTTTTCCGGTAGACTTACGTACATTTACCGACTGCTCTGACGGTGAAGGAAAACATCGGGAGGAAACCTGCACACTTAGATAAATAGTGTGTGAAATGGGGAAGGCAATGGCAAACCACCCCATTAAATCTGCCACGAAAGTAGTTCTATGTGATTAATTCCTTAGAATGATCACGACCCTCAGCAATGAGGAACAATATTTTTTCCTTTAGAAACTTCACATTCAAATCTCATTAAGTATAACTTTTGGAGTCTTTATATTTGCATACAGGTTGCTCATTACATTAAATAAAAATTAAATTTTGCACCTTATCTATAAGGTCGGGGAAATAGTTTCTTCGCATTATATATGAAAACTCAAGACATTTTTTTTTCAAAGTTTATTTACATTTAATTATAGTATATAATGTGCCATTTTGTTCGATGACTTTTTGCCATCTTGTAGGTAGTGACATGATCACGTTGCTGTAGAAATTTTGGGACTTCTGATCAAAAAAACGCAACAAGTAGTTTTGGCAGTCCTCTCATGATGTTAACCTGACACTGCCTAAAGAATTCTGAAGAGACCGAAACAGGTGGAAATCTGAAGGTGCAAGGTCAGGGCTATATGGCGGATGCATTAACACCTCCCAGCCAAACTCTCTTAAATTTTGCTGAGTGGCTAAAGATGTGTGTGGTCTAGCGTTATCGTGATGAAAGACCACACCCTTTCTATTGATCAATCCCGGCCGCTTTCTCTCAACTTCTTGCTTTAATCTCATCAGTTGTTGGCAGTAGAGATCCGAATCGATGATTCTGCCCGGCGGTAAAAGCTCATAATGAACAATGCCCTTCCAATCCCACCATATACCCAGCATCACCTTATTGCGAGTTAACCCGGGCTTTGCCAGTCTGTAAAGCCTGACCGACCTTTGACCACGATCTTTTTCGCACGTTCTTGTCGTACGTGATCCACATTTCATCACCAGTTACCAATTTGTATATTTATTAGTTTTTTGTGACCCAGCTTTTTTCAAATGGGTCAAATCTGTTTTGTGGTCAATTTCCAGTTCTTCAGTTACGTCGTAACTACTGATATACCGATCTTGCTTCACTTTTTCAAAAATGGCGTCCATTTTATCCGTAACAGGGCGACCAGAGCGAGGTGCATCTTTGACATCAAAATTCCCGGATTGAAAACGCTTAAACCAACTTTGTGCTACTCTTACTGACACTGCATTAGGTCCATAAACGTCACACAAAAAAATTCGCGGCTTGCGTTGCATTTTTTCCTTTTTTGTAATAAAATTTCAAAATGTATTGAAATTCTTCATTAGATTCACTCATATTGACAGAAAGAAAAACAAATGAAAAATAGCTGGAAACAACATTTTACTAATTTGTTTTTTTTTTATTTTAATGTAACCTTTTTAATGTCATCAAAACCAGCCAGATACAAATAGTACAGCTAATAAAATTTTATTTCAAGTTTATACATACAATATGCGAAAAGACTTTTTCCCCGACCTTATAAAATGACGGGATTTAAAAAAAAATTCTCACAGGAAAGGCAGTTAAAATGATTTGAATTTCGGCTTAGAAGTGGATACAAGTCGCTTAGTAACTATAGGTCCTATTAGAAGTTTAAAAATAGACACAATGGAAATTAAGTAGGTACTTTAGTAGGTATACATACAAACTTCTCCCAAAATTGAAGTCAACGCGAACGTAACCGCGAGCAAAAGCTAGTAATAAAAGATCTTGCAATCATTGCATTAACAAAGGAATTGTGCTTATAACTCTATATGACTTGTAGTCTCTAACAACAAGTCTAGGATCATAAAAATATAAATATTGCAGGACTTCTGAGGAAGAGATAAGGCTCTTCAACTTGAGAAATCGCATCATGGTGTCTACATCCACTGGTCCAAATCGCAAATCAATATTATCAACATCAGCAGCAATCCAGACGCCTTCCACTGATCCATTGATGCTGGCTTCGTAATCCACTTGCCACTCCAAGTAACCTATACCAACATGCAGTTCTACAAACACTTTATGCTTTGGCTGCAAATAAACAACAACATTACAATTGAAATCGACAGTGACCGCATAAGTCCACCTTTGATTAACTTTTCTATCTAAATATTTTGATTCTAATTTCATCTGGTTACTTCTAGCACGTATGAGACTCAAATCTAATACGTGACTGATTTTTGTTTTGTCACTGTCAATTAAATTGCCTTCCGTGTTCCAATTTAAGGTCACAGTTTCTGGTAAAGCTTTGGATACGTTTACAGTTATGAATTTTTCCATGTTCGTATTGTTGTTTGCAATAGTTTGAACAGACATCTGTACGTTATCTTGATACTTCGTTGATAAAAGTTTTGCTGTCACCGGTTTAAGACTTCTTATAACATGAGACCAATCGGCATATCTCGTTTCCGGTGTACTGTAATCGGTTCTATACCAACTTGCATCATAATATTTTTTATTATATTGATAGAGAGTCTTAAAGACATCGGGATCACTAAGGTTGAACGAGGCTAATTCAGCTGCGTGTAATGATTTTGTATCGCTTCCATTATATTTAAGGCTCATTTCGTTTCTGTTCTTTGAAACCGTCACGTCAATTATGATATTCGCGTGGACTGTTGCAAACAGAACCAGTAAATAGATTAATGTATTTAGAAGCACACTGTTCGATACCTGTCAAATATGTAATTAAGGTTAATTCCAACAGCAAGGTAATATATAGATTTTAAAACGAATTGAATTGAAAATGAATTCTTAAACCCACGGAAATAAATGAAGGAACCTTGACGTCAACCTGCAATGTACTTAAATATTCTGCAACAAGTACCTAACCTACCTGATAACATGATCGCAACCTCTGTAAAAAATATTGTTATGACATATAATAAAATTAAAAATTATATTATATTTCACTCTGTGATAACAAAATTTATTATCACAGATAATAATTAATAACATATGTAAAAGTTGAATAAAACATAAAATTGAAAAGAAATGAATATAAACAGAAAATTAAATTAAAAGTAAAAGTAATGATAGTAAGATGGGTAATGTTTTAAAACAATAAATACATTAGTAAGATGATAAAACAATAAATACATTAGTTGATTAAAACAATAAATACATTAGTAGATAGTAAGATGGGTAATGTTTTAAAACAAAAAAGGAATACCTTAAATATTAAGGCACGCTTGATATTTTTATCAGAAGTAGTAATAACTCGCATGATAAGGTAATTCAATAGTACATATGAATAATAATTTATTAATTAAGTAAAATAATGTGTAATGAAAGCACAATTAATATTTACATGTTTTATACCTATAACTAGTTACGTATAATATTTGATTTGAAAATTTAAAAATAATAAATTATGAATGAAAAAATATATTATGTGAAGATTTAACACGATATTTTGCCGAAAAAGTAGTTACGAGTATGATTTACCTTCATTATTGTAGTAATGAAACACATGTCGCAGTTATAAGAAACTGAAATATATGTAGTTTCACATTATCAAGCAAAAGTGAAATTAATGTGCACATTTCATGGCTACAGTCACACCCGCATAATACTATCAAGAAAATATATATGTCGTAGACACATAGCGTAATGGCGCGTTTCACAAAATGCGTAGACATTTCACGATGTGCTAAAAAGTTAGACAGATACTGTAATCGTCGAATTTTACACTATCTGTCTAAGATTTTTAGCCACTTCGTGAACTGCAGGTCCGTATAACTATAACGCACATAGCCAGGTTTTTAATTTTGAATCTATACTAGCGCCATCTCTTTTATTGCCCCAAACATTATCTTGATTTGCTTTAAATGTCATTATATAAACGTTATTAAGAATTGTTGAATATAGTTAATATTTGGTAAATAACCGGTCGCGGTAAATTTATTAGAAAATAAAATAAATTTTGTAGAACTAAGTGCTATAAATTTCATTTTATACTAAGTTTAGTGAAATTCTACCAAGTAGCGACACGAAACAACGAAAATATACACGTATGTATGTATGTATATCATTTCTAATAAAACAGGGGTAAACTAACTACAAGATGGCGCTAATTTCATAGAAGAGTGATTAAGATCCACGTGAGCTTCAATACCATTACGCTGTGTGCGAATTAACGATCCGCACTTCACGAAGTGGCTAAAAATCTTAAACAGATAGTGTAGAATTCGACCATTACAGTATCTATGTAAGATTAGAAAAGACTTCACTTCCCGGACTTCGTGAAATGCCTACGCACTTCGTTAAATGCACCATTACACTATGCGTCTACGACATGTACATACCTAGTCAATTTTACACATTTTTAATGGCAATTGTAGTGATCAGTATTGTTCTAGAAAAGCAATATTCTACAAACACATACATGCCGCGTAATCGCAATTTTAATTAAATTTATTTAGAAATAAATTGATTACATACTGTGAATACGGTTGAGTACCATCTCTTCCCCCATTAATTTATACCAACAAAAGTTTATTTCTTGTATTGAAATTATGATTATCGCACTTTTTCGAAAACAACTGTAAGAGGTTACTTTACGGGGCGCGCCAGGTTAGGCCTTCGGCGCCTGAAGGCGAGAGGGACGCTCCTGCTACGGCCTCGCCATAGCTATCTTGAATCCCTGTCTGCACATAATTTTCGTTTTATTTTTAGCCGCCATATTTTATTTTTAATCTCTTGTTATGTCTCAGGATTGTCTACAACTTTAGTTCGAGAAGACCCCAAGTTTCTGTGGGCTGATAATCTTCCAGTTTTATATTATGAAATTGAAACTTTTTGTAGTTACCATCACACCATGAACCTAAATATTTGAGCTCAATTTCGATCTATTACCGTTCCAGATATCTAATCTGACATCAAAGATACTCCAAGATCTTGGAAACCACTAGTATAATTTTTACAAGACATACCTAGCTAAGAACATTCTTGAGAAAATTCCCCATTGAATTAAAAAAAACCTGATCCAAATCGGATCATCCGTTGTTAAGTAGGATTGAATGACAAACTTAACTTTAGAGTGCAATTTTTTTTCTCCATATATTGGTCTATACCACGGTCTTTCTATCACCTGCAAATGTAAGTTTGTAATAATAAAATTATGTTTTTCAGGTGATATAATTACAAATTTATTTACATATTAACAACTTAAAATTAT
Organism: Hofmannophila pseudospretella; assembly: GCA_947369225.1. Lineage (NCBI taxonomy): Eukaryota > Metazoa > Arthropoda > Insecta > Lepidoptera > Oecophoridae > Hofmannophila > Hofmannophila pseudospretella. The sequence continues at coordinate 15,004,038 of OX376316.1, forward strand.
GTATATTATAATTACAGAAGGAAAACATAATATACTAGAGAAAATGTACACAAATAAAATTAAATGTAACTTATAAAATTTCTTAGATTAGGCCCGTGTGGTAGGGTACCAAGGATAGTGGCGGCGTTGCCCCGCTGGATCGCTATGCTGTTCCTTTGGGCGAGATAGCCGCCAGCCCTTGGGTCCCTCGTCGCATCAAATAGACGCTTGGACAGCTCTCGGAACAGTGACCAAGTCCCAGGGCACCAATGACCAAGGGTCTCTACACCAAATGCTGCAAAGTTGAATTGTTTGCCGATATCCCTGTATTTGTAGGCCTTAAGGCCCTCAGCCGTCGCACTGGCCTTCCTGCACGAACTCTGGAGGTGGGACGGAGCCAAAGTGTCCACGCAAGTAGCGTCCCACACAAGGGCACGTCCCACTTTCCAGGGTATTAACGACATTCCGTCCGGTCTCTTGCCGTCATCACGCATGATACCGTTCGGCTCCAGGGTGGCCGGTACGTTGACCTTTCAATGTAAGTATGTATATCGTTTAATTGTTATGTGTTGTGATTTGTATTGTAATAAAATCTCTTTTTTTTTTGAACTCTCACTTTAGTAGGACACTATAAATAATTGCCCACTTAATTTATCCTTATAGGTAACAAGGAGTAAATTATTTTAATAATTATTTTTTAAATTTATTTTTGTATGTAATTTTGTACACGATAAAAGTTAATAAATTAGGATAATTCTTGTAATCATTGCATAACCAAAGGAATGGTGCTCAAAACTCTATAAGACTTGTAGTCTCTAACGACAAGTCTAGGCTCATAATAATATATATATTGCAGGAATTCTGAGGAAGTGATAGAGTTCTTCATACCGTGTTCTATCAGAGTTTTCACACCCAACTCTCCAAATCGCTTTATAAGTACCGCAGGTCCATGGTAACGTGTATCATAATAGTAGATCGGTCTCACAAATCCATTTAGACTGGCTTCGTAATCAACTTGTACGTCCGTGTAAACTTTGCTAACGTGCATTTCTACAAACATTTTTTGCTTTGGTTGCAAATTCACGACGATATTACAATCGAAATCGACAGTGCACGTATAAGTCCATTTTTTAAACTTTTCCATATCTAAATAATTTGATTTAATGTACATATGTTTACTTCTAGCACGTATAAGACTCAAATCTAACTCGTGTCTTATTTTTGTGTTTTCACTAACAATTAATTCGCCTTGCGTGATCCAATTTGAAGTTACAGTTTCTCGTAGAGCTTCAGATGCTTTAACAGTGATGGATTTTTTTATATTCGTGTTGTTGTTTGAAATTATTTGATTAGAAATCTGTACAGTATCTCGAAACTTCGTTGATGTCATGTTTGCTCTCACCGGGTTAATAGTTCTTACAACATCAGACAAAACGATATGTCTGTTTACTGGATCTATGAAGCGCTTGGCACTGTAAGTCTGATAATCTTTACTAGTGGCCAAGAGAGTCTTAAAGATAAAGTCAACAGTGAGGTTGAACATGCCTCTTTCAGCTTCCTTCAAAGCTTGTGCATCGTTTCCATTAAATTTGACGCCCATTTCATTTCTGTTCTTAGAAACTTTTACATCAATTAAGATTTTTGCGTGGACCGTTGCAAACAGAACCAGTAAATAGATTAATGTATTTAGAAGCATATTGATCGATATCTGTAAAATGTTAAAAATGTTATGGTTAATTCCAACAACAAGGTAATAAATACTTGCTAAGCACCTTATAGGTGACGAATCGCTGGTGGAAGCTAGACTGCAAAGTCTGGAACATCGGCGCAAGGTTGCCTGTCTATCGGTATTTTATAGGATACATTTCGGAGAGTGCGCATCGGAATTGCACGACCTAATTCCAGCATCTCCATTCCGCCTTCGGACTACCAGGCGCGGGGAGGGGTTCCATCCTTATGTTGTTGATATCCCATCTGCTCGTAAGAAGCGATTTGCTTTATCGCTTACCATCAGGCGAGATCGAGGTCAAATGCGGGTTTAGTAGTACATAAAAAAATTAAAAAAAAAGATTATCTGAAAATGTCAAACATGTAAGTACAACCTTGCGCCGATGTTCCAGACTTTGCAGTCTAGCTTCCACCAGCGATTCGTCACCTATAAGGCGCTTAGCGCGTTTCTCCACTGAGTCAAGTATGTGATACAGTAGATGTCAAGCAAAAGTGAAATTAATGTGTTTATCACAGGGAATTGGCCAAATTCCGGTTTTGGGCTATTTCCCTGCGATATATACGAGTACATGTAGATGCACATGTAGTAGTAGTTTCTTCGTCCGTGCAGTCACTGAGGGTCAGTCAGCTGAAAATCAGCGCTGTGGCTTGCCTCAGCATTATGCTGAGCTGGTGTACCCTTTTTGGCACTGTACCACACTGGATGTTCTGTGCTGCATGTATTAAACTTTGCATACTTCTGTATTGTGTTCTATATTCTGGTGTTTACAGCGCTAAATAAACGTTTACAATTTCAATTTTCAATTTATATTTCACGGATAGCCTATAGACTGTCCCCCTGCTGGGCGAAGGCCTCCCCTCCTCCTTTCAATTTTTCTCTATCCTCGGCATCCTTATACCATCCTTTTTTTCGTACTTCCACTTACGCCTTTATATTAATATCCGAAAAAAATATTCCAATGCTCTAATTTATTTTACCTATTCTTAAGTGTCTACTGGTGTATGGACTATGAATACTTTGTAATCTTACCGCACAAATACACTTATTCTTATTTATTTTTTAATGGTAACTTGTACGAGTAGTGCTCGTAATATGACTGTACCCAAGAAAAACGGAATTATTCAGGTTATCTAGAATTGCGATCGTAATGCGTAATCGCGGTTACTAGTATTATTTAATTTAGTTAGAAATAAACGGAAAACATATTTGATAACTGTTATTTTAAATCGACTTCAAAATGAGGAGGTTCTCTATCGAAATAGAAATAGAAATACATTTATTGCCAAATCTCTCATATACATTAAAGTAGAAATCACTATATGTAATGTATATTTGGCAAAAGTATGTAATGTATATCGGACTGTATTTTTGAAGTTCCGTATCGAAACGGTAAAAAAATAACCCTTAAAGTTGATACTTCCTTGTTCATCCATTCGTCTGTATGTTCTAGCTGTTTTTCTCAGGAATTACTTTGTGAGATTGTCACCAAATAATAATATTGCGCATTACTTTCATAATCAGTCTATTATATCCCCACTGTTGGGGCCCAGGTCTCCCCTTGCACAAGGGGGTACGGGCCATGATCCACCGAACGGGCCCAGTGCTGATTGGTGGATTTAACATACCTTCGGAAACTTTTCATTTCCTCAGATATTCAGGTTTCCTATCCTCACAATGTTTTCCTCCTTCGTTAGATATTCAGGTTTCCTCACCTCACGATGTTTTTCTTCTTCGTTAGGTAAATCTTCGGAAAAATCCGAAAAACTCAATGGTACATGGCATTGCATGGTTTGGAACCCGGACTTACCGCATTGGATCCTGGCGTCCTAACCACAAAGCCACCGACACATTACTTTCGAATAAGCCTAATTATAGGCTCTTTTACCAAGACACTTTTACCAAGTCCAGGCTTCAAGTAAGGACCAGAGGATCGTGATAAGATAAGGCATTTAATGCAGTTTAACCCCATTCTTTCGCCTTAAAGCACCATTAAAAGTTTAAGTTCGGCCTAGAGCCGGCGCTACTCGCTTTTATAGCGGGATTTATTGGGATTGTAAATAAGATGAACGCCTTTACAGAGATAATTTGAAATTAAGTAGTAGCTTAGTGCTTAACCGAAGAGTTGATGGGAGTTAGGGAGCTTGTGCACCAAGTTGAACCAACCACTAGTTCAATTCTCACTATGCTTCAGTATCTTACATATATAGGGTTCATTAGCGGCAAATATTTCTAGGGTGTCATCTATAGGTTATAACAATAACGACAGAGCAAAATTTTTTTTTATTATTAAATTTTCGAGAAAAACGACAAAATTGTTTGTTTGAAAATTCTACAAATGAATGAATTATTGCTATTCTAATACTGAAATAAGAAGTATGAATGAAACGTTTCATTCATAACGACATGGATGAGTTTATGTTACCAAGCGCAAAATAATGGTATTTTTTTTAGTATGGAAAATTGTCATACAAGTAACAGGATTATTTTTTCGTGTGAAGTGGTACAAATGACCAGCACATACCCCCCTCCAAATATTTGCTACTAATAAAAAGGACCTTATCTATATGATCTTAGGTTTTAACAATACCTATGACCTATGATTATTTGTACGACAATGCCCCTTTACAGCAGATATATTAATTTTATTATTTATTAATTTAGATAAATGACAAAGCCCCTTAACAGCTGCTACAATCTTAACTTTTTAGCCAAATTTTTATATGTACATCGGCTGGTCTGTTCGCTCCTGTCCAGTTATATTCATAGTTAACATGAATGTGTTTGAATTTTAAATTTATTGTAAAAGCATGACGTAACCAACAGTTCCTGGTGTCCCGATGGTTTTAATAAATGAGTATGAGTACGAAGGAAACTATGAAATGTACCTATAATAGTCACTAAAAGTTAGAAGTCAGAAGTGGGATTAAACCATTTTTGTGTAGCAATTTCTACCTCAAGATATTTCCACTTTTCCCACAAAAAAGGGGATAAAACCCTTCCAAAACATATTTCACGCCCGTCATAGATTAGGCAAACAAAAACAAAATAATTCCAGCCTATTCGCCAAAGATTTATTCCTCGGTACATATCGGACGATCTCAATTTGTTTCGTGAGGCCCTTCCCGCGTCCCGAAGATAAAACGATCACCCTTGGCCCTCGTGCGGTGAAGGCCTACTTGGGTATTTTACTGGTTTAAAAGAAAAATATCTCCATTTAAAGCTTTCACTTTACTGGGTGTGATAAATACCTGATGCTAATCTAAGATTTCGTCAGGGTCTCGAAGGGTGGCTCGTGCGGCTGGTTGCGAGCATGATCAGAAAGTAATCGTGAAGGTTAACCAATGTTGACTGCGGTCAGAACCAGGATGGGTAACCTCTTATTTTATCTTATAATAGACGGCTGGAAATAACCCCAGCGGCACTTCGACCGTTGAGGATCTTTTGTGCCTACCCCATTTTACACACTGGTCATCTCAGTGTGCAGGTTTCCTCACGATGTTTTCCTTCACCGTTAGAGCAGTCGTTAATGTACGTAAATCTTCGAAAAATACGAAAAATTCATTGGTACATGGGACAGTACGGTTTCGAACCCAGACCTCCCGCATGGGAGTCCGGTGCCCTAACCACTGTGTCACCGAACCTCTAGTGACACATCTTTATTTAAGCCCGGAAGATCACGTCTACCAGCAGAGCCAGCAGTCGATACTCTTAAACATACTCATTTATTGAACCTGAAGGAACTTTCAGAACACTATAGGTTAAGTCACAAGATTTACAAGAAAATTTATGACTAATAGAACTGGATTCAGAGCAAAGAACAGCCCGATTTGAGAATTTTATGTAACAAAAAAAGCTATGATAGGCTATGTCAGAGGCCTACGGGCGGCCTAAACAACTGTGACAATAGATTGGCCACTAACTATACGATAAAAAGAAGAAATAGCTTGAAACGCTCTGAGAGTTCAATTTCCATTATAATACAAGATATTGCTAGGTATAGAAATGTTAATGGAATTTTTCTAGCCAATAGCCATAACATGAGTTGCTAAAAACGTCTTTAAATTAAGGCTTCCGTAAGTCTCGTGACAATCAGCTCTATCTAGAGCTATGGCGTAGAAATCCATGTATTTTATTGAAGAGCGTTTCGTGCCTTAAGATTAATCTTTCCGGAATTTTTCATGAAGGAACAAACGCACCCCACCGATATACTATTTTATCTTTCATCCAAGGGGATTTTCGTTCCCTATACAAAACCTTATTTGCTAGAATCGCGCCAAAAAGCCAGTTCGAAGACTGCTAGCGCCGCCCATACGAGGCGCAAAAACTATGAACTGCCGTTTACTCTACTAGCTCACAGATGGCACTACTTGATCTAAAAATAACCCTATTGTTAGAACCTTTGCATTTTATTTTAATACATGTCGGTTTTCTTCGATTTTCAGCGCTAGCGACCTCTAGTGTCGAGTAGCGGTATTAAATGTTATTATGTGAATTACCTATTTTAATCCATTTGGGATGCTATGATTTTGGTTTAGTGCTTATTTAGATTGTGGTGCCAGGTGTACAATTTTGGGGGGCCAGGTCTTAAGATTTTAGGGTGCCAAGTCATCAGGGTTCGCCAACATTTTTTTCATTTTGGGGTGCCAGGTTTGGGGCGCTAACTTCTTTCTGGTATACTTTCTTTTGCATGGAAATCATTTAAATGAGATAGATAGATAGAAACACTTTATTATACCCAAATACAGGAAAAGTGAAAACTACAGGAATTACTAGTAGCACGATATGTACAAAGGCGGCCTTGTCGCTTAAATAGATCTCTTCCAGGCAACCTCTGAAGTTAATTGGACATTAAAGAGTTTAGCGACAGTGTAGTGTGAAGATATGAAATAGGTTACTATTACTTAATACACAGTAAAGTTAAAATAAAAGTATTATGATAAGGTTAAGTGAACCAAAGTAAAAAATGTTTTTTTCCTCTTTTAACACTAATCTGCTAAAATTTTAAAATTCCTTCTGAAAATAAAAATAAGCTTAAAGTAGGTAGGTGTATGAGCTCCAGGCGGGAGGCCCAGGTGTGCTCAAACTTTCGTAAATACATATTCATGTAGAGATACTTCCAAAATTGTTAGGGGTAAAGTTTAGTCGTCGCCCGTGGCTGTAAAAACGTCGTCGATGTTAACTTTGTCTGATGCAGTGTTTGTGAGCAGTTTATCTATGAAAGAGGATGATGAAATATAGAACCATGAATGAAAGAACATGCCAGCTCCATAGAGCGCCCAATCTATTTTAGAATTGACACTAGGTCTTCGAAATAGGCCGAAATTATTCCTGAAATGCTTCTGACTTTCAACAATTAGTAATCCGTAGTTAGTTTCATCTAAATATAGACACACGACAGTGTGACCGCCAAGTTCAGAAAAAAGGGACGACAATATCATATTACAAAGAAAGCAGAGATGGACGAGTTATTTTTTTAATTACTGCTGTGGATGTGAGTTAACCCTTAACCAGGAAAGTGTATATAATATAATACCTACCTGATTTTTTGGCTCTGGAACTAGCACATAGCATCTGGCGTTCCCAAGAAGTGTGACCAGCTTAAAAAAATGTGGATGAGTAATTTTTGGGTAAATTTAATAAATAATAAGTTATAAAACTTAGGCTTGGTTAAGGGTTAAGTCGAGTCACAGTTTAAAATAATAATAATAATATGGTTTTATTTTCAGGGAGTTTTCAGAACATTACCTATTCGTATTAGTATATTTTTGGACTATAGTGTCTTCTTCTTAAATGAATTAACAAACTAAATAGGCTTTAAATTGAAACATCCCTCACCGCCCAGCGTATAGCCTGCGGAATAGGCGTTTCATCGCTTTTACTATAAACGACACCTCGCGAATCATAAGCTACAGCGGGAGATGTAGCGATTTCATATAAATTAAATGGCGAGTAAGTAAAGTATAATACACTTTACTGCACAAATATAAAACAACAAACATGAGATAGAAAAGGAAATAGTGAGGTACAATTTAGGCGGCCTTATCGCTAAGAGCGATCTCTTCCAGGCAACCTTCTAAGTTAGTAAGTTGAGATTAGCGAGTTTTTATTAATTCATAATCTGTGTGTGCGTCTGAGTGTGCGTGTGTGTGTGTGTGCGTATGTGTGTGTCTGTGTGTGTGTTTAAAATGGCATCTATTTGTTTAATTATTTACTTAAGTTATTTCTATTAGTGAAGACCTGTAATTGGCCTTTTATTGTTCAGTTTGGTTTATATTTTATTTTAAGTGCTGTTGGTTTTCCAATAAAATTAAAATAAAATAAAGTACCAAATGAATATCAAAATATGACTTCTGATCAGGGCCCGATTTTGCCTATCTAAGAGAATATCAATCTCAATTTTTTTTAGGGGCGCATCGTCATAGGTTTGGGTTAGTTTGCGCACTTTTACGACATTGCCAAGAAAAACGAAGTTGGTAAGAATGTTGGGTTGGTTGTGATTGGTCAAAAGTTGATCAAAAAAGGGAAGAGGGGAAGCCAAAAGCTTTGAAGGAGTCGTTACGCTCACGCCTAGGAAATGTACGGGTCTATGTGAATTAAAATTTCGTTTCAATTTTGTATGTCGATACGTGCCATAAGCCCGACGTTTTCCCGCAGCGCTACGACATGGGATGCTTCAAAAAGAACGTTAAAAAAGTCCTCTCCCTCCACGGCCGGCAACACAAAAGCAATACCCCTGGTGTTGCACGTGTCTCTAGGCGACGCGACGGTGACTGATCAGGTGGCCCGTCTGCCTGTTTGTCGTAGCCAATTTATATATAAAAAATTAAAAAAAGCGCTACCCTAGTTTCTCAGATAATTCCGCTGGGTAGCACACTAAGTGAGAATACCTCTCGTATCTTGCACCATCCCCCCAAAAACCTAAAACCTGGCCGTGTGCCACGCCGGGTTATTAACACTAGGTGCGCACTTGGCAGCCGCCGCGTGACAAATGAAGCCGACGTATTATGAAGAAACCCCTCATATTGGAACCTGATGGTTCGAAGTAGTAGGCAGAATGTGACTCTAGGCTACATTGAAACATCTGTCATGATAGTTTTAAAATATTTTTCTAAAAGAGTTCTAATCGTTTACTAACTTAACTTACCGGATAGTAAGATAACATACACTCTATTGCCTTAATGCGTACATAGAATACAATGTTGGACGTCTTATTGCGAAGAGGAATCTCTTACAGTCAACCCTTAAAAAGTACCTAAATCCGTAAGGTGAAGGAAAACTATATGGTAAGTATATTGGATTTGCACGTGTTTGATCAAAAAGCACAGGGATAAATAAATACTTTCTGCAAGACTTGCCGGGGGCACTAATGAGCCCCCAAATAAAGTCTATTCCCATCGAGCATCTCATTAAAGTCAGTAAACTATAGTCTGAGCTAGTCGCCATAAGTAATGCCTAAGCTATAATACTAGGGTACACTGAAAGAAAAGATTGTTTACTTCAAACACTTCAAACAACCACTAACTTGTTTCAATATGAGCATACAAAGTCGGTTCAATCAAGATCGTAGTCGTATAGATCTATCAAGTAATGTGTTCAACTTTAAAAAGTGAGTTATCATCTATTGTAACTGTTTATATTTCAACTGAATTAAGTTACTTTATATGCTCTAAATCAAAGAAATGATTTTTTCAGTGTGGCTTTATCACTTTGGGTTTCTCGCCTATTCGGTGATTTCTATCACTGTTGATTGACCCTTATCTTATCTTATGATAGGGGGCCGGAAATAACCCCAGCGGCAATTCAACCCCTTGAAAATCTTTTATGACTACCCTATTTTACACACTGGTCACCTTAGTGTGCAGGTTTCCTCACGATGTTTTCATTCACCGTTAGAGCAGTCGGTAAATGTACGTAAGTCTTCGAAAAATACGAAAAACTCATTGGTACATGGCACTGCACGGTTTCGAACCTGGACCACCCCGCATGGGAGTCCGGTGTCCTAGCCACTAGGCCACAGACGCTCTTTGATTGCCCCTTAAATTAGCCTTCATTACTTTTTACCTTCCTGCCTGCCTAACTAATAAAACTATAAACAAAGTGACCATAACCTGATATCCCCAAAACATTAGCTGTGAACCCCAGCCATCATAACCCCGTGACAAACATTACCCGTCTTAACTGCCCGGATTAGAACACGGATCAACTGGCTAGCGGCTGAGCCATAGGCTCCTGTTTATAGGCCATTACTGCTGCTCGGTGCAGCATTAAAAGATAGTTTGTGGGTTGCATGGAGCTGTTGCAAAAATAGGCTAAGTTGGTTAAAGTTGTAGTTTTATTTAAGTTACGATTTTCAGCTTTTAATAATTGTAATTGCCGATTTTTTTATCTGTTACTGTGATGAGTTTACGTGTTTTTTAAAGTTTTTGAAGTCAGCTATCTGTTATTAGGCCGAAAGTATATCAGACTTTATTTTAGGCGATTTAGAGCCTCTCAGTTTAAGGAGAGACATCGGCTCTCTCTGCGTCTTCTATCGCGTATATAACGGGGAGTGCTCTTCAGAACTATTTGACTTGGTGCCGTCGTCTACTTTCTTGAATCGTATCACTCGTCGGCGGCTTAATTTTCACCGGCACTATCTAAAGCCTTGGGTGTCTACCACGACCCGTTTTACACGAACGTTTCTGCCACGCACCTGTAAAATGTGGAACTCTCTTCCACCTGACGTTTTCCCGCAGCGCTACGACATGGGATGCTTCAAAAAGAACGTTAAAAAAGTCCTATCCCTCTACGGCCGGCAACACACAAGCAATACTCCTGGTATTGCACGTGTCTCTAGGCGACGGTGACTACTTACCATCTGGTGGCCCGTCTGCCTGTTTGTCGTAGACAATTTATATTTTAAAAAAAATTGATCTGTCATTTAAAGTCAAGTCTTTACCAGTTTATTAGATGTCGGGGATTAGACAAACCGATTTTTGGGTCAGTTTTGATTCTTAATTATTCGGAAATAGCTCAGCTCATCTCTCTCTCGCTCCCTCTCTTTTATTACGGTTTATAGGTTTTCAATCAAATTTTTCACCCGTGCTATTATGATCTCTTCAATTAACTATTACTATTAACGTGCTATTAACGACTCTTGGTCTCAGTGGACTGGATATTATTTTACGATTTATTGCTGACTCGCACCAAAAAATTCGCCCGAATTTTAGTTTCCTGACTCGTCCGAAAAAGTATTCCCAGCGATAGACTCGCCACCTATCCACATTTGTCCACCAAATCTAACGTCGCAAAGTGGGAACTACCGTTTATGAAGGTGGTTCCTTTGTTCACCCCCTCGGGGATCACGGACGTGAGAGTTATGCTATGCTGTTAATGGTCTACTGATAATTATGAGAAAGCAAAAAACAGTTGAAACCCAATGTTAGATAAGTACACTGAAGTATCATTTCTTTGATTTTGAGCATATAACTTAATTCAGCTGAAATATAAACAGTACCTAACAGTAGATGAAAAGTTACTTCAGATTAGATTCGAAACCGTGCAGTGCCATGTACCAATGAGTTTTTCGTATTTTTCGAAGACTTACGTGCATTTACCGACTGCTCTAACGGTGAAGGAAAACATCATGAGGAAACCTGCACACTGAGATGACCAGTGTGTAAAATGGGGTAGGCACAAAAGATCCTCAAGGGTCGAAGTGCCGCTGGGTTATTCATAAGACAAGAGGATAAGATAAGGGTCAATCAACGGTGATAGAAATCACGGAATAGGCGAAACCCAATGTGATAGGTCCACAGCAAAAATCATTTCTTTGATTTATAGCATATAAAGTAACTTAATTCAGTTGAAAAATAAACAGTAACAATAGATGAAAAATAAGTACTTATTAAAGTTGAACACATTACTTGATAGATCTAAAAGACTACGATCTTGGTTGAAGTACACAAACCGACTTTGTTTGCTCATATTGAAACAAGTCAGTGCTTGTTTGAAGTGTTTGAAGTAAACAATCTTTTCTTTTATTTCCTAAAATAGTTGCATCAATTAATTATGCTGTAGATTTCAATCCCACCCCTATTATTAGTACTCGTACTTACCTATAGATACCTATTTGTCTATTCGTATACCTCTATTAATGTTATAATGATATTATTCTCTAACAAGAGCACCGTTGAAGATAATCTCTTAACCCCAGCACCGAAATTCATGGTTAAACACCTCAAAACTACATTAAGGCAAAACTTGAACTATCATTTGTACGCGCCGAAGCCCGTAAGAGCGCGCAGTAATCAAAGAGGCGTAAAATTTGCGAGATTATCCCACCAAAACTTACTTTATGGACGTAGGAAGAGATGTAGAAAGGCTGGATGTGTCTACAATCAAAAACTTAAACAACTGTTAGAAGTTAGAACCGGACAGAAGTGGGCCTGGGCATGACAAAGAAATGTACCTACTTACCTCGTATGTATAGAAATAATATTCATTAATCAACTAATAGATCCTTGTCATCACCATTTCAAATAAGAATAAGTTTATTTATGCTGTAAGATGACAATGTATCTATAGTCCATACACAAGTAAGAACATAGTTTATATTAAACTAAATAAAATTAGTGATCAAAAACAATAAACGCTGACCTCCGAACTAGGAAGTTCCTGTATCTCGGAGGACAGATCTCTTCTGTGACCAGTGCAAATGAACATGTAACAGACGTTGGCCAAGCCAAGAAAATATAAAACTGTCAAAATTAATACTAAAAACAATATAAAAGCAAGTCTTTTGAAAGAAAACAAAAAAGAACAATAATAAAGGTTAATATAAGAGGTTAGCACATAATGCAATATGTGTATATGTGTGTGTGTGTGTGTGTGTGTGTGTGTGTGTGTGTGTGTGTGTGTGTGCGTGTGTGCATGTGTGTGTGTGTGCTTGTGTGTGTGCTTGTGTGTGTGTGTGTGAGCGTGGGAAGTGCTGCATCACCGTTTTGTACCAACTGCAACACAATAGAAGACCTCACTCACCTCCTAATGGAGTGTGACCTGGTGAAAGTTGAGAGGAAGAAATTTGGCCTCAATAGGCTACAAAATGGGAGGCTCAATATTATTTTGAGTCTGCCCTTATCTGATAATATGAAACACTTACTGTTGTTTGCTAAGTTAGCTCTCAAAGTGAGGGCTGACTCTAATAATACTTGAGCTTCCCTTTCACTTTTCTTAGTGACCCTAACGAGGCTGACATGGTCACCTTGTCGTGTACCAAAGCCTCTAAATTGAGATTAATAAAAAAATAAAAATTCACATATTATTAAGTAAGTTTCTTAGTGATTTTTATTGTTGCCATAACATATCTGTATGCCCAAAGATCAGCTGGCAGAGAATGCCGCAAGGCATTAAGCTCACCTGTACACAAAAGTGTAAAAAAAAAAAAAAAAAAAAAAAAAAAAAAACTGTTGCTTTCTTCGTCCGTGCAGTCACTGAGGGGCCAGCTGAAAATCAGCGCTGTGGCTTGCCTCAGCATTATGCTGAGCTGGTGTACCCTTTTTGGTACTGTACCGCACCGGATGTTTTGTGCTGCATGTATTAATTTTTGTATACTTCTGTATTGTGTTCTATTATCTGGTGTGAACAGTGCTAAATAAACGTTTTCAATTTCAATTTCAAAAATATATATATTCTGGACCCACGTGGATTCCTAACCCAATATACTTGGAAAATGTGTTGCGACTTACGAGTAACTTATGAGGAAGCTCAACACAAGCTAATAATCCAGTGAGCTTGTATAATACAGCGGGTTCATCAAGCTGACTCATCCAGCTAGGATCTTACAATTAAACCGACGCCTTACGTACCTAGGCTAAGATTATTGCAGCCGGCTCCTTCCCCGGTATTTGCGGCCATGTTTATGGCCCATTAGACGAGAAAACTAGTCGTTACAGTAATGAAAACGGAGTGGACGCGCCCCTCATTATCATGGGATAAGCTGACACTGGGCGTAGTGTTTCAGGGGCTTAGTGGGTTCTAGTATAGCGGCATGTGGATTTATATGCTGTGGTATCGGTCAATTTTCTGAATAAAACTCTTGGAATATGAACATACGTACAACACCAGACGACCCGGCTTCTACTTTTTACTCTGTTCTCACCATTCGTTGATGTCAGTTTGCTCGGACCAAAAAATAATTGGTCCGAGTCAGTTTGTGAATTTCTTGAATGAATGAATGAATTATGAATTTGAATTATTTATTCGCCAGAAAAATGGTACATTGACAAATCTTAAATATTAGGTCTCACATATTTCGCCAGCTTAGGCATGCAAATATTTTACAGTTAACTTCATTAAATTCAAGTACTTGGAATACATCTTTCTAATTCTTAATTATTTAAATCTCAATTATCTAATTACAAGAGGTTACTTCCGTCTATTTAATATTATTTACAAGTAAAACAATGGTTTTTTTGTCAAGTCTTTTAACTACAGAAATCGGACTATTCTCTAGAATGATGATGAGAGCACTGACAGCGAGCCAAAGGGTTCGTGCAACAAAATAGGTTGGCCATACGAAAAGCAAGCAAGCATTAAGTCTATAGTTGTACAATAAAGGGTAAATAAATAAATAAACTAAAGTGATTAATACTGATGGAAGTCGGAAGACCCTCCACTTATCGGTCCATCGAGCCCCTTTTGCTTCAAATGTCATTCAAACCGTAACATTGTTTTATGCCATCCATGAAGCAATTCATTCCCGCCCTGTATGTTCAGACAGTTCAGCAATGTAGTATTTTGTCGCTTATTACCTTTTTTGACACATTAACACTAATATCAAGGACTCATACATAATAAAAACTTATTGCGACAGTGTTCTATAGAGTATAGTTTGATGTGTCTTCTACTGTAACCTGCGTCACCCGCGTCGTCCGCGTCACCCGCGTCTCCCGCGTCGTCCGCGTCGTCCGCGTCACCCGAGTCTCTCGCGTCTACCGTGTCGCTCACGTCACCCGCGTCTCCCGCGTCGCTAGTGTCGCCCTCGTCACCCGTGTCTCCCGCGTCTCCCGCGTCACCCGTGTCATCCGCGTCATAATTTTTTTCCCCACAAGACTATCGCTCCCACTAACATCTTGGGATAAGGGGTGAAATGAAAAACAGCGCTGCATATTTGGTACCGGATTATGTCAGCATTTGCTGTTTTCCTCCCTTTTGCCAAATATGCATAGATACTTACGTAGTAGATAAGTATCTGCATCTACATTAAATTATAATGGTTTTTTTTTGTAAAATGTATGTAATACTTAAGTATTATTGTTAGTTTAGTGTATGTATGTATTATTATAGTACCTATAAGTATTATATATGTTCATATGAATTTAATCAAATAATTTTGTTTAGCTTATGTACAATTTTGTTCTTATATTTATAAGTATCTGCATTTTTCCCCTTCTTGCTTTACATAATTTGTACACGTATGTATGTCTACTTATAATTATAAATTTCTCTATGTTAAAGGTATAGCTGGAAGAAATCACCATTTTAGAGATAAGCTCTACCCGTGTACGTCATATTTCTTGTTGTTGTTTCTTTTGTAATTTATGTGTGTGCAAATAAAGTATAAATAAAAAATAAAGATTTAAAATTTATTATAATGTATTTGGCAATAAATGTGATTCTATTCTATTCTATTCATCTGCGTCATCTACGTCACCTACGTCACCTGCGTCGCCTGCGTCACCTGCGTCACTGCGTCGCCGCGTCACTAACGCGATTACAGCTAATACCGTCACTCGTCACTAACGAGCCGAGTGAGACGTGTTCTTAATTATAATTAACCGACTAACATCTGCGACTTAGCCGTAAAGCTTCCCATGTAGGATCCGACGTTTTCTCTTGTCAACATTACTACAGCCAAACTAGCGGTGTAACCATATGTTCCAATGAGCTACTTGCCCGGAAAGAAGGGCGCGGGGCGTGACGTCAGAGGGCGAGCATGCGGCGTGCGGGCGGCAGGCCCTACCTCCCGCCAGAGGTCTATCAACACTTTAACACTTAATGTTAAACTCTACCTGCATGAATCTCACTCCAACTAGGCTAAAATGCCTGAGCTAGGAGTGGTCCAACACTATATGTGGCGACAACGCTTGCGCTGCAGCCTCGTGCCCTAGCCTTTGAGTCATTGTCGCTTCTCTGGTATTCTTCTTCTTCTAAGTCGTATTCCTCATTGCTGAAGGTCGTGATCATTCTAAGGAATTAATCACATATAACGACTTTCATAGCAGATGTAATGGGGTGGTTTGCCATTGCCTTCCCTATTTCACACAGTGGTTATCTCAGTGTGCAGGTTTCCTGACGATGTTTTCCTTCACCGTCAGAGCAGTCGGTAAATGAACGTAAATCTTTCGATAAAATCGAACAACTCATTGGTACAAGACATTGCCTGGTTTCGAACTCGGGACCTCCCGTATGAGAGCCCGACGTTCCAGCCACGACGCCACCGACGCTCTCTAGTATTACAAGGAACCAAAATGTACACACGATGCGAATAATTTACAGAATTTAAATAATTAATTGATACTTAATTGAATCCTAATTATACCTATTTTGTGTGTTATTCGTCTTCTAGTTACCCGCAGCTAAGAAAAATTACAGCTCTTCAATTAGTAATTTAATTTATAAGCCTTACGTCTACCGTACACACTGTTAATTACAATAAGTTTATCCTGTATTTCCCTAAGCAAAGTGGATTGTATCTTTTTTTAGTGAAATAAATGTCTTAAACCGTATAATCGTGCAATGAATGGAAAGCATTACATGTTTCAATCATTGTACTGATTAAAGGGCACCGAATCGGCTGAAATGGTATTACACCGCACCGGTCGATGTGTTGCCACCGAACGTTGGTTTGTCTTCTACATAATGTATTAATAACAACAACATTATGTATAAACGTAGGTACACACGTAGTGGCATCTGAGAGCAATAATCATCCGCCAACAAACTCTTAAATACAGTTTGGCGGTACAACTTCTGTTGAGACATAATGTAAATGGGGTAAAAAAATTTTTTTTTTTGTATCAATTTCAATTTCACCATAATATTGGATGAGATTATGCCACCAAGGTGCAAAATAATGGGGTTTATTTTACTTTACTATGTAAAATTTTCATACAAGGGTTATTTTTTCGTTTAAGTGGTACAAATAACCAGACTCATACCCCCCTTCAAATATTTGCTACTAATAAAAAGAGTTAGAAATGAAGTCATCCGTCACAAAACGCGAGTTACCGACATAGCTCTTATGATTAGCAAGTTGAAGTGGCAATGGGCTGGCCATGTCTGTCGCAGAACCGACAACCGTTGGGGTAGACGAGTTTTGGAGTGGAGACCGCGTACAAGAAAGCGCAGTGTGGGACGCGGTCCCTGCCCGGTGGACCGACGATCTGAAGAAGGTTGCTGGCGATGGTTGATGAGAAAGGCGAAGGATCGGGTACTGTGGCGCGGCCTGGGAGAGGTCTATGTCCAGCAGTGGACAGACACGGGCTGATAGATAATAAAAAAGGACCTTATATAAGAATTTATAACATTAGAAATCGATTCATATTTCGATTGCTGTATGCTTTCGCACGCATTATAAAAAAGTTCCAAACGTCACAACACTATCAGATCACGGGGTGCAATTCAACTTTTTCTCTCCACAGTTTGCGAAACAAGTCTAATAATTAAGGCGGAACTTGCACTGAGTTCCTTGCGGCTGAAATCAACTATAATTTAATTCTTATCTCCGCATCTTAACCTCGGATCGCGGTACTACCAGACTAATTCCATTAGTCTAGTTGCTCGCCCGACTCGTTTGAATAATTTACTTTGCGATGCCCACTTTTTACTCGGATATCTAGTCTGCTTAATTACAATGAGTTAACGTTTGAGACACACTTTTCTTTATAGCGATCTGTAAAAACGGAACACTTTTGCTGTCGCTGCTCCATTCGTCCATCACGCATGTGGAATTCTCTTCCAACCAACGTTTTCCCGCAGCGCGATGCTTCAAGAAGAACGTTAAAAAAGTCCTCTCCCTCCACGGCCGGCAACACACAAGCAATACCCCTGGTATTGCACGTGTCTCTCTACTTACCATCAGGTGGCCCACCTGCCTGTTTGTCATAGCCAATTTAGAAAAACATAATGTCTAGCGCATAAACGAAATAAAATAAAAATAAAAATGTATTCATGCAGACAGTATCCTTTACATTTTCTCAGATTTCCCTGGCTCCTTACACACTAGGATACCCTGTGAAATGAGATACACTTCAAAATTTCAGTAACGAATTGTAGTATTATGTTTTGTTTTCTCATACAAGACATGGGGTGATTCTAACGAGGCTGACATGGTCACCTTGTCGTGAACCAAAGCCTCTAATCTGAGATTTAAAAAAAAAGAGTCAATAAGAATATAATGAAAATAAAAATTAAATTGAAAAGTTTTTTTACTTTTTATATATAATAGTATAATTGTACCCCAATGTGTGGGGTAGCGTTGTTTAGAGCTCATAAAGTATAAGTAGTACTTGTATAATGGTACCCTCTAGAATAAAATATTACATTTTAAAGGCGATATCCAGATTTTGGTTATTGGAGTAAATATTATGTAAAATTTTAGCGCTTGACCCCTTGACAGACCGACGAACGGAGAAGCGACATCAATAGGTTTCGGTTTCTCACTTCGGGATCATCATCATCATCATCATCATAGTAGCCTATCCTCAATCTCGCTTTGGATAATCGCCTCTTATATACCCTTTTCTCTGAAATGGAGTAGAGGGAAAGAGGAGTTCCTTCGGGGTACAGACATAGAATATATCTATTCTGACTTACCCTGATGCCATGGCAGAAAGGCCGATGCCTTTTGTGGGACGCAACTTGCGTGTGTACCTATGCGAGTTCGCATATTCGAGGGACCACGCAAGCAGCCGGATCGGCAGCCGAGACGGCGGCCCGATCAAAGCACGACAAGTACGCCAACTTGGAGCCCACGTGTCGGCCCTTGTGTTCGTGCCGGTCGCCGTCGAGACGTCGGGTGCGTGGGGTTGCGAGGCAGGGGCGTTTGTTAGGGACCTGAGTCGGCGGTTAAGAGAAAGGGGCGGTGACTCCCGCTCTGGATCGTACCTCATCCAAAGGATCTCACTGGCTATACAACGTGGCAATGCTGCCAGTGTAATGGGTATCTTTGGACGGGGGTCGATTTAGGATCGGGAGTAATGACTGTACATTTTTTTTAAATGTATGTACCCATTTTAATTTATTGTTAATTATTATTATTTGACGAAAGATTTAGGTACACATAAAAAATTTTAAAAATGTATTCTGTGGTACGCACCCCTAAAATACATTGTAAGATAGCATCCAGAAGAATAAACAAGGCAGGCTGTCGCTCTAGTCTCAAACTGTAAAATTATAAAGTCTACTGGTCCAAGTTCGGGAGTGCAGCGCGGCGACAGATGGCGCTGGGTGAATTAAAACCTTCCTTCTGGAGGGGAGACAAACACACAAACTTGCCGCGGTGTTGTGAGTTTATTAAATTTCTCTGTGTAAACTTTGGGATAAACGTAAACTGAATTTTGGTGGGTTAGGATTATAGTATCAGTGCGTAGGTCGGAGATGAGATGGACCTTTTTTGGTCTCATCAAATCAAATAGTTTATTTGTTGAAAGTAGGTGCGTAAATACAGAGTTCTTAAATTTTAATATAGTATCACTTCTTTCTACTGTGGTAGAAATTGAAAACGAGTATCGAACACAATACAGAAGTATACAAAGTTTAATACATGCAGCACAGAACATCTGGTGCGGTACAGTGC
This sequence comes from Hofmannophila pseudospretella, assembly GCA_947369225.1. Taxonomy (NCBI): domain Eukaryota; kingdom Metazoa; phylum Arthropoda; class Insecta; order Lepidoptera; family Oecophoridae; genus Hofmannophila; species Hofmannophila pseudospretella. The sequence continues at coordinate 15,023,585 of OX376316.1, forward strand.
CAAAAAGGGTACGCGAGCACAGCATAATGCTGAGGCAAGCCACAGCGCTGATCTTCAGCTGGCCCTCAGTGACTGCACGGACGAAGAAAGCAACAGTGTGTGCGTGTTGTGTTGTTTGTTTGTATGAATGAGGATATCAGTGTGTATATGAGGTACTGAGTGTGTGGGAGGGTGATGGCATGGGGCGGGTGTATTATATTTACATGGTATTATGGTGTAGCATACAAATATTTGATAGAACCTTATAAATAGAAAAAAGAAAGTTAAATAATTAATAAACACAATGGTAATTAATTTCATATAATATTTAAATTCAGTTTTATGTCAATTTCATATTTTACCTTATTTACTACATTACCTTAATGAAATTCAAACTTAATTATATTACGGATTTGTCTTCTACGTATTCTTTTATGTCGTAGTAGCATTTCTGTTTCAGAATCTTTGTTGCTTTTTGTCTAAATTCTCTATAAGTCACTTTTTTAACTGTTTCCGGTAGCTTATTAAATAACTTTATTCCCATGTAATAGACACTTTTCTGAAATAGGGCACACTTTGGAGAGGGCAGTGCAAGTTCATTTTTATTGCGAAGATTTCTAGTGTGTGTTGAATTTTTTTGTGGAAAGCGATCATAATGTTTTTTTATAAAACTTAAACATTCTAAAATATATATCGAAGACAAGACGCATCAGACAAGTGCTTTTTAATATTAGTTTATGCAACGACCACGTAATGATAGCGATTTTAACATGAGAACCGTTCAGATAGATAGATACATAGATGCGGATGGATGGTCGAAGATTATGTCAGTATGTCAAAGGTTCTGCGAGCGAGAGGTATGAATGTACTATTCTATTATCAAATGTATCATAGTTTCATACATAATGTAATTTTTTAATTAATTACTGTAAAAGGTATGCATTTGCCGTTGTAATTAATAAATAAATTTAAAAAAATAGATCGTTCGAATGTTAAAATCACCATTAATGTACGTAATGGCGATGTTAGGTTCTGCGAGCGAAGGGTATGAATGGACTATTCTATTATCAAAATGTATTATAACTTCATACATAATGTAAATTTATAATTAATTACTTTAATAGGTATGCATTTGCCGTTGTAATTAATAAATAACTTTAAAAAAAGTAAATCGTTCGAAGGTTAAAATCTCCATTAATATACGTAATGGCGAATTTAACACTCGAAAACTCACTTAGATCTCGCCGTCTCTGTTCTGTTCCGAGACGGCGAGATCTAGCGGATTTTTTAACCTATAATTTACGTACAAAAACAGCAAGCTTTTCCACCTGTACCTATCTCGAACGAAGGGCGTCTGCCTAGAGTCTAGTCAGACAGACGCTGACTGGCTGATTCCACGCACGATACCATTCAGCGACGAGCTGACTCAAGTGATCTCTTCAGTCGCTGTGGAGTTTTTTTAGTCAACAATGTGTACGTCCACATTCTTAATTAATACCATTATTATGATGTTTAGTTATTAATTATATTTTTTACACATTACACTATCGCTCCCACTAACATCTCGGGATTAGGGGTGAAATGAAAAACAGCGCTGCATATTTGGTACCCGAGTATGTCAGCACTTGCTGACTTTCCCCCCTTTTGCCAAATATACATAGTGCTTTGTGATCTGTTTGTTCTCTATTTGTTGTTATCTGTTGTTTTCTATTTGTGCAATAAAGTGTATTTTACTTTACTTTACTATATTTATATTTAGCCAAACTTAAACCTATCGTACAGTTTATAATTTAAAAATTATATATGTTATCCTGCATTACTAAATCTGCTGGAGGTCAAATTTAATTTGACGTTGGCTTCATTCTTTTTTCCTTTTATACATATTTATTTATTATTAATACCATAGTATAGCATAACATAACTCTCACGTCCATAATCCTCGAGGGGGTAGACAGAGGAACCACCTTCATAATCACCACTTTTCGCCGTAAGATTTGGTGAACAAATGTGATAGCTGGCGAATCTTTCGCCGTCTACTAGGTGTAGAATAGACCCTTTTTCGTCTGTCTACTTAGACTAACAATGTATGGAATAAAAACATTGTCCTTTTGTATAAAGTAACTTTTTAACTGTACAATATTCCTAACTATATTTAACTACAGCATTAAAGGTTTAAGAAAGTATGCCTTGGACTACACGCGTCCAGTTCCAGCCCCGGTTCGGTTGGCTGCATCCAATCACGAAGCGCTGACGTCTAGTGGGGGTGGGCGGAACTGAAGAGATTAGTTGCGGACCCGTGAAGTCCGGGACTAAGGTTGCCTAAGTGATTTTGAGATATTTTCTAGACTAGAAAAATAGTTTCGAAGTTAACTGCCTAGATAAAGTGTCGGTGGCACTATGGCTAGGACACCGGACTCCCATGCGGGAGGTTCGGGTTCGAAAGCGTGCAGTGCCATGTACCAATGAGTTTTTCGAATTTTTCGGCGTACATTTACCGACTGCTCTAACGGTGAAGGAAAACATCGTGAGGAAACCTGCACACTGAGATGACTAGTGTGTAAAATGGGGTAGGCACCAAAGAACCTCAAGGGTCGAAGTGCCGCTGGAGTTATTCCCGGCCCCCTATCATAAGATAAGATAATTTCCTAGATATTAAAAAAAATTAAAAATGAAAAAGTTTATTTACTTATTACAGGGCACACAAAAAAGGACCTCCGACTTACAAACTAGGTCGAAAACCTGTATCTTGTAAGTCGGGATTCCGTCGCACTTTCTGTGCCAGCAAATTACAAATTATATTCTTAACCTAAAAGGAATTATAGGTTACCATGGATGAAAAAAAATATATAGTCGGGGCAGGAGTTGTTCCTTCATGTAGGTCACGACTTCCACTCATAGGCCAGGCTTTGAAAGTTAGTGTTGTTTTTAACGTAATTAGTGTTGCTGAGCCAACTCCCACAAAGGGTATGAAAAGGTTGAATAACCAGCGTAACTTGGCCCCTCAAATCATCCCAAGTGTTTTGCCTTATGAGGCAATGAGAGGGTCGTGGTAAAGTGGTAGTGGAGCTCGTTAATATTTTCCGTCTCGTTCTCAAGTAGGAATGTAAAGAGTGCAGCTGAACCGGAAATGGTTTTAATGGTGGTTTAATGTGGTTAAGTATTTTAAAGCGATGTTTATTGCATTAAAAGTGCTTAACTACGTATTAAAAATAATAAATCAGTAATTTCTCTAAGGTTTTAAAATGTCAATGCGTTCAAAAACTATTTCCGACTTGACGATTGAATGGTTTGATTTGATTTACTTCAATGGAATTATCATTAATTGGGAAAAGGGAAGATCTTTCACCAAGTAGGGTATTGTTCCTGGTGACCAGTTGTCCTGGTCCACCTATGGATGTTTGGAACTCGTATACCTACTGGCTAAGAGCGTCGGTGGCACAGTGGCTAGGACACCGGACTCTCATGCGGGGGGTTCGAAACCGTGCAGTGTCATGTACCAATGAGAAACCTGCACACTGAGATGACCAGTGTGTAAAATGGAGTTGGCACAAAAGATCCTCAAGGGTCAAAATGCCGCTGGGTTATTGCCGGCCCTCATCATAAGATAAGATAACATACCTACTGGCTAAGTCCCATTGAAAATATCGATAGCGCGTTCTACGTTTGTATGGAAATAAGGACTCGATGTATGCAGAGTGTGCTTCGTGCTTCGAGCGACACCTGTCGGTGAGGTGAGTGTACTGATCGTACTGGCGCGTCGTGCGTCGCGTTGCCACAAACAAAATGTCAACGAAATTAAATATTTAGACATAACCTTTTTACATCCTTTTTAATCCCCAAGACATGCATTCATTACCGAGGCCGGGACCGGGACGAGCACCATTTTCTTTTTAATCAATCGTAAACGTCAAAGACACGTCGCCTTTTCAGCCAGGACGCAATTAAAAATTGCTTTGTACGGCTGGCGCGTGTGTCCGGGCCTTTACGAGATTAACGCGCGAAACCGACTGCTAGCGCGCCTTAATTAAATTTTAAATTTCGAACATTCACGCTCACTGCAGTGTGGGATTGTTGCGTCAGTGGGTTTGCGACACCTTTCTTTTGTTCCTATTTTCTAGAAAAATAAGGAAGAATCTTTTTTTTTTGCGGAATACATTAAATTTATATTTAAACCAGTAACTGGCCTTCTATAAGTTTAATACATATGTAATTTTATAATTGTTAATAGCTGTAAAATTCCCTATTAATAAAAAAACTTATCTCTAGATACTTGGTCATACCACACATTCTGGCCACTGAAAATTATGGGAAGAAAATAACTATTTTCAGCTTAAGGCTACCTGCCTACCAAAGCTGTGCGAGAAAGCGAGGCGGTGAACGAGAAAAAAATACGCCAATGGGATTGCATCATTTTAATTGTCACGTGATATGACGTGATAATGGCGCCATTATATTTGTGGATTTTTTCCTCGCTCACCGCCTCGATTCCTCGCACAGCTTTGGTGGAAAGGCAGTCTTATTGTATATATTTGCAATTTTTTTCTCTTAGTTGTCAAATAATAGCTTTATCTAAAGTACCCTTTACACCAAGACGTTTCCATTTCAAGTTGGTTCCAGTATATCTCAGCACTGAATGCAACTGAATTCAACTCCCAGTTCCCAATGCATCTCGCTAACAGATACATTTCTTTGCTCTCTCCACTCAGACGCTCTCAGACGTCTGTCTGTCCTCGGTATAGTAATAGTGACGTCACTCCAAGGAACATCCACGTACTAGCTAGTACCTCGTACGCATATACTCCTTTCATGCGTCACTAGTTCCCAACAAACAATACTTTGAAGGAAATGTATGCGTGGATTTTGCGTTTGTGCTTGCAATTGGAACTGTTTTACTCGAATTTTTGAAAGTCGTTTTTACACAATACGCCATTTAACACTCGCTACCAAAAAAGACTTGCTCTGCCAAAATCAAAATTAAGTCTACACAGTTCTGGACCGTTCGCTATGTCTATAAAAATATATAGCAAAATTTCACAAATCATCGACAATGAATTAAAAGACCCGATATTCAATAAAAGATTAAAGTTATATCTTCTTAACAAATGTTTCTATTCACTGCAGGAGTTTTTTGATGTAAAAACCAATACCTAACTATAAAATCAATTATGTATAACTTATAATGACATTTAATTCAATTTATCTCATTAGCATTTATTACTAGTATAATTTATTATAATCTCTTATTTTATATTGCGGTGCCCTACTCAGGGTTTCATGTATGATCAGATAATATATATTTTTAAGACCAATTGTTACAAATGAAAAGCAATAAATGGTAAGTCTCTTATCCCATTTTAAGAGACTAAAGTTGATAATGTGTTTTTGATTAAAAAAAATAGAGTGATACGGCTGTTTGTCATTTTAAAAAACTATGTAACGATGATCGATGATTGAAAAATAGGTTCAAAAAAAACGAAACCTCAGAAATTGGAGTAGTAGCGCCATTCAAAGTCCTTGATCGAAACCAATAAAATATCTTATTGAATTGAGATACAATAAAGTTTCCACTGTGATATTTTATTTATTTATTTAAATTATTTTTATTTATTTATTTGAGGGTAGTATCTATTTCATACGCCTTTTGCACCCGTATATTATATATTTTATGATTTTTCCATCACCTGAAGGTTGCCTGGAAGATATCGCTTAAAGCGACAAGGCCGCCTTCAGCACATTGTATTGTACCTGTCTTTATGTTGTATGTTTTGTTTTTGTCCCCGGTGTGCAATACAGTATATTTGTATTTGTATTTTATTCAAATAATAATTGGAGGCATGCCTACAGCTAAAACAGACAAATATAAAAGAATTCATTAAGATTTTCTGCACAGAAAAAAAAATCAGCCACAACTCTGCCAGTGCAAAAAAAATATTTTTTTCTATCTCAAATCTGAATGGTCAAAATTCAAAGGGAAACAAAATTCTCGCCGGCACTGGCAACACTGAATACCGACTCGTATGCTCGACTTTCTAAAGCTCTGCTGAAAGCTCGCAGCCTCGAGCACGCATGTGAAAAAATGTAGCTTTTTTAAATACCTCCGCTACGTGCTGCGAATACTTGGTTTGGCAGAGCTGCAAATATTGTAACAAGTGAATGTGTTTTTTTTTTGTTGTAAATCCGATATAAAATATTATTCACACACTCATCTCATTCTCATGTGTAATTTCTACTTCGTAATTTGTAATTTGTAATTTCTATTTCTACTTCGACAGGTAGAAGAAGTTCTGAAAACTAATCTTTAAAGTTTCACAAGTCTCTCACGTAACTTTTTTTTATTTAAGACTACACTCACGTTTTTTTTATTGACTACTAAACCCGCATTTGACCTCGATCTCGCCTGATGGTAAGCGACGATGAGGTCGACAATGGAGCATGCGGGCCCAGTAAATGCCTATTCACTCTGGCCTTGAAGATCCCAAGGTTGAAGGTTTCGGGAAATACAGACGCCGGCAGGCTGTTCCATTCCTTAGCCGTTCGCATAATGAACGAAGAAGGAAATCGCTTCGTACGAACAGATGGGATATCAACAACATAAGGATGGAATCCTCCCCGCGCCACGAAACTCGCGTTTGTCCTCATTCTCACTTGGTAAGTTACGATGAGGTCGAAGATGGAGCACACTGGCTTAGTAAGTACTGGCTCTTCTATAAGTACTGCCGAAACACATCAACGCTGAAGCAAATACATTTGACGACAAACCACATCGCCAGCCAGGCGGACCCTGAAGGGGTCCTACCACCAGCAAATTACACGGTTTAATCGCCTCGTACGACACGCTTCACCAGTGGTGGTAGCGTTAGTCGAACCTATGCTTTAATGTGGACATTGTGCATTGTGTAATTTTAATTGTATTACATGATTAGACTTAAATAATAAACTGTTTTACGGGTATTGATTGTATTTTATTAATTAAGCCGGTCGTATTTAATAAAATACAATTAATACCCATGAAACGGTATATTATTTAAGTCTAATCATGTACTACAAGTTTCACCAAGTACCAACAACCGCATGTATTAACCATTAATTGTATTAAGTTGTACCACCTACTTACAATTAATAATGTGCGCATCCATCCATGTTACGATCACCTGTATTTATATTAAAAAGTGAATTAACCTCGTGATCTCATAAGTTCCCCAAAGGTTCAATAAATTAGTATTTGAGTATTTTTCATGCATTGTGTTACAAGATACAAGAAAATACCTACACTAATACCACTTCCGTACTTATTTCAACCTCTGTTCTCATCGCTTTATAACAAAGCCGAGGCAGTTCTGTGACAAAGCGATCTATTTTCGACTATCTCCGTTCCCTATTCGACGTCGGAGTGAGATATGATCGTCATTAGAACGAGTTCCGGACGAGTAGACTTCGTAACTCTTGTAACAGACTTTGTAAATACGTCCGCTGAGATATTGGTACATACCTAGATGAAGACACTCTGTGAAGATATCCTGAAGTGTATTTAATTTTTATTATAGCCAGACTGCGTACTATAATCTAGATATTATAATCAGCCTATTTACTTCTCTATATTATTATTACCTATTGGTTTGCAGGACTTACTACGGAACCGTAATAGATTCGGTTAGTTAGCTTATCGTATGGTTAGTGGCCAACCTATTTGTCAGAGTTGTTCAGGCCGCCCGTAGGCCTCTGACCGGGCTTAACGACTGCTGTCGAACGACAACAACCGGGTGCTTAACGTGCTCTCCGAGGCACGGAGGAGCTCAGATGAAATATGTCACAAGCGGTCACCCATCCTGGTACCGACCGCGCTAACGTTGTTTAACCTGCACGATCACTCGGACCGTGCTCGCAACTAGGCTACGTGCTACTAGATTCGGTGAAATTAATGTATGTCGTAGAAAACATAGCGTAATGGCTGGCCACGAAGTGCTAATATAGATTCTGAAATACTTCATTTATTTGCCTAAAAATCTTAGTCAAATTCGACTATTACAGATTACAGGAGATCGATTCCACTAAATACAACGTAACTAAATAGAATCTAAACTGCATCATATGACGTGTTTCGTATGCTTCTATCCACTAACGATCCAATTTCAGTTAAGTTCCGATCGAGTCAACGATTGATCGAACAGTAACGTATTTGTGCATTCTAATAAAACGTTTAGTGTATACTGTATAGTTGAACGGTAACAAAACGCTTCAACTGTCAAAAATAACGATCGAACATAAGTTCTTCCCAAGGTACTTCGATAGTAAATCGAAAGGTGTCAGTGGTAGAGTCATAAATGAGTCAGCAGAATGCGATTTGGTGTCCAAATAGAATTGGAACGAAAACTAAATTGAAATTGGATAGAAATAGAACTACAAACGTTGTAATTTAGGCGAATTGGGCCCCTGGTCCTTTACAAATCGCTCGATTGAAGAAAGTATCATCCTGCAATTATGTTATTTTTAAACCGTTAACATTTTAATAGCCGAAGAACACAAAGCGCTCACGTACAATAATTCCACGTTGCGAACCGATCAGAAAGAATGGACGCAGAATTGGCATGCAATTGTTCTTAAGGTACAGTCCTACCCGCAATATGCAATCACTTTGAATTTTAACAAGCTTGGAATAAGGATTGCAATGGAGAAAGGTGTAGGTGTGGTAGATTGCACAGGCTGTATAAAATGAGTCGCACTGGTATAAATTGTGGGTCTTGGACCACCCGAGACCGTGCGATTGGGTTCCGTAGTCTTGATTATGGGAAGAGAGAATATCACGTGGTCAATCCGTGTAGTTCACCCAGGTGTTCCCGTGGTGCTTTTGGGTGTACCATGGGAAAAAAACAAGTGATAAGTGAGGAAAATCGAATAAAGCAAGGTAGATAGATTCAATCAAACATTAGGTAAGATATAGTGTCAATCGGAGTTGAATTAATCTCATGGATAACTAATTATCTATCGTAAAAATCTATAAATGTTTAATAAATATATTTTTTTACATAGTAAATGTATATTTTTTTTTGGACAGAGTGCGGTGGAAGAATATTGTCTCAGCCCTATGCACCACTAGGTGTTCTAGGACCTGAAGAAGAAGAAGAAATGTTCCTTGAATATTTGTATGCTAATACACATATCAAATTTTCTTAAATATATAGGGAAAGAAGGACAAAAAGGAGAATAATAATAGGATAATATATAATATAATACATATAATTAAATGAATACATTGAGAGTTCCTTAAGCGGGGGCAATTTCTTAATGGATTCCCAAAATATTTTTAAAATTATATTACCTCTTGAAGGAAACAGGAATGTGAGGAAGCTTCCTATATTCATTTTACTAAATACGTAGATTTTAAGGAACTTAATGACACTTTAAATTAATAATGAAATACAGAACCCCCGACCTTTAAAAGGAAAAAGGCTTTAGCACTTGCGTGTTTTATTGTTTCGAGTACACTATTATTACTGAAGCCTTTTGATTTGCCGTCGTGTCCGAGACCGAGGCACGTGATAAATGCGGTGATGGTAATGTACGAATAAATCTCATGAGTGCACCATTGACCGTGGTAGTGTAGGGCGGGTCTAGTTGAGCAGAGGGGCTTGTTGAGCAATTGAAATATCTCAAAAATTAAGCATCGCACGACAACACTTCAAATGGTGGAAAGAGGGGTATGAAAGAGGGGAACACATCACGTGACCGCCGGTTGCTGCACGGTGATCGAGCGGGAAACGGGGAAGCTTTGTTTATTTTAAGATAGAAAAGTAACAAATAACTTCCTAGTCATTTTTGGTCGGGACTAGTATGATAAAAGCTAACTACGATCACGTAGTTGTAAAATTTTTACGTATTTATTAAACCTTCGTTTATAAATTGTTGTCCCAATTGGTCTCCCAAGTCTTGCCATTTTTACACAACCTCGCTTTTATTACGGAATGTCGGGGTCGGGGTCGGGGTAGTTGAGCAGGTGTTGCTCAATTTGTCCCACTAGGTATATATATTATATTTACTACAAAAATATATATTTGTTTTTCTCTCTGGTTCAGGATAATCCATTAATATTTTATCTCATAATTAATATTATTAAAAGATAACTTGAGATACAAAGAGCGTAATAATTATCCAAATATTCAGAATAAATTGTTTTATTTGCTTCTGATTTTATTTTAGTAACTATGTAAGTATGAAATAGATATGATGAATCGTTATGAGTTATGATAGATTAAGTGAAAAATTGCTCAACTAGCCCCGCCCTACCCTACTTAAGACATATAGACATATTTTTATTAATAATATTCATTATTATATTTAATATATTATTATATATAAATTATTAATCGATTAACCTTTAATCTATTAATGGTTAATCGATTAATTATTTTTTCACTGTTAAAAGAAAATTAGCAGTTATTTTATTTTGTCTACTTTGTTCGTTGATTATTTTTTTCTAATTTATGTTTACTTTGTGGTCAAAAAAATATTTAGGTAAATAAATATAAATTAGGAATTTCAATAAGCGGAAATTTATTAACCAACCCATTTTCGCCTACTTGGGTAGAGATAGCTATGTGGTATATGAAAAACATTAAATTATTTTTTATTTTATTAAACTAATGCTGCTTTTCTAAAAGATCCCTTTCTCTTAGTAAGTATGGACCTGGAACAAATACTATCATAGATAAAAGAAACCTTGTATAATAAGGTAAAAAATGTGATTATGTAGGAATTTCATTAACACGTTACGGAGGTCGTTAAGTAGCTCGTAGTCTAGTTGCGAGCACGGTCCGAAAGTGATCGTGCAGGTTAAGTTGTTGCGACGTTGGCGCGGTCGGTACCTGGATGGGTGACCGCTAATGGCATATTTCTTCTGAGCTCCTCCGTGCCTCGGAGAGCACGTTAAGCAGTCGGTCCCGGTTGTTGTCGTTCGACAGCAGTCGTTAAGCTATGACAGATGCCTACGGGCGGCCTGAACAACTCTGACAAATAGGTTGGCCACTAACCACACGATAAGCAAGCATTACACGTTCTACGCTAACAGTTTCTTTTTACTGCAAGTTTCAAGCAAGAATCACCAATCATATCATTTCATATCATATCATTTATTTATAAACAATCATAAATTGTGTTTGAATACAAAAAATATATAATAATAATAATAGCCAAGCCAAAAGCTCGCGACAGTATGGTAAACTCACCCCAATAATGGGAGAAAAACAGCAGTTTAATAATAATAATAATAAGCTTCGCTCTCAACTGACCCCAGAAATGGGAGAAGACCTAACAGGATAATATACAATAATAATAATAATAAATGTCACTGAACAAAGAAGAGCTATTATAAGAAATAAACTGCTTTCTGATGATGTCATAAGTAAAGTAGCCGAACAAGTCGAAAAGGAAACAGATTTAAATGCGTCCAAATCCACACAATCAGTTTCATTTGTATCACAAACTCCCCATACCCATAATTCTCAAACAACCACACATTTGATCACACAGGACACAAATAATACACAAAATCTATTGACGAATAATACATCTACTGAATCTCTACCAGATAGACGGGTTTCTTCTGACAGTACTTCTGCTGTAGTCGAAACCAGTGACAAAAGACAAAATAATAATAATAATTGAAAAATGAAAAGTTTATTCACTTATTACAAGGCACAAAAAAAGGACCTCCGACTTACAAACTAGGTCGAAACCTGTATCTTGGAAGTCGGGACTCCGTCGCACTTTCAATTAAACTCTTTCAGCGTCAATCTTAGCTACATTATAAGCACGTTACAAAAAAAAATATCTCCATCTAACCACTTTTATTTTCCCAGTAAAATTTCAACCAATTCCAAACCTAAAATCTAAAATAAAGAAAAACCCAACCCTCGATCGGCGCCGCGGCGCGGGTCCCCCCCGCCCGACTTAAACTTTCCTGCCAACTCTCCGTTACGCCGTACTTTCCCGCGCCTTATTAATAAAGACCCGGTGATTAGGAACTTTTGATTCCGACTCGGGACTAGACGCGATGAGGAGCAATTATTCGACACATTGATTTATTGTTCGGCCCCCAACTTTGAGACGAATCGTCTTTGCAAAGTTTCCTATCGATCCTCGGGGCAGGGTCGTTTTAAGGTTTATTTTAAAAGTTGACTAATATCAGATGTTTACCTAATTCCATTCAAATACTTATCTTATCTTATGATAGGGGGCCGGAAATAACACAGCGGCACTTCGACCCTTGAGGATCTTTTGTGCCTACCCCATTTTACACACTGGTCATCTCAGTGTGCAGATTTCCTCACAATGTTTCCCTTCACCGTTAGAGCAGTCGAGTTTCTACGTTTCTTCGTTACGAGTAAATGTACGTAAGTCTTCGAAAAATACGAAAAACTCATTGGTACATGGCGCTGCACGGTTTCTAACCCGGACCTCCCGCATGTGAGTCCGGTGCCCTAGCCACTGTGCGACACTCATAATAAAATAATAAAATACTGACTGTCAGTTGCAAGAAACGTCCTTAAAGATAAGTATTCATTAAAATACATGATATCCCTTTCAACACCATAACTCTACTCGTAGATAGAGATTACACAATTCCCGCTTAAACAAAGAAGTTATGTTGTGCACTAGTCCGTGTATCGCTGGATCGGATCGGATCTTTCATTTCACTCATTAGTGTAATGAATGAGTGAAAGATCCAATCCGATCCGGCGAAACACGGACTAGTGCACAACCGTTTACAGTATTGTTTTGTCGAAAACTAAGTAATATCTGAAGCCCAATTCAATAGCTGATACTTCACATGACAAAGCAGTTAATAGATGGTACCTTCCCGTTCCTCCATAGTCGTTTCCAAATTCGATTACCTATATTACAACCAATCTAATTCACGAAGCCTTTTTTATTTCTAATGTGAATTTCTATTTCTTTTTCATCTGGAATGGAACAGCCTGCCAGCGTCTGTTTTTCCCGTAACCTACAACCTTGGGATCTTCAAGGCCAGAGTGAATAGGCATTTACTAGACCCGCATGCTCCATCGTCGACCTCATCGAGGTCAAATGGGGGTTTAGTATATTTTTTTATGTACCTATTCTGTTCTGAAAATAAATACAATTTACTATCTTCTTTTCGAGTCCAAATTCAGTCCTGTCATACCGAGACAGCGATTCGTATAAAATATACACTGAGAGAAAAGTCATGTTCGGACATACGTAATTTTAGACTCCACATCCATTTTTCTTGTTAAAAACGTACCAGGCGTACATAAAGATGAAACAACATTACGCTTCATGACTTTGCATGTAAGGAACCCCAAACATTACGACTCCCCATACAAATTATCCATTCATTCGTTCATTCAATGGCGTACTGTCATGCCATAAGTATCTAATAACATGACAGTACGTAGGTAACATCCTTATTGTGCGCAGGCACAGACATTATGTACGTAGACAACAACCGTGCTTAGGTTGATAATTACGTAAGTAATGCTGCAGAGTACGTACCTAGACCCTTCCTACTTACCGTACTGTTGTACGTAATGCTCTCGTCTATGTAGTAACGTTGTCACCTACACACATAACGGTATGGCCTATTTACAGTAAGGTTGTTACCTACGTAGGTCATGCTTAAGTCTATGTAGATAATGGTTCAGTCTAGTTACCGTGATGCTGTTACCTATATATATCATGCTTCAACCTACGTACAGTAAAGATGTCATCTATGTATATAATGTTACAGCCTAATTATATAAGGTTGTTACATAGATAGATTATGCTTCAGGCTATTTACAGTAACGATACCTTCTACGTACAAAATGGTACAGCCTACTTACCATGGTGTTGTTACCTACGTACGTAATGATTAAATCTATGAACGGTAATGATCTCACCTACGTACATAATGTCACAGCCTAATTACCATAAGGTTCTTACCTACGTATAGTAAAGATGTTACCTACGTAATGTAAGGATGTTTCCTGCGTATAGTAAGGATGTTAACTACGTAAAGTAAGGATGTTACCTACGTATAGTAAGGATGTTAACTACGTAAAGTAAGGATGTTTCCTGCGTATAGTAAGGATGTTAACTACGTAAAGTAAGGATGTTACCTACGTATAGTAAGGATATTACCTACGTACAGTAAGGATGTTTCCTACGTACACTAACGGTGTTACCTACGTACAATACGGGTAATACCTACGTACTGTAAGGATATCGACTACGTACATCATGGTACATTCTACGTACACAATGGTGCAACGTACTTACAGTAAGGACATCACCTACATATACCTTGGTGCAGCCTACGTACAGTAATGGTGTTACTTATGTACACAATGGTGCAGCCTACTTATAGTAAAAATGTCACATGCGTACATAAAAATGTAGCATACGTACAGTAAGGTGTTGCTTCACCGTGGGAGAATATATTCCCTGCGCATACTGTGACTTCATGCCTTGCGGCACCTCACTGCCAACCAAGCAAGCGCGAAAGAGGTTTCTTTATCTTTCGCACCTGTTTCTCCTTATGGCAGGCAGTGACAGGTAGCACGGCTGATTGTCGTTGTATGCGCAGGGGAACATAATCGCCCACAGCGTAGCAACGTCCATGCTGTAAGTATAATACATATATTATATATACAATTAACATTTTAACTACACGCATTCTGCACCTTGCGTACGCATTAACACACATACCTGTTGTACGCACAGGCTGCAACTATGGTTATGCGATTCGCACGTCCTTACCATAATTATGCTGCACTAATGTTGTACCCGCTTATATACGTCCTTTTCTCATCCCTATTATATTGTGTAAAAGGACCATCTGTAAATAAAAGGCAGTGAATTAGATACAGACTGCAATAGTTTATTACCACATCCGTTAATAAGATTATGATATAGCGACTACGACAAAATTACCTTAAAATTTATTTCTAAACTTGTTTTACCAAAATTAACAATACTACCATTTCTCGTAATGAAGTAAAACAATGGTTATCTTTGAAGTCTATTGTGACTAATCGAATTCAGAAATCCACCAGTGAGGATTATTGAAATAAGCAGACAGAAAGACTAAACGTTCGATTAGTGTCGGCAGCTGTGCTAACATGAACGCGTCCAACACGCAATCTGTAAGAGAGCGAGATGCCGCGATCAGTACGCGTACCGTGGGAGCATCTCGCTCTCTGACAGACTGTCAATCGACCAGAATGAACTATCAAACATAACCAAATACAATCAGAATGGTTAAGATTTACAATATATGCCAAGTGCCTGTGCTAAGTGCTAAGTATAAACAAAACAAATTCCTACTTCAAACTTGACAGATGACAGCTAATTTATGTAAAATTTTCTGTGAATCGAAAAATAACTTAATAATAATAACTCGATTCACAGATAATTTGACATAAATTAGCTGTCATCTGTTTGTTAATACACCCTTAACATCACAAACATTGTCAATCAATTAATAAACTTAGAGATACATTTTTTCTTATATCATGTGCATATTTTACAAGTATCGAGCATCGAGCTCTACGGTATTGTAAAGACGATACAATTTTGTCAAGAGCCCTATACTGATCATGATAATTGTTGACATTCATAGTAACGAGATCTGCTGTATAGAACATGACTTAACCTGAAATGAACGGGTTGTTCGGTATTGGTCATGTTCTTATTTAGTCATGTTCTGCTTTAGTCATGTTCGGTTTTGGTCATAATCTGCTTTGGTCTTGTTCTGATTTAGTCATGTTCTAGTTTAGTCATGTCTGGTTTATTTTTTGTGAATATGTTTTTGGCACATAACATTACACGTACATAATCCAATGGGGGTAGACAGAGGAACCATCTTCAATCTCAGGTAAGTGCACATCAAAAACCCTCTAATAATGGAATGTGATAACCTATGATTGAAGGTGGTTCCTCTGTCTACCCCCACAGGGTTTACGGACGTGTTATGATATGTGCCAGACATGACTAAACCAGAACATTACTTAACCAGAACTGAACATGACCAAATCAGAATATGACTAAACCGTAACATGACTAACGCAGAACATGACTAAAGCACAACATGATTTAACCAGAATTGAACATGACTAAATCAGAACATGAATAAAACACAACATGACCAATACCAACACCGAACAACCCGTAATTAACACGAAATACATAACTATACAATACAACAACGCTTTTAATAATTACACAGAAAATAACTTTTAAGAGTTTAGACGACGACGGCCTAACAACTAATACCTAGGTACTTAAAGTTGGACACCACATCAAGTCTCGACAATAAACAGACTAACCACATAATATGATTAAATGGATACAATTTACAATAATATTGCTATGTGCTAAACATAAACTAAAAATAATTAAGTCATAAGAAAATTAAAAAAATTTAGTAAATACAGACTGTCAAATTTTGGAATATTCAGACATGTTGTTACAAAGCCGTTACCTACCTGCTTTATTCCATATAAACAAATCAATCAGTTTTAAGACTGGGTTTTCCGCACACTACAAGTGCCACCAATCGAAAAAATCATAATTATATCATTATTAAGATTTATTTAAAAATCTTGCCCGGAAGCCCTCCGAAAGGAAGTAGTATTTTTTAAGCTAGCATTAATATCCCTACCTCAATTCCTGAAGTTACACGATGCAACGTGGCCGTTTGGCGGAAATGCGTTGTATAACTTAAGGAATTCAACTACAGATATTAATGCTAGCTTAAAAAATACTACTTATCCTTTCGGAGTGCGAGTTTTTTACTAATAAAATTGTAGAATTTAAGTACAAATTAAAGTTATTTTATAATAAAAGTCTAACACCTGTAACAAAAGAAATAAAATTGTTATTTTATTTTTATTATAACGACATTCGACTTCTTAAAAATTTTATGTAGGTATTTCTTCATTTTGGTTACAAATTATTATTTAATTAATACATGCTAAATTAATTTGTTTTAATCTCGAACACATAATAATTCTTATCGAAGTCTTGCGTTCATTTACTATTTACCCTGTGACGGTGAAGGAAAACAATGTGAGATAACTTGCATTATTATGTGAACGATAAATGGCACAGTCGCGGGGTCGAACAGGATGATGGTATCATATCATTATTAGCCAATGGAATCAAAGAGAATTTCTTACTTTCGAACTCCTGCGGCTTTCAACATTTGCAATTTCTACTTGAGAACTAGTGCTTTCAATGGGTGTAGAAGTCTCCTTTGTATGTGTCTCCCTTATAAATGTCTCCTTTGTAGATGGTTCTTTTACAGTGAAAGTGTTATCCAAATCACTGATAACAATGAGCTGAAAAATGCAACGTCAAGTGTTTTAGACTGCAGACAATGGGGTTATTATTTAAGAACTTGACATGTATTTTATGCAAACAAATTATTTTGATTGATTTGCAATCTGAACTTCTTATTAAAGAGGTCTATTTAGTAAACAGTTACATTTACACAAATAAGATAAGGTAAGGGTAGCTGGAAATCAGACCTACTGATCCCAAGATTATATCTACCTTATGGCTAACGTAACACACATACTTACATTATACACACAGATACTCTCACATATATAAACTCACGCTTTTTTACAGGTGGTAGATCCTGATGTGCAGGATCGCCTGGGTTGGTATCAATCACCCTCTTACCTATTACTGCCGTGAAGCAGAAATGCTTGCATTTCTGTGTTTCGGTTTGAAGGTAAGAGAGCTAAATTACTAAACATAATTTTCTTCATCCCGATGGAAGCATTTCTATGCCTGTACAATGTATTTTTAACATTTTTGTAACTTGGAATTGCTTTTATAAGTTCCAGACCTGCGTCTTTGCATGATGCTATTGTAGCGTCAAATGTTGGTTGTATTGATGGAAATTCCGGTGAAGACAATTTAGTTTTGCATTCATTCAACGGCTCGTCTATCATATTTTTTGCGAAATCCGGCGTGCATTTGTGATGTTTTTCTCCTACAATATCTGTGCCCTAAAACAATAAAAATATATGTTATTAATTGATTGAATTATTACTTGACCATTGTGAACCATAATTTAACAACAAATAGTTAAGATAAAAAATAAAGTTAAAAATTAAAGGGGGTCTCCATACTAGAAAAATGTTTTAGGCGGTTAATATTGTTGTTTCACTTACTTTCAAAGTAATCTTGCCTCCGCATTTCGCTTTCTTCCTGTTGATGCACTCCCATATCTCTGTCCCATTTTTATATTTTTCTTTCCTTGAATACTGATGACCAGCATGTAAGAGGATTGTGCCACCACCCCTTTTTATATAAGTCATAGACGGCTTGTTTTGAGAACAAGTTGGAGTTTCATCGTCGTCAGCCATATCGGTCCTAGAATGGTAAAAATAATTTGAAAACATAATTTTCTGTCACAAACACTCAAAAGAAGTCATTACGCTATACTTGGAATCACTTGTCACTTTAATAAAATCACTGAGGTCATTATACAATAATATAATCACTTGTCGCTAATAAAACTCTAACAAAATCACTTACCAAATAGGTACTTTAAATCAAACAACACTTGCACAGTAACCTTGACTAGCCGGCGGCGCTCGACTGACGTCACAGGCAAATGCATTGCAATGAACCGCACACGTACCTCCCCTCGCCGTCCGCTTCACACCCGTTTGTCTTTTATCTGTGAGCTTCTGCTTAAAACGCCTTTATGTTGTCAAAAACAGTAAATGGTCACCAAAACTAACACATTCACTGTTGACCCATAACATAACTTAAGAAATTACGCCAGAGCCAGTGCTCATCACTTCATGTACTTGCGCGCGTTATTTACCTACCGAGCGCTCGGACGGCGCCGCACCTTGGCCGCGAGTCGGAGAGGCAAGCTGACAAATGCTACGGTATGATGGAAATAATTAAATAAATAGGTAGGTAAGCTAAAAACCGACACAAATTCGTCAAAATAAGTACTTTCATTACTTATTTTTCTCGTCACCAGGTACTATGAAAAAGGCAACATTATATTACAAAACTTTCACATCTATAAATTATATATTAGTGGGATTTTAATTAGTAAGAATTAAAATATTTATGTTTCAATTATTTAAATACATATTTAAATTAGTAAATCGTTTGACAAAATAAATTAATAGCATTTTAGTGCCAAGTTCTATTAAATTTATTCCAACTAAAGGAGATTGGGCGATTTCCCAAGCTTGAATCCACTATTTTTCATGACATCTTAAATATTATGAAGACGGTTTTGGTCTCTAGCTCTCGACCGACACTACTTAGGAAATTCGTCCCATAGGTGATTTAAAAGATGTAGGTACCTACTCCTGGATCCTAATCTACCAATTGTACTGTTCGGTTGCGGGCGAAGCCCTGGGTACAAAAGCGCCCAGTCTTCTTTGTTTGGAATCATCATGGCTTGCTGGATTAGGTTTGAGGAAAGAGGAACGACCGAGGCGGCTAAATTGAAAACTAACGTATTTCTCATACAGTCTCAAACAGCCCTTAGTCACCTTTTACGACGTCTATCTAAGGGAAGAGATGAGGCGACCCAATCCCAATAGCTGGGAACCATGGACAAAATGATACAGTCGCGACTCCAGGCAAACAGACATTTTACTATTTTAGTTCCTAGGTATACAGAGGTAAGTTTAAATGCACCAATCCCTTCAAGAGGTAACAGTACCCATGAATGTGAACAATTTTCGCCAGAAAACTTTGGGATTCGCCATTTTTTTTAACCTTGTTTATCGAAAATCGACTAATATGTGAATTGCAGACGGAACATAGTTAAATGATAAACTTATCATCTGCATATTATGCTTGGTTAAAATATGTAGACTGGAGAAAAACTTGGCCGACGTACCTACATACATTTTGATATCTTTTATTCTATTGATTGAGCACACCCTATGGATAGGTGACAGGTTTATGCCAGTTTTGCCACACAGAACAAGACTACAAGAGAGCAGTAAGTACCTACAGTATCTAATGTATGTGGTACAGGAATAATGTATGCAAATCTTTTTAATGTACGGCGCTCATTACGTTCCGTTGTAGAGTCTTTATATAATGTTTTTTGCTAATTATAATGTGAAGCATACATTTTAAAGAAAGAGAACATTGGTTTGTTTATTTTACAGCTCTGGATTCTTGCCCTTTGGGTCTGATTTAAAAAAGTCTTCATTTCAAAATAATAATTATGAGTACCTAGTATTTAAAAGTCCTGGACCCGCTCGATGGTTCATGGCCTGTACCCCCTTGTGAAGGGAAGGCTTGTGCCCCCTTTAATGGGGATAAATAGGCTGATAATGATGATGATGATGTATGTGAAGTGATCACATACCTAATACACAGAGGGATGAGTATTACGATGACATGATTACTCGGAAAATCGTTATTCCGCCGAATATGGATTAGGTACAACTTTTATACTTAAATAGATATGAACCGTCATCTCCAGGCACATAAAGCAAAATAAATTGTACGGATCTTGACCATGGAGGTGTTATGGTCCAGCTCATACCTCTTTAATTGACGGATTCTATAATACCTAGTAAGTAGAAGTAGTTTCCCGAACGCTGCCCAGCCGAGTTGGATTCGTCGGTTGACCTCTTTCTTAAAGTTGGACCTACCTAGCTCTGCAATCTGTCCTAGGTACACGTAGTGGTCAACAACTTCAAGACCAGTGCCCCTAACGATAACCATTACGGGTGCGAGTGCGACATGATTTTCGTCTTGTCCATGTTAATTTTAAGAGCCACCTGTTGGGAGGCACTGTTCAGGTCTCTGAGCATCATGCCAAGGTCTTTCATGAATTCCGCCATGATCACAATGTCGGCGGCAAACCGAAGGCGAGTGATGTACTCGCCATTGATGTTGATGCCGAATCCTTTCCAGGACATACGTTTGAAAACGTCTTCCAATGCGGTGGTAAACAGTTTCGGAGAAATCACGTCTCCCTGTCTTACACCTTTTTGAAATTGGATTGGTTTCGTACTTTGGTCCTGTAATCGGATTGACATGACGGCGTTCTTATAATAAGAGAGCTGGCATGTAAGAAACGCCTACGTCATCTGGTACCTCTTTCGCACTATTATAGGCAGTTGACCGCACTTTAGTTATGTAAGGAAAATAGGGTCTGCCGGGGTTCCATTAGTCCGTTTCTGAGATATGCCAAAATATATAGGTCGTATTTTTAGGCATAAACTACGTCATCTGGTACCGAAATCAAATTAGTATCAGCAGTTGCCCCTTCATTAGTAGTAGGTACAAGAAACATTAGTCTGCCACCCGCCCCTTGATCCAAAATGCCCGCCAGACAACATTAAATATGGCCCAAAAACCATGTCAACCTACGTCATCGGGTACCGAGATGAAACCAATGCTATTTAATAGCTTACGCATCGCTAACTACGAATGTGAATGTCTGCCATTCCTGCGTTGGTCCAATACCCGCGGCAGACAAGCTTGAAAATAATATTGAATTCTGGTCAGTAACAGTAAATTCAGCTTAATTCGAAATACTTCGACTAACTTCGAGAGGGTGGATGTTCATAGGGGAGAGTGTCAGAGTGCAGATGGCGGGTGGATATATCTCCAAAACGTACCAATGGAACCCCAGCTGGCTATTTTTTCTTACATATCTAAAGTGCGGTCAACTACCTATAACAGTGCGGAAGAGGTACCAGATGACGTAGGTAATTATACCTTCCGCTCTCGGACTATGTTGTTTGAAAACCATACGAATCTCATACAGACTGATGTCCGGGACATCATTGGTATGATGTCGGGTTAGCTTGGCTCTAGGGTCTTGAGCCGTGTTGGTAAGAGGTTGCCGTGAAGAAGTGTATTGTCCATAGAATATCTCAAGCTCTCTCAAAATCTCCGGTTTGCTAGATATGATATTGCCGCTGTGTCGGTCTTTAGTTTCATCAGCTGGCTCTGCCCCATAGACAGATCTCGTGCGAACACTTCGGAGACTTTATTTCGCTCGATCGCCTCTTTAATGCGTGAGGTATTAAATCTACGTAATATATCGCGTCTTATTGCTTTGGAGATCTGTCTATTGAGCCGCTCATATTCTGTTTCGTCCACTGAAGACTGCAATCTCATTTCGCGCCGATCGCTCATGAGTTTGAGGATTTAACTTAAGAGTTTCTGTGTTCTGTTTTTATGGTGGATCTTGAAGAACTTCGACTCAATCGCGTGGACAGTTTCGTGGACGTGGTACTTACAATAAGGATGGGTCAACTGTACTACGTATTAAACCTCATTCTTAATGAAGTTCCATCAGTAGTCGGGACGATCTAACATTAGTCATGCTCCGGTTACAGGCATCAGTATGCGAGCTACTTATAATGTCGCGAAGTACGTAAACTAAGAGTGGTGTCTCGTATCATGTACCCGGGTACTTACAATAAGTATGCGTCAACTGTACTACGTACCAAACTTCGTTCTTAATGAAGTTCCATCAGTAGTCGGGACGATCTAACATTAGTCATGCTCCGGTTACAGGCATCAGTATGCGAGCTACTTATAATGTCGCGAAGTACGTAAAGTAAGAGTGGTGTCTCGTATCATGTACCCGTGTACTTACAATAAGTATGCGTCAACTGTACTACGTACCAAACCTCGTTCTTAATGAAGTTCCATCAGTAGTCGGGACGATCTAACATTAGTCATGCTCCAGTTATAGGCATCAGTATGCGAGCTACTTATAATGTCGCGAAGTACGTAATCTAAGAGTGGTGTCTCGTATCATGTACCCGGGTACTTACAATAAGTATGCGTCAACTGTACTACGCACCAAACCTCATTCTTAATGAAGTTCCATCAGTAGTCGGGACGATCTAACATTAGTCATGCTCCGGTTACAGGCATCAGTATGCGAGCTACTTATAATGTCGCGATAGTCGCGAAGTACGTAAAGTAAGAGTGGTGTCTCGTATCATGTACCCGGCTACTTACAATAAGTATGCGTCAACTGTATTACGTACCAAACCTCGTTTTTCATGGAGCAACGGAATTTTTACTTTGTATGGAATCTCATACAATTGCGGGCACCTATGACGTCAGCCGCAGCGCCAGCGGCTAAGAAAAGGATAGCAGTATCTTGCGGGTGCTGCAGATGACGTCATCCGCATTTTTGCGGGTAAGTGGACGCTTTCCTAAAAGTGGTATCATTAAGATTGTAACGGGATATTTATCAGTATGCAGCACCATTCCTAATTGAGTTGCGTACGTAGTAAGGACGATGTAACATTATTCTAAGAGTCATGCTTTCATGTGTCGAGATCCATTCATTACGTATGCGAGCTCTTTACAATTGCAATAAGTATGTGCAGTCTTTATAATGTTGTAGTACACGTAGAAAAGTGCGACTGCATTATTTAATGTATTGTACGTGACGTCATATCAACGGCCTACTTCCGGTCATGTATCGGGCTATGCCTGTATAGATGTAGTGTCTTGCTTAAGTAGGCGGCAAACGGGTACGTACATAACAGGAAGATCATTATGGAGCATGTTGTAACTTAATTACGTGTTGATACATTACAACATTACTCTGTATTTACCAACAAAATGCATGTTGTACCATACGTATTATAGACAAAACGGCACCTGCATTACGTAAAGATTTGGCGTCGTGACAAATTTCTCTCAGTGTAGGGAGTTGTTTTAATACTCCTAACTTGGACGCTGATATGGAATTTCCTATCTCTTCGTGTGATACGGCACGCCGCCCATCGGTGGGGAATTGTTCAATTGTGTGATCTTTTGTTTATGTTGTGGCGACGCACGACGCGCGACGCGCCACTACGTTTAGTACCTACTCACATCGGTGTAGAACGCGCTATCGAAATTTTCCTGGGACTTCGTACATATACGAGTTCCAAACATCCATAGTTTGACCAGGACATCTGGTCACCAGGCACAACACCCCGCCTGGTGGACGATCTTCCCTTTCATACAACTGACGTTACGTCATCCATGTCCTCACATAGCGCGTTCCTACAATGTGTTATGTGCAGGTGTTCATCAATTTTAAGAGGGACTATGAATATTTTAGGTAACCCTTAGTAACCCTATTTGTAATAATTAATATTATTTCCCTATTTTTTTTAAATTATCCAAACAACACGCATTTCCGACAACATGTTTTCGATTCAGAATTAATATTTTTCTGCGAGTTGCATTAAAGTTATGAGCTTGAATTTTTGAAATGAAAACTTCCTTTACCTTGCGCTTTTTCTGAACAGTGAACCAAACTGAACCGTCACGCTCGAGTCGGTGACGCTCAATCGGATATACTCGGCTCCATTCGACATCAAGCACGCTCGGGTCGGTGACGCCTGTTTTTTTTGTAAGTTTTCACTTCTATCGTGTGGTCATAAGCACACACCCTCTTCTTTTATTATTGATACCGATTTGTCATAATTACTGCAAGGCTTTTTTTTCCATAATACACTATGTTTAATTGGAGGCAAAATCAAAACAAAAATTGGGTCCAATATTGTATAGGATACGCCCAATCTCCTTTGTCTATATAAGTTCTCAAATAAGTATAGAACTTGCAAAGGCTCTAGCAATATTCTATGTCTGATTATTTCTAACCACTTACTTGTTGAACATACGAGTAATATTGTTCATAAACAATTGACGAATCGACTATGGTGGAGGCTGCATTGAAGTTAATGTTTAACGTGGGTATTGTATGTATGACGCGACCCGAGGCGGGGCTTGCTTTGTTTAGTATCAATGCATTTATAATGAACGAACCTTACTGTTAAGGGGTAGCTCCCGAGACCTACAACCTTGGGATCTTCAAGGCCAGAGTGAATAGGCATTTACTGGACCCGCATGCTCCATCGTCGACCTCATCGTCGCTTACCATCAGGCGAGATCGAGGTCAAATGCGGGTTTAGTATTCAAAAATAAAAAAGCTACTTATAGTAAAGTGTCGTTATTTGACTAATCCAAGACAAATTCATGAACTTTCAGAAACCTATATGGTACAGAATATAGAGAGACGAAGTAAAAATTAGCTACCGAATAGCTGTTAGCTATTGCCAGTGCCTTTCTTAGCCAGAATAGTATTAGAATAGAATATAATAGAAAAACATTTATTGCCAAATACTCATACTTAAAAAAAATATAATTAAGTACAAAGCACTATGTATATTTGGCAAAAGGGGGGAAAGTCAGCAAATGCTGACATACTCGGGTACCAAATATGCAGCGCTGTTTTTCATTTCCCCCTTATCCCAAGATGTTAGTGGGAGCGATAGTGAAGTGGGTAAATAAATTAAAATTAAAAACTAAACATCAAAAAGATTAAATACTTATGTGAAGAATTTAGGTAAGAATTTGCCAAAAATAAATGAATAAATTGCACTAATGACCTGTGATGCATATTGTGTGTGTGTGTGTGTGTTTGTGTATTCAACAAAATGAATGACGTACTTAAATGCAGTCAGATTTTTCTATGAACGAACATGATCTATGGAAATAAAACAAGCAAAAATACGCAACTCTTTTAAAAAAATATATTTTACGAATGGCAACACTTGTAGAGACTGTGGCTTAACAAGCCACGCATCCGTCCATAGTGTTGCGGGAACAATACGGCATTATCCATGCAAGACGTCGCGGGTCAGCGCGAGCCACAAAAACGAGCAACACAGAGACGGGGCAACTTTTAATATTTTCCAAATGGGCAACATTGCTTCGTGGAGGCCGGGAGATGAGACAGGTGTATTCGTTTCAAATAATATCATGCAGAATTGTAAAAAGTTAGGTTTATCAACTAGGTCTTCTTCTAAGTCCTATTCCTCATTGTTGATGGTCGTGATCATTCTAAGGAATTAATCACATGGAACGACTCTCGTGGCAGATTTAATGGGGTGGTTTGCCATTGGTTATCTCAGTGTGCGGGTTTCCTCACGATGTTTTCCTTCACCGTCAGAGCAGTCGGTAAATGTACGTAAGTCGTTCGAAAAAACCGAAAGACTCATTAGTACATGACATTGCCTCGTTTCGAACTCAGATCCCCCACATGGGAGTCTGACGTCCTAGCCACGACGCCAACGACGCTCTTGGTACTACACTTGGTACTCTTGGTGATGATACTAAAAATTGAAATTGAAATCGTTTATTTAGCGCTGTAAACACCAGAATACAGAAGTATACAAAGTTTAATACATGCAGCACAGGACATCCGGTGCGGTACAGTGCCAAAAAGGGTACACCAGCTCAGCATAATGCTGAGGCAAGCCACAGCGCTGATTTTCAGCTGGCCCCTCAGTGACTGCACGGACGAAGAAAGCAACAGTGTTTGCGTGTTTTACCTACTAGGTACCTACTCATAAATTGTTAGCCTAGCTATCTTCAAATCACAAAATTAAATACGTTTCCATAAACCTTGCACACCTACTACCTCTTTCTCGAAATCATTTCCTCTGCCTGAAGGTTGCCTGAGAGAGATCGCTGTTAGCGATAAGGCCGCTAAATTGTACTTCACTATTTCCTTTTCTATCTCATGTTTGTTGTTTTATATTTGTGCAATAAAGGGTACTTTTTTAAATAATATTATTACAAAAGGAAGAGCAACAAAATAAATAAGAGAAAAGGTACGATGAAACTTAAATGTTACTTAACTAGTTGGTTAGTTTAGTACAGTTAACTGTTGTTTTACATTATTCCTCAAAGGTTCATTATATTTCCTCAGTACCGAAAAAAAAATTCTTGACAAAACTCTAACCTCTGAATTAAAAGCTTGCCTCCTCCCCACGTCCTTACAAAAAAGAAAAACCTCATTCAAAAGTAACAAAACAAACACAATTAAAGTCCACAACATGAAACAGCAGAATTAACCAGCCAGCTCCCGCTCCACAGCAGCGACAACTAAAATATGATTTGAGTCCAAAGCGAATACACAATGAGAGACAAAATTGGACTTTTCTCTCTTGTCGGTTAAGAACGGAATAAAACCGAGCAATGGCAGCTTTGCCTTCATATTTCTTCGCTGTAAAATGTTTTGTTGTAAAATTGTAAGAATTTAAACGCGCTTTTGGATTAGAGAACACATCATCATACATCAGCAGCCTACTCTAGTCCACTGCTGGACATAGACCTCTCCCAGGGCGCGCCATTTGCGCTATCCATGGGAGGTAATGCCATAATCGTCACGCTAGGCCTGCGGGTTGGCGATCGCAGTAGCCGGGTCGCTTGCCCCGATGACGCTGCTGCCCGTCATCGTGCTTCTGGTATTTTGACCTAGCCAGAATTGGAGTGGTTATACCGCCACTAGTCGGTCGCCAGGGACTCGTTCGCTAATCGGCAGGATGCACCACGTGCAGGTGAGTTTGACATTTGGAGGTCTAGATGTTGGTGACCCCTTACATCCCATCGAGAACACAAATATCATGAAATTGTGCGTTTTGGAGAAAGAAAGAAAGAAAGATTATTTACTTCCGATACACACACACACAAACAATTAGGTACAGAAGACAAAAATAATATTAAACAAATATATTATAAAAATAAATAAACAAAAGTAATTAAGTTTGATGAAGGTGGTGTGCAGCACCGGAAAAAGGGGACTGCCTCGGCCTGTTGCCGGAGCGCTTTTAGCACTGCGGCGCTGATTTGGAGGTGGTAAATCCTGATATGCAGGATCGCTTGGTTTTTTTTTAAATATATTATTTTATTGACTACTAAACCCGTATTTGACCTCGATCTCGCCTGATGGTAAGCGACGATGAGGTCGACAATGGAGCATGCGGGTCCAGTAAATGCCTATTCACTCTGGCCTTGAAAATCCCAAGGTTGTATGTTTCGGGAAATACAGACGCCGGCAGGCTGCTTCATACCACCACCAACACCGTGGTTGGTACCACTCTCTTACCTATTGCTGCTGCGAAGCACAGAAACACAGAAATGCTTGCATTGCATTGCATTTCAGGATTTTCAGTATTTATACGATGTCTCGAGTCTCAAATAAATTGTATGCGTTACGGACGATTTTGAATAATTTACATTATTGTAGGTATTTGTGAGTACCTATGTATTTCGGCTGATTGCAAAGTCATTAATACAATATTTACCTTATTAGTATTTTATAGAATTATGCAGCATCAAGCACTTCATCAAATCAAATCAAATCAAAAATGTTTTTATTGTAAGTAGTACCTTACAGTAGTTATAGTACATTTCTACGTCATTGTTTTACTCTACCACCGCTTCGTAAGGTGCTATAGCTGAAAGGATAGAAGCGGAGCAAGAAACTTTCAGCAGCACATCTTTTGACATTTGACATCGACTGAAAACCCCTTACCAATATTTTTCCACACCTTTTAAAATTAAATGGTCATTACGTGATGGAATTTGGAATTACGACACAATAAAAACCGCCCCTCCGTTATTATTGTTAACTAAATGGCGACAACAATTAAAAATCAGAGTACACAATCACCTCTTAAAAATGACAAACGCCATTGGGTAGTTAGGGCTGCCAGCAAAAAAATTCCAAAACATTTCAAGGAAAATCCAGGGGGTTATGTTGTTGCGTCCATGCTGTCATAACGTGTTCGTCCTATTTTGTTGTTTAAAAACGGTTTACAGTGGTTATTTTTTTCGTAAAACTAGTGTATTTTACCCAAAAATCGTCCGTGATATGTGAACGTTATATAAGACAGTGAAATGGGAGAATACTACAGATGATGGTGTGGATCCAGCAACCTAACTTGGAATGCAAGACACTAGGCATTCCTAGTGCACACGACTCTCCCTTAATCTCGACGTTGGTATACTGTATTTTTCAAAACAGACGCCAAAACGTTCAAGTTATTTTCAAGATTCTAACACGGTCATTGGCCAAATTGCAGTGTAAATCACTAGCACTAGCAGGGGGCATTCATTGCTACAATCCGCCCTCTATTGCCGGCCAGCAGGGTTCTAGAACAGTGCGCAGATGAAGTAATAGAAGAATTTGGTGATAAATAACATATTTTAAGGAAAAGAACACATAAACAGTAACACAGAAAATAGGTAGTAGTAGGAAATAAAAGTGAACGGGAGACGTCCGAGTCCGCGTCCGACGTTCGAGACAAAATACAGAGAAAAAGTGAAAATACAAACAAAACAATGAAATTAATGGAATAATGAAATTTAGAAATGGAATGGGAACATGATTTTGAATTAAGATGAAGAAATGAAGATGCCAACACGAAATGAGCTGAGATAGACGCTAACGATGAGGTTGAAGTTGATGGCAAGGAGGTTGATAAAAAAAAGGAAAATCCAACCAATTTATTTCGTTCAGAAAGTCCGCAAATTACCTACTGTAGATACGAATGAATGACTGGTATGGAACACTTGAGAACTTTGAACGGCAAGTGGTTACTCTTATTCATTATC
This sequence comes from Hofmannophila pseudospretella, assembly GCA_947369225.1. Taxonomy (NCBI): domain Eukaryota; kingdom Metazoa; phylum Arthropoda; class Insecta; order Lepidoptera; family Oecophoridae; genus Hofmannophila; species Hofmannophila pseudospretella. Next base: position 15,053,021 of record OX376316.1, read on the forward strand.
GAGACATTTTATAATTCCCTCCATTCCGGAAGGACTAAAGATTTTTGATGATAAAAACAATACCTAACGTTAAAATCAATTATAACTTATAATGACATTAAATATAATTTATCTCGTTAGCATTTATTACTATTACAATTTATTATAATTTCTTATTTTATATTGCGGTGCCCTACTCTGAGTTTCATGTATGAACATATTGGGGTTCCATCCTTATGTTGTTGATATTCCATCTGTTCGTACGAAGCGATTTGCTTCTTCGTTCATTATGCGAACGGCTAAGGAATGGAACAGCCTGCCGGCGTCTGTATTTCCCGAAACCTTGGGATCTTCAAGGCCAGAGTGAATAGGCATTTACTGGACCCGCATGCTCCATCGTCGACCTCATCGTCGCTTACCATCAGGCGATATCGAGGTCAAATGCGGGTTTAGTAGTCAATAAAAAAATATTTTTTAAGACCAATTATGTAAAATACCAATTATACCAAATACCAAGACCAATTATATAAATAAAATAGGTATGAGTATGAGTAAAATTTGAGAGGTATGGCAACCCTGGACAGGTGAATTCCCGTAACAAATTGTCGTAACGAGTCCACTAATTACCGTTGTCGCCCCGCCCCGTGCCCCGTGCCCCGGCGCGCCGGGTGAAGGGTTAAGTCTCGCTGTTTTTCATTGGGGATTTGTTTTATTTTATCGATGCTATTATTTGTTTCAACGAGATTTGGAGACAAAGTTGCGGTTCTGAAATAAGTTATTATTATGAAAATGTACAGGACGTTTAAAGTTAAAGTTTTGAATACCCATGGAAAGAGGCTACAGCTCAAAGAAACACCCTTTGACTACACACGTAATTAGTTGATCAAAGTTCCAGGAGGATCGAATTTTTAAATCGCGAATTTTAGATTAAAATAAATCTAATATCACAAAAACCATTAGCTCTCAGATTTATATGTAGGTTTTTTTTGACTTAGTTCTCAAAATGCGTCAACTTTCGATACATTTATGTATCGAAAATTTGATAGAAAATACTGGAAAATCCGAATGTTATTTTATCAGACATTTAACAGATCGTTCGGCAGCAGTTCATGCTACTCTTTTTAACTTAACCGAAAACCATTTATTGGTTTCTGGAAGAATCTTGCTATCTACAGGTGGTAGACCCTGATGTGAAGGATCGTCTGGGTTGGTACCACCCTCTTATCTATTTATGCCGTTTTTGTTTTTCGGTTAAGTTAAAAAGTGTAGCGTGAACTGCTGCCGAACGATCTGTTAAATGTCTGATAAAATAACATTCTGATTTTCAAGCATTTTCTATCAAATTTTCGATACATAAATGTATCGAAAGTTGACGCATATTGAGAACTAAGTCAAAAAAAACCTACATACAAATCTGAGAGCTAACGGTTTTTGTGATATTAGATGTATTTTAAACTAAAATTCGCGATTTAAAAATTCGATCCTCCTGGAACTTTGATTAACTAATTTTGTGTGTAGTGAAAGGATGTTTCTTTGAGCTGTAGCCTCTTTCAATGGGTATTCAAAACTTTAATTTTTACGTCCTGTATATTTTCGTAATAATTATTTATTTCAGAACCGCAATCCTCAAAATCAAATACAATATATGGTTCAATGGTGTTTCAAATGAGAAATTAATTACTTTTTAGGTAATTTTATGTTGTATGTAGGTACTTCAAACATTTCTAGATGGCGTGACGCATTAAGTAATCTTATTGACCCACTAGCGCTCCAAGCGGATTTTTAATAGCTTAAGAAAATAGTTAGTCATAGTTAACTATATGTTCTTTGCTATGGGCGACGTGACCCGTTTGCTCGTCTGCTCTCCCAATTTAATAAAAAAATCTTGGTTAGAAGCTTTTCAAGATAATTTGTTCTCTAAGTATAACGCGTCTAATAAACTTTAATACTTATGACTATTATTTCAGTTACCTACTAATAAACAGTAAATAACGGCTTCTCAACTTCACACTTTAAAATTAGCCATAATCCTACCCTGATTAAAAAAAACCGAAAGAATCTCTCGCAGCAGCTAGGAAGCGATTTAAAAATAGATTAAAAACTAATGGACGCCCATGATGGATAAGACAGGCCGTTATGCGTTAAATTATGTCCCATAACCAGAGCAGTTAACTACTCCAGTTAAAAAAAACGCTGTTGTTAATAATAACAAGGTTTTTACATCCTCCTTGCGATGATCTATTTGTTTGGGCGACACGGTTTTGTTTTGTTAATGGAGTGTGTTCTTTAAATAAATGTGCAGTATAGTCTATGATCGTCTTCTCTATGGTGTGTGTGGTTTTAATAAAACACATTATATTAATTAAAGTATATCAATCAAGTCAGAATCAAAGTTCAAAGTTCAAAATTTTGATATAATTTTATTGTCAAATTCAATAATACAAATTGTCAAATTTATAAGTAATAACCTTAAAATATAATATAAACATATTATATGTGTCCAAATCCTAATAAAATCCTTAATCGAATAAACAGCCCCGAGTCGCACCCGGCGGGAAGGTGCCCATCACGCTGGCAGCGTTTCCACGCTGAATAGCCAGCGAGATGCGCTGCACCAGGTACGACTCGGCGCGGGGGTCACCTGAGCGCTCTCTCAGTCGTCGGCCCAAACACCATACCGTGCACCATACGCCCGAGGTCTCCACAGCGAGTGGAACGAAAATATAAGCCGTTTCGAGCCCAGCGTACTTGACATGTTTTTGTTTGGCCGCCCACTCGGCAGCCGACCCTGCTGTCCGGACGGTGCGGCCTAGATGGGAAGCCGCGAACGTGCTTACGCACGTGGCGTCCCACAGCAGGGATCTGCCTTTCTCCCAAGGCACCAACGTTAAACCGTCAGGTCTCTTGCCATCAGTACGGCTCAATCCAGGAGGCTCCAGCACGCAGGGAACATTGGCCGAAACCAGGGCACGCCGCACGATCTCGTTAAGTGCGTGGTGGCGCGGGAACCGGCCCGCACACTTGGCACAACTGAGCCCGTGGTAGCCCCTGGCGTCCACCGTGGTTCCGCAGTTGCATTGATGTGGCTCGCAAATGTTGCACCCGAGTCAAAATAGTTTATTCCAAGTAACAAATACGTTACATTTAGACCGTCACGTTTGACAAAAATTACTTTTGCTTAGTTGTATTATCTAAATTAATCTATTTATTTATTTATTAACTATTAATAAATAACTAAATTAATTTATTAACTATTAATTATAAAAATTATAAAAATGATGTGCATAGTTAGGAACCTAAAATTATTCAATCCTTTGATTCAATCGCTGCCTATGTTAGCGCTTACGAAAAAAGTATTATCTAACTGAATATTTACAAAAATACACTAGATGCATAGTGCATAGTCAGCACGTAAAAATAAAATCAAAGAAACTTAAATACTAAAGGAAGAACACGTGTAAAGTAAAGTAAAGTAAATTACACTTTATTGCACAAATAGAAAACAACGAACAAAAGATAGAAAAGGAAATAGTGAAGTACAATTTAGGCGGCCTAGAGCAACTTTCGGGCAGAGGAAGTGATTTCAAGAAAGAGGTCTAACTGAATAGTTGTATTTTTACATAACGTTAAATAACCTACGAAGGCCATTTCTCTGTGAATTATGAGCAGTTGGTGAAGGAAAGTAACGGTTAATGAAAAAATCGCGAGTAAACCTGCACACTGAGACATCATCATAGGTCTGATAAGTCTATTGCAGACGTTTTAAGCAGCGTCGCGAAGGCAGCGCATTTCGTGGCTAAATAACCCTATTCGGGAGCGGCACACACGCCCGCACGCGCGGCAAGCGAGTGGTGCGCCGGGTAGATGAGTGATCTCTCGGTCTTTGTTTGCTCTCCTGGCCGCCAGTGCTTCGAACCACTTTCCATCGTGTTCCTGACATCCCTCCCGAATACGTTTCCTCCATGTATCTCTGTCACCCGCGAGCTGCCTCCAATCATCGTGACTGATTGCGAATGCAGTCATGTCACGCTTAGCGCAGTCTTTGAAACGCAGCAGGGGTCTACCAGCAGGGGTACACTGAGACAACAGTGTGTGAAATAATAATAATAAGCATAGGTTATATAAATGGTAGGTTAGCATATATTAAAATAAATAAAATTAGTGAGCAAAAGGTAACAATAAACGCTGACCTCCGAACTAGGATGTTCCTGTATCTCGAAGGACAGATCTCTTCTGTGACCAGTGGGAAGGAGGAAGGCTAACCACCCCATTAAATCTGCCAAGAGAGTCGTTCTATATGATTAATTCCATAGAATGATTACGACCCTCAATGGTGAGGAATGAGCAGTCAGTGCAGTTGCTCAGTTAACTCTTACTGAGCACCTGTGTTTAACGAACGTCAAATAATGTAAATTCCCACATCCTCTTCAACAAGACACGAGCCTCCTAATGTCCTCTGACCCCAATCCTATTGTTAACTGCGACTCTGACAAAGGACCATCGACTACAATAGAACCACGGTTCAAAACTTTGAATAACTTTCATTTTTATTCACATTTTTAACGAATGAAATGACTTACTATCATTAAAAAATGTGAGGGTCACGTGGTGTAGGAGTCAAGCTCATGTGATGAAAGTGATGAAGGAATCAACACAAGATGTGGAAAAGGACATCTGTGGCTCTTAGCTCCACTTATCATCATCATCAAGTATCAATCAGATTTTTTAAAGATTTATAACAGTATTTCTAATGTTACTGTGTAGCGAGACGCGTTTTGTGACATACATACAGACAGACGAACAGACGGAGAGACAGACAGACATAACGAAACTATAAGAGTTCCTAGCTCACTATACTGGCTATAGGACACCCTAAATATTTGGCCGGTAAAAGTCCGGCATAACCTCTTCGTCTCCCCCATGCGGCGAAGAGGTAAGCATGAGCGTTTCCCCCCGAAAAAAAAAAGAAAGAATGGCGGGCGTCATAATGACGGCACAATGGCGGTCGAATTCACCAGACTGCAACCACCCAAAAAAAAATTATGCATATGTCAACTTTCGTTCTTCTGCCGGACCTTCAATATACTAACGCTGTCTCCATGAAGGCAAGAAAGGGCGCTTGCTTCCTCCACGACTGAATCAAATATTAATACAATATCTTGACATCAAACAGTTGAACTAACTCAGGCGCCAACTTTGGCCCAGTTTGTATTGTAATTCGCTTGGGGCACTGAATTAATAAATAAATAACTACAGTAAGGAAACTTAGTATTAACCTTCTCTGTTCTCTTACGAAGCCGTGGTAGTGTGAAAAAAATTTACTTTACTTACCAAAAAAAATTGACTTTGACATTGATTAAGGAGTAAGGACCTTTTTGGCTGTGATGTAAATACACAAAAAAAAATGCCCAGAGTGCAGGTTTGTCCATTTAATCTGTGGTTTACACTGCATGGGAGCTATCAACTAATGTACTTATATTTATAAACATCATACAGGTTACATACACGTTCGCCTAGTTTGGGAGTCAGGGTATTGTTCGATTTACAAGTTTTGTCATGTTTTCAATAAAGTTTTTTTTAAACATCATCATAGGCATGTTACGTCTATTGCAGACGATTTAAGCAATAGACGTACCTGCATAGATTTAAGCAGTGTTCTCGCTTCCACAGATAGGAGCAAACCCTGAATGGTAATATGGGGCAAAATACATGTGATAGGAATAAAGCCCTAAAGAACAGCTTGCCGGCGTCTGTATTTCCCGAAACCTACAACCTTGGGATCTTCAAGGCCAGAGTGAATAGGCTCCATCGTCGACCTTATCGTCGCTTACCATCAGGCGAGATCGAGGTCAAATGCGGGTTTAGTAGTAAATATTTTTTTTTAAAAAGATACACAGCGTGCGAGTTGTCTCGTGCGGCGAACGCTAAGTACTTACTTACTGAGTGAGATTCTATTCTGTAGTTATTTATTTTGTACCTGGGGCTATTTTATCAACTACGAGTTGCCATAGTTGCTGAATAATTGTATTGTTCTAGAGAAATTCACTTTTCAGTGTTGCCAGCGGATAAATAAGTTTACTCAAATGTTCAAGGGTGTAAATAACGTTTATTAGCATATTTGCTTGCTCTGTAATATCAAATACTTAATAAAAGGCAGAGGGTATTTTGTCTTAAAAGTAGTAATTTAATACCTAATGGCAACCTTCCGTATAAATGATATAAGTATACTAATTCCGAATCGTAATGATATTTCCATGAAAAAGAAGGTTGCCATTATTTAATTTCTACTATTCTAGAAGCAGTCAGCAGTCTGCTGTTTTAATTTACTTCATCCCACCTCTACTAAATTATTAATTTTCATACCACAAATTCAGCTAAGTATCTATCTTTTATTTATATTCACTAAGGTAGATAACATTTCATTAAAAATAATCGATTTTTAATATTTTTATGTTTGCCTTCGATTGTCAGTAGAAGTTATGGGTGTAATGTAATATACCTTTGGCCAGCCATCGGTCACGGTCCAACAGAACACCAGCGCTGTAGGCATTCTTGTCTGCAGCAATAAGCTGAGTTGAGGCCCTTTTCACAACAACAGCAGACCATCAGACATGATTTCAATATGTTTACCTTTGACTACATAATTATTTTATTATAATTATAACTATTTCGGTCATTGCTGTGTGTGAAATAAACATATTACTTACTTACCTGAACTGAATATTATATTCATGTTATTATAAATTATGTACGACAATCTTTATTAATAAAATTGTGGCCGTAAAAAAAACCTGAACTGAATTAAATTTATTTATTTATCTATCCAGACGGATTATATAAGTTAATTTCAAAACTGGTACTTATCTCCTAAAAACTATTTATTTCAATGCATGAGTCACAGAGTATGCAAATAAGTTAGTCAATTCTGTCACGATAATTTAACACGTTCCACGCGAGTTTAATATAAAGTTGTCAACCGTTCAGGGGCATGTTAGCAAATTAACACATAATTCCACTGTTGATCGCACTTCTGATCGCACGCGACGATGTTTTTATTATATTTACAACCTTACCAGTGATCGGAATACCTATTATAATTTAGTTCGGTCTATATAAATCGGTAGTTTGGTATATAACTAAGTTTATACTAACTCTTTCGGAATATTCTGTTATAAACATCGATTTGGAGCCTTCAAAAATGGATAACTTTACCCTTAACAAAGTCGTGAACCTTCTGCAACGGAACGCAAACAGCCTTCAACCAAAATTACATGAACTGGAATAAATACTTATACAAAATACTGGTGGGAAGACCTGTACCAACTGCAACAAAATATAAGACCTCACTCACCTCCTAATGGAGTGTGACCTGGGGAACATTGAGAGGAAGAAATTTGGCCACAATAGGCTCCAAAATGCGAGGCTCAATGTTATTTTGAGTCAGCCCTTATCTGATAATATGAAACACTTACTGTTGTTTGCTAAGTTGGCTCTCAAAGTGAGGGCTGACTCTAATAATATTTGAGCTTCCCTTCCCTTTTCTTAGTGACGCTAACGAGGCTGACATGGTCACCTTGTCGTGTACCAAAACCTCTAAATAAGATTTTTTTTAAAAACATGTTGTCAACGGGCACAACTCCTTGGTGAACCAAGGACGCTCCGTCAAGCCTGTGAATGTCCCAAGAGACTTCTGACCTTCTGGGCGGAGCTGGTTGGCTAGAAAACTAGCAAACCAATATATCTGCACGCATAAAGGACCACTTTCGCATCTAAATGCGGAAACAGGAGCCCAACAGTCTTTTTTTTTTGTTAACGGGAGGTAATCTTCCAAAGATACCCAGCCTCCTGCGGGAGAGACTGGGTTATGTGAGATTTTTACTCACTAAATCCCTCTCGATGGCCGGCCTCGTGCATATCGGAGGGCTCCGGGATCTCCAGAGGAACGCACCGGTGCATTCGCGATCACGATAATTACGCACTAAAATTCAGTCACAGGCCTCCGAATCCGAGTTAGGTTAGGAACCCAACAACCTCACCAAAAAATTAGTTCAAAACGAATCGAAGGCCAGTTACTGAATTTTAGTGCAAAATTATCGTGATCGCGAAACACAAAATGCTGATTATTAGAAAAAAAAATTATAAAGAAAAAACGTTTATTTGCCCTCAGTACAATACAAATATAATATAATACAATAAAAATACAATAAAATTAAAACATGAAGGCAAATGGGTCAAATGGCAGTTGCACTGACCCAAAAGTATATAACAAATCTGTAGTAAATAATATTGTCATTCCTTAGTAATATAATGTTTAAAAACATAATATAGCTTGGCTTTCTGTCCTTTGGATATCAGTGATTTTGAAGGATAATATATATATATTTTAAGTTTTTTTTTCTAATTAATTAATTATATACACTATATAATAATAATAATATAATTAATAATAAACAAAATATATACATAAAATATACTCAATATAATACATAATAATACTAATACACAGTATATATAGTTACATACAATACATATACCCACTTGCTACATAATATACATACATATATACCAATACATACATATACATAAAGTAATAAATAAAGTATAGAATTCATGAGGATAGATCCTTTACTCTACTCTTGAACACTTCCAAGGACAGACTTGCACGTATAGCATGTGGGAGTGAATTCCACAACCTTACTGCATGGACAGTGGACGAGCCATCGTAGCGACTGGAGACGTGGGTAGGCATTTTGAGGAGAAGAGAAGTGACAGACCGGCAGGGCTTACCTCTAGGGACCATATACTAATCTGAGAAATCAAAAGAGTTTTTACGATTTAAGGAAGATGTTGCTAAAATTGCTTGCTTATCTTTTTTCTAAATCAATTATAATAAAGACTTAAACAAAAATAATATGGATTAAGGAATACAGTTTGAAATTTTAGGAACATTAGAGTTACCTTTAGGCAGAAAATAAAATAAAAACAAACTAAAAGTTAAAGGAAGCCGTTAATTTTGACGCATAAGGAGGGTTCCGTGCTTACTTATTTTATTATGAACTAAAATAAGTAAGTACTTACCTACAAAACAATAACTCTAAATTTTTTTAAAAAACCAACGTACCTTTGTGGAGATCCCCTTACTTCTTCTTCAGGTTTCATTCGTTTCAGTTTCGGCGGGCTGATAATCTTCCAATTCTTCAAGTTTCATATTGCGAAAATGAAGTCCACTTAATTTTTTCTGGTCATCATCAGATCTTCAAGGTAACAGATGTCGGAAACGCACCATGAACCTAAATATTTGAGCTCAAACTCGAACCATCTAGCTAATACCGTTCCAGAGATCCCATCTGTCATCAAAGATACTCCAAGATCTTGGAAAACACTGGACAATTTTTATCAGACAATTATTATCTATTATATTTAAAAAAAACGGATCTAAATCGGACCATCCGTTGTCAAGTTATGATGCGACAGACAAACGTGTCAAACTTATAACAGGCCCTCCATCGATCGGTCGGGGGTTAATAAGGTACTTACCTACCCAATACCTACATCAAAAAATAATTACTAATTATAATATTAATTCTCGAATTTAAAAGAGAAAATTAATTAGAAATTAATAGTGAAGCTAGGTATTGTTGTTACTTGTGTTTTGTATTTTTTCTACTATTTCTTTTAAAACGTAGTAAAACTTCATAATTGGCTGTATATGTTTGTGATATATGTGTAGTTATAAGTATAAAGCTGTCAAGTTCGCCAATATAAAAAAAAAAAAATGTTTCTGGAAACAATTTTTAAACGTGCTTGCACTGCATACTGCATGATATAAAATTAATCTACTCTGAAAAATCGGTAGGTATATGGTTGCAAAACCAGGTAACCTAGTCATCTATTATTTTCTGCCTAACACCTTTTCACAGTCATCCTCGTCGTGCCATCCGTTGGCCACAAATTACCCACTGATCCCTAAAAATTAACATGGCAAGCACGTTAACCCTTCCCGCGTTGGTCTCGTACGATCAGACCCATCATTACGGATCGACGGTCGATAACTCCCATCAAATAATTATGTTTATGATAATAACTATAATTTTATTTGTAGTCGGATAAAATTATACGCCGTTAAAGTGAAAGGGTTAAGCAGCCTGTGTATAGGTTTTTTTTGGTAGAGTTAGGTATTTATTTATTTGTAGGTACTATGAGTGTATAACCTGAAAATAAAGATATTTTATTTTCAGGTAGCAGCAGCACGGGGCAGCAGCCGAAGCAGCGGCTCAAAGGAAACGGGAGAAGTACGCCGCTCTGGAGCAAAACTACGTTTTTGTCCCATTTGCTGTTGAAACGACAGGTTGTTGGGGGGCGGAGACAAAGGATTTTGTCAGGGAGGTCGGCCGTCGCCTGAGAGAGAGAGGCTGTGACCCCCGCTCCGGGTCGTTCTTGGTGCAGAGGTTGGCCGTGGCGATTCAGCGTGGCAATGCCGCGAGCGTCATGGGGACCTTTGCGCCAGGGTCGACACGGGGCGGAATTTTTGACTAAGGCTTTTCATAAGTCTTTTTTTATTTTTTTTATTGACGAAATGTTAGCTTTTCAGGTTATATACCATATATTAGATATTATTATACAATATATTATTTAATTATTTTTATTTATAATATTATAGGGTTATGTAATAACTCCAAATTAAAAATGTAAGAAACCCCCGGCTATGTTCAATATCTATTCTAAACTCCGAAAATTCCGGTATGTGAAGAAATCGTCAGGGCTCAGGTCAGTATTGTACGGACTGTTTTTCTATTGTGTAAACGTCATTATGATTCCAGGTGGCCAGTATTCACGTAACAAAAAAGTTTTTATTCTAACTAAAGAAAGAGTACTTAATTCCCGATTATTACTTTATGAAAGAAACAACAACAAGAAATTTGATGTACACAGGTAGAGCTTATCTCTAAAATAGAGATTTATTCCAGCTAGACATTAAACATAGATAAATAATACGATAAGTAAACATACATACGTGTACAAATTATTTTAAAAAAGGGGGGAAAATGCAGATACTTATAATTACTCAATACTTAACACAAGAACAAAATTGTACATAAGCTAAACAATTAATTAAATTAAATTAATAAATCATTTCGGTTTGCCCCTCGTAGATAGAGACTCCAACATTGATACAACGCTACTTGCCTAATGGAACAGATACGTACTTACCTATCTAATTTCACAACGTGCAAAAAAATATAATCTTGCTTATTATTTAGTTACCTACTTTGACCACATTTTAAGGCTAAAATATATCATTTTATATCACTCGCCTATAGCCGCAGCTGTTCTAAGAAAGATGTCACAACTAATATTAGTGAAATATATGACAGTGGGATAGGGGATGCTGAAGTAACGTGGGTAACAAACAATCTAATAATATAAATACATAGATGAGCTCCAGATATCGTTTTCGGCGGACGTGCCTATTACAGGCGTTACCGTTTTGTAGGCCCCGGATCTAAGCGACGAGCGGAAGCGTGAGCGAGTGAATTCTGTAATATGAAGTCACAAATTAATGTGCAATGTAAAGCTTACAATCACAAAAGAAATTCTAATTTCTTTAAGTGAAGTAAAGTAAGTTTTTTTCTAATTTACGTACGTCCAGCATGGCTAAATCCTGTTTGTTACAAAATAATACTTTTCTTTTTCAGAGTTTTCGTACTGAAACTTCATGAGTTCTAAATAACAATACAAACATGAATTTAAAAATATTCCTAACTAATATATTTAAATTCATGTATCCTAACTAGCGGTTCCGTACAGTCGAGTATTTACTATTAGATTTATACTGGGATTCGCGGAATTGCGTCTACGCATGGACGCATCTCTAAAAACACCTGTTACGTGTCCCTTCTTTTTAAAACCCTTGGTTTTAAAAAGAATGGACACATTTTTCTTCTAAAACTCTCGGCACCAGATGTACAGCGGAAGACAATAGTTAGGTTAGGTGACCCCCGCGCCGAGTCGTACCTGGTGCAGCGCATCTCGCTGGCTATTCAGCGTGGAAACGCTGCCAGCGTGATGGGCACCTTCCCGCCGGGTGCGATTCGGGCGGTTTATTAGATTAAGGATTTTGACACATATAATATGTTTATATTATATTTTAAGGTTTTTTTTTTTTTTTTTTTTTTTTTATGTATAACTAAACCCGCATTTGACCTCGATCTCGCCTGATGGTAAGCGACGATGAGGTCGACGATGGAGCATGCGGGTCCAGTAAATGCCTAATTAATTTATTAATTAATGCCTATTATTATTACTTATAAATTAAATATAAGGTCATTATACGAACTTTAAGTCTATCTACTTGTTTTATTTCCATCTGATCGTGGTGAGTTAGCCCTAAATCCGCGACAGTGGCAAATAAACGTTTTTCATGTTCATACCTCACACGATAGGGTACAAAAATATTTTTTTGTATCGCTTCCCTTTACTATGGAACCTTCTCTAAAAAAATTAAAGTAGATGTTCGGATTTGGGTCAAAGGAATAAACCTTGTGTGAAATTTTGAAGTCTGTAACTTATTCCGTTTAGACGCTAGACCCGCGTGGTAGATGGACGTACGGAGTAGCGACAGCAAATAGGGCTCCGATTTTCCCTTCGGAGTATACCGAGGTATCCGTATACGGATCCCTAAAAACAGGCATCGGGGACCGTATAAATAGGGGTTCCAAAGGTTCTTCCTACAAATATTTAAAAACAAAATATTATCTATATTACTCGAACAAATGTGAGAATATAATGCAAGTTAGTCAACTAGTGACATTTAACAGCACTTGAAGATATATAGATAGTTAGAAACACTTTACTGTACACAATTACAGGAAAAGTACAAAATATAGGAGATAGAATAGATGCAAAACGCTCGTAGCTTATGCCTTGGCGCGTGGGGTGTGGGCGGAGAATAGGCGTGTAAAAAGCCGGGGCGCAATGCATGCCAATTCGCCGGCACCGGACACTGCCGGGCGCCGTGCGATCGCACTCCGGTCTGTGTACGGACAGCAAAATAAATTAGAAATGAATAGGCAATTTATACCTATGTGATTAATTACGGATTACTCACTGGTGAAAGTCGGTAGTCCTTCGACTAGTTTCTGTTCACTGCCAAACTGTTCCAGCCCCGGTTTGGTTCGCTGTATCCAATCCCGAAGCGCTGACTTTAAGTGTGGGGAAAGTGGAACGGATGTGATTGATTGTAGCGAACTGAACCGGATGCAGTAGTCCAGCACTAAATCGGAATAATAAATAGAAAAATAGTAGGTATTCGGTAGATAGGCCTTTACTTAGCAGTAATAAGAAACGTCGGCCAGATTGCGGACGTTTTGAAGAAACGTCAGGTAGGTAAGTACGGTCAATCATTAACCGAAGAACTTGTATTGATGAAAGAGAGAAGAGTTTATCAGGATCGTTGCAGGTTGAACTCTTAAGTCTTTGCCTACCCCTGTGGATAACAGGCGTATGTATGTATGTAATAAGAAATTTGTAGTCTACCTGAAAATGTTTAGATCTTTTATGCCGACAGTCCACGAACGGTCCCGCGTGACCGGCGTGTGAATCAGGCTGCCCGCTGCCCGGTTTCAATTTGCCCCGGCTGGCCTGCCCTCCCATGTCACCTACGAGGTACCGAGGGGGTGCATTTGGGGATTTTACAATTCACTCCTTATTCTTGTACCATTCTGATTTTCTAGTCTATTGTAAGATACAGGGTGTTTAAAGCAATTTTAAAGAAAAGATTTATTGCATTTGCTCTTCCTTTAGATAAGTAAAATAGCGTTGCATCAATGCTTGAGTCAATATTAGGATTTTTGTTGTTGCTGGAGAGCAGACGAGCATAATGGCCACCTGATGGTGACCACCTAGTGGTCACCATCATCCTTACGATGTGTTGCTAACCTCGAAGTCTAAGATGGAGTGCCTCATGTGCCGATAATTACTCTGGCTCTCATACCCTTAAAGGGTATAATTTAAGAGTAATTACCGAAACACAGCAATGGAAGCAGCTTTGATTATCTGTAGAAATACGTAATAGCATGATATTACCCCAGGCTGAATCTGCACGGAGTCATCCACCTTTTCAAAATTCCTAGTTAACCTTGACTTAAAACATACAGGAGATAGGAATTAGGTTGAGTGATATTTTGTACTTAATTGGACACTATAGCGACCTGCCCAGTGTTCGCTCGGGTAAAAAGATCATCCTCAGGAATTAATCTAATAAAATCTAATGTTAATCTTTTTTGTGTACAATTAGGAGACTACAAACAAACAAACAATCTAATCTAAGTGAAAACCGGAACAATATCCGTTCAGACGTTTCCGAAATTGTCTTTAGACATATAAGTAGATAAATTGCAAAGATATTGTGAAGATCTGTGAGACTTGTTCGGCTAAAATAGCTTAAAATTAACTTAATGCTGTGGGGCGAATTCGGCCAAAATTATCATTCTTGGCATACTCTCTTGTCTTATTGTATTTACACGATATTGAAATACCAATCGCAACATATCGAATGAAATATATTTTCGATATATCGAATATAAATTCTTATTTACCGGCCGATTTGGCCCCATTCTGGAATCGGGAGTAAATCGTTGGTCGTGTACGAAATCGGGAATATTTTTGCGGAACGGAACGTATGCGAAATAAAATATGTCGTGACTTGTGTGCCAGGGGCGAGTTGTAATGTTGGGTACTTTGATATTTTAAAATATCTCAAAGACGCTGATAGGTAGGTACTGATCTAGGAATTTGAAAATTGGCGACAATATTTACCATATAAATAGTATAAAACACGTATAACGAATTACATATGTAACTTGCTCTACATTTTTAATTTAGGTAGCGTTATTAGCCAAAGATTTTTCTACAGCATTATTTTAGAAATTTTAGAATTGAAACTTATATAAATTATTAATTAAAATAGGATTACTCACTGGTGAAAGTCGGCGAGATCTTCGAAAATTCATCAGTAAGTTATTTATAACCCGTATGTAATCAATCATATTATTGGGGGACTTAAGCCCAGTTTTCTACCTGTAATTTTTAGTTTTCTAAGATAGTTTTAGGTTTTAGTTTTAATTTAATAATACCGGGAAATAGCCAAGCGCCTCGTAGAGACTTCCCGGACCAGAAGGCTGGCCTCTACTTTGCTCAGCGTATAAGCCTCGCCATACAGCGGGGCAACACCGCCAGCCTCCTCGGGACACTCCCTACAGGGAGCGACCTGGGCCAGTTCTTTTACTCGTAAAATAGTTAGGTATTTTGTAATTTTAGCTTAAGCATGTATTTTAGTATTACTTTAATTTAAATAAACTATTTAATTTTATATTTTAATCGTTATTTTCTTAGTTTTAATCTTTTTCTCAAAACATAAAACTGAAATATTCAAAAATCCTTTTTTTTAAACAACATTCCCTTTACATTTTTTTTAAAACCAAGTTTTCCTCACAATCACAAAGACCAATGCAATATCCCGAACATTCACTTGGCTAGACTCCGACCGAATGGTAAAATAAAAGAAGTCATCTCAAAGGGCTGAATTCACAAATTTACACTTTACAGAAATCAATACATAGAGTGATATATAGAACATTTTAATGTATTACACAATTACAGTGAAAGTAATTACTAACAGGAAAAGTAATTCTAATTTTACTTCTAAGTTATATCGTTTTCATACCGTGCTACTATTCCTGTAGTTTTTACTTTTCCTGTATTTGCGTACAATAAAGTGTTTCTATCTATCTCTGTAAGTTTTTGTATTAATCGGAATAAGCAACAAAATTTTAAATCTTTTAGAATTAATATCTCCTCCCTCAGGTTAGTTTTTAACTGAAAACTAACACTCAAGCTGAAACTGATAATACTAGATGATGGATTATTAAGTTGGTCGGTCATTAGCCGGCGATTAATCACATTCGCCGCTCATTGGAACACGGTTCAAAGCACTCGCTTTTAGATTTCACGAAGAATTCTTATTTTAAAAATTAAAGGTTTTCTATGGGGGAAGACAACTTCTAGAAAGATAGAGAAATGGTAGCGAAGCTGAACACATGCCTCAACGGAAGACCCTCTTAAATGTGCTAAGAGAGTCGTTTTATCTGGTTAATTCCCTAGATCACGACCCTCATTAATGAGGAATAAGACTAAGAAGAGGAAAGAACTATCTTCTAATCTCTTATTTTTACCGTTGAAGGCTTTGCTACACGTCTAGGTGACCATGTCAGTCTCGTTATAGTTACTAAGGGAAGTAATAGGTAGCTCAAGTGTTATTAGAATCTGCTTTGATCTTTAGAGCTAATTTATCTCTAAACCATAATATAAATTCAGTTTAAGAAATGGCCACTTCTCGAGCAGGTGTTACATAAAAAACCTTACAATAAATTATCAACAATTTTAATTTAAAAAATTTCAAACATCAAAATCATAACAAAGGGTAGATTTAAAAGTCAGTTAAATTATCCAAAATGAAAAGGTACCCGTCGAATTTTAATTTCCAATCTTCAATTAGTGTAGGGCGGAATTTTGCAAGTTTTGCTTTTCACCCCTCTCAAGCCTTGCAGCCTTTCTAATTCTTTCCAATGATTCATCATCAAAATTCACTGTTTGTACCGCTTCTACTTCGGAACCCTTATGGTGCGTTGCTAGGTGAAAAGAGGTAGCGGGAGCAAACATGTGATTTGTTGCGTCTGAGTTTTTTATGATTACATAAAATACTCTTAGGTAAAATACGGGATTGGACAACTGGGCTAAGTGCGAGTCGAGCCTCGCCATATCTATAGGTATCTATAGATTTGTAAGTCTTCTTCAGGTCCTAGAGCACATAGTGGTGCATAGGGCTGAGACAATATTCTTCCACCGCACTCTGTCCGATGCCGCAGACTCTATGGTTTCCCAGGATACTTTAGCCGCATCCAGGTCTTTTGAAGACTGATTTGTAAGTACTGAGTGAAAAAAACTTTTATTGTTTTTGCTTACAACTTACAAAAATTACAGTTGTGTCTATGAGGATTTGTCTATGTTTGTTATTCAAACAGAGGATATGATCAATACTTTAGTCAATTTTCAAGGTTATAGGTAATACATTTCATGAGGTAGACTGATAACAAAAGTGATTTAAAACAGACGACTTTGACGGGCGCTTACATGGTTATTTCTGTACAATTTTTTTTATAAAAAGTATATTCGTACTCCACTCGATGTGGTCTATAAAACAATATCCCACACGATAGGGTACTAAAATATTTACTTATATGGGACCCCTTCTAATATAGACATGTATAAAATTTTTACGTTGATATTCGGATTTGACTTGAAGGAATACATAGTATATGAAATTTGGAAGACTAAGTTTTCGTTTAGGCCCTAGACCCGCGTGACAAACGGACGGACGGACGACGACGGAGCGACAGCAATAGGTTACGGCTTTGTTTTCCCCTTAGCTTGAATAGTCAAACTCGCTTTTCCCCTGTAACATAAACCATACTGAAAATGTCATTTCTAACCCTTTTGCATTACTCGGCATTTTATCCAAACGTCATTGTTAAGACGAAATTTTAATTGAACTAAGATATCCGAAAACATTAATTGTCTCTTCACCGTTAAATTAACGATAGAGTGAAACTTCAATCAATGTCATTATTTTTTTAGGAAAAGTTTTTTAGTATTTATTAGATGCGCAGACAGAGTTGAGGCCACCAACACGCATACGTTTGCATAATGGTTGTAAGCGCACTGAGGCTCTGCTTGTTGGCAGAGTGATGGGTGCACATTCTTTCTTTTGGTTGTTGTTGCCTCGATCAAAAGATATAGACAAGGGTGTAACGATGTCGACTTCATCATCAGGACGTCTCCCGTTCACTTTTATTTCCTACTACCTATTTTCTGTGTTACTGTTTCTGTGTTCTTTTCTTTAAAATATATTATTTATCAACAAATTCTTCTATTATTTCATCTGCGCACTGTCCTAGAACCCTGCTAGCCGGCATCTAGAGGACAGATTGTAGCAAGGGTACTTTGATGCATCTCATGATCCGATTTTTTTTACACCTAAATCCCGCGTTTATCTCAATCATTCTTTTTTTATATAAATAGGCTACGATAAACAGGCAGACGGGCAACCTGCTGGTAAGTAGTCACCGTCGCCTAGAGACAGAGTGTTGGCGGCCGTGGAGGGAGAGGACTTTTTTGTCAAGAGTATAGCATCCTGTATAAACATTCTACGAGTTAGGCATTTTGATCATAATAGTTTTTATGCACCATCATAAATTAGGACCTCGTGGCAATAAACACCGATTCCTCCCACAGCTATGTAGAAAGACCCGGTAAATATGGCAAGTTGTAAGCTACGAGTAGCTAATACACCCACCCTGGTAATAGCTCCCCTAAAACTACTCGTAAATGTTCGTCACAGGTGCGCCAGCTAATTTGGACGGGTTATATTCATAAATGGAATATCGATGTTGCCAGCCCTGCCTTTAGCTCGGGCAGCTCTTTGCTTTTCGTCACCTGCCTTGAAATTAATCTGAGGAAAGTCTAGTTTATATTTTCAGGCGTGAGAGGACGGGATGATACTTCAGAAATCTTAATTACAGAACATCTTCAGTGAGGAACGGCTAAGGATTTACAGGCGATTCTTTCGGCACTGGTTTCTATTATTTTTTTACAAAAAATGGATTGAATTAGTTCATTGTGTTAACACACACACACACAGCTCATATTAACCTTTATTATTGTTCTTTATTTTCCCATGTTCTGTTACATGTTCATTTGCACTGGTCACAGAAGAGATCTGTCCTCCGAGATACAGGAACATCCTAGTTCGGAGGTCAGCGTTTATTATAACTAAGTTGTTGCTCACTAATTTTATTTATTTTAATATAGCATAAGCGCTTTTCCTACTAGTGTATGGACTGTGAATCCTTTGTAATCTAACCGCACAAATAAACTTATTCTTATTATTGAACTTGTAGGAAAGGGCTAAGAATTTACAGGCGATTATTTTTTCAATTCAAGAGATATCCAAACGAGCACCCCAGTCTCCGTAGACAGTAGACAATCATCACAGTAATGATGAGTCCAATTTCAAACCCATTCCTCGAATCGCCAACAAGAACGTCAATAAATATCTCAGTTCGCCAAATAACCGAGGAAATGAGGCCATCTCATCAGACAGAGACAAAACATTAATTCTGAAATAATTAAAGAAACGATTAAAGCGCCTGAACCCCTTCGGCCGAAAATTTAGCGCGAAACAGGGCTGTCTCCGGCAATAAAGTTTGCTAAGGAATTTCATTAGTTTCGTTCAATAAATTAAGAGGTTATGCTCGCGTGTGTCGGCCCTGCAATTACCGCGTCTGCGCGGGTAATGAAGAACCTTTTGCTAAGAGGGCACCAGGAGGTGGGAACGGCGGTGGACATGCCTAAATTATCCCAAACGCTTTGCGACATGACTGTACATTTGAGTGAGGATTTCCGGAATGACCATTTTGTATATTCCTGTTATCCCCACTGATATGCTCGAGACTTAGTGGGGATTACCAGGAAATTTTTTTTTGCATTTCCCGAAATGATAATTTTTTTCAATTTAATTCACCGCGACCGGTTATTTACTAAATATTAAGTATATTTAACAATAGTCTCTAAAATAACGTTATAATATATTGACTCATAAAGCCAATCAAATTAATGTTTTGGGGTAATAAAAGAGATGGCGTAAGTATAGATTCAAAACAAAAACCTAATTTTCAGTGACAAGTCGCAATTACACTATGTGCTAACTAGGGATCTACATTTCACGAAGATGCTAAAAATCTTAGACAGATAAAACTCGACTATTACAGTATCTGCCTAACTTTATCAGCACTCCATGATATGACTACGCACTTCCTGAAATGCGCCATTATGTTTGGCTACGACATATACACTCATTCAATCGTTAGACACTTGCAATTTTTATGTTAAACATTTAAGTAGATATATTTACCGTAGGAATAGGCAGAGGTTCCACCTGCAACGATCTTCAACCCTTCTCGCTTCTTCCACCCTCATCAACAGTTTCACATACGTTCTTAGGTTAGTGGTTCGGTATGTCATATCCATCAAAATGCCTTACCGCATCCTCGGCTCGAAGTTTCTCATAATAGTTAGCTTCTCGTGTTATTACTCGACCCGCTTGCATGAACCCCTGTCGAGGTATAGTTTTTATAACTCTCCGACCCCTTTGCATTCCGCAGGGTTACTCCTGTCATTTTTATAACAGTCACATTTTCACTTGTCAATTACATATGTAGCTAAACATTCCATACAAATTTCTTCATTTAGGGGTTCGAAAACCCCTTAGAATCACAAGTGATAATAGGTACATTTCTTTGAGGTGCAGAATTATACGGGATCAGATCGAGTTACAACAATGACACGTTGACAACATGGCTACTACACGTGAAAATTGACCAATCAGTGCGCTCCAATCAGTCACTGGCAATGTTACTATCGTCATTACAATTTCTCTAGGATTGGCTAGCGAAATTATAATGTAACTAAAATTGGCTAGTCATATTGTGAAAGTAACGGCCGACTGACTAATATAGTCAGTCGGCCGTTACTTACCGACTGACTATATTTCGTTTTATTATAATATCGCTAGCGTTATTATAATAAAACGAGGTTGGCCGTGGCGATTCAGCGTGGCAATGCCGCGAGCGTCATGGAGACCTTTGCGCCGGGGTCGACACTGGGCGGAATTTTTGACTAAGGCTTTTTATAATCGAAGTCTTTTTTTTTATTGACGAAATTTAGCATTTTTAACTGTGATTTCTATTTCTTAATAATCAAATCCTCAATTTAGATAATATATCTAAGAATTAGAATATGAAAAAGAACTGTAGTAATTGTAATAATATAATTGTAATATATATGATTAGTCACGTAAAAAAACGAGGATTTCGCTGCGTCATATACCTATACCCTTTTTAGCACTGTACCGCACCGGATCTTGCTGCTGCGTGTTGAATGTATTATATCCTTGTGTACTTTTGTATCGTGTACCTACTTGCTGTATTCTGGTGTTAACAGTGCTGTTTTTCAATTTCAATTTATCGCAAATTCCTCTTCCAACAAATAGCTAACAAACTACAGCAAAACGTCTTCCTTATCGGCACTCCGGCCACAAAACATAAAGTCGTTCGTTATATTTTTTATTATCTTGAGTTATTTGATAATTCCTGTCGCATGGCCGGTGATTTAGTGCGCCGGGTCGCCGCTAGGGGCGCTTGGCGGGCTTAAAAAAAATTACAGTGACGTCATTATGATAAATTGCCTGGAGTTATCTTGCTTCTTGTAATTTCATACTTGGTGTTCGCTCGTCGTGTTTGACGATTTAATGATATTCTAAAATGAAGTTGGTAGCTACTAAATTCAACTTTGGATTGTAGGCGGGTTGATTCAATACTATATTGAAATAGATTTCGATTCAAACAGTGTTTTTTTTTGTTTTTTTTATGTATAACTAAACCCGCATTTGACCTCGATCTCGCCTGATGGTAAGCGACGATGAGGTCGACGATGGAGCACGCGGGTCTAGTAAATGCCTATTTACTCTGGCCTTGAAGATCCCAAGGTTGTAGGATTCGGGAAATACAGACGCCGGCAGGCTGTTCCATTCCTTAGCCGTTCGCATAATGAATGAAGAAGCAAATCGCTTCGTACGAGCAGATGGGATATCAACAACATAAGGATGGAACCCCTCCCCGCGCCTGGTAGTCCGAAGGCGGAATGGAGATGCTGGAATTAGGTCGTGCAATTCCGATGCGCACTCTCCGAAATGTATCCTATAAAATACCGATAGACAGGCAACCTTGCGCCGATGTTCCAGACTTTGCAGTCTAGCTTCCACCAGCGATTCGTCACCTATAAGGAGCTTAGCGCGTTTCTCCACCGAGTGTCTTGTTACAGACATGATTTCGATGTTTACCTTTGACTACATAATTATTTTATCATAACTATAACTGTTTCGGTCATTGCTGTGTGTGAAATAAACGTATTACTTACTTACTTTTTACTCTTATTTATTTTAAGGGTATTTGTCTTTTTTTTATTATTGCATCAATCAACTTACATGGACATCCATGGATCTGAAATCCGTTTATCGATATCTCAACTAACATCAGCTATATTAATGGTTAAAGTTAGTAGTGGGGGGATGCTCTATCCCTTTCTAGCAAAACAGTCCTCATTATGTAGCCAAGGGCCTGCTTGTATGGCGCTACATAACAGTGACGTCACATAGTTGTTAAATTACTATAACATATGCTTAAGTTCCTACAGGTGTATGTACTATGAATCCTTTGTAATCTTACCGCACAAATAAACTATTCTTATTCTTACTAATCTCTCAGATCCGATTCCACTTTAGAAGCTACCGACTACTTCTAAAGTATCTAGCTAGATTCTAAATTAAGTATCCAAAACCATAAAACAAAACCTAATGTAAATAATGTTTACATGAAACCAAATTATAAAATGTAATAAAGGAGCGTGACGGACACACATGCGGCGCGGGCCCGATGGCCGACGGCTAAATATTGTGTCAACATTTATTGCCAACGCGGTCACACGACGAGACAGGCTCGGGTACGGCTCTACTGATAGCGGCTAGATGCTTCAAATGATGGTAAGTTGCTTTTCTTTATTTATACGCTTCTGTCACTTTTCGCTACTCGCCCTAACTCGTCCCATCCCGTAACTTAAAACTGACAGTTCTTATCTTCGACACTTCGACCCTTGAGGATCTTTTGTGCCAACCCCATTTTTTTACACACTTGTCATTACAGTGTGCAGGTTTCCTCACGATGTTTTCCTTCACCATTAGAGCAGTCGGTAAATGTACGTAAGTCTTCGAAAAAATCCGAAAAACTCATTGGTACATGGCACTGCACGGTTTCGTACCCGGACCTCCCGCACGGGAGTCCGGTGTCCTAGCCACTGTGCCACCGACGCTCTAAACTGATAGTTAATAAGGGCTCTCGTTTAAGGGTATCATCGAGAGCTGTACGGTTCATTATCGCTAAGGTTGAGTTATCTATCATCTTATGATATGCTTCTGTTTTCTACTACTCGTCCTAACTCATTCCACACCCACTAATCGGGAGCTGAGCGAGAGATGTTACCGCGATGAACTCGTATATTACCAAGCTTGTTTATCCTAAAACCCTGAGTTGGTCTATCATCAGCTATTCTTTATTTGTACGCTTCAGTTTTCCGCTACTCGCCCTAACTCGTTTTCATTTCATTTTTAATCGCTAACAAATATACATTTGTGTCCGAAATAGTATGTACAAAACAAATTGGGAAGTATTACATTACATGTCAAAAAATTATTTATAAAATGGGGTATAATAAAAATATGTCGATAATGATAATAATTAATAATCAATTTCAATCTCAACTCGTTCCATTCCCCTAATCAAGTCAAAGTCGTGCCGAAATCGTCTATAACCACGTTACATTATCCCTAACGTATTTAGCACACGGCAGTGATTTTGAAATGGAATCAGACTTAAACCATAAAAATCTAGAAAATCGAAAACTAGATTTCTATGGTTTAAAGGCATAAAGGCTGAGTTATCTATCAGTTAAAATTATATGTACGCTTCAGCTTTTCGCTACTAGTACGCTTAAGTATTCCGCTACTCGCCCTAACTCGTCCCGCCGCCACTAATCGGAAGCCGAGTGGGACAAGTTGTCGTACCGAACTCGTCTATAACCACGGTTGATAATTAACCAGCTGTGCCGGGACTGTTTTGAAGCAGCCTTCAACCAAGCGAGCGATTAGATGGAGATCCCAGATATTAGGATTTGGAATTTAGTTTGAAGTATCGGGAGCTAGGTATCGAGTAGTTAGAAATGAAACTAGAAGTGTTTCTAATGAAACATCAGAAAAGTTCAGGAAATGCAGTTATGTTTTTCATTGTCATCTATCGTGGAAGTCACGGAATCTAAAAGAAAATAGAGACAAAGGATTCACGACTGCGTTATTTTTCGATATTTAATATGATAAAGTAAAGCGGAAAGAAAATATTTATCAAAAACAAGAAAGTGAAGACGAGCTTAATGATTTTTGGGTAACCTATATTTCTAGGTATGATTTAAGTGTTCATAATACTGAATTCTCTAATAAAAGAAAAACGTGAGAAAACCTTTATGTCTGAAAAAAGAACATCTGAGGTCTGAACTTGTGAGGCATAATGTATGACACATTACAAATATGCTGGAAACTGAAGAACAGAGTAAATAGACATCAATACTAAGGTCATAAACTATAAATCATGAGAGTATGTAAATATGATAGTTTAAGTAATGGGAAACAGAAATATATTGATTTCCGATCATGAAATATTGATTTTAATTTAATAATTTAAGTTTAAAATAGCCCTTTTTCAATCTGTAAACGCAGTGAAACGCTATCCGCCATGACGCCGTCAAGTTTGACGTCACTATCGAGTAAACAACACAACGAATGTAGGGCGATCAGTTCTGTTTTGTTTGTTTATTTAATAGGTAGTGACGTCACAGCAAAACTGTCATGGCTACCAGCGTTTTCGCGGGAATTTTATATGATTAAAATTTAAATGCTGTATAAGACTATTTAGCGACTTGGAGGGAATAAAAAAATAGTGAAGAATGGCTATGTTTTAAACATTTTAACATTCTTTTCAAAAAAGTGTAAAATACCCTATTGACTATCAAAAGCAGACCTCCCAAGTCCCACACCATTATTATTGATGGCAACCAAAATTACAACATTAAAGACGCTCCAAAATTTTAGCACCTCAACCGTTCGCACCCAATCCGGTCCACACCATCGTAGTCTGCACGTGCGTCTTGCAAAATTTACTATATCTAATACAATAAGTTGACACTCTCCCCGCACCGAAGGGGTCCGTGGGTAAATTATGTATTTTATTGTCCCCGGATCCAATTTCATAACCCGAAGAACGGCTGGGATGGGCTGCGGTGCCGGCACCTATTGAATTTCGTAATACATACAAATGTGTTGATAGTCCCGTATTAAAGGTGGTTTGGGGGAAATGGGACGGGGGGGAGGATGAAGGATGTTTGCTGAGCGTATTTATCTACCTTTTTTCTTGTTCGTGTTTTCTTGAAGTTAGATATTATGATAAAGATAATGGCTGTGATGATAAAATTATCAGAAGAAGTCCCTGTATTCAACTTTTTGATGAACACTTTCAATGAAAATGATATTTGATATGAATTTGATCAACATTCGCTTTCAGGGACATAATCGAAACTAAATAAATTAAATGGGACGTGCCCTTGTGTGGGACGCTACTTGCGTAGACACTTTGGCTCCGTCCCACCTCCAGAGTACGTGTAGGAAGGCCGGTGGGGCGGCTGAAGCGGCTGAGGGCCTTAAGGCCCACAAATACAGGGACATCGGCAACCAATACAACTTTGTTGCATTTGGTGTAGAGACCCTTGGTCCTTGGGGCCCTGGAGCTTGGTCACTGTTCCGAGAGCTGTCCAAGCGTTTGTTCGATGCGACGAGGGACCCAAGGGCTGGCGGCTATCTTGCCCAAAGAATCAGCATAGCGATCCAGCGGGGCAGCGCCGCCAGCATCCTTGGTACCCTACCACACGGGCCTAATCTAAGAAATTTTATAAGTTACATTTAATTATTTTTTTGTGTACATTATCAAATTAATTATTTCTACATTTCTTTTCTATTGCTCTTGTTTCTGTAATTGTTTGTGTATAAATAATTTTAAGTTGTAAATAAATATCTTAATATATTTCCCAACATGTATTTGGCAATAAATTAAATTAAATAATCTTTATTAAAAACATCACAAATTAGTAAATCGAACAATACCCTGACTCCCAAACTAGGCGAACCTGTATCTTGGGAGACAGTGCTTTCACAAAAAGAAGGTATTCAATAACGGTCAGCATTCATCCCATAGACAACTTGGTAGCTATCCATGGGACAAATACCGCCCCCTACTGAATACCAAGCTATAATAGTCACAAATTACAATTTATTATAATATATACATATATTTATTAAATTATTTTTTTATACCCGAAGACGTGTGAATGTATGTAAGGGGGAATGAAAGGGTGTGTGTGAGGGTGTGTTTGGGGGTGGGAGTGTTTGTAAGGGTGTGTATGTTTATGTGTGAGAGGGTGAGTGTGAAAGTATGTATGTGTGCATGCTGTAGATGAGTGAAGTATTATTGTTGTGGACGTAATAGTTTCTCGGTTTGATCGTAGCTAAATTCATTCAGGTGGATTTTAAGAATTTGTTTTAAAGAGTGCCTACTAAATTTAGTAATATCATGGACATCGTTGAAGTATCTATAAAGAAATGGGCCTAAGAAACCGTACTGGTGTCGGGCAAAGCTTGTTCTGACCGGTGGTACGCGGGTACGTTGTCGTCTTTTTTGTTTGACGGGTAGTGATTGGAGGGTCGACCTGTGCTATCTCAGAACAGTGTTCTGTACATATAGTTGTCTTACGGTCAGCAGTTTTGTTTCATTGTATAACCTGTCAGTGGGATATCTGCGCGGTTTGCGAGTCATCACCTTGATTACGGTTCGTTGTGCTCTCTCAAGTGGCATTAGGTGGGTGGTAGCTGCGCCTCCCCAAACAAATATTTACTAACAACACATAATTTTGCGAGGTTTGACAATTTAAGAAGTGTCCTTATTAACAAGTAATTCTGAAGTGTGAAATTACTAAATAATGTAATGAATTAGTTAATGTGAAAATTAGAGATGTATAAGTATGTATGGATAAGAACTTACTTGAAATTCTTTAGAATTCCTGTAGAAAATAGTTAGAGAATAAAAAATAAATGCTTTTGCGAATTCTGGCAGGATCTTCCCTAAACTCAGTAACGTCAACGTCGTAACCCAATTAAAAACTTAAGATCGATGCAATAAACCCTGGATGCATGTGAAAATTGGTGAAAAATCTGAAAGTTTAAAGGGTAAACCCGCTGAAAAATATCAAAGGCTTATCAAGTGTAAAATTAATTTCACGCCAGAGCCCCCCAGCGGGATAGTTCATCAAACTTTCAGGTTCGGATGAGCGTGAAATAAGCCCACGTGAAAAGTTTTCTGAAAAGATTATTTTACTGTCTAGATTTATTTTAGCAGTGCTCTAGGTACACGGCAGTGTGCTAAGTTCGAAAAAAAGGCCGACGATAACTACGTCGTGCCGTGTTAATTACGATAATACTACGTGATAACTACGTCCTAATATACGTGATAACTACGTCGTCCCGTGTTAATTACGATAATACTACGTGATAACTACGTCGTCCCGTGTGTAATTGTGTTTATTTACAGTGTAATTTTACACGAAACATTTCGATCTACTTTCGATTCGACCATCGTACGGGTAACTAACTTAAACTAACTTTCTTAGACATGCAGGAAAAGAAAACATATTATTTCATCGTTAACTTAATATACTTATTTTGCAATGCAAAATTCTAAAATTTGAAAATCGTGCATGACGTGTCTGGAAAGGCGTGCGTGAAATTGAACACCAGACTTCTATGTTTGAATATTTTTCAGTCTAAGAAAAGAAACGTGCCCACTGCTACATGAAAACAGTATTAGGACACCGTTCCCCGGCAGCGGCGTGGAAAAGCGCTTAAAGCGCTGCCTGCGCTGTTTGCAGCGCTAATTAATCTCTTCCCGGGAACGGTGCGCTAAACCAATTACCGCTCTAGCCGAAAACTCGCTGTTTTTCGACGACTACGCTAAATTGCTTTACACGCGCGCTTTGAAGTGTTAAACGCTTATTAAATTTCAAAGCTCCAAAGGGAAATATTGTAAGCGTGTTGCTTGTGTTGTGTGGACGCGCCTTTATGTTTAATGTTTTTAAATTTTACAAAATAAGGTTCCGTGTAAATAGGCTTCGCTTTTAGTAGGTATGGATAAGTGTTTTATGAAATCAGCTCGGTTGTTAAAAGGCATTTTGTGTAACTTTTATTTTAGTTTTGTATTGGAATAATGATACAAATAGGTACCTACTTGCTTACCTTTGAATATTATTAATATATTATTACTTAGGTACCTACTTTAAATATTATTTGAAACATTGGCCTTTGAAACATTACAGGTCGATGAAACTCAATAATCTGTAATGAATCAATTTACGCCTTAGCGATTATCTCACTTTAAGAAGAATAGAAAAGAATAGAATAGAATTATTCATGTCATACTACACAATTTGAAATATACATGTCAAAATATATGTCTTATTTGTAGAATGATCGTCAAATTATTAATGAGTAAATTAGATTTTTTAAATTATGTATACTTAAATATATAATGATGATAAACATACATAAAATAATACATAGACTTAAAATTAATTATAAATTAATAATTTTAATTATCTAGATTATTAAAAAATAAAAATAAATGTAAAAGAATTTACAGAATATGTCAATGTCAGTAAATAAGTATAACCATCTAAATCGACAGTTCAGTCAAACTAGATTAGTACCTAAATTAGATTAAAATATTGTCATAAAGCATTTGCTTAATAAAGTATTAAAATAAATTGGTAGGTAACTCCGTAACTACCTATACATAATGTCGATGTTAATGATTCTGAAAAGGATTCGGATCAAACCCACCTGTGTGGGTGGGTGTCCATTTTTCGGCTTTTTAGATTTCTATAGGCGCGGTCCGATTCAGTTTCAAAATCTCAAAAAGAACCATTATCTCGGCCATAATCTTTATACTACTTATATCATAGTTTGAATCAAAAATCTAGCAAAAAATATTTCTTCTTCGAGTGTGAACTTTTCATCAGTAACTTACCTACCTGGTCACCATCATCAATAGTCAAATAATGTTTTTATTTGTTTTTAATGTAATTGAAGCTGTAACTTATTTATTTTAATTAATGCATATATGTACATAATTTGCTTTAATATTATAAACACATATTAAATAAATATACCTAGATATATAAATGTAATTAATATATTTTATAAATTTATAAGTCATATAATCTCTTTAACTTAAATTGTAATTCTAAATTGTAATTCTGGAATCTGAATGTTAGATTGACACATAACATTGTAAAGTGGTCAATGTGTGTGTATCCATGTAATCTCCACGACACAGGCAACACCTAAAAATTAATTTTCGATATTCAATTTTTAAATTAATCATCATCAAATCTATAAAATCGTCCGATCGTCTAATATGAAAACGCCCAATATAAAAGTCCTAATATTTTTGTGAATTGTCCAGATCGAAAACATATCCAGGTCGTAAAAACGTCTAGATCGAAAAACGTCCACATCCATTAAGCGTTCAGATCGGAAAATCAACATCATCGTGAAACGATATGACCCGACAAAACAAAATCAAACTTCAAATGGTAAATTGGACATATGTTTTTAAAAAATGCCCAGTATGCGAATGCTCAGTACGTGAGCATTACCTAGTATCAAAATAGAAGGAGACAGAAGAGCTAATTCGCGTAATATTCGCGAGATTTATTCGCCAATCAGGTTTTAATCAAGGGAGCCGAATAACGCGTATTATTTCCAAATTAACGACGTTTCCGAGCCCCTTAACAAGTCTTCGAACAATAAACAATCGAGAATTGGCTCCCAGCAAATTAATTAAGGACCCAAATTGGTATATTTCACAAAGTTATGTCTAAGTTAAATACTTAAGTACAGATCTTTGTGGAAAATTAAACTCATCTCGGATACAGGGTATATATACCCGGAAAATTCACCTGACGTCATATTTATTATTATTAATTACATTTATTTATTTATCTTTCCCATTACAGTATGGGAGAGGAGGTCGTAGCCTAGTTGCGAGCACGGTCCGAAAGTGATCGTGCAGGTTAAGCGACGTTGGCGCTGTCGGCACTTGAATGGGTGACCGCTAGTGGCATATTTCATCTGAGTTACTCCGTGCCTCGGAAAACACGTTAAGCAGTCGGTCCCGGTTGTTGTCATTCGACAGCAGTCGTAAAGCCATGCCAGAGGCCTACGGGCGGCCTGAACAACTCTGACAAATAGGTTGGCCACTAACCATATGCTAAGCAAGCAAGCATTACAGTATAAAATAACTTCGTGCCACTAAACTTAATAGAAAAAAGAAAGTCAAAGTCTTAACATAAAAGTAAGTCATGACATGGAGACCAAGGACTAGGACCAGGAAAGTAGGACGACCACCTGCAAGATGGGCAGATGGCATAAGAAGGTCTGCTGGAGGAAACTGGATTGGAAAATGGTGCATGCGGGTCCAGTAAATGCCTATTCAAGGCCAGAGTGAATAGGCATTTACTGGACCCGCATGCACCATCGTCGACCTCATCGTCGCTTACCATCAGGCGAGATCGAGGTCAAATGCGGGTTTAGAAGTAAATAAAAAATAAAAAAAGTTCAAGATGGTGGAAAATGGCGTGCACTGGGGGAGACTTACATCCACCAGTGGGTGGACACCGGTTGAAGAGAGAAACTTAATAGTTTGTTAAGGTATTGCACGTTCACGTTAACACACGTTAGAGTTTTTAAATGTCAATAATGTTGTACAAGAAGCCTATTAAGTACAATTTTACAGAGCAAACACCCTGTCCGAAAAGTTTTTATTTTTATTTTTGAAAAAAGATATATTTTGAAATGCATAAAAGAATGGAGTGAGTATCAAAATTAGGTACTTACCTTTAAACGCCAAAACGCGAAAGCTTTCGGACGACCTGAAAAAAAAAAGTTGATTTACTTATTTTATTTTGAAGACTTTGTAGTCGTTTAATCTATTGTAAATATGCATTTTCGGAATTGGACGGATTCTGGGACGGGTTGCATTAATTTTACTTTATTGATGAAACCTAAATTAGGTAAATAAATACAAGTAAATTATAATTAAGTAACAACAGTTATTGGCATTGATAAGTTTTACCGCTGGTGACTGGGTAGCGTCGCAAGAGCTGGCCCAGTCTTCTACAATCCGCTGGCGAAGTCGCGGAAGTTATGCGCAAGCGTTCCCGTGGCTTCGCCGTCAGGCGGTGCGCAGGAACACCGGGGGGTTTTTGGCCGGTAAAAGTCCGGCATAACCTCTTCGTCTTCCCCATGTGGCGAAGAGGTAAGCATGAGCGTTTCCACCCGAAAAAAAAAAGTCTTCTACAATCAGCTCAAGTTCAAGTCTGCGTCTGTGATGATGGGTGTAAAATTGATAAAATACAATAAGCCCTAGACTCACTCAGATGCCAGGAGCTGGGAACGATCTTGGATGGAGTTCACAGTAGTTTTTCATAAGTTGCGCACTGGTCGCGAATGTTTGGTTTTAGGAAGTGTCAAAAGTTTTCCATTCTTTTTTATACTGTAGTTGGTGGCGCGGTTCCATGCCTTTTGGCCGCTCAGATTTGGCCGATTGCCCCAATGTTAGAAGACGTAGGTAAATAAACATACGTGATTTATAAATGTGTGATAAAGCGGTGTGTAATAAAGCCGAGCATATACCGATTTGAAATAATAAAAATCATCCGAACCAGATCCGATTGGCGCCAAAATCCAACAGGCATCAATTCCGAGGTGACCGCAAAAAGCGATTATCGCTGAACAAAACGTTACCCTCACTCGTACACAATATTACATGAGTGTGTGCGAGTTTCAATTAGGTTTAGAAATGGACACCATAATTGAAATAAAATACTTAACAGATTAATAGAGAAGCAATCGAAGTTTTATAAAGCTTACTTAACATACGTATTACGTATATACATACGTACTAATCTAAATAATCTCGTATTTCCCACACTAATCCTGAAAGGCGAACACGCAGCGCAACCCATTCACCGTTCAGTTCTTTCATTGATACACAGGGCCGTAGTCAGATTATCAACATGGTATGCGACTCCTGCTAGTTTTCATTTTGCGCCCCTTATAAAATGCGCGACTTGCGAATCTACTGAATTTTCAGATTTAAAAAACTTGAACTGTAATCGTCACTGTTTTCTAAAATACAAGCAGATTAACAAAAATTATAGGTTTTAATACTAATACTATGTTATTTATAGAAACAAAGGAGTCCGTGGAGCCTGGGATATTGTGGGAAGTGAAAAATGCATTTAAAGGCATACAACATAAGTTTACAATATTTTAGAGTAGTCTAAATCTCAACTAAGTTCTATCGTTATAGTGAAATCATTATAGAGAAAAATACGTACAGCTTCAGGCTTACAGAAATATAAACTAATAATAAAATTAAGCATACCGATGTCTCTTCGTCTTTTTCTTTTCAACCTATTGTAACCCATTGGTGAGTACTCATGTGTGCATGCCATTCTCCTCGATCTCTAATTAGATTATTGCAGTCTCGCATTCTAGACA
Organism: Hofmannophila pseudospretella; assembly: GCA_947369225.1. Classification (NCBI taxonomy): domain Eukaryota; kingdom Metazoa; phylum Arthropoda; class Insecta; order Lepidoptera; family Oecophoridae; genus Hofmannophila; species Hofmannophila pseudospretella. Next base: position 15,085,443 of record OX376316.1, read on the forward strand.
CGTGTCCTGCCTTCACTTAGATCTTGACACTATACTGTCTTTATCCGACACTCTTGTCTTTTTCCTGATCGCGACATTTGGCACCCCTCTTTGTGCCACTTGGAGTCTTTCAATCTCCTATTTACTTAGTGTTCAGGTTTCCACTCCATTTTTATTGACGTACTTACGTCCTATATCCACGGCTCTTCAGCAACAACTCTCATTACAGCCCTGACCGACTCATTCCTGCCAGTCGTTCATTCTCGAGCCGGCTTCCTTATTTAAAAAGAAATTTCTAGAAAGCCCGAGACGCGAGTGTGAGCTCATTATGGACTTTTATGCCGTGTTCTTTGAATTCAGGTGTTCATTAACAGAAATACCGTATGCGGTGCAAAGGAATTTTTCATTACACGCTCTCGTTGAGTTCGGAATGTATGCAGAGTAAGTTGAATTGGATTTTACTTGGATTGAAGTTCAATATTGTAAATATAGTTGTGTCGATTATCATTGTGAATTTCTTTATTTCTTCTAAGTCGTTTTCCTCATTGCTGAGGGTCGTGATCATTCTAAGCAATTAATCACATAGAACGACTCTCGTGGCAGATTTAATGGAGTGGTTTGCCATTGACTTCCCCATTTCACACACTGGTTATCTCAGTATGCAGGTTTCCTCACGATGTTTTCCTTCACCGTCAGAGTAGTCGGTAACTATACGTAAGCCTTTCGAAAAAACCGAAAACCTCATTGGTATTGGTATTGCCTGGTTTCGAATTCGTACCTCCCGCAAGGGAGTCCGACGGCCTAGCCACGAGGCCACCGACGCTCGAATTTACAATTTCACACATGCAGTAAATCCTGTTCAATCCTGTCGTACCTTAAGGTTATCTTTTAGCGAGCGATGGTGGTTCGACTTCGATCTATTGAAATCTTTTGTGTGTTACTGAGGAGTAACACCTCCTCCTCTACCACCACCTCCGTTACTGAGGAGTAATAGATGACTAGTATCATCATTTCACCGAATATCTGTTGCATATGCATCACTATAGGTACTTTATGAGCATCGGTGGCACAGTGGCTAGGGCACCGAACTCCCACGCGGGAGGGCCGGGTTCGAAACCACGCAGTGCCATGTACCAATGAGTTTTTCGTATTTTTCGAAGACTTACGTACATTTATTGACTGCTCTATCAGTGAAGGAAAACATCGTAAGGAAACCTGCACACCGAGATGACCAGTGTGTAAAATGGGGTAGGCACAAAAGATTCTCAAGGGTCGAAGTGTCGCATAAGATAAGATAAGATAACTACTTTTACGGGTGAAATCAGAGTCTGGATACTAAAAGTCAGTAGGTAATTATCTTCTCTTTAAAATACATACATACATACATACATAACTATCAGGTCCATAATCCTCGAGGGGATAGACAGAGGAACCACCTTCATCATAAGCAGTTGTCACTAAAAATTAAAATAGTTCTCTTTAAAATAGTATTCCAAACCGTCACTTGCATGAAACGTCCATAAAGTTAAGTCATCCATCATTAAAATACATGCTTTCCCTTTCTACGTCATAACTTGTTTTGTCTAGACGAAGTGAAATATGTATATTTAAGTTTATAATACGAGATCTGTGAACACTTTTCGTTTCTGTGTTAAAAATGCTTATATGTATTTTTATCTATTTGTAAACTGTTGGGGTTTGTAATATCCTGACCTTTGGTTGAGCTCGTTTATTAAAATGTTTAATAGGTCCTATAAATTTGCAACGCACACACGTTACCGCGATGTAACTAGCGACTAGCGCCATCTGTTGGCAGCTGCCTGAACTAAACTTACAAATTACACTTAACAGTAAACTGGTTGTGTTCTTTAATAAATAAATATAAATAACTCTACAATCTAGTGAGACTTAAGGAAGCCTTAATATTAACGTCGTTTCTTGTAACTCACGATTAGAGTCTAAAAATTTAATAGATATAGAAGGAAACAATACTGATATTCGCTGAACTCGACGCGATTCTATTCTACGTGGCCTTTGTCTCGAGTATGTCATAAAGTATGTCTTTGTATGAAACCAGTTATAAAAATCTGTGAGAAAACAAAAGATAAAACTAAATAAGGAATGTCTTTCAGAAGCTGCACGACTGTCTCACGAACCACCTCCAAACCATTGTTACCTCCGCTAGACAGGACTTTTTTAGCGTCTTCGTCCGTCTCTACCATGTTTAGTGGTCAAAAGTACAGGAGGAGAGCGATTTCTACGAAACTAACCTAAACTTGGGGAAGGCAATGGTGAATGTAAAGTAAATGGTCTTCTATAGAATGATCACGACCCTCATCAATGAGGAGTACCTACGACTAAGAAGAAGAACCTAAAATTTATCGAAAAGAAAAACGGAATTTCTCATTGTAAGAATATTTAAGAAATTCTTACGAAAAAGTTTCATTAATGTTCATATGAAATAAACTGTGTCTTTTTAATGAAAAGTGTATATGATTGGCGTCGAATATTTTATTCTGTTTACAGATAAGCGGATATCAGGATGTTAAATTTGTTGCTCTAACATTTAACACATCATTGGATTGGGCGAAAGCATCATCAATGATACATTAGTTTATTAGTAGATGTAGGTCTCTTCTAAGGTACACTTCTGGACTCGACCATCAGTTCTCAACATCTAGTAACTGCCAGACGGGCATCTACTTTTGAAATGTACGGGGACATAGGCTAACGATTTTACAAATTTTAAGAAAGAAAGAAGCGGATTTAGCACTGCGGCGCTGATTGTCAGGCATCACCTGTGTGCCAGGGATCACTCCCTAATGATACACTACCGGAACATATAAATAACGGAAATATTAATAAACAGAAGTAAAATATTAGGAAACGAAGGAAGGTACTTAATTTTTAAACCTACTTACCTTCTCATTTCCTATGACCCGGGAAATTGACATATGTACGACTCTTAGCCTCTGACATTTTAAAATTATTTTGACATTGTATCCGCACTTTTATTTTATTTTTTATTGACTGTACACTATTATACTATTATAGGTATTGTTTTTGTAACGTAAATAGTTTAATTTTTTAATAATTTGATTTATTATTTAATTTAATTTATTATTGAATTATTATTGTATATAATAAATAAAATAACAATAAAGCAAGCAATGAAGATGAAACTGAAGGAAGAATTAATTAAAGGTATCTAATACTAGGTACTACTGTTCAATGTAGCGAAATTTGTATTTGCCATTTCGTCCTACTTAAAGAATAATCTAGAAAACTAAAATCAAATCCGCATAGTAGACAAAGAATCTTCCTATCTTTAGCTGATCCCCTATCCCTTATACCACCACCGGCGGCTACGAACGTGATCCCTGAATGGAGAGATCGCTTTGAATACTCACTGGGGTGCAATTGACGATGGCATCGCCAGGCTTCGAGAACACGCTTCTTAGACACGGTTATTTTTTAGTTCTCTCTGCCGATGAGCCGTCTTTGTTGCGTGGATTTGCTGGATTTCCTTTTTCAATCGGGCGGTTCAAAGTCAATATGCTTTTTATAATAGTCTGGATGAGAGGTAGGTTTTAGTAGTGAATTCGAGAGGTTAAGGATCTGTGATCCAATTAGGAGCAGATGGCTTATCCCGTAGGATTTAGTTTGACAGTCACGAAACGAAAATTTTGACAAAGGGTCTCGAAAACCAAGCTCCATATATATTTATTTATTTATTTACGCTTTAATGCACAAAGATGTAAATGAGGCGAGCTTAATGCCTTGCGGTATTTCCTACCAGCTAACCATTGGGTTATGCAGAGATATTAAGGCAGATGCATATCGAAGTGAAATTTGTCATTATTGAGTTACATTTTATATAAAGATATATTTAAATAGACATTTATAAGTCATATTAAAAAATACAATATTTACATATACATAAATATAAAAATATGCATATAAAGTATACATTATATATATACTCGCATATATAGCTAAACAGATAAATATGTAAACTCTATAGAACAGTAAACTAGCACAATAACACCTTTATTGATTTGAACCTTGTCGTATATAGATGTTTTCGGACCAGGGTTTTGAACTGGAACTTGTTGGGGTTCCTGATATCCTCATAAACATCTTAAACCTTAAACGAATGGGAGAAGTAGTCCATATACAATGAGATGACTGGAAATGTGTGGTAAATGGTTTTGTGATGGTTTCCGTATGCTGGACAAGAGACGAAGCGACAAGAAAAGCAAGCCTTGAATGGTCAGAATGTCTCAGATCTCGTTTTTGAGAGAGATTTTCGTTTCGTAATGGTTAAAATATATATATGGGATAAGCCCTCAGTACTTATCTTGAGACGGGTTCTTGATAATACTCAGACAGGTCAATGGCGATCTGAAGACCTCGCAGGGTTATTTATTACCTATAGTATAGATATACTGGTTCAAAATCAGCCTACCTTTTTTTTTGTTAACTGGGGGGAAATCTTCAAAAGATACCCAACCTCATGCGGGAGAGACTGGGTTATGTGAAATTTTTACTCACTAAAACCCTCTCGATGGCCGGCCTCGTGCATATTGGAGGGCTCCGGGATCTCCAGTTGATCGCACCAGCATTTGCATTTGGGCTCTCCCTGGGAGGTGTATATTCCACCTCCCGGTACCTCCCGTCACAGCAGCGTGCGGCCATAGCACGTTGTTGCCTTCCCCAGAATCGCCAGCCTACCTACTGTTGACCTTTCTTCCAACCTTCGGATCCTTGAATTTTACAAACATTATAAAACTTGCTGTAAGTACTGAGATAATTCTTATGTATTGTAATTCATTATGAAATAGAGATATTATCTAATACGTTTTATAGGGTCTGATAATGAAGTAGATGAGGTTATGTTGAGCGTTCATGCTGTTATAGCGTTCTTCGTCCTATTTTATTGTTTAAAAACGGTTTACAGTGTTCATTATTTTCGTAAAACTAGTGTATTATAAAATTAAAAAAAAGACCGTGTTAAGTGAACGTTATATAAGACAGTGAAATGGAAGTGAAAAACTACAATTGATGGAGTGAATTCGGCAACCTAACCTCCAATTGCACTTGATATGCAAGACACTAGGCATTCCTAGCGCACACGACTCTCCCTTAATTTCGACGTTGGTAAACTGTTTTTTTTTTCAAAACAGACGCCAAAACGTTCGAGTGATTTTCAAGACTCTAACACGGTAATTGGCCAAGTTGCAGTGTAACACTAGTAGAGGCCATAATTATGTAGATTCGAATGATGAAAAATGATTTTTTAAGTATTTTTATTAGCACATTTGTGTAACCTTCACTCTCGTAACCTGTAAGGTCTTCAGTGTTCATATTCTCATCATCATTGTACATAACATAGTATCACTCCAATACTGGTCTAAGCTCTGTCCCAAGACGCATTACACTGCCAATACCAGATCTTAGCTTCTTCGCATTAAGCCACCCCTTTACTTCTGTCAGGCCAATAATCTCAAGAGACTTATTACAATCTACATGGTAATCCGCCAGGTCGTCAACCCCACAAAACAAAGGCGTGCACTCATTCGTCTGGAGCCCGAGACTGCATCGAGGACTCGTGCCACAGACGGCAATGAGTCGCAGGTGTGCACCCGCCGCAATATGTGGGCCTGTCGTTATCAGCGACGCGAGTATGTGCAGCGGCTTGCATCCAAATGAGGGTAGTTTGACGTATTAGAAAATTGTGCAGTCGGAATGGTTCCTGTTCGCTGTGAATATGCCAAGTTCGTTGGAATTTAGTTCTTGTCATATTATTACGGGAGCAGCTGTTGTCGAGGTTTGTGTAATGGATGAGAATGGTTTGTAAGGAGGCTTGGTGATGAATGTGACGATGGTGACTTTAAAATAATGTAAAACGCTAGTCAGGGTTCAAAATTAGTCTGATACCTTCATCAATCTTAGATTATTTAATATAGTCAGTAGGTTTGACAACGTAATTTGTAACAAAACCGTAGACTTAATAAAATATATCTGTAATATTTTGCTTGTGTTAGAAAATAAAGTCAAGAAAAGTAAGAAAACCGTCAGATGCACGAAACGTCCATAAAGATGTCTTCTTAAAATATATGCAATCCCTTTTTACATCATGTCTCTAGATAGAGATGACACGAGATTTAAAGAAGCCCAGAAAGAGTTCTAGTCGCTAAAAAAGTTCCGGAGTTACAGTGGCTAGGGCACCGAACTCCCATGCGGGAGGTCCGGGTTCAAAACCACGTAGTGCCATGTTTCAATGAGTTTTTCGTATTTTTCAAAGACTTGCGTACACCGTTATTTACTGACTGCTCTAACGGTGAAGGAAAACATCGTGAGGAAATCTGCACACTGAGATGACCGGTGTGTAAAATGGGGTAGGCACAAAAGATCCTCAAGGGTCGAAGTGCCGCTGGGTTATTCCCGGCCCCCTGTCATAAGATAAGATAAGGTTTCATGATAATAATTTAGCCAATATTAATAAATTGCGGTTCAAATATTTAACGCCCAAATACAAACAACTTTCACTAGAGCAACACTGTTTTCTTACAATAGTGCGCTCCCGGTGTGCTGAGGTAGTCGCTCGCAGCAGGGGGCGCCAATTATCAGGCTCAGATGGGGCCCCCCACCGGCTAGCGCCCATTATTGCTACAAATCGTTTTTATTCCGAAATCCGGCCCGCTACTTATTACTTCGTTTTATTGAAGGTTTAGAAACGTTCACGGTGAGATGTATTAAGAGATGAATTGGAGAGATCTGGAGTCATTAAGTTATTCTTAAGCAAGAGGATTTTGAAAGGGTTTGAGGGTGTTAAAAAACCCTATAGCCACGAAAGGAGGGTGTTCAGGAGGTATCCATAACTGAACAACTTTCACAATCAATGGGGCCAACTTTGAAATCGCGTAAAAAAAACTGCTGTTCCATACAAAAGCTCAATATCTACACGACCGAAAAGCTTGAAACAGCAGTTTTTTCACGTTTTCAGAGTTGGACGCATACTACTCTCTCCCTTCATTAAACTTAATTACTTTTGTTCATTTAAAAAAAATCTTATATTTGTTTAATATTATTTTTATCTTCTGTACCTAATTGTTCGTATGTGTGCGCTATTGTAAATAAATACTTTCTTTCTTTCTTTCGGCTGTATAGGGTTTTTTTTTGTTATATACACTCTGGGTGTAGGCTATTGTAATTCGAGTACCTACTAAGTTATGCTTAGATATTATTGCAACTGAATTATGATCAATTATATAGACCTTACAAATGGATATCCACCCACTACTTTAATACCAACAAGGCCCCGATCATGACTCATCAACTATTAATAAGCATGTCGATAAGAAAACATAATTAATTCATGTTAATCGACATTCGTTGGTGGTCCGCACCCCACTGTGCAGACATGTCGATACGTTGGATACAATAGGATTGTTTGTCCGATGTTTTGTCCGATCTGACCACTATGCGGTCAGCCTTTGAGGCTTTAGTGCTCCTGCGCACGCGATGTTTGTACAACTAATTTTTGATACGAACATAATTATAATAATAGTGGCTGAGATAATATATTTGCTTCATTTCTAAACTCGTTGTCCATGAACAAACTACTCTTTGAAAAAAATATTTTAATAAAAAAATAAAAACCGCTTTCAAATTACTAACAAATAATTAGGTAAGTACCGGCTGCTCTAACGGCGAAGGAAAACATCGTGAGGAAACCTGAATGTCTGAGGAAATGAAAAGTTTTCGAAGGCGTGTGAAATCCACAAATCAGCACTGGGCCCGCTCGGTGGATCATGGCCCGCCCGTACACCCTTGTATAAGGGGAGGCCTGTGCCCCAAAAGTGGGGACATTAATAGGCTGATGATGATGATGAATTAGGTAAGTAAGTTCTTACTTATAATACAAAATAACACACTGTTGATTTGAAGGCTGTATTTACTTTTGGACGTGACTACGATTTATGCGAGCGCTATAAAATGCCTGTAGATAAATGAAAACTGAGGAAAATATACCGACTTTAAAGCGAAGTTTTAGTACAGTCTGTACCTTAAGTTGTCTGACCCCTTACGTAGCTTGGAGGGGTCAGATAATTCAGGGAGCTGATTGTACGAGTCCGAAACAAAATAATCTTTTTTTTAATTGACTACTAAACCCGCATTTGACCTCGATCTCGCCTGATGGTAAGCGACGATGAGGTCGACGATGGAGCATGCGGGTCCAGTAAATGCCTATTCATTCTGGCTTTGAAAATCCCAAGGTTGTAGGAAACGGGAAATACAAACGCCGGCAGGCTGTTACATTCCTTAGCCGTTCGCATAATGAACGAAGAAGCAAATCGCTTCGTACGAACAGATGGGATATCAACAACATAAGGATGGAACCCCTCCCCGCGCCTGGACAACCAAAGAAGACACCGCTCAGAGCGCACCAATCAGTATCAAGGAATTAAACGGTAACCTCTAATCAGACATAAATCAGTCTAAACTGCAGATAATTTCATCGCTAAGCCCGCATTTCACACTCGAGTCGGCAATTACCCGTGATCTGCCTGATTAACATGCGTTGTTGAGCGGGCCGGGCGGGCTGGTGTGGTCACAATCACAGCGGGAAAAGGAGACATACTATTTTTTTGATATCCTATAGACTGTCCCACTGCTGGGAAAAGACCTCTCCTCCTCCTTTCCACATTTCCCTATCCTCAGCGTCCTTATACCATCCTTTTTGGAAGTGGTCAATATGGATATATATCGTTTTATAAATAGAGCGTATCACATTTTATAATCAATTCATTTTTGTTTGCGACACCCATTGGGTAAAATTGTATTGAAACCTATGTATATATTTATAAGACCTACAATGTACCTACACGCAATTTATGGCAAAATAAATAAAAGTCGACAGTAAGTAATACTGTGGGTAGACATTGACAGATGCCATTATTTTCTTGCTATACGTTGATTTTACCACACAGGCGGCGAGAAAGACTTGATATATCCTAAGTCCTTCAAAGTTGCTATACCCCTGGTGTTGTGGATGACCGTCTGTTTGAGCCTAGAGTATACTCTAGTGACACCTCGCCTAGTGACACGTACAACACCAGAGGTGTTGCAACTTTGAATGACACTTTTGTTTTGAAACGTGGCAAATCGTAGCGCTGCAGAAAAATTCCAGACGGAAGAACTTTCCACATTTCTCACGTTAATGGTATGAAAGTAAGTGTAAATCGTGTTGTAGTCGACACCCAAGATTCTAAAAAGTGTTGTATGAAAGGAATGTCCTCCACCCCTGTAATAAAGACAATTATCTTGTGTGACAAAGATCATATAAGAAAGCGAGAACCAACACGACTAATCATCAGCCTTTTAATGTCCCCACTGTTGGAGCACAGGCCTCCCCTTGTACAAGAGGGTACGGGCCATAATCCACCGAGCGGGCCCAGTTTCACACGCCTTCGACAACTTTTAATTTCCTCAGAAATGCAGGTTTCCTCACGGTGTTTTCCGATGCGATGCGATATGCGATGAAACAAATAAAGATTCTTCTTATTTCTTAGTGGGATTCCTCATTGATGAGAGTCGTGATCATTCTATGGAAACAACCACGGAACGACTCTCTTGGCTGATTTAATGGGGTGTTTGCCATTGCCTTCCGCAATAAAGATTAGATTAATGCTAAATCATGATTTTTAGGTCCGCTTTCCGCTGGAAATATAGCCCTACCCGACTATTTAACACCGACTAACTGCGAGCGAGGACGGCGCCGACGCGTGATCTTTCAGGTGTTACTGTCGAGCTGATTAATGCGATGTGACGTCATGACTCATGTGGTACGGATGATAGCTCCATCAAAGTGAGTCACTGTTAATAGCTGGTCAGGTTTAACCTGGCGTTTCTGCTGAATGGTGGATTATAACCCAATGACGGTGACGATATCTGGGATAATCTAGATGAAGCGACAAATATGGTAACATGTGGAAGTAATGATAGAGTGCATAAGATTACAAGGATGTTATACATCATCATTAAAAAGGAAATGATGATGTATGAACCCCTTGTCTGGGTTAATCTTTCAATACTGTGTAAAAAAAATATACGCTGAAGAAAATCTGCTAATCTTTCTGGAGGCCGAGACAGTGCATTTTCTTGATTCTGCCATTTTTAACGTTTTTACCACCAACCACCAACTTTTGCAAGTAAGTTTATTTAAATCTGCCATTTTGGAAAAGCGAACGTGACATAGGTAGTGGAAAGTTGAACATTTTGGAACTAAAGTAAAGTATAAGTAATATACACTTTATTGCACAAATAGAAAATAACAAACAAAAGATAGAAAAGGAAATAGTGAAGTACAATTTAGGCGGCCTTATCGTTAAGAGCGATCTCTTCCAGGCAACGTTATTAGTACCTGTATTTGTGTATGCGTTACATCATTGTGTTCTATAGAAAGGAACAGAAACTTAAAAGTCGTACAGAAGCCTCTTGGCAATACTGGCAATATGCGTCTAAACCGAGGAGAGGCAATGTCAAGACTATTTCCCTATAGATGTGCACCCTGCACCTAATTTGGAAATAAGTTTCCGGGATCACGACAATCAACCAGGAACAAAGCTCAGGGCTCCCGAGGCGAAGGCTTCGCCCGGAGCGGATAAAAAAATAAAGAATAAAAGGCGGTTGATTGAAATCCGAGCGGAAAGCCGCGCCGAACGAGACGTATCCGAAATGTCGCCGAAATTCGCTCGTCTGCTGCCAGCTGGGTGCTGTAGAGAAGGTTTGTCTACTTAGAAACTTAGCTCAGAAACCTAACATTTAAACTAGAATAGGAAATGATAAAAACGTTTGTTATGAAATGGGAACGTGAAGCCAACCACTACGAAAGGTTATGTGTGTTGTGATCAATTGTGCTGATCCACCAGTAGATATTTGGAATTCGTATATAGGTTAAGTCCCATTGAAAATATCAGTAGTGCGTTCCATGTTTTATTCTGAGATTTCTTGGATGGCAAGTATCTTCAGTGCGTAGCGAAATACGAGTATGTCAGCGAATTTAGTTAATAAATCATACTGGCGCGGTGCATGCTTTTCGTCACACTAGTATGCGTTTAACTGGATGGAGAAACGGACGAATGTGGAAGTGTTGCATATGGTGAAGGAAAAAAGGAGAATAATGGAAATGGAACTATAGGAAACCGTAGAGCTAATTGTCTCGGCCACATAGCCAGACATAATGATTTAATGAAATACATAATAGAAGGGAAAACTGAAGTAAAACGACAGAGAGGTCGTCCCAGGATTGGATATATGGAGCAGTTAAAGGATTGTAGAGGTAGTTCGTCGTACCAGGAGTTTAAGGAGAAGGCCAGGGGACAGAATCGGATGAGAACTGCCACAGCAACAGGGGCCTGCCCCTTAATAGAAGAAGAAGAATGCGTCTAAACCGTATTAAAAGCATCGCATCTGTATAAAGTGGCAAAAAGAAAATAGAGCTAAGTTCGTCCTCAAACATCAGAAGCCATCACAACGGAATTTAGTACAAAACCATTGAGAACACATAAACTAATGAATTATGAGAACATTTACAATATCCTTATTATAATAGACGATACACCACGACACCAAGTCTAAGTCTAACTATTACTAATTAGATAGAATAGAAACGAGAGACTGAAAACTACTGAAACAGAAAAAAGAATATTCATATTAAAACATAACAGAGAAATACCAGTCACAATTGAAACAGAGTATCTTACACGATGGAATGAATGCATTAGTCCCGCCGGGAATCTCCTGCGATCTTCCATTTCAGCTCGCGACGTAATCGCATGTATTTGAACAGTGCACACTTCTCTTTCTCGGTCCCTCTCTCATCTTTCATCTATCTCTCTCGTTCCTTCTTTATAAGACATTAAACCTATTGCGCGGATAATATCGGAAGTATTCCGCGAATGTTTGTATAGGAGCCGTACCACGAGTTTCTGGATAGTCGACGATTTAAACCTATACCATAGAAAGAAAGAAATAATTTATTCTTATTCTTATTTCCAATACACACATACAAACAATTAGGTACAGAAGATAAAAATAATATTAAACAAATATAAGATAAAAATAAATAAACAAAAGTAATTAAGTTTGATGAAGGTGGTGTGCAGCACCGGAAAAAGGGGACCTCCTCAGCCTGTTGCCGCAGCGGATTTAGCACTGCGGCGCTGATTTTCGGATCACCTGTGTGCCAGGGATCACTCCCTAAAATAGAATATCTATGCACTAAGTAAGTTTAATAACTAAACTTTTGATCGTATATCCTGCTTAAGTTTGGAAATGAAATTTTCTAATATATAACACAAAATTTGTTTAATATTGTTTTTTTTTGAGGTCGCGCGTTAAAGATATAAAATAATATTGACCACTAATACTTACTTCAAATTTTCATGTAATTATGTATTTAGATGTCTCTTGATAGCAACTTAAATCACATAATTATAACTAATTAATATTATTTATTACAAATATAAACCATTAATAAAATGTACAAATTAACTTATCAAAATAAAATTATCTTCATTGTTAAAAGAGTAGTTTTTGGTCGCAGTTTTCAATGTACTAACCCAAATAATAAATGAATTTAATTTAATTGAAAAATAATAGAATGTCCTATAATCATAATATAATAAAACACTAACACTAGACAATTTGTAATTCATATCATAAAAATAAGCAAGTATCAAAGAAATTCGATAAACTGGAAAGCCTCTAAAGTATTCATGGTCGTGGTAGGGCCTGTAATACGAAATCCATCTTTTTACTTTATGACTCGCATAGAATTGAATTGTTGATTTTGGCGAATTTTAAGGAAGCAATAAAACGTTTTATCGTTTGCCATCTTCGATATATTTTTCTGGAGATTTTCCTCTTTTGATGATGATATAAAATATTCAGCATGATTAGAACTCTTGAGGTTAATCGATTGAATGATTTCAGGGACTAAGCCACGGTTTAGTCTAATAAAACTATGTCAAAAATTATTGCAATTATTATTACTGCAAGGAGAGGCATACTCACTCGTTATGATGACGAATTTTAATGTTCTGTGTAAATTTTCATTATCCGTATTTTACAGTGTTGGTCCCTGTTTGGGCGACAAAATGTATTTATCAACAACTTAACGCCCAACCAGGGACTCAGACTATACAATACAAAATGTATTTATCAACAACTTGACGCCCAACCAGGGACTCAGACTATACAATACAAAATGTATTTATCAACAACTTGACGCCCAACCAGGGACTCAGACTATACAATACAAAATGTATTTATCAACAACTTGACGCCCAAGCAGGGACTCAGACTATACAATACAAAATGTATTTATCAACAACTTGACGCCCAACCAGGGACTCAGACTATACAATACAAAATGTATTTATCAACAACTTGACGCCCAACCAGGGACTCAGACTATACAATACAAAATGTATTTATCAACAACTTGACGCCCAAGCAGGGACTCAGACTATACAATACAAAATGTATTTATCAACAACTTGACGCCCAACCAGGGACTCAGACTATACAATACAAAATGTATTTATAAACAACTTGACGCCCAACCAGGGACTCAGACTATACAATACAAAATGTATTTATCAACAACTTGACGCCCAAGCAGGGACTCAGACTATACAATACAAAATGTATTTATCAACAACTTGACGCCCAACCAGGGACTCAGACTATACAATACAAAATGTATTTATCAACAACTTGACGCCCAACCAGGGACTCAGACTATACAATACAAAATGTATTTATCAACAACTTAACGCCCAACCAGGGACTCAGACTATACAATACAAAATGTATTTATCAACAACTTGACGCCCAACCAGGGACTCAGACTATACAATACAAAATGTATTTATCAACAACTTGACGCCCAACCAGGGACTCAGACTATACAATACAAAATGTATTTATCAACAACTTGACGCCCAACCAGGGACTCAGACTATACAATACAAAATGTATTTATAAACAACTTGACGCCCAATCAGGGACTCAGACTATACAATACAAAATGTATTTATCAACAACTTGACGCCCAACCAGGGACTCAGACTATACAATACAAAATGTATTTATCAACAACTTGACGCCCAACCAGGGACTCAGACTATACAATACAAAATGTATTTATAAACAACTTGACGCCCAACCAGGGACTCAGACTATACAATACAAAATGTATTTATAAACAACTTGACGCCCAACCAGGGACTCAGACTATACAATACAAAATGTATTTATAAACAACTTGACGCCCAACCAGGGACTCAGACTATACAATACAAAATGTATTTATCAACAACTTGACGCCCAACCAGGGACTCAGACTATACAATACAAAATGTATTTATAAACAACTTGACGCCCAACCAGGGATACAATACAAAATGTATTTATAAACAACTTGACGCCCAATCAGGGACTCAGACTATACAATACAAAATGTATTTATAAACAACTTGACGCCCAACCAGGGATACAATACAAAATGTATTTATCAACAACTTGACGCCCAACCAGGGACTCAGACTATACAATACAAAATGTATTTATAAACAACTTGACGCCCAATCAGGGACTCAGACTATACAATACAAAATGTATTTATAAACAACTTGACGCCCAACCAGGGATACAATACAAAATGTATTTATAAACAACTTGACGCCCAATCAGGAACTCAGACTATACAATACAAAATGTATTTATAAACAACTTGACGCCCAACCAGGGACTCAGACTATACAATACAAAATGTATTTATCAACAACTTGACGCCCAACCAGGGACTCAGACTATACAATACAATATGTATTTATAAACAACTTGACGCCCAACCAGGGACTCAGACTATACAATACAAAATGTATTTATCAACAACTTGACGCCCAACCAGGGACTCAGACTATACAATACAAAATGTATTTATCAACAACTTGACGCCCAACCAGGGACTCAGACTATACAATACAAATATACGTTATTGCGCACCCGGGACAAAAACAAAACATACAACATAAAGAGAGGTACAATAATGTGCAGAAGGCGGCCTTATCGCTTTAAGCGATAAACTTTGAAAAATGCTTTGTTAAAACATACGTAAATATTACTTTATTTCGGTGTAACTATAAGGACAGTATCAAAAAATGTATTACCCGCAAAATAACGACTGCATTAGTTATTCCCCTCAAGTCCCGCCACGTTAGAAATAATACAAAATATATTTCAAAGCCTCAAAATAAATAATTTCTGACACCGCCGCGGTGCAGTTTAAACTGGTTACGCGGTAGAGCGAATTTTGAGAGCTCATAAATCTGCCACGCGTCAAACTAAGTCGCGTATCGAGCTGGCCAGCCCCCGGTAAATTATGAACTAACTGGCTCCGAGCCTGGCCGGCATTGGGTATCCTCTGGTTTTGGGAATTTTTGATGCCGAAGCAAATAACGTCTTTGAAGTTTAGGTAAATTATTATACAGCACTTTATTTCAAACCGTTGGAGCTATACTGTAATGTATGTGTCAATATAATCGATGCAATATTAGGTGTAGGTATCCAGGTTTTAATTTGGAATGTAGATCAGAACGAAGAGAAAACTCGATTAGCTAATGAATATGGATCATAATCTCCAACTTTCTATATTTAAGACAATTTAGGTTGACAGGTTATTCTAAACAAATTTTATCTGACCTATCAGAACATGTCTTTTCTTCTTTCTTTTTTCTGAACATCCAGAATATCCGGAGAACAAACAAATTATACGTAAGTAAATTCTATACAGACGAGTCCCTTTCATACTTTTTTCAGTGGACTTACGTAGGTATCTGCGATAGGTCAAGCCCACACACTAGACATACACCTACACTTTATAAGTGTCAGGATAATATTATATATTATATTCATGCCTATAGGACATTCATTTTCTCGCTTATTTTATTGGCTGAAGTGCAAAGTTCAAAGTTCAAATGTTTTATTGCTTGATTGAATGTTCTGTGAGCTTTATAAAATTGTTACTATTTTATCTATTATGAATAATTGGTTTGATATAAGGTCATAACCCATGATCGGAGTAGGTAGGGCTGTTTTTGGTACTTGCCACATACGGTCATAATATGGATAAGTATGCCCAATAATCCCGGGATTTCCGGGATTGAATAAATATATTATTTAGATTTTTAACGTTATATTTGTTTTGATACACATTTAAGATTGGTGGCAAAATATTTTTTTTAAGATTCATGGCGCTAGTGTACCTATGTGTTTTAACTTCTTCGTAAGTTCACAATTTAAAAAAAAATCGTAATCCTCCGAGTAAGGGCGAGGTTTATAAAAGTAATTTACAACATTTGCTCGATAACGTAAAACGGGATCCCGAAATCATATCCATATTAATATAACCTTTGAGGACATTGACCCGAAAGAGCCCTACCTACTCCGATCAGTGGTCATAACTAAACCTGTATACTTAAGATGACAATGTACAATGGTATCACCTGCAAGCGATCAAATATAAATGTTAGCACTGTCAGCCTTAGCGTTTATTTTAGAGTAATACGATTGGAGTTAATGTAATTGACCTGTGGTCGACTGTACTACATCAACTGTATTTTACCAATGCAATCAACGTACCCTACAGTATTTGTCCTGCCCAAAAGCTTTCCGCGTCCGCCGGAAACCCATCTCCAGGCCTGTCAACAGCACCTTCGAAAGAAAATAAAACAAAACAGACGGAACCCTACATTTCGGCAGACCGGGAGTCACGTGGGGCGCACGTGACCACAATTAATGAGACACAGGTAAGGAAATTACGCGGTATAGGCTCCTGGACTAACCTATTCGTGAGGCTCGCAGATGGAACGTTGCTGTTGGTCTTTGATGCCTACGATGAACGTGTCCTCTCTGAGTCTCATCACTAGATTTTCGGTTGATCTGAAGATAATTCAGGATAACAGGATATCATATTGACAGCTTACAGGGCGACTCAATCAACAACTTCTGCCAAAAATGTTTGAACATGTTTAATGATAATAGTTTGCATGATCTGAGAGCCTATATGGAAAAGTAGAAGTTGTAAGCGCCTCTCTTGTTATCCCATAGAGTCGTCTCTATATCAGAGTTTTTAATTATCCTGCTATCAGCCACATCAGGTTCAACCAACCTGCACAAAATTCAACTCTTTACCGTGTTCAACTAAAGCCCGATCAGGGAAATAACAAAGCTGTAAATTGTAATCTGTATTATGTACTATGGAGATTCACATAAAATTTCGCAACATAGCCAACCGCACATTTGTTACTAGTCGGGATTTACATTAGAAATTTCCATAAATCGATGAAAAAAATAATGAAAAGTTTATTCATTTAATACAAGGCACAATAATAGGACCTCCGACTAGGTCGAAACCTGTATCTTGGAAGTCGGGACTCCGTCGCACTTTCCGTGCAAGCATATGACAATTTATAACATTACATTAGTAACTATATACTATACCTAAAAGGAATTTGGAACAAGTTAATCAAAAGGAATTTAGAATATAGCTAATAATAGAGAGGAAAGATAATGTTTAAGAGTGTGTGAGGGTGGGGGTGTGATAGGTTGTGTGGGAGTGTGTAATAATGTAAGTGTGCATCTGTAGTGTAGTGTGAGTGGGTGTGTGAGTGTGGGAAGTTAAGTGTTAATTAATAACGAGCCTGAAGAACATAATGAGGGTAGTGTGTAGAATGATATGTTATATGAGTAGAGCCTCAGTTTCGTCGTAATCTAAATCGAAAGAGATAGTGTATCATTGTTCAATGGGTTTACAAATTAGGTACAAAATAATGAACCGTCTACCACGTCGCCCTATAATCTTAGGCGCCGAATTAGTCGGGTTGGCGCGCATGTTTGAGCTCCTACTTGTTAGCGAGACGTGCCGGTCTTTACCCAGTTCAGCCGCATCCGACGCCGTCTATTCTATATTGTGCTCCCTTTTGCTCTGTGTTGGCTACCCTCATATTCCAAGCTTTTAGTTGGAATTTGTATTGGAGAGAAACTACCTAATACTCGTATCTGCTATTTGGTTTGATACTGTCTAAGTTTTTAACATTCATTATCATCATTCTCAAATAGTGTATAGAGCGCGTCTGTCTTTATGGTCGATGTGAATGTAGGCACGAGTGGCGTTCCAACACATTTGTCTAGGTGTCAGCGGGGTGTAGAAGAGTGAGAGAGCGACCCATACAACGAGCGATTCATACGTCGCTCTTATACGCCCCGCTGACACCTAAAAACATGTACTTTAAAGCGGTTCGTGCCTATATTCTGATTCGGCCATAAAGATTGACACGTACTATACATGCCTCCTCTTTATTGTGCCACCCAGCGACAAATTGTCCATCCAGGTCTTCTATGCGACAGCGGCAATATCGTCCGTCCATTTGGCTGCTGGATGACCAATGCCTCTTGTTCCAATCCTTATTTACTCAGTGAGAGCTTTGACATGTGTCTTGCCCACCGCCACATTACTAGTATACAAACCATAAACCACGTGCAAACCCACTGCTTCGAATCTTAGGCAGGCAGGTTTCTTTACGACATTTCCTTTGTCGTTAGATCTGATATGAACGTAGGTACGTAAGTCTTCGAAAAGGAAAAATAAACCCTCATTGGTTTAACATGAGTTAGCTAGGGCACCGGACTCCCATGCGGGTGGTCCGGGTTCGAAACCGTGCAGTGCCATGTACCAATGAGATTTTCTTATTTTTCGAAGACTTACGTACATTTACCGACTGCTCTAACGGTGAAGGAAAACATCGTGAGGAAAACATGAGTACCTACTTGGAATAGAGCCTAGAACTTCCGTAGGGGGTATTGGTATCCAGCATACTAGCAGCAGCACATGTTGAGCATGAGTCTTTTTGACATGTGCTGTTTTTTAATGTTGTCTTTTTAAGTCTAATCCTGTATAATGCAATGTTAAAGGCCAAGGGCCTCAATTTTCAACAATTAATTCTAAGCTATAGGTTCCTTTCAGAAACAAAATCTCGCCACTGATTTTGACAAATTGAGAGTCAGTCACTCGGTTCAATCAATCGGTTCGTATCTCCAACTTTCATTTACGGAGATCCTCTGAACACCGTAAATTAATTAAAGTGTTAGCCGATAACATTGAAAACAAATTCACCCAAAGTATAGGACTTAATTACTTAACGTTGTATTTGACGTAAACTCCTAAGCGGTGGCAAGAGACTACATAGAGGACAAAGCATCGGTGGATTACTGTAATACTTTTTGTAATTCCACAAAAACTTATGATGAAAGTCTTTCTATCTATCTAGCTATCTATCTAAGATGAAGAAATATCGTAATTGAAATAGCGATTAACAAAAAATTACAAACTACTGTCATTATGGAATGAATTTTATTCGAAACTAATTGCAGTTTGTTCCTTTCTTCAGTGGGAAGATGTGTGCATTCTTCTTAGTTGTATTCCTCATTCATCGTGACTATTCTATGGTAATAACCACATAGAACGACTTTCTTGACAGAATTTATGGTGTTATTTGTCATTACCTTCCCCATTTTTATCCGCCAAGAATTAATACAGTTTGGCGGAAAAAATTCTATAGTGTCAAAATGTAATGAATGCGTAAATATTTTTTTCATTTTGATTTCATTTCACATGCTGGTTCCTTCACTGTTAAAGCAGTCGGTAAATATACACAAGACTTTCGAAAAAAAAAAACGAAATCTCATTTTAGAACCAGGACTTTCCCACGGGAGTCCGGCGTCCTAGCCGCTACGCCATCGTCACCAACGACGCTCAATTTGTTCACTACTTCTTATATTTTATCGTGGAATGCTACCTCCTGTAAGGCATTTACTAGTCCTAAGTCCCTCTTTACGCCTAATCGATAATTAGTAATCTCATTAGGCTCGAATGAATAGGGTGAAAGTTTTAAGCGAAAAGTTTCGGCAAATCTGTTGACGTTTAAAATGATTTTTCTGTCTACGTCAAATTGAAAAGTTTGGGCGCCACTCCACAAGTTGGGTAAGCTTTTTAACGATTTCACGCGACAATTGATCCTTTTACTTATTTTGAGAAATGTTATTTACCATTTTGTGATAAACAACTGAAAATATGAGACAGGTGCAGCCATTTTTTTTAACGAAAGCCTTTTTCTTGACTACCCGTAAAGAAAAGGCAAAATTAGTTTTTAAAAAAATGGCTGCATCTGTCTCATATTTCCACACACATAAGACATATGAAGATGTTCACATAGGAAGGCACGTCGAACTTTTATAGTAACCTAAATAAAACACAGATTCTCACTGATGGAAGTCAGAAGTCCTCCTCCGTGTACTCTCTGTGATCCAGCTGATACTGATCTGAAGACTTCCAACTTTCATCACTGAGAATATGTATTTTATTTAGGATTTTATAAAAGTCCGACGTGCCTTCTTATGTGAAAAAGACTATAATTTAATGGAAATCAAAATCAGATTTAGGATAACCCTCGGTAGGTCTCAATGACTCTCAACAAATCATTAGAAGGACTTATTCCCTCACTTGAGACAAATACAACACAACACTAACGAGTTCCTCACCCCCCTCTGTGTTATCTTTAGAGGATCTTTGAGGGGAAAGGCCTTAAGCCGCCGCAGCCCAAGGTTTCGTACTTAAGTGCTCAGATTTGTGAAAAGAAGTCGCAAAAATTCTCCTTGTGAAGAACAACTTTGTGAAAAAAAGGAAGGGACGAAAAGAAAAATATATTAAAAGTATAAATAATAAAAGTACAAATAAATAAATAAATACCTAAACAATTAAAACGGGAGACAAAAGTAGAATCTTTGATATAAGAAGTAGCATGTAGTTGGTTTTTTTACAAATAAGATACGATGGATATGCAGATATGCAGTGATTACCCGCGTAGTACAATACTATATTGCTTGCACCCTGCCGGCTTTAAAAATAGGGATAATTTATTTGCCTTAATTGTAATAGTATAGAGAATAGTGCAATAAAAGAAAGGTGTAGTGTGCAATAGGATATACAAGTAGTAAGAATGAAATATTGAAATTAAAGCAGAGAAGTGGAACAGAGGATATTAATAAATTATTTCAGTTTTTTGTGACTGCTCCAATATAAAACAAAACCATGAGGACAGACATCAATGTGACAACATATTAAACAAAGATAATAAGATAGCCAGTAGTTATTATAGCCCGTGCTTAATATGAAACATGAAAGAGGGTTTTGTGGTTGTTAGGCACGTTGAAAGAATGAATGAAAGGAGAATAACGAAAGAGGTGTAGGTATAAGGAAAAGATGAACAGAAACGACGAAACTTAGAAACTTAGAAAGACCTACGTCGACCAGATTGCAGACGTACTAGAAGAAAGGCTAGGTGAGGTCAACCACTAACATACGAGCGTGTAAAAAGCAAGAAGGGTTTATCTGGATCGCTGCAGGTGGGGAGTCTTTAGTCTCTGCCTACCCCGCGGGAAACAGACGTAAATATATGTATGTATTTGCCGTAAATGTGGTGAGTAGGTACAGATTGGTTAGCAATACAAGAGAATATATTCTATCTTTGTTGATTAACATAACGTAGGTTTGAGTAGTACTGTCAAACGCAATCGTTAAGAGTGTCGGTAATGACCCTACAGGACAACTAACCACCCACGGAGATGACCAAAAGAGGGGGACACCCGGGGTGAAAGAACGAGGGACGGTGACAAGTGGTGACAAAAACATTTCGAAAATTTCTTTTCATGACAAGAATTTGTTGAGGGGTCATCAAGTTGTGATAATTTTAGATTGAAGACCATTATCCAACGCAATTTAATTGCTTATGGTTTAATAGATACTTTAAAAAATTACTTGCGATGTAGAAATACAACCTTCAACGAAATAGATTGACAAAGATAAAGTTAGATCGACTTTGAAAAACATAACTTTTAAGTTGAAAGACTGTCTGAAAAGTTAAATGAATTTCGATCACTAAAGCTAGTGAAATATTAAACGTAGAGACAAAGAAGTTAAACCATAGCATCACATATTCCTTCCAATAAGAGGTTCCTTTCTCAAAATTCCCTTTTTTCCGCCTATAACCACCTCATAAATCCATGGACAATATTCCCGCTAACATTTTGTTTCAGCGTGGAACGGGCAAAGATATGGGCCTCCTTTCAAACTCAATCTACCCACATTTACATAGGCACGCGGGATGATGGACTGTAGAACTAACAAAATTATTCAAAGTGCCCCTTGGAGTTTTTACGGCCGAGGAGTGTAAGGTCACGGTGTACCCGACGGGCTATTTGGATATTCAGATATTTCACGGGAGGTTTAAAAGATTACAGAGTACGTCTCTGAATAACAAGGTTGTCTTTGTTCCATTTTTGGAAAGCTTTTAGAGACTTTAAAGTTAGTTGTTTGATTTTAAGGGAATCGGTTTTGTAAACTTTGAACTGCGTCGATTGTAATTTCCAGCAATTACAGTACAATCATCCTACATATAGATGTCAAGTCCCGTGATGATGATGATAAAATGAGGAATTAAGATTTAACTAAATAAGATCGACGAAGTCCAGGTACACAAGGTGTCAGATGTGGGAAGGGCACCATGGCTAAACATATGAGCTCAAACTTCAATCACCTAACTGTTACCGTTCCAGAGATCTCTCCAAGATCTTGGAAACTCTCGACAAAATTTTCTGATCCGCATTGTCTTATAGTAGACAAAGAAAGAGAAGAGTCACTAAGGGGCCAGCTGAAAATCAGTGCTGTGGCTTGCCTCAGCATTATGCTGAGCTGGTGTACTCTTTTTGGCACTATACCACACCAGATGTTCTGTGCTGCATGTATTAAACTTTGTATACATCTGTATTGTGTTCTATATTCTGGTGATAATTTACAAGGGTGTAACAAAAACCCCATATAGTCCCAAAAGGGCGGTGTTCTTTCAGTATCCATAACTGAATTTTTTTGCAATTTCAGATTTGATCCCATAGTGAAAGTTGTTCAACTATGGATACTGAATACCGTTTCGGGACTATAGGGTGTTTATAATATTATAATACATTCTTTATTTCAGGTATTACAGCCATATTAACAATATTGTAAATATTACGATAGGTACAAAATGTAAAATACATATAAAATACAAAATAATAAAGTCAATTTGCCGTTCTCATACCGGTACACGGCCATCTACTCAGATAAATATATCAGATATATTTTCCTTATATATTTGCATTTATGTTACACTCAGTATAATTCTGAACATGTTTTAACAACAAAGGCAATAAATTGCACATTGAGGGCTCAAGGATGAAAGAAAAGTCTAGATCTAACTAAAACAGAGGGTAAAGTGTTTAAAGTCGAACTACGGAAGGCTAGAAACCTTAGTATTCGAAAGCGTTCTACGCCAGTTCGACTATCGAGATCTAGGAAGCTGAGGTTTGTCTAAAAGGAGAACGCTTTAGGCATAAAAATTACTTTAAAATCCCTGTATTTTCGGATAATAAATTAATGACATTGCATAAGAAAAAGTCATTAATTATCAAAGAAGTGGAAATTCTATATGAATTGCTGACAATAATATAGGAGAAACTTTTTTAAATTCTTCCGAATTTCCACTTCTTTGATAATTAATGACTTTTTCTTCTTTTAAGTCGTGTTCCTCATTGTTGAGGGTCGTGATAGTTCTATGGAATTAACCACATAAAATGACTTGGCAGATTTGAAGTGTTGGTTTGCCATTGCCTTACCCATTTTACACACTGGTTATGTCAGTGTGCAGGTTTTCACGATGTTTTCCTTACTGGTAGCGGTAAATGTACGTAAGTCTTCAAAGAAACCGAAAACTCATTGGAAACTCATCAAAACCCTACATGACATTGCATGGTTTCGAACCCGCACCAGCATGGGTCTATTCGGCGTGCTAGCCATTACGCCATGGATGCTTCTGAGAAATCAAGACTACACTTTGCCCTTTATCAAAACAGCATTGGAGAGATCCAAATCAGCCGCGTTTTTCCTCGTCCCAGCCGAAGATATATCGGTTTTGTTTCAAAGTCGGCCGAGCCTCATTCTCGGGATAATGAAACTTCAAGTGAACTCTGAGTTTCGCGAAAGTCGCTTCGGCTTTGAAGTTATCGGCAGCGAACGCCGGGGATTATGTCACATGGAAATGAGGGTGACTTCGTTAAAAAGTTAGTTCATTTTCGGCGTCCTACAGGTTGACTTTTGAGTTAAAAGAGTAACTATATAGAGAATTGTGGGCTCTACAAATCTTCTTAAGGCTTTCGCATATATAATATATCATCCCGGGCGGCGATGGATTACCTTCATATCAACCCGAATTGATCCAAATTCTTTATATAAATTTCCATAGAGCAACGCACACAATTATCAACTCCGCAACGGTGCCTCGCCTTGCAACAAGCTAGGTTGTTATGTTAATATGCGTTAACCTATAAGGATGCTGAAAAAAAGTAATATTGTCGGTCAGTTTTCAATATCGCTCCAAAATAAGGTAAGGTAAGGTAAGATAAAAGAGACTTATCAATAAGTTATCATTATAATCTCAATCGTTCCGGATCATTTCACTTGAGGAACGGGGACGAAAAAGGTAGCGTTAGTGTCATATCAAGAAAAAAAGAAGGACACAGGGAGAGAGCGCTCGATTCCAAAATAGTTGTGGAGAATAGTCTCTTATTGATTCAGGACTATTTCATTTACAATCACACAAACAAATCTGGCGAAAGAATATCGGGAGCTCAAAAACAACCCTAACCGTGGTAAGAATCCCACATCTAATAGGGAAGTTTCCAAGTATCAAATATTAAATGCATTTCTTAAAAAATAAGAATTAGTCATAAATTGATGGTCAAATGTGAAAACAGAATTTAAAATTCGTTGAAAAATATATAGCTTCAGGCAATTAAAAATCAGAACGGTAGAAAGAAACTGCAATAAGTTTAATGACGTAAGTGTTCTCTAACGCCATACAAGCAGGTCCTGGCTGCATATAAAGGACTGTTTTGCTAAAAAGGGCATCTGTCCAATACTAACTTCAACCATGAATATCTCTGATGTTAGTTGAGATATCGAAACACTAATTTTAGATCCTTTTAGTATGTCCATGTAAGTTGATTTATGCAATAAAAAAAATCAGGTTAATACCGTCTGGCAAAAGAAAACCATTTTGCAGTAAATGCATGGCAGACAATAAACTAGGTTCACAATATTCACAACAAGGAACTCATGACTACATTCACGCCTTCCAATCTGTACCTACTAGTATGTATACCAGTTTATCGCAATGTCATGCCCCTTTTCGCCACCGGTTTAGCTTTACTGTCAGTCTATAGCCCCTTGTGCTAGGTCCACAACATAACTGTCAGCGATTAGTTTTGCTTCGTTCATAGTAGGGGACTATTGGATGGTCTCAGAAAAACTTTTTTTAATAAGTATTTATTTACATCTAAACCTTTTGACCTAAATCTCACCTGGTAGTAAGTTATGATGTGGTCGAAGGTGGGCTAACACTGAAATCGCGAAAAAAACAGCTGTTTTATACATTTTGGTCTTGTAGGTATTGAGATTATGTATGGAACAGCTGATGCTTCGCGATTTCAGAATTGGCGCCATAGTGAAAGTGGTTCAGTTATGGATACTGATGCGCCCTTTTCGGGACTACAACGGGTTTTTGTAGTAAGACGCTGTAGAAACTATAGATGTAAAGCGGTAAAATTACCGTGGTAAGTTTACCAATAACTAACTAGCTTTGCCTAATAACAAGTTATCACTCAGTAAAATTGTGTTAATATCCACACACTGGTGTCCAAAATTTGTTGGTACAAAATATGTTATTTATAAAAAACAAACTGTCATCGTATTAAGTTATTTGCTACAAATATTGTTATTAGAAGTTTTCGGCTAAGATGTACAAGAAACGGGATATACTCAATTTTCGATAAAAGTTTTTGGGTAGTATCGGCGTCTTTTTATCGCGCGTTCACCGATTACATGTGACTAATTTTATGGAAATAATAAACACAAACAAAACATGGCATGACAAGTCATACTTTAAGCTCAGTCTGAGCTGAGATATGACAGATACAAGATCCGAGGACGCGCGAGAAAAAATTATATCCTAAAACCATTTTGAAATCTAATATCTCTGTTCGGACTGACTGAATCCAATCACGAAGACTGAATAATACACCTTCATAAAAATACTCATTTTAGAATGCAATGTAACCAAAAATTTGTTCGTCAGTAATGAGTCGGATTATACTGTTCTTTAATTCATTCGATCTTTTGTGTTACTACGTAGAATCTATGTGGAGTATTTCGCATTGTTTCTTTACTACGATGTTAGGATATGACTTCATATGACAGTCTAGTGTTATTCTTCTTTTCTGCTTTATAAAAGTTTTTAAACAAATGGTTGCAATGTAAATCTTGCTAATTATTCGTTAAAACATTAGCAAAAACCAAAAACAAATGAATAAAAATAACCAAGGTCGTGGGTAATTTAAATAAAATTAACCGGTTATTTGGGTAATATTACGTCATTTTGCATGTATAGTAGAGACGTCACAATGTGAACACAGCGCCACTCGCCCTTGAGGCTTGAGGAGAGCTCGTAATGAAGCTCTGTAACGAACACGCGCTGACGTCACCTGCGCCTCTACCGCCCTCTGGCGCCCAAACTTTACTTTTAGTTATCGACTATCGACGAAAAAAAGTCAAAAGTCAAAATGTTTTATGTAAATAAATTTATTGTCAAATTCAATAATACAAATTGTCAAATTTATAAGTAATAACCTTAAAATATAATATAAACATATAATATGTGTCAAAATCCTTAATCTAATAAACAGCCCCGAGTCGCACCCGGCGGATGTGTTATTGCAAGTTAGTACCCTACATTGATTGAAACTAAGCCA
Source organism: Hofmannophila pseudospretella (assembly GCA_947369225.1). Classification (NCBI taxonomy): domain Eukaryota; kingdom Metazoa; phylum Arthropoda; class Insecta; order Lepidoptera; family Oecophoridae; genus Hofmannophila; species Hofmannophila pseudospretella. Next base: position 15,112,452 of record OX376316.1, read on the forward strand.
AATCAACCTTCAGTAGGACAACAAGGATAATGACAATGCAGTTTCTGGTTACGGACACGGATCCGTGACAAAGCAGATACATTTTTACAAGTCATCTGACCACCGCTCGGTAAAGTGCTATTTGCTGAAATCAAAGAAGAGGCGCAAGAAACAATCGGCAGCACATCTTTTGACACAAATATACAATAATTAACAATTTAAAATCTTGAATAAAATCGTATACTCACCTACACAGCGTGAAGAGCTGAAGCTAGACAATGTAAGGTCAATATCAAACCAAGTTAAAATTTTATTTTTACATTCGCAATTTACTTATAAAGAATATGTAACAAATTTCAGAAATAAGCTATGCAAAGAAAATATCAGCAGTGGAACATGAACTCACACCTCCGGCTTAAGTGTTAGGATTAGTTTTGAGTGATATTGAACAAAAAATATCGATAGTATCAAATGTTTACACTGTTGATTGATTACATTATACCACACTACGTGGGTATTTTCTAAGGTAAACTATTGGTTATCTGTATGCTACAAAATAAAATATATTTTAAAAGAATGTAATGTGACGTATAATAATTTGATAAGTAAAAAACATAATACAAACGAAAATAATTAAAAATAAAACTAGTGCTATACAACCTGTGTCTTCAACACAATTGGGGGGGAGAGAAATATTAAACTAAAATACCTACATGAATATATAATTAGAAATAGATAAAATAAAACAAATAACAATATTAAGAGGTAGGTAATACAACCACTTTAGACACAGCTCGAGAATGTATCTTGCCATTGGCAGTGGTCACCTCGATAACCCTAACTCTTCCGTCTTTGTTAATAAATATCTTGGAAACCCTGCCCATAGACCATCCAAGAGGAGGGGTGTTAGGATTTTTTAACAGTACTACCATGCCTTCTTTAAGATTAGGCACGTTCTTTTGCCATTTGGTTCTTTTATTCAGCGACGACAAGTAATCTTTAGACCAAGATTTCCAAAACTGTTGACGTATTTGTTCACAGCACCTCCAAAAGCTTAACCTATTAGAGGGTAAATTGGTGAGGTCTGGCTGAGGAACAGCAGTAAGCGAACAACCAACTAGAAAATGCCCTGGGGTTAAATAGCTAAAATCGGAGGTATCTTGTGATAAGGGCGTGAGAGGTCGTGAATTTAAAATACTTTCTATTTCAGCTATAATTGTATTAAATTGCTCATATGTAAATATTTTAAAAGAGGATATTCTTTTAAAATGAAATTTCGCGGATTTTACTGCAGCTTCCCACAAACCCCCGTGATTTGGACTGTATTTGGGAATAAAATGAAACTGTATCCCCCTTTGTAATGCATAATTACAAACTGAATCACAGAACTCACTTTTCTGATGCAAATCATAAAGTTCCTTTAATTTATTAGAGGCACATTTAAATGTTGACGCATTGTCGCAATAGATATGCGAAGGCCTTCCCCTGCGAGAGATGAATCTTTTAAGAGCGGCTAAAAATGTGTCCGTCGTCATGTCCGACACAACCTCCATGTGCGTTGCCTTAGAAACGAAACAAACAAATACAGCAACATAACCTTTGGTAACTATGCTGTTTCTTTTACTGGACTGCTTAATCTCAAAGGGCCCACAATAATCCAACCCCACCTTTTCAAATGCTCGAGCAGGGTTAACACGGTCTTTAGGCAAAGAACCCATGAGCTGTTGGGCAGTGTCGGCCTTATATCTACAGCAGGTGACACATTTATGTATGACGCTCTTAATTTCTCTTACAGAGTTTACAATATAATAATGCTGAGAAAGGCTGCTTAATACAAGCTTTAAGCCTCCATGTAATAGCAATAAGTGCTCATTTTGAATTATCAGTATAGTAATATGACATTTCTTGGGCAATATGATGGGAAATTTCCTGGCAAAAGGAAGACCAGTATTTTGCAATCTTCCTCCGACTCTCAAAAGTCTCTCACTGTCTATAAATGGATGTAACGAATTTAGGTAACAAGATTTCAAATCCTTGTTTTTCAAAATGCATTTAATTTCTTCTGAGAAATAAAAGCGCTGAACACAGCTTATGATAACATTGAAAGCATTCTTGATCTCCTTTGCTGAGAAATTACCCTCATTAATTGGGAGCCCTTTACATTTATTTACAAATCGTAGGACGTAAGCCATAACACGCTGCATTTTATACAGTTTAGAAAATTTTGTGAAGAAAGGCATTAATTCGTCATTTTTTGCATCAACAGCAGCATGACTAGCCCCTTCATTGCATAACAAAGGAAGCTGTATTTGAGAAATATAAAAATTATAATTACCACACTCCAACAAATAATCTGGTCCGTGCCACCACAGAGTACTGTTAGCGACTTCTGCAGGGTTCGCGCCTCTAGACAGAATGTCGGCGGGATTGAGCAAACTTGGAGTGTAGTACCATAACGCATTGGTTAACCTAGTTATTTCTTTAATGCGATTACCCATGTATGCAGGAAGCTTGATGGGAGCAGAGGCCAACCATCCCAAAACTATTTTGGAATCACAAAACAGAGAGATGTTTTTAATGTGGGTCAATACTGAACTTATTTTATTTACAAGTTTGGCTAATAAAAGTGCCCCATTCAATTCCAGTTTTGGAATAGTCAACTTAGAGCTCAAAGGCGCGACGCGTGACTTTGAACTAATCAAATATATATAAAATACACTTTGTATTTTAATTTTTACATAAACGCAACATCCGTAAGCATCTGCGGAGGCATCGCAATATCCTATTAACTCTACCTCCTCTGCCTCGGATAGACGTAGATCGCGTGGAATTATAATATCAGACATGCCTGATACATTGGAATAAAAGTTATTCCATACTTTTATTAACTCGGCAGGCAGAGGTGTATCCCACTCCAAATTACACTGCCAAATCTGCTGTAAAATCAGCTTTGCTTTGAGCACCACAGGACCGGCAAAACCAAGCGGATCAAAGAATCTACTCACTGAGCTTAATACCGATCGTTTGGTGGGAATATCTGGAGAAGTGATGACAGATCCACTCATTTTAAATACATCATTTTTGGCTTCATAAGAAAGACCTAGTACCTTGAGAGCTATGTCCTTGTCCAGATCTCGTTGTAGAAAACCATATTTTTCTTGTGGAATATCCGACAAAATTGACATGTTATTGGAACACCATTTATGTAGTTCGAAACTACCGAGCTCTAAAAGTGATATCAGTTCTCTTTTTAATTGAATCGTTCCTTCGATGGTGTTGTTACCACAGATTATGTCATCGACATAGGAACTCTTTAGAATTGCTTCGCTCGCTAGCTTATAAGTATCTTTATGCCTGATTGCCAACTCTACAAGACACCTAGTTGCCAGAAAAGCTGAGCAAGTCAATCCGTAAGTGATCGTTTGTAACTGTAAACACTTTATTGGCTCATTTGGATTTTCTCGCCACAAAATGTTTTGCAAAGCTCTGTCTTCTTGAGATATAGTCACTTGTCTGTACATGTGCCGAATATCGCACATAATAACGTACTTATGAGTACGAAACAGTATTAAAATATCGAATAAGGGCCTTTGTACAACAGGCCCGTTGCATAATATATCATTTAGACTGGGATTTTTGAACGCACGAGCACTGCCATCGAAAACGGCGCGCAATTTATTTGTTAATCGTTCGATTTTTAATATGCCATGATGAGGCAAGAAATACAAAGGCACATCACTGGGCTGGCAATCATTCATGTGTATTTCCTTGGCATGGCCAAGTCTAAGGTATTCGTTAATAAAGTCAACATATAGAGAATGATAATTATGATCCTTTGCAAAACGTTTTTCCAAACCATAAAAACGCTGCAATGCTAGGAAGAAAGAATCGGAAGCGTTAAGCTCATTAACGTCTATCTTTGTAGGCATTTTAACTTCGAATCGATTATTTATTATTTTAACGGATTGCAAAAAAACCTGTTCACTGTAGTCGTGTTCTGGTAATGACTCATGAAACACTTCTGGAATCTTTTCGGTTTCCCAAAATTTTTTTACATAGAGGTCTGGATCAGGACCTAGACTCTCTATTGCGTGCATCGCTACAGACAAGTTACAATGTGGAAGAATGTCACCTGAAATGATGTATCCAAACCGCGTGTTTAGCAGAATTGGATCCTTTGGTCCGCCCTCGATCTTGCCATCCTGTACCACTCTGAAGAAGACGTCGGCAGCGAGGAGGAGCGACACCTCTCCTGAAACATTGTACTCACTGTCAGCTAATGCGATATATTTTGGTAAATTGCATGCATTAAAGTTGCGTTGAGGTAAACTCACTGTAATATTGTCAACAACTGAACATGTTACATTTATATTGAAGTTCTCAGTCATGGAGTATACATTGAGATTGATTCCCTTTTCTAATTTGTTAACATTCTGGCCTAATGTAATAACATTCTTTTGTAAATCGAATGTTGGAAGGCCCAATTTGGAAGCTAAACTTGCAGTACAAAATGACGTTTGACTGCCACAGTCAAGTAAGGCCCGTACTACAAACTTGTTGTTGTGTGCGTCAGATACCAATACCTTGGCCGTGGGCAACAAAATATTGCTGTCACCGCTCTTTGATGCATGCAAGCTTACCGGCTCCTGCTTGGAAGTTGAAGCCTCGTCGGCCTCGGCAACATGGATCAAACCATTGTGATCAGTGGAACTGCAAACACTACATTTAAAATGATAACGACACTGCATTTCGTGCGCTCCCAAGCATATTTTGCACAAATTATTGCTTGTAATGAAATCAAACCTCTTAGCATTAGTCATCAATAAAAATTTAGGACATTTGTATAGCTTGTGAGCTTGAGAACACATTTTACAAACTGCCTTTTTAACCTTGACATCGTTGACTAAGTTTACTACCTTACCCTTTGCCTTCTCATACGTAACTGAAGGAGAGGGACTAGCCTCTAAGGAAGCAGCACGCTTGTCAAGAAAATCCAGAATGCCATTGATGGTAGACGGAGCAGTGACATCTCTATCTGAATGGTATAGCCTCACTGTCAAAGGATCGAGCTTGCGAATAATTATACAAGACAGAATAGCGTCCCATTTATCGACGGGCTGATCAAGATTCTTTAAAGCCATCAATTGCTGTCGAAAACGTGCAGTCAAATCTCTTAACTGTTGAGCTGTGCCCTTGTGTAAACACGGCATGTCCAATAGAAAGTTGATATGATTGTTCACCAATAAAGCCGGGTTATCGTAACGCTTCTTTAGGAGCTCTAACGCAGACGCATAAGACTCGTTCACTAGCGGCAAGTTGTCTATGATCTGTAGCGGCTCACCACGTAGATACTTCTTTAAGTAGAAGAGCTTTTGGACTTGCGTCAGTCTCTCCTCGCGATCGACGACCGAGGTAAACATATTAAAAAACGGTTTATAGGAAGTCAAATCCTTACCATCAAATATTTCAATATCTATCGGCTCTAGTCTGTATGCAAAACCAGCATTTGAAGATTGCGGTACTGTGTTACCTTGTGATGTATTAAACCGGGAGAGCTCCTTCTCTATTTTAACGTGTAGACTCCAAAACCGTTCTCTTTCATCTTCGTCGCAAACGTCTAAGTACATCAACCTTTCTTGCAAATCTGAATATTTTTCTTGGTTTTCCAAAAGAGTTTTGAGACGTATTTTTAGGTCGATTTCTTCGAACATACCTGGAGTCTTGTCTTGGAAGTAATTCTCAAGGAGAGTTAGGGCTCTCTTGCAGTACCCTCGCGCTGCGCGCAACTTCTTTATGTCGTCTTCCGACATTGTGAAAGTATTGTTGTTCGCCGTACTATACTCTGAATCGGATTCTGAGGGTGTAAGATGAGTCCTCAACAGAATCGACCCAGAGATGTTTTTGACGAAATCGACGTTCTCCGCCGACACAAAACGATTAGAAATAGCAATCTATATGTAATTATAAGGGTTTCGGCACCATTTTTTGTATGCTACAAAATAAAATATATTTTAAAAGAATGTAATGTGACGTATAATAATTTGATAAGTAAAAAACATAATACAAACGAAAATAATTAAAAATAAAACTAGTGCTATACAACCTGTGTCTTCAACATTATCAAACTATTAATAGTTTTACAACACTCAAATCAAATCAGAAAGCCGTTATAATTCTTAAACCAGCCTTTTATTTCCATCGCATCAGCCCTAAACCGCAAAGATTGAACGCAAAGACATCTTTTTGTTGCAACAAAAACGTTTACAAAAGTTTGAGTGCCGCTCGTCCGGCGCACGAAAGAATCGTTTTGTAACTCAATTTGCGGCGAGTGCATTGCAGTCGCGGGGATTGTAGGCATTCAGTTGTATGCACTTGTGTGCAGTTGTGGGGCGATTGGAACAGAAAGGGGCCTGTAATGACTGGGGAATAGGCTTCTAGTTACGTGAAATGTGGAAAGAGAATATAAGAAAGAGATGATTGTGAATTACGAAGAAAAGCAGACGCTAGAAGGGAAAAGGATATGTAGGCGTGAAAGAGAGCCAGCCATAAAAGAAATACAATGAGACTTAAATTTCTTCACAAAAAATATGAAATTGAAATGAAATGAAATAAATAGAAAGGTTAGTGGCCAACCTATTTGTCAGAATTATTCAGGCCGCCCATAGGCCTCTGACATGGCTTAACGACTGCTGTTGAACGACAACAACCGGGACCGACTGCTTAACGGGCTCTCCGAAGCACGGAGGAGCTCAGATGAAATATGCCACTAGAGTTCACCCATCCAGGTACCGACCGCGCCCAACGTTGCTTAACCTGCACGATCACTTTTCGACCGTGCTCACAACTAGGTTACGAGCTCCTCAATAAAACTGTGCCTCAGGCTTAGGTTTTATGAAAAACAACGACAGAAAAAATCATGACACGAAAGAAGAAAGGCAAAAAAATATGCATAAAACAAAACTATAATTAAGCTAAATAAACATCTTGTTCTAAATCTTGCTTAAGAACATTGCTAAACACACAATGATCTTAAAGTAAAGGGTCACAATGGAACGAAATTACATGTAGGCACACGTGGTCGACCGTACGAGCTGTCCTTCACCTCCATATCTCCCGATCAGGCCCAAATGAAGACGCACTACCAGTAGATACAGCCGGTATAATGACCCCATCGTCTAGCATCGGTGTTATTTCATATTAGACGTTATCCTGGACGCACATTACTCTGACAAATGGCTTTCATTACAGCCGCTCCTGTATCAAGCGGTATAATGGCTCCAATAGGAACAATGCCAGGCCCATGTTGGTGTTTTATGTTGCTTGTTTCGGGTGTGATTTGAAAAAGGCTTTTGACTGCCCGTGCATCATATTGATAATAGGTAAATACAAAGAATCTGAGAACGTCTCCTATTATTGAAAGCCAACAATCAATATTACTGAACCTAAGAACAGATGTTATAAAAATAACAATTTAATAATGAAGAAGACACCCAAAATACAAACCGCTAAGTAGGAAAGTATCTGTATCTGTAGTAAGTTCCTCCATATATATGGACAATAATCATCAACGTCGGTGCTACTGCTATCTTCAAAATTAAGTTTGGGGCAGATAAATACAATGACGGACATAACATCACACCCAAACATTGCATTCGAAAAAGCATTGCTGCTGTACGGAACACTGGAAGGCTGCACTTACCAAAACAAACGGGTTGTCCAGACGAGCTCATTTATCAATCTGTTCCACGGATAGAGCTAAACATCTGATGTAAACTGTATTCATTTGTAGGTGCAGTGTCGGGGTGCTATTAATCAGGTTCGAGTCAGGCTTCTGTTTTGTTTGATTGTACTGGCGGGCCGAGGGCCGAGAATAGCTAAGTTTCGGATGTGGTAAACTGATTAGGTAGACACCTTCTCTGCATTTAGTGAAGACTCTTCGCTAAATGCCAGAGGAGGTATTCACTGTTCACTAATTAAGGAATGTAATTTTCTTTAGAGCAAGTTTGTTTAATATTTGTGCATTGTGGGGATAATAATCTGAGAAAATTTTATTAATGATGGTAGTGTTTGATACAAGACAGATTCGACGACAAAAGATTTAGGTAAATGAACAGAACAAATGAAGAAATATAATTTTATCTGAGAACTTCAATTTAAAAATTTAGATGGAATGGACCAGACAAAGAAATCTACATCCAAAACTGTATAGGATATGGACTCATGGAGGCTCATGCTCAAAGGAGATTTAGACATACCTCAAAAAAGTTCAACTCCAGGTTCAAGAATCAAAAAGAAACAATCTTAATTAGCTGTCAAGAGAAGTAATTGCTTCGAAAACACCCTCTGAAACTCATAAGTCCTTACTTAAATAACAACAAGCTAATGCTGAAGAGGTTTCTCCATATATAGAGATCACATCCAATACAATCCTTGAGCTTAGTACATCGATAGCCGTGAAGCCTCGCGCGTGTTTGCGCAGGGAGCCCGTGATAAGAGCAATGCAAACAGAGCCCCGACTGACCTGACAGCAGCCGATAGCCGCCTGAGTGATTGCCGTTCGATGCCTGGTTATTGACAACTTGCTGTAATCACTGTAATCTAATGCTGGATGATGGAGCAGCCGGTGATGTTGCACAGTTTGTCTAACATAAAGATATTTCTTGAGATATAAATGAGGCTATATGTATAAAATAGAATTGCCTTTTTGTAGGTAATAAAGTGAGTGGTTTTGCAACTGATTGCAGGTAGATAAATATAAAATGATTTAGACTAAATAAATTAGAAAAAGTGGTTGACATTTATGAACTTGCGACCAAGCCTTTCCGAGACAGTGCTCTAACTAACTGAGCTATCGCGGCTCATTATCATAATTCAAATTAGTCAACCCTTTCTTCAAATACAAATACAAAAACAAATATTTTTTATTGCACACAGGACAAAAATACAGAACAGAAGAAAAGATACAAAACACAAATACAATTGGCAGCCTTATAGGTTTAAGCTATTTCTTCCAGGCAACCTTTGGGTGATGGAGTTTTTGTAAAATACAACGAAACTTTTTTCGTGTACTGTCTGTATAAGCGACGTAACGACATCTATACCAGCTTAACAATGTAAGACTACCCAACAAGTCTAACATTCGGTTAGCCCTTAAGCCTTCCAGAACAGAACATTTACTAAGCAAAATGACCAACTACTCAACCAAGTAGCAAAATGTCAAACAGAAGCCGGGAGTTTGTGATGTCGTGACTGGTCGTCGTCGCATAAATCCTGGAGACTGAATCTTGAGCTCATAAGTCATGATACTCAGACAATCGTTGTACCGTAATATCTTGAAGAGTAATTAAGGAGAGAGCAGTAACTCTGCAGGTAGATGATAGACGATACGGATACAATGTTGAAAGGTCCTCAGTCCTCACTAAAGAACATAAATAATCCGTAAGGAACAACACCCTGAGATAATGGTAACATACACTTCAAGATTACCATCGTTTACCCAACACTCAAGCCTACCATCGGAGTTACAATTAATCTGCCTAATGACTGTTTGCGCGTGACCACTCCATTTGCCGGCCAAACCCCAATATTTGTCGGCCACTTGATATGTAATGAAGCTACATTGTGCTCGTATTGGTTACCTTTGACATTGCATTGTGATGGATTAGGATTGTACTTGAGAAATGTCGGTAACACAGTTTCTCGTTTGCGTAACTCTACTGGTATTGTTTCCAAGTGTTTGAGGACATTATCCGTGGTGATTGGATTATCAGCTACGTAAATAGGACTGAAGATACGGCAAATAGAAGTAACTGATATTTTAGAGTATAGAGTAACAAAGGAAATAATGGAATTGGCACATACCTAGTTACCTTCTCATAGAGGTGTTTGAATGTCCTCGGATTGATTATGTCATTGAATTGAGGTGAAAGTTTCTATATCTTGACTGAAACATAAGCTCCCATTGGTAATATTTTATATATTAGCATTATCTTCATTGCCCACTACAACTAGGCTAAAATTACAGACTATAAGAGTTCTTGTATGCCTACAGAAACCTAAAAATACGCGACAACGATCGGCACGTTTCCTCTTTCATACGAAATCATTGCTGCCCATTGTGTATCGTTCTGAGCCATTGTTGTCAGGATCGATAGTAATGTCCGTGGACTATTAGTTTGGATTGCATCCAGATTTGGTTTTGGGTCCGGTACGGTGCTTTTGGGAAGCGGTCGTGTGAGACGAATCGCAGAATGTGGGGAGAGTTAAAACTGTGTAATGGTTTTTGTGACTCATGTGGTAATTCAATTGACAGGCGATTACCTATTAAATAAAACAGAACAAATACATAGGTAAATACTATATTAGATGTTCATGTTACGAATGATAATTTTCAATGGGAGCAACAAACGTCAGCAATAACTAAGATAAATACCAGATATCATAATAACGCATTTCATGACAAAGATTTTTAGCCACTTCGTGAAGTGTAGATCATTAGTTCGACATTTATACTGCTGAAAATCAGAAACCAGCACCCTCCTCTCGTGATAATGAAGTGCATTCCCCACTAAACAAACAGTGTTTTTTGCACAAGACAAGTTCAAAAGGGCGGTAGTTATTGATGGAATTCAGATTCTCGTGATATCGTTTGTAATATTTTTTGCGATCACCCGCCTCGGCCCGAGGATAGTGACAAGTTTGGTACAGACGAGAACAAAAATCTCAAGCGTGATTATAAAGAAATATCAGAAATAAGCGATACAAAGAAAAAACCACCAATACAAAGTAACCTACGTAAATTAACTTTGCGATAATAATAAAAAAAATGAAATACCAAAGTCCAAGGTATAGGTCAGGAGCCGAAACGTGGACCCTGACGGCGCGACTGGTTCACAATTGAAAGTCGCTCAGCGTGCTATGGATAGAACTATGCTCGGAGTATCTCTGCTGGATCGAATCCGGCATAGAACAAAAGTTATCGACATAGCTCATAAGATTAGCAAGCTGAAGTGCAGTGGGCCGGTCACATCTGTCGCAGAACCGACACCTGCTGGGGTAGACGAGTTCTGGAGTGGAGACCGCGTTTGGGCAAACGTAGTGTGGGACCTGCTAGATGGAGCGACGATCTGCGCAAGGTGGCTGGCAGCGACTGGATGAGAAAAGCCGAAGATCGGGCTCAATGGTCTAGCAGTGCTGTGCCCACCGCCACTTTAATGGTACAACAGTAAACGTGTTGTACCATTAAAGTGGCGGTGGACACAGTACATGGATAGACGAGGTGATGGCAGTTGGAGTAAAGTCCTTACTGAATGGTGGTCTAGATCAGGCAAAATGTGAGTTGGTCGTTTAGCGGCCAGGTGGGTCGATATCACAAATATCGCATGATACCTGGATGCGGCTGGCACAGAACCGAGAGGGGTGGTACAAGAGAGAGGAGACTTATACCCTGCAGTGGGATGACAAGGGCTGACGATGATGATAAATTTCTGTAGTCATATACTTACTAACAATTTTGTGCACAACTGTACCACCATCATATTGTCGTCATGGTTCAGTGGGAAGGGTTGATAAATCGAAACAATTTTAGAGTGCATCTAACTATGACCTAAGATTTATCTTTCACTTTTGACAGATCATTTTTCTAACACGTCACCGCGTGTTAAGCGTGAAGATATAATTCTTTCGGCAAAAAAAAAGTTTCTAATCGTATTGTGTAATATGTTTCGAAAATAACGGAACCTGAGTGATATCTTCCAATGTGATTCCTATTTTAATATCAAATCCGAATATAATGGTAATACTAAATGTGTTCTTTGATTCTACAGTACAGTACAGTTTGATTCTACCTTTGGATTTTACTTACACAGCGAGAATTGACACCATTTCATTTGACCTCTATTGCAATTATTAAACCAGATATATGTACTTATAAATGTTTTTATTATTATTTGGGTAGCTTACAGCCTTATTTACAAGTTACATATACATATATAAAAACAATAGCCATTTATAAGCTTCCACAGTTAATTTAAAATTAATAATAAAACAACTCTTAATCTATCAGCCATGTACATTTACAGATAGGCAGAGAAGAAAGAAAGTTCTAGTTAAAGTGTTCTAATGTAGGTAAATCCACAGAAATCGGAATTAGCGAATAAATTCCAGAATCTTTGGGTAAACCCTTAGTGCCTTAAATATCAATTTCATTAACATAGCATCTTTTCAAAAACACCAAGTAGGTGCTTAGACTAAAGTGAATTCCAAGTTTAACAAACACAGATTGTAAGTTATAAAGTGGCTCTATTTGAAAATGATACTACGTGACCTCTCTCTGTATTATTATTCGATTTCTCCCGCTGTAGCTGTAGGTGGGGGCTTACTCTAATCCCGTGTGACATGGACCCTGGCAGGACAGTCCTCTACACACAGGAAACTGAATATTTTAGTCATTGAATTTTGTATTATCCTGCTCCTGGTTCATGTTGGACAAACATTAGGAATACGTCGTTCTCCTTTATACTCATGCAAATAACTAAATCAGAATTCAAGAATCCTGATTCGGGGTTTTGAAAGAAACCTTACTTAATATGCCAGTATTTAGTAAGCTCGTGTGCTCCATCTTCGCCCTCATCGTCACTTACCACCAACTGAGACTGAGGTCAAACCCGGGTTTAGTCGTAAATAAAATAATAATACTTACTTGTTTTAAAAAAATAGTTATAGGGTTTCATGTTAGTATCATGGTTAAAAAATAGTAATCGTTTACTGAGTTGGAAAAAGTAAGTTCAATTATTCCCTTTCCCTTTTCTTAGTGGCCCTAACGAGGCTAACATGGTCACCTTGTCGTGTACCAAAGCCTCTAAACTGAGATTTAAAAAAAATAAAAAATTCACTACGTGAAGTGCGAATCGTTAATTCGCATATAGCGTAATGATATTGAATCTCATGTGGATCTTAATCACACTTCTATGAAGCTAGGAGTAGTTTCGTTTAGTTTTTCTCGTAGTTTGCACCCGTTTTATTAGGAATGCTATACACACATACATGTATATATTCGATATTTCGTGTCGCTACTTGGTTGAACTTCATTAAACTTAGTATGAAATGAGATTTGAAGCACTTAGTACTACAAAATATATTTATTTTATTTTTAAATAAATTCACCGCGACCGGTTATTTACTAAATAATAACTATATTTAACAATATTTTCTAATATAACGTTTGTATAATGGCACATAAAGCAAATCAAGGTAATGTTTGGGGCAATAAAAGAGATGGCGCTGGTAATGATTCAAAGCTTAAAACCTGGCATCATGAAGTGCGGTTCAGATCAATACAATTACGCTATGTGCTAACTAGGAACCTGCATTTCACGAAGTAGCTAAAAATCTTAGACAGATATTGTAAAATTCGACAAATACAGTATCTGTCTAAGTTTTTTAGCACATCGAGAAATGCCTACGCATTTCGTGAAACGCGCCTTTACGCTATGTATCTACGACATATAGACATCTCACCTCACTTTAATGTTATTAGAAATATTTCGATCCGTTGCTGAACTTGAGGTCTTAGATACATAGTCATACCATCTGCAGAAGGTCCAGTTTTTCGAATGTCCAGTCGTTATTGTAAGTTACTATTCCATTACCAATGAGAATATCTGTAACAGTCGCTCTATATTTCAGTCGGCAGTGTGTATCAAACCGAAACGTTATTCAAATCCCGTATGACACGCCATGGCGGGGCCGTGAGCCGGCTAAATGGTGTAGATTACACTGAAACACCATCAGCGAAGAAACTTAGCTAGTCTTTGATGCCAGCTGCAATAGTGGCGAAGTTGATACTTGATATTGTATCGATGATTTTAGATAGGTACTAAAGGATTTTTGTTTCTAGTAAACGCTATGGCAAAGCTAGAGCGGTGGCGCTCTTTAGTATCGGAGGTCGAGATTCGGGTCACTGCGCCAGCAGAGTAAGTAAGTAAGTGAAATCTATGGAAAATGACGAAGAGACTATTACAAATATGGACCTCAATTCAATGGTGAGATAATAAGAATTTTGACTTCATTCACATCGTTATCTATTATGAAGTAATTTTTGAACTCTATTAGATTATTTAAGTTCAGTACTTGCTAGTAGATCTCTATGAAATTACGATTTCTAAATTCAAAATTATTGTCAAATATTCATAAGTTACATTATTTACGAGTTACGATTTCATAATAAGATACCTGATACTGTAATAAATATGACTGAGAAAAAATTTAAGACCCATAAGACGGAGCTTATGTAAAAAGGGTTATTATAAAATAAATGACTACTTAAATTATAAGAGTCCTAAATCCAGCCTCAGCTCTGCACGTTGTGTACATATATGATTGTATTCATAATTATTGTAAGATATATTTATTTCAAAAGATGTGCTGCTGACAGTATCTTGCGCCGCTTCTTTCCTTTCAGCTATAGCACCTTACGAAGAGGTGGTAGAGTAAAAAAGAATGACGTTGTAAAAATGTACTATAAGGTACTTACTTACAATGCTGCTGCTTATCGTATGGTTAGTAGCCCACCTATTTGTCAGAGTTGTTCAGGCCACACGTAGGCCTCTGATATGGCTTAACGACTGCTGTCGAACGACAACAATCGGGACCGACTGCTTAACGTGCTCTCCGAGGCACGGAGGAGCTCAGATGAAATATGCCACAAGCGGTCACCCATCCAGGTACCGACCGCGCCAACGTCGCTTAACCTGCACGATCACTTTCGGACCGTGCTCGCAACTAGGCTACGAGCTCCTCACTTACAATAAAAAAACATGTTGTTTTGATTTTGACATTGCTATCTCGGGATTCTATCTCTAACATTCTCTCATTGGGGAAAACTTTTTATCGATAGATATGGGTTTAGTTATCGCATCTCTAGATTTAAGAGTAATCTCAACAATAGTTTCACAAATATTATTTATTCCGGTTCGTTCGCCGCGCTTGTCCGATTCAATTATTGCAGGGATAGTTTATAATAATGGATATAGCTTTCAAGTCATTCCAGCTTGAGTAATAGTTATAAAAGCTTTGATAAAATACTCTACATTTTCCATTATAAACTCCACATCTACCCTTACTTTGCCCTACTTGGTTTGCCTCTTTTAAATTCACTGTACGGTTTTTATGTATTTCTTCGTTTCTGTCAGTAGTTTGTCGTCCATAATTTTTGCGCATGTCTCAAATTATCTTTTTGCTCTTTTTCTTTGGTTATTATTCTCTTCAATATATATCGGTCACCTCTCTTTCTTCCAAAGATAACAGGCCTCCTGGGAGAGAGACCAGGTTATGTGGGATTTTTACCCACTAAAACCTCATTCGATGGCCGGGTTCTCCAATGGAACACACCCTTTTTTGGTAACGGGGTGGAAATCTTCGAAAGATACCCAGCCTCCTGGGGGAGAGACTGGGTTATGTGAGATTTCCACTCACTAAAACCCCCTCGATGGCCGGCCTCGTGCTTATCGGAGGGCTCCGGGATCTCCAGTGGAACGCACCGGTGCCCAGCATTTGCCTTGGGCTCCTCCTGGGAGGTGTACACTACACCTCCCGGTTCCTCCCGTCACAGCAGCGTGCGGCGTGCCTTCCCCAGGGTCGCCCACCAATGGACGGCCAAAGCCCCCACTTTGACCGCCCGCGACCCTGGTCCCTCCTTTTAGTCGCCTTTTACGACAGGCAGGAGCTACCGTGGCTCTATTCTTCGCCCTAGACTACAGGGCTGAATGGAACACATCCTAGCACTTGGCTATCATGCGAGTATCACAACGTCTAGTCGAATGCAACACACCATATTATATTATTAAACAGTAACTTCAACAACACGTACGCTTTACGTAGATGATTAAGTTTTGCCGGTAGCATACCATACCATAGCGAATCAACGCCTCGCATTTCGTGAGCGTATTTAATTTGACAGTATTTTTTGTCTCTTCATACAAAAGTATCTCGTTAAGATTTCGAAGGAAAAAAATATCGTGTAACACGTCCCTGGGCAAACACGACTGTATCGCACCTTGATTCGTTGTTTACATGTGCTGTTTGCAGACATGTCGCGACGATTCGATTTGCGATGTCCGGCCCGTATAATTTAATCACGTTAATTTTTATTTACCCTCCTTGATTGTCCGTTTTGTCGATATGCGGACTGGCGATGCTTGTAAGCTTTCGTGTACATTGTTTGATGATTTGGCTTTTATAAAACACAGTTTTGTGCACAATCTAGAATCATCTTCATCACCATTCTATATTAATTTAGTACAATAAGGTTTTTTTCTAAGGCATGCCACTTCATTTGACACTTTTCTAGGTCATCGATTCCCCAGACGTCGTCACAGACTATGCTTGTAATTGTTTCTTCAAACACAATGATGCCTGAACTGGTGTTCGTACTTACTTAAAATTTAAAAGGCTTCATCTTCGCACATTCAATTATTTTACTTCCAGTATTTCAGTTCTTATCATCAACCTTTTTATTTTATTTTTCTTCTTCCAAATACGCACCTTCACTGTCAGAGCCGGGACAAAATTACGCGTCGACGAACCGCTAAGCCGGCCCAACACCGCGCAATTGGCGAAATCTCCTTTATTTGGGGAATAAACAAGACTGCGTACACAAATCAATTGGCGGCCCTGACGACTTAGCAAAAAATATAATGGGCTAGTCGGGAAAGTGGTATACGGAACCAGGGTTCCGTATGACATAATAGCATCAATAAATACTGAGAATCATGTAAGAATACATAATCGAATGATCGAAAATGATACTAAGAGTAACCATGACCAAGTAATGACACGATAAGAAAACAATAAAGAAACGAACGAACTCCGGTAACCCACATACAGAATTGATTCAGGCGGAAGGCAGGAATACCACCTCGAAATAATGATGTAGTACCCTATTAATAAGTAAGTTAAACCAAGAGATGTAGTATAGTATTTGAAAATGCCGGAATCGATACATTGTTGTAATCAGTTGTAGGTATTACCACAAATGAAACTAAAGAAAAGTTATCGGAAGCACAACTCTAAAAGAAGTTTGGGACATGTTGTAACATGAGAAAAATGTTTACTTTTCTGGACAAGGACAGTTAAAGAAAGTAAGATAAGAAAAAAGAAAACATATAATATTTATTCAACATTGCATTAGACTGAGAAAGACTTAACATTAGAAAACAACACAATGTTAAAAGGACACATGCTCAGCATGTGCTGCGGTCTGACCGGTACGGTAGAACCACAGCGTTGGTTTTCAGCTGTGCCAGGGCGAAGGCATCGCGGGCAAAGCAGCAGGTCAGGGCCAAACCAAAAATATATTAAAAGTATATTAAAAATAAATAAATACAGTTGTCTTACTGAACCCCGGAAAAGATAAGGCAAAACATCAACGGCAAAGCAAAGCTCCCTAATTTGACGTTGCCGCACGCATACGCACCGCCAATACATCATTATTACCGTTGCCGATTGCCAATGCGCCCCAAGTTTCCAATTCTGCTCGTGTGCTCGTCGGAAAATTGTCATCGTTGACAATTTTCATTTGTTTGTTGTCTTCACATTCGACTTGTTCTTCGTATTTGGGGTTTAGGAGATAACAAATGAAATGTTAAAGGTTATTATATTTGTAACTTTTATTTTATTTTTCACTATTCTTACAGCATTAAAGTTAATGCCAAACTGCTCGGTGTTTTAAAAACCAATAATCGTTTTAATCGCCATACGAAAGTCTCAAATGAGGTTTTTGGGAAAACTTCGCCTCTATTTCATTAGTAATTGAACCATTTACTTTGAAAGATCGGAAAACTTGAGTCAGTTCGTCGAATAGAATGAGTTACTCTGCTCCATTCATTAATCTCAATGATGGGCTAGACGGAGCTGGTAATGAATTTCAAGGATTTCGCTTAAATATAGAATGGACCAATATTATCGCAGCACTTGTTGAAGGAACAATAAATGTTAATTCTCTAAAGGGTTTTACATACGACCTGATGCATCAGGGTGCTTATTACGGTTTTTTCATGGCATGGTATGGCGTGTGCTAAACAGAGTCAACACTATACCAACGCGATAGCAGTGTCTCTATTTCATTTATTAATTGATGATATCATTTGATGGTTTTGAGAACCGTAATAGCCCTGCAGGTCATTGGGCAAAATTTGTGAGAACGAAATTACGTAATATAACATGTGGCACAGCAAAATAAATTAGAAAGAGGGGTATAAAACTGTAATTTAATGCGAAATGCTTAATAAATACAATTGTCATTTCAGCATTGTTAGAAAATAATTATTATCTACCGACAGGTATGCCATATTAACAGGATGGCAAGTGATTCATTATCGCAAGGTGTAGTCAAATTAAATACTTTTTATATAAACATATTTCTGTCCTAATGCAATTTGTATTTAAACTTGCGTATATTTAAAAAATCATAAGAGACATTATTACAGTCATGCGTCTGAATTTCTCCTTTCAAAGTTAAGGATTGCTGAAACAAGATAGGTATTATATACTTATTGTGCGATCGGTAAAAAGAGATGTTTACAATTTTGATCACAACTGGATCGTGATCGAGGTCAGACCGTGTGTCACCGAATCGAGTGGATAATTGCTACCCTCCGTCTCGTTCGAGCCAAGATAAATATTTACATGACGGCGATCTACTATGCTTAATTTTAAAATTCTAATTTTATTGAAATCTCACAGAGTTTAGTGCATTTATTGAGTTCTACGAATACGAAGGAAACTGAATGAATAATCAGGTTGCTTACCTTTCACTGATGTTCTGCTTGGAACTGAAACAAAAAACATAGCTTTAATAAAATATGATAGTAGATACACAGAATAGAACCAAGCCCACAGTTTTGAAATAAAACCTTGACTCTATCGCAATAAAAATGTCAAATCTCGTAAACTAGAATAAGATGTAAATAAAAATAAACCCGTACATCAAAAGTTAGTCACATTTCCGATAGCTGAATCAAAGTTACCTGAAATGTTTGGTATGCAACCTGCAAGTGGAGGCCGAAGTCAGGGATTGTCAAAGCTTTGTCGCATACCGGGCCGCATACCGTTACGCCGTTTGTTTTTCAAGTCTTACGGTACGAGATTCAAATTCAAGAACTCGTCGAGAAGTTGGATCGTGTGCAGACGACTTAAGCAATCTTTGTATCAAAGGCTCTTTTTAGGATTCCGTACAAAAATGCTCGATTTGCATTAGTAACTTGTGGGATTTAGAATGAAGTATATAATTCTATTGAAACAATTTTCACAATTTATGTTTATTACTGTAAAGGTGAATATCTATTAGAATTGTAGATTTAATGCACAACTATTTCAGTTAATCAATAAATCAAACAATTATTGCTCAACTACAGGTACATGTAAATTGTTATGACAATAAAACATATCATACAACATGTCACTTATACAATCATGGAAAGTGTTAAATTGTAGGTTTTTGGCTAGAATTTTCAACTTCAAACCTTCAAAGTTATTTCTTCGCATATCTAAAAAAGTTTATTCAGTTAAATACAGAACGACTGGACTTAAGTCGTCGGGAACCTTCTCATCCCGAAAACAATTTTAATTTAGATAAAGCCTTCGATAGCGTATCACTCGGTATCAGCGCACACACAACTCCTTTGTGAGACCAAAACTTGTATCTCTCACTCACCTTTTTACTTCCAATACAATAGAACTCGCAAGTTCGCGCTCAAATAGTAACTTAGACAAAAGAGGGGAGGAATCAAAAGTAGTTCTCCAAGGGTGTTACCTCGGCCCGCTACTATTCCAACTGTTCAAACTTTCCCACTTTCACGTTTCCTTTATCCGAAAGTGTTCTGTTAAATTATTATTATTTTTTCTTCTTCGTGCTTTATGGTGCGTGTGCGCGATAGTGACTGAAAGTCTAACTTTGTCGAATAAGTGAAGGATATTTATTTTACCTGCCAAAAGTTGCACTAGTTGTATTAGTCACTTAGTTTAACTCGGCACTTTTATTATTAGTAAAGGGCTCCAAAATGCGAGGCTCAATATTATTTTGAGTCAGCCCTTATCTGATAATATGAAACACTTACTGTCGTTTGCAAAGTTGGCTCTTAAACTGAGGGCTGACTCTGATAATACTTGAGCTTCCCTTTCCCTTTTCTTAGTGACCCTAACGAGGCTGACATAGTCACCTTGTCGTGTACCAAAGCCTCTAAACAGAGATTTACAAAAATATATTATAGTTGCTCATTGTATAACAAATACCATCCTCAGCATTATAGCACTGTCCTCCGCTTACATCAGATAGATTCTATCAGCATCTTGCATTGCACATCCCAATACGGATCACAATTACGGCTTCGCAAAATTTGTTTCAAAAGGGATAAATTTAAACTTCTGAATCAACTGATAAAACAGTACTTTATAAATAGAAACAGAAATAATTCAGACACAACTATGACTGCTTAAACTTTAATAGTCCCCTTCAGAGTCACTTTGGCAACGTTCAGCGCCTAATACATAGTTTCAGCGGAGAATGGGTGCAATCGGGCGTATACTAATTCCCTCTTCAAAGGGCCCAGACGGCAATTTTCAACAAATTTCGGTGAACCAAAGACAGTTTCGGAAAGTTTCAACTTTCGACAGATGCAGCGGTGATTGACTTTCGAGACGAGGCTAGGTGGGGCTTTATTTCGTAATAAAACGATAAAGTTCTTTAGATAAATACTCCGTTGAGAGTTTTGGTTTTCTAATGTCTTTTAACTTTGTACTGGAAAATTTACTGAATTTTACAAGTTATTATTATGAAAATTTGTTCTAGGTATATGAGGTAATAATAATGGAGTCGTGGGCAAATGTATGGGTAAGCATGAACAAAATAGATGACGACTGCAATAGACATTCAACCTCAGATAAGATCTGTATTTGAATCATCTATTTTTACATGCCTTCCAATACATTATATCAATGACTTCCTTATCTGATTTAAGATTTAAAAAAATACATTGCTCATGTTTAGAAGGAGAAAAAACAATAGGCAAATTGCTAGCACATAGATAGATAGATAGAAACACTTTATTGTACACAAATACAGGAAAAGTAAAAACTACAGAAACCTCTGAAGTTAATTGGACATTAAAGAGATTAGCGACAGTGTAGTGTGAAGATATGAAAAAGGTTACTATTACTTAATACACAGTAAAGTTGATAAAGTAAAAGTAATATGATATACATAAATAATTATGTCATCATCATCAGCCCATGTCGTCCCACTGCAGGGTATATAGGCCTCCTCTCTCTTGTGCCACCCTATACGATCCTGTGCTAGTCGCATCCAGGTCTTCGTTGCGACTTTGGTGATGACATCCAGCCACTGCTGGATGACCTACTCCTCTTTTCCCCGACCTTGGCCACCACTTAGTGAGGGCTCTGGTCTACCGGCCATCACCACGTCTAACCAAGTAAATAATTATGTAGGTATACTAAAATAGTTAAATGCATAGATATACATAATATAAGAAAAGAAAAGATTTCAATCCCCATATCAGCTAAACAGAATCAAAACATCGATAATTACATTATCATAGTTAACCTGCGTGAAATTGTTCTGAGGACCCAAAACAATTTTTAAACAATGCAAGAGGAAATTGCATTGTACACAACGCAGTGTTCAAAATTGAAACACTTGCAAATTTCAGCTCCAACCTCAAGGTTTTTCATTAATTACTGTTTCTCATGAAACAATATAGCAGGCTCCAAGGGTGCTCCCTCCAATTGAACACTCGACCGCGCTATAGTCGAGAGCAAAATTAATATTGATGCTGCGAACGGTTCAGATGTTATCTTTGGCTTTAATAATACCTATAGGGGTTCAAAAGGAGCTTCTTTATTGCTTTAGAGGGTTAATGGTGCAAAGTCGAAGCATTAGTCGAATGGTGACCTAATTTATTGCAACGATGTCTTGACATTAGGGGATGTTCATCGAATTTTCAACGGTTCAGTATTTCACAATGAACTATTGTCTAATAAAACTTTCAACAATGTGTATTTAAGAGCGAGAGATAAAGGGAATATTTAGAAGAAGATAAACATGTTTCTAACTCCAATAATTACAAATACTACGAATTGCGAGACGTTTGCCAGAACATAAACAGAACTAATAAATTCGGTCTCGCCGTGGCTATCTTAAAATTCCTAGCTCCACATCATTTTCATTTATTTTTAGCCGCCACCTTTAATTTTTTTTCTCAGGAATTCCTACAACTTTAGTTCGAGAAGACCTCATCTCACTATTATAGTTTCGGCGGGCTGATAATCTTGCAATTCTTCCAGTTTCGAATTTCGAAGTTGAAGTTCACTCACTTTTTCCTGGTTATCATTAGATCGTCAAGCTTGAACATATGAGCTCAAATTCGAACCATCTAGCTATTACCGTTCCAGAGATCCCATCTGACATCAAAGATACTCCAAGATCTTGGAAACCACTAGGCCAATTTTTACCAGACCTAGCTAAGAAAACTCTCGACAAAATTCTCTATCATATAAAAAAAAACGGGTCCAAATTCAAGTCCGGATCATCCTTTGTCAAGTTATGATACCACAGACAAACAGACAAACGTGTCAAACTTATAACACGCCCTCCCTCGATCGGTCGGGGGTTAAAAAACAGTTAATCAGTGACACAATGGAAGTAAAATGTGAAGACCACAAAAATACATCTAAATATAGGAATACTTAGATGTATTTTTCTACCAAAATGGAAGTATTGACACAGAACAAATCCTTGCGCTCTTGCCGACTTACGCTGTAATCTATAAGATAAGCTGATGCCTTATTTAATTAGCTCATACTTCATTTCACCTTTCCCAATCCGCCAGGGAACAAAACGAACTATCTCCGGCACCATCTCTTCCTCATTATTCGAGAGCGTCGCACAATACAATTAATTAAGATATATCCCATTGTCGATGTCGGCGGGATTTATAAAGACCCGCGGTATCTGGTCACGCGATGTCTTATTGGCGACGGAGAATAATCTGATAATTACGGCATGGTGAGGTAGAGAGATGAGAATTAAGAGAATTGTCACTGATATCGGATAAGTTTTCTATCAGGGGGCTCCCGATGTGACTGCTTTCTGATCGGGAAATTGTTTGTTCCGACCATCAAATCGAAAGAAGAAGTGTAAAGTCGGACAAGAAGCGACAAAGACGATACTGCGGCGCAAGCGTGACCGGATCGAATCCACATCTGGATCATTATGGTTAAAAAATCCTAGCACAGACAATTTTAGCCTAGGTATTAGTTTGTCTATCTAGTTCTACTTGTTAGTCGTTTACTGAGCCATTTGTACTAGGTTGTGCTCTAGATGGTTCTAGTATCTAAAACTACATTAGGTAATAAGATCATTTTCAAAACAAACACACTCATACAACACAACACGCACACACTGTTGCTTTCTTCGTCCGTGCAGTCACTGAGGGTCAGCTGAAAATCAGCGCTGTGGCTTGCCTCAGCATTATGCTGAGTTGGTGTACCCTTTTTGGCACTGTACCGCACCGGATCTTTTGTGCTGAATGTATTATATCCTTGTATACTTTTGTATCGTGTACTTGCTGTATTCTGGTGTTTACAGTGCTAAATAAACGTTTTTCAATTTCAATTTTCAGCAGAACTTTCCTGATTCGTCAAGACACGAACAAGTTCCTTTTCTTAAATTTTTTCAGTTCCACTTCTCCCAAATTCTTAACTCTATCAACGGCTGGTATTGTAGCAGTGTCCTCTAGAGTTATAAGTGAATACAGTAGTGACGGCACGAGTACTCACAGGCTGATATGGTAAGTAGTATTCGCAATTATTCTATCTGACACAGCTTTACCGTTTTTTTTAAATTACCTATTATTTTTATTATAAGTGGCTATTATTTTTATTATATTTTTCAACCAAGATATTAGTCATTAATATATTCAAATGAATAAAGTTACATATGCTCTAAATCAAACTAGTTATTTTATTAGTGCAACACAATGCCAGGCCACTTATGAAATATTTTTTTGAAAATAATGCATTTTACAATTTAACAAATACATCAGTGTGCCGAAAAGAATGTTCGACCCTTACATAATGACGATATCCAATGATTGATTTATTTTAGGTTCCTACCTATGTACATCATTTTTATAATGAATCAATAGAAAAATTTACTGAAGTTATAATAATAATAAACACACAACCAACACACACACACACACACACAAACACACACACACCTTTTTTAACCTTTATTATTGTTCTTATTTTTCTTTCTTCCAAATTTTGCACTTTTAGTTCTGTTACATGTTCATTTGCACTGGTCAAAGAAGAGATCTGTCCTCCGAGATACAAGAACTTCCTAGTTCGGAGGTCAGCGCGTATTGTAAGATAACTGGTTGCTCACTAATTTTATTAAGTTTAATGTAACATATGCTTAAGTTCCTACTCCACTGTAATCTTACCGCACAAATAAAACTATTCTTATTCTTATTTTACTTAAGAAATAAATGTAACGTATTTTGTCACATGGAATAAACGGTTTGAACTTGAACTGATGTTAGGTTAGTTAGCTAAGACTTCCTCACTCTGAAGGCCGCAGCCTTTCCCATCATGACCTTTAACATGACGCCATACAATATTTCACATCAAACACGCCCCAGGCCAAGTATGCAACTTTGGGCTGTGAAACGGCCTGCAAAAACCTGCACAGTTTCCCTGTTTATCCATACTCGTACAGCATTCTTGGCGTAGTAGTTTTACACCGAAAATTCCATTTTATTTTCATCCAATCGAAACAAAAGCGGAGAAGACGTCTTCTAAATTCCTTCACTACCTATCGGTTGGACAATAAGTCGTCATAATCCACCCGCGCCGGATTTATCGACAGGCCGCCACGCTCCACTGGCAGGGGTGCGTGCCGCGCCAGCTCATTCATATGTGTCTCTTCTGTTTTATTTATACTTTGACTTTTTCCGGGATGCTCTGTTTTTCTCCGAATTTATCTGGTGCGTTTTACTTGTAGTTAATAAAACTGTTAAAGATTACTTAGAAAGATTTAAAAAGGCATCTAAATATAGCTAAACTATGGTAAATGGACCACAACAAATAAATGGTCCAATGTTGGATCGGATACACATAGAATAAGAGTATTACAGGGTACTAAATACTACTAGATAAAACATTACACGTACCTATTTCAATGGGCAGTTATAGGTACTATATTATCTGTGTAGAGCTATATACCGACTATACCTAACAGCAGCTGGGACCGACATTTTAATGTGCTCTCCGAGGCACGGAGAGATCGGATGAAAATGTGCCACCCATCCTGGTTCTGCGAGCGTCGGTGGCCTAGTGGCTAGAACGCCGGACTCCCGTGCAGGAGGTCCGGGTTCGAAACCATGCCATGTACCAATGAGTTTTTCGTATTTTTTCGAAGACTTATGTACATTTACAGACTGCTCTAACGGTGAAGGAAAACATCGTGAGGAAACCTGCATGTCTAAGGAAATAAAAAATATATTCAAAGGCGTGTGAAATCCACCAATCAGCACTGGGCCCGCTCGGTGGATCATGGCCCATAACCCCCTTGTGCAAGGGGAAGCCTGTGCCCCAACAGTGGGGAAATTAATAGGCTGCTGATGATCCTGGTACTGACCGCGCCCATTGTTGCTTACGTTGAATTGAAGCACAATAGAATAAAACCAACATTTTCCCTTTTGACATAGAAAGAAATTTATTAAGGGGAGTCTCCCTATCGGACCATCTAATGGGGAATCTATCGAGGCGCCGGGCGCCATACGCAAGACGCCATAAGACTGTTAAATGAACTGTAAAATTAGGGGGTTTGCGGTATTGACCGAACGGACGGTGAATAAAAGCATCATGATTCTGCTGATGGCGAGTGAGTGAACAAAACAGTATAGAGACGGTAGTTTATTGCTGGATAAAGAAGTAATATTGAAAAGAAGAGATCCCTATGGGATAAGCCCGCCTTTGTACATATTTTTTTTATTTTCTGTGTTTTTTTTTGTGTACAATAAAGAACCTACAAACAAACAAAAAGCGAAGGTCCCTCCTTCGGCAATATAAAGGTAGACTTAGATACTTATCTAGTAAGTAAGTAAGTAAGTAAGTAAGTAAGTAAGTAAATGATTTATTTTATACACAACTTACAGAAAGTGTTAAATGAAGACCATATGGTAGAAGAAGAAAAACACTTTATAGCCACAAAAAATACATACTTAGTTCACTCCATAATACTATTGGCAATAGGCACCTGGCTCAGCTAATGGTCGAGTGAATACACTTGCGTGTAAACTCACACACACACACAACACACGCACATTGAAGCACTGGTACACTTGGAGCTAGGTGTTGGGATGAAAAAGGTCTCAACTCAACTTATGCTGCATACAAATCACTGGGAATGCCTGCAGCGCTGTGTGGGTAGGTAGGTATTCTGTTGATTTTACGAGTATGTCAACTAAGGTCATATTTTTCAGAACGATCCGTTTGTTAATCTTAATTTTTTGTGTGTATTAGTTGATGTAAACTTCTTAGATGAGTTTAAGAGCGTCGGTGGCACAGTGGCTAGGACACCGGACTCCCATGCGGGAGGTCCGGGTTTGAAACCGTGCTGGGCCATGTACCAATGAGTTTTTCGTATTTATGGAAGATTTACGTACATTTACCGACTGCTCTAACGGTGAAGGAAAACATCGTGAGGAAACCTGCACACTGAGATGAACAGTGTGTAAAATGGGCTAGGCACAAAAGATCCTCAAGGGTCGAAGTACCGCTGAGTTATTCCCGGCCCCCTATCATAAGATAAGATAATAGCCGAGTTGACATTATAATAGTTCACTATAGTTTATAATGACTGTTATAACTTTATAAGGTTTGATACGTTTGTCTGTAGCATTGTAACTCAACCACCATTGATCAGATTTTGACGCGGATTTTTCTATTTAGCACATATTTTTGGCGAGAGAAACTAGATCAGGAGTTTCCAAGATCGCAGAGTATCTATGATCTCTGGTGGAATCTCTGGAACTGTTATCTAAGTAAAATATTTAGACCATGGTGATTCCTGATGTAGGACCCGTAGGACCGACTAGGACACCCTACATCTTGAGGATCTGATGATAACCAGAAAATAGCGGTTGGTCCACTTATACCAGGGTATGCCATCAGTAGGGATAAGTGGAGAAAAATTTAAGTAGGTAAGTACTCTTTTTCGAGTGCATTTCTATTCCACTTTTACAGTTGAGTTCACTATCTCTACAAAGGTCGGCGGTTCCTTTTTTTTTAAGAATCCGTACCCCGAAGGATAAATAATAGGATAAGTTAGTCCATCCTTTTTTCACCTTACCTACTAACTTATTTCAGCCGCAAAGCAACTAAAGTATGTTTAATAACCTGCACATAAGGCAATCTACCTAAGTTATCAAGGTTAGTAGCGCACCAAAAACACTCTATTAACATTATAGTGACGTGAGATGGCTATGGGCAACGGTGACCACTTAGAATCAAGTGGCCCGTTCGCTCGTCAATGTGGCAGTTATCTGAAACGCCTTTCGTATAAAAATAGCAACAGCGAGATTTAGCACCGCAATGGCTGACCGCGATAACGTTGTCCAGATTAGTGCTGGATCCCTCCAACACCACGATTAATTGGCAGCACTGCAGGCGGCTAAGACTTTTGAGCTTAACCGCGGGTTAGAATAGAACCAACGATACTATTGGAAGAAAGTTTATTGGGATGGTCGTATTCACGTGTTGTCTCTGTGTATAGGTCGTAACATTTTTGTTTCCTATTTTAGACATCAAATTGTAATACCTATGTCAAAGATATTGAAATTCACCCCATGTTGATGGCTCGCTAGAGAAGTTTTATGAGGAAACCGCGTCTGTCGCAGTTGGCAGTTTAGCATTTTCCCATGACATTTCAATGCTCGATTAATGTATGTAAGTATATTTGTATTGTACTCGTATTAACCCTATTTATGTTGATGATTAAATCACAGCAAAAATCAAAGAGGCACTGATTTTTCTTTTAGTGTCTATTGATTTTTATTTCATATTCTAATATTTACATACATTCTCTTGCGAGGTAGGCAGAATGTCTCTTTTGCTTCCTCTACATACAGGTGTCCCTGGGTAAGAAGTATTTTGAAAAACTGTAAATACATTTTTACGATAAACTTATAACTTTTGATTTTACTAAAAAATTTCGGAACAGCCCGGAAAATAATAGAAAAAAACCCGTTTTTTTCGGTTTTTTCGCGCTTTATCTCTGGCCAGGGCTCACATAATCATTCTAGAGCAGATTGAGGGCGCCACTAGTTAAGATTTTTGTGTTTTCAGACCGTTGTGGACAATATCGTTACAATAACAATCATCACATCTTTCGAACCTCTTACCACGAAAAATACCTTCCTAGCTTTTTTTTTAAATCCTTCCATATTTTCCAAAGGGTCTGTTATGAAGTATTTAAATGGTTAACACTTACGGTTGTTGGTACTTGGTGAAACTTGTAGTACATGATTGGACTTAAATAATATACAGTTTCACGGTATTTTTATTGAATTTTGTTAATTACAACCGGTTTCGTTTACATATCTTCAGGTTTTTGTTTATAATTATAATGGGCATAGATGGCCCGCTATCATCCTCCGGGTTGTCCTCGCCCTGTGGTTCTATTTTTGCTTTTTTTTAAAACAGCGAAATATAATTTAATAACTATATTGACTCATTCAACTTATTTTAGAGTTATTTAACAGCAAATTAATTACTGCCTAGTTACTCGACACTAACTAGACACGGGTCAACCGTCTCTATAGCAACCACTAGTCACCGGTTAGACATTCAACAGTAACCGGCCATACGAGAGTCCCCTGATAGCACCCAGTTACGGTTAATTATTCGGAAATGCAATATTCTCGAATAAAATATCAAGTCCGACTGCCTCGTCGACGAGTCGCAAGTGAATGATGTCACCTTGGGTCGGGCGCCCGCTTTTATAGAGGCCAGGTAGTGGGGGGCGACATGCCGTGGTATCAGCTGTTGTTGCGTGTTTGCTTCGTCGCAAGCGCAGGTGGGCATTGCACGTGCACTATGACGTCACTTGTTGTTTGCGCTGACATTTTTGTTTATTAAATAAGGAGAGTAGACGAGCAAACGGGCCACCTGATGTTAAGTGGTCACCGTCGCCCATAGACACCTCACGTCACTGTATTATTATTAGAGGCTTTTGATGCGCTGCTAACCTTGAGGACTAAGATGGATTGCCTCATGTGCCGGAAATTACGCTGGCTCTCTTACCCTTCAAACCAAAACACAAGCATTTCTGCTTCACAACAGAAATAGATAAGAGGGTGGTACCACCCCAGGCGATCCTTCACATTAGGATCTACCACTACTAAACATATATTATAAATATATTATAAACAAAATAAATAATAAAATTATAAACAAATACTTGAAGATGTGTAAACGAAACCGGTCGTAACTAATAAAATACAATAAAAATACCGTGAAACAGTATATTATTGACAATTTGACAGTAACGAAACGAATTTTTTTAAATGGGTCCAACCAATCAAACCAACCCAAGCCTTGAATACCCAGTAAGTCCCAGTATATCTTAGACCTCAGACCAGTCGAGAGCAAATCTTGTATGCCACAGACTCTGAACTCACATGCCGTAATATCAAAATAATTCACAATTCCACGCTAAAATGACAAGTATACATTTATTTTTTAAATTGAAATTGAAAAACGTTTATTTAGCACTGTAAACACTAGAAGACGGCAAGTACACTATACAAATGTATACAAGGATATAATACATTCAGCACAAAAGATCCGGTGCGGTACAGTGCCAAAAAGGGTACACCAGCTCAGCATAATGCTGAGGCAAGCCACAGCGCTGATTTTCAGCTGCCCCTCAGTGACTGCACGGACGAAGAAAGCAACAGTGTGTGCGTGTTGTGTTGTATGAGTGTATTTGTTTTTATGGATCAGAATATTAGTGTGTATGTGAGGTACTGAGTGTGTGGGAGGGTGATGGCAGTTTTTCAGTTAAAAAAGTTAGTTTTATTTTCAGTTAAAAAGCCTCCACGCACGCACGAAACTTTAGAGTACGGTGTAAGTTGCGTATTCCATGGGTACCTAGGTAATACTGAAACAGCCCGGAGCTGCTCTTGTAGATGCACTAGACTATGATAATTAACGCTTCGAGATCGCTTTCGTGCGAAATTCGCTATGTGGCGCTGAAAATAATTCGCAAGGGTTGCTGGGTTTCCATGGGGGTGTAATACTGAAGTGGATTTGAAAGTTAAACGCTTGAAAATATTGACCGTGAAATAGAAATGATAAATGGGGATGTGAAATGTGAAAAAAAATCAGTATTTGAAGCTGAGTATGGCATGTCGACGAGAGCGTCGGTGGCACAGTGGCTAGGACACCGGACTCCCATGCGGGAGGTCCGGGTTCGAAACCGTGCTGTGCCATGTACCAATGAGTTTATCGTATTTTTCGACGACTTACGTACATATACCGACTGTTCTTACGGTAAAGGAAAACATCATGAGGAAACCTGCACACTGAGATAATCAGTGTGTAAATGGGGTAGGCACAAAAGATCCTCAACGGTCGAAGTGCCGCTGGGTTATTCCCGGCCCCCTATCATAAGATAAGATAAGGTTTCATGATAATAATATATAATATATAATAATATATCCAACATAAATAAATTGCGGTCAAATATTGTATACAAAAGAAAAAAAACAAGATAAAGAAAAAAACACTCGCACATGTTAGAATCAGACCTAGAACAGTCGTTCTGAATAAAATAAAAAATATTAAAATTCGGTAAAATACAAAATATCTCTAAAATCTAAATAATATATTATCTTATGATAGGATAAGATGGCATGTCGACGTCCAAGAGTAAGCAATTTGAAGACAATAATATGTTGAATTTTACCGAATTATAATATTTTTTATTTTATTCAGAACGACTGTTCTGGGTCTGATTCTAACATGTGCGATGTTTTTCCCCAACACGCATCGTAGACCAATGCTGTAGATATAGATACACGAGTGCGATATGTGGTCATGGTGAGCACTCCCCATTATTCTTATGTCCACCATCTCAGTGCGGAAATGTGGCACTTTTGCACAGTTTTCAATCGAATATAGTCCTATTTTTGAGCAAGTTTAACAATACTTATCATTTAAATAATGATAAGTAATAGTGATAGTGTAATTACTTTTGAAAATAAATTAAAAATGTGGTTGCTAGGCTGTGCATTTTTCAATATAAACGAATTTTATAATATTTGACACATTAACACGTACAATAATATTTATACTAAGACATGACATGTAAATTAATTTTATGAATACATTATGATTATTATTATGATTATCATTTATATATGAACAGTGGACGTGAGATACCAAATGAGATATGAGATACCTTTCAAATGACTTGACTTTCACTTGACTTCACCAGCGCTGAGGTTCTGCCGTACCGGTCGGACCGCAGCACATGCTGAGCATGTGCCCTTTTAATATTGCATTGTTTTTATTTTATTTTTTCCAATATTGTTTTAAGTTTAATAATGTGTACAATCTATACCAATATTATAAAGAGGAAAGGTTTGATTTTTTGTTTGTTTGTTTGCATTGAATAGGCTCCAAAACTACTGGACCGATTTGAAAAATTCTTTCACCGTTGGGAAGCTACACTATCCCCGGGTGACATAGGCTATATGACGCGAACGAAGTCGCGGGCAACAGCTAGTGTTAAATAAATGTTTTTTCTTTCTTTCTTTCTTGAGTGTACTTGTACTAAAACTTTACAAAATCAGAGACGATTGCTTCTTCTTTTCACGAATCGTAAAAGATATTTACACCCCTAAATTAAGAATCCTACACCTAAATTATTTTACAAAAACCAAACTAAGACCAATTTCCAAAGCAATCTAAGAAACAATTTGCTAGACCAATTTCGTATCTTAATTTTAGCTAAAATAATCTCGTGTATCACAATAACCGAGCTAAATGAAGACGTAACCTTATCTCGATCTAGCCAGGTCGGCTAGGTCGCTAGCTTCGAGCTGAATGACCTAGGACCTCGACTCGAGACGATATCTGTACAGATAATATCTGAATCTTCGTTTGTTTATTATGATTGTTAAGATTAGAGTTGGCATGGGTTGTATGCGTTGTTTTTAAAAAAATCTAAAATCATTTTTTTTTATTATAAGTAAGTACCTAGATAATTAAACCCATATCTATCGATAAAAATTTCTCAACAATGAGAGAATGTTAGAGATAGAATCCAAAGAAGGAAGGCTAAGGAATGGAACAGCCTGCCGGCGTCTGTATTTCCCGAAACCTACAACCTTGGGATCTTCAAGGCCAGAGTGAATAGGCATTTACTGGACCCGCATGCTCCATCGTCGACCTCATCGTCGCTTACCATCAGGCGAGATCGACGTCAAATGCGGGTTTAGTTAAACATAAAAAAAAAAGATAGCAATGTCAAAATAAAAATGTTTTTTATTGTAAGTAAGTACCTTATAGTACATTTTTACAACGTCATATTTCTTACTCAACCACCGCTTTGTAAGGTGCTGTAGATGAAAGGAAAGAAGCGGCACAAGAAACTTTCTTTTTTATTAACCAGAAATTGAAATGGAAAAGTTGTTATGTAGAAATAGACCTTTCAGGTAGTGTTAAAAAATTGGCTCACTAAAACCACAAAAAAATATTTGACGTGGCACTTTTCCTGTTGATAAATTAAAAATCTGGACTCACTACGTTTTGCACGGGTTGGTAAGTCCAATCTAATAAAATCTTTTAAAAAAAATGTAAGTACCTACCTTAAAGTACATTTTTACAACGTCATTGTTTACTCTACCACCGTAAGACTGTAACCGTAGAACTTTATTGTAATTTTAATTTTATATGATTTTTAATTGTAATTTTTATTGACTTTTAATTTATTTTTGACTTATAATTTGATTATTAATTATCCAAATTTTAATCTAGATAGTTCTACTGGCAGGTATATACGGTTACTAAACTTTTAATAGCGATATCATTTGAAATTTTATGAATATGATTATATCTTGAATATAATTGAAGCTGTGACTTATTTATTTTAATTAATGCATATATGTACATAATTAGCTTTAATATTTTAAATATATATTAAATAAATATACCTAGATATATAAATGTATATATTAATATATTTTAAAAATTCATAAGTCATAAAATTGTAATTCTGGAATGTGAATGTTAGATTGACACGTAACATTGTAAAGTGGTCAATGTGCCATGTAATCTCCACGACACAGGCAACGCCTAGTGTGGAGGTTATAGTTTAATGTGAAATGATAATTAATATTTTGGAAACGAAAAAAAAAATCTTTATCTAATGAAAGAATCGCCTATAAGCTCTTGTAACTGATCCACCCGTGCATGGTGTAATTTTTCCCCGTAAACAAAGCTCACCGTACTGCAGTAACTCACATCAAACAATGCCTTGCGATTCACCTCACACCTCGGCAAAGAATTCCAATTTCAACCCCCACACCCCGCGAATCAATTACAAATAAAAAAAAATCTCTCGTCACCTCGTGTACTGCATAGGAATCGCGCGAAAGATCATTAAATCACTTCGCGCCACAAACCCTATTTAAAAAAGCGATTTTTTTTATCCCACCCTACTTGCCTTGGGCCTCGAATGCACATAACTTCCCTGTCAGGGTGTCCAAGAATTCAGTAGGACGGTATTTGAAAAAGGAAACGACAAGGAACGTTTTATCACAATCATCACACAGGCACAGGCCTCCCCTTGTACGGGCCATCATCTAACGAGCGGGCCCTGTGCTGTTTGGTAGATTTCACACGCCTTCGAAAACTTTAAATTTCTTCAAACATGCAGGTTTCCTCACGATGTTTTCCTTCATCGTTAAAGAAGCCGGTAAAATGCACGTAAGTCTTCGAAAAAATCGGAAAAATTCATTGCGCAGCAACCTAAATTGAATGAATGAATTAAAATTTATTTGCACACATATATTTAACACGATAATTACATTTCACTACTTAAAAGAGTTACTTTTTTGACTTAGAGTAAGTTTACAATTTCACATGCATATGTGTCAAAAGGGTCCCTGACTCAGCATTATGCTGTGGCGATATGGCTAGACGCTAGCTACCGCCGCAGCGCTGGTTGTCAGTCAGGGCCCGGTGACAACTGGTAATAGTAAGATTACTAAGTCTCCGATGCCAAAAGCGCCATCGCTTTTTCTCCTGCTTCGCCGTCTTTAGCTAGTTTTCGGCAGATCCCTCGCAACTTCATCGCTCAACGAAAGAAATTTTGCTAACAATTCTTTTCATCGTGGTTACCCTGCTCTTTCTGTTTCGTTATACGCAAGCTCTTTAATTTATTTCTAAAAGAATGTTAATTCTGCTCCTATTTGGCGAGGCGGGTGCGATTCCACTTCTATGCAAATACGGACATCTCTAATACCTGATAAATGTAGATAACAGCGTCGGTGGTCTAGTGGTTAGGCCGTCGGACTCCCACGCGGGAGTTCCGGGTTCGAAACCATGGACTGCCATGTACCAATGAGATTTTCCGATTTTTTGAAGACTTACGTACATTTACCGACTGCTCTAACGCTGAAGGAAAACACAAAATGTAAATACATGTCAGAGTTTATTTATTTTATTTATTTTTATTTATTTACAATTTACATAATTATTACGGGAATTCCCAATTCAGTTATAAAAGAATACTATTCCACTAAAATTAATACAATTCACAATAATAATTACATGCTTAGATAAGTCAGTGTTACTTCTGTGAATTCTGTCACCGAGCAATGGACCAGATCAATCCTTTGGGATACCTCATTTAGTATTCGAAGAGCTCTCGTGAGTGGAGCAAATTTAAGAAGGTTCGTTCTAGCGGTCGGGACCTTGAAAAATTGGTTTCTGGGTCCTCGCCGCAGTCTCGCGTCCGGAACAAACCGTCTCAAGAATGCCAACACCTGCCGATTATCAATTTTACCTCGGAACACCTTAAATACGTAGGTAGCTAACGCAAGGTTTCTCCTGACTTCGAGCCTATAGTATCCCACCATCCCTAGCACAAAGTTGAGTTGTTACATATGTCAGCACATGCTGAGCATGTGTCCTTTTAATGTTGTATTGTTTTTTTTAATTTCAAATATTTTACGTTTAATTATGTATGCATATTGCAATGTTAAATTAATGTTTTTCTTTCTTTTTTAGCTAATAAGTTATTTTATTTAAATACACTTCGCAGAGATTCTACGTGGTGCTTGTTAAAAATAGTCCTTATGCATTTCTTTTGACATATCTTATCTTATCTTACGCCAGGGATAACCCCAGCGGCACTTCGACCCTCAGGGATCTTTTGTGCTCTTTTGTAAGATAAATGTTGACTGAACATTACTACTACTATTACTTACTATTAATACTGTAGCTGCCTACCTACAGAATGGTATCGCACCTAGTAACAGTCCAAGGGCGGAATTGTGCTCCGAGCGCCGGTGAAAACTAAACAGCGTTTTGCCGGCTCGCGCATGCGCAAAGCCTTTCTTTTGTAAATACTTATTCAATGTTTTCCATTTACTTTACTTCTGTATACAGAGTGTAACATTAAGAACGGTCAGTATGGGAAAGTCTGAAACTATAAGACATACGAACATCTGTTCTTAGGAACCATGTCATCAATTTTAGTAACAAGAAAAACTGTATTCATATTTTTTTTAAAAAACCTGTACTCAGCCTGGGAATCGAACCCGGTTGTTTTGAAAAAAAAAATCCAACACTATTTCTATTTAGATATCGATTGTGTAGGTGTTAAGGAATACATGTTAGTATGAAACGTGATGTTTAAAATTAATAAAACGCATTGTTTCCATATTTTTTAATTTATTTTAGTAGGTGTTCGAAATGCTAACCATTTTGTAAAATACAACATTCAACTCGTTTAGGTAACGATCTTACTATTTAAATTAAAAGATATGGAAACAATGCGTTTTATTAATTTTAAACATCACGTTTCATACTAACATTTATTCCTTAACACCTACACAATCGATATCTAAATAGAAATAGTGTTGGATTTTTTTTCAAAACAACCGGGTTCGATTCCCAGGCTGAGTACAGGTTTTTAAAAAAAATTATGAATACAGTTTTTCTTGTTACTAAAATTGATGACATGGTTCCTAAGAACAGATGTTCGTATGTCTTATAGTTTCAGACTTTCCCATACTGACCGTTCTTAATGTTACACCCGTATAGTCACTAGTTTAGAGCCTTTCTTGTATCATATATGTGAGCACTTTTTGTAAATAAATTATTCCTTCTACTTCTCTATACTCAACAAGAGTTTTATTATAATTAGCGCATACCCGCTAAAATACTACTACTACTAGTAGTTAACTGTTTAATTTAATTTTAATAAATTATATAACATTCACATTTAACCATTTATTGAAAATATTTGTATGTCAAACGACGGAGCACAGTGATACCAACTCATTAAACTGTATACTTACTTATTATTACCTAAGTTCACGAATAAATGATTGATTGATTGATTGAAAACATCTTCTATCTAGAGTTTCCCCAAAAAAGAACTCTATAAGTTAAGATAGTGTATATGTAAGATTCACACACGTACATTTTTCTATTGCTTGGTCGACAACCTACTTTAACGACTCGTGTAACTAATTTTAAACGTTTTATTTAGAGTGCAGTAAGAACTGGCAGAGAGAAGCCACGGATAACAATTGTTATTATTTCAGTATACGTTTTACATTATTTAAAAGTGATCTTTTCCCCGCTGCGCTGTCAACAACTAACTTCAACTACACATGTTCTAATGTACGAAATCGTACAGTATATATGGAGAATCTTTACTAGATCAAATCCGAAATGAGGAGATCCGTCATAGAGCAAAAGTTACGGACATAGCTCATAAGATTAGCGAGCTGAAGTGACAGTGGGGCGACCCGAAGGGAATTCATTTGATTTTTCCAGGTACTCTGGATAGCTACGATGAAATTATTATCTCCAGATGGCGTAATAAAAAAAGACAAAGCTATAACGCTGTCTCTGTTTGGCACACCATTTGATATCATTTCAACGTTTTAAAAACGGTAATAGATACACTAAATAACTTATTTATTATGATTTATTAAAGCCTAAGGTAGCATATCGCATACACGCTGTATAATGCGAGGTGTTGCGGCTAAGAACCGGCGTGTATTTATTATTCAAGGTAACGAGATTTATCGCACCCTGTATACACGAGCTCCTGTCCGCGCTAGCTAATTTAACAGTAATTAAGACCTGCTTTATTATGGTTCCCACAGCAAGCTAATAATGCAAGGAGGCGTGATTTCATACAAGAAACAAACGACAAATGTTATCACCGAAACACATGGCACATGAAAATAGCCGCCCCATACGTTTACTTGTAAAACAGTTTCAAGCGCAAGAGTAAATACGCGTGAAAGTTCAGAGTAAGGTAGCTTACCATTTCTAGTAATGAAGACCAGAAGAGATAAAGATAGAATTGTTTATTTTTGAATATGAACATAGTACAATCTGCAAATTGACTTTTAAATTTAATTAATTAAAACAAAACAACACCAATGCACCATCCCGTGTCTGAATAGGGGAAACTTTCCCAATTTCCCAAGAGTCGTTCGGAAACTCGGAATCAAACTGGAATCTCGACAACGATAAAATTCTTTGTTATAAAATCTTAAAAGGCCATTAGTTATATTGGAAACGTTTTAATTTCTGAACGGACTCCCGCCCGCGGCCACAGACTATCTGCCTTCCAACTTGGCGGGAAAATGTAATTGGTTTTTGAAAATAGAACGAGACTCTCGGATTATGTTCGTTTCATGGATATTTTTGTAGCGGAATTCGATATCTGACAGATGATCATAACCCACGTCTATTAACTTTTAAACATCGATTAGTTAAATTAATATTCAATTAGCCATATTAACTTACATGGGCATTGTAAATGTATAATAATACTAAAACTAAACTTAGACTAAGAAAAAAAAATTGCAGAAATTAATATAACTCATTTCCAAAAAAATGGTCTTTCATTCTATTCTATTGTTAACAAGGAGAGAAGAATGGTACTATAATTTCCCTCCTTTAGATTTTTTAGTTAGGTATATTTTTTTAAAATATTTAATTAAAATAATAAATGCTTTATTTCAAGTAGTACACAGTTAGTTTAAATAATTTTAAAATCAACTATCACTTTTTAATTTTGTATTTGGGAATCAGAAGAGTTCGTTGGATTCAAATAACTTTAGCGTATTTTAGTGTTATTTTAGTATCCCTTACTCCCCTTCTTTGTCCAAAAATAATTGAAATAGATACTTTAATAATTATCGTATAAGTAAGTCTGCAAAAATGATACGAAAACAACATAATATTTAACATGGCGATCGCACAGTACATTTGCAACTTTTGCAACATTTGCAAAAAAAAAATACAATGCCTAAAGCCTACTTTGCTTGCGCGAAAGCCTTAGCAAAATGCTTGGCAACCGCTTTGCATATTAAATTAGCCATTCCCTGGGCTACACGGTTCCTCCAAGTAGTCTGTTAGGTGCTTTTTTGTGGCGACGCGACGCCCACCGCACCGATCTGTACACGATAAAACACTTAGTGAAAGAGGTTGTCGAAGGTGCCGTGGTTGGGTTGAAATTAACGTCTTATAAAGGTCTGTCTTGTTCGGATTACATTAATGTTACTAGTAGGTACTTATTTATGTATGTAATTAGGGTTTTCGAACGATTCTTCTAAGTCGAGTTCCTCATTGCTGAAGGTCGTGATCATTCAAAGGAATTTAATCACGACTCTCGTGCCTTCACCATTTCACACACTGGTTATCTCAGTGTGCAGGTTTCCTTCACTGTCAGAGCAGTCGGTAAATGTACGTAAGGTTCCGAAAACCTTTTCCTAAACCGAAATCTCATTGGTATATGGCATTGTCTGGTTTTGAACTCTGATCTCCCGCATGGGAGTCCGACGTCCTAGTCACGACGCCACCGACGCTCTAAAATCCAAATCCCAGACTCGGAACAATTTATGAAGGTTGACTCTGTGCAGAGTCAGCTCAGAACCACCCTTTTACCTACTTCTGCCGCAAAGCCGCTATCCATATTTTGGTTTGAAGGGTAAGAGAACCAACATAACGACCGGCACATGAAGGCACTACATCTAAACCCTCAAGGTTAACAGTGCGTCGAATACCCACTAATAACATTATAGTGAGGCGAGATGTCTGTAGGGTGTAGGCGACGACGGTGGCACCATTAAGTGGCCCGTTTGCCCGAGTGCTTTTCTTATTCTTACATTTTAAAAAAGAGGGTGTGTGCTTATGACCACACGATAGAAGTGAAAACTTACAACAAAAAAACACGCAAAGCACGACTTAGATTATAATAAAAACGTAATTCTTGAAACGATGCACTCCTTGTTAGACAGTAAACGTGACTGATGACAGCTGATGACGACTAGAGCCGAGTATACCCGATTCAGCGTCACCGACCCGAGCGCGCTTGATGTCGAATGGAGCCGAGTATACGCGATTCAACGTCACCGACCTGAGCGCGCTTTATGTCGAATGGAGCCGAGTATACCTGATTCAGCGTCACCGACCCGAGCGCGCTTGATGTCGAATGGAGCCGAGTATACGCGATGCAGCGTCACCGACCCGAGCGCGCTTGATGTCGAATGGAGCCGAGTATACCCGATTCAGCGTCACCGACCCGAGCGCGCTTGATGTCAAATGGAGCCGAGTATACCCGATTCAGCGTCACCGACCCGAGCGCGCTTGATGTCAAATGGAGCCGAGTATACGCGATTCAGCGTCACCGACCCGAGCGCGCTTGATGTCGAATGGAGCCGAGTATACCCGATTCAGCGTCACCGACCCGAGCGCGCTTGATGTCAAATGGAGCCGAGTATACGCGATTCAGCGTCACCGACCCGAGCGCGCTTGATGTCGAATGGAGCCGAGTAAACCCGATTCAGCGTCACCGACTCGAGCGTGACGGTTCAGTTTGGTTCACTGTTCAGAAAGAATGCAAGATGCGCCTAAAAAGTATTTACTTCAAAAATCTGGAATAAGTTTTAGGCACATACTTGCCTATTAGGTTTTTTTGAACAAAAATTCTCCGGGTAGGAAACTGGACGTTTTAAGACCTTGACGCTTTCAGACGTATCGAAAATGTAATATCACTTTAATAGAGCCAACTCGTTCCCTCCAAGAATCTTCCACAAGCCAATATTTCCTCAGATGAGAACGAAGGTAGCTCCCTGACAAATACCTCTCATATATTTCTCAGCTGACCTCTCTTACTGAAACAATTGAACACGATTTAATACCGTAGAGAAAGGTTGAAAGGGAATGTATGACTTCATGTAAGAAAAGAAATCCCACCAAGAACATAGATGTGAGAATGTGGGGCCAAGTTCAGTATAAGGTGCTAGCGGGTCAGTCGGCTTTGCCGGTAAAAGAATTGAGATCTGAGTGCCAAGTTCAATTCAAGTTCTTTCAATCTTACCTAAAGAGATATATAACATTGTTTAAAGTATTTAGAAAGATAATTTATTGCTTGCTTACTACCAAATCTATAACTTGGCAAGTTTTCACGCATGAGTAATTTATTGTTACAATGATAGGTGTGACATGTTTCATATTGTAAATAAATGTTAATGTTTTGGAGGCAAAAAGCACCCCAATACGGCCGGTGCCGCAATCTGGGCTGCGACACTTGTTTTCAGATGGACTGATTCTAAATAGGAACTCGAAAGTGAAGGTGCAGGTTCAAAAAGTACCAGAGTTTGAATTTGTTTGTTGGTTTAAGGCGTCCCTGTCAGCGAGCTTGCATTGCGGGTACAATATTTTACTTAATCCTGTACTCAGGAACTGAGCCTACGAAAATATACTCAAAACGAAACCGCCACACCATCGCGAGACACGAGGTACGCACTCATTACCATCAATAATTCATAGCTCGCGAGACGATTTGTTCCAAAATCCGCCGTGCGACGACACAAGTGTCGGCTGAGTCGTCGGGTCGCGACTTAACGCACGAACGAACGAACGAACGAACGAGCGAACGAATGGTAGCGAACTATCTACGATGCGAACGAACGAAGTGTGGAAGGAAGGGAACGATAAAAACGACTGTACTCGTAGTATGGTCTAGTCTTGATTGTTAATAATTCTTTCAAAATGTTTTTTATTGTAAGTAAGTACCTTATAGTACATTTTTAGAACGTCATTCTTTTTTACTCTACCACCGCTTCGTAAGGTGCTACAGCTGAAAGGAAAGAAGCGGCGCAAGAAACTTTCTGCAGCACATCTTTTGAAGTAAATATATCTTACAATAATTATAATTCATCATCAGCCTATTAATTTCCCCACTGTTGGGGCACAGGCCTCCCCTTGAACAAGGGGGTACGGGCCATGATCCACCGAGCGGACCCAGTGCTGATGGGTGGATTTCACACGCCTTCGGAAACTTTTAATTTCCTCAGACATTCAGGTTTCCTCACGATGTTTTCCTTCACCGTTAGAGCAGTCGGTAAATGTACGTAAGTCTTCGAAAAAATCCGAAAAACTCATTGGTACATGGCGTTGCATGGTTTCGAACCCGGACCTCCCGCACGGGAGTCCGGCGTCCTAGCCACTAGACCACCGACGCTCCCTTTTGAGGTTATTAATTATAATTAATACAATCATATATGTACACAATGTGCAGAGCTGGAGCTAAATTTAGGACCAAGCCTCTTTATCATTTAAGTAGTCATTTATTTTATAATAACCCTTTTTACATAAGGTCCGCCTTATATGTCTTAATTTTTTTCTCTGTCATATTCATCATCAGTAGCCCACTCTAGTCCACTGCTAGACATAGGCCTCTCTCTCCCAGGCTGTACTAGAGCCTGATCTTCGACTCTTTTCATCTAGGCGCTACCAATAACCTTACCCCGATCGTCCTATCGTACTAATCATCAGCAACAAGGTAGGTATGTATAACAGCGGTACAATAGACAGTCATGAAAATGAAAAGGAAGTTCTTTAGTTTATTAACAACACCACCTACTTAAAATGCCAATGCCATGTCAAAAGGTGGATTGGATCCAGCAACGATGTTTCCGTTAGTCCTGCGCCCTAGCTTCAGAACCCACTTGAATATGGTCAATTTTATGATGACTGAAAATCCCCATTAATAATATAAATTTTCGTCAAAAATATTCGAACCTCCTTAACCAGCGAATGTTCGTTCGCAAGTTCGCCATGTAGCAACAACACGCGTCAGATGCTAACGATGCGTGGTTCATTGTTTATTCAGCACCCTTCCGCTGTGGTTTGAAGAATGGAATGGACCATAGAGAAGTGTGGTTATTGTGTATATTTTATCAAGATGAATTGTATTTACTCGTACCTACTGTTCTCTTCTAGCAGGTGTTCTCTTCTACAGGCCTTCAAGTGCATAGCAATTTAATCGCTTCCAGGTGACTATCTTTTTTTTGTTCACGGGAAGAAAATCTTCTATTTAGATACCCGGTCTTCTAGAGGAAATAGTTATGTAGGATTTTTACCCACTAAAACCCTCTCGATGACCTCGTGCATGTTGGAGGGCTCCTATCTCCTCCAAGCCTAGCACTTGCCTCCAGCTCCTCCTGTGAGGTGTACTCCACCACTCTGCACCTCCCGTCACATCAGCGTGTGATTCCTGATGAAACCTTTTTTAGCTCGTATGACATTCAGGAGTTACCGTAGCTCATATTCTACGCCTGAGACTACAGAGCTGAGAGTCACTCTACCTAGGGTTACTAAGGTTTGACCCTCAACTTCTTTGTCGATTTCTTGAAAAAACCCTCGATTTTAATATTATCAAAAGATAAAAACAAACAAACTACCCAACTGCCCCCGAAAAACCATAGCAAACAATTATCCAAATTGACAATAATAAAATTAGTTTCAGCAAACGGGGCTACAAATTCCGTCCTTAATAACCGGTTTTTTCCCAACTTCCAATTGAAACTATCTCATAAAAGATGCGGAACAGGAAAATTAATTCCAGACAATAGCACCTCACAGGCACAGAACGAAACAGGACTGAGCCTCGCGATGAGGTTTTATCTATTTTACAGCTCTATGGGTTTAATTTTGAGGTTATTAAATTGCTTAGAATTCCAATATCTTGTGCTCCTGTACCTGCTGCATAAGAATGGTTTGATTGCAAAATTAGTTTCGAAATTCAACAATGGAATTTTCTGTTGAAAATTTATAGATTTACAGGAAGCTTGCGTGCTTGCTTATCGTATGGTTAGTGGCCAACCTATTTGTCAGAGTTGTTCAGGCTGCCCGTAGGCATCTGACATGGCTTAACGACTGCTGTCGAACGACTACAACCGGGACCGATTGCTTAACGTGCTCTCCGAGGCACGGAGGAGCTCAGATGAAATATGCCACTAGCGGTCACCCATCCAGGTACCGACCGCGCCAACGTCACTTAACCTGCACGATCACTTTCGAACCGTGTACGCAACTAGGTTACGAGCTCCTCTACAGGAAGCTTATTTTAAGGAAAAAACCGCGTTTTGTTCATTCTCTGGTGAGTGGTCATTCTTACCCTATAACTAGTATTTATAGTGACAACAAGGTACTTTGAACCATTTTAAAAATAACCCATATCCAATATTAAAATTATATACAAGCCCGATTTTGTAAGCATACTCTAGAACTCTACGTATCTACCAAAAAAATCTCTTTTCTTTTGCATTGCCGGCGGGTGACACATGGCTAGCCAGGCGGCCGGAGAAAGAGAGCACTTTTGCTTTTTAAAATTTTAACGGCTATGAACAGGAGTTGAAATGACCACTTGCTATGCACTCAGGGGATGCCTGAAAATCAGCACCGCAGTGCTAAAAGCGCTACGGCAACAGGCTGAGGCAGTCCCTTTTTTCCGGTGCTGCACACCACCTTTATCAAACTTAATTTCTTATGCTTATTTATTTTTGTAATATATTTGTT
This sequence comes from Hofmannophila pseudospretella, assembly GCA_947369225.1. Classification (NCBI taxonomy): domain Eukaryota; kingdom Metazoa; phylum Arthropoda; class Insecta; order Lepidoptera; family Oecophoridae; genus Hofmannophila; species Hofmannophila pseudospretella. Next base: position 15,156,639 of record OX376316.1, read on the forward strand.
TAATATTATTTTTGTCTTCTGTGCCTAATTGTTTGTATATGTGTATCGGAAATTAATAATCTTTCTTTCTTTCTATGGCTTTCAACTAGTCAATTATAAAACACGCTACGTTTTTCGATTTGGACATTTTCCGACCTATAATCAATTTTATATCTCCACAAATGGACATTTTACTGCTATTGTACCCAGCGAATCAAAAAAACATGTCAAGGTTTTGTTTTTAAAAACAAGACCTTGACGTATGACTCTTTAACCGAATAAACTCTTCCATTCAATCCCCCAATAGAACCAACAGTCCCAGAATATTTAAATCTAAGTCCCATTGTCCGGGATTGAATGTCGAAAATTGGCTATTACGGGCCCCTGAGCACGGCAATATTGCTGCTTCATCCAATTTATTGTCCTACTTTACTATTTCTGAAGACAATCGCGACTTATTCCGCGTCGTGCAGCTCTGAAGAGTTGTGCTTTGGCAGTCGCCGGTCTGTGAATGTATCTAGTTACCTACCAATTTTTTGCGAATTAACTTTATCTTTTGGTAAAGGTTGGAATTGGATCGCCCCTAGTAATCACTGGTACAGAGAGATACTGCCTGAAAATCAGCGTCACCAGCGTTCATAGTGTTGCGAGCAATACGCTGAGGCAGTGATCTTTTCGGTACGTACTCGTACTTTTTCTGGCAGCACCTCCTATATGGCGGCATTTACGTGTGATAGTTAGAATTTAGATATAACAGAATAGAATAAAATACAATAAGAATAGAAATAGTTTATTAGTAGAACGCATACATAACGAGAACAAAAAGTAATTATTTATAAAGACAACAACAGAAAAGAAAGAGAAGCAAAGATAGAAAGATTAAAAAGTAGGTAGGTAAGTAGTCCATTGATGGTGGTACGAGTATATACAATATATTTATTGTATGTACAATATATTTATTGATGGTGGTACAATAAGTATATTGTATATACTCGTACCACCATCAATGGACTACTTACCTACCTACTTTTTTATCTTTCTATCGTTGCTTCTCTTTCTTTTCTCTTGTTGTTTGTTTGTCTTTATAAATAATTACTTTTTGTTCTCGTTATGTGTGCGTTCTACGAATAAACTATTTCTATTCTATTGTATTTTATTCTATTCTGTTATATTCTAAGCTCTAACTATCACACGTAAATGCCGCCATATAAGAGGAGCCGCCAGAAGTTAAATAATTTCAAAATAGACAAAAGTATTAAAATGACGAATAGTATAATAGTTTATTTAGATGTTGTCCAAAAGTAGCCAAAAGAAAATTTCGAAATCCTGTGCTTGAAGTTTTAAAGAAAGCTTCAAGTGATGGATGGCGATTTCATTTTGCAAATATTTTCATATAAGTGCTGCAACGAAATGTGCCAGTCGTAGAGCGAAGCAGACCTGGCAAATATCAATGTACCCACAACATTGGGTCACACAGCTCACCACCAGGTAACTTCCCGTGTAATATATCCAGCTACAATTTCCTTCATAAGCCCATTAGGTGTACACACCATCCGTAAGACGCTGCAATTTAATTCCGCCGGCCCATATATTTTAAAAGGCCTGCAACTACATTTCACGAGAAGGGAGGCATATATTGCGGCGCCTTAATGGCTGGATTGTTTTATCGCACTCATTATGAGCGAATCTGCCAGCTAGTGCCAGGGTCGTCTTAAGTGTGTGGCCCCTGTGCACTTGGAGTTTTGGGGGCCCTCTTACGTTAGCTACGAATAAGATAAATGGCTAGGGTTATGAGGACTAACTTCGCTGGATCGAACCCATATTGTACATCTGAATCATGTGTAAGGACACCTATTTGTTATTGCCGTGTAGTTACAACTGCCAGGACGGTACTCTGCCAGTAATTCAGGTCGCTTGCTGGCTTCGCGTCTCAAAGAAATGTGTGAGTATTTGTGAATACCTTGTCAATATAATACATACATAAACTCACGTTTACAACACAAAATATATAGATATTTTGTGTCCATAATCCACGAGAGGGTAGACAGAGGAACCACCGACAGGTAGTCCCCACTTTTCGCCGTAAGATTTGGTGGCCGTCTACTAGGTGTAGAATAGTATCAACATTGCAAGAAATTTGATTATACCCTGATCCTGATGATTATTTTACTTCATTCTTTTTTTTATTTGACAGGGATTTTCTATGTATTTGGTATAGTGGCTTGTCATGACGGTTCTTGGCCATGTTTTAACAAAATTTATATTATTGGCTGAGATGCCCTCAGTAGGTAATAGTCTATGATAGTTCAGATCTTGAGAAACTGATCGAATTTTGATCAAAATTTTATTTTTTATTTTGATTATTAATACATTTTATTAACCTTGATTTACCATAAATACATTTTATTAATGGTGTATCAAGGTCGCTAGCCCTGTGGGCCCGTGCCTGAAGACGGGACTGGCCAGGGGGTATTCATTTAGGGTCTCGGAGAATTGTAGCCAAGAAATATGGTGAGGTAAAATTGAAAGTTTAAAGGTAATGTGTTTTGGGGCATATCTTAGGGCTCCCATAATTTATGCCTATAGTCTTTTTCACATAGGCACGCCAGAAGTTTCTATAGAACGTAACCTTACAACATTCAACATTTACGTCACGAAAACTTATAGGTAACTAGTGGTCACAGATTACAATTTTAAAAGAGACCATCAGATAAATCCGTGAAGGTGCAGTTACCTTCTAGAGTCAATGATGACGTCACAGCTTTAGTGACGTCACTTATAATCGGTATATACGTTGTTGATTTTGTTTGTTGATTCGTATCGATTTTGTTGATATTATTCGTGTTACTCGATTAAAATTGTTGTTGTTTTTCTGTTTTGTTGAATTTACGTTATTGCGTTTATACAGAGTCCCATTCACAAACCATTGTAACAATAATATAGGAAATATTAAAAACCTTGTAAACGTTTTCAAAGATTATTCCATTACGCTTACGGTGTTTTCATAAAAAAATAATATTTGCAGTGAATTAAGAACCTACTTGGCACTTGCTGTGCGAATGTGACTCGTTGGCTGGAAAGCGTATGAGTCTTCTGGGGGTCGCCTACCCGAAACCAGAGGACTATAGGCTACCTGTAAGCTGTATAGCGACCTTGATGCAAAGCATCTTTAAGGAACAGGAAGGAGACTAAGGTAAGGGGTGAGCACAAAAGATCCCTGACGGTCGAAGTGCGGCTGGGGTTGTCCCTGGCCCCCTGTCATAAGATGAGATAAAAACCTACTTTTTTAGAAGTCGGTTAAAAATAAAAAGAAGACTGGTAGCTGTCAAAGTTTTATTTTAATAAAGTAATGTTTTGTCTTACTAAAGCTAGAAGCAGGTATCTCTTAGAGGAGAGCGTCGTAAAACTTTCCCAAACTAAGGGAGTCACAGTCAATAAACTTTGGAAACCCCTGATTTATATCCAAAATACCTAACTGTTCAGACGTAACGTAGGCATATATTTGAAAAAAATATTTCAGGACAGCGAAAAATTTTTAAAAAAATGTACCTTTTCTTCCCTTTTAGGAATATCTAAAGCTCTTAGCAAGCGTGTGAATCAACGTGAAACTTCCAATCCTATATTCGAAAACTTGGAACTTTCAAGTACTACGAACAAAGCTTATTTTCTAAGCGCTCGCAAACTCATAACGGAGCGTTCGTAATGAATTCGTAACACTCGATAATTGACATGTCGCGAGGTATAATCCCCTCCCCTTCACCCCCGCCTGTAAGATCTCGCCAACTTCTGATATTTCACACACGAATTTTGCAGGGTTACGAATGTTGGGGCGGTGAGAATTGGCTTCTGTTATTTTATATTAGGACTTATGTGGCGCTGGCGGGAAAGAGCAGACGAGCAAACGGGCCAACTGATGGTAAGCGGTTACCGTCGTCCATAGACATCTCACCTCACTGTATTTATTATTAGAGGGTTTTTGATGCGCTGCTAACCTTGAGGACTTAGATTAGGTGCATCAATGTACGTAAGTTTTCGAAATAAACTAAAAACTCATTGGTACATGACATTGCAAGGTTTCGAAACCGGATTCCCGCATGGGAGTCGCGTCTTAGTCACTACGCCACCAACGCTCGACCTTACGACATCGGATCAGGAAAATAATACCTGGTGGTCAGGTTGGTTACCTTTTAGTATTTGCCAAGTGGAAATACCCAAATCCTTTCCCTATATGAAGCGATTTACGCAAGCCTACGGGGATTATCATGCCTCACAACGAGATTTAGGCGATGTGTTCTTGTCTCTTATCTTTCCAATCGAAACCCTTTACAGCAGAAATAAGTAAAATGGTTGTTACCACCCCAGACTAATTCTGCAGTGTTACCACCTTCAAAATAACTGTTAAAGCTAAGTAAGATGTAAGTATCACATTTTTTTTTAAATGTCATACAAAAATAAAAGTCATGTTTAATTCTCACGTTGTCCGAAGCCGACAGAAGGATACGTTTGGGCTGGACAGCTTTTGGGAAAAAGCGTCATATCTTTTCGTCGTCGATACCACAAAGTCTTAAGACGAAGGTATACAATCAGTGCGTCATACATGTTATGGTATATGGCGTCCAAACGTCCAAACTCACGATAGGACTGGTCCGAAAGTTCAAAGACGCTCAACGAGCTATGGAGAGGGCTATGCTCGGTATCTCTTTGACGGATAGAGTTAGAACTCAAGTCATCCGTCACAAAACGCGAGTTACCGACATAGCTCATATGATTAGCAAGTTGAAGTGGCAATGGGCTGGCCATGTCTGTCGCAGAACCGACAACCATTGGGGGAGACGAGTTCTGGAGTGGAGACCGCGGACAAGAAAGCGCAGTGTGGGACGCGGTCCCTGCCCGGTGGACCGACGACCTGAAGAAGGTTGCTGGCGATGATTGGATGAGGAAGGCGGAGGACCGAGTAATGTGGCGCGCCCTGGGAGAGGCCTATGTCCAGCAGTAGACAGACACGGGCTGATAGATAGATTCCCTTTGTCTCATGTAATAATCTTTCCACAAATATAATAGGTACGCATTCTCAGCAGCCAATTCGCATCAAGCCTATATTAAGCCTTAATAGTAGAAAACGTAATTAACCCAGGTAAATCGGTTTGGGTGAAAGTTTTCACACGATAACTGGAGCGGAAAGCGTGTGCCCCATCGTGCTCCACCGTTCCCCACCGTGCCCCACCGTGCGCCTCCGTGCCCCGCCGTGCCCCACCTGGCCTACCGTTGCGGTGTGGGCCTGCGTATTTAGGGGCTTTCCGGTGCGTATTAAATTTCAGATACATTTTAATCAAGTAATCAAATTATTTAATTTGTTCTTTAGGGAAGGAGTTATGAGTTGTCTAGGCAGTATGGTTTGGTTAAAGCTTTAGGGCTGTTTGGAAGTTTTTTGAGAAAGTAAAAATACCTACTAAAAATTCCGAGTCTACCAAGTAATTACAGTTCGGTATCGGTAACTGAGCAACTTTTACTGTTGAGCCGACTCTGAAATCGCGAAAATAAAATCAGCTGTTCCATACAAAAGCTAAATACATGAACGAAATGTATGAAACAGCTGATTTTTTTTTGCGGTGTCAGTGTTGGTCCCATAGTAAAAGTTGTTTAGTTTTTTTATAGACAATTTATTTGATGGGATTGTATTAGGATATTGGTAGAATTAAACCAGTCCAACTTGGTAGGCTCAAAGGGAAACATGGTTAAGTCAACATGCTAAAATCCGCCCTCTAGGTGCCGGCTAGCAGGGTTCTAGGACAGTGTGCAGATGAAGTAATAGAAGAACTTGGTAATAGTAGATATTATATTTATCAGGAACAGAACAACACAATAGTAGAAAATAGGTAGTAGTAGGAGACAATTTTATAAAACGGACATACGTCCGTTCAGGACAAAATACAGAGAGAATAAGTAAAAACAATGAATTTATGGAATAATAGAATTTAGAAATGGAATGGGAATATGATTTGAATTTTGGAAATAAACATAAACGCTAACAATGAGGTTGAAATTGATGGCAAGGAGGTTGATATGGACGATGAAGTCGACATCGTTACAAACAAGTTTATTTTTTCAGTGCATGTTGCAGATCTATTTTATATTTAAGGAAACACAAGATTAAAAGGCTTATTAAATAAAAGGCGGGTACAAACAACAAGAAAAAGTACAAGGGCGGCAAATTTCATTTCCACAGAGTTACAGAGCGCGAAATATAAAATAATTCCTGGAAAAAGCGGGCTATACACCGCCTGATTTAGTCCGGAGAGCGGCTTCGTTGGTCGACAGTTAGAAAAACTAAAAATAAAAGATAATGTTTAATAATTAACCAATAATTTCAAAAACTAATTGATGACGAGTTCGAAAATATTAAATTAGTAATCCTGCTGATTTAGTCAAAATTCATCAATTTTACTTAATGGCGATTAACATGACGATTAAACATTACTTGAGGACAAAACCTTTAATTATAATAATAATTACTTAAAGTAGATTAATGTATTAATTAAATAAAACACTTATTTGAGGATAAAATCTAACACTCAGTAATAAACTTAACTTTACCTAGTATAACGTGCATAAGGAGGTTAACTTGGCAATTAAATATAATACCTAACTTAACTGAGTTAGTTCACTAAGTGATTAATGTGTGACTTTGTCACATAATGTCATAGAGGGTGCTATAAAGAAATATCTATTCTATACTACATAATTATGAGGAAACAAAGTGGATCGGATTTCGACGACGTTGCTTGAGCCTCCGTGGCGAAATGTTAACGTGCCAGGCTACGGTGAAGCCGGAGGTGCGGGTTCGAGTGCCGTCGGAGGAGTATCTTTTTCAGTTGTTACCTAGCTCGTAGCTTGTTGCGAGCACGGTCCGAAAGTGATCGTGCAGGTTAAGCGACGTTGGCGCGGTCGGTACCTGGATGGGTGACCGCTAGTGGCATATTTCATCGGAGCTCCTCTGTGCCTCGGAGAGCACGTTAAGCAGTCGGTCCCGGTTGTAGTCGTTCGACAGCAGTCGTTAAGCTATGTCAGAGGCCTACGGGCGGCCTGAACAACTCTGACGTAATAGGTTGGCCACTAACCATATGATAAGCAAGTTGTCACCAATATTTTTAAAAAATAAACTATACTACCGGTAATCTATTAATAATTCATCTATCGCCTAGGTTGCCTGGAAGAGATCGCTCTGAGCTATAAAGCCGCCTTTGTACACTTATTCTATATTTCCTCTCCTATGTAAATCTATCTAAAACACTTGTAATTATCGTGTTATGCGTGTGCAAATAAATTATAATTCATTCGTTCATTTGCCATTAGCTACGGCGGGGACATGCCGTTTGACCCGACTTGGAACCCGACAAGTCAGATGGTGTGTAGCCTGTAAACGCAGGGTTGGTTTAACTAGCGGCCGCGGCGGCCCAATCGCGCCCTCCGGTAGGTAGTTGTCGCGTAATAATATAAAAAGTCCGAGATAAAAAAAAGAGGAGAAATTGTTATCATAAGAACGCGCCCGCTCCTAGGTGAGGCTGGAGAGCTTCACACAGAATTGAGCCAAGTGAATTTTGTTTTCGTAAAAGTATGGATTTTATATTGGATCTATGTGTTATATTTATATAAGATGTATATTGGAATTTATGTTTATATATAACTAGTGTGTACTTGTTTTGTCTAGACGAAGTGAAATATGTACGAGTTATAATATCTGTGAACACTTTTTGTTTCAGTGTTAAAATGCTTATATGTATTTTTATCTATTTGTAAACTGTTTGTGTTCTTTGATTAATAAAATTTTAAAAAAATATAATGGTTTGTAATTGAATTACTTAAATTAGATGGTTTTATATGTTGATATGTGAGTAGGTAACGTTTCTTGCGCGGCCGTTTTCTTTACAAAACCCACTAAAATTTTAATTTATAATAATTAATTTTAATAAATAAAAATATTGAAAATATCCACAACAGTTTTGCTTGAGATAAGAATATTGCTCTTTTAATATCCTATTCTTCTTCTAAGTCCTATTCCTCATTGCTGAGGTTCGTGATTATTCTAAGGAATTAATGACATAGAACGACTATCGTGGCAGATTTAATGGGGTGGTTTGCCGTTGCCTTCCCAATTTCACACACTGGTTATCTCAGTGTGCAGGTTTCCTTTACTGTCAGAGCAGTCGGTAAATGTACGTAAGTCTTTCGAAAATCCGAGAAACTCATTGGTACATTGGTACAGTCCGGCCACGATGCCACCGACACCCACTAATGTAATGACCTATAGGAATGAAGAAAGAGTCATAGGCATAAAACTCATAAAGAATGAAAATGCATGCAAGAAAAACAGAAATAATTCGAATTCTTTAAAAAGAACTATACATTGCGGTTGTTGGTACTTGATGAAACTTGTAGTACATGATTAGACTTAAATAATATACTGTTTCACAGGTTTTTATTGTGTTTTATTAATTACGACCGGTTTGTTTACACATCTTCAGGTATTTGTTTATTTTCTTACTATTTATCTACTTACATGTAGTTAAGAAAATAATTATAAACAAAAACCTGAAGATGTGTAAAAGAAACCGGTCGTAATTAATAAAATACAATAAAAACTCCTGTAACAGTATATTATTTAAGTCTAATCATCTATACCAATATTATAAAGAGGAAAGGTTTGATTTTTGTTTGTTTGTTTGAATTGAATAGGTTCCGAAACTACTGAACAGATTTGAATAATTCTTTCACTGTTGGAAAGGTACATTTTTCCTGAGTGACATAGGCTATATTTCATTTAAAAAAAAATGGGGATCCTTACTTAAATTACGATAAAGTGTAAAAAAATATCAAAAAACTTCCTTACATCGCGTACGCTGCGAAAACTATTGATGATAGAACAAAATGATATACAGGGTGGACCAAAAGTCCGTTAACATTTAAAATGGTTATAAAAAATACAAATGCTACTTTAGTGAAAAACTGTTTATTTAATAATAAAGTAGACAAATTAGGATTTCACTTTTTAAAAATAACATCATTCAAATGTGACCCTTGTTCATCCTGGCACACCTGTAACCGGGAACGGAAATTTTGCATGACCGCCCGACAAGTGGTTGGTGAAATGTTCTGCATTTCCTCGCGTATATTTTCTTTTAATTCCTCAATAGACACTGGGTTGCTGATGTAAACTTTACTTTTGAGATATCCCCAAAGGTAAAAGTCCATTGGAGTTAAATCCGGGCTGCGGGGTGGCCAGTGAATGTCACCTCTTTTGGATATGACTTTTTGGCCAAAAATTTCACGAAGTGCTGCTATAGAGTCATTGGAGGTGTGACATGTTGCCCCATCTTGTTGGAACCAAGAGCTTCGATTAAAGCCTGAGAAGTCCTGTAATGCTGGAGCAAAAAAATTCTGTAGCATCACAATGTATCGCTCTGTATTAACGGTGACGGCGCGGTTTCTCGGATCTTCATAAAAATATGGACCAATGATTCCGCTGGCTAACAATGCGGCCCATACAGTAACCTTGGGCGAGTGTAAAGGTTTTTGGTGCTTCAAGTCCGGGTTAGTGTCACTCCAGTATCTGCAATTTTGTCGATTGACATGTCCATTTAGGTGGAAGTGTGCCTCGTCTGAGAAAAAGATGTTATTGAAGCTCGTAAACCTCTCAAGCACTTCGTTAGCAAACTGCAGTCTCTGAGCAGGGTCATTTGGCTTTAAAGCCTGTACAATTTGAATTTTGTAAGGATGTAAATGTAAATCTTTGTGTAGAATGCGATTTAGAGATGTTCTGGGCACATCTAAAGCACTAGACCGCTTTCGAGTAGAGAGACCAGGTTGTTCTCGAACAGACGCTCGTACACGCTCTATGTTTACTGGATCGCGCGATGTCCTAGGTCGGCCGGATCGTGGTTGACTTAAAGTTGAACCTGTTGTTTCGAACTTCTGTACCCATTTTTTAATCGTTTGAATTGTTGGTGCTTGATTTCTGTTCCGTATATTGTAATGATTACAAAATTTCCGTTTAGCTTCGGTCGTAGAATCGTTGTTTCGATAGTACTCGCGTACGCAAAATGCGCGTTGCGCTCCGCTGAATGACGCCATGGTACTAAATCCCTATTAGTAGCTCTCGCTTGTAGTAACACCCCCCGCGCCAATACCCCGCCCGCGCCGACGCAGCGACCTATTCAAATGTTAACGGACTTTTGGTCCACCCTGTATAACATTTTTTTAGAACACACCATTATCAACAAAAAAATCAGCGGCAGCGTGTCTCTAACTATTATAGTCATGTCACAATAAGCGTTTTTTTATAAAAAAAAAAAAGAAATTAAAATACCACCGCTACAAAAAGCTCTTTATTTGTACCTTATCAAAATAAATGATTTATTATTTAAGACTGCTTCAATACCTTTATATTACTTTTTGAATTATTCGATTCTGACATTCCATTCAAAAGATATCACAAGTTTAAAACTTTGAAAAAATAAACTCCATTCGGCTACTTATGCGTTGTCACTCGGGCAGGGGTACGGGAGGGGAGTTAAGTTCACGAAATAAACTTGCCGCGCGGCTCACTCGCGCGGTCGGCTCCCTACGTGATGGATGTGCGCGGAATTCATTAAAAATACGCTTGATAATAATTCGTTTAGTAACTAAACCCATTTAAAAAGTTCTTTTCAGAACTAGACCCATTTATTTTTTTTAGAATTAGACCCATTTATATAAAAAAAATATATATAAAATATAATAAATACATTACTTGAATATTTTTCATGATATTCAATTTAATTTTAATAAATAGTAGTTGTTTACGTTGTAATAGTAGGTAGCTTACAGTTATGCTAATTTAGTTCAAAGGCATTTTTTCTTTTGTCATTTTGAAATGCCTAAAAGATCAAGATCTCAACTTTCCAGAAATAGTTCCCAGGCCAGGGCATCAAAAATACGTCGAAATGCGGAATCGTCATCTGAAACTGAAAATCGTCTTTCAAGTCAGAATGAATGTGTTAAAATTAACAAATCTAAATGTAATGTTTAATGCCCGTGCGAAGCCGGGACGGGCCGCTAGTGTACTATAAATTAGATTGTGCCTTATCTCAGACTGTATCATTGGTAACAATCCTCATCATTTTACAAACCCAAAACACAAGTCTAAATTAGTTGGTTAATTTCAGAATTGCTACATCTCGCGCACAGCTTTCCCCGGAGTAAGTTGTGTTCTTCGGCAGATAAAATGCAAATTCTCAAAGATTCATCCCAAGTTTTCTTATTACCCGCGCTAATAAACGATCCGGGCTCGCCCAGATTGTCTGGTACTGCTGTTACATAACACAGCGCAATAACGTTACGTTACGTTAACTTTGTCACGGATATCATAGGAGAATATACAAAATAATTTTTACACCTTTTAAAGTTTGCTGTTGGACCCCGCACTAGGGCGACCCTGTGTCGCGGCGATCCTTAATCACATTAACAATAAGTATTAAATTAACTAATTTGGACTCAGTTGTATTTTACAAATATATATAGTATATAATGTGTATAGTATACGTGTCTGTGAGGTGTGTTAAGATGGGAAAGGGTGCGGTGTGTGTGTGTGTGTATGTGTGTGTGTGTGTGTGTGTGTGTGCGAGCGTGTGGTGTGTATGTGATCTTATAAGCGATAAATCAATGATTTGCCCTCTTATGTAAGGATATTTTTGCCATAGATTCAAACGCAACAGGACCTATTGCCTATTGTGTGCATTCTATGCTATTGTGGAATGCACAAAGTCGCCTCCGTCCAGAAGAAGAGTTACAAGACCTGGACTATGAAAATATCTTAAGGTTCAAAGCCACTGGATAATGGAATGGAGGAGACCAACCGGAACACCGGTAACCGATGCTCCGCAGAGGGAAAGCTCTGAACAGAGCTCCAAAAATTCATAGTCAACGTAACGTAACATAGTGTAACGTTACCAAATGGAGAAAATGGAGATTAAATAAAACGCTTATTAGAGGACAAAACCTACCAGTCAGTGTGCTAATAGTAATTTAACTAACATAGTTTATTGTTGATTAATGACAATTAAGGTGACCACTGAGCGTCGGTGGCCTAGTGGCTAGGACTTCCATGCGGGAGGTCCGGGTTCGAAACCATGCAATGCCATGTAACAATGAGTTTTTTTTCCGATTTTTTCGAAGACTTATGTACATTTACCGACTGCTCTAACGGTGAAGGAAAACATCGTGAGGAAACCTGCATGTCTGAGGAAATTAAGACAATTAAAAAGTTTTCGATGGCGTGTGAAATCCATCAATCAGCACTGGGCCCGCCCGGTGGATCATGGCCCGTATCCCCTTGTTCAAGAGGAGGCCTGTGCCCCAACAGTGGGGACATAAGCTGATGATGATGATGAAGGTGACCACAAAATAAAAAAACTTATTTCAGGACAAAACCAGTTCAGACGGCGTCCTATCCTGAGTTTGGGACAGGTGTCCCAAACTCAGGATACTATCAACATCTCAAAACATCCAAATCAGAAAATGGTACATTCACCTACAAAGGCAATGGTGGGTTTCCCTTCTTTATAAGTACTTACCTCTGGTAAATTGCTACAATGTAAGAACGTATAGGATATAACATAAAACTATGTGGAGGTACCTACCACAAGTGCCGCTAAGTAAAAGGGCAGTAATAAAAGTAAAGGTTAATGACCCCGAAGCATTTGTAAGGGAAATTTTATGGGTTTACTTACATATACCCTGCAGAGTGTAGCCATAAGTACATATAGAGCTCACACGTTATTGTACTCCACATCAGTTGGCCCGAAGAGAATATATTATGTCTCTAGCTATTTCAAAAATCCTTCATAAGTTGCTTGGCTGGTTGGTGTGAATGTCGGTGGCGTAGTGACTAGGTTGCCGGACTCCCATGGGAGGTCCGCGTTCGAAACCATGCAATGCCCATGTACAAATGAGTTTTTCAGTTTTTTCAAAAGACTTACATACGTGTCTGTTCTAACGGTGAAGGAGAACATCGTGAGGAAACCTGCATACTGAGATAACCAGTGTGTGATATGGGGAAGCCAATGGCAAACCACCCCATTAAAACTACCAAGAAAGTCGTACTATGTGTTTATTTCCATATATATATAATGATCATGACCGTCATCAATGAGGAATACGTCATCATTGACTAAGAAGAGCTTAGTTAATGATGCACCTGCCTTCTGTTTATGTGATCCCTGGTTCGATTCCTGAAGTAGTATCATCACTTCATCAGTCAGACAAACCCTGAGGGTACTCCCGAGCGATCTTTGACGAATGACCTCATTAAGGTGGAATGACTTTGTGCAGTCAGCTTGGGGTGGTACACCCTTCTATCTATTTCTGCCGTAAATCCGCAATGCTTGCATTTCAGTGTTTTGGTTTGAAGGTTACGAGAGCCAGCGTAATTACCGGTACATGAGACACTCCAACTGAGTCCTCAAAGTTAGCTGTGCATCGAAAATTAAAAAGGTAAAACAAAAATCAAAATGTTTTTATTGTAAGTAATACCTCATAGTACTTTTTTACGTCATTTTTTTACTCTACTACCGCTTCGTAAGGTGCTATAGCTGAAAGGAAAGAACTCTATGGCACGTTCGCTGATCTGCTCTCCTTATACAATAAAGAACATTATGAAATCTATCAACAAATAATACTTCAAAGTGCACCATTAAGTCATAATACTTCATCAAGAGAAATCCCGCTGAATCGCTAACCGCTCAGATATCTGGGTCGTCTGAAAGAGTAGATTCAGGCCTGCTCTAATGAGGCAGCACGCTGAATGGTGGGAGCGAGACAGGAAAATTAACGTTTAATTGTCTGGTTCGAAAGTGGCCCACTTTTTTAATCTACTACAAAAATATGTGGATTGGGTAAATAAGGGAAACACGGCACTTGATTATCTACAGCTATTGTCCACGCGAATATAACTGCTTCGTACTTAAAAATGCTTAAAAATTACATTAATTTAAAATGATTTTTCTGAAAGTTGCTCTGAAATTCAAGAAAGTTACTTCTAGCAAGGTCCAAGCTGACGAAAACTGGGAATGTGCTGCAGGTGCCAGGGCACTTTTAACCTCCGACCGATGGAGGGAGGGCGTGTTATAAGTTTGATACGTTCGTCTGTTTGTCTGTCTGTTTCTCTGTGGCATCATAACTTGACAACGGATTATCCGATTTGGACCCGATTTTTCGAGAGTGATCTTAGCCATGTCTGATAAAAATTAGATCAGTGGTTTACAAGATCTTTGAGTATCTTTGATGGCAGATGGGATCTCTGGAATGGTAATAGCTAGATAGTTCGAGTTTGAGCTCATGTATTTAGGACCATAGAGCCCTTCCCACAGTTATCAGACAAACTTGCAGGCCTAGGCCTGAATTCTAAATCCATCACCATCATGCTGCAAAACAGATAAAATAAAATAAATATTTGAAACGAGACTAGTTTTTTTTTTAAAATTCCGCGAATTCTCTGGTGGAAATGGCCATTTCTGGCCTTGTAACTTGAGAAAGCCTCGCCTTCGGCTCGGCCTTTCAAAATCATCCTCGGTCAAAACTAATTACTGGCCTCTCCATCCATATTTATTTTGTCACCAGGTTTATTACGCCCTGTACTAGGAACACCAAAAGACCAAACCGATTCTCAACACCAAAGACCTCGTCCCATGAAACAACGAAGTCCCATTCAATGGTCGTACCAAGCACCCGCCAAGTGGCGAATTATCCGCTTTATGGAGCACTAAAAAATTTACGACCCACAATTTGCACTCCACTGAGCTGACTCTACTGCATTTAGTGGCACTGGGGTCACTGTTATTTTGTTCAGTGCTTGGCTGCAGCAGTGTAGTTGTAAATGCCTATAAGAACTTCTTTTAAACTCTTAATGTAATAGTTGAGATGTCCCAGGCTTTGGGATGCTTTGGGTCTTTGGACACCTCAACCAGGCACTTCACAATTGCGCTATTGTTATATTTTTTATCATAATCTATGTGCATCCCCATGTGACGCAGTAACTATAGAACGTCGGACACCCCATGCGGGAGGTCGGGGTTCTAAACCATGCAATGTCATGTTACTGACTGCTCTAACGGTGAAGGAAAACATGGTGAGGAAACTTGCAAACTGAGAAACGTGTGTGAAATCGGGAAGGCAATGGCAACTAATCATTAAATCTGTCAAGAAAGTCGTTCTGTGTTATTATTTCTATAGCATGATCACCCCCCTTTTCAAGTGCAGTTACATATGGTCGTTGACCGATTCGGCGACCGCCCTGCGGTGGACGACCTGCGGTCATCGATCGTTTTTGATTACACTTGGTTGTTTGCCGAAGTCGTCCAACGTCGTACTCTCGATGACAATCTGTGACACTTTGGTCGTTCGCCGAATTCGGCTGACGGCTGGTAATTCACACGTATAGGTGGTGACCGCATGCTGTGACGGCCCGGACGATAAGTAAAGTAAGAAGAAGATAACTTCCAGGATTTATTTTTATTGTGCAATACTTAGCATTTGTACATTTAAAAAACATTTCAAAACCGTATTACTTGATAAGCAAAGGCTTGACATTCCGTAGCGACTACTGCCTTTATATATAATTTCGACTCATTATCTTCTCTAACATCTATTTTTTTTTAATTGTATGTCCCGCTCGTCCTACCTTTTAGTTTAATTAGTTATCATCTATTTACTTATTCGTATATACAATTTCATTTCATTACCATTACAGCACACAACTTTACATTACATCTAGATTATCGTTGCTTGGTTTCCGCCTCCGACCTCGACCGGCTAAAGCAGAATATCAGCGCCGTGCTCTAGACTACTCTAGAGTATGGCATTATGCTGAGCTGAGGCCTATTTGGTGCTGCAGCATGTACGCCGTCTATTATTAATTTAGTTTAAGAATATATTGTATAGTATATATGTATATGTATATATTGTTGTATAATATATAAGTGAGGATATCCGGCATAGAACAAAAGTTATCGACATAGCTCATAAGATTAGCAAGCTGAAGTGGCAGTGGGCCGCTCACATCTGTCGCAGAACCGACAACCGCTGGGGTAGACGAGTTCTGGAGTGGAGACCGCGTTTGGGCAAACGTAGTGTGGGACGCCCCCCTGCTAGATGGAACGACGATCTGCGTAAGGTGGCTGGCAGCGACTGGATGAGAAGAGCCGAAGATCAGGCTCAATGGGGCGCCCTGGGAGAGGCCTATGTCCAGCAGTGGACTAGAATAGGCTGCTGATGATGATGATGATATAAGTGAAATTGCGTGTGAAAATAAATGTTTTTCTATTCTATTCTATTTGTGTAGGTGAGTAAGAAAGTATTTAACTTTGATTATTAAATTCATGATCAGAAATAAATTCCACATCAAAAAAATGTTCCCTTTTACATACCTATTACATTGTTTTATCTGTTGCCATTTAAAATCATGTCCTCATGTACTCAAACACACAATTTAAACGTAACAAAAAATACGGACTAAAAATAAAATATGAGCCGCAAAGATTTGTGCACAGTGGCCCACACGCGGCTATAAAGCACAAGCACCACCAAAAATATATCGACAATAAACAACTTGGAGACACTCCCGACACACGGCAAACCCGTCCTTAGTGAGCTGCCGTAGAGTTTAAAGTTTAAAGTTGGCGTTTAACGAAATAATGTAAGTTGAAAATATGTTTCGCGATAGATAAATTCTAGTGCTCCATCGCTGGGGCAAACAAGTCGGCATGTGCATGCATTTTCTCGGCCCCATCTCACTGCGTGGTTGTTGAATCTACTGGGGCAGATGGTTAGGGTTTATTTGTGAGGAATAATGGTTTGTAAATAGGTTGATATTAAGTTTTACAGTTTGAATTTAAATAATGGCAACCCTACTAGCTTTAAAAATACAATTTTGTGGGTATAAGAATAATTATAGTTTATTTGTGCGGTAAGATTACAAAGGATTCATAGTCCATACACCAGTAGGAACTAAAGCATATGTTGTATTAAACTTAATAAAACTAGTGAGCAAACAGTTAGTTTACAATAAGCGCTGACCTCTGAACTGGGAAGTTCCTGTATCTCGGAGGACAGATCTCTTCTTTGACCAGTGCAAATGAACATGTAACAGAACATGGGAAAATATAAAACGGTGAGTAATTTTGTTTATTTATAATTCTAAGTATTAGATATCTATTTATAAGACCTCCTCGCGTCGTAATCCTCAATGCTGAGGGTCGTGACCACCTTTAGGTATCACCTTCTGGCGGATGATTTTCCTCCATTTATTTCTGTCCCCGGCGGTGTGAATGGCATCGTGAACTGTAGAGTCAAGGGTGGTGCGGATTTGGTCGAACCAGCGCATCGGACTACGTCCTCGAGGCCTCCTTCCATTTTTCCGGTCACAATGAATTTTTCGAGGTTGTCACTGTCTTTCCTGGCAATGTGACCGAACTACTCGAGAATTCTACGAAGGCACTCGGAGGACAGTCGTGAGGTGATTTTGGTTCACGTACACTGAGAAAAATGGATTTCCGACCTAAGGCGAATTACGCTCTACTCGGTTGAATTGTAATGACGTGAGGCGAGTTTGTAAAATTAAAAAGTTTATTCACTAATACAGGGCACAAAAAAGGACCTCCGACTTACAAACTAGGTCGAAAACCTGTATCTTGGAAGTCGGGATTCCGTCGCACTTTCTGTGCAAGCAAATTACAAATTATATTCTAAACCTAAAAGGAATTTGGAAAAGTTAATAAAAAGGAATTTAGTAAAGATAATGATAAGAGTGAGTATGGGTGGGGGGGTGTTAGGTTGTGTGGGAGTGTGTGATAATGTAAGTGTGCATCCGTAGTGAAGGGTGAGTGGGTGTGTGAGTGTGGGACGTTAAGTGTTAATAATCTGAAGAACGTAATGAGTTTAGTTTGTAATTTTTTTTGTTATATGATTAGAGCCTCAGTTTTGTCGTAATCTAAAGAGAGTAGCCATCTATTAAGTTTTACTTTACAATTATTTTTATTAAGTGGGTAGATATCAAATTGATCGTTTATTTTATTGTACAACCTGGCACTTAATGATTGTAGATGCTGGAATGCGAACTCTGTTCTGTATTTTAATTGGGGATACGGTCGATTTTTACGTCGTTTGTTACCAGCGATGGGGATTAGTGGAAGCTTACGTTTATTATTACTTTACAAAGCGAAATCGTTGAAACGGTACCGTCATTTATACTAGATACAAACGGCGAAAAAGCACGGCGGCGGCGAAATTCAACGTTCTACTTTTAAAATAGCAGTAATGGGACGGTTGAAAATGACTTATACTTACTACGGTGAATTTACGGCTAATATTACCTTATGATAAGTTAATAATCATTTAATAAAACGAAATATACTGTAAGTAAATCGTTTAACGTCTTATAAGTTAAAAGGCGTTTTTGTCGCTTATTTAGTCGGTTTTTTGCCTTCATATCACCTAAATCGGCTCTTTCAGCTTTAGAATTTTCTCAGTGTATAATGGATACGTTGGTACGATGTGCTGTCCACGGAATTCGGAGCATTTTTTTTTATTTACAAGTATCAGCCAGGTATACACAGCTGTCGCATTCCCGGCATAACTTACGTCGGCGGGTGGAGTGCCGACTTGCCTACGAATAATCAACGCGTCGCGACGTTGACGTCGTTGTGACGTTCCGTCGGCCACTCGACGTCAGACTTTTTACAGCGCAGGCACTCGTCTTTTTAGTATTCATTACTTGGTTACTGCGTCTAGTCTTAGGCTAGATCTATGTAATCTAGGTGGGCTTGTAGCTGTCTGGGTAGATATCTCAGTTACAGGTAGGATAAGAGGCAGTTTTTTATATTGTTCGTATAAGGTGAGCAGATGAGCAAACGGGACATCTGATTGTTGGTGGTCAGTGGTCACTGTCGCCAATAGACATCTCACCTCAATATAAGTAATGTTACTTATAATAATAAATCGTTTATTTCAGACAAAATGCAACTCATACAAATTAATAAATACAAATGTAAAAATAACTAAACAAACAAAAATAAACTAGGTACTATATTATACTATATTACGTTATTTTTTGTTCGGACTCCGGTGCATGCGCAACCAACTCTTAAATAATACATTTTCAAATAAGTTGTCATTGAGGACAGACACTAACTCATTTTTGGAGTCACGCACTCTGTCCCAGAACGTTACCACCCTGCTCCTCAGCACCGCGAAGTGATCAGGGACCCTGTCGTCGGCCAACATGCTCGACGCGCTGCAGTAACGAGGCAGTCTTAATATAATGCGGAAGGCATCGTTATACTGGACTCTAAGGATGTTGTAGGATCTGCTCGTAAATTGATCCAAAGCTGCGATGTATAGAAACACATGCAATATGCCTTAACAAACCACCTAACAAACCTTCGAGCGAGCATGTAGCTCCGTTCTGCCATGGCCCTGCGCTCACGCTCTATATACAGGTCATCACTCAGGCTTTCAGTCATATAACCTTGAGGACTTAGATAGAGTGCCTCATGTGCCGTAATTACGCTGGCTCTCATACTTTTCTAATCGAAACACAGCAACGCAAGGTGTGACTCGTGGTCTCTCATACATTGTCCCACCATTACTCGTAGTCCCACTGGCCTGAAAATGTAGGTTCGTGGTCCCACTGCATAGTGGGACTACCAGTAATCGTTGTAGATTACGGCCCGTGGTCACACTCTATTTTTATTTCTGAGTGAAAGAAATAATGTTTTATTTAAGAAAAGAAAGGTAAAATTAGTTTCACTTTATTGATAAATAATAAATACTTTATCAGTGAACTACCCGTTAATTATGTTGGCTTTTCTATTTCCCAATTAATGTTGAGTTCTTAAAATATTGTGATATTGTTTATGGCTAAATTAGTGGGACCAAGAACAACTGCATTACGGCTGACTGATGATCCCACTGGACAGTGGGACCACGAGCCAATTATATCGAGATACTGTACCACTAGTGGGTCAAATTAGTGGCATCATGCGTTTGAGGCAGAAATATGTAAAAGGATGGTATTGTAGGAACACGCTATGTGAGGACATGGAATGACGCAACGTCAGTTATATGAAAGGGAAAAGGGAAGATCTTCCACCAGTCGGGGTGTTGTGCCTGGTGACCAGATGTCCTGGTCCAACTATGGATATTTGGAACTCGTATATATACGAAGTCCCAGGAAAATTTCGATAGCGCGTTCTACACCTGCGTTGTTGCCACAGTATCATAATCTGGTATGGAGATCGACATGCAAAAATCATGCATGCAGACACGGGCGAGCATTGTATGAACTAACAACACACTTGTTAGTCGCTCGTCCTCGCAGGTCCAAGGAATAACTTCAGTAAAGAACCTCGACTATTACTTCAGTGCCATCCTTTGTAACTAACCATTTTCCACAAGGCAAAGCGGCGCATAACGGCAGTAATCCCGACGCAGACGCAACAATGAGCCGCCAGTAAAGCATGAAGCGACAACTCTAACTGTACCGTTGCAAACTTTCAGGGCAGGCGGAGTCCTATTAAATAGCAGTACAAGGCTTCGGGATGGAAATGTTGAACGAAGAGTTATGATTTTATGTCATTTTGTGGTCCTAATCTTTAGAGATCCGTACGGGAAAAATGGAACTCTATTGCTGTCGCTACTTTGTCCGTTCGTCTCACGCGGGTCTAGCGCCTAAACTGTATAAAATACGAGAACGTATAACACGAGGAACGACCCGTACAGACTTCAAAATGTCACATATTCATTCATTTATTGCTTAAACTATGAGTATACAAGATGTCGGTGTTTTATATAGTAACATACATAGTTTAGACCTAGTCGGTATTGCAATATATCATATCAGTAACTAGGCTGTACATAGATAAGAATCATGTCAAAATCTATATTTTACTTATTTCAAATATGTACTTAAATCTAATTAAATTTTTAAATTTTTGTCATCTAAATATTCTTGGACCGTGTAATAACATTTCTTCTGTAGCACTTTTTTTATTGGTTCCATATACAGGCTGGAAAATTTCGGCGGGGCACCAAGGGCAGCTACCAGATCCGTTAGAGCCATCCACCAATAGTGTATCATTATTGTGAGAACATAGATAGATAGATAGAAACACTTTATTGTACACAAAATCAGGAAAAGTAAAAAGTACATGGAATAATAACACGATATGTACAAAGGCGGCCTTGTCGCCTAAAGAGATCTCTTCCAGGTAACCTCTGAAGTTAATTGGACATTAAAGAGATTAGTGACAGACATAGATAATAATTGATTGGATAGCTTATAGTAATATTATTAAATAATGAAAAATTTATATACAGAATGGAAATTTGAGATGGGGCAGTAAAGGCTGCATAAAAAGAAAACGTAAGAATTGCCATTTTACTCGCTGATTGTACCATTTTTTCAAAATCTGTGAATGCAGTTGTAAGTAGCTTCAAAAGTTAGAGAAGGTCTCCGAAGACCATTATCTCGTAGCTCCAACGAATCTGGTAGCTACCCTGGGTGCCCCGCTGAAACTTACCAACCTGTATATTCTATCTTTGGTTATTGCTTTAAAATGTATGGGTAATTTATTATTCATTTTTATCGCTATATTATGTGATTTTTATACAGCATGCTTAGTATATAGTCTTGTGGTAATCGTGCATACGTATGTATGTGTATGTATTCCCTTCTCCGAAATATGTGTACACATGCGGAAAGCAAATTGCAAACTCAACCGGCACTATTACCACCTCGTTTACTTGCTCTGTTACCCCAGCATCCCAATAAGTAAATTCATGCAACAGATTAACTTGTAACAAGCTAAAATTACTACAAAATCCCACATTTTATTTGCTGCGCTAAAACGGTAAAACCCCTTTGATAACAATAAAATCGCAGAAAGTTTCCGCGCAGGGGAAGTTGCTAACAACAGGGTACGGGGTTCGAGTCCGGGAATAATGCGGCACTGTGCGCCGCAATTTGAAAGTTGGTGAAAAAAGTTTTGGTTTGCGTAATACCTGGGTTTAGACTTTAAGGGCAATAAACGCAGTCTATGGTATAATTTGAGGGTAATAGGACGCTCACTCCATGCGGATGGCCCGGGTTGGAAACCAGGCAAAAGCCATGTACCAATAAGATTATTTTTCGAAAACTTGCGTAAATTACCTATTCTACCTACCTACCTACCTACTCCAACGGTGCAGGAAAACATTATGAGGAAACCTGCACATTGCACCACCCCATATTACAATGAACTCTCTCCCAAACCTGAAAGTCTGATTATAGTGCAGTTTTTTTTCAAGAATTTTAGTGTTAGATTTACTTAGGTACCTACTATATCTATACCTACTTATAGCCATGAAGGAACGAACACCCGGCCCGCCTAGGAGACTATTTAAAAAAAACAATTTTACAGCTTATACATAAGAGCTGATTTTGAAAAGCTTACCTGAAAAGAAAGATAACAAAATACAGTCAGTATAATATTTGACATATCTTTTTAGTATTTTGTAAATAATACCTATAGTAAGTATTTAGTATACCTAGTTCAAAATTAAGACATTATTTTTATTATTTGTCGTGCCGGCCATAAAGAATAGCACCACCCCAACTCTTTCCGTGGGTGTCGTACGAGGCGACTAAGGGAATTTTGTGGATACTATTCTACACCTAGTAGACAGCGGTAGGCTCGCCACCTATCTCGTATGTCCACCAACTCTTACGGCGAAAAGTGGGAACTCCCTGTCTGTGGTTCCTCTGTCTACCCCCTCGGGGATAATGGACACAAAATATCTATATATTTACGGTTTAAGACATTTATTTCTCTAAAAAAGGATACAATCCACTTAGCTTAGGGAAATACAGGATAAACTTATTGTAATTAACAGTGTGTACGGTAGACGTGATTTTAAGGTTACAACTTATAAATTAAATTACTAGTGTATAATACTCAGTTATTAAGGTTAATCTAATTGAAGAGCTGTAATTTTTCTGAACTGCGGGTGCTGTCCAAAGTGGCACAAACTTACTATTCCGGTGGCGAAAACTGGAACTAACGTTATATACCCGTATTTTGTGTTAAACCCGTATTTCGTATTTTGTGTTGTAGACGTGAGATTATGTATGTATATATGTAAAACATTCGTAAGAAAAAATAAAGGCTGACGGTGGACGGTACGAAACAGCGTACAAATCGACCGTCGTTTAGATAAATATAATCGCCGATATCCCGTGCTGAATTTATCCTGGCTTTTACCGAATAAGGGTCAGCTTACATCAGGGCGGCTACTTTAGAGGAAATGGTACAAACAATTTTTTAAAACTGCTATTTTCTATAAAATTGAAATTGAAATCGTTTATTTAGCGCTGTAAACACCAGAATACAGAAGTATACAAAGTTTAATACACGCAGCACAAAACATCTGGTGCGGTACAGTGCCAAAAAGGGTACACCAGCTCAGCATAATGCTGAGGCAAGCCACAGCGCTGATGTTCAGCTGGCCCTCAGTGACTGCACGGACGAAGGAAGCAACAGTGTGTGCGTGTTGTGTTGTATGAATGTGTTTGTTTGTATGAATGAGGATATTAGTGTGTATGTGAGGTACTGAGTGTGTGGGAGGGTGATGGCATGGTGCGGTATCAAGGTAGTCTTGCGCCAACTGTTAACTCACGCTTGTATCTGATCAATAAAACCTATTATATGATAAAAGAAGCTTTACAAGACAATTAAATTACATACATGTAAACATTATTTTAATTACTTCCCTCAAATTATATTTATATTTGTTGATAATGCATACAGCAACACTTTATTATTTATCTTTTTAAATCTTGACATTTTAATGTAATTATATAGATAGATAGAAACACTTTATTGTACACAAAATGAGGAAAAGTAAAAACTACAGGAATAATAACACGATATGTACAAAGGCGGCCTTATCGCTTAAAGCGATCTCTTACAGGCAACCTCTGAAGTTAATTGGACATTAAAGAGATTAGCGACAGTGTAGTGTGAAGATATGAAAATGGTTACTATTACTTAATATACAGTAAATATAGTAAAATAAAAGTAATTTGATATACATAAATAAATATGTAGGTATGCTAAAATAGTTAAATGCATAGATATACATAATAATTATTAAATGCTTTGACCTTGACATTCCGTTTAATTTATTTAATTTTAACATGACATGACAACGCAGCTCTATACAGCAGCTTTATTATTATGTGGGTATATTAATTGCTTGAAATGTTGACATTTGCAAATAATAGTAGTCTTTGACATATATTTTTATGTTTTGACAATGCCTCTATACTGCAGCTAATTACTGATTATTATTATTATTTCTGACAATGCCCATTTACAGCAGCTGTAAGTTATAATTACATATATTTTTCTTATTATGATGTTATTAGTCATTATAATTTTTCCGAAATGAAATATAACGTAATGACCTATTCTTCGCTTAACAGTGCTAGCTAAGCCAAGTAATTCAGTTTAACGCTTTCTATGTAATACGTTTCATATTATGTTGACGTAACCGCAGTGATATAAATGTTCTAATAATAAATATACAAATATACACGGGTTAATACTAATTATTCGGGATCAAATAATATACAAACTGGCAGATGAAGTTTTACATACCTTTATGCATATACATTTTATGATGATGAAATATATCGTGACATTAAAAATTTTTAATATTCTCTTTAAACTACATAGTTTATTCCCTATCCTCTGCATCCTTATACCATCCTTTTTGGAAATGGTCTATATCGTCCTTCCACCGCCTGGGCCTGCCTCGGCGCCGCTGTCCGTCTTGTGGCACCCAGTGCATGGCGAACTTTGCCCACCTTTCCGGATGCATGCGGCATACGTGGCACTTCAATAGAGATAATACTATAATACAGATAATTTCGAAAACTCTGCCTTCTCTTCTATTACTATAAAATTCATCATGCACGTTTTGACTTAACGTTGTGATCTTATCACTGGCCAAGTGTGAGCTGGCCCTGCCTGAGTCGGATGGAGCCTAGTTTGCCGCCCGGGTGCGCATCGGTGACGAACGGCGCCAGATATCGATATGATGCACATTTTGAGAGTATGCTCGACTTGCGAGCCAATATGTTAACCTTTTATATTGAATAAGACTTTGGGGAATATCTCTCAGAGGAACTCTTATATCCTGAAAGGATTTTTATATTACAGGAGAGACAAATTTTCTGTAGCATTTGGAATATATGTATCATATATCACTAAACTAAAACTTTTCGGCCACGGATTACAAGATTAATCCTTGAAGGCAAGATCGCGGGAAAGAGAGGTCCAGGACGCCCTCAAGGAGTGGACCGGACTGAGCTACCGTGATCTGAAAGACGCAACATGGGGTCGCAGGCGATTTTGCCTACTGACCTCCAAACTTCAATTTGGAGATGGCACCAGATGATGATGATGATTACAAAACAGACTAAAATCATAATAGAAACTTATTATTGAAATCTATATGGACTTCTACAGCCTCCTATTAACAAAAACGTTCACTGGCTGAAGCTTATTTTTCAAAAATACTAAGGGATAATTCCCAGATTATGTCAATTTCGATTGAAAAATATATTTTTTAATGTACTACTAAACCCGCATTTGACCTCGATCTAGCCTGATGGTAGTCGACGATGGAGCATGCGGGTCCAGTAAATGCCTATTCGGGAAATACAGACGCCGGCAGGCTGTTCCATTCCTTAGCCGTTCGCATAACCTAACAATATATAGATCTTGTTAGGTTTATAACAATAATAATAATAACTCCTGGACCCGTGAGCTTCGCTCTAAACTGACCCCAGAAATGGGAGAAAACCTAACAGGTAAACAGAAAAAAAAAAAAAAAAATTTTTTTTTTACTTATTAAATATTCAAGAAAAACGACAAACTGATTGTTAAAAAAACAGGGTTATTTTTTCGTGTAAAGTGGTACAAATGACCAGCACATACCCCCTCCAAATACTACTAAAAAAAGGACCTTATGTAACTAATTGCTAGTGACATTTATTTTCCCATTAACATGGTATTCCACTGAGTGTAGACACACTACATTTTGCTTATTCTACCCTTCATAAAATAATTACAATAAAGTCCTAAAACATTTCTCGACAAAATAGTTAAAAGTGATCCTAAAACCTTTGCGATTCCTCTAACATGCACTATTAAATCTTGAAATTATTTACTTACTGAATTCGGTTGCGAATGTAAGAGAGAATAAACTAACTTAGTAGTTAGTTAGTACAATAACTTATTCGAGGAACTTCAAAGAAACAAGGTACAAAGTTGTAACAAATAATTTCCACTTTTAGAGACACTAACAACAAAAACAAAAGATACCGTTCACCCTTGATGTTTCATAACTTGAATGTCATGCCGGGAGCAGGGTCGGACTGAGGCTTGGGACCTCGAGCCCTACAAGAACCATGTCATAGGTATGCTTTAAATAATCTAGATGGGTTTAATGTTTTCAAGACCAGAGTGAATAGGCATTTACTGGACCCGCATGCTCCATCGTCGACCTCATCGTCGCTTACCAACAGGCGAGATAGAGGTCAAATGCGAGTTTCAAAAGTATGATACAGTAGTTGTTGTGTGTTCCGGTAGTGTATCATTAGGGAGTGATCCCTGGCACTCAGGGGATGCCTGACAATCAGCGCCGCAGGGCTAACTCCGCTGCGGCAACAGGCTGAGGCAGTCCCCTTTGTCCGGTTCTGCACACCACCTTCGTCAAACTTAATTACTTTTGTTTATTTATTTTTATAATATATTTGTTTAATATTATTTTTATCTTCAGTACCTAATTGTTTGTGTGTGTGCGCTATTGGTAATAAATTCTTTCTTTCTTTCTAGTTTCTTTTTTATTGTACTTATAAGGAAAGCAGACGAGCAAACATGCCACCTGATGGTAAATGGTCACCGTCATCGCCTACAGACATCTCACCTCACTGTAATGTTATTAGAGGATTTGCGATACGCTGCAAAGCTTAAGGTGTAAGATGGAGTGCCTCATGTGCCGGTAATTATGCTGGCTCTATAACTTCAAATCAAAACACAGTAATGCAATCATTGCTGTTTTTATATTTTTTCATATAAGTAATTGAAATTACAATAATGTAAAATTAGAGTTTTTTTTGGGTATAGTAAACCTTTCAATTAAACGAAGCACACATTTAATGTTCAAAACTAGAATAAATTGATTAAAAAGTTATATTTTCTTGATGTGCTAAAACCCAAAATTATAATTAAAGCCTCCAAATAATTATTTCATTCGTAATCCTTATCATTATAATGCAACAAAAAATAGACCGCATACAATTGTATCGTATATACCTAATTATTTAAAAAAAAAAAAAATTTCTATATACGTTACGCCTGCCCTATTAACTTGCATAAGTAAGAACCTAACTTACTTAAAATATGGAATTTTAGACCACATGCGAATTCCTAGACTGGTAAGCTTCACTATTAGAGATCTGTCCTCCGAGATACAGGAACTTCCTAGTTCGGAGGTCAGCGGTTATTGTAAACTAACTGGTTGCTCACTAATTTTATTTAGTTTAATATAACGTATGCTTAAGTTCCTACTGGTGTGTGGACTATGGATACTTTGTAATCTTACCGCACAAATAAACTTATTCTTTTTATTATTATTTTGAAGGTTGGAACTCTCCTTGAGGACCTATTCGCCGTTTTCTAACTAAATCCGCCCCTGGCGAATCGTCCCTAAAATTCAGCAAAACACGGGTCGTTTGTCAAAGCATGGTAGCAATTATTTTGTTATTTATACACAGGGGTAACGACGAGGCAAGATTTATACTCTGTGACGCATGTTATGCTAGTTTCAGGAGCAGTAATAATGGCTCATTGTCATGTGATACGGTAACTGAACACATGAAGTGAACAGCTTCGGTGTTTACATATAGCACCGATAATAGGGGGTTAAATGTCATTCTCTAAATTAAAAAATAACATCGAAAAAAACAAAAAAAACATCAAATTAAAACATCGTCGCTAAACGATACTACACGAAACGTAAGCCTGTCTTACACAGTCGAAGTGCTAAGTGTGTCTAGTTTTGCAACTAGTGGAGAAAGGACCACATTGTCGCAGCGAGTGTTATGTCAATGGTAAGTGAGCGATCCATATTATTCTTTGGTCAATGGAAATAGAAATAGTAAAGTAAGTAAAGTAGAATACACTTTATTGCACAAATAGAAAACAACAGATAACAAATACAGAACAAACAGATCACAAATCACTATGTATATTTGGCAAAAAGGGGGAAAGTCAGCAAATGCTCGGTAAAATATAAAATCCTTTATTAATAGATCATTTTTTCGTTTACCGACGCCTGCACTTTAGCTACACTAAAAACGAAGTAATAACAACGTCTTTAAATGTTTGACACTATATTTTTTAATTATTATTTGGATATTTTCTTTTAATAAAACATTAAATTGTAATATAATTAGGTACGTATTAATACTTATAAAAATTTTCGATTAAAAGGTACAGTTCGTTTATATTATAGGTAGAAATTTGATTATTGAGTTCTGCCGATCGTAAGTAATAATTCTAACACGCAGTGCGGGAATGTAGCACTTCCCTCACAGTTTTCAGACATTAAATAGGCCAATTTATGAGCAGGTGTACCTAACAAAAAAACTATTTATCTAATAATTCTCATAAATAATACCCACAAGCGACTGACAACTTAATTCACCTTCACTATTCGCAAATACCACCAAAAATACACAGAAGAAATAAACGTGAACGGAAAATGGGTGCGATGTTTTCTTATAGGCATGAATAAAATTAATAGCCGTAATTTGAATATAATCACTTCGTACACCGACACATTTGCATGGCGAATGATTAATATGATGTGATAACGCGTGTTTTGCATAAGGGAGCGGGGATAGGAGAGGGGGTGAGGGGATGAGAGGATGGTATTTTCATCGTTCCCACATTTGTGATAGAAGTGCAAGAGTAGGTAGGTACAGTCGACCACAGGTCAACCTACCCAAAATGTCAAAATATGAGAATCTGAAACGTATCAATTTTTTTTTTCAATTCAATTAATTTGATTCGAATAACGATATATATTGTGTGAGAATTAAAGCTTAAGACTAATTAAAAATGTAATAATTACAAATGTCAAACTAAGTATCTAATAAAGTTAAGTAATAAATTTTATTATTTATAATATTTAAGTTGACATAATATAGTTCGACATAAATTACATTAAAAAAAGTAATAAATTATGTCAAAGTAAAAATTTCAATTTAAGTTCATATCGCACCGACATAATGTTGAGATTTAATCGAAGGTTTTTGACAGATGTTATACTATAGCATGTGGTCGACTGTACCTACAGGAATAATTGATGCCCTAGGCATGTGATATTGACGCACTAGTGCGACACGTGGTCTTCCCGCACGTGTTAGACACGATATTTTGTTTGCAAAAAAATATCTGGATATTTTAATTTAATTATTAAAAAAAAATGTCACATTAGTTTGGCTCTGCATACAAATCAATCAGATGATAATTGTTGTCTACATGAACACAATACAACTTTTTACAATCGTAGGTATAATACTATATAGGTACCTCGTATATTTCACCAAGGTACCATAAACCTATGCATAGATTAACGCGGATTTACCGGCAGGCAAGGTGCATCCAGCCATGGTGATTGATACAACGTGTCACCATTAATCAATAAGACTTAGCCGAGATTCCCATGGATTGATGGCATTCACACAAGCGATGCAGATAGGTAGGTAGTGAATACGGCCAATAGAATGAAGCTTAATCTTAGTGACGTAAAAAGAAACAGAGGCTGAAAACCAAACCAAACGCAGAAATTACTGAAATTACTTTGGTTTATTTTCTGAACCGAATGACAGATATACACACACCTAGGAGAGACGAGCAGGGTTGCTAAAAAAAAAAAATTTTCATCCAAATTTCTCAAGCAATAACTTTACGCTATGTTCCTTGCGGGGTAGGTAGAGGGAATGGAGCGCTGCAAATCTCTATCTTGGCACACCTCTCTTGCTTCTTTCTCAAGTAGTTTGAAAATATTGACCTATGAGCCAAAAATACAAAATGGCTTATATTCTCTATTACAACTGACTCTCTTACCCATCAGACCGGAACACAGCAATGCAAGTATTGCTGCTTTGCGGCAGAAAAAGGTAAAAGGGTGGTACTTTCCCAGACTGACTCTGCATAGAGCATTACCATTATTAGCATTGTAAAGTCCATGAAGTCTGAGGAAATTAAAAGTTTCTGAAGGCGTGTGAAATCCACCGAACAGCACTGGGCCCGCTCGGTGGATCATGGCCCGTATCCCCTTGTACAAGGGGAGGACTGAGCCCCAACAGTGGGTACATTAATATAGGCTGATGATGATGAAAGTCCATGAAGGAACGAATGCCCGGGAGACTATGTTTTTCTTTCAACCAAAGTAAAGTCGTACACATCTACGTAATCGGTTTACGGA
Source organism: Hofmannophila pseudospretella (assembly GCA_947369225.1). Lineage (NCBI taxonomy): Eukaryota > Metazoa > Arthropoda > Insecta > Lepidoptera > Oecophoridae > Hofmannophila > Hofmannophila pseudospretella. Next base: position 15,187,248 of record OX376316.1, read on the forward strand.
TCGATTTCCCATTTCCCACATCACACAAAGGATCGAATAAACCACAAAGCAGATACACAATGCGCCACACCTGGCCGCCATATTTTCGGACTACCTCCATAAATTCGGCGTAAGAAAACAGTTCAATTGAATGGCCGTAGAGATATATGCGAAGAGAAAAAATCGTATTTCACGTTACGGAATGGGTACGAAGATAGTATGGGCTCAGCCTGAAGGATTACCTATTTTATAGCAGCATAAGATTTTTTAAATGTTAAGAAGAAACGAACAAACTGGCCATATGATGGTAACTGTGGTCACGGTCACCTATAGACATCTATTCTCATCTCACTATAATGTTATTAGAGGGTTTTGTATTAGCTGCCTAACCTTGAAGACTTAGATAGAGTGCCTCATGTGCCGTTGTCCCAACAAACCGGAACAAAGCAATGCAAGTATTTTGCTTTCCGTCAGATTATATAGGTAGGTAAAAGCCTGGTACATATAAAACCAAACTGCCTCTGCACCAATTACCACCAATTAGGCTCTGTGTGATTGGAGGACCGGATGTTAGGAAAGACCTGGGATGAACTTCGCGACCTGGCGAAAGACAGAGAAACATGGAGACATCTTTTAGAAAGAGAAGAAAGACAAAGAGATTACTTTGAAAAGTCAGCCCGTTGTGGTACTACCATTTTACCTATCTCTACCGCAAGAGCGTAGGTGGCACAGTGGCTAGGACACCGGACTCCCATGCGAGAGGTCCGAGTTCGAAAACAGGCAATGCCATGTACCAATGAGTTTTTCGGTTTTTTCGAAAGACTCACGTACATTTACCGACTGCTCTGACGGTGAAGGAAAACATCGTGAGGAAACCTGCACACTGAGATGACCAGTGTATATAAGTGCACAAAAGATCCTGAAGGGTCGAAGTGCCACTGGGTTATTCCCGGCCTCCTATCATAAGATAAGATCTCTACCGCAAGCAGCAATGCTTGCATTGCTGATGTTTCGATATGAAAGGAAGAGAGCCAGCGTAATTACCGGCACATGAGGCACTCCATCTTAATCCTCAAGGTTAACAGCGCATCGAAAACCCTCTAATAACATTATAGTGAGATAAGACGTTTATAGGCGAGTGACCACTTACCACCAGATGGCCCGTTTGCTCGCTTTCTATCTAAATAGGTATAAAAAAAAGATTAAATTTTACAATTGTTTTGATTGGTTATAAATAATTATAATAATAACCAATATAAGAATGTAATTAATTTACGGTTTACGGTTTAAGACATTTATTTCACTAAAAAAGAATACAATCCACTTTGCTTAGGGAAATGCAGGATACACTTATTGTAATTAACAATGTGTACGGTAGATTTTAAGGTTATTACTTATTACTTATAAATTAAATTACTAGTGTATAATACTCAGTTATTAAGGTTAATCTAATTGAAGAGCTGTAATTTTTCTGAGCTGCGGGTAACCAGAAGACCAATAATACACAAAATAGGTATATCGTGCTGTCCACTGTGGCACAAACTTATCTGTTCCGGTGGCTAAAACTTGACCTAACGTTCTTTTATTTTTTTTCAAATTACTTATACTAAATTATCAATTATAAAAATATGAAACTGGATTATCCTATTAATGTCCCCACTGCTGGGGCACAGACCTCCCCTTAAACAAGGGGGTACGGGCCATGATCCACCGAGCGGGCCCAGTGCTGATTGGTGGATTTCACACGCCTTCGAAAACTTTTAAATTTCCTCAGACATGCAGGTTTACTCACGATGTTTTCCTTCACCGTTAGAGCAGTCGGTAAATGTACGTAAGGCTCCGAAAAAAATAGGAAAAAATATTGGTAAATGGCATTGCGTGGTTTCGAACCCGGACCACCCGTATGAGGCCTACTAGGCCACCGACACTCTCTTATTACTTATATAAATATATAATTTATTACTCTTATTAAAAATATGAAATTAATATAAATTAAATTAAATCGCATCATTAAATTAAATTAGGTTAAATTTATACAAAATAAATTGAATAAATAATCTCTTAATACGTAATTAACTAATTAGCAACATTCAGATCATTTACTTTGTTGAATATGGTCCTGATAATACTGTGGCGACACACGACGCGCCATTACGATTAATACCTACTCACATCGGCGTAGAACGCGCTATCGACATTTTCCTGAAATTTTTGTTATCGAATTTTTGTATATATACGAATTCCAAACATCCATAGTTGGACCAGGACATCTGGTCACCAGGCACAGCACCCCGCCTGGTGGAAGATCTTCCCTTTTCCCTTTAATACAACTGACGTTATGTCATTCCATGTCCTCACATAGCGCGTTTATATTTAGAAATTAGAAATACTTAAACTTACTAAAAATTAACCTTACCTCTTTCAAACCATAACCACTCACTCGTTAATCATCATATTCATTGGACTGGATTAACGACTGTTGACTAACAAGTTAACAGCGGCATAGTTGGGGAAAATTTATCGCTTCAGGAGAAACCCTTCGTTTCCGAATTAGTTTTTGCACGTTACTCTAACCGCTGTGTCTCGAGGCGTGGGCCCAGGAAAACAGCGACACGTAAGAGCGTTTATATTAGCGTAGCGGTTAAAGAATATGACTGTATACAGAGGTAATAAATTAAATTACTGCATGATCGCTAAATCTAAAGTTGAAGTGAGCGGGACGCTTCGTTTAGCGATGTCTAAATCCGCCAGATTATCGTAAATGGACGTTGGTCGAACGAGTTAGTTTAGTGTTCTTCTTGTAAGTAGTATTCCTCATTGCTGAGGGTCGTGATCATTATAAGGAATTAATCGCATAGAACGACTCTCGTGGCAGATTTAATGGGATGGTTTGCCATTGTCTTCCCCTTTTCACACACTGATTATCTCAGTGAGCAGGTTTCCTCACGATGTTTTCCTTCACCGTCAGAGCAGTCGGTTAATGTACGTAAGACTTTCGAAAAAACCGAAAACTCATTGGTACAAGGCATTGCCTGGTTTCGAACTCGGACCTCCCGCATGGGAGTCCGACGTCCTAGCCACGACGACGCCACCGACGCTCTTAAAGTGTTAAATACTCGTAAACTAGTAATTCGCTAGTATATACGAGGTGGTATCCCTATACCACCTCGTATATACTAGCGAATTACTAGAAACACCCCTGTGTTTGGGTCCGGACTTCATTTGTCTAATACTTAATGTGCGTAGCGTAAATTATGACCTAAAAATAAAATCCATTTCACTTTGTGCAGTGTTGGATTGAACATTTTGGAGATTTGTAAATTCGTTAGGAAACATACACATTTGTATAAAAAAGCAGAGGACCTACACAGTACGCCATTTAACACTCGCTACCAGAAAAGACTTGCTCTGCCAAAATCAAAATTAAGTCTACACAGTTCTGGACCGTTCGTTATGTCTATAAAAATATATAACAAAATGTCACAAATCATCGACATTGAATTAAAAGACTCGATATTCAATAAAAGATTAAAGTTATATCTTCTTAACAAATGTTTCTATTAACTGCAGGAGTTTTTTGATGATAAAACCAATACTTAACTTTAAAATCAATTATGTATAACTTTTAATGACATTTAATTTAATTTATCCCGTTAGCATTTATTACAATTATAATTTATTATAATCTCTTATTTTATATTGCGGTGTCCTACTCAGGGTTTCATGTATGATCATATAATATATATATTTTAAGACCAATTGTAACACATGAAAAGCAATAAATGGTATGAGTATGAATATGAAATTGGCGGAAGAGTTATGTGACTTTCACGATGACGAGATTGAGGTCTAACGTGGGTCTACCTACGTTTACTTATGTACATATTTTTTTAACTTACACGTTTAATTTAAAGCGTTATAATTTCTATTTCTTCAAGCATTTCATAAAAAATCTAAATCGATAACGTTTGACAGAGTAGTACTTGACTCCGTGCAAAGGCGCGCTACTCGAATTGTCGACGATTCCGTGCTCACGAGCGATTTAGAGCCTCTCAGTTTAAGAAGAGACATCGGCTCTCTCTGCGTCTTCTATCGCGTATATAATGGGGAGTGCTCTTCGGAACTATTTGACCTGGTGCCATCTTCTACTTTCTTGAATCGCACCACTCGTCGGCGGCTCAATTTTCATCCGCACTTTCTAAAGCCTTGGGTGTCTACCACGACCCGTTTTACACGAACGTTTCTACCACGCACCTGTAAAATGTGGAACTCTCTCCCACCCGACGTTTTCCCGCAGCGCTATGACATGGGATGCTTCAAAAAGAACGTTAAAAAAGTCCTCTCCCTCCACGGCCGGCAACACACAAGCAATACCCCTGGTATTGCACGTGTCTCTAGGCGACGGTGACTACTTGGCTGTGACAGTGGTTTTCATTGTTTCCGTTGTTTTTATTCAGTATATTAACACTATAAATATTAATAACAAATATTTAATTTAACACTTTCCTCGACATGTGTAAATGTGTGCGTAATATCGCGTAGAAAGATAGTATTATTGGGTAAAACGGGTATTACAAAAAAAGTCTCACTTCAGTTTTAATTCTAAATCCCGGATATTTTAAACCACAATCAGCCATTGAACCTTGATTACTTACACCATGACCCAAACCTCATCCATTTTGCAATGTCGTTTACTTTTAATGATTATTTATTTATTTTTATTGGAAAACCAACAGCCCACAAACAACAACAAAAAAACAACAAAAATGTAAAATACATCAATACGTAAAGAGGTTATCATTGTAATAGGGGATTTAAGAGGAATACAGAGTATTTAAAAATCCCCTGAGGGATAGTGGTGGAATAACGAGTGTTTTTGGATCCCCTGATCGAAATAGGGGATTCAAATGGAACACGCGTAAACTACAACTCAAACTAAATAATAAAAGGCCAATTTAATGTTTCAGAACTACAGTGACCGGAACAAATTGGGAATACGACAAAGTAGCCTTTACGAAAGCTGGTGACCCTTGTTTAGGCAATTGTGTTGGCGGCCGATGCATTGTCAACTGGAGCGAAGATACAGCTGAATGTACTACAAATGGCACCGCCGCACCATTATTCAACACGTACTATAAACGATATTATTGTATCAGCAACTGCGGATACTTCGGGTTCAAGTATACATGGTGTAGGACTGAAGAACTGATTTATAAATGGGATTACTGCAACCCCTCTGATCGCCACCGAGATGTCTATGGCCGGGATTGTTTAGACCAATGCGAAATGAAAAATGATCACAGTTATTATTGTAATTCCCCATATAAATTAAATGATCCCATGACGGGGAAATATGTAAAATGTGCTATGCCGCGTATGCGTAGGAACTAATACAAATATTAAAGCATGTTTTCAATACATTCGTTTTAGTCTTGTTCTTTTAAATCAAATGTTATCCCATGCGCTCTCACGCTGACAAGATTATCTGAAGGTGCGGTTTCACCTGATCCACAGCATGCGGTTACCACCTATATGTGTGAATTACCAGAAGTCGGCATTCGGCGAACGACCAAAGTGTCACTAGGTTGTCATCGAGAGAATGACTTTGGACCACTTCCGCCAACTACCAAGTGTAAACAAAGGTGATCTTTATGATTAGACTTAAATAATATACTGTTTCACAGGTTTTTACTGTATTTTATTAATTACGACCGGTTTCGTTTAAATTCGTAATTAATAAAATACAGTAAAAACCTGTGAAACAGTATATTATTTAAGTCTAATCATGTACTACAAGTTTCACCAAGTACCAACAACCGCAAGTATTAACCAAAGGTGATCTTTGACTGTAGGTCGTCCACCACAGGGCGGTCGCCGAATCGGTCAACGACTAATGTAACTGAGCCTTAAGAGACAAATCGTACATGAAACTTAAGACTTAAATTTTATTGATATCGCAATTTAAAGTTTTACACAAATGTTCGGTTCAGATATCTATGGAATTATTCTTTCAAATACGTTTAAAACTGTATCTAAAATATTATCTATTCATCTTGTAATGATGTCGACTTCATCGTCCATATCAACCTCCTTGCCATCAGCTTCAACCTCATCGTTAGCGTTTATCTCATCTCATTTCGTATTGGCATCTTCATTTCTTCATTTAAATTCAAAATCATGTTCCCATTCCATTTCTAAATTTCATTATTCCATTAATTTCATTATTCCATTAATTTCATTGTTTTATTTGTATTTTCACTTTTTCTTTGTATTTTGTCTCGAACGGACGTCTCCCGTTCACTTTCATTTCCGACTACCTATTTTCTGTGTTACTATTTGTGTTCTTTTCCTTAAAATATATTATTTAACAACAAATTCTTCTATTACTTCATCTGCGCACTGTCATAGAACCCTGCTAATCGGCAATAGAGGACAGACTGTAGCAATCTTATGGATGACATACATTTTCATATGTTTATAAGAGTCTGAAATAAGTACTTTTTTTAAAGAACGTAAATACTTTACTTTTGGCCGTTATATTACCCGTAATTTCCAAGTTTATTTCAAAATCAAAATGATTTTTATGGTAAGTACCTTATAGTTTTTATATAAGTACCATTTTTATAACGTCATTCTTTTTTATTCTACCACCGCTTCGTAAGGTGCTGTAGCTGAAAGGAAAGTTGTTGTTTGTTTTTTTAAGGCAAAGGGAACTGAGCCCATACAGCCATGTCTGATGTAAACAACTCTTGCAAGTCTTCATTAAAATGCTGGTGTGACACATTTCAATGCTATCTGGGAGAATCTTCCACGCTTCTGCACCATCCGAACCAAAGAAGAAGGCGTCCCGGACGCAGTATGACTCTTCAAAATCCAGCCAAGTACGGATCGGGCTGCAGCGTCTTATTTGACTTTACTTCATTGTCCCATACATTAATCACATTTTGTAGACGTTCTTCGAATAAAAAACACCATTCTTACTTGAAAAGCACTACTGTAAAACAATTTGCAAGACAACGAAAAAAAGCTGGTGTGGACGCGACAAACGCGCGGGAGAAACTCGCTGAAAGGAAAGAAGCGGCGCGGTAAACTTTGAGTTGAGTATAGTTTTTGAATTGGTATTGCCACACTGAAAATATGCTCGTTGTGTATTGGGCCGACATCAGCGAGATGTTAAGATTGTTTACAGCCAAAGTATCGTGAATAAATATGATCATTCCAATTTTATTTCTTCTATTAATTCCAAATCGCTGTTCTCCTGGCCCCGATCGTTGACAAAATTTACAATAGTGGAAAGGAGGCGCTTGGAATAGTTGTAGTGTCGACCCCTGCATAGCTGATGGTGCTGCGACCTGTGTCTTCGGTGACATGTTCATAGCTCGCCAACCGTCGGCATACTGTTTAATTTATCGTTTTAATTAACAGGCCCGGGGTACAAGCTGTTTGGCTTGCAATTATGCATATCTTCGTATATTAAACGAGGTATCCCTCTGGATTGATCTGGTATATTGCTCGTTGACAGGATTCACAGAGGAACCACTGACTTATTTGAGTATGTAATTATTTTTTGTGGGACAGCCTATAGGCTATTAAAAAAAGATATATATTTTTGTAAAATAGTATTAATTTATAGGGGCCTACGTTATTGAATTGGAAATTTCTGTGATAATAATGTCTTCTTCTTCTAAGTCGTTTTCCTCATTGCTGAGGGTCGTGATCATTCTAAGGAATTAATCACATAGAACGACTCTCGTGGCAGATTTAATGGGGTGGTTTGTCATTGCCTTCCCCATTTCACACACTGGTAATCTCAGTGTGCAGGTTTCCTCACGATGTTTTCCTTCACCGTTAGAACAGTCGGTAACTGTACATAAGTCTTTCGAATATCCGAAAAACTCATTGGTACATGGCATTGCTTGGTTTCGAACTCGGACCTCCCGCATGGGAGTCCGATGTTCTAGCCACGACGCCACCAACGCTCTGTATGATAATAATGTAATATGTAAAAAAAAATTATTTATTGTTATATTTTAAACTACCTTCCTTTTTATCCTTTTTATTTTCAAATTTAAACTTATGAAGTCATTTTCCTATTTATCGACGATTGCCCAAGGTTACTGGATTTTTCCGTGGGAACCCATAATTTTTCCACGGTAAAAAAATCTTACGACATTATCAAGATTTGTAGATAAAAATGTTTTTACAAAACGATGTTTCACTCGTCGAACTCAAATATGCATTCGAGCATGAATGTTAGGATTGGATTCTATGTCTCTGTCTGTTTCGTACATTTCTTTTAAATAATAAACAATTTTAACATCTCTACTAGCAGTGGGCTCTCAAAAACTCGTCCTAATTACGTCATCAACGCGATGCGCGTCAAATTGTGCCGCGGCGAGTGCACTCGTGACGTCATCTCGCTGTAAATATCGCAAAGTGGACAGCAGAAAATGATGCTAAAAGTGATATAGAGACGGTGAAATTATCATTTTTCCACTAAATTGCATCACTTTCTCTCTTCAGCCGGTATCCTCCAACTGCTGGGTGTAGAATTATAGCAGAAAAAAAACAAGATGGCGGATGTGGCATCGGGTTACAACTCTCTCATTTACCAACCGATTTTTATGAAATTGTCAAGGTGAACCCCTGGCACCTTATTATGAACAAGGAAATTTAATAAAAGGAAGAAAAAAAAAATGGCGGTGCCAAACTAGCCGACCGAAATTTTAACTTTTTCGACCTCAAAAGACCAGAATTGATCTCCCAGTTGCGCATGCTCTAGGGATTCGAGAGTGGTGTCATCTGATATACGATGTAGTTTACTAGAAAATTCCAACTTAAAAAAATATCTAAATGGCGAACAAGATGGCGGCCATTTAGGCCGTCGCGTAGAGCGAGGCCCGAAGCGTTCCCACACCCACAGGCGCCGCAGATCTGGCTTTTCGTCCTTCGGCCGAGCCAGATAAGCTATCTCATATAATATAAGGGTGGGTGGTCGCTAACCAGGCGGATCCTGAAGAGGTCCTACCATTAATAACTCAAAGGTTGGCTGGAAGAGATCCCTATGGGATAAGCCCGCCTTTGTACATATTTTAATGTTATTATTTTATGTGTAGAATAAAGAGACTACAAACAAACAAACAATAAGGTTGCTCTGGTCGCTGTTGTAATGGACAACTCGCTACCCAGAACTTAGGATCCGTGCACAGAAAAAAAAATCGTTACCCACAGTTCTAAGAACCCAGACAAACCTGTATAGATTTTCTCTAACTCAGGTAAGCTTAACTCTAGCTCGTAACTTCTTCACTTTTATTGATCAATAAAAAAATAAATCAATTTTTACGATGGCCATAACGTTCGCCGAGTAAATTGATTCATAAAAGAACATTCGGCATTGGTAGGTGGCGCACGATCGCTGTAAGTTGATGTAATGTATTTTAAGCGCGGCGAGCTCGTTGGCGGATTAATACAGTATTGCTGGGTAAGCTGTTGCAATAGGGTGCGGGTTTGTAATGCCGATTTTTCTAATGTGGAACGCGTTTTTGTTTCCTAGTCCCACTGGCCTCAAACGAGCGATAGATTAGGCGACGGGATAAGATAGGAAATTCAAAAAAAATTGTAGCCAAATCTTTCAGTTAGTGATAGTTACCTAATTTGGACAGGAACTCAATTTGTCGTGGTCGTGTCAGTATTTTTTTTGTTTCATCTAATTTCTAGATATGATAGATAAAGACAAGCAGAGCGAGCATGTTATTTGTTAGTCATGAAAAAATGTCCGGAAAAGCGTCGTTAAAGTTGCTCTACCTAAACCACAGGTTCCCAAACTTATTTCGCCCACCGCCCACTTTGAGAATCAAAAATTTTCAAACGCCCCCCAATTATTTTAAACTTACTACTCGTATCTGTTGCACACCTTAAATATAGCTATTGCAATTTTTAATTTTAAACATGCCATGTCCTATTTCAGAGCAATAAAAAGCATACTTAATCTTATTTAAGGGTATTTTTATACAAATTAAAACAAAGTTTTGAATTTAAACGATCTGTAATCTTACAGATGACTTATGAACCAGCCAATTGATACAGGAATGCACAATTCAGGTTATTTAACAAAAACTTGTTAAAACATGATTGCCCGCGGTCTACTATCTACGAAAATTACCTATCTAGGAGTACTAATAACTATTAAAATGCGAAAGTATGTCTGTTACCTTTTTATTTGTTTGTTTGTGTCTACTTTCATTTCGAAACGAAGCGACCGTTTGACATGATTTTTATTTCATATATTCAATAAAACAGGACAGATATATGAACTACGCGGAGGGAAAAAGCGAACCGAGTTTGAGCAATCTCTTAACTAATATTAGTTGATGTTCACAAGTTGTAGTTGAGAGTCAAGAGCTCATGCAGTCGGTGTCTAAGAGGCCTCTTAGCTAAATGAAATTACAAATCACTCCCCAACACACAACGCCCCCATTTTTTTTCTGGGTCTCTTACCCCCCCTTTAGGCCTGCAGCGCCCACAAGGGGGCGTTATCGCCCACTTTGGGAAAGGCTGACCTAAACGCTCAACATCAATAGCCCACTCTAATCCACCGCTGGACGTAGACCTGTCCTAGAGCGCACTATTGAGACCGATCTTTGCTTCACCTTTTGGTCATGGTATTTATTTAATAAATAGAATATGCAACATTGCCTTTGGTAACTTCAAAAAGTGGTGTATTAAAATTCATAAGGTATAACAGCAATTCTATACCAAATTTGTAAATCACGGATTCTCGTACATTTACATTTAGATTAAAAAATGAAATGATTGACCAAACAATGACATGACTCAAATAATTATTCACGCCGTGAGAGAATTTCAATTGTAATATCTAAATTCAACTCAGAAAGCCCGCACACTCCCAAGTAGGAAAGTACCGCGAAATGATGTAATTACTTTGAAAGCCGGGCAAATATTTTTATACGGAATAACAGACTGCCTGTCTGTGCAAACCGTATTAATAAGGGACCAGTGGGCTCGCCGTAATAGTTTAAACAAATCCATTAGATAATGCCTCTGTCTCCGGTTTGCTTGCTTTGTCTAGGGACAGGACTGTATTTACTTCGGTTGGTGATGAACAGAACGGAACCAACCACCCCAACGGTTATCGCAGAACCAACAACCGTTGGGGTAGACGAGTTCTGGAGTGGAGGCCGCGATTAGGCAAAGGCCCCCCTGTCAGATGGAGTGACGGTCTCCCCAAGGTGCGACAGCGATTGGATGAGAGGTGATGAAAATCGGGCTCAATGGTGCGCCATGGGCGCTTTGTGCCTGTGTCCAGCAGTGGACTAGAGTGGGCTGCTGATGATGATGGTATGAACCATGGGCACAAGAAGACTGCTCATTCTATAAGAATGAGCATTAAGCAGCAATAATTAACAGTATCTCCTGACACTATTACATATTTTTAAGATTGCATTAAATACTTGTGTTGACATTAATTTTACTAAATAGGTACTTATTATACCTTTGCTGTATATTAATTTGCACGCCTAATACAAAGCAAAATGCATTAGTACTTCACTAACAACAACACCCTGTAAATACACCTACATTTTTGCAAAAAAAGATATTCTGTATTCTGTATTCTTCACAGGCATATCGACTACGGATTGCATGACATTTCCCGCACAAGGGTACGTCATCAACCTACTCAGTGTTACCATTAATGAACACCAGACAATTGCACAAAGTTTACCATAAAAATATATTCCATTATTTTTAAATTATTCAATGATTAAATTAATTATGTCCATCCATTTCCACATCGTAATGTTGTATTATATATATTTTTTTATTTAAAACTTCATCATCAGCCTATTAATGTCCCCACTGTTGGGGCACAGGCCTCCCCTTGTACAAGGAGCTACGGGCCATGATCCACCGAGCGGGCCCAGTGCTGATTGGTGGATTTCACACGCCTTCGGAAACTCTTAATTTCCTCAGACAGGCAGGTTTTCTCACGACGTTTTCCTTCACCATTAGAGCAGTCAGTAAATGTACGTAAGTCTTCGAAAAAATCGGAAAAACTCATTGTTACATGGCATTGCATGGTTTCGAACCCGGACCTCCCGCATGGGAGTCCGGCGTCCTAACCACTAGGCCACCGACGCTCTTTAATCATATCATTTTATAATATCAAGCTTTGTAAAACATAGTTTGTACCAGAAATGTAAGAATGCATATGCAATAACCTGAGTTGAGACCCTTTTCACAACAACAGCAGACCATCAGACATTATTTCAATATGTTTACCTTTGGCTACATAATTATTTTATCATAATTATAACTGTTTCGGTCATTGCTGTGTGGGAAATAAACGTATTACTTACTTACTTACTTACTTTTAATGTGCAATTCGGTAAAAATGGCAACCCAAGTGACGTACCCTTGTGCGGGTAACGTATGCAATCCGTAGTCGTTATACCTTTCTTCTTGTGTCATGGTATGAACAATATAACAATCCGATTCTTATGACTCTTTCGCCTTTATGATTAATTTAAAAGTCTAAATCCATTTAGCCATGGAACCCTTCCACAGCCATTCGGGGTTGTTCGGAGAGGGGTAGCGAATGCATCGCTGGATTTGCATTTCAATCAATGCGATATTCATTAGGAGAGTGTAAACACTCCACTGAGATGAGATGAACTGACGGTGTACTTACAGACGAACTGTTTTATGGATTATCAAAGATGAAACAAACTCCGGATAATTTGTATTTATTAAGCATTTAGCAGGGAAAAATCTGAGAAATATCTGGATAATATTATGTCATTAAATATTGTGCATCAAAGTATTTTATTAGATTTCTGAAATCTATACGTATTACATTAAAAATGCAGTTAATCATTTATTTTGATTGAGGATGCTACGGCGCTTTGAAGGTACATAAAGTTTATAGATGTTCCTTGGCTCTGGTTGCGAAATTAAACTCGTTGCGATAATGTGGCCCTTTCCCCACTAGTTATTAAACCGAAGAATGAAGAATACGAGCGGGATGTCCATGTTCGAAACCAAGCAATGAATTTTTCGGTTTTTTTTCAGACTTGCGTACATTTACCGAGTGCTCTAAGAGTGAAGGAAAATATCATGAGGAAACTTGCACACCGAGATAACCAGTGTATGATATATGGGGAAGGCAATGGCAAATCACCGAATGAAAATAATATGAAATACATTTATTTGTCCGCTTTTTAGTAATAAATTAGGGGTTGTTGTGTATATTTTTATCATACATACTTGTACATCCTAAAGTACAAATATTTCTGCCAAGGAAGTCGTTCTATCTCGTCAATGAGGAATATGACGAAGAAGAAATACTTAATATTGCCTTTTTATCTTATCTTATGATGGTGGTGGGGGGGGGGGGGGGGGGGGCAGGAATAACCCCAGCGGCACTTCGACCCTTGAGGATCTTTTGTGCCTACCCCATTTTACACACTAGTCATCTCAGTGTGCAGGTTTTCTAACGATGTTTTCCTTCACCGTTAGAGCAGTCGGTAAATGTACGCAAGTCTTTGAAAAATACGAAAAACTAATAGGTAAATGGCACTGCACGGTTTTGAATCCGGACCTCCAGCATGGGAGTCCGGCGTCCTACACACTAAGCCACCGACGCTCTTATTTACCTACATTATTATTAAAATATGCCACAAGGAATAAAAAGTCTTTGAAAAATACGAAAAACTCATTGGTAAATGGCACTGCACGGTTTTGAACCCGGACCTCCAGCATGGGAGTCCGGCGTCCTACACACTAAGCCACCGACTCTCTTACTTACCTACATTATTATTAAAATATGCCACCACGGATAAAAAGTCTTTGAAAAATACGAAAAACTCATTGGTACATGGCACTGCACGGTTTCGAACCCGGACCTCCCGCATGGGAGTCCGGTGTCCTAGCCACTGTGGCACCGACGGTCACTAGTAATATTTATTGCCTTTACATTTATATCTGTATTTTAGAGGCTTTATTACACGATAAAGAGACCATGTTAGCCTCGCTAAGGTCACTAAGGAAATAAATAAGAAACTCGTGTGTTATTAGACTTATTAGAGTCATCCTTTTACTTTTACTTCCAAAAATAATAAATATGTAAAAACAAAGTATGAACGATCACGAAAGAGGGTTGTCAAGGAGGGCAGGAGGGTAAAACTAAGTAATTTATGAAAATTTAAACAATATTTCTTCAGACGACGCTCTCAGAATGCATCTCGAGCCACTCTCGAGCGGAGCTCGACCGGTACCGGAAGGAGTGTTTGTTTTGTATTTAATTGACGTTGGAGGTGGGAAGGATTATTGGATTATTTTAATAAGTATTGTTTAAATTCCTACTTCACATCTTAATAATATGTGTAAGTTTAAACCCTCTCGGCGCGTAATGTCACAGTAGCGAAATGTCACTAAACATAAGTATTAGTTACTGCCGGATGTGAGGGACTTAACTCAAATTTTTATCTTTAGCTTTCTTAGCCTTAGTTTAGTTTTAGCTTTAGTATTATTTAAGTCTATTGTTGTCCAATAAATGAAATTATACCTAAAAAAAAAACATAAGTTCAAAATTAAATTATTAGGTATTAATAGTGTGGTGGGGAACAAAATGTCTCGCCGACTATTTGGTGGTTGTGAAATAGGAGGTGAGATAATTTGGCGTATAACACGTAATACACAAGATATTTTATGTAACACCTGTGAGAGAAAATAGATTAAAAAATAATTCAGTTTCATATTCATCAAAATTAACGTACAGTTAACAGACAAATTAGAGCGTCGGTGGCATCGTGGCTACGACGTCGGACTCCCATTCGGGAGGTCCGAGTTCGAAACCGTGCAGTGCCATGTACCAATGAGTTTTTCTGTTTTTTCGAAAGACTTACGTACATTTACCGACTGCTCTGACGGTGAAGGAAAACATCGCGAGGAAACCTGCACACTGAGATAACCAGTATGTGAAATGTGGAAGGCAATGGCAAACCATTCCATTAAATCTGCCACGAGAGTCGTTCTATGTGATTAATTCCTTAGAATGACCAAGACCTTCAGCAATGAGGAATACTACTTAGAAGAAAACAGACAAATAATTTAGTAGGTTTTGTTATATGAAATTAAAAATAGTTATTAATTAGTAATGTTGTAGGTAAAGTAATTACCATTATTAATACCTTTGTAGGTAAAGTAATTTATTTATTTGCAAATTTTTAGCTGTTTCTCTGTAAAACGCTTTTTTTAGCTGTTTCTCTGTAAAACGCTTTTTTTAGCTGTTTCTCTGTAAAACGCTTTTTTTTAGTTCTTATTATTAGAAAGAACTCTAATCGCGTAGGTTTAGTAGAATACTCAACGCCCGCCCATCGCTACGACCCGCCTCCTCTACGAACGGCTACGAGCTAAGCCTACGCCTTATTCAGTAACACTTATTGGGTAAATACACTCGTGATTAAATTATTATTTAAAATATAAAGTAATTTCTTTTAATTACGAAAGATTTCTTACGACAATAAAAATTTAAATTTTCGATTTTCGAAAAAATAAATTTTAAATTGTTCAAAAATTATTATTTATTATTTGGATAAAGTAGAGCTCCGTATTTTTTTAAATACAAAGTAATATTTAACAGAAATGAACATACTTTTCTAACTTATAAACTTACCAGTCTGAAGTTGGCCGCAAGACGGGATCAGCTGACGCACAGTTCTCAGAAAGTTCAAGTTAACACTTATACTAAAGTTACTTTACAAAGTTACAAAATCTACTTTAAAATGTAACTAACACTTACTAACATCGACCTACACATGCAAACTAACTTTTAAGTTACTTTTCACAACCAACTGAGTCAGCTTCTATACTAAACTACAATAATATTGTTATTAACCTTACAACGAATCTACTCTAAAATTGAAAAATATAGTTTCAAATTTCGAACAAAGTTTTTTCTCTACTTTATTCTATTTTTAAACGTTAGAAGTCCATAAAAAGTTTATGCAACCAGCCAGCATTCGTTTTCCGAATTTACTTTTTTAAGTTGTAGTAAAAACTTTTTGGAACTTTTTTTTGGGTTTCAGGCGCGTGCTGCGAGGTTCACCGACGGGGTAGCACTGAGCGACTACTCGTATCAGAGTCTGTAACGACTGATAGCGTAGTTCTAGATAGTCGTAGGCACAGCAGACAGACCTATATACCTACCTAGTCGTACGTGCTACATATATCGTGAGCTGAGCTTTGCAGTTCCTGCAGTAATGTATAAGTACTTTGCGTAAGTACGCTTTGAAATGGAGTTTGAAAGTAGTGTACTTGAAAGTGTTTCGTTCTTCCTTATTTACATTATAGGTCTGAAGAAAGGCAACTTAAAGATCTAAAAGCTCGTGATATGTGCTACGGGATAATTCTCAGACGTGTCAAAGCTAAGGTGGCATCTTCCAGAATTGGACCAAATATTTGGGTAAGTAACTAAGTTTAAAAAACTCAGAGGACGTAGAAAATTGCTTTTATTTTACTTTTAAGATATGGCGAAGGCAATGGCAAACCACCGCATTGGCAGACCACGAGAGTCGTTCTATGTGTTTAATTCCTTAGAATGATCACGACCCTCAGCAATGAGGCAACGACTCAGAAGAGAGAATTTTTAAGATAACTTTAAACTTTGCGGCAGAAAAAGGTAAAAGACTGGTACCATCCCAGGCTTATAGATCCCATTCTGCACAGAATCAGACCACCAAAATAATGAGATAATATCTTTGTTCTGTCTGTTCCAATTACCTTTTAGAAGAAAAAAAACCACAATCAATTGCCTCTGTCATCCGGTCACAGCAATCACACGCACGTCTCATTCCCAGGAACGCAATTTGAACAAATCACTTTGATCAGAAGGAGAATGCCGAAGGTAAAGTTTGGGCAACAGCTATTGTTCAGCAACACCAGTGCCAGCGTTACGGGCCGGACAGGGGCGCAATGAGGGTGCTGAATGGGCCCCTTACAGAGCGCTCATCTTGGAATACGGTGAAGGTAGGTGTGATATTCCACTAGTTTCATTAAAAAAACAGCTATTGTTTAGCAACACCAGTGCCTGTGTTACGGTTAGGACAGGGGCGCAATGAGGGCACTGAGTGGGGGCACTTAGAGGGCGCACTTCTTGGAATACGGTGAATATAGTGTGTCATGCAATTTTCAGTGAGTATGGGGATAATTTCTTTTTTTTAAATAGGTTAAAACAAATAGGCATACGGCGCTACTAATAGTATTTGGGCGGAGCTATGCAGTGGGAAGCGCAAATCTGGTGGATCGTTTCTGCGCTATAAGCACGTGCTAAAGCAAGACCTAAATATGAGCAGCCTGTATATGAGCGACAGCATGCCTTCGGCTGAACCGGTTTGGCGCGTCTTATCAGCAAGATGCGCTAACATCGACGCTACTATGCCTACTGCGCCTCGCATTACGACGATCGAATAACTCCGCTAGTTCCATCATAGATTTAAGTATTTATATTTTATTGTCAACTTACTGTAAACAGGTAATAATACGATCGATTCGTTACTGGCGCACAAGCCCTGTGGCTTATGCCAGTATTATGTTTTACGACAAAATTAGTTTTTTATTTAAATAAAGGGTAAAAAAAAAAAATGCCTGCGACATACCAACTGAGTATTTGAGGCTGTATGTGTGTATGAGGGAGGGTGAAGGCGTGTGAGGGCATACACTAGTTCCATTATAAAGTTTCGCGCCACGAAACTACTGATACTTTTTTTCACTAGTTCCATGACAGTACATACTAATTGGAATATCATTTTTAATAGTTCAGTCAGTAATGGATCGATAGTTATCGATTAAATTTGAGGAGTATAGAACAGAAGATTAACTTTTATAAAATTCAAATTACTAAAGTAATTAGAGATTGGTGCCATAGCGGGTACGAAACCATGCAATGCCATGTAGCAATGTGTTTTCGATTTTTTACGACGCCTTATGCAGTCGGTAATACATTTACCGACTGCTCTAACGGTGAGGGAAAACATCGTGAGGAAACTTGCATGACTGAGAAAAAGGTTTTCTAAAGGTATACGAAATTCAATAAGCACAGTAGTTCCTGGCCCGTACCACCCTGCGTAAGGAGAGGCCTGTGACCCAACTGTGGGGACGCTAACAGGCTGATGATGTTGTTGAATTACAGGGGGCGCAATCATGTTTCAAATAACGGGTCGGTGTATTTGTTTACCCTAAATGCGGCTCTGATCGGGAACCGAACTCCGTCCATTATTGCCTTCTGCGTCGGCAACCAAAGAAATTCATGAATGGCACTACAAAGCGAACGTTTTCATTCCGCTCCGGTCGGCGATAGTTTTGGGCATTTCGAAACGTTTTATTGATACCGATCGTGTTTCGATACAAGACTTGGAAACACCAGGAATTTGAAACCAACTCAAAGTTTGTCAGTCATCAAAGTTTTTGTAATTGGAATTTGAAATGGAACTATACCGGGTAGTAACTATGGTGTGAGATGAGCGCTAAGCGCCTTATAAGTGACGAATCGCTGGTGGAAGCTAGACTGCAAAGTCTGAAATATCGGCGCAAGGTTGCCTGTCTATCGGTATTTTATAGGATACATTTCGGAGAGTGCGCATCGGAATTGCACGACCTAATTCCAGCATCTCCATTCCGCCTTCGGACTACCAGGCGCGGGGAGGGGTTCCTTATGTTGTTGATATCCCATCTGTTCGTACGAAGCGATTTGCTTCTTCGTTCATTATGCGAACGGCTAAGGAATGGAACAGCCTGCCGGCGTCTCTATTTCCCGAAACTTACAACCTTGGGATCTTCAAGGCCAGAGTGAATAGGCATTTACTGGACCCGCATGCTCCATCGTCGACCTCATCGTCGCTTAGCATCATGCGAGATACTAAACCCGCATTTAACCTCGCAAATGCGGGCTTAGTAGTCAATAAAAATAAAACATATTTTTTTTGTCAAAACTTCTTGTTAATCTGATTAAATCAGGATTGGTGCCAAAAGGGAAACATTGTTCGGTGCCACTTTCAACAAATCCATGGATAGCTATTACCTGATCGTTCTAAAGAAGAGGGTGCAACTCAAGCTCTACTATTAATACCGATTAATGTGTCTGTCACTTTACGCTTGTCACTTCTGTCATCAGTCTATTAACGTCCCCATGATGGGGCCTTTGCTTGTACGGGTCGTGATTCACCCAGTGCTTATTAGTGGATTTCACACGCCTTTGGAAACTTTTTTCCTCAGACATTTCCTTTCTTCACGATGTGCAGTCAGTAAATGTACGTAATGTCTTTGAAAAAAACAGAAAAGTCATCCAGAGTGACTCCGAACTTCCCGCATTGGAGATCAGAGTCATTCATCAATAGGATATAAAACGTAAAGCGTTGCGTAGATGGAGCTACTAGCACACTCCGTAAACAGAAAAGCAAAACGAAACGTTATTTTTGAAGTTAACACAAATTTCTCGTTATTTGGGTTAATTTATTTTAATTTCTCAAAGCTATAGTAAAAATTGTGATGTTATCATGGCATCATATAGCCATTTCAAAATAACAGACCTAAACAATCTGTTAAGACAGCGTGGCGCTAGTTTGAAGGGTAAAAAAAAGATTTGGTGGAAAGGAACGGACTTACATGTTTATTGGCTACTTGGCATTGTGCTAGTGGCGCCTCTAGTGGTAAAACATTGCAGGACTATCCCCTATTGTCACTTGTACGTAAGTCTTCACTGTCACTTGTGACCAGTCACTTGTCACTTGTCTGAGATCATACTGGGATCACTCTTACCATTCCTCTCAACCAAATGCATCAAGTAGAGATACCCTAGTAGTAGGAACCAGGGATTGAAAAACCGATTCCTGGCGATTACCGTTTAAATCGATCGTCGGTGGAACAGTGGCTAGGACACCGGACTCCCATGCGAGAGGTCCGGGTTCGAAACCGTGCAGTGCCATGTACCAATGAGTTTTTCGTATTTTTCAAAGACTTACGTACATTTACCGACTGCTCTAACGGTGAAGTAAAACATCGTGAGGAAACCTGCACACTGAGATGACCAGTGTTTAAAATGCGGTAGGCACAAAAGATCCTCAAGGGTCTTGGTCCTTGAGGATCTTTTGTGCTTCTAATCTTATCTGAAAATGAATGAAAATATTTATACGTTTACAAATTATTAATTAACATTTCACATTAAACTATAACCTCCACACTAGGCGTTGCCTGCGTCGTAGAGATTACATACACACATTGACCACTTTACATTGTACATTTTACATTGTTATGTGTCAATTTCAATCTTATGTTATCTTATAAGATAAGATACCGTTTAAATCGCTAACCCATGGTTTCGGCTACCGATACGAAACGGTAACAGAAACGTATGTGTATAACCGTTTTCATAAGGGTAGCCGATTGAAACGGTAACCCAATCAAACAACCGAAATGAAACGGTATTTTAGTCAATAAAATTAATTTCACTTCGTATTTTCACCCACTTCCAGACGTACGATTGACATCAAATTTTGCACACATTTAGCCCAAGTAAAGTACCTAGAACCATGCGACTTTTCAGCAAATCACCAATTTCCTACACTCGCAGGAACAATGCTCGAAACAAGGCCGGAAGCGCGGCCAAGCTCTGCTGTGGCGAAATGTCGTCACAATATCGCACAAAGGCGTGATTGCGCAGAAACAAACCCAGCCGCGTTGGATCAGCGCCATCTGCGAGCGGAAATGGGAACCGCTTAGACGCGCTGTGATTGAAGCCTTGAAGCCAAGCGATTGGTGTGCCATGGACGTGGTTTAGTTTCTCGTGTTGTGAATGTGAAATAATGATTGCACTACGTGTGGGCGATCGTGAAACAAACACTGTTTCATGAATACGAGTAGAAACTAGAAACTATTCGGACACTGTTTGCTAGACCTAAGTAAATAAATCTTTATTTAAGACAACAATGGTCCACTTTGTTAGTGAAATGTGTGAAGGAAAGAACAGTGGACTGTATGATGTATTTAAAACCACTTACTTTGATTCAGTTCTTCAGGGTCGTCGTCCCGATTATGGTGACGAATCAGCGGATGAGGGTAACGGTGGTGAGCACAGGGGATGATGAAAATGATCCTTGATCACAATTCTCAAAATAAAAAGGTAGTCGGCGCGGCGGGCCTCGTGCGACTAGGACGCAGTGGGTGACAGCTGTCACTCGACGAGAAAAAACGAAAAATAGCAGGTGGCCGTAAATAATTATCCGGTCCGGTCACATCTACCCCACATTTGTCCAAGAAAAGCGAAATAAACATTGGAATTACGAACAATGTGACTTATCTTATCTCTTTCTTAGTGCATAGTGACATTTTACTTACCTACTTAGAAAATACGTTCATTTAAAAAAAAAAAACATAGGTACCTGCAAGTACCTACGAAGAGATAATTATTTCTTTGGTTAGTATATTGTGTCTTTAGCTTGGTTTTCTTTGGATCTTTAGGAAAGTTTTCTATTACTCCATCCATAATATGATGCGCGTGCGCTGTATACCTCAGCCTAATTTTTTGGAAATTTTGATACAGTCACCGTCAATTGCATGAAAAGTCCTTAAAGTTAAGTCTTCATTACATGCTATCCCTTTCTACTGGCTCTAGAAAGACATGAGACGAGACTTAAGGAAACCGTAATATTAAAAACGTTTCTTGCAATTCAGACTCTCTATATCATTTATAATGGATTATTTGCTGCAGCCGTGTAGTGCCGTGTCGTGCCGGCCATAAACAATAGCACTACCCCAACTCTTACGTCGTACGAGGCGACTAAGGGATTTTATGGATTTTTTTCTACACCTAGTAGACGGCTATAAGCTCGCCATCTATCACGTTTGTCTACCAAATCTAACGGTTAAAAGTGGGAACTACCTATGACGAAGGTGGTTCCTCTGTCTACCCCCTCGGAGATTATGGACGTGAGAGTTATGCTATGCTATTTGCTGCAGCGGAGCATCTTTAATTTAATATCCATCTCTTTGATAAGATGGTAGCGGGTTCAAATCCCGTGCGCCTTTTTAAGCGAATCCAAAATCAAAAACAAAAAAAAAGACCTATGAATGTAACAGGAAAGAAAATCACGTGTCAGCTGGCCCTCTGTGGGGCCACTAGACTGTCGACACAGCGGGTATTTGCATAACAAATTGTATGAGGCCACAAAGCGTGCGCCCGGGCGATTTTTACGCGAGTTAGATGTTACCGTGGCGTGGCTAGTTGTCAGGGGTGGATTCAGAAAAGAGTTGTTTGGGGGGTGGAGGGAGGTTCAGGCTACTACTGAAATTGGAAAAAATAAATACCTACTAAGGGTTGGACCACACCATGAAGAGCGTCGGTGGCACAGTGGCTAGGGACTCCCATGCTGGAAGGACCGGGTTCGAAATCGTGCAGTGCCATGTAACAATGAGTTTTTCGAAGACAAACGTACACATTACATTACATTACGTACATTTACCGACTGCTCTAACGGTGAAGGAAAACATCGTGAGGAGACCTGCACACTGAGGTGACCAGTGTGTACAATGGGGTAGGCACAAGAGATCCTCAAGGGTCGAAGAAGATAGAAAGAGTTGGACCACACTAAACGACACGGATGGGGTAGACGAGTTCTAGAGTGGAAACCGGGTACAAGAAAGCGCAGTGTGGGACGCCCTCTGTCTGGTGGACCGACGACCTGAAGAATATTGCTGGCGATGGTTGGGTAAGGAAGGCGGAGGACCGGGTAACGTGGCGCGCCCTGGGAGAGACCTATGTCCAGCAGTGGACAGACACGGGCTGATAGATAGATAAATAGAATCCATTTAGAACTCTAGCCTTTTTCGTCGCCCGGAAATATAATTAGCTGTAGAGCGAGAAAGATCAACTAATAAATCATTTAATAGAACATAGGTAACAATAAGTAGATATTAGTATACAACTGTAAATGAGTAAGTATCACTATGCTCTGTCGTTTGACATACAAATGTTTTCAATAATTTGATAATGAATATTCAAATGTCAACAATATATAAATTAAACAATTGACTATTATAGTAGATTGGATCCACGGAATCGATCCGTGATGACAGAGTGCGGGCGCTTGGAAGCCATCTTTCCTGCTCCAGCTTCCAGTATATTTCTACGACGAAAAAGGATAGAGTTACGGGTAAATACGAGGTTGCATGGAAGAGATCGCTCTTAGCAATAAGACCGCCTAAATTGTACTTCACTATTTCCTTTTCTATCTTTTGTTTATTGTTTTCTATTTGTGCAATAAAGTGTATTTTACTTTACTTTACTTAAAAACAAACACAGTCATACAACACAACACGCACAACGCACGCACGCACGCACGTTGCTTTCTTCGTCCGTGCAGTCATTGAGGGGCCAGATGAAAATCAGCGCTGTGGCTTGCCTCAGCATTATGCTGGGCTGGTGTACCCTTTTTTGACATTGTACCGCACCGGATCTTTTGTGCTGCATGTATAAATCTTTGTATACTTCTGTATTGTGTTCTATATTCTGGTGTTTACAGTGCTAAATAAACGATTTCAATTACTTTACTTTACGGTTCCGTGCGGATAAGTGAGGTCCTTCCAACCCTAAAAAAGTCACAGGATTTGGGAGAACATGGCCCCCTCTAACTGGATCCTGGATCCGCCCCTGTCAGTTGTGTGCGTTTGCTGTTTGGACACTTTATGGTTGTGCTCTGGGAGTGTTATGTACGGTTTATGGTGTAACAAGCTGGACTGTAATAGTTTACTGTCTCGTGATGTTTTTGTGGTGGAATATGAATAAGTTCTCATTTGTTTCTGAAATAATAATGTTATTTTTTCGACAATGGAACTCATCATCATCAGCAGCCTATTAATGTCCCCACTGTTGGGGCACAGTCCTCCCTTTGCACAAGGGGGTACGGGCTATGATCCACCGAGCCCAGTGCTGATTGGTGGATTTCACACGCCTTCGGAAACTTTTTAATTTCCTCAGATATGCAGGTTTCCTCACGATGTTTTCATTCACCGTTAGAGCGGTCGGAAAATGTACGTAAGTCTTCGAAAATATCCGAAAAACTCTTTGGTCAGACCGGAGGGGCTCAGATAAAAATGTGCCACTAGCTGTCATGCAACGACATGACGTTGCATGGTTTCGAACTCGGACCTTCCGCACGGGAGTCCGGCGTCATATCCACTAAGCTACCAACGCTCTATGGAACTCAAAAGAGATCAATCGCCAAATTAAGCAACGTTGGGTGCGGTCTGAACAAGGATGGGTGACAGCTAGTGGCACATTTTTATCTGAGCCCCTCCGGTCTTCGGAGAGCACATTAAACGTTCGGTCGTTCGACATTAGACACTAGCAAAGGCCTACGAGCGGCCTGAATAACAATTCAGTTTTCGTGGTTGTTGCAATTACTCGTAGCTTAGAACAATCCCCAATCGTGGTAAGAATCCCGTGTCTTAACTTCTGCTTTCGAACGACTGACCGTTTAACATGCTCTCCGTGGCACCGAGGGCTCAGATAAGAATGCTACTACACAATGAAATTGAAAAACTTTTGTTTAGCACTGTAAACACCAGAACACAGCAATTAAACAATACAAAAGTATAAAAGGATATAATACATTCAGTACAAAATATCCGGTGTGGTACAGTGCCAAAAAGGGTACACAAGCTCAGCATAATGCTGAGGCAAGCCACAGCGCTGTTTTCAGCTGGCCCTCAATGCGAGAAAAAGACTATTACTACACAAATGAAGGGTCAGCGCCCACACAGCGTCACAAACACCTAGACTCCCAACAATTCCTCAGGCACCTGCACCTCGCGACAAACTACGAAAACAATTTACATGTAGCATGTCCCGCGGCGGCTTGTCGGGACAGAGCAGCTCCATTTCCATAACTAATTAAATTGCGGGACGAAGTTCGTCCGCAGGTGCGGTCCCGCTGTCCCGTTGTCCCGCTACCTGTTTGGGCTAACTTTATGTGTGCTGGAAAGTGGCTGGAAACCTTCTTGACCGGCAGTTTTGCCGTTGCCATCTACAATTGTGCCAAAATATTGCTAGGTTATGAAAAATTTATGGAACATTAGATAGAAAACAGTCGCTAAATAAGTAAGTAATTATATGATTTTCTGGAAAGTGGCTGGAAACCTTCTTGACCGGCAGTGTTGCCGTTGCCACCTAAAATTGTGCCAAAATATCGCTAGGTTATTGAAAATGTATGGAACATTAGATTTAAAACAGTCGCTAAATAAGTAAGTAAATGATTTTCTGGAAAGTGGTTGGAAACCTTCTTCACCAGCAGTGTTGCCATTGCCATCTACAATTGTGCCAAAATATCGCTAGTTTATGAAAAATGTATGGAACATTAGATAGAAAACAGTCGCTAAATAAGTAAGTAAGTAAATGATTTTCTGGAAAGTGGCTGGAAACCTTCTCGACCGGCTGCTGTTACCTAAAATTATGCCCAAATGTGCTGGTTTATGGAAAATGTATGGAACACTAGTTATAAAAGAGTCGCTAAGTAAGTGAATGATTTATTTCCAATACAACGAACAGTAAACGTTAAAGAAAGACGGATATGGTAGGTACCATGTGGTACACTTGGAGCCAGCTGTTGGGGAACAAAGGGTCTCCAGATCGCGTCCTGAGGTCGTGCACTCAGGATGTAAATGTCTGAAATGCCTGCAAAACCATGTTGGGGTTCCGCGAGCGGATCATGCGTTCGGTCAACCTTGTCATCACGGCGACAAGAGAATGGATTCCTAGCCCACTACATGGGAGATGGGCCACTTATCATGTGCCAATAACTTGACGACAATGTAGATAAATATTAATGTTTGTGTTGTTCTACTGACATTATTAAAATTTTCATTTTATTTGATTAAATTTTTTTTTTAATTTATTGTATTTAATTTGTACGTATTAGAAGACTAATGCTTCTGGAAATAAATATTTTCAATTTCAATTTCCAAAGTAAAAAAATCGCTTGATCTTGCGACAAACTCACTAAAGTGACAACACTGGTATAGATAATGTGGATTCTGCCTTCTGTGTTAGGTATCCGAGCCCAGTCCTAGTTGGTTAGTTTACCATCATCGTCATTCATGAATGAATTAAAATTTATTTGCACCCATCTACATAACACGATTACATTTCATTAGGTACTTAAAAGAGCTACTTTTTTACATTTTCTAGAGTAACTTTACTATTGCATATGTTATATGCATAACACTTGCATATGTGTCAAAAGGGTCCCTGACTCAGCATTATGCTGTGATGATATGGCTAGACGCTAGCCACCGCCGCAGCGCTGGTTGTCAGTCAGGGCCCGGTGACACGACGACACGGTACTGCTGTCCCTATTGCCCAACTATATATATTTATCTCAATACACAATAGGTGTAAAAGAACTTCTTCCATTCCAATATTATATTTCAGTTATTGTTTCATCATCGTGAGGGCCTCTTAGAAGAAAATCATTGTGTTGACGTTTTTGTGTACTGTGAAAACCGAAACACGTGCAGTAACATCTTTAGAAACGTATACAGACCTACTAGACAACACAAATCCCGCAGACTGAAACTGTTACTTGTATCTGTTACTTCCGATAAGAGTTCCTGCATACCTGTTCCGTGCTCGCTTATCTGTAAGCCCACAGATAACAGTAAAATTTTACTGCAGAGGATTACTGGAACGCTACTGGATTCTAGATTCTAGTGTTTTGCTACTCTGTTCAGTATTGTTGGTTAGGGTTTGTACTGGTGTTATGCCTTGTATTGTTACCCGACTGCGCCAGAAAGAGGTTACTGAATGATTTTCGACGTTTACATTTTAATTTTAAAGAATGACCTCTATAAAGTAACTGGGATGGATTATTAACAAACACCGGCCAATTGCGAGTCGTTATTAAAGGGAATACATTTATATATGTAAAATTTTGAAGACTGTATCTAATTCCATTTAAGCAGCTATATACTTGCGTGAGTGGCGGACGGATTCTTGGTGACTCCACTGATTCAAATCGTGTGTTACTACAAAAGCGAGGAATTAAGAATCAGCGAAGGAGTTGAGCCCAGACAATCCTGTAGAGGCCTATTTAAAAAGCAACCAAATAATGTCATTGTACTCTTTATATCTGTTCGCAGGGAAGGCGAGGGTATATACTCCGTAACACTGGGCGACTGAAGGTGGTGCCGCGGCGCCCTACACTCGCGACTAGGAACCTTTATGACGACGCTTTATGAGCATTTACCCCCCAGACTAAAAAATGAAGTTGATGACGAAACGTTCAATCGCCGACTGAAAAACCTTTTATTGAATTATGAATTTTATTTAATTAAAGAATTTATGAACATGAAATTTTGAATTTAATATCTTTAATTAATGATGTTTAATTATTTAATTTAAGAGCGTCGGTGGCGTCGTGGCTAGGACGTCGGACTCCCACGCTGGAGGTCGCGAGTTCGAAACCAGGCAATGCCATGTCCATCGGTGTGGCTGTCCGGAGGACACGGCGCTGCACACATAGTCAATGCTATGGTCGGCAGCGAGAGGGCGTGGGACGTAATGGTGGCCTTCTGCGAGCAGGTAATGGCGCAGAAGGAAGGCGAGGAGCGGTTCAGGGAGGACAACCCTTCGTCCGACCCGATCCGCCGTAGGAGAACCGGGCGAAGGCGGCTGGCTCACGCTCGCCACCTTTCCCCTTAAAGAGAGCCTCCGGGCAATGGACAAGAAGAGGTAAGCATGAGCGTTTCCCCCAATAAAAAAAAGGCAATGCCATGTACCAATAAGTTCGCACCAAAAACTTACGTACATTTACCGACTGCTCTGACGGTGAAGGAAAACATCGTGAGGAAACCTGCACAACCAGTGTGTGAAATGGGGAAGGCAATGGCAAACCACCCTATTAAATTTGCCACGAGAGTCGTTCTACGTGATTAATTTCTTAGAATGATCACGACCCTCAGCAATGAGGAGATCCGACATAGAACAAAAGCTATCGACATAGCTCATAAGATTAGCAAGCTGAAGTGGCAGTGGGCCGGTCACATCTGTCGCAGAACCGACAACCGCCGGGGAGAGGAGTTCTGGAGTGGAGACCAAATTTGGGCAAACGTAGTGTGGGACGCCCCCCTGCTAGATGGAGCGACGATCTGCGCAAGGTGGCTGGCAGCGACTGGATGAGAAGAGCCGAAGATCGGGCTCAAGGACGCGCCTTGGGAGAGGCCTATGTCCAGCAGTGGACTAGAGTGGGCTGCTGACACGATTATTGACATGATGTATAGGTAGTTACGTAGTTACCTACCAATTTATTTTAATGATTTATTGCATTATTTTATTTTATTAAGCAAATGCTTTATGGCAATATTTTAATCTAATTTACCTATTAATAATTTGACGATCATTCTACAAATAAGACATATATTTTGACATGTATATATAAATTGTGTAGAATGAAATAAAATATCTTCTTCTTAGGGTTTTGTTTTTCCCTTCGGGGTACGGATCTCTAAACGCGATCGGATTGTCCGATTGGAACCGGAGCCGGCTCATTACCATTACGGGCGTGCCGGGTGTCCGGTGGAATTGAATCATTCCGGTAATGAGGCAGTAAAGACATAACGAATATTGCTAACAGTGGCGGATCCTGGGGCCCACCAGGCTATGGGGAACATGCCTGTAACATCCCTAGAGTGACTGTTAGTAACCGATATCTCCCCGCCCTCTCAGTTTTTCCTAGGTCCGCCCCTGATTGCTAAAGGAGTATAAATTGCTTTATGATACGTATTATGTTTATATTTTGTTTTTTGGATATATTTATTAACTTTTCTTAATCTTATTCTTATCATTTAACAATAAAATACCTCGTTACTCGTACATCGCATCATAAAATTGCTTATGATGAAAATTTAGTGGACTGGAAGGCGATTCTCGCAGTAGAATGTCGAATCCGACTTTAGTCCTATCTCATTCGCTAACATTACTCGTGTGAACGTGACAAGACGTTCGTAGCGCTCGACTTTTGTATGTCGAACGCTGCGAGAATCGCATTCCTGTATGTTTGAATTTTTGGCATTAAAGGGTGAATAACCTTAGTGGAATAATAGATATTGGAAATAAGTTCGCGGGAAGCACGCTTACCTCAATATGCTGTAGTAAGTAGTTCTTGTAACTCCAAGTTGCGACATGGCGGCGAATCAAAGGCGGCTCTGGAGCCGGCACACTAGGTACGTTTGTAGTTGTCGAAATAGTTTAAAAGTTTGTAACAAATAACACCACACAATATACAATCACAATTATCGGAGTACCAGGCGTTATTTTAATTAGTATTTCACATGAATAATATGTTATTAATTAGAAAATTACGAAAACAATAATGTCTCCAACAATGTTGTCGAAGCTCGCGAGTAGACTGTTGTTTCCTTTTTTAAGGCAACGGGAACTGAGCCCATACAGCCATGTCTGATGTAAAAAAACTCTTTCGAGTCTTCATGAAAATGCTGGTGTGACACATTACAATGCTATCTGGGAGAATCTTCCACGCTTCTGCACCATCCGAACCAAAGAAGAAGTCGTCCTGCGTCCCGGACGCAGTATGGCCTGTATCAAAATCCAGCCAAGTACGGATCGTGCTGCAGCGTCTTATTTCACTTTACTTCATTGTCCCACACATTATTCACATCTTGTCGAAGTTCTTCGAGCCAGAAACACCATTCTTACTAGAAAAGCACTACTGTAAAGCAATTTGCATGACAAAACGAAACAAAGTTGACGTGGATGCCACAAAAGCGCGGGAGAAACTCCTTCGCGAGTAGAGTGCGTTTCGTTTCATGCTGTTCGATGCAGGCCACGCAATGTCATTATAGCCTGGTCGACGAAATTAGGCGTCTCGCTCGCACACATGGCGCGGTACGAAGGTGCATGCGGGAAGGAAGGGGAATTTGATAAACGTGCCTATATTTAAATATTAATTATTTTTACAAACGAATCTCAAAGTTCATTGAACGATAGACGCAATCCGCGCGATTATTTGAAATTAATAGTGGCGCGATCAGTCTCTGTTAACGATTGGTTTCATAATAGTGGCGCGATCAGTCTCTATTAACGATTGGTTTCATAATTTCCCTTTAGTGTTCCTGTAAATATTTGTTATCAAGGCAATAATAAAGTGAATAAAAATATTGTAAGTAGGCATATACGTATAGTAGGTACATTTTATAAAATAAGTAAGTATCACAGACTTTGACTCGCAGGCTGGAGGGCGTATGAGTCTTCTGGGGGTAGCCTACCCGAAACCAGAGGAATATAGGCTCCTTCCTGTAAGCTGTACAGCGTCCTTGATGCAAAGCATCTTTAAGGAACAGGAAAGAGACTAAGGTAAGGGGTGAGCACAAAAGATCCCTGAGGGTCGAAGTGCCGCTGGGGTTATCCCTGGCCCCTGTCATAAGATAAGATAGGTATCACAGAAATCGGTCTACTAGCGCCCTCTCCTCTAGAAGTTCTAGAAATATGACGTGAGCAGTGACAGCGAACCACGGAATTAACATTGATCCATAGGTCATATGTTTACATACATTTGACGTTCAGTGCCAGACTAATGTCCAAAATCGCATGCGCGAACCGGCAGACGCGGTTTCCTTATAAAACTTTTCTAGCAAGCAATCTATAGAGGGGTGAATTTCAAAATCTGTGGTAAGTATGTATACAATAAAGTTGTCAAAACAATAAAAAATAACAACATTTTAACAATTGTATCAGTCACATACCTCCCCTCCGTCGACAAATGTACGCAGCAGGGGATTCCAAATGTATTTTTATTAAAATTTACATTCTCTATGAATCGCAAGTTGCGCATGAGTTATGAATACGTTCCATCGCAACTTAGAGGGTTCTTTATTAATGATCTCTGTGGCAAGTTTTAATGGAAAATGTATGGGAGGAGCGGGAGACTAGGGTGCATACGTTATCGCGGAAACAATCCCGTTTTTGTGATTATTTTTATATTATTTTCGGCCGCAGAAAGATCATTATATTATGAAACTTTGAACAGTAACTCGTATACCTAACAAACATTCGCTAATATGATAATCGAAATATAGGGTCAGCTTTTAAAAAAAAACATTGATGCAGACAGTATCTTTTACATTTTGTCAGATTTCCCTGGCTCCCACACTAGGATACCCTGTGTTGTGGGGGCCAGTCTCTTCCGCTAAATATAAATTATGAAAACATAAGGTAATGCAATAAATTAAACAGGTGGCAATTAATTTTGCCAGGTGCCTATTGCCAATAGTATTATGGAATGACTAAATATATTATTTTATTTTATTGTGGCAGTAAAGTGTTTTTGTTCTTCTTCTTGTGTTTGCCACTCCCTAATTTTAGACTTGCACGATCGACATAGATCTGTAGTATTAATCAACATAGATTATAGACCGTTCAACGTCGATCATTGTGTGATCAAACCAAACCGATCTGCCATCGATTGAGCATTGATCCCACGTCGTTCGTGCGATTGTCGATTGATCAATGAAGTTTTTTGGCTTTGGTTGATTGATCGCAACAATAAGCACAAGGTTGATCAATTGTCGTTCGACGTGTTTTATAATCATCCTGAGCTATTACACCTACGCGGTCGATGTTGATTAAAGCCTAATGTTTCTGATTCATTACTATGAATCCCATGTCTCGCAAGTTTTCTGTTAAATTTCTTCTCAAAGATATAAACAACAAAATTGTTTTTCCTTCCCAATACACTGACGTTTTTCTACGTATCATTTACCTACAGAAAATAATCTGCCTTAACAAAGCGTCAATGTAAAGCGATGTCGAATTTTTCAACACGTCGGGAAATGACAGTCGTGATGTCATTTTTCGATCTGAACATTCTGCGATCTTGACATTCTCAGAGTTCGGTTCGATTTTAACTCGATTTCATTACAATACAAAATCGCATGTGCAGTGTGCTAAAACTGTAAAGGCGTTAGGACTCAGAGATTTCGGATTTTCTGAGTATTTTGGACGGACAATCTCCGAGTTGGACATCCGGACATTTTACGACTGACAATTCACGACACATGTATGGAAATGTTTTTAGCTACGACGATTTTTTTTAAGTGTAAGTATATTGTTACATTTTAGTACATGCCTCCTAAAAAGATCGTGGTAGAGAGTGGTTGATCCTGATGTGAAGGATCGCCTGGGGTGGTACCACCCTCTTATCTATTTCTGCCGTGGAGCAGCCATGCTTGCATTTCTGTGTTTCGGGTAGAAGGGTAAGAGAGCCAGCGTAATTTCCGGCACCTGAGGAGAACCATCTTAGTCCTCAATATGTCTATGGGCGACGGTGACCACTTAACATCAGGTGGTCAATTTGCTCGTCTGCTCTCCTTATTCAATAAAAAAAGTTTGCATATAATAAAATAGCCCTAGATCTGCCAAGTCACTCGCACAATAGCCAGTTAGCCTCCGATTTGCATATCTAGGCTCAGTGGCGCCCCCTGCTGCAATTGGGGATGATTCCATTGCTACAATTGGGGGCGGTTGCGTAACGGAATCAATCGTTTGATTGCTCTATTGCGTTGCGTATTGCGAGATGGCTGAATGATTTCAATCTGCATGTCGGAGAATCTATATATCTCACTATTATTGGCATAGAAGCTACCAAAATAGAATGCATTAAGATGTAACCAAAACCACCTATGGTCCTGAATGGGAGGTGTAAAGTATTCATAGCTGAACGACTTTCAATATCAAAATCAAATCAATGTATTCCTCGGAATAACAGAGTTCAAATTTTGTTAGTAACAATGCAGGTACTCAAGACTATGTTTGTAATTAATTATTTACAAAGAACATTTTACCAGGCACGTGGGACAGAGAGTTCGTGCGTTCATCGGGCACCTCCCCGACCCGGTCAACACACGAGCCCAGTGTCTGATCATAGGACAATCAAACTTGCCCGCTATCATCTTCAGAATGCCATTGTTGCCGCCCTCCACTCCGTGCTGCAAGGAGGCGGTCTTCTTGCATACGATCGCATGGAAACTACTATGGGGCCAACACTAAAATCGCCAAAAAAAACAGCTGTTCATACT
Organism: Hofmannophila pseudospretella; assembly: GCA_947369225.1. Lineage (NCBI taxonomy): Eukaryota > Metazoa > Arthropoda > Insecta > Lepidoptera > Oecophoridae > Hofmannophila > Hofmannophila pseudospretella. Next base: position 15,220,383 of record OX376316.1, read on the forward strand.
AAAGCTCAATACGACCGAAATGTATGAAACAGCTAATATTTTTTGCGATTTTTGATTTGGCCCTATTGTAATTGCAGTGTGGATACACTGCCTAATTGTTCTAATGCAGTTTCATTTTAGCATATTATGTGTGTTATTTATTTATTTATTTATTATATTTCTGATTATATATTTAAAGTATTATATTTCTGTATATATTATAGTATTTATGTAATATTATTACTACTGCTTTGCAGCTTGCAAAGGTTTGCATTTAGGTCTACGTCTATGTCTATTATGTATCTTATGATTTTTCCATCACCTGAAGGTTGCCTGGAAGATATCGCCTAAAGCGACAAGGCCGCCTTCTGCACATTATATTGTACCTCTCTTTATGTTGTATGTTTTGTTTTTGTCCCGGGTGTGCAATACAGTATATTTGTATTGTATTTGAAAGTTGTTCCTTCAGTTATGGATACTGAACCTTTCGGGACTATAGGGGTTTTTAGTTACACTCGGATACATATTTATTATGATCGTCGCTTACCATCAGGCGAGATCGAGGTCAAATGCGGGTTTAGTAGTCAATAAAAACAAATCTTCACGCTCTGTCCTTTGCTGCGGAGTAGACAGTGAGTATGGAGCGCTATACAGGGTGTAACATTAAGAACGGTCAGTATGGGAAAGTCTGAAACTATAAGACATACGAAGATCTGTTCTTAGGAACCATGTCATCAATTTTAGTAACAAGAAAAACTGTATTCATACATTTTTTTAAAAACCTGTACTCAGCCTGGGAATCAAACCCGGTTGTTTTGAAAAAAAATCCAACACTATTTCTATTTAGATATCGATTGTGTAGGTCTTAAGGAATAAATGTTAGTATGAAACGTGATGTTTAAAATTAATAAAACGCATTGTTTCCATATCTTTTAATTTATTTTAGTAGGTGTTCGAAATGACTACCATTTTGTAAAATACAACATTCAACTCGTTTAGGTAACGATCTTACTATTGAATTTTGTATCTTCAGGTGGTGAATTTGCGTTAAAATTGTCTCTATGGCTGCTTTTAGGTCTTCAATTGTGTCGTAGCTTGTTTTGTACACTTCATCCTTAACGTAACCCCACAAGAAATAGTCTAGTCTAAAATAAATTAAAAGATAGTAATTAATAGTCTAGTCTAAAATAAATTAAAAGATATGGAAACAATGCGTTTTATTAATTTTAAACATCACGTTTCATACTAACATTTATTCCTTAAGACCTACACAGTCGATATCCAAATAGAAATAGTGTTGGATTTTTTTTTCAAAACAACCGGGTTCGATTCCCAGACTGAGTACAGGTTTTTTTTAAAATGTATGAATACAGTTTTTCTTATTACTAAAATTGATGACATGGTTCCTAAGAACAGATGTTCGTATGTCTTATAGTTTCAGACTTTCCCATACTGACCGTTCTTAATGTTACACCCTGTATAGCGACTAGCTCTTCCAAAATAGATTGCTTGCTTGCTTTTCGTATGGTTAGTGGCCAACCTATTGTCAGAGTTGTTCAGGCCGCCCGTAGGCATCTGACATGGCTTAACGACTGCTGTCAAAAGACAACAACCGGGACCGACTGCTTAACGTGCTCGCCGAGGCACGGAAGAGCTCAGATGAAATATGCCACTACCGTGACCCATCCTGGTACTGACCGCGCCCAACGTTGCTTAACCTGCACGATCACTTTCGGACCGTGCTTGCAACTAGGCTATGAGCTTCCTCATTCCAAAATAGATGAGCAAATAAAAATATAAAAAATGGATGATGATCCAGCGATCTAGCGTTTTCGGGGCCTGTTGTATCCCAAATAATCTATTACGGTTAATTTTTTAATTTTTTTCCTACTTTTTAAAACTTTACTTTTATTTAACAGTAAGTTAATCTTGCTCATCTTTTAACCAATGACCCTCCAGGGCACCGCAACTAAACCGTGTGGGCTCATTTCTGGTATTTTATGTATGACGAATACCTCCGATAAGGTAATTCGTCCCTTGGCGCCAATTGTGGGAACAACACGATGGGTTAGGAGTTAAAATTAGCATGTAATGCTGATTCAGTATGTCAATAAAATAACAGTTTTGCAGTTTTAAATCGCTATTGGTATTCCATACATACATACACTCTCTCACGTCCATAATCCTGTAGACAGAGGAACCATCTTCAGTTATAGGTAGTTAGATAGATCCCAGAGCGTCGGTGGCACAGTGGCTAGGACACCGGACTCCCATGCGGGAGGTCGTGCTGTGCGATGTACCAATGAGTTTTTCGTATTTTTCAGACTTACGTACGTTTACCGACTGCTCTGACGGTGAAGGAAAACATCGTGAGGAAACCTGCAGTATTGCCCCATGTGTTTAATGAAACGGTCGAGACCTCGACGACACGCTGGTTGTCAGGTCTCGCCTAATGTGCTAGATGGAGCGCTGGTCGCGGGATTACTACACGACACGATTGACCACATAGTCAAATCTCCATTATATAATTATATATTAAAATGAATAACAATAAGTAGTTATATGTAGCTGGCTTTAGCTTCCTTCTGATGATAACATAATTGGGTTTCTGTGTCTGAGAGAGTATCTATCTATACCATTCACTGAGGTCAGTTAACAGAGACTTTGCTGCCTAATAAATTATCCTAAAAATAACCCCTATCGGTGAAATGGAACTTATCGACTATCCCAGGATTCAACATGTAGTGGCAACGAACTTCGGCGTGATTGGTGTGTATTTTATGTGGGCAAAATCGACCAAGCAGATTTTTGCGATGAAAGAAGATGCACTTTAAAGTATTTTTAAAAGCTACACTATTCACCACCAGTGGTACTAAAGTGGTACTATTTTCTCCTACTTCACAGAGCCTTCAAATCAAGGAACTAAAGACATCTCTCGTCTCACAATACGACGCCAGACCAGTCCGATACAGAATCACAAAGCTAACTCGGAGTGACCGTGGCGGTTCGTAGCAATAATCCCGTAGCGTCGGACCTCGTAGCCGCGTAGCAAATGGTTTACTCCCATTCCGATAATGTTGCATTTTGTTTGTTGTTGTCTCTTGAGCATTTTGAGTATATACATTTTTAAGACCAATTGTAACACATGAAAAGCAATAAATGGTATGAGTATGAGTATGAGTACAGTGGGCTTGGTGCTTTAGTACGAATGTCAAGAAATCATAATAAAAACTTATCGTTACAGGGTTCCACAGAACATAGTTTGATGCATCTTCCACTGTAGATACGAGTTTCCAGAGTAATATTGTAAAATAACCTTCATCATTATATCAGCCCACATTGTTATTCGTTTTATTGCAATTGAGACCAACTACTTATAACTCAGATACGAAGCCTGTTATTGTGGAAACGGTGCTGCCTTGCAATCTATTCCCGTATTTACTCACTGTTTCGACTTCAGACTACTCTTTACTTGACATATGACATTTTTTTTTAAATTATTTTGTTGCCATACCTAGATTTTACCACTCACTGTCGACGTAACTGACTTGATGGACAGTATAAACATACATAGCAACCATGGATGAAAGAAAAATTAGTCTCCCTCACCTTGGGGCGGGCGTTCGTACCTTCATGATAGCAACGATGCTAACATACCGTTCTCGATTCCATCACTCATTAATCGCTTCTGACATTCCTCCACTCACATCAAGCGTCGCGAGATGACTCTCCTCTAAATAAAACTAACCCTTAAGCCCGTTTAATTTAACGGCACCAAACACAGGGGATGTAGTGACACCCCGAGCTTCTGTCCGAGCACGAGGTCCGCCTCCAGGGCCGCACCCACTCCCCCCCTTCAGGGTTCGAGTGGACGACCCGTTTGATTGATTGACTCTCCTCAGTCCACTCGCTGGTGAAGTAACGTTGAAATGTGATGAAATGACTTGTCGAAGCGGGAGCAGGCCGCGGCGTAGCACACTCGTGGCGTAGCCCTTCAATTTGCTATGTAAATGCATCTTTTGTCCGAGCCGTCCCGCCGGCCCACTCTATAAATTTGTTCGGATGCTCTTGTCCATTTTGTATGCAATTTTGTGCAATTGCATCGAGTCGCCATTGGGCAGTCATGGTGATCAGTGCACGTTGAATGTATGGTGTATTCGAACTGTAACTTAACTCTGCTAAAGAATTAGCATTTAACACGTTCACAGTCCCCATATTCTATTCTATTATTTTATTCGCTATCATTCTCCGGGTTGTCCTCGGCCTGTGGTTGCATTTTTGCTTTTAAAAATCCAGCAAATATAATTTAATAACTATATTGACTCAAACAACTTATTTTAGAGTTATTTAACAGCAAATTAGTTACTGCCTAGTTACTCGACACTAACTAGTCACGGGTCAACCGTCTCAATAGCAACCACTAGTCACCGGTTAGACATTCAATAGTAACCGGCCATACGAGAGTCCCCTGATAGCAACCAGTTACGGTTAATTATTCGGAAATGCAATATTCTCTATTAAAATATCAAGTCCGACTGCCTCGTCGACGAGTCGCAAGAGAATGATCCCATCTTGAGTCGGGCGCCCCTTTTATAGAGGCCAGGTAGTGGCGGGCGGCATGACGTGGTATCGGCTGTTGCTACGTGTTTGCTTCGTCGCAAGCGCAGGTGGGCATTGCACGTGCACTATGACGTCACTTGTATATATATTTCTCCTCCTCTCCTAGAAATGCAGTTATCGAGTAGAAACATCTCTGCAATAACAGTGACCTCAACTTCTATCTAAAATTACTAAGCGTGATGGATGTCATACAAAATTGTTTCACTTCACAATGCCTACAGCGCTGGTATTAGTCGTTTTATTTTCTACATAGTTCCAATAACAATCCAGGTACTTATTTAAATGCCATAGTTCATTAATTAACGCATTCAGTCGGCCCAGCCGTATACAGGGTGCCACATTAGCGCGCCTCGTATAGTTTCATTAGCTCAATTGCGCGGTGTTTCCGCGCTGTAGACTTTTATTTCATTATTATGTTTATTTCGCGCCGATTATGTTTTATTTTAGCTTTATTGTAGCTCTCTATCAGGCTATTTATAGTGGGATACCAAATGGCATCGATTCCAGAGTGTTTACTGACTAAATTTAAGAAACTTCACCTTCACTCTTACTGGCTTTTACACAAAACAGACTCTGAATTTAAACAGACTTTTTTTAAGAAAAAATCATTAGTGTTTTACACATAACCAAAAGAGCGTCAGTGGCACAGTTGCTAGGACACTGGACTCCCATGCGGGAGGACCGGGTTCGAAACCGTGCAGTGCCATGTACCAATGAGTTTTTCGTATTTTTCGAAGACTTGCGTACATTTACCGACTGCTCTAACGGTGAAGGAAAACATCGTGAGGAAACCTGCACACTGAGATGAGCAGTGTGTAAAATGGGGTAGGCACAAAAGATCCTCATGGGTCTTAGTGCCGCTGGGGTTATTTATTGTATTTATTTGTATTTATTCAAACACAAGTTAATAGAAGTACGTAATACTAAACTAAGTAAAATAATAAGCATTAAAATTACACTGTGATGTGTTCCTGGCCGTCTATCATAAGATAAGATAAGATACGATACACATAACCAATATATGTATTATTATCTTCAATTACCACTTCAACTATAAACTGAATGTGCTAAAAGTGGTCCATGGATTCGATCCGGCAACGCTTGCACCGCAGTCTCCTGTCATGGATGCTCCAAAAAAACTGACCAAATGCGAGTCGGACTCGCGCACCGAGGGTTCAGTTCTCAAAAGAAATATGTTTCGTTTTGAAAAAATATCATATTTTTTTTCTTAATAATTATAAATGTCTAGACTTTGTTTACATACAATACCTTCTATCAATACAAATTATTTCAGATTTATTCTCGATAAAAAAATAACAAAGACATACAGACGGGACACCGAATTCTCACCATAAGGGTTCCTTTTTTACCATTTCGGTACGAAACCCTAAAAATACCAGATACACTTGACTATTATCCTTGGGACTGAACTTAGGCGACGTATTTTGCTTGTGCTAGAGAAAATAAACAAAAAACATAAAAAAAATATTTTTTATTGATTTGTAAGTTAATTATTTGACTCAGACCACAATAATTGGAAACCCTCGTCTCATAATTGTAAATTGTAAATTGTATTTATTTCATCAGAAAGCAACAAAACCCGTTGCAAGATAAGTCGTACAAAATAATTCAATAATAAATTAAATTAAATAATAAATCAAATTATTAAAAGAATAAACTATTTACATTACAAAAAAAATACCTATAATAGTATAATAGTGTACAGTCAATAAAAAATAAAATAAAAGTGCGGATACAATGTCAAAATAATTTTAAAATGTCACAGACGCTAAGAGTCGTATACATGTCAATTTCCCGGGTCATAGCAAATGAGAAGGTTTTAATTTTGAAGACATAAATTCGTTTAGACTGTAGTAGGCATTTTTATCAAAGTACATAATACAGTTGATACATTCAAAGAAGAACAAAAACCCAAACAAAAATCTTTAAAGCATTCACACATTCTACAGATAACCGCCCATCTGCTTTTTATCATGTAAATTGTCGTCAAGTTGCCGAATCAAAACACAAAGTGGACCGAAAAACTCGCCAAAAGTTTTTATTTTTATAATTTTCATCTAATGCCTTCAGGTACCACTCTTCGCGATTAACATTTTCATCGTCAAAATTAACATGGAAATGTACTTTTTGTAAACGTAAGCTGCATTTACATTTATCTGTATTCAAAACGACTTTCAACTTTATTTTTCAACGGAATTCTCGGGATCATGAATATTAATTTTAATAAGTCACTTAATTTTTTCAATTAACAGTTTGGGAAAGTTTTAATGAGTTTTATTTTTCAGAGAATTGAATTTAGAAGGCATTTAGGATTTCTTAACTTATCGTAAGTTATCTTAATATAGAGTGATAAATTTTTATTCAGAATAAAATAAAACTAAAATAACACTAAAATAAATGCTTAAGCTAAAATTACAAAATACCTAACTATTTTACAAATAAAATACCTGACCTAGGTCGCTCTCTGCAGGGAGTGTCCCGAGGAGGCTGGCGGCGTTGCCTCGCTGTATAGCGAGGCTTATACGCTGAGCGAAGTAGAGGCCAACCTTCTGGTCCCGGGATGTCTCTACGAGGCGCTTGGCTATTTACCCGTAGAGACAGTGGGCTCTAGGCCCCCACGGCCCTAAGGTCTCCACCCCGAACGGCGCAAATATGCAATGACCACCCAGGCCCGCATATTTACGCCACTTGAGGTTCTCCGCAGATGCTGCTGCTGACCCGGCCTTCGCCGCCGTGGCTGGAAGGTGGAACGGGGCAAGGGTGTCGACGCAGGTAGCGTCCCACACCAGAGACCGTCCCAGCTTCCAAGGCACGAGTGTCATACCGTCGGGACTTTTACCGTCATCGTGAGCCAGACCATTGGGCTCCAACACGGCTGGCGCACCCGCGGTGGCAAAGGCCCGGCGGATGATGTCGTTCAGGTCGGCGTGCCTCGGAATGCGCCCGGCACTTCGGGCGCACGATAAGCCATGGTGGCCATGCTGGTCAACAGGGCACCCGCACCGGCAGCGATGGGGGGCGTTGCAGGGAGCGCCTAAACGGATGGAAGCTGCAATCCGAAAGGTGGTACGGTCCAGGAGAGTTCCGATATTTCGTGATGGTAGAGTTTGGAGCCATAGCCCTGACTCCCAAACTGAGTGATAAATGATAATTAAATAAAGAGACAAACACTTAAAACTTTCACTGTCCCCATACAAAATTGTTTGACAACTTTACAAGTCCAACTAATTTAAATCTATTTTTATGTGACCCAACAAAGGAGACATGAACTCCTTAGAATGGCACCTGGGGTCCCTAGCGTGGAGGCAGTGGACTGTGGATGTGTTAAGTCTTATTATTTCTCATGAACGCTAATTAGATTGGATGTTTTTTTTGTCTAAAATGGTAAAAATGACGTAGCAGTATCGTATATCTTACCGTTCTAGTCGTTCGTCTGGCGCTAGTGCAAAGATGTACCACGTCAAAAATCGTATTAATTGCATAGAAAGTAGTCCTCTCTTATCACCGTTTTTCAAACTTCTCACCCAGCGTCACGATTAACAGTCTACCTAGAAAAAGCTATCTAGATATTATTAAAGTTGGAAATGAAATATCATTTTTTTTTCAGATTAATATATTCCATCCCCTCATTCCACGACAGTGATTACGGCGTATCAAGGCAGGTATTAATCCCGCGTAACGTTATTATATCGGATAAAAAATCCCCGTAGCCATAGCCAGAGTCGTAGTCAGAGCCACTGGCGCCCAGGGCGGGATACAGTCATAGCGACCCCAAAATCACAAACGAGGATTGGTGACACCGCATGCCATGGTATCCACTTCTTCGTAATTTTACGGCGGTTCGTTAGTGCTTATCGGAGCTACGTGTGATACGATTTTATCTTCGCATTGACTTATTTGAAGGCACTGCGGTGGCTCTTACGGCTGTTGTCGCATTTCAGCGCGCGATTTTTGTTTGAAAAAGCTGCAAAAACCAGCGTCACCGGCGTTACCGTTAACTGTGCTCTGTACTGCACAATTTTGGCATTCATAGATTATTACGAAAAAATAATTATCACTTACTGTCCTCAAAAATTGGCAGTTACCCATTTTTAGTAGGTGACTGAGTTGCTATTATTAGCTTCTTACTATACATGTCTTCTCATCAACTTTAGGTAAACTAATAAATAAATAAAATATCCTTATTATTAGGCAGTTATTCCATATAAATTATTTAAACATTAAGACCATTAAGCTAAATTTAATTTATGCTTATATTTGGTAATTTCAATTTAGAATTCTCATTAGCATTCCCTTTTTATTTGTAACGCTACAATAATTAAATTTTGGTATAATTTCAAAAAATATAGTAAAATTAAAAAGTAAAATACACTTTATTGCAGAATTAGAAAGCAACAAACAAAAAAGACCAACAAATACAAAGCAAATAATAATTTAATAATTTATTTGATACATTTCATTACATTATATTTACATTAAATTATAGGACTCCGCACTAGGCAACAGCCTGTATCGCGGAGGCCGGTTTAATCTTATCTAATAATTACATCAATTTATACTAAGATATATCTATTTATGAGATATTTAATTATTATTATTACTTATTTATATTATACATTTATTAAAATAAACAGAAATAAGGATAAGAAAGTAATTAACTATGGGGTGTTGTAAGACGATGAGCGTGAGTGTGCTAGGGTGTCTTAAGGTGTGTGTGTGTGTGTGTGTGGATGAGTGTATTATGTGGTTTGGTGAAAGAGGGAGGATATTCATGGTGAGTGCAGTCAAGTGTGCCGTGGAAGTCAGTGATAGAGCGATCGCGAAACAATATTTTCGGTTTCATCATAGGTTAGCGTAAGTAACCATCTTTGAATTTCGCGGAAATATTTTTAATGTTGCAATGTTTTATAATTTTATTGTATATGAACGCGTTTCGGTAGTTTCCAAACCGTTTAGCGAAAACCGTTCTCACATGTGGCAGCGGAATTCTAAAAACTCTGCGCTTCAGCAAATCATTATATTCGTTAGAGTTTAGGATAGTTTTGTGTGCAGTGAGACCGGTTTGCAGCAGATATAATTGTCGCACGGTTAGAACTTTGCTGTCCCTGTATACGTTAATAAAATATTTAGATTAAAAAAATTACTCTACCTCTTTTGCTACTGCTCCTGCGAGTGAAAAACTAAAAGCAAATTGTGAAAAATTATCATCCAGAATAAAAATACTTTTGCCGATTGCGTTGCGCCCCCAGGGTTTTGCGCCTCTAGCCAGATACTAACTCCAGTACTGCAATGAGTAATCCCTTCAATTCCGAATGAAACTCATCGCATTAAAATGATTTGGTTCTGTGGGACGAAGGCTATATTGAGAAAATGTCTTTATGGTTCGTTAATCATGAAAGGCTTTTACGTTTTTTTTTCTTCTTATTAATGGATTGTGAACGGGAACAGGCAGGTTTCACAACGGAAACGACGTAATTTTTTGTAACAGAATATTTTTACTAACTACTTATATGATTTTCCCCTACCTTGCTATGATTTTAAACTTTTCGTATTTTCCAACATTTTCGGTGAAAGTTGGACTTTCACCGAAAATGTTGGAAAATACGAAAGGTTTAAAACCATAGCAAGGTAGGGGAAACACAACTATGTAAAGTAAAGTAAAATACACTTTATTACACAAATATAAAACAAAACACATGAGATAGAAAAGGAAATAGTGAATTACAATTTAGGCGGCCTTATCGCTAAGAGCGATCTCTTCCAGGCAACCTTCGGGGAGAGGAAAAGATTTCGAGAAAGAGGTAGTAGGTGTGCAAGCATTGTGGAAAACGTTATATAAGATAATTTTATTTACAACAATAACATATAAATACCAAGGTAATTAATTAATATGATTGCCCACACGAAAAAATTAATATGATTGCCAACACGAAAAAATTACCTACTTACTCTTTTTTTATTTTTTATTATTTACTACTAAACTCTTACTCTTATCTTATGATAGGGGACTGGGTATAACCCCAGCGGCACTTCGACCTTTGAGGATCTTTTGCGCCGACCCCATTTTACAAACTGGTGACGTCAGTGTGCAGGTTTCCTCACAATGTTTTCCTTCGCCGGTAAATGTACGTAAGTCTTTGAAAAATACGAAACACTCATTGGTACATGGCACTGCATGAACCCGGACCTCCCGCATGATATATAATAAGTACTTACTTAGTATATGTCTGAACTCTTTTCATAATTTTAATGGCACAAATATTTTGTATAATGTCATCTTGTCTAAAGTCTAATCACTATTATCTAATATTGCATATCTAAATCATTCTAAAACCAAATTTCCAACTTCTTATTTACCCATGATACCAAGTTCTGATTTCTCTCCCCTCATTAAACTAAAAGACTATCAAATGAAACGACCATTACCATCGCTATTACCTACCATTTACCACCACGCGGTCAGCCCCCAGGCTCCGCTATCATTTGCCACCATTGATTCCCCCATTGGCATTCATTCCCCTGTAACGGCCATTCAATGCTGACCAGACTATATCATTACCATGGGAGGCCTTTACTTTGTGCTTCTTCAATGGCGTTCCATTTGGTTTATTGGAATTTTTTCTTCATGATTTAAATCAAAGAGAGACCACAATTCATATGTAGAGTCCGTAGTGGTATTATGCATATGTATCTTCAAACTAATGTTTGAGATCGAAATGATAATGTTTTACAACACTGTTTAACACGTTCGCGCGCGGTACTTTTTCTCATTTTGGCAGTACCAATCTTCACTGCCGTACAGCATAAAATTAATGTAAGTTAGTTATTGCATACCATCACTAACGGCTGGTGCCGTAATACGATACATAGATTAGCTGTCATGTCCGTACTGTCAATGTGTAAGGAACTGTGTATGTGTGAGTCATGTCCAAAAAGGAACACCTATAAATCCCGCAGTTTTGCCAGCAGAAACAAAATGCACTCTTTGCAGAATGGCCGGCCTGTTGGGAAATTCAATGGAACAGAATACAACATCCACTCATTCAGCAAATTCGTACATGCAATAACAGGACAAAATCCTCAAGGTTTGTTGGTAACGTCTAAAGATTTTCAAGGGCCGGTTTCAAGTGTTGTAGAAAAAGAAACGGACTACTTTCTAGTTTTATCATGGTTGTTCATCATAGTGTGTGCAGTTTACTATTTTATGCAGTCAAAGTGGTGGAAAATGATTGTGGAGATGGTTCAGAATAACTGGAGAGAATCTGAGGCTCAACATGAGCATGCAGATTAGTTTAAGTGTTTATTTATTTTTAGGTGATTGTTAATAAATGGTTCTTTTTTTTTAAATAATGGCAGTGGGCCTACATACCAAGTTCATAGAAAATCGTCACCTATAGCCGTAGTGCTTTTAAGAAAGGTGTAAAGATTTGCCGGCGATGACCGTACTGTAATTTTTTTAAACTCAATTTTACGGCAATAACCGTAACCGCGCGCGAACGTGTTAAGTAATATTTTTGCTCAGGCGCTCCTAACTCAATTTAGATAGATAGATAGATTAATACTTTATTGCACACAATAAATTTAAATAGGAAAGGAAACATAGAATAAGTGTAATGCGGCATTATCTTCTTCAACACAAACTTTAAACTTCGCAATCCTAAAACATTTGTATTAAATGTTTTTAAGTACAACACATCGTTCTATAACCCTATTGTGTGAATGTGTAGATTGTTTAACGAAATCTCTTCGAACAGCAACAATAAGCCATCGTTAGACTTATTTGATCCTAGGCCATTAGTTTTTAAAAGACGGGTTGAGGATGTCCTCAAATGAGTTATCCACGCACCTACTTTATAGTCTTTACTTTATTATTTTTATTTTTCAAATAGGCATAAGTTTTTTAGTCATTACATTCAATAGTATTTTTTTATAACTCAATATTGTACAACAATCAATTTTCTACTTCCTAACCATGCTGTGTTTACACGTTAAGGGTTACGACCTAGCTCATAACTTTATATTGATTTTTCTGTAATTTCTATGGTTGTAATCTGTTGTGTATACCTAATAAATAAATTAAATTAAATTATCGCTCAGAGCGATCTCTTCCAGGCAACCTAGGCGATAGAAGAAATTAATAGGTTACAATACAATACAAAGATTCTTTACTGCACACACAAAAATACAGGACAGAAGAAAAGATACAAAATACAAATACAATTGGCGGTCTTGTAGCTTTAACCTATTTCTTCCAGGCAACCTATGGGCGATGGTTACAGGCAGTATAGTGCAGAAAAGTGAAATATGAAATATTTATTAGTTTATATACTTTCAATACATAACATAAGTAAAGCTCGGTCAACCAATTTAATAATATAACTAGAATCAGAAATCTTTTCGGAACATTATTATTATTTAGCCGTCAATTTGAAACTCTTACTTACATTAGACAATTCAAAAAAAATCACGAGACTGCGACGCTAGCCTCTCAGCATCCAATCCACCTCTGAACTATTGTGTGGACCACTCCAGACAGGAGATTTTAATAATTGAAATTAAAGTTTTATACAAAACCGAACCTAATCTCCAAAATATGCCCAAATATATACAAATAGGTATGTACAGAGAATATAAGGCGGCAAAACAGCAGAAGGTTCTATTTAGTCCGGATAGGTCCCAAAATATTAATCCAAATTCAATTTAACTCATTCGTCCCAAAAAGTATTCCGTATTGGCCTAAAACGGGGACGAGATGACAGCTTTGACAAATGACAGGCGCAGCATTATACAGAAGTACAAAAATCTTTAAGATAATGCCAAAGCAAAGTAAAAGTGTTCCCATGTCCCGGACGACGTTATTCAAGATAACCGTGACTTACGGCCGCCGTGACGGAGGGTGCATTCATATTCATTGAATGCTTTTAAATTTTCTTTGCTCTAGAGGGGAATGTCAACATTTTTTTATGCCGAAGACATGATAGCCGAGCGGAGGGTCTGGTATTGGTTCGGACGAAGTTTTTGAGTGTGTGTGTGATTTCATTGTGTAATAGTGATATAAAAGAACTGTTTCGTTTGATTTTTTATAAGTAGACTAAGTTGCGCCTTAAGTGGTCGTCATGTATCACACGTACTAAATTTGGCCAAAGGTTCTATCGCTATCTTGTACCGTATTTATACACCAAGGTAAACAAATTACTCAAAATTGTTAATCATACACGATATAGGTGCAAACAATCTTTAACCACCTGGCTTGCAACCTTGGACTATGACAGCACTGAGAAAGTATTGGAAATTGTCCAATGAATAAACACACATATACTAGTCATGCAGTCACACACCCGCACACTCTCACACACGCACCCTCACTCTCACCCTCATCAAACACACTCCCTCACCTTTCCACCCCCACACCAATACGCACATATGCACACAAACTTTCACTCCATGCTTACATCTTAGTATCTAATGATAATTTTAAAATTGTATACGTTTATTTTTATTTTATTTTTTCCCTTTATATATCAAAATTGTTCCTAAATGGAAGAGCCTAAATCCCGCGACACAGGGTATCCTGGTGCGGGATTTAGAGCATCAACCATGTATTAATTGTAAGTTGCAAAATTTTTTTTTTTTGTATTTATTTGTATTTGAGAACCAAGGCAGTCAGAATATATAGTTGAGAAATAGTCATCGTCGTCTAGAGATAAGTACCCAACACCAGGTGTGTCAGTGAAGTATCAGGGGTCAAAAACTCTTCTTACGGTCGTTCTTTTATATAATATAAACTTCTGGGTCTGTACTCTGAAATATCTGATGAATTTATTAGCGACGTTTTATTTATTTGTATAAGATATTTTTGGTGGGAAGAGTTGCATCACCGTTTAGTACCAGCTGCAACAAAATAGAAGTCACTCACCTCCTAATGGAGTGTGACCTGGTGAAAATGGAGAGGAAGAAAGCCCTTATCTGATAATATGAAACACTTATTGTTGTTTGCTAAGTTGGCTCTCGTGACCCTAACGAGGCTGACATGGTCACCTTGTCGTGTACCAAAGCCTCTAAACTGAGATTTTAAAAAAAGAAGATACTTTTGGAACTTATCCTGCACAATACCCCTATGTTCACTTCAATACTTCGGTAGGTACTTAATTATAAAATTTGTAAATTATGTGAGGGACCGAAGGAAACCTTTCATTGACAATATTTCATTGTTTTTATTTGCCTTAAATTGAAGGTACAATAATAAATAGCTCCTGTAAAATTCTACCCATCAAGGTGTAGCATATTACACAGATCGTAATAAAAATAGAAAGACAAAAACAGTCTCTACCTATAAAATTAAAAATAAACTCGCGACAAAGGCTTAATTCCGCACGATACATTTTCTACCCGGCCCAATAGAGTCACAAAGATAAAGACTCTATTCGAGCGAAAAGATACGTTCGAGGAATTCTCAAAGACGCTCGGACGGCCAAAGGGGGCCCCCGGTCCTGGGAGGCTCGCGGACTAAGGGGCTAAGGGGCTAAGCCCCTTTGGACGCCAATAGATTTATTGTTTAAGATTGTCGACCGGACATGCAGGAGTGAATACCTTGTGAAGGTTGGGATCGAGTGGTTGTGAAATATGTAGTGTGTTTCTAATATTATGTGAAGGAAATGGGCTGAAAGATATTGTAATAAAATTTTGTATGTATTTTGTTCGGAGGTAAATAAATCAGTAATAATACCATTAGGTGATGTCCCCACTGATCATGCCTGACTTTTTCAAACTATGTCATGGTGTTGCAATTTAATGTAATGTAATAACGGTCTGGTTTCCGCAACTCGACGTCTTCAGTGCCTATTTTGCGTGTGATGGGAACAACTACTTACTCGAGCCACCCCATCCTCGCCTGAAAGTCCAACACCAGACATTCAAAAACAAACAAACGGTAGTTTGTTTGTTTTTGAATGTCTGGTGTTATGGGTAATGACCTAATGGGAAGAAATTATAACCAGATTAATAGATGAGTCCGTACACCCACAATAGCTAGATGTGGCAAATCACATTAAAAGTAAAATACACTTTATTGCACAAATAGAAAACAACAAACATGAGATAGAAAAGGAAATAGTGACGTACAATTTAGGCGGCCTTATCGCAAAGAGCGACAGTAGTGTTTCCCCTACCAAATACTCGTA
Source organism: Hofmannophila pseudospretella (assembly GCA_947369225.1). Lineage (NCBI taxonomy): Eukaryota > Metazoa > Arthropoda > Insecta > Lepidoptera > Oecophoridae > Hofmannophila > Hofmannophila pseudospretella. Next base: position 15,236,183 of record OX376316.1, read on the forward strand.
ACCTTTATTTTAGTGCTCCACATAATGTAGCAGATCCCAATATTATGGACAAAAGTATGCTACCAAAGCCGGTAGATCTAAAATTCAAACAAAACCCGCCCAAAATAACACTCCTAAGTCGAAACTTGCCGGAGCCGACTTCAGACTGAATGTATTGAAATTCAAATCGGCTGGAACTGGACAGGGATAATGCAAACTCACTGCTGTTGCTTCAGTGGCGGCAGCAGCCGTAAAGTTGGAAGGAACTTAAGTTAGGCTAACTTGAGAAACGAATCATAAACTATGGTTGAATGAAACAAGTCCAGAAATTACCAAAAGATTCAAATAAAATGTTCTAGACTACAAAAGAGATTATGCGTATCCCATACAAGCTTGGGTACAGTTATTTCCCCTCTATCCAAACACAAACATAGTAAAGTAAAATACACTTTATATATACTATACTATACTTTCTATATTTACTTTATTTAGACTTTTTTTTTAATTAACCGAATTAACCTTTATTTAGTATTTGATAGATCTCACCTAGAATATAACTAACATCTTTACCAAGAACCAGCAGTGTGAAATCAATGTTTCTACATGACTTCTGTAGTTATTATACTAGAAATTGTAAGAACCAACATTTTAAAAGAAGTGCTGGTGATTGTTTCTTGCGCCGCTTCTTTTATTTCAGCAATAGCAGCTTACGGAGTGGTGGTGGTAACGTTGGAAAAAAGATTTGCAATAAAAATATTGAGTGTTGCTTTGAAAAACCCAAAGAGGTATCACTGTAGGAAATAAAATCGTGCTGTAAAATTTTGCAGAGATTATTTTCAATGCAGCCTTGAACCGATTTGACTTTAGCTATATAACCTAAAGTCTAATCGGCTCAGGGCTGCAAAAAGCAGATAGACGAGCTTCTTGACCATAATTTCCCACAATCAAATAATGCGATAAATTTTTGCTAAGTCACCAATAAATGCGTTCGAACCTCTGAACGGACAGCTCAGAGAAAACCTCATTACCTCTAAACCTAATTCGGTTATCGACACCTTTATCGACGCCAAAAAACCCTGAAGCGAACGCGAAAATCCCTAAAAAATCGCTCCGATCTACCGATTGCGAAATTTAAAAGAGGGAATTGGTCCAATTCCGTTTTACCATGCAAGAGCGAGCAAACTTATTAGCCGGATGGCGATCTTCCTTTACTTTTTGTAGGTGATCGGCCCGCGGAGATTGATCGGACGGTCGGATTGATTGCCTTGCCCTCCTGACTCATTTTTGATGTCATCGGATTTTTGATATTTTTTTATGATCTCCAGAATGTAGGTTAACATCCACGGTTCAGAGTGCAACTGCTTCTGTTAAAGTACCTCTGTAACTGTCCAGCTAAGGACTTCAAGGAGCGAGCGAAGCTGCGATTACTTGTAAGTCATTGTTTTAACCTTTAACAAAGTCAGTGTCACTATTTTTTTTATATTTCACCAAGAAACTCGAAACGAGTCGAAACAAAAAAAACTGCGACCAAAAGTGTAACGTAAATATATATTTAAATACAGAGCCTTTAGCCTAACATAACATTTTCACGAGTTGTGACATAAAAATCCACATGTAAGAGCAAAGCACACATGTCTAAGCCAACAGCATTAGAATAATTGATTAACTAAACGCAAAGAGAAATAATCGCGATTCAGCGTTTTGTTAACTAAGGCTGTTCACACACTTGCGATCTGCGTTGCGAATGTTGAATCATGCTTCACGAAATTGCATTTCTTAAAATCCTACAGATTCGTAAAGTCCATTTCCCAAAATGTTTGCAGAACGCGTAGTGAATATGACACCAGACTCCCATTTATTTGGCAGATCCAGGTCTAATTTTAAGCATATATAGGGTCCTTTTTATTAGTCATTCAATACATTGTACATGTATGACTTAAATTTTCTTAGTAAGTGATCGTATAAAAGTATAAGTAATTTAAATTAATTACTGTCATATATTATATTAATATAATTTTATATTGTACCTAATTGTACCTATTGGGACTCGTGCCTGAATAAAGAATTTATTATTATTATTATTAGCGGCAAATATTTCTAGGGTGTCATCTATAGGTTATAACAATAGCGATATGACAAAAAAAAATTTTTTACTTCTTAATTTTTCAAGAATAACGACAAAATTGTTTGTTTGAAAATTCTACAAATGTGTAAAGTGGTACAAATGTCCAGCACATCCCCCCCCCTCCCTCCAAATATTTGCTACTAATAAAAAAGGACCCTACTCGTATATTATATACCCTAACCAGAAAAATTAAAACCATCACCATATTGCGGAATTCAATAGTACTACTATAGCGAACTCCATAATAATAAGTACATAGCGCCCTTCTGACAAGGTTTTTATGAGGAAACGTGCACATGTGATGAAGTGCAGTGGATCTGTCCCGTAGATACATGTACCGCTTCTGCAATGGAAGGTATGTCCCCATAAGCCTTTAACAGCCTAGATAAAATGATAATCCATAAGTACTACAGTTCGACTCCACTAGATAAAGTTGGAAGATTAACTTCCCATCTCAACTGTCTACCGTATGAATCTGTCCTAAGGCTCAGCCGTGCCAGGAAAAATGATTTATAAAGCCGCGCCACTCTATTCACCTCTTTCTGTCTCACCCTCTTTCCTATTCCCCCGTCTCTGTCTCTTCGAGTCCAATTCTCCATAACCCTGCAATTTCACAGGCTGCTGGGTGCCTCTATATAGCTGCCGTAGTAATGCCTCCATTGATTAGAAGCTGGAATATTCATTCAATTATGTTCCGTCGAGGTTCCTTGATGAAACATCCGCGCTGGCTTTCGGTTTGAATGTTTTGGTTTGTTTACTTTTTTAATTGAGAATTATAGGAGCGTTAAATGAGAGATGGAATTTGCATGGAGTTTTGAAGTGGCATTGGAAAATGCACCGTGTCTAGCCATTTATGGGGTAAGAATACCCATAGAATTAAATATTATCAACTTTACTGCAATCACTGAATTCTTTCTTTTAGACTTTGTACACTTACACAAGATCAGATCACTTCGGAAAACGGAAATCCTTCTTCGTAGATTCCTTCAGGCCAAATAAAAGGACAGTTGGTACTTTTGTGAATGTTTTCAATATCCTCAAATGAGTTTCCCTATGTTAATCTTTGCCGAATGAATCTTTCACAATCTTACCAATATTACAAAACCAATCACCTCCATCAGCGACTCCAAGTAAACACCCGTTCGCAATACGTTCATATCTTGGAGATTATTCATAGATACAAGAAGATAAAATCCTCTCGCAATATGCCGAGTGGAAAGGAAAGGAAGGCAGGTTTCCGCGCAATCTATCGTCGGTATAATGGAGCTGTTAAAGACAATATGCTGGGAAACATATTGGATGCAGCTCGACGAATGTGTAAGCGAGCGCGTCGCGACTACTGCGGTAGGGTGGTTGTACAGTTGGAGCAGGTGAAGCACCTACAGACACGAGCCTCCATACATTTAGGGTCAAATTGAAAGCGCTTCTTTTGGAAAGGAGTTTGTATTCTGTAGAAGAATTTTAATGTAAGTATTACCTGTGTCGGAAATATGACTAATTATGACTGTTTTGACAAAAATTGAAATTGAAATTTCTTTTTTATAACGTGCTTATAACTTAGCTGAGGTTGACACTGAAAGAGTTTAATTATTATTTTTGGTATTTATGACACAATTTATGATTGTTTATAAATAAATGATATATGAATAGGTTTGTAATGTATGTGTGGTAATTGAGAACCTGTGTTTCCCTATGAGACTGGATTACTAGCCATACTAATAAAATAAATAGACAGAAAATGTATGATTATCAGAAGAATAATTAAAATAATTTATGTTCAAACACAATAACCCAAGAGCTGATGAAATGAGAATCATCTGATCTAGTGAGAATTAGACGTACCTACTGATGATTAAGATTCATGAGCTTTGAGAACAGAACTTATAAAGAAACATATACAGATAGAAACACTTTATTATACACATCTACAACTAGTTGACGTGTTAATTCAAGTTTCCTTCTCTACTAAGGCAATGGTGAAATCTGTACAATCTGGCTTAGACCGAGTTACCGCTAATGTAGTGACTACTGTCAGCAAATGAATTGAAAATGAAAATGAGAACGAAACACGTTTATTTAGCACAGTAAACATCAGAATACAGCAAGTACAAAATAGAAAAGTATACAAGGATATTATACATTCAGCACAAAAGGTCCGGTGCTGAATGTATTATATCCTGCTGAAGCAAGCCACAGCGCTGATTTTCAGCTGGCCCCTCAGTGTGTGTGCAGTGTGCATGTTGTGTTGTATAAATGTGTTCAAATCAATCAGATGAAGTGGTAGAAAATAGAACGCCCATAAACTTTATCGACAAGCTGGCTCTACGACACATTATATAGGTAACTTGTTTAATATGTGTCTTTCTTAAAGGAATTGGTCTCTAACACTCTGTTCCCAGTGTGTCTCCGCGCTTGCCAAGCGATAAATCCGTAGCTACATCTGGGCAGGGGCCCCGTTCAATTTTATTACTATTCTCTCCCGAGGACTTATTCGATTCTCCGTCAAAGCAGGGAGTTGGTTACATTATCCTCTCGCTTTGGCACTCACTGGTTTATCTTCCACGTCTTTGTGAGAATAAGAAGGGACTTAGGTTCTGCTGGCGACGTATTTTGAAATCTTCTCAACACTTTTTGAAAATTGATATGGGTCGGCTTGTAGATTATCAAGAACAACAGGAATTGTTGACGGTTTTCTACTAAAGCAATACGAATTGAGTGGGTATCATAATACGAACGCAGTTCCGCAATTGGTTTCTGGAATTTTATGTGCATATAAAATGTATTGCATAACATAATACACCAATATCTACATTCACTTGCATAGTCGTATTGGTTGCGAATATAATGGCAAAACGATCAAAGGCATGGACACGAGAATAATTCTGATTTTCGGTAAAAACATATTTGGTTCTCTCTTTATTCCAACTTTTTACATTTCAATTGAATATGAATTTTCTTGTTTTTCAGTGTCTATTTTGGTTACTATAACGGATGTGTATAGTGAAACTAGATATGCAGTATCATTTAGTTTGCAGAAGAAACTATGTGTGGTATGAACCCCTTTTATTTATTTAATTTTCTTTTTTCCATTGTCACCAGGAATAGATTTAAAATATGAATTAGTTTTTGGTTCAAAAAGGTACCTAACTAAGATAACGATTTTGAGGTCGTATTCCAAGTCATCAGTCCAACTAGTTGGTTCAACCATTATTCATGTACTCGTAGTTTATAACCTACCCTTATGTTTACCCCCTACATTTGTTAAGTCAGATTACTTAAGACGAAGATCTAACCATTATATAGTTTTCGTACAATAAAATGTATTAATTCCCTGATAGTATACCGTACAGTACCTTTCCCATTCAATTCAAGCATCAAGCGCGGGATAGTTTTATCCGACTCTGGGATCGCCAAGGGAGAGCATTGGTTGAATATTAAGAAGAATTGCCTAAATTGATGACGACTTGATGGAGCGATGACCTAGTCAATATGGCTGGTAGTAACTGTAAATTAGCTGAGATGATGAGGTTTAACAAAGTGGTTGATCTCTATTCCAGAACGCTTTCCAGGCCAACCCCAATATGAACATGGTGGTGTCACCACTGGGGCTGAAGTTTCCTCTGTGCAAGCTAGCGAGTGTTGCCAGCGGCATGGCCAAACGAGAGCTTATGGCTGTACTGGGGCTCTATAAGGACAATATGGTGAGCGCTAGTGAAGTTAAGTCAAAGCTATAATAATATTACGCAAATCATCGTCAATGGACAGCGTAATTGCAAGGGCGTTTGCGCTGCTCACGTATTATGTACACCACCGGACAATCAGGGGTTCAATTCTAACCATGAGAATTAAGGAGTTTAGTAGAAGAGTTATCCTACAATTACGAAGACAATGCATATAACTGCATACGACTCTAATGGTGAAGATGACACAGAGATGAAACGTTTAAAAGGAAAAGGTAAAATATAACTTGCAAATGACAAAAATGATTAAATAGAAAATCCTTCTTATGCGTGCTCTACGTAAAGTAAATAAACACTGCAGCGATGAAAAAATACCTATATTTTTTATCTAGCTTTAGGATCGAATTGTATTAGGTACGCTCATTTGAACGTAATTAATTTAGGAAAAATTCAACTTTCTTTCCAGCAGTGAAACTGGCACTACTTCCCTAAATAGTTTCTCTACTTTCTAAATACTTTTCAGACAAGCTTCTGCTACAAGGACCCAAAAGAAGCCCTAACCTTTCTAAGAGAAGCTAGTCTTATCCTTCTGAACAGGATCTACCTTAACACCAAGTACGAGCTTAACTCTTTCTTCAGCTCTCCCCAGAACGACGTGTTCGGCGTGCAAGTCGACAAGGTTGGCTTTGAATACCCCAAGTCCGCCATAAGTTACATTAATCGATGGGTGAGTTACGGGTCCTAATCTAAGTCCCAGGTTATCTAATAAAGCTTACATTTTCAGATGTTTGACGGAGGTATTTACAAAGGTTTTGATTAACATTTGGGTTCACTTCCCAAAAAACTTGGTGTAACCACAGCATCCAGCATAAAGGATCCCTTATGTTATAGTTTCAAGGTTATCAAAATATATTTCTGAGCTTGCAAATTTCTGTAGATCATCATTATCTTTTATTAGTTAACTTGATTCACATAGTGTGGGAGGACTCCTGCTTGAAGGAGCGTTGATTTGCGTAAGGTTGGTAGAGCCTGAATGAGAAGACCCGAGGGCCACGCTCAATAGCATTCCCTGGGAGAGGTCAATGTCCAGCAGTAGACTAGAGTAGGCCGATGATGACGATGTAATCTTATCCACCATTACACAGTCAATTGAAATACTTTTCAGATAGAGTCAGTGACGTACAGGCGTATACAAGATCTGTTGTCACTTAGAGATGTTCACAAAGAGACTTCTATGGTAATCGCAAGTGCAGCACATTTCAAAGTAAGTTTGACCAGTTTAAATTCCGTTCTGCTGCATTCAGACAACAAATAAATATTACCACGAACGAATTCCGCGTTTATCCATATTCATTTCAGAGCGCATGGGAATTTCCATTTGACATAAGAACTTCGCGAATGGACAAGTTTTACCATTTGAACAATTCAATATCTTCCGTACCCATGATGAACAGGGTTGGTGAACATCTGTATTTCCATCACGATGGTCTTGATTTCAATGTAAGTATGTTTATATCGATCATTGCTATCGTCTATAAATTAATATAAGTCCAGTTTGTAAAACAAACCAGTCAATAGTGAATTTCACAAAGTTCTGGTTTCTTTGTTTATCGTGTGGTTAGGTGCCACCCAATCTGTTGTCAGAGTTGTCCAGACCACCCGTAGACCGCTGATGTAAAGATTGCTGTCGAAAGACCAAATTACCGGGACAAAAGTTCAAAGGTACAAAGTTCTTGTTAAGTTCTTGTAACTAGGATGGTTTCAAATAGTCCTGCTGTAGGTAACTTATTGTCAAGAAATATAGTATATACCTCTACCTACATGTAAACTGTATTTTTGTCGTTCTCGGTCATTCGCATCTACGCCTTCTCCGTTCCCTTTCTTTCCTGTTCATTCCTGTATATACTGTGAAACTACATAATATATTAAAAATATTATTCTGAATACCAATTTTAACCATAACTTCGCCATACATGATTCCAGTTAATAACGCTGTACTTGCAAAGTTGGGGAGGACAAATATCATTCGTGGTCCCCGGCTCACACCGAGGCCTGCCACAACTGATCGAGAACCTGAATGCGGACCCTGAGTTGATCAGGAACGCCAGAAGATCAGCTAAATACACCATCGTGAATATAACACTGCCTAGGTTCAAGATTAAGACCTCTATGGACTGGAATAACCATTTAAAGAAGGTAATTGCACTATTTATGGGAACGATGATATATTTCATGACGTAATTAATAACGATGTCCTCTTGTTAATTTCTAGGGTGCATTCTTAGGTAGTTAGAATAGAGAGCTTAGATTGACCTGCTTTGATGTTCTTCATTGAGAGAAAAGAAATCTACTAAAAATAAAACCTTTACTAATTTTTAGATCGGAATCAAAAAAATTTTTGAAGAAAAATCGTCAGGATTGGAAGGCATGATAAACTTTAACAAATCAAGCGATGTTCCATTTCTGAGCAAAACCAAGCAAAAAGTTTTTGTCGAAATTGATGAATTTGGCCCATTCAGAGGCGGTATGTAAACATTTGATCCAGTCCAGTACCAAAGTTGTTTAATAATCTAATAATTTTTTTATTTATCAGCTCTTACTTTAGAAGGTAAGAATTAAGGTTTCAGGGTGATCGTGGAGCACTATCTGCTCTTTCTCGGCTGTTGATAGTGTTTGTAGTTAGTGTTAGCGGACTGAAAATTCCTAAAGTGCGTCTCACCAAAACCCTAAAGCAAGGTTTGCAAATAAAAATGAAAATGTATAATAAACTTCCAATAGAGATCACTAAACACTCCGCTAAAGAATTTAAGGTTGTTTTAAAAAAGTACTTTCAGGGAAACGCATATTATAGTTTGAACGAATTCATGTCCACAAAATTAAGGCACACTCATTTTCTCCGACACATATTCCTTACTAACCATAGAAATTCTATACTTATACCTATTGTAATTGAATATTATTATTATTTTTTATTTCTATTCCCTGACGGTGTACAAGACTGTACCTAACTATTATGTTTTATTTTAAATATTTGACCGACACTTATAACTAAAACTTTTGATTTTATATAGTTTCAATTTATATTATTGTTAGAGTATATTTAATACTGTTGTTAATGAGGCATCTTGTAACGGTTTCAGTTACTATAAGATAAATACAATACAATACAATTTTCTTTCAAATTTGAATTAAATTCCAAGTATAGTAATAAACCTATTTATTTGCACGAAACGTTTCAAATAAATTATTAACAACTACCTTTCTGAACAATCTGTTTCAGCGGAAAAAGTCAGCGACTATGTAGAAAACAGAATTCAGAGTCACATGTACGGGCGAGGACCTAAGAAGGAAGTGAGGGCTGATCATCCCTTCTTGTTCACCATCAACGTGCTCGGGGGGGAGGCGGGAGGTGCCGACCCCACGGGGCAGGGGCGGGCCGGCAGAGGGGGAAAGGAGGCACCTGTCGTCAGCACCAACGAACTCTTCATTGGTGTTTACTATGGACCCCAATAAAACTTGTACTAAAATATATTTTTTAATGAAAGCATAGAATGGATGTTGAATTCTTCTTTATCCAAGACATGTTCGATGTGGCGATGGTGCTCTTTTGTAGCAGAGGTCAAAATCTACTTCGAGTGTGTATTCAAGGCATGGCTAGTAAACCAACAAGATATTCGGTAAGCTATGAGTAAGTATGTAGGTATTTATTTCCGATACACACATACAAACTATTAGGTACAGAAGACAAAAATAATATTAAACAAATATATTACAAAAATAAATATGCAAAAGTAATTAGGTTTGATGAAGGTGGTGTGCAGCACCGGAAAAAGGGGACTGCCTCAGCCTGTTGGTACAACTATCATCGTACCAAATTGCAAACCTGTACGTCAAAATGGAAGGTCAACTCGGCTGACCTCCTGTAACTACTCTCCTCTTTGTTTGTGTTTCACTAGTGGACCATCCCCAATTTTCTGCATTACTACCACAATGTAATCTTATGTACCACGGAAAAAAATACCATGGTACACCTAGCTAAACTACGCGAATGGACCACGGAAAACAAATACTTTTTGTAAAGTAAGATACTCCCATGCACAGAAATCGAAATAGAAGCGCCATTTTTAAAATCTTTGCTCCCATGCAATCCAACGCCGAAAAATGTCAAATTAAGTGACACAAAACTGACAATAATAGTTAACTAACAAGGCGCGTGGTGTCCACGTGTCAGCTTTAAAAATGTATACCCCTAATAACCAAGGGGTTGACAATGGACAGCGACAAAGGGTTGGAATTACAGACTGACTGACCAATTACTGAGTGAATGGGGTCATAAGGTTAATTGGGCAGTAAATAATTATGCAAATTGAGTGGGTAAAACTAGTGTTTACAACGAACTATGCTCATGTGACAAGTGTCAACATGTAAAGAACTAGTTTGATCAACAGAACTACTGGCAACTAGAAAATCTTACAGAATAAAACTGTGTCCGTTTCGGAATGTACAATCATTCCATAGTTGTAGTTTTGGAATAATTAAATTATAAACTAAGCGTCTTGGAGCCCCCCGGTTTGTCCCGTGCGGACGGCAAGAGGCCGGACGGTCTTACATTGATTCCATGGGCGAGAGGGCGCTGTCTCCTCTGGGACGCGACGTGCGTTAGCACTTTCGCGCCCTGCCATCTCGCCAGCACTCGGCAGACTGCAGGTGCAGCTGCCGAGGCGGCGGCCCAGAGGAAACACCTAAGAATTAAGGAGAGAGCAGGTGATCCGCGAGCCGGCAACTTTTTAGTACAGCGCATTTCCCTCGCCATTCAGCGAGGGAACGCCGTGAGTATCCTGGGTACTTTCGACCAGGGGGCACTTCGCGGAGCCCTCCGCCCTCCTCCCTCCTCCCTCCTCAAACAGCCCTGTTTGACTGAAATTATATTATATAATTTTTACCTAGTTATAGTATGACATTATTTTATTTTTATATTTTTGACATCAAATTATTGACATGTAATAAACTAAGTGGTTTTATTTTATTGTATGTTTTGTGTCATAAGATCGCCAATGCATGTTGAAAACGCAAAACTCATCTTGTTCTACACTGATGAGCTTCAGTTCGGAGTAAATGCAAGTTGAACGCACCAGTGTAATTCAAGGCATCTGGAACAAGAGCTTGCTGATCTAATGACACTAGGGTGTCTCAAAATATTTAACATAAAATTGGTAATAAAACTACTACTATGCCTTTTCAAACTGCGATCCAATTCCTTAGTTCCAATGCTACAATCCGGTATGATCCAGTTCGAACCAATATATAGTCAACTAATTGAGTCCCGTGGGATGTCATCTGTCGGATAAGCATCCAATGCATCCGTGTACGGGGCACATTAAAATGACTATTTGTAAAATATTGAAGTAATGAAACATTGCACGTTTTGATCAGGCAGGGGAGCCAAGTGGACAGAGGGGATTCAAGGATTACATGGTATGGGAAATTAAATCTATCCTTGCAGCAGATAGCTTACAATCTTGGGTTAATTTGGTCTACCAAATTAGCTCGTAAAAATGTACCTAGGTTTCTGCATCATCGTCAGGCTACAATTCCGGATCTTCGGTTCTCCGCATCCATCACTACCAACCACCACGCGTAGGTCGTCGCTCCAAGTTGCCACCGTGTGTTCAATCGTCGCACTATCTAGCTGGGCCAACCCATACTGCATTATCTTTGTCTCCATATCTTGTCTACCCCAACATTTATCGCTTCCAATAGTATTAACTAACAGACAATTTACACCATTACCTTTTCCTTGTGGTGTGGTTAGTGGCCAACCTATAATATTATGAATATCTATCACAATAATTCTTGTAGAAGTAATAATCGTAAAGTTAAGCTTTGCATACTAAATTGCATCTTTATAAACGTCATCACCCCGTCTCTAAATAGCATCTATTCTAATCCCACAGTAGCACAATATACCATTTTCAATACTCATCTGCATATTTTTACTGTGGTATTAGGGTTGTCACTTTCATCTTAAACTTTATATTATTCCTTGTAATGCAAATATTCTATAACCTTATAAGTACTATTAAATACTTGGTAGTGGTAGATCCTAAAGTGAAGGATCGCCTGGGGTGGTACCACCCTCTTATCTATTTCTGCCGTGAAGCATAAATGCTTGCATTTCTGTGTTTCGGTTTGAAGGGTAAGAGAGCCAGCGTAATTTCCGGCACATGAGGCATTCCATCTTAGTCCTCAAGGTTAGCAGCGCATCAAAACCCCTCTAATATTAATACAGTGAGGTGAGATGTCTATGGGCGACGGTGACCACTTACCATCACGTGGCCCGTTTGCTCGTCTGCTCTCCTTATTAAAAAAAAAAAAAATTAAAAAATTCTTTTCTGAAGTTATAAGTACAGGTACATTTGCTTGAGTTTATACTGATGGGTTAAAGAGTTTGCAGGACCCGTTTTTTGTAGGATCTGTGTATATCCAAGGGCTTTATAATCTTTTTTTTATTGTCCACTAAACCCGCATTTGACCCCGGTCTCGCCTGATGGTTAGCGACGATGAGGTCGACGATGGAGCATGTGGGTCAATCGACCAATGATCAGATTGTAATAATTATTTGAAAGAATATTTTGTCGAAAAGGTTGACATAATCATCTCTGATCAAAATTTGATCAGTGGTTCCCAATTCCTTAATTTTTTTAAAGTCTGGTGGGACCTCAACAATCGAAACAGTTAGGTGGTTTTAGTCCGAGTTCGAATCATTAGGATCATGGCGACATTTTGTCTTAGAGAAACTTTAGGTTCGGATAATAACCAGGTGGTGTCAGTGGATCTTAATTATGGGGTAAATTGGTAATTTTATAATTTTTTTATTTTGAGTCGACAACCCTGCAAATAAAGCTCTGGGCACTGGCGCCCGAAACGCCTTGATAATTGCTTTTGATTGTTATTACAGTGTCGATTTGAATATAAAGTCCAAATTGCCATGCGTATACAGTGCCGGCGCTGAATAATTTCCTAGGGATCACTGTTAATTAGTGCAAGGGAATGTCGTTAGTATTTACCAACGAGTGTTTGTATGAAATGTTTGGTAAGGTTTACTATATGTCAGATCTAAGGGTAAGGGCATAGATGGCCCGCTATCATTCTCCGGGTTGTCCTCGGCCTGTGGTTCTATTTTTGCTTTTAAAAAACAGCGAAATATAATTTAATAACTATATTTAACTCATTTTAGAGTTATTTAACCGCAAATTAGTTACTCGACACTAACTAGCCACAGGTCAACCGTCGCAATTGCAACCCCTAGTCACTGGTTTGGTTAGACATTCAATAGTAATCCGCCATACGAGAGTCCCCTAATAGCAACCAGTTACGGTTAATTATTCGGAAATGCAATATTCTCGAATAAAATATCAAGTCCGACTGCCTCGTCGACGAGTCGCTAGAGAATGATCCCACATTGGGTCGGGCGCCCGCTTTTATAGAGGCCAGGTAGTGGGGGGCGGCAAGACGTGGTATCGGCTGTTGCTGCGTGTGTGCAAGCGCAGGTAAGCATTGCACGTGCACTATGACGTCACTTGTTGTTTTCGCTCGACAAGCGACGATATCGTTCTTCTTTCTGTTGTCGTTATCTAATATTTTGACTTGAAATGTCTTGAAGTTCATTCCAATTTAGGATGACACTTCAGAAAGGTACTGACGTCATTTCTGATTCTGTGCCGCAACAAACAAGCGATGACTTAACTTTGGTACTCGTATATTCATTTTACGATTATCATTAACCGAGGAGAAAGAAAAAAGAAGAAAGGTGATAAATATCGTGACTTTGATTTAGCAATTACCTAGTCTCATTCTTTGTAAAATAATTAAGATTTTTTATAGATTATTAGCTTTAATCAACTGCTAGCGCCATCTGTGATTTCTAAAACAAGCTGCCCGTTGCATCACTCGACGGACTAACTTAAGTTAGGACAGACTTTTATTCCACACAGTTTCATTTTACTTCAGAATAGGCTCCTAGGTGTGCGCCTATGCACTGTAACCCCGTCATTAATTTGGCTGTACCAACCTAGCGCCACAGTCTAAAATTAACAGTACCCAACGCGGGGTTTGCGACACCAACCAAACTACCTGAAACGGGCCATTATGCGTAATTGACGTATTAGTTAGTGTTAAATGACCCTCCATCTGATCGTAAGTTCTTTTTAATGATCGTAAGTCTCACCTGGTAGTAAGTGACGATGAGGCCGAAGATGGAGCACACAGGCTTAGTAAGTACTGGCTCTTCTATAAACACTGACGAAACACAACGCCGAAACGAAGATATTTTACGGCAGAGTTTACGTAGAAATGGTCACTAGCCAGGCGGAATGAATGAATGAATGAATAAATACACTTTATTGCACAAAATTAGTGTGATACAGTGCGTACTAAACGAATAATACAATCTTCTAGACAACCCTCTCCGGACCTTGAAAAACTGTCCGCTTAAAAATTCAATATTCCTTTCCAACACCAAAGTGGACTTTACCCATTTGGTCAAATCAAATCAGCTCAAATCAAATCAAAATGTTTTTATTGTAAGTAAGTACCTTATAGTACACTTTTACAACGTCATTTTTTAAAACTCTACCACCGCTTCATAAGGTGCTATAGCTGAAAGGAAAGAAGCGGCGCAAGAAACTTTCAGCAGCACATCTTTTCATCTTCTGCATTAAATATATCTACATCATCATCTTTTGTTTGGAACCCGTGTCACTGTTCCCAGCTATTCTACGGCCACCATCAGGCCAGCACTACAGTGCCGCCGACCGCACCTACATCAGCCCGTTAGGTACAGTGCGCAGAAAAATCACATGCCGTGCGCGCAATGACAGCGGGTCATTTGTTAATTCGCTGAAATATGGCGGCGGGCGGCGGCTATTCATTATAAGGCTCGTTTGCGCCGCACGTGTGCCGTAGCGTCGGCACGGGGCGGCGCAGGTGCAGTGCAGAGATTCGGCGTCAACTAAAGCTTTCTAACTGTGAGTTGCAAAAAGGCATTAAATCTTGTGTTATCTCATCTAGTGCTATGGCGTAGAAAGGGATAACATGTATTTTAATGATGACTATTTTCTTTTTTCTTTAATGAATGGCCTCTGCTAGTGATTTTCACTCTGCAATTTGGCCAATGACCGTGTTAGAATCTTGAAAATCACTAGAACGTTTTGGCGTCTGTTTTGAAAAAACAGTTTACCGTTGAGATTAAGGGAGAGTCGGGTGCAATAGAAATGCCTAGTGTCTGGTATTCCATGTGCAAGTGGAGGTTAGGTTGCCGAATTCCCACCATCTGTAGTTTTTCACTTCCATTTAACGTTCACTTAACACGGACGATTTTTAGATAAAATACCACTAGTTTTACGAAATAATAACCATTGTAAACCGTTTTTAAACAATAAAATAGGACGAACACGCCATTACAGACAAAACATGAAAGGACAATGTTTTTTCCCATATATTGTTTGCCTAAGGTTCAACAGACGGTAGGTACTATTTACCCGAAATAAAGAACGGTACGTTATTATGTAAATGTGTATAGGCGTTTTCATCATGGCTTGTGTACTATTATAAAGAAATAATACCCATTAATTCCCAATAATTCAATTTACAAGAATGTTAATTTCAGAAAAATTCTACTTTATAAAATATACTTTGACTAATGAGTGTGTTTCGTGGCGTCCCGCGTTGTAGAGCATACTCTGAAAACTAACGACCAACTGTCTTGTATGCTGACTGTACACCAAGTGCATTCGCTCGTGCAATGGCTATGTCTATGCGATACTCATGGTGCCTCTCTCTTTTTCTTCTATCTTTGTCTGTCCTTTATTTACGCCTATGATTACGGTATACTCTGCTAAAAAGTCGCATCATACTTAACGCCTAATTAAAGAAAGAATTTATTTGCGATACACACATACAAACAATTAGGTACAGAAGATAAAAACAATATTAAACAGTTATATTATAAAAATAAATAAGCATAAGTAACTAGGTTTGATGAAGGTGGTTTGCAGCACCGGAAAAAGGGGACTGCCTCAGCCTGTTGCCGCAGCGCTTTTAGCACTGCGGCGCTGATTGTCAGGCATCCCCTGAGTGCCAGGGTTCATTTCCTAATGATACACTACCGGAACATATAAATAAATAACGGAAATATTAATAAACAGAAGCAAAATATTTGGCAACGAAGGAAGGTACTTAATTTATAAATTATACATTAGAATACAGGAAGGTATGTAGTAGGTATTTTTGTAAAGCAAGCAATGAAGATGAAACTGAAGGAAGGATAGGTACTGTTCGATGCAGCGAAACTTGTATTTGCTAATTAGCATTATGTATAATGTGACATAGGCCCAGGGAAAATGACAATCTGAAAAAGAGCTTGCACTATGTATACAAGCGAAATCGTTCCGCAGAAGGCAGACTATGCCTAGACTTAGAAATCTACAGAACCTCCTTAGATTAGATAAAGACGTGGCAACTGCAACTCCACTGCGATTAGTTCACTTAATTCGCCGACAGATGTCGCCACTCACCCCAAACGAAGTCTGCATACGAGAACCTTAATCTCCATGCAAAACATAGAACGCGCTATCGATATTTTCAATTGGGCTTCGTATATAGACATCTATATGTACAGTTTTTATCATCCACGTGTGGATTAGTATAACTGGTCACCAGTCGTATCACCTCGCCTGGTGCCCTGGTGCAAGGTCTACCCATGTCCTACTTCATTCTTCTTATCGTGTAACGAACCTATTGTTAGAGTTCTCAGAGTTCTCTGACAAGGCCAAACGACTAACATCAGACGGTAGCAGCCGGAACCGACAGATTAACGAGCTCTTCGAGACACGGAGGGGCTACTAGCGGTCACTTATGGCCAATAACTTTCGGACCAATGACGCATCTAGCCCACAAGCTCCTTCGTTACAAATGACATTATCACCTCTTTTAGCGCTTTTGTAAAGAACTATCATAAGAAATCTCACACTTCGCAGATATTTTGTTTCACCATGAAGACACCATCGTGAGTAAATGCCTGATATGAGGCCGTTCAAGTATTACGTAAGCATCAAAGTGGGGGTAGAGGGATTTAACTTTACTTATTTTTATGACAACGGGGGCGGGGGGGTTTGAATGGTGATTACGTCAGCACAAACGATCAACAGTTAATTACAATGATACTTGTTTATGAATTATAATTAAAGGCTTGGCAAATTATGTATGGGGGGTGGTAAGAGCTTTGCTTACTTTCGCTGACAAGGGGGACGGGGTGTTAAAAATAACTAGAATTCTGCGTAATACTTGAACGGCCCCTATGTAAAGTATGTAAATACATAAGGGTCAGTCTACATGGGATATACAGGATACACAAAATAGGCCGATCATGGCGCATTAGTATTCAAAGCGGTCGAGAGCCGCTGAATGTGGAATGACCCTCGGGTGATTGCTACATTCACACCATAATAGGTAATGCACAGTTTATTGTAGTACCTGTACAGTAAAAGCATGGTAAAATTACCGAATCGTTTGGGTGATTTGATTCTGTAACCAATTGATTCGGTTATCGTTATGAAAACTGTTAATACATTTTGGTAACCGCTTTAAAACGGTAAACGTCAGGAGCCGGTTTTTCAATATCTGGTAGACAGGGTAAAAGGAAAAACCTATCCTTTATGGGTATGTAAATATAGAAATAACTAAACAAAATGGTTTTGTTTTCTACCTCAAGGACGAAGATTGAATGGTCCCACCCCACCATGCATAATGTCCAATGGTTTGGTGAAGACGTGAAGTCTTGGGAAATGCCAAAGTGTCTTGGGTTTGGGTCTCAGCTCAGGGTTTCAGGTCTCGTCGTGATCTTGGGCCTCCTAAAATGAATTAAAACTAATCATCACGGCGACAAGAGAATGGGTTCCTAGCCCACTACATGGGAGATGGGCCACTTATCATGTGCCAATAACTTGACGACAATATGGAGAAATATTTATGTTTGTGTATTCATTTAAATTAATTTAATGTATTTAATTTGTAATTTGAATTATATTGTATTAGAAGACTGTAATGCTTCTGGAAAAATTTCATTTCATTTAATCTCTATATCATTATTTTCACAGACACAGGTTTCCTCACAATAGGTTGTCTGGCTTCTGTTTCCGCATTTAAACGAATAATCGGTCCTTTATGCGCGATTTTTTCTTCACAATGTTTTCCTCTGCTTTTTAAGAGGAAACAAATAAATACTGGAGAGAGACCGATGGCGCTCTTTGGCATCGGAGGCCAAGATCCACTTCGGGTCGCTGCGCCAGCGGAGTAAGTAAGTAAATCTGTAAATACTCAAGATCAGTTGCGAAACTATTCGATTCGAATTTACGCCGAACTCTCTCAAACTGACTATGGATTCCAGCAAACGTTAGTAACTGTTAAATTACTACTAATTAAATGGCTGGCGGTCGTAGTCTGCATAGTTGTCTGTTTGTTTTCCGAGACCACTTGAAAGTATACTGGCAGTGGTATAGTTGGTGGGCGAAGTTTGACAGGTGCCGTATTATAGTTTCAGAGGGAGATGGATTGTACCTATTGTTAAAATAATTTACGTATTACTTGGCCACGGGACATTACGTATAGAGCGATGGTGGCCTAGTGGCTACGACGCCGGACTTCCATGCGGGAGGGCCGGGTTCGAAACCATGCAATGCCATGTACTAATAAATTAACGATCGCTCTAACGGTGAAGGAAAACATCGCGAGGAAACCGGCATATCTGAAGAAATTAAAAAATTTCCGAGGGCGTCTGAAATCCACCAATCAGCACTGGGTTCGCTCGGTGAATTATGGCTCGTACCCCCTTGTGCAAGGGGAGGACTGTGCCCCAACAGTGGGTACATTAATAGGCTGATGATGATGACCTACATACATGACTTCACGCTATGTCGCTATGTATAAGTATTTTCTTATAAAGAACACATTTAGTTAAGAAACCCTCCAATTACCGTTGTAGAAATCCTCGTACGTTTTTAGTCATCAACAGATCCTCAAAGAACCAAATGTCTTGAATATTTGAGTCTAAACTGTAGCCACCTCACCTCTGAAATATGACATAGAAGATCTTGGAAACCCCTGCATCAATTTGATCTGGAAAACTCTCGATAAAAATATCTTTCATGGTCCTAATGGACCGAAACCGAAACCAAAAAAAATTGAGTTAAAAAAAAGTAAAATAATCCGCTATTCGATCGCGATAGAATTGGTAATGGAGTAAATAAATTCGTAATGAAACAGGATTAACACGTAAAAGTGTATAATTAGTGGCAGAAACGACACAATCCGCGTGTCAACTAGTTAGCGGCCGCAAACACTGAATGTGTGAGTGACTAGGGCTGTTACAAACAGAATCTTCTTATTGACTACAATAATAAGTAAGTAAGTAAGTAATATGTTTATTTCACACACAGCAATGACCGAAACAGTAAATAAAAATAATTTTACAACTTTTAATAGAATCTTTGGGCACGTGGCATGCTTATTTTAAGCCAATTTAAGTAAGTAAGTAAGTAATATATTTATTTCACACAAAACAATGACCGAAACAGTAACAAATAATATTTTTACAACTTTTGTTGAAATCTCTGGTCACGTGGCATGCTTTTTAAAGGGTTTTATCAGTATTTATGGAGTAGGCAGTCATAGTATGCATTTCATATTCAACACAAACAATATCGATATTGTAATCTGTAATTATTCTCAATAAATCTTTATCTCATCTATCAAGATCTAGGTACATATTATTTATTTTACAAGTAGTGCAAACGAGAGGGGCCACCAGATAACCAGTGGTCACCTTCGCATAGTCACCACCACACTGTAATATTATTAGAAGATTTTTCAAGCGCTACTAACTTGAGGAGTAGGGTGGAATGCCACATGTGCCTGTAATTACAATAGGGTATTTGACTAATAATTTTTTTTGCATCAATCAACTTACATGGCCATTGTGAAGATGGATCTGTAATCCGTTTATCGATATCTCAACAAACATCAGCCATATTAATGGTTAAAGTTGGTAGTGGGGGGATGCTCCGTCCCTTTCTAGCAAAATAGTGCTTATTACGTAGCCAAGGAGGTCCTTGGCTACGTAATAAGCACTATACTACGCCATACAAGTAGGTACTTGTATGGCGCTCGTCACAATTATCCATTGCCGTCTCTTTCTACCGTCTGATTTTTTATTACCTGTAGCTATTCTATTTTTCAACGGATTTTAATTTTGTTTTCACTTTTGACCATCAATTTATGACTATTTTCTTATTTCTATGAAATGTATTTCATATTTGATACTTGTCAAATACCCTATTACTTACATATTAATATACGACCTGTTTACTGTTGCCCGAATCCTTGCTATTGATGACTAAAAAACCAAACAGGGAAACACCTGTAAAAAGATAAGTAATTATTGTATTTTTTTTCCCAGAGAGACATCCCTAGACCTGTCGCATGTATCGCAATCAGTAGCATTTTGTTTGATTTGCAATACATCTCGTTAATGCGGCGGCGTGCGGTCCACACCGAATCAAATATTATTTGTTTAGGTCAGCACATGACTTAGTCTTTATACTGTTTTATACCTATACCCATCGATTTAAACAACGGGATATGACAGCACATACATTTTTCACCGAAAAATTTGTTAGAAACGAATTGAATCGAATCGACACTGAAGTCCAATGCGTGAATTTTGATAGTTGTACTGACCGAAAAGTCCAACAAATCTGAGGTACTATTGTCATGTCTTTATACTCATACTCATACCATTTATTGTTTTTCATGTGAAACAATTGGCCTTAAAAATATATATTATATGATCATACATGAAACCCTGAGTAGGGCACCGCAATATAAAATAAGAGATTATAATAAATTATAATAGTATAATAAATGCTAACGGGATAAATAAAATAAAACAAATGTCATTATAAGTTATACATAATTGATTTTATAGTTAAGTATTGGTTTTATCATCAAAAACCTCCTGCAGTGAATAGAAACATTTGTTAAGAAGATATAACTTTAATCTTTTATGTGGATAGGTTTATGAGTATACCAAAAACCTAAAGAATTAAAGAATTTAATAATAGTTCCTAGCTGCCAAGAAAAATGGGATTTTTTTGTCATTTATTCATCCTCAGCCTAATAGTAGAATACATTTCGGAGAGTGCGCATCGGAATTGCACGACCTAATTCCAGCATCTCCATTCCGCCTTCGGACTACCAGGCGCGGGGAGGGGTTCCATCCTTATGTTGTTGATATCCCATCTGCTCGTACGAAGCGATTTGCTTCTTCGTTCATTATGCGAACGGCTAAGGAATGGAACAGCCTGCCGGCGTCTGTATTTCCCGAAACCTACAACCTTGGGATCTTCAAGGCCAGAGTGAATAGGCATTTACTGGACCCGCATGCTCCATCGTCGACCTCATCGTCGCTTACCATCAGGCGAGATCGAGGTCAAATGCGGGTTTAGTAGTAAATAAAAAAATAAAAAAAAATAAAAAACTCAGCCAATAACTATCACTGCTGGGTATAAACCTCATATCGTTTGTGCCACCCGTTCCTGTAACTGGATCATCAAAATATTTTTACAAATGCCGGATATTTTACGCGGAACATAGATTTATCTTTAATAAAAATTCAGTCGAATTGAGAATCTTCTCCTTTTTTGAGGTCAGTTAAAAATTAACAAAAATATTTATTACCAAATACATACAGCTACGAAATTAGGTACTAAAGAAGTAGATCGAAGTTGTTCAATACGCGTTCCTCAATAGATACTCATTTATTGATATTGTAAGTTCTTCTTCTTCTTCGTCAGGTCCTAGAACACCTAGTGGTGCATAGGGCTGAGACAATATTCTTCCACCGCCCTCTATCCGATGCCGCAGACTCTATGGTTTCCCAGGATACTTTAGCCGCATTGATTGTAAGTTGTATCACGGAAATAAAAACATGATTTGTGTCAAAACAATACCTCTCATAAGAGTTGAAAGCACAACCAACACCCAATTCATCTAAAACTGTGAATAGAGTTTTTTCGGAGTTCGCCGAACAAGCTGGGAGTAAGTTTCAATACAATCTGGGATTATGTATTATCATAATGCAAGTTGAGCCGTAGGGGAGCGGCCCCGCGTGGGAAACGGCGCGTGCGACGCCTGCATTTAATTATTGGCAACTGTTTGTTTATTTTTGGTCCTTTTTAGGAATGGTCAACGGTTGGCCTTTTTGCCTTTAATAGCATATATAGATAATTGTTCTGCGTTGGGTTGAGTTGGGTTAAAAATAAAAATATTATTTTCATGCAGTGCACTCCACTGCAGGGAAGATATTTTTTTTTAAAACTTCGCACTACACTGTCGCTAATCTTTTTAATGTCTAATTAACTTCAGAGGTTGCCTGGAAAGATCGCTTTAAGCCTTTGTACATATCGTGCTACTATTCCTGTAGTTTTTACTTTTCCTGTATTTGGGTACAATAAAGTGTTTCTTTCTAACTATCTATCTATCAATATACAATAAAAATAAAACACAAAAACAAAACAAAAAAGGAGAACATAACTAAAGATAAAAATAAAATTATTTAAAGAGTGCTTTGCTAATATAACATTATGCGCATCAAAAACCCTCTAATATTAATAAAGTGAGGTGAGATGTCTATGGGCGATGGTGACCACTTACCATCAGGTGGCCCGTTTGCTCGTCTGCTCTCCTTAATTAATAAAAAAAATGTAAACCATGAAGCTGGTATGTACTGTATAGAAAGCCCTTGATGTAAACATATGGAAGTAAATCGAACGTTTGACGATTTTATACGTAAAGGTACACGTAAAAGAGTAGTAACCACAAGACAACATATAACATTTAGCAAATTAAAAAGATTACTTTAAATAATCGGGAACAAAAGCAATAATTAAGATTCACATTTTCAATGAATGCATCCATGTTTATAGACAAAATTGAAAAAGAAGTTTTACTAGGTAGCAATTAAACAAAACATTTACCTATTGAAAGAAGATAGAACTTAAAACCTCATGAAAGTAACTAAAGTCAGTCAAATAACTATCTTTGCGGGTAGCTATTATGCTCTCAATGCAAAGATAAAGTTGAGAAGTCAAATCTGATCAGTGCTTGATCAAACAAGAAGGCGAGAATCTGCAGCCCCATCGAAATCGAACTTAACGTGAGCATACAAACCCAGGGCCAACTTAGATTGCATACAGACCTAGTGGAATTGATATCAGCGTAACATAATCAAATAAGAGGTTCTGCCATTTCGTAAGTAATGGCAATCCGGCTCGAAGGACCATCGATGTTTTCCTCAATGTCATTAATGTTAATAAAGGTATGGACCTGTAGGGACGCTGGATAGTCGTTTCTCCATCACCGTTTTTATGTTTTAGTACTAAAATATAAGTAAGTGATTAACTTGTCCAGTGTCTTTTTGAAGATGACTTCTCGAAGACATACCCTGACTAGGAGGTAGGAATAGGCACTTGCCGAACTCTTAGGCAAGCCAAAAGGTAGCTCCCTAAAACCGATAAAATCGTTTCAAAAACCTCTAAACTCATTTATATGTCTATATTTATTTGTTAGTATATATTTATATATTGTATTATATTTATGTACGTATTTTCTATTTTGTATTATTGAGTAGGCATATTTATTTAGCATATAGGTGCACACTTCGCCTGCCTTTCTTATAAAATTGTCACTTTATGGGGTTTGCTGGAAGAGATATCTCTTAGAGATAAGTTACGCCTACGCATAAGTTCACATATTTTTGTATAAGTTTGTAATATATTATGTGTGTGTACAATAAAGAGTTAATAATAAACTCAAGAAGAACATTCAAACAGAAAGAAAGTAGAGCTTTGACAATAAACCACTAATAATGTTAGAAACTAAAACGTGCTGATTGATAAACCAAACAAACGGAGACATCTACAACAGGCATTATAATAAAGATACAAACGTAAAGACGCAAAAATAATAGTTCCATGCATTTGAAGCCCCCGCCCCAGCAATTACACGTCGGCAGAGATAATGGAGCGGCCCGTGGACACGCCCGGCTTGTTTCCTTCAAGTCCACACTAGGCGATTATTACGGCCAAGTGACCGTCTTAAAGGCTCGTCATCTTGGTCCAAGTGATGAGTTGAACACTTAAATACAAGAAGTTTTTTTTTTTTTTATAAATTATCTACAACAAACAGGCAGACGGGACACCTGATGGTAAGTAGTGATCGTCGCCTAGAGACACGAGCAATACCAGGGGTATTGCTTGTGTATTGCCGGCCGTGGAGGGAGAGGACTTTTTTAACGTTCTGTTTGAAGCATCCCATGTCGTAGCGCTGCGGGAAAACGTCGGGTGGGAGAGAGTTCCACATTGTACAGGTGCGTGGCAGAAACGTTCGTGTAAAACGGGTCGTGGTAGACACCCAAGGCTTTAGAAAGTGCGGGTGAAAATTGAGCCGCCGACGAGTGGTGCGATTCAAGAAAGTAGAAGATGGTACCAGGTCAAATAGTTCCGAAGAGCACTCCCCATTATATACGCGATAGAAGACGCAGAGAGAGCCGATGTCTCTTCTTTTGGTGCCAGATATAGAAAGAAAGAAAGATTTTCCGATAGCGCACACATACAAATATACATATTGTATTCTATTTATCTACTATATAATTATCATTTAATATACAAATGTTATTACAATTCAATTACGTAAAATTATATAAATCAAATAATAATTGTCAATGTCATTTTTTTTTAAATTATACAATATAATTTCAGTCGAACAGCCCCCCGCGAAGTGCCCCCTGACCAAAATTACCCAAAATACTCGCGGCGTTACCTCGCTGAATGGCGAGGGAAATGCGCTGCGCTAAAAAATATATTCTATTATTTATTATCCTTTTTACACATTTGGGGTTTTTTTTAACTACAAAAAGTCAGATCGTCTATATACGGATAGGATCAAACATTGTAGTTTGGTTTAGTTTGAACCTTCTCTCCTTTTTAACCCCCGACCGATCGAGGGAGGGCTTGTTATGAGTTTGAGACGTTTCTGTTTGTGTGTTTGTCTGTGGCATCATAACTTAACAACGGATGATCAGATTTGGACCCGGTTTTTTTTAATTAATAGAGAATTTTGACGAGAGTATTCTTAGCTAGGTCTGATAAAAATTGGATCAGTGGTTTTCAAGATCTTGGAGTATCTTTGATGTCAGATGGGATCTCTGGAACGTTATAGCTAGATGGTTCGAATTTGTGCTCAAATGTTTAGGTTCATGGTGCGTCTCCGACATCTGAAACCTTGAGGAACTGATGATGACCAGGAAAAAGTAAGTGAACTTCAATTTCACAACATGAAACTGGAAGAAATGGAAGATTATCAAGCCCGCCGAAACTATAATAGTTAGGGGTCTTCTCGAACTAATTGTACGGAATCCTGACACATTTCAAGAAAAAAAATTAAAGATGGCGACCAAAAAATAAATGAAAATGATGTGGAGCTAGGCATTTTAAGATGCCATGGCGAGGCCGAAGACCGAGCTCCGCGTAGGGCGTACCCCGGAGCGTTCCCCGCCTTCAGGCGTCGCAGGTCATATCTGCTAAATGTTCTTAACCTTCTTAGATGAAAACTGGATCAGTGGTTCTAAGATCTTGGAGTATCTTGGGATGTTGGAGTATGATGGTATCTCTGGAACGGTAACAGTTAGGTGGTTCGAGTTTGAGCTCAAATGTTTATGACCATGTGACCTTTCCACATCTGGAACCTAGAGGACCTGATGATGACCAGGAAAAAGTTTTAATTTAGAGTTATTACCATACTTTATTTTCCATTACTGTCTATTTATTGTATTTTGCTTGTCTTTCTTTCTATTTATATTGTATTCCATCCCTGTGTCTCTTTCATTTACGAATTGGACCAAACCCCCAAGGGGGGTGGGACAAGGAGGTAGTATTGCCATCATTATGGGAACTCATCTCTCGATATAGGGAATTGATAACTGAGCCTTTCTACTGGACAATGGTGGGTAGTTAGAGGAAACTTTGGAAAAACGCGTTTCTTTGCGGACTGGTTGTGGCGGGTCCTTTTATGTTTGTGACAATTGGATGAGTCCACACTATTGTAATAAGTAAAAGGGAAGATTGTTAAGAGGTTTTCTTTCTTACACTTCAATTTAGGATTTTGGTTCTTTTTACAGTCTTTGTAAGCCTCCTCCAACTCTTTCCAGTTCTTCTGCTCTCTTGTTTCTTACAACCATTAGTTATAGTTAATTATGTCGAAATACGTGAACTATGTATTTAATATAACTGTCTCTTAATCTATGTGAATTAATTAAGATTGATTATTTGATTTAACTGAAATATTAGAATGTATGAATCAAAATTGCATGTATTCTTAATAAAATGTGCAACGTCAATCTACTTTTTAATTTTAAAAAATGCAAAGGACGAAAGTTGTGAAAGATATAGGATCTTTCACTGATCCTTGTTTGCTTTGAAAGAGTGAAGACTTTGAGGTTCCTAAACTCTGTTTTGAGTTAAATAATGGTGAAAGAGTAAATGCATGAAGTGGATGTATCGGCGAAAGATATGATTTAAAATAATCACAGAGATGAGGAAGGAGCTTAGTTATTTTTAAGATATTTTCATACATAAAATTTCCGACACAGCGTCCCTGTGCCTGTTCCATTTTTTTAACCTATTTCTGCCGCAATGCAGCATGCTTGCATTGTTGTGTTCCCGGTTTGAATGGTAAGAGAGCCATCTTTGTATTACTATTTTTTAATTGACTACTAAACCCGCATTTGTCCTCGATCTCGCCTGATGGTAAGCGACGATGAGGTCGACGATGGAGCATGCGGGTTCAGTAAACGCCTATTCCCCACCCAAGGCCTTCAAGATCCTAAGGAAATACAGACGCCGGCAGGCTATTCCATTCCTTAACCGTTCGCATAATGAACGAAGAAGCAAATTGCTTCTATTCTTTCTAATAACATTATAATGAGGTGAGATGTCTATGAACGACGGTGATCACTTACCATCAGGTAGCCCGGCTGCTCGTCTGCATTTATTCAGAATAAAATACTAGGCTATCATAAACTGTGAGAGACTCCAGAGCAGATGTCGACCGTGTCAAATACGATTGAGATTTCGTCCACGACTCTGCAGGCGTAAGGCGGGGGGTTAATTCTGAAATCCGCCGAATCCTAAGGTCCGCCGACTGCGAGATCGGCTTTGAATCCAGAATCGGCTTAAAATTAACATAATCCAGTATATTTGTTTCTTAAAGTTTTCGCTGAATTATTTGAGAGTACGAAGGTAACTAAGAACGTTCTTGAATCGAAGATGAGATGATTTGCTTTGATCTATCATCTTAAGATACAACTTTAGTTCTGAAGTTATAGAAATTAACTAGTTAAATTCGTAGTTTTTTTACGAAACACATAAAACTTTGGGGTCGTAAATAGTCTGTATGTTATTCATAAAGCATTTATTGCAGGCGCGGTCATAAAATCTAACTTGTGAGCGGGTCGCTTGTATTCTATTGTATGTATTTATCTGAAAGTAACTAAAACAGTTACAAGATACGTATTAACAGCAGTGTAACAATGAATAATTTAATTGACATTGTTAAATATTATATTATTATCCCCCTGCTAGATGGAGCGACGATATTCGCAAGGTGGCTGGCAGCGACTGGCTGAGAAGAGCCGAAGATCGGGCTCAATGGCGCGCCATGGGAGAGGCCTATGTCCAGCAGTGGAATAGAGTGGGCTGCTGATGATGATGGTGATGATATTATTTTCCTGTAGTTCCTCTGGGACTTTGTGTATTTGTATTTGTATAAGTGTAAATGAGATAAAGATGATGATGATTTGTGTAAGTGTAGATGTACCTTGGTAAATGATGCATATTGTATGAGTGTATATGTTGTAGTGTATGTGCTTTTTGACGTGGTATGAATATTATTAATAAAATATGTCTATGTCTATGGCAGTATTGAGCCATTCTGTATAAAAAATATATTTTTTCGCCAACTTTCAGTGCCGTAAAACTAAATATTAAAAAAAAACAGCAGTTTAATAATATGAAATTGTCATAACTGTCAAAACTTATAATATGCAACTGTCGATTTGGAGAGAAGTCAATACGCAAGGAGGAGGTCTCAACTTATTGACCATGTGACCACTCCCCCCCGTCCGCGATCTCACCTGATTAATTTAGATTTACCTACCTTCCACATCTTCTTTCTTCACCGACGATGGTAACTATAATCCTATTTTATTTTTATTTTATTTATTTAGGTATGCCAACAGCACATATATTTCACATTTCTAATAATCTTAATAAAATTGTACTTTTACTGATACATGTGCCAATTAAAGGCATACACAGCATTCACTAAAACATCGGGTAATTACTTAGGTATAACATTACAATATAGGTCTAGTACCTTATAACAATATACCTTATACAACTAACAATTACAACTAATAGCAACTAAAAACAATTTAAAACAATTACTTTTAAAACAAAAAACATAAAAAAGAATGCAGAAAAAGAGGTGACGATAACAACTACGTATTTTTTATAATATTCCTATACAATTAACCATATTGAACGACGTTCTGGTTTGACAATGCCTTCCCCTTTTCACTCACTGTTATCTTACTATAGGCACATAATACTAAATTTTACTACGGTATACCGACTTCTTCTCGAATATTTTACTTCACGACGAGTAGTTGATATCAGCCACTACATAGGTAGGTGCTTACAATATTCATAACTCCAAAATCTAAGTTACACTAAGCCCTAGAGCGAGGGTGACAATGGAGCGAGGTTCATCACCGCGCGACATAATATTTGCATACGCCCGCGGGCGCGATTCTGGTTGGTACAAACTTTAATTTACAAATGATTCCTCTCTACCATTGTTGTTTAGATACATGCATGCATACATTACACAATTACATCTACTTGTCTTCATGCTGAATCTATTACAAAGTCTATCATAATTTGAGTTATGGCACCCTATTTTAGTAAAGTCACCCTATTTTAGAAATCCGACTGTAAGCTACACCAAAGTAACTTTCTTTGTCTTTATTAGACATTAACAGATGATATTTCTATTTTTTTCTTGTGGCCATATGTAGATTTTACCATGTACTTGACACTTTATACATTCTACAATGGAAGACAAGTCAAGCTATCTGTAGAACGCTGTCGCAATAAGTGTTTGTTTTTGTTATGACCAAAGGTCTGTCACATCAGACCTTTGGTCATAACAAAACAAAAACATATAGTTTCAGATAATATCTTAAACAGTACTTTTTGTAATAAAGTTAATAATATGGTAGAAGACACCATGGCGATAGAAAAATGATACCATAGCGATATTTGAGGAGGCCGCAAGAAGCAGTAATACCAACACTTCATTTTGTATGAATTATATAATTTGTTTCCATCTTTGGGAATTTGAGAATATCGTTGTGGGACACGGTATGAAGTGTTGTCCGCTTGACCGGTTCTTTATGAATTCAGATCGCGTCGGCGCGGGCGCCGGGCGTGGCGCGAATTAATAACTTTTTAATTCGCCAATTCGTACACATGCATGGAATACACAACTCCGCAATTTTTGCTTTAAAATTGCAATATTTGGCATTTTTTACGAATTTGTTGCCGGTCAGTTTTCTTTCACGTTGCTGTAATTCTGATCAAAGAATGTAAAATAAATATTTGTAACTAATCGAGTGTTTGAGACGAGTTCTAGGTCAGCTAAGTTCCAGTGTGCTTATTTTTTTTTCATAACTCCATGTAATTAGGTACTGACAGCTCTGACGACGAAAGAAAGCGTCGAATGTATTAAAGAAACCTGTTTGTCTGAAGAAATTTAGAAGGAATGTTCCGCTAATCAGCACAGCGGCACTGGGCCCATACGGTGGATCATGACCTTGGCAGAAAAGACCACTGCCCAACAGTGACGACAAAATTTGCTGACGACAAAACCTAAATCACATCAATAAAAAGCTATATACGTAAGCTGTAAGCTATATACCTAAAGATGTGTAAACGAAACCGGTCGTAATTAATAAAATACAATAAAATACCGTGAAACAGGATATTATTTAAGACTAATCAGGAAATTAAAAAGCTATTTTAGTAATCTTTTAAGACCTTAGTGCCAATTTTTCTTCGATCAAATCTGAATATTAGACATAGGTACATAAATCACTGACAAAACTTCCAGAGTCCTCGCAAACCCGTTTTGCATCAACAGATTCGTCTTAGGAACACGCGACGCAATCGTGGAGCAAATCAAATTGTATGAAGCGGCGGGTCCGGCCGGGGTTCACAGACAAATAGGAGTCAACGAACCGAGCCGCCGGTCAGCTGTATTAAAATAAAGGGTTTACCTTCCCCGCGACGGGCAGACTGAGAAAGAACTTCTTCTTATTGTTAGTCTATTCCTCATTGATTCAGGTTGTCATCATAGAACGACTCTCTTGGCAGATTTAATTATACACTCTGGTTATCTTAGTCTGCAGGTTTCCTCATGATATTTCCTTCACCGTTAGAACAGTCAGTAAATGCGCTTTTGAAAAAAACGAAAAATTCCCGAACCACCCGCATACGAGTATGGGACGAAACCGACTACACCGTTTTAGACATTCTGATCAGAAAGCGCTCATGTCATGAAAAAATCTAGTTCTTTCATGACAAAAGAAGGTCTGAAGGTTTACCTTCAGGTTTACACTTGCTTTAGCAAGTGTTAGCGCAGAATTCTGAATATGAAATATACTCTTCCTTTATTCTCACATAGTTGTGTAATATTGGAATCCAAGGAATATCAACCTAACCTATTAATGATTCTTATATCGCCTAGGTTGCCTTTTTAGGCAATCGCTCTGAGCGATAAGGCCGCCTTTGAACACTTATTATGTTTCCTTTCCTATGTAAATTTCTTGTGTGTAATAAAGTATTAATCTATCTATCTATCAACTGGATATTTCGTACACTATATTTACACTATCTACTGATCACATACACCAGGAGAATTACTATCCGGCTCGAAGGACCACTATCTAACATTTTTATGGAATAAAAAAAGAACCTCTGTCCGAACAAAAACAGAAATGCCTCGGCTTTTATCTTCCATTTTTGCAAAAATAAAAGTCAAAATATGGCAGTGTCGCCATTATTGGGCGGGTTTCACAGTCCGTGCCAAACAAAGG
The DNA here is from genome assembly GCA_947369225.1 of Hofmannophila pseudospretella. NCBI lineage: Eukaryota > Metazoa > Arthropoda > Insecta > Lepidoptera > Oecophoridae > Hofmannophila > Hofmannophila pseudospretella. Next base: position 15,267,294 of record OX376316.1, read on the forward strand.
GTGTGCGGGCAAAAAGTTTGACAGCTCGTTACTGCGGACACGTGAGGTGGGGGGCGGGGAAGGGGGCCTCTAATTGGCTACCTGGGGGACATTTACAGCGATCAGACTTGTTACGCACCCACGTTTATTGTGGTGAAGTGCAGTGAGAAAATACCAATGACAATAAGTCAGTTTTGGGGAGAGATGATTGTGAAATGTTTTTACACTTTCTAGTAATAGCTCGTAGATATACTTGAGAATCGTTTAAGAGATATCTTCGCTTGTAGAACAGCAGTAATAGCAATACTTGTATTATGTTTTTTTTTATTGTACAAGAAAAGCAGACGTGCAAACGTGTCACCTGATGTTGAGTGGACATCGTCGCACATTTCACCTTCCTTACTATGAGGGGAGGTCCAGGTTCGCAAACGTGCAGTGCCATGTACATAAGAGTTTTTAGTATTTTTCGAAGACTTACGTACATTTACCGACTGCTCTAACGGTGAAGGAAAACATCGTGAGGAAACCTACACACTGAGATAACCAGTGTGCCAAATGGGGTAGGCACAAACGATCCTTAAAGGTCGAAGTGGTATAATAAGATAAGATACTATGAAGTTTGATGGTTTTGGATGCACTGCTAACGCTGAGGAATTAGATGGAGTGCCTCATGTGCCAGCAATGACCCTGGCTCTCTTCTCTTCAAATTCAAACCGAAACACAACAAAGCAAGCTTTGCAGCAGAAATAGGTAAAAGGATGGTACCACACCAGGCTAACTCTGCACAGAGTCTGTAGAATATTAAGTTTTCATTGTAAAGGATCCTCTATAATCTGGTCTATCCTCTGATCTGTCATAGACATAGATCATGACGTTACTTCCTCTTGTCATTGCAATTCGCAAAGCTAGCACGCGTGTTCTGTCTCTTTATTTTAATAATTTTCAAGTCCCCAAGTGTTCGTGTGTTCGTGAGAGGGCCCTCGAGAAGACCAGATCAGGTTTGGACACACGGAGTTAAAGGTCTGCTACGTTTGAAATTACTATACAGTCCACTAGCTTCTAATTGTCGAAGTCTTGTACAGACTCATATATAATACTCCTCACTTATAATTTATTATGGTCGCAAACTGCATGTTACGAAGTTAAAATAGTGCGAGAAAAACTTAACAAACCCACAGAGCAACTTAAAAGAACCCGCAACTAAATTGTAATATATCCAAAAGCCCATACGGAAGCTATTTAATCTCGGTAATTGCGCCGAAAGCTTATCAAACTTGCGCCAAAGTTTGCTTATTACGATTCAGCGTGCGGTGCGGCCGGCGGGCCACTCGCGGAATTAAATTACTTACATCGAACAGGCAGGTACCTCCCAACTCTTGCCGTTTTTAAAAGTCATGCGGTAGAACTCGAAGAGCGGGCTGAACTCTGAAGTTTGTCGAGTTTATTGTACCTTTATGGAATTTGTCTCTCCGAGAGTGCAGTGCGGTTTACCAGTCTTTTTTTTGACAAAAGAAATCATTTACGAGAAGCAGGTGACGACTTTACGAGTTTTTACTATGTGCTACGACGCTATGTCTTTTTTTTAAGACAGTGTCTTTAAAAATAGGTGCAGTAAGTTCTAGGAAATAGGGAAAATTCAAAGTCCCATACAGCCGTTTTGGTACTAATTTCTAAGTCTTACTAGAAATATTTTTTTTGCTATATAAGTTCCTTTTTCATTAGTAGCAAATATTTGGAGGGGGTTATGTGCTGGTCATTTGTACCACTTTATACGAAAAAATAACCCTGTTACTTGTATGAAAGTTTTCCATACTAAAGAAAAATAAACCCCATTATTTTGTGACTTGGTGACATAAACTCATCCATGTCGTTCATTCTTATTTCAGAATTAGAATAGCAATAATACATTCATTTGTAGAATTTTCAAACAAACAATTATTTAGTTTTTCTCTAAAATTTAATAAGTAAAAAAAATATGGTTTATCGCTTACACCCTAGAAATATTTGCGGCTAATAATATAGGACCCCATGTTGACAGCTAGATAGAGCATTTTGAATCGAATACTAAAAATGTAGAATGTAATTTAATTTTTTTAAGACAGGCCCACATTGTGAGCCAAAAGCAACTTTGTAATTTTACTAAACCAGTTCTCCGTTTTAACTGGGAAGAGACTGAGGTGATTTTTGGTGTCTTTACAAAAAGGCAAGTTAAATGTCTGTACTGCTTATTCTTTGGCATGCAATATATTGCGATATTGCTAAAAAGAAGGCAAAGTTTTCCATTCTGCGTTTACTCTCCGCTTCGCACGCTCCGCTCCACGCCGCTCCGCCCGCACCGCTGCGAGGGCAATTCGCGTTTTTTGTCAACAAATAAATTCGCATGCAACTTGCCAAAGAATATCTTTGCTTACAGTATGTATTGAACGGAGAAAAGATATGTATTTTTATAAGAGACAAAGGGAACATCTACTGAAGAGATTTATGTCTCCTAAATGAAAACCAGAGAGTAGAGTTCTTCTGTAATCAGTTACGAAATGATTTTTTTGAAATTGTTGTAACGAAATGATAAATGATTTTTACAAGTTGTGAAACTGACTTTTAACTCCTGTTATTCCTACTGATATTCACAACGTCAATAGGATGTTTATAAAAATCATCTCGCGAAAGGAAACTAATTAACTCTAATCTTGATTTTATTTCAATAATGAATTTCATTAAAATAACACCTGTTCTCTATCTAACAACATCAGTTCTCTAATTCACTAGTAATAGTTAATTAATTAAATCTTATTTCAAATCATATAACTTTAATGCGTCTACATCATCAATCTATTTTGCAGCATCAGCATGTAGTCTTCGTCCCCTGACTGCCGCAGAGCAAATGTGATGTCACACGTCAAATTAGTAACGGTCGCATTCAGCCATTTTGCTTTTTTAAATTTCGAACGACGCATGATTGGCGACTGCTATTGAACGTGGCTGCCTTCTCGGCTGGAAACGTACGCATTCGTCCAATGGGACTCGTTTATTCTTTTTTCAAAAAGTTTAATTCTGTAAAACTCGGAATTGTTTTTCGAACGTTGAGCATAACACTGAGACGCTGTGACCTTGACCTCAGCAACCGAAATATTTTATTTCTCCCTTTTTAGGTCAATTTCATAATTTCCATTTTCATGTTAAAATATGGCGAAGGCAATGGCAAACCACCCCATTAGATCTGCCAAGAAAGTCTAATGTTGTTATTTCCGTAGATTGGTCTAGTCCCTTTTCAGTGACGAATACGACTAAGTAAGTTATGTCTATTTTCATGGTCCATGTTTTAAATAAGTAGTATGTATAATTATGTAACGGTTAAACTCTAAAAAGTGACATTTCATATTCAATAGTGGTTCTTCGAGTGACAAAGACATGAATAACGTTGTCGCCGCTATTATGACAATTGTCAGGTCTGCCAATTACCAAATGGATCCATTGAGTGCCTAATGGAAGTTTAAATACTCGCTTCCGTGCGCGTGCCGCACAATGGGACGGTGAGAACCCTAATTGTAGTCTCTTTTTAGTTTTCAGGGTACCGTAGTTAATTTACAAACCCCTAACTGTTATGCCTTGAACATTGGAATCAGTAACAAATTCATTAAAATGGTCGCGCTCCATGAAACTTGTTCCTAATGTAAACAAACCACCCTAGCGACCTTATTTGTTTTTTACATTAAGCACACTAACTTTGGTATTGATTTTAGTCATTCAGTTTATAAGAACATTTTGTCTAATAAATTATTAGACCACTTGATCAGAATTTGATATCAAAATAGATACCAATATTATTATACATATTTGTACTTTTTTTAAATGTTAAGATCTTACTACTTTTAAAATGTGATTTTTTTAATTATGAAAATATATAATTTCCGTAGGTAAAGAAATGACTTAATTATAAAAAGGCATTAGGAATAGTTTACAATTTTAAAAATAAAATTATGTACATTAAATTAAAAAGAAAAAAAATGTTTACAGTGGGCAACATTTATCTGTGCGCCGTGGAGAGTAAACAGGGGCGCCACGAGGCACTCACTTATATGCAAAATGAAAAAATATTAATTAAAAGTCGACAGTTCATATATGAGTGATCAAGCACCTTTTTCTGTTACTGTATTTCATATTTTTATATCAATTTTCATATATATGTGAGCCTCACATTGTAAGGTTTAACTAAAAAGTTGTTTTCATATCATTATATCCCTTTAACTTTCATACGAATGTCAAGGAATCATAACAAAAAACTATTGCGACAAGGTTTCACGGAGTATAGCATGTAGAAACAGCGACGGAACCCTAAAAAATAAAACGAGGCTATCATTCTATCACTTTTTAGTTTTTCTCACTTAAAATGTCAAATTGGCCATTGTCGAAGGGCAACCATGTGAACACCGGGCTGGACCTTTTCTATTTTGCGCCCGTAGGGAAAAGATAGGAAATTGGCGCGATGATGCATGTAACAGAAATTCTTGCTTTGTGCCGTGCTTTGCGTTGGTTTTTATGAACTTTTTGAGGGTAGTCACTCGTTACTGGTATGTTTGTAAGTACCTACGTTTATGATAATAATACAACTAGTAATTAGTAAGTGACTTGGCTCAGAAGCACTACAAATCGGACTACATGGAAATATATAGGAGAGGGTTATATCCAGCAGCGGATGAATAAAGTCTGAAGAAGAAGAAGAAGAACTTGTAATTTCAAGAGGTTCGTAGCCTAGTTGCGTGCAATGGTCCAATAGTAATCGTAAAGTGCAAGTTAAGCAACGTCGGTCGCGGTTAGAACCAGGATGGGTGACCGCTAGTGCTATATTTCCATCTGAGCCGAGCGCTGTATCATGACCTCAGTTGTTAGGTCATGTCAGAGGTCTACCAACAGGCCTTAAAAACTCTGACAATAGGTTAGCCACTAATAACCACACGACAAGAAAGAAGAAGAATGTTATTTACGGCTTCGAGTTAGTTAGTCAGTATCTGAGTATATTATCGACGTGTCCAGTCATTTCGCGAAGTGCTAAATTATGCCACCTTGTATACGACATACCTAACTGGTAAAGTTTACATACATACTCTATACTTATGAATATAAACAAAGGTAAAAAAATAATGAAAAAGGCAGAGGCTAGGAAATTTTCCGAGATTTTTGAAATGCCGAGGCAAAGGTAATGCCTTTTAATTTTCAAGGCCGACAATATTTCCACCGAGATTTGTATACACTTTTCTCAAATAATTGGAGAAAATACATTTTTTTTTTTTTTTTTTTTTTTCTTTTTTTTCTTTTTCGTACTGATAATTGCTGTTGGTCCTAATGACCTTTACAGCTTCACCGGGTTTTTTGGGGCGAGCGCTAAATGCGCTCAAGCCTAGAGGAGGACTTAAAAACTACTATAAGAAGCGACTGCCTAAGGGCACCCAGGTGGGTACGGACCTCGGCTTAGGACGTCGCTGGGGACGGAGGGGTCGGGGAGAAGCGGCCTGGAATACGCCGATAGCGCGTGAAAGCGCCAGAAGCGGGTCGCCGCCCGCGCCGGCGCGGGCGGTATGAAGGTGCTGTGTGTGAACTACTATCGGGTGGCGGAGTGGCTTCCGCGATGGAGATCGTGATGGCGTCGTCGGGGTCGTCTAGGACGTGTCTAGGCCGACGTCGTCGACGGGATGTCGGTAAACCGTTAGTCGAATAAGCGGCGGCGCTTACTACTAGAGGGTTTGGGTGGTGGGGAGCTTGCTCGAAGAAGCGTCGAGACGCTAACTTCATGTATTGAGCGATCGTGGGGAGTTCCAAATCGTGATGGAGGTCTACGTTACGTAGGTACCATGGAGCACCGGTTGCTCTACGCATGAACCTATTTTGGATAACCTGAAGGCGGCGAATGTGGCAAGAGTGCGCGAATGTCACGCTTGCGTACGTGAGGATTGGACGGATGCAAGTTTTGTAAATTGTCAACTTATTTCTAAGTGACATTTTACTCCCCTTGCCTAGCATCGGGTGTAACCGGCCGAGAATGAATGCTGCGCGGTCGCGGACGCGTTTTACGTGTGGCTCGAAGGTCATACCTCTATCAAGGGTGACTCCTAGATATTTGACCTTTTTCTCCCAAGGGATAGGTCTGCCGAAAAGTGAGAGTTGCCCTATGTTATTCCGAACATGGGTGGTCGTATCAGGGGCACGACCCCTAGCGAAGAGAATGGCGGCGCTTTTGTCAGGGTTCACCTCGATTCTCCACTTCCGAAACCATTCGCCTAGGGCGGTGGCGGCGGATTGGAGAATCCGGGTGATACGAGCCCTGTTCCTATCAGAGGTGTAGAGAGCGGTGTCGTCCGCAAATAGCGCGAGTTCTACCTTTGGATGGCGAGGGATGTCGCTGGTATACAGTGAGAAGAGGAGTGGCGAGAGGACGGAGCCCTGGGGGACTCCGGCTCTGATTTGGCGAGGGGAGGAGAGCGATCCCTCGACGCGGTAGCGAAACGTTCGATTCCTGAGGAAGTCCCGTAGTATGAGTACGAGACGATCCGGCACCCCGATTTGGTATAACTTGTATATCAAACCGTTGTGCCAGACTTTATCGAACGCCTTCGCCACGTCGAAGAATAACGCCCCTGTGGGGATCGGCTTACGCGAATAATTGAGTCCCTCCAGTATGTGTTCCGTGATGCGGTGCACCTGCTGGACGCACGAGTGTCCGGGTCTGAAGCCAAACTGGACGTCAGGGATTAAACCTTTGGACTTGGCAATGTCATGGAGGCGATTATTGAGAAGTCGTTCGTAGACTTTCCCCATTGTCTTGAGGAGACTGATGGGGCGATAACTGGTGGGTTCGGAGCGCGATTTACCTGGTTTGGGAATCCCTATGACAACTGCTTCCTTCCAGGCGTCTGGAAAGGAGCAGTTGGCCATTGCGGTGTTGAAAATAGATGCCAATAGGCAAATCAGGGGAGCAGGGAGCAATTTGAGAACCTTGTTGGTAATTCCGTCTGAGCCGGGGGCTTTTTTCTGTTTAAGACCTTTGATAGTGGTATGAACCTCCTGAGCCGTAATCGGATCCAGCGGAGGATCGGACGGGGGCACCTGTGCCCTGGATTCGACTTCGCGGTCCACCATGTCGAGGTGGGTTGGATCGACGGGTTCGCGGGAAGGGGAGCACTGGCTTTCCAGGCTGTCGGCAAGGCATTCGGCCTTTTCGATGTCGTCAAACGCGGGAGTTTGGTTCGGTCGGTTTAGTTTATCTCTGAGACAGTTTCTGATTTAAGAGCTCTCGCCAAGCGCCAGTAAGCCTGGTGGGATGGCGAGATCTCCGAAAGCAGATCGTCCCACCTACGGTTTCGGAGCTCGGCCATGCGATCCTTTACGTCCCTCTGTAAAGCGCGTAGCCGTCTCCTGTTGTCATCAGTCGGGTAGTTGTCGTAAGCTCGAGTGGCGGCGTTCTTTGCCGTCAACAGCTCCCTCATATCCTCAGGCAGCTCCCAGCGTCGATCATTCGACGCTGGAACCCGCCTGGAGGCGTCACTAATGACGTTACCGAGGTGACTGGTGAGGGCATTGACCGCCAGCACTGTGTCGTCTTTGGAGGTGAGAATGTCAGGAATCTGGTCCAGTAGGGGGGAACTAGGATTTCGGAGAGACTCCTCGAGCTTTTTCCAGTTCATTGCTGTCCTGGTGTCCGGCTCGGAGGAGTCGGGCGGACCTAAAAGGAGTTGTACTGGTCTGTGGTCGGAGTCAAGCTCATGTAGCGTCTCTATAGAACGAAACCGTAAGGAAACGTTCCTGAAGAGAGCCACGTCGAGTATGTCGGGTCGATGGTTGACGGTGTAGGGAAAGTGGGTCGGGGACATGGGAGCTAGTACGTCAAAGTTGAGTGTGTCAGCTAATGCGTCTAGTCTGTTGCCGTTAGGGTTTGAAATGATGGAGTTCCATCGCTCATGTTTGCAGTTGAGGTCACCAGCCACTATGACTGAGTCGCCTAAGTCGAGTAGTGCTTGTATATCCCTCCTGAGTAATTCCTTACCGCAGGGGAGGTATACTGAAGCGATGGTAATAGGCTGATGGCCTGTCATGGCAAGTCGGCAGACTGAAGCCTCGATGTTAACGAGGGGAGGGGTGTCAAGTGCGATGCAGTGAAGAGACTTTCTGTAGTAAATCAGGGTCCCGCCTTTCGCGGAGTGGACCCTATCATTACGGATGATCTTATAATTTGCAATCTTAGGATTGCCCATACTAGGTTTCAAGAAGGTCTCTTGCACTAACATTATGTCGGTCTGGTGGGTCTTTAAGTAGTCATGAACCTGGTCTCGTTGTCTCTTCAGTCCGTCAGCGTTAAAGTACGTGAGGGAGAGCGCGCGGGGTTTTATGCGATTTGTTGTAAAATCCATTTACGTTTTTACGGGGAGGGGGCGCTGAAGGCCTTGATGGCCTTGATTAATGTTGTATGCTCGGTTAACGCGAGCAGTTTTTGGACGGTATTTTTTGCACTGTTGACTTTCTGAGCCAGGAGGCTCAGTTCGTCAATGTCGATCGCGTCTATGATATCTAATATCATAGCAATATTCGACGCGGCGTTGTTTGACGGTACCGTGGGGGCCGGAGCCGGGGCCTTTTTCGGCGGAAACGGTTTTGACGCGGGCGGCTTTGGTGTAGGAGCCGCGGATGATCCCCAGGCCGGGAGCGGAGCGGGGGAGGGCTGAGAGTGAGTCAGCGGACGGGACCAGGCGTTTGGACGCGCCGGCGCGAGCCTGGTCTGCGAAACGGGGGTCGGAGGACTCATAGTGAGTTTTGGCCCGGGTGTATTACGCGACACGGGAGCTGAGGTGCGAGCATGGCTCTGGCGCAGCGCCCGACCGTTCCTGCGCGGGGCCTTGGGGCAACCGCGATAGTTCGCGGTGTGACCCACCTCCCCGCACAGGACGCAGCTAGGGGGTGCGGCAGAAGCATACTGCTCCTTCGACAGCTTCCTAGAGCAGTCGGGAGTGCCGTGGTCGCCTACGCACTTGACGCAGCGAGACTTGGCGAAGCAGTTTTTCTGCGAGTGGCCATATATTTGGCAATTGTGACATTGGCCTGGGGTGCCCTTTTTACGGGGAGCTTCGACCCTAAGGCCAGAAAGGTGGCAGAGATTTTCCAGTTGGAAAATCTTCTTGCCTTCGGGAGTGCGATCTAAAATAACCAGTACTAGGTCGAACGGAGCCCTGTTGCGTGTGCTGTACATTCGGTGTACAGCCTGCACCGGAAAGCCCTGGACTTTGAGGTCTTCCGAGATCAACTCTTCCGGGAGTTGTTTTGGGAGACCCCTAATGACTACGCGGAGGACGCGTTCTTCCTCGAGGGCGTAGGTGTGGTAGGAGATTTTCCTACCTCGGAGTAACGCGGACAGGTTGCGGTGGTCCTGAACGGTCGGGACGTGGACGCGAATACCGTTCGCGATGTTGGTCGCTTTTGTGAAAGCGATCTGCTTTCCGGAAAGCGCGCGAGTGAGGTCCGTCCAGGCTGCTTTGTCCTGGATTATTATCGGAGGCGGGGCTTTGATGTGTTGGTGCTCCTCGGGGAGCGGCGTGGACGCACCGGCGGCGGTCGCGGTGTTTGGCGAAGGGAGGTCGGCCTCCTCAGTCTTTTTTACTTTTTGCGGAGCTTGCTCCGGTTCCGTCGCGGCCGTCCTCTTCTTCCTCTTCTGTTTACGAGATGGCAGGCCTAGGCCTACGACCTCGTCCTCAGAGGAGGAAGAGGATTCCGGGATCTCCATGGCGTCCGTGGATTTCGCGGGGCTGGGCTGAGGGCTCGTTACGTCGCGCTGAAACGGCGATCGGGAACGCGCGCGCGTGTTGGTAGAGAGAGAGCGCGGGCGTTGGCGGGGGTCACGCGGGTCGCGGGGCGCGTAGCGTCTCTCCGGGGCGCTGTTGGTCGGAAGCGGTACTACCTGGGGCGACGGGCCCGCGGGGGGTAGGTAGGCGGGGGGCGGCGGGCAGAGGGCCGGGACGCCGTTGGGCTGCGATGACGCGGAGGATGCGTGAATCGGGTTTTCGCGCACGAATTGCTCGAGAAGAGCGGGGTTTGTCCGCGAAATGTACGCGGCTAGGTCGCGGAGGGCCTCGGCGGAGGGCTCCATTTTTTACGCCGGGTGGGAGTTCCCGGGTGTGTCTTGTACAACCCTCCCCGTCGGGTATAGACGGGGGGGCGCGTGTGCCTGTTCCGTGTTCCCTACTGTGTGTCCTTCGCCGATCTTATTGTGCGAAGGATGAGTACCTAGCGTCCCTAGCAGCTCTAAGTGCAGAGGGTAGCCTCGAACCGTAGTCCTTGACGCCCAAACAACACGAAGAGAATGGGAGGCGGGATAGGGCGGGGGCGGGAGGGAGATGCCTGGTGTCGACTATGGGGTCACTCCAAATGCCGGTGGTTCCAGGCCCAACCAGGTATTGCGTTTCCCTGAAGGGGAACCGCGGGCGTCCTGGGTCTACGCCCTGACTAGCTTCGTTGGCACCGTAGGTATCCACTAGTCAACCACAAGAGTGGATTTACAAGACGTGTCACACTCTTTTGAAACTAGCCCCTTGCGCCGTGAAAACGGCACGTGGGACTTTAATGTATATTGACCGCGTGTGAAACACGATGCTTCGACGGCAAGCCGGCGAGGCGAGGCGTGGGCGCGGGGGCGGCGGGCGGCGGGGGGCGCGCGGCAGGGACGCAGCGCGGAGCTCGGAGCAGGCGACGTGTGCACGCGACGGCGGCCTGGAGAAAATACAAAAAAAATAGTGTTCCTTTTGTAGGAACGCGCTGTGTGGGGGACATGGAATGACGTAATGTCAGTTATAGGAAAGGGAAGATCTTCCACCAGGCGGGGTGTTGTGCCTGGTGACCAGGTGTCCTGGTCCAACTATGGATGTTGGGAACTCGTATATATTCCTAAGTCCCAGGAAAATTTCGATAGCGCGTTCTACACCGATGTAAGTACTAATCGTAGTGGCGCGTCGTGTGTCGCCACACTTTCAAACTCCGTACTTATTCGCTCGCTGCAACCTGCAACTTGCAACCTTGGGATCTTCAAGGCCAGAGTGAATAGGCATTTACTGGACCCGCATGCTCCATCGTCGACCTCATCGTCGCTTACCATCAGGCGGGATCGAGGTCAAATGCGGGTTTAGTAGTAAATAAAAAAATTAAAAAAACTCACTGCGTTACACTTGCATGGCTCCTAAAATTTACAATAAATTGCCAAAATGCATGGTACAATTAAACCTGCCTGAATTTAAAAATAAACTATATAATTTTCTCTTAGACTAATGTTATTACAGATTGAGCGACTTCCTTGGTGATAAGCTGTGACATCATCATAATTTAATTAAAATTGACGTTCATATTATAATTATTTTGCTAATTTATTGATGATAATTTGTGATTGTTTGATTTATTAATTGAACAAATAATTTGTACGCTTTCGGGCAGAATATGGTGATACTGAAGTATAATGTAACATCTGCATTACCCATATTTACAAATAAATGATATTTCTATTTCTATTTTGTACTGCCTAAATGTGTAAAGCAAAATTATACAAAAATAATACCCTATACTTATCACTAGAGGTAGAAGTTGTCGGGGCACAATCTAAAATATGTTATAGATTGAATGTTGTTTTTATCGACTTTTCTAGATATCGATGTTGTAGCACCACTATTTAATGGTAGGTCTAGGTACATATCACAATGTCCAAAATCAAAATGTCGTAATTTAAAATGTCTCAGCCCAAAATATTCGTATTTAAAATAATAAAAAATGCCGACTATTCAAAATACCAAAAATATTTAAAACCGAACAGTTGAATTACTCAACCCCAAAATTACGTATTACAAAATACTTATCCCCAAATAATGTTAATTAAAATCATTTTAGTGAGAAAATAAAAAACACTCAGGTAAATGTATTTTTAACTATTGAACATTGTAATTATCGATGAGTATGCATTTATCGATAATGCTATCACTATAAATATGACAATTCTGCCCCGACAACTTCTAGCTCTACTTATCACACATCCATCTAATTTATATTACAGTGATTGACGGCTTCGTTAAAACTAATATCGGATTATCCTAGTATCGTAATCGAATCAATACACAGGGGATCAAATAATGTTAGATTGAAACTGCTTATAATTATCATTTTGGAAGTAAGGGTGAAATATAGATGGGTGACATTGAAAACTAAAAAAAAATACCCGTGTAACTTGAAAGAAATACAAGTGTTGATAAGGGTTTTATAATTTAATAAAAATATGTTCGGTTTCGGTTTAAAGATATTTTATTTCAAAATATTTCCAGCACTCGAAAAACTAAACACAGTTCTCAACAAAAAAATGTAACAGAGCAAAGGATAATATGACGAATTATTATAAATATATGTTTTAAGTTTGTTTTAAAACTATTTAAAGATTCACGTTCCTTGACGTGAATCTTTAAATATTAATATAATAGTCAGACGGTATTTATTTATATTTTATATAGCTAGCCAAACATTGTAAAAAAAATAACCATACTCTAAACAAAATACACTCGTATTCACTACCTTTGGATGAAAGAAAAAATAATCTCCCTGGCGTTCGTTCCTTCATATTTGTTCCTTCATGGCATGGAACACCATACATCTCTCTTACACACACACATACACCCTCACACACACCCTCTCACTCTCTCTCTCTCTCTCACACACACACACACGTTATTATTATTAGTAAATAGGTACATAAATAAAGAGGTATGGAAGAGCGTGGCCCTCTGACACAGGTGTTGTCACACTTAAAAGAGGGACTCCACAATTGGAAAAAAATTGTTTGTACCTTTTTGTTACTGAATAAATCTTTTTATTTTATTTTATTATTTTATTTATGTTTCACCGACTTTTCCTTACCAAATGATCACAACGTAAACTTATTCTAGCATAATTACTCGTAATTATCATGTTTAATTCTCACGTTGTCCCGGAACCCATAGCTGTCCGAAATTCGACCCTCGAAATTGTCCAAGAATATGTCTACCTAGGGTAGACTATTCAACTAGGGAAAAACAATTTTGACAAAGAAGCCGATAGAAGGATTCGTTTGGGCTGGGCAGCTTTTGGGAAATTGCGTCATATCTTTTCGTCGTCGATACCACAAAGTCTTAAGACGAAGGTATACAATCAGTGCGTCCTACCTGTTATGGTATATGGCGCTCAAACGTGGACACTCACGGCAGGGCTGGTCCGAAAGTTCAAAGACGCTCAACGAGCTATGGAGAGGGCTATGCTCGGTATCTCATTGATGGATAGAGTTAGAAATCAAGTCATCCGTCACAAAACGCGAGTTACCGACATAGCTCATATGATTAGCAAGTTGAAGTGGCAATGGGCTGGCCATGTCTGTCGCAGAACCGACAACCGTTGGGGTAGACGAGTTCTAGAGTGGAGACCGCGGACAAGAAAGCGCAGTGTGGGACGCGGTCCCTGCCCGGTGGACCGACGATCTGAAGAAGGTTGCTGGCGATGATTGGATGAGGAAGGCGGAGGACCGAGTAATGTGGCGCGCTCTGGGAGATGCCTATGTCCAACAGTGGACAGATACGGGCTGATAGATAGATAGATAGACTCGTAATTATATGATGAACAAATTAAAAGATGTGGTTGTTTGTCGACAAGAAAAAGAATTCCTCTGGCGTTCCTTACTCTATGCCGCAAAATGTTTGCCAAACCCCATCTAGGCACAGATCTAAGCAGGTAAACATACAACTTATGTAATGTAATTAGCGCGTCTCGCGGTCACGGAAACTGCGTTAGAGCACCTCAAAGCGTAGACTTACCTGGATTTGCTTTTCCATCGTACCTAATATTTATTCTATGGAATAAGTAAGTATAGTCTGATTGCAGCTATTTAGAGTTCGGTAGAGTCTTGGATGATAAAAAATTAGGGGATTCGTTCGTTAATCCTTCATGGGTAGAGTATACTACATAGAGCCTCAGTGTCACCGAATTCCCGTGCGCCAGGTCCGAGTTCGATTCAAAACCATGCAATTTCATGCATAAATGAGTTTTTGGTTTTTTTTTCGAAGACTTTTTCTATTCTTACATTTACCGACGGTACTTTTACTAACGGTGAAAGAAAACATCGTGAGGAAACCTGCACACTGAGATAATCAGTGTGAGAAATGGTGAAAGAAATGGCAACCACCCTATTGTGTTTGCGCTGCAACTTGATTCATATTGTTGATGCCATGCAAAGAATGAAGAAGAAGGGTTTATTATAGAAATAAAACACAGATTAAAAAAGATTTATAAACACAGAATTCTACCATTTTCGCAAAATTTAAGAGCCGTGGCATTATATACGTTACACATTCAATCCCCGTACAAATATGCAGTTATCACATAATACGCTAATTGTAATTCCAAGCTGCGCATGGAAATCACTGATAATTACCATGGAACGAACGTGCCCATATTACGTCATTAAAATACGAAAAACCGATGGACTCACCCGCGCGGTCAGGGAATATGAATGCGATATGATTTTTAATTCAATAGGGTTTAATTCGGAATGGTTCAACCCACATTACTTGTCAATAACAGTAACTACCTATTTGAAGGTAGTGTACAGTCAGCCTGAGGTGGTACATTCAACCAAACCCAACCAAAAAACGTCAATATTTGAAAAACTGAAATGTATCATATTGTGCACACATATGGTTGAGATTTAATCGAAGGTTTTTGACAAATGTTATACTATAGGTTGTGGTGGAATGTACCACACTTTTATTTATTTCTGCCGCAAAGCAGCAACGCATTGCTATTTATTTTTTTACACCTAAACCTGCGTTTGACCTCTTATCTTATCTTATCTTATGACAGGGGGCCAGGGATAACCCCAGCGGCATTTCGACCCTCAGGGATCTTTTGTGCTCACCCCTTACCTTAGTCTCCTTCCTGTTCCTTAAAGATGCTTTGCATCAAGGGCGCTATACAGCTTACAGGAAGGAGCCTATAGTCCTCTGGTTTCGGGTAGGCTACCCCCAGAAGACTCATACGCTTTCCAGACGATGGGTAACATATTATAAGCATAAGAGTGAGAATAAGAATAAACCCCTTAGGTATTTATTTGTTGTTTGGGCGGCGACTGAAAAACAAGAGGCCAAATTGATCGACGCTCATCACATTCTCAGTTTTTCCATTTCGCAATTCTGCACAATTTTGTGATTTTAAATTTTGCTTTGCAACTGTACTTTGCTTAATTGCGATTAGGCAGAAACCGGAATGTGCTAAAGAGCGATTGTGAAAAATTTGAATTGTGCAGAATCGCGAAATGGAAAAACTGAGAATGTGATGAGCGTCGACCAATTCTTTTTTTCGTGTAAAGTGGTACAAATGACCAGCACATACCCTCCAAATATTTGCTACTAATAAAAAAGGACCTTATAGTGAGGTGAGATGTCTAAAGGCGACGGTGACCACTGTGAGAAATAAGTAAAAGAGTGGTACCACCCAAGCTGACTCCACACAGAGTCATGCCACTTTCCAACTTACGAGTATCTTTTTTTCTTTTTTTTTCTTTTTGTAGTGGTAGATCCTAATGTGAAGGATCGCCTGGGGTGGTACCACCCTCTTATCTTTTTCTGCCGTGAAGCAGAAATGCTTGCATTTCTGTGTTTCGAGAGCCAGCGTATTTTCCAGCACAGGAGGCAATTCATCTCCCTTCAGTCCTCGAGGTTAGCAGCGCATCGAAACCCCTCTAATATTAATATAGTGAGGTGATATGTCAATGGGCGACGGTGACCACTTACCATCAGGTGGCCCGTTTGCTCGTCTGCTCTACTTATTTAATAAAAATAAAATAAAATAGTATCTACAAAAGAAACCCTTTCAAATCAAATCAAACTTTTTTATTGTAAGTAAGTACCTTAAAGTACATTTTTACAACCTCATGTTTTACTCTACCACCGCTTCGTAAGGTGCTGTAGCTGAACGGAAAGGAGGCAAGAAACTTTTTTGAAACTTTTAACTCTCACAACGGAAAGATATGCTAAATAAGACCTAGGCAGGTGACCGTTGGACGACGTAAGGTCACGAATTTCATTATCAGTGTGAAAGGGTCCTCCCGAAGGGCCGGGTCCTTTTTTGTGACGCGGGTAACGTAGCCAGCCTTAGGTGAACTTTGGGTTTTGATACAAATGGTAATAACTGAATGCATGTAAAAAGTTAATATTTAATATAAGTACTTACGTAAGTACTTATCTGAATACGAGAGATGTTATTTGGAAATGATTACATTGAAAAGGGCAGATAAAATTCATATCATTCAGCCGGGAATAACCCCAGCGGCACTTCGACCCTTGAGGATCTTTTGTACCTACCCCATTTTACACACTGGTCATCTCAAAGTGCAGGTTTTCTCACGATGTTTTCCTTCGCCGTTAGAGCAGTCGGTAAATGTACGTAAGTCTTTGAAAAATACGAAAAACTCATTGGTACATGGCACTGCACGGTTTCGAACCCGGACCTGCATGGGAGTCCGGTGTCCTAGCCACTGTGCCACCGATGCTCTTTCGAAATTTCGATTTCATGTCATACGAGTATACTCGTATGTGTAGGTATTATAGAGAAAAAAATATTGCGCATTTAGGCAAAATTATGGAGTTTCACTGATTTTAGTTACAATTTAAATAATGGCAATTTTCCATACATCCATGTCAAATCGAAATGACATATCCAAATAATTTCAATAAGTGTTGCCATGATTTAAAATTTACTATTTAAAATCAAACTGTAACCATCATCATGTCATGATCATGACATAGTGAAAGTTGTTCAGTCATAGACACTAAACACCCCTATTCCAGCTCTATATGAGGTTTTTATTACATACGTACGTACGTATACAGAATATTGATAAAGTTCACAATAATCCAAAATATTTTTTATAAAATGAATGGCATAAAAAGTACGCAAATACTGCATTCAAAGAATAAATAATTTATCATTCGGAGCCAGCATTACTTCAACTTGCATTTGTGAACACCTTGAATTGGATGCATAAGGTCTAACAGACGTTCAACAAGATTGATAATAAGACATAAAACGCAAAGTGTTGCGTAGATGGAGCCACGAGCACACTCCGTTAACAGAAAAGCAAAACGAAGCGTCATTTTTGAAAATATCACAAATTTCTCATTATTTGGATTAATTTAATTTCTCAAAGCTATAGTAAAATTGTGATGATATCATGGCATCATATGGCCATTTCAAAATAGCAGACCTAAAAAATCTGTTAAAATAGCGTGGCGCGAGTCTGAAGGAATTTGGTGGAAAGGTACGTATCTACATGTTGATATTTGGCTTTATGTGCTAATTTAAAGTTTATAATGTAAGTCATTATTTTTTTATCAAATTATTGTCATTGAAAGCAATAAATTTAGGTTATATTATGTTTAGAACAAAATCATCTTTAAGTTGTACACGTACGTCGTAATTTTTAAGGTTTTTAACTGTGCTAGTGGCGCCTCTAGTGGTAAAACATTGCAGGATTATCTCCTATTGACGAAAATTCTTCCCGAAAAATCCCTCTATTATAAAACCACGTTCCACCCTTGTTCATTCCTTCCAAACTAACTTCCACACCATGCCGTCACACATGAAAATGCAAAACATGACAGATCAAACAACGCTGGTCTTTTCGCCAACAATCAACCGGGGGAGGTATTGTCAACGGGCCGAGGGTTTATCAATCGGTAAATAGATTGACCCTTCCAGTCCGGGCGCGCTGACCGTGTGCCCTTCCCTTCCCTTATTTTGACATGACAAAATAAGATCCGATTTAGTTCGGCTTATGTTTTGTGCTTCGCTGGGCTTGGATTTCGTTTGTTCCGGTGCTAAAGAGGCAACTGTTGAAAATAAAGCGTATTTGATAAAATAAAAATGTTTGATTTCTAAGTACATCCTCTTCAATGTATAGAAAGAGATATTTTGTACGTATTAATAGAGTTTCAACGTAGACAGAGAAATATTCCGGCATCAGTTTGTAACGATGTCGACTTCATTGTCCATATCAACCTCCTTGCCATCAATTTCAACTTCATTGTTAGCGTTTATCTCACCTCATTTCGTGTTGGCATCTTCATTTCTTCATCTATATTTTCAAAATTCAAATCATATTCCCAACCATTTCTAAATTCCATTATTCCATTAATTTCATTGTTTTTACTTCTCTCTGTATTTTTGTCCTGAACGGACGTTTGTCCGTTTTATAAAATTGTCTCCTACTACTACCTAATCTCTACTATTGTGTTGTTCTGTTCCTGATAAATATAATATCTACTTTTACCAAGTTTTTTCTATTACTTCATCTGCACACTGTCCTAGAACCCTGCTAACCGGCATCTAGAGGACAGATTGTAGCAAGTTCAACAACAACTAGGTACCTCTAAGTATATGGAAAAAAGAGACATTGACAGTATAGAACGCATTATGTATGTGAGGAAGTGGA
The DNA here is from genome assembly GCA_947369225.1 of Hofmannophila pseudospretella. Taxonomy (NCBI): domain Eukaryota; kingdom Metazoa; phylum Arthropoda; class Insecta; order Lepidoptera; family Oecophoridae; genus Hofmannophila; species Hofmannophila pseudospretella. The sequence continues at coordinate 15,285,793 of OX376316.1, forward strand.
AATACATTATAAACGTCAATTCGTGAAGATCTTCAACCAGGCGGGACCTAGTGTGCCTGGTGACCAGTAGCGCTGGTCCACCAATGGATGTTTGAAAGTCGTATATAAGCGATTGCTTATTGAAAATATCGATAGCGCGTTCTATATTTAGAATGTAAATTAGGTGTTTAGTAGGTCCTCTGAGTCCTCGTTTGGTACAAGTGGCGCCAACTGTTGGCGAGTTCAGTGAACTAATTGTATCGATGCGTTGCACGTACTAGAGCGTCGGTGGCGTCGTGGCTAGGACGTCGGACTTCCATGCGGGAGCTCCGAGTTTGATACCAGGCATTGCAATGTACCAATGAGTTTTTCGGTTTTTTCGAAAAACTTACGTACATTTACCGACTGCTCTGACAGTGAAGGAAAACATCGAGAGGAAACCTGTTTACTGAGATTACCAGTGTGTGAAATGGGCAGATTTAATGGGGTTATTGAAGACATTGGCAAATAACCCCATTAAATCTGCCACGAGAGTCGTTCTATGTGATTATTTCCTTAGAATGTTCACGACCCTCAGCAATGAGGAACACGACGTAGAAGAGAGTTGCACGTCTACACAACAGACTATTACTAGGTACCACAATATGTAAATTAAAACCATAACATCAACATCATTTTCTTGGATTTCTGGTACGTACATCATCATAGAAATATAATAGACATCAATCAAATCTAACCCCCTTTGCCTCTCCTACTCCTATGCACAGACTGGATCTGGTCGTTGTTAAATAAATGCAGTGTCAAATGATAACGTTAATCCGTCGCGTGCAATGTGGCGCCCGCGAGTCCCACGGGGGTTACCAGCGTCGCACACGGGCGGTTGAAACGCTCCGTTATTCACCGCTCATTATAAAATTTCGACGACGTTGCTTGATCCTCCGTGGCGAAATGGTTAACGCGCCAGGCTACAGTGAAGCCGGAGGTACGGGTTCGAGTGCCGTCGGAGGAGTATCTTTTTCAGTTGTTTCCAATATTTGTAAATAAAATTATACTGCCGGTAACCTTTTAATAATTCTTCTATCACCTAGGTTGCCTGGAAGAGATCGCTCTGAGCGATAAGGCCGCCTTTGTACACTTATTCTATGTTTCCTTTCTTATGTAAATTTCTTGTGTGCAATAAAGTATTAATCTATCTAACAGTCTTCTTTTCTTTTTTAGGAGTGTACTCGTATTTTCTAATAAAGGTTCGCGATCACTAAATGCCACTTAAACTCTCGACACAACAGCTTTGACTAATTATCGGGTGCTCGCTTCTCGTAGCGGCGCAAATTATATAGGTACATACCGAGCTTAAAGAATAGCACAAACTATAAACTAGCCGCCAGCTATTCAGTAAATGTTTGTGAAGTTAATAATCTAGTGAACAGCTATATCTGCGAGCTAGATATTCCTTTCAGCGAGCGACTGCTTGTGCTTGAAGTGTGCAATATCTTTAATAACACTTTATATACGCTGAAACGCAGTGTTCAACCCACGAATCTGTCATCAACCAAATCAACGAAATGCATGCAAAGAATTATTAGAGTTAGTTGACATTTAAACACGCTAAAGCGTTTCTAAATATATAAGTATCCTAGTGTGCGAGCCAGGGAAATCTGTGAAAATGTAATGTCTGCATGAATACATTTTTATATTAATTTTTTTAAAGAAATGTTAAAGCGCGACGTTCCGTCCGCCCGTCTCTCATGAACCAAATCAAAGGAATGCGTGCAAAGGGGTGCGAGTGCGGTGCGACACGTGTTCTGGCCCCCTGATTGGTCACATAGCTCCCGAGCGGCCGTCTGCCCCTGCGCAACCCCCTTCCAACCCTACCCCCACAATTAGACGTGGATCTAGGATCTGCGAATAAGCCGATTCCACCGGACAATGATTGACACTGCTGAATTATTTAGACGACAATGTCAGAACTTTGTTGTTTTATTTTTTAACAAATACTACGGAGTACACACAATTTTAACAAATACTACGGAGTACACACAATTTTAACAAATACTACGGAGTACACACAATTTTAACAAATACTACGGAGTACACACAATTTTAACAAATACTACGGAGTACACACAATTTTACAAATACTACGGAGTAAACACAATTTTAACAAATACTACGGAGTACACACAATTTTAACAAATACTACGGAGTACACACAATTTTAACAAATACTACGGAGTACACACAATTTTACAAATACTACGGAGTAAACACAATTTTAACAAATACTACGGAGTACACACAATTTTAAGGGTATTGGGCGCGCAAATTTTAAGGGTATTTTTCACATAAAACCAAAAACTATTACCTACTTATAAGTACTTATCGAACGATTTCGTTCAAACCTCGTCCAATTTACAAGACAGCCTGAAAATGAAGATCTTCTAAGTCGTGTTCCTCATTGCTGAGGGTTGTGATCATTCTAAGGATTAATCACATAGAACGATTGTCTTGGCACATTTAATGGGGTGGTTTGCCATTGCCTTCCCCATTTCACACACTAGTTATCTCAATGTGCAGGTTTCCTCACGATGTTTTCCTTCACCGTCAGAGCAGTCGGTAAATGTACGTAAATCTTTCGATAAAACCGAAAAACTCATTGGTATTGACATTGCATGGTTTCGATCCCGGACCTCCCGCATGGGAGTCAGACGTCCTAGCAACGGCGCCACCGACGCTCCAAAATGAAGATAGAACATGGAAATGTTACAAAAAAATGCGTGTATAAATTATTTATCCATATAGTAACAAGTAACACTAATTTCATCATCCCACAAATTAAATCACAAAGCCTGGAAACCGCATCTAAGCTGAAAATTAGCAAAACGCATGGTGTACGACGAATGCCGCAATCATCCCGGACGGTCCAAGTGTGGTCCAACCAAGTCCAACTGTGGTCCATTGCAGGAAACCTTTAAACCTAGGGGTCCGCAGTTAGTTCGCGAAATCCCTCGAGTTACTGTTCTGTTGGACCGAGTTACTTCCAGGCGGTTAAACGGCTTCTTCGGTGCAGTTTAAATTAGGACTTGAAATGTAGGGTTTAATTTTAAAATTTTAGGAAATAAAATATTTATATCTAGGGTCATACAAAATAGAGACGTCACGGTCTATTTCAATATGTTCAACTGTTTGTTCAAGTTATTGAGCAGATCGTAGTTTCTAACGAAAATAGTACATGACTTAGTAGTCTTGATTACGAGGGCACGGAGAAACTTCTAAAGTTAACATAATAATAAACAACACATACACCCTCCCTCTCTCCCACACATCCTCTTACACACCCTCTCACCCTCAGACACACCCTCTGCTATAACCCCTTATTCTATTTTTGTTTTCTTTTACAAGACTGTTGCTGTTATCTTGTTTTATATTGTTTTTAGTATCAATTTTGTCAGTTTTATATTTTCCTGGCTTGGCCAACGTCTGTTACATGTTCATTTGCACTGGTCACAGAAGAGATCTGTCCTCCGAGATACAGGTACTTCCTAGTTCGGAGGTCAGCGTTTATTGTTACCTTTTGCACACTAATTTTATTTAGTTTAATACGAGTATAACCTATGCTTAAGTTCTTACTTGTGTATGGACTATGGATACTTTGTCATCTTACCGCACAAACTCATTCTTATTCTTAATTAGTAGAACTAATTAATAAAGCCCGCCTAAATTGTACTTCACTATTTCCTTTTCTATCTTTTGTTTGTTGTTTTATATTTATACAATAAAGTGTATTTTACTTTACTTTACATTTTCAGTCGTCCAAACTGTTCAACTAGTTGAACATATTGGAATAGACTAGATGACCCGAGACTTAAAGAAGCCTTTTAAAGACTTTTCTTGCAACACACGGTTTGAGATTTTTTCGAAGGCTCTTACTTTTTGGTGGCCTCTACTTGACCAACGCAGCAGCTGTTTCTGCTTTCACTCGTAGCTTGTGAAATGCAGTCTTTGTAAACTTTTCCAAAGTGAGACATTTTTAAATATTACTATATACTCATATATTATAGGCCTGGAAGCGGCTAAAGGATCCTGGGACACCATAGAGTCTGCTGCATCGGACAGAGCGCGGTGGAAGAATATTGTCTCAGCCCTATGCACCACTAGGTGCTCTAGGACCTGAAGAAGACCCATATATTATATACCCATTATGCCCGTTTTACTTTCAGGTAGAGCTACTTAGGAGACTTTTTGAGAAAGATCTCTTGAGTAGAAGAAGGGTGAGAGAGCCAGCGTAATTTCCGGCACATGAGGCATTCCATCTTAGTCCTCAAGGTTAGCAGCGCATCTAAAACCCTCTAATATTAATACAGTGAGGTGAGATGTCTATGGGCGACGGTGACCACTTTCCATCACGTGGCCCGTTTGCTCGTCTGCTCTCCTTATTTAATTTAAAAAAAAAAAGTAGAGTAAAGCCCGTTACATCCAATAACAACTTTTCCAAGAGTTTAAATCGAACAAATCGATACCAACTTACTACCTTCTCCTTTTCTTCCAAACTATATTACCAAAAATTACAACTCCAAATCTCACTTCCTCCACCAATCGCCACTTGTAACAGCACTTCCTGAACAAGTTAATTAAATTTTAGCAAGTTGGAGTCCAATCAATGCCGTAGCGGTTCTAATAACCAGTAATGTTGGCGAAATATTGCCCGGAGTAGAGCCTTATTCAACACTTTGTTTAAATACGGTCTTTGAGTTTAAATGAGATTAGAATAAGAATAAGTTGTTGAGTGATCCCTGGCACTCGGGGGATGCCTGACAATCAGCGCCGCAGTGCTAAAAGCGCTGCGGCAACAGGCTGAGGCAGTCCCTTTTTTCCGGTGCTGCACACCACCTTCATCAAACTTGGTTACTTTGCTTATTTATTTGTTTTTGTAATATATTTGTTTAATATTATTTTTGTCTTCTGTACCTAGTTGTTTGCATGTGTGTGTCGGTAATAAATAATCTTTCTTTCTTCTTTATTTGTGCGGTAAGATAATAAAGTATCCATAGTCCAAACACCAGTAGAAACTTAAGCATAGGTTATATTAAACTAAATAAAATTACTGAGCAAAAAGTAACAACGCTGACCTCCGAACTAGGAAGTTCCTGTATCTCGGAGGACAGATCTTCTGTGATGTTCACACTTTTATTATAATTATGCACCTACCATAAAATACCTGATTGACTCAATGGTTAGCTGGTAGAAAATGCCGCAAGACATTAAGATCGGGTCATGTGCATTAGTGTTAAATAAATAAATGTAAGCCCTGCGGTGACTCCCGCTCTGGATCGTACCTCGTCCAAAGGATCTCACTGGCTATCCAACGTGGTAACGCTGCCAGTGTAATGGGTACCTTTGGACGGGGGTCGATTCAGGATCGGGAGTAATGACTGTACATTTTTAAAACAAAAAAAATGTATTTTCCTATTTATTTTATTATTTATAATATTTAAGTTGACTTTTGTAGATAGTTTAAGATTTTTTATAATGTGGTAATTAAATAAATAATATAATTTGTAAACCCTCAGTAGGAACTAAAAAACCCTCGCCATATTGCGGACTTAAATGATACTTTTTTTTCATAACGAACTCCGTAACACAGATAACCAAAGGTTGGCTGGAAGAGATCCCTATGGGATAAGCCCGCGTTTGTACATATTTTAATGTTTTTATTTTTATTTTATGTGGTTTTTTTTGCTTGTAAAGAGACTACAAACAATCAAACAGATTTTAAAACTACCAATGGCGCTCTCTTGAGAGGGTTTTTTAGTTCCTGGTCAGGGCATTATTACTAATTGTAAGTTCGTGGCCGGAGTCACTTTTAATTTTGCTATAAAGCTCTCATTTCTCGCTTCTCCACAACTCGCCATAATTCCATTCACTTCCACCGGCTATTACTTTGTCGATGGAATCATTTTTATCCGGGCCAGGAGCCCAATTCCACTGATTTACACCTGGATTAAAAAATAATAGTCGTTCCTTCATGGTTTTACAACGTATGTTATGCTTGTATAATTCCGTAGCGGTTACGTTTTCGTATCGATCCAACTTGATCCACAAATCGTATTCTGCTAACACCACGGTAACATAATTTATGAGCGAACCGATAGATTGGCCATGGAAACGTAATAGTAAATAGTACTGTACGTGACTAGCGGCTTACGAAAAACATCAAGTGGCTGCTATTAAGTTTATAATGAGGTTAACTAAGAAATCAGACTAGCGCGGTCTCCCCTTTAATTTTTTTTTCCTTTATTTAAATATGTCTTAAAGCATAATACTGACATAAGCCGCAGGGCTTGTGCGCCAGTAAAGAGTCGGTCGTACGTACCTATTTACTATTTCCAAAACTTGTCAATAAAATATAAATACTTAAATTCATTATGGAACTAGCGGAGTTATTAAATAGTCATAAATGCGAGGCGCAGTAGGCATAGTAATACGTCGATGTTACCGCATCTTACTCATAAGACGCGCCAAACCGGTTGCATCTAGAATGATGATGTGACCACTAATAGCGAGCCAAAGGGTTTGTGCAAATGCACATAATTATAGTTCCATACAATGCCCCACTCACATCGCATGCGCCAACTGGCAGACGCGGTTTCCATATAAAACTTCTCTACCGAATCTTATAATCTGCAAAATCTTTGGAGATTCCGTTCTATTAGTAGAATCGCCCCCAGGAATAAACCCGTACCGGCAGATTAACCGGTTGTCAGGTGACGTATCGTGTCGTTAATCTGAGCGATGTGCTGCTGGGCGGCGAATCACCTCCGCTGATGACGTCATTATGACGTGGGGTATTAAAGTGTACGAGAAATATAAAATTACTAGCAGCATCTTCTGGCAGTGCTTGTTTCCCGTGGTAAAAGTACTCTATCCTTTAGTTCAGGCTATAAAGAATACAATATGAAAACATCCAAGATGTATGGGTGTTACCATGGAGAAAAAATAGTCCACTTCCCCATATGACTGTTTCCCAATTAGACCACTTCCCAAAATGGTACAAAACTTAATTTGAGAGATTGGGGTTTTCGCAACCTTGCTGGTCTGACCGTGCCAGCAGGATGCTGGTGGACGTGGGAGATCCCGGGAGATCGTGGTCTTCAGTTAAAGCACTTTCTGGCACAATTCACAGGGCTTTTGATATTTTTGATCTCACTTCGAAAAGTTAACGACCGGTTGCGGGAAAACCACAGAGAAGAGAGAGGTTTCTTTTTTTTTCTTATCGCGTTTAATAGGAGGCAAATGTGGTACGTCTAATGCAAGGTGCAGCAGGCGAAGTCCTACTGCGGTATGAGGCCGTGACAAAGTTACTTATGTATTAACCACAGAAATCGGACTAGAATGATGACGTGGGAATTGACAGCGATCCACGAAGTTGACCCATTGGTAACTTACTTTCATACATTTGACATTTCATTATTGACTAATAAATATATAATAAAAAAATAAAAAATTTCAGTGCCCGGCTAATGTATGGGAAAATGCTCAAATCGCATGCGCGAACTGGCAGACGCGGTTTCCTTTCTAAAACTTCTCTAGCGAGCAATCTACGAGCTGTGGCTGCTATTATTGCTAAACCCCCTTTCGCCATCCTCTAACCCTGGGTACTCGCGAATTGTTTATGATTTTGAAACAAAATTGACCAAGGAATAATATTAATACGAGAGTTAACGATTGGCTCAAGTCAATTAAAAAATCTTATCATCCGCTGAAGCTTATATCAATTGAGAGCTTTCAAAAGATTGAAGCCGTTTGCCCGTTCCCACACTATAAATGCAGATGCGATCTGGTTTAATCTAGACCCATACGTAAGTACCTACACACACGCCCTCCCATAGAGTATACAGTACGTTATTAATTATTCATCGGGCGACGAATAAACCAATTTCACGGTTCTTTGCGCGCGAATCATAGGCGGCGCCACTGCGGCTTATACAGGGTGCTGTCCAATGGAATCTTTCCATTTTATGCGCTGCAATTTTCGTTTTGTGGTTTATTTGTATTAATCTGTTTTCTGGTTTTTTAATTGAAGTAACAATGGTCTCATTTTTCTTTGTGAAGTAGGGAAAATATATTTTTTATGTACGGACTGGATCCGCGTTTGACCACGATCTCAATTATTTTTCAATTGTCATTAGAGAACCCTATAATAGGTATACCCGCGCCACCCTCTCGACCTCACCGACTTAATCCGCAGGAACGACAAGTCGATACGTGCGGAGCCGGATCGGCTGCAGGCCGGGTACTGGGCAAGCCCGCGTTTTTCCTTAATTGCGTCCCAGGCGATGCAGCGTCTGTGGAGAGGTTTGCCTTCGCGACGCTATTTAAATCGTCTGCAATAGACGTTACAGGCCTATGATGATGATGAATAGGTATAGGCGATACATTATTTTATTGATAAGATATTGTAAAGACTGGAGGCTTCAATTTCTCTATTTTTTACATTTAACTGTACCTGAATGTTTCATCATATTGTTTGTTTGTTTGTTTGTTTATAGTCCTTTGTTGTACTAATATAAAACACAGAAAATAAAAAACATAAAAATATGTACAAAGGCGGGCTTATCCCATAGGCATCTCTTCCAGGCAACCTTTGATTTAAGAGAGTTTAGACTACTTTTATGTTTATATTATTATGTGAAGTTTATTTTGTTTCACAAGGATGTCTTGTTTAGTTTGTTTATATACCAGGATGTTCTTTTTAAGTTCGTTTGTTTATGAACTAAATATAAGTAAAATGGCTTATGCCTAATTTTTAAGTCATTTTTGTTTTAATTGTAAATGTTGGTCACGTCTGAATTATTTTTTAAAAACAACCACAATGATTAACTCATCACATCACATCACTAACCGAACTACAGAAGTCTCAGTAGTTCGGTAAATTTTACAACCGAACTATTGAGACTGAGAGGGTCTCAACAGTTCGGCACCGGTCAAAATAACCGAACTACTGAGACTAAAGGCTTTTATCGTGGGTAAAGTATGGAGTACAATAAATCAGTATAAATAAATTACAATATCGTAAATATTTCGAAGAGAACCAAATCATGACAATTATATCTCTGTACATCTACAAATGTCTCATAGAGGTTCATAAAGAAGCCACAAATTTCCCAAAAAAATCAAGACGCACATATGTATCAAACACGAAACAGAGAAAGGTTGATTATTCCTAGGGCAAGATTAAGTAAAACACTAAAACAGGGGATCCTAGTGAAAATGATAATGTTTAATATGCTCCCGATTGAGGTCATCAAACTCCCTGCTAAAGAGTTTAAGGCCATTACAAAAAAGTACTTTGAGAAAAATGCCTACTACAGTCTAAACGAATGTATGTCCTTAAAATTAAAACCTTCTCATTTCCTATGACCCGGGAAATTGACATGTATACGACTCTTAGCCTCTGTGACATTTTAAAATTATTTTGACATTGTATCCGCACTTATATTTTATTTTTTATTGACTGTACACTATTGTACTATTATAGGTATTTTTTTGTAATGTAAATAGTTTAATTTTGATTAATTTGATTTATTATTGAATTATTTTGTACGACTTATCTTGCAACGGGTTTTGTTGCTTTCAGATGAAATAAATACAATTTACAACAATTTACAATAATTATATTTCTAAATACTAGAGATAAGTAGATAAATAAAATACATACTCAACAATTAATTAATTATTACTCATATTTTGAGTTTAAACTTTAAAAAAACTTACATTGACATCGATTCCGCGGTGACCGCCTTGAGCCATTATCGCGAAACGAAACGTTTCGCTCGTACACAATCTAGTATATGAATGAGCATTACAGTTTAATTTACGAGTAGGTTTACGAGTAGCTTTAGATTTGTCGTCTACCCGAAATCGAAGCCATTACCCGCCTATATTTCCGTAGCTGTGTAAATAAAACAAGTATTCGTGTAATAGAGCAGCCTGTAGTGCAATAACTAAACGCATCCGTGCGCCCAAACCGCGCGATCAAATTTGCTGCGTCAGCGCACACGAGAGATGCGCTTCTGACGTCACTATGCTCTACTTATAACTTAGTTACCTGCCATTAATGGTAATGCTGGTTTAATTAAACTGAAAGAGAATGATCACACTAAAATGTGATGGCAACTTTATTTAATTAAAAACGTCCTGGGTAATAGATTGAGTGTAGTTTTTTTAACATTTGAAGTGATCAGTGAACCAAACTGAACCGTCACGCTCGAGTCGGTGACGCTGAATCGGCTATACTCGGCTCCATTCGACATCAAGCGCGCTCGGATCGCTGACGCTGAATTGGGTATACTCAGCTCCATTCGACATCAAGCGCGCTCGGGTCGGTGACGCTGAATTGGATATACTCGGCACCATTCGACATCAAGCGAGCTCGGGTCGGTGACGCTGAATTGGGTATACTCGGCTCCATTCGACATCAAGCACACTCGGGTTGGTGACGCTGAATCGGGTATACTCGGCTCCATTCGACATCAAGCGCGTTTGGGTCGGTGACGCTGAATCGGGTATACTCGGCTCCATTCGACATCAAGTGCGCTCGGGTCGGTGACGCTGAATCGGGTATACTCGGTTCCATTCGACATCAAGCGCGCTCGGGTCGGTGACGCTGAATCGGGTATACTCGGCTCCATTCGACATCAAGCGCGCTCGGGTCGGTGACGCTGAATCGGGTATACTCGGCTCCATTCGACATCAAGCGCGCTCGGGACGGTGACGCGGAATAAGCCACGTTTACTGTCTAACAAGGAGTGCAACTTTTCATTGATTATTTCTCTATGGAGATCTAAGTCGTGTTTTGTGTATTTTTTATGTAAGTTTTCACTTCTATCGTGTGGTCATAAGCTCACACTCTCTTTTTTGACGTATGGTTAGTGGCCAACCTATCAGTGTTGTCCAGGCCGCTCGCCTCTGACCCTATAGCCTACCGAATGCTGTCGATGTACCTAGTTGCTGATCTGGTACCGACTATTTAACTTATCTACTCTCTAATTCCCGCAGAGGATCATATGAAATGTGCAACTAGTGGTCACCCACCTGGTTCTGACCTGGCTCAACTGCTCGCTGCTAGCCTATGAACCCCTCGGGTGTAGTGGAACTCTTACAATGTCAGGGGTTTCGGGGTTGATATCAAACAGGTGCTTATATTTTAATCAGATATAAGCACTTCTTCTACGTCTGATACCTGAAGGAATATATTTTATCCTATGTCCTCAAATAAGCTGAAGAGAATAAGAAAGGATCTCAGAAACGTAGGGGGAAACAGGGTTAAACTGATCAAACTATGAAATTCAAATGACAAGACTGTTTAATAATATTAATATTAATATTAAGGTGGCCAGCTTTTCGTTGATATTTCAGTCAAACAGCCTATCGGGAGCCCATGAATATGAAAGCTCGTAATTTTTATCCGGTTGACGGCGTCTCATTTAATTACCCGGGTTATACCCGGCCGGGCCCAGCCGGGAGCACCTTGGGAATTCGAGCACTCGACGACTTAACTTAAAGCCGGTTAAATTTTTGGCACGTGTACTCTTACAGGATTTAAATACTATGGTTAACTGCATGTCTATTTTAATTATTTGAAAAAGAATTAACAATTACAAAGTGGTATTATAACATTGTGCAAAGCAAAGTCAAGAGATTTCTTTTAGCACAAACTCAGGGATGTTTGTAATTTATTGTTATTAAGTAAATACTTACTTAATTACACATTTATTTATTCACGTACCTATGGTAAATTATAAAAAGTAAAAGGTAGGAAAAATATCATAACTTCGTAGACGAATTTCGTAGATTTCGTAGACGCTTTGTGTTATTTTGTGACCAAAGTGAACCAAACTAACAGTTGCTGACTTCTACTGCTAGTCTTCAGTCTTCTCTCACCAGTACTCTCCTTTTGTCTCCCACACGATCCTCTCCCCTTTTCTCAATAAGCATTAACGGAGGAGTCTTGTAACACTTTACTGTCGTAATATTATAAATTATTCAAGGCAATTTTACCGTCGTGTTAATACATAATACGAGTAAGTTCAGTGGAGTAAGTGATCACACGGTACGAACGCACAACGCTATAAATTAGAGGAATCGTTTTACAACGCCGCACCTCCCCCGAATCCGCAGTTTTATTGTCTAGACTATAAAATAATTAAATTTCCATAACGTGGCTCGTTTTACCCCTACATCCCCACAACTACAACACACACTAACTACTTGGTCTATTACATTTGAATTATATTCGTAGAGATGCATTAATGTTTTGTGGCATTTATATAAATTACAGTCAAGTTACTGTAAGCAAAGAGTTAAGCTTAGCTTGGGATTTTTTAACCATAAATAAGTTACTATATTGTCCCTTCACGTTAAGTTCTTTGAGCTAATTTTCCATAGCTACCACTTCTTGAAATGTCCACTCTTGAGGAGAATATCGTGACTGGTAATTTTCACGGAACTTGTTCAAATTTTTTGCTTGGTTGCATATTTAAACAGCATAGCTTAATCTCTCAGATGTGGTTATTACTTTTTTAAATATTAACTACCTAACTACCTACCATTTGTCTATCAATAAAACCTCTAAAGCAATAACACTCGGCTATAGCGACAAGTCACAGCCCGTTTCTGGCCGAACGCTCGCCACCCCAGGCCCTAAATCATTGGAATAAAGTCATGTTTATAGCGAGTCGGGATCGGGCACACGATTTCATACTCCGTTGCGCACGAGTTCCGTAGCTGGTATGGTTTGTTATGCAGTTTTAACTGAACTGTAATGAAAGATTGTGTTATGACGGGACTATTTCAACTTCCATCCATAGCCGCCTTAAAAAATTAAGAAAAATAATAAAAGTCGCCACAATAAACAACAACCACCAAGCTTGACTTCTGCCTGCGATTCCAGTGATTCCAGGGATCTTTAGAGGGCGAAATAAACGAAGGGGAACGAGAGAATGTCCAGGGCAGCCAATAAATACAATGAAAAACCACCTCACCAGCGTCTCAGCCCGAGATCACCCGTCGGCGCTGACAATGTCCAAAATTCTGACAGGTTTGAGAGTCACCGAAGCACCAGTGCTGGTGCTTCGGTGACTCAGTGTATCAGCACTGCGAGGAGTCCACGGAAGTGATAGATTACATACGATGAAGAGATTCGGTGTCACGCGCGCAAAACGATGCTGTGTCAAGGGCTGTATTTCCGAGACAGCGAGTGGCAATGAACGATAAAAATTACCCTCACTGGACAATAATATTTGACAGAACGAAACAAAAACGAAAGACAAAACTACCTACAATAACTGTCGCTAATGTAAACAAAACTTATGAACTAGGTATGCGTGGTACGGATTGTACAGCCCAATAAATAGGAAAGAAAGACAAAGATCATAAATTTAGGTGCTTAAGACCTGTATTCGTATATGTACTCGTACATATTTACTTGGGTATATTCAGACGGTAAAGAAGCTTAGCCGTACCGCCGCGCCGTCGAGGTGACAATATTATTGGAGCCAAAATTGGGCTCCCGCATTTATTAAAGTGAAAACCACCAACAAAGGGATCATATTGAATTGTAAGGAAAAGGACTGAGAGATGAGAAGCATTGGTGGATACGGTAGTTCGTTTTAAAATGAAGATTTTGGACGGCATCATGCCGAGTTTCTAGAGTAAAATAGTGAAAGATAACATTATATGTACGTACGTATGTACGTATTTTCTATTTTGCATTATTTAGTAGGTATATTTATATGTATATATATAGGTGCACACTTCGCATGACTTTCATATCAAATTGGCACTTTATGGGGTTTGCTGGAATAGATCTCTCTTAGAGATAAGTCACGCCCTTTGTGCTTCACATATTTTTGTTTAAATTTGTAACATATTCTGTGTGTGTACAATAAAGAGTTAATTATTGGAGAAGCTATATACCATCCCATGAAAACATTTTCTATGGCAGTATGTTAATTTGAAATGTGTTTCCAATTTTATTTATTTATTTATTCTTTTACACTTTTGTGTACAGGTGAGCTTAATGCCTTGCGGCATTCTCTGCCAGCTGACCTTTGGGCATGCAGATATGTTATGGCGGTGCAGTGGCAATAAAAATGACAAATGTCAAAGAAACTTAATAAAAAATATATATATGAAATTATATGTGAAATTTATATAATAAAATAACACTATATTAAAATAACAATATTCTTACATAGTATACTAATATACAATACTAATACAAATATACAATATAATTTACTTATATATATAAATACAATATAATTAAATACATACGAAAAATAATAAAATATTATGCACAAATATATTGATATGTAAAATATATAGATTTAGGGATTATGAGGAACACAAAAGGTGGATACGAACTTTATTTTTAAACACAAAGCGATTCGGGGCATTCCTTATATCTACTGGAAGATTGTTCCAAAGGCGGGCTGCGTGAACAGTGAACGAGTACGAGTAGAAATCAGTATGATGAGAGGGGAGGCCAAGGCGAAGATTGTGGGAAGAACGAAGAGATCTGTCATGAATTGAACATAGGTAGTGAAAATTAATTTTGAGGTAAGAAGGAGAAAATTTCCGTACTGGGAGGGTATATAGCAGATTTTTTTTCAGCCCACAAGGAGTTAATAAGCTGACGAGCATTAAGATTCCAGGTGTACGAGTAGGTCAATAGACATCCACGAGATGGTTAGACCTCATAAAATCCCTGACAATAAATAATGCTCCCTCGCCACTTTAAAAAAAAAATACGACGCCAAAGGAATACTATTTAGTATTCTGTGGTCACAGAGTGATTACTACTCAAAGTACCTTATATTAAATAACCTGGATGAACCTTAAAAGACCTGAATACGGCTAAAGTATCCTGGAAAACCATAGACTCTGAGGCATCGGACAGAGCGCGGTGGAAGAATATTGTCTCAGTCCTGTGCATCACTAGGTGCTCTAGGACCTGAAGAAAAAGAAGAAGTACCTTATAGTACATTTTGACAACGTCATATTTTTACGACACTACCACCGCTTCGTAAGGTGCTATAGATGAAAAGAAAGAAGCGGCGCAATAAACTTTCAGCAGCACATCAGTCTGGGCAAAGTCAGATAAAGCGCAGTCTAGGGTATTTAGTATTTGTGGTCTAGGTAAAATCCATCGTCACGTTCCTGGAAAATGCCGCCCGCGCTCGCGCCGCTGTTTGTCAAAAGATGACTCAATGGTTGATCGTCTAATGTTGATAAATCAGGGTTAGGTTTATTTAAAAGTACATTCGCTTTTTTTTACTACGAAAACGGTGCTTAATCGCGTCAGTATTTAATTTTGGTAAAATTAAGCCCTTAACTTAAGCTGAAGTGGCAGTCACTGATTACATCTGTCGCAGAACCGACAACCGAGTTCTGGAGTGGAGACCGCGTTTGGACAAACGTAGTGTGGGATCCCTGCTACATGGAGCGACAATCTGCGCAAGATGGCTGGCAGCAACTGGATGAGAAGAGCCGAAGAGAGGCCTATGTCCAGCAGTTGACTAAAGTAGGCTGCTGATGATGATGAAACTTTAGCCCCGTTTTCATAGTTAAAAAATGGACACAAATCGTGTAAGTTTAAAATCTCATATTCATTCGCTTAAAAAGTCTCGCTTTTTGAAAAGCGAGCGTGGACGGCTTTATCAAAGAACGAGACGATTAAAGCGAATAAACTTTACTAGTACTTAGAACTTCCTTGGATACCACTTCCTCATCCATCAATCGTTTCATCGTTCAACGTGACAGTCAGAGTACGTCGCGAGGGTCGCCGGTAGGTGATACGCACAAAGAGCCGCCAACTTCTTTCATTGTAGATTAAATTCTTTGCTTCCCGCACACCTAGATACGGCATCGAATCCAGTGGGAGCTAGGAGAGCTTTGCTGAGAAACATTTCCACGATAACTATGTCACCAGCTCATCTGACCGCGGGATGATGTTATTTTATATAAATATTCTTAGGCAGACGGGCAGACGGACCCCTGATGATAAGTCTTCACCTAGAGACACGTGCAACACCAGGGATATGAGCGCTGCCGGCCTTGAAGGACTCCTTAACCGTTTAATTTGAAGCGTGCCATATCGTAGCGCTCTGCGGTAAAACTCCGGATGGAAGATCATTCCACAGTTTAAACGTTAGACATACATAATTTTCTCTAGTTTTGATAGCCATTTGATTTCCAAACCACCATCACCATTGGCCAAATATTTGTGTTCTGCTAAAGGTACTGTAATCTGTCAATTCGATTGCCTTACTTCCATTGTCAGATTATTTGTCATTTTTGGTTGACCCCTAGGATAGATAGAAAGATAGATAGAAACACTTTATTGTACACAAAATCAGGAAAAGTAAAAACTACAGGAATAATAACACGATATGTACGACGGCGGCCTTATCGCTTAAAGCGATCTCTTCCAGTCAACCTCTGAAGTTAATTGGACATTAAAGAGATTAGCGACAGTGTAGTGTGAGGATATGAAAATGGTTACTATTACTTAATATACAGTAAATGTAGTAAAATAAAAGTAATATGATATACATAAATAAATATGTAGGTATACTAAAATAGTTAAATGCATAGATATACATAATATAATAGATAGTAAACAATAAATAGGTAAATATACATAATAATGAAAATAAAATGCACAACTACAACGTAAAATAATGATGAGTGAGACTCGCTTTAAACGAAGCCAGGGATTCCGAATGCCGAATTCCACGAGGAAGTGAGTTCCATAGGTGTGCAAAGATAGGATTGAAATGTGAAGCATTACAGGATACTCAGGGGATAGATCTGCTTCTAGGATTTTGAGGAGAATATTATTGTACGGCTTATCAAGGCAAAAGGTAGCGAACATCACGACATAATCTAAAATCTTTGTAACCTACCTTTACAAATAAATTATTTGATTTGATTTGATCAGCACCCGAACGAAGTGTTTAAGGATAGGGGAATTATATTTATCCGCTATCATATTCAGGATGATGTTGGAGCTGCTCCGAAGCCTGCAAAGCAGAGACGCAGTTCTCTTGCGCATAATGGCATTGCATCGCTGTCTCTGGATTGAGTGCTTCATTAATATCCGATCCCAGCAAGTTAATCCCGCTGGCCGCGGGTTTAATACATATTTCATTGGAATATTTCACGAGGTCTTACTTCCTCAGCGCCTGGCTGTTTGTTAAATAGCACTTTATTACATTGCGCGTTTATTTTCCGTGGATAAAAGAGTTTTCTCCTTTCAGCCTTTCCCTTCTTCGCGTGAATAAGCATTATTTCTAAAAGTTTTCAAAACGGTATTGGAATAAGCCTTTTATCCCATGAAAGTTCTGCAAATCCAAGTACTTGTATAAAGTAAGAATTCTGTATTCTTTAGTGGTCATTCATCACAGTATGTGATGCCTATGTCCAGCAGTTATTGACAGAACTTGTTACTTGATTTTTCATAATCATCATGTTAACCAATTTTTATCCAGTTTCGGATAAAGCTCGTTCAATCTCGTACCTATGGTCGAATATCATCGGGTGAATACTTTCTCTTGCAAATTATGAAATATTAAGAGAAACTCCACACAATGTTAATTTGATTAATTGCATTATGTATGATATAGTTAAATGTACGTTATGTTTTATGTTACGTTTCTTTTGTCTTGTTTGTGTAATAAAGTTTTTTTTTTAAATACAAAAATATTTATTGAGCCAAACAATACTCAAATTACAATCATTTAACAACAGTGTAGTTACAATGTATCGATATGTAAATATCGGTCTCTACTACCTGCATTTTCCTTTTATAATTTTCTTTTTTGAAAATGCTGGGCGTAGAAAGGGTTGTATGTGTATGGTCAAAACTGGTTTACGTCAAAACACCCTTTTTGTCAAAGGTGTTGTTCGCCAAACTTGCGTTTCGTCAAATGTTTTTAGATAAAGATGCTTTTGGTATTTTGATGAAAAGTAGTTTTGATCTCATAGAAATTAGTCCATCGTGTCAGACATGAGCCGGGTCTGAAACCTAGCCAAATAGCTCATGTTCATGACCTACGCCTATCTTATCTTATAATGGGGGCCGGGCATAACCCCAGCGGCACTTCGATCTTTGAAGATCTTTTGTGCCACCCCATTTTACACACTGGTGGTCATCTCAGTGTGCAGGTTTCCTCACGATGTTTTCCTTCACCATTAGAGCAGTCGGTAAATGTATGTAAGTCTTCGAATAATACGAAAAACTGGTACATGGCACCTCCCGCATGGGAGTCCGGTGTGACAGCCACTGTGCCACCGACGCTCTAAAGATCATTCCCTAATTCTACTTCTCTGCTAATTATGAGATATCTACACCAAATGTAATTGGATTGGAATATTACCGAAGTTTAATATGGTACAAGCAATTCGTACCGTTAAGGGCGGGCACACCCGGCGGAGGTGAGGTCGTAAACACAGTTGTTGCGACTTTAAATCAAACAGTTCGCGGGAGTCATTAAGGGCACGTGCGACTGTGACTCCGAAGTTGGTGGTGCGGGTCCGTTGTTGTTTACGACACGATGTTTTTTAAAAAAAAATTTATACTAAACCCGCATTTGACCTCGATCTCGCCTGATGGTAAGCGACGATGAGGTCGACGATGGAGCATGCGGGTCCAATAAATGCCTATTCACTCCGGCCTTGAAGATCCCAAGGTTGTAGGTTTCGGGAAATACAGACGCCGGCAGGCTGTTGCATTCCTTAGCCGTTCGCATAATGAACGAAGAAGCAAATCGCTTCGTACGAGCAGATGGGATATCAACAACATAAGGATGGAACCTCTCCCCGCGCCTGGTAGTCCGAAGGCGGAATGGAGATGCTGGAATTAGGTCGTGCAATTCCGATGCGCACTCTTCGAAATGTATCCTATAAAATACCGATAGACAGGCAACCTTGCGCCGATGTTCCAGACTTTGCAGTCTAGCTTCCACCAGCGATTCGTCACCTATAAGGCGCTTAGCGCGTTTCTCCACTGAGTCAAGGGCAGCCAGTTGGTGGTGGTTAGTTGTTAGGATAGCTTATTTATTTTATTTTTATTTTATTGGAAAACCAACAGCACTTAAAGTATAATATAAATCAAACTGAACAATAAAAGGATAATTACAGGTCTTTACTAATAGAAATAACTTAAGTAAATGATTAAGCAAATAGGTGCCACTTTAATTATGCGGAGAATTTGGAAAGTGGGCTTCTGGGATTTGGATATATTGGAAAAAAGTGGGCTTCTGGGATGTGGATATAATGGAAAAATTGATATTTTCTTATTCATTTATGAAAAGAGGTAATTTTGGAAAGTAATCATTTTGGGACGTGATAATTTTAGGAATTGGTAATTTTGCTATGTAAATTACGCGCCCTTCGGTGTGCCTTCGGAAAGGTTTACAATTGCCTAATTTTAAATGGCAGGTTGGTATCCGTTAAGAACTTCCATTGTCCATCTCCAGGCGTTACTTCGTAGTCGATTGGTAAGTACTTATCAATGGATGGATGTAATGGATTTTTTCGAAGACTTACGTACATTTACCGACTGCTCTAACGGCGAAGGAAAACATCGTGAGGAAACCTGCATGTCTGAGTAAATTAAAAGTTTCCGAAGGCGTGTGAAATCCACCAATCAGCACTGGGCCCGCTCGGTGGATCATGCCCCGTACCAGGGGGTAGGGGTGTGCAAAGGGAGGCCTGAGCCCCAACAGTGAGGACATTAATAGGCTGATGATGAAAGTTTAATGACCCAGTAGGTACCAACATTAGCAGTATCGAAGAAGTAGAATTTATGATGCTCCAGAAATACAATGGAAACGCGCCACAAGTATAATGAAAGTACAAGTGACTGGACACCCCCGTGTCGTAATTATCCGAAAGTTTGTGTCGCCCCCTTAATTTATCGCCTCTGATTCATATTCACCCCCTTACCTCTGCCGGGGAGATGCTGAACAGATACAGGTTTTAAGTTTAACCCCGATCCTACTTTTGTTTTGTTTAATGCTTGATAAATGTGTGGAAGGTACGATATACAGGGGTAATAAAAAAATTCCTATAGAGCCAAAAGGGACCCAATCGCCTAAATTACAAAGTTGGTAGTTCTATTTCTATCCAATTTCAATTAAGTTTTCGTTCCAATTCTATTTTGGACACCAAATCGCATTCTGCTGACGCATAACTCTACCACTGCCACCTTTCGATTTACTATCAATCGGGCAAAAGTACCTCGGGAGGAACTTATGTTCGATCGTTATATTTGACAGTTGAAGCGTTTTGTTACCGTTCAACTGCGATTCAGAATAAACTAAAGGTTTTCTTAGAATGCACAAATATGTTACTGTTCGATCGATCGGAACTTAACTGAAATTGGATCGTTAGTGGATAGTAGCATACGAAACACGTCATAATGATGCAGTTAAGATTCTATTTAGTAACGTTGCATTTAGTAGAATCGATCTGCTGTTCGGTTACTGGTGGCGGGGGGAGTGACACTAAGAGACAAAATAAGCAACGAATATACCAGAGGGAGTTTTAAAGTTAGATAAAAGGACTAAGACTAGACTGAGGTGGTACGGCCACGTGCACAGGAGATCAGACCATCACGTCGTGAAAAAATGCCTTTCCATCGCTACGACCAAAAGGGGCAGAGGAAGGCCTCTGAATACATGGCTAACGACTGTCCAGAGGGACATAAGGAACCTAGGCCTTGTAGAGGGTGACGCATGCGACCGAAGCAAGTGGGCCTCATTATAAAGAAAGCCGACCCCGTATAACGGACAAAGAAGAAGAAGATCTCCTGTTCGGTTACTAAAATCGGAAAAAATCTTAGTACAAAAAGCTCAAGAGCGAGATGAGTCGACCCTTGCGCCCGCTAGAGATCATACTTTGGTGTGGGGGGAGTATGGCCCCCGTAGCACCCTACCCCTGAATTCGCCACTGCCGGACGGTAGCGCGGGAGCCGCGCGCCGCGTCACAAATCGTGCTCAATGTAGCGTAGCAAACGCGCGCGTCCCGCCTAACGTATTTGACGTCGCGCAACGAACAGCGCCCTCTGTCTAATTATTATGGCTCGGTGCAGACTGGTTGGTATCGTCTGGTTGGGTCTAGTGTTTTAACTAGAAAATAATGTTGTATGGTAGTTGTAACAACTCGAGATTTATTATTGTTTTTAGAAGTAAAAGTAGTATTTTTAGGATATATCTCATCTATTTCACAGTGGCTAGGACACCGGACTCCCATGCGGGAGTCGGTTCGAAACCGTGCAGTGCCATGTACCAATGAGTTTTTCGTATTTATCGAAGACTTGCGTACATTTACCGACTGCTCTAACGGTGAAGGAAAACATCGTGAGGAAACCTGCACACCGAGATGACAAGTGTGTGAAATGGGATAGGCACAAAAGGTCGTCAAGGGTCGAAGTGCCGCTGGGTTATTTTGAATCTGGATCTCATCTATTTTGAAGGTTGTAGGTAGAGCCTAATAATAATAAATTATTTCTTTATTAAGGTAAAAACAGGATTTCCTGGGGAGCTACTACCCCCTATTTCTGCTGCAAAGCAGTATTGTATTCCGGTCAACGTAATTACCAGTATATGATGCACTAACATAAGTCCGCAGGGTTAGCATGGCATTGAAATCTCTCTAAGTATAGAAGTGAGGTGAGATGTCTTTAGGCGTCGGTGAAAATTCACCATCAGATGTCCCGCTACTGGTCAACATAAAACTTCTCTAACTAGCAGCAAGTGCTAGGGTTTATAAAACATTTTAAAGTAGCTTGCTATAAATAAACTTAGATAAAATGTAACCTCGTAAAATGATTTCTGTCCATCCGATTGTATATTTAAGTCTGGGCTTAGTGCGGGAGCTGCGAGTCTTGTGTAAGCTGCATCGGACACCAATGGATTTATCGTTCGAGGTTTAGACAAGCTAGGCGGCTTTGTCTTAGAGACAACAAACGGACGCCGGCTCCCGGGCTATTTTCAAAGGGGAAACAGTTTATTTGAGCCTTAGTAAAAAAATAAAAAAGATAAAATATTGCTTGTTATAACAACATGAGACGATCGATAAATATGAAAAAAATATAAAAGAATACAAGTATAATAATAAAAACAATTACAAAGGAATGACAATGGAAAAAATTATATATAAATGAAATAAGTAGTAAACTGATCAAGTAAACAAATAATAATAAGTAATGGATGAATAGTAGAACGATATAATGTATATTAAAAATAAAAAGAGAGCACACAAGGACTCCGAAAAATTTAAATATCGGAGGTAATCAGGGGCATATAATTTAAATATCGGAGGTAATCAGGGGCATATAATTTAAATATCGGAGGTAATCAGGGGCATATAATTTAAATATCGGAGGTAATCAGGGGCATATAATTTAAATATCGGAGGTAATCAGGGGCATATAATTTAAATATCGGAGGTAATCAGGGGCATATAATTTAAATATCGGAAGTAATCAGGGGCATATAATTTAAATATCGGAGGTAATCCAGGGGCAATTATTCGTCAAAAAATATATATTGCTTTGGTATTAAATAAAATATTAGACGACGAGACTTAATAATAGGTGGAATAATAACAGATAATTATTTTAGAATAGAATAGAAGCACATTTATTGCCAAATACATTACAACCATTTTACAAAAAAAAACCATTAAAATTTAATGTAGATGCAGATACTTATCTACTACGTAAGTATCTATGAATATTTGGCAAAAGGGGGGAAAATCAGCAAATGCTGACATACTCGGGTACCAAATATGCATCGCTGTTTTTCATTTCACCCCTTAACCCAAGATATTTTTGCACAACAGGGTTAAATTATTGTCAACATAAAATCAATTATTCTACATATTATATAATAAGGATACCGTGTGGAGCTTTTTTTAGATATCGTTAGCGACCTAATATTATATTATGTTTTCCATTTTAATTCTCTTTAAGCATACATCCCTACATAAACTCTCACGTTCATTATCCCCGAGGGGGTTAGACAGAGGAAACACCTTCAATCACAAGTAGTTCAGCGCTAAATAAACGATTTCAATTTCAATTTTTTTCAATTTACCCACTATTTGCCGTGAGATTTGGACAAACGTGATAGGTGGCGAGCCTACCGCCGAAACTTAAGACAATCGAAATCCCCTCTAAAATTAAATTTAGGTGTGTAGCTACTGTGTATAAAAAAACTTATCACCTTTTGTCGTAAGTACAACTTTCGAAACAAAAATCTAGCAATAGCAACTTATTTTACATTAAACAATATTGCCCTTCGCGCATCAGAAATCAAATTTTAGCGATAAGACCGCCTAGATTGTATTAATCGTTTTGTACGCATTGAATCCAATAATTTTGTGCAATAAAGAGTATTCATTCATTCATTCATTCATTCAAAGTCAACAATCCCGTTACTAAACTAAAAGGTGTTGTTTAATAACAAAAATCAATAGGTCCGTTTGTCCGTCCGCCGGTCACTAACAAAATTACTGAGGCTGACAATCAAAGGGTGCCAATTGGCACCCTAATAACATTATTATGAATTTCCAATGCAAATAGTTGGCCCGACTAGGGGCATAGATTAAAACAATAAACGTTGGACAGTAAATTGCCTAAAGTTTACCTGCATCAGAGCTGACTCTTAGGCTGTGCTTCACGGGTCCGGTTCCAGCCCCGTTCGGTTCACTGTCGCTGCAATCAATCACGAAGCACTGATTTTAAGTGGGGAGATGGTGGAGCGGCGGAACCGGGGCTGGAACCGGACTCGTTTAGTCCGAGGCTTACCTTAATTGGGAATCTTTCCAACCTTTGTTGGGAAGATAGGGCACTCTAAGATGAGGAAGGGCGGACTCTGTACACAGTCTTCAATTCATGATGTGTCAATAACAACTGAAATTAGAATTCACTCGGGATAGCTAAATAATAAATCTGAAATAATACTGATTTTACATCTTTTGTATATTTGCATTCTAAACTTACTAGTAGAAAATTGAAATTAAAATTGATACGAGATTACAATTTCTGACAAATTATTTATTAAGTAGGTAAATCAGTGAGTTTTGTAGCACAAACAATTTCTAACAAAATGGCTAGTCAACCGACAGTTTATTATTATTTTTATTTATTTATTTTACAGTATACATATTTTTTTTATTATTAATTAAGGAGAGCAGACGAGCAAACGGGCCACGTGATGGTAAGTGGTCACCGTCGCCCATAGACATCTCACCTCACTGTATTAATATTAGAGGGTTTTTGATGCGCTGCTAACCTTGAGGACTAAGTTGGAATGCCTCATGTGCCGGAAATTACGCTGGCTCTGTTACTCTTCAAACCGAAACACAGAAATGCTTGCATTTCTGTTTCACGGCAGAAATAGATAAGAGGGTGGTACCACCCCAGGCGATCCTTCACTTTAGGATCTACCACTACCTAACGTAGTACTTAAAAAAGAATTATTACTCACTTATTAAAAAAGAAATCACAGAAACAAGCCTGTTGTAAAATAAATAAAGATAACAATATTAAGAATATAAAAGAGAATTAATGGTTTAAACATTATGTAACATTATGTGTGTTTACCTACACCAAAAACTAGTCACATCTATAAACTGCCAATACTTTGATCTATATCAAAATTGAGAGTCGAAAATAGTCGGTGACCAGTTGTGATTGGTTCTGTGTGCGCTCCCAATAAGCGGCGATAATTCCCCCCCGGCTCCCGGCCCATCAACCCTGGCCGAGCGACGGTGACCGACCAAATACCAAATATTTAACTTGTATTCAGCCATTTGTTTAATAAGCTGGCTTTGTTAAAGAGGATTATTTTAGTTTTATGTCGTATTTGCTTGGGAGCAAAGCATGAATGAAGTAAAACTGGACCGTCGGGGAATTGGACGAAACGCCCAAGATCCGGTAACAGTACAGTCACAAACTATAGTATACCATCTATCAACAACTGGAGACCGTTTCACATCTCCTATGAGAATGTGACGCTTTCGAAAAAGGATGGGTCTGCTAGGCTCTACCTATCCAGACCCAAGGGAATTCAAATCCCTCCCACTAAGACGCATGGTCTTGCTCATGCATGACATATTCGGTGAAGTGGTCAAGGGATAGGTACAAGGCGTTGAACGCAAAAGATCCCAATGGGTCGAAGTGTCGCTGGGATTCCCGGCCCCCATCCAAAGATAAGATAAGATATCATCTATCAAAACCCTTCAATTAAATCTCAGCCTTATGCCTGCGCTATATGACATTTCAAATTCTCAAATGTTGACGTTTTGGGTAGGTTGACCTGCTGTCGACTGTATTTAAAATTTCCTCTCAAGGGCGTTCGGTCATATTACCGGAATGTCAACTCGCTAGTCGGTCTGTAAGGTCCATTTGGAAAAGTCAATAGTTTTAATAGAAATAAAGACTTCAGTAATTGAGGCTCTTTGTCTGGCACAAGTTTGAAAAGTTATTGCAGTTTTTTTATTGCCGACACTTTATCTCCGTTACGAAATCTCATATCCCCATTTTCAGTAAACCAAGAAACCTCCTCTTCTTATCTTATCTTATGATAGGGGGCCGGGAATAACCCCAGCGGCACTTCGACCCTTGATGATCTTATGTGCCTGCCCCATTTTACACACTGGGCATCTCAGTATGCAGGTTCCTCACGATGTTTTCCTTCACCGTTAGAGCAGTTGGTAAATGGTTCCTCACGATGTTTTACTTCACCGTTAGAGCAGTCGGTAAATGTACTTAAGTCTTCGAAACATACGAAAAACTCATTGGTACATGGCACTGCATGGTCGAACCCGGACGCATGAGAGTCAGGTGTCCTAGCCACTGTATCACCGACGCACTCTTCACAACAGTATAGACCACCGTCAAATTAGTTAGCTGCACTTGCGTTTTCAAAGAACCATGTAGAGAATTGGCATTTAAATCTCCTCTTTATTTGACCAACTTATAAATAACATAATTGAGAGAATATACAACTTTTTCACATTACGTGGGTACTCTTCGCAATGCAAACATTGTCTAAATACGACCAAGTCCTCAATCTACTACAACCTAACTTTGCGGAGTTTTCGGCGGCACTCCATTTTGTTACTCATCTAACAAAAAGTCACTACATCTTCACGTTGGATCGTATCACTTGGAAGCTAAGAGTGGAAGGCACTGCGTTCGTTTGTTTTGGCTTCTACTCCGGAAAGTAACTACTAAAACTTCACTCAAATACAGACCCAGAGACTGAGTTAGGTCTGTGTAATCTAGGGCTATGATTAGGCAATGCCTCTGACCTAAGCTCCAGAACTCGATGAATTCTCATTAAAAAAATTAATGCGTTACAAGAGTACTTGCTCTACAAGAGTGCATACTTGCTTTACAAGAGTGCTTTCAGCCACTGACTTACAAGATATTAACAGTAAATACCTATATATGTAAATAGTTCCTGAAAAGTGCAATCTATTCCATATATTTTTTAAATAAATACTTACCCATATAATTCCTTATAACGTGGTATATATCCATATAATTCCTTATAACGTGGTATATATCCATATAGTTCCTTATAACGTATAGAACCCATATCCCCACGCAGTATTTTTAAATGACAGATAATTATAATAATACCTATTTAAGAGAGTGGTCTCCGCGTGAAAAACCGTGTAATTTCGATTGTTAATTTTTTCATATCTATAAAATGTCTGAAAAAAGTAATTTTCAGCAAACATTCATATTGCCTATCCGATAAGGAATATAAAATTTCATTTCTTAATATTACTTTAATTTGATTTTATTTCGGGAGAACATTTCACGATTTTTTAATAAAAGGACTGCCAGATTACAGTAGCACAGAGCAGAGGAGTACAGAGCTCATTACATGGACTCCTGTAGACCTCTTTTTAAATGTTCACAAATATTGCTCGTACCATGTATGTACATTAAGCAGATATGTATTTTCGTTCGACAATATCCGCCATATTTCAAAACACACGCTGATGTCTTCCCGAGGTCTACAAGATACAAGAACCGTCTCTATTTGCCAAGTTTCAGAGTAGACTTGTATAAAAAGAATTCCTTCTGTATGGCAATTTTAGTGTATAATAATCTGCCTAGTCGCCTTAAAAATGTTCCTGCTAGCCAATTTAAAACTAATATTTCCAAGTGGCTTCTAGACAAATGTTATTACTCCATAAAAGAGTATCTCAACGACACCAACAAATAACAGAAAAGATTTGCACACCGTTGTCGGTGGAACATATGATACCTATGCTTTTTAAATCACCTATATTTTTCACTATGTTCTGGCAAATAAATTTCATTTCATTTCAGTAGCTCCTCAGATATTGCTGTAACGTTTAAAGGATTTTTGGGGCCACACATAAGTTTCTCAGTTCAACCTGAATTTGATTTTTTTCTTAATGAAGCGAGTGAGGCCGCATAAGTAACCTCAGTCCGACCCTGTAGCTAACTCCTGGTGCAGCTGCAGTCAACAAACACCAGTTTTTCCTAATGAAGCTGGTTGGCACCAACCTGCTCTGCTGCTACAATTACGAGTGAGGCCGCATTAGTAACCTCATTCCGACCCTGTAGCTAACTCCTGGTGCGGCTGCAGTCAACAAACACCAGTTTTTCCTAATGAAGCTGGTTGGCACCAACCTGCTCTGCTGCTACAATTACGAGTGAGGCCGCATTAGTAACCTCATTCCGACCCTGTAGCTAACTCCTGGTGCGGCTGCAGTCAACAAACACCAGTTTTTCCTAATGAAGCTGGTTGGCACCAACTCGAAGCTGCTGCTACAATTTTTGGTCTCGCGACGTTCGCGCACGTGATCCTACTGTGAAACAGTTCACAACAGTTTTATTTCATTTACTACTATCTTTATAGTTGTGAGTGTCTTTTGGTCTAGTTTGGGGGAACTGGCAACCTTTGCAGTTTCAATCTAAACTTATTGTTATCTGTTATCGTTCAGTCGTTTCCTAGACCTGAAATAATTCCGTGAATAAGGAATACCCCGATTTGAAGATGAACTGATATTTACTTCGCTCCAGAAGTCAACTTTTTTATTGTACGTATAAGAAGAGCCGAGCGTCGGTGGCGTTGTGGCTAGGACGTCTGTCGGACTCCCGTGCGGGAGGTCCGAGTTCGAAACCATGCAATGTCATGTACCAATGAGTTTATTCGGTTTTTTCGAAGACTTACGTACATTTACCGACTGCTCTGACGGTGAAAGTAAACATCGTGAAGAAACATGCACACTGATATAACCAGTATGTGAAATGGGCAAGGCAATGGCAAACCACCCTATTAAATCTGCCACGAGAGTCGTTCTACGTGATTCATTCCTTAGAATGATCTAGACCCTCAGCAATGATTAATACGACTTAGAAGAAGAAATAGAAGTGGCGAGTGGCGGACTCGAACAGGAAGCTGAAAGCTTGGCAAGCTTAAAGCTGTCGGCAAACAGTGGAGTTGTGATACCACCAGAAGAACCAGATGGCCATAATTAGGGGAGGCATATGTCTAATCCTGGATTCAACAGGGCTGCCGATGATGTTGATGGTAAGGAGACAGACGAACAAACCAGCAACATATCATCGACTGATGCAAAAATCTCAAAAACCTGTTACCGATCTCTAAAAATTTTCGTGAAATCTTACGGGCAGCCTTCCTCATGCCCAGGGGACTTATCGGTTGGAGTCGGCACTGCAATCAAAGGATATAACCTTGCAGCAAGTAGCGGCATAAAGGGGAGAATTCACTTACTGCTACCGGACGACGCGACGCGGCGACGGTCCTAACATTGGGATGAGGGGCGGCGCTATGGTCAGGGGATTCGATGCACATGCAATTTTAACTTTTCGAATGGACGACTAGGGAACACTTAGTGACTGACTGACTGATCTGATCCGACTTCGGAGAACCAGAAACGTTGAATTTCTGATTTCCAATACACACATACAAACAATTAGGTACAGAAGATAAAAATAATATTAAACAAATATATTATTAAAAAAATAAGCAAAAGTAATTAAGTTTGATGAAGGTGGTGTGCAGCACCGGAAAAAGGGGACTGCCTCAGCCTGTTGCCGGAGCGCTTTTAGCACTGCGGCGCTGATTTTCAGGCATCCCTCAGGTGCCAGGGGAATATTTATAAGTCTGGATGTTATTTTGTGTCATAATGTATACCTATAACCTGTAATACTCGTAACAGGGAATTTTAATTTATATAATTGATATTGATTAGTATTTTCATTCTTAAACTTCGAAACATCTACATACATTTCGCAATATTCCTCAAATACCTGTAGGAACCTACACCAATAATCAAATTTTTATTTACCCAAAAAACTAATATTTTCTTCATGACTAAATCTCAGAATTCAGGTTTTTCTGTAGGTAATTCTCCAAAATGTTTACTTATTTTTTCTTCAGCTTCGTGTTTAAATTACCTACCTAATTTATTTCTTCCATGCTCTGTAAATAATCCCAGTGTCTCTCGTGTTGTAATAGTCAACTATCTTATCTTATGATAGGGGGCCTGGAATAACCCAGCGGCACTTCGACCCTTGAGGATCTTTTGTGCCTACCCCATTTTACAGACTGGTCACCTCAGTGTGCAGGTTTCCTCGTGATGTTTTCCCTCACCGTTAGAGCAGTCGGTAAATGTACGTAAATGTTTCGAAAAATACGAAAAACTGGTACATGGCACTGCACGGTTTCGAACCCGGACCTCCCGCATGGGAGTCCGGTGTCCTAGCCACTGTGCCATCGACGCTCTTATAGTTCAAGCCAATAGTAAAATCTTCCATCACGGATCGAATGCTCTGCCGTCAACGCGTCTACAAACCTTTATATAAAGCCATAGTTGTTTCAGCTCTTGAATTTGCATAGGAATGGGTGATTACAGAGTTCTAGTTCTACCATAGACCAGCGGTGTCGTCCGGTGTGGCCTGGGTTTAGCCAGGTGGAACGGCCAAACTAGGTTTAAAACTTGGCGAAAACGACGCTGATGTAATCTAGCTATATTCTGAAACTACCTTTATGGAGGCGTGAGTGAAAATGGACTGGTTTTGGAATTAAAGGTTCTTGGGTGGGAGTAACGACGGAACGTTAGCTTGTAAGTACCTACCTATACCTACTTATGAACGGGTTGTTGTAAATTCGCCCCATTGTAAATTCGTCACATTTTTGTAAGTTCCATACTTTGGAAGTAAACTCGCCACAGGCCCAAAAAAATATATGTAAATTCGTCACAGGTAGGTACAGGTTGTTATAAATTCGCCACAAGTCGCCATTTTTGCCAAAACTACTGTTAGCAAGTAAAGTTGTAGGTAAGTGGGTTAATCCTATCTCTAATAAATGCGCGACATTAGAATTTTGCATGAAGCAGCTCAAGTTTGTGTCAGCCAAGTTTGGTAAAAGCTGAAATTAAGAAGTTAAAAACTAAGTGTAAAGAAACAGCAGCAAGCACATGCCGAAAACCTTTTTTTGGACATGCGAAGGTAGATAAAACTAGTTCCACATTTTAAAAAGTGCAATGACTCTGTGTAGATGGAGGTATAAAGATTTTGCCTGAATATTCTGCCCCAAAGCAGCAATGCTTGCATTGCAACCAGCGTAATTACCGGCACATGAAACAATCCATCTATGAGTAAGTTCCAAAATTAGCAGCGCATCGAAACCCCTCTTCTTTCTTTGTCCTCGCGCATTCCCGTTATACGGGGTCGGCTTTCTTTATTTTGAGGCGCCACTTGCTTCGGTCGCATGCATCACCCTCTACAAGGCCCAGGTTCCTTATGTCCCTCTGGAAAGTCGTTAGCCATGAATTCAGAGGCCTTCCTCTGCCCCTTTTGGTCGTAGCGATGGAAAGGCATTTTTTCACGCCGTGATCGTCTGATCTCCTGTGCACGTGGCCGTACCAGCGCATCGAAACCCCAAATCTAAAAAATAAAAATATAGTGGTACCTACTCTTCATCAATATAGTTTAGCAACTCCCCTCTGACCATTCTTCATTCTTCTCTCTTTCTTTCTGAATTGTCACTCAAATAAAATTACAGCATTTATAAAGAAGTTACATACATTAAAATACGATCTTATTGATATTCATCATGAACATTTATTTAATCCCTCTACATTCGCAAAACAAAGGGCGCATTAAAATGGGAAGGAAACCGATATAAAATTAAGTCAACAAGTTCGCCCAAAAATTATTCATAGAAAAAGATCGGGATGTGAAGAAGAGGCGCGAATGCGGTAGGGCTGGCGACTGGCTGGGAACTGGGAGTGGGGAGTGGGACTTGTCCCGGAATATTGGGAAGGACATGTCCCGTGTGACTGGCAGTCGTTTAGGTTCTCCCGGATATAAGTAGATCGAAAGAAACTTCATTTTTTAGATTTATCCAATTATATAATTAAACTAAAACCATGATTCGCTCATTCTCCTTAATATAATAATACTGATAATATTGGTTACGTTTAGTAAAGATGTGGGTATGGATTTGTTGTGGTTACTACATAAGTATAAAAATATGTATGGAAAGTCCACGTCATTTCAATATTACTACATTTTAACTCAATTCTGGCTGCCAAAAACATCATATTGGTAGCTAGAAGTTATTTAAACTAAAAGGGTATATAACCTGAACAACTGTAACAATATATTATGTAGACAAACCATAAGACAAGAAAGAAAGAACACATACCAGTGGTCACCAATCATAATATTTATTCCCACGTCCCGTTTCCAATCACAAGCGATGCCAACCCTAGCACACGGAGAAAAGAAAGGGAAAAACTTGGATAACTGCCTTCATGAATTGGAAATGTAATTTGGCGGGTGTATGTGCCGCAACGCAATTGTTTCGGGATGTGGCCCGATTTTAGTGATAAATGCCCTCTGGCAGGGGGGGGGGGGGGGGGGGGGCTTTATTGAAGTGGACACGGATAGATAAGGAAGGCTTTTTACCGTTCGTTTTTAAGAAAGCTACCTTTTTCTGCTGATAAGTAAATGATTATTTGAAACAAATACTTATTGGCTTCGATTCCAGGGTGGCCCTTAAATCTAAAGCAAAACCTAAATGAAACTGCCACGCTCAGTCTCATATACTATAAAGCGGGTAGTTTCGTATAGCGGTAATCGCTTTTGGGAAGAAAAAAAAGGTTAATTTTTCAAGCTTTTTTCCCCGTGGTGTCATCTGCACCTTTGCATTGTCTTCTCAATATTATAAATACTTCATGTACTCGTAAATCGTTACTGTAGGTACTTCAATATTCGACTGTGAATAACACACAATTAGAATACAGGTTATTAAAAAAAACTCATTAAAGAAAGACTCAACGAGTGTTTGCGATTATATCCAGCACTCAGTTGGGTTGAAACATGGATGAAAGAAAAAATTGTCTCCCTCCTCCTCTCCAGGGATGGGCGTTCGTACCTTCATGGGTTGAGACCTGGGGCTGATTCGGGTTCAGAATAAAATACGGTCATTCTACGGTTTCCGTGGTAGAGCAAAAATATAATGTACAGTATCGAAATTTAATTCATTGCACTATATTGTCGGTATTATTACGAGTAATATTTTAAAACTAGGAAGTTGATGATGCCAAAAATAGATAAGTAACATAATATTTTATTACCAATTTCATTGTGATGCGATTTGAAAATATTTATTTGAAAGCTATTAGGATATTGAGGAAGATTCTGGGACCAGCCAAGAAGGAAGATGGAGGGTGGAGGATGAGAAAGAATAGGGAGATAGAAGAGATGGTGAACGAGCCGAACATTATAGGAGAGACGAAAGCGGCTCGACTCCGATGGCTCGGACAAATCACTAGGATGGGGGAGGATCGGGCAGTTAAACGAGCGTATGTGGGACGCCCTAACGGACGACGTCCGACCGGACGTCCCAGATACCGCTGGCGCGATGAAGTGGAGAAGGATCTGCGGGAGCTCCGGGCGCCTGACTGGCTCGAGACTGCGCAGGAGAGAGAGCGATGGCGCTCTTTGGTATCGGAGGCTAAGATCCACTTCGGGTCGCTGCGCCAGCGTAGTAAGTAAGTAAGTAAGCTATTAAAAAAACGAAATAGGAAAGAAAGACTCTATATTATAACTTTTTAAAGTTTTATAAGTACTTAGTCGTGCATTTTTTTTGGGTATAATCATACAAACCTCTTGGGAAATTAACCTTTTGCACCCAAACGCTTACGTAAACACACAGTTTTATTAAAACCAAGTTAATTTTCCATTGTTCAATATCTTCCCTTCTCTACCTACCCTCATGCTGACAGCGAATAAACTGCAAATGAGCCGAAATGAAATGAAAATCGTTGCAGATTCATTTTGCTCTGCAATCCAATTCCACGGCCACGTGCGACAATCAACTCGGAGACACACGTATTCTAACATAAATGGGTGTGTAAAATGAGCCAAGTTCGCTTAACAAAAGTGTTCACAAAATTCAAAATTTCTGTCTAAACACATGGATACAAAATATTTGTGAGTTTTCTAAGAACAATTAAATAACGACAATCATACATAAATAAATATTGTTTGTTACGTGGGTGGAAGTAATTCACCGAGGTGTATGTGCCATGGGAAATATTTTTACCCGTGTTCCAACAAAAGGTTAAAATAAGATTACAGTGTGGTAGAGTACTTAAAAAAATTGAACCAACAACAACAACAATATAAAAAAAGAAAAAGATTAAAGATCGCTAAAGGATTAGCGATTTGTGCCATGGGAAATATTTTTACCCGTGTTCCAACAAAAGGTTAAAATAAGATTACAGTGTGGTAGAGTACTTAAAAAAATTGAACCAACAACAACATAAAAAAAGGAAAAGATTAAAGATCGCTAAAGGATTAGCGATTTTAGTTTTAGCTTGAAATGGTCGCCTCACGGCAAATTTTAAATTGTTTGTTGCAAATTTAAATTAAAATGTCATGAGGCATGCATATAACAATTATGAATAGAACTAGTCATTATTTCAACCGCAGTATCATTAAGCTACGACATAAACCTACGTAACGTAGATGAAAGAAATAAAGCTATGCTTCTAATCATAGAACTTTAAATCAAACTAAGCTCAGCCATTTCAATTCCAGCTTACAATTTTCTATTGATCGATTTCTAGAAATTTAATTCATTCGAATGCTGTATAGACCAGTGTTCTATCCATTGCCTGAGTATACCATTGCAATGAACTACTAACATTACTAATCTTCAGGCAGCGTTGACTAGGTGAGATGCTGTGCTAAGTGGGCCTTGGCGGGTTCACTGCCGAGCCCCGCATTGTCATACAGACAACATTCGAGCCGGAGCGTCTCGTCTCGTAAAGCACGTGTTTTACGGAGCCATTACACTGGCGCTGGCACAACGACTTTTGGACGCGACTGAATCTAAATTGGCGCGAATTTTATGACGACTGTTTAAGTGTTGAGGTGCAATTCAGGAAAGGGCGCTGTGGGACGTGATCATCTTTGAGAGAGGGGAGTGATATGCTGACGTAGGTGGAAAACATGTGTTGTTTGTTTTTATTTTCAGGGCTTCTTCAGGTTTTTTCTACCTGCTGGCCCCAAATAGTAATAGAGTAATTTGACACATAAGTTCAACTCCGATTTTCAGAATTCAGCTTTTCAACAAATAATATCATAATTCGAAGATAACTGTCCACTTGAGATGCACTTACATTTAGGATACTTACTTATTTACTACTACTTACTTTTAGGAGGAAAAAATAGCCCTGCAAATAATGAAAAGATGTTGAAGGTACAGATTTTCCCACCATCATAAACCAAACCATTGAACTGAATCAAACATTGAATATTATGTGTAAAAATCGTTGAATACCTGCCGACGATCATCCAATTCCTCTATCCATCCTCCTGAGAACAGGACTGGCTGGCGCTGATAGATAAAGTGCCTCAGAGATCTCCCGAGAGCGAGCGATACACTTCGGGACAAAGTAAATGGTATGCGCTTGTTAAAATCACTCTTGAGTCTTAAGAAATTGCTTAAAATAAATGCGACGATGAATGTTTAGCTGTGAAGACTGTGACAATTTAGGTACTGTACCTACTTAGAACTTCATTGGGTACAACCAGGTGAACTATTTTAGTGAAAGCTATAATTAATAAATAGATCGATAGTTCATATCCGGCTCGATGGACCAAATATAAATATAAACGTCGGTTCAATCCAAAAAATAAAAGATTAATATTTTTTATTGTGTATGATACTAGAGGATATAAACAAAACTGGATGATATAAACGAGCAACTGATTTGGTAAAACATCATACTGTAAAAGGTAAGTGATATCTTACCGTTGTACTAAGTTCCTATGACTAAGCTACTTAACTAAAGGAAGAACACGTCGTATAAAATAAAATAATCTTTATGGAAAACATCACAATGCTTGTAAATCAATCAATACCCTGACTCCCAAACTAGGCGAACATGTATCTTGGGAGCCAGTGCTTTCCCAAAAAGAAGGTATCAAGGAGAACTACCTACTATAGATATGTGTAGATCCCTACATACAACATTTTTTTTAATTACAAAAGAATTAAGGTAGAAACCCAGTAAAACGTTGTAACATTGACCCTATGTATTGGGAAAGCAGCGATGAGTTTACTTAATTTTATTCATAGCCCACTAACTTGTCCACCAGTGTAGACTATCTCCTGAATGCGTGCGCTTGGTTCTAGGTAATTCTGTTTTTAATTGAAGTTCAAGTTACCGTGAAAAAAGATCTCGATGCAAACGAAGTAGTGCAGCGGCTTGTGGCCAGATTCTTAACTTTTGTCATACGTCTTACAGGACGAGTGAGATGTTGTGATGTACTACAGTGACACTAGCGGGAGTTTACCAAATAGACACTTACTTACTAACTTAATTATTTTAATGTGTACTGAGTCTATTTCAATACATTCACGGGTATGTTAAGAGCGTCGGTGGCGTCGTGGCTATAGGACGTTGGACTCCCATGCGGGAGGTCCGAGTTCGAAACCAGACAATACCATGTACCAATAGGTTTTTCGGTTTTTTGAAAGACTTACGTACACCCGACTGCTCTGACGGTGAAGGAAAACACTAGCGCCTTATTTGTTACTTTTACGTGTTTAAGTATTTCTATATATCTATTTACTACGTTTTATTTAAAAAAAACTAATCGAGTTGCACAGGATAAGTAGTAGTTTTTAAGCTAGCATTAATACCCTGCTTACTTTCCTTATATTGTTTGGTCGAAAAAGCATAGAATAACTTTAAAAATTCTAAAAGATAGTACCATAGATATCAAGTGATAGAGCAAGGATTCGGTGGATTCCAAGTAACAAATATTAAATTCATTTCTTAAAAATTAAGAAATACACATAAATTGATGGTCAAATGTGAAAGAAGAATTAAAATTCGTTGAAAAATAAAATAACAGGCAATCAAAAATCAGACGACAGAAAGAAACGGCAATATTACATTACGACGTCACTGTGTACTAGCGCCATACAAGCAGATCCTGGTTACAAATAATGAACTGTTTTGCTAAAAAGGGACAGAGCATCTCTCCAGTACTAACTTAAATCATTAATATCTCTGATGTTAGTTGAGATATCGAAAAACTAATTTTAGATCCTTCTTCAGGATGTCCTGTAAGTTTATTTGGAGGAATATTTTTTTTGTGTCAAATACCGAAATTCGGTACTAAATACGGTGGTTCCCACCCCCGGAGACTTCGACAGGTTCTTCGACACTTCGTGTTTTGTTATTGGGTCGATCACTTATCCCAAATATGAGCTCCAGAAACCTCTCATGGAGCTCTACTAAACAAACCCAGCTGATTAAATATTTAGATTACCGGGACACGGATCCCCGTACTAAAAGCTCCTTTACTTATAGACCGGGGAAGGAGGCTTCTGACTAAATACCTTTCAGGATTTGAATCTAGGACTTAATTCAGTTTCACGGTTAGACGCTTTAGTCGCTTGAGAAGGATAGGGACTGTGTAATGAGGTTTTTTTAAAAACAAAACCTTAATTGGTATCAATAAATTATTGGTACTATTGGACACGGGCTCAGAGAAAAGAAAACTGTGTGCACGATGCGAGGGTCGTATATTGAATGAGAAAAAATATGGAGGTAAATCGGTTTTATAGAAGTGAACAAGTAACAAAGAAATGTTTTATTTTATCTACCTTCATTATAACGGACTTTGATATTTGTAAATACCAATAGATACTAATTAAGGTCTTGTTTTTAAGAATAATAGAATTTATTAAAAAAATATTAAAAATAATTATTTAATGGTATTGTTCTTAAAAAAAATGATACCAATTAAGGTTTTAGCATTAGCATTACACAGTCCCTATCCTTCTCAAGCTACTAAAGCGTCTAAAATAAT
The DNA here is from genome assembly GCA_947369225.1 of Hofmannophila pseudospretella. Classification (NCBI taxonomy): domain Eukaryota; kingdom Metazoa; phylum Arthropoda; class Insecta; order Lepidoptera; family Oecophoridae; genus Hofmannophila; species Hofmannophila pseudospretella. The sequence continues at coordinate 15,323,264 of OX376316.1, forward strand.
TAAGTTTTTAATATAACTTGCAACTTACTATAAGGTTGCTTTAGATTAACCGTGATTTGCAAGAAACCTTAAGATTAAGGTTTTATTAAGTCGCATGTCATTTCTATCTAGAGCTATTTGGCGTGGAAAGGTATAGCATGTATTTTATGAAGATTTAATTTTAAGAACGTTTTGTGCAACTTAGGTAAAATTGAGGGTATATAAACCAAGATTCGATTTGCTAACTTCTAATAAATAAATTTAAGTAAACTCATGGAACATCGATAATTTAAAAAATCGAAACAGGTATAAAAAAATTCAACCAAAATGGGAAATTTTCGATTGTAATATGTAATTTTTTTATTTGTTGTATGGCACTGCATACAAGAACTCTTTCGTATTCAATGCACTACATTTCACTGGCCAACTACTTGGTACTATAGCCATAAAAAACTCGATGCCAGCGCCTGCGCGTTGTCGGCAATACGTTAAACATTTCTACGGTTTCCATAGTTACCAAAAACATGTAAATCTGTCATGGCGTCTGTTGAAGTCTCCGTAATGGTATGTATTTTCTGTTTATATGTTTCATGGTCGTAGAAAAAGTATTGTATGCAACGCACGTAATGGTGATTTTAACACTTGAACGATGAAACGAAGCGAATCATGTTAAAATCGCGATCATTACGTGGCCGTTGCATAAACTAGCTTTTTTCCAAATGTTGCAACTTTGCAGAACCTACTACTACCTACTTAATAATTTCAAAATAAATACCAATTTCCATTACTGTAATATTTCTACTATACATAGACATATAATAAGAAGACAGTAATCCCTTAAAATACGATGGTATTATACAAAACGTCGCGCTAACTAAAAATACAGGTGCTCAGGATAACCAGCTGAAAAACGTCGGCAGCAATTCCCAGAGATTGCGACAACATTTGACGAAATTGAACAAGAGCTCTCGCGCCATAGAATTAATGCTACGGCCCATACGCTGTTCACTTGGCGTAAAAACATCGCATCCCGCGCCGTAGTGCCCATTCCTTAAATGTAGGGACTGTGGAAAGCGTCTCGTATGATATAGGATGTGATAGAGAATCTCTTGATGGGACTTTATCTACCTACGTTCTAAAAGGATGTACATTTTACTATTAAGCCTGGCATACCTACAGGTCCGCCAGAATATTTTGTAAAATAGCGGCCGCTGTCCACTCTTCCTCCCAGGGAGCATAGAAAGAAATATAGGAAGAAATTTTGACGTCATTTTGACATTTGTCACTTTGATATTGGACGTATTGACTTAAAATCTGAGTGACCAGGGACATTGACGTTCGAGGAATTGGACATTCAGGTAATTGGACATTAAGGGAATAGATTTCACTGACTGGACATTCGGGGAATTGGACGTAACGCCCATGATCCGATTATAATACAAAGAAATAATTTAAGTATCCTAAAGTGATGCTTTTCCGAGATATTGGGGGGAAATCGCAATCATCATGGTCTTCGCAATTTAAATCTCCAATTAAATAAAGGCGTTCCAGATCAAAAATTATTATAATCTCTGTAACAAGGTATTACATTACCTTTTTTTATTGATGAGGGGATATCTTTATAAGATACCCGGTCTCCCGGGGGGAGATTTTTACCCACTAAAACCCCTCGATAGCCTACCTCAGGTATGTCGTAGGACTCCGAGGATCTCCAGAGCCTGCCTTCTCCAGGGTCCCCAGCTAATGGACGGCCAAAGCCCCCACTTTTCCCGCCCACGATCCTGATAACCCCTTTTAGTTGCCTTTTACGACAGGCAGATGCCTTCAATTCTATAGTCTCGGGCGAAGAATAGAGCTATAATTCTTCGCCCGAGACTACAGATCTGAAGGCATAACATCATCTTCTAAACGATAAGCATAAACAGTATCACGATCTGCTGTAAATTGCAATCAAACAAAGCCTGTCTGCGCGCGATTGCAAATTGCAATGCGAGTAACTTTCAGTTTCGGCGAGACTCGGTGCCAAGTGATGCTTGTTTGTCTCGTCTGATTGTCTCTCAGGGGCCAAACTCCACTGGGGCTCGGTATACTGAATACGACGTAATCTCAATATAAAATAAATTATAATGATTTGACATTTTTCGTATGCCTCTAAGTCACGGTCAGGCCAATGATCGAACGGTACGCTCATTTGTGTTAGCAGAATGCAATTTGTTGGTGAAGGTGGGAAAAATCGCTACTTAATAGAAAGACAAACGTTGTAAAACAGTGGAATTTGCACCTGATTTTGCATATTGCATTATGAGAACAATAATAAATCGTTTATTTCAGGCGAAATGCAACCCATAGAATTAATAAATAAACAAACAATTTACTTTACAACCAAAAACTAGGTACTAAATTATACTATATTGCGTATTTTTTTGTTCGGACTCCGGTGCATGCGCAACTAAATCTTAAAAAATACATTTTCAAATAAATTATCATTGAGAACAGACACTAACTCAGTTTTAGAGTCACGCACTCTGTCCCAGAACGTTGCGACTCCGTTCCTTTCGAACCGAGACTAGTTTATTGTTCTAAGCATGAATATATAAGCTGGCTTATTATATTCAAGGTTATTCTAACTCCTATACGTAGAAAAATCGCTAAAAAAATTGGTCCTGGAATTTACGACACAATTTTGTTTACGAATTTGAAAGTTGAAACATTTTAATACGAAATTTCGATTTAAATTTATTTTTCTACCGAACATTCCGGCTAAATCGGCATCATGCCGGCCAACCTGCCGGATTTTCCGTCCAATTACGCCAGTCTCGTTTGCGTAACTGGGTGCCACTCCACTTCCCGTCACTGTACCTACTCGTACACATGACGCCCAAGAGATATGGTCGAATTTCAATTTTTTTTTATCTCAGTTTAGAGGCTTTGGTACACGACACGGTGACCATGTCAGCCTTGTTCGGGTCACTAAGAAAAGGTAGCGGAAGTTCAAGTATTATTAGAGTCAGCCCTCACTTTGAAAAAGTTTGAAAGTAGTTTGAAAAGTTTATTTACTTATCACAAGGTACAATTACAAACTAGGTCGAAACTTAGCAAGTATTTAAAACAAATGTTTCTAGAATTATGTAAGCACCTAAACGTGTCATTCTTTATTGGTAAAGTAATAGGTACGCGTCCAAATATTAGTGTTGGCAACATTGCTATTCATTTTAGTTGTAAAAATTATTGCCACAGTATACTCGTATGGCAGAGTGTGTCTACGGCGACGTAGAGGCGTAGCGCTTACGTAGCACTGTAAGTTTTAACCATAAGTTTTTGAGGTTTTACATTAAACGCTATAGGGATCCTGGTATACCATCTCACTATACCTTTAGCACACTGCAGCGATTTTGAAACGGAATCGAATCGAACCCATACAAATCTAGAAAAATAGATTTCTTTGGATGCGATCCGCTTCTGTTTAAAATAGTTGTAATCATTGAATTATAACATGTCATTGGTATAAAGGAATTAATGCAACAATCATCTATGACATTTAAGTAAATATTATGTTAAGGTATTGATTACTTACTAAATGAAATTTTCGTAACACAATTTCACTATAAAACGAGACCGAAAAAGAAGAATCAAACGAGGTAAGAATCCTATTCATAAAACCAATAACCAACCTTTGAAGATTTCGAATAATATTGAGTGAAATTATTAAATGTTTATGTTTATTATGGACCATAATAAACATAAACATTTAATAATTTCATTAATGAGTTACCCTAATCACTTGCTACTACCATAATTTATGGTAGTAGCAAGTGATTAGGGTAACTCAACCTGTACACGGCTACTCAAGACCGGCCACTTCACATGTAGCCCTGCAGCTTCGACGACGACGCGACGCGTGGCGGCTGCTCACGACGCACGGTAATACTACTCTTTACCCTAAAAAAATAGCATAAATATGAATAAATCATCATCATCATCAGCCTATTAATATCCCCACTGTTGGGACACAGGCCTCCCCTTGCACAAGGGGTATGGGGCCATGATCCACCGAACGGGCCCAGTGCTGATTGATGGATTTCACACGTTTTTGGATATTTTTTCTTGCTCACACATGCAGGTTTCATGAATGAATACTATGACTCAAAAACATGGACCAACCCTTCTATGAAATCTGTCGCTATCTCTGTTGAAGATGGGTTCCATTGCTAATGGGTTTAAAAACGACTGGACCACTTTAGTCACATAGCTTATCTATGGTGAGTGTTGAATAATATACTGTTTCACCCAATACTAATTATGTAAGTATACGTTTCATCAACAACCAACAGCCACAAGTAGGTATTAACCATTATCTCTACGGCTTTGGACTCTAACAATAATTTTTTTACATACAATCTGTGACAAAAACCATTTCTTTTTTATGTTAAGTTGACATTTGATCAAATATAATCAATTAATATTTATTTACGTATTATAAATAAATAAATCTGGTTGCATTACAATTACTAATTATAGGATTATTTGTATGTATACAATGCCTTTGCTGTCGCGCAGTCGAGTAAAAAGGAGTTTATGTAAAAACCTATTTTTTTCTCTGAATGTATTCCATTAGGGTTTTTGACACTTTTTTGAAAAGTATGATAAAATTGTTTAAATATGTGAAGTTTTTGAAAAATTCTTAAACAATGTATATCTACCTATTTGCTCATCACGAGGAAGACCAAACTTGTCGATAAATTAAAGTTAATAAAAAAATAAAACCGCCTTACAAAAAGGTAACAAATAATTTTATTACAAATGAAAACCTAGGTGCACCAGCCAGCCGCGTGGAAAGTCAAATCTGGTCGCTACGCGTTGCGCGTTGCACGTAGTTGGCTCCGAAATAATTATACTACAATTTACTCTACTGTTTTAAATTAGCGAGATTAAAAGCAGCTATTAACTGAGATCAAATAATAATGTTTTTAGTGAGCGAACCAAATGAACCGTGAACTTTTAATCCGGACTGTATTCGCCGTCCGGTCCGGCGTTTAATCGCCATATTGGATTACAATTAAAATAAAAGCAATTGGCAATAATTGTCGTACTTACCCTATAAACTAGATAAGATTGTTTTCAATGTAATTCAGTACAATGTATAGGTACTTAGTTGCAACGACCGTTCATAAAACACAATCTGTCTCTTTCTAAATTTTTTCTTTATTTTATAAGGAGAGCAGACGAGCAAACCATCTGATGGTAAGTGGTGTCTAAAACTATGAAATTTTAAATATTTCCGGTGTCGCTCTCAAAGTGAGGGCTGACTCTAATAATACTTGAACTTCCGTTCCCTTTTCTTTGTGACCCTAACGAGGCTGACATGGTCACCTTGTCGTGTACTAATAAAGCCTCTAAACTGAGATTTTTTTTAAAAACCCCGGTAATTTTGTGACTTGGCCTAGTGTTCAAAAACTACTTCAGGTTTATTCATGATCACCGTCGTCGCCCATAGATATATCTCACCTCATTAGAATGTTATTAGAGGGTTTTCGGTGCGCTAATTGAAATTGAAATTAAAAACGTTTATTTAGCACTGTAAACACAAGTACACAATACCAAATTATACAAGGATATAATACATGCAGCACAAAAGATCAGGTGCGGTACAGTGCCAAAAAGGGTACACCAGCTCAGCATAATGCTGAGGCAAGCCACAGCGCTAATTTTCAGCTGGCCCTCAGTGACTGCACGGACGAAGAAAGCAACAGTGTGTGCGTGTTGATAACCTTAAGAACTAAATTTTTGAAGAGCCATAATTTTGAGGACGCTTCATATTTGTCTGTCAGTCTCAATAGTTTGAAACACAACCTAAACACATATGAGGTACATACTCACTCAAAACCCGCCAAAACACGTATAAAACGTGTAGATCTTTAGGGTCGTATCCGACCCGGCCAAGGGTTCCCGCTGGGCCCGAAAATATCGCGTAAGCATTAGCATATGAATTCTGGGCGAGTAATAAAGGAATAATATGCAAATAGAGACGAAACGCGGAGTTATCGTGTTGTTCGCGCGATTACCTTGTTCTATCTATGTGGATAGTTTATTGCCGGCTTGGGGCTTGTAGAACAGTAGGAGTAGAAGAGTTTTGGAACATCCTGTGGTCCAATTAATAAGGTGGACGAAATGCCAGACAACTTTTATATGTCATTAGGATCACTGTGTGATCACCAGAAATCACAAATTAAATACTTATATACCTACTCGTATACTTTCACAAATTGAAAGTCGCTCAGCGTGCTATGGAAAGAGCTATGCTCGGAGTATCTCTGCTGGATCGAATCCGAAATGAGGAGATCCGGCATACAACAAAGGTTATCGACATAGTTCATAAGATTAGCGAGCTGAACTGGCAGTGGGCCGGTCACATCTGTCGCAGAACCGACATCCGCTGGGGTAGACGAGTTCTGGAGCGGAGGCCGCGTTTGGGCAAACGTAGTGTGGGACGGGCGTCCCTGCTAGATGGAGAGACGATCTGCGCAAGGTGGCTGGCAGCTACTAGATGAGAAGAGCCGAAGATCGGGATCAATGAGAGGGAGAGGCCTATGTCCATCAGTTGACTAGAGTAGGCTGCTGCTGCTGATGATGATGATACTCGTATACATCACCGGATTTTTTATGTTTAAAAGGGAAGTAAACTAGTACCTAGGTGCAGAGTAGATAAGCGTGCCTACCTTTTTATAGCAAAGGTTGCGTTGTGTGTTCCAGTATGAAGGGTAAGAAATCCAGCATAATTACCGGTACATGAGACACTCCATCTAAATCCTCAAGGTTAGCAGCGTATAGAATACCCTTTAATAACATAATATGATACAGAGGGTTTATCCCGTAGAATTCAGTTTGACAATCACGAAACGAAAAATTTTGACAACGCGTCTCGAAAACCTAGCTCCATATACAATAGCGCCACCGGTAGTCTGACTGTGACAGAAGTTCAGGGTAGTGGGCTGGGGGTAGAACAGACGCACACAATGGATGGAGGATTGGATTTTCACAATAAACATTTGGATTTTCAGTATAAAAATTGTGTAAAGAAAAAGTATGGGAAAAGGTTTTTGCGATTTCTGACTTTTCTAGTACTACTCTAACCTCAGTTGATCCCGTAGTCTTTTCATCCTTATAAGAAACAGGATTGATTGCCACCATAAAAAGAAAATATGAGAACTGTCCATTTTCTCACCTCTGTGAAGTTGACCGGCCCCAAAGCCGTTGCCCGCAATTCACCTATGCAGGTCGAAAGTACTCGGTAAGTACTTTTAAGTTCTGTGTAACTTTTCGTTAGTACTCTTACGCAATTCGATTATTTTTAAAAAACTTTTTGGGGCCGGCCAACTTCACACTCCCGGCCCAAAACGACTTTTTCGACTTTTTTTTTCGCCAATCGACAGACAATCGTTAGTACTCGATTGTTCCAAAATATTATCGTTAGTACTCTAAAACAGAATTTTTAAAAAAATAATTGAAATGGGGTGGCTAACTTCACACCTGCCGCCCCATATGCAATTCACAATCAACAAAATACACAGGCGAGGTGTTATCGTTAGTACTCGATAGTTCTGCAAAACTTTTCGTTAGAACTCTCACCGTAACGAGAGAAAAAAATAAAACAATTAAATTACTCAAAATTTCAATAGGTAATATAACTTTACTCAACTTCATACTTCAGGAAAGCTATTTCTACGGCAGCAGAACCAAGTAGTGACTGACACTGATAATATTAAATCATCAACGTATACCAAAAATTAGCTAATTAATTAAGTAACACCGAATATTATTATATTTAGCACACGCATAAAACAGTCCATTTGGAAAAAACTGATACATGAAATACCTATCTCATGTCTTGGAAAAAATCTTTAAACGTGCATTTGATGAAATTCATTAGAGTCAAGCCCGATAATTCAGTAGTGGTAATAGCCACCCCGGATATTTTCAGTATACGTAGACAACAGCCCATGTGGAACACTCCTAGTCGACTAACAACGTTAGTACTTTCATCAACTCGTGGAAAATAAACATAATCTCAAAAAAATTAGACCCTTATTACTCGGTGGCGGAGATAGCCACCCCGGATCTTTTCAGTATACGTAGACAACAGCCCATGTGGAACACTCCTAGCTAACTAACAACGTTAGTACTTTCATCAACTCGTGGAAAATAAACATATTCTAAAAAAAATTAGACCCTCATGACTCGGTAGCGGAGATAGCCACCCCGGATCTTTTCAGCAAACGTAGACAACAGCCCATGTGGAACACTTCTAGTCGACTAACAACGATAGTACTTTCATCAACTCGTGGAAAATAAACATAATCTCAAAAAAATTAGACCCTTATTACTCGGTGGCGGAGATAGCCACCCCGGATCTTTTCAGCATACGTAGACAACATCCCATGTGGAACACTCCTAGTCGACTAACAACGTGAGTACTTTCATCAACTCGTGGAAAATAAACATAATCTCAAAAAAATTAGACCCACATTACTCGGTAGTGGAACTAGCCACCCCGGATTTTTTCAGTATACGTAAACAACAGCCCATGTGGAACACTCCTAGCTAACTAACAACGTTAGTACTTTCATCAACTCGTGGAAAATAAACATATTCTAAAAAAAATTAGACCCTCTTGACTCGGTAGCGGAGATAGCCACCCCGGATCTTTTCAGCAAACGTAGACAACAGCCCCTGTGGAACACTTCTAGTCGACTAACAACGTTAGTACTTTCATCAACTCGTGGAAAATAAACATAATCTCAAAAAAATTAGACCCACATTACTCGGTAGTGGAACTAGCCACCCCGGATTTTTTCAGTATACGTAGACAACAGCCCATGTGGAACACTCCTAGCTAACTAATAACGTTAGTACTTTCATCAACTCGTGGAAAATAAACATATTCTAAAAAAAATTAGACCCTCATGACTCGGTAGCGGAGATAGCCACACCGGATCTTTTAAGCAAACGTAGACAACAGCCCATGTGGAACACTTCTAGTCGACTAACAACGTTAGTACTTTCATCAACTCGTGGAAAATAAACATAATCTCAAAAAAATTAGACCCACATTACTCGGTAGTGGAACTAGCCACCCCGGATCTTTTCAGTATACGTAGACAACAGCCCATGTGGAACACTCCTAGCTAACTAACAACGTTAGTACTTTTATCAACTCGTGGAAAAAAAACATATTCTAAAAAAAATTAGACCCTTATTACTCGGTGGCGGAGATAGCCACCCCGGATCTTTTAGGCATACGTAGACAACAGCCCATGTGGAACACTCCTAGTCGACTAACAACGTGAGTACTTTCATCAACTCGTGGAAAATATTCATATTCTAAAAAAAAATAGACCCTCATGACTCGGTAGTGGAGATAGCCACCCCGGATTTTATCGGCATACGTAGACAGCAGCCCATGTGGAACACTCCTGGATAACTATCAACGTTAGTACTTTCATCAACTCGTGGAAAATAATCATATTCTAAAAAAAAATAGACCCTCATGACTCGGTAGCGGAGATAGCCACCCCGGATTTTTTCGGCATACGTAGACAGCAGCCCATGTGGAACACTCCTAGTCGACTAACAACGTGAGTACTTTCATCAACTCGTGGAAAATAAACATAATCTCAAAAAAATTAGACCCACATTACTCGGTAGTGGAACTAGCCACCCCGGATCTTTTCAGTATACGTAGACAACAGCCCATGTGGAACACTCCTAGCTAACTAACAACGTTAGTACTTTTATCAACTCGTGGAAAAAAAACATATTCTAAAAAAAATTAGACCATTATTACTCGGTGGCGGAGATAGCCACCCCGGATCTTTTAGGCATACGTAGACAACAGCCCATGTGGAACACTCCTAGTCGACTAACAACGTGAGTACTTTCATCAACTCGTGGAAAATATTCATATTCTAAAAAAAAATAGACCCTCATGACTCGGTAGCGGAGATAGCCACCCCGGATTTTATCGGCATACGTAGACAGCAGCCCATGTGGAACACTCCTGGATAACTATCAACGTTAGTACTTTCATCAACTCGTGGAAAATAATCATATTCTAAAAAAAATAGACCCTCATGACTCGGTAGCGGAGATAGCCACCCCGGATTTTTTCGGCATACGTAGACAGCAGCCCATGTGGAACACTCCTAGTCGACTAACAACGTGAGTACTTTCATCAACTCGTGGAAAATAAACATAATCTCAAAAAAATTAGACCCACATTACTCGGTAGTGGATCTAGCCACCCCGGATCTTTTCAGTATACGTAGACAACAGCCCATGTGGAACACTCCTAGCTAACTAACAACGTTAGTACTTTCATCAACTCGTGGAAAATAAACATATTCTAAAAAAAATTAGACCCTCATGACTCGGTAGCGGAGATAGCCACCCCGGATCTTTTCAGCAAACGTAGACAACAGCCCATGTGGAACACTTCTAGTCGACTAACAACGTTAGTACTTTCATCAACTCGTGGAAAATAAACATAATCTCAAAAAAATTAGACCCTTATTACTCGGTGGCGGAGATAGCCACCCCGGATCTTTTCAGTATACGTAGACAACAGCCCATGTGGAACACTCCTAGTCGACTAACAACGTTAGTACTTTCATCAACTCGTGGAAAATAAACATAATCTTAAAAAAAATTAGACCCTTATTACTCGGTGGCGGAGATAGCCACCCCGGATCTTTTCAGCATACGTAGACAACATCCCATGTGGAACACTCCTAGTCGACTAACAACGTGAGTACTTTCATCAATTCGTGGAAAATAAACATAATATCAAAAAAATTAGACCCACTTTACTCGGTAGTGGAACTAGCCACCCCGGATCTTTTCAGTATACGTAGACAGCAGCCCATGTGGAACACTCCTGGATAACTATCAACGTTAGTACTTTCATCAACTCGTGGAAAATATTCATATTCTAAAAAAAAATAGACCCTCATGACTCGGTAGCGGAGATAGCCACCCCGGATTTTTTCGGCATACGTAGACAGCAGCCCATGTGGAACACTCCTAGTCGACTAACAACGTGAGTACTTTCATCAACTCGTGGAAAATAAACATAATCTCAAAAAAATTAGACCCACATTACTCGGTAGTGGAACTAGCCACCCCGGATCTTTTCAGTATACGTAGACAACAGCCCATGTGGAACACTCCTAGCTAACTAACAACGTTAGTACTTTCATCAACTCGTGGAAAATAAACATATTCTAAAAAAAATTAGACCCTCATGACTCGGTAGCGGAGATAGCCACCCCGGATCTTTTCAGCAAACGTAGACAACAGCCCATGTGGAACACTTCTAGTCGACTAACAACGTTAGTACTTTCATCAACTCGTGGAAAATAAACATAATCTCAAAAAAATTAGACCCTTATTACTCGGTGGCGGAGATAGCCACCCCGGATCTTTTCAGTATACGTAGACAACAGCCCATGTGGAACACTCCTAGTCGACTAACAACGTGAGTACTTTCATCAATTCGTGGAAAATAAACATAATATCAAAAAAATTAGACCCACTTTACTCGGTAGTGGAACTAGCCACTCCGGATCTTTTCAGTATACGTAGACAACAGCCCATGTGGAACACTCCTAGCTAACTAACAACGTTAGTACTTTCATCAACTCGTGGAAAATATTCATATTCTAAAAAAAATAGACCCTCATGACTCGGTAGCGGAGATAGCCACCCCGGATTTTTTCGGCATACGTAGACAGCAGCCCATGTGGAACACTCCTAGTCGACTAACAACGTGAGTACTTTCATCAACTCGTGGAAAATAAACATATTCTAAAAAAAATAGACCCTTATTACTCGGTAGCGGAGATAGCCACCCCGGATATTTCAGCATATGTAGACAACAGCCCATGTGGAACACTCCTAGTCGACTAACAACGTTAGTACTTTCATCAACTCGTGGAAAATAAACATAATCTCAAAAAAATTACCCTTATTACTCAGTAGCGGAGATAGCCACCCCGGATCTTTTCAGCAAACGTAGACAACAGCCCATGTGGAACACTCCTAGTCGACTAACAACGTGAGTACTTTCATCAACTCGTGGAAAATAATCATATTCTAAAAAAAAATAGACCTACATTACTCGGTGGCGGAGATAGCCACCCCGGATCTTTTCAGCAAACGTAGACAACAGCCCATGTGGAACACTCCTAGTCGACTAACAACGTGAGTACTTTAATCAACTTGTAGAAAATAAACATATTCTTTAAAAAAAATTGGACCCATATTACTCGGTGGCGGAGATAGCCACCCCGGATCTTTTAGACATACGTATACAACAGCCTATGTGGAACACTCCTAGTCGACTAACAACGTGAGTACTTTCATCAACTCGTGGAAAATAATCATATTCTAAAAAAAAATTGACCCTCATGACTCGGTAGCGGAGATAGCCACCCCGGATCTTTTCAGCATACGTAGACAACAACCCTTGTGGAAAACTACTAGTCGACTAACAACGTGAGTATTCATCAACTCGTGGAAATTTATATATAGAAATTTATTTTCTAAAAAAAAATTGATGAAAGTACTCACGTTGATAGTCGACTATGAGTGTTCCACATGGGCTGTTGTCTACGTATACTGAAAAGATCCGGGGTGGCTATTTCCACTACCGAGTAATGAGGGTCTAATTTTTTTTAGAATATGTTTATTTTCGACGAGTTGATGAAAGTACTAACGTTGTTAGTCGACTAGGAGTGTTCCACATGGGCTGTTGTCTACGTTTGCTGAAAAGACCCGGGGTTGCTATCACCGCTACCGAGTAATAAGGGTATTTTTTTTTGAGATTATGTTTATTTTCCACGAGTTGATGAAAGTACTAACGTTGTTAGTCGACTAGGAGTGTTCCACATGGGCTGTTGTCTACATATGCTGAAATATCCGGGGTGGCTATCTCCGCTACCGAGTAATAAGGGTCTATTTTTTTTTAGAATATGTTTATTTTCCACGAGTTGATGAAAGTACTAACGTTGTTAGTTATCTAGGAGTGTTCCACATGGGCTGCTGTCTACGTATGCCGAAAAAATCCGGAGTTGCTATCTCCGCTACCGAGTCATGAGGGTCTATTTTTTTTTAGAATATGATTATTTTCCACGAGTTGATGAAAGTACTCGCGTTGTTAGTCGACTAGGAGTGTTCCACATGGGCTGTTGTCTACGTGTGCCTAAAAGGTCCGGGGTGGCTATCTCCGCCACCGAGTAATAACGGTCCAACTTTTTTAAGATTATGTTTATTTTCCACGAGTTGATGAAAGTACTCACGTTGTTAGTAGACTAGGAGTGTTCCACATGGGCTGTTGTCTACGTATGCTGAAAAGATCCGGGGTGGCTATCTCCGCCACCGAGTAATAAGGGTCTAATTTTTTTGAGATTATGTTTATTTTCCACGAGTTGATGAAAGTACTCACGTTGTTAGTCGACTAGGAGTGTTCCACATGGGCTGCTGTCTACGTATGCTAAAAAGATCCGGGGTGGCTATCTCCGCCACCGAGTTATAAGGGTCTAATTTTTTTGAGATTATGTTTGTTTTCCACGAGTTGATGAAAGTACTAACGTTGTTAGTCGACTAGGAGTGTTCCACATGGCCTGTTGTCTACGTATGCTTAAAAGATCCGGGGTGGCTATTTCCACTACCGAGTAATGAGGGTCTAATTTTTTTAAAGAATATGTTTATTTTCTACAAGTTGATGAAAGTACTCACGTTGTTAGTCGACTAGGAGTGTTCCACATGGGCTGCTGTCTACGTATGCCGAAAAAATCCGGGGTGGCTATCTCCGCTACCGAGTCATGAGGGTCTATTTTTTTTTAGAATATGAATATTTTCCACGAGTTGATGAAAGTACTCACGTTGTTAGTCGACTAGGAGTGTTCCACATGGGCTGTTGTCTACGTATGCCTAAAAGATCCGGGGTGGCTATCTCCGCCACCGAGTAATAAGGGTCTAATTTTTTTTAGAATATGTTTTTTTTCCACGAGTTGATGAAAGTACTAACGTTGTTAGTTAGCTAGGAGTGTTCCACATGGGCTGTTGTCTACGTATACTGAAAAGATCCGGGGTGGCTAGTTCCACTACCGAGTAATGTGGGTCTAATTTTTTTGAGATTATGTTTATTTTCCACGAGTTGATGAAAGTACTCACGTTGTTAGTCGACTAGGAGTGTTCCACATGGGCTGCTGTCTACGTATGCCGAAAAAATCCGGGGTGGCTATCTCCGCTACCGAGTCATGAGGGTCTATTTTTTTTTAGAATATGATTATTTTCCACGAGTTGATGAAAGTACTCACGTTGTTAGTCGACTAGGAGTGTTCCACATGGGCTGTTGTCTACGTATGCCTAATAGATCCGGGGTGGCTATCTCCGCCACCGAGTAATAAGGGTCTAATTTTTTTTAGAATATGTTTATTTTCCACGAGTTGATGAAAGTACTAACGTTGTTAGTTAGCTAGGAGTGTTCCACATGGGCTGTTGTCTACGTATACTGAAAAGATCCGGGGTGGCTAGTTCCACTACCGAGTAATGTGGGTCTAATTTTTTTGAGATTATGTTTATTTTCCACGAATTGATGAAAGTACTCACGTTGTTAGTCGACTAGGAGTGTTCCACATGGGATGTTGTCTACGTATGCTAAAAAGATCCGGGGTGGCTATCTCCGCCACCGAGTAATAAGGGTCTAATTTTTTTTAAGATTATGTTTATTTTTAAACGAGTTGATGAAAGTACTAACGTTGTTAGTCGACTAGGAGTGTTCCACATGGGCTGTTGTCTACGTATGCTTAAAAGATCCGGGGTGGCTATTTCAACTACCGAGTAATGTGGGTGTAATTTTTTTAAGAATATGTTTATTTTCCACGAGTTGATGAAAGTACTAACGTTGTTAGTCGACTAGAAGTGTTCCACATGGGCTGTTGTCTACGTTTACTGAAAAGATCCGGGGTGGCTATCTCCGCTACCGAGTCATGAGGGTCTAATTTTTTTTAGTATATGTTTATTTTCCACGAGTTGATGAAAGTACTAACGTTGTTAGTTAGCTAGGAGTGTTCCACATGGGCTGTTGTCTACGTATACTGAAAAGATCCGGGGTGGCTAGTTCCACTACCGAGTAATGTGGGTCTAATTTTTTTTGAGATTATGTTTATTTTCCACGAGTTGATGAAAGTACTCACGTTGTTAGTCGACTAGAAGTGTTCCACATGGGCTGTTGTCTACGTATACTGAAAAAATCCGGGGTGGCTAGTTCCACTACCGAGTAATGAGGGTCTAATTTTTTTTAGATTATGTTTATTTTCCACGAGTTGATGAAAGTACTAACGTTGATAGTTATCCAGGAGTGTTGCACATCGGCTGCTGTCTACGTATGCCGAAAAAATCCGGGGTGGCTATCTCCGCTACCGAGTCATGAGGGTCAATTTTTTTTTAGAATATGATTATTTTCCACGAGTTGATGAAAGTACTAACGTTGTTAGTTAGCTAGGAGTGTTCCACATGGGCTGTTGTCTACGTATACTGAAAAGATCCGGGGTGGCTAGTTCCACTACCGAGTAATGTGGGTCTAATTTTTTTGAGATTATGTTTATTTTCCACGAGTTGATGAAAGTACTCACGTTGTTAGTCGACTACGAGTGTTCCACATGGGCTGCTGTCTACGTATGCCGAAAAAATCCGGGGTGGCTATCTCCGCTACCGAGTCATGAGGGTCTATTTTTTTTTAGAATATGAATATTTTCCACGAGTTGATGAAAGTACTAACGTTGTTAGTTAGCTATGAGTGTTCCACATGGGCTGTTGTCTACGTATACTGAAAAGATCCGGGGTGGCTAGTTCCACTACCGAGTAATGTGGGTCTAATTTTTTTGAGATTATGTTTATTTTCCACGAGTTGATGAAAGTACTCACGTTGTTAGTCGACTAGGAGTGTTCCACATGGGATGTTGTCTACGTATGCTGAAAAGATCCGGGGTGGCTATCTCCGCCACCGAGTAATAAGGGTCTAATTTTTTTGAGATTATGTTTATTTTCCACGAGTTGATGAAAGTACTAACGTTGTTAGTCGACTAGAAGTGTTCCACATGGGCTGTTGTCTACGTATGCTTAAAAGATCCGGGGTGGCTATTTCAACTACCGAGTAATGTGGGTGTAATTTTTTTAAGAATATGTTTATTTTCCACGAGTTGATGAAAGTACTAACGTTGTTAGTCGACTAGAAGTGTTCCACATGGGCTGTTGTCTACGTTTGCTTAAAAGATCCGGGGTGGCTATCTCCGCTACCGAGTCATGAGGGTCTAATTTTTTTTAGAATATGTTTATTTTCCACGAGTTGATGAAAGTACTAACGTTATTAGTTAGCTAGGAGTGTTCCACATGGGCTGTTGTCTACGTATACAGAAAAAATCCGGGGTGGCTAGTTCCACTACCGAGTAATGTGGGTCTAATTTTTTTGAGATTATGTTTATTTTCCACGAGTTGATGAAAGTACTCACGTTGTTAGTCGACTAGGAGTGTTCCACATGGGATGTTGTCTACGTATGCTGAAAAGATCCGGGGTGGCTATCTCCGCCACCGAGTAATAAGGGTCTAATTTTTTTGAGATTATGTTTATTTTCCACGAGTTGATGAAAGTACTAACGTTGTTAGTCGACTAGAATTGTTCCACATGGGCTGTTGTCTACGTTTGCTGAAAAGATCCGGGGTGGCTGTCTCCGCTACCGAGTCATGAGGGTCTAATTTTTTTTAGAATATGAATATTTTCCACGAGTTGATGAAAGTACTAACGTTGTTAGTTAGCTAGGAGTGTTCCACATGGGCTGTTGTCTACGTTTGCTGAAAAGATCCGGGGTGGCTATCTCCGCTACCGAGTAATAAGGGTCTAATTTTTTTGAGATTATGTTTATTTTCCACGAGTTGATGAAAGTACTCACGTTGTTAGTCAACTAGGAGTGTTCCACATGGGATGTTGTCTACGTACGCTGAAAAGATCCGGGGTGGCTATCTCCGCCACCGAGTAATAAGGGTCCAATTTTTTTGAGATTATGTTTATTTTCCACGAGTTGATGAAAGTACTAACGATGTTAGTCGACTAGGTGTGTTCCACATGGGCTGTTGTCTACGTATACTGAAAAGATCCGGGGTGGCTATTTCAACTACCGAGTAATGTGGGTGTAATTTTTTTAAGAATATGTTTATTTTCCACGAGTTGATGAAAGTACTAACGTTGTTAGTCGACTAGAAGTGTTCCACAGGGGCTGTTGTCTACGTTTGCTGAAAAGATCCGGGGTGGCTATCTCCGCTACCGAGTCAAGAGGGTCTAATTTTTTTTAGAATATGTTTATTTTCCACGAGTTGATGAAAGTACTAACGTTGTTAGTTAGCTAGGAGTGTTCCACATGGGCTGTTGTCTACGTATACTGAAAAAATCCGGGGTGGCTAGTTCCACTACCGAGTAATGTGGGTCTAATTTTTTTGAGATTATGTTTATTTTCCACGAGTTGATGAAAGTACTCACGTTGTTAGTCGACTAGGAGTGTTCCACATGGGATGTTGTCTACGTATGCTGAAAAGATCCGGGGTGGCTATCTCCGCCACCGAGTAATAAGGGTCTAATTTTTTTGAGATTATGTTTATTTTCCACGAGTTGATGAAAGTACTATCGTTGTTAGTCGACTAGAAGTGTTCCACATGGGCTGTTGTCTACGTTTGCTGAAAAGATCCGGGGTGGCTATCTCCGCTACCGAGTCATGAGGGTCTAATTTTTTTTAGAATATGTTTATTTTCCACGAGTTGATGAAAGTACTAACGTTGTTAGTTAGCTAGGAGTGTTCCACATAGGCTGTTGTCTACGTATACTGAAAAGATCCGGGGTGGCTAGTTCCACTACCGAGTAATGTGGGTCTAATTTTTTTGAGATTATGTTTATTTTCCACGAGTTGATGAAAGTACTCACGTTGTTAGTCGACTAGGAGTGTTCCACATGGGCTGTTGTCTACGTTTGCTGAAAAGATCCGGGGTGGCTATCTCCGCTACCGAGTAATAAGGGTCTAATTTTTTTTAGAATATGTTTATTTTCCACTAGTTGATGAAAGTACTAACGTTGTTAGTCGACTAGGAGTGTTCCACATGGGCTGTTGTCTACGTATACTGAAAATATCCGGGGTGGCTATTACCACTACTGAATTATCGGGCTTGACTCTAATGAATTTCATCAAATGCACGTTTAAAGATTTTTTCCAAGACATGAGATAGGTATTTCATGTATCAGTTTTTTCCAAATGGACTGTTTTATGCGTGTGCTAAATATAATAATATTCGGTGTTACTTAATTAATTAGCTAATTTTTGGTATACGTTGATGATTTAATATTATCAGTGTCAGTCACTACTTGGTTCTGCAGCCGTAGAAATAGCTTTCCTGAAGTATGAAGTTGAGTAAAGTTATATTACCTATTGAAATTTTGAGTAATTTAATTGTTTTATTTTTTTCTCTCGTTACGGTGAGAGTTCTAACGAAAAGTTTTGCAGAACTATCGAGTACTAACGATAACACCTCGCCTGTGTATTTTGTTGATTGTGAATTGCATATGGGGCGGCAGGTGTGAAGTTAGCCACCCCATTTCAATTATTTTTTTAAAAATTCTGTTTTAGAGTACTAACGATAATATTTTGGAACAATCGAGTACTAACGATTGTCTGTCGATTGGCGAAAAAAAAAGTCGAAAAAGTCGTTTTGGGCCGGGAGTGTGAAGTTGGCCGGCCCCAAAAAGTTTTTTAAAAATAATCGAATTGCGTAAGAGTACTAACGAAAAGTTACACAGAACTTAAAAGTACTTACCGAGTACTTTCGACCTGCATAGGTGAATTGCGGGCAACGGC